>JALXJV020000015.1:18576931-23975156 GCA_024633595.2 Lepomis macrochirus | reverse complement strand
GTGTGTACAGTATACTGTGAATATATGTGTGAGTTTATACTGTAGTTCCATCTGTCTTTTCTTCTAGTGTTGTCTCAGGGGTTATTAGTTCATATCAACCTGCAGTGTTGACACAACTGGCTTTGGGCAGTCACTGAAGCTGCTAACACCAGTGATTTGGCCATGGGCCCCACTCTCCCTTGGCTACACTTTTGTCACACGAACAATAGTATCTGTGATTTACTACATTTTCCTGTGTAAGGGTTGGGTTGTTTTTGTCCAAACTAGAGGTAACCAGCTAAACGTGTTTAATTATTAAGTTATATTTATATTTCTTTTTTTTAGTTTTGAAGCCAATTTGAGTCCAAAACAAATTACCTATTTGCAGTCACAAGTCCCACCTGTGCACCCTTCATAGATATAAACTGGTTCAAGCCTGGTTTAAACGCTTAGTTATATCTCCTCACTGGGATCACACAGCATTACGATGCAATGTTATTGATGAATTGAGATTAAAAAAAAAATAAAACGTGACAATGTGGGTAAAGTAGCACTGTGTGGTTTGTGATAGGTGGAAGACAAACACCAACATGAAGGAAGGGTCAGGAAATGTCGATATATGTTTTTAGTGAGCAAGATCCTGAGAGGTTAAAGGTTTTGATAAGGACGAGCAGAGCAGAGCACTGTAAAGACTGCAAAATCGATACGGTAAAATATCTAAGCTACTTAGTCAGCAGCAAAGCTCCACAGACTACAGTCAGGTACAGGACGGCAGGGCAGGGAGGGCAGTGGAGCAAAGCAGCAGAGGGCAGCACACAGCTATGGGAGGGGCAGGGAGGCAATATGGGTCAATTATGGGAACAGCACGGTGACTAGAAGTGACAGAGGGGGCAGAGTTGAGGCAGAGTGGAAAACAGCTGAATAATCTGAGAGAGAGTGGCAGGACAGAAAATATCAGTCTACAGCGAGTCACCACCCAAGGGAGAGGATGGTTTGGGATAAAGGTTGTGAAAAAGAAGAAGTGCATGTGTGTGGTGGTTGTACAGTGGTGGGAGGCCTGTGAATGACAGTAATGATGATTGTCTGTGACTGATCGCCTGCGTGTGAGTGTGTTTCTGTGCATGTGTGCACGACAGAGACAAAGACAACGTCTTACCATGCAGTTCATAGCAAAGTGGTTGTGCTGGGTTTGCAGCTCGACAGCGTGCTGGTGGTTCCCTCCGATCTCCGTGTAACTGGTGAGAAAAAGCCCCTTGTTGTGCATGATCCAGTCGAACATCTATCCACGGAAGAGGGGGAGAAAATGCAGTCAGTTTTACAGAATGCACAATAAATGAAAAGGGTCTTTCCATCCCGCGTTTGCTCACAGCAACAGCTGTAAGAATAAGAGAGGGCCTATTGTTTGGTGTTTGTAATTAACTGAAACATTTCATCAGTCATCACTGCACTGACTTCTAGAGGTAAGTCATATTCAAGCTCCCCTGTAATAAGGAGGAACAAACTAACAACCAAACTAACAAGACCGCTCAAACCGAGACCAAGTCAAGACCAAGACCAGAGTTTATCGAGACCAAGACTTTTAGGGGCTGAGAGCAGTCGAGACCAAAACTGAGGGAGGGCGAGACCGAGTCATGACCAAGACCGGTTCCCTGCATTGCATGGCATGCAATAAAATGTAGATCAAGATCATAGGTACTTCTCAAAGTGATCTGAAAGATCCACTTTCCCATTAAAACACCCACATAAAAACACTAAAAGCTGAAATCAGCATAAGCATCGCATGGAGGGGTGGCAGTCGTGAACGGGAACAACACATACTTAATTAGGGTTATCAGTTGCATTTACAACAATAAGTTTTACTTCCAGTCAAAGTTAGTATGTTAACAAATCAGACAATACAAAAGCAATTTATTGATATTTCCAAGGTTACGGTCTTGACTGGTCTTGAAATAAAATTCCAAGTCCTCAATGTCAGAGACCGAGACACGACCGAGTACAAACGCGGTCAAGTCCGAGACGAGACCAAGACCATCAAAAATTGGTCTTAAGACCGGTCTCGAGTACTACAACACTAGTGTGGTTTATTTATGTGTCAATGTGTTCTTTCTATTTTTGTCTCTCAACATGTTTGGTGTATGGAAAATGTGTTTTTGATTGCAATTCTAACACTTTCCATAGCAGGCCACTGCGTTTGCCTCCAACTCAACACATGTCATATCTTTTTCAAGCTCCAGACACACAACATGACACTCTCCTGAAACACTGGCGACACACAGGTACACACTCACACACATTCATTTACTCTCTGTCTTAATGCACACAGCTCAGGTCATGTTTGACTAAGATACAAAGTATGGCTTGAGTATACACAAAAAACATACACAATTCACTATTAAATGATGAAAAAAACTTTAGAATTTTAAATCCACATGTAGTTAAAAAAAAAAATCTATATTATCAGGATATTGTTCTGTCAGCACTGCCCCATAGTTTCAGTCCACCAATGCACCTCATCTATTAAGCTGTTACCACTATATACATACACAGCATCACTAATCTGGCCTTCATGGGGATGAAAGTTGATCGGAGGACTTAAACGTCTGGATTAATGTAATGTTTTTAAATACCCAGCTAAGACTGGCATGCATACATGGTCATGCATCACGATTAGCTCCTGTGTGGCCTGAAATACCTGCACGTATAAAGAAATAAACTGCACATATTCACAGAGAAGCACCAAGGGGCAGGAATATGAGGAGGAAGTGAGGAACCAATTAACGTTATCTTCTACATGGTCTCAATTATCAAGTGAATAGTATAGAGAATAGAGTGGAAAAGAAAAGAAGGCATTCTGACCTTCTCTGCGTCCTGTTCGAACAGACGCAGCTGGAAACACTGGTCCAGCTTCAGCTTCCTCATGTGCCACAGCTGCTGGAGATTTTGGCGAGTCCCGTGCAGCTTGTCCAACAAACCCGTCACTTTAGCTACTAGGTTGTGTGCGTCCGCATGCGTATGGAACCCGTGATGATGGTCATTGGAATCTCCACTAGCTCCACCAGTGCGGTTAACGTACCCACTTTCACCACTACCTCCACCTCCTGCGGTTTGTGACTGTAGCCTTTGTAGCAGCCTTCGTCCCTGCGAATCTAGCTCCTCTACCGAGGCCTTAGTGGCCCTTTTCTTCAGTGCTGCATGTTCTTCCATGAGCCTCCGAGCCCCCTCCAGGTCCCGTGGGAGATCACGCTGGGACAAGGTGTCCTGGAGCTCCTCGAGACGTGCCAGTGCCCTTGCTGCGTCGCTGGCAAAGGTCTCGAATGACAGCCGCACCTGAAACGAAAGTTAAAAGTGACCTGCGTTTTCCAAAACTGAATACATTTCAGTTAATTAAGTAATGGCAAAAGACAAAACTTGCCGATAAAGTCCTGCTCAGAATAGCAGAGTTTTTTAATTAAACATAAAAAGCCATGTCAGAGGCTGGTGTCTTTGTGTAAGACTTTTGAAGAGCTGAAGAAAAATAAAAAAGAGAAAGAGAGAACAAAATGAAAAAAGTATCCAAACCTCAATCCAGTCATCATGGTTGTACTCTAAGCTGCCCTCAAAGTCAGCTGTCAGCTGAGATGGGTCCACAATCTTGGATAAACCCTCTAAGGAGACCATGACCGTCTGGTGCAGGTGGGTGGGACAAATGAAGAGAGGAAGTGACAATAAAGTGATAGATGAGGTGAAAGAAGGGTGAATGCAGGCAAAGAAAAGAAGTCACAAACATCAGTAACAGGATAAGGGATAAACAAGAGACAAACAACCAGAGTTTATTTATCATCATCTTCCTTTTCCAAACTAATCGAATGTTAACTTGTCAAAATATTTCCCAAACTTAACCCTAGATTATGAAAAGAATGTGTAAAGTCAGTGGCTCTCCAGTTCTACTGTTTAAATAGGTGAGGGGACCAAAAACAAAACATTCCAGACATTTTAAGAAGTATTCATGTTATCATTAATAAGATGGAAATACACAGACGTAAACTCTTAAGTTAGTAAAAACAAACTGCTGACATTCAGTAGAGCAAGGGGAACAATGAAAGAAAAAAATGAAAAATAAACGGTCAGATTTGGGACTGGAATCTACCTGAGTACTTTCTGGTATAGATACTAAAATAACTAGATTCTTTTTTTAGCTTCAAAACAACACACACCTAAGAGTAAGAACTGCAGAAACTCAGACCTCCTGGTTATAATTGTGCCCTACTCAAATACAGTACATGTTTGACATCATAAAAGACAACAAATGGCTTGTCCAAACCCAACTCCCTACTGTTGGGCCGAAATGCTTCGCCATGTCCTATATATCCTGTTGCCATAGTAACTGGGTCAGGACTAAATATACCAGCGCCACATGCCCACACGGGACAGAACAGTGCCACTGTCACCACGCAGCAGTCCAATTAGAGCTGATAAATTAAGATAGATGGCTATGCTAGGCTAACGAGAACACTAATAGCTTACAACAAATTCTTCATCTTAAAGTGCAGTGAGGTAATAAGCACTACTGATATCGCCATCTCTTGTAGAAAACAATAAAACAATCATCAACCTGTATACTAAAAAGAGTCTGTAACACAAAAGGCTCCATGAACAACATCAGCAACAACAATACTAAGGCTAGATGTTAAAAGGATTAGTTTTGTGTATTATAAGTAGTTAGGTTAAGTGTATGATGTGTCACCCACCTCAAATTCAAACTTGGAGCTACCGAAGTTGGTCCTCTGTTTCTGCCAGAAGTTATCTGGCTTGATGATGAGTGCAACGTGGATACAAGAAGGGAAAGACTCCTGGAGGATCTTCAGCAGAGGTTTGATGCTGTCCCACTTAGAACCACGCATGTCCACAATGACTGTGAAGCCATGTCTGGCCACCTCCTCACTGCAGAAAACATGAATAAAGAATAAGAGGCAACACTAAAGTGCAAATTAACAGATGATACAATTTATTGAATTTAAATGATTTTATTATGCTAACATGAAACCATTAGGGCAGTTTAGGGGAGAGTATAAACAAGGTCCAGAAAAAGGACAAAAACAATCACATGTGAGTGAGCTAAAAGAAACAATGTCAAACTATCATGTTACAGCATTGTCACTGCCCAGGTAACAGAAATAGAGACGAAATAAAGAAAAAGACTCATTATGAATTTTCTGAAAGGTCTGTTATAACTGCAAAGATGCCAAAAAGATTTAAAGTCCAAACATCCCATACAAATCTCCAGAGCATCTGGGGAGGGAAAAAATTGTTAAAACATTCAAGCGTTGAAATTTCCACTGCTGCTTACCAGGAGTCCCGCTGCTGTATAAGTCCTTAAAAGGTTGTTTCTCAGTGTTAAAGGCTTTAATCTGAATGTGTCTAGCTAGGAGACAGAAACAGACGCAGGCCCTCCTGCTCTAACTCACTCTGACCTCACTCTCTGAAAACAGAGTGGCGGCCAAATGGGTAGAGAAAAACAGAGTGTGGAGGGGAGAGATGGGGGGAGGGAGAGAAAGAGAGAGAGAAAGAAAGACAGAGATAGAGAAAGAAAGAGAGAGAGAGAGCAAGAGAGAGGCAGATGTAATAAAGACAGAAGAAATATTTGAGAAATATTTCTGTCATGGTTGCGCCGTGCTGGAGAAATCAAGCTGAAGAGAAGAAGCTCACCACCTTCTGAGTTAGTGACACTTGGTTCCTTCTGAGCCTCAAACTGGATGGCTGACCACCTCCACATTTCTGATTCAGACCTTTTTTTATACATTGTTTTGAACACTTTGTTTTGAGTTTTAGCAAAATATTTTGTTCCAGGGGTCAGCATATACCATACCATACCACTATATGAATATTTGCATCCTGACAGCCGTTGACTGAAATATACGCAGACACTGAGTATTTTTTGATTTTGCCTCCGACATCCCAGAATGCCCTTAAGGAGACCTTCAGAAACCTGGAGTCAGAAACCTCTGCTGTGAAAAAGACTTAAAAACACAAAGCACTAGAGTGCAACACAGAAGCAGCAGAACAGAAGAGAGCAAGCTTCTCTCCTGGCTAATCACAACTGACTCCAAACAGAGCAGCCTGGAGCTAAGTGTCAAATGTGAAGGAAAAGGTGCTTCTAGACTTAAACGTCAGCAATGCACAGAACTACAGAGCAAAGAAAAGCAAACTGTTTTTTTTAAGACAAAGAGAAAAAGAAGTGTCAATCTATATATAATTTTGTTTATCTAAAAGTGATCCACTCTAACTAGACCTGGTGTAACAGGGTGTTACTAAATAGTGGTAACCTACATAAAGGAGTAATGGCTTTTTACTACACAGTTAGGAATAAGGGGGGGGGGGTCCTTCACACTGAATCCAAAATTAAACCTTCCCTGCTCTTTGCAGCCTCAGGCTATGCTTTAAAATTAAGCAAGGTGGGAAAGTCTGACACAAAGAAAGTGTGACTGTGTATGGAGCCAAGAGGAGTCTGTTTCAAATTAACCTAGCCTCAATAATCAAGAATAGGGTAAATAAGTCAGCGAATGCGCATGTGAGTTTGTGTCTGTGTTCATCGTTTGTGTATGTGTGTTCATAAGAAAAGTTCCTACCTGGGAATAGTAGCCAGGTAGGCTATGAGCCTGCGCAGGTCTTCAGGTCGTATTCTGTCATGGTTGCTCCGTGCTGGAAAGGTGAGAACGGGACCTCCGCGTCTGTCTCTGCCACCTTTGGGTAGAAATCCGACGACAACAGTATCATTAAACAACAGCTTTGTCTCATTTTGATAATGCTGATATACTGCATACTGCTGCTGTCAATAATTTTTTTTCTCCATATATAAAATTAATGGCTACTGTATTGCCAATGTGATGGCCTAGCAACTTGTCCAGGGTTCTTCCCTGCTTTTCACACATTAATTCTATGACTGAGCATCCGGAAACACATAAACTGAAGATTTACATAAACTCTACACAGAACTTTCAACTATAATATTAAGCAGAATACATTAACAGATTGTTTTCCCCCTTTAACTGCTTAGTCTAACCCTAAGTTCACATAGGACTATATAACCTACAGAGTACTACCGCAAAAAGATGTACAGCGAGTGCAGTGGTTCTCTGAGATGACAGCCGCTTATTTGTATGGGTACCATCTGTGAATATTTCTGCAGTTAGTCATGATCATACTGAGTCAAATTGAAGAGTCAGGGGTCAAATTAGTCTCATGATGACAAGACTAGCAATAGCCTCTCAGTCAGACTGCAGTAACAAACAACACTGAGTATTAATGAACAGGGGAAAACACTTTCTCACACTCACTCACAATTATGGCGATGCCCATGGAGTTAACACTATGACACAAAGGTCAGGTCAGCACCATGACGAGTCAGAAACAGTTCAGACAAACTTAAATAATCTATGAAGTAGTAAAGGACAAGCAAAGGGAAGCTTGAATAGCTTTCTACACTTGAAACATGAGCCATTGTATTTTCAAGTCTCCCCCAGGCACAATTTAATTTGGAATGGCTGAGTTGAGGGGCATCTACACAAACGTTCATGTCTGGTTTGGCTATGACTCCTCTTCATCGAAAAAAACGACAAAAAAGTGCAACTGTATATGTCTGACCTGAGAGAAAGGCAACCTTTTCCTTGAGGATGGGAAGCACATCAATGGCCTTCATATCCTCATTGCGATGAAACCCTGAAACAAAAGAGAAAAACAGAGACGTCAGGGAGGTCAATCAAAATCTTTAGACTAAGACGAATAAAAAATGGCTGGTTGATCAGCAGAGTAACTAAACCAGTCTTAATCTCTGCTTTTATTTTCACACAGATTTGGCCAAGAGCATTTGATATGTTTAGTATACTGTACTAAGTTGGTCAGTGTTTGCTGATAATGCGTCAAGATTAACACTGCTTTTTTAATCCAGATGACATCAATCAAACCTCTCAGACTTTCATCATTGTCTACTTATCCCGGCCTACTATACCACTGGATTTTCCACCATCGTCTCGCCTGCTCCATTGCGGTATGTTCTTCAAATGTCAACTCTTTTGCCTTGCCTCCTCAACAGATGGCACACTGGTTAATACCAGGATGGAAGATGGAGCAATTCAACACACACACACACACACACACCAACTGACTTATCTCTTTGGCGTGTCAGAGCAGTCAGTCATGAAGACAACTGATTTAGATGGTCCACTGAACAGAATAATGTAAGGATGTGTGATACAGTCAAATATCACACCATATTTTCTTAATGTTCACAGTATAACGCTTTTTTCAAATCCAGTGCATTCTCAATTGGGTTAACATTACACATTCACTGCCACAATGTTATGAACTGGAAAGCACAATAACCTATAGTTGAAAGCTATAATACTGCTGTTAGTAAAAAATACAAATCATCCATGATATTGACCGCTTTGATCACTGAATGGATGAGTGCATGCAAGGCAGGAGGTGGGGTGGGGGTGGAGTGCATCTCTGCAGATGCAGTAAGGTGGTGATGTCACTAGTCTCAATGTAGCTGCGAGTCATCTCTCTCAGATTCACACACAGACAAAATATAATAGGAACATGTATTTGAAGTTATGTGCTAACGGCAAATCATAATCATAAATTATCTTATTGAGTTATATGTTTAATTATCTTAAATTCTATCATACGGTACATCAGTGATACCAGCTGAGCCAGCCAGCAGCTTTTGACTGTCCATACTGTCCATCATGCCATCATACTTAAATTCCCGGTGATGTGTCTATTAAAATTTTTTTAAATGGGATGAAAAACATGAAGAAATATTTTAAGCTCTGCTTTGGTAAACATAAACAGGGAGATAAATACTGTAGGGAAAAAAAGCTAACTGCTTTACATAAACACTGTGCTGCTTTGACAGTTATAATATAAACATTTTAATCACACTGACTACAAATGGAAATGAGCTAATTAGATAGTGGGTAGACTGCTGGGTGCTGAATCATGCACACATACACACACCGAATGCCCTCAAATAAAAGTCAGTCATGAGTCTAAATTCATTTTAAACTACAGTAAAGCCCTACTTTCAACAAGGAGCCAATGATTACTCAAAGTTGAGTACTTGCTCTAAAAATTTGAATATTATTCAGACCACAGCTTGACACAAACAGGGGGCAAAGTAGTAAAATGAAGACATTTTTCAAACACGAGTATCATTAATCCTGTGTCTGCTTATTTCAGGTTGAAAATGACTAACAACCTGAGGCAATGCAAAGTAAAGACAGAGAGGGAATGGCAGAAAGCTGCAATAATGGATGGAGAGAGATAGATAAATGATAAATAGATCAAAGGCAGGCTGAAATGGAGAGGGACAAAGACATAGAGTGTGTGGTATGAAATGACAGGAACAGAGAAGAACAGGCTGAAAATGATTCAAGCGAGACGGCGAGGAGAAGAATATGGGGACGGACAAAACTGCAGTGTAGAGCGAGACAGATAATAATACAGACAGAGGAGACTGCTGAAAGAGACAGCTAAATAACTCCTACATGTTTTAATGGTTCCTGTAATATCGATTTCATCCACAGTCTGAGGGAGTTAGGAGCAGCAGTCAGGCCTGGATGACAGCGCATTAGCTCACTGTGTGGAAGTGGCCGGACTTGACACAAACGGACTCACAGATAATGTCACAACCAGCTGAGACAAGATGGGACTGAGGTAGCAATAATGGTTTCAATCTCTTTCCACGGCTGGTGAGAGGACGGAGAGGGGCCAAACAGATGAGCGAATCCCTCGCAATGCACACTCATGGTTTGTATGATCTGTCGCTGACTGTCTCTTTATAACCTGCTGCACCTGTTTCTCATCCAATCCCCCTCTATCTGTCTCACACGGACTAAGAAGACGGAGCATGGCAATAGCCGGAAAGATGTTGAAAATAAAACCGTAGATTTCTTCTGTGTCTTAAGTGTTTCAGTGTGTGTATGTGTGCATTGAACATTGGCACTACAGGGCCCACGCAGAAAGAAAAAAACACTCCTCTTGCAGTTTGTGTGCCTAGACACATACCTCGCTGTGGTGGTTTATGTAAAATAGTGGCGCTTTCACACAGCCAATACTGACCTCTGTTCAGCCTTGGTAAAACTGCAGTTTGTCACCTTTTTGAATACCACATCAGACAGTCCAGCAGAAAGCTGGACATACCTGCACTTTGGGATTATGTGGAAGGCTGCAGTAAGCTAGAAACAGATGGAGCCATGATACAATTTGCATATCTTAATGCTGCAACGCTGGATTTCGACGGTCATAGTGGAAAATTACACATAAAGTGTTGTATGGTCATAAAAAAATGGAAAGCAGCAAAATATAAACAGCTGCTGGTGAAGAGTAAGTTGCTTCCCCGGTATGATGGCCCATTACCTGTGATGTCAACAAGTAAAATAGGCACATCCACATACAACCACAGAGCCTTTTCTAAATTTCGTCATGTTTATATGCAGCGATAACGCATACAATATCCCGCAGAAATAAAGAATTACCCTACACAGTGTGATTCATCGCCTCTCGCTACACACACTAACACACCAGAACACACACGACAATCTCCTCTCTTCACTACACACAACTCCTCATTTACAACTCTGCCAAGCATGAAATAAAGCTTTTCAATCACAGACGGCTTGTTCATAACACACTCATAATGAGAGCAATCCATTTCACTGGCAGCCTGCACTCAGTGCCCTGTAAAGTGCGGAGTGCATCACGTCCGACCAAGAAATAAGGTTCTTACAGTGAGCTTTTTTGTAATTATTATTTTTTGTAAATCTAGAATTAAAAGCAGAAAAATACAGAGGAGAGAGTGTGCTCACTGGGGCATGTATGTCCTTGCATAGCAGGAAATAAAAGGTGATGACTGCTAGATCAACTGCACATACGACAGGCAGCAGATAATCTGGACATAAGCAATGCAGGCATCACCGATGCCAGTATGTCATTCATAACACACACACACACACACACACACACACACACACACACACACACACACACACACACACACACACACACAGGCATGCGCAGGTGTACATACTCTTTAGCTCTGCAGTATTTGAAACTTCTTGTGCATAAATTTATCAAAGGGACTATGATAGTATTTCATGTGGCTTTTCAGCTATACAAGCTTAAGAGTGGAACTATTTGTCATGTTGGTAATTTGCAATGCCACTACATATTTAGGTAGTTGGTGATTTTCTTGAATGATTTCATCCTCTTTTTGTTGCTCTTATCCATTTCATAAATGGAGTAACAGCAATAACAATTCAGTGTACAAAACAGTGGAATGCTACAAGACAAAGCCATAAAATAAATATATTTTCCCCTCCCTTGTCTTGCTATAGGAAAAGGGCAAACTAGAATTTGGAGACAGTTATTCATAATAAATCATTTGATATCCATTCAGGGTCATGTCTGGATGCAAATTATAGTTAGACTGATTTTGTACTAATGCAAACTTTCTCTGCTCAGAGAGCAACTTGTTTAATATGTGCGGCTCAGAGTTCAGCCAACCCTTTTGGTTTAGCAGTGATATTCTAGTAAAACACACAATCACAGATGTAAAAACTCAAAATTGTAGCTTACATTTTCACTTGAAGACAAAGAATGACTGAGCTTACACACTGGACTGAACCGTTTCATGCTCGGTTTTTAATAATTTCTCAGTCTTTGTTTTTGCAAAGCTTGATTCCAAAGTCACTGTGAAAAATTTCACATGCAGCCTGAGCCGTGAGTACACTGCATTTTCACTCCTGTTGCTCAGCCTGAATTTAGAAAGCAAACAGACACGAGAGCTAGAGGTAGCGTCACAGATTCACTCTGCTCAACCCTTCTTCTTCTTGGTCTCCACAAGGATTGTGCCCTAAATCCTTAAATTCACAATGCTGTGTAGCAGAGGCAACATGTAGAAAGTGTGCCAATCCATTTCCTTTTCCCCTGCTAACTCCAGATGGGAAACACTCAAAATGCTAGTCTGAATACACTTCCACAGAACAGAGCGTGTTCGTGCCTTGTACCAATTCTTTACACCACAGACTGAAAACATCCTACATCTTTTAGGATCCAAACTGGATTACAGACTTGTTTCTAGAGTGTTTTAATGAGATAGAATAGGGAACGAATGGACTAAGTTTAGATTAGAATGGACATAAAAAAGTTTATAAACACCTGACCAAAATTGTAACATGTGAAGGAATAAACATAACCAATTTCTTCACCTAGAAGCATCACAACTCCAGCTTATAAACCCTAATTGAACACAACTGCATACTTGTGTCTTCTTTCCACAGCACTTTGGAACAGACGGCCTCAGTGCACTGTGCCAATCCTTTAGACCACAGGCTAGACTGTACATGGTGCATCTGCACAGCCTGGCACGCTGCATGATGCCAATCCTCTGGTTCATAACCTTGTAACCTCAAACTCACAGCAATTACAAGCTAGTCTGTATGTGTAGTACAGCAGAACAGAACAGTCCTGATATATAATACTGCAGAGAAACTACAGTAATTCCCCACGGCTGTTGTGGTGAGCACCTCAGCGTGGACCTGATAACACACATTCCCGCTGTGAGCGACAGGAGGATGAGTGTGGTAAGATTCAGAGCAGTAGTCACTGTGAAATGCATTTTTAACCAATAATGTGAAACAAGCACTTCATTCAGCAATATTTCTTAATACAGATGCAACAAATGGGTTCTCATTATTTATTTGTAATCACAGCTGTATAAATGTAGGCTCTTTTAGTGTTTGCTATGCGCAGATTTACAGTGCATGTGACCGTGATGGATTTCAGATGGCTCGTTCATACTTCACTTCTGGGTCAGAGCCCAGAATTTGAACCCTACTATGAGTGGAAAGAGACAACTGGGAGGCATTTGTCACACTGCTCAGCCTGGTTTGGCTCAGTTTGACCCGACTTGGATGGGTTTAGAATGCGGGGAGTTTTTGGGAACAGTGCAAAAACAGAGTGTGGGAGCGGATTGGTGTAGTCATTGCCGTGCTTGAGTTAGAGAGAGTGTGCACTGGTCTTACTGTATGTAGGCGCGTGCATGTGTATATGTCTGTCCATGCATGTATCTTCGCATGCCTACATTTGTTAATTTTTATATACGTGTGTGTGTGTGTGTGTGTGTGTGTGTGTGTGTGTTCTGAACTGTGTTTCACTGTGCAGCAGTATGACTGACACCCTTTGCAGGGCTCTAAGAATAGATCTCCCTTGGAGAGAGGGATGTGCCACTTTATCAGCTTTTTGGGTAAAACTCAGGCAGAAAGCAGAGCACGGGCCACTGTGGATCCTAGAGGGAATTTACTTCAGCACAACACAAAACTGAATTCTCACTATTAGAAAAGTAACATAAGTGTCTTCCAGGAAACTTCCAGCCCCAAATGTCAACCACCAATGACATAGTCTACAGCTGCCATTTGCAGTAATACCAGCAGGCGGTCTTGTTAAAGTTTGTATTCAGATCTTCAAGGCTTTAGAATGAACTTAGTTTGACAGAAGTGGTAAATTCACACAGTATTTCACCTTTTTGGGATTAAGAAAAGTCTAGCTGATTGTCTTACAAACCTCACATGGGAGTATGAAACAAGCCAACAGCAGCTCTTTTGAGTTGCACTTAAAGGTCAAACATAAAAATACCGGACTAGAACATTCAACCTAACCTACTAAAGTGCTGACTTAGACAGTTTGATGGTGAACTAAAATCAGCATTCTTTAACAATTTCACCCACTTAAATTAATAATTCCGCTTTTAGCTCTGTAACCACAGCTTGTTTTTATCTTTTTACACTATCTACTCACATCGCATGTCTGCCATGTGAAGATGCCATGTTGTGTACTATTTCTGCTTAACCCCCTAGTGTGTAGGGATATCAGGCTGCCATAGCCATACATGTTGTGGGCAATATGAGTGCTGAGCGTAGTCTAGATGATGGGCTGTTACAAACAGGTTGTTTGTCACGCCGCCTGTGTGACAACCCCGACTAGAATAACAGCAAGCGCGCGTTGCCCCAGTGCAACAGGGTGATAAGATAAATAACTAAGAGCTTTATCTTTCCCTTGTTCCGCCTCCTGCTCCATTTCTCGTCAACTGTATATCCTTTTCATTTATTTATTTCCCTATCTTTTTACTCTTGCATACCCTCAGCCCTTCTATCCCTCCCTCAGATACAAAGCCACTTCTAGCAGCCTCTACTCTACTCCAGTTCTGTGACCTTCAGCGGGAGCTGGCAGGGGGCCTGGGGACTGTGGAGAGCTCAACTTTCATCGGTTTTCTCATATTGTTGTTACAGTGTGGCTTACAGTAAAAATAACACTTTGCTCCTACCGCAACCCCTCGACCTGGATATAACCCCTAAGCACAGCATAAAAGGGTATGAATAAGTCATAACAAATGGGAAGGGTAGGAAACAAAAACTAATCTCCTGGTACAGCTCTGGCACTGTGCTTAAATGTTCAATCTGTAACTGCAGTGTGACGCCTTCAGATAAAACAATGCCGTCCCACCACTGTTCATCAGTGGTGGGACGGCATTGTTTCTTCCTGCAATTTGATCAATCTAAGCAACAGTAAATGAACTCTATATACCAGCTTCAAACACTTTTTATAGGTTAAGGCCATGATAATAAGGGCTGTGTGTAATAATTAATTTCATTTATTATTCCCAAGGCACAAGCTGCCATCTCCAAATAGTTTGTTTTGTCTGACCAACAGCCCCATACTACGAAATATACTATTCACAAAGCCATAAAACTGGGAAAAGCAGAAAATCTTCACATTTGAGAAACCAGAACTAGAGAGCTAAGTCAGAACTAAGGCAAGCTTTTTTGCTTTACTTATCCTAACAGAAACCTCTCCTTCTCAAACACAAGCTTGAGCATTGGAGACAAATAAACAGGCACTGTGTTACTACATGTCAATGAATACTTTTACTATTAAAGCACAATGGCTATTTATCTTCAGAACATTGATACCAATATTTCCAATCTTTTACTCAAAATAAATAACCTAAATGTAACTCTTGACCACAATTTCATAGATAATTCATAACTGAGCATAACACAACAAAACCTTAGGGACGCCAGAGTGAAACAAACATATTTTCACCTAAATATATCCCACAGATTAAGAGCTCCCTGAATGAACAACTCATCACACAGAGCAGAGAGAACAGAAAGCTCTGTAAATCATGTCCACACCATCCAGTACAACAAATCACACCCTAAATATAACTCTTATTTAGCACAGGGTGTGAGCAGCTAAGGGGCAGTGCTAAAATAAACAATGGTCAGCAGTCTTATGCAAGCCAGTGAGTGTGCATATGAAGGCTATTTCATTGAGCTGTTTGTGAGGTCAGTAAAGGGGAAATGCAATCAGAGTAGTTTCAGCACTGTTTAATGAACTACTGTGCTCACATCTGCGCTCTCAGAACACTTCAGCGCTACACACATTTCTGAAATTACACTTTCAGTGCTGCAATATACGTGTGTAGTAAAAGCGGTAACAATAACATACTCAGGAAGATAAAATACTGAGCGCACACACAACCTGGAGACAGCCCAGGGGTGAATAGATGCTGCACAATAAGAAAATGTGTAAGACTGTTTGTTTGTGTGTGTGTGTGTGTGTGGTTGTTTCATTTGTAATCTGGTTAATGCTGTAATAAACCTTGACAGAATATAAGTACTGTATGTTTTCTTATTATTACACAACAGCTGTCTCTCTTTTCCTTTCACAACTCGGTGAGCTTGGATAACAACCTCACCTCCATGTACAATTTACAAATCTCTTCTTGTTTTTCTTTTTGCTTACCTCTCATGTGACACCCTACCACATTGTCTGTCTCTCTCTCTCTAACGGTCTTACCCCGCCCCTGTTTTGACTCTATTGACTTCAGACATACTTAGTGTTCCCCTAGGCCTCACTATTGGCAACCCTTTGTGTCACTTGCCAGTAATTGATGCTGACTTTTTTTAATGGGGTTTTGTGTCCACACACTTTAACATGGCTAAATTTGGTGAACCAGCAGGCAGCATTGTTGACAGGCACAAGACCCTCTGGGTATTGTCAATATCAGGAGCAAAGACTAAAGCAGCAGCCCTTTGATTCGAAGCACTTGTCTTGTCATTATCAACTTTCTGCAACTCTATTCTCTATTTATGTAGCATTTAAACGGATGGACCGTTGTTCCTCCCGGGGGACATCTACTGTGTCTGTATGTGTTGAGTCTTAAGTTTTAAAAGTCTGCAACAAAGTGGGTCATCTACTTGATGTCAGATTTACATTTCTATGAAAAATGACTATTCAGACAATATAAAATAATTATGCATTCATACTTTAGCTTTTCTGACAAACAATTTTTCTATAGATCTTACTATAAAAGTAAAACGGTCCTGTAAAAAGGCAAAATGTTATCCTGTCCCAACTGGCACAAGCAACAACTTAGACCCATGACTTGCACATTTTGTTGCAGGTCTTGAGATACGTACATATAATTTAAACTATGCCAGAAAAATCTCCCTCAGCTTGCCTTGTTGTTGAGTGCTCTCCTCATGACAAATAGCACTATTTCTCCTAATCGCCTCACAGGAGTCATCTCCACAGACATCTGCATTCATTACCCCTGCAGGCCGCAAGTCTTGATGATTGAGTAAGAGGGGATGAAAAAGAACACATCCATTCTTATTGAGAATGATGGACATTATATCTTTTAGCAACCTGATCAGAGTATTTGGGGAAGTAAAAGCCAAGTTTGATGTTATGGACTGTATTTGTCTAATAGTTTGCCTGCTGCACTGTGCTTAAGGCACAGGCCAGATGTCAACACCCGGAACAGATCTTCCATGGCTAGCAAGTCGTTGCAAGGTGGCATCTTTAGCCATAGTACAGCTTCAATATTCAAACAAAGCTCTACAGTACGCCTCAAGTAACTTTGTTTTCTATTTATATCCTATTGTAACAAAAACAGCTTTTGTCTATTTAGCACAGCACAAGTGGAGTATAATGACCCATATACTAAACTGAAAACAGGACACCTTAAACATGAGGGGTGGCGGTAAAGTGTATAAAAAGACAATAATGTGCATACATGTAGCGGCTTTAAGTGTTGCTTTCACTTTCTAGAAATATCCCCTTAATTCTCTCAAACATAAGACACAAACACACAGAAATCAATTTGGAGTATGTGTCAGCTTAACAATACATGTCACATTCCCTTCATTCACACACCGATGTCACAGCCAGCTAAAAAAAACACAAAACAATTGAATACATAAATGATACCTAAAATACCAGCACAAACAAAATATTATGAGGTTTAATGAGGTCTTTGATCATTAACAATGAATTAACAGTAAACACATATTTAAGAATTTAAGGGAGTTTTCTTAAATATCCAACAAAAAAAGTTAATATAATGATGTTTTTTGACTACAGACATGTTCCTGTCTCAGTACATCTACTGCATTCTTGATAAACATGACAGAATACATATAGCGGATGATACTCTACCTGAGAGTCTGATCAGGGTTTTTCCAGCCTGGGCGTATTGCCAGCTGTGGTTATCCAGCACAGCCATTGTAAACCAAAACCAGCATTGAACCGGTGAGATCAATCCAGAACTACAGTACACCCTGCACAGTTCTGCAGCGGTTATCACCCTACCAGTTCTAGCTTTCTAACTGTACCATTGTTGCATGGCGAGGAGGCAACTGAGCAACAGCCGTGCCGTATATTGGCCAACGCCCTGCACCCATTGAGCTGTAGAAAGCCAAAGGCACTGCCAGCTCCTTTTTGCCTTCACCAACTGCCCCCTTCCCCCCCATGTCACTAACCCCTCCCCAATACAAGATTTAGTAACAAGTGCTGCTTTGCATTAAACAGTTTCTCCCCTTGTGCGTCTGGCTAGCTACTAACAGGGAAAAAAAGTTAAGCCAGCCAACAGTTGTTGCTAGTGGATTTGTGGTGAAATAGGCTTTAATAATGATGGGTTGTAATCTTCTCTCTGACTAATACTTGGACTCTGTTGGTGAATGTGAGCTTTTTCACTAGAGCAGGACCCTTATTGTAAATAATTCCCTCCTTATCATCTTTACAGGTGTATTTATCAAGAGAACAGTGAGTATTTACCTACCTTATGAGACACTGAAAATGTTCATCTTGTTTTCTTGAAATATGTAACAGACGTTTGCTGCATGAACAACAAGTCACATGAAAAGCTTTTGTATTTGACCCTTGATGCCATCTTGACACCAGTAAACCTCAGAAATACTCGAGCAACATGTTCATCTGTGCATAAATTAATTGGGACTAAATTATCTAACTGTTTTTAACTTTTATGAGCAAGGCTAAATTTGATCCAAAAGTTAATCCATATCCTATTTCATAAAACAGTTGCTTAATTGGGAGCCAACATCTTGTGAACTGAGGAAACTAAACAAAGGGCTCATTTATTGTTTACTCCTAGAGAGAAATTAAGCTTCTTTGTTGTCCCTCAAAGGAAAATTCAAGAGGGGGGGATTACCATTATTTTTCCAAATTGTGAGGAAAGCTCCAATAAGCTCTAAAAATAGGTTTACAAGACATGGAGCTCAAACGCAAGGCCAAAAGAAGTCATCAAAGTCAACAAAAACTCCCGTGATTAAGATGCATCAACACCCAAGCTGTAGCGAACACACTATCTTGACATAAAAGTGTTGACATAATGGACAGGTTGCATTATGTGCAAGCATTTCTGACCAAACTCCAATCAAAAAAACAACAAAAAACATTTACACATTTCCATCCACATTATCTTTGGTCTATCCTCAAAGCACTTTGTGGGACCACCTACCAAGTCTGTTAGCTGTCTGACATGGTTCCACAGACAGCCGACCCTTATTGTCCCTGAGAAAGCCCATGGAGTGGAAACAGAACAAAATGGTCAGACTAGCCATGTTCTGTGTCACAGATAAAAATTCAGTGACACAAAGGAGCTTCCAAAAGCGGTGATCCTGTGCGTTATATGCTGTAACTTGTAAAGAATTTAGATTCCCAACACTGAAGTGTTAAAAATGTTGGCTTGGTTGTGGAAAGTGAATTAAGTGAGAAGAGAAGGTGAGAGCTAACTGTGCTACGTTTATTGTGTTTCATGTCTTGCCTCAGTGTGTGAGAGTTGACAGTCTTCTCTTGTCTCTGTGAGCAGAAAGTAAGGACTGTCCTGCTGTATGAGTATGCATGCAGGCCAGGTCACATTTCTGAATAATCTTGTTGGAATAAATAACTGAGAGAGATTGTCACCTCTGAGAAAGAGGCATGTGGTGGGGCGGGGGATGGGGGGGGCAACAACATAACATATAATGTGCTATAACCCCCCTAGACATTGTTAGCCTGACCATATTCAAGATATGTGATGAAATTGAGAAGAAAAAGCTGTGCATATGTTGGAGAGGGGGTTACCCTTCCAACATATCGTGATCTTTTATCCTTTTACCCCCATGTTACCCAGACATGTTGCTTTCTGTAATCTTTAAATTGCTAGTCTACACTTCATATCTAGCTTATAATAGAATATACATTCACCCAGAGGAGGTGTTATATTCTTTTCACTAAAACATTGCGGCGTTAAGAGCAGCCTGTCTCCGTGACCTCCATCCACTGTCTTACTGTTGCATGTTGCGCTGTTACTGTAGCAGAGAAAGCTACAGAGGGACAACAAGAGCAGAAAGACCATGAGAGAAGTAGTGAGTGTGAGAGGGATCGACACTATAAAGAGGCATAAAAGCCCTTTTCAGCGCTGAGCGTCCATGTGTATCTGTCTGCCTGTTAGCCCACAACAGTATACAGTACAAACTCACTGGGCAGCCAGCTGAGTCGCATCAACACATCAATGAAGTAGAGAGGAGGACGCTTTGTACGGCTCAGGGAACACCATTCATCAGCTTCCTCTATCCAAACTATGCTCCGATTGTCCTGCCGTGCAACAAAACCAAGCCAATAAACCACAATGCACCAAATAACACTTGACAGGCAGAGTGCAGAAGGGAGAGAGAGAGACAGACAGGGAAAGAGTCTGTGGTCCACCGTGTTATTAATTGCCTCAGAAGAAAAGAGGACAGAGAAGGAAAGAGGAAGGAGAGAAAGTGCTTGGGACAACACCGCGTCAGCTGTCCTTCATTCATTTTGGACAGTTGTGGCCCAAAGCAGATGGGACTTGGACTGATGTCATCAGACAGTGAGAGAGAGAGAGAGAGAGAGAGGGAAGATATGTTTCCATCCACCTGTTTTTGAGGGCACTTTGGCGCATAACAAATGCCACAATGACAATAAATTTAAAATATTGTAAATAAATAAAAAATATCACAGTGCATTTTTATGCTTGGCTGAGGTCACAAAGTGGCCATGTAAAATGGCGATGGAAACAGATTTTTCAAATACATCGTCATATTGCAATATCTGCTTTTAATGTGGACAATGCAGTCATGTCGGGCTGCCATCCACCATCATGAGCCTCCATGCCACCAGAAGATATGTCACTCCAATAAAATACACTGATTCACATTTTTCTTTGCCAAAATGTCCCTGATTCACTCAAAGCCTGCGCAACAGAAGGACAGAAAGAGCTCGCAATAACAAATAAAGATGGAGAGAAATTTAATGCACCCAACTTCTAGACCAAACACTGTACACCTCAAAGGATGAAATACTGCATACGCATAGTATCCAATAAGTGTGTTCCTGCGTGGGACAAAGCATAAAGGAACATCGCCTCGTATCACAGCAGAATTCATCAGTTCAGGCAATGACCATGACCTCAGCTGACAGCAGCACTAACAGAGCAACTGCTGAGCTCTGATAATAGGATTATTCACTTCTGCAAACCTAAGGGACAAACCTTAAAATTAACACGTGATTAACTTAAATAGGAGCCATTACACAAGTGTCCAACTTTAACACACAAGTGTTAAAGCTGGAATTTGCACTTTAGAAACATTTGTTAATTCATGGAGATAAAGTAGCTAACAGGAGGCTCTGTGAAACACATCCATGGTCAACAACAGAAAAAAATAGGGGACGCTCCAGCAGTGACTTAGTGTCTGTTCTTTCCTGTATCACTGTTGGAATAAAAAATGGAAAGAGAAACAAAACCTCAAATAAAGTGCAAATTCATTCAGAGTTGCAAAAATACTGTGGAGCAACCTCGCTGTCTTTTTCTTTTTTTATGAACAGTATCTGTAATAAATGCCTCTAACAGACTGTTGAATAACAGACTGAATAAACAGGGAATCAAACTCTGTGGTTTCTGTCTCAAATCCAGCCAACAAACCAAACTATTATAAATGAATCCAATTGTTTTTAGTGTGACATGTGTGTGTGTGTGTGTGTGTGTTGTGTGTGTGCTCTCCCAGGGCTTACAGCTTGCTAAAAGCAGGATAGTTCCTGTTTACAAGCTCAGAGCCAGTTCCCAGAGGAAGACACACAAAGACACACACATGTACAGACCTTGGGCAGTGCTGTACAATATTGTTTTATTACGTATGTCTGTGTGTGTGTGTAGTTGACTGTGTGTGTGTGTGTGTGTGTGTGTGTGTGTGTGTGTGTGTGTGTGTGTGTCCAGAGAGGGTTTATGTGGATTGTTACTGGTGGTGTATATCTGCATCATTTTCTCCTCTCCTGTCATACTCTGCTCCTCTCTAGTCCTTTTCCTGACTCCAAACATCCTCGGGTATATCCTCTTTTTTTCATTCTCATATTCTCGTCATCCATGTCTTCCACTCATCTGCTCTGTTTCTTTGTTTTTTTCCCCTTCTTGCCCTCTCGCACATTCCCAGTTCCTACCTTCCCTCTCCTCATCTCTTCTCTCCTGTCTGCCTGCCTCCCCATCACTCCATTCCTCTGTGAATAGACTTTCACTAGACTTGTCCTCAACAAAGACCAGACAATGTCCTGTTGAGTACACACACAGCAGACAGGGAACTACAGGCTATGGCTCCATAGCCAGGAGGCGGCTACTGGAGCCCATGGCTCTCCACTGTTATTACAGCCCTGAAAACAACTGCCTTATGCAAACAGGGAGCCACAGGACTCTCGGATGGAATATCTGACTTACATGCATGGATACACTCATGAATGCGGACACAAACACCCCGATAGAGCGGCCAGTGGTCACTAAGGGGAGTAGAAAGGTTACATATTTGCTCTATGTTCAAATCTGTTTCATTAACTGAAACCTTACTCGCTCTGGAGATGCGCGTAATGCAAAACACTGATTGCATGTGCACAAGTTAAGTTTTACAGTCCCAAAATAACAACATAAAGAAGTAAATATGCTTTACTTTGTTTACCGGTCGGAATATGTTTGTAACTTACAAGTGATTTACAACAGTGTTTCTACAGAGGGAAATATTTTTCACCAATTTAAGACTGTTCAGCAGTACCGAATCTAATCTCAGTTATTTTCGTTGAGGATCACAGAAGTCACAGTTTCTAACCAGAAAAGGCGGGGGGTGGGGAGGGCTGAGCGAGACAGGGAAACAGAAAGAGGTGAGAAAAAAATTTGAAGTAAGGAAGGAATAGAGAAAAAAAAAGAGAAAAAGATTACTTCAGACTGGTTTGTGTCTGCTCCCAATTTAGGATGCTTTCTTCAAGCCATTTAATTGTAGGTCTTTTTATGACTTTGGGGCCTGAACTCCAAGCAAACAACACAGAACCACATATGCATCCGGACTCCACCCTGACAGCATATAGATAGATACCATACATATACATGTTATACTCTCTCTTTTTATCTGCATGATTTTTCAATGGGAAATAATAATAAATGTGATACCTATGCACTCTAATACACAAATAAATAACAAACACCAGAGCGACAATATTTTTCTGAGAAGAGAGAAATAGAGAGAGAGACTTAGATGCCACAAGAACAGTTTCTTCCCATTGGAAGCTGCCTCATCAACAAGGCCCGGGACCCCAACTGTCACTGTCCCTCCATTTACAATACATACTGTTAATGTTTGCACACATACAAATATTATGCATGTGTAGGTAACCACCTTATTGAACATACTCATTTATATTTTATATATCTTGTCAATTTCATATTTTAATATTTATATATTTCATATATATTGTCAAGAACCAGTCACCTAACTTCCCAATAAAGCTGATTCTGATTCTACATACCAACTCCTGCGGTCTTTGTTTGACACAGGGGCTGGGGTCACTACATACAGTCATAGGTAAAACTGTTGTTCATAGGAAGACTTAAAAAATAAAAACAATATGAATGTAGCTTCAGCACAGCTGCGGCGGTGGTTAGTTTCTAGACACTACCCGAAAAAGCACATCCGTGACTTTCATTTAAAACCGAAAAAGTATTTTGACTCGTAAAAGAAATGCTGTCAGCACTTGTATCTGGTTTAACAAATCAAGATGAGAATACTGACGACTCATTAATCTTTCACATTTTACTGGCACCAATAGCAACATTGAACACTTAAGAGGGAAAATAAAGGTGGGGGGGGGGTAATTTGATTATGTGGCTGACCATTTTTAATAGTGCATCTGCTTTGAGAATCACTGTAATGTGCAGACATTAACATTATATTAAACCTCTTCATCACAAAAAGCAGAAAGAGAAAAGCAATAGGAGGCCAAATGAAGGAGGCAATCCCTACATTCCTGACCCTTATATACGCGTCATCTAGCTGGAGATGAATTCATAATGACAGGCTATTTAAATATCAAACGCTTATGGGTCTTTTTTTTCACAGCCATCTCTCACTGTCCGCACAAGGGAACGGTTCAGGGTGTCAATAGCAAGGTGACAGAAAAGTGCATTAGTTTCTCATTTAATCACCTTCAGGACTCTGGATGCAGTTCTAGTGCTTGAGAGCTAGAATAACAAGCAGTTTGCACAGTGTAGAGTTTAAAACAGTTCTGGAACTTTGTCGATGTGGGAAGTTTATGTAGGGGTCATAGAAACAGGGTATCATCGAGATGTACCCTGATGGATAAAGCAACTCATGCCTTGGAAGAATAACAAGTCAATGAAATGGTTTCCACTACAAGGTGACAGAGATATTCAGAGCACCAAACATTCTCTCTCTTAAAACAGTATTTTCTTCTTGTTTCCTTCATATCTTCTTCTCCAAAATTATCATCTGACTACAGTTTCAAATATACAGCATAAACTGACCTTTTGCTTTTGTTTTTGTTGAAATGGACCTCCATTTGACCACAAGCCACACATGATATGAGCAAGGCCATGTCAGCTTCAACACACAAATTAACACCTAACTGACCAACGGAGCACACAATGAACAAGCCAATAACTCGTTCAATCTCAAACTGAAGAAGTGAAGAGTTCGAAGTGTTAGAAAAAAGAGGCTTGGGAACAAGTGGTGTGAAGCTTGATTCTTTACATAAGGTGCTTCACTTCAAACTTCTTCTTTCAATTATATTCATTCCATCTTGTCTGCTGAAGCACACAGTGGTGATGACTTTCCATTTCATAATACCAAACCATCCAACTTCTTTATTTTAATGTCTGATCTCATCATAAACAAAATTTGTCCAATTATTACTTTAAATAAATCAATGGCCAATACTAGACATATGATTACACCAAAACTGATTACAAAACTTTCCAAAATGACTCATTGTTCACATGTCATGTGAGATTATCATGGGTAAGGGGAGTGGATGGTTGAAATTTTAAACCTGTTCAAACAGTGTGACTCAATATTAGAGGAATCATTCTTAGATAAATTTCACCTTTGAATATTGCAAATGTTCAATTTGTAAAATTAACTTAAACTTAATCCGCTTATAATCAAATCATCTTTCTGAGCATCTTGTATGATTGCATATGCCTCCCTGTGTGATAAGATTAAAATAACCTTGGAATTTTATCACATAAAAAACAATAATGGTGGATTTGAGAGGTATTTTAGACATTTTCATCTTAACTTGTAAAAATTAACAATCCTCCTGTGACGTCTGGAGCTATTTCAGAAAGGAAAACTAAATTTGGAAGTGTGTGTCTCTTTTTTCTGAAAATTTAAAGATTAGCTCCTTTGTTTTAATGACGTTGAGCTGTGTGTTGTTCTCTGTGCGCCACTCTACAAGATTGTTGACTTCCTCCCGATATGAAGTCTCATTGTTGTTTGAAATCCAGCCGATGATGGTGGTGTCATCCGCAAACTTCACAACAGAGTTCTCTCTATGTCGAGAGTTGCAGTCATGGGTGTACAGCATGAACAGGAGCGGGCTGAGCACACAGCCCAGGGGAGCTCTGATGTTGTGCTTCTATTAAACTGTACTATTATATTATATTACTATTAATTTATACAAAATTGTGATATATATAAATTAGCTTGGCTTTAAAAAATACAATAACACTTTTTTCCTCTTATAAATGAGAATTAGAACACTTTCTTGCTCAGTTCAATACATTCAGGGGTTCTGCTGCTATGGTCTTACTTGGTCTGGTATGACCAGTCGCTTCTATATGTTATAGCTATAGACATTGTTATGTAATTGGCGTGAGTCATGTATGTGTGTGTGTGCAATAAATAGATAGAGAAATTGCAGTAAGAATACAGCAATATATGTAAATTATTAAACTGAGATGTATTTGTCTTTTATGTTATGCAATGTGATGCTACCCAAGCTAATGATTGCTCTTCTGTTTCGCTCCACCGGTGGTTATATCCCTCTCCATGTAAACACAAACTTCTGCAGGAGGCGAAGTGAGACCACATGACTCACATGAATTCATTAGTTAGCTTGCAGACCAAAAATAGAGAGTTGTGACGCTGTCGAGAAGTAGCTAAGTATAGAGCAGAGTTTAGGGGGAGCCAAACGCATTGGACCATGCACGCCGCGATATGATCAATGCATTATCATGTTGCAGGTAGTGAAACACTACACACATTAATGGACTTTAAAATGCATATTAAATTTATAGTGAACACACACACACACACACACACACACATAGAAACATTTACATTTCTAAGTCATTTAAAAACAGTATGACCTTGCCTCACTGTTGCTGTGTAATTTTTTTCCTCTGTCTAATGTTAAATAAGTCAGTCTTGCCATGTATATCATATAATACTTACAAGGTTGAGCAAACAGGATCTGGATGGACATGTCTTCAGCTCCTCTACGCTCCATCTGCACTCCAACCAGTCAACTGACCAATAAAGCAAGCAGCTTGACAGCACGGCAGGGTTTCCATCCATATGTGAGCTTCCAAAGGATGAGGGATGGTATAGCCTCCCCCTCTACGAAAAGTGCCGCAGGTTTCAAGAATCACAGCCTTTACTAAATCATCAACACTGCTGCAAGTAAGCACCTTAGGGGGGTATAAGTATTAGTTGCACTATATGTGCATAGATTTCTGGCAGTGGTGTAACTACAGCAGTCAAACTAACTCATTGCCGCTATGGATCCAACATCTACATCTACAGTATATTTGCATGAAAATCTAATTCATTACTGTATTTGCACACATATCGCCCTACTCCTTTTATGAATAAATGAATGAATGAAAAGCATTGTAATTTCTTAAGTATAAATTATCATTGCTGCTGCAGCAGCACCACCCTCTAAAGCTGTAAATGCATCTATCTAAGAGTATCGAGAGGTCATTGTGGTGATGTCCCTGGAGCAGCCAAGCATCCTTTATGTCCCTTGAGTCAAGGAGCAACCAGCGCTCCCGCCCCTCCCTTCATGCTTAGCCCCTCCTTCATTGGCCATCTCTAGCGAGCGATAGGCTGATGTGCGGGGGAGAAGCTGATGGCGATTGGACGGGTGATGGAGCGGAACCTTGCTTTCCTATGCATCAGTGCTCTCCAGGAAAACGCCAGGGTCGTGGGGGAGAGAGAGAAAGAGGACAAAGATGATGATGTGGGAAATAGGAATGATATGAGGGTTGGAGGGGGGGCAGGGAGGTAAATAAAGAAGAGACGATGGGAAGACAGATAAGGAGGAGAGGAAAAAGACTGAAAGAGAGAGGTTGAACATGAGCTACATTACACTGTTACCATGTATAACACCCCTAAGAAATTATTACTTTCATTATTATAAAAATCATGGTTGTCAGAGAGAAAAGATGATGAAAAGTAGTGAATCTGGTGTCAACAATGCAGAGGAATATGCTTTGTTGACTTCAGGGAAAATACAGTTTACAACAGATGGAGCCTAATAGCATAATGGGGGTGTATTTATGTATCCAATGTGCATGGTTGTATATGGAGGGCAGGGTTCCACTATACATGGGAATGAGGAAAATTATCAGAGAACCTGACCTATGAGCTGGTGTTTGGTTGGTGCCGATTTAGCACCAAAGGTGTTTGTCTGTGCAAGAGTGTATAATGTGTGTATTACTCTGTCTGCCTAAGGCCATATCATGTGGCATGTGCAATTTCTTCTTATTTATTTTGTGTAGTTTTTTTTTAATGTATTTGAATAGTCAAGACGGTACAAAGAAAACAATTATAATATTGGCTCCTTGACCAATGGAGTTTACATTTTGCCATTGGTCCATAATTTATTAAATATATTGCAGAGATAAATAATTACATGTACACTTTTTGGGCTTTCGGCTATTAAAATTGGCAGGCAACCTTTTTTACACAATTATTTAATTAGAATAACTTTAATCAAAAGACTCTGATTTACACGACACAGTTTTTGATTCAGTAATTAATTACTGCAATAAAATAGTCCTTTTTATGTATAGTGAAATAGAAATTTAAAGCTGTGTCCAATGATCATTATACTGTGACATAAATTAACTGATGTGGTGTTTGCTGAATTTTTTTTTCGGATTTCTCTCTACTCTTTTTGGATTTGATTGTCTTGTTATTTGCAGCCACAGGAAATACTGCTTGGTCAAACAGATATCATTATGTTGATATCCTGTGACATGAGGATGCAAGCTGTGCTCTTTCTAAAACCAACGAGTGCCAGTGTTCCACAGTGTGATCCAATTAAGGCCACACACACACACACACACAAACACACACACTCAAACTAGGCAAAAGGCACACAGGATGGACACTTCCATGTGCACATCTGAATGAACTGCAATGCAATGCCCAAGGTGCACACAAACATGACACAAACACAATCAGTACAGAGTTCAGTTGTCTCCGTGCAAGACACCACAGGGCGTCTAACTGTCTTTCCTCTCTTTCATCCCGTCTCCTTTGTGTGTGTTTGTGTGAGTAACTGAGAGAGAGAAAGAGAGAGGAAGGGTGAGAGTCTCCCAGCAGCTTAATCCAAAGAAAAAAATCCAAAATTGCACCAGGAGTGAAGAATTTGGTGTTTGTAACACTAATAACTTTGCAAACTGTTAGGACATGTTGCAATCCAATTATAAATGAAAGAAAAGAAGAAAAAAACACATTAAAACAAGATAATATAGAGAAGTTATCATGTCATTGGACATTCCAGCGGACATGTTGTAGTGTCCCTGTCCCATAATAGTAAGTACATAATAAAGTCTCAGAGTTTACCTGCCATGTGAAACCTTAATCATACTGTAACGTGTCCTGTTATAAGACCTGCTGCCAACCTAAGACTATAATGCAAACTCTCCTTTTCCCCACGGTGCGACAGTACAAACTTCACTGAGAGCTATCAGTTGTAAGCTGTGATCACACACTCTTTTTGTAGAGACTAGGTGGACGGTCAGTGCTCGTACATAATGCATGCCACCATGCAAATCGTGGTTTGTACTTGTCCAATCATGTGTATACATGCAAACTAGGTGACAGCATCTTTTGCTTTTATGTAAGCCAAGTTCAAGTGAAATTCAGTCAAAGTCTTGGTTAAGCGGTATTTAACACACACCTCATGTGCTATAGAGGTAAGTACATGAAGCTGAAGCATATATTATAGTTACTGCCTGTTTGTCATAAGCTATTGTTGCACCCATTTATATTTCTCTGTATATGTGTTTGTACATAAGTTACTGAGAAAGAGAGAAGAAAGAGAAAAAGAGAATGCAATGGAGCAATAAAAAGAGACGGAAAAAAGGAAATAAGAGAGCGAGTAAACAAAACTCACTCAAACACACACATATGACCACATCTGCACCAAATACGAATTTAGTCTTCCCCACCCTAGCCTCTGCAGGGGAGAATAAAAAAAAAACAAAATCCAATGAAGTCCAGAGAAAACCACTTCCTCCACTGCTCATGAAGTATGTGCGCACGTGTGTGTGTGTGTGTGTGTGTGTGTGTGACTGAGTGAGCATGCCTGCCTGGTCGTCTACCCGCAGAGCACATGGTTAGCATTCAAAGCTCAATTCAATAGGAACCACACAGTGAGCTCAGTATGGGTAGAGATCAGTCTACGGTAGAGATGAGAGATTGGGTTCACAGTGGAATTAAACTGAACAGAAACATATGGAGGAGAGGAGAGTGCTCTCCACCCCTCTTTCACTCTGTCCATATTCAAATCTTCATCTGTTTTCAGCCAGCAAGACAAGGACCGCAAATCGTTCTCATCTAATTTACCATACTATGCATGCTAAATATTATCAGTGCAGCAAGAGATCAGAATCATCCTGACTGAACAGGCAGTTGGCTACTGTTGCAGATTAGCTTGGACCGAGAGCCAGAGCATATCTGGGGAATGGTTCAACTATTTACTCTAAGCATGCTTAGTCTGTAAATCCATATAAAAGCCAAAAGTGTTTTAGGGACACTTGTGATTTTGCGGTTGTCTTGTACAAAACTCATCCAGCTTGTAGGCTTTTTTCATTTTCCCCTCTGTCAAAACCATTACTTGCGTTCTGTATAAAATGTGTGTAAGCTAGTGTGATTGCATGCCCATAACTAGTCCAGTTGTTCTTATAGTAATGTGAATTAGTGAAACATGACCATGATATAATACACTGTGTTTAGTAATGCAGAGTTCTGATAACCTAAGAAGTATTAGGCTACTATATGTGATAGTGACTAAAACCAAACCCAAACAAACTGAGTAAGAAAGTAAGTGAACATAGCTTAACTGAATGAGTGTGTGTGTGTGTGTGGTAGTGTGTGTGTGGTAGGTGTGTGTGTGTGAGTGTGTGTGTGAGTGTGTGTGTGTGTGTGTGTGTGTGTGTGTGTGTGTGTGTGTGTGTGTGTGTGAAATGAAAGTGCCCATGTGTAGATGCAGGATCTTGTCTGGCACAATGTGACATGAGCAGAACAGATGAGTGCTGACAGTTCAGACAGGAGAGGCAGGTTGATGTTGGTAGAAAGGTTGAAGTTCACATATGGCTGAGTCTGGAGACGCACAGGCGCTACTCAGCACTAAAGCAAGGCCTAAAGGCTGTCAGTGCTGTGCATGAATTCTATTTGCACATTCACCAAACATCATAAACCTGCATCATGAGTCTGGAACCACTGATAACACTACACACAGTTATGGACAAAACAAATCTAAGCCCTGAAAAGCCCAGTGTTTCTGCAATGTTTAGTCAGCCTTGGTGAAGGGGGTACCACTGATCCACTCACACGGATACACACACACACACTCAGACAAAACCCCACGTCCACTCTCATAGGTCCTTCATAGACACACATGACAAATAATAAATGTTCTATTTAGAATGTGCCGGATCAGCTAATAAGTAAAAGAAACATGTATTAGTCTTCATTTTTCCAAGAGGACTTTGCACACCTGCGATTTAATGTTACAGTGCGACAGAACGCTTATGGCAATTTGCTAAATCAACCCTTAATTCAACAGCGAGTTAATTTTGTTCGAAGTAATTGAAAATGAACAATGAACAATCAGCCATAAATGGCCAGTACAACCTGATTACCTCTGATTCACTGTGAGCAGCTCATGAATGTCTGCCTCATTCCAACAAAAATACACAAAGACACCACTGCAGCTCTAATTTTTTGTGAGTCAGTCTCGGGGATGAAGTTCAAGGGGTTTTTGGGCAGAAGGCCTGCACACAGGATTTGGCTGGCATGTCCCAATCATTTCCCATTAACACCCATTCAAAATTCTGGCAAGTGGGAATAACAGGTCAAGCTGTCAACTGAAAACAGTCCTGGAAAATGTTCATCCCTGATTGACCCAATTGGGAAACATCAGGTCAAAGCTGTGGCACACACATGGGGCTCACAGAGCTAAATCGAACACAATCTACTGATGTTTGTTGAGAGATCGCAACAAGTGCTGAATGCGTCCAATCCATCCCTGACACGCTTCTTCTGCTACTCAAATATGCCCAAATGTACTTTCTGCCACTGTGTCTCAGCTTTGATGACACAGATTACACCAAGCCCTTCAATTCAAATCAGACTTTCTATGGAAAAGCTCCAAACACTTACAATGCATTTCAGTCCAAGAGAGATTAAATTGAATAATCCATGGCAAGGGAACCAGGGATAATCTATGTGCATACCATAACATAGGACACTTCACTGCCCTGTTTATACCCAAAAGCAAGTCACCCTGGAGAGACTCGTGGTGTATTTTTAGTGTAGGGGTATAAGGGATTTGAACCTCCAAGGTCATGGTTGCTAGCTGATGCCACAGAGGAGCCTCAGTCTACCGGGATTCGATGCAGTTCAGCTTTGATGGAACACAACATTTTAGTTAAAGTGGGCATGGTACATGGTGTCCTTGATGTTTCAGCTCTGCCTTCCTCTTACTCATACAAATACATACAGTATATAAGCTCCACTGTCTCATCCATGATGAACTGCAGAGCGTTCTGAGTATCAGCCTCGCTTTTTGTACTACAGCAGTTCTCCTCTTGCCGTTCGTGGATCTCTAAAGCTTCCCAAAACATGAAAATCCTCGATTCCCACTTTTAATTAGAATTCTATTTCATGATGTTAAGTGCAACCCATTTGGAAATCGCTGACATGACTGGAAATGCACATAGATAGGGAATTGGTTCTGCTTTGGGAGAAAATTTCTGATGCTTCCCCATGATAACAATCAGACCTACCTGAGGTTTGACCCGGGCCGTCCAGTTTGGATTCACATTTTGGAAGAGAGCAATCTAAAAGGAGACAGAGATAGGAAAAAAATTAGAGGAAGGACGTTTCATAAAGTAAATGATAAAGGAAAGCACTGCCCTGTGACCAGTGCTTCAACCTTCACCGTGTTTTAGTGTCACAAGTTAGAGCTTTGTGATTACAGAGTACAAATGAGAGAGTGAGCAATTGTGGAGCAGCTCTTTGATCCAAGTATCTGGATAGTCCCTTCAAGATAAAACGCCATTAGACACACATGCTGCACGCAGATGCATGTGCACACAGAAATACTTGTGCACTCGCATGCTTGTATAAATGCTAGTAGATGCTGTTTCTGGACTTGAGCTGGTGAAGACAAGCCTTACACTCATTAACTCAGTCACAATGTCTGTATTGGTGGACAGTACAGATCCTTGTCAACATACGCTCTTACACTCGGTCACAAACACGCACAAGTACAGACTCATGGTGACTCTCAGCACACTAGCTGATAAGCAGATTAATCATTAAAAAAAACCCCAAAAACTGTACAGTACATATCTGTAGCTCTAACGCCTGTGGAATCCTCTTTTCATCTTCAGAGAGATGAAATGTTAAGAATAATTGACCAGACCTATGAAAAAGCAGAGCAGTTTGTCTGGTGCCTGAAGTCCCGTGCGAGAATCAGTGAAGTCAGTTTCAGCATCATAATCAACTCAGGACCGATTAATTAATAACGACTGATTCATTATGGACATTCTGCTAACCAACAAATACACAACTCAAGATTTTATTTTCAGCTAAATCCCTACATAAATAAAGAAGGACAGATCACTACATTTCTTTTTATTTCTGCAATTAGAGAACTGATGTAAGAAGTGTTCCATACCGATGTCATTAACCCTAAAAATAATTAATAACAATAATCATAGCCATGCTCCAAAACAGCAGAGGATTTCTTTATTTGGACTGACATGCATCTTGTAACTGGCAGCAGACTGAGAAACTTTCTTTCTGGGTGACCCATCAGTAGACACTACAGTGGCACGAGATAACAGCGAGGAGAGGCGGGGAAAGAGGGACAGGGTCGGCTTAGCCCTTCGTCACCCTGACTTCTCCTGGCTGCCTTTCTGAAAAGAACAGCCTGGCATATGCTGCTGCCTAACAAGGATTACAGTAAGCACCTGTTCACACACTGCATGTTTCATTTTATACAGCGTAGTGTAGTGGTCCAGTGAAGAGTGCTCATCCTGTAACAGAATTTTCAATGCCTTACATGTGTTTGGCATCTTTTTATTGTTAGCAAGGTGTGCTTAAATCTCAGGGAAAGTATGTGAAAAATGTTACAAATTATAATATAGTAACATTACAAACTATAGTGATGGACATCAAATTCACTTAAAACACCCTGACTGGTAAAATACATAGTGACTAGATATCTGTCAGCATATGATGCCAGGCAGGATTAAGGCGGCAACATGGACATGGAAACTTCATAACGGAATTTTAACTCATAGCCATGTACAAGATGAAGCAGGAAGTTTGAAAGGAAACATCAACTACTAAGCATTCTACAAAATCTCCTCATCTGAACTCTATATACACCTCATGAGTGTAAAGAACTCAGATTTTTATTTTAGGACAGGAAGAAAACTGAATGCCCATTTCGTCACTTCAAAATGAAGTGAAATTGAACGCTTTGTTTCCAGGTTCATTTTACAGTAGTAGGAACTACCAAATCCACTTTATTTTCTTTGATGTGCAACATTGAGCATTTTATTGGCAACAAGTTTTAGCCCGGTCTTCACGTGTGAATGCTCCTCAAACACTTAGCTACAACACTACAACAACATTGGCTGTATGTCTTCTTAAACAGTACCAATTTAACACTAGGTACTTCGCAAGCCAATACGGTAGGATGGGATGTTAATGTTTGATCCTCAACCTATTTCATCCAAAGCCAGAGAGGCCAAGCAGCAGTTTAGTCTTCCTAAGCCAGAGGAACACTGGGTTGGCACTGTTCACGCGACAGGGATCAGTGCCTGCTGCTGTCTTCAAAGCAAGAGTTACAGTGTGTCTGTGTGTGTGTGTGTGTGTTGTGTGTGTGTGTGTGTGTGTGTTTGTGAGAGAAAGAGAGACTACACAGTTCCTGTTGGACAGACTGAGCACAGCTGTTGACAGAAGACAAGCAGTCTCAGGCAGCACACAAGCTGACACATGTACGCAAACACACACTGCAGGCTCTGCTTTGATTTTTACCAAAGCTGAGTCCGTGTTCTGTTTTCATACTGACTGAAGTAAGACCTTGGATTGTCTGCTAAAAAACAAAACATGCCATTAGTGTAGAGAAGTGCAGTGAAGCGCATGGGTCTGGTATTTGAAGTTACAGGGATGCAGAAGAACCTGGCACAAGTGTGCTACTGTGCGTGAGAGACTATAAATGATTAAAAAAAAGTTACTGCTACATTATCAACTTTTTACATTTACAGCAAAACTGAAGAAAAAGCCAAAAGTATTGAAATAAACTCACAATTGATAAAGAAGTCCCATGACCCATTCTTAACACGAGGAGAGGAACAGGCTCACTCACTAACCAATGATGAATGAAAAAAATGACACACACATCCTGACACTTGATCGCGAGGAAGTTCTTCAAAAAAACTGCATGTGTCTCAGAACTCAAGGGGGGTACGGCCTCATGAGCCTGTGGTTGCTTTTTCAAAGTGTTATTCTTGAAAGAAAGGAGAGGCACAAAGCATTGTGGGAGGCTTGTGACTTCAGATACCAGATCCAGATGCTTCCTTGGTTTATGCTATAGGGAAAGGGAGAAGAGGTAATGGGGGAACGCTGAAAGATAGAGAGGACTGAAACATCTGCTAGGGCCAAACGGAGGGAGGAGAAAGGCAGAGGAAGGGAGAATTAGGAGTGTGGAGGAATCCCAGCAAACATTTTGTGAATGAATACACGTGTTTATCCGATGATCTTCAGCAACACTTGTTTACGTGATCAAAGTTAAAATGACGACTGTAGTCACTGCTGGTCCCTGCTTCATTTAAAAATAGCTCTTGGTTTCAAAAGCTGACATACTGCTGTGAAAATGCTTGGCACCCTCCTTTTAGGATCTATACCAAAGCGTTGCGCTGGCTTGTGTTGGCCAAACACCTAAGACATTTTATGTTGCTATTTTGGTTTTAATGTGGCACAGATCTCTTTGTCATACCTGGTGCACACTAGAGGATTTTCAGATCTTAACAGATTTTAAAAACTTGAGATATATCTAACATGACGACAGAATTGACCAATTTCTTATTTTGGTGTTGTTTGGTGTTTCTGGGGACTTGGGATAAGGGCACAACGATTAGTCAAGGGAAGAGACAACGTCGATTATAAAAATTTGTCGACGTGAAATTTCATTGTTGACGCATCATTGCAGAGAGGCTTTAAGGGAGAGATAGCAATCTTCTTATTAAGAACATTTCTGGTTATTTGTAACTGCAATGCATTACATGAAGTGCTGGGGGCAGCATTGCTTCCACTGTCTGCCATGACTGCCTGACTGTAAGACTACTCACAAAGAAGAAGCATTCATGCAGAAGCTGAAAACAACAGAGAAAGAGGCTAACAATAGCACGTTTTTTACACTACACATCACTACACTATTATACACATTACACTATTTCATCACTAAATACACTTTTGAGAGGTTCTGAGGCGAGAAATGAACTGTGTAGAACTGTGTAATCGAAAATGTGCTCAAACGTTTTTGGGTTGAGAATCTCCACACGCGCCTGGGAGGTTAGCAGTGCCAGCCAGCCGGCCGGGTTCTGGTTGTACCCACAGAGCCCTCTGGTCCAATAGTCACAAAGACCATTGCAGCAGCAACAACAGAGCAACGATGGAAAGGCCACAACTGTAAGATAGTTTCAATGTTTGAATGTTCGTACACTGTTATTCTGTCTTTACAATCTGAGTAATGGTTGTACATTTTAAGTAAATCAAGAAACATCTGGCATGTAATGTACAGAATTTTCTACTAGTAAAACTTAGAAGCACTTTGGAAAAAATGTATTATGTAAGGGGACTGTTGCTTTATTATTCTAAATTAACATTACATTGTTAATGTACAGTTGTGCTTACAGTACTTGCTTTTAATTTGCTTTTATTTAATATAGTCCCAAAGCAAAAATATTTTCTTGTTAAAAAGTTTAAAGTTAAATAAATCAGATAGTGAGCTTATTGTTTTGGGTGACGTAACCTGGCTGCTATCGTGGAGCAGCCTCTCCATAGTTCTTTGCATTCTTGGTTTTGAGGTCTTATGGATGAGATGAGAGAAGAGAACACTCTTTTAGTTGTGTTAGTTAACACATTAAGTACAATAGTAAATCAGTAAATTAGTATTGTAGTCTGACTTGTCTTTTTTCCTATTTTTCCCCTGGCGTTGATACTAGCGTTGATTCTGAATAGTAAACCTTAATGGTTCCCTTAATGGTAACGTCAGATAGTTTTTCTGTGTGTTGGAGATCAGTTATTCACTTGAAAAAATACTTGAGTTAAATGGTTTAATTAGTGAAAATAATGATTAGTTGCAGCCCTACTTGGGATCTCTCACACTTCAGTCATAAACAAACCTAGAGGCAGACTATTGTCATCAGCTAGTGGCGCTTGTGTGTGCTATGCATTGCACAGGAAAAAAAGGAGAAAAGGAGAATAATAACTAACTAATAACTGTGGATGAATCTATGAACTCATTTTTGAGGAGAGGGAATCAGCATGGTTCAACCATTTTATAGGGCAAGCAAATCCACATGTTGGTGACACTTCCCAGTCAGCTCCCTCTCATCGGCTGTAATGGGTTTCTGATGGGAGGCGCCCGGGATTGTGGGGAAAGGACAATCGGACCCAAAATCATCCACATTATCCTCTAGTGTGCAGCCAGCATTAGCCAGTCAGTCAAATTTGATAACCTTTGTTCAGATGTCTCATTTACTATAAGATAAAAGGGAAACTCATGCTTTTTGGTGGGAATCACAAACAGGAGGCCAAATATGACAAAACAAGATCATTATTAGAATATATGACAACGCTGAGCAGAGGCAATGTATGAGCTAATGATTGAAGGCTGCGTGGGAGAGGAGTGGAGGAGGAGATGAAAGGAATGAAAAAGGATAGAATGAGTGGGAGTCTTTTGACTGACAGAGGTTACTCTCTTATCAGATGGGGGATTTGCAAGAGACACGTAGACCAGCCCACAGCCTATTTTTATGACCTGCAATCCTCCTATGCCTCCATACCTTGTTCATTCACGTCATACTTCCATCTCTCTCTGTCTTGCTTCCAGGGCCTCGGGCGACGTGGGTGGGATGGAGTGATTTATACCTCTGTGTGTTGTGTGTGTAGTAATGACATTGTCCCACAGGCTACACTTAGCCAACAAACACATTAACAACCTATTGGAATTCCTGGTTATCGACATAAGGCTATTAGCCAGTATCTTTCATGTACATGGGGAGCATTCAAATAATTCCAATCATGATGGTTTGGGAAACAATACTATTATTCGGCAATGATCATTATACAACGTTGTTTAGTTTTAAGTTATATAGTGCATCATTGCCCTGCATATTTTCACTGTTGGTATGCCCTATGAAGTTCAGCTTAAGTTAAGTCTTATGATTTAGTTCAAGCTGTTCTGTTCAAGATGGTGTCAAATATTACACTATCTTCATTTGAGTTCAAACAAACTCAAAAGGAATATAGCCGCCCATTTCCTCTATGTTGCAGAAAAGAAAGGCCTGGTCTGTGTGTATTCAAAGTGACCCCTGGCATAGATGTACATGACATTTTACAACAATCAATAATTTGGTGAGATGGAGGGGGGTTACATGTTCATGAAGTGTATTATTACTCTTGAAAAGGTCAAGAGTCTCTGATGAGATGGATTAGCATGGCCTGGCTGTAAAATACATAATTGCCTCGCTGTGCTACCTTGCTTGATTGTGTTCTCCATAAAACTCTCCAATAAACACAAAGAGAGGAAGGGGCAATAACAAGCATCCCAACATCTGGTCCTTATTGGGAGCATACAGTAGGTTTTTTATACTAACTACGTTGAGGAGAAAACTGCCTCTTCTCACTGACATACAGTACACTGCCTTGGAATCACTCAATTTTGGTATGCTGTTAAGTGCTTGTTAACCATTGTATTTCATGATTTTAAGGCATACGGGATTGAGATCACAGACACAGGCATTGATTTGTTTTGTGGGAGAGATTTAGGCACATACTCACCAGCACCCTTATCTGTTTATTTGCACAATATTTGATGTGGTTTGTAATGTCTATATATGAGATTGAATTTAGAGATTTGGCAGCAGTCATACCCTTTGTTGTTAAAGAATGTCTCACTCAAGGACAAATCTTGCTCTAAAAATCTCGTGAGAGGCGAAGATGTTGCAGGAAAACGACAGAGGAAACGTGAGTCAGTTTGATAGAGAAATTTGGGCAACAAATCTTGCTAGCAGGCCCTCTACGTACACTCCATGTTCCGTGATGTTCTTAGACAACTCTTATAACTGTCTGAGCTTGATGGTGGCAAAAATAAGCACTTTTTGTGCACAGATTACAAAACATTTGCACCTATTAGTCATTTCAATGCCCAAAGTGTGAAAATTTGGCCCAGGTTTAAAAAATACTAAAATTGTGCTTTAAGCTGTTTATTATCTAGGAAAAATGGATGAAACCCCAAATGAGGCTGTACTTGAAGGTATCCATTATTTACTAAAAGGAAAACATTTTACAGTGCGGTGCCACAGGTCACAGCCAAAATGATTTACATCAATAGAATGTAAAGGTTTTGGTAAGAAGCCTAAGCAACAATCCTCCTGATTGTTGTGGCACTTTCAGTTTTAGCTTGGTTATTATTTTGTGCAATATCTATCTTATCACAAACATAAATGTTGTAATAATTTATTTTTTTATTGTATATAATTTATGTTTTATTGTATATAATTTATATGTCTCTGTCTTTCAACCTAGTCCTCTCCTTCTCCTTCAGCTGAATATGTGAGATAGCCGACTGGGCATGCGGGCCCAGGCGATTTAGCAGCGCAGGCAATGCCAATCTAAGCTTATAGTCTTTAACTCTGACCAACTGCCAATTAGGCTGCCCCTGGATGCAGCCGAAAGGTTTCAGCCTCATGGAGAGCAGAGTAGCCTACATTTTGCAGGGTGTGCTCCACCCAAGCCTCAGCTCTATAATTTGATGAGTGAAGGCTTGTTTGTCCCACTAAGTATGTAATGTCCTCTCTTTCTGAGTCTCACTCTCTTTTCCCTCCGTCCCATGTTTTCATTTACTTTCCCTGTCTTTATTCTTCCTTTCTCCCCCTGTCAGTACCCAGTCGTTGCCTTCCCATCCAAACCCTCTCTCTCTTTATCAGTCCTGTTCACCATATATTAAAGGTTCCGAGATGCATACTGGCTTGTTGAAGTCCCCTTCCTAATCTACATGATTATATAAGATTTCTGTTTGAGTATGCAAGATAACATTAGGTCATTATGCTTCCGACTATGACTGTGCTAAAAGAAATTGAACATTCACTGCTCAGTGATTTGGCTCTCATTACAGACTGCACTGGCACAGGTCACTGGGTTCACTTTGGGGACAGAGGCAAATGCTTCGCTGCGTTGTCAATACTGCTGATGTCTCATTTCTCCCATCGATGCAAGATGCACTGACGAGCTATTAAATACAAGATGCATAAAGAAGTGCAACAGACATTATTGGGATTTATTTGTTTTGGGATTTTTTTTGCTTCGATTTGCTTTCAGTCTAAATTGAGTTTGAGTTCTCCGTCTAACTAGACAGTCAAATGTGAAAAAGAACTCACAGGTCTTTTCCATCCTTTCTATACAAGTCTATACTCTAATTATTCTCAACAGAACTACAGTGACAGAGCAGCGGAAATCACTTATGCTACTGCCTATCAATTATTCTCCTAGTATAAAAAAATCTATTATTCAACACTCCCGACTGCCAGGAGACTCATACATGTATAGTTGAAAGCCTGCATTGGTAATAAACAAAATAGAAGACAGGTTCACATGGTAAACAGTAGATCTTTGCAACAACCTTAAGCCCTATACTCCATGAGTGTTATGACTGATGACCACTGTCTTATCATGACCAGTATAGTTATGACTGGGGATACAGCTCTTATGCAAGTTGTTTCGACAGTAATTTAATCTTATTCCAGCATATAGTACATCTGACTGCTTTTATGTCAATTGAATTTCACAGTGCGGTTTTGTACAATAATGCTATTGCACAGGCCCAGTAACTTCATTACACGTCACTCAATGGACTATCCATTAAATCAATACCTAGTAAAAATATACTATTGTGCAAATGTTATTTTTGGTCTGCCAAGATGGCTCCCTCCATAGGGCTCCAATATACATGACAGTGGTTAATTTAGAGATGTGATGCATCACTTATGTGTCACCAGTGGCTGCATGAATTTAGATCAGAGCTAATGGTTCTGGCATGGCGATGATAAGAAAGAAACAGTAGCTCTGCATTGCAAAGGTTTACTGCATTGCAAGTAAACAATGCTCAACCATCAAATTCTGTGCAGGAGCCATTCATTTTTCCAACACGCCTTTCAACCTTTAACACACTGAAGGCTTTAAACACAGAACCCCAGTGTTTACGCTTAACATCTGACAGCAAAGGACAATCCTGTGTAAGAGGTTCCTACAAGGGACAGACACAGATCAGCATACCATAATATTACTTTGTTGTGCACGCAAAAGTTGCACGTTATAAAGCGGTTCAATTCAAGGCAGATAAAACGCTCCAAATTTTTATTAAATTATTTTTTCGTACAAGATTACACAATCATTTGTGAACAATGATGTTGACAGTGACATGGATAGGGCTATCTTCACTCACCTACACCAAACTATACTAACACCAATCATTTTTGAGGAGACAGAAATAAAGTTATTGTAAGATGGCGAATCAGACCTAGACATACAACGTTAACACATCGCCCAAATTTTCCAGACAGCTACTTGAATTTATGGCTCTGGTCATGGCTGCTGCCAGTGCTGCTGGAAGACATTCGACGACAATATACAACAACTTCCAGACTCATCCATATACAGTTTTTGACTTTTCCACAACTAGGCGAACCTTTAGTTAATGAGCAGCTTGCCTTGATTACAAATTACCCAAGATTTCAGGTTCACAGGGGAAATGCTGCTAAGCTTGCATGGGCTTGCAGCAATCAGCATTATGTTATTGGGCTGTGATGCCTCACTTTGAAGACTGCTTGATTGAAGTCCACATGCAGAATCCAAACGGGAAACAAAGGGGTACTATCATCAACCATATTCAAAACAGAATGGGTTATTATTGGTCTAACAGTGACTGTGCTATTTAAAACCAACTAAATATAGTTATGAAGAGTGTTGTTGTATTCCCATGCTTTACAAAGGTTGTGTTTTGCAAACACTTGCTAAGCTGGAGTGATATATGCCTAGATAGCTGGGCAAAAATGTTCAATCTTCAAAATGTTTTTTTCTCATGACCAGTTGCCACAATGTTGGGATTGGACTTTAAGTCACGGCATGAGCAACCTGGGAGAGTGACTCAGCGGCTGAGCTGTGATCCACAGCATCAGTGTGGGACTCAGAGATGGAGCTCCATCTGTTCATTGTACAGAATAAAGCAGGGAGGAACATCAAGTATTTTCAAGGGGCCACGGTAATTTTATCCATTCAGGTGAATAAACCAAGAATTAGGACTATGAAACGCTTTGTGCTTTGATGGAAATCTCAGTTTAATCACCCAGTCAGCCAGCTTTGTAACCACAAACTCACATCTGGTTATCCAGCGAGTCAATAAGTTAGTCTCTCACTAAAGGCGTCTGCCTCTTAGCCAGTGACCAAGCCGCTCAGACAGACAGCCTATCACTTTAGGTCTTCCTCAGTAGAGGAATCTGCCATATTCTAGCCTTCACTGACTAACTAGGGCACCAAAGTGCATCCAGAGCCCAGGAAAAACAGAACACACTCACACATACATAGAGCACCAGAAATAAAGTGCTTGGGATCAACTAGGATGAGCAGCTGTGTGCCAAGATTTCAACATGCAATAAGCTGGCAGCAATTAAGCAGCCTGCTGAAGAGGCTACAGGGAGCGACATGGACATTACTACCACAAGAAAGATAGGAATATATAGTATGCATGTATGGACGAATGTAAAACTGACACATCATACCGAGCCTGGAGACAAATTCTGAAACAAATGGCACATATGTATGTTTGCTAAATGAATGAACAAATGAGAAAGGGTATGGTCTAATTAAAAGCAGTATGTATGTGACGCATGCATATCTGCGGTGTGGAGTTTTTAAGAGCCCAAAACGGATAACTAAGTTGCTATTTGCAAAGATTGCTCAGCATTGGTCATGTGAGTGGGAGCCAAATAAAATCCCTTTAACACTACAAATTTAATTGCCCATCTTAAGAGCTGTCATCCTGATCATTACGACTAATTTGTGAAAAACAAAGAGAAACAAGCACCAGTGACAAAAAACCTGTTAGTAGTAGTTTTCTTATTTTTTCTTGCCCAGTGAATGTGTGTACATTTGTTGTATTTTATGCCTGCATCTACCGGTGGGCCATCACAGTAAGAGTAGGCAATATGTTAATTCCACTACAAGACAGCTTTGATATTCTCTGCAATTAGGTGGAAAACAATATATGAATAAATTGGTATTGACAATTAGCAAAAATGCTGACAAAAATCCAATATTGTGCAGCCCTTATTAAAAGCATATTAAATGCAGTAAATGAATGAATTTCTTGACATGTATTGGCTTGGTGACATCTTGGTGTGCCGTTACAGTGGCTTGAAAGATAACACATTAATGAAACAAGATAACTAGGAGTTTTGTAAATGATCACCTGTAATCTCACTCACAGCTATTGACATCATTCACTCTGCGCATTTAGTGGTATTCTCCATTTCAACAACCCAGAAACTTTTTCGTCTATACTTTCTCTTCATAATAGTCTCTTATAAAAGTTTCCTGAGGCCATAACCTATTTCTGTCTCCATCATGAATACTGTATGAACTGCATTTGCCGCTATATAAACATCCAAGCAGCCCAGCTTCACTGTGAGCCAACTTTCCAGCCTGATACAACACAGCTATAGGAAAATACATTGGCAGGCATCCAACCAACCGTAAGAGACTGTAGCATTTGAATACAATCCATTTTGACAACATTCCTAACTGTCTGACTGGCAGGGGAAGTTTTGAGGGGAAATATGTGGTTTATAGACTGTTTAAAAAAGAATGAAGTATATTTGTGTGTGTATGCACATGCAAGCACATGTCTGCTGCATTTATTGATTCAAATGCACTTAAGTGGACGTGTGTGAATGTTGTCTGTGTGTGTGTGTGTGTGTTTGTGTGTATGTGTGTTCCTGCATGTTTGTAGTCTGTGGAGATGGTTAACAGCAGACCCCAAGGCACCAGGTGTCACAGAAAGACACAGCTGAGAGAGAGAGAGACAACTGCTTCTTCAGCTGTGTATCAGAGGTGGTCCTGCGCTAATGGTGGCAACATAATTCCCAACACTAGACTTTAACTTTAACATGTAAGCTACCTTCCAAAAGCTGTACTCCCTGCTTTCCTAATGCCTGTGTCAGACTGGGTTAAAGAGGAGGGTTTTTTTGTTAGAACAAGTGGAAGCCTGGTTCTGGGTTAATATCCGGACAGGTGTTAGCTAGAAAAGGAAAACAATATCAAATCTCAACAATGTGTTGAAATGCCTCAGCTCTGAAATTTTCCAAACAGTGTTTTCACAGTCTAAATGCATGTTATTCTGCTTTGAAAAATAATAAACCAAATAAATCACACGTTGATGGGTAAATATATACAGCAGAAACATATACAAATATTACAGCAAAAAAATAGCTTCCTATAGCAAAAACATACACTATGATATCATAAAGTCAGTGTACTAAACACTCATTACCATAGAATAAGAAAGTATAGTACACCTTGGTTGCAACTGTAAGTCAGATTTTAATGATTCTCACAGAAATTACCACAACAAAGAGCATGACTTAGCCACTCTGTGTTATTATTTGGCGGACAGTGCAGTGGCCTTGCACCTATAAAAAAAGTGTTTATATTTTGGGTGCAGAGTGATAAGGTAGGCAGGCTTATGCTTATTTGTTAGGTTGATGCCATCATATAAGATAGGCCCAGTTCTTAGAGTGAAACCTATTGCCCATATGTGCGTCCATGGCCTACCCTCTATCCGTGCATCAGATCTGAGAGACCAGGGTTAAAAGTGATGCATGATCACACGTTCGATTGCTCAAACACGCGTCTTAAGCCAAATATAAAATAAAATACTGTTCGACCCACATCCAAGGGGTTCGTGGTGGATACCGACTGTAACGTCGAAAATACTGATACAGCTCGTAGAGACTATGGTCGAGCTGTAACCATCCACACCTTGTAGCTTGCTTGGTCCAGCCCAAAATGGGGTCACTGCCTAATAATCAAAAGCACATATTTCAGGAGGTGTTATTCAAGCTGCTGTCATCAAATGCTGAGCAGTGATAAGTCAGGGGACTAAAATGTGGTAAATAACTACAAGCTGTGCGCATTTCTCCAGTAGGCTACGTCCGATGCGCAGTACGCATCTCGCCCATGAAACCCGTCATTGTTTTTTGTCATTTCTGGCAACAATGTGGCAGACCACCAGTGACCACACCGACAGCTCTGCTGGAGCTCTCCCAGAGCCAGACTCGCCCCTTCCCGACTTACCGGATTTGAAAAACGCCGCTATGTCTGCCGCGTCCTTCGCAGCCTCATCTAGCCCCTCTCCTGCGCTCATGGCTGTGGTGGCTTGTGCGGAAATAGCGCTAGATATCCCCAAAGTGTTTTATTGTGGCAATAATTATTTATCAGCAAATACGGACCCTAACGCCTTTCATTGAAGCAGATCCGGTCACACAAGCTGTGCTCCCTTCATTAAGCGAGAGACCTCCTCCTCCATTTTGGCCGAGAAGGGAAAATCCTGGCGACCGATCGGCGGCGCTCCCGAGTTGGGACGTGAGGGAGAGGAGGAGGAGGAGGAAGAATGGGGGGTGATAGTGAGAGAAGGCGGAGGTAAAACAGGAGGGGAGGAGGACTGAGGGAGGAGGGCTATTCCGGTTCCAGTGGTAGGTGGGGGTGGGATATCCTGGGATTCCGTTTCGGGGGGTTTTGGTGCATTGTGCGCCACCCAAATTCAGTGTGCGCCACAGCACATCAGCAGCCCCCAACGTCACTCACTGCGGTGCTGATGCGGGCTGCGTGGGAGTCATTCTTCAGATTTTATGTCTTAATAGCTCAAGCCCAGGTGTTATGGGGGATGTCATACCGACAAACAACATGGGAATACCTCCCTTTTGGCATACGTGTTCTAGCAGTGTAGTTGGCTAGTCCTTAAAATATTGAACCGTAGGCCTATAGCTGATTTATTTTTATTTATTTTTTGCAGAAAGGAGTTTAATATGCCTACGAGGTCATTGAGTTGAGGTGTTGCATTATTTAGTTTCCCAACAGTTATGACCTGCGATTGCAAGCTGTTCACAACAGTCCTATTACCTTTGCCAGTAATGACTAATCGTGTTCAGAGCGGATAAGAGGGAGAAAATGACGACGAGGGAGAGGGATCATTTAATTCTCTCTTCATCTCGTAGTGATGAAGATGATGCTACAGTATGAGGTCATTTGCCCCACAAATCTAACCCAGTTCTCGCTGACAGCTGCGGCTCAGTCCTTTTAACCAGGAGGACGGTGCACTGCTGCCATCTAGGGGTTGCCTTTGCAAATTGCTCTCTGAAGGTCAGCAATTTTGCACTGTGACCTAACATACAGTAGGCTACATTACATTGCCTTCAATTTTCTTCATTTAATCCAATGACATAAAGGAATAAATAATTAAACACGGAGCATAATAAACCATTTGAAGTAAATAAACAAACTGATGTATCACATTAGATTGAGCACACACAGTTAGCCAGTGACGTCATCAGTCTGATTGATGCAGCTGAGTAGTCAGCAGGTAGCTATACCTTATATTAGGCAAGCTGTTGTTTCCTAACTGCTTAATGATGATGGTTTTAGAGATAAACGGAAAGTTTATGTAATTTGGAGTAACTATCTTAACAAACTAAAACAGGAAAAAACAAACGCGGTTTTGAAGTTTGGATTTAATGTAGCCGTGTAAAACAATTAACACCGACCTTTTAAATTAACCTAGCTGTTAGCAGGTAACGTAAGCTAACATAGTAGACAAGAACTTAAAATAAGCTTTATGTTTTTATGTTTAAGCACAGATAGCCACAGCGAGCTGTCAGCGTTTGCAGAAACAAATATGGCATGATTTTGAACAATGGCCGCCTTCTGGTTCTCTAACAAGTAACCAAATTGACTTGCCGCAAAAAGGAACACTCCTGGTCCGAACTTGTGGTAACGTTACCGATGTGACACAACCGGAGCTGATTCAATGTGTTTCACTGGTGGTCCTCTATTCGTCTTTCAGTCAATACTTTTCACTGTTAATGGCTTTCTTTGAAACAATTCTTTGTAAGTAAATATGAGGGGGGTATTATGTTATTTCTTTCGGGTCCAGCCCATTAGGCTGCCTCTTTACAATAGCACCGTTGCCATGGAAACCACTAACAACAAACAGGGACACCGCTGGCAAAACGTGTTTTGTGGAACATCTATGAACCAACCACGAAAAGAAATCTCAGAAAAGTCTGACCTAAACAAACAACGGAGAACAAATCTGACGCGGATGAAGCTGGAGATCTGATTAACGCAGTTCTGTGAAGGAATGTTTGAGCCATGTCCTTCAGCTCTCGGCTCGTCAAAGTCAGCTACAGGAACAGACCCACCCAGCCTTCTGTCCCAGTGGAATCACTTAAGGAGATGCAGGTTTGATCCCAATTATGCTAACAGATGAGTGATAATCATGACAACGTGACAACGTTTTATTATGAGAGAAATCTCAATGCCACTCCCATCCAGAGGGAATGCATACTCTATATGTCAGGTCTAGAGAGAGTTCTGAGTGATAGCCTGCTTTTAGGTATCAAGTCGACTATATTAATACATTATCTTTATATTCTTATAATGTTTTGGTTTGGTTCTTAATAGGACAGTTTAAGGAATCCTCATAACATCATATCGTTGTTATTACTCTGATATCACTGGGTTACAAATGTTTTGTGAATTTAGTTGTGCACATTTGCCCAACTGTATTTATACAATTTTGCATTAATCCAGCTGGTACATTTTTAGTCATACATGCAAAAGCAGATCAATCTAACTCCCTTTCTTCTGGCACGCTCAGGTAGCTTACATTCTCTTGTTTCTTTTGTCATTGATTTGTTTCTTTTGTCATTGATTAGAGATAGATTTGAGAGTTGTTGTTTTTTTGTTTTTGTTAGCATTTTGTCAAATTGTAATATAAAGTTCACATATGTCTCTTTATTTGCACACCTCAAAACAAGGGCTTTGCACAAAGCACACTGTGAACACCCGAAATAAGTCAAAGACCAGAGGCTGTTTCTTCTAATGTGACTCATTTTTTTCTATACCTTGGCTGCACAAGAGGTTCAAAATATTTGGCAACTGATTTATTTAACATCGGCCTCAATTACCATTGGTAGCCATTTAGCACAGCTATGTGTAGTTAACTTAGAGTTGGATGATATGGGTTGTGAGGGAAACCTTACATCAGAATTCCCATTTCTCTTATGTGAGAGAGTGATGGAATTAATCTGCACTTAATTTTCATCTCAAGAAACCCCCCTAGGCCCTTTTGATTATTGCTCTGAGAACCACTACACTATTAGACTCACTGGCCTCTCAGCAGTTGTCAATAAATGTCTGTAGTGCAACTATGATACAATGCGTTGGTTGTATTATGGGCCTAAGTCCACTAGATGGTAGTGTATAGTTGCTGTAGTGTTAGATGAGCCTCAGAAGGCTGAGCGATGTTCCACAAAGTTCTGTTTTATATCTACTGCTCTTCATAAACATGGAACCATCCTTTAAGTAGTCATTGTTTTCAGCAAAGAATTTGTTTATTATCTGTGGCAGGTTATTATCTGTGGCAGGTATGTCTTTAGTTCACTCAGTCACTTCAGATTCACCAATTCCATCACCATAAAAGTGAGGATGAAACCGAGGTAATTGGCATTTGGGTGTTATTTATTTGAAGGTTTTGTTTGTCCATCCATCCATCCATCGTCAACTGCTTATCCTGCGTACAGGGTCGCAGGGGGGCTGGAGCCTATCCCAGCTGACATTGGGCGAAAGGTGGGGTGCACCCTGGACAGGTCGCCAGTGGTTTTGTTTGTGAGTTATGTAATTTATGCGGTTTATTTTGTAATGCCTGTTTACAGCTCATAACATTTTAGCATTTACTCAGAAAGTCCACCCTTTCACGCAGGTTATAAAGTAATATTCCTTGGTTTAATTGCCTTGCTTCATTATAATTCTAGGGCAAAAGGACAAAACCAATTTTAAAGATAAATACTGCACTCTATAGGCTACTGTGATACATTGGTCAAAAAAAATTAATGGAACTCTTAAATCACACATCAGATCTCAATGAACAAAAAAAATGTTCAAAAGCTTTACTGTACATTGAATTATTTGTTGAGAAAAAAAAACTGTAACAGTGATCAATGGAAACCAAAATCACCAACCAATTGAGGGCTGAATTCAAAAACACCAGAAATCAAAATTAAAAAAATATAAATAACAGACTGATATTATCCCAGGCGACTCATAATGTGACTCAGTAGTGTGCCCGGCTCCCATGTGCCTGTGTGCACTCCCAGCAACGTCTGGGCATGGTCCTGATGAGACGACGGATGTTGTCCTGGGGATCCCCTGCTAGACCTGGACCAGGGCATCAGTAAGCTCCTGTGGCCTTAATTGACGGCATTGGATGCACTGATACTTAAAAGGCAGCACAATTATTTTTCAAATCATTTAATCTAACGATTACTTTTTTCGACTTGTCGATTAATCTAAAAACAAATTTTTGCGTATTTTAAAGAAAAAAATGTGGCCTATAACTCGATTAATAATGCAAAATAAATAATAAATAAAAAATAAATCAATAAATTTAACAGACTACCTGTCCTCATGTTGATAATGTGCCGCGCTTTTGTGGAGACAAAAAGTAAACAGGATTCGCGGTGCTACCATCAAGTTCCCCGGGTGTTCATGCAGCTTCATGTATTTGTTGACAGCAGTTGTGCTGCAGTGAAGCCATTTCCAATTCACAGAGCTCATGGAGCACTACACTGTTGAGTGTCTGTCTAAAATACTCCCAAACCTCCGACTGTCGAAGGTGTGGTCTTGTATCTGCAGCTTGTCCAGGGAAATCAACGGATGCTGCGACACTTCGACACACGTAATGCGAATCGACGTATTTACATAATCGATTACGTCAATGAATTGCCCTAGCCCTAGATACATAACGTGTCAGAAGTTCTCAATTGGATTCAGGTCTTGGGAACGTGAGGGCCAGTCATCATCCAGGAACTGCCTACACACTCTGGCCACATGAGGCCCGTCATTGTCCTGCACCAGAAGGAACCCAGGACCACTGTACTAGCGTAAGGTCTGACAATGGCTCTGAGGATTTCATCATGGTACTTAACAGCAGTCAGGGCTAGCACATAGAGTTCTGTGGAACCCTCCAAGGATATGCTTCCCCAGACCATTACTGACTTACCGCCACACTGGTCATGCTGAATGCTGTTGCAGGTAGAATAACATTCACGACGGCGTCTCCAGACTCTTTTATGTCTGTCACATGTGCTCAGTGTGAACCTCCTCTCTTTGGAGAATAGAACAAGGCATCAATGGTTTTTGGACCTGCCAAAAATGGTGTTCTCTCTGTCAGTTGAGCTACATTATGCTGGGCAGTGAGCGCAGATCACACTTGAGGACGTCAGGCCCTCATGCCACCCTCATGGAGTCTGTTTCTGACAGGTCATTTTGCAGGGCTCTGGCAGTGCTCCTCTTCTGACTCCTCACATAAAGGAGATACCGGTCCTGCTGTTGGTTTGTTGCCTTTCTATAACCCTGTCAAGCTCTCCTTGTCTAATGGCTCTCCTGGTATCTCCTCCATGCTCTTGAGACTAAGCTGGGAGACACAGCAAACCTTCTTGCGACGGCACGTATGGAAATGCCTTCCTGGAGGAACTGAACTGTGCAACCAGAGCAGGCTGCAGGTACTGCCTTATGCTACCAGTAGTGACAAGGACAATAGCAAAACATAAAACTAAAGAACAATCAGTTAGGAAGGATAAGGAGAGAGCAATTATTTGTGGCCACCACCAGCAAAACGATTCCCTTTTTGGGGATTGTCTTGCTGTTGCCTCTCCAGAGCTTCAGTCAGTTTCATTTGCACCAAAACAAGTGACATTGATTCACAATTGCTTATGCTTGTTAACTGGGCAGATTGATGTCCCTGAAGTTTAATTGACATGTTATATTTTATTGTATTATTAGAGTTTAAGAGTCTAGCTTGGGGGACTGCTTAGCAGTCTGGTGTTGTGGCAGCAGAAACTTCTATGTCTCTTCCCAGAAGGCAGCTGGGTGAACAGGCTGTGGCTGTTTTTTAGTAAATATTTCTTCATGGTTCACTAGCTTTCCATTTTGTGTGTACTCTAAAGAAGGTCTGGTTTCCTACACAGCCCTGGGTCTCTAAATGGAACAGTGGCTCGGAGCGATCCCAACAATATTGTTCCAGCCAATCAACAACAGATAGGTACATTTGAACAAGCTGGATTCATTACGGGATGGCTGAGAAATAGCCAAAGAGGAAAAGGCAATGAAAACCGACACGGAGATTTCTGTTTCTGCAGTCAAAGAACTGAAGAAGTCTGAAGAAAACATAAATAAATAATCCTGGTGTATCATCATATATTCTTTTACTTAAAGGCTGGAGACGCTCAGTTGTCAGTGTGAAAGGTCAACGTCTAAAAATGGCCCTTGGGGGGGGAACTCAGCTATGCTTGGTGTGAAAGTTAAGTGTTTTTCCGTCAACTGGTGCCATTTTGTATCTGGAGATTTGTCTCATCCTTTCTATTGAACAGTATGTACAGGCCTGCTTTAGATGACAAGACAAGACTTGTTGTGATCCGCTTTCCACATGGGATGGACCCAGATTAGCACAGCTAATCCTGCACCATGTGGATCAAGAGAATATAAGACAACTTCTGCCCTGCAAGTCTTCGTTATGTCCATTTTGTTTTGGTCTAGTAACAGACTTTAGATAACATAACATTAATTCAGACAATAAAGCCAACATAAAACAATTATCATTTATTTTATTTAATTGTATTCTATTTACACTCAGGAGTGGTTAGAACCAGATAGACAAAAGTCCATAAAAGGAGAAACAGTGCAAGTGAAAATGCCACACAGCTGGTTCGGCTGCTGAGACATATTGTGCCACAACCTGGTGTAGTTTTAAAACAGATTTGTTTAAGCTCTGCATGTCTGCCAGTGTGAGCGTCCTCTGGGAGAACAGTGGACCTTGCTCTGTCTTGCACACACTATGTCTTTCTCTTTCAGAGCTCACCACCTCCTCGTTTATTATTTACAGTTACTCTCCTGTTTCATGGCAGCTCAAAACCAGACAGTTCAACTTAGAAAATCCGTCATGGCATCGTGAAAAATTCATGACCCCAACCGCTTTTAAATGCAAAGCTTCGCAATCATTTCTTCAATATCAAACCCTCAGTCAGATCCTTGAGGAGAGAGCTGTGAGCTTCTCATTTCCTGGCTCTACAGTAAAAGCTAATAGAATTTAATATTAATTGGTGGGAGGTGTGTTTGTGTGTGCTTATTGGGGGAATAGGGGTTCCTTGACTAGAGCTGCAATCAATATGTTTTCCTATTTCCTAGTATTTATTTTCCCGATCATATAATCATATAATGTTAAAAAAGAAAGACCAAGGGTGCATTTTCAAATTGCTTCTTTTATCCAAAACAAAACAAAAAAGGTTTATAGTTTGATACATAATGATATTAAATAAAGACAAGCAACAAACTCTTTGAGAAGCTAGAACAAGCAAATGTTTTGTGTTTCTGCTTTATAAACTGAAACAATTAAAGGATTGTCAAAATAGTTGTTTAACTTAATGTTACTTTGGTTGGCTAGTTGCATAAATTAAAAATTGTTTCAGCTTTCCTTCCCACAATGCACACATTAAATACTGCATGCATGTGTATTTTATTTATTGATGTTACATGTGCCCTTCAAATTTGCAATATTCACCAAGCCAAATCTTACTTTATTCTTGCTTTATTTTTTTCACATTACATGAATTATTTTTAGGCAAAAAGTGAGGAAAGCCAACATAGAAAACCAAATTAACTTCCGGTGCAATAATGACATGATACTTATACCATGTTTGGAAAAAAAGGCACAATGGTGGAGGAATTATTCATATATTTCCTTAAGTAAAGGTAAAAATTAGGGATGTCCCGATCAGGTTTTTTTGCCCTCGAGTCCGAGTCCGAGTCATTTGATTTTGAGTATCTACCAATACCGAGTCCTGATCAAATACTTCCATAATACTTAAAAAAAGAATAAAGAAGAGCGAAAAAAACACATACAGGATGTTCCTTATTATTTATTGCCTTATTGCGTTCTGTGACATCATGCGCATACCCTCTATAGCGTCTCTGCAAAAAAGTGATGTCATGCCGCACGTGTTGCTGTTTCTGTGTGGGCTCTAACTCTGTGCCACAGCATAACTATAGATGTGTTAAAAAATAATGAGAATATATATACATTTATATCCGAGTCCTGATCGGGAGGTAACGTCCGATTCCGATCGAGTCTGAAACAACCTGATCGGCCCGATTTCCGATCTCGTGATCGGATCTGGACATCCCTGGTAAAAATATACTGTAAAAATATGTTACAAATAAAAGTCCCTCCTTGGAAACCTCCTTACAAGCTAGAGTGCGGGACTACATATACTTAAATTCAAGCCCTTGCCAGATGAGTTCACACAATGCTGACTAAGCCTGTCACCGGCAGGTAAAGCTCTCTGTGTTTCATAGTATACCAGAGTTTTAAAATCTGGTGTCTGTGGCGACATCCTCACACTGGCGAACTGGCACTGCTGTTTTTTTATGCAAACCAGCAATGACTGGTTTGCCAAAGCTGATTTAATTTTAATTATTTAGACAATGAAGTAAAACCTCACATTTGAGAAGCTTGAGCCATGAAATGTTTGTTATTTTTGAATTAGCAATTACTTAAACCATTATGAAACTTGTTGACAATTTTTTTTGGTTTTTTGTCAATTGAGAGTTCAGCACTACTTGTGTATAATGTTAGGTACTGAAGTCTTTGAAAGTTTTCAATCATCCAGGTCAAAGTTATCCAAGGAAGGTTAAAATTAAGGGCAACTGGACTTGGTTGAAGACACTTGAAGAATTTTTCAGGAGAAGAGTTTTTCAAAAATCTTCAGCCGAGTCCAGTTGCCCTTGAACGAAAGCTATCAAATAATTGTAGTGTATCTCCCTCTGAATTATAATGGAGTAGAAGAATAAAATAGCATAAAAGGAGAAAATGCTCAAGTAAATTTGTACCTTAGTACACTGTCACCACATGTTCTCTATCTATATGGAGCTGGTACTACAGTCACTACACAACTAGTGTCAGTGAGTTAGCATACAATGGTAATGCATACAATATCCAAAGGGGGTGTTTACCGTGTGAAACCTGGTGACATTTAAATAGAAATGTCTTTTTATAATGTTATATTTTTTTTAATTCATACTACGTACTTTGAGACACTATGATTTCACTGTTTCTGTGTTTTTATATGTGTGCATTGTGGTGTGGGTGTCTTATGGTTATGTCTGTAAATGTTACTTCCCTACACTGCATTCCAATATATCAATATATATATATAAACATTTCCACCCCCATCAGCATGCCAGTCTCTCTATTCCATTGTTATAATGGACTTGTAAGGTGAGAGCAGGACCTTGATAATTACTTTGCAGACAGACGGTCATCCAACACCGCATTATCTAGTTAGCAGTCCCCTTTTAGGAGCAACACTCATAATTTCAGGGCAGTAACCTTTCTCACATGGCAAATAAGGAGGCTGATCGCTCATATACTGTAGCAAAGCCACTTGTTCTCCGTCCAGACTTCTTTGTTGGAATTTCATGAAAAGCAAACCCAATTAAGAGGGTGGAATGACATGAAAAGAAGTGTCTGACCGAAGACAGAAAGATAGACTACGATGCTGCATTTTAAACCAGACTATCAGAACAAGGTAAGGTGACCCAAGTGATCTGAAGTTACAGGCTGCTTTGGCCAAATGCAATTCATCATTAATGTGTTAGGATTCAGTAAACAGCTGATGTGCTTGTATTAAACTGTGGCTGGTAAAAAAAGTTCAAGAAGGCTGAAGCAAAGGAATAGCTTAGAGAGAGAGATTTTATGTGTAAAAGCCTATTTGACAATGTGTGTGTGCTGCAGGCTATGCAGGCTTCTCATAAGAAGCAATAACAACAGACTTTATCTGAGAACAGCCTCATTTTAGTATATTTATTGGAGGAAGATACAGCAACCAGTGAAGAAGTTCCACGTTTTCCTGAATGGACTTCAAGCTTCTACCAAAGAGGAATTATTTGAAACCTGTTATAGGTTTAAACAGATCATTAATATTAAATTAGATTGAATTGAAAATTTGTCATGTCATGAATTTAATTTTTTTTCATACTATTGTTTTAAAAACTTTGGTCTTTTAATTTAGTCCAATATAACTGAGTAAACAGACTCATATTGGCCTGTTTGTTGCTGTTATGGCCTTTAGATTAGACAATTCTTCTATGACTTGGTTTTGTAGAGAAGGCAATGGCAATGTGTGAAATATGCCTCCATTTTGACTATTACAAAACTAGACTCATGTGGTCTACGTGGCAAGGGGACACGAGCTCAACACAGAACCATTTCTGTAGTTTTTCACTGTCTTGCACTGTTACATTGTAGTGGAAATTGACAGCTGTGTTTCATTTGCTCACCTATCCGGTTAGAGCAGTGACACCTGCCATGTGTGCCTATTGTGTGTCTGTGTGTTCTTGCATATTAGTTTGTGGATTCACATTAAGTGTTTGCATACAGAGCTGCTACTTCATATGTTTCTGTGGGCATAAGGGAGTTAATTCACAAGCCATCGTATGATGCACCAGTACTGTAGCTCCCAAATTGCCCATATCTTTCAGTTTTTGTTTGAACAGTTCAAAGGGGATCATGTCTGTCCTGACCAAAACTTGCTCTGAAAACTATGCTGATGACAGGACTGGCCATTAAATATAAAGCAGGCATAGCTTCAGCTCACCTGCCTGAGTTATCGTCACTGACTACTTTACATGGCTAATCCCTGTAAGGGTGAGTGTATACAGCTCCCCTGTAGATGAGAAACTCATAGCAGGTTATACAGAAGATAAAGAAGGGTTTGAGTTGGAGAGGCGAGGAGCTGGCATGTCGCGGGTGTTTAGAAAGCAGTTCTGGAAACAAGCAGTTTCCAAGGTCATTCAGGTAAGGCACATCATGCAGCACTGTTGTTTTTGTTGTGTCATTTGATGGTTGTCTCCCATTTTACTTTATCCAGGCACATATTTCTGATGTATGGTGCCAAGCACTGGTTCAAATGGCGTCTTTCATTTACCTCGGTGTGGCATTTCTATTCCCCAGAAGATTTGGATTAAAATTTATGAAATCATTTTCTGTTTGTTTGAGGTTTTGGAAGGGAACTGAAAACATTTTGAATACCTTTTTTTAAAATTAAATACATTATCAGAATATATTTCTGCCAAAGTATCTGGCTGCACATTTTTATAACATAGTTTGTTTATTATAGGGATTGCCAGTCATAGCTTATCTCAGAATGGGGCTTTGTTTGCATCTGAAAGCTATTTATGTTGTAGCTGTGAACCTGTGACATGGGTTTGTCGGGGCTGGGTTCTGTGCAGTGTTACGGGAATAACTAAATGCGGTCGTGTGTGTGCCTTTCTGTCATTGCTGGAGCCTGATTGTTTGTGTATTTTGTGTGTTTGTGTAATATATTTAGCAGTGACTTAGTCTGCTTGTATGAATAATCTACACCACACTGTATTGTGTCTCCATTGTTTGTTTCTGGGCTGAAGGCTGGAATAAAGCGTAGAGATGCACAGAGAAGGTGTGAAACGTCTGTTCACCCGGCAACTGATGGCTTGGCATGCTTTTATGGTCGACCTGTGATGTGAGTGCTTGTGTGTGTGTGTGTGTGTATCTCCAGAGACTTTACTGAGGTTGGTGTGATTCATTGTCAGAGTTCTATAGGGTTTTTTTCATTGAGCTTAAATTTCCTATTGTGAAATGAAAGATTGGGTGAATTTAAACCTAACCTGTCTGTGAAAATTTAAAAATCCTTTTGGTGTCATTTTTATGTGTCACAATCAAGACTAGAAAACTGATTACAGCATTGCAGAAGTTTTCTCATTTGGAGAGTCAAATATTCATTTGATCACTAATGTAGTAAGATCACCAACTGAAAAGTTAAACACATATGAGCCGTGTGCACATCTTCCATATGGGTTGTTACAAAAAAACACTGTCTTTTCCTCATATTCAGGATATGCTTTACAGAAGTGAAATATGACAGAGCTCTGATACCAATGCATCATCATTTAAGTATCAGTAAAAAATGTTAATGTGTGAATTAACTGAACTATGGGCAATGAGAGGAAATTTAAAGCCTGCAATTTTGTTGCACAACCATCCTATTACGTGTTGAAGTGACCTGTGACTTATAGCCACTGTTTCTGAGAGTAGTTTATTGGTGCGTGGCAAATCCTACCATTCAGATGTTGTGGGTTAAGCACTTACACTGCAGGTGGATGCTTTTGAAAAATTCTTGAAAAATGTTATTTGGCTTCTTTCACTATGCAAACTTAAATGTCAACGTGGTTGTTGTCTGATCTCCTTTCAAAGCTGCTAGCGGGCTAATGTGTTACTGATCTCAATAACCTTGTTGACACACAGAGCTTGTGAGGTTGGCATGCTGCATCCCACCCAACTAACAAGAATCAATACCTTGACTCCTAGATATCCTGCCTTATAATAGAACTGTCCCTTCTCTCTTTATGTCCAAGACTATAGCTCTCTTTCCTTGACCTCAAGTCCTTACCTATTATAATGTCCTGTAACATTCTTTCCTACCTTTCTTTCTCCTGCTGTTTCCTCCTTTCATTTCTCTCTGTGCACAACTACCGATCCTAGACTTCAGTCTCTCTACGTTTTCTCTTTTTTGGGATTTTGTCAGATTCTCCCTTCCTCAGCTCTCTGTCCCTTGTGTCTGTTCTTGCCTGTGTATTCAGCTCTTTCATCCTTGATGTGCTTCATGTCTGTCTAATCATCCTTATCATCTTTTGGATTTTCCTCTTTATGTCTCTTTTAAGGCTTTTTTTGGGTTTCTATCTGATCTTTCACTCAAAACCTATCACATCTATTCGCTCCAATCTGATTCTCAATACAGTCTGTGGGGACTCACCCAGGGTGCTTGCATGTACAGTATGCCCTGTGCTCCAGTGTATACTACAGACGTTAGCGGTCAGTGTTCACTTGGCAAGAGAAAAAACCCAGATGTTTTATGAAGGAAGGACACACAACCACATTGATATGTACTTTAAAACACAGGGAAGAGAGAGGAGAGAAAGGGAGAGCATGATGAGACAGACACCTGATCACTTAATATGTTATTCTCATTGTTAAAGTTTAATCCAGTTGTTAACAATTGTCTAAAACGGCTGGCACATAAAAGAGCTAGCTCTTAAGTGTTTTTTGCATGACCACAGTTAGGCTGTTTCCTGCTTTTCTGTAGAAAAGTTTCTTTTAAAAGACGGTGACGTCAATTAAACAGTATTTCAAGCCAGAAAGAACTATTCCTGTCGTCTTGTTTAAATTCTAGACAGACAAAGGGAAGGGTAAATGAGAGAATTTAAATGCACCCTGCAGCTGGCACACCATGCAACACCAGGCTTCATGTAATTTATTGGCTGACCTTGTTCCTGTGTTACTTAGCAGTGTAACCTGGCAACACATTGTGGTTGATGTTACTGTCCCACCATCCTAAATGCAGGCCATGGCCTGTTGTTAACTGGCTGTGTTTTTCCATTCTAAGAAACCTGATTTTTGCAGACTTTGGATGGATGCTAAGGCAGTCATAGGAGAGAAAGAACAAGCACTTCTCAAAAGTACGAGGATGAAATATACTTTTGAAAACCTTGAAGGAATACTGACATCTGTTCTGGACATTTTCTGTTATTCTTCTCTGGAGCTACATACAAAGCATGGAAACATACTGTTTGCTGACAGTATATTGAGGATTATCTTTTTGATATAATACTGCTCATTCACTGAAACTGATCATAACTATAACTATGGTTCTTTGAGTGGACTTTTTATTGAAATGATGACTGAGAAAAAGTGTAGTACCACAGGAAAGCTTCAACCATCTGTCATTAACAACTTCCTCGTCACTACAACTCAAGTATGTGAAATTCTGTATGGTTTAATGGCTTTGTGCTCTGTTATGCTTCTTATGTGCTCTGCTCATTGAAAAATTACAAAATTTTCTGTACATTTTCTTCAGCAAAAGTTGAAAGAGGAACGTGAAGCTAAACGGGCCCAGCTGGATGGAAGACATGACTACATCCTCAGCATTGTGGCTTCATGCCTGGGACTGGAGAAAGCTGATGTGGAAGATGCCACGCTGGAGGGGAATCAGGTTCATACTTAATATATATATATATATATATATATATATATATATATATATATATATATATATATATATATATATATATATATATATATATATATATATATATACATATATATATATATATATATATATATATTTTTTTTTTTTTTTTTTTTTTTTTCTTGTAAAGAATACCCACAGCAGCCTTGAAACTTAAACAAAGAGATATGGCTGTATTTGCATTTCTTAATTAATATTTTCATTGATACAGAATCACTGCCACATGTATTTTATTTGAGTTGTTTCAGTTTTGGGGGGGTCAAGAATTGAAGTTGGGGTAATTATTATAGTGGACTTTTGGCCATGGTTGTGCTGTTTGTGTACAGTAAGTGCTCCAATGGCTACACAATGTCTTTTGGTTTGGGAGACTGTTGTGTCTGACTGTGCTGAAAGTTGTCTTTTTCTCAGATTGACCGCATGGAGCAATTCTTTGTGGCTGAGGGTCTTCCACACCTTATGTTCTACTATCAGGACGCTGAGCCAGTGGAAGCAGGTAAAATGTGAAAATGTACACTCAAAAGTTTCAAAAAATGAAGGAAATGTGTAGACTATATCTAATTGCTGGCAACACATCAAGTTTGTGACAGCAATCACAGCAGTATTATAATTGATAAGGTCTCCAAAGTCAATTACAATTCAAATTACCCATAATAGGATTGCAGTGAGAAATCAAGCTTGTTGTGATGATGCCTTGTGTTGTTTCTGTGTCCAAATCTTTGTTACAGCAGAAGCAGCCTCAGCGCCCTCCCAGCTTGTTGCCCAGCAGCCTGGTCGCAGCAAGAAGTCTAAAGTGTTTGTGACAGACGGGAGGGATGTGGCGCTGACTGGTGTGTGTGTCTTTTTCACCAGAGCTAACACTTCTAAGGCAATCACCTCTGAGAACATACACAGGGTGAGTCACGTTGTAGTGTTTTGGAAATGTAAGCAAGTCATGACTTTCAGTGTCAGTGAAGATTGGTCAAGGATATAAAATAAAAGCTGTGACACTAACCTAAACATTGTTTTGATATGGGAATTTTGGATGCTCTTGTAAACGTTTATCCAATCATACTGCACAATAGCTACATGTGGGAGTAATACAAAGAATATGCATTATAAAAAATAACAGTTAAAAGATTTACGGTTTACTTAAATGACAAATGCAAGCAGAATGATTTTTTCAATGTAACAGAAAAGTTTTGAATGATAAAAGGACGTTTCATCCCTTTTCCTTTGGCAGTGATTTCTCTTTGAACTCATTTGTACTCATTTGTGTGATAAATGGTTTCCTTTAACTAAGACAGATTCTTTTCATCCAGAGCTAGAGAGACAATAGGGGGTTCAGCAATAGGACTTTAATACTGTGGCAGTTCTGGACATTGATTATTGCTGATCACTGGCTGTCAGCAGCAAAGCTAAGCACTACCACTGATAAATGGGCATGAATGGGTGGCATTCCCTTTATGGATGAGGAGGATATCCTTCCTCTGGACACAAGCATGGTAGCTGCCACCCAATTAAGGCCATTATAATGAACTACAATGACTACGCTGGGTGGTACCCCATGGTGAGATACCTCACTCATGCTATCAGAGAACTGGGGTTTAGATTGAAAAAAATGTTGCAATGATGTTTTTCTCAGTGATGTTTGGATATGTGTGCACTTCTATCTCTTTCTAGGAGGTAAATTTCAATATGTTGGACACAACAGAGGTGGGTTTGTTAAAAAGTGTGGAGCAGTTGCTCTCTGAGATCTTCATCCCCACGCTGAGGAAGATGAACCACGGCTGGGGCGAGCTGGCCAGTCCCCAGGCCCAGGCTGTCAAACAGGACTTCATATCATCATTGGAGGGCTTTGTGTCTGTTTTGGCTGGAGCACAGGAGAGCCTACAAGAAAAAGTAAGGAACAAATCACAGAGGATAATTTGTTATTGAATGAGTTTTTTTCAGAACAGCTATAAAATACCCAAATTTAAATATACAAAAACATCCATGTCAGTGCGTGGCAACCTATATGTTCCTTTGCAAAAACGGCATATTGATTTGGATTAATATAGACAAACAAAGGCTGTGTGAACATCTGTGAACTTTTGTTCATTACAGTAGAGTGTTTCATTAAAGCAGTGAGACAGATTTTAGAGCACTGCAACCTAACAGGTCTTGCAACTCTGAAATAACGGTAGACAGCCTGTTTTGAATGCAGCTTCTCTCTTCTTTTAAATGAAGGTTATGCAGAAGCTTATGTGAGCACACACAGGCAGATGCACAAGCAAAATAAATTAAAGACAGTGCAGCAAAAATAAACCATGTCATGGCTTGCCTCCAGGTTACCTTGAAAGAGTGTGACACATTTGACCTGCGGGTGCTGAAAGGGCCATCAGACTACATGGCAGCAGCCAACAGCACAGAGACTACAGAGAAAATAGAGGCCTGCATGAAAGACTGGATCAAACAGATAGAACAGGTGAGACGTCTTAGGTAACAGGTAAGAGGTTATCTACAGACTTATCACAGTTATTATTTATCTTTACAATTTGAAAGATCCAATTTTGCTTGAAATGCCTCAGGATGTGCCATGTATCAGGTGAAATTGGATAGGTGAGTGTAAGACAAATATTTAACTGGACCTGTGCTAGATATTTCATGAAGCAACACGTTTGCAAATGCATATTTATCCTGAAACGTAGCAAAGCTATCTAGAAAGCCAGTTTGAGTATGGCGGAATTAGGTATTTAGGCAGCACACAATGTTCAAGAACTTATTTCCCGTTTTTATATTTGTTTTTCACAACTCAAACAGTTAATGATCCAATTTAATTTGAGGTCCATCTGGGAGGGTGCAAAACTACTGCAATAAAATTAGTACCTATAAGAAGTGAAATTCAGGGAAAGCATAGGCTAAACTGCCAAGTAGCTTTAAAGTTCCTCTGTTCTCCAGGTTCTAGCTGAGAGTGACCAGCTGAGAAAGGAGGCTGATGACCTTGGTCCTCGGGCTGAGCTAGACCACTGGAAGAAACGAATGTCCCGCTTCAACTACCTTCTGGACCAGCTTAAGAGTCCTGATGTCAAGGCTGTACTAGGCGTGCTCTTGATGGCGAAATCTAAACTCATAAAGGTCAGAAATTACTGTCAGTCATTGCTAGATTTGAGTTACTATAGTGTATTTACAGGTGCATCTCAAAAAATGTTAATATTGTGGAAAGGTTCATTGTGAGCACCAGAACCAGACTGACAGATTAATGACTTACAAAATCTTAGCAGGTGTTTTGAGTTAATTAGCTAATTGGAGCCCGTCTCAGGTTGACACTTCTGTATTGCAATTATTTATTCTAAAATTAAAATACATTTTGAGATACTGGAGTTTTGATTTCCATGAGCTGTTAGCCGTAATCATCAAGATTCAAAAAAAGATGTCAGTGTTTCAGTTTTTTTTTTTCAAGGTGATGTTTTTACAAAAGTCTTTCATTTAAAATGTTAAAGACTGTAATGTTCAGTGTGACAGTCTTACAATAAATGCAATAAGGGTTTGTACTGTCTAGTCATGGCGGGAACTGGACACCAGAATCACTGATGCAGCCAACGAGGCCAAAGACAATGTCAAGTACCTCTACAGCCTGGAGAAGTTTTGTGACCCTCTCTACAACAGTGACCCTGTAAGAAAAAACTTTTATACTTTAATCTATTTAAAGATGAATTGGTCTGCTGCGTTAAAAGCAAAGCAAATGTATCCATGTTGAACTGTCCTTACATTTTGACAATGGCATGTTAGACAAACCTTTTTGTAATGTACTGTTTCAATGTCATACATGTCCAATTGCATGCTATTATGGATGTAAATTGTACACTTACAAGCTATAATTTATGTTTCACCCCAGGTATCGATGGTGGATGCAATCCCAGGTCTGATCAATGCCATCAGGATGATTCACAGCATTTCTCGCTACTACAACACATCAGAAAAGATTACATCACTTTTTGTCAAGGTAGGGGTGGCTGCTATTCCAGACAATGCACCAGTGATAAAGAGGATTATATTCTAATCAACAATGGGATTCAGCAAAGCTGTTTGCCTACCTTCTGGATATTGTCTTCATTTGAACCCAGAGATCATTTTAATGTTATAGATGAATAAAATGAAGCATTGAAACATTCATTGTTTGCATACTAGGAGCATTGTTATATTAACCCATGAAAAACAAGAATTATACACTAAAGGATTTGGAATATTTCCATTTCTAAAATGACTGGCTCGAATTATGAAAGAATAGATGTGAGCAGAATATAAACCATATTACAGCACTTAAACTAAATGTCCCTGTGACCTTCTGACATTCTTGCTCATGATGATATGTTCACTAATATTTAGCTACTTTAGCTGCAATGCATAGTTGCAGGTTGTTTGGGTCCACAAATTATCTAAATACATATATCTTCATTACAACTTACCCATCAATATCTCCAGGTTACAAACCAGATGATCACAGCCTGCAAGGCCTACATCACTAACAGTGGCACTTGTTCAATATGGGACCAGCCTCAGGAAGTTGTAGCTGACAAAATCAAAGCTGCCATCTACCTAAACCAGGTACTGGATACTGTTTATTGCCAAAATATGTCACTTATAACGGAATCAGTTAGGTCTCTTAGTTTTTCTGTGTTTATGTTCTAATGAAAGTGGTTTCTTTGTTAAACTACCTCCTCCAGGAGTACCAGCGGTATTTTCATAAAACCAAGGAGAAGCTGGAACAGACTCCCTCAGAGAGACAGTTTGACTTCAGTGAGATGTACATTTTTGGGAAGTTTGACACATTCCAGCGACGACTTAACAAGATCCTGGAAATGTTCAGCACCATTTCCACCTACTCTGCCCTGCAGGACTCTAAAATAGAAGGACTGGAGACCATGGCTACCAGGTTTCAAGTGGGTACAGTGCCAGATTGCTATCCCTTTCGTTGGTTTCTTTGTTATGGTGAAAAAGCCAGAATATAATGCTTTGCATCATAGAAAATACCTCTTGAATTTCTTGAATTGCATCACATTGTCTAATGGGTGTTCAGATGTTTTCCCTTGAGGGTATATTAATGTGAGCCATCTGTTTGTTTCTGCTTCCTTGGATGTAAAGACTGCAGAAATGCAGGGAAAATGGGAGGTAAAGTCTCACTGCAACTTTTAGCAATGCATGGTTCATTTTCATCATTGACAGCATGCAGTGGTAAAATTCATAGACATTATATTTTACCACCGAACATACCTCTTAATAACAATATGAAAATACTAAATGCATGGAATATGAATGGGCAACCAACTTAATAGTAGTGTTCATATTAGTTGATCCATTGATTTGTGGTGTTGAGTTATTTAATTTACTAGCAAATATTTTTTTCCATCAGTCCTTTCATGGCCCAAGTAACCAGACAGAGCTGGATTAAAACTAGATTTTGAATGCTCTTCTTTTGTAGAAGCTGACAATTAACTAATTATATATTAATTAATATACATCATTTATGGTAACCATTAGGTAAGATTTAATGTTACATTTCCGTATGCGATGTTTCTTCTTTACTATCTAAAACGCAGATTAACCTCCAGACTAAGATGAAATATTGCCAACATTAGTGTGATGATGACTAGGGCGGATATTTCATGTCACTGTTGGTGGGGACAACAAAAACATCTCCAGGAGATATTTTGAAATGAAGTTGCTGAGGGTCTGAAAAAGTTATGCAGCGGACCAAACTACTGTTTGGTAGAGAATAAGAGCTGGTAACCATTAATGTTCCAAATACATTCACTAGACGCTGACTGACAACAGTGGCTATATTTAAATGTTTTGATCAAAATTATTGCTACGGCATGTGCCTGCCATCCCTACTAAGTTTTACACCTTTGCTAATGACACACAGTTGGTCATTAAATACAGAATAGGGTATTTCTCAGCACAGGTTTGACTGCGGCATAACAATGAGGCTTGAAAACTTTTCATTTAGAACTGATAAAACTTGTGTATGCATACACGTACACACTGTGTGTTTGTGTGTGTGATACTTTATGCATGTCTGTGTAATAGGCTATTGTCCTGAACATGAAGAAAAAACATTACAGTTTCCTAGACCAGAGAAGAACTGACTTCGATGCTGACTATGAGGAATTCTGCAAAAGCACCTCTGAGCTTCATGTAGGTATTACAGACACGCTAATTATTTTGTTTCCTCTATATTGGACACAATGTAATGAGCCTTGACATCCACATTTCAGTTATTATGGCTGATTAGACCTCAGCTCAGGTGGAATTGGGTGGGGTAATATACTACTGACTGATGTGAGGTGATTATAGTCAATGTACAACAAAACTAACAGAGAGATGTGAAGTGAAGTTAAGTCTTTAGTACACACCCACACTATGCTGAGAAAAGGTTTAATGAGGCAATAAGGGAAATCACCAGTGGCATATCTCATTATACTGTAGGTACGACACAATATGGGCCTTTTTTGGATACCCCCCCCACCCATATTTAAAAGTTGCCCTCTACTGTCTCTTTTGTAAAATGTTTTGTCATGTGTATTTGTGCTTCCAGAATCAGCTGAAGAGTTTCATGGATAGCACCTTTGAAAAAATCCAAAACACAGAGAGAGCTCTAAATGTGCTGAAGAAATTTGAAAGGTAACCCACTCTCTAGAACTTTTTATCATCCAATGCATATTCATCTAACCAATAATTTCTCAGTCTGCTAACTCTATATCCTATCACCTAATAAGTAATAATGTACAGCAACTAAAGGATAATTTCAGTGTAGAAATGTAGTAGGTACAAAATGTTTTGGAATCTGTGCAGATGCACCATCTGTGGCCTCAATTGGCAGCCGCTAACTGGTTGCAGTGGCTGCAACGTATTCCCACAGGCCGAAATGATGACCACAAAAAGTGCTTATAGTTGCCACTGACAAGTTCCGACTGACACTGATTTACTGTCATATATTGAAATGATCTCATTGTTGATGTTATTAGCATGTTTCCTGCTATGACAAGTCAAAATGTTATGCCATGAGAACGGTCTTTCCAAATGACTGTAATATAATAGATCTTTACCTAAATAAAAATATACAATTGCTGGAAACCCCTATTACAGTTTATTCTATTCTTATTTGTTTCATACTTTTAATATTGGTTGTTTTTAAAAAATTCTGATTAAATACAACTACTTGTATTTTTGGACTCACTAAAAACAGACTTGGCATCCCTGACCTTGGCATTGATGACAAGTATCAGCGCATTCTGCAGAACTATGGCCGGGACATTGAAATGGTCTCCCGTATCTACATGAAACAGAAACTGGACCCCCCAATTGGCCGGGACTTGCCCCTAGTCGCAGGTCGTATCATGTGGGCTCGGCAGCTGTCCAGCAGGATCCAGGGTCCTATGGATCTCTTTCAACAGGTAATATTGAATTTCTGCCTCTTCAGAGGGAAATTCAGCTGGTCCTGGGTGTTGTTTTTGTTGATTTACTGTAGAACTGTCATTGCATTGTTCTTATTCACTTATACAGTACCATTATATCCCACATATGTAGCATCCGGGAGTTCTTTCCACACCAGAGGCCAAGAGAATCATCAGGAACTTTAATAGGGTAGCAAGGGTCCTGTTGGAGTTTGAAATGCTCTACCATCACACATGGATGAAAAAGGTAAACAGAGAGAGGAAACATGATATGGACTAGAGAAAAAAAAGATAATGAAACTTTACATTAGAATAATAAGGGATAATATATAACAAACCATTTTTGCACGTGAGCGTGCATATACAATATGGATTTATGTCTTATTATATGCTACATGCGCATGTGTACGTGTGTGTGTGTTTTCTCCCCTCTTATTCACACCCCTGCCTTCAGTCTCTCACTAGATTTCCTCTCATTTTACTCTTTTTTCTTTGCTTTATGTCCCCTCACCTGTACTTTCTCCGTGCTTAACTACCCAAACAACCATGAAACCTCCAACCCAGATGGAGGATGCCCGTGTCGGCCTGCAGGCCTCACTGCTGGTCAGGTCTCCAGAGACGGGGGGAGCTGTTTGTAAACTTTGACCCAGAGATTCTGACCCAGATTAGGGAGGCGAATTGCATGACAAGGATGAGTTTGGAGATCCCACCCTTTGCTGCTTTGTTGCAGCAGAAACAGGATACCCTCAAAAAGAACTACAACAGACTACAGGTGGATACAACACACAGTTGTACACATCTGCAAATGCATACAAACCTAACACAACATGAGGGGACAAAGTTGATGCACTGCCCTACACAAATGTAAATAAAAAAGTTAGGTTGATATTCAGAAACATTGCAGTGAGCAGTAAAAGCATTGTCATACTAAGAAGGTAATTTCATCTCTGAGCAAATCAGTTCAACACTGCTGTGAGTGAATACACAAAATGCATTAATGTATTTCCCTTTCCAGTTAATGTTGAGTGAGAACACCAGAGTGCGGGCTAAGATTCAGACTGCTTTTGAACAGCTGGCCATGCCCCATGTAGCTAAGGTAAGATGCAGTTATGATATAATTAAAGTTGCATTTAAATTATTGCTCATATCCTGCATGTTGCTTTTTTATATTGGAAAGTGGTATTATTGGTGGTAAAATTTGTGATTAATACAATATTTTAAAAAAAAAACTGTCTGAGATCTAAATTGTAATATGATAAAATACAAAATGAGTCAGTTAATTGGTTCATTTATATTTTCACTCTCTCACACAGAGCATGTTAGGATTCCAAATATTAAAAGCCACGATATGATTTGAAGTAACTTAATCGTGACATACAGATTTAGAACACTACAGAAGCTAGGTTTTAATGGGCCCTTTGAAAAAAACATATTTGTGCTTCAAAAATCATAGCCTAATTTTTTTGACTTTTCTCAGATAGTTAGCATAAAATAGTTTTGGTGGAGAAGAGCTCCTAAGAAGAGAGGGTTGCTCCAGAGGTGTGCGACCTCTGATATGTATAGCAATTGTAAGTCGCTTTGGATAAAAACGTCAGCTAAATGAATAAATGTAAAAGGGTCATATGATTAAGGTATAGGCCTACATAAGAAAAATGTCTCATTTCTTATGTCTCTGTGTTAAACCAATTTATCTACTTTGGACATTATTGCTTCATCTCACAAGCCAGAACATTTGTGAACCACTGTTGTTCATTGTTTTTAACATATATTTATGAAATTAATAGAATTTTAGACCTTTATCAAAAGGAGTTCTGTTTTAGATTAATTATGTGATGTGATAGGACTCAAGACTAAATGTAGTAGAACACAGCTTTTTCTTAGCAACATTTAACATATGACATGTGACTCATTAACAAAATGAGACTGACTCTGCACAGCAGCTACTATAGAAAGTGCATCATCATAAATCACTGACTTGACAGGTGGATGAGGCTATACAGCCGGGTTTGACCTCCCTCAACTGGACATCTCTAAACATAGACAAGTACCTCACCCGCATCGACAAGGCTCTGGGTAAGCAAAAAATCCAGCGAGATCAATGTGCAACATGCTGACACATAACATGACATATTGAGGCAGCAGTAGGTGTTTGAACATTGAATTTCCCCTTGAGGGATTAACAAAGTATGTTGTCTTCTTCTTCAATTATGTTGTAAGAAGTCCTGCAGCTCAGCACTGGCAGCGTCTGGCACATTTTACATTAATGAATTCACTGCGTACTTGCTGTTACTGTGTGTTGTCAGTATGCCGCCCCCTCTTTTTTTTCTTATTTTTTACTTTAGAAATTTGCTGCCTGTTCCACCTATCTCTCCCCTTCCCTTCCTCCAATGCTTACTGTTCTGTGTGCCTCTCTTTTCGCTTGTCTCTCCAGTTGACTTGGAGCTGTTGATGGACAGGGTGAACGACTTGGTGGAATTTAGGATAGACGCGGTACTGCAGGAGATGAGCGGCTCCACACTGTGTGTTTTGCCAGAGGATGAACCTGTCACCTGTGAGGAGTTTGTTCAGACCACCAGGGTAAATGCATACATAGTCTGTTTCAAATAAGGACTGTATTAATGTGTAGTCATAGTTTTACTAAGCCAACATTCTAAATTATGCAACCCCCCTCCCCGCTATAATTGGAAAAACATGCATTTTTTTAGAGTCTTCAATACACTTCACAATGCTTCTCAAACAATAGGTTTTATTCTCCTAAAGCATTCATTTAATCATTACTGAAGTTTGTACACACATATATTAGTATGCTCTCCCTTAAGGCTATTGCTTATACAGTTCTTGTGAAACTGCTTGTGGATAAGCAAGTGTCTCATTAGCAGTCAAGGTTGCATGTCATCAATCCTGATTTATTAATGTGATGGAATAGCTGCTTAGTTGTCACAACAAAGTGAATGATGACACTCACTGCAGACAAAGTAGTGTATATATTACGATGATCCCTACCCATGCCATGGGATGTCCAATACGAGGTCACTGACACTAATTGAAGGTGACACAATTTGATTTTGTGCCCATGTAACTTCATTAAAGTTCTCTATGTAGAGTTGAATTAAAGTTCACTGAAAATAAATGACCAGTGTTCAAGTCATTTTCATGTTTTTATGCTGTCAATCCTGTGCCTTCTCTATCCAGGTAAAAGCGTTTTAATTAGGTATTGTGCTATGCTGCTGTATACTACTGCTCATATATTAATGTGCATGTCATATACATATTTGTATAGGACCTGTGCATAAGACAAGCCCAGAGACTCCACACTAAGAGCTCACTAGTGGAGGAGGCTGCTAATGAACTGATCAATATGCTGCTGGAGTTTGACCACAGTCAGAGAGAAGAGGTGGAGAAAGTTGAGGAAGAAAGCTGCGCTGAGAGCAAGACCATAGACCACATTGACAGTGATGGTATAATATCCTTTTCCTTTTGAGATCAAAATTTAACACAAAATTAGTTTAACTTTCAATAATGTCTTGCCTGTGTGAAGATTATATACATGTATCAAACCTATATATTGATATTTTGTGTGTGTTTCTGTTTGTATTTGTGATGTTAGAGCTTGGGGTTACTTTTATATTTGAAATTCTTTGAGTCAAGGGGAATTGTAGTTAAAAGAGGTTTATCTTCACTATTAATGTGTCACCTCCTGCCTGTCAGGTGAAGATGAGGGCCGCTCAGAGGGCCGTCTGTTTTCCAGAAACACCTTGCTCCCTCCTGCCAGCGTTGGCCCTTCTTCTCCCTTGGTGAGGAGGAAAAAGAAGAGGGACCTGATGGAAGTGATGGAGGAGGAAGCCCAGGAGCTGCTCTCCTACTTCAACCACCGCAACGTGGATGCTTTGCTCAGATTGACACGCAACACCCTTGAGATGCTACGGAAGCGCATCCACGCCTCCACGCTCATGCATTTCGTGGGTGTGTCTTGCGTAACCACCTTGATGAAAATATTTTCACAAATATGTATCATCAATTGTGATACAGGCAGTCTTCCAATCTCTCAACATCTGTACAAGTCAGGATTATTAGTCATAGGTGCTAATAATAAATATATGGCTCATTGGGTGAATGGAATCTCATTCTGAAGCCCTTGTGCACAAAAGAAAGCCGACATACCTTATATCAGCTACATATACTTTATTTTTCACTGGAGCAACAGCTGTGGTGAAGTTGGGATAAATGAAGATCTTTTTCCCATTGAAAACAAATTGTGTCAAACAAGTACTGCTGTCTAACCACATTCTCCATATAAGATGTAGCAAGTACCATAAAGTCTGTCTTGTGAGTTTGACCATTGCCTGTTATGTCTAGTGAGTTGATAAAATGTCGGTCTTTGAATCACATCATACTGTATCAGAGCTTTTCTTCTCTCCCAGCAATAGCCGAGAGTGATTCACCCAGTCGTGACAAAAGCAGCGGTCAACAGGCAATCTTCAGAGTAAATGTGACCCTTTCCATCCCTAACATCACCATGGTTCCAGCTCTGGAGGAGGTCCAACAGGCTCTAAACCGGGCAGTAGAGTGTGTAGTCAGTGTCAGCAAAGGGGTCAGCCAGTGGAGCAAAGAAAGGATCTCCAAGGTGGGTTTGATCTGATGAAGGAAGCAATCATTTGTGAAAAGTAAGGGATGTATGCTCCAAAATAAGCCTCAAACTGAAGCTTAAAGTGAAAAGATGAGTTTAAATTTCTGATCTTAAGACCCCAAACTTGATGTGTTTTTTATTTCTCTGGGCTGATGTGTACCAATCAAACCCTGAGGTATTTCTTCATATATGTTTTCGCTTTTGCAGAGAAAAATGAATGAAAGACGGATGGCAGCTCTAAAACAAGACAGCAGTGAGAGTGAATCAGAGGATGGAGCAACAACATACAGGAGCCTGGCAGGTATTAGAGAACATGAGAGCTTATGTGACTCAACCTCAGACGTTCCACAACTCACCACTTTGTTTTAACTTCAGAGTGATTTATCCATATTTTTTCCCAACATACAGACCAGACCAGAATACTGATCAGAAGCTACTGCACCATAATACATGTACTACTTGACGATCAGATCTGCTTATTTCATAGCTCAGCAGAGCAAAGCCACATCTGACTAGGAGCCAATAGAGATGTGTTGATGGAAATTACATGAATATGTCAGTGGCTTTGGAGGGAAAACATTTAAAGAGTAGACATTTTAAAATCTCACTCAGATAGAGCAGTCCTTTCAGTCACATTGCACCCTGGCCACCGCAGAGGTAATGGTGCGAAGCTCTGCATGAGAAAGGAAGAGAAAGTTGCAGGGTCATTGATTCGCTTAAAGGAACACTTATATGAAACAAATATGTCATTATACACCTTTTAAGAAAATTCTTTATATAAATTTTTTCCGGTGGTAAATTCAATGAATACCCTAACATTAAAGTGGTAATGATTTAAGGTAACATGACATTTATGATATATACATGATAGCATCCACTGACTTGCTCCACCTCATCATAAACATTTGATACCAGATTCAAACTCTCTGAACAAACCTGTAATGATTTATAATTATAAACAATGGATTATAAGCAAAAAACAGGCTGTTTATGATCCATCCTGTCCACCCGCTATCTGTACATTCTATCACAACATAGATTCTGTCTCTCTATAAACTTTCCAGATGGCAGCACTTCAGACATTTCTGCATCTGTGATCCAGGCCATCCCATTTCAAGCTAGAAACTACTACAAGAGTGTCTCTGAGAACAAGGAGATAGCTAAGCTAGTGTCTGTTCTCAGCACGTCCATCAGCTCTACCAAAAAGGTACACAACCTTTTGTATTCTTTAATTCCCATCAGCTTTGTCCACTGTAAATGGACAAAAGCAACAACTGTCATTTTCAGTGATCCATTTTTATTTTTATCTCCATGACCTCCCATAAAGAGAAGTCCACTTGTCATCTTGTACAAAATCTAAATGTTACATTTTTAATGCCTCCCATTTCTTACATAACTCCTGTTCTGGTGCAGGAAGTGATGACTGCTCTGAACCGTTTTAGCCGTTACCATCACATCTGGAGAAAGGACCGTGAGGACACCATGCGGAGGCATGATAAACTGAATGACTGATATTCATATTTGACATTTACCATTAAAAGCTTACAGCTTTTTTTCTGTGCATCAAGTAACAGTACAAAACATCATGTCAGTGGGTTTTTTTGGTTTATTTTTTCACAGGTTCACCCAGGGCACTCCTTTGCTATCAGAGTTTGAGAGCCAGATTATTTTCTATCGAGATCTAGAGCTGGAAATAAACTCTGAACCAGAGTACATTACTGTAGGAGCTTTGGCTCTATTCACAGGTAAGATTCAGTTACAATTCTTTGCTGGAACTGTTACTAACTGACTGTGGTACTTAGATTTTTGTTACCAATATAGAATTAACTTTCAGCCAATCCATTTCCATGCTCACGTTATTATTTACCAGCGGACCTGAAGATGTCCCTCACTGCTGAAACTAAGAACTGGATGGTGGACTACGGACTGTACTGTAACAGGAAATATCGCTCAGAGATGGAGCAGATCTTTGCTTTTGTTGATGAAGCAGGGAAGAAACTGAATCGGCAGATCAAAGACCTGGATGATATTCGCATCGCCATGGCAGCACTCAAGGAGATAAGGGAGCACCAAATATCCATTGATTTTCAAGTTGGTCCCATAGAGGTAAAGCACAGTATTCAGTTTTTCATACAGCATGGGAGTTGCTAAACACACAGACACACACACACACACACACACACACACATCACACAGCACACACACACACACACACACACACACACACAATCGAAATGGGATTTGATGCTTTCAGTTGTGTACCTGAGAGCATTTTTGTAGTGTACATAGTAAAAATGGTTTTAAGTAGAAGTGTATACATGAAGATGAATGTTACTGTATTTTATATTAACACAAAGCATTTGAGTAATGTTTATAAAAGCATTGAGGTTGAGTCCTGTATCAGAAGGTCAGTGGTGGTGCAGATGTTTTATGTAAGTGTTAGATTAATTGTCAAAATGCTGATGTACGTATGATTTGGCAATATTTCTGAACATATATTTTTCTTCCTCACAGGAGTCCTATGCCATGCTTCATAAATATGAGCTGTCTGTGGCAAAAGAGGAGGCCGACAAGGTGGATACGCTGCGTTACACCTGGGAGAAACTGCTGTCCCGGAGCACAGAGGTACAGAACGAGCTGGTGGCTCTGCAGCCCAACTTCAGAGGAGAGCTGATTGGCAATGTCGAAATCTTCCTGGAAGACTGTCAACATTTTTACCAAGATTATGGGAAGGTAAACGAAAAAAGTGACAGAAAATGCTTGATGCATGTGCACATTTCTGTACATACACTTCAAAGCCTCAGACTGCCCTCGTAACCACCTACAGTCTTGTGCTTCAAGCATCTCATCAAGCCCATCAGTGATTTATTGGATAGACAGAATTTTGATGTGACTTTAACATAATTTCCACTTTCCTTAAAATAATTGGTTTAATACAATTTTTACAATTCATAATAAAAAATAACATGGATTATAAAATAAGTCCACATATATACTATGGTTCACCTGATCTACTACTCATTGTATAAATACAGAATCCAATTTTTTTACTGAATGTGCAAATATTTGTTAAACAGTTTAATGTAATGTGGGGAAATACACAGAGACAGACAGAAAAAAAACTGCCACGCTGGTGGTGGTGACTATCTGAATCGCTACAGAGCTGTTTAAGCTGACTAAGAGCAAAACATGTTTCCTTGATTCCTTTCTTGTCACATCTTTTCTTATAGGACAGACACAAGTGAGTTAAATGGGTATGCGTTTAAGTCAGTTGGTATGTACCCATAGACTTACTTTTTCCTCTCTATTTCAGGATGGCCCCATGGTGGTTGGCCTAGCTCCTCAGGATGCCAGTGATAGACTCATCATGTACCAGGTTTGTTACGATGTTACAGCTGTTAGCTGTGCATAATAAGTCAATTACTTAGTCTGTCATTCAGGTAGTGTATTTGTAATTTGGGTATGGAAATTGACATGGTTCCCCACAAAGCCAGTAACACGATATGCTCAAAGACATTTTCCTTTTCATTAATTGCAAAAGACTTAACTGTATTTGCTTTTCTACTGTCTGTAAAATGCATACTTTAAGATAAACATGTACTGTACTGATTTGGGAAATTTTTTTGCCATTTTTATCCTCTTAAGAATCGATTTGACAACCTGTTCAGGAAGTACATCACTTACACAGGTGGAGAGGAGCTGTTTGGACTTCCTGTTACCCAGCATCCCCAGCTGTTGGAGATTAAAAAGCAGCTGACTCTGCTGCAGAAGTTGTATGGCCTTTACAACAATGTCATTGAAACAGTCAATGGTTACTATGATATCCTCTGGGCTGACATTCACATCGAGAGGATCAATAACGAGCTACTCGACTTTCAGACGAGGTTAGACACCTAATTTACTTTTCCATTGAAAGGTTCAGTGTGGAGTTTTAGACCTCTAGTAGCACAATGGAGCTGTTTGTTTTCTGTGAGTGGGTCTCTGTTTTGTTTATTTTATAAATGTACACATTTGTGGGTGGAATACATAGTCCTACCAATGGTGTCACACAAATCCACTGATCAACAGGTAGTAAACACAGATGTAAATAATGCTAAATTTAAAATGAAATAAAAATCAGCTTTGCAAATGTTTAATGGGAAGGGAGTGAGTAACACTGAATCACTGTCATTTTAACCCAAGTTGTGCTGACCTGAACTAAGGGAAAGGCAATACCAAATAATACCAGCCAATAAGGTGTTTTATTGAAACTAAAAGAGTAACTTTTGCACATAGTAATCAGGTTGTTGTGTTCCCAGAGGAAGTGAGTGACCATCAAATTAGATAACTACCATGTGAAGAAAAATAACATCAGAACAAAGGAAAATGAAAGAGAAGGAAAATGAAATGACTTTTCATTACTCTCCTTCCCTTCAGCATCACCCCTTGCTTGGTCTCATACAAAGTCTTTCCCCTGGAGTTATCCTATAAAATGGTTTTCATCAAGTATTGCATGAATGCTCCAAAGGCTTTCAATTTCACCATTTCCATCCATGTTTATCTCTGCACTCTGTCCTCTCCATGGGTTTATTCATTGTGCATGTGTCAAACAGAAATTGAAGAGTGAAGAGGCTTGGAGAATACAAGTTAAAGACATTCCATCTACAGGAAAAGTTTTTAATATGATTTTAATATGTCTCCACTTTTGTGTTCTCCTGACAGTGTGAAATTAGGGGAATAGGTGCTGACATAACAGCTCCTTCCTCTGGAAGAAATGCTGTCTATCAGTTTTAGATGTGTTATTTAGAAGCTCATATACACCTTTTGGACATGTTTCGTGCAGAATCTGTAATTTGGAATACAGGCATTAGCTAGTGGTTTGTTGATAGTGTATCCTTTAACTACCAGGTGTCGCAAGCTGCCTCGTGCTCTGAAGGAGTGGCAGGCTTTCCTGGACCTGAAGAAAACAATTGATGAATTCAGTGAGTGCTGCCCCCTGCTAGAACTCATGACTAACAAGGCTATGATGACTCGCCACTGGAAGAGAATTACTGAGGTCAGTGAAACAAGGCCGCCAACAAACCACTGCAGTTACATGTTATTTTCACATAAAAGAGAGCCATTATCAACACCACTGTTAGTTAATTATGTAACAGAAAAGAAATAATAGCGGTTGTCTTTACATTTGGTATGAATAGACACGCATTTGCACACTATGACCAACAAGTCTATCTGGTTTTGTGCCAAGGTGACTGGGCATACCTTTGAGGTGGAAAGTGACACATTCAAGCTACGCAACATTATGGAGGCTCCTCTGCTCAAGTATAAAGAGGAGATTGAGGTAAGAATGAATGGTAGGCTACATATGCAGGCCAAAAGAGATTTCTCTGATAATAAAAATCTAGCAGATGTCGTTTATGGAGAGCTTGTATGTTTTTATTTATTTAGTTAACACATTTGTAGCATCAAAAATTTTCAAAATTGGTGAGGATGTAGATGAAAAAAGTGTATGTGTCATTATTGAAAATGATGATTGTATGTTTATCTACCAGAGTTTTTCAATTCTGTGTCTGTAGCAACATTACCGCACTAGAAAACTGGTAGTGATGTGTTTTATGCTAACCAGCAATGACTGGTTTGCCAGAGCTGAGGCAGAACACTGGCATAGTATAGGTCATAAACACTTGCAGGTTTAATCCCAAAAATGTAAATGAATAAAGTTTTTCCTTCCATTATATTTACTTACAATTAAATCAAATTTTATTTTCATAGCGCACTTTATAACAGAAGTTCTCATTGCACTTTTCATGTAGAGCAGGTTCGGACCAAACTCTTTGTGACATTATTTACAGAGACAGAGATAATATTTACAGAGATAATTTTCTCCATGAGAAGGAACTTGGTAACAGTGGGAAGGAAAAACTTCCTTTTTACATTTTAGCTATCTATTCGTGCACAGAGATAACATTTCTAAGAACTCACTATGTTTGAGTTTGACCTTTATACCATTGGTGCAGGTGGAGTGCGACCTATCTGTCTCACTGTCTCTAGGCAGATAAGTTGAGTGCAGGGTTGTGTGTGTGTGCATGTGTGTGTGTGTGTGTGCATAGTCCTCACCTTCTAGTCTCAGTTCTCGTTTTTCTTGCCTTAGTTGCTATTTTCTAAGATTAGTATAGTATTTTTAAGAAATGCAGCTTATAGCAAAGTTAAACTCAGTTCATCAGTTACATAGGTGCTAAAAGGCAATCCTTAAAGTTTTATATGGGGGTTAAAGGGGCTATATGTACCTTTTTCAATGAAATAAATACAATTTTCATTGCCTTATTGTTAATGGGCTCAAAACTCACTTAGAAATGAAGCACACGGCTGTTTTCTCCGTTGCTGCATCAGCCACTATTCTGCTTTTAATGTGAGGTCTCCGGGTCGGATTCAGCCCTGTGCATGCTAACGAGCCTCTCTCGTACTACAGTGACAACATGGCAGCTAACAACATGCAGTCCACTAATACTATAAAACAACCGGCTCACAGCAAAACACAGGCTCCACGTAAGGATACAAAACAACAACAAAGGTTTATGTGCTGAAGCCCATCAGACCAAACAGGTTCAGATGATGTTGAGTAAGAACAAAGTGAGCAGTAGTAAAGCGTTAGAAACACAGAGAAAGTCACGTTAGCTCGCCGGCTAACGCCAAGCAGCTGCTAATGTTATCCGAAGCAAAGTTATATCGCTTTCCATATTACTTAAACAACTAACGTGATCCATGTTACTATCCTGTGTACCACTGTTAATTTAGCCTGCAAGAAAGGATGTAACGGTAAAAAGCAAATGTGGAGCGATTTGTTTACTGACGTTAGCCCGTCGTGATGCAGCCAGGAGCAGCCAGCTAAAGCTACAGTAGCTCGGACCTGCCGCTGATTGCTTTGTTCACTTTAGGTTTATTGTCGTTTTACCAATACTCTGGTACACAGCTTCACCACGGTCACAGCATCACAGAGGAAGAGCAATCCACTCACTAGTTACAGTAAAGTTACTTACTGCGGACTAACTGTTATACAGTGTGACATAATCTTATAATTTCCAGTCCAACTCACTACCAGTGTCATTATCATCCAATACAGCGGTGACAAATTCACAGATAGTAAAGATGGTTAATGTTACTGAAAGCAACAGGCGGGATAATGATGTAGCACGTTGGCTAAATGCAGTAAATGTAATGTACTGTGATCATGTAACGAGCATGGATTAGTTCAACCTGCAGCTGATAAAACTATCACTGTAACATTGCAGTGGGAGTTTATCTGAGTTTCCAGCTCTGTCTGTTCTCCCTGTCTGTCTATAGCCGCTGTCAATCTGCCTTTTTTCGGGAGTATTGTGCCCATATGCAGCTGGCTGCGCTGAATGAAAGGTACGCCGCTGGTGTTGATCTGCCTCTGAGACAGGAACCTTGAAGTAACAGAACCTGAACATGTCTGAGTGAAAAGCCACAGCCTGCATACTGGTGTTCCTGAGTTTACTGCAGGATTTCTGTATGAAAGCAGTTGTGTATTGGATTATGCTCGCTCATGAGTTCAAGCGAGCACGCATACAAGCACACACCTGGTTACAATCTTAGAATCGCACTGCTAGTGGCCGCTGGTAACTACATAATGCCTCTTTAAAGGACATACCCTGATCAAAGATTGATTCCTTACCACTTGATACAGAACCACTTGATTCCTTACAGAGACGCGCCAGGGCAATGTCATCTATATTTTTAGGAAATATGTCTCTGTTTTTACTGACAAGCACAATAATTTCAGTTTTGTCTGAGTTTAACACCAGAAAATTACAGGCCATCCAGGTTTTTGCATCCTTAAGGCATGGTTAAAGTTTAGCTAACTGATTGGTTTCATCTGGCTTGATTGATATATATATATAATTGGGTATCATCTGCATAACAGTGAAAGTTTATGGAGTGTTTCCTATTAATATTGCCTTAAAGAAGCATGTATAAGGTCAATAGGACTGGTCCAAGTACAGAACCTTTTGGAACTCCGTGAATAACTTTAGCACACATGGAGGACTTGTCATTAACATGAACAAACACTACCACGAGTATTGCTAATTTTTAACAAATCTTACGCAGGATATCTGTATCAGTGCAGTGAAAGAGCGGGATATTGAGCAGAAGCTGAAGCAGGTAATCGCTGAGTGGGACAACAAGACTTTTACGTTTGCCAACTTTAAGACACGGGGTGAACTGCTTCTGAGAGGAGACAGCACATCAGAGATCATTGCCAGCATGGAGGACAGCTTGATGATTTTGGGGTCTCTTATGAGCAACAGGTATGTGTGTTGAGTCTTATGCTATTACCATGTTAATAAGAGCCATTAAATTAAAATGTATCATACCACTTTCTCTGCCCCCTCGTGGGAATTTATTTGGCTGCCTTTGTAGACTACAAGCTGTCACTGTGTGTTGTATAATTATCAGACTAACATGCAGATGTCATTTGTTTCCCAGGTATAATACTCCTTTTAAAGCCCAGATTCAGAAGTGGGTTCAGAATCTTTCCAACACCACTGATATCATAGAAAACTGGATGACTGTCCAGAACCTCTGGATCTACCTGGAGGCTGTGTTTGTAGGAGGAGACATTGCTAAACAACTGCCTAAGGTAGGTTACATTACAGTGAATTTATCATATTTGATTCTCTAATCTAATTGAAATGACATGTTTATCAGGCTGAAACACAAAACTCAAAATTATGTCCCCCCCTTATTTGATGCCTTACATTTTCATTAACATAATATTTGATGTTTGATTGAATATTGAATATTTGATTTATGTTATCTGTGAGGATTTTGTGTAATTTAAGGCATTAGTATCCTATATAGCTCTTGTATACAGTAACACTGTAGTTAAACTATAGTTCATGGCCTTGTAAAACAAAACAAAACGAACATTGATAACTCATTCCATGTTTAGTCCAAAGCTTGTGTGCTAAGAAAGGTATAATCACAAACACACCCTGGAGCACCCAGCTTCCAGTCGGGGCAGAGTCATCTAACAGGACGACTGATGCACAGCTAACTGTGGTAACTAGCTATTGGAAGCTACCGTTAGCAGTTACAGCTAAAGTAACTGCTAACAACAAGTAAGGCTATCTGTCCATCAGGAGACTCACAGAAAATTGAGGGAGAGCAGCCAAAGGACAACGAGGGAAAACCAGAAAATATTTTCTCCATAAAATCTGATCCAGTTTCACCAAAATCAGTAAATAAAGTTATAAAGTTGGTGTTTTTGTACTGTAAACAGTGTGGCCTAGTCTTGCATAGCTAGACCCATCTCCACACATCGATTCAGTGCTGTACTAGCTAGTTCCTGCCCTGGCTGCCTGATGTTGTGTTCAGATAGAGTGTGATTAGAGGTGTTTAAGCAATGGACAATATGAGAAAAATAATGGGTTTTTTGTGTTGTTTTTTGAATAAAGCATGTGAACATTTTCTAGTAAACACCCAAAACAAAAGTATGAACTTGGAAATTTGCATAAGATGGGATCTTTAAAACAAACAACAAATAGTTTGTTTTGGCATTTAAAAAAACTATTAAAATACAACCTCTGATAATCAGATGAATAACTGACTAAATCTTTTTTAGGAAGCAAAGCGTTTCTCTAACATTGACAAATCATGGGTGAAGATCATGATGCGAGCCCACGAGATGCCCAATGTAGTACAGTCATGTGTGGGGGATGAGACCATGGGACAGCTACTTCCTCACCTCCTGGAACAGCTGGAAATCTGCCAGAAGTCACTTACAGGGTGAGTACAAAGGACCAAAATCCTAATCAACTAACACATCAGAACAATATGAAGGTTTGAAGAGTGAGATGTTATGCATTATTGAAAGATAAGACAGAGTACTTTTTTAAAAATCATTGTTATCATGCTGTCAAACAGCTATTTGGAGAAGAAGCGCTTGATGTTTCCTCGTTTCTTCTTCGTCTCTGACCCTGCCCTGCTGGAGATCCTGGGCCAGGCCTCTGACTCCCACACCATTCAGGCTCACCTTCTCAATGTCTTCGACAACATCAAATGTGTCCGATTCCATGACAAGGTGAATTTTTCATGCCGCTCCTTAGTTTGTTTTTATTATGCCTCTCGTAGGTGATAGCTATTGCTGGAGGCATTACATTTGTCTCTGTGGATCAGGAGATAGAGCAGGTTGCCTGTTAATCAAAAGATTGAGGGTTCAATCACCAGCTCCTCCAGGCTGCATGTCAAAGTGTCCTTGGGCAAGATTTGAATTGCCCCTGGTGGCTGTGACAGTGTATGAATGTGTGTGAATGGTAGATTCTGTTTGAGAACTTAGGCTCAGTGTATGAACTTGTGTGAATGTGTGTGAATGTGATGTAGTGTAAAAGCGATTTGAGTAGTCGCAAAGACTTGAAAGACGCTATACAAATACGGAACATGTACATTTTCGGTTTGTCTGTCTGTCCTACCCATTCTCGTGAACTAAATACCACAGCTATACCTGCAAGAGATTTCTTCACATTTAGCACAAAGTTTCACTTTTCACATATCATATCTAAGTACGGGAAAGTTGACCTAGGTTCCACTAGGTACCAAGGGACTTATGATAAGTCAGTTCTAGTAGTTCTTAATATACAATACAATTAGCAGGCCAGTATCACAGAACAGTGGGATTTTTCAAACCTGCTTTTTGCCAAACTGTCTGGCGGAAAAAAACAACTGCAACAGACAAAATAAAATACAATCCAATGACATGAAATTTCATTTACTAATCAGAATAATTTAGAAGAGGAGAATACATGCATATGTCATCTATTTATTTTCCTTACTTCACAAGTGAAAAAGAATGATCAATCCGTAATCACCATCTTCCTCAGGTATATGACCGTATTCTGGCTGTATCATCACGGGAAGGGGAGTCTATGGAGCTAGAGCGTTCTGTGACAGCAGAGGGGAATGTAGAGGTTTGGCTCAATGCTCTGCTGAAGGAATCCCAGAGGTCTTTGCACCTGGTGATCCGACAGGCTGCCCTTACCATCCAGGACCCTGGCTTTCAGCTCATTGACTTCCTCAACTCCTTCCCTGCTCAGGTAAATAATAGATTCAAAGAACTAATCTACTAATGGGCCATACTGGACCCTTACTCTCTGTGATTGCCAGTCAAGGACTGTGTTCTGAGAAGAAAACATTTTGGATACATGGTTTTAGATAATCTAGACCGACATCATGAATTTCTCAAGTACTTCTCGGCTTTGAAGTGTGTTCAGGGTAATTGAAGTAATAACATTTGACCATTACACAATTATGTGATCACCAAATATCCTTTTCCTTGATCCAGGTGGGCCTGCTAGGTATTCAGATGATATGGACAAGAGACTCGGAGGAGGCTTTGACCAATGCTCGTTATGATCGCCGCATTATGGCCAAAACCAACCAGCTCTTCCTAGATCTGCTCAACACACTGATTGACATGACCACAAAAGACTTGGAGGCTGTGGAGAGGACAAAGTACGAGACCCTCATCACCATCCATGTCCATCAGAGGGACATATTTGATGAACTGGTCAGTATATTGTTGGTCATTTAGCAGTGCGTCAGTAGCAACACCATCAACATATTGCATTTAAATGTTTTACTAATAAAAAATCATTGATGATTGGCTTGAAATGGAACTCTGATTAATAATAAAATGAAAAGGTATAACCAAAATTACCATCAATAGCTAGTAGGTTGAAGAAGTTCTACATAGAAGAGGTTGGCAAAATCTTTCATCATTCTTATGCATTAAATTAAGCACATTAATACATTAAAGAACTAACTAACCTAACTAAAATATACTCAACTAGAGGAAAAAGATGTGTGTGTAATAAGGAGAGCACGTGTGTGTCTGTGTGTGTGTGTATATGTGTGTCTGGTGCTCGCCCAAAAGAATGTGCATCTGTTTCTGTGATTTGCACTATATGTTTAGCGTGCACAGAATGGACACAGGTGTTGGAGACAAAGAAAGCACAACATGCAGGATCGTGTGTGTGTGTGTGTGTGTGTATGTGTATGTGTATGTGTGTGTGTGTATGTGTATGTGTATGTGTGTTTGAGGCCAAATCAGAGTTGTATGTGTGTGATCTGTATCAGATATAACGTTGCCAGGTTGAAAGGAGTTTATCCCTCACCTGGTAGAGTGTGTGCACCATGTATAAGGCTAAGTCTTTAGCCTGCAGCCCTTTACTGCATGTCACCCCCTCACTCTCTCCTACATTTCCTGTCTCTCTTTAGTTCTTCTTATCAACTAAAGGCAAAAGCCAAAAATTCTTTAAAAAAATAAATAAAAGGATTAGTTAGTATGCAAAGACTGTGTCTGTGTGGGGCATAACATTACTAAGAGCTATGGTTACAATAAGAACCTCATGTTAATCATCGGAACAATCAGAACAGTAAACCTCAGTGAAAAACAGATTAATATCTGTACTTTTAAAAAAGCAGTCTTGTGTGTAGACAAGTAATGTTTCACAAGTTGCTTTGGTTTGCTGCTTTTTACCTTACAGGTCTGTAGTGGATTTAGCCTGACGAGGAAGAATTGTGGTTCTATTGCAGTCTTTAGCTGTGTCCTGTTCCGATCTTCCAGAGGTAGCTGGTCGGTACTAAGCTATTTTGTTGCTTCTCTTAGTTAGTTGGCAGACTTTGTGTTGTAGCTGCTGGCTAACTAAGCTGGTCTTTGTCAGAAGAGAGTTCAGTATTGGCACGTGCTCTGAGCAGGACATGCCAGGAGACAGAGTTGCTGTCGGCAGCTTCAGTGATGAAGATGAAAAGAGAGAGCAGAAGTTGCGCTGAAGTTTGGTTGATCAGGTAACGTCATGAGTCACTGACCAATCGTGGCTGAAAGCTGGGTCCATGGGATGAACACTTCTCAAGTTCAAGTTCATTTGAAGTTCCTGTGGAGCCAAACAGCTGCAAAGAGTCAATGCCATCGGTAAAAGGTCTTCAAGGATTTTCATTGGCAGCTAAGTGATATTTAGAGCTAGAGAAAGTGTCTAGAGAGTGCCCAGAGAGACTGTCTTTGAAGTCTACCCTCAAGGCACGGTAAATTGGATGGCTGATCCCCAGGGTGAAAAGCACAGGTATGAAGTAACTTCATGTGGACATTAGAGAAAGGTTAAATCAAGTGCAACTGGACTTGGTTGAAGATACTGGAAGCGTTTCACCTTTCATCCAAGAGTATTCTTCAGTTCTCTCCTTTCGGATGAGAGACAATATGTTTTCCAGTGCCTTCAACCAAGCCCAGTTACCTCTGAATTAACCGTCTTCAATAACTATGATCTGGATGACTTAACATCTTCACAGAAATCTTTATTTTGACATTTTTATTTAATCTCCTTGTACCTTTATTCAATTTTTTATCCTCTCATCTTCTCTCTCTCCCACAAATCTTGCCCTTGTCCTACCAATTTTTTCCCCAAACATCTTTTTGCTGTCCTCTTCGAGTCACTTCCCTCTTCTATAATATATCCTCTTTGTCCTCCTTACACTTTTTATCTATTTGTATTTCATCTCTCTACTCATCACCCTCCTCATTATGCCTCCATGTATACTCATTTTACCTGTGTCCTTGACTTACCTCTTTCCTGCCATCCTTCTCCCCTCTTTTTTTTACCTTTCTTCCACCTCAGTTTCATATCATGGCCTCTCATCTCTTTTCTTTCCTCCTGCCCTTACCTGCCTCTCCCCTTCCTTCTAACTTTTTAAAATAGTCTTCCTGTCACCTCATTCCACCCCTACTCCCCTCTTTCCTCCTGCTTTTTCCTCTCCCCTCAAATCGACTCCTGAATGGTGCCCTTTGATTTCTTATTCTTCACATCTTCTCTTTGTCCCTCCTCCTCACCCATTATCTTTACCCTTTCTCCCTCCAGTGTCGGCTCCATGTCAAAACCCCCAACGACTTTGAGTGGCTGAAGCAGTGTCGTTTTTACTTCAATGAGGACTCAGACAAGATGATCATCAACATCACAGATGTGGGCTTTGTCTACCAAAATGAATTCTTGGGCTGCACTGAAAGGCTTGTCATTACGCCGTTGACTGACAGGTAGGAGGCCAGCCATGGAAGCGCACACACACATATGCATTCTGATAAAGGTCAGAATTAAAATGCTAAGAATGTACTATCAAATGATGAGCAGACACACATATTAATATTTTTAACGTTTTAAAAAGTAGCTAATATGACTAAACACTGTCAGAAAGTGTGTATGTTTTATCATTGCTGTAATGGTTAAAACTAAGGGCTTTAGTATGCTTCAAACAAAGGGCTAACAGCTTCTGAACCCTTCTTCTGAAATGCCCTCATCTTCAATCTAGGGACAGCTACCCAATTATCTGTAGTATTAGTCAAAAGTGTACCTAACTTCCAAAAGAGTTATTTCCCCAGAGTTAGTAGTAGAAGTAGTAGTTAAAAATGAAAGAATCTATAGGTTAAGATTTCAATTCTTGAGACACAATTTGGATTGCACAGTTTGAACAAGACAACCTGGAAATAATTGCATTCTCAAAGAAAATGTGACCTTAGTTTGTAAACAAGTCAGCAATTATACACAGCCTGATACTGTACATATCAGCCATTAAGAATGAGCGACAGGGATTTAATACGTTTTTTTATCGTGATCAAATTAGAAGAAAAGAGGCAATGGCTCACAGCAACAACAAAGGACAACATATTTTATGTGAGACAGAGAGAGCACACTGGAATTAGGAAGAGAAGAAATTAGAGGGGATGAGTAGCACAGATCACCAGCCAGTGTCAGACTAACAGTGAGAGAAATATGAGAAGAGACAGAGAAAAAAAAGAAGAACAATGAGAAAGAGATGAGAAGAGACGGCAGCAGGGAGGGTGCTCTCCAAAGAAGTGGCATGCTGGCCTTATGGCCAAAGGCGACAGGACAGCCCTGATTTTCTCACTGCCTTCTTTCCCTCTCTGAAACACTATCTGATTTACTCTCTTTGGTTAAAACATGCCTTGCTGAGTAGAGCTGAAACTGGTAAGACGGAACCAAAAGGGACAATGATGATTAGAAAATAAGTAGTTTTGGACATTCTGAAGGACAAATTTTGCATTGTCACATCATGAGTTTTGACTATAGGCCAGCCATGCAGTGAAAAGGGTGACCAGTGTTTAGCCAGGAGGCCTAGGTCAGGTCCCGGTGTCATTCTTCCACTCTGCTGAAGTGTCCTTTAGCAAGACACTTAATCCCCAGCAGCTTCAGGGGTTGCATTCTCTAGCTGTGCCTGACCTCCAACCTCACTGTGGAGAATCATATCGTATTAGTTTTATTGTGTGATAAATTCAATGTGAGGGGAAAATAAAAAACTGTGAGGAAGCAAATTCTTGACCTTATTGTGCTTATGTAATTTAACCTGTCTATTTTTGGTCAGGTGCTACATCACCCTAGCACAGGCTCTCGGTATGAGTATGGGTGGAGCCCCTGCTGGTCCTGCAGGAACAGGTAAGACTGAGGCCCGAAGTATTACCTAAAAAGAAGAATTGTCTATGAAATACTGATGTTATCTAATTGGGAAACTTTCTTCAACTGGACTACAGACATTACCCTAATAGTATACTGGTTGATAGATCGTGCATGCACTATGCAGCAGTAGTCAAATGGCATCAAGAACATGCAATATTGACAAAAAATTTCCAGTAATTACATGACTCTCTGTCCGTGGTCATGTCCCTTGTTAAATTTCAGTGATTCATAACCTGGGGGTCGAGGCCTCTCCAAGGGTACCAAATTAAATCTCAAGGGTGGTGAAATGATTAATGGGATAGGAAAGAAGTAAAAACATTGTGCCCTGCTGCATAGTTGTATGTTGTTTTTTTGTTGTTGTCGTCTTTATTTTAACTTAAGTAGATAGTTTTACCTTTACAAACAATCACATAATTCAGACAATTATCCATACAAGCAAACAGAGAAGTTGATGTATGGTGTATAGTAATAGTTAATATAGTTAATGTATATATAAATTGTTATGAGTAGATATGAATATGCTAAGATATATACAGTATTCCATATGAACAGTGTTAGGAGAGCCACTCAAGTTTTAGAAGATGTTGTGGTGGGACAATTGGAGAGTTTTAGAGAATGCACTTGTGACAAATCTGCCTTTTGTTATCAGGTAAGACAGAGACCACAAAAGACATGGGTCGCTGTCTGGGAAAATATGTTGTGGTCTTCAACTGTTCTGACCAGATGGACTTCAGAGGCCTGGGAAGAATATTCAAAGGTAAGAGTCACAAAGCAAATTGATTTTATTATGTTATTGCAAATGAAGCAGCACTGGAAAAAATAATGGGATGAGCCCTAAACAGGCTAAAGGTTTTGTGCACAGCTTAAGTGTGATAAGGACCACATGTTGTTTTAAATAAATCATAACTAGACAATGAAGAGACCATTATGTATTGTATATGAAATATTTTGGAGTTGCATGTGTCTGATTTCCAGGTCTGGCTCAGTCTGGTTCGTGGGGCTGCTTCGACGAGTTCAACCGCATTGACCTCCCAGTTTTGTCTGTGGCGGCCCAGCAGATCGCAATAGTTCTCACCTGCAAGAAGGAACGTCGCAAAAACTTTGTCTTCACTGATGGAGAAAATGTGGATATGAATCCTGAGTTTGGCATCTTCCTTACCATGGTCAGTGACACAGCAAAACCATTATTTCAAAATTTAGATAGCAACTGCTATTCATGTTGTACTGATATAGTCAGGGATACCATTCTCATGGTATTATTCCAGTTAATTAATGAAAATCCACATACTCAGCTGATGCAACTGAATATTATATAATGTCCTGCTGTGCAGTGTTAGGTTGTCTGTTGTAGAAAGTAAAAGGTAAGCCAGAAGCTGGCTGATGCACCTGGGTACAATACATGCACCTGTGTGCACGCAGTGTCTTGGACATTACAAGAACCTACAGTTTTAGCTGCTGGGCAGCTTGATGATATAAATTATATGCAAATAAAACAGTTTTATGATTCAGTGAGTGTAGCTAAATGGAATCGACTTGGCCTTTTATTAATAATATTAGCCAGTGTTCATATCATACTCTTCATACAGTAATAGTTAGATCTCCTTGCTATCCCAAGGTAAATCATTAAACAGAGAACAGTCGAATTATTCTCCCATGTGGGGAGAGAGGTGAGAGATCATTCTCGCTTTTATTTTTACTGTGTGTGTGTGTCTGCCTGTACCTGTGTGTATTGAGACCATAATCAAAGGCTTACTGTGGAGAGGAGGGTCTGAGCTCTGTGCATAGGGATTAACTAGTTAAAGGAAAGTGCTTGCTATGAACTTTAATGATGTTCCAGTGTTAACTCTCTGCTCTGGCGTGGACATATATGCTGTAAATTGGACAACTTTCAGATAACTGCGTATCTGTAAATCTATTGTGATCTATCAACCTGCTGTGTGTGTTTCTCTGTGTTGTATGGTCCACATGCTCTTCTTTGTATTTATTTGATGTATTGTTCGTTACAGTATGATCTAGGTCTAAATCTAAATTTTCTATGTAATATTATGCAATATTATATTTCCTCATTAACGTTTTTATATTTTCACACCATTTAAAACAATTTTTCTTTTCTTGCATAAACAGAACCCGGGTTACGCAGGTCGCCAGGAGCTTCCTGAGAACCTGAAGATCAACTTCCGCTCTGTGGCCATGATGGTCCCTGACCGTCAGATCATCATTAGAGTGAAACTGGCCAGTTGTGGGTTTATTGACAACATGGAGCTGGCCCTCAAGTTCTTCACTCTTTACAAGCTGTGTGAGGAGCAACTCTCCAAACAGGTAAAAACAGGCAAATGTGACACTTTCTCTTCTTGTTTCACATCGTCACAAAATATATTATTTTTTCCTGGTTTGTTATCAGACTTTGGAGTTGCTAACTTCTTACCACCCTATTTTTTATACATACAGTATTTAAAGTTAATTAATTAATATTATTTTTATAAAATTGTAATACAATTTTAATTTATAGTATTTGAAGAATCACAGCACACACAATACAAACATGCAAGAATGCCAAAAATAATAAGGTACACATTAAAGGAATTTGATTCTGGTTTTACAATGTAGACAGTAAGACATTGTGCAGGTATGATATTTATGTTTTGAAAAAGAAACTATTTCAAAAATGAAAAATGAGTAAGGTCTTATCTAATTTGCACTTATCTAGTTCAAGTATTTAAAGCCAAGCTTTTTCTTTAAGGGATCACAGTTGCACATGGGACTTCACAATATAATTCCCAAGGTCTAAAACACTGGAAACCCCACAAATATATGGCAAAAACTCCATACACTGTACAATTCCCTTGTGACAAACATTTTTCTTGATGAAGGGTTAATGAGTCACAGCTTGGCATTAAAATTAATTGCTTATCTTCACATTGTTCACTGTCACTGTTAGTGCCTAAAGCTTAATTTTGCTTTGAAGAGTATTGAAATAATTAGAAATGCTTCTTACAGAGGCTGGAAAACATAGGAGAATTCATAAAGAGCCGGTTTTACACAGCTGTCTGCAAACATATCATGATGAATGACTGTGAATCTAAAATGCTATTTGTGATTGTACAGGTTCACTATGACTTTGGCCTTCGGAACATCCTGTCAGTGCTGCGAACACTGGGAGCAGCTAAACGAGCCAACCCCAGTGATACAGAGTCCACCATCGTCATGAGGGTCCTCAGGGACATGAATTTATCTAAACTGGTCAGTCTGGAGTGGAATCAAAACAATAGATCATCTGACAGATAATCTTAATTTAAATTAAAAATTGATACTTATTTTCATGATCAGAAAATTAGAAAAAAAGAATAAGCAAAAAAGAGAAAATGATTGATTAAAATGTAGTTATGACCATAATAATTGACAGATCTCATTCATTCTCAGTTGTTTTATGTGGCTTTTTACTAACTTGTGTCTGTGTGTATGCATGCATGTGTGTATTTGTTAGATCGACGAGGATGAACCGCTCTTCCTGAGCTTGATTGAGGACCTCTTTCCAGGGATCCAACTTGATAAAGCAGGCTACCCTGAGCTAGAGGCTGCTATCGACAGACAGGTAGGGGAAAGAGAGAGATGAGTTTGCCTGCTGTGTTTTTGCAAGGGAGAGTGAAATGGCAGATAGATGCAGTAGAATGGAGGAATAGAGGGGGAGAGGGAGAGAGAGAGGGAGTGAAGAAGCTGAGTTAAATTAGGCAAAAGACTAATCGACAGTGAGACCATTGTATCTTTCATGTCACTCTTTAAACGCCTCAAGATATAGCTCCCAAAAGAAAACAAATGGTGCCATTTATCATTTGTCAAGGACATAACCTAACTGATTGTGGCAAACACAGTGTAGAGAAAACACAAAGTAAGAGAGACAGTAAAATGTAATGCACATTTGACGTTATAGCTATGCATGTATCTTCTTCAAATGTATGTGACACTGTATGTGATTCTGAGACAGAACAATATACTGTCCTGTCAGTATCACCCAGAACATGTCATAGTATTGTGGATGCATACAGTACCAGTCAAAAGTGTGGACACCCGTTTCCATTCATCTATGTGCTTAGTATACCATACAACTTCAATTAATAGCCAAGTCCCAAATAGCCACCTCCCTCCTTTACTGGCCTGGTGTGGGAACACATTTTGACAAATAAATGTCTGCCTCAATTTAATGCCTGGTCTGGTTTTTATAGAAGTTCTTTGGATGTGTAAAACCCCACGGGGTCGCACGCTTTAGCTGCTTCTAAGCTGCTTGGATCGTTAATACAAATATTAATGTATGATCAATATGTCAGTATGAACATGCTACACATTGTTAGATCGGTTAGATTCTCCACAATTCAATAGTGCAGTTCATTTAAGGGAAACAACGAACCCCAAAGTCAAATTCTTATAGATTTACCGGTCTATCCTGCATGGTACAAGAGAGGGAAGGAAAAAAGTGCTGACTGCTGTTACCTTAGAAGCTCTCGTTAAGTCGCTCATTAAGCCCAAATGTGCTGTTTCTTGATTATTTATATTGCTTTAGTCTGTAAGGGTCCACCGATCAAAAGACTCAAAACAGCTTTTCATAAAAATTTATCCAAGTTATGAATCCTGTCATGTGAAGATCATCGCTCTCTGTCTGCTAATGTTGCTAACTTCAAAATTAAACCGCATAAGCCGTCTGTCGGAGCTATATCAAATGAATGACGTGTATTTGATAATTTTTTCCCAAGTATTATTCTGTTTGAAATAAAAACTGTTTCATAGTAGTTTCAGTTTTGTGCAAATTGAATTAAAGGCCTGTCCCATTTGGACACCTGTCCCAAATATAGGCAGGGTCAATTCAGTGATTTTAGCAAACAAAAGCCCAGGCTATTATTCAATGTTTTACGGTAGTAAATATAGTAGAATTGCAGACTTATTTACAATAATTCTTCTCCTTCAGGTTGAGGATGCAGGTCTGATCAGTCACCCTCCCTGGAAGCTGAAGGTCATCCAGCTGTTTGAGACGCAGAGGGTCCGACATGGCATGATGGCCCTGGGGCCCAGTGGGGCCGGCAAGACAACTTGTATACACACGCTAATGAGAGCTATGACGGGTAGGATTTCATGCACGTTTGATCAAATAGAAAAGCCACACAAAAGTTGGCTGATGTTGGAACTTGTGTGTCTGTGTGTGAGAGACAAAGACATATAAAATGAGAATCATAATGTCTCCCTTTTACACTTAGTGACACCTCACAAATCCTTGTACAATGTATTTTTATGTGCCTATGTTTGTTTTATTAACATGTGTTAGATATGCTTACCTTAAAAATAGGACACATGTCTCCATCAATGTTGATCTTTTCTCAGAGTGCGGTCAGCCTCACAAAGAGATGCGCATGAACCCCAAAGCCATCACAGCACCTCAGATGTTTGGCCGACTGGATGTGGCCACGAACGACTGGACTGACGGCATCTTCTCTACACTTTGGAGGAAAACACTGAGAGCAAAGAAAGGTCAGAAAGGTTGCTTGCTTAACATTGATTTCACACTTGGAGGTGAGAAGAGCAGACATTGTTAAAGTTTAATTGGTTTAAACATCTGTAAATTAAAGCATATTTTTTTAAATTAGAGAATATTTCATCTCTACGGATGTTTGGCACTTCATTTTATTGGCTAAAACTTAATATTGAAATGTGGTGCCTATTAGGCATGCTTAGGGTTTAACCTGATTGTCTTCCAATGTCACAGGTGTGGTCTCTAAGAAGCTTAGCACATCACAGGCTGTAATAACATGTGTTAATTGGCAAAACAGGGAGCATGGTTTTATAACAGCATCCTCTCTCTAAGTTAAAATAAGAGATAGACTTAAAGATGAGAGGGATGCCTGCTGAGTGAAGAAATTATTCCTCAAATGATTAATACTCCTGGTAATCTAGGGTTTTCTTTTTGTCTTTGGGAACTTTGGGAAAACCAGCATGTTAATATGTTGCAGAGAAGTTTAAATATCTTGGGACATTCTTGCATCCATATTTCCAAGCAGTAGCAACAGCTGCTTTCTTCTCTGGCCTGATCCTAAACACTTCATAAAAATTGTATGTACGCATTGGTATGAATATACATTATGTGTGTTTGCTTTTATGTATAAAAAATATGCATTTGATGTATTCAGTATATGTCCTCATGCTGTTCCATATATTTGTGGATGATGCTGAGTTGTGACAGGGCTCCAGAGTGAAGTATTCTACAAGGAAAATAGATGCCTTGTGAAAATAAGCTCTACTTATATTATGATTAAACAGATGCATTAACAGCATCCCAATAACGTGTTTAGAGATGTGGCTGATGGCTCATATGCATTAATTAATCATAGTCGTATTAGTAATTAATTATTTGGATTCTGTCCAAACTGTGAGTCCTTTGGTTTAGGATCAGGGAAAGTAGGTCAGAAATTGCAGAGCAACATTAAACATCTGCATCAGACCAAACACGAATCCTTATCTCACACGAATGTCAACCACCTGACCAGCAGCTATACTGTAGAACGCAGTAGTGTTTGGTTTTGGATGAAGTTTTTCACATTTTGTTTCTATTGAGAGTCCTGGTGCCACCTGTGCTTCGCATAAAATGCATATTCAGAAGCTTTTTTTATTCTGCCAGCTATCAAATTGTGGGTGAAAGCACTAGGTCATGCATCATATCATATTCATACATGAAAACAAACAAAAACACTGTTTTCTCTCTCAGGAGAGCACATCTGGATAGTCCTGGATGGACCAGTCGATGCCATCTGGATTGAGAACCTAAACTCAGTTTTGGATGACAACAGAACTCTGACACTGGCAAATGGAGACCGTATACCAATGGCTCCCAACTGTAAAGTGGTTTTTGAGCCACACAACATCGACAATGCCTCTCCAGCCACCGTCTCACGCAATGGCATGGTGTTCATGAGCTCCTCTGTGCTCAACTGGAGCCCTATACTGGAGGTGAATCAACAGTGAAAAACTGATTTTATATATTTTAGTTTCCCTACACAAACGCTTATGCACTTGTGGTATAGTATGTAGTGTACCTCCTACCTCCTAAATAACATCTTGATCAGTAGGTCGGGTGCTGACAGGCAAAGGGTGCCGCAAGATTTATCATATCACTATTATTTTTCAAACATTTTCAAATATATCAACGCAAAAGAAAAATCAATAAATATCACAATAACTGTCTTGAAAAATGTTTCTATGCTGTTATGCCGCAGCCAACTCACAGTTGGTGGTTGATAGTAACACAACATGCTTTCCAACATGGTTGTTCTCAGAGCTGGTTGAAGAAACGCTCGCCGCAGGAAGCAGAGGTGCTGAGGGAACTCTTCTCTTCCTCCTTCTCTGAGCTCTACCGCTTCAGTGTGCAATCACTAGAGTTCAAGATGGAGATGCTGGAGGCCTTTGTCATCATGCAGTGCATCAACATGCTGCAGGGACTAATACCACCAAAGGTAAGGTAACTGTTTTGAATTCCCATCATTGGGACAGACTGCACTTAGACAGCACTTAGCTGTATTTTTTAGTCATCAAGAGGTTAATTCATATTGCCAAAACAAAATGACTGTCAGTGTAAAAGGGGAAATTTATATAGACAGAAGGCATTTTGAATAATTTGCTGTTCTAAAAGCCCAAAACAGTTGGAAGCTAATGGATGCACTTGAGTAGTAAATCTGTAATCCATCAAATACTTGTATTACAGGTTGTGAAACATAAACTGATGCAAGCTTAGTTCTTCAAATAAAAGGCAAAGAATAAAAGAACTGCGCATTTTTCCCAAGTTGTTAATCACACAATTGAAAAGGTACTTAATAATTGAATAAAGGCAATTTGACACCACCAGCGGAGTTATGAAAGCTCGAACTATGCCCAGTTTGCTTCATTAGAGCATAAAACCAGCAGTATTTTTTTTAAAATCTTGATCCTTTTTAAGGTAATTGGGGTTGGATCTATAATTACTACACCAGTAAAGTCGATTAGTGATAATTTGTTTGTGTAGAATCCACTGGTTAAGTTGCTTCATTTTAGTTGAGAGAATTGTTTTTCTCTTGAGTTCAGGCTCATAGCTTTGAGGCCCTTTTACATTAACCTGTTGCGATTACCTTGTAGGCATCTTGTCAGATGTTTAATACATTTCCTTACATGGCTATTTAGGCTGGGAACCCATCAGTGTCATTTTTTATGTTGAAGCCAATAAACTTGGTGTAAAATGTGAGAACATATCTATTTTCAACTCTTGATGTGCCCAACCGCCTTTTCTTTTAAGTTTGGTTGTTCGAAAGTCCTTGATCTAAAATAAGTGTTACTCTACAGGAGCAGTGTGGTGAGTTATCCAGAGGGCATTTGGAGCGGCTGTATGTCTTTGCCCTGATGTGGAGCACTGGAGCCTTACTTGAACTGGATGACCGGAAAAAGATGGAGATCTGGCTCAGAGGGAATGACAGTATCTGTCTAAACTTGCCAGATATTCCTCTTGACAGTGATGACACCATGTTTGACTACCATGTCACAGCAGATGGTATGCATGCATTGATAAACAGATGTTAACATCTGCAGATTAGATGCCAGGAAAAATCAAAGCTCTTCCTTGACAAGCAGAAGCCTTATGCCTCCCGCCACTGTCATATTTTGGGGTTAATCTATACCACGGTTTACCTTTTGTAATGCATGCACATTTGTTCTTCTTCCAGGTCAATGGGTCCACTGGAGCACCAGAGTGGAGGAGTATGTTTATCCATCTGAATTCACCCCAGAGTACAGCTCCATCTTGGTCCCCAATGTGGACAATGTTAGAACAGATTTCCTAATTCAGACCATCGCCAAGCAGGGCAAGGTGAGCGTGGCCAAAAGAAAACAAAAGCAGTACATATCTATGTACTGCCTATGTACACTGCCAGTATACTGCCAGTCAGAAATTTAAGGCCACATTCATTAAAAAAATATAACTCATAATGAACTTGAAAGTATAAAACATCTGCTTGATGTGTTGATATGTTGGTATGTTTTTATCAACTGTAACTTTGACTCATGTTTCAAGTGGGACATCACCTACAAAGGAGCTGTGAACAAGAACATTAAGTATATACAAGTCCCTCTTTATAGCTTTTTAAGGGTTATGATTAGGGTTTAAGGGAAGGTAATGCCCATTTAATCTCTTCTCTATACTGGCATAGCACCTGTGTGTCAAAGAATTGTTCAGGTTCACAATGCCACGAAAGGAAAGCGGGGAACTTCTGTATGTTGGAAAGAGATGGTTTGTGTGAGGATGAGATTTCATTTACTTTGATTAACTTTGCAATCTCCTTCAGTTCAGTTTACTTTTACTGGGTAAATTTTGCTATCTTTTTTCCCCAGAGGCTGATGGATCTAGCTGGTGAACAAAAATATACTTACCTGAAAAAATGTTTTTATGTTAAGCTGTGATAAAGGTCCCAACTGCCAATAGCTTATATGTCTAGTACACAGTTCAGCTCATGCATTATTATTTTTTATTAGCTCCATCTGTAGCTCCTCACGTGAAAACATGTAATGCTCTCAGCACCAAACTGTGGTCTTAGATTGAAGCTCTACATATTACAGCCTGCTGCATTTGTCAGCTCTCACTCATGTTCCTTGTCACTAAACACAAGCTGGTGTCATAGGCTAACACATTGTTTTAATAAATGGATCTGTAAAAATATAATGTGTCAGAATGACTAATTAAGACTGATGTGACAGTGAAGTAAATTTTTAGCTGTTTTAAGCACTCTTTTCAAACAAAAGTGCAAAAGGACTTATTGTCTCTCTTATCCTGTCACTGGCTTATCTGTGTTCTTGAGGTGTCTGTATTGACTTTTGAGTTCATATCTCATTTATTATCCCATAGCCATGAAAAATTAGTTTTCAAAGGTTCAGTGTGTAAGTTTTGGTGGCATCTAGTGGTGAGGGTTCACGAACAGGAAACTAAGCTCAACAGAATAATTAATTTGAGGTTGCAATTTAATAGTCATGTTGACACATCACATTGTGTGGTACTTGCATTATCTGTGCATGTAGAGTTTTGTCTTAAATTAAACCCTGAAAAACATTTGACATTTTCCTAGGCTGTTTTGCTGATTGGAGAGCAAGGGACAGCCAAGACCGTTATCATCAAGGGCTACATGTCGAAGTATGATCCTGAGACCCACATGGGCAAGAGTCTCAACTTCTCTTCTGCCACCACACCACTCATGTTCCAGGTAAAGCAGAACCGTCTGCTTTCTCATTCATTACAGTTTCATCAGAAGATGGATGGTCTACAATATGTGTTAACTTGTCATGAACTTGTGAAGTAATATTGATGGATTCCTGGTCTAATTAATAATATGCAGGCTGGAAGAAGCCTTTTCCCTGTCCATGGCTAAGCTGCACATTGATCAAGCTGTTAACTATTGATTGTGTCTGAGTGGAACTCAGTCTGTCTTTTTTTGTGACCATATGTGTTGGCTAATTTTTCGTTTTCTTTTTCTTTTTCTTTGCTCCCCCTGTTTTCCTTTTAGAGGACAGTAGAGAGCTATGTGGATAAGAGGATGGGGACCACTTATGGACCCCCTGCTGGGAAGAAAATGTCCATTTTTATTGATGATATCAACATGCCTGTCATCAACGAATGGGGAGACCAGGTTAAGGATCATTTTACCATGAATTAATTGAAATACTAAAAATATGCTTTTACTATCTGCCTCAATTAAGGATACTCTGCAAGTTGTGTCATTTTGTTCTAGAGTACAATGTAATATAATTTTATTTCATGTTATTTATAATTAATTCGATTTTAAATTTAATTTTGCACATTTTTGTGACCTAATGAGGCGATACATTTAAATGAACTGATGAAGAAGAATGCTACCATGTACTAATAGCTATAGATTTAAGCTTACTTGTTTGCCTTTCTAGGTGACTAATGAAATTGTCAGGCAGCTGATGGAGCAGAATGGGTTCTTCAATCTGGAGAAACCGGGAGAGTTCACCAATATTGTGGACGTTCAGTTTCTGGCAGCTATGATCCATCCAGGAGGAGGCCGAAACGACGTCCCACAGAGACTGAAACGGCAGTTCTCCATCTTTAACTGTACCCTTCCCTCCAATGCTTCTATTGATAAGATATTTGGTGAGTAGAAAGAGTGCAGTGGAATCCTTGTGGAAGTATGTATTGAATCAAAACATTTGATTCATGATAAGGAATGGGTTATCCAGAAAATAACAGTAATTGAGTATATTTTCCTTGCAATTTAAGTAATTGTACTTTGTTAAATGAATTTATACATTTTACCTCAAAGTGTACATTCATGAGCTATGCAGTGTGTCTTATACATTTGCCAAAAAAGATGAATTTGTCATTTTCCAACCTTCAATAAAACAACTTCCTCTCCATCGACCCTATACTATAGGTGTGATAGGTATGGGTCACTTCTGTGCACATCGCGGTTTCACCTACGAGGTTCAGAGCACTGTACACCGCTTGGTGTCTCTGACCCGCCGTCTCTGGCAGTTGACCAAGGTCAAGATGCTTCCAACTCCTGCCAAGTTCCACTACATCTTCAACCTGAGGGATCTTTCCAGGGTCTGGCAAGGAATGCTCAATACCAACGCTGAGGTGGTCAGCACTGTCCAGGTGAGAAGTGTACATTTAATTAACATGGTGTTTTGTGATAACCTGATCTCTAAAATGTCATGTAGTTATGAAGAACGATTAACTTAGCTAGATTTCTACTGGTTAAAACTGACTGCTTGAACGTAAGAATGACATTTTGACATTTTTTTGTATATGACAAAAAATTCACACAATAACAGTATTGCTAAAGTATCTTAAAATAATGACATTGCTAGTGCAAGTCTTCCAATGCAACATTAATCTAAATGCAAAAAAAACTCCCAAAACTAATATACTGAAAATATGCCAGCCTTAGTTCAAATATACTCTCCTGCAATAGTCTGGTGTCTTGTGTGCGTATAAACAGAGCACAGAGAGAAGTAGTGTGGCACGGAGCTACTTACTATATGACTGCACGATATATTTACAGTATTTGAGTGGGACAGAAGAGTTTGGTAGAAGGGAAGAATATAAATTTCTATCATTGCAAATTCAATTCTTGCTGATGTGGCCAACTCCCTGTTTTGGGGATTGTGGCCCCATGTCAAGCCAAAAACATGCTCAACATCCCTGCTGAGGCTGCCAACTCAACTTAGACAAGACTACACCAGACAAAACAAGAATAAACTAAACCACTCAACAAAAATACAAGTGTACAGGATATAAATAACCTTTCCTTGGGTTTTTTTATTTCCAGGTGCTGCTGGCATTGTGGAGGCACGAGTGTAAACGTGTGATAGCTGACAGATTTACCATGCCTGAGGACATAGAGTGGTTTGACCAGGCTTTGGCAAAGCTGGTAGAGGAGGAGTTTGCCGAGGAGCACAAGAACATCGTGGAATATGGACTAGACACGTACTTTGTTGACTTTCTGCGAGACACACCTGAGGCTACAGGTACCGATTAATCAAAAAAGACATGCCACTGAAACAGTACAGTTGCTTTTGTATTGTGATCATTTTGATGTAAAATGTGCTTTCCTCACAGGGGAAGAGCCAGAAGAATCAGACTTTGATTTGCCCAAGGTGTACGAGCCTATAGAATCGTTTGAGAGTTTAAAGGACCGTCTGAATATGTTCCTGAGCCATTACAATGAGAGCATCAGGGGCACTGGCATGGACATGGTCTTCTTTCAGGATGCTATGATACATCTGGTCAAAGTACTTTTAAAGATGTTTTTTTTTATCATTTAGTGACACTAGTGTGATTAAAAGTAAGGAAATGGTAATATTAGCAAGACTAGATAACACATGATTTTTACATTAAATATCAGAAAAAGGGTAACTTTATATTTTTTAAGTATAAATGCCTGCTTGCTTACTCCCGTGCACATTTCTCTTGCTTGTTTATTTATTTTTTACCTCTCTGATTCACATCTTGTCACATATACAGTATACTCCCTATATTAATCTTAGTTTTAGGTGCATGATTGGTTATGTTTGTGTAGGTGTCGAGGATCATACGGACACCTGGAGGCAATGCCTTGTTGGTGGGTGTTGGGGGTTCAGGCAAACAGAGCCTGACCAGACTGGCCTCATTCATAGCTGGATACAAGATTTTCCAGATCACTCTCACACGGTAATGCTCTCATACAGTAGGCATATAAACACACACAGTTATTCTTCATCCACATATCCTAACCTTAGCTGTAATTTCTAATGTAATGCTGAATCTTAATTATAACCTGATAATGGTATCTAGATCAAGTCGTAAAACTTGTCGTAAAAAGATTGTGGAATGGTTGTAACACCTAAGGTAATACCAGCCCACAGTTCATTTTGCTCATTATGGTCTGGCAAGGCACATAGTGCATCATTTCATGATTTCATGAAGATGACTGAAGTGCTCTGTTTCACTCTGACATCAATGTGAACACATCCCACACCACCAACGTGGCACAGAATGACATTGGCACCATGTTGGTCTCAATTGTTTTGATAGGCAACATCAATAACGACAAGCCTCCTCCACATGCGCCTCACTTACTGTCGTTAAAACAGAATCGCAGGTTTAACAAATACAAAATGCAAAATTTTGGGCAACTTTATAAAACATATAGCTAAGAACCTACTAGAAATCGGGTAATTCTTTCAAAAATGTACCCTGGTCCAGTTTTGGAGATAATGTAAAAGGTATTCAATAGTCACTGTTTTATTATGATGATTAAATGCTTGTCCTGATTGGGATCCTAAAAAAGACAGAGATTTTTAATTTTTTTATTAAAGAAAAGGCAGGTCAGACTGTTCACACAGTTCTCCTTTTTACCTCTTTCTCTCCTGTTAATTTGGTCTGACAATAGCAGAAACAGTGAGAAGAAAATCTAAGTGCGTATTTATTTTGTGCATTCTGTTCTTTGCCAGCTCGTACAACACAGCCAACCTGATGGATGACCTGAAGTGTTTGTACAGAACAGCAGGCCAAAATGGCAAAGGCATCAGCTTCATCTTTACTGACAATGAAATCAAAGACGAGTCCTTCCTTGAGTACATGAACAACGTCCTGTCTTCTGGAGAGGTAAAATCCATTTAACAAGACAGAAAAAGGTGATGTTGCTGGCCTGAGATACTGATTGGTCCTCACAGCAAAATGTCCCCCTTGGTTTGGAGCTGTTAGGTAGGAACAAACACAGGAGTCTATGTTCTGGCTTGGCTTTTAGGGATAGGTATCAGTAAAGACGGAAATAACCCAGTTCTATAGTATCTAAACGTCTCCAATCAACTCGTACTGCATTCAGTCCTTTTGGAACCAGATCAGGGAAAATACTATTTGTATAGTATTGTACTAGGCATGTTCGTCACTGGCAGAGAACAAGGCAGGAGTAGACATAACAAGACACAGCACCTCAAACTACAATGACCAAAAACATACTGAGGGAAACACACGCAATACTGTATATACACAGGGTTAATGAGCAGGGAGAGGATACACAGGTGAGAGACATGAACTAAGGCAAGCAGAGATCTAACCCAAACAAGACAGGAAACAGACCGAAATAGCAAAACCAAGAACACAAAACCAAACCTATGATAACCGACTAAAACAGGAAAAAACATGAACATAAACCCAAAACACCTCCAGCTGCTTATATCAGCTACGTAGATGTGCAGCCTCTCTTTTCCTCTGTTTGCTTCTTTACACTCTTTAGTGTAGTTTAGTGACTTGTTTAAGCTGACTCCTTTCTTTTTTTCTACTTCTTACTGTCGTCTTTTTGGAGGAGGTTTGCAACTCACTACTAAAGGAAAAAGCACTTACGGAGATCTTTCAATTTAGTTCTTCAAGATTTATTGATCGAAAGTTGACAAAATTATTCTCTGTTTACTTTTAACAAATGATTTAAAAATATAAATCAAAATTAGTTTTCCACAACTCACAGTGATCACTCAACTATTTCACTCCTCTCTCATTCAAATGCAAAAAAAAATAAAATACTACCAAGCCGTCGTCCTTCCTCTGACAATAGCCTGCTACCTGTGCGGGTGACCTAATTAGGATAAAGAGCAATCTAAAACAATTTCCCAATATTTTATTTTACAGTTATTTCAAACAATAAAAAAGAAAAGAAACTTTGCTTGTCCATGTAACAACAATAAAAATAATAATACCAGTCCATCCAGCTAGGCCTACTGTGGCATCAGCAGGAGGCATTTTATGCAAGGTATCGAAAGAAGTACTCTATTATTCACTCACTATTGGTATCTGTATCACTTTGACGGTACTGTTTTTTTGTCCTGTTGTGTAAAATGTTAAACGATACCCAACCCTAATAACCTTGAATGTTAGCAGTTCAATATTTACATTCATTTCAAAACTGCCAGAAGGGACAAGAAATAAAAGTATCTGCAAAACCAAGAAAGACATCTAAGTAAGACAGTCCGTTGCACAGCACAGGCAGCTGCATTAGTTTAACTATAAAAAGGTGAACGCATGCTGCTACTATGCCTATATTAAGTGTTTCTCTTATGTATTATCTTTTCAATTAATGCAATGACACATCTGTGTTTTTACAGCACTTTTGATAATCAACACAAACACGTTATTATAAGGGAAGCCTATTGTGGATGCACAAAGCTGCTAGTTTGTCCAGCACAAAAACCTCAACTCTACTTTTGTTGTGCTTCTAAAACTGACAGCTGGCATTCACCCATGAAGTGAAATAAACATTTCATGACCGCAATACCAAGGCAGTGACAGCACAGACCTAGAAAAGAGAAAAACATGCAGTTTCTAACTGGGTTATGAGCAGTTTATCTCAATTCAATCAAATTACAAAGCAAATTGCGTTTTCTCTGTCAGTACGATAGCGTTTCATTTTCTCATCGATTTGGATGTAATAAATTGAAGGTTTAAGTGACAGAGGAGGCAGATACAGCTGGGTCTTCTATGTACTGTAGCACTCCGCATTACAGCAGCAGAATGGCCTTTCCCCCCTGAATTACTCTGTAACAGCAACAGTAGCGGCAGGAAGCTTCAAGGTCAAGTCCCACTGTTTGTACATTTCTCTGCTGCAGTTTCCTTTGCTCTCTAAAGTTCCTACCTCTTTACCTTCCTCTTCTCCCTGCTCTTTTCCTCCTCCACACTTACCGGTCCTATTCCTACCCTTCCTCTTCCCTCTCTGTCCCTCCCCCCGCATGAACTGTTTTTTCTTTCTTGCTTACTCTTCTAATCTACTCTTCTCCTGCCTTCATTTTCCTTTTTATCCTCTTCTCTTTCTTTCTAATAGTCTTGATTCATATTTAAGGACACTACTACAAAAACACCACAGTAATGACCTCAACACCATGCCACTAATAGAGGGACCTGTGAATGGCAACTTTAAAGGTGAAAACATTGAAAGGGTAATGAGCAAGATAATTCGGGGAACTCTTCCTGATATAAGCTGACTGGGCCCAGACAACTACTAATTATTTTACACACGCCTAAAGTCAAGCTATGTAAATGATGGCTGACCCCCACTTACTTCTCCATCAAGCTGCAACTCCTACTGCTGCTCTGTGCTGACATCTTGCTCTTGCTGCTTTTTACCCGCCTCTTCCCAGCTCCCACTGCTTGGATGTTTATGTTCTGTGAGGGTATTATGTAATCAAGCAGCAACAAGCTGTTAAAACAGGGCTCGGTTTTATAACAGCATCTTAATGCTAAACACAAAGGCCTACTTATTTTTATCATTTTCCAAATTAAAAAAGACTGATCACAGATTAATTTTGTGCTGCTTACATATGCCTAGAAAAAATAGCCTAACACTGACAAGAAGACAGCCTAATTAAATAAGGTCAGGAGACAGCATACAGGGGAGCAAAGTATTTTCCCTAAAAGGAAATCTTTGATATGAATTGCTATGTTGTGCACTCAGTGGTTAATTTTACACCTGCCATTACACATTGACATCTTCTAACCTTCTGGTTGTATACTGGTCCCATTACCTCAGCTGCAATGATGTGCAGCATAGCCATTACAATGATGACTAGCCACTACTAATGGAGAGACGTGTAAATACTGGACTCTTTTGACGAATAGGAATATTTCTAAAATTTTAGCGTGAATCTGGTATACACGTTTTGCCTCTCCTTCTCCAGATATTACATAAATCTAATCTAATTCCTTTTTTGAACTTTAATTAATTGCGGAGTGACAGCCCCTGAAAGACTTGTTGATTCCGCTTCTGTTTAAGATGCACAAGAACTGACACTGTTACACATGAGACGTGAGACTAGTTCTTACTTTGTGCTTTGAGCAACAACCAAATCAAATTTTACGTTCTTGTACATAGTTCCATCTATAGGAAAATACAAGATACAAAATTGAGCAAAATTACAAGTGTATTTAAATAAATGCCATATAATTTATGCTTAGAATTTTGTAATATACAACTTGACCCTCAAACAGAAAGTCAGATTATCAACATTTTAGGTCTATCCACAGTGGGCTCTGCATCTGCAGTTACTTTAAAGTGACTTTTTCCCTCTTACTTTTCCTTCACCTCCTAATTTTCTGATTTTCCCTCCTTTTACGTGTTTTTGTTACTTCTTCTTATTGGGTTTTTCTTCATTTTTTATCTCTCCCATATCCCTCCCATTTTCCATCTGTTTGTTCTCTTTTCTAATCTTCCTTTGTTTTCTGTTGCTACCTCTGCCTCATCATGATCAGGGGAGAGTTTGTGTCTGGGTGAGTTAAGATAGGATGACTTTGTGTGAGAGACAGAGATGAGGAACTAAAAGGAAGAGTGAGTTGCCTTGTTTATGGGAGAGTGTCCCAGCAGGTTAGAGACATGGTGCTTCTAAATACAACACCACATGCTCCCCCTAGACTCTCTCCTTCTCTCTCCCCTCTCTGTTACTTGCTCTCTTTCTCTCGGCAACTAGGGATTTAGTCAAAAGGTGCAAAAAGCCATGTAAAAGGATGCAGTACCATTATCCCCTAGGTAAAACTGGTGTTACTCTGTGCCTAACAAATTGAGAAAAACGCTACAGTGTGAATAAAAATTAGACAATCTGCTTTACTATGAACAGCAAAATTAGTTTTAGTTTAGCAATTTACATTAACCACACATTTATATTGTAAAAGAGATTGAGATAAATGTCAGAAGAGACCGAAGTTGGACGGATAAGTTGGAAAGTTGGGAATGTGATGAAATCTGTAATCAAAATAGGAAATGAAAATCATAGCACTATTTCAAGGTTTATTTCTAAACATGTTATACTGGTGAAATGTTGCTTTTGATTTCATTAGAAAATCATTACTTAATATTGCTAAACTTCAGATGATTAACTCATGTTACTGTTTACATTGTGGAAGCCTTTTTTTTAGATTGTGCTTCTGTGAATTTGTGTTTGTTTTCTTTTAATTGTCTCCATGTGCCTCAATTACAGATTAATAGTAGTAACAATCAAGACTAAAATGGTTTTGCATGAAAAACCCATCCTAAATATACAGTACTTATGTTAGATTAGTGTGCTGAGAGAAAACGTCTGAAATTGTGTTATGATGATCTGTATCTCCATAATTTAAAGCTGAGTTGAATTAGTATTACCACAATTACTGATTACAAAAGCATACATTTAAGATAAAAGGAGATGTCCTTAAATGGTTAAGTGTCAAATTAATTTCTTGGACGTAGAAATAAAAAATAGTGATGGAGTTAAACAGTATTTACTCCTAAACCTGACCCGGTACTAAGCCTAAAATTTACAAAATATGAAACGGTTTTGTGTTCTCTTAATAGATGCAATCCAAGCAGTATTTTTAGGACTAACAAACTGAAAACAGATATAAAGATGGATAGATAATATAATTTGACGTTAATAGGTGTGTGTGTTTCTGTCCTCAGGTGTCCAACTTATTTGCTCGTGATGAAATTGACGAGATCCTCAGTGATCTCATCCCTGCTATGAAGCGGGAGTTCCCCAGGCGACCACCGACCAACGAAAACCTGTACGACTACTTCATGTCACGAGTCCGACATAATCTCCATGTTGTTCTGTGCTTCTCGCCTGTTGGGGAAAAGTTCCGCAACCGGGCGTTAAAGTTTCCTGCACTGATATCTGGCTGCACCATGGACTGGTTCAGCCGCTGGCCAAAAGATGCTCTTGTTGCAGGTGCATTTCACAGACAATTTTAAATTTTATATTAATATTATCTGCCTATCAATGGTAGCATTTGTTTCCCATTATGTATGTATCCCTATACTCTATCTCCCATTTACACTGGCTGCAGTTATTGTTCTCAGTGCTTGTTGACAATGTGTCCCTTATCCTTTCTAATTACGGAAACCAAAAGTTTTTCAAATAGTCTTTGTTAGATGAGGACATCTCAGCAGTAAATCCCAGCATCATGACCATAGTTTTCTATTTTATTATTATTAGTCTTTTCTTTTAATATTTTGTCCTGAAAAAATCTCTTGCAGCACATCCATTGTTAGCATGTCAGCTTGCTTTTATGAAACAAACTGTGAAAATGTCAATATTATGCAGTTATCCCCTGCTCTGCCCTTCTGTTTCTTAAAGCCCATTCCATGTTTTCTTGAATCAGTCAGGAGAATTACACAGATGTTGTAGTGTAACCACTAATCCATAATGCCCCATGCAATTACACGGCCTTTCCTGTTTAAATCTTTCACACCATGTCATGGTGTATAGGTATTGCGTAGTAAAGAAGCTTGGATATATTTATGTTTAATTGCCAATCTGGTTTTTGTAACCAATACTCTACACTCTCCACTCCGTATTTTTCTCCACCTAATTTGTCTCTTTCTGTCTTTCAGTTTCAGAGCACTTCCTGTCAGTCTATGACATTGACTGTTCACCCCAGGTTAAAAGTGAGGTAGTCCAGTGCATGGGGTCCTTCCAGGATGGTGTGGCAGAGAAATGTGTGGACTACTTCCAGAGGTACAGTATCAAAAATGTTTGAGGTCAAGATATTGTGCAAATGATTTTCCTGCTTTTTAAAATGACATTTAAAGAACCTAATGTGATGTAATTCGAATATAGATACCGACGGTCCACCCACGTCACACCAAAGTCCTACCTGTCCTTCATTCAGAGCTACAAGAGCATCTATAAAGAGAAGAGATCTGAAGTCAAGACCCTGGCCAACAGGTAAAAAAGACTTAACAGATTAAATCAAATATTTGTTATACTAGTAATTACAGTGTTAACAAATTACCACGTCTTAGCATTTCTACAGTTTAATCCTGAGTTTCCCCTCTGGGAATCAATAAAGGCTTATCCTAAGATGGCTTTCATTCCACTTTAGAAAAAGCAACTGCTGCATACAGTCTACATCTCTTACAAATAGTTAGGGTTAAGTTGTATAAGATTTGGGTTTTGTGGTCTTCGCTTCCACTTTGTCACCAATCCACTGAGTGGTCAGTCATAAGTGAGGCATCAATTATTAGGCATGAATAGTGCATTTATTTGTTCAGCTGATTTCAGAGGTAGATTTCTAAAAAAGCGTGTCACAGGTTGAACCCAATCAATAGTTATTGACTTCCTAATGGCACTCACAGTGATGATTGATCTAAACACATCCTAATAAAGAGGTAATAAGAGGTCATCAATGAAGCCAGTCTAGAACCATCAACTTTGAGTCATTTAACATCGCAGATCTCAGAACATACAATTTCTGTACTGCTTATCAACTATCCCTGATTCTCCAAAGATTCATTGGCAGCTGTGGATATCATGACATTTAGAATACTGATCACAGCTACAAGCCCACCAAAGGTGAACAGCTGTTGCGGCCATTTCCCTGTTAAATAGTGAGAAACATTTTCACCACCTGGTGCTCAGTGGACCAAAAATTATGTCAGAATGTAGTTCCTCTTGAAAATTATGTTCCATATTTCTCCTCTTTAGGATGAACACTGGTCTCCAGAAACTGAAGGAGGCATCAGAGTCTGTAGCAGCACTCAGCAAGGAGCTGGAGGTGAAAGAGAAGGAGCTACAGGTTGCCAATGACAAGGCTGACATGGTAGGTTTCAACCACAGTGGCTGCTAATTGGATAGCAGGAATATAGTAGATTGGGCCCCAATGCAGACACGGAAGCAGAGAAAGTTTAGTTCAGCAATTTGTTGACTGAGTCAACCAAGGCAAAAACTTACAGAGTAGTGAAAAGGCAAGCAGAGATTTAAAAAATTAAAAAATGGGAAAGCAGTCCCAACATGAGCAAACAAATCCACAATCCATAGTCCTGCAACATGCAAGGTCCAAGGAAAACACAGACACAAGGAAACTGCTGGAACACAAATCAAAAGACATTGATGAACTGACACAGAGGGAGGGGAACAGACCAATAAATACTCTCGTGAGGAGGAGATAATGAGACACAGGTGAACTTAATCAGGGAGGAGCAAACAAGCAAAGGGGAAGTGAACCGAAACGGGAAAATCAGAAGAAAATGCCAAAGTAAAACAGGAAACAGAGTACTTAAATACATCAAACATAAAAGGGAAACAAGTGAATACATAACAAGGAAAAGCATAAAATAAAAACACAGAGCATGAAGACACAAAGACAGAAGAAAAAGTTCACAAAGAAAACAAGCGGGTTTTACAGAATAAAACAGGAAATTATAACACTTAAACCCCAAACCATGACAGTTTCAGCCAGGAATGTTTTTCTCTCTGCTGGTGTGTGTGTCTGTCTAAATTTAGAGCGATTAAACATGAAAAGAAATGATCTTTCTACTGAGCAGTTTATGTCTAACTCTATCCTGGTTGTTTTAGTTGTACTGGTTCAAAACCTGTGTAAAATTGAAAAATGTTTTAATAATCCACAGGATGATGGAAGCCCTCTTTAAAGGGTCATAAAAAAACCAACCAACACAACACAGAGAAAATTAATTCCCCTAAGAGAAAAAAAAATGAGTGTAATAAAATATTTTAAATAATTGAAACCAAGATAAGTTAGTTAGTTAATTAAAATTATAAAAATGACTTATGAATTGCAGGTAAAACATTGTTTATTCTCAATTAAAGTGACTATGATTATTTTTGTAATATTTGTATCATAGATAAATATTTAAATAATTATGACATTTAAGTTAAATTATGCATTTTTGAAAGAAACAAAACATCTTTGTGGTGGGAAACACTCATTATGTGAAAGAATGGGAACAGACTGCAATATATAAGGCGTACTTTGCAACAAAGTAAAAAGCACATTTGCAGTAATATGGGAAAGTAAATTCTCTATTTTATTTTTTGAAAGCCAGAATCATAGTCAACTGTTGGTAATATATGAGTGTGTGTGTGTGTATCTGTCTTTGGATTCAGACAGTATCTCTAAATATACAGTACATACTCAACAGTTGGCTATTAAATTAAAATAAATCAAGTTCATATTTTGAATGTCCTGAACTGGCGCTAATGTGCGTGTGTATGTGAGTGTGAGCTCAGTAAAGTGTTTTCTTTGAGTAACAACTGACATGTGATAACAAAATAAACATGAGGTGTTTATGAGATGCTGATTGTTTTTGTATTTTTGAAATAAAGAAGGGATATTGTATTGATTCAAAACCATGTTTATTTTCTGTGTACCTAGGTACTGAAGGAGGTGACAGTAAAAGCCCAGGCAGCAGAGCGAGTGAAGGTGGAGGTGCAGAAAGTGAAGGACAAGGCCCAGGCCATTGTAGACAGCATCTCAGCTGACAAGGCCATCGCCGAGGAGAAACTTGAAGCCGCCCGGCCTGCTCTCCAGGAAGCAGAGGCTGCACTGCAGGTAAGGGACTTAGAGTTGAGGAGACATCTGGCAACCATAAATTCAACATTTCTGTCTCTTTTTCCATCAGGTGCATAGATTTGAGTTCAAAATTGCTTTGTAAGTAATAAAACTAGTTAAAGAATTAAATACTGCCTACACAAAGTATTTATAGCAATTTGTATTTTTATATTTTGACAGCTGTAAATTTCTATACTTTAGGACATGTGATCCGTCTTTATCATTCCTTCCTTCAAGACAGTTATTACCTTACTTTCTGCATCGCTTTGGTTCCCAGTTAGTTTTAGAGTTGAATCTTAAAGAGGTGGTATTATGCTCATTTTCAGGTTCAAAATCTTAATTAGGGGTTGTACCAGAACAGGTTTACATGGTTTAATTTTCAAAAGCCATATTTTTCTCATACTGCACATTACTCATTCATTACTCAAAATGTAAAGACAGATAAGCAGTATGAAAACCTTCCAGCTGTGTTTTCCTCTGCCGTTGTTGCTGCAGCAGTCTGCGTGACGGCGGGAGCAGAGGGCTCTGTGAGCGGGCGGCTGGCCGACCTCACAAGCTCCTCCCGCGGGTTGGTGCAGGCACCCCTGCCACCACTTGCGGAGCTCCTCAACTCTGAAAATATTCAAGCACATTGTTGTTCCGCCATCATGTCTCGTAAAACTGTCAGTATTCGAAATCTACACAGTTGATTTCTCACCTCAAAGCTTCGCAGAAGTGGATTTAGTGATGAAATTACGAGAACTGTAAAATATAAAACTTTTTGTTGCTGGCCTCTGTCCGGTGCACGCAATGATGATGCAGTGAATATTCTCTCTAACCAATCAGCAGTCTGTTGTGCTTTCACATTACATTTTAGTTTTATTTTACAGGTACAACATTTCTTCAATGGAAACCCAAACAAAGGCGAGTCGAGCCCGTACAGTCTATGGTCGAGCCAAAGGGCCTCCGCTCAGACTAGCTTGGTTTGAGGGCGTGCCTGACCCCTGTTAGCCGCTTGGCAAGCTTTATGACGCATTTTCATTGTGATGTCACAAAGTAAAGGAAGTGAAGGGCTGGACTACAAACAAGCTGTTTTCAAGCGGTTCAGAGCAGTACTTTCTGTGGGAGATGGGAACCCCCAAAAAGAGATATAACTCAATAAAGGAGAGGGAAAAAGCCAAAAAGCATAATACCACCTCTTACCATTATTTGTCTAGAAAGCACTTGTTGATCTCCTATCCCAATACTGGACTTTTAGCGACCCAAGGTCCTCTGAGTCAGGGTGTCTGTATGGCCCCCAAATGAGGGGGAAAAAATGATGGTGCTCTCAGCGTTTTTATTATCGATTATCCCAGTTCATTGATACCTTTAAGAAGTAACTTAGAGCACTCTAAAACCTATTTTATTGGCTGCTCTGTGACCACTAGTCACGTCATTTAAGTGACTCGCCTAGTTACTAGTGTAGCACGCCCTAAATCCAATCCAATGGATGTAAAGTTGTAAATGTGATGTGGCGACAGTTCACAGTCAAAACGTTACGTATGAAAGATAAATTTGTTATAAATGAATAGCTCACACACACTGACTAACACACTGAAATGTATTGCTCCAGTCAAGGATACAAAGCTGGTTCAAGTTGTACTGCCTGTGTTTCGGGATAAAACTCGGGCTCCAACATGTACGGCTGAACCGAACAGATGATTATCTTGCTGAAGCATCTTTCTTCTGGACTACCGTGCTTGTCCGGACCCCCCTATTCTGCTTCTGATTGGCTAGTTGTCCTTACCTAGGTACTGCACATATGCAACTCCCAAAAAAGATTGAATAAGATGTAAGATGCCCCAGTCGGTAGCTAAAACTGAGCGTTCAACACACAGGCAAAAATGCCTTATCTCTACACAGACGTTGTTGCTCTTAATGCTACGTCACCTTTTGTAGCAGTTTATTGTGCTTCTGTGAGTGGTTTAATGTCCCCCCTACTGATATTTTTTGCGCACTCCCACTTTGTGTTTCTTCAGGGTGCCACTTCTTGCTGTGTGTAACTGCATGCAGGTTTTGCCTACAGCTTACCCACCCTGGTGTGGGTATGTGTATAACAGCGGGTGTGTCTAAAGTTAGCATGGCGCCTGGAGCTGCATTGTAATTAAAGCTGTCCTCCTGGGTGGTTGGTTACATACAGATCTCCTATGGCAGGTCCCTGATTAGAATTTTACTCTTGCTGCTGCTGGATGGATATCTTATATTTCCAAAGATGCAGGCCCTTAGACAGTATATATTCAGAATGATCATCCATTCATGCATTTTGATCTTGTATTTTTCAAGTGCTGTAGGGGGGTTTAAATAGAGATGATGTGCACATAAATTAAATCAAAGACACTCAATCATCAAGAGGCTTCTTCACTTCTACTGGTTGAGATTGAGAGATTCAGTTGGTCATTTGATTTGAATGTTGAAGGTAACTTACAAGATAACCATTAAGGTCACTTTAATGAGAATCATAAAGGTCACTTTCAACTTGACATACCTGGATGGTTGATATGATGCTACATAGACTTGTACATTTTTATACACTTTTATATACACTTTTTAATCAACTCTTTGATGCTAGTTAGAGCTGGTCTGTGCAGTTGGGTCAGAGACGGTGTAATTATTTACACTTCAAGTTCTATGGGGCTTTTTTTCCTGTTTCAAATCAAGAATGTGGTCTTTTAAATTTTAGAGCATGATTCAATGATTTGGCATTACAGATTTTGGTATGCTTTCCCTCAAAACCCTGCCCCCGCACTTACCGCTGCTCTGTTTCTGCTCTGCTCAGAAATATTGTTGCTTGCACAGATTTCCTGCACTCCAGCTTCAGTCCTTGTCCTCACACTATGGCTGCTTCTATGTGCTTGTGAAACTTCTGCTCCCAGAATTTTTGTGCAATAACCCTCTCTTCTACATTTCCACAACCAATAGAATACCAGGTTCAGTGGTGACCAATGCAATGATTCCAAATTAAACCAAAGATGGATGCCGTTGTGTGTCACAGATATTTTACTTTCATGCTAAAATACTGTGACTAATATATGGTTGCAAGTAGAAAAGGAAGTGAATGACAAAAAGCAGCATAACCCTATTGGGTCATATACTCTACAGCTATCAGTAATAAAAGTAATTGCTATGTAAAATGGGTGGGCAACATGTAAAAAATAATTGGTAGGACATCAACAACTATATAATTAAAACACTCTACACTCTCACTAGTTTGAACAGTCATGTAAAGGAACCTGCACTTGGTTGATTGACTATTTGTGATCAAGAAAGAAGGCCCACAACGATGCATATTTTTGTTTTACCTAGGATTTTGTTCAGTTATATGGAAATAATGAAGCTGAGGTGACCTTATTGGGACATGAAATGCAGAGAAGGGGAGATGAGTTGGTGAAAGTGGCAGTAGAGGATACACCAGACTGTATGTGAGCAGACTTTCTGGGAGATTCACACTACTCTGCTGATAAAAGAGAGTCGAAAGGGAGTGGGGAGTAGAGTGCAGAAACAAGGAAAGTGCAAAGAGGAGAAGAGATGAGACGAGCGGGGGCAGGGGGCCTAATGAAGAAGCCAAACAAGTCTCACAGGGGCATTTTCTTTCTCTTCTCTCCTGCCGACTCTCTCATTTTAATTAGTGCCTTGAAGTAATTTTCTGCCCCTCTCTGCAGTACTCCCAGCATTCTGTTGAGTTTATACTTACAGTCTTCATGCTTTCTTTATTTTCCCTAAATCTCTCCTTGTCGGCGCCTCTGGTTGTGTTTACTTTGGACAATTCCTTTGCATTATATTATGAAACTGCAGCATTGTGTACACTTTCCTTTAAAGTTTTTGTTATAGAAGGGAAAAACTAATTACTTTATTCTCATCTCCTTAATTGTCTCTCACTCACCTTTATATTGTTTCCTGTGTACTGTGTTTGCCACTCTAACACCCATTGTACTGAGGTTGATGGTTTGTAGTGTCAAAAGACTTGTTTTGGAATGAGGTCAGTGAGATAAGTAGGAGACAGATTGTGTAGGGCTTTGAATGTTAATAATAACATTTTAAAGTTAATCCTTTGTGAAACACCGAGCCAGTGTAGTTCAACCTAGAATCAACCTAGGAGTGACATGTGACAAATAGCCTATTTGATGCTGAAATGTATGAGCGGCGGGTCTAGGAGTCCCAGAAGTTGCCCCAGAAGATTTTGAGCATTAAACACTTAATTTCCTGAATTGGTTACATTCTGCTCCAATTTATGATGTAAATGTCTTTATTTACATGAAGGGAAACAAGAAATTCAGCTGCCAGGGGAAAATATAATGCAGTAATCAGCTGCTTATTTTTTTTGGACAATGCATGTTTGTTTCTTTTGCATGTTTTCTTATTGTGCAAATAAACCTTTCTCAAAGCATTTTCATTTGTTAGTTAACATTTCTTGGTGAAAGGTGTTTTTCAGAACAATTTTAACAAATGCTTTCAAAAAATGATGGGGACAAAATCAGCCATTTCAAATTTGTGATGGGGACATGTCCACAGCATCCCCAGGGAAAATGATACCCATGTTGTTAACAGTACCTTAAATGGCATCATGACAATTGGTTTATCGTGAAGGACAACTGTAGTTGCTTTACATCTTTTATTGGTAGCAGTGTTCTGACTTTGCTGTAAAATGCACTTTAAAATGACTGTTATTTATTTTACAACAACAAATTAGCCTACATCACTAAACATTCATATATAGTTAAATGTCTTCTTTTTTCTCTACCCACTCAGACAATCAAGCCATCAGACATTGCCACTGTGCGAACACTCGGTCGCCCCCCCCACCTCATCATGCGGATCATGGACTGTGTGCTGCTGCTCTTCCAGAGGCGAGTCAACACCGTGAAGATTGACCCAGAGAAGAACTGCAACACGCCCTCCTGGCAGGAGTCCCTAAAACTCATGACAGCCGGAAACTTCCTGGGCAGCCTGCAGGTACAATGCCAATTTTATACAGTTGAGATTGCTCAGGTACTTCAGAAGGCTTGCTCACATTTGCCCTAAAACAAATAATTTGGGTAATATCCTTGGTAGCCTACAGAGTTACCATATTAAACATGAAATAAGTTGCCATCATTGCACAGTTATAAGTTAGAGTCTCATATACTGTAAAATTAAATCAGAAAACATAATTTTGGTGGATATTTACCAAAATAAAATTCTGACAGGAAAGACATTATATTGAACACTCTTCCGTTATATCCTATGTCCTATCCTGTTCTAAGATGCTACAAGTGTTGCTTATGTATATTGTTGTAGGCAACAGAATCCCTGTCTGCAGCTCAATTATATACTTTCTTCTTACTTATACTTCTAGTATAGTTCTTGCATACTTTATATACTCACTGATATGACACTCACCTTTGAAAAGATGAAACGAGCTGTTATAGCTACCCATTCTGTTTAGGTGAGGATGTTGGCATCCATGCACTTTTAACAATTACAACAATTACAAACAACAACAATGACAGGCAACAATTACAAAGCATGTCAAAGTACTTCATAAACATATTAGATATTTTAGTCTTTGTAAAAAGAAGAAGAATACATAGAATACAGACTACAGGTGACATGTGTATGCTCTTCTACATGAGGGCTTAAGAGCTCAGATATTCAGGTTAGAGCAAATACATTTTTAATATCTTTTTTGAGCTGGTTAAATCAGGATAATGTGTAAAATAGGCACAGTCAGTGCGAAGGCATCTAATGGTCTTAGAGTTCAGAATTTAATTCGACAACAGTCTACAACCTTTCGTAGATTTGCCTCAACTTGTTCCATTTTTAATACCTTCTGCCTAGCCACCTCCCTCACCATCATTTCTGTTACTTCCATGTCATCTCTCTTTTCACCCAACACCCCACTACACCAGGTCTTTTATTGTGCACCATGTGTTATCTTTTTTTTTTTGCATCCTCGCATTTTTCTGTTTGTCTTTCTTTTTCACCCACTCTTGTGCAATCATTTTTTTGCTCTTCTGTGTTGTGTTCCTCCTAGCTGCATCTGTCCCTCTGTTCTACTTGCTCTGCCTCATCTCTTTCCTTTTTCTCTTTACACTTTGTCTTGGTCTCCTAACCCACCACCTCCCCCCAGCTTTCACTACTTGCTCTGCATTTTGTCTTTACTGTCCTTGATCACCAGAGCTCCATTTACCATTTTTCTTCTCCTTTTTCTCTATTTTCAAAGTCTAACATCCTTTATTTTTAAGTAACAGAGGCAGAATGCTTTAGTTAGATGTGTGGTAAATATTTATATTTGGGTGCTGTCTGAAATAAGTCCTGTTTTCTTCATTCAAATCACCCTTCCCCCTTCCACTTTTCATACCTCTCTTTCTCCCACCTTGCAGCAATTCCCCAAAGACACCATTAATGAGGAAATGGTGGAGCTGCTGCAGCCTTATTTTGACATGCCAGACTACAACATTGAAACAGCCAAGAGGGTGTGCGGCAATGTGGCCGGCCTTGCATCTTGGACAAAAGCAATGGCCTCCTTCTTCTCCATCAACAAGGAGGTCCTACCCTTGAAGGTAACAAACAGTGCAGCAGATCTAGCAGGGTGGTTCTTTTGTGCAGCACAGAGATGAAACACTACTGTTTGTCGACAGTATGTGACACTGTCGAATAAAAACGTATGTTAGGTGATGTTCTTTGGTTGAGTAGACTCATGGACAATTTAAATAGTCACACGCATCGGGATTCCGTTATTATCATCCCCAAAAAAAAACATAAAACAGCAGCGCGCACACATACAGACATAAACTGGTGCAAAGTCAGTGTCCTCCCAATCTGATGAATAAGGAATACTTACTGTGGGAGAGTGTAGTTGTGAACTGCGGAAAAGCCCCAGGCTACATGAACAGCACAAACTGTCTCTCATATGAATAGGATTTATTCATATTCCCACATTTTGGCAGCAACAATTTGCTGATGATGCAACAGAAGTGCCACAAAATTTCAAGCTGACAGGGAGAGAATTAGGCTTTTATCCATTGATCATGAGTATACACGAATAAAAATGATAAAAATTGGATGCATCTCATTCTCAAGTGATTTGAATCTAATCCTGTTAACTCATTGTACCAAAGGAGAGTCCTGAGTGGGATAAAGATCAAATCCGAGAAAACATATTAATTACTACTGCATTAACTAATTGCCTCTTTGCATCAGCACATCACCTTTTCTACCAGTATTTTTCCCTTTTTTTCAGGGAATTATTAGTTCCATACACACAGCAGAAGATTGCAGAGCTGAATACACTGTACACACAATGCTTGATTCATAAAGCACCACACACACACACACACACACACACACACACACACACACACACACCTCTTCTTGCTAAACACAATGATTTCATGCAAATGAACCCAAATATTTTTTTTTCCTTGTTGGTCTTCCTGCCTGTGCAGTCTGTGAATGTATGATGCTTAACAATCGTTTCAAATCTTCAACTGCAGTTGTACTTTTGGATTGTGTTCACTAAAACTTTGCCTTATGATCACCTCTGCTTTCCCTTCTGTTCCTGTGCTGTTCTTTTTTACCTAATTTCTTCTCGCCTTGTTACCAGGTCTCATTTTCCTATTTTGCCCCCCGCCAAATCTCATTTTCTCCATATGTCTCTCCTCACTGCTGATTTCATTTTCAAATCACCTGCCTCTCTCCCTTCCCACTTTCCTTGTTCCCCTTACACACACATTCTCATTTTATTCTCTACAACCTCCGTGAGAACTCCCCGCCTCTCCTCTTTGATCCTGACCTTTTGCTTTAGTGTGGAACACAGCCTGGCAAATTGATTCTCTGGTTTCCATCTCAGTGGTGGCTTACCTTTAAGCTGGCCAGCCAGAATGCCAATCAGAGATACAGTTGGACAGACAGACAGACAGAAACACAGGCAGGGACGGTCCTCTCAGATGTAAATAAATATTAAATGAATGCCTCAGACTTCCTCTTTGGCTAGCCAACCAAACACACACTTAAAAATTTAGAGAATTGTTGTATGTCTGGCTCTAAACATCTTGCAATGCTTTCTCCCCAACCCCAGCTCTACTCGGAAAATATCCCCTCTGCTTTTCCTCTGTCATCCTCCAACACCCTTTCCTCCTCCTTTGCCCTTCTTCTCACCCCTCCACAGCTGTTTATTTCTAGTTTCTTTCAATCTCCCCCATGTCCTCTTGCAAACCTCTATTCTTGCATCTCCAGTTTGACTATTAAAGCTTTGGAGTCCTTGCATCTGCACTTGTGACATGTCTTTACACTTCTAAAATGTCACTAAAAGGTTCCTAGCAATTCACCTCCGTGCTTACTTATTTTATGCTGTCTGGCATGACCTGAGCCATGACTTTTTTTGTCTGCCTCCATTTTTCTGCCTAATAAAACACTCACTCCTACAAATGTTCCTCTCTTTTTTTGTCAAATCATCCCCACCTTGATGTCATCTGGTCTTCTCTTTCGTCTTTTTTCTGTCTCTCTCTTGTTCGTAGCTCTCTCCCTAGAGACCATAACCTGTGAAGGCTTTTTATGTCCAATAAAGTCGTCACAGTTCCCCGTCTCTCTCTCTTTCTTTTTTAGGCCAACTTGGCAGTGCAGCAGAATCGTCTGGCCATAGCTAATGGGGACCTTCAGAAGGCTCAAGCTGAGCTGGATGCCAAACAGGCAGAGCTGGATGTGGTACAGGCAGAGTATGAGAAGGCCATGATGGAGAAACAGGTCAGCAGTTTTCCTTACTTCCTTGAAACACAAATATAACTCAGTTTCCCACATAAATCTGAAACAGCAATTAAATCCTGTGATTTAAAGCAGATGTGAGATGAAATCTTTCTTTCTTGCAATTATCTTTTATTTGAAAAAAACCCTCTTAAGACTAATTAATGAACATTGGGTAAAAATCATATAATTGGCTGAGTTTATTAGCACATCCAAACTGGTGATCCCGTTTTCTTTCTAAATTAACTTGCTGTTGCTGTTGCTTGCTGTGTGACAGTGTGAATTCAAATGGCCAGCACAGTTGTCTACGTGCTTTGATGATTCACTTAATAATTTAATATTGAGATTTCATTCCCTATCTCAGCTCACTCCTGTCTTTTCACTAGCAGTAGCAAGTTTCTTTGTATACAGTACATTTTTATGCATAAACACAGGCTAAAGCATTTAGTCCAGGAATTGAAAAAAATAAAATAAAAGCATTAAAATATGTAGGATGGCTGAATTAAGTCTATAGTATGTTTCTTTAACTGAACGTATTTGTTAAAGATCATTTCCTGAGCTGATGGTGTGCCACCTGATGCTATTTATAACCAGGTTGTGCTTCTTAAAAGTTAAGTTTAAAACTTTTAGTTTTTTTAAACCTATACACTGTGATCACAGAGGTGAGATGTCTTTTTTAAGAACAGTTTGAAGACCTGTGATTACCTGCAACAAAAATGGAAACTGACTCAACCTGATTTACACAAGTGCCTCTTTTTAAATTAATGTAACTAACACCAGTAGTACACTGTCAAGTGTGTGTGCAGGTGTGTGAGTCTGTCTGCTCTGTGTGTGTGTGTGTGTGTGTGTGTGTGTGTGCGTGCGTGCGTTTGTTATTATCAGTACTCTCTGTTCTGTGAGAAATAACAACATGTGAATGGAACAGCATGTGCATTACCACTCGCTGATTAGGAAATCTGGGCCGCCCAAGTTGACTCTTTTTATAATTTTGTGATTAAGACGCAGAGCTGTGCATCTCCAGGGGCCAAAAGTGAGATTGAACGGCTCGCTGCAGAAGTGATTTAGGCTCAGAAAATTGCTGTTGACTTTGATATGCTTCCTCATTAGGAGAAAGCCTATAGTACACAGTCTTTATTGATGAAAGAGGTATTGTTGCTATTGGGAAAACCACCTCTTTATTGCCTACGAGCAGTTGATAAAAAGATACTTGTGATAAGTGGCTTAAAGTTGTTGTTGATCTCTACTATGTTTTTATAAAGGAAAGCTAATTTGGGCACTCAGATAGGTTTACATGCTAGCTTAACCCAGCTCTTTGATAGGTATCTGTCTTTCACCTAAAGCATGCTCACACATATAGACAGAAAACATTCACACCTACAGTCACATAGAGTTTAAATTAACTGTGCCGCTGGAAGGAAATCCACACTGATAGAGAACATGAAAGTACATTGTAAACTTTATACCAGTTATCCTATTGTACTGGGAATAGAAATTTTCTCAAGTCACAAGGGACTTGAGTAGATCAATACTGATACATGTACTCATTGTCCGTATAAACATGCTTGATATTCGCATACATATGCTCTGACATACAGAGAATAAAAGGTTGAATGAGGGTTTCGCAAAGAGACAGTTGAAACGACAGAGGACAGGGACGCCAAACAGACACATCAAGCTACTGACCTGTTTCCCTGCCCTTCCCTTCCTATCAGACACTGCTGGAGGATGCTGAGCGCTGCAGACACAAGATGCAGACGGCGTCCAGTCTCATCAGCGGTCTCGCTGGCGAGAAGGAGAGATGGACGGAGCAGAGCAAAGAGTTCTCTGCCCAAACCAAACGGCTTGTTGGTGGGTTTCAAAGCTGGCCCCGAAATGTAATTGGTATTTGGAAAACTGTGGCATCAGAGAGATGTCTCTGCAGTTTAATAATAATAATTACACTGAACAAAACAGCTTGGGTATCGCGCAGGTGTGCCTTAGGCTGGCCACAATAAAAGGCTACTCAAAAATGTAACTGTATTGGGGGGGGAGACTGGAAACCAGTCAGTATCTGGTGTGCCCACCATTTGTGTCGCGCAGTGTTGAGTTTTATTTATTGAGTTGTATACGCTGATCCAGAAGCACCTTTCTCTGGAACACCTTTGGAGACACCTTTGGTAGTTTTATTGTGGCCAGCCTAAGGCACACCTGTGCAAAACCCATGCTGTCTGATCAGCATCTTTATATGCCACACCTATGAAGTGGATGGATTATCTTGGCAAAGGAGAAGTACTCACTAACAGAGATTTTGAAAGATTTGTGAGTAATATTTGAGAGAAATAGGCCTTTTGTGTACATAGAGAAAGTATCTTTGAGTTCAGCTCATGATGAATGGGGCAAAAACAAAAGTGGTGCATTTATAATTTTGTTCAGTCTAATAACCATTTCTGTTGGATGATTAAACAAATGAACAAGTTACTTTTGGATTACTAGCCTAAATCCACAATGACCTAAATGCATGCAAATACTTCTAATTACCAACAATGTGGTCAAGCTGTTGCTGTTTGACTTTCTGATATTCGATTCCTAATGTACTGCCAACACAGTAAAATGTATCTACTCATTTTTGCTTTTGTGTTAACAGAACAGCATGGGCTATTTTCTGATTGTGCTGGCAGTACTCTTTCAAATTTCAGTTTTATTTTATTTTATTTTTTACATTTGACAGTTACACAGAGCCACTATTTAAATGTTACATGTACATGTAACAACACCTTTGTTGTTTTGCTTCCAGGTGACGTTCTTCTGGCCACAGCTTTCCTCTCTTACTCCGGTCCCTTCAATCAGGAGTTTCGTAATCTTCTACTGAGTGACTGGCAGCGGGAGTTGAAGCAGCGTCGGATCCCATTTGGCAATAACCTCAATTTGACCGAGCTGCTCATTGATGCACCCACTGTTAGCGAATGGAACCTACAGGTCAGTCATCTGTTTTCATAATCAATGCCAACCATATCTACCATTTAAATGCATATTTGTGCTGTTTATGCAGTGTGTGATAATTCTATACTGAATGTTTATCTTTAGGTTAGGTTTTGCTTGTTTTTTTTCAAAGCTTAATTGGACAAGCAGTGTTTGTATTTATATTGATCTCACAAAATAAATAAAGCATAGGCACAACCACAAGAAACGCTACTTGAGAAATATCTGGAGTTTTCTGCAAGAAACATAAAAATCTGCACTATAGAAACATAGAACATAGAAAGTTTTGTCTATTTTCTATGAAAACGTCATATTGTGGTTGCCTGACTGTAATAATTATTTAATTATTGTATATTTATAATATTTAACTTGTACAATAAATATATGTATCTTGTAAACGTTTGCTGTTACTAAGTCAAATACTGAATAACGAAACAGAATCAGATAAGCTTCCTGACATCTGCTTAAATAAACACCAGAATTGAGCCTTAACCTGTCATTTGTCTTCGATTTTACAGGGGCTCCCCAATGATGACCTGTCAATTCAGAATGGCATCATAATCACCAAAGGTGCCCGCTTCCCCCTTCTTATTGACCCCCAGACTCAGGGAAAAATCTGGATCAAGAACAAAGAGGCCAGGAATGAGCTGCAGGTTTGGGATATTTTTCATCTGTACCTTTGCTTTAAAATATGTGACCTGTGTTTGCTACTACATTTTATTTAATGCACGCTGAGGGCGTACCATTACATAATCAAATCTCCCCTATGTAATATCCAAAACCTACTGATGGCCTGAAGTTATTATCTGTTTTCATATTTTCATTTCAAAATCCTATTCAATACAAGGAATTACCTATCTAATAATGCAGAATTGCCAAATATTTAAAAGAAATAAGTGGTTCATAAATAAAACTCAACTACCTTAATTCCCACCTTAATTCAGAGATAGTACCATATGCATTTAAGAGTTTAATAGCTTCCCCCCATTTCCTGTGTCAGTTTTTGAAATGTGAGATTTTGATTTTTAGCAGCTCTAAAATCTTCTTCAAATCACCTTTAAAAATAGTTCTAGATGCTCAGCTTCTGCAGTGTACTGTTTACCCTTAAGTCATTTTCACTGTCCAACATGTTTTTCCTTTTGAACAGTGCTTTGAAAAATTACTGCAGGTAATAAGACCAGCCAAGGTCACTGGCCCTGTTAGGGGCAATCTCTGAGCCAAGTGAATGCATTCTGCAATCCTATTAGGAGTGTCCTGAAGACGCATTTCCCCAAGCAGTGGGTTTAAGCCCTTTCCACAAGTGACTCCATCAAACAAATTTATATTTTTTATAACGTTTTCTAAAAATGACTCATTTTAAAAAGTGATGTTATTAGGTTGACTAGTCACACTCTCCTGATAGAGGTTCGTCAGTGTAGCTTAGGAGGAATGAGTGAGATGCCAAACATATTTTTACTTTGTTTGACTGAATCAGATGCTTCTCATTGTCTGGCTTATAAATTTGCATCAGTCTGATGGAAACAATGCGATTGCTGCTGAGGTCAGTTAGAAAGGTGATGACATGTTTTCTCTATGCTACAGAACTTTTAGGGGTTCCTCCCTTTAAATAAATATCAACAATATAACAAAGACTGCATATCTCCAGTTATGAAATATTGCTGGGATCCACACTATTATTTTCATGGCTAAGGATGAAACGCTTGTTCATGCATTTGTCTTATCTAGGCTTGACTATTGCAACACCCTTCTCTCTGGCTTACCTAAATCTGCTATTATCAATAGCCTGTACAAAATACTGCTGCTAGGATATTAACCAGAACTGGAGCATGTGACTGCATTGCCTCTGTTCTTAGTTCATTACTTTTGGCTACATGTTAGATCTGATTTAACTTTCGACTTTTAACTTTAACCCCATCCTACTTATCATCTCTAGCTACTTCTCATATACCTGCTAGCTCTCTATGATCACAAAATGCTGGACTCTTGACTATTATGTGTTATACAAAAAAAGAAGCTTTTATTGTTATTATTCCAAAAAATAAATAAAACATCAGTAGGTGGCAGAGCTCTCTCTTAATAACCACCTCGTCTCTGGAATTGACTTCCTATCCAAATCTGAAAGGCTAGCTCCATTGACTCAAAACACATCTATTTGCATCAGCCTTAACGGTTGTGTGTGCGGTTACATATATGTACTGTGTGTTACACATTTATTTATATGTGAGTTTTCATCTGTATCCAGGTATGATTATATGGCGCTGGTATGTGCAGATTGTGTATTGTTGTGTTTTACTTCACATTTTATATATTTTTAATATTTTCAACTTTATGCTTTTTAATACTTGTTGATAATGTTGCTCATTATCGTTTTATTTTCTATACAGCCTTTTGAGTCATACATTAATGGGCTATAGTTTGTAGTAATTACAATTCCCACTGTGGACATGGGACATTGTTGGATCTGACCAGTGATACAGCAGCTTGATTCAAAAAGGGAATGCTTCCAGGTGTCAAATGCATTACATGTTTAATGCATTACATGGTCACACAATTACCTTTTTTTTAAATCCATATATTAATCAAGGTCCCGTATTCTGATCCCAGATCACTTCACTGAACCATAAGTACTTCAAGAACCACCTGGAAGACAGTTTGTCTCTTGGCCGCCCCCTTTTGATTGAGGATGTAGAGGAGGAATTGGACCCGGCGCTCGACAACATTCTGGAAAAAAACTTCATTAAAACTGGCTCCACTCACAAGGTAACGTGGCAGAGAAATACCCCCTCACAAGACTCTCATGTACCAGATTTTTTTAAATCGTGGTTAGAAGAGTGTGAAATGGGCAGGTGTGTTTTGAGTGCTGGGGCAAGGGGGGACTGTCACACCTGTACTGACACAAGTTGATTGGCTCAGACAGGGGAAAACAAGCCCAGTCACTGACACTGCACTGCATGCGTAGTGCTGGCTGGAGGTGGAGAGCGACTTTGATTTCTCCAGCCATGCCAGCTGGATCACCTCGCCTGAATCATGTTAATTGTCTTGGGACAGATTAAAGTGTGCTATGTCACATTTTCTCTTTTTTTCTCTGTGAGGCATGGTGACTCAAACAGAGTGTTTTATTGTGTGCAGAGTGAGTGACTGCAGAGGTCATTTCTCCCTGTTGCCCTGGGTCTGTGGCACAATGCGTTTCCACCTTTTTTTTTGTTCTTTGTGGTTATATAGAAGTTCAGCATCACCAGCTCTTTTAAAAATATATTAACTTGTGGCAAACTGTGGTCTCTTTTTTACTCTGTGCACTGTATTTCTGTCCAAATCTTTTGATGCTGCATTGACAAAAACACACAAATCCAGTCCTTTTTAAAAAAACCCAGTAGGCAACAAACATATTTCACAACTTAGCCTTAGAACAAAGACTTCTCTTTTACATCTGTTTCCTTTGTTTGGGGAGAAGTGTTACTATCACTTTAGATGCTTGCTCTCCAAAATAACCAGGAGACGCATGGGATTACTTTTGTCTCTTACATTGTAAAATCTCTGACACATTACATGTGTTCTGTATTGCCAAACAAATTAAATTCCGAAATTACCAGGATTGATAAAGCTGATCAATGATATTAATGGAAAATTTAATTTCTGCAGGTGATTTAGTGACGAGGTTGGTAGTTTTCTCATGTTATGTAATTAAAGTTAGCTGTTTGTTTCTGTGCTTTGTTCAAGTAACCCTGGTTTTTAGCAGCTATGTGTGAGATAAGAAGAGCATTTAAGGAAAACCAAATCAGGCCTTAAAGCACTTCATTATTTTCAAATGATATGTACAAGACAAACATGACGATCCTGCATTTCATATCTAGCCACACTCAATCTGATTTGTACCAAGGGATGTTAAATGAATGAGTTCACAGTGAGTCCATCCAATTAAACAAAATGTTTCACTGACTTCAAGAAACTAAATTTTCCCGTTGATGGGAAGTGAAATCCAATATTGTCTATTACTTTTGCTCTTTTCATTTGTGGCTGGACGGTGAAAAATAGACGTCTCTGTCTAATTTTCTCTAATATATTGTTGGGAGTCACATATTTTTAATTTTGAAAATTGCAGAGCATTGTTTTAAATGTTTTTTTTATTTTGTCTGCATTTTATTAGCCAATGTGACATTCCTGAATCAAGCTGTGAATGTGATTTCTGGGTATTACAGGAAATATAGAATTGTGCATGACAAGGAAGAACTTTAAATTGGTTTGACCTTTCAAAAAGGCATTTTTATTGCATACGTAAATGGGTCTTTTCTGTGTTGCTTGTAACGTTTTGAGGGATAATTTCCACAAAATACAACTGAGGGGTCAGTTGGAATCCATTCTGTTTGTGAACGTTTCTCATCCAGATAACCGTGAACCTCAGTTATTGTACTGTACATCACAACAAGAATAGATTTAAAAATTTTTTCCTTGCAATCCTTCTCACACACACACATTCGTACACGCACAGAAAGCTGAATCATACAGAATGTAAGAGGTTGGGAGACAAATGCAGAGTGAAAGTCTGCTTCTAGGCATTTCTCTCTCTCTCTCTCTCTCTCATTATCACCTCTCAACTCCTGGCTCTGGCTGATGCTGGTCGTTCAGCAGCTGACACAGCAGCTGCCTCCCTCTGTCTCACACATGCATCAAACATACACATATAAATGCGCTCACACGTTTACATCAAACATACCATAACTGCAAGAAACATGGATACACACTCGCACCCTATGGTGATTGCAACTAAGCATGTGTTACATGGGTACCTAACAAGAGACACGTTTAGAAGCTTCTACACTCTCCCTCCCACCCTCTCCTGTAAAGCTTTAATTTCTATTTATATCCTTGTGTGAGGAGGAAGTGAAGGTGTCAGTGGACAGCTCCAGAAGAAATCCGGCAGATAGATAATTAGAAGTTACACTGCCATGAGCATTTAAATGCTGATCAGAGCAAATACAAGCACACATCCGTGTGCACGTACACACTTATACAAACATGCACACACACACACACACACACACACACACACACGTTTCTGAGCAGCTGCATCTGCAAAGTGTTTTTTTGCTGACACCAAGTTAGTGACTGTTATGACAAAGGTATGACTACTGTGTTATTGTCTTCTGGTTTCGGGAGGATGTGGCTCTATATTCAAAACAACTTATTCCTAACTGTACATGAGCTTTTGATACCTATGCCTGTGTATAGGTATTTCATGATTTTGCATTGATAATATAATGAATATGTTGATGGATAATGAGGGTGTGTCTTCCCCTCTCTCTATGTTTCCTTTTGCAGGTGAAAGTGGGTGACAAAGAGGTGGATGTGATGAAGGGTTTCAGGCTGTATGTGACCACCAAGCTGCCAAACCCAGCTTACACCCCTGAGATTAGTGCCCGCACCTCCATCATTGACTTCACCGTCACCATGAAAGGACTGGAGGACCAGTTGCTGGGCAGAGTCATCCTCACAGAAAAACAGGTAGAGTTCTCAAACATTATGGCCATTGCAACCACTGTATAGATATTTTAGCTGCATATTTAAATTAATTCATGCTGCACTACTACATTAAGTTGCTAATAATGCAAATTGCTTTGATCCTTATAGTTTCTTGAAAATTCCCGTAGACCATTAAAAATGGAGGTTCCCAACACCTCCCACACCTTCCAGGCCTGGAGTTTGACAATTTTAGACCAAGCCCACTCGGCCTTTGGTTGTCAGTTTTTTTTTAGGGCAGCAAGGCCATCAAATAAAACAATGATTTTAAGTCTACAAAAATGATAAATTTAACTTAATTTTTTGTTAGGCTATATTTATTATATAACAGCACTGGATTACAAAACCTAGCTGTCTCTTGCTTGTTCTCCACTGTTGTCTACCCTAATTTGAAGGTTTAAGATTTTTTTTATGTAAATGTTCTAACTTGTCAATCATAACCATTCATGCATAACAAAAGAGTTCAACATTTCATAAGTGTGTTGTAGCAAGTCAGTCTTTTTTAATGTCCTGCCCCATCAAGGCTGTGATTGGTCAGTTCACAATAAGTGATGTTAACGAGCGCATCAACTTCATGAAAAGTTGTGTTTCAGTGGAAGGCACCCGATATAGATAAATAGCCAGACATACCCAAACCATGCTGATTTTATGCCTATTGTCTTCTGTCCTATGGCTTCAGTTGCAAAACCTTGACTAACAGTTGAACTGGTATTGAGGATCTTGAGTAGGAGGATGTGGGCTGGTGCATAATCAAGTCGGCCGACTACAGAGAGATGTGTCACTCTTGTTTGGGCTCCTCAAGCAGCCCACAAAGCGATTTCTCCTGGTGCTCCCGATAGCCAGTTGGTCTATGTTTGCTAATTTATCAAGCTTTCTTACCGCAGCTCAGTCGACCTTCTCTTCTCAAAAGTTCACTCAATTCAATTCAATTCAAATTAGCTTTATTGGCATGAATGTGTATCAACAATATTGGCATAGCATCATACAAATTACATTAGAACAATCAACCTCATACATTTCATTAGACAACAAGTAATTAAACCATAAAGTAATTAAAGCGTTTGTGTGTTTGTGTTAAAAAAATCAAAATATATTAAACATTAAAATAATATTTATAAATAAAACAGTAAGCATGTATGTGCTTGTGTGTGTATGAGTGTGTTAAAAAAAATTAAAAATTAAAATAAATAGATAACACCGTAAGTGTGTGTGTATATTAATAGACAAAAAATAAAAAATAATTGATTAAAAAATAATAATAATTTTTAAAAAAAAGTCAGTATCAAATGTAAAAACAAAACAATTACTGAAAAAATCTAGCAATCAAAATAATAATAATTTGAAAATTTGTACAATTATTTATCAGTCTGAGTTTCCAGTGGTGGTCCTCACTTCATGGCATGAGACATATTTTGCAGCAATTATTTGCAGCATATTACAGCAATCTTTACTGCCCTTTGACAGACAGTGTGAAGAAACAAGCAAACAGAGAGTATATGTGCACCAATAACAAATACACATATAAAGACACACACATCTAAAGTGTCAGGGTCTTGATTCATTCGTGCTGGCCATTTTAAAGTCACCCAATGGGTGGACGCATTAATTGTGCCTGAAAAGACTGGTGCTACTGTAGGAAGACCATTGTCTCGTTAGTAATGGCTGATGACGAGAAGAAGCATGGAGTGTCAGCCTGACATTCAGGGCAGTGGCAGTTAGTACTGCATGTTACTGTGGTGTTTCACTTTTTCACCTGAGTGCTGAAGCAAGAAACAGTTTTTTTTCTCTGCTCCCTCTCTCTGTTGTATTATTATTAAGCATTCAATAGGTTAAGGGCAGACTGAAATCATTTTTGTGAAGAGAATTAGACCTAGGCTCGGAAAAACCTGCCATATAAAAGCCAGACACTGTGGCTTATAGGAAAGTTTCCTTTAAATCTACAATCACAGTAGCAGTCAGTATCAGTCAAGCAGTAACTTGTGAGTGTTTTTACCCTGCTAACATCATGCAAAGGATGGTAGTATCAGTTGGACCTTCTGTCCAAATACATAACAAGATAAATGCCCCATGTGCTTTATTATTATTAAATTGTCAACTTCCAGTATCTCATAATCTAAAAGGTATTTAATTAGCTGATTTCATGCTCACCAGGGGATAACCCCCTTTGATTTTATGATTCCATTCCATCCTTTTTTCTAGTGCCACCCTACAGCTTAATAACCTATATATACTTATACTTACTTATACTTGTATTATATATTGTGTGTGTGTGTGTGTGTGTGTGTATGTGTGTGCACGTGTGTGTTATCTGTCTTGTCATTACACCAGGAACTGGAGAAGGAGAGGACAGACCTCTTGGAAGATGTGACATCTAACAAGAGAAAGATGAAGGAGCTAGAGGACAACCTCCTCTACCGACTGACCAGCACACAGGCAAAGAAATACATCTAAAATACATCTATTTCTGATATACTGTCATATATCAGAAATAATATATTTACGTTACTCTTTTTCTCTAAAACCAGTTAATCTTATTCCTGCTTTACCTTATAAACAAACAGGATGAAAAAAATAGAATAGCAAATATGCTCATCTGAAGTATATTAAAACACTATATATTACATTTGTTCCTAGGAAAGGAGGCTGCATATATACCGCCCAAAGAAGGATAATAGAAAAAACTGTTAGAACCATAGCTCTAATTCTGAAATACATTGCCAAATTAATCCCAAGAGATTTTGCATTTCATTCATGTTCTATAATACTCTTTCAAATATGTCTCTTTGTAGGGTTCACTGGTGGATGATGAGAGTCTGATTATTGTCCTTGGCAACACCAAGCGCACAGCTGAAGACGTCACGCAGAAACTGCAGATTGCTGCAGAGACTGAGATCCAGATCAATGCTGCTAGAGAGGAGTACCGACCTGGTAGGTTGTGACATCAAGACAGAATCGAACTTTTTTTGTTTGGTTGGTTACAATGTGTATGTCAAGTTCAGGTTTAGTCACACAAAACTGATTCATTTTCAATTTATAATTCAGCTCAATGACAAACATGGACACTGTCCAAGAGAAAATGTGCTCACCACCGCACACACATCCGTTTAAAACAGATTTAGTTCATAATGAAAATGAAAATGAAAATGAAATTAAAAAACTTCCAGACATTTTGGTCATGATCATGATGATCATCAGTTTTTTTAATATTTCACCAACTCTAGAGGCCAATATTTTGACAGGACTTTGTGTAAAGAGTCATTTTTTGATTGATTAATAAAGACCATAGAGTCAACAGACAGTCTTACACATCACACTAACTGAGTTACAAATGTGTACCTCAACAACCACACTTATTTTGCCGTCGCTGTTGAAATGTTTGTGTTTGTGTATTTTTTAAGTGGCCACCAGGGGCAGTATCCTGTACTTCCTGATCACAGAAATGAGTATGGTGAATGTGATGTATCAGACCTCTCTGAGACAGTTCCTGGGACTGTTTGACCTTTCTTTAGCTAGGTAAGAATATTCTGGCATTTGCATCCCATTGTAATGAATTTGTTTGTTTTCTAAGAGTGGAGTTTACCAAAAAACTCTTTTTTTTTTAATGACATGTTTGTGTTGTTTTTTATGCCTGCAGCAAGTGATCCTGTGCAAACACACATCAGCGTCAGTGGAGAGTTAGTTTGGGTTATTGGCATTGTCAGTTGGTGCTGTTAGAGCACTTGGTACACTTTCTAGGCGACTGAATCTGATTAGAATGCAAACATCTGTGATGCTATATCATCCTTTGCCAAAATGCTGTTTACCAAAACAAGCAAACCAATTTTAAATTTACTTCAGACAGCTCATACTGTATAACTCCTGTGTCTTGAAAACAGACAGTGCCAAGTTGTGGCCCAAAACCCACCTCAATGTCTCTATATTATCTTTTTATTGTTCCACATTACCACACATTTTGTCTGTTTGCATTAACTTCCAGCCATCAATGTGTTTTGTGAATTTGCTTCCTGAATTGGCTTGCTGAATTTGAAAAGAAAGCTATCTTTGTTGCAGGGTTTATTTTGTTGTTGTTATTTTTTTAGCTTTCAGGGTGATGTAGAGAAGGTGACTCTTTTACTAAAGCTCTGTAATTCAAGTAGAACTTTGTGGCTGGAAATCAATTTACTGTATCCACCACTGGCATACGTGTCTTTTTTTCAAATGATCTCAAAGTTTTCACTATATCTAAAAAATCAATATTGCTCTTTAGTTGCTTTTGTCATATGTCTTTGGAATTATCTACAGTACATATGTGACATACGCACATACCAAGGTGGTACTTTAATCATCTTGTAGCTTCACTCTACCAAACATGCTGCTTATGTTAAAGGTGGAAGCTACCGAGTCGTTGCTGGTACTACATAAAACTGTGATGTTTTGTTTTTGAAAATAGCACTGCACTTTGTTGTTTCCTTTAATGCGTGACATGAATCTTAAAGTGCCTGAGGCAAACATCAAATACAGTGATAGTCCATTTTAACAAGCTATCCATTGATTTGCCATCTCAAATAATTTCTTGTCAAAATACACAACTAATTGTGTCAATGTTTCCAATATCCCTAATGGCTAGAAAAAGCTTTTCCATAATTCTCTGTTTCGATATGCTGCAGACATCCTGTGCCTGTCACTACTGTTTATGCACTTAAGTCTACAAACCAAAACAGACTGTTCAGTACTCACTGGTTAATCCAGTCTTACCATGCTCTTATCTCTTGTCTGTTTTTGTAGAAGTTAATATTACATTTAAACTGTATAACATTATATCAGGAATGAGACGTTTGTATGTGGTTACTTCTATGTAATTTAACAGGTCCTCCAAAAGCCCCATCACCAGCAAACGCATTGCCAACATCATAGAGTTTATGACCTTTGAGGTGCATAAGTACGCTGCACGGGGCCTGTACGAGGAGCACAAGTTCCTCTTCACTTTGCTGCTGACGCTGAAGATCGACATGCAGAGCAACAGGGTCAAACATGAGGAGTTTCTCACACTCATTAAAGGTATGAGGAAAATGTGCAGGTTTTATTTCTCAAAGTTCTGTTCTACTTGTGCAGATGAAAGCATGGATACATTTTTCAAAAGCTTGTCAGTCGGAGGTGTTTCATAATAACATGATAAAACACAGTAAATCATATAATTTCCATTATATGTGTTCCCAAGGCTCCAACCTTGGGAACACAGAAGTTGTCTTCTCAGCTTCATTGTATTCATAAACTATGTTGTCAGAAATTCAAACCTCGAAACAACATGCAGATGTGTAGAACAGATAATATGAATTTAACAGCTTCTTGTACTACAAAGGAAATGTATTTACTGTACTTCTGAAGATTTACTTTGGCATATTTATATATATATATATATATATATATATATATATATATATATATATATATATATATATATATATATATATATATATATATATATATATATATATATATATATACATTACTGTACTAAAATGTTGTAAATGGAACCTAAATTATGCCTACAGAGAAGGAAAATATTTTCAAAAATTGAAGAAAAAAGATTATGTTTGGGAAAAAAGGTTATAAAAGACACATTAGTGACCTTTTTTTTCTGTGTTTGAAGTTTTCCATCCAAAAGAAGGTACCTTCCACATCTTTGCTCAGTTTTTTAACATGTTCTGTATAATTTCGTCCATCCTGCCTTTGCTTTTGAGATTGTCAACGTGCCCTGCCATGTTATACGTCTCCTTCTCGTGTATTTGAGTCCAAAGATGAGCTAGATTGGAAGTCTCCTCCACCTGCAAACTTATTTCTTTAGCCTAATCAGCTCTCATTCTTAAACTTTTCAGCTCCAATGCATGAGTCTGAAGTGTCTGGGACAGCTGTTCATCAATTGTCCTTACTAATGATATTTGTAACTTTTTAATTGCTTGACAAAGGGCGAGGTCAATTGCACCGGTCTTACCAGCAAATGCTAGCTGCTCAGAACCTGGTGTTGGGCTAGGTGAACTCTCAATGCATTTGCTTGATTTCTTGGTATTTCTTTACACCATGTTGTCAGAATGACTCATTAATATGAGCATCTCTGGGTTCTGTCTTTGTCTGATGTGGAAACAGAGAGAGATTAGAGAGATGGATGCATGTGAAAATATCTGAAACAATCAGTGCTGTGGTGCAGTGCCCAGAAATGTGTATTGCCTGCTACAGCAGCATTTTAAAACTCAGTAATGTTCTTTAAAGCTAACCTTTCTGACTTTGTTATTAAGTCTAGTAGTTCTTTCAAATCCTTAAAGTTTCCCTAAGTGCAATGGTGTGAAGTGGTGAGTTTGAAAACATCTATCCTGAGCTGTCAAGAAATTTAAGCAATTTAGGAAGAAAGCAGACGCAGAAATAAAATAAAGTGCTTTATATTTCAGACTTAAGTACAGTATATACCAAAGGATTGAGCATTTGGGAAAAGTAAAAGTTTCCAGGGAAAAAATGTTACCTTGTTTCATTTACCGGTCTGTAATGTCTCATTCTCCTATGATTTTTCAAATATATATTTATTGATTTGCACAGGGTCAACCAATTAAAGATGAAACTGCATGATAAATATGCGTACCCTTTTTTCAAAATGACCCCCAACACGAAACATATTTTCCACACATGCAGCAACAACAAAATAACTAAACAAAGAAAGAAAATGAGGAATCAATTTTTAAAAAAGACATGAAAGGTAATCAGGCATAATGAAGGGATAGTGGCATATCAAACGCTAAGACCTACATAGAGCTGTACCTGGGGATCCCAGCCCATGTTAGTCCATGCAGACCAATCCGAAGAGCCTGGGCCCAGTCATCTCCAATATAGTCCAGAAAGGGGTTCCAAATATGAAGAAACTTAAATTGTTTGTCCTTGATCAAGAGAATTAAAGCTTCAAAAGGTATAAGTTCCTTAGCACCATTGGGACAGTGTCTGAAATCCACTGAAGAACATCACTTCATCTCGCACTTAATTGAAGCACCTCAAGCAGCAGGGCCAAGACTCACTGGTTCAGATTGTATGCCAAGAATGCATAAAATAGGTCCAATGGTCATTTTTTTCCTTAATTATATTATTGGATATGATTTGAGCCAAAGAAAGACAGTGTAGCCTACAGTATATACTGAGACTGCATTTGAATGTCAACATACAAAGAAGGGAAGCTACAAGTGTTGTTGTACAGCTATGACTCACCTCAAAACAGCCTTCAGGCCCTTAGATAAAGACTGAAATTGCCATCTGTTTTTTGTTTGCTGTTTTTATTCTGTATTCACAATATATAATTATATTTCCTTAGCGGAGATAGATTTTTTTTTAAAGCTCATCTCGAGGTTCCCACACATTTTAGACATATTGGTATTGTAGCAGTTCACTGAATCAGAAATATGGAGTGCTCCTCACTGCAGGGATAAAAGCCAGCTATAGCAACTGGCAAGGCCAAAAAAGACAAGACAGTCTGCTGCATGCATGCAGCTTCACCATCTGTCAGCTTTGACCTGCTGAACATGGACTCACAGTATGACTTTTATGTATATTTTTGATGGTTGAGTTTGCGTGGATTTGAAGTTTTTATCATTTTGTATGTTTGGATTTTAATATATTATTTTGTACATTCTTTTCACTGTTTGTGTGTGGGTGGTTGTGTGTGTATCTTCCAGGAGGTGCATCCCTGGACCTAAAGGCCTGCCCTCAGAAACCTGCTAAATGGATCCTTGACATGACCTGGCTCAACCTCGTCGAGCTCAGCAAACTTTGGCAGTTCTCTGATATACTTAATCAGGTACAACAAACAAGCACAACCTGATCAATTTTGGCATGCCCTGCAAAGTGTACCCTTCTTTAATTCAGACTTTTATCTATTAAGTCTGCACACACACACACATCCATACACACAGATTTAGCAGTGGTCTCTAGGTGCTTATTAAATATTTTTCACAGCTCTCCTTTGCTCTAGTAAGCATGTCAATATCAGTCTCATCATGTCTCGCTTCATCTCTTTCTTTTATACACATTCACACACACACACTCATCACAACAGACTGTCACTCACACACAAATACACACACCCTTATGTGTGACAGCCTGGTGGCTCCCATGGAGGGAAAAGCTCAGTGCTCTGTGAAATGAGCTTAGTTTGGAGAAACTTCCAATCAGTTACTTTTGGCATGCACACGCACACACGCACACACACACACACACACACACACACACACACACACACACACACACACACACACACAACAAATGTGTATGTGTGTGCACCCTTGTATTCCTTAACATACACAATTACACATGTGTATTTTTGTGTGGATGATTAACAGTGAGAGGTGGATTAACAGTTCTTTGTTTAATGAAATCAGGCTTCTAAGAAGAACAAAGCAAGGACATGATTGGGATGTTAGTCCCCTACCCAGAATAGAGACAAAACCATCTGAGCCCCCTAATGACTGTCTTCACAGTACAAACAGTAGTGAACTGCACACAGGATGCAGATTTTTAGGATCCCTAGAAATGTGCTCAGAAATGGGCATGTGGGACATGAATGTGTAACACTCCCCTCTCTCCTCTATCAATAACTACTGTCAATGTGCTCTTCAGCAAAGCACTGAACACCTTAATTTCTGAAGTGGAGCTGCTCAGTGACAAATAGACAAAAATAATAGCTCTCAGTTGAGAATGTGTTCAACTATACCGTATGAATGTAAAGAAGGTGGTTGCTTCACTTCCTTAAATATGCATTAAAGAAGTTACACTTCAGAATGCCTGCTTTCTTGCCCATGTGTCTGATTTTACTGGGTTTCTATCATAGACTGTGTAAAAGAAGTGGACGTAGTCATCGTGACGTCACCTGATGGTTTGTGGACTGTTGTTTTGAAGCCTCGAGTTTGACCGATAGGACGCCGTTATGTTGAGTTTTTGCAACCAGCGGCACCGGACATGACCATATTTGAACGAGACAGTGGAGCTAACAGCCGTGTGCAGAGCTAGCTAGCTTGCTTAGCTAGGTGCATCTGTAAATCAAGTTAACTGTCATTTTAACAGGGCTGACAGCTTTGTTTAGCGAACAGCAGTTTTACCAGAGAAAGTGAAAAGCCAAATCCTTATAAGTTTTTAGGGTTAAATTTGCACAGTACCGTGGCTAAGAGTCCCTCTAGCCTGATTAACAGGTCGCAATGGTAACAACTAGTCAGTCATAGATAATCCTGGCCTGAAGCATACTCTGCTTTATGGTGTATTTTCCTCTAAATGGGACCATAATTTACTAAATGAACATCATGTTGTATTGAAGAAGACTTGAAACTAGCAACTGAGACCATAAACTCCTTATGAGTGTTTATTGAGGTAATAACTCAGGTGAGAAGTAGGGACATTTTATCATTATTTCTAATGGAACCAGATTTCTTTTTGCAATCAGAAGAGTTGCCCCCTTCTGGCCGTTTAATAGAATGCAGGTTTAAGGAACTTCCGCATTGGCTTCACATCTCAGACCGGAAGCTTCCTGGTTGTTTTCTATCAGGGTTTTACATATACAGTATACATGTTCATGACTAAGACTTAATACGAGAAGGTATAGCTGTGACATCAGCGGAGAGTTAAAGGGAAACATTGCTAATAGGGGTGTGTAAATCCAAAATAACGAGTAACTTATTATAATGCAAAAAGAAACACATCGAAGACATGCACACACTAAGGAAAAACAGTGTACTCTTTCCATACAAGCCCCTTTCTCTGTCCAAAAGTGAAAAACAAACACTCCAGGTTGGGAAACTGCCTCATATATCACTAATACACTTTAAATATGCCAAGGTTTAAAAAAAATACAGTCAAGGTTACGTGATTACTGACCAGCTGCATCTAAATACCAGTTATACAAGTACCAGGTTATTGCAGTGCATGAACTGTAAAGGCGATCTCTGATTTCCTGCTTTAACCTGATTTCTCCCAGCAAACTGGTTTCCTGCATGCATATACTCAAAGTTATTAACAGGCTATGTGAAGCACAGTATATTTGCACATGTTGTGCCATCAAGCATTAATATCACTTCTTGAAAACACATGTTGTTTATGTAGATTCAATATGAAGTGCTTTCCAGGCAGTTTGCGCTAAGTGCAGTAAGTTTCAGTTCAGAACCTTATATTTGAAATAATAGGAGTATCTTCCATGTTTAAGACTTACTTTCGGTATTTCCTTTTTCCTTTCTACTGCTTTTCTTTTCGCTAGTGATAGATTTAAGTCTAGCTGCTTTGAACATCTGTCCATTTGTGAATGTGTTTGCCTGCAGTATATATTGACTTTTTTTTCATCTGTCCAGAGTTGATGTAATGGGAAACAATGAAAGGTTTATTCATTTTATCTGCGTATTCCTGTCAGAGCTCTTTACACATTTCTTTCAGATAAGCCGTAACGAGAAGCAGTGGAAGTCATGGTTTGATAAGGAGGCCCCAGAGGAGGAGGTGGTTCCAAACTCTTACGATCAGGCTCTGGACTGTTTTAGACGCCTGCTTCTCATACGCTGCTGGTGCCCCGACAGGACCATCGCACAGGTTAGAAAAGACATGTCTGTGTGTGTCTGGTTCCGACGTCCAGATACAGGGATGTGATGGCGAATCAGCTCCCTCACAATGCATTTGTTTTCACTTTCATAATGGACAGTATAGGTTGTGTAACTCTAACCCCCACAGTTGCTGGGTTGCATCATAATGCATTTGCAACAGTATGATGCAGTCGATCTGTAACATAAACTTAACTTGAAATGAATGAATTACCATGAAAGAAATACAGCAGAGTAGACCTATAGCAGCATATTCTTAATTTATTGATAAGTCAGGGCTGGAAAAGAGATGCTGGTTTATTTAAAAAATGCACTTGTATTAATGAAACTGGGTTCAGTAAAAAAAAAAAAAGTCTAGAGATCTCTTAATCTACAGTAACATCTCTCTTGGCAAGTATTTCCTTGAAGTGGAATACATTTAGTTAAACAGCTCTCTCTCTCTGAAGCTTACAGAGCGTGAATATCTACAATGGCTAATGGACATTCATTTCTTACTGATGGGTAGTTTTTTGGTCCACTGCAGACGAGACCTGAAGTGAACATATTTTGTTGCATTCACAAACAGCCCAGCAGTTTTCTTCGTTTGACCTCTGGCAGCAGTCATTACTGTTAACTGAAAAGAGTAAGATAGTTTTAAAAAAAATAATCCTTGAAAATATTTCAGTTCCCAGCCTTACAGAAAGTAAATGCATTCCAATATTTAGTTTTAACATTGTCTGCAAAGCTGAACAAGTCTAATGTTTTAAAACATTTGCATTATGAATCAGGAAACAAACAAATCTACTCTTCCACATTTCTATCCCTTTCTCCTCCAGGCCCGTAAATACATAATGGACGCAATGGGGGAGAAGTACACTGAAGGGGTGATTCTTGACTTGGAGAAAATGTGGGAGGAATCAGACCCACGGACGCCTCTCATCTGCTTCCTGTCAATGGGCTCGGATCCAACTGACTCCATCATTGCATTGGGGAAGAGGCTGAAGATTGAAACCCGATATGTCTCCATGGGACAAGGACAAGAGGTCCACGCCCGAAAGCTTCTGCAGCAGACCATGGCTAATGTGAGTCGGTGGTGTGAGGCTACTACTATTTTTACATCATTAGATGTAGCAGCAGAACGGCTGTTTCATGCATTATGTTGAACTAGACAACAAGTCTCCCGGAAAATGTGTTTTTAAAATTCCCTTAAGCTTTCTGATTTCTTACAAACAAACCTGCCTTTTCAGAGTTAGTCACACACAAGATCTTTTTCTTGGGGATCTTGACTACATCATCACTTTACAGACCTTGATACGGATGAAAACCATTACTTTTATTGTATGTTCCCAGGGTGGCTGGGCCTTACTCCAGAACTGCCACCTGGGTCTGGACTTCATGGACGAACTGATGGACACGGTGACAGAGACAGACTTTGTCCATGACAGCTTCCGCCTTTGGATAACCACAGAGGTCCACAGACACTTCCCCATCACCCTTCTGCAGATGTCAATCAAGTTCACCAATGAACCACCGCAGGGCCTCAAGGCGGGGCTTAAGAGGACCTATGGAGGTGGGTCTAGTTTGGTTCAGTACAGTTTAGCTTAAAATTAAACATCATAACTCAAAGTCCAGAATTTAGAGTAGGATGAAAATGGTGAGGCTGTACTGGGAATAAATATACACCCTGCCCTGAATCATTACAGCGCTACAGCTTGAAAACATTGATAGGCATAAATATGGCACAAATAAAGTAAAATGAAAAAGTAAAAGTCAACCGATCCTTAGTTAATCATTACAGAAGGACTACCCTTGTGTATGTGTGTGTGTGTGTGTGTGTGTGTGTGTGTGTGTGTGTGTGTGTCAGCCAGACAGAGGAAGTGAAACAATGATGAGCACGCAGAAGGTCGTGTCTTATTTTTGATGTCTACGTTTGTAAACCTTTGTGGATTCACACACATAGTACACACTCACACACGTACAGAGCTTCAAGAAGTCACATAATCATAACTGAAGGGATGTGTATGTATCCTATTGAGACAAGATGATAAACAACTGTTTGCTGCACCGAAAGCCTGTAAGGTTTGAAACATTTTAAGCTAAGCTATATCTAAGTTTTTATTCAAGCCTTAAAGAGAAGATTATTTCATATGTATTAGCCAGCTGTCTTTGCCAGCCGTATATGGAAAAGGGATGATCCTTAAGGGCAATTGAGAGTCTGGGTACACGCTTTTCTTCATCTCTTGAATCCTAGCTGCAATTAAAAATTGCATTTCTTCATCTGATTAGGAGGAATCACACTTGTTTTGGCGAGTGCACACAGACTATTAACTAAATTTTCATAGTGGGCTGATTTTTTCCATTTTCCCTCTAAGCAGTGGATGTTTTGCTAATTTCTTTCCACTTTTACATGTTACAATTCCCAAATGGTGTAAGACTGAACCACCTGGATTTGGGAGAAAGAAAAGCTCACACATGGGACTGCTTATTAGGTGGATATGGCAGAGGAATTTTCTAGTAATTCCACATTTTGGAAATCCAATATGTGGATTTAGATGATAATTGCTTATGAGATTTATGAATTATCATGTAGATTAAATGTGGGAATTTCTCTTACAGCTGGGATTTTATCTCACTCCACCACACTGTTATCCTCCTGAGCCTTGCTAGGTTTCATTCAAACTTTATTAGATGTTTGAATGAAAGCCCTTTGAGACATTGCCTGTCAGAGATTTCCCAACAGAATTGCCAACTTGCATTATGCTAAGTTAAGAGTTTACTGCATACAGTACTGCATATGTATCATCCCTGGAGTTATGGAAATTGCTACATATTAAATTTTTTAAACCAATTAAAAAAAAAGATTCACTCAGCAAACATGTAAGTAATATTTGTTTCTTTGGATCAAAAGTCACCCGCTTGGAGCTATTTTTTAGTCTTATTTTTTTTAATTTTGAAAGTGGTTTCCAAGTCCTTGTGGAAGTAGCAAACCTTCTTACACAGGAAGGCTTTGGCTCACAGCTACAAATGTTTACCTCAAAAGCTGATGGAACCACAATTACTTTTCAGTACATTTTACTTTTAGCCTCCCGTTGAAGAGGGCTGCTCATGTGTTCATGTATTCTTCACAAGGTATAAACCAGGACCTTTTGGATGTCAGTAACATGGTGCAGTGGAAGCCAATGCTGTATGCAGTAGCATTCCTCCACAGCACAGTACAGGAGAGGAGAAAGTATGGGCCGCTGGGATGGAACATCCCCTACGAGTTCAATCAGGCCGACTTCAACGCCACTGTCCAGTTTGTTCAGAACCACCTCGATGACATGGACATTAAAAAGGTAGAATAGCTGACACCTCAAGTGCATAACAACTACAGTATACACCACGGACTAAGTAAATGTAATTAAGATTTACTGTAATGTACTGTTTCAGACTCAGGAAATATGCACCTTGTGCACTGTTGCATCATAGTCTTAATGAATCCTTCGTAAATGTTGAGGGTCTCCCACCTTTTCTTAGTCCCCTTTTAGAATGCATTATGGATTTGAGTACATTTTCATGTGAGCTTGTAAATTAATATGATAAAATGAAGGAAAATGTCCCTCTGCTCCCATTCCTATAGCTAGAGTTGACAATATAACCTTACCATATCTGCAGTGAACCTCTCTGAGGAGTTGATCAACATTGTCCTCAGATATGAAAGATATTTGTTTCATGAAATGTTTTTATTACCAGAACAGAAATAATAACCAACTGCATAACATTAGCTTTGGCCTGTTAATATTTCACACATTGAATCGCTGTCATCTTCTATCCCTGTTTCATATATCCTCAGGGTGTGTCCTGGAACACGGTGCGATACATGATCGGAGAGATTCAGTACGGAGGTCGTGTGACAGACGACTATGACAAGCGTCTACTTAACACCTTCGCCAAGGTGTGGTTCAGTGAGGACATGTTTGGACCTGCCTTTAACTTCTACAAGGGTTACAGCATCCCGAAATGCTCCAGTGTTGACCAGTATCTGACATACATTCAGGTGAGTGACATCCAGGCGGAAGATGGTTGACTGTACCCATTACAAAAAACACATCAGATTTAAAACCATTTGTACACCTGGACATGTCACATCAGTCTCTATTAAGTGCTGCTGTCTTGAAGATTTATTGTATCATCCATCTTTTTACATTTTTGTTAAAATTCTGCACTTGACATTTGATGTTGCTGTTTGTTTCAGTTATTTTCCCCATGGTGTCAGCTTTCAGTGACATCACAAACAGTGAAAAGAGGAGGTTTCTGCAGGAATCTGACACACTACACTCTTGTCACATCCAGATATGCCATGTGTGGTTTTTTTTTTTATAAAACGCAAGCATGCTCATTTTATTACAGATTATGTATGATTTATTAGTGTGCTTGTGTGCTTAACTGGTGTGTTTGTGTGTGTGTGTGTGTGTGTGTGTGTGTGTGTGTGTTTGTCTGGGGGCAGTTCCTGGGCTAGTTTCATTAAAGCTAGTTTCATTATGATGGATGCTCAGGGCTGCCAGGCTCAGTAAGCTTATTCCTCTGCACCGCCCTTCAGATAGAGGATGACAAACACAGCCTTGGAGAGCACGCATACACAAGCTCACATATGCACAACATTCAAACGCACATACTGTGTACAGACAAATGCACGCACATGTTCACGCTTTATCTCCATAGACAAAACACACACTGGAACATACTGTGTGTCCATGCGTTTGTGTATTTAAATGAAATGCGGACAGACAGGAACAAAGTTAAAATTCCCTGGGAGAAAAGAAATGACCACAGTAAGGGACAAAGGATATTCTGTCCAGCACCCAGTGTGACTCTTTCTTAATGTGTCATATAGAAACAAAACTTTTTCAGTCAAGGGAAATAAAAATCTTTGACAAAACGTGCTAACATGCAAAGATGAAACCCTATTTTCAGTCGTCACTTCCATGTGCTAAGTGCAGTTTCACGCCATTACACCAGTCTTGATGTGTTAGAGGCAATTAGAGGTTTCCCTAAGACGAAATAAAGTGTACCACATATTGGATCTGTCTTTGCTTTTGAGGGGCTTTGCTTACATGCCATTATTGATCATAATGAAGCTTTGGAGCTGTTTAAATTTCACTGTTTTATAAGGAACCTCATTAGTAATGCTGCAGTAACAGATGGTCCTTTTTCCTGTCATCATTGAGAAAGTCACAAAGTGCAAGACGCCTTTGAACCAATTAAAACAGCACAATTTCAACTCTGCTCCTTTGATAGGCAGATTTTCAGTATCCACTCACTTCTTAAGTAATTTTAAATAACTTTGGCCTTGATTTTAATCCAAAAATGTATATTTTACCCCAATTAGAGTGACAGCATTTTGTGCCTTTATTAGATAGTTATAGTGGAGAGATGACAGAAGATGAGGCAGAGAGGGATGCAACAAAGGTCCCCAGTAATTAGTGCCACAGATAGCTGTGTACGTGCAAGTCTGCACAGTCTCTTTGATAGTAAGAATTTACAATAACAAACAAAACCATTTTTCTATAAAAGCACAACAAAGCATCAGTCTGTCTTAATGCTACACACACATGCAGCCACATTGGTGGTACAGCCACTCATCACCATGGAGCTCACTTTCTAGCAGCAGGACCTTTGGCTTGGTCGTGGGGTCACTGAGCGCAATTAGCTGTAACTGTGGGTGGGAACCCGGTGAGTGGTCCCGTCAATGCCCTAGCAGTTAATACTAGTTTTTCAGATGTGTGCCCCATTGGATTGGGAGGGATAGCATGAATGTCTCGTGTGTTATGCTCACACTGTGACGCTCTTCAGTGGAGGGTGAACAGAAGCAGCTGGTGACACTGTGTGTATCAGAGGAGACACTTGGCTGCCTACACTTTACCCTGGCCATCAGTGGCTTAGTAGTGACACAAACTGAAGTGCAGGAAAATAGGTATGAAACTGGGGAGAAGAGAGGCAACCAACCTTCAATATCATAAAAAAGCCAGCACATAAAAATTTGTCCCATGTTGTTGGAGACTGTTTCACCTATAAGCTCTGTCAGCCGTCAGAGAGAGGTGATAAGTTGCTCCGTGGGGGCACTAGGGCCCTCTCACAGCACTTGTAGTGAGAGTACAGAGAATACATCTTGGCTATTTTCTTTCTGAAAATATTTTCACAAAAGCTCTGCGAGCCAAAGTAACCTCTAGTTCAATAACTGTTGTTGTTTTTATTTGCAGGGCCTCCCAGCCTATGACACTCCAGAGGTGTTCGGTCTCCACCCGAACGCAGACATAACCTACCAGAGTAAGCTGGCAAAGGACGTGCTGGACACCATCCTCAGTATTCAGCCTAAAGACAGCTCATCAGGAGGAGGGGAAACCAGAGAGGCTGTGGTGTCCAGGCTGGCTGATGACATGCTGGAGAAACTACCTCCTGACTACATACCTTTTGAAGTAAGCCTGCATGTGTGTGTGCAGTGTGTGTGTGTGTGTGTGTGCATGATAAACAGCCTGAGGTGAGTGAAGCACCATGTGTGCTGTTCAAAGTGGCTGGTGTGATACAGCCAGAGAAGTGTGATGTGTGTTGGTGAGGTGATGGAAGGTTGTGTGTGTTTGAGACAGTGATAGACGGAGAGAGATGATGACCAGAAATAGAGGCGGGTGTGACCGTAGCTGAATCTTGCTAGCTTTGTTTTATTTTGGGTTTTCTCTTCTTTTTTTTTGTCACTTAAGAGAAAGTGAAGTGAGAAAGCGAGGCGTAAAGCTCGTCATGGAAAACTTGTCACTGCGCACCACACCCTGTGTCTGCCTGTTGTCTGTCTGTCTGTCTGTCTGTCTGTATGGCATTTAAAAACAGTAAGACTAGATCAGCTCAAAATGTTTTATTTTAAAATGAGGGACAACAGAGCTCAGATGCCCAACAAAATGGAGGGAATTACATGTATGTTAACATAGAAATAACTGCATTTGTAATAAAAGACACATCTATCATGGAAAGCCAGAGTTTTCCAAATTTTGTCCCACCTCCATCTCTTAACAAAACCCTGACGTGTGTCCTCATGGTAAACACTATTCTCTAGCAATTAATTTATTTGTAACTGCAGTTGCAGCACTAATCAATACAGTGCACCGCGAAAGATGCTTCCAAAACTTTCAGGAATATAATCTTTGACTAACTAGACCACAGCACAGCGACACAATAGTGTTTTACGTTAATAACGTTGTTGCCACACAACAAAATAATCACTAAACAATACTGCTTTTCCTGCCATTCAGTGTTTTAATATAGTTTTATATTACAAAAATGCTGTTGCTAATGTGAACGCTGCTCTATGAGCATCTACATGTGTGACTCAACGCTGTCAAAACAGCAGCTACAAAGCCAGTGTGCATTTTATCATGCCAGTAAGGAAATAGTCATTTTTGAAAAACTTTTAAATCAACTATTTTTCCCACTTTGTCGAGTACAAAAGTTCAAACAGAAATCTGAGAACATGATCATTTAAATTAGGAATGAAAATAAACAAAATAAGTTATAAAAAATGATGGATAAAAGGGTGACAGAGGGTCACTTAAAATACTTTTTTTTAATTTATTCCAAAATAGGAGATCTACATTTGTGCAAATACTATTTTTTTCCAGCCGTATCAATTTGTTTAACATTCAGTACATCAGTATTTGTGGTCATGTTCTCAGTCTCAAACAGAGTTTAACAATGCTTCAGTAATAACAAATATAACTGCAACCACTACACTGTAAGAGGATTCCTTGTGAGCTATAAATATGAACAATAGATAATGTTGTATTTGAAACAACATTTTAGACAACATGCTGTTTGTTAACTGTGTAATTGAACACAGCTTTTGTGGTGTATTTGATTTTTGAAAAAACTTTTCCAACTCAAATATGCTTTTACGTGATCAATATTTTCTTCAATCTTATACATTGCTTGTAAAAAGTGTTTGAGCCTTGAGCCAGTTGAAGGCACGGTACCACCTGCGTCTCATTTTGTACCAAGAAAAACCCTGAAAGCATTTTCAAAGAAACTGAATTCACAGAATCCATCTCACATGTTCTTTCCTGTTCCTTAGCATTAATAGTAACTATAGAAACCTCACATCCTGTGTGCCGCTTGTATCTGAATTATGTGAACAGACACACCTTGCCCTTTTTTTATTATCCAGAAGATAAATAAAGAGAAAAGCTTATTCAGCACTAATAACAAACAAACAATCTTTATATTAACAAGTCACGTATAGTGGAGGTAAGTGGAACTATAAGTAAATTTCCAGCTCGTGAACATGTCTTTCTCCATCTACATAGCAAGTCTGTGCGTGCTCATGCATCCTCAGCCTATGTATTATGAATTGTTCAGGACATGCATTAAAGTTTTATCTCCTTATTTGATTCAATTAAATTCAAACCAGGTGAGGGAGCGCCTCCAGAAGATGGGTCCTTTTCAGCCCATGAACATCTTCCTGCGTCAGGAGATCGATCGGATGAAGAGGATCATAGTTCTGGTCCGAAACACCCTGACGGACCTCAAGTTGGCCATCGATGGGACCATAATCATGAGCGAGAATCTGCGAGATGCTCTGGATTGCATGTATGATGCGCGCATTCCTGCGCGCTGGAAGAAGGTTGGTTGAGAGAATTGCCTGGAATTAAAATATTTAGACTGAACTCACTGTGCCCGAAACGTGCCGTCATTCATAGTAGTTTACTTGCAGAATTTCAAACACATCACAACAAAAGCAGATCAGCACTCTTCATCTCCTAGCCTCTGTCAGTAGCACCTGCACTGACTATGTAATAAGAAATAAGGGTTTTATTTGTGTTACTTTTTCCTTTTTGTTAGCTTTTTAGTTGGCAATTTGAATGTTTTTTTCTGCAAAGTGAGCCTTCCTAATAGATGCAGACATCTTTTAATTCTACTGAAAGCTTTTAATGTCCACTAATTTCAGTGAAGAATGCAAACAAGTCATTTTAGGGAGCCTTGAGGTACAATTTAATTTCTCAAAGATCTTTTTATTACTATGTAGATATAGTTTCTCTGATGGTATTTGTTATCCTCCAGTTTGTTTCCAATAATATCGGATATGTCCTGCTAGCTAAAAGAGAGCTCGTCATCATCGGTCAGCCTCTAATTTTTTGTTTAGGCCACACTAATGCTCCTTACTTACCTTTATTTAGGTAGCTACTTCATTTTTAAAAATGTAGCAGACAAATCCATTTCTGTGATGAATGAAAATGACTCTCAAATTTGGTTGACAAAATGGCTGGAATATTGAGAGAGGGGGAGCAAGAGGAAAACAACAAAGAAGTATGACTCGTCATGACTTTTCCTGTATCTCATATCGGAATTGTTTGGTTGGCATTCAAGCCAAGCTCTCACAAACATTGCATCATTAGAATAATATAGACTCAAATGGCTTCCTGGCTGGGATCCAGAGTTTTTTATACCTGCAGTGCTATCTTCTTTTGGCCTATTTGCCTCCACTCTGCTGTTTTTGTTGTGTCTTTTTTTGCTCTACCATGCTGAATTATTTCTTTTTCTCTTGCCACGCTGTCTTCTCCTGTGATCCGTCGAGATGTCAGTTTCCTGTGTTGGGTTGTAATGTTTTGTTCGTGTCGCTGTTTGTCTTTATTTTTCAGGCATCGTGGGCCTCCAGCACCCTGGGGTTCTGGTTCACAGAGTTGCTTGAGCGGAACCGGCAGTTCCAGGCTTGGATCTTTGAAGGGCGGCCCAACTGCTTCTGGATGACAGGCTTCTTCAATCCGCAGGGCTTCCTGACAGCCATGAGACAGGTACGCACAGCATCAGGCTACCCACCTACTTACCCATCGCCGGGGAAGGGACCAGATGGCACACAGAGGGAGAAGCAGGCACACGGCCACATTCACGCTCACGCATACATGTATACACATACACACACAGGAAGGCGAGCACAATCGCACTGCACACACTCTTTGTTTTCCAATTTATATTAATGTGGGGGGCTGAATACTACAGAGGAATGTTATCTGAATGTTTAACCGTAATTCATCCAGATCTCAAGTCATGTCCATGTTGTTAGGACTCATTGTTCTTATATATTATAAAATCCAAAAATGTATCTAGATTTATAGGGAACATTAAAAAACACATTGGATTATATAATATGCATTTCAGAGCAAGCACTCTTTAGTTAACAATTTATATGTTATAATATATTTATACTGAACTTTTTCTTTTAACTTGAGGCTCAGCTAGTGCATTTGCATTTTCTCCCAGTTTTTCAATGGAAGCATTTTCTGTCCTGTCCTTTGTGCCTTTTTTGCTGCAGGAAATACGACAACTTTTAAAATTCAGGTGAAACCAGTTCCAGCGAGCTGCTTCCTTTTAGATAACTCTCGGGTGGTTTTGGCGGAAGGAAAAGAAAGCCAGAACAAAATATGAGTCTTTGATATTGTTGTTAAATATGACCTCTTATCTTATACAAAGAGGCTGAGGTGATGTTTCATTTCTTACAACAGGCATCCAATTAACTCAAGGACATGAACTTCATGAGTTTTATGAATGATTGGAATTCAGGGCAGATGCTCACACTTTAAATACTTTGTTTGTACCAGCCAATAAGGCTTCCACCCTTTAGGGGAGCTCTTGCTTTTATCCTGAGACCTACAACATCTATTCGAATTTTTGAAGTAATTAACAGATTGAGGTCTTTATATAAAGTAACACTGAGACGCATGATGGTGCAGTGGGTAAGACACATATTTTTGGTGTGAGAGACCTAGGTTTAATCCCAAACCCAATCCACCAATGTGTCTCCGAGCAAGACACTTAACCACTAGTTGCTCCAGAGGCATGCGACCTCTGACATATACAGCAATTGTAAGTCGCTTTGGATAAAAGCGTCAGCTAAATGAATAAATGCAATGTAATGTAGAGACCTGTGGTGTGTTTTCAGTGCCAACAAATCAATTTATTTAGCAATTTGCGCATTAGTAGGTAAAGGACATCATTTAGCATAGGTGTCAGGTTTGCACATCTGACTTCCTTCTAATGTAATGCAGTTCCACTGTAGAAAATCCCATTTTCCTGCTCAGACACTGAGAAAATATCATGGATGCAGATGTTTGTAATTTACTGAGCAGGGATTTGTTGGACGTCTGTGTTAGTTCCTAAATATAGCCATCATTTCCTCTCACTGAGCTTGTACAGTATACTGCTTTCTTAGGAGAAACACCACAGCTTTTGTAGTGGCATCACAAACTGTCTGCAGGGTGCTCTGATTCTGTGTAAGCCTGAAATTCCTGGCATGTTTTTATAATCTGTCCTCTGTGCGTCTGTCCTTCGTATTCATCATTCTTTATCTGGTCAATTTTGCCTGATAAGTTTTTTTTCCTTCAAAATGAGGATAAAAGACTGACTGAGGGGATACACACACATTTCATTTAGTTAGCGTGCACTCAGCTCACGCTCTTTGCTCTGGATTTATTTTCTTTCTGTTGGCACAGCATCTCACAGAACGACAACATCGGTGGAGTGCACATCTCTACACAGTGCTTTTTTTATTGTACCTCTTTGACAGATTTGTTATGAAAATTGATTTTTTTGTCCATTTTGTTGAAACAGATGTCAGCTCTGTCATGCACGTTTTCTGCCTTAACACATGGATTTCTCCGTGCACTTACAGGAGATCACCCGGGCCAACAAGGGCTGGGCCCTGGACCGCATGGTGCTGTGCAACGAGGTAACCAGGTGGATGAAGGATGACATCACCCAGCCCCCCGCCGAGGGAGTCTACGTCTACGGCCTGTACCTGGAGGGAGCCGGCTGGGACCGCCGCAGCTGCAAACTCATCGACTCCAAGCCCAAAGTCCTATTCGAGATGATGCCCGTGATCAGGATGTACGCTGAGAACAATGGTGAGCTTTACTGTGTGAGAGTGGATTTTGATGAGTCTGAATTGAAAACTCTACTCTGACAATGTAAAAGCTTTAATCCTGTCTCCTTTCTGTATCAGGATCAGTCTCAGTCTCTCCTCCTCAACATTTACATCCTACGCAGTCACTCAGAATGGATAGACGTAACATTTAAATGTCAAGCAGACTAAGTGCTATTTATTTTGTCTGGGAATAGATTACCAGCAGTATGTGGCACAGTGTTTGTTCTGGATAAGACCAGACTATATTCAGGCAGGCAGCAGAGACGGGCCCTATTTGGATGCCTGCAAGCAAGGCTGCCTGGGAAATGAATTAATGATCCAATGATACGTGTAATGCGGTTTGTTTACACCATGTCCCCTCCCAGCTTTTCCCACAAGAAACCTGCCTGCTGGGTGTCTGTGTGTGTGTGTGTATGTGTGTGTGTGTGCGTGTCAGTACAACACATAGTTTTGAAAACTGCTCTACTTAATTGTGAGATTAATCTGATCCCTGTGTATATGATTGCTGAAGACTGACTCAAAAATGGCTGCTTTTTTGCTTGTGAAAATGATTGTTGGTTTTTGTGCTGATGGTGAGGTTGTTGAAGAACACTCAAGTAGCGCCCCAGCATGTTGTCACTGACAGGCTGACAACAAACCAGCTACCAAGCTTACTGCCTAAAACCCAAAGACCGGTAAGGCGGTGCTGTGGGAGCAGTGGGATATAACCACCTGTTCTCCCAAGAGTTACTGATTTGATTTTACGTTGTGTTAAACACAGCTGCGTCTCCCATTGGCATCTCCACACTGATTTAAATATTTCATTGACTTGAAATAATTTTTGGTATAAAGATGTTTAATTATGAATTTAACGAAGAGACAATCGTGCCAGCTGTTGCTGTTTTCTATCAGTTTTTATCAAAAATGATTGTGTTTCTTCTTTAGCAGTGCGCATTAAGTGACACTTTCCTGTGTTTCAGGTGTGAAGGATTCTCGATTCTACTCCTGTCCAATCTACAAGAAGCCAGTTAGGACCGACGTGAACTACATCGCAGCTGTAGCCCTGAAGACTTCCCTTCCTCCAGAATACTGGATCCTACGGGGTGTGGCACTCCTCTGTGACGTCAAATGATCGCTTCATGTTGAGAAACACTGACTGGTTATTAGCTTCCCATCAGTCCTGTGCCCAATGTCCTAGAGCATGCAGGGTAAACAGCTGTTACCATGGCTACCACAATGTTGTTGTTTTTTTAAGACTCAGCTGCGTACCTACTTTTTTTTCCTATTACAAAGTAGTAAGGTGTGACAGAGTAGGGGGACCAGTGGTGAAACATGCAGTTCAGATAACGTGCAGATAATGTCAGGAGCTGAGGTCAAATAACGTTTTTAGTCCAGTCAGCGCAAGGTTGAATGTTCATGTCAGTGTTGTCTGTTTTACTTGTCAAAGGAGACAAAGACAGCTGTAGTGTAATGATTGAACTTCAGCTATAAATGTCAGAAGTCCTCATCTTGTATAATTTCTGTGTTATTAGTTTGGTATTCTGCTAGCTGTAACTGTAAATGTAAATGTAATACCTATGATAACAGAAACCATTTTTGGATCACAATGAAGATGACAGTCAGGTTTTCTTTTTTTCCATACAATTATGTCAAATATGAAAAGGATTAATCTTTTTATCCACCGTATTGAGTGTACTTACCCTGGTTTCGTCTATTCCTGCTTTTAATTTTCAAACTGAAATGTTTGGCTCTTAAAATGGAAACAGCAGTGTGAAACCGTGCTGCTTCACTGAATGATTCAACTTTGGCCCAGATAAGTCTAGACATATTATATCTGTCCATCTGCTCACCAGGAGTATTGCCCAATGTCAAGTATGTACCATGTTCCTAAGGGCAAAATCATGTTGAACCAGAGTGGACCGTTTCTAGGTGGGAACCACATATTTGATTTGTGTGATGCAACAACCTCACCACAGACCAGTTTAGGTTCATAAAGACGATCAATCCAGTGTGCAGGGATATTTTCACCAGCCTGTGCACTTCACAGGACACTCCTGATATTTATTAAAGAACCACGGCCAATAATAGCACTCAGTAGAACTGAAATACATAGAAATTTTAATGAAGTTTTTACAAAAAACAATAGCGTCATCAAAACATCAAAACACTTTTTTGGTAGTATTTTCTTTTGTTACAAAACCACCATACCATACGCACTCTAAAGCTACCCTGTACACAGATCAGACTCGGGTTTCCCAAATTTTAATCTTGACACTAAAATCATCTTTATCCCTTTGCTATCCAGTAGTTTGACTCTAACCTGACTTTTAAATCTGTATGTCTCTGATGTGATCCTCTCTGTCTTGTCTGAACAGCAACAAACACCTGATTTTCCATTTTCAGCAGGCATTGACAAATCTGACGTATGCCATAAAGACTAATATTATTAGTTTTGTGAAAACAGTCAATGAAGACAAGATGATTTAAGTGCAAAGACAGCTGTGGTGAAACTTGGCCCTGCATGAATATCACAATATATTCATAGATGATTTTTTTAATGCTTTTTCCTTGTATAGGCCATCTGTAAAATACATCCAAGACTTCGTGCTTCTAACAAGGTTGAAGAGTTATGTACACATATGTGTGTCTCCTTGTTGGCTGGCTGTTTTTTTAAAAACAGGACCAGCTTCTCCTTTGCAACAACGGTCATGCAGCTTTCTTTTGTAACATCTGTCCTTAGCTTTCGTTCTGATATCAGATATTCCTTCTGTGGCCTTTTGTATCACTTTTATTTAAGTTGGGGACACGCAAACTTCCTTATATCCACAACACCAGCATGTCTTTAATATAATACCAGTGTTCACTCTCAAGACGCCTTGATGTTTTCGTTGCCACGCTCTTGGTTTCCCTTCTTCTCACTGTACAGTACATCGTTTGAAATCCAAAATGCACTGTTACATGAACAGAATGCTAAAGGCCTCCAATAACTGAGTCAGAATATTAATTTAGACCATTTCAGATTCTCCTCTCTATCTGAACTTGTGCCACTGTTGCTTTTCTAAATCCAACATTCAAATGACATTATATTTCTGGGGTTATTGCCTACTTGCTGTACATGCTACACTTACAGTTACATAAGTGACAAAATGTATATTACAGCTGTGGCATAGGTAACTTGCAATGCAACATTAAAATCAGATTTTTATCTACCTCACAGCGCAGATCTGATTCCCTCGTGCATCACACTTTGTTTCGGTTACAACAGCATTGAGGACATCTGTTCTTTGTGCCTGTGTAAAGTCCAGCATTATCTGAACCAGTCTTACGGCATTACATTCCCTTGGGACAGTGAGCGGGTCATCTCTGTGTGCACAAAGTAGGTCTTGAGCTCTCCTTTGCCCTTGACGTTGATAATGCCTCTACAAGAGCACATGTAGCCCAGGGTCAGAAGGATGCGACTCGTCTCCTCCGTCACCTACAGGGAGAACCAGATGGGTAACGTCCACTTTGCTTATCTCACACGACTGGATTAAATTCCTGCTGGCAAACATACTCAGCTCTTCAAATGAATACACTTCCAACAGCTGAGGGAAATTCAAGTAATAAGCTCTTGAATACTTGGCATGCTGCTCTGCATCACCAGACCTCTATTGTAATTTAGCAGACTAAATCAAGATTTAAGTTGGATATGAAGTACGTGTTTAAACCCTAAACTTTACATTAATTTCACACAAGATTGCAAAAATGTGTGTCAAGTAGAGCTGCAGTCACAGCTGCCTCCAATGTACTTTTAAAAAATCCTATTATTTAATGTTGTTAAAGGGCACATCAGTCATCATAGCTTCTGCATTAAATTCAATTTGTATATTAAAAACTGTAAATTAAAAGGAGTAGCCTAGTGCAGTTTCCAGAGAACAAAGTACTTCAAGCTGGGATTTAAAATTAGGAAACATCAAAAAAATCAAGACAGGATGTGAAATATCTGTGCACTATCTCGGAATAACTGCAATTGAAAGCAGTTGGCTCTATCAAATGTGTACAGGCTGTGAAGTGTAATACAGTCCTTTGATGACTGAATGAGACCCACAGCCACATGCCATGCAGGTGAAAAACCATTACGTCTTATCAGCGCTCAGGTGAGGTGCGACGATAAGATTTAAAGGAGTCACATGACGTTGAGACGTCTTTGCTGCCACAAACAGCACAGGCAGAGGGGATGGGGAGTTTTATCTTTTAAACGTCTACATACAAAATGAAGTAGTGCTTCTGCTGCTTTGAAACTGTCAACTTGAAACACAATGTGATGTTGGACATGTACAAAGAATGAGAGGTTTATTCTTGAACGCATCACAGAAGATGGTCATGGCTGGAGTTATTCTGTATTTGTTATTTTCGACCAATGCTGTGCTAAAAAAACAACAGTGGGCTTTTCATAGGATGTGTTTACAGTAAGAAACATGCAGAATATCACTGGTCATATCCCTTAAATACCTGTATTTTTCCTAGGACTCCAGTGCTGTCCATTCGGCTGGCTACATTCACTGTGTTCCCCCAGATATCATATTGTGGTTTTTGGGCTCCAATGACTCCAGCTATCACTGGACCATGGTTGATACCTGACAAAGGACATCAAACAATCCGTGAACATTTCTGCTGTATCTGTACCAGATGTACTCAGTTACTACATTGTCACATTTATGTTTTTTAATCTGAATGGGAAATTACAGAACACAGGACACATTGTAAAAGACTTAAGGTAAGGTAACTGCATCAGGAAACAAGCACATTGTATTACACATTGTCACACTTGAACAATGTTGTTGGAAATGTATAAAAAATCAATTTTTGACACAACTGATTAATTATTGAGTGCAGCCAGAGAGCAGCTCCAAAACGGTAAGAGTAAGAGATCTGCAGCTTTCAGAATAAACAAAAGCTTTTCACAAGATTTCATCAGAACATGAGATAAGTGGGAAAAACTAAATGTAGCTGAACTCTTAATCCCCGACACTCTCAGCACCTCTGCTAAGCAGGCTCTGGAGCTTTTTGCAGCACTGAGATGACACTGGGCCTCTATTCACTCTGGCTTCTGAGTCAATCTACACAAGTGCGTAGGCAGCAAACACAGGCGCCCCGCCAGAGTTTTGGGCCGGTCCCAGTGGGTGGGGTCTTGTATCTGTCTCTCTGATGGTAGTGTTTTTAGGCCTGTCTGGAAGCAGCAGGGATGTACAGTCGCACACTGCTGAGTTAATGGAGCATCCCATGCTGCGATCTTCAAAGACAGGTTGAAGGTATCGAACTCTGAAGTCCGACCACACGGAGAGAGCTGGGACCTGCCTGCCTGCTTTCCTCCTGAATTCTCCCTCTGCTCTTTGCTCTCTCTGCTGCCATGTTGCCAAGACTATACCTGTGTCTAGCTGCGAACATCAGTTTATTTGGTTATTATTTGGACATGTATGCATCTCTCTCTGTTTCTATAAAGATAATTAAATTACCCCCACAGCATAATGGTGCTCTAAAATAGAAAAAAATGAAGTGCATAAAGGCTACAAGTCCATAAACAACTTATCAATGGAGCATACAGTTACAGTCTATGCTAATTATTTTAAGTAAACCCTGTTAAATTTATAAAAAGTCCAGTTTTGAGGGAGTGATTCAAAGCATAGTAAGACATGGTCTCTGCTAATACAAGATCAAGTCTGTAAGGATTGCCACACTCACCCAACAGCAGGGATATTGCCGCGCACTCATATTTCATCTAATTTATCTGCTGCATTTTGATGTCGGATGACGACAAAGTCGCCTCCCTGCTGCTGAATTCTATTATATTTAAAGCACTTCACATTTTCCATGCTCACTATGTGCTCAGCATCTTTGACAAACCACCAGATAAAGTGATGATAATGAACTCACGGTGCAGTGACTTTTTGAAAATCTTATGGTACAACAGGTGAAAAGCAGTTAAACTATGGGTAAGACGTTTCTCAGAAAAGATGTTGAACTCTCATGGCACTTTTAAATGTTGCTTTTATGTGTAACTCACCAACTCTGAGTTTGAAGTCATTGAAGGAATGTTTGTTGATAACATCCAGCTTCCCCACCAAGGCAAATGCAAACTCTAACATGGTCCCTATGTGCATGTACTGCCTGTCATGCTCCTGTGTAAAACAGTGAGGAAAAGAACCAGTAACACATTCATTTCTAGTTAAATGTGATTTTGCTGCAGTTGCACAAAGTTCTGAGGTGATGTCAAAGGCTTACGGAATTGGGTTTGAAAATAATAACAAAAATGTGTGATTTTAATGTGTGTGTGTGTGTGTGTGTGTGTGTGTGATGAGCCTACCTGTGATGTGTATTCAGGCCCAGGTGATGCGTTCAGCCCGGTGGCAGCCATGTAAGTGCTGCCAATGGTCTTGATCTTTTCCACGCCACTGAATTTAGGTTTGGACAGCAGCTGCATAAACAAATGCAATCACAGTCCACACAACAGCTAAAACAAATGAGAAGTGATAGCTTGTGCTGACATTTTTTTAAGAGGACGCATGTGCAGCCATGTGCATATATGTATAAAATATTTTTTTATGCAGTGAGTTATGCAGTTTCCTTTCTGTCTACCTCCCGCAAAAAAACTCCCAAAAAATGCAGATAGAGGATGTAGCTTGCACAAAAGATGCATAGTTCAATGTCCAATCACATAGTGCAAGAAAATCACTGAAACCTGCTGGAGGAGATGCACCCCTCTTTGTGTCTAGCATTCATGGTCCATGCATGCATGTGAAGTTTGGGAGGGTTATTTACCTCATCAAAATCAGCAATGATCTCGTTGAGGAGCCTGAGGCACTCTAACCCTTCTTTGTTGACGTCAGATTCGGTGTAGAACTCTTTAAAGTCTGGGATGGAGGCGAACATGACACACACCAGGTCATAGGACTGGTGATACAGATCCTGTATGACAAAAAGCAGGGTACAAAAGACAGAAATTAGCTTGGACAGCTGAAAAACAGTGGTCTAAAATTGATGAACCACAGACTTCTTAACATGGATGAAATGCAGATGAAACGATTCTGGTGTATACTTTCGAGCTAAGCACAAAGAAACAAATCTCTGATTTAAGTCAGACGAGTGTGTTTAAGCTAAAAATTACTTGACAGTATTCTCAGACTTCAGTGGGAAAACAGAGGCAAGCAGAAGAAGCGATAAACCAATGCAAAGAAAATCAAAGTAGGAAAATCAACCAAACCACCATCTAAATAGCAGTTAATCTAAAATCCATTACACAAGCAACTTGCTCCTGAATCCTGTTCAAGTGCAGGAATAGAGTAGTCTGCTGACTCTTCATTCAGATTTCTTTTTTTTAGCAAAAGCAGTATCCCCCATTTTAAACTATCATGACCTCCAGGGTGCCACGTCCTCTAAACTTTCTACTATGTAAAACTTTACTTTTCACAGTTGACACTGTGAAAAGCACTCAGGGGATATAAAAGCATTCAGAATGATAAATCTCACAGGCAAGTCAGCAAATTCATCTAGTCTGTGTCTCCTAATGTTTTGTCATCGCTGTAGGTAATTAATCATTCCTATACTACATTACAGGAACCAGTTCCATTTAAAAAGTTTTCATTTTGAACAAAGCACTACCTGAAATTTCGAACTCTCTTGAAAATGACCAATTACCAAAGTCAAAGTTCTTTCCATTCACAAGCACTTTTTAATGTACTTTTAGAACCTTATTTCTCTATTGTACATTTCTTGCATAAATTTTTATGAATGTATGAATTATACTCATTGGCTAAAGCCCAACTAAAATATCCAATGTATGTCTTATAATATAATATAATACCATTCTGATTTTTAAGTAGATAAAAAAATGAACATAATTAGTACCAAATAAATAAATTATGAACATAATTCAGATCTATTGTATTTACTTGAAACATGAATTATCTTGAAGGTAGGCTGCTTTTTACAATGCCTCATCAGAGCTAATGAATAAATGGATGGATCTTGGAATTTAGCCAGTAGCACTGCAAGACCTCCGTGAAATCACAATGCATCAGTCCCGCAGCCATTTGTCAAAACAGAACTTACACCATCCTTCATATCTCTAATGATGAGAGACATAATAAATGCCTACCTCATTCTTCCAGTTGCGCGCCAGGAAATGTTCTGCAACGTGCGCGGGTAGGACATTCTCCAACAAAACCCGGTTGAGGTTCTCCATCGTTTCAATCTCCTCGCACTCCTTCTTGAACTTGTTCTTCCACAGAAAGTCTAACCTACAGTAATATTCATTCTGTTACAAGAGGACACAGAGGTGAAGAGACTGAAGGTACAGCTGTACAGCTTGCTTCCATTAAGTCACAGAGAAAAATAGACACAATAGAAGTGTGGACTTCACCAAGGCTTAAAGAAAAGAAAATGTGACGTTGAAAAGAACGAGCTACACCTTTGTCCCACATGTAACTTCCATCAAGAAAGACAGAAATACAGTGATGGACACTGCCTTCGTTAAATCACATAAATGAAAAGCTACAAAAACATGATTACTTTACCAGCATTACTTTAACAATACTTTTCAAAGAACACAGCATAAGGCAATCCTAGGGCTGAATAATTTGAGGAAAAAATATAATTGTGATTTATCTGCCACATAATGCAATTATTATTTATATTGTTTGATTTTTGTATATTGAAGTTTTGTTCAGTATTCACTGCCTGTCTATTTTTTACTGAAGCCACGTAAAGCAGCACAGAGAGATGAACCAGGCAGTTAAGTCAGACACAGAAGGGGCTCACAGAGAGCTGTTATCCGTAGTTGAAGCTAAACGCTCCGCTTCTGAAACACTTCAGCGTGAGTTGACGCCAGACAAAACTGCGGCACAGCCGCTGCCTGTGTGGTTCGGCTGGTGCCATTATCCCACGTTTTCCTCTAGTTTCGTTTGTTGTCATACAAGGACGAAATGGAATAAGTTTGTAACTGCACAGGCGTTTAAAAGGGGTCAGGTGCGCTGTATAATTAACCTACATTTTAATTGTGTCTTCACGATTAGCTAATTGCGTTCTTTCAAATCGCAATTTCGATTTTAAAACGATTAATCGTTCAGCCCCAGGCAATTCAGAGAAAAATGTTTCAGGGAAGGGGAGGAATGACTTTCTTCAGTGAGAATATTGTGGGTACAATTTGTAACCTGACATTTCCTTTTCCTCCATATTATGTGAAGAGCTCACAGCTCAGGTGCTCTATGATGATGACTCTGATCAAATCAGTTCGCCATGCGCTGCTCAGGAACAGGCTTAAATAAAGATGCATCAACCAAAGGAGAAACATGTCTGTAAAATGATCTGATGGAAGAATGATCAAGCAGAGACAGTGTTATGATTTGATATTAGAAATACAATTACTTGCTACAGTCAGAGACAGAGAGAGGGGGAGGGTGGCACAAAGACAAAGTGTGTGTGAGACTGAGCAGATATTAATAAATGGCATCTGTTATTTTTTGCTGTACAGATGGTTGCACCTGGCGCCTTTTCATTGAGCTGGGGGGACATCAGCAATTTGTCTTTTGCAAATATCCACTCAAACTCACTCTACTTAATATTCATCCCTAGATCTGTGGCTCGATATCAAAATCCAGCAGCACTTACTGTAGGAAGCATATTACAAGTTCCCACTGGGATTTATAGTGTCTCAACAGTTGTGCAAAATAACAATTTTTTATCTATTTAAATCACACAAAATAATGCATTCAGCACAATGTACTGTGTCCACACTTGAAATGCCCAATTATTTTAGTAGAATAAGTTTAGCGGTGGCATAACTGGTGGTTCTTTTGTTTACACCTGCATTTCCACTCATGTAGTCAGTATACTTTTTGTGGACAGAGATCAGTCCCTCACAGAGGGAAAAACAGTGTGCAGCAACCATGCTGTTATTTCCAGAGTAGGGCCCAGGGGATCAGCTGCATCCCATTTAATGATAAGCTCTGATATAAAACAGTGTTCTGAAAAATAGTGTATAAAATAGTGTTCTGCCCATGTCTCCTCTCACTGACAGAGAGAGGATGGACACTTCAAGTCTATTTCAATACCTACCATACAACTAAAGTATGTATGCACACAGTCACACATTACATGTACTATATTGCCTACATGTACTGTGTTATCTACTGCATGTTACCATTAGCTTAGAGTAAAAATGTGCATATCTATGTAATCAAAATGTACAGAGTGTGATGCTGTGTTGATTACTGTTACTTTAAATACATGCAGTTGATCTTGCTAGCTAAGACTGTACCATAGCTCCAGAGCTCAGTGGTGCCCCAGTTCTGATTCACTCCCAAGCACACTAAGTACCCTGCAGTGTAGCATAACCCCAAAATAGCTGGACTAAGAAGAACATTACTCTCCACAGCGGTCAGTATCTGGTCCCTGCAGCTCCTAGCTCGTAAAGCTAAAAAGGCCACGTGAGTAGCTTCAGACTTGGCACATGTAAATCGTTGCCCAGAGTGGCTGAAGGGAGGCCAGACAAACTCGTCTCATGACGCCTCTCATGCACAGTGTGGCACAGCTGCAAAAAAGCTTTGCAGTCTCTACTGTCTTTTTCAGCTGTGCAAGATTCCATGTAGAAGCCCTCCCCCCTGTTCTGAGGCAATAAAGGTATATAGAAAGAGCACTGTCACTGTCAGGAGTCAGATTTTGTCTGTATCTAAAGCTAGATCTAGTTGGACAAAAGAAAAATACATAGCGAGAACCCCAGTGACCCGGGTGCAATCCCATGTTGCATTGCTTCCTGTGAAGCCAGGCATTACATTAAACTCAATCATCTTCATGCCTGGGAGACCATTAAGGGTCTAAGTGGAATACCTCACCAGGATGGATGTGAGAGGTATGAAGACGATGCAGCATGAGCTTAGCAGCGACAAAGACCATTGTACATGGGAAAATAGCCACTCCACATTGAGAGAAAACAAGGACAAATAAACAACTTCAAGAATGTGCACAGTAGGAACACCAGCAACAACAGCAAATACACGGGTGGGGGGTGGGGGTGATAATGTTGATGTAAGAGCAAAGCTGCAGAGGGGAGAGTGTGCACATGGCAGACAATAACGTCAGTCAAACCATTACAGTGTGGACTTACCTGTCTGGCAAGCACAAGCAGAGTGATGAAGAAGATAAAGAGGGAGATAGAGCCCATAGTCTTCAGGTCTTTGAGAACGCCGGGCCTTGAATGACAGAGAAAAAAGGATGAATGTGTTTGTGTCTGAAGAAAGAGAGAGAAGATAAAAAAAGGTAAAGACAGAGATAAAGAGTGAAATGTACAACCCCCCCACCACCACCACCTCCAAAAAAATGAAAAGATAAAAGCCAAGAAGGAGATGACAAAGTAAAAGAACGAGGGATGCGAGAAAGAACATTTAATTAAAAATTCAGATTGCAATCAGTAGCCTGTGACATGTCACACAAGCAGTTAGCAGACCATTTTATTCCCAGCTGTCACTCGGTTAAGACTGTCACTTCTGCTCTTGCTGTGACAAAAGCTTGTTTACTATTTGCATTCCGGTGGCTGAGCTTCCCTGCCGGGGTGCGTTCACAAGAAACATTTTCCAAGACGCAATAAACACTAAGACAGTGTTCATGATCTGCAAGGATTCAGCACTATAAATACACGGCAAGCTCTTGTGTTTCCACTATCATAACCCAAAAATTTGGACACCTGTCCAGGGCAGAGTTAGGAAAACACCAAGCTACAGCTATTGTTTGTCTATGTATTGTACTGTGCATGCATACATAAAATTTTGGCTGCTCTACATGGTCATACACCTTGAAAGCAACCAAACATATTGTATCACAAGCGATGTTAAAAAAAAAGATTAAAAAGGCACTTATTAGATCATTTAAATCTGTATTGAAGCTGATTTTTCCACACAGCACTCAAGTCTGGCCGTCCCTTTTAAAGTTCAGAATGTGAAAAGACTCAAACAGGACTCTTGCATCCTAATTTCTGCAAGCACATTTAGCATATTAATGGACCCTTACTCTTATCTAGGGCAGAGCTCAGCAGACAACAGAGCAAACAGTCTGCGAGTTCTGCACTCGCCTGGTTCATTATCAAATCAATTCTCTATACACAATAAATGGCAATGACTGAGGACAGTCCGTTTCACATGAAGATAAATCAGAGTTGATAAACACAAACGGGAAGCACGATTTCATTTGTTTCTGATGGAAACTCTTAATAGTAACAATAGTTAAAAGACCCTTTTTGGAGTTTGTCTACTGACAATACATTAGTGACGGTCGCTGTGGGCTCCAAAAAGTTTTGTTCTGAACATTACATTCAAAAGACTTTTATTTGCAAGTAGGGCTTCCAGCAATGAATCAGAAAATGTAATTTTCGAGGTAAAACCACAATGGGTTCTGTCATAATGTACAAAGACTTATTCCATTATTGCCTGTCTATGTAGCTCCAGGATTTGTCTGTACATATTGTCATCACTACAGTCTCTTTTGGATGCTCTGTTTAGGGAGACTTAATATTTTTTAGACTAGGATTTTCCCTGTTTTACCCAATGTCAGAGGAGCATGATTAAAATGCTGTTTCTGTCTATCCAGTACAGAGACAGTACAGAGAAGTTAGACTCGAGTTACTAACGACAGCAGCCTCATTCTGTGAAAAGTGAAAATATGTCCATTCCAAAAACTATAAATCTATCTCATGTACACTCATGTACGTGTTATCTATATTTAACATGTGTAGAAACAGAATCCAGATATTGTAGCTTTAAAAGCAGTTGGGCTGTGGGGTTGTTAATTGAACTCTGGGGCCAGTAACAGCATGCAGCATCTTAGTAATTCTCATCCTGACAGCAGGGAGGCCAGGTTTGCCCACTGATGATGCAACTCTACTGTCAGGAAAATCATTTGATTTATTTTATGAAACGGTCAATTTTCTTTCCACCAAATGCCTTATAAAAAGGCATGGACTTCAGGTGTGGTATATTTCAGGCACATGATTGAAAACAGCTAATACTGTAACCTGTTATACTATTCATAGATATCTGTGAGTTCAGTTATACACTGACACGTCTCAGGACATTGTGTAATAATGTAGGGGTTAATGTGTATTTGTTACAATAGTGGAGGCAGTATCCAGCATTAGCCAACACTGTAAGACACCAAACTCCCAGCCTTACATCAACGTCTTGTTTCATTAAACTCTCTATTTCCATTGAGAAGTTTTTCTCCGTGGTATATTGTTGTCAAATCACCTCACAAATCACAAAACCCCATTGATCACATATGCCCTGAGGACTGCTCTCTATCGAGCGTATGTCACTACTTGGCCTTCTTGCACTTGTCTTCTCATGTGATGTGTAACAGACTTCTCCCTTACAGTGTCTCCAAGAAACTGGTTCTATTCCTTATTACCTCATTATGCTGGTCATTCTTATTAAGTAGCTAATTTCAATAGCTGTTGGCAACAGAGAAGGTGGCTGTGGGAATGTGGTGTGAAATACAAAATTAAGTCAATACACTAAGAGGGGAGCGCAGTTGTGTCAATGTGGGGGATCGACAGTAGCATATCAGGAACATATACATGGGAACTAATGACGAAAAACGACTTTTGGTTCAAGCTTAATCGTACATCTGATTTAGCATCTTGTACTTGCCAACTAGTGTATTTCAGTTGAAATACTTGCCTACTCAGATTTAGGATGTTGCTTACTAGTTATTCTGATTTCAATTGGTGTTTCCTACTGTTAAAAATATGTAAGATGCTTGGCAGAAAAGTATCTGCATCTGTTTTCGATCATTACCACACACGTAAATATTTTAGCTTAAAGTCCAACTATAATCACATTCAGTTATCCCTTTCTGTAGTCAATACAATGTCAACATGCTTTTTTATCATTAAAAGGAAGGAAAAATGTCTGTGGGGAAATGTCAAAAATATCAGAAAGGCTTCTTCATCTCAGCCGAATGGAGGGGCACATCAGCTTCTGTATTTGATTGACAGCAACTGGCAGGCCACCAGAGTGATGGTGTTACACTATAGGGAACTGAGGAGACAAAGTAAACAAATCTGCGTGTCTTGGGCAGACAGCGTGTTGTTAGTGGTATCGAAGAGTATGGATCACACCAACCTCCACAGTCTACGTTTACCTGCTGTTTAATGTGTTGCAGTTGAGCAGCTGATTAGCTATCTAGCCTACACATTGATGTTAGCAGTGAAGTTTTCCTCGGTAAATGTTTGTTTGGTGATTTGTTCAAAAAACTGAGGAGCAGCTGACAAGATGTGTGTTCATGTTTGGAACTTAGATAAGAAGGAGAGTTTAGCAGGAAAGCAAATGTGATCGTTGTTCAGAGTCTGTGGCTCTTGTGTTTTGTAGTCGCTGTCTGGCTCAGTGTGACCATCTGCTCTTCCAGAATACAGTGAATTGAAATAAAAAATCCATCTACTTAGGTTCCATTGCAAAACTAGTGGGCGCCACCAAAAAATATAAAACATAAATATCTCCCTTTTGGTTTCTGATTTTTTTCTCAAAGGAGAACACAACATTGTAATTTACAAAACGCGTCTTCAGTAGAAGATAGAAATGTAATTAAATTTCAGATGGACTGTCAATTTAAAATAATAGTTGATAATATATTTACTTATACTTACTAAAGATATAATAAAGCCGCAGTAAAATAAAAATAGCAATATTTCTATATTGCAAATAGCCGTTGTTAAATCTGAATCATTATGAATACTTGTTCATGACTTGGAATGTAACTCTCACACTTGAAACATCCTTGACATCATAAGAACCGACTCTGACTGTAACTAACATAGACCTGCATTCTGTGGCAATTATTTCAGTTACAAAAACCTGATCATCATTCAGTACAGGCTCTGACATGCCACTGACATTTCACTGACCTTATAGAAAATAAGTGCTCTCTCTTTCCACCAAAGCTGTAGGGAAAACAAAGACTCGGTGCAACACGACAGAGAGTACCATTTATGGGATTATGAACAGTTTGAACACTCTTTAGTTTAATCTGTCTAATCAGATACACATTGGCACAATTTGCTTCTATTGCAAGCAACACCTTTCAAAGACCTCCCTATATGTAAAGGTAGAAGTGAGGAGTCTGACAACATGTTAAGAGGACCAGACAAGGTCAATTGATTTCTACCAAACAGTACCAAAAATCACCCAAATCAATGGTTTCTAGCAAATCATTTAATGGTTTACATTTAATGCATATTCATCTTAATAGTAACTACTAGTATAGTAGTAACTAACTAATAGAAACTAGTCTTTTCGCTAGCCTGATCTTTGCTGTCACCAGGTGGTTAAAAAAAGAGGACAAAGACTTTTTAGCTGGCAGGATTTCCTTAAATATTGATTTAATATGTATCTGACCGTGATCCAAATACTGGAGTTCCTGGTTCAAAACTATTAAATGGATAAGCAGAATTTACTGTAACTAAACTAAATACTCAGTTCGGTGAAATTAAATTATGCTGGGATTGGACCCCCAATACCGATCCTTAGGATCAGCTCGGAATATCCCTAGTTGTGTTTGCGAAGCAGGACTGTAGAAATTATCAGCTGTTTTTTGTTCCTCATCAGGCCTAAGAATGTAAATTCCATTTAAGGCAAAAAGTACACTTGCAGCCTGTATTCTTTTCTGCCTCCACAACTACTGCTGCATTCACCTTACAGTCAGCTGCACCAAGCTATCAATGGGTAGCTGGTGTAAACTGCATGTTTTATCTAGTTTCCAACCCCCAGCTGGAGGCGCTTTGACTAGAAAGTGGTTTAAAGAAAATTAGGTTGTGGAGAAGATAGTGACATTGAGGGAAGCCAGTTTAAGTGGTTCTGGCACCTGCAAAGGATGCCCCCTGGGTGTGTTCATTTAGAGCTATCCTTGACTAAACTGACTGGAGGAAGACCTTGAGGTAGATCTTCCCTCTGTTCTTTTACCTTCCCATATTCTATCCCTTCATATCACTACTTCCCTCAGAATCCCACAAGTTTCATATCTGATGACCAGTGTCTGAACATAACTTCCTTTTCTCTTCTAAGGCTAACAGTCCCTCTTTACCCACCCCAACTCTCTATATTCCTCTTTCACGCTCTCTTGAACAGTATCTGTTGGTCACTGTGCACCTACCTGTCCAGACTTTCAGTCTTGTACAGAAATCTGCTATATTCATCCAGAAGAGAGGCATGTGTTTGTAGAATAATGATGTTGTAAACCACCACAGCTGTTAACATGATGATCATCTTCAGCTCGTAGTTTATCCTCAGGAATACCGAGCAAGAGATGAGGCCCAGTATGCAACTGTAAATTAAATACTACACAGACAGAAAAAGATAATTAATTTAAAAGTTATCAAAGACAATATTATCAGTATAAATAATCATGATAGTGTTTATCTTCACTTACAGGAAGGTAGAAATTGTTTTTGTCTGTGAAGGAGATTAGTTGTCCATTAGGGTAAAACAGTGTTTCGTTGGATGAATTGTAAACAGGAACGGGAGGCAACAAATTGTCTTCTAAAAAGAACTAGAAAAACAAAAAAAACAAACATGTAGTCAACAGAAATTAAGGATTTGTCTCATCTTTCCACAGAAAACAAACCAGTCAATTCACATGTAAATTACATTCACACCTTCCCTGTCTGCTTGCCTTGCACGTCAGCATGTGAAAAGACAAACTAGTCTACAATGTAGTACAATCCTTACTGGAAGAAACCAGAGTCTTGTAAGATAAGAGGCCAATAGTGACAACCATTCAATAATGTCCTTTAAAGTGAAACCTGCAGGATAAGACGAGGATTGGCTGCCCCACTGAGCAAAGCCAAGTTAATGTGGTTCATCCGCCTAGAGCGACTGACCCACGTCAGGCACAAAACAAGATTATAATCTCTGGAATCGATTTGTGTGCAGGTCTAAACCAGGGTCCTGACACCATGCTTTATCACGCAACTTCCCCACAAGCCTTGGGCTACTATTTCACCTTTAACCAAGCCCTTTGGTTTGACTCACTTTTTTCTCTCTACAGAACTAAACAATGCAAATCATTTTTCTGTAGTTGATTGTGTGCTGAAATAGCCACTTTGTTTGAAGCTTAATAAACAACATAAATTAAAAGCACAGAAATAAATACTATATTAAAATGCTTGTACATCCACCGCCCCTGACCATGATGACTAATACGTATTCACCGCTGAGGCACCTCATCCTTTCTTACTGTTGCAAGAAATAAGATGAAGATTTCAGTTCTTCATAAATTAAGTAAACTCATTAAGACATCAGTATTAATGTAGTTTTTTTTTATGTATATGATACAAAATATCTTCCTGGTTCCAGTTTATCACTATTGGCCAATTTATTTATGTCATTTGTGTGACAACATGTTGCATTCCATTACCTTCTAATTAAACTGCAATTTAAAATAAGGGGAGTGTCATCTGAGAGGGTTGTGATCCTTCATTCCTTGTGAAACGTAATTGTTGTTGCCCCTCCCTCACTCCAGTAGCTGCACATAAAAGCTTACCATGTTGAAGACTGCCATTATGAGTATTAGAGCTGTGGTTGTCATGGTGAGAGTGATGCGGGGCCATGGCTTGTTGGCAATAATGACTGATGACCTCAGCAGCCACATCCAAGAAGTGGAGGCACTTTTACTGCAGTGCTGCAGGGACAGGTACACACAACAGCACACAAATATGAGAATGTATGAGTCGAAATAAACAAGGACTTTGGGAGCTGAGATATTAAAGGTCACAGAAACATTTAAACACACAGAGAAGAAGCACAGAGGAACACAAACGTGACCTACAGTAATTAAAATAAGTGAATAAAGAACATATGCATATGAACATACACATATTAATAAATTAATTTATTTCAAATTATTGTCATTACTCAACATAAATAATTAAACTATGCATAAAGATTTCACAGCACCTATTACTGATTAACTCCTAATTGCCTCAGCAGTGCCAATCAAGTACAAGTGGTCCTAACAACTTCAGCTGCAATATGGTTAAAACTACATGTAATAACAGCGCTAGATAAAGATCACTTCAAGTGATCCCATCATGTAAAATGATGTAAGCTAATTTATAGCCTCCATTAAACCATTCACACTGCAAGGATAATTGTCTAATATTCATTAAAACCAAAGCAAAGACCGGTTGTTAACTAGCTTCCACCTCCTTCACTAATCAAATTACAACTGAGGGCAAAATGTTTATGTTGTTAAGACCAGTGCACACTGTGCAATTATGCACTTCATTTCAACCCGGTAATATCATCTGATGCATTATAGCATTATGATTTTAATATGTTTATTTACTACATTTTCATGGATACAAAAATATCTTTCCAGGCTTTAGCAAATGCTGGATGTGCCTGTTACAGTCAATTATGTTTCCTTTTTGCAGTGCTGCCTTCAGCTGAATGTGTTTCATTGACAGTGAAAGCCCAAGTCATTTGCTTGATCATCTCAGAGCAATATCTGAGCATCACTGGGGCTAAGTGGATGTGGTGTTTGAATAGCTCAGGGATGTACATTACAATACAATAAAGTACGGAATGTGGACTGTATTATGCACCAGTGGGATTACTGGAAATGTGGAGCTAGTGGGGCAAATTGAAAATGAGACATTTACATGCATTTTCACCTTTACACCGTTCGAATAATAATATGTATGACTTGAATTTAACATGTCAAGGAGAATTAAAGGACAAAGTAAGATCTGCCAGGGTTGATTTAAATCGAAGATGTCAAGTTACACAGTTATAGAACCATCAGAATATGCAAGTCAGTTCATCAAATAACTATGTTTGACCTTTCTAAGATACCCACCATCATTCCCTCCGCATTTCTTGCAGTTTCTGCAAGAAATGCTATGTAGGTCAATAACTTATTTTGTGACTGGGAATGGAAAAACTAAGTACATGCACAGTGAAGCACGCTGAAGTTGCTTTGCTGCAACTGTGAAAATTCAACAGCCTGGCTGGTTACAGCTGTCCGATTTTCAAATGCTATCTAAAGTTATATTATGGGAGGAAAATATGTATGAATAAATATTTCTTGAATATACAATCTTACCATCTTTAGCCTTCACATATCAAATCCAACAGGGATAACATGATTGATTTTGAAATTACATAGTCCTCATTTATGAGCTTAATAGAAAACTCCATTAAAAGATTTTAGTCACACTGAATGTTTCACATCTCAACTAAAATTTTCATGGATAGCTAGCTTGGCTTTAAATGCTATATCGGAGATTAAGCAGTAATTTCATTGTTAATCTCCTCTTGTGACATTAGGCTGGGACGAAAAAGCTGGATGTGCTCTTGAAACTGAAACACACTTTTCTGCAACACTGTGCCAAGTAAAATACATGCAGTGCATCTTAATTATGGAGTGTAACGTTCCTATTCACAAAAGGATCCATGCACTCCAGGCTGATTGTGAATTATTACACAGCAGCCCTAGAATAAGCTGTGATGGTTGTCTGAAAAAAGTAGACAATTACACAAACTGAAGCAAAGCCCCAGCAATGCCAGATAAAGTTGACAAAAGGCAACATGAGGCTTCTTGACTTCAGCTACCAAGTATTGTGGTCTGTTTTTTAGCCTTGGGGAACATCAACAAGAAGCATAGTTAGGAGAGCACAGGAGATTTTCACCTGCAAAGATCAGCCATTAGGTGGAAAGAAATGGATAGGCCAGCGGCTTATGGAATATTATAGCACTGTTAATGTTTAAATAGTCATTTATTTTTCCTTTTCCCTCTCATTCTCTTTCCTTTTTTCTGGTTGTTCATTTATTTTTACTAGACAAAGAATATCACAGAAGAGAGCTTAAGTAGCATTTGAAGTCCTAGACCAGGGCTATTCAACTATATTGTTCAGGGGTAAGCACAACCACTTTTTCAAAGTTTTATTTTGCTACTTGGCAAAAGTAGCATAATCATAAACTAAAAAATAAAATAAATAGGCTTCCTTCTTTAAGTAAATAAGCAAGGCGCTTATTTTCAATTTCTTTGCAACACAAGCTGTGATATAGCCCCAAAAGTAAACACATCTCTTACCTAGATAGATCACAGCATTTCCTATAGACATATATAAACTTCTTTCTTGTTTTCTGTCTACCACTTCATCTTCAATTGAAGTTAGGGAAGGCAATTTATTTCAGAAGCATTTTGTTATATTTGTTGGAATTCTCTTTACATCCCAACACCAATCAATAAATCAAATGCTCTGACACAAAAATGAAAGAAATTCCGTATGTGTGGGCTGTCGCAGGACTGTAATAAGCATGGCCAATCATTTAATTTGGTCTGGGGTAGGGATTTTTTCAATTGGATGCTTTCAAAATCTAACAGTCTCTTGCTCGTTCTCCAACCTTGCCTAACCCAGCTTTAACTATTTAAATATTACAATTATTTTAAACAGGCAAACATCAAGTAACCTGCACCACATCCATTCAATATTCTCCAGTTCTCGTTAACTCTTACAAATTAGATCACACAGATAAGCCAATGTGTCTACAGGCTATTAATGAGAGAAATTGCAATTCTTTGACTGGGCAATGGCAAAGAAGACTGTTTCATATGAATTAAGAGCAATCCGCAAACAGTGGTAAAAATGTCTGGTATTTGTGTGATTTCTTTTTTTTTCAGATTTTAAAATCTAGCATAGCGTTAGTTCAGGCAGGGAAAAAATCCAGTTCAGCTCACAGTCCCAGCTGAATCAGCTGATAGCAGCCAATCTCAAGCCAGCCTATATCAACGGATGCCTCAGCTGATTCCCTCTTTGCATCCATTGCCAAATTTACAAGGCACCTTATTTAAGTTGCTTTATCTGGCCTACCCTTGCTGTTTCTTCTGCAAGCTGCCAGCCCCAGCCACTGCTCCAGCATCCAAAGGACCTTAAGGCTCAGCCACAACTTGGCAGCCTTGTCTAGCATCCAGTCATCACTCGCCAACATGAACTCTAGAATTCAAGCCCTGGTGTCTGGTTCGGCACCCTCAAGCCAACAAGTCTGACTGAATTTAATGTGGCTTCTGGCATATTCAGAGATGTTACTTGTGAAGTTTATCTGCGTAAACCTATGCTGGATTCCTATGTACCATTTATTTAAAATGCTTATGCCCGCCTACCCTTGCTGCTTCATCTGTAAGCTGCTTTGCAAGCACCCCACATGAGAACAACCAGACTTTCAGTGTGTGTGCTTTAGCTTGCCTTGCTGCTTGTCATGTAGATTCCCGCCCATGGTAAGGATCCATGGTTGATCAACTGCGTCATAGATTTACAGCGCCAGGACTCTAGGGGCACCTCCTACTGGCATTTCCATGTAAGCGCATGGACAACTAGGGAAGTTTCCCTGGTATAGTTATTAGGAGATCTTTGCTGCAGCTCTCCAGGGCAGGGCGGCTCTCTAGCCATACTGCCAAACATAACTTACTGCAGATCGCATTAAAGTTTCTAAAGCCCCTTTTCCACTGCATGGTACCACCTCAACTAGCCTCTACTCACCTTTGTTTGGTTGTACCTGTACCTGCTATTAGGTATTTTTTTTCGTATCACCTCTGTCAAGGCTCCAAGCAAGCTGAGGCAATACTAAAATGTGACGTGAAAACACAGCAGACTACTGATTGGTCAGAGAGAAAGAGAGTCACTATTCACTGCATCATCATTGCACACGCCAGAGGCCAGCAACAGAAAGTTTTATGTTTCACAATTTTAGGTTTGAGTTTTGAGGTGAGAAATCAACTGTGTAGATTTCGAATACTGACAGTTTTACGAAAAGTGATGGCGGAACAAAAATGTGCTTGAAAGTTTTCGGAGTTGTGGAGCTCCGCAAGTGGCAGCGGAGGAAGCCTGTGCTACCCCTCGGGAGGAGCCTGCAAGGTCGGCCAGCCGCCCGCTCACAGAGCCCTCTGGTCCCACAGTCACACAGACCACTGCAGCAACAATGGCAGAGGAAAACACAGCTGGAAGGTTTTCATACTGCTTATCTGTCTTTACATTCTGAGTAATGTTCAAACGTTTTTACTTATATCAAGAGACAGCTGTGCGTGGGTTGCTGGTGTGTGTGTCACATTGAACATTACGTTGCAGCCGTTCTGTGTGGCGTTGCTATGACGACCAGCTACATTAAGGGGTACAATCTCTTGGTACTATCTGCAATGGAAAACGAAGCACGGCCAAACCGAGTCGAGTTGAGCTGGTACTGGTAATAGAAAAACGGCATAAAAGTAGTCCTGACTAAATTTTATTTAATTGCAAATTAAACTGATCCACGGACTGACTGACTTGATTGGCAGGCCAGAGTTTGCCAGCTGAACAGGCCTGCCCATGACTATCTTCCAGTGGCTAGATATACAGTAACTCCAGTAGCAATATCTACAGACATACCTGCCCACCTGCCAGTGCATTGTTAGCAATTACATCGCTAGACCCATTAAATGTATTACTGACCACCTAAAAATGAACACTGAATGATTTATAATGCAAACATAGTGTAAAGTGTTGAATGGTGTAAATTCAGAGAGAAAAGTGATGCTGATTAGATAATTATGTAAAAAGGGTAGGCATAATAAGCATGGGCTTCAGTCTACACCTTTTTCGGTCGTTATGCATGTAAATAGTGTTTTGTTTTCATTATATTCCCTTTGTGTTGGAAAACTATGAATGAGGACCGAAATAAAGTATGCTGTAAACCTCAGAATCACGAGGTCCAGTACAGACAGCACAGCACAGTGTTTTTGCTATGTAGGGAAACAAATGTCTCCATGACAAAGATGAAGATAAATATATGTAGTATGACAACTCAGTAATTGATCTATGCATGTGTATGTTGCCCAGAAATTAAAGGATAATTATCCCCTGAAGCATGTTCCACAGCAGAGGTGGGCACAGGCTTTCTAAGGGGCAACAAGGAAATAAAGAACAAGCACCTGTTTCATGCACAGGGTTAGGATTCATTTGAGGATTAATTTTTGCTCTAAGGTTACACCAGAGTGGCACTTGTAACCTGAGGGGCACTTAGGGTAACAACAAGGGCACTTAAGCCATTAAGCTGATCCGAGGGGCACATGGACCACTCATGTGCTTTAGTTAGAAAAAAATAAGCACACAAGTGGACCATTAGAGAGTGGTCACACACTGATTAAATACAAGGTTTAATATAAACGGACACTTCTAACAAAATGTGTAATGTGTAATTAATGGATTTACTCACCAGGAAGTGTCCGATGAAACATATGAAGAGGATCAAGGACAGGATAAGAAAAGCCATTCCAAAGGATATTCCCAGGACTGTTGTCCTGAAAATACAATATGTCATCAATGTCAAGTTTAGCTCATTCAAAGTTTGATGTCATTGTGCAAAAAGCAACGTTTGGTTTAGTAATGTATATTGCATAAGAATATATATACATGCTTTTGCTCCCACACAGAGTTAAACACTGTGTTAACAGTAATATTATTCCTATAATAGTTTGAGATCACACATACTTTGGAAGGACGAGAATCTGCACGATAAAAATGCAGAAAAAGATCAAACAGGCTCAGGTGACGTAGTATTTGAAGGCCGGCAAGGTTGTTGCTCTGTACTAAAAGAATAAAAAAACAAGGTCAGGTTTTTAAAAAAAGGCTTCTATTATATTGAAGCTACTTCAAAGGCTCCTCAACTGTGCATTCAGACACTACATGTCTGTAAGATTTCAGGGTAAGCCACTTGTAAGCAAAGGAAAATTATGACAACATGTGTTCTGTAATTCTCTTTGAAACTGCTCCTCCAATATATCCACTGAGGGGTGAATGATGCCAATTTACTTGTACTGCCTCTTACCTCCTTCTCCAAGGATTTGTTGTGGAAGAATAATGATATTCTTTGGATGTCCTCGGACTTGAGCCACTGTCTGGAAGCATAAAGATGTAGTTATAGACCAGATAAAAAGGAGAATACAGGCAATGCTCAATGTAAATTAGATGTGTTCATACAAAAAAATTAAGTTCATGTATTTCTTCAATAAGGTTATGAAGAGGCAGGTATTGAGTACAATTTCTAATACATTAAGCAGACATGCCATAATTTGCTTTAATGGTCACAATTTCAAAAACGTTAGGCATATACTTTACTTTTTGCCTTACTTTTGTGAATTTATCCCATCAAAGGTCCTGATCATCCTCTCGGTAAGTTCCTCCTCAAACCGTTTCTTCTGAGACTTTGTCCTTTAATGGGTGACAAGAAGAGAAAAAAAGAATATATTTTAAGTTCACATAATATTTAGTCAAACACATCAAAGCCTCAAGCAAAAGTCTCTTCTTATTAACTATCTTGTTGTCTGTCTTTGTACTGTAACCCTGCCAAAGAAAACTGTGGTGGAGCTGTAAAATGAGCAGCTTGCCTTTCTGATCTCCTCTGGAAGTGATACTGCCCCATAGGCACATCCTAGACACAGAGCAAAAGGAGACAGATGGGTTACAAACTACAGCTGATCTTCCCCATCACCTAAATCCTAACATGGGTAGTAAAAATTTACACACAGCAGTGTTGATCTTCCCATTCTCATTAGTCATGCTGTCTCTGTGGTGCAGGTTGGCAAAGGGCTTGGCTGCTCCCCAGGACTCCAGATAGCGGGTCATTCTGACTGAGGCTCTCATTTTTGCTCCGTCCATTGTGTGTCTGGAACGGTAATGATGTTGTGGGCTCCGACGCTCCACCTGGACAAAAATGGAAACTGTTACTTTATTGCAGTTAATTTTAAGTCCAGTAATAATTTTATTGTATGTGACAAATGTTCTACAGTACCTTTGGGTTGATGACCAGATAAGTGATGACTCCATGTTCCTTAAGGTAGGGATCCCTTTCTTGTCCATCCCCATCTTCCACCTTATAAGAACCATTCAGGTGCTCCAGTGTCACTGAGGTTATGTGGACTCTCCTGGCAATGAACCAACGAGACACAACTGATGCAGAAAGGTATCACAAAGGAATTGCATCACAATATAATGCAGCGTTACCTTATGTAAATGGTAAGCATGTGCTTTTGTTTTACCTCCAGTTCACTCACCCTGGTACACCTCCTGCCTCCATATGATTGGCCAGCGTGACATCATGTGACCAAACATCATACTGCCATTTCTGGAGTCCAATCACACCACACAGGACATTCCCAGAATGCACGCCAACACGCATGTTGATGTCAACCCCTGTGGCATCTCGCACTTTCCTGTCAGCCACCAAAAACAGCTCTTGCTAATGTGGAGTAACAGAAATGTGTCACCCATGCCAAATATCTTGTTAGAAAAGAGAGTTGACTGCCTCACTCTGGGACCTTTAGGGTGCATGAAGACAGTTGAAACAAGATGAAGAGAGAGATGGAAACCTGCCACGGTCATTTTCATGTTTTCAGTGTAAGCCACCTAAAGGTGAGATTGAGCCCCTCACACTTACCACCACCAGTTTGATGCAGCTAAATTGGCAATCAAGAAAAAGTCTCTACATTTGAGCTGATGGTTGGCAAGTACAGTCCTTCTCATCACTGTGGGTAGGGTTGCTATAATACATGTAGCTCAAAGCACTGTGTTAAAAGGAATATCGCACAATCTTTGAAATGCAGGTAGTCAAAAGTAGTACCTAAAATATAATGAGACTCTTGAGAGTTTTCAGGGCGTAGCTGAGTTAACACACATAAGAATCGGCATGAAGCAAATCTTTTGTGCTGCGTGAGGCATTTCATTTGAGCATTTAGTTTTCATGTGGTTGTAGTGTGATGACTGAGCCACTGCTGTGCATGTTTCTTCATCATTTGTTTACATCTATTTAACTTCAAGTCATCTATTTTAAGATTTGTTTTTGACATCACCGATGTCCAAGGTCTACCCAATGTTAGTAGAGCAGAGCTGCGGGATGCTTGTATGATTAACTAAGAAATATTGGACAGTAACAGAGAAGCAAACGTTTCATGAAAAGGGGCTGTCATAGCAGCGATATGTAACTGGCGCTTACTTGATGGCCTCACACATGTCCAGACCCATTTTCACACAGTTCTTAGCATGGTTCGGCAGAGACTCTGGCAGACCGGACACACAGTAGTAACAGTCCCCAAGGATTTTGATCCGCATACATTCATTTTCCTGCATATAAAAAAAAAACAGTGGAACACAGACTCAGACAAGTTGACAGTACAGGCAGTGTTTTAATTTAATTCATTACATTTTACGTCATTTAATTCCAGAGAAAACCTACCCTCAGATTTTGCCACAGCTACATTGTGTTATGCTCTATTAATGTTAGTGGGAATACTTAAGTCTATATTTTCTATGGTCGGTTTGTCCTTGTGTGACTGAACATCATTATAGTATGTTTACAAGTTAAGTTTGCTGGGGAAAAAATAGGGTAGTACATATTACATTGTATCTGCACTGGAAACTGGAAAACTGGAAAAATCTATGTTTGAACAGGTATTTGCAGGAATAAGTCAAATTTATCATGAAGCAATAAAACGTGACACCAAAAGCATTTAGGGTAGATATTACCCATCACAAGATGTAACAGTGAGTAAGATGTACTGTATAGGATATGAGTTTTATTGTTTAGCTTCCAATGAAGAAGCAAAACGCAGTTTGTGGATGTGTTACTTGAAATGTTTACCTTAGCAATTTGATCAAATTTGCCAAACAGCTCATTCAGCATGTGCACCAGCTCTCCAGGTGAGCAGTCACTGGCCAGCCGCGTGAATCCCACTATATCAGCATACAGTATGCTACATATGGGGGGGAAATCATTATAAAATGGTTTTATAGGTTTTCCAGGAAAAGCCATGAATATACTTTTGGGCTGCTCTATATGTAACTCTGCACTCTAAGACACGCATACAGTATGGGTCACATATGTGCCACAGTACAGTACTATTTGGTCATATAAGTGGTAAATATAAATAATACATACCTGACATTAGTGTGTCTCTGGACATAGAGGTTGTGAAAATTGTTTGTGTTCTCCATCTGGCCAAAGTTTGGGCCCTTCAGTCTCTGGATGATCTCAGCTTTCATCACCCGGGCAATGTGAGCTGGCAGCAGAGACAACAGGAGACGCTCCTGATGGAGCACAAGGATAGAAGAAGTAGCAGCACAGGGATGGTCAGGAGAATCAAAGTGAAATTATAGAAATAAGCAGATTACTACATTTAAAAAATAATCAACATCTATAAAGAAAAAAACAATCTAATGCTGCAAAAAGACACCCAACAATTCATTTGTTTTAGCTTGAGAGTATTTTCTCACAAGGATGCATTGCTTCATCGCCCCAGATAATCCTGCGTTGTCTGTCAGTGGCATGACCCAAAATTAAGCGTGATTAGAAGTAAAGCAAAACAAGAACAAGAACGAAGCTTTGACTTTCGTAACAAAACAAGCTTTCAGATCAAAAGTTTGCATATTAATGGAATCAACTTATAATATCCAAGGAACTTGTTAAAAGTTTTACATTTTCAGCAAATTGATATTTAACTGAATTGAGTCCTAATTTAATTTCTGAAGCATTAACGTTTGATGACAGGAGGGGACACAGAGCTGTCACCATTATGAAAGTGTTGAAAGTGATAAGTGAAGGTTAATTGGGCATGACATTCTGTAAGTAATAATGAATATAAAGAAACTGGTTTACAGTGCTCATTATTTCACTGCCAGCCACCAGAAGACAGGTTCACCTCACAACTTTTCTTTCATTTAGTGGTAGCTTAACCCTCTCTCTCTGTTAACTCTGAGGCTACTGTAGGTATTGCACTAAGTCATCCTGCCCAGTAATTAGCAAATAAAGCCCATCTTAAGGTGAGGAGAATTTCAAAATTTGAGAAAACACTTAATTAAGCCAATGTCACCTCCAACTCGGCAAGTTTTCTGCACCATTGATCCTCTCCCTGCGTCACTGCTGAGGCTCGGGGGTTTCTACGTGATGGAGAGGTCTGGTTTCGATGGTGGCTGCTAACAAATGCTGCCAGGCCTTTGGGTTTATGATGAATTCACATAGTCTCCTTGGACCACTCATACCAAAAATGTATGCATTTGCTGTACTGCAGGGCACTTCTGACAAAAGCGTGCAGCAAACAGCATTATGAGTGCCCGCTAGAAATGTGTCTGTGCACAGTTACTGCCTGCTGTCACAGGCAGCAGTTAGCGCTCCAGGGCTACTGCGAAACTCTCCACCCAAGGCGTTTTTCAGTTTCAGTCATAGAAGTTGTAACACAAGCTGTATTCACCATATGGATAACCACCTTCACCCCAAGCCTGGGCTTTCACAACAGCTGGAATCGCTCTCATCTGACTGAATATCTACCCAAAAGCTACAACTGCAGCAGTTGTTGGTATAAAGCTAGCTATATCCTAGGCTTGCACAGCAGTGAAGTTTAATCAATTTCTTGCAAATGTCTGCACCAGATGGACCTGAGTAGATCAGATAGCTCAAAGACTTATTGTAAAAGGACTCAAAAATTGTAGGTGCAGATATACTTGTATCTTGTTAATAGACCCAGCAGTCACAGGATGCTAAAGAGCTACACTTTTACTACAGAGAATTTAGCATGTGCAGTAGGCTCCAGGGACTCAAAATAATCATCACACTATCTAAGGTCATTAACAATTAGCACATTCTGTAAAACACAACTCCTGACACAAATCCTCGGTGGACCCTTCTTAAACCACAGGAATCAAGCGCTTACAGCTATTTGCAGAGCAAGATGGATACCAAGACATGCACATTTTAGGTAGATTTCTGCAAGTAAGGAAATAAATGGCAAATGCCTGCAGAGTGAATGTTTAACACCATTACGGTAAGATAAGCCATAGATCTACATTAATAAAACAAAACGAAAAGAAATCCCCAAAATAGTTTCACTATTGTGAAGTGTAGCATTAACAGGTGGATGAAAAAAGTATTCAATTGAAAACAGGAAAGTGCAGCGAAACCTCTTTTAATGATCAACATCGGTTAATTGGCTCTGGGTTAAATATCATCATGGTATAATGTTGTGTTGTTTTAATTTATTTACTTGCCTCACACAGACATTGCTGTTGTGATCAATTATCATCATCGCCACACTCTCCTCATTCATCTTACATAATCCTTCCCTCACTTGTAAACATTTCAAGTCTCCATCATTTTCATCATTATTGTAATCAACGCCATCAACACCACTACATTCTACACTCAGTCAACCACTGTCTGCCTGACTCGCACTGGCTATTAAGACTTATTGACCGCTTTACCTGTTGTCTCTTCTCAAACTCCAGTTTAATTGGGGACTTGATGCAGTTGCAGGTGTCCTGATAAGTCTGTTTAAGTGCCAACTCCATCAGATGCTTGTGGTATGCCCCCGCCATGTTACCACACATGAAAATGATAACATTGGCCAAAATCTGTACGGAAACAGAGGACAGACAAACCTGGTATTAGATAAATATTAAGACAAAAATAATCTTCAGGTTGAATATATTAACGACTGACTAGTAATGTGGCATTCATTTGAAAGAGCAGACACAGAGCTGTACTCAATTACTATATGTTGGTTTGTTATGTGAAATGAAACAGGCGGTATCAGAAAGTCCATTTAATCTCCATTGGCCACAGTCTAAAGACAACTGCATGTCTTAGAATTAAGTCAAAGGATCAGGTCATAAAATAGGTTCCAAAATGAGAACAGTAAAATGCTTTTCTCATTTTAAGGACTGAGGAAGTATTGGGATTTTGTGACATGGAATCAAAACCTGCAAAGTAAAAATAAGGAAAATATATGGGGTATAAATAGGGTACTAGTCCCTGGCAAAAGAGATCTTTAGTGAAGTTGACATCCAGCCCCACATATTTAAGGGTTATGTGGCATTCATAAAAAGCACCGCATAATTCATTTTCTTGTGAATCACTTGTTTAAAGGAAACAGTTTCCACCCATGGATGACCCCAGAGATTTATAAATACAGTACAGTGGTAAGATAAGGGAATTAGTTGCCCTTTATGCTGCCCCTGCTGAGTTGTTTATTTCGTAGAATAGCATCATGTATTCCCTGCATCAACCTTCCCTCTACAAAGCTAAAGAAAGGAAATAAAAAAATCATAAGTAAACCCTGTGCCTAATGATGTTTCTGCACCTCTCGTCTACATAAATAGACTTTCCTTTGCAATAAGGTTCATCGCACGCAAGGAGGCCTGTCTGTTTCTTAATTAGTGTTATTACGGCAAACGCCACATCCCACTACAGGCTCTATTTGACCATGGCATGGCTTAAGTGACAAAGCTTCTGTTAATCATAATGACACTTGTGTAAGCATCACTGCTGCTATGGATCCTCTTAACTACAATATATTTTAACTGACTGTATGTAATGCATAGTCAACATTTCCCCACTCCCTGTACTACATCTTTGTTAATACAGGTAAATACAGAAATATCTAGAGATATCTCTAGAATTGGTGGACTACTTAACAATGTCTGACTAAATAGTTTTAAGGATTTTAAACCTTAGGAAAGATGTCTCCATATATCATTCATTCAATAGTTTTGTTTTTCAGTGTGTACAAAGCGTTCCAGCCTCATAGCACCACAAACATTGCTGTATATTCTTTGTCTTGATTTCATCATGTATTCATTGTCAGGCTCTTGTCACACTCTTCATTCAACAGATGACAGGAGAATCAATTCTGTCTCGAAGGCACATACTGTATGTGATGCTTACAAACAAGTCATGCTGTGTTGTATTTAGTGGCTCACCTTTATGGGACAGATGAATAGAAAAGGCTGACATCTAAGGACAATCATAAAGATAACAGCAATTGAATTGTATTTCTGGAACTCATCTGTCATTATAACATCAGAGAAAACAAAACTGTTGTGTTAAATATGACACATAAGCATAAATGCCCACTCCAACCAAAGCTCTTCACTAAACCCACAAAGTGCAAATTGTGATCCATCAGAAGTGCAGTCTATTTGGATTATTTTCATTTCAAAACAGTACATTATTTTTCATTCACATTTCATGCATCCCTCATGGCAGCACTTATTATAATAGGATGTGACCCAGTGATGACAGGTGAATGTATGAAGACCCGGGAGACCTTGAGCTCAATATTTTGCAATTTACAGCAAATGGACAATTTAATGGTTCTCTCCTATTGCATTTTTTTTTAAAAGAGTATTTTCTCCCTCTCCTTCCCCATCTTTTATTCCCATTCTCTCTCGTTTGTCTGCCTGTCTCATTCTCACCAATTTCACTTTCACTTGCAGTCTCTGTCTTTCTTTCCAGCATAGTGGTGACCTTATTGTCACACTGGTCATTGCCAATTTGCTCTCTCTCTTTTCTGACGTAAATGTGCCCGACAGATTTACATTACAGCACCAGAAGAGCTGTACAAGGAGCCCTTAGCCTTTCGCACAAAAAACAAACATCTCATTTCAGCAACAAAACTCAAAAAAAATAAAGAAAAGAAAAACAAAACTGTTGCACTTTTCAGCTCACAAAAGCTTATGGGAAAAGTTTAGTTTATATAGTTTATGTACTCTATCAGTCGACTGACAGTAGGCAACCAGGGTAGTACAGCAGTACATTGCGTTCAAAGATTTATATCAAATGTTTTAAAACAAAAAATCTACATCAGCGGCTCTTTCTTTTTACACTGTGAAATTATTTAGTCTATTTTATTTTTGTCATACTGCACATTGCTGCAGCTCCACTTTTCACCCTGTGTGTTGAATGCTACGTTTTAGCTACCGAGTGAAGCATCTCATTTCAATTTAGTCTTCGTTTGGAGTTGCACATGCGCTACCCAGTTAAGGACTACTAGCCGATCAGAAGCAGAGAAGGGCGGGTCCTGAAAAGCCAGTAACCACAGCTTTGGTTCAGCTGTACATGTTCGTGAACCAGCTTCGCAAGCTAGACTGGAGCAAGAGTTACAGAGTGGGGGGTTATTAATTAGTAACAAATTGATCTTTCATACTTAATGTTTTAACTATGCATTGTTTCTACATCACAGCAACAACTTTATGTCCATGACTGGCTAACGGCGGACATCTTGTCACTGTGTGTGCTGCATCTCAGTGTTTCTCCACCAGTGTTTTTGAGGGCGTGCCATAATAGCCGCTAGGCAAACATTATGATTATGACGCGTGTTATAAAGTGACGCAGATAGGTTACAGAAGTAAAGGCTGGACTACAATCAAACTGTAGTTCAGGAGCAGTGTTTTCCTTCTAAAATCTTTATTGCAAAAAGAGAAATAAATTGTAAATGGGACATAAAGAAGTATACAAAACTTTGATTTGTGCAAAATAACATATTGCATAAATATTTTTCAAAAATGTAATTTGTGATATGGTTATAACAGTTAGTTTTCTGTCCATGTTGAGTGAACTGGATGTCTGTTGTTTATATGCTCTGATAATGCTAATCCAACACATCCTTGCAGTAGCGTCTATGTTGCTAAAATTGGACTTCTCAGGAAATTGGAACCATCCAAGGAGCAAGTGAATGCACCGTGATTGAAATTCACAACCCTCAACCCTAGATGCCACTAAAACTTACAGACTGATCCTTTATGAGTACAGATGTAGTCAGTATCCTTTCTGAGAAAACAAAATCTGATTTGTATGTTCAGACACACATGCTATTCTAAATATATATCAGATGAATGTAGTTAAAATAAATACACCAGCAATGTACTTGTCTCTCCTCTTTATATAACAAAAGCAAACAGGGACAGAGGCCATGTGAATACGTATGGTCTGCTGGCTGGGTTTATGTTCACATTTATTCACTGTATTTGGAATAGACATCCCGCTTGCTGTCCACTGAATGTATTATCTCCTCTCTGCACATTTCCAAACACTGAAAGAAGAGTTTTTTTCCTTTTTCAAATTAAAGTCATTACATTAACAAGCCTGGCTTAGTTCATGACTGTTTATTTTCTATAGAAAGTCTGAACTTTGTGGTACAGAATAGTGTTCAGAGAATAGGGTTCAGACAAGTACACAAAATGACTGAAAGCAGGCACAAGAAGATTCACTGGATCCTTTGTAAGCAGCATTATAAAAGGGTTTTCCACAGCCCATATATTTTATGCAATATTTTATAATCTCACTTTAAACAACTAAAGCATCATCATATTTAAATGAAAATCCATTCAGCTACACATTCATTTTCTTTTTGTGAGCCTGTAAATTAAAAATTAGTTGCACTAGACATCCCAAACCATCACACCAATTAGGTAGACTGATAACTTCACTGGTTTTAACATGCAAGTTCACAATGATTGCTTTGCTGCTTCCTGTGGACTGATAAGATTTATATACTTGACATACTTGACTTGGAGTTTATCTTTTTTAGGCAGCAAAAATTGGAGTCTGATCGTTCCAACATCCTGCAAAAAGCATAAATATAACAAATCTATTTTAATATGTTTTGACAAATCACACATCCAGTGGGTCATCAAATCATAGAAAAAACAAAGCTACAGTTGTAAACAGTTGCCTTTATGTATAACATGAACTACTCAACAGATTACATTCAATTAGACCTGGGGCTGCTCTATTAACTGACAACTGTTGGACAAGACACTGACAGCAATCCAGACCATCTAAAAAGGTCAGCGGTGTGAATCGGCTGGCTGTACAAATCATTCGTACCTCACCAGTACCCAATTATAGATAACAGCGGGGTTAGGTGAGGGCCTCTGAAGGGCTTTGAGCTGGTGAATTCTGGGATTAAGCCCAATACAGGTTATTATGACACTAGGTGTAGAGGAAGACAACTATCTAAGATCAGTGTGAAGCTGTATCTTGTTTTAATAACCTGTTGGCAACAAACATTCAGCTGATGTTCTTTCAAGATCCCTTTTACGGAAATTACCTTGAGTACAAATGAATGCCTATAGCATTGTATATATACAGTATATTCACTTTTGAAGAGAAATAAAAACTAAAATACACAATTCTCAAGACAGAAGTGCAATGGGAAACCTAAATACTGGGTGACATACAAGGCAAACGTCAATGAAAACATGTCAGCATACAGGTCTTGTATGCTGCCTTCGATATGAAGAAACAGGGTCAGATTTTCTTCAAAATCCATTGGTTTATCTAGGCTGTGAAGTTTAGGCTTGCTCCTGAGCCTCTTGCCTAATGATTCTAAACTGCACACAGGACGATAACACAGCCAGCTCCCACATAGGGATAAAAAACAACAAACATGGTGCAGGACAACAACACTGTGGAAGATATGTTCAATAACTTACAGCAACGTTACTTACTACCGTCAGTCCTTATAGGTAAGTCATGCCACTCGGCCGCAATCTTTCAACTTTTTTGGACAAACAAGACCAGGCTCCTATGTGAATGAATGGGGAGAGCACCAGAACTGCCGTTTCACTGGTCGCCAGGAGATAAAAACTACATGACTAGAATCAGCAGTAAAATATGATAAAAAACCGCTGGACACGTTTGACAACTTTGCCCCAAAATAAGGTTTAAAAGGCGTTTTTCCCAGGCGGTTATACTTCTACTACACATGCGTCACCTCTTCTGCGCATGCGCAGTAGAAGTAAAACAGACCCTAACGTCAGTGGATCCACACAATTGGCTGAAATATGATTCCCGCTTTAGCTATTAAAAGTAGACGATTGGCTTTTTTGCCGGAGGGGCAGGATAGCCGCCATGTTTGCCATTAAGGGCATTCCCCATAGTTATATAGAGGATGTGACTGAGTGGCATGTCTCCTCTAAAATGTCTCTGCTACGGTCCAAATGTTACACAAAAGTGTGGCAATAATAATCTTATTTATAATGTTCAGTATAGCTCACTAACTTTAATTTTTGTTAAATTTTAGCAATGCTGACATTGCTGAGCCTCCCTGTTGAACATTGATGTACCATGTTGGCAAAATGCAGTCAATGTAGTGTTATCATGTCACAAGCATCGATTAGTTCCACGTCAAGCTAATAGCAATATTATTGTAAAGTTACAGCTGTTTCCAGTATTGAGATTCCAGAATCTCTTATGTCTCTGTTTTGGCCAATGCCAAGTGCTAGTTCAAGCACACGCTTGGAAACATGGTGGTTGCAATCTGAAACCTCACCGCTAGAGGCCACTGAAGACTACATATGACCCCTTTAAATCAGCAAAGGTGCAAACCTTCATTTTCATACTCAAACAGGTAATACATGTAATATGAAACAGTGGCTACAAAGCACCTTCACTTCCTGGAGTCATTACGTCACTGTGAGGTTGCTGGGAGTAGCTTCACATTACCTCACAGGCATTGTATCCATTTCCATTAGACTCTTAAGAAAGCATATTGTAAATGTATTTCCCAAAATGTCAAACTGTTCATTTAGAAAGGTCTCTTATGTTGTACTTAAACAACAATGTACTATTTCATCTCCACGAAGGGTTAATTTAGCTGTTATAATTTTTTAGCCAAGCAAGCGGGTAACACTTCTGGTTGCCATTGGAATAGAGATCATTTAAGAATTACAAAGACAGTCTTAGGCAAGGAATCATTACTGAAAAAGTTATAGGCTGAATGTAGTACATGTGCTCATCAACATTTAGTAGGATAATAAGAGGTAATAACAAAACCAACTGGCCTTTTTGTTTTGCAATTTTCAAGATGATGCTTCTAAACAACAGCAGCTGTTTCAGGTACAGCACAGAATTTCCCATTAATCTTCTTCACAAACTTCATCCCAGCAGATTACAGTATCTAGACCAATGACCTTTACATTTCCTTTACTCAGTAAGCAACTAATGAAAAATGCATTCGGGGACCCATTTTATTCATAATTCACCTTGAAGGATTAATAACAGGCCAGCTAATCAAATGTAAGGATTTACCTGTGGGTTTCTGAATTGTTGCTAAGACAAAATAAGTAATCTGAAGGCAGTTTGGGATCTGGTAAGGTGTGATGGACATTTCTCATTATTTGTGACATTTTAAAGGCTAAATTATTTGGATACCGTTTTTCTCCTCCAACACCCAAATATATCAGGAACTTTACCAGTTTAGAATGATACTGTCTCTTCAGAGGTACTTACTATACTATCAACTACTTTGTGTATTCATTAAAAGTGATATTGCTACTGCTATCTCTCTGAACAAACAACATCAGAACAGTGTCCAACCAGAGGTAATTTTTCAGGAAGGTAAAAAAAAAACAACTGTACAATAAAGTCAAAAAGCATGTTTGCCAATTTGCCATCTGAATGAACACGCTGGTCAATGTTGTAATGCAACAAATCCATCAGCCCCGCGTTGGCGAGTGCCACATAAAAAGCTGAGAGGTTTTTATAGCTGCTGTCCAGTAGTTACCCTCTGACACATTAGACTTCGAGCATCCTGTCACCCAACCTCACTGCTCTCACCTAAAAACGAAGATGTATGCCTGAGCCTGTCCTGACACAAAGAGTTGGACTGACATTGGCATACTGCCAGAGAAACACTGAAGAGGAAAATGCATGCTTGCACTCTCTCCCTCTGACACTCACTTATACAGGCACACACAAAAGCACAAATAAACAGTGAGCACACGCAGACAAAAACACACATACATTAAACAGAGATATGACAATATGGATAAAAGTTGCTTTGAATCATCATAGTTTCGCAATGGCCTAATAAAACCAACAACTGACATTAAAGAGAAAGCTTGTACGATAGAAACAGTATGCCAAAAATTCCCCACAGTAAACTGATTTATACACACAGTGTACATGTTGTGCCTTAATGTACATGTTAAAAATTACCAGCAATCAGAACGATACCCAAAGTTTTCATCATGGAAAGAGGGACATATGGACAGATTGCATGTTTATATGTTTTTTTTTGTTTCTATGAACTGTATCTCAAAGCATCACACATAATAGAAACACAATTCACCATTGCCGAGCTCTACATCGGCACACAAAGAAAATGGCTTCTGATCAAATTTGGGCGACATTAGAATGGAAATTCAAGGCCTTATCTCAAGGAACAGATCAAATCATACAACATAAAATGATTAGCGGTAGATTACTTAGATGCCTTTGTACATTAGCAGTTAGTTTCGATCACTGACCTTGGTATCTCTGTCCATTGCTCAGCACCAGAGGGACATATCAACCTTTCAGAGCTAAAGATATAGAAAGATCATTTAATAATGACAATTTATGTCCCATTTCCTCAAGGGTGGGTGGGGGGGGGGGTAGGTTTCATTTGTGAGAGTTATTTGTTAAAACTGTCTATTTTACAATACATATTTTTATTACTACATATTTTAAAAGCGAGCAGAGCAGAGGAAAACAAGCTCTACATTTCAGTCTGGCTGTAAATATACAGTGCAGGTCCCTGTGTCTGTTTATTAAAGTCTGTATGTTGTTTTCCATCTACTGGGAAAGTGAAGTCAGTTAGCTCTAGCTAACATCTCCTCTTTAGACTGTGATCTGGAACCTGAGCAGGACGTTTTCTGGCTGCTAGTTCACGTTTGTTTGTTGTCATTCATCCACATATCGAGAACACTAATGAACTAAATGCCGTTTCTCAGGATCTCAAGCTCAATACAAGATTACAATAATCAACAAGACACAAACATGTAGTTACAATAAATGAGAAAAAAGCAACAGATATATTAAGGTAGAGTGAACGTGGTTTGGCTGGAGAATTGTAAAGTGCACAGTTAAACTCCTATCTGGCTCTATACTAATAACAGCAGCATCAGAAATAAAAATAGCAGCAGCAGAGGTCAGTAATAATGCTGTACTAATGTAATAAGGCTATGGAATGTTACATTCATATGAAGGAACATTACTACCTACTTGTTTGGATTATATGTAGTACTTTGCTTAGTATCAAGTAGGCTAGTCAAACAGTGAGAAAAATGTATCTTTATCCTATTCGTTTTACAATCGCAGCATAACACTCCTAATTGTAATGTGGTGCCTAGAAATTCCCACCCTTGAGGTGATACATCGTGATGCATTGAGATATCGAATCAAATTGAACCTTTAACCTGATAATCATAATCGAATCAAATCATGAGACCAGTGAAGATGCACACCCTTAATATTTTGCTAATTGCTCAAATCATTATTAGCGTTTACTGTTCAGGAGACACTGTAAATTTGTCAAAATAAAAGCCTTACCCAGGCTGTCACATTTCAGTTGGATTAATATTACTACAAACATCACCACTGATCTTAGAAAATGTAATTTAGGATGGGTAAAGGTGACTTAAGAAATTGTACAGAGAAAGATAAAGAAATGTAAAGTTAAAGCAAACGGTACGTAGATTACACTGACAAATCATTTTAATGGGCAAAGTTACAAGCCAACCTGCCTGGAGCTAAATTCAATTGTTCATGTACTCTCATGCCATAATAATTAATCCTATATTTTGAACCCAGTCTTATGATGTGTAGTAGAAACACTGCTTGGTTGGGAGCTTGAATGAGATTTTTGTAGTATTATACCAACTTTGATAGTGGTTATTTTTTCTCAGTAAGGGAACTTAATATTGTTAGGTTTTTCATTTTTACAAAAAAAATAACATGAATGCAGTGACGTGTGACCTGGCTTACGTCACAGAAAGTCTGAGTGACCAATATCACTTATATTTTGGCCGATGATGTGAAAAAAAAAATAATTACAAGCCCTGTAGGGACAGATCAACCTAAATCTACTTTTTTATTTGATCTTCACGGCTGCTATGGGCAAATGTCATTCTATAATGAGAACCACCACGCCACTACAAGTGTAAGCATCAGGTTATTGGATCCAATATTCCTCTGAAAGAAGAACAACCCACTCGGGGTGAATTCACAAAGAATGGATTGTGCATTACTTTAAAATACTATCTGCCCCGTCTCAAGGTCTGATTCATAAAAGCTACCATGCTAATGACTTCACAGCACAAACTTGTCCACGTGCAATGTGCCCTTGTTTTGAAGGAGAACATATTCTAATTATAACTATTTTAATTAATGATGTTTTAACTCCCCCCTGCTCTTTCATTCATTTCAATCAGCAGGATGTCTCATTTTCTATGAATCACTGTATATGGAGTGGTTTATCATAGTGATTTTGTTATTTAGGAACTCATGCGTCTGGGCGCATTTCTGATCACTGGAAAGTCTGGGTGTGACACCCCTCATAAATGGGCTACAGTAACCACCAACTCCCCCAAAGACGCTAATAATTACTGCCTTTTACTATTAGCACCAGTGTTTGGGAATTGGACTTTTTTTCCCCAATGAGGCTCATTTGCAATTTTGCTTCAGTTAGCTTGGCAGCAGAGTTTGGGGTGTTATGTCACCCTTTGCGGATGCTCTGAGAATTACACAATTATTTTTTTCTTCTTTGTGCAGGATAAGTTGCTGCAAAAGCCATGCAATTCTTTTTATGAATTTACCCCTCAGAGTGCTGTTTCCATGGCACGCTGAATGTACTTCCATGTGATTACAGATCACAACAACAGGAGTTATATATGAAAAGAGCTTGAATCATTTCATAATTGTACCTTAAAAAACTGTATAGACGAAAGATGAAGTATCATCACTGCAGAACAGCAGAAAATGCAATTTATTGAGCTTTCACCAACATCTGCTCTTTGAAACAGTGTTAATGCCCTGACTTCTCTGTCTTTTAGCAAATATATGCGCAGGCTGCAGGCAGGATATACATGGGACACTCTTCCACTTCCTGCAAAAAGGAGCAGTTTTAGAACTTCTGTGCCAAGTGGTCTTAAACAGTTGACAAAATGTACAAAATCAAAAAAGGCAACCATTTCTAACCTGGATATGAAGAATGTATTTTTCATGATGGTAATTTTTTGTCTTTTATTTGTAATTCAAACATATGATGTAGACACTTGAAAGCACTGCTACGCTTTACTCTACATAATGTACAAACATACTGTATTTGTACCATAATAAATTATGCCTAATTCATCCCCTGTCATCATGACAACCACAAATCCAGACTTGGCCCTCAGCATAGTCAACAAACTGAGGGAAAACAACATCACTGTCACTGACAACAAATAAAATACTTACAACGAATCATAGAGTCACCAGGATTTGGCAGAGTCTTTGTTTACTAGTGGGCATTTCGTTCCTTGGCAATGTCACGTCTAGCCCGGCATGCCATCTTGACTGCCGATTGAGCAGCAATCTGTCTACTTCAAAACAATGCCTTTGTAACTTGACACAAAGACTGTACAAAATGTTAACACTACCTTCCTAAAATGTGTGTCACAGTCATCTCTCACAGGGGAAAAAAAAAAAAAAAAAATCAACTAACAATATAATAATCTTCATTTACAGGTGAAATCAAAAGGCATCACACCCGTTATTGAAATTCAGTGTCTCCATTTCCTTGATCAAATTGTAGAAGTGTATAAGACAAGGAGAAAGCGAATGCAAGCACTCTTTTAATGAATTTTTTTCATACTTATGCAAATATTTTTTTCTTTCCATGCATGGTCATCCTTAACGCTGATCATCACTGTTATTTTTCTTTAGTCATTTCCATTATCTAGACTTTCCTTCTCTATTTCTTACTTTGATTTTGTTCTCCCCTGGTCTTTGTATTTGTCTATCACACTTGTCCATCGCACTTGCTTAGAATTGTTCTTCACTATACTTTTATTTTTATTAACGCTTATTAGCTATGACAGAAATTGGAAAAGAAAGACATTGTTTTTGGATTAAAGAGCAGCTGGCCACAATACACACAATACACACAACCCGATCAACCAGACCAGGCACCACGGCGGGTGCGGTGATTGCTCAGAGGACAGGAAAGAGACTCTGGATAGGAGCCATGGCCCAGCTTGAATTTAACGCTGCTCCTAAAGGTCTGGTCTGGACAAAATGGGACTCATGTTGGCCATGCAACAGAGACTGTTGTGCCCACATCTTTACAAAGACCTGCCCCATAAACATCTTTTACCTTTTACATGACTGATGCTATCCAATATTTTTACAAGGGGTATTCTCTAAAAGGACATTCTGGCAGATTTTCCACTGGGATTGTGCTGACAGGCAAACTGACCTGATGCACAAGAGGAGCTGGCAGATAGTGACCATGCAGTATACAGCCCCAGGCTGCCCAGATGCCTGTTTGTCCATGCTACAGTTACACATCAAAGAAAAGTAGGCTGAGACCAAAGACCAGGCCACAGCAGAGTTTACAGAGGCAATAGAGATTGATTGATGGTTTAAGAGAAGGGAATACAGAGAGACATGAAGATACAGGCACAAGAATCATCATCGAGTACTAGGATAGAGCTGTAGTTCCACAAACCGTTATTATGTACATTATTTTTTAGGTCTGGAGAATTCCTTTTAAAAAGGAGCACAGGAGATGTTTTCTGTTATCTGAAGGAATATCCTTCTTATTTATCCTTTTTATTTATTCAAGAGATATGCATAAGTTATTATTGGTCTCATACTTGGAGAGTCTTTAAAAGCTCAACCAACACTTTTTCCAATGGCTGAACACAGGGTCCCTTTAGTTATGCCTGCAAATACACATAAAAATTTTAGAGTGGTCATATTGTATGATAAAAAAACTTTACCATTAAGATGAATTTATGATAAATTCTCTATTCTGTCTGACTGGGATTTAGCAACAGGGCTAACAAGCACAGGCAGAAATTTACATGTAGGAGGTCAATGAGATGAAGACATGGTTAAATAACAATTACTGGACCTTTTTGTATGCTAGAAGTACTCTTTGTGATTTGGCTCTGAAATGTTACATTGCATCTTGGTCTTGAGTGAGATGTGGCTTTTGAAACATGCTTGTTACATGAATGTTTCTTTTAAACATTAGTTGGAATTTGCTGGAGGTGTATTGGCAACCACTGACTTTTGGAATCAGATTTCAACAATCTCAAATTAATTAAAGTCTACATTAACTAGATAATGGGTTTCCTGATATTGTTATTTCTTTGTCTTTCCCCGCATGTGCCAGCTGCCTGAACAGTTTGCGTTTGAAAACAACAATACTGCTGGAAAGAAGGTGACCTTTTAATAAAGCATAAAAAACACATTAGAATTTCAATCACTCACCTGCTATGCTAAATCAGTTTTAGTTTAAAGGTCACATTTGTTTGTTTGCTAAAAATATAGACTGTGCGGTTAAAATTACCAGAAATGCTAATTTTTTTTTAGCAGGATGGGGAGACATTTCCTTTTAAATGTCTAGAAAGGAAAAACAATATCATTAAGATTCCATCTGAATAATAAAACAACAACAAACAGTGGTTATCCCTTGAAGTATAAATATGGCAGGATATAGTGTAGCTATTTCTTACTAAAATTATAGTTATGGTTACAACGTTTATAAAACAGCTTAACGTGTGTTAGCCTTAAGTACAGTAAGTCTTCAGTTTGTATTGGAAAGCAGTGCTCCCTGGGAACTGGAGGAATATAAACATCTACAAGAGGGAGACACAATTTTGCGTATAACTGATTATTGCAATATATGGCAAAAACTACAAAGAAAAAATGAAGAAAAGAAAAAGAGTACTTTTTCTTGGATGGGACGAGTTAGTAACTCCAAGAAATTACTCATCATGGAAAAGAAATAGTCCAGCACGCAACAAAACAAGCCATGCTAATAAGTGAGCTTTAGAAGTGCTGCTAGATGGACTTACCTTTGGACAGAGCCAGGCTAGCAGTTTCCCCCTTTTATCTTTGTAAGCTAAGCTAACCGGCTGCTGGCTACAGCTACATACTTACCATGTAGTGACTGTTCAAGTCACTAATTAATACTCATTACTTAATAAATTGTTTGGAGGTCAAGTACACAGAGATGTGTGCATATTGTTTGGATACTCTCTCTTCTACTGTGTACCAATGTGTCGCTTACCATTAACCCACACTTATGTTTGATCACCTTACCTGCCACACTACTGCTTCCATGTGGTCAGCTGTGGTGGACAGGCAGACACTCAACACAATGGTGTGAGAGGCGGAGGTCAGGACACTGGCGATGATGGCATCCCGCATAGAGAACGGCAGCATGGTGTAAACCACAAACACAATGAACAGGAAGAATGACACCTGTAGAGAAAGAGACACACTTATCACACACCTGCAGAGGAAAGCATAAAAAAGAGAGAATGGAAAAACAGCGAGAGAGATGGACGCACAAGAGAAGAAAATACAGACGGAAATAACCAGCCCATTCTCATCTCAGGGTGTCCAATACCAATGCATTCAGAAAAAGGGACAAAACAGAGTTATTTGAGATGCACCGGGTGCGTCTCTATGATGCAAGTGATGTACGGATCGATACCAAAGTATCGATATTACTGATACCAAAGTTTCATGCTATAGGATTGATATTCATATAAAAGAATCACACAGTGATTTGGAGTGAGTGTGTGTTTTATCATGAGTATCTTTCTACCTGGATAGTCTAATTATACTCGGTTGATAGGAACTACTTCTCCTTCCGCCTGTCAAAGTCGGCTCTGCGACGGAGCTCTTTGAAGTGAGGCATTGTAGCCCTTTAAATTTCCCGCGATTGAATACTGACTATGGCTGACTGTAAAAGCAGTCACATCTGGCTGTATTTTAAGGATCGTGCAGACTAGACAACTGTCAGCGTTGGCCGATGGCTGTGCTGTTCACACTACACTACTTGCCGACTTGTGAGGGGATCTCGAAGCCTTTGTGGCGTTCACACTACGTGACTGATCGGTGACAATGGGTCACACACTACACGAGCTGACAACAGCTGTGTCACCCGATGACTGCATGGTCTCCAAACCACGTTTTGTCAAGAAAACACACGTGAAATGTGAAACGGAAAAAGTTTTGAACCTACACACGTAACAGCTTTTGTTTGTTATTGTAAAGATAGCAATTATAAAGACAAAGCATATGGGTGAAAGAGTAGATTAGCACACACAGGTAGCAGGGTTTGTCGGTGCTACAGAGAGAGCTTGAGGGGAGTAAGAAGTGTTAGCAGTGAAAAAGCAGCTGCCTCCTCCAGATATTTGGCATGTTAAATATCTGGCTGGCGTCTGTGATGTGTCATGTCAGAGAGCTGTTTTGATGTGTTGTTTAGTAGTTCACACATAATGACTGGCGATGGCCTATCGATCGCTGATTTACCTCTGATCACAGCCTGATGATTGCTGGGCTTGCCGAGCGGCAAATCAGGCTAAAAATCGTGTAGTGTGAACTAGGCTTTAGCCGTGAAGGTAATAATGACACTGTGTCTGATGTGTGTGTAAAGACAGTGAAAGACACTTCGCTAAACAGGATATTTTTATTATAATTAAAGAATATGAAAGTAGTTTGATGTCTTGTCATCATCCAGCTATTATTTGAAATTGGTAAGCCTACAGCCTACCCTTTATCACATTAAACTAGACAAATTATTACTTGGCATTGGAATTAAGTGGTCTTGCACATCACTACTCTATGAGACGCTTCCGGAAGTGTTTGTATGAGACGCTCTGGGGAGTCCCGTACAGGCCGTAAGTGCTAGCTAGCTAGCTACGTTCGTGTTAAAGGTGTTGACAGCCCCCTGAAGCCCCTACCCTTACCATAACCATCAAAAAGGTTGATACCTAAACCAGGGTGCAAAGTGTACAGTGACAACCAGGGCGGTCAACTTTTTTTCCAGGTCCAAAAGAAAACCCAGTACAGCATAGGCGCAGCCTTCAGTGAATTAAAATTTTACAATGCTTATAATATCCTTGTGTATTTAACTGATGTCATCAATCTCTAGATGATGATAAATCAGTTCATTACACCAGTTCATGGGTGCCCCATACCACACAACAACTTTTGTAGTCAGAGGTCTCCAAGTATTCTAGAGCAAAACTGCCAGCAAGTCAGACACATAACAGCAGACCATCATGACCGCTCAAAACAAACCCATATAGTGTTGAAACAGAACTAAAGACACATAAAATACAGTCTGCATTATTATCTTTAATTCCTAATTTTTATCATTCTCATCAATTTTAAAGTTTCAACTTACTCTTTTTTTAGCAAATATCTCTTTTCCTTTTGCTCATCTTGAGTGTGAATGATGTAATCTGCGTCCAATAAAGCAGTAGTCATAGCCTGTTGTTGGGGAATTGGGAATTTTTGGGAATTACAGAGTTAAAACAAATGCCATGTTTATTGTGAAAGGACTCACAAAAGACTTCAAATGAAATAATACACTCTATATTGATGTAAAAATGTATCTCTACAATAACTAATCCATTAATCAATTTCACTGCTCATGCCTAAACCCCAGTGTCAGCAGACAATTATATCAAATTACATGGTGACAATGAAATGACAGGGTTGGCTCTCAGCTAGTTAACATCAGATAGCTCATTTTAAGTAAAAGAAATGCTAATTATGAATCTCTGAAGGTAGGAAAGTTAATTGTATTAAAGCAGCTAGATAGTTAACTACTGACATTAACCTGCTGCGTTTCCATTACTGTATGATGCACCAGACTGGAGCAGCTGCCCTGCGAGTGATGCAGACAGACAAGGCATTCAATTAACGTCAATGTTAGGAAATGGTATAGTCCATTTTATGGGTGTCCGAAATCGTATTTCAAGATTCTTGAATATAAGGAATGAGTATGGGAAATATATTTGTAATATTTACAAATACAGGTAAGAAAGACCCCCCTGAACTGTTGGTTTTTGTCTCTTTTGGGGTTCAAGGGTTCTTAACTAGGGGGGTCAGACCCCCCAATCCCCCCCATAATTTGAATCATGACATGAACCTAACTTTATGCACGTCGACCGGCTAACTCTACCTACTAAGCACATGCGGAGCTGATTTGTGTTGCTGCAACGTAGCAAAGCGGGGCATCATACGGACGCTGAGGGGTACCTTTAAAATCCCAAGGCTTTGTCACGCTGTCTTAAAGTGTCAGTTATGATGCACTGAGATGAAAATGCATTGAAATAACAAATCAGTGTTGACAGTCCTGGGAAAGGACTTGGCAAAGAAAGAGCAATGACCTACCAAGTCTGAAAAACACCAACACTATTTGCTAAAGTGAAATGCATATGTACAGCTACATATGTTGCGTCAAATCAGCCCTGCTCAGTGACATATTTGTTATCAAGCAACAGCCTAAATTACAAAAGGAATAAGGAGGAAGGAACAAAAAGTTGTGCCACTACACATACTTAAGTGTTGTCCACTAAACAGTGGACCCATTATAACATTCTTAGTGTGTTCAGCTTACCTTAAGCTCCCTTGTTAAGCTCCCTTGATTGCAAGGAGGAGAAGAGGGGCCAATCAACTCTCACACTTGACCTGACACCTCTAATGTTGCATGCTACCCTTTTTACCTGAGCTCCACACAAATACAAATACGTACACACACACACACACACACTTCTTAAATATGCCTTCTGCTGCAGGGTTAAATCAGCTCATCTGCTGATGTGCATGGATAGAAAGAGGCCAGTGTTCTCACAGGCTGAAGCCAGGTGCCAGTTAACCTTTCTTGGGTTATTTGCATGGCCAGTGGGAAAGCAGGGTTTAGGGTGTAGGGTGCAGCGGGATGGAAAGAGGAAAGAAAAGCATGAGGGCGGGAGAGCGACCAAAAACAAGAAAAACAGTACCTCCTGTGTTTAAGCCTAGGTGACTAACATACTGTTCTACACTACTACTTTCTTAATGGCTAAACTATGGGAGTGAATGCAAATAGTAGCAAATATCAAAGGACGGTTTGTTTAGATTCAAGAAAATGCTTTATTAATGTTACAATTCAAATTTACTCAAATGAACAGTATGCCCTCTGCTTTTATAAACCTCCTCCTCCTTCACTACAGATAAAACTACCAAAAACAACTTACAGTAAAAAAGTAAATACGATATTCTTCGTATGGATCTACTGTACAGTTGACACATTGTTTTTCTGTTCACCAGCAATAGATTAAATATACTGCAGTACTAGTGCAATAATAGTATAGTTTATGAGTCATAAATGGCTTTTTTTCAGCTTCTCAATTCACAATTCATTTTTAAAAGGACCATTAATCAATGTTTTTTCCTGCATAGATAATAATTGGCAATTGCTGAAGTGGACAACCTGGAAAATTTATATTTGCTGCAAAATGTGTTTTCTGATATAATTTCAACAAGGTTTTCTCATATTCTGCTTTTGGTTACTATATGATGTATGATCAGAAACAGGTGATTGCCGGTCTTCCAAGAACAGAGTAGCAGAAGTGACATGGGGAGGTCAGCATATTGTAACAGAAAACTTAACACTTCAAACTGAAAGTTACAACAGATGATATAATACGTTATATTAGACGTTATATTATATAAATAGATGTTATACAGAGTTATTCAGCAAATGTAGTAAACAGGCACGATTTGTCATTTGAATACCAAAATATGTATATATACCAATGATGGCAAGTGAATAAAGGGCATTGCACCACCCCACCAACCACAAAGCTTAATTTAGAGTCAGTGAACATAATCAATTATTTTTTTTAAATTGGAAATTACTGTATGATATTCAGTGCAAAACTGTGTCTATTTTGTATTATCCTTCTTAGTGGGTGCTGTCTGTGCCATGCAAAACACTCGTAATCCTGCCTTAATCTCTCTAATGTAAGTACTGGGCACCCTAAAACTAATAAAACAATGGGATTAATGAGGGTCATACAATAGACACTGTCCCTGTTTATATTTCTTATTTTATCTATAACACTAGCTTATTTCTAAAGAAGGTGAGTGTTGTGGTTCTCAGGGTGTGGTAGGTAGGAGGACCCAAACGCAGGACACGTATAGAGGTGCAGTTCATAAAGGGGGTTTATTAAAGCAAAAACAAAAGGCGAACAAAAGGCGAGCACACTTACGGACAGAGTGGCTGGAGAACAGAGTCCAAAAAACAAAGTAATCCCAACAGAAATCCAAAATGACATGACAACAAGGCAGATAACAGGACCGACAGACTCAGGGGTAACACAAGCAACAGGAACAATGACCGGGCAAGGACTGAACAAAAACACCAAACATTTATACACAGAGGTACAAACGAGCAGGGCGGGAGAAACTAATTACACACAGGTGAGACCACTAAGACAATCAAAGACGAGCACAGGAAGTAAAACAAGACGAGACACCAGGGCAGACGACTACAAACTAAAACAGGAAGTAAAGCTACAACATAAGTGACTAGACAAAACCTACAGAAGTAAGAAACATAGAAACAAGACTAGAAACACTGATGAACACTTGAAACTAACACGAAACACAATAACAAAACATCTGTAAACACAAGGACATAACAGTGAGACATTAAGCCACTCATACATAAAATTATTACATTAGGTGTAATACCCTATCAAAATAATGGGGACAGGCTACTGTACAGTAGTGTGGTAACCTTGTAGGACACACCACCGATATAGGACTTTGAACCTACTGAAAAGGGTGTATATTTGGTGACATTGTATTTTTTGTTCCACAGCTTCAACAATAAAGATTTTAAATAGAGCAAACATTAACATGTACAGTATAAATGATACTCAATGATCCATTCTGTATATTCTTGCTTCACTTATTATATTACTGTGCTGCCCTGTCTCCCCACCAAAAAATTCTAAAGGCTATTCTGCAAGAATGATGCAGTACTTTTTATTGTGTCTGAACATCTCCAAAAAAGCTTATTGTCACAGGAGTGCATCATGTTTTAAAATAAAGCCTGTTACCAAAGTCCATTCCAAACACCAACACTTTATTAATACTGTACTGAATATAAAGAGCTTGGAAAATGTTGTTCGATACAACACCACAATGAACAGTAGATTGCCACCATCTGTGACTGAGGTATTAACAATTATTACCTACCTAAAGAAAAGCATGCGACACATTTTCATGGTTAGATGAGCAGCAGATGTACTGATGGTTGCTGCTGTTACTTCCTGATGCCTTTACAGAGAAGGAAACACTGTTAAATTGCTTATTAAAAACTAACAACTTGTGGTAACAACAATGGTACCAATGACCTTTTTAGTGAGGCAGTCCACGCTGCTGTGCAGATTTGATACAATTCAGAAATATATACTGTAGTCTACACATATTATCTTATAGAGAACTGACAAGTACCGACACCTTGAATTGACTTTGCTTTCTTTGCTATTTCTCCATTTGTAGTTGCTTTTTTCCAATCAGATAAGGTTTGACTGTAATATATATATGTATATATATATATATATATATATACACATGTTTTCTGTTGGAGGAGATAGAGGCTACTGACATAAAGACGAGAAAGCTCCTCACAATGCATGGAGGGTTTTATCCCAAATCCAGCACCCTGAGACTGTACACCAAGCGTAGCGAGGGAAGCCGAGGGCTAGTGAGTGTCAAGACCACTGTCTAGGATGAAACAACGAAGATCCAGGAGTACATCAGAAAGATGGCCTCCAAAGATGAAGGGCTTAGTGAATACCTCAGGCAGCAGAAACCCGAAGGTGAGGACAAGGAAGATGAAGAAACGTCATGGAGGGACAAGCCGCTGCACGGTGTGTACCACAGACAAATAGAGGAAGTGGCTGATATCAAGAAATCCTATCAGTGGCTGGAAAAGGCTGTACTGAAGGACAGCACAGAAGCACTAATCATGGCGGCACAAGAACAGGCACTCAGTACAAGATCAATAGAGGCTGAGGTCTACCACACCAGGCAGGACCCCAGGTGCAGACTGTGCAAGGATGCCCCTGAGACAGTACAGCACATAACAGCAGGGTGTAAGATGCAGGCAGGAAGTGCATACATGGAACGCCATAACCAGGTAGCTGTCATAGTGTACAGGAACATCTGCCACGAGTACAGGCTGGAAGTCCCAAGGTCAAAACGGAAGACACCTCCTAAGGTAGTTGAGAATGACCGAGCTAAGATCCTGTGGGACTTCAAGATCCAGACTGACAAACTGGTGATGGCTAACCAACCAGACATTGTGTTGATCGACAAACAGCAGAAGAAGGCAGTAGTGATAGATATGGCAATACCAAGCAACAGCAACATCAGGAAGAAGGAACAAGAGAAGCTTGAGAAATACCAAGGGCTGAAAGTGGAGCTAGAAAAGATGTGGAAAGTAAGAGCAACAGTGGTACCATTGGTGATCGGAGCACTGGGGGCTGTGACCCCCAAACTGGGAGAGTGGCTACAGCAGATTCCAGGTAAAACATCAGAGGTCTCTGTCCAGAAGAGTGCAGTCCTAGGAACAGCTAAGATACTACGCAGAACCCTCAAACTCCCAGGCCTCTGGTAGAGGACCCGAGCTTGAGGATGACACATACCACCCCGCAAGGGGTGAGAGGGGGATTTATATATATATATATATATATATATATATATATATATATATATATATATATATATATATATATGATTGTGCCTCTAAAACAGACCACATAAACATAGCTACATGCCACCTGAATTTAATTAAGTCTTTCTAGAAGTCAGGAGTGAAGCTTTGAACTCATTGAGTTTCAAAGCCTCAAGGAGCTACCAATTAGAGTTTAGTCAATGTAGAGCTGAGTAGACAGACAGAATGTCAACAAGAAGGATCTAACACACTGTAACCCAGCCCATGACACACACTGAATGTCTTAAATGAAAAGGATACTATATAAATATAATTTACTGTTTATGGGATAAAAACATTTGACACAGGTATGACACATATAGAGACTCCCAAACAGGGGTTTGAAAGACAAGCAGTCTAAATATAGTGCAGCTCTATTCAACTGGCTGCCCATGGGCCACATCCAGCAACCTCCATTTGGCCCAGCACATAATCTAATATATGACAACAAAAGTAAAATCTATGTATAGCATATGGAAGTAGCTAAAGACTGTGCAATATCGTTTCCTTCTCATCTTTGTTGAGTTTCACGTGCGCTTTATTGATCACTGCCAATCAAGGCTCAACATAACCGTTCAACCTGCAGCCTCCACGCTCCTCTGTGTCTCTCCAGAGCGCCCCCAGTCCACATACACAGTCACACACACAAAAGCACACGCACAGGGAGCCAGCTGATCAGTGGACATTGACAACAACTACGCTTGCTAGTGTAAGTAGGCTACGTGGTGAAACAAAAACTTAGCGAGTAAAAAGCCAATACTTTGCCAACACGCCTAAGCATAAACACGCAAAATGCAATGTTTTAATCTGCTCAGTCTCTCATCCACTGCAGCTAGTTTGGCAAATAGCTTATTGTTACCAACAAGCTAAAGTGGAAGTTGTCTTTCTTTAGTAACTGTTTAGCCATTAAAATATGGCACAATATAAACTCAGCTGGTGGCTGTCCAGCCTTCCTCTCTACCAGCAGTAGCAGAGGACAAGAGCAGGACAGGAGGGACTTCATTCTTTCTAAACTTCACTCAGGATGTTGTGGTTAGTTTATATTATCACCAAATATTACAGACTAATAAGCTGGATAAAAGTAACAATAAATGCGCCAATAGACATATACAATTACAACCACCGACTTACTTTTGCCGTTTTCAGTCCAAAAATCAGCTGATGTTTTACTAAAAACATCACCGGGCACCATCGTGATTAATGTGCAATACCAGGGAGCTGTGCCTGCCTTCTCTCGCATTTTTCTGCAGAGACAGAGAAGTGCCGCTTTGGAATACACAATCTTTTTTATTGTCTGACGACCCATAGTAGCTACATAGACATTTAGGGTATCAAATGAAAGGTCAATCCAGATCGATTGATGCCCCCATGACTGTGGGATGTTCCATTCTCAAGTTATATGCCTGTAAAGCATGGGAGTGTCACGAGGCCCCAGCTGTGAGCTTAGTGTGAGTGTTGTGGATGTTGTTTGTCTGGAGTGCTTGTTGTGAGCTTGTTGTGTTTTTGTTTGTCTGTCTCTGCTTGGCCCTCTCTCTCTCCAGTCTGGGAGCTGGGGACGTGTTTGCTGAGGAGTCTCATCCTCATCAGCGCATCTGACCTGTATCCCATAATCAGCCAGAGCTTAAGTAGGAGGCTCAAACATCCAGTCCCCGCCGGATCGTTGAGTATTCATGCGTATGAGTTGTCAGCCCCAGCCAACCTCGAAATCTGCCTTTGCCTTTTCAAGTATTGTTTTCGCATCGGTCTAACCTAACCTGTTTTCTCTCTCTGCCACAGAAAACCTCCGTCAAGCCTCAGCAAGCCGCCAGCCAGAAAACTCTCTGTTCCGCCTGCAGCCTGGTCATTCCCCTGCTCCCAGTCCGCCTGCGGCAAACTCGTGCTTCCCCCTACCCAGGATCAAGAAGGGAGCCTCTTCCTCAACCCACAATTCCCCTGCTCAACGTCTTTTGAATAAACTGTCTTTTTAGGGCCCGAGCACGAACCGTGCGAGGACCCTATTGAAACTGTTAGGATTATTATTTTTTTTTCTTTTTCCTGCAAAGTAAGCTCAATTTTCGTGGCCGCACCATGCTCAAAAACTCACCAAATTTGGCACACATGCCAGGACTGGTGAAAAATTTCGTATTTTGTGGGTTTCGCGGATGGGCGTGGCAAAATGGCTCGCTAGCGCTACCTAGAAAATTGGAAAAAATTAGCTCCTCGTCCACGTTCAACTTACACGCACGAAATTTGGTGGGGATGTGTATCACATCAAGACGCACAAAAACGCCTCAAGAACCCATACCCTAAACTCGACAGAAAGTCCGCCATTTTGAATTTGGCGGCCATTTTGGGACGATTTACACACTCCATACTTTAACGAACTCCTCCTAGGGATTTAGTCGGATCGACTTCAAATTTCTACTGTGCCTTCTAAAGGCATTGACAATAAAAAGTTGTGCTATCTGCGAATTTTCGTCGATGTCCGTGGCATGGCGTCAAAGATCAACTCTTTGACGCCATGACAGAGGAAGTAGTTGTAACTTCAGTGTACACGCTCACATCTGCACCTAACTTTACATGTTGAATAAGAGTCCCGCCCTGAACACATGTCCATGCCGACATTCACCCACAGTCATAGCGCCACCTGCTGGCAACAGGAAGTTAGCTACAAAACCTTCATGCAACATCCGAAATGCGTAGCAAATGCACAGCCGCACCGGTAGAGCTCCGAAATATGCAACTCGGCCGCATCACACCCCGACGCGCTACAGGTGCGTGGCCCTGCCCATCGCTGCTTGCAGCTTTAATTTTACTTAGATCTGCGTTTGCGTCTGACCTGACAGGGAGTGCTTTTGGTCACAGGAATATTGATCAGTATTCACTGTTTTTATCAATATTTCAATGTTTTGGAAGATTTATATGGATATGCTGGTATATTAAAAAAAAGTATGATAACTGTTGCATTTTACATTATATTCATCAAATTTACAGATACAATTGCATTCCAGGTGTATTAAAACATATTCAGTTGCATTAAATTTTATTGCAACATTATTGCATTAAAATATAGCTTTTTTTACCAGGTGAGGATGAAAATATATTTTTTTTCATTGCATGTCCATTTAGTCTGTAATGGTAAAATAAATTCAAAATGGATTTATATTCCTTAGTTTCCAACCTTTCAAAGGAGAACAGAATTATGCATCTAGGCCAAATGGTTGAGGAGTAATTCATGATTCATTTTAGATAGCTTATGTTATTTTAAGCATTTCAAACAATGGTTAAACAGGTTAAACAATGTATATGCAATGCAAACAGTGATGACTGAACAATTAAATTGATCATAATGTTCTAGTGACCGTTTTAGTGGATGTGTGTGTGTGTGTGTGGGCTGCAATCTATACAACATAGTAATGCAATATTGTGTGTATCAATATGTCAATATAAATAGCTCACCAACCGGCAAATCGGGCAAAAAATCATGTAGTGTGAACTAGGCTTTAGTTAGTTTCATCTTGTGTGTTTTGTATTGTAAATCTTTTTTTCCAATTCAATGTCTGTGTATATACATGCTGGTTTCTGTTATTGTCGATTAAGAATGAATATATTACCAACCTCTTCTGCTTAGAACTCCAAATCCTTCAACCTACTATCGATTGATTAATTGATTGATTTTGTTATAGTTAATAATTAAATTATTAATCAGAATAGTTATTAATTAAATTATTAATCAGAATTCCAAGCTGATAGTTTAGCATATCTTCATTAGACTGAAACAGATAATTGTCAATGGTACCCTGAGGTGAATATAGCTTTAAGCTACATTCTATAATTAATTATTAAATTATAGTAATAATAATCATTTTATAGTATTTATTATATAATACTGATCCCATTATACATTAAGAAAGCTTTTCTTTAGGGACATCATTTGCAGTTGAAAAAAGGTAAGAAATGGCAATATTTATTATCGCAAAAATGTTTAAAATTGCAATAATATCATATCTTGATTTAAGTTTTGTGATAATATTGTATTGTGAGGATCTATTCCCACCTCTACTTTTTACATAATTTCACTCATTATGGAAATATACAGCCACATCATAAAATTCATAAAACATAGGCTTTGGAAGCTTTTTTATTTTTTTCAAAAGCCATGAAGTAGCCCATGGATTGTATAATTTGTTTCCTGCACACAAGAAAGAAACAACTAGCTTGGTGGACTGCCTGCTGCTTTGACATTGTGCCACAGATTTCTCTTATCTGACCACCAAACTGTACAGCCCCTCAGCCCAACCTTTGGAACAACTGTCTCTTTTTCACAATCAGTGGAGCTTATCTTTATAGATATGCAGTCTGGCATTTCCATTTTCACTTCTATTTAAGCTGTTTACATGACTGCATAAACCAATAGCTCCCCACCATAATCCCTTCTGTGTGACAGAAAATATTATTTTGAGTATCCAGAGAGGCTCTGGTTCGGTTTATTTTGTTGTTGTTGTTGTTGTTGTGTTTTACCTAGCAGGGGTGGTGCAACATATTTGAGCCCAACAAAAAGGGTACTGCACTTGCATTTGAAAGCAATAAGCAAAAGTATCCTAAATATTAACTTTCATTCACTTGCACTCTTGTCTGTGTTCCTGTGTAATGTGTCAATCTGAAGAATTGGAATTTCATTACCGCAACCTTGGACTGTTTCTAATCTCTCTGTACCACTGCCTGACCGAGCTTTAATTGGACACAGTCTCATTTTATTCTTACAATGTTATGGTTCAATAAAGCTGGCAACAGCAGTAAGGATCCAAATGCAAACATAAATGCAACGTTCTGAAGCAGTTTACCAAGAAGGGGTTGAGGGAACAGAAAAGTAGCCAGAAATGGCAGGAAAGCAATTGCTGTATACCAAGATTAACAATCTGGCAAAAAAGGCAGGTGACTAGTCATCTATTTATAGTGAGGAGCAAATGACAAAACTAAAAAGAGCTATTGAGAGTTGCGTCATGTTACTAGCAGAGGTGAGAAAATTAAACAGGGATGACTAGTGGACGGGTAAAGAATGGCAGATTCCTGAGAGTGATGAGAATCTGTGCAAAGAAAATAGTGGTTACAGTATGGATGATTGCTGATTCCTGATGAATCTTTAATTGCTAGGGTGGCTGTGGTGTTTTTTCAGTATGGCAAATGTGTTACAGTAGTGGTGGTTTTAATCCCTGCAGAACAAGAAATCATCTAAAACGGATAATACATCTAGAATCCAATGCAGGTGGCAAACACAAAAAAGCCACCAATGTACGGTTATAAGACTCAAACTGAAATAACATGGTAAACAATTCAGTGAATGTGAACCTACAAGCACCAGATTATTTAGATTTTCTCTCCTGTGGATGATAGAACACGTGGTTTTTTTTATTTACTATGTCAGAAGAGGAATAATAAAGTATTATCTTACTTACTAGTACAAGAAAGATCTGCTAATTGCGGGCAAATATCATCTAGCATAACAACATAATTTGCTTAGTGTCCAGAAAGCCTTTTTTCCAAATGAATGTTCTGAAATCTAATGCTGCTACTGAATCATGAAACTGTACCGAGGATAATGGAGAGGCTGCAGGAGGAAAGGCACCTGCTGAGTTCTCCTGCATATTTGATACTCGATGCAGCAATAAAACAGTGAGGAGCTCTAGTTAAGGTAACCACATACCACATAAGGCCCCTCTCTCTGAAAGTTAAGTGGACAGGGCTTTTTTTGTGGTCCATCATGGTACAGTAAACTCTCCTTCTCTCCCATAAATCAATTCCTTGATAATGACACTGAGGAGAGTTCATAAAACAAATTATAGAAATGGAGTGTCAGATTACATCAGGCTTTTAGTCCACAGTCTGTGGCAGAGATTAGTTTACAGGCTGGATTTACAATGTGTACAATGTGTACAATGTGTGTGTGTGTGCACGCTCAGTGCGACTGGTATTTAACCCTAAAAATATCTAGTTACTCACTACATGAGTAAAACAACATTTATTGATTTATAGTGAAGATGCAGAATTCAATGCACTAGATGAGAAACAGCCAAAGGGCTTGGGTTGTAATTTCCACAATCAGTCTGGGCAGCTTGACCTTGATCCCTGACAGACTGCTTCTCTTTACACGTTATCCTTCATATCACCATGCCTCTCTCTGCCTCCTTCCATGTATTACCCCCTCTATTTCCCTCTTTCCTATCAGTAGTTAGCTACAAAACCTTCATGCAACATCAGTAGTCTGTCTTATTTTTGCCATCTACCCCCTTCTTTACTATTCCAAATAGACAGGTTCACCCCAACTCCCCCTTCCCCACCTCTTCTGTCCTAAAGCCTAATGAGGCTTGCTATATGCTCAAGGAGGAGTGTGTGAGTGCATCTGTGTGACTGAGAGAGGGGGGAGGGCTCGAGAGAAACAGAGAGAAGGAAAGGAGGAGATGAGGCAGTGTCCAGACATCTCTCAGTGAGGGGTAGAGGCTGGACCACACAGATAAGCCCGTCTCCTCACCGTCAGCAAACACAGAGGGCTTTGTGGGGAGAGGATAAGCATCCGATTGATTTCAGGTTTGAAAATGAAAAGTGTACTGTATACAAACTGACTCTTGGAGAGTGGTGATGCTGAGCACAACACAGCTGAGGGGATATTTGAAGCCTCTGTGCTATATCATTTACTTGACAGTGTACTGTACTGACAGTGCAGTTTATAATGTACATGTCTCTCACTGTCTCGCTCTCTCTCTGTGAGGATGTCAACACAAATAATATAGCTATTTTGACAGCTGACTATGTCCTCTGTGGGGAGGCTGCGTCATGCTGCTGGAGTAAAAAAAAAAAAAAAACATATGAAGGACAATAGGAATATCATCTAGTTTTGTCTGAACCACAGCAGGAACAAATTGAAATATATAAAATTGTAAGTGCCATCTGGACTCAAGTACTTTAAGCTACACAAGTCATGGTATTTTCTGCAGTGAAGAAGTCCTGTTAGCTTGCTAGCGTGCAAATGCTTTGTGGAAACTAATAGGCACTGACATTAAAAGAATACAGGAGGGGGAGGGATACTTCCAATAGACTGAGGCTGCAGTAGAATTTGAGTTTCACAGTAGGATGAGACTGGACTGTTTTACCACTGTTTGTTTTCAGACACTGGTTACTCTGTGAAGAGTACAGTAATAATGTATATGTAAAAAAAACAAACACGTTAACAAACACTAAACCTCTAAACCACTACAGCAGTTTTGGCAATGGTAAATGACAACATAAAATATGTACGAGTAGCCCACATCTAAAAGAGCAAGATTTATGAAGAGCTTATTTAAAGCAGCGGCAGCACTGAGCCTCCATATCACACTGCATATCACTGGCCTCACCTTGGCTTCTTAAAACCAAAAAAGTGTTTTAGGCCATGCGTAGTCTACTACTCTTGCCAGCAAATCTTTAATTAAATTAACAGTTTATTACCTGCATTTACATGTGGTGTAACTTTGCCTTTCATTCTAACTCTGCCCTCTCCCCTATTCAAGTCTAATCTCTGCCTCAGAATTATGCAACATTTTTAATTTTTAATTTACACATTCACTATTCAACATATGTTGTTACAAGTTATGGTTTACTGAGGTGTTGCATTTCAAAGAATGGAAGTAATATATTTTAACAGATGCTTTGTGTGCTTTTGGGGACTAAATGAGATGGCATTCATTAATAGTGACAAACAGAAGTCCCTGTTATGGATAATTGATTATGGAAATAATAATCCTATTTCATCCTGAAATAATAATAAAAAGTATTTAAGTTATAAAATTTAAAAAGTTAAAAACGGTAAACTACAACTGAACCGCAACCACATCGTATATCAGCATAGAAGCAATAAAAAAGGAATGGTCGGATACAGAGATCTTTAGAATTAAAAACAGTCTTGAATTCATCCTCTTCATCTCTCTGTGTTCCATTTTTATTTTGCTCTCTCCACTACAATTCAAACCACTTTTTCTCCAAAGAAGGACAGGCCACATTGTTAATTACACATTTACATTACATTACATTTTAGTCACTTATTTAAAGTGCATTGATGCTGGTACCTTAGCAACTTATCTACACTTCCTTTAGTTATCAGTATTTTTAGTTTTGTTCTTTTATTGCTCACTTTAAATATGAATTTTTAAATTGTGACTATGGGCAGCAACATTTTCATCCACTGACTAGCATTTTATGAATGACGTGACAAAATCATTATCTTCAATGAGCTTAGGGCTTTATAAATGACAGGTGAGGCGGTGGGACAGCATGATGCCCTCCCTCTGATCACTGTTTCGTTCTCCTACCTCTTATGGTTACCTCCTCACAACAGCACCAAAATCATTTAATTATCTCTGACTTTTTACTTTGCCTCCCTCTGTTTCTTTTCTGGAGCAGACATCCACTTAGTAACTGCATGGTAACACCAGTGTGATCACAGATTCAAAGGCTTGGTTATGAATATAATTGGCTGATAAGCAAATGCCCAGCATGCTCTGAGTCCAGGAATAAAAGTGATGAATTTTAACAGCAAGCAGGGCCATGACTTAAATTTTTCCCTAGGTTGTGGTACAAAATAGTTTATGGATTTAATCCTGTTGGATTCTCCACATGCCAGAAACCTAGTCATACACTAAATATGCATTAATAAATGGATTAATCGTTAAATTAAGAAACTTTGAGATTAAGGTCAACATAAATTCAATTCAATTTTATTTCAATTTTATAATTTTAATATTTCAAAACATTTACGCAGACCTGAATTTAGGGCTGCAAATAACATTTTTTTTCATTATCAATCAATCTGCAGATTATTTTCTGAATCACTTGATTAATCGTGAGGTCTACTAAATGTAAACATTGTGAAAAATGCAAATCTGTCTGACCAACAGCCAAAAACATGTCTAGTTTACTCTCACATATGACAAGCAAATCCCCACATTTGTAAAGTCCAATGACCAAATATGTAGCATTTTTGCCTGAAAAATGACAGAAACGATTAATCGATTATCAAAATGGTTGCTGATTTATCGATTAATTGCTTCAGCGCTATATGAATGTACATAGTGTGTTTGATAATTGGATTGATTTTCAGAGGAATGACAAACAGTGTCCAAAACCACTCCCACATTCACTCATTTACAAATCCCTACAAATAATAGGCACGCAATGGTTTACTCTATACTAACCAGTAAAGTAAAATAATTTTGCTGCACCACTTACAGGTCTAGAGTCGCACGATGTGACTCTATGTGAAATGTGAAGCATTGCATTGTGGCATCATTGTCAAAGGTATTATAAAATAGTATACATGGCAGAAACACTACCTTTTTGTTACACTGTGGGAAGGGCACTCAAACAAAATAATGCACAGTATAAATAGTATGGTATACAGTAAAACAATGTGATTTTGGATATATCCTAAGATACTAGAAAGTCAAAGGACCTTGTTGCAGTTTGTTTTTGTTGTTTTTTTATTTTATTTGACAGACACTGACAATAATGGTAATGCAGGTTGAATGAACTGAGAAATCAATGGTATCATATTTTTACAAATTAATCGTAGATTTAAATGATGTCATGATGTGTTTGAAGTCTTCCTGGAAGCTGTCTTTTTCACAGATTGTTGGTCTCAGGTCCTGCTGTTGGATAGCAGTTTCAGCAAACATGCCATAAAAGTAGTTTAACCTTTAATTTAAATAAAACTTGGTTCCTTAGTTAAAATAAGGGGACAGGTTTACCAAGCCAGCTAATGGTAATTGGAGCACAAATGACTGTGTTATTCTGTAAGCTGGATCTGTAAAGAAAGAAAGCTGAACTTGATTGCACTGAATAAAGTAATAACAAAACCAAAATTAAAGCCACTTGAAAGTGAAATCAAAATATTTATTTCCCATGCAGGGTAATCGAACACTACTGCTCTTTTTAATTATCCCTGTATTATTGGCAAACAGCACTTATATATTATTCAAAGCCATTTCATTAATGACTGCATGAAATGATGTTACACTCATTTCACAGATAACTGAGGTAGGTACTTTCTTCTTCTCGGGGGTAAATTAAAATAATAAAATATACTGAATATACTCTTCACTAAGATGGAGCAATGTGAGAATGCTAATAAATAATATCCGTGATCTTTACACAGCAGCCATCTCCTAACTACAGTCCAGTGCCCGTCAACATTATCTCTTCAGAGAAGTGTTAATTAACATGGCTATAATATGAAGCAGTCAGAGAGCAGTAATGGCATAATGGCTTCACATTTTTTTGTGGGCTGAAGAAAAGACTGAATGGTGTGTAAGTAGTGTGTAAATCAGCAAAAACCTGTAGCTACTTCTTTTTGATCAACATCACACTCGACATCTGTCTTGCCATTACTCTTGAATTAATTCAACTTTCAAGTGACCTACTGTACTGTGCATTTTTCAATAAGCCCTGTAGCAGGATGTATATGGCTAGCAGCGCAGATGCCGCCATTTGTTTGTTTTGCTAGGTCAGTTTTAGTTTATTCTCAGTTAAAATATGAGTACAATCATATAGTAAGTAAAAATAATCGATAATGGAGATATGTGAAATGGGGACACCATATTTTAAGTTTGATAATAAAAGTTTATGTATTAAAAAATAACATTTACAACCTCCAAAACACCTAAGGCTAAGACTGAAGATCCTAAACTACTAAAACTGGTACCAAAACATTTATTTCATCAGTCTAATACAGTCTATACAAATACAGGGCATTTGGAATGGACTACTTTAGAAATCCCCATTTAGGATATCCAAACATTAACGTATCTTAGTAATAACTGCTGCCTTAAGGTCCTTTTGAAGACCTTTTTGAAATAGATAATACATTTTTATAGTTGTAAATATAACTCCACCTATGGACGTTTGCAAATAACATTAACACTATTATACTTTTACAATTCTGTAAAGTCTGTAGTTGGACAAAATGACTCGGGCAACTATTGCACCAGTCATTTATATGAGGCTCAAATAACGGATAAGAAGGTTAAAAATGCTTTAAATGTGAAGGAAATGCCTCAACTTGAAAAATAAGCCAACATCATATGGGATAAATACCTTACCTTGTTTCAAAACTGAAAATAAAGTTCTGAAAGGTTGAAAATAAGTGTTTGAAAACTCAAAATCTTACAAAAAAGTTTTTCAAAATCGAAAAGTTTTGTAGGCTTGCAAAATGTTAAAGAGGTGGTATTATGGTTTTGGGCTTTTTCCCCTCTCCTTTATTGAGTTCTATATCTTTTTTGTGGATGTACTAGGTTTGCAAAGTGAAAAAGCCCAAAGTCCACCCCAAAGGGAGTTCCCATATCCCACAGAAAACACTGCTCTGAACTGTCTGAAAACAGCTCGTTTGGAGTCCAGCCTTATGCTGCGTTCCATTTACCTCAGAAGTCGGAGGTCGGAGCTGGGAATGACGTCACACCTGAGTTGATGGCGTTCCAATTAACAACCTTGCTCGGCCAGCTGTTTGTTTACAGCTAGCAAGGTTAGCTATTGATACGCCGGTTGATTAAAAAAACGCATTATGCAGTATTTACTCACACTAAACACTGTAACACCACGTCCACAGACAGCTGTTGGACAGCACTTTGTGTACGAACATTTATATGAGTCACACAGAAGTGCTAATAAACAGTATAAACTACAGCTTTCAGTAACTGTTGATACCCCAACAGCCATCTTGGATCACAAAGTCGGGGTAGTGCAGGTTGTCCCGACTTTCCGAGTCGGAAATCTGACTTCAGGGGGCGTTCCAGTTCCAACTGGGAACTCCATGACATGGGAAATTCCGACTTCCCATGTCAAATGGCACCATTACTTCCCTTTCTTGTGACGTCACAATGAAAATACGTGTGCTCAAAAACACTGGTGGAAAAACACTGAGCTGCAACGGAACCTTTCCTCTCCCTTCCCAACACTAGCTACGCTCCAAGCAGTCAATGGACATGAAGTTGTTACTGTGATGTAGAGACAGAGCTCAGTTAAAACTTTATGGATGAAAAATACTTTTGTTACAGATTAATAACTCACCACTCTGAAACTCTTGCTCCAGTCCAAATTGCTAACCTGGCAACATGTAGCCTACAGCTGAATCGAAGCCCTTTACTGTTTTCACTGACCCGCCTTTCTCTGCTTCTGATTGGATATTACCGGCCTTTTGCTGACCTGCCCTTCTCAGAGCCCTTTAAAGAGAGAGTCGCGTCATGGACCGGTTTTTTCACAGCAATGGCGGATCACGGAGCGTCTGAATAGTTCCCGGAAGTTAGCATCAAATGCCAGCAGCGCAGCATCCCAGATAGCAATAGAAAATGCTATCTGGGATGCTCATATCCTGCATAAGTGATGCCAACATCAGCCGCAAAAGCTGTTAATAAAGTTCCAAAATTTAACAATCCATAAGTTTCTCAATCAAACCTGTAGCCGTTTACAAGAAAGGTTGAATTGAGAGCAACTGGACTTCTTCTGAAATGTCCAGATACTCCCAATTCAACTTTTCTTGGATAAACATGACCTGGATGAATCTTTACAGATGTGTAGCTTTGTCTAACCCTTTCTCTTGTTCTCCCTCTCTCAGCACAAGAATCACAGGGGTTCAGTGGAGCCTGAAAATTATCTGCCGTGATGTTTTAATAAAACAAAATATAAAGCCAGTGATGTGTTCTTTCTTTGTGGAAAAAGTACCTGATATTTTATTTATAGCCTCTTTATGTGATTGTAAGGTCGCTCCTGTTGACCTAATTCAACCATTTTTTCCTCCTCTCCACGTCAGCTGGGAAACCAAACATTCATACTCATTTTTCTGACAGACAGTTCACAGACACAGACCACTTAACATCCTGTTTTCTAAGTTGGAGATTCATTGGAGATTTATTAAATTAATACATGACAATCATTGATAGTCACCTGTCTGTTCTATCTGAAGTCATAAAGATTACATTAGTCAGTAAGCTCAATTAACCCTGGTACCATGGAATTATTAAAAGATATGTTAGAAAGGTAAATTTCATCTGAATTTTAAACATGTTTGCAAAACTTTCCAATGTAAGGTTAGCCAAAAAATGTCCACAAGTTAGGTAATTGTAGCTGTTATTGTCAAAACTATATGCCCTCCTTTTAAAAAAATAGCAATGTAACTACATTTACGTGTCAGTGTGCTGTACACATATTGTAGATCAACGCATTTGTTGTATAAATTACCAGAAATCGCTTAAAATGGCTGTTTTCTCGTTTCTCTCACTCATTTGAATTGCACGCTTAGGACTTCCTGGAACTATCTGCGGTCTTCATGAACCACGTGACGATGTAGCATTTTGGACCCCCGCTGACCAACTCTCTCCTTAAAGGGCTCTGGCCCTTCTCTGCTTTTGATTGGCTAGTAGTCCTTAACGAGTAACTGCACATGTGCAACTCCCAACAAAGATCCTTTAGAGACAAGATGTATCACTCCATAGCTAAATCGAAGCCTTCAACACAGGGTGAAAAGAGGAGCTGCAGCAATGTGCAGTATGACAAAAAATATGGTGTTTTTTGAAAATTAAACCCTGTAAACCTGTTCTGGTACAACCCCTGAATAGGATTTTGAACCTGAAAATGAGCATAATACCACCTCTTTAAAAAAAAATTAAAGCTCTGCAAACAAACATTAACATTTTGCTTTTGAGTTTTCCTTCTTCAGAACTGCAAAACTCTTTTTTACAATGTTGCTCAATCGTTTTATCAGAGTTTCAGAGATTTTGTCACTGTTCACCCAGTGTATTAGTGTGTTAGTGTTAGTGTTAGTGTTTTCCAGATTTGAAACATTGTAAATGGTAATTTGAAAACTGGTGTGCGAATGTGTGAGAAAAAGTTTTTAAACTTTTGAAAATTGAGGTTTGAAAGAGCGAAAAATTTATTACATTACATCACATTTGCACTTGTAATGCAGATTATTTTTTCAGAGCTAATCTTAACCACCCGCTTTGCAGAGATACACCCACACAGTTGCAAGCTTGTGACTCGTGATTTGTGGCAGAATTGTCACCTTTTTATATACAGTCTATGGTTGTCATGCTGCTCTGCTCTGAAAGTCTGAAACTCAGACTGAGTGAAAATGAAACTTTGCAACCTCGCAACTTAAAAAAAAAAGCCTGGAAGAAGGTTAATCTGTTCTTGGCTGTCTACTGAAGTAAAGTCCAGTCACAAATTGTATTTTTTCGATAGAGAAATTGACAGACAGAAATTGACTGCTCTGCCAATGACAAATGCGCACAGGATACATGTCCAGGGAGCACAGCTAACCCGCTAACTTAGGCTAATTTATGCTGCGTAACATGCCATGTAGGCTTAAACTATCGATGGAGACAAATCTCGACAGTTATTAGGCCAAAATGTGTGCTTTTGTAAATGTGATTGTTACTAAACATAATGTTTTATGTGGGGTAGTGGAGTCATTTTAAAGTTAACTTTACTGCGCTTAACCATTAACAACTATTTGTGTTGATTTTTTTCTTTTATGGCCAAATGCATAGAAGACGAAGCAAGCATGCTGTGATCATCACTCAGGATGACAAAAAAAGAAGACATAAAAACATTGGGCCAAATATTTGGCTGTTATATATTTATATTTGTGAACAGCTTTATCCTGGAGTTTATTGTTAAAGTGTACAATGAATTAACAGTGATCATTAAAAGATGGGTTGCCATTCATCAGTTAATCCTCAAAGACACCTTTGGATGTAAATAGACTACTTTAGCATTTATGGAAAACTAAACTGACTGACAATCATTTGATTCAGCTGTCAAATGTTTTTAGGTGTAGCAAATCCAGACCAAAGAACAATGGCACTAAGGACTAATAATGTGCAATGAGTAAAACTATTTACATTTCAACAAGTACAACAGTTTCAGCTGGTTCTTGTCTTGTGGTTTGCTATATGCAAGTATTAAACTTAAAATGCTGGGTACCTACAAGTTACAGTGCTGGTAAACAGAGCTGAATGGTTTGCAATAAAGAATGACCTTCTGTGGCAGCTATTAATTCATTCATGGTGTTTTCCTCAATTGTGATGTGCTACCAAAATAATATACTAATGGACGGAATTCAATCAGAACAAATGAATTGGTCCTGCTTTCAGAAGGCCATCCACATTTTTACTATGCATTTCTTCCGTTTCATTGTATGATTTAAAATAATACACTGAGAAACGAGTCTATTTGTTCATCCTGCACTGCAGCAGCTATTTAGGAACAGGCTGGAGCAGAACACAAACGTACTTTTCTCAAGTTATACACCAATAATATATTTATATATATATACAAAAAAATCCACCTTCATATATAAATATATTGTATATGAAGGTGGATCAAACACAGCTAATCTTGAATGTTAAATGGGGTACGGAGGAGCCTAGTGATTAATTTCATTCTTAACACACGTTACATAAGATGAATAACCTATGCAGATAGTTGTAAAAAATCTTGAATGTTCTCCACTTGTTATCCTGTAGTTACACAGTAATATGAGTGTGGGCTGTATTAAAGTACCCACTGTTCTCCCATACTCATACAATCATACAATAACAACGAGCTATGTGTGGTTCTCCCATTATTACTCTGCATTTACACATACAGAACAAGATGTGGGGTGGATTAAAAGGTTTTTATTGTATTGTTTTTAAGTTATTTCTTCTGTAGCTCTCCCCTATCTTTTGTTCTTTTCGTCCTCCTGTGAGTGATGACCACAGCATGCTGCCTCGTCCTCTGTGCTATATGGTGCCTTCCATTTGAAGTCGGATTTCCGACTTGGGAAGTCGGGAGACCCGCACTACCCTGACTTTCTGATCCAAGATGGCTCTCCGTATCAACAATTAGTAAAAGCTGTAGTATATACCTTTATTAGCATTTCTGTGTACATGTAATTCATAGAAATGTTCGTACACAAACTGCTGTCCAGCTTCTGTCTGTGGACGTGTTGCTACAGTGTTTAGTATGAGTAAATACCGCACAATGCTTTTTTTTTAATCAACCGGCGTAGCAATAGTTAAACACGGCTTGTTGTAAACAATGGCTGGCCGAGCAAGGTTTTCGACTTGTTACCTGGAACACCGTCAACTCGGGTGTGACGTCATTCCCAGCTTTGACCTCTGACTTCTGAGGTAAATGGAACACAGCATAAGCCTACATGGCATGCTCAGTTACTGCATCTTTCAACACAACACCACAGGTGACATCACACTGATGAACAAACCACCCTGAGCCACTACCCATTGCAGATTTCTGTCCACTCCACGCACCGCTTGTACAGAGACAGTCAGCCTGTCCTGCTGCGAAATATAGTCCATACAAACTCTAAAGGCAAATTTATCTCAGATCAACAGCATTTTTTATGCATTCTGACTGATTTGCTGCTGCATAGTACTGAGAGGGTTACATGGGACACAGTCCATGAGCCTGCAGTAGTGCCCTAAGAAGCTTGATACTGTATATGAATGGACAAAAAGTATGTATTGATTTACACAATTTGATTTACAGCAGTTTCACACACCGCATCAGCCAGGCCTTCTTGATACCAGCTGACTGCACCGGTGTGACTCCGATATATGATCTGTTTGTGGCTTTGTAATCAAACAGTAATATTCCATGTGGCTGTGTACATACATTTATGCTGACTATATAATCAGCTCTCACATGTTGCGGTAGCCATCTGGTCAAATTCTATGCTTTCAATTCAGCAGTTCTAGCAGCAAGCGTGAAAAAACTGTCTAAACTTACATATTTATTAAAATGAATTTAATAAAAAGTGTATTTTTTGGCTAAATTAAAGTTTTCACTGTGTTGATGATACATTTGTATGATTCCAGTGAATACACATTGTCGAACTAATTAATTTAAGATTATCATCGATGATGATAAACAGGAACACATTTACTTGATTACTACATAAAGATGGATTCTTCTAGAGTTTAGCTACACAAAATGTGGTGCTTTTGTTTTCTCCTGGCATTTTAGAAGTGAAGCCTCTAAGAGCTGTAGGTGAAACTCTAGCTTACCTAACTAATCAAAATTAGTTAGGTGGTACCAATAGCTAATGGTAGCTACATTTAGCAACAAGTAAAGCTATCTCTACATCAGGAAACTTAAAAATAACCAAGAGTTGAGGAAGAGCAGATGGATAACATCAGACAGAAAAGAAGAAAACAATTTGTCAATAAAATACCATCCAGTTTCTTCAAAAATGAGTGAATAAAGTTATAAAATTCATGAGCGGAGTTAACCTGTGAGAATGTGTATGCCAAGTGCTCGCCAAGCCCAAACCCTCTCGTGCAGTGGCTGCTTTCTTCACTTGCTGTGTACATACACACACAGTGGAGTGAGTGGCAGTTAATGACATATATCTGATGCCATATTAACTCACCCAAAACGCAGATGAGAATAGTACTGCTCGGGGTGAAAAGCATCCTCATCTCTGATGTCCTGTGACATGACATTTTCTCCAGGTTGGGTAAGTGTGTCAATTTCCTGTTCTTTAGATGCGTGGTCCAAACACAGAGGCTGGCCTTGAATGCATTAACTGCTGTTATCATGTAGAACAGGTGTCGGTCTTTTCCCTGGAGCTTGCCTTTCAGTGTGTTCAGTTTTAGGTCTGTCAGAAACCCCAGGTCCAGTAACTTCTGTCATCACAATCCTCGTTCCTTGTTGACAGAAAAGTCTTAAGTTTGAAGATCAACAAGTTGACCTCCACTGATTTTGTGTCATCCCAGTCAACATGTGTGAAGTTGGGAACTGCCCAATTCATTCATAAACCTGTAGTGTGGACCTTTTTATCTCTCCCTTCTGCCAGTTAGAATAATCAGACAGCACTGTTAACATGTGCTTATGATGTATTGGCTCTGCTAGTGCTCTGCCATACTGAGTGGCAGTCACTGGTGTCACTACACTTGCTCCCACCATCAACTGTGGCAAACTGGTCGTTGCTGGTTGGCATAAATGCATCACTTCTTCGTCACCAGCGTGGAAACATTGGCCATTGACACCACATTTAAAAACTCTGGTATACTGCAAATACAGAGATATTTACTTGGCGGTGATAGGTTTAATCAGCATTGTGTGAACTCGTTTGGCAAGGGCTTGAATGTAACAGATGTTCATTATATGTAAAAGTCCCACACTCCAGCTTTAAAATTATGGCTAAAAAACTATTTTGAGGTAACAATAGCTTTTAGTCAAAAGTGTCACATATTCAGTGTCCGACTACCTGTGAAATATTATCACACTCTCCCCTTCGGTTCCAGAGTTCCGATATTAAATATAATATAATATGAAATATAAGTGTTTTTCCAGGACATTATTGTGTGACAGTTAACTTGACCTTTAACCTTTTGGGCAAAAAAAAAATCACTTCATGGCATCCCATTAAACGGACGGGTGACCAAACAATAAACAACAAAACATAATGCCTCTGGTCATGACTATCAGATGGGGAGGCATAAAAAATGATATGGAAGGTTCAGTGGTGGCTCATTTCTTTTACAACATTCATGACCTTTGACATACAGTTTGTCATACTTTCTTTTCCCCGCATTTCCCCACAGCTGCCAAAGTAGCCACCATAATGGATACATAAATGCTACTGTAAGGGAGTTTTGATTATCCACAAAATGTGACAAAACATATTACAGCAAAAGAAGCGGTTCAGTAGTAAGCCACTGGAAGACCTCATGTAATACTGCAAAATAGTTGGCTGCCCTTTTCAATACTCTACAATGCAATAAGACAAGCAATTCCATATTAATGTTGTTTTTAATGACCAGCCAGCTTATTTTCAGTTTTTCGCACATTTGTATGTGACTTTATGATTTTTGGATTTGATTTAATTGATTAACTAATTTAATTAAGTTTAGAGTAAAGTGCCAAATAAAACACAGTAAATGACATTTGAACCATGGCTGGTTAGGAAAGTCAGGGATAGGGATGTTGCTCGAAACCCAGCTCTAAGGACCCGGCTCTAAATTTCTCAAAACCCAAAAATCAGTAAGATCCAAGTTTATCGATACTGCTAGGCTACCAAAACTAGCGGGTCATACAATGGAAAGTTATGTCTCGAGAGACAAGAGTCATGTCATTTAAATCAAATCTGATTTAACCTGAAACATGATGAATAATAAAATTAATGTTATTTAGTGATGGGCACCAAAACACAGTGTTAAACGAGCCTGGGGCTAAAGACGGTAGTGTTTATTATCAGGCGGCAGGTTCTGCCTGCTCTCTGTGTCGGCTCCTACATACACACACACAGCAGCAACAGCAGCTGGTCAGAGTGGAGACAGTAAAGTAAAGGTAACTTAACTCCAAATTACTCCAGTTGATGACAGCCACGCTCGTTAACTTTACTTTAAGTATGTGCAGAAAACCGTGCAGGAAAAAGTCCAAGTTACTTTCTTCTCAGGTTGAACACAAAGTCAGTGCTACAGAATCTCAATGTCGTGCATTAGCTAAAGGAAAAATGCAGTACCTTCGACCGTGTTTGACCTGGGACACCACCAACTCTGGCTGCTGTTGGGTCCCCTCTTTCCACCAGATAAAAGAAAAGTATCGATATCGATAAAGACTAGGATAATTTTACGATTTAACGATACCCATCCATAGTCTGCAACACTTTAACCTGTCTAGGAGGATATTATTTTATAAACCCATGACAATTAAGGCAGGAGGGTTTCTTTAATTGACAATAACAATCAATTATGTTTAGACAAATGAATTATTAATATTGGTGTAGACTAGTCATTTAATGCGTTTAACTGAACAGGATCAGTTGTAACTATGGTCATGTAAGTCAAATCAAGAAGTCTGACACATAACACATAACAATTATACTTTTCTTTTTTAATAACAGAAGGCCAGACTTTTTAAAAAGATCTTCTAAAATCTTCTATATTAATTTACTTTCTGAAGCAGAGACAGGAAAAAAACCCAAACATGAGATGTCAGGAAGCACTTGAGCTTGTGCGTGATCAAGCCAAAACTTGAAACTTGAAAAAGACACCCTGTTATAGAATGTAGGTCAGATACCACAAGAGATGAAATAAAAGCTTACGGAGTTCTTTTTTTCCAGGCCATCTGAATCCCTAAGCTTATTTCACATTTGTCCATGTTCATTATAACTCACAATCTACATTCCCACCTCCCTCAGCATAGACATAAAAACCATGTTTGGACTGGAAATCAGTTGTATATGTTTAGGTATTAGGTATAAGCCAACTCAAGCAGAACATAAAACTAGTGAGAAAAAGCCAACACAAATATCTTGCTGCTCTTTCTGCTGGATCTCATGCTGTTTTCTGAAAAAATAAATATGTCCACGGACACACACACAAGTTCAAATGATCTAGGTATGCATATGGCTGGATTTATCTGGTTAAATTGTACAAAATGTACACTTCTAAAGCCAACAAAATTCCCAGAGATCTTGTAATTCACTACAGGAGATGTCAGCTGAGTTTAACAGAAAAAGGAGGGGAATAAAAGAAGAAACATGCATCAGCAACATTCAAAATCCACTGGCTTAGAGTCTTATCTGTTAGTATTTATGTACGGAAGCCCTAAGTGGCCAGCCATTCAAAAACGTTTTTTCTCCATTTTGATTTGATAATGGGTTAATTATCTTGTGATCTCGAGATAATGAATGCTGTTTTGTTTGAAGCCATATAATTTTCTCAAGATAACAAACCATAGCTGAATATAGGGGTCGGCTGGTGCATTTCTTTAGGATAATTTCATGTCATTTTTCAGTGTGACTGGTTAGCACAGCTGGTAGAGCACATGGCTCATGATCTAAGGATTGTGAATTTAACTCCAGCTTTCAACAACTTTTTTTTCTTCTTTTGTGTTTTTTATTACACTCTTTAACAAGTTGTAATGAAGAGATTCAGGGGAATCCAATCATACATTTCCCAAAAGCTATTTCAATGGTTCCAAAATAGCCATCAGGAAATGTGTAACGTTAAATGGATTCCCCTGAATGAGAAGAACAGGAATTTCCTCTGCCTGGGAATGATGGGGAAATGAAAAGTCCATAGATTGATGAATGTGGACCAGTTTCCCGGGATGCATGTACTTTATTTTCCAGCATGTGCTTTATTGTGAGCGTATGAAACTGTCTCTTCATAAGTACTTTGTTGAAGAGGATTATGAAAATAATAAAAGAAAAAATGTTTGTGGTCAGTGGGGATCAAAACCACAACTACAAGAGTATCTGTATATAAGAGTATATGTCTTTTGCTCTACCAACTGAGTTAACCAGTCACACTTATATTCATAATGAAACTACCATTAAACCACTGTGTTAAACTACTGTTTTGTCATCTCAAAATCTCAAGAACGTTTTCCGGTTATCATGGGAAAACAACATTCACTATCTCAAGGACTTGAGATAATTATCCCGTTATCATGGGAAAACGGAGTAAAAAAATGTTTGAATTGATGGCCACTTAGGGCTTTATTTATGTGTTTAGATTGGACATTTAAAAGTTTGGTTTGTTGAGATAATACAGCATTTAATTTTCAAGAGATAGTCCTTGTTAGGAGTGACCCATGTAGAGTACTGTGTATTCAAAGCATTGTCTTTTCCTTAAGCCACTAAATTGGCTATTGACTAAATTTGAAATTACCCAATAAAACAGGAGAAACAAACAAATCACATGTTGCTCTGATACAAATAAATCTATGACAGAATACATCTCTGTGACTTACCTGATCCCACGGACAAATTATCCCGCCAGAAAACATAAAAAGGTAACCCATGGCAACCAGGCAGGCCCAGATGACCAGGGAAAAAACACGCAGAAGCTTCTTGAAGATGGACTCAATGCAGACGAGTACAAACACAGCCAGGAAGATAGCCAGTGCTGTGGGCACAGTGATTACAAAGGCGACATGGTCCTCAATGTTCTGAAAAAGCATAAAACAAAAGGAGCATAAGAGAGAAACAGTGATACACATGGGCTGACAATTTAAAAGAGAAGAACAAAAATAAAATGTATCAAAGAAAGGGGAATTAATTAATTAGAGACTGTGAGAGATAAATAAAGAAGCAAATCTTCTCGAAGGCATTAAACAGCCAAACTGTGTTATACAAAGCCACTCCTCTAGCTCTGTCTTTCCTCTTTAGTGTCCTGAAAATACAAACAACCAAGGTAGGCATGTGGCTAAAAAGCAGTGAATGTAGAATAAAGCACATTCTTCTCCGATTCTACTGCTTTTTTTATAAACAGAAGGTGTTACTACTAAAATAACCATCTTTGCTACAATCAGTTCTAATATGAAACAAATGCCAACAAAATGGTAAATAAATAAATAAATGCTTAAAAATATAGCCTTTTGAATTACCCGGATCACATCATTCAGCTTTATGCATTAAAATAATGATTTTACACATGTGTGCAGGTATAATTTCCAACACTTTTCTCTAATTACATATTATTTACTATACGCGTTAACCATGACAGTGTGTGATAACTCTGTAGACTGGTTTGTCTGACATCCTAGAAAGAAAAGTCAGAATTTAGCTGGACCTCCATGTTTATATTGTGGTGGGGATGCGACTACTATAAGACTGGCAAAGCAGAAAGACAGAGTGTCTGAAAACAACAGCAAAAGGTGAAAAAAGGAAGGAATAATGAAAGTGAAACATTATATTAAATGATTTAACACAATTATGTATGTGCTTTTTTCTATATTGAATCTTGAATTTTTGCATACAAAGATCTTTGGCCAAAACAAAAGTACACAGAACTACAAGATAATAAAGCACGACACAACTAGATACACAGGGGTATCACGTAACAACGTTTACACATTTTAACTGTTTTAATTGCGCTACTATTAATAGACCATATAATTTTTCGGTTCAAAATAGTCTTTTACAATCAATATCAATCTTGTCATGAGAAAAAATCTCTCTTTACCACAAATTAATAGTTCATCCAGTCAATGTATTAAAGAAAAATTCTAAAGCTAACCAGAGCTGGAGGATATTTATAGCATTATATTTTGATATTTATACCATAATAGGCTGTAAATGAACTTACAGGGAGAAAAACAGTAATTCTATATAAAATCAGACATTGACGTCCCCACATAACCAAAATGTTCCTTGAGAAGATTCAACTGTAAGATTTGGAGTCGCCTACTAAATTTCAACAATGCAGCCCCTGCCATACTTTTTACCAAACTGTATGAACTTTCGGGTACTAATTTATCACCTCGAGACCTAAAAATAAGCCTGTTGGAGCCGCACCCTAAGCCATGTTTAATTTTATACAATTTTTTTCCCATTTACAGGCTTCATACTTTAACAAACTCCTCCTAGAGATATAATCTGATCTTCAACTTCATCCAACTTCACATTTGGGCAGTCCAGTCTAAAGATTGTTGTGATGGTAATTCCAAAGCTTTTTATAAGCCATTAAACAACGTATCTTTGGAGTGGCAAAGAAGATGATATGTTGATGTTGACAGGCTCTGTCCTTTAATGAGCTCCTCTGTTTAGGCAGTGAAATCTAAAGGCCTGTGCAATGTAAAAATTGCAAAGCTGAGAGAGGCTAAGGATGATTGAAAATTCACGAAACTTGTCACACGCCTTGTTAGGTGTGTATTTTGTTGTCTGATAGAGTTCAGAGACATGGGTGAGGAAAAATGGCTCAACAGCGCCCCCTACAAATTTTCAACGAAACAGCCCCTGGCAAACATTTCACCTAGATGTACAAAATTTGGGATGTAGTCATCTCTACGCTGTTGTCTTAGCAAGGAATAACTTGCCATGAAACAGGAAGCTGTTCTTTGAGAACGACAAACCCAACTGGAAGTCAGTCATTTTGAATTGAATAACTAACTGACATATTTACATTTATTCATTTAGCTGACGCTTTTATCCAAAGCGACTTAAAATTGCTATACAAGTCAGAGGTCGCACGCCTCTGGAGCAACGAGGGGTTAAGTGTCTTGCTCAGGGACATACAATGGCGGATGGGTCACAGTGGGGGATTGAACCCAGGTCCCTCACACCAAAGGCATAGTCTTATCCATTTCACCATTGCCCCACATCAACCAAATATTGTCAGTTACTTTCAACACTTCCCATGTGTGACGTGCTTTGGTAACTTTAGAGCTATGTCAGCCGGCCTGTTGTGTAGAGACCCTAGCAGTCTCTCTACCCGAAGCATTCATGAGGGCGAGAGCCTGTTCAACGGTGCTTGCAGCTTTAGTATCTTTTCTTTTTGTAGTATATTTTAAAATACTCATATACAATGGTACTCTTGTTTGTACCCTGAAATATAAATTAAGTTTTATAACTAGGTTCAGGACCAAAGACCACACCTTGAACAGATCCCATTTCAGCACAAAAGTATTTCAGACCTTATTTGTTCCATTTGAAGCAGTTCTGACATCCCTTTCCCCCAAACCTCCCATTTTTTCTCTTTCCCTTCTCTCTCTTTTGATTGAATACAGGAACCACTGGGGCTCTGTCCAAACCAAGAGCTCATGATGAGACAGCTCCCCCACTCAGAGTATCTGTTCCCCTGGTTCTCTCCTGTCTTCCCACCAGCTGACACCAGTCCATCATTGTACTCCTCCTATCCGTCCACAACCCTGATTTCTCCTCTCATCCCTCGACCCTAACCCCCTTTCCCTTCATCCCTCCCTCCTGACCCTTAATCTATCCCTTTCTGCATCCTCTTACACCTCCTCCATACATAATATGTAATAAACTACTCTTACTCTCTGTTCATATCTTTATTGGTGTTGTCTTTGTTAGTGAAATTCTATGATAGTAGGGTCAAAAACCCATGGTAAATACTATTATAATATGACTAAATGTACAAGCCAGGGCTCCATATGCTTTATAATACATAACTGTAAAAGTGAAAAAATCTTACTGAGACAACATCCTATGGCGTTAGGAAACCCCCTGAAAAGCTTGCAGTGTTAACCAATAGCAAAGCTGAAGCCACATCCATTATGGATTTGCTGCTGCCTTGCTGAAAAACACTAAGATCAGAAAGTTCTAATTAAAATTTCAGGAGTTTCTTCAAAAGGTGGATGTAGGAGGATAGTGAACTGAGTCGTTTGCGCTGCCTGCCTTTGCTAGGCTTAATCCTATTATTGCTTTTCCAGTGAGGTGTCAGGGGATGGAAAAGGGTCAGGATATGACTATGTAGGCAGATTTGTTGCATCCACACTGACACATCTGAATGTTTAGGCAAAGGAATACCAATCACACTTCAGATTTAGATTCAGATTCAACCCTAATCAGTCTTGTGTCATATTGGCTTTGCATGAATGCAGGTTCCACATTTTTTATTTTGTTAAACATCAGAGCTAGTAGTTTGTTGACTCTGTTTGTTCACTAAAGGACAATACTGCTTAATGATAGTGTATCCCCATCTATAAAACAGAGCTTTGCTTGGTCTTCCACTCATTTTGGATCTTTAAAAACTCCAAATATCCACTGGGTAAATTAGACAGCATAATCCAAATTAATGAATTCATTATTTCTAACTCTTTAAAAATAGTGTTAATATAATCCATGCTGTTTAATTAAAATGTAATAATTTGTTGTTTTTTATACATTGCAATGACTAATCACTAAAACATTCTTATTCATTCCTCCAGAAGTGACCTAACCATCAAAATGTTTTTATGCCAGTCTCTCTCACGATTCTTCTCGTTGTCTCTTTGTATTTGTCCTCCTCCTCTCCATCTCTCCCTCTCTCTCTCTCCTTCTTTAGCCCCCGCCCCCACCTTCCTTCTGTCTATGTCTCATGCACACAGTCAATGCACTGGGACAGGAGAGGATATGCGTAGCTGCAAAGAGCCACAGAGAGTTTGTCTCGCCCAGAGCAGAGCTCCAAAACAGCACAAGATTTAGGTCAGCCAGCCAGCAAGATGGAGGGATGATAGGATACAAATAAAAGAGAGAGACAGCAATATGAGGAGGTGATAGATGACAGATGAGAATGTAGAGATAGGAAGGATGATGGAAGGGAAAAAAACAAGGGAGTAACAAAAGTAATGCTTATCCAAAACAAAGATAGAGTATAAAGAAAAGAGGATATAGGACAGATATATTGAGCAGTAGTCAGACAAAGGCATTTACTGAGATGCTTTATCGCAGTGAGCCCACAAAAGCATCGCTACCAGAATGTCCAGATTTATAGTTCTTGTGTCTGATTGTAGGGAAATATTTACCTCAAAACTGGGGATATTAACTTTCGCAAATACTGCCAGCTGGATCAAATAATAAATCCAAAGTAATTTGTCAGAAGAAACAGTCAACGATCAGAAAAGTTTCCACATTAAATATGATCTATCAAAAGATTGTTGCCTATTCTTATATTTTAGATAGTTAATTTCATTTGTAGACTTAATAGGCAAAGTAACTGTTTTGTCTTGATTGCACAAATGATGGTAATGACCTTACCATCTGTTTGTTGGTGGTATTTTACGGTGCATGAAAACAACTTCATCATGCAACACTTTAAATTCTGTTTTCATTCAGTTGTGCATGTTTAGCTAAAATACATATGTGTTCCTATTGATTACTGGTGTTTTGGTGAATTTGTGATGTGCAAGGGGTGTGTGTGTTTGTGTGTCTCAGTCCCCTTTTTGTCTAACTCCGTCTCTTTCAGTATATTTTAGAGTAATCCCTTCTTAAAAGCAGACTCAGCAGAGACGGGAGAATGGGAGAGGTACTCTCCTAATGCAAAAATGTGATATGCTATAATTTTGTTAGTATATCTTGAAAATCAATTGAATTCGATTGTGCTAGATGCATCTAATCAGGCAGGTTATTTAAGAGTTATTCCACAGCCAGTCAAAATCTGCACTTAAAAATAATGTTTTGCTTTTTTAACTTCAGAATGTCGTTTTATTTTTCAGAGTGCCTTGCCTTCACCGCATTGAATTCTTCAGTGTTTTAGAGGGAAGATAACCCTGTCAAAATAGTGACAGAGGGAAACAGATCTGTAGTTCAGTCAACCATGAGGCAATAACTAAGCCCCTTATCCCCCCCCTCACTTTTATCTCACCCTTCTTTTCACATTAGTGTTGTGGTGAGGACTGCGTGCTGTGAGTGTGCGTGCATATAGATGTTGAACAAGCATGCTTGCATGTGTGTGCACATTTTAAGTGTGAGTCTGTGAGAGAGAGCTCATGTATTGTGTTTAACAAACCAGCAGATTTTGTGTGTGTGTGCATGTGTGTGTGCACACATTGTTGAGCTTGTGTGTTTGACCCTATTTTTATGCTGTTTATTTCAACGTAAGTCACAGCCCATACACAGTGATATGCTATAGTGATATAATATAATGCAATCCTTATGTATGTATTGTCCCAGATGTTTGTTTGTTTTTTTACTTTTTTTTATTTGCATAATGCATTTGCGTGTGTATGTGTGTATGTGTGTATGTCTGAGTGAGTGAGTGAGTGAGTGAGTGAGTGAGTGAGTGAGTGAGTGAGTGAGTGAGTGAGTGAGTGAGTGAGTGAGTGAGTGTTGTGAATGAGCAGCTTACCAGTCCTGAAGCAAAGAACACAGTTAGCAGAGCCAGGCAAGCTCCCATCACTATGAGTAGCAGAAACACAATCAGAGGATGCTGCTGGCTCATACAGTAGTAGGACTCATACAGCCAATCTGGGGACCTGTTCCTCTTCTCCTGACCTCCTCCACCTTTATCCCCTTCACCAGACTCCCCTGTCCGGTCCAGGAGATACCGCTTCCTCCTTAATGCCTCTTGCCACATGGATCTTGGAGCCGAGAAGGAGGAAGAGGAGGATGGGAAAGTAGAGGAGGCAGAGGATGTGCTCACTGCTGAGGTATTAGTAGTTTCCACCACAGATGAGGAGCAGTTGCTCTGTTCCGCTCTCTTGCGGTGGTTGTTCCTGTTGGGGACCCTGGTATGAGAGCTCCTGATCTCCAGCGTATCCTTTGGTTCCTCCTCCACCTCCTCTCTGAAGTCCTTCAAGCGGAGACAACTGAAAGCTGAGGGTGAGACTGAGGCTGAGTCTGAGTCAGAGGCAGCATGCGCTGACCGGAGAGGTGGCAAGAACGCACCGAGGGTAGAGCGCAGCATCCTCCTCTTTCTCCTCCTGCCAACATGTTGGAGCGGGAAATGAAGGGGAGCACAGAGAGTGACTGCTCTTTACAGTGAGAGAGAAAAGTGGGAGGGAAGTGAAGGGAAAAGGGAGGGAGAGAGGGCTAAGGGGAAGGGGAGGAAGAGAAGAAAATAAGCATCAGCAGGGCGAAGTCCGCGAGTGAGAGAGAAAAATGAACACACTGACATTTCTGCAGTATGCATTAGGTAGTATTAATGGAATTAAATTATTTGAGCTGAAAAACTATGAAACACATGTTAAAAAACAAAATCAGTTTCAGCTCTATTCCTCGATTTGGCACTGAGATCTCCTACTCCATCATACCTCATGTTTTTTTAAGTCATCCCCTTCCCTCTCTCTTGCTCTCTCCATACAGTCAAAAAACAATTTGCCTTAGTGCCAGATTTCTTGAAACTGTTCTCACTAGTCGAAGACGAAGTGTTGGCAAATGCATAAAAAAACAGATTATTCCGATTATTCACCAGTAGAGATCAGTTAAAGGAAAACGAGACACAGAGTTTTCTCTAGGATTTAGTTACAGGGGGAAAATGTTTTGTTGCACCTGGGTGGTTAGTCTCTAATTTGTTAATGCTAAGTACTAAATGTCCATAAAACTACTTATGTATAACAATTAGTTCAATATTTTGAGCTTTTAGCTGTAGCACGTCAACCTTTTTTTAAAATCCCGCCCCATCCCAGCTGTGATTTTATTTTATAAAAAGTTGAACATGTTTCAATAAATGGCACCCAACACAGCTAAATAGCCCACTATCCAAGCCCAAATGATGTTTATCTTATCTCTGTTGTCTTCTGTCATACCACTTCAGCTGCAAAACCTCAACCAACAGTTGAACTGGTATTGAGGCTGGTGCATAATCAAAACATGACACATCTCTCTTGCTCTTGTATAATGGGCTGCTCAAGTGGCCCACAGAGCGTCCCAACGCTACTGCACTGTTTGTCACTCTGCCTGAGGATAAAATGCTGTAGGGTACTCGTGCTGTTGTTTATTTAGTTGTCATGACTTTGCGATTGATTGATGTCCTGTCACTCTTCCACTTGCTCATCCTCAAAGTGGAGAGAGTGTCTCCACAGAGTAGTGTAACTGCAACTTTCATAATATTAGTACTGAACTGCATACATATAATAATAAATGGGACAGTTCAATTTTCATGTGAAAAATAATACATCATGATATTATTATTATATGATATATATTAAGAATACTAATTGATCTTGGGTTGAAAAAGTCAACCATGTCTGACTACTTGAAGTAATTTTGCACAATTGTGTGTCATACCTGGTTTCTAAATTATGACTATTCAGTTCTTCCGTTTGAATAAGCAGCTCAGAGAGCAAAAAAATGACTAAAGTGGATAATAAAAACACACATGCCATTTACCAATACTGCATGCACACATACAATGACGCACAGGGACCAGCTAAGCATGATGAAAGTGGTGCTGGTCAAAATGCTGCTTTTATAAGGATGAATAAATGATGATTTCCAGATTCCTATCAAAACAACTACCTCATTTGAGTGCTGAATTTAAATTGTCAAACTATTTCCGCACAAGGCAATAAATAATTGTGCATATTAATATTCATAAGGGATATATAAAGGCTTGTTAGGGTTCTCTTCTTGTGTGTGAGTTCATGCTGGGCCACCAAATGTATTTTGCAACCTTCATTCACGCAATTAAGTGGGCGGACAGTCACTTTCAAGCTGCCAGCCACAGATCCATCAACTGCTTGTGCCAGGATGGTTAAGAGGCTGAGTATGTGTTTGTACGGTTTACCTATTGCAACACACCTTGACTCTACCTGGCTGTCCCTTCCCATTGAACATACTACAAATTAGGGATGTCCTGATGCCCTCGAGTCCGAGTCCGAGTCTATCTACCAATACCGAGTCCCAATCCGATACTTCTATAATACTTAAAAAAACAATAAAGAAGAGCGAAAAAACAGATCCAGGATGTTCCTTATTTTTTTATTTAATTCACCTTATTTTAACATTCAACAACTCTGTTAACAAACAGAGCACTTCTGTGAGGTAGCTTGAACAATCTGTCACGATCCTGTCTGTGTGTCTTGTTGGGGAGTCTGGGTTTTAGTACTTGTACTTAGTTGGGGTTCTTGTATTCATTATTTCTGGGCTGTTGAGTTTTGGGGTTCTGTCTTGTGCTAGTTGGTCTGTTTAATGTCTGTAACTTGTGTTCTGGCTGTCTCTCTCTTTTCCCTTGCTCTCTCCCTGCCTGATTGTGTCTCGTTAGTCTCATGTCTGTCACCTGTGTGCTCCCACCCTTCTCGTTAGTCCCTGGTGTTTAATGTTTGGTGTTTCCCTCAGTCTTTGTTCGGTCATTGTTGCGTTTACGCTCTGTCATGTGCTTTGTACCTGTCTCGTCTGGTCTCTGGATTTGCCCGTTTGGATTTTCTGTTTTGTTGGACAATTATTCTCTGGGAGCTTCTCAGCCACTCAGTAAGTGTGCTTGCCTTTTGTTTTGCTTAATAAACCGTTTGAACTGTACCTGCTCCATTCCATGTCCTGCATTTGGGTCCACCAACCTACACCTCCTCACACAACCCTGACAGAATGACCGAACCTCATTTGGACCCAGCGGACATTATCAAACTGCCCAGCACCTGGGAGGCTTTGGGGGTGCCCAAAGAGGTGCTGGCAGATGAGGAGGCTCAGTTTTTTCAACTGCTGTCTTCCATGTGGATTAAAGACCCGGAAATGGCTGTGCTCGTTGCCTCCTCAAGATGGAGAAAGACTTTTGCTTTGGAGACTGTGTCGAAGGTCTGCTCTACAACCCCCCAGCATGCCAGCGCTCAGCCTGTTAGCTTCGGTGCCAGCTAACAGGTCACCGGCTAGCACCAGGCAGCCCGAACCCGGCCTGCAAGCTGAGCTCCAGCCTGTAAACCCCCAGTCAGCTAGCCTCCACAAGCCGGGTCACCCGGCCTGCTAGCTGCCAGTTGGAGTGGCATCCTCCTGTCCTGCCCGGCTAGCGCTGCTAGCTTCAGGCCATCTGTTCCCAGGTCTGCTAGCACCCGGCCTGCTAGCCGCCCAGCTGTTCCTGGGACTGCTCACACTGTGTTGGCTCCAGCATCCAGGCTGGTTGGGGACTCCTGGACATCAAGCTCTCTGGTCTCATTTTTGTTGGACTTGCCGTTAGAGCCAGAGAGCCCAAGATCTGCCAGTCCCCAATCAGTCACCCAATCAGTCAGCCAACCAGCTAGCTTTCAGCCAGCTAGCCTCCTGCCTGTCCACCTGCCTGATTACCGGCCAGCTAGCGCAGCTAGCCTCCTGCCTGCTCACCTGCCTGATCCCGGGCCTGCTAGCGCTGCTAGCAGCCCGCCAGAGGTCCAGCTGACTCCTGTTCCTCGTTCCCAGTTGGTGGTCCGATCGGTACCAGTCTCGCCGGTGGTCCAGCCGACTCCTGCACCTCGTTCCTCGTCGGTGGTCCGACCGGTACCAGTCTCGCCGGTGGTCCAGCCGACTCCTGCACCTCGTTCCTCGTCGGTGGTCCGACCGGTACCAGTCTCGCCGGTGGTCCAGCCGACTCCTGCACCTCGTTCCTCGTCGGTGGTCCGACCGGTACCAGTTTCGCCGGTGGTCCAGCCGACTCCTGATTCCTCGTCGGTGGTCCGACCGGTACCAGTCTCGCCGGTGGTCCAGCCGACTCCTGCACCTCGTTCCTCGTCGGTGGCCCGACCGGTACCAGTCTCGCCGGTGGTCCAGCCGACTCCTGCACCTCGTTCCTCGTCGGTGGTCCGACCGGTACCAGTTTCGCCGGTGGTCCAGCCGACTCCTGATTCGTCGGTGGTCCGACCGGTACCAGTCTCGCCGGTGGTCCAGCCAACTCCTGCACCTCGTTCCTCGTCGGTGGTCCGACCGGCACCGGCTCCGCCGGTGGCCCAGCCGACTCCTCGTGCTCCGTCGGTGGTCCGACCGGCACCTGCTCCGCCGGTGGCCCAGCCGACTCCTCCAGTTCCTCGTGCTCCGCCGGTGGCCCAGCCGACTCCTCCTGTTCCTCGTGCTCCGTCGGTGGTCCGACCGGCACCAGCTCCGCCGGTGGCACCGGCCTTCAGCTCTGTCCGGCCTCCAGAGAGACCTCAACCTCTGGTGAGGTCTCCCCTTCGCCGCGAGCCTCTGGAGAGGTCTCGCCCTGCTCCCAGGCCTCGCCCTGCTCCCAGTCCTGCCCTGCACGGCCTCCGAGAGGTCCGCCGCCGCCGGCCTCCTGCTCGCCTCCGGAGGTCCGCCTGCCGCCGCCTCCTGCTCGGCCTCCGGAGAGGTCCCGCCGCCGCTGCCTCCTGCTCGGCCTCCGAGAGGTCCCGCCGCCGGCCTCCTGCTCGGCCTCCGGAGAGGTCCCGCCTTCGCCGCCGGCCTCCTGCTCGGCCTCCGGAGAGGTCCCGCCTTCGCCGCCGGCCTCCAGCTTCCCCGTCAGGCAGCCCTGCCCTGTTCTCAGGTCGCCCGCCTGAGGCTCCCTCTCTGGGTGGGCCTCCTGAACTGTGTTTCTCCCCAGTTCTGCCTGGCCTGTTGGGTCATCCTTCGGGACGGCCTCCCGAACTCTGTGGCCCCCCTGTTCTGCCTGGCCTGTTGGGTCGTCCTCCGGGGCAACCTCCCGAATTGTTCTGCCCCCTGGACTGTGTTTTTGTTTTTCTGGCCCTCCTCCTGACCTCCCTCCACCCACCCTGGGCCGGCTTGGCTTGTTTGTTTTTTGTGGTGTTTCATTTTGGGACGTCGGGGGCCGTCCTTTTGAGGGGGGGGTACTGTCACGATCCTGTCTGTGTGTCTTGTTGGGGAGTCTGGGTTTTAGTTACTTGTACTTAGTTGGGGTTCTTGTATTCATTATTTCTGGGCTGTTGAGTTTTGGGGTTCTGTCTTGTGCTAGTTGGTCTGTTTAATGTCTGTAACTTGTGTTCTGGCTGTCTCTCTCTTTTCCCTTGCTCTCTCCCTGCCTGATTGTGTCTCGTTAGTCTCATGTCTGTCACCTGTGTGCTCCCACCCTTCTCGTTAGTCCCTGGTGTTAAATGTTTGGTGTTTCCCTCAGTCTTTGTTCGGTCATTGTTGCGTTTACGCTCTGTCATGTGCTTTGTACCTGTCTCGTCTGGTCTCTGGATTTGCCCGTTTGGATTTTCTGTTTTGTTGGACAATTATTCTCTGGGAGCTTCTCAGCCACTCAGTAAGTGTGCTTGCCTTTTGTTTTGCTTAATAAACCGTTTGAACTGTACCTGCTCCATTCCATGTCCTGCGTTTGGGTCCACCAACCTACACCTCCTCACACAACCCTGACACAATCAAGTAATATCATAAATTCTTCACTTTTGGACTTTAGCTCAACAGTAAATATAAAAAAAAAGATAAAAACAAATAGCACCTCAGCTTAAAATACCCGGCAGGCATGTAAACAAATACAAAAATAAAAGTGCTACAGTGTTTGCAAAGCGCATCTATATATATCTATATCTATATATATATCTATATATATATATCTATATATATATCTATATATAGATATATATATCTATATATATATCTATAGATATATATATATATCTATATATATATATATCTATATATATATATATATAGATATATATATATATCTATATATATATATCTATATATATATATATATCTATACACATACACACATTATATCCAAGTCCTGATCAGGAGGTAACGTCCGATTTATTCATTAATACGTTCACATATGCAAATGAGCATACATCCATAATCACAGATAAACAGACCTGTAGTTTGACCATGGACGGTAAAGACATTTATCATTTCTTTTTCCTATTCCAAAATCTAAAATTTGGTCTTCAAGTTTGGGTCAAAAGATTGAAACTTTGTCAGGTTCTACAGTCCTTTGAAGGTAACCACCCTAATGAAGGAAAAATAGCTGAAAACTCTTATGAGGAGAGATGTGTGTCGTGGTTTAAAATAAGCTTGACTTGCCTTTGATATTCCAAGTTCCTAAAATTACATTTCACTATCAAAATCCATGTAAAATACTGTCACAGAAGGCCAAGTGTAGAGGGAGGACAGGACCTAAATGCAAGACACCGGAGAGCATGATGCAGTTTGTGACATTTATTTAACACAAAAACTGTAGACAAGGCTTACATGTACATATGCGGGTAGAATCCAAACACCAGTGATAATCCACACAGCCAAAGTAGGTAATGGAAACACAGAGCTACACAGTAGCACTCAACATACAATGATACATGACAGAAGCCTGTTTCACAATAAAAAATAAGACTGGTAACACAAAAGCTTGAAACGTCACTCCATTTCCAGTATGCCGGCTGTGGCTTTTCACACAGACATCGTTCAGCCTGTGTTACTACCAAGATTCCTGGCTCAGAGCCACATGAAATCGGATCCCTCTTTCCGGCTTGGTACCTTTCACACTGTACCACTGTATTGGTATAATAATCCTGAAAAATTGGGCAGTGTCAAAGTGTCTAGTGAGTGAACAGAACTGACACATTTATAATCAGGTAAACGAGCTGGGCGGGAGAGTAAACAGGTGGAGCACATAAGACAATCAAGACTGGATGCACACACACACACACACACACACACACGCACACACAGGCAAAGTGAAGCACAGGTGACAAAGATAAGCAATCACACAAACAGGACACAGGCAGACTGATCACAAGATAAGAAACAAACAGGACTAAATCCTACAACATGGAACAGACTAAGCAGACTAAAGCCTAAAGAGATTCCGCAATAAACGTGGAAAGGATATGCCACATTTGCTCATTCATACTGAACAAAATATTGTGGCGTAACCCCACAACTATGTGTTTTTTTTTTATGTAGCGCTCCGGCTTTCCGGGTTACTTCCACTGAGTCCTATGCCGCGGCCAGAGCCCTTTAAAGAGAGAGTCGCGTCACGTGGTTCATGGAGACCGCAGATAGTTGCCGGAAGTCCTAGGCGGGCAAATCAAAATGAGCGAGAGAAACGAGAAAACGCCGATTTTAAGCAATTTCTGGTAATTTATACAACAAATTTGTTGATTTACAATATGTGTACAGCACACTGACACATAAATGTAATTACATTACAATTTTTTTAAAAGGAGGACATATAGTTTTGACAATAACAGCTACAATCACCTAACTTGTGGACATTTTTTGGCTAACCTTACATTGGAAAGTGTTGCAAACATGTTTAAAATTCAGATGAGATTTACCTTTCTAACATATCTTTTAATAATTCCATGGTACCAGGGTTAATTGAGCTTACTGACTAATGTAATCTTTATGACTTCAGATAGAACAGACAGGTGACTATCAATGATTGTCATGTATTAATTTAATAAATCTCCAATAAACTTAGAAAACAGCATGTTAAGTGGTTTGTGTCTGTGAACTGTCTGTCAGAAAAATGAGTATGAATGTTTGGTTTCCCAGCTGACGTGGAGAGGAGGAAAAAATGGTTGAATCAGGTCAACAGGAGCGACCTTACAATCACATAAAGAGGCTAACAATAAAATATGTGAGGTACGTTTTCCACAAAGAAAAAACACATCACTGGCTTTATATCTGGTTTTATTAAAACATCACGGCAGATAATCTTCAGGCTCCACTGAACCCCTGTGATTCTTGTGCTGAGAGAAGGAGAACAATTGAGAGAGAGGGTTAGACAAAGCTACACATCTGTAAAGATTCATCCAGGTCATGTTTATCCAAGAAAAGTTGACTCGGGAGCATCTGGACATTTCAGAAGTCCAGTTGCTCTCAATTCAACCTTTCTTGTAAACGGCAACAGGTTTGATTGGGAAAGTTATGAATTGTTTAATTTTGGAACTTCATTAACAGCTTTTGCGGCTGATGTTGGCATCAGTTACTGTATATAGTGTTAGTGATTGTTTTTGTTTTTTCAACCAGTTCTCACATACAGGAACTTTGATGATGATGTGATATGAATTTGTACAAAGTAATTATGTAATTGGAGTAAACATATCCAGTAAGAATTGTGTTCACCAATATTAATGTGGGTAAATAAAGCTGAATTGTTGGGTGGAAAATAAGTTCACAAGCTAAGACAGGATGCAGACACTGAGAGAAGGGAAAGAAAGTATAAGAAATGTATATATTTCTTATAAATGGTATAATCATGTGTTGTTTTCAATCTCACCATGGTCCACTCAGTACTCCTTAGCATCAGTGCTCCTCCACTTCGCAGAGTCTACTGCTCTAATATAATTAATGTTTGCTATGAAGATTGTTTTTATAATATGCTAGTATACTACTTTCAATGTTAGAGGTAAATCCCCCCTCAAATAAAATCAATTATGTTTTAAACTCTTTTATTCATACATGCACCACTAATATATTTAAATTAAATTAAACAACACCCCCCAAAAACACGTATTTTAAAATAAATTAATAGGCTGCCCCTGTTTATATTGTCTGCTGCTAACTTTATCCATTGTCAGTATGCTAATTTGTTAACCGTTAATGTCCCTAAATCTTCTAATTTAGTGGGGGGAAATCCACTAACATGTTTCACTGCACATGTTAACTTAATTCAGTTTTGCTAAAAATATATAATCTCATTTTTTACATGTCTTACCTTTCAAACGTGCATCCCAGATAGCATTTTCTATTGCTGCTCTGCTGCGCTGCTAGCATTTCATGCTAACTTCCGGGAGCTAGTCAGACGCTCCATGATCCGCCATTGCTGTGGCCGCGGCTACCGGAGCTCATCCGGTCAATTTTCACAATAAAATACCCTGTGCAGATTACCGATCGTAAAACAACAATAAACACTGTCAAAACAGACAAACAAGAAACCATTTAACTACGTAGCCTACTTAAACATAGTAGCAGCTCAAAAGCAAGCACTGATGACCAAATCAATAAAATCTAAACATGTCAGCAAAATCGGGCAGGCAAAACGATCCCTGTGGATATGCAGCCTGAAGTTGACAGAACAAAACGGGAGCAAAGAGAGCTGTGGAGAAGCTAGTAGAAGCACAAAAATGACAAATAAACAACAAGTCAATGCTGAGACACTTCCAGTGACACTGACGGCGGGCTCGGGACCTAACAAGAAGACCTAACGGGTAGTTTGTGGATTTAGTCACTCCTGTTCCGGCATGCTGGCTTTTCACACAGACATCGTTCCGCCTCTGTTATTACCAACATTCCTGGCTCCCGGAAAATTGGGCAGTGTGAAAGCACCTTAAATACGTGATAACACAGACAGACTCCAAACATGACAGACGGATCAAGACACAAGAACAGACAAGACCAAATCGTGACAACTACTTGTCAAGTGAACAATTGGCAATGCCATTCTGCACACCCTACGTTATGATAATTTGCCACTCAAGGAAACTATCAATTCTACCAAGAGGCAGGGCATTTAAGGCAGTTAACCCTTTGTGGATCATTTGATGTAACATGATAGCAACACACTTCAACTTATGTATATCACAAGAAAATATACTTTCCCCAAAAATGATGACACCTAAATCATACATCAGATCTCGATGAATGAAAAAGTTCAAATTTCAAAATCATTACTGTACATTATATAATTAATTGAGAACCAAATGACTTAAAGGTTCAGTGTGTAAGATTTAGTGGCATCTAGTGGTGAGGGTTGTGAATTCCAACACTGTCCTCTCTACTACTGCCCGGTAACTTTTCAAAGAGGGTAGGACAAATACGGTGGCTGACACAGCACAAAAGGTGTCTCTTCTGAGACAGCAGAGAGTGGCCAGTCAAGGAATGAGGTTTCTTTTGGTAGATTTATTAAGAAATGATATTTACTGAATTATTCAATAAAACCAGATATTATTGTGACTTTGCCTTTGACAGACACCATGGAAAATGTAGGCCAATAGTGTGAAACACTGTCACTGTTTCTGCACCACAGTCCATTATAAACCACATATTAAATAAAGTTTATACAAACATTGACAAGGGACATGTTCATTCTCTCTGTGATTATGGACCCTCGCCAAAACTGCCCGCCAACAATGATATCTGCACCACTGCCAGATTATAAATAATTGTAATCTATATCAAAATATAAATAAATACTTTGATAGCTTTGCTTAAAAATAGATTTCAGTCATGACAGCAACAGTTACTCACATAATCACTTCCACTTTAGTGGTTTTGCCTACAAAATAAAGGCGCAAGAGCCTTTTTTACTGTAATCTTCTATTTGAAGTTGAACTGAGCTTTTACTTTGAAAAACTCTGAACGAAATTAAAAGAGTCTGTAGCTGCTTGACACACCTCTGAAAGAGCCGACAGAAAACGTGATTCCCCTAAATGTCCTCTGCCTGGAGATACTGGGGAAATGCAAAAGCGTCCGTAGATTGGATGCAGCTCTAACACAGAAAAACAGCGCATCACATGCCGTGATCTGAGAAACATTCGCAACAGAATTAATTTGTTGTAAAGAAAAAAAAACAATATCTAAAGGTGAAGTTGAACCCTCAGTCCTTGAGTTATAAATCCTGCACTACTGAGCTAGCTGAACACAGGTTAAAATTGTACTATTATGACTTATATTTTCATCCACCATCTGATGGTTGACACTACTGTTCTGATTAAAAACTTATTTGCAGACCCCTGTAGTATATTATTATTACTTCTTCTTCTAACGTACATATTCTACATAGTGATGAGTGTCTGCATTGCCTGAATTCTACCAGAAGTCGAACAAGAAGAACTCAGTGACGAAACCATAGACTGTATATAAAACGCAAAACGTGCTCTGTAGCGCTGTTTGTCTGTTTTCAGCTACTGTAGAAACATGATGATGCAACATGGCAACGTCCATGGAAGGGGGTGCCCGTGGTTATGGAGATATAAATGGCTCATTCTAAGGTAGTAAAAACATAATGGTTTATTATAAAAGGTCTTTACACACCACTTAAAACATAGTTGTGGATCTTATATTGCATTTCTCTTGATACATCCTCAGAAATATTACTTGAATCTTTAAAAACAGTCAAGAAAAAAAAAATTACCAACCGATTGAGGGCTGGATTTAAAATCACAGCGAAAATCAACTTGAAATCAAACTGAAATCACAGGCGGATCCAACCTGATGTCTTTCATCATGGCAACTCATAAATTTGACTCAGTAGTAAAAGTACTCCAGAAAACGTCTGGGCATTCTCCTGATGAGATGGCAGATGGTGTCATGGGATATCTCCTCCCAGACCTGGATCAGGGAATCAGTGAGCTCCTGGATAGTCTGTGGTGCTACGTGATGGTGCTAGATGCACAGATACATTATGTCCCAGAGGTTCTCAATTTGATTCATGTCTGGGGAATGTGAGGGACAGTCAATGGCATCAACCACTTCATCATCCAGGAACTGCCTACCCAGTCTGGCCACATGAGACTGGCGTGAGGCCAGACCATAAGGTCTGACAGTGGATCGATGACTTCTGGTACTGCAGTCAGGTCTGCCCTCAAAATGCCTCCAGACTGTTACTGACCCACGTCATCATGTGGATCATTACGGCATCTCCAGACTCCATCACGTCTGCCCAATGTGCTCAGTGTGAACCTGCTCTCATCTGTGAAGAGAACAGGGCACCAATGGCGGACCTGCCAGTACTAGTGTTCTCTCATGAATGCCGATCGAGCTGCACGGTGCTGGGCTATGGGCACAGTTCTCACTAGAGGACATCAGGCCCTCATCCCATCCTCACTGAATCTGTTTCTGACAGTTTGGTCAGAAACATGCACACCAGTGGCCCACTGGATGTCATTTTGTAGGGCTCTGGCAGTGCTCCTCCTGACCCTCCTCGTACAAAGGTGCAGATACTGGCTGCTGGGCTAATGCCCTTCTACAGCCCTGTCCAGCTCTCCTAGTGTAACGCCTCATCTCCTGGTATCTCCTGCATGCTCTTGAGACTGTGTGAGGAGACACAGCAAACCCTCTAGCAATGGCACGTATTGGCCATCCTGGAGGAGCTGAACTACTTGTGCAACCTGAATTGGCTGCAGGTACCACCTCATGCTACTGGTAGTGACAAGGACACTTGCAAACGCAAAACTAATGAACAATCAGTCAGTCAGGAAAGATAAGGAAGGATAAGGACAGAGCAATTGTCTGTGGCCACCACCTGCAAAACCATTCCGTTGTCTTGCTGTTGCCTCTCAAGTGCACCTGTTGTCACTTTCATTTGCACCTAAACAGGCGACAGGTTCTTGCTTATGCTTCCTATTTGATATCCCTGAAGTTTAATTGACATGACGTTACCAGAATCGGCCCTAGAACTTCAGGGGCCCTAATCAAAATTTAGTTGGAGGCTGATCTGACTGTCGGGCGTTGTCACTGTATATGACACAGAAACAATGTCTCCTGTTTCCCGACAAATCTTTCTTACATTCTTAAACCTGCCATGTTTATTTTGCACGAAAACAAAAAAGCAAATTTCTTAAACCTGCTTGACAATAAAGCAGATTCTGATGAAAAACAATAACTAGACTATACTCTATATTATTATATCTACGTTTGATGTCAAACAGAAAACATATGATACCGCCAGTGCTAGTGAGCTTAATAGCAGTGCAAGACCCAGTAGACACTGATGAACTTAGTTCTGAATAAAAAGACTAATAAAGTGATTACGACCAAAGCTTAACTCTTTATTAAAAGCAAGACAAGAGATTAAGAGACAAAAACTGCAAAACTTTTTTATAGCATCACTTTTCTAAACCAGCTTCTTTATGAGTGATCTAAACATGTAATGATAGAAAAGACTTTTACTGTCTGAGTGTCTTTTTGGAAAAGTCAAAACATCTCTGTCAACCTGTGCTGGTTTTACTACTTACAACAACGTGTAACTGGTCATTAAGGACTGATGGCCAGTCAGCTGGATCGACTGGAGGAGTAGAAACTGGGGAGCCAGGTGTGGTAGTAAGCATGATGGTACTGCTCTCCACAGGTAGACCTATGGAGGGAGATTAACACGGTAAATAAGTAATTTTAGGAAGTTGACATGTTCATATACTGGGTGTTCCTAGATGTGAAAAATTGTTTAGTTATTGTTGATTACAAGCACTGTCAGCTTCTTGGATGAAACCAACGATGGGGGTAGAGGTGGAGGCTGATGGAGTTGCTATGAAATAATAAAAATGTATAAATAAATTGACTGAACTGAAATGACTTACTTGTGTTATTAGATGTGGAGGATCTTATAATTCAAGACAATCTGAAGCTGTCTCCTTTAAAAAGTGACTTTAGACTAGATGTCTTTTCAACACTGGCAGCTTTGTAGGAGACTCCATGTTGTCTCTCGACAATCAGTCCTTTAAAACAGCTTCTACACACTCCCTACCTGACAGATTTGATATGTAACGAAAGAATATAGGCATCTCTATAGGTTTAACTAAAACACATAACCTACCAGCAGAGTCAGCTTCTTGGATGATATGATCTGTTGAAACCTGACCTATCTGGTTTTGTTCTGTTAAACAATATCTGGTATCATATTCCTGAATGACTTCCCACAGAAAATTAATATAATATCAATATGTTCAAAGTTCACCTGAGACCTGAAACCACCTGCAAATAAAGCTGAAAAAAGGATGAACACTACTTTCAACAACACACAAAGTCAGAAACAGTTCACTATACACCCAAACATAAACATAGATATGTTATTTACCAGTATAAACAAACAATACCCCCCGCCACACCGGTCATACATTTTGTACAAATGGCAAAACATCTTCTGCTCACTGCGGCTCTGTAAAAACCAATCAAGCAATCAATCAATCAATCAATCAGTCGGTCAATTGTTATCTCATTGCAGGCTGCTGTAATGATCTTGTTATCTTTCATACTCTGCATTGGCTCTGGTCTTATCTATGTCCTTTTCCCTGCTCCTACAAAGACCCAATTTCCCCACACGATGATTACAAGCTTCATCTTATGTGATTTAATTAGTATGGGCAGCAATTTTGTAGATTTTATTGCCAATTTAGAACTGAAGGCAAATGTCAAAGCATGAGACAGTAAATAACTGAAAACATTTTATTGATTATGTGCAGTTGATGGAAATAATGGGAGTGGTAGTGATTGTTTTATTACAAGAACTGGTGGGCAGAGCAGTAAAAATGTTGTTTTTTTCTTTTACCTCATCTTCATCACTCCCTGCACTTCAATGTGCCCCTTCTTTCACCTCCTTTGTCTTATCCCTCTCTTCCGTCTTCACCTCTTATTTCATCCTCACACATTTTCCCACTTATTTTCCCTGTGATTTTCAACCAGTATCCTTCCTCTGCTCAAATATTCACACCCTTCACTCCTCATCGTGTCTAATATCCAACCTTTCACTTTTCACTTCTTCAAAATCCTTTTCCTGATTCTGATTGTTATACTGTGGGACTCTTAAATGGAATGTGCAGTAACTAAACAAATATTGTTTCATTGCACAGAATCAAATCAGTCTTATCTCTGCTCTCATTATTGCCAACATAATTTGCTTTCTTTTCTGAAATAATTCAGCCTGGTTTGACTCACTGTTTGGAATAATGACTTAGATTGACTGTCTTAGTCAATAATAAAAACTAGGAAATGCATTTACATTTGTAAGCTAATTCAGAAATGCCATTTTTGTAATAAGCTCTACAAATTACCAACATTTTGGTCTGTATTTCCTCAGTCAGGCTTTTTTCTTTGCCAGTAAGTAGTACATATAACTGACAGTACATTCAGATTACAGAAGAGACACAAAGCTACAGAAGATGAGGGAGTTGGCCAGTAAGCATCCAGTACATCTCACTTTTTCATTTAATTCGTTTAAATTCTTCCTGAAATGCTTGCAATATGCAACTATTATTATTACTATTATTATTGTCAAATCCATCACTGTTCTTAATTTGTTTGGAAAATTACACTTTACTTACATAAGTAGCATACACTACACTTACACAACAGCTATTATGTAGTCATTTAATAGGGTGAAACACACCATTGCATAAAGAAACAGATAGGGCTGGATGATTCATTGTTTAAAAATCAATACAATATGTAAAAGTGCAATTTTCAAATTGCGAGAGATTGCTGCTGTTTTAATTATAGCTTACGTAATAACAGGCCTTTTTCACAGAAACCATTTTTACATGTCACACTAGGAAAAGCACAAGTGTAAACAATAAACTTGTTGATGGCTGAAGTCCATTTAGCTGTGTGCTTTCAGGGTCTTGGTATTGTACATGCTCACTGTCACCACTTACTGGGACACCTGAATAGGATAAAGCCTTTTCTAATGTTATTAGTTACACATGTGCTTTTCCTACTATGCCAGGTCAAAAGGTCTTCTATGAAGAGTCTAGCAGCAAATGTAGCCAGTAGCCAATTAGTCCATGAGTTGGTCAAACTACATGAAACTCATGCAGTTAAGTCCCGATTACATTTGAATGTTACTGACTGTTTACTGAAGTAAACTATAGATGAAATTTAGTTATATTAAAAAGTAACTAATTTACTTACAAGTTGGCTTTTGCAAATAAAAGAAATGTTGCAGCCTTAACAACTAACTGCAGAACCAATTAGCATACAGTATGAAACATAATTGGCGTTATTATACATGATATTGACAATTATGCCATCACATTTGTCTCTCATGATTGCTAAATACTTATAACTTTGAGGAGTATGATGGTGAGATAAAAATATGTGATGTTGTTTGTTCACTTGTGTGCTAAGGTGACAAGAGCAGCGTCTAAAAATAGACTACGAGGGAGGCAGAAGGCGGTGAGATGAATGCAAAAACACATCCGCACACACGCACACACACACAAGAGGTAGTGAAGCAGCTGGCAGATATTGACCTATTCAGGGTTAAGTGGAGGTCAAGGAAAAACAGACAGGCTGTGTGTTTAGAAGTCCCACACTAGCATAGACATGCATGCACATAGGTGCACACATATTCCGGGAGCACTTGCAAACATTGTTCCTAAATCATTGCCAAACAGCTTGTCAATACATTAACCAAAGCTGACCACTATGCTGTATTTTAAGACATCAGCAGGTCAGGTAACTGACTAGTGGTACAAACATTAATGCAACAAAAAGGTGCTTCACCAAGAAAGTCTCTCAACAAATGATTAAAGACCTCCTTCTGCCATGAAAGGAGACAGACCACCTGAAGCTATGGCATTTAGCCTAGTGTTTTCTGGGCATGCCAGCTGAGCATGTTTTCTAGCTGCCTGAATCTACAAACTGCAATTATTCAACCACCAAACACATCAGTTGTTTTTTTTCTCCATAGTTATTTATCAGTTAATCTCTTTGATGCCATTGCAGCAGAACAGGATAGGTTTACAAAAATTTCAAGAATCCACATGCTTGATTCAATTTTAAGATTTGATGATCCCAGTAATTGAATCCAGCATTGAGGCTTAAGCTGACTTACCGTTTACAGAGCCAGCTCACAAGTTCATGACGATGACAGAGAAACTGTAGCATTGAAATAAATAGGGACATATTTTTTTAATATTGGGACAAAATGATCTGCATAAATAACTCTCTAGTAACAGTAACATTAAGTTAATCGAACCTAATGACTCGCCTTCTCCTTTTCTCAACTTTTCCTCAACTGTCTGTTCAGTAATGGTTAAGCCTCAAGCTCTGATTTACAATCATTGACAATCAACACTCTAGCCTATAAACTACCACTCACCTTGTCAACCAAGCATTTTCCCACAGTATAAAATTTAAGTAACATAATATTATGGTGTCCACAGTCCATCACACAAATAAACAAATACAAATTAGTATTGTGCGTTTAGTTAACTATTTTACCCGAGCAGCAGCCCTGTTAATGTTAGTTTGCTACTTTCAGCCTATGATAGGTTTTCGTTAGTTGTGCACAAAAGTAAAGAGTTCCAGAGTCGAGCTGTTAGTTAAACATTAAGCTGTTGGTTACTTTAAAACCAACCATTTAGGTCATATAGGTGGTATTTGATCTTTGAAAGGTTAAGTGTGTAAATTTTAGTGACATTTAGTGGTGACTGTTGCGAATTGCACCCCCCCACCCCCATCCAAGCGAGTAGTATACATACATACATATACATACATATACATGCACACGTATGCGCACATACATACATATACACACACACACGCATATGTATGCGCACATACATACATATACGCACACACACGCACACACCTCTCTAAGCCTAAGGCGCTCGGTTCTGTTTTCAGCTCATGGGATGTCGGGATGTTAAAACCTGGATGACCTGCAATTTTCTAATGTTAAACTCAGATAAAACTGAAGTTATTATTCTGGGGCCTAAGCACCTCCGTGACGCATTATCTAAAGATATTGTTTCCCTTGATGGCATCGCCCCTTGCCTCCAGTACCACTGTGAGAAATATATAAATTATCTTTGATCAGGACATGTCGTGTAACTCTCACATTAAGCAAATTTCAAGGACCGCCTTTTTGCACCTATGTAATATTGCAAAAATCAGGAATATCCTGTCTAAAAATGATGCAGAAAACCTAGTTCATGCATTTGTTACTTCTAGGCTGGATTACTGCAATTCCTTATTATCAGGCTCCTTGAAAAAGTCCATTAAGACTCTTCAGCTGATTCAGAATGCTGCAGCACTTGTTCTGACAGGAACCAGTAAAAGAGATATTTCTCTCTTGGCTTAGCTTCTCTGCATTGGCTTCCTGTAAAATCCAGAATAGATTTTAAAATCCTTCTTCTCATATACAAAGCTCTTAATGGTCAGGTACCATCTTATCTTAAATAGCTCATATTACCTTACTACCCCACCAGAGCACTGTGCTCCCAGAATGCAGGGTTACTTGTGGTTCCTAGAGTCTCCATAAGTAGAATGGGAGCCAGAGCGTTCAGCTATCAGGCTCCTCTCCTGTGGAACCAGGTTCCAGTTTGGGTTCAGGAGGCAGACACCATCTCTACATTTAAGAGTAGGCTTAAGACTTTCCTCTTTGATAAAGCTTATAGTTAGGGCTGGCTCAGGTGAGTCCTGATAGGCCTAGACTGTTGGGGAATTTCCCATGAGGTGCTGAGTTCCTCTCTCCTCTTCTTTCTCTCCCTCTGGATGCAACCTCATCCCATTAATGCATGTTACTAACTCGACTTCTTCCCTTTCCCGTAGTCGTGTGCTTTCTCGTCCCTCTCATCTCTCCTCCTATCACTTCTGCAGGTGTTTCTGGCTCTGGAGCTGCGGAGTCTGGATCTGTGGTTGAGAGTCACCTGCTGCCCCCGTGTTCCTGCTCGACACCCTCTGCTACAATTACTGTTACTAGTCCTATTGCTATTATTACTTTTATTATTATCATTCATATTACAATTATTATCATTAACACTACTATAAATATCTTTACCATTTTTCATTCAGTCTATAGCAACATTACCTTTACTGTCTGTACCTGTATGTCAAAGGTCACTAATAGGTGGACCGTGGTCCGGATCCGGACCCAGCTGCTACTTACTACCCCATGACGGAGCGTTTCGATTTTAACCTGCGCAACTTTTCTAGCATTTACTGTACAGGTTTAGTGGCCCAGGAAACTCACAAACCAATCACATGTGCTCCAATCGTCTCATGTGACGCTGCTCAGCCAATCAAATCTGTGCATTCCGATGCTTGCGAGTCGAGTCTGCGAGATTCAAGAGAAGGGTCCAGCTGCGGCCTGCAGACAAACGTGACGGCCTGCAGACAAACGTGAGTAAGTTGAACTTCCATATATGGTTTGTCCCAGAAGCCACCGCGCACAAAACGCGCACAATTATCTTACATCAGAAATATTGCATCGCACGCTGTTGCATCAAGCCACACTTTTGATTTTCTCCACGTCTTTTACGTCCATGAGCCACTCTCTGTGTGTAACCGGCGTGAGCTAATGTTTACATCACCACAGCCAATTACAATCACTTTTAGATATGGGCACATCAAGAATGCTACATGCTTATTGTCCCATTGGCGTTAACAAGAACCTTTAGGTATCGAACTTTGGTACCGAAATACAAGGCATTTTTTGATACTCGGTGGTATTGAAGCAATTCGGTCTGTGCATAAAAAGTATTGAACTCGATACCCAGCCCCAACCAGAGATGTAGGAAACACACACGAACAAGAGAAAGTAGGAAAGTGGTAACTCTATAAGAGGGAATGAAAGAGAAGATTTGTTAAGATTTGTTGAGTGTTTATTACAAAAATGGTTAAGACTACACTTTATCACTTCAAGCTACATGTTTTATTTATTTTTTTTACCCAAAACATTAGGCACTTTATTTTAGTTTACAAAATGAAAGATTATTACAGTAGTTATTTGTTATCCCTCCAGTTTGATGTGAAAAATGACATATTCAATATTCTTGAAATATTATTTGATTTGACAGTCTGTTGTTGACTAAAAACAGTTAATACAACTATATGTTATGGTACTGACTGATAACGCAGGGTGGTTTGATGTTCCGTGCCTTTGCTTTGGGAAATTTTCTCTAACTGGACCTCTTTGGATTCTAATTGAATACCCTTGCTCTATGTGTATACTGTGCGGTCGTCTACTCGTATTCCTGGCTCTGCCCCGGCGTCTCCTTATAGGCCTCTGGCTACTGCGTTGTCTCGGCTGCCGCGTCGGTTCCGTCCCGTCAATTACTTCCCCATAGGTCTCTCGTAGCTGCTGTCCTTCCCTGCTGCTCTCTTCCTCCTGCTCTGTGCCCAACAAGCTGACCGACCTTCCCTGCTGCTCTCTTCCTCTTTCCTCTCCGCCGGACCTCCATCTCCTCCGGCCTCCCCGCCATCACGCTCCTTACAGGCCTACATCCTTGTCTGTTCCAGCTCCCTCTCTTTTTTCCTGCTGCCCTGTTACTACTGCCGTTTCATTTAAAAAAGGAGTCCTGTCCAATCAGTCGTCAGCCGCCACACCTGTTGCTCATTTACATGTGATCAGTAGTGGTGAGAGGTTTAAGTGCACTCCCACCAGTAAGTACAACATAAAAAGACAAACACATGCATTAAAACACCACATGCAATAAAACCAAACGCTAAAAAAGTAAAAAAGCACAGCACACAAACACGCTAAGAACACATTAAAAAGTTAAAACCATCAGCATTTTTCTGGCCCTGCCACATACAATTCAAATGGAATCAAAATATTTGTTGTCCCTTGCCACTAACTACCTTACAATATTTTTCTAAATTAAGGTTCCATGGTGGTCCACCGGAAGGGGAGAGACTTAGGCTTTCTATGATGCCTAAGACAGGACAAAGATGTCATCTATGAGATAGAAGAGTTTGCCAGTCAACAAATTTGGTTTCTTTAGATAGATATATTAATACATTATATTTACCTACTAAACTTTACCTATTATTTAATAAAACCAAAAATGTTTTTTGAATATTATTGTTACTTGTTCATTAGTAAACAACAGCCACATCAAGAAATGAAGCGCTATATAATGTCTCATACTCGTGTAAAACATCATCTTACATCTTGGAAGGGTTGGCTTATCTGGACTAACACACCAAAGTAAATGAAGAACATCTCAAAAACTATCACATCTAGTGCATCAAGTATGACCACTGACAGATACCAGGAAAATGTAAGACTCACAGTTTCTGTACCACAGTCCATAAACCACATAAGACATGAGGAGTCTTTGAGCTGGAGTCTAAGTCAAGTCTCAAGTCTTTGAGCTAGAGTCCAAGTCGTCTCAAGTCTCTGAGAAAGAGTCTAAGTCAAGTCTCAAGTCTTTTAGCTAAAATCCAAGTCAAGTCTCAAGTCTCTCGTGGTTATTACAAATGTTGTATCACCTGCTGTGTTCAATCCAGGTTACTTATAAAACTGCATAGCTATAAGGAATACTATAACTGTAACCTATTTTTCATTTACAGAGCACAACCATTTAATGTGCAATGTAATTATTGACAGCTTATTAAATACTAAGTCAAGACACTCCCCAGACTCTATCTATAACGAACACCATGTTCGAACATAAGGATACTCATAAGAGTACGTGGTACCAGAGCCCCCTAGGCCGAAGATCAATCCATTTTGTAATCATTTCATCTGATTTGAGGCCGCATGTCTCGGACACTCGGGTGAAGAGGGGCGGAGCTGTCAACTGATCACCATCTGGTGGTGAGTTGGGTCATGGGGTGGGGGAAGACTCTGGACAGACCCGGTAAGCCCAAACGGTTAGTGCGGGTGAACTGGGAATGTTTGGAGGAGGCCCCTGTCTGTGAGATCTTCAACTCAAACCTCCGGCGGAGCTTTTCTGGCATCCCTGTGGAGGTTGGGGACATTGAACATAAGTGGGCAATTTTCAAAGCCTTTATTGCTAAAGTCGCAGTGGGAGGGCTGTGGTTTCAAGGTCTTAGGTGCCTCAAAGGGCGGTTACCCTCGAACACAGTGGTGGACACCAGTGGCCAGGGAAGCTCCCCGACTGAAGAAGGAGACCTTCCGGGATTTGTTGTCTCGGAGGACTCCGGAGGCGGTTGTAAGGCACAGACGGGCCAAAAGGGCTGCAACCTCTGCTGTGGCAGATGCGAAGCAGCAGGTGTGGGAAAAGTTCGGAGAAAACATGGACAAGGACTTTTGGTCGGCACCAAAGTTCTGGAGAACTGTCCGCTATCTCAGGAGGGGGAAGCGGGGAACCGCCCAAACTGTTTACAGTAAGGATGGGACCCTGCTGACTTCAACTGAGGAGGTAATTGGGTGGTGGAAGGAACACTTTTAGGAACTCCTAAATCCGACTGACACACCCTCTCTAGTAGAGGCATAGCTGGAGGCTGTTAATTTCCCTGGAGGAAGTCACTGAGATAGTCAAACAACTCCACAGTGGCAAAGCCACAGGGATTGATGAGATCTGCCCAGAAATACTAAAAGCTTTGGGTGTGGAGGGGCTATCTTGGATGACACATCTCTTTAACATTGCGTGGAAGTCGGGTATGGTGCCCAAGGAGTGGCAGACTGGAGTGGTAGTTCTCCTGTTCAAAAAGGGGGACCAGAGAGTGTGTGCCAACTACAGGGGTATCACACTTCTCAGCCTCCCCAGAAAAGTCTACTCCAGCGTGCTGGAACGGAGGGTTCTGGGAATAGTATACATATTTGAAAAAAATGCGCAGTAAATGTTTAGCTGGCTGATCTGAGCTTTGATGCTGGAAGCTGTCTTTTATTGTCAATTAGTGATCAGCTGATTGTCTCAGGAACATAACACAACCAAAACAGAGCGCTGGAGGAGAGAGTCACTGGATGAAATTTAACCAACTACATATTTTACACCACAAGCCAAAGCACAGCGCTGGAGAATAACTACATGAAATTAATCCAACTGCATGTTTTTTTCTACCAGGGTAAAATTTTAGCTGGCTGATGCTTCCATGCTGTTGGCTAACTTTACCATTTTATTGCCAATTAACGTTACTGATCAGCTGATTGTCTCACTAACCTAACCGGTAAAGCCAACCCACAGGCTGGAGAATAAGTAGGCGGCATGGAATTAATCCATATCCAATTAACTACATATTTTACACCACTGACAGGAGAAACACGCCACGTTTCTTGGTGATTATGACCATAATGAGCTTTCATTTGCATCACTAAAGTTAAACAAACTTAAATTAATTACCTGTCCAGCAGAAAATAGACAACTTCAGCACCACTTTGAAAATATCTGTCCTACATTATAAGCTTCCATCTGGGAAAATCCACAACATCCATGATTTCTGCCGTCAGCTGTCTTTATCTGTCCCAACAAGGTACAAAGATCCACAGGCTGCCAGCTCTCGTGGTAAATAACACGCGTGCTCATTCATTTGTCCAAATGTCACTTCTCTTCTTAAATATAAACCAGAAGACTACGCAGAGACTGCATATCATTGTTATTGTTATTAATTCCTCTTCTTCTTCTTTGTATGTATTCAATGTCGTGACGGGCGTCTACACTGCTGGAATTATACAAGCAGAAGAAGAACGCTGTAATGACGAAACGTGCTCTGTATAGCGCTATTTGTCTGTTGTCGGCTACGGTAGAAACATGACGACAAAATACGGCGACCTACATGGAAGGGGAAGTGGTTCATTCTAAGGTAAAAAAACCCCCAACAGTTCATTATGTAAGGTCTTTATACCCATTGAAAACATAGTTATGGATCTTAAATTGCATTTCTGCAAATAGATCCTCAGAAAGATTATGCACTGAACCTTTAATCGTAAGGCAGAGAAAAATACTTGCTCTCAAACATTGTCCACTTAATCAATGTGCTGAGTCAGTGTACTGGTGAAGGGATGGAACAAATATATTGATTAATTGAAGGTTTGCAAAAGGATTTAATGGTGATTTGGAAAAGTCTTTCAATATTTTTGAAATACAAAAAAGGAATTTTCCACAGGAATTTATTTGGCTTCTGTACTTATTTTCATTTCATTTTAAAAGACATTTTGATGCATCTACGCCCATCCCTGGCTTGTGAGAGGGCTGAGGGCCAAACCATAGAACTGTAATTAACTATATGTAATGAGGTGAAAGAGAGATTTGGCAACTTTTATGCTTTGTCCTGAGCAAGCACAATATGTGTGAAATGTGATACTGTTGGTTTGTATCCTTTGTATCTTGCATGTTTCCACTACTTAGCTACACAGTACAATTAGAAATTCCATAAAATACTACTTTGAATAGGGGGAAAAATTTTATTCTTTTTACCTGTTTAATTAAATTTTAATTCAATCAATTTGATGTATCTCATTTGTATCCAACAACATAGTATGTTCTTATCTAATTCTCTTTCTGGCTGTCTCCAATTCTCTCTTAAAATAGATTGGATATTTTCCATTACTACAATATAAACTGTACATAATCTGTGCATGAGCGTGTACCATTTAACCTCTCTGTTTGAACTAAAAACTAACTACATAGTTTTTTAACCTTCATTGTCTCTGGGTAGAAATTAAATTGATTACTGTATTTTAACCTGTTATTTTGCATAATTTGCATAATTAGTTATTTAAAAACATATCTACCAATGATAAACTCAACTAAAGATGGTCGTCCAATGATTACAGGGTTGGAGGTTCGAGTGGCCAAATACCTTGAAAATGGATATATAATATTTAAATGTAGCCATTATTTCTGCTTCTTTATGCTGGGAGGCTGTGGGTTATGAGCCGCTTGCAGAGGAAGCTTCAAGGGCAGGCTATAGCAGCTTCAATGAGGTGCCTTATATGAAATTTACCAATAAATGCTAAGAGAGAAATCAGCTGAGCTGTCAGCTGATGTGGCTGGCTTATGATGGCTGCTAGCAGCTGATGTGCTGGGATTCTGAGCTGAGTTTGACTTCGTTGTCTGCCTGAACTAATGCTATGCTTGATTTCTTAACCTTCAGACAACCTTTTGAAGAAGTGAAGAAGTGATGAAATGCTATTTCCTTTACAAAAGTATTTGTAAAGATTTAAGAGATGTAACAGATTTAAAGTATTTTCATTAAATGGAGTGTAAAATGTCATTATGCAACACCAACTTTGCGCAAAGCTGAAACAGACAACCAATAAAGTTAGTAAGATGGGTCCCTTTTCTCTCATTATCCATTTGTAATACTTAAGCAAGGTGTTTTATATTATGACATAGTTAAACTGTACATCTTTCTATTAACTTACAGTCACTGTTCCTCTTCTGAGTAATGCCTTTATCCTTCCCACATCAGGTTTCCTTGACGTGACAGCACTGAATTTGTGCTGCAAGAACCGCAGGAGCCATAAACCTAACAAGGGACTCATTGACCTTTTTGGCTAACCACAAACAACCTAGCTTGTGGTTTCCAGATAGAATCAGTCCTATTAGGTTTCTTGTTTTGTCTCATCAGTTAAAGGTCTCTGACTGAAAGAAGAGAATAGGAGACCTCCAATTTGCATGTAATATCTCAATTATATCTCGCTCACTATGGTAAAGATATACAAGGTATGAGTTTTTAAATTCAAAATAGGAGGAAGAAAAAATCAAAGAAGCTTCACATTAGAGATGTGGTGTTTTTCTTTCTGCTGCCATAATTTGCACACCACTTCTCTTTGAAAATGACTTCAATTATTCACAGCTTCTCCGTGGTGTCAGAGGGGGAAAAGGCCTTCATTCACAGTTCAGAAAGTGTGACACATTCTGACTTAACCTTCATCCACTTTTTATTTTCTAATTTACAACTAATCAGGGGCTCCATTTTCTTCCAGTTCAGTCCACTGATACTTGATTACTAACCTGTGACAAGTTAAACTATAGCCTAGACATAAAACACAAAATTGAACTGTTTAAGGAATGTGGGTAAATAATAAAGAGTAATTGTGTGAAATTTAAACAAAATGATTGAGAGAATGGGTGTGCTTCACTGTCACTCTTTGAAATAGGAGGAGGGTGATGTGACAGCATGAAGTACCTTCTGCTCCACTGTGTGTATGTGTGCCTTGACAGAATGAGCACAGCTGGAATGTGGTTATGGGACTTATCTTTCTCTTTCTCTCCTCCCATCTTCTTTTCACTGCATTACATTACACAAAGGGAGAGGCAATGCAGGCTGCTGCCCTTTTACAGTATTTCCAGCTAAACCACTGTTTTGTATTACCTCTCTCCTTCTCCTCCGTTGCTAACATAAAATGGGAACTATACTTAAAGTTGAAAGATTTTTCATCATAAAAAAAATAGTTGTTAAAGAGGTGGTATTATGCTTTTTGGCTTTTCCCTCTCCTTTATTGAGTTATATATCTTTTTTGTGCATGTAACAGGTTTGCAAAGTGAAAAAGCCCAAAGTCCAGCCCAAAGGGCACAGAAAGCTGTGCTCAGAACCGCTTGAAAACAGCTTGTTTGTAGTCCAGCCCTTCACTTCCTTTACTTGTGATGTCACAATAAAAACACGTAATTAAGCTTGCCAAGCTGCTGGCAGGGTTAGGCAAGCCAAACCAATTTAGTCTGAGTAGAGGCCTTTGGCTCAACTCGCCTTTGTTTGGGTTTCCATTGTAGAAATGTTGTATCTGTGCCTGCTTTCAGATACTTTCTTCCTATCACCTCACCTGCGTCGAGGTTCCAAGCGAGCTTAGGGATACTAAAATGTAACATGAAAACACGACAGACTGCTGATTTGTCAGAGAATATTCACTATTCAATGCATCATCATTGCCTGCACCAGGACAGAGGCCAGCAACAGATAGTTTTATATTTTACAATTTTCGTATGAAATTTCATCACTAAATCCACTTCTGAGAAGTTTTGATGTGAGAAATCCGCTGTGTAGATTTCAAATATTGACAGTTTTATGAGAAGTGATGGCGGAACAAAAATGTGATGAATATTGTCGGAGATGAGGAGTTTCGCAAGTGGCTGCGGGGGAAGCCTTTGCCAATCCGTGGGAGGAGCGCAAGAGGCCGGCCAGCCACCCGCTCACAGAGCCCTCTGCTCCCGCCATCACACAGACCGCTCCAGCAACAACGGCAGAGGAAAACTTTTCATACTGCTTATCTGTCTTTATATTCTGAGTAATACTGAAACGTTTTAACGGCAGACTGTATATATTTTAAGAGCTGTGTGGATCGCTGGTGTGAGTGTCGCACTGAACATTACGTTTTCCATCTGCAATGGAAGACGGAGCAGAGCCAAGTAGAGTTGAGTCTATCGATTTGCGCTATGGTAGCATTTTTCAGCAAGGCAGCATAGATCGTCACAACACCAGCAACAGTTCAACATTCAGTCCTGATGGTAAGATGTGGAACAATGATGTTGTGTGGTTGTGGTAATAATTTATACCATCTGCTAGGTTACAGTCGCAGTTTGAAGCGGCTTTGTTTAGGATCACTCTACCTTGTTTTCTTATGACCTGCCCTTCTCTGCTTCTGATTGGCTAGTAGTCCTTACCTGGGAACTGCGCAACTCCCAACAAAGGTTTTATACAAATAAGATGCATCACTCTGTAGCTCAAGAGTGGAGTGTACAACACATAGGGTGAAAAGAGGAGCTACAGCAATGTGCAGTATGAGAAAAATATGTTGTGTTTTGAAAATTAAACCATGAAAACCTGTTCTGGTACAACCCCTAATTAAGATTTTGAACCTGAAAATGAGCATAATACCACTTCTTTAAAGGTAGTCCTAATGTGCAGACCCATCCACCAACACACACTTAACTGATTTCAATATCATACTACCACTTGCTTTTATGCCTGGACACTGATGATTGTTAGAAGCTTGGATCCTCTTTTTAAAAGCATTGTATAAGGAGACGCTTAGCAGTGTACACATCCAATATACCTCTCAGCCCTGATATGCAAGTTACCTTGGCAACATTTATTTATAGTGTTTGATGTTGTTGCAACATGACCATCTTGCAGGGCAAGAAACATGTCAGGTGTTTGTCTTGTTTGTTTGAATCTAAGCAAAGTCAGATAATATAAATATAGGTCTTACAGGAGGTACACTCAGGAAATGGACAACACATCATAAGAATGCCATCAGCATAGAAATCACATTTTAAATAAAGGCTAATTCGACTCACTAGGTCAAAAATACTGCATTATAGGGCACAAAGGGCTTGTTTTCCATGAAACATGTCCTCATATCGAAACGACGGAATATGTAGTTTACCAACACGTGGTTAATGATGTGAAACAGCCTCAGTTTGGTTAGGTTTAGGCACAAAATCTACTTGATTAAGATTAGGAAAAGATTTAAAATACTTGCATTAGTTACGTAACTTATTTTATATACATACTTTAAAATAACTCAGTTGACATTTGGTTTCACATGGAATACGAACATTCGTCTTCTGGGTAAAAGTCTTGTGAAAGTCTTAAGTTAAAGGATAACTTCCCATGCTTTTTGTCTATGTGACTAATTGGGAAAACTGTTTTTGAAAATTTAGAGTGTTCATGTCTGACAACACTATGGGAAGGATCCCTACAGAGATAGAAGCCGTGCAATGTTCTTTCACCGACTTACATTATAGCCGTGTTTTGAATTGTAAATCAGTTTCATCAAAATTATTAGAGTGGATAATATGGAAATGTAAATCAAAACAGTCTTCCATTAGCAAATTTTTCCACATTAAATCTGCTCTGGCGGCTGAAGAAAATGTAAACGCTGTAATAATGCCTTCAGCATCAATTAGTAGGCTGAGTTTGAAGGTCTCAAAATGAATTGCATGTTAATTAATTCATTCTTCCTGTATCCCTTCTTAAAAAAAATCTGTATCCTAACTTTTTGTTATATTTAAATCTGCACTGATTGACTTCTCAGCTACTTGAGGGAAATGCAGCAAATGCAGTAAATTCAACATGGGCATTCCATTATCTCATAAAGTCTGCCATTTGGTGCTGACCTATGACAATAACTTATTTGGTGGATGTGTTGCAGTGGGAATCAAAGACAAGTGTCTAATCCACTGTGCCATCGCAACCTCTCTATATTAATTATTACTTTGTATTCATTTTTTTACCAAACTTGAACAGCTACATGTGGAACATGCAACATGAAATAACTGAGCCTATAACTAAATAATATAACTAACTTTGAAATTAGTTCAGTAGAAGTTAATAATTATTTGTAATGAATAAGAGACAGCAGCAAAGGTTGTTTTGTGTATTGATAAACTGTAGGAGAAAGTTTGACACTTCAACTCTGGCAGCGGGCGGGTGTGTGCGTGAGACGAGAACGACCGCAACAGTTTCACAGGATCGTGCCAGTTACACAGAAACCGTTGCCATGGTTACCTCGCGGCACAGAGCGACCCCGCAGATCAAAAGCCGTATAAAACGACCTATATACCCTGTCACAACCATTCAGAAAATTTTTTTTTATAACTTGCCAAGACCTTTACCATAAGGACGACTTAAAAAGCAACCATTCATACAGCAAAGTGTAGCCTATATACCCTATATGATTGATCAATCGACAAAGTCAAAGTAAACATTAGACATAGCCTATAACAAGCAATAATCAAAACATCCCAATTTATCCGATCCTGTCAACTTAGTGTTGAACAAGTTACACAGAAATAATACAGTTATTACCTACGAGTTACTTAGCATATACTCCTTAAAAAAGCAATAGCCTCCTGATGAGTATTAGCATCACTGGCAGCAGCAGCCGGAGTTTCTTTCTGAGTTTCACGTTGCTGTGTTGCTTTAGCTGATGTTTAAATTAACGTTAGCCTGAGTATAAATGTAGAATGTTTCGCGTTTAAAAGCTTTTTGCTTGTTGCACAAAGTTTACAACGGACGACAATGTTTTTTACATCTTCGACTGTGACAGAGTAATGGCAAAAATGTTATATACAGCTGTCCAACAGCTTTCTCCTGTCTTCCTTTAGCTTTTTGGCTAACAGCTGACTTGAACAACAGAAGGTCCAGTGCCACTGAGCTGCAGCGCAGGGTTACTTGGATTAGTAATTGTAACAATATAACTGTTTTGACAATAGTTATATTACTCTTTACTCGGAAAAGAAATAAGGCAGAATTACTGCACAACACGTTACGTTACATTTGTTTTTTTTAAAATTACACACCTGCATGATTCATGTGGGTCAGATTTACAAGTTGGAAAATCCGGAATTCTGGATTAATCCGGAAAACTATATAATGAAAAGAAAAGACAAAAGATAATGAAAATGATTTGAGGATAGCAACTATGGCAATATAGCTTTCTGAACTTCATTGTTTTCCCACCTTTTCTTGCAATGTCACTTTAACAGGTGTGACCCATTGTCTTAGAAGCAAACCATTTTTTATTTGCTATAAACTCAGTACAAAACACCATTGAACAAGAGTGTTCATGAAACATCCAGTGAAGGTTATATCAAGGGCAACTGACTTGGTTGAAGATACTTGAAAAAAATGTTTCAGCTCTCATCCAAGAGGCTGCTTCAGTTCTGAAGAAGAACAACTGAAGTTGCCCTTGAGTTAACCTTCCATAACTTGGATGACTGAGAATTACAGGCATCTTTCATGGCATTTCTACATTAATAAAGAGTATAGTGTGCATGACCTCCAAAATGAACCAATAACAAGATTCAAATCCATAGATGACCAAACACTTGGTACAATAATCTTGCTAAGCCTGTGGGCGTCATTGTCCAGATGTTTCTGCATGGAGAATAAACCTAAAGGATATAAATTAGCAGGCAAGCTCAGCTCCATTCAGTTGCATAGGGCTCACATCCGTTTGTGCCATCCTTCATTCTTATCAGCTGTCTATTGGAGGACACTGCTCAGACAAGCACTATAATAACAATAAACCATTACTGTGCTAGTCCAAGCTCAGACACATGAACTAGCGCCATGCTGTGAGCTTTACTTTGCTTTTCATGGTCGATTGATGTTCAGTGCAGGTAAACATTGCCAGAGAAGAACTGTAGTGTTGTGCGTTCCCCATTGCTAACATTTCCAGGAAAGAGTACATTAAGTGTGTTATCAAACATTCAGACACAAGGATATATCAAAATAGGATTTCTGGATTTATAAGTCATAATGTCTATCTATTGCCAGTTATAGTTAGGAGCACATTTTCCACTATGATTTAGAAATAAAGGTTTTCATCTTTTCCATATACAAACATGGAAATTAAACTTGATGTCAGGAGGGCTGGAAATGTCTTTCAGAAAACAACGACCACGGTCTCTTTCCTGCTCAATTTAGTGCCCAATTAACATTGAGTCTAACATGGTAAAACTGACTCTTCAATACAGTCTTCATATCGCATGATTTATTTGTAAGCAGCCAGACACCCAGCAGCAGATCACTGAAAACATTGTGCAAGGAAAGCAAGGCATTAACATAACACATTTTAAAGGAGCTAAATGTGCTTTACATAAGCTATAAAGCACATAAATGCAGTTATAAAAAGTTAAATTAAATAAAACGAATTAAACCTCTTTAAATAGACGCATGGATACATAGACAGGTGAACAGTTAAAGTACAGTTTCAGGGCAGTTACAGTGCAATATAGCCCTAAATTGAATAAAGTAAACAAAAGTGCAGTAGAAAAACATTATGAAACTTCTACACTTCTACTTCAACATGTCTGTGTCTGCAACTGTGAGTGGTATGACTGCAAACAGCATGCCACATGGATCACAGCAATAAAGAGAGAGTGACAGAATACTGACGCATACACACACACACAATTTGACATCCCAAAATACTTCACACAGCTGACTGGCTTGCACGCAAAGTAGAATGTGTTAATGAACAAGTTTTGTAATTAAAGCCTTATCGTCACTTAAGGGGCTTGGATTATGGTGACAGACGCGTCAAGCAGGCTGGAGATGCTAGATCGTGTTCAGAAAAAGCCTCCAGCCTTCATGCCTTTATGCTCAGGTTAGGTGAGGCCACAATCATCTGTTCATCCAACTTTTCCATCACGTCCTCCTACCTAAATGATAGAATAGGACAAAGACTTCCAAAACAATATGACCATCCACAGGAGAATATGACATATATAAGGTGAGCAGATTCCTGAAATGAAAAATGTGAGCATCTCCATAATCATTGAAATATCCAATTTTATTGTCTATATTATATATTTTATTTTCTAAAATTGGAAACTACCAGCTTAGGTAGGTTACATTTTTGGATGACTTCAGCTGTGTCTCCTTTCAATTCACCAAAATCAAGCAGTTTTGTTGCCACAGGTTTGCTGCTATCATCTTACTACTATTAGCAGCAGTTTTACATTAATCATCATTTGATTGATTGCATCAGTGGACAGGGACGCAAAATCAACCGTGGCACTGTACCAAAGTAGTTGCCCAGGATGCTAAGCAAATGTCACATTTGGTCACAGCACATGTAAAATTTGGCTAAATCTACCTTCATAAAAAATGTGGTGACAGAGGGCAAACCAGCATGGGGATTCAGAGAGACTATGCATTTTGGACTGTTAATGTTCTGCTCTTCTTCTCAGCTCTTCTCACCAGCTGAAAAAGAGGAATTACAAAAGGGTGCACTGAGCCATTGTATTGTCTTGACCTGCGTACAAATGGAAATTCATTAATCATGTTAAAATGACATTTACGTTTCTTGGAAAGAGCCACGTTACCTTCTCGGCCTGTTCTTACTCTCCTAATTTTTTCTTATCTAAACTTTCTCATCCTCTTTTTTTCACTTGTCTTCCTTCTCTTTCTTCCTTTCTTTCTTTTTACCTTTCCACCTCTCTCTTCTGCACTCTCCACTCACTCATTTTACTCCCTTAATTGTCCCTTTTCACTCTCGTCTCCTTCCTCTCCATGCTTTAATAATGACTTGTACATTATTTGATAAAATACAAAAATACAAAAACAGATTCCCCTTGCTTGCATATTTGTTTGTATTTAACTTCAAAAACATTGTTTGGAATTATACTGTAAATTGGCAGGCTCTGTAATCACACCTTTTCTCTTTCCTTCTCTACTTCCTTCAGTCTTCTTCCTCTCTGCTGAAAATGTGTTTGTAGTGATGCTGTGGATTGACTTGTTTGCAGTGTTATGTCCTGTGAGTAGACATATCTAATCTGTCTAAGCATGTCTAAAAAAATCAACTTTTCATGAGCTCAGTTTTGGTTCTATTTCGTATAGGCTTCGCCCTCTAAGGCTATCGCTATTGATTTACCCCTTCCGCACGCCTGCACGGCACTGAGAATTTTAGTCTATCCCACCCACAGCGTGGGCCTCTCCTACGTCCGCACCTTGTATATATACAACGGTGAGACCCTGCCTTCGGCTCCCATTTTTCTTCAGCTGTCTAAAGAGCAGAAGATTTGTCTAAAGAGCAAAAGATTTTCCAGCTGGAAAACAAGAACAATGTCTTCCAGCAAGCCGGTTAGAACGGGGCAAGACACACGGGCTACATCGTGCTGGGTGATCTCCGGCCCCGCTCCAAGGCGTGCCTCGGGCTGGAGCATGCCGGCTGAGCGCTCACTCTCGTTTCGCATTGCCTGCTCTGCGCCCTTTCCCCCGGAGAGTGGCGACGCCGGGTGGATAGCTTGCCATTCAGAACGAGGAGGTAAAGCCCTCGATCTTCTGTTGAAGGAAGAGCGGGAGGTGGATTGCTCCGCTCTTCCGATTCACGGGTCTCCGAGTGGCTCCTCGCTTCCCGTTCCAACCTCCAATGACGCCAGCCTCGACGCTACTAGGTTGCCGTGGCGAGGCAAGCTAACGTTGAGCTAACGAACAGCTAACGTGACGCTCACATGCAGTCTGCCTGGATCAGCCGACCAGGACGGCCCCGTGTGCCCACGTTGCTCCACATTAGCTGCGGCTAATGACATCTAGCAACCGGTTTCATTGCGGACCACTGGTAAGCTATGGGTCGAAAAAAGCTGTGTGAATCTAGTTGCTCCTTTTGTGGAAGTTGTTGAACAAATGTTGTGTGTGTCGGTCTCAGTCGAACCAGCCACACCAAGCACACATTTCCCACACTGTGTGAGTCAGCTGCTGTTAGCCGCGTGGCTAATGTGTAGCTTGAAGCTCAAGCAACAAGCAGCACACTCTGTTCACGATCAGAGGTCCCTTCACACACCCCTCCCCACAGAAGGGTATTAGCCCACGACAGTGGACATTCGCTTCATGTGGACAGAACATATACACACTTACACTTACTCACTGTACACTTACAGATATTTTCTCACGATGAACGGGCAGTGTATGATGCTGTTGACATTATGCACGTTCCACCAGCAGTGCCCTGCTGCGAGCACGTGCATATTCACAGCATCAATGGCACAGGGGTCCCCCCTTGGTTCACAGAAGTCAGACTGTGTCAAATGAGCCTGTGAAGCGGTCATTACGCTTCATGCATACAGGATAGTACTACAAATCACCCTGCGTGTAGTGTTATCCTATCGCCACTCCACACATTACGCATGTCCCCCTCCCCAGCAGAGCCCAGCTGTGGGCTTGTGCGTGACCAAGGCATCACCGACACAGTCCCTCTTCCTGCATCCAGAGGTGTGACAGGCTGTGTTGTGCACTGTACATGTGCGCTTTACGGCATCAAGTGTGTGCCAAACACGTTACCCACGGCAGGCGACAGTAACGCTGGGGAATTGTTTTTTGTCAATTGCATGACCTAGTGCTGCACTTTACAGACAGCTGCTCTTGACATTATGAAGACGCTGCTGTCTCTCACTTGGCTCACTCAGGTGGCTGGCCTGAGCCCACATGTACGCCTTCCCACCCTCTTCCCTTGCTGGTCGAGCAGGGTGGCGATGAGCCAGGCCTCCCTACCCTCACCAGGGGAGTGGCATAACATGGACAGGCTGCAGCTGGCCAGGTGGCTTTCATGCAGTCTGGGTCCAATGCCACAAGCAGAATATTTCCTCCTCGGCCCACCACTGTCTTTACAAAGTCAGTGGCTGCCGTCACACTGCATGGACCGGCTGCAGCTGGCTGTGCGGCCTTCATGCAGCTTGGCTCGATGTCGCAGGCAGAACATTCCTCTGTTGCCTGTCCCTGCCCCGGCCCCCCAGGCGGCGGAGCACGGAGGGCTCTGGTGGAGCGAGTACTAGCTTGCCTCCCCTGGTGGCTGTGCCTTGCCGTCACATTGACTCGCACATGCACACCACACAGGGAGGCACTCCCTCCTGACTGGCTGCGTGTGTTGGCGCCCATGACCCTCCCTTCCCCCCGCCAGGTGCTAAACTCTCCTGTTCAATGGAACACGGAGGTTGCTACTTGTCAGCCCCCCCACGGCCAGCATCCCTGCTCTTTGAGGGGGCCTCTCCCCCATGGGTCATGGCTAAGCACCCCCCACCCCACGAACTGTGACGGCAGCAAGGGCAGCAGAGTAGCTTCCCTTCAGGGCCACCAAGGCGCCTCATCAGCAGGTCCAACCACTTTCAGAGACGCTACTCGCAGTGGCTCGCTTCCTGCTCAATGCACAGCTGGATGAACAGCCTGATCCGCTGGATCATAGGCTGCAGTCCGTCTCCCCCCCTTCCTCCTTCGCTGAGATTGTGGAGACTGTGCTCTCCTTCTCGGCTCAGAACACCGGCCTCTGGGCGGTGCTTCAGGAAGAAGTGGTTATACTCCTGCTACTTCCTGGTCAGGAAGAAGAAGGGCGGTGTGAGGCCCATCCTGGACCTGTCACTGTTCAACAAGGCGATTATGGCAAGACCTTTCGCATGTTAACAGTAAAACAGGTGATAGAGTGTGAGCGCCAGGAACTGGCTCTCCTCCATCGACCTGAAGGACGTGTACTTTCATGTGTGCAGCTGATCCCGCGCCTTCTGAATTGCCTGCAGTTTTCATCCTTGGAGGTGATTCTGGTGGCCCTGGTGTGCACCAGCACATCCTGAGAGGGCTTTGGGGGCAGGACTGTGTTCTCACACCCCCTGGTGAAGCGTTTCCATAGGGGGGTGCGGAGGTGCAGGCCAGTGACGCGGCCTGTTGCCCCACAGTGGGAATTGGCGCTGGTTTTACGCGCCTTAACCCAAGCCCGTTTGAGTCTTTGGAGACGGCGGACCTGAGATTCCTTTCGGCTAAGGTCACCTTGCTCCTGGCCCTGACATTGGCCAAGAGGGTCAGCGATCTGGCTGCCCTCTCTGTGGCTCCGTCGTGTCTCAAGATTCAAGGCGAAGGCAGCTCGGCTGGTCTGCGCCCTAACCCAGCATTTATGCCTAAAAGCATTATGAGCTCCTTGCAGTAGTGGGTCATCACCCTCTTGGGCCCCCCCCCCAGGGGTCGATGGACGACACCACGTCCCACCTCCTCTGTCCGGTGTGAGCGCTGTCCTGTTATGTGGCGAGCATGGTTGTGCGATGCCATTTCCCAGGCTTATGTGTCTGCCAGTGAGTCTCCCCCGGATGGCATCAGAGCGCACTCCACGGGAGGTGTATTCTCCTCAGTGGCGTTGCACTGTGGGATGACAGTGGACGACATCTGCACGGCGGCCTCCTCGTCGTCCCCATGCTCTTACGTCCGTTTCTACCTGCAGGATGTCTCCCTTTTCTCTCTGACTCACTCAGTACTGAGTGTTTGGCTGAGTGATTCTCCTTGTGAGTATGCGGTGCGGCCGCTGCTTACATGGCCCTGCCATGTGCGCAGCTGATGCATTTGCTGTCGTGACCCCGCCTGCGTTTGTACAGCTGTGGGGCCCCCCACCCAGTTTCCCGAATTACGCCACCGGTGCTCGCGCGAACGCCAACACCAGTACCAGTCAGTAGCTGGGGTCTATTTTTTACCCATAAAAGTACTTCATTGAGGGTCTGAAGAAGGTAGGCAGCGGATTAAACAACTTTGAGGTATGTAAGGGGGGTGGACCAGTGGTGTAGTCTAGTTTTTTCTAGTGAGTATACTGTGATTTCTCCCTCCCAGCCTCATACTCCCCCGTCCCAGCGTGACGTCCCATAAGCGCCACTACCTTCACTAATAGTATGTACATGTAATAGAGAGCATGCTGAAGGACTGCTTAGGCTGTGTGTTACCAACTACGCAAGACTTTAACATCCAATGGCAGTTACAGGTGGGAAAGGACGTCACTTTGTAAGACGTGGTGGGGACGTGTTTAAGGTTCAGCTTAGAGTTGCGCCAAAACATTTAGCATATGAGATGTGATAATCCAAAATATTGGGGTCACGTGCTCAAGACTGTAAGGTATTTTAATAGTATTTTAAAAATATTCATTGATGAGTACCTGAGTGGGGGGTCTGGGGGTCCTCCCCCAGAAGATTTTGAGCATTAAACATTTAATTTCCTGCATTCTGGAGACATTTTCTGCACCAATTTATGGTAGAAATGTCTAATGTTTAGTGTTAATCACCATCTAACTCATACATTTAGCCTTAGATCTTACCCTATATGAATCTGATTTTATCATCTGGCAATGCAAATTTCACAGTGCAAATTGCAGCTGTTATTAACAATAATGGAAAGCTGAGGCTTTTCAGTAGCAACAATGAACACAGGCCTGTGTGCAGTTCTATCACCAAAACTCATTCATTACAGAATATTAGCACTGAGGACACCAAAAGGGGTCCACATCCTCTCAGGCTCACTTATCGTCCAAAAAACATTGTCAAACGTAGGTTATGTACTTGATCAGCTTAAATGCATGAGGAAGTATCCAGGAATTGCTACTGTACACACACACACACACACACACACACACACACACACACAGATCCACCACATTAAGGTTAGTTAACTATTTCTAGATTCAAACCAATGGACCAACAATGCTGTTACAGTTCCGTTACTGATAGCGTTAATGATGACATAGGCCTATATACTATTTTCACTCACCAGAACGTTACGACATCAGCCTCCTCTGGCTCGTTTTCTGCGTTTCAGTAACTTTAACGTTCGTGTCATCTGCTGCAGCTGCAGTGTCACCAGGAGCAGCTTTAGCTGCAGGCTTACGAAAATACTAAAAGAGTGTAGTTTGAGTTTGCTCGCGTTTCACATCTCCTTCAGTGATTCACATTAGTTAATTTCAAGCGTCGCGCAGAGTGACCGCCAGGCAGCTGTGTTGTTGTTTGGTAGCTGACGCCATCCCGTTCCAGGCCACGGAAGCCGCAAGCGTCAGTTCAGAGCTTCAGCAACACAAACAGGGTGAATTTATGAATGAACGTGTGAAAGTTTTCCCACAAAGCGATGTTGTTACGTATCATCTCAGCTATTTTAAGTGGGTATCACGGAAATCTTTGACTATTTCTAGTGGGTATACGGCGTATACCTGCGTATCACGTAGACTACACCACTGGGGTGGACATAATCTTTCAAAGCTTTGAAAATGCATTGAACTTGTAGAGAACACGTTAATTCATTTGCTAATGAAGAACACGTGTTGTAATCACTATTTGTGTTACTTTTTTTAGAGAAGATTATTAATGGAAAATACATATAATTGTGTCTGTCACGCAATCCTTCTACAACATTGCAGCTATTGAACCATTAGTGCATAAATGTGAAGGTTTGTACCAAAATATATACAAAGTCCTAATGACTTTTTCCCTGTTATCCTCTAGACATTAAAACCTGCCCTCTCTTACCATCTACAGTCAGTAGTTTGATGAGCGTTTTCACATATTTATTTTATCTTTTAATCTGTTGCCTTTCAGTGTGCGAGGCGGAGATGAAAATGAAGCAATTAAAAGTCATCCACTGCTGTCATAAAAACTTCTTACCAGTGACACATGAGAAAGATCTGGATCTTTGCCAGGGAAAATTAATCATCCAACAGTCAATTTACCTGTCACTCTCTTCCAGTATCCCAGCACTGTGGGCTATATTGAGCCCAGTTGTCAAACTGAAATATCCTCAGAACTGGCTTTATTTCACACTATGATGCTTTTAATCTCATCCAAGAAGAAGTCAGAGTTGGTTGCAATAAACAAATCTAAGTCTACTGTTTATACGGTTTACTGCAGATGTGTACACCTCTGGTATATGGCCACAAGACCATTAAAGTTCTAATTCATTTTGCTAAAATGGTAAATACTATGGACAGTTTACAGTATAACAATACTGATTTCTCATGTGCCATGACCGTGACACATTATAGACTGCACTGTGCAACAATGCTAGTGTATATCCCATTTTTAGTAAGACTGTATATCTGCTTTTATTGATTTTTTATGGTCACTTGCGGGCAGGGCAATAAGCTGTAAACACAACATTGACATATTATCACCTTATAATGTCTTTTTGCTGAATAGCAAACAATAAGTTATGGACCAAGGGTGTAGGTTTGGTCTCTAGCCTATGTGGGGAAAAACGAGGAAAAAATGGATTTACTGCAAAGCTGAATGATGTTTCTCTGTGGGTTTGTTATGAAAGACCCCTTTCAGATACATACAGTGAATTGATCTATTGATGATTTAAAAATATTGATTAGAGCAGCTTTAATAAGACCAATATAAATTCATAGACACAATTAAATAAGAGTATGTTGAGAAACCTCTTTAGTTTCAGTTTCTATAACTGCAAGTGGACATTTACACGTGTCAAATGAAGTCTGTTCCAGCACATCACTTGCAGCTTGTTACTGCATAAATGCTGACAACACTGACAAATGTTGGATTTTGATGGCTTAGTTGTTTTTACTGTAATCATGAATAATGAGCTGCATTCACTCTAGATAGGAGTGTTTGCCATTTGTTGTCAGTGTAAGCTGTCACTTGACAGATGCCAGCCAATTTTAGCATGTCTGCCAATTAAAAAAAACCCATTTGCTCAATTTCGTTGGCTTGTGTATTGGCTAGGCTACTACAATCACCTTTCTGTGATTATCGGCTCTGTTTTTTCTCATTCCTGGCTTGTGATGTTATTTACATAGAACATTTCATTTCATCAGAAATACAGTGTGTTTCAAAGATGAGCAAAGAACAGTAAAAACACAATTCTAAACAAATGCACATAAACGTGTACTGTTTACATGCAAGAGATGCAACTACATTAATGGTCAATATCTTTATGCAGGTGACTTTATCCAAGTAACACTTCTGAGCCCCAGAATGTTAAGGATGGTAGCTATGGGAAACTGTAGCCATAAACGTTAAGAGTTAAAAAGATTAAGATTTAAGCCTCAAATATATTCTGGAGTGGACATCGCGGATGGCTGTGAACTCTGCGGACGCGGACTACTTCCATTTATATTACTTTCTGAAGTCAGCTTAGCGGACATGTTCCACACATGCACAGTAAATCGATTGGTGCCCTGGTAGCTCTAGTCACCGGGCGGACCTGGCATTTTAGAATATTGAAGGGGAAACACATTACTTCTCTTGGTGACTAAGGATCAACATCTTTATATGCCACACCTATGAGGTGGATGGATTATCTCGGTTTAGGAGAAGTGCTCACTAACAAACATTTTGACAACAATATTTGAGAGAAATAGGTCTTCAGTGTAGATACAGAAAGTCTTAGATATTTGTGTGTTGCGTTTATAATTTTGTTCATTATATGTTGCCGTTGTCAGAAACGTCATGCATATTGATGACAGAAACATCAAATACGGTGAGAAAAACAGCAGCTGGAATGAAAAAAAATGAAAAATTTGTATTGAAGCTTTTTATGTTCACAAAACAACAAAATCACTCAAAGCACAAAAAAAATCAAAAGTGTCTGTAAAAGTAATAAACATCAGAGGCTTCAATAAATAGTTTATTTTTGTTGTTATTAATTTATGTTTTTCACAATCTTGTCCACTCACAAATCGAATGTTTAAAATGACAACAGATCAAATATTGATAAATCCACAAAAAATCATTAGCCTTTTCTGCAGTTCTTGGGAGCGCTGTAGCATTAGCTCATTGTGGGTTTTAGTGGCCAGAGACCCATTTTGGTTCAGTCTCACAGGTGTCATCAACCCCGTTTTTACATAGATTCATCAGGTGGACAGGCACACAACTCCAAATGAATGCTAATTTTTCTCCATGTCTGCTGGATGTTTGAACAAACTGTTTTGCTAACATGTTGCCAAAACATAAATAATGCAGGTTTCATTTTATTGCATGGGTCCAATATACAATGTTGTGGCCTAGAATAAAATGTTCCAGTGTGCAAATGTAAAAAATGTCCAAGAATACACAAGGTCACAATATTTATGCAGAATAAAACAAACATATCAAAAATATTACTTTTATAAGGGGTGTTCTGCGGCTGATTTAAACAACGCCAGCTAAGCAGTTAAAGCTTCTTTTTTTTACAGGATATTCTAAAGGATTTTATATTTGAAGAAAAGTCCAATTGCATCTGATATAGGTACAATTTGTGAGTTAAATAAAAATTTGTATTGGTAACACTCTTACAAAATTCTTGACCAACCTCAGTCAACAAGCAGGCTTAGGTTGTTGCTGGTTGATGAAGGTCATGCCTCAGTGGTTTCGCTTTTCATGTAACGTTAGTTGACACTCATGACATTCATTTTTTCCCTGTAAAAATATGAAAGATGAACACTGACTAAAACCAAGCCACTGGAAGAAATATCAAAAATAGAAGTCATGAGATGCAAATATAAATGTAACTACGATCAGCTCCACTCTGCTGCAAGGGTCTAAATATGTTTCTTAAAGCTGCAGAAAAAGAGATGGTCCATTTTTTACAGAAAAATAGGTTTTATGTGAAGCACCTGAATACTGGTGTCTATGGGTCATTAGTGTTCTTTATACTGGAGAGAGGCTGAATGGAACCATGTTACCAGGCTGAATACAGAATACAAAAACCGTCAGGCCTCTTTGAGTGAGAGAAGAAAGGCTATCTCAAGTGAACACACTGTGGATCGAACTGTGATAGAGCATGAAATCAAGGTAAGTGAAGATATCTAGGCCAAGAGGCTATGGATTTTAGCTAACAGAGAGATATGCTTTGACTTCAGAGACAAATAAGGGAGGTAAGCTTTATGATAATTGCAACATGGATGAAACATGAATGGACATGGCTCTATGAGTACACACTGGGAGCTGCTAGAATAAAATAAAAATAAGTTTTATGTTAGAGAAGATCAGGATCGGTTTGCCCTTCCAATGGACTCAGTATTAAGTGTCTCAAAAACACATCAATGGTCTGCATTACTCAAACCCACATTAAAATGCGGGCTAACTGTATACTGATAATACACTGGCCACATGTTAGTCCATTAAAGTGGAACAAAATCAACATATTCTACAACTAATGACATGCACGTGTCACAAATTGTAAGAATCAAATCACAATTAAAAATGTTGTTATCAGTAAAATGTCCTACTCAGTCAGAAGTGTGCGAGGGATGCTTCTTAATGAGCTGCCCTTTAAAAGAGTCGGCCCTGTAGGTGTTATTCATAGATTGATGAACAGAGAGACACTGTTAAGATCTCTGTTTGATTTGTGCGTCTACATACTCAGCATCAGGTTAGATATTTACTTCAATCATGAAAAGTAAGAGGATGTATGATATGGGACAAGTACAGCTTTACTACATTAGCACGACAGACATCTTGTTATGAGGTACCAAAGAAAGAAAAACTGAATATGTGTCACAGATGTTGCAGATGCCTTCATTATTTTCCAGGACTAGGATTTATCACTATATCTATTACTTTATCTATTAGACACTATATTTGTATCAGATGACAGATCTGTTATCTAAGTGTAGGTGTTAGAATAATGAACATGTTCCACACAACGTATGAACACAGATGATAAAAATAAAAGTTCATGTGCCTAGAATCCCATAGTGTGGAAGGGGACTTTTTCTTCCTTTTCATTCTATTAATAATAAAGCATGCCTGTCATTAGTTGCTCCATTTTATACACTTTGTGGATTCATCATCTGTCTCTAGGTGGTTTCATGCTGTAAATAGCATAATAGTTGAAATGTGTCTTCCATACATCTTGAGAGCAACAAACAAAACCTGTCTGTAGTTAAAGCAGAGGCTTTGATCACATTTCTCTCTTTCTGTATTTGAGATAGATATATGGAAGAGCAAGAGAGAAAGGCAGATATGAAGAGTACTTGGCACAAAGACAGAGGAAAGGTATGACAATGATAACACGTGTTGTAATCACTATTTGTGTCATCTCCACTAAACATGATAACACTACGTTTACTACATTTAGCTGACATAATACGTCAGCGTTAGCTCGCCTACCGGCTTTTCAAGAACTATTTGCACATCTTTCACCGGTGAAGCTCAGCAATGTGAGCATATTTAACTTAAACAGTTAGTGAGCTAGACTGAACATTATAAATGAGCTTGTTGACAAACTACAATCACAGTTAGTGTTAAAAAGGCCAGAAACACTAGGAACCTTCCACCCACTATCTTAAAGTGGTCCTTTCTGCCCCCCTCTTAGAGTAGTATGTTCCATCTACCTAGCTTAGTTCACAAGATCATGGAGAGTAAATAATCCAATTACCTAAAAAAGGTATTAATACCTTTGTTTCCAACTGTTGTGTGCATCTATTGAACTATCCACAGACCTATTACTTTGGCAATAAAGAGTTCTTAACCGGAAATTCTTGACTAGCCACATCAGATTAAATGAATTGGTGAGGGCGACTGAGACCGGTGGAGAATCCGTGTACCTGAGTATCGGTAAAACGGCAATAAATTTAAATTGAACATTACGAAGCAACCTGCACCAGATCTATGCTAATGTAGCTGGCTGTCCCAGAAACAATTAACTCTACATTTGCTTTGTACCATTACATTATTTTTTGCGGGTTAAAATCAACATTGACATAATGCTGGTGGTACACATGACAGTAATATGGATCACGTTAGCTGGTGCAGGGCGGTTTTAGTGATTTGGAGGCCCTGGGCAAAGAAAAACTTGGAGGCCTGCCACTCCCCCACCCCCTTTTATTTTTGTAATGAAAAAACATTAGCTTCAATAGCTCTCTGTTTATGACAAGACATGGCTAAAATTTCTGCAGTGTGGAAAAATTTTAAATAGGAAAATTTGTAATGTGTGCAAGGTGAGCATTTTGCAGGGAAGGTGTAAAATATTTTGATACCTTCCACTTTTAAAATGTATTTGTGAAATGAAGGAATAACATTCAGCATTCATTTAGGCATCATTCAATATTCAAAATATTTATGTTTGTATGCACAAAGAAGTGTCTTTTAGTACATGTTCTTTACACCTTACTTTAACAATCAGGCATTTCAATTGAAGATGTACGATCAAAAGAAATTATTACTGTATAGTGTATAATCCATGTCAGCCATAAGAAGTGCCACATTATATTAATTTAACAGAAATATAATTTGAGAGTCAAGTCATGGCAATCAGTAATATCATATAGCCTAATTTCTAAGTTCACCACAGTGTGTTATTCAGCCAGAGCTCAATTCAAAGCCCACAGTTCAACCACCAATGAATGACTTGTCCATATCGCAACAAAATCCTCCTCTTCTGGGTCCCAGAGAGGAAATAAAACATACTGAGTGTCAATACAAAATTTGGCCAACAAAAATAAAACCAAGTAATGTCTTTCATGTCTAATAGACAAGCGATTCTCTGAGAACACTGGAGATACCTCCCGTAGTCCTGCCAGTGCTTTGGCGTGCAGTAAATTTGTTTTATATAATATTTATTTTATATTTATATTTAAATTTTATATTTTTTGGCTGTAGGGAATGAAATTAAAATATGCCACTCAGGGAAAATTTGCACATGCAGGTGAAATTTGGCAGTGGCGGGTGAAATCATCGAGCTATCAATTTGGCGGACATGGAAAATGCACAACAGAAACACACAAAGTTAACGTATTCTTGCGATCGGCACGTACACCTGCGTCACACGCAACACATGCACACATGCCCCACACACAGCCCAGTCAGCTCAGGGAGGCCCCAGTCAATTGCCCACCATTGCTCAATCGTAAAATCGCCTATGAGTTGGTGAAATAACATGGCAAACCATACAACTATAGTATTTTTCAATAGATAACGTTAGCAACTGTTCGGCATTGTTATCTAATTTGAGCCAACTAAAACACAAACACTACTCAAACGCCTTTCCAATGTTTACTGTGTTTTGCACGCCTTTGATCTGATTCTCATTTGGCCTGATGGGCTTCAGCACATAAAACATTATTGTTGTTTTTTATCCTAAGGTGGAGTTTCAGTTGTAATCTGTGTTGTGCTGGAAGCTGGTCGTTTTTGGTGTTAGCATACTCCTAAGTCTCTTATTTGTCGTTTCCTCGCTCCACGCTGGAACCGGATGTTATTCCGCTCTGCCATCTTGCAGTGTGTCCCGAAGCTCTTATTTGCGCTCTGAGAAACGAGGATCGATGATCATGGAGCACCGATCTCTGAGGAGCTATGAGCGAGGATACACCAGTGCATCCTTCGCGGAAGTCTTTCACTGCAAAGTCTTATATTTGATTTGTTTTATGATTCACTGCTTGTTAAAATCTGTGTTCATTGTAGGCCTAGCCTAGGTTTGAACAACAAAAGCCCGACACACAACTTTATCTATTAGAAAGATCTTTTTTTTCCCCCATCAACTTTTATTGTGGAGACAATTAAAGTCAGAGTTGGGGAGTCTGTCTGCAAGAAATGTGGTTTGTGCTAATAAATCCCAAGACAACAGGATCATATTCTAGGTTATTCAATAATGAATTCACATCAGAATCAATAAATATAAATGCAGATAAGTATTGTGCCATAATCATGTGCCTACTAGCAGGACAGTAACCGATAATTTTTTGAGACTTTATTAGTACCAACACAGTGCACATGCATGTAGACACAAACTCCATCAAAAGTCTCTACAGCTGTTACAGCTGACTGACAGCTGATCCAGCTGTGATCCGCTGCAGCCGTCATCAGAAATGCCGCTTCACGTGACACTTTGGAGGAAAGGACCTTTCTCTAAAAAAACATATTTCCTCCCTTCTCTCCTGGCTTGGTTTCCTTGCATCTCTCCATGCATCCCCAGTGGGCGGAACTAGGATGCAAGGAAAAGACGCAAGTGAGGGAAACGTGGATGCAATTAAGAGACTTGAGAAGCACGAGACCACCAGAGAAAGTGAATGCTTCTTTTATTGTGGGCTTGGCTTGACAATTGGTTTGCTTCAGTACTGTAGGTCCTATGAACAGCACGGCCAGACTGCACAAGCTCAAGCCAATCACCCTGTTAGCATCTGAAGAGGACACAGGAGAAAACACAGGGGAAGGGGGAGAGACAGAGCAGGAAGGAAAACAAACAAGGCCTGCTTGGCACGTAACACTCACAATAAAAAGTGCTTTAATTTTCATATTAACTATGGCTCAAATGTTCGCACATATAATGAGAAAGGGGTCGCTCGTAGCGAGAATATTAGCATATTTTAGCTAATTGTTTTTGGTTTTACAGCCTGTACTGTTTTGATTCATTTCACTACTCTCATTAATGTGTTTCCAGCAGCAGCATGTGGCTAAAAAGCCCTCACTAGAAAACAAAAATCCCTTCTGAGGTTTTATTGCACACCATTGGTCACTTCATACAGTTATTTGCAGTGAATGAAAATTTTATTTCATGCAAAAATGGGGAGAATTATTTTTTAATTTGGTTGCAATATGTCAACTTAAAAGGTGTCCCATTCATACAGAACTCTTCTCGCCCAATAATAAAGGAATTATGACAATTATGTACACCTGGATGCACTGTAAGTTCAAGAGAAATAAACTGTGTCCTGTTTGCTGATCATCACCAAGATCAGAGTGTCGATATTTCTATGGGATAACATATACTTTCAGAAATACCAGGGTATTAAATGATTACAGAAAAAAAAACATCCAATCCTGTCATGGCCTGAGGAAGAATTTGAGGACACTGAAAAATGACATTTATATGCAGTGTCTGTCAGTCTGAATACATTAACGGGAGTCTCCTGACAACATAACACTTAAGACTTAACTGAAATCTCCTTTGTCCTGGCATTCACTGTATGCCATTTGAACAATGCTGTTTGCAAACACTAATTACATTCGCATACCAATCTACATCGCACTGTGGAGTGTCTGTGCGTGGGACTGGTATATGCAGAGATGCAAATTTTCTACTGTCAAGACACTGACAGCCATAAACAGCCTGAAGGTGTATGCACTGACCTTTTCTTACATGCTAGTGGGACTTGGACGGAACGTCTTTCAAAGAACTTTATCTTTTTATTTCAGCATTACTTGTTTTTCTTACTCACACTTACTGTATATTGTCAGTTCACGTGGAATAAAGTTATTAAGTTTACATTTGTTCCCTCTGCAGCCAGGTTAAAGAGAAGAGTAAACTACAGGAATATTCCCTGACTTGTTTAGGAGGGAATACTTTACGACACAATAAAACAATTGTATCTTTATCTCTGCTTAAACAGCAAATATTTTATTGTAATTTTGTGTTCACAGTGCAAACCAGGCCCTCGTGCAAGTATTTTGTACAGAGATGTGTCCTCTTTATAACTGCAGAACTCTGCAGAGGCTGCTGGCTGGAGCCTTCTTCTTTTATCCCCCCCGAGGACTGTGTGCGTCATCCAGTGGACATTTAAATACACACACACACACACACACAAACCATGTTGCAACACTAGACAACGGCTTTGTGTAGTGGCAACTGGATTTCTCATCTGAACAATGACAAGACTGTCACATGTGCATTTGTGTCTGCAGATTTTCATTACAGGATCAATGCTGCCCTGCCCATCTAATCTGGTTAATATATCCCTCAGGCACAAAGAGCCAGCTTTTAACAAGATTATGAACTATAGCCTGTGCCAAAGTATCACTACTATTTAATCATCAATAAAGACAGATCCAAGAAAGTGGATGAAGACAAGGAGGCAGGATATCATTTCCTAGTGCCTTAGTCAGCTAATTTGAGTTAAGAAAGGGTAAAAGGGGTCTTAGGGAAGGCACTTTTTCCCCCTCAGTTTTAATTGGAATAAAATGACAGTGGTTCCGGCTACTAACCTTCCAATGATTGAACCTTCAGAGGAGTGATTTTGTTGAAGCCTCATCCTTTTTCCACACATTCAACCCCTGCGCACGGCTGTCAATTTTGAGAGGCAATAGATTAGATACAGCTAAACCAAGCAATGATCCACCAGTGCCACCATCAGAGGCCACGGGGAATTACACCAGATAAGTGACTGCTCCTATGTGTTTCCAGTTGTGCTGAACCAAGACTAGAGTACAGCATGACTAATGAGGATCTAATGAGGTACCACTCCAGGACAGTACAAGACCAACTGGAAAACAGCTGGAAAAATAGCATTATTAATGCTTTGCATGTTAAATGTAGGTTTTCTTTCACATTTTAACCATAGCACTATATCCATCTCACCATTAAGTTAGAGTGTACTGGTGAGAACTATAATGAACATAAGACATTACAAACAAAATGTACATAATTGAAAATGGAGTTTTAAAATGTTTATTAAAAAAATAGAAAAACTTACATAAAAAACAAGGTATACATCTATATGTCAGTCAGTTTCACATTACAACCCATTCTTAAGTTCACACATGAGCTGGGGATTTGGTTTGTGGCAATATGATAACAACCCACCGATTATCCTCCACGGCTCAATGAAAGCCGCACTGAAAACAAGGGGATCATACTAACAGTATTGTGTTGACCATCAGTTGGTATCCAGGGTGGTCAAATAATCACAGACTTTTGAAATGTGACTTCGCCGAATTTTGGTTTTGTTAATGACTCTACCAAAACTCCTGTAAAAGCGAATCTGTGACATCCCAAGCTCAAGTCCTCTTATGGATTGCTGTTTAAATTATACACCTTGGAAACCTTGTCATTAGTCTAAATATGGGAGAGGAAAATTTCTGAAATGTAAGGACCTCTTATTCAACTGGTTTACAGTTATCACCTTTGAATTAGGGAGAAAAAAAAAAAAATAGATGTGACATGTGACATGATGCTAATGCTCACAATCATCGACTGTAGTAAGAGTCTACTTCTGGAACATACACCCAGAAGCTGCATGTAGAAATAAAAGCCAAGTAAACCTGGCAGTGCAAATGGGGTAATAGAGAAAGCGGACTATGGACAGGAAAAAGGGCAAATTTGGTCATTTAAGAAGGCAGTTAACCTGTTGCTTTAACAGAATCAAAAGGAGATAAGGCAAAACACAAGCACTTTGCTGGTAATAAGTAGCACCAACTATTTTTGAAATGAATGAGTAAACACTGCTAAAGGTGAATTTCCTTTAGCAGAGTTTTTCCTTTAGCTTATAGTCTATGAGGAAGAGGAAATACACCCAAATCAAAGTTGAACTGCTGAATAAAGTGATGTCTAAAATGAGAACTAGCGGTGGAAAAACATTTGGACAGGCAGTTGGCAAAACTTCAAGTGATCATAATGCAATGGTAAAGTAGACGTAAAGTAAAATGTTGGCATCATGGGATTTTTGGCACATTTCTCATGTTGCTATACCATAGCTCCCCCTTCCTCTGGAAAGCTACACACACACACACACACACACACACACACACACACACACTCTCTCTCTTTCAAGGCCCTTAAATCCATCTATTGCACAGATCAATGTAGTCTAGGAATTAAAAAAGCAAAACTTATAGTGGGGAGAACCCCTAAAATAAAACTAAAATGTGAAATAAATAAATAAAAGCAAGTCATTATTGCACGTAAACGCAACAAACATAAGGTGGCAATGTTTACAAAACAAAACATAATAGTGCCAATGTGACCAAAAAAAAAAATCCCTCTGTGACAAAAATAGGAGAACAAAAGATAATGGCCGACAAACAAACACATGGTACATTCAAACAAGTCATCACAGTTTAAGCACTTGAGACAAGGTCCGCTTTGTGCCATCACACCATAAATATCAAGCCAGCGTTGCGCTGCATAGGTAGAAAGGTAGTGCTTCGCTTCAGTCCAGAGTACAATTTGTAGATGATAGTCCAAGCTGTATTAGCTCTGACTCAAGAGCATAGCCAATAAGGAGTTGCATTTAGAAGACCAAATGAGCCCAAAACCTGATCGAAAAAGGCCCAATAAGAGTCAAAACTTCAAGACCGACCAGGTGTGATAAATCAGTTCAGTACTATGGCACATAATGTTGCTTTTTAAGATGTTTCAAGTTGCATGGAAACTCATCGGTTTATAGCAGCTGACACTGGTGGGAAGACCCAGTCTGGGAATCAGCGATTCCTCAAACAATTCAAATTCTGTGCTGGTGTGCATCAAATTTAGAGGAAGGGCTTCTGAATGCCATGAGACCGATGAGAGTCCAAAATAAGCACATTTAAGCCTTCAACACCAAGACTAATGATGGACTAAGTGAGGCCTTCAAAAACCAATGCCAGTCAAGTCAAGTAATGCAGCGGCAGTCCTTCATCTGCTCTGGTTGAGAGCAGAAAGATTTTCCCGCTTTCTGCGGCGCCAGGTATTACGGTTGTACTGCTGCTGGTTCCTGAAGCCCGGTGCCGTGTTATGACCCTGGGGAACAAACCGCCGCTGGGGACTGAAGTTACCTTGAGGGTGATGTTGACCTTGGAGGCTGCCACCTTGGTTGTGCTTGAAGCCAACTTTGTGCGGCTCAAGGGAGCCATGGGAATTGGATCTCATGGTGAAAGTGTGACACTGTTGCCCTCCTACCTGAGGATGGTGGAGCTGGTGGAGGGGGCTGGGGAGAGGGCTTGTGGAGTTAGTGTGCTGGGAGACTTGCGCACCTTGTGATGTGTGACGGTGCACAACGCTGATTGAAGGTGGATTGTCATGGTAGAACTGGCAATCAGAGAGTGAGGGAATTGTTAGATTTTCTGGGAGGGACATCTGGACCTAGAAAAAAAAAAGACAAAACAAAGGAGGAGAGTGAGCTTTTGTCAAATGTATTTTAGTTTGAAAAAAACAAGATAAAAGGGAAATTCAATAGCTCCCATGTGCACATTAAAATGTCCATTATATACTTCTTAATTTTAGAATAGAAAAATGAACCTTTGAATCTTTTTTACTGGGTTAAAAGGTTTGACACTGCCTCAATTGGGAAAAATGAAAGTTCATAGTTTTCCTGCAACCTGCAAAAGAAAAACAAAACAAAAAAACAACCTGAGGTGTGGCGTGGATAAAGCCTGCTGGATGTGTGGCCCTCAGGTCAGTAGCCATCTGGATTACTGAATGGACTGAGGCCAGGGTGAAGGGGTGGAGTTGGATGGCAGCATTACTGTTCGGGGGAGAATCAGACTCCTGGAAAAAGACCCACAGTTTCAGTTTAACAAAAGTTGCACAGACGGAGGGCGGGGGACATTCAGCAGCTGATCTATGGACACGTGATGGCAGAGGGTATCATAGTTGTTATGACTTTGTTATTCTGACAAAGATCTTTGTGAATAAACACTTTATTGATCCCAGAGCGGAAAAGGATCAACATAAATTCAGAACACAGATACTTTTTAAAACAATGTGTTGCCAAAGTGGTTGAGAGACACGGTGAACCAACTGATCTAGTAAATGTTCAAGTAGACAGAATATTTTTTGGCCTTACTATGTCACTTCCAGAGGACGAAAGCGAGCAAGCAGAGGATGATGATGAATGGTGTTGAGGGCTGGGCAGGAAGACTGGAGAAGGTGAGGGGGAGTCGGCACTGAGAGGGGAAGAAGTGTCCCTCTGATCCTCCACAGAAACCAGCAACAGCCTGGCAAGGTCCTGCTCACAGGTCTCTACATCTAGGGCCAAATAGAATACTATTGTCAAAACGGATCTGACAGCATCAGGTATATTTCACCTACATATTTAACTCTTCAAGATGGGAAAATTAAATATGCTGTCACTTTTCTGGGGGTATCACAAAACACAAATTCAGTCAAAAATTGTCCAGAAAGTAGATGCAAAGCCAAAGATGCCACAAAGTTACCGTGGTTCTCCAGCTTGGAATACTGCTTCGCTCCCCACTTCTTGATTGTCCAGTCCCTGTAGGCCAACACCTCTGGGCTGACTTTGATGATGCGTCCTAAAGTACTGAAACACAGAGAGGTATGGTCCACAATACAATCCGGACAAATAAAATTTAAAAAAAAGTTAACAATGTAATTTATGAAGAAACCAACCTGTCATACTCTTTGTTCGGGTAAGAGCGTGCAAGAGGAGACACGCCATGACTCAGCACCATGTAGGCAAAGTCAAACACCTGCTTGACTTGCAGGATGCCATATGAGCTCCTGCCCACATCGTTCCCTGTGAAGATCACAAAATGAAAAGCTTTGGACAATAAAATATATACTACAACCTGGGTATGAAACTCCAGTGAAATTGTAACTGTACTAGCTACGTAGGCATAAAAAGAGCCTGATCCATCCTCTTCTGGGGGTGGATTTGTCAGCCAAATCAATATCACAAGGACTTCAGTCATACAGAGTACAATTAAAAGGAAATCATGAAATGACATTAAAGGCCACCCAATCTTTTCTCCAGTTTCTTTAGCGTTTCTGAATTTGTTTCTGCAGTTAATTGAACGGCAGCTCTTTATAAATAGTCACATCATGTGCCATGTTTTCCCCCACATGTAAATCCACTGATGGCAGGTACTAACTATTCGCTACTACACTGATGTCACATTCATTACCCGCTATATGGATAGGTGCGCTGATCATGTGACGCTCCATGTATTTGTGAATTCAAATCCCAATCTGACCTGGCTGTATTGGATCTTCTATGCAAAGCATGGATGGCCTGTTTCCACTCCCCATGGCTTTGAGCATTTCCTCCTTGGACAGATAGGCCCCTTCATTCTTCACCCTGATGCCGGTCTTCATATAGTTGAAATTGTGGCCGTACAGCTGAAAGAACTCGATCAGCAGGATGCCCAGGTTGATGTTGGAGCGGCGTGTGTCAATCCGAGGATGTAACTGTGATTAGCGAGACAAGGAGAACTCATTACCTACACTTTTAAGAGCTAGAGGAACAGTTGATTTGACAAAAAAACAACGTGATTACAAAATGTGCAGTGTTTTGAATAGACAGGAAAGCATTTTTTTTTGTAGATGTAGCATGCACATGTTTGTGTACCTGCAGGAAGCTGATGGCCATTAATATGAGGCTGTAAGAGCTAATCCCTCCAGTGAAGACTTCATTCAGATCCCTCTGTAGTAGGAACTGCTTCAGGACGAAGATCAGAGGCGGCAGAACAGTGTACTTCTACAGGCCAGAAAGACAAACATAAGAAACAACCCAGAAAAGGGCCACACTGTGTTTGAAATGGCACGTTCTGACTTACCTTCAGATAACTTTTGATGAACTGTGCTGCTTTAACAGCAGTCTCTACATTGAAGCTGATGTCGACTTTCACCTCTGTTTCATGGTCAGTAAGCTTAATGATTGGCACCTGAGGACAGGTCAAAGAGTCAATATATCATGATGCATAATAAACTAATTGATACAACCCCTTTTATTGAGTCATTGGTGAGAAGTAGGGGTGTGACGAGATCTTGAGTCACGTGATATTAAAATGTGACCATATTTCTGGGTGAAAAGCCGTCACACTTATCAGCTGTGTGAGGGTGAATTAGAATAGAAGATGACGCCCTCCACTTTTAAATCGTTTGTGAGGCAGTGTTTTGGGTGCAAGGTGCAAATGGGCGCCTATTAGAAACATTTCAAAACGCACCTGCATTGTTTAGCATTTTCTGACTTTCAGTTGAATAAAACGCCATATTTCCAGTCATATATTTCATCCTTCCTTAAAAATAGTGTTAAATTATTATCTGGTCCTTGTGAACCCAATATTATGTATCGTTAGAACCTAATATTAGTTGCAAACTGCGTGGGTCCCCAAAGTAAAAAGAGACACTCTCGGCTCCTGGTGACTTACTGTGGCTTTGTCGAGGACCTTGATGGGATATGGGCCGGCCACATTGTGCTTCTTCAGGGCTTGTTCCAGTTCCTGCAGTGGGGGATGGTCCCACTTCCCAAACACCACCAGGTCAATGTCACTGAGAACAAAAACACAAAGTACTAAAAAAGTATCCTCCCTACACACAGTGGGTTGTGATGGAGTGAAAACACAAAAGTCACAGACAACACAACATTACAGCCTAGTTTTATGTTGTTAAAACTAAAAAGGCAAGCTGGAAACCGTGATGACTTGTTTGGAAAAGTGCCCAAGGGGGGGGACCATAATGTGACAATGAGAGAAGAAGACATTTAGAAGAAGAAATGGTGACCGTTACTGTAGGCTGCAGTGAGGAAACGCGTGTTTGTCTCTTCAACTGAACAAAACGTTCTCGACCACCTCTCAATGCAGAAGAGATTCTAAAAGATTGTGTGATTATAACGAGTACCTTGATGAATTAATATAGAAAGAAGCAGTGACTGAGTGATTGCATGGAAATTAGTTCAGGATGTGGTCATCTTAAAGACCTAATTCATAATTAATGTGTTGTTTATCTGGGAGTTCAGCACAAATTTAATGAGTGCTTATTAAGGGAGTCCCACAATGCAATGTTGAAACAATCATTGCTTTAAACAGCTGCCTTATTTCCACACTCCAAAAAGAAAAAAACAATTACTGCTAGACTGATAAATGCTTTTGTTTTGCTGTTTATCTGCACAGCAAATATGTCGAAATGTCAACATGTTCCAATATTGCTCTGCTCTATGACAGAGTAATCCTCATAACACCAAGGCCTTGAGAAACAAACAGTATACACAAACACCCTGACAGAACATGACAAAATGTACAAAGTAAAATCTGAATTTCCAGCAATGTTGTTGTGCTACTGAACAGCAGTACTGACTACTGTGCAGTATCATATTACTGAAGCTGACAAAAAAAACATCCCACAGAAAATAGTGCTCCCACTTCCTAAAAACTAGCAAGTCAATGAGATATTTCAAAAGGGTTCAAAATGTACAAGGTAGATGCACAAAATAGTACCTTGTTGGAAGGTAAAGTCCTGTGCTGAAGCTTCCAAATATCTCCACCTGCAGAGTAAAAGACAAACGAATACAAACCTGATTTTAGCCACAACACACAATTGTAACCATTATCAGTTTGACAGTTTCATGTTTCAGCTAGTTTGACCTTTGTGTGTTGGCCGATTACACTCTTAAGGGCTATATTGGTTGTGAATTTGTTTTATCCCCTACACACATTCTTGTTTAAACTCTAATGACAAATAAGCGCAAACATGATGAAAAGTCACTGCAAATTTGCTGTTTAGTGTGTCTCTTTGGCTACCTTAAATCTCTCATGGCATGTTGCTTTGGAGTGACAGAGCACAAATATTTTAACTATTCAGTTATCTTTTCATGCCATGTAAGACGTGTAGGCTAACCATGTCTATGACATGTACACATCAACTTGACTTGCATCGCAATAAAGTTAATATTCATTCTTATGGTCTAAAAGTCTTAACTTATGATTAGCCCAAAATAACAAAGACAGAAAAAAAGCAGGACTTCCTTGCTTGTTAGCATTAAGCGGATAACTATAGTAGGTGTTATTAGCCTAACTAAGCGTTACCAACAATCAATACAAACTAAAAAGGGGAGATGTATGAATTACCAATATTTTTATGTTGTACTGAAAATTGACTTTGCTGAGGCCAATCAGAGTTTGGGTGTGCATGTCTTTCTGTGGTATTTAATTCTGTACATATTAGTCCCTGAAACACTGTGAAAAGCCTAATGTTAGGTCCAATATGGCACACTGATGTAGAAAACAGGCAGTGCTAATGTCTGTATAGTGGTAGCAGATATACTTTAATACTGACTGACCTCATTTTCTGGTCAGGAACCTAAGTCCGCTACAGAAATTGAAAATTTATACTGCCAGAGCTTGAAAGATTGATACAAAGTGGTCTTTAGAGAAAAGAAAAGTCTAATTTACAGTGAGGTCCATTGGGATGTCTCTGGGCCACTATTAGCTCAAAATGTTTACATTGACCAGTGAACCAAAAATGCTATATCTTACAAAGTAAACTATGTTGAACACACTGCTGGCAACATACAATGGAAAATTATTCACAAGTGTTACTTTGGGAATGCAAGGGATGTTAATAAATATTCCATCTGGCCAGCTGTTTGGACGTGCAGTGTAAACTAGGCCGTTGACTGCCTACAGTGTGGCTAAACAGGATACGTCAAGTGCATTAAACCTCCAGTATATAAACATTGATTTACACAATGTATAACAGTTTGGCATAACCGATATGCAGAGCGATAAGCAAAAGCCAACACAAGAAATAAAATGTCGTATTAGAAAACAACGTAATAAAAAAATCCTGAAATATACTCAAGGTGCAAAACTGTGTCCAGTGTGTCTACCCAGGAAGTAGAAGCCTGCTCATGAGTCTTGGTACACACTGGCTTATAAGGAGTTAAAACATCTGATACAGCACCACAGGGACCACAGGTCCTTTTGACAGTAGAGGCTCAGTGGGTTGACAGTGAAAGGAGAACAATATTTTAACAGGAGCAGTTTGACAACAGCCCCATGTGAGAGAAGTGGTGATTCAACTCAATGGTAACAGTCTGAGCTTGTCATGTAGATAAATGGGAGAAACACAGACACATTATGTGTCTCAACATAAAGCAATGCACTGCAACGCCACCACTTTCCTTCACCTTAAACCAAATAGAGTTGTGCACCAGTACCTCACCTGGTAGAGCGCATACCATTAAGGCTGAGTCCTTACCACCGAGTCCCAGGCCCCTTTGCTGCATGTCATCACATCTCTCTCTTTTCCTGACACATTCCAATATTAAAGCAATAATTCCCCCCAAAATCTTTTTTTTTTTTTTTTAATTTTTTATAAAAGGACGAGACTTGAATTCTCACCTCTCTAACATCAACAGAAACAAACTCAGGGAACTAGTGTTGCTACAGAGAAGTCATGACCCAGGACCATGACACAATAAACTATGTCTAATGATGCAATCATTAACCTCAGCCTTGTACAACTTTGAGTATTTAATACTTGATACAGCAAGAAGCTGCAACTTACTGGGATTGTTTGAAATGGTACTGAATAGCATGGCACTGAAGTGGTGGGCACTGTGTTACACCTGAAGTGATCTAAAGACAGGTCAGAGTTTTACATACTATGTAGACCAGACTCTGCTCCCACAGACAGGAATCACAGCTTAAATTACCTCCCCAAGTATCTGCACAGGCACACGTCTATCCAACGGACACTCACCCGAGCCGTGGGCCACAGGTCCTTGATGACACTTTCTATTCTGTTCACGACATCTCTTCTCATGGCCTCCTCCTCCGGTCTTGGTGACATGAAGTTGAAAAAGTCTACAATTTCTTCATGAAGACTGTAAGGAATGAAGGAAAACAGGACACCTGGGTTCACAGACTTGTATACAAGGAGGGAAAAAGAAGGCGAGCACTGTATGACCATGGGCCGCATTGCTGGATGTATTTGAGAGTTCAGGTGGAAAGTATTAGGCCTGGGCCTACCAGAGACTACACTACTAAACAGACAAAAGGAAATGTTTGAAGCTCTGGGAAAAAAAAACAAAAAAACAACACACATTGTCATACATCTGCTCACACAGAAAGTTCTTTTTAAAAAAAGAAATGCAAATCTGACTGACATTCATATTTAATAAATCCAAGTAGATAGATTCTGACTTGTTAAGATGGACATTCATATTGCAACGTGTAGAAAGAAAATGCTTGTGAATGTTTTTCATCAATATTATATATACCCCTACAATTCATAAAACAGTGCACATTAACCACTGCTCAATTTGTTGGCTGACCTGGCGGAATTTCTTTAACATAGATCCCCGGATCTCACGGAGAACCCTTAAATGACTTTTAAAAACTCCACATCTCCTTACCCATTAATACCCGGGCTGTACCGCCTGGTTTTCCACAGGGTACAAGAGGAGTCTACGTGGTGTCCATTGGAGCCGGACAGGAGCGGGTTGATGCCGTGGAAAGTGTTGGCCCTGTTCAAAAGCCTCCTGCGGCCGGTTGAATGTGACTGATGGTGGTGGTGCTTGTTCCCATGCTGATTTTTCACCCCGGTGGGGGTGTGGCCGTCAGATTGTTGCATGCTGCGACAGTGTTGCTGAACAGCGTGAAAAGGCGGAGGGGGATGTTGCCGCCTGAGATTGTTCTCGTTTAACTCGTGCTCGTCGTAGTGTAAAAACCGACTGGCCTCTTCTGCGACGTTCAAATTGTCGATGTGCAGAGAGGAACCGAAAGGCGAGGAGCTCTCGGCCTCCGAGTCCAGAGATGAGGAGGACGGTGACAATGAGCCCTTCCTCCGGACAGTTCCCCTCTCTCCGCCGCCGTCTCGCTTCGGCAGTTTCCCAAACACAGTCCCCGGCGGCGGCGCTACATTTTTGCTGTACTCGCCGTTTAACACTGCGGAGTTGGCATTTAGCGCTGCCAAGTTGCGTTGGTGGTGAAGGTGGTTGTCGATAGCGGAGTTTGCTCCAAATCCCAGAGGGGTCTCCCAAATGTGCATCCAGAGGGAATTGTCAGGTCCCTTCTGCTCCTGCTGGATCCAAGCGGTCCTGGGATCCATCGGAGTCGAGTTCACCGACAGCCTCTTCACGGGGGGAAACGGCGAGCAAATCAAACACTTTGCAAACAGAATCCTACCGCGTTGGTTTACTTGCTGTCCTCAAAGCGCTTCATGCCTGGAAACTGGTTTGTTTTTTCAAGCGGCTTGTCTAACTCGTCTCCCCATGTAAACCTGCCAGCCAATATGGCGCACCCAGCAGCACGGATCAGCTTCTACGCATGTCTGAGGGATTTAAATCTTTGAACACACCCCTCCGGCCTGAGAGATGCGTCAAGTCACTGACACACAGGCCGGAAAAAACGGAAATTTATTTTTTCCCTCTATGAAAAACCACACACCAAAGACAGAATTACTATAGACTAAAAAGATATACTTAAATTAGTCACAGAATATTAATATTTTATTTTCACATCTTACACGTTTTCCTTAATGTGTGTTAAAGTATGTCTAGTTTTAAAACTGTTTCCATAAACAGGGGTTATCACCATAGATTGTATGTAAAAATGTTTTCATCAGTATCTTTACAAACATTTGATCTCACTAATAATAAAGACTAATGCCATTGTATAATGTAGTACACATTTATACCTCTACTGAAATCTGAAATGTTTTCTTGACATTAGGTAAAAAACTTAATTCAAATATAGTTTTGGCTTTTATTTTGAAAGCCGGGACAGGAGATGGTTGCTTGTGTGTTACATCTTATAGTTTCATCATTTTGCACAGATCACACCGGTCAGGATAAGACGTGATAGTGGTAATAATTTGGCATTTTTTATGTGACTGTCTGTGCTGTGGTAGATGACGATAAAGTATAAAAAGCCGTGTGATTTTAAATTACTTATTCTCACACAGCCAAAAGCTACATACGATCTTCTTATCCCCACAGGGAAATGTCATGGCAGGTGAGCAGAGAATGCACCAGGACAGACACAGGTTCAATATGTGGACATTTTAATACGAAAAATTAAATAACCTCTGAAACTTTAAACTGTACAAAACATTTACTGTGGCAAACTTATTTTTCAAACACTGAAACCTCATATTTACACTTAAATGAAGAAACATTTACAGAAGTGCCACAGCTAAACTAGAACACACATGTACATGTTTTTCAGTATTTTAAAACATTACCTGAGTATAGCAAAAAAAAAAAGACTGGGAATTATGCCAGTGCATTTATTACAGGATGCGGATACATTTGAGGAAACTAAATTTCACATGTCTGCAACATTAAAAGTCTGTAAATATTTGCTACATTTAAATGACATGTTAAAGTAGAAGTGCACATAAAAAAGTGACAAATGTTGTCTGGAACTGTCTTTGACGATAAATTTCAAAAGACTCACTATAAACATCCACACACCTTGTATTGAGAAGGGCACAAAACCCATTTGTAATCATTCATGTGCCCAAATGGTCAACAGCTCCATCACTGTCTGCCAGACGGAAAGTTAAAATGACCTTTGTGGTGCATGGTGGCATTTTCATTCACACAGTCTTTAAAATAGGTATGGAGTGACATGCATGTCTATTTGGCTTTGTACAGCATGTGCGTGTCTCTATCAGCTCTTGACCTGTCTGCAGACAGAGGCCAACTGGTTAATGCAGCTAGTAACAGCAGGAGGAACGCTCTGAGACGTTTCTCCTCTCCATCCTGCAAGGGCGTCTAGTGCTTGTTTGGGGTTGCAGGGAGACAGGTCGTAGATGCAGTAGATGGCTGCTAACTGGACCTCCCATGGCACACCTATGGAGAGAAAGCCATGATGAGATTAGAATTCTTAATGCAAATACATCTGCTGGAGGGCCTTTCCTCTTTCACATCAGAGAATTATATTTTTTGTTTATTTTGGCACAATTATGACAAATAAATACCAACATGCAAATATAATTTAACACACCAGGGTGAGATACAAATACAGGAATCTGCTTAAGTACACGAGGTTAAGTAATTGTGTGCCCATTATCCCATTTGTTTTCACAAATCCTGATCAATGAAAGGCAGGTGTGGAGGAAACTGGCAGCTCCCTCAGCACACAGTAGATGTTGGGTACGACAGCCAAACTGAATCATTCTGTATTCACCGGGGGTTGTCATATTTCATACCTTCAGTCTGTCCATGCCTACCAAACGTGTTGATGACATTGGCGACCGTTACCACAGAGGAAACACATCTCTCTTTGATCCCCTGCTGACCGAGGCGTCCTAATTTAAAAAACAAATTTAAAAAAGAAAATAAGACAATGACATTCTCAACAAATGTCCTCTGGTGATCATTAAGTTACACATCCTTTCAGGTTATGGATAATACTATAGTAAATTAACAATGCCTCTCACCTATGAGTCGGAGTACAGTGGCGACAGTCACATCAGAGACAGGTGCTTGTTGATCTCTGGGCTGTGCCACCCAAGTGTTCATTAATGGCCACAACTCCTTGCTGGTAAAGCAAAATGAACACATTGGCACAGGATGCTTGCTTAAAAAAACTTTTCAACAAAACTTTAACATGATTATTTACATTTTGTTTGGAAAACAACTGTAAATATAGAATACCCCAAAACATTTTCATAGGTCCACTTCCACTTCTTGTGTGTACAAAGGAGGTTCAATGTGAAGACATGTTCCCACGCCTTAGTCCCCAGGCCGTCCCCGTACCGACTGTGCTTTGCAAAAGACAGGTTCGACCCGGACCGAATATCAGAGAGTGTTCTGGAGATCAGCTTGTCAATGTCACAGGGAGGGCTCTGCAGCGATAACAGGGAGATTAAGACTTATTTTACTTAATTTGAGAGGGTACAGAAGGGAAAGCAGAGAAAGAAGAGATGATGTGATAAAGTCAATGAACAGACTCTAAATTAATGCTGCGTTTTGACCAAAGGAACTTTATCACGGAACTAGGAACCTTTGGAGGAATTCACTGCATTTCCACTGTAGGGACCAGGGTCTAAATTTAGTACCGGCACTATGGGGGGGGGGTCACCTTGCAGTGAATTACTGAATAGGCGAGTAGGTTGTTGGCTTTAAATCAAGCATTTCCGGTGTTTTTTCTACTACTGCTGCTCCTCTCTTTGCCACCATAGCCACTCAAGTCTCACCGACGTCCGCTCAGAAATAGCAGCAAGCGTGCAGCGGTGTGTTTACAGCAAACAGCCAAAGTTGTTGTTTTCATCAGTTAGGAAGTTTCTGCACAGAGCCAAAGTCCGCCTCTTCTCCAAAACAAGCAGAACAGCTGATTACAGCAGGTAATAAAGCTCGTGAAAGATCACATTCCTCCGATGCTCAGGCAGAAACAGATGCGAGTGCTGCAGCTGATCTGCTGCTCTTACTGGCTGGAAATGTTTTAATAACCTTTCAAACTGTCGCAGTTTTATTTGTGTTGCGTGCACTGTGCCGGAGTTCTTTTCAGAACTTGATGGCTTTATCCAGTTTGTTATTAAACTTGTAACAATCTTTAGCGTGTGTCCCTTCATAATACTCCCACACAAAAAAAGCTTTTTTAATGGTCAAGCATAGCCCATAGTTAGGGCCCGAGCACGAACCGTGCGAGGACCCTATTGAAATAGTAAGGATTATTTAGGGCCCGAGCACGAAACGTGCGAAGGACCCTATTGAAACTGTTAGGATTATTTTTCTTTCTTTCTTTCTTTCTTTTTTCTGCAAAGTAAGCTCATTTTTCGCGGTCGCAACATGCTCGAAAACTCACCAAATTTGGCACGCATGTCAGGACTGGTGAAAAATTTCGTATTTTGTGGGTTTCGCGGACGGGCGTGGCAAAATGGCTCGCTAAGCGCCACCTAGAAAATTACAAAAAATTAGCCCCTCGTCCACGTTCGACCTACATGCGCGAAATTTGGTGGGGGCGTGTATCATATCAAGGCGCACAAAAAAGCCTCAAGAACCCATACCCTAAACTTCGACAGGAAGTCCGCCATTTTGAATTTGGCCGCCATTTTGGGACGATTCGCACACTCCGTGCTTTAGCGAACTCCTCCTAGGGATTTAGTCGGATCGACTTCAAATTTCTGCTGTGCCTTCTCAAGGCATTGGCGATGTAAAGTTGTTGCTATCTGCGGCGTTTTACGTCAATGGACGTGTCCGATGGCGTCGATGATTAAGCCATGAAACAGGAAGTTGTTTGTAACTTCATTGTACATGCTCAGATCTGCACAAAATTTTACACGTTTGACAAGAGTCCGCCCTGAACAAATCTCCATGCCGACATTCACCCACAGTCATAGCGCCACCTGCTGGCAACAGGAAGTGAACTTTAATGAAGCAGCCCAGCGCACGTTTGACCTACATGCACAGAATTTCTGTGGTATATCTACCATGTCCAGGCGCACAAAAAAGCCTCTTGGACCACTCCTCTAATCTCAACAGGAAGTCCGCCATTTTGAATTTGGCGGCAATTTTGGGACGATTCACACACTCCGTACTTTAACGAACTCCTCCTAGGGGTTTAGTCGGATCGACTTCAAATTTCTGCTGTGCCTTCTCAAGGCATTGGCGATGAAAAGTTGTGCTATCTGCTGCGTTTTACGTCAATGGACGTGTCCGATGGCGTCGCTGATTAAGCCCACGAAACAGGAAGTTGTTGCAACTTGGCTGTATATGCTCAGATCTGCACGAAATTTTACGCGTTTGACAAGAGCCCAGCCCTGAACACATGTACATGCCGACATTCACCCACAGTCATAGCGCCACCTGCTGGCAACAGGAAGTGACCTTTAGCGAAGCAGCCCCGCCGCTGCGTTTTACCTACATGTCACGAAATTTCTGTGGCACATGGATCATGTCCAGGCGCACAAAAAGCCTCTTGGGCGATGCCCTAAACCCGACAGGAAGTCGGCCATTTTGAATTTTATGGCACATTTTGGATGATTTACACACTCTGTACTTTAACTAACTCCTCCTAGGGATTTTGTCCGACAGACTTCAAATTTCTGATGTGCCTTCTAAAGGCATTGACGATGAAAAGTTGTGCTATCTGCGCGTTTTCGTCGCTGGGCGTGTCCGTGGCGTGGCGTCAAAGATCAATCCATCACCATGATACAGGAAGTGGTTGTAACTTCACTGTAGATGGTCAGATCTGCACCAAACTTTACATGTAGGATGAGGGTCCCAGCCTGAACTCATGTACATGCCCACATTCACCCACAGTCATAGTGCCACCTGCTGGCAACAGGAAGTGCGGTACAACACCTTCATTCATTGTCGACGGCGTGGAAAATGCACAGATGCACCAGCAGAGCTCCAGAATATGCAGCGGCGCATCACACTCCGGCGTGCTACAGGTGCGAGGGCCCGCCATCGCTGCTTGCAGCTTTAATTAGGGCCCGAGCACTAACGGTCGCGAGGACCCTATTGAAATTGTAAGGATTATTTTTTTTTTTCTTTTTTCTTTTTTCTGCAAAGTAAGCTCACTTTTAGCGGCCTCAACATGCTCGAAAACTCACCAAATTTGGCACGCATGTCAGGACTGGTGAAAAATTTCGTATTTTCGCGGGTTTAGTGGATGGGCGGGGCAATATGGCTCGCTAGCGCCACCTAGAAAATTAGAAAAAATTAGCCCTCGTCCACGTTCGACCTACATGGGCGAAATTTGGTGGGGGCGTGTATCATATCAAGGCGCACAAAAAAGCCTCAAGAACCCATACCCTAAACTCGACAGGAAGTCCGCCATTTTGAATTGTGCGGCCATTTTCGGACGATTTACACACTCCATACTTTAACGAACTCCTCCTAGGCAGTTAGTCGGATCGACTTCAAATTTCTGCTGTGCCTTCTAAAGGCATTGGCGATGTAAAGTTGTGCTATCTGCGGCGTTTTAGATGCGATGACGTGTCCGTGGCGTCGACGATTAAGCCATGAAACAGGAAGTTGTAGTAACTCGCTATACATGCTCAGATCCGCACGAAATTTGACACATGTGACAAGAGCCCGCCCTAAACACGTCTACATGCCGACATTCACCCCCAGTCATAGCGCCACCTGCTGGCAACAGGAAGTGTCCTTCAGCGAAGCAGCCCCGTCGCCGCGTTTGACCTACATGCACGACATTTTTTGGGGACATGACTATATATGGGGATCGAGCTGAATCTCCTGGTATAGGCCACGCCCATTTCTGCCTTCAATTTTTTGCGCAAAATCCACGAAAACTGACTAGCCACTCAGAATTAACTCCTCTGAAACCGCTAAGTCCGATCGACACCAAATTTGGCATGGACCATCTCTGGACACACGTCATACTGGCTTGTGCTCCCCAGATCGATCACATAAAAACTGTTCCCGCTATAAGCTAGCGATTACTCACGCATAAAGCGCTAGCAACACTAATTGATGTCATATCTTCGCTTTGGAATGGACAATCGACACCAAACTCGGAGGACTTATGTGGGACGCCCTCCTGAGGACCTGTGCAAAATGTGGTGCAACTGGCCTCTAGCTGGCGCTGTTTAGCGCGAATAATTAGTTCTGGCATAACCGCCAAAGTCGCATTGGCGTGACCTTTATGCCAAATTGTTCAGCATGGTCCCCTGACCTCAGGTACCAAAGTGCATCCTAATGTGCCCATAGGTGGCGCTGTTATTGGGGATTAAACACAAAAAAGAATCCCATTGAGTTACATTCATTTTATATCTCCAGAACCACAGGTCGGATTGAAACCAAATTTTGGTCAAATCTTTCCCATGGGCCCCTGATGACACCTGCAACATTTCTTGCAATTCGGCCTCAAGGTGGCGCTGCAATCAAAGCTGAAATTCCGTGGGAAAGCCCATTGAAATGAATGGGATTCTCAATCATGGCACATTTTCAATGTGTTTGGAAGGACCAATCAACACCAAACCTGGGGACCTTATGCAGCATGACTTCCCCAAAGTCTGTGTGAAATTTGGTGTCAATCGGCCAAAAGGTGACTCTATTAATTGTATTTGAAAAAACACTCCCGTTCACTTACATTCATTTTGTATCTCCAGTACTACTGGTTCAACTGAGACCAAATTTGGATCAATTGTTCCCCATGGGACCCTGATGACATGCTCACATCTGAACAAAACTTTACGTGCATGATAACTGTCCGCCCGAACACATCTACCGCCAAAATTCATTTATATTCATAGCTGAGTGCAGCGGGAACACAGGAAGTGACCTATAACACCTTCATGCAGCGTCTGAAGCGCATAGCAAATTCACAACCGCACAGGCAGGGGTCCACAATAGGCAGCGCGGACGGCTCACACCCGGCCGGCTACGGGTGCGAGGGCCATCCATCGCTGCTTGCAGCTTTAATTATTATTTTTTTCTTTATTTTTCTGCAAAGTAAGCTCATTTTCGAGGCCTCAACATGCTCGAAAACTCACCAAATTTGGCAGCGATGTCAGGACTGGTGAAAAATTTACGTATTTTGTTGGTTTCGCGGACGGGTGTGGCAAAATGGCTCGCTAGCGCCACCTAGAAAATTAGAAAAAGTTAGCCCCTCGTCCCGTTCGACCTACATGCCACGAAATTTGGTGGGGGCGTGTATCATATCAAGGCAGCACAAAAAGCCTCAAGAACCCATACCCTCAAGCTCGACAGGAAGTCCGCCATTTTGAATTTGGTGGCCATTTTGGGACGATTTGCACACTCGTACTTTAACGAACTCCTCCTAGGGATTTAGTCCGATCGACTTCAAATTTCTGCTGTGCCTTCTCAAGGCATTGAAGATGTAAAGTTGTGCTATCTGCGGCGTTTTACGTCGATGGAGCGTGTCCGTGGCGTCGATGATTAAGCCATGAAACAGGAAGTTGGAGTAACTTCAGTGTACATGCTCCAATCTGCTCGAAATTTTACGCGTTTGACAAGAGTCCGCCCTGAACACAAGTACATGCCGACATTTACCCACAGTCATAGCGCCACCTGCTGGCGACAGGAAGTGACCTTTAGCGAAGCAGCCCCGCCACGTTTAACCTACAGTTCACGAAATTTCTGTGGTATATCTATCATGTCCAGGCGCTACAAAAAAGCCTCTTGGACCACTCCTCTAATCTCAACAGGAAGTCGGCCATTTTGAATTTGGAGGCTATTTTGGGATGATTTACACACTCCGTACTTTAACGAACTCCTCCTAGGGATTTAGTCGGATCGACTTCACATTTCTGCTGTGCCTTCTAAAGGCATTGGCGATGTAAAGTTGTTGCTATCTGCGGCGTTTTAGTCAATGGACGTGTCCGTGGCGTGGCGTCAAAGATCAAGTCATCGCCATGATACAGGAAGTGGTTGTAACTTCACTGTAGATGATCACATCTGCACAAAACTTTACATGTAGGATAACAGTACCACCCTGAACACATGTACATGCCGACATTTAGCCACAGTCATAGCGCCACCTGCTGGCAACAGGAAGTGAGGTACAAAACCTTCATGCAGCGTCCGAAGCGCATAGCAAATGCACAGGCGCACCGACCAACCTCCACAATATGCAACGCGGCCGCATCACACTCCGACGTGCTACAGGTGCGAGGGCCGGCCCATCGCTGCTTGCAGCTTTAATTTTTCATTATATTCCATTCAAATCTGATGTTCATTTATAAATGCTCATGGATAGTGGTTACTAAATAATGTTGCCTGTGCATTGCTTTGAACGGCGTATGGGCCTACAGCCTATGTCAGCTGCTTAATTTGCCTAATCTTTGCAGGTCTTCAGCCCAAGGTGGAAACACACCTGGGCTAAAGGAGCCTCTTAGTTCCTTGAAAAGAGATCTGGGGACTTAGAAGAAGGATATATGTATGTAAGATTTGAGTAAAATAATGTATGATATGAAACATGACAAAATGTAGACCCCCAAATACAAATACTTCACCTTCTCCCAACCAAGGAATGCTGAAAGGCAGCTGAGGAGGTTTTCTTGTGCTTTCAGTTTGGTGACAGTATGTATTGCCTGGCACAGACAACTACTGTGTGAGAAAACATTGGGCCATGTTGTCACCATGAACAAAATCAGCTTATCAGAGTCCGGGAAGTCTGCAGTGGGGAAGACACAATAAAGAGAAAAATTGTGTAAAGAATTGGAGAAAAATCCATCCACATGTATCAAGGTGCAATAAAGGCAGTCTTCACAGTTGACAGAATGGCTTTAATGGCCACAGTAAGGTAAAATACCTGTGCAGGGGTATCATGAGTGTTAAAGAAATACATTATGACACAAATTGCAAACCTTCTGCTAGAATGCTGTAGGCCAGGATGTGAGCCTTTTCCCAGTCGCTCTGCTGTCTGCAGATCCCTGTGTAAACTCTGCAGAGGGCCTGCATGTCATTTCTGCTGAGGAATCTCTTCTCTGCTTTCAGTTTGTTCAGGATGGCCAAAATCAGGTCATCTGCCTTCAGCTGAAGAGAAAAGTGAAATAACATCCAATTAAAGTTAATTTCCCATTGACACAGAAAAGATGAGATCTTCTCCCTCCTCTCTCTCCTTGATTTCTGGGGATACTGCATCTGGTTAACACATGGTGTGAACATTTTCCTGTACTTTTGAATGCCAGTGAATACAAAATAATCCCCAGTATCATTACTTGAATAAGAATCAGTTTGGAGTGAAACCCAAAGTAAGATTTATTAGACTTTAAAAGATGGATTATATTTATCAATTAACAAAATACAAAGTGAGTCAACAGAAGAAATCAAATCAATATTTCGTGTGCCTTCAAAGCATCATCAATTCTTCTATGTACATTTGCACAAAGTCAGCTGTTTTGTAGGCCGGTGATTCTCAAAGTGGGGTCCTTGAGAGGGTTTCAGGGGGGCCGCAGCAAAAAAAGGGGAATCATTTATTTTTACTATAATTCCATCAATGAGTAACACAGTGACAGAATGTATGACTATTTTGGTCATGGGAGCCATACATTTTCTGTAATAAAACACCTACAACCCAAAATCCTATCAGATGGGTGATCCTGGGACAAAATCTTATCAGACAGGAGTCTGTGGTCTAATTTGTGTCAGTTTAGGGATTGACGGGTGGTGATGGTGCAATGGATAAGACACAACCTTTGGTGTGAGAGACCCAGGTTCAATTCCCCACTGTGACCCATCCACCATTGTGTCCCTGAGCAAGACACTTAACCCCTCGTTGCTCCAGAGGCGTGCAACCTCTGACATGTATGGCAATTGTAAGTTGCTTTGGATAAAAGCGACTTACAAAAGGCTAAATGAATAAATGTAAACGACATGAAAAGGTTTGAGAACCACTTTTGTAGGCATATCATCGGGTGTATAATTAAACAATTATACCAACCAGGGGCTAATGATCACCAATTCAATATTTTGGTTGAAACACAACCATTAACTGAAACAGAAACAGCAAGTGAGGTTGCTGAAGACTGTTTACTGTCAAAAGTCATACTTTTTAGCAAGACTGAGTACAGCAACAAGACAACAAGGTAGTTAAACTGGATCAGCAAAGTCTTTTCCAATCAGACATTTCACGGCAGACAGGGGTTTCCAGATGTGCGGTCCAAGCTCTTTTGAGAAGCACAACGAAACGAAGAACGTTGAGGACCGTATACGCAGTGGTCAGCCAAAGAAACTTACTGCAGCTGATGAAAGACACATCATGCTTACTTCCCTTTGCAATTGGAAGATGTCCAGCTGTGCCATCAGCTCAGAACTGGCAGAAAACACTGCGACCCTAGAACACCCATTTACAGTCTGGAGAATTCTGGTCAGAAGTGGCCTTCATAGAGGACTTGTGGCCAAAAAGCCAAACCTTCATCATGGAAACATGGCCAAGCGACTCAGCTATGCATAAAAAAATGGCAGCAGGTGCTCTGGACTAATCAAAATTTGAAATATTTGGCTGTAGCAGAAAGCAGTTTGTTTAACGAAGGTCTGGAGAGCGGTACAAGAATCAGTGTCTGCAGGCAACAGTGAAGCATGGTGCAAGTTTCTTGCAAGTTTGGGGCTGCATTTCTGCAAACGGAGCTGGGCCCCAAATTTAGTTAACAGCTAAAGTCTTTCAGAACTATCTTCAGCGTAAAGAACAAGGAGTCCTGTTAGCGATGGTATGGCCCCCACAGAGCCCTGACCTCAACATCATCATCAAGTCTGTGCATTTGGTAATTGATAAATAAAATCTATTGCATTGTATAATGTCTATTTTTGAAAGCATTCTTACTTTACAGCTTTTTCCACACCTGCCTAAAATCTTTGCACAGTACTGTATTTGCATTACAATAGTTCATAGAGTTCCACCCCTCCTTAAAATAGGGTGTTTATGTCACAGCTATGGAGCTAAAACACATGTTCACCCCTTTAGTTTGATTCAGTTATATGCAGATAATAATTACAGCTTTTGAAATCAGGTTAGTACCAAATAACCTCACAGGGATCACCTGAACAAGAATATACTCTCACTTATACTGGCCAAAAAATGCAAATTGACCAGAGGGTCAAAATACGTCAACAGTCAATATCTAAGTCCAATAAACCAGTATACTCACCAGGCTGCTTTGGCAAATCTCAGAGATAACTTCCCTCTCCTCGTCTCTCAAGACAGGCTTTTTTGGCAGGTTACCGACATACAGGTGGCTCTGGATCACAGGCAACAGATCAAAACAACCGCTTTGAATTTTCTTTAAAAAGTTCACTATGACATTTTGCTCCCCACAGTTCATGGATGGAGAAGTTTCCTCATTCTGGAGCGCACTGAGCGTCAGAGTCTGGGGTGAGGCTGTCTCCTCTCCGCTGTTTGAGGAGGAGGAAGGCAGCTGCTCACGACTCACAGTAGGAGAGCAGTTATCGAGCCTGAGACATTTGCTGTTTTTCGGTTGAGGCAAATTGATGGCCTGTCTTTTTTCTCCCCTCATCTCAGTCTTGGTGAAGGCTGTTGAAGTGGAATTAATGGTCTTAAAGCCGGACATCTGACCGACAGTTGCTGTAGGCAATGTTCCGCTCTCTGATGAACAAATGCCGAGACTGACATTCCCTCTGAGGATGCTCAAAGTTCGGGCATGGGCAGAGAGCTCTGGGTACATGGTGTCAAATATCCTCATGGAGTTTTCCTGAGATGGGTTGGAGGAAGATGATGGGGAAGAGTTCATTACGGTCACGGGCAGGCGGCCTGGGACCGGCACGGCATGTTTTGGAGTGGCAGAGCCGAACTGGAGTGGTGATGAGGGGGCTCCGTTTGGAAAGAGGGGACTGTTTACAGATGAGGAACTCAGCTGCCGACCGTTGGGTGTCAAGTGGGCCTGGACAGGAGTGGTAGGTGAAGCCAAGCTATCCATGGGTGAAGCAAATGAGAGTTTCCCAATAGCCTGCCTTGGATTGATCGATTTGCCTGCCTTTGGAGGTGTGCTCAGAGGAGTTAGGAGACGAGGAAGTGGAGGGCCCATTTCAGAACGAACTTGTCCTATGCATTCTGGTGGTTGAGCTGTAGTTGAGCCTGCCACTGGGCTAGGTACTTCCTGTTTGATCATTTGTGGGCTTTGTTTTTCAAGCACGTTTGTATTTGATTTTATACATTTATTTTGTCCATTTGTATTGTGCTTTGATGAAGTAGTAGGACCAACTTTGCCTTTGCTCACTTTATGGTTACTTGTGTCTTTGCTGTCCTGAGGCAAGTCTGTGACAATAGCCTTTTCAACGACAGCTTCTTCCTCTAAGCTGGGCACAGGTTGTATGTTTTTTTTGTTCATTGAAATGTGTTCACTGTTAACGCTGCCATTCAAATTTTCTGGGTTTGGGTGAATTTCCAAAGCCTGCAAGTTTACAGTGGGAAACAAACACATAGGACTCAACTGCCTGCACAGAGAATGTGTATTGTCTGTCAAAGATTCACAGTTAACAGTCTTTGTCTCTTGGGAGTCAGAAAGGGAAGGCCCATGATCAGGTTGTATTTCACTGTTCAGCATCTCAACATCCTTTTTTGAAGGAGTTTCAACCTTTGCTTGAGCAGTTTCCTGGTCAGCACGGGACTCGTCATCTTCAGTCTTCAACAGTGGAGACTTAGGAGGCGACAGAGGTCTAGTATCAGCATTTGACTCTGAGGGAGATGCTGTTACATCATCTCCTCCAGTTCCTTGCGCTTCATTCCGATCCTCGTCCCCAAAAAGTTTTACGGATGCATCCCTGTCAAGACTCTCCTCTGCATTCTTCTTTGACACACTGATGCTGTCACTGCTGCTTGAAAAACAGAGGTTATCCTCTGTGTGCTCGCCATGACACCCTTTATTCTCCTTGGGCTTCAAGACCGAGTCCGGATGACTTTTTCCCATTTCTGAACCATTTTCTGTATTTGTAACCTCGACATCTCCCACAGACTTAATGAATGTTGAGGAAGTAACAGAGGAAGTAAGCTCCTCAGACATTACAATTGTGTCACACCTTCTCGGTGACTCTACACCGTCAGGAGTGCCTGTTTTGGCACCAGTAACATCACTAGGGCTTGTGTCTACATCCATCTTTGTAATAGTCTCTGACTGATTTTCCTGCGCGCTGCAGGGTGGCTCTTGACTTTCAGCGGTTAATGACACAGTCTCAACCAAAACAGTTATGTCTGATGTGGAAGAAGATGATGATGACGCTGATACTAAACGCACAGCTGCTGGCTGCTGGTCAGTCTGCACATCTTTTTGAGGATGCATTGCTTCACTATCTGTACTTTTTCTTTTGTCCTTCATTATAGTAATCCCTCTCAACGCATTTTGTCCCAAGTCTTTGGAGGAATTTTCACTGGAAATGTGTTCCACTTCCTCTGTAGTGGCCACTGTCAAATCCACATTACCCTCTGCTGCGGACCATTTTGGACAGTGGCCTGACACAGATGTTGTGATGAGTAAGGACTCCGTTTGTTGAAGATGGATCGAGTCATCAGAGGGTTCGGGATGGTTTTCCTTTTCTCCGTCATCTGTCTCTATAGATTCCATCTCTTTGTCCTGAAAGAAAGGCAAAAGCAAAGAGAATTTGCAGCAAGATAAAACCACCATGCCACTTGAGAAGGACCCTGCCAATTCGAAGGCAAGAAAACTACTGGTGCCTGACCACTTTGGATTTTCTGCTTTAATAAAATTACTAAAAGACTAAATCTGTAAATTTTGAACATATAAATTCACATGTATATTCACAAAGTTTGAGTTATACATAGGGCTGAACGATTAATTGCATTTGCGATTTAATCGCGATTTAATAAAACGCAATTTTCTAATCGCAAAGGCGGCGATTATATTCTGGTCACATGACACCCAAGGGGAGAGCAGTCTGACGAAGTTAATGCTTCGTCTGCACGTTACGCTGTAACTTGCCTTCTTGTTGTAAGCTTGACAGAAGCTCAGCTACATAAACTTTAATGTCACACCGAATGAAAGTAGCACCCGCCACCGCGGGTAACTTGGTGGTGAGTGAATTCGTCGGGCCATCCGCGGCTTTGATGGACGGAAAAATGCACAACAGAAAGACGCGTGTATTAAGGTAAGCGCGTATTGTGGCGATCGGCCTGCGTCTCACACACAGCCACCAGTCAGCTCAGGAAATATCTGTAAATTGGCGTTTCAAACTATACGCCGAAAGAGGCCCAGTCTGTTCCGAGTTGCAGCCTGGTTAAAGCCGGTGCGCTGCTCACCAGCATCGGATTCTGCGGGGGCTCCGGTGTTGTCGGAGAATTACTAAGCTTGTCTATTAAACACGAGAGGGGTCACTCTGTTCTATTTTAGTTAGCCAACTTTTGAATTGAACCTCAAACTGAGTATTTTTAGTTTGCTTACGGGGACACAGAAAGATGGACTCCAGGAGATTTGAACTGAGATCAGGACTCATTAATTGGTGGGTGAACTGTCGGTTTTGTATTGGCTTACTGTATAACACCCTGTGGTGAAAAGGCCGACCTGATGATATTATATCATATTATTTAATGCCATGACTTGACTCAAAGTGTCTTTCTCATATTATTATAATTTGATATATCTTATTGCTCATAATAATAATTCTACCTAATTCATCATAACACAGGCCTGACCCACAAGACAGAACAGTGTAAGTTTAATCTGTCTAATATCACGCTATACACTGATTTACTGCTTGTCTGTTTTGAATAATACAGAAGTTAAAGAGCTTAAAATTAATCGAAAATTAAATCGAAATCGTAATATTGGTTAAAAAAATCGCAATTAGATTATTTTCCAAAATCGTACAGCCCTAGTTATACATGAAAATTCTGTTTTGAATGTTGCTTCACTTGATCATAACTGAATTAACAATGAGACACATTTTGCGTTATCAAAAATACAATCCAATTAAATTTTTAAAATATTTTAGGATAAACTAACCAATGTTGCCTTGAACTAGTAGTCGAAAAAAAACTACATTTTGGAAAGTGTCAATCTTCTTTGATATCGTTTAAAATGGCTTGTTCATTAATTGTGATCGTACATATAGTATTCTTGCATCGTACATACAGTATGAGATTGCAACTCAGTTTCTTAAATAAAAACAGGGAAGTTGCACATTAGTAAGTTATAAAAAAACCAATAACATTTGCATGAAATATAACAAAATACTCACCAAATCTAGTAGTGGCGATATGCAGGGAAGCATTGGTTTAAACAATGCCATTATCGCCTCAACTTCAGAGCTGCCCAAGTCAGTAGGTGCCTCCTCAGTTTTGCGTTCCTTGGACGATCGCTTGCTCTTTTTGGGAGTGTCTGATTGCTTCTTGGCACTTGTTGACGGCAGAGATGCCTGCCGCTGGATGGCTTGCTGTCCATCAGGAGAGGGTTTTAACTGTGTACAAGTGGCTTCTGTCTGCATGGGGTAACTGTAAGATTCACTGATATTACGAGGAGCAGACTGGGACGTGTTATTCAGGCGTGAGTGCAGTCTGTTCTTTGGAGAGGAGGGTAGAACTTGCTTGGAACTGGACTCTGAAATTACATGACGAAAACAGAGGATTTGAGAAAGAAAATGGTCAAAGAAATGCAAAGCGACATGAAGTCACTGGTATTATTCAAATGTGAGGACACTTGTTGGGTTATGTCAGTAATACCACACAGATATACAGGAGGACTTAATGATGCCTCACCAGATAAGTGCAACAAGTTTGCAGAGTGCTGCTGCTGAGGTTCTACACATGCCCATAAATTCTCTAGGAGCGCCCGGAACTTTTCTGAAAAACAGACACAATCATAAGCTTAAGGTTAATGCACACGATTAGGTGATCAACTGAAATGAATGTAACAAATGATAACTGAAGCCAACTGCATACCTTTGTCAACTTTAGGCTCCTTAGGTGCACTTGCTTGAGATGATGTGCTCCTATATTCTGTCGAAAAATAATTGAGGTATTGTTTAAATTTTAACTTGAACTGAGTCAGAAAAAGACGCTGCTTTTACGGGTTTAGATCAAGCGAACTAGGTTACATGGTAAAGCACGTTTCCTTTATATCAGGGCCTTTGATACACTATTACATAACATGTAACCTTCAGTCATTTTAGCTATTTTTCTTGTTTACTGAAAAGCTAACTTCGTGAAGAAACAAGTTCTGACCATAGCAGAATAAGTCTTCATTGTATGCTGTATTTGAAAATGAAGTTGTTGCTTGTTGTACCTTTACACCTTTCCCTTTCCAGTTTCATCAGTCTCATCTACAAACAAATTGAAATTATACATAAAGAAAGGTCAGTTCAACAGTATTAAAATATTTCCAACAAAGTGCTGTTTATAACAAGGTCACTACTGCACCTGGAGGTCATCAATATTTCTCTCTAGCAGAATCTTCTCTTTGGTCAGTTGGACAATTTGATGATTTTGTTTGCACACTGAGTCTGAAATAAGGACACAAATATGTATCACTAAAACACCAAACAAGGGTTGTCATAGAAACACAGAGCCAAGACATGAAATAATTATTTATTTTGTGTGAAATTCAATTTTCAACACCAACCTTCAAGCAGCCGAACTTTATTTTCAAGGTTGTCTTTTCTGTTGATGAGAAAAACAGCATAGTCTTTTAGCATAATTTGTTTTACATGATTTTCTCACAAACAAAAGACGACAACAAACTTAATCATACATAATCACACTGTAGCATAAAGTTAATTAAAGTCTCATGAAAAATTTACACAAAAAGACAGAGAGCGAGAGAGAGCAAGAGACATGACACTTATTAAAGTCCAGCAAAAAAAAGTATCACTAAAGCAAGTGTAACTTCTTACATGCTCGTTGTCTTGGCGTTCTCCTCTATCAATTTTTCAACTTGATCTGCTTGTGCCTCAGATTTTTTCAAAGATGTCTAGAAAGGTAAAAATAAAAATGTATAAAGAGTATTTGAGTAGTAAATATACTGAGCTACATTTGAGCAGCTATGCTTAAAGCAGCTGAGAACAATGGTACATTCACTGTTATGAGTTACAGCAAACTCAAATAACTCTGATTATAGGGAGTGCTTTTTTGGCTTACCTGCGTTTTCAGCAAATCATTTTCTATTACGGCCTTTTCCCTCTTCAGCTTTGCATTTTCAAGAGACTGTGTTTCTGTCAGTTCTAAGAGTATGAAACACAATTTAGCAACAAAATCAGTGGCACATTCAACACATTTTTAACAAATGATCATTTACAAATTATAGAAAACACATAACTAAAACTAAAAATACAGCATGTGAATGGAAAGTACCTTTCATGTCCTTCAGCTGGTCTTCAAGTTCCTTATTCCTGAGGGATATAAAATAAATACTAGTTAACATTTTTCCACAAAGATAAAACAATTATAATAACATTTGTCATCTGTCATAATTATTTCTTACTCTGCCATTGTCTTGCTGTTTTCCAGCTTAATTTTTTCCATCTCTTCAGACATCTGTCCATAGGCCTTAAGAGCCCTCTATAACAAGATAGGTGGGAATATCAGCATGACAGCAGAAAAACAAACAACAAAACTAAAAAAAACACACAAGCGTTTTAGAAATGGTTGGGGAAACTTATTCAGAGATGCTCAGATTTGGTGCGGCACTAATATTAAAAGAAACATATGCACTATTACCATCAGAAGGAATTTACTTAAAATAAGATACCTTTTTTTCTTCCAGTTCTGCTTGCACAGATTCATAATCTGCTGTCTTTTCCTCCAGAGTAACCAATCTGATCTGCAGCTCCTCCAGCTGTTGTTGAAGGCTGATTGTGTCACTGTGTAAAATATGTTAAGGACATGGTGTTAAAAACAGCTGCCTTCAACATAAAAAAACATATTGTCTGTTTGTCTTCTTAAAGCAACTATGTCCTGACTGGTGTCGTTTCATTAATATTTTTGGTCTGCAAAGATATATCTGTATTTATATCTATATCTGACTCTAGATTATGTTTAAACATTAACCAATTCATTTACATACATACTCATTTATCTACATGAGAAGATAAGCACATGGAGTCACAAAAGCCCGGTCAATTTCCTTTGTAAAACATTCCTTTAAATACCTACATATAACAAACCAAAAACACAGTGATAAAGTTTATTTCTTTTTTATTGTTAGCACTAAGGAAATGCATGTTATTTGATACATTTGGCTATCATATATTTGGGGCTACTGAAGCTGTCAATGAAAACAGTTACGGACAATTACTTTTTTTTAGATATTGACAGTCATTTGACAAAAAAGTAGTCTAAGTTTACCAGCTTACAGTTAAGAGAGCAACATGGAAGAAATGTTATTCGAAATATCACATAATAGTCTTAATATCGATGTGTTAAGTTAATAAATTAAGTTAATAAATTATCGAATTCCCGTTAAGTGAGTTGGTAATTCCCAATTCCTAAAGACACCACAAACGTTAGGGAACAAATTATAAATTAGCTAACGTTAACAGCTCATGTTAGTAATACGCACAAGTTATTAGCTAGCTTACATCTCTACCTGCTCAAGCTTTATACAAAAATCAGTATTTACGTTACAAATGTGTTTCCTGAATATTGACAGGTGTTAGATATTTCAAAAGACCAGCTTTCATTCATGGTTAGACGTGTCACCATGGCAGTTAACATTCATTAATACAGTTTAATTCAATGGGGCATTATATGTCATTACGTTACAGACGGTGACACTGGCAAAGCGAGGGTGAAGTAAAAACATGTACAGAAACAGAATAACTGTTATTTTGCTATGGAAAATATACACACACACACACACACACACACAGATGAGCAAAATAAAATTAACATAATAATTGACGTTAAAACTCACTCAGAAACCGTTATCTTCTGTTTCAGTGCCAGAAATGACGACACATATTCGTTCAGGCTCTGTAACGTAAGAAGTGGGAAGACATAGCAACAACAAACAGAAATGCATTACCAATTGCCAACAGTTCACGTGCACTGATAAGTCAAAAAAATACATGAATCGTGTCACAATCGTCAGAGACTATTTATGTTAAGTCCACAAAGATGAAAAACAAATTTTTAATGGACTTTGTCAAAGAAAGACGATCTGACCTGGTGCAAAACAGAGCAGTTTTGACAGTTTCCAACGGTCGCGTCTGCGGCGATTGCTACCGTTTTGGACTGACTGTCTCCTGGCATCATGGTAAGACGAATTCCGAAACACTCACAGCCTTTCTTTTAAATTACATTAATTGACGACCATGTCCCAGTGTCACAAATTCCAGGCAAGTTCAAAACAACTTCACATTTTCGCGTCTCGCACGTTGACCAAGGACCCAAGCTAGGACCCCACAGGGGATGCTTCGTAAAATGCCGTTCAACCTTGAATTAAATATTTCTCTCTAAGTTGTAAACAGATTGAAAATTTCGTATGTACTCAATTCAGTATAAGTGAGACAGTTGTTCAGTTGTATGTTTGATTATTATGAAATATATTGTTTCGTGTCATGCGGATTTTTCTACAGGCAGTTCATTATGGCATATGAGGCGTTACCGACAAACGCGCTAACTTACAGCGCGTACAGGCCAGCAGGGGTAGTGTGACCATGTAGTTTAGTGTGTATATTCACTGCATAATTTATAGTTTGGTAGTTATTTTATGTTTGTAAAGCCTCACATACCGGAACTCACGAAATACTGTACTACCACAATATTGAAGGCTCCTATGAAATTACATTAGTGAGAGATATTCCTATTGCCATCAGCAAGTCCCTGGTGGTCTAGTGGTTAGGATTCGGCGCTCTCACCGCCGCGGCCCGGGTTCGATTCCCGGTCAGGGAACAAGGCTTTTGATGTTCCATAATCAGATAATATTCTCTTAAAGTGTGTCTTGCTAGTACTTAGGTAGCTCTTTGAGAACTTCGACATGTTAAGTAGGTGCAAAATGTCGTTTCAAATGCAAGTGCACAAATTAAGATATCTCAACATCCCTACCCATCCTACACCTCTAAATGACACAAAATTGTGTGACCAATACTTGTAGTGGATTTGTAGCAATAGTTAAATTTTCATGTGCTGGTTCATTTCTATATATAGTCAGCAGAGGGTACTGTTGTACAGATAACAGTGTTCCTAATCTCTGTCTTTCCCCTCTGTCTCCTTTTGAGTCTCTCTCTCTCTCTCTCTCTCTCTCTCTCTCTCACACACACACACACACAAACACACACTAACACACACACAAATACACACACAACAATAGCTGAGAGGAAGCAATTAAAGTTGCCATGCAATCCATGGGGGATTGGTGGTAGGTGCATCCTGATGGAAAGATAATAACCCTGTAACTTCAGATGAACCTTCTGAGTGTAGCCTCAAGGCTAAAGAGCCAACTCTCTCCAAACAGATGCAGCTAGAGATAGCATAGTTTCTTCAAAGTGGAAAGGGGAGTGTTGGGCATGTCCTCTATCTTCGTGTCTTCTGTCTGACAGGTAATCTCTTCTGTTACCTGACATGGGTTAGGTAACACTTTGGATGTTGCCAGATTCGTCTCGATCATCTTTGTTATCTATAGGAAGCCTGTATCTGATCACTATCTTTGTATGAACAAAAATGCTCCATCCTCTTAATCCCTTTCATCGTGTGTGGTTGGATTTTCTCCTCTTCTCCTTCTTCTTTTTCTGTGTTAAGGTGCTGTAGCAAAGTACAGAATGGGGTGGAGATACATTAGCTGTGTAATGAAAGCCAAAGTATAAGTCACTAACCTAATAAAACTTTTACAACTTTTCAAAACCAAAGTATAAGTCACTAATCCAGAACTGAAGAAGTCTCTCGGATGATAGACAAAACATCGCCAAGTATCTTTACCCAAGCCCAGTTGCCCTTGATTTTAACTATGACCTGGATGGCTGAGAACCTTCATGTGGACAGATAAAAAGCAGTAAAGTCTTGTTTTGATAGCGCAGTGTTTTCCTGCCCGACTATAGACAGTAAATGTTTAATGGTGACACAATAATGAAACCCACTGAATTGTGTCAGGGTTCAGTTTCATGTTTTTCACATTTTGAACGCATATTTTTGATATTTGTGTCTCCTCTGTTCTGCATAAGATTGAGTTTTGATTTGATGGGGTTGCAAAGTGGCTGATGACAGTACATTCCAGAAACTTGGAGGGTTAGAGTAATCTGACTGTGTGTGTGTGTGTGTGTGTGTGTGTGTGTGTGTGTGTGTTTGCGTGTGTGTATGGTGTTGCTTCCGTCAGCAAACTGTCATTAATTAATAAAACAGTTTTGCATTTCTAAACATCTTGCAGAAGTTTGCTTGTGAAAAAAAGCTACTCTGGACCACATTTATTCAGTAATACAGTGTCTACACACAAAAGCCAAAGCACACAGACAGTAACACAGTGCCCACAGTTGACCAACTATAAATCAACTAAAGAGAGGTGGCTGACAAGAAGGAAAACCCCCTTTTCTCTCTATACCCACCTCACCCTCTGGCTCACTGCCTCTCTTTCTCGCAGCATTTTTCTGTGACAGCACCAAATACATAGATACCCTTCTTCCTCCGTTTTCTCTCTCTATTTTCTTTCTCTCTGTCTTCTTACACTCGTCTTCTCTCCTCCCTCACTCTCTCTCTGAAGTTCTTAGGGCTGTGGATTATGACAATGGGGATCTTGTTTTGCGCATCTGTGCCTTCTTGACTTGTTGAGGAATGACTAAAAAGTAAAGCCCAGACACAGTATGTCATAGGTGTTGAAATGGCTAATGCCGCATTGGCATTACTGTTGGCCAGGACGCTGGCTTATGTGCTGCACTTCACAACCAGTTCAAGGGTTTTAAAAGAACCAATGAAGGAAACTAAACACTTTGCAGTATCAACTGTAAAAAGTGATGTCATTGTTGCGCTGCACCCAAGTGGCTAAAAAAAACAACAAAATAATTCAGGTTTGACAAATTCTAAACAAGCAACTCACTAGGCCTGAGGGAAACCTAACTAAGCCTGCATCAAGCCTAAACTGCTCTACCTAGAGTTCCCCCAGTCACAGTTAGTATTTGCATGTTTTGTCAGGGCATGTGCCCAGTTTAGGACTTGAGCCATAAAATTATGACTTAAGAGATCAAGTTCCCTTCCTGTGTTTTTTTCACCTTTGCAAGAATACATGACAGCTGAAAAGAATAAAATCAGGACTCAGGCCACAGCTGAGATGCTGACATGACACACATTTGTTTATTTTTATTTCGTTTACACAGTAGGAATCACATTAAATAGCATTCGCCACCATCTGACATAGCTTTTAAACCATAACCAATATATAATGCATTACTTTTGTGCCATATTAATGCATGCAATACATGACTTGTGAAATATTCTTGGGTAATGTAAAGGAAAGATGGAGCAGGGGCTCACAGCATGCTCAATCCTTTTTATTTCCACTGAACAGCTGTTTATTTCTTTTTATCTTATCATTTATTTTGCCACCAAATCATTGTTGACATTGATATATTGAGCTTTTGACATTGCTTTTTTTTCTCCTTCAAAAATAAAAATAAATGGGATTTAAAAAATGTGCATTTTGTCAGCATGAAATCCTATGAAACATGATACAAATTATTAAGGTAATGGGCTTAGGGTAGAGTAATAAAAGGACATATTTATACTGCTCATGAATACAGTCTTCCAGCAATGCTGCATTGTAAAGCCAATAAATAAAAGAAACAATACTGTACATGGGTCACACAATTCATTTGCTCTTTCCTGAAACTTGAGGATTTCACATTGATTTGGTGACAGAAGACAACGTTGTAGCACCACTGAATGTTAAAGTCAGTTCACACATCGCCTCCGAAGTTTTCTTGTGTATGACGTGTTTAGTTTTTTTTCTTTCCTTTTTTCTTTTACATGACATTACAAAGCTTCCTGCTATTGTCCAGTTATTGAGGAAGCATACTTTGATTATTCCCAGCCTGTTTTTCTTTTTATCAAGCTTTTTTTAACAAGCTCTCAGAGTAAAATTGTGTTTTCTTCCCTTTCTTCCCTTTTAATTATCAGAACTCAGATTTCCAATTGATCAAGAATTGCAGCGCAGACCTGTTCGTATCACATGTTGTTGCGTGGCAGTGCCTGAAACCTCATCAACTGTTTTTCTCTGTTGGTCTGCCATCATTAGCCTTTGGTTGACTGGAAGATGTAGGGTGTCCTGGGGACAGATCTGTTCAATTACATACAGTATATAAACAAAGCTGGGTTTTTTCAGGTTTTCAGTTTCATTTGGACATGTCAGTCCAACTCGCTTTAATCAAGATTCCAATTTTGCTAGTTCCTCCTCATAATTCTCTTCTTTATTTGTACTGTCCTGATCACATTCCTGTGTTGTGCTGTCAGCATCAAGTTCTTGTATCCAGATGTCCGGCATCGCAGGGAGAAGAAAGGGCACTGCAACTCTTTGCACTTCCATTGAAATGTCATTTGTTTTTCAGTGCTCGCCACATGCTTAAAGCAAAAACACTGTCTTTTCAAGCATGGACGTCAAATATAGTATTTCGCCTACCTATCTGTCTGTGTCACAGACAAAGTCACTCTGTATGATTATAGGTTTGAATTCGAACAAGATTGGCAGCACTGCTTGCCGTAGAACTTGTGGTTGCAGACTCCATGCTGGGGCACCAGGTAACACCAGTTGAAGTAATCCCTACACGCAAGGTCTGTAGGAAAAAGGTGAAAAAATACTTATCACAGCTATTTCTATTCTAACTAGGTATTTTAAGATAACTCTGGTCAGACTACAGATTACAAGAAGCACAGTTTTTAGTTTGTATACAAGCATCAAAGTAGTACTACATTATGTTAGAGCTTCAGTACCTTTCTTCTCAGTTTGTGGGCAGAAGTTGGTGTTGCAGGCCTGGGACATGGATGGTTTAAGATGCAGGGCACAGCCAGGAGAGGGCTTCTCTTGGACCAGACACTGAACCATCCTGGCCTGCACTCCTCCTCCACATGTCACTGTGCACTGTAGAGTATAACACATTCAGTGTCTCATCAATCATGAACTTACAATGTAACGATAAACAAAGCAGAAACTCTACAAACAAATAATGCAGTGCAGCGCTCCTTGCATGGTCCAGTTATGTAAACCTGGTCTAAGTTAACGTACCTGAGACCAAGGAGATGAGTGCCATTCTGCTTGAGGTGGAGGTTGAGGAAGGATTTGAGGTAGATGGGCGCGATGATATGTGCTCCATCTGTGGACTGGCGGGGTAGTCCGTACGGAGCACTCAGCCAGGATGCAGGGCCTCTGGAGCTCTACTGCGGGCTTCGGGACATGGTGGCACTTCTTGGCAGCGAGCTCTCTGTATTTACCTGCAGTGTCCTATGGAAAATCAAAAGTCAGTTAAAATATTGTAACATAAAAAATAAAACAATATACTACTTATATATATACAAACACATATACACTTGTATATACTTTAAAGCATTAAATTGTCACTAGTAATTTTTAAATTTATTAATTTAAAAACTAGGAATTGATATTTTGCCATATTTGAGTAAACACAGCACATGTAATACACACCTTCTCTGCACATTTGATGAAGCGTGCCTGATAGCCACGACCACATGTTACTGAACACTGGGCGATCAAAGAAGGAAAGGCGCAGAGAAGAAACAGAAAGAGAGAACTTATTTCCATTAGCTAAAAAACAATAATGCATAATGCATTACTACAGTGCTGTATTAATTTAAATGACGTATTTTGGTTAATGAATTACCTCTTGCCACGTGGAAACAAACCACTGGACTTTGCGTTGTTTCTGGCAGCGTTTGATGAAACAGGACTCTTGACTGGCGGGTTTCGGCAGGCCTGCGCACAAACTGTCTGGCAGCGTGTGTGTGTGGGCACCTGGGTTGCTGCTCGTACACAAGACGGTCCTCTTCCTCAAGCCATTGCCACACTTACGAGAACACTGCCACATAAACAGAAACATGACGAGGATAAACGTTGATGTCCTTAAATATTCTTAAGCTCTGCCTTCCTCTTTTTGACTGATAGATCATCTTATTATGATGTGATGACAACAACAACGCAGTATTGTTAGTGAATATTGGCTTAATGGGTTAAGTGTTTCTAGTACATATGTAGTACATCCATCATTTTAGAGGTAGCCTGTCCGCCTTCTTCCTCCTAAAAGTAGGGATTTGTTCAAATGAATTCAAGATTTAACATAATGTTGCTATTAAATGACATTAGCTTAGAAAAAAATGCCACAGGCCAAAGATCTTAGCCAAGCCAACATTGCACAGAAAGCATTTCTATCATATAATTCACCTTCTCCACACAGGGAGTTATTGTGCTTTACTTTCTTAATGATTCCTTTGAGGTAGTCCAACAATTCCCTCAATATTAATTCTTATCCTATGCATACATCATATGGCACCGCTTACATCAAAATCTCAAAAGTGTTTCACCACATTCAAGAAGCGGGGGGATGACGTACTTCACTGTGCCACAGAGTACCAGAGAGGAAGTAAATTGGACACCATTTGTGGCAGGTAGTTAAGGACACTTGGGGTAAAACGGCCGTTAAAAACATTTAACAGTGAGACAAGTCACCACGCGCAATGTATAGGAGTTGGACAGAGAACAAAACACTCCGTGCGCACATACATGGTTTAAAGCCACTGAGATCACTGTCATAAAATGTGGTGAAGCCATCAACACTAGGCTTCATGTAGAGCTCTTTAGCCCGAATTGTGAATGTGTAACTTTGAAGTGTTTTTTTTTGTTTCTCCTTCTATGGATAACTACTACAGCAGATCACTTTCACACATGCTTACCTGTGACCATGGCCCGGTGCTCCAAACTGGTGGACAGCTGTGTGTGTTGCAGGCTTGCCTCCTGGCTGGGGTGGGCTGGGCACAGCGAGAGTCGGCCAGGCCGTCTACATTGGCCTGGCTGGTTCTCTGGACACACTGGACCTGCCGCGTCTGCTGGCCTCCTCCACAGCTCTGGCTGCACTCCCCCCACTCTCCTACAGACCAGCTGGGACAACACAACACAAGCCCGCTGAGTCAACATGCACAGCTCCTCAATCATTTAGTCAGACATGCCTGCAGGAATTCACAAATGACTCCCTGTGTTGTATCTAAGCCAGTTCTCCAGTGGCTTCTGCAGCTTATTCTATGACCAGTAGCTGTACTGTATCTGTAACAAAAGCTTAAATGGCTGTTTCATTTGAAACATGTATCTTTCTTAATTTTCAGGAGCGAAGCACCTTTTCACAGAGACACCTAACCCCCACAATACCAATAATACTAATGTGAGTGATAAATGTAAAGATTAATACTGGAGTATTCGTCTCTCTCTACTAAACATCTGTCTTCTTGTATCACTGACCTCACACACTTTAGAGTGTTGCAGGCCTAACTCTATAAGGGTATAGACATTTGTTCATGGCTGGCTGGCTTCAGAGCAAGTCAGAACAGCCGAAATACCAGGCTTTTAAGCGGTAACTTAAACCTCACTGCACAGTTTTAAACCCCCTCCTTGCCTAAACTCAGCCCTCATGACCAACAAAACTAATCATCACCACATATTTTTCTCCTAATTGCCTCCATTTGTACTGTACACTCCTAACATGTTGGCAATTACAAAAATGTGGCTTCAGCGAAATAGACATTAAGCATCCTTCATATTAATGCACAGTCCCCTGACCCCGGTGAGCGCTCAGTTTGGGACGGCGCAGTTTATGTTATTGTAAGTGCTTTTTTTTTCTTCCTGATACTGTGCTGTGGCAGACTGCGTGTCGCCTAATCCCCGAGCCTACTTCTCTCTTCCTCAAAGCTTCATTGCATCTAATCCAAGTGACCCCGAACTCAAGGTGCAGGCAGCTCAATCCCTCGTCACACACTCTGTCATCTTCTCCCTTGCTTCACCCGATATTACCCACCCAGCCTCTGAAGACCTACCCCAAATAACCCAAAAACATTGCTGTCCGCACATCGTGTTGTATATATTAACAGTCTAAACTTTATTTGTAATAATTTGGAGCGTCACTTGCTAGGAATGTTGTATAAGTAGGATGAGAAGAATATAGCTGGAAAGGGCATACTACATGCACTATGGAATCTAAATAAATACGGATGGAGAAATTCCACCTGGTCTTATATATGGTATGGCTTGACAGGAGGAAGATACACACAGTACTATCTTCAAAGGGTGATTTGAGGGAGGAGTACGTAGAGGTGAACATTGCTATTCAGCTGTTTACCTTAAACATTTGACCAAGTAATCAACACATACATGTAACATATTTACCATGCTGACATATTTATTGGTCCTTGGTGCAGACATAGGAGCTAAACCCTCATGGTGTCATTTAATACATAAATAAATGCAAGTAGAAGACCAACTTTTACAGCCATGTCGTGCCTTTTTTGTCCATCTTTGTGTCATATTGTGACACATTACGCTTGCATTGTTGGCTCTAAGAGAGGAAATTCAGTGCTTCTTGTATTTCTTATTTTGTATTTCTATGGAATAAATACTGTCCCAAATGTATTGTGTGGAAAACGTTTGTGCTCATGAAAATGTTTGAATGAGTGGAAAAGTTTGGTATGTGTGAAAATGTTTGAATGTGTGAATATCTGAGAAACCCAAAGTTTACAGGTACAAATCGATTCTACAGGTAGAAAACAAACCTAAAGTTACAAGCAGTTTTGTCAGTTTTGACAGCTACAAAAACATTTTCACAAGTACATAAGTTTTCCATACAGCTACAATAAATTTGGGATAGTATTTATTTCATACATTTCTCCATATAGTATTTAAATAAAGTGTACAGGATTTCTGTGACTAAACATTCAACCTTGTTGTGGTTCGCTGATATTGTGGACTTATTATGTAAGAACATTTACCAACTTGCAACAGTGTGACGTTATATTGGCACTTCATTAAATCTTATTTTGGCTCTCTAATATCACTTACTTACATCTCAGATATCAGTTTCTGCTCAGAAAAGTAAAATATAGATGACGAAGGTGACATATTAAAACTTTAATTAATACTGATTTATAACCCTAGTGACACCACTGGCATGGCTATCGGCCTCCATATCAAGTTATAGACCACCTTGTGATCTTTGCCTTGACTGTTATTTGTAAGTGTCACCGGAGGATGAGTAAGCATCACACTCTCTGAACAGAAACACGGGTGATCAGATATCTTGTGGACAGGGTGTCACATAGCCTCTGTGGTCTAAATGACGCTGTCTAGATGCTCACCAGGGGCATTAAATAACCTGTGACCAGTGTTTCTGGCTGTGCCACCATGTGTGTGTTTGAGCTTTCACGTGTTCTTGTCAGCATGCGGGTGTTCCTCTGCTTATATCAGTGTATATCCACTCTGTGAGACAGAATGCTATCATGCTCTAAATGTGAGCAGCAATCGGAAACCTATTTCCATGATGTAATGCCTGTTCGGTCCAACTTACTGGGTGCAGACACAGCAAAATGAAATAACTGCGGGGCCTCAGAATAGTATGACCTGCAGAGATGGACTGATGACCAATAGCCAGCTTGTCCAGCCTAGCGTGCATGTTTTAGTCGGTCCAACACATGTTTTGTCTCAGCTCGCAGCTTATGCACAAGGGGGGCCCACAAGTTATCCAGATGCTCAGTGAAAAAAGAAACATATGCACTTAAGGACAATATGTTTTGGTTAAGTAACTTTTTATAGACCTGTACCCCTTCAGACATTGAACCTCTAGTCATGTACACCACCCACCCCCCTCGCACTCTGACTTAATAATGAATTTTCATGTTTGTAACATGAAAATATATACAGGTTTTAAAAAAAAATAGATCTGAAACTGTGAATTACTCACCACAGGTTAATAAGGAGGGTGTGCTTGAGGGGATGCACTTAACTCTGAGTATGCGTACCGCGGTTCTAAACAATATCAGGTGTTGGAGAAAGGTACAACTAAAAGCAGGTCTGATTGCTTAAACCATGAAATTGACCTCTAATATAGTAGGATACACAAATGAATGTGATCATCAGAAAGTAAAACACTACAACAACACTAACTGCATTATATGCATTTTATGAACCCTTAATATGAAATCTGAGATCTGTATACAATGCACTGCAATGCTGCAAATATACATGTAATCAAAGTGTAAAAGCATGGAAATGCAGCCTGGAGGTTGAGAGTGCAACCAATAGGAAAATGATATATTGCCTAATATAAGTTAGCAAATTGTCTGCTGTTACATGAGAACTCTCTGGCTTTTAATGTTTGTTTTTAAATTTGAAGTCAGGCAATATACAGTATGATGTTACACAGCTCAAGAATTCCCAAAGTGATGATAACATAATGTCATAAACTGTTACTCTACTTGAGAAAATAATGCGATAAACATCCGGATATATACCTATATCAGCCTGACAACTATCAATTTAGAATTTATTATTTATAAGTGATGTGAGTATGTGCTCTTGGCAGTGAATAAACTGAGGTTCTATATTTGTCAGCATTCATTTTGCATCCTCAACTAAAAATGTTCTGTGTCTAATAATGTAAAAATCTCCATCTGATGTAAAGTGGTTTCTTTAATTACTTTATTAGCTAAACATTTCTTCATAGCATGAACATTTTCAACCAATTCAGAGGTGGATCTGAGTTAGCTGCAAACATCATCTGATAGTTGTTTAATCAGTTCCCAAAATGACATCTACATAAATATATAATGTACACAAAATCTGTTACTGAATACAAAACATGTAAACAGCAAAGTGTCTTGCAAATACCCGGATCTTCCCATGCTTACGCACGGCCACACGCCATACAGCACACAATACACACACACACACACACACACACACACACACACACACACACACACACACACACACACAGGCACACCTAAGTAGCCCCAGCTGTAGATAATGAAGGAGATGAGTGTAAACAGTTTTGAGATTACTTTACAGCCACTATTATCACCTCAACTCAGTGTAAACAGTAAAATCCATTAGTGAGCAAATGCTGATAGGTGGTGGTGTGTAAATATGTAAGTGGTGGGAGAGAGAGAGAGAGAGAGAGAGAGAGAGAGAGAGATAAAAATTGTTTTTAAAATCACTTAAAATCAATTAACCCCCAGACATACCATCATAAAGCCCTAACACGCCAGGAGCTAAATCCATAGAAGAGTCCTCTCAGCCAGCTGGTCCTGAGGCTCTCTGCAGAAACATGTCTCCAACAGCCTTAGGACAGTATCGCTATCTCAAGCTGACCAAACCACATTATCAACAAGCGAAAAGAAAAATATATTGAATACTGGAAAGAAACGACCAAAACACAAAGTAAAGTAAATCACAGGGGTTGCCACAGAGAGAGACTGCTCCCAGTGTGACAAAGGACAGGTAGAGACAGTGCTGCACTTTCTAACCTCATATCCTAAATATAAACCCTTAAGAGAAAAACACCCTACTTACTTGGAGAAATGCCCAAGTGCCAAATCAGCAATCAGCAAAATTGATCTCCTCATTCCTTGAACTGAGGACAACCAGTGAAAACTCAGACTAGACTAATAAATAAATAAAATAAATTTACTGAAATAGTATATTATATTGTTATTTTTATTGTTTGTTATTTTAATAATTGTTCCTAGGAAAAACGACATTCAGTGTAAGATGTATTTATTTTTTCTTTCTCTTTCTTATGTTTTTAAATGTTAAATTGTTTTATTGTTTATTATTCATATAAATATATATTTTTGGTTTATATGTGGATTTGTGCTTTGGAAACAGAGAGAGAGAAAAAGAGAGAGCGTGAGAGAGAGAGAGAGAGAGAGAGAGCGTGGAGAGATATCAGAGGAGCATCAACATCTAAGATAACCACGAGGGAGCAGGTGAGCAGTTCTGTTGGTTTACATGAGAGACAAAGAAAGAGAGCAAGAGAGAGAGAGAATGCAAATTTGAACATATTTATAAATGACTTAAAAGAAAGTGAGACAGACAAACAAGTGTGTATTTTTGTCATAAAGACACAGTCTCACAAATCCCTGATGAGAGATTAGAAGTGCTGCGACCTGGGGTCAACAAAGTTTGAATGACAGCTATCCTTGGCTGGCTGCTTAGTGGTATCAGTGTGTATGTGTGTGTGTGTGTGTGTGTGTGTGTGTGTGTGTGTGTGTGTGTGTGTGTGTGTGTGTGTGTGTGTGTGTGTGTGTGTGTGTGTAGTAAGACATAGTTGGACAGGTCAGGAAGATAAAAGAGCCATTAGGCCATTAGGGTTGTATGTGGTATGTTTACAGATCAGCCTGAATCCATCCAGGTAATGGAGACTGCATGTTGCTCTGTGTAGTGTGTGTGTGTGTGTGTGTGGACAGGTGAGAGGTGGGACAAAAAGTTCTCAGAGAGACAGACAGACAGTGAGACAGACAAACTGTTGTTAATGTAGGGGGACAAGTGGACACAGAGAGATGCTGTCTCTTGTAAAAATACTATATACTATATATACCATACTAAATGCTATATAGTATTTACAGGCAAGCAGTGTGTGTGTGTGTGTGTGTGTGTGTGTAGAGGTTGACAGGAAAATTAAGCATCAGTTGTACATCTACAGTATCCTGAGATATGAGTAAGCGGTTAAGTACAGCCTGAAAAGTGGAAATGAGACAGTCACTGTCTCTGGCTACCAGATAATGTCAGGGTGCTCACACACTGTAAATGTGAAGATATAAAGCTTTGAATTGTTTGGTTTGTCGGCAGAAACCCACAAACGTTGTGAGCCAGAGGTTCCCGGTGTCATCCTTGATATATGTCCTCTTCTCTCCTGAGCCGTTTAGTTTCCTGACTCCTCTATGATTAATTTACCGATAGTATAATTAAATTTCCCACTGTAAGCGTGGCATAGAAACATTATGCACTACATGAATTTGGTTGATGTACATATACTGTATGTTTATAGTAATATGTGCCTTGTGTTATCTGATTTCTGCATGGGTATAACTGACGAACATAGTTGAGGCCATTCAGTGGGTCTTGTTTTTTAGTGCATTAAATGAGTTATTAAAGATCGGATGGTGAAATATCAGCTTTTACCAGATTTTATTCCTAAAGGAAGTTTATAGAAATTACTGTATTTCAGATGTTCCCAAACATTACGTGAAAAACCGTCATGCTCCCCCTCGACTGAATTGATTGCATATTTATGAGGCTGTTACTATATTGCATTGGGGGAACGAGTACCAAAACAAGCCACATAAAAATGTATTGAAATATCAATAATACGAACATGCATGTTTCTCAATGGTTTCTATTGAGTAAAGTAAGTGAAAAATTCAAACTAACGCTCTGCTCAAAAGACACAAGGCACAGTTAAAAATGTTATTAGTTACACTTGTGTTTGACAAGTCAAAATGTCTGTCATAAAAAAAGGTAGATATTTGTTAAAAACTTTAGTTTTGTTCTATTTCCCTAGTTAGGGAGCTCTGCTAGGGGAACTCATTCCCCTAGCAGAACTCAACAAGATGGGGCTGAACGATTCGGAAACAACTATTAAGTTGGACCTTGTACTGAGAATCTTTTGTTACCTTTCTGCACATGCATTTATAAATTTTGACCTTTGGAGTTTATATACAGTCTCTAAACAAACTAACATTTTGCGACATTTATGTCGTCTTGTCAGTTGATAGTCAATGGTTAAGCTTCCTAGTAGTTAAAATGTGTTTTGTTTAACTGAGCTTGGTAACAGTAATTACCCCAGTACACCCTGTAGACTGTAGGTGGAGTACAGTGGTAGCCGTCCTAACATAACATTTGGTGGACTCCAAAGTGCCTCACAACTCCATGAGTGCAAATGTTTTTAGCCTGGGTGGGAATAATCTCTTAAACTGGCAGGGATACACTGTGCTCACAACACCAGTTTTCACAACACCAGTTTTTCTTGAATATTGCATTGAAAACAAATAAGGAATGAATATTTAATACACATCACATTACTGTGATGACAGAATGAACCACAAACATGCCATTAGGTATATATATATATATATATATATATATATATATATATATATAATTCCAGGTAAAACATCAGAGCTCTCTGTCCAGAAGAGTGCAGTCCTAGGAACAGCTAAGATACTGCAGAGAACCCTCAAACTCCCAGGACCTCGAGAGCTTGAGGGATGACACATACCACCCCAAAGGTGAGAGGGGTGATGTAGAGAGTATATATATATATAATATATATATATATATATATATATATATATATATATATATATATATATATATATAATATATATATATATATATATATATATATATATATCTGTCAACACGATTAAGCTACTACTTTATGGCACTGAATATGAGACAGCACTGTGATCATCGTGCAGGATTTTCCTAGGATACCTGTTCCAAAACGAAGACATAAGAAAGACACAAACTGAGCATGAAGGAAATAATCCGGCACTGACACTGCTATGCAGAGGGAAAATCCCCCTTTAAAACAGCTGTTGGTTACTATAAAGCATGAGATAAATGGTAGCGTAACTGGGATTCCATGATTTCAGTGCTGATTACATAATATTGGTGCCCTGTATAATACTGTATCCCTCAGAAAACCTTTCTCAAACAGCAAGTTCTTTCAGCAGGTGTTGGGACACCACCAATGGACTGCATATTAAGAAAGAGATGACTTCATATGCATTTCAGAAAGAAAAGCACCCAGAACAAAAGAAATAATACTTCTGGAAATGTGTGCATCAGAGTTGATTTTATAATAGATTTGGTTGTAGTTTTAGACTTTTGACTGCAGTGTTCATTGGGTGGGGTGTAGGAAAGACACTTAAAATTGTTCCTTGGGAGTCTTGATGAGAGGGTGAGAGAGTTTGGGTGGGATGAACTTCATAGTAATCAGACACCACCACTGTTCTTCTCCTGCCCTGTCCTGTCTTCTCCCTGTGTGTGTGTCCCAGACAGCAGCTGATGGCCAGTCATTGTGCTCTTGGCAACATGATGGCAACAACAACAGCGCCATACTGTGACTGTGTGTATCCTGTTTATGTTATTTTAGATGTACTTTATATACATCTGAGCATGTTGCATACAACAAAACCTGCACTGGGGAATCCACAGATGCTCAGTTTTTTTATGTTCTTTGCTCTTTCTTTCTCTCCGGTAATTTTTTATTTCATTGCTTTTTAATCATCAAAAATAACTCCTATTACATTTCAGGCATTTAGCAAACACTCTAATGGAAAGTGACTTATAGCATTAGTGGCACTGATGTCCAGGAACAAAGATGCAACAAGGCCTTGTTTCTCTGGCATGGCCTTGCAATATCGAGAAATAATGAGTTCTAATCATGCTGTTAAAGCCTTGGCTTGGCTACAACATAAGACAAGCATTTTTTACTTGTAGGGGACAAAGTCACATTTGGACATACAACAACAGAATTTTTCTGGACATCCACATGCAACACTGACCAAGATGAGGTCAGTGTCTCAGCTAAACCCCTCTCTGCTCGTAAATCAAGGCGCCACTTGTCAGCAGTATCCACTTCATTTGCAAGTATTTGGCTGATATTTCAGACCATTGCTAAGAGTATGCATGGGAATACTCAGAATAGAGGCACAGAGGAATTGACGCCTCAACAGCAGCTGTCAAAAGTCTCCAGATAAATGCTCTTGTTATTCCTTGGGACACAGGCATCTACTATGCTGTAAGTGTCCTGCTTTAACTGTGCAGGGGTAGTCCTGGTAGACGCCCCCAGTTCTACACACACTCTTTCCAGCAAAGAAGCTTTTGAGTAGTAGGCCTACTTGCCATTTTTGCATTTAGCAGTGCAGTTAAGTTATAGGGACCTCTTTTTCCCAGACATATCCTCTTTTTGGGACCTAAAAAATGCATCTGGCAGGGATTGCTCAATCTTCCAAAATGTCCGAGATTTAGCTTTTGCTTTCTTCAGGATGCATTAATTGTGTGCATTTTTGCATTGCTTTGATCTTTCTCTTTAAGTCCTACTTTCTCACGGTCAGTCATGTAGGCCTACACACCCTTCACTCAAACATTGGTCAAACTGAATCTCAATCATTAGCACTCAGCACCACAGCAACAGCTGAAGAGACAGAGCAGCGGCTTTCTTGTCAACAGCACATGGAGCCTGAACAATGTGAAAAATGCCCAAACGCTGTGCTTGAAATGGCCTGGTACTCAGCAGTATGCACTACTGGCACTACATTTTACTCTTTGGCGTACCTGCACTTCTTAGCTGCTGATACTCTTTCCTGCCCTCTCCATCAGCAAAGATAGAGTAGGGAGAGGATCGGGTCCTTTTTTTATCCAAGCGTGTGCATTAAGTTGCCAATCAATATTTTCGTGAACTGACCAATCACAGCCTGGATAGGGCAATACATTAAAAAAAGGCTGACAAGGTGCTACAGCAAAGTTTAGAAATGTTAAATTCGTTCTAGATGAATGGTGATGATTATTGACAAGTTAACACTTAGCATTAACAAATTAGAAACTAATGACGATGTAAACCATCTTTCTTGCACTAGGATTGAATGGATGAGAACAACATGCCATAATGAAACTGCTATAACTGGGATTAATATCATACTAGTGGTAAGTTATAGGTTACTATTATCAGAAATTAATCCTTGATCTGCGTGAAGCCGAAGACATGACGTGCAAAGCTGGTATGTGCACGTCTTTGTTAAATCAAAGTGCTAGCAATCTAGAGGTAGGCCCTAATAAAGTTCAATAACATAGTTGCATGGTCACCACCGACCCCCATACACATTGCCATGGCATCACTAATTACTTGACCCCCCCCAACCTTCCACCAAGTATCACATACCCCGTGTCCTCCCACTGTCCTCTTTTATGAAAACCAAAATATGATCACCTAGTTAAGAGTTTCCTCCATATGATTTGCAGTTGCAGTCAACAATCAACAATGTCAAAAATAAGGGTACTGTTGATGCCCATAGGATTTATTTTGTTTTGTGCTTGGAGAAAAATTATAGACAGTACACAAGCACAGAGGAAGTTACTTTAAAAGCAATTACAAGAGGTAAAACATAATTTTACTTAATAATCCATGTAGGATAATCGTTTGCTAAATCCCTTCCTCCGAACATTGGGTGTTTAATTATAGCTTAGCAACCCTAACTAAGTACAAAAGACCTGTCAAACTTTGCGGTTTGCATGGGTCTGTAGTAAGATACTCCTTATATAAAAGGTTTGGAGGGTGGTGCCTTTTATGGGTTTGAAAAGGCTGCTTTAAACATTAGCATGTCTAGCTAAATCATTTAATACCTATGGTAGTAACCTTACACAGTGTTACTTTAAAGGACAAGGAGCATTTCATGATCATTATATTGTGGGGTTGAAGGCTATGTTAAAAAGCCCTATTCAGAACAGCACATCACCAGTGTAATATTCCCCCATTGTGGGGAAGCTGGTGGATGCTATATCTGAGGGTAAGGTAACATTAGCAGTTTTATTTTGCGCTTTATTAAATTTGGAGATACACTCCAGCAATTCCAGCCAAACTCATTATCCCTGATAGTGTTATGTTCGCCAAACACATATTGGTTAGTTATCCTAAAGGCTTTTTCTTGTAAAGTAAAAGATACTGTTTAAAAATGCAAACAATAGTCCGAGCATATAAGATAAGCAACCAAGGTTTATGTTAGAATGAAATAACATTTGTCCTTATACTTATAATACTAGGACTAAGTAGCCCGATCCTGCAATACAAGACCAATGCTGTTTGGTTTCATGCCATTCCATGGATTTTGACTTTTTGCTGTGCTAACATGCTTCTCACGCAATGCCTCCCGTGTAGACACGGTGTTAGCCTCTCCATTAGCACTGCTAGCCATGGGAGAAGCAACCCAATATGCATCTTTTCTGTATCTTTCACTGGTAACCTTATCTTATAGGAGTTACAGAGGCCCAAGAGGTCAGGTCTGCATGATATCTTAGAAATTATTACTCCCAACTACACATGCAGAAAATGCACTCAGGGGAAGTAATACCTCAGCAACAGCTGCTGTAGGAATGACACACTGCATATCTGTGTGCACACATTTGATTGGTATTTAGAGCGTCTGTGGACAATAAGCAATAACTGTTGTAAAATATATATAACATAGGGTAATCCCTCAAAAAACAAATAGTTCATCTTTTTTTCGGTGCCCCATGGCTTTAAAAAAAATCCATTTTCATCAACTAAATCTCAAGTTCTCCTCTCATTAAAACCAGTGTTATCCCAAGAGTGTCTTGCACTGATTTGTTTTCTGGCCAGGGTTTTACCCTTCATGACACTGTCCAGAGCAGACAAGCAGACAAGGGAGGGACATTTCCCCTGTGTGTGTCTTTATGTGTGTGTGTGTGTGTTCATTCATGTCCTGCCTGTCAACAAGAGCACCACTCCCTATGATGTCCGCAGTATTGGACATTGTTGACTGATCTTTGATCCTCTGCCTTGGCCCTGTGTGTCAGGGGTATAGACAGTGACCGAACCAACTGAGCCGAGCCAAGTTCCCACAGGACCACACCCTGAAACCACAGAACCCTTAGTGGGTCTCACTCCCACTCTCTTTCTCTCTCTTTCTGTCTGGTATCATACATCACAGAATATTTGTTAGTACCACTTTTAAGTGAGCAGTGTCATTATAAAAATAAAAAAAAGCCCTCTTGGCCACAGCAACCTGAAAATGAACCTGAACCTCAGGATATGATAACATGTCCTTCTTTGGTTCACTGCAACTGCAAATTAATTATTCATTTTTAAATTAAATTGGAGCTTGTTTCTGGTGCACCATTGTTGGAAAAACATGGTTTGGATAAACCAACACGCCCCATCACTGAAGCTGGCAGTGCATTTTGCATAGAGCAGTGTTTCTTTAACAACACATTCAAAAGTGATAACTCTGATGGGTTTAGATAGGCCCGGGGAAATAGTGTTTTGTTATGAGCCTGGGTCCCACAGTGATGCTACATGAGAAAAGGTTTACAAGTCCTTGGCCTGCAGTATTAAACAAACACAGAAGCTAACTACTCCTGACAGTTGGTGAGGTATCCTGCTAAACTGGATGAAGACACGAAAAGAATATCCAGTGGAACTTTCCCTTCTTTCCCGTGTCTTGCACACACGTTTGGCCAAAGTTATTTTTCATTACATGAGAGGAAAATGTCATCATCACGGAACAGGTGCTTTACTGGGCTGGGAAAGGGTGGAGAATACACTCAGTGCTGCCTGACACCCTTCATTCGCTTTATTATGAGGAGATAGTGTGGAAAGTTTGCAAGAGTTGACTCAACCAATAAACAGCTCTTTTTGACACTGCATGTCATGAAATTACAGAACAGATGTGTAGCTGGTGTAGACAAGTAACACATGGCAGTCAGGAGGAGTGAGCGAGGAGGAAGGTGAAAAGTACAATAGGTAGGAAGACAAAACCCCAAATAGTGAAGTGGGATTAGAGATACAGAAAGGAAAGACACAGAGGAAAGGACAAGGTAGAGAGAATACTTAATGTGCTGTACACAACATAATCTCTTCACTAGCACGGTGAGCTTGAAAATCTATATCAAGCTATTTGGCTGGTGGCCCCTAAAGCTACCTCCTCAAGTTCCAAACATGAACATGCATGTACAGAATGTTGGGCTGTTGCAGCCAACAATGTTTTTGGCTGTCACATAGCCTACAATAACCTATAAAGCCCTTCCAGGGTATGTAAATTGAACAAATCAATAATTGACCTACCCTGAAGCGTAGAAGTCTAGAAGGGCCAAATAGCCAGTCTTTTTCCATCCAAAAGAATGTCTGCACTGTTCAAATACCATTTTTTAATGATGTCCAGATTGAGAGCCAATTAAAAACCGAGTGCAGATCTATTGATGACATCATTCCCAAACGTTTGAAGCCACACATTATCACAGACATTACTAAGGTTTGAGTTGAACGATATTTAAATCACATGAACTCTGATCTTAACAAGTCTCTGCGAGGCTGCGCTTTGGCACAGTGGGCCTCTGAGTTAAATGCTAATGTCAGCACACAAACATGCTCACAGTGACATTGTGAAGACACTGATGTTAAGCAGGTATAATATTTACCAAGTTCACTGAATTAGTTTAGCATGTTAGCATGCTAATTACTAATTAGCACTATACACAAAGCATAGCTGAGGCTCTACAGATATTCAGCTCTTAATAAGGCATTGACTTCCTCTGTTCTTCTGAATTAAGGAGATCTGTTTTTGTGAATGCATTACTCTTCTGTAAACCAACGCTGTGGACAAATTATTTAATATTTATTTTTGACGTAATGATGCGGCTAAATTAAATGTCTGGAAATGAGTGATTACAATTCTCCTTGAGGGCAACATTGTTTCATGGCAATCCATAAAATAACTATTGAGCTATTTCACTAAAAATCCACTTCATGCTGGTACTAGAGGAAAAGTCAGTAAGATATAGCCTCTGGGCACCATGGACATCTGTATATAGTTATGGTGAACCATCCAATAGGTATTTACATATTTCTGTTACAGTTAAATACATATACAGTTACTGAGTAGTAGCCATCAACACTGTGACAAGCAAACACACCACTGACATGTGAAAGAACAGAGGGTCTGACCTGGCAGGACATGGTTGGGTATTGCAGGGCATCAGTCCAGTAGCTGGTCTTGACCTAGAATTGCAGTGGGATGTATTCACCTGCACTCTCAAGTCTCTGTAGCACGCTGACTTGGTGTTCATCTGGCCTGTATGGGTTATACATCAATAAGTTCAGTTAAGTTATTTGGAATCTACAAAACAGCATTTTGTGCTTGTTAGGGTGCTATCAAATGTTTGCAAATTATACCTGCAATATGTGATACCTTTTACTGGTTTCACGCTGACACTCTGATGCATTCTAGGTAGTAAAATGTATGTTGATGATATTTGATATTTAAACGCGCCTTTTCAACACACCTCCTTCTACATGTGTGATGTACAAAAACAACATATTATCTTTGTAACATATGAAAACTACGGAAGCGTCTTGCTGCCATGGCAGAAAGAATTTTTTCACGTTATAACATGATATTGTCACGTTATTACGACATACAACCAAATCATGTTATAAGAAACTTTTCTTGTTATAACGATATACTATTTATCACGTTATAATGTGATAACGCATCCGTAGAAAACAACACTTAAACAGCTTGTTGATTTTTTTGTTTCAACTTTTTTTCTTAAAGTAAAGTATCATCAGTAGCTTACTCAGAAAAACATCTTTAAATGCTCCAACGTTCGAGTTGGTAAATTCTGGCACACATGCAGATCTGACAGTGTTGTTTGATTTATGTGAAACTTGAATCCCAGCAACACAGATCCCCTGGTTGGAATTTGGCCTTAGGCATGGTCAATCTGCACATCTCAAATCATACAAGCCAGTTAGTCAGTCGCACTCTTTAATAAAGCAAATGACCCCCAACCCACCACGGCCTACAATCAGGACACAAAGAGGTAGAGGTGGTTAGGGTGGACCGCATCAGACCAGGGTGAGGAACTTTAACCCGCAGTGTCAATCAATGGATACTTTACAATGGGGGCTTTGTTCACACTCAAGCAAGTGCACGGAGTCACACACAAATACACGCATGCACACATATCTCTTTGTCTGCTGACCACCAGCCTCAAATCACCATGGCAGGGTCTGCCCAGGTTATTAGAACAGTCTCTGCATGTGTGTTTGTGTGTGTGTGCTAGTTTAATACTAGGTCACTGGTCGAAGCCATGCATGTGCGTGCTTGCTTGTTGAAACAAAACTGTTTGTGCGTGTGTGCATGTAATAACAGGTCTCCAGCGGGACAAGAAGAGGTCCCACGAGTCCCAAAACAAGAGCGACTAATGTCCCCTCAGCAATGATGGGACCTTTCCTCTCTCCATTTAACCTGCAGCTAAAAGCCTTATTATAGATCAGAGGGGTCAGACTGAACTTTAGATGCTGGCCCAGATTGGAGATGTGAAGTTGATCTGTCCTTTGTCATTAACGTAATAGACTTAAAATTATTTTAGATTATCTATGGAAGGAACTGTTTGTTCTTTAGCAGATAGGGCTGGGAGTGTTGTTAGGGTGTGAGTTGCATGACCCTCCACCATAAATAACCATATTTTTATCATATTCACACAAAATGTCTTGAATAATGGAGAAAATAAAAAGCATAGGCTGACCTTTTCCAACCATTAAGCTTCATAGTGAAGCGTGACTCACAAACCACCACGTCAACTTACTGTGTCCTCTCCTATAGTACTACAAAAGATGACACTTTCAGCTTTGAAACAAAATAAGATGCTAACTTAATCCACAGAGACTTAAACAAACAGCTAATTCGAGCAAAATGCAAATCCTCCTTACAAATGATCACATCATCACACAAGAGTGTGCACTTCAGCAGAATATGGGCACATGACAGGTACCCATTCTACTACTCAAAACTAAAAAAATTTAATAAGCCAACACAGCACACATACACACACATCACAGCGCACATACAGCCTTCATTAGGGACACGTGTATCAATGACCATTTTCCCAAATAAATGACAATGCACAACAGAGGCTGCAGGGGCCAGAATAATGTCAGTTGGCACAGCATCCGTAAAAATGCAATTAGAAGTGCTGACTTAAATATAAGTTTTAGAATATTTTTAGAATATAATAGGCCCTGAAGGCTCCCCTGATGGTGTGTGTGCGTTCATGTTCATTATGACCCTGCACTGCATCGCCAACATGCACTTTGAAAAACACAAATAAACAAAATACAGCACTTAAAAGTTTTATGTGCTCTCCTATTGCCAAAGTAAAAAAAATCCCTTGTTATTGTCATTCATGCTTACACATACCTCCAGCACAAGTTGCTGAGCATTGGGAGCGTATGATGGCCCATGTGAAACTATGTTTGATGTGATTCTTTTTCTCATCAGCTTTCTTCAGAGTGTATTCCCAGCGTACACCTGGGTTCCAGCCCTGCAACAATATCTACAGGAGAAACAATGTAGTAAGAATGATCAGATGAAGGACAACAAAAAGTAGCACGAATATACACACGTAAGTAATCAAGGCAAGTAAATAAAGTAAGCCACATCAGTCAAAGCAATGTTTTCGTGTGTCCACCAATCCCTTACCTCTATGACCAGTGTCTCATTGGTAGGGCCAGTTGATATGAGGCTCTCTGGTCTGTTGTAGGGTCTCTTGTACTCAAAAATAGCTCCAGCGATGGGGTGTCTGCCTGGCCAGTCCACCGTCCAGTGTCCGTTCAGGAAGTAGCGTCTCTGGGCATCTCTGACAGCCAGGTACGAGCTGGATGTATTCAGTTCCATCACACGTATACTCCGAGCCCCCGCTGGGATGGTTACCACCCCATAGTACTCTGAGAAGGAGTACGAAACATTAAAGAACAACAACGGCTTCTAAAAAATAACAATCATAACTTAAAGAAAACGTGTAAATATTAACTTGAACTTTGACACCAATCCACACATATATAAAGAAAAAAATCAGAACATTTTAAAATATTTCAAATGAAATCACCAAAAACATTGAACTAAACATTTGAACTACACTCACTTACGGTTAGTATAATGCTGCTTGGTGTACTGTCCTTTGTAGATCTTGCAGGTGGAGTTGTCTCCTTTACACACTCCGCAAGCATCAGGCACAGCAGTGGAGCCCAAAACACGGTCGCAGCCCACTCTCTGTGGGAGAAAAGCATGATTGCATTTGACAAAAAAGTAGATTATACTGTACACAATGCAGCATCCCATCGTACTACAAAATAAATTACAACAGTTGAAAACTACCATCAGGTCAACATTTTCTTTTTTCGTAGATGTTCTCTACTGCTAAATCCATTCTCAGAATTTATAGCTCAACTTCAAAGAATTCACATGTGATATTGTCTTCAAAAAAATATCTGGTGCTAACTCCAAATGCTTGGAGATCGGTCTTCAATCAAATCTTGTGTCTTACCTCACACAATCCGTCAATACAGACATTAGAGCTGTCCTGTGAGCAGAGTGTCCCATCCTTAACTTTGCTGGCCAGGGCAAAGAAGAAATCGTAACCTTCAGCAAAGCAGTACAGCTTACATACATCTTGATCTGGGAGTGAAGAAAAGAGCCACAGGGGCCAGAGGCAAGAAGCAAAATGTTTATTACCATGACATGGCTAGTTGGTAAAAAAGAACATTAATGAAACAATTGTCTCACCATCCACTCTAGTGTATGGCCTCCAGGTGTAATACCACCCTCTGAACTGTTTGTTGTTGAACTCTGCACACTGCTGCGCTCTATAGTCAACGGTGTTGGCGGGACAATCCTCAGTGTTACAAAGTTTGTACGACCTGGAGGAGCCCTCACAGAACTTACCTCCATATGCAGGTCTGCAGAGAAAGATTGAAAAACACATCATGAAAACAAGGCTCTCCATTTGTTGTATAATGATGTCTGTTTAGTATTTGGCGTTATATTAGGATTATTTTCTTCACAAAGTCCTGATTCTTGTCCTACAGTGTGTCCTTTAATGTGTGTGAGTGATGAAATGTAACACCTACAGCTAATACTAGATTGAAATGTACTGACATTAAATTCAAAGAAAGAAAAACACTTTTGTAACATTTGATCGTGGGTAAGCAAAAGTTCAATTTAAAAAACACATTCATTGTAATTCTGTGTATTGGCATGACTGATATGTGAGTATGCTTGCCTGTATATGTGGGTGTATGTGAGTGCACCTTTGTGAAGGCTTCTTCAATCACAGGTGTATATCCCTGGGCTATGTTCCTTAAAATCTCTTCCATGGGACAATTACACCTTGTATAACCCCTCCAATCACAGCGTCACTTATCTCTCTGTCGCTCTCAGATTCTCCCTTTATATCTCGGCATTTCATCTCTCGCTTTTTTAATCCCTTTTCTGTCATCTCCTCCCTCTCTCCTCGTGCCTGTCTTTGTCTTTCTTACTCACCACTACCACTATGCCCCCCGCCTTCCTCTTTTCTCCTCATCACTCTCTGTCTAATTTAGCCTGCCACTTGTCAGGATCTTGGTATGACATGATAAAGAGGAGGCCCCAGCATTTGGGAGAGGGCCCCTGTACTAACTGGCAGTGCAAATAATCCTGAGTGACTGATGAGTAGGGGACTAAGTGAGCAGATAAGTGATAAAGCGGCAGACCCATGTGAGCAATCTTCACTATTTTAATCACGTGTCCTAAAGCTAGAGTAGCTTGCTTTGTAGAGCTAGCAAGAGACAGCTACATTTTGAAAGTATCCAGCTGAAAGAATCCCACCCCCTACCTTTAGGCCTGCTTCCAAAGCCACTTCCCCAAAACACTTTTTAAGGTAGGCAGGTTAGTAGGCCTTGATTTATTGATTGCTGTCAGGATATAAAGAGAATTTCAACAAATATAAAGTGTCAAGTGTCTCAAGTATTATGTCTGATATTAGTGAGTGAGCCGCCCCTCACTCACAGTGTCTATTATTACTAAATGATACCTCATCTTTGGAGCTAACTATGAATGATAGACGCCTCTTGTTAGCTGGAAAGCTGTTGAAAGGATGATAGCTTGCAGTTGGGAATCACCACATGCATTGTCAGTGAGGGAAAGGCACTCATCAAGATATTGCACAGCTGAAGCTTTCTACGGCATGATTACATCATGCTAAAACACAAAATCTGATTTGCCGGTCAAAGTTATTAGAGAAAATCAATGCTATATTATTATAGCTAATATCCTGCTGGCTCCAGGGCCATAACAAGTTATTTTATTCACAAATATGAGAGTGATCTTCTTTGATCTAATTCTACTAAATAATTCCTCTGAAACAGTCAGTGATGCTTCTATTTCCATTTTTGTGCCGTTCTCATCGTTGCTAACGTGCACAGCTTGTTTGTTTGTCTGGACGTCAACTGTGTATATCTCTACCTGGGGTTGTTGCACTGTCTCTCGCGATAGGTGACTCCACTCTCACAGCTTCGTGAGCAGGCAGACCATGATGACCACTCTGACCATTGGCCATGCTGGGGCCGCGGGCCCTCGTCACCCTGTTTCACACACTGGCCCCTACGACACCACTGGAGAAAGAGAGTGGAAGAGAGGGAGGCAGACGAAGGAGGGAGGCACACACAAGCAAAGAGCAACGTGTCATAAAAGTGTCAGAAACACAGACTTTCCAACGGACCCTGCCCTTTATCTTCTTTATGATGACTGTTTGTCAAAACATTGAACAGGCCTGTAAGATATAGCTTTCAGGTTTAACTGCTGTTAAAAAGGTCGTGGTCCAATCTTGGTTTCATGCTCACAATCTATCAGTGAAACTCCAGTTGTGCTGCTATTTGGACAGTCTCTACCTTGAGCTGTCACCAGCTGGAATTAATAGAGCTAAGCCAAACACAGCTGACAAGAAAAGTCTCCTACAGTGAAATAACACACTCTTCTTGGGACTGTCACATTTGCATTTCATGTTGCCTTACACTGCGTTTGACCATAAATTTTTTCCTCATTGCCTTTTTTAAAATTAGTAAAAGTAAAACATTTAACTAGAAAACCATGAAACAGGATGAATTACTGTTGCCAACAATTAATCTAGTGATGTTTCTTCACTGCTGAAAAACATTTTAAAACAATTTTAGTTTTAAAACAAAAGAATCAATATCTGCCAAGGCACTGAGATAATATAACTTATTCCCTGTGCAAATTAACTATAAGGGTGGGGTATTAGCCTTTTTGTGACTTGTTTATTAATATTTATATCTGGTGTCTACCTAATTTTTGAAAGAAGTAAACTGGCTAGATTTTTATTCTGTACTTTCCAAAAAGTTTCCCATGTGCTCCCAAAGGCAAAGTGCCCTCACAATCAGGTCGCTGCTAACTTGCACCGATGACCTGGGGAACACTCAGCAAGCCATGTACACACATGAACTTAGTTGAGCTGCTTCTTTTTACCCTACAGAGAGGAGCTTCATTGGGGTTCATAATTACCTCCTCAGATACCACCACCCCTCTGCACAGGGGCCACCCTGACCAAGTGGATTTCTGCCCATGAACACTGCCAAATGTGTTCCATGAGGCAAACAGGCAAGGCAGAAGGGGAACATGAAACAAAATGGCAAGTTATGTGAATACAGTTTGTCTGTAGAGATTACTGCATGAGATGAAGGAGGAGCCACAGGATACACAGGCCTCATACCCCTGAATCAAGTTATTTACTGCATATATACCATTATCTGCCAACAGAACAAGAATATTTCACTTGCTACTTAAGGCCAAAAAAACTTGAACCAACTGAAATTCTCTAACATAAAAGCCGCCTGGTAAGAAATATCTTGTCAGACAAAATAGAAGTATATTTTGCCTTTAATTAAGAAAACTAATCTTACTAAGATTTTAGTTTTTGCAGTGTAAATGTAATGTGAAACTTCACGAAATCTAGACTCACTTAAAGCAACATTATGTCACAAGCTGTTTCCTGGCAAAGGAGTGAACTGGATTTTTACATGTCAAGATGACATCAGTCACAATTTACTCAACTGCTCGCCTTGGAGTGATCTCTCACACACACAGCCCACTCTTGCATTAGTATTGAAAGGGGATGCATATACTGAGCTGTCTTGGTTCTCTCTGTGTTTTCATGGTGCTCATGAGTCCACAGACACACCGGCTAGCACACACAGACCCACACACTCCCCTCCAGCTAATCTCGTGGTCCTTGACTAAGAACTAGAACAGCTGATTTCCCCTCAGTTTTCACCCTGCGGCTTTGTGCCACAGATTCCTAAGTAAGCCTGTCATTGTTTGTGTTCAGTTAATTGTGCCGTGGAGGGGGAGGGCGGGATTAAACCATCAAGTTCAATAGATTGAGAAGCAAATGTCGATGAGGGGCTGTCAAGGGAGAGAGGGTAAGAGAGAGAGCGAGCCTTGGGGGAGAATCATCTTGAAAGAAGTAGGGAAAGAAAGAAAGAATAAATAAAGAGCACAGATTGCTTTCTGGCCCGAACCCCAATGGCATATTTTTGCCACGTCATCAACAAACCAATTGCAGCTGCTCCCTGAGGTGAAATGATGGAGGGAGAGTGTGGTACCTACCTATAAGACACTGCACTCAAATGAACCCAAATATAAAACATAGCAAAGTCAATCCAAAATCGCTAGCATGTAAATTTATTGGTCTAAAGTGGGACAAGCTCGTGTGTAAAAAGAAGCTGTTAAAAGTGCAGTGCCACTCAGTTCAAGGCCTTTTGTCTTGAAATGGCCTCTGCGGGAGTATCAGCACTTAATAACCCTAAAACAGTCAATAAATGTTACTTTTATAATAATATTTCCATCAATCAAGCCTGATAAAGCACTATCACTCTTTGTCTTGTGCAATTTACTCACTCAGAGGTCTGTGGTAACCCTTGCAGGAGGAATCTATGTGTGTGTCTGTGTGCTCTGCCCATGTGCTCATACTAAATGCCACAAAGTTGATAATGCTAAGCAGCACATCACTGGACCAACTGATGCCTGAAAGGGAAAATCCACTCCAAAATTGAATTCACAGTCTGTTAAGACTGTGCAGGGAATCTGAGAGCTGTCAATTCCAATGTTCTCGTTTGAAGTGTGTTGTGTTGGACAGCATATTTTTCGCAAATGTGCAAAGCAGTGTTTGTGAGAGGCTCTTGTTTGGTGCCTTTCATTTGTGGATTTATTTGGTGAGATGTTGCCATGGAGAACTGTACTGGCAACAGTCATGTAAGCTGCATGTCCCTGCTAGCTGTTGGATATGTCTTTGGTATGAGCACTTGAATTGCATCAAAGACGGTGGATAAATAAAGTCTAATAGAAGGGAATGGGTTCCCAAGCCAGTCCTGTGATAACACTCTTAGTGTGACAAAGCTTGTGAGCATATCACATCCTACACCTCTCTCACACACACACGCACACACACACCTATACACACACACACACACACACACACACACACACACACACACACACACACACACACCTATACACACACACACACACACACACACACACACACACACACACACACACACACACACACACACACACACACACACACAGAAAAACATGTGTTAAGTCACCATATCAGGGCCACAGGCAGAGCCTTCAGCGGCTGGCATGAACTTGGTCTCACACTTCCTCCCAACACGGTGGCACCACAGGGCCTTGCAGATATCCTGGAACAACACGTGAGAAAAGCAAAGAGCATTTTACATAGCACTGCTAACATGTTTTAGTGCTCCAAATTTCAGAAGTGGGATGATCAGTATGCTTCTCACAACAGCTGTAAACAAAGCTAGCAATGGGAAGGACAATAAATTATGGTAACATTGTTATTTTGCCACTAGAGAGCTATTAAAACATGTTGATGGAAACTTGCTGAAATGGAGATTGTCTGAATGATGATCTTCTGGCAAGCTATCAGTGTGCAGCAACCTTGTATCTTCAAAATATTTATGCTTCAGTAGCTAGGATAACAACATTTTAGGGAGAAAAAAAGAAGAAAAATATATGCAATTTGGTCCAAGTGTTGCAAGGTATTATCCCACAGACAATGCAATGCATCAATGATCATAAAAATGTACACCCATTGTTTCTGCAGTAGACTGACAAAATCATTAAATGAAGAAAAGCTGCAATCAGTATTTTCATACACTTTCTTTGCCTGACATAAAGTACATCTCACAGTTAGAAAAAGTGAAACACGGGATATAATGATTAAGACAAAGAGATAATGCTTTGCATTAAAAGGGCACAATTGCCTTACCATTCAGATGAGAGCACCGGGTTGTTTCCCTGCTCACATTGCCTGAGAAACATGGTCTGCTACTTTTCAACATGTCCACTCTTTTACTATCTGAATGACTATATCAGATTTTGACAACTCAGTGCAGATGCTGACAGGCACCTCGGCCTCAGCTTGCTGCTGCCAAGAGCCACCATGGAATTCATCCCAAGGCCTATTTGTCCAGCTGTTTTGCTTGCTCAGGCCTTTTGTAGCAGTAAAAATGGTTGAGAGAGGCAGAGTGAGAGACGGAAAAGAGTAAGTGAGTGATGGAAGGAAAAGACAGTGAGAGGCAGAGAGAGAGAGATATGATGGACAGAGTGAGACAGAGACACGAGTTTAAGAGAGAAGAAGGGAAAAACACCCATACATATTATTTTGCTTTTTTGCTAGGGTAACGTGGCTCTATCAAACCACACACACCATAGAGAGTATCATTTGGCTCCTCCAGCGGCACCTTATCTTGACAACGCCTGCCAAAATTTCATGAAATATGAATTCATTACACGATGAATTGCACTGTTGAGGCCGATTCTTGTAGTGTTTTTTATGAGTAACAAGTGCCTGGAAAGACAGCGAGCATGACGGCTGCTTGGGGATTTTTAGGGTCCTGTGCACCTTGCTGCTACCAGGTGCATGAGCAAAGGCAGTGTATGACCGAAAACCAAACTACGAGGGAGCAATTCTCAGAGATCTTATAGCTGAAATAATGCATGGATTTTTCATTAAGCAAGCTAAGGATGATAGCATGTGCTGATTATCATTGGTTCAAATCCAGCTAAAAATCTCTGTGGCATTTTAAAGCCACTTTCCCAACTCCGTTTTTTCCACCATGCTTTTCTACAAAGCAGGATATCTTAAAAGAAATCTTTAAGAAGAGTTTGAATACATATATGGATATAGGACCAATGTGCCAATGCAGCACCAAGAGGGTAGCACACCGGACTTGGGAGATTTGAACCCAGAACCTCGTATTAATCACTTAACCTAATTTCACTCATGACAAATAAACTGTCTTGCAGGACTCCTGAGAATCTGGGTCCACAGGGTAGATGCCCACTTTGCCTCATTGGTAATGTAACAACTGTGGGAATTTACCGTCCCAGTATACATTTTATTCTTTTATACATATGAGAGCTTTCCGTCAGAATGATGCCAATGTAAATATCAGAGCCACTGTCTCAAGAAAAAACAAACAAATATCCATTGACTCGCTTCTATAAAAAGGCAGGACCATCTTCAAGTGAGGTTCGGGTCAGGTATAATTTTTAGGTCCATGAAGATGAATTCAGATGCAAGAACACCAGTGGTTTAAAACGCCTTTACTGTGCCATTAACACTGAATTAATCTAGACTGCATCTAGACTTGGTCAGGGTATCTCAAACAGTAACATCAGCTGTAATGAGACAATGGGAGAGCAACATGGAGAGATTCCCATTGGCAACACTCCAGTGTATATTTAGTCATCCATCCCAGTGAGTATTATAACTCTCACTGTTTATTTTGTGTGTGTGTGTGTGTGTGTGTGTGTGTGTGTGTGTGAGAGAGAGAGAGTACAGTATGCAAGTATGTGTGTGTGCATGAGGGCATGCAACCCTAACCAGTTTTTCTTTTCTTTCCTCTTTCCTTTATTCTTCCTTTTTTCCTATACCTCATTTCTCTATTTGACTCAGTTTCTTTCTCTGTTTTTCCTAAGACACAATTGCCACCAGCTTGTTTTAAACTAATTAAGTGCTCAAGTTTAAGTGGGGGTGCTGAAAAGAAACACTGAGAGAATTAAAGCATGGCATGAGATTTTTTATCTAATTTTAAAATGTGCATGGGACGGCATGTGTCTGTTGTTGTCGAAGGCACTTCTGGGGAAAGCCATTGTAAATTAGCAGTAGCTAGACATGTTGTGATACTCGGTAATTGTTATGTGATTCTCTATGTATACTTTAACTGCCCCTATTAAATAATCATTAAATGAATAAATGATTAATGAGTCAAATTTAATCTTACCTTCTTGAAATCCAGGGTGCAGAGTTTGGCCTTCTCCCCAAATTGCCATTTACACTGTGTGTCTGCATCGTACAGCTCACCAGGCAGCTTCTCAGGGTACCGATACTCCTTGACTGCTCTGGGTTCATCTGATAAGCACAGAGCCTGGGCAGAACTGGAACAGAGGGGAATAAAAAAGGACTCAATTGGAAAATAAGTAAAGTACTGGAGAGATAAGAATTAAAGAGACGACCCAAGACAAGGAAGAATAGGTGAGTAAGGGCAAGAGGAGAATAGCAGAGCAGCAAGAAGAGGGGAGGTGAATAGGTCAGCAGAGGACAGGCAAAGAAAGGAAAGTAGAGAATAAATAAGTAAAGGAAAGCTGAATTAATCATTCATATTTAAACCACTTTGGTAATATACAACATGCATGCATGTATGCAGCTACTGGAGCTAAATCACATGTCTGACTGTTTATAAGGCTCCATGCTGTGCACACAGAAATTCCACAACAGAGAGCATCAGTCCACGATCTTCCATTGTTTCCCACTTTGGAGAGTACCGCAAAGTGTTGCCGTGGAGACATAACAAGTTGCCAAACTCAAACCCTGAGAGTAGTCATTTTAATGCATCAGACACTCAATTATAACAGACGTAAAAAAAATCCTTGCCCCATTTGCTCATATCCTAACACCAGCGGGGGGGTTTCCAATGTTAACTGATATCACTGGTTTACTATACAGAGATGTTTTACAGCTTATACACTGCAGTCAGGGGAATATAATACAGAAATATGGTGGAAAGCACTGGAAAAGGCAAAATATGTTGGAAGGGTTCATCGCGCTAGTGAGTGGTCCTGATTGCTTTAGCAGAGTATATGTGTGTCTGTGTGTGAGATCTTCTATTGCTTTATGGGTCCTGTGTGTCTACAGAGAACAATGGCTGTTCAGCAAGTGCAATATTCTGATATTCTGCATCATTCATATAATACGTTTTCTGAAATATACATTATATTGTACAGTGTACACACTGTACACACTGTATACAGACCTGTGGACAGGCATTCATGCATGCAGGCAGGCAGGCAGGCACTCACACATCAAATGACAAGCCCACTGTAGCTAATTTGCAGGATCTCGGGGCAGATTCCCTTTAGAACAGCTTTTTGTATTCACTGATGGCATTGCAAGAGGCCTAGGACAAAATGTTTTCTCAAAATTGTTATTATTGTAAGCACAAGATTATCATCAGCTGGGGATAAAAAAAATGAAAAGAAAAGTACCCATTCTTCTCTAGGACTTCCTGCTGATCTCCTGACTCATCTCTTCCAGACAAAAATTGGCATTTTAAATTCACCATGGTTTATTGGTACATCAAAGATGTATGTTATGCGGCAAGTGAAATGATCTCAAAAGTCTTGATGACATTTGGCAAAAGACTGGCAAGAGGAACAATGGTGACCGGTGGATCCTCACCCGGTACCGACACCTACTGTACTGTATTTGCTTAGCATCAATAATAAAGCTTCAAAAGTAATCATTGATTTGAGTCAACACCACTGACAAAATATTAACAGCTTCACCAAAATGTAAAGCAGCCAAGAAGATTGATAGCACTCTCAAGTCTACAGGGAACATGTAGCTACAGCCAGCAGACAGTTTACTTAGCTTAACATAAAAACAGGGGGAAACAGCTTGCCTGGCTCAGTCTGAATGTAACAAACTCAGCACCGTCTATCAGCACATCAGCTCACTGATTAACACGTTGTTTGTTTAATGCCAGGAAGTTGATGGTTCAGTCCAAGAAGTAGTCTGACACAATGCAATACATTATGATACCCTTAAAGTTGCATGTTGTATTTTTTTTACACTTTGTTTTTTGTATGGATTTCTACAGAAGCAAGACCTTGTACCTATCTGCCTTTGTGCATAATCTGGCTAGATTTTCGCTGTGTCCACTTTTTATGCTAAGCTAAACTGACCGACAACTGTCTTCAGCTAAATCTATCGAATAGCTTTGAGGGGGGAATTGGTCATGTAACTCTCTGCATGAAAGTGAAAACATTCTTCCAAAAATGTCATAAGACAAGAGCTTCTACAAGACACACAGAGACGTCTCCTCAGACGTTATAAGGTGAACAAGACTGTGTCCTTTGTGGCATGTCCAACTCTGAGAAAAGACATGGGGCCTCAAGAGGACCTTACTTTCATGTATCACTGACTTTTTCATGGGCTTCACCAGTGCTCATGCAAACAAAAACAACTTCAAGTGGCTTTTAGTGGGAATTTTGCTTCCCTTTGCTGTGAAAGTTGTCCATCCATTTTAGGCACGACGGAGAGCTCAGATAAAGTATTTGACTATACATACAGTGTTGGCACAGATCTCTCACAGTCACAGCTGACTGAGGAGAGGCAGATATAGAGTGATTGTGATGTAAACTCTGTTGGCTGACACAACACTCCTTTCCATAGCGCAGATGAAGGTAGAGACATTTAGGAGTCTGGGTTAACTCGACGAGACGCATTTAGCCAAAAACATTTAAACATCATAACATTCTGTTGATTGCAATTAGGAAAATGTACAGCATTTCAGCGTTTTTATTAGTCAGTGATTATACAGGAAGACAACCTCTGGTTGTTTCAGTGGTGCAGAGATCCCTTCCACGTGGCCTCAGGGGGCGATGGGAGTTTAATATAAGGCTGACAGGCCTAACAAGGGTGAGGTCACCTCAGCTCTAATAACTCAGCGAGGAAATACACTGTCTGTCTGTCTCCACCACTCTGAGAGGGCAGACCTGACAGTTCAGTTAACACACTGGTAAATTTAGTGGAGGGTACTGGTTCTGGGTTATCTGGTTTCAAGCACACACACACACACACACACACACGCACAGACACACAGAAACAGAGCCAGACACATGGACGCTATGTCTGTGATGCTTGTTTTCCTAACTTGGACGAGCAGACCGTATACATGAATCTGGAGTTATTGCACACGCACACACACACACACACACACACACACACACACACACACAAAACGTTCTCCCTCACACATTTTCACTCACATGAACCTTGACACATAATACATTCTCCTGTAATACTTGCAGGAGAATAGCAGCACATATCACTTAAAGTTGCCATTTCAACTATATATTTCAGCCTCTAACACACACACACACACACACACACACACACACACACACACACACACACACACACACACACACACACACACATACAGTAGGCCTGTTTGTTCTTGCTATTGCAAAACACAGCAAATTCCTTAATAGTTATAACATAAGTGCAGTTTTTCACTTGGCACTCTTTGGATCCGACATATCTGCTGCTGACTTGTTTTTTCTACAACACATGTTCATCTATCAGTAACACATGTTGAATAATGTCAACACAATGCATGTTAAAAGTGCCAGGGAGACTCTTGCTTTAATAATTCTGTTTTATAAACAGATACAGTGCTTTGTTGTATGAGCACTTAACAAAAGCTGGCATGAGGATTTGCTCATTACTCAACAATATGCCATATGGATGTGATGTAGCTCTTATGTTCTGAAAAAGTAATAAGACTCTTCAAGCACCAATACACATAAATGTCATTATCAACAATAAGTATTTCTTAAACCAGTTATTTTTTACGTAGTGCACAGGAACAAAAGATATAATAATAGAAAATATGGCTGCTTACTTAAGGAAGCGGCTGAGGTACTGGCGGCTGCAGGCGGACCAGGAGAAGATACCATTGTGACCAGCTAATGTGGGAGACATGATGTTGCCCTCTGACTTCTTACAGACATTTCCTTCACCATCATGGACCATACCAAAGCTGGGGAATGGAAAAATGGAAAAATGGCCATGTACAAGTTAAGGTGATAGTGCTCCATATTAGAGACGCAGCTTCAAATCTTTTGATCCAACAGTAGAAGGCAGGTGGCCATACCATGCAAAAGTGTTAGTAGCCTTGCTACTTACTTGTGTCCAGATTCATGGGCGATGGTGAATGCCAGACCCAGGCCTGTGTCCTCATTAATGGTACAGCTCCGGTACTTGCTGCACATCCCACTAATTGGAGCAAAACCTGCAAAACCAGTGAGTTAGTTTTTACACCACAGTTAAATGATTTCATCAGTTGTAAGAGTTCCAATATAAATTTTAACTGATTAATAACCATAGCCACTGTCACTGTGTTTACTCCTACTTAAGAAAAAATGCATTATCAGTACAAAACCAAGAGGATTCTCTCAGATGGGATTCAGAAAACTCACCCTATCTGAGGCAGATGTGGACTGCATACATAAGAAATATCAAACACAGCATAACTGAGTTAAAAACCCCTCCATGTGTTAAAATATGGGGCTCTTTGGGAACATTCCTAGATCCCCTTGCCACCTTTCACTTCACTTTTAAACATTCTTTCTCTGTCTTCACTTCTTTCTTATTTCTCCCATTCTCTATTAAACTCCCTTTTACTACTCAGCTCCCTTTATGCATCTCTCTGTCCATTCTCTTTCTGTCTCTTCTCCTCTCACACACACACACACACACACACACACACACACACACACACACACACACACACACACACACACACACACACACACACAACACACACACACACGGTACCCTTGGCTCTGAATCTAAAAGGATAATGCCCACGGGGGCCTCCCCTAATGTTTTCGTCTCAGTGTCTGAGGGAGAATTTAGCCTTGTGTTTTGTTATTTTACAGCTTCTAAGTCATTCACCATAGAGTGCAAAATCTCCAAAGTAATGTTCTCATGTGAATAATGACATTAAACATAAGCAGGCAGATTGACTGTGAGAACTGCCAGAAAAGAGGTAGATTATTGATATTATATACTGGCTTTGAAATATGGAGGAATGAGGAATAGGGCTGTAACAGTAATTCAAATAAACTGTGTTATATACCGACTAGTAGCACTAATGGTCATTTTGCCCTGCACCTTTGGGGATTAGTTTTTCTTTTTTGACTGCAAACACACAGAGGCCCACACACACCTTTGAACTGGGCTTCCATAGCAACGACTTGGGCTAATGCTAGCTCCAACACTTTGAAGTCAAACCTTAAGTCCGGGGTTTGAAGGTATATGTGTGTTTGTTTGTACATATGTACATGTGTGTGTTTCTGTGAGACACAAAATGGGAGTTTTTCTCACAGTGTGGAAGACAACAATGTGCTGGCACGGTCATTACCACAAACAAGCTGTTGTTAGATTGTTAGATGGTGTGCACTCATGACTGAGTGTGTGTTTAAAGTAGCTGAGCTTGGTCTATACAAATAACAGCTAAAGAGTGCTTTGTTTGTTGATGTTCTGTGATTTAAGTGAAAACATGATTAGCATGTTTAATTTCGTTCTGGTGTTATTTTCTGCAGGTCTGTATTTTCTAATGAGTATGTTTCAGCCCTTCTAATGATGCTTTTTTAATGCTCCTTCTTTTTAAGTTAAACTTCATATTTCCCCACATTACTATATACAGTGTGTGATATTGTGGGGCTGAAAACATCTGAAAGCTGCAGATTTTTTCAACATCTGGTTTGGCTGATGTGACCCTCGGTCACACCATGTCACAGAGGACACGTCTTCTCTTTTCCTCGTCAGGAGCATCAAGAGAGAATTATATATTTTTTTATCAAGAGCAAGAAACAGACAGAAAAGGCCAAAAGAGAGAATAGGGATGGCAATTATGTGACATTATCAATTGGAGTGAGTGTTACAAAGAACACTTACTCTCTAACTTGTCATTATTTTAACATTTGGATAAGTATATCCTCTTGTCCTTGCATTTTCTAGGGATCCATTAAAATGTCCCAAATTACACTTTCGGGCATTTTGAAATGGCAGAATCTACTTCTCAATTTTGAAGATGTACCAAGCGTGTCACAGGGTTCATTCTTCCAAGAGCAGATGTCGAGTCCTGTCAGGAGGATGGCGTGGTCGTGGTGTTGGCCCTCTCTGCCTCCCAGAGTGGACTGCCAGTGGCAGAAGCTGTTCAGTGTGTGGTCTGCATGGTGGTTGATCACCAAGCCATCCTGTGAGATAAGGGAGATTAGGAGATAAAAGGAGGCAGCTGTGAATATTATAAAACTGTTTTATGGGAGGAAGCTGTGAGCACAAAAAAAGTCATGACACATGACATCTTGTGATTACCAATATCTTTAGACATACTGTATACATGTTAAAGGAAACATTAAGATGTGAAAGGGGAAAAGTGTTGCAGCTAGGAAGAAAAATGTGTGGGGCATTTTTGCAATTTTTGGCATTCTCTTTTACCTTCTTGTCTCTTTTTCTCTGAGTACCCCACCTGTTTTTTCTCTGCTTTACGTCCCCCTCTCTCTTTTTCTTTCCTACTCAAGCTGTCCTTGCATCTCCTGCACTCTGCGAGAATTTCCCTAAATTTCTCCTAAATCTGGCAAAGATCCAAGGAAATGTATACCCTATAATTAACCACTGTACAAGTCCTTAGTAGTTAGGACAACCTCGGGAAAATGTCTGAGAGACCTAAGAGATTTGGACCTTCAGGCATAAAAACAAATAAACAAATAAAAGATCTGTTGTTTGCAGTTTCTTGTGTTTTGCATTCCCTTCGTGTCTGAAGCTCCATGACGTGTACAGACAGTGCAGAAGGGCAGGCACTCTAACTGGTGTTCGTGGAGTCGCTTTAACCTTATGAATACAAAGCCCTTTATGTGACAAATGTTCAAACCCTTCTACCCCACAAGACCATTTAAAATGCAGTCAGTCTTTGTTGTTTGAGAGGCTGGACTTTTGGACATTCAGGGTTTTCACCTGCCAAGGTTTACAGGCTTTGAGATGCTCACCTGCTCTTCATCTAGAAGCACCAGACCAACTATCACTATGTTGATGTTCCCTCCTATTGTGCCATCTTTGAAGAGACTGGAGACCTAGAAGGCACACAGGCAAATGTTATTACATATTGCTAACCTTTCTGTTTACAAAATCATTTCATTTGTCCACTCACCTTGTCAAAGTCCTGTCACAATGACAATGTTTGCAGGTAGTTATCAAGGTAATATTTTCTCTAAAGTGACTTAGACAACCGTTAAATGATAGGTTCACCTTTTTCTTAAGTCTGTCAAAAACAATACTCATATGCCCACTAATTGCTCCTTCTGTCAATGCTGGATGTGAGAAAACACTTCCTAGAGTTCAGCTGAAGCTAATATGAGGCTTTCGAAGTTTTATGTGAATCATACCAAGTGGGTATCTTGCAAAGTTACAGTTTTTTAATCGCAAAATTCCCTTTTCTTATTTGCCCAAACTGTGTTTTCTTGCTAAGATGAAGGGATAGTAACACAAGGAGAGAAAAGGGGACTTAAATGCAGTAAATTTGGAAGATACTCATTTATTTTTTTCTGAGTAAGACTGCTTAAACTTCATATTAGCTTCAGAAATGCATTTGAAAATGCAACAAGCACAATGGATTTAGTGCAGCATCACTTCCACTAGAGCGATGTTAGGAAGAGATCTCTTCGCACCAAGTATGAAGAGGAGGAATGAGTGCCACAAACACTTTAATTGTACATGTGGGCATGTGATTTATGTTTTAAGACTTAAAAAGAGCAGAATCTATCGCTTTAAGAGGGAGAGAGGCTACATGACAAGCAAACATTTTTGAAATGTAGTCTAGATTGGGGCGGTGAGCAAACATGGCTTTTGAACATGTGTTTTCAGAGAGTGTCGGATGGCTTGATTACATCAGTAAAGTGACATTTGAATTGTTATTCTGTCTTCAAACACGCAGGATCAGTCATTAAATTATTCTAATTAAGAATAAAGTACATCTTTAAGTATCAATTAAATAAACGTGTTTCTTCTGTGTCAAAAGAAACTCCTAATTACTCCCTGAAAAAAAATCTCACAGCTAATCACGTTTAATGTTCCCACCATCTTCCTTCATTTGATGTGAAGATCTTCTTTTAATCATTTATAACAAGCATAAATTCCATTTCTTTGTGTCGGCCATATGTCATAAATATAAATATAAATGTGAAAGCATAAGATCATTTTGGGTATTTTCATCTATACTTCTATCTTGGTAGCACTACATTAAGTCTTGATATTTTTGATCTGTAAATTCTTCCACCTTATAGACACATACAATAGAGTGGTCCGTGTCAAATGTATTATACAACACACCTTGATATTCCCGTAGAAATAACACAAAAACCCCTTTTGATGGTATTGGTGAGGTATGACAGCCCAAACTGCTGTTTCCAATTTAGCTTCTTGTACTCACACGGATATCTGACCATCAATCATAACAGTTTGGGCTTTGAAAGTGGACTTCTGATCTTTTGCTCTTGTGCGCTCTCTGTCTTTCTTGTGGGCCCTGTGAATACCTCAGGTGCCACTCACTAAGCCTTTTTTACCCCTTCAGGAACACTCTCATTTGTTCCTTATGTTCCTGATGTTTGGTCTTCTTCTTCACTGACTCATGAGAAGACACATGGCTGTGGTTTGTTATCAAATTTAAGCTAAACTCTGAGGTCAAAGAGGCAATCAAAACCATTTACTTAAACTAATATCTGCTGGAACACCAGTGTTTAACAATTCAGCAGATACAGTCAATCACTGTGTTTTCGCTGCCTCATGAAAGAAACAATCACCAGTTTCCATAGAGCTTAACTGTTTAGTAATACATAATGTACAGTGTTTTTTTAAATCTGTAATTACAAAACGTATTTGAAGTCTTTCCACTCTGCCATGAAGAAAACATAAAACCACGCAAATGTGGAACCGCATATCAGATTATATGTTTTAACAAATATTAAATCACCTTTTTAAGACCCATGAGAGCTGGCAGGTTAGGTATAGGGGGTTGGGTGTTTTTTTTTTGTGAAACACCATACTGTATTTATGTGACTCCTCTGAGGCGGGCTGCGAGTGCTCCAGCTTGGTCTCTACTAGAGGGAACCATGTTTTGAAAATAGACGGATTATCTTTGGATTTGTCAGTCAGTCATTAAGTAGCAAAATGAGCGTGACGGAATTTGCTTACAGATCAGCTGAGAGGGACGGGGAGGACACTGTGAGCGTCGTGGCGATGATCTCACCCTGATATCAGTTTCATGTTTTCAGATATGCTCTCTCTGATAAGTGTGAAAGGAAGACAGGGGTGTCAAGTCACTAAATCATAAGCTATGGCAAATGAATTTATGTATGGCTTCCGAATCAGTTTCTACTGATGTTTGCCTTATGCTGTATATGACAAACCATGTAAGAACAATTTTGAAGTCAAGCTAAGTTGTGGCAAGTGTATAATATTCCAAAACTTTATTTCATGAGAGCAAATAAGCCTAACTTACACCAGGCTTTGTTGTACTGTTGTTAAACTTGGAAATATTTTTTATACATTGATGCATTGCAAGACCCTCCTCACATAATGCTAATAGATGATGGTGTAGCTAGTAGAAAAACATATCCTACAAATAAGACTGAGAGTCAGCGACCCTACTGGCTCTGTGTGGCTGTACTTACAGGCACCACGGTGCTTTGAGCTCAACCCAACATCAGCATGCTAACAATGATAATGTTGAAACGTTAACATTTGCTAATTTGTACTAAACACAATGTACAGCTGAGGCTGATTTTGTATAGTATTTAGCCATAAACATACTGGAAAAATGTGGATTTTTCTTTACATCTGATGATGGTGCTAGATGAAAAGTTAAGGGATCACCAACATGACTGCAGTTGACCTTGAGTGGGATGTTTACACCCAGTGTCATGACAATGACTCCAATTGTTGTTGAGTCATTTCACAATAAATGATGAATGTCCAAAGTGGTGGACTGAATGACATTGCCATCCCTTAAGCCAAGCAGCTAGCGTGGCTAATAACCTGGTTTAACCTGGCTATCACATCAAATATCTATTTTTGTTTTTCCTTTAGCTCATATGATGTCTAAACTTGCATGTATACTTAGGGTTCGCTCACCATATTAAGCACGGTAAGAACATATGTGGTAATGTTCTCGTGGCCGTGGTTGTCCATCATCTTCCTGTCCACCACCACCAGCATCTCCACGTTGAGCTTCTGATTGGCCTGGTTCTTCATTAGCACTGCTCTTTTGTTTCTGGGGATGAACCTGTACTCATCTGGAAGGATAAAGACATCCCCTTCTGGAGGTTTGGGCATGTCTGAATAAAACAGGATGGAGGGAGTGAAATTACCAATTGACTGCTTTGAAAAAAAAGAATTAACAAATCTTTATGAAGCGCACCAAGGCTGTACAGTCAACATTATAGGGACTGGTGTACAGTATATAGTAGTAAATAGTAGTAATAGTATAGTTAAGTGATTGAGGAAAGTAAAAACAATAGCATGTATAATAGCATGTTTATGGTTTCTATGACATAAATTACAAATATACAACCCTTCCTTCCCATAGCTGATTATTTGTTGTGCAATAATTGAAATTAACCTATAGCTACCAGCCAAATGGCCACCTTTGCCTGCGTGTGTTAACCAGTGAGTCTGGCAAGTAGCTGACAACCATTCTAGATGATTAACTATATTCTTACTTTCATGACCTTATGTCATGGATAAACTGCAAACTGAGCTTTTTTTTGTTGTTGACTCTGGCGACCTCAGTGTTATGCTACCATTAAGCAAAGTGTGAAACCACAGTATGTGGTTGTACATTAGCGGCAGCTATAGCAAGTCAAATGTTCTCTACACGCTAGAGTTATATGCAAGCTTTTTGCTGACAGTGTAGTCATCAAAATGATCTCTGAGCAATGTCATATTTTGTATACATACGACAATATCAGATGATGATGGACAAGGACCATTTCTTGATTCATTACGAGAAGTAAAAGCAATGTCCTGTTCTTAACTCTCCTTTTGAGTAGCCTTTGGGAAAAAAAGGTCTCACATCCACATCTCACTTCTACACTATGACATGAGATCAATAGCACACACACAAGCCAAAGCAAAGCACAGCCTAAAACTATTTCAGCCTGTGACATTATCTCCTCAAATCTTCACGTCTGTGTTTTCAGGCTATCAAAACTTTCACCCATCACTGCCCGACTGCGATAAACTATAAAGGCTGAAAAGTTTGCTTATATAGGCGGATAGCAGGTGAGCGACCAAAGTGCCTTTTTGACTAAAACACAGCACAGGTGTTCAGTGATGTCACACTATGGGAATGTAAACATCAGTATGTTTTCACAGGGGACGGACAGCTGGGGTTCTGCAGGGTAATGATGGTGGTACCAGTCCAGTCCCTGTCTTTCAAATGACCCCTGTGACACCAGCAATGTTAACTGATCTGGTGGTAATTTCCTCAGAGAAAAAAAACATTTGTTACAGTGAACATAAAACATTTCCATTAACCTTTCACAGCTTATGTCACTGATGTCACCAGAAATGTCAATATAAATTGAGATAATTTTCTTCAGAGGAAACATTTGTCATCACGTGAAAAGCAAATCAAAACCTCTTCTGAAAGTGTCCTTCCCCGCGGATAATTTTCCAAGGAAATTTACCAAACATGTCGATTTGCCATTGGGTCCAAAGGTAACAAAATCTTCTCTGTTAAAAACTGACTGATAAGTCAAAAATGCAGTCAACTCTGAAAAAGCTGCATATCTGGATTTATTATCCACCCTCTTGTTAAGTCAGTAAAACACACATCTTGTTTTCTCTCTTTAACACAACAGGGGCTAATGATGTGTTAACAACAGTACATATTAGCACAGAATTTTTAAGAACTTTTAAGAACTACTTTTTAAGAACTCTTTTAATGTAGTGTTGCAATATGATGCACCATGTATTGTTCTTGCTACATGAGTTTTGTAACTATCTGGGAACTCTGTGAATATATGATGAATGAATATTGGCATTCATTGCAGTAACATTAGTATGGGAACATATTACTTGTGGTGTCTCTATCTATATTCTCTTTAACCAATCACCTCAACCTTGAGGGGTGGTTGACTGCTACAATGTCAACAAATCATATGTCAACCTTTTCTCCATGACACTGTAAGAAGTGTGATAATTTCTACATTTTTAAGTTCAAAGACATCTTCTATCATCAGTGTAGAAAAATGTTCATGCAATGTTTTTTCTCTTTTTACTTTTTACTTAGAGCCTACTTTGATTTGTAGAATTTAAACAGACAAATAAAAAAATGTTCCGTTCTTCCTCTCTGTCTCCCATTTACTTAATATATGCATGAGAAGCAGCTGCAGGAATGTTTAATGTATATCAACATGAAGAGGTGGTGTACAAAAGTACAAAAAGTTGCTACATGTGGATTAGAAGGAGAAATTGCCCTTACATACATTTCTTCCGTCTCCCACAGAAGTGTTGCCTCTGTTTCTCCCTATGTCTGTAGTCACTGTCATGGCGATGGCTGATGCGGTGATGGCCACTGCCACGGCTGTTGCTGTTATCGTTGTCACTTTGCTGTTTCTGCTGGCCCATGTGTTGCTGTTCATTTTCTGTGTTATAGGTTGGGTCTGTCTGAGAGTCTGTGGATCTCTTGGTGACAAAGTGTCTTTGTGATTTGCGATGAGTTGAATCTAAGGATCTCTTCTGAAGCCACCGAAGCTTGTGACCTCTCTGCTCTGTCGGGGAGTCTCTCTCGCTCTTGTAGAGGATGTGTGGCTGGTGACTGGAGGGTGCCGTGAAGTTCTCTTTTTGAGCGAGGCTGTGGGACACGGGTCTCAGGAAGTAGTGTGCATCCTGTGTTCTGATTAAACCTGACTAGATGCAAAACAGAACAGTCCCATTAGCTATACAACAAATCTCTTTGACTTATTAAGCCTAGGCATATCTGTTCTTGCACCCATGCTAATTTGCATGCGCTTAAGCCATATGGTGTCATACTTACATTAATTTAAGGTGCAAAATAATTATTACAGTATTTTGCGAATATTTATAATGTTTGACCTTTTATACTTGCCCTGCCTTTATTCAAGTAGCTACAAGTGTCATAAAATATAACGTTTCATAAATATTTGAAAGTGTAAATATATATTTTTGATGTCAAACACCTAAACCTCTGAGATGTATTACAAACGAACAAGAACAAACAAATAACCTTCTCCAGCTATTTGTTTAGCTTTCCAATCTATCTCTGTCAGCAATTAGTCAAAATCTGACTCTGGGGTCACTGCAAACCTGACCTATACCTCTGTGATGGTCAACTATTCGCTGTGTTTCTTCATGTTCGACATCTGTATTGCTGTTAAGGGTCAGACGTTATCTCAGCAAATTCTAAATAAGACTTGGCCAGACAGAATGAGTTTCAAACAGGCTGGTGTGAGGATGAAAGGAGGTGGCATGGTGTGAGGATGAAAGGAGGTGGCATCTCTCTTGTAAACAATGCATATGCTCATGATTTTCAAGGTTTAGCCATTCCATACTTTAATATTCACATGTATTAGATATCAAGCACACAAAAATGGCTTCTTAAGTACTGGCTGAATGTTAAATGCAACCAACAGTTTCTGCAAATCCGTTCTTAACTTTTTCTGAAGATTTCTGTCTTTGAAACTGCTGTTATGGAGAGCCACATGAGGGCGAAGGCCCCACTTTAAGAACCAGCGCCTTATGCTTTTGTTTTTTAAGGAATAAATTATGGGGAAGCCCATTATAAATCTCTTCGGTTGACCTTATTCTTTCTTTCTACCTCAATCTGTCTCAGTCTCTCTGGGAGAGAGACAGAGACATTTTCAGTGTTCATATTCCATTTTCAATAAACTTCTATCAACACAGCCGATTCAGACGCTGGGAGATTACTTTCTCTTGCTCTCTGCCTCTCTCTTTGTCTCTCTCAGTCTCTCCAAACACGCACCACATCTGTGTTGACAGTCAACTGGCACAAAGTCTTTGGGCTGTAACTGTTCTTGGCAGAAATAGTAGTTTCCCTAAAATAAGTTTAATTGACTGAAGTTTTTTTGTTTTTTTTAAAACTGTGAGTGGAGTGTGAGGTCCTTCGTCCCTGCAGCCAGCCCGCTGGCTGACATAAACAGGCAAACACAGTGGCAGTAGTGAGGCTGTGGCTGGCCCAGGGTGAGTGTCCATGATAGTCCCAACACTGTAAAAGCTGGATATGTGTATGTGGGACAAAAAAAGGTTAGTGTAGAGGCTGGGAAGACAGACACTATACATGTGCAACTGAATGTCTGCCTGTGTAAATGTGTGCAGATTTGCGCATACCTGTTGTAATTAGTCAGTCTTGCAGAAGCAGGCCTCTTTTGCTGATGTGTTTGATGTTGCTGTAATGATCCCCACTACTGATTTTCCCCATTCCATCATCACTTACTCACCCGGGCCTCTACCTCCGCCAGTCTATCACCACAGATCAGAAAACCAGTGGAACAGAGTGCGTGGAAAATACTGTGACTGTATTAAGCAGTGAATTTGAAAATGATGAATTCTGAGAATACAAGCCAACACAGATGTGTAAGCTGTGACCACAGCAACTGTGTAGTTTACAGCTTTCATCACGTAGTGTGGCAAAAGAAAGTTATCATGCATTTATGTTGCATTTGTCCATTACTGGTTCTACAGCTGCCCAACTGGCTTAGTCTCTCAAATGTTATAAAAACATGAATGCTCAAAGTTTGCATACTCTAACAGCAAAAAGAGAACAAGGACATTTAAAAAGAACACATGTGCATCTGTATGACTCGTAATGTGCAAGGTAATAGTAGTTTATTGTCAAATGTTGGCTCCCATGTGGGGAACACTTGTTTAAATCCAGTTCAGCTTTTACTTTTATGCCCTTACCACAAGCCAGTGTTATTTGCATGTGCTTCTGCATTGGATAATGATCATTTCCCACCATACAGTAACTTGTGTTTGACAGGCAAAATTAAATTCTTCATAATTAACTCAAGTCTCAGACAGTGCACAAGTTTTTCTATATCTAACTCCAACTCCGCACCACTGTTTCCATGCTGTATGTTTAAACCCCTTAAAACCGTAACTGTTGTTTTCCTCATCATTCATGACAATGTTGCACCCAATACTATGAGATGGCTTGGACTATTAATGACTGACCCTGATATACCCTCCACTTTTCTTCGGGGCATAAGAAAGAACAGGGTGGGGTATCAGAATGAGAGAAGAGAGAGGCTTGCTAATGCATTAGCACCTTCCTCTGTATTGTAGCTTGCTTGCGAATGGTCAACAAATAATCTTTGCTGGGAACCCCTGCCAGGATCGTTGGTTACAATCACATGTGACAACCAGTGCGTGATCCTGTCATCCGCATGGCACCCACCCCAGAGCTGTGTAATCACATGCGATTGTCATAATTTGGCTCCAAGTCACGGTGAGGCCTCTGAGCTGAACTGCGCTGCTGTCATACTTGAAAATGTCTCAAGCTAAATACTTATTCTGTATTGGCTTAGGGGTAGGGTTGGGGGGGTGGGGGTTTTTCTTCTGGTGATTTGGTATCTTGATCCTAAGAATAGAGGGCTAAAGCTTTTGAACGAGCGGAATGAAAGGCAATTTTTTATGTTGCTTTTATCATGAGGCGTTATTTTTGGTCAGTTCATTCTAATGGCAGTAAAAAGAGATGGCACAGACAAAGAAGAGAACCTCCATGATGGAAAGATGCAATCATAGGATTTCCACTTGCAGTCTATTGGACTTCTTATCAAAGAGTTGTTATACAAATTGCCATATTCTGATGTATACATTAAAGACTAGTCCAGAGTTGCAGATATGTACAGAGCTGTGTTTTTTACAGTGACCTTATTGTCAACCCCATATTGCCAGCTCCATCTAACTCATGTGGTAAATTTCCAAACATGGCATTGCTTTTACTGTTGTTTATTTCTCCATAGAACACTGCACTATAGGGCAGTATGCGGATGTGTATTCATTAATACATGCATATGTCAACAAGCATGATTTCATGATAGCTATGACTGCATTTCACGATTGCAATGTTCACTCTCTGACTGCCACTTCTGTCTCTTCCCTTCCAGAATAGCATGCATATGTTGCATTCTATCGTTTCTATATCCAATCTGGCCTGTCTTTTCAACATTGTTGGTTACTGCTGTTATCATGTTCTGTGCAAAAAACACTGGCTCTATGATACTGTTTGTCAAAATGTATTGTGTGTTATGTTACACCATATTTCATAAATAGGATTCTAGAGTTTCTCAAGGGTCCTTGATGAGGTTCCAATTCCAGGGTCTCTCAGTAAAATAAGGGATTTTTGGTGGTCCTAAGTTCATACTGTACATAGGCATGTACTACATGTAGTGAAGTAGATAATTGATTCCACTTTCTCTGCAATATGACACAACTGTCTATTTCCGTAAAACTTTGAATTTGCTTCTTATCTTCTCAAGCGTTGGTTCCTCAATGACATTGTTGTCAAAATAAGGATTTTTTCATTGTTTCATGGTGTCCATTGGAGTTAGGTATGAGCTACTGGTATGGCTTGTGTTTGAGGGTCCATCAAAACCAAAAGCACACGGCACTCTAAACACATCCTATTGTTTCATCTCATCTACATCTGCTGTCACACTGACACTGGATGGACTGTTTTTCCTCAAGATAGATCAAAGCCCCTTATTGTTTGATGAATTCTGTCTTTATTCTGACTTTATTCAATCCAGATGGTATATTATTTAACTTGTCTTGGTTGGTTCACTGTTCTTCTGAAGCATGCACATTTTAGTGCACAGAACCAGCTTTTATTTGTAGGCAGGAACCAGTCTAGGACTTGAACAGAAAACCATATGCAATAGCAGTATACAGTATGTACAACAAATTCAAAAAACAAAGCAACATGCACGCTCTTTGTCATAAAAGCCAACATGCCCCACAGAAAATCTTTTTACAATGTCTTTAGTCTGTACACTGTCTTTAACTTTTAGCTTGACCTTATATAAAACAACATGCATTCACTACTTTCTCAGAGTATGTGTATTTGAAAGCCACTATATTAGGAGATTAGGTCAGCTAGTGCCTTTCCTAAATAGCCAGAGTCATCAGATTACACACTGCACTCTACAAGGTGCAAATAGCAGTCATAAAATGCTGAAACACTACTTGGGAGGGCGCAAACAGCTGGACTCTCTGGAGTCAGACGCATTCAGACAAGCAGCGACAGGAATGAGGGGAGGCGGGGAAAAAATGATAGGAAAACGGAACTGAGAGGGGAAGCATTCAATGCATTACAAGGTGCACCTGACTGTGTGCAGTATATTGCTCTCTTCTTTGTTCTGCTGACCTTTGAATGGAGACCAAAAGAGACCAAAAACTTGTTGCAACACTTACTTAGAGTTTAAATTTATTAGTTAGACTTTTGGTACAAGCTTGCTTTTTATTTCAGTCCAGGTGTATGAAAAGTACAGTATATCTGGGAGCTTATAGTATATCTGGGACAGTATAATACAGCTACTATGAATAATAATCAAATTTAATTCTTAACCATCCTTAGTTTCAAGTATTGTAACCAAAAAAACAAAAAACACCACAAGAATTTAAGTAAATAATCACAAATCAACTACATGCCTAAAATTTCCAAATAATATTTTTTTCACAGACCAAAGTACGGCAATAATTCTTTACTTTGTTTGGTTCATGCTGAATGGTTCCATAATGGCTATATTTCAAGCAGTTGACAGCAGAGATTGAACCTTTGGCACACTGTTGACTGGGCTTTTTGGAATACACTGATATTGCGCTTCAGCACTAGACACTATTCCTTAATCAATTAGCTATTTCACTTCAAGCTGTACCTTAGTCATCTGTTGGCTAGCTGTCCAAAACACATCACACCAAGTGGAGGTCTATTTATTTGGAAACAACAAATGTTCCTCACTTACTTAACTCCAGTCTTTGAGACACATGCACATGGCTGAGTACCTAATGTACTTTATATGACTGAGAAAACCACAAGTGATGTTAGCAAATGATAAAACTATTAACAATCCCTTAAGATCATTTGATTCATCTTACTGTTTGCCTGTGTTCTGAAAATTGATTTTAGAAACCTGCCAGGACCACACTGCTTGATTTTCAAAACATCGTCACATCAGAAGACCATCCCTCATATACTCTTGGAAATCCCAGAAGTGGGATAAGTGTGTAGCATTCTGTTATTACTACTACTACTCGGCCTGAGGCAAGGAACACACCCGCCCTTTTAAAAGAGGAAAACACGTGACCTCCAAGTGATTTGTAGTGGGAGGACATTTAGCTTTTCCCTTTGGTACAAAAGAAAGGTGTGCATTAGACGTCGGAGTAAAATTAGATTAGACAAACAGATACTGATGTATGTGGAGCTCAGCGATAATGAAGGACATTGAGAGCAAAAATAGACAGAAACAGAGCTAGAAGTGTCCCCTATTAATGTTTAATAGTTTACAGAGTGATTGATGGTCTTGTAAGCTGAGGACCACATTCAAAAAATAAAATGTTGTACATAAAGTAAAAACAAAAATATATTAAATATCACTACAGACTCGCCGTTTTGACCTGAACACCCGTTGAGACACTTGATAACTATTTTTCTGTCTATGTGACAAAGTGGGGCAACATTTCTTGAAATTGGTCCAGTATTGAGTGAGCACGCTGCAGTCAGCAGCTCTGAAACAGGGCTGCAACGTAATTCTTGCAGGCAATTGTGCCTCGTCAAAGTGCGTCCACTAAAGCAGATGTTTTTGCCACTGACTCAGATTGATATTATAGATGTCTGTCAACATTATGGAAACAATGATAGACCGTTTTAAAGAGTAAGATCATTTTTGTTTAACCAGAAACAGTTGCTGTATCGCTCCACCAGCTACCAGACTCCCTTGAGTAAAACAGTAATTTTACCTTAATCGATTTGTGTCATTGTGTGACTTTGGTCGTTTTAACCCTTTTAAAACACCAAAGTCACACAGTAATACAAACAAACTGACAGAGGCAGCGGGGGACCAGCAACTTCTGTGTTTTGCAAGGTAAAGATTACTGTTTTTATCCGTAATATCAGCATGCTGAACTGTTCACAATGATTTGCTAACATTCTGACGTCAAGGAGGTTTAACCTTTAGCCTGCCATGTTCATCAGCTTAGTTTAGTGTGTTAGCATGCTACCATTTGCTGATTAGCACTAAATCCTAGAATGTATATAATAAATTATATTGTATAAAATAAGTGGAAGTAACCCATTGGTCTGTAGAACAATGTTACCATTTTGAAGCCTCGAATTTGGCAATGTGGCCTTCACCATTATGATTTTTTGAAACCAGAAGTGACCATATTTAGACAAGAGGGTAGAGGTAACTAGACTGGTTAGTAAGGTGCATCCGTTATTCACGTGATAATAAGTGGGATGCTTATTTGGGATAGCGAAAAACAGGCTTAAAACAAAATGTAGCCTGTTTATCTGACTCCTTATGGTGCTTTCAGACCAAAAGCTAAGCGAGTACATACAAAGTCATTGCAAAGACACATAGAGCTGCGATTTCCTCTTGGGTGGAGCAAAGCGTTGTGAAGGAGGCGGTGCCGGCAAAGGAATTGCATGAGTTGAATATTTTCAACTCAAGCGAGAAATTTGCTTGACGCTGAGCCTATCAACGTTGAGATTGTCCGTATGTCACCGACAGCTTCAGAGCGTTGTGTGGAGAGGGCCAGGCAGAGCAGGTGATTGACAATCTGCTGGCAGGCTGACAGCTGCTAAACTTGGGCCAGAGGAGCAGGGAGCAGTGCTCCAGCTTTTGTACAGATAAACACTGGTAGTTGGACTAGATTATGCTCTGACAACTACGCCGTTTGCTCGAGGGACGATCTCAGAGTTAAGTGCTTTTTTAAATTAGCTTTAGTTTTTGGGATTACAATGTTGATTTATCTTCACCTGAGCTTCTCAGCAGCTAGATTCTGTGCACATCCGGTTCCAGTGTTGTTAACGTTGTTTCGGACTACTTCATATTTAAATAAAAAACGGACAAAACTGGACATTGCTGGGAGAAAAGAAAGTGTGTGAAAACATGTGTATGTAACTTTATTCCAGCTATCATTGTACTTTACTGTGACCAAGTTAGCATAGCAGAGCCCTGATTGAACTACATTCAGAAAACAAACATTTTAGAAGTTGTTGTCCTGCTGTTTTGCTGACAGACCTGACAAAGCATGAATTCATATGTTTAACAAATCTGCATATTGTAGTTATTTCGGCATCAGTTTGATCCCTTTATTGATATTCAATCGCAGCAAAATGTTTAGCGGCAAAACCCCTGTGAGGAAAGCGTAGCGTGGATTAAATCCGTGTTTGGTCTGAATGCCACATTTGAGTGTTTTTTAGTACAACCACTTGCAGTCAGAGAAAACTTAGACATCACAGATTCATGGCTATTTAAATATACACAGTGCAGTAAATGTGATTGTCCTCTATCCTGACTGACATGTCGCCATGTTAGGCACAGGTCAATCACAAGGTAGCCATGTCCTAAAGCATACCCTGCTTTATTGCCTATTTTTCTCTAAATGGGGCCATAATTTATAAATTGAACATAATGCTGTATTGAACAAGATTTTAAACTATAGCAACCGAGACCTTAAACTCATTAGTAATGTGTTTACTCAAGTGATAAATCAAGTGAGACGTAGAACCATTATGTCATACACTCCAATGCAATCGGATTTCTTTTTCAACCAGTGGAATGGCTAGCAGGGGGCACTTTCGCATTGGCTTCACTTTTCAGACCCAGAGGCTGCTGCTTCTACTAAACAGTACAGTACAGTACAGCTGAGGCTGGTGCAAATGTTTGCAAGTATGTAGTCATACCAAAGTACTGTAACTAGGCTACGACCTAGTTATTGCGCTAAATCATAAGTTAGTAAGTAGACTTTCTCCAGTAGATGTTGCGATATTTTAATTTGGACCAAAGTGGTGGACCAAAGTACCAACATGTCCATCCATAGAGTCACACCACTAGCACTGACTAAAAATCATACAAGATCCTATATACATTGGAAAAGTGTAAGACTGCATTCTACTTACCCCTCAACTCCCTCAACCCCATAAAAACCAGACTAAAGAGGATTACGCTGCAGCATAAAGTCTACGCAGAGAAGGACCTGCTTTATGATCTCCTCTTCCACATGTGTGTCACTGTGCAGATTCTCAAACCATTTGGCAGGTGAACAGAGTCAGGGATTGGGATTGGCCTGCTTCTTTTATTCCACCAAGTCCTTGCTTGTACGAGATCTTTATGGTTGAACTCCCCACTGTCATCAAAGTGGGGCTAACCACTATATGGGCTGCCAAAGGAGGGGAGTTGAAAAGGCAATTTATACATAAGCTTTACAATGTAACACTACTTAGAGGGGGGTTTTCAGCGCTTCAAAAATCTAGGGAGGGAACAATGACCCTTATAGCCTTCATTTGTACATCTTTCTCTCTCTTTCATCCTTTTTTTATCTTTCTCTTTGCATCCATCAGCCAGTCTGAGAAAATGCTGACATACAGGTTGGGTAAGTAATTTTAAATAGAGGTGAACAATGTTAAAGAATGACTACAAAGATATCCATCTTTACACGAAATGCAAGTGAAATCTATTTTAACTATTACAGTTATACAATGTTTTTGGCAACCAATGCAATTATAGCTAATGTATGTCCAATAATAGTGACAAAGAGAATTGAAGAGATTAATTACAACATAATTAAACACAATTCATAATTAGCAATATAATAAAAAATATATATTAAATATAGCCACAAGGGGAAATGATCAGGATCCAAGCAGATTGTGATGTATCAAAAGATTTGACATTTTTAGAGCAGAAGACCAGATACCAAGCTTTTTAAATTCAGATTGTGTCTGAATGGGGTAATCAAAATCATGAAATTCTGAAAAACTCCCACATCATTCTGCTGGTTTTAGGTTTCTTCAACACAGAGCAAAAAAGAAAATGTTGTGCATACAATCCAAACTGCAGAAAGGTAGTGAAAATCTCTGGACCATTTGACCAATCCTAAAACCCTTTTGAAACACTTAATATCTGCCACCTAGGAAATGTCTCAATGTTGGGAGCATTTGAATGTAAACTTGTGATAAACTTGATTATTACAGTGCCACTTTGAGGTCAATGAGTGTAATTGGGTGTGCCTGAGTAGTGGGTGGAAGTTGCAACCCATCTGCCAATTTCTGCTGACTTTTGGTCCTACGTTTTTTTCTGCATTAACAGTTTTAGCAGAGAGAAGTGCTTGGACCCCTAACACAAAACATACTTTTCAGAACACCCCCCTATATATTCCTATGCTTACCATTGCACTGACTAACTTCATATCACTCACAGATATGTATACTGCTATAGTAAACATGGTAGTAAACTTTTGGTTAGTTTTTTACTGAGTAAGCTGTTCCATTCTGAAACATAATTGCCTCACCATGTAAAATTTCTCAAACAATGACAGGGCAAATACGGGTGATGAAATGACCTCATTTAAGCGGTGTAATGCAGCCGTTGAAGACCAGGTGCTCTCACTGATACAGCTATTGATCTGGGTTCCTCTGGTCAATATTTGCCTACCTTCTGCCAAATAGGAACTTGACCAAAGTGCAAGGTCTCCCTATGACCTCTCAGATAGCCTAGTAAACTTTGTTACCAAGGTTTGACCAGTCATAGGCATTTAATCTGGAACATGTGGAGAACGCAAAATGTGTGTGAATATGAATGTGAGTCACACACATAAACACATACATAATGTTCAGAAAATCAAGGTAAACCTGTTCAAATTCATACCCGCGTTGGAACAGGTAGATGAGTTCAATGATTACAGTAAATCAAAGACAGAAATGTATACATTACAAATATGTTTTTTTCTATATGAATAATGATTTTATTTGATTGTAGGAACTCATCTAAGAACTCATCTTATATTCAGTATTTGGGTCGTGTTGCGAAAACGTATTATTTATTGGTAAAAAATATACAGTTCAGCAAATCATTCTGGTATTTTTTGAAAAATGAGCTTTCCCCAGGGGCATAAATACCTTTGTCTGCTGATGTATCTTTGCAATTCCCTAATTCACGTCAGAAAAAATCAAATTCTCATTGATGCACTGACCTAGTTCATTCTAGCCAGCCTCAGTCGTGAGAACCACATTTACAGTCTCTGCAACCCTGGACCTTTTGGCTGAATCTTTTATTGGGATCTGGTCTGAAATGCAGACATATGCACACACTGCACACACACTGGACACACACACACACACACACACACACACACACACACACACACACACACACACACACACACACAGAAGAAGCCTCCCTGGAGATGTGCCATTTTGTCTACAGTTTAAGAGGGCAATTCGCAGACAGAGCAGTGGTCAAAAAAATACAAACAGCAAACCAGCAAAGAAACCCTTGGAATTTATAAGAAGTAAAAACACAGAATAACCATGCTGAAGTGAAGTGTCGACATACTGGTTTTAAATGCATTTATTTGGTTAAAACTGTGAAAAGATTTGAAAGACTAAATTTCATTGTACTGTATTTTTGAAAGACTAAATTTCATTGTACTATATTTTTTTGCTGTAACAAGGTCCTCCAGATGCAAAGCTTATTTGACCACACGGTTTACACATTGAAATATTTTGTACTGAAAAATAAGTAACATTACAGGAGTTTATCTGCTACTGGCCAGCTGCCTCACTCAGCCTCCAGTAATTGTTGAGTTCTAAATGAATATGTGTTTGTGTGAGTTCAAGACTGAGAGGATTAGTGTGTATTCATAAATTCCTTTGTTCTCTAGTCGAGACTGCTAAGAAGGCTAGCACTTGGGGTCTTTGTGTTGTGGAGCTGCTTCACTTAGGCTTACTTAATGTCAATCTTACAGTAATGGGTTTTTTTAATACAGTATATTCCTGCTGAAGAGGAGGACCACCAAGGCAAGAACTGAAATTCAGCCAACATTGTCCACAGAACACAAGTCCAGCGGTACTAATTAATATAACTTTTACCTGTTGGATGTTTAACATGAAGAAAGGTAGAAAGAAATTGCCCAACAAACACCACCACAACAACTACAGACCTATTCTTTGGATGACACACTTCAATCCAACCTAACACAAAAACATCATGTACTTCTGTTTTAAACTAATCATTTCAACACTAATATATGTGCTTATTTTTTTGGATTTAGATAGGTATGTTGTATATCATGTTAATATGAACATAACTTAAAAGTTAGCTCACTACCCAGTTGTACTCCACCCTTCAGACAATTTAGTTAAATTAATCTACTGTATTTTGCAGTTTGCACACAGTCAATTCCCTATTTATGATGCCAGCTGTGTTAGATCTGCAGAATATTATTGCTTGTGAGTTGAGAACCTTAAAGATGGCAAAAGATGTCACTCAAGCTTAAGAAGTATTAAATTAAAATATATATTCATGAACTATTGGCCACCAAAGTTGGTCAAACACTGTGCTAAATAAAAGGATGAAATGCCACCGAAACATTGCTTTGGCATGCGTGTGTTTTGGGGATTTTCCTGGCCGATTGACCAAAAATTCTGTGGCATTCACAGACTTGACTTTTCCATTCATTAGTTATTCATTAGCTGATTTAGGCAAAAGTGCAATACACACTGAATGAGCTAGAACTAATGATGTACGACAGACTAGAGGAAGAAACGTCTGTGTTTCATGACTTGACATCTTAGTCAGTGGGAATTTAAGTCAACTTGAGTCACTTTTCTGAACAGACTGGACTGACAATGCACTGACTCAATTGCTGTGTGAAAAGCAGCCTCACAGTAGCATACTGAAAGGACTGCTTGATGACTGTGGGTTACAAAAAAAAAGTTTTATCTAGATTAACTGGGGGAGGGGGTAATCAGATTTTTCTCCTGCTTTGATACTTTGTTCCCCACTCACTCTTTCCTTCAGCTCAGTGTCTGATTTGGTGTCTTCTAAAAATACTACATGTTAAGTATTTATGATTTCAGTTATTTACTTCTACCTAGTCTTTGCGCTAATTCGCTGTTTCCTAAAAGTTGAAATCCAAAACGGGTCTCTTTCCCTCACTCTCTTGGATTCACCATGACAAGAACACTAATGCAGTGTTTATATTATCAGGGTTCCCAGGATGAGCCAAATTTAAGAAATTTGGCTCCCAGGCTCACTATGTCTTCTAGGTCAGTGAGTGCAATTATAGTATTCACTTGGTAGATCAATCCAAATGCTGCCAAAATTAAAATAAAATACAAATGTCCAAGACATATATACTTTCAACTGACCCTTGAGTCCTTTTCAGTGATGCAAACACATGCCAACCCAGATCCGACTCATCCACTCCCTCTTTCCTATCCAAACCCTCCCGCAACCCGACTCTGTACAGGTTCAGACTCACCATCCCCATGCATGTGGACAGTGCCACAGAGGAGTTGACCCTTGACTTCAGCGACCCCTGGTAAAAGCAGAGGTCGTCCTGGTGGTAGGGCCTCAGGGTCTTGGTGCCGTTCTTTCCCAGGACCTGGATCGTGAAGCCAGGTGCAATCAGATTCTCGGAGGCCTCCCTCAGCTCCATGTGGAAGTCCTGCCCCAAGCCGCTCAGCCGGAAGTGGATGGTTTCGCTGCCGCTATCAGTATTTAATGAGCCTGCAGCTGGGTCCAGGGATCTGCGTCGCCTTCTGCGTTGGTGGTGGGCAACTTCGTGAGAGATGTAAACGCCTTGGTGGTTGACCTCATAAGGAGATACAATCTCATATTCTGGATGAGAGATAAAGGAAGACAGAAAGAAGAGGAAAGAAAAATATTAAATTAGGAGATTGGGTGGTTTTGCGCCACATCAAACTCTGAATAAAATCAGTTATACACAGCAGCCTGTTAAGTATGGATTTATTAAAGTCCACATGGGTTTTGATATGGATTTATTAAATTAAACAGTGAAAGAGATTGCTGAGAGAAAGCTATCATGAACTGTATTTTGTAGATGCAACTTGGCAAAAATACAACACATTGTCCTTGTGGTCATCTTGGTCACTCCTTACTAATCTGATCTGCCAACATCATTTACTGTGATATGGTCCATGCTGTGTCTGCTGCTATCTTTGTTGCATAATGGACTGAATAAAAGTGTTTCCCTTCCTTTTTAAATTTTCCTTGACCTGCATCATATACTTTTGCTGGCAGGGTCAAGAAAGAGTTACAAGAAAAGGAAGGGCATTACACAATTCCAACACAGGGTTTTCAGTTGCGAATGAATCATGTTTGACCTAGTGTTTTACTACAGTTTTTACTACAGCTCTGGCTGGATAACTGCAAGTCATAAAGGGAGATGGTGGCAGGTCACAGGCCTGGCCTCTTAGATCAGTTGAAAGGCCAATGGCGTGTTGACCACAGAAAGTAACACCCTTTCATCCAAAGGTCAAATCAAAAGAGTAGCTGACTCTTTGAGCTGCACTGAAAGCAGTTTCCCAGAGAAAATCATGACAGTTGACCTGCTAAAGGAAGGCATCCTCTTCAAGGAATGAAGCATGTTATTGTCTTTATGTCTTTGGATAAATTGCAGGGTTTTGGAGATCCCTTCACAAAGTTGTTTAATAAAATGGAACAAAATGTGAATCATTTTTGGTTTAGTTCAGTTTTGTTACTTTGATGAGAACTTTTTATCTTTTGAGGGATAGAGTTCCACCCTTAGTGGTAAAAGAGGGAGCCTGGTAGTGCCATCACACACCTTGAAACATTATGCACTTGATACGCTTTGGGTCTATGAGTAACTATCAAGCAAACAAACGCAACTGTGTCATTGTTGGATTTGTTACAGTGTTGTAATGGCCACTGCTAATGTGTTAAAACTTGCCATGGGAAAAATGATACGTGGTCACTTTATCAGCTTAAAGTGCACAGAAATAACAGCAACCTTGGACTTAAAGTCAACAAGAGCCAGTCTCAATTACTGTACAGTATGGCCTGCTTTAGTGAGCCCGAATAATGAGTAAATATAGCACGGAGACAGACATGTTTTGGCAGTGGGAGAAACACGCAGGGTGACAGACAGTGTGTCATCACTGGCAGTGTGAATGGCTGAGGTTTGAACTTGGCTTATACTTGACTAATAGCTCCTGCCCACAACATGACATATACTTATTAGTGGATGCATTTATTTAAAGAACGTTGCATTTTGTTTTAGCTTGGGTGGTCACAGTGGGAAGCAAACCTCCAGCCCTTGAAGCATTACAACCGTGATCTGCCCATAGAGTTACAGGACTGCAAAGAACACATACTTACAGGTCTCAAGCCTGTGCGGAGTCAGACACTTTTTGTCCACCTACCTCCAACACACACACAAACATGCACACGTGCACACACACACACACACACACACACACACACACACACACACACACACACACACACACACACACACACACAGAGTTAAACCTAGTCAACTGTGTTTGTTCCGCCCTAACTCAAAAACCAGCTGCAGTGACCCATGTCTGACAGTATACAAACAAAGAGTCTGCAGGAACAGAGCGTGCACACACAAACACACACACACACACACACACACACCTTGTCCAATGGACTGAGACAAGATCCTGGGGTGGATAGTTTGTTGATTTAGTGGCTCCTGAGTGCCATTAGTACTGATAGGGGGTCTAACCAATAGGTGCCTTGGCTTAAATTTAACAAACCACTCGAACATAGCTGTATGGATGTTAAACACATTAACGCTGAGCAAGAGTTGTTAAAGCGCTGGCTGCGAGATGATCTGAAACAGAAGAAAGGGCTTCCCCTCACTTAAGTTTCAGATCATCTCCACATGTGCCCATTGAAAGGAGTTTTGATGTTTGTTTATTTGTTTATGTCTCTGCTTTTCATGGTAACTTAAAAAAAATCAAAGGATCTGGAAGGAGAATGCACAGCCACAGCAGTTGCTGACTCAGCACACCACATGGGGCTAGATCCACAAAACAAAGAACAGATGAAAGTCTCACACTTACTTACTTACTGAGCATACTGAGCAGCTACAGTAAGCATCAGTGCATCTTCACTGAATCCTTTAGTGACTCCCCATGATATACAAATCAAGGTGAGGGTGCCATTTTTCATTTTGTGTCACATACTGATAATTTCTCTTAACTGCTTATTGTTCAAATCAATCATTCGTTTCCTTTACAGTAATTTGCTTAATTAGGTATTGCCAAAGCAAACTGATCTCATTTTGTTGTGGACCCCACTTTGAGCTCCACTGCTGCAGCAAACACTGATGGCTGTGTCAGGGTGCAGGTCGCCCCCCAGCGGTGAAGAGAGGCAAAACAAAGCGCAGGTGAGCACCGTTTGATGCTGTTGGCCGTTTGAGGGATGTAGTGCAGGGCTTAACTAATGTCATTGTACCAAAAAGTAAATGCATGATCATCCTCATTCTCCCACTATAAAATAACGTCACCACAGTTTAGACATTTTGTTATACTTGATGTACCTGTATTTTGAGGTAAATTGAGAGATCGGAGCAGGATGGATGCTTCTTGGTGAGATTCAGCACTGTCAGCACCATCACACAAAAGCACGCTCTGTAAGGAAGGAAATGTTAATATGACTTCGTCTGCGTTTCCTGCAAAATATCATGGAAAATAACTCGGCACTCATTTGAGGTGCTGACAACTTTATGAGCTCTGCATGCATGTGCGTACAGGAGCGGCGGAGATAGTGCAGCTGACTTACTTTGCTCAGTGTGAAAACGCAAAAGAGTTGAAAAGCGAGCAACGGCCGCTTCCAGTTGCTCCAACAAATCCGTAAGAAAGCCATTTTTTTTCTGTGGGTCACCTTTACGCAAAATTGAAAGCCTAAATCACACGGCTCCAATAAAACAGCAGCGGTCCTGTAAGACTTGTGGTGAATGGAGCATCAACAAGTTTCAGATGCAGGCTTCTTCAGCTGTGCCACTTTGGTTTCCATTCATTTCCAAGCGCAGTATCCCGACGCCGCAAATCGCTTGAACTCAAGTCCTCTGTCCCGGCAAGTCATTATCTTTTTTCCCCACTCAGACAGTCCAACCAGTATCGAACGTCTCTCTCTCTCTCTCTCGCTCTTTCACATGCACACGCATGGATGCACACACACACCACACTCACACACCAACACACACACACACACACACACACACACACACACACACAGAGGCTCACTCTGCCGGTCTCTCGCTCTCTACCCAGTGACCCCCGAGGATCATTTTGACTCCCAGTGAAATCATGTGATTGTCTTAAATAGGCTGCGTCTCGTCTTGGCAATAGCGGACTTCTATGAAAGTCGCAATTTTTCTGAATCTGTTTCCCCCGGGAGTCTGTCGAGGGAGCACTGAACACAAGGCAGCTGAGGACTGTGTATGTGTGTTTGTGTGAATGTGTGTGTTTTGAGGAGGGGCTGTGGGTAAGTAGCTTACAGCCTGTAGCCAATCACATTTGACACCTGTGCTGAGAGATGTGCTTTGTATCCATTTCTCAGGTTGCAGGAGGATGTGTACAAGGGGAACAAAGTCACTGTGTGATAAAAAAGTAGGACGAACAGGTTATGTTTGCTTGCAGGGTAATGATAATTACATTTCCTCCCTTCATGCACTGTAAGGACACTGCAACAACAACTGTTTGTTATGTTTGTTCCACATCAGGGCATTTCAAAATGATGATTCATTTCAAAGTTTAAAGCACAGGAACGAAAATATTTATTTGAATTCAGTATGTGTTTTATAACCCAAACGTGATTTGGAGATTACACCCTGTAGCAGGTAATCAGTAATTTGTGATGGATTACGGTCTGAAACTTCACCTCTGACCTTGTTTAATCTGCTCGTCATTCTCCCATCTCTCCCGTATTCCGCAGCTGCACTGATAGGCAGCATGCCAACATTTCTAAACTCCCCACAATCATTCATGGAAGTGCTTAGGAGTGTGGGAGCCAAAGGGTCGGGAGTGCTTGTTTCATATTCTGGAGCATTTCATCCTCCCAAAAAGAAAACCAGATGAGTTTTCTGCTGTGCTGCAGGAGAAATAAATGTGTGACGGTTTACGGTGTGATCTTTTTGGCACTAAGTCAGAATATCAGACTGAAAGGAATCAGAGGTGATTGTAAGCAAGCTGGTCCAACTTTGTTTAAGCTATAGCCTCTGTTCCACAAGTGTGAGTCTGCAATATATATCTTTTATAAGATTTTTTTGTTTCTACAAAGCTGAAGCCGAAATACGCAGAAGATGGGTGGAAGGATTGGTCGAATGGTGAAGAAGAACACAAGGAGGCCAGAGTAATCTTCATCTGGTGAATATGTTTAATTTGAAGCTTACACAACACCAAAAACCGTTCAGGCTGTTTTTTGTGAGGGTGGGAAGGAAGCTTTGTTTATATAGGCAGTGTCAAAGTACTTTACACTGGGAAAGGAAATCATTAAAATCACTGTCAAAACAATAAGCAACAGTAAATTTAATTAAGATTGAATAAAATGAAATTTTTAAATGAAATAAAATGAAAAACATCAAATGAAATGCAGTTACAGTACATTATAGCAATATGTTTCTCCAAATGCAAAAAGGAAATAAAGGTTCAATAGAGAAACCAAATCAGTGAGACAGGAGAACACGGCAGTGTTTTTAATTTAGATTTAAACACATTTCTGTGTGCAGCATAGTAGCTAAAAGAAGCTTTACCGTGTTTAGTTCTGACTAGAGGTACAACCAGTAACAAAACACACTTATAAAAACCTTTCAAAAGAACAAAGGAACTCCCTCCGTCAACAAAGATATTTGGCTAGGTGCCTGGCTTTTGGTCAGCTAGCTGCAAGCTTCCATCAATTTCAACTCCAACTGTCGTTAAACCAACTCAACCTCCAGTTAAACAACTGGAAAAAAAGAATTTCTAATCATTATTCCAACTGTCCAAACACAAAAATATTAACAATACAAGGTTTTTATTCCCTGAAACACTGAAACTTGTACAAAGTTCCCTCTACCAAAGCCTTGTGGAATACTCACACTTTCTATTTGGAAATTTAAACACATAACCAGCAGATAACATGGATTCAGGAGCGGTTTAAAATCCTTTCAAATCTCACTGTTCTATCCATCTGTTGAATGACCGACTACGGTTGACTCATGTTTTCGTCCATCTATCGCTGTCCAAATCTTTCCTTTTTATCTCTGCTGATCCTGCCCTGGTATCAGCCATAACCACACACTATAGTATCAAAAATAAAATTTTCTAAAGAAAAATCTATTTGGCTAACACACTACTCACTGTACATACTTCTTGCCTGGGAATGTGACAGGCATTATGAATAACTATACAGAAATTGTCAGTCTTCTTGCTTATGGTCTTGTTTGCTTATGTAGATTATATAGAGGCATCAGTATTAAATTGAGACTGGTCCATAACCAGTTAAAAACTCCTTGTACTAAATTTAACAAATGAACAATTATGTTGTTAGCATTCAGCAGCAACATATGTGACAAAGAAACCCTAACATTTATACTAATTGAATGTTTGTTGTCCATGTTTTCAGCTGTTTTATACATAGTTATTTAGCTAAACATATTAAAAGAACTTCCCAGTATCTTGTTTCAGCATTTTAGAGAGAGTTATGAGAAGACCTCTGAGGACAACTATGATAAATTACAATGGATGCTAGAGGAACATAAGCTAAACCAAAAGCAGGACAGGACATTAGCTCTCTATGACACTGTCCTGAGGGTTTGTGCAAGGTGTTTGACACATCTCCAAAATTGTGTTTGTCCCGTTAGATTAGTAATGGTGTCACGCGTGAAGGATTTATTTGTTTTGAATGACAGGAAGGGAATAAATGAGACACTACCGTAGAAATGCATTCAACCCCCCACAGATACGTGGTCAAAAGTAAATGTAAGTCATCCTGAGAGCAATATACTCTAAGCCAAAAAAACTGACACATAAACAAACATGTCCAGATTTCTGAATAAGTTTGCCAATTCTGGATTTAATCAGTGATAAAATGCCATCATGAAGACAATTCCTACCATATGTTTGGAGGCTCAGGAAATCTTTACAGTGTCAGCTGCTGCTGAAGTTATATCACCCCTCCTCCTCCTATATTAATACACACCCACGCACACACACCCCTTACTCGTACACATGTGTGCACACACTGCTATACAATACTCACTCTGCACCCATGTGACTGCTCATATATTTCTGTGTGAATAAAATCTTTGTATTTGTTCAGGAAATGCAAATGCACACAGCTGATTGGAAATTTTCCAAAGCTTTGAATTCTGAAACAGCTTCATTGTGGGGGGTGTGCTGGTACAGCAGATTTAGAAATAACTATAAGACGCTGTATTGTTTGAAGAATTTGAGCATAAAGAAACCCCCTGTAGTCCGAACTGAGCTGGCTGCTGTGAGTGATTTGACCTCTGAACCTCTGAGCTCAGTCTGCCTGCCTGTCTGACTGCTTGTTTGTCTGCCCGCCTGTCTCTCTTTTAGCGCCCCTGTTTGCCTGACTGCCTGTCTTCAATATCATCTGGGGATGTACAAAGGCCTAGAGCTGGCGCATAAAGGGAGCTCATTCCACCGCCAGTTTTTACACACACACACACACACACACACACACGCCCGCAGACGTGTAGTCTCACACATACAGTAATTCACTTTACATTAGACAAGCTGCAAACATACTTGATACTTCATACTTGATCACCGCAGGAAGAGTTTGATCTGTATGTTGGTCTGAAATAAGTAATACATGCACTAAAACAATTATCTTCTTTTACAGAAATGTGCAACAATTCAATATTTCGGGAAAAATACTTACTTGTTTTCTTGCAGAGAGTTAGATGAGAAGATTGATTGCTATTGCCAGCGCCTGGGTTACTTAGCTAAGTTAGCAAGATGCTAGCGGTAACATAAAGATGTGAGAGTGGCATTAATCTTCTCATCTAATGCTCAGCAAGAAAGCAAATGCGTGCGCACCAATTTCCATTTCAAACTACTCCTTTAAGCCTCACAATGTGAGTCTTTAAGTTTCTGCTTTAGTCTTTCCTGGTAGTTTTCACTCATGGTCTCATTTAATTAGCTGTCTGAAACTGTCATCAAGGCAACATGTGTGCGAGTGTGCATAAAAGTGTATGCTTGTGGTAAGCATATGTGAGTTTGTGTGGATGCTCTCTTATGTGATTTATGTCCATATGTGTCTTTGTGCTTTAGTGTGAGTGTGAACCTGTACATGCATGTATGTGTGTGCTTGTGTGTGTGTGAATAGTAAGCTGACAGCAGCTGTAAAATTCCTCTCTGAGCATCACAGAGGGGAGGCTGATGGGAGCTGACAGGGAGCAAGAGTAAAGGGAGGTGGGAGAGGAAGATGAAGGTGAGCGTGGAGCAGGGGGAGATGGTGGTTGCCAGCCAGTTTGATGATTGAAGGTTTAGTCAGGCTTTGCGAAAATTCTGTACTGCTGTCGAAGAATACTGATGCATTTACTGTTATTGTCTTGACCTTATCGAGTAACCCATACACCTTGGATGTATCAGCTCAGAGTGAAACAACTGTTTCCCTTAAATATTTGCAGATGGTGCTGAAGTCTGGCTTTTGGCCACTCCTGGACCTACTCCCAGTTATCCATTTATCAATCTTTATATTTTAGAAGACTAATATTTATTTTATTTTATTTAAAATTACAATTAATGTAAACTTAGAATGCATCATGCTGTATTAGACCAACTTGGTAGAGGTTAAACAAAAATGTGCATAGTGCCTCTTTGTCTGGCTCAAATGAGCAAGTTGAGAGTACAGTGTCAGGCTTACATTGAATTCTTTATTTCTACTTTGGCAAACTAAGCACTGAACTGGAATCCCTTCTATAGGGAATACCGGGACCAAATGTCCGAGTGGAGATGTAGAATTAATTGGTTCAGATGCTGGTGGAACTGCAGGGTTTATACAGGTAGAGAGATGAGTTTCAAAATGATAAACCCACTATATAAAAAAATGCACCTTAAAAACTGCAGAAACAAATGTTATTCAAAATAAAACAGACTCCACAAAAGTTTTGCAATTTGATATAAGGTTCAAGATATGCTAAGGTTCATGAACAATACTGCAAACATTGCATACAGAACAGGAATTTGGTTGAATTGAAGAATGAAAAGATAACTTACCATCAATCCAACATAACATGGTAACATTTTTTTTTCATTTTAACCAGGAACCATTGACAAAATCTTGACATGAAGAGGGATCTATCTTCACGTCACCTACTGTAGCAACAGCAAGCAAGACTACCTGTTTGCTGCCATATGCTTGTCTTTAGTTTCTCTTTAGCAGTGTGACTGCATTGATATTAAGTCAGATGTGTGAAGGAACAAAGCACAGGGCAGAATCCGTGTATGGTTCGTTCTTTCATTATTTCGTTTCAAAACCAAATTGGAAAAAAACTAAAAAACAAGTCTTTTTTTGTTTTTCCGTTTTAAAACCAAAACACGAACGGAATGAGAGTGGGTTTTTAGTTAGAAAAACAGGACAATATTATAAAGCTGCAATACTCAGATTTGTGAAGTCATCCACTGTTTGGTAACAAGTTTTTGTGATGTTCTGAACATAAAGTAAAGTTTAATTGCACAAATAACCATCTGGATTCTTCAATTTTCACTCAGGAGCAAAAATCAGTCTTAATAGAAATAATAATTTGACATATATCGTGATAATTATCGATATCGATTGCTATGAAATTTGTATTGTGATAACATTTTGGGGCATATTGCCCAGCCCTAGCTCAACGTTCAGTTTGTAACTCACTAGCAACAGGAAAAGGAATGCTTTCCTGAGAATTCTCTGGTTTTTAAGATTTCTCAAATTAATTCAGTGATAGTTGTCAGTACATCCAATGGTACACAGCAAACATGAACTGTTAGTTAGTTAATTAATTAGTTGATTCGGCAAGCTGTGTATTAAAAAATCATACACGGATTAAAATGTTCTGTAATTTTCGTTCAGCCTCTCTTGGTTATACTGTTTTGATCAGCCTTTATTTTCTTTGTGAGATGGAAGAATTTAGTGAGTTGGGCAGCGCTGCGGATAGCCTCCAGCTGCAGGAACACATGGATTATGCGTAAAATCAGGAGCTCAGACTTCATTCAGCCAGAGGGATTGAACACTGACCGTCCAGTGCCGTCCAGTTCCACTGGCAACACAACCCATAGTAGGGTGAACGGAGGGGGAGTGGGTGCTGGGGCATACAGGGCGAGGGAGAGGTCGTCACCCTGGACGTAGCCTTGAGAAAAAATAAATGATAAACATATTTGGGTATTTTCTTAGATCGCTCAGGTAACCAGCTGCTTCAGATCAGCCCAAAACAAAATGCTTCCTTGATGCTGACGTAGAATTTTGTGTTTGAGGCTCTGCAATATAGTGCTCAGTTCTACAATCATATTCGCCACAGCTGATATGAGTTGGCATGCAACCTGAAAATAGCCTGACATAAAATTAAATATAAAAATATTTAGCCTAATATTGACTATTTGTTTCACAGGATAGACTACACAAACACAACTCTCCTGATTCAAATGTCCTGGCCCATGTCTATATACAAGTCAAACTGTTTCTATAAATTGTAAACAAGAATAAGATGGCTGGAATAAATACTGAATGATTAATGTAATAGATCACTTTATATGCATGGGGTAGGTGGATATGTACAGTAATGTGCATGTCTACTTGTCTGTAAAGAGTATAAAACGGATGCTTTGATTTATTTTTGATAATGATAATGATGACATCGACATGTCAAAATACTGTTTAGTTTGTAGTGGATGTTTAAATGTTTAACAGTTACTACATGGTGATTGTTTTCTGACACTATATCACTGTGGAAAGCATCTGGTTGTTTTGGCGTACAGGGCTCTTTGGCGCCCACCAGAGGGGAGAAGTTGGAACAGAGTTTGATGGGCCTGCAGTGATGTTTCCTGCCTGTTTCATGACTCTTCATATGTGTTTTGAGCTAAATTTGTGACTCTGTAAATGATAACAGTTTTCTTTCAGACAAAACGTTAAAAAGGTTATGCACACTTCTCTTCAACAACATGTTGTACGTTGTGTGACTGTCCAAAAAAAAGGGTTACGGCATTGTCTGCCTCTTTTACGGACTAGTTGATTTTAAATCTTCTGAAACAATATGCCTGTAGATGCGTCACCTTGAACCACTTACAAATTAAGCCAGTTCTATCTGTGGCAATCAGTACAATTATGGAGGCTTGGTACTCTCAGTTTTTTAGCACAGAACAGCAGATTGTTGGTTCTGTAGAAAGTTGCACTTGGAGTACGTGTACTACCATACTGCTTTCCCCTCCCTTCTTAATAGCTTCCACTGAACTAGATAATGTATTGGACATGGCTGAGCGACTCAAGCATTAGTCTTCATAATAACCACTGATTGCTGAAGTTATTGTGCTGATGTCAGTGCTCTACATCAGCTGGCCCGAGAAGTGTTGCAGTGTGGGAGGTCTTGTTTTGATCATGTGAGCAGTGATAGTTCACGTTGGGACACGATACTGGATGAAACTGACAAATTCCTGATTAATCTGATTTATAGTGGTAATTATCATGTTGATCTATTGCTGTCCAAGTAGCAGTTTAGGCTAATAATCCAATCAGTTGCGTATTATTTTCGGCAACAAGTGTCTTATCATAACACTGGTTGCTCTTTGAGTGCATGAAGTTCTGTAATTGCTACACTAGCAGAGTTTATGGTTTAGGTCACATATTCCCCCTTGTAAGTAATTAACATAATTATGTTGTGTTTTACTTTTATTTGAGTAGATAAACCACATAAACCCATAACTGCAACTTACATACACAGTTTCTGTGTATTTAAGTTACAGAGTATTAGGTACTTGCTAACACAACACCTCTCTCTCTGGGTTTAAGAGCACCATGATGAAAATGAAGGGCTGAAGAATTGCGCTAATTATTGGTAGTCTGCTGTATGTGATCGCTGGGGCAGAAAGAGCATCTCTGAAGGGGTGAAACCTAAAAACAAAGTGGCTAGTCTTATGACACTCTGCAGGGGCGAAAGCCTGCTAAAGTTCATCACCTCTGTATTGTGTAAGCAGCTCTGTTATAATAACTGCCTTCATCTTGGCTGGGAAAAATACTCAGAGATGGCTGATTAAAACTTGCCTGTTTGAAAGTTTAAAGAGTGAGAGTTAGACAAAAACCTAATTTGCAGCATCTTTCCATTGGTAATATGTGTTTGCTTAATCATTTTCATTAAAATCTCCTGAAACTTTGCTTGAATCTTGCACAAAAGGATGAATGTGATGCCAGTTTCAGTAGCAACCTTACCTTCTGTACTGTACAGTAGCTCTATTTTACACTGCCAGACCCATAGGAAAGTGTTTCTTTCTCGGCACTCAAACATTTGCATGTCTACAGTCTAGTGGCGGGGTTTCACCCTGTGGGAAACCGATGTCTGGCCAAGAGTCTCAGAGTCTCTGACCCACACAACCCACCAGTGTCCATAGTGTGGTGTGGAACTGGACCTGCTGGCAGGAAGATGAGGAAAAGAACAACAGCCCCCGTTCAGTAGGGTTTGCGTGTGAATGTTCATACTGCAAAATCCTTGCTGAGTCAAACAGAATTCACAAAACCTGTCAATGCACCAAATTCTATATTGTAGATAATGAAATGAAATGTGTTGCAAGGGGTTTTATGTTTTGTGTGTGTCTAGATTCCATCATCAACTAACCTATCCCTTTTGAGTGATAACTGAATGGATAATCTCCATAAAGTATTGAAAGTATTGAAGCAGCAGCATATAACCGTCTTTCTGCATTCTTCGCTGTAGTTCTCATTCAGTATGCTTAAATACCTGCAACTATAATACAGAACACATGCAGAGTGTGTGGGCTTATACAGTGGCTACCACAGTAACTTCCACCGAACCCCTGGAGTTTCCAGGTACCAATGTGGGTCAGCCACAATATGAAAAGGGCCAAGGTTATATAGTGTTAAATAAATAGCTTGGTCTAGCACAGTGAATGATGATCTTTAATATGTGTGATAAAGGATTAAGTTAAATAGCAAGTGTTTGAATGAAACACTCAACTTTAGGATTTATTCAGTGCAACTACTCAACTCCAACAAATGTTAGTTTCTCACTAAGGGTCTTGAAATTGATCAGTAAATCACATTTCACATGCTAACAGCGTTGTGCTGGTGCACTTTGCACTTGTTACTCACCTTATCTCAGTAACCGTTTTTACGCACAATGAATTTTAACAAATGAGTTGTGCAGCAGCTGTTCAAAGCTGCACCGAGTGAACTTGCTGATGTAGATTAAAATTTCCTTTGTTAGCACATAACCCTGACAAACTTTTCACTCACCACCAGTTACCAAACCAACAACTCGCCTCACCCCCCAGGATAATGAAAGTATGGAGATCTTGCAGACCACCCACGAATACACACACACACACACACACGAGGGCACTGCGTGGTGCAACAGATTGCCCTAATGAATGAATGTGAAGCTGTATTTTTCCACAAAGTCCTGTGAAATTAGTGAAAGCTCTAGACTAAATATCAGAGTAATATGGCAGTTTCATCACACTATTACACACACACACACACACACACACACACAACACACACACACACACACACACACACTGTACATGCACAGGAGTTTTACAAGGTGGCACAAGGGTCTAATTGACAATGAAACTATCCTCTACCTGGACGACAAGCCTGTATTGTGGAACTCTTTGGCCACGGCTGCCATCCACGTCAAATTTTTAGCCATGATTGAATGGAATGCCTTGTGTGGTTGCAGAAACCTTCCACCTTCCTCTATGAAGGGCCTGCTTTGTTCCTTTAGTAATGCTTAATTTCTTCAAAGTGCAGACAAGCTGAACGGAATTATACTGATGGACATTCAAGTTAAGGTTTACTCACAGCATTGAATTAGTGTCCATGAAAGAGGCTGTAAGAGATCCAGCTGTAAGTGATGTATAAGGCTATGAAGTAGGATCATTAAGAGTTTCAAAGAAGTCAAAACAAATGAAAACAGATGAAACATCAAGACAGGTGATGCAATTCCTTCTACTGAGCTACTGACTGTGCTTTGTAAAATATAACAAAATGTATGGATGACAATGTAACAGTCTATTTTTTAGGATAAGTATTAGGTTGAGGAAGTAAGTAAGTTTCATCAGGGTCATCTTTTGAAGTTTAAATATTTAGTATTTAAGATTTAAGTGATGAGTAATTACCAAGACAATTGAAAGCTATTTTAAACGTGATTACAGACCTTTGCTAGTGCTGCAGTGAAACACCATTCATTTGGCTACAGAAGTTCAAATGAATTTTGAGTTTGCAGAGACTTTTTAGACTTGTCTGCTATAATCATGAGTGGCCGGTGGCCTCACATAGGATTTGGAAGCTTATGGCTGGAAGGTCAGTGGTTTGATCCTCAAATTGCCAGGATAAATCTGGGCAGGAAAAGTGAAAGAGCAGCACTGAGGTGCCCTTGACAAAGTCACTTAATCTCCACCTGCTGTACTGAGAAGCTTCCAGGTGTGGATGTGTGTAAACGGGGAGCATACAATGGTTGTATGAGGGTTAAAAAATGTGTGTGTGTGTGTGTGTGTGTGTGTGTGTGTGTGTGTGTGTGTGTGTGTGTGTGTGTGCACCTAATTGCATTTAAATAACATGGGAATGGGATCTTTTTGGTATCTTTAAAACTGCACCCTTTTTTCATATATTGTAGAGTCAGAACAAAAAAATTAGAGATTCTGCAGTAGATGGCTTTAGACGGCAGTCACAAACCAGCTGCAGTCAGGGCAATTGTGACCGTTAAAATTATGTCCACAAAAAATGCTTTTTTTGCCATTGACAGGCTCAGACCAGACTTTCAACTTGACTCTCACAAGATTTCAGAGCAAGATTTGTCCTTCAGCGAGACTTCTGTTTCTTGTTAAAAACAAAAGGTGTCACCTGGAGTCACTCTTGTAAGATATCACATATAACAGTCTGAGCCTGTCAGTGGCAAAAAGAAGCACTTTTTGTGGAAGTAACTTTGGTGGTCACAATTTGCCCAAAGGAATATGTTGCAGCCGCTGCAGCCGGTTTGCAGCTGCCTACTGACGCCATCTAATCCTTTGCTTGCATTCTAATCCTTTTGTACCTACTTGTCATTTTGACAAACAAACATCAAAATACATGAAAATGGAACACAGGTGTAAAAATACCAAAATTATTCTTTAAGTTGGACACATCTTCTCCCCAGTGGCTAATCCATTATCTAACAGGAACCCTTTTGGGTCACTTATGTCACACAGACACACTCAAACTAAGAGAAACAACAACAACACACCACGTGAAACAGACAATCATCACAGGTCACCACCTCTGTCAGCATGTGTCCCCATCACTGACAGACTAGGTGACCATCTGTAGCAGGAGCAAAGCTTTATTTTTGTGAGGTTCAAAGGTCCTGAGATGCAAGTTGACAGAAGTTGTCATGGCTGCCTGAGTGGCTGTGCCAGTGAACCTGAAAATATTTGTTTGGAAACTTCAAACACTGAAAGAAACCCATGAGGTAAAATTATGGCTGTAGAAAAAAAAATTACATAGATTTAAGGATGGAGTAGCTTGCTCCATTTGTTCTTCTCAGTGTATTGATTTTTGGGGGGCAAATTCTAAATTGGCAGTATGAAATTTATTTATGGTCCTCCTTTGGAATGCGTCATGCCCTGTGACCCCATAATGCAAGGAGTTTACATATCATTGTATCCACTAGTAAAAAACTACATTCCTACCTTCAATCTGGGTCAAAGATAAAAGATGACAGAGATTTGACACTGACAAGCAAGACGGATCTGAAAGTTGGTACAATAAAATATAACCACTTACCCTGACACGCATATGTCAAGTAATTTATTGCACCAACTTTTGATCTGTGCTTCCTTGAACTAGTCATTTTAACTTGCCTTTTGTCGATTTCAAACCATTGTTGCACATATTTCTGTTGTATTACATTCACCTTAACTGTTGGGAATATTTAAATACATTGATAATTCTAGTTGTTAATTGTAGTGGACAATCACACAGGATATGTAGGCTTGAAATGCAAGGTGCCACTGCTCTGCATTGACTTACACAGTCCGTATAAGCACAAGTACCGTAGGGATCCTTCTGCAGTTGTCAGCCAACGTTGACTGCTGTCAGTCACTTAGCTAGCATAGCTAATGACATTAGAATTCCTGAGTCCTGTCGTCCTTTTAGGCATGCTTTTATTGGTTAGCCTCTCTTACAAAATTTACATAGAGGGTGTCTATTGTCAACCTTTCTGAAAAGCTAATTCAAATACAATCAGGGCAAATCTGATCATATTTTACTGTTAGTGGGTAACTGTCACTGTAACTTCTTGTAAAACTGGTTGACAAATTGAGTAATCTCGCCAACACAGCATTATCAAACCCTCGTGATAGTTCAATGATATGGTAGGTGTCTAAAGAAGAGGAGAAAACTCTCAAATATTTTTAGTCACAACACTTCAAATCTACTTGTTTATCAAAATTCTGTAATTTTACCTGTTTGCCAACACCGCTATAGTCGTAGACTGAATGGACAACAGAGAAAATAAATGTGATGCTGTTTTTTGAGCATAATGCAACTTGTACACAGCCACAGGATCCAGTTGGACAGATTGTGCAAAACACTACAGTTAGTGATTGGAGGAAAGTGCCTCTCACTGCAGAAAAGGCATCCACTGCACTTGAGCATGTAAAAGGCGCTAAATGTAGATTTTTCAATGAAATCACTTATCAATTAAATTTTCACTGCTTATTTGTCCACAGGCTGTAACCATACATAAAAGTGAATCACACGCCTGTTTTCTCTGTTGCTTGGTCAGGCTTTGCGAGAGTCAAATGCCCAGGTTAAAACACATCAGAAAGTCACAGAGAGACCTCTGATTTTTTGTAACCGACAGAGTTGGCTTTCATCCTGTTGGACCAACACATTCTCATCTATGTGCGTCATCATCGATGCTTTTAGACAGCGTGACAAAGCATAGTTATTTGACGCGCTAAAGGTACCGTTCAGTGTCCGTATGAAACACTGCAGTCTGCTAGGTCACAGCTGTCGTAGAAATCATATTCCTGGTGAGGGGTTGACCAAAGAATTGAATTACAGCCAACATTTGTCTTTGAAGAATTTATTTAACGAAAGAGAATAAACAGAGAAGTACTAAAACACATATACAGCTGGTCTAGAGACCTGACGCCTAGGGTGGCTTCGGGCATCTGGCCCCGGCAAAGGGATGCATAATCATTTACACAGGTTTCTATGTTTTGGGGAACAGAGATCCTCTCTAAGCCTTGAATAAACATTCCATGAGAGGAGAGGAACAACAAGAGGGGGAAAACACCAAAACAATCTCACAGCTCTGACCTAAACCCTAGTAAATGAAGACGGACTAACATAAGGAGTATAGGAGAGGAAAGGTTAAGGATAAAAACATAATACATAATAACAATGGTAAAAATAATAAAAGTAAAAGAACATACAGAAAAGATTAAATGTAGGAGGACACAATTTTCTGCCATAACAGCAGCAACACAAAGGAGGCTAACCGTAAGCCGGATGACATGCATACAGTCCATAGACTGTACATAAGAAGTGGACATAGTCATCATGACATTATCCGTTGGTTTGTGGACTGCCGTTTTGAAGCCTCGAGTCTGGCCGATAGGGCGCCACCAGGTTGATTTTTTTGCAACCAGCAGCACCAGGCGAAACCATATTTGGACGAGACGGTGGAGGTAACGGCCACATGTGGAGCTATCTAGCTTGCTTAGCTAGATGCATCTGTAATGCACGTTAACTATCATTTTAACCAGGATAAGAATTTAGTGTAGCGAACAATAGGCTTAAAACTAAATGTTCTCACCAGAGAAAGTGAACAGCTAACTCCTAATAAGCTTTTTTAATGGCGCTGGTTAAATTTAAACAGTGCCGTGGGTGCGAGTCACTCAAACTTGATAGGTCACCATGGTGATGACTTGTCAATCACAGATAATCCCGCTCTGAAGCATACGCTGCTTTATGGTCTATTTTCCTCAAAATGGGAACATAATTTACTAAATGAACTAACTAAATGAGTTAGATTACCTAAGATCACCGGCTAACACCGCCCAGTTGCTAATGTTACCTAGTGCAAAATAGTAGTTGTATGGTTTTCCACATTACTTCACCAACTAATGCAACCCTAATTACTACCCTTTGTAACACCTGTATTATATCAAAGTGTTCATTTTAGCCTGCAAGACATGATGTAATGATACTTCTTAATTTGGTGGACAGCTGAATAAGTCAATAAAACATGTCTCTAGAGACTAGAGACAGTAATATATATATATATATATATATATATATATATATATATATATATATATATATATATATATACATATATATTAATGGTGGGCATATATTATTTTTTTAAATCTAGATTAGTCTCACTGTAATCTTGAAATTAATCTAAATTAATCTAGATTAAAATGGCTCATTTGAATTCTGCCGAAGGCATTCAGAATACGTGCGAACCGGTTTCAAGCCAGGTTTAAAGCCAGGTGGCTCATTAGACCAGGGGCTCATCTCCTGTTTCCAAAATGCATCACAAACTGCTTGAGAAAGCTGTTCTACTATGATAATTGGTGATGAAAATAAATCATGTTCAATAAGATGTACTTGTGTGTAGCGTGTGACGTGCTTTGCGTTTAGGTGGTACTTGAGACTGGAAGAACTCCTACAGTAAACTAATTCCGCATTGCACAAGGTGCAAACAACCTTAGTCTTGTCGAATTTTCCATTGGGAAGCTTCTTAAAAGTAAATTTTCCCAGAAGCAAACCCAGCAGCTTCAGAAATGTTCGTACACAACTAGAAGCCAAGACCAATATATTTTAGGTGAGATTGTGATTCCCACTGTTAATTTCTTTAATTAACTTATAACTAATAATCCAGATTACATTATAAAATTACAAAATGTCAGAACATTAATAAAATAAATACTTTACCTTTTAAATCTAATAAATAATTTCTAACATAGTCAAGGAGTAGCCTAGTAATATGTAACTCAATTACAGCACAGTAGGTTGAATGGATACAGTTCAAGACCATGCATATAGTTGCCATATAGCAACAAATTAATTTTAGCATTTTACAAAAAAACAATCATATCATATAAATGATGAAAAATTTAAAGTTTACTTACACCAGAAAAACTCCCATTTTTTCTAAAGGAATTCTTCTTTAATATTGAAAAATTTGTCCATTTTAGCAGACCTCAGATCACAACCTTTGCAGTGTCATAGAGCGGTGGGAAAACAGGATTTCCAGTTTATTTGATGTAATAAAATAGTGATAGTTTCAAAATAAAATTTTCACCATTAAAAAGTAAAAACATGAATTTAGAAGCATTTCTAAAGTACTTCTGAGCAAGAAAAAAACTATTAGATTTTTTGGGGTTTGGTTTGACAAAAAGCTCACACAGACTGTTCATTTAGATAAACTTAAGAGCAAATGTGAAAAGGTCATCAGTATGGGTGTGTAGCCTTCATGTCAGTAGCAGGACCACACCTTAAAAAGTCATATTACAAGAATCTATAGTAAATCATTCAAAAAATCTTCTGTAGTAATCTTTACTCATTACCAGTGATCATTTTCCAGCACCATTGCTCTAAAAGTTGGTGCGTGTGTCGTCAGCTTAAAACAACTATTAGCTATCAGTGCTGCTGCATTGGTGTTTGACAGTTGAGGAGAGAGAGGAGCAAACACTGGCAGGACTTTATGGAAACATATTACTCAACATCAAACTATATTGGTATAAATGGTATGGTCTAATCTCTTTTGAAATTATATCGGTATACATTATATAGCGATATACCGCCCAGCCCTAACTGCCAGTCTATTTTTGACGGAAGCCGTGACAAGCACCATAGAGCAGATGAACCGGGCAGGAAATCAGACACAAAACAGCGTGGAGAATCTGGTCAATTTTCAAAATAAACAAAACTGTACTGACTCCTGGTCCCATAACAAGAATAAATAGAAACAATTTAACAATGTAGAATACTTACCAGTAGTAGGACCACAAAAAGCAAGGACAACTGAACAAATTAACAAAATCTGAACAAGTCAGCAAAATCAGGCAGGCAAAACTCTCTTAGGAGCATTCTGAACACATCCCTCACATCCCTCATGGTGCATTCTGAAATGCTCCATGAGGGATGTGTAGCCTACACAGAGCTTAACGAAATGGCCTCACTGAGAGCTGTTATCCATAGTTGAAGCACAAGAAAGGACAAATTAATAACAAAAGAACGTAGGGCAGGCTAAATGCTCAACAACGAACAACCATAAATATAAATTCAACTAATGAAGCAAACAGTGGCAGATCTGTGCTTATTTAGCTGGCTGCCCCTGCCTTGCATCACTATAGGCAATTTAACATTATCTAACTTGAGCAAACTAAAACACAAAATCTTTCTAATGTTGACAGTGTTTTCACCTGAAGTAGATCTCTGTCTCGTTTGGCCTGAAGGGCTCCAGCACATGAAAGTATTTTCTTGTTTTTTATCCATATGTGGAGTTTTGGTCACATAGGATTAGACTGAAGACAAAACCTTTTTTTTAACTTATATTTGTTTACAGGCCAGTCTTTATGGAGGGATTATCTGGTCAGAATTCAAACTAAAAGTCTAAAACTAAAAGTCTTATTTGGTATTTAGGATTGGGCGTTTGGTATTGAGGATTGGGCGTTTGGTATTTAGGATTGGGCGTTTGGTATTTAGGATTGGGCATTTGGTATTTAGGATTGGGCATTTGGTATTTAGGATTGGGCATTTGGTATTTAGGATTGGGCATTTAGTCATTTAGGATTTAGGATTGGGCATTTGAGGATTGAGGATTGGGCATTTGAGGATTGAGGATTGGGCATTTGAGGATTGAGGATTGGGCATTTGAGGTTTGAGGATTGGGCATTTGAGGTTTGAGGATTGGGCATTTGAGGTTTGAGGATTGGGCATTTGAGGATTGAGGATTGAGGAGTGTATGCAAATAAGGAGGCGTGGGCCAAATACTGGAGGCTGGGTTTGACATGGCTGGTGCGCAGAGGCACCTTATGGACAGCAGAGGGAGCTCCAAGTGCTAAGGAGCACTCTGTAATGAAACCAAAGAGAGCAAGTGACCAGGGCTGGAGCGAGGACTATACTTTATAATGTGATAACTTCAACTTAATGACAGCGTTGTAACATTTCTGTGGCCTCACACACACTAGTTATATTAGCTGATATTGCTAACATGCTTTAGTAGACTATTGTTATATTGGGACACGCTGTTTTTTGTTTTTTTTAAACTGCGGTCTACCCCACCTCCCTTTCACATTGCCAGTAGATGTGCTTGTTTCTGTTGAGCGCACTCGGTCAGCTCGCTCAGACCTGCCGAGCGAAGCGGTCAGACCGGAGCTAATGTCTGCGTGGCTTTTCAACGACAGTGACGACTGAGGAACACCGAGGGGCTGACACAGCGTGGTGGCTTTATTTTTGCTGGACAGGTAATCTGGCTTTTATCAGTTTGATGGTAATTTGTTACTTTCATCAGCTATAAACGTAGCTACCTAAGCATAGAGCTAACGGTAGCTACGTACTTAGCATAGAGCTAACAGCTGCTACAAGTGCAGGCTGGTGTAGGAGCAGAGTAGAGACGATGAATTATATCCAGCTGTAGGTGAGCTGGAAAACAGCAGCTCGAGCGGTTTTCCGACGCTAACATGAGGTAAGACAATGTAAGTGTAGACTGCTCCGGTGTAGTTATTCACCATGTAGGTTTATTGTATACTAAAGGAAGTTTTTCCTTGCCTGTGTCGCCTAGTGCTGCTCTTGGTGGGAATTGTTGGGCTTCTGTAAATAACTCAGAGTACGGTCTAGACCTGCTCTTTATGAAAAGCGCTGTGAGATAACTGTTGTTGTGATTTGGCGCTATATAAATAAAATTGAATTGAATGTTTACACCTAACCTTACGTTATCTTTACAGCTTGTTTCTAATCGGTTTGTGTGATTATCTTGTGTCTGCAGTTGATTGACTGAATGCTACTTGTACAAATGTGGTGATGTAGCTGTGTGTGTTTGTAGTAATGAGAGACATGTCAGCGTTAGTGTACATACACAATGATGGCTAAAGGTCCCCAAGTATCTGTGTTTCTGGTATACAAGCTACCTATAATATAATATAACGTTAGTTTGACATTGTTCATTGCTAAACCTACTGTGTGAAAACCTTTTGTATTGCTGCTGTTACTTGTTCATGTCATTACTTATTTTACCAGAAGTAAAAAAAAGTCCTGTATGTTTTATTTCTGCTGTGCCCTCAGAACACCTGCAGATTTGGAGTCTTTCATAGCCCTGTGCTTCTCACCAGTACATACTCCACAGTCCAGCCAGGAGAAAAGCTGATGACACAGTTCAGTATGTTGCATTATGAGTACTCCTCTGCATTTTACTCAATACATTTATAAGTGATGAGTCAAAAATATTAAACAGTATGAGGAATACAGATAGATGGAGCTGATTTATTGTTTTGATTGCATTTTATGTAGAAATGCTAACTGCTCTATAAGGGAATAAAGTCAGGTGTTACAAACTTTTCACTAAGTTGATCCTCCTTTTTGTAGTATCAGGTAAAGCAAGGTCTACAACAAAAAGACATCCAGTGCTCGCCTCCTCCTCCGACAGTTGCCTACTACTGAGGAGATGCCTAGAAGCAGAACCAGGAGACCTGATGATCCCTGTCAACATGGGGTTCAGTCAGGTGTCCCTGCCCCAACTGTGTTACTAGAATATGGTTGTTTTTGAAATGTGGTAATCATGTCAGAGGTGATTGTGATATATTTAATCATCTCCACAGCAGCGATATAATGCTACATGCAGGTCTGAACTGTCTTCATAATCAGTCAGGACACCTCTGGACACTGTCGATTCCTGTATATACTTATTTTTAATGATGTTTAAAATGATCTATTTGTGATACAGGTTGTAGTTTTAGTACTATTTAATAACAATAAACAAGTTTTATACCACATTTTGACGTCATTATTGGAGACATAAGACAAAATGTAGTTGCTTGTTTGTTTATGCTGCAAGTGTAAAGAAAAGGCATTTATCATTTTCAGTGTTTTATTTAAAAAAGAATGAAAATATTATCCAGAACAGGGAAACATACTTAGTATTTTCTCTGCCCTCCTGGGAATAAAACTAACAATGTACAGATATTCATCCACACAGTGGAGGGAATTATTTGTGTAGCAGTCAGTGACATTACATCTTCCACCCTGCTAGGATTAAACCTCTGTATTGTCCTAATGGATCAGGAGAACAGCTGCATATCTTCTAGAAACATCACGACTCTAAGTTCTCCACACTGCCACACTACAAACTGTCTGTATGCTGCCTGACTGAACTGTCTGTTACTCTGTCCTGGGTCTGAAGATCAGCCATGTGTGGTGCATGGAAACACTGTAGTCTGGATGTTGTCCACAGTCCTCAGATTCTGGCCTGTAAAGGAATATATAGTTGTTAGAACTCCAAATGGGAAAGATCTGTGTAATTGGACAGAACATTCATCAACATGATCAGATATTTTTATTGAACAGGGCTTGTTGTTCTCTAACAGGACTTCTGAGTCCACATTACACACCAGGTCAATGTACATAACACAGATGAGCCCAGCTTTAGTTTTAATCAGTAAACAATAATAAAAAAGTAATAATAGTGATTACACTGCACTTTATTTTTGACACCCAAAGGGCTGAGGGGGAAACAGCAGAGAAACTTTGAGACAAGTACACTGGGAGATAACAGACTAATATTAAAATATATATACCTGTTCATATGCCGTTGTTGGAGTGTGAAGCTCGACGCAGGTATGTGCTGCTCGGCTTGCACCTCGTCCTCCCCGTCCTGCCTCTTCTTCCTCGGACCCTGGCAGCCCTCCCTCCTCTGCTTCGCCTCGACCCCGGGCCGGTCCCGGTCTGTGCTTGGCTCTGGAGTGCAGTCCTCATCAGAGACAATAAAGCTGTCACCGTGGAAGCTCTAAAATCCAAAACAACGTACATGTTACGAGTCTAACACGAAATTCATGTTCATGTGGTGTAACTGATGGAAACGGGAAAATGTGTATCACCTTGTTTTTAGCTTTGCCCGATGTTACCGCAGCTGTTAGCACAGCTACCTGTTGCTAACAGTTAGCTCACCAGCTCGTTACTGAATCAAAGTCAGACTTTTAAACCTATCCAATATAAACATGCTAGCTCGATAGTGAGAACTAACAGCCGCGTTAGTTGTTTATTTTTATAACGATAAAGTCAAATGTTTTCTTACCCCTGATGTGAGCCGCTGCATCGCTGCTCTCCGCTTCGTCACACTGTGCTCCTTTTCCAGCACCCGGTAACGCGCGTTCACGTGTTATGGGGGCGTGGCTTTGAAAGGAGCCCAGAAGGGAGGGGGTGGGAGTTTCTCTGGTGGATACTTTTAAAAATCTGGCCGTTTGAGCTAGTTTCTCAAACTTACCTACCCTGCCTTTAAGTTGAAGTTATCACATTATAAAGTATAGTCCTCGCTCCAGCCCTGGTCACTTGCTCTCTTTGGTTTCATTACAGAGTGCTCCTTAGCACTTGGAGCTCCCTCTGCTGTCCATAAGGTGCCTCTGCGCACCAGCCATGTCAAACCCAGCCTCCAGTATTTGGCCCACGCCTCCTTATTTGCATACACTCCTCAATCCTCAATCCTCAAATGCCCAATCCTCAAACCTCAAATGCCCAATCCTCAAACCTCAAATGCCCAATCCTCAAACCTCAAATGCCCAATCCTCAATCCTAAATCCTAAATGACTAAATGCCCAATCCTAAATACCAAATGCCCAATCCTCAATACCAAACGCCCAATCCTAAATACCAAATGCCCAATCCTAAATACCAAATGCCCAATCCTAAATACCAAACGCCCAATCCTCAATACCAAACGCCCAATCCTAAATACCAAATAAGACTTTTAGTTTTAGACTTTTAGTTTGAATTCTGACCAGATAATCCCTCCATAAGTCTTGCCCTTTCAACACATATATTGTATATCTATGGGTGAAAATGTCAAATTGACTCTATAGTGCAGCAATAGAATTGGATGAATCGCCAATGACGCAATGTCCTCTGGCTGGTGCAGTCAGAATGTATAGCGCAGAGCAGTTGGATAGTTGGTGTCTTGACCAAGCTATTGAGTTATTGTCCATATAGCTGAGACAATTAAAAGCCCATTATCTGAAAATGCCAGACCTTTCGCAAAATACTAACTAGCCAACAGTACTTCCTCAGAAGTAGAATTTTGTGACAATACTTTTGTGGTTGTTGTGTAATTTGTCTTAAAAAAAAAACAGAAAAATGAAAACGCCTCCATTCTGTGTAGGAAGAGTAGATTTCCTTTTCACTATAATGTTACTGCAAAAGTGTTAACTACAATACCAATACTGAAAATCCATATGGGGATATAGTTAAAGAACTGTCCTATATGAAGAAGAAACAATTACTTTTTATGTGCTTTATGTGCATATGTCTGCTTGTATGTGATCTCATGTAAAATGTAAAAGTGTATGCTTCTACTTCATGGTGCCAGAATGTGCTAATGTAAATTGTGTGCTTTTGTGAAGATACTGTATGTGGTGTATGTGTCTTTCTTTTTCAGGGAGACCTGTATGCTCCCATGGCTCTCATTATCCACTGGCAACTGGTTTTCACTAATCCCTTTCATTGGAAACAGCCTCCCTTGGTAGCAGCTGCCATGACTATGTTGCAGCAGAGGCACATTAGCCCTCCTCAAGCCCAATCTGGAGTTAGATATTAGTTTGTCATGAGCATGTAACTATGCAGAATGTAGATCTAGCTAATGCCAAACTCATAGAGGTAAAAAAGACATTTCTTGAGATGTTCTCTTTATCTTACGGACCCATACTATACGTTGTTGTGGTGATACTCATAAATACAGTTGCCATGTTATGACACTAACAAATAAGTTTCCATCCCTATGGGGGCAGAAGCCAGATTCATGCACAGAGCAACCTCTGACCATACAAGCACATAGATAGGTATTAATAGTTGCAAGCCTTCATTGTTGAAGAATTACTTTGTTTACATATAATTTTCATAAGTGGTTCACAGTGACTTGCACCTTGTAGTCCTACTACAGGAAGCAGTGTGACATACTTTGGCAGATATTTGTGGTATTGTGTGATCTTTTTCTGTGTGGATAAGCATAGTCCATTTTGTGCTAGGGACTACAATAGCAACTCTTGTTTTTAGTAGGTGTCTGAATTTCTACATTAAATTTATTTGCTATTTAGGAAAGAACAAAACCAAGTGTAAAGGTTTGGACAAACACACCTGTTGATGACTATAGCCACTCAACAAAAAGAATCCTTTGTTTTCTCACATTTTCCTTGTTCCTATTGATGGTGAATGTTGATTTATCAGGCATGGAGATTTCTCTTCTAGATGTGTTGGATGTCGTTTGCTCAGAAAAATAGATGAGCATTTCAGATGTTTTTAGAGATGATTGGTGGCTATGGAACAGTGGGTGATTTGTACACCAGCCAGACCCTTGTTCTTGAACCCATATCACTTTAAGATCTCAGAAGGGTAAGCTACAGCCACCTATTATTCATTCATCAGATGACATGAACAGACGTTTAAAGTCTCTGTTCCGCTGTGCTTACTCTAAATGCTGTCATCTCTGCATTCCTAACCTTGCTTTTTATTGCATCCACTCTGGCATTGCCTCTTCTTGTACTAGGTCTGTATTTTCTAAATCAGTGTGCATATGTTTCTTGTGTCAAAGTGTGAATTACACTCGGGAAAGTGAAACCTGACATTTAGCCTTTGTGAGATGATGAATTAAACTGTTTTTCTAAGGCTATCTAGATGCGATCAATGGCAGAGTCACAAAGAACTCGAACTTTTGGCAGCACTACATGCTGCTTACTGTAAAAGTACACACATGCTGCTGGGATTTTTCACCTTACTTCTGCTCTGGTTTTCTGTTTACTGGTTAACCTGCCTGTTTTTTGTCCTAAGAGAACATCATTTCAGTAAGATCTCTGGGGTTTAAGTAAAATATGTAATTCACAAATGGTCTTCAACCATCTTCAACCATGTCCAGTTATTGGTTTTAACCTTCTTTGCATGTCTTTCCCTTCAAATTTCCTTGTGCTTTGTGCTACCTGCCACACATCAGTGGTGCAAACGTGGGATCCACTTGCCCACTCCATTGACTTTTAGTGAGCACAGGTCAGACTCTTGATGTTGCGGAGGGCTCAATTCAAATATTCAAAATTTGCCTGTATTATAGTAACCCAAAACGCAACAGGTTTGGATAGGGCTTTGGTTCTTCTGCATACTGTATGCAGTAACGTTTAATTGTGATCATCATCAGTGACTGCGGATTTATATTTATATTTCTGTTAAGCAAGATCCATTGTCAACAATCCACCCAGACCAGTGGTTCTCAAAGTGGGGTCCCCAGCAAAAAGGAGAATACTTTATTTTCGTTATAATTCTATCCATAAATAGCACAGTGACAGAATGTCTGACAATTTTGGTCATGGGTTTAATACACTTTCTGTAATAAACCATATAAAAGCAAAAATCCTAACAGATGTGGAACTCTGGGAAAAAAATCCAGAGTCTTATCAAATTGGGGTCTGTGGTCTAATCTGTGTTAGTTTAGGGGTCCCTGATGTAAAAAAGTTTGAGAACCCCTGACCCAGACATCTCTTTGCTAGGTGAATGAAAAACTCTTGGTTTGTCTAAGAAAACGGTTTGACTTTTACCTCTATTACCACAGTTTGTCTATGTAAGTAGTACATGTTTTACTAAATTTTTGCTAATCCCACACTGTTGCCTCCAAGTGATCTGCGCTTCCGCTTCCATGCTTTCACATCTAGTTATATGGGCTTCCAACCTGTGCCAGGTTTTGTGAATACTCACAAACCTCATCGATCAGACAAAGGCTGGTATTGTTAGGGCAACGTCTCTTCTATGATTGGCAGTTATTGCATGAAGTGGCACCGTGAGAGAGAGAGGAGATGGGATTGATTAAAAGTGTGTTTATAGATTTGTGTGAGAGTACCTGTGTGGATGTGGCACTCACGGAATTTAATAACCCAGAGAAATAAAGAAAAAGAAGTGTGAAACAGAAAGATGCTGAGATCCAACTAGGCTCAAATGGTATTCCAAACATCTCGTCAATCACTCTTAAATTGTTTAGGTACCCACCCTTCATCCCTCACTATAAAAAACTGCCCATTTAGACATATCAATCATTGACTTGCAGAGCTGTTACAGCTCATTAGTTATTAGATTGAAAACATCATTAGACTAAGCTGATTACAAATCAGAGAGGGGTGTCTGAGTTAGGCTTTTGTGTGGTTTTAATTCAATCGTTCTCCAATAGTCAAGGCTTTGTAATAAACAATTTCAAACAAAGTTGGTTAGAATATCTCCTAACTTTGGATATATGGCCACGCCCCTGTATTGTGGCAAAATCCACAGTGGTCAGTTGAATTTAAACTGAAAACCACTGAAAAGTAGTACATTAGTGGTGGTAATGTCACAATCATCTACCAGTCGATGCGAACAGAAGTGGAGTTCCTGAGCTGCATTGCATTTAATTGCTGACAGTTGTGTTGAATGGGGTAGCAGAAACCTCATACCTTGTAGAAAGAAGTACCATATGAACTCTGGCCATGTTTTTCTTTTCTTTTAATAAAGCAGCACAGGTTGCCAGTATGATAGACTGACCTGGCAGCAACACTGCTAGCAAGGACAAAACAGCCTTCGGCATTGGTAGGTTCCAAAAGAAACAATGAGTTTCACTATTTTTACATGAAATATTGTGTTTGCACATTTGGCAGACATGCTTGCTCCAGTAATCTTCAGCAAAAACATGAAAGTACTATAATAGATTGTTACACTCCATTTCCTTGTTGACAAGCAGGTTTGAGCATTTGCAATGTGTCTTCTCATTTTACCTAATACAGAGCAAACCATAATACCTTCTCCTTAAATGAAACTGAAACATTACATTAATAGTTGGTTATTTTGCAAGGTGGGCTGCCGTTGTCGTAGGAACCAGGTTTGTGTATTCTTCATGCATTTGACCTATGAGAGGAATATCAAAGATAGGCTGTGTTAGAAATCACCACTCATTTACTACTTCCTACTCCCTATGTAGTGAGTTGTATGTAGAGGACTATATAGTGAGCTCACTCGCATTATTAGAACAACACTTTCGGACACTACACCGATCATTATTTAGGCACCGTTAATTAGGTCATTGCTGTCGGACAATCAGTTGGTGGACTGTTTTTGTTTTCCAGCGCAATGCATGATGGTATATAGGGCTTGGTTAGTGACAATTGGTTGTTATACTTTTCAAAATGCATTCTGGGATACATTGAGTGGACTATAGGGTATAAAAATTATCACTATACATTCGGAAAGCACTCCAAAATGGCGAGCTCACTATATAGTCCACTAGCTAGTGAATAGTGGGTGATTTCGAACACAGCCAGGCATCATGGAACATTTTCCAGTTCCATGATGCCTGATGGAAGTAACAATAACTCCCATATGATGTAAATTAAGTATTGTAGAATGTAGAATTAAATTTGCTGCCGTAAGACATGAAACAAAGCATAATGTGGCGATCCAACATAACTATTTTTCTGTGACACGAAACACTTAATGCACCAGTCACACCCCCATTAATGACCACTAACATTCCGACATTCACCAGAGTTTTACGCCCCTTTTACCTTTTAAGAAGGATGATGAATTTTCAAAATGGCAGGACTTACTACTACACCACTGGAGAAGAGGTAGCGTCTGTCTGGCAGTGTGTTTAGTGGAGCGTGCCCACGGCCTATTCCTGGCCTCGTGTGCAGTCTGCGGTCGGCAACTAACCAGGAACTTACCTGGAGTGTCGTCTTCAACTCCGCAAAGGATGCCAACAGCCGACACCTCGGCAATGGAAACCCGGGAACTCAAATCCTATGGGCACTAGGACTGGGTCAAGACGTAACTCCCGACAGCGTCAGAGAGTTTCGTTTCGTTTTGCTTGGCTTGCTTGCAGAGATCTAGTTTGTTTTGTGGCAGAGTATTCACTCTAGCGGAGGAATACGGAACTGACACCTCCAGAGATCTTATGTTTGACTTGTAGGGAATTAGTGTTGTGTCGTTCAAAGAACGTTTTGTTCATTTTAGATGTGACTCAGGAGGAACGGGTTGTTTCAGTGAGTAATTCGTTCATTTTCACACGTGTGAATAGTCTTGGACTCTTACGTTTCCTCGTTACACAGCAGCTGCATGGGCTCTGTCAGCACAGGAAAGAGAATTGATTAGTTCATGACTCTCAACTGTGGTTCTCTGGGTTTGAGTCATTCATTTGTCACGTGACCGCTGGCTACAGGGCTGTGGTAAGCAGGCAGCACAGGAAACAGAATTGATTAGTTCAGGACACATAACTGTGGGTCTCTGGGTTTGAGTCATTCATTTTTCACGTGACATCTCGCTACTGTGGAGCAAGAATGAACTAATCGTTCACCGCTCACATGCGTCCTCCTGAGAGTCTGTCCTCACTCGGCAGGCTGACTTACTGCCAGCACCGGGGAATGAGAGGCAAGTCTGTTGTCAGGTTACAGTCACTGGACTGACATATATCTAATATCAATTTTGATAATTTTGTGACATTTAATAAAGCATAACGTTATTACAGCACAGTTATGTTGTGCTAAGTTATAGTTTTAACACATCTGTACCGTAACTTTAGTCCTGCTAGTGTTCACAGCCGACAGCTGATGAGAGTTGTCCTGGGTCCGCTTCACTTCAGACCCCTGACAGGGTTCCACCGGGAGACGAATTACCACAGAGTCGACTCCTCTCCAAAACAAAGGGACCCGGTCATTAAAACATTAAAACGCAGCCACTTAGCAATGTTAGTGTTAGCCCTGTGGTTTGTTTACAGCTGATCCGGTCCGCCAACGAACGCAACATAACTTTTACTTTATATTTACCAACAGAGCCGTGTTGTTTTTTCACAGTTCCTGACTGGTGAACAACCTGCAGTGTTTGAGATTATTATGAAATTTGTTAAATTTTAATAAGAGTGTGTTTTATTCATCTAGTGTGTCAAGCTTATTACTTCAATATATTCCCTGTAAATCTGATGTTAATATATAGATGTTACTCATGGAGGCGTTAGGCTACTGTATGAATGAGCACTTATATAGAGATATAGTGATAGTAATTATAATTATATATATGGCTGGTCTGGTTATATACTCAGGAAAGATTGTGAAAATGGACGGATTTATTGAATATTGACAACATATTTGTGTGTATTTTACATGGTTTGAATTTGGTTGTGGCTCCATGGGGCTTTATAGAATCATGATAGAGAAAGACTAAGAGTGAATTAGTGCATTATACTTTGTCAATTAAAGCAAGCCAGGCAGCCTTCTGTATTTGAGAACTGTGCTGTTTTAAAAAAAATAAATCGCCTACTAGAGGGCTGCAACTCCGCAATAACCAGCCTAGTTAAAATGAACGAAATGAACCACATGACACAAAAAAAGATTAGTTCATTTTAATGAACGAGATTTGGTGACTCGACTCTTTCAAAAGAGTGGCTTTTCACATAACTATTGGGAATAGGGTTTGCTCAGGTTTAAACTGAGTGGTATTTTGGTTTTGGACATTTGAATTCTCACAGAGTGGCGGCTTTTAGTTGAGCCGTAGACTCCTTGTTTGTTTTTGAATTACTGACTGTGAAAGGCATTATTTCTTTAGTGTTTGTCTTCGGAATATGCAATACACTGATTTATATTGAAACCTCTGATTATTGCTGTGTTTATGTGTGTGCATCCAGTGTTTCACCAGATTTTGAGAGCTGAGTCATGAAGCCATGTGGGTGATCCTGAATAAGAACACCCATTTAACAATGTCGGACAAGTCTCCGTCTGGCACCCCAACCATATAGGCAATCCACTACAATAAGTGTAGTAAGTGTAGACTGTATTTTGGGCTAGCATTAGCACCTTTGAATTAGGGCTGAACGATTTTGGAAAATAATCTAATTGCGATTTTTTTTACCAATATTGCGATTGCGATTTAATTTGCCATTTAATTTTACCTACTGTATTATTCAATACTGACATGCAGTAAATCGGTGTATAGTATGACCAACACAATATTAGACAGATTAAACATACACTGTTCTTTCGTGTGGGTCAGGCCTGTGTTATGATGAATTAGGTAGAATTATTATTATGAGCATTAAGATATATCAAATTCTAATAATATGAGAAAGACAATTTGAGTCAAGTCATGGCATTAAATAATATGAAATAATATCATCAGGTCGGCCTACCTTTTCACCACGGGCTATTATACAGTAAGCTGTCAATACCAAACCCACAGTTTAACCACCAATTAATGAGTCCTTATCTCAGTTCAAATCATCTGGAGTCCATCTTTCTGTATCCTCGTTAGCAAACTAACAATTCTCAGTTTGAGGTTCAACTCAAAAGTTAGCTAACGAAAATAGAACAGTGACGCCTCTCATGTTTAATAGACAAGCTTAGTAATTCTCTGACAACACCGGATTTCCCCCGCAGCATCCGATGCTGGTGAGCAGTGCACCAGCTTTAACCAGGCTGTTAACTGGGGACAGACTGGGCCTCTTTCTGACTTAGGCATTTAGTTTGAAACGCCAATTTACAGACATTTCCTGGTGGCTGTGTGTGTGACGCCGGCGCCGATCGCCACAATACACTTACCTTACTACACGCGTCTTTCTGTTGTGCATTTTTCTGTCCATGAAAGCCGCGGATGGCCCGAAGATTTCACCCACCACCACCACCAAGTTACCCGCGGTGGCGGTTGCTACTTTCATTCTCTGTGTGACATTAAAGTTTATGTAGCGTGAGCTTCAAGCTTAAGGACATTTTACAAGAAGGCAAGTTACAGCGTAACATGCAGACGAAGCATTAACTTCGTCAGACTGCTTTCCGCTTGGGTGTCATGTGACCAGAGTGTAATTACAGCCTTTGCGATTAGAAAATCTCGTTTTATTACATTGCGATAATATCGCAAATGCAATTAATCGTTCCACCCTACTTTGAATGCAGCTCATTGGCAAAGTTATGGCAATTTATTTTTCATGAACACAGTTAATTGAAATAATGCAGGGCCACATTATATTATACACTGTATATGGATGTTTTCCCGGCAGTTGTGCCTCTTTTTATGAAAAAGGGCAAACTAGTGAAAGAAGTATGCAGTTCCATTCAGTTCCTATCTTCTGTACTGTAGAGAGACTGAATGGAAACTAGGATTGAAGAACCATATTTCATGCTTTTCATTCTGCAACAAACAACCTTTGTCTAATGAGTGGAAATATTTACGTGATAATCCAAGAGTGCATTTCAACCAACCCAATTAGGATAGTAACATATCTAGGGCCTATGCCAAATATTTGAAGACTGACAGCCCTTTTCTGGTTCTACATTATAAGTCATGGATACACACACACACACACACACACACACACACACACACACACACGCCCCAATAGAGCCAAGACTACATTCCATAATGTCTGAAAAAGAGAGGGGGGCTGTAATTTTGTTTTCAAAGGAGAAAATATTGTTCTGTGATTGTACGATAATTAGAGCTGCTGTACTTAAAAAAGACTGGCAAGATGAATGATCAGCACCTGCTTAGAGGTTATGCATGCGTGTATGCATATTATTTACGTGTGCAATTTTGAGATTAATGATAATGCCTGATACATGCCTTGATGTAAACTTATCAGTTAAAAAATTTCCACTTTGGCATTTAGATACAGTTTTGGCCACATGGTGTTGATAAGGCTATGATATTTGAGCCAAATTGAGGGCGGGTCAACAACTGCCAATGACTACTGCTCATCACACATTAGCAGTGTGTGTGTTCATACCGTACTGCATTTTTGCATGCGTCTATGTGTGTTTATTTGTGATAACAATTTAAAGTCCTTGTAGCTTTGTGGCTGTACACCCTCTGGCCACCAGAGGGTGTAAACACTTACTGTAAATACTGTGAACAAATCCTGAATGATGAGGTTTGCGATTGTAGCTGGCATTTGCATCATGTTTTCCAAATTGTTTTTCCTTTAGTTAAACATTACTTTCATTACAACAGTTGCATCCATGTTATGAGCTGCGTTATGATCACCAATTCCCCAGTTTTGAGGTTGAGGTTACTTCAGCTTCATTTGTTATTTCTTTTGAAAATATGATGAGGTTATTGTCAGGGCAAGATCTACTCCCTTGTAGCACATAGCAGCAAAACTATATTCACTGTTCACAGGGGGCACAGGAGGTTAATGTGTTGGCAATATCAAACTCCCCCAAGGCAGCAGGATAAATCCAGAAAATCATTTGAGATGAATTGGGGAAATCCATGCACCGTTCTCCTTATGTGTGACACATGCTTGGTCCATGAGGTGTAAATTGCAGGGGGAAGATGCCTTCCATTTCTGCTATAGGTCTTGTGAACAGCTGGTCAGGGGTTGTTCTTACATTGAGAGCCCCCTGGAGCCACATAAGACTCCCTGTGAATGCACATAAAGCTGCATCCACAGAAATATAAGCCTTAGAACGGATATCAGTGCAATCTTTCTCAGGTCATTAAAGCTTAAAATATGTAGACAATTACACTGCCACTTTTGTACACCAATCAACAAACGCCAGAAAAGCTCTTTTACAGAGCTACAAGTGGATATGGCAGATTTGGAGGTCTGACTCGTACAATCCGTGATGGGAAAACTGGGAATTTACTGGAGGAACCATACTACTTATTACTACTTACATCTTACTATTACTTATTTCTCAATTTCTTAATTGCTCAAAACTAAATATTTTTGTCTAATGCATGTTGACACTAAAAAAATCTTTACATGATCACAAATTATGTTTTTACTTTAACTGAAAATGACATAGACCTTAAATAACTTGAGGGTTCACCATGACACTGTGTGGGACTGTTACTGAACTCCGCTTGACCCTGAAGCCAATGAGAATATGGGTCAATCTAAGAGAAAGGTGAGTTGCTCCGTCTCTGTTTCACCCCTTTCTCTGTCTTTCTATTGCTGTAACATCTTTTCTTTCTCATTTCTAAAAATGACAAAAACACCCACAGCTGAACAGATCAGTGTCTTCAAATAAAAACTGCCATCTTATTAAAAGTGATAATTCAGAGAATGGCTGTAATTCAGTTTTTCCTGGAAGTGTTTATGAATCGTACCAGGCTATGCTTGGGCTAAGTAATCACCCAACAGGGGACCATATTATAGAGCTCATTCTTTCAATTAACATCGATAACAACAAAGGGGATTAAAGCTCTTCCCTTAGGCTTCCCTTTATTTTCCCTCAAAAGGTGTTTTCCCTTTATATACAGTAGTGTGTGTGTGTGTGTGTGTGTGTGTGTGTGTGTGTGTCCATGCATGCTTGTTAGAACGTGTGTGGCCTACACACTATGTCAGTGTGTTCAGTCTTTTTTTATACTAGTGCATCTGAGGATGTGTGCATGTTTGTGTATACTGAATGTGTATGTACTTGTGTGTTTTTGCATGTATTTATGTATACATGCACCGAACATGCACCCTTTGTGTGTGTGTGTGTGTGTGTGTGTGTGTGCTGCGTGTTCTGGGCCAGGTCAGTGGCAGCTTTGATCAAAACAAGTGTTGCCTGAATGTGACAATTTGACAGAGGTTTACTTTCCCCCCTCACAGGGAACAATGCCCAAAACTAACACAAAACATGAATCTGACCTGCCACACTACAGTGAGCTTACAGTACTTGGTGTCACTGGCGGCAGATAGACTTTTTTTTTACTCACTTGATTCCTTGAGGCTGTCAGACAGTGAAGAATTGATTTACCTTTTGTAAAATTGAAAAAGGTAACCCCAAAAATCTGGACAAGGAAAAGTTATAGCATCTGTTGAAGTACGCCGACTTCCCCGAGTCCGTTGATGAGAAAGGATCAGAAGGAGACGAGTTATCAGATTCTTACAATATTTTATTGAGCTCACAAAGCAGATATATATCTGGATACTCTGCTCTCTTAACCTAAGTGTCTGAGGTTCCCCACAAGAGTCTGAGATTCTTCCTGGTAAGCAATAACTATATAATGGGAACCGCACCCAGATGCACATCTTCTTTTGCCTTATTTAGCAATGTCTGGTAAAGATGCAAATATCATGCATGACCTATAACCGTGTGTAGTCGTGCATGTACCAGACAGAAGATTCTGGACAGTGTGAAGTGTATGGTGTGTGTTTAAGTATTAGGGAAGGACAGTGTATCGTGTGTGTGTGTCTGTTGAGTGATGTATAAGTGTGAGTGTATGCTCTGTATGCTGCAGGGTTCACTGGGTGAAAGGTGCGGTTCCTGTTTTCTGCACAAGCTCTATGGTTAATTATATGCTGATTAATATGATGCTAAACTTTTTGTTCCTTTCTTATCTCTATGTCAATCTCCATATGGGGGGGGAAGTGTTAGGACAATTCCAAAAATAATTAATAAAATAAAAACTAATAATATACTATAATAAAATAAAACTAATATCAAATTATATTATACATTATATAAACCATCATCATTGAGTATAAATATATTTCAAATATAATAATAAAATGAATGATCTCTTTGTTCTTACTTGTTTACTTGGCAGTACAAGTTGAATCTTCCCATTCACCAAAAAGTAAACCTTCATATTGACCAACCACCCCCCTGTATCTACATGAAATGGTTTGGTCCTGCCTTAGCCACTCATGGGGTTTAGTTGCAGTCAGTAGATGCGGCAGAAATAGCCTACAGTGTCAACAATGTTGACTAGTAGACCAAATCTGGTTTTCAAAAAAACGAAAGAGAGGAAAAACAAAGGAAAGAATGTCACTCACTTTTTCACCATGAAAGGTGGGCAGCCTTTAGTCTGTGAGTGGTGTTAACCTGTTGGCTTGACAGTGAAGAAGGTGAGCAGCACTGTGTTGATGACAGGCCAGTTAGCAGGGAGTCTGTGGAGATTTCTCTGTCTCTCTTGCTCTTTTTACCATAACAAAAAAGACAATGAAATATTTTTAATGACAGAAATTCTAACAAATTCTTTTCTCACTTAACGATCATTATGAAATCCAGTACAGACAGGAACACCTTCCTGTCTGTACTGGATGCTGGACAGCAGCTTACCTCAGCCTGCATGTAAGTTACAGACTATATTAAACTAATCCCATTTGATACGTTCATTTAGATTGAATTATGGCCGTTAAATGACATCTATAGATACAGGCTTTATCATTCCCATCATGAAGGACAATTTATTTGAGAAGCAAATAGTGAACTGCATCCTGGATGCAGACTTGCATGTACAAATCACCAGCACTAAATATTGTGGTAGTACTAATATTGAACTACAAGAAGCAAGACACTTGCTGCAAGCCTTTAATTAGAGTTATGTAAAGCTTTTGATGGGACAGTTAAGTCCTAGAGAAGTAGTGACAACAGCTGTGCAGAGAGGGTCCAATTGTATATCAGCCCCTCTGATATACAGAGCAACAGAGAAGCAATAATAATAATAATAATAATTTTAAAAAATGTATATATACCAAATTGGCGAAATTTGGCACATAAAAAGAAAAAGCTACCTACAACACAGATCAGACAAACCAACACACTGACCAACATGGCCAATAAATTATTGCATAAAATGTAATGCATATAAATACAAAGTACGGACAGCAGTAACAAATAAAATATCAAATGTGGGCCTTATAGCTTGAGTTGGGTCTAAAGTCTTGGAAATTAAATAAATAAATAAAGCAGACAAAATCACCTCACAAATTAATGCAATCACACTTAATTGTATGATTTAGAGAATCTCTTACATCTCATTTTGTTACTGAATGAATCAGCTCTGCATGATATAGCTGCACAAAGAAGACCAATCTCTCCCTCTAGTGGATATATGTTGTTAATGGCTTTTTAAAGAGCAAGTTTTACAAATGACTTGAGATGTGTCTATCAATGCTAAACCATTACCAGAAATGAAATGAATTCAGTGCATATTCTCATCAGACCATTTAACACAACACAACTGTCTCAGAGTCCTGACTTGGTGACAGGGATTCTTGATTATGAATAAATGGATATATTTCAAATTAAATGTGTCGTTATGTTACTTGTGTGAGAGTGCATGCTGGTTTATCTTTACCATCAGCTTTACAATGATATACAAACACTTTCTGTCAAAAACAGAAACATCCATATGATCATCTACTTGGATATATTCAGCACATTCTACTCTTTAGGCCCAAATTACCAGTGCACATCAGTGGAAAGGAACCATATCTCCACAATATAATGTTTGACAGTAGTAGTGAGATGGTAAGTGGCCCCTGATGGAAAGAGAGATCCATATGAAGCATACAACACCAGTCAGAGAGCCAAGTGGGAATTCTTCCTCTTTGACCATGCTAGAATTTCTCAATCAATTTCCCTCTGCTGCCTTTGACCCAGATCAATAGCTATCATTGGAGAAGAAGAGATAAAAGAGAAGAGTGAGATCACCTGCCACACACTCACAGGGGAGAATGGGGAAATCTGGTTGGCAGTCTGCCCTTTTTGCATATTTTTGCAATTTATTAAAAAAAGGAACAATTATGGAACAGGCCTTTAAGAACAGAATTCCTCTTATATTAATTTAATGGTTACAAACAAATACACACACATGCACACTTAGACACACTTTCTTCCTCCTTCTCTTCCCATTCCAAGTAACAACAAATCAATCTCTTTTGTGTTCTAATATATGTGCTTCTGTCAATAACAAACAGATGATCATTACTTTACCTCCAGATGAATATTTAATGACACACATGCCCTCAAAAATATGAAAAGTAGAAACTGCTAGAAAGGCCGAGACGGAGCGGGGTAAAAGGAAGGATACAAAGCGCTTAAGCCTTCTAGTCATTACGATGCCCCCTGGTACTCAGGGCCACCAAGGAATCCCTTAATTCCTCCAGCATTATGCGCTTCAGACTCTTTCATGTCCTCAGTATGGGAGACGGAGGATGGGGACGGGGGGGTCTCTGGAAAAATTCTAATATGTCTCTTGCTATGAAAAAATATGCACATACATTTAGCATTTAGATTCTCCAAGGGCAGAACAGAGGAGATGGGCACATGTCAGCTACCATATTGTGTGTGTGTGTGTTTGTGTCTGTATGTGCATGCGTGTCTTTGTGCATATCCGAATGCACATATGTTTGTGTGAGGAGGCCATCCTTAAATGGTTCTGTGTTTATTTATCTCCAGTTTGTGTCTCTGCCCTGCGGTTACCATAGTAATATTAATGATTCTGTGCCTCCACACTGGAAATGAGAAAGGTCATGTGTGCTATCCAGCCCTGCTTAATATATACTGTGCTAAACTGACAGGGAGGGTATTGGTTAAACTGACAGAGTGGTTGACTCATTGGCAGAGGTTAACTGGTTTCCTGTCCGGCTGACTGAGGGACTGACTGGTTATTTGAAGTTTAGGGAGCAAATTAAATGACAGGTAGACGTTTTGGCATGTTGACTGGGTAACCCGATGAGTGGCAAGCTGGCTGGATAGCTGACTGGCTTGTTGAGTGACTAAAGGACTAGCTGAGTGTCTGATTGACTTGTTGGTGGAATGACTGTCACTCTGACGGACTGCTCAAATGGCTGTCTGGGTGGCTTGTTGGCTAACTGAACCAAGCCAGTCTGATTGAATGGCTTGGTTGGTGGCATGCTTGTTTGCCCCTTGTTTTGTCAGCTTGAGGAGGTCTAATTCACAAGCAACACAAGGAAGATAAAACTTTCTGATTTAAATACATACTATATAAAAATTACTTTCCTTTAAAATGAAGGCTTAACACTGGTAATTGTCTATAAACAGCAGTAGCATTCTTTCCTATGTTGTTAATAACACATCTGTCAATTAGGTTAGCTGTAACATGGACTAAAATAATAGCCTCTCCTTAATTGTGTTTCTGTTTATCCAACAATCCTCAGAGGATTTTTTGCTTTATATGGGATGCAGTAATACTATTTGTACTATAATACTATTTACAGTGACCATCATAATGTCTACATTTTGTAGCGACCGTGGCGTCCATTTATCTGTATCCTATTATTTAAAGGCTTGTCATTTCATTGTACGCAGTAGACATGCACACATTGCATATTTATTTTGAAGGTGTATCATCTACAAATTGTTAGTCACCAAATTTTACTGGTATGTTGGAGAATGTTTTTTCAGTCCACCTTTTATATTGATTTTAAAAAAGGGGCTTTTCTCTTAAATTTTTAAATAAAATCAGAACTCACTGATATAACTCCATGGTGGACTCCTATTACAGGATAATATAATTCTGAGTGACTCCAATTAGGCTTAGACAGAAAGTGGGACAGGCAATATTTCACTGTTGTGGCCACAGGAGGGCACAGCAGGCTCATCTCTCACCCTGCCGCTTTATTAAGATGGAAACGACTCAAAAGGAGGAACAATCTTTATATCTCTCTTTCTCCTCTCTCATACTGTGTGTATCTCAAGCCTTTATTGAAATCTCTCCTCTATTCAGACGTGTGTTCATAATTAATTACACAATTTGGGATCATTATTCACAGACATACACACTCAGTTGTGTTCCCGACCACAGATGAAGACTTCATTATCTGTGGAACCTGCCTCTCAGATTCTCCACAGGCTTACTGGGCTTGCCTCATCAGAAGTCTTTAAGCAGTCACTGTCTATTCAATAATACCGACCTGCTCTTTTCTCACCAAGTGATCAGTGATTATTCGAGCTTCCACTCTAATTGACTACATCGCGCCCAAGCTGCTTTAAACAGTGAATGAAGACATGTATTGATGCTGTCAGATGAAAACAGTTTGTGTCCAAATTTTAAAGTTTGACAGAATCAAAGAAAACTGATACATTTCATGACCAATGATCATGTTTTACTAAAGCCTATGTGTGTATTTATTGCACTTACTCGTAATGTCAATATCATTATAAATGCTTATTACATTGTATGTTATAATGGCATAGATTGAATGCATCTCTTTATTTTAAGTGACCTTATGACTGCACTTGTGCTTAACCCAAAACAGAAAGACAGTTGCCTCACTAATCTTATTTGAAAGTAATTAAATACACAGCCAAGTAGAGTAGTCACACAGTCCCATGGTACTAGACAAGTAAGTAGTATTTATGAAGAAGGCTGATGCAGTAAAACAGACTTATTTTGATGGATAGAATCTGTCTTTCTCAGAGCAAGCTTGGATGAATACCAGTAAAATTAGCCATTTATTTTATTTTAGCCAAAACTGGTCAGAGGCAGATTCGAGGTGGCTAAACGTAACTTATTTACACACCGGTTGATGTGGCTAAACAGTATATCATGCCTCATAATCTCAATTATTTATGTTTATTTATGATAACCTTTATATTACTTTTTATTTTAGTGTCGATTGCCACTGACTATGTTCAGTTTCTTCAGTAAAAATTTATTATATTTATTTACTTGATTTTGGCCTGTTTGCCTGAGCTATTTACTTTTCTTTGTTGGAATTATAGCCTAAATAAGTATCATAATGGGCCGGAGTAAGGTAGATTGCTGGATTGTGTCGTAACCTAAATCACAAAAGATGCTAATTTTGTTACAGCAAACATAGCATTGTTAAATAATGATACACTCTCACATTGTACACCCAAATTCCACATTGATTCTGTCATTCAGCAGTCACCTGTCAACAGTCACCACTAGAGAATAAAACTTGAATTAAAAGGGTTTCCCCCAGGTTTCAGGGACAAGTTAATAATTTGACAGCTTCACAAAGGCATTTTCTGGCTAAACTGCCATTTGGTGGCTGGATTAGATTAATTAAACTGTGAGCTTGACAATAAAAATTACCTAATTTTTGTATAACTTGGAGTGATGCATATTTGTATTATATACATCACTCCAAGAGACATTACATTTACTATTTGTGTAACATATTCAATCATGCAACTGATGATGAAATGTAATTGGAAAAGAGGAAATACAGTAACCTACTTCCACAACTCTTGTCTTCTGCCACAACGTAATTATAATGTGATTAATTTTGTCAACAATAATTACATTTTTCATGACAGAATTTTAAGCAAGGGAAGATGCAAAACATTATCATAACACTCCCCATTAAGTTGTTTGTGTCTGTTTGTTTATTCAATTAAATATTAACAGCCTGCTGCTAAAACTGATGAGCAGTTAATTCTCTCTCGCAAGTGGTCTTCCAGATCTGGAGGATAAAACAAACCAGACATGTCGATTGACGAAAAACAACCACATGGTGAAGCAAGCACAGTGGAATAATGTTTAAATTCATTTCAGATGAATAGCGTTGCCTCACTGTTTTTACAAATCATACAGTCTTCAATGAGTAGTGAATTTATAACTTTACTATACATATGAGCAGATTTGGGTTTTATGTCACTCAACTCCTTATACACATTATAACAATGGCTGGCTTTAATATCTAACATTACTACTTAACTGCCATGGTGCAGTTGGTTGGTGTGTGCATGCTGCATGCTACATATAGGCTACATACAACACTACTAACATCCGCTATCCAAGAAACAGGATGTGTAGAGACACTAGAACACTCATATGCATTTACAGTGATGCAATACATTCAAAATGCCCCAAAAACTGCTTTGCATGAAACTTCTGTAAGAGTAGCCATTAGAAAAGAAGTCACGTGATTTTCTCATGAAACTGGTGATGTATTGGTTTGACAGTCTAACAAACTGGCTTTCACCATACATTTACTGTACATACTGAAGCATGCAAGGTGGCAAATAGTGCTGTAAAGGTCTAGACATTTGTGTTCTGTGAATATGAAATGAACATATATGTGATGGCCATACTTTTAGTTTTGACATCCTTCTTTCTCAGATTGTGGGCTGAACTTAATGTGAAGCTACAGCTGAACATCATAAGCCTTTGCACATACATTATTAGCCTGTCCTCATAAACCTTCATAGTAGGGTTTTTAGCCTTAATCTAGGTAAGCAGGTTTTATTTATGGGTATCAATAATGGAGTATCTATTAGAATATCCCCCACTCGTGCAGTGATGGAGGTACACATTAATATTTCAAAATATTAGTAAGACCTGGCTTTACAAGTCTTTTGCCTATATCATTTAAAAGTCCATTTTTTTCCTGACAGGTCAGCCTTCTGTTACTTTAAAACGCATTTGAATGACCATGGTGACAAGAACATTAGTGAAATCTGCCTTTCCATTTTATTTCCAAAGGGCCAGGCTCATATCACTATAATCATCCATTTCAATGGTCATGTGGATATGGAGATAGCAACTCAGACACTTTTCCCAGTGGCTGCATTTCCTTAAAATGGAGTAACATGATTTTTGTGGAATATTCTATTCACTTGCAAAAGGAAATATTCGCCTAAATATCAAATTTACATGGTACAGCTATGATTATGTTATACTCTGTTATACTGTGATAACAACAACTTTTATAACGTATATGGAAATGGTGTCTTCTCTGTGTGTCCAGTGTTTCTTAGAATGAGGATATCAGGACAAGCATGTAATGCAAATGTAGGGAGTCAACCCATGGAGCTAATTTTCACCATGGTTGAAAAAGTAAAACATTTACACGTTTAAGGTCACAGAGTTTTCATGCATCTTTTTGGGTGGTCTGATAGCATTTTTTAGAAATTTTAGAAAACACTAACTCGTTAAAGGAAACAAGAAAAAGAAGATCCAAAAAAAAGTGAAATTCAATTTTTTAGCAAAAAATACTCATGAGATGCAAGTATAGCCATATTCAGGTATGTATTTGTCACTGTGTTTCTAAGGGATGACTAAAAAAACACATCAAAAAGACTTAATAATTTATTAAAGTGGTCGTGGCTTATTACAACTACTCTAAATATCTAGACATTTCACATTCCAAACTATAAAAAGAAAAGTCCTACAGTGCTAAAATGTCCACAGTGACATCAAGCACTGTCTTACTGTAATTAGTACTTTATACACAACATTTTCTATTTCGCCAAATGTTTGATGACACTTTGGCAAGACACCCAAAACCAGAAGAGTGATTTATTTCAGAATTTAATCACCAATATTTTCACTGTTGCTTTTTTGTTTTTGCGAAAGCTTGAATAGACAAAAAAAAAAGTTTTTCACGTTATATCATTGTTTCACCTTGTGAAAAGGTGTGTGGAAACCATGTATCCCCAGCTGTGCAGTCAGTAAGTTGCCTTCTCTGGGAATACTATGGTCCTGGGTTCAAATCCCAAGGTGACAAAGTCATACTTGACATCAGTGTGTATGATTTTGAAGTGCTCATTCAGGTCATACCATGTCCAACGTTGCCTATTATGACCCCCTGAAAATGTCTCTTCTAAAAAGTGTTTCTAGCAAATACAGTAAGATGTAGAAACACCAAAATTGGCTGGTGTATTGTAAATTCCACTACTCAGGTAAATATATAAGGACACTCAGTGACCTTAAGGCTCATCTGCATCTTGTTTTCTGCTCTGAAAATGTCAAGTTTTTCAATTCTTTCCCCTATTTTAAACATCTAGTTAGACACTGTTGTGCTAATCGTCTCCACTGATCTCCACTGATCTTAAGTTAAAGAAAATCTGATCTGTCCATTCAATTATAAAAGCTAACCAATTTCTTTTTATCAATTGATTGATATAGAAACATATGTAGTCATGTGAAACACATCTTCTCTGAAGGTCGTAAATTACTTTAATTGTTTCTGAAAGTAGATATATATGCCCTAACAGAGCATAGTGATGACCATAATTCATTATTTGAAAGAAAATATTTGAAAGTTTTGCTTATTGTCAATTAAATAAGAAAAGAATCATAAAAATGCTTATTTGTATCCCTATCACTGCCGCTTAGCAATGTTTTCTTTTTGTATTCATTTTGAGACATTATCATGTGGATAATGTAAAACAGGGTTGCTTTTAGATGCAGTATAGACATACATTTAACCATAATGATAATTAAAAATACACTTTGAAAAATGACAGAAATCCTCTTTCAAATGTCTGAATTTCATTGTGCGTTTCAGAGGTTTTGATAGGTGCATTCTGTTCCTATGTGTTTGTTTGTCCCTTTATTTGCACATGCCTGCATGTGCATGATTACAAGTAGGGAATGTGTGATTGCAAGCCTTTGTGTGTAAATTCTTAAGTTTGTGTGCCTGTGTGCGTGTGTGTGCACGTATATACCTGCCTTTATATGTGTATGTGAGAGATGGCAGCTGCTGTCACCCAGTGGGGCTGACAGTAGTTAAAGACAGTAAAGATGTGTGTAACAGGCTTGCTGTCACTTCCTTCCCTGTGTTATTTTACTTCTCTCTAATGGGCTTTATTTCATTGTCAGCTGGCAGTCTACCTCCTCCTCCTTCTCTCTTTCTTTTCCTTCCTTTATTCCCTCCTTCCTCATTTTCTCTCTCTTGACACATTACAGGCTGCCTTTGGAGAACAGCAGAGGGCCAGAGACCCCCTGCCAGCCATAATAATGTGGTAAAACAAGCCGACAGGTAGAGTGTGTTTGGGTGTGTGTGCATATCCACATTTGTTTAAGTTTGTGAGTTCACATGCATGCACTTGTGCATCAATGTGTGTGTCCGTTCCCGTCTTCATGTGCATGCCATGCATATGTCTTCCTTTGTGTGGCTTCTTCTGTGTCCTGGAAAACCTATCAAAGTCCTCCCCATTAAAAAGCCTTCTGTGGCACATTATTAGCCTCTGTTACAAGGGCAATCTATCTAAGCTCAAACTAAAGGGGAAGCAGAGGGGAGGAGGGCTGGGCATCGGAGTGGTGGAGGAGATTCCTGTCAGCTCAGAGAACATTAGCTGTCCCAGAGTGCTTGTAGCCGCAGCAGGTGTGCTGACCCACCAAGACCCATCAACCCCCTGCTTCTCTCTCTTTCACACTCTCTCTCACACACACACCTACACACACCCACACACACAGTCTTATGTCTCAGCTGGGGAAGCACAAACACACAGAATTTCTGACTGCAGGAACACACCCATATGCAAAATTACACATATCCGCAAATGGCACAATAACAGACATGTTCACACAAACAAACACACAATACCACCCAGTGAGGCAGTAGCTCTTTAAATCATCTGAAGGGAAACAAAGTTGTTGTATTAATAATAGTGCAGTCTTGTATCGCTAACTTATGAGACAAAAAAGGCAGCAAGAAATAGGGAAAACAGGAATGCATTATTAGTGGATGTGGACCACACCTGGTGTTTGTGAGCTTAAGGGTTTTGAATATGAGTGTGTGATTCTTGAAGGCAAATACTGTAGTTTGATGCTCTTAAAACAACCTGAATGGATTTGAAATAGCAAATATGAAGAAGTTTTGCAGAGGACAAAAAAAAATTCAAAATAAAATAGGAGGATGTTATGGCTTAATATGATAAAAATCTGAGGACTGACTTGCTGGTGAGCCTCAAGATACAACTGCGTCTGTCCAGGAATCCAAATCACTTAACTCTTTACTGTTTCTGTGAGTGCATTAGTCTATGCTGTATGTGCCTGTGTTTTTACTTTAATATGCTGTTTCTGATCTAACCTGACTAGTGTTTGCTCTTTTCTACCGAGCTGTCCTCATTAGTCAACCTTTTCTAATAGTTTGATAAAGTCATGAGTAATTTATGAGATTATGAGGTCTATCTACAATAAACAGCTACAGCACAAGGGTTTGACACAACCTCAGATTTAGAAAAAAGAACGATACATAGACACAAATTGAAATTTCCTGTGTCAATGAATTATTTGGTGGCGTTCAAATTCACCTTGAGTGCACTCTACACAGCTCATATTTACCACATCCCTTTGCATTTTACAAGCTTTCCGTTTGACCACCTCATTTGCTTTGAAAAAGGTCTAAGATGGAAAGGTACAGACTAGAAAAAGTTGGGCTCTTTATTCAGAATTCCTTTTGTATTTCTATTTAAGTGATTTTTTTTCATGGCACTTTATTAGCCCAGCTTTTACTGTCTGCAACCGCTAGCAGATTCTGAAGGAAAGGGAGAGAGGCGGGGTGGGTTGGGGTGGATGGAGATGGTGAAGGAGGTGGGAGGGGGCTGAGAGATGGATGTAAATGTGGAATAATGTAGCAGGAGTGAATTTGCATGGTCAAATGTCAAAAAAATGAAGCCTTCCCCTGAGCCTTGTCAGGAAAAATAACATAAGTGGCACGCTCCAGCACTGGCATGCCATTAGCGGTTAGTTCTGCCTGTCATCAGTCACTGAGAAGAAGAAATGGCCGTCATTATCTCCAAAAAATGGACTGGGAAAGATGGATACACCCCCCCTCTTCTCTCTGTGACAAAGAGGCATGTGCACATACATTATGTGAATGTGCACACTCAGACACATATAACCACACAAAGGCGGATACACACCTGCATGCGTGTGTGGTACTGTGTGACTGTACACATCAAGCACAGATAGTGTAGAGTTTCAGTATACTGCAATGCAACATAGACGTACACACACACACAAACATGAACATGCAGACATGTCTGACCAGGAAACAAAAAAAGTGATTTCTCAAGAGTAATATTGTCAGGTAGAGGAGATGGTGAAGCATATTTGTGAGTGATTGTATAACACAGTATGTGTATGTGCACACATGGGCATGTTGATGCGTGAAAGCTGGATGTAAAGTTAAAGTTAATAATTGTCTGTTACCCCTCTAATGTTACTTGTCCTGGGGCTGTTTGCAGCTGAATATATTAATGCTCAATCTGGACTAATAGCTTCATTTTCAGTCAAGTAATCTCTATTAGCGTGCTACTGTATACCGACAGACCGGCCACATAATTAAATGTATGCCACTAGTTGAGAACGAGCAAGGGATATTGGATGAGGATTGAGTACAGATGTGAATAAGAAGAATCATACATTTCTTTTGATATGCATACACATACACATGCGCTCACTCTTTCACTCGTTCAGCTCACTGCAGGAAGGAGGCTCAGGCAAGCAATTGTATAATAAGCTTAAAGACCATAAAATCTGCAGTAGCAGGGACAATTAGCCATTACATTCCCTGGTATTGATAGCCACACATTGGTTTTTGAAGATAAAAAAAATCCTCTCACTCTTACATTGTCTGGACAGCATGTTGAATTGTCTTAACAAGCGTTGACAATTCAATTATTCTTCGTTTTTAATTTCGTTGGTTTTTTTAAGAATAAAGGGACATCTGTATTTGCATATTATTACAGTCACTGGCGCACATTCAAATAAATCTAAGACAAGTTTACTTTGTTATGCAGAAGCTTTGTGCCATCAGTTTAATGTGTCCTTGAAAATATTGCTCTTGACATTCAAGAATGCAATTTCCATGTGGCGATGAGACAGGGTGGGTAACAATAGCAGAAAACTGAATGTAGGTATGTATTGAGAAAAAGTCCATGAATTTTAAGACAGGGAATATATTGAGAAGCCTTGCACCAGACAATGAGAGAGAGATAGAAAGAGAGAGAGAGGAAGACAGAAAGAGAGGGAGAGAGAGGGAGAGAACAACCGAGCAAGAGATCAGCATGGCAGCTAATGTAATGAATAATATCTCAAGTGTAAATCCAGCCAATTGAACCTAGGGTTGCCTTCTCCCTCTAGCTAGGCTAAATGAGTTTCCATGGGAATGTGGATGAAAGGAGCGCAGACGTCTAGGTCAGGCATATTGGAGAGGAAGAGGCAGAGAGGGGATGGGAGTATGAAATAGAGTCCTCAGGGACTGGTTTGGAGAGATTTGCACTTGTGCTAAGCCACTTCAGATGTGAGTGGAGGGTCTAACAGCCTTAGACTTGAGCATCAAGGTATGTGTGTAGGTCTGTTGTTGAGCTGTGTTAGCACTGAGGGCAGAATTTGCCCCAGAAGGGCTGAGAGAATTTCATACAAGTTATGCCTTTTCTGTGTTCAATTGAACATATTGTTGTGGTGTTGCCGAGTATAGAATAGGGGATCCTGTCAAATCAAGTATGAGAGACAAGCCTATGTACATATACAATGCATACAGAAATACACCATCACAGATGTTATACCACACACGGTTTTTAGCTCTCCCTCTTGCATTTCTTCTCTCTAAATATTGTACCCCATGCTTGATTTAATTGAAAGTCCACACAGTCTCCCCTGCTAGGAACCTGTCTGCTGTACTTCAGAAGCTGTAGTGACTAAGTTCAAAGTGACACATCTAGGACATGTGAGCTGCACATTACCTTGACACAGTCGAGCTGTATGAATTAGCCGCTGTCTGAATTATTAAAATAACAAGGGACATTTCATGTGTTTGGGTAGGGCGATATACCCCACCCCCAGCAATTCTAATTGTCCACTTTAACTACTTTCTTTGAGCCTTCAGCATCAGTCAATGTAAAGAACTGGTTAGCAGATTTCTTCGCTCCCATTAGTGAAGAGGGCCGAGGCATGGCTGTCCACTAAGCCAACCTCATTTATTATAATGACCTGCCAGGCCCAGACATGAACATGTTAAAGTTATAGGAGAGCGAGACATGACAGGTGCACACAACCTTGTCAGATCTGTGTTGGTCTAGTTAGAGCATTCAGATCCTCCACTCTGAAAAGACAGACAGGCAGATAGGTTGCTAAATAGAAGGAAGTGGCTGACTAATTGTCAAATTCCTAAGTAATGTGTATGCATAGGTATGCACAGATACAATTGACATAATTTTTCAGTTGTGTATCAACATGGAGTTATATTTGCTGTTGACACCATTTCACGTGAAGCAAATATCTAGGACTAAGAACTATTTTAGTAATGTACAGTAACACTCTTTACTAGGCATTTGAGTGTTCTTCTGTATAAATGTATAAATAACGCACTCTATAAATAAATATGTTCTGCTGTATAAATATGTTGAGCCCATTCTCATCTCAGGGCGTCATATCCCGACGATTTGAGAAAGAGTGACAAAGCGTAAGTATTTTACGCGAAAGGTACCCTTTAGCGTTTTATGGCGACGCACCCGATGCGTCTCCATGAGACGCTTCCGGAAGCGTCTGTATGAGACGTTCCGGGGTGTCTGGTTAAGACCGGAAGTGCAAGCTAGCTAGTGCTAGCTAGTACTAGCTAGCTACGTTCATGATAAAGGTGTTGACAGCCCCCCCGAAGCCCCTACCCTATCCACAACCATCCGAAATGTTAGTGCCTAAACCCAAGTCACTGAATGTATGCATTCTAGTACTGGTCAAACATGTTTAAATTGTATTCTTCAGATGTATTTATTGCCTGGTGTGTTGTAATGAATCATCATGTATCCTCAAGGATTACTAACTATATCTTCAAGTATGTTTGGATTTACCTGCAGAGGAAGAAACAACAAGCACAGCATACAAAGCTACTACTTGACAACTTGCAGACTGGAAAAACTGGAACATATCTTGAAGCACATACGTCCATCACCTATAGATCCTGCTGACTGGCCAGCCACGCTGTGTGATACGGTGAGGATGAAGTAAGTCAGCAGAGGGCCATGTCAGGGAAAGTCTGACTTTACATTTCCAAAAAGAGAGGGCAGGAGAAGTTGCCTTCACCATAAAAAAATTGCAGTGAAATACTCAAAACCCATGAGAATAGTTCAGACCATTCTAGGAACATGACAGGGGCCAAACAATAGGTAATGTCGATAATGGTATTTCTCTAGGCTAAATGGAGGAGGTGGCGTGAAGTCCTGTGTGTATGCCTACTGTAAAATTACCACATCAAACGTGACGTGCTAACATGGATGCAGCTGTTGCTACGTTCCATTTACCTCGAAGGTCGGAGCTGGGAATGACGTCACACCCGAGTTGACGGTGTTCCAGTTACAACCTCGCTCGGCCAGCTGTTTGTTTACAACTAGCTAGGTTAGTTATTGATACCGGTTGATTAAAAAACGCACTGTGCGGTATTTACTGGTATTTACTCACACTAACTGTAGCAACACGTCCACAGACAGCTGTTGGACAGCACTTTGTGTACCAACATTTCTGAAGCCGCCGGTGTTGTGCCGAATTCTGCCTGCCTGCCGAGAATTGCATGCATCTCGCGGGTGCTAACGGTCATCTATGCTGAGAAAAGAGGTGGATGCAAATCTCGGCAGGGAGCCTACAAAATCTGATCTGCCGAATTATGCATCCACCTCTTTAGGTCCTTCTCAGACACTTTGCTGTGCTCATTGATCAAACAGCTTTATCGCCACATATATTTACTGAATGTCAAGGAATGGTCCTTCTAGCCTACTAAGTGTATTAAAATATTAAAGACTCTAAACGTTCATAAAATATATACTTCAAATCAATTTATCACCATTGATGAAGTCCACAAAGAATTTTATAGCATTTAAAAGCATTATTTGGAGGTGCATGCAATTCTCGGCAGGCAGGCAAAACTCGGCACAACACCTGGTTTGCACCTTGTGCAATGCAGAATTAGTTAATAATTAGTTATAAGTTAATTAAAGAAATTAACAGTGGGAATCACAATCTCACCTAAAATATATTGGTCTTGGCTTCTAGTTGTGTACGAACATTTCTGAAGCCGCTGGGTTTCCTTCTGAAAAAATTTACTTTTAAGAAGCTTCCCAATGGAAAATTCGACAAGACTAAGGTTGTTTGCACCTTGTGCAATGCGGAATTAGTTTACTGTAGGAGTTCTTCCAGTCTCAAGTAGCCTACCACCTAAACGCAAAGCACACCACACGTTATACACAAGCACATCTTATTGAACATGATTTATTTTCATCACCAATTATCATAGTAGAACAGCTTTCTCAAGCAGTTTGTGATGCATTTTGGAAACAGGAGATGAGCCCTTGGTCTAATGCGCCACCTGGCTTGAAACCTGGCTTGAAACCCGTTCGCACACATATTTTAAATGCCTTCGGCAGAATTCAAATGAGCCATTTTAATCTAGATTAATCTAGATTAATTTCAAGATTAATCTAGATTAATTTCAAGATTAATCTAGATTAATCTAGATTAAAAAAAATAATCTATGCCCACCACTACTTTTATTACAATTATTACTAGACAAAGACTATTGGACATAGCACCTTTTCAGTATATGTTGTTGAAGCCAAAATGATTTGCTGTCACTGGGAATGTGTGGCTTTGTTAATAATTGCAGTGAAATGAGAATTGCTCGCATAGTGCATATAGCTAAAGGTAATTATACATCCATGATACTATCTCACCTAACAGCTGTGGCTCAGGAGGTAGAGCGGGTTGGCCGTTAATCGGAGGGTCAGCGGTTCAATCCCTGGCTCCCCCCAGGCTGTGTGTCAAAGTGTCCTTGGGCAAGACACTGAACCCCAAATTGCCCCTGGCGGCTGTTCCGCCAGTGTATGAATGTGTGTGAATATTAGTTTCTGTTTGAGCACTTAGGCTCAGTGAGTGAATGTAGTGTAAAAGTGTTTTTAGTGGTCGAAAAGACTAGAAAGGCGCTATACAAATACGGAGCATTTACATTTACTCACCTGAATTCCTCTTTTGCTCCTGTCATAATTACTAGCAGTCACCGCCTAGCAATAGAAGTAAATGTAGGTCTGTTTCCGCAGACGACCAATACAACAGTATTTTTGAGGACTGTCTGCAGTTAGATCATCACATGTTTATAACAAAACATGTGAATCCTTTACTTTCTTATTATGACTTTTCAAATAAAAAACCCTGTTTTGTCTTCCTTTTTCGCAGCACAGTTACGAAAATGTTCAGTTTAAGTGCCAAAAATTGTAACACTTAAGACCTATTAAATAGGGCTGTAATGGTTCTGGAACCAAAGCTGAAACCACAGACAATTGTTAATGTTAACAATTACCTGTTAATATATCTGGCCAAATAAAGTCTATATTTGGGAAACACTGTTAAAGGTAGGACAAGCTCTAGGTCTATATTATGTAAAAATTGCACCATAGAATTTTATTGTTACTGTGTGTGTCATGTGACTATTTTGATCAAGTCATGGTCTGCAAGTTAGGCTAGTTTAATTAGCCCAAGATGGAAAATAACCCTGAGATTATTATTTCGTCCCCAGGGCAGATTCAAGCCAGGAAAAAAGGAGGAATGAACCAAACCATGGCTGAAAAATCGAGTGAAAAATCGAGGGGAAGTTTAGATTTATAAGAATCTAAATAAGTATCTTGAGGCAACTCTCCTTATTAGTAAATATGTCAGACAAATGTCTTTTAAAATAAATACTAATAGCATGTGATTCAAACTATCCAATGTCCAGTGTCATAATCCACTTATCAGATACAGGGCAAACAGTTATTATGTAGAGATAGTTAAGTAAAGACAAACATACTTCCACTGTCATCAAGCCTGATACTACAAAAGGTCTGTGTGTTTAATGGAGTCACAGCAAACCGTTCTGTAATCCCTATAAGATCTAAGTAAACAAATGTAGGTCTTCTAAGTCTGCATAATGGAGCACTGCCTTTACATTCACCCTTGGTCTCAGACTACTCTTATCTGTTAGGGCCATAATGCCATGTAAAAGACACAAGTACAGGAGCACTTTGAGTCCCCCCCTCCCAGAACTAACGTCCAAACTGGACTCTATAATCCTCTGCCATTCTTTTAATCATCTGACACCCAGAGAGGGCAATATCTATTTTCATCTGGTCCTGATAGGATCTCTTTAGGATTTAAAGAGGGGCCTCAGCATGCTGCGCCCAGCAGCTCAGCTGTGATCTGGGGCTTTGGGGAGTTCTCATTAGGAGTTAGCGGCCCCCAGATCGAAGAAACCCAGTTCTGGCTAGTGGATTTTTAATCCTCCTATGGCCTGTGTTGGGAGATGGAGTTATTTAGGGCCCTTTGATTAGCCTCGTAGCTGCACTTTGATTAAGAGAACTTCTAAAGATCGAGCTGCTGGGCTGCAATTTGGAGGTGGTGGAGGACTTGTGGAGGTAGCATTGTGTATATTTATGTTGTGTGTGAAAACGGCTGAGTGTATGCATTTTTTTTAAAGGTTCATACAGTATTATGAGTGTATGTATAGTTTGTTTGTGTATGTGTGGATGAACATTTGTCTGAGAGTATTTCTAAATACTTGTTTAATGTCTATCTGTATTCAGTAGATGTGTACACACAGTAGTATAGATTGTCAAGGTTGAGAGAAAGTGGGAATTTGGGAAATATGTTAGGTGATGAAAGAGAAACTGTCCACTTTATAGCTTCTCCAATGACATTTTTGAAGATGAAAGCCATGACAGACATTGACAGTAATAAAAAGACAGATTGACAAAGAGAAAGAAACAGAGGATGAGACAGATGTGAGGTATGGACAAGGCCAAAAAGTTTAATGCCCACAGCAGTTTAATATTTTGTGTCTTTCTGTTCTGCTCAAGTCCAAACCACCAGGTAATAAAGACGGGCTGGTCTGTCAGTGTTGGGTTGAGAGTGGTGCCATCCAGGGCCATGGCTGTACTTCAGATGTAAAGGAGGGACTGAGCCCTGCTTTGTACCTCTATGGTTTCTGGGCCTTTTAAAGTGACTGTACTAAGATCAATGGAAAAATAGAAAGCTGGATAAAGGAAAACACATATTTGATATGGTGACACATCTTTTGTCTGAAGCTTTGTCTAAAAAAAAGTTTAAAAAAAATACATGTGAACACACTTATGCACACCTGTGCCTGCACCCTTACATACATGCACATGCACACACAAGTATCTACATATCCAGGCAGTAGCACAGTGGTAACTTACGGAGCTGGGTATACAATTTCATTAGTATTTCTGTTTCTTAAAATGAGGAGATTGCCTGCTCTACTGCTTTGTGAACCTGGGAAAATATTGTTTCCTGGATACAGATTCCAAGAGTTATTCTTTAATAGAAGCCAAATGCAATTTTGAAATAATTCACACATAAACACAACGTTTTGAAGGTTTTGTTTATGTTCCCCTATGTATCCTTCTCAGTGGAACTGTTGGATATACTAAACTAAGGGGGGATTTGGGAAAGGTTTACTTAATTCTGATACATTTGCTTCCTGTTGGACTACCTGTCCCACATTCCAGTTCTACCACCCAGATAATGACCTTTTCTCCCTGCTGCTGTTAGTAAGAAAGTACCGGATACACCAGGTCAGCACTGAGAGGCTCAGGAAGAGCCTCTACTAGGATGACCATACATCCTCTTTTTCCCGCACATGTCCTCTTTTTGGGACCTGAAAAGTGAAAAATTTCTAAATCGCCCAAAAATGCACAGGATTCAGCTTTTCATTTCTACAGTTAGCATTGTGTAAGTTATCATATTGCTTTGATCTTTTTCTTTAGGTCCCGCCTCCTCTCACCAGGTGGGCCACCAGGAATTTTGGGCCCCATGACAAAAAAATCAAATTGGACCCTCTCTGCACAGCTGTTGTCACTACTTCTCTAGAACTTAACTGTCCCATCAAAAGCTTTACATAACTCTAATTAAAGGCTTGCAGCAAGTGTCTTGCTTCTTAGTTCAATATTAGTACTAGCACAATATTTAGTGCTGGTGATTTGTACATGCAAGTCTGCATACAGGATGCAGTTCACTATTTGCTTCTCAAATAAATTGCCCTTCATGATGGGAATGATAAAGCCTGTATCTATAGATGGATGTCATTTAACAGCCATAATTCAATCTAAATGAACGTATCAAACGGGATTATTTTAATATAGTCTGTACCTTATATGCAGGCTGAGGTAAGCTGCTGTCCAGCATCCAGTACAGACAGGAAGGTGTTTTTTAATTTTATTTATTTCATAATGATCATTACGTGAAAAAAGAATTCGTGTTAGAATTTCTGTCATTAAAAAATATTTCATCGTCTTTTTTGTTATGGTAAAAAGAGCAAGAGAGACAGAGAAATATCCACAAACTCCCTGGACTGATGCTAACTCATTAACACAGTGCTGCTCACCTTCTTCACTGGAACATGAAGGCTCCAGTTATGGGCAGACTGGGGTGCTGCTGACTCATCTGTTTTTAGTCTGCTAAAATGGGCAGGAACAATGATTTAATATGAATATCTTCCTAACGTTTCCTGCACTGATTAAATGTTGATGAAATGTAGGCTAACACTAGTGTGTAGCTAGCTCATTCCTTTTTTGAAAACCAGATCTGGTCTACTAGGCAACATTGTTAACACTGTATGTCAGCCGCATCTACTGACTGCACTAAACATCTTGCCTTTGCTAAGGCAGGACCAAACCATTTCAAGGAGATACCGGGGGGTGGTTGGTCAATATGGAGGTTTACTTTTTGGTCAATGGGGAGATTCAACTTTTACTGCCAAGTAAACAAGTAAGAACAAAGAGATCATTCATTAGGGCCCGAGCACTAACGGTGCGAGGACCCTATTGAAATTGTAAGGATTATTTATTTATTTATTTTTTCTTTTTTCTTTTTTCTGCAAAGTTACAAAACCTTCATGCAGCGTCCGAAGCGCATAGAAAATTCACAGCCGCACAGGCAGGGGTCCACAATAGGCAACGCGACCTGCTCACACCCCGACGCACCACATGTGCGAGGGCCAGCCCATCGCTGCTTGCAGCTTTAATTTTATTATTATATTTGTAATATTTTTATACTCAATGATGATGGTTTGTATAATGTATAATATAATATGATTTGATATTAGTTTATAATTATTTGTTGGGGCCTTTGTCAGTCAGGGGCCCTTGGAATTGTCCTGACTGTTTCCCCCTATATGGCGCCCATGACTCTCACGCCACCATTTGTCGAGATCCATGTGAAGCAGAATACAGCCTGTATGTATGTTCCACGACGCCACCAACTACTCGAACCCCCCCAGCCCCAACCTTCCAACCACTGCGAGTGTCTGCCTTTTTGTTTATGAAAACCTCTATCCTATTCCTTAATGAGGACTGCCTAAGGTTATAGTCAATCAAAACTACATGTGACAAAAATTTGATTGATTTATTGATTGATCCATATTTAGAGGTAACTAGTTTAGCTAGCCTGCTAGCTAACATCATTCTGTTAAACTCTGTTAACTGTTAAACCTCTGAAGAAAATTCCATGTTTGTGGTCCCCCTCCTAAGTTGCAATGAGATCTGCACCCTTGGAGTAATAGGAGACCCAGTCATAGGGAAAGAAAAGACCACTGGGACCTCATGAAATGTCTGTTCTGGTTTACTGTAGCGAGCGGAATTAAGCTGCCTGGAAAATTTGCATGGATCTCTATATGAGGGAGACAGAAAATCTCATGAAAACCTTATTAAGTTTAATGACTCATAATGAAGGCTCTAGTGCGCTTTGGGAAAAATTCTTTGCAGTTAAATACCGTCAAAGCTCATGGGAGAAGAGGCATAGTCTTAATATCTCTTTTTATACCAAGAGAGTTTGCCTTCCCAAAAGAACCTCAGAGACATAGCACAAGGAAATTCTACATTTAAGAAGAATGAAATTGCAGATGCTTTGGATATTGACAAAAATTGTGCTGCGTAACTTAATGGTACAGATATACAGAAAAAGGTTGCTAGTGAGATACAAGGCAAGAGTAATAGAATTTCAATTCAAATATGAGATTATATAAAAGGGTGCTGTTGAAGCATCTGAAATAATTCACAGTTTACTAATAGCCCACTATTCAGTGTGTTTTTGCACTGTTGTAATAATTCTCCTGTGAGTTATTATACCTCACACAGCAAACAAAAATGTTTGTACAATGCATCGTACGTAACAGAGAAGCTATCATCACGGAGCTTCACTCAACATAAAACATTTGACATAACCTGAAGAGTATGTGATACAGATGGTGATCTGATAATGATATTAACAGTTGATAAACAACATACTATGTTTTTTTTATACACAATTCTCTGTGTAGAGGCCAGTGACCTAATAATATAAGGCTGACAGGTTTCAAACGTATTTTAAAGGTGTATGTGTTCAAATGCATATACTTTTAATCATGGGGACAACTCGCGACTGACACATCTAGTACAGTCTGTTACAGTTCACATTTAAAAAATAATGAATAAAAAATAATAAATAATGCATGATCTAATGCTAATACATACTAACCCTACCATGTACTAGCGCACATTGCGTTTTACTTATACAGAGAGGTAGCATGGGTGCGGGCGACCCAGGGCCCACACTGTTAGGAGGCCCACTAGGGAACTATGAAGTTCAGCTCAGCTGATTATAGAAGACACAAACAAACAAAAACGGCACACAAGAGTACGATGTATTGAGAGAATACAGCAGCAAATGAAACCGTCCCTTCAGTCATGGTTTTAATGATGAATCACCACAAGAACAAACACACTAGATTCTAAGGAGACACATTTTAATAAACATAAATCATAAAGTAACATTTGTATTTCAAACAAATGGCAAACTTATTTGCACATTTTAACAAAACTCCCTTCACCTTAATGCATCATGGGAATTCTGAGGGACGGACATAGGCTACGCAGCGGCGTCAACTTCCACTGGAAGCCTCTCTGAAGCGTATCAGCAGCGCAGCGTGCTGCCTGTCCCACGTTAATGACTTGTTTTCAATTGTCCTTTTTGTGCTTCTACTACATTCTCCAAAGCTCTCTGTGGATCACTTGCCTTTCTCTTCTTGACGGGTGCATCTAGCACCTACTACAGGGAACATTTCAGTGTTTTACCTGCCAGACATTGCCGACATGTTTAGATTTTTAGATTTGGTGATTAGTGCTTGCTTTTTGTGCTTCTACTATGATTAAGTAGGCTACATAGTAAAAATGTTTCTTTTTTGTCTGATTTAACTGTGTTTATATTCCTGGAAGCCCTCAGTCTGTGGACGCATTGCAGCGCTGCTGGTATGAGCACAAACATTTAGTAGAATGTCTGCACCGGCAGCAGCAAAGCAGACAGACTCTGTGGACTTTCGGAGTGAGTCTGGGGTCACATAAATTTGGTTAATACGTCTTTGTAGCAGGTGGCCCCACAATGAAGCTATGCCCCACTGTGCTGACAGCCTAGCTCCGCCCATGGTTTTACTGTTTAAATCTATTTATATATTTATAAATAAATTGCATATATGTCCATTTATGATGATACAGAATTTTATGTAAACCTTTTCTTTGAACTTACATTGAGCAAAACACAAAATTACCGTTTGGAAAATGGTTTGCAAAATATAAAGACAAATTTATTTGTAGAAAATGGGCCTGGGTACAGTCTTTTAAAAAGAAGGATTATGGGAGAAGCATGTTTGGATTGGATCTCTCCCAGTGCACTATCCTTTCTGTCTTTTTTAAATGTTCCCTTTATTCTGTGAGTGGATATAAAGTTCAAGGTTTTTTCCATATCTCTTCCCATGTGAGGCACTTCAATAAGCAAACTATGCATAATTAGAAGCTAATTATGCAAAGTATTTGTGTTTCTTTCAAACTCACTGTAAGGATAAAACATCTTGTTTTTTGTGTCGCTAGATTTTGATCAAAACAAAGCAAACCAGAGGAACAAAGTCAGAGAGAAAGGAAAGCACATCAGAACAAAAGCCCAATTGGTCTGGCGACATTTGATTGTCAATTTTTAAAAAGCAACATAGTGATGACATTTTGTGGAAAACAAAACACCTCGGTTGTATAGATGGTACTCACTGGCTTCTCAGGGTTGAAAGTCAAGAGACACTTTGGTTTGTAGCACATGAATGTCACTGTTGTGGAGATATGAGGCTAAGCAGTGAGCAGGCCCTGCCACCTTAGCTTTGATTCCAGGGCTAAGTATGTACAGATATCTAAGGTGTTGACACTTCGCCCTCTAAGCCCTATTTCTTTTCCCTGGGATCAGTGAGGCTCACTGATAGCAGATTATCTCTGCGGCATTTTGTGGCCCAGTTGGCACCCTCATTTGTTATCTGCTCACAGATACACTGAGGTAAAGTCTGTGTAAGTAGAGAGAAATGTCAGAATAAAACATCTTAGACATATTCACTTCTTAACTTTACTATCCAATGTATTGTGTGGATGTCTGTGAAGTAATAAAGTCCAACAAAACCACCATCTGTACTTCAGTGGAACTCGCACAGAAATACAAGTGGTAGCCTGTCAACTGTTAGAACTGGCTTGTTGAATTGTGTTTTGATATACTGATATACTCACATAAGTGGGTAAATATGTGAAGATGTAGATGCTATTACATATTCAGTGATATTTCTAAATAAATAAAATAAAATAAAATATTCATTGTTCAAAGTGGCCATGCCATTATGATGTACATGATAAACTGTTGAGATTGACATACCATCAGATTCTGTGATGTCACTGTGCACGCTGCTTTTCAATTTGGTAATTTTAACAAAATCCTGAATAAAATAAAATGAAAAGCATTCAGAATGAGATCTAGATTACTAAATGATATACTAGCTAATCTAGCCAACCTGCTAATATTAATGCTAACATGCACAATCTATGGCCACTAAACCTTGTTTATATAATGCCTGAGTGGTTAACAAAGTGACTTGGTGCACCAAAATGTTGTGTTTTGCCAGCCAGATTTGAGGCAGTGTGCCATGACCCGGCAATTTAAAAGTCTATTTTACCAAAAAGTGGCATTTCACTGTAATTGATTTATTTGAAAAGCAATTAAAATGCAAGCAACATATTTAGACTTTTTATGTTCTTGACTTTTGTTTAACACAAACACAAAGTGTTTAGTCAAACAAGGATTTGACTAATGTTTTTCCAGCCACCCATCCATCGCAGCTTAGCCTTCAGTGTTGCAACACAGTAACCAGAGCAGCCTAGATGTCAATTTCCCTACCAAATTCCTTAGGTATTTCTGGGGACGTTGTGAAGAGCTTCCAGGCAAGCTGGGTAATGCAATCTCCTCTTTCAGATTCTCCCGAATCTGCCCTGTGGTCACATCCGAGTTGATTCTTTTGGGACACCTTTAAAGGGAGGCACAAAAGGGGAGGGTACATCGACACCAGGTGACTTAACCTCACCTGCCTTTTGAATGTGAGGGAACAGTGGGTCAGATATATGTTACTTTTGAATTGTTAAGTTGTGCCATTCTGTTGGCTGTTACACATATAGTAGCTTGTGATCATTTGAAGGTCAGAAGATTGATCTGGAAATTGAGAGCTTTTTTATGGTTGAGCTCTTTGTTTAGTCATACAAAGCCCATCTTATGACTGAAATAACTGTTTCCACCCCACTAACAGTAACACCAGTATGGACAGATGCAGCCCTTAAGTCTAAGACTTATAACTAGTTTACATAGTGTCAGAAAATTCTGAAAATACTCATCTAATTTTCCCAGAGTTGAAAGGTGACGTCTTCAAATGTCTTGTTTTTTCTGACCAACACTCCAAGGAGCAGTGATATTGAGTTTATTGTTTATTGTCATCAACAAACTTGTGAAGGCCTTACAGCAGCAACGCACACAGACGACACACTACTATGGCATTCGCTGTAAAATAGTGTTTGGGCTTTCATCTGAATTAGCACTTCTTGGACCTTTTAATTATCACTGAGAGGTTGAAAATCGAATCCAGTGTTCCCTGCCCAGGACTGAATCTGCACTATAATTGTGTATTTCCCAAAGATGACTCTGCTAAATGCACCTGTACTCAGGAGGTAGCTCCCAGTACAACTACACTTTATCAAACGCGCCCAAATGCATCGTACCACTTCACTATGTATGAACATTTTGTAACCTTTGATTCAGTCACTCTCTGGAGTTTGTACTATATTTTTCACAACTTCCTCTGTGAAGGGTGAACAGCATGTTTGTACATCGGTAAAGTTAGTCTAAGATGAGAAACATGTCAGACCAAATTAAAAGGCAGCCCGGGTGTCGCCTGACACAAAGTGACAGAAATCAGATTCAGTAAACAAAAATAAGAGCATCCAAACATCCCAAAGTAGTTCATGCAAAAGTGTTATCTTTTTTTTTGCTCATACTCTCTTCGATGTGTCCTCTTGCTCCTGTGTTACTTTGATATATGTGGTTGACTCTCTGGGGTGCTGACAAGCCTTTGATACTAGAAGGGCACAAACTAATATCTTCCCTTTGAAAAACAATTTCAGGGAGAGGGGATCAGTATAAATAGGCCTTTTTATGTGCACCAGGGGCCGATGTGAATCTGATGGGGAACTTGTGATAGGCTTTTTTAAATGGCAATGCAAAATTGATGAGTGGAGGGGCCTGGGCTGTTGTCGCGTGGATGGAGATGTGACTGCATAAGGACATCAAGGCCTTACACACACACACACACACACACACACACACACACACTTATAGATGACTGTGCAGATGCATGCAAATGTGGACAGTATACAAAAACACACAGAAACCCGAGTGTGCATGCACAAGCACACAGCCACACACACAAGCACACATTCACGAAGGCAAACACACACACTCTCTATTGGCTTTACACTTGCACTCCAGTCAGGGCTGAAGGCTTAATCGAGATATAGAGAGAGCGCTCTAGAGGAGAAGAGAAGATGGTCTGACCAGTCGCCTCCCTTTCTCTCTCCATTTCATCCCTCCATCCCTCCTTCTACAAGAGCCCGCTATCCCTGCTATCTGTTATCTACACACAGCTGCACACTGCACCGCTCTCCACCTTGTCCCCTCCCCACCCACCACCACCACCACCTCTTCCAATCTTGATGGGTATTGGGGAATGTAAGAGAAGAGTTTCCTGATAAAGCTGTCTAATGAACATACAGGAACTTTAGTAAGTTAAGCATCAAAACATCGAAGGCTGTTTGAACTTTGACTCCCCCTGCATTAGTGCAGAGTCCTTATCACTCCTCTCGAGTGGAGAGATTAGCCACTTCCTAATGAAGTGGTGAAATCGTAAAGGTCTTACTCCAAGGCAGAGTGGATTGCTTCCAACATTTTTCACTCCGTTATCTCCCGTACCCAGATTGCCATTGAAAAAAGAAAAAAAAGTAAGGGTCCTCCCTCCTTCTTCCTCTCCCTTCTTGGGTTTCAGGTCACAGTACACACACACACACACACACACACACACACACACACACACACACACACACATAAATATGACATCAGATCATGCACATGACTGCCAAAAGTAAACAATTATATCAAACATGGAAACAGAGAAAATAACTTTGTGGGATACTGTGTCTGCCTCTCAGTCACTTTAGCTGTCAGTGGCAACTTCTTTTACTTTTTGACCCTAAACAGTTGTTATAGTGGGGATGCATTATCTAAATGATCCCCTGTGTTTTAGTCAATCAGGGGGCGGGAAACGATTTATAAATCTTACATGCCTCCTCTTCCCTATCCATTGGGGTCAGACACACATTGCATATTCAGAACCTGCACTAAGACACCCACCCTTTTCTCCCATTCCCTGTTCCTTTTGCATCCCCAATCAAAACATACACACTTTTCATCAGCCATCAGATTATCATACAAATAGACGAGATTGTGGTATATGCAAATGAACTGAATATGATCTGTCTGCATAATGAATGTGGTCTTTGTTTAACGGTCATCAGGTTTACCATTGCTTACATTTGTACCATTGTTGATGGACAAGAGGATGTGATGATGATATTGTTGGCTGACTTACATGCCTTATTAATATTCTAGGGAGGCCATCCAGTTTTAACCTTAATCAGGAGCTGTAGTTAAATACATTATGTTTGAGTGTAGAATTGATGTAATTGAAGAATTTAAAGCTATAATGTGTGGATTACTAAACCTCTAACCTTGAGCAGTTCGTGCTGTTTACTCTTGAATAGTGTTTAAATTGCATGTGGTGTGTAATCATCATGACAGATAACTTTGGATTTTTATCACACAAAAAATTGCTGTCCATATGTATCAAATCTAATTATATTCCAACAAATGATAGCAAAAAGCAAGCATATAGAGTGAGAAACCTTTCTGATGTGGCATCCCACTTACTCACACTTTTTAGTATAATGCATATTCCGGCTGATGCATTATTCACAAATTAAGAGCCAGAAATTTTGGTTTCCACCTAAAATCCAGCTTTTTAAACAGACAGGAGAGCGAGAGTACAAGACGTGTTGTCAGTTCTGGCCAGTGTACAACATGCATCTCAATGCCTGTAATAGCACTCCTTATTCTGACACATGTTAATAATTGATTGTTAAGTGATAAGCCTCACTCAAGCATGAGAAATAGCTGGGGCACAGAAATAAATATGAAAACCCATCACGATATAATTCATAAGGTTGTGTTCGATCAGTGTAGACGTCTCTCAGGGTTCTCCATTATTCATAATATAGCCAAATATGCTTGGCACTTCCTCTTTCTGACTTGAGTCATTAATGGTATCCTCTTCTATGGTTAGAATAAAGGACAATGATTGACCATATGATTTAAAAATATGTATACCTCAATGCAATGGTAAAATTTTTAAACTTATTAATTTATTTAATTCGGGAAATGAAGCCGGACTTGTGTGTATGGTACAAATCTGACCAATCCACTTAGCAGTCTGTTCTGACTCTATGAATATTTCCTATCACTGTGTTGTTTGTGTGTCTGTCTTACTCACTTGTTGTGCTACTTTTGTATAGCGTGGGGACTTGCTGTCTTGCTGCGCTGTTAACATGACAAGGACCAAACATCCTGGTAACGCATGCCTTGAAATGGCAAGGTTTTTTAAAAGAAATGCTATTTAACACTACTCATTACACTAATCCTCAGGGGGGCTTCTAAGTTTGATTTGTATCCAATATCAGGAGGTAAAACCCTAATGAGATTTTTATGGACTTTTCCTTCTAACTTCATTAGGTTTTTATGAATGAGGGACGAGTAAGGGGCTCCTCATGAAATCCCCATATGCATCAAAGAGCAAAGGAAGAGGGGTTAGGATGGAGATAGGGAGGGATAGATGGTGTAAGAGAGAAAACAGAAATTTTTCATGGCAGGAGAGAAGCTCTCTCTAGAGACGCTCACAGATAGCCCTGTGAGAGGCTCCCATCAGGCAGAAGCCGAGGATCCTTAAGTGTTTTATACGAATTCAATACGGCGGTTAAAAATACCAGAGGGAATATCACATTCATATCTCTGTCGCTCGCCTCACTTAATACTTGTATGGTTGGCTGGGTGGATGGAAAAGAGGAGGAGAGGAACGGAGAGGAAAGGGGTCTCATTTGGCCATCTCTCAGCCTCTGCTGAGGAGGTGACAGTTAATTCCTGATGTAGCAGTCAGCAGCTGCTGGGAAACTCCTTTCTACACAGGCTCTTTATATAATGAAAGCATCCCACCAAATGCAATTACATTAGGAACAGTTTAAGTCAGTAACTGAGACGATAACGATATTTTTCACAGTAGTTTGCATAATTATCACATCATTCATCATTCACACAAGTGAAACAATTTAGTTTTTTTGTTATTTTGGTCTCTTTTTTGCTGATCATCTGAGATTGCTTGTTTATGGGCCAGAAACTACTTCATATTCTTGAGGGAATGCAGCCTCAATCAGAAAAAAATCACTAGGAGAAGGCTGTTGAAACAACAATTAAAAATGTCATTTTAAGTGGAATTAATACTATATTTCTGTTGTGCCATAGACACCAGCAAGAACTACGCTGTCTGTGGAAGTTTGACAGGATTGTTGACCAATAACTTTGACTCATCAATTATTTTATCTGGTGCTTTCTGGCTCTTAACTCCACTTTTATGCCAAGTATTCTGTTCTGCCTTGTGCCCTGGAACAAATTCTTCCTGCACATTGCCACATTTTTTCTACAAGCAAGTGATCAGCTTTTCAGCACATGAGGCTTACAAGGAAACTTGTCAAATGATAAAATAGGATTATTGTGTTGCATGTTTAATTACATTAATTTTGTGACAACATTTTTCTCTGCTAGATCCTCCCTCTCATTGGGCTGGTTGCTTATTTTTGTCATAAAAATGGAACTTTCTAACAAAAAACCCTTTTATCTTTTCTGTATTAGCCAAGGAATTTCTAAATTTCTATATATGATGATCTTATGGTATTGTCCGTGTCAGCCATAAGTGTCAGTCTATAACAATCAACTGCAGGCTAAATATAACCTAAATTACCTTCAGATACATGCAGATCTCAAAGTCACACTCAAAAGAGAACCCTGTGAATCAGCTGTCGAATGTAAATTTACATTTTTGTATGACAATGACATCATTATAATTTCCTTTTTTAAAAAATTGCTAAAAGTTCATGCAAAATGAGCAGAATTACTGCTCAAAAGTCATAAGTTACTTCACATGCTTTTGGTATAAATATTAGGCCTCTGTGGTTTGACACAACCCTGGTGAGAGAGAGGAGGAGACAGGCAATACCTCCTGCATGTCTACTAATGTGCTAAGTGGCCATGTTGTTCCACGTACCGATCTGTGTTTGTGTTTGTGTGCGTGTGTTTGTGTGTGTGTGTGTGTGTGTGTGTGTGTGTGTGTGTGTGTATTTATTCATGAGAGAGTGCTACAATGCATTCAGAAACACTGCAGATTGCCTGGAAGCCTCACTTTGCTTTGTTTAACTCGCTCTACGGTGATTACACAAAAAGAAATGTAATCGGTCTGCAAGCATTGTGCCATTGTTTGGCTTTATCAATTAAATTAACCACCATTCCAAATCCTCCCATTGTGCAAGCAGAGCGACTCTTATCAGCGACTGTATCATGGCAGTCAGGAGAAAATGAGCATTCCCTTCTGTTCTTCAACAATCAAATCATGAAACAATACAAAAGAGGATCTGCATTTCTCTCTTCTTTCCACTTCCACTCACTCTCTTCTCCTTCTCCCAGCCTGTGCACACAGCTATGTCTTCTTCTTCTTTCCCTTCTTCTTCTCCTCCTCCCTCATCTCCTCTTTAGCCCCTCTTGGCTGCTCTCCAGTCTCACTTAAACCCATTAGCTCTATTACTGAAATTATTTTCCTCCCCGGCCATGTCTTTGTGCAGACGGAGTGAATTTCACAGTTATCAGAAGCTGTGGAGAACAGGGAGGAATGGCTGTGAGACACTGCGGTGTGTGTGTGTGTGTGTGTGTGTTTGTGTTATGCTCCTTGGCTTCTCATGGATGCTTCTTAATTAATGCTTCTTTGTCCTGGAGGAGCTATAAGGAGTAAGGCTGGGATGGGATGAATGGATCATATGCATTGACCTCATTGTGCCATTTGAGGGCAGTGCAGTCTCAGGATTTTGAGTAAACACACGGGCCCTGTGCACACTCTGCTCAGTTTTAACAAAGGGGTCAATGTAAAAGTTTTGCCTCACCTTTCCCTTTTCAAATCCACAGTCTAAAGTAGGATGTGTTACATGTTTAAGTTAAAGAGGATGGTGACATTCTTTTAACAGGCTGCTGTATCAAAGTGTTTCTTTTGTGTCATTGTTTATGTTAAATGAATTAATAATTGACTTATTCTCTCTTTCACAGTAGACAAAAATGATAAAAAATGATTTCAATAAAAAATGGTCATAAATTGATAACAGAGGAAAGCTGTTTGTTATTTAGGATTAAATTAAAATTTCACATACAACATAAAGTTATCCAAATGAAATATTTCAGTTTGGATTTTCAAAAAAATCCCATTGCTGTGTCCTTAATGTGCCAGAGTACAGCTTAATTTGACACAGAAGAAATAAAACATTGAGTGGATTACTATCCAAAACTGTACAGTCAAACATGTGCTACAAATTTTCTGATGCGGGAGTAACATGCAAAAACATTTTTGTACTTTCAAATCTAATAATGGTGCAGAAAGAAATAATTTGTTGAATTATTGAAATATAATGTATTCTAAACATATTAATTTAAAAGGCAAAATTCGAAATTAGTTGAGATGGTGTTAACTCATCAAAATTATGTTTTATCAACATGCCTGAAACTCCAACTAGAGGCTATCCTGCACAACAAATATTATTCTTGGCTTGACTGCCTGCTATATTTAACACTGTGTTTCTGGTTTTCTCATAGAGATTTCATAGGATGTAATTTATTGAGATGTTGTGCGCACATGTGGATGGTTGGATACATTTCCTCTTGACAAGATGTTCTTTCAGTTATTCAGATATATGAGCAAACCGTTTGATTTTGTAAACCATACCACCACACGTTTAAGTCACCCGCACTCAAAAACACTTTTTCTATCTCTCCATATCCATCCTGCCTTAGCCTTAGCACGGAATCACTCCCAGTTTGCTCTGTGTAAAACAAAGGCAAATAAGCTTGTCGGGCGGAAGGAGCAGAGGAGCATGGCTATGCACCGACATCAAACATAATGACAGGCCGGCCTTCAAAATAACTAGGTGCATGGCATTTTAAAGAACTTTTATAACTGCACTCACATATGTACAGTATGTGTCAGCTTATAGTCTCACAAAGGACCATTTTTTGCTGTGGCAGCCTGCACATGCGGAAGCTTCTTGATAACAGTCATTTTCATTTCACGGAACCACGCTAAGACTCTTTTACGAATAAAGAGATGACAGTGTCGCCACTCTAAGTAGTGTTTTGGTACCCACTAAGAGAATCAGTGGTTCTGTGGATATAGCCATTGCACCAAGTTCAAGGTTTGGTAGCTGCCATGCTATTGCACTGTGGCACCACAGTGCACGAATGTTTGAAAAACTCTTAGGAGGAGGCTTCTGTGCTGTATTAAATCTGTTTAAAGGACAACATGATTTTACACTGTATTCACAACAATTATATTTTCATAATATTGTATTGTATGCCTTATTTTTGCTTTGCCAGGAAGCCTTATGCAGCGTCTATTTAGGGGTTTACTGAAAGAGAGAGAGAAGAGAACTGACTGCACAGACAGACACACACACACACACACACACACACACACACACAGTCTTTACTGCATGTGTGATTGTGCACTGCTGTATGATTGATAATGTGATCTAGTGATCCCTCCTGAGTAGCGGCACGGGGCTCAACAGCAGCAGTGGCTCCATGCTTACTCAACCATAACACACCCTGCTCTCACTGGGGCCCTCCTGTGTGTGTGTGTGTGTGTGTGTGTGTGTGTATGTGTTTCCATGGGAGATAGTTGTTTATATTACTGCATTGTGTGGAAATGTGACCACACCCTATACAGGTAGAATATCGATAAAAACTGTAATTTTTCCAAGACCGTTCATTTTTAAACCTGCATGATGAACACCTTTTTAACCATTTTTCTGTCACTGTTATTATCAACACTAAACCTCTGCCCTACAGACAGTCTACGAGGCACAAAGAGACGCTAACTCCAGGCACCTCCTTGTCATTGTTGTGTTTTCAATATCACCTCCCTCCTTCCTCTCAACCTCTCCCTCCCTGCTCACCACTGTTTTTCCTTTCGCCTTCCTGCTGCTTGTTTCCTGTGACAGGGGAAGTGGCAGCTCCTGGTGACCCTTGACCCCCTGGCTGGTCATTTAGGCAGATACGTGGGACATTGAGGACTTGGTCGGAGGGCGACAAGGACTCTGAGAAAGTAAGGCTGGCCCTAATCAGATGACGGAGGAAAATGGAGGTGGAAAAAGTTATTGTTTGTTGTTATGGCTTCAGATGGTGGAGGTGGAAAATGGCTTAGTTATTTCCATTCTCTTTTATATGACCAGGGTTAATTAAAACCAACCACAAGAAAAATGCTGGCTGTAGTTGCATTCTAAAAAAACATGGTTCACTTTCACTTTCACTCCCTCATAAAATCAGATGTTTTAAAAATTTAATATTTTTAGTATTTTAGAATAAATTTTACTGAGTATAATTTACTGAGATCAGTAATATATCACAGATATCCTTTCCTGGAGCAAGGTTTATGGATTGGAAAAACTATATACATTGAAATTCATATGGAAAAATACAGAGGATTTCATTAAAGTTTAGAGTTTATACAAATTGTGATGACTTAATCTGAGGTAAATAGTACAATAAATCTATTTTTAAATGTATTAAAGTCCAAACTCCATTGAGCATAAATCTGTTTGTTCATGTATATTCTGAAACAGAACAATTAATCATTCAAATTTAAAATGGGCCTCAATTAAAAGATCTGCTGTAACATTGTGTTTGTCATTAATTACTTCCTCACAGCGAAATCTGCTGAGATATCCCCCTGTCACTCACAGATTAACTCACAGATTGTATTCACAAGGACAGCACAGTCCCAGTGTTCTGTAATCCCTTTCTGGATCCACTCAAACAACACCAACAGGATGCAAAAACAACGGTTCACATTAAACACAGCACACCCCACAACATCATCAAAAACCCTACATTGCCTTTTTCTTTCATATTGTTATGTTGTTTTCCATGGGACCATGTTGTCTCAAAGGCTCACTTAATGAATTCCAGACAATTAGTGGGATTGAAATTTATTGACAGAAAAGCAACGAGCCAGCCTGCCATCCTGCCCGGCTGCGTGGCTCTCATTGTCCAGAGTGTTCAGAGCATATGCTATTGAGCTGCGCTGCTTGCTTGACAGCAAAGGGCTGGTTCAATTACATCAATTGCTTGATGACTGAGGAGAGAGCAGTGGGGCCATGCATGCTAGTTTGTGATAAGAGGGGAACTCTGCTGCGCCGTGGCCCTCATTATGCAAGTCTGACAGTAACCTAGAAAACCTAGGAAATTGTACACAATGCAAAGCATATGTTTCTTGTTTCTTTTGGGGAGGAAATTGATTCCAAGAAAGTAATGATGTAGACAATGTGGGGCTGACCAAAGCACTCTGACACAAACTACTGTACTGTTTTTGGGGGGGTGGTGAATTCATGCAAATGGATATTTCTTTTTAAGTCAGCTGCGCATTCACATTCTGTCCCGGGTGGATAAAGAATGGAAGCATATGCAGCAAGTCAACCCGCATAATGACTACTTTGGGGTTTTATTGTTTTCAGTCATGGATGATTTTAGATAAACTTGTTGACATAATGTCACAACCTACCACAAAGTTTTCAACAGACTTTCTCCCCACTGTTTTCCGATATGGCTGCTGACCAAGTAATCTAAAGAAATGCGTCTTAAAATATAGCTTCCTCAAATATTGAACTGCATAAGAAATTATCACAGTATGCAGTACAATAAGTCAAATCAGAGAGCAACAGTTTTTGTACATAGTTTTGGGATTCTGTTTATTTTATATCCCTGTGTATATATAAATATATACTGTATATTGTATATATTATAGATTATTTTCATCCCAGAACAACTTGTCTTTGTCTTCTATCCTTTGTTCCCAGACAAAGACACAACACTGTGACATTCATTATTATTTATGGCAGGCTTTGAATTGACTCCTCAGCCCAACGAACTGCAGTTAGCTAGTTAGCTAGGAGCATTCTGTTTGTGTCAACAGCCCCCTTTGTGTGTCTGGAGTGATTTATTATGTAAAAGAGGGTTGGTTGGGGGGAGCAGGGAGGGTGACACTGACCTTCCTTTAATTAACACTGATGGAGACCAAGGTGAGAGGCAAGATGATGAAGATTGATCTTCCCACATAAATCATCCTTCCTCCAGGCTGGCGTGTTTGTCTAAGTGTGTGTGTGTGTGTGTGTGTGTGTGTGTGTATGTGTGTGTGCGTGAGTGAGTGTGTGTGTGAGTCAACATAATTTCTAACAGAAATAACCTTGTGGTTCACAGGTTAAATGAACGTTTGGGTAGGTGCAGAACCTCCATTATTTACCCCCGATGTGCTCCCTTTTGTGATTATTTACTCAAAGGTTTAATTGATTAATTCCCCCACTCTATTCAATGTATTTGTTGTAATATTTCTAATGTGCTTTTTCTCTGTTCTTTTGGGATAGAAAAAATGTTATCAGGCATTTTAAATGATGACACCTCTCCAGGCAGCATAGGTTTGTGTAGCACGAAGATAGTAATATGTCTTGTACAACACGAATAAGGACTGCTTCTGCACAACTTGAGGTCTACATATTGTAGGAACAATCACATTTTTTGTGATATAAATTTGTTCAGAAGTTGCACATGTACATAAAAACAAATCCTAGAGTAGACAGAAAGAAAGGTGTGCAAACATGTTGTTCAAAATGACTCGCTTTACACTTCCTCAAAGACCCTGATACAACAGTTGGCCAATGCAAAAAAGCCCAACAGCTAATTACTTGTTTATGGTGTAGTGCTAATGAAATGTTTAGGTTGGACATCAATCAAGACAGAACATCTGCTCAGGTATATTTTGAAATGTAATAACAAACCATCTTGTGGAAGGCTCCCCAACAGTCTGATTTAGATAAGCCAATGTGTAATTATTCCTGCCGCACTTCAAAGGGAAATGCGGGCCTTGTATGGCTGTGCTATCCGTATGCCATGTTAAATGCTTATTCTTTTCTCAGGCAGGTTAGCAATGCAGCCTCACTGGTAGCCCCGCCCCCTGGTCCCACCTCAACCTTCAATATGCTAACACTCACCCCTGACAGTACCTAAAGGTTCATATCTTAACATACTTGTTTTTTGCTGTAGCACCACTGCTTCTTAAAATATATGTTGATACCCCATATATGGATACAGTTACCAACATCACTACCTTCTTTCAGGGCCTACTATGCAACTAGCATCTTATTTATTTTCCCATTTACAAATTCCATTTCATGTTAAAAAACATTAAAATTATGTGTGAATATTTTTATGACAATGTGTCAACATACAGTAATGTGAGAACGGGTGCTGCAGTTGGTCAACATGTTGTTTTTATTTATTTCCCATTTCCATAAATTTCCTCAGGGCAATTAGTCACCACGCTGCATGCTGGTTGTTGAGGTTGTCACATTGTCAGCGTAATTGTCAGAAATGAAATAATTGAAATGTTTCCATCTTCATCATTCCCATCAACATATTTCTAGACTTTTATGACATGCGTCGAGTGTGGTATATTATTTTGATTGAGACTTTGTGTAAGCAAATGAGCACAACATATGCTCCAATGTGCATATGCTAATCAGTTTGTTTATCAGTCAGGCAGTTGGTCGGCATGCGCCACTCTGTGTGTCATTTTGCCTCTCTTGACATTTCCGCGGCGTAAAATGTTTTATGCATTTTTATCGTTGTTTTCATTTTTTCCCTGTTCTTCTTCTTGGTCTCTTCTACCATCACTGCCCCACAATTCATAAATAATGTATTTATTTATCATGAAAATCTGTTTTGGAATTAGAGACTATCCCCACTTCAAAGACAGGAAACCTTTGATATGTTTGATTCTCGAAGAGTATCCGTTGGATTTATTCAATTTATGCAAAGCACCTCCAGGGTAATAAAGGTGGCATTTGAATACATTTGACTGGACTAAATCATATAATGAGGACAGTTTCTGCCCTATATCATAACAGAAAAGAGACCCTAATCCCTAAATATTAATAGATCATTTGGCTGAAGAAAAATGTTCTGCCTATTGAACTGACAACAGTGGACAGCAGTGATTAGCTGACATCTACATGGAAAATGATTTTTTTCTTAAAAGAGTACAGTCCGTGTGACCCTTTTGTTCTGTTAGCTGAGTTCTGAAATGGTTGTCTTAGGGGAATAAAATAATTCTTTTCAACTTCTCTCTTCAAAACATCTCATAATAAATTAGACATGACCCCATACCACATATGGTGCCTGAATATGCATTGGAGGTATTTCTGTGTCTGCATGAGTATGGGAGAAAGTATTTGTATTTATTTGTGTGTGCATGTGAAGGTGGTTTCTGATTATTATTAATTAGCAAACTGGGAAAGTTGAAAATGAGGCTGAACTCATTTGAAGAGTTTTATTTACATTCGTAGATTGCTGTCAGGTGGCACCTTTTTAAACACACACACACACACACCTACACACACCTACACACACCTGAATCAGGATAGGTTTCCTTTTTAATGCAGTTCTTTTCCAATATAGTCAGTGTCCAACACTTTGGGTTTCCAAGGAATGAAATGCACTTGCTGAATGTTTCATTTGCAAACACATTTGTTTTTAAATGTAATAATTTTTCACTTTAAAAAGCTGTTGTTGTGCCAGGATCACATTCCATGTTATGTCATACCCCAAATTTAACACTCATAATAGAAACAAATGAAATGAAAAAATGAAAAATAACATTTGTGTGAAAATGAGTTATATGAGATCACATAGCACTGTAGAATTATTAAAATGTAATTTTAAATTGAAGCCTCTCATTTTACAAATGGACTTTGTAAAAGAAAAACCAAAGAAAAACCCTACCAGGGTCTACATATAAGCTAAATATTTTGTCCACTTCTTCCATTGCACCCTGTCTACCCTTTCTGGAAGGGTGATCCACTGGACAGCTAATTATCTGGTCATCTTTACACCCTGGATGGTGTATATAGATGTATCAAGTTTACATGATGACCACACTGTCATCTTTCTGTATAATTAAGAGAAATAATCTGATGTCCAGTCTCAATGTCCATCTCCTGTCAACCTAAAACAGAAAGCATCTGGGCACTGTAGCATCGTGCCTTGTTGGGACAAAAGAATCTAATGTTGATTACCTGACATATTCTGGACTTTCTTTGGGATGCAGAGCATTACGGCCACCTTACAGGGTCCCCCTCCTGTCCACTCTGCGTGGAAGAGTGATGTTTCCTCTGTGGACAACTAATTATCTGGGTCTGACCCTCAGCTGTCTAAATGCAGGATCCTATTAGGCAGCTAGCAGGTTGAAATCACCACCACTGACCCCCTCCAATCCCCTTCCGTCGTATATATTTATTTCTCTTCACTTCCTGATTCTGAATATTAAGAATAGATTTTTACATGTATATGTGTGCGCTGGGGATGGGATTGATGGTGGTGGTGGTGGCGGAAGGAGGAGGGCATGGGGTGTACTCTGCTGATGGGTGAATGGCGGGCCTGGAAATGACGAGCGGGCTGACTGAATGCTTGTCCATCACTCTCCATTCTCTTGGTTACAGGTGGTCTCTCATTTTCCCAACCGGCGCATATCTGCCTGCCTTTATATGACAGCCTGGGCTCGCCAATTTGCATGTACGACAGACAACAAACGGGCCTGTGCATGTCAAAATAGGTGGCGGTGCGTGACAGTTCCTACACAATGCTGTCTCCTTTTGGCTTGACCCTCGACCTCGTGCCATGTCTCCTTTCATAATCAGGGAAAGGGGAAGACGGGGCGAAGAAATCATCCAGCCTTCCTTCCTGCCTCCTTCTGCTGCTGCCTCTTTGGAAAAAAAAATCTGATACCAATGCCATTAGCTATGCTTTTCCCCTCACACTTTCTCTTATTCTTAGTCTGTTTTGTTCCATCTTGCTGGCTGTCTGTCTGTCTGTCTCTCTCTCTTCCCCCTGTTTGTGTTTTGGCATAAAAGCACTCAAATTTAAAGAGTAGCTCAACTCAGTTTGTCTGTTGTTTCAAGATAACATTTCAGTTTTTTTTTTCCAAACAGAGATAATGAGATCTGTCTTCTCTTGCTGTGACCAAATCAGTGCCAAAAAGTGAGATTATTATTTTTTGGATGCTTGCTTGTTTATTTTCATATTTTGAACTTGACTGACTTGAAAAGACTGAGAAAAAAATGTTTATCCAGCAATTAAAACTCACCACTTTAAAGCAGACCTGTAGGAACATATCATTGGTTTCATCTTATCAGAAATCATCAAATGTTTAACAAAATTGCTTTGCAGCACAGCAGTCACAGGTTTTCTCATTATTCATCTTGTGTCTCATCTTTCATGAAAGCAATATCTACTATTGAATACATGATAATGAGCTTCATATCATCATTTTCATCACTCTGATTAACACTGTGATAGCATGGGAAGACTAATTGCCTTTTAACACCTGTGACATTTTCCTCTTTCACTTTTATTTTAATGAGTGTTTGATATCTCAACATAAAATTTGAGAAACTGCGAGCGAGGGCCCTCTTTTATTGGAAAACTTCCACCACACTGACTTATGTAATTTACACATGAACTTTCCTCCCCTTGTTCCAGTGGATAAGAGACTGATTTAAAATGGATCCCCATGTAGAACTGCATATCCAAGAGGAGGGGGGTTAGACTTAAGACATAATCATACTGCTGGGTTTTATTAAGTCTTATACTTTACATATTTAAGGAGGCCGTTACATCATTAGCTGGTGTTGAATGGGGCAGTGTTAAAAGTCAGAGTGGTATCAGGGAGAGGTTAACAGAGAAGAGGGCAATGGGTATTGAAGAGAGCGTTCCGTCATCGTCATACAGTAAAATAATCCTGAATTATATGCTAATCAGCAGAACTGAAATGCCATATCTTAGTCAAGAAACTTGTGTTAAAGTACTTTTCCTTGATCAGAGATTGCTGGTACTTGGTGTAGGCCTTTGTTAAGTTACTTGCAGTTCTTTTCTTGCTGTACATGGCTTTGCTGCCCCATATGGTTGAGATATTTGTAATGTATTTCAATAATTCGTGTGTAATGGTTATCACTGTCCTTGTGTGTAGTGTATCTCATCATTTCTAGGGAGAGATTGGGAGACTTCTCATAGTATATTAGCAAGATGCTCAGTTTCATGAACTAAAAATTGAATCATTTCCATCATTTCCATCTGAGGGATTATTAGCCATATGTATGCACATATCCCCATATTCCCAGGTTAAAATCCCACTTTTTTAAGATAAGATAAATGCATATTCATGAGTAGACTTTCCCCTGTAGGTAGTAACTTACCTTTAACATACTGATGAACTAAGACTGACCTCATGACTAAAAACACGTCATTTGGGTGTTTCTTGTTTGAAGTGTTGAACAAAAAGAAAAGGATATAGCTTCAAGGCCACACAACCGTGAAACACACTGTAATCTTCGCTTAATCTCTTATTCGGCTTTGAGGTGGCTGGCAGTCATGCGTGTAATGATAATTATTACTCTTGTCATCACCAATGTCAACCTATTTAATATTAGCAGTGTAAACATTTCATACAGGAAGACGTTCTTGTTCCTGATGCGCATGGGAACTATCAGCCACCCGATAAAGACATCCAGTGGAATTGTCTCTTTGTTTCTGTCTTTTGGTTGAGAAGCAGTGTCTGACTCCAGGGATTACTTTTAATGTTGTGTTAATCTATCCCATGGAGTCCTGCGTGTTCTGCCATTGCAGGGATCATTCTTTGATATCAAATGGGGAAAGGAGAAACTCTAAAACCACTTCAGATCCCTCTTGTGAAATGTGTTGTCAAAACACAGGTGGAATGTGAATGTTGAAACCACAGTGTGTTTCAACCAGTCTCCATCTCTCCGCCTCTACAGTCCCAGGGAGTGGATTCACAAAGCAGTGAGCCTCAGAGAGACAAAGAGGGACATAGACAGATACAAAGAGATGAATACACAGAGACAGAAAAAGAATTGCACAGAGTGTTCTTTTTCAGGCGATAAAATTTTGCAGAAACCAAAACGTAAGTGTATTTTTAATCTTACTGTCAGCAAAAAAAATGCAACCACTTCTGGTTAAAAGTGGCATGGCAACCAGATTTACTTGCAAAAAATAAAAACTGTACCCTCAAGTGAAGTGTACATCCACACTGTGATGACCATAGTGTTAAAAGCAGAGTCACAGAACGCTCCGGCTACATGGTTCTTTCAAGGAAATTCAACATTTTTATACTAGTAAGGTAGTTGTTCTCTGTACAGGCACTGAAATGTCACTTTTGCACATCTCACACCTGTGAAAGTGACATTTGCTCCTCTGGCCCAGAGGACATAACGGGCAATAATGCAGACAGAGAGAAAGTAGCTTCTTCTGTCTTACTCACCTCAAAGTAAAGTAAAATAAATCAAAGTTATACAATGGTACTTTGGTACTTACACACTCACACAATGTCAGAATTCTATTGTATCCTATCTCGATATAGTGATGGGTAAATTTAATCTAATGTGACTCAAATTGTCTTATATTATTCATTACAAATTACTGTATTGGACCAGGAAAAAATATAGAAGATAGAAAGGTTCTGTTGTTTTTGCATATTAATCATTGTGCTGAAACAAAGGAAAACAAAAGGAAGAAAACAGAAACAAACAATGAACAAGGACAGAGAAGATAATGTTATTCAATTGTCTGTCTGAATCTCCATCAGCAAGCCCCTGTCCTTACATCACAGACACACTCTCTCATTAGCAATGACAGGTAAACATCATTTGGTGTGTGTATGTGTCTGTGTATCCACTGTTTGCCTGTGTGTATGACCATCATTCAAATTTAACTTTACCCCGTTTGTTCTTCCCCTCTCTCTCTACACCCCTCCCCTCTCAGTTTTATGAGCCTGTTATTTATTTCCCTCATTAGCGATTGTTTCTTTCCATTAGAGAGCGCCTCTTCATGCCAGCACTTTCCTCGGGGAGAGCGAGAGACCTGTGCTCATCTTGGCAAGGGGAGCTCCCTTTCTAACCCTCTTAAATAGAGTTGAAACAATCCCCTCTATGAAAGCCTTTCTCCATTGCCATCTCCACCCTTTTAGGATCCAAAGAAAGGTGTTGGCTGGGGTGTGTGTCTGTGTGCCTTAGAGGAACAGTATAAAAATGAAGTGAAGATTAAGCTCCTGCCATTACCTGTGTACTGACAGTCTTGTGAGTCGGATGCCACCCCTTCATACCTCCCCCACTTCTAACACACACACACTCACACACTCTCGCACACACACACACAGACTCATATGAATCCCCCACCGGTACACACAGGAATTTCCAGAGCCCAAAGACAACACAGAGGGCCCTCCGACATATTTGCCGTCATCCTCTTATTAACTCTCCCCGTTTGAACAGAGGCACATCAAAAGTAAGCAAAACACATAATTACTGGCATTAATATAACGAGCTCTTGGAGATAAGCCACTCTCCTAAGCCCACACCCCCACCTCTCATACTTAGAGGGCATGAAGGAGGGGAACAGCAGAGGGAAGGTAGAGCGCCCCTTCAATTAAGTGAGCTGTTCAACCAACATGAACAAACATATTTAGTAGATAATTAGTAGATAATTTTGCAGGTATGTCTGGCACAGGCCACAAAAGCCAGTGTTAAGGAAAATAGCAGGGAGGGAGTCAAAGGAGGGAGGCTTGTGGGATGTGCAAAATGCCCTGTGGCTCTGATAGACTCTTAACAGTTATTAACAATGTAGAAAGAATGCACACACACATACGCACATGCAAACACCCTCTTTCCACCTTTACACAAGCCCTCGTCTTCGCTCCATCTCCCTGCCCTCCTCCTTCCCCCCTCTCGCTTGTTCTTCTCGTTCTCCGAGGAGCCCTAGTTTTCTGTATGATGAGCTCCTGGGGGGCTTCAGTGTTTGGCAGGAGGCTTTGTCTCTCATACGAGATGAAAAAAAAAGAAAAAGGAAAAGAAAGAAAGACGGAGAGAAAAGAAGAAGATGGAGAGGGAGGGTAAAAACTTGAGACCCCCGGGGGCACTTCTCCCCACATTGTGAGGATTTGCCTAACAGCTTCACAAGAGGGTTTACATCTTCCTCTGAACACGAGGGGTATAATCACAGATCAAAACAAATTACCTATCTGTAGTCAGCAGAGGTGTCTGCCTGTCAAAAGCCCAGAGTTACATAAGATTTAAGTCAGTGCTAACTGAGCCTCTGATTTGGGGCACGGGGTGAATTCTTACTTTGAAACATTAACGTTACCAGGGCCTAGTGGTAAGACACCAATAATACATACCACACAAACTGACTGTGAAGAACAAAGATTTGCTTTGATAATTGCTTGCACTTCTCCTAAGTGACATTGTCGTGACTTTTGATTAACTTGAGACATGAACTGAATAATAATTGAGCATGGCCATATTCCACAACACAGACATACAATACAGCTATCCAGTTCGTGACATCAAAGTGACACCTGAATTGTCTTCTTATAGATTGGTGTGACGGCATCATTGCCGAGAAGGAGTGTCACGCTGGTGGACTAATTTTCAAACTTGTGCACACCAGGGTCTGTGGCCTACTGGGCATAATCGAGTTTTCAGAAATTTCTATGATATCGCCAACTCTATTTACTTTAAGCGGTGTGTGAGACAATGTTACTGGCAACTTGCTGATGCAACCACAACTGTGTGAAAGTTCTGCACACTGTGGGAAGGGGTGGTGGGGGAATGGGGGAAAAGGCTGAGTTACAGCAATATCAACTGCTGTTTCAGAAATCTGTATGGTAGGTTTATTGGGGCATCCAGAACTCCTGGGAAATACATTAGTGGGGAATTATGGACTCTGTCACAGTACCTGTAAAAGAATACATGGCTGATTATCCTATTAGAAGAAGTTTGTGCCTCTGTTGTTTTGCCAGGTGTGTATTATACACCTTATTCTTTCCATATCTAGCCCATCTAAGCCCCTGCCACCACTTGGGAGTAGCTCTACAATCTGTTATTTATGTTTACTGGTGACCCTGTGGCCAAGAGGTGGGCTCTTAGTTCACACAAGTTATTAGGCCTCTGGATAGAAACAAGGGAGGAGGAAAACACATTTCTTTTCTAAATGGTGTCGTCAGCTTTTCATGGCCAAAACTTTTTCACAGATTTGTTACATCTTAGAACCAATTATTTTCCTTTGGAAACGTTTACCTTTATATCATGATGTCATTGAGGCAAGATAAAAACAGCATAGCTGCAGGGCTCCAAGTTTGAGGAAAACCTGTACAATAGCAAAACTATCATTGCCCAGAAGTTCAGACAAACACCGAACAAACTAAACTAGACTCTGTTACTTAAATACAGTTATGATTCTGTGTCGAATTTAGGGAGTTATTAAAACCGGCAGTAATCTTATTCAATTGCTGTTTCGGGGTTGGAATTCGAAAACTTTGGCAGGGCCATAATCAGCTGTGCTAGATGTGTTTTTGATGGCCTCTGCTGCTTGCAGAATAATGCCCTTAGAAAGAAAGGAAGGGCTTTCTCTGACAGAGAACTCTCTGACAAGTGTAAAGCTCTGGTCTCAGGAATGCTGCTGGCAACACAGTCACCTCGAGGCATCTAGTGGAAGGTTACATGAGGTGTCCGAACTGAGATGTCTATATAAACAATGTCTTTGTAGGGACATACAGGGTTATTGTTAAAGGATTAAGGCCTCGTCTTTGATGTTTTAGTTAGCCGCTAATGCCAGTGTCACCTCCTGGTGCAACGCAACAGTGAGGGGTTGTGGGAATAGTTGGGGACAGATAGCTATAGTGGGCGTGTCTACAGATCATGTGTTAGGTAGTTATCAAGGCATATGTCAGCAAGCTTATCCCTGTAATTACCCACTTATTACCAGAAAATTAGCTGCAAAGTTACTCATTAATGCCGCTGACACCTGAAACTGAACAGTGTTAATGACAGTGTGCTATGACTGTGGTTCTTTTAGCTGTCAGATACAAATTAAACTGGTAGTGTGTTAAGACAATGAGGTGAGACAATGAGAAAGCTACAAAATGTAAAAACTGAAAATGATTATTAGTGCTCAGGAATATAATCTAAATAAATGAGAATCCAATACATGGTTTTACTCATTCTTCTAACGCTACTTTACAATTTGTCTTAAAGCATTTATGAGTAATGATGAAAGGAGAAGGAAGTAACACCTGCATTTCAGATGCTGTACTGCCTTACACCTTCAGTTTTGGAAATCTAACTCCCCCAAATCCTAGATTAGTGGATCATAGAATCCCGAGCGCTAGTGAAAACAGCCACGTCTGGCGATGACTCAGTTATTGTTATAAAATGGACTTGAATGAAAACCTCATTAGTTTTATCTTTGAGCTGGAATCAGGGGTGCTGTCTGGCATGGATTCCCAGCAGTCAAAACAGAAAACAAGAGCTCACTGTGTGCTCTTTGAGACATCAAGGTGTCTGATCTGAATTGCTTTAGCTTGGAGGGAGAATGGCTTTACCGTCTCTGTGAAACTGATCCGTGAAGTGGATTAGGGACGGTTCTTCTTTCACTCAAAACAACACAGCTTGAGGAGTTAGACGAGGAGGTGGATAAAGCTCTGTGTGTGTGTTTGTGTTTGAGAGGGCAGCCTTTATACCATACTCACAAATATATGTTTACCTTGCACTTTGTAATATTTTTTCCAAAATTACTTAATGATATAAAGGCTGTCTGACCTAATTCCTGCTGGAACTATCTATAACTTTATCAACATGACACAATTCCTTGGAAAACTAGCTGGCCTCGCAGGCATATTTATCACTCCATCTTTCTCTATGTTGTTTACACATCTCACTTTAGTTTATTCTTTTTGGATCTCTAGGACATCTATCATCCACATACAGAGAAGTTGGACATGTTCATGTGTATTAAATTGGCTGCTACTTACTGTATGTATAGCCGAGTAAAATAGATAAATAGATTAAACCTGATTCATTGCATAATGTTTCAACTAGTAAAAAAATTACAGGAGTTATGATTGCCTATGACAACAAACCTAGCCTATTTCTGCTTCATAGCTCCATTATAATGTTTTTAGATGCCAATATGGCCTATCACCAAAGTTTTAGTTCTGCAATGGGGGTCAGACTGTGAACACACACACATACGCACGCACGCACGCACGCACGCACGCACGCACGCACGCACGCACGCACGCACACACACAGAGTTTGTCCTTGGCCTGGCACCTCTTTTGGCAAGGTGGCAGTATGGCTCCATAACAAATGAGGGACACCCTAGCTGTGCCAATGGTCTCAGTCCCTTGGCAGACTCCACAAAATCATCTTTTCTTCCCAGGAGTTGTGACTCTGGAGAGTTGATCATTAGTAAGAAATCAGAGAAACAGAGACACACAGTCATCAAATGCTATTCAGGTCGTAACCTGAACGTTGTCATCTAGGACAATGAATCACTGCAGATGCATTAAAAGTCAAACTCAAATCAAGCATTTGAGGTTACCTCAATTCATTAATTTTTCTTAATTGGGTGTTGTAACCTACTGCATTTTGGTTAGGATGTGTGACCCTTGGAAACATGAAAAAAGAAACCTAGCAATCACAGACTCATGCTATGAGATTGTAATGCAATGGCAGCATCTGGTTCAGGGACAAATCAGTGAGACCCCTATTTTCAACACAAATGACTGACCTTACAATGGCAAAATACTCTTTTTACTGGGTGCAAGTGTATTTGTTTGTCCTGTTCCCATTAGGTAACTTCATGTCTAGCCATAAAAGTTAAATGTGAACCGAGCAAAGTGAGATTTTGGTGTGTCAAAACATATTTGCACAGGTGCTGAGTTTGTGCTGTGTTTTTGGCTTTAGTTAGTGAAGGAGCACCCTCTTAAACTCAAATAAATGCCTGTATTTAATACTATGTGATATAACACCAAGAGACAGTACTGGACTACTACATTTTATGAAGATGAAAAAACAGGATGGAGTACCTATTTCATGATTTTACAGCCATTAAGTAAATTGCAAAATCCAATCCAAGTCTATAGAAATATTGCTTTTTATATTAACCCTTGACTGCTTGAAGGTGTTCCCTTCGTATTTGATCATACTGTATCCCTATAACCATGAAAGTAGCAGGGAAGGCACATACATTCCATCAATTGATATATTGATAACATTAATGCATGTGGCCTCATCCACTGAGGTTATTGTAATTAATGGTACTCCACCAATTTACCATTGCACTCCTATAACACTTTTGGAATATTATGAGCTAGGATTAATGCTGCAGAATCAGACATGTTGTCTTTTTTATTTCTTGTATTCCTTGCTGGAGCCTAAATTACCCACAATACAACTAAACCTCCAGTAGTTTGAGTCGGATATCTGGATGCGTAATGCTAGAAGCTGCTAATGTAGCCTCAAGCTGGTACACTCGATCAGAGATGAGAAGTGGGCTACAAAAGTCTGGTAAACTCAGTTCTTTCTAACTCCACAGATTCTTTCACTTTTAAACTTTCAGTCTTCATTAAATTTCTGATAAGCTCTGATATGGCCAGCTTCCAAGGTTTTTTCCAAAGTCGTGCTCAGAGTACAATAGCGTGGATAGTGACATCCTAAGTAACCACTGGTGAAGTACATGAAACACCTCCATAAAAAGGTTTTTATAAACACCATCGATGAACTCCATGAGGTAAGTATCTCTGCAATCAAAAATCTCTGGGTTGCTTCAGTTTCATCACTTTCTTCCCAATGTCACCTAGCATTTGCATAGAATGAAGTAAACAACTCTATAATGGAGCTATGGTTGCAGCTGTTTAAATACCTGTGATAGTGACAGAGGTGCAAGAGCATTCATCTCACCTGTATTCAAATCCGGGTCTACAGGGTATCAAACATGCAACTTGACTGCAACACCAAAGAGCCATGCTCGTTGGTATAGCAGCCACAGTGCGTACGAAACCACAGTGACAGTGGTCCGTCACACTGTCCTCCACTTTGGGAGACGCCCCCGCCTACGCTTCATGCATACAGGCGTCCGTCACAAATTCTGCCAACTGTGCTTCTCCCATCTCACCCACAGGTACTTCACCCAACCCTGGCGGTCCCTCGTAGACTTCACACACTGGGTACGCCTCCGACAATCTCATGGCAAGCCATACCACCACTGCTACCATATGTGAGGGACCAGGCTGGCAGGTATCAGGACTCAGGACTCAGTTTTTTCTTTACAAAAAACAACACATTTACAAAAAATACAATGTTCTGTGCCCATAAAAGAGGTCAACACACTACACGATTTTTAGCACGATTTGCCGCTCGGTGAACTCGGCGACCTCAGGCCGTGATCGGGGGTAAATCAGCGGTTGATCAGTGGTCGCCGGTCGTTATGTGTGAACTACTCAATGACGCGTCACAACGGCTTCCCAACACATTTCTGACACATCGCCAACGTCTGCCAGATATCTAGCATGCCAAATATCTGGCGGAGTCATCTGACTCGCCATCCACATCCAGCCAATGCGAGCAGGCTGCTGGCAGAGCAGGCAGCTACTCTTTCACCGCAAAACATGTTTTACTCCCCTCAGCTCTCTCTGTAGCACAGACAGTCCCTGCTACTGTGTGCTAATCCATTCTTTCACCCAGATTTTTTGTCTTTATAATTGGTATCTTTATAGTAACAAACAACAGCTATTTCGTGTGTAGGTTCGCGTCATTTCACATTTCACGTCTGTTTTCTTGACAAAACGTGGTTTGAAGACCAGCGTCAGGTTACAGAGTTGCTGTCAGCTTGTGTAGTGTGTGACCCCCTGTCACCGATCACAACGTAGGAAGAACGCCACAACGACTTCAAGACTCCTGCCACAAGATGCCAAGTTTTGTAGTGTGAACGGCACGGCCATCGGCCGATGGTGAAAATCATGTAGTCTGCATAATCCTTAAACAGAAGTTAACTCAAGCACCATAACCTTGACATGAGCTTAACAAAACTAGGACCTAACAAGACTGAGACATGGGGCAGACTTAAACAGCTGCTGATCAGGCCATTCTGACACAAAGGGGGTAGACAAACATAAAATATACAAACAAACCACAACAACTACAAAACATGTTAAGCCAATGCTACCTAATATGAATGAGGGTAATCAATAAAATAATTATAACAACAAATGCATAACTAGCAAAGAAAAGAACACAACTCAACAGGGAAAACTCCGCCCGTCCCCATGATATGGGAGAACATGAAGCAGTCCAATTATCCACCCCTTCCTTAAACAGCTTAGATTCAATTGGAAGTCATTTTGTCAGCCAACCAGAGACCCCCAGCAGCAACTCCACAGGAACTGGTAACTCAAGAAGAAATGTATTAATTTCACATTTAGAGTGCACAAGATGAGTAAATTTTATTAGCCATATTGATACCATTGCCTAACAATACAATTATTTATTCCTGCCAGTTCAACCCTTTTTACAACCCTGTGACTTGTGTGCCTTTGCCTTGTTCAGACTGCAAGCCCAAATATGTTTTATGACATAGTTGGTTTGTATGCTGAGTGATTTTAGATGTTTAGATATTTAGGTCTGGACAGCAAAAAAACCCCACACGAAATGTAATTTTTGCAAATCAGATCCATTTGAAGGGAGTTTGTAACCCAATTCCAATCGTATTTCTACAGGGCTGTCTCAGATCGGATGCTCTGGTCACTCAAATGGAGTTCTGTGTTGCAACTTCGCAGCAGTATTTTAAAGGGTGAGGTGATGGCTCTCCATTTCTCATGCTTCTGCGTTGGAAAGCTGCGTCACCAGCGTACATAGTTAGTGATGCCTATGTTGTTACTACGCATCCCATGTCGACAGGTTCATCATGTCTGGATACACAAATCCAATCTGATTTGGGATCTTTGACAAAGCCATAGTTACCATCTTTTGGTCACACATGTATACGTACACCATCATTTTATTCTGTTTCTTCCTTGATTTGTGAAAATTGGGCCTTAAAATCTTAACTTTACAATGCTGTTTCCTATGAGCCAACAGGAGTGTCTCTTTAATTGTATCACAATCTATCAAGTACAAAACAAAGAAATTGCCAGATCATTTTTAACACAGACTTGATAAATGTGTGTCCATATTGCATACACAGCGGCGGCCTGGTCAAGTTAAAGCAATCAGCAACACAATCAAAAAGACTGGGTTGGCAGTACAATCAGGACACCAGGCTGGATTTTAACTTTACAGTTGGGACTGTGTAATTATTCATGCAGAAATACTTGCGGGCGAATGTAATATGTAAGCTGGTACACCTGGGGTAGAATTTCAGTGCTCAGAGGTGAATTGAAACACACACAGCAATGACACGATTGGGGTGCTGACACGTTCATTAGCACATAGGCAGATTTGACACAGCTGGAAGATGTAGCGAGGAGATGCTGTCAAGGTCTTGGAATGCTGCAAGACTGGCACAAACTAAGGGTTGGATGCTCATCGCCGTGTCATAAGAGACCTGGCGCTGTCTCGTCTCCTTTTTTAAAAATATTTTATTTATTTTTCTCCCTCGTTGTGTCGTTGCAACACACGGAGTGTCATAATTTGCATGAGTTTGACACCCCAATGTCTAGCTTCTTTGTCCTCTCTCCAACTTGTTTCCTCTCTGTCCGTCCCCCCTCCCATTCAACTCAGTCGTCTCTCTCCCCCTTTCTCTCGCTCACACTCCCCTTTTTTGCTCTCTGTGCTTCTCCTCTTTCTGCTGATGGTGGCGGTGCCATCCATGCCAATTATGGCAGTTGAGCAGGTGGCTCCTTGCAGGTGGTAGAGGATTAATCCCTGTAAAGACTTCACTTCATTAGGAAATCCGTTTAATGTGGCCAGTTGATTGATAAATCTCCCGGACCTCTCTCAGAGTCCCCAGATTACTGCCAAGTTTGTCTATTATACGCTAGATTGACCCTGATGTCAGAGACAGACAGAGGGAGGGAGAGAAAGAGTTTGTTGTGTCTTTCCAGCTGAAGTTAGTTTATAGGACTGTAATGCTATTTGCTGACTGGGATGGATCATCTTAGTATTTTATGCAAAAGGTTGGAAAATGTGCATTATTTTTAAAGCAAAGTCTCCAAATCTCTAAAGGTATAACCTGAATAAGTGACAGGTTTTAACAATGCAGAGCCTAATTTGAAAGCACAAGCATATTTCACCACCTCTGTACTTGTGTGCAAAAAAACAAAGAAAGAAGGTTTGGCTTATTAGATTTAATACCAGAGTACATGTAAGTGCTACAACTATCACAGCATTTAAGAATGAACTGTAAGAACTTGCCCTCACAGTCTCAGACCACCCACACTCGACTCACTGTGTCAAGCTTCTGCATTTAACTCAAGTATCTCCTTAACTCACCCCTCTATAATTTTCCATCCCAGTATTATCACAATTACCCTGTGAGCCACGAGGGGAGGGAACTCCCCGCCGCTCGTGACTGTCTATGTGCCACCCGCGGGCTTGTGGTCTGGTTGGATTTGTGAAACACTGACAGACAAACCCTTCATCAAGCCTGTCAAACAAGGATGACAAATGCGTCTCCACATCCCCAAGATGCCTACAATATTTAAAGCCATGGGAGAATGGTGAAGTCGACAGAGAATAGCCCCTCCTGGCAGAAGCAAAGTTCAAGCCGCGTCAGGCTGTATCATTCTCAAATTCTGAGGAGAGACTCTGAGTTGAACCTGATGGCATGTTGACTTAATGATTCTGACAGAGCATATATGGTGTCTGTCTCAGGTTTCTACAAGGCAGTGAAGTGAAGTCAAAATATATTTCATCGACTTAAAGAGGGATTTAGTTACAATGCCGCATATCAAATATCGATGTAATCATCTTACTATTGCAAAGTATCTCATGATGAAACTGTCTTTTTAATCCCTCCTTTAGCCAAATCAAAATCTATATATCTATCAAAATCTATATATTTCAAAAGTAATTGTCACAGCTGCTGAGGTACTGATTCACATAACGTGGACGTGCGCACACATGTATATCTAGCCACACACATAACGTCCACGCAGCTTTGATCGCTATCACCAAAAACAATAGCTCGGAGATACAGTCTGGCTATCAGGCAATCAAACATACAGTCATTCTTCTTCCAGCTGCTACCAAGCATGTAACTATATTGCTTTGCCCGGTGCTTGCAGGCTTGTCAAAATATGACAGAAGATCACACCTTTTTTCCCAGGGTGAGTGCTTTAATTACAGGGTGGCTTCTAGCCTTACCACATCTGTACAAATGTCAGTCCAAAGTTCACCGCTCCTTGTGGAGGAAAGTTCCTCAAAAAATAATATATTGTTCTCATTGTTAGGCAACCAAATATTGTTATACAGAATCTTTACATTTGAGGTCACCCCTACCATTCCTTGTTTGTTTTTTTTACAAGTCATGTGTGCTGTCATTACTCATGCTCACTATCACATTTCTTTAACAGTCCCTGGCATCTGCACTTTGATATCTAATATTTTAATTGCTGCAGGGTTATACATCTTGCTGTCCGTTGCAACAATAAATGGGTTGTGAAACAATAAGCAGGCGTTTGCAAAGGGATAATTCACTGCATGCAAGTTCACCCGTAGAGTCCACAATGTACCTAAGACTCTCTGCATGAATCCCAGCAGGTAGGAATATGCATCTGTGTTTTCCTAATGTAGAATAATTTTGGGAATACATAACATAGTTATATTAGGATAGTAATTTAAATAGATCCATGTTTATTATGTCCCAAGTCATATATCTTTATGTTTAATGATGTTTATTGTTATATGTAATTTTGCAAAAAATTACAAAATTATAAGTCTTATAATATGCAGTTATCATCTTGATCATAGAAGCATGGAAGTAAAATTCTTCAATATCTGTTTAGTGTTTTTAGTGTAATCAACTAAGAGCAGTTACTGTAGAGAGTTAGCATCCTTATTTTACATGTAACACACAATGCATAACTCCTTGTTTCAGTTCTCTGCAAAACTGTTACACTCTCATCTCAATGAGTGTGTAGACTCAGATTAGATTCATAGTTTAATGGTAATTCGCATGACTTTTACACTATGTGACTTACTAACCTGCCTGTTATTCCCCTCAGCAGTCCCCGTGTCTTTGTTTGTACCCAGAGCTGCAGGTGGCAGCATAGTCTTAGAGGACATGAGAGGCTAGATCCCTTCAAAGATACACATACACGCACAGACACACACCACTTAGCCCCGTTGAGCTTTTCCCTATTCCCTGAAGTACACACTTTGACCTTTGGATATTTGTTACCCAGAGAAAGTGACATTGGGAGTCAGCCAGTGGCTCGCCGCTTAGCTTGACTGTCTCTGTTTGTAAGGGGGTGTAATAATTAGCAAGTCCTCAGCCTGTGATTTTTAATGTCCCTAATTTGGCTCAGACAGAATCTGTGTTTGTGCTACGTGATACTGCCTGCATTTTTTAAAGGGTTTTCGATGAAGCGGCACAAAGCTGAGGAAGGTTTTGATATTTTCTTACACACTGTTTTGCATTTCATTACCATTGGTGAGGGACGGTGGGCTGTTTATGATTTCAAAACAGGGACAGGGGGTTGAAGTATTTTGGCTGCGGTGAAGAGTGTTTTTTTACACTGATTTACCAGACTTTGAGGCTTGCATCTTATTATTTGGACTATTCTTTAACCTCGGCTGTTCAATTGTGTGAGACTGGGGGGTTTATGACCTGCTTGGGCAAGGTTTCCCAGGAGTGTGAGGGACAGGAGGATAGGATGTTTGATGAGAATTTGCAACTAACTAGATAAGGAAATCTATCACATCTTTAAATAGAGGATTTATCGATCTTGGTTGTTTATCATTTATGGAATTTTTTTATGATTACTGTCCGTGCTTTATTATTTTTAATTGAATCACTGGTTGTTCCATTCTGTTCTATACAAAGGAAAACACATTTTACTCTAAAGCTGGATTTGCTAGAAAAAAATATCCTGGAAAAAAACACACCTCACAATGTATTGTCATTGATTTCTTATAAATGCAAATGGTTTAAAAATGTCTTAGCCCTGTTGCTGCTCTCAACAATTCACTGGGAAATGTCTTGGGTGCCATATTCTGTCAGCTGTACTGAATAAATACAAGTCCAAATGTCTCAAGGCTGTACATTGTCATTCATATAGAAATAATGTGATTCCTTACTGGTGGTGACCCCACATCTGGCAGAACTGTTAACCTTTTGGTTATGTGGCTTTGAGGTGAGTGTAGCTCAGCCTCCAGCCCCCCACCCATGACTTTCACCTCTCTGGAGCTGGAGCTGTGTTACGGTGCAGAGTGGGAGCCCTCACACTGCTGAAAGGTGTGTGTGTATGTGTGTGTTCATCAAGCAGGGGGTATTTGAGGCTGCCCATTTGGGAACAGACCCTGGGTGTTAAACACTGAGAAGCTGGAGGAGAGGACTCTGTCAGCTTGGAGGACACAGCACAGCCAGCACAGAGGTGACTGGAGCACACGCGCACACACACATGCTGTATACACACACAAACAAATGCATCCATGCATACACACTGTCACCGTCCCTCTCTCTCCTCCATACACACACACACACACACACACACGCACGCGCACGCATGCACACACACACACACACACGCACACACACACACACATTAAGCACTTCAACAGCATTTTTTTGCTGGTCTCCCCTCTCGTCCCTTATCCTGTCAAAACTCCACCGTGGGGTCAGAAAAGCAGCGGTCAGGGGATAATAGGAAAACAGCTCAAACAGGGAACTGTTGTCACATTATGAGGAAGTAAAGGATAGACACCACGAACAGAGACAGTGAATGTCTGTTAACTATCTGCAGCCTTCTTAAAATGAGAATTTAAATTAAATTCTCAAAGTAAATGCATAGTTGAATAAATGACAAATGTCAACATTTCATTGTTTTATTTATTTCAGAATTAAATATTAATCCCTTACATGATTCACATCACATCAATGATTTAATCATTTTACATACATATCAGAACATTATTTGTTGATAAAAAAAGAAAGAAAAAAACATTAAACATCTAATGCAGGACAAGGTCAAAAATCCCTTTCTCTTTGTGTAAAACAGTTTGTTCCACTCGATTCAGTCAAAAGACACTCATTAACTATTTTTAACCATTCTGATTTGCATCATGTGAACTAGTCAATCAGTATAGCACATAAAATGTACAAATGTGACACTGCCAGATTTCAGCAGTTAAAAGTATATCAACGCTGGAGGCAAAGAATAATGATTTAGTAGTCTCGTGTTATATATATATATAATATATATATATATATATATATATATATATATATATATATATATATTTTTTTTTTTTTAACACATGAACACACATAGGTACACACACGCTTCCTCTCCGCATAGGTGCAAGTTGACTTGTCAGCTTGAGATGGCTTCATCTACCATTCATTACTTTTATGTCCTACCTTTCACCTAAATGGCCTTTGCATATTCACCATGGGACCTACTAGTGCATCTTGGGGAGGACACGCACACACACACACAAGAGCACACGCACACACACATGCACTGTCAAAGGTTGGCCAAGTTAGATTTACAGCCTGGGACCATCACCTGTGACTGAGCGCCTCTGAAATTAGTCACAAATAGCATATTAGGGCAGCTAATCAGGCACGCCTGAACACTTGGCTTTCTTTATGTGGTCATAAAGGGGAGAGTATATGGGCACCCTCAGGCCTTGGGCTGAATGATCGTCCTGACCTCCAGTGAACCAAAAGCCACACACGCTGGGGAGGGATGGGATGTAGGCAGGGGTACTACCACAAAATTAGTCTTTGATACACAGAGGAAGATGACTATGCTGCATCGGGAAGTGATTTCTTTTGGTTTTACTGCTGCTGCTTTAACTCCAAGAAACCACATGACTAAAGCACACAAAGAGAAGATGGCAATTACACAATTAGGGACACATACAGTATTGTATGCCTCTCCTTTTAGTGTAAGATTTAGGTATACTTTGTGTAAAACCACTCTATAGTTCTGCAGTATATCAGGACATAATATGTGTGTGTGTATTTTAAAAAGAAGGCCAAAAATCCTTGAGCTATATAACCACATGCAAAAAAGTGGCTCATTTTAGATGAACTTGAACATTTTATAAGACTTCAAAAATCGAAATACCAATTAGATAAATCGTCTATTGATTTTATATGGATTTATTTTTGTTCTCCGATTTGAATACCACAAGTATGTTCTATTTTGAACACGTGACTTTAGTCTCACGGTACCATCTCACGAGCTAGTGGACTTTGTTGGACACGGAAAACTCTGGCACCGCCAAGAAACCTCACGCCTTCATAAAATAGTAAAGCTATCTCTTGCTCCCTGACTCAAGTCTGTCGAATGAACAGGAGAGGGCACGAGGGGTTGAGAAATGCATAAAAGAAAAGTAGATGGGCTGAAAACGGCGAGGAAAAGCAGAGAGATGGAAGGAGGGAAAGGAATGAGAACAAGGGTTTTGGTGGGAGAGACTGGGGGGGAGTCACTCCTGTATCTCACACACTCTTCGTTCCCCACCAGGGGAACAGTATGTTTTCATATCAGAGTGATTGTTAGACAGTCAGATCCAATATGGTGAGTCAGTAACTACTTAAACAGAGCTCACATATTCTGCCCCTAATTGACTTGGTGTGGCCTCACTAAATCACAGTCTTTATTTAAAATAGCTCTCTGATAAAAATGAGTCGTTCTCTTCCTCTTTTCTCTCTCTCTCCCCTCTTGCTCTCTCGCTCCCATCTCTCTCTCCTTTGTGATTTACCATTGAGGAGATGAATTTGAAATTTCAATCATAGAGTTGTTAAATATTGATGGGTCTTCTAAGTCGTTAACGAGGTCTCGGCAAGGACGGGGGATTCAGCCCCTCCATTCGCTGGCCCCGGCTTCTCTGCAGCTCAGCCATCTAGAGGGATCCAGCCAGGTCAGGAGGTCACTGTACCCAACCATAATCTCCTAACTTCTATGAGATCTTTTAATGTCCCACCAAGGCTATTCTCTCTAACATCTGCTCTTATCATACATTACCATATGCAGAGAAACGTCAAAAAACTTTCTAATTATGCATTATGTAGAGCAGCCTTTATTCACTGTTCAAGATGTGTCAATTATAATGAGATCACTGGTGCGTGATTTGATATGATAATAGAAATCTTTAACTGGGTCTCAGCAGACCTCTTGTGTGTCAGGACTGATCACCGTTGAAAAGAAGAAGCGCCTCCAGGCCACCGTAGAGCAAGGCAGCGCTCAGACGGTTCAATATGCTACACCATAAAACCAAGATGAGACTTCTTTTATTATCGCTGCCGCCAGAACAAACTCCTGCCTTCCAATCAAACGTTATGTACTTTGAGATGCGATCATTACATCTTACAAACGATGCCCCGCCAAATAAGATTTGTCTGTGCAGCGGGGTCACATTAATGGCTTGTTTTCTTGTTGAGTCTGACTTCAAACACCTAAAGACTGACTGATAGCAGAGGTGGTAGGTACAGTTGCATTGAATCCCTGTCTGCAGTCTGTGTATTTAGTCTTTGAAGACTCTGTCTTTAATATCCATTTGGTCTTAAACTACTGGGTATGACTGTACACGTAAAAATCCAATTTGACTCACAACAAAAACTTCCAAATAATCAAACTCTGTTCTTTGTGAACAACAAACTAATTGCAAATGATTTTTCAAAGGCTCTCGTTACTTTGGTTGGCTCCTGTGTGTTGGATTACAGCTTCAAAAATATATATTTATATCCACTACTGAAGCTGGGAACTGTGAGTACCGTAGATGTCAATGATGATAATGCAATAAAAAGCATTTTGGAAGTATCTCTACTTCTGCACTTAGCCTCTTGGCAGTGGTTTGATCAAGACGGAATAAGCTTGTGACTTTTCAATTCCAGCCATAATTTGTTTCGATATTACATCTCCTGGATAGAGCAAGTGATGGAATTTTTCCTATCCGGGGCCGAGGCAGTCGGGAAGCTGACGATGTCCCATAATAGGTTATCACCAAGCATATCTTTTGCAAAATAGAAACCCAACACATGTACATCTGTGGCCTAGTGTCAGGGCCTTAAATATACATCAGAAATGCATTAAATTTGCTGATTACTATTCTTTTCCAACAGCGTGTCAAGCCCCAAATTTATTTTTGTAACGTGGCTTCCCGATTACTTTGAATTGCCAGTGGTCTCTCTTGACATTGACGGCTCTGAAGGAAGTGACAACATTAAATTTATTTTCTGTGTGCATATGTGTGTGTGTGTGTGCATGCGATAGGACGATGTACCAGTGTTTTCTCTTAGATTGTTTGAGCGAGATCCGAGCCCTTTCATATTGTATGTAATTTACTGGAACCACATGCAGTATAGCACCGGCACTGCTGAAACACTGATCGGATCTCTGGAGCACCGTTCGCTTCTCACAGGAAATGTAGCTGACACAAAGTCAAAGCTATATTTGATTGTGTTTCCAAAGGAATATCCTTGTTGAATCCAGCACCCCGCTGACCCAAAATCCTACCTCTCAATCACCTGCTGTAGTGTGTGTCTCTTCCAAATTTTAGACAAGTGGGATTTCCACACAGCTCTGAACCAAGTTTCTTTCAAGTGTAGCAAATGAGTCCCATGGTTTCAGGCTTGGTTTTCACACTGCATGGTAAAAACACGGTGATCATATGTGACGTTTTCCTAGTAAGATATATGGTAAGGTGTAATGCAGACAGCATAATTAAAAAGAAAGCTGGAAAACAAGAAAGGAGTGTGAAACACTAAATGCTTCAAGGAGAGTACATCAATTTCTATTAGATGTAAAGCTTTTCTAAGAGGTAAGCCAGTGAAGGTAATTTGGTTTGCAACAACAAACAACCAAGTATCCTTGTATTCTTCCCTGTTTAGCAAAAGAGATAAAAAAACAATGATCTGGCTTAATGAGAACCCCATTTGGTCTGAGACATCAGGCTATTGACCTCTCTTGGGGCTGTGAGGAGTGAGCACTTTCACATGTTACTGTCTATAAATTTCGGCCGTTGACACGCCGCCCTATTTCATCAGTGGCCAGGCTGACGTGCCCTTCGGATTGATGTCCCCCCTGCCCATTTGTCTGTTTTACACTCCTTAGTGTCTTTGTGCTCCGCTAGATCTGCACCTCTTTGCCATGATTGGGTATTGACAACAAATCAAAGGGGATAATATATGATGATGTTTGCCAGTATCCCAACAAGACAAGATACTCGTGCGGCCGGGCCGGCTGGTTTACATGTGTTCTCTGTGAATGTCAGAGAGGCTGCATATCGATTCCCCAGCGGACAAAAAGTCATTCTTCTTCTAGTGGCCAATACCTAGTTTAGTTAAAAGTGTGACAATGAACAGAGCTGGGGGCAAGGAGTTTAGAATTAAGCCGTACTTGACATGCACTGAAGGACCCCCCTCTGTGGAGGGTGCTCTTCATGACTTAACTAATAGACTGGGAATGCATTTATTGCTTAGCCTTCAGAATTCCTTTGCTTGCGAGGTAATGTGTATATCAGAAAAGTTTGTTTTCTGCCCCTCAGGCCTACTCAATAAATGAACATAACAGCAGGTCCCTCTCTCTACCTCTCTGTCACACACAGACTCTCACACACACACGCTCGCCGAGCATCTTTGAAATGGGTTTTGTATTGATTTTTGTAACTACCCTGTTAGATGACGTTGTGCCTTAGCGTGTCATTTCTAGATGGCCCTGCCCCGAGCAGGTCATTGAGGTGCTAACTGTCATTTGGAGGGACAGAAAAGCAATCATAGCTTTTTCATTACTTACTGTTTTCCCTCCCTCCCCCGCCCCATTTTCACTCTCTTTTTACCCCCAGTCGTGGGATCGCCTGACATATTATGGCTTCTGTGATTTAACTGCACTCTTAAATTAAGTGCTGGAATATCAAGCTGTAGCTTTAGAAAAATAAACTCTGTGTCAAGGGATCAAATACCCTGGAGGTCAAAGTCATGAACTTGTAGTGGCACACTCATCAATTTCAAACTTGTATGGGCTTGTTCTGTTTTAGGTGTACACAGGAGAAGGAGGTTGTGGCTTGATTATGGAGTTTTCTTTTCATTTTGTGATTTCTATATATAATCCTGTGCAATACAGACTTGTGTGTGGAATTATGGGAAATCAACACAAGTGTATACACTTAAAGTACAGTGGCACAAATTTAATTAAGGTTACAGTTGTTACTACAGAATTGCTGGGCTTTTGATTATGTTAATTGTTAATGGTTTAATGAAATCATGTGTAACTGTGGTTAAGGTTAGGCACCTGAACTGAAATGTGTTGAGTGTTATTTTAAATTTAGTAAAAGTTAATTAGCAAAACCCCAACTACCAGTGGAAACTTCAAAGTTGGAGAGCTCAGAGTGAACTGAGGTCAGAGCAACCCCACCCAACTGCATAATTAACTCATCATGTATTTGCTTTTCATGACATTGTGCTTATTTTACTACATCATGGGAAACTAGACTCATACAGTGCGACCTGTAACATACAACAAGCACTGCATCTTGTCAGGGTTTAGTAGGTGGTCTCATTATTTATTTATTTATTTTTTTGTCTTAACTTCCTTTGCACTTTAGAAATAGTGGATCCTAACATAAATCAACAATGTTAATGTTCTAGACCACCCATATCATCATCGCTTCATGATTTTGTTTCTTAATTTTAGAACGTGCATTTGACTTGCATTTTATTTTATAACATCACAATATCAAAAATCTGTGCTGACTGACTGTTAGCATTAGTGAAAAACAGGAACAAAAATGAACACAGTTAATGACCTACGACATCTTTGGTATATTAAATTGATTTGAAAGTGTAGTTCTCCAGAGGAGTCATGATTCTTTGGTTTTCTATCACTTATGCTGAGGAGTGCTGTGCATGGTCACCAGCTGCCACAGAGAAGCGGGCTGATGGAGACAATAGTCAAAGGAGGACAAGATCAAAGACAAATGATGTGTACCAGTTACTGTGAGCAGTGCTGCTGCCGCCCCTGCCCTGTGCTGAGGGCTCTTGTTTGGTTTTAATCAATGAGCCTGCTCAATGCCGCGGCCTTGCACTGACTCCCATCTCTTTATAGGGAACTTAATCACCTGGACCATTTTGAATTCAGTGGAAGAAGGAATGAGGGTGATGTCACTGCTTCCTTGGGTTACAGTAAGAGCTTGGGAAGCAGGCCAGGGGGAAATAGTCACAAATGACTAGTATGAGCCCCATTCATTTACTTTATTTACTTTGAGTGTAAACTAAAAAGAACATTCATATTATTTATAAGATCCAGTTTTATGAGAATTTATTGCAAATACATACATGCACTTTGGGTTATGAATAAATATGTAAGTTATGCACCCTTCACAAATTAATCAACTTCTTTTCATTTACAAACTTAAACGAGAGGCGTCTGTAAAATGGAAAGCTCACTTCAACATTGTACTGACTTCACTCACTCGCTTCTTGTGTGGGTCACCTTCAACTCAGCATTGCGCTAATAATGACTACAGAGAACGACAGTGTTAGGGATGAGGAACAAAGAGATTAGGCCAGTATATATTTCTCTGTGACTACCTCCCCAGCCCAGTAAAAATATTGTTCTTGTTATACGTTAAGTGGGAAAGAACAATTGCGCTGCCAGATTGATAATGTCATTAACAGTTAGGCATAAGGTTAGCCTTTACATCATATGCTCAATGTGACCCCATTACTCTCTATCAACTCATCCATCCAGACGTCCTGGGGACCTGGGCTATGGCCCTGCACACCCCCTGTAAGCCTTCCAGAAGCTGGCGAAGCCTGCCTGCTTGCCCACCCGCCCCACCTCGCCACAGGTCCCTCACACATGCACAAGCACACACACAAAATCAAAAGCCCACGCAAATTCTCCTATACAAACACATGCACAAAGATGCTTTATACAAGCATGAGTGCGTGCATGCCCGCTGCGACATGGAACTTTTAAAGGTGTCTGTGGACACTTACTTGAGAAACACAAACTCACATACACACACGCACGTTTACATGCACACGCCTGCTCGCCACCCTGCTCGTCTATCGTGCCACTGGAAGATTGTGCTCCATTCCACTGAAGGTGTTATGGGCTGTTATCAGCAAGACCATTCCATGGATGGCTGCCCTAATTGAGAATAATGAGGGTCACATTGAACATATGGTCGCTGTTGTGTCCCCTTTTCCCCCCTTCTTCTCTCCTTTTCTCTCTCGCTCTCACTTTGTGTCTCTCTCTGTCCCCCGGACTCCCCCAGACAAAAGGTTCAGTCAAACTTTGCCACAGCCAAGCAAAGATCTGTGTGGCAAGTGGAAAAAGAAAGGACATTGTCAAAGTTGTTCTTTTTTTTCTTCTGACAAGTTAATGCCCACACAGTCAGTGAGAAGGGCAATGACTAGCCAATCAGTCGGAGGCAAAATGCTAACCCCGCTGGGACGAGCTGTGGTGGAAATACTGGCCTAAGCATTGTGCTGATATCAAGCTCCTTTGTTCTACATGCGAGTACGGACATTTGCTCTTCGTTACCAAGGTCCCTTCTGTCATTGAGAGTTGAAGAATAGAAGCGCAAGCATATTTTAACATCGTACACCTCACAGACAGACGGTCACCAGTATGCTGATAATGATTAAACTTGCATTTGTATAATAACAAAAAAATATTGAATGTTATTTGACCCGGTGTCAAAATGCATTCATTGCATTTTTGTAGTGTATATGAAACAGAGCCGCAGGAAGGACATGATTCAATGGTGGATTAAATGTGAATGTCAGTTGGAGTCAGGAACTAAGTTTACTGTTCTCTAAGCAGTCATGTGATATGGTTGGATTTCAGTATAAATCTTAGTAGCCTGCCACTATCATGTCATGTCTTTCGTCATTCAATATGTCTGCAGAGGAGATATCTAATGTACACAGTTAAAATCTGCCCAACTTGTGTTGCACGGATAGATTCATGTCCAGAACTCTGAGCACTTTATCAACGCGGTCTTATGGTGAAATAGAAATCCTGGAGCTGTTCCCGGTAATAACACCGTTGCGACTACGACGAATTAATCTACTGAGACATCTCTCTTGCTTTCTTTCCACTGGTAAAATTGTCTGCCCTTTCCTCGCTCAAGGAAGAAGCCTTCAAGCGCTTCATTAATTGCACAGACACTGTGAAGTTTTATGTTTTCCAAGAAGTTGTCGGGTCTCCAGTGCTCCCTAAGATCTGTCTGTTTGGTCAAAATAGAGTTAGCAACTGTCAAAACAGCAGCCTTGCAAACCGGTATCACAGAACACAATGAAGCCATTAGCGTAATATTTGCTAATGTTAAACAATTGCCTGCTTGTTTATGTGACACACCCCTGTTGCAATGACATCTGCAGGAAGTACCACTGCATGAAATACTGTACGTCTCTGTTTACATGGGAATCATGCTGATTGGATTTAGATGAGCTCATAAAGACGCTTTATGAGCCCACTACCAAACTGTGAATTGATTTGCTGGCATCTCCGTTTCTTGTGTAATATCCTTTAGGAGGTTGGATTTATGACTATCTGTGACCCAGTTGCATTGTCACTGCGCTGCATAGCCCCTGGATGCTGGCGCAGATCTCTGGTTTCATGTAGAGACAGGTGTAGTCTTGACGTCTGATGATATGTGTAACATGTGTGTGTACAATGTAGACATATGCCTCAATGTACTGACATAGTAGAATGTTAAAGTATATAGACTGTGCACTGACATACACGATATGTGTAACATATGTGTGAATGACATAGGCATATACTTTCATGCTCGATGATGGAAGATATCACTTACTATATGGTCACACCTGATATGTGCAGCATATGTGTTTGATGTAAAGAAAATCCCAACTTGTCATGTGGTGTACATTTTTAAATTGTATACATGGAAATACATCAGTTGTTGAATGTTCTTCTTTTTGCAGACATTAATGGGGATATAACCATGTGGTTGGTATGCTAAAAATTGTGTTTTGCACAATTTTACACAACAATATTAACAAATGTGTGTAATATTTTGCTTTAATATACTTGTGTTTCATTTGATACGCAGTACACATACAATTAACCTCTGGTCCATGGTGTGTTTTTTTATTCTTATTAAAGGAGAATTTATAAAAACCACACAAGCACAAACCAAGCCATAAGGCCTCTGTGTCATAAGACAAATGCAAGGCACTCCATCCATAAAATATTGCTACTGTACATTAGGGGTGTATTGAGAAAATTCTGTCTTCATTTGTTTGACCGTTGAAATATAAATGTCCATACAGGCCCCCCGACCACTGCAGGAGCCAGCCGTTGACATTTCTCCACTTTGAAAACACAATGAAATCTGAATATTGCCTCGACTGAGCGGATGCCCGTAGGGAAATAATCGGGGGTCTCTGAATAGTCCCTAATTGAATTGTCTTTTACTAAATAGAGTTTGCTCTAATGCATTCTCTCATCGGAGAATATGACAGCCGGTGATGCTTCTCATATCTGCCTAAAAGAGCCCCCAGATCCAAGGACCTATTAACTGTATTACCCAAACCAATATCCCTGCCTAAACCCATTACCCTGAACCCATTGTGTATTTTTGTCACTACATCTTTGCTCAAAATCCGAATCAGCCCGTGATGGATGCTTAACAAGACTACACTTTTATCACATATTCTGCTGACCTTCAACAAATTGCTTTGCAAGTTTGCTTCCAAGATTAATGTGACAGAGCTGCTTTCTTTAACACAGGATTCAGGGTGCAGAGGGGGGCTGTGTAGGCCCACTGTTTTAGTTTCTCCACGCTTGTAGGCCCTAACCTTCACATGAACCCACACCATCCGTCAGATGCTGTTTCTGTGAGGTAGAATGTTCACTTCAATCATTTACGTATAGTGCTACAACTGGAAAATTGTGAAGATAGTTTGGTCAATTAGCCAAAGTTGAAAATAAACAAATGTCCACTTACTCCCTGAAGAAGAATGGAGGTTTTCCAGGCTGAGCTTGACAAGGAACAGGTTAAATACGTGTGTTGTTGTTTCTGGATAAGGCATGGCGCTTGTAAAAAGTTCATAGAAATGATAAATCTTTACACCCCACAACCTCCCATAGCTCCGCTCCACCCTCACATGAGCCAAAATCTCTCCAAAGGTGTAAATCACTTTGACCTGCAAACCCCCCACAACAATATGTAGCAAAACATAACGTATTGCAATTTCCTACCAAAGTAAACGCCACTGTTTCAGCAGACAGGGGACTCATCTCTACCACTAAGTTTGAATCATGTTGTCTGAGTTGTCTGTGTTACTGAAGTTATACACCTAAGTCCAAAAACCAACCCTCCCAACCCATTACTTCATATTGGCTTAGCTACAGACCTGTGACGATCTTGCAGTAGGCCATGATGTCCTGTATCGAACAACTCGTCCTCATACCTAAACGGCATATATGACCATTCGCCAAAACGACATACAGTATATGTCAGTATATACTGTATACAGCAACGAAAACTACTTGGTAAGGTTTGGGAAAAGACCATGGATTTGGTTAAAATACATACAGTAGATAAGTCATGTGAGGAAGGTAATGTGAGTAACAGGATGTAACTCAACTACATATTGTTATTCAACTTAAAACTTTATATAGGTCAATGTGGACTTGGGATTTGGAACTCAAACTTCAGTCTCCTGGATGAAAGTCTAGTGATTCTTTGACCCATGCACTGCCTCAAATTAACTTTTTTGTTCTTTATAATGACCTCCTCCTTTGCTCCTTTCATATGCCCACTAGAGGTTGCAGCCTAACAATAACGTTAAATATAAGTCGTAATAAGTTGCTGCACACTCGACCAACATGATTGTACATCTTGTGAGGACGAGTTGGTATTGAACTGGCAGCAGGCATTGTACATACTGTACCTTCTTTTTGGGATCATGGCATTTCAAAATATTGTATATTTAAAAAGAAAATAGTGAATTGATATATTTACACCAAAGTACTATTATTTGCCGTAATATAAATAAGTAACATGGAGTAGTGGTGTCCTTTAAAGCAATATAGACAATAGCTTTTTATTATTTTCCAGCAGATTTTTTGCAGAAACTGCATTCCGTAAGTATCTCGTCCTTAGTTAGCTTTGGAGAGCTTTTCCTTCCCTTTATCAGTGAGGACCTGTGTCTTATCATGACTAATGCTGGAAATTCCTCCCTGAGATAAGTAAAGGAGCTTAGGATTACCCTCTTGACTGAACATTGGAAAAGAGTGGGAGAGATGGAGTATGCACTACATGTTTGTATGTACGTGTGTGTGTGTGTGGTGTGTGAGTGCGTGCGTGTGTGTGCGTGAGAGAGGGAAAGAGAGTGTGCCTAAAGATGAGAGAGGAAGAGAACTGAGGAGGGGGTTCAGCTGGCTCCTCTGTATATTTTCTCAGTCGTGAGGCAACCTCACCATTAGTGTCAGACACTCAGATTATCCAACCAACGGAACAGGGATAAGTGGATTGATGAGGTGCTTCCATAGTCCCCGGCTGCTACAATGGAAACCAGCCGCATACTCCTGAAGCAGCTATTTTCCTCAAGGAAGGGCAAAAATAATGAGCTACTTAACCAGACCGTTCACTGCATTTCTGTCATATTACAGCTGGCTTGTTTGTTTATCCCAGACAGATCTATATTTCACTTTTTTTAATTGAATTACTCTGATACAGACTAAAAGCCCTCAGCCTAATAACATGCCAATTACAATGAAGACCTACTTAGAATAAATATGAATATAATTCACCAATTTATTGCTTTAAATACAGGGAGGGCCTGGCTCCCATGACACCCATTGATTAATAATTGGCGCTGCAATCTTAAAGGGCAATTAAGGAGAGCAATTTCAGATCTTCACTTAGAAGTTAAAATGCCATTTGTCAGAGAAAGGGGGTACTCCTTACCTCTCTAGCTCTGGATCAACAACTAAATCAAATAGATATTCCCTGACATAATGTATGCCCGCGTTCAAGATATTGGACATTATGATTTTTGAATTGATAGACCAGCATAGTCCAGTGGAAATGTTTGTGCTGTGCCCTGTGATTACCTTGTTGCAATCTATTTTGAGCACTCTGCTTGATGATGCTATGCATTTGCATTTCTTTGTCATTTGCATGGATATGGCCTCGAAATCCATACAGTAATGAATCCTCACATTCTCAATTTATTAATGGAGTTGGGCTTTGCAGCTTGTCCAAATCTAGTAACATATGTTCTCTAAGTATGCATTGATTTATTTTGGTCTTAGATAAATTATTCTCAAAAAGCAAAGTCTGTGCATAGGCTACTTAAGTAATGACCTGTCTACAGAAAAGTATTCACTCACTGGCTACTCGTAAATATAACATATAGGTAACCATATGGACTGATTGCTGTAGATCTATTAGAAGCATTGCATTTGTTTTGCTTGCTCCAGCAATACAGAATTGGGAACATGGTTTATTGAGAAAATATCTCATAACAGTTGATCCATATTTGTCATTTTAGATGGAAAATAATTAGAATGGTTTAACTTTTACATACTTTTTAGAACCTGAAGCTCTGCTATCCATTAAATCAGGGACTACAAGTGAATGCAGTTAAACAGAATTAAGTTGTTGATAGTTTGTTGAAAAGCAGCAGTACTCTGGTCTAAGATCTGAGAACATCTGCATTAATATACAACATCTGTAAAGATGGTGTTCTTGTAAATATGGCTTCAAGGCTTAATTTTCTTAATATACAGAAATGCTTCATTATTTCATTCCAGTCAAAGATAAAGTACTTTAACAAATAAAATCAGTTATTCTAGAAAAGAAAAGAACACAATAATATATCTCATCGTGTGGCTGACAGTGGATATATTGGCAAATATTTAGGAAATGTATGCCCTTTAAATAAAATTCAACCATTTGGAAAAATAAGGTTGGCTGCTTTACACACAGAGCGTTGTAAATACAAGAGTTAATCATTTTTCCACTGCAGTCTGTAGTTTGTTTAAGGCTCGCCTCATTCACAGCATGTTAAAGATAGCAGCAATAATAATTTTATTGGCTCTCAACAGTTAACAGCTCCCTTGTCCTCGAGCCATGGAGGATGAAGGAGACGAACTGTGCAAAAACTACCAAAGTGCATATAAAAGTTAACCACTTACCTTCTATAAATAGTATAAACTTCTCTTGCATTTTTTCACACCGGTAGTGAACTTGGAAGCCTCTAAAGTGGGTAATTTATTCTTCATGAGTTAACGCAAAGTAAACACAACTGCAAGCTCCATTTTGTCTTGAAAAAATATCCCATATAAGAGAGGGTGGCCTTCATTATGTGACTTGAGTGTTGGGTTCATGAACATACGATTGATCTATCAGAGAAAGCACATTTACGATAAACACTGCACATTTTAAGTGAAGGTTTTATATCAGCAGTGAAAACATCCTTTATAAATCCCTTCACATTTTTAAATACAAAATCGTGAAGAACATTTGACTAGATGTCACACTTGAATTCATAAGTGTGGAAAAGGAGATATAGGTCACATAATGTACACTACCTGCAAAATGCATGTTCTTGAAGGATTTTGCTTCAAACGTTAGTGTTTTATAGTGAAACAAATACAAAATACTTACAGTATATCAAAATAAAACAGTATGGTATTTTTTTAGATGATTAAAGAGTAATGGAGGAAGGATAGAGAGTATTCTCGGATGTGAAATGATCAATCAACCTTATTAGTCTTTATGGTCACTGAGCATGTTTTTTTTAATATAAATAGTATTGTAGATTATAAAAAAAAACCTGGACACAGCCATAACTAATCCAAGATACCTAACCACTTTTGCCACCCCAACCTCAGTAGCAGTAAATGGATCCATCTCCTTGTTCCTCTGACCTTGTGTTTTGACCCACTAGGCTCAGCTGTTAAACCCAACACCCAATGGATATCACACAAGTCCTTAACAACCTTCCCAAGGCCATGATAGGAGAATTATCATGCACATAACCATAATTTTGATTCCATCGTTTGGAGCAGTGTTGTGGTTTAGCAGGTGGGAGTGAGATGTTTGACCTTGTTTAAACCCATAAATCTAATCTCATCATCCATCATCCAGTCAATTATTTGTCATTTGTGTTATGATCAACTGCTTCAGGGGATGAGTTGTGTCCCAGGTTTCCCCACAGTCAATCTCAGCTTTCTCTATGGGGACTTAGTTGTTTCCCTCAGCTCAGTCAGCTTGCTGTCATGAGATATGCTCTTTGTCCTACTAGAAAAGTAGACTGGACAGTGCTGCCATAATCCACTTAGAACTGTAAACAAAACATTGTTTACTTTTTGGTCAATGTTCTCATCTGAAGTGCCTCTCTCTCATTTCTCTTGGGTGGTAGACCATGAAACGTGACCACTTGATTTTTTATCCAATAAAAAAAGATTTACCAGATTGATAAAAGGGGTATTAGAACGTAGTAGATTCAATGAATACAACAATGCTAGCTTTAGCAATTGAAATCCCCAGTCTCACTTCAGTCAATTAAAAATGTATGCAAGTTTGATTATTATAGCATTTAGTGTAAACGGATGGCATCTTCTCGAAACTGACTCCTGTAGGAGGAATTAATCCTAAAATTACCTCTGTGATTTATATAAAAGAAATGTCTGAATCTGATTATATCAATGAAGAATTCTCCAGTTCTTCAAAAACTTTTTTGTCTGCAATACTAGAATGATTTACTGACATATTAGTGAAGGGCTTTAGTGCAGTAGTTTGAAAGGCGGTGGGAAACAAGGCATTAAGGAGGGAATACAAACTGAATTGTCCTAATGCTCAGGTGTAAGATAGGGTAAGTTATACAAATGCTGAAGTTGAGTTCGGTTTTCCTTCTTTAATTCCTCCTTTATCTTTGTTCTGCCCGGACTGCCTCTCAGCTTCCAGTCTGTCACAGTGAAGGGGCATAATGGGCCTGAGAAGATCAACCCATCTAAAGAGGGATTTGGAACCTTTCACCTCTGAGAAATCCAGGCTGGGGGAAGCTCCAGGGTTCATAAATGTGCAGAAGAGCACATTTTCAAGAGGTGTTAATACCTTTACCTGCTCTTGTCTTGAAAATCTCATGAAAATGTAAAGGAAAGAATGGATTCAGTGTTCTTTTTGGAATATAAATTTATGTCTCATTCAAATAGTCCAACAGTGGATGATATACAGTCTGCAGACTCAACCAAAACGGCTAGTTTGAATCATTGGGTAACATTGCATGGCTTCTTATTAGATTATTTTTAACAAGCATTTTATTGAATATTTTGTCAATCTAATCAGGTGGACTATGATACACTCCTTCAGAACAGAATTGGTCTCCTATTCCTTTTCAGTGCAGTAAAATCCATAAAGCCAATAGAAAAGCTAAAGGCATGAGAGCCTTAAAAACATTATCAGAATCAGATTGTAGCTGAAAACCTACATGGGGAATGATGTTATGTTATGAAGGATTGATCAGTTTGTGTGGCTGAAATAATTAGTAATGATTTTTGTGCGCATGCATTGTGTGTGTTTGAGCCATTCTATCTGGCTCTCATGGATCTGTTTACTTCTTCTTATTTGCCTCATGGTGTTTCATTGAAAGTCTTTGGAAATATGTATAAGCTATGAAGTCGTTAACAGGCATATAATGTTGTTAATAATATTTTTTAAGTGTGTGAATAAATAAGCATTCACTCTGGACCTTCTTTGGGGTTTTGAATCACCGCCTATGTACAGTATGATTTATTCAGTTTGACCAAATGAAGCATACCTTTTCATCATTTCAAATCTACTTATTATTAAGTGAGGACTGGATGCAGCTTCACTACACACATCTCGGCTTTGTAAAAAGGGTAAATATGCACCATGTACTCATTAATTTTAGCAAAACCTTGTTGTGCTTGAGGATTCCATCCACATAGACATTTCAGAATCTACAAAACCATGCTCTCATCTGGGAATAACACCCTGGATATACACAGGGTATATTTTTATCTGTGTGTTTATTTGATTAAAGCAGAAGAAGCCATGCTACTGACAATCATTAATCACTATATACTAATTACCGGAAAGTTCTTTCATGTTCAGCTCAAAGATGTTAGAAAATGAACTCCCTTGTCATTTGCTGTGATGTTCAAGGCAAGGGACAAACAAACGATAATAAGGTCTGTCCCTTTCAAACACACTCTACCGCTTCTTACTAGGTGTAAAAACCATTTGGTGATGTTGAGCTATATATATTAAGGAGTAAATATACCTAATTATTGGATTTCCTATCCTCGGTTAACATGCTTTCATTAATTTGAACATGGTTTGAAATTAAAGCAAGAAATATGTACAACACTGGGACAAAATCATGTATTGTGTCAAGTAGTGTAACTACATAACTGATATTGTGTGACCGTCTGTAGTGAGCGAGTGGTACACATATACCTGAATAAATCTGATCTTCCTCTGTCCGATGCAATAGGCTGGGCAAATGCATTTATGAAATAAGCCCTGATTTGTTGGCTGGATTTGGCAGATAGCCAAAGGCAACAAAGCAACATAAGCAAAGGTCGTAATGTTGTTTACTGAGACTCAATCAAATAAGAAATGACAAACCACACTGTCTGATTCTAAAAATTACACTGAACATTACTGTTAAATTGTCTTTATTGTTTGTTGGAGTTCCTTCTTTGTGGTTGGGACATATTTTTTTGCACTAGGGATAAGTGGGGGCAGCAAAGTGGTTGTTGATGGCCCAAAGCATCTTTGTTTTTGTTGATAATTTGAGGCACATTAAGAAAATGTTGTTGGGTTAGAGGTTAATAGTGGTAGAAATCATTGTATTATTATAAATGTGTATTGTAAAAATGATTCCCAAGTTGTTCATATCATATTTTGAGTTTTCCCCTTGCCAAAGTTGATACATGACTCATTTCCCTCTGAGCATTGTGAAAACATCTTGTGTTTTTGAAAAGCTAACTGAGTTATGAGATACAATGTGAAGAACATGAGATTTAGCCCTGGCGCTAACACAGTATCAGCCAGGCTTTGGTGCGAGCAACAATAGCGGGGCCTCCACAATATCAAATTTTAGAATCAGGAGTTTATGAGCAAAGCTTTCGGTGGACAAGAGGACCTCGGGGCCTTATAGCCTGAAGAAAGGCAATTACTTGTATAGGTATTATTGTGTGATGGATCCTATTTGTTGGTGACCTGAGAAACATGCAGTACAATACACAATGTCTATGGGAGCTAGTACATACTGGTAAAGCAGTGCTTTGTATGTTATCAGAGTGCAGATGGGGGAAAAATAACGAAAAGGAAAAAAAGATATGAAGCAATAATAATGTGAAGTGGGCAGACACAGTGATTAATTTTCCCTTTAACTCAGCAACTGAACACATTTACTTTAGAACAGAATCTCCTCCACTTAAAATACAACTCATCTAAAACACTGTTTTGTTCCTGAACACTTTTAGGACAGTAAAACTAAAGAAAAAAATCAATCAGTATTTGAATTAACTTACAATGTGGAATACAAAGTCTGCATAGAGTCAGCTGCCCTACAATACTACTCTCAACATTATACCCTGAATAAGAATAAAAGTCAAAGAGATTATGCCAGTGGGAGCATTTCAACCTCTCCTTAGTGTGGAACATGGCCCACACGTTATGGCAGAAGACTGAATCACGGCTTGCAAATATTCATGACACAGGTGATTCAGTTTTAGTGGACCTTTACAGCCTTTAATTAAAAGTAGCATTTTGGGCAATTAAATAATCAAAATGTTATATGCTAATACACAGGAGGTCATTTATGACCCATGATATGAAGATATCAAATGACCCAGGAAATCAATAGCCACATTTGTTTAATAATATCGCAGGAAGTTCAAGGTGGAGACACGGAGCAGATGGAGGTAACTAGAAAGCTGAGCAACAGCTGAAACAAACCAGAGACATCTTGCCAGAGAGCTGCCGTCACTTTTCAACACATTGGATCAGGCAAGACAAGGGCAGCCCCACAGGGGGGCCTAATGCTCACTTGTATCTTGAACCTTTCATTTCTCTTCATCACAAGCAGGGAGCACTGGTTTCTGTCATGCAGATGGCTGTTTATTCTATTGTAACTGCTACAGAGCAGTTAGCAGCTAAATGTAAAGTATCCACTCGAATTGTAAGGTTCGGGATATAATTGAATATAAATAAAATTGAATTGAATAAGTGTACACACCACACATGTCCACCTAACTAATGTCAATATATACTATACTCTTTCTGGTTGTCAAATGCACTTATAACATATTCAGTAATACATTCACAATAATACCCTTTCTAACACAATAATTTATAATCTACAAGCTGTCTGGAGATTTATACCAGTGCAGACAAGTACATCCTTCTTTCTGTCACATGTTTTACACCACCTTTTCCCCAACCAGTCCATCCAGTCTCATCCAGGGCCATCTCTGTCACTGTACAGTATATGTAATATGTCCCAACAGAGCACCTGGGGAAGTGGCCATACTAACACCTGGGACACACACACACACACACACAACACACACACACACAGATTCTCCCATCAGCTCTTGAGGTCCTGCTGGATAGATGGAATAACACCCCGTGGAGCTGCTCCAGCACCACCTGGGTCCCCCCTCTCTCTCGCTCTCTCTCTTCCTGTACCATCCCTCTGCAACATGGTCGTGTCAGTGCCAATCAGGCCTTCCTGTCACTGCACTGTGGTGCGCGTGTATGTAAGGCAATTGCACTGCCTCACCCCTGGAGTGGACACGGAGAGGCAGAGAGTGATGGAGGCTGCCACCTAACAGCCTCTAATAGCACCTGACACAGCGTTACACACAGCTACAATCTCTGTGCCGCCCAGCTGAGTTTGGTTTAGGACAGGACAGGCGAGGTGGGGGCTGGGTGGGGGGATGGAGACAGGGGTTTGGGTGGGGTATATGTGCCTGAGGAAATACAGCATTGAATATAAGACTGGTCGATGTCAGAGAGTGCGTGCATCCTCGAGATTAATACAGAGTCATTGCCCTCATTCAGTTTTATTTGATAATATAGTGGCATATAAAACAAATAAAATAGATATCCCCCAATCTTTAACATGGCAGGAATTTCCCACATTTAGGTCTTCTTTACGATACTCCCAGGTGATAGTATTTATACAGCTTCAATGATACCCAGTTCTTCCTTTAATTCCAATGGATGTTTTGTGTCCTTCACTTTTGCTACAAATCCACATTAGAGGATTAACCCTAATCCAACCTTAAACCCTAACCCTAACCCCAATAATTCATCTCATCCTGTATGACTTTTTCTAACATATTCAAAATTTCTCTTTTTTGCTTCCTCCTCAGGATGAAACCAGTCGTCCTGTACACTTCAAACGGGGGAGGATGCAGGGCTTAAGTGAAGATGATCCATGCTGCCTATCTTTCTATGCCAACTGACACTGCTGGTGACCCCCGAGCAGATGTTCCTTGTAATAATCTGCAGTTGAGAGAGGCATGCACGCCAGGTGGAGATCCCGGGGTCCACTCCCAAACGATTTTCCCCTTATAAAACAAAAGGAGCTTTGAGGTATCAGCTTTCAATAACACAAAGATTGGGGTGTAAGGGCCTGCAGAGGGGAGTACTTTTAATACAATTAGAGGTCTTCAGAGACAGGCAGCGGGGCCAGGCAGGCAAACAGGGCACTGACTGACTGCTTGGCTGACTTGGCAAGACAAAGACAAGTATGTTTAGATGACCACAAAACAGGCTTTTTAAAATGACACAACGTGCACTGTCGTGGGGATGTGCGGAGGTAAGAAGGAAATAAAGAGTTGGAAAAGGGTTAGCTGTTGGAAAATATGTCATAATATCTGTAAAACTATCTGGATCTGGTTTAAGTTTGGGAGGGTGGGGAGAGACGGGGGAGGCTAAGCAGAGGAGAGAGTCAGCAAGTCAAAGACAGGAGAGAGAGAGACTAGGGGACTGGAGCCGCCTGAGCCAAAGTCCCCTAAGCAAGGGCACAGCTCCTGTTACCGCCTGCTAATGGAGTGGGGCTATTTCAGTAGCATTGATTGACTGCTTTCTTCCTCTGAGCGAGCAACTTTCTCATATCTGGGGGGAAAATGGATCATAAGCACCCCGGCAGACGAGGGCAGGCTGGTGGAGAGGAGAGGATGATGTTGGTGGCACGAACACCCCTATGTCTTCTCCCTCACCCTCACCCTCACTCGTCACCCTCACTCTCGCTCTGCCTCTCCCTCTCTGTGTGACTGTCTGGTTGTTTGGTGGCGGGGGTGGAGTGGGTGGGGGTTGGAGGCGTAGGGAGGCTGCCGTGAAATTCCTCATAAGACCTTTAGGGGGGTGCAGTCATTCCACCTTGAAACTGAACAAGCCCCCCTCTGCTTTGTCATAACTGTCAAACGCAAATCCTTCCTGGTTGATTGTTTTCATTGTGGGGAGAAGGGGTAAGGCTGACAGATTTCCTGAATAAGAAATGGGACAGGATATGAGAATTTATCTGACAGGTATACACGGCTGATTTGATACCAATGTGGAGCCGGATTAGCAGGTCACAGCCAGTTTTGGTACCAAATTAATGATGGGTACTAATTAATTTGACAGGGTGGGATGAGCAAGGGCAACCTCACCCACCACTTTGCTGTTGTTGATAAAAGGTTGGCCTCCATCTTGATTAGAGTTTCCCTCAAAATGAACAGGTAGCTGACATTCATATTTTGCGGTGAACTAAAACAAGTTCATCTTAAGCTTGCTTTGAAGCCCATCAGCCAAACATTTGTAATTTATTGTATTTTACTGTTTAAAATGGACAAAAAAAGGTATCCAGATAATACACTTTACATTTCCTTTAAATAAACGTTGTTTTTTAATTAATTCCAGCTCTTAAAAAAAAAGATCAAAATCAAACCTTAAATTGGTCATTACACAAAAATAAACACACAAGCCCCAGCCCGCACTACTGTCTTTAAACATCTGCTAATCTGCTTTCATTGGCTTTCCCAGCCCGAGGCATGCAGCGTAAATGTGTGTGCGCACTCGTGTGCGTGTGTGCGGAGATCTGTGGTGAATGCCTAATTATCTGATTATATATGTTTATTCTAATTCATCCCTCAGGAGGACTGTGCGAGGCATGGAGAAACCAGGCACCACACACACCAGCTATAAGTGGCATGAGGAACTCCCCTCACCTCTTCACTCACTGTTTGGTTCTCCACATAACATCCGCTAACCCATTCATAATCTGTCATTTAAGTCATAATACGTGTATCTATTTCATCTGCAAACTCCAAGTGCTACCAAGTGTTTGACCCTTGATGACGCTGAATACAGAAGTTCAAGATGCTTTTTATTGTGCTAATACTATACATTTCACATACTATATTATTTAATATTTGGTTGATGATATTTATATTTAAGATATATTTAAGGTGTAAGGCCCATGATTTTTGAAAATAAATTTATTCACTTCACTGACAGAAATTCTGACATATAATAATTAACATATTTGCCAAGTTCAGTTTTATAGTCTCAGTATTTTCACACACCATCATGTGGACGTTTACATTTTTGGACAAAATGAATCCAGGCTTTCTAACAGAGAAATAAAAAGGGAAATGTGATTAAATTTCAACAATATGAAGTGAACACCAGGGAAAATAAACTCTCAAAAGAAAGCAGCCTGCATCTGGTGGACTATATAAAAATGTGACTAAAAAGCCATCAAAAATATTTCCCTGAAGTTGAAATTTATTTTATAAGCTCAGACAACCACAGCAAATAGCTGTGGTGATTTTGATAAACCAGTTAGCAAGTGTGGATCAAACCGTTCAAGATTTCAAAGGTGTGTCTTTGAATTCAGCCTTTACCCCTTCAGAAAACTTTCTACTTTATTTTCCCCTTCACTTTTTAACTATTAGGCATTAATGTTTTCAAAAAAAACTATACATTTTTGTTTAAATGGCTGTGGCTTTTAAATATGGGACCCCTCTGAATATGCAGTGTTCTTATCCTGCACATTTGAGAGGGACGTGCTTAATAGGCTTCAACTACTATTGCCTTTGATCAAGTTTAAAGAGGAGCAAAAAGGGCTCTGTAGCTAATGCTGATCCCCATGGCTTTCTTCACACCCTGTGTGCTCTTTCTCCTGTACATGCATGCACACAGACACACAGACACAAACACACACATACGCACACATGCTACCCACCCCAACCCTCGCACAGGAGCACTCTCTCTCCCACACACATATAACCCCACCAACCGTGAGGCTACAAATAGCTAACCAAGGTGACTCTATCGATCTCCAGACAACAGCAAGAGAGAGACAGAGAGAGAGAGAGAGAGAGAGAGAGAGAGAGACACTGTGAAAGAAGGAGAGAAAAGTATGTTTCTGAATGGACCGACATTCAGTAGGTTAAGGATTTAGTTTCGTGTTCATCACTGTTGTCCAATGGAGTCCTGTTATAAAACACTTTTTTATTTTTTAAAGCCTCCATCACTGTATCCATACTGATGTAGAAAGGTGACGTGTTGTCTTTAGCAAAAGGGATATTATCCTTCCATTTTTTGTGCATCATTTGCTACATAAAGTAAAAGGTATAATTTTTGGCATATTGTGATATTCTTGTAAGTATTAAAACACCCAGAATAGTGTACATTACCTATATATGCAGCGAATTACAACATTTGTCAAAAAAGACATAATCTTAATATTTTTAATTAATTCATCTTATTTTTTTTATTTTCATGTTATATCTTCTACAGTCCATGTAGAATACTTGATAAAAATATTGTAATATTCTGCTAAGCAGAGAAAGTGCATGCTGCTGGTCATTAGCTCTGTGTTTACTTTATCTCTTCATTTATGTTTCATTGAGTTTAATGCACACTCAACATAACAAAGAAAGAACTGTCCGCCCTGACTAAATGGCCATTTTGTCAATTTGAGTCCACATTATACAACAACCCGCAGAGAAAAAATACAAGACATCATGCTCGTCTAGGAGTAAATCAATAGTAACCTGCTCTTCCCTGTACATTCTTTAGTTTAGGTCAGCACTTCATTCTTCAAACATGTAAATTGATTGTCTGTTGGACATTGAAAATGGCTTTAATGGTCCTTTTTACAAATGTGATTTGTATTGATTGCTTCAGATTTTAAATTGCACCCAAGCAAAATATTGGTATTTCCTTTTCTGGAAGCCACAGAGGATTGTTGGGAATAAGCTGACCAAATGTGTAGTATATAGGCACTTTTATTTTGGTACTGAAATGATTTTTACATAGTATATAGATTTGTTAAATTTTTTAATTTTTAATTTTTAAAAAAAATATCCTGAGTAATAATTTTAAATGAATTTGCTTTTGAAGTACTTTATAATTGGTTCTCTCTAAATCTGAAATTTAACTTTCTGAAAGTAAAGTTGGTCAACTTGGACCTGCTGTCTCCCTTTTTTATTTTCATCCCAAAACAAGTTAAACAACTTGACTTTTGTTTCCAGTGTAGGACCTCCCATTTTTGAAACCTCAGTAAAACCAGTACAGATAAAGTTTACTCTGTTGTCAAACCAGTGTAAGTAATTTAAAATCTTTTCATGTGAATCACTTTTGTATTTTTTCCTTTACACTTTTATCTTTACAAAGCTAATAGTCCATCTCAATTGAGGATATTTGTTTTAGTTAAGGAACAAATTATTCCTTTGCATATGTGAAGTTTTCACAAGTCAACTTTGCTTTCATAAATAAAGCGAAAATAAAAGGACAGAGTTTTACCACACCAGAATTTTATGGTCTGTGTCATGTGTTTGCTCTCCTTTATAGTCTGTTCTCTGCCATCATTCACTGTTCTATTTAAAGTGCTTTGGTCTACTGTACTGGCTTGTACTGATCTTTGCTGCCGAGTTGTGTGCTGCTCTATTCTGAATCATTTCATGAGATGGAAACAGAGGAGGAGAGACGCGCAGCAAAAGAAACAGAGAGCGGGTGACGGGGTGAGAGGGAGAGACAGGGGAAAAGAGAGTCTCCAGGGGAAGTGAATGGTTGGAATGCGCGTTGAAGCTCAGTGAATGAGGTGCATGCTGGGCTGGGGGGTACAGGAGGTATTGTGTTGAGGCAGCAGGGGTCACAGTGGCTGTGACTGACACCAAAACAACATTTCATGGCAGACGACACTGGTTAAAGGCCGTGGCCAGGCCTCTACCCGCCGACCACACCTTGAGTATCAACAACCATTTCTTTTTATGGTAAATTCTGTGTGATTGGCTTTGGTGTTTTTTTTACTTTGCTTTTTTTGCTTGGGACAAAAGTAGAAATGTTAGTGGGGATGACGTTATGCCAGCAGGGGTCTGAAAGATGCCTCCTAAGACTCCAATGTGTAATTCTGACAATTCATACTGTTGTTTTTTTTTTTCTGTGTTAGCCTGTAATGTGTTGCAAAAATATCTTAACATATTAGCTGCAATAATGCACTTGTGCTGCATCCATACTGCAGCACAACTAGACTTAATAGGGCAAAACCAAAAAGAAAAAAAGTAAACACTGTTGTTTGTTGAGTGAAAAATTATTTTCACATTTTGTGCATGCATGTGTAGTGTGCATAAACTTCACCTGGTAACATGCATGTGCAGGTCACATCTATTTGCATGCATTTTATTGTTGTATTCATGCAACTCACTAAGAGTGATCATACAGCTGCTATTGTTGCTGCTTCCGTAAAAAGACACTGAAGCTGTACTTTTCACAGGTATCGTGTTGCACTGTGATCCAGTTTTGCCCATGAGCTGACACTCATCTAGAATTACAAATTTAGTATGGCCTCAATAAAACACCATGGCGACATGCCTGTCACTTAAAAAATCATCTGTACATGTTCCTAAGCAGCAGCCACGGGGCAGGACTGCGGAATTGACATGATATCACTGGAAACTACAGCCCTGCTTTTCACAGGCTCTATCAGCCTCAAGTTTGTATTGCTTCCTATTCACTTATCAATTCTCTTTATTAGTGAGCTAGCTGGCTGATAGCATAATTAGGCAGCTAACATCTCTTTTAGGAGTCTATTGAGCATTCTAATTAGCAGCAGATTAATGGGCAGTGAAGGCGCAGCTCCACACCACCAACACCAGTGACCCACTGTTACCTTCAGCTGCGCACCGCCCAGGGGCGAGGAAGAGGGGTGAAGTGGGGGTTGCAGTTACGGAGTGTGGTGTGTGTATGTGTATATGGGCTGTGGCAGTGACTGTGTGCGTGTGCATTTGGGGGTTGGAGGTGAACAGGACGTGTGAGTTTTTTTGATATTGTTTTAATAGTTGGCACTGTGAAAGAAAGGGTTTGAGGGCCTCTGTGTGAGGTGTACAGAGCGGGGTTAGGTCAAGGATTTTGTGTGTGTGTGTGTGTGCGTGCTTGTGTGAGTGTGTGCGTGTTTTGCAGGGAGTGTACCTCCAGGTCCTTTACAGACATTGTGATGCATTGAAAGTCTCGCCCTAGGGGTGCCCGAGCACTAATTCTAATTATCACCAGATTACAGAGATAATGGGAGACCCCGCTGTCAAGAATCTAACACCTCTCTCTCAGACTCTTTTTCTCCTGCTCTTTCTCCCTCGTATGGCCATTTTACAGCCCAGCAGTCACTGGGGTTGCCTGGTAAATGCTAGAGAGAGTGTTCAGGGAGAGAATGAGGTGCAGAGAGAGTAGTTTTCAGAGTATTAGAGAGGGAGAGCGGGTGAGGAGATTGAAAGAGGACCAGAATTGACAGGAGGGTGAACGTGAGTGAAAAGGAGTTAAAGAGAGAGTTAGAAAGAGATAGAGAACGATTTAGTGATAAAGAGAGACTGCAAGGTGAGAGGGATAGGTAAGCACAGTGGAGACAGGAGAGGAGAAATCTCTCTCCTCTACCTTTCTGACTTACTGCAGACACAACAGAATGTCAGCCAGTCTGTCTATTTGGTGGCATCCAGCAATTCACCTACTAAACCACCAGTCTTAGTCCTCTTTCTCTCCCTTTTCTTTCTCTGTCTGATTTATGTACTTTTGAATGACCACTGTTTAGCCTTTTGAATATGTATGCAGTGCAAAAAGGCAGGGGAGATGATTAAACCGAGGGAGAAAGAGAACAAGGGCTTTCAGAAAAGTTCATTCAAACACACTGCGCTAATATGATGCCCCGTGGCTGTTCTTTGCTGATGACATCGATGTGTCATTACTGAAACCCCATATAGCATACACTAGCCAGCTACTGGCCAGGATCGTGTGGAAAATATGTTATAGGATGTTTTCAAGTTGCTGAAGCTTTTTAATAAAAATCAAGGTGAGGTTGATTCATATGTACTAATTTTCTTAATAACTGTGGCAAGGAGCAGGCCAAAAAAGTGCTGGATGGGATAGTACAGAAGTGGTAGAAACCTACTTTAACGAGAGGGGCTTGCATCTGCGTGCAGTCAGTAGGTGGACTCCCTACACCAGCCTTCCATATTTTTGATTTTACACACTCACAGTTTGGATGCAACACTCACTGAATGCATATAAATTTACCAAAGTATCAGAAAATGTAGCATTTGTTTAGTCTTTTTTTAAATTTATGATTAACATAACTGAAAAGTAACAAAAACAGTTTAAGTAATGTTTTGTCTTTTTCTTTTATTTAAGCCTCAAAAACAGACAAGACACTATGTGGGATTTGTTAAGATGAAAATATTTTTCACTGTATAGAGAGTGTGAGAGATGAGGTCAGGGAGTCTCTCCCTATGGAGCAGCAAGTGAACTGTAGTCTGTGCCAAATGGCCTACATCACACTGTTCTGCCAATCTGTTGGAGCTTGGCTCTAAAATGCACCTGCGGACCTGAGGCCTGCAGTTGGGGTGGTTTATCATTGCTAAGTACTGCACATCAATGGATTTCAAACTTTTCCTAGGGGAGTCAGGTTTTTTGCATCTTTTTATTCCACATGTGATCATATGATCCACATCTAATATTAACTGATTGGCATCCATATTTACTGTACATACATTTACTGAAAGCAAATGAGTGAAAATGTTTTCTTAATTTTCATAGTGAAAACTCCACATGCATATCTACTTTTTCTGACATCACCGAATGGACTGGTGTGTCCAGCCCACTTTCCAAGCTCTAAAAAAAGTATAGGACTTACAGTGAGGGCCATTTCAATAGAATTACTGAACACATAAAGTCAAATGTCAACAATTGTGCACTCACTTTAAATGACTCTTCATCACCCTGATGGATTTACAGGGAGGGGGAATCGTGTTTTTATTCTCAAATGAATCTGTTCAGGACTCTGATCGGGGCCATAAAGAATGACATATTTATCTTCAGGGTAGGTGGTTTGACAAGGACAGCCACCGTGAGTTATTACAGCACACCGGATGGGGGCTTCAATGGAGACTTGGCTTCACTATGCCGTAACAATACCCTGCCATGCTACATCTACATGGACAGTGCTTTAATAGGAAAATAATAATGTGTTTGGATTTTGTTTTTTGATTTTAAAACAAAAACATACAAATATAAAACATATATATATATATTATTTTAATGACAGCAGAGCTAAACTTCCCCAATTTTTCAGTCATTAAATTGCTGCAATTGAGTTTCACAACCATTGTGCTTTCTTGTAATACTCACTGACATCATTATCAAGGTGTACACACTGCACCCTCCTCCCTCAAGGCCATATTAATAACAAGCACCATTAAAATTGATCAACCACCATTTTATTGCAACCTATATCATATAGATGGTGGTGATATATAACTGTTTGTAGTTTATTATGAATCTTATATTGTTATTTTCCTTACAGGGCACAGTTCTATTGCCTGACCTGCTATAAATCAGCTCTCCTTAATATACCGAGCTGCACAACAACTACAAGTTCCATTTAGAGAATTAAATATTGACTATCTATGCATGCTGTTGAAATTCCAGGTCCATTCAATGTCCATATGTGTATATATATATATATATATATATATGAATACATTAGACTTGCCTTTTTTAGTGCAAAGCAAACAAAACTTTTAATGCTAGTGCTATTGCCTCTACAGACTCCAGCCACACAATGCTCAGTGAGATGGAGACAGATAACAACAATCAGGCACTGAGAAATTCTACTTCCTTGTAAAAATATATTAACTATATTAGTATCACTTCCCAGTGGGTAAATGATAAAATTATGTCAGGCTGCACAAAAATAATGCCATTAATGGATATGAATACCTTTTTAAAGTACCAATATGGTTACTAAGTGTGAGACAAGCTTAAGTGGTATCACTCTAATAAAATTATCGTTACTCATAATGCAATGTGAGATCTGTACATAAATCAATGGCTTTGTAAATCAAGCTTGAAATCACAAAAAATATTTTTCAAACAATACAGTATCTGTGCCATTTTGCAATCACCATGCCTCCACTTACGATTGTACGGCCACTTGTTCTGCCATATCCCCTGTACAGTACATAAACCTATAATTGCTGCCACATAACTAAGTCTGAGTCTCACAACAGAAAAAGAGAGACATGGGGAAATGGACTTTCCCAATGTGCCTCATGCTTCAAAAGAATGGTACATTTGTCATTTATGTATATATTTCAAAGGGCTACTCCTGTAAAGCAATCCACTAGCATTCTTTCCCTCCTCCAACTGTTCTGTGGGACCGCTGTGTTGTCTGCTGTGGCATGTGGAGCTGGAGCTGGGGAGTTAAATGGATTAATTACCTTTAAGGTCCTTTAGCGTCTTTTATTTCACAGACAGACTCACTGGGGGCTTTTGAAATGCCCACACGCCCCCCTATTCCTAATGACATAATCACATAATTAGGTGATTTTCAAATGGAATCGCCACATAAGTAGGGGGTTAATTTTCCTCCAGGTCTATTCATCTGATTTGCTGGTGTTTTAGGTCACCCATTCCAACACTGTGGGTTCAGAAGGAGACTGGAGTAGGATACATGACAAAGGCTTCAATAAAAATACAGACATTTGACAGTAGTAGAAAAACTGAATATAAATTGAGTACAAAGTGACTGGATTATCGTAATATAAAATGCTGATATGTCCGACATTAGAGAGGTGACAAAAAAAAAATTATAACTTTGCGTGCTGTTTATCTTAAAACTGATACATACAATATTTGTTGCACTGATTAAATGTTGAGGCTGTCTATATCTAACTTCATTGAAAACAGTATCTTGGTTAAGAGTTAACTACGACCAAAGGAGAGAAAGGAGGAGGTAAAGCCGGGTTTCCAGAGCAACAGATCTCAAATAAAGATTTCCCCTTCTCTTGGAAATTCTGTGGTGACACGGCTGAAATGCTCTCCTCATTGACTCCAAACACAGGTCCAATGCTCACAAACACTTGGGCCTGTTCGGAGCGGTCTAATATGTGATGTGAAACACGAATGTGTCCTTTCATTCAGTCCACTGTGGGCTTTAGTGAGAACAATCAACAGCTCTCCACAGCAAGAAGGCGTGAGGAGCAATTCTATTCTCCTCCCAGCCACGGGAGGAGAAGAAATCAGATAATTAAATGTGAGAAACGGCGTAGAAAGAGAGAAAAGGGATGGACCTTTCTGCACGGCTACCTTCCTGAAGCTACCTGCTCAGGCGTGGAGCTAGCTAGCGAGTGAGCTAGCCATAGTGGTATATAGCAAGGACCCTGCAGCGTGGAAACGGTAACGGATCAGACCGTGACAAAAAGGACGGCACGGCCCCTCAATGCTCCACCTGGCAAACACAGACGGTTGTCAGGGACTGGCAAGTCAGGCATGTCCTCTTCAAGTGGCACCACGTCCATCAGAGCCCATTCTGAATGGGCCCTCTTGCTGTTTGCATGGCCTGAGCTCCAATGATATGCCTCACTCCCCTCTGAAACTCCATAGACTGGTTTTACTGTCACAGCAATGGCAAGAGAGGTGTTGAGCCAAGGCTATTGTTGGAGAGAGATAATGGGAGATAGAGGAAAGTGTTAAAAATGATTGTGTCTCTGTCGGGGCTCTGTGTAGAGATCTGTGGACTGAATCACATCATAATAAGGAAGTGAAGCGAAGCAGGTCCCTTTTTATTCTCCTTCAACAAGACATGACCTGGTGGGCCATGTTTGGTCTCCTCGTCAAATATGTTGCCACTGTTGGATTAAGCAAGCTATTGTTGAGAAACAGAGGTCATCTAAAAAAATGAAGCCAGTAAATAAGTGAGGAATGTAACAAATAAGTGTATTTCACACTGTAAAGGTATAAAAGCAAAAAGGAAACGTAAAAGACAGACCCAACCACTATCTACATTATCATCAATGAGATGCAAAGTAAATAAATAATCCTACACATAGAAACACAGGTAGAATTTTAAAAAAAGTTTATACATATTGGATGTATGCTTTACTACCAACAGTGGCCCTATTACCATTGCTTTATGTATTTCCAAAAAGAATAATGCAAACATTGAGGTCATTGAATTTAAATTACAATCTTCACCTGTCTGGCTCTTTTTAAACCAATTTCACCAATTTTCTTCAAGAAATGTTACTTAGTAATAAATCAATTAACTTAGAAAAGTTAATTGATTTATCAGTTTCCCTTTAATATTGAATTGAACATCAGTAAGATGGGGGTAGAAAACTGCTAGGCTTTGTGTTTTAGGCATTGTTATTTCAAATGAATTGTTTTTCAGTGGCGATAAATATCCCAAATATTTTCCATTTGTGTATGTTACATGTGTTTGTGTTCACTGGTGTGTATTTGCTCTTGGGTCTCACATGAATACAAATACCACCGTTAAGGGCCAGTGAGAGCAAAGCTTTCTTCACTCTATTGACTGAAAATGTAGTTGTCTCATCTCTCTAAGCAGATGTCTTTCCCCAAGCATCTGTTTGTATTAGTACTGTAATTGCTGGTGATAATAAGCCCATTGATTCAGTATCTAAGGAAATAGTCAATCAGGGCAGCTCATTCGTCTTACTTTTCCTGACAGTTTTCCCCTCTAGCTAAACAGACAGTGCCAGGGCCTGGGCTTTGTTGACTGGATTGGAAAAGCAGACTGTGGTGGGTTGGGAATGGCTGGCCTGTCGACTCTGAGTGAGTGATGGGATTGGTGCAAACACACCAGTGACCCAATGGCCCTTACAGGAGGCCCTGGGTGATAGATGTGTTGATTTGTTTATTGACGCCTAAGCCCATTCTCTGTTCTTTCTCTCTGTTCTCTCTCTCTCTTCAAATCAATCCATTTACCACTCTATGTTTTCTGTTCTTGGTAGTCCTTTCCTTCTCTTTCCACCTCTTTGACTCCTACTCTGTGCTCAAGATGGTTTTCATGTTACCTCAGCTATGCAGCCAAGTCATTACAAAGCATAAATAGGCTCTGATAGTTTGTTCTACAGCGAATTTTGAGGCCATTACTGATATAAATGGACACCTTCTGCTATCTTTGCTACAATATCAAATCAATGCAATACACCACCAATACTTATGACTATCTGTATTTCCATTAACATGCATCATATTCTAAAACAAAAAATACTTATGCACTTACGTCATGTATGTACAGAAATACAACATTTCTACAATTTGTTAAATCACAGAAAATATTCAATTCACTTTGGCCACAACACCTCTGGTTTCCTTCACTTTTCAACAAAGAGAATAAAAAGAATAAATGGTTAGCCAGAAGCATAGCTTGTTTTTCTCTTTGGAGGAATGAAGGCACTATGTACATTTTGTGATAGAGACAGTGTTACTTTTCCATCAAACACTGAATTTTGAAGTAGTGTATAAACAGCACAAATATCTTGGGAAAAGTTGATTTTTAGGCAACAACATACTATTATGTTAATACATTTTAAAAATCTCTTAACATTCAACTTCAGAGTGAATACATGTTATCTGGACCCCCGTTATTGTAGTCCCATTTGTTTCTCTCCATAAACCAGTAGCAATCTGAAAGGTGAGTGAATAAATACCTTCACAGAGTGTAATAAGAGTAAAAGTGAAACGTGTCTTGCGTGGTTAATGATTCTCCCATTCAATGTCCAATGTGTCCAGCTCTACGACTTCAGAAGCCATAACAGTGTCAGAAATAAATCACTAAGTGTTCACCTAAACTAAAGTGTTCCTCGGCTGGGGTTAAAGGGCAGAGCCACCCATTACTCTGTACTGCCAAATGGCCATTATTGCCATGTCAATGATGTTACAAATGAGACTTTGTGATGAATCTTTTCCCAGAACTTCAAACATGTTGGGTTGAATTGAAGCTTACAAATGGTTGTAGGCTAAATATGTAGAAGTCTTAGTTGTACCATTTGATTGTATATTGTACTACCTGTGAAAAGTGAATAAAAGTGTGGCAAGAACTTTTTAACAACAGAAAAAACAACAACTTGGGTTTAAAGTAAAATGTGTGAAGCTGTCTACATAGAATAATATGTAATTAATAAAACATAGGAACCTGTGATAGCCAACTCTAAAAAAAAACAATCTCCAAATGTCACTCTTTATATTTGTATAATTTTCCATAAACATGTGTATAAATGTTGGCTCAAGTATAAGGGCAAATAAGTAAGGGAAACAGAAACAAAACTAAAAAGATATTTACCAATGAAAAAATACTCCAACACACACCCACACATCGACACCTCTGCACACACACACACACACACACACACACACACACATAATCACAGGAGAGGAAAGAGGAGAGAGTAGAATTCTTTACGGGCCTGTCACAGTGTCAGAAGCAAGTTCACGGTGAGCGTGTCTTATTATGCACGGCATCCGAAAACTGCGGTAAATTAGCAAAACATATGGCGACTTAATGATATCAATGAAGTGGCCATGAGGGCTGCCTAGGAGCAACAAATCTGTTAGATGCGGAGTGGTGTTGCTCACCGTGCCCCACTGTTTCCCTCTGACTGATAGAACAAGCCAACGCTACGTCCATTAAGATCAATACGCCAGCCATTAAGATAGTAAAAAGCACATTTACCAGGGTTGTCAGGCTCATTATTGCAAGCAGATGGCAGCCCTTGCACTTACAATTCTAGACAAGGGAAGCAGTGACAAGACTTCAAATTAGAATCTATAATGCTAATCTATGGCCTCCTGGTGCAGTGGAGATAAAAATGCATTATACAACACAAGACAGTGAGTACAGGACTGGACTCTTCTGAATGCAGGTACAACAGCTGTGGGGCGGAAATGTCCTCTGTTAGCTATTGGTATAGAGTTTAAAGCTTTTAAAAAGCACATACACAGACTAAATACAATGTGAAAGGGCCTCAGTTAAAACGTGTCTTTGTATTTTAACAAACAAATACTACAATGACAAATATCTGTCTCATGAGTTCTTATCTCAGGCCAGCACTGATTGTGGAAGTCATGTGACCTGAGCAATGGTTCATGTTGCATGTTCCTGCATTATTACTGTGCAATTGTATTCCTTTTGGAAATAAAGGGTAAATTAGTGACTCCACTTTTCTTTCAACATAAAAATACTCAAGACTACACCCACATAGTATTTAGGGTACAGTTTTCCATCTAAGAACAAGGCGGCAACCAGTTTAACAGAATGCTGTGCATTTCTTCTTTATTTAATTCTTGAAAGTAGGGGTAGTTTTTGGTAAAACCTGTTACACTGGTTTTCTCAGTCTTAAGAAAGACACCATAAGTAAACACATATTAATAAGAAATATGTGTATGCATAGTATTAGGGATCAGTCACAGCTCACAGCCAGACCCAGCACAAAACCAATGGCTTATAACCAATGTTTATGACCAATAACACAATTTATCTGTGAGGCATGTTTAGCTAATGTCATAATATTCTTTAAACAAAAATCAATTCATAGCAACTGTCAATTATGGCAGAAAAGCTTTTTTTTAGAAAATGAGCTTGTAAGCTGGTTACAAATAAAATGCCTTACCAATGCTTTACAAATCACATAAATAACCCAATGATCACATAGTAATTATTTCAAGTAAAAAGGATCACAAGAGCAGCAGTTGTGATAAATGGTAGAGGACTGACAGGTGGAGCAGGAGGGAGGAGTCAACTGTTAAGGGTTAATAGTTTGCTAATCATAAGAACAACTGGAACGAGCCATAAAGACATTAACACTTCATTCATTCTGGACATTACCAGACATTTAGAGGACCCTCACCAGGGCAATAACACTGTGACAAAGTCAGCAACAAGGGATCAATGCTTAGCAGCACCACATGAGCCTGGGAAAGACACAGGGAGACCCGCACTGGTATCAAACAGTAGCTTTAGCTGTTTTGGAAAAGTAGTACACATCCACATACTACCACATACTAACTAGTGTCATATTAATAATTGAATTGTTTCAAAATCTCTATAAATCTCTATAAACAAAGAAAAGAAAATCCCTGCTAGATGATGTTTGCAAAATATAGAGTTATCATAAGATTTTACTGGAATACTGCAAGTATTTGAAGGCTTAGATCAGGGAACCTGACATCCAAGGAAAGTTTGCTCCTGCATCATACTCTTAGTCTCCCTTTCAGGAGGAAGTCATGCTCTCCACTTGTTCCTCCTGCTCTCTCTCTCTCCCCCCGGACACTCCAAATAAATGGCTAAAAAGAGATCTACTTAAAGCTGTCAGAGAGTGTCGGAGCCAACAGCCGGGCCATTCCGCACGACCTACTCTCTGACCCCCTCTTTTCAGGGGTCACTTGTAGGCTGCCTCTGGTGGGAGTGCGGGGTAGTCATGCACTGAATGACAATGTATAAACATATGGATCGCTCCCTCTCTGTTGCTCTCTTTCAAAGGCTGTTGAAGAGCAGCTTTGCAAGAATGCAAAGGTTTATCTTAATTTGCAGAGAATAAGTGCTTTGAAGTAAGATTAAAATCAAAAGGCTGATTTGTGACAAACAGTAAAATTAGGAACTTTCAAAGCAATAGCAAACTGGATGCTTACTATTCTTCCCTGTGTTGACATGTAATAAAGATGACATGTAAATGAGTTTGCTCTGTACCACTCACAAGTTTTGGAGTTACTTGAGTGTCCCCAAGATCTTGAAGCAATAATAGAAACACAAGAGAGTAACAACACTGCAAGACTAATGATCTGATGTGACCTGGGGTGATCTGACAAGATGTTTAAAATGCATGTTTTCTATATCAATACAATACGGATTTTACCCATCATTAAGCCAGACACATAAAATCCATAATTGGCAGAGATATTAGCCCATAATTACTGACCTCCTCTCAGAGGAGATCTTGAAAATCCACCCAGTTAATATGGCGCAAATGATAAATTATTCCATTGCTGTGTGTTAATCACTACAGCAGAGTCATAAGGGCTCAGCCCCAAAGCTCAGTTTTAACATTAATGCCCTACCTCTCATCAATATTAATATGTGCCTTTAGTAAGGGGATGGTGTGTGTGGATGTGTGTGGTGATGGTGGTGGTAGTGATGGGTTTTAAAAGAGAAGCAAGAGAGACATGTGATTTGGACTCTGACGCTGAAGCTACATGACAGCAAACTGAGCCAGCAGCAATGCTTATATTCTCAGAAGAGAGCTGAACTATTTAGAGTGAACTTACTTAAGTTACAATACGTTCTATTGATACTTCTTACTGTTTCTGCAGGTCAGCCCATGCTGAATTTACTGTAGTGTGTGTATGTGTATGTTCTCTAAGCAGGGGTTGCTAATTACTGACTGTGATAGATGTGAGTGCATCATTTGATGTAAAATTAGCATGAGCAAATTAACCTGAGCAAAACAACAGGGAGATAGGGCGTTGAAAGAAGGAGCCTGGTAAAAAAAGAGAAAAAGAGCTAAACTATAAAAGGACAATAAATGATAAGATGATAAAGAAGGTAATGGGAGAAGAGAAGAGATGACATGAGGAGAAGAGAGGAGAGGAAAACAGCAACAAGGGAAGAGAAGATGCCGGTTGGCCACTAGTGAGGGGGCCTGAGTTTGACAGATGCTTTCAGTGATGACCATCTGCCCTGAACAGCAGAGGTGCTGAACTGCAGGTTTTAAAGCTGCTCCTCCCAACAGCTCCAAATGAAGTGGATGAGAGGACCTCTGGACAAAAGGTTGTGCTGAGAGAGGAGCGAGGGCCACGCCACCGCTGTACAACTTTAATTTATGATGGATGAGAGCGGAGGAAAGGTCAGGTGGTGATAAATATGAGAGCGTTTGTCCCGGGAGGTCATCAATTATGCTGTGGCTTCTAACTTTCGATCTTGCGGGCGAAATGGATCTCTTCTTTGTAAGAAAACTATCTCTCAGAAAATTGGAGTGTATTAATCAAATTGGAGATGAAGGAGGGATGGAGTGAGAGGGGAAACATATCAACTTAAATATGAGCCATGATCCATATCAAAGTAGGGGACTCACACTGTGTTTTGATGTGTGCCTCAAACAACATTGTGAGGTACAGGTCTCAAGGTTTCATTTTTTTGAGTTAAGATTTTGGCTAAATATTGCAAAACTTGCCAGTTGGTAGCTCGACCAGAAAGTTTTAAATCTCCAAGTAGCCAATACCTTGTGGCAAACACACAAGCCTGAAGTATGTATGCTTTTAAACAATGAGAAGATAAATGGATGAAGCTCGATGGCCTTTTGTGAGACACAGAATTAATTCAGTCAGCTGCGGTCATAGCTTGAAAATGCTCGAAATCTGTTAATGTCATAAATGTTTTAGTAACTGATTTATTGTTAACCACAGCAGACAACCAAGAAACACATTACATGAATAAAGTTTGAGTGTTTATACATCTCTCCTTGTCTCCCCAGCTCTTAACAGCATTCATTTCTTTTGAAACCTTTCAGAGAAATAGGTTAAATTCCATCCCAAGGTAATGAAATACAGAGGTCTCTTCTTGAAAGGGGCCAAAAGGAACAGCAATAAGATCACAGTGGCTGACCTTTGACCGAGGCCATCGTCCTTTTATCATCACCGTCCTTCCCCTTTTCTTCCCTTTGGCAAAAAACTGCCAGTCTACAAAAAGTTATTAGCCTCCCTCTATTGTTTTACAAACTCACCCAGGTAATGTAGAAAAGATTGCGTTGATTACAGGACGAACTGAAGAAAGAGACAAAGGAAACAAAGAAGATATGGGTTGATGGGACGGGAAGTAAAGTCCTATTTCTTTCTTCCTTGGTGGTGTATATCAAACCAGAGCTGAAGGGGTAATGGTCTTTTTATTCAGCTGACAAGAAGCCAGGATGTCGAGCCCCCTTCCAATCGATGGGTCTCCATTGTCTCCCTGCTAGCCCACATAGACAAAAAACCTTTACTTGAATTATCTGCTACAGCCCCAAACAGCTGTTTTTAACACAGTTGAAAAGATAAAGAAATATATTAGTGAGGTCTCTGTAGCAGTGGTGACCCCAATGAAAATGTATTACCCTTGTGCTGACTCTAATTTCAGCCCCGAGCAGCTTTTACTAGAAGTATGGCTTTTTAATTGTGGTCCCCCTTTGTGTTTTGTGCTCTAAATGAGTCATTCATTCTTTTTAAGTATCCAAGCATGTGCACCATAGTGGCTATGGAAGGTGTTATCTTATACTGTGTTTTGGGATGCTAAAATTGTCAAAGTCAGCCAAGAATAAATCATTTTTTTTGTGCAACTTTTCTTCAAAAAAAAATGCAAATTTTGACAGATGCAGCATTGTCATGTCATCACTATTTTTTAAATACTTTTATTAAAAAATACAAAAAATAATAACAATACATTTCCTGCTGTATCACAGGCAGTTAGCTCTACATTGTTTTTTTTAAATTATTGTGTTGCCCTTTTTTCCAAAATAATATTGAGTGATGGATCTTAAACAACAATAGTATATTTCCACTGCAGCTTTTAATTGTGTTTATCTCACCTCCCCACCTGCCCATAAGTCTTTGTTTGCAGGGGGACATCTTGATTGTTAGTCGCCCTGCAAGAAAACTAACAAAAAAGCAGCCATTAAATCCTGGGTCAAAAGTCATATTTTGTATCTGACTTACTATTGCAATAAACAGCCTCCGTGAAAACCTGAGAGACCAGTACCACATAGAAATACCAAATAAAAGATTCACAATCAAGAAATCCTTTCGTTTGGTCATGCACTTGAACAAGGGTATGGAGTATCAGGCCAGCTATTATTGTCGCCACCCCAACCCCCCTCCAATCAGCAAAAGAAAGGGGTGGAGGTGGTGGTCATGGTGCAGCGAGAGGCTCCATTCTTGCCTCTCTTGTCCCAGGGTATGGTGTAGGGGTCTCCTAAATGTGCCATGTCGTATTGATCCATATGATCCTTCAAAAAAACAAACAAAAAAAAAACAGCCAGACTAGCACTTACACATTACCCCAGCTGAGTAAGGGCTTTTGCCGTGGTACGAATCAATTGTCTCTGTATGGAACGGCTTGTCTTCCGCATGACAATGTCAGTTTTTTTTTCCACTGTATTATTTCCCTTTGCAGAGTCTGAGCAAAATGCATCTTAAGGATACTCAAGGATGGGTTGGATGGCAGTTTTTAAAAACTTTTTATGTCAAACTTGCATTAATTTTATGTAAGCATAACAATGTGTTCATTCTTAAATTTGCAACGAGGATTCCTCTTGTGAAGTACATAAGTACACTGGAGTGCATACATCTTACAGAAAAACATTCTTCAGTTTGTTTGTGTGAATTTTATGAATGTTTACAGTTTGGTCTATCAATGTGGTAAAAATCACAACATTGTAACATAAAATAAGATTCAATGCGTTCTTTTAACTGATTTGAGCTAAAATGATAAACTGATTATGAAAAAGTACAAAAAAGCAAAAACAAAATATCCACAGCAACCATTCAGCTGTAAGGACTTCCATGTTTCTGGGATAATGTGTATGACTGAGAAGGATTTGTGAATTATTATCACTTAATTTGTTGCCAGCTGTGTCTCATCAATCAATTTAGTTAACATTTTGAACTTTAACCAAAGCCATGTATACCCAAATTAGTGATCCAATATTCTCCCTTCTTCTGCATTCTATTTCAATTGCTTCTGCAGGAATCTGGGTTTGGTTTTGACAAAAACACCACGCCTTAGCTCCCACAGCTTGCAAAATGACATGGATTTACTTCAGCTGACTAAAACTATTTCTCGTCTGCAAAAATGACAATCAAAACAACCTCTGTTCTGTAATGTGTTATTTCAGATTGTCAGACAGATGCAGACAATCCCTACAGAAAAACTAAACAGAGCCTGAAGGAGAATTTGGTTGACCTCAAAACTTCTTTCACTGTTTGTAATGTTTTGGCCCAACACATAGGAGATACTACCAAGGGTCTGGTCACTGTGTTATCTAACAAGTTTATTTCAAGTGAGGAAACATGGTGATAGAAATTGATGAAATATATAAAAAAATATATAAAAAGACCAGTTTTCAAAACTACATGTCTGCTTTGGAATTGTAAGCACTCGGGTTCACAATGTCATCCTCATACCTGGACTCTGCAATGCGAGCAAAAAGGGAGTGGGGAAAAAATGAAACTGGCAGCACTCCGTTTTCCTGAAAGCTAATATGTGACCCACTGATGAAAAGTTCCTCCTTCGGAATTAAGTTGAATGTCCAGCGTTATCTCTCTTTTGGAATTTCTCTTATCGCCTCGAGGGAAGTGAGTGACAGATTGATGCAAGTTCTTACCTGAGCCTCCCCACGTACCCTCTATATGTATCCTGCAATGGACAGATACTGTTAGTGCACCTCGCTATTTTATACTTAGACATCTCAAAAGCTGTTGAGAGACAGGGGTAAGAGAGATGGTCGAGGGCATCCGTGTGCTTGGGTGGGAGGGGGATTTGGTTTCAAGAATTGTGGGGCTTTGTCTGCACAGCAAAATAATGCTGCGCAACATACAGCCATATTAAATTAATTAAAGTAACATATTTCACATTTTACTGGGGTTTTAGTGTTTCACCTTTTATTGTTTTGTTTTTGTCTTATATAAATTATAACAAAATTCACTTTTGAAAAGAATAAAATGCAGGTTTAAGAAATTTTAGATCAACTGTTCATTGTTTTTTTGGTTCTGGTTCAAAATGCTGCTTCTGTATCTTTCTCATTACTCTCAAATCAAAAGTTAACTAGCTCTTATGAAATTGTAACAAATTTAGAACTGGGTCTTGAAACCCAACCCTGGTGAAAAATATTGTTTCCTTAGGTTGACATTTTGATATCCTTAAAAAAATAACCTTAATGGCAGGATGAGCTGCAGACAGCCAGGTGGTGAACACATTTACATGCACAATCTATAACAGGGAACAAATCTCAGTAAATGTTTAGACATTGGCATGAATTTCAGATTACATTGACACATTATCAGTGATATCAGTGTTCTGTGCTCTGTATGATTATATTTATATTGGGCAAATATCATTCAAGGGTTCAAATTCATTGATATACAGTGTTGGGGAGTAACTAGTTACATGTAATTTAGTTATGTAATTTAAGTACAAAATAAATGTAACTGTAATCCATTACAGAAAAAATGTGTAATTTAATTACAGTTACTTGAAAATGTTCATGATTACATTGAGGGTGACATCTGAATATTTTCTGTTTCAACAAAAACATGTTTATCATGTGCGCAATGTCTTCCATTTCCATTTCCATGTCACAGCTGTTTAGTAAAGTTTGATGCTATTCTGATGCTTTTAACTGGTTCTCATTTTTGAATTTGCAATGCTACCTGTCTGCCAGTTAAACTGACCCTCCAACAGTCTTTGAAAATGGTCAACAGTTTACAAATCCATTAGAAATTTAGAAAAGTAATCAAAAGGTATTTAAATGTAATAAGTGAAATTACTTTGATAAAGCGATTTAAACAGTTAAGCTGCTATTACATTTTAAATAGGGTAATTTGTAATCAGTAACCTATTGCATTTCCAAGTAACCTTCACAACACTGTTGATATACCTAATAGATCAAACAAAGAAATAGGGTGAGAAATATGTGGATGTTTCATTTCAAACACATGTATGTAATATACGTAATATACGTATTTATTGTATGTTTTTTGCTCATGACTGAACCAAATTAACCCAAAAATGCTGTATTATCCACATTTTTAAAGCTAACATACATCTATAGATTCACTAGCTAAAGTCACTGCTTTAAATTGACTGATTTCCTCCCCAGGTGAGAGAAACTTAAGATGCCTCTGTCATCCACTTTAAGATGCACTTGGATTGGCTGTGGGTAACGCCTGATTAGTCAGCCTGCCAGAACAGCTTGAGACAGCTTTATTCGCTAGTAGGAGTGCTGACTGCATGCCCCTGAACCAGGACCACCAATTACTGTATGAGAGGTTATGGTCCGAGATCAGTACTTCTGTTTAAAGATGCTTTGGGAGTATGGATCATGGCACTTAAGGTCTCCACATCCACAAGTAACTTTATAACCTTTGTTGAGCTGTGAGTAGAGTTAAACTTCTGACTTGTATATTGTGTGATCCACTCTTTTTAATGGTGCAATAACTGCAAAGCTTGTACTCTGTGAGCTGTGTGTAGAAGGGTTTTTTTTTGTAATTACAGAGTTATAGAGTGCGCAGACATTTGTGATATTTGAGAAAACTGCATTAACAGTGATCAAAACTTGACATCCTGACAGTTCATCTATAGCTGGAGTGCAAGAGAGCTTACAATGACCTCTGGCCTTATACTAGTCTGAGGAGATCAGAACAGCGAAATACATCTAAAGCTGGGGTGCTGAAGTTGAATCCCTTTTGCAGAGCTATCGGAAGGATCTGCCTCCTTCTGCATACCAAGGCAGGGCTTATACCTTGCCAATAATCTGCACCTGGACAGTGTTGTTCTACTTGTGGGCTTATCGGAGAAGTCATACATTTTATCATTCGCCAGGTGCAGCCAGGACATGGTTTAAGGCAGACATGGTCTCTGTTATCAAGATTAGATATCTTAGTGTCTGATGCCAGGGATTCGGAAGGGAAATGACGGCGTTGGGATCTTGTGCGATGGATAATGTACAGTCTGGTGTTTTGGTTGAGAATCAAGTGAAAGCCAAACTATTTGGAAAAATACTTTCAAAATAGATATTTCAGGTATGTTAAAGCAGTTTTATAAGAAAATATAATATGGAACATAATTGTGGTATATAGATAGTCAAACAGTGTAATTGTTTTTCTTGCCTTTAAAGTAGATTGTGCAAACAACATTAAATATCAAAAACATGATTGGAGAAGTTATATGGAAAAAGAGGATTTCGAGTGCACTGATAGACCACAGATCAGATACAGAAAATATGTGATTTTAGTTTCATTTACAGTGCCTAAAACGAGAGACAAGAGACAAGAGAATTTGTATTGTGTTGTCATAAAGATCCTCACGTAATTTACCATGTCATTTGTGAAAAAGACTATTTTCTTCGGGTCAGTCAAAAATGCCTGAATATCTCTTTATAGTGCATGTATAATAACTCTTATAACTGTGTATATAAGTTATTTAAAGTCAAATTAAAGCTCTACATAGTGCTTTACAATTTGGTTCCAGCTGACAGATCATCCATCTTGATCATATTCAGAGAACACAGTACCTGTAACCTATATTCGTGAATATACCAGGTCTCTCATGGCTAGAATAGGAGAAGAAGAGAGGACAGAAAAGCAGAAGGAGATCCATCAGGTGATGTATTACCCTGTAGGCATTGTAATTTGTTATATAAGCTTCATGTAAGCTCAGCAGCAAGATTAAAGACCTCCAGCTCAATGTATCAGTCACCCGTCAACTGCTGGGTCAATTTCCCTTTAACCCTTGTTTTGTGGTTCATAACCCTCTTACAAATATGACACTGTCAATCAAAATGTAGTGGCCGAGCATTCACTGACTGCCCCGGTTTCCTCTTTTGGTGTGTTGGAAATCAGCTTGTCCACAAACAACCAGAAAAGAGAAACAAGCCAAAATGTTTTGCTTAATACATCTATCAATTTTACTTTACCTTACAAGGTTATTTTAAGTTGTTATTCTCAAAATTACGTAGTATATGTTTCTAATGCTCTAATGTTCTCCAAAATGAAATTTAGATTTTAAATTGTAAATCCCACAAATAAATATTGCTTTTGACATGTGTTATTTGCTTTGGTGGTGTGCCTCCCAGTCAGTTTTCGCTGGATTTGGAAAAGAGGCATCTTGATAGGCTCACTTGTCATTAGAAGCCAGCAGACATTGGACGCATTACACACTGTGACATAAATGACTAAATGAATCAGCACATCTATTAAAGGGTGTGTTCCCTCCATGGTGCCGTGATACGATAAGCCCATATTTTGTTTTGAATCCTAATGACTGGCGTAGGTGTGCATTCATCATGGATTATTGGGGACTTAATTTAATTGAGCTGAAGCGATCGCCTGTAAATCACATTACACTGTCATTTCTCTTTACAGCAAGCAGACAAAAGCCCCGCTGGCTGTGACTTGACAAGACACTAAGGTGGGTGTTTCAGCAGGCAGCTACAGTATATTACACTAACAGAAAGATGCAGTAATGAGGATTAGAGCGGTGTATTTATAATTCAAAATGACGCCTTTGATAATTAAAAATAATGCCTTTGAATATCAATAATGGAAATTACACACAATAAGAGCTGTTATAATGTTTGATTGTTGTCATCAGATATCTGCTCAAGCTGCTGTTGTAGCTCTTTGTCTAAATCCAGTTAGCATGGTGATAAACTGGGGTCTGATGGTGTTTACTCTGGAGTAGCAGCAGTGCGGCTGGAGGAACGCTCTTATCGCTGTTATTGCCGCCACCGCTTCACACAGTTGGTTAACAAACTGGCCAGGAAAATAAGAGCTGACAGTGTTCAAACGCCTCAGGTGCCTGTAGCCTTATTCGCTCAGCTAATGTCCATCAATACTGCTCGTTATTCAAATGAGATGAATGGGATATTGTCAGACAGTGAGACCTGAGTGGCAGTGTTATTTTGACCTATTGTAAATGTCGCAACCTTGCCCTGGTACCTCCGCTTACAGCAGCTGAGACTGGAGGAGTGCTTCTTGGTGTAAATAATGGGCCCTTGGGTGTCAAGTTTTTACAAGATGCCTCCCTATAAATCAGCTTGGCTTGGCCGTGACGTCAATTTTAACATGAGAAATTGACACCTGGCTAATTTACAAGTAGTTTGTGAAATGGAAAAGTGATAAAAGACTAACACTGATGCAACAAATGTTCCAATAAATGTTGTCGTTCTGGTAGACCCACAAGGCCAGCGCACAAATGCTAAATAATGACATTATACTAATCAAATATAATCCAGACTACAAATTTGGAAGCAAAAACCAAATTTGGAATGTTTTATGAAGTGAAGCCAGTGTTGTGAACTGCAGCAAAGGAACACTAAAGGAACTGCTACAGAAGCGACAGTGTACTGCTGCAAAGGCCCTCTGTATTGAGAGGAGGAGGCCAAGTGTATTGTATCCCATAACCTCCTGTTATTGCCACACAACACAAGCGGCGGTGGCGGCCCCCGCCACTATGATGGAGCACCCTTCTCCTCCTGAGAAAGAATGTTTGCTTACTATTTCATCATCCCCCGGGGCCACAGGAAAATAAGCCCATCAGTTGTCATTGTGACAGGATAAAAATGGAGCCGTCATATTTCAGTAACACAATGCAGGCGAAGGGAGAGAGAGGGACAGTGAGAGAGAGTGCCATCCAGCACCATCTCCCTATCCAGCAAATGAATTATGGACCAGCTTCTTTCTCACGCAAAGACTATAAGTTAATATTATCTCCTCAGGATAATTATAGCAAAGTTCAATTACTGACCCAGCGTTGCCGTGTGGCCCTGCACCACGGGTTCTGACACACACCTCTTTTACACATTTATCTTCTCACTCCAACACAGTAAATCTGCATGATGGCAGTGATTTATCTGCTGGTGCCCTGTCCCTAGCTCCGCCACCATTCTTCTTCGCATACAACGATTGGCCTGGGTCCCTTGAGTCCCCTTGAGCTTAATGTAAGCTTTTCTTTTTACACTGTGTTTTCGGACCAATTTGTGTCCCCCCTTTTGTCTTCAATGAATGGGGCAGAGATCTGGGATTTTGAATTTACTGCACAAGATGTATGACCTGGTGATTCCTATAAGAGGGGGCACATGAACTCCACTGCAAATCCTCTGGGTGCACCATAACAACTGCATTGTGTAGGACTACCCTGAGCTCTTAACAATACCGCTCCCAAGCACGCATCTTGGATGTTCTGTGTGAAAACCTTGACATTGACTGCAATTGAAAGCAACACGTTGTCTTGTCAGTGTAGATGGCATCTTGTTGGCTCTGTAAGCGTCAGGCTGCATTGGTGTTCTTCAGCACAATGCGGATAGTTAAAGAGTAGAGTTCGAGCTACCCCAGAGACAAGTCCTCAAGTTCACAAGGATAAATTGTGGGACAGGTTAGGGTCCCCCTCCAAGGACCTGTAGTTACAAATGCAAGATTTCACAAGGCACCTTATTCTTAAAAAAAACAAGAAACATTTGGTTATGTTTAATTTATTCACTTTTGTTATAAAATAAATTATGAAATTGCTTAATTTATTCACTTTTGTTATAAAATAAATTATGAAATTGGTTATTGCAAATAGCATTTTTTACTGGTTTGAAAAAAAATCTGTCTGACTAATTCTCTTTTTTTATGTCTTCATACACATTTTATCCTATACATTAAAACCATTTTTAATCAGCAATTCTTTGCTCTTTAATAAAAACTATTTTTGTTTTTACTATGATCCATTGTAGATTTACACATTGTTACAGAATCAGATCTGCTAATGGACAACAAGATAAGCCAGGTTTAGGGAGGAAAAAATCAGAAAGACTCCAGATGCATTCGTCGCTTTCATAGAGTCATGACGTGACTCAAATGTGTCACAAACAACTCAGAGGATATCTTTTGTGTCACCTGCTTTCTCATACAACTGTACATTTGGGAGAATTACATCTAAAAGATTAAATAGGAATATCAAATTAGGAAGCATATATTACTGAACAATATGTAAGTCAGCCATTTTTATATCACACAGACTCTTACTCCCAGTGTGACATTTGATCTACAGCATATTATATCCCATACTCAGTCACAGGCTATTTGCATAAGAATTGACTGTCTGCCTACTAAGCAATGGCCCGCTTAAAGAGAGAGCTGAAAATGTGTGCGTGTCACGAATATGAACATCTAAATCAAGTCAGAGTCTAACCCTCATATTCCACAACAATTATTTGGCAACACCGTGATGGTCACATTCAAACAAATCAAATTTCATTTTTATGAGACACATGTTAAAGAGGTGTACACTTTCAGTAATTATTCTGTAAACTCAGCCCCACATTTTCATGCAAATGTGTTAGATAGTGACACGTCAAATATGAAATCCAATTTGTTGGTTATGAAACACATGTAGGGAAGAAATGTGTACACTAATTATTTCTGGGGCATCCTCCTCCCTCCTGTCCACCCATTCCATACACAAACTGAACTGGATATTGCATTTGCTTAAAACTCAATCACGAAAAATGAGGACTCGATTTGAAAAATTTTAATAAAGATAAGTTGCTTCTATCATTGAATCAGGGAATGCTAATCGGCGCTTTCATTCGGGTGGCGGCAGATAATGTCACCCTAGCTTGAGGCTCTTATTTTGCAATAAAGCATTTACATTCTAATGATTTTATTATAGCTTATACAGGCTGTCAGCGACAGACCAACTGAGCCAAAGCACCTTCCTCCCAGCCTCTCCCATTCAAATCGGCTGGCAAATTGTATCAGCTATCAGCTCATAGTGCTTTTATCAAGCTGGCCCAGTGGCAAGCCAGGGCCCACCACAATGAGATGTCTATTGCTTGAAGAGTCTGTATTTAATCATTTCTGCTCGCCAGTATTGTTCTGCTTACAGTGCATAAATAAGTGCTTCAAATAACCCCGCGGAGTGCCAATGACAATGAAACAAAGTATCTGTCTTATTTATCTTCCGTGCATTCTTCACTGTGCCCTCTTAATATATATATATATATATATATATATATATGTTTTTTTTTCTTTTTGCACCACTTTCTTCATTTGCTTCAGGCAATGTTTCTTATTCACTCACCTATCATCTTGGAACAGTCTGAAATTACTCACTGATGAGTAGAAAGCTTTTGAGATATAGATAAACAAAAAAGCAGTTTTGAGTGGCAAAAATCTCCACTCTCCTGACAACTCTATTAGAGGAAGAAAAAATTGAATTGGACTTGGGCCAGTTTCTCTGGAAGTGAGGAATTGTTTAATCTTTCCGTTATGGAGAGATGAGAGCAAAATGGCCATGTATTAGCTTAACGCATACCTAAATGACAAAATAGGTAATTTGTCAGTGCCATATGTACAGTATTTTCTGATTTCCATATGATTAAGATACTGTTACATTTAGGAAACAAAACATATTTAGTTAAGGTTAGAGAACCACTGTGGACATGATTAAATTATAGCAAGAACGGCATCGTCATAATTTAAAGGTGGTATGACACAAGCATCTATCTACAAAAATGAAGTTATTCTGTGAGCCCCTGCGTCGACCCCAACTTAAATATAACAATTTTTCATTGTGCTCTAAGAATATCATGTTATATCCTGTCAAAAGTGAACATCAACGTAGATTGTAATAAGTTTTAAAAAGACAGTGACACTGTTGTATTTCTCGTTACAGTGGCATGCAAAAGCTTGCATGAATGAATTAACTGCCCAAACTAAAGTCGTTCACATACAGGTGTAACAATCATACCTTACTTGTCACATTGTCATCTCTGTTGTCTATTGTCTTCAAAGTTCAGCAAATAAATAGATTCCAAAGCTTAAAGTGATAAATGAGTATACCACTAAAGCTGTTCACAATCATACTACCATCTTGAATTAGTACGATGGTTTAGTGAAACTAATTTTATGGACTTCTTGTGGGGCCGTAGACCAGGATGGAAACAAGATCTGTGACTCTGGGCATATTACATTGAAGCTCTATATTGGCCGTGTGTGCAGCCCCAGTGTAACATGAGGCTAATATAAAGTATTAACAGTGGGAGCTCTTTCTAGAACTCAGCCCTCTCACAAGATAGGAGGGATACGCCTAAGAAAATATGTCTTTTGGATAGATTTGTGCTTTGGCTCCTTACATCTTATTATTACACTGTCCATAAACTAGCAACATAGCCAGCAGATGCCAAAATGAGCCTGATAAGTTAAAATGAAAAACAAAAACAAAACATGTTTATATTGTTACTTTGCCGATGTGTTGTAAAGACTTGGGATTTGCCTCTCATGGCTAATAATTGTCATACAATCATCTGTGTCAGTTAAACATTGAGGACATTGGGGACAGTGATGACGTGATGCCCTCATCCATGTCCTTCTGTAGTTTTCAGGTGTTCTAATACAGCGTCTGGCCATCAGTGTATCTATACCCTTGGCAGCGTGGTATTGTGTTCCAAGTTTAACAAGAGTGCTTTGAACTCACTTTGGAGTTGGATCACCTAACCCCGGGGCAGGTTTGTCACCGTAGCCTCATGTATCAACACGAGATAGAGAATGCCTCAGAGGGACTTTGACTAATTGGGGGGGTTAAACCGCTGTTCATGAATCTCTGGCCCGATCCCTTCAAAATATAATGAATCCGGGCAGGTTTTGAAAAGCCAGGAAACATTTCTTGTGACCTTAGTTGTGAGGCGTTATTCTGGGAGACATGACCGTAAACCCATCCCTCTTCTCCTAGGGCAGTTAAATACCTGCCATTGTGCACCATTGTTCCGTTATTGCTGTTGTCCCTTTTTCTTTCAAGCTCAATTCTTTATTTTGGTGTATATTGTTACTCCAGAGGAGCGCTTTTTATCCTGAAGGCAAACATCAAACTAAGAGACAATATCAGCTCCACAAAAGACCTCCAAACTCCATTATGTTTTTTTCTCTTTTCTGTCTCTGCCTCTTTCTCCTTCCTTCTCCCTCTCGTCCAATCTATTGGGGAGTATCACAATTCTCTCTTGAGTTTAAGGAAAGGTGTAGGAATCCTGTGGTTAAATTATCCCACTGAGCTCATATTTATGTTGGAAGGTAAAGATTTGACCAAGAAGAGAGGTAAGAAAGTGGAATCACAATTTTATAATTAGTTGTGAAGGTTGATACTGACCAGGACCCTGATGACAAAAATGTAACAAAGTAGCATAATATGTCCTTCTGAATTTAGTGAACTCATTCTGTTCTGCAACACTGGCAAGTCTTCATCCAAATGCAATAAAATATGGACTCTATTGCCACTGAAAACACAAACGAGTTTCAATGGCAGCCCCATAAAACCTACAAAAACTGGAAAATTAAATGCAGGTGGTCCATGTTAAAGGGCCTCAGTAAGTATCTTTTAAGATTAAAACATTTTAAAAACTTGAATACAAGTGACCTTAGTGGATTGTAAATTTGAAGATTTAAATGGTTCTTCGTGGTGATCATAAAATATTTGTTTTCTTTTGCAGTGGATTTTATGTTGAGAATTGTTACTTGGTAATGTGTTTAACCTGATTCAGTCTGATATTATAGTACCTCACTGTGAGCCAAAAGCTTGTTTTGGCATCAGGAAAGCTACCTGAGGTCACTGTGTCAGTATGCTTTCAAATAGCTGGCCTTCCATATATTCTAACTTGTGTTAACCCATATGGTTGTGCACATTTAGACGCAGAATCATTATGAATTTTCAATTTATATGTCACCTCACTGAAGTAACAGGTAATAAATACAGTCATAGAGTCACTATGATAAGCCAACCTTTCAGTGGAAGATGACAGTTTTTTTATGCTTTTAAGAAGAAAAAACTGTGGGGGAAATTTACATTTGGCACATCAACAGACCAAACCGCTCTCCTTTCAGTCATTGCATTATTCACAGTGTGTTCATTTCCTGTTGATCAGATTGACTGTTTGATGTATTCCCCTAACTTGACACAATGATGCTGATAAAACAGTGGCAAATTTACTTATTCTGGTGACAGACAGCAATTTAGTGGGAAATGAAGTTGTCTTTACGACGACACCATATTACATACACACCCTGGCAAATAACCTAGTTTGAATAATCACCACCACTGTCTGTTTAAATGATTTTTATACCCATTTTAAAGGAAGCCTTTGATGTGATAATACTAATTCCCTGCCTTAGAGAGAGAGAGGTGGTGAAAAAGTGCAAATTATTTCAGTATTAGAGTGTCAGTCAATCTCCTACCACACCTAGCCCCCTTATTAACTGGTAATGATTGAGCTACTACATCCACTACACTGCCTTCAGTGCTTTAGTGTGCAATGCATTCAATTTCAAAAAGGTTGCAGATGCTGTAATCTCATTATTTTGTTACTTGGTACAGAATATTCAGAATATATGAAAGAGTCAAAAGTTGTTACAAAGATGTGCTACATCTTTCTCTCCAGACATCACCATGTACTGGCTGTAAACCACATTCATATATATATATATATATATATATATATATATATATATATATATATATATATATATATATATATATATATATATATATATATATATATATATATAGAGAGAGAGAGTAGTAGAAATCAGAGCAGATTGCTATGATTACTTTAAGCTTTACGCTTTGAAATGTATGGGGTTAATTGTTGTTATGTTGTATGTATGATGCTTTGGCAATATTGTTTCACAGTCATGCCAATAAAGCTAATTGAATTGAGAGCAGGATAAGCGGTTGACGATGGATAGATGGATATATATATATATATATATATATATATATATATATATATATATATATATATATATATATATATATATATATATATATATATAGAGAGAAGAGAGAGAGAGAGAGAGAGAGAAAATAAATATATATAGCATCTGTATTAAAGGAAATACAGCCTAGTTCAAAGACAGGTCCCCTTGTTATCCCCAAAAATAGTCAAATTCACTGTCTGTCTGTTTTACATAGCACAATGCCCTAATACATGATTTAAGGAGCTTTCACATATCACATGCATTAGGATAATGGAAGGGAATGATAAAACTTTCAGTAGCATTAACATGTGATGCATAAAATAAAAGAATGAGAGAAAAGGTTCAAATGAGACTGTTGGGTAAAAAAAGTGAGCTTTTGGACAGAATGTGCATGTCACAAAGGAATAACTAGGCTGACAATTCTACATTATTCATCTGCTTATCACATATATTCAGTTTTTCACCTAAAGTGGTAGCATATGTGGGTTAAAATGTTTATAATGATTACCAGTTAAAAATCTTCCTCAGACTGTTGAGGAAAAACAGTGTAGTGCTTAAAATGTACCATCACGTGTTATACAGTTAACACGATGGATCTCGACAAAATGATCTTGACTGTGAACTTTTTTCCAGTATTAGGAGTTAGATGGCTGTACATGAACCTGATCAATTTTTATATTTTTTATTCATAATTTTATTTTTTAAAAATGTTACTTAATAACGGCATGAAAAACACACTGAATTGTTGATTTAAAGTCATTATTTGTTTTCCGTTTAAGGTAAAAGGTAGACTGATTCATAAAAACCTATTTGAATGGGTTATTATGTCTTTCACTCTATTGCGAATCAAGGGCAAAACACAGGCTATTATTGGTTTCTGCAATTGGTTATCTGAATTGTTATGTAACATAAATGTTAATTTTACTAGGTTTAATAGCAACTGATAAGATTTTAACCAGTCTGTTGTATTTTGACATTACTCTTCTACAATTTACCTACCCAGCTAAGAAAAACCTCTCGGTGGGAATCCCAAATGGTGAGATCTCTACAAGCATTAGTACTTCATTTATGGTAGTAGAAGTATCCTGAATATTGATCGGCTGTAGCTTCATTAGCTGGGAACTGACATCCCAGATTGATGTCTCTTTAAACCGGGTCCTGGTCAGGGATACCTGGGGAATCACACTATTGACTTAGGACTGTTTGTGCTGCTGGGCCTCTGGAGGCTTTATGTTAGCTTTAATGGGATCCATCAATTCAGCTTCCCTTTTAATAATTATTGTTTTACCGTTCACAAGAGGCTACTGAATCTGAAGTTTGAATTTTTTCCCACTGTTGCCTGGAGACAACAGAGACCGTCTTGTCTTGTTCTCTGCATAAGGAATTTACAATGTGGGGATGGATTTCGTTCATTTGTCTAAGTCTTGACAAGTTCCTCCTTTCAACCTGTTCTCTCAAAGAACAATACACAAGGGAACAATACAAAGAAAAGATAAAATTCCATATGAGTAATCCAGAAATCCCTTTTCAATGATTTGACATCATTAACCTGTATATTGAAGTAAGAGAAAGAGCTTTTCCCTAAGATTAGCATTGTGTAATTGAAAGAGTGCATTTCTCTGTCTGAAAGACAATTGATTTTCATATACTTGATGCCAGAAATCCTGTTGTTGGTCTTAACAGTGTCTTTGATTTTGCTCTGGTTTAACACACAATGGCCACAGGAAGTTAAGACACATAAAAGCACAACCTTTGCAGACCCTCAAGTTCACCTTGCAAGGTGGGGGAAGGGACATGGGTTGCCTTAGATGGTTCTGGAAAGGCGTTTGGAGAGAGAGCGAACGAGAGAATGACAGAGTGATAGAACAAAAGGAAGAGAGGGGAATTAAGTGATCTTGGTACATGATGAAAAAGAATGCTAATGTTAAGTACATTGATCAGCTGCTCCACTACAGCCAACCCAGCCTTTGCCCCCCACGATATCAATACATTGAAAACATCATTTGTATCAGCAGTTGTTTCTTTAATTAAGATCTGGCCCAAATCTTTGGTATTGATCCGTGCCATTACCTTATCGACATTGTCTCGCCGAGCTGACTCAGTGGCTTTCTCTCTACTGAAATGACCTGGCTTAGGGGTACAAAGTGCACTGCCTTATTATGTCATATAAGCAAAGCCACGTCTTTGTCTGCTGTCCAAATGAGGTATTCAAGGTAAGTGGTACAGACCAGTATTGACATCCGTTTGCCTCACTTAACAAAATTAAACATGTGGGAAAATAGCCTGCAAGACTGGAATTCTTAAGGGACTCATGCATTTACATCTAGCAGACATGGGATTTGGCCTAGCAGCCTGGTTTTTACAGTGGCAATGCCAATTTTTTATTAAATGATAGAAGTGAGAGATATATTCATAGACATACATGACCATGACCATGACCATGACCATGACAGATGTATAGATGAAAATAAAGACATTTATTCAATAAATAATATTGTGTACTGCAGTGTTTCTTGCTCTTCAGCAGCAAGTCCTCTAAAGGAATCTTTTCCCAGGAGTGCAGCAATAATTCCCTCTGAAATAGCCTCCATTCCTCAATTCTGAGTATAGTATTTACTTCATCATCATTAAGAATCTATCCCATAGTCATTACAGTGACTGATACTGCCATTGGAACCTTAAAGGCATATTTGCTATAAGGAATATCCCTTTACTTGGATCTCTCTCCTGTCTAATTGAACAATGACACATTTTCTTGTGCTCTGTTATCTGGGTTTTGAGGAGCTCATCCCTACATCAGCCAACTCAGCCCCCACCCCTTCACCCTCCCGAGTTTTCTGCCTTCCTCCGAGGCATCTGCAGAGCTGCCTGATATCTCCTCCCCAATTCAGCCCCTCACATGTCGTGCATGGTGTAGGAGAGGCTCCTGAATCCACAATGCCTCGCTGTGCCTCAGGTGAGGTTTCTGAAGAGCCTACCGCCGCAGCCACCGCCTCGCAGGCAGCCTCAGACACTCAACCAGCCCGCGTCCTGCTGAATACCGCCAGTCAATCCCACTTGTCTCACTGCGTGAAGCAGTCCAGCATCCACCCACCTGATAAAATACACAACTCCCCTCCTCCCTCACCAAGCCCCTGAAGTGTTAAATTTGTTTCCCCCAACTCAACCCCCACCTACCCCTGCAGGAGCACCCCACATTACACTCCTGAAAAACCCCCAAGAAGAGTATTTATTTATTTTTTTTATGGGTGAAAGGATCGGTGGAGGCTTTGCATCTCCATGGGCATTTTGAACAACGCCTGCTTCGCTCCGATTGCAACCACCACAAACAAATCCAATAGCCACCACTAATCTGATCATCTCATCCCCAGCACTTTTCATGCTGGGTTCCTTCCTCAGAACCCCTTGTACTAGTTCCAGTCTGGGAGTGTGTGATAAGACACTGGAAATTTAGTCATCATCTTCCGCGCAAAGGAGCTCAGAGGAGGGATTATGATATTCCTATAACCTTACATTGGATATGGACAGGGGCAGCTCCTAGTGCGGATACAATCCTGTACATAGCGGCCCGTCCAGCCCTTTTTCTCCCAGCCCCATCCGTCTCCTGTTCCCTTTTAAAAGGTTGACTTTACAAGATTAGTGCACGCTAGCCGTCATCACGTTAGCAGAGATAGCGAGGAGAAAACGCAGTGTTTACTGTTGTTGAATATATTTTCCACTCTGATAAGAGGCCTGATAAATATAAACTAATAATTCTATTTTTCTTGTGTATTGGTTTATGAAAAAAGTCAGTAAGAATGTGTGAGTGAAAATGGATGAGTTAGATATGTTTATTCTGAAGAGAAGCTTAAAAGGCTTTACGATTGGCTTGCTAAGATGGAGAAGCACTTGAGAAAGGAATATGTACAATCTTTGTACAAGTGGATTTTTCCAAATGCTTGCTACACACAAAGTGATGGACGCGATAAAAATCACTCTCATTCCCCACAGACCTAATTTTGCTCAGGTTGGCACATTTAGATATCTGTATCGCAAAGATGAGTACTGAGATGACTTCTTGGCATTTGTAGTTGCCAAACAAATCAAAACACCATGTTCACATTTTGCAAGCATGTGTCTCATTTAGTTTGGCAGTTGTATGTGACTTGCTGTGTAATTATTGTGGATGTCATTCAGAATAGTTTTTGGCTGGTCAATAATATCTCATTTCAGTACTGCATATTGCTACATTTTGAATATATTAAAACATTTCAATATGCTTTGGTTGAACTCACAGGAGCTGCATCAGTTATTCCCAGTTCTACTCGGGAACTCAACTATTGGCACATGCACTCTCATTTATCCAGCTATTTAGACGCAGTGGAATCAAGGACCTGGATTAAACATGTCAGCTAAAAACACAGCAAACTGGAAAACTGGCTGGTGAATTGCAGTTAGTTTGGAAATGTAATGAAATAGCATTTTCAGCTCAATTTAATGTCTACTCTTGAGCTCAGTGGTTTGTTCTTAAAGACACATTTTACATTATTTCAAAGACTCAAAAGAACCACATTGCTTTAAATAAATAGGCTGTGGATGATCTCCACTCTGGCCATCATACACCTTTACCAACACAGCTGTTGTGAGCTCATTAGTAAGGAAAATGTATTGCCTTTATGGCCTTACATTACAGACCAGTCTTGATTCAAACAATGTGACTCATGATAGTTATTAAAAGACCTCTGCCTCTGGTTCTGAGTTGAGGTGGACGCACTAAATGGTGTCAGAGGCAGGTAATTATGTAGCAACCATTCTGTAGAGCAGCTCGTCACTGTCACACAGTTCACAGTTCACTATCTTTTCCTGAGAAACTACTAAGCTGCATCTAATCATGAAAAGAATCCCAAGATGTATCTCCGTCCATTAGCGGCGTCACGCTTGCAGTATAACATCAGTCAAACATTATAATAGCCTGAGCAGCGCTGTGTCGTATATACAGTAAGCTCATTGTTCTGTCACATTTAAAAAGTATATATTAGACATCTTTGACAGGCGATGTTAAATATTGATTATGATGCGTTTGAAATGTTTTGGCTGTATATTTTAACACCTCCTTTATTCTGTCTCTCTCTCTGTCTCTCTGCTCCTCTTTGCAGCACGGTAAGTTCAGATTTTTTACCTCCTGTGATACAGACTCATTCAAAGTCAGATTAAATTAGGGCAGGGCTGTCTCCCTGAGATCCAGAGTGACAGAGATGTCCCAAGCTACAGGAAGCAGCAGTTACAGTTCCAACACCACCACCAACCCCCAGCCAACCCAGCCCCCGCACTTCCCACATCTCCCATCAATATTTCATTAGGTAACCTTAGAAGCAAAGTATAAGTGAACATGCACGTGCGTGTGAAGTGTGCACACATGCACACACAAGCAGTAATTCTCAGTCACACACACACAGACACTATTCTTTTTCCCCCTGTTACTACCGTACAGGTTTGCTGAGTTTTTGTCTAGCCAGACGTGCAAGGAAAGCTAACCCCCCTCTCTTCCTTCTCCTGCTACTCTTCTTCCACCTCCTCCTCATGGATTCATTTATCCTCATTCAGGATGACAAAAATCAATCATTTCATTCTCTCTGGATGGCTACCCATTAAGAATGGGGACAGCAACTGAAATGAAATACACATTTCCCTCAGCTGATCCCCTCCTATGATAGATTTGTTCAGCTACAAATGGGTGGAGGTAAGGTTTCTGAAGTCAAAATGGAAGTGTTTGTACTATATGTCTTCTAATCACCCTCATTGCGCAAACACCACAGTGTTGATAACACTCTTATCTCAAAGTGAATGCATAGTGAGTTGTCAACCGTAGTAAGCCAACCATGTCATATAGAATCAGGCTATGAGTCACTTTTTAATTTAACACCTTGTCAAAGGCCCGTGAGTCTTAGGAGTAAAACATATGTGTTTAATATAATAAGATTTATTTGTAAGGGAATTCTGCACAATTCAAGCACAGGAATGATAAAGAACAGAGGTTGGGAGCTGAACTGAATTTGAGCCCCAAAATTTCAAAGTAAATGCTATCTGCCTCAGCTGACACCCCCAGGATTCCCCCCAAAATGTATGATTCTGTGAGCCCAGTGTATCTGTGTATCTTTCAGTGTTCTGTTTTTTCACTGAATATTGCAATTAAAATGTGTTAAGGTATTTCAGATTATCTCAGGTATTCAAATGAAACTTTTGTTCCACAATGTACGTGTTTCTGCATAAATATTGTATAAAATAATTCAAATTACATATGTCTGTAAGATAATGCCAATAAACAAACAAATAAACAAGATGCCCCCAAGTTCATCTGTTCATCAGAATAAGCACTTGTCATCTCTAATTACAGGAAAATGATAAAGATGGGTTTGCCACAGCTTTCAGAGTTATTTTATCATAATTTCTGTCAGGTTACACTTACATTTTTCTGTGTCTGAAATGTATTTTTGTTGGTACTTAGTGCAACGACTTATCCACCATGTCGATATTCTACCAAGGTGACATTATTATAGCAATTTGAATGAAAATAATTCCCATCCTTTTGACAAAGCTTTGAAAAACATGCAACTTGTACCAGCATTCAACATTGTTTACAGTTTGAACGTAAAATAGGTTTGGGATGTATCATTGCAAATAATGTATAAATGTATTATAGCTGTCAGTAAGCTACATGAGAGATTTATTCTTAAGTTACGCTGCTCTTTTTCATATTATTTTTCTGACTTTATGTATTCATGGATTCTTGATCTTCTGAGGCACTGATGCATGAATTGTCAAAAGCCTGGATTAAATGAAAAAAATACCTTTTGTTGAAATGCTGATTGTATTTTGTTGTATTTTTGCAAAATAAGCTTTTATGTCATTTACACCTATAATTTATTTAAAAACATAAGCACATACACATATGCAGTTATTGCAAATCTGCATCCTGATGTTTATGGCCTCTAACACCTATGGGAACTAGTACCCTTACCAGGCCCTATCATATCTTCTCCCTTTCAGCCACATATTTTTATTTATTGCAAAACACCTGCACATACTTACAGTAGCGTCTTCCATTCGTGTTTTGTTTTCTATAATGTACATTCCTCACATTGAAAAAGGCCACTAGATTCCTCTGTGCTTGAAACAACCTGTGCGAGAAGACTAAATGACAAAAGGGAGCAGAAAATTGGCTGGGACTCACACCTGCTTGGAATGATTAAGCTGTAGCGACTCTTTTTTCCCCTTCCAACAAATGACTGCAGTAGTCGACAAAAGGTGTTGATTCAGAGGGCAAATTAAGCCTTGAACAGGCAAGATAATGTGCCTGTGATCAATTAACACAGACACAAGGTGTACCGGTTTCACTTTGAAACTTTCAGGGCCGGCCAACGGGCCCCTTTGTGCATTTCAGCTGAGCAGCACTAATCATTTCCGTGGCTTGCTTCTAAAGGCAGCCCTGGACTCAGAGTATGGATTTTGCCTGGGGACTCTCCCCAGGCAATGAACTGACTAGTCAAACATGTTCACAGCAGCACTAATCTTACTCTAGGACACTGACTTGACATGAAAGACTATGTATCTATACTTTTTTTGACACATTACCTTTGTTGGTTTTCTCTTTTTTGTTTTAATTGTTGCAAAATAAAGCGTGGTCTTTCACAATTCATTTGGGGGATGCACTGAGTCAAGACCAGAAATGTATCTGAATTCCAGGATACAACCTGTGTATTATTCCATTTTGTAAACCCTGGTGTAAATAGATTGAGAAGCAGTTTGATATCCTTCTCTGTACATTTTTCTGTGAAGGACATCCAATAACTTTTCAAAGGACAGTCAGCACGGTAGCATAGTAACAACTCTATTCCAAATATGTTGTACAAAATTACGTTCATTAGAGGTCAAACAGTAAAAAACAGGACACTCTTTATTTAAAATAATGAGTGATATGTTATATCTAACTAATGTTACATGTAAATAAATACTAAAAATACACGAGGTTTCTACAAGAGCTGATCCGGAGTTGAGGGGCATTAGTGTATGATCTCCACAGGGTCACACATTAAACAAGATATTGAATTGAGAGTAAGCTTTACATACAGTAGGTACTGTCAGCTTACTGTCACTATGTTTCCTCACACACCAAGTGTGTAAGTATTAATCTTGTTTGAGACAGAATACGCAGGCATAACAGCCTGGCTTTGGTGGGAGGCAGATGATGATATATCTATGGAAGTGTGAAGCTGAAGTAATATGATGTACCTTATAAAAGCTGGCTCCACAGTGAGGGAGCGCCTTAATCCCTGCTCTAAACCACCCTCTCCATCTCTGAGAGGAGCTGATTTTTCTCTGCTTTGAATCCCCTTCTCTGCTCTCTCTCTTTGGTTGGTCTTGAAAAGAGGGAGATATCTGCCGCTACTATTTTCTCTTAGATTAACTGACTGATGGGCCTCTTCAAAGCACATCACCCACACCATATGGATCATGGCAGATACAAATCACATATAGGTGTTGGGGCAAAAGATAGTCCTCATAAAACACTGTTGTCTGACAATGTGTCAAGGTGTGGCCTTTTACAGTATTAGGAGGCTTATGAACTGAGGATTTGTTATTTGTTTGTACAATTTTATGATTGATTAAAAAGCGCTAAAATAAATTATGTGTATCTGGTGTGAGAATAGAGAATATGTTCAATCCACCCTTTAATCATGGTAGTAAGACCAACATAAGCATTTCAGTGCATGACATGTGTTCGTACAGTGTAAAATGTGGTGTTACTTTTGGCTTCAACAGCCTTTTCTTGAGAGGAAAGTAAACAAACACTTGCTTCTCCTGTGAATTCTTGTGTTAACTGCAAGCTAATGATATTATATGGAACCTATGGCCTTGGTAAAGCGTATTATATATCTGGGCTTGAATGTATCATGCCATGGATTATGGTCCAGCCTCTGGAGGACCACAAACCACATTAGCTTGAATTACCAAATTTGAACTTTATGCGCAACCACCCCACACCCACGTAGCAGGGTTTTAGCATTTTATATGTCATAATCCCCTATTCCCTACCATCATAACCCCCTCCCTAGCCCCTCCTGTGCCGAATGACTATTAGGTTATTGTGAAATTCACCACAGATGTCATCCTTAAGATGAATGTCTCCGTTCTGATGTGTGAGGAATGGAATCCGAGCAGAGCCTGAAAGGCGATAGTCAGGAAAAAAGAAGGGAATGGTCAGCTGTGAAAACACGGGTAACGCCAGATAAGGCGGTTGTGTTCTGTCCACTTCATGAAGAGCCAGATCCCAAACTTGGAGGAGTTTGTGGGCCCAAAAACAACGTAAGGTGCTAATTATCTGCTACTTACTGCTTCAGAAAGGAAAGAGAGACAGAAACACAGAAAGGAGAGTCCTTATGCACATTTATGTGGACAGAGCTTGTTTAGAATTGTATGTTTGGGTTGTACATACTGTATGAATACATTACATGCATTTATATTCGGTGCATTGATGGAGACTTAATGTTTGTAAAATACAAAAAAAACCCATCTTAATATTGTGTGAAATATATTGCCAATAAAGCAACTTTGAATTTAAATTGATAGGCTTTGTGAATATATATTAACATTGTCATTTCTTACCTCTGTGGTCATATTTCTTCTTGACTTCTATTAAGAAATATTCAGAAGACAAAAACTTTAATGAAAAATCCAATAACTAGCAGTGATATTTTCTTTTTGTATTCCTTTTGTTTTGTTGTGAAGGTATTTATGGATGGGACGCAGCAGGTTCTCCTGCACAAACCTGAATCCAGGACTGTTACCCTTGCACTTTCTCATCTCATCCCAATGTTATTGTTTTTCTTTGTCTATATTATAAGCAATAGCAGCCAACTACTTCTGATTATAACTAAGGCCCCATCCACACTACTCTGTTTTAGTTTACAAATGGAGAATTAAAACGAATACGATCTCTGTCCACACCAGCATTTTCGCTGCATTTTGGAGTTGATCTCCGTCTACATTAAAACGACTGAAAATGCACAGCTAGGACCCATTCAGGTACACTGGGCATGCACCTGCCTGTGTAAACATGAAGCAAATGGTCTATTCTGCAGGTTATAGAAAATTTGGTGAAAGAATAAATAAATACAGACGAAGCATCCGACCAGCTTCTTCTTTTTTTTTTTGCATCGATCAATAGTGATGCTGGGTCTGTTACTGAATGTAACACGGGAGTGTGGCGGCAGAAAAGTATCTTTGCCTTAGGAGTGTGTGTCTGCATGTTTGTGTTTGTGTGTGTGTGTTTGCGTGATTGTGTGTGTGTGTGTGTGTGTGTGTGTGTGTGTGTGCATTCTGAACATACAGTATCTGCATACATGCCTGTGTGTATGTGTGTCCCTCTGTACCCATCAGATGGGAGTGGAGGTCAGTCCCTTTGGGCTGTTTAACAGACATCAGTTGTCCTTTCTTCTTCAGGAAATGGATGCAGCCGATTACTATCCAAGGATTCATAAATTCTTTATGGGCAAGTTGAAGTTATAGGGAGCTGATGAATTCAGTCTGTGAGTCAGCCCATGCCAAATGTCCCCCTCCTAACCCCGCTATCACCCACAATGGTTGAGATAAAGAGATGAAGGAAGAGTCTGTCTGTCTTAGCCTCTGTCCCTTTTCTCCTTTTTTTTCTTTCTGTCATGCGCCATCTCCTTTCTGTCTCTCTCTTTCTTTCCTACTTTCTTCCTCTTATAATGTAAAGACTGTGTCCATTTAGCAGGACTTCTAGGAGCAAACTAAGACTTGTTTTCGGTGCTCTTATCCCTCTCTGAGAGTGCTGATAGAATTTTTCCTACACAATGTACACACGGTGTAAAATTGGCCTTGTTCGTCTAATGTTACAAACCTATCCATCCCAAAATGGACTTTACAAACAGATAGTAGCCTGCCTGTCCCTGAAGGCCATTATCATTCTTTCTGCTAGTTTTCTCTGGGTTTACATTGGAGCTTATCTGCAAATTTGTGAACTTCTACCAAATGCAGTCTGTCCAACAGTTGACATCCAACATCCTTTTCCACATCAATCACTGTTTTAGTTTCTCCTTTCAAAGCTGTCCGAGGCCTTGATGTTTTTCTTTTGCAAATGGATATCCAGAGGCAGCCTGATGTGCTGTCCTCTCTTTCTCCCCTCCTATTTCCAAACACTTTTTCCTTGGGTTGTCTTGTGTGGGGTGCTCACTAACTAAGCCAATCTGGCTACACCCAAGTATGCAGAGGAGTTATCCACCGGTTGGGGCTGTTTATATAAATGAGGACAGTGTGACACCCCAGGGTGTTTCACAGTGGGTACTATCCCTTAAAAAAAAAAAAAGAAGAAGAAAAAAACAGAATCTGTCTGTGTCGCTTGCTCCTCAAAGTCCCTCGCCTTGTAAATAGATTTTGATGGATACGCTTTCCTCCTCGCCCTCACGCTCAAAGTACAAATAATTCTACCACATAAGTCCCCCTACCCACTTGAGTGCAAGTGCTCACAACACATTGGCAAAAACATATACAAACATACAGAATCAAACACTGGCCACCTACTAGAATATGATCAAAACAACTGTGGGAACAAAAGTTAGTCAGAGGAGCCTCTGCCACAAGACGTATGGATTTTGTATTGCTGATTGGACGGCCTTTCACCGGGAGAGTGGGAAGTGTAGTCTTTGAAGTGAGCTTCCCGCTGGGCAAAAATTTGTGCACGTAAACAATCTGACGGGATCATTTGTATGGTATCACTTATATGTTTGGTATAAGTGATACTTATATAGTCCTTTAGTCAAAAACAAAACCTCCTGTTGAGCAGTATCATTGCAGAGACTGTATTTCGGCTAGACAAGTCAAAAGCAGTCACTGCACAAAGAAAAATCCTACATGATAACATCAGCTGATACACATATATTTCTTTTTGTTATTCCAACTGAAAACACCCCCCCCCCCCACCCTTAATTTATTAATTTTTTTATTGCACGTCATATTTGCAAATATAACATGCAACACTCACCTAAGCCATTTTCTGTACACAACTTTGCTTGGTACACAACTTAAGGAGGATCCTTTTTGAAGCAACAAGCTTTGCCCCAACATGATTGTCTAACTGGGTCTTATCAATTAAATAATTCTTGTTTTGATCAGGGATTAAATAGGGATGATGATGTGGAACGTAGCATTTCTTATTTTAAGAAAAGCTGTTGAAATAACAGTCTAGGCCCTCTTTACACCCGCTGCTTTAATGCCGAGCAAGAGAGAAGAACAACCCTTCTTGATCTGGCCATGTGTGATGACTCTTGGAGGTCAGACAGGTTAAATGGTATTTGATTAAAATCAGTAGATGGCCAACGCTGTCTCTCTCTCTCTCTCTCGCTCTTTCTCGCTTTCACACATGTGCACATAACACGCACACACACGTGCACACGTGCACATATACACAAACAGACCCCCCCTAGTCTGGCCTGTTGGGAATAAGGAGGAGAAAATAGCTTTCATACTGCTCTCCCCGTCTCTCTCTTAGGTTGTTGTGGTTATGGGGGGGGGGGCTTCAGAAGAGAAGTTGGCTTGGGAGGGGGAGCTGGAGTGTGGTGGTGATGTCGACCTGTATGTTTGGCTGGCAAAAAAAGGCTTGCCACTGTTTATCAAGCCACGGCAAATCCAATTAGCCTGTGGCCTGCCTTCCAACCCTATTAACCTGCTCAGCTGTGAGAGCACTCAACAGCTCCTGCCAATATCTCATTTCTCCCAGCCGTTGATAAGATCGGCTCAAGATATTCAGTGGGGTTCACTCCAGCGCCATCTCAGATGCTACAGCTGCTGCAGAGGCTTTAAAACCACAGCATCCGTCCTGATCTCTCCCTCTCTCTCACTCCCTCTGTCTCCCCTTCCCTTGCTTTCTCAGTCGCTTCCTCTCATTCTCTTCCCTTCTCATTCTCTGCCTTTCGCCCCGCTCCTCCACCATCCACCTGTCACCTCTGTCTCTCCCTGTCTTCCTTCCATTTCTTTTTCACTCACCACACCTCTTCCACCCTCCGCCTCTATCTCTCTCTCTTTCTCTCTCTCTCCTCTGTCATGTAGCTACACCGAGACAACAAAACAACTAGGACGGTAACTTCCAGGTCCATGGCTTGTTTCCTCCCAGACAGTGATCAGGGCGCAGGCCCCACTGTCTGACAGGAGGGGAAACTGATTTTCCTTATCATGGCCTGCCCACAAAGGGCCAGGCCAAGCCCGTGTGATTAGCATTCCTTGGTGGAGATGTGTCAGCCCTATTTCTATCACAGAGACAGATTGAGGCTTTCACTCAGACTGGCGACTGAGTGACACATGGCCCTGACCGGGGGGACAACATTGTTATTTGAGTTAAGAAATCAATTTGTATCAAATGTACACTGTAATTTATTTGTTGCCTTTGAAGGGAACCTGGCTAAGATAAATGGGAATGGACTTTTTTCCCCCTCTCCCTTACCTTGAGCCTGAGCCGATAAAGTTCTTGTGAAGCCCATGATAGTTCCCTGCGTCAGAGTAAAAAGTGACAAACATGTTTAAAGTTGTGCAGTGATCTTTAAATCTCAAAAAGAACACCTTGTCGGACATGATAGAACATTTTTACCTCTTCCCTCCCGTCTGTCAGCCGGCTCTGCTGACATACAGCTTTAGTATTTTTGCTGACATTTCGCTTTATCACATACATCTAGCGGCGAATGAAGAAGCGATATTTGTCCCTTTTTAATACTTTTTTTTCACTCGATTCACAGTGAGCATCCAAGCTCTGAGATCAAGATGGTCTTTTGGGATTAGAAAGATTAATCTTTTTTTTCATGTCATATTTTAAAGTCCCTGAAACAATATTCATATTCTGTGATGTGCATCCTTTACAAGAGAAGGAGCTCTAAAGTCCCACTGATAAAAAACTTGTTTACGCTACTTTTATAAGTAGCATTTCAGAATGCTGACAGAATTACCATTTATCACCAAAATGAATAATTTATAGTACTGAAGTAACTCTTTCCTTTGAAAATATGTTTGTTTTAAAAGAGATTACAGTACATCATCGTGAAAAATAAATGTCAAACTGCAACAATATGATTTTTTGTATTTACATTTGTATATATTATTATGTTTGATTTTTATAGAATTGTGTGAAATCTGTTTATCTACATAATAGAAACTGTCTCTTCAGATACAGTGCATAGTTGTAGCTTACTTTGTAAACCAAGCAGTTGCACAAATATGAGGAGGAAATCTGTTTTCATTTAGTCTGCTGCTGCTTCCCTGCTGGCTAAATCTGAGGAACAAATGTCTTCTGCATCATCGTGCCATGAGGACTTAACACTCAATTCAACGGGGACCACTTGGAATGGAAAACCTCTCAGCACTTCACAATTATTTTACAGATCGGTGCACGTTAACTCTTGCAGGTAATTGCAGCGAGCCCGGGTCTGTGAGTAAAAACCAATGAGGGACATGAATGTGCTCTTTTTGCAACACAGTTTGGATCATTGAATTACTTCAAATACATTTAATGTAGAATAAGATTGTTTGGGTGATGGTGTGGAGTGTTGATCAAATTCCCTAAAGTAAGTATAAAATTAAATGTTCCATGTTTGAAAAGAAAAAGTCAAAAGTTTCTTACAACTTTACATAGGGATTTGCCTCTTATTTCTTAAACTGTTGTTTGAAAACACTCATCCAATCACATTTAAGTATTTTTTTAAAGGAAGGAGAGAGATAACTAACAGACATGAAAGCAAATATGTCTTATAGCTAAAAATTTAGTATATTTTAGTTGCATAAAAGAAAAGAAAAAACTATTCATGTCATCCATTTGGGAGGAATAAACTCAATGTCCTTTCTACATCTGTGGATGTGAATTATGAAGAATGGCAGACTATCCCATTAACATCAAGAGGGAGTTTAGCATTTCTCTGAGACTGGAGTAAGAGGAAAAAAGCAGGTGGCTATCTCTACACATCAAACATATATTAAGCCTCCAGGTTGACCCTGCATTGCTTCTTAGTTTGGGTTTTTCAGAGGGCCGCAAAGCAGAGCCTGTCCTGAATTTCAGTACAAAATTTAGATATGCAAATGTCCTCAAAGGATCCACGATTGAAAAAGGATGCCATATTGCCTCAAAGCCACATACTCTAAAGCTAAACAAGATTAGGAAAATTGAATCATTTCAAAAGCTGTGTGCAGAATGTAAACTGGTTAGCATTCTAATCCTCTGGGCCAGGTGACCAGCTCAGCATGTGTACAAACATACTGTATGAAGAACAAATGAGACGAGAGTGTGCAACTGTACATTGGCTCATTTGAATGAAATAATACCTGAGCGGTTTCCTACCTGAGAAATACATTTATTTACCAGCTTTGTACCAGACGTCCTCTGTAGGCTTCTGGACACAAATATTATTATAATTCTGGCCTAATTTCCATCCTGGCATTCTATTGCCATATGTTTGCCTGGGGAAGGTTTTGTTTGCTTTCCTGCATCTTCAGTAGAGGGAATACAGTGTCGCTTTTTTTCTTTCCTTTTTTACACTGAAATTTCAGAAAAGATTTATGTATTTATTTTTAACAATAACACTATTTTCTCCACATTTATTGGTTTAAGCTGTTGGAGTGTAGGTCTTAATGAGGAGTTTCAGCAGTTTATCTGAGATTTTAAGACATTTTTAGGAGATTTGGTTACCCATCAACCTAAAAATAGGTGATAGTGATAGTGATGTTGATGATTGGAAAGGGGATGAATAAACACATCCAGATTTAACCACCACATGGTGGCTGTGGTAAGTTTTGTGCTCAAATGGATGTTCCACTGAAATGTCTTTGCCATGAGGATGAGATTTGCAAAGGTCATTTAAACAAGAACTGACCTCTTGACCCTTGAAAAGCGATAAGTAAACAAGCAACTCTTCAATAAAGTATTACATTTCAAATGTTTGTTTTCACAGAAGTCAACATTCTGCAAGGAGAATAGCTTAGCGTTACCTTAACTGTATAGCCAACTGCTTTGGTAACATGTTACCATACAGAGGGCATCTTTAAAGCACTTTGATGGTCTTGGACGTATACATGTCTTATCGGTTGTACTCTGGCTGACCTTTATGCTACGTTCTCAAGGCTCCACTCTATATTTGTCATATCAACAGCAGAGTGATACTCTTTCCATGCTGCTCTCAAATGACATTGTGGGAAACAAATCTTGGGTCAACACTGTAGTTAAGGTATATTTTGGACACAGAGGCTCAGACTGACGCACAGACGGGTGTTTTGCAGTGGGTTTCGATTAGACATTACAGACCAGATAAGGCAAGTATCTCAAGGTTTTATTAATCGTTTAGCCCATGGTAAAAAGTACCAAACAAAACTAGCTATCATTTTTTTAACCTGTCGTCCCCCTCAATACTTAAATGTAGGGGAAGATTATCACTCTATCTTATTGAGGCTACAGCGTAAACTAGAGTGACCAGATGTAACTAGTGTATTTACAACCTGTCAACAGAGATCTTGTTGGAAGCACTGGGGTCAGCAAACTGCTTAATCCTTTCCGTCACTGTCTCATACTGACAAACTGATAGATGTACCCAGCTCTGTAACAGGAGTGCACTCTTTGTTAAACTGGTGGTGCTAAGGGAAGTCAGGGTGAGTTCAGTGACTTACTCACTCAGACTGGAAAGAAGTGGGGAGACTAGATTGAATTTTACCACAATTAACATTGGTAGACTGTAAAGATGTTACACATTGTTAAAAATATATGTAAATACAACATCAAAATGCAAATAAACCATCATAGAAGAGAATCTAAAAACATTACCTAAATGTTAAATGTTGTCTAAACAAACACAAACATTTAAGATGTGAAATATTCTCATAAAACTAACAAATAATATCAAGCTAACAAATAATATCAAGTAAAATCTACCAAATCTACCAAATGTATTTTAAAGGAATTAAGTTTTTTAAATTAAAAACTTGATCACTTGTTACAAGATAATTCAAATCAATTCCAATATTCCTAAATAAACACCAGCACTTCTTCTTTTACCTTAATCAAAGAAAGAAGCTGTAATTTTCTAAAAAAATGACTTGCCCCTCTTCTTCTCATAGCATACCACAAGCTTCACTTCCTGGGCCTCTGCTATTTTTGATGTAATAGTTTGTTAATGATCCTTCTAATGTCACTAATGAACTGCCCAAGCTTTTATTTCCCACTTGATACAACAGTCTTCTGTTTGCATTTGAATCATGTCACAGCTGTGAAAGGGTCAGTGTGTAAGTTTTAGTGATTTCTAGTGGGAAAGGTTGCGAATTGCAACCAACCCCTCCCTTCGCTAGTGCATAAGATAAGCTATGGTGGCCGACATGCTCAGTCAGCTCTTGTGCTAAATAATATTTGTATGTGCCTCCATTTGTCCAAATGTCTCTTCTCTTCTTACTTCTAACAAACCAGACTACTACTGCTACTTCTTCTTCTTCTTCTTCTTCCTTCTCCTTTGTACAAATTCAAAGTAGTAACGAAACGCTCCAAAGCGAGTTTGTCCTTTTGCGCTCCTGTAGAAACATGGCGGCCCAACATGGCAACATCCATGTAAGTGTAGTGTATGTAGATAAAAATAACTCATTCTAAGGTAATAAAAACATAATGGTTCATTATGTAAGGTCTGTATATACCACTGAAAACATAGTTATGGATCTTGTATTGCATTTTTGTCAATATTTCTGTCCTCCCAAATATTACCCACTTAACTTTTAAGGTGTTAAATGGAGAGCTCCTGTCTGTCTAGTGTAATCAATCATCGTTTAACAGAAAAACAAAAGCTACATATTTATTTTCTAAGGGCAATGGTGTATTAACCCTTAAAAAACAATGATTACTAACATTCCTACAAGCCATTTGACAATCCACCCCCTTTATTTAGTATTTAGCACATCCACAATTATTCCACACATACCCTCAGCCAGCTATGTCCAACCGCATCTCAAAGTATCCAATTACATTTTTATACATCTTACAGAAACTCCATATTGTGGAGCGTTGTAAACTAATTGAATGTAATGTAGCTTGTTATGAATGTGATGTGTCTTTATTAGGCTGATATATATTTTTTATTTAAAGTATTTGTTACTGTAAATATTGATCTCCCATTTTAATAATTGCATCTAGTCGTATGGTTGCTTTGGAGAATGCCTCAATCATGCATGTGATGGGTTTTTGTCTTTGTCATTGTAAAATCGATGTCAAATCTCAAACTAAAAATTATGTTATTTCAAATATAATTCAAAGTTGATTTTCACAACTTTGGTTTTCAGTATGATTTAGCAAACAAATGCAGCATGACTTCACTGTCCTGCTAGTTTGCGTAGATCAGTTAAAATGACACTTGAAAATGCCAATTCTCTAAGGACACTACTTGAAGCAGCTAAAGCATGCAGCTATCATAGATCAAGGGAAGTGGGCAAACTCAAATAACACAGTGAAAGGGATATGATATTTGGAATGGAATCTATCCTCATTTTGGAAAGGTTCCCAAATGAGTAAAATATATAGCGTTTGATTCCATTGAGACAAATTCTTTAACACAGAAGGTCCAAACATGTGTTCACAATATGTTTCTTAAAAATGTGACACCAACCTGTGACACAGTAGCCTCCATGGCCAATTTTTTTCTCCAATTTTTACAAAGCAAAGGCTAGGTTAAGGGGGAAAATTCATCATGCAGTACAATCTTTGTTAATAGAGTCTTTAACAACATGCATTAAAAGAATGTGTTGCCTGTCCCTATGCAACCTTTCAACCAGGATAACATGCCATCATTTTATGCCTCCTGACATTTGGCATTTGGTGATTTATTGTTTCCTGGGTCATACAGTAGGAATCTGATGGTGTAAAAGTTTAAAAAGAGAGACTCGCATACGTCATTTGCACTACAGATGTCCAACCAAGTAAGAATATGCGGTTTCATTTGCTGCAGTGAAACTTGAGTCAAACATAAACGTTTTAATATGTGCACCTAAAAATAATCTGCAGCTCCATAACAACAAGGAAATATGACCCTGCCTGCCCCCTGCCTGCCCCCCCCCAATATTGGACGAACTATGTTTCCAGCCACCAACCTGTTTGTACAACCCCGATAATACCAATGCACTATTTCATACATCAAGAGCTTAAAACCATAACTTGGTTGTGCTTTAGACAGATATAGTTTGGTTTTGACAAGAGGGGCTCAAATGCCACGCTGCTCAGTATTAATCCCCAAAACAGATTTACTACTTGTAAGATATTTGGAAAGTATTCTGGTAAGTGAAAGAAGGAGATGTTAATTGCAAGGGGCATGGGTGTCATAGGATCATTGCCTGAGAGCCTGAAGTGAAAGTTCGGTCACAGCAGTGCTGTATATTAGCTGAAGAGCCAAGAATGTGTGTGATAAATCTTGCTCAACCCGGTGCTAAGTGTCACATTGTGTTTATGGTGTACAGATTGCATACTGCTTGTTTTCTCCAGGCTTGGGCCAGCACAGCCTGCTTTGGCTGGCTGACAGTCTGTCTGACTGACTGACTCCACAGGCAGACTTGACTCTAGCATTGTTGGGTTGACTTTGTCGCGTTGACCACCGGATTGGCTATCTAGCTGACTGAATGGCTACCTGACTGACTTACAGCCTGATTAGCTGGTTTATGCGCTGGTTGGCTTGCTGCCCTGGTGCCTGCCTGGTTGAGTGATTAGTTGGCTAGCTGGCTGTCTGAGTGAGGCTGTGTGATATATGATGTGGTTCAGCGTGGTTGCGATTAACGGATTGGCAGAACAGTTGCATCCATTAATAACTCCACCCTATAGGTCTGGAGCAGTCCCCAACTGCATGCTGTTACTGCACTCACATCACTGTTTTTGGAAAAGAAATTAATAAAGCTAGTTATATGATTTGTAGATTGTGATTTTGAAACGTGTTTACTCTTCCATTTGAGAGTAAATATCAATTTTGAATACTGTTTGTGGTGAAAAATACATCAGAGGTGTCATCATCACTTCGCCTGACTGTCAAAGAGAGGGAAATGCACCATTTCCCTGTGCTGCATATAGATCTCCTTTGAATCTCACCCACTCATTGCTTCAGGGTTTGAAGAATTTAAGTTAATATACTGGCTCATAAGGCAAGATTAAAGATGCCGTGTAATTTGATTAACTGAATGGGAACGAGACAGAGAGGCCACAGATGGGAAAATAAGCTTTTCCAGGGCCTCATTAAAGGGAACAATCCTGTAAAACCTCCTGGGTGAAATTCTACTGTGAAGAAGCTCTATGAATGAAAAAATAACATTTTCATGGAGTTTCAGCATGCTGTTGAAAAGTGGCTGCAGAGGAACAGTTTGTAATAATTTACATGCTGAATGAGGAAAATGTTTCTAGTCGCAGTGGCCGCTCTGAAGGGAAACATCCTGTACCTGATCCCCCAGTATTATTTTTGTAACAAAACTGGCTTAGCTTCATTGTTCAAACATGATAAAATTTGTTTCTTCATTCTTAGTCTCCCAAAAACAAAACAAATACTTAGTGATAATCCAAAGTGGGACTAATTCCACTGTAAGCACTAGCCATATTTTATTTGTGTGTCCAGTCCATTTTGTTTGAGAGTTCTGCATTTTAAATCCAGAATATTAAGTCATTGGCATGTGTAGTCATATATATGTTAATAGGCAAGGGATAGAATTTAGTTATGTAGCATAACATTATATATATATACATTGAAAATGGAACCACATGTTTGGGAAACCACACTCATGTCGTGTTTCTCATCCATACACATGTATGAAATACAAGGATGCATAGCTGCTACGAAATGTACAAATCCAGACAATGTTTAATATTCCACCTCTAACATGCAGATATCATGTGTGTGCACATGCATGTATTTAAAACACGCTTAATTCCTTACTCTTGTCGACCCAGGTAATACATTTTTTTTTATTAGTTTGGGGATGTTCATCTGGGAACTTTCTAAAAAAAACATATTCCAAGTTCATTCTAATTCTTTCACATTTCCAATGCTGTCTGACTTCAACTCCCTCATCCACATGTGCAGGGAGATCAAGATTAGGTGTCTGCAGAATGAAAACCCGGGAAGCTCACCTGCTCGCCCTTGATATTACGCTGGAAATATAAAATCCATTCCCAGATTTAGACATCTCTCGCCACCAAAAAATGTTCTATTCTGTCTGGAGCCACAGACTGCCTGTCTGCGGCATCGTTCCTTTATGGCTCAAACTAGATGTCTTAGTTATTGGGATGAAGAAATCCCTGTCAGTGGACATTCATGGGAGAATCCCCCCCTTTTCTCACTCTCAGCAAGGTGAGGTTAATTTATATTTCTCAAACCTGTTCCTTTCTCCTTAGAAATGGATTCAGTTGAAGTGTTGGCGCCGGATCGTTATCGGCATGCTATCATTCCGCCGGGACAGCCCAGCCATCATCACAAATGGCCGTTTTTCAGCGGAATAAAACATATGAATTAAACTTCATAAGCTTATCTAGTCTTTGATATGTAGAAAGCCCAAGGTTTATTTCCACATTAATCCCCACACCCGTCTATTGCTTTGGCTCTTTGATGCATGAAGGTGGGTTTAGAAGCTGGAATCTGCCAGGTATATATAACTGCATGTTTTACCCATCGCTTGAGCTTCAGGCCCTCTTTTCTCCCTCTCTCTGTCTGTGTCTCTGTCTCAAACTCACACACACACAGGTTTTCCCTAAGAATTTCATTACAAAAGGCAGCCATATGCATTGAAATACTGCCGGCAAGCAGGGGTCATGTAGCTCGATACTGAATTTCCCTTGCCTTTGTGCAATCTTAATTGTCTGTCATTTCTGTCTGCAGCCCCGTCTGTGTGCGCTCCAAATAAAACCTATGGAAACATGAAAGGTGGAGCACTGCCCTCACTTTCATCAAGGGATCGCTTACCAGGCCTTGCCGTGGCTACCCCAGGCTTGTGTTACGTACCTCATAAAAGTAGCTCTTGTTTCACCGATGCACTGCCCCATCTGGGCGCTGGACTAATCTGTCAAGCCGAGCTCCCAGGCAAATTCTTCTGCAGCGTAATAGACACTGTTACAAACTCTGCTGCCTTTCTCCTCTGCTCGTTTTCCCCTCATTTTTGCAGAGGGCTCCCCTGATGCCCTCTGATGCTGCTGACAGTTGGAGCTGAGGTTGGATGCCATGGTGAATTTATATCGTGCTACTGCATCTGTCATTGTTTTCACCGAGGTGTTGACCTCCATGCGTCCTCATCAGAATGTTGCCTCAGTTCTGCAACTCCAAGCAAAATAGATACCTACAACTCGCTTGATCGTAAAGGGTATTCATGCTGCAGAAACCCCTTCCCATTTCAATAGTTGGTGCAAAACTTTGACAGGCAGTTGGAAACCTCAGGGGAATTAGGTCACAGAGGGGTGGGAGAGAGACAGAGGGCTCAGGGGAGTTGGGCTGTGTTTCTACAGCTCAAGTTGTACACTGCCACAACAGCGTATATTCAGAGGATGGGGAAAACTCTTTCAAACTGTAACCTATCTAGTGTCTTTCATACTTCATCCCTAATATTGTTTTGATCCTCTTAACCTTGATCTCCTTTTTTTAAGTCTCCACTATTCATAAAATATTTTCTATGTATAAATGTGTGTGGAAAGCACTCTATGAGGAAACATGGGTGTATAGCTCAAAACATTCACGCAATGTATTGATCGCTTACTTGCCACTATAGCACATGATATCCAACAGTGAAGCTTATTCTTCCTTATCCAGTGTTGAGGGCATCAAGGCAGATATGTGGCTTAAAGTGGGAAGGAAACAGTGACAACCTCTGTCTTTCTGATGTCTCGTGCCAGTCACTGGGCTTCGAACAGAGGGAGACAGTCACCGTATTGAGTTTATTACTCTTAAAGCAGCCACCAATGATCACACCCTCCATAAGCCAAATACAAGACAGTCATGGTATTTTAAGCTGATTTCCTCTTAAAGGGGAGGAGAGAGGCTGATATTTCTCCTTTAAAGTGGTCTTATCACTCGGGCTGTCGACTCGCTAGAAAGCCTGACAGCTACAGCCCGCTGAGGCACCAAGTGGCCTTGCTGTGTCTTCTGCTGTTAACGATAGACAGGCGGGACAGCCGTGCGACTCTGCTATTCTTCTCCGCCTAACACAGAGTGGCATGAACCTTTTTGCCTTTTTGATATGTTTATGAGCATAGCGATGAAGAAAATCTACAATACATGTGCAATATTTTTCAGTATGAATAAAGAACTTGCCCCACCACAGCCCCTTACAACTCGTGCCAAGTTTTGCCAAGAATTATGACCATATTTCTACATGATGTATATACCGTATAGAGTTTGTACACCGTAAATGTGATGTCCTTATCTTATCTTATATTTTTTAACATGACATTTCCCATCACCTCTACTTTGAAAAGTTGCCTGTGAGTTGTCACCTTTATCATTATGCTAATTCAAGTCTTTATTTATGCGTAAGTGAATTCTCTTGTCTTAGCCAGGGGTCAATGTTCAGTTTAAGGCCTCAGCCATGTGTAGTAAAGTAAACCAAACCTTGGAATTGTATACAGAGAGGCCTGTAATATTCATTATGCTTAACAACACACTGAGTTGAGAGTTAAGCTCTCCTCACATTCCAGGCCAGTTATTAGTCAGCATTATAGTTTATTTGTTCTGAGGTAAAATAAACCAGAATGCTCTTGGCCCCCTGCTCCGGACCTGCAACACTGACTGGTTTGTTTGAACAAAGGGAAGTGCTGTCTTATGACAAATAGTCCAAAAACAGAAGATAATGCATACATGGCCTCAAAACCAGATAATGCCACTGTCGAGCTGTGACTGGGAATTATTAGACCTCCACTTATTTTTTATTTTTATTTTGTTTTAACGTGCGCTTTGATGTTGTGTTTTTTGGCATTGGTAACAGGGCATCTATCACTGTGCTGACCAAGTACGCACTGTATCAGTGAAACTTGAGATCCCAACACAGGAGTGAGTTTGTTGTCTGGAAAATATTTGAAAGGGTCTGACATTTTGGAAATGAGATAGCAGCTTTCCATGAAACAAGCTGTGCCTTACAAGTATTCTAATTCATCATGTATACACATCTCCCATTCTTAATTTTATAGATTTAAATTTGCTGGCTGTGGCTGGGTCTACTGCACAGTCTGAAAAATGTTCTGTTCTATAGAAAACCACATGTTCTAAAACTTAAATCCACCCATACGCCAACTTTGGGCTTTAGCTGAAACAGCACAAGCCAGTTTCTCTATAAGTGAGAAATTATGTTGTTGTTGTTGCATGTCATGTTTAGTTAAGTTTCACTTAACTAAACATAACATGCACATTAGCTATATGTAACCTCAGTGGATCAAATTTGTCTCGTAAGAAGTTAAATCTATATAAGTGTTTATGCTGTAATATCCTGCCAGTGGTCATCTTGACTATAAAAATGTTTTTTTAAGGGTCCAATCTCATTTGAAAGGTGTATCTCTACATTGATGTGTTTAAATTTTTTATTTTGAGTGTGACTACAGTGTTAACTTTGCATGAGCACATTCAGTTAATATTGTAATAAAGTACAAACACAAATTTTTGACAAAGACTTGGTACAAATCTATTATGGAATTTGCAAGTAGTGTCTCATTATGAGCAATTTTCATATGTAATCCCAAGATAACTACAGTAAATAAACAAGTTAAATGTAAGGTGTGACACACACATACACAAAGCCACATGGATCGTCAAACAAACCAAACCACCCATGATTCCACCCGTTTGCTCTGAGTGTCTAAATGTTTTTAATTACCTAGAAGTTGTGGTGTTCCCTCTGTGACTGCTTACTGCCTGCCCATCACAGTCACTTCCTGATGTGTCCTGAGGATGAACTTTGAGAAAAACACGGATTGAAAAAAAAAGAAGCATCTTCTTCTTAACCAAAACCAGCCCAACAGTGAAGCAGCTTGCGGGCTGCCTGCTGCTGCACAGAACATTCCCATCACAATCATGTTCAATTGTCCCCTAATTGTCCTCCTCTCGCTCCCCAGAAGAAGTTGCTGACATGAGAAATTAGGCAATCAGGATGGCATTAGTGCATGAGCGGAGGACCGAGGCATGGTTATACTATAATGTATAGGCCCCATTGGGGGTGCAAATAAGCAGGAAAATACTCACATCTCCCTTTGAAGTGATGGCTGCTCCCAAATTAAACTCTTAGTCACACTGCTATCAAAAGGATATGGTTGTTAGCTGTGCCCTACTCTGATCTGAGCACACTTCTGGATCTTATTACAATGTGACTTCTGATTGATGCCCTTTAGGGTGGATCATTGTAAGTAAACATACATATTCCTGTCATTTTCTGGAGTCTGTCACAGGAGAGTCGTGGACTTATGGTTTATTATTTGAATTAGAATTACCACAGTTGCAGAGCAGGTACGGCAGGATAATTTGGTCAATATTGAAGAAAAAAAACCATTGGGAAAAAACATTGGGAATTCGTCATTGGTATTGTTTTACGTTGATGTCAATGTTGACATATTTTCAAATGTAGGCAGGAAGGAAAAAGGTTTTGTATTTGTTTTGTCACAGTCTCCTCTTTCAAAAGTGTATTTTGTCATGTTAATAGGTTACAACTGAAATTAAGGAAGTCTGAATAAATTGTTTGTAGAATTAATTATTTGTATTACTTACAGACAGTGTTATATACTAAAATGTGTACCTTTCATGAGAGCAGTAGGAAGGGAGCTAAAACAGGTAGATAGGCGTATGTAATTACAAAAAAAAATATTTTAAGATCATAAGAAAGAAACTGATCAAAATAAACTGGGTCAAACATCGCACATTGTGGTGGGAAAAAAGAGGGAGAAAAAAAGGAGAAAAGTTCCCTAAAACCTCCTGGGGGATTCAATGAGATTACCCCCCAAAAAGATTGAATTAGTTTGCCCAACAGAAGGCAGAAATGCTAGAAACTAATGGCAAATAACAAGCTTGTGACAATTCATCAGGCAACTTCACAGAGGGGAGGGCTTCAGTGGAATGCCTGAGACGGGACCTTTCCCCTGTGCTATGTTATTCTAACAAACAATGTCAATGAGATGGCATCCTACCTCTCACCAATTTGCATGGTTGTCAGAGGAGTGAAAGCCAGTTTAAAGGTACATCCTTTATGTGCCGGAGAAAGGATTAGGGCCAGCCCCACAAAGAGGCTTTGATTTTCTTGCAAATATGTATAAGAAGTTTGGCTGAGAAAAGTGAGTTTTCAAAGCTGCAACTTTTTACAAAGCATACTTTTTTTTCTTTGTGTGGGTATGTGTGTTCAAAAAAGAAAAACTCCAATGATCAACAAAATTCACCCTCTTGTATGAGAGTAGGTGTAAATATAATGTTACACAAAATATAGATTCAAATACTGCTGTAAACTTTAAATTGCAGGGAATTGTAAAAATGAAAGAAAAGACATTCATTTGCACTAACATTATGAAAGTTAATTACTAAAGTTTAAATAATTAAAATAAGAACATCACTTGAACCTTGAAGGTATGGCACAGAAAATCTTAAATTCCAAGAGGAATTGTATGCCTTTCCAAAACTGTGTTTAAAGTGGAATTCATCCACTCCTTTTGTTCTTTTTTTTTGTTTTGTTTCAGGGTCTCTGACTGAAAGCTCCTCACTTCTCAGTTCAGTGATGGACACACTGATTCCACATGAATGCAAGAAGCAACCCTGTGTTCGTGCTATGTGCACTTAGCCATGAGGTTAGAGTGCAGCCCTCATTAGCATGTATAAACTCCCTGTGTCAAGAGGTCGCCTTTGACCCTAACACACAAAATCTTGCTCAAAACATGGCTGACACAAAGTGTCTCCATGTGGGTGAGGGATGTGCACTGCTGGCTAGTGCTCATGTCTATATAAGTACTCAGCACTATAGAAATAGGTTGAAATCCCTTCATTGCTTCAACATGGTTCTACATAATATCCAATAAGTGTGATTATTTTTCTGCTTTCTACTTGAAATAAAAATAAAAAAACACTAAACCTGACTACAAAAAGTCACTAACACTAAGGCTGCCAACTTCAACCTGCTGTGTGAAAATGTTAAAATATTTCTAATGGTAGCATACAATAAGTAAATTGTGATTTAGAAATTCTTTCCTTTCTATATGTATTAAGTGATTATATTGCTAAATAGATGAAGGCTGTTTTGTAGCAAAATGGCTTCCTTCCGCTTATGGATGCATCAGGACTTGCTTACAGCAGACTTACAGAAATCCTTCACTGTCCAACAGTTGCTTCACAAGTTTAAGTCACTTAATCGATTGATGGCTACATGGCAGCAGTATTTCCAACAACCCGAGTTGACATTATAGGGTTTACACACAAAAAAACCCCTGCACACTGCTTCATGCTTAAAAAAGATCACCGGAGACACGTTGTCCCTTCGGTGGCAGTCCAGCACAATGTGTTCCAGTTCACTTTCATCATGTTGTACCAGCTGAACATGGTGTAGCTTTCAGCCCTGCCCTGTGGGAAACCAGCCTGTCTTTTCTCTGCTGTGTGTTTTTGTGTGTGTGTGTGATGCTGTCGAGCTATGTTGTCCCAAGCTTTCAGCGGCACAAACTCCCTGTCCTAGGGCCTCCAGCGTGGATTGGCCACAGAGACTCTGTGTGGCATGCTCAGATGAATGCTATCCTGATTCTCTACCAGAATGCCACCAATGCAACCCCTAAAGCATGTCTGTTGGACAGCACTGGGCTGCCAAGAGGGGGCCACTTTCTACATTTCTTGTTCTACTTCTTTCCCTTTCTTTCTTAAAAAAATTTTTTTCTCATTCTTTTACTTTAAAAGCAAATAAAGTAAGTGTCTGCCTGAGAGCAATATGTTGTGTCTACATCGGCCTCATTTACATTTAATCAGAAGTTCTCCATCCTTCCATGGTCTCCTATCCTCTTTTTGTCTCTTCCCTTGTTCCTCTCTTCCATCCTTCCTTCCCTCCTTCCTTCTTTACATCTCTGTCACACAGTGTAATCGCATACATAAAAATACAAATATCACATATAGCCTTAAACATTTATTCACATCTATTATATGTCTTTCCCTCCACTGATTAATAATTGTCTCACATGGGAACTTATTGCTTAGGTCTTGTGAAAATGCTCTCCTCGATGCACGTTTATAGGTCAAATCATGAAACTTGATCATATCTACCAATAATGGTAATCATTCTGTTTATATCTCGTGTGAGAGAGTTGGCCATGACACCAACAGACTGGTGCAGCAGTAGTCAACCAGTAAAATGCTCCCCATGTAATTGTTTGATTACACTATACTGCCTGACACTGGATAATGCAATCATACTTCATTGAGGTTTTACAAATTCATTTCTTTTTTTCTTTTTCTTTTTTTTTTGGTCTTTACCCCTGAGTTCATGTCGAAACAGCTGTTTGGCATATAATACAGTCCTCAATGACTCGTATCAACAGGTTTACGAAAATAACAATGTTCTCATTGTTTAGATAGGCCACCGTTCCAGACGGTCTAAATCTTGAGTTGTTGACGTTCTTGAATACTTTATGATATTAATTCTCTCCCCCAAGGTGACTTAACATGACCTAATAACAAGTGCCCTTATTTTTGTAAATATACGTGACAAATTCTAATACTAAACTTGATCCCCCTCTCTGTGCACGTTTTGCCTAGCACAATAAATCAGAGCACTAAATAATATAAATGGGAACAAGAATAATACACGAGAGATTCTGTTCAGCGTCACACGTAAAGGGTGTAATCTAATTAGATGGTTGTTTAATTCAAGTATCAGTCCTTGTCTACAGAGAAGGGATTTTAATCACGGTGCGAGTCAGGCGGTCATTTCTGGGCCTGGCTGCTTTTCAAACCCTTATAGAGAGCTGTAAAAGCCTGTGTGCGGTTCATGTTTAACTCTACGGTCAGGATAATTTTTTAAAATGAGACTAGCCACAGTGTACATTACATCTGGTATTTAAATTTCTACAGTTACCATAAGCAGCTGTGGACATTCTGCCAGCTCACCAATTAATACTTAGGGGCCAAATGTTACCAATCCCCGGGGAGGCATCTCTAAACAAACGCCAGGTTTCCATTTTCAAGCAACCTTAGAAAAGAGGATGTGAAAGTTTGAATCAAATATCTCCTTTCAGATGTCTAGTTTGTTTACATTTTGTTTCCTCTTGTATTCCTTTGGGGAAGCTTGGAAATGGTAATAATGTCAAGACGTGCTATGTCTTAAATGGTTCAGGCGAGGAGGAACTGGCCTCCAATGTCCGTGTAAAACCAACACTGTGCTGTGGGTGTTTGTACGAAAGGCCTAATCAATTCTGAAGCTGATATGTAGGTAAAATAAATGAGACTTCAAACAAAGTAAAGTAGTCCTCGAGGGATGAAAACAAGGCACAAAGGGAGACGCACTCTGTGTGACATATGCAATGTTTCATCTGCGAAGAACACCAGAGAGCTGCGGCCTGTTTAACATAAACTCAGAGAGGTTGGATTTGTTTGGTGTCAAATCTGGTAAATAATTAGCTGATTCAGAGCAATGTGGAGTTCTTCAGAAACCTAACCTCAAGGCCACAATAACATAAAGATATAAACACCTATGGCACTGACTGTGAGTCAGGATGTGCTGTGGAAAAAAAAGCAAAAGGAGGGTTCCTGCACTATAAATGTTTTTTTCCTCATTGAGAATTTATTCTCAATTATTCAGCCAAGGGTAGTAAATAAAATATATAATAAATATAATAAAATAATTTTCTGCAGGTGATTTTGTTAGAAGAAGACCAGTTTTTCTTCAGTTTTAAGAAACAATATCATTGGCAGGGGACACAGTTTGTCAATTTCGTTATATCTTTGTATAAATTACGCAATTAATTTAAAATGCTCTTTTGTTTGACAAAAACACAATATCTTCCTGACTTTTATTTATGACATATAAGATTTATTAAAACTTCAGATATTTGTGTTGGCAAGTGTGAAGGAAGCCATCTACAACTTTAAAAAATATTGTCCCAAGGGACTAACATTGATCTATACATCACTTTCTGCTGTCAAAATGTACCCATGCAATCTTACCTCATACAATGGCCCCTTTTCAAGCTGTACAAATGTTCATCACTGTTAATTTGATTCATGTTAGAGTTTGGTTATTGTCCTCAATAATGACTGAGAAATGACCCACGCAGCTCCAGTGAAGCCACAAGCATAACAACCAATAGCACAATATCATAAGTTCCAGGTTTGCAACAGCAGCGTTTAGAGCCGTTTGTCAAAGCTAGAAGTGAAACACACTGCCTTTGAGATCAGCGGTGAAATCAGTCCTCAGAAATGTCTGTACTAACCAAGCATTATCTGTTGGTGATTATCTAGCACCACTGCTGAGGTAGTGCGATCCAGTGCACAGAAGTGGCCCCGGGGAACCCTCCCTTTTCTCAAGAACTAATGTTTACAATCATTTAGGGGCGTCCGTGGAAGGCATACAGAAGACACTGGCGTATGTTTGTCTCCGTTTTGAGGATTGTGGTTAAGCTGAAGCTCATCTGGCAACCTTATGGGCTGTTCATCCACTCTAAAGCTCCTGCCGTTCCTTCCTCTCCTTTCCTCTCCCGCTATCAGTCTTTGTGTTTTTCCCCACTTTTCTTTTTTGTTCTTCCCTGTTATCTTGAGATTATTTAATCGTTTTTTTCCCCTCTCTAATGTTGCTGTGTTTCTCCATCCAACTTTCTTGTTCTCATTCTATGCTCTCAACACATCTCCTCTGTTTTTGTGAAGCCACTCATCATATCAGCTGTCTCTAGTCATACATGTCATCCACTGGTATGTGCTGATGGCTGAGCTTTTGTAGGCCTTTCATGTGTGCATCATGTGTAGCAATGGCTGGAATGGGATGTAGCTCAAGTAAATCAATTTGTCATTTGAGTAAAATCTGCTGAGTGCATGGGTTCATGAGCAGGTTTTGTGGTTCATTTTCTGTCTTCTCTCCCATCACTGTTTCACTTTGTCCCAAAATGGCCCCAGAGATCCGCCACTGTAATAAATTTAGGGAGAACAGCAATATCAGCATTGGTTATATCTTTCATTTAAACCAATACTTCTTGTACTTTTACAGCTGACACATTACCTGACCTATTCGTTGAGTTAAGTTTAATGCCAGCCTGACGTAACATGTTTAATGCTAGACTGACGTAATTGTCTGACTCAGCACTGATGTCACTTCCAGAAGAAATACATGAGTGGAGCAATATTAAGTCTTTCATTCCAAATTGATACATTTCCCGTTTGGAAAAAAAAAGTGACACCAACTCATGCAGAATGATTGCTGGCATCATTGCACTGTGTGCAATAAGCAGAAAGTGCTGTTAGATGGTGATCTGAAATGAGTGCTGCAGAGAGACCGGCTCCCTGAAATTATTTAAAATGAGCACAGGCTGGTCCCTCCAAATTTGAAACATTTATTTTAATTTATTAAATTTTGGTAATGCAACTATGCATGAATGCCAAAAAGACACTGCACAATGCTGTGTCAGAAAGTGAAGGAAACACAATTAGAAACACTTGGACTCTGAAACCTAAGAGTGTTGTGGTTTGGGTAATGGGACGGCATCTACATCTGTTTGTAACTTCAGAGAATTGGGATTCAGACTCAGTTCATACAAAGATGTTTATTTCGGTGAGTTATCATTTTTAGCTAATGATTTTTACTAATTCAACCATAACTAAAAACTTTGGGTCAGGCTAAACTTTCTGTTGCCTAAATGAAACCCTATACTTAACTCTTACTGCTCAGCAACTTTAGTTGTAACTGTGTTCAAGTAATTATTTTGTTACCTGTTTCTGTCATAATCAGTTGGAATTGTTTGACAAGTCAGTGTTATTGTCACATAATCCAATTCATTGTGAGGGAATATGTTATTCATGTGTGCACACATAATATGTTAGCTGTAGTCCTTAAATTCACTGATTTGCATTATCTACCACAGAAGCTCATAGATCAATTTCACGCAAGTGAGATGTCACAAGTCCCTTTCTTGAATGTCATATGAATTCTTCTTTTTTACAGAACAATGCATAAAAAGGTTTAGCCAAATAGTTATGTCCTCATTGAGTCTTTGTTTAATCTTGCCCCAACAAGCAACACATCTAGCTACTGCTCATCCTACTTGTTGGATAGATAACAGACCAGATGCATTTCAAGCATTGTAAAGCCTCTGCTAACCATTTCCATCAGTGTAATATATGTTTTTTTGTCCGACATTGCATTATGTTTCAGAAGTGAATGGTTTTCATTCTTTTCAGTTTAACATGAAAAGCATGTCCTTCAATCATTCACCCTTGTGCAGTAATTCACTTCACACACACGAAAACCTGAACTGAGCATGCAGAGGGCATGCACTGTTTTAAAATATGATCCCCTCTGTTGTGTTCAGGTGCTTGTCAGTAGGTAGGAAAACTGGATAGAAAAATAAAAAAAAACCCATTAATAGTTGGATTGCCATATTAAACTGCTGAATTGGGTTTGACTTGGAAAAATCTGAGTGATTAATGACTTTCAAAGGAAACAGATCATATATACTACCACTTAAGTTTTAAGTCTTTCAATTAAGATCCAACTCCAAAACAAGACCAGAGTGGTAAAAGAAAGGTGCCTTTGATGAAGTTTAGGTCCTAAGTATCGTAGAGGAAAAAAATACTTGTATGCTAATTACTGTGACATAAGTACTGTTTGATCTCACTGCAGGACTTAAGCATTGTTAACACCAGCACCAGGTGAGACAGCAATACTAACTGGCTAACGCACACACACACACTCAATCACAAGAGAAAACACAGCTGAGGAGGAAATGGCATCCCGGGTCTCTAGCTGTTTATTTTCCTCCTATGGTGCACCAGAGCCAAGCTGCTTAACACAAGGCTGGTGTTCCTGTGGGCTCTGTAAACTCTATGTGTGTTTTTTTTGCAGCTGCGTGTGTATCTACGGTTGGTAGTATTAATATTACTCTAATACATGGGCAATGTGTGAGTGCATGTTTTTTTTTTTTTTATTACGTATAATTACAGTCAGTAAAAGTGGTGCATTTGGTCAAGCCTACAGTACATCTACCTTTATACTACAAACACACCTAGTGAAGTGGAGGGAGCAGAAGTAAGCTTGGGGCCTCAGTGTCAGATAAACGTTTGGTTTTCCCCATTGCTTCTGCCTGTGTCTGGATTATGAAGGGCAGATATACAGCACTTCAGAGTGTGCCAATTAACAGCCCCAGCAGCGGCTGCCACACAGGAGGGCCCCTCATAAAGACTCACCCTATGGTGTAAGCCCTGCCACTTCCAAGTGCTTTATCCGGGACCGAGCCCATACACACAGCTGTTAAACTGGCAGGTTTTTAAGCAGCCCCAGCATCGCCGACAGGCCCAGGAGTTCATAAAGATTTTCTCAGCAAGTGCTTTCCCAAGGAAAGAGAGTGAGATGAGAGGAAGTAGACGTGGGAGGGAGGGAGGGTGAGCAAGGTGGCTGGGCAGTCAGGGGGCAGACCTCGCTCAGAGACAAGATAGAGCCACCACGCTTCCTGCCTTCATCCCTCTCTCTGTCCTTCTATCTCTCCATCTCTCTTTCCGTTCTTGACTGCACTCTTCCTCCTCTTTTTTTTCATGTGTAGAACGAGTGATTGTGATGGTGGGCAAGCCAACAACAGGCAGGGGGTGGCCTGCTGAGGACTTGGAAGTTAGGATAACTCCAATCGTCCAAGCCACTGCCACCCCTGCCTGTCACATACCAACTGCTGGCATTTGAACAGCTTTGATACATATTTTAAAGGCTGCAGTGCATCAGAACTGTACTAATCTTAGTTAAAAGGCGAACCACCATATATCGTTTTTTTTTCCTGCATAGAAGCCCAGCGGCACATGCTGCAAATTGCTGGGATGGAAGGACACACAAGCTGTGCATGGATTGACAGGCTCATGAAAAATAAATAAATAAATAAAAAAAAAAAAAAATATATATATATATATATATATATATATATATATATATATATATATATATATATATATATACAGTATATTCATAAACCCATTGGCAGATTATTGCTTTACTACTTCTCAATCAGGAACTGGTTCCAAAATTTTTTTTTTTCTTTATCTTTTTGACAAGTTGCAAGCAATGATCTAGCAAACAGCATATCCATTCACTTTTTCTTAACCACATTTAATTAAGCTTTTGTTGCCAGTCGCTGCTGAAGAACCAATGTCTTTATTTCAAACTTGTAGTTTTACTAAACCAGAAAAGGTCACATAAAACTAATGTATAATTTTATACATTAACAGTGAGACAAACTTTGCCCATTGCATGAAAGAGCCCCATGTTCACTGCTATTGTGATAGTAGAGAGATGTGACCTGCAAGCCGACTGAACGGCACGCTAGATATTCGTCTACCAAAGCCGTGTGCATTGTGTGCATGGCTGCAAGCTAACTGCATATGCTTGTATGCAGAGATGTCCAAATATGTCCTTAATATGCATGTTTCTGAGTCCATACAGTTTGTGTATGTGTTATATGTTAGTTTGTGCATGCTTGCACTAGCAGCCAGGGTCCACTGCCATTGTTCCTGTGGACTGAAGCAGAGATAAAGCAGTAGAAACTGAGCTGACCACATGCTAGACAGTATTGGCCACAGATGTGCCCAGACAGATCACAGAGAAAACGTGATGGCATTTCCTCAAGATGTGGATGTGTATTTTTAAACTTTGATGTGAACATGATTTGCCATGAAAAAATGCTTTGTTCGCGTGATTCACATGGTCTCAATAACGGAGCTCATACATATTGTATGCCTATGCAGGACTTTTTTGTCTCAGTAATAGTGTGTGTTGATCTCAGCACATTTAGCAGCATGTACAATGAGTTTTCTGGTTAAGAAAAATGGTGCACGTGGTTGAATATTACTTTGACGACAGGGATAACATGCATGGCATGTCAGTGGCTGAGACAGTTGGTATCAAGGCTACAACAACATCATGTGATATTCTTTAATCTGAGGTCATGTATGGCCACAGGTCCTTTGTGCTGATTCCTCTTTGAATGCATTAGCCAAGCAGTTAAAATACATGATCTGATTTAATAAAATGTGATCAAACAAATGTTAACATCTAAAGGCTGTCATACACATGCAACATCTTAAGGTCTGTGTAGATGGATATTTTGGTGGCAGCCAACAAACATTTTTTTTTTCTGTAAAAGTGTTTTTTTTCCACTGAAAACCATTGTGTTATCCGTGTTGACTTTATCTAAACTGTCACTTCACATGTGGTCCTCTTGAACCTCCTCCTCTGGATATATTTATTACTGAAATTTAAAAGAACTGGTTAAAAATCAAAGAAATCATTGTGGATCACAACTTGTTTGGGTGTTTGGATTGGGCACAAGGACGAATATATCGCTGCACGCACACATACACACACACATGCATGAATATATCAGCAGTAGCTGGTTGGAAAATTTTAACATATTGCCCAACACTACTTGGACAGTACATGTTCCACATTAATTTGAACTAATGCTGTCTTAACTGCTTAGCATTATTTTTCAATTTTTGCATAAATTTGATCCATACTCCTGTGATTCTCTCAGTGCTGCTCATATATAATTTTGTGCTTCAAACACTTAGGAATCTATGCATGCATGCCTGTAAATGATTCACTAAAGAAAATCACCAAGTGGATGTTAAAGGGAATAAGAGCTCATCTCCTACATATTTTGCATGACATACATTAACACCACCTCAGTGCCTGTTATGGTGGATCGTTCTGCAATTTATATTTGACATGGCTACGTTCTGGTGAAACTCCCAGCATTCTCTGCCATGGGTCTTGGCTAGCATTACATGGGGCACTGTACAGGGGAACAGCAGGCGTGAAGAAAGAGCCTCTGGTTCAAGCAAAGGGGAAAGGTATCACTGCAAAGTAGTCTGGCTGTTGACCGGCCTGCTCTGTTTAGTTCAGGTTTGCGTGTGTGTGAAGTGATAGGTCCGACACATTGTGTTCTTGTTCTGCTCTTCTTCTGTTTCAGCTTTGGCAGGTGACCCATCATTGGGTGTACTGGCTACTGTACACTAGGTGACAGCTTCTGACATTGTAATTGTCTGCTTTGGGCAAGGGGATGGAGGGTGTAATACATCTCACGTTTCCTTTCAGTAGAAATTATTGATAACCAGAGCTGAGAGGTTGGTATCACTAACCTGGCCTAAGCAAGTCTGAGTGATGATGGTAATTTGGGTTAGCAGATAAATTCTGGAACTAGTTAAAATGATCTGGAATCCACTGACCGTCAAAAATATTTAGAGATTTACCTTTCATTAAGCACCTTTGTATCTAACATATCCCATCTGTAGTCCATATGTGAAAAAAAATATTCCTGCAGATCTTGTGTATTTTTAAATCAAATAGTAGCAACAACTTTCATGCAAGGTGCTGTTCCAACTACACAAACCAAAATATAAAGACAGTAAATGGAAGACGTTAATGGCAAGACTAAGTAAGTTCCTGTACAATCAGTACAATAGTGTTGAGGTCACATGTCAAATGTTACTTTAAACACTGACTTGACACTTTATATTACGACTTTACAGATGACACATCATGAAATGTAAAATTTAAATAATGGTTTTGTTATTTAACCAATTTTAAATCACACATGACTAATTATTTAGTTATATTTGAGGTAACATATATCGCATTGGATTTAATGGTACTTGTCACTCTCCATACCTGTTGAAATAAACATGAAAAGTTAAAAAAAACTGTATAAAATGTATCATTTGCACAGCCTCAGCAAATTCTCACTCACACTCCATAAACTGACATTTTCCACCACAGTGAAAAGAAGAAAAGCAAGAGAGACAGGGCAGAAATGGAGAGTTGGACAGAGAGAGAAAACATTTCACATTAGCAGGGGCGAAGATGGTGAGTTGCATTTGATATCACCTTCTGCGCTGCACATGTGCTGCGAGTGTTCAGAGAGAGCGAGAGAGGGAGAAGCATCCTCTGCTAAATGGAAATTCCTGTGCTTCAGCCACAGCTGCAGTATGACACTTCAGATGGCCGCGCTTCCCTTTGTACAGCCCCCTGGAATTAGCCCAAACCACAATGGCATCACATCAGAAAAGACGGCAGGAAAATCAGACTTTATTATCTATCGCTGTGGAAATGTCTGCACTGGGAGGGAAAGGGGGCACGAGGCCCTTGGCTTCCCTGCCATGTCAACCTGCATTTTATCATTGAAAACAAACACACACACACAACACAACTGTCTCCAAATAAGTGTCAGCTAACCCACTGTTATGATACCTGTGCTTACGGATGGCTTGGTACAGGAGTGAAATGTAAACATTGGTAGACTTATCATTTTCCTTTTTAATAATGTTCTAATTTTGGAGGCGATAAACACAGTAATTGTATACGGATTGCAAAAGCAGGTAATCTGTTATATGACGTGTTACAACTGTAAATTTATTTTTGCTGCGGAGACATTGGCACTACACTATAATGTCATTCTGAACTGATACTGCATTAGGACTGAAGAAACATTGTTCTCACTAGCGCTGGGAAGCAAACTCTCTACTAACAAAGATAAGTAGTATCGCAGAGAATAAAACTTTCCATCAAATTGTGTTTGGGGAGGGGATTCACTTCAAAGAGATCTCAACAACAGTGCTGTCTGTCTAATTTACGTTTTCAAGCACATGCCAAATGTAAAAACCCCAATTTTGAGGAGTGTATAATTACAGGGAGAGAATGAATGACTATAAATACCCCCATCATTACTAGTCCCTCCTGAAGAACATGATCCATACTGAAGGATAATTAAGGCAAAATATTTCTGATCCTCCAACAGACTGTACTTGGAATGTGTGCACACATTCATCATGCACGGGTATGTGCTTATGTGTGTGTGTGTGTGTGTGTGTGTGTGTGTGTGGGGTAAGGTGGTGGGGATCACAAGACATTTCTCCCCTAAATATAGTTCTGTTCTGGTAGAGCTGCTATGTACGGATACGTCAGGAGAACTCAAGACAGACCAGCTTTAATTGGTTTGCAGAGCCATTAATGAAACAGAAACAGAAATCAAGTACAAGTGTGTGTGTGTGTGTGTGTGTGTGTGTGTGTGTGTGTGCCTGAACATGAGCGCTTGTGTGTATATTGGACCCTGTCAATGCCCTTTAAACAACGACAGACACATGGAAATAACTTTGATCAACAAACATGTAGCAAACAAGAAGATAATAATGAACCTCCATGTTCAGCCGAGGTCTCTTAAAATAGACCATTTCAACTGGGATATATCAGATTTGAGGATAATATTTCTAGATTAGGCCAGCTAATTAGTGCCCCAATAGTTGGCACAGCGCTTTGACTGAGACCCAAATAAGCATATTGTCCTCATCGCAGAGGAGTGAAGAAGCTTTTCTGTGTTCTTCACTCAGAGTCAGGAAGAATGTTCAACAGAGGAAAACTTTACTCGACTGCTCTCCCTGCCTCGCTTTGTTATCTGTTTCTCCCTTTTTTGCCCGATCAAAACATAAGAATGTCGCTTTGAGTGGCCAAATGAAAGAAAACCAGGCAAACATGAGCGAGAGACCGTGTTTATTTTCTAGTATATCTATAAGCCAGGCCAGGTTTTTGTGTCAGCAGGGGTCTGCATGGGTTGAGTTGTTGTGAGTCGTTGCTGAACCGGCAGCGAGTCAGTCAGCCAGCCAGTTGTCAGGCAAGTACCAGTTCCTTGTTGCTATTTGTGTTTGAATGTAGTCGTGCCGAGAGCCTCCCTCCCTCAGTTTTCCCTTTTCCAACCGAATCCTCCAACCTCTTCCTGTGGCAAGAATCGTGTCTTACAGCAGCCTATCGCTCCTGGAATGAAAAGCCTGTGACCAAGGCATCAGTCCCTTTCACTGCCATTGTGTCGCTAAAACAAGGAACAGGAGCAAAGTAGTCAGCTAAACATGGTGAAGAAGGGTTCGATGGGGGCCCCGCTGTGGCTGCTTCTGCCGGGCTCCAGTGACTTGTTGTTGCTTGTTGTTGTGTGTTTCCCCCAGCTGGGGCCAGGGCTAGGGCTGGGGGTGGCTTTTGTGTCATCGTTCGACCAGTGCTTCACTCATGAAACTAGATAAATGGATTAGAGGGGTGCAGATATGGGCGGGCATCTTTGAGAAAAGACAGCGGAGACGTTGAAAGGAAGCGGGGGTTGGAAGAGGAGGGTGAAGGGACAGGAAGAGGCAAAGACATTTGTGTTGCTGGACTAACAAGGGGTCGAGTTGGTTGTAAGAATAGCCTGCTTCTGCCAAAAAGACAAGACAGTGATAAACTTTCCTCCCCCATGTGGTCCCCCCCCCTCACTCTCACTGTTCCGCATGCACATGCATGCACACAAACACACAAACAACACACAATTCACACCTAAAATGAATGGATTGCCAGTTTGACATGTCTCAATTGCAGGGGGAGACGGTCCTTGTTCACCAACAAAAGGCTGTGGTATTATGGGGGGCCACAGCCTGTGACAGAATGCTAAATTGTTTTAGGGTCAACAACATATTGTCTTTGCATGAGCCACAATTTACATATCTCCTGAGTAGGTTTTAGCATGCAGTCCTCAGATGAAAATATCCAAACGTTGCCCAGCCTTTAAAAGAGTTACAACCTCTCAAAGGTTGCTGTAAATACTTTTTATGAGTTGTTTTCTTTCCTTCTTTCTTTTTTTTAAACAGCAGCACAATTCTTTTTTTTTTAGTCTAGCAATGAGTAAATGGGTTTATGATATAATGTATTATTAAATTATAGTGCAATTACCATAATATGATTTTTAAAAACAGATAATAATATGTATTTACCTCTCTATTCCCAAAGACCATTATTCTTCAGCTATATTTATATTCGATTAATTTATCTGGTCTCTCTTTCTTTTCTCTTCATGGTCTTTATTTTCTTTCTCTCCCCTGCAGTGGCCCAGGGCATGCGGGGAAGAAATGGCTGGAAGTGACAGCCTAATTATCAGCTCCAACTCCGCTCATTACCCATTAGACAATCCACTGTACATCCACTTACTAAATGCATAATTTTGTATATATTATGGAAACACAATATTATGGCCTCCAGCTAACGCCTATGCGCTAACCTCACGCTGTTTCAGTACAAAAGAAATAAATGGGACAGTGAGAGGTTATTTAATTTTAGCCCCAAAAGCCAGCTCATGAGAGGATGTCATGTGCAAATGGAGTGCGGAGGGAGGGGAATATGCAATTTACACACCTGCCTTTTACCGCCGCAATATTAGAATCATTATTGCCAAAGCACGTGTTGTAGCACAAGAGAAAGTGACAAGAGTCAATTCGGGCTTCACGTGGCTTAATATTATTCTAATTTCGACCGACCGATATCTAATGACACGGGCTGGGACACTCTTTTATCTCTACACCATGTAATATTTTATACCAATAGACTTAGCGCTACAAAGAAGCAGAGGAAAGAAAACAATAAAGGTGGCTGTTCATATCGTCACAGACATATTAAACGTCCTTTTTGGGCTATACAGAAAACTAATTGGGAATTTTATTTCGCTCTGTTCTTAGACAGAGAGAAACCTTTTTGCTATTTGCATATTATGATACATGTTGTGGGTAAAGTTATGTTAATGTAACTTTAAAAGCGGAATGACCCCGCTCCGGTCAACAAAACCTTTAGTGACCTTTGTTAATTTTTCCTCCACTGCGTGACTGTTTAACGAATGGCCATTGAAGTGACAGATTTATGCGCATAGACGTCCCCAACTGCCACACAGACATGGTCTAGTCAACGTTTACCAAGCATTTTTTTTAAAGGAAAAGACATCACTTTTGCCCTTTTGCACTTTGCTGTATTTTTTTTCGACTTCTGCAATTATTTGTAATGACTTAATTTGGATGGTATGCTGGCTTTTAAGTGATATTGCAACTCCAAAGAGCAAATTGTATATTGCAGAAAACTTTTTCAAAATTAAAGAGGATTTTGGCCCTTAACGAAAAATAAACATATTTTCATATAATATTTTTGTGAACTTAGTGGCAAAATAAAGTTGAATTTCCTTTTTGCTATTTGTATCCCTTTAGACTTCATGATTCATAGTGCACTTAAATGCACTGGGTTAAAATATAACTGTACATCACACTGCATTGTGTGTGATGACACAGTTCTGGTGGACGTATTTTCATGTGATTCATAACTCTTTGGAGGCTGAAAGCTGTTTCAAGCTTAAGCAATATATTACTCGCCTATAGAGGTCGCTGTGATATTGCAAAACAGATGTGCACAAGTCACTCCACAGGTTTAGGCCACTCGAATAATTCGCCCTCTGGAACAGCTCACTTCGCAGCTTACTGTCGCTTACAAAGGTGCCCTAACTCAAACAACGAACGCTTTCTCCGATAATGCTAAAGCTATTTCAGGACAAATACATGTGTGCAGTTGGTTTTAACCAGGCAATAACATGATCAGATGATAGGTAAATCTAATAAATAAATAAATAAATAAATAAATAAATAAATAAATAAATAAATTACACATTTTACAGAAGATCGTTAAAATTGTCCTTTTCCTTTTCTTATAATAATCGTGGGTGGAAGGCGCCTGCAAATCAAAAGAGCAAAACCCAATGCGCAGATCATCTGCCATCAAAGTTAGTTATTGCACTGTCCCCTTATTGTGTTTAAACCCCATTAGGCTGTTGTGGTAAATCAATATTTGCATTTGGTCTCCGATTGAGGAGCAAAGAAGCTGCTTTTATAGGCAAATGATCACTATCAACCTCGGAGCAGACAGGACCCCAAAACACAGGCCTTGCTCCACAAGGCCGACAGTGTCAGCCTTCCCTTCCCCCGAAAAAGAAAATATTAATAATTTATCTTCGAATCGACTTCTCTCTCTGACAGATTAGATTTTAACCATTTGATTTTGTTTGGACTGGGCGTTCCCATATTATTACTTAATGACCTTCCCAGCTGCTCCTGTCCATTTTCTGTCACCAGCAACCATCTGGACACTTATTAGCACCTCAATGCATCCACGCTGCTTTCCTCCCAAACTTGAATAAAATTAAGCCTGGCTGCAGACTGCCAATATTTTTCTCCCATTCGCACCCTTCTTTAAATAAAAGTGGCCTAGTTTGCTTTTCAAATGATGGTATCTATAATAATAATAATAATAATAATAATAATAATAATAATAATTAAGGTAAAAAGAAATAAAGGCTGATGATAGTCTTGGGTTTTCTCTATAATTTCATTTAGTTTATTAGGCAAAATATACGATCTGGACAAATTCCTTCAACGCTTCCTATTTACAAATTTAAATCACTTGGTATTTACATTAAAGAAAGGACACCAAAAACACAAGATAGAGACAAAAATAATAATAATTATAATTATAATAATAATAAAGTAAAAAGTCTACCAAAATGTCCCAGCCTGCCTGGGCAAAGTGGAGAGAGAGAGAGAGAGAGAGAGAGAGAGAGAGAGAGAGAGAGAGAGAGAGTAACATTACAGGCGCGAGTATAGGCTACACAACAATAGAGGAAGTAATCCATCCATCCACAGGATATTACCAAATTACGCCATTTGTTCTGTACCGACTGAATGCTACGCTGCATTATTATTTCTCATTGTCCTTTTTAGGAAGTGTAAAGTCTTTTTTCTACTTTTCTTTTCTTTTTTTTCAAGCACGAAAAAAATGTCTTGATCAAGCCGAGGAGAGAGCAGTGAGGACCCGTTGCGTGGCGTCTTGTGGACTCCTGGCGCTGGAAGGCAGAGAGGATCTGGATAAAGAATAATACAGAAAGGTGCAGATAAATACCCCCGCCGTGTTTGGACAGCGGGTTTCACTATGCATCTCAAGAGTCTAGCTGAACAGATTTGATTTGAAACAGATTGCAGTGCCCCCTCTCCAATCCCTCACTTTTTTGAATAATAATAATATTAATACATACGTATACTAAGGCATAATAATAATACATCATAATAATTATTTTACAACTCCAAAAAATGCGTGCTGAAAAAATAATCTTTGTGTAACCAATATTAATAATTATAATTCACGCATACGCTTTTTATTTCTAAATGACTGCTGCATAGAGAGGGGGGATTTTGGACTTGAAACAGAGGTAAACTTATTTTCCCCTTTTCGGTAAGAGCGCTCCCCTGGGCTCCGGGTCTCCCAGGGGTCTTTAGGGAAAGCACACAGCCCAGACAGAGCCCGTTTTACTCGGTGACTTGATAAGTAGCCATACTCTCCCCAGAGGGGAGGAATTAAAGGGGGTGTGGGATAGGAGTCAAGACCCCTGTCACCCGCAAAGTAAACTGTGTTTTATTTATCTTTGTTTATTTTATTTTGTAGTGTTAGCATTGTTGTTTTATGTAGGGAAGAATAAAAAAAACAACTGTCAGACATCAACTTTGGGTCTGTATTCTGGAATTCGTTAAACAGTTAGACAAGGGTTTGCATCTGCTATAATCCTATGTATCTATTGAAAAATTACTGGAGTTATAATTTCATCAATAGGCCTATCCTGGGCCTTCCCTATCATTCATGTCCATGTTTAATTTGAGTTATTTTAACTCCTTGAGTTATTTTAACTTCTTGAGTTAAAATAACTGTTAACTCTTGAGTTAAAAAAATTCACATTAAACATGAGTAATTTTTATTCCTATTGGAGATACTACTGAAAAAAGAAGTCTAAATAAGCTCATACTTTGGTTATTACAACAAGCATGGCATTCTCATTTTATAATTTTATATCAGGCTGGAACTGTTCATTTTTTATGACAACGTGTTTCCAACAATCAACAAACGCAAAAGAATCGCAAACATGTCTCACCTGTCATGGATTGGTCGAAAGGAAGACTTCAGGATCTGTGTTGGAGGTGAATCAGACCTTACATCGTTTTCATGGTCTAAAAAGGAAATTAAGCAAAAACACTTTTCAGCACTGACATGCTGGATGGATTATAGGCATATATATATATATATATATATGAAAATGCCTAACTCAGTGTTGTTGTATATCCAATATGTGAAGTGTGCACAGTGCGTTTTTTAAAATTAGAAATATGTATAAATAGAAGCAAGAATGAAATTCATATTAATGTAATAGGTTGTAACCTATGTAATACAAGTTCAGTATAAAATTCGTAGCGCTTGCATGTGACTTTGTGCGCGTGCACGCTTAGAGATTGTTCTCCTACCTATGTGCTTGGGACTGTGGGTCTCTGGTGGGACCTTGCTGTCATTGCTGAGTGCTGCTGCAGCTGCTACCGGCGACACCACCACTGATGTCGGCTGCTGCTGGGCCGGCAAGTGGTGGTTGTGGTGGTGGTGATGGTGCTGGTTTACTCCCAGAAACGACCTCACGTTCAGCAGGGAGTTCTGGCCCAGGAAAGCCCCATTTGTCCAGTTGTGGAACTTTCCAATCTGGCAAGTGTACAGTCCATGACTGGGGAGGAAGGCCGGGTGGGTCTGTATCTGGTGGTGAGGCGCTGATGTGTGAGTGGTAGCCGCTGGGGCACAAGGGGACGAGGGTTTCTGAGATGAACTATCGGGACTAGTAGCGGTCTCTGCTAAAGACCATATTTTAGGCTTATTGTTTGACGGGAGAGGAAAGCTCCCAGGTCTATCCGGGGACAAAACTCTTGTGGTGTTGTTGTTGCCGTCCGAGTTCTCCTTACTCCCTGGATGAACTGAAATTGGGCTTTTAGATTTGTCAAAGGCCTGATGGGCCTGTAGGGCAAAGGCCCGTCTTCTCTCCAAACTGTCCAACTCTCCACCCGCACCGATACCGCCCCTGTGGTCCCTGCTCCCCTCCGTTGATTTATCGTCATCGTCCTCGTTGCTCTGATCCCCGTCATTGTCGTCGATTTTGTCTATATCTATGCTCTCCAAATCAATCTCCTCCTCGTCTTCGTTTTTCTCCCCCTCATCTCCACTGCCGAACAAGTTACCGTCCTCCCCGTCCTCCTTGCTCCTGCTTCCCCAGGTCACCTTGTTCTCCTTCTTGAGCCTCCTCCTGGCGTTGGCGAACCAGGTGGAGACCTGTGTCAGCGTCATTTTGGTGATGATGGCCAGCATGATCTTCTCCCCCTTGGTGGGGTACGGGTTCTTCCTGTGCTCATTGAGCCAGGCTTTCAGGGTGCTGGTGCTCTCCCTTGTGGCGTTCTTGGGCCTGGCCGGGTCCCCGTACTGAAACTGGCCGTATGGATAGAAGGCCGGAGACGTGTGTGCTGCAAAGCTCGCAGGATGGACGCCAGGACTCTCCTTCAGCTCATACTGTGATCCCTTGAAAGTAATGGATAATGTTTTATAACAGCAGGATATTTCACGTACATAGTTATTTTTGATATGTTGGATTGTGAAAGTCATGTTTAATAAATATATATATTTTGCTCATGCATTTTGACCATGGTATACATCTGCAATTCAAACAAGTGAAAATGGCCTTCATTAAAAAAAGAATAAAAAAAGAGTTGCACCTGACTCTGAGCTTTCCACAAATAAGCTCCTCAACTTGCAAAATACTACATGCTAGCGCCACCTGCGCCTGCACAACTACCCTCTCAAAGGCAGAGACCTTTTTATTAGCAAACACTTTTCATACATGACAGTCTAATAACGGAGCAAATGAAGTCAACGGGACGGGAGAAAGTTCGTTGCATCAGTGTGAATGCACAGATGGCATGCAAATTGCCAGCTTTCATGTATACCTGCCAAACTCCCCTCCACACTCCTCAAGTATGTCACAGCAGTTTGAGGCCTAAGTTAAGTTTCCCCAGCGTGCCACACTTGTACTTTTGTGCCGAATTTAATCCCCTGCCTCGTTTATATTTGCTTTGGACACAACAACTCAAAACATATCGATCAATTCGAACAACGCATAGGCCTGGGTTTTAGATAATAGCTCTTGCTTTCCATCTTTAGCGCAAGAGTCACTTTGGGCCTGATGCACACATTAGCCAACCCGTTAACAAGTAATTTGCAAGTTAATTATTATCAGCATGTGTATTTTAGACCAATAAATGTCTGACAATATCTCATCTAGACACAGTAAAATCCGCGTGGCATTCATCCATGGCAGAAAGATATATTGTAAACACAACAAAGCCTGCACGATTAAAAGTTATTGCATATTTATAGACGAGGCTTGCCCTGTGGGAGATCATTTCTAACGACCTGAGGAAAATGATCTGGCGACGGTGAGAAACGAGTACAAACTTTTTCTTTACGCTGGTTCACATGCCAAAATATAGATATATTGCACGGATTCTTCCTTCTATTTTAACTTTGCAATCCACCCTTCTAACAATGCGAGATAATAACCGTATGCTTGGTTTAAATTGTGTCTTTTGTCTGCACGTTTTCTTTTATGGGCGAATAAATCCTTTCCAGTGGGATTTGTTTTTTGTTTGCAGTCACAACTCAAACTTTTCTAACTCAGCCAACGAACTGAACTGTCAAAAATCGGGATTAATATTTAGCTATGGATATTTAACAAAAAATCAAAAAGGTTAGAATTCATTTAGATCTCTTGTTGAGAATACACCCTGCCATGTTTGTTGTTTTTTTCAGACAGCGGTGGGAACATAAAGCATAGACAATTGTCCGTGAACAGAAACAAAAATACAACAATATTTAATCTTACCATTTGTGAGAAAAGAGCCAAGTCCGCGCTGGTGTAAGGTAAGAAAGCGCTGTAATTGTGTGCGTACGGGTTGGCGTACATGCCCAACACCGATGTGACCGCCGCTGCGGTGGCGGACGGACTTCCCCCGATTTCGGTGCTCCCTCCCCGGGACGAAGGCGTAAGCACTCCCGGTCTCTCGCTCCCATACACCGCCTGGGAGGCACTTAAGTACTGCGGGTAGCCGAGCTGGGGGAAAGACATCTCCACCGCCGAATTGTCGCACAGCTGTATCGTCCGACAAACTGTGCGTAAAAAAGGTGAGCGAGAGAAAAAAGAAAAAAAGGAACCCGGAGGAGTGAAGGGAAAGTGTTTAAGCCAAAGTCACAGCTACTACAGACATGCAGTGGTATGCAGTCAAAACAACCCGCTCTTAAATCTCGACTTCCTCTCTTTTCTCGCGCAAAGTCCGCTGGATGTGATCTGATCAACAATTGCGCTCCGACTGACGCGCCTGGCCCTGAGGTCTCCAGGCTGATCTCTCAGATACAATTTGAAGTTGATGCTTTGATTGGCATCCCCTACTTGAGCCTGCAAGCTCCTCCTCGTTTGGAGCAATGTGGATAATGTGAATATAGAGTGAGCACATTGGTTGGGGCGTCTCTCTCTCTCTCTCTCTCTCTCTCTCTCTCTATGACTCTCTCTTTCTCTCCCTCTGTGTTTGGACTTATTGTATGTTAAATGTTCAAGCATTAGAGTCCATTCACCGAAGGCTTTGATTGTTGTATGACAACCTGTCTACAAGATTTTACAGCTGTCCGACACAGGGGGAAGTAAACCCGTCAGAAGAAGGAACTTACTTTGAATAGATTTAAATTGTAATTAAAGGGGGAAATGCCTCTCCACACAGGAATTAGTATTTGGTATCACGGGCTGCTGGTGCGTTTATTTAATTCAATGTGTCTAATTTACTCTGAAAGTGTCTTCCTTCAAGTCTGGATTTCTTCTTTGTAGTGTTCTTCATCTAATTTTCAAAACGTATGTGCTTGTAAAATCGACATAGCCTAATAGTTTAATTGTGTTTGTTAGGATGAGATAGTCTAACAAAAAGATTTTAATAAAATTACGGAATAAATAAATAAATAATAAACAATATCAGCCATTTAACTACGATCTAAATTTAAAGATTAAATAGCTAATTTCAAAAGATTTTTCTCCAAAAGTCAGAGCAATTAAGTAAAACCTTGCAAATCTCTCCATATCATTTATTAATTATGTATGTTTTTATTGACTTCTCTTTTGGTTTCCTTTGATTTCTTCATTAAGGTTTAATCAGCCAAATTCTCCCTCTGTTTTTCTCACCCTCTTCCCATCTGCACGCGCGCGTGTGTGAGCGTGTGTAAGTGTGTGTGTGTGTGTGTGTGTGTGTGGACTTAAACCAGATTGCTGTTGTCCTTTGTAACAACAGAGCCACTCGACGTTTCCTTGTTCTGAGTAAAAAGCACTGAAGAAAAGCCGTGGACAACTCAAATACCGAGGCACCAAAGTCTCCAGATCCCTGTACGCGCCACAAAATATTATCAATTTAAATTTTTGTGTCCCTCATTTTATTTAAGTAAAGTGCCTTCACTTTCAACACATAAACTCAAAACAGTGAGGATGAAGAGTAAGTTATCTGTCATAGTTCAAAAACCTGTTCACTGTAACAGGGGCGTTGCTCACAGCTAATTACAGTAGTGCAATTTTATATTTTCTGTAAGCTTTCCGGGAAAAAAAAAAAAAAAATTCCACAGGAATTGAATTGGGGGACAAAATCAGTTGCTGTAGCTTTGGCCATCTCCTCTTGAACCGCTTATCCATTTTCAAGCTCAGGAAAAGCGAAGGGTCGGACTCTAACCTCCTCTTCTTTCCTTAGCTGTCCACTCCTGACACACAGCCATGTGGCTCACGAGAGGGGGGCGTTCATGTTTTAACAGTTCTATTTTTATTTGATTTGATTCTTATATCACCCACCTCCCGAGTCAACGGGGGTATTCTGTAGATCTAGATTTAATGCCTTAACGACTGAAGCCCAAGAAGTCAGTAGATTTTGATCTGCACCAGATGGCTCCGAGTGGATATTGCCGAGCGCCGAGGATCTGTTAAAAATATCTGAGGGGCACTGATGGTAATCTGGGTAACACATCAGAAAGGAGGGGAGGAATGGCAATTGTGATAACCCGCTGGAAATGTGTGCAGGGGGCTAAATATGCTGGTTGTGGTGGGTTTGTGGAGGGGGGGTGGCTGGGTGTAAAGAGACAGAAAATATCTCTAAATGTAAGTAAAAGAGACATTGGAGAAATGAGAAATAAATTAAATTAATTTAATTGATTTGATATATATATATATATATATATATATATATATATATATATATATATATATATATATATATATATATATATATATATATATATATATATATATATGATGAGGGCGCGATTTTATATACAAATAAAAATAATAAATGATAGGATATTACATATTACACCCACCTAGATTCGTTTTTTCCTTTTTTTTCCTTGAAGATTTTTTTTTTTTTGTTAACTAGAATTTTTGCTCCTGGTAAACAATGACACGTGTTGAGAGCAATAAACCATCACCGTTAACTGATTTATTGAGTCTTGTTAAACTCTCATTACCGCCACAAGCTCCCCAGCTTCAACCCAGCGACACAGAGAGAGAGAGAGAGCACAAAAAACTTTGTCTCGCAGTCCATCCCCCTTTTTTAAACTCGTCCACAACACGTTCACTTCTAATGCGTTTCCCTCGAAACAGATGGCCATCTGTATCTGTCGCTGTACAATACACACCAGCGTCCATGCGCAAGCGATGACACGCACACACCGTCATAACTTAACGGTTTTTGAATACTCTCTCCCTTTGTAAAAAGAAAGAAAATCCTCGGGCTGCTCATATTAGATAGTTTTATCATGTAAATCTACAGGAGGCTCTTCATAAGCTGTTATGCCTTAATGGCCCCATTCTTCTGAGTCACTCAGGTAGTGGATCAGTTCTTTCTAACTGCTTGTGTTACACATTTTAAATTTCCTACCAGTTTCATCTTTACATTCTTATTTTCTTGGTACCTGCCCTCTGCAATAAAACAATGTAGACACTGTGTTAATATTGTTTATATGCTATTGATGTGTGTGTGTGTGTGTGTGTGTATGGGTGGAAACTGGCTTGCATGCTCAGCTACATCTACCCAAAGTGTCACCTACAGCACCCAAAAAAATAAGAGTTCAAGGGCCAGTGAACCCCCACCACCACCACCACCACCACATAGGCTTTGAAACTAAGGCAATTAAAAGGAATAGAAATAGTCTCAGTAGTAGACCTACTGTACATTTTGTTTAATAAATACTATTGTACTTAGTGAAATAATATGATAGCATAAAATTAACTACAGACAAGTAAAGTTAACACAAAAATATATAGTAGTAGTGCTTTTACAAACCAAGAATATTTTTTATGATTGTTATAACTGTGTCATGTTTTTTTTCTCCCAAGAAGATGCATGTGTGACAGTCATGAATATGTAAACAAACAAAAAAATGTGCATAGCACTTTAGCTGTTATCTTTGTTTGATCATGTTTTCCCCCTAAGTTACATTTCCTTAACTTTAAATAAATATATTAGCCATAAAAATTTGTTTTAAATGACTGTTGTACTTTAACATGCATGTTTATGTCACTTAGATGGAAGTAAGGGGTCATGTCAAAATAGTCTCATAATGTTGAAACCTATATACGCTTGAACTCAGGCCTCTAGCTACTAAGCCAACACATAGACCTAAATGACTCCGATTGAAGTCAAAAAGAGTGAACCTGCATTACAATAACACCAGTTATGTTGACAGTTGGCTACCACCGCAGAGGTCAAGGGTGTCTCTGTGAACTAATAACTGTGGTGAAAGATACTCCTTTCCTGCCTCTGGGAGTGCCAAAGTTGAGGAAAGGTTAAGAATCCACAGAATGTCTCTTTTGTGCTTTTCTCACAGATTATCAAATTAAGTGTTGACACCAAAACTCCTTTCCCCCCTAAAGAAAAGAGATTAGATGAATATCAATTTTGACAATTGGACCATCACAACTGTTAGACCTCTTCCATTTAACATCGCACACAAACAAGTACACTCAGGTATAGTTCCAATGTACTCCCTGAACCCTGAACTGCATCAGAGCAACTAAACTATTTAGCTGTGGGGTTATAGTTGGAGGACCACTGGTGTTACCGTGAGACATTTGATACACAGACAACTGCACCACACCTATAGGTAAGGAAACTAGGAATTTCCTGGATAATAAAAGAGGTCTATTCTGGGTATTAAAAGGTCAAGACGTTATGCACTTGGCAACTAAACACTTTGAGGGGCTGGTGTTCCTCAGTTTTAACATGACAAAGAACTTTGAGCTCAAATTGTTTGTGACTTTAAAAGTATTTTGCAGCAGTTAGAGGTGCAATAGTTCATCCAATGCTGTACATGTTTAGCCCTGAAAATTCCCATTGTTAATATGAGGGCATTATACTGCAAAGGCCCATATATTATGATGCTCCAAAAACATACCTGTAATTTTGAAATTGTTACCATGTCTGTATCTTGTAATTGTTGTATATCTTTAAAAGGAAAGAGCCTCACATAGACATTGTTTGCCTAAAATTAACTAATTGAAGCTGCCATTTGATACAACCATGTGCACTGCACAGTGTTCAGAGGAAGTGCCAGAAAAGTAACATGAATTTCTAAATAACTGCAGTCCAGATCCTGGTCAATGTCATTTATGCTGTTGTTTTGTAACCTGTGTGATCCCTTGTTTCAATTAATATCATACAAATGGGCAACCCTCTCTCCTATAAATTATGTTTATATAAGGCTCATTTGTTTCACCAATTAATTTTTTTTTTGCGTTTTTTTGTCTTAAGAGACAAACAGAATGCAGCTTGTTCACATCGGAGACTGGGGTTTTCATCTTAAGTCCCATATGTTTAGAATTATGAAACAGAATGTCTTCTGTTAAAGTTTGGGAAATTGTCTTGGTTTCAGTTAAATGTTGACCATGTCCTGTCTTGTGCTTCAAGTTACTTTTTATCATTTAATATTATTAATTTCATTATTAAACCAAGGACATGGTCTCTTCCTCTTTAATCATGCTTCGGCTGTTATTAGCAGATATTGTAGAACAAAAACAAATAAAATATGTTGTGTTTTGCACATATGTGCAGTATCAGCATTTAGTGACTTGGCTGATACTTTTATTAACAACTTGTCCTTATTATGTTGATAATAGGGATGTGTTATGCTGTGCTGTAAATTAGTAGTGTGTGAGTTATTTCTTGGAGAAAGGACTGAAAAGGTGGACATAGGTGCATTTAAGGTAACTCACAGTGCAACAAAAACATTGCTACTGCCACTGTTGATATAAGGTATACTGAACAAGGCCAGACTCAGGGGGTGTTGCCTTGTTAAGTATTATCGTGATTAAATAGCTCATACAAAAAAGTCTTTCCTGCTACCATGTTGAGGCAAAATTGTAGGGAAAACAGTGCAGTACTTCATTACTGTTGACAAGTTTCTTGTAACTCATTTTGGCTTCTAACTGCATGCCATACAAAAGACAACAGCCGAGGATCTGACTTTTTTCCTTCCCAAGGGCATTCTCAGGGGTGGGTAATGAATGGGTGGGCCCAGATTTTGATGTGGTTAGGGGCCAAGGGGAGAGAAATGTGAGAAGGGGTGTTAATTGTTTTGGCTCTTTGCTGGGGAAACATATCAACATTAGATCTAATGGAGGTTAAAGACTCTCATTGCCATAGGGGCTGGAGCTAATGAATAGCTATAGCTAGCCAAGGAGAGAGAGGGATGCTGTGAGAGGGGAGAAAAAGAGGATGTTACTGGCCTTTAAAAGGTTTCAACTGAATTGAGCTAAGTGTTTCACTGCAGTATTGACCCAAGAGGATTAACATTAAGAACTCATCAATGTATTTTTATATGAAAATATATTTTAAACTACTACTTTTAAGTTACCCTGTACGCAGCGACCCTGTACGCAGGCTAAGCAGTTGACGATGGATGGATGGACTTTTAAGTTACTACTAAAACTGTAAGCACAGCTATTTTCAACTACAGTAAGTGACCCCAAGGACAACTTCAATGGGCAATAAGTAAAGAAAATAAAATATATCTACCAATTCAGAGTATTATTGCCATTTTAATTTACCGTCATTGAATATGAACACTTCTTAATTTTAAACCTGTTGCATTTAGATTAACAAATACTGTACAAGTTAGCATACATTTGATCACAACAGCTAAGACTGCAGAAGCCAATTAACCATTTTGGCAATTCCCAAACTAATTCCATTACTTGGTATTTAACTTCTCCATGAATAATCAACTGAATCCTACTGAGCCAACATGCTACAAGCAACAGACTCCCTGTCTATACTGTATGTGCACATCTGCACAATTCAGTTGCAGATGTATGCAAAATGCAGTAAATGTGCGAGATGTACAAAAAAAAAAGACTTTGGACAAAGAGAACAGCAATATCAAAGTCTTCTTTTTGTGCCACGTATAAATTTATGCGAAATATGAATGAGGGAGATTCAAACAGTGGTTTGAATCACTAGCTTAGAAATATTCATAAGAGTTAGTCTCCCACTTTCCAGATTCAGTTTATTTGCTGCCTTGGAAATGGTGAAAAAACAGGAGCATGCAAATCTGCTTTCAGATGATACAATCCCCATTTATTTATCAACAGAGTTAATTGAATTTTAAGGAAGGGCCTTCGTGGGGAAAAAAGATTTTTGTACACTGAAGTATTCTTTTGAAATTACACCCTTTGATAGTGGTGTAAAGGATAGACTTATAGATAAAATGATCAACAGACAGCATGACAAATGGAATTTTAATGAGTCTGTTTCTTTCATCTGTTATCATGTTGTGCTGCTTTTTTGCTTTGGTGTGTCTTTGTACTAACTATTGATAGTAGTTGAAACCTGCTGTTTTTATGTTACTGGACATGCTTCCCGGGATGCCTCGGCCTCTCACTCTTAACAACACCGCTATCACCTTGATCACTGATCAGACTGACTCAGTTTCAGTTGCTTTGGGGTTTAACTTCACGGATTGTTTATTTGGTTATAAACACACAAGTCTAAAAAATACGGAGAGAAAAGTCTTACTTTTCAAATATAGCTGTCATAGGGATATTTGGATGAGTTGTATTTTTCTTCCACTCATTTATGAAAAAAATACACATGTATATTTTTTGCAACAACTACTAACTACTAACTTTCACTATACTAATTTTCTGTCGTAAGATAATGTTCTTGATGTGTCTAGGACCAGAAACTACCATTTGATTTCAAATCGTTGACATGATCATGAGTAGGGTAACCATTGGTCCCACCCTCTGGCCTTGGGTGTTATGGGGTCACAGATGAAAACAGCAGTCTGTCAAATTCACTTAAGCAGTAATGAGTTATAAACACAGTGATCTGGGAAGGGAAGGGGTGTGTTAGAGGGCAAACACCCTAAAAAAACAGGGTTCCAAAGGGGTTTACAGGCTATTGATGTATTAGATTAGCTCTTTGTGGCACAGATTAGATCTCCCCATTGCAGCTGAGCAGGGACAAACATGGAATCTGCTTTTTCAGTGTTTAGACAACCATGACAAACCTTGATATGAGCTGAAAAAGAATCAGGTTGAGTGCCCCAGAGTATACAACCTTAGAAATGTCATTTGGTCATACTCAACACATTGTTTTAGCTCTGAGAATTTTTATTGCCTAGATAAGTTTGTCAGGAGAAACAGGGACAAAACAGATGTAACAATTTAATGTCTGCCCAGGTATTAATCTACCCTGTTGGGTTGCACCATTTCTTTTAGACAATGTCAGTAAAGGACATTTAAAACACAGCCAGCTCCATGTATGTGTTTAGTGTATTTTTGTATATTCAAATAAAAAACATCAGGTTGCAGCAGAGTTCCGCAGCAACTGAGTTGTTTTTGTTTTGGCTTTACATCATCCGATCCATAATTTTCTGCACATTCAAAACCTTAAAGAGGAAAGACCTGTGGTGATTGTAATGTTTAATCCCACATATGTGAATCAAAATAGTTTATAAAACTTTATTCATGTTGGATATTATATTTAACAAACACAGCTATTTCAAATTCAATTGGGCAACACCACAAAAGTATCCAAAGGTGTAAGTGGACCATTTGTTTTATTTTCAGAACTCACTGAACTCAGATCAGATAATACTTGCAAAGTGCCTGATTGTATGGCATTACCAACAGAAATAAATGGCTGCATACACCGCAGAAAAGTTCACCTACAGAAGGGCAAATACAAAAAAAACCTTAAATGAAAAAGCGCTCACTCTGCTATTTCAAGTGTAGTGATGGTGTTACTCGGGGTGGGTGGCAGGTTGCAGCACAGCTTTTCACATCACGCTCATGTTGAAGCATCATTGATCCCAGCTGAAAAAGAAAACCAATCTGGACAATGAAGTTCAATAACAACTGTCTCCCATCTCAAAAGGGGCCAGCTGATCTGGTGCAGTGTAATGCTTTAGCATTAGTGGCACTCAGCTGTTTCTGCCAAACATCGGCCCACACCATGAAATCTCTTGTTAAGAAGAGAGAAATAGTGTTCAGCTTGTAATTGAACCATTTTATACCCCCTCCTCCTTCCCCCTGCCCCTCTATCACTCTTGTTACCCCCTTTTTCCACCTTCTTTCCTTCTGTCCCATCCTGCTTGTCCCCATTTGTTTTCCGCTCACCCCATTTTAACACACACACACACACACACACACAACACACACACACACACACACACACACGCACACACTGTCAGACACACACTCCTTTTGTATGAGCAGCAGCACCCATCAAAATCTGGATCGATCCTCTGGTGTCATTGTGTGAGGAGGTTATTTATGTGGGCATCCAATCTGCACCTGCCGTTGTGTTTGAGCAAGAGGGGAACACGGCCAGAGTTTGTTAACAGTGAAAGGGGAAACATCAAAGCTGGGGGGGTGAGAGAGGGGGGGGCAGCCACCTCGGAGCCCCATGAGTACCCGCCAGCTCGCTGCCTCGTCTCTCGTGAAATGAGCACTTTCACAGTCAGTTAGTCTTTAAGTAATAGATATATTGAGTTCATCCCTTGTAACGTTGGACAACTAATTTATTATTATTTTTTCCCTTTCCCCTCACCCTTTGCAGCCCTCCCCTTCTCCTTGCCCCCTTCCGTCTATTCCCCCTCTTCCCCTCTGTGTCCCTTTTCCCTCCATTCCCCATCAACACGGGATTATGAAGGTTAAATAAACTCTGTGAAAATGAATGAATATTGCCACCAACCTCCTCCCCTCCTACCCCGACTGCAATCAAACCTGCTTCACCACCGGCACCCTCTTTCACTCTACCCTCCACCCCCATTTCCTGAAAAAAAAATATTATAAAAAAAATAAAAACTCCAGCCCAGGCTATCTGGCGGCAGAATGAATGATCCTATTTATGTTAATGCATACATGAACGTTACACAGGTTTTTCCCCTGATAAGGCGATAGGTTAATGAAATGCTCATTTCATTTTACCAGTTGTTTTCTCTGTGAAGTTCTGATAAGTAGCAAACCAATGAAGCTTGTAATTACAATCTTACAGAAACCCGGCCAATCTGTGTATAAATCTCACCATCCAATTACAAGATGTAATAATTTTGCAGTCAAGCTGGTAATGAGGTCTAATACTCATGCATGTGATAATCCCCCCTGGATGCTGACTCTATCAGATGTTAGCTTTGTAATTATATGAGCTTGAGAAAAAAAAATCATTATTTCATGTTCAAGTAGAAAATGAGGTTGGTGGGAAGTTAATTTTCTCTATGCTCTGTGAAGCGTAGACAAGAATTTAATGATTTAATTACAGTTGTTAGCCCTTTTTTGCGAGAGGCTTAAATTGAGCTAAGCATTTTTCATAGCCCCCGACATCAAGAGTCGGGGAACATCAAAGATTTTGACAGCATACAAAGTGATGAGCAGGCCCAGTGGCCCTGAGTTTTTTTTTTACTCTTCTCGGTAGCCAGAAAATAATGTTTCCTTTCCTTTCCTTTTGGTTCCTCTCCCTTTCCTTTTTATCCTTTTATTTCCTTGTGGTTCCTTTCCTTTCCTTTCCTTTCCTTCCTATTTTCTTTCCTTTGCTTTGCTTTCCTTTTCTTTCCTCTCCTCATCGTCAGGGTAACCACAGCCCAGGGACACCAGACCTGCTGGATAAAAGCAACATCAACAAATATTAACCGCTCTGGCTTTCACCACCGCCAGCTAATCCACTGTATGTGAATTTGTCATATCAGATTACAATGACAGTCATGGTGCAGCGCAGAATGGAAAGCATCGTCCTGCATCCTCAAAAGGACAATATAGTTTTACTCTCCACCTTCTTTGAATTTCAAAACAGCCTATGAGTGGTGTCTGTAGTCCTCTGATTTCCATACAGCCTTTATATGAGAGAAAGAAACTGTAAATACATTCCTCAGAGTAATCCCTAGAAAGAGGAATGGCAGCTTTTGGCACTTTAAAAAGTGCTTTGAGCAATGTAATTCAACTTCATAGTAACAGTAGCTACTTGGTTATGCAGGGTGGTATGGTGTGTGTTTGAGTATGTGTGTGTACTCCTGCCATCCATCCTTTTATCAGGTTTTTGGAACCTGGCATCTGGGGAGTTATTGATTCAGATTTTAATAACTTATTTAAGCTCTGAAACTTGACACGAGAAATGAGTGAATTTATAAATAAATTGTGACGATGTAATGTTGTCTATTAGTTTATTTTCCCATTTGTCAACTTTAAAATATATAAAATCACAGACTGTGATTCTCCCCAACAAAAGCACAATTAATGCGTGTATTCAGATATTTTTATGATCACATTTTAAAGTTAGTTAGATGCAGGATTTGTTGCAAGAACTGTTGCCAATACCAGCATGTTAGAAATCTAGCAACACCAGTACATTTTCCTTTGCCACAGCAGAGCAAAACGCAAAGGTTAAGAGTTTTATTAGAAGTTCAGTTACTATCCCAATTACTGTTTTTCCCACCAATTTTGATTTTGACAAAATCATAGCGGTGCTGCCTGAATAGCAGACACACTATTTAACAGTGCATATGTTTAATTATAGCACTCATTAGTTAGTGTATTGATGTTTTAAGGGTATTGTAACTCTGGAAAGTGTAATTTATCCTACTTGTTGTCCATATTTTTACATAAAAACAAGCTAAACATTTATCTTGCAACTTCAAATACATTCAAGTCTTATTTTTGTTACAAGCTGCCAGCTTGTAACAAAAGCTCAGCCAGTTTGAAAGCAAATGAAACAAAACAAAACAAACTAAACTACTGAAAATACAACCAAGTTTAAACAAATATCTTATTATCAACATATTTGTTGATTATTTTCTCAAATAATCGTTTGGTCTCTGAAATGTCCAAAATCCAAAAGCACAAGCTGACCTATTTAGACATATTTTGTTTAACTCATAAAAGAATAACAAAACAAGAAAATTGGTAATTAATGGTTTCAACTTCACTTTTAATCCGCTGTGCCAAAGTATATTCATAGCATTTGTTCAAATTTACCCTTAAACAATTATTATTGGCCTTTGTACATACTTCACTTACATGTTTAAACCAATATTGTGAAAAACTGTGATTAAAATGCCACATTACACATCTTGGGTGTGAAGTCACACTTAGGTTTCTTAAAAAAATAATAGCTTCCATGATTCTGCACTCCCCATTCTCTCTCACTTCTCTCTCTCCCTCTCCTGTCCAGAAGTCCAGTCCCTCCTCTTTTGACCTTTCCTAACCCCTAGCCCTCTCGGTCCTTTTCCCTGTGCTTTGCCATGTCCTGTTAAACAAGGAACGTGTTGCGGTGTTGTGACCCACAATTGTGGGCAGCTTCACGGCAGGTTTTGCAGGCCTTTTTTCTGTTCTGGTGTCCAGTCTGCCTCCATCTGCCACTGCCTCACCACAGTCCCACTGGGGAAGATGGGGCTAATTCTGCAGTCAATTAGCAGAAGGGCCACTTTTGTTCTCTCACTGACTCCCATGGGCCCTATCTGCTTCACTGCTCCCTCACTCTCGCTCCATTTCGATGGTTCTCACTTTCTGTTTCATATATTTGTTCATGGTTCTCTATCTCTCTTGTCATTCTTTTGTCTCATTCTGTCCCCCTCTCTTCTTGTTCTCTTTCTTTTTACCTTTACTTTGTCCATCAAATTGTCTGTTTCACTCTAGCTTTCCTGTTTCTCTCTGCGACATAAATTCTTTGAGGTATTGAGTGTCTGCTTGCCATATTTCTCTTCCCAGCCCACCCTTGCTCAGTGACCTTTTTGACATTGTTGGCCAAATGATGTCTCTGGCAATCATGAGCCATAAAAGAGATGGAGTTATAGGGAAATATTCCCAGACTGATTTGGGTAGATTGTCTCATAAACATTGCTCTAGATGGCAAACAGTAAACAGCAGGCTACAAATTAAGTTAACATGCTGTGTTGTGTGTGTGTGTGTGTATGCGTCCATCATTTCCAGTTTTTTTTCTCATATTATACGCACATGTATATTTTTCATATCACTTTCACAATATATTTCTTAAATGTCATACTATTCCTCTGTCAAGTCTCCTTAGACCATATTAGACACTGGCTTAAATTCTGTAAGCTGCCATATCAAGCTAGCTATCCCATTAATTTAAAAACAGAGGAAGAGTAGTAATAGAGTTTAAAATATGTATTTCTGGAGAAAAGTTCATTCTTTTCTTTTTAAAAGTCAAAACATGTTTAGATAGAGACAAATATTTTCCTCACTTTTCTTTTACTCACAATTAGCTCACAATAATTAGCTTTAAAATGTGTGCCATTATCTTTAAATAGAAATACTTCTTCTCCATCCATCCTACTTACATCAGGAAAAGGAAGATTACTGAATGAATATAAACTGTAAAATTAGGTAAATCATTCTTTTCCCTCTGTCTTTTGATCGATGCGGCACCCTATGGGTCTTACCCCGCTGTTGTCCCTGTGGCTCTACCTGGCCCTACTGAGCTGTACCTGTCTCAAGTTAATAAATCATTTTGGCATTATAAAATATTCAAAGGAGGAGGGGATCAGGCAAGGCCAGGTTAAAGAATTTCTTAAATTTTCATGGCATGACAGCCTGTTCCACATACACCCCCCCACCCCCCCACCCTTCAGCTGATTCGTGTTCTGGGTTGTGTGAGTCTGAGTGTGTGTATGTGTGTGTGTGTGTGTGGGGTTAGGGGTTGGGAGGATCTCCTGTGTCACTCTAATAGTCTAGAATTACACTTGTATCAGTGTCACTAGCATATGGGGTCTATGTATACCCTTAGGCCCATCACACTCCCTTCCACCTTCCACTGTCATGGCATTTAAAATGATACCATTTGGGCAAAGCTAGTTTTGACAGAAAAAGTGAAAAGCTGTGTGTTTCCCTCCTTAGCCCGACGACAGAGCAGCAGCCACCAGGGGCCCCTGCCACTGAGCAGCCAATCAAATGATATTTTACAGGATAATGATGGAAAGTAGGTTTGCCTCCTTAGTGAGTGCTCTCTCTCTCTCTCTCTCTCTCTCTCTCTCTCTCTCTCTCGCGTGTGCTCTCTCTCCTCTTTTCCTCCTTTGCTTTTCTTCTCTTTTCCCCATCCTTTCCCTCATGCTCTCCCTCTACCCTCCCTGTCTCCTGTGCTGTAAAACAAGAATCCAATGGTGAGGAAGGTATCCTTAATACCATCAACATTGCTTATAACCCACACTACATGAATGTAGTATTATCAGTAGTGAGATTTGCATTCTATTTGTACCAAATTTTATTTCATATAAGGATAAAGTACATTTGATTTTTTCTTTCTCTCTCTTTTTTGGTAAAAAAAAAAACGCTTAACAAGTAGTTATTGCTGTATCACTTATCAATCAAATAGCGAACACTATGCACTTCTCTGGATCTTTGAATTTCTTTTGCGGCAGATATTCTCAAAACAAAGCAGCTACTATGCTACATGCAGCGAGGGTGCTAACACAGGGCTGGCTGAACCTGGCTCAAGTTTGCTGCAATGCAATACTGTATGCTCAGTCAAATGCTGTATGTTTTATAATGTGAAGGCTATAGTTCTACACTTTACCTGCCAATCATTGCAGCAGATGATAAAACTATTGTCCCTGTGATGACTATTGAGAGGGAAATCTTTCCTCAGAGTACAACCCTATGTGCACTGTTTCAAACTCATGAATCTTTTACTCAAACCAGCCTTTCTGTATCATATTTAAACGGAAGTAATATGCCGCAAATTAGCCCCTTTTATTTTTTCACCACATTTTCAGACTGAAGTTCTAATTTCTCAGTTTTAAACTGTGTTTGTTTGTTTAGCCATGACTGCTAGCACATACCAGCCTTCTAGGTCATTTTGTGTTCTACCCATCAATAAGCAAACACTTTCATTAACTGGGTGTATGTTGAATCACTTTGAAAGACTTTAACAAAATGGCACATTTAAACAAGTCTGCCAACTTAAATGACAACATAGGTTGTTTTAACCAACTTCCAAATATGATTCATACAAGCGTATCCTACAAAAGCTCCCCTACCGGTGCCGTTTGTCCATGCTTCCCAAAACGACAATTTTGAACTGTTTTCCAACTGGAATTAATTTTGGAATTCATGTGACCTAAACTCGTGGTGACACTCAGCTGTTAGATTAGGTGGTTGTCAATGTCTTTAAGACTGATATTATTAAATAGCTAACAAGATTGTCTTTTATCTATTATTTACCTATCTGCCTTCCCCCTATTTTTCTATACACACAGAGAGCATACATTTGCATTGTTCACATCAGTCTTGTTTCTGTTGTTGTGAACACTTTTGTCTGTCAGTGGAGATCAAGCAATAAAACAACTATGAAACTCACTCTGTCCTTGCTGTATCAAACAGCTGTAGAAGCTTGATGTACTGTAGGTTAGCCTCACTTGGGTTAAACAGCACATGAATTAGTAAGGAATCCATGGACATGGAAACCGATTTAAGCTTCCTTCAGTGCTCTCCCATCTCTCCCTCTGTCTCCCCCTCCAGACCTCTCTCATCATCTCTCCCTCACTTTTTCTCCTTCTTCTCATCCCCTCTTGCCATATCTTTCACCATTCCTTGATCCTTTCTTCCATCCCACCCATGCCTACTAATTCCACTTTTCCTCTTAACCCTCTTCCCCATTCTATTCATCCACCCATCTATCCATCCTTACATCCTCTCAAAGACAGACAGTGCTTTGACTGGCTGTGTCGCTCTCTGTGATTGACTCCCTCCGGACAGAGGCTTCACAGCTGGTAATGTGGGAACCTGGGCAGGTGAAAGGTTTGTTATGCTATGCTATCACATAAAGAAGGGTGGAATAGTGGAATGTGTATGCAATGTGGAAGAGTAGATTAAGAGCAAGGGAGGAAGGTTTGAAAAGGCTCCCAATGGTGCCAAGCTCTAAAATTAGAGGTTTACAAGAGGCCAATATGTAGAACTGTGACCACTCTTCCATTAACATGTATTTCCTTTACATATCAAAATGTAAAGTTGTGAGAAAAAAAAATTATAGTACCTTAAATATGAAGAACATCTGTTGATTAAAGGAGCAGAGGTGATGTCTGCAGCAATGGAGTAAGCTGTTAGCATCACAATAGCTCAGCTGCTCCTTCTGAGCAACAAGCGAATCTTACAAAAGACTGTAAAGTGTAAATCTATTTAACATAGGTGGTTCTATAATCCCCTTCTCTTCATTGGTACCACAATTTTGATGTAAAATCTTAACTAAGATGATTTTCTCATACAGCTAACACACACTTGGGGACATTTTAAAAAAGTGTGACAAGTAAGTGAACATATCCTTCTTAACCCTTAACGCCTAATTACAATCATTATGGTGACTGTGATAATATGATAAAACCATCTTCCAGTATCTCCAGCACCTAAGTCATAGCTCCTTTACTGACACCAACAAACAAACACACACACACACACACACACACACACACACACACACCTTACAATACTGATATGTTCTTTATCTCTTCATATCTCATCACCATTTCTGCCATGCTAGTTTGACCTCTTTGAAATCCCTAATATATTCCAGTAATTGCACATCAAACCTCAATGCATTATTTCAACCTCAAACTCTCCACTATCTAACACACACTGCATACCTATGTAAAACATTCACACTACATTCTCTCATGCAAACATGCATATATAAAACTGAAATTGCATGGGCATACACAAGCACACATGCATACATTCACACACAAGCTTGCAGTCCCTATTTTTATGTTTGTACACACACACATACATGCACACACACATGCACACACACACCATACACAACACACACACACACACACACACACACACACAAACATGGCTTGCTGGCCTGCTGATGGTGTAGGACTCATGTATTTTGATGATATGAAAGTTGACCACATTTACATGCAAATCGAAGTTCCAGATTAATAGGGTCCACGTATGAGGGCGAAGGAAGACTGCATGGTAATATGCTATTATGGTTTTTAAATACATTTACCAATGTTTTGACGCAGAATTAGCATGGTCCTAGCACAAGGAAATCATGTTGGTCTGATAGCAATTTGGTTTTCCAATTGGGAATACAATTTCATCAGGTTCAACTGTCGTTTCTAATAATGACTCAGGTTGTGCTCGCTAAATTGAAGATTCTTTTTCTCACTTTTTTTTTACACCATCCTTGGTAGATAAAAGAACAAGTGCTGTGTTACCAGAGGATCTTGCAGCTCAGAAATTGCTGTACCTAATACTATTTACAACAACCTCTCTGGAGATATAGAAAAATGGCAAGAATGGCAAGTGTGTCTATGTTCATATATATGTGTATTGGGAGTCTCATGTTTAGTAGTAAGTTATTTCTTTTAAATTAGAAAAGAATAATGTTGTTGTTGTACTAAAAAGTAAAGGTGAAATGACTCTTTGCCATGAGTTAAGGTCCTTGTCTTCTTCCTAGCTAAAGAGCACATTTGCATATTCTACATAAAGCATAATCTAGTGCACACTCTGCCAAGTGATGGAGTAAATATGACTAGTCAAATCATCGCTTGTCAGCCACATCAAAATGCCAGTTATCCCTCACCCAAAATGGTCCTGACAGGTAAATACAGATCTCAATTTTCCTGCAAAGAATTCATTACAACCGAATAATAAATGGCAAAATAGATAGCTTAGCTTTTGACAAAACTCAGAAAGTTCTCATTGATGAATGACTAGAGTGTAGACTGACCTAAAAGGATAAACTGAATGCTCTCTACTGTTACAAGCCCTGTTTATCAGCTTTGCGTTTAATTAATGTATTCAGCTGTATCAGAGTTTGATGTCCTTTGAACACATGCAAACATGAGAGATAAGGAAAGGAAAGCATAAAGGGATACCCCTTCCCCCTCCCCAAAAAAAAGACATCATCTTTGGGTGTTAGACTTGAGATGTATTTCCTTTAAGTTACCCCACTCAAGAAAAACAAATAATTTACAGCCCTTTGGGACATAACACACAAATAGAATAATGTATTTGTGTCAGTCAAATGCCTTTCCATAGCTGGGCAAAGAAAACATAATAAATGAATATGAAATATGTAAACAGAGCCCGGATACCATCCAATTAATAAATACCATTTTTATTGTGTCTTCTGGGGGCTAAAATACTTTTGAAAAGATGCAGTGTGCCTTTTGGCGTCCTTGTCAATTTATGTAAACAGCCTGCAACCATTCTAAGGGCGAGGAGCACAAGGAGATCATAGATTATTAATGGAGTTTGAAAATAACAAAGGCTGTGTCAGCTGCATCCTGTGCCATGGTATCAATGGCACTTGGTTGCTAAATGGCACAGAATGGTTTCTTTGCTGTACACCACAGGTTCAATATCAAGTTAATTATAGTCCTTTAGAAGCTGGTAAATAGCTGACCAAAAAGTCTAAGAGTTATAAGAATAACCTTTATCTTATTCAGGCTCTGATGTGTTGAGGGTCTGCTAATTTGGCTCTGCTGGGAGGGGCGGCTAGGGGAATGGGTACGGGACTCCTGGCTGAGTAGGCCAGAAATGTTAGGCCTTTGACATCAAGGATCGATTGCACTCTGAGAGGGCTGAGCGAGGCAGAGAGAAAGGAGGATTGTGGCAATGCATGCCCTTTCTCATTAGCTGACCGTGGGGGAGCGGAGGCGTTAACTTGGCTTTTCCTTTGGGAATCTAAATGGGTCTGGGGCCACCGCTGATGGGGGGAAGTTCACAACAATAAAACCAGGTTCAATATTGAGTTAAGCAAACTTTTTTTTTCCTTTATCAGACTGCCTGGGCTGCTAAGTACTTCATGCAAAATGGCCAGAGAGACAAAGTAGTGATACATGAAACAAACACTATGTATGCAAATTAACAGACACTCAAGAACACACACACAAGAAAAATCACAAGCAGTGCACCTCTTTAAGAACAAGACATCACAACAGTTCACTCTTTAGTCAATTAATTCCATACCCCCTATCATTAAACTAGCAGGTAGCTAGGAAATGTTAGTAGACAAATAGGCTGCTTTTACTAGCAAGGTTGAGATAAAGGGTTCAGATAATGAGGGACTAATCATCTGCATCCGTTACGTCCATTGGGCCTAATTTCCCTAAAAACAAAAGAGCGTACACATGAAGCTAATCTCCACCATTTATATATTAATTTTGCATCCAGAGTTTCAGCACCACACTAATAAGGCATACTCACACAGCCATGCAAGCATGCATTCTAGCCCCCTCCTTTCACACACGGAGATTAAAAAGGTGTTATGAGCCATGGACCGCAGAACAAAGAGGAGGAGATTGTAAGTAGATAAAGACTATACTCATAAGGAGATGCAGCTCTTAGGATAATGAGGCATTTGAGGCTTTACTCAAGGAGCTGCTCCTCATTCCTCATCCTCTTCCTTCACCTTTCTACTGATTTTGTGTCACCCTTCACTCTCTACACTATTATTTTTCTATAGTGTTACATGCTGAAAGAAAATATACAATGCATGTATAATGTGCATATCACATTTGTGCAAACACAAGTGTGTGTATGGCTGTATAGTTCTTTGTGTCTTTGATTTTGAGTCTTTTTTTAACTGTAAACTTTCACTATTGATTGAAAGTTGAATTGCATTCTAACCACAGTGGGTTTAGCAACAAAAAATGAATTTGACTCTTGAAGCTCTCAAATTCCCACTGTGGCATATAGTGCTTATAACCAGCTGCGAATTAGACACTTTCTCATACATGGCTGAATACTATCTATCCTTCGTAGTTGTCCATTGTATTAATACCCAATTATTTGCGTGTATTGTAGTATAACTGAAAACCCAAGTTATACAGGAGAGAGGTATTTGCCTGTCTCAAGTGCTCTAATTGGCTAAGCTTGTCGTTCTCATAGGCCTGCTCTGTCTTTGTTAAACTGACAGATTTAAAGAGATAGAGAGTCAGAGACAGAGCAAGGTGGAGAGACAGCAATGGCTCTCCACTGGAACGAGATGTCTACAGATCTCAACACATTTTTTAAACTTTCATGGCCTGTTTGGCCTCTTTGCCAGTTATGTCTCGAAGCACTCTATTGTCAACGTCAGTAAGAGAACACTCAAGATTGTGTTGGTCTTGAATAAATAATGTGACATTAATTAATTAAGACTCAACACTCCCTAAACATAGTGTACATCTAGAAAGAAAAGCAACCAGGACCTGGAAAATGAACAAAGTGTTGTGTCATTTGTTGGCAAGCATCATCAGATTTGAAGTGGATTTTTTTTTTTCAAAATGCTGTTGCAGTGCGTCTCACTTCATACATCAAATGAGTCTTGCAATCTCTTATTAAAAAGCATGCATGGTACATCTTATTCCTTGAAAGACGAGAGGACTTTTCTCTAACTCAAAACAGATGTCATGTATCATAGCAGATCATACCTTACCTTTTTTATAAAGGAAAGTAGGATATTTAACAGTCAAGTCAAAACCTTTGTGATCCAGTTATATAGTGTAATGCAAGACAGTATTCCACAACATGGCAATAATAAGAGAAGAGAAGAACCAGCAGCAACATGGACTAGTAAGCACCATTAGAAAGCTGCATGGACCACCAAAGGCCCAGAGAGCACAGCTAATATGACACCCCAAAGCCTAATCTTCTTAGTGGGGTGGGATAAAATGAGTATCCATTACGGAATCAACCTTTATCCCAAACCTCTTTACCCCGCATTGCCACCACTACAACTACTCCATCCTTCTTTCCCTTTACTCGCCTCCATCCATCCACCCCCGCCCTCCCTCTAGAGCCAGTGCTAGCATTGATAGCCAGCACTGAGACAATTGGCTGACTCGGGGCCCTAATCAGGTATTAGCCACTAAAGCTGTAAGGGAAGGCTGCTAATCTCCATACTCACTTCATATGTAGAGGCAAGGCCCCAACCACTTGCTTTCCACTGGCGCAGGCCTAGATCAAAGATGCCTGCTAGAAATCAGATTAGAATAAAGAAGAGAGGATGGGGTGTGAGGGAGCAGGGTTGCGAAGGCCACAGATCTCTCAAACCTCCCTCCACCTTGCCTCTTTTAAAAGCTTTTTGCATAATCATGGAGGGGAGTATTTGACTTTAGCCCCTGAAAAGCCTCTTAGCAGAAGATGAAACACAAACATGAAGGGCTGAAAAAGAGGTAAAGTGAAGGGAGATGTCCACAATGGCTTTCAGCTGTATAATAATGTTAGTGTCACATTATTTGCTTATTTTAACCTAATCCATGATCTTTTCCTAAACCTAACCAGGTAGTTTTGTTGCCTAAATATGACCAAACTGCAACGTTTCACAAAGTTAACCACATGTTTAACGTCACACCTGTGGCTTTTTTGGGCAATGGTCATATGTCATTTTTGGGAACAGTCATGTTTATCGTATTGTGTTGTTTATGTAGGAGGACCAGCAGCATTATACACCTGTTTTTACTGTAGAAGTGAATAGCATGAATTTGATGTTAGAACTGGTGGCTTTATCATCTCTCTTCATAACTTCCCCTACAAGCACATACACAAATCTTAGTGTTGAATTTAACTTTTTGAAATAGTTGATCATTAGTAAACCATCTTGACAGTGCTGACCTTTTGAGGGATCGCACAGTCAGAGATTCCAAAACAGGGGAAGGTATAATAGGTTATTATCTGTACCCTACATGTTCATTTAACCTTCTCTGAAACCCTCTTTTCAGGATTATAAACTTCTCCACTAAAGGAGATATGGTTTTCAGACATTTTTGTAACAGTTCGCAAGCCAGCTCGCTTGAAGAGCTATTATGACTCACCAGTTGCAGTGGGTCACTAGACTTACATATATTCACCATGTCACCAAGCTTCTAGCACAACCCTTTGCGAGGATGTGTGCATGAACATCGATGTCACTTTCTGGTGTGACCAGGGCTTTGCTGGGCAAGGAAGTACAACTACACTTGGGGTACTTGAAATAAAGCTCGGCTCAGCTCAAAATCCAGGTAGGCAGTAGCTTCTAGAAATACAAGAAATACTTTTGTTCCTCTATGGTGTATTTCTTTTTGTTGGTCACTGCAGGGCACCTATTCACCTTGCTTTGATTTTTTAAGGTTGCTAGTTTACACTCACACACACCTCTCCCACAGACACAGACATAAACACACAACAACACATTCTTGTAAAATGCATGGCTATTGTTATTGACTTGAGTACATTGGATTCACACTTTCCCATGATGGATTCTGAGGTGGAGGTGGTCCTTTAATTGTGAAGGCAGCTGCCCGAGTGAAGCAGAAGGTGTCAGGGGAGTTCTGCTGTGTGTCCTCTTCTCTTGAGGATGGTCAAGGGCAAGCTGATGTTGGAAACTCACACACACCCGCACAAACACACACATTAATTCAATTCATATTATTGTCTTTTCACATATCCCTTTGAGCCACTTTCAGTTAATCACAACACAAAATAACTATGTAACTTTTCAATATTAGGATGTCATATATTTTTGCATGCTAAGTTATTTTTCTACCATTACATTTCCCTTTAATATTCAAAATTAGGATAAGCCCTCTTAAGATTAACCATCTCATTTCCATTTACAGTTTCTTATATCTTCTTATCTAGTGTATTTTCACAGCACAAAATGGTACTGGATGACCATTAACTACACAGAAATGAAAACATGCTAAAGCTCACCAATCTGCACACAGTTCCTGCATTCTCCATGGGGGACAGCCTGTCCTTAGTGAAGCAGACAAATGTTAATTCCCTACAGTGAGCACAGGTCTGACCTCCAGACTTCTTGAGGAGAGCATGCACACATACACACGTACACACACAGTCTTCTCAGAAGGTCACAGAGCAGATGACACCAGCCTGTTCCCTGTTTCACTTCGATTGGCCCATCTTTTCTCCTTCATTACCGCACACAGCTGTGAATAAGAGAGTCTGTGTGTGTGGGTGTGTGTGTGTGTGTGTGTGTGTCTGTTTCCCCAGTCCCTGAAATGGCTAAGTGCTGTTAGTGCAGTTTTTATCAGCGAGGCCACTGGCGAGACTCAGGGGAACAGACCAGGGCTATCTCTCTATGCCGGCCCTGAAAATTGATATTGAACATGGAGGAGGAGTAGGGGAGAAATCTCACATGCTGGTAGCAATTAGCTAAAAAGGGATTTGCAACTCTGTGATTCATCACACCAGAGATCGAAGTCATTTAAAGACAGTTTTTTTTCCACCCCTTTTCTCTCACTCCTTACTTGCTCGCCTCCTCTCAGGCTGCATCTCTTTTAGCCCACTTACAAGACAGTGTGAGATTTCCTGTTTAAGGTTTATTTCTCCCCACTGAAAACCTGCTCTGTGCTGAAGCACAAACAAGGTCTTTGATTTGACTTTCTGTGTGTACATACCTAACACCGGGGTGCTAAACTGATGCAAGGCCACTGTTGGTTTGCTTTAAGAGTTGGCAACACAGCGTGACACACTGTCAACAGCATGGTGAGGGAAACACACCATCGCTGAAGGTAGGGGGAACGTCACAGGTTGAACAAACTTTCTAGCACAAACTCGTGGCTGCTTATTTATGGCATTCAGAGCCTGTAAAGGCTTTGTTTACACTGTGTGGTTCACAAATACTTTGACCAAACTGTCAACTTCAGGATATGAGGTTGAAGTAGTAAAGCACACTCTTGCCACTACACTGGCAAAGTTCATGTTACAGTGAGAAAGAAGAGGAGCATTCTCCTCATTTTGTTATCTTAACAGCTTAATGTTCTGAGTGATGGAAATAGTCCATTTTGCCTATTCAAACATGGACTTAATGAAACTCGCACACTCTGGACTCAGAGAATGTGTGCAATGCGTGTTCACTTGGGCTCTGTGTTTATGCAAGTGGTAGGGATGAGGTCAAAAAAGCCTCAGTGTAGGGGCAAAAGCTCATTGGACAGCAGGTATGTGTTTTTGTTCATTTGCACCACAGTATTTGTGTTGCTTGGGAGAGAAAAGGACAACTTTTTAGATATAACATGCTCATGTTTCAATGGCCACAACTGGATCAACAATCAGAATCAGAAGGAGCTTTATTGCCAAGTAGTCTTTTACACATACAAGGAATTTGCTTTGGTGATCAGGTGCTACACGCAGACAAACATATAGTTGACAAATCAATCAAACAAATCAACTGTCCTATGGGAAGGAACATTGTAAAATGTTCCTTCCCATTTTAGAAAAAAGAAACATTAGACAACAGTTGACTTACACACTGGCTCATACTGTGCAAATGCTACAATTAAAGATGCAAACATCGTGTATGACCTAAAATAATGACTTATTTATACACATGCTTACTGACAAGCCAAAAGGTAAAACGTTTACACTTTATAACAGTAGTTCAATTAACACATGCAAAGCCTTTTAACAGGGGCTCTACAGAAATAACCAGACATGAGCCCATTTATTGCTATGAAGTTATGGAGTAGGTCTTCAGTGCCAATTTAAACAGCAGGGTGACTTGTTGTTGTGAGCCTTGCACCTGTAGAGCTAGAAGTACAACTGGCATGTGTGCTAACAGAACTCCGTATAATAACTCTAATTTCCATGATATTGGCATGACAACATGATGTTAAAAAGTGTAACAGTTACCAATGTAAATTGATACAGACTGCAGAACAGATGTAGTGGTAGAAAGGACCTCAGTGGACAGTGGACGTGGGCAGCGTTAATGTGAAAAGATCCACTTCCAGATGTGTCTCATGATGTCAGGGTGAAATGGAGATTGTCCTTGTAGTGGCTATTCTCTGAAGACCAGCACCAGCACCAGCACCATATGTTCGGTAGTGCACACAGTGTCCACCTGCCCAAGTACGGTACAGGTTGGCTGTGCTGAGGTGGATTTTTCTTCTAGTTGATCACAAATCCTTCTGAGCTTGGTGGTCTGTTGACAGAACAGAGTAAAATATAGGCTAATCCTTAGGCCAGACCTTGAGAATAAGATTCACATAGGCTCCAGCACCGTGTCCACAAAGTTTGAAGGGGCAAACATTATTCTGTGTGTCACCAGGTGGTCCTTGGTAGGATAAAATTAAGGCACGAATATTAGACAGCTTTTTCAAAGGGGATAAAAACAGCTTAAGACTCTTTGACCCTTGAGTTAACAAAATCCATTAGATACTGTACACAAGTTATGGTGGTCAACGTGAAATAGGCCAAATGTTGTTTGTATTTGTTGGAAATTTTTATGTCAATGATTAAGACAAATATATATTTTATTACTAGATATTAAGGCACACACTTGCCTTATTTCCCTAACCATATGCCTCACCAAACATCAATCTCGCTTACTCGCTTACCCACATGCATACGAACATGCACATCCAACGACTCATTCCTCATGAAGCATATACAGGCAGCAGGAGAGCCTTGCCCCAGCCAGTAAACCTCTACAGTTTAAAACCCGAGCTGCAGCCATTAATAGAGTCGGAGATGACGGATGAGTTCATATGCCATGCAAGCAGCCCTAGACAATGGCTTTAGCCTGTTGACAGATTGCCTGACCGTAACCCAGTTTATGTTAAACTCATTCTTGCTGTTCAATTTCACAAGTGTAATTTTGTCGGGCTGTGCTGCATTGTCCTCGACTGTGGGTGAGGTGTTGGGGTGTACCCTCAAACTCACAATCCCTACCTCCGGTAATGATTCCCCTGGTCTTTTCTATTGTATTGTTTTCTGCATAATCAGGTTGGTAGTCAAGGGTTTGGGTGACACAGCCATCTGTCAAGTTCATTTGCTCTGCGAAATGCAAAGGAATAATGGCTGATCCTACGGGAGCCTATCTGTTATCAAATAGGAGAGGTGCCCCCTGTTTATGGCGCTGCTCCACTGTACAGCAGAATGGGGTTTTGTTAGTACACACACACACACACACACACACACACACACACACACACACATATAAATGCAAGTACACACATAACTCACACAAGCTTTTTCTGCACAAGCCTGTGCAGGCACACAGGATACATACAGTATGTGCCAGCCACATACTGCATGCTTGGCTTGATCAGCTCATCTTACTCCATAGTTGTATAGGCATCCTGCGTTATGAAATCTATAATTCAGTTAACACTGTGAGCTGTTGTCCATCTGGAGCTCTGCGCCAGCTGTTTGTCTGAGGACTTGTGCTCTCGATGTGTATATTTGTGTGTGTACTATATGCGTGTGATGGGGAGAGTGGCATGAGTTTGTTGGCGTTCAGCTCACAGATACATGTAAATGTCATTTACAGCTCTGTCGGTGTGTTTTCATGTCACATCTTCATACATCATGCTTTTGTTGTCACTTTTAACCTGTGACATAACCTTGGTAACCAGGATAAATATATAATGGCACAGTATTGCCATTATAGATGAGATAGAACTTTAATTATCCTTTACTCTGGAAATACAGGATACAATAAAAACAATACGACTTGAAAACAGTTAGAAGAGTCATTTAAACCCACACAACCATACAAATCAGTTCAGAAAAGCAGAGTCACGCACCTCTGTGTCTCTTGCACATTATGGTTTAAGAAGTTTCATCCTGTTTTTGAAGTGGAGCAACATTATAGTAAATAGGAGCAAGCACACATTACTCCTCAGTGATCAGTGTAAATCATTATTGCTCAACTGAGATGAAGCTGAGAAGCGGATTCATTTTATGAATAGAAATACTACATGTTAACCAATATCACTTAGAGATGTCTTAGCAACAAGCATGATGCAGGTAATATCATCAGAGAGTAAAAAAAGACATGAAGGCAAAAACAATGACAACAGTAACAAACTACAACTATATTTCACATTGTAAGGTAGACAGAAAGATTAAAGCACAGTATGTTGGTTTCAGATCACGTCAATGTTAACTTCAACTGAGCAAGCAACCCCAGGAGGAGCTAAATCTGAAAAAAATCACAAAAACTGCACAGTATGAACTCAGAGGGCAAGTTCTCATCAGCACCTCAGTTGTGTTTGCTTTCTCTGGCAAAGTATTGATTCAGCTTTGCTCTCTGAAGTCTGCAATGAGACACAAGCACCTCCCATATGATATATATTTACAGTGGATTTTTGAGTAAGTAGTCAACTGAAATGAAGTTATTGCAAATATGTCAGCTATGATCATTTTGTTAAAAAAATATAAAGATCTGCATTTATAGAGTTGTATTTTACAGTATTATTTTTAAATATTATTATTATTTTACAGTACATTTACACAACATTAATATACAGTACTTTGTTGCATATTAGCACAAGCCATTAACTGATCATTGGTCTTTTCAAGCATATATATACACATATAATCTTGGTCGCAAAATACTGCACAATGTTTGGTAATTTGCAATGCTATGTTATTGCTAAATGATTTCAATTTCTAAATACATATGTTTGCATTTAGCTTTGTTATTATTTTTTTATGTTTTACGAATTATCTTTTGTAAATGCCTTCAATTGATGCTTTTTTGCCAAGTTCACAGATGCATGTGTGAGGTGAATGAGAAGACAATGTTAAAATTCACTTTACAGAATTCCAAACAATGATTAAAATGACACATGGACCCATGTAAATCTCTCCTCTCCGCCTCGCTCTGTTTTCCCTCCTTGACTCCCTATTCTACCCACCCTCCACCCCCTCACTTTTCTCCGCGCTCTCACCTAACCCATTATTCCATAGCTTGTGTGAAAAGGGTAATCGCTCAAATCATTCAAAGGCAACTATCTGTGTGTGACACTGGGGAGCATAACCATCATCACAAGCAGCCGCTAATGGCTCTCTCTGGATCCAGCAAAAACGCTCCGCAGCTCATCCTAGCACGGCACAGGGCAGCAGGGCCAAAAGCTGTGGGCACTACAGTGCTGCAGCCAGGGCCAAATTTTACCCTAATGAATTTGGACCTTGCCAGGTTATTGCAAAAGGCAGCCACGGCTATCCAATACCCTCCTAGATGATCTGAAGCGACTCCCGTGGCCACTGTTCATGCCAGGGAGCCCAGTGCCATGTGGAAATAGGGGCGGGGTGGGGGGTGGCTGTGGCTGTGGCTGTGGCGGTTTTTGTCTTTGGCACCAGTCTGCTCAGCTCAAGCGTTCATTCCTGCACACACACACACACACACACACACACACACACACACACACACACACAGACCTACACACACACACACACACACACACAGGGGCCTGCAAGCGAACGCAGGCATGCATGTGTCCAGACTCATCTACACACATATGCATCTTATACACACCAACAAAAGGGGACAACTTCATGTGCTCTCATGCGCATACACACACTTCCAAACACTGGCACACTAGCTGTAATGAAGCCTGAATAAAATGGCACAATTTCCTATTATTTCCAGTGTACAAATTTGGGGAGAATGTCTTTTTTCCCACTGATGCACAATGAACATATTGATTTTTTTTCTTGCATATCTGGTCCAGTTCACATTTAAATGTACTGTTTTTATGCGCTCTGGGAATGATTGGAAAGACTATGAGAGGCTGGAAATCCCATTATTAGCAGACATTTTTGCCTTTTCCGTACTAAAAGCAGAGTCTAAGCAGATATATTTAGAAACCAAATTTGTTCAACTACCCAAATGCTGAAAGCTGAAACATCAACGGGCCTTACATGAAAGAAGAGTGCTGGTTATGCTTCATTAGCAGGCCACTGTAATTTTAATAAATACAAATCGAATCATTAGACAATGATGGTATCCTATTAATTTATTAAAGCAATCTCTCTTTTTTGCCAGTCATTTCTCTGTCTTTGTGTCTATCCATCTACCTTTCCTTAATTCCTCTGCTTCCCACGACTATCTTCCTTCATCCCTCTGTAACATATCTCCTTCCCTCCACCATCTCCAGTAACACACACACACACTGTTCCTTTCTCTCTGCCTCTTTCCCACTGTCCAATATGCTCAAGGCCCCCCAGCTGTGTTACAGGTAGCGAAAGTCTCCTTCAATTAGACATAATCATCACTCACGGTCAATGATTGCGCTAAAGGCTAACTTCCAGTCTATGAGGGGGCCTTCGCATCTAATGCACTGATTCAGCTTGTCTCGGCCAACTTCTCTGTCTGCTGAAACCAAAGCAATTTATTCGTCGCCCAAGGCTCTTTTGGCAACAGCCAGTTGAGCGAGCTAACAGAGAGACAGACAGAGAGACGTGAGGAGGGGTGCGAGAAAGAGAGAGAGGGAGAGAGCATGAAGGAGGGGAAGAGCTGAAAGGGGGACTCTCTCTTTTCCTCTCTCTGAGATACAATTTAATCAGAGACATCTGTGCGCAGGCAGGCAGCTTTTCCTTGGAGGAGACTTAAGCAGAGTCTTAGTTAGGGGTCTGTGTTTGAAGTGCAGTGGAATTATCACTTTCTTCCAATAACAGTGCCAGGGATGGAGAGTAAAAGAGCGAGCATAGAAAAACAGAAAATCTAGTTAATCTGCTTCATCCCGGTGTGCCGGGGTGTGCTCCGGACACATGAGAACCAAATCCAATCATCAGGCAGGAAAGGCACACAGCTGACCAATCAAGTTGCCACCTCGCTGGCCAAATAGACAAGGCCAGAGGAAATTAAATACTGTAGGTTTTATAGCAGAGGGTGGAGCAGGGAACATGTGTGTTAATGTGATTGCTCATCAGTAACATTTCCAATAGGGTAAAATGTCATCTTGAAGCATTACATCTTAACAGTAGGCTACATTACAAGCAAGAGCAATAAATCCAAAAGTGTAGTTCAGTGTAATACAAAACTATCAAATGACTAATAGCAGGCATCTGTGCCCTTTTTAATGTCCCATTTTATTTCCTTAACAACTCATTACTCAAGCCTGTGATCTTAACTGCCATGAGTCACATCTTAGAAATACAACCTGACGTCTCCTGTTGGTTCATTTAGTTCCCTTCCTTTAGCCGACATCCTGCTCAGAGTGGCCAGCTGTGAATAGACATAATATGGGTGACGTCTGAGAGGGAAGCGATAACCGCATAAGAGTGGGGCAAGAGGGTTAAAAGGAAAGATAGTTCTTGCCATTGTGTGCTTTGCTAAAGGGCAAGAGAGTGTGGACGCTCTGTATATGTGTGTGCATGTGCTTTTAGTGGATGATGAGTGCATGTGTATGTTCATATGTGTCCTGTGTGTGTGTGTGTGTGTGTGTGTGTGTGTGTGTGTGTGGCGTGTGTGCGTGCATCCCCATCCCTCCTTGGTATCTTAAAATAGTCAAGTGATGGAAGCTCGACAGAGATAGAGACCTTGAGCAGTTTGAAGTCACAGTTCAACAAGGCTGAGTGTCGCCAGACAGCGCCGTCATCACTGTCACATCAAAGGAATGAAGTTTTTTTAAAAGCACCAACTGCTCTTTGCCCTCTTTTGATGAATCTTGTATGATAAACCCCATGATAAAGAAAGAAAGAATTATGCATCCTAAGTAAACTGAGGTTTGACACCTACACCAGCACAAATCCAAACATTGGGATTTTTTTTCTTTAAGTGTTCTTGATCTGAAGTGCAGCAGTAAAACTGGCAAACAAAGAAAGCATTAAAATCTGCCTTTAGGCATTATCCAGGTAGCTTATGATCTCATTGTTAAGGTACCAAGAACCACCTACTCAATGACAATACAAACATTTTTCAGAAAAGCAAGGCAATAAATACTCTCCGACATTTAAAACAATCTGTAAACGAGCAGAATGACCCATGTAAGATGTAAAGTATCATCCTGTGAAAGTGAAGGCTGTGTGGGGGCGCAGATGAGTTACAAAGTGAATGGTAAATCAATCAGGCAGAATGTTACATTCACTTGAATCATAACAGACACATGCCAAACAATGATGAGGTTCTCTGTCTGTCTCACACTAACACACACATACACAAACACACACAGCCTGTGATTACAGCTTGGGAAAGTAGTAATTTAGTCCATGATTACAATCTATCAGGCTGCCTGGGGCCAGACTCTGAGAAGTGTCTGTCTAAATGACACTTTAATAAGACGCCGTCAAACACACAGGCACACATGCAGGCACACGCTCATGCATGCTCACTGGTAGCCACGTTACACACATAGACAAGCGCACATGCACACAGGCACATTTAAGCATGCATAGAAAGTAATGTATGCACACATTACTGCACACACACACACAGAAATGAACAAACTTGCAACAAAAGCATGTACACTTTACGCACTCTTGCATGCATGATTGCACACACTAAGACACACACACACACACTAAGACACACACACACACACACACACACTCCAGAGATGGCATCTAGAGTGATTACTTTTATCACTCACAGTGTGTCAGCCATGCATCATTTCAGATGAACGCTCCTCTCTCTCTCCTTTTCCCTGCCTGACACTGGATAAATGCAAATGAAGTTTTTGTGGAGCAAATCTCATGCAGCAAAATGAATAATGTCTCTTTGTTTTGTCGTATTTTTTTTCAAGCACTGGCCTACGCTAGAAAGTCTCAACTACATAAGCAAGGTGATTTAATTATGCGTGTTCAAATATGTTGGTTAAACAAGTGGATGTTACTTCTACTTGTTTCTATCAATGACAAAAGGTCATCCACACAAGAAATGGAATAAAGTCACTCTTCATCAAAAGTGAAGAGATACAGTAATATACAAGCCTCAGTTGCTCAGTTGTTCTAACAAGTCCTGTTGTTGTTGCTGACTATGACCATGGTGTGTGTGTGTGTGTGTGTATATATATATATATATATATATATATATATATATATATATATATATATATATTCTATAAGCTGTCTACAATTTAGATTATGCCTAAAAGAAAATACATGTATACATGCACAGATAACATTCCGTAAATTGGACCTCAGTAAACAAAAGAAAAACCTCCCAAGCGATTACTGTGAAAGACAATTTATCAAGCAGCCATCTCAGATTTCAAAGGTGTTCCTTCGCCTACACCAGCACATGTTTTACATATTTTACCTTGCATAACAACCAGTTGTTAGATTTGTAATGTTAATGTGAGTCATATCAATTCAATCACTTTTACACATAGCATAGTTGATAGTGCCAAAGAGGCATGTGGTTCAAAAATAAATGCCGTATTTCTTGTGAGTTGGAGTCAATAGCAAATATTTCATTATTGCCTAGTACAAAACTTGGGAACAACACCTGAGCAAAGAAGTACATGAATACGTTTCTAATGCTGGCAAAAATACAAGAACTTTTTTTATCTTATCACGCAAGCCGTGTGTCCACTTTCTATGCTTCAAAAAGACTTCAGCAACTGAAATCAATTCAACCTCAAGAAGTTTAAATATTTGCCCCAGAGGGATAGACACACGAAAATGGATCAAATGAAAACATACTAATGACTAAAAGAATACACAAACACATACGAAAGAAAGTCGGGCTAGTGGAATGACGTAAGCATTGTTTTCTTTTCATCTACAATGCCTTAAATCAGTGAGTCATCAAAACTAATCTAAAACACACAACTTATCATGATGAGGCTATCCTGTTAAGTATAAACACCTGTTTAAAGAGGACTGACTCAGCCGAAAGCTTCAAACGGTAAGAAATGCAAATAGACGTTCCAAACTTCTGTTTCACACTTCACATGTGTAAGCAGCACTTGTAATCAACCTGCTTGTCTGTTTTTTTCCTTTGGCCTTCATTCAGCTGGAACACCCAGGCTTATTGGGTTGTACTCGTGACATCAAGCATTTGTCCTGTCCTTCATTGTGAATCCGTGTTTGCGTTATTCTGTTAGGAAGGTTTCCTGTGAAATCAATCAGGATTCAAAAAAAATAATAGTGTTTTGTACTCAGCACCTTTAAAATTATGTAACATTGGATGATGTTAGGACAAATGCAAATGAGGTACGTAAAATAAGGCAGTTAAAAATACATAAATTAATAAAGCACAATGCAAAAATATAAAATATACTGTCTTTTCACTCAAATATCACAATGAAGCAACAGAAGCTATACAACAGTATGAAAGTATTTAGTGTTCATAAGGATGGCACTGAGTGATTAAACTCAGGCATGTTTATAATAAATCTTAATCAACTTGAAATAGCATATAAATCACCCAAGATAAGTCAGGATGATCCACACTGTGTGGCCTTGGTTTCCTATGAAGCACTCACACACACACAGAGCAACACATCCTCTCTTTTCTCATACACACAAACTCACTGATGCAAGTATTCCTACGTAATGTATGCACAGCTAAGAACACATACAGTATACAGCTACACACATTTCTCTACCACTCATACATCTTTCTTCCACAGTCCACATTTTATTCTGCTGTCGCCAGGATGCAGGGAGGCCTGGACTATCTCTCTCTCTCTCTCTCTTTCCTCTCTGCTGTGTCTCCCCACCACTCAGATATTCATGGCCACATCTGGGACAGTTTAATGAGTTAATGCCAGTTAATTACTCACTCCGGTGCGGCTGACCGACCAAACTCTGCAGCTCTCTCTCTTTTGTGTTCTCTATTTCTCTCTGTGCTGCTCAGCTCTCTCTCTCTCTCTCTCTCTCTCTCTTGCTCCCCCTTTCTCTTTCACTGCTGATTAATAGCAGAGAGAGAGTAAGAGGAAGGGAAATAGGAGCAATCAGCATCTACTGCCGTCATCAACATTACTGGTGTCTGGTTGGATTAAAGCTGGGAGAAAGAAAAAAAACGGGCAGTGTGTGTGAATGTGTGTGTGTTTTGGACTGCCGAGACAGAAGACTGTTAGACCACTAATTGAATAGAGATGATTCCATTATCAAGCAGTTTGTTTGAGTGAGGAAGCAAGTTAGTTATCTGCTGTGGAAAAGAGAGACATGGGCGGCAGCAGTTTTTTTTTCCTTCTTGAACTGCCTAAAGACATAAAAAAAGACAAAGGAAGAAAACAGAAAAAAACAAAACAAATTGAGTGAGACTGAGGGTGAGGAAGACAGGGATATAGAGATGTGCATGTGTCTGTGTGTAGGTGAAAGGTTTTGACATACAGTAAAGCCAGTCTTCATTATGGGATCACTCACTGACCACAACTAAGCTCATCCATGGCTCATAGAGATCTACACACACAAACACACACAAGGAGACACGCACACACACACAGACTGAGAAAGAGACTGGGACTAGAGAGAGAGAGAGAGGGAGGGAGAAAGAAAGAAAGACTGGGATCTACTGTTTCATTGGAAGTCAGTGTGGGAAAATTAAATCACACAAATTGATTAGTGATTATCATCTTAATTGCATCTAAACAATAACAACATCTGGCATAAAAGCACACGGCACATACAGTTCATTCTAATCTATTGTATTCTCATCACAAAGGCAAAAAAACAAGGACAGCTATTAAAGTTTGGATGGAATTTGCCGCTCCACTTAACAGACGCTTTGGTATCTTGCAGTAACTCCAGTTCCTGCACGCACAAATGAAACTGTATTAAGATTTACGATAAGAAAACAAAAGACAGAGCACAGAGGAGATGGATAAAACTTGTTTTTTTCCCTTTTATTTTTCCTGTCTTGCAATTCGTCTGAGGGCCCCAGACCCAATAATTTATCACCTTTGGTTTTACAGCAATCGATTTCACCCTTAGTGACCTCTTGCACTCAGCAGTAGCCTTTTAGTCCGTGTTTGTGTGTGTGAAACTGTGTGCACGTGTATGCCTGAGTGTGTTTAGAAATCGGTGCATGAGTGTCGGAAGGTGTGTATGCATTTGTGTCAAAATGTGTGTGTTGTGCAGGTTCTAGTGTGAACCATTCAGGGCACAGGCTGTTTTTCCTCTCAGCACTAAAAGGTCAGTCGCGGTGTAAGAAAGATGGCCCGAGGTCAGAACAATACACCAGGAGATTCTTTCTCTGTGTGTGTATGTGTGTGTGTGAGAGAGGGGAGTTCGTGAAGTGATGCATGTGCAGAATTATCCTCCCAAACTGCACACAAGTAGCTCAATCTGATACATCTTCATGCCAACAATTATTCTTTATGTCAGCCAAAAAGTGAAGTATGAAAACAAAGATGTATTTATAGTTGGTATAAAACATAAAGACAATTCAGTTTGATATATAAGTAATTTTGACACAACATGGAAAGCAATAACTCACTTACCACTAATAAAGAAAAATACAAAAAGGGCAGAAGTGTTTGATTTGGATTGGGAAGCTTATCTAACCTAGGATGCAATCTTGATTATAGGATTTGTACAGCTGTTGGATGCGGATGTGAGTGTGTTTGTGTGTTTTTGTACCCAGAGAGTGGTAAGGGCTGAGTCATGTTTGTTTGTTGTCACAGCGGTTGCTACTCTCACTTTACTTGGCACTGGTGGGTTTATGGTTAGGGCTTAAAGTTGACACTCTCATTTTACCACTGAAGAAACGTTGTTGGGTAAAGGCAGGAGTGAGGGAAAGAGCCAGAAGGCTAGATAGTGAGAGTTGAAGAGAAAAGAAAGAATCACAGAGAAAAAAAAAAGATTTCTTCAATTGTCTGATTTGGTGTCAATTGCAACAATAGTGTCACTTGGATACTTGCACTTAGCATCTTGCAATTTGGGCCATAAGATCAGGTTTACATTATGGTTTATCTTTCTTCTGCATACTTCCAAAACGGTTCAGTTAACTTGCTGACGTTTTGTGCACGTGTGAGTGTGTAAGCTAGAACTGTAAATAAAAACACTCCTTTAAAGTTTATTTATGCAGGGCTCTTTATCTGGTGCAGGGTGTCATCGGCTGAAAATGAGTTCAAGTCAGTATGTAAGTATAAAGTACACAGTATTTGTGTGAGATACCATGCTTGTTTAACAACTGTTTGAATTTGTGGAAGGTTACCTTTGTTTCTAGTGTACTGCTGCTTTATGAAAGAATCAGGACAATGAGGGTGAAAAACAAAACAGACAAAGAGAAAGAATATTAATGACCCCTCATATATTGCGTTCTTTGTGCTTTGGGAGAACAAAAGAATGACAAGTTAAATTACAATGTACAAGGAAAACAGAAGATGAGGAAACTGAAATAACGAAAAGAGAGACCATGACCATAAATTCAAGGTTGTAAATTCCCCAAAACATTATCTTCATTACATGGCAATTACAGGCTGAAATTGATAAAACAGGACATTTCACTCTCTCCTCACTATTTAGCAATCAACTACTCAGCACATATTTGTATCTTTTGTTGGGGGAAGGTCAGACCATTATTTCAAATTAAACATGCCTTGCGTCACTTATGCTGTAGCCAACCTTGGACCAAAAGCTATAGTCATTGGCAAAAACAGCACTGTTGTAATATGCAAGCTAAATGGCAAAAAAAGGAAGTCCAAGAACTTCCAAGAACATTACACAAATTGTATTCATTCATTGGATTTGCATTCGAGATAATTATAAAATTAACATATTTCAAAATATCTGTCAGCTAAGAGGGGAAAAGGCAAACATTTTGTTTTATTTCCATTAGCACTTCATGCTATCTGTGATGCTGTTACCTGTGATGACACACAGCGTAACTTCTGTGAGATTGACAACCACTGTCTACTCTGTCTCCCTCTATTTTTTGTTTTAAACTCTTTACTCTCTTTAATCTGAATTAGCTACTCTGTTACTCTGTTAGTGCCAGTTCATATCATATTAGGCTTAGTTTTTATTTTTGAAACAGTTATGGGGCCGACTTTTGTTGCTGCCCTGATAGCTTAGCTCCTAGCTTTGCCTTGCCTAGTAGCTTAGCCTCTAGTTGCCCACAGCTAACACAACGTTGTTAACTGTATTATGATGGTTTTTGTAAACCGTTCTGCCTTTGCACATAAGGACTGACTTCTAGAGCTAGATGTATCAATTACTTAGAACATCTCTGCTAATGTTACCTTAGATAGCGTAGGCACTTCAGAGTTTTAACTAAACATTTGATACCAGGCCTATTGGTGATAGCGTTAGCATAGCCTTGTTGGCAGATGATACAGAGTTTATTCCTGTTCATTAGCATGGGAAGGGTCACAAGAGTGGTTGTGTAGCCTTGTCTGTCCTTACTGCAAACTGTTTTTTGACTCTTCCCAGCCCTGTTGGTTGTTGGTAGCTGCTGGCCTGCATGTCTCCTAAACCTGCTGACAGGGTTAAACAATGTCTGCTAGTAATAAGGGACTTCATCCCCTGCAATGTTAGATCAGCATTGCTATTCACTGTTTCTTGTCTACCCAGGGCCAGAGCTTCCGGCATAGAGACTAATCTCAGTGTGCTGGCATCAAGTAAGGTGTATCAGGGAACACAGGCACACATTACCACAAGCTGTAGCAATATTGTAATACATGGCAGCACCAATAAGGTAAAGCTTAAGAGATCAAAAAAGAAAGCTTTGCAGGGATGTTGAGTATGCCACACAGATGAATCAGCATCGATTAGTCGGTACCTTACCTGTGGAGTGTAATGATGAGATGTACAGTAGGATTACTTCACTGAAACACTGTTTGTCTCATAACAGTAGTAAGTGGGAAGTTTTGTTAACTGGCCTTCTTTCTGAGGCCGCCCTGAATAGGAATAGGAAAAAGAATAGGAATATAGACAGATATATATGGGACTTATGCCGAGGTTTCTGGGATACTGTGCTACAGGTTTCCAAGAGGGGACTTATCAAAAACTAAATCTAAATTACATCAGGAGCAGGACCATGGTGCCAAAACCAACTGTATAAGCAGATGTTCCGGGTCCAGTCTCTGCTGTGCTGTCCATTTTCTTTGTACAAACACTGAAATGGTAGTAAAAGGTGTAATGTTGATGGTATGATGTCAATTTGACTCTCACTTATTTTCACTGTCGAATTCTGCTGAAAATTGCAAAACAATTTTCATGAAAAAATATGCCAAATGTCTGGATGCTTACGCATGTTTTGTGGCTGCTCTAACCTGTTGATATAGGTGCCGAAATGACAAGAAAGAGGTTCCACAATACACACGTGCTGCTCAGGTAGGTGGTGTGGCCTGAGCAATTGTATCCCCACATCCATCAACTATGAATTGCATTGTCCAGGGCAACAGGCTGCAATCATTCCATCTTGTGGTACTCTAGACCATATGGTGCATTTTTTTTTTAATAATTTGGATAATTGATCATTTATGTCAGACCTTGTTACACATTCTGGCGGGTGATCAAATCCAGTGTCTAAGGATAGAGTCTGTTATATGCTGTATGAAAAAAAAAAAATAAATAAAAAAATAAAATAAAATATATATATATATATATATATATATATATATATATATATATGTGTGTGTGCAGCACTGGTATTGCAGTTATGGAAAGCTTTAAAAAAAGCTCTGTTTGCAAGCTATGAGCTGGAGTAAAATGGCGCAGGAATGACCTCTCTCTGATATTTATTAAAGATAAGCAGGGAGTGTCAGGATAAGACAGGAGTGAGTGTTCAGATCTGATACACTTGTTATTATGTTTAAACTTAATGCTATAACTCAATGATAAAGACAAGTTGTATAATAGCTGCTTAAACTCTGACATGGAGAAGTAGCACTCTCACTATTCTTTGTTGGTGAAACTCATACTTTGATGTGTCATGCTGTATATGCTGTGTGCAGGTTAGAGAAGGAAAGTCATGTCAACAGAAAAGCTAAGCCAATGTACATTCTGCATTCATTTTGCAGCTATCAAGCATGGATTAACATTTGTATTAAGGAATTGTAAACACACTTTATTCAGCTCGTTTTGTGACACCTGCTGCACAGCAACATATATTTATTTAAAGAAGTCAAATCATGCTTTTTGGCTTTATCCCTTTCCATTTGCATTAAATATCCCTTTTTGTCCATGTAATAGATTTGCTATGTCAAAAGCCTGAAGTCCACCCTAAAGGATGTTACCATCTCCCAGAGAAAACACAGCTACTGCAGCGTAGCGCCTACAAAACACTTATGGAGAAACACACTAAGCTGCAGCATACACAGTGACAAGACGTCCAACCGCTGCCACCCGCAGGACCCGCCCTTGTCTGCTTCTGATTTGCTAGTAGTTCCTACATAGGTGCTGCTCATGTGCAGCTCCCATCAAAGATTGAACAGAAGTGAAATGGATGATAAGAGGTGCTGCCTCAATGAGTAGTATGATGAAAAAATCTAGTCTTTTTTTGAAAATGAAACTATATAAACCTATTCTGGTACAATCCCTAAATAAAACCATGAACCTGAAAATAAGCATGATGTGAACACTGTGTTTTGTATTGCTAAATATTTGCCACTCTGTAGTTTTTTACCCTTCTTTTAATGATGTAAAACCAGCATTGAAATGCAGTGGAATGTAACTATATTTAATCATTTTGAGGTGCTTCTACTTTACCAACCTGTTATCACTCCCAAGTTGCCACATATGGATGCTTGTCAAGAACATATGGTGTCACTTTTTATTGCTTTTGACGCACAGTACCTATCACGTCATTGTTCAATGCTACAAGTAGGCCTAGTATAAATAACTTCAAAACATAATCTTTTCCTAACCCTAACCAAGGAGTTTTGGTGCTTAAACCTAACCAAACTGTTTCACAAAATTGACCACATGTTTTGATTTGACAGTCTAACTGGATGTTGCACATTTATTATTACTTATTTGACAGGTAATTTAATTGACCACGGAGCTCTGCATGATCAAATACAACGCTAAAAGGGCGTCCAGTTCAATAAAAAAAGCCACGCCAAGGACTCTTGACCAAACTTCATATGTGATATGTTGGATATGTTTTCTTTGTGTGAATGATAAATGGTCTGTACATGTATAGCGCCTTCCCAGTTTAGACCACACAAAATGCTTTACACTACAGGTCACATTGAACCCATTCACACACACTTTCATGCACTAGTGGCAAAGGCTAAGGTGCAAAACACAAACTCACTCACTCAATCATTCACACAGAAACCTATGCAATTTGGGGTTTGCCCAAGCAAACTTGGACAGGAGCTGGTTTGTTACTGGTATTAGTAACTGTGGCTATTGAAATTATTGGCATTGAAATTGTAATCCCTTATTCTACTCATTACTGACCAAAGTGATCATATTATTATAACATCTTATGGATTCATGTGTTACTGATCTATGTCATAAAGGCCACAAATACATTGTAAGTTGATATGCTCACGTTTACAGATGTGTAAGATGAGGTGAGGTCATTTAATTTTAATGAACAGAACTGACCAAACATTAGAAATATTCTGAAATTGAGTTGCAGCCGCTTTGGAATAATCAGCACCTCATCTGTCTGTAAGCTTAAGTAGCTCTCTCTAACAAGTAGGTTTCTCTTTATCTACATGTCAGTCCCTGTAAATGGTATGGATTAAAAATAAGGGATCATCAAACAATTATAGCGATGCATTCACCTATGTATTCAAAAAGTCAGTGCCCACCACATTTTGAACATTCTGTGAATGTATCTCTGACATGTTTTGTTTGAAAGGCAATAATAAAATCAAATCTCAGATACATATGGCTTAGGGTTTTTTTTTTTGATGAACATATAACTTCAACCCAAAATATCCTCCAGCAAATCTCTGCTATACGCTCTGTAGCACTCAACTATGCAGACAATTTTGAACGATTTTGAATAGGTTGTGGACAAGGGGTCATGTTAGACATAAAAACCTGTTAAACCTGCACCTATGAGGTAATGTCAGGTATTTTGCATTAAGAAAAGCACAGCTGACAATTTCTACACAATCTGGTGGATGGCACGTGGAATCCCCACTGTATGTAGGTTAAACAATACACTGTCAAATACTGAGACAAGATAATTATAGCTGTGAGATATTGTGAACTCAGGGAACACAGAGAAAGAACCCCTTATTAAGAGCTGTGTAATTAGGTGTCAAATAGCCGTGATGTGTGAATGCTGACTTATCTATCATCACCAAAGAACAGGGGAATTACATTTTTGGAAGACAAATCACTCAGTAACTACTCTTGTTACTCCAATAAAAGCTTGAACTACATTAATTTGCTGAAGATTTAGTAAAGGCTCACAGTGGTGTATGTTAAATGCTGCTCAGTACTGTATCACAATGTTGCTGGCCTTCACGTTTTCTACTGTGCATCATCAGTCATCATAAAGTATTTCTGACATCAACATTGTCAAAAGTAATCCACTAATCAATCACTTAATTTATTATTTTAGTGAATTATTGATCGCATTTCACAGTACACTTCTTCTCTGATGTATTTTGAAACATTGTGTTGGGGGAAAACCACGGGGCACTAATATATACATTGCTTTAATCAGGCTTTTGATCTTCAGTACAATTCTGCGATAAGTCAATTAAAACTAGGCCTGCCAAATATGAATTATGCAATAAGTTTATTAAAACATTTATCAGCTAGGCTTATTATAAATGGATGACTTCCAGTGGCCGACAGACAGATGATATGAACAAGTCATCAGATTGGCTTCTTCTCCATCTCTCTTATTCAACTTGGTTGTTTACCATTTTGCATGCAGATTGTTTTTGATTATGGAGTCCTACATAATCTGCAGTTTTTTGTCTTATTAAACTGCATCCAGTTCTATTGGCAAGCGCGCTGTGGTGGTTTCTGACATCATGGAATGGCAGGCAGAGATTTGAAAAGTCATCCTGTCCTTCATCGTCTGCTTTTATCTCCATTTTTTTGTGTGTGTGTTTACTTATCAGTAACCGACAAATCCAGATTTGGCCCTAACAGACTGGGAGGCTTGGTACTGTCCTTGGGGCATGTAGGGTGTCAGGGAGCACGCAAATGCCCCCCCTGCCTTGAGGAATTGTCAGTGAAAATGCTACCACCAAATCAATCTCTCATGGGCCTCCTGAGACATGGGTCTAGGTGTGAGAATAAACACGGGGAAGAAACATATAACACTAGGCAGCTTTGACTGGGCTTCGGTGCATTTTGGGCAAGTCGACAAAAAAGACAGTATTGCCAACTAAAACAATAATGGAACACGACGACAAATCCTTGAATCCTCCTAAATTGGTTTTGAAATAGATACTCTCCTTCAGGGCTATTGTCCCTACATTTGGTTACATTACATTACATTTTTGTCTTTTTGGTTATATGAGGTAAGATTTCTGCAAACTCTAAGAAGAGTAATTTTGCAGACTTGCTACAGACTCCCCCACCAAATTAGGGTTTGCTGTTTATTAGAAGGTTCAAGTAAAGACAAAAAATAAGAGGAAAGACAAAAACAAAACATGGGGACAATTATTTTGTAAGTGTTTTTCTCTGTCTCTGTTTATGTGATTCTTCTGGGCATTTTGGAACCTGTTGACACAGATTATTCAGGTGGAGGCCTGAGGGGCTGGCTGAGGGCGCTAAGCTGGGCCAGTGTGCACATCTCAGCGCTTCTCTGGAATGGCTGCCAGCTCCGTCTGCTCGGCTGTGATAATGGAGCCTCCATTCCCCTCTCTGTGTTGTGTGGAAATGTTTCCATTAGCCTTTGACAAGAAAAGTCCTCTCTGCAATTTAGTCCATCTTTTATGTCCATCTTGTTTCTTCCAACATGCAGATTTTATGCCTGCCTCGCTCTCTCCCTCTCTGTGTCTTGCTTGCGAGTTTGCTGCCTGCTGCACCCCTCAAGCGCTGCTGGAATGCTGGGGTGAGATAAAGAAAAGGCCCCGCTCTGAGCAGGTTCGAGTGTTTTGCTTTTTCAAATCAATGACCTTTTTTTGTGGGTTGTAAACACAAGGGATAAACTACAGTTTGACAGAGGCTATTCCAATTCAAATCCCGGCCTCTCTCACTGGCCATTTAAAAACATGCACTTTGACGGATGAGTTTAGTATGACAGAATCATAACACATTGCCGTTTGAACGGTATCCTTGTTTTCCAAATGCGCTCACGTCCATTGACACAAGCACATCTGGAAATTCTGATGTGACCTTTATTTGCATTACTAAGCTCATCAAATTTGAACAATAATTCACACATCCAGCTGAAACCAATGTGAAATATTTTGGCAAGCACCTCAAATGAGTGTAATGCAAATCTCATGTCTTTTTGTAGCACAAATAGGAACAGCAGCCAAAAGACTAACAGCTAGGCAATAATTCAGTCAGATGTGTAACAAACTTACGGCACAGTGGAGAAAGACAGCAAGGAATGGAGAGGGAGTAAGAGAGAGAGAGAGAGAGAGAGAGAGAGAGAGAGAGAGATGTGAGGAGGCCATACAGAGGCTAAACCCTTTTGGCGGGGCACAAGAATCTGGTCCAGTTAGCCAATATGAGACAAATTGTGGTCCTCGGCGACTCTGTGAATTGAAGAACTAGTGGAAATACTGTATGTGACTGTTGAACTCTACCGTCATAGCATATGAGATTGAGATTATACGTATAGTTTGGTGGCAAGGATTCTCGGAAATATGGACGGGCGACTTTCTAATATAGCGTGGAAAGTACTGGAAAAGTGGTTCTGTGTTTTGGCAGAGAACCTTTTATTTTGGTCCCTGCTGATGCTTTGAAATTCAAAGAGTTCCTGTGTGTCAAAATATTAGCAGTGAGCTGTTGGGAGATTTGTAAAACTTAAAACAAATATACATCAAATGTTAAAAAATCCTAATTAAATCCATATTTATGTATATTGTTTTGAATATATCTTCTTAATTTGTTAACACCCATTTAATGCTTCAAACAAGAAACTGGATGAGATGACTACTACATCTGCTGACTACTAATATTACTGCTATCAGTATGTCTTTCAATATGTTGGTCATCTTAGTGGCTGTGGATTAACTGAAAAAAATAGCTTTAAGCTGGCTATTTATTCTCAATTCACCTTCAGTGGACAAATAAATGTAATCTGCAGTAAAGAACCTTAGACGGGTGTTGAATGTGTTAAAGATCTTCACCAAACCACTCAATATTGGCATGTATGGCATGGTGGATGGAAGCAGTGTTGCTAAATGCCTGTGTATATGTATGCATGCATGTGTGTCTATATGTAGACCTAACAGCAGGAAGCACTGGCTGATTGACAGACTTCTCTCATTTCCTCAAGGGCAAGGTTGCATGTACTGTTGCAGCAGGTGACTGCAGCAGTGAGACTGAAGAACATATGGAATCCATTAACCCTTGTTGTTATTATTTACCAACCCTCTGAAACCCCAAATGAAGGTCCCATATCTACAAATACAGCCAGCATGTCATATGCACCATATCTCTGTATCACTAGTGTTGTGCATCATCCCTCATCAAAGGGAGTGTGATGTCAATATGGCTCAGAGCGTGTAATAAAATATGCAGGAATGTGAGTGACAAACATACAAAGCTGCCCCGGATTGTTGTGGTACATTAAAAGTGCTTTCAACATGGGAAGTGAGCTCAGAATATCAGTTTACATGACTTTGAACAAATAGGTAATCTCTGGGATTACATTAGTGAAGAGCTAAATTCTCAACACTCACATTTAAGTAATATGCTGATTTACTGTTCAACCACAAATGCACTTCTGTTGGGACTTCTGCAGGAAGCCATTCTTAAAATTTGAAACTGGTCGTTTACTGGCCATTTGTCATTGAAAACCAGAGTGTGTGAGTATTGTTCAAAGTTATCACGCCAGGGAACAGATGTGCTGCCTTTTCCGGTCTTATGGAGCTTGCCCAGTCACACTTAATATAGATCCACTGTCACATACACTTCACAACTGTTTGCAGGATAAGTGCTGGATTTCACAAAGTGTTAAAAGCTTAATCCACCCAAATGTGTGAACCTGAGAAGTATTTTGTTCACACCAGGAAGAGTAAATTGACTGAGGTTTGGTGTCAAGCACTTCACTTTGCCGTAAGAGGTTGGGATCAATAACGTGACCCTTCATAATGATTTAACTTTCAGCCAACTGTTTAACAGAGCCCACATATGCTGTAAACCGCTGAATTTATGTATTAGAGTATACCATTATTCTGTAAAAACACACTCTTCGATTAATATATGCATAACTGACAGTTATGACTTTGAAGCAAAACTCAAACAATGCTTGACTGTCAATAAAAAAGCTTTCATGAAGATACTGCAGAATTATTGCTGTAAGCTCAGTTGATACAGTGGCTTCCATAGTTTGAATGAATGTCATGACTAGTAGCACAGTAAAGCATGGGCAGGGCAGAGGGGATTTCAACAGTATGGGCATGTTTGCTGGAGAGTGTATGGATTTGTCATTGGAAAAGACCAGATCTCCATGTTCCAGACTCTATAGCACATCAATTTGATTCCAAATAAGACTCCCGCATAGGCCCCCATTCCTTATCACCAAACATGTCCACGTCAGTCTCCAAGATTTAGCCACGGCTAAATTCCTCCATATTTAGGCTGGCTGAATGATATGGACATCTACGCAGTTCCAATAGCTGCAGGCAGCGCCTCTTGAATAGCATTTTGTACATAAGCTTTAGCTTACTAGCCTAGGATACCAGGCCAATGCCTTATCCCTGTTAACAGAGACCCTTCTAAGACAGGATTAGTGGGGAAGATAGTCAGCGACAAGGGGGGACGGTCCATCTCCTGGGAAGCACCACCGCTAACCCAAACGTAATTGCATTTGTTTAGATAAGGAGATCACAGCAAAATTGAGTACTATGTTAGTCCAGCAATGCAATGTAAATTCATGGCACCACGATATGTAGAAAGCACATGTTAAGATGTTTAACATGTTTTTTACTGTTTATTTCAATTGTATCTTGACTGTGATGTCTTTCATTTTCCGTTAGCCACTGAAAATTGTGTGTATTTATTCCCTGCAAATGTATCTACTGTATCATACAAAATGCTTATTCTTCACGCCATGCAGAAATGAATTGACGTTAATATTATGCCCATTATATATATATATATATATATATATATATATATATATATATATATATATATATATATATATATATATATATATATATATGTATACTATGTGCAGGTCAGTAAACTGTGAAATAACATGAACAGAGACAGTGAGTGAGATACTGTAGAGAGGGGAAAAAAGCCACCTGACTTTCAGATGTGACCTTCCACTCTTCTCCTAGTCTCCCATTCCTTTATGGGTTAACCATCCTTAATGCTTTATGTATGCCTTGTGTGACACTCTTTGCATAAATGATACCAAATAATTGGGATTTATAAATTATTCATTGTGTATTAATGCAGGTGAAATGGCTTTTTGGCTTGGACTGCTGTCTGTCGTTCAGAAAATAAAAGAGGAGGAGGTGGGGTATCATAGATACTTTGCCGGGGAAAGAAAATAAATACCCCCACAGAAATATATGCAATCAAAATGCATGAGCCACGCATGGTCAGTGCAGCAACCTTAGTGAGATCCTTACTAGTATTTTTCTTCTCATAAACAATAGCTGATAGAGTCGTTTTAACTTTTAAGTTAAAACATGGACTAACTGTATATATTGTAAACATATATATTTCATATCTAGTCCATAGAAAGTCCTTAAATCTTATTTATTTTGGGGGAGTAAGGGTATTTCATCCAAACATTAAAAGCAGATTACCATATACGGTTTGCCCAAAAATCTGTGTTTTTGAGAAAAATATTACATATGGACCATACTATAGACTTTACTGCAATGCCTTTGTAACAGCCCTATGATAACTCATTTTACTTAACATTCAGGCAAAATGAGAAAAGCCACACACAGACTTAACCTTATGCTAACAGTTTCCCCAGTTTAACTGGCTAAAGGCCTGTAATGAGTGATTCAGTGCTCCATAAAGCAATGTTGTCTCCACTCACTAATACTTGCTGAAATGTAGTATGACAAGACATGCCATGTATCGTTGTTCCAACTTTGTGCACTCTTATCACTTGCATAGACCTCAGATGTATGATTCATAAAACTACAGCAATAAAACACAAATTGGCAAGTGTGAGAGAAGTTGTAGAATTAATGAGCGATCTAAACAATAAAAAAGAGTAAATCCATGTAAAACCAATGACATCATAGTAATGTTTTGAAACTTTTTTTAAAATATCTGTGTCCTATTTCTACTTTTTAGAACAAGCTCTCCTGAACTGCAAACTACACTGTTGTCTCCGCCTCTGTCCTAAGCTGGGCAAGTCTTGAGTTCCCCTATTCTTGTCCTAAATGCCTTGCATAATATCGTAATTACAGGGCTCTTGTGACCTTACTTTAACACGTACTGACCCAAACATTTGATACCGGGAGCTTGGGAGGGTAGAAATATTTAGACTGATAAAGAGGGACCCTACTCCTTTCCCGGGCGAGTTTTAGTGCGACATAATATTTCTTTTGGCAGGGGTCACGGGTGACTCGACGTATATCATCACTAACTTATTAGATCTTGAGGCAATTAGCCGAAAACAAACAGGCCAGACAGACTGGCTATTGAGTTGCCTGAACAGGGAGAAAATAGCCTGTGGCGCTCAGTCATTTCAGAGCTGCATCAAAGAGGAGTCCGTGGCATCAACAGAAAGAAAGAAACACATTGTTGCGGTGTAACGCCTATACAGTACTGGGGCTTAGCGCATTATTTTTCCAGTGATTCAGGTTACAGACCCAACTTGCCCCAGTATAATAGGGTGGTGGAAAGAACTTTTCACCTGAACACTATATGCAATGTGCAGCATGGTTAGTTTAGGATTAAAAATCCATTTAAGGTCCTCCCCTGACATGGGAAATCGAGCCTGTAGATTATAATGTGGGGACTACTCCTCAGTCTGTCACTGAGGTCAAGGGGACATCTTGATGTGCAGTGCCATAATGACTGCAACAAGACTGGGCACAGAAATCTTACACCATCCTGCTTCGCTCAAAGAGGGAGATATCACTTCCTCACATAATTGTCTGCAATAATTACAAATTGTCTTTGGAGTTGCCCCTGGACTAGAGACAATGAGGTCTGTGGAATGCCATGTGCTCTGTGGCACTTTTTAAATAGCTGTGATTTAAACTTTAAAATAGTTCTGTGAATCATGTTGAGGTGCGAAAATGAAGGAGAAAAGAAAGCATTTTTACCAGCAAGTTATAGGAAAAGTTTAAGTAAAAATACATATGCAAAAAATATGCAATAGCATGCATTTATCAAGCGCATTTGATTTTTCATGTACATATGTTGCATGCCTACATGCACCTGTGCAGGGTTATCTCACAACTCCTTTGTTGATGTTTGATCTTTAAGTATGAGACATCCTCACCACATATCAATTATTCCACAATTTAACACAACAGACAGACATTTGAGAAACAAAAGGTACTTTCATCAGCCCCTCGGAGGTGGAGACAAGGAAAAGAAAAATGGGAGTCTTTTGGCTTTTCAGACTTATCAGTTTCATGTGAATGGCCACTGGAATGCCAAGATTTTGAGTCTGCCTCTTTTTCCCACCAGATTTCTTTCTTTCTTTCCTGTGTTTTTTTTTTTTTTTTTTTAATTTGTTCATCGTTCGCTCCTAAGGATCTGGTTCCTGGACATGATATGCCAAATTACCTGCGGTATCAGTTGTGCCACTGGCAATGCATTGTAAGCTTGTAAATTCCACACAAACCCCTCAGAAGGCTTTGCCTCAGTGCTGTCACTAACTTCATTGTCTTTAGAAAGTGGCGGTACAAAAGAGACGCCGTTTGAAGTTGAGAGCTTAGGCCTGGCATTATCATAACAGAATAACTGCGTGCACTGGCAAGATGAGGAGCTGTTACAAATTGAGGAACTCAGATGAGATTTGATCAGGGTAATTATTCATGCCTAAGACCCAAACTTGTCATTTTATGAGACTTTTACAAAGGTTAACATTTTCATGTTTCTAATACCATTGATGCAGTAGTTCGTGATAGTAAAAAAAAACATGTTAACATTGCAAACAACAATATTTTAACGTTAAAGCCATGCAGCCCTTGATTTAGTGGTCATTGTGAAACTGATCCAACTTTGGATATCATATTTTGACATCCTCGGCAACAGTATCTCACAGATGCTATACAACCTATGAATCATTGTTCCAGGACATTACACATTAGGAACTGGCTTACTGTACCATTTGTAGCCCACTCAGCTAAAGCCATTGTGAAAGTCACACTTTTTGCTACACCACTGTTGCAAAGCTCCCACACATTTATCTCTTCCCCAAAGGTGATAGTTTGGAAATCTGTTTTGCTGGTCAGTGTGTGAAAGAAATGGCCCAAAAATAAATAAGCACTCTAACATTGGGGAAATAATACTCAGTATGCATAGAAAATGCCAAGTAGTTGTGGGATGGGAAACTTTTACTTGGGCTGTTGTGACTGTCACCAGATTTGTGCTGAAATATGGATGACAAATCATTGTTTACTTAATAAAATACAAATGTTGAAACCTTGAATAGCCAAATGTGTGTCCTGGTTAAACTGTGAGATATCACCCAGTTTAATAATATAGTGAAGTTAAAGTATGTAAATAAACCACTGTGCTTAATGATTATGACACTTTATTCTCCTTTAGGAACAGTCTCTGTTGGATGTCTCATTAATCGTGCTTTCAGGGTTTTATTAGGGTTGGATGGATTGTTTTTCCTTTTTTGGATTGTCTCCAATAACAGGCTAACAAAGCGGAAGACTGGGGGTCTTCATTATGTAATTGCACCCTAGTGTTACAATTCAGCAATGGATGAGGCTAATATCCTTTACAATATCAGTATACAAAGCCGCTTAACACAACTCCCATGCTGAAACACTTAAGGAAATTAAGTCTTAAGTAGTCTTTATTTCTAATAGACATTACTGTAGGTCATTATGATTACTATAGTATTTTCATATGAATAATACTGAGCAGCAACACATGCTGGGTTTGTATGACTTGCATATTTAAAAAATGTCTTTCTGATTATGTTTCAGCATTAGTTTGTAATTGTACACATTTTATTCTATCCTTTTCAATAACATCTCATGACCCCACACTGTGCTCTCACACATATTGGAAAAGCAGTCAAAAGTAAAAACTTTATGTTTGCCACTGATATTAACTAATTTCCATGTCATCTCTAAAGCTAAAACTAATGTGAACTTTGTATATTTTCGGAGGGTGCAATGAGAGGAACCAATAGGGACCAGAAAATAAAATAAAGAAAGTAAAGCGTACATACTAAAGATTAAAAAGCTAAAAAAAGTAAAATCATCAAATCCAGGGGTGAAATCACAACCAAACTCCACTGTTACAACACAATCTGTAATTACATATGATCCCGTATTGCATTGTTACAACTGTTTCCAAGCTATTCTGAGGCACCTCTGCTTGAATTTGCCCAGCCCAATGTTTCGATGGCTGAAAAACATTGAAAAAATTACAACAATACACATGCAACAAAATTGCATGCATGTTTCAAAACAAAGGTAAAATAGAGTCTGTTTATTTGAATGTTAAAGTGTTTAGCAGTCCCTTATAGTAAACATGTAAAAACAAGTACAATCAATTTATATAAATTTGACTAAAGCACATGTATGCTGCCTCTTTGTTTAACTAGGTAGTTTGCATGTCTCAGGATAATTATGATTCAGTGATAAAACAGTCTGTGGTAATGTAGCAGTAACAACAGTGATTGCTATTGTCTCTGCTTTGCATAAAGTATCATCACTGAGGTCTCATCTTAAGACTTTTTTGTGAGCCATGCTGGAGTGTTTATCTTGTGGCTGTGTGTAGAGGTGGATGATCTCACGGGGGCTGCTGGGTAGGTGGCGGGGTTGGGGCTGTGGGCTCATTGCCTATGCATGACGGTGTTGTAGGGAGATTAGAATAACACTGACTATATTCTGTAAATGAAGGAGAGAAGCAAGAGAAGCCTCAGGAGTCCATTATGGATTTTAATAATACATCAAGGTAGTGTAACTGAATAACCGATCTCAGAGGGAAGAGGCGAGGAAGAGGGGAGAAAAAAATACACACGTGACATTTGGCTAATATTACAATTTGAATTATGAAAACAAAAAGGACTTTTAGTTAATCTTCTACTTTTATTCATCTTTAAGCATTTTTGTTTTTCCCCCTTTTTCTCCCCTCTAACTTCCCCCTGAATCCAGAACACGGTGTAAACAAATAAAAGTGGAGGAAAAACAGTTTGGCATCTCTGTAGATTAATTAATGTGCCTGCGACTTGGCATCACCGGGCGAAAATTATGTGCATAAATAATATCACTAATTAAAAAGATGCAGATTAACATGCAAATAATGTTAATGAGGATCTGCAATTCCAGAGTGTATTCGCATAACATCAACAATTTAATGTGTTGGAAGGACTGTGTTTGCATTACATTAATAAAATTCAAAGACCTGTGCATAGAAAATTCTGTCGGAGTCTGTGTTTCCACTTGTGAGTTGTAAATTCTGTGGGCAGTAACAGCCACTTCTTTGGCAGATGCAAAAGTTATTATCTCAAAGGCTGGCTGAAGTGGTGCCATGAGCCAGTACGACCAGCTGTTAGCGAGCGGCCAGCCAGAAAAGCACTAAGACAATTAACTGTATTAGTTGTTGGGCTCTGCTGTTTATTTTCTCTCAGATTAATTTCACATGGCTGACCAGAAATCTGCCGGAGAGGGGGAAACAGACACAAAACAAACAAAAAACAACACTCCAACTGGGAGCAAATGTGTGAAAATCTAGCTCCCCTTCCTACTTAGAGAAGAAAATGCTATCAAGAGAAATACTTGTGTATATGATATCATCACTGTCTAATCCATACACAACTGCCATGTTTCATAAGTGTTTCCACTGTATTGTACTGTACATTGGTGAAACAAGATAGGCAGAGAATTTTTGACTGAACTTTTTTGGATTGCCTCATCAAGTGAATTGCATAAAATGCAGTTCAGCACTTGTGTGAACTTTAGTCCTTGCAAGAAGGTCCTACTTACAGCTCATCCCAAACCCCCCCAAAAAGGCCAATATGTACAAGCAAGAAAAAAGAGACCCTCAGTGTGTGGACTTAATGGATTTCACAGTAGAAATGAAATGACAAACTTGAGTGAGCGCACCCCTTCCTGTGGGGCAAATGTCTGCTGGATTTGGATCGTTACCTGCAGAATAAACAAGGCCCTTTCTTAACAAGGAAAAATACTGCCCATGTCTATCAACACAGTGTCAAGCAGGGAAAAGGAAAGGCTCTCCAGTCTGCGGTGATATGCATCGACTGTCCTCAAGAGGACATTTACTCTGAAGCCATTCATTTCACAATGGGTGAAGGCTGTATGCCTGTTCTTCTCACAATGGGCAGAAACCCCATAACAATAACATTTATCATAGATGGTACAATGTGGCATTCCCATTCACAATTAAATCATACATTGGGCGATATACTAAGCACTACATCTTTATAGAAAACTTTATCTTCATGGAAAAAAATTGGAACAGAGTTCATGAACTTCTATTATTGTCATTTTTCAGTGATGGAGTTCATGTACTCCGTAAAAATGATGATAATAAATGAAAGAGTAGCTATAATGAGACAGTACAGACAATATTATATATTTGTATACTTCAGCAAAATCAGGGACCAATTTACAGCTTTCATAATGAACTATAATTAAAGAATGTACAATTAAACACCTAAACATCAGGTCTGATATATATATATATCATTTATGTTTTTACAAACTGTTATTGCTGTAAGGTCAGTAGGTCTTTCCGAATATGACACAATATTAAATCATAAGCTATCACCGGTTATATCTTCAATAGCAGTCATTTTCTGACAGTTGCCATGGAATGATTGACTAAAACAAAGTCAAAATGCCTTCATTGTCTCCACCATGTCTGTCATGCCTGTGTGTGGGGAAGATGTTGGTGCTGCTAAAATATTCAGGCACAGTGGATGCATACGATAGCTTCTCAGGACATACGGTTTGTGTTATGCTTGGCATTGAGTGTGCTACACTGTGATATTCTGAGAGGAAAGTCAAGCGGGAAAAAACAGAGAGAGAGAGAAACACAATGACCTCTTCAGCTGGGCACGGCTCTAGCAGCTGGCCAATAACTTAAACAGGGCCTTGTAATATGCTTCCTTTGGGCTGCAGAGAACTGCACAGACAACACATAAAAATATGACAAGCAGATGATGGATTAGGGTCATAAGTCTCAGTTCAGCCGTACAAACAAAACATCATGATCGTGTGTTACGACAATACGGTTAATAGACAGAAATTAGCAGATGTTGATTGCAGCTTGGATACTGTCCGCATACCAACAGGCTCTCAGAGAGAGGCATCAGCAGGCGGCTTGGCTGGATTGGGTGAACCCATAATACATGGAGCCAGGGAGACCCCCTGCTCACGGCATGTGTTATAGCAGAACCACAGATCTGCCTACATTTTATGTTTCGTAAACTGTGTTCATAAGGTTGTCCCACGATACCCTTTCACTGCTGTCGACTGACCTGTCCATGTAAACCTCCAACTTCCAGGCAATTTTTTTTTTTTTTTTTTTTTAAAGAGTCAACCACTTTTGATCTGCCATGGCGTTGTTTCAAAGTTGTCAGGGAGGGAAGCTGTTTTAATGTAATGATCCAGGGTTTTTATGTTCTCCTCTCATAGCCTAAGGTGAAATGCACATTTCATCAAGGTTATGGAGGGCTGCTGTAGTATTTACGCCCCTCATAAATGCAAAGTTGGCGTTGCCTCTCTGAAGACTTTCAGTGAAATTTGAATGCTGAACTACAAAGCACTTGTTAGAACAGAGCTTGGCAGATAATTAAATTCAACCCTACCAGTATCTCTCACTGCTGGACAGGGAAAAATCTAAACTTAATTGCTGCTTTCCGGAACTTGTTGATTACTCCCATCGTTGTGTCTGTCATGTGTGGTTGGTGTAATGTTTTGGGTTTCTGTGTTGTTTTGAAAGGACACTTGCAGTACATTTGAGTAGATTTAATTTCAATATTTATTTGTATTTTAAAACACATTGTGATTTATAATATAATACATTTACTGTTAAATATAATTGGGCTTTCCCGTTATCCTTCTTGTTTATACTTACTTTAAAATATATAAAGCCTTATAACTACCGGGGATAATCAAGAGGACATGAAAATTTCCTAAACCCTAAACAATCTATTTAAATAAAAAGAAAGAAAAAAAAGGAACAAGTGATTTTCTGTTTCACAAAAAGATGATTTGCAAATCTCAAGTCAGAGGAAATTGAATAAACCCATCCATTCAGCTTTAACTAATACAGAATTAATAGCACTTACAATGACCAAATTATTTTCAAACTCCACACAGACAAAAGAGAGAGAGGGAGAGGGAGAAAATTAAATCGCAATTATCATAAAATCCATCATTGTAATTCACACAGGCTGAGTGTTGCAGTGTTTGGATAGGTAATGATTTTCTAATATGAGAAGGTAATTTGCATAAATAGCCTGGAGATGGGTTATCGTCGTCATCATCATCATCATTTTCGATTCCGCACAATTACGATCCCTGCACTATATATCAGAGCTCACAGCTATGTAAAACCACAGCACTAATTAATAAGCCATTTACAGACTAGCAGCTAGTTACAGTTGGTCCTGCTGATGACCTTAGCGAAGATGAGCCGTCTCAGAAGTGCCTGTGTGTAACTACAAACATAATGATGTGCCAGGAGGGAATCATTAAAAATAATTTACACAAGCCTTCATTTACCCAGATCTTTTGATAGCACGCTTCCCCCGGTGTTTAGATCCATGGCACAGAACCTCCTTACCATTTGGAAAGTGCCGGCCGGGGGAACGAGTGGGGATACCTAAGTGGTTAATTAAGAGCTGTTGGGGCGCCGGGAGAGCCTCCTGAAAAATCTCTCTGATGTCTGCTGTGTCAAGTGTCTCTCCCAGACTGAGCAGCGAGAGGTGGCTGCCACACTAGGCTAATTACTGGGAAAGGCAGGGAGCAGCTGAGGAGAGGAGAGGGACCCCTAAATGAAGCACTCTCTCCAAGAATCCAAGCATTTGCACACACACACACACACACACACACACACATATATATATATACATATATATATACATATATATATATATATATATATATATATATATATATATAATAGAGATACACATACATATATAGATCACACACAATCAAAAACATTTTGAGCCTAGTTGCTAGGCTGGCTGCTCCATTGAGCACAAAGAGGAGGTATCAGGGGTATGCTCATTCTATAAGCAACATGAAAGGGTTAACTACACCTGGATGAGAATGATGCTCTGACAGAGAGAAGGGTCTGTTTTCATATTGAGAGGAAGGACAGGAGAGGGTAGAGAGAGAGAGAGAGAGAGAGAGAGAGAGAGAGAGGAGAATGAAGAGAGGGGGAGAGTTGAACAATAAGCATGTTCCTCAGATGAAATGATGAAACAAGCTGCTCATACAAAGTCCTGCTGCTGTAACTCAGCTTATATTGTCTCATTAATAGTCCTATTTGCAGAAGAGAAGATTCAGCACCACATCTGCATGTGTACACATACTATGGTTAATCAATAAGATATACTTTAGAGAGAGAGAGATTAAAAAGAAAAAAACATTTGTGAATAGATTTTTTTTTCAGTTTAGGAGCTCACATTCTAATATAAATGTACACATATGTACATTGATAAATGGACTGATGGGTGGATAATTAAATAGTTTTTACAAGAACTATTCTGAATAAAAGAATAAAAACCAGAAAAGTAACACCTTTGCTGCCCATTCCTACTTAATGCCTTGATTAAAATATTTGCACCTTCCCCCAATGGTATAAAGTGCCAAGAAGGAAGTGTACCAAATATGTCCCCTTTAATCTGCAGAATTCCCCACTGCAGTGTCAAAATTCTGTTCAAATGAAAGTGCTGCCAGAGAGAAAGGGGCTGAACAATACTGTGGGATGCAGGCAATAGCTGCCGTGAAAGCCTGTGCTGATCATGATACTTTGGACCAGGCCCTCGAATGTGCTTGGCTCCTTCCTCCTTCCTCCCCTCGCTGCCTCCCTCTCTCTTTCTGCCTCTGACTCCAGACCATGCTACGGAGGGAGCAGAGGGAGAAAAGGGCTATCCAGGGGAAAGATAGACAATAAGGGTTTTAAAGCCTCGGAGCTGCCTACAGCAAAGCCGCTTTCCAGGCAGCGAGGAGCCAGGCAGACGCTACCAAGCCAAGCACCCCAGCCACATCAGCCATGACAGAAGGCTGGCAGAACAATCATCTTAACAATATGGCTGAGTCGCTGACCCCACACTGAAATGGGGCTATCGCTCCAACTATGGCTAGTGTTATGGTTGGCTTGCCACTGGCACTAATAGCTCAACAGCGAGCCAGGCCTTGGATCAGGCCGGTTGTGAAGGGACTGCTTGTGTCGGTTGTCGAGGAATGTGAAGTCACAAAAGCTGAGACAGTAAAAGTCTGCTTGGTTGCTGATCATTAACACGAACAAGATGATGATTGATGGGAATCACAGTGGTGCTGGTAATGGATTTAACGATGATGATAGAGATGATGAATATTTCAGCATAGATCACACTACATATTGTACAAAACTGTTATCTTGGACAAATTTTATGAGAGCATGAGAGCTTAACCCCTACTGTGAAAATCCTTTTTCGTTTTATGATTTGAAATTATTGCACAGTGATTTCAAACTGCTTAAATACCTTATTGCAATGTCATCCTGAAACACATCCACGAGATTTGCACGGACCACCACATGCAGACCTGTGATCAATGTTTGGTCTCCACCCAAAGACTAAGAAACACTGTATTAAAGCTAACCCTCACCAAATGACTGTGTACTCTTCCATATAATCAGTTGCTTTATAAGAAAAGCAGGAGTTGGACTTCATAGCTCCAATTATGTGCAACTGCAAATCCCTAAATGTTCTAAAATACCCAAACCTTGCAGTTATCACAGAACTACTATAATTATTTTAATTGACCTGGCTACTTCTATCAAGCCGAAAACCTGGCTATACCTTCGTGAGCTGGAAAGCTAGCAATTATATGTTTCACTATGGAGTGAGCATTTTTTTAAAGAATGCTAAAGGATTAGGGGAGAAACAAACTAGCTATTAAATGATTTCCGCATGTGTGTGTTGTTCTTTAAAGAGGCACTTTACCGCTTTCCTTTACATTTTAAGGCGACACACTGTTTGTGTTCAGTGATGTCTGTAGAGAGCTAAACAAAATATAATTTGACAATTTTATAAAAGCAAAAACATATGGTGTATATAAAATAAAAATATATACATATACGTAGATTTAGGACATTAAAACAATAATTGTCACCCATAATAAACTTTAATGCTCTGACTGGAAGTGTCATAGTATATAAAAATATATTATTTAAGCCAAAAAAATCCTTTATTTGGTTGACATTACAGTGTCAAATAAGTCACCATTTTATTGTCATTTGGAGCACATAAAAAATTAATTAATGAATAAACTGAGAAAAAAAATGTTGACGCAGGATAATGTGCAGTTCAGGACCTTAAGTAAAAAAAGAAACATAGACTTCCGTCCTTCCTCCGGACCTTTATTCCACTATAATTTTATAGGATTTGTGAAAAATACAGCTGTCCACACACTTGTTGTATTATTTGAGTCAAAAACAGATATTTGCACGAAGGCTGAAGTCCCCAGACTGAAAATGAGAGGTGTAAGAAAGACATGGCGGGGCCCCGGGGCGTGGGCACTGTCGCCAGTGTTCTCAGTGTTAACCAGGGTACACATAAACACACAAAATGGAAAGGAAGTGTCTTATTGTGTGTGTTTGAGTGTGTGTGGCTGCAAAGGATACCAGACTGTGCACAAAGGATCACAGCTGCAAACACGCGCACACACATACACACACAAATATGTAACACACAATGCCCTAGTTGTTTGGCCAGGGTGTAAGGTAGTCAACAGAACCGCAATGATAGTTACATATTACTGTAAGTATCTAATTTCTATTATTATTATTATCTATTATCTAATTATTATCTAATCTATTTACACCAAACAAAGGGATCAGAGTGAGATTTGAATAAGGGCAGATGCTATAACTGAGACCAATATGCCTTGTTGAACTGGGTCTTATCAAGAGTGGTGTCTAAACATCATCTGGTATATCAGATGTTTAGACACAACTCTTGGATTTTGTAGTTCATTTACTTCAGAAAACCAACAATGTAAATCACTCACCATGTACAGCATACTATCACACCACTTCTATCATTCCTCCTTCGTTCACTTCACCGCATAATAAACCATCGTTGGGAATATGGAAGACGTGTAAGTATCGCACATGCTCATGGTTTTGTATTTGCATTCTATTCTACTTTTTTTTTCTTTTTTAATGAGATTTCACTTTTAATGCCACATTTTCATGCCTGCCACGCTTCACGCAGCCCTGCGAATAAACACTGGTATCAATGGTTGGCCAGAAAGTAGTGCCATAAAGGCTGCCATGAAATTTGTTTATCTAGCTGCTGAATTGTATTCAGCTGGGGGTATATGGCATAATAATGCAAGAACTGTGGGCTCTGTAATTAAGTCTGTCTTCAGATGCTTTCGAAGCAATTCATTAACACAGTCTCTCACTCTCAGCTGAGATGCAGAAAGTAATGCCATTCATTACACGATGAAAGTTAATTTATTAAATGATATTTTTAAGTTTTTGACTAACCAAGTATAACTTTTTCCCTTCCAGTTTGTTATAATTAATATTTCTCATTATGAGTTTTGCAATACAATAATTGGTGTTCCGGAGTAAAGCCATTAAAAGCTACATGGTGTTTTTGAGTATTAGTTTGTGATTGCTTTCCAGGACATTTTGGAGACTAGATCAATTTCCTTATCTTTTGCAAAAGGGGCTACACATAAAGTTGTAAAGAATAAAGTTGTTGTCCCCTGCCTTTGTTAAACTAATAATGTAATACAGCTTTACTTTGCAGTACAGCAAAAGTGCAAAATTGGGTCTTCCATGAAGGCTATAACTGTAGATGGCAGTCTGGCCTTTACTCTCTGCATGCCTGAATGGAACAGCAGTTCTTGTTTGAATTTTGGTGGATGCCGAGCGAATAGGTTGCACAGTCTTGGTTTCTTGGATAATAAAAAGGTGTTTCCTTCCCCAAACACATATTTCTCATGAAGTGTCACCAGATCTCTGTTTCATGCAAGTCATTTTAATCACTCGTTATTCTCAAATATTCTGTTTGCCAATATAACCAGTCCAAACCCAATTTTCACAAAATATCACATTCTAGAGGGACAACACCCATTATAGCTGTGTTGTGATGTTTACATGAGTGGACAAGGGGCTGCTAATGTTCCCACCACTAATAAAATACCTATTGTGTAACTTTGTTTGACTCACAACAGCTGTGTGAATTTTCAAATTGGTTCAATACAATGCGTGTGTCATATAAAAACTTTGATGAAGGATTGCAAGTAACTTGAGGTTTCCCAATACATAATGCTTGCAATAATTCCAAGATAAGTCACATATCGTCACATATTCTCATTGTAATGCACATTCAAAAAGCCCCTTTCCCTTCTTACATTTTGGACAGTTTTCAATTTGCCGCAGAGGCTTAGCCAACTTTAAAGTGGCTACAAATTATGAAATGAGGCTTTTGCCCCTATTGCGCTCTTGCCAGTTGGCTGCCTATGGCAACACATTCAAAGCTAAAAGTTGGTTTTTCAAAGCCAGGCCAATTAAAGGATATGAAAAACAACATAATTTAAACTGTGATCGTTTGGCAGAACCTTGGAATGAACAGTGGCCCCTGTAATGGCCCATCTAAGGGTGCTTCTGACTGCTCTGGAGGGACACTAAACATTTACCAGAGAGAGAGAGAGAGAGGAGAGACAGAGAGAGAGAGGAGAGAGGAACCTGCAATCTGCATCATGTTCTGTTTGCAGATCATGGACTTTCTGGGTCAGTAGTGAGAAAATAATTATTTGCATACTGAGCACACACATCTGAACACACATTTTATGAAGTGCTTCAAGAAGGAAAAAAACAACAACTGGCTAATAAAAAAACAATAAAGATAATGCCATGGCTAGATGCATGTCAGTGATCTAGAGCATACTTTACAGAAAGGAACCTCACAGTCATTCCTTGACAAAACAGTCATCTTATTTACAAGGCTCACAATAACCCTACGCAAATGTCGAAAAGAGGAATAAAGAGAGGGGAGGAAAAAAAATAATTAGCATATTAATCTTTTTTATGCCGTCATCTCTCAGGTCCAGGGGACCCACAGTGTAATTTAAATCTAAATGCTTTCCCTGGCATTAGAATTCATTTTAGATGGGTCAATTGTTCCATAATAAAGGGATAGAAGGTGTACTTCATGCAAGAGATTTATGTTTGCCATTTGTTCATATTCATGTGCTACTGAATACCCCTCAATTCAAATGGTGATGGCAGCTCATATCAGTCGAGCTCCAGACCTACAGATCACTAACCGGTGGCAATGAATTTCATTTGCGGAGGACAAAAAGAGTGAGGAAGAGAGAGGGAGGGAGAAAGAGTAAGAGAGAGAGAGAGAGCAAGAGAGAGAGAGAGATGTGGGGGGATCAGCTCCCCAACACAGTTTATTGATTTTTTTTCCCTGCTCGACAGAAAGCCTGTATAACAGCTCTATTGCCCTCATAATGATTAGTGACAAAAGTTTAATTAAGCAATTATGAAGCCAATAATAGAGTTGTCTGGTTTGCTTAGCTTTAGACTGTTTAAGACTTATCTCCTCTCGCACATCACAGCAGCTGGAATGTGCTTGAAGAGATTAATGCCGCGAGAACACAGATGCCCACTTTAATACAGCGCCATGATGCCGTTTGAATGAAGTTGAGAACACAAGCTTCTCTTTATCAAATTACAAGTCTGCTTTTCATGAATATGGAGGGAAAAGGGAAGAAAAAAAAACAGCTATGGCTTCAAGGTGTAATTATAAAGACATACAACAGAGAGACACACAATTCCATTTTAGTAATCTCTCCGTACAAAATATGCATGATAATGTATTACTGAATAAAGACTTACAATGTTCTAAGAGGCTTTGGCATTTTACATTTTCTCAGACAATTGGACATTTCTCAATGTTCCTTAATATTATAACTGATCCCCCACCTCTCTCTTTCGTTTTTTGCACCTTTTTGTTTTTTCTCTGAAAATTGATTATATTATCTCCCCTCTCCATACAGACAGCAACAAATGAATGAGGTTTCAAGATCCAAACTTTCTACTCAAATTCACTTAGGAGTGATGTGATTTATATACGTATCTGTAAAAGAAAATGTCATATTCAAGATAATGTGTTAAGTGAAAGACCAAATACCACACAAGGTATGAGCATATGTTAAGTGTTGTTGAGAATTGTTTGGTTCTTGTTATTAAAAAGCACTGGCAATAAACCAAAAATACTTCCAAACCCAAGCTGTTGGCTATAAAATGTCACACTGCAGCTGATTTTCACTGTAGCTGATTAATTACCCAGGCATTAGCAAATTGCATTCACTATATACATTTTCTGTCCTACAACTGCACCGTCACTTAATCTTTAAACTGGATTATTTGTTCAATCCTAACAACAGATCTATAAAGTAGATGCAGTGTAAGTGGACTTCAATGATGCCACTGTGTTTGAGGAAAAGTTGTAGACATGGCATGAAAGAGCCTTACTGAGTAGTCTATAAAAAGTCCTTGGTCCTCTAAGCTTATCCACATTTACTATGAGCGCTGCAACACAAAGTTGTGTGCTGTGACGGCCTAAACCCCAGAGGAAGCACCAGAGGAAGCTCATGAGCAAACAAGCTGAAAAGAGGTTGCTGTTAGTATTACTGCATATCCAGTATTTATATGTTCTGAAATAAAACTATTATAAGAAGGAAATCTTAGACGGCTCTGGGACATGTTTACACCATTTTAGATAATGCCTACTCTTGCTCTACACATTGAATCGCAGATTAGTCTAATATCAAGTATTAGAATGTGTCTGTATTCAAGGAGGTCAAACTCTGTTGAATTTAATGGGTTTTCTGAATATGGTCTTCCAGTTTTAGATCCTTTGTGCGCATGGCATGAGCCCTGCGAAGTGGTTTAAGGTGGAGAAATTTGTCTTAGCTACAGAGTTAGCTCTATTGACAATGATATATCAAAGGTTTCCATATGCAACATTTATTATCGACAAGTAATGTTACACAAGCATTTAATCTGTCGCATCAAAATACGATTGATGTAAGACAAATGTAGATTTCAATGCACATGCATGGTTGAGTTTGTGTTTGGCTACATGCACATGCATGTGTGTCACTGCAACAGCCTCCTGTGAGAGTGTGGAATGCTTTGGGTTAAATCTTCCAACCTAAATTGCAACACTTCTCAAGGTCGAGGTCATCTGCGATATGGCCCTCTCAGCTGGGTGTGCCAGAGCACAGAAGAAGAAGGGTGCTCACTGAGAGACAGAAAGCAAAATCCAAAAGGAGAAGGAGAATAAGCACAATATCCTACAGCACATGCTGCGTTGTGGGATGTTGTGCTCTCTCTCTCCCTTTCTCTCTCTCCCCCTGGCTTCCTAGGACAATGAGATGACATGGTGAAGGTGGGACTGCATCTGGCATCATATTTAAACAGGGCTGCCACATCTCAGGAACACGGGTCGTTGCCAGATTGCAGGCTAATTAAGGAGCTTCTTGGATGACCATCAGTGCCTGTCGGTGGGCAAGGTAGCAGGCTGAGCCTTGCTCCGCCACACTCCCACTGCGAGGCCTTGAAAAGACGAATGGCCACTGAAGCCCCCTCGGGACCTCATAATACTACATATTTTCCTCCAAAACAAAAGATGTCCCTTATGGGATTCCTATTTGCCTTTCCCCTGTGTCTCCTCCCCCCTTTTCAAACAAGTGTAAATTGCCTTGCCTTTTGGATAGGTGTTCAAGTGGCCTGTCCACACACATTAGCCAATTGTCACTAAAACAAATATGCACTAAAATATGTATTTCACAGATGCTGGCAGCTGAACGCAATAATTAGCAGTGATATAATATGCTGTGAAGGTTATTTAATGACTTTGTCGACTAATTTTGCAATAAATAATTATTTTGTATAATTAAAGGAAAGGAATGTGATGACATTATGGGCTTGGCTTCAGGGGGAAAAGACCAAAGCTGTTATTGTGTTGACAGATAATCACCCTGTTAACTACTTAAGTGATAACATTTCTGTGGGTACAGTTTGACTTGCTATTAATTGCATTGTAAAAGTTCTGCTTTAGCAAGGAGGGCTCAAGCGAGAAGCCTCTTCATTGTTTTTGTATTTGGCATAATGCCTGTTTATGACAGGCAATATAACATAGCAAAGTGCGACCGGTTTGACAGCGAGTGGGAAGCCGGAATTGTTTACTTGACTTCATTTCTTTTCCCCACTTGCTGCCTTTATTTCGTGCCAGTGTGAGAAAAGCGGAGGGAAACAAGATGTGGTTGAAAAATGCAGCTGGCTGGCTGCTTGGCTAATAAGATGCCCATCATGCTAGCTAGCACGGCTGATTTGTGTCTCCCTCTAACTCTCTCCATGATTACATTCTAAGAAGCCCCCCCGCCGCCCCTTCTCTCTTCCCCCAGCTGATCCTCGTCTTGTTACGTGGCATTAATGACACTTCAGTCATTGTGGCTTTCAAGCAGAGCCCTTCCACAGCGAACAGAGAGTTGACATTTCCTGACATTTTCCCAACTAATTACAGTACAAATAATTAAGCATGTTCCTCTATGTAACAAATGAAGGCGAAAGCCGTCTGTCAGCCTGGGCCATGATTGATGACACTCCCGGGAGACTTTATCTGATGGGTCCTGCCATGAGGTACAGAGGAAGCAAATTTATTAGAACGAACAATGCAAATTTAGAGTCATCTCATCCAGTTATGCGCCAAGGCAATATCCGTGTCAAGGTGAATGTGACAATGAAAGCAAAATATTAGCATTTTGTGGAGCAGGCTGAAGGGGAAATCAGAGCACTGAAATGACAGGCCTAATTATTTTGGCTCACACAGGCCAGGACAGCTGTTTCTGGTGTCCTGAACAAGCCTGTCACACAGGTAACCAAATAGGGTCTGCGTATGAGCCTCTGTATTCGACACTCCACGGATGTGTCTGCCACTAATGACCAATGCTAATGTCGCTGCCATGTCTCTAAAAATGAGGGGGAAATATGTGGCGGTGTCACTAGGCAAGTTTTTTTTTCATCAGTCAACAATTTTTTACATAATTATGTGTTTTTAGAATTAACGTTTGCCTGTCACCTATTGGCCACCCACGTTTTCTATATGATAATTTTGACATACACGGCCAACTAAAGCGAAAAAAAGGTTAACATTTGAAACTATCATCTTGTTTTTGTTTATAGATATCGAGTGAAACATTTATACTACAGATGTTTTCTGTGTTTAGGGAATCATGTGTACCACATTTAAAAAATAATTTTTTTAAAAATCTGGTAATAAGATTTAGCAGTTGCTCATGAATATATTATCAACATATAACCTGTGTATCACAATGGGTATGTTTATTAAAAATGTGAGTATGCACAATAAATCATTTAAGTTAAAGATCAATTGTAAAATGTTCTGCAAGCATGTAGTCATCTGTTGATTAAACGGCAGTCTAATTGAATCTTTCTGCAAGACAAAACAAATAGGTGTTAAGGTCAAGTATGAGTGATGCTGAAAATAAGTCATTAATGGTTAATGTTAACCACAAGTATTTCATGGCAAGTGCTCTGTGCTTTCTGCATTAGAGAGCTACTTGTGATATATGAACCAACAATGAACAATGGACTTAGGCTTTTATGCTACCAAATAGCAATATGTTGTCTGCATGCATCTGTGCTTTGGGGAATACAAAGGTTGCCGCCCACGCTCATAATGAATCTAGAATTTGTACTCCAGGGCAGCCTCACAATGGCTCTTAAGGGGAAGGCAAATCCGGATAGGTTTGGAAAAAATCTACATGGGGATCAAAGTTTGCTGCTTAGTGGCTCGCTGGCTGGCTTGGAACAGATGGGCGTCGGAGGCACTATGAGCCTATTGAGATTCAGGATCCAAAGTGGCTGCTGCTCTGTACACACAGGCAGATGATGCCTTTGTGTCAGTGGATTGCCGATATGCATTTAGGTAGGTAGGGAGGGATGTGGGCTTTTTGGCTTATGACTTAGACAAAGCAGCAGTGAAACAGGAGTTCGTTTAAAGCGGAGTGTGTTTAGGGATTCACTCACACAGGTTGGGTAAAATATTCCTTGGTTGTAAGCATTGTAATTGAGTTTGTGTATCTTAAATGAGAACAACAGGCACCCTTTGTACACTTTGCCACAGCTTTTTTTGTTTTGTTTTGTCTCTAAAACACCACAATTAGCAGCAGCTTTGTAGGCTATACAATCCTCTACTCTATGTCCTTCTTATTTGCAAATAAATTGCTTTGTGACATACAATAACAATTTATAGATCTTATATAAAGGTTAAAGCTCATATTATAAAAGACAGCCATTGGGTTCATTCTTTTGTATTGTACCATCTCCCTCGCAAAATTGGATTAAATAAAAAATTCCTCTGAATTGCATTTTAAACAGCAGACAGAAATCAGCCCTCTGTTTGTGTTTCCCCCTTTGCCCAAAATATTTTAAAGGGCAGAGTAAGACAGTGTGACTTTTTCTGACACTTAACCCCTGACATTAAGAAAGATGATAGCACGGCCAGGCAGTAAAGGCGTTAAAAGCACTGCATCACAGAGCACGCACAGTCTGGGCACGAAAACTCTTACAGTAGTTGCAGTTGCTCATGAATATACTGTGAACATATAACGTGCGTATCATAATCGATATGTTTATTAAAAATACACACAGTTTTGCCTGCATACATGATTGTGCACGTTAACATAAAATGCACAGATAAATTCTGCACCAGGCCGAGATGCTAACTTGCAGAATGAATATACAATATATTTATATATCTTATAATGTCTAATTCATTGTAAATATATTACTAATAAGCAGTAAAGACAAAGCTTGTGATTAAATTCCAGCGCACTCTAAACACTTCCTGTTCCAGCTGCCCGAGATGTCAGAGCAATGTGATTCCTTGAAGGCAGTGACGTTGCAGGTTGACTGTTGACAGCTTTGAAATGCCAAAAAGTTGAGCAGGGTTCAGAAGCAGTCACTCCAAGCCTAACTTCCTCCTTCCTACCCCACAATTAGTTCTTACAACACAATATGTCAGCACTTCAAGGGAGGAAACAGAAACAATTCAACAATGTAAAACAGGTTTAACATTTCTGTTATGGAAACATCAGTGATCTTCGACAGTGCCCCTCGGGACGCTGTGCTTTTTGTTCCTGCTTTGTACAGCAATACTAATTTAGCAGGATATTCATGTCTTTTCACTTTAATTTATTTTCCAGCCATAATTTCATGTTTGGATGAAAGTGTTTATAAATTTGTTGGATTATTCTGTTCATCTATCTTGACACCAAGTATATGGATTTGGAATTTAATCTCTGAAGTACAGTAAATGTGCACTTTCTTACAACGATTTGTGACTATTTAGTTGACAAGCCAAAGCTAAATGTTGCTCTTTGAATTGTGCATAACCAGGTCAAGATAAATATAAGATAGACAGACATTAAACTTATATTAATGGCCATTTTTGTGACTTTTACAAACAGGAAGACTGACTCTGTGGCATGCAGATTCAGGGACAGTTGGGGAAAGACGCTGAATCTAATACACTCCCAGAGTTAAATAGCTTGGCATGACAGGTAGCCAACGCAGATAATTAAGGTAACTTGGATAAATGACAATAAATGTCCCTGTTGGACTCCTATGATACTGACAAATGTGTAACTTTGCAGCTGGACAGCATTCGGCACTCCATCATGTTACGGTTGGTGGAAAAAGAAAAGACGGAAGAAGGCAGACAGGGTGAAAGCTGGAGAGAGAAAAAGAGAATGCCTCAGGGGCTTGCATTTAACCTGCCTACCAATCCCAATCAATGTCATTACTCCTTTCCACTCCATTTTATCAGCTCCTAGCGACTGTAGTTTCCTAGAAGTGACCGTTGTACGGCGCTCTATGAAACAGTCACAGGGCTAATGGGATGAGATGCAAAGAATTATAAATGCTGACAGTAAATCATATTACATCCCTAATAAGCATTAACTGGATAACTGGGTCACAGCTGTATTATCTTAATTGATTTTTCTAAAGAAACCTGACAGTGAAATGTCAATGCTTGAATATTTCTTCATGCATCATTAAAACAAGATTGGCTTTTAACAAAAGGGTAGGGAGACGGGATCCTTTGGGCTGAATTGATTCTTGCTTGGGGCTGCCTTGCACAAGTAAGTGTATTACATAAAAATCTATACAGGATATTAAAACAACACTCATTCTGCAAGACAGTTACAATTAAAAGCTGACACCCACCCATGCTTTTGTGTCTGCCACTGCTGCCTGCCAACAAATGCATTTCAGCCCTGTGACTCGCTGCAATCAATGCAGGGACTGTATAAACGCCCAGAACTCTTATATTAGCTGGGTAACAGAGCTGTTGCTTCCTGAAGAGTGACAGCCAAGGTTTCCTGCCAAACAGAACTCACCTATGCTTTTATGCCACTGAAATCCTCACTGAAATGAAACTTGAAGTGAAAAACATAATATACATTGGTGGGCTTGAGATAAAAGAAAAGGCCAAACTTCCATAGATGTGTATAGTTTTGACCACACATTTAAAAACAGCAAATGTGCTGAATGCTGCAGACTCTTATAATGGAGTTTACAGAGTGACGGTTTCCGGTAAAATGTGGTACAAACATAATTCTGGTCAGTAACAGTTCATGGTGAGACTTTAAAGTCTTTAAATTCAAATGTATGATTATTATGTAAATGACATAAAAATTATAGTACGGAAGTCATAGTATCACCCGTTTGGTAAATTGTAAAAGTTATCTGGTTTGCTGTCACCATTTAGTGTCGTCGTTTAAAGACTAAGACTAACAGCACTCAACAACAACATTTTAGCAACATGATCTAAGCATGATACGAGCCGTCCACATATTATCCCTGAGATAGTAGCCTTGCCATGTACTATATTCTGTCAAACATCTCAAACTTGCTGTCCATATGAACCGACTTGTGATCTTAGGATTAATACAAAAGTGTCTGGTTGTTCGTACTGCTATAACTCATGGTCAAAACGTCAGCAGAAACTAGCTTATGCTGACGGCATGTGAAATCACTCATTGCATCATCAACTCGCATCTCAGGCGAAATTCAATCGGATACCTGTGAAATGACTCTGGGAATGTTTTACATATAAAGTTACTGCACCTTGGTGGGATGGGTCCTATTCTGAGGACAAGCAGAGCACTCCAAGATGTTAGGGTCTCTCTGTGTGGAGGGCTGGTGAGGGGAGCGGGTTGGACTGGGTCAGTTGGCACGACCGCAGAGCAAATGCTGGGAATAAATCAGTCTCACTGACATGGTGCCTCTCATCAAGTGACATCCTGCGGTGTCCCCATCAGTTAGGAACTAATAAAGACGTATGGGAGGAAAACAGAAGCGATCACAGCAGATGCCAAGGTGAAATGCATCTAGTGTCTGGAGAGATGTGTCAGGTCTGAGAAGTCCCATCAGGAATGATTACTAATGTCATTGGGTTTTGAATCTGGCGGTGATACAGTATAGAGATGTTCCATTCGTAATACATCATGAAATCACTTGAATTTAAATATTTCATAGTACCACCAAATTGAAATCCAGGTGCTACTTTACAAACAAATATCAGACACAAATTATCATAAAAGTCAGCAAAGTTAAACATTTTTGAGTAAAGCACTTTTGAGAGAGCAATAAATACTGTTGTTCTTATTTGTTCTGTAACATCAATGTGCTTGCCAGGCATCACAGTGTCAAATTCAATGACTAAAAGATATTTTCATTATTTTTTTAATATTGCAAAATCCACTCACAGAAGTAGCATTTTTACCTACCTAGAATCAAAAAATCGATCCAGATTTAACATTGCAGCAATAACAGCCTTGCATTAAGACAAATGAATAGTAATGCAGTGTATGTGTTAAAGTATATGCATGAATTATTGTGTACAAAATATCTGCATTGTTGTAACATATTTTTTATGACTTGCTCATCAGCTTTAAATAGTAGGTTGTTGTGTGTGACTCATTTAGCTGCAATAAATGGTTTATTCTGACAAGCTTAAGCTTGTCTCTTTGATGGGTGGGTGTGTGTGTGTGTGTGTGTGTGTGTGTGTGTGTGTGTGTGTGTGTGTGTGTGTGTGTGTGTTAGAGAGAGAGAGAGAGTCGGTGAGAGACAAAGAGGAGGAGCTATGTGGGTATGTGGAACGATGTAATATTCATGACAGTCCTGGTGGAAGTTGCTCCCGGAAAACACCCCGCACTCACTCACACACGCAAGCACACACACGCACAGTGAGCAGCACAGTCCGGTGGCGCTCACCTGACATCTGCATATGCCATTCAGAAGGGCAATATGTGTCTGCATCAGTGATTTCTAAACACTTTGGGGTCAACAAATTATTAATATTTAGTATTAGCACTGATGACAATGTGGCATCCTCCTGAGAGTCGGGCAAAATGTTGAGCGGGGGCCATTCTCTTGACGTCAACTGTGTTTGGCAGATGGTGCTGTCAGTTTAGGTCTTCGTTTATTCTTCCATGCATATGGCAGCATCTCCCCTTCGTTAAAAAAAGCGAGCAAGCTCATGTATTATCTATGGGGCTAAAAAGCATGCAAACATAAGCAGGAATGTATCAGAGGAGCTTAAACTTTTGTAAACAACCAGCAGTGGTTGTTGTAAATGGGATTTTACTGACAGAAATAGCAGAAACATATGGCCTGAGACAGGAAAAGGGGCTGATACCTGGATGGATGTGGTTCCGCCAGGGCCCAAAGCGTCGTGTTTGTGACAGGATGTCGTCTGACAGTGAGATCCATGGTGGCCCCGGCAATGCAGATTACTTTTTTTGTGCCACCTGACTAACAACATCACAATCCTGTTTTTAGCCACCTCACACAAAATGCACTTCTCTTCATTTATAGAACATTGTAAATGTCATTAGGAAGTTTTTACACGTATACACTACTATCAATGGGTCAGCATGAGATGACCAAAGGTGAAAGAAGTATCCAGATCCTTTACTTACACATTTATATTCAAGTAGCAATGTCTCAGTGTAAAATAACTCCATTAAGTAAAAGTCCTTCATTTAAGTGCCAAAGTAAAAGTACATGAGTAATATCATTAAAATATACTTGAAGACGTAAAATTAAAAACAAAAGTATTTACTTCCATATATATATATATATATATATATATATATATATATATATATATATATATATATATATATATATATATATATATATATATATATATATACTATACCATATATTGCTTATATGTTGCTTGTACTAAAAAAGTTGTTTCTTTCAGTGATTCAAGAATGTCTTCTTTTCATTTCAACAGGAGAAAATAAGGTGTCTTACTGGAGGAGCTGAGAGAAAAAGGGAGAGGAGTGAGAGAGACCCTGGTTAACTTCTGGAGTGTTAAACAGCGAGGGGTCTTACTCCTGCTTTTCTCTGACATGAAGCTTGGTAGGATAGAATCGACACTGGGGTTGAGCAGGCGGATGAGTGGAGATATGAGGGTCCCTGTGGCGACCTGGCAGGTGCCATAGCAACGGAGGGTAGGTAGATAGGAAGGACAGACAGGGAAAGAGAGAGAGAAAATATCCGTTAAGAGGGGTGTGGGGGGTGGGGACCAGCAGCAAAATCACTTGTGACAGACCCAAACACAGGTCGGCAGCTTTCATGTTGGAGCCTGTGTCTAATCTTTGGGAAAGAAAAGGGGTGAGGGAAGGGAGAGATGCTGAGACAGACAGAGAGAGAGAAGGTGCAGACAGAGATTGTCAATAATTAATCATCAGTTTGTTCGATGCTGTGGTTGTTGAAATGACAGCTGTTTTGATTGACAGATTTGGCGCATTTGATCTGCATGCTATGGCTTTTGCCCCTCTCCTACGGCTAGATGATCTCTCTTGGCTGTATTTCTCTCTTGCTCGTGCCCCACTCGTTTTATCCTTTAAATCCCCAGCAAGTAGCATAGCAACTATTGCATGGCAGTTGTATCTGCAGGGCAAAAAGCACCTCCCTGCAATGGAATTTGGTATTTACCAGGTTGTTCTAGGTAATGTGTACTACTCACATAATACACTAACGGACAGGGTGTACTCATGTTCTATGAGTGGAGCAAGATACAGTATATTTGGAACTGTATACTTAATGATAAATTATGTGTTACTGTGAATATCCAACAGTTTGATCCAAGTAGATGAGCTGAATGAGACAAGTATTTAAATAGCAGAGCTGGGAATTTGCCAGTGGAGTTTCAGAGGAGTAGTGTGAAGTAAAGTGTAGGTATCTGTGAAGCTTGTTAGTGGATACTTCCTTATTTTATTCAGCGTGTTACACACTTAAACCGCTCCACAATCAACCCACAGCATATACCACCAGGACCATAACATCTTAACAGACATCATGGACAGGATGCAGTTGAAATGTAGTGCGATGTGTCTGTCGCCATCTGCTGATTTGCCACATTGGAAAAGTTATTTCCAGTGTAGTAGGATCCGCGAATGGTGGGAGTCCATCATTCAGTGAGACAGTGAGTGTTCCCTGCTAAACAACGCCTTCATTGACCTAATAACTGGCAGCCTACTCAGTCACCAGCATGTTGAGTAGTATTCATTATTCATGCTCATTAAATTCTGGGCCTCATACGAGCAAAGACTGCCAGCTTGCTGCCAAACTGTGTTGGTTTTGTGATGTGCCCACTTGAGACTTGGGGATTTAAAACCAGGACACCACTTCTGAAAAACTAGCATACAAATACCCAGAATTCATTCTGCTTCCAGTTTAATTTAATCACATTTGACAAAATACACAATTATACTCACCTCCATTCTTTTGCCATGAAAAGGATTTGGAATTAATAAATGGGAGAAAATGTGCACATGCTTCCCCATGAAAGGAGATTTGGAGTCAATACTGGCTGTTTGAATATGCATATTCATAGTTAGTAGATCATATTTTTCTTTTTGCCACACTCTATTCCACATCATTTATTCTGCGAGGGAATGGAGCTTGTCAACAAAACCTTTTTTCAATGAAAGGCATCTTTGAAGCGTTTAAAACACAAGGTGTTGCATCACATCCTATTCAGTTGTTTTTCTCGCAGACAGAATCGTCAGTCCTTCCATCTATCTGCATCACATTTGTGATTTTGGAGTGAAAACAAAGCACAAACTCAATATCTTAAGGCACTGTATTTATATCTCACGTTAAGTCGGTTTTAGCACGGCGGTGATCTTGAATAGACGTGGTGTTTACTTTGTGCGTGATGCCAGCACTACTCCAAAAATGTTGATTTGTCATGATCTCAGCAGACAATAAAACACTGAAGGTTCGACATATGCTTGGAAGGAGCCATGACAAGATGAACCTGAAATGGTACGCTTGAAAAAGAAAACTGCTATAAATGCTCATGCTGCTTACAAAGAGGGAAACAGCAATATATTACGCCTGTGAGGAAAGGAAGCAATGTTTTACATGCATGCTACATACAGAGCAAAAGTGTTACAAGTGCACTATGATTTGAAAAGGATAATTTTTCATACACTTCTCAGCCAGCAAGGATGTGAAAAAGAGGCTATGACAGATAGGAAACAATTATTTATCAGGACACACATCCACAAAGTACTGTCAGCTGTCTGCACCATTTCCAGGATTGCAGGCCCATCCATATTTGTCTCTCCTATACTCAAATCCCCAAGAAAAATACCCACAGTTCCAGCACAGAGAGAGGATTACTGCTTTCCCATATGTTGTCCTGTGCGGACACAGCCATATCAATCTAAGCCTGGTCAGTTGCTCTTTCATATACTCCTAATGTACTGGAAAGCCTTCCACAGTCGGCTGCCCCTCACTGTTGGTCCTGAACAGGTCTCAGTCCCAAATTCCACAATGGAGAACAATCAGGCCTTTCTGTTGGATTAGGAAAAGAGGAGGGGTCAAAGCCCCTGGTGGCTGGTTGTAGTCTGGTAGGGTTATGTTTTAATACTGAGACACTTCAGGGCAGGTTCTTTGTGCGGGAACTGTGTCAGAAACAAGAGGTCTAAATAAACAGTGAGGCCCACCGGAGCCCTTTCATTCATCATGGCCTCCTTTGACAGCGGCGTGCCGAGGAATCATCTGGAATCATCTTCTGCGGGCTCTGGCGAATGTGAGCTCCCTCTCCACCCGACCTCGAAACTGAGGCCAGCCACACACACACACAGACAAGAACAACAGGAACAGCAGTGCTGAATATGTACGTGTGTGGTTCATCTGAGGTTATAAATAAGCATATTATTAAAACATGCACCAACCATCACCACCAGCCAAAACACACAGTAACAGTCATGTTGAGCATTATATGGGACTTCTTTGATGCACCATTCGCCATGTTTGTAAGAGATCAGTAGTTATGCCTAAATCGCTCTATCTATCATGAGCAGATTCCAGATGACAGCACCAGTTTTATGAGTCACAAACTAACAATAGGCTCACTTGTGAGACATGAGCTCAAATATTAGTTTTGAGCCTGTTCTTTGAATTTCTGGGGTTAGTCTGGATTACTACCTCTAATCTAGGCACTGGTACGGTAGGGAATTTCCTGGACTCAATGAGATGGGAGTGTTTCCGAACAAACACGACTTCAAAGGGTGTGCGCTCTGCAGAAAGGTAAGGTTGAACGCAAACATGTATTCATTTAACAATTTTTTTTCCTCCCCACAAAAGCATCTCTCTGCTTGGATCAAAAGCTTAACCTTTTGGCCGTGGAAATTCCGTTGCTGGGTTTGATTTCTTAAAAGTCGGCGAGCTCAATAACTTGCGGAGGGCGCAGACTGCTGCCTGAAATGCTACTTGTTTGGAGATCGAAAGGAACAAGCTATTTCAGTCTGAAACAACAACTGCCAATTAGCTCCACTGCACGTGAATTCCTTTAACAGATGTAAACTACATCAGTTAATTTTGACCGTTCTGCCAACTCAGGTAAGAGAAACAAAATTGTCATGTGGTTGCTGTAAAAAAAAAGTTGAGTACAGAATGGATTTGGAATAAAGCTAACAGATTTTTAGTAGTACATAGTGAGGTGTACTTCACAAAGCATCTGTTCTAGGACAAGGAAACTCTTTTTTTTATTCCTTAGTCACAAACCCCGTCCAGTTTAGCAGCCACTTAATTGACATTTTGTCCTGTGGCTGAGAGGGCTGTAAAATCCTATTTCTGGAAACTGGTCTTTCCTTTAAATGGTTGCATGGTAATGTACTTAATATAATTACTGGATAAGCTTGCAATAACCTAATGACATGCCACACTAATGTTTTATGATCTCTAACAGCTCAGTTCCGCCTTTGAAATAGATGATCTTCTATTGTGCTGTTTTTAGTCAACTCCACACATATTTTGGGTGGGCAAGACTAAATCCGGGGGAGGTTCTGAGGAATTCATAAGAAATAATTAAGAACAGATTTGGTATGCTAAGCTCCTCCAGTTGAGTTAATGGGATATGGACCAAAAAGGAGAGATGGGTAAAATGCCAAAAATACATTGAATTTGCTGTTTAATAGGCCCGGAGTCAGCTGCCTTTTCCAGCTATTCAAGTAAGGAGAAAAAAATGAGCTGATGTTCAATTAATTCCTCATATTGTAACTGCTTACAGCATTGCATGCAAATGCTGTCATCACTATACACATATACATTAGAGAAGATTATCATAATCGGCTACCACAGATTGCATTTTTAAACAACAGAATGCATACAGTTACACCAAGACAACCAATTTATGTACTGTGCTAATTATTATACCAATGTCAACTTGAAACCAATTTTATAAAGAAATGAAAATGACAAAAATGTGCTCACAGCATGAAACACATAAGATGTCAGACAAGTGGAAACAAAAAGCATTTTGCTCTGATCATAATTGTCAGACACCTTCTTTGTCTCAAACATGCCTGTATGAATGCAGTGACAGCAGACATATTTCCACAAAGAGCAATGTGGTTTGAAAGCAGCGTAAAGACTAGTCCAATATCATACACAGAGTTATCACACTGTAGCCTGTATCCAGTAATCTAAGATGTCGCAGGCAGGAGCAGTTTCACACGGGAGACAGCCGTGATCTGTGTCAGGCAGTTTCCGGCCGCAGGCGAGAGGTCATGACGGTTGACTTCATCTCCCTCCTCTGGCTTCCAATCACTCAAACATAAATCAATACTGTTAATAACTGTTTGAACGATGTCTAAATGGGATATCTTTGCTTGAAGCGATATTAAAAGATATCCCCTCGCCGGCCCCCTCACTCACTAATTCACTGAAAAGAGAAAGAAAATCCCTGATATGTGTGTTCCAGACTCCAGAAAGAATTTATTGGACACAGTCTTTCTTATATCTCCATCAGACTTATTAGCACAAGCTGTACTTTGATTGTTTGCTGATGTTAATTAGATGCAATACCACATTGGTTCAGATATTACATTTTTCAAAAGACCACTGTACTTCCCACCTGTATAATTCAATTAATGCATAGACTGAATCCAGTTGACAGTATTTGAGTTTAATAAGTAGTAAGTAACTAATTTTTCTTTGATTTTTTTTTCTTCAAGCATCTTCATTTTTATAAAACGTAGAAGCGTAATGTGAGACTTATAGTTTACCAATCTTCACAGATGACTGCCCCTTTTAATATTGCCCTTCAAGGCAGAATTTCAATTTAAGTCCGATCACACAAAATAAACAGACGTCACACTGATGATGGCCTGCCTTGACAAAAAAAAAAAAAAAAGGAGCTCAGGGTGAGAAATGATCAGGTTTGCGAAGGTCAAAGCCACTGACTGTGCGAGCGACACATCTTGGATATCATTCAAATTAACCATTAATTAGCTTTCACACAACTGTGGTAATAACCTACATACTTCGACATCAGCTAAGGAACATTAAGTGTTTTAAAAGGTGTTTCTGCAGTCATGTGACCTCTATCTCATCTTGCTTTCATTTTCTACAGGGGTATGCATCGCTGGGCTAAGCGTATTTACTCTGATAGGGCTGCCACAATGGAATTATGTGAGCTTGTAAATAGAGTTAGCTCTCAGCTGATCTTGGCTTTTCATTATTAAGGTGGAGGGTCTGTGAAAGAACTGCAAACTGTTTTGCTTTATGATCCATTCTAAAACCCATTGAAATGATGGCCATAAAATAATGCCATTACTACTATGTATAAAAACCTTACTGCTCAGCGATGCAGGATGATCATCAGGACGATTTGTAGGCTAACAAAGTCTCAACAAAGAAGTAGCTACAGCACAATGAAGGTAGAATGACGCATGAGGGTAATGTGACAATGCGCTTTTATGTGGCAATGTAATACATAAAGTATGGCAGGTGTGTTTGTAGGACAGTGAAAGGGATTATGCTCAGTAGATTCTGGTCAGGACATATTGTCCAATAAGCCGCTCTACTTCACCTACATATGTAATTTGTAAAAAATATTAAGTGCCCCAATTCTCTGTTGTTTTACGCTATAAAAGTGTAAATGTATGAAAAATATTTGACATCAATCACATATTTTTTTAAATTACAATGAAAGCAGTACTGACCATTACAAACAAACAGTCCAATGTAAAATAGTACACAATTCAAATAAGTGTGCTGGTGCACAAACATGTCCTTTGCCTTCAGCATAAACCTTGTTCATACCCAGCAACACATTGATATCATGGATGTGTGAAAGCACTGCATGAACATCAGTGGGTAGAAGCGCTCAGATTCCTGAGAAATTGACATTGTAGAAACACAAAGCTTCAGCCAGCACCAACAATGTGATCAGCAATGATGAAAAGAACAGGTAATCTTTCATTTTATTTTATTTTTTTTCCATCCAGAAGGAGGCTTTTATTTTTCCTCCCTTTAAACCTATTATGCATTGCTGTAAAACTAAGCAATGGTGAAACTATGGTAACAAATAATCTGTTTTGCTTCAATGAAAAGTATGTATCATGGTGGGGGACAAAGCCAGGGATAAACACTGAGGGAACCCTGAACAATGGGCCCTAAGCAGGCGTGTGTCCAAAACTCTGCTGCTCTTTTTGCTCACTGCCATCCATCCCCGTCCCCATGTGGTTCTGTAAAATTGTATTCCATTTCCTAAAAAAAAAAAACCAATCCTCAAACTGGTGGCTGTGCTACCTTAATGTGTAACAAAATGTCTCTCTGACAGACATCCAAAGCAAATGTACAACATTGTTCGCCAATTACATTATCATTCTTAGCCATACAAAATGTATGGACTTACAGATTGCTCACATTGTGTCACATTTCATAAAAATACAAATTGGCTTTTGCTTGTATGTAATGAGTATTTTTTTTTTCTAATACGGTTTGAGGCATTGTACAGTTGTCTTTATTGCAAAGACAGGGAGAAACAGAACAGATGATTCACTAAAATGATGAATTACTAAAGTATTGAGGGAGATTGAATATGTGATGAATCAGTCAAAGAAACACATTGCTTCCTCAGGTCTGGAACGCTCCACACATGGAAATGCCTTTCAAGAGAACTGTTGATTGCATTTCTTACACAATCAATTGGCTTTGCTGCCCAGCACATGTATCATGATTTGATCTATGGTTCATTCACAGCCTTGATGTTATTAATATGTTAATTAAATATTATGACAGCAAATATATCCATAACATACCAGAAGCAATAACACATCATTTTCGGCCACAATTCATCTTTGATTGCTTTAAGTTTCTGCCTGCATTTACTCCGGATAAGATGATTCACTGTTGTAAAATCTATTTGTGTTATTGTAACACGTTTAAATCCCCAAATTCAATAACCCATTAGGTGTTAAATTTCATAAGTACACTCTGTATACACCTGCAGATATCAGCCACCTACAGTCGCCATGGCCAATGTAGGCAAGCGTGCAAAATAAGCAGCTGTGTTTTCCAACTACCCTTAACTGGATTTGAGAGTCTGGGATGGCCCTCCTCCAAAAGAAAAAAAAAGGCTTGAGCACATCTATCAATTTGCAAACCGACTTAAAAGTGTCAACAGTGGCACACAAGCCATAAGAAACATTCTGCTTATCCTACACCAATGCACCCCTTCATGTGATGTAATTTCATTCTCTACAAGATTCTCTCTTTTTGCCCCTCTTCTTCTGTCACTATTGCACAGAGGGGAACAGAGAGAGAAAGCCAATTCCAACAGTGACAGAAAACTGCCCACTCTTTCCCCATAAAATTAGAAAAGCTGTTCGTGGTTTTTTTATCTTTCAGATTTCCTGGGTTTTATGGCTAAATACTAAAGCACTGGAGGCTGGTCATGCTTTAAGCTACTAGAAAAAGTTAAGCTTCAGCGTTGGGCAGCAGAGATATGGGCTATAAGCTGACAAGTAATTAAACTGGCATATCTGTAACAACTGTCATCTCTTATTTCTCCACAGCCTGGACGTAAACCAAAGGCGAGAAAGCCGAAAAGGATGGAGTAAGAAAAAAAGGTGGGAAGGGGGGGCAGTGGAAGAGTGTGAAAGAGAGAGAGTCTTTACATTGCTGGGCAACTGCAGGGTATATCTCCTGCCGAACAGTTTAGCAGACTTGGGCATTTAGGGGATTGTGGAGGAGATCAAAAGGGTCAGGGATCCTTTTACCAATTAACAGCAGGGAGACGGACATCAAATAAGGTGTAAATTTCAGCTCTGCACTTTTCAGTGAGTCGAGCATGAAATGCATTCTAATGATTTTTTTGAGTTTAGAGGCGGCTTTTGAACCATCAATGATGTCACCATGGCTCTCCCAAAGACGAGCTTAATCGGCCCTCAGAATGGCGTGCAGCCATCTTGTCCACTGTGTAGGTGTCAAAGGGAGTGTTGAGTCAGTTATTGATAACGGCGGGACAATATGACTCTAGATTTTGGAAATCTGAGAGGAGACAATAAGCTTGCAGTGACAGAGGTTTGACCTCTTGGGTTGTGTAGCAGCATTAGGCTGTTATTGATAAATCTGCAAGCTTCATAAATGAGTGATAACCTGAGTGATTTGTTTGAATGAATCGAATTGTTTGGTTTAGCACTGAAGGCACGTCTTATTGGATTTTCATACTGCACAGTGGGGCAGCTGGTATAAACATTTTCCAGATACCCTGATAAAGTGATCATGAAGCAAAATATATCCAGGGCAGAGCATCACAGTTAGAGTGTTTGCTACAGTCCTTCTTTAACACAATATTTTAACTGCATGACTTGACAGCATGGTCAGTTCCATTATGTTTTGTTAAACTCCGGGAGACGTAACCATATGACACATTATAATTTAAATTTTATTAATATTTGCAAGCAGACTCCTGTGGCACTCCAACCTGATTTTAGGAGCTTCAGTTCAGATTAGAAGCATAAATAATCTCATGACTTGTTATATTGCATAGTTAATGAGATTCGAGTCAACATAGAACTGTTCTGTTTTCCTTTTAAAAATATGTATTTGGAACAAAGGACCCAGTGATTTCTTAATTAATATTGCACACGGCCTTACCTTACAGCAACCACTGATGCTGCAAGCAACTACTTGAATTTAGGTGATAAACTACAATTTGTCCAACAGCTAACCAATTAATTGTTGTATTTTTCTGGCGTGGAACCTTTCTAGCAACCTCTATTCACCTTGAAAAACATTTGAGCAGCTACATTTTTTAGATATACCAAATTGTAGAATGTAATATAAACAAGAGAGAGAAAGCACAGATTGCTTCAAAGCTGTAGGCTGTACTTCAACCCACAGTGCTGCATGGTATGCATCCTGACCTGTTGAGCCACAACACCTAGTTCATTTGTTTTTAAATGGAACTGTAATGTTTGTGGTGAGCAGCTAATTGCTAAAACATGTTAACGATGCAAGCAGCAGTTACTGAAACGCTTGGAGTATCTGCTTACAGTTCTTGTAGCAAATCACTTGATGGCACTATATAATTTAGTCCAGAACTAAGACCTGTTATTGTTTTGGTGAGAAATGATGGCACACTGAACATATGAGCTTTTTTAGTCTAAACAAGCTTGAATATGCTTGTAAAAAATATTGTTTCTCGATATGCCACAGAACCTTCGAGATAGCCAATCTGGCTGGATGTATTTAAGAACAAAGACAGCGGATTTATATGCATGGGAGCTGACTATCAAAGGCATAGGCGGTTATACAGCATCATCTGCCAATATGAAAACTTTCCACCTGCGTATAATTACACACATTCCTTGACAGTTTTCTTAACAATAACCTCAGGTAGCATCATTAAAATCATCATTTGTATCTAGATGAACATGTCTCCGGTTCACATCCACACAGTCACAATCAGTGAAGCTTCTGCTCCATCTTCTCCTCTCTTTCATTATGCATGCGCTGGGTAGGAGTTAGTAAAATAATCGTTTGTAATTCAATAGAGCAATCTTAACTCATTTAGTTGTGCTAAAGGCTGAGTGAGGGAAAGACAAAGAGCCTCAACATTTTGCCACCGTGCTCATTATGCGTATTTCAGAACAATTTGCAATTCAAGGCCACACAAAGTGGTGGGGAGAGGGAGAGAGAGGTAGGCGCCTGGGCTTCAAAGGCTGCTGCTAGAGAATGACCTCGTACCCCACTTCTAGGGTCGCCACCCCTGATGAGAGCCAGGAAGATGCAATTAAAAGAATTTAAAAACAATGTGTAACCAGAGATTGTGGTGCTTATTATCCTATGGTGCCTTGCAATATCAGTGACCTTAGCTTTTTTCCCTTCCTCTCTCTCAGGGCACTTATCTATTAAAATATCAGTGTAACCCTTTCACAGGGGTACAATATTATTCTGCAAATGTACTTTCGCTATGGCTACTAATTGCACAAGTCATTAAACTGTTCAGTTGCCCTGCTCCTCAAGTATGCTCCAAATGTATCCCTATATTATGACTACATCACCAGATTTGTAACAATAACTGCGACACATCAGTTCACACATACTGTTAAATTGATCATGGCCACCCTCCACAAACTCACACACACAGGCACACAAAAACCAACAGTTTAATCTTCACATCATATGTACAGAATTCCTGTGAATTAAAGCATTAACTAATTTTTTGTCAGTGAGAGGCCAAATATGCATCAGCTCTTAGAATTCACAACACCATGCTCAGAGTATTAAGAAGCAGTTGCTATCAAATTATAGTTTACTGCAAAACCCATTATTTCTGTCCTCATATTAAATGTGATGTCTGTCTGTGCAACCCATGTCAGAGTCACTTTGGCGGAACAGTGATGTATTTATTTTTAGGGGACGTGCTCTCTCTCGCTCCCAGTCTCTCTTTCTGCATCTGTCTTCCTCACTCGCTCTCATACAGTTATTGCTGAAACAAATGCAATCAAAATGTCACTGCAGGAATGAAAAGGAGCTGTTTAAAAATGCATCAGGAACCCGCCACAGAGGGTTCATTAATTCTACTCAGGCTGTGTTGAGCAGCCATGCTGAAAGCAGTACTCTGAGACCCTAAACATTCTCCGACACTCCCTTATCTTTATGGTGTAATTTCCCATTTAGCGAGTTAGCACCTAGGGAGAGCACAGTGTTGCTGGTGTAATTGGGCAAATGAGAACACAATACCAAACAAGCTCACTTATTTTGTTTACGGAGGTGTCCCCATTTGAACTCATGTGACACAGCTCTAAGAACTATATACTGGAAGCGAATCTCAAAATTTAACTGTATTTAACTGTCCATTTGTCTAGCAATGTAAAAACTATCATAGCTCATGCCTCCTGCATAACACTTACACAATGATTGTAATATGCTGTCACTTTAAAATGTCTGTGAGGAACTATATAACTGTGGATGTGATATGAGTACTTTGTCAAGCCCATCAGGGAAGATAGATGGTGAATTCAGGTTAGTTTGAAGATGTCATCTACATTTTTTCTTTCACAGTAGCTTCCTATCACTAAAGTGATAGAAGTTGAATTACCATACACATCATCAATAACTGAAGCTGTGGTGTCGCTGCGTGTGATGGATAGCAAACGACAGGTGCTAAGCTGGTGAGGGTGCTCAGTTCCGTCTGCTGCTGTACCAAACTGCTCTCTTTCAAATAAGTGATGCAGGCATGCACATGCATGCACACAAGTGTATTTCCTTTCATGAAGCAACATGTATACACAGTCCTAAAAACACATCATACAAAATACCCATGACATACACTCACACAACTGTGTGCTCCCCACCACTTTTTCGACAGACCCAGACACATAATCCCAGAAATAAATATAAAAGCAGTGCCTGACGCTCAAACACACACCTTCTCACACAGGTTGTGTTCAGGGCAAAAAGGAAGAGAGCTATTAGGCTGGATTGGTAGTGGGTGGGGTAGGTCTGGTCTAGTGCACCTTATCAGCGCCAGGCCGATTCAGACTGTTCTGACACTGACACAGGCAATCCATCATGTCATCAGCCCCCGCTGAAGCGTCTGTGTGTGTCTGTCACTGTGTGTGTTTGTGTTTGCACTCAGGTCTGAGGCATGCACATGCTTTTGCATACATCCCCATATGTGCATGTGCACAGTAACTTTTGTGTGTCCTTCTGTATGTGAGTACACAATGGGGTGGTGGTCGGGGTGAAAAGAAAGAGAGGGAGAGATAGAAATAAGACAGAGAGGGAGGCTATGCCCAGCAAGCCAGACAGAAAGTAGCGCTTAACTCCAACCTGTCTCCCTGCTCGCTACCTGAGGCCTCAACCCATCAGTCAGTCACAGCCAGGAGAAGTGCACAACCAACTGACAGCAAATCCATACTAACTCTCACAATCTTCCATCATGACCATTTCACCACACTGAAGTTCCATGGCCTCCAATATCATGGCAGGTGTAAAAGAGCAGTGCGTCTGTCCTCTGCTTTATTATACAGTCAGAATGTCTAGCTGTCATGGATATGTGGCTGTTTCGTTTCCCAAAAGACTGACTTTTTAGTAAGTCAAAAATAAAATAATAGTCATTATATGTGGTTGAAATGATGTGTCATCTTTTTAGTATGTTATATGTGAGGAATATATTAAGAATCACTTAAATTAGAACAGTTCAAAGACATAGAGGTTGATTTGCACCTTTATGTTTCTACTGATTATTTAACTTACGGATGTTGTGTATTAGTTTGTGCGGCAAAAATGATGATAATTAGAATACCATTGTTTAAAATGCATATTACATAGGTAGATTATTTCAAAATTTCTTACCCTTGTTATGATTACTCTGTAAACCATAGTATTAGTTAAAATGGAAATGCTTGTTGCATTTTGTTGTATAACAAGCCTTCTAAGGTCATCCTCATAACACCAATGAGACATATATATATATATATATATATATATATATATATATATATATATATATATATATATGTACATACATATATATATATATATATATGTCCTATGTGAAAGTCAAAGTGTAAATCCGCTCCCTTCATCTCTGGGGGGTAGTATTATTTTATGGACCTATATAGGTTTAACGGTGTAAAACATTATTGACATGACGTTATTATTGTTACAGTTGTCTTTTTATGTTCACCTCCTTCTTGCACTATGTTGCTTTGATTCTTTGTATCTAGCACAATCCAAGAGGTCTAAATGAACTTAAAATGAAATGAAAATAATGTGTTTCGCTGTTTTATTCTAAATTTGATTTGAATAAGGATATATTTGATTTCTACTTTACTCATACCATTGTATATCATTGCAGATGCTGTAAGATGGAACAAGTAGCTTTAGGTTTGGGGAAATATTCCGTTATGTAGGGTTAGTGGCTGATAATGATCAATAGCTGGAATGGAAAATGCTCTGGAGGGCTTCATGAATAGAGATAAGAGGGAAGATGAAGCATGTTGCTGCTTTGTTTTGCTTCATTTTGTTTTCAGAAAAAACCCCACCCTGGTCTAACAGTGGATTACACACAGACACATACAGTACTTTACACACATGGGTATAATGTCACACTCATGCTTCCATGCACACGCAACAAACACACACACTCACGCAGTCCAAGTATCAGTGTTGTGGTACCTACTGTTCACTGCTTCAGACTTCTCAGGAAACAAATGTGGCCTGTTGCTAACACAAGCAAAGCCCAGCTGTGGCTGGTAGATGCTATCACGTGTGTGTCTGCTTTTTCATTTGAAAGAAAAAGGGAGCGATAGAAAGGTGAGACTAGAGTATGTTAAATGTGGCAAGCCCCTTTTGAGGTTGGTGTCAGTAACGTACATGTTAAATGCTATGAGTGCTAGATATTATTACTAAATATAGGCAGCGAAACATGGAAAGATAACAGGCAGGAATCAAGACATACAAAGAAAAGAAAGAGTTTATAGAGTGAAAAGAGGCAACACTATGTAATCACGTTCTACAGGATTAAGCAGATATCTCATAGTTATTGTTTTGAAGGCAATAAAATGTATATTTTAATAATGAAGATAGATTCATAACATCTGTGAGCCAAATGTGTTCTGATTCTAACTCAAGAGGAATGTTGATTTATTTGAGGATCGAAAAACAGTTCCTTCAGATGACACACTTTCTAAAGGGAGAAGAAAACATGCAATATCAAAAGAGGAAATAAACAAAACTGAGACAAAATTCAAACAAATTCATTTCAACTGTGGCATGTTGAAAATAAACACTGACGTGTTAAATTATTAAAAGCTCTTGCATATTCAGAATGATAATTCAGAGAGTAATACAGTGTGAATTGCAATAACAAAATGTGCGTAAAGTGAATTATGTATAATAAAATTTGTTTTTGTATAACAAATGAACAACATTTTTCTATTTCTGTCCTGCCATCAGATTCAATTAGTGGCAGAATGTCGTCTTCCCAAGTTTTGTTTCTGGTAAGCATTGTTTTGTTTGTTACTTTGTTCTTCTCTCTCTATGAAGAGATCTGTCACACACATTTGCATGACAAGTTTCTCAGTGTAGTGCTTTGAGAGCAGTTTGCTATGACAGTATACTGTTGTCCTTTGATTGTATACTGCATAGCCTGCTGCAGTTTCTGCAATATCTGTATGAGTGTATCAGCAATGTCAATGAACAGAGTCGCAGAATTTTCTCTGAAAATGGATTGCATCCTCTAAAAATGCAAACATGATACATGAAGCGAATCTGGCAGTCAGCACATTATTTTAGTTGATTATTCCTGTTTTTAAAGGCTGCAAATCTGTAAATACTTTTTAACAGGGTTGTTTTACCTTCTGTTCTTTGTATTTCATTCTATTATCTTATTATTATTGCATCATCTTATGATAGAAATTTTAATCTGTAACAATGAAACTCTGCATGATCAGTTTTTGTGGCTGACTGCTGTAAAATCTCTCATTGCACATTTCGGGTTAACAACTCAGAAAACACTGTATGCATCCATGCACACATTGCATGAATGCATTTACACTGACTAACATGTCAATATAATGCATGCAATTATTGTTATAGATCTGACGGGTTCATATGCCACACACATAAACTCCAGGGTTATGCCTAAAACAACACGCAAGCCTACAGTTGCAGGTTGTTATTTTTTGTGTGAGTACCATTGCAAAAATAACAGCCCGCTGTGAACACTTGTCTTCCCCAGCCATTTCCCACTGTTAACCTAATCTTTATGATTATTGCAATGGCTTTAGCAGCAGGCCATGTCTGTCAGCAGACAGCAGCTCTCACTGTAGGGGATACTCCAGACACACACACTTTGCCTTCAATCAATGGGAAGACAGACAATTAGCAGAGTTTTCCAAATTTTGCATGGCAGTTTTGCTTCATTAGATTGTTTACAGTGACGAGACAGAGAAGACAGGTGAAAGAGTGAGAAACAATGAGAGGGGAGATAGTTCGTGGCAGGTTATGATGTGCATGCTTAAAAATAAAATAAAGTGTATATTATAAAAAAATGAAAAATCTCCACAATTCAGTCATAATAGTTTAATTAAAGGCACAGAAAATTATAGTCAGACAATATGGACATACAGATATAAGGTAGTAAAATAAGTATAACTGCAAAAAATTCAACCGCATTAGCTATGAAGTAATATAAAGTCTAGAGGTGTAGTTACAGTTTTTCTTGTACAGCATTTAAGCCCCTCAAGTTACACCAGAAAAAATACATAAATTGTGTAGGTTCAAAGTCAGTTTTTTCCAATTCTTCCAAATCAGTACAGACATTAATATCGCAATTTTAGGAATGTTTGTTTTTACTAATTATGTTCAGCAGCGGGTGTAGCTCACTGTTTGCTTTTCTCCTCATGTCCCACATGAGGTGTCACAATGAAAGAATTTCTGCCCAGGGCCATTGACCTCTGAGGCCCTTTTAGCACAAGGCAACACTGCAGGAAATCACTGAAGATGGTTCCTGCAGCATTTAGGGAGATAATACTCCTCCCTCCCATTTAAAAAAAAAATCCCTAACAACAAACACCCGACTGAGCTAAAACTAAAAGATGGCTGATAAGGTTATTAGCCGCTCATGCTGGGAACAAAGGGTGAGGCCCACAGCTAAGATCAATAGCAGATGTTAGCAGGTAGTCTTAAATAGTTTTATATTACAAATACCCCCTGTCAGAACAGACTAATGCAAAACAAATCTTGTAACAACCCTGGTATATGTGTGTGCTAGCATGTGTTGAGCCCCTACTGGGAAATTTGGCAAAACGTGATACAACACTACACATAATCACACTAAATAAAATGGAAAGAGAAGTTGACTGACTGCTTAAGTCACTCAATATCTCTGTCTTTACATGTGTGTTTACTGGTACTGTGTGTATTGTTATGTATGAGGAGCCAGTTCCCCTCTGAATCATCACAGAGTAGCTTTTCATTGACAGTGCTCAGCCAGGCATCAGCATGCATTAACCAAAGTTTAACATCATTCAAGAGCACGAGATGACCTACTGAGAAAGTACATGAGTAAATGTGTAGCAATACAGCGCTTATTACTGTTCCCCCTCAGGCAAATACCTTTTGCTTAAGCCCCACGCATGGGAACATTTTGTTTTATTACCTTGCAAGATAAGTCGCGAGTGAAGACAGAGAGAGAAGAAAAGAGAGAGAAAGTGGGCTCTTAAGTACCTGGGGAATTAAAATATTCCGGCTCATCATATCAGTGTCTTAGTTCTTGGTTTTCATGTGGGGGGCACGTAATTATAACAGCGTTTTAAAATTGAGCCCAGAAGAAAGATGGGTTCAAGTGCAAATTAATTTCAGATTACCACAACAAAGACAATCAATTCTCAACGAGGACGCCAGCAAAATGCTCTTAAAAGGGCCCATGGTCTCTTCCACACACTCAACAACTCAAACAATTTGTGAAAAAAAGGCCTACTTAAATTACACTCAAGATCTAAAGCAGTGTCCATGCTTACCTGGTACAGCCTTTGACTCTTTGTTTTTCTCCTCCTCCCTCATCTCATCCCCGCTTTACCACCATTCCTCCCCCAGTTCCACTACCATCCTTTCAGATGTCTCTCTCATTAACAGTCCTATCACCAGTGGACTATGCGAGGCCTCATTAAGGCAGCCTGAAAGCATGAGTGTGCCTCTGACTTTAAAAGTCAAAGTAAAGGAGGAGCAGGTGGTGGAGGGAAATAAGGGATGAAGAGTCATCCTGGCCTGGCAGTGTAACACAAGGTCAACGACAGGAATAGTCCGTCTCCGATCTTTTCAACAGGCTAATTTTCCAGATGAAGTCAGAGTCTAACGTTATCAGCAGAGTTTAAAGGAGAGCAGAAAGGTTGATGATATTCACTGTTAACCCAGACAAATTCACTTCAATAGATTATGGAGAAAGTCATTTGTTTGAGTAAAAGGAAAAAAAAACAAACAAAGCTGAAGGCCACATTATTTGTACCTTTGCCCTAGTTTTTATCTCAGCATTTTACAATGATTTTAAACTTTTGGTCCACATCTTCCTGCAGGCAGATGACTCCAACAGGAATGTTTCTGAAGGCAATCTCATCTTCAGTGTCTTAACAGAGTGTGAGAGACAAGAAAGAAAGGATAAGAAAGGACTAGACTTTGTAAGTGGAGTAACATAATACAACAACATTTCCTTAAAACATTAATTTCAGCCAGTAGGGATAACCTACATTGGACAATTTTGACACTTCATATTGCTCCACCATTCTTCTTCTTTTTTTCTTGTTTTTTACATAATGAAATACAGTTGCACCATTTGAACAAGTGACTCTCTTTATTATTGGACCAAATCATTTTCAGAATATTTTCATTCAGGATTAAAATTAGGGTTGGGTAGTGAATATGATTGGCCTCTGACCGAGCATCCATTGTTTCTGTGAAGGAATGGGCAGAGCCAGCAATGCTGCTAGCCAATCCGAAGTTGAGCTCATGCATCATGCCACTATTATCTTAATAATGACCCCAAAATGGCCTAATTCATTAGACGTGGGTTTGCAACACTGGGAATCAAACAACTTTTCAAGAAAGCAAATAACAAGAGAAAAAATTCCACAGATGTGTTTCAAAGACTCATATATTCGTCACAAAAGTAGGAAAACAATATGTCAAAAGATGCACTCTAATGATGCTTCAGTAACTGAATAGGCCCTCCAATGTGACCCAAGTCATTACCTACACTGTTATGATTTGCCAGTTAGTGGAAAATGCAGTGCCAGTACAAGCTACCTCTAAACAGTGAGGGGCACATTCCGCATCGCATGTAATGTGATGGCATTTCTGACAAACGCTAACAAAATACCAAAACTGCTTATGAGCTCTGCATCCTCATTAAGTAAAAAAGGGGTGGGAAAAAGTTCTTACTTCAAACCTTTGTGTGGGTAATGCTTTCAACTCCTAACCAACTTAGCAAACTCATTTAGCTCCCCGAAATGAGTTGAAAGTTCAGTGTCCTCAAAACATTTAGGAAAAACTGGTAGTGATACTTCTGAAGGCAGGAATGTGTCTGCTTTGTTTAAACCTTCAGTGTTTGAGCAAAACGCATAAGCTGTTTTCTTTTACACCAAAACAACACATGATTGGCATTACATGCTATCAACAGAATTTACAGTAATATATGTGTGGCCCCTACTTTTACATGGCTTAATTCCATGATACCCTTTTGCCGCAAATTTGCCACATGTTTTCATGTAACTCCATCTGAGCTACATGTCTGGTGATTTGCACGATGAGATATAGTAGGCTACAAAAAGTTAAGAGACAGGAACTTAAGATAGGATGGATGCCTTTGCTTTGAGCAAATGTACATGCTATTCAAAATCAGTGTGACTATGTAAATATAACGTGTTTGGTTCTGCCCTTCCACCCATTTTCTTTACCCGCCTCTTTCCTCATTGCTGTCCAACCACAAAATGCATGCACATTCACCAGGTCTCCCTCAACTTCCCAGCCCTCCCAGCTGTGAAAAGGGGTTATCCACACTTCTGTGAACCTGGATCTTGCCCTGTGTTCCTCAGATCTTTAACTGTACCATTCCTTCACCCAATCTTTGCTTTCCTTCTTTCTCTCCCTCCCTTACGCCCTCATACCTTCATACCCTGACCCGACATCCCTTCTCCCATTTCCCTCGCCGCACCCTCCCCCTATTCATCCTTCTTTCTATCAATCAACGCACCCTGCAAAGAACGGCCTAACCATTTCTTCCATCCTGCGTGCTTCTCCTCAGGGAACCTGTTGTGGAGTAGAGAGTCGAATGGCTGCGAACGCTGAGGGGGAAAGAAAGTCAAGCCTCATTAGATTCTCATTACCTTTGCAAACTGAAAGCAACAGAGTTTTTTTTTCACCATATAATCGCAGCCGTTCAGTGCCCTGGGAATCACTATGAACCCCCCACCACCACCACACCCGCCCCCACCCCAAATCCAGCACCAAGCCACACTCCGTCTCCTCCTCCCTCTTTCCTTCTATCCACCGTCATCCTTCCTTTTTAACAAGTGCACAACGAAGCATACAGATTGGCTTAGCCAGGGGAATTAAAGTTTTATTTCTATTCCAGTAGCACAATAATGCCTGTCATTAGAATGCCCCTTAAAGTTTAACATGCCTTGCATTTCTCAGCTCCAGAGCCAATTTACAACCCCTTCAACAACAAGTGGCAAGTTTTACAAACCTGCCATGTCTGATTAGTGACATGTAACAATATCACCTTCTTAAAGTGAGTTAATGATCTCCCCTCACTCTCTAATCCCACTCCACCCTCCTTCGCTTTGTTGATTTTTTAATAATGTTCATTTTCTACTCTTCAGACTGTCAATCTCATCTGTATTGCTACCCCTGTTCCTCCCAACAACACACACATAACCACTACCCCACCCAAGGGAGCATGTATCTGTGTCTAAGTGTGTGCTTGAACACCCCCCCCCCACCTCACACACACACACACACACACACACACACACACACACCATAATACTAAAATGCTGGTGCTGAAAATAAAATAATAAAACCAATTGAGTAAATTAGTTCATTTTGAAAAAGAAGTGTTGAAAAACCATCACATCACCATCAGCACTTGTATGTATGTGTGGGGAGTCGGGTTGTAACCCACAGTTCAAATTTACATACCAGAGTGAGTTGCTTGTATAAATAGCATTGTTGTTATAATAATTAAGCAGTTTTTTGTTTGTTTGTTTTTTTACCATTAAATAGGTCAGAGGCTTGAATGGATATGACAGAGGTAGTCCCCATTATTAATCAGCACACTCACAATGCCGCCTTCAAAGGGAAATCGCCATATTGCAAAAGCACTGAAGTTGAAAGCCCTTGATGTAAACAAACTGAACCTTAAATTCCCAGGCAGCGTGTAAACCTTCACTCAAAGGAAGAAAAAAACAAATATGAGTGACATTAACATCATATTTAATCTTATCAATAAACCATGTTTACTATCAGACCCCATGTATGATACGCCACAGCTTTGGTTGAACTGAACAGCATGTAGTTGACAACTAAACTGCTTTGGCCTGAGAGTGCACAGGTGGTCCCAGTGCAGGTATCAAAGGAAGGTGATTCAATTTTTTTGTCATTGGTCTTCCCCTGTGTTTCTATCTTTTCTAGTTTACTGAAAAATGAGTCTTTTGCACTGTTAGGACATGTCATTCTGTAAAGTGGTTGCAGTATGAGTATGCTGTATGATTCAGAATATTGTTTTTCCTGTCATACCTGTTAAAACAATTGAGGCTAATGTGTGGCAGAAGTGCTTTTTGCAGTATGGTAAAAAATGTTTCAGAATATAAAACAAATACTAGATTTTCCTGACTTTTCCTAAAAATTACATTACAATTCTTGTACAAAAAGCATGTTTTTTTCAAAATATTCACATTTCATGAGAAAAGAAATACCAGCCTTGTTTTGTTTTTTTCAAGGCCATAAATGTAGGCTTATTAATTGTCTCTTTTACACAACTTTTCACACAACTCAGCCCATGACAGTCCCCATCTAACCTACAGTTAACAAACCTAATTGTTTGACCTTGTGGTGGGAGTAAACACTGCAAGATGGCCCATCCTCTACATACTAGCTTCTTATAGGCTTCCTGCTGGAGTGCAGCTAGAATAACTCTTAAAAATGGTATCCAGCACTTTGCAATTATCAAACCAAGTTCAAGAGAGATGGGACCCACAACAAGTTGGAATCCTAATCTTTCAGCTGACTTACTGTTGCTAAGATATCTGTTACCCACCCACCTCTCCCAATATGGTCACACCCATACAAACGCAAAAAAGAGAAGTAGAAGAGAACAAAGACAATGACACATGAGAAAGCAATAAGAGAAAAAGGCAAAAACAAAACAACACAGAAAAGACAAAAAAGACTTCCAGAGGGAGACCCACAATACAAGTTCACCTATCCTTACAAACAGCCAGGCTGGTAGTTGTTGGGATGGTAAATTGGGTTTGGGTTCTTTGTGAGGTATCAAAATAGGATTATCCCCTTACAGTTCAAGGAAACCTTTCACTCACTCCTCCATAATCCCTCGTGGGTCACTGGATACACCAAAACATAGAATTGGATTGGATAGATTGATACCTATTTTTTCTTAGTACCTACGTCTGGCGACATTTTGTTAAAATAAAATGTTGATTAATATGGGCTTGAAATTTAGTTATACATGTCTTTATGTGTTTTTTAAGAAATCTAGTTGTTTGACTGCAGTGAATGACGCTTGTAAGACAGGAACTACAGGATAATGCGGACTTCAAAATAATAAACATTAAAGTTACATATCTTTCCTTGAACACAAATTCACCTTTTAACATTTTGCATTTTGTTCCGGACAGCACGTCACTCAGAAAGGCTCACTTGAAATGGGATCTCTGTTCTGTTTGTTCCACTTCTTTGTGAACAACCCTCAGGATCCTGATCAGTCCCATATGCTGGGGTCACACTTGCCCCAGTGTTGCCATATTTTACCAAAGGGTCTTTAGGGAAATGAAAACAAAGTCTTAAACACAAATACGATTTTGTCAAGACAATGCTTTTCATGGTTAGTAAATATACAAGAAAAGAAGTAGTTATATATATATATATATATATATATATGTCTAAACTTTCCGTATTTTTTTTTTCTGTTTGGTGATAAACAGAGGAGGGGAGTGTTCTTACCTCCATATTTATATCAGTGCCTGGAACCCAGCGAACCACAGCCTATCTGGGAACAAATGAATGAGAGGGCTAGGTGATTAATGAAGTGGCCCACGATAGCAAACTGGCTCTGATAACAGTTTCTCTTGCAAATAATAAATTACAAGCCTAAAATTCCTCTGGGAAAATAGAAGGGAGGTATGAGGGTACATAAGGAAAGCAGTAGAGAGCCAGACTGAGAGAGAGAGGGGGCTGAGGGTGATAAAAAAAGAGGTGGAGAGGGAGATAGAGAAAGATAGAGAGAAGTGGAGAAAGACCCTGTTAAAACCTGGTTAAAATAGTAATAAAACGAACAAAGACACAGGTGGCAAGAAGAAAAAAATGACAAAAAATATTGGGATAAGAGAACAAGCTTGACTTTGCATTTCTTCTCCCCCTCTTCCTCCTTTCTCACTGCCCTCTTTGCCTTCAGTCAACCTGCCTTTGCTGTCCTGAAAGATATCTATTTTGCTTTTCTTGTATCCATCAAGAATTATCCCTGGTCTTTGTCCAAAGCTGGCAAAGATGCAAAGTACAATAGGTCCATTTATTTGGGTTGTGCTGTGAAACCTAGGTTGTACTGAATTTCTTTCATGAAGCGTTGGCTTGGTTGTGGATGTAGTTTATGAAATCCAGTTTTGGCGTTTCTCAGAAGGTGATATCTAGTCTGAAGTCCAGGAATATAGATGCCTTAATCACAATGCATTTCCTAGCCTTTGTTGTTATTGAAAGGGGCTACAGTGGAAACAAAAACTGGAACCAATCTCAGAACTTATTTAAACTGAGCCAAAGACAAAGAAGAGGAGGAAAGAGGGACTGTGCCTTGTTCAAAATTACTGTTTGTTATGCAACTTAATAAATAAATCACAAACTTATGTTTGCCAATGTGTGAAGGTGCTGAACCAACTGTGCTTACCTACAATACTGAAGTAAAACTAGAAATAGAAATGTGTAAAAGAGAGAGGGGGGAGGGGAAAAAAGCAAATAAAGACAGATTTTGGACTATGATTGGAAAAAGAAGCAACTGTGACAGCATCACCTTAGGCCCGGACCCCGGGCCCCCACAGCACACAACGCAGCAGCAACCAGAGGAAGTTGCCAGGCCCACAGAAGCCTTGGAGGTAATTAATCATTTTAACCTGAAACCTGTCAAGATACAGCTCACTCTGTCTCCCTCCCTTTGCTGATTTCCCTGTCAATTATATGTCCGGACAATTCGACAACCTTTCAGTCCGTCTTTTTGCCTCTCTCTTTCTGTGTGTGTGTGTCTCTCTCTCTCCCCAAACTGCCATCTGTAATTGTTTAAAAATGTTCAAAGTATCCTTCCACCCTTCAGCATTCTTGAAGGCAGACTGTTTTACTGAGCTTCAAATTGCTTCTAAGGAGGTGTGAAGGAAATTTAAAAAAAATTGAAAAAGTAAAACAATAGGTGAAATATAGTCTATATAGTCATATCAACCAAACAGAAGCATCTTTTGAATCTTGTTAAACTGTACAATCTCCCCAATGAACATATATCTATATACATCTTAGACAAACAAGTAATATGGTGGTGTTAGGAATCCAGTGTGTTGTAGCACTGGTGCGAAATGCTTTACATGTTCCCTTCCACCAGAAACATTTCTCTGGAAAACTGCACTAATTTCAATCATCCCAATCCCTGTAAGTCCTGTGCTGGGTCCTGACAGCCTGCTCATTGCTGTTGTGTGACCCAGAGGGCTGGTCCCCAGTGGTGGTCCCCCTTCTTCCAATTACCGCTTACAGACTTACTCAAAACCTGCCTCACCACTTCCATATTGCTGTCTTTCACTGTTTTCACTGCTGTGTGGTTCTGTGTGTGGTGTGGTTCTCCCCTTCCTCTTTCCTTTTTACTCTCTTGTTTTCTGTCCTCCCCTCGTCCTTCCTTCCCTCCCTCCATTCCCTCCAACCTCTATGCCTACATCCCTCCTTGTCCTCCAGGGAGCGGGTGCAGTACTAGTGCTGCTGCTGTGCTTGCCAAGAACAGATGTCCAAGAAATACCAGCCCAGTGAGAGAAAAGCATTGAGAGAGACAGATATAGAGAGAGTGATAGAGAGAGGAGGAGAAAGAGAGAGGAAGCACATGGAGGCAGATTAGGTGAACCGTAGAATCTGCTGGTGCCGTCTGGAAATGTGGGATTCTATTCAGAGATTTGAAAACTTGTGTTGCTAAGCTTATGGTTCTTGTGTTCTTACAACATTTGGGATTATTATTATTATTTTCAAATACACAGTCTTTAATAACAAAGGTTAAAGTCAGAAAGTTGCTCTATAGTTTTATGAAAGTAGCTTTGATGGAGCCAAACAACCACTTTCAAAGCACAACTTAGGTAAATGACAATCAGGACATATTTCATTTCATTTCATTTCATTTATTATACAGGAAAAGTTTAAGAGCAACAGTTTAGTTACAATAAACGGGCCTGGCTGAGTTTAAAAACTGGTTTGCAGCAGGTTTTCTGTTCTGTAGCAACATAGAACAATGAACACAATTACAACACATTAATAGAGGACATTATTACTGACTAGACAAATACAAACAAGAGAAAAATTAAATACGGGGAAACAAGACTAAAAACAACACATGAACAATCAGTGTGTGCAAGTCTGACTATTAAGAAGACACAGTTTATATGACTTTTTTAAATATGTGATGGTTGATAATGTTTGAATGTGATGGGGAATTTCATTCCAAATTTAAGTGTAAATATAGAAAAAAGATTTCTGACCTTAGTTGTTTTGGTATGATGGAACTGGAATGAGTGCCTGTGAGATTGACCCAGTGAAGCATAGTGGTCTCATATTGTAATTTGGAAGAAGACCTTTAAGTGCCAGTGAAGAGCTATTTTGAATCTGAAAGTAAATTTGCAATAGCATGACTGTTTACGTAGTTCTGATAAGTCAAAGCATTTGTGTGTGTGAGCGCACTGCAACGATGAGACCACTTTGGAAGATTACTGTGGATCTTAAGTGCTCGGTAATATCGTCTTGCTACTGGTTCAGTGATGTCCTTAGTGGTAAGAGACCAGTTTGGAAGGCAGTAAGACATTGTTGAAAACACAATGGTATGCAGGTAAGTTTCAGAAACCGAAAAGGAAAGATATGAATTAATCTTGTTATACGCATAGAGTTTCTGATTCAACTTTTTTTTAAATCTAGAAATGTGTTCCCGATAAGGTGTAAATCACGTAGCACACCAAGGTAGTTGTAGGTCTTTGTGAAGACAAGTTCTTGGTTTGCAAAAGTAATAAAATTAGTAAAAGAAATACTTTTTCTGGGTGAGTGAAAATACATTGTAATTCTGCTCGGTCCATGGTTTGGGTGCAAGTTCCCGACCATTCATATGGCAACTCCTGCAAAATACATTCAGTTTTCTTTACAATAATGGTAAGATGGTTCTTTTTCAGCCAATCATGTAGCAAGTAAAGATTGACAATTGACAATTTGGAATTTATGACATTAAGATTTGAATCAGAGAGAAAAATCATGGTATCATCAGCGTACAATAAGCATTTTGAGTGTTTGCACACTCAAGGGAAATTATATATATATATATATATAAAAGAAATAGGGTCCAAGAATGCTACCTTGTAGAATGCCCATGTCACAAACTAAAGGTTGAGATATGACATGATTAATTTTGACTGTCTGCAACCTGTTCGTCAAATAAGAAGAGAGCATTTCTATCACAGATGAAGACAGTTTAAATGAGTGAAGTTTATTTAACAAGATCTGGTGGTTCACTGTATTGAATGCTTTATGGAAATCAATAACAATAGCTCCAGTGATGTGACCTTTGTTAAGAGAGTTACGTAATTGCTCAGTAAAGAGTAGTGATGCAGGTTGATCTCTTAGTACGAAAACCATGTTGACAATCACTGAGCCAGTTATTAGTTTCAAGATAAGAGCTTAGCTGATTATACAAGACGTTTTCTGGCAACTTAGACATTGCTGGGAATAGGTCTGTAAATTGAAAGAAGAGTGTGATCATCAGACTTAAAAATTGGAGTAATTTGTGCTGTTTTCCAGTCAGTAGGAAAAATAGACAGCCTTATACAAAGATTGGTAAATGCAGAAAGAGAGGTATGAGGCATGAGTCTTTAAAAATAACGTGTTTAAACCATAAATATCATGGACATGAGAATTTTTTAGCAGATGTAATGTTTGCATCACCTTGTTCTGTGAGATCTTAGAAAATGAGAACTGATCAAATGTTGAGGGGAGATCAGGTGAGGACAAAGAGGGAATGGAAAAATGCACAACCAATTCCTTAACAAATGATACAAAATAATCATGAAACACATTTGCAATCTTTTCTGGATCTGAAATAAGAGTACCCTGTAGGGAAATTTTAATATTTATATTATTTTTCTTCTCATTTTTCTTAAGGATCGGCCATAGTGTCTTTGGGTTGTCAGCAGATTGGGTAATTTGCTGTTGAAAATAGACCGCCTTAGCCTTACTCAGTTCCAAATTACATTTATTTGTAGTTTTTATAAAATTATTTTTACTCTCAGATGTTTGATTTAACCTATAAAATTTAAGAAGAGAGGCCTTCAATTTATGGAGTTGAAGTATTTCAGAATTTATCCAAGGTAATTTATCAGCATTGAATTGTGACAGTTTTGAAATTGGTATTTTTGAAAAAGAGTGGGGAACATGAGTTTTTTTGGATTTTAAGATTTTTCTTACTGCATAGATGAGCGAATGATATGAAATAGCCACATCCATGACACCAGACATTGCATATTCTGAAGGCTGATTTGTGAAAAAAAGATAGAGCTACATGTTTTGCCAATTCAAGCTTAATGTCAAGCTTAAATACAAACACATAATAATCTAGTTGGGTGAGGGGACATTTGAATTTCAATTTGATCTATGGCTCCTTCTGTCCAAATGTTGGAATGTCACTGAGCAACACAGTGTACCACAGAGTCATGCCAGTGCTTTGCATCCTAGCTAACTGCCATTGCTGAGGGAATTACCAAATAGAAGTCCATTTAATGTTTCAGAATGTTTTCAGTTTCTGAATTACTCTCATTCCTTGTTGTTTTCAGTTTAACGTTACTCAGGAAAAAAGTAGGCTAGTTAAAGTTTTACTCAGCAGCTCAAAGAAATGGTTATATTACAGACACTCCCACCTTTCACCTTAAGTTTGATGCTATGGGGTACTGGCTACTGTTTAAGTGTTACTAGGGACACTTAAAACTGTTCTATTCATGAGCTTCATTGAACTAGTGTGAGCATTACACTTTAGTTTTTTTAACATAATATTTGCTACCTTTTCCAGCCCCTCTTGTTTTTCTTTTCTTTTTCTTGTAAGTGACTCCACTTTATCACACACTGGTCTTTTATCCGTATAGTTTCCCCTCATTTTTTAAAAGGCACCCAAAGTTTCTGGATCGAGGTTTGCGATACTTGAAAGTATAATTAAACAAAATTGGTCCAACGACACCTGTGTGTTGTGATAAAACAGGTTTGGGGCCAATAGTATACATTGTGTGCTGTGATCCTGAAATGAAATGGCTAAACTGCTATAATCCACATTTTTAAATACATGCATACTGCAGGCCCATGCCTGAATGTGCCTGCAGTATCAACCTCGGTGACCCCAAATCCAAAACCACATACACAAGAGTAGAAATTTAAGCGGCAAGAGAGAAGTGTGTAAGTGAGAAAATTGCAGACTAGAAGAGTGAGAAATAAGTGAGAAAGAAAACAAAAAAAAATGAGTGCCTGCCTTGGAACAAACCAGTGACCCAAGTAACCTGGGTTCCTCCCAGTAGATTATCATGGGCACTGTGTGATTAAGGCCAGCCTCATTAGCATAATGACTTCCCATCCTCCCAATTCTTTTCCTCCATCCCGCCATCCATCCCTCTTTCCCTCCCTCCTTTCCTAGGCCTTGTGTTGTTAGCCACCAGCTCCCAGTGCTCCTCAAGTACTTTAAGCTTGTTAATAATCATTATGGGTGTGCAGTGAAGTGGGGGAAAGGAATAATTACCTCACCTGAGCCAAACCAAATTAACCCCTTTTCATTTTAACCCCCTCTTTTACTGTTGTCGGTTACCCATTCCATATCCCCACCCACCCAGTTGCACACGTGCACACACACAGACATAGCATTCATCTGGGACCTATTAGGGATGTCTGTTATTAAGTGCTGAAATAATAAATGCTTGCACACACCATTTGCTATTTGGTAACAGAAGTACCTGTTTAGATGAAAGCTAAAGAGCCCTGTTTCACAAAGCAGAATCAATTCTGAGTAAAACCCAGGACCTGCTTTCTGACCATGGTAGCAGTTTATGAATGTACACTTAGATAATAAAAGAAGAAAAATCCTGTTGAAATGCTTTCAAAGTGAAGACTGACTAGAAAATATCACGTTGAACAGTTAAATTAAAAATGATGCAAGGTGACACCATCTGAATCCATATGTGATGGTGATGCATTTCATACTGTGTGTGGCTCCTCTTTGCACACCACTGTACAAATATATAGATATTTAGCGAAACACTGTACACACGAGGTGAAGCGTGAGCAGCACGTTAGAGGAGTAGTAGCAGCAACTTCCATTCCTCTGTGTGTGTCTACACACATTTTGGCATTGTCAGAAACCAACATGCAATTACTCTTGTTACACCTGTTAAAAAGGCAGAAAATAGACTGGAAGTGTAAAAATACGCTTCAGGCCCCATTAATGTGTATATCACATGTGTAGACACCAGCCATTACACTGCCTGTGTAGACAGCTGGAGTGGTTGAAATTGAGTCTATCTGTTCTTTCAAATGTACGTCAGACAGACAACTGAAAATCTCATCTGAAACACTTCCTATGTACATGCCATGAAGGTTAAAGAAAAAGGTAGAAAAAAAGACAACTAATATTATACTAAAATTTTATTTAAAGGGCAACAAAAACAATGTTTTTCAATGCCTTAAAGTATAGTTTAACAATACAATTGTGATTAAAGAGGTCATATAATTTTTTGGGGTGTTTTCCCCTTCTTTTTTGTGTTATTTATCTTTTTTGTGCATGCAATAGGTTTGCAAAGTGAAAAAGCCCAAAGTCCATGCTAAAAGGAGTTACCATCTCCCACAGAATACACTGCTCCTGAACTGCCTATAAACAGCTTGACTATAGTCCAGCGTTTACTTCCGTAACCTATCTGCGCTGCTTTGTAACACATGTCATAATGCTCACCTAGCGGCTAGTCAGGCCTGCCTTCAAAAACACCAGTGGAAAAACACACTGAGCTATAGAACACACACAGTGACAAGACATTCACCTGCTGCCTTCCCTCACCCCCACCCTCCCTACCAAACTTTATGCAGTCAATGGAAAAAAAGCTGTTACTGTGAAGTAGAGACAGTATGAAAGATCAATTTGTTACAAATTATTAAATGACCCCTCTGAAACTCTTGCTCCAGTCTAGGTTGTGAAGCTGGTTCAGGAACATGTGGGGCTGAACCTAAGCTGTGGTTACCGGCTTGTTGAGCCTGTTCTCATCTCATGGTGTCATATACTGACGATTTTAGAAAGAGTGACAAAGCATAGGTATTTGACGCGAAAGGTACCCTTTTCCTCTGGAAGCGTCTGTATGAGACGCGAAAGGTACCCTTTTCCTCTGGAAGCGTCTGTATGAGACGCTCCAGGGCGTCCGGTTCAGACCGGAAGTGCTAGCTAGCTAGCTACGTTTGTGATAAAGGTGTTGACAGCCCCCCCGAAGCCCCTTCCCTGACCACAACCATCTGAAATGTTAGTGCCTAAACCCAAGTCAGTGAAAGTATGTATGTCGACCGGCTAACCTTAGCCTCCCTTGTGTTGCTGCAATGTAGGAAACGGGGGCGTTTCTTACGGACGCGGAAGGGTACCTTTAGCGTAAAATCCTTACGCTTTGTCATGCTGGCTGAAAGCGTCAGTTATAACGCATTGAGATGAGAACGTGTTGGCTTGTCATGAACCGCCCTGCTGTGCCTCTGATTGGCTAATAGTCCTTTACTAGGTACTGCGCATGCGCAACTCCCAACAAAGATTAAACTGAAATGAGATGCTTCACTTCGTAGCTAAAACGAAGCTCTTAACACATAGGGTGAAAAGAGGTGACAAAAATATTGTTTTTTGAAAATTAAACTATGTAAACTTATTCTAGCACAACCCCTAAATAAAATTATGAACCTGAAAATTAGTACAAAATGACTACTTTAATATTAAGTAAAAATAAAAGTTTCACTGTTCACTGCTGCTCTCAGCCATTTTCCAGTCATTATTTGTGGTTAGGGGTAACCAACCCCACCTCATAAACCAACACAAAATTCTTTGTCTTAATTATTTGATCTCATTTCCAATATGACTGTGTAATCAGCTGTTTATGAACTCTTACCTGCCAGACTGCTTTTTTTCACTCTCTCCATTGTGGCAAAACTATACACCAAGGAATGTTGGAAGGCAACATGCCCTGTTTATCCTGGGGCCCTTTCTCCACATATTTCCACCCTTGTCTGACCACTTAAAATGTGTTTCAAAGACACAAGTACCACAGAAATGTGGTACTCCTTAGACACCACACTGCATTCAATGAAACACTCACTGTATGACACGCAGTAACAAGTGAACAAATCTATACAAGTTTCTGGTGAACATTTAGTTCCCTGCAGTATTTTGTCTGTCATAAATCCAATTTCCCCCTCTCAGCAGAGGGTAGACTAAAGACATATGTCTGTAATACAATAACCTGATGCTCCAATAGAGATAGATTAGGGGCCATAAGAAATGAAAAATGTTTAAATTGTTAGGGGAGAGAACTGATATTTTCCATATTTCACTGTGCGTAGATGAAAATGACATAATCTTAAATGGGAGGAAACAGAAGTGAACGCTCAGTACATATTTTTCATTTGAGTCAGCTGAGGAGTCAAGAGTTGTAATATAAGGCTGGCTTAACTGTATTGAGAATGTGAAGAAAAACCCAGATGTTCCTCTGGCTTTACTTCGAAATGTGAACTTTCCTTGCACCAATAAAGTAGGGGAACACCAATAATGCAGTTTACAATCAGTTTATTTGTAAGCACCCTATTGTTGACGCATCAATATGGGATTTCTTTTAGTTTTACTTTCTTAAAGTAGTATGTCATGTGATAGTTGATCCGCATGTTGTTTGGCCAGATGGCTTTCTCAACAGTAGGCCTATTAACAAATATAAGCATTAAATTGTGTAGTCCCCCTTGGCCCTCTTGGTTTGAAAAAGCTTATGCAGTAGTCAACCAGCTAATTGTTGACGACACTATGCCACCACTCTTCTCACAAAAAAAAACTTAAAGGTTAGGGTTGATGTAACAATGGCATTCTATCACCTTATAAAGTTGAATCCAAAGTAGGGCTGAATGATTACTCATTTTCAAATTGAAAATATGATTTGAAAGAACGGGAGACACCAATTAAAGTGTAGGTTAAATTAGATGAAATGTAGAGGAAAACACGGGAAAATGGCGCCGGTATTGTCCGGCGTCAACTCACACTGAAGTGTTTCAGCAGCACAGCGTTTAGCATGCCCTATGTTATTGACATGTTGTTAATTTGTCATTTTGTGTGCTTCAATTAAGGATAACAGCTCTCTGTGAGCCTTTTTCGTTCCAATCTCTGCAGGCTAACATTATACTGTATATTCACATGGAGCATTTCAGATTAAGAGGTTTTTGCCTGTCTGATTTTGCTGACTTGTTCAGATTTTGCTTATTTGTTAAGTTGTCCTTGATTTTTCTGCTTCTACCACGGTTAAATAGGCTACATAGTTAAACTGTTTTATTTATTTTGTCTGTTTAACTGTGTTTATTGTTGATATACAATGGGGAATCTGCAAAGGGTGTTTTATTTTGAAAATTGACTAGATTCTTTCTGCTGTACTGTGTCTACCTTCCTGTCTGGTTCATCTGATCTGTGCTGCTTGACACGGCTTCTGTCAAAAATAGACTGAAAAATTGCAAGTCAAATAGTAATCGCAATATCTGTCAGAAAAATCACAATTTTGTTCAGTCCAAATATAAAGTTAGTAAACAGTTGCCTATTTCCACATTCAGCAGACATGGACCAACATTAGCATTCATTTACATGTTTTTGTCACCTGAAGAATGTAAGTCCAATATTCACTCTCCTTTAAGCTTCTGTTTTTATCCCCACCAAATCCTGAGAGACATATCAGCCTATTAGCTGCTACATGCTCCATTGTGCTCACCAGCCATTCGCTAACCACTAACTTGGTCTGTCTGCAGTTTTGTGCTGGACAGGTAGCATACAGTTGGTTCATCAGAACATTTTTGTACAGAGTAACTGCCTGCTGCAGCTGCAAACATGGTTGATGACAGAGTGAGCCTAACCCGTAATGTTGTGTGCCTTAAAACCAAAATAATGGATGAAAATGCTCCTTAGAGTGACACCTTTCATAGAACACACAGTCATTTTACCCATCGTTAAAATAAAAATATTGATTAGTGCAGCTTTAATATATATCTGTACAGCTGATGCAACTTGCTGATCTATGCTACAAAATGTCTATATGCAAGCCTGCTGGTTCCATGTACACCAAACCAATAAACAAAGGTTCATTTTTAAATAAATACAGGTTGATATTACTTTAAGCATCAGTTGTTATTATCTGCACTTAATTTCCAGTCCATTTGGGAAAAATTCAAACAGACAGGCAGACAGGAAATATATTATTGCCAAGTACATCCAAGGTGTGTATGTAAAGCAAAGAGACACATTCTAGGGAAGAACTAAAAGAATATTCTATGTCTTCATATATACTCTATAAACAGGATTCCTGTTTACCAAACAGAAGCTATTAAGAGTTTGAAACCCCCCTGGAGCCCCCATCACTGCTCAACTTTGCAAGACAAAACAGCAGCTCCAGAAATGATCTCCTCTAAATGCCTATAAGCACATTAAACATGGGTGTCTCCACTGCCCATCAATGACAGCATTCATGGGAGGGGTACGTAATGAAAGACTTGGAGTACAGGGGGATAACGCTACAAGCAGAGCCATCATCACTCAGGTGTGTGTGGTTGAGACGAAGGATCAAAGGCAGCCTCTGCCACTGGCATGCCTCTGCTGTGCTGCCGGCCGTGCTGCCAAAAAATCACTGGGTTTATATCAGGGAGGATAAAGTAAGGATTAAGAATAAACGAATTCTTGAACACACAACACCATTTACACAAGAAACAACAAGCTGGATATGTGGGAGGCCTTCTGTATTTCAATTTGAATGCTCAGTCAGAGGGAGACGCTTGGAGTGAAAAGGTCTGACGAGGCGCAGACAAAGCAGTCACAGAGCACATTTCAACTTGGATTCATAAAAGCTTGCAAAGATGTGAAGGTATGAACAAGGTATGGCGCTGAGACTTTTTTCCTGGTGTGAAAGCGGGCGTTTATTGATAGTAACTTGAAGTCATGTCATTATTCAACAGACAACAAGTTCAAATCCTTTTCTGCTCAAACATTTCAGTGAGTGCTCTTGGTAATCCCTTGTCAGTCTGGTGGAAGTGACTGAATGTGATTGAAACATGATTCTGGGGTGTCAGAAAAACAAAACACTGTAGTGTGTGTTTACCGTTTGTTCATATGTGCACTGGAAAGTGTGCATCCATTCTGTGTTTATCAGAAAGGATGCCCATAAATGCAGCAACTCGTGCCAACTCCCAGTTCCTCCTCCTCGGCCAATCAACCACACTTCAGACTCATTCCCATTTCTCTTTCCATCTCTTCATCCAAGCAGTAGCATGTTGTTTCACAGGCACAAGCCCATGTTTTGTTTTGTTTTCTCCCCTCTTTGTTTTTAATTGCTACCGTGGAGGTCAATTAATTTCACTCCCCCCCCCTCTCTCTATCTGCAGCCCACACAGCTGTGGCGCTGTGTGTTTGTTAGCCCATCTCCTTCCAAGCCCTAATGCCACATCACTTCAAATGGATTAATCGAGCCACTTTGTTGTTTAATCTCGCTTCGGCAGAACTAGTGGGTGGGTGGGTGGGGGGGTGGGTGTGTGTGGGAGGGAGGGGTGTGATCAGAGATGAACAGGCTTGTCTGTCTTTGTCGTGGAGAGACAGACAGACTGATGGAGAGACAAAAGTGGATGCATGGGCAGAGGGATGGAGGGACAGAAGGACCAAGTGATAGGCAGAGAAAGGGATTGAAGAAGACACGCAGCCAGAAACATAGACCAGTTGGCAATGACTGACAGACACGGAAAGAAAAAGAGACAAATGGTTGCAAACATGTCACCTAATGTCTGTTTAAAAGGAATTGTTTTAATACAGACATCATGTAGAGACATATGCCGGTTCAGTCATTTTTCTCTGTTTTTGAAGCTGTGAAATGCATCTGATGCCACATGTCAGTGTGTGCACATTCAAATCTGTATACTGGACACATCCAACTTTGCCATACTCCTTTAGTGAGTGACAGGACAATACGAGTTATATATATGATAACTGTGACACAACAGACATGTATAAACCACATGAAATCACGTGTTGAAGCACACAAATTCAAGCAGGCCTGAAGACGCACACACCAACAATCACAGGTTTTCAGACAAGCATGTGCACAATACCAAACATTACCTCTCCAGACACACACACACACACACACACATACACACACACACACACACACACACACAATTAAAGGTCCCGTTTGATGTTTTGATGCTTTCATGTTCTGATGACAATATCATCAAGAAGGAGGGAGGCAGCGCGGTCCAAACCTCCTGGCTACAAGCGGCACAGACATGCGCGATCCTGCTACCGCGCTCACACACACACAAGCACCACACAGATGCACACAGACAGCCTCCCAGCTACCATCAGTGCTCTTCTCTTTTCTGACCTGCTGAGTCAGCCCGAGCCCCTTAAGACTACTTGCCTCTCTGTTACTAGATATCAGAGAGAGAACGAGTGCAGACAGGGAGAATATGATGGGAGTGAGAGAGAGGGGGTAGAAGAAAAGATACTGTCTGAGGCCAATCCACAGACCTTTTGTAGTTGCACCAGTAAGAAATCACTTGGCTGGCGAGGAGAAGAATGAGGGCCACTGACCTGACATTGGATTCATTGTGTTTTCTATAGCCATTCCTTGACATTTTGAATTTGTCAAGTTAATTTTGCTTTTCACTTGTCAAGATGCATAGAGGTGAATAAGTATATATTGATGTTAAGATTATATACCTCAAAGTCTCTTTACAGGTCTTGGGAGTATTACTGGACATGTGAAAAAAGTTGTACAGGCCCAAAGCATTTGCAGCTCTAGAGGGAGCACAGATGTCACTTGTGTAAGCATCAGTTGGGGCTGAATCCTGCAATTTTGCAAATGTCCCACCACACATTACTAAGTCGGGACTCTTCGATTCCTGGACAAGAACAGTTTCTTTTCAGGAGAAGCCGCCTAGACTAGAAACAAATACAATAACAGCTTAAAAATTTGCTGATCACTCTGTCTGTGTTTAATTGGCATACTATTCAAATTGAGGTCAGAAGCAGTTTAGAAAAGTGACATCAGGGGATTGAAAAGGAGTCCACGGTCTTTACATTGTACGTGTGCATGTGTGTGTGTGTAAGTGCACGCTAGACAAAGGAACACAAAAAGTATGTGGTTTCCTCTACTGTACAAGCAAGGCTTTGAGTGAAGCAGTGAATAAACGGTTTTCAGTTAGCCCTAGATGCGAAGTTCCTTTACTGATAAGGAGAGCTAGAGGGCTGAGGAAGAGGGTAGGTGACTCCGATTGAGTTGCAGGGGCTGCATGTGGGTTTCCACCAAGGTGACAGTTGAGTAATACCAGTGTTGCTATTACAAGAAACAACACCACCAACATCAGAAAGGCATTTCAAGATGCAGATAACTGTGGAAAACAATACAGATTTGTGCTTGTTTGATGGTTCTTGCTGTACATAATTTACAAAATCTCAAACAAACAAAATGATGGTTTTCCGTAATGGACAAAATTAAGATGTATGTTATTAAGAAATACTATGTTTATATGGAAGGAGAGTGTTTCCTTGTGTGGTATATGCACTACCTGAAAATTTATTTTAAAAACTAAAATACTACTCCTACTCCTACTCCTAATACTACTACTACTACTACTACTAATAATAATAATAATAATAATAATAATAATAATAATAGTCATAATCATATAATAATAATTAAAACAAAAAAGAAAAATATAAGATAGAAAAATTAACTAAAGCTCCTCTGCTCATGGATAACCCTTTATTACACAAAAACCAGTGCTTAAATTACCAAAGAGCCCTCCATAAAGCACCATAACTTTCTAATCTGTTTATAATTAGCATTTCAATGATCCTACACATTAATGTCTGACCTTCAAGAACTCTGACCCGGCTCTAATTAGTGCTAATATCCGATCATTGCCATATATGAAACTAGCCATGACCAAACAAATGGACCTCAGGTACAGCTAATTTCTGGAGCAATTATCTTTTCATGTTGAGAGATTTAGCTGATTATCTGCACAATTTCACACAGCTTCTTTTCCCTGTGTGATTCTAAATGACATTACATTATAAAAAAATATATTTTTTAATCACTTCAAAGCCTGGCCCTGTGGAGAGGCTGTTCAGATGGTATTTCTCTTAATGTTTGGTCATGTGGAAATGCACTAAAAGCCCATCAACTCAACTGCACATACCTATGCGAAGCCCCAGTGTAGGAGAAAAAAATCAAGAAAGCACACCTCTATAAGATTGCATCCATTAGTGGTTTCTTTATTTGTTTGAAAGGTGTAAGCCAAGGAAATTCTGTAAATCCTGGAACCCAGATTTAACTGTTGACTTGATCAAGGCTTTGTGACACGTTTACTTAATTTACATAGCGATTGAAACAAACGTAAAGTAATATTTGAGGCAGTTGTTTTAAAATCTATCACAATCTGTCACAAATTGATTTTGAAAAAGTAGTGTACTAGTATATTGTAACAGGGTTTTGAGACACCATCTCTGAGTCTGACTGCACTACAGCAATGTTGCTGATACAGGTGTAGGATAGTTAGAGTAAAAGGTGGGCAAACTGTATAATTAAACTCAATGTACATCAAGTCAGCAGAGGACTGAAAACAATGATTATAAGGTAAGTCAGCAAGGAAATTGCTATAGCATATAGGAAGTTGCCTGTGTGGTCCAAAGATTCAAATGTCCCCCATTAGAGGCGGTGACAAAAAGCACAATGACAGTTTGCAGACAAGGCATAAACAGTGATTAGATGCAGGTGTAAGCGTCCTTTACATCTAAGCAGTGGACCAGGAAAAGTGGGAATTGTTGTAGGTTTAAATAATTTGATGGCTTACATCATCGTCAAAATAGTCCCATATCACAGATTTTTTTTTTTTTTTGCAGTGAAGTATTCCCCTTCTGCGTCACCCTCTGCAGTGTGCTTCTTCATGTTAACAGATATGCATGACGGCGGCAGTGTGATTTCCTCTCTACAAACACAGCCTTTAATTCACTCATTTTTAATAATGAGAACATTAATTGTGACGCTTTGAATCACTAATGCTTTTGATTGCTAATCTTATCAATCCTGCACAACACAGGGTTGATCAAATGAACACATTTCCTGTGGTGGGTCTTGGGAGAAAAAAAAGTTACTGGATTAATACAAAAAGCAGTTAAGGAAAATCTGAGAGTTAAGAGGGTAATGAAAGAGAGAAGAAATGTAATTTAAAAATAAAAGCAACAAAAGGGGTTCTGAATTCCAATTAGGGAGCAATGGCTCTAAGATGCGATGAACAGATCTGTCAGCTCATCTTTATTTTAAGTGCAAGAACATTTAGAAAAGTGTACGTATTTCTACATCTTATTAGCATATTCAGCATGAAAACAAGTGAGATGATTTTATTTATTTGCTTGAAAGATGAAAAAAATGTCACATCAGTCCCAATAATGCATTTCACTTAGCCTTTTGAAAAAGGTTTATACACAGGCTCTAAGAGATCATTTCAAAAATGCATCCTCATAAATTATCCTCCCATCCTCCACTCGTCCAAATGTGTATTTTTCTAATGCATGGGAGGCCATATTCAAATGAAGGAGGGGAAGACCTTTCACACCATGCCGGGCTATAATGGGGAAAGCTTAGCATAACTTCTGTCTGATTTCCAATGCAAATATTAGCAGTCAAGTTCAGTGTGTGGCTGCAGATTATAGTTTATCCCTCTCACACACCACAGAGTTCTTTTACGCTCTGGAAACATTTTTGCTTATCAGTGCAATGCAATGATCAACTCTCCTCACATCCTCTCAGTCCCTTGGAGACTTCAAGTGGGACTGGAGGAGAGAGAGAGAGAGAGAGAGAGAGAGAGAGAGAGAGAGCAAGCAAGAAAGAAAGAAACGATGATAGGGGGGGTTAACGGCAGAATGAGAGAGGGAGATGAAGAGGGAGAAAGAGAATAATCAACATTCAAATGCAATCAGATCCACCCCAAACTTGAGCCACCACCCATGATTATTATTTTTTTCTCTGAATCCTTAGTGCTTAAATCCTTAAATTAAACATCTTAATTGCTGTAAGCCTCACTATCAAATGGGAATTACAAAGACCTCAGAGGAGTCTTAGCCCCACCCACCACCACCACCGCAGCTCCCCTTCCCCAAACTCCCCTCTCAACTCCTAATAACGTATCACATATTATTGTTTATGTAATTACACTGTGTGAGATGCTGCTGCAACAGCCCTCCTATCTCCCACCACTCTTCTTGTGTGTCTAATAGTATAAAGGCAGCATGACTGATGAGTTGTCATATCAAACAATAGATGGAGAATAGCACAGATAATTCTATTAACCTGTAAGTGTTCTTATTGGGTTGTCCGAGGACATGTACATTTTTTCTTGTGCTCAGATAATGATCCATCCATCTCTAGGACAACACACAATTGGGCTGCTTTCTGACAACACACTGATTAGGAGAAAGTTATAGTCCTTAGTATGCTATTTTAATATACAATTTGTATAGTAGAAATATTTGGTGCAAATTAAAGGCAACAGAATTTCCAGTTGTGGGCTAATGGAGCAACAACTTTTCTTTTTTTCTTTTTTTTTCAAATGTGACAACAACCAAAATCGGTTCATCTCTATAAAAAGCACTGTATTCACTTCCTAAGTATCAATGTGTCTTGATATCTGGGGTCAACCACGTCCTCAGCAGCGCACCCATCTGCTTGGATTCAGTTGAACATGAACCTATATAACCGGTTCATTACAATCTAGGGACTCAACTAACACAAATTTACATTATCTATAAATCTGACACATGTTCCCGAGATAATTTATTCAAATTTTTTTGCAAATGTTAAACTTTTACTTTTTTTTTTTTTTACATTTTTGTTTTCAAAATGTCTTCTGTCATTAAGATAGCTGATGATTAATTTCATGGTGAAGGACTAATTAATTAATAGACTAACTGATTAAAGTTTATTAAAAAATACATCAAAATGTGCAATAGAACATGTTTCCGCATTTGTTTGCACTCTGTTGACTTACGTGCCACCATGATGACTTTTTCCTGACATCAGATGTAATTACCTGGAAGTCATTTGGCTTGTTAAAGATGTATTTTCCAGAAAAAAAGCAGTGCTTTTTCTTTCTCACATTGTTTACTGAAAAGGAGCCATGTGCATAATGTATCTGACTGTTGTGCCTTTAAACAATAAGCAGCAATATATCAGTTAATAACAGAGCAAAGGCAAGAAGAGGAAACTGTTTATTTGTTTTGTGGATTTCTGTATTATACTCCAACATTTACAGGCAAGGGCACCAAACACCAGAGGGGTGGGTAAACACAGAGAGCAGTGTGGCAGCAGAGCCAATTAGAAGTTACTTAAGGTCAGGCCAAGGCCCGAGGGAGTAGAGGGAACAATAAATAATTTGGAGGGTAAAAAGCAAAGTGTTGCCCAGTACAAAATGCATTGTGTTCTTTAAAGTCTTGACAATTTATTTTCCCAATGAATTATACATGTGAGACTCTGCTGCAAACATGCGTTGCCCAGCGAGGGGGAGATAATCTTCAATCTTTGTAAGTACTTTAACAATGGTGTGTATGACAAACACTGGAAGAGATTTGGTACTGGATGGAGACGTGAAGTGCTCCCTGTATTGTTACATCGCCCAGCAGCTTTGGAAAACAACAATCCAACTGCACTTATCCTTAGCCAATGTTTACTGATTGTTTCATGTAATAGGGAAAAATATTGCATTACCACAGCTTGTAACAGTTAGTTTTCAACTGATGCTGCAAACGTAGAAAATCCATTACCAAATGAATCGGCTTAGTTTGGGAAAAAATACTGACATTTTAATATATTTGATGAATTTGGAAGAGCCAAATATTTTATGACAAATGCTGCATGTTGTCTAAGTTTACACAAACACTGGGATAAGTTGTCGAGCTGGGAGGAGTAATCAGTTTTTACACTGTAAGCTGTGGAAATTGTGAATACAGGCAGAGTGAGTGAACCTGCAGAGCAGCTTTTGTATTTAAAGTTTTCAGCTGTGAGATTAAAAATTTCCAGTTGGATATATCACTGGGAACCTTCCCTCATATCCGTACATATCCTTTTCAAAGCAAATCCAGTCACGCAGAGCCATTTGCTGCATTCTACTTTTCCCTATTCTTGTTTTCCAAAACATTAGTCTTGCAAACTCTAATGCGTGCAAATGCAATGACTCAAGCAGGCTGCCTCTGTCTCTCTCTCTCTCTTTCTCTCTCTTGCTTGTTTCCTTTCTTTCCCTCGTGCTTCCTCTGTCTGTGTTTAGAAGGCGGTGAGTAAATCATATGGCCGGGCTAGTGCAAAGCCAGAAAATAATGGGATCATATTCCTCTCTCTTCCGCCTATCAAAGTTTCATACAAAAGCAAAAAGCTTCTAGTTTCACTTCTCCCAGGAAATTCTAAAGACTCTGACAAATCAACATCCCTTGACAACTACATAATGTATGGCTTTTAGTATCTAGCCTGTGAAGCCCCATCACAGCCTATGATAGCTACACTGACTTACCTACACATACTGCCAACTACATTACAAAGAAGGCAAAGCCTTGGAGTTTAGTTTACAGTGTATGCAAAGTACTTGAAAACACAAGTTAGGCAAAGGACATCTGCTTTGCAAGTTTTGATGGACTTGGTAGATTTCACAACCACAGATTTATTTATTTATTTATTTATTTGATCTACAAAGTAATGAGTGTGGAGAACAGCCTCATGAAAATTCAGAATTGTCTCGTTTAAGAATCTGAAACATCACAGCTTATGCTTTTGATGTAGCACATGCATTGTTTGTCTTGTCAAAAACACCTTCACGAGTGGCTTCCAAATGTTTACAATTCTGTTTTGATATCTCTATCTAAAATACATCCGTTTGACTTTCCCTTTAAGCAGTCAAATTCAGCAGGGATGCTTCCGACCGACTGACTGAGAAATAGCCAGACAGACTCCAATTCCAACTTCACCAGGAATGACAACTCCTTCCAAAACCGACGTGTCTTTTCTTCCTCTTTTTTGTCTGAAGTGTGTTTTCAAGGACATCTGGAAAGCAGCACCGTAAAAAAATGCTACAGTATCTTTGCTTGGTTGCACTCTTCGACAGCTGTGCTGCACATGGCACAGCATAGAAATCATAAGGGAATCATAACATGCCCAGTTCCGTAATTGCATTGTAAAAATGCCCCCATGTACACACACAATGACAGAACAACCAAAAAAATGATGGTAGACAGGAACTTCACTTCATAAAGCACGTTCATACACACAAGCACACCGACCCACAACCACACGTTAGGTTAGACATCTAATTTAAGTGCCTATATAATTTAGTATATCATACATACATCAGGGTCCTGCTCTTTACTCATGCACACTCCCTTTAATCCAACATTTCCTGGGGTCAAAGTGGAAGTGGATGGAAGCCATTTCCAGCAAGAGCCCTCTATTGCACGCGCCCTGATGGGGTTGATTAATCCACAGCAACTATGGTTTGTCTTCTACAGCTGAGTGAACAAGTTCATTTCAACTGATGAGTTCAAGCTCAGGTCAGGGCGGTCCTCATCTGTGACATTACAACAGCCACACAATGAGAATTAATTTCTCTCACTCTGAAAACAACTACGTGGTGCTGGGACCTGACATTTTTGAGACATACTGCAATTAGGATCAAACAACTCGGAGAGGAGTTCGCTGACGCGATGTCGCCCCTTGTGTGTGCGTGTGTACATGTGCAAACACAGGTTCTTTTTTACGTTGTTCACTCTTCATGTGGCTTTGGTAATGTTGGTCAAGTGTAAACAATGATGGCTTTTTTCCAGACCTTCTCTACATTTGACAGATGATTGTTTGGAGTCTGCTTCTCTGTAGTTTCCAGCTCCCCAAAATGAATGTGCTGAACACAAACAGGTGAAGCAATCTGCAATACTCATTTTCACGAAAAGTGGCGCTGGGGGAAGCAAACTTCAAGTGATGTTTGTCTTTGTTTCTGTGACCATCCATTCTGTAGTGTGGGTTCCATTTGCATCTAATATTACCACTGCAAAATCAAAGACAAATGAAAACTATTTTTTGATTTCTGCATGGTTTACCATCTGTTACCATACATCTGAATTCTACATCTCAACTCTCTGAGGTATTCGTCCACTCTCTCTGTAATTCACAGCCATTTATCTTCCTTTTTTTTCTTTTTTCCCCTTGGCAGTCAATCATAAAAATTTTTTGCCAAACTCTGAGCTGGCCTCTCAAGTATCACCGATGTGCAGAAGGCTTCATAAAAATATGTAAACATAAGCAATATAAACCTCATGTCGTGAGCCTTGGGTTAACTTTTAGTTTGAGTGTGTTGAAATGATACAGCTTTTGTATACCAATAGTGGATTGTTAACACAGGTATGGACTGTGCATTTCAATAACACCGACTCATGGATACAAACATACACACATATAGGATGTGAACTGAAGGCATGGAAAAATGAAGTGACTTTTAAATGGGTGAGCATTAATAAATCAGCAGGGCCTTTCAAGAGAATATGTCCTGTTTCTGCACGGTGCCTTTTCCACCTGTCTGCTGGTGCTTTGACAGAGAGAGTGCTGGCATTATTACAAATAAATATTGGTTTGAATATATGGCCCTGTCATAGCTCTGTATTATGGTTATGGTTTCAGGAATAATTGAATCTCTGCAGATTGTGATCTGGGTGAATTAATGGATTGTTCCAAGGGGCCAATGCAAAGAAGAGGGGGTCCAGGTTTGGCGATGGTGATGTGTGAGAATTCATTTCACTGTTTAGCATGGAAGGACATATTGTAAAATGGGCGAGAGGTGTCCCGCGATGTATGTCACAGTCAGTTTTATCATGAGCGTTATGATGAAACTTCAGTGTCTGTGGGGTTTGAAATAACACTCTGTGTTATCTTCGCAGTGGAATATTCATTGCCGCAATTATTCAGACCTGCAGAGCTCCTGTCTGCGTTTATGTGTACTGAAGAGAAGATATGGTGTATGAAAAGTTATTCGCAATTGTCTGTACATAAATCAGCATCACATTATGAAAATCAACACACCGCCACATACAACCTAGCATTTTATAAGAAATGAGAATTCAAGATGTATACAGAAAAATAAATCCTGCAGTTTCACAGCCCTCCAAAGTTAAAATAAAATGCTTTGATAAGTTTTCCATTCAGCTTTCAAGTCTGCACTTCATGTGAGTGAAAGAAAAGATTTGTAAAAGAGACAACGAAAACCGCCCAGAAGTTGTCAAGATTGAGACGATAGAGTACATGTCGCCTGTGCTCTATCTACGTGCACTCACATGAAACACAAGTTGGGCAGAGCAAAGACAAAGAACTTGTCTCCTTCAAGCATGAAGGAAGACAGAGCGAGAATATGTAACCATCCTTAAGTAATTTTGTTTACTGGCCCTGGCTCCTGTGCACTCGGGGTAAAATCTCTAGGCACTCACCCATCTATTGAACAAAACTCAGCAAATTGGTACCCCAGGTTTGTTTCTCTTTGAGCTCTCTCACCTGGGAGCTAGGGGAAGAATTGCCTTGTAGGCCTGAACTGCAAACAGCTTTCTCTCTGATCTGCTCCCTTCGCCCTCACACTATTTGAACTGTGTTTTCCCCTGGCATTCTGGGAACCGTTTGCTCTCTTTCTCTGTGTCGAGAAAGAAAAGGCTGTGTTCTTCATACATTTTTTAAGCTCTGGTGTACGTTCCCTCATGCAAACCCAAACACAGTCATACACACAGACATGTTTTCTCCTCCGCACTCGTAGATGCTTTCAGGCCAGGTCTGTCAGTACCTGGACATCATGTTCTTTACAGCACGAGGTCCACTGATTCACCCCAATTTGTAAACAAGTTTGAACGACATGAGCGCATTAGTGTCGGTTCTCTGTAAATTCAGTGTTAAGAAATGCCAAGTACGTGTACAACACGGTGCTTTGATGAAGCTGTCATCGATCAATAATTCATCACAACTTTGCCTGGCTATACAGGCATCTCAATATGTTCCTAAGCAAAACAGAAAAGAATCAAATGAAAGCAGAAAGATCTGAAAAAAGAAACACACACACGCCATGTTTATATTTAATGGATTTTTGCTTTTGGAAATGCCACAATGCACTTGGTCAGCATGTTCAGACAGGACCAGAAGAGGGAAGGAGGATGGAAGACGGGGTGAAAAAACAACTTTGTACAAGCACCTCTGGTTTGTTCTGATTTTGTTATTTAGCTCCATAAAGAAAGAAAAAAATGCTTTGGCCACCATCTTGTGGTATTTCCTGCTAATCCCCACAACCTCCTGCTCAGCGGTGGTACTGGTGGTCTGTATGTGTGTTTGCATGTACATATGTGCACCTGCGCGTGTGTTGGGGCTCTAGTTTCTAGTGTGTGGCCAAAATATAAATCCATGCCAGGACAGCAATCCGGTCTGAAAACACAGCTCCTAATCCTTTAACCTTCAGAACAAGAGGAGAGGGAAAAACAGCTGAAGGGCCCAGCATGGTGAAGCAGAAGGAGAGAGACAGACACCCAACTAAGACCCCACCAGACCAGACCAGGAGGCCACTGATATTCATTCAACCCCCCTTTCTCCTCAAGGCAGGAAAATGGATTTCTATTTCTGGTGGCTTGATATCGCTGATCATGGTTCATAGCCCCCTTTCAGGGCCTGGAGTTAACATCGCAGGCTGATGTCAGGATGCGAACACTGATCAGAGCCAGGGAGATGGGTCCTGATGGCCTTCCAATCTGCCAAAGCTGTGATGGCTGCTTTACTGATACCATCACAGTAAATTCTATCACTGTCACTCTCTGTTTCTGTCCAGAAGCACTCAGAGTATGTGTTGCCACATCTTAGTGTGAGCGTTTGTGTGTATGTGCCTTTTTCCCCGCTGTCTGTGACTGACAAGTTATCAGATGGCATTGTGCTCTGTGTTATGTACTGTAGCTTCACCTCAATGATGCCTTTTCCTTGAAAACTTGAGAAGCTGGAATAACAGGTGTGATGACTAACAAGAATATGCATAATCATTTTGTGATGTGCAGGGTGGTAGCTATGGTCATGATTCTAAAGAATTTAGTTTGACTTGGGGATCGAAGTGACTGAAATGATGACATCAAATAAGACTTACCTTGTTCGTTGTTGAGGACCTAAATTAACTTTAATTAGCAGTAAATTTGCCATGTTAGAATTCAGTTTACAACTGTGTTAGTGGTGTAATATTTCAGCCATCTCCAGCCCACCAATTCTCCATCATTTCCCCTGCTATAAGAACTCCAATCTTTCCATCATTTGGTTATATTGGTATTTATGCTGAGTGATAATTTCTAACAATAAATAAATAAAATGTTCCTCCTACTCTTCTGTGTCTGTATAGCCCCCAGCATATTCCTGGGGCCTCAATCTGGGAAGGGAGCAACATAAACAACAAAAGATCTAAAGAGACTTAGCCAGTGGCACTGGATATATAAACACTCGCACAGGGGTGCACACACTCATACAAACTAATGTACCACACTTGCACACTCGGATCCTGCGTATGCATAGCAATATTCCTATACTCTATGTATTTGCCAGTCACCATTCAAGTCTTCCCTCTACACACACATGCACACAGGGGATCGTTAATGGTCAGCAAGCCAACTGTTTTAAGTAATCAGAGGCTCCTATGTCGAGTTTTGATTCTTTAGAAGAAAGGTATTGGCTCCTGAAGGCAGGTCGTGTTCATTACACCCTTTTTTCACATTTTTCTGCCAACGTCCGCCAAACTAGCGGATTAACTGTTTAGCCAGACTTTTTACCATGCTATTCAATTATAAATGTAAGATGGTGTGTGTGTACGGGGTGGGAGCATGGTTCTGGAGTGCAGCTGTCGGCTTTTTGATAAAGGTTGCTTGTTTTAACATCTCTTTAAAGTCTTTTTTCTTGCAGAAAAAAAGTACTAAAGCTGAAAATCAATATGCATACAAACATACAACATATGCAGGAGTCTATTGACACCCTTAAGAAGGTCTCTGATACTTCTCATGTGGATTTGCTTCTTGAGAATCCACCAGCACCTGGTACATAACTCATCCATCAAGCACAGCACAAGCAATTGTAGTTAACTGCCTGTTTATGTCAGTTTGTTCTGTTAAGTGGGAAGTCAGATAGTCCATTTATAATGGACTGGTCTTATATGTCTCCTGTAGTTCAAAGATGCATGTACAATCACAGAACTACATCCCTGGCCTTAAACCACAACATATGTAACTGTAAACCTGTGCACATTGGTGCCCGTGGACAAACATGCATATAGAGACATATTGATGAGATTTTCTTATTCTTCAGAAGTGGTGGTGGTACCTTTATGTTACCTAGACCAGCTGTGGATGAAAACAGATGATGTACCACAGAAAGAAAAGCAAAAAGAAAAAGAAAATCTGAGCAAAGAAGGTGTTTGTCAATGCAGAAAAAAGGTGCTTCTATGACTTAAGGATATTCTTGATACCGTATTCACTTTCACTCTGTGTAATATTCACTGAGGACCTTCAGTATAATTCCCAATAAAAACAGATAAACATCATGTTCCTTCCACTGGTCCAGGAGGTCGTTCTATACAGTGCATTACATTTCCAGTGGCAGGCAGTTTCCCTCATCCTCCATACCATTAGGGCCATCAATGTTGACAGGATCAATACCTGTGTTTTGGCCCCAGTGCCCCTGCTAGAGATAGCATGTCACTGCTGACAGACAAATATCAGCGCTTGGCCCTGTGACGGAGGGGAAATCACAGTACTTTTCCGTTAAGATCATCCAACATGGTATTGATTTGCCCTGTGCTAATCATACATCAGAGCTGAATAAATGGCTCAGAGGCACACGCTCCATTGTTCACGACTGGGAGATGTAATAAAAAAGAGAGACATTTCTTTTATTGCTAGTAACTCGAGGCTACATAATTGTGCCTTGATGGGGAAAAGGCCTGGTTAGATCGAGGTCCGTCAAATGTTGTGGGTTCTTTTTAGTGATGATCGTATTGACTGAGGCAGGTCCTGATTACAGTATGTGCAGGTATGTGTGTGTGTGTGTGTGTGTGTGTGTGCGTGGTGGTCGTGGTTGTAAAATAGCAGAAAACATCTATTTTATTGTTTTTTTAGTTTTTTTCTTACAATATACACAAACTGAGGATCAGAAATATGTCTTAGTTTACAGTACAAAAATCAAGGCTGCTTTTTACATCTATGGGATGCTAATGCTTTGGTAATTGTGATAGACTTGATGATATTATATCCACATTAGAATGACCCTTATTGCCCCCTATGATTTTATTAACTTTCCAAGCTTGAATTAAAAAAAAAAACAACAAATCTAACAAATTTTAACAAATGTACCACTGACTTCTGTTGGAGATGAAAAACCTACAGGGTTGTGGCTTGGATATAAGAAGACTGTCATCCTACGCTCCTTATTCAATCCAGTCAAGGCCTTGCAAAAAGGGAAGTGTGCCAGTAATTTCTTATTTGTGATTCTGGCAACAAGTAATTACATTGTGAAGACAGCTAGGAATTATTTCAGAGGTACCCAATGTGAAATCTTCTGATGAACAGCTCCTGCTTTCCAAGATATACTGATCTGACTTAAACTTACCATTTGCTTTTATTTTATTGCTTTATCCACATTGAATTTTCAATAAGTCAATAATTCACAATCCTCTGAGCAAAAATCAAAATAGGAAAGGACAACAGTCTTGCCAAATCCATATTTACTTTTCTGTAAAATCAGTTAAATACTTCAAGCTATTTCCAAACCAATAGTCGAATAAATCCACCCTACTGCTGACCACTTTGAGTGCAGCTGAGAGTGTTGAAAGCTATGTGGTATGTTAAAGGTTAGAAATAAGTCTGTTGCTATGTGGAGAGGGCGCAATAATTATTTGAGAACCAGCAGTTCTTGATCTGCTGTTTCCTTCCATCTTTTCTGAGTACTCTGTTATCTGCACTATCCCATCAAAAACCACACAGATAACAGACAGGAAAACTCAATTGACCTTGAATGAGTGTAGGAGAGTAGACACTTATAGTACTGACTAAAAGAGGGTGAAGGAAACCATCTTTCTGACTCTGTCTCTCAGCCCACCTGTTTTCTGATCTGTTGCCTCTATCAGCAGGACATCATTTGTCTTTCCAAAAACATTTACAAATCACTGTTGAAAAATAAATTAGTTTTATGATGTGACAATACTATGGTTAAGATTTGGTTAGGTTTAGGCACAAAATGTATTGGTTAGGTTAAGGGAGAGATCAAGTTTTAGCTTCATGTGTTTCGGGTGGTTTTGGCCTAGACAACAGAATAGGTTGTTTGCCAATGACTCCCAAAACGACATATATGACCGTTGGCAAGTACCAGCGGTAGGGGTAATGGACCATTGTCATTGTGGTAAGATTAAACGTTAAATATGTTAACATTGTATTAAAATGTTAGTAAGTCATGTGAGGTAACATACGTAACTTACGTAACGTAAAAGGATACTAAGTTATTTTAATCCAATACTCTTTTGGTTAGTCGTTGAACATTTCCTCACGGTTCGCTAGCTCTCCAGTTTGTGTGTTCCGGTTTCCCTACACAGACCTGAGTCTGTAAATGGAAGACAAAGAAAGTGGTGCAGGCCTTCCCCATAACATTGTTCCAGCCAATCAACAACAGGTGGCAGTAGCACTCGTGCACAGGAGCATTGAGAGAGAGAAAGTTTTAAACACCACTACATTTGAACCACTGGTGTAGTCTATGTGATACGCAGTTAGTCTCCGTATACTCAATAGGAACGGTCAAATATTTCCGTATACCCACTTAAATTACCCACTTAAACACTGAACTGATGTTTGGGGCTTCCGTGGCCTGTGACCAGGATCTGACGTCACCTACCAAACAACAAGCTGTGTGCCAGTCACTTGGCACAAGTTTGAAATTAGCTAATGTGAATCACTAAAGGAGATGTGAAACACAAGCAAACTGAAGCTATACTCTCTTAGTGTTTTCATAAGCCTACAGCTGAATCTCCTACCGCTCCGGGTGACACTGCAGATGACGCTGATGCTATCGTGCCGTTACCTGGTGAGGCAAAGTGGCATATACTTTATCATTACTGCTATCATTAATAGAGCTGTAACACATTGTTAGAATATTGAATTGCATCTAGAACTAACTTAGTTAACTAACATTAATGTGTTGGATCAATGAATGCGGGATACTGTGTATGTGTACAGTAGTAGAAGTAGCAGTTCCTGGATGCGTGCTCATGCATTTAAGCTGATACAGTAGGCTAAATAATCTAAGTTTGACAATGGTTTTGGAAGATAAATGTGCTTGAGATGATGTGGACCACTTTTTGTGTCTTCACTGTTAATAATATTCTGTAATGAATGAGCTTTGGTGATAGAACCGCACATAGGCCTATGTTCATTGTTATTACTGCTTCTGATAAGCCTCAGCTTTCCATTATTTTTAATAATAGTTGCAACTTACACACTAAAATGGGTGTTGAAAATTGCCAGCTGATAAAACCTGTGCTCCAGGGACCAGATTCTATAACACCTAAAGCTCAATGTAGCTCTTTATTGGCTGAGTTAGATAGTGATTAACACTAAACATCAGAAAAACAGTCTAATCTCCTGCATATAGGTGTCATTTACACTGGGGACGCTGGGGACAAGTCCAATCCACTTTTTATAAGCATTTGTTAAAAATGTTCTGAAAAATTGCTTGCAACAAGAAATGTTAAATAACAAATGTAAATGCAATGAGAAAGCTTCTTTGGCACAATAAGAAAACATGCAATGCAATGTAAATATAGAAAAAAAACATCTGAACTGTCCCAAAAAATGCTTAAACTAAAAAAAAAACTAATTTACTTATTAGTGCTTTATATTCAATTATATTTTTATATTCTGAATTGTCACCTGCCCCCTGAATTTTGTGTTCGCCTTTATATAAATAAAGAAATTTCCACCATAAATTGGTGCAGAAAATGTCTCCAGAATACAGGAAATTAAGTGTTCAATGCTCAACATCTTCTGTTCAGTTAATATTTCTTTAAATAGCATTAAAATATCTTCTAATCTTGTTCTCGTGACCCCAATATTCTGGATTGTCATGTCTTGTATGGTGAGTGTTTTGATAAAACTCTAATCTGAGCCCCAAAATCACCCAACCACTTTTCAACACAAATCGACACCCTTGCCCACCTGTAACTGTCATTGGCTGTTGAAGTCTTTGTGGTGTTGGTAACACATAGCCTAAGCAGTCCTTCAGAATGCTCTCTATTACATGTACATGCATACTGTATGTATTAGTAAGTGTAGAGGTGTTTATGGGACATCGCTCCGGGACGGGTCAGTATGAGGTTGGGAAAAATCACAGTATGCTCACTACAAAAAAGTAGACTACACCACTGATTTGAACATGCTAGATTCATTGCTGGACTCAGGCACTGTCCAGTAGACGAAATGGCTGAGAAACGTTACACACTTTCTACAGTACTTTCCACAGGACTGCAAAAAAACGTGCAACCTTACTGAGGCTAACTTGCCTTTGGCCATTCTGCCATATCTCAGCAGAGATACTAGTGCCGGTCGCCTTTGAAAGGCGCATCGATGAATTAGAGGGACTGAGCTTCTGAGGGAGCACTAAAGGGAGGGGTGTATTTGCTTGTCAGCTGAGTTCAAAAAGCAACAACCATTCTGTAGAATTGTTTACAATCCCTTTAAATAGACGTATGTACATAACTCAAAATAAGTCAAAAGTCAACGACTTTTGGTTTTCATCACCTAGAAATAAATATAAATGGGTTGGAATAAGCTGCTTGCACAGATGGCATATGTGGCCGTACTTTTGTGGCACTTCTTGAAGCAGCCTATTATGTAGTTCTTCTTGGGAGGATAGTCTGGAAAGGTCATATAAGGTGAGACTGTAAAGTGCAAATGTGTGTTTAATATCTTTCTTGATTGTGTGGTGTAGTTCTCCTTACTATAGGTACATTTTAGCTGTATGAAGAGCATATACCATGCAGGTGCATGCATGGCAAGATGGGACCTACAACCGATGCAGCACAAACCCAGCTGGAGTTCTTCTGTGTTGGTTCTGCATCTCAGTCCAAACACATACTAGTGAGGTGAATCTTTAAGACCTTAAACTGCACACAGATGTGAACCTGAGTGTGAATGTGCTTGTTTGGGTATGTTTGAGCACTGCAACAGTCAACAGTCAACAGTGTAGGTTTTTTTTTGTCTGACATTCCTCCAGTGCTCGCTGGGATAGGCTCCATCCTGACGAGACGCTGAATAAGAATCACTGAAAATATGTTTTATTACATTTGTAAACAATTTTATTTTATTATTTAGTTTTTCTTAGGTGCTGACAACATTCTTTGCTGCTAATTTGAAAAACTATTATTATTATTATTATTATTATTATTATTATTATTATTATTATTATTATTATTATTATTATTATTTTTATTTTTATTATTATTATTATTACCTCCTTTATCCATTTTTGATTTATTTGTTTATCTCAACCATTGATTTGTTTCTAACGTTCCCACAAGTATTATCAAACTAACATGCCCAAACTAACTATAAAATTGCTTCCCTGTAACAACCTTCTACCATATTTTTTTCACTCACAAATACAGATAACCTGTTTCTAAAACCCTAATGTTTTCAGTCCTCTGTCATTACCCATCTCTTTCTTTTATGATCCCACTCCTTTCCTTGGTATCTTCTTACAGAGTTGTAGATTTGTGTAGATTTGATGTATTTCTCATGTGAGGGTAACGACAACAACTTAGAATGAACTAAACTACAAACTGAACATTTTCAGATCTCCTTCCAAATATCTGACTAGAGACCTAAGGTGAAATAACTTATCTAGCTAACATTTTGTGAGTAAAGTACCCTGCTTGTGTTATGGCACTATTGTTAAAACACATAAAAAAGTCAAAAGTTGTTGAAAACATGTCAGGCAAATTTATAACCTGAAATAGGGGAGATTTTTGTTTTATCATGCACAAATTTATGACAACCTGTTAAACCAACTTCCGATATGACTGACTGCTTTCTAAGCAAACAGAGAGAGATGACCCTGAGAGAAGCTGGCGGCTGTCAATACAGTGGAGAAGTGCCAAATGCACGAAATCACAAACCTTTAGCCTGCCACATACAATAATGATTCTCCTCTGACAAAAACTGCTGACCGGTAAATAATTCATATTCACACTATGAATAAATAAAATAAACAGGCCCTGCTCTCAGTCTACAAATCTAGGAAGTATTTGCCCATTTAATCATCAAATTTTAACAGAAGCTGCAACACATTGCATAAGCACTCAGGACTCCTGGGACAGTTGCAAACTTGACCAACTGCCAATAAGTGGTTGTGCCTAATTTTCAAGAGCCATTTGCCTCCGATCTGATTCCTTTGCCTTATATCAAGGCCTACGATATAAAGCCTGTCTCTCTCCCTCGGTCCCTAGATAATTAACTTGGCTTTGTTTTGTATAGCACACATGCACATTAATTTCTAATTAGCAACAGACAGCATCTACCACTACTGCACACAACATTTTAGAATAGCTTAGTGATTTTTCCCCCTCATTTTTTTTTTAACATATTCCTGCTGTAGGTAAGTCAATAGTGCCAGCGGACCACTGCTAAATGAATTTAACTCCACACATGCCTTGCAGCACAATTCCTAATGGTTCTCTTCACTACATGTAAATGACCTCCTGTCCTGGATCTTTGATTGCAGATCAATGACTGTTTGCTTTATTTCAACATTCAGCACCGGTGAACCACGACGCCACGGGGGCAAATGTTGAACAGAGAATTTACAGGTTTGCTATCGAGCACTTTGAAACAATAAAGCTGCTAGTGATCTATTAAACAAACGAGAGAATAAAGTGGCTGCTGTGGACCGAGATTAACACGATAGATACAACGTCGAAGGGTGTAATTATTCTTTACTGACACAAACGTTTAGCCCCCAGAGCGGAACAGTGTTTACCACAAATACCACCACCACGCTTGACCTAATCATGGGCTGAGATTTACCTGACTGCATTTGCAATGTGTTACAGCTGATTTGTGTGTTGGAACTGATACTTTCTAGCAATCAGCACATTGTATATCCGGACTATCCTGTGCTGCATTTGAGCTCTCAAATAAATGCCGTCCAAAAACTTGTGCCCTCTTACTGTTTGAAACTTGGTAAAATTTAACCAGTTAAACAAATGCAAACTTCTACAATGGCCCGACAAAATTAACACATTCAATTAAATAAACATAAAAAAATAAAAATTTCATATAGGATGACATCAGCAGATAATATGTGCATTTGTACCTGTATTGCCTGATTTTCTGGTTGATCTGTTGGATTTTGCTGTGTCAGTATTTGCTCATGTAGTTTTGTTGTTTTCACATTACAAACAGGAGCTGTCAGCATCCTTTTCACAACAAAATGTTTACTTGTGTTTTCTGCCTTCTTTCTTTTATAAAACATACAGTAGCTTGTAAATGCGACATCTTTCAGCAGCTTCTCCATATCTATCAAATCAGCTGTATAGGTAGATAGGATTAGCTATGTGGAAGCAGCTGATTTGACTTTGTTTTGGCACCAATGTAAAAAATGTTATTTCTAGGGCTTCAAGTGCTCAATAAAATGAGTACAAACAATATTCAACAAATTCAAAAGGACAAAACATTCATGAAATCATTTTAAGATAATTGTGTAAAATGCATAATTTTTGCATAACAGTGGTTATACACAATGTGTTTATCTTTCATAATGATTGTTAATGCACTTAAAGCTGTGACAGACAACATTAAATCTCTATCTGTATGTGAACATACAACATATTACTACTGAACAACAACACCAAACTACAATTTTCAGAAGCGATTGTTTGGACATTTCAGATTTCGCTTTGTGGCTGTGGGAACAGGAGACGCAGAAGACATATCTAGTAAACTGTGATTTCATAAAGTTTAATGTTCTGCTTAAGTCTTTAAAAAAATCACACAGCACATAAACATACATAATAAAGGATAGATGTGTATAATTGCATGGTGAGGGACTCCAAAAAGCGTATACATCAACGAGCATCCAGACTAGTGGGGACAATAGAGGACAGGCTTAACCATTACTGCCAACTCCAGACTGTAGAAATATGGCAATCTCTATATTGTCCTGCCAATGTATTAAAGCCATGAGCTGCATTCCAGGTCTTGATTTGGTGTGTGATTTGTCTGGTTTTGTGTGCGCACCTCGATCCATGGTTGTACGCCTGACCATTCATGTGCACGCATGTGAGTGTATGTTGCACATATTGCGCAAATGGCACACGTGTGCGCATGCACCAATGTGTGTGTGTCAGATCACGCGTGTGCGTGGGTGAACGTGCACACGTGTTTGTGCCCCTGTTACTGTGCACGTGCATTTGTGTGCACTAGCTGGCATGTCAGCTGATGTCCCCAGTAATCCAGCAGTGGGCCTGTTGTGGATTAGTAGCAGGCTCCAGGGGATGGGAATCCCATTCCCATTTACAGATCTCCCTGGCAGGAAGAAAGGGAAGGATGCCTTCCCTCTACTGCCTTCACACCGGTTGGAGCCTGAAGGTGTATGTGTGTGTTTGTTGTTGGACTGAAGTGTATATGTGGATGTCGAATGGATGCTGTTGAGTGTGTATTATATGTATGATGTCTAAAATTAAAGTCAGCTTTCTGCCTTTCTCCCATTCTTACTTTGGTTTAATACTGTGTTGATAAAGCATTATTTCATTGGGTTTCCTGGTTAATTATGTCAACTTGTGCATTAGATGGTGCACGGCAAAATAAAACAGAGGACACAAGTGTTCTTATGTGGCACAGCTTATGTGCATTTTTAGTCAATATAAAATTATTGTTGCTCAGTGACATATATTTGTTCCTCTAATAAACAGTGTATTTTTAATATTAGTTATTTGTGTTCTTGAAGCAGTCACATGAAGGCTGAGTGGTAAAACTGGACATGCCAACTATTTTTTTCATCATTCATTTTCCTTTTCTACTAAAAAAAATGTCAGTTTCCTGTTGTGAAATTGCATGGTCTTTCCAGGGGTGAGAAAGAAAATGCTGCAGAATCAGTTAGGCCCTGTCTTAGAGTTACTCTTTGTAGGAACATGTTGTAGATGTGTGGTGGCATTTCTATCACATCTAGTGCAGACGCACACGCTTACATGGTAACACACACATGCGCGCGCAGGCCATTGCGTGGTAACAACATGAAATTTCATCACAATAGGATTTGTTCTGAAGTCATTCGAACACCATCCAACACAAGAGCTGACCTCTTGAACCCTGAGATACAACCTTACCTTCTCCCCAGTGACAATTTAAATGCCACCTTTCTTCCAACAAGAGAAAAAGAAAAACATTTTTTTTATGTGTGTGTGTGTGGCTGGGACTTGCAACTCGATAGCACAACAAAAGAGCCGTGGTGGCAAGTCCCCACGCAGACATTATATGTCAGCATCACCGTCATACTGTTAGCTTGTCCCAACTGTACAAAGCCGTCCTCATTCAGGGCACCTAACCAAGGTCAGCCTGGATTAGCCGCTAGTAACCCTATCAGGTCCAGCACAATGATTACAAAGCCCAGTGACACTGGCTGTCAGCAGACTCTTTCTAGGCAACCCTATCTTCCCGACCCTTGGCTACAGAGCCACTGGAGAGGGTTAGTCCATTTCAAATTGTTCTCCCTTTGTGTCTCCCTTTATTTCCCCCCTTTGATTTTTGGCGACTCGTTTGGTTCATCAATCAGCCTGTCTGGATGTGTGTGTGTTTGAAACCCATGCTGCTCATAATTCCTATAATTTGTGGATTTTTTTCGTCTTCCCCTTCCACATAGCCCATTCTTTGTGCTTGTTACTTCTGAAGCCAACAGCCATCCTACCTAAATCCCCCACCCTCCACCCTACAGATGAATGAGCCCTGTAGCTTTATGTTATACATCACATGATTTGTTCTCAAAAGAACATTTGCAAAATAGTAACAGTAATCAGAGTCTAATAGTCCCGGTGTCATCATCTTTAAATTCAATGTAACACTTTATGTCGTACATTGTGAAACAGTATTTTGTTAAAAAATGTGATAGTGTAGTTTGCATGACAGAACTTGTGAGAGGTGATGTTCAACCATGAATTAGGAAGCAGGAACATTGTTCTCCTTGTCTTACCAATTCAGACAGCATGTCAGAATAAAGCAAAATAAAGACTTGTGTTTCACTAAAAGTGTGGTTGCTGTTTCCCTTCTTTTTTCAGGAGGAATTACACTTCAAGCCCATGGTTTCACTGCTTCACTTTCCTCCCAAAGAACTGGTTTCCCAACATCCATGTCAGTTAGCAGCATGTTAAACAAATCAAACCTAAAGAAAAGAGCTGCCTTGTGATTTTGTTTCTTTAAAAAAAAGTATGATAAACAAGAACAAGAACACCAGCAACAACAGCGCTAGCAGCATAACGTCTTCTAGGCAACGTGGCAACCGATGTTCTCCACTTCAGCACATCAGAGCCGTCCTTGCTTCAGTCGCCCTAAAGGTACCCGTTTACAAAGTGATAGGGCTTAGGGTTTTTAACTCGGGGCGAGAAGCTGATTTGAAACCCCCTCTGCTGCCAAGCACATGGACGGCTGCTGATTAGAAAAGGGTTGGCAGCAGTGGGCAGATGCCAGGCGGGGAGAGAGATGACGGCCTGTCGCCAGTCTGCCACCCAACCCCTCGTCCCCCCAGTTGTCCCCTCCCCAACTGACCCCTCCCCTGTTGTACAAAAATAAAGACCAAAGACATTTCCGTGACAAACCCAAAATGGGGAGGGGATGAATTGTAGTAGTGCTTTGTATAAAAATTCAGCAAATGTGACATTGCTGTGATGACAGAGACTGCAGCACAGCAACATTTGTACTGGTTCTTTTTGACCGATCTTAAGAGTTTTGGGGACTTGTGTTGATCATAGGAGGCTGACTATGAGTCTGCCTAGCTAACTAAGTTGCACAATAAAAGATCACAGTGCAGCTCTTTTGCACACCCACGCACAAACATGAGCACACAAACACACATGCACTGTACTTTGTGCGAGTCTGGGATACTGAACATTCCTTCACCAGCCCACAGAGGATAAAACATTTTGAGCTTTCTGGGTGTTTCAGAATTCAGGAGAGTAAATCGTTATGTGTATTGAGCATAACACTCAACACTTCACGCAATAAAAATCCACAAGGGTGAGTCCAAAAGGAGACAGACCAGAAGACCAAAACAAATACTTTTCAAAAAACTCAATGCACTCGTCTAATAGATCACAATGACATGGAGGCAGTGGTTAGCCCCACTGTGAGAAATATCCAGGCTTTTATAATACTGTTATATTCCAGACCGTATTGATTTCAGACCAGCTCAATATGACTACATAACTAGTCCATTTCTCTGCTACAACACAGCACTGTTAGTCATCCACCTACAGCCATACTTAGTAAGAGTGATTAAATAGACACACGCGCATTTATACATTTACCCAGCTTCACCTCACATTGCCCCCAAATGTGTCCACACACTTAACATTTAAACCCCAATATTCACTTTAAATGCAAGTCAAATGAGTAGATAAAATGTAAAAGGTCCACAACAGCTGCACTTGCTGGTTCAAAAGTTTATGATAAATCAGAAATCAATATTTATTTAGTCATATGGGTAATAAACAAAGGGCATGACATCAAAGCTATACCTTTTAGCGATTCAATTCAACTCCAGGAAATTTACTCTACCAAAAAGGGTTAGCAATAATCAGCCAATACAATACAAACAACTCTGCCAGTTCTGCATTATTCAGTGTCAAATTTTGTTGGGAGAAACTAGATGAGAAATCAATAGCTCTTTCCTTCATTCATGAAGGATGACATTTTCATAAAAAGACTGGTTCTGGTATGGAGTAATCTGGACAGAGTAGAAGTATAAAATCACATGTAATTATAATATGAAATCAATCAGTTACAAGTGTAACTATATATCTGTATATATGTTTATAAAACTCAAAATGTATTTGCCCTGAGACATTAATGCTGATTTTGTTACGTCAAGATTATGGTCAAGTAGAAGTTTTATTCTCCCATGATTATAACTCATTATCACTCACCTCAACATTATCAGTAAAATTATTGTTATTTATACAAGGTGTTGATCTCGACTCATTTATGTTAGTCTAAATCAGTGATGAGGTCATGCAGGACTGGGGATCTGTACATCTGACTCTACATCTTTTTCCTTGTCTGCCTCTCTTGTCTCTCTGACCTGATGTTGTCTCTCTTGCTTCATCTACCTGCCATACCGTCTCTATACTCTCTATAGTATCTTTATCTGCCTGTCTGTCTGTCTGCCTTGTCTTTCTGCCTGTCTGTCTGTCAATCCCGTCTCTCCCATCTCATATATCTCCATCAGGCTGGGACTAAAATATCGTAGCAGCTCCAGTCTGTCTGAAACGGAGACCTGGAATGTACTACTGTACAGTCCCCCCCCCCTCCCCACACACACACACACACACACACACACACACACACACAGTTTTATACCTTAACAGGCCGACAGGTGCACTTTCACACTGACAATATGCACATTCACACAGAGACATTTACATGCATATACACTCATCATTATATACACTTACACATATACAAGTAAGAAAAAAACGCCCCTTCACACGCACACACACACACACACACACACACACACACACACACACACACACACACACATAGTAATTGTAGTAGTGATGGTTAGCCTATGGTCTGTGTCTAGAGGAGACAGTGCCCCCTGGTGTGGGCCAAACAGTACTCCCAGTCAGCCACATCTTGACCCAATCTATATTGAAAATATTAATTTACTCTTCTGGGATTGATTAGTCCTGCCTGAAAAAGAGAAAAACGCCTACATCTTCCTAAAAAATACAAACCACTTCCGTAATAGTGGACACCCTGTTAAAATAAGTGGGCATGAAATAACTGCTTTATATCTCCAAAATCATGTAAACCTTTCTTAGGCGGAAAAAAATATATAGAATTTTGACACTACAATGAATATTCAGTTACATAACCTTGCAGATCCAGGCTTATTTGACACTTTAATTGGATGTTTGTCTGTGATGTTGGTATTCATAAGGTAAATGAATGTACTCAACTGATATTGAGTACACTGTCCAATTAGTGAATATGGTTACTGTTAAGAGTTCAAGCTTCAAACATAAAAAAATGCAATAATTTACTGTCACATATGTAGCAAGTTAATTTCCTTGAATGTCATTCGTGTCATTGTCATGAATATGAGCCTATGCATTTAGACATAGAGTCATATATAATTAAAATATATTAGATGTGGGATAGTATTCAGTACTTCTGAAGCTTTTTAATACTTTGTGGGTTAATTTGATGTGTCAGAGGTTAATGCACAAAATAAGGATATCAGTTATAATATAGAAAAACAACAACATTATCATTATATTTGTATTCAATTCATGTTGATTGGTTGCTTATAAAAAATAATTACTTCATTTCCTGACAGTGTTTATGATATTTTGTGACAAGATGATAGAGCTCATGTAATAGTCATAATACTGTCATGTCTCCTCTGAAAGTAGTCTAAATTGAAAAATAGCCTTCATTATGGCTGTAATTAATTCAAGATTTGAATACATTACGTTATGGTGTAGCGTGTATTAATTAACAAAACTGCAATGTATACAGTGAGGCTCGTTCTGTACATTATATTGCATGCACATGCGTTATAGAGAAATTAGTAATTCCTGACAACAGACAAGCTGTATTGCACCTATTTAAAGCGTGCTGTTGCGTGTGTTTACAACACTGCCAGACCACACTGCAGTGGAGGAACAAGCACCTGATGGATGAATACATTCATTCGGATGAATACTGATGAGGTAGACTGCAAGGCCACCCTTCTTCCCAATAGTTGCCACCTTGACTGCCCGTTCCAAAACCGCTGTCACAGCTTCAGGTTTCCGGCATGCTGTGCTGTATCGCTTGTCTCCAACAGAGGTCATGATGCCTGTAATCACAATAATAAAGGACAAGGCTATGCCCTGTTTCGCATGGAGACAAGTCCAAAACCGCATACAAAGACACACAGCAGCTTAGACAGGCGAGTTCCCAAGCACACTGGCAAAGTGCATGAGCCAAAACTGTCAAACTCACCTAACACAGTTGCGCGCGCACACGGTCACACACTTAAACATTGTTGGTGGTTATATTAGTAATAGTGACTGTGTCGCGGAGAAATTGCCCCTCGTAAAGTGACAATCACCACACCAACAGCTTTATTATTGCTGATGAGCGTAATTGTAATAATAAGAGGTGAGCGTATGTGAGATGCACTAAGTGGTGGAAATTAAAGAGCCGGTTACACATCCCGCAGGCCAGAGCGCGCACTGCCTGGAGAGGGTGCCTGAGAAGCGCGCACACTTATCAGTGCTCCCATACATTCGTCGATGTGACCGCGTGTGATAGCTGAACTGACGGAATAACCAGCTGCAAGTGGAGCGCACTGGCCATTTTATACCCCCTTCCCCTACACACACACACATACACACACACACACACACACACACACACACACACACACACACACACACACACTCTCTCTCTCTCTATCTCTCTCTCTCTTGCACAGCTGTTGGAAGTGCTGCAAGTTTTGATCAGACAGACACTGTGTAGCCTACTACAATCTCAAAACAATCAGAAAGGACTAAAAAATATAGGTGAACTAATTTTGTATACTCTTTCTCTCCGACCCAGTCTATTTATAAATGTGCATCCTAACAAATCCGTTAATGCACTTTTTGGGGGGTGAGGACTGGGGGGCGTTTTTGATAAAGGCTAACTGAAATGGAATTTATTTTAATTTAATAAATGACTCAATTTTAAATTCTCATACACATCACCTGTGTGGTGATTTTCCCTAAAAGAAATGGCAAATAAGGCAGATTGCGGTTGTGGACCGTTTCATTTGCATTAGCAACATTATTATCTAATGCAGTTGGTAGTTTTGTCTGATTGTGTAAAGTTTTTAATGGTTTTAAAATCCCACACTAAACTTAAGAGCTCCTGTTGAGATGAACAGAGCATACTTTTTGCAGTGTGGAGTCTTGGTTTTGTTCCGAGGCTCCATTTCTGTGAGGCAAAAAGGGGGCGGGGATGGGATATTCAGATGAGCCGGAGTGACAGCTCCAGTTTCCCCCAGTGCTCGGTGCGTCTGAAACTCCACTGGCTCCTTCCCTCCTAACTCCTCACTTCATAGTGCTGCGTACTAAAAACATCGGACGCTAGGGGATCAAGACGCATGCCACATTGCCTCTATGAGGGCACTTTAACAGATCTTTCGGTGTTTTTTTCCCAGTAAGGGGGCTGTGGAGGGAGGACTTTTTTTATTTTCATTGTCTGAAGACTGTTTGCACGGCTGATTATTGAGTCGATTGTTTATTATTTTGGCTGTTGTTGCCCGACGCCCTGCGCGTTTTTTCCTCCCTTTTTGGAATCGGCGACGTATTCCGCGCTCACCAATGTCCTATCCTCAGGGTTACCTCTACCAGCCCCCGGGCTCTCTGGCTCTTTATTCGTGTCCGGCTTACGGGGCCTCGGCTCTGGCCGCCCCGCGGAATGAAGACTTGGCGAGGTCGTCCTCTGGCTCAGCCTTCAGCCCTTACCCTGGATCGGCTGCTTTCTCCGCTTCCGCGGGTGCAGGCTTCTCCAGTCCACTGTCATACTCCACTGATCCAACTACGGGATTCCCATCCTACATGGTAAAATATCTCACACTTGTGTTTGATTCTGTATGACGGCTCTCCGAAGCATGTGAATGTGTCTGCGAGTCAAAGTCTGTAAGCGCTTTCACTGGCAGCGCGATTAAATCGGTAGCCTATATGTTTTCAGTGCTTTTGGATGATTCACCAATCAGTAAGTGCTTGCGGGACTTTATTATTAACTGTACGGTTCTTACTCGTTCATATCTTAGTGGCCTTTTCGTCTGGTTCTTAGTATAAAATCCTTGACCCCATTAGTTTAAATGGGATTTTTAAGCATGAGCTGCAAATTGTAATGGCTTGACCAAACCTTACTCACGCCAGCTAAGTATGTAAAACAGAACACCAACTAAGAATTTTTTTAAGACTTTAGCCTCTGAGTAGGTAATTTATGTGCCATAGAAAATTAATACAACACAATTAACGCTTTCTTCTTCAGTAGTCATTAAAATCACTGGGGATGAAATCGCTGACTTTATTCTGAGTCGAATAAACGGAATTTTAACATGAAAAGAAAGACTGGCGATGCTAATGTCACAGGGCACTTCAAGCGTTTTAGGAAAGGTGCATATCAAGTGATTTGCTAATGGGATTTGTAATGCTGCAAAGAGAAGATATGTTAACACACTGGAGCTGCCACAACAAAACAAAAAAGCAGCACTGAAAGAAAATAAGGAAGTTAATAGGTGATTACAGAAAATTGAATTGTCCTTTTTATTATCTTTATGGCTATATTAACAGGAGCCATGTCATTAGTTAATCCGATAGTGATCTTAACCATTAGTTAACCATTAGTCCATGCCTTTCTGCGGCCTGCTTTTACGCACGGCGTGTTTACTGTCCCGGCTTTTAATTAGGTATTTAAAAAATAAAAACGTAACGAGCAAAAAATAAATAAAATCACATGAATTATCGATACTTTGTTCACACAACAATAGACTGCGCGTCCTTAATCAAGATCCTTACGATAAAATAATAGGCTACTGATTTACAAAATAAAAGGATCGGCCCGTGTATTTATACAATTCTCCATTTGTTTTCACCTGTGCAAACAGGTTTTTAAAAATAAATATCGAAACTGTTAAACATAGTACAATAAAAGTGATTGTTTCGCTGGTTTGAATGTGTTTTTGTGCGTATTTTAATTATATGAAGTTGATTCGTAAATTAGTCACAAAGTACATTCATTAAAAAAACAACAATAACAACAAAAAAACATTTTAAAACTCAGCGCTAGAAAAAACGTCGCAGACCCGTGACTTTTTTCCCCAACTTCCCTCCAGAGCTCTCCATATGACGCGCACACGACTGGCATGGCCGGGGCATTAAGTTACCACCCATACGGCAGTCCAGGGTACCCCTACCAACTCAACGACCCGGCTTACCGCAAAAACGCCACCAGGGACGCCACGGCCACCCTGAAGGCCTGGCTGCAGGAGCACAGGAAGAACCCGTACCCGACGAAAGGGGAGAAGATCATGCTGGCCATTATCACCAAGATGACCCTGACGCAGGTCTCCACATGGTTCGCCAACGCCAGGCGGAGGCTCAAGAAGGAGAACAAGATGACCTGGGCGCCGAGGAATAAGAGCGAGGACGAGGACGAGGAGGACGGGGACGGAGAAAGGAAAGAGGTGGAGCGCTCTGAAAAAAACCTGGATAACAGCGAGGCTTCAGCGGAGGATGAAGGTGGGGTATAATCTGGCGACCGAGCCAATGATCCATTTAACAATTCAGGGTACGATGGGGGTAAAACGAGAGGGGAGGGGTGGGGTGGATTCCCCTTTTTTATTTACTGCTCGAGTTATTTATTGCAATAATAATCTGAGGATATCATGACACACACACACAGCACACACACACACACACACACACACACACACACACACACACACACACACACACACAATCTGGTTTGAAAAGATTTTTGTCTTTATGCAAGAGACCTGGCTTCATATATCCTATTGTTTTAGTAGTATAATTATGAAAACTAGGCTCAGATAGACAAAATTACTTTTTAAGGTGGAGTTCTCTCTCTCTCTCTCTCTCTCTCTCTCTCTCTCTCTCAAAATGATTAATGGCAGGTCACTGGCAAAGTAGACACATAACAATCCACATGAGTGCATGAGTGGCCTCAATAAAATTAGACTGCTAATGTTATTCTCCTGATGACATTGTTTTATAATTATGTAAAACAAAAAAAGCATTTCTTCTGGTATATAAAAAAAACATTTTAAACGCAACCTACTGGTTAAACTGATGTGAATAATTAATATCTAACTTATTCGAGGCTGGTGGGCTGTAAAACATTAGTGACTACTCCGAATAAAAACACAAACACACATGAACTACATTTTCACTATACAAGAGAAGTTCTCAACTCATATTTTTGTTTTTATTTTAGAATATTAAACCTTAATTATTGTGTCTCCTTCTGACAGTTTCGTTTAATTTATTTTCCCCTTTCTTGTTTTGTGTAGTTTCTTAAACTATATATTATTATAGATGCTTTGTTTGTTTCATTTTGTCCTCTTATCTCAGGTATAAGCTTGCACGTCGACACTTTGACTGACCACTCCTGCTCGGCAGAGTCTGACGGGGAGAAGGTCAGCTGTCGTGTGGGAGAGCTGGGCTCCGAGCAGGCCGGCGACAAATGCGACGAGGACGGCGAGGACCAGAACCACGACCCGCGGGTCCAGCTTTCGCCCAAGCCCGTCACCTCCTCGCCTCTTACGGGAGTAGAAGCACCAGTTCTCAGTCATCACCAACACCAACACCACCACCACCACCACCTCCATCATCTCCACCATCTCCACAGCCAGCGCGAGGATTTGGCCCGGAGCCTCGTCAATAACAACAATATTAATACCAATAAATCGTCTCCATGCCTTGAAAGCAGACCATCTTCGGGGCCACCTCAGAACCCTACAGTTAAGCCCAAATTGTGGTCTCTGGCGGAGATTGCTACCTCGGATCAAAAGCAGCAACATCAGCAACAGCATCTGGGGCAGCCTGGGCAACCAAATTGCCCCTCCTCCAGCGGTGGCCTCCTTACTCCCCCCACGCCTTCCACCACCTCCCCGGCTGCCAGTTCCCCCTCCCTCTACCCGCCCCCCTCCATCCTTGGAAGACCTATTTATTACACTTCTCCCTTTTATAGCAATTACACAAACTATGGCAACTTCAGCCCCCTGCAGGGCCAAGGGATCCTGCGATACACTAATTCATCTGGAGTGAGTCTGGCTGCCGCCGCCGCCGCCGCCGCCGCTGCTGCTGCTGCTGCAGCAAACGAGGGTCTAAGCTCCTCTCATCAGGCTCTGGAGGCGAGCACAAACCCTAAACACAGGCCAGACTCTCCCCTCGTTAAAAATAACCCAAACCAGATTGTTGTTGTCGAGCAGCAGCAGCAGCAGCAACAGCATTTCAGACAAGCAAATTTAGAAGCAAAGAAAGGTACGTAATAACACGATGCGGTGCACTGTTAACGAAGTGATAACCAGTTTGAACACGTATTTAATCTGGTGTTGAATCTTTTTTTAACGCGGGAGGGAAATGGCATCATAGTGGAAGTAAAATGAGTTCACTTGTTTCCAATGCAAATCAACTGGTTTTCCTTTGTGTCACTTTCATGTTGCAGCCACACCATGTGATGATCTGGCTGGTTCTGCCTTGTTCCAAGTCTCAAATTAAGACTTTTCTCAAGCGAGCTTTCGCGAGAAACAAATGTCATCATCTGACACTATTGGCAGATTTTGTTTTAAGATGAATATGATTTTAGGATTGAATGTGAGACTAAACGACTTATTAAGATGGACATTTTACATTGCCGTCTAAGCAATTGAACGTGTAGCCTACTATGGCCTATAGTTCATTTTTTGTGGAGTGCATTTTCTGGAATAATCAATTACAATTGTTGTCCATTTGTTTAAAAATGTGCACATATACTAGCCTCATTGAGTCATTAAGTATCAGGCGCATTAGAAACCAATAGGATATAAGAAAAAGCGTGTAGCAAACAAGCGTGCAGGAGTACACCTACAGATAGAGACATTAAAATAAGCACCAACAAAAGGCCTCAAATCAGCCTAACCACGAGCACCCACAAAGACGCGCGTGCACACAAAAACGAACAGTGGCAGTCCATGCAGAGAAATGTTGCCATAGCTTTGAGCAGGAATCTTATTTTTAATGTTTCCTCTGGTGTGTGTGTGTGTGTGTGTGTGTGTGTGTGTGTGTGTGTGTGTGCACAGTGAGCCACAAACCTTATCTTTCAGCTTAGGATAATTATAACTACACAGGGTCAGCCAAAAGCAAACAAATCAGTTAGTTTGCTCTGTGCATTGAGCGTGCAACTTTACTTTACATCTTCAAATGTCACTTAGGTTATTATGGTGGTTACTTTTCTTGCACACATTTCTTGCTTCTAGTTTTTTTTTTTTCTACACCGGTAATTAGGCAGTGGGGATTTCAATAAGCACTTGCAGTATAGAGCTGTTTAATGTAGAGCCAGCCTGAGAAAACTTTGTGCTTTCTGGGTTTGTGGAAGGAGTTGATCACTTGATCGCGTGGGGATTTTTATTTCCACGGTCTGCAGGTAGGTGTCACAATTGCTTTGAGTATAAAGCGAGTAAGGCCACCACCTTTTGGCCCCAGGTTTTAACCCCCCATAACCTTTACTCCAAACCGGATCTAGTGCCACCATATAGTCAGAATGAAAGCTGCTATCGCTTCCTCAGCTCCACACACACTGAGACACTCTCCACAGCACACACGTTTCTAAGATTATTATTGTATTTTTTCAGTTGTTTTGTTTTGATGCATTGTGGATAATAATTTCATATGCTGGTTTGAAAAAAGATCTCCCATTATATGTGATTTACATGTTATTTCTCAGGTTCCTATAGTTTGCTTATTTGCCACGGTATATTATTTTAGTAGCCTATATATTGACGTGTGGAAAACATAATTTGGCCTTTGTATGAAACCGTATTTGTAAAAGGAGGTCTCGGGACGCAGAGCGGCGGATCTGAAGTGAACTTGAGGACTTCAAAGTGGAATAGCCTACATTTGATATTTATTTTTTTAAATGATGGCGAAATGATGCCTATAATTTATGCAAGTTGTATTGCAAAAATGGGAAACTGACATCGTCTGTTTGTTTTGTAAATATATATATTATGTACGGTTTTTATTTGAGACGCATTTGGGAAAAAAGCTACACAATCTTGTTATCAGGAGTACTTTTACTAATTTATATCTTTGAATGTAAATAAAATAAAACGCGCTGGTATAGATGTACTGGCGGGGTATGCTATTCATTATTAAAAGGAGAAAATATTAAACTGTTTTCCCAACTATCATATCAATCTTCGGGAGTCATTCTTTTATTTATAGCAGATCTGTATTTAACAGGCATTTTTTATTCACTCTGTTCATTCCTCTTTTTATTTTGTTAGTCAAACGCAGATGGGAAATTGCTTGATGGATCTCGCTTTTCATAAACATTATGAGTTTTCACAGATTGCACAATCCATTCTTTCTAAATGGACCATCATTTTCTTTTAGGGCCTCATTCTGGTCAGGGAATCTCCCTCGGCCACACATTCACGACCTTGATTGGGATAAACGACATAATTATTTCATTTTTCTCCCCTTTTCCCCTCTCCCCTCATCCTGCCACACATTTGTTTTTCAGTGTGATTAATACAGCCGTGGGACGCATCGGGCATTATGGGCTCCCAGCGGGGCCGGTCCCTGGAGCTTTTTAGCCTGGTTCAGGATGGGTCAGCCCTGCCTGCTTCATTACGGCACGGCATTGAGCAATCCATAAAAGTCTATCTAAGCATCTGCCAGCTCCAATGGGCTGTGTGATGGGCCGTAATCGGGCAGGCTTTCCTGTGCTTTTCATCATGGCTTGCTTATTACAGCGGCTTCAGGACACAGCTAATTAAACAATTTAGAAAAACACTTAGGTCTAAGGAAATGTATAATAATAATGACAATTATTATTATTATTATTATTATTATTATTATTATTATTATTATTATTATTATTATTATTATTGTTATTGTTGTTGTTGTTGTTATTGTTGTTGTTATCCACATTTTACATTTTGTCATTTTTTTAGGATTGAGAAAATTAATTCCAATATTTTGTCATCCACTGTTGGGGCCTTGTAGAGTGTGAAACACTCAAAGATCAAATGTATAATATTCCCTTGCTCCAAGAGGACGCCTACATCATCGCTCCCAGCCAGACTAAAAGCTAATCCTTCATTTTCCAGTTGAATTTGAGCTTGAGTGTTGTCAAAATCTCAAGGGACTCCCTTTCACCTTGCACCCCCCCAACCCCACGCTCACCCTCTTCTCATACAAGGAAGCAATATTTGGCTGCCAGCAGGGATGTAGTGGTGGGTAAACCCACCTAAACTCAGTTAACCCACCTTTTAGGCTGACCAAGTGACATAAATTCATGGTCTGCCTTGCAGTGAATAGTGTCACCCTGTCATAAATGTTATAAATATAGAGTCTTTTAAGGGGGAAAAATAACAATCAGAAATACTTTTTTTATACAACTATTATTGATCATTGTTTAAATTGGGTGTTGTTCTCCTTTTGATAACCGCTGGCAGATACTGATTTATTCTACCTACCTTTTTATTTACCTTTACTTCGCTGGCAGCCACCTATATGGAAGTCATGCACGCTATAGCCCCTGGCCATCTTCTTCTTCTTCAGCCCAAACACTTTCATTAGGGGTTGATTTATTGAAATGCATGCTGTATTCTCAGGTGGACTCCCCCTGGGGACTCAGCACTGTTGTCAAATAGCAACAGAGGCCCTCTCCAAAGCAGACAGGGCCCCTCTCTTTTTCTCTCTCTCTCTCTCTCTCTCTCTCTCTCTCTCCTTCTCTCTCTCCCTTTCTCTCACCCACTGCTGCACCCTCCAAATGTCAACATTTGTTCTCAATAAAAAGAGTTATTGTTTCAGCTAAAAAAAAATTGCTCAGCAACCGGTCGCCTTTGAACACATGAAAAGAAACTTCCACCCCACCTCTTTGTTTGATTGAGAGCAATGGCAGGTGAAAATGGGAGCAAGGCATCCATTGCACATGAAAAACCTCTAGCTGTGAAGCTCGATATGAAACGATTGTGAATTTATGCCACAATTAGTCACAATTGTACAGAAGCATTTTCATGTCTTTTGAAGAACTTGAACTTTGCCTCACAACTATTAGCCAGGGTGCCCTTGACAGTCTAGATATTGATCCTCAAGGGCAAAAAAGGCAATTTACTGTTTTATGAAGTCTGCTTGCGTATAAGGCCTAGCTATGCCTACGCTTAGAGCGAGGGGGTGATTTAAATGTATCTAGATATTCTTTAATTCCATGCATTGCATATCAAATACAGTCATAATCCTATCGTGTAGCTTACCAAAGAGGGTGTGTTCATCCATGCTAAGGACTAGTTGTCATTGAAAGGTAAATTGATGGTATCGCATGGCTCATAGGCTTCATGTGAGTGTAGACTGGAGAGCAAGTGGACTCATTCCCCTTATCGTTGATCAAATAAGCAGCTCGTATATGCAGATAATTCATGAGCTCTTTGTATCCTTTATCCTCCCATCAACCCTTTCTCCTCCAAAATGCTTCAGACATTAATCTCTGATGCACACCTGTGTGCCCCTCCAACAGGAAGTTAATGCAGCTAAAGTTTTATTATAGCAATAGAGGGTTTATTATGTTTCACAAACAGTAATTGCAGTAGTTAATGGGGTGGGAACTTAAGTAAGACCAGTGGGATTTGATGAATTAGCTACAGACACCAAGGAAAGAAAAATGATACTGAAATTCACCTTGCAGTCCGTATGAATAGACCTCCACCTATGTTTCTCATGGGCAGAGTCTTTAATCCTTAATCTAAGATGTAATACAGGTATCTCCATGGACAACCTCTTGAGAGAAAACTGTAAAAGAAAACTGAATGTGTAGGTTCTTCTGGGAGAAAAACCCACCAGAAATGTATGTCATGCAAATAAAAATATGTAAACAATCAATTATCTTTCATATCATGGGCTATTTGTAGTGAGTGTATAAATGTGAGCAAAACAATCTAACAAAATGTTAACCTTTGATTGAACCTTTCTTTAATTCCACTCTTTCTGACACTCTTATTTCTTTGTTATGGTAAATCCACCCATTAAGACTGCTGATGTTAAGACTAAACCGTAAGTAGGACTAATATTCAGAGGAGAGCGAGAGACGAAAGAGTGCCTCGTACAAATCAGGTACAGGTGTGTTTAATAACGCACATCAAAGTGGACAGGGGACTTTAAAAATGAGTCCAGGGTCCTGTCCTCTCGTAAAGGTGTCAGGTGAAATGTTCACTACACTGGATGATCAAGGGGAGTATGCTGTGCAGGATTTTGACACACTCATTCACACACACAACGATGCACATACATACTGATCCTCGCATGCTTCCCACTCTGTACCCGTACTGCACACACCCACATACACTCTCTTTCTCAGACTGAGAGACGCTAATGCTTGACCAAACGACAGTCTAAACAAGGCCATTAGGGGACCTGACTTCCACTCCTAATTGACAGTTATGTTTAATGCCTGTGGTGAGTAAACACTTCAGAGTAGTTGACTGCACCTTTGGGCTGTAAATCAGGCAGAAACTGGAAGCCCATGTTGGAGGCGGCAGTGGAAACTCCTATAAAGGTGAATGTAAGAGGTGAGGTGCAAAAGGCACGTTTGTGTGTGTGTGCATGTGTATGTGTGTCTAAAATGGTTAATGCACTTATTATGCAGTATGGAAAAACATAATATGACATAGTTTAGTCTGTTTGCTATTTTTTTCATGAAATTAATTGTGTCCTTGTGGTATAGATGCTCTCTTACTGTTATTATGGTACTTAAATACCATGCAGCATTTTGTCCTTTTACAATTCCATATCCTCCCTGATTAAGACATGTAAATATTCTACAGTGCTACCTTTCATTTTCCAGTAAATCATGTATTTTAGCCAGGTGTTGGAATGTCACTAGAAATGGCACAAAAATTAACATGTGCCTTAAATGTTTGTGTAAGAAATGGAATGAAAGATAATTAAAGTATAGAAAGGGATACACACTTCATAATTACAAGGTAGTTCATTGTTAGATTGCGTGATCAATATGATGTGTCCCATTCATAGGTCTGAATGTTGTCCACATGTTCTGTGTAGTTTTATAATAATTGAATTACACTAAACTTAGACAACATGAAACTGAACATGAAACTAATTACATAAAACACACATACACACACACACACACACATACACACACACACACACACACACTGTTGGGTCATGTAGTATGAGTGACAGAGTGACATGTAACATATGTTAAGAATAGTAAAATAATGCTACTGTTACATAAGTGTTACCTCTGCCCCTCTCTCTGTCATTGTGTCACATGCTCACATTACAACACGTAAATATGCTCAGTACAAGCACACACTACACAAACACACAAAACTAGAAAGAGTCTCTGTGCGTTAACAATTATGTAAGCACAGCTTTCAACATACTTGCAAGGAGACAATGAAACCTGTGCACATTCATTAAAAGTACGCAGGCACAAAGACACACACTGGAAGACAGAAAAGTCAGAGCATTCTGTCATGTTAGTATTACACTTCAGCTCATCAAGAATAATAGCGCAGTGGTAAACTACAAATTTGTATGGGCGAATACAAATAAAGGAAGAGAGAGGGACGCAGTGACGGAAGTTCAGTCCGGTGAATCATGAGGTCAAATCATGTGGTTTGAGTGACTTACTTCTCCTGCCACAATAAATAAATAAATAACCACTTTCAAATACATACACTTGAAATAAAAAAAAATATGTCAAAGATATAAAAAGAATTGAAAGAAAAAAGTTGCAGCATACTGAAATTCTTGCATAATACTGAAACTTTCAACATTTATTTTGTTGCAGCACTTTTGCATGATTTATTTAAAAACCCAGATGTGATTTAATCCAACGTGACTACATATAGTTGCATGTGTGTTGGTGTTAGTGTGTGTGTGTGTATGTTTATATTTTCACATGTTCTATATATTCATAGTATATGACTGCTACTCAACATGCTGTAATATGCGTCTAAGTGCAGTTAACACTCAGTTAAACCTCCATCCTGAATTGCGAACTGTCAGCTTTTAAGATCAGTGAGTCCAACAAGTGGATGAGGCAGACATGAGAAAATGTGGGTTTTCTCTCCTCTTGTCTGTGTGGAGTGCTTTATAAATGAGCTCAACATGTCTGCACAGAACCTTTTTTTTCCCCTCACGTACTCTGTGAGACATATCAGGCAAGTGATTCATGTTAAATAGTATCTGTCAGACTTGTCGGCTAATTAAATGAAGCTTTGCTTTAAGCGAGCACTTTAGCGTCATACCTTTTCACTTGATTCTACAGCATTCAACCCAAGCTACTTTCACTGAGTAAGGGGGTGGCATGCAAATCAAACAGCATTAAATGTAAATTTATTGAAGAAAAACTGTAACCCAAGATGCTCGTTTAATAAAAATAACCCCGAATACATGCCTTGAGGCAGAGTTCAAGGCACTATATATTATCTGTCAAACTGTTCATTTTAGGTATGCTCTTTAAACATGTTGCATCACTTCAAATCAAGTAATAAGTCAAAGGCAGCTGAAGAAGCCTCTTGGATGCATTGGAAAAAAAACTGTAAGACCAAAGAGCAAGTCTTGATGCTATGACTTCATTAAATGACTTGGATAACAGACAAGCAAGATTTATTTTCTGCAATGTGAATCCAAATATTAGACCATTACCGTATAAAGTTTCAGGTGAGTTCATTTATAATTTCTATCAGATCAGTGATGTATTTAGAAGAGCCCTAAAACAAGACAGAGCAGCAATACTGGACAGTTGTGCAAAATCCTGGATCAGTTCAATGCCAATTTTTTTTTACGTCCAGTGCCGACATTTTTAACATCCTCGCTTATCACCACATGGCAACAGTGGTTGGGTTAAGTTAGAGAAAGACTGTGGTTAATGCATGTACAATATTGTTACATTATAGCTAGGTTTGAGCAACTAAAACACTTGGATAAGATTTGGGTATGGTTAAGGTTAGGCAACAAAAAAACCTTTGCTATTGATGAAATTTTTGTGTTTGTAATAACCTGCAATTTATCAAAACACTGTCGCAGGAGGAAATACCTGGTCTGTACATGAAGGTCCGATGTAACACGCTCACCCCCCACTCTGACCTCAACAAACATTCTGCCTCGCAACATAAAGATCATACTATTTCCTGTATTGGCACTGAACATTGGCACTGGATGTTAAGAGAAGACGATGATAAATCATGTTAATGTCAATGCATGACTAATGTTGAATGTAAGCCACTGACTTGCCCTGAGCTGAAATGTTTAATATTGTTCTACAGTGCTAATTCTCTTTGCTATTTATTTTGAGGGTGTAGACTGCAGTGTGTCTCTCACCTACAAACCTACTCTTTAATCAGATATTCAAACGTTCCCTCCAACCAACAGGCAATCCATCACTGGCTTCCCACAATGAAGAAATGAGAATTATGTGGTGGTGGCTGTTGTGGGGGAATGTTTTACCTGTGTGCAGGTAAGTTTGTTAGGTAAGGCAAGTTTGTTTAGTACTATTCAACAACAAGACAGAAATATATTATTAGTCATAAAGATGCAACTTTTAGAAGGTCAGTCTCGAAGACCCACAGTATGCCTCCATTACAATATAAATGAAACATACTTTTCAAACCATAGTCACAACTGTCCACAACACACCAGCAAACATCTTCCCCTCCCGTCTTTCCCTCTTCGAAAGCACCAATTGTACAGCTCCAAATAGGGTTATTCCCCAAGAGGTGGGGTGAGGGGAAGGAGAACAGGGCAAATGCACTTTGCCAAGCACACTCTTCTCTCTTCCCTTCCCTCTCTCAAAGGACAATCCTCTTTCGATTCCCAACCCACCCAGGAATATTAGTCTTATTGCATTTAATCACTGAATCCTAGCACCCAAAAGATTTCAATTCATTAAAGGCACTCAGATATTCAGGCCAGCTGCTTCCTGGCGACTGGCTAAAGACAAGGTGGAGACAGACAGGAACTGAGTGTGTGTGTGTGCGTGTGTGTGTGTGTGTGTGTGTGTGTGTGTGTGTGTGTGTGTGTGTGTGTGTTCTCTCTCTCGTTCTTTCTCTGTGGAGACAGGGCAACCCAATCCTCAGCAATGCCCTGGCTGTGCTCAGCACAATCCAGCGACAGCTATACCTAATCACACTACACAGAGGTGGTTCTGCTTATACTCTGTGATTGTATGTGTGTGTATGTGTTTAAGGTGAAGGAATGTGTGTTGAAGAGTGCACAGTCTTGCATATGTACACACACATATGTACGCACACACGCACACACACACACACACACACACACACACACACAGTTTTGCAAGGCTTCTAAAGGAGAGACTGTTGATCCCTCCACAAGCAAGCGAAGCGGCTTACATCTTTCTGTTACAGAGGATTGGAGGTGCATTCTAATACAATTACGGCAACAAAAAAAGTGCTTGTGTAGGAGGAAGGAGGTGCTGTAGCAACATCTGCAGCTTGAAGCTGTCCAAAGGCACTTCACTGGTGACATATAGACAAAGAGGGAAATGAGTGGAACAAGGCGATTGTTGCAGGCAACATGGCTGTGGTTTAGAGTGGACACGTAAAATGACATTTGGAGTCCAGGACAAAACAAATAGGACTTTCTTTCATGTGTTTTGTGACTCATTTTTGGAAAGAAGGCTTCTTCCCTCTGAGCCAAGGTCATTTGAGAGGCAAGAGTAAGTGTGTGTGTGTGTGTGTGTGTGTGTGTGTGTGTGTGTGTGAGAGAGAGAGAGAGAGAGAGACAGAGAGAGAAGGCATTTGCTGTGTGTCTGAATGCACCTGTGTGCGTGTGTGTGTGTGTGTGCTTTATGCAGAATATACTCCACAGACCAGATGGCTGCAGAGTGGCTTAGGAATCAATATTTAAGAGGAAAACATACCAACAATGCATTTGCATGTGTTTGCTGTACCCCTGTGATAAAATATTGACTCTCTGGTTTTTGCAAGAATTATCGGTTGTGGTCAAAAATAGGATGTGCGGCTTACCGGCCTGTCGCTGCTTTGTTGAAGCGGTGATGACGGCTACACATTCGTGTCAAATGTGGATGTAGACAGGCAGTGTGGATGTTTGTCATGAAATACTGCCACCAACAGCAGATGTCAAAATGTGTTGCTGGCAGTTGCTGTTACTTCTGTTTGAATGAGCAGAAGTCGAGTGGGAGGGAGAGGGGAAGAGAGATGCCTCACTCAACTGTTCTAAAGCCATGTTTGTTATGAAATGCTTAATCCAAACGTGCTTTTAAGATATCAGACTAAGCATAGTGCAGCATTTTTTAAAATGCTGAAAACTTCTACTGCTAAACTACTGACATTCAAAATCCTAACTAATCTTAACATTTTTTTCATGTCTTGGTGATGGTGACTTGTAGTTAATATCAAGGTTTGAAAGAGTCAAGTTTTGTACAAGATGAAAAAAAGATTTAAAACATATATCTGATAGTGCTGGAGGATTTTAACCTCCCACAGTAGCAGACACTCTCGATGGGGAACGTCACTTGTGTGGAAAACAAAGGTTAGCCACACTGTAAGGCTGTACATTTTTTCCACCTCAGTCAATCTCCCAGAAATTAAATGATATTCCATTTCATTGCACCACCATTCTCTTCCACCAACGCACATCTCAAAGATCTCAAATGTGACATTCTTTGGAGAATACGCGTTGCAGTTGACAGTATCTTAACTGGAATCTGATCTAGGGGCTCTCACCGTCTTTATGAAGAGTGAAACCGAACCATCTTTATTTTGAGTCAACAATATAGTATGTGAATGAACGGCACAGCTGATGGGGCCGCTAAGACATATCGTAGATTTCACACTACACACAGATTGAGTTCTCCCTCTCATGAGAAAGTATGCAGTTAGGACATTTGACTACGAGGGGCATGACTTATATGAGCCATAGGATCACATCTGAGAGGAGACCAAAAATCAGCCAGGAAGACCACCAAGCACTAATGTAGCAATAAAAAAATGTTTTATTAAAGTGGCATTCACATCATATAACCATTTACTCCTGCAGATTTTGCTAACCTACTTTGCCATGCAATATGTCACTCGGTCACCTCATTTACCAAGAACTGTAGAAAAGCAAAAAATGAGAATGGCAAGTTGCAACGTTGAATAAATACATGACTTGGCTTGACTGATGAACTCTTATTAACTTGAAACTCTATCCCCATGACACAAAATCTAAGGTGCCAAAAAGATGTGTTCAATAATAAAAATAAACAACATGTTGGAGCTGATTATTCATTTTATTATCATGAACACTGAACAATTCACTTGGCAATGCAAAATTGAACGCTTGGTATTTTTTTGCAACCCATTGTGGTATCAGTATTTTATAAAGCATTTTTAACTTTAACTTTGTCTTTCTTCCAATTGTGGTAACTCTGTTTTTATGTGGTTGTATAAAAACTCCCTATTACTGTCAAACACAAATTTTCAGTTTTTTTCAGTTTATTATTTACACATTTGTACACACACACACACACACACACACACAGCACATAATGATTCATTTTGCCTTACGGGTATTTGGAACAGAGATGTGTGGGAAAGCTTTAATTAAAAGCATGTCAGTGCAACCTCAAGTGAAATGCTTTCACCCGACTTCAATCTTTTTAGCCCATCTTTGTTATTTGGCTGCCAGGTTCTATAGTACCACACACTTAAATGTTTACGGTGCCAAATGAAAACAACTCAAACTCAGACTCGCTTTGTCGTCGGTGGGGAAGAAACTGCTCTAAAGGACCACTACTAACCCCCTGCAAATGAGGTGTCAGCGGTAATGTTCGTAGAAGTCGATGTGATAATTAATGTGAGGGATTTAAGTGAGTGAACCTTGGTGTGTTTGTGTAAGAAAGAAAGATTAAGTAGATAAAACAAGAATTTCAGGAGGAGACAATGGAAAGAAGGAAAATGAGGTCCTCTGACAACGCACACCCACTTGTTTTAGGCCAGCTCGGTTTTATTGTGCAGTGGTGAATATGGTACGTGATGTCTTTCTTCACCATGCGTCTCACCAAAGCTTTAGAAGTTTGAAACACTGTATATAGAAATAAAGATATTCACTTCAAAGAACTGAGAGCATTGTCAGTCATGGAATATGGATCATTTGACACACAGTTAGCTGCAGCTGACAAGTTATTTTGAAGAATGCATTCAGTAACACACTGTCTTGTACACTGTTATAACTGGGCAAAATACAGATAAAAGAGCCCAGTCAGTTACAGGTATCATGGCTGAATGAAGGATTTTGTATTTTCAAGAAGACTTGCATATGGTTTTGAAACAATGCCGTATGAGTTGGAGTATTTGCCAATTTTATGTGAGCACGTATTATAAGTGCACGTTTAAGTGTGTAATGGAATCTACTAAAATACACTGTATGTTCCAGACGTCTGGATAACTTTCCACGGAACACATTGATGATGCTTTTGGTTTCACGTTTATTGCTTTCCAACTTTTTTGCCTTTTACTCTTTATTTTGATTATGAGTCATTTTGTAATTATGATTTACACCCATGTTAATTGCTAAGCAGTAAAATAATTTAAAGGGACGAGGACGAAATTTCTAGAAGTAACCTGTTAGGCACCGAATCGATGTAAAGCCTGTATGCTTAGAATAAGAGATGGGGGTGATCCGACTGTACACGATTTGTAGCTATTTGGCTAGACATGCAAAACCATTGTTGTCGTTGAAGATTATTTGCATAGTCGTAAACTTTTATAGTTCATACTTTTTGGTCGACGCCAGCCACACTTTCTTATATTCTAGTGTCTGCTGATGGTCCTGCATCAGCAGACGCGTGGAAAATAAAGACCTATAAATTATCGGTATCCCATCTGGTTTCAGTGCAAACATTTGGCATTCCAAATCCAAATGATGGCTTTACATGTTTGTAGCTTCTCTCATTTTCCTATTTTGCCTGTCACTCTCATTTGTGAGCAATGTAATAAAGTGGATTTGACATAAAAAATAGCATTTAAATGACACGCTGACTTATTCAAAGCGTACATTCGAAGAGCCCCGTGCCAACAAGGAGGAGCACAGACCTCTGAACATTAATGAGAGTGGAATGGCGGTCTCTGAGGAGCCAGTCCTTCGGTCCCTCTGCCTCCCTGTACGGTCCGAGGCGACTGGGCATGGCTTACAAGATCTGATTAGGTGTAAATTAAAACTTCATTAACCGTCAGTCCCGATTAACAGAATGGTGGTTGAACGCCTTTGTTTAAATTCATCATATATTGCCATGTTGCCTCTTTCATAAGGTTTGAATGTATAATATTTAATTGATATTCCGGTATGTCTTTAGCATTCAGCCTTAATCATAAACCACAGTATTTTTTCATTTAGAATATTTATGGCATATTCACAGAAATGGGGTTAAGCACGTCAAAGGTCAAACTAAAGACACATTTAACATATTGAGACGTATCAGTTGCAATGGAAAACACTGGACTGGCAGTTTCCTTGCGATGAGTTCTCTTACATGGGAAATAAACATAAAATGAGTAAGGGATTTAAATGCGCTTCTAGCCAAAACCATCCAAAGTTTAATAAAAAATATAATGTATACAGTAGCATGTTATGTAATGTTCTTATCAATCCTGATCAAGCAACCTGCAACCACATCCCTTAGTATGTTTATCATTATTTTTTTCTCTCTAGTCACTACATACATATTTTGCAATGTGCATCCAAACAAGGGATGACATTACTTATTGATGACAGGATATTTTTAGAAAAATGTAATTTTTTAGTGACTGTTTAGTGACAGTGTTTGCACATTTAGATGCAAGGGAACAAGAAAGATGTCAAATAATAATAATAGAATAGGAACGAAAAAACACCTGCAGTATAAATTATTTCCACATTTTTATCCCCTTATTCAATAACTTCACATCTAGTTCCTTCAAAGAATCGATACATACTGTACTGATACACTGTTAATAAAAATAAATCTCAATGTAATTTGGGTAGAAATATATTGCGAACTGTAATTTGAGGCTTGACATATATTTCAAGACCACTGATCTTATCAGTGATAACAGTATTGGGAGTCCTTCAGGATACAGAAATCACAATTACACTTTTTGGTCGCAGTACTTGACCTGGCCAGGGTAAATATGGATGTTTTCACATTGAACCTAGACATTATTGATATTGAATACCATGAATAATAAGTGTGTAAACTGCAGTGCCAAGTAGCTTTATGTGTTAACACACCAGCACCAGTTAAAGCAAAAGGCCTGTTTCAGAAAAAAACTGTTTCAGGAATATCTAGGTTTTTTTTCTGAGAAAAGTCCATGATGTCAGGCTTTGTTACAGGCCCTGGGAATAGCATGGATGATATCTGTGATCTACATTTCTTCACACTCAAACCATGTGTCCCATATGCAAACCCACCACCCTTCACCCTTCTCTGTCTTTCTCTGCTGCTTCTCCACTGTCAATTACCACATGTGTGCTTTGCAATGCAGATGGAGCAGGATGCTGTATAAATCCTCTCTGCCTTTACATGACACACTTGAGCGCACACGCACACACACACACACACACACACACTCACTCACACACAGGCAACCTAGGGAATTAGGTTTTCTAAGAATCTGCAGGCTGGTGCAGATAACATAGAGTCGTAGCTTCCCAGAAGTGTGTCTGCAGGCATGCATTAAGTAGTTTGTGTGTGTGTGTGTGTGTGTATGTGAGCCACTAATCGTTTACCACCCCATTGTCCTCCTCCATCTCTATCTCTTCCTCTTCTTCATCACAAACCATGTCTTTCATGTGATACACAAGGACATACACATACACACACACCCAAACCATTAAGGGTGTGACACACATACATCACCAATTTGAGATCATTCTGCATTATGTCAGCTTCATTATGAGATCCTGAAAAGACATCACCTTAATTCACCCCCACCCCAACACCTGCTTGCCTCCACCCACCGCAAACACATTCATAGTTGACTGTGCAATGGATCACTCAGTAGCTTTGAACATAAATTGTTAGAACTCTTTCTCTCAAAGTTGAGGCGTCTGCCAACAAGGTCTGGAAATCCTGCAAGTCAGGTTTGAAATATACACAGTATACACTCTCTGTCTCACATACACAGGTTGGTACACCCCTGCATCTCGTGCGCCGGCACAATACGATCATTGTCCCAAGTTTACGATGAAGACAAGCCAACGAATCTCTTCAAGCAATCCACTGCTGGAAACCTCCCTCGCTACAGATCAAGTGTAACAATGACACGGATGTGACTATATGATATTGCTTACGGTGACTAAATCATGACTATACACATGTCACCCTCTATGATTTACTCTCAAAATACACACAAAAGAGAATAAAAAAAAAGGTGTTTCTAGTTCACTGTTCTTCAGACCGCCTCAGGCCTTTCAATTAATGGAGGGTTTAAGCAAGTGCACACACAAGTGAACACATCAAACCCTCTGCTTAGGGGTTCTGCTCAATGACAGATAGGTTACAGCCCAGTAAAAATTAATGATGAAGACAAATTGGAGCAGCACCTGGCCAGCGATTTATCAAAGCCCTGCAGCTGAGATGGTGCTTTTTTGCCTGTGAGGGAATTCAACACATTTCATTGAGAAGTATTTCAAAACCACCACAGAGGCCTGGCGAGAGAAGAAAGACAGAGACACACATGCACAAAGAGAGAAAGAAAGATAGGGAAAATATATATTTATTTAATTTACTGTAAAATGATTTGAGGGACGAAAGTACAGTAAAACAAACAAGAACAATGGACAATGACTGACAGAGGTGAATCAAAATGAAAGCTTAATTATCCACCTTTGAAATCTTATTTAGTCACATAAGAACAGCAGATGAGAGTAAGGCAGAGAGAAACAAGCAGGGACAGAAAAGAGCAGCGACTTTTTTTCTCCCTGTAAAGTTATTAATAAGATTCTTGACCACAACTCATTTTGACAAATCACTACACAGGGCATCAGGGTAGTTTGACTGTGTCGAACATTGCCTCACACCCAGAGTTCGATAACCTCCCCACCTGCACACGCTCTACCACCAACACTTCCCCTGCAGGATATTTGATGGAAAGATAAGCTCAGATGCAGAAGATACATTTTTTGCCACAGTAAATTTATCTTTAGCAGGAGAAAATTCTCAAGGCGATAACAGAGACATGAAAAGGATGTGGGAGGAGCAGTTCCCACACTTCCATCTTGAACCGGCTGTCAGTCAGAACCTTCGTGAAGGAAATATGACTGGGGCTCTTTGAAATCAGAAACGGCCAATTAGTGATCTGTCAGGTGTCATTTTCTTTTACCCTATTTCTTAAATGGCTTTCCAAAGCCAAGTGTTTTTTGGAGCACTTCAATGATGTTTCGAGATTCTGATGAGGGTCAGGTTAGACCTCTCTGAAATCCTACATCCGCTTAGGATGATGGAGAAAAAAAGACTGACAGGATGGAGCATGAAGTTAATTGTGGCATTTAAAACTTACTCTGAGGCACTTGACATGATCATAACCCTCACATCATACACTGATGATTGCCACCCAAAATCATTTGAAGGGTATCACCGTAAATCAGGGCCTTAATAACGCACATTAACAAACAAGTATAGGTTTCAGCTTTGTCAATTAACACCTAAGAGAAAGATCGCTGCACTATAGTGTGTCTGATCTTCACATTTTCCTTGATCACATGCCAAACTGGATGCCCCATTTAGAGGCTAGTATTTCCTGATTGAAAGTTTAGAATCATCAATGAAACGATTGGTTTTGTTCACATAAAGCATTGACGCCAAAAGAAATAACAGCGTCCGTTTGAAATCTAGCCAAAGTGCATGGATGAATGAAATGGAACGCAAGATGTAAACAAACAAAACAAGAACACACGAAAAACCGGTGCTTCCAGTTTTGTGTTGTGACTACAGACATCTGTTTGTGTGTGGCGTGCTGTATCTTTTTCACAGGGGCGCTATAGTCTAAGTCTAGCTGATATTTGTAGGTTCTTATCAGAAACCTCAGGGAGCATTTGTCCCGTCACATTCCCCCGAGGGCTCGATCTTTGATTGATGAGAGGACCAATGTGCCTTCTGACCCTTCAAATATACCTTGGTCAATTCTAAGAACTGTATCTTGGTATTTCGTTTGTGCAACAAAAACACATGGTTGGGTGTGTGTTCACACACATTGACACGCTTACAGGAGCATCTTAGGTAATATTGTTAATTATCAGTTACATGAATCTAGCCTGACTTTACCTGAGGCTAGCTATTACAGTGATGACCACTGAAAATGACTCATATTGTGCATCTACCTGCACCCAACCACTGGCACTTTATAAGTAACTTGTCATGCGACAATCCTCACTGCGGTGCAAGCATCGTCAATCATTTATATAATTAATTTCCTTAATTTCACCATGGTGATTTTCTCCCTCTTTTCTAGTAAAGCATGTACATGTATTCAATTCAACACAAGGCCAAAACAATAAATTAATTATAACATACCAAATAACTGAAACAATCTGCACAGTCAGTCTAGGGCACAGGCATGCAGATTTCAATTTACATTTGAAAAGGACGTAGATTTCTCTGTTCTCTTGTACAGTCCACCTGTCTACCTGTTTCCACAGTGCAGTGCAGTGGTGGCACCTTACTGGAGGCTGCCCATAAATGTAACATTTTTGTCTGCAGGTATTTCCAGGAAATGTAGATCACACCCCTCGTAGGCTTAAGATGCTGACCTCGGGTAGGTGGTGAAACCCCCTTAAACAGTTCTGTACGGTATAATTTTACATTTATTTCATGTGTTGTATTTGTAATAGAAGAGTGTACATTTTTAAACATGCATGTTACACATTTGGTGTACTATTGCAGAGTTCGCTTCAAGCTAATTTCATCTGCAGTCCCTTGACAAGTCACAATTAAAACACATGCAGTCTGAACACCACTACACAAACTTGATAAACAGGACACATACAGTTGAAATGACACACTTTCTAGCTAGTGCTGCTAGTTGTAGCTTTTGCTTTTGCTTTTTAAACTAGCAGGAACAAGCAGAGTTATGTGACCTTTCGACATACTGAGTTGATTTTTTATTTTTTAATAATAATAATAATAATAATCAAAATCTGTAATGTTTTCAGAATAAAGAAATATTTGAATATTATTAATTTTGTATTTTAACAAAATACACATTCCTTTAATACAGAATATATTAGTCATAGATTATAATAGAGGGATACTATGCTTTACTCCATCTGGGAAATACACACAGTAGCTTTCATCTCTATCTACATCAGTGCATCACTGTAAAAGTTGCAGATACACAGAGACACAAAAAGTACTCACACAAATGCACACTAGCATTGGCCATGAAAACACACATACATGTCCGCACACAGCACATTTTCCTCTACAGTGGCTGAACACCGAGTACATCACCAGAGGCAAGGTTACCTTTGTTGTTTTGGCTCTCCTTCCCAGATGCCTTTTGTAGGTGCCTCTCCCTCAAGCACTTTACGGATGCTGGAATACACACTGTTGCATGCACACAGACACACATACACCGGGACACTGACACAGCATGGCGTGCACCCACTCGCTGATGGACACATTATCACATGCACGCAAACACAGAGATACCTACAAGCTCACACATACACACTCATCTACCACCTCCACCCTGTGACTCCTGAAACACACACACACACACACACACACACACACATACAGTATATACTCGCACAAGCCCACACCCAGTCAACCCCCACCACCCCTGGGTGATGAACAACATCTGCTTATCCATCCCTCCGTCCCTGCCCCTGGCGTGGCTGCTGGCTTCCTCCTGGCTGCACTGCCACAATGTCATCTAGTCTGCCTCTCTGTCACCCATTACTAAAATGTGTAGTGACAATCAGGTTTTTGTTTTGTCTTTTTTACGCAGGCTGCTTCCCTCATATCAGCCCAGGATCAGAAGTTTCAGCCTGCACATAGGCCTTGTAAAATCAAGTCACCGTCCTGGGCTTCTGGGTGGATCCCCATGTTACAGGACAAGCCTTTACATGATAAGTCCCACTTTTTTATTGTGAAAATGTAATTGATTACTTGGTATTGACCGCTTTGCCTCCCACTAGCCTGTGGGACATATGTGCTTATTGTCTAACTTCTACACTAAGCCCTGAAATACCTGCTCCCCTCCAATATACTTGCCACCTCTCTAAAGAAAACCATTAAAATATTTTGTTTTGACACTTATTTCTTCTCAACATAATCACCAAAAATGGCTTTATTTTAATTATTTGTCCATCCAGGTATGATGTTTGATGAATTTACATTTCATTTGAGTTAATACATTACCAACCTCTTACTTTAATCATTCTATTAAAGCGCCATATATTAATTTAACCCGTTTCCTAATCTTCACTAAACAAGGAAACATTCACACACACCCTTGTGTCACTATCTTCACGGGGACACGTCATTGACATGACAATTGACAATGCATTCCCTAGCCCCTTACCCTAACCCAATTCAACCCCTAGCTCTCAAAAAGCCTTTTAAAGTTGCAGCGTCCACAAGTATAGTGGGGTTCTGCTTTTTGTACCACACGGATATGGTAAAACAAGCCCACATTCTGCCTTAGCCTTTCTATGTCTGCCCCAGCTCTAAATAAACTACTGTAGCTGTAGGAGGGCAGGTCATTGAGGATGTTGCTGTAGAAGCACATTCTCTCTCTCTCTCAGTACCTGTCTTGGCCAGTGGTTTCTGTTACTTACAGGTCTGCAGGCCTGCAGTCTCTTGACACAGACAGATGACATATTTATTAGCTTGTCAGATCCTCCTCTGCCCTCAACCTTGTTCAACTCTCTCTTTTTCTCTCTCTGTAGCACTCACTCACTTACTGTCTCACACACACACACACCATGCAAGTGGTGAAACAATATAGCCTGTATACAGACATGCACTTGAATCGACACACATAAATACACTGACTTCTATTTCACCATTGTGCCTACTTTACAGTCTGTCTCTCTGTTTCTGTTCGCTTTCTGTTTTCTCTCTCTTCTGTCTTTATCTCTCTCCTCTCTCTCTCTCTTATACCTAAGCTAAACAAAACAATTGGCTCCGCTGTTGGCTAATTGGGACGGGCTCCCGTGGCGAGGAGCGGGCAAAGCGCTTGATGAGGCATAAAATGATGATTAATTAATTTACTGCTCAGTTGGTCATCAAACTGAGAGCTTTATGAGACTCCCAGCAGTCAGCCAGCCCAGCCCAGCACAACACTCTCTCTTACACACACACACACACACACACACACACATACACACATATTCATAAAAGCACAAATATACTATATGTGCATTCACACCATTTTGATGCTGCCAACCATCAGTCCGCACACGCATCACCACACACAAAAGCCAGTGCTCCCTGTGGTCAGTGGTATGCATGGTGTGCGACCCTGCCTCTGCAATGACCTGTGCTGGAAACGTACTTGGGGATAAAAATGCAGAAAGGTGCTCTATTTTGGCAAATATTTGTTTACATGTAACTGAAAAGTCGCAAAACAGTTACCAAAACAGTTAAGCAAACATTTGCAAATCAATTTGTGTGGATTCTTATCGCCTTGCTAATTTCAGCCACATGTCATGTATTAGAAATTATATACAGTATTGCTACAGTATATAACTGTAGTAGTTCTGAAACCATGATCCTTTCAAAGTAAGCATAAAAAATAAATCCTTCGCCACACAGATGATTTTACATGATATTTGACTTTTATAACTGCATAATAAAGTATGTCTTCTTCTTAAATCTCACTACATATTGGGGCCAGAGTTTATCACTTAAACTCTTTACTCAGCTGTAGCAACTAACAATGGTGGACAGTAACTACGTAGGCTACATGTATTCAAGTACTGTTTGAGGTACCTGTATTTTCCATGCCACATTCTTTTCAGGTAAATATTGTACTTTTTACTTCACTACTATTTATCTGATAGCTTTAGTTACTAGTTCCTTACAAATTAAGATTTTTACATACAAAACATATTACCCATACTATCCAGTTTATACAAGTAGCTGAAACGATTATTAAATTGACATTGAAATTAAGTGGCAGCAATTTTGATAAATTTGATAGTTTAATACATTTTTCTTCTAAAAACATTTTACGGTTTTCCATTCATAAGATGTGAACATTTGCCACTTCTCCTTTAGTAAGTATTTTAATAAGTATTTATTTATTTATTTATTTACAATAAGCTTTGCATTGTAAACTGGCATTGTGATTGGGATCTGGGTAATTGTGGTTTCTCACTATTTTCATAATTTCAAAAATTGATTTGTAATGGAGAAATTAATCAGCAGATTAATCCAAAATGAAAATAATCATAAGCTTTGTCTCCACCTCAACAACTACAACAGCAAAACCCTGCTTTTACATTAATGCGTGAGTGATAATTATAATCTAATAAATAATAGTGTGGCCAGGCCAAGAATGATGAGGTCAAACACACAATGAATTTTATGGGTTTTTATTCCCCGACTGGACTCAAATGAGAACAGCGTTAATGTAAAGTCAAGGGTTTAAGGCAGTTAGTGGTTATACAAAACACAGGAATAACTTTCTTACTTTTCCTTTGCTCATTACATCTGATCTCAACTATGTGATTTAACAGTACACTATAGTACCCCTTCACCATACCAAAATATTTAAACAGCTGCCATAAACTAGTTTACACTCACTCTCTAGACTTAGTTGCTTATAAACAAGAACTCTATAACAAAATCTATAAAACTGTCAAAATCTAGACTAGACAACAGTCAAGACTAAGGTGAACTATTTTAATTTACCATAAAACATAAAATACATTCATACAGAATAAAATTTGTCCAAAAACTTTGTTCAAAAACTCAGAATTAACATTTTATGAATGAAATCAGTAACTCACTGTTCTAATGTGCAGTGTGTGCCCTCAGGACACGCCCACAAACCAATAACTCCACACATGTATCTCCCCTCTAAGCCAGCAGAAAAGTTCGAAATAAACATTGTTTATTTACAGCATCAGTATACACTAACATAATGTGATTTTGTTTGTTTATACACTTTGTTGTCACTCACGCTGTCGCTGGTCAGAGTCTCTTCCCCTCGTGTCGACGACACACACACACACACACACACACACACACACACTCACTCGGCTATCAATCGTCAGGAATCAGCTGGGACACGCAGGTCTTCAGGCATCTACCATGGTCTGCTAGCTTGTTCACTCTTTCATCTACTGGTCTTAAGGATTATTAATGTACTTTACCATAGTTTATAGAGATATCTTCCGTATCAATAATCAAAGGTACATCCCTTGCCATTTCTCTACACCGCAGGGCCCAACACATCCGTTTTTCCCCGTGTCCCATCAGAAACGCTACCCTCTCTTAAAGTGACAGTGCCATTGAATATAGAGGAACATTATCGCTGCAGTAATCCCACCAACACCTACATAACTCTATAACCCACATAACACTATTGAACTCTGTACCCATGGTTCACCTGGCTACAATAGTACAGTCACAGGACATTTTTGTTTCAGCTTTGAGTACTATTACTTTTACTTAAGTTGCATTTTTTCAAAACAGAGAGTATTTTCACAGTGTTATATAAGTAAAGGATCTACCACTGGTGATAGCCACCTCTTTTTGGAATAGTGAACTGTAAAATGCTGGCCTGCAGTTTTTACTGGAAGTGTTAGTTGAGCATCCCTTCACTTAATGATCTAGGCCACAGGAGCTATATGATGTATACTGGACTGTAATGCTGGCTCTGAAGCTCTGCTATAGTTATAAAATGTTTTGTCTCATTTAGAAGAGTGAAGGAGAGAAAGAAGAAAGACAGTGAAAGAGGAGACAAAAAACAAAGAAAAACGATAACGATTAAAATAGGGTTCCCAGCTCCACTTGTACTAGGAACCGCGATGCCTTGCATTTGTGCGTTCCCAGCCCCACTCGGGCTTGGACACCTAAAAAGCAGTCACAGATTAAACAGAAGTGATAAAGATCAGGGAGAGAACCACCTGGGCTCTCAAACAGGCAGCTGCATCTTCATTCCATTCTGTTTATTTCAGTTCTGTCAGTGTGATTGATCATCTGATGTACTTGTGCTGCCAATCTCTCTAAAATGCTCTTCAGTTTTTTTGCGTGTGTGTGTGTCTTTTCTCACTACCTCCCAACTGATATGCAAATGCAGCAAGGCGAGTCAGAGGAAAGGAGATGAGAGGAAAGGATGCCAAGTCAAATATTTTAAGTAGAGGCATTAGGAGCTCTTTCAGAGCATTTCAGGGTTGTAAAACAATGATCATCTCATCATCATCAAAAGGTTGCTTGTCAGGATTATGCAGCACAAGCAAAATGTGGTGCCATTGTAGTTAGTTTTGATTGTATAAGAACTATAGTTGTCCTTTATGTCCCTGTGGTATTATACATTTGAATAGGGATCATGGAATATATGGAGGAATCTGTTTTGTCTTTGGCTTAACAGCAAATCATCTCTAAATCAACAATGCTATTGTTCTGTACTTAGTCTAGGCAATTTTACAAGACAGTTCCTTGAAATCCCACCCTCACAGTACCGAGCCTAGCTTGATATTTATTTTGTTCTGTGCCAGCAAAAATGTCTTATGACTTTTAGATGTTCCTTGTGTGTTTTTTCACAATAATGCAGTACTGAATTCAATATACTAATATTAACATTTGAATATTGTTTTAACACACTGAAGCAATATGACAGACAACTTTCTTTTTCTTTTTAAACTTAGTTTAAAAAACTTAGTTTTTATCAAAGTAGCATTTTTTTTTCATACCGGTTTGATTGTGTTGGTTCGATGTCAATTTTGCTGCATGTGTAAATTAAACAATTCCACATGTGGCTCCCGCATAATTGGCAGGAGGATTTGGATTGGCGGCCTACTCGTCTGTGGTTATTTATTTCACCGGTTGTTTTTCCCATGTAAAAATGTATTAATCCATTAAATGTTGATAAACTGTAAATGCCTACTTCTATCTCAATAACCCAGCTGATGATCATACTGTGTGCAGACAACCACAATGTCACAGTTAGGGCAATGCCGTATTGTAGATCCACCCATGTTTTGAGCCTACAGTTAAATCCTGTAGTGGTGACAGAGAAATCTGTGATTTGTTTACAGGATTAATGTGTATGGAATCTTCACCCTTAGAGATAGGGTGAGAAGTTCGGCCATTCGCGAGGAGCTCAGAGTAGAGCCGCTGCTCCTTTGCGTTGAAAGGAGCCAGTTGAGGTGGTTTGGGCATCTGGTGAGGATGCCTCCTGGGCGCCTCCCTAGGGAGGTGTTCCAGGCACGTCCAGCTGGGAGGAGGCCTCGGGGAAGACCCAGGACAAGGTGGAGAGATTATATCTCCACGCTGGCCTGGGAACGCCTCGGGATCCCCCAGTCAGAGCTGGTTAATGTGGCTCGGGAAAGGGAAGTTTGGGGTCCCCTGCTGGAGCTGCTGCCCCCGCGACACGACCCCGGATAAGCGGATGAAGATGGATGGATGGATGGATGGATGGATGGATGGTGTATGGAATCAAAATAACCAAATCAAACAAACCAAATCAATAAATATAAAAATGTTTATATACACTCTTTTATTTGACTTAAGCTATTAATTGGGCAATTTGAATGCTTTGGAGTCACCTTATCACTTGGAATTAATCTCATGTATATACAAGTTTCATGTATCATTTAATGTGGAATAATCTCTTATTGTTATCTGTCTAAATGTTACAAAAATACATGTTAAAATGAGGCCTTTTGAATATAAGTGCTTTCAGTAATAAGCCTTGCATACTTGTGCAGCATTTCCTGATGAAAGCATTCTGTCAGGTAACAGACAGACAGAGCTTAAGGCAAGTGTAGTTACCTGGAGATTCTCCCAAACAAAAAAACATTCTAATTCTAACCACCCATATTTGTACCTCCATTAAAACTGAATTCAGCCTCAGGTTAATTCAGATTACTGAGTCTGTGTTACAGAATATACTGCATATTGCAAAGGATTTGACTTTTTTATGCATTACAATCTGTATGGGAAGTATGGAGTTCAGTAAAATGAGATATTACATTAACCATATGTAGTAGCTAATCACTACTTGGGAGGCCTGCAGGCATTGGTGACTTCTGTTTATGCATTCTGGCATGATGTGCAGCAGAATTGCCATAAAATTAGACCTTTGACTCAACTTACTGGAGTATGCCTTTACAATCAAATGCCACTAAAGTGATGCATTGAGACCATATGTAATTCATTTTCTGTTGCATTTACTGACATAAAGACATTTAACACACTTCCACTGATTTCTCTTCACTCTTTAGACAACATGGCGGAGATGACAGAGCTGTGACCGGGTTGTGCAGCAGAATGGTTGTTTGTGGTTGACTGTTGCATTCTGTCGTTAGCATCACTTAACCCAAGGTTTCTCAACCATTTCTTGGTTTTGTTAGAAAATTATTACAACCACAGCCAAAAAAGAGTTGAATAGATGTTGAATACACAAGTATATTTCTTCATGAAAAGGTTGCCTCACCTGCCACATGTCTGAGTCAACGTAGTATGTTCTTAATGGTGAAAGTAAGTCTTCATATTATGTACACAACTCTAAAGCTGTTTCAAGACAATCACACAGTTTTTTTTCAGTTGCTAAGATGCAATGGTGAAAACTGAAGCCACTTTTTCAAAACGCTTTACACAGTCTATATTACCTACAACCATCTTGACCAAACAGTTAATCTCACCTCCAAAAGTCACTCACACCTCCAAAACACTTCACAAGTCTCAAAATAAACTCAACCAACTAAAACACTGGCAACAATTCTCACTCAGAAAACATACGATCTCACTCGTAACACACGGACCTACAAAACACAGACAACAGGAAACATTATGTAAACTTAATGTACTTTTATCTTTGAAATGTGACAGATTTTTTCATATAAATCACTATTTCACATAGAATACAGTTGGTCTCAGTCACATTAGTACATTTCTCAGATCAGACAATTTGAATTCTACTTTTTCAAGCTCCACATCATCTAGTCACTTATACACATAACATGTAAAAGCAGTTTCTCAGTCTTTTGAGAATTTGCAAATTGCAAATGCTTTGACGCATTTATGCAAGTGATTATGTACAATTGTCTGCTGTTTCCTACATTATCAATTGCTTATGTTGTGTTGATCGCAATGCATTATACTGGTATAAGAAAAAGTCTCGTTTTTTTCTTCAACAGAATAACATGCTCTGTCACCTAATAACAGTACATACAGCCTAACTGTGAACTCTGTCCAAACCTTTGCAATTGTATAACTCTGTATTGTTGAAATAGATGCCATACAGAAAAGTGCAACCTTGTGCATTTTCAATCATTGTCATCTAAACCTTGCCAGGTTTACAAATACAAATAGTTTACTATGACTATAGTATGTAACAAGAATGAATTAGAAATGCCAAAATTTGCTTCAATTTGCTTATCCTTATTTTTGTATATCACTGCATTCAGTAACTGTGAAAAAACATGCTGAAATTTCAGTGCTGCAATATAGTTCTCTCAGTTGTTTACACAGTAAAATTGATACCTGAGACGCTGATCAAAACCTGCAATTGGTGCACCAACCCCTTGAACCATTCAAAACACTACATGCACTTCTGTATTCACACTGACAACATAAAATGTTCGTAAATGTTCTGCTATTCTGCTGTTCCATATTTCAGTCTGATTACTGCAAAAATGCAGGACATTTGCAATCATTCTATTTTGAATGTGTTTTTAACAGTTTCAGACACAGTGTGTTAGCATTTGAAAAGCATTTGTGTTTTGCAGGTGCTGAAGTAGTAATGAGAAAAGAGTTCATGGATTTTGGAGAAAGTGTTCATTGAATGTATTTTGTGTGAAAGCAATGAAAAATGATTCAGTTTGGTCCACAACACTTCTGTTTCGCTGACTGTGTGAAGAGTTTTGATGATGTGACTTCAGTTTTGACCAATGCAGGTTGTAGGGCTGTCAGTTTTGGGCTTTATGGAATATTTGAGTGACAGAACAAGTGATCATCATACCACAGAGCTCAGTACCAATGACGCAGAGATGGTGGTGTGAACCAAAACAATAGAGTTAACCTGTTGGCCAATTTCTCTCTTTTTCTCTTGCTCTTCCTCTGTATGTTCGACTCCCTTCTTCCTTCACCAATTCTCATAATTGCTTTAGGACTCTGTGGATCCGCTCCTGAATTCAAAGGTAGAGAGTAATAATTGGATTTGCAGCAAACATGCTGAGCTGTGTTGCGCTCACTGTCCGGTCCTGTCCTTAGGGCTACACACTGCACTTTATATATCGGATCCGCACACCTAGAAAAAGGGGATATACGGTAGAACCTTATATAGTATGTATGTACGTGTGTGTGTGTGTGTGTGTGCAGCTTTGAAGTGGACAAGATTCAAAGGATACTGCTGAATATTGGATTATTAAAACATTGGAGGTCGTGTGTGTGCATGTGTGTATGTATGCTTGAGGTAGATAAAAAACATTTTGTGTCACACACTTCAGGAGCCCTTCATCACCTTCAAATGCAATACTATTGGAGCGAAGATGTGATGACTGTAAACTCATCTTTAGCTGTTATTGTTTTGTTGTTCAATTTGAGATCTCTCTCTCTTTCTTTCTTTCTTTCTTACTCTCCCATTAGTGCTCTCTGTCACATATACACATTGCTTCAAGTAGGTTATCAGTGGACTGACAGTGTAGAAGATAGGCAGAGCCCTTTAATGAGTGTTTTTGTGTGTGTAAGAGAGAGAGACATATAGCAAGAGAGTGACACTGTGTGTGTGTGTGTGTGTGTGTGTGTGTGTGTGTGTGTGTGTGTGTTTGTGTGTGTGTGTGTGTGTGTGCGTGCATTTCCTTGGGGCCTGACAAGATGTCTGTAGCTGCAGGTGAAGAGTCTTGGCTGAGACCCTGATGCAGTCTCCTTGGCAGGCTTAAGACGGCATCACATCAAAGCTTAAACCTTGGAGAAATGGGAGTGTGCATTCTTTGTGTGTGTTTATTGTGTGTGCAGGTCTGAGTACATATGTTTGTATGCATTTTGGAATTTTGTTGCTAGGCAGTTGTCCACACAAGGATGACCGAGTCTGTAATTTCGTCTTCTATTACATCAATGTCTTGTTTTATTTTGATCACTGGCAGAAAAGATCTTGAGGCCATGCTAATAAATAGAAACGGTGACTGATGGCATCTATGTTACACTTCATGTTATCACATATCTCAGACCTACACACATATATGTGTGTGTGTACATAACAGGTGACCTTACTAAAATATAAGTGCTTATTAGAAACCAGGTTCTTCTCACATAACATATTTATACATGTATAGTCTTGTATTTGATCTAGGCATAACAAATGTAATAACCACAATCCTGCTCTTCTGTAACTTTCTCTCTAGCAAATACACTTTCAGATTGTTGATTTTAGAATAGGGTTGGAAGTAGGGTTGAACAATTATAATCATTATTAATTCATGTGCAATATAGCAGATGACAATATTGTTATATTCAAGTTTTCAGTGTTTGCTGCTGCAGAGGGGTCAAAACCTGTGAATAGCTCTGTGATGTTTTTCCCTGGAAAATGCAACCAATCATTCGGTCGCTCTAATTACTCCGCTGCAGCTTCCAGCTCCGAAGCTCTGAGACCTCTGGTTTTTGACTATTACAATTAGCATTAGCCTGACTTGTAGCTACTAACTAGCTAATTTTACAAAGTATGGACCAACCCTGCTGTGAAAAGTAGAGGACACAGTAGCTACATGAACATAACATGAACTGGGGCTTTTTATTAATTTTCTGTGGCAGCAAACACATCAGACAGCCTTTCAGTAACTATTATACTGAATCCTGAGCTTATCTCATGTTATGGCTGACTAAAGTAACTCAACCTGTTGGAAACCCCCAGTTATTTGCACTTATTTCCAGGAAAAACACCTTTATTCAAAATGAATCAGTAAAAACTCCTCCATTAGACCTAGATACATAATTCTGGTCTCCTTTGATAGGTCAGAAGCTAAGGAATATGAATCAACTGTCAAAATTAACCTATTTATTTTTCTGTTAAAGAGTAAATGGAGATTCAATATAGGAAAATATATGTTCATCCTCGCCTGGAATAAAATCTATATTTTAATAGCAATGTCACCATCAAAATCATCATCCTGTAGATTATAATACTGCAAATTTAATGAAAAGAAACTAATACACAACAGGTATTACGCAATTTTTCAAAAATATACCAGGCGAATGTCCATGTTTGGCCATATTTATGTTCACTTTTATAGGGAGTTTTCTCCAAAACACTATATCTGTCCGTACAATCATCTTCCAAATAACATAAACCTCCATCCACATCCCAACTCAACCGGCTCGAGCTCGACGTACCAGACGTGCTAAGGACAGCACGACAGAGAAATATCTTACCTGTGTTCAGGTAACAAAAAGTCACTCCAACTCAACTGAGGACATTATCGGTATTTTGAACTTACCACATATATAGGCATAGGTATATAGCATTCATTATTTCACGCGGACGTGAGTTAGGGTGGGGAAGAAGAAGCAGGCAGCCAAACACTACACTACACGTATTGCAATACAGAGTGACCAACTAGCAGTGTTGGGCAGTAACGTCGCTACAAGTAGCGGCGTTACTAGTTTAACTACATTTCTCAGTAGCTTGGTGGCAGCGTCACTATTTTCTGAATCAAATAGCTTTTCAGTAACTAAGCTCTTTTATTGGCCGAGTAGCGCGGTAGCTTCCACACACGCTACATTTTCCCAAGCATTTCTGATGGATCAGTAAGTGACACCACCGCCACACACGGACCTGTATGTGCAGCCGGCAGAAGCGCTTCCCTGTGATGGTGACATCACATACCGATCCTTGGGCTGATGTTTGCGACTTTGCTGCAGGGGACACGTGCGACGGAGTCTCTCTCTCTCTCTCTCTCTCTCTCTCTCTCTCTCTCTCGCTCTGTTGCCAGAGCACAAAGTCACATATAAACTATAAAAAATATAGAATTAATAATTAATTAGTTAATAATTTAATTAATTAATAATATGATAATTAAGTTGCTTTATACAAAAAACAATGGTTCTCCGTTTGTTGCATGAGGAAGTACATTTAGCAACAATGATATGGCAGGAAGTAGGAGAGTTTCTGTGTCTGATTTAGCTCTAGCACACATTGGAGCAGGTTTTTAGTCTTTCTTCTATTGCTACTGTGGAATGAAGTTGGTTCAATATAAACTAGGCCTTTGTTGTGTGTGTATATAAATATTTATATATAAATTACCTAATTATAAACTATTAAAAAATTAAAAGTAGCTTAGATGTAACTAAGCTACTTTTGCCACGTTGCTGTAGCTTAGCTTGCTACATTTCACTGGGGGGTAGCTTCTGTGTAGTGAAGCTTCATTTAATGTAGAGTAGCTAGTAGCTTAGCTCACTACATTTTCCAAGTAGCTTGCCCAACACTGCCAACTAGGAATCGACGATGGAATCCAGGTCCACACGCCGGTGGCACCCTTTCCGGTTTCCAGGGTGGGAGTCGTTACAATCCATAATGACTCTGTACAATCCATGTACACATGGTCAAAACTCATCGTTATCATTAAGAGCACTTAAAAATGTAATTTTATAAAATTTTGACATGTGACTGTCACTGTTTGCCGTGTGTATAAACAGGCTGGGGACCCAAATGCAGGACACCAGAGCATGGGCAAGTTCAGTTCTGTGATTTATTCAACCAAAAGTGAGCACACTTACAGGTAGTGACAGAGTCCCAACTAAATCAAACGAAAGCAAGGTGAGACAAAGATCCAAAACCAGACAAGGTGAGGCAGGAACAAACACTCTCAACAGAAGCAACAGTGCAGCTACAGCTATAATAATCCAACACAGACTGAACAGAAAACAGGGATGAAAGACTAAGGTAAACGGGCGAGTCACATCAAAGTAAACAACACAACAGGAGGTTAAACTAGACACATGGAGTTAACAGACCGGGTACACATAGATTAGTAACGTGACAGGAGACAAACACAGAAAAACATACAAAGACTAAAATGCCAAAAACAGATGAGGACATGGACAAAACATACTGACAAGTGGACTAAAACCAGAACAAAGTAATCATAAGGGGCCACACAGGTCTCAGGGTTTCAGTGTTGTTTTGATTGGTATTTTAGTGAATATAGTGTTCCCTATTCTGTAGACATTTGACAAACACTGATATCACATTGTCTTAACAGATCAAAGCGAGCAGTAACACCACTGAGCTTCCCGCCAGAGGGAAACACCTGGAACAGAGTGCTGTGAGTCCTGTGTGCGCCACTGTAAATTGTAGTTGCTATGCATGCATGATCGGGAAGCTAAACCTTTCCCACTCCCCGACGCCCACCAGACCCCGGCCAGGGCCTTGCATGCTCACACGCAGCTGCAAAATCGACACAGTCCTATTAGAAAGTTATGCTAAATATCCACTCCTCCACAGCATACCAACTCCTCAATACACCACAGTAGTGACAGAGGTCAAATTTGAATGTTTTGAACAAGGTGAGACACATTCAAAGGTTTACGATTGGTTAGTCGGTGGGGCATTTCCCTAGTGTGTGCTCACACACGGGACTGCACCACTGAACGCACAGTGCCATGCCATGCCATGCTGAATACAAGCCTGGAATTGATATTTTATTACACCAAATCCATGCCATCCCCAACCTGTATTGGTCCTGTGGGAGTGGCCGGCTGTACCAAACTCTGCCGAAAGGATGGAGAGGTAATTGCGCAAGAGAAGTATTGGCATTGAATGTCCTTATCATGCCATATGATGCCTCACAGCCCCACAGGCTGCCTCCATCCCAGACTTTTCTTCTATTGATCCTAAAGTGTACATAGATGCCCCGAGGGGTCCCAAATTAGTTTAACGCAAGAAATCAAAATGCGGACGGATTTGAACCAAGAATGTTGATATGTATGATCAACAAAAAGGTGGAGATGGTGGATACTTTTATTACAATCAACCGTCAAAGCTTGTTAAATATTGAGATATTAACATGTGATTGTCAGAAAGACTAATTGAATTCATTTTATGGGATTAATTTACAAATAAAGACCAAACTCTTTAATATCAATTTCTTTCCGGTGACAGGACCACTAGATTGGTGAGTAATGCATACACTTGGAGAAGCTTTTATCTGATGGATCCAGGCAACATTTTTGTTTTCCAAAAAAAGGTCTGACACATCTGTAGCTTTTATAGATGTCCCTATTTTATCCCGCAGGTTAATCTAAGAGACATAAGTCAGTTATGACTATGCAATACATGATATTTGATAGGCAAGGTTCTTAAATCATCAAATATATTTGATCCCCTGCTTGTTCATAACTTAACAATTTCTATGTACTGCAAAATCAGCTAAGGCTAATTTTGTATTGTCAATTTTCTGTATTTGGATGTCCATATATGGTCAAAGTGAGGATTCTTATGGCAGAAAATTGTGTCCTCTTACATTTAATCTTTTATGCATGTTCTTTTACTTTTCTTTCTATTAATATTATTATAGCTATTGTTGTTATGTCTTATATGTATTGTGTTTTTTTCCTTAACCTTTCCTCCTTTTATTCTCCTTATGTTAGTCCATCCACATTTACTAGGGTTTAGGTCAGAGCTGTGAGATTGTTTTTGTGTTTCCCCCTCTTGTTGTTCCTCTCTTCTCCTGGAATGTTCATTCAAGGCTGAGAGATGATCTCTGTTCTCCAAAACATAGAAACCTAGACTGTGTATGTATCCCTTTGCTCGGGGCCAGACGTTAGTGACTGTCCTAGGAGACAGAACCTCTGGTCCAGCTGATTTATGTTGTAGTTCTCTGTTTATTCTCTTTTGTTAATAAATTCTTGAAAGACAACGGTTTGTTGCAACTCAATTATTTGCTCAATCCCTTACCAGGAATATAATTTCCACAACACTAGTCTCCTTCATTTTGATGAGAGAAACAAAACCTAAGACCTCAGCTATTGTGCACTACCAAGATGGTGGCCCACTTTTTATACACAGATAACTGCTGTTTTTGGACTGAAAACAGCGAAAACAGCAAAAGTAAGTCAGCGGTTGTTACTGTATATGTAACTGTATATATTGGTGTGTTTGTTGTTATTATTATCCGGTTAATAACTCTGTAAGTTTTGTGATTTGAGTGATATGTTTTACAGAGAGAGCTCGGGATTTCTTTAGAGTGGTTGGACTGTGGTGTAGGATGAGATGACAGATATTTGGAAGCATAGACTGTATGTAAGAAATGGACATATTCATCGTACTGTCACCCATTGGTTTGTGGACTGCTGTTTTGAAGTCTTGATGTTGGCTGATAGGGCGCCGCCATGTCAAGTTTTTGCAACCAGGAAGTGCCCGGAAATGATGATATGGCGGAACTAACGGCCGTGTGCGGAGCTAGCTAGCTTGGTGCAACTGTAACTCATATTAACTGTCATTTTAACTGGGCTGATAACTTTGTCTAGCAAACAACAGTCTTAAAACTAAATGCACTCACCAGAAAGTGAACAGCCAACTCCTAATAGGCTTTTTCAACGGTGTTGGTTAAATTTACACAGTGCCGTGGGTACAAGTCGGCTCTAGCCTGATTGACAGGTCGCTATGCTAAACGACTTGTCAATCTTAGATAATCCCGCCCTGAAACATACTCTGCTTTGTGGTCTATTTTAAAATAAATGGGACCATAATTTATTAAATCATTTTGTATTGAAGAAGACTTGAAACTAGTGACTGAGACCATAAACTCATCAGGAAAGTGTTTACTGAGGTAATTACTCAGCTGAGAAGTAGGGTCATTTTCCCATTATTTCTAACGGACTTCTTTTTGCAACCAGAAGAGTTGCCCCCTGCTGGATTTTCAATAGAATGCAGCTTTCAGGGACTTCCACATTCGCTTCATATTGTAGACTGGAAGCTTCCCACTTGTTTGGAAGGTAGTAACTGCAGCCATGTACATTACAGAACAATTTATGTTGTGATATAAGCTCAATTAGATGCTTGGGTGTTGGATTTGTGTTTGGTGTAGACCTAAATGGTTGGTTTGAGCTTCTAGTAGAGGCTCCTAGCTTCACAGAGGAATGTAGCATGGATACGGAACAAAATAGTAGGATCGTCCATGGATTTCCATTTGCACTTTGAGGCAAAAATCTCCTGCTGCCCCCGGGTACTGGGTGCTTACTACAAGTAGAAGTTCTGTATTCTAAATCTCACTAAAGTAAACGCATGCAAGTATTACACCAAAATTTACAGAGCTTCTCTCTGACTACAGTGATAACACTGAAGTTAACGAAATGCAGTCTACCATAGGGGTGGGGCAACTAATTGACGTAGTCGCCGAAAATTGATCATTGAATTTGTTGCCAATGACTTTAATAATCGATTCGTTTATGACGTCATTGGACTGTAACGACACCGTCAGCTTAAAGGAGTAAAGTGGGTTATCCTGCGTGCAGGGTCGCAGGGAATTGGGTGAAACACCCTGGACAGGTCGCCAGTCCACACATAGGCAGATAACCACTCACACTCACATCCACACCTAAGGACAATTTTAGAGTCACCAATTAACCTAGCCCATATATATATATATATATATATATATATATATATATATATATATATATATATATATATATATATATATATATATATATATCGTCTTTACTTATTGTTAGAATTTGTTTTTGTTTGGGGTCAATTATGAACTATCAATAAAATTTACCTCCTAGTAAAAACTTGGCTGGGGCCAAGGGGCCACTGTTGCAAATACTCAATAATATCAATAATATCAATAATATAATGGAGTGGCTCCTCTTCTAACACAGTTAAAGCATTTGTGTTTCGGATTACATGCTTTTAATGTTTAAAAAACACATTATTTTCTCATACTGTCCATTGCTACTGTCTCTATTGACACTCTGTCTGAACACTGTTTCAGCTCTAGTCTCTTTAAAGCCCCCCTAAAAGCCAACTTTCTTCTCATTGGCCAACTTCTGGAAGCCTGCCTCAGGGCAAGAACTAGCTGGCACAGTTATGCGAGACCAGGCCTCAATGGTTTCAGTACAAAAACACAACTTTATTACTTTTTTCATTGATCTTGGTGAAATTGGATCATATTTCATAAAGACAATTTTTTCTTGTTTTCCCTATCTTAAGGAAATCTTCTAACACCCTCTGATCTTTGGATGCTTTGCCTCAACTTTCAATGATTTCCTGATAGACAGATAGCTTTACTTGTGGTTAGCAGTTACTTTAACTACTAACTGCTGTTAACCACTAACGGTAGATGCCATAAGCTAGTTAGCTCAGGTAGTGGTGCAGCTTGACATCCTATTAGCTGACACTGCCCAGAGTGCCCTGTTCGAACATAAGCTGATAACAGCTACAGTTAGGTAGGTAGCCGTTACTGTAGCGTTAACAAGTAAAGGTATCTGTCCATCAGGAGACTCTGGTAAATCACAGAACGTCTAGGCAGACCCAAACACCAACCCTTTATTTCATAAATGTAAAAGCACTTTCTGTGAGACAAGCAGTGTATTTAGTACGTGTTCAGCTGGTGGGGTTGTCTACTGCGCTGAAGGGCTGGAGGAGGTCAAATGCTATATAGATCCCTCAATGACACCATGAAGGGAACAAAATACAAACAGTGTGTTTGCACATACAGTTACAGAAAGACTGAACAGGAATAAAAGAGAGACAATGTTTTTTTCTCATAGTTTGGGTGTCTTTAGAAATACCGGGGAATTGAAGTGAATTTTACACAATATATTTTAATTACTTTATATACAGTTTCTATAATCATCATGTTTGCACTATTTGAGAATGTACAATATGTTATTTTAGACAAAATGTGCATATCAAGATATATATTATGAATTGCGATATATCCTAAACATATAAATTATAGACCACATCGCCCTAGTTACATGACGTAAATGACGAGAAGATCAAAAAGTCCACTGTAGTGTAATCCAAAACAGTCTTGTAAAAATATAAAACATTCATATTTGTAGTTCACTTATTTTGATTGTGTAATCTATGGGTAGAACTGCAAGGCATGTCTGATATTTGGCTCTTTAATATATGTAAAAGAGGTGGAGAAAACATGTAAAAAATATGTAAAAATAATGAAGTCAAATACAACACCATCAAAACCCACAGCCTCAGCACTTACCATAGCGTCCAGTGAAACACCAAAAATGAAGTAAGCCTTAAAAATATTTTTTCAATAAAGTCAAGCCTTTTGCAGTGCATTGCATTACATTGTACTGGTGTACAGTGTTTTGGTGTGTATTCTTCTGGTCTCACCATAACAAACAGGATTGCTGTGCCGTTAACAAATCTCCTTTTTTATCTCTTTTTTTCTGTAAGGCTTTGACCAACATACACTTGGAATAAACTTTTCTCTGGGGTCAGAGACACATAGCAACAACTCTAAATAAGTCATGCCCAAAAAACAAAGAACACTGGTTTCAGTTGTTACATGGCCTATTATTGGAAATGACAAATGGTCTTTCATGTCCCCCTAACTTCCTCTGATGTTAATTCACATTTGCTCTTGGGCCTTTCAGGTGAGAGTCCCTTCCATTACAGGGCATTCTTCTGGGGACGAGAGGAGATGGTGGGCAAGAAAAAAAGCATTGTAATACAGCAGTGACCACCTACAGTAAGAGAGTGTTTAGCTTCAGCCTATGTCCTGAGGACAGAGCACAGCAAACCTCAGAGGACATCTGTCCATGAAATATTTAAACAGTAGATAGGTCCATCAGAAACTCCTCTCAAGATGTCCTGTTCTGGAACACAAACAAGACAGGGTGAGTAGGGCAGTGTCTGTGCATATGTTGTGTGCATCTCTTAACCCTCTGCTGTGTCAGAAATGTTTCACCTTGCACTAGGAACACACACACACACACACACACACACACACACACACACACACACACACACACACACACACCACAAAAACACATTAAACTGGACAGGTGAATGAAGAGACTTTACTATAGACCTTGTCAGTTCAATTCAAATTATACCTGGCAGTGAGATACATACAGTGCAGTGTCCAGAGACAGTCCCTTACCCTCTAACAGAGGCAGGGCGAAGGACATGGCTCTATGTTTCTGCAGTCGGCCTAGCTGCTTTCTGATTTTGACAGGTGCCATCCTTGACAGCTCACAGTATTTCTCCCATGTAGAACATGTTCGCTGTCAACTGGACCAAAGCAAACCACTGATAATAAAATGTAAAAATTGTGTTTGGATTAGAAATTACCAGTGCAAATGAAGGTACAAGTGAGAACATTTGTCTAAAGGCACAATGTAGCATAAAACTGAACTTTCTTAAGTACTTGCTTTCTCAGGCCATATAAGGTAATTTGCAGGCTGAAATCCTTTTTTAGTTTAGGTTTAGGTTGAGTGACGTTGATCTGCTCTCATGCTAGTTGCCCAGATGACCTCTTAGTTGCCGACAGACGGCGGTAAGCAGAGTCGCCCGAATACCAAATTATTTATAAGCTGCACACAAGCCAACCACCCCCACCCTTGTAGTCTAATTTGGCATCATCAAAGTCTGTGTGTCTTTCTGTGCAAGTGAGTGTGTATACACATCTGTGGCTCGAGTGTACATGCGTTTGGTTGCTCCCGCTGGTGTTTGCGTGGCTGTGTGTGTGTGTGTGTGTGTTTAATTCAAGTGGTTTAACTGCCATAGAGGTTTGATGCAGCAACAATGGTCCGCTGAACTTATGATCCACTAAATAGTTAATGAGTGATTTGATTAGGACCAAGAGGCCCCCCTTATTACTGCAGATGAGATCAGTGTCTGGGTCAAAGAGGGAAGAGGATAGCAAGGTGTCTGAGAGAGAGACACACATTTTCACAACATCTTAAAGTGGGGTCACTTTAAAAACATACACTTTTCTCAGATTGACTGCCTACAGCTTTTGAAAAGCTTTTAAACAGTAATGTGCAGGTGTATACTTGTACCAATTGTAACAAAATATGACAATATGAAAGCACGTGGAAAGTTTTAACAAATCCACATATTTGAAGAGGTAAAGTATGTTACAGAACTGGATGAGAAGGTATGTCAGTGTAATTTCCCATGCATAATACTTTTCACTTTTTTTCTAATCATTTTAAATGGAGCAAAGATCCTTTTAGGACAGACTGTACAGGTACAGTGGGTATCAGTTCACCTGTATTCACGTGACAGCTCCCCCTCACTTCCTGTCATTGGCTATAAAATTCTCATGTGCACACGCGTACACACAAACACATCACTCACACACATACAGCCATCTCAGTCCGGCTATAAGCTAGGCTGAACAGCAGCCACAACAACAAGCACTAATGTCACAGCGTCCTCCTCTCTGCTTCTTTCCCCCCTCCACTCAATAATTCAGTGCAAGGTGTCAGACAAAGCTGCCCTGGCTCATACAACCCCTGTAAAAGACACCACCGCTTGCTTTGCTGATTTACATCTCTACCCCCCACCACCTCCTTGTCGCAATTAAACATTTGTCTAAGTGTTTAGAGGTGAATGCATGCAGACAAAACAGTAGTGGAAACAGAAGTAAGGCCTGCTTACTTAACATGTTAGCCTTCTGTGTACACTTTGGAGAAAGCTCCTTGTTAGCCATTAAATAAATCACATGAAAATGTACAATCTAATGTGTATATGGAAGCATTTGTGAAATTATAAAACAATAAAATTATGCATAATATGTTGGAGACCAATCACTTAATGAATTAGAGGCTTGTTTTATTATAATCATGAGTGTTATTTATTATTGGGCGTTAAATCAAAGAATAACTTTAATACTGTAATACTGTCCTGACACAAAAAATAACATTTTTGTTTACTTAATTACTAAGTAATAACTACATATTTCAACTACAGTATGAAAAGCTTGGGTACCGGATCTTTTTTTTGTTTGTTTCTGTGACTAATGGTGTGAGTTTTACTCATGTGTAACTTACACACTTGTCCTTGAGCAGGTAATTGGATTGCGCCTGTGACTCAGAGGTCAATCCAGTTATTGCATTTAGGTAAGAAAATAAATAAATAAAAAGACAGGCAGACAGGCGTCATTTGCAACACACCCTCACTGACTGATAGATGCATGTACAGGCAGACAAACGTAAAGGCGATGAGACAGGTCAGACAAGAAGTCACTGATAGGGCAGCAGGTACACATGTGAGCACATAAACACACGTGGTTAGCTTAGCAAATAGCCGACAGGGCATATAGACACACATTGTTTGGACACACATATGCACGTACACTGTAATCAAATCCTGGATAAGGCCTGGCTGCCTGAATGCAGAAGTGTTGGCTCTTTTTTGGCGCAATGTTGGAACCTGGCAAGGGCAGAGAACAAGATGCTCAAGTGATGTAGCAGGTGTCTGAGAGAGACAGAGACAGAGAGCAAGAGAGAGAGAGAGAAGGGGGGGGGGACATCTGTTGTTTCTTCAATGGTTATTGCTCCTGTCACCTGCCAATCCTTGTTAATGGTTATAGTCTTCTATAAATGTCCATTGGTTTTTCAAAGTCATGTGTGTTGTCAGTATTTCTCCCTTGTATTCTTGACTATTTTAAATTCTGTAGACTATGAAGTAAAAACTGGTAATTTTTTAATATTTTAATTAATTTTTTAAGCTCTTTTAAGGGTTATTCTGGCTTTATATTGATTTGGTCTTGTTTTTGTAGCGTTGGCAATAATTTCTAAAGCAATTGCTGAGCAGATGTTGTGGTGATGTTGCTTTTTTCTGGGAAACATTGCTGCAACAAAGTGGAGCAAAAACATAAACATATTTTAAAGATTACAGATTATCTGAACCACTTTAGGTAAAACTGACACCAAGTGCATTCAAAATATACAGGAAAACTGTGTGTGCCCAAGAATGTCAGATTGTAAACTTTAATAGAAGTTGGACACACAGTTTAGGTAATTATTTTATCATACTGTCTCTGCCAAATATGTTGGCTAACATGTCGGTATTTTATTTAAAACCTCTGTGAGCATCTGACTGCTCAGTTATTTTTTTCTAGGGAATGCACAATGCATTGCGTGTTGATTATCTGTAATTTAGCTATTACTGTTTAATACAATCACTTTACTTTTTTTTAAATCTACATGAGAGTATTGATAAGATTGTGCTGCTTAGCCTACAATTGATGCCTTGATATGGACATGTAGCCAACCAAAACATTTTGTTTTGAAGTTGAAAATGACTACCATTCCTCATTAGGTCAGGCACCCAATGCAATATTATTATTCCTAAAGCATCTATGAACATAATAATTACAACATAAAGAATGATCATGGCTGGAATAACTGGAATAACACTCAGTGACCATTATGGCAAAAAACTTGAGAGTACTATTACTAAAGAGTAATGGTATAGTTTTAAAAAGTTACTGTTTCTTAAAAAACTGCTTTTTTACTCATTACTCAAGTTACTTCCCACTCCTGTTTTTTAGCCATGCTAGTGGTAAAAACAACAACAAAACTTATGACATCCAGAGCTCTACCTGTACACTTTACTGCTAATTAAATTAATTTGGAGAAAGTGGTTAACCCACCCTAATCAGTCACTAAACAACAGAATATTAACACTGTCATTGTGAGCATGTTGGCATGCTGACATTAGCTTTTATCTTAAAGCACCCTGCTTTATGATTATACTTATATACTTTGGCACAGTAACGTCTGTCCTTTGTCTCCCCTCTTGTATAGAATATGATATGGTCTAATAAAATCCAAATATGCCACACTATTTAACTGGAATAACACTCAGTGACCTCTATTAATCCACTATACTTTGCGTTGTTGACTTGTGTGTCCAACCACGGGCATACATGCAAGCACACGAACATACTTGTACCCTGACTAGCACATACATACTCTTCCTCATTCACTTTCTTCATCGCTGCCTTCACCACTGCCTCCTCCTTAACTCCTAGGCTGCCCCTGTGTAGCTGGTGGGACATGGGGAGCAACCCTTGACAATGATGGATTTGACAAGAGGGAAGTGTTAATGATATTCCCCCTTTGATGGCTGGGGCTACTTCACACACATTTGCATTTCCATTCATCATCCCAGCATTTATCATTATGGGTTGGCTGCCAGATCTAATTACAGTCCTGGGCTAACGGGGGGAGGGACTTGCCTGATATGAGGGACCCCAGCCCCTTACTCATCTCTATTTCTCAGTGTTTGTCACTTCCCCTCATACTCTCTTGTTCACTTTAATTTTCTCATCTCACTCTCTGTCTTTCTGTTATTAGTTATCCTCTCCTCAATCTCTAGCTGTTTTCTTTCATTTTCTGCTCCCCCCCTTCTCCGTGTATAAATCAGGAGGGAAACACAGGGAAGTATCCAGCCAGGAAGTGCAGCCGTGTAGGACCAAACCCAATTAACTTCACTCTAAATGAAGTCATTTGAGGCCTCTTCATTAGAATTAGCCCAAGACGGGAAGGAGAAGCAGGGAGGGAAATATATAAATAAGATTCAGTTTCATAACACTGTTCTTGTACGACTCTCTCTCTCTCTCTCTCTATTCTTCTTTTTTTTCCTTGCTTCCTCTCCTGTGGGGTGATTTAAGCAGTGATCCAAGGAGATCACATTAGGAGGTTGGTGATTATCTCCTCATAAGTTTATCAACACTAATTATTCGTGACCAATCACTGTTACAAAGAAGGTGTTGGATAATACACTGTTATCATATATCTGGTTGTGAATTTTTTACCCCTTTAATTTCTGATTGATCCTTTCCAATATGCAAAAATTAAACAACCTTACTCTTTTTTCTGTGAGAATATAATCTTTGTCAATTTTTTAAATTTTTTAATTAGTTACTCCCGACGTTTTGGACCAGACAAATGTAGAAGAATCTCTTTGTCTGCCTTAAGCCTCCTTTCATTGAAAGTTTCAAGCCTATAGTTGTTTGTACCCAGGACAAAGCCCAGTACAGTAGTACCACAGGGAAGCTGCAGGGTCACGGTTGGATCTCCTATGAACAACTAAGACCATCGCTCTCTATTTATCATGCACACAGCATGATCTAGGCAAGCCTGAGAAGAGTCATCCTTCAATAGGCAACCACAAGCACACAACTACAAAACAGACTGCTGGCCAAAACTGCTTGACACAACTGTTCCAACTGCAGTAGCTCACGAGAAACTGCAAGTCCTTTGACAAACCTACTTCAGGTGTCTCAGCTTTTGGTAGTGTTCCCTTTTCTGGCTTGGAACTGCATTCTGCCAGTTAATAGCATTTAAAAGACACAAGTCCTTCATGTGCCAAGATTATGCTTCACTCAGATTAGGAGAAAGTGGTAAATGAGTGGACAGATTAAAGCAGGAAAGTATGAATACATCAACAAAGAAATTAAATGATGAAAGGAGGATGCTGGAAATAAAGAACTGTAAAAGGTCCAACAGATCTAGTTTATTCTTTTGAATTAACATTTTGTACCACAAAAAGATAAGTAACACACCAAAAAAAGTTTTTGTAAGTGAAAGTTGTTACTGAAACTATAATCATATTTTTAAGATACACATGTCACTGATATAAAAAAGATACAAGCCATTTAATCAGACTTTTCCTCAGATAAAGAAATGAGGGGTGGGTGTGGCTGGTGAGGATGGAACAGGAGATTCTTAGTAAGTCAACCCATGCTGGACAAATTACCAAAAGACCTAGCGAGAAAGATAACGACAGCATGAGTCGAGCCTGGCTTGGAGGAAATGAAAGGTGCCCTGTACACAGATAACCATCGTGTCGACTTACAGCAAATTACTTGGCTGGCTGTTATAACTGGCATTAGACGCTCCATCATTAGATGTAACATGTTTGGGGGAGGGAAGGAACAAAAGTCATGACCTGAAAAGCAACTTCAACTTAGTTGTTTCCTTTCTCTGTTTGGCCATCATGGCAGATGGGCCTCAGTGATAAGGAGCTAGTAACCTGAACAGCAGATAAAAAGATGTCAGACAAGGGTGCGCACACACACACACACACACACACACACACACACACACACACATGCAAACCTATAAACACATACAGCTGCCATATGTTTCAGGAAGCCCGGGACCCTTCAAGATGAGAGGGGCTTCTGAATTATTGATCAGTGATTAGCAAATGCAATAGAAATGTTACCCTTGATGTTACATGGCTGAGGTGTGTGTGTGTGTGTGTGTGTGTGTGTGTGTGTGTGTGTGTGTGTGTGTGTGTGTGTGTGTGTGTGTGTGTGTGTGTGTGTGTGTGTGTCTATGTGTGTGTGATCACACCCACTATTTGGTCAGCCCCTCAAAAGTACATGTGTGCAGTTATGCACGTTTTGACACAGGCTGTACAAGTAAGCATTGTGTTTGTATCATATTCTTTTATGCATTTACCTGAATGTGTGTGTGTGTGTGTGTTTGTGTGTGTGTGTGTGTGTGTGTGTGTGTGTGTGTGTGTGTGTGTGTGTGTGTAGGTGTGTGTGTGTGTGTGTGTGTGTGTGTGTGTGTATCATGAGAGGCTACAAAGAAAGCCACCACTGCATTTGGAGGGGGATCTAATTCATTATTAAGTCAGGGACAAAACAGGCAGTATGGGAGGCGGGTAACAGTAGGTGATTTCAGGCCTGTATTGATTACTGGCAACACTGGGAGCCAAGTGTAGTGTGACGAGTTGAACAAAACCTGCAGAGTGCGCACACACACACACACACATACAAACACACACACACACACACACACACACAAACATGGCTGTAGAATGGCCATTGTCATTGCCTTTGAAGCATATTGTCCTGGCTGTTGTGATGCTCTTTCAATGAGGTGAGTCATTTGGCTGAGGTGGGTGGCAGGTTACCACAGGAAGGACGATGATGGGTAGCTAATGTGGCCCACTGTTTTTGTTTGTGATTAGGTAACTTATTGAAGCCTGTTGTTGTTGATAGGTGGGTGGAGGGCAATTAGCTGAAAATTGCAAGTGCCCTTTAAACTAAAGAATATACCCTGTCACGAAACGATGAAAGAAGCACTGCTTGGCCTTAAAAGTGATGAAACACAGAGCAGGTACTCCTGATGCATGGTTAGGCCACAAAAAAGAAATGGATTTCCCCAAAAATTCTAAGACACATTGTTTTGTAACGAAATTTAAGTTAAAAAGTCCACACATTAGGATGCAAGTATTTTTCAGACTGAATTCTGTAATAAAAAGTTTTCAAAAAATAATTACTGAATGACTCATCCCATGATTAACATGCTATTTTGTATGCGCCTGCATTTAAAGTGAATATAACTACAGCTACAAGAATATATCAATTATTATATTTATTTATATATTATAAAATTATATAGTTTGTAAAAAAAAAAAATCCTTCACATTGCATCACCCTCCATTGATCACTTTCGGTTTGTCAATCAGTACCACCAAGATGATTCCCAAAACTGGATTACAACCCTACATATGCCTCTCTATCTGGGACAGTTTGGAATATGTATTAGACGTTAATAAAATTTGATCAGCGTGTTTAAAATCAAATCGAATCATATCCGTAAACGGATAGGGGTTGACATATGTTTCACTAACTCCCTGAGAGTGATACATTATTCTGTGGCCAGTATAAAAACATAATGAAATATAAATATCCATTAATCCTCACATTTCATCCAGTCAGTCACCACACAGCCCAGCTCAGGCTCAACCTGCTGTTAACACGGTGTGATGTCCGTGTGTATTTTGCATGAGGAGAATACAGTTGTGTGTATTATGTGTGCTGTGCCTGTGCTCACAATGTGTGTGTGTGTGTGTGTGTGTGTGTGTGTGTGTGTGTGTGTGTGTGTGTCTGGTTTCCTGGCCATGAGAGAGCAGTTCACACTGTGAAAGAGTCATCTTTATTATAATCTGCCAGAAGTAGTGGCAGCTTGGGAAAGGAACTGCCACAGCTAGGTAATCGAAAGCCGCTAGGCTGGGACGACAAGGGGCACTTGTGAGACGTACCAGCACAAGCCATATGGCATATTGGCTTGGCAAAACTCTCCCCTCTATATCCAAACATTTTTTTGTCCAAAAAAAAACACCACAGGAGAATTTTTCATTGTTGTAGTTTTATACTGTGGGATGTCACTTCTTTGTTTTTTGCCTCTTGTAATCCCGCAGAAGCTTGCCTTAAAGAAATGATCTCAATCTAGAATTTGCGTAAATGTCACAGCATACACATGATCCCAAATGTTATTTAAGGATGCGGTTTACTGTAAATAAACACCAAAGAGGAAGAAAATTATATGAAACTCGATCACATTAGTAATACTGACTCTCATTTGACCCCAACATATTTGCTGTAAACACAAGGGTAATACAAACCAAAATAAATATTAGCATAACGCTGGGGGCAAGAGAGTGCTTTTCCCATAGAGAAGATTAAAATATGAGAACAGAACACAACACAATGTGAAGTCCCATGGCACGACGGCAGTTAGTGTAGAAAAGCTAATTTCATGATAAATTAAAGAACGTAGCTGTGTCTCCCATGAGATATCATTCACTTGTATTTATTTTATCAAAAGGAGTAAAATTAGCCTTATTATATATTATCTTAAACATAATTAATAAAACATTAATTTCCTGGTGATTTTTTTCTCTTTCCTTTCTTTTTCTTTGCTGTAGGTTCAACTCTCTTAAGGCATGATTTGCATATTCCACAAACACAAAACAAAAAAACTTATGATTGTAACAATGAAGGTTAACTCTAAGGCTGAGTACAATAAAAGCCATGCTGAAGAGTCAAGTTACATCAGATCTGACATGAATGTTACACAATCCTTTTGAGCTAAGGCTTAAAATGATAGAAAAACAACTAAATCAGTATTACCATGTACAGTATGTCTTTATTCATCCTCTATTTGATCATTTAATATAAGAGCTTTGGAATGGGATATTATTACTTTTCTAGCTTGCGTTGTGACATACTTAGAGGTAGTCATTAGTCAATATCTATATTCATATATCAGCTAAAAACTAAATCTGATTACTCACTGAGTACGTTACGATGTAGACATCTCTTATTATTTCATTCCCTACTATTTTATGAATTATGGCTGCTCTGCATTCTCTGCTTAACTGACTCCCTCTACCTACCAGGGTAGAAACGCAGTGAATAAAAATGGAGTCAATAGATCATGGGGGATACTTAACTGAAGACAGCCATGATTATGAGGTGCGGGAATGTGCCACAAACTTACTCGAGGCCAATATGTATTGCTTACGCTTATAATAAATGTTATCTTTCTGAAGAGAAAAAAGCTGTCAAGTTGATGAAAGACACAGATGAGCATCTATATGGCTGACCAACCATGCATAGATATGCACAAATGCAGTTTTCACAGAAGAAGCAAAGAGGAGGGAAAATATGCTGCTATACCCCTTTCAATGAGCATGAGTAATTGTTTTAACTTGTTTGGGTTTTGATTCTATTAGTAGCATGTTAGAAAAGACCAGAGCAGGTGGAAAGTATAAATTAGAATTATCATTACATACAACAAAATAATGAAAAAAAAAAAAAAACTTCAAATCCCTGTTATGGACTGGAGGTCTGTCTATAGTTTTTCTTGGCCCTGGCTCACCCTGGTTTGGTCTCTGGTTCCCATGTGACCCTGGATAGAATAAAAAGGGTGTGGAAAATGAAATAATGGGTTGTTATAAGAGGAAATGGTAAATTGCCACCCAGGCCCAGTTAGCTCCGATTAAAACGATAAATAAGGTTTAAACATTTCTTGAAAAATGTCATAAAGGTCCCTACGTAATGTGCAGCTTGTTCCTTGCGGGCTTGAATTAAGAGTCTTCTATAAGTGTAAAGATGGCTGACACCGTAACCATGCACAATCAAGTCGTGCAATCCTATTTTGTCCTTTAAATGTTATAATGATAGTGCTTAGGCAACAAGACATCCTGTGCCTCTCCCTGCTCCATTACCTGGCCCTAGATCTTAGCTAGGGGTGTCAGAAGCTGTACTAGTTGTTTGTAATGAATATGTCTACTTTGCCCCGCGTATCAAATAGCAGTGTTAACATGACGTAGAGAAAACACGAGATGGTCTGGAAACTAAAACCTGTGTTGGAATATCACCGTTGTCCTTCTCTCTCCTCACCTGGCTTAAAGGATCATTCATGTAACCTCTCATGACTAATAGGAATTAGCCGTCCTCATCGTCTCAAACTTCACAATTGAAATTGAGAAAGAGAGGCCTAATGCCTCTGGATTCAATCATCCTGGACTCTGGAGTAAATAGGTCCTGTTTCTATCCAAAAGGTGAAAATGTTTCAAAAGCAAATGCTGGTCATGTGTTTCAGAATGGATAATCCAGGTATGATTTTGTATAGGGGAAGTGACAAGTGTAAAATATCTTGTTTTGAAGAAGTGTAGTGTAAGTGTAAAGTCAAGTTCAAGATTGAGTCTAGATTAGTGCCAAGAGTGTTGTTGGCTGTAATTGCTTGAGGAAACGCCTCGAGAGAAAAAGAAAAAGGGGAAAAAAAGTTAGTTCTTGTATACACTGTTAAACATTTTAAGCTGATTCGACTGAAAAAAGTCCTGCTGCTGCCTGAACTTGTGAAAACAACTTCCTAAAATGTAAAATATCAACTTGAATCACCAAATATCAGTCGCACTAATAAACAATACAAATTTGCTTTCTATTGACATTTTCACAGTTTGAGGAATCCATTCTGGTTTTGACATGAAGAACATGCTGCTGCAGCTGCTCCTTTTCTGAAGGGGTCTGACAATAAAAACTAAAGTTGTTATTTTAAGTTGAATAAAATTGAGGTTTAAAAAAAGTTATATTTATGTTAAGTTATTGGCAAAAAATAATTAATTCCACTAAATTAATATGTATTAATTCCACTAAATTAATATGTATTAATATGTTTTTTACAGTCTAATGTAAAGGTATAGTAGGCTATAGGGAAATTAGGAATACCACTCCAGAGGTGATGGTTTCATCGGGCAAAGGATTCCAGAAACTCCCTTTGCTAGATGTATTTATACATTGTTTTTTATATGTTTTTTTTCTCAAAGTGATGATGACCAATTACAGAGGTGGTATGAAATAATGGGTTGTGGGTAATCCAGAAATAGATGAAACCACTTAAACATAACACAGGAAGTGAAGCCATGCACTTAATTAAATTAACTCTGATCCACGTTTACTTTGACCATAGCATGTTAATATTAAAGAATATATAATTAATTAACATAGGTCATATGCATAGTATATTGTTTTGCCACAGGGCATGATAGGAGTCCCATGATAATGAATTAAGGCACTTTCACTTCATCTCTCTAAGCAGCCAAGTGTGAAGTAGGAAGGGTTTGTGTCTGCCTGTATGAGCCATTTGGGCCATTATCAAAATAATCACTTGACTGACGAAAAAAGCATAAAGTGATGGTTTGGCTAACCTATGGCCACATCTGATTAAAACATTGCTGTTGGCTTTGATATTTAATGTGAAATATTTTTACATAGTAAGAGATAAAATTGTGAACCTAGATTCACCAGTATCACATTTGAGATGGAATATATTAAATTATATACAACATTATGAACATTTTTCATATAATACTAATGGACCAAGTCCCCTAATATCCCAACAATAAAAGTTACAGATGTTGGAGGAAGTTCAGCTGCATCCACAAATAACCATTCTTCTGTTGCTGTTTGCCCCATGAATATACTACCAGCACTGTAACAGGGGACTCCCTGTCCTGCTCTCTGGTACTCAGGCCCCAGGCCAGCCCTAGAGGAGCCCTGTTGCCAACATCAGGAGATAAATACATTGTTCCCTGTAGTATTATTTCTGCCTGAATACAGAACAAATACAAAGTGGTCTGTATTCCAGTTATGAAAGTAACTTTTAAAGACAGTCAAAACTTGAAAATGTAGCCCTCCTACAATGCAAACAATATAAAGTTTGAACATCTAAAAAATAACTAGTAACAACATGTAATACAACATTAATTGATCAGTCAATTCAGATACGTCTTCCCGTAATAACCATGTATAATAGTGTGTTTAACACTTCAACGACCAACAGCAGGATCATCAACATTAATCTTTAAATATTCCATGACTAATCAGTAAAATATTTATGTTGAGTGTATTAGTAAAGGCGTCTCACTCCTCAAGACCTGTAAATATGTAATGGCAAATGTCAGCCACATGTTAATGTCAAAAAAAAAGAAAAAAATCCTAGGAAGTCTTTACTTCTTTTCTGGCTGCTGCAGTTGAAGAACAGCGTTGTTCATGGAATGAATGTTTGTTTGGCAGAAACCCTAAAACAATTTATAGAGCGTGAACTACAGTAATTAACCACCAAAACTTTGTTTATGAAGCTTAATGATGCATTGATGTATCACCCAAATACAATTTTATCACAATCTCTTTATAATTCTGTTTATTTCTGTCTAAAAGCAGCTGCTCCAATAATTTCTTTACCCAGATAAACTCAGAGAAGAGGATAACACGTCCCGATGGAACCACTTTTCTTTGCCTTCTCCTTAATTTGAACTGAAAGGAAGAATGTGTGTTGTCTCTGTATTTGCACCCATCCTGCATTGTGAGTATTTGCATTTTTGTAACAACAAAGCCTGTTGATGTCAGATCACTCATTGCTGGATGTTGTTTGCCGATGTAATGAACATGCCTCTGAAGTTCTGAAATAAGAATCAAATTCCCATTTAGGGAGAGTCTAATTTAACTCATGGAGAGCTATTGTATTGTTAGTCTGCCCTCCAAGAGCACGTGTGTCGGCCTGTCATATACAGTTTCTGTTTGATCATGGACCAGAGAAAATTGTTCTTCTTTGTTCTGTAGAAAGCTGGCATCCATATGGTGTTAAAAAGCAAATATTAAATGTAATCTACAGCTCAATGTTCATAGAAATGTTTTTAAGATGTATATCTCCCTTTTAGCTAATGGATTAGTTATTCTATTAAATTGTAAACTATGATGATGATGGTATGTAAACTGAAATTCCTATTTATTTATATATATAAGTTAATATGATTTTTGAAATCTCTCAAATTGGGGTGGAGGATGCTGTATAGTGGCATCTGGAAATGAGACACTTAAGCTCTCAAGAATCTATATTTCCAGGTAAAGGAATGGAAAAGGAAGAAGAGAAGCACTCAGGGGCAGACAGTGTTCCTTTAACACAGGTAAGTTTCCATATTATTGTAAGCAAAGACATCAGGCATCAATGGTGTGTATATTTGTGTGTGTATTATTAGATGAGGAAAAACAGTTGTGGTGGATTCTCAACTTTGTTATTTCAGTTCCATATATTTAAATTTTAAAGTTGAATAAGAATTTGATCTGATTTTATTAAGGATACTGAAATTGGACTGACATCAAACCCTATCCTCACCTTTGTAATGATAGAATAATCAACCTGTGTGTGCATATGCATGTTTGTATGTGAGCAAATATATCTGCTCGTGCAAAAGTGTGTGTGTGTGTGTGCGCACGCGCGTGTGTGTGTGTGCGCCCTGAACCCAAATATCTAAATAAAGTCTCTCACAACTCATCGAACATGCCATGTGAAATCAGAAAGTTGATTTATTTTTAAGCGCACCCACTTTCAGATTTGTTACTCAGCCGCCATCATGGGCATCAGTTTCTTATTTACAAAAGGAAGCAAAATATTCACTACCGAGTGTGACCACATACCTTAAAATGAGTTTCCTCCCTCATTCTGTCAGTCAGGTAGCTCCACTCATCTGGCTGGATAATTTCAATTACAGCTTTCCAACACACCCTGCTTGTGTTGTTTTGATTGAAGGTGCCAGCTGCATGTATTGATAGTGTGTGGTTTGAAAGTCAGATAGAAACATGCTTAGATGAATTTCAAGAAGTGGTATAAATGATTAAAAGCACATTTAAATGTGTTAAGTTAAATTCCATTGACTTCTAAAGATGTGAGTTCATGATCAGTTTAACAGGCACAAACCTTTGTGACGTTAAAACCAGTTTGACTCACTTTGAATTTCAACAGAAACTCTATTGGCACACCAGAGTTCATACCTGATCAATCTAAATAATAATCTGAAATGACTTGTATTGGCTGATTGCCTGGCTACACTTGTTTCTCCTTTCTTACAGATGTGTGAAGGGTAGAGAAACAGCTTATGGTATTTGTAGAGCATACCTATACTTCAACCAGCCTCTTTATCTCAATAACGGAGATAGTTCCCCTGAAATCACAAAGCATAAATAACACAGAAGTCCCCAAACCATGGGAATATATTATATTACTTACACCCCACAGTTTAAAAGACCAATCTCTCTACTGATGTTCATGTGATCTACGCCTTAGACAAGAGTCTACTGTACAGTCTTAATAAGTCTGTCTGAGCCAATCCTGATAAAGACGTATCCTTTTATATTTCCCCACTTCCCCAGTTATTCCCCCAGCAGCTGCAGAGGAAAATGATATAAACTCCAAGCAAATGCACCAATTGCATTTTGAAAGTGATAAATATTTCACAGGCGCTGAGAACATATTTAAACTACATTCAAGACTTCCCCCTCTTGTGAGATTATGATCCTCCTCTCACCTTTTAGAGAGAATCAATGGCTCTTGTTATTCCTCTCGCTACAGCCTTCTTTGGGTGTTGAATGCTATAAAATGAAGCACAAGCGTCTGTGTGTGTGTGTGTGTGTGTGTGTGTGTGTGTGTGTGTAATGAATGCCCAAGATGTGGCACGCTGTGAACACCATTAATCTACATGTTCTGGAAATATAACCAATTGTCAGACAGACGCTCACAGATATTCCATCACCTATCCAATTGGCTTTTACCAAGCTCTACAATTCATTTGCGGTGTAATGCACCCGATAGAAATGTATTCTGACTGCTCTATTGATTTTGAAATAGCTTAATCTCTTCATAGACAAAGAGATGTATACCACCCATTTTGGCCCCGAAACATTACTATATTCTCATTTGAAATATTTCTGCTCACAGGTGTGCATTGCTTTTCACCTCTGGTGCTTTATTTTGTTCTGTAATGTTTTTGCCATTATATATTGATGAAAAGAATGAATAATTGTACAGCAGTATTTGATTATAGTATTTGTCCTCGTTCTGAATCAAGTATGTGAAAACGCAAAGGGCATCTTATTCACTCTTTCCTGTAAAGACGGGGGTCAGTAAGTGTGCATATACTGAATTTTATAACCTATTGTGTACACAAACAAACCGGTGGACAGCACTGTATAAGAAGAAAACAAAATATCCAAATTACTGTATTCATCACATTATTATTTTTTTTTTTCCAATGGATCATTTTTCCTGAAAGGCCAAAATCAGACTTTATTTTCTTTTCAAATCTGGATGAAATTCCTGAACATGTTCTTTTTGGGGAGCCACTGCATTCAGACAAACTGTTGATTGGACATGGGTCACTCCCAAGCTTAAATTTGTACAAATCACAGACTAGTTATTAGACAATCGGTAATGGTTGTTCCTCTATATGTTTAAATGTTAGCATGAACAGCAGAACCCTTCTCTCACCCTTCTCTTGGTCTTTATCCCTTTCTTTCTCCTTTAATCTATCACTTCACTTCAGTGTCCCTTTAGCTGTAGTCACTCTACCCTCCTCTCTCACATCCCCACCTCCTCCTCTCTCTGTCACCCTGCCTACAGTATGTGTGTATCATTAGCTCCTTTTCTGCATTATCTGCAGCCATCTAGTGTTGGATTTGCGCCCTAGAAATTATGCTGCCTCTCTGCCAGCTTTCATTCCTCCACAGTGCAGATACAGTAGCACTGTGTTCAATGCCAGTTAAAAACTAGTTTGATAATTGAAGCTGGTTAATCCACAAATGGCAAGTAATTTTCACAGCATGTATTGGTTGTTTTGTTTTGTTTTTGCTGCAGAAAAATGTTGTCATGCAGATATGATTTACACAGCTCAAAAGATTCTCCAAAAGGTTTTTTAACGGTGTAAAAAGACAACAGGAGGAAACACTGGCAGTAACGCTTCTCAGGAGTGAAACTTACAAAAATGTCATGTTAAACATTATTTTGAAACAAAGTGTCTGTCTTTGTGCATGGGAAAGGTCAGAAAGGACAGGAGCAAGAGGCAGAAAGTCAGTCAGACAAACCTGACAGACTGAGAGCACAACCTGACAGTGAACGGAGACATTACATTCACTGATATTTGTGCTGTTCTCTTTCCAGCTGAGACAGACAGTCAGTAATAACTGTGAACACCTGGGCAGCCTCCAGGCTCTACACCCCAGCCCCTGGGGCTTTTCACCTGGGACATGAGGCCCTACGCTGTTTCCCTTCCTGCTCAAGAGCTGCCTGGAGCAGGCAGATTATCACTCGTCGCCCAGGAGGGACATGAGGCCTGGAATTCTGTCAAACTCTTTACATTAATCATCAGGACAGAGTGACAGTGCCATGAGAATACAGATACATATCACCAATGTACCACAAAACCCTCCCACAGTGTAAAAAAGTCAACTTTTTTAAAGTTACAGTGAAAATAAGGTAACGTTTGGTATTTATCTCCACACCTGTTCGTATTTATTTGCTGTATTGATTCTGCAGAACATGATGTCACATACCAAACCACACAAAAAGAGTGTTCAGGCAGGCACGCAGAAGCACAACGCTTAACTGTCATAATTCAAGCACACAAATATGCAGACCTAATCCTTTAAATAATGCAGTCAGCTGTTGATCTTCTCAAATGCATGTTGCATGTGAAGACTGAACAGCAATAAAAGTTGATATGCACAGCTTAGCGAGTTTTAACAACCAATTTCAATAACTGAAAGTGTCTTCAAGAGGCCTCTGCACAGGGAACTGCTGGCATGCTTATGTGCAATGAAAACTCATTGCAAAAGAAGTTGACAGGGGAGATACATTCCTCCTTAACACCAAAGAAAAAAAAAGATCAATAGCACTTCACAGCCTGCCGTACCTTAGCTTTTAGCATTTCAAACTTCTTTGAGCTACACTTTTGACACACTTACTCAGGTGTGTGTGTGTGTGTGTGTGTGTGTGTGTGTGGGGACAAAACAATGTTAAAATGTCAAGATCATACAGACAAGGATGCAACAAATTCAACAGATATATTTTAAAAATCAGCTGTTGTTGACTCCTTTGCAGAGTAAATTGTATTCAGTGATAGAGGTACCATCATGACCCCAGTTTAGTATTCATGTATGTCTTGATTGTCAGTATTTTGCCAAATGAGGGTAGGAGAAAATCTAAATGAACACCTCTTTTGGGTATAACTCATGCCCACAGAAAATCCTCTACACCAACTTGTTTCCCCATATTGACACAAGGCATTCAGGGCCAAATGAAAAACTAATTAAATGAAAACATGTGCTAAGCTCAGTGGTGTATGGGCTTCTACTGTACACACAGGGGTCTGTTAGACATTTGTAACCTAATTCTGTTATGTTTCAATTACCAAACGCACCTTTGGAGTCCACAGGAAGGTTAAGCAAATATGACACACTATATGCTTAGGCTGTATGGTGCACACATTTCCAGCCTAAATGCTCCTATCTGCCTATTTAATTAAGTTTAAGCCCAGACGTATGGTAAATATGAGTCTGGGCTTGTTTATGAGGGACCTGGTAATTTGGGCTGTGGCCCCTAGGCTTTAAGGTCACCCAGAAGTAATTTTTCCTGAAAGTCGGCTTCATTACGGTTTTACACCCACGCATCACTGGTATTTTACCGTTATATCATCAGAGCTGTAAATGTCAACTTTGCTCCAATGTTCTACTGTAAAAAAAAAGCAAACAGTATAGGGAACACATTTATTGTTGAGTGAATATGTTGTAAGTACTCAGTAAGTGAAAGTACAATTAAGTTTATCACAAATTAAATTTTGTTGTGGTAAAGACAACTAAATCCCAAAATTAATCATATGTGGTCGGCCTGGCAGTAGTAAACAGTGCATCATACATGTCACTAGCTGTTGTGGACGTGATTTTCTCTATGATGTTTTAAAGTCTTTTCTCGAAAATACATCCTTTGGCTAGGAGCAGAAACATAAAAGTGTAATATTTAATCTTTGGTCGCCTAAGTTCTGCTCAGGTGCTCTCGGCTCAAAGTTCCAAATGCATAACCATACACAGTCTTGAAACATTGTTATTGTATTGAATAATTGATGTCTGACAAAGGATCTTATATGTTTATGTGTTCATTTTATGTTTGGGTAGCCTTCAAACCCTTTTCCAGGAAAAAGGAAATGAGGGACCACTAACATTTCACGACGTGGTCTTTCTGGGTGAGACTGCAATTTTCAGACACTTACACTTATTAGAATAATATGAGTTGTAAGATTTTTTTTTAATATTACCAATTAGTAGCACAATATGTGTAAGAGAAACAGATTTGTTCCAAGTAAAGAAAACATTTGGTCCACCTTCACTCTAGCAATGATGAGCAATTAGCCATTGCTAACAGTTAGAAATCTCACTTCAGCAGAGAGTTGAAATAAATAGAAGAGACGCCTTACATCAAATTCTAGTTTTTGAATTGTAGTTACCCTGAACTATGTATGGGTTAGGTGCATGAAAGATAGGAAAAAGACTATTTTACTTCTGTAGATCTACAATTTCACAAAATCCTGCTACTCAGGATCAGGTCAACATTACATGTCAGGAATTAAAGCTTTTTTATACAGTAGCAACATAGCAGCATCAGTTGTCAGTTTTCAGGAAATTAGCTTGATATAATACCTTAATATCCATTCTGTGAAGTCTAATTCTTTGCCCTCAGCTTTCCTTCCACTGTGGAGCTTGTGTTTCACCCATCCCGAGCTAGAGGGGGGAGATAAATGTGATTTAAATTAATAGCCGCTACTAAATAACTCCTCGGCTGGTAAACGATGCATTCATCAGATACAGACAGCCAATATCCTGTGATTCATGGCACTCCTTACCACGTGAAGGATGCCAACAAAAATTGTTATTACTTTTTAATAAAGTGTACCAGTCACTAATCCTCTCATTTATCAGTGGAAGGCAGTTGGTATGGAGCGAGCTGGTGTGAAACGGTGTGCCTGGTTGCTCTGATGAAGAGTGATGGGAGTAGCATTGTAGGATAAAGATGTAGTTAATGTAGAAGAGCTACTTTATAACTTCCAATACTGCAGCACTCGGAAGCCAAATAATGGTCAGACACAAAATCGGTATTACTGAATACTTACACAATCCCCCACCCCAAAAAAATAATTGTAGAATGTCTTTCTTGGTAACACCGGTTACACATGTATGGGATTTACATGCCAAATCATTTGGATATATACATTTAAACTGCATAATGTTGTCACAGGTTGAAGTTGTTACGTTTGAGTAATTCTATGAAATATTTGAGAATGTGGCTCGGTAAGGGATAAAGACCATTGCCTGGCATGATATGACTTTCTGTTGAATGCCAGTGTTTATAATTCATAAGATTTTCATGAAATCAGCATTTTTGTGCACTAGCTAGTCAATGTAATTGCATTCTGTAATTATCTTCATAAATAGTAGTTTTCATTGTTAGTGGGAAGGTCCGCCATTACCTCGCTGGATTCAAAATGCTTTCACGTGCATTACTGTCCACTCTGCTACACTGGTAAAAGCCAGTTATTGACTTTCGACTACAAACTGAGTTTGTTTGGTTGCACTGTAAACAGATACACCAGATGCCATCTTGTTGTATTTCTGACAAAGTAGCTGATCAATGAATGTTTGCTGTACTATTAAACTGCACCTGCTGTTACCACCAAGTCATGTAACTAACATTAGCTAAGTTGTGGGTTAGTCAACTGTCGCTACAGTTGCTGTGGTGAAGCTGCAAATAGAAGGAGACGGTCTCAGAGCCAGCTCAAGACAGCAACAACTCTCATGCTACTACGGCTAACATCATAACAACAGAATATCCTGACCCACTAAAGTATGCTGACTGTCTGTTGGCTAGTTACTTAACATTACCTGACAAGTGAATCATTGCAGGAAAAGTGTAGACACTTTATTTTGTTTCCCATTTACAGAACCATTGTTTTTTTCAATGCACACACACTGAATGGAAACCTAGTGAGGAGATATTCGCTGAATTTGAGGTTTATTCGTTTAGAATCACATGCCCCACCTTGAGGACCTTTTTTTCAAATAGTCTATAAATCAAAATAAAATCCAGTCAATAAACATCTCAATAAACCATTTACCATGTCAATGGAAGAAGAAATAGTCGTTCTTAATTCAATATCCTCAGAATTGTACACATTTGTATCTGTTTGACTGAAAACAGATACAAATGTTTTTATTTGCCAACTGCCATTTGATTGTGTGTTGAGTTACAGTTTTCCGCCTTGAACACACCAAGGTAAAACTGATGTCTGCTTCACAGCACAAGCGTTTCCCAGGATTATGTCCACTGTGTACACAGCATAAAGTGAAAAGCACCACCCACTACCTGAGGATAAAGCCATCACTATGAGGTACAGTGATTAAAGACTGTGTCTCGACCTTGTATCCTTGACTGAGATAAACCCTCCAAAATTCCTAAAACAAACAAGCAACAGCTCTGTTAATTTAGCCTTTCAGCAGAAGCACGGAGGCTGTTGTAGCAGCCGTGGATGATTCCCCTTGTGTATGGGCCAATGTTAAGCCTCGAGAACAGGTAACAGTCAATCCATTAACCTTAGCTTTTAGCGGCTGCTTCATGTCACTACCTCTGAGTCTTGCACACACATACAAATGTGCACACTGCCACGTGGACACAAACACACAAGCACACACACGCACACACCATCCCCCGCTTTGATACATTTTTTTAATAGTTGCTAGGCAAAGACTTGAAAAGGTCAGCACAGCTTCTCTTGACATTGACTCTGCCATTGTAATAATAAGCTCTTTTCCCTTTCTTTCCTCTAACATCACTGAGTTTGAAGTCATCTATCCACCTCCCATGTGTTGGCTGGCTATGGATGTACACACGCAACAACAACACACACATTCAAATGTACCATCATGGAAAGAAGTATATGCATGCAAACACACACGAGATGGTGAACATAAGAGTGAAAACACAGACACAAAACACAGAAACAGATATATAGACAGACAGACAGACAGACACACACACACGCGCACACACACACACACACACACACACACACACACACACACACACACACACACACAAACACCATAATCATCATCATCCCCCCTGCCTAAGTGGGTGTCAGCAGCTATCTTCAAGTAATATGAAAGGGCTTTCAAAGGCAAGGGTCATGTTAAATTGTAACGCAAATGTTATTCTTCAATTATCCTTCTGGGGGAAATGTCAACCGCCGCAGGGGTAATCGGACTGGGCCGAAAGAGAGTGTGTGTTTCTATGTGTGCGCTGCCTCAGGCCAAAGAGTCAAGCAAGTATTAACACTTTTACTGCCCACTCTCGTCCCCTCACCCCCACACTGCAGACACACACCCACAGACACTGAACTCTGCTAATTAAAAAAATACTTGTGGATGTTCATAATGAGAAAGTCCAATTTTCCATGTATATATTATTTTAAAGTGAAATACTTTGTAATGGCTGGCACGGTATTTGAGGCACACTATTTTTATGTTGAAAGACACATTCAAGCAAATATGGGTTGGATTAATATTCAAAAATGGCTGAATTGAAAAAAAAGTAAGTAAGTATATGTCCCCCTGCTGCTTAAGCACATATTTAAACATAGCAATGAGAACAAGGTCAGCATTTCGTCCTTAGTTATTTTCAGAAGAACCCCCCATCCCATGGATTCTTGTGGTGGCTGCCCAGTTGGGATCCTGGGGAGTTTCTCAAGTGAATCTAATGAAAAACGCTGCTGTGATTGGCAGCTGAATGCCTAATCTAACAAAGGCTCGCCTCAATGAGGGGTCAGAAGTGAAAATAGCATTGGCCTTTGCCAGTGGCCTCCCCTGCCTGGCTCGCTGGATATTGCAAGTTACCAAATTTATGTTTGCAATAACAAATTGACTCCAATTGGTCTAAGTGGGGATCAGGACCTAGCTGGAAATTTGCAGCGCCACTAGGAAATCGGTTTGCGGACCTTTGTGGAAACAAGGGGTCACTGACTAAAGCCTGAGGGGACAAGGACAGGAGAGAGGACAGATAGAAATAAACACACACATGTGCTTGTATCTGTGTACACATGCACACTCACCTGCATACAGATACATAATTTTTCATCCATCTTGAATGCACTGTATAGAGAAGTAAATCCATGCCCCCAGTACAGTCTAGAGAGTGAGATGACTTTAGTCATCTCACGCTGAACCGTTTTTGAAATCCCATTCACACTCTCCATCAAATGGCCAAATAAATCTGATATTAGTCTTTTTATAAATCACAGTCCACAAAGAAACCTAGTGAAAATGTCTTGAAAAGAACTTCAGAATAATAATTAGAAGATCTTTTTGTAACTAATAGCTAAATAATAGTAATTATGATCGTCCTACTGGCTGCAGCCAGACTTGTGTCAGGGACTGATTGTTCTCGCCCTGTCCTACCCTCTCTCTTTTATTCTGTCTTTCACATCATTTCTCTTATCACTGTCTTCTATTGTAAGCACTGTCGGTTCGTCCCCATGGCTACGGCCGATGGTATCGTGTTATCAATGTAATAAAACTAAAGTGCCGGGCAGGAAATTGAAAGTGTATTCGTACAGGAAATAACAGTGCTCTGTCATAATCTACAGTCGAAAACATGTGTTCATCCACGTATTGTCTCCTTATCTGATGGTGGAGAAAACGTAGTCACCCTTTGTTGTTTTTTTCTTCTTCGTCTATTTCCCTGTTCTGGTGTTTTTCTTCCTGCACATTTTGACCAATCATGGCCTATTATGGAAGCTGCGGGGAGATTGCCTCATCTCACATCTGTTCTAAAACGCTGTTTCAGTGTCCACTGCAGTCTTTGCTCTTGGAAAGATAATTAAATATTGTCATAATATAAGCCAGCTCACCTCTGACATTCACACTGAGAAAATGTTTTTTGTCTAAGCTGGAGTAATAAAACGTCACTTCAGCACAAACTGAGACTTTGTTTGAGACTAAGATTGTTAGATCACTCACTTCAGAAACTCACTGGCAACTATTTCTAATCAGAACAAACAATTTCACTTGACTGAACACATTTCCCTGAGTATCCTTTGAACACAAAACCGACTAGAGTACTTTATAGAGTATTCAGAGAGTACGAAAAACTCATTGAATTCCAGAAATTGTGTCTATCCCTACTGCATATTATCACTTTGGAACTGCAATGGTGTCACAATGTGAAATGATGTATGATTAAAATAATAAAACATATTCAGATATTGCTGATAAGCCATTTTGTTGTCTTTCTTCTCCATCAAGAGATGGAGACTACCTCTATACACGTTTCTGATCCTGCATTGCTCAGTATGACTGGCAGGAAAGAGAGAGAACGAAGTAGCTGAGACAAGGCCGCCCTCTGTCTGAAGTAATAGAAAACGCCCTCTACTGTACATGCTGTATTTGGATAGCTTTCAGACAGTGTGTGCCTGTGTGTGAGTGTGTGACTCTATAATAGCATTCATAATTTCAGTAAGTGGGTGGGCTGCCATTGGCACAGAAGGGGATCCAAGAGTTGATGAGCATATAATCGCTAATATGATTTACTAATGAATATAAAGTTAATCAGGGAACGAGAAACAAGGCCAGCGGATGCTTTGCAGCACATTCTAAAGAGTGTGGGCCAGACAGTATCTTACTTTATGGGTCAAAGGAATCAACACCCCCTTACTGCCACCATAAAAAGGATAAATGTATAATGAAAACACAATGAATAAAAAGAAGGAAAGACAAACAAATGAAGCATAATTGTTTTTTCACTAAATGTGAAAATCACAACATCACATAAATCTGCCATTTATTGTTTTTTTGTTTTTTTTCACACTTTTACATTGTTATTAGATAAATCACTTCCACCCATCCTTTCTCTTTCGGCAGTGACATACTGGCTCTCTAATTGGCTGATGGCATATAGTGGTAGCAGTAAAGTGGCCAAAGCAGCACAGAAGCATATAGCAAAAAGTCTAATTTGCATTAAATTAATTAAATGGCACTTTCCGAGCTATATTTAAATAAAGATTGAGAAACATATATGATTTTTTTTCTCTCTCTTACATAGTCTCCATATAATTCTCTGTGTCACACTCTCTGTTAACACACACAGTGTTTCACATCTTCCTTTCTTAGACAGTGTGTGTGTGTGTGTATGTGTGTATGTGTGTGTGTGTGTGTGTGTGTTGTGTGTGTGTGTGTGTGTGTGTGCCCAAGGCACAGCTCTACCCCCTCTTAGTTCTAATTGATGTAAATGGAAAGAGTGGAGAAGGCTTGGCGAGGGCTGACCTTGTTATATCAGGGGCGGCTCACCCCAATTAATCACAAGATCCTTGCCCAGATGCTTCAAGCTAATAAACAGCACTCCAAATCAAAAAGTCCCCGCAGTTGTACAGCCACTCCAATGATTGTGCTACCTGCTCAAGATTAAAGCCCACTGTGAATAGAGACAGCAGCACTTCTAACAAAGCAGGGTGGCAAGATGAGTTAGTTAAAGGCAGATGAGAAGCCTATGGAGCTGACTCTTTTTTTCTTCCTTTTTTAAACATTTAAGCATTTTACTGCAAATTGCATGTCAAATTACCCTTGCAGTGAAATACCCTTAATGAGTCCCTCTTTTCTTGTGTAAACAGTCATTTTCCAACCATTCCTTACCCTGTAATACTTACTGGGGATTTTAGGGATTATGGGAACAAAATTATTTCACACATTTTAAAAGGATTATTTTAACAATGTGGGACATGTCAGTCTCCTCTACGACACACAATGGCCTCTCTGTGATTTTACCATTTGAAAACACTACCACAGCTCAGACAATTGAACATGGTGAAAAGAGCATGCAACATTAGGGACTCCAATGTGTTCATATCATAATTACATTCAATATGGCATGTCCTGTCGTGACATTTAAAAGGAGGGCATTAAGTCAGGGAACACACATATCCCTCCATGTATACAGTATGTACGGAATGTGTGTGGGTGCAGCTGCTAACATTGCTTCAGTAATTTCTCAAAATATTTCAAAGGTTAATATTTGTGATTGCTGCGTGCCTTAGCAGCTGCTGTTTGACTGAGACACGTATGCCTGAGCCAGTTTTCTGTTCTATATCCATTTTTCCTTTATTACTCCACTTTATAAAGCAACACAAAAAGAGAATATTCTTTAAAAGGTTAGCTAAATGAGGCTAACCTTTATGTGGTTGTTTTTACATCACCGTTGTTTGTTTGTGAAAATGTCTTCGTTCATTACAGGAATTGTTTGCACTAAGGGAGTGGGCCCTCATGGCTCCAATAGCTGGACACCTTAGCACACCAAGGTACAATAAGTGTCCTGTACTAGCTGTTCCTGGTGCATCCTTGGCTCACATTTTGAAGAAAAGAGAGGAAAAGACAGTGAGGCGGTGACAGGCCAAGACATAGAAATATACAGTAGGTAAGGCCAGAGAGTAAGAGCAAGAGGGAATGTAGACAAGGGATTGTATGTAATATGAAAGCAGATGGGAAGTGAAAGAGAAAGTCAACATCCTGGCCAGCATCCCAGGATACACCAGCTGTTGCTGTAACTTCACCCCAAACACCCCACCTCCTCTCTACCACATTTTTTTCACAGTCTCTTTTTTTTCTAACTCTTTAGGCCAGGAAAAGTGAGAGTTGGTGACAAGCACCTCCTTTTAAGTATCTGATGATATCACATCACAAAGTCTGGAGTCCCGCTGCACATTTAACAGAATATTTATTTATTTATTTTTTATAATATAACATATAATCGGTTGCTGCCACTGCGTTGTCCTTTTCAGTGACATTTTAGAAAGGCAGCTCTATGACAGGATTAACAAATTGGTGATAAAGGCCTGATCTGTTGTACAGCTCAGCATTGACAAGCTGGTGGCAGCTTCAGAGCAGACACGGCCCACTATAGTAAGCTGATGAAGCTACAGTACCTTTAGCCTCATCTCCTGTTCTTTGAGCCCACCAACACCAAATTATACAAAGATTTGTTTCCAGAAACTTGGGTCCAGAGATGTTGAAGAGTTAGGGCACTTCTACTGCCAAAAAGAACAGCCTGGAATACCTTTGCTCAGGAATAATATTAATTACATTGCTGTTTTTGCTGATTTGTCATTAATATCTTGTACCACTGTAATTTCAGTAGCTGTACAGTTAACAGATTGCATCAGTAAGCCTCTATCTAAATATTAATTGTACAGAAGTATAGTACTGTACCTCAAATCTGTAAAATCTGTAAACCCCTTTTCATTACACCTTTTGTAAACCCACCAGAACACTTTATAAATACTTTAATACTTAACTGATGATTTATTTATTTTTCACACACACACACAAATCATAAATTCATACATGCTACTGGGTTTATTTTGTATATCCGGTCAAAACATAAATCCCTACTGTATATATTATATTACCGTTTAATATGTATTTTTATAAGCTCCATTCTGTCTTTTATTTTACTGTATTTTGATGCATGGCATTGGTATTTGTTGATGCAATGGCCCATTTTCTCCAGAGCAATTATTAACATTGTCATGGAATTTAATGTAATATAACAAAAATGTTTTCATGAATTGAAAGGTCCATGGAGTAAATTGCTACTTTTGGAGCCAGCACAACTTGTTCTAATTTACATGAAAAAGTGATGGTTAACTTTGAAAACAAACAAAAATCAAAAACAATCATGCTCTTTTAAACATTTTATCATGTCTCAATTTACATTACTCAAATAACAAAATATATTTACTAATTACTGTATACCATCTTAATTCCAAGACAAAAATTTAATCAGTATTGGTCAATTACCTTCTACATTTCCTGTATACAATGAAACAGCAAACAAACAAGGAGGAGAAAATGAAAAGCAAGTAGCTAAACACAAGGAAACCAAAGAAGTGGTTGCAAAATTAATGAACCACCATAAACGGAGTGGATCACAACCATTTGCATTGCACTGTGTGTGTGTGTGTGAACAGGTGGAGGTGTGTACAAAGGGTTTTTCTTTGGAACAAACACTGACGTGTGTGCAGCTCCTTTTTGTCATCCTCTCTCTCTCTCTCTCTCTCTCTCTCTCTCTCTCTCTCTCTCTCTCCCATGTGCCACATCAAAGTCTGAGGCCTGTTGGCTTGACTTACACCTCATCCAATTAGTCAGCAGTATCTCAGCGACCCTGAAGAATAGCCGGCTCTATTCGAGGCTCCACTGTCACTTGATCCCAGGTAACACAATACCCAGGGCCACATGCACAAACACACACACACACACACACACACACACACACACACACACACACACACACACACACACACACATACACACACGCACACACAAACACCTGATACCAGGAGCTGACGGTGTAACGATAAAATGAGGCAGGGAAAGGGAGTGGGCACAGACGTCAACAGCATTAGCGAAACAAAAAACACGAGAGGAGGGGAGAGAGGGCGGAGGAAAGAGCCAGGTACAAAATTGATGGCTCACAATACAGCGGGCATTTTAACAAAATGAATTTGTCGCCCTATTGTCTGTAACAAAAGACCTAATTGAAGCTGGGCCTCCTGTCCCTTGTCTATTGCTCTTTTTGGCATGTTAGGTATGCTGTAAGATATGCTGATTCTCACTTGGACTGAATTATTTAAGTGGGCAAGAAGCCGCAACTGAACAAGTGTGAACAAAAGAGGAGAGGATGTGCTGCGTGCACTGCACAGGTGTGTGTCCATGGGGTGTTCGGGGGTGTAACATGTTGATCGTGGTTTGATGTGTACTGTAACAGTGCTTACCACACTTTTAACCAGTCAAAATAAAAAATTGGAAATGGCCTCATATCACAGAAGAAAATAGTGTATGCTTTTTGCCAAATGGGTACACAAAATATGGATGGGTAAATAATTTTCACATTGCAAACTATCAAATTTTCTTCTTCATTTTAATGTCATTGCAGCTCTCTCTCTAGCTACCATGACACAGCATTATCAAGCTTGCAAGGACATCTCGGTTCCCTGCACCGCATGTCTGGAATCCAATTACTAGGCAGCAATTTATGCTGTGTGAGGATGCATTACTATTTCAATATTGAGATGTCAAATTACACACAGGGCCTCTAATGCACTCTGGCAATCATAGCCTACTGCTCAGACTGCCGGCAACAAAACTGTCAGAGGACCTTGTCACAGGGGACGGGAAATCTGATTCGCTCACATTCACTCTCTCTCCCTTTTTTGACCATGACTTCCTTCAGTTATTCAGTGCCATTGTGCTCTCTCTTTTTTTCTCCTCTCTCTATCTCTCAGGTGTTCCTCGGGGGGGGGTTTCATTGCCCAGAGCTCCATGGCAGGGCGATTGATGAGGAGGCCTCAATTCTCTGACAGTTGACATTTACCAGGAGACTCTCCTTGGCATGCCCACGTTGTTGGCTTCACCACAAACAAACAGACAACCAGACAGCAGGAAATGCCACAGAAAAGAAAGAAAAAAATTCCCTTGCTTAAACACCTCTTAAATACCTTGCAAACCATGTCATACAAATAAATCAAGTGTTCTAATATTTAAATGACAGTGTTTTTCTTATAAAGAATCACAATGACACTTTCTATTTTGTGGTCTTAATGCAATTAATTCCAAAAAAAGTATTCAACCTTTTATGTTGAGATCACAATATGACTACCTAATGAATGAAGAAATTAAAGTTAACTAAAAACTCTCAATTTCTCCTGTCACCTGTTTCCACAAAGTTTACTGTAAGACGTGTGACATGTCATCCACATTTGCACCATTTGTCCACCCTCAGCGTCGTCTGGTGCTTTATGTTGAATTCTTCTCCTCTGTGCCTGTGTGGCACTGTAGGTCTCGGCGGTGGTCCGCCAATACAAAAGCTGACATGAGGGCTGGTTTACTCAGAGAAAGGCTCACCCGGTGAACACAAAACAGAGATGGTTCCTGACATCTTGTGAAGTTGTCTCCATCCCTGGGTATACCTTTGGGGAGGGAGAGCGGGTGGGGAGTAGCAGCAGCACTGAGGCCATCAGGGCCTTCCATACTTGCCAGGCACTGAATTTTTAATGCGCAAGGCCCCCACAAATGCATGGGCAGCATGATGTTGTCACCCCGGCATATTTTATCACTGATCAAACATTAGTCGGCAGCTGTTGTAAACTTGTAGCTGTCTCGGTGGCAGTGGCGGTGACAGGCTCCGACACACTGCTGAGAGACTGAGGCCCAGCTGGCTGCTTTACTTACTTACATTCTGGCTTTGTGTAAAAATAAATAAATAAAGGAGCGTTTCCTCCACCTCAAGCAGTGGTCTATCTCTCTTTCACTCACTCCCTCATTTGTTCCTAACTTCTTCCTCTTCTCCCTTCTTCTTTTTCTTGTACTTTTTCCAGCACATATTTGTTTTCACACTCACTCCTTCTCTCTGTCTCTCTCTCTCTCCTCCTCCTCCTTTCTGTCTTTCTCTGTCGTGTCTTATGATTTCCCCAACTGCATGTTTTGTGTCCTAGCAGTGTTAGCGGAGACACACATTGTGCATCTTACAGCGGCTACCTGAGGGTAAAAAAAAAAAAAAAACGAAGAAATGTACGAGGAGCAAACATTGTACCTCTAGAGTCTTGGCTGGGCTCTAAAAAAAATAAAAAGAGGTGTGAGGGAGACATTTTGACAATGTGAAGAGAGAAGGTGGGAACAAACTGTGACACTACAAATACCGTGTTTCGTTGGCACAGTTTGCTCTGAATAGAGTTTCAAATGTGAAAGCATGAGAGAGTGAGATGACTGCCTGACATCATGCCATCTGCCCAAGTCTAAACTAGTTGAGGTTTCACCAAAATAACACATAAGCTACTTTAATAATTAACACCATTAAAAGTGAGTAAAAAAAACTACATTTGTAGTAGTAGCTATCGCTAAGCTAAAATGACAACATTAATTAAATTACACATTCTGAGACTATAAAAAATCTTTGAATTACACGAGTTAGTGTTGTTCTGTATATGAAAGATGGTTGCTCCCATGTGCACATATTGTTAGATGCATGTTTGTGCAGGGAAAAACATCATTGCAAGAAAATATATCAATATTTCATTGCTTCATTTATTATGTAAATTCCTCAACTGAATATTTCAGTAATTGGTTAGGACATGAGACCCCCCCTCTTCCCTCACTCCATGTGTCTCTTTTGCACAAAGGCAGTGGTTGGACAGCTCACTGGTGGGAATTACCTTTTGGCTGGCACTAAATAATTTTTATTTCTAATTTATTTCATGACAACGGGCACACGCAAAGGGAGAGTCCCCTCAGTCAGCCAAGTGCCTTGTTGGCAATGATTGATTACCCAATATCTAATTAGCTGCGATCCAATCACTTATTATGCAGAGTGTGGGACAAACAAACTTGAGTCAACTGTCAGCCGATTGATTGATGACACTCCCAATCCTGCTTTTGTTTGCTCAAATGTCCTGATGCTTGTTACAACCACCAAAGCTCGCTTGGACAATGCAGTCTGTCACTCTGATGGTGAATTGCCGGCCTCCCGTCTTTCTCAGCAATGGAAACACTCATTTTCAGTGGATGTGTGTGTGTGTTGTGTGTGTGTGTGTGTGTGTGTGTGTGTGTGTGTGTGTGTGTGTGTGTGTGTGTTTGGACATGTGTGTGGTTGTGTGTGCGATACATGTGTATATCAGTGAGTGTGAGTGTGAAAATATATTGTTGAAGACAGACTGAGATTTGTCAGGTTGTTGGCCCTATTAAAGGCAGGTCTCCTCTCCTCACCCTTAGGGCAAGTTGGTTTTTAACAAAGGGTGAGAGAGGAAAGGGAGCCATATCATCATTAAAAACAAAACATTGAGGAATGAAAAGTAAGGGATGTTGTTCACTACAAAGTCTCGCTCCTTAACTGACATTTTCAGATTTTTCCAAATATTTCCAATCCTAGATATTTGGGTTTTTTTAGATATAATGTGTCTATGTAATGACAACCTTTTTGAAGATTATATACCAGGCTGATTTATTGATGGGAAATTAGCGTTCTTTCTTTTCCAAAACCACTTAACACAAAATAAGCTCCTACATAAGCATAACCTTGTGGACTTTGGAATTTCAAAGTCATTGTTGAAACGAGCCAAAAAGTACATTTAAATGAGGGTAACTGTCAAACTGTTATAAAAAAATTATGTTTCACCCACAACGCAGAATAAATAATCACATCCACATTAACATTCAATTTCACAAAAGATGATGTATCCAGCTATTTGAATTGTGTTTCTTGTCACTGAGAAATTAACCAGCTCCTGTTCCTTTAACTCCACATGCAATGTACCACTGAATGTAAATCGCATCGGGGGTTATTAAACTGGCTAACATCTAACTGGCTACAATATGGCTGTACATTATTGTCCTGAATCGGATACAGCAAGTGTTAAGGTAACTGAAATTGCTGTTGCTATTTGGAATATACAGAATGGCAACAAGTGTGATCGGCTCCCACAGCAAAGTAAGTAACTAACCAGTAAGCAGGATACATATCCACAGTATTACTTTATGGATCCAGCACAATATAGGACTTTCAGCACTTCTTGCTGATTTAGTCATACATCCATACTTATATCAGACACACTTTCAATTTTCTGAAAATATTAACTCAAGCTCTAAACATTTATAAATTGTCACAGACAATGACCAAGGGGATGAATAAAAATGAACTGAAAAATTAAGAGTTCCATTTTGAGTTGAAAATATTTCTACTTTTTGAGCTAAATGTGACCATTTACAAATCCACTGTTGTGTCTGAAAACAGGGCGGCATTTCTTATCTTGTAAAAAGTTTACATTCTGCCGATTTTTGTAGGGCAGATACAATTTGCTCTTGTTTACTCTGTCAGCATTTATATTAACAATCCATAACACATTACTGGTCAGGCATCATCAGCTTTTTATGACTCTATTCTTTCATAATGTCTACAAATAATATCTACTACTGCAGTGGGAAAAAGCTGCTACTTCAAATTGTGTAAATGTTACACTTTCATTCAGTCAACCCAGATTGAACTTGAACAATCTCCATGTCGGACAGCCATGTTTTTTTGGTTGTTTACTGTGTCTACACACAATTTATTACATTTGTGTTTGATTCAACATTCTTTTTCCTATGAACAGCAAACAGCAGAGTGAAATGACAATTTGACATCATTAAAAATGTATGGCAACTCAGGGGCCTTGGAGGCTTCCATTAGTAAATAGGGTCAAAAATTCTCTCAAATGTGCACACACACATAGAGGGTTTGGGGGTGTTGGGGGTGTTATCCAAAGCTGACATGTTCAAGGTTCAAGGATGAGGGCCTCTGAGATCCAGCTGTAATTTATTGTGAGATATTCAGCATCTGATCTCAGTGACAGTAGCCTCTGGCTTCGTTCATAAGAGCAAAAATGTCTCTTTTCTTACCCTGGGAGTGTGTATGTGTGCTTGAGCGTGCATGCATGATTGCGAGTGTCTGTATTTTCAGTGTGTGTATGTGCACAAAGGTCGGACAGAGAGGCAGCGAGGGTTGAATTCTCTGACATACATCAAACAACTGAAGACAGATGCCTGGACAGTATTAATCAAAACTTTCCCATTTCCTAAAGAATTAATCATTAAATAATTAATTTGGCAGCTACAGGCAGCAGTTAAAGGGGGCTTGTGCCTTCCCGCTGGTTAGAATTAGTCCTTGTCGAGAGGCTAGATTGATATATTTATTATTTATCAGATTAATCATGGCTAGAGACATTAGGATCCACTGTTGAGATCATACCAGTTATAGAAGGAGGGGGGTGAGAGAGCGAAGACAGGACCAAATGAGAGAAAGAGAGGCAGGTGGCAGCTGTGTGTGGTGATTACAGTGCAAGGTGGTCAAGGCTACACTAGAGGGCCTGGACCCCCCAACACACACACACACACACACACACACACACACACATTCACACACACATGTGCACATCAACACCATCTAAAGAGTGGGTGGTGGTGGGCAGAATGTGTGTGTAGCCCCGAGCAATTTTTGTTTCCAAAGCCAGTGCAGTAAAATGGAGGAAGAGCGGGGAAAGGCAAAGATGTCATTGATCCAACAGCTTCACAGAGGTCAGGGTGGGTCCTGGGGTCATTTCTGTTCATGATAAATGTCTGGAGAATACCCCTGAGGGTGTAGTGACTGACCAGCTGACATCAAAACAATATCTGTCTCTCTCACTCTCTCACTTACCCCCCATAACATCAGGCAGATCTGTTTGTTGTTTTTTTTCCTGCGGAGTGTGTCACTCTCGTACTCAGCTGGTAATGTTTTGTAGAAAGTGATACAACTATAGTACTTTGTAACAGATAACGTTAGCAACTGCTCTGCATTAGCCGGCAAGCTAACTTTATCTAACTTGAGCAGATTAAAACACAACATCACAACATATTTCACCTGCTTTGCAGTAATGTTACATTACCTGTCCAATAGGATGAAAGCCATCTCTGTGTTGGTTTTGTCAGTTTCAAAACAAAGCAAAGGTCTTTCCGTGACTCAAGCCTTTCTGATGTCAACTGTGTTTTCATCTGACATCGATTTGATTCTTGTTTGGCCTCACAGGCTTCAGCCCATAAAATGTGTTGTTTTTTATTCTTACGTCGATTTTGTGTCTATGTTGTGCTGTTTTCTGGTGTTAGTGGACTGCATGTCGTTAGCTGCGGTAATGCTGGGTAAACCCGACCCAATAACTTCACATAAGAAGCAAAATAGTGGCTGTTGCAAGCAACAAAGAAAACAGGTGTATTGTTCATTTCTAAGTGAGACAAAAAGGCCTCAAAAAAGTGATTTATTAATAAGTGATTTAATTGAAAGACTACATATAGCACTTTAACAAGACAGAAAACAGTTTTATTTGTGAATCAGTTAGATCCGTGTGAAGGAGAACACATGACCTGCAAAGCTGGTAAGTATGTCTTGGTGTCAAATAAAGGTGCTAGCAATCTAGAAGCCCACATGTAGGTCCAGTTAAAGTTCAATAACGCAGTTGCATGGTTACCACCACCCAGACATATTGCATTCCATAACAAATTACTTGAATCCCCCCAGTCCGAACCTTCCACCCCACTGTCTTCTTATTTGAAAACCAAAATATGGTCACCCTAGCTAACGCCAACATATCAGGTCGGCTTAAATGCAGTCAATGTAACATTGTCATGCCAGAAGCATGGATTAGTTCAACGTCAAGATGATAAATATGTTACTGAAACATTGCAGTGGGAGTTTACCTCAGTTTACAGCATGTTGTGTGAAGCTGTCTCTGCTCTGGTCAGAATCTGCTCGCTGATGAGTTCAAACATGAGCACAAGCTCACGCTTGGCAAGGTAGGGGTTGAAATGTGAAACCTCACCGCTAGTGGCCACTGAAAACTATATGTAAGCCCTTTATCAGTGGAAAGGAATACCATGTCTACGGATCATATCACCCAGGGGGAGAGAAAACAAAATTGGTTCAAGAAAATAATAAAATAACTTAAAGTTGTCAATACAAAACATCCTATTTGAGAAATGGGATGCAAACCAATTCAATACAGTTCCAAAGATGCCCACCCAGTGCCTCAGTCAGTCTAATAGAATGTCATGGTCAATCGTATCAAAGGTTAGCTCTCAGTTCCAGAAGCACCAGAATTGAGCACATGCCTGCACCAGTGTTCATTAAAAGGTCATTAGTGACTTTCAGAAGGGCAGTCTCAGTGCTGTGATGCTGACAGAAGCCACACTGGAACTTTTCAAAGAAGCTGTTATTTTCCACGGCAGCAAGATGATGATTAGAAACAACTTTTTTCAAGAATATTTTAAATATAAGGCAGTTTAGAGATTTGGTGATGATTATCTAGGATTGTGGGATCAAGGTCAGATTTTTTTTAGGACTGAAAGTAGTTTTATAGTAATCCAGGACACAACCAGTCGACAGTAACCCGTTTAAAACTGATAGCAAATGTGTAAGACTACACTACATCACTTTAATTCTTTATGTTTCTCAACTGCTCCACTTGACAATGGGACAATGATTTTATTAAATAATTGATTTATTTAAGCAGTTCAGTTCAAAAACTGGGGGATGGAAAACTGTGCCTCATCATAGCCGCATTAAAAAAATGTCTGCATAGGTTGAGCTTATCAACCTTATTGTGACCCATATTTATGTTTATTGTTAGGCCGCAACATCTAGTGGCCGCCATCCACTCTAGCCACCTCCTTATAGATAGCATAGATGGATGGGTCAAGTAAACACAGGATTTTCACTTAGGAAACTAAGGTGCCGAAAGTCAAAGTTAACTTATTTAAAGTTTTAAGTTAAATTCTGTAGGTGACTTACAGACCTACGAGTTAAGTAACGTGACTTCCGTAATGAAGCTTTTTAATCCAAACCGAGATCTTTTCCTAACTGCTATCAAGCAGTTTTGTTGCCTAAACGCAACGTTAACCACATGTTTGACGTACTTACGGTCCGGTACACCTATGGTCATACATGTGATTATTTTTTTGGGAGCGATTATATATCATGTTTTGGGACAACTGACAATCAGCTACTTTGTTGTTTGGGTATGAGGACGTGTCATCAGAGTGTTAAACGCCTCAAAACAACATAATCGATAAGAGGATTTCTTTACAAGGCTGGTGAAAATGCTTTCTTTAACACATATTGTGTGCGATTCTTCACAAACTACTCAAAGAGGGAAAATAAAACACAATTTACTTTGTGCATGTTATGTAAAGCTATACATATTCTTTGCCAAAATGAACCTTGTCAGCAAAAAGTTAAGTGTATCAGTAGTCAAAGTGCATTCACAGTAACTTAAAAAAAAAAAAGTAATTGGTAGGCACTTATGGCATATTTCAATGTCACAGCTCCTTTATGATTACTTGTGCATCAACGTAAGTTGCTATGTAAGTTTTCTCTTGCAGGGGTATTTTTTATATGCTGGCAAACGTGACTCATTTGAGACAAAACATTTTCCTCTGAGTGTAGAATTTGAAGTCCTGTGACATCCTCTTCTCTGACAGAGAACACCCTAACACTATCCCCAGTGACAATGGTGTCTCTGCCACATTTTGCCTTGAAATCGTTATTAGTGCCCTGTGGTTTAGAAAAAAAAAACATATTGATATTAACAAACTAAACTCTTTAAATTTCAATAAAGCTTTTGTTAGAAAGAGGTACCTGTCTGTTGTGGAGAACAACAAACCTCAAAATGAAAATGTTCGAAAATCCTTAAACTTGTTGTAACTATGTTTTCCATAATTGTCATGAAACCGTATCCACACAGTGAAGGGTAATCCAGAGTCAGATGATGATACAAACTGATTAATTTGCATTAAGTGCTTGGCCACATTTTCAGTCATACCAAATATGTTAATTTTATCCTAACAAGTACCTTATTGTGGTCATGTAAATACTGAAAGTCCACTCTCAGCATAATGTTGTTATGCCACTGCAAAAAGGAGGGGAGTTTGGGTAAACAATGCGTGTGAAACAGATTAGAAAATGCTACTATGATTTTTTTAGAACAGTCATATAGGCCCTTTTGGAAGTTAAACACCCTATTTTTAGGAATGAGAATTTGTTGGTCTCATCTTGCATACAAACTGAACTGAGTAGAAGATGGAAAAAGATGGGCACCAAGCAACAACTAGATACTGTAGGTTTGTACTGACTGCTGCTCAAAATGTTTTTCATGTTATTAAAATTAGGTCTATATACACAGTGTTCATGTCAGTGTGCACCAGTCTGATGTGGTTTTCTACCGAAACATTCAATATATGCAGGTTTGTCAGTTACTACCCTGAGCAGAGCCCTGAATGTTCAGTAATCTTACAATAACAATAACATTTAAGCCAAACTCTCCAATAATCAAGCTAATAGGGATCCTTTTGTTGCAAGACTCTTGTGCTCCTCATGTCATGCCGCACTTCCACAGGAGTCATATTTGAACTGTTCAGCATAGAAAGATGTTGTACTTGCCACAGCTTGTTAATTGAAGCGTAGAGAGTAAAATTACTATTCTATCCCATTCACCTTTTCATCTCCTTTCCGTCCTTTCTTATCTCACAAATGGATCTGGCCAACAAATTTGGACGGGTAATTGTACATCACAACACAGATACTGAGATGAGAAGTGAGAGGTCCCTGTACTGTGCCCGGCACAATCAAAAATGGGTTCATGTCAGTGTGAAAAACCCATTTGTGTTCAAAAACAAAACACATCCCCAACTAATAATGGCCTAAATCACTCAGTTATCACCAGCCATGCAAAGCAAGACCTCATCAAGAGGGCTGCCAGACCCAGGTCTCCTCTCTCTATGGAAAAGGAGGGCAGATGAGAATGAGGGGGCTGACAATGGAGGGAGGAATAAAAGCAACTCAAAAGGATACCCCTTGTGTGGAGAGGAAGAATCCATTTTCCAAGATGATTTGGCTTCAAATCTGCAGGGACTAAACCTTGACATGAAGTCATATTGTGTTGGAGTTTTAGCCCTAAATTCATACATCAATTATTTACTGCCAACGCCAATTGTATAAGTGTAGGAAATTACGAGGGATGGGTATTTTCTCTCAGGCAGAAAGAATGTGATACAGCGGATACACCACACCTAATGTGCTGGACCCAGTGTCCACGCAGTGTCCAAGGGAAGAATTATTTATGTATTAGAAAACAGTGTGCTGGGGCAAAGAAAAAGGCAGACACATTATTTTAAACCTTTCATAACATGCATTAATATTTCAGCAGAAATAAATAAAGGATGGTGGGCTTGTTTGGAGGACAGCTGTAGCTCGCTCCGCTTGGCTAGCTTGGAGCTCGGGCTCTTGGGATGCCACGCATACCAGCCCCCAGTAAAACCCCTCCATCTCTTTTTAATCATCCACTTAGAACAGGGTGACTGGAGGAGCTGTCAAGGTGAGCTCCTTCGACGGGAGACGACGGATATACTGTTAGACGGAAGTAAAGGAAGGGGGAGGAGTCCCTTTTTGTTTGGGGAGACAAACAACAATAACATGTTGCTTTGTTCAGCTTTGTGTGTTACTTCCTTTTGAGCTATGTCTATTTCTTTCAGTTAAGATGCTGCAGTTACCTAAGCCACTTGTATTCATGCTTGTGTCTGTGCAACTTGGGGAAAAGTCATTCAAAGAACAGGGAGGATTCTGGAATGTTCTGATTGTCATTAATTGTTGCTGATTGGGGAAGAGAATTACTGAGACAAAGTGAGAGAAAGAAAGCCCTCTAAATGACTTTTGCAGGTGGCGAGTACAGTAGTCCTAATTCAGTGCAGAACAAGAGCTGCTGGCTGTGATTGCACAAATACCTTTGCATCCAATTACACTTTGTCTTGATTACTTTAACGCTGATGCATGTTCTGCAACTCAGCTCTTGACAATTTTAAAGGCTTCACCAACTCAGTGTCCCTGTTTTTGTTTATCAAGTTTGTAATTACTCCAGAGTAATGTGTTGCTAACTCATTACATAACAGTCTAAAAAAAATATATTGTAAAGTAAAGGAAAACATTGGTGAGTTAATAGTCAAATTGATTACAATGCCATGTCTACCATTTCTCTTTGCAACACAATCATTCTGTCCTTTGATTTGTTCCCCTGCATTTGGAAAAATCAATTCTCCCAGGACTGAGAGAGAGGGGCCCAGAGAGAGGGAGAAAGGGAGAGAGAAAGCTTCTGTTGCAGGACAAGGTGTAATGTGTTCTATTACAATCCCAATTGAGCCAGCAGGATGCTAAATTAAAGCTCATTTAAACGGTCCACCGCAGAGTGAATTCAAACCCAGACTCCACGGCTGTTAGTTAGAGATCTGTGTGTGTGTGTGTATGTGTGTGTGCGCGAGCACACACATCAGGCAGAGTTTGTCTCCCCCTGCCCTCCTTTCATGCATGTGCCTGCATAGGGAGCCATAGGGCTGTGGGAATAAATGCCTTTTTTTCATGCTGACATCTTTTAAAGGTCAAAACTCTTCAAGGAAATGTAGAGAAAGGACAGCTAACACAAGCTGGATTCTGTCCTGTTTGTTTGACAGCCCTGTGCATTGGTTAGCTTCCGCAGGAAGAAGAGTTTTGCCAAGAGAGATGCATTTACATCATCGATTAGGCCCAAGTACCGCTGTAAATATCAAGTAACAACACAAGGGAGCAAATGTGACATTGCTCCTGTGATTTTACTGCATCTGTTACCTCGGTAGAGTAAAAGTAGCTTTCTGTTTTCCAGATACTTTTCAGAGTGAAGTTACAGCATAAATAGACAATATAAAATACGATCAGAAAATCATTTGTCCTTGACAAAGGATACCAGTGATCATAGCAAGGCCTGAAGTAATTATGCATCTGTGTCTTTTTAATTTATTTTACCATTATATAAGGGATGGTCCCACATATGGTAAAGCGTACAGAGTTCTAAATTCACTTGTTTGCTCCCTGTGAAGGTGAAGTAGTTAAGGGTTAAACCCCTAAAACCTTCTACACGGGGATGTTCGTGTGCATTTAGCTCATGTTAATGCCCCATTAATCTATACTAGGGCACGGGTATTTAGCGTGACTGTGGTCCTAAACAAAGACGCCTGTTCAACCATCGGTGTCTGGGAGGAAGGCCTCCACTGCAGTTTAACTGAGCAGCCTCTCGTTCTTTTTAAAAACCCTTGCCACTCTCCCACAAGCCAATTGGATCAATGCTGCTTATCACAGGCAGAGCAAGTCTTCTCTGAATAAAAAACATTTGTACTACTGCCCTCTAGGGATTCTGTAAAGGCACCGAATCTCATTCCCCAACAACAAATGTTATCAAGGACCTTCTTCTGTGTCTGCTTTCTCTAGGGGTGCCACAATACACAGACTATCTGTAAGACCTGATGCCAGAGTGTAGAGACAGGATGTACTTCAAGGGAAATACGGTGAGACCAAGATTCATTTTCTGAGTGTGTTTGCATGTGCGTTTATGTTTATTTTTGACAAGTTAACACATGTAGACTGATGCTCACTTGAGAATCGTAGCTGTTGTTGACGGATGACTACTACATTGGCATTCACCTGTGGTTTTTAGAGTGTAGTACAACAATAAGTAACAACAGAAAGTAACATTTAGAGGGCAACTTAACCAGGTATTTTAGGAGAATAATTGTATGCAATAGGAAAAAAATAACATTTGAAGTGAATATATCATTAGGTTTTTAGTTGATAAACAATAACAAATATTAAATATTGATATACAGTGGAATAAAAAATAAAATTTGGGATTCAAAAAATCACCCCATGTGTTGTTGACTTAGTTATATCAGGTGTGCAGGGCATTGCATCACACACATTATTATTGTTCTGTGCTGAGGAGAATGGATGGACAATTTCTTCCCTCCTGGATACCTGAGGAGAATAAAATGTGCCAGTTTGAGTCTTTCAGATCTTTACACCCTCCTCCACTCCTGCTCTCCTACTCACAATAAACTGTCCCTTTTTATGGGTTTTTAGTTCACCCACTTATAATCTGGATGAGATAGCTCCCTCTTCATAGCTGTAAGCAGCATAACTCTTCCCTGCCTTGCTTTATCTCCATGTTCCTACAAGCCGTCTTGAATGGGGAAACCATTATCTCTGGGCTCACAAAGGAGCCAGACGTCCACATTCAAGATGTTCTATACATGATATATTGATCAATTCGCAGAGACTAATAGCATTGTAATGAATGGAGAAGGGGACAGAGTTAATGTGTCCAGGTTTCATGCAAACTGCAAACTGCAAATGAAGCACTCAGTGACACAAAGGGTCTGGTCCGGTGAATTATAATTAGACCCCGGCCTCAATAAAAGTCAAGGGGTTGCTGCTCAGCCCTCTGCTTAATTTACTACCCACTTCAATGACAGCCAAAAGAAAAGGCTCTGGTTAGTTGAGGGTAAGATGTTCAAGAGTGTTGATATAATAGAAGCAAGCCTTGAGAGCTACATTAAGCTTTTATGGCCAAGGGTTAGCTAATATTTCAGGATCACCCACATAAAAGTGCTCAATGAGTGCTTACTCACGGTTGAGCTTTATAGTTGAGTAGAGCATTGCTAATAAATAATTGTGAAATTACCCAATTTCAGAGCCAGCCAGTGTTTTCCTCATTCCTAAGGGCTTAACGGAAGAACACAGAGGAGCTTGAGGACAGAAGAGACAAGGCGAAGAGAGAAGAAAAAGCAGAGAGGTGCCAAAAACAAGATTAGCCTTTCAAACCCTTCTGATTGGTGCTGCTTTCAAGCAAACGGCTGACTGTGCTGGAAACCATATCTTAAGCACATGTTCGCACACAAGAGCGTTTGCATAACAAAACTGGTTGACAACCAGTTTATTAACTTATTCACTAAGATAGAAGCGATGGAGCTGTAAATAGAATACTGCTGAACAACGGATTTCACTTTTCACACAATAAGTAAATACTTTTTGTTATATTTCAAGAGCTTGTGGATTTAAAATAACAGAAAAATGCACCTTTAAACCCAGTCCCCCAAAACTCCTAAAATTATAAAGGGATATCAAACTGTTATAATTTGGTAAATTTTACTTAAACAAAACAATGTCAACACATTTCCATAGTTCCATTCCCAATAGGGTCCCGACAAGGCACATTACATTTTACATTTTACAAATTATTCTGTGCTGTATATGGTGTATGTATAAAAACAAAACTAGTACAAAGCAAGAACAAGGAGAAATAGAAAAAAAATCATAGCATAACAAATAATAAATAAATGAAATAAAACATTCAGAATTTGACACATTTAATCATATATATATATATACTCGCACAAAAGACAAAAGTTGAGCAGTAATAAGTAAGCACTTTAATTTATGTGGGTGGCAACAAATCTGATAGTGATACATTGTTATGCCAGTCGTTTGTTTTGTTCATATCAGTACAATGACATGCACGGTGGATATAACCCCGGGGATATATATTTCTGACAATTGCTTCAGATAAAAAGCCACATTAGGCCATATGTAACTGCTGTGTAAGCTACGCAGTCAAGTACCTTTTTTTTCAATACCAGCCAACACCTTTTAATCTTCTCCTCTTCTTTATGAATAATGCTAAGTATATTACTCAATGACAACAATGCCTCTCCCCTCAATTTATGTTCCAGCAACCTCACAGCACGAGAGACAATTTGTATCTTTCTATGCAGGCTCTCAGCTATACGTTTAGAAGCAGGAGGGGGGGGGGCATCTGTAGGCATCTGATATGCTTGGGTTTAGTAGGTAAGACAATGGGGGCCTCTGGAGTAATGTGCGGTTTTCTTTTCCTTCCAGAGGCCCCTGGAGTAATGTTGTGTGATTTTCCTTTTTCTTTATAGAAACCACTTGAGGCAAAGCCCACCTACAGCTCGATGTGTGAACACGCCTCTTTTTCTAATCCTCTGCCATTCATTGGGAGAGAGGGCTAACAAAGATGACTTTTGACAACCCGAGAAATCAAACCACAGCTGTCAGAGCTTTTCTTGAAGAAAAAACATAGAGGAAAAGGAGCCTACACAGTCAGCTCTCTTCACACTTACCCTCTTCACTTAGCCAACACACACATACAAACAGACACACACACACACACACACACATCCCAAATCAGTCCTGGAAGCCTCGTCTTTCTCTGCCTCTCCTTCTGCTGCACCAAGAACTTTTGCTGACACTTCCCTCTGAAAAGAGGGTAAAAAAGAGGACAGAAGGGAGGGAGAGAGGGATGGAGGGGGTGGGTTGAGTGAGGACAGAAGTGACATAGATAGAAAGGGGGAGAAAAAGCAGCTAAAAGGATTAAATAGAGAATTAGCTCACGTTTCAGAGGGTTCACTTTGCTGATCTGGTGAGCATTTCAGTCAGAGAACCTCTATCCATCCCTTCGGTTTCCCTCCCTCCCACAATCCATCCCACCCTCTGCTCATCCACTCTATTTTCCTGTCTCAATAGGTTGGTAGAATTAGTGAGACTCTTGGCAGCCACTCCGGGTGTCACTTCATGGGTTCACTAAGGGCACTGCTGCTCCTTTTCCTCAGGCTTGGGGTCGGGGAGACGATGAAATCGCTATGCAGTTCAAGCGGAACAATGGCTGCCGTGCAAAAAACGTCTTGCTTGGGGGTGGTGGCTTGTGAAAAACTATGTTGTTTTGGGGCCCCATGCTCCTTGAATAGATTTGTTAAAGCCTCTATGGTTGGTTTATGCTAAACAGTGCACAGGCATGAGGGAGAGGCCAAGGCAAGCCCAAACCAGAACATCACTACTTTGTGAGCACCACGTCCACCCCCACCATGCAGCGCACACTTTGATGGGTTTTTTCTTTTTTTTTCTTTTTTGGGAGATGCCCACTGAAACCCAAATCTCTTCCCCCTCTCTTCTTTTTCCTCCCTGCTCCCTCCATCCTCCGCCTTCAGTTCCCTCGCTTCCCTTTTCTTCTATTTCTGCCATGCAAAGATAATCAGGTTTATGTAAAGTATGTGTGCTCTTTTGACAGTCGGCGATACCTCATTAATTCAATCACACCAAGCACCATTGTTCCCAAAGTGTTTGAAATGCGTACCGGGAAAGGGGGCCTTTTTTAATCCTGTCAATCAATGTTAACATTTTTCTAGCTGTTGCCATGGCTGGGGCCAGAGTTCATGAAAACAGAGAATATGAGCCAACAAAACAAGAATAAAGACTTATTTGAGATTGGTCTTTTTAAAAGGACATCTACCATGCACAAAAACACGAGAAGCAAATGTAGACAAGTTTGGACACTATAGCGTGGCTGAGAGGGGGTGAGAGAAAAGAGCATTTGGAAACCAAACAGGCACCATAAAACCTTGACCCGGGAGGGCTCTGGGAAAAACCTGATGAATCGCTCTCCGGAAGGACCGTGGGTTTTCCCCTTGCACGGTCTCCAATGGCACAATGACTAATACATTTCAACACATGACTCTAAGGGTTCCACACTGTTGTAATGCCCTGCTGGAATGCTGGTATTACACCATGGAAAAATGATAACTTAGTGGCTTAATTCGGAAGGATAAATGTTATATACACAGTATGCTTTCTGGTTTGTCAAAAGTGTGAATGATCTACCAATGAAGATCATGCTCCTTAACCTCCAAAAAATTCTAGTCTATGGAAGTATTATAATTCTACAAGATCAATGAGCAAGATGCTTTATCATACCTTAAGAGCTTCAATGCTTAAAATAACGATTTTACAGTTCCTTATGGATGGGATTTGTACCAAAGATCATTAATTTAAATCAATAAATAAATAACAACCTACAAAGTTATCATAAAGTAGACACAGTTGTGTATTCATACACATATTGACACACAAGCACATATACACATTTCATAAATAGTCATGTCTGCCCTCTAGTTGCCACTAAGTCAGTGACACTACTGAACATCCTGCAGAGAAACAAGTAAGTAAGTTTATTTACGCTGCCCGCTGCAACACCTCTGTGCCTTCTGGTGCACTACAACATTACAAATAAAATATTGGAATTATCATGAATTTATAAGGTGCTTTTGACAGCAATTACACCTGATTGCTTAGCAGTGTGGACCCATAGCAACGTCACTGTAATTTTTCACAATTTTCTTAATTAAATTCCTTGAATTTCCATTTATCTGAGGCTTTTAAGTTATGCAAACTAGATGTCTTACTTGTTACTTACTATAATTGTTCATTCTTATTAGGGTTCAAAAGACTTTCTGAAGTGTCCTCATATAATGTGAAAAGGTCAAATGTGCAATTGTTTTAATATCACTGGGTTCCAGTGATCAAAATTTGACTGGAAACCTCGAGGTGTGAAGAATCCTCAAGATAAAAAGGTATATAAAGTTCACAAATTAATAGTTTTGTGAGTTCCAGGGTTTCGAAACATGTTTTAAGAGATCTAGAAAAAAAGCCTCATCATTTGCAATTAGAAGTATTGTCACAACCCTTACTGATTATTATACATTCATAGTGAAGAAACCAAAGATCATTTGATCTAATGTACCAGTAGCCATGTGACCATCTAATTGTCAAGCGAATTTTAACTTTTGAAATGTTGCAAAAAAGAAAAAAAAAGAAAATGCTAATTAGGCACGTTTCCATCAGCTGAACAAACTAGGCTACACACTGAGTAGTTATGTCAGAAGTTGACATAACTACGTATGGCTGTATACGTGTTGACTAGAGGTTGCACACCACAAATAAAACCACTCGCATGTACCCAAAGACCATGGATCTGAGAAAAATGGAGAGAGGTCAGAAATGTGTTTCAAGTGGGCAAGTTGCTACCAGCCATGCTTCTTCGCCTTATGGGAATATCCAAGAAGACGCAGACAGTGAAAACAGCTGATCAGGCATGTGATGTAAATTTCCTCTAAGTCAGAAGTTATTCGGCAAATGTGTTTTCATCTCCCATTTAACCCATTAAGTCTTTTTCGAAAAAGGCAAAAACCACCTCAAGCCAGCGTAAAAACTCTTTTGTGAAATTGTGGAAGTTTTTTTTTTTTTTTTCAAATTTTGCCTTTTTCATCAGCCTTTTATAATGCAGTTCTACAAAATGGATATAAAAAATGTTGATGGAAACATGACAAGTAAGGCTGTTTGGTGTGGAATGGCGTTGTGATTTTTACCAAAATAATTCATAATAAAATCAGACACACAGGTCAAACACAGACTAAGATAATTATATTGAGCTGTCCACACATCTTCAAACTTGTACAGATGTGCAGCTAATCACTGAAATAACACAACATCATGTAAGGGTGGAAAGTTCTAGTGTCGGGGAGATCCTGATCCCTTCTTCTCTATCCATTTACAACCTAATCTGTTGTGAGAATGTGAAAAAGTAGAGTGAGAAGGAGGCAGATTAAGCCATTGAAGCACCAGGGGTGCTTTCTACGCATCACTGATTCCTTTCAGGCCAATTTAAACACTGTTTGTTTATTAGTGTCTTACGCACGGCATTAGCGGCCTAGCTTATCTCGGCACACACACAGGGTGGCACAATACCGCACTGTTCAAAGCCCAGATATGACCGTGTGTGTGTGTGCGTGGAAGCTCAGTTGTTCATGTCGCTGCTCTGACCTTGTTTAAGTAGTGAAAGACCATGTGAGACACGAATTATTGGACACCGATGCTCTTATGCTTTGTGTAAACATGCTCAACACACCCAGTTGCTACACAGCCTCTGTGGCACTGACAAAAGACTTAAAGGTGCACAGAGGAGATTTGGTTTAAACTAATCTCTCCTCACTGTTTACCATATATGCATGGGCATATCAGCTGCTGCTGCCATTGTTTGAGAAATACCTATGGTTGCTATATCTGATAATGGCTAGTGTAATCCCTTTTTCTCTCTTTGACCCATCACCAACCCACCCCTCCTTTTTTAAAACTCAGTCTCTACTTTACCACCTGTCTACTTTTCTAACTCTGTCCCTTTTTTCATTCCATGTATGACCTCCTTTCCATCTTTCTCTTTGTCTGTTTCTTTTTCTTTCTTTATTGCATTGTGGTCTGCAAACATCATTGCCTTATTCTATCAGCACGGGCAAAGTGAAACATAATACGGTACTGGTAGAATGGAATGCAAACCACTTTGTATTTCAATGTGCAAATTCAAATTGATTCACCTGTAAAATAAAAGGAAAAATATGTTTGCCTGGCCGATCTCCTCTGTTCACTGCAAGGCTGTGCAAATAATCTTGCCATGTTTGAGATATCTCAGGAACATGTACAGTACACATTAATGACCCCATTGCTAATTAAAATTGTCTCCAACATGTCTTTATCTGGCAGTGAGAAAGTTTTCTCTCTTCTGACATATCATTAAACTTGTCCCCATGTAAGAGAAAGAGCAAGAGAACTCTGTTAGCAGGGCATGGAGCTATAATTGTTTTTGTGCATTTTTTTGTCATTTGGAGGAAGTATTTGTGTAAACATATGCCAAAGCCTTAAAGAATGCTGTGGCATGTGTGATAAGAAGTAGTTTTAGCAAACCAAAAATGAAAGGGTAGTTTAACTCAGCAAAATGGACATTTGTGAAAGCAATAGAATTCAGGTTATGACAGTTTCATAAAGTAGCGCAAAATTAAAGGTCTACATGACAAGATGTGTTGATGTGTACAATTCTCATGTTCTCACTAAAGTAAAGGTTACTAAAACATTCTTTACTATTAACTATAGTAAAAGTTGGTCCACTATTTGACTTAATGTAGTACATTTTTACACAGAGGAGTACAGCTGCCAGCTGGTGAAGAAGCTTACAGAGCCTTTTTTCTGCATTACATTCCGGCATCGGAATGTAATTTTACAATAGCAGATCACCATGTTTTTGTATAAAGGGATGCCAATTTATTATACACTGTTTGGTTGGCAAGCACCAAATTGGTACCTAATATACTGATTATAGATAATAAACTTGATTTTCATAAAAAATAACTCATCACTGCATTATTCAGCAACAAATTCTTTGTACACTACACAAAAATTGTGCAATTTCAACACAGTTAACAGTTTTGAACTGATGATGAAACTGAAGATGTGAGATCCATTGCAATGGATTACTTAGCACATAAAAGTTTTGATTAAACCACTGTAAACTAACTTTGTGATGGAAATGCTCTACATAAATAAACTGAGGAAAACAAATATTAGTATAAATTTTATTCTAGGGTGGGGACATTGCAAATAGCAAACACAGAAACATGCTACACAAAAGAGACAGGCAAACAATAAATTTAATTTTTCAGTCAAATTGTCACTTCAATGAATACGTAGACATACCAACACTAACAGCCAAAGCATCGGGGACCAATCATTTTTTCAAACTGCACAAGTCACAATTTACAAATAAAACAAAAATAAAAGGATCTCCTAAATATTTGGTAAACCGATATTTACCACTAAGCATGTTTTGCAAGGCTATACATTCACTTTCCTTTTTTGCTCTATAATACAGTTCTTCACACACACATTAACATAAAAAAACATAAAAAAACATAATGACCCAAGCATTGAAGTAAGTAATTATATTTCTAATGCAACTATAGATACAAAAATGATGATTATCAACCTCGCCATAATGCCCACATTGAGGTGTGATGCAGTTATGCCAAATGTATGACACTCTAAAATATGTAATATCTAAATATAATTTTACCTGTCGGTAAACAAACTAAACAAATCACATGGTGAAAAACCATTTTCATACAGTACAATGATATTACTGAAATATTTCCAGACAAACTTTTTTTTCATTTTGTGTCTATATGCGATCAGTCTTTAGGCCAGAAATATGTGGAATACACTGAATGTAACAGACATATCGAAAGCAATCTCTGCCGCAGAATCTGAGACATCTTCATTGTGTGAGTGAAGACAACATCCATCAACGTTGCATGAAAATAATTTGCCAGCTTTATTCAATCTACATACGTCTTCGCCCCCCTCTTTGCTCTACCTCCAAAACTCACTCAGATGAGACGCCATGAGATTGTTATCTTGCCTCGCCTTTGTATGAAAATCAAATTGGGAATTGCTTTTTTCCTTGATTCACTTCCATGCAAACAAAGAAGTTGTTTTCTTATTTTCATGTAAATGTCTTTTTTATAGGAGGCGACAAGTGTAATCAATCTTCCTCAAGACAAGGTAGGAGGGCTTGCCGAGGGGGGATTATTGGTGCTTAGTAGCCCGGGGATCATAAAACAAGGAAATTGAAAGTGATATTTAATTGACACTGCCATTTCCACTGCACGGCAAAGTCTCGTCCCCCCATCGCCACGTGTCTCCCACACGCCAGGCCATCTCGCTTGCCGCAGGTGAGGAGAGGAGACGAAAGAACTCGCCGGAGCAAATTTCCTTTCAAACCCTCCTCTAGAACCCGTAGCTCAAGCTGTCAATCTCAGAGCACAGCACTGTGAAAGAGACAAGAAGGGGAAAGTTTTACGTTGAGAAAAATAGGTTTAAAATGTCACCTCATCTGTGTGGTGCACCATACTCTAGTGAAGTGGAACATGGTCAACATTGTGTATCTATCTGTATGAATAACATACCTGTTTTAGTCAGCTTTGCCTGGGCAAACAGTAACAAAGAATCTTGAGAGTTACGCATATTCATATATAGTAAATAGAATGCATTAAACATCTCAAAATTAGGATTTTAAAAACACAAAGGGGTAAATCATGCTTTTAAACACTGATTCTACATTTACTGCTTGTTAAAATCAAATTCTTCTAAATCCCCTTTCCACCTACTCCGAAATATCCTCTGTGTCTGTCACTTTCCACCTTCAATTTCATCAATTAAGACCCCATAAATTAATCAGCGTTCATTCAGTTATAACAATCTCTGGTCTCACGCAGCAATAAAAGAAGGAGACAGAGTAGGGCAGAATTACTGCCTGAGATACTGCCTGACTCTGAGATGGAAAGTGACACTGTCTAATTGGAGTAACCTAATGAGATCAGAAGGTGTCTTTGTCCAGAGACTCGTCGTGGAATAGGCACCAGTTTGCCTCTCTGACCCCTGAATGGTGGCTTATGACCTGACCCGTGGACTTACTAGAGGTGCCCTGTGTCATCTTATTCCATGATAAATCTGGTCATTAAACAAAATCCCCAATAATGAATAAAATATGATTTAGCCAACATTCAGGCAGATCTAATAGGTGATTTTATGGGAGTATTATCTGCTGTTTTATAAAAATTTTATTATATAATTGATAGGCATTAAATGTTTCTCTGTTTCGCTATGTCCATCCACTATTCATTTTGTTGAAATTCATAGTATTTTAAACTGTAATAGATGTGATGTAGATGTACACTACTTCCAGTGTTAACAAGTTGTTTTTAATGGAAAGTAGGTAAAGACTGCTCAATAATGCCATACCTTAATCTGCATATCGGGATGTCATTATGTAACTATTGCCAAGATAAAAGTTAAAGCTTAAGATTAACTGACTCTACCTATTTTCTTCCCCAAGCTTCTAACTTTATACCAATGTGCACCTATACCTTAAATATTTGCCTAATTTTTAGGCTGCAGATAGGGGAACTGAAGTGCCATGAATAAAGAAGATCTAGACCCTGGTTTAAACCCTAAGTGAAAAAAAAAAAACTAAACACAAATTATAGAGAAGACATAAATTAAAGTTGTCCAAAATATGATTAGTTTTTTGAGTAGTTCATGTTTTGTTATATTTGGTTAGTTTTGGTTTGGAAGCAAACCAAGCAAGCATCCTCCTGCACCTCTATTTGAAGAGAGACCGAAGAGGTGAGTGGCAATTTGCTTGGATGGTCTGTTTCAAATGTCGTGCTGTCATGGGCGATTTATAGTTTAAACTGTGTGCTTATTTAAATGCATTTCTCCTTGCATTTGCTTGTTCGGTTTACATGGGAACCAGCAAACTTCCTGTAAATGGTCTGAACATCCAAACCTCCCAAAAAAATGCTTTCACACTAGAAATGAACTGAACCATGCTTCAGTTTGATTTGGACCGAGACTACCCCTTTTCGCCTAACCAATTTTCGTCTGTTTGGTCCGGGGGAGGTTTCACACCTGTGATTGTGCTTCAGATCGAACTGAAAAGTCTGAAACTCAGGAACAACCCAGGAAGGTGTGAAAGCCCCCTTAAAGCCACCAAATCTAGCGAAAAAGTTTTGAAGATGGAAACACTGCTTTCTGTTACTCTGATAAGCTCAATAATTATGAATGAATTTAGTTGTGTATAATAGTTAACTGAAATACCAAGATGTTGGTTTATTGAAATGGATAATTGTTCAATTACAACAAGGGGAATGCAGTAGTAAAGTAAATAAATGTACTTTTAGCTTTAGCTAAGGCTAGCCATGTCTATTACACCAGCTAGCTTTCACTTGATATAGCTCTTGTGCTTTTCATCTCTAGCTGTCTGTCGCATTTTGACACAAAGTGCACTAAGTGTGACAGCTGGTTATAGAAACCAGAGATTGCAAGGCATAATGTTTTTTGAATATGCAAAACAGATGCGGAAAAATCTGAACCTCAACTTTGACCAAATTACTGCATTTTGACTTTGTAGGGCTGATGCATGATGGAACAAGATACTTTTTTATAGTTTTGCATTGTTTCTGCTCATTATGCAAGATAGGTTTATATGTTGCAACACATACACGTATTACATGGTTCTATTTGTACCGTCACTTATTCCATTGCTGCAGTAGCAGCAGCAGCAGCTATCTTCCCAGCCTGTCTGTCTGACAAGATGTATTTAAAGAGCACGCTTCTGACCTACAGAGGCTTTAGGCAGGCTTTGGGGACAGGCAGCAATTGGTGTCAAAGAGAGGCCAAATGGCAATGATTTATAGCCAGGAAGATTTGACTGGCGAGAAGCTGCTGCTGCCACAATTACCTTTACTGCTAAACTCACACACTGACTGCATGTTATTCCATCAGCTCCTGCCACAGCCACTGTCTTGCACACACATTGACACACACTGACACACACGCACCTACACACACATACACACTCCATTCTCTTTTTTACAAGTCCTGTTCATGTTTGAGTGGTTGGGCCTCTGCGTCTTTGGCCTGCCTTGTCCACTTAAAAGGGCATTAATCAACGACTACTTTATAAATCAGGAGGTCCTTGCAGGCTCAAAGCGATTATGAGGTCAGGGCTCTGCAGAAGTACTTAACCAATTCCCAAACCCACCCGGACTTGATATATTTTGCTTCCTCGCGGCCGGGCAATTCATCATCATTCTCCCACTGAGGCGTAATGGAACAGGCAGGGAGGGAGGACTGGATGTTAAGAAAAGGTAAAGAAGATGAGAGGAAAGTAATAGAGGGAGCAAAGGGGAAAGACTGGGGTATAAAGTGCTTCATTCTCTACTCCTTTCACCCACCACTATCTCGCTATTCTTCTTTACCCCCCTTCACTCGGTCTCCAGCTCTCGTTCTCTCCCTCTCTGCTCAAGTCCCTAGACACTTTGGGTTGCACTTAACGCCAGCCAAGTCCAGTCATCCCAGTTCCCCCAAATTATTTGAGACGAAGCTTGAGACAAATGGAAGATGTAGTTACTGTTTTGAATGTGGAGCTCTGTGGGTCTTCAGGAAAGACAACACTTTTGGCCTCTGTCTAGTTTGACAGAACCAGGGAAGAAAAGATGTGAGAGCTGCCTGGAAGAACAATTGGGAAGAAACAGGAAGAGAAGAGAAAAACAGGGAGAGGGACCCCGCAAAAGGCAAGAAGCGATGAGGTTCCCAAAACCAGGGAGACAGAAAATAGGTTACCAGAAGGAAGAAAGTGCAGGGAAGTTTTTCAGAAATCACAAATGAAGTCACAGAGAAAGACAAAGCTATGTACAGTGACAGATAGAAAAAAGAGGGTAGAGGCCCTAACTAAAGGGCTGGAGGCTAATGCCCGCAGGGTAGTATTTTTTCTCAAGAATACTGCCAACACAAAACGGGGGCTCATAAGTCAACTAAAAGGTCATGTGTTGTTTAGTGTTGTTGCAAGCTATGTGGAGAAACTGAGTGGGTGAAAATGGTCTGGTTAGGTCGACAAAATACTTTCCTTTCACATGTCTTTTGATTTGAACTAATTTGCAATATCCATGGCATTGCAGTATGAGTCTATAAACTGATTTGCTTTTTCATTCCTGAAAAATCCCAGTAAGTCACCCTGGAAGAAAAACAATGTGTCATTGCTCAGTCAGTTAAATAAATTGAGTAAGACAACATCCTGTCAGTACTGCTCCATCTAGAAACAAATCTAATAGGCGCCTGACTGCCCCACCTTCAGTTACCTGTATAATGTCTAATTTAGCAACAAACAGCGTCAGCCTGAGGATACACACTGGGGTCCTTTTGATTTGAAAACAGAGGAGAGAATGAAGGGCAAAAGAGAAGAGGAGGAACAAAGAATTGAAGAAAGTACCAAGGAAAGAAAATTGAGATGAAGGATGGTGGGGATGAGAAAGGGAGTACATGGAGAAGGAAGGAAGAAAAGGAAGTGCTTCTTTTTCACCACTTTTAGACAGACACTTGGTGCGGGTTTGACAGAGCAGGAAAGGTGCTGGACGTAAAGTGGAGAAGACAGTTTCCATTACCCCTGGCACCCACCGGAGAATAATCTGCTGAGGCTGGGTAAATTGTGATTTAAGAAGTGTAATGACGTGTAATAATTTTCTGTCACTGTTGTCAGGTAGTAGACAAGTCAGGTTTCCTCAGCGGGGGAGAACTGTAAACAGGAAGTTGGATGCAGTCCAAACAAATGAGAGGAGACATATTTTGTAATATGGGAAGCAGCAGCTACAATCAAAACAATTATGGGTGTATCAAAGCAATAGTAAATGCTGTTGGAGAATACAGGTACCAGAGTTAGATTACTGAAGTAAGCCTAAATCAGAACATAATGTATCACACAATTGATTTGCTTTTTCATGAATCGTATAAGATCAACAAGGTCAGGTTACCATTTGACTGAAGCAGTGAGTAGTTAAAGAGATTTCAAATAAACTGGAAATGGCCCTCGTTGAAAATAACTCTGGCACTTAATCCCTCCATAAGCCAACCCATGTTTGCCAGGTTAAATCAGGTTAAATCGATACTACCAAGTAAATATTTCTTTCTTTTGCTATTTGTCCAACTAAAAGAAATTTTGTAGTTGCATTCTTTTAGACTGCACTGTAATTACCTTAAGAAGGCAGTATAGAATTGCTTTTTGTGTTTAAACAGGTTTATGTGCATGATACACATGCAAACAAGATATGTGTGGTCATGCTAATAAGTAACCTAATTTGAGCGTGTGCATGGAGAGAAATGTTCACCTTAGAATAGTGCCATCAGGGTGTAAACGCACGGTAATATTGTAATATTGTTAGCATAATTTTCCTAATGTGTGACAGTGATTATTAGAGCGGTTATTTGTACATAGTCTTAAATCCTCTCAGGGTATATAGTATTAAATGCACAACAAAGTTATTCTGGTCTGACAAATTGCAACAAATTTCCATTGCAGTTTGTTGAGAGAAATGATTTTCATTAAAAAGGGAAAGTCATTGTACAACTGTTTCACCTTTCATTTAGTTTTGTGCAGTGTTTTTATGATACAGCAAACATTTACAAATAATGTCTGTTTCAAACTCATTGACGCACCCTTCTGTTTTTTTATTTATTTAAAATGACTAAGATAGGATGCCCTCAGAATTATGTCAGCCTTTATTATTCCAGTGCCCAACCCAACCTATGGGCATTCAACAAAGGAGTTTTATCTTTGACATATGTAATTTATGAAAAATAAAGCACCAGCCTCACTGTTATTAATGCCTCATCACAAGCTCCAATAGAGCAGGGAGTCGTGGGCTTTGAGTGATTATGTTATCACTTTTAGTGTATGTTTTGCATAGACGTGCACAGGTTTTGAAGGAGGAGAGTCAGAGAAAAGCGAAGGTAGACTTTGCAAAAGTGAAACAATATCGCAGTAGGTGCTCTTACACAGGCGAAATACATTAAAATACAAGGAGGCAAACCTTGTTTCAATTACATGTAAAAGTTTAGATATATTTGTCGGCTTAGGGAAATGAACATAGTTGAAAAATAGCATATTTATGTTTTTTAATCCCTTGTAGAGTGGGGGCAACTTATTTAAATGTATAGTTAGGGAGGAGGAGTCAATTTCAATTTGTTTCAATATTTATCAATGAGAACATGTGGTGCAGTATAATAATGTCACCAACAATCAGTGTAACGGAAATTGTATGGATCATCTTTCTTTCTTCTTATAGGTGGACTGTAAGTACTTGCAGTTACCTTCAAATTATCATTAATATATTGCAAGGCATGAAAAAGAAACCCATATTTTGACATGTTTTTCAGCTCAACAGATAACTGCATTGGGCATACATGTGTTTATCACAGTAATATCTCCATTATAAGTCGCTTAACAGGAATGCATAATGCATTCATGCAGGGCATAAAATGCCATAAATCAAAATGAAAATGAAATGGATTACAATGTAGCACAGTGACTAAGTGGCAGTGACAAGACTAATTCGACGTCTTTTATGGTCAAAGGCTTGCGTTTCTGCTATTCGGTATTACACAGTTGCTAAATTACAACTACAATCCCAGCCCCCCTTTTGTCTTACTCCATCCTCTCTATAATATCTTCTTCCCTCTCTTTCCGTCTATCTCTCTCTGTCCCTCTGTCCTGCTTCCAAAACCAAAGTTGTTTGATCATAAATTGTTGAAGTGCAATGACTTGTCTCCTCCACTTTCCCTCAGTGGTCCTAGTAGTAGCAAGAGCAGATTAAAAAGTCTGCCACACTACCCAACCAGTCTCAGCATACCATTAGCATATATATGAGATTTGAGACATTTTCTAATATTCTCCAGCAGGACTCATCTGTCATGGCCTGGTGATGAATTATAAAATGCTTGTTTGGGTGTGAGGGAGCTGGAGAAGTGGCAGTGTTCCTCCCCTCCTTCCTCTTACTTCTATAACCTTTACTTTGCCTGTGTTTAAAATGCAGGGAGAGAAAATCGACGTTGGGACAATTCCACAAAAAATGTCATGCCATTAGACAATATTTGTGGTAACTGGTTACAACTCCTATGCACAAGTGTCACTGAGTTACAGGAGAAGGAGACAGTACCTTTTCCTTGGATCTTCATTCTCTTCAAACCGGCAATCAACAGGAATAAATCAAAGAAAACTGTAAACAACTAAAGACACTGGTCACATACTGAGGATTATAGAGAATATTAGTACATACTATCTTATAAGTCTAGTGGCTACTGTATAACTATAGTTATTTTTAATTAAGAGGACCAGTTAATTTGAGCATTTCTTAGAATAAAAACACATCCAAATTTAGATGAAAATACACCAAAATAAACCAACAGGTAAAGGCGTCTGGTGCATTTGGAGTGGCATTCAAAGGTGATCGGATCCCTTGTTATGAAACTGCCATTGAACTCTATCCTCTTCTGGGGCAGCCCATCATGAGATGGAGTTTTCTTCGAAGATCAAGATAGTTTTGCACCCATATTTGTATTGTTTTATCTCCTTCAGTCAACATATGTGCATGCCCTCTCTCTCACTCGCATATTTTTTAATCCAGGAGTGTATATTCTGAGCTAACTAGGGATTTTTTTTTTTATTTTGTAGAATTACATTTTTTTACTATTTTACTCGTCAAGTAAATGCAACAATGCAGAATCCCCCAATTTAATTCATCAGCAGATTACTTTTGTATGTCTTTAAATATGTCCGGAGGGGATCTTTTAAAGCTGACTCAGTCTAGTCACATAACTGCCCACAGCACTATTTCCTAACTTGCCGGCTCCCTCATCTATGTGACTGCAGGATGCAGGGGAAGTTGCCAGATAGTCCTGGTAAATCCAAACATGTAGTTTCAGGCTTGGTTTGGTCAAGGGTCATCTTAATTGGGAGACTGGAATTAGAGGACCAGTGGGCGGGACCCCAGGTACCCCAGGTGCCCCAGGTGCGAAAGGACTTCAGGAAGACCATGATGAAGGATTTGGCAACTCAAATGAGGAACTCCTAAACTTTACCAACATGCCCTCAGTGGAGGAGACAAAGTCAGACAATTAGGCCAGATCCTTGTCCATCTTTCTGGCAGAGATCACTGAGGTAGTGGGCTAAAAGGTCTATAGAAGCAAGGCAACAGCGGTTCTTTATATTTGCCGGCTGAAAGGCTGAAAGCTAACGTCATACTTCTTCAATACCATGTGGAGGTTAGTATTAGTATTAGTGTCTATGGATTAGTTTGGGCTGTATGAAGCAGCACTCTCTAGTGGATCTTTAGACTCTGTCCTGTTTTTTCCTAAAACTGTTACTTTTTTCTTTCACTTGTTTAACCCAAAATTCTATTGATTGACTCCAGACTGTCCAGAACTCAGCTGCCAGGCTTTTAACCAGAACTAAGAGATATGACCACACTACCCCTGTTCTAGCTTCATTACACTGGCTCCCAGTATGTTTTAGAATTGACTTTAAAATTTTATTAATCACTTTTAAAGCTCTTCATGGCCTCTCACCTTGTTATATTTCTGACCTTTTAGTCCCATAGGAACCAGCACGTACCTTGAGATCCTCGGGCAGAGGTCTGCTGTCTGTTCCAGAGTCTAGACTGAAAACTAAAGGGGACAGTGCGTTTGCTGTCAGGGCCCCGAGGCTCTGGAACTGCCTGCCTGAGGAACTTTTTTAAGTCCCTTCTTAAAACATACTTTTATAGGAGAGCCTTTCCCGATTTTATATGATTTTATTTATTTATTTATTTATTTATTTATTTATTTATTCATTTATTTATTTATACATTTTTATGTTCATTTTAAACATGTATTCTAGTCTTATAAGTGCTTTCTTGTTTTTAGCCTGTAATTGTTTTTGTGTTTTATTGTTTTAAACTTAAATAAAGATATTTTTTTTCTATTAAGATGGAATCATGTGACAACATACAAAATGAGAGCGTTGCGGGGTTTGTAATTAATTGTTTTCACTACCTACCACTGTGGCAGTCAAGATTTTTTTTTTTTGGTCTGCCACTCAGAAATAGTATCTTGAAGTTCACCATAGTGCATTATACAGTCATTGCTCAATACAAAACCAACACCTCAACCACCAATGAATGAATCCTTATCTCAGTTCAAATCTCAAGAGTCCATATCTCAACAAAAAACACCTTCTGGATCCCAACAAGCAGCAACAAATACAATATTTTGAGTTTCAATACAATACAAAAGTTGGCCAAGAAAAATAAAACCAAGTTGAGCGTCTTGTGACTAATAGACAAGCTTCTTGATTCTCTGACAACACTACCTCCCACAGGCCATGTGCTGCTGGCAAGCTAACAACTATGTTTACTCAAGTATGTAGTACTCTTAAAAAAGCAATATGCTATACCTAACTAAAATATACAGTGCATAGAGTGTAGTTTATTACATATATTTAAAAAATTGTCAACAAGTTCAATTACAGTTTTAAAATTTACCTTAGAGAGAGTTTAGACACCACATATCATGGTGTGACAGGGGAGGTGTAATACTTTATAAAGCTTTATATTCCAGCTCCTTGCAAATATCCCATGTGTTAATTAAATGAGTAAAAAGTGCATTGGCCTGTGTCCTAAATTAATTGCTTTCTATTAGATTACATTATTGTAGATAGACCAAGCCGTATTATTAACATTGTTGTACATTCTCCTACATTCAATTTCCTTGAACATTATTATTGCGAGAAATCACTCTCTCCTTCTCATGCTGTCTCTCTCTTTCTTCCTTCTCGAGATTGTTCCAAATTTCTGTCATGGTGCATTCTGCTCAGTTAATTAAAGGGGGCTAAAGTGCAGTGGCCTGTATCCTATTGCCATCAAATCCATAACTTATAGAGAAAACATTTACATTAACTTGCCATTAATGCTGCCTATGCCAACTTTTCAATTCCCGCTAAGTATGATCTCCCACAATAATTGCTGTTGCCTGTAAGACAAAAAGACGAGGAAGTCCATGAGGGGGACAAGACAAATTTGATGCTAGTGTTAATTAAATGAATGAAAGTGCACCAGCCTGTGTCTTGGAAAACAGCTTTGAGTAATATAAATATAGCCAACAATCTCTTCCTCTCTTTCTTTTCAATTCAGTTTTGAATGCTATTACACAAGGTAATGGAGTTTGGGAATGGGAACTTCTTGATAGCTGTCAGAAAGAAAGAGAGCGCGAGAGAGCAGGCAGAGAATGCCTTGTATTTCCTTCTTTTTTTTAATAAAACAACTAAGCTCAGCAGTCTGTATCCTATCTCAGCTATTGGATTGGATTATTTTACATTTTGATTGAAATGATGTCCGCGCCAGATAAAAGCACAGACCCCAGCTGTTGTAATTGAATCAGGGTGGAGTTGTTTATTCGGTTGATCTACAGCGGTGATTTGCTTGTCCTAACACCCAATGCATAAAAGATCCACTCTTGTTTAACACACTGCTGATTAGATCTGTTTAAAATGGCGAAACAAGAGGCGTCCGTGTCCAGAGATGGGCAGGCATAAAGATAATACATATAACGGCATCAGGAGAATGGGGGGGAGGAATAGCGAGCAGCAGAGGAGAGGGGAGAAAGGAGGATACAATGGGGCCCCAAACGCTCCCTGGTTTTCTTGATGGTGTTGAATGTGTGTGTGTGTGTGTGTGTGTGTGTGTTCGCGCGCACAAGTGTCTGAGTGTTGTAGATGCACCATCTGCTTAACTTTCCATGTGTGACCAAAACTTTCAATAAATAAATTTCACATGGCATGGATGCCAGATGCACGGGGGGGGCCTCAAAGAACATTTAAATAACATCTAATAGAAAGTAAGAGTACGTTTTCCTATCCCCAACAGCAAACTCTTCTGAGAATTTAAAATGATAGTACTAAATTGAATGGTACTGTAGGCTATGCCACATAAAGAAAGAAAAAAGAAATGAATGAATGAATTGTTTCCAGGAATTTATTCAAGTTAATTTAGTCAAAATGAAAAATAACACAAATATGAAGTTAGAGACATATCTTGAGTGTCAGCTACCACTATTTGATGTGATATTACACAGCATTGGCTCACATACATGATTTAGGGAACCTTATTTATGAGGACTACTAAATGTATGCTATACAATGGATGGTTGATCATCAAATAATGGCTCTTATCACTTCGGTGTAGGATGCACATCCATCATGCCGAGAAAAAGGTGAAGTACGCCCCAGTGCGCAACGCATGCTGATTTCAATATCACTCCTGGAGGGACCACATATGAAAACATAATCTGCTTAGATTGTGATGCCCCTAATACACCAATAACTATGTCAAGGGCACCAGTCTCAAATATGTTTAAATTCTTTGCATATCAAATATGTGATAAGAGGCCCCATTTTAGGTAACTGTCAATATCACATCCATATGCAAGTATCATTTTATCTTTGGGATGATTCCGGTCCAGTTTAATAAGATAGTGTTCTATTTCTCCCTAAAACACGTGCTGTTTCTCATGCATAATGTAGTTGATAAAACTAAAGGAAGTGCTTTGATTTTGTATATAGATCACTGTACTGTGACTGTAACCCTTTAAGATAAACAGGCCATGTAGAGTGCAGCCCAATAGTGACAAAAGGCAACAATATGTTTGTGTATATCACATCAACTGAAAAAGCAGTATGTGTCAGCATTGAACAGTAGCAAGAGAAAACTTCACATGTGGCGTTATCATGAAATCCTATTGCATATATTAAATATGTATCTTCATATAAACTGGTCAGGTTTGGCATAAAGCATAAACGCATATAACTACAAACAGGATGAGAATCAACTGTGAACTTTACTTGGGACACAATACACTGTGTAATCTTTGACATTCAGATTAGGCCAACATTTGTCAGAAAGCCTAACCTTTGTCCTTCCTTGTCTGTATATTATCCGCATATTAAACCTTTGCATTTGATTCTATCATATCCAGAAAAAACAGCTTTTTTGAAAGACACAGATCATGTGTTTAATAATTCCTCATGTTTCAGACACTATTGGGTCACCCCACAATAATCAATCATCTCTATTAACTACCATATCTCACGCTCCACCAGCCGTGACCCCTGGACAGCTGAGCTCAGATTTTATCCCTGCATGCACGCCACATTTTACTTTCCCTGACACCCCTGCGTTGCTTTACACCTCTCTCTGCTGTCTGCGCATGTGGTGTTATAAGCATCCTGTTGTTATGGTTGTTTTATCGGGCAGCTACGATTGCTCATTGTGGCCCTGCAGTAACTTGAATAACCTGAAACATCTCAGACACCTGAACTCCACGCAGATACAGGCGATCACTTTTAAAATGGCACGAGTCTACAATATGTACTGTACTAACAAATGCCAAATCAATGTAAGTACACAATTCTGGGCTCTTGGTACAAAGAAAATATACCTCCCACCTACATAAAATGTACTGTAGATGCCACATACACTGCACTGTGTACCTTATTGTGTTGCTTTTCTTTTTGTACTTTGTTTCATCATTTGGTATCATTCTGAGGCTGTGTTTATCTAATACTAAAACAGTCACAACATTCCCATCCCTAACCCATGACAGGTCAGCAGCAGCAGCTTTTTAAGTTCAAGTGAGGTAAACCTGTCTCCCCAATCATAGCAGTTGTTTAGTTTCAATCTAGGCCTAGGCCAGTTGGGCCTAGTGTGAATATTAAATACTTTTTACATGAACAATTGAAATAAAAAGTTTTTTTTTGCGTGTGTGAAAAGAGAATGATTAACATATTTTGCCGTTAATGCAGTTCTACACAGGGCAGGGTTTGGAGTGATGTTTCCAGAACCATACATTAGCTCTATGGCATAAAACAGAAATTGCAAAATATCAACAGACTAATATCATTTTCATTTCATGTGCATCGTCCCAACTTACAATGTGGTGTTTAAATGCGTTCAAAACATCATAACTGTACTACTACACCATAAACTAATTAGATGTTTATATGACCGAAGCGTTCATTGTTACCATTATGCAAATTCATGTACATGTAACAAGTGATACAAAACAAACAAAAGCTTTATTTAAGACACCACCAATGTACACAGTCTACAGTGTATGACTTAGAAACATGCATGTCTTCATTAAATCTCATTGCCCTGGTAATACTTAAAACCAGCGTGGAATATGACTTATACAGACGTCTCATCCCTTCAGTGTTTGCTGGTTTGTACTGTGTAGACTACAGTCAATATCAATACACATACTCACACTGCATTACTCAGGCTGGTGTCACAATGGAGATATTTACAACTGTCTACATCAGAAAGAGAGAGGGAGTGCAAGATAGACAGAGATGTTCTTAGCTCATAGACATCAGCGGTTGACCTTTTCTTTCACTGTTGGTATGGACCCTTCAAACATGAAACACACACACACACACACACACACACACACACACACACACACACACAGGGGTAAAAAACACAACGCAATAATGTGGAAATGTTAACAGCTTACAATTAAAAATGTGATTTATGTTCCGTGCAGCTGTTAAATGACACTGCGGCCCAACGATATCGATTTCCATATCATTAGCATAATAGTTTTATTGTGGTATAATTACTAAATAAAAAGGCTCCTACCTGGCAAAGCTTACTGCGTATCAGGGACTCTTAAACGAGCAAAATGTTGCCTCACACAAGTAACATGGGTCAATTGCAGCTGGGTATAGTCGGGGGTAATGATTAGATCATTAAAATTTAGTCTATGCTTCACAGAGCATAGAGAAAATTAACTTCCCCCCACCAAGCTCATTTTTCTGCTGAACATGAAATAATGATTTTCTGCCAGTATAATTACAAAGCTAACATCTGATAGAGTCAGCATCCAGGGGGGATTATCACATGCATGAGTATTAGACCTCATTACCAGCTTGACTGCAAAATTATTACATCTTGTAATTGGATGGCGAGATTTATACACAGATTGGGCCAGGGTTCCTCGGTAAGATTGTAATTACAGGCTTCGCTGGTTTGCTACTTATCACACTGCGTGCAGGAGGGAGGAGGGCCGAAAAACAAGCGGAGAGGAGGGAAAGGAAGGACCGTTTCATTAAGCAGGGCTACCCTATCAATGGCAAAATGGCGTCCCGGCCAGGCTGCATGGATGGCTGGGGCGAGTGGGTAACATCTTCCCTCTCTTTCTCTATTTATGAGGCCAAACAGTGGAGGTGTTTGCAGAGGGGGGAGGAAGGGGGCATTTATTATTACCAAGGGTTCCTCTCCCTCACAAATGGGATTTCATTTATTTAACCTCTGCTGATCTATTCCAGTGAAACGTATAAACAAGCCATCCGTTTTTTTATGGCTGCCGCAGAGTCAACGCCTCAATTATCTAAAGGCTAAATGAGTGTTAAAGTGAGCCATCTGCCAGTGGGAAGCCCATTGATTTAATTTGCCTTGTGGTTTTACCCCCGATGCAACGGGGGGCCTGCTTTGTGCCTATAGAAAAAGAAGCGACAGATATACATATCCCTCATTGAACTTGAGTTCAAAGAGAGTGGCCATGGGGTGTTTGTGTGCATGCAGTTGTTGCCATGTCACCTCACGCTCCTGTGTTTCTCCTGACTGCGTATGTACTTCCGCTACACCTCATACTCTTCTGTGAAATACAAGAGAAACAGAGACATGGAGTGAGAGTGAAGGAACAGGGAGTTAAGGGAAATCAATACTTGGGCTTAAATTTGACGAGGTGGATGTCGAGCTGCCAATGGAGGGGACACCTTTGTTCTCCTGTAGCCAGCTAATCTCTGCATGCATGCTGAATTACTATTGACACACTATGTGTGTATGTGGGTGTGCACTCATCTGTGTGGATTTGTAAATGTCTGTGTTGTCCATGCATATATTTCCCCCAGATCCTGATTGGGTAGTATGTGAGTAGTAGTATCTATAAGCACGCATGTGTGTGTGTGTGTGTGTGTGTGTGTGTGTGTGTGCGTGTGTGTGTGTGTGTGTGTGTGTGTGTGTGTGTGTGTGTGTGTGTGTGTGTGTGTGTCTGTCTGTCTGTGTGTTTGTTTGCATCCTGGAGGGCTCCTTTGCAGCTAATTTTATAGTCGGCCCCACACACTAATCAGTGTGCCAGCAGTAATGGAGTTGTTATTGGAGTCCATTACAAAGACCCAGGTTGGATCAATGCTGGTATCAGTGTTCACAGTTGCAGCTGGTTCAACCCATACAGGCATAGAGATTCAGAGGGCTGTGGATGTGTGTGTGTGTGTGTGTGTGTGTGAACAAAAAATTCCATATATATTCTATTAGCTATTGATTAATATGTATTCAAAGGTAAATGATGTTTTTACTGTTCACAAACAAATGGATAACGCTTCCTTCTATATCCACCTGCATCGTAAATGGTCACTGGTATCCACTGTGAAGTAATTATGTAAAATCTGGAAGAGCTATTTCAATTATTCTGTTTATGTACATGTTTTCATTTCACACTTGCTTTGGCAATGTAAATGTCTGTTTCCCATTGCCAATTAATGCCTATGCTATTTGAATATATTAATCTCACCAAACCAGTTTCAAAATCCGATCACAAAGCAAAACTCAGGATATTAAAAATAATTTTTCATGTGATGAAGCTACACTGTGCGTGTTGTGTTATTTAGAATACGTGCTGGAAAATGTTTGGACATTTCTGTGGCTAGTTTACAGCAGCATGGCCACCACATTCAGCCAATAACCACCTGCTAGCACTGCAAGTGTTATTGGCAAGCAGATGAGAGAAAATCCCCTCAAGTGACACTCAGTCCCTTCCTGAGCAACAGCTAAAGAACGCATGACTTACTTTAGCGGACTGATGAACCTGTGTATTGACTGGACACACAGAGACAAGTACAGCATTCCTAAATGACTGGTTTGTCCCACCATCGTTCAAATATAAGATATGAAATCAAAATCCAAAATGTAAATCTGCACATTCAAAATGTTAATCATGTTATTTGAATACACGTGATTTGTTTCTCTCTATGCTTTAATGCCTGTGCAAGTAAAATTTTCAGCTCAGACACATCAATTTTCCCCCATTCTCTTTTTCCCCACCTCTTTTCCTTTATTCCATCTCTTCTTCTTTTCTTCCAGCTCTCTCATTTACTCTGGCATCTATCCCTAGCCCACTCCGCCCCTTTAGCATGCCTCAATTATTTCTCCCTCTCCCTCCTACAGCATTTCTTCCTTTTAACTCCTTCTATCACTAATACTTTTAATTTCTTTTTCTCCCTATGTCCTATCTTCTTCCTTCTACTCAGTTTTTTCCATCTTTCAGGCAAAATCCCTCTCCCCACCTCTTCTCTCCCTCCATCTCTGTTTCCCCAGAGTCACTCATATGGTATTTAAGTGGAATGGGGCCCATTAACCCTGCCAGCTTGTGTCTCATCTCTCCTCCATTGATCAGAATGCACACTGGAGATATTTTATTACTGCTGGTTGTGAGGGACTGACATAGCCATTTAAGCAACGCTTGTGTGTGTGTGTGTGTGTGTGTGTGTGTGTGTGTGTGTGTGTGTGTGTGTGTGTGTGTGTGTGTGTGCGTGTGTGTGCGTGTGCGTGCGTCGTGACTGGACAAGGATTGGAAGGAAAGTTGTTCCCCAGAGAACAATCAGAGGGAATTATGGATACATTTAGGCTTGCTGGAACTGGCTGCTGAAAAGAGTTTGTTTTTCATGTGTCTTTATTAGTTTGTGTATAGATTAATTGTATCAATATATTTTAGGTGATGCTTGAAGTTACAGATTTCTTTCTGTAGCAGTCTATTATTTCCTCTCCCTTAATCAAAATGCTGCATACTTCTTTTTTTTTTTTTACTTTTTCTTTCTTTGGCTCTTGGTTTGGCATTTTAATGCTCATGGTGGATAATAAAGCCCAATCAAAGGAATTCCATCAAGAATTCAATCACGAATCCGATAAGGATTTGGGTGTGGACTTTTTATTTTTTTTAATTTCTTTACATTTTCTTTTGTCTATTCGCCTGTCATTTGCTCGATTGCAGAGCAGAGCCGCTGCAGTCAGCTTGGGATCGCATCATTTCAAATTGATTCGTATGATTTGCCAATTGGCAATAAGTTTTGAAATGTTCATTTAAATCTCTTGAAACAAAACTGCAGCCTAATCCAGCACTCTAATATCTGTCCATATTTTCTTAATAGTCAAACCACTAATATTGACAAATGTGTCTGCTGTTTATATTGTTGCTGTTTGCAACAAATGAAGTTTATTTAGTGCATGTATGTAAACTGCTCTCATTGATTAAAATTTGGTGGACACAATATCAAAAACATCACTCAGTATAATGCAATGCAATTCAACAGCATGACGGACTGCAGCCTTCAATGTAATCACATAGTTGACACCACTCTAAACTAAACATTAAAACATTCATGGGCTTAATGGTAGGGTTGTTTAATTTGTTAGTTTTTGCTAGGTGTACATACAAGCTGTGTACTTTGTAATATTTTGCCATATAGTGGTCATACAATAGCTGCATGCCTTGCCATACAATATCTTGATCTACTGATGTTTGGGAGGTACTATCCTATATATTTGCTAATACTGTTTATAGCTTACATTTCCACATCCAGATCACTCACTGATCTTCACTCTACTAATAATAGTACTACTACTAATAATAATAATAGCTTTATTTGTATAGTACTTTACTGCAAATGGAAGCAAAATGCCACCAAGCAGTTTAGCATAGCATGTCTGGGTGTGCCAGAACTTATGTAAACTATTGTACTTCGGTAAGTCACAATAACTGGCTGCAACTGTAGCAGAAGGAGGAGTTGGCACCAGCTGGGACAGATAAATGAAAGGTGAGCAGAAAGACTTCAGGAAAAGCTCTCCACGTAAATGTCAAGAAGGCTCCAATCCCAAAACTGCTCATAATGCTGCACAGATAAGATTCATCCATGGCTCTCCGTTCCAATCCCATAGCTCACAGGGCCCCTCTTTTTCTATGATATGGGGTAATTCACCTCACCGCTTCTTTCTTTTGCTATCATGGTTATTCCATACCCTTTAGGCAGGATTGTGCAAGTGAAGTGGGGGTGAGTCATGGAATAATTCTGGGTTGAAGCGCTACTCAATTATTAGATTCTCTGGAGTACCTGCTCTTCTTCCAGTAGGATTCAGCATGTGCTCATATATTGTAAGACTGCTAATAGAAATATAACAGAGAGGGTCATCCAAGGACATCGCATCTCTCTGAGTCGCTGTAGATAAACACTAGGAAGGAAAAAAATGTATATATACGTGGAACAGCTCAGAAAGGATTTGATCCATCAGCTTTTTTTGTCTGTGACTAAAAACAGGAAAGGAAAAGTTGACAATCACTGGACTTAGCTGTTAATTCTAAAGGTACTACACTGAATAATTTGAAAACTGTTTACTTTACTGCCAGTTTTCTTTAGAAATGAAGGCCATGGTGGCTGCACAGACGTTATTTTATTTTTATTTTTTCATTAATTTTTATTTGACAGCTACTGAGATTGAAAGTGGGTGTGTGTAGTACTATGAGCCACTTTGGGGACAGGAACAAATGAGGAGATAATGAAAGAAGTGAGCCTGGGGAGAAAACCAAAACAGAGTCGATGAGTTTTTTCTAATTTCTCCTTAGCTCAGCAGTTCTTGGCGTGCAAGTTTGACTTGATTCAACATGAGGATAAATGTCAAAATGTAGGGATTTTTACTGTAATAAGCACAAGTACACATAGAGGCATGCACATGGATAGAAACACATACTGTGCAGGTAAGCTGGGGTGCACACACACACACACACACACACAAGTTAAGCTCTTAAGCCCTTATTACTTGCTGAGATACCAAAGAATTATATCAAGTTTGAAAGGTAACTATTTTACAGAAAACATACCCCTCATGAAAACTGGTGGTGTGATGTATTTATTAGATTATAACAATTTCATTCAGTGTAATAACCCACATGTACCGCAAGCTCTGCATAATAGATCGCATTGAACACAGTACTGTGTACCCAGTTGTATTTCATTGTAATGTATTTTGTATGGCACCAAACCAAAGTGAGATCTCAATCATTCACACAGACCGGTGTTATTGTTATTGTTGCTGACATCTACATGTTGACACATTGTCAGCAGGAAAAGAGAGAGAGAGTGAGCGAGAGAAAGAGAGAGATACAGAGAAATAGAAGGGCGCTTTGGCAGCTCTGTTGCATGTGGAAAAAAAAACTCCACTGGACGTGAAGTCAGCTCAGCACAAGGAACTGGCCAATTATTTCTGAAATGGCAGGGGAGTTTTTGAAATGTGAGAACGTTTCCCTGGATATATACCACATACAGAGAATAAATGACAAGCGCATAAACAAGACATTCAAGTGATGACTTTTTCCCCTTCCTTTTGCCTTCACGCACACACACACACACACATACACACACACACACACACACACAATGGACAGAATAGTGTTTCTGATATCAAAGTTATTGACTCAAATGTTCTGACTGTTCAGTAAAAGCACTTGGCATGTGTGTGTGCTTAAGCCTCTGTGTGTGTTTCTGTATGTTTGCTTGTGTGTACGCACAAATTCCACTCACTTGAAGCTAGCGATTCAAAGGTTGGCTTGTGTATCATAAACCTGTGCTGTTTGACATTTGATTAAATAGCATTACTGCCAATCAGCAGATCAAGATGCTGAGCGTCAGGTCACACAGGTTGTGGATTCTTTCCCTTACTGTCGACAGGTAGCGTGTTAAAAGCCCAAATGAAAATGTTTACAAGTCTGTGTATCTATATGCCAGTCATATGCAGGGTAGTATTCTCAATGAATTACACTCATCAACATGAAAATGTATTTTGCCTGTTCTAAAGGGTGCTTTACCTTACAGGATGGACCTCTTAACATACTATTTCCCCTGATGTAAATCCCATACTGTCTGACAGTATCAACTAGGTCCAACTCTTCACTGACCCCATGAGATATTTGTATATTGATAAAGTATTGAAACCCAATATTCCATGTTTTTATTGCTGCATCATTTCATCAAATGAAAACATTCTTATATATGTTGTCTAAAATTCAGCCCAACATAGAAACCTTCGATTTTCAATTAGGGTGTAAAATGAAGTTTTGGCTCCATAACATCATTATACTTGACACAAAAGCTGGTCAAATAGGACGGCGTTTATTTCTTCCAGAGTTATCGCCACAATGAAACCATTCAATAACTATTCAGTTGTTACAATAATATTCAAAGGTATGTGTACAATAAGGGTAAAGCTACAGTAAATTCAAAAAAGAGCATGTTATGATACAATAAAATAGCTACATATATATGCACATTGAGATATTTCCCACCATGTGGCTGTTAGAGCAACAATTTAAGAAATTATGAATGTAAAAATGGTCTCTAAGGTACACAGAGAGTTATTTTAACATTTAGCATTAGTATTTAAGACACATGATGCAAAAAACTTACAAAGACTCTGTCTGAACATGTGGAGTTTATTTGATAAGCCAATCAATATACACATTTTTTACATTATCAAATGATTCTTCAACCAATATTTAAGCTAACCTCTTGGCCAACTGTTCCAGAAAAAGATGATCCTGCTTTACCTTTAACTATTGACCGTTTTATCAAAACACAAGTGTCAGGTATCAGACTCAACAAAAAAAAAAAAAAAAAAAACAGCAGTATTTATTTGTTTTCGGGTCAAGCTTCTTCCACAATAAAAGGTTGACCCGTGACCCCTCTCTCCATTAATCAATGTAAAGATGAATAAATGAGTGGGATATGTGGCAGCTGGCCTTCCAACAAGCTGTCTACAACTGTCCAAACCACTTCAGAGTCATTTGCCAAGGAGAGGCCTATAGATCAGCCAAATGGAGTTTGAAACCTAAAGAGTGACCAGGGGATTGGAGAGAAGAGGAGGGGATGATAGCGTGACAATCTGCTTCTGGCGTGGGGGGTCTCACTAAGGAGGGTATACACAGAGAGGGAGAAGAGGAAATGTGTGTGTGTGTGTGGGGAAGGAGGGGGGGGGTGTACAGGAATATCATATAGAGAGGAGAGGAGAGAGGAGGATATGTAACAAGTAATCAGACAAGTAATCAGATACTGAATAAGGTGTTGCTGTGGGTGGTCTGGAAAGACCAACGGGTAAAGAGTAACATGGTGACAGAAAGACTTTTCGGAGAGAAGGGCAAGCGAGGGATGGTTATGACGGTGATCTCCAAGGTTAGGGATTTGTTGACGCGGCAGGACAGTAAGCGAAAGCTTTAAAGAGGGACTTGAAAAGGAAAATGTGATCGCAACAATCTGCTCTCTTGGGTGTGTATGACTTGGAAATATGATTTGAACAGATCACCCATTGGGATCTTGTTACAAAAGCAAGCAGAAAATGCAGAGTAGTCAGATTTGAATGGGGAAGGTGGTGTACGTGTGTGTGTGTGTGTGTGTGTGTGTGTGTGTGTGTGTGTGTGTGTGTGTGTGTGTGTGTGTGTGTGTGTGTGTGCGTGTGTGTGTGGGAGGGATAAAGAAAAATACACCCATGTATTTTGAATTGCTATCCTATAAAAGGCAATGGGTTGCTCAATGGTTGGTACTGTTGCCTCACACGAAGAAGGTTCTTGGTAAAATCAGTAGATGGTGAGAACAATGGATTAATGGACTGAAGAAAGAAGGAAAGTCAAGAGAGGGATGAAGCAGACAGAGCAGAGGGCGTTACAGTGATCTCTACTCCTTCCATTATTGATTATGATCTGAGCCCACCAGAGGCACCAGATGTCAACCAGGCAGTTTAAGTTTCCACTGGCCTGTTTAAAGCTGCCAAAACTCATCTCCTTCCTATTTCCCCTCCTGTTTGCTACGAAATCTCAAAAGTCATTTTTGTACTGAACATTTTAATTCTTTAAAGGGGCAATCAGTATTTTAGCATTGCACTTGCGCACAATTGGAAGTCTTTTTATTTTAAAAAGAATCGTCAGGATGAAAGCAGTTGAGGCAGATAGATGCTGACTTGTAGTCCCCATAGGTCAAGCTTTACATTCCCTATAATGCAACAAAGTAATATCTTCCATTCAACCCAGTCTCCTATTTACGTTTTTATACAGCAAATACGTTTTGAAGGAAATGTATTACCGATAGCCTTCTGGAACATATAAATGAGGAAATGTTGAATATGTATGTGACAAGTAGCAACAATGTTGCCATTGAACGTACCATTAAATGTTCACTGACACTGCCAACACTTATTTAAAGTTAGGGAAAGATTGTAGTCGGGATTATGACAGAAAAAGTCCACAGTGACTTGAGACACATATGCGTTTATTAACTGAAATCACAATGTTTTCTGAATTTAACCAAAAATGATTAGGTCCATTAATCTAATGAGAGAGTTTGGATGCATACCCCTGAGTCTGCTGCCATATTCCTGAGCTTTATACGCCCAGCAACCACCTCGATCGCTTCCGCACAACTCCCCGTGTGGTACAAGATAGCTCATCATCCACTCAAATAAACGCCTCAACATGATCCAGCAAGCGATTTAGGTTGTCACAACAATGTAATTGGGAAAGCAGGGTTGTTTTTTATTCCCCTGCCTTGTAAATCCCTACATGTCTAATTCCACACATGCGTTTATAGGGCATAATATCTGTTAAAAAAGTGTGGTTTCCCAGACAAAACTAACCTTGATGATGTCATCAAGGTCAATTTCTTAAAACTTTCAGAGCTACAGAAAACATTACACTAACTGTTTATACAAGCTGAGTAGTACTCCCTATGAAGAGTATACTGAAATCCACATTTAAAATTGATGGGTTACCCCATAAATGTCTTCACAACCCTCCCTGTTTCACATGTTGTATATTTTCAACGTCTGTCTTTCTCTCTGTCTTTGTGTCTACCCACCATTATTTCGAATGACCAAATTAATTTAGGTCTAATGACTTCTGGGATACAGTGATACTCGGTACATCATATTTGACATAGAAGTGAAGGAATGGAAGAAAATATGTCTGTATGTGCACTCTTTATACACTGCCAACCACAGTTGTTTTTTGTTTGAGAGTGTGTGTGTGTGTGTGTGTGTGTGTGTGTGTGTGTGTGTGTGTGCGTGTGTGTGTGTGTGTGTGTGTGTGTATTTCATAGGCAGTATCTCTGGGACACATCAGGAGTGTCCCAGCGACCTGATCCTGAACAAATGAAATAGTAACGCTATGGTTGGGAAACAAGAGCAGACACATAATTCTATTTGAAGAGAAAATCAATTCACCACCAAAACACAGGTCCCCCATCCACCACACTATGTCTTCACTATGGTGGTATATGAAGTCACTGTACCAGTGTGGGCGTTGTTGTTGTTGTTGTTGTTGTTGTTTTTCAGGGACAGTGGTTCACCCATGTCTCTTTTTCATTTCAGTCTGCCTGTTTTCTCTCAGCTATATCACATGGTTAAACAATAAAGAAGTAAGTGCTGACTGTTTTAGTACAAGATTGAGCCTGGGAATCTGGGATGTCGAAGTTGAAAGCAAATGTTTTACTTGACTTTCCTTGTGCGGCACAATATGAACACCATCATACCGCCTGCACTGGCGCATCACTGAACCCAAACTGTTTAAGCAGAATAGTACTGTATGAACATAATTACTGTAAAAGGAGATAGCATTGTAAAGTTTGAAATATTGTTGACTCTTCACTTGGTAAACAATTTGATTGATGAGCCCTAACAAACCCTGCTTATAAAACGATAAAATATGTTGAGTGAATTGACTGTAGTTACTTAGAGAGAGTAAACATTACGACCCTTAGCAGATGGGACTCCAGCAGTTATACACATTGCGGTTACATATTTACATACTGGCAAAAAAATTAAAGAGTACCCAATCAGCTATGACCATATTTACGGCCACAACTTAGCTCCAGTTATCAAACCTTTTTTCCCCATTCCATTTAACTTAATTCAAGTTATTCCAGTTGTTCATTGGAATACAAGTAAATGCAGTTTGTAACTGTCACACAGTCTTTTGATTTGGAGCTATACTTCAGCCCACTGGATTTGAAAAGAAAAAGATTACTAATGTTAAAGTGCTGACTTTCAGCTTCATTTGAAAGTGTTGACATCCATATTAGGTGACAGTGTAGGAATTTATGTACATAGTTCCCCAATTTTAGATGGTGTAGCAGGACAAAGAAAGGGCTGCGTACCCAATATGTGAAGATGTCATATTTAAGCTGAAAGTCAGCACTTTAACCTCATAGAACTGTTTCATCTTAGATACAATGTGCACTAGAGCCAAGAATATCCAAATACTTACACTATGCACTGTAAATCAGAAAAAAGGCTATCTAAACACACACATAAAATAGACCAGAGCCATACAACTCACAAACACTTAATCAGACAAGAGAGGAAGATTATTTTCAAACTTCACCTTGCTCTTCTCTCTCTTCTGTCACTCTATTGATTTCCTGACAGAAGAATGAGAGGGCAGCATGCAACCTATTAAAGACTAGTGTCTGGTGTCTTAAAGGTTAACTAATCAACAGTAAAGGAAAAAAGTCAGACACTTTTAACGCACGCACACGCATCTTGCAAAACTTTCCATACAATAATATTATATTCAGCCGCAGCAAAACGAAAACCCTTTTCTCATGCTTTAAATTTGCAAAAACACATGTAGCGAGAATGGAGTTGAGATACACAATGTGAGTGCGTGTGTCTGCATGTGGATTTCTTTGTATGACTGTATATGCAAGTGCAAGTATGCGCATTATATCAGATGCATAAGTGGCATTAAATCCCATTTAGTTTTGCACGGTGCAGATGAGATGTCCAGGCCCGTGTTTAAATGTCGCAGCATTGATAAGGTGTGACTGGGCCCACTCGACTGTTAAGGTTTTGATGTCGAATTATAGACTGTTTAGTTCTACGTTAATGGACTGCTGCACAGGAGAATGTTACATTTACATCAGTCAATGTATACCACAACTAGGACATGGATGGGATGTTTTTTACCATATATTATTTTTCATGGTATGTTGTGAAATGTATTTGTTTCTTTTTGTTATAGTATTAAAAACAGGCAATACACATACCATTCAGAATTACCTGGGATAATGCTACTACAATATTTAATACTGTATGAGATCTTCAGTACTCTACTGTCCACTGTGTAGGGTCTTCACTGTCAGTACTGTCAGTAATTATTTTATCTTCCTTCATTTGAGTTCCACGCCTGTGGCATTTATGGTTTCTTCATGCATGTGTGCATGTTTCTTTGCCAGGCTTCTGTAGTACAACCCCACGGTGTGTCAGGCACTGGCATTTTATTTCCTGATTTTGAGCAGTATAGTTGCAATACTTCAAGATACCAGGAGGTGGCAGCTTTTATACTGTTTCCACAAGCCCCTGACCCCACTACTAGGGAAGCTTAAACACAGATCAGCAGCCCACATTACCTTTACTCTTTGGAACAAAAAAAAACATGATTTATTTTAATTTGGGTAAAAAACTCCAATGAATAACAGGTGATTTTTTTAACTGACTTGCACTAATTTGTACTCAAGCTTAACTGTAAAATATCTAGATGAATTGCTTTTTCTAAAGTGTTTTTAAAGGTCATTAATTCCATCATTTCCATTCTTTAATTCCAGTTCAAAAAATATTACTTACTTTTTAAAGGTAACATGTGCAATATAAGCTCAAATTCTCCCTTACCACCTTGTGATTGCCCTGACTTTCCAATCTTGCATCATCCTATTCTGAAGTGTTCTGCAATGACCGACTCGCGGGCGTATAAAGGAACGATCAGCGTCCGTATACCTGATTTAGTTGCATTAGGAAATGAGAACGTTCCCAGGGGGGTGTTATGTGTCCATTTAGTCCCCTTTCTTTCTCTCTGAGAGGTCACACACCCACACGGCCAGTTTACATTTCCTCTGTCACAAAAGCAATACAGTGCAATTTCCCTGCACAAAATAACCCCTCTGGTCACTACCAACAGAATGACCTTTTCTCTCTGTCTTTCCCTCTCCCTCATTTCTTGCTTTCTCCCCTGTGTCATTTAAACACTGACAATCCATGTTCAAATAAATATACACACTTATATGTTTCTTTTTCTCTTTACCCCCAATCCCCTCTATCCATACAGGAATGGAGGATAATCCTCCTGAAAGAAACACCGAGCAGCTAGAAACAGAAGAAGAAGAGTGCGCATCTAGAAAGCAAAACAGGATGAATTCATCGCTGACCTGCAGCAGCAGCATGGACGGGCAACAGGAGCTATTCCCCCATCACTTCACCCTCTCCTTTCCACACTTCTCCTCTCCTCCCACCTTTTCAACCCTTTTCCTCTATCTTCCCTTGGGTGGCTCCTTTCCTTTCCATAACCCTCCCACCCCTTCTTCTCTCTTTTTTTTACTCCCATCTTCCACTTCTTTTTCCTATGTCCTATCTTCTCCTCTCCTCTCATTTCTTCACTTTACTCTTTGTCTGCCATCAACATATCTCTCTCTCTCTGCTCTTTTGCTCTATAGCGTTCTTGTCTTTTCTTTAGTTTTTCACCACTTTTCCTGTCCTTCTCTCTTTTTCCCTCTTCTGCGTCTAGTGGCCATTTCTTTATTTTCCCTGTCTCCCCATCTGGCCTTTCTCTTCCCTGTTACTTTACTCCTTCCTTCCATAAACCCTTCACACCCACTTGTCCACCCACAACCACCACACACACACACACACACACACACACACACTCACACACACACAAACAGAGCACTGTTCCCTCTCTTACTCTCTCTCAGACTAACACAGGGTCTTTCCGGCCCACTGCCTCTCCTGTTCAAATGTAACAATGCTCAGCGTGATTTGATGATGGCCTCAGTTCAACGTCCTCCGTGTGTGTGTAGGTGTGTATGTGTGTGTGTGTGTGTGTGCACTAAGTTCAGACCCCTCCACTGTAGAAATCTATGTACCTGTGTATGAATTATTATGTATGAAACAAAACACTTATCTGAAATACTGTTATAAAAAGTAATTAACAAACAAAATTATGTGAAAATGCATGTAGATTTGTTGCAAACAAAGTAGAATTGTTTTCTATAATAGAACTTTGTTTTTACATTTTACCTTCATTTTCTTTGTTTGTTCCACGTGTCCAGTTCATCTCTCCTTATTTTTCTTTCGTTATCTGCATGCTGTGTCACTTTATACCATCATGATAAATAGTTTATTAATGGAAATCTAAATGTCTTAATAAATTCTCTTTCTGTCTGTCAGTGTTTCTGGTTCCTTTCCATCCTTGTCTCAATAACTGTTTGGTCTTTTCATGATGAAAGTAACTAAATACTCCCTCAAAATTTTGCCATCAAGTTGCACGCATTTACTCGTGCGCTCTCCAAATTTGCACATGCATGTGTGTAACAGTATGGTATAATGTAGTTGTATGCTGTCTTTATATGCTTTAACTTGTGTTTGAATGTTTATGTCTTTATGTTTATCTTTCTGTTTTTGGGTGTGTGTGTTTTTGTATGCATATGTGCCTGCATGTGTGAGTAAACAGTGCACTGTTGTCATATCCTGCAACCAACCCCAATTCCATATTATGTAAATAAATACATAGATAAAATCAGCTACAACAAACTCCTTGCGTAAGTACAACTAACATCATGGAAACAGAAAGTAAACTTTGATAACAGTATTGTGTCTGTGTGTGTGTGTGTGTGTGTGTGTGTGTGTGTGTGTGTGTGTGTGTGTGTGTGTGTGTGTGTGTGTGTTTTGCGCGCACAGGTGTTGGCTCTCCTCTCTATGCAAGCGCAGGCATTAAAACACATCAGGAGGCGGGGGGATATTGACTAGGCTGTGTCTCCCTCGCACTCGTGTTTGGTCGGCAGGCAATCTACCAGCCGTCAATCACAGAGAGGCGACCCAAGTTGGGAACCATCAAACAGCCTGACTTCTGGTGTCAGTGCTGAGGGGGCTCTATTTCAGCGTGACACGCCATCAGCGGCAAATCTAAAGAGGGCCCCATTGTCAGAGCGGCGAGACACACCAGGATACACATATTCATGAATGAGCACCTTTATGTCCACACACATCTATGCACTGTGCACCCATATGCATGTTCTATTTCAGCCAGATAGAATATTTACATTTAACTATATCAATTTTCTTTTTTTCTGTAAAGTATATGCATGAGAACCATGATAGTGAATAGATTCAGTTTCTATAAAGAATCTATTTGTGTCGAATATTCTTTGATTGAAATAGATAACACCTACTCCACATGTACATTCTTATGAAATTTTTCTACTGTATAAAATCCCATCTAATGTCTGTTTTAATCATATAAAATGAATATATTACCCATCGTTATAGAAACAAAAATAATGTTAATCCACAAAGTAAATTAAAAATCAAACATCTATTTCCCTTTTTACCATTGTTCTTAGATTGGTTTCAATAATAAAGTGTCGATGCCCTTCGGGGCTTATGATCATTTCATATCGACTGATAGAAAATCACTTTTCCGCCGGTAATAAAGCATTGCACTTCACCTGACCTTTGAACTCTTGCTACTGTTGCCCCTGGCTCCTCGCCAGCCGCTTATGGTAAAGTTCAACATGACATGCAGACACGTTTAAGTTCTCTAATGCATTGAATGTAATTAAAAGCTTGCTCAATATTCTTGCAAGAGAGTGACTGATTCAAACCTTGCGGGGGTAAATGCAGTCATTAATAAAATATGAAACAAATTCTGTTGTTTACAACGGAGTAGTAAGTCTTAAATTAGTGCATTTTCTTTTATTAACATGTGTTGTTTAATGCAATCTTAAGAGTATGTTAAACCACAGAGTCTTGCAGAAGGAACATATTTGTCTGTATAGACTCTTCCCATGCTTATGAGTCATTACCTACCAGTGCCTCATATGAATTCTTTGGGTAATACCACTCTCAAGCCCTTATACCAAAGTCATGTGGATACTTTAACACTGTTCCCAAATTAACTAACGACATGTCTTGTTAGCATAAAGTATTACTTGAGCAAAGCATATTGATCCTAATTTAAATGTACAACTATATGCATATTGATTATCTGAAAACCATTATCACAGCGATTGAACTGGACAGGGGCATATCTTATTGTTAAGTGTGTCTTAGACATAAGATAGCAGGATGGGACAAATAGTAAAGTGCTGTGGCTTAATAATTACACAAGGGTGGAAAAAGAAGAGATAAATGTGTATTGTTTATGATGCATGAAGCATGAAGCAGTGGGTCCTTGTGGGTGATTTGTCATTTGTGGTTTGTATATATGAGTCAACAACAGAGAGAGAGAGGGTAAGAGAGGCTGCTTTCCTAACTTACAGTAACATAAGCCGCCAAGGTATTGTGGACCACCACTGTTGAAAAGTGTCTCTCTGACGAGGCCAAAAAAAGATTCACAGCTGCCATCAATCTCAATCTTATCTCTCAAAACACATTATTCTTGTTTTGTTAAAGTCTCCATCTGTCACCAACATAAAGGATTAAAAAAATAAAAATAATTAGGCAATTCTATAAATGTATATTGTGCAACACATACACAATACCAAAAAATAGCAGGATGCATGCTGGGTACTGCAGTAAATGAGCAAGCCTCCATCAGGAGTGAATGCTGACAGAATGAGACATTGTACTTTTGAGCCATGAAATTACAGGCTGGTAAGCCCAAGGCAGTCGCCAGGTGTGACTGATGCAATTGGGGCCTGCTTGGACAAACGCAGCAGTGTGCACCAACATTCCTACTTGTCAATCATGTTATAGATCTCCAGGATACATCTCATCCCAAGCAAAACAACCAAAGATGAATAATGAAGTTAATTGATGAACTGATGTATGTGTCCATTACCTCCCAATTTTAAGATGTACAGAAAATGTACTCCATACATTAGGGGCTTGCTTTTTCTAGTGGCTCAGCCAAAACCAAACAAGTGACTAAATGTTGCAGAAAGGTAAAGCATAATGGCCATGTAACTATTTACTTTATCGCTGGTCACCTTTAAAGTCATGGCAGTCGCAACTGTTGTAGAAACTTTTATTTCCTTGATTGATTTTTCCTGCCTCATCGTTGTCCTCACGAATAGATTCACTACAGAGACACCAATGGGGACTTCTAATGGCTGTGACTGTAATCCTTTTGGGTGCACAGTGGTTTATTTAGCCTTTTGTGTAGTCTTATGTACTTGTATTGGCTTGGCCTCTAGGCTGCATTGACAATTACAGAAAGAAGTTAATAATGTGTTATACATATTGCAACCCTTAAAGAAAAGATAATATCGGAATCTATTTCCTTTACCTTACTTCTAATAAATGTTGGGGGCAGGCCAGGTATTCACACATTTGATACCCACTAATTGCAACTTAATTCCTTTGAGCAAATTCTATTTTAAGCTTGAACAGGGGGTGGTCTCAGTGGAGAGCGAACTGTGCTGTTCTCTACTGTACTGTGACAATTACAGTGAATCAAATCTGCTGTGCGGGGGCCCTTAAACTTCTTCCCCCCTAGTTCCAACACCTGTCCTCAGGGCACCAAGATTTATGTCTCTGTCCTGCCGATGAACGGCTGTTGCCCTCACTTACAATACTACTTTCTCCTCCTATGTACTGTATGCTTGTGGGTGTGTATGGAAATGACTGTATGTGGGTATGTGAACGCTTGTAACACCATTGGGGGTCCCATATCAGGACACTTAAACTTTTCAGTTGGCTAACAATGAAGGCTATGGTCTAACTCACAATGTACAACTCTCTTCTATTGGGACATTTTACTCCCTGGCCAGAAAACACATAGATATTTTCAAAATGACAAATTTAATTGCTGCACACGCATGGGTTTGTCAAAATAACTACAACCCAAAAGGTTTTTCCTGAGTGAGAGTGGTTTGTGATGAAATTAGGATCTGTAACAATCTGCATGGCAACTTTTTCCACTCAGTATATAGCATTAAAATGATCATATGTAGAGTAAAATAAATGTAAATGTGTTACAAAAAAAACAAACAATAACAACAAAGTGTTGGAGTTCAGGGTTAAAATACAAATGTCACCCTTCCCTGACTGCAATCTGTGTTTATAAGCATCCTCTTCAGCAGAGTGGAAACAGTGGCTACTATCGTGTGTTCTCCAGACGCCAGCAACAATTACAGTCATCTCCTCCGCGAGCTTTTGTGACACTCTCCTGATGGCGATAATATGCCATCCTCATAAATATGATGGGCTCTTTAAGGACCCACAGGATGCTGCTTAAATTCATCTGAAATATGCATAATGTTCCCTGTCTCTCCAACAGTCAGAAGTGAGAGAAGAGATTCATGTCCTATATCGAATCGTGCCATTACCTCATTTAGGCTCACATACGGCGTTGAATCTGATGTACATCAAACATTATTGAAGAACTGCTTCAGCTGCACTTTTTTTCTCAGTATTAAGAACAACATAATTATCTTTTATTTTACCTATTTACTGTAGGTTGTCATTGTAGTATTATATTTTATGCTTATAAATAGGGTAACCATAATTAAAAAAGATGATATAGATGAACAAGCTCGAATGAAGCTCCGCATAAATGTGTGATAATAGATTTCACTGACTGTCAACTGACAACTGACAATCCAAAATATACTACAACTTCATTAATATAATTTTCAGTTCTCTTTCTTTAAACAAATTGCACAAATACACTTCAACATACTAAAAAGCAGCAAACCAAACTCATCTTTAACATTTCCAATAACGAGAAAGAGAATAAAGTTACACTGCTCATCATAGGAGAAGTAAAGCAGTCTTGTAGATCCCAGGCTATCGAGGAAACAGCACTGAGAGAGTGAATATCGAGCTTTAAACGGTAGCTTTTAAAAGGTAAATGGAGTCAAAATGCTTCAACCAATAAATTTGCCCCCAGAGACAAGAGGGAATGCGTAGCGGGTAGAATAATACATGTGGGCGAGTGGGTAATGAATTGGAAGGGATGAAAAAAAATGCAGTGCTGAGCATAACCCTTTGAAATGGATGGGGAGTTTGCAGAAAATACTGTTCAGATGCCCTCTGAAGCATCTTCGTCCAAGAGAGATGACTCTCCTCCAGCTGATTCTGCTGTTAGGACTCTCTGTATCCACTGGATAGGGTCATGTTGGATATGCATATTGGTTTATGCCACCATTTAGCAGTGGTGGATTGTTGGGCTAAATATTCCCTTCAAGTAGTGAGGTGAAAGAGCTTCATGTTGTGCTCAGGGCTCTCTCATTTCAACCCAGTGATTGGATTTTTCTTAAATTGCAGTATGTTAAGCCAGTTTTGTTCTACTGACTTTTGCGAAGCGAGTCAAGGATTTGTATTGTCTGCCAGTCTACTTCAGGTGTTAATTTGGAAAAGACTCAAGTGATGCTACAGCCATGTTCTGCTCAGGGTTGATGATGGCACAGCTTTATGCCTGCTTCCTTTTTTCATCTTTTGGGGTAAAGAGAAGAAAAACTGAAATATGTGCCTCCTGTGCGTGCCCTTGCTTTGTGGAACACACAGCATCTTTGTGATTCTCACAGCACCTCTCCCCTTGTTATGTTTGCAACAATGTCAATCCTCTGTCACAGTGGCTCATTTCACTCTTTGACTAGATAAAAACATATCAAAGCTTGTAAATTGGAATGCTGCAGCATCACACTTCACCAGGAGCATTACTTTCAGGCCTGTGTTCAGTAAAACTGTAGTTTACTGTGCCTGCTGTTCTTCCACTTGTTCATTTGCTTCCTGCTGGATATTTCCAGATCCTGTAAAGGTGAGAACCCTACTTAGTTCAACTACTTAGATCTATTGGCCACTCCCTGTGTTCCCCCGTAATGTAGTTAGAAGTTTAGGTGAGACACTTTGTCACTCCCAACTTGTGACACATGGGCACTTGGTCAAAACCCCTTGGCGTCGCTTTTTTAACACCCTGGGTAACCCTTTAGCATCATTTTTGGACATGCAGGGCAGCCACAAATACGCATATGTCCTTTCAAAATAAAACTAGCGGTTGTCATTGTGAAATGTCACAATTTGGTTAGTTTAGGAACAAAAACTACTTGGTTAGGTTTAGGAAAAGATCATATTCACCACCACCTTACTTGAACTTTTTTGTTTTTTATTTTATTCATCCCACACGCCTTTGGCATTCATAAAAGCTACAAATTTTCCCCCAGTACATTGACCTATGACACTAAGGGGCTTCCCAGTGCACTACAAACTGACACCAAAGTGTCTTGACCATGCATCCATATGTGACGACTTTGAAGTGAGAATTGGATATCAGGTGTGGTAGTTTTCCCAAGCCCACATAGTGCTGTCTTTGGTCCATGAGAGGTTGGCTTATGAATTGTAGTGACTCCTGATCATTCTGGGATAGAATGAGAGTTAAGTCATTTTTATATAATTTAATGAGGAGTAAGTACCATGTTTCCTTGTCATGGGGTGTACAGGTTTGACAAGTACTCGTTGTGGACGGCATTCTCACACAAGGCCCTCTGAACTTCTCTCTCAGTCATCTGATGAAATATTTAGCATTACAATAACAGCCTCTTTAAGGGAGGAGGGTGCCACTGACTTGGATCCATTGTTGTGTTCCTGCACTGTTATTGTGTGTTTTTGCTGTCAGTCAGTGATATTTTGAGTAATTGTTGATTGCGGTTGTGTGATCATGATCATTTGTTGTTGTCACCACTGGATGGATATCAAATTGGCAAGAATTAACTATGGTATACCCTTGGATATTTCCATGGCAGCACAAGATGTGTAAAAATCTTGCTTTTAGCTGCAAATATGTAAAGGTTGTTGTTGTATTGACAATTTCTTGACAAAAAAATCTGTGTTTGCAGCGTGGATTTCCTTGCCAGAATACAATCCAAAGATGACTTTGGGAATTAAACTCAGCTTTTATTTCTGTTTTTCATCGGGAGTGTTGAAAAATAGATGGAATTGGGGACAGTGCAAGGTGTTGTATTCAATATATGGGCTTTCATGTGATAAATTGAACGTTATTCATATATGAGTGCACACTGTTTTTTTTGGTTATTCTGGAGAGAAGTTGCTTCTTGCTACCAAGGGACACTTTTCCTTTTAACTGAGAAGCGGTTGAGGAGCGGTTTAGGAGAGGGGGGGTGGGGGGAATCTCTACAGACCTTGATACAATTACTGTGCCTTTCCCTCTCCTTCCGCACCACTTCTGGCCACGCTCTCGCTGCGCCGCTGGGAATAGAAAGGCCCAGCTATCTGGCAGAAGATTTGGTCAGTCAGGCATCAAATGCAGGGCCCTCTTCTCACACTCTGTGCCGGGGGTGGGCACGCCGGGGGACCTGCATTGTGCATTTTCACACACTTCTCTCACAGGGGCCGCAGAATCCTTAGCCTTCGGAAGGAAAAGTGGGTAGAGAGAGAAGTAGAGAAACACAGATGGAGGGAGAGTGATGGGGCGGATGAGGAGAAGACATGAGTGAGAGTGAGAAAGACTGAGGGAGGGAGAAGGAGAAAAGGGGGTAAAATAGGTCCAGAGGCTAGACAAAAAGCATTAAGGCTACAGGCAACCTCAAGGAGATAAACAACAGCTCGACGGACGCTGGAATGGGTCTCGCCCCACCACCACCTCTGTTTGCCTCTGAAAGGTAGAAAAGGTTTTATTCAGGGGTTTGGAGAGTTGACCCTTTGTGGGTGTGTGACAGTAATGGCCGTGGGCTATAGGGCTTGGGGTCAGGGTGGAAGCAGGGAAATGTATTTCTATTCATGCTTTCAGGGCACTGTACTTGTTCAAAGACTAATGTCACAAGAAAGGTGTAAACCCCCAAGCAACAAATCTCCATCACCAAGCCAGGAGACCCTCTCCTTTCCCTCAACTATCTCCACAGAAAATGTGATTGTTTCTCAGAGCAGCTCAAACTTTTTTGACACGTAGGGCGAAAGGCCAACACATATTATTTGTCCGTGAGCACTGGGCCAAAAAAGAACAGAAAAGGCAATGAAGTAGTTTGTGGAGCATATAACGACTGTAAAAAAAAAACACAATGTCACATCACCAACATGCAAATGCTTCAAAATATAACGTCTCAGATGTCATTTACTTGCACAGAGTAGCAGAAAAGTAAGAGAAAAGCTTGCATTTATGGTTTTGTCCCTCTAAATTTTGAGATTTAATAAGGAAAAAAAAGTAAATGTAAAGATGTCTCTCTTCTTTGAAGTCATTTGACTGACTAAAATAATGTAGTATCACTTTTCAGGTGTCGTGCTCGTCAGTGTTGCTTTGGCATGCCCATGTGAAAAATAATGTCCTCTTTTATCATTTTTGTAAAAACACATGTTGAGAGCATTGTATACCGTAATGAAAGAAGTTAATGATAAGGGAATGATGTGACACCTTGTCTAACTTGCTGTGTATGTGTGTGTGGTGGTCGTGGTGTGGAGGAGTAGAGTGGAGGTCAGTGGTGTGGAGATAGGTCTGACAATACAAGACACAGATGAGGTCTGTGTGTCTGTGTAGAAAGAAGGAATGGTGATGACTGAAATGAATTTATATAACACAGATGCACTGTACTTGCCAGTTGTCCATTATCAAATAAACAGTCAGGGACATAAAATTCCGCGACCTGCATACATTGCCCCTTCCCCTCCCACATTATTGCTATTCATTCTAGCAACCTTGTGGGCCCTTCTCACATGGCCCTGCATACTCCGTCTCTTTTGTCTCCTCAGTCCTACACCTGTGAATGTAGTGTCTCTATAAATGGTATGTGATTTGTTGCAACATCAAATATCAAACTTTCTGTAAAAAAAAATAAATGAATAAAATGATATGTTTGCTAAGACATTCTGAGTACAAGACAAAAGAGACATGAAAAACATCATGTTGCTTTTTTGGTTTAGTTTGGACAAAATTGATAATGGGAATGCTCCCAAAACATATGTATTTGATATTAACTATTCTAAATAAATCCATCAGACTCCTGCAGCCTCCACACAGATTTGACAAAGCTGCCCCATATATGCCACCATAATTTAATTCCTTACAGTTTACTGTGTTATCCACAGTTACTTTAGGATGTCCACAACAATTTGGTACTCCCAGTAAACGTAATACTGCTCTTATCCATTGCCTCAAAAAGCTGCCTTTGAATCACGACGTAAAAAAACAACAAAAAAAAGCCCCAGTAGCATTCACACTGGATAAATCTCTGCTACTAACATACACATCTTTAAAGGGATTATAAAGTCAAACGAAAGACCGCTCTTCTTGAGGCCGGTGGTGTATGAATATTATTATTGTTGTGCATCCCTGTGAAAAAGGGAGAGAGACTTCCCAGCCATCTTTATTGCAGTGTTAAGGCCCAGGTAATGCCTCAGAATAATGCATGATAAGGCAAACACAGGCACTCCTTTCAAAATATTCAAATGTGATCAGCGGAGTGGAAAATAAAGGAATGTGGATGAGTGGAATGACTTCCCTCTTTTCCATACTCCTTGATAATATTCATATCACCACTCATTTTCTCCTTTTACTTTGTTTTTCAAAGTGACCCTGACACAGGACGAGCAACGCGATCTGATGTTTCACAGGAGCAAATGTTTCTAATGCCATTTTTATCTGCTAGTTACAACCACAATTTTTGAGGTGTAGCGCATTGACATGCACCCTCTCCCCCAAGATGTAATCAAAGATGTGATCAGGCAGAGAGTGAAGTGAAGTTTCACCTCATGTTATTCACATTACTTTGACCACTGAGCTGTTTGTGAAGTCTGGAGTTTATTCGCTCCAATGAACCAACTGTTTAGCCATTAGTTGTAACATTATAGCTAGCTAACAACTGCCCATGTGTGTGGTCGTCGCATGCCTTTATGTGTTTTAATAGAACTCACCTGGACCTCCAGTTCTTTGTGTTATTTTTTTCTCTCTCCTTTTACTTCTCATCATCATCATCATCATCATCATCATCATCATCATCATCATCATGTGCATAAAGCCCTGCGAAAAGCACAGATTGATTTTCAATCAAGGTCAGCTGACACAGATGCAACTACACCTCAGTTTGCACCACCTTGGGAGAATGTGCAACTTTGCTGCATCTAAAATTAACCTTGCATTCTGTTTGAACACAACGGCTTCTTCTACCTGCTGGTGAAATATGGTTAAAATGGAGTGAAGTTGTGTACCAAAAACTGAGTAGCCCACAGGTGTTGTGTTGTTATTCTTTATTGATACCCCCCTCCTTTACCCTTATTGTCCCATTCCCAAAGCCCATATTAATGGCACATTTGTGGCACTTATTGTAAGCAGCACACACCAACTTGGAATAAGTTTAGTCTCAGATGCTTAGACATGGGTATAGGGACAGTGGTATATCAGAAACATTGGACAGGTTGTATTGTATTGTCCATTGTATTGCTTTAATTTTTGGTGTAGAAGCTCATGCAAACATTCTCCCAAAGTCATATATTTAACATTGACATTCCTGAATGTGTCTCTCAGCGTTACCCTGACCTGATTCTTGACAGCAATTTTGAGAGATTCAATAGTACTAGATGACGGGAATTTGCCTGCATGTGTTCTTTTTACAGACTGAAGTTAGAATTGTTTCTTAAAACTTATTTAAAGCATTTTTAAATGCAGATAAGTGCTCAGCTAAAGGGAATAGTTCTTAATGTTGCCCAAATCTCTAACATTTTGGAGCACAATGAAGACAGAAAACAGAATACAGAAGACCGCCAGAATTAGACTTCTGAAAGGTAGCAACCCACTCAGTGAGTAAGATCTTAATGCAGTGATTAAAGTCAGGGAATGCTGCAGACAAGCCTGGTGAAAAACCATGTCGTGCCCATAGCTGCCACAGTTGCTCTTACATTACCTGCCTGCTTTTTATGCAGAACTGCAAAAATGAGAGGCTCAAAAAGCAACTGCATGTTAAATAGGTATTAAAATTGTATAGTTTTAATACCTCCAGGTAGAGGAAGATATTCAAATGCATCCATTCCCCCTTGTTCTGGTTTTGAGTGATTGAAGGAACTTGTGATTGGGTTTCCACATTGTGCTCCCATCTGCACACGCCAGCCCTTATCTGCCTTGATATTAACATGGCTCTTTCATTAGAAACCCAGACCATTTTCTGGTTTATGGGTAAAATAAGATGCAGAATCAGACAATAAAGTGCATTTGTGTTTCAGTGGATGCATTATGAATAAATAATTGTAAGTGCTTGCCAAGGCTGCATCGTCTTCAGGAAGATAATCACTACCTATAACACATTCTCTGCCCCCTTAACGCAGCTACACTCAATGTACTAGCTCTATTATGTAGGTGAATATTGAAAGAGGATCATGACTTTATAATATCCACGTGCATCAGGAGCAGAAAGGAATAAAAAGGATGGTGGAAGAGGATGAAAGAAGGTCATCCCTGCCCATTCTTACTAAGGTTATTTCTAGATAAAGAGAAGGAGAGAAACAGAACGAGAGAGCAGCGAAAAGACAAATTTATTCAAAAAAGCTAAAAAGGCAGCAGGGCAAAGACAGCAAGGCACCAAAGTTACAACTTGTCTTAAAAGCTCTACTAACATTACTACTCAGAGCTTATTTTCAAGGCTGACTTTGGAGTTTGCATTAAATCACTAAAGTGCTTGTCCATAACACTTGCACATGGTGAGATGCTGTCAGCTACACAAGTACATGGAAAGCATGCTAAAATCACTTCTGCTATTGATTCATCTGCAGGGCAGCATGGATGTAACAATGTGTTAAATGTTCTAACCAATGCCCAATACCAGGCTGGAACATTTTGATTATTGATGATGACATAGCAGATCTATGTTTTTAATGGTATGTTGTAGTGATTTGTTGAATGAACACTTGCAGTACAGTGATGGCCACTCTTTTATACCATGTCAACACCATCAAAACAACACTATAAAGCACCCCAGGCTGGTACAACAGTGTGTATATTAATATAAAACAAAATGTTCCTTGCAAATTTTGGATGGTGAAAATGTATTCAATAGCTGGTGGCTGCACATGGCTGCAGCCGGGTTGGCTGCACTGGTGGTGGTCGCAGGTGTCGGGGTAGTCGAGGGAGTCAGTGGTCTGGTGACTGTCATGTCATGGAGAGCAGCCACCTGGCCCCTGTGTGTGTATTCATGTGTGTGTGTGTGTGTGTGTATGCATCACACTGTGATCAGTGTCATTCTAGTGTCTGACAAGATGGGTCTGCTGTTGGTGACACACACACACACACACACACACACACACACACACACACAAACACAGGATGGGACATATTCAGACAGAAAGGTGATTGACAAGTCTCATTGTTTGGTAGGCCAGCCTGTTTGCATTTCCTTTCCTAACGATGAAAAGGAGAAAGAAAGCTACATTGTAATCAGATATACATAAAAATTACAATGTATTTGATACATACATGTTACCTTTGACTAAGGTTAGCTTATGCATATAGTTTTCATCATACTTATATTATCAAATATAATGTACTGTGCCTATAATTGGCCTTGCTACCCATCTGCATTTTTATTTAAATTTGAACTCAAACGTTGTCTACAGTGGATTGTCATTTTAGAAATGTTTTTGTAGTAAAACAGCCTGGCTCACCAACTTTTCAAATCAACTTTTATGCAAAAGAAATAGAGCATCATTAAAGGTTATATGGTAGATAGACTTTGGCCTTCTGGCCTACCACAAACATATATTACTTACTGTACAATACTAAAAGTAATATAAGATCAGTTTTTAAAAGTGAATTTAATTTGCTGACACATCTCATTTTTTTACATCACAAAAAGAACAAAAGGATCAAACCAAGGCAAATGGCTACTACCTTTATATTAGTTTATGTTATTTATTTGATTCATTATTTATTTATTTTGCAGGTCGCTGGCAGTCTACTACTAATTTGGTGTGAGAGTGATTATAGTTTACACAGTTCCTTTGCCTTCTTTGTCTTTTAGGCATTCGACACCGCATAGTATGGCTTCCATTTTGTTTGGTGATATATGCTTTATCTGAATAAATAAATAAATGCATTTTTACTCAATTTATACCAATACAATACTTGCACTATATTTTAATGCTTTACTAAGGAGATACTCCCTTACACTCAGCATTTAAATCACAGGAATGACACAGAGGAGCAGGTGCAAATGCCAATGTTACAAGACATTTGATTGTTTTCACCCATATCCTGGCCTGTGTAATAGGCAGACATACATACTGAGTCCAAGAACACAACAAGGGAACAAGGAGCCAACACCAAGATTTACAAGACACACTGGGTTCACATTTTGGGGGCTTGGGAGTCTACATACAGTATTTCAGTGTTTCAATCCCCGGTCAGTTGCTTAGGGAACACCTGCAGATAGCTAGTTAACTAAGTGCAGCGAAGATGCTCCCGTTGTGGTGATCAATTATGGATGAGCCGAGAGAACTTTGACATGTTAAACCACTTAGAGAGCCTGGAGAGGAAGAACAGCAAGAGAGATGGGAGTGAGAGGAAGACTATGAAAGAGAGGGTTGGGACTCATCTAAGACATATTATCGTGGTATTGTTCAAAACCAGAAGGTCCACTTCCACTGGATTTCACTGCTATTGCTGCGCTTCCTGCTTGGGATAATACATGATGGATAATGGACATGCTATCGTTGAAGGTGCTAATGCTGCATTCTGTGCATAATGCATTTGGATATCCACCTTCGTAATGTGTTTAATACAGTGCACATGAGATCTACTCTATATACTGAGCCTTGCTTTGTGCATAAAAAGCTGCCTTGGAAAGTTGTGTGACATAGACAGAATCATGTGACTTTTGTTCAAATAAGTGACAATTCTCTCTTCTCTGCTTTCTCTTGTGTAATGCTTTAGATAGAAGGAAGGTTATTACAGGCCATAACTTACTGTGTAAATATTACATATAAAAAAACAAAACAAAAATTCTCAGACAAATACTATCTAGCTATTGTGTTGGTCAGTTGTCATTACAAGGGAAAAGAGTTGAACAAAGGACTGCACCCATTCCCCAGTTTTACACTGTATTAAGGCAGTGTCCTCCCCACACTTGTTAAATGTTTATTCTGATGGCAGTACTGTCACTAAAACTTAACGACTACTGCCTCCATTGGAATTACTTCATGCTGTTCAAAAAAGTTTGTTCCAACATAGAGAGGTTTGAAGATGAAAAGCTTCCAACATTATTTTTTAATAGTATCATTTTGTCTATTAAAGCTCAATAATATTTGTTTGTGATTGTAAATATTAAATGCGACTCCTTAAAGGAGGCCTGTGGAGCTCTCCTGTAAAAGTTGTTTGCATTCAGTGTTACTCACCAAAATGCATTGTGTGTAGCCTTGGTTCTTTAAGCATTTAATTGGCGCATTGCGGCATATCTCGGTGATCTACAGGTGTGTTCCCACCACCTGTAGATCAGTGGAATAGTGTGACACAACTGATAGGGCTGTGTATGGTGTTACCCCCATGAGAATGCAAGAGATAAATAAAATAGAATAAACTCCACAGGAAACCTTTCATTGTATAAAGTCATGATATGACAAAACATAGATGTTTCTCAGGTAGATCCTGCATTAAAACTATGTTACTTGTTCCCAGTATTTTATTCAAACTTTAAAAGCTTGCAAGATTAAGTATTTTATATCCTTAGCTATAGAAGACTCTTCTTCCTTGCTCTTACTCTTGCTTAGTCTTAGTCTTCTTAGTCTAGAAGAACACAATGTTTTAAATTCTCTGATTAATTAATATAATTAACATTGCCAATTAATTCTGTGTAATTTACCCAAAGTAAAATGTATTAGTAAGTGCATTAGAATTTTAAAACATAGTTAATTATACCGTAACATATTATAATTTTTGTTTTGCAATATCCACATTGCCCTATTTTTGTAGTTTCATTATCCAGCACAGATATCACTATGACCTATAATGATTTAAAAGGTACTAATAAGTACTTTATTTACATTAGATTAATTGTACTGACCCAGAAAAGTGGTAAGAAATGATCTGTTGACTGCCCAAACTAACCTGATAAAGAGCACATTAAAGGAAGTGATTTTAAAAGCCATGTCAGCTGGTAAAGACACAGCCTATTGCACAGCCTACCAAATAAAAGTATTTATTGCCACCTGGAAACATCTAAGACATATTCAGCAGCAACAGCAAGTCACCATTGTTATACAGAGTGCCTAAAGCAGCCCAGGCTACTATCCAACTCATGCAAAAACCATTAGGGCTTTAGGGCCAAAAGAGAAGTGGGGGAATCATTGTGTTGTTCAAGAGAAGAAATAAGAAATACATTGAGAAGATCGTTGGAGATCAATATTCCATTTGGACTCCAAGACCAGACTAGACAATAGATATAGGGCAATGTTTTGCTGGATAAGCATGTGTGTGTGTGTGTGTGTGGGGTAGATGTTGGGACATTATTTCTATGTCTGCAAAAAGAGAAACATGGTAGCCATTGGAAAGCCTGGGAGCTGCTTGGGGCTTCATGTCACTGAGCAAGTCGTCCTGTGCAGCTGTCTTCAGCTATTGAGGTCAGCTTGGGTTTCTACATTGTTGACACAAAAAACAGCGCATGAGACAGTGGACCATAAGACATCAGAGAAGACAGAAGAAATATTTCATGAAGTTGGACCAAAGTTCTGTAACAAAACAGGGCGGACCTCCAAGATTCAAAGCTCACAATTTGACTAAACATTAACTTTTTAATATGTAACAGAAGAGAGGAGAACTTTAAGAACAAACAGAATGAGAAATAAGGGGATACAAATGTTTGCAAAAGAGGGACATGTCAATTTTGAAGAAGTCAATAAATGGAGTTCTTCTTTCACCTGATGCTAACCCACATTGGGGAGTTTGAACACGGCAGAGGTCAACATCAGAACTGTCACTGAACCGCACTTGATTGAGGCAAGTTCCCCGTCTCACTGCTCACTCAACCCTCAGTACCGTCTCAAAACTCGGAGCGGATTCTCACATTTTGCATGTGATGTTAGGACACTCTCAATATGCTTCTGTGACAATTAACTGCAAATTTAGCTCTGGCAATGACAGTTAAATAATTCTGGTTTTGAAGAGCTAAGTGATGAACTTACAACCTAGTATAAGCTAGATTGTATACTGCAAGCCATCTCTGTGCCACTGAAGAGCCTAATCCATTTGGACAAGAACTCTCTCTTGCCTCTATTAGGGGGTCATGTTTTGTGTTTATTTCTCAGGGGGAAAAAAGTAGTTAGATACAGTATTAGTACAGTATTTTACTTTTGGTTTGACAATAATTCTGAAATGCCCAAGCAATCAAACAGAGTGCTGTCAACATCCCTTGGCTGACCACAGTTGGTTCACACTTCGCTCATGTTCACATGTATCATGCTGACCAGAATCAGATGTACTGTTTCTCAACTAAATTTGATCACATGACATTCCAGGATTCCGCTAAGTTGTAACCACGTTGCTGTATAAACAGACTACTACTACGATCACTACCTCTGCTCTGTTGTGGCAAAAACTATTAGCAGAAAGTGATATAACTTATGAAATCTTTACTGCTTACAAAAGCTGAACAGCGAGACACAATGTTTATTGTGAACAAAAAGGACTCAACTCAATTGTCAGGAAAGTATTTTTCAAATCTTCTAGATCAAGACTTTAGATTTCAATGCTAACTGTTGTTGAAGAGATTGGCAGACTACTTACTTGTGATGAATTTCATTATATAGACTCAAATCACAAAGCTGTCCAAGGTCTTTGCAATCTAGTTCATGTGGTTTATTTAAATTTAAGTGTAACTGGGATGAGGCACATATGTCAATAACTAATCCAATCTCAAAGCTCTGTTATAAACTGTTGTTCAACATTTAACACAAAAATATCCCTCAACATTTAATGTCACCCATCACTGCCAAGAAAGATTGAGCTTGGTGCTTCACAGATGACATTTGTTTTGTAGCCTGTCTCACTCAGCTGACTACAATTTGGGGAAAATGCAGTGTTTATCGTCATCCCTTCACCTCTCTCTCTCTCTCTCTCTCTCTCTCTCTCTCTCTCTCTCTCTCTCTCTCTCTCACACACACGCACTCACCTCCTTGTGGCTCATTAATCAACGACGGATTATCAGGAAAGTGACACCTTCATGATTACAACGTTTCTGGGGAAGTTTTTAATATGACTTTAGTTGGAAAGGGGATGCAAATTAACGGTCTTACTTCAGAGCGCAACACAGTTATTATTCAGATTACAGTAGGTTGGGTTAATGTGATATGCCAAAAACTGAAACTTGAATGCATCGCCTAACTAAGTGACCATAAGAGCCCGTTACAAATTTGCATGTACAAAAGAAGTTCTTCATGGTTGTATTTAGGACTGCAAAGCTGAACTGTGATACTGTACATTCACAATTGCCCCATTAGTGAATATAATTCAAGTGAAGCAGTTGATTTATGCTACTCATCAATGTGATGGATGCTCCTGCACTAGATCACCGCTGAACACTGCTATCTGTCTTAATCTATACAGTAAAATCACTCGTTAATCTAGATAACTAATAACTGATAATACCTTGCTGGATCAGGTTTCATTTTATAAACAAAAAAATGGAAAGAAAGAATATGCAATCAGGCCCTGAAGCACAGATCCTTTGTCCTGAACCAGCATCCTATCCCTCACTTGCTCCACTTTAAACGCAGAGCATCCCTGCTTCCCCACATCTGTCCAAGAAAAAAAAAAAGAAGCTTCTCTTTTAATCTTTAAACGCTAAACAAGCATGAACTCCTGCCGTCGCCTTCATTTTCCGTCTAAAAGCATATACTTGCGCGCCTAAATATTTTATTATAGGCCCCTGATAACACTGGGTAACGCAGTGGATAATGAAAAGGTATTTACACCGATGGGAGGAGGGAGGGGATGTGGGCAGTGTAGTTTCATGAATGTGTCTATCAGATTTTTCAGCGGTCCCCAGCCTAATTCCATACACACACAAGGGTGGAGGACCATGCGAATGGCAATAAAGAAAAACAGCTGAGTGGCCCTGATTATAGAAAATATACCTGAATACACGCCACTTATGTGTGTGAGTGCACGTTTGTGTGCGTGTGCCAGGTGCGCTCCCACCACACTTTCCTCTCCTCCATCCACTGTGTGTGATGTTGAAGATGAAGTGGGTACCGCCCTGTCTTAATGCACTGCGCGTCACATTAACCTCAATGAATTTAAAAAAAGAGTCTAAATTAATAAGACAAATTGTGTGTGTGTGTGTGTGTGTGTGTGTGTGTGTGTGTGTGTGTGTGTGTGTGTGTGTGTGTGTGTGTGTGTGTGTACGAAGTGTGAGTGAGTGTATGGTTGAGCGGTTCAGGCGGGTTGTTAATGTTAAGGTGGCATTAGAGTTAATGCAAATTAAAAAGCGCTGGCTGATCCTTTTTGACCCCCACACGCCCACCCGCGCGCGCGCACACACACACACACACATACAGTGTTAATGCGGTCATTTGCTTGGAGGTACTAACCCCCTATAATTCAATTTGTCAAAATGAATGAGAGAACAGACAGCCCCACCCTTCCACACCGTCGCACCTTCTTCCCCAAAACAAAACAGGAAAAAAAAGCAAGACGAAAGTTACTTAAGCTTTTCCTTCTTTATAGCTGTTTATTACTTCTTTCATCTGTAAATGAAAGCAAGCAATTATTGCAAAGGTACCGTTATCATATTATTATGTTGGCCCCGGTCCCCTAGATAGTCATCAATCACTCTCAATCGACCTGTCACCGACAGGCAGAGATCCAGCTGGAGAGGAGGAAAGGAGGAGGAGGAGAAGGAGGAGGTGGAGGGAGTTGGGGGGTACATCATCATTAATTTGAGGAGTGACCCCCGGGGCTATCCACATGTCTCAACCCGGGATTCTCCAAGCAAGGCAGCGCGCACTGGCGCCGGCGCTGTAGCGAGCGAGTTTTGGTCTTTTGGCTGTTTTGGTTGCAGCTTCCCAATAATGACCTGACCAAAACACACGTGCAGGAGAGGACGGAGGGAGAGGTCCATGATAGAAATCTTACAACTGATCAATTGTTTCACCAATAAAGATTGAGATAGATAGATAGATAGATAGATAGATAGATAGATAGATAGATAGATAGATAGATAGATAGATAGATAGATAGATAGATAGATAGATTTTAAACTTCATCAAATTTTTATTATTTGTGATCGCATTCACTGAATCTGAATATGTGTGCGTGCGTGTGTGTGTGTGTGTGTGAAGTTCATGTGGAGAAGTGCAAAGTTTATTCAAACTAGCCTATATCCTAAAAAACCCTTTTGGGGTAATTACAACACTCTGGGGGCTCCTTGCTCCAGGTGGAATTGGAGCACAATATGAAATTAAAAGCTCATCTGTTTTGAAGGTAATTATTAAAAAATAAATTGCAATTGTTAATTTTTTGTGAACGTGTTAGTTCAATCTACCGGCGGTAAAGAGGTTTCCCTGCTCAATATGAAAATATTCTTTACTAATTAATTTAAAATCAATTAGTTCCCCATGTGATTAGCATCGGTGTGGAGCAATGATAAGAATGCGCTTAATTAGGCCTAATGCATTTAAACTGATACATACGTTTGCATATTCAAGACACTGATTGGGCAAATTGATTGATTGGGACTGCAAATTAATCTCCAGGACATGCTTTTTTTTTCTTTTTTTAAGTACTCCCTCCCTTGTTTCTTCTCAAAGATTGTCTCGTTGGATTGTTCTTTCTGTTTTTTGTCGTCATCCTGAGAAAGAAAAAAAATGCATATTATAGTTACAGTCTGGTCATTTTTAGAGTGGGAAACTTCTGACGTCAGAGTCCCCGCCGTTTAAAACAACCTGCCTCTGCTGCTGACGTCTTTTATACTACTTTTTATAAGGCAAAAATATGTACCTGACAACAAAGTGATTATTCTCGGCAAAGAAAGTCTGTATCACCTTAAGTCATTGATCTATTTCTACTAGACTTTTAAAAAGAAAGGGGGAGCTAGAATATTTTCTTCCTATGTTTTTTTTTATTTATTTATTTATTTTCGTTGAAAGGCGGTTTGAGTCGGGGACATTTTACACAAATTAAACATGCTACTCTGCTTCGCCCTATAAGCATCCTAGGAGCCTGAGCTTACCAATCAATTGGTACAGTCAAACAGAGCCGCAGCCTGCGTTAGAGTGGAGACCTCCAGTCTCGCTTTATTTCTGGATATTGGGGGACCTCTCTACCATGTCATATCCACAATTTGGATATCCTTATTCGTCTGCTCCACAAGTAAGTTCATGTAACTACCTTTGTTCATTTAATAGGTTGTTTTGGTTTTGATTTTGCAGCGATTGATTACCTCATCGATTTAGTGATCCTTTTACGCATTTTTTGGCCAAGAATCTGAAGAAGCTGTCACAGTCCTCTCGGAAAGGTTTTGCGTTACAGCCAGTGATACCTGTGTTCCTGCAGCGAAAGAAAAGGGTGTAAGAAGAAGGTAACCAAAAAAACAGCGAGACCCCCAACCTCCCGCTCTCTGATTTCTGCAAGATAATAGCTGCTCTGTAATGTCAACCATATGTTTATCTGCGCAGGAACACACTTGCCAACGTGTTCTGCACAGGCTGTGTGTGTTTTGCGCCGTAACCCAGCTGCTGTTTAGTTTTGGCTTTGAGCCATAAAAAATAATTTAGGCATTGTGTCTAGTATTACTGGGCGACTTTGGGAGAACATGTTGTATCTGTGCGTTACGCGGGTGTTTCATTTGGATCAAAGCTAATACACGGCTCGTTTCGGACACATTACCACAAGAATATGACACAGCATTCATCATCAAATATCAGTCTTCTCAGTCACTTTAGTTGTATGTTTAGTGAAAAGAAAATGCAAATAAGGACGGGTTTTCTTAGTAGGTCATTTCTAAAGAAGTAAATCGTTTGTCTAAAAACTTAGGCTACTTAAATCATGTTTAATTTTGCTGCCAGAGAGGTAAAACTATTGGAAACAGGTATGATGGTTTTCATTTCACTGAGACGATTATTTTTTCTACAACTAAGTTTGAAAGCAACTTCGAGATCAAAGATCTCAAGATTAACATTAAGTTGCAAAATGCAGAATAAAGTATGACAATAACTTTTTAAAATATACATTTTCTCTCTCTCTCTCGATCTCCACCCAGTTCCTGATGACAACCAACTCTCTGACCACTTGCTGCGAGTCCACCGGCAGATCCATCGCCGACTCCGGAGTAGCGGCGTCCGGGCAGACACCAGTCTACTGTCCCGTGTACGAGAGTCGGTTGCTGGCCACGGCGAGGCATGAGCTTAGCTCAGCCGCAGCGCTGGGCGTGTACGGGAGCCCTTACACCGGCGGACAAGGCTATGGGAATTATGTTACATATGGCACGGACGCCTCGGCTTTCTACTCGCTGGTAAGCCCCTCATCTGATCCCTCTTGTCATTGATTAATGGAGCCGCAGGGTGAGACTTGAGCCAGGCGCACCTCTCCTCTTTTCTGTACTCTACACCGCAAAATACCTGACATTTACTGTACAGTGATTTATCATCACATCATGTCAACTTCAAGTCAACTATTCTTTAGTAATTGAAAAAATACTTCTCAGCAAGACGAGATAGGCTCGCTTTCTTGATTTAGAGGCTGCCTTGAGACAAATCATTTTTAAGAAAGAAATTAAATCATTCCATTCATATTCACATTGGAAACGACTCCGTCTTTGAAGTCCCAACATTTTATATTATTGTCTAATGTTATTAAAAATAATTTATCTCATAAGGAAACCCAGTAGTAATGCATGGGCCTTTAAAGTCCAAGAATGATGTTTGTTCAGGTTTGTTTAGCGTTGAAATATATTAAGTGCTAACATTGTCTGGCATAAATTGTGGTGAGACTAATGTTTACAATAGCTATATTCTTTTTTAATAGATGATTTGTTTGGATAATAATTCAGAGACCCTCCTGGAACCCTCTTACAGATTTATTTGCCCAGATCCCTGCAGTGAACAAGCTTATAAACCTACTATTTCCTATTGTTTTTCAGAAGTTATATTTTGGACAGACATGTGTTGAAAATTGTAGCTTTAAAAAGTTCTGCCATTTCATTATCTACATCAGTAATCATGGACAATGTATCATTGTAATAGTTAGTAATTAAGACTTTTCCATGTTTCACTTTGCTGCCATTATCCTCTTCAATATACCTAATGAATTGCATATATAACAAATATAAATTTATCTCATGTATATACTTTGTCAGCACCATATAATCATGTAATGTCCCAAAATTGAGTTCCTCTTTGTGTCACTCTTTAAAACTTTTGTCTTTGTGTATGATTGCAGGGCACATTTGATACTAAAGATGCCACAGCCTCTGCCCATGCGGGGATAACCCAGGCAACAGCTTACTACCCTTATGATCCTACCTTGGGACAGTATCAGTATGACAGGTATGTTGCTTCTATGACAATGTGATGTCTGCTGAATTTTCTTATGTAAGAAACTTGATAATCAAACATCTTTGAGTGAACTGTATAACACGCTTGTTTATTACAAAGTGGGACAGGATGGGAAATTGATGTCCAGTTAGAAATCCACCAGACCTCATCTGGAGCTGCTCAGCCCATTTTCACACTGGTGTGCAGGCGTATGGCAGATACTTAATGCTGCTAAAACAGGAAGGAAGTCTCAAATTGTGCACTAGTGTAGGCAGAGTTTTCCCACCATTAATGCAATCATTCTTGAGAGGTCAAGGTCATTTTCATCATGTCAAGAAACACTGGGAGATCACCTTCATTTCATGACACATTTCTTTCCTGATGTTCTCCAGAAGACTCACAGCCCTTTTAGGAAGGCACAAGGCCTCATCATTGTTGTGAATAGCACGTCTGCCATACTAAAAGGTCTTCCCAATAATGAGATGACATCTAAATGCTCTCTGTGACGTGGTGAAATGAGAATGACGACTACATCTGATTATTTCAACTGTGATCAAACTGCTCTTTGAATAGAACCAGCAACAGGACAACATAGGATACTACAGAAAACACTCTCTGTTTTTATTGTGTTGTGCATTAATTGATCAGCAAAGTGTCATATTGATTAGCTTTATTACAAAATCAGAGTTCATATAACCCAAAACCCAAGAGCCAGCTTCTTTTAACCAATAACTCTCATTCCAGTAGTGCAAAAGGTGTCAGCAGGAATACTAACAAGTGCAGCAAAAGGCCTAAGTCTAAGCCAAACAGAATTAGTGGCAGTCTAAAAAAAAACAAGCAGGCCTACAGTCGTACCACTCTGACTGCGCCCGTCTTTTACCTGAGGGCCCATCATTACACTCAATAAAGCAATTTTACAGTCTATTTTATCTGTGAGGGAGCAACACAGGGCATGGAAAGGTGTAGCACTCGCCTCCTTTTGATTCCCTTAGCAGTGCTTGACCTACACTAAGCTATACCAAGCAATAAAGGCCTCATAAAAGCCTCCCCTGAGAGGACTTTTACAGCTCACTGCTGACTGAAAATCAACACTGTGCATTTTAAATGTAGGCTGATATTTGTGGGAGAGGAAAGGGTATGATGGGAGTCATATGTTGCCCAAAAAGAATGGTTTTAAATAGGTCATGCATTGATATTGGAAAATATATTTACATGAAATCTAAATACACTTGACATTAGTACTTGTAAAACATTTTACATGGTTAAATTTGCATGTTTCAAAAAGATACTGATAGCAGATTTACATTGGATTCCAGCATAGGGGCTGCGGAGGTTATGTGCCTTTTAACTTGTAAAGTATTCTGCGCATGGTCCTAGCAAGTCCAGTGTAATTATATGAAACAATGTTCTGGCAGTTTTCATTTTACAGTTTACCAAGGACTAGATAATACATTCTGTATTGTGTGTTTCAAAGGCGGCGGTTTACTCTTTACCTGCACCTCCCTGTACTTTCCAAACAATGTCTCTTAATAGACATGTGTATTTGATGTCTACCTTTACTTTTCAGATTACACAATTACAGCAGCAGATTGGTTCATGAGTGGGGCTGCAACGGTTACAAAGCATTTTATGCATAATTTTAAGAAGAAACCAAGAAGCAGTTGGCTCTGTCATGGAAACTGCCAGGGCAACACATTTCAAATTGTCACGCAACAAGCGTCACATATTATGTTTACCCTCTCATTACCACTGTGGTTGTGTTCTTCTCATTAACAGATACGGTTCCATGGATGGGGGAACGAGGCGGAAGAACGCCACGCGCGAGACAACCAGTACACTGAAGGCCTGGCTGCAGGAGCACAGGAAGAACCCGTATCCCACTAAAGGAGAGAAGATCATGCTGGCCATCATCACCAAGATGACCCTGACACAGGTCTCCACCTGGTTCGCAAATGCCAGGAGGAGGCTTAAGAAGGAGAACAAGATGACATGGCCACCTAGAAATAAGGGCTCAGAGGAGAAGAGATATGATGAAGATGAAGATGGGTCTCAGGAGGAGCAGATAAAGAGCGAGAACAATGAGGATGGTTAGTGTCACAATGCCTTGATGCTCTGTGGAAATAAAGATCAACTTTAGCGTTTTGCTGAATTGTTTGCAGTATATTGTAATATTTACAGTATATTCAGGACATCTCTTAAAAATGCATTGCTAAGTTGCGTTGTTATGTTGTATAGTGGGGCATTTCTGTTTCTTGGAATGGAAACATTCATCAACTAAAGTTTGACTCTAACTTGAAATAAGAGCATGTGTAAATAGCCGGTTTTAGGAACTGTTTCTTATTTCATTATTCTCGTAGTCACTCACTTGGATGGATCAGGATATTAATTAATGAGGAACAACTTAGAGAACAACATCTATGACCACACTCCTGTGCAAAGTTCACTTCTACCGTACATCTCAAGAAACTTAAATCTATTTACTTTTCACATAACACATTAAAAACTGGGACAGTATTACCACACTGGCATTTTTTCATTTCTTTCAAAAATGTCAATTAAAATAAGATGTGATAAAATCTACTCATCAATGTTAGACATTTGATTCGCTAAAGCGTCATCAGTCTTACTTTGATCTCTGACTTTATTTTATAATTGAACATGTAATTTTATGTTGTTTGTTGTACGTTTAATGTTAATATTCATCAAACTCTATTATACTGAGTGATAACAAGCAACAGTCAGGCCTTCAAATTTGTTTAGTTTATCATTTTATCCTTCTAAGATGCACTGTGCTGAAACCACTTTATTTATTTGTATTTTTTTTAAATGTAACCTGTCAACAACACCAGCAGTTGCCATAGGACTCTGGTCCTCATAAGACCGTTTAAGCTAATACAATTAAACAGGCCTCTGTCAGTTTTACACAGGGATGTAGTGGAAGTGAAAGCAAGTTTAGGTATCTTTTTTTAAATTACTGAGCTGATCATGATTTAATATTTCTTACTGGCCAAAATGCATTTAGTTAACAATTACTTAATGTCTATCTAAACTGTATAGCTAACCTTTATAAAGGGTGAATATTGACTTGTGACTTTTTTTCCTCATGATGGTAAGAGGCTGGATATGTAGGTTCAACACTATTTAGCTAACATTAGCCTAATTCGTTATTTAAAGTAGAACAACTGTATTTTAAAAAATTGGGATTACAAGTTAAATACTTGATTTGAGAGAGATTGTTCGGGATGCCTTTATCAGATCTGATCGTGTGACACAGTATCTTTCACTGACATGTCTGCTGTCTCCTCTCTGCTCTCTTTCTCACAGAGACCAGAAGTCGGGCTGATAAGGACCTCCAGTTGAGCGACCTGGACGATTTCGACACGCTGGAGTCTGAGAGCTCGGAGTGTGAACTGAAGCACCGATACCACATGAACACACACATGTCAACGACGGGCGACTGCCCCACCGACCATCTCATCAAGGACGCGTCTCTGAAAATTCCCATCCCTGTTTCTCTGGGAGGGGAGCAGGACTTGAGCAAAAGTTGTCTCAAAACGAGCCCGGAGGATTTCCAACCGGACAGCAGACAGCAGGTAAAAGCATGTTATAACCAGCAACAACAACAACACCAGATAGTAGACGGCAAACCGCGGATCTGGTCTTTGGCCCAAACTGCGACATCCCTGAACCAGACTGAGTACCCGTCCTGTATGCTGAGGTGCCAGCCGCCGCCCTCCTCCCTCACCCCATCCCCCGCCGCTACCTCACCCGTGACCGGCCTGGACAACAGGCAGGACTCGCCGGTCACGACCCTGAGAAACTGGGTGGACGGGGTTTTCCACGATCCCTTGTTCAGGCACAGCACTTTGAGCCAAGCTCTGACCAACACCACCGTCTCTTGGACCACGAACGCCAAAGGCGCCATTCTGGAGGCTGAGAGGAGCACGGCGGCCTTGCAGCAGCACCAAGACTCCTCCAAAGACAGTGACATGAGTTTCCCAAAAACTATCAACAAACTGTTCTGTTCCTAACAAAACCAAATGACCCTTTTATTGCGAAAAGAGAGCCTTTTTGTGACTGACTGAAAGTCGGATGGAAAAGCTTATTTCGTCTCCATGATTCCCTCATTATGTTTAATTCGTTTAAAAAAGCAATGGTAGCTATATACTGTTACATTGGCGTTACACTAGTGACATATCCGATTGGTTGGGCTTATTTGATTTAACGCACGCACAAAACGTATCGAAACGTATAACTAAAAGTTTACATATTGGGAAAAAATGGGCCTAAGGTTTACATGGTTTTTATTTTATTTATTTTTTTTATTTACTACGCGCATGCAAATGTAATTGAGTATTATTTAGGTTTCAGAAGTTGAGCATCACTATTAAAAGAAAAAAAAGTCTCACAAATGCACAGCTCTCTTTGGAAGTGGATGAGAGCGTCTCAACTTTGTTCACTGAAAATAAAAGCAGTCGGTTTCTGAACAGCGCCTGTGATGTTGGGTTAATAGTACGAGTTGCTGTCCATGGTGCTGAAATAAGGGGGGCTACCTCGGCCTTGTTATTCTTCCCTGATCTGGTTTTGCATGTTTTTCTTTCATGGAAAAAAAGTCCAATCCTTTACAACTAGGACGCATGTGGCCTACTACACGGCTGAGCAGAGAAGGCCTTTTTAAACGCAATCTACTCCATTCCAGTCCATTCTCAACCCATTAAAACACGCGCAATCTAACATCTACCATGTGTTATTTTTCAGAAAAAAATCGACTCTTATTTAGTGACAGCTAGAAAATGAGGCAGCCCAACCCTCAAGACAGAGCAATATCAGTATCTAAGATCTGCCTCATTAATTCCCTCTAAACAGGGTGTAATTGGGATGTCCGCAGTCATATTTCATGTCAGACTATTGATTCACCCTCTCTGCTCTCTGATAATATTATCGAAACATCTCAACATCGCCCATGATGCAGCTGTCAAAAGGGTAAGTTATTCGCCATACGTCCATTAATGGGTTCAAAACGTAGGCCCTGGGAAATAATTTGAAGTGAGGAGTTTTCGTTTTGACACTAACCCCTCAATTTCATAGAGACGGGGCCCTACAGAAAACATCCGGGATGCTGATTCCTCCCCTGAAAAGTGAAAGGGCTTTGCGAGAGAGAGGCACTCACGTCGTCTAAAAGTGAAAAGGGCAAAGGAACTCGAATTAGTTGTTGTAGATAAAAGGGCAAAAAGAAAGGAGTCAAGGGTACTTGACAGTAATGGCGAAAGTGGAGCTCTCGGGGGACTCTGTCCTGTGAGAGGGGAAAGGGAGGGGGGGGCTTCAGTGATGAATTTTAATGGGAAAAGCACATCTCTCCCCCTCTTGAAAGAAAGTGCAATGGTGGACAAAGGGGATTTTCTATAAATCGGAGTCAGGGTGAATGTTTTTATTTGCTTTATAGTTCAGAAAACCTTGCCTGCAGCATTTCTAAAGCAAACTTGACATGACCGCAAAATAAATAAGAGGAAAGACATAAATATCGTCAGGGAAAATATATCTGACAGGTGCAGGGTTAATAGGTACTCGTTTTTATTTATACGAGAATTTTTTACGCAATTTCTTTAATGTAGGCATGTCAGCTGTTAGAAGGCTACATGCAAAAATATGTATTTAATTTTTCATAGCTACTGATAGAAAAATCAGGCCAGAGTTTAAGTCCCCACAGACAAGACAATATAGCCTCGACGTTTAATTAATTTAGCATGAAGACAGATTTTATTAGACCTCCGAACCAAGTGGCTTTTTATCCGAGAGAAAGAGACACGAAGTAAGACAGGGAGGGGACAGGCCCAGGGAGAGAGACGCGGTGTGTGGACGCAGGGAGAGGGGGGGGGAGCTATAACTAAATCATTCAGCCGTGGCAAATGCGAACACACAGAGGGAGCGAGATGGTAAATTAACAGGAGCTTTTTACATAGAGACCAAATAAAACTGTAATCAGCGACGCGTTACTTTTCATTAAGCGGGTTTGACAGGAGCATATTCAGCCACTCCGACACAGGAGCAGGGTCCGGGCTGAAATAAACTGCTCTCAACCCAAGAGTCATAAGATAATTCCTTAAGCTCCATTAACAACTCTTAGCCGCAGGAAATGGGCTCCCCCTGAAAACATCTCCAAATCTAAAAGCTTTATCGACCTGGCAAACCTCAGCTGATGGCTTCTCCCCCCCCATCCTCCGCCTTCACACCCTCACCTCTCTTTTTCTCACTCTCTCTCCTTCACCCCTCCCGTTTCCGTTTTTTCAACTTAAGGGACAGAAACGTCCAACTGAGGTAATAGACTTTGACACAACACATTAAATGGGAAATGAGAAAAGGGAGACGAAAGGGCACCCTTAAACGCCTTTTAAACGTTACCAATTAGAGATTTAAAACTTGAATAAGATGTAGGCCTTTGGCATATGCCTGACTGATGGGACATTTAACTGGATACCTCCCCGCTTGGTTAAAAGCAGCACGTTAGTGAGCGCAGTATAGTCCTCCTGTGAGGTAGCCCAGTCAAAGGATTCATACATACATAGCTTTCTGAAAAACACCTCCACCATGTCATGTGTAACATAATTGTCTCCAGATAAGTAATTTTAACCCCACATCGGTTCAAATAAAATCCTAAAAGTTTGGAACCCTATAGCCCTAGTACTTTTGCCTTCCCTCATCACCTTTTTTTTAACAAGCATCCTGTCAAAGACACATGCTCTGTTTGTAGTGGTAGAAGAAGGTGCACAAAGCTGACTGAAACACACAACAATCTGCAGCAGCTTCCCAGAGAGAGAGAGAGAGAGAGAGTGAGAGAGAGTGAGAGAGAGAGAGAGAGAGAGAGAGAGAGAGAGAGACTGGGTCAGGTTAATACCACTGTGACCCTGAGCTATAAATATATTTACACATCATTACACTTCAACATACACACACTCAAACTCACACACATGCACAGAATCATGTTCAAATGCTTGCGTCTAACGCACACACACACACACACACACACACACATCCGACTTAATTGAATATTTAATCTATTCACTGACTAACATCAATATGGTGAGAATAGCAGTAATGTGATTAAAGCTTAAATGAAAATATGAAGCATGACCTCACACAAAAGAGCAGTGTACAGGGACCACACACACACACACACACACACACACACACACACAGAAGCAGAAAGCACAATGCTGTTATGGCTATAGATGCTAATGCTGAACGTCCCTTTCAAGAATCAATGGAATGGCCTTTTATTCCAATTAAAATGGAGTGCATTGTTATTAGAAAATATAAATTCATAGCTACAATAAGCAAAACAGCCTGTAGGTGTGGAATCGTATCATTTCAAATACATGCTTTTCACCCCCAGAGGATTACATTACATCTAAATGTCAGTTAATGTGAATGCTTGGCATGGCTGATCTTAGCAAATGAACATATTGATATAATACAGAATAATATACCAAGTCGATAAGTAGTGGAGTTCGTAGCAGCGAGTAGAGAAGACCAAAATAGAGCACTTTACATACAGAGAAGTTAAAAATTTAGATTTCATGGCGCCAGTTGAGTTCCGTGTTTTTGATGAGAGTTGCATCGGTCCCATCATCGTTCAACAGCCACCAGGATGGCCCTCCACAGCTGTCAGGTTGAGGTGTAGAATATTTACCCCTCTACTTTAAAATCTGAAGTGCCTCCTCTTATTCTTCCTCCACTGCTTGGAGATAAGGCCATGGTGTTTGTGTGTGTGTGTGTGTGTGTGTATTTGTGGCTGTGTTCAGAGCCCTGCTGCCAAAAGGACATGTCCAGGGTGTGCCTTTAGGCCCCAGTGACTGGCCTCTATCAGGCCTCTATCATCGCCTCCCTGGAGTGGTTCCACAGGTCAAGAGGTTTTAGCCTGAGGGGCATCGCTTTTCACCGTCTCAGCCATCTCAGTTGGACTGAAGGAACTTTTGGGGTGTATGTTACGGATAAAAAAATGTCAACTTATCAAGTGCTATTTTTTCTGCTTCTACGCTTACAGATGAAACATGTTCTAAAATATTCAGAACTGATTTTTTTTTATTACAAACAAGTTACATGGTCTCTCAAACTAGGAAATATAAAATAAATCACCATAAAGCTTGGCATACTACATACCTCATTATGCTTACAAGTGGTTGTGGTCCCCCCAAAAAAGGCCTGGATTGTAATCTCACATGCTCTTAAGGTCAGTGGAGAGGTTAAAAGGGTCCCATTATGGGTCATCACAACACACTTAAACTCTGTCAAACAACTTTGACTCAGTTAAGCTCCCCACCAGATAACTGAGATTCAGTAAGCAGTTGTCCGAGTTGATTGCTGTCTGTTTAATATGAGGATGAATTATGATCTGCATTTGTTGCCTTGTATAATCTCAGTATTTCTCATTTTCATGAAACATCTAATATTACAGTAGTAGCACACTCCTTTCTAAAACTGAGGATATTCAGGCAGCTTGATGCAATTTAATGGAGGAAACAATATTTCCACAGATGATTCATTGTGTCTCATTATGGGATTTGATGCACACATACACTTTATATTTCTAATGGGAATGTTGTTGGATGAAACATCGTTAAATCAAAGTTAAAAAAATACATATTCAAATGTATTTGGTGATAAGGTGTTCCTATATTGCTGAAGCAGTGATGCTAAGTCAAATCTTGTTGCCTTAAGAGTTACTTGTGGATCAGATGTACGTATGCCACAGCATTTTATAGTCATAATGTGTTCACTGTGATTACATTGAGAAGAGCTGCATCTGTGGAATTTAACGAACATCTATCGTTATGTAAGCCAGCAGTAGTTGAGTAACCTGGAGGTATAGTTACACACAAAAAAAGGTGGGAAAAAAGAAAATGAGTTGGACATTGTTTTTTTCATCTACAGTACTGCTAAAGCCATGTAGAAGTAATTGCTAAAGGTCAAAAGAGACTGTGTTTTACCAACACATTTGTGTTTATCATTCAGGACAGATCAATACAATATTGTTGTTTTAAAGAACAAAAGCCAGGGGAGACTTAACACTGACCTTTGCTTCCATTCCCCATTGTGTTCAAGAGGTCCAACAAAACATACAAATGAGGCCCTCAGGTTTCTCTGGATATAAAAGGTTTTTGTAAGCGCTGGCTTGGTGTTTAACTGTTGAAAGTATTGGATACTTTTTTGTTCAATAAATCTCCTCTAAAAAATCACTTAGGAGAGAAATCTCTGACAGCCTTTTGGCCATTGTCCGGACTGTTGTTGTTTAGACTGCCATAAGAGACAGAAATGTATTAACTCAAACTTTAATCATCCAAAAGTCTATATAACAGGTTATTATCAACCTGATGTTTCCTTTACAGAACACCATCACTGTGCACCTCTGTAGGAACTCAGTTAATAGTAATGTGCAACTTGTAGCAATAGCATTAATAATTATTTCACAATAATCATCTTTTCTTTACTGATACAATTTGCACACTGGCCCGACAGTATTCTGTGCAACCCTGTCTCCTAGATAGTACTAACTTACAACAGGAAATACATATATTTGGAATATTTTTTTCATCAGTATAATTAAGAAACATTAATTAACACATTGCCAAGTTGCAAAATGATGCTACTGATGTACAAACAAAATGTTCACTGACAGTCGTTTTCATTTGTTGTCCCATAATCTATCCTCTCAAAGCAACTAAAATATGATAAAGAAGTTAAGTTCAGGTTACTCATAACACTTGTTTAAACCTGCAGTAACTGATTTTTTGGCCACAAGATTTGAGCAAAACATTGGTAATCATCCCCTTTAAAGTTTATTTGGCAAACCTGTTAGCAAATACTTGCTTATTTATACACATCCAGGAGTTACAGAGAAACATTAGCAATCATTTATCCAATATTCACTTTCCTCTCTAACAACTCCAGAGTTCGGAGGGAAATATCTGTCTCTTTGGTTGCTAAATGCTTTACTATGTTCACTAGCTGGTCGCCACCTATGTATGTCTGCTGTTCAATGGTGAGCAGGTAGTGTACAATGCACTTTTTAGAGCTTTTTACATTGACAACAGCTGCCTGCTGGAGCCACAAATAACACAATGAGAGTGATGAGAGTGAGCCAGAACAGTAAAGTTGTGGGCCAGACAGATAAACTTGGATGGCTAATTTTTTTTTACAGCTTAACAAAAACTGAGGGCCTTAATGTTGCCTCCGATAGCATAGCTCCCATGATCGCTCAGGGTCACGTTCGTCAGCTGGATAGTCAAACCTCAGGAAGTTTGGTGTTGTGTTTGACCAATGGATGTACTTTGATAAATATATCAAGTCTTTGACCCGTTTTGTTCATTAAAAAAACATTGGCAGACTCAAACCTTTTGTGTCAAAACTAGAACTACACTGCAAAAATTATCTAGGCAGTTCAACTAAAAAACTTCAGAAAAAAAAGTCTCACAAATGCTCTTCAAAAAGTTCAGTTGCTGCCTTAAAAATGTGAGTAAACTCAATTTTAAGAAAAGCTTTGTTTCAACTCATGATGTTATGTTATACAATCTGTTTAATTAATGATCATTTATTGTTTGAACTTAATCCTGTGAGTTAAAACAACTATCTATAATACATTGTCCATTCAAGGAAACTTGCTTTCTCTTGTCAAACAAACATACAATTCTACACCCTTTCAACTCACATTTTTAAATTCGGATGACTAAATATAAGAAGATTCAAGTTAATTTAACTTGGAAATGCAAGTTAACTCAACTTGAAGATCACCTTTGTTTCAACTCATAAATTCAAGTTCATAAAGTTGATACCACTATATATTTGCTTCAGTTTATGTCTGTAAAGGGTCTTGAAGACAGACCACAACAACAGCACTGCTGTGCTATTATCTTTGATGACTTGCGGCAGGGAAAGACAGTTTGTTGGTGCTGTTCACACCGCAGTCAAAATTCAAAATAGCAAGAGATGCAACCTCCTTTCTGAAATGGGCTTAAGGCCATTGTCAGGAACCTTTTCCACCAGTGGCACTTGTTACCAGAGAAGTGTCTATATTTTGGTTAGAATTTGAATATATGACTTATCTGTAGTGTATAATTAGCAAGAACACCACCATCTCTACCTGTATCTGTTAAACAAATAAAATTTTCTGTATCTGTACTCAGAATGGGCGGGCTTAATCTATAAGTGGTCGGGATTAACTGGAAGTTGTTTAAGCCTGAAATTTGTATCAGAACTTGCAATATTTATTAGAAAACTATTAATAGAGCAGCCTCAGAATTGAGCTTCAGAGCAATGTTTTTGATTTTTTTTTAAATCGTTCCTATATTTATAATTTATAACAAAACAGATATTAATACATTTTACTCTGATGATACTCATAATAACTATCTTAACCAAGTACTCGCTAAACACTAATAATTAGCTGATTATATGTTTTTCTCAAACTCAAAAGATGCAGTACCTAGGCATTTTTTTCTCTTGCTCCAATCCTCACACTCTCACCTTTTTTTCAACTGATAACTTACATAAGTAAGTTCAATCAGCACGACAAAAATGTCAAATAGTCACAATGAACACAATGAATTAATGCAAGTTTAACTTTCTAAAACTCATAACTCATCAAGTTGAGTTCAAAATCCAAAACTTGTCAGAGCTATTTGAGTTGAAAAGAAGAAGTAAGTTGACATAACTAAATGGGTCAATGATTTTTTTCAGTGTAGAGATGATTCATGCATTTATTTCATCCCAGTTAGACTCCCTCTTCGCCTGTCTCAGCAAGTAATCCCTGGGCCGTCTACAGATGGTGCAGAACGCTGCCTGGAAGGCTGTTGACCAGGTCTAGCAGGACAAGTCACTTCACACCCGTCCTGTCATCGTTACATTGGCTCCCTGTCAGGTTTAGGATTCAGTTAAAGGTGCTTGTTTTCACGTATAGCCCTGCTTGGTCAGACAGCTGGGTACATTTCCAACCTGCTTCCCACGTATATCACCAATAGGCCACTTAGGTCTTCAAACCAGGGCTTACTAGATGTTCTGTGCGCTTGACTGAAAACAAAAGGTATTCGTACGTTCCAAGTGATGGCTCCGACACTGTGGAATGCTCTTCCCTTAGACTTATGTTCTACAGTCATTGTTGATGCCTTTCAAAAACATTTAAAGACTCTTTTATTTAAGTTGTCCTTTGTCTCGCCACATGATGTCTTAAGTATGCAAACTTATGTGTTTTAGGGTCCTTTACTGTCTATGGTGTATTTACTGGCTATTTTACAAATTTTATGATATTGTTGCTCATGTTTTATGAGCAACAATATCTAAGAGGAGAGCAGCAGATTTAGGTGAAAATTCTCTGTAGGTTCATTACTTCAAGTGACTTCTTTCACATTGTCATTTTTTTTTCAAATAGTTTTTACATACATGTGTAGTCACATTAAGGAAACTCATGGTCTTGATTTGTCGCATGAAATGTTAATTTCAACATTTAACTGCAATATTTCCCTATCCATGATCATGAAGTGCATATATTCCCTAAATGTAACCGTTGTATGCTCATTATCCACCCTGACTACCTCCCTTTGAGTTGCAAAAAAGCATTGCCAAACCTAATTCAGGCAGAAATTATATTTCTGTCACCATCCTGTCTGTGTGTCTTGTTGGGGAGTCTGGGTTTTAGTTCTATGTCTTTGGTCTCTCTGCCTGCCTGTGCCTTGTTAACCTTGATCCCTGTCACCTGTGTTGCTTCCGCCCTGCTCGTTAGTCCCTGTATATATACCTGGTGTTTCCTGTTAGTCTTTGTTGGGTCATTGCAGTGAGTTGTAGTTTGTTGCTTGCTGCCTGCCTGCCTGTTTGTTTGGATCAGCCACTCCACCTGTAAGTGTGCTCGTCTTTTGTTTAATAAACCTTTTGTACCGTACCTACTCTGCTCAGTGTCCTGTGTTTGGGTCCACCAACCTTTCTCACCACACACACATGACAATTTCTTTATAAAATGTAATTGGGTTGGGATTTTGTATTAGCATCATTTAAAGTGGTTGTTTCTGCATCTGCTAGAAACAAATCCAAAATCAACAAGAAAACCACAGTAAAACATAGCAATGCTACAATATAACCCATTTTTACCAGTTAGAAATGCATAATGCTGCAGACTGTAGCTATTTCCCATCAGCCACAACAGGCTTGTCCAGCTGCATGGTTGCTGATCATTGTTTTTAGGGTTTGGCTGATCATGCAAAAATAGTTTACTCAGTGGTGGCAGTGGTTTAACTGTTTGCTCTTATGCAAGTTGAAATTAAATCCAGCCAACCATTCAGTATGGCTGGTCTAGTAAAACACACAACTGTAGCCTAAATTCTTCTTGACCATTGGCTGCAGTATGGGTATGTGCACCATGGCATTCTGCTTTTTATGTCAATAGCCCAGCCCAGTGTCCTAGGCCTTTTGGCTAATTCTGCACAACATGATTTATGTTCATTGCCAAGGTGTAATGGTGTGGTGGTTAAGGTAGAGGTTGCCCGTGTAGTGATTCCCATTGTAGACCTGCAGTCAAACTTTATGATATTTCTCTAACTGTAACCAATTGTTTTAATTGTCTTAATTAAACCATTGTGTATGTGTCAAAACCACAATCTTTCCTTAACCATGACCATATCATAGTGCAGATATTGCGCAAAGCAGGAATTTGGAAAAAATACTTAGGCCTTGAACGTAATTGAGGGTTTTGCCCAGTCGTCCAATTTCAACGTTTATGTCTGGCAACTGGGTTGCAGCCGACCAGACATGATCGTATCCTTGGAGCGACTGAAAAAAAAAATTGTGCTTCAATGTCTAACAATGGATTGTCTTGTCGGACTGTTTGCCAATTAGTTTATCAATAAATTTTCTGTGGTTTTCTATCTGTCTTGTGAAGTTGTTTTTTTGTTTGAGTGCTTCTGTGACCTTTGTTAGTCTCATTATGGGGAAAAGTTCCTGCATTGGGACTTCCATTATCTGAAAATGTTGTATTGGTGTTAGTGTTGTCTGCTTCAGTGTTTTCACAGAAGAATGTTAACCCCCTTACGCTGATTGTCAGAAATTTGCATCAAACTTCTTTTTAGACTGCAATTCTAGATAGCGCATGGATTCCCCCAATGCCTGTTAGTGCATATTCGATACCTGGGAACCTTTTGCAAGCACTGGTTTCTTGTTTATGCCTATTGTCGCTAATTTGCATCATACCTACATCATACCTGAATCTTTTCTATGTTCACTTAATTTAACAACAGCTTGAAAGGAAATGAAAACAAATTATTTTTTTATTGTGAAAAAATTCAGGCATCAAGGGGTTAACAGTCCTATAAAAGTTCTCAGTAACCAAACTTCTTTCTCACTCTGCCATATGGCTAAGCAAGATCTCTATGGCTTAGGTACAGCCATGTTAAACACTATTTACAGCCCCAAAGCATTAGCACATCATTTTACATGAGATAAACCAGGGATTTGAGTCAAAATTGATAGCAAAAAGCGTTCTGTGCTGTGAGCATGAAAACAATTGTACTTTTGTGGTCATGTATGAAAACTAGTTGTTGGTCTTGCACTGGTTGATATGAAAACATTAACAATTATATAGCTTGAATCCAACAATTTCCCTGGGCATGGGTTTACAGTAGAAACCAGCATTTTATAAAGTATGCGGTACAACTGGAGTTTTTTTGCAAGAGCGAGAATGAAGGCAAAGAGGTTCCGAAATAGCACCTCTAACAAGTCCCGCAGAGAGAGGAAAAGAGACACCTTTGTGGGCCCATTGCTCCTGGGCTACAACATGTAGTGTGACGACTCAGTAACTCCAACAGGTCGACTTTAGACTATTTGGAGAGTTTTGAGAGACAGCCTGGCCAACTGTGAGGATGTGCTCTGACGCGCTAGGTGATTCTCCGTCTGCCGTGCGTCTCAATCAAGCCTAATGTCTGCTTCCTGGCTTCTCCATCGTTACCCTTCGCTCTCCTTCCTCTCAGCTTTTCTTTCTATCTCTCCTCTCCTCAAGTGGAAGAAGGGGGATTCATTTCCCCCTCTAAATTATGATGAGTCAGCCAAGCGATGTGCCTCCCACCTTCCTCAGAAATAACTGTTTGACTCAACCTACAAGTTGTATTTTCTCTTGACAATCCAGCGGGAGAAGGGGGAGACAGCTTCTTTGTTCACAGGCTTGTAGCTGCACTGGACGGGTTGTGACTGAGTTTACAGTGTCCACAGACTGTCAGGCTAACTGGGACTTTACTGTGGACAAGGCTCTTTGTTTGCCATTCAGTGGAATATTTCGCAGGTATTACCAATGTGTGTTTTTGTATCCCTTTTGACAGGTAACATTTACCCACTTCAAAATTACCACAGTGCCAAAATGCTTGGATTTTAATATAAAAATAAACTGCACTTTCAGTAACATGAGATCACTTATTTTGGGCGTTTTTCTGTAAACATCCTCAAAACATACAGAAAGTATGTTGATGTTATTAGTCATCCTGGTACAAAAAAAATGGACTGATTTGTGTTGTATAGCGTATAACACATTGGGTAGTTAACTGACACTTACATGAAAGGGTCTACTGTAATCTTCTTTCACAGAAAAAACATACTATACAATGAGCTTCCAACAAGAACTTGTTTACTGAAAAAAAAGTTAAATACAAACAAAGATGGTGACCAACATTGTACCTTTTTGAGACACACATGAAATCTATTTAAGAATAACTGCATAAAAGTATATTTTGCCATGATGAATATTTCTAGAGGTGCTATCTTAAAAAATAAAAGTCATAACAAGTCAGGTGTTCCCTTAGTCTGGTCGGGGTGTGTGAGGTTCATCCCTGCATAAGCAGTGTGTGGGACTGGTATAGTGGCTGCGGCTGACTGATCTGCCTGCTCATTAAGGCACTAGCGAGCCCATTTGGCCTGCTCCTGTAATGGGAGCCTGTACTGTGTCAGAAACACTTATTTGCTCCACAGCCATCACAGAACATTAACATTCACGACAGCTCGTCACATGAGGGGGGCAAGGGGGGTCAGAAGGGTGTCTGAGAGGGTTTGCTCACTGCCCTAGCCCAGTCACACATGCACACACACACACACCTACACACACACACACAAACATGGGTCTGCCAGGAATTTCACACGCACACACAACAGGCCTGCATTTCATACATGCACATATGCAACACACCTAAAACTACATATCTGCAGCATATGCAGGCTCTTAGATAATATGTATGGACTCTTGCATGCATGCACACACACATGCACTGACACATTTTCATTCTTTTAATGCACCCTTTCGGAGATCACATGCTCTCTCTCCCACACGCACACACACACACACACACTTCAAAATCCTGCGTTCTCACACTCTAGGAAACATGCAATCAGCCCTCTAAGTAAAGGTCACATTTGCAATGCAGGTGACTCAAGCAGAAGGCAGCAGGTAATTGGCTGACGGGACGGGGAGCACTAATACCTCGTCTCTGAAAGATAATGTGATGGATGGGAAATGCTTGGCATTGGGGTAATTAGATGTGTTTGGAGGAGACTAGACCAGGCCAGGGCCTCCACTTATAGCGAGTGGAGGTAAAGACAGGGTGTGTGTGTGTGTGTGTGTGTGTGTGTGTGTGTGTGTGTGTGTGTGTGTGTGTGTAGAGGGGTGCAGTCAAAGACAGTGTGGCAAGGAATGTTGACGAGCAAGGGTCATGCGAGGCCTCCGCTAAATTTAAGAGATCAGGAGACAGAAATAGAGAGAGGAAGACTGAATATAATACAAGTTTTAAGATAGAGAGATTTAATAGAATATAGTGGACTTGATATTCCACCTTGGAACCAAGGATCAGCTGGAAATTAAATTAGGCAGCACAGCAGGGGACATTGTGGCAGAGTTTAGCATGTAGCACAGTAAATAAAACATGTGTTTTAGCGATTTATCTTTTTAGCAATGCCTCTTAATTACAGCAGCTGCAGTGTAATTGTGTAAGAATGAAGCCAAAAACATAAGCGACAATGGGGCACAATTAGTGTCAATTTACAATTTATATTTCTACATGCATTAGCTTGTCACATGCATGCACTTGTGTTGAAGAAAGGAGGGTTGTATTTCAGAATGTCACTAGGTGCATGCATCTCAGTGTGGCATATTACTTTTAAAAACATGTTAATTTGGAAACTGTATATTGATAGCTCATAAAGAGAAATTCAATTTCACTGTAGTTGAAATTTTCTGTGCAAACTGGAAGAAAGAATGCATACTGGCATGACAGCACACATATACAGGAAGGAGAGAAAAGGCACATGAGAAAGGAGGGAAAAGAGGAGTGCAAAGCGTTCTAATTGAAGTGGGCCAGCTGTGGTGGGGTGAAACCCTTTAAGACACATGCATTATTTACATAGTGTGTGTAGCTGTGTGGGCCTGAGCGTGTGTGTCTGTGTGAGACACCCTCTCTGCATCACACCTCCTTTGGTGAAGGAATATATTCTATCACAGGGCACCCAAGTGGAAACAAAGACTTAGACATTCTCCATATAGACTACATACACAGTCGAAGAGAGGAGGGTCAAAATGGAAATATCATCATTGACACTGCTCATAGGGCTGGAATTTACAAGCAATCTGGTATTTGAAGGAAAGCAACATATTGTCACACAATAATAACAAACGAATGTTACAATTCATTATATTCAAATACACTTTTCACATCCTTGCTAGATTTAAGAATTTATAATCAGTGAATTTCATCGCTGATTACACATTTAAACCCTGTATGCTCCTCTCCTCTTTCCTCACCCAGGTTATTGTCGCTGTGTGCAAATAAGATTAGTAGGTTGTATTTTCTCAGGTCTCTGCATTGAAACAGTAAGCCTAGCTGTGTATATAATTAGAGAGAGATTATGGCAAGGCCACTGCCAGCGAGCATGGCCAACTGACATTTTGTGTGTGCATGTGTGTAAAAGATTGTGGCCCGGGCTGTGGTTGTTGTGCAGTGGCCTCTCCGTAATCTCTGTGTAATTGTGAGGGTGTGTGTGAGTCCGTGTGTGTACAGGACCGCAGGTGATGTTTGAAGTGTAGCAGAGCCAGAACTTTGGAAAGTGCTGACAATATGGTGTCTCTGAAAATTGGTCAAATGTAAAGTTTGTGTATGTTGTAATTTTCCACATGATACAGTAAGAGTTGTGGAATGACTGGTATACTGTGAACACACTATATGGCAATGGATTAAAGGCTTATTAGGGTCCCTTTACATGCTAGAAATGTGTTCATTTGCTTGTCAGTGCTTGCTCTTTGTTACTCCAGGCTTCAATTCACAGTGTAAACACGCACCCCTGTGAACTTGGCAGATGTCTGTGGCCAGTATCTATCCTCCTGATGGCCCTGGCTGTTTGACTTTGATGCCATCGATATCCTGTTTATTCAGTCTGCATAGGAATAATCACTTCAGTAAATGTGTGATATTTTGCAGGATTTATAGGTTTGTAGGTCACAACTGTTTTTCAAACACACTGACTGGTGGGGTATTTCAAATTCCAAACCATATGACCACGCTCAGTGTCAAAACATGGAATTGGAGATATAAAAAGAATGAATGGATGATTACAAGGTAGAAAACAGGTCAACACCAAAAAATGTAAATTTTTTAGCAATATCTCACTGCATTTAGCTTGCATGTATAATGCATGTATGTTTTCCCTTTTAACTCACCTTCCAGTCTTCCACATTGACTCTCTTCACCTCGCTGTCTACCTTTTTAATTATTTAAAGGAAAAGGAATTGAAAAATCGGATATTGACATTAATCTAGTTTATGCTCAAAAAACAAACAAACAAAACAAAAAAATGTATTTATTTAATGCTATTGTATTTGTTTTCTAAAAACGTACAGACCATCTTATTTTATTTCTAGCTTACTATATGGTATGTTACATAAGTAACGGGTTCCTCACTTCTCAAGGCCTGTAGTTTTGTTGGGGCAGAAAAGCCCATCCAATTAAGCATTAAATTCCAAAAAATACAAATTTGGAAAGTTAAAACCTTTTCTTTCATCAAACACTCTGCAACCGCACCCAAAGCAACACAATGCCTCTATCTCACCACTTGTTTTCCATTTGCTTCCCATCACTCCATGTTGCCTGAAAGTTACTAAATAATAGAAGAATTATGGGTATTTTATTCAGCCATTTTTCACGCACAGTTTCACACAAATTTACGCTCAGAGCGCTTTTCTAACTGAGTGAAGAATCTTCATAGTGGTTTGCTGTTGCCTCCTCTAATAGATGCCTAACAGCTCCCCACACTCGCCTCTTGCAATTAGTTTCCATTGAATGCTATTGATTTCTACCCCCTTTCAATTACATACACAAAAGTCAACCACATAGATGTTTGTAGTCATTAGGAGCTATTCTTTGTGTCTTCTCCAATACTAATTATGTCTGGCTGCTGGTGTTTGTTATCCTCCCTGGATGAAAAAAAATAAAAACTCCAAGAGGGAAAAAAATAGAATCACTACATGCACCAGTGGACATCTGGGGTCCTGTCGTGTGTGTGCATGTGTGTGTATGTGAGTGAGTGGCTGAGCGCATGGCTATCCTGCCACCGTGAAGCCTATGGAGAATACACCTAATAAAATAAATATGACTTGGATAAAGAAAAAAAAAAGTAGAAAGTGTTTGTCCCTTGGCACGTCTCTCCCAGAGTGTGTAAAGCTATTGTGTTTTCTATGTGGCCTGGAGTGTCTGCGGCATTGTTACAGGAATGTTCCCAGAAATGTCTTTGTTGTATTTGATTTTAAGTAAATCCTGTCAATAAATGGTTATTTCCTCTGAACAGAATTGAGGACTTATACTGAAATCTCTTTGAAGATGAAACGGGCGGAGAAGGAAAGAAAGGAAAACTAAATAATTTTTGACACAGCGTTTATTTTGGTGAAATAATAGATTCAGTTGTATGTGAATAAATTCTCCAATGATGAATAAGCAAGCTTAAATTGTTTTCTTATGGGCCTTTGATGACTTTAATGTCCCTGTAAGACATTATAACAGTTCTACTGACTAACTGCTCTGTGATTTTTTTCTTGATTCCCTCCTCCTTGCAGATGTAGTGAAAATTTTGCAGATTAGAGAATAAAAGGTTGTTCAGGTCTCTGTATTTGAACTAACCTCTGTCCTATATTTACACATCCTCCAAACAGGAATGCCATGCATATGTACAGAACAGATTTGGCTAGCATTTCTGAGTTGAATCATTGTGCCCTTTCCTGTGCGTGGCATCAGTTCAATGATAGCTCTGAAAAGGGAAAGCGCATATTATGGCATGGAAATGTAGAAGTCGATTCTGGTGAATGTGTCAAAGCGTGTGCGTTAACCTCCTGCTTAAATACTCCTATGAGGCACAGTGACTATTGGCTAAAGCTTCTCCAATATCTTTTTGTAATCTTCACCTCATGCCTAACATGTTTCTCCTGTGCTTCAAGATTCCAGTGCCAGCCTTTTTTCTTTTTCACCTTTCTATTTCCACCACTTGCCACTACAGCTCAACCGCTGCCATACTTCACCCTCTTGAACCTGCCCGCCTCCTGCCTTCATCCGCCCAGCCAACCCCTTCCTTCATTCACTGTTTGTTTATTAAAGACCTTTTCTTTAAAATACTCCTCTCTGTTCTGTGTTTGTTCCTGTGTATGTCATTTACTCCATGGAATGAACATGCTCCATATATTTTCTACTTTAAAACAGTATCAAAACTTATAGTCATAGGTGTCACAAGAAATGTTGACTTTTTAAATACCTGGTCACACCAGCTTTTAAAACATTTTGCTACAAAATCAGTTAATTCTGATAGAATCTCCTCAATCGGTAAATGGAGAGATTGCCACTGTAACTCTGACTCCTACAGTGAGTGTGAGCATTATTTTTTTTTTTTTAGCCTTAATGGGTCTTCACCTCTTTTTAAAGTGCGTCTTTTCAGAGTTAGTCGGTATTTTGATAGCCCAGCTTAATCTAGTAGAGTTTTAAAATGCGCGTGTAAAGTGTTTTGCAGCCACAGAGAACATAAACGAATAACGAAGAAAAAAAAAGTCCAAAGCGTCTCCCAACATCACTCCAGTCTCTCAGAGAACTACTTGTGTGAAGTGTGTTCTTTCTGCAAAGTATTTTCATTATTTCATTGTATTCGAAGCCAACCATTAACCTCATCTGTATAAACTGCTCCACAAAGAGGAATCATTTGCTGACACCTAGGAGACAGGAGCCGACTTATTGTCCCATTAGCAACAAAGCCAACACGCATGCTGTAATTGACAGCCATTTCGCTTGTCCAGAGAGCTTTTTTCCTACTTTCCAACTCTTTATTTAATGAAACAATGCACCATGAGATCAGAATTTCAGGAGGGAGTAAATGGAGCAATACAAGGGAAACTAAAAAGAAAGACAGAGAGTTATTTTGACTAACCGACAGAAGTCTCATGTTCCAGGCTGGCCAGAGTTTTAGTGTGTTGGTGTTTAGCTCTTCAGCAACAGTAGTTCACCACCCAGCCCTAAGCGGATCCCTTCCTCGCCAAACCTCTAGAACCGCATACATGAATTTCACTCTGCTACTTTCTGACTGGGCCTGAATATTTAAAATGAAAATTTATCAATAGTGTGATGTGGAAGTATAAACAATGTACTGTCAGATCTAGTGTTACATAATACATTTTAATGCACGTTAGAACATTTTCGCATCAATGAAATTTCAATAATATGTCTATTTATATAGCACCAAATCATAACAGAAGATATCTCAGGACACTTTTCACATAGAGCGTCTAGACCGTACCTCTCTTCTCTCTTTTTAATGGCTGCTACATGTCTGCTGTTTATAACATGGAGATAATTGAAAAACCAAAAGTAAATGAAACCGTATTTATGAACATCATGGATCATACAGTAGGCTGCAAGTCAATATTCAAGAATAATAATCATTTCAATAAATCATAAAACATCCTTGTTATAGGACCTGCTGAACCTAATGCTATCACCAAAATTACCTATTGCCATACATAGCACTTTAATGGCGGTTTTTCTTTCACACACATTAACTTCAGTGCTTTTTTATCACCAAAGGTTAGCATTTAATAAATTTTCCCTTTGACAGCTAATTAGAAGAGCTTGTTTGACAGGTGCACGGATGTGTCTCAGGTATAGGTCTAATACATCCACTTTAAAAAGGATTCATGAGAAAACTCTTATCCGTTGGATCAAAGTCAGAGAAATCCTCTAATTATGATGAGGTTTAGACTGGGTGTCTCGCTCCCTCTTTTCCTTCTGCTCCCTTGATCTCTCCGTCATTGACTCTGCCATCTATCACAAAGTGTTCCTTTGATAATTACATGCCAAAATGACTTAAAACTCCCCCGCTAGGTGTAAGGCATTACAGCCTGAATGACATGCCAACTCACCTTAAGGACTTTTTAACAAGGTAAGTCTGGAGTACGCCATTGCAGTCACTCACTCTTTTGCACAATCATTTGGCAGCACCTAATTACAGTCTTTCATAATCCTCCGATTCGTTATTTTGACTAAACAAGTTCACATTGAAAGCCACTGTGGCAGTCTGCCATCTTTCTCTTTCTCTCTCCCTCTCTATCGCTATGTTTCTCTTTGTGTGTGTGTGCGTGTGTGTGTGTGTGTGTGTGTGTGAAAACATGCATGCAGAAAGTAAGGTGGAGACAGTCTGCCACTCAGTGAAACAGATAATTAACTGATGTACAGTGGAGTGGAGATTTATTTATTTATTTTAACAGATTCAGTGGGCAGGGAGGATCCCGCCTTTCTGTTTGTCAGGCGATGGAAATGAGACTTCAGGAGAGAGGGGCAGAGACGAAATAGAATGTTGATGGGCCAAATACCAAGCCACAAAGTCTCTAGCGAGTTCTTCAATGAGACACTTGTGTGTGTGTGTGTGTGGGTGTGTGGGTGCAAACCCCCAGAACAAGCCAGCAGAGCCTGAACATTTGGCACTTGCAGTTCATGTGTTAAATGTGGGCATGGTTGTCAGCGTGTATAGAGGTGTGTTGAACTTGCTTAGCATGTCCCATGGACACTTGCACACTTTGTATACTTTTACACAGCATGTCTGGGTTATGGAGGCCTCAACACAGGTGCCTGTCTGGTGGCTTCAGTATGTAAGAATACACTGTAAGCAAGCAGACCGTGTTGGGGGAGTGTGAGTGTGTGTTCATTTTGGATAGACCGTTCTTGCTCACGCTGGTTTCTTTTTTTTTGTTTCTATCTTTTGCTTTTTATCATGAAATCTCAAGAAAAAAAATCACATCATATTCACAAGAGAATGGAAACACATTATAAATTACAAATTGCAACTGAAATAAATGGACAGTACTAAAACGATGTTGAGAAATAAATTTAAAGTTGTTTTTGGTCTTCAAATCACAGAGATTTTCATGTAGATATAGGGTCATTTTTTGAGCAGAGATCAAAGATCTTTGTACTTGAGGTTTCTTTTCAGGTGCAGTTGGTTCACTTTTAGTAGAATTCCAATGGATCATTTGCAGATTTATGTTATGTTATGTTAATACTGCCATTTTGTTGCTAATTGTACATACAACATTAGGATAAGTCATTTAGGGATTCCAACAACATAGGAATCATGTGATTTTGTCCATTTTACAGCCTACCTTATGTTCATTAAATTAAATGCCACAAAAATTACCTCTGTTCTTCATAGCTCACTATTGGTGTGTTTCAAACAATGCGGGTGGTGTGCTGGCAGAACATCCTGGGCTTCAGTGGTGCTGTTGGGTTCAGTATATATTTAAACACTTAAACTAACCCATCAAAAGTCAGAACAACAAGTAAGCATTTCTGTTTTGTTAGCCTGCTGCAGCAGGGTTTGCTAACAGTTAGCTGAATATATAAAGATATAGTGATTGTGGTAGAAGATTTGCTTTTGCCTTGTTCAAAGACTAAGATTGGCACTTACAGACTTGCAGAAAAAGGCATTTCTCTATTCTGTCACAGTTTAAACTAGAAACAAGTAGGTGTATATGGAGTAGTTATGACAAAAATATTTGCATAACTGATCTAACGCTCTTAAAGTACTATCTACCTTTTCCTGCTAAAACCTTTGTGCATTTATTTATTAAAATGCAAATTATTGTACTTAAAAAATGAATGAATTTAAGATCCTTTGAGATAATGCTTAATACTCACTTACATGTAACACAGATAGAAACAGGTGCAGTACTTCAATAAGGTTTCTATACTGCCAGCTTAAAACTTGAGGTATGTTCCTTGTAGCAAGTTTAACCACATGAAGTGAGTCTTAAGTGCTCTGCAAAGTGTTTGGGGTTAGTTTGAGGTTACGCTTTAAGTGCTTATGCTCCCTTACAATTTAGACATTCTCTCATGTGTGCAACAGCTAGAGCCACATGCTGAAATCTAACCTCTCCATTCATCCCAGTGGCACCTTAAAGAACATTTTAAAGTCATTTAATGAGAATGTAAGAGGCTTCTCTGTAGGGAAAGTGTGAATCAAGATACTTTATACAGGATGAAGGAAGGTTTACATTGATTCAATCTATTTTAAGTGGTATGTAAAGCAACAGTGACCTCTATGGTTTTAAAAGGGAACTACAGAATTGGAGCATAACAAGCATGAAGACTTGAATTTAAGCCCAACAATAGGTTTCAGAGCTGGCGAAAATGACAAAATAGTCACTTTTTTTCTCAATGGTTACTTTAATTAGATATGTGACAACGTACATCTGCTTTATATCAACATCCAAAACATGTGTGCCTACTTATTACTATTAATTACTATTAATTCAACAGTGGCAAGTTGTCCTTTGGACCAGAATAAACATTTATGTCAGAATATGTTCCTTAAAAGATCAAATGAAGGACTTTATTTCATTGTGTGTGTGTGTGTGTGTGTGTGTGTGTGTGTGTGTGTGTGTGTGTGTGTGTGACTCTACATCACTTTTTGTGCCTTTCTTTTCAGAATGTGTCTCTCTGTGTCAGTCAGTCTTGTCTGTCCAACTCTGTGTCTATCATTTTGTGTGTGTGTGTGTGTGTGTGTGTGTGTGTGTGTGTGTGTGTGTGTGAGTGTAGTGTGAGAGAGAGAGAGAGAGAGAGAGAGAGACAGAGAGAGAGAAAAGCAGTCTGACTGTCAGACTGTCTGTCTGTCACCACTGATACTAGCAGTTTGCTGGAGGGGAAACAACCGGATATTTCTGCTTGACCGTACAGCTGCCCAGCCAGAGACAGCCTCTTGCCCCTCTGCGGACCGCCGTGTGTGTATGTGAGCAAGTGTGCGTGTCTGTTTATGTGTGTGTGGGTTGGAGACCGTTGGACAGTGATTTTGGGATCTGTTTCACCCTCAGGTGACTGTCAAGCTGTCAGAAAAGCAGGTTTGTTCCAGCTCGAGATGTACCTCACCATGTTTATATTTGCAGTTATTTTCCCCTTTGAGTGCTAACATCGTGTTGACAACGCTGTACACAGAGAGGCTGGACAGGTAAATAAGTCACACAACTCTCCTGATCAGCAGGAGTATTTCAAGAAGCTGAATTGGTAAAATAGCCAGATAACAGGAATTATATGTCCTTCTTAGACTAGTTTTCAAGTGGCAAAATGCTGCTTAATCTGCTCAGAATAAAAGAAACACTTTTAAATAACTATGAACAATTAGTTTAATAGGAAAACCAGAAGAAGTCAGAAGTTGTAGGGCAGTAAAAAACTCTAACGCTGTATGGTTAAGGCTTTACGGCTGCCTTATATGGTACAAAGCAGTTATCGTCTCTGAAAACTATTACAGTGATTTCAGCAAAAGTCCATGGTTTGATCCAGTGGAACGTGCTCAGATTGGAGCATGGGACCAAACCACACAGCCGCCATGTAAGCGTTATATCTGAAGCATCCATGTGGTTTATCATTCTACAGATAATAATGAGCCTCTTAGTTTATTGTCGTACACCGGATGACCTACTCCGCTCATTGTCTCCTCTCCCTGGTTGAGTTCGCCCTTCTAATCATTCCCCTGATCACTCCAGCAGCAAGGACAAAGTGAGAAAAGGCCCCTTTCTCACAACACCTGATTACCTATTGTGCAGACATAACTTAGTAGAGTAGCTTTCATCAAACAAAAATGGCCAACTGAATGCAATCAGCAATGACTGAACACAACATTTTGACACAAATAAAAGCAACAAAGTGTTTGGTCGAACAACAATCCCAAAATGTTCATTTTTATGATCCAGGATTGTAATGAATGAAAGCATGTGAGATTAGTTTAGGGTTTTGTTCAAGCCTGTTATCAAAGAGCAACAACAATGGCAGTGGAAAGATGGAACAGGCCTGTGTGAAACAGAAAGTTTTGGTTTTTCGAATTTCAAAGCCTTCCCTGAGAGTCACTCGGGGAAACAATCGCCCTGACACAGGTTCATTGTTTCCGGGCGGGTATAAATACTAGGGTCCTAATGTGTCTGTTGTTCGCAGTTTCTGGCTCTCCGCACTCATCACTTCCCAGAAGATATGTGATCAAAGATAAAGACAACAGCGTGCCAAAGAGATATCACAGAGAATGTGGGGATTTACATCTGCACTCCTCATAAAACCAGAAGCTTTTACAATGGAGCTCTGATGGGCCCACAAGGACTGAGCATAACTCTGTGTGTGTGTTTGTGTGTGTGTGTGTGTGTGTGTGTGTGTGTACGAGTGTGTGAGTACAGATTTCCAGCTCCTGTTATTATCTGCTGTGTGAGAAACACCTATGGGAACCTCAACAGAAAAGGCAATGTCAACAATTTCACGAAGGACCAAATATCAGAATCATGCAAACCTCTGTCTTGGACAATAACAAATGCATGTGCACAGTCCTATGTACACACACATACACAAACTTACACAAACACACAGCCAGATGCAAGCACATGCACATATGCACGGAAGAGATTACAATATTTCCCCCCTCAGCCAGATTAGACAAGATCAAATTATTTCCCTTCTATGATGCCAGTTTTCTGCCATCTAATGCCGGCTTTTCAAACAACACAAGGTTTATTGTGGGCAGCGCATAATGCAGCAGATTTCAAATTCCTGTCAAATGCGGTGTGACAGAATACAGGAGCTCTTCTCGCATTCAGCGGGAGGAGGCCTACGCTGGCCAGTTACACTGGCTGCCGCTAAGCTGTTTATGTCCTCCATTCAGCAGTTACACAGGCCAGCGAGTGTAAACACAACAGTATCTTTTTAATTGTGCTGTTTCAAGCCCCGCTTCTCTGTCGAATTAGAGAGCGGACCACTCTCTGTCTCTTCCCCAGTCTGGCAGATTAGGGGCCTCGCTGTAAGGAAATGCCGGGGTGGCTCGGGTTTGGGTTGTCACCGAATCAGCTTAAACTTTGCTCAGCAAGCATGGCGAAGAGCGATAACAACCAGATGCTTGTTTGCGGTGCAAAGATGCTGCGGCAGGGGGCGGCTGGGTGAAGGCGTGCGTGTGTGCCTACATCCAGCAGACTTTTCTGCTTGTTGCCGTCTTATTGGTTAGAAAGCTGGAAGATAAGGAGAGACAGAGTGAACAAAAGAGGCTGAGATAGGTCCTGTGTATGTGTGAGTGTGTGAAAGAGGGACATGGAGTAGGTGAAGCAGTGTGAGAGTGAGAGATGGTGAGAGTTTGAATACAGTTTAAAATAAAGTGTATACCCATGACAAATAAAATTGATTATTTTGGCAACATTTAACCTTTGTTATATAGTTAACATTGAAGGAAGGACAGGAAATTTGATAATTTGGGGCTCCTCTCCAACTGACTCTGGCTTGACTCAACCAGGACGTTTTACATGGCACATTTACATGGTACAGTATTTAATGTAATTACTATGCCAACAGGATGCCAGAGAGTTACGTGAACCAGGGTTGTTAACCAGTCAGTTAAATAATGGCTTAATTACTTCTTTAGAAGTTTATTGTTTATTAAGTCAAATTGTTAGTTCTTTGTTGAAAACCGCTTGGCATAACTGTTGGATATAATGTGCATGGACCTCAAACAATTTATTATTATGTATTTATTTTAGAAGGCAATTCTTAGAAGTGTATTTTTCCTAATAAAATGCAGAATAAAAAAACATAAAATAAATCTATCTTGCCATGAAATCTGAATTAAATTACATGTTCTGATTGTTTACTGGAGCGGACTTCATCTGTTCTTAAAGTGGTGTGTTATTTGATGAAGTTAGGTGATGTCATGCATGCACAGAACCCATTTCCCATCTCCATCGCTGCAGCTAAAATTCATGGATAGTCCATAGGGTTGTGAGTTTTTATTTAAAATTGAAAAAAGAAGCTTGAACATTCAACTGCTCATTACCTTTTCAAATTCAAAAATCCCAGTGTAGAAGTGGGTATATGAAATGAAATACATTTGTTTCTGTTTATCCATCCCAACCATTGAAAAGTCTCCAAAATTGCTTGTGATGCATTTTTGATTGTACCATGTGCTTTTGTAGAATGATCAGCTGGAGATAAATTGGTTAGGACGTGTACGTTTTAAAAATTTAAACATTGTCTTTAAAAGACCGGGGCATGGATATAACCCTGGAGGTTGAAATGAGGTCTGTATAAACTGAAGGAATTAACCTTTTCTGTATTTAAGAGCTGTGGAGATGAGACAAGAAAGTATATGTCACCTCTGGCATTCAGGAGAGAGGAGAGTAAGAGGGGGGTTAAGGAGGAAAGGTAATGAGGAAAGGAGAAAAGAGGAGAACAGAAAGGGGGGAGGAGAAATGTGAAAGCTCATGAATATTATAATGACAGTAATTGTATTTTTTAAACCATAGGTACTTCACAATAAGGCCAAGACTTGATAGGGCATGCTTGTCCCTGTTCTTCTTCTATCTTGATTAAAAAAAAACAAAAACATTTTGAGCTTTAAAACAGCATTGCTGGTTGAAACAGTTTTTATTGATAAAGCTGACTGCGGGACTTTAACACATAAATGAACATCAAAGCCTTGCCGAACGAGTTCACGCAATGCTAAAAAGCAACACAATGTAATATTTGTTATTATTTGGTGCTCATACCATTTTAGAGTGTAAATAACTGCAGTAGTAAATAAGGACAGCTGTACATGTTCATTTGTTATGATTACATTTCTGATCAAAAACTAGCAAGTCAAAAACTTTGCTAACAATAAGTTACTAGTCCAACAGAAAGAATGCCAACTCAGCTTCTGTTTTGCAGCCTTTTGTTCAACGTAGCGCTCGCCAACGTCCAGGAGCTTCTTGCTTGGTCACTCACTTTTTCTCTTCTTAGCTTCCTCCGTTAACTTCCTTGTTTCCTCTGACATTTTCTTTCGTCTCTTTGCAACCTTATCCATGATATCCATACTAAGAGTACTGCGCTAATAGCTTCTTTCAGAAAACACACATTGTACATTGTATATATTTTCTTCTTGTTATAGCTTGCTTGCTGAAGAGTCATGTCGTTGCATGACATGGAGCCCTAAAGCATTACAACGTTGTCGTGATATTTCCTGCCTGGGATTCTAATGTTACATAGTGCAGTACCAGGCACTGCGGGATTGTGGGACCCAGATTGTTAATGACAGAGATGTCATTCCCCTATTACAAGTCAGTTTACCATCAAAATGATTTTGAAGTTGTTAATTTAGGATACAATTACTAGGCTATACTACTTTCAGGTAAAGCTCTCTGTATTCAATGATTGGTTTGCCAGAGATGAAGCAGGGAGGAATAGTTGTAACAGCAGCAACTAAGTATGGCAGTGCTGAGGATCAGTTCGGATTTTGTCAGATGTGTTGAACCCTAAGAAATACAGTAATAAAAACGTGTGTATGCATGCTTGCATACAGTGTGTATTGGTGTCTGCAATTTTCCTATAACACAGTAACTGAGCTTTGTGCTATCGTCACCATTTATATCTGCCCTGTCTGGCTGGCATTCCAGGGTGCCAAAAATAAGCACTCTATATGGCTCTATATCTGACTGAAGTCTGACCTTGGTGCATAGCACAGACCACACCAAACTCTGTTGTCTCAGTTCTGGTTGTGACCATACATCAGTAAATATCAATTCTGAATGTAAAATGTCATGTAGGAGATCTTCAGGGTAAGAGTGCTTTTGTGGATGAAAAATCTTGTCATATTTCAAAAGAGACTGAAGAAAGACGTAAAGATATTCTAAACTGATTATAAATCAATTTTTAAATTGAAGCACTCCAGCATTCCATGATAAGACCATGACTCTAGGGCCCCTTTTGGTCTTAATATGTCTAATACTGATGTGAATACTTCCAAAACTGATGACACTTCACTTCAGTCATTCATCAGCAATAGCTTTTCGTTTAGTTTGTTTAGCAAATTAGCATGCTAAGAGCCTAAACCAAGATGATGAACATGGTAAGAGTTGTACCTGCTAAAGATCGGCATGTTTGCTTTATTGTGAGCATTGTGACCCCTGAACTTGCTTATATAATGAGTATGAATATAAGTACTGTATTCTACAGGAGATATTGACACAAAGGCAACCATATATGCTGTATGTTATTAGAATTCTCAGAAAAGTGAATTTGAAATCAACATTTTGTCAATTTCAGCTTCTGTTATGTATTGGAATATGCTTCCATGTAAGTATTGCATGGGTCCATGTTAACTGTGCTAAAACACAATCCAGTGTCTGAAGAATAGCCAACATCCAAAATAGGTTGTAGGCTAATGCCTGAAACTGTAAATGTCATTGTTACATAATTAAAAATGAATCTGAAAATAATGTTGTCTTAGAAGAATTGCTGCGAAAATGTCAGCTGGTTTTAGAAGAAGTTGGTGTCGATGGAAAGCAAAAGCATTTGGGTGAATCTTACCTGGGTAGATCCTAGAAAATGCCTTTCATTGCTTTGATAGTTAAATGTCATCGGTCTGGAAAGATGTTTTAAAATACATAAATTCAGCAAAAAAATGAATTTATATTAATATTTTCAAAGGCAAAGAAAAAATCTGGTCTGAAGAGCAGTGAGGTGATGCCTATTAATCCTCTTCTATCCGACAGCAGCGTTGGAAAAGGTAGAATCGTGAAATGACAAGCCCCTAAAAAAGTGAACGAGCACACTTGAACGATTTCGACTACAGCTCCCGTCAACCATGCCTGTGGTTTTGAAAAGGAGGCGAATATAGTGAATTCTGTCTGTAGACTGACGCAAAGTCAAGTGGACAGGCAGGTAATAGGAGGGCGAGGCAGGGAGAGAGAGACAGGCATGGAGCAATCATGAAAATGAATGCAAATGGAGGCAAGGGCCGCCATAGGCGGTCCAGGAGCATGGAGGAGGGTGTACTTAAAAATGATATGTTCAAAGAGCACAGAAGGACTAGATACAAATGAATGGTTTTAAATACTTGACAACTTTCAGAGAAGCTGAAGCCTAAATTATCCTCCTAGTCACTGAAGAAATAGTTTTGTACGAAAACCTTGATTGCTGACATTGTTGCTTCTTCTTTATTTGCATAAACAGGAAGTTTATAACTGTCAAGGACCTGATCTTGCCCATTTCATGAACAGGTTTTTGTTATGTTTTTCAAAACTATTTTCTTAGTTCTTTGGAAGTTCTTTGGAGTTCTTTGTCGTTTTCATCGTTCCATGCACACAAACTGTAATTAAATAATGATGAGGTAAACCTGTTAAAGCTTCGGGAACACACATCTGCTTCCATCCTTCCTTCACCTACAATACACACTGCTTCTCCCAATTCTCTCTCTCTCCACGGTTTTATCAAATTTTTCCCAACTTCTCCCTGATGTTGTCTTCCACACAGTGTGGATGCAATACCCTGTCAGAGTGTCAAAACATGATGCTACGTGACCCAGCGGAAGGCGTCCCACTCCCACACCAGATAAATAAAAGATAAATATACACTCACCGGCCACTTTATTAGGTACACCTTGCTAGTACTGGGTGGTTTCAGAACTGCCTTAGTTCTTTGTGCCATGCTTTCAACAATGTTTTGGAAACAATTCTCAGAGACTTTGGTCCATATTGACAGGATAGCATCACGCAGTTGCTGCAGATTTGTCAGCTGTATGATACAAATCTCCTGTTCCACAACATCCCAAAATGCTCTACTGGATGAGAGCTGGTGACTGTGGAGGCCATTGGAATACAGTGAACTAATTTTCATGTTCAAGAAACCAGTTTGAGATTATTAGAGCTTTGTGACATGGCATTATCCTGCTGGAAGTAGCCATCAGAAGATGGATAGATTATTGTCATAAAACGATGGACATGGTCAGCAACAATACTCAGGTAGGCTGTCATGTTTAAACGATGCTCAAATGGTACTAAGGTGCCCAAAGTGTGCCAAGAAAATATCCACTACACCATTACACCACCACCACCAGACTGAACCGTTGATAACCGCTGATGAAGACAGGATGGATCCATGCTTTCATGTTGTTTACGCCAAATTCTGATCCTACCTTCTGAATGTCGCAGCTGAAATCGAGACTCATCAGACCAGGCAATGTTTTTCCAGTCTTCTATTGTCTAATTTCGGTGAGCCTGTGCAAATTGCAGCCTCAGTTTCATGTTCTCAGCTGACAGAAGCGGTCTTCTGCTGCTATAGCCCATCTGCTTCAAGGTTCGATTTGTTGTTCGTTCAGAGATGGTATTCATACCTTGGTTGTATGTCCTCTGACATCAACAAGGCATTTTTGTCCACACAGCTGCCGCTCACTGTATATTTTCTCTTTCGGATATTTCTCTGAAACCCTAGAGATGGTTGTGCTTCAAAATCCCAGTAGATCAGCAGTTTCTTAAATACTCAGACCAGCCCGTCTGGCACCAACAACCATGCCACGTTCAAAGTCAGTTGAATCCCCTTTATTCCCTATTCTGATGCTCAGTTTGAACTTCAGCAAACTGTCTATATGTCTAAATGTATTGTGTTGCTGCCATGTGATTGGCTGACTAATGTGAAACCAAAAAATAAATAAATAGTGAATAAAGTGTATATTAACTGCGGTCCATTCAATTGTGAGGACACTGAATCTTGGAAGTTAATATCAATGGAAGCTAAGAGTACATATAGTACATTATGGATTATGACAGATCCTTCATACTCTCTCACTCTCTCCCTCTATTTCACACCAACACACGCGCACACACACACACACACACACAAACCATACAATAAACCAAAACTACTTTCACACTTTGACATACTGTATAACTAAAACCATGTAGGAAATACTTTACTTTAGCATAATCTTTCCAACCAGCATGTTTCAATGAAAATACAGTTCCTTAGATTTGAGTGACTTTTCCGATAACTTTGAAGATAGGGATGTTAGGGGCTCCTGATGAAGTGTTGGCAAACATGCATACACAATTCCTCTGTCTCTTTGCCTCTCACTTATTTGCCCTGTTTCCCTGCACCACAGGCCCTGGCCTTCCTGCAGCTTTGAACATCTCAGCTTGTGGTTCCAGATTAATAAAACAGGAAATTAATGAATTTTGGATGAAATCGTCCCAGTTGGGGGCAGGTTGCACCTCATTAAGACCTGTATTATTGATCAGATTGAAAACCTCCAGTACCTCTGGAACCAAACTGTTATAACCAGGCACCCACCTCCCACTCCTACAAAAGAATGCTAATTGCATGGAGGCAAAGGATTAATAGCTAATTGAACATATTTTCAGACAAATCATCATCATGGCTTGACAATGCATGTCTTTAATATGCATGGGGCCTGCCACAGACATTTAACATAGTGATATTATAGGCACAATTGAGAGAGGTCTAGAAAATGGCTTTAAAACATATACATAACATATACTGTGAGGCCCATATCCCTCCCATTAGTGCTGAATGAGTGAACACATTTTTTATTGGGATGAGGCATATGTTTGTTTTTAAAATTTGAAAGCGCTAAAGACCTCAGGTGTTTTCTATTTAACTTTTTGTTGTTTTGTTTGTTCTTATCTGTAACATCTCACGTAATATACTACTTACTAGAATAAACTACTTTGAGAATACAAAACATAAACCTGCATTGGTAAATCTTTAATTCAGTCAGTTGTTGTACATTGTCTAATTTAGTTAAGTAAAAAAAATAATAAAAATTGGCTTGGTTTAAAACTCACAGTAAATACTGAATTCTTGCACTTAACACCAACATGTTACTAAGGCTGTTTGTCTCCTTCTAGGACAACTTTTATGTAGCTGCATCATGTGGTTCCATTTTGTTGTTTTCTCTTTGGTGACTATATTTTTTCTCCCAAGCAGCTTGCCATGAAAAATTAAATGGATGCTAAGTGACTAATGCATTTTCTCGGTCGTGTGACAATAAAAAATTAACAATAGAAATAATTAATTTTGATTGGTGCCTACAGTACTAAAAAATTTGTGTTGTGCCCTTATAAGTAATTCATATCTCATGCAAATTTGCCTTTTCGCTTACATGCAAAATAATGTTGCTTCCATGTTATATAAATTCTGAAAGACTTTTAACTTATGTTCCAGCATGTTGTGATTACAATATGCCCCTGTGCACCTCAGTCTGGCTTTGAAATTTTATTTGCTTTTATTTTGAAGTTGCACCCAGTCATCTAATATGCATTTAACCAGAGGTAAACATGCATCCCAAGCAAGACTTCATTTTGTAACTATTAATTCTTACCTTTCTCCCTGGCATGGCTCATTGTCACACTATTGTAAACATCTCTCCTTTTGTCTTCCTGTCTGCTCCTTGGCATATCGCTACCAGCACTGCATGCCTTAGATTTAACTGTCATTTGGCCTAATGCAGCATCCGGTTCTTCTTGTTTACATGATGTTAGGCCAACTACAACCACTGTGGTTACATTAGTTTGCCTGTTTCCTAAAGTGATTCAACAAATAGATTAGATGCTAGCGGAATACCTACAGTACAAGTGTAAGTCAGCATCTTCACTAGAACAGAGATCTTAATTACATCAAGTAAAAGTGATTGCTTTGTTATTGAGGTTGTGTGGTCATTATTTGGGCTGTGGACTGCACTTTAATGGTGTGTACTTTCACTGCTGGGTAGCATTAAAATTGGATGGCATTTACTGTTCATATGATGACTTGTTTAATACACTCGCTAGTTTATTTGCTATTATCACTGTAAATGTATGGTATGTATTTTTGTCTGATGTGGCACTGAGAAATTACCCAATTAAATGAAGCAATAGTACAACAGAAACATCACAAGAACTTCATGTACTTCTATGCAGTGCATTTTGCTTTAAGCACTATATTTTTCCTGATTTGCACAGTGCAGTTCTTTGCAGTGTGTGCCATAGCTTCCAGGTGTTTCACCTGTGTGCCATGAAATGGTCTCCAAAGCAGTCAAAGTAATTCAACTGCACACCTTTTATTTATTTATTTATTAAACATATTTGTACAGGAACAAAGAACAACAAACCATATAAATAGCAATGAACAGCTAATAGCTGACATACATTAAAAGAGTATACAAGAACACAGTGAAATATATAAAAAAATTTGATAACAACCTACCAATTATATAAATTCCCCCTCAGCCCTGCCTCCACCCAACCAGCACTCACATAGACAAGAAAAGTTCTTCTTGTAAATACTGGCACATACACACACCCTCTCCTCTCTGCCCCTTATGATCCCCTTGTTATCCCCGTATGGCATCTTGCTGAATGAGTGAATCCATCCTGACAACAAATGGGATATAAGACAAAGAATATGTTTCCCTTCACTCCGCCGTATTACTAATAGATAGACTGTTGGGTTGCATAGCATAAATACTTTAACCACGTCGCCTCCATTTGTAACAGTGTGGCCCAAACAGATTCAAACAGGAACATATGAAATATAAATTGGCATTTTATAATGGCCCTTTGTGTGTGTGTGTGTGTGTGTGTGTGTGTGTGTGTGTGTGTGTGTGTGTGTGTGTGTGTGTGTGTGTGTTGCATTGTAGTGATGCTCTGCAGGGACTCGCCAGCCCTTGTAGACAAAGTAAATTGAGGAGGCAACTGTAGCAGGTCAGTACATGGAAAATATATTTCATCCAGCAACTTTTCTGCCCTAATTACCCCCTAAATACACACTGTACCCTATGTAATTTTTACACACAAACATACAGGAACTTCTTTAAAACCACTCAAAATCTATGCTCATTTTTTAAACCACAGATTTTAGTATTATTGTCATATTGCAAGAAGCCTGTTATTTTGTGCACACCTTATATTAATTTATGCATTTAAAACTGTTCATTGTTGGACAGCAAGACAAAGGTTGGCCTTTACAACTAAAGTAAAACAAGAACTTCACAAGGAGGGGTCAAATAAAAAATTTAAGGAAAGGAAGGAAGGATGCCAGAGAGGAAAGAAAGCTCCCCAGAGGTTGAAAATGCTAGTGCTACCACAAGGGGAAACCTAGTTAGCTCAGCAAATGCACAGTGCATGTTGACCAGAAGCAACATGGTTTCTTGCAGCTTGTACTACACTCCTGTTGGACATGATGTCAACCCGGGGCTGATCCATCACACTCAGAAACACACACACACACACACACACACTAGTTGTGCATCTCCACAGATCTGTCATTGTAAAAGCTGTAGAACATCTTGTCTGTCTAAAACACACACTAAAGCTAAACCGCTTTTCTACATCTTAAATCAAGGGTCCATCATTGTACTGGGTGACGAACATCAAGTCTGTCTTGTTACAAACCTAGGACTGCAAATTGAGACAATTATGCCTTCATGGATTTTACACACACACGCACACACACACTCAAAGAAAAATTTAAATCGACTTCATTATATGGACATAATGCATTTACACACACCATTACACTGTGACTTAATTACAAGAATGTAAATAGCACAAATAAATCCATGTACTGACTGTGTGTTTCTAAAGCACCTCACCAGCTGTTGGTAAGTCTTACTGACCAAAATCCCTTGCTTAGCCCTCACATACATAGAAATACATTTAAAAAAACTGTGCTCATTACTAACACATGAACATAAACAAAAATGCAAGCACATAGTAAGTACTCACAAGCATACAGGCTGTTAGTATATAATAAGTAAGTATATAATAATACAAATGAATTGGGTGTTTTCCTGTGTTCCTCAGTTGTCACAAAGTTGGACAGCTGAGACAAACAGAGTCATTGTAAAGATAGTAACTCACTCTCACTCCTGCCTGTGTGTGCACGGTACGAGAGGAGAGAAAGTACGACTTGTAGTGGAGAACGAAACTGTTTGCGTACCAAATACATTCACCAGATGCTTTTGATCAGAATTGTTTTGATCAAAACGATTGCTGGGCACAATTCAGTAGTTGCTGGATATTGGTAGACACATGTCGCTACAAAATTCTATGCTATCCTCAGTCTGTTCATTTAATGGTGTCAATGTCAGACAAATCAACCTTTGAGTCAATGCACACAAATAAATCTAAACTCTGTGGAAGTTAAGTCACTTGCAGGTGATTGTTCAATGTGCAGCTCTATGAGCCCTTGTTCCCAGGGTCAAAGTCATCACAGCCAACACACTGTACAGCTATTCTGCTCACTCAGTGATGTAATTGCATGTATGTGTTCTTCAGAATGACTTTGTTGTCAGTATGTGTTGTACACACACAAACTCAAATCTTTCCAGTGAATTTTGAAATAAAATATGTGAAGGCTGAAAGTTTCTTATCTCATTCCTGTGTTTTTAGTAGACTATATTTTCTTAATAATGTGGTATAATTAAAATGTATGACCCACTCCCCCATACCTTCATACTACACAGACTCATACAGTCCTGAGTCATGAGTCCAACTTTCCGCCAACTCCGAGGTGGAACAAGCTTTAAATTGATGCATTTACAAAGCTCCTTCGAAGCTGTCTACTCAGAGTGAAACAACTGAATTGCAGCCAGTCTTAAAGACTTCAGGTTTCAGGATAGGATTATTGTTGGAAAAATTCAGAACCAACGGAGAAAAGGAGAGACAAAAATAATAAAGGAAGAGGAAGACGTAAAGAGACAAAGACACAGAAAGACACGAGCAAGAAAGAAGCAGTGAGGAAGAGACAGAGAGGATGAAAGCAAGAGACAGTGGGAGTAAGGACAAGCCTGTCTATCTGGCTCAGAAAAGTATCAGTTCAGATAAGAGTGGCAACCGTTGATTTAGAGATAATCGTTTTATCCTCTCTTTTGTGATAAGTGGACATTGGATCTATCTGGAGTGACTCACTGCTGCTCTAAACACACACACACACACACACACACACACACACACACACACACACACACACACACAACACACACATTTGTTCCTCTATCCCTATGGGGACATCTCTGTGACATGTGACATAATGCATTCACTAGCCCTTTACCCAAACCTTCACCATCACAACTACATGCCTAACCTTAACCCTTACCCCAACAGAACCAAATTCTAACATGAATCCTAAAACCAAGAAATAACCTTGAAAAAGCAGTCCTGCCATTGGGGACCTTAGTTTTTGTCCCCACTAGTCCCCCATTAGTTAGTGTGCATACTTGTTAAGTGTGACATAAAAAAATGAAACACACATACATCAATGCACTCGTTGTCTCAAAGTCTGACCATACACAAATGTATGTGTACATGTATATCAGATCACACACAAACCAGATTTTTAGCCTTCATACACAGTTGTACTCTCTCTCTCTCACACACACACACACACATACACACTCTGAGGGTGTAGTTGAGCACCCAGGGGATGGATAGCACCACATTTAACCACTTAACAGACCAACTGGCTGTCTTAATGTATCTCAGACTCTTTCTCAATCCTACAGCTGCTGTGAGAGATAGTCAGATACTGCAGATGTTTCTACTAATTGATCAAAAGACAAATGGGGCTTAGCTGCCCCACAGGGGTATGTGTCTTCAGGAGATAATTATATGACATATTCTTTGTCTGGTGATTTTATCATATGCTATTTTTATTAGCTTGGGTGTATTCTGCAACTGCAGCAGTGCAATGTATCACAACATGTTTTATGATTTCTTGTACCAAGTGATTTTGTCATAGGTGGTTGTCATCATGGACACCTTAAAAAGATGACTCGGCTTTACATGTTACTTGTGAATGTTTGTTATTTTTTACAGCAAGTGAGTGCTGTGTTTTGTAAAGGTTCATTTGTTAACGTACATGACCTAAATTTGACAAAAAGTTAATCCTTCTTTTCACATGTATGACTGAACTAATAAGTTAAATGTTAAATGTTTCTTTTAGGTTGTTGTGAATGAGAGTGTTACTAAGGCAAATACATACAATATAAAAACATCATTAATGTTGTTTCATCTATGTTAGAGTAGGGGAAATGAGAAAGAGAGAGAGAATTAAACCATTAGTCAAATGTTATTAATGACTTGCTCATATGCATGTGCCGGACAATTAACCATTCACAGGTGAATGTAACCGATAGGCGCCTTGCTTTCTCTGCAGCAAATCGAATGTACTTCGATAACATCAATGGCATCCCTCTTTTTTCCTGCACTCATTCATTTTGCTCTTTTTGTATGTGTGTGTGTGTGTGTTGTCCACAGGATGCTGGTGTCCCTTTGGTTATCAAACTATCGCCAAAATTTGCTTGCCCATCTATCGAGGCGGAAAGAGGAAAGGAGGGCAGCAGAGAAGGAGAGGGGAAGAGCCTAATTACTTTAGTCTGTTCCACTGTCAGGTCATTAATAAAACCTAGTTATCTTCCAGTGACACCCAGCCAGGAGCCTCCCTTAGCCATATCTTTACCTTATCTACTATAAAATATTTGGGATTTTTTTTTTCTCTGAAAATAATTCAAGATTTTTGTCTAGGTTGGATATTAAGAAAAGGAAAAAAACACTACTGGCTATGCCAGAGATTATTCATGGCATAATGGAAAAGTCCATCTAAGAGCGTGTGCTTGTGTCTGGATGTTTCCATGTGCATGTTGTTGGTCTACACACGCATGTGTGTGTTCCAGTTGGATAAATGTGCTAGAATTACACTGGCCTTGGCTTCATAAACATTGATGGATCTGGGCAGCCTGCAAATGCAGATAAGGACTGTGGAAAAATCACTGGGGCAGCTTTTTACTTCTTGGCCAATGTATATTTTAAAAGGACTATATAAGCTATAGGTTACATATGCATTACATATTCCTTTGCCCACATACATCAATGACAAGCAGGGAAAAATGAATAGTCAATAATAATGTGGTGGGGTTGTCCCTCGGAGTCAAGCAGTGCATATTTTACACCCACCTCTATCAAATAGAAATACAGGTAGTTATGTGATACTGAGTTCATTTCCTGTAGTGTAACCTCTTTGGCCTGTTCACTTGGGAGTCTGGTAGATAGAAAACAGAGTGCAGAGTTTGTAAATCCGGTTGGAACATGGGTACACAGCTTTTTACTTGCTCTCATTTGTCTAGCTACAAGCCTGACTATATTTACATATTTTTATAGGTGTATCAAATTGGGCAAACTGCTCACTGGACTTGTGATGGCTGGGTATGAGCTCAATAGTATCAGTAGTGAGAAGTTATAAAGTCAAGTCAAAGTGGTAATTATTGGACATTATGGTGAGTTCCTTTTGGTAATTTGTCTTTTGGTGTGTGTTAACAAAGTAAGATTTTAATAGTTTTGGCTAGTATTGATGTTTCTAAGCTTTCAGATACAACTCATAATACCCATCCATTACCCCAACGATGACAGGTCATTTCCAGCTGCTTTGAAACAGTAGCACCCTCAGCTGTGTAAAGGTCTCTGATCGCACAAGAGCGGTATTCAGGAGGAAAGTGAGACACTGGATAACTGAATATGGATTATAAAAGATGCCGTTCACTCAAAATATCCCGTCCAAAGCATTCCACTGTAACTCAACTCACCAGAGGAGGGAGGAGGAGTGGAGTGTTCAAAAAAAGTGTCAGGGGAAAACATGAACAGGTGTCTCCTTGTGTTCACTGGGCAAAAAGCTATAACTATACTGAGTATATTGCAAGCCAATGAACTTTTTTTCATGTAGTGCTCTGAAGCAACAAAGTGTTCATTTTCTTTAATTGCAAAATAATCTATTGAAAATTCTTAAGAGTGGAGGTTTAATTACAGCAACTAATGACACTGTATATTTTCAGTTCATCCCTGTATAACCTATGTATATTTTTAAAATCAGCATGTCATTATGTCATTATTTCAAGACAAGTAAGTCATTATTTTGAGAAAGTTTCTTAATATTTTAAGATAAGTCATTGTTTCAAGGTTTCTTGTTATAATTATTTAGAGGATCTTTTTTTCATCACATTGTGCTTCCATACAAATGCATTACATAAAAATAGGAATAATAATAATCGCAGACATTGCCGTTGCTAGACCCTTTTTACTGGGGCACGTCCCCCTGTAAAGTCCGATGTTAGCAGCATGTGTAGCTGCAGTGAATCTCTGTGTGTCTTGCTAGCCTAGCTGAGCAGCTGACATGCAACAATGTTTATAAACTGCAGCACTGAAAAGAAAACTACATCAGGCATGAACATGCGTGCACCAAATGAAACTCGCGCATCTGGCTGAGCGGTGCTACAGACCTTATTGCATTCCAGCAGCAACATTAGTGGGACCTGTCCAGACAACACAGGATGTGATGGCACTCCTCATTGGCACACATTATTTTAAAATGAGACAGTGATTATCTGTTTCTCAGTGAAGGTTAAGTTACAACTCTGGATTAATGCAAGATGAAAAATATGAAATTCACATTCACTGTTGAAATGTTGATTAAGCAAAGCAGACTGGGCAATATGGATGCACATCTTTTAGTAGATAATAAACATCACATTGTCATATCAGAGTAGCCTATGAATAGAATTTTCCTTTTGAAAATGTATTAAAGGAAACCTGGAAAGCCAGTTTGAATGGGCCTGAAGCAGCTGATAACATTAATATTTGGCAAATATTGATATTTATAATTTACAGGGGCTATGTGGAAGATTTTCTGTAGAGTAGATGCTGGGTCATAAGCCAGTACAAGCACAGCTGATCCAAATCCAGTACTAGCAAAGATCCAGTCCAGATGTTTTTAGAAGGTCACACAGACCCAGTAAAATACAGGCAGCCTCAGCCAGTAAAAGCACAGCCAGAGGTCTACAGGCAGCATCAGATACAAACACCTCAGACCCTAATTATTTGGAGTAAGTACGCAGATGTCCATTCAAATCTGCAGTGGTATTTTCTACAAGAGTTTCCATTTAGGCTTATTACAGACTGTTTTAAAGGGGAGGTAGTAGTGACCATTGCGGTGTGAGGTGTGACTGTGCAGCACAGGCAAATTGTTTATATGGCTCAGAAGTATGAGAAGTATGAGGGCCCCATTGCAGAATTTTCTTAGGTGGCACCATAGGTGTGTGTGCTTATGCTCTGGTCAAAGCCCTTTCTGACATGATAGCGCCAATAATAATGGGCTAAGCAAGGGAAGATGGTGAGGTACGAACACAATTCATACACTTGAATCACACAATCAAATATATATCAAAATCATAAATGCGGAATGGGGGGTCTATACCCCAGCAAAGGTTTATGTCTAGCAATGCCTCTGATGGCAGATTAATTAAGCAAAAAAGGTATTTCGCAAATTTAAAAGAGCTAATAGGACACACACAAAAATACATTATTGGTTTTACTTGTTTGTGTTTATTAATAGTGCAAGACAGGTAATTGACAATAACAAGACAGTAAGACATACTATATTGTGAGACCTGATATTATTGCAAGTGTCTGACAACATTATGGAAAGGATCTTTACAGCAATATACTTTTTTGTTTAACCAGACATAGTCACTGCATCGCTTTTGTCAAAGCTACCAGACTCCAGCCCTGAAAAAAACTGTATAATTACAGTCATATGAGATGATTCGACACCTCATCATCTACATTTGGCACCAATGAGGGATGCAGTGTGCCCTGTCTGGACCTGAGTTTGTGACGAGAAACAGACCTGCAATTGACATTTCTTTTCTTATTAACCTCATATTTTCTTAACCTCAAACCATACCATAGGTGTATACCATGCACAATTGAAACATGTTCAGTGACAATATTTGTTAGTTGTGGATTGGGGGATGAAATGGGTTTGGTTAAATTTGAATTTGATTTCTAATTTAATTACACATTCTTCGTTCACCACTAACAATAAAATATTGCTAAATCAATCTGAAATCATTCACTACTGTAAAGCATGAGTGATTTGTTGGTAATAGATTTTTCCACACATGTATTTATACTAATAGAGAATCCAGAGCACTAATCAAAGTCGAATATATCCTTAAAGAACCCCAGAGACAGCAGGCGCTCCAAACTTCCCTCTCTGTCAAAACTTGGAGTGTTTGGGCATGACCAAAGGACACATTTTATAAATAAACACTGAATACATGCTCTTTGTTTATTTTAGATGGCCCTGTAGATAAAGTCAACATCACAGCTGGCGCACTGAGTTTGATTCAGTCACACTGCTTTCATCTAATATCCCCCACCCACACACACACACACACACACACGCACGCACGTAACCCACCCTTCATGATTCAGGGTCAGCCATGCCCATCTCCTCTGCTCTGCATTTAGGACTCATGAATAAGTAATGACATCTCTCATCACCTCAGAGCACTGACAGTCAGGCCAAGAGCTTTCATCTGCTCCAGCCCATGTTCAATGTTAATGTTTTTCTTCCTTCCTGATCATGTGACAGACAAGCAGCTGACCCGAAACCACCATAAACAGTAGCAACCTGTAAGTGCATGACGGTGAAGAAATGGAAATATTGAGCAGATGATTTCATTTTCATTTAAAGTCATTACTTAGTCAGGGTCAGCACTCAAGTTTGCTAACTTTTTAAAATCCTAATACTTAAATATAAGGGTGCATTCTGGAAAAAAGAATGTGATATGTTATATCATATATTGAGCTAATGTTATTTAAAACAGTACATGGTTTTCGACCTTAAATACAGTCTGTTTCTGCTTGGAGCTGGAATGAAAAGAGAGCCAATAAAGAAAAAATGCCCTGAAGTGAGGACTCACAAGAATGAGGTTGCTCTCAGGCCAGTGAAAAACAAACAGATACAGTTTATTCAATAAAAACACAAAGGCAACAACACCTTGTTCCTATGTTCATTGACTTCTTCAGGACAGTTAAAAGCCAGACGGCAAGTTTTCTTTTAGTCTCAGAGAGATAAATTGGATAATTGGATTATCAAATCCACTATGTCAACAGAACACCAAAAACAAGGCATTAATTGTTCATGCTTTAGCAGGGGTTTGTAGATTCCACCGGCCACTAGCAGCGCAGTTTTCGTACTCATACTCAAACTCATAAGTGAGCAAAGTCTGACAAACCGGGAGGCAGCTTCACAGAACATGCTGGAAACTCAGGTAAACTCCCTCTTTAATGTTATAGTAATATTTGTATTAGATTGTGGTTGAACTAATCCATGGTTGCATGATAACGTTACACTGACTGCATTTAGCTGACGTGGTACATTGGTGTTAGCTTGTCTGGCAGCTTGTCTTGTTAGCTTGTCTTGACGCTAAAGGTACCCTTCAGCGTCCTTATGAAACGTACCCGTTTGCTACGTTGCAGCAGCGACTGAGACGACGAAGCTTTGTACCTGAGTATCAGTAAAACAACAATAAATCTAAACTGAACGTTGCGAAGCAAACAGCAACAGATCAGTGCTTATGTTGCCTTGCATCATTAAATAAATAGCTCCATTTACTTTGTACCATTACATAATTTCTTGCAGGCTAAAATCAACACCTTGACATAATACCGGTGGTACACAGGATGGATTGTGTTGGTTGGTGAAGTAATGTGGAAAGCCATACAACTACTATTTTGCATCGGATAACACCTTTCTGTTGTTGACTGTGTTTTCACCTGATGTTGATCTGGTTCTTGTTTGGCCTGATGGGCTACAGCACATAAAACATGGTTTCCACAACACAAACTCCATCCTCACATGGAGTACAGTTATACAGTAAATACTTTGAGTGTTTTTCCTCTATTGAGCTTAAATACATAGCATAACATGACATAAAAAACATAATATTCCATATTGTTAGGTGTGGCATTTTAGTCCTTTGTTGCATGGTGTCCACATATGTGGACAGTTCAATAATTTAATTTTTACATTGACAGAAAAAAAAACTTTTACAGTAGCATAGGTAGCAAAAGCCACCATGCATGAACAGATACAAAATTTATGTAGCTATTTGGGGTGTCGAGGGCCTATAGTGGTCCAGAGATGGCATAAAAGTAGAGACACTGCGGTGAGAGCGCAGGGCAATGTCCATTTACAACCAAAGGTGACACACAAACTACCAAAGACTAGAAGCACCAGCTTGAAAAAGAAAAGACACATAGAGATGAATGGTGTGGCATACACAGAACAGAAGAATGGTGACTGGCATTTGGTCTGTATCCCACGTGTCAGGTTTGGGGCTACCTTAAAGCTGCCCTGTAGAGTTTTTTGTAAACAAACACAGTTGCATTGTGTGTCCTAACAAATGTGCTGGATGCATTTCCTTCTTCATAACCCATTAACAAAGTCGAAGTTTAAGACCTGCATGTTCACCTGCATGCTAGCAGTCTCCCTCCTCCCGACTTTTTGCTGGCACATTGCTGCATTTCTCAGTGTATTAGCACCACCTGTAGATGAGTGGAATAGTGTGAAACTATTAGCAAGATTCTGTATCCACGCCCACATGTGCACACATGTGAAAAACATTGTTGTTTTCAATATTTAACCAATACCACAATCTTTCACCAACATATCTCCCTGCAGACCTGGGTCTGGTCCTGGAGTAGTCCTACACAGATACAAGGCATTGTGAGTGTTTCCCTTACAGGTCCATTGATTCATCTTAAATGATGTTACAGTGGTGATATATTTTCATCATGGGATTTATTCATGCATGCAACAATGAATTGTGATTTGGCTCCCTTACATCTTATTTGTCATTTTGAAATATGGTTAAAATCCAAACATCTGGTGATGGATTTACCCTGAAGATGAGAGTATGGTTTTTTCGAGGTAGTAACTAATAATATCAAACCCATCCCCATCCGTTATCTCTCTCTCTCTCTCTCACACACACACATTTTCTCTCTCTCTCTCTCTCTCTCTCTCTCACACACACATTTTCTCTCTCTCTCTCTCTCTCTCTCTCACACACACACACACACACACACATTTTCTCTCTCTCTCTCTCTTTTCATTTATTTCACCGCCTCTTTTTTCATTGTTGAAGAAATTGATCGATGCACCCCCCCCCCATCCCCTTACTTTTGCATATTCATTTCATGTTAAATTGATGGATTAAGTTATCCCTGGCTCAAAATCAATCGTGTCTTGCTATTCCTTATTCCTTTACACTGGACCACAATCCCAAAGAGAAAGAGGCTGGAAGAGAGAATGCATTGAGACACTGATAAGGCTCAGTCCCATTATATGTCATTTTAAACAAAGCAGCAAAGCAGCCTGTGGAGACTCCCTATCAGCTATTAAACAGAGACGTAGCATGCAGCCTGAGATTGATGATTAGCATTTTCTCCTGGTAGAATAAAGATGCCGGCCTGGAACAGCGATAACCAGAGAGACTATAAAGAAATGCTTTCCCTTTTCTCCACTCTTTTCCTCCTTTTTCTTTTGGTTTTTGTTTCTCTCCCTGTTCTTGAGTCCATAAATATCCATACCCATAATTACCTATTTCTTTCTTTTTTTTCTTCTTCTCTTCTTTTTCACCCTTTCTGTCTCCTTTTTTCCCTCTCCCATCACCCTCTTGACTCCTTTCCTTTGCTCTCTCTCTCTCTCTCTTTACCAAGGCAAATAAATGCACAGGCCGTGTTGCTGTTCTTTTGTCTTGTGTCCTAGTGTAATCTGTTAGGAGTGGACAACATGGAATCCCTTATGTCACAGCCGGAGACTTGTAAGTCCTGGCCAGATACAAGGCAGAATGACACAGAATGAAAGCGGGGTAAAAGGGGGGATTTAAGTAAGAGTTTGATAGGAGCGTGTAGGGCCATTGTTTTCTTTGCTGCAAGACCAATGTCACCCATTGTGCTGGGACAGTTTTAACACCATGTAAGGGCTGCAAGACAGCTGGGTTTTAAATTTAGAGAAAGGATGTTTCTGCTTGATAATCTCTCTGCTGTTGAACGTCACTGTTAGCAGCCACAGTGGAAAATTACTTTTAGTCTTGTAAACTAAATGAAATCCTCTCATACATTTTATTTTTCCTTTACAAAACACTGGTGAGAGGTTTTGCAAGAATAATCCCCACCCCCAATAATAATACAGTTCGAAGCTATGGAACTTATCACCCCAAGTCACCAGAGTCAAATGCACACTTGACCTTCACATCTTAAATTTACTGCTGTCTGTTTTAAGATTTGTTTCCATTTAATTCTTGTATGATGGTCAAATGTATTTTTCCTTATTCTCATTTATGCCATGCATGCTTAATTTGAGTTATAATTACACTACATAGATTACTCTGTTATGTAAGATTTAGACTCATGCAGTTTGTACGGTTTAATTCTTAACCTTGAATTCACTTTCTTAAGTCGCTTTATGGAATTTTGCTCTCATCAGGGGTCAGTTCTGAGAAGGAGAGAATTACTTTGCTTGGTAAAAGCAGACACTATAGAATTCATGCACAAGCTGAATTTGTACCAAATCTCTATTGAGGTGTAAAAGTTGTATTAGTCTATTAAAGCAGGTTAGGTAAGATTGGCAGGATTATGATTTATCTCCAACTTTTCAATCTTTGGTTTCGCCTAAGCTCTATGACACAAATGCTTTTCTTCTTCATCATCCAGATACCTTCAAACAAAAGGGGAACAGCCAAACTTCATTGAGATATGTAAATCATATTCAATTCATATTTATTTCTGACAAGGGAACTTTTCTACAAGTCGTCCAATATATCCAATTTTGCATACATTTTTGGTATGCAGGGGTGTTACCCATTAAGCTTTCAAGTTTCATGACATTTCAGCTATAGTCCTTCAAACTACATTTCAAACTATATTTATCTTTTTTTTTTTTGCTTAATGCAGGACCCTATGCAAATCTGGCCAATATATGGTAGTTGCAGTTCTGAGAGAATTGTTCTAAAGTTGAGATGTTCTGGTGCTTTAATTGTTATCACTGTACAATTCAAATACAGTGTAGCCAATCACACAAAACTTTCAGTCTGGATAGTCCACCATATGAGTCTGCAAAACTGGCATCACACACCAAATTGCATGTCATAAAGCACATAGACAGTTTTTTTTTTTCATTCTGACTACATTAATTTTGACATGCACAAAGATGCATATAAAACCTCAGCCCATGCTGAGACACACAAAAACACATATGTGTGTGTATATTTGTGCAGCGGTAAACACACACACACATGTGCACATACAGTAAGGAGGATTGTACACATATTCATGAAGATGTAGATGTTCACTAACACACAGACACACAAACAGACATATGCAATGTTTGTCTTGCAATCCTCACTGGTCTTCCCAAGTGGTCAAAAAGAACATCACTAGAGCTCCTCCATTTGCTCACAGCTAGTACTGCAACAAAACAAATCCTGTGTGACAGATCCCACTTTGTCCCAACACATACATGCATCTATTATGAAATTTCCATTTAGAAAACAGATAAAGGTATATTATATGTAGCATTGTTGCAAGTGTTTATCATAAACAACAAGATTGATGGCCATTCCAGGGCAGAAAAATGTTCTCAGACATAGTAGTAGTTGCAAGTATTAACTAGTGAATTAAACCAAAAACAAGAGATATGATTACTTTTTACACATTTACCCAAGGTGGTATAAATCAGAACTAAAATCAGGGTTAGGTTAGGTGCAATTAGGTGTAAAGGCATAATATAGACTTTTTTAACAATAAAATTCTTATTTGAACCATAAATGATGGAAAATTTGCAGTTTTACTATTATGACTTAATATTTTTGCCTTGTAACACATACTTAAATATACTATTATGTTAACTATATGTATGTTTGTACAAAAAACATGGTCCTAAACTTAAGCATAAATATAAAAACATGTATCTCAAGTGTGCGTATGAAGCAAAAGCAAGTACACAACATAAAGACATCACTAAACACTCCAAAGCTCAACTTTGGATGATACATTAAATCAATGAAACTTAACAGGAGTGAACATTAAAATAAACATTTATAGACTAATGGAATGGTGGCTGGTTGGTTAATATGGAGCAGCTCTATTGTGTTAATTGGTGGGTGTTTGCTTTGCTCCGCAGCAATATGCCAGTTACCAGTGAGGGAAAGGGGATTCTTCTTCTTCTTCATTGTCATTCTACACTCATATTTTCTAGTCTGAGGACTAGAACTGGCTACCCTACAATCATAATCTCTGAACTCTGGTTTGTCACCACCGCCATAGAGATTTGGACTGGATGCCCTGGAGAAGATGAGGAGAGGGAAAGAGACAGAAAAGTCCAACAGGAGAAAAGAGTGTGAACTTAAAATCTCATTGAAAAAAATAACACATTTGTTGCAGTGTTGACAGATGTGGAGAGACGGAAGGACATTTCACCCAAAAAAAATGTACTAAGAACATTTGACACAAGAAATGAGAGATCAGCCTTTCACCAATCTGGCTACAAATTCATGTTGATAATGTCTGTGTTGCTGCTTTTGAACGAGTGGTGATGTCTAATCTTAGAGACAGGGATGAAAGCAGGAAGGGAAGGAACTAAGTCACTACTTGACAGTAATACAGGTACTTTTTTTAAAGAAAATTGTGTAGGTATGTTTGCCTTTCTTTTTATTAGTGTATAGTAAAGAGGTTAACAAGAGTCCTGGGAATCAAACGAAATGAGTCCCTGGACGCATCCAGACTGGGTATACTGCAGTTACATGGTACATGTCTAAATGTCTTGCTCCTACTTGCTCAGCGACACTTGGGTAAAACGGTGAACCCAAAATTGCTCCCAATGGGCAGGCCAGCGTCTTGCATGACTACTCTGCTATCATCACAGTGTGAGAGTTTGTGTAAATGGGTAAATGTAGGCAAGAGCTAGAGAGGTATATAAAGAACTGGCTACCCTACAATCATAATCTCTGAACTTGAATAAAAACTAATCGAAATAGGTGAATATCTTTATATTTTTCTTACACACGAGATCTGTGTCAATCTTCTTATCTAACTCTCAGCAAAGGGGCAAATAAGCCCATTTCCAGAAATGTCAAACTATTGCTTTAACTCCAGTACTGTATGTGATGCTACTGCTTCACTGACTGTGAATAAAAAATTGACTTTGTGAACACGTAAAATAAACTATCAAAATGTTTCGCTGTTTTTACTGCAGCACATCTATCTGCTCCAAAACATGAAACCTACCATACAATGTAAAGTCACCTTAAATGCTGGGGTTTCAACTCCTTTATGTTTTTCTGGCAAACAAGAGACAGAAATGAATATTTGCCAAATAAAAACTAACTATAAGGGCATATAAGAATTTCAAAGCAAAGTCTATTCTATGGTCTTGGTCTGAAAGTACCCCACATGTAACAGGAGATGGGCCAGTGAAGCGATGGGTGCGCCTTTTAGTGAGTATCTTTTAAGCTAAATCATATACATAATGGATTATTCCTACTAAATTATGAAGCACAACACCTGCCACACTATGGTGTTGGCAGTGTTGTTTTATACTTCAGAAACCAGAGTGATGCTTGTTGAAAGATCTGGTTCTCAACCAGTGCGTCATAACAGTCTGGTGCGAGATCTCAGCACAAGATGAAAAACTGTATTAGAGAAAATGACTTATACTTTCTAGCCCTATATTCCCTTCTAAAGTAAGGCCTTGGGTTTTATATGCATCTCCCTTTCACTTATATGCACACACAGTCACACAAATACACACACAGACACGGGTTACTGATGTCCTAGTGCCTTATCATGGTTTTAGCACTGAGGCAGATCAGTGGTTTCTGTCAGCTAACACTCGACCCTTGATGATAGCACAACAGGGCATGGGTATCTCTATTGTGCGTGTGTGTGTGTGTGTGCAAGGACAGCATGCAATAGTTTATCTGTTTCCTCTTCCTGCTCTTTATCATCCAGTCACATTCCAAAGCCATGACCTCCCCCCTCATTCCCAAACAGGCTTATGTCTCTATTTATTGTCCCTCCTATGTTTATTCAAAGTTCAGTCTTTCCTTCTTTCTATCTCTAGGCTTGAGAGCACAACTGAAAGTGACACAGGGAAAATCAAAACAAGTTGAGAATCAAAATGTCTTCCAGATGCTCAATGCTCCCAACAGTCACAGCCAAGCTTTCTCTCAAGGTCAAAGGCCAGGTCTTGAATTTTCCATCAACATTTTTCACAAGTGTCAAATGTCACATTTGTTCGTTCAGTGTATCAGTCTCACCTCCTGAAAGGCTGACTCTTTTCAGACGGAGGGTGATGATCTTCCCCATCAAACATTACCCTTCAGAAGAGGGCACTCAGCACCACTTACTGAATTCTTTACAAAGACAACACACACACACACACACACACACATATAAACACACGCCTGTATAATCCCTCCATACATGCCCCCTGTGTAGCATGTCTTTGTTTTTGCCTGTGTAAAATTACAGTTGTACAGGTGTCCAGCCGGCAAAGCAACGCTGACAGACAGGCATGCAAGAGGACAGCCAAGCACTTGTGTTTGCCACAAAGATCTTTCTTGTCTTACAACTGGCTGTCCTGCCCAGCGTGTGGCTTTGGTTACAAAACCTGCTCTTCTAGCCGAAGCCCCCTTCATCTCCCTGAGGAACACAGAGGACGATGGAAGGTGCTTTCCAAGATGAGCAGCAAAGTGGCTTCCTATTTCAAAGGGCCGTGGATGTACATGGCTCATGGATTCCTGTGTTAGCTGTGAGATAGCGCGGCACCTGGAGAGGCCAGACAGGAAGAAAGGAAAGAGACCAGAGGAGGGGCGGGGGCTGCTTAGATTCAATGCCAGAGAAGGAGCTTGCAGCTCTTTCAGATTTCAGATGTCCGTTGTGTGAAATTGTGGTTTCAAACGCTAACAATCTAACTGCCTCCCCACCTGTACCTCGCTCATCCTGCACTCATCGTCAGCATATCATCAAATGTGTAGATTTGCACTTTTACAAAACCATGCTGCACAGAACTGAGTATTATGAATTCTGGTTTTACCTGTAGGACAAAATCCGCGCTCTGGGGTAAATCTACAGTACTATAGTTTTGTTTGAGTATTTTCATTTTAGGAAAAAAAAGTGTATTCTCATGCAGCCAAATGTAAAACAAAAAAATGCACGTGTTTATATCGCATACAAAGACAAATGAAACAAAAGGAAATGTCTTTGTTCTTGAAGCTTGGGACAGGGGTAAAACAAAGGGTCTTTGGTGATTGACACATCCAGAGTGTCCCCTGCCAATCTTGTGCACAATCCATTTCCTCAAGCCAAAGTGTTCTCTTTGTGTGTTGAATATGTTTTGGAACATGCCGGCCATTGATTGACATGGGCGCAGGGGCTGGTAAAACATTACTGTGGTGTGAAGCAAACAACAGTCCGTCTGTCATTCTGCCTCAGATGTTTGGCCTGAAGGGGTATCCTGATATAATAGTGGTACAAAATTCTGGACGTTCTCTCTCTTGTTCTCATTCTCTCTCCTCCCTTGCCCTGTCACTTGGTCTTGCTGCTCTAAAACATTCTCATTTGTATTTTTGCACTTGATTTAGGCTTTCTATCTTTCAGTTCTGAGCCTAGTCTGTCTGACAGACTGAAATTTCATATATTCCAGTGCAAGTGTAGGTTTAAAGACACATTGGCAGTGATGGTAGGCATCCAAGACACTATCCATCATGCCCCCGTTTGAAGAACAGAAAATTCTCCCTTGACTTTTCCTAAAGCAATAAATCTTAGGTCACTTTTAATGAGGATCACCACAGTAATGTTGACAAAAACCACATAATTACATTGATAATAGTCCCTTTTTAAGTTTTGCAGTACACAGTACATGCACAGCATTGATACTAACATATTTGTACTTGATTAGGATATTGAAACTTCCTTTTTCCCCCCTTCAAACAGTTGGAAGGCATAGCAGTGACACCGAGTGTGAGTCACCACCTTGAACCTCTCTGTTTCCAAATGAAAACAATAGAAAAAATGCTGTGTATATAAAATGTCCTGATACTTGTGTATTTTCAAAATGTCATATGGATTGATTCAACACTGGCATTACAATTTTAATCAGCAGTGTAGAACCAGGTGTTAAAACGCATGCGGCAGCCCTCCAGGCCATAAGAAATTGGACAAGGCACCAGGAAATTGTGTCTCCTCCAGAAACAAGTGTTTTGTGATTGTTTACCCCATGTCTTTAAATTGCATTTCTTCCTTTTTAATTTAAGTACCTCAGCTATGGGATTGAAGGAGGGAAAGAGAGGGGGAAGGGGAAGTAGAAGGAATGGAGGAAACCTTTTCTACTATTTTTTCCTTCTTTCTATCCCTCCATCTTCTCCAGTATTAACCCTGTCTGATGTGATTCCTGTCAGATGCAAATGTCACGACCTGATATGGTCAGCCCACAGGGCACTTTGACTACATGTTCTACATCCAAATTAAAAATATGATGTGGAATGGTGTGAGTGTGTTTATGTGTCTGCAAAATGTGCATGCCTCAGGTTTCTGCATATGTGTATGTTTGACTGTCTGATCTTGACATACTTGCAATTACAAAAGCCGTGAGCAAAAACACGATTGCCGAGAGGACAAGGAGAATTCAAGTGTGATAAATAAAGTACAGCTTCCAAAATAAAGAACCTTTGTTCACACCACATGCTTGAGTAACTATATGAACATGTAGTCCAATCAATAGGTTCGCAAATGTGGGACAAAATGCAGTGCATGCACAAATCAGCTTATAATATAGTAAAGCAATGTGGTAAAGAGACATTCTGTTTTTAGTTTTCTCTACAGCACATTTAATTGGGATCAACTGTGTCTTCAGAAAAAAAACATTCTTTCCTTAAAAAAGTCACACTGTTGTTACACCACTTCCTACATTCTCTACGTCTTTGTAAATATTGTTATAGCCTACAGTTCTATTGTCGTGAGAATGGCATTCATAATAGCGTCATTCTCCAGAAACTACAGCTGCAATGATTAGTCAATTAATCAGTTAGTTGTCAACTATTAAATTAATCGCCAACAATTTTCGTTCAGTCATTTTCTAAGAAAAAATCGTCCAAATTCTCTGATTTCAGCTTCTCAATTTTCTGGTTTATTTACTCCCCTATGACTGTAAACTGAATATCTTGGGGTAGTGGACAAAACAAGAAATTTGATGATGTCACCATGGGCTTTTGGAAACAGTAACATTTTTCACCATTTTCTGACATTTTATAGCACAAACAACTAATCAATTAATCGTTAATTAATCGTAATTAAAATAACCGTTAGTTGCAGCGCTACCACAAACGTAGTAGAGGAGGGGTGAAAATGTTGGCCCACAAGAGCTGTGTGTGTTTGTATGTGTGTGTACCCCAGTGATTGAGAGGATGTAATGTCCCAGCAGTTTTTCTGAAATTTAGGACCTCTGAATGTACTGTGAGCTTCTCACCACCAGAGGGGAGCATATAATCAGTTATAAGAGCCATTCACCTGGAAACAAGATACATTACAGGCATCTGTGTGAGATGAGCGCAAAATTGTTAAATGCCCAAAGCTCTGTAATGTAGTGTAGTGCATTGTAGTATAATCATTATAATCAATAATTAAATAATAGAATCATATTTTGCTGTGAAACAGATGTGCAATAGATCAAAGTCAAATGCCATCAAATTTGGACTTATTCCTTGTTTTATTGAGTAATAAAAATGTGTGGTTTTAACAAAGGCTATAACTTCACCACTCATAGCCATGCAAATTCAGTGCCCATTCTGTAAAACGTCTGTCCCTAGCAGTCCAATTAAAGTGAAATGTTCATTGATTCGAATAATTAAACTAAACATTTTGACTTTAGGAACATACTAAACAGATGTAACATATGTTATCATTTGTGACTAAAATTAACTTGTGTTAAGTTGTTCCATATAATTTATAGTTTCCCACAATTATGCATTGATGACATTCTGTATATACCATCTACAAATATAGACTGTCTATACATATAATATGTATGATGTAATGTCATATGTGCTTGTTATGAGTCATTTCACAGAACGAACCTCTGAGAAGCATCACTCAGAGCATCACTCCTACTCAATTACTTATGTGTACACATACATGCACACTAAGGACAGATACAGTTCTTGTGGACCACACAACCCACTTTACAGTACATTTTTAACCTAGCCATCCAATAATAAACACCAACTTCTATGACTCCCACTCTTTTGCTACATGAAGAGATGGACACCAATTCTAGTCAGCTAATAATAGGTATAACCTCTCCCTTTGTTCTAAGCAGAGCAGGCGGAACTGCCTCCTCATTAGCAGCCTTATTGCACCAGAGTGCTCTAAAAGATAGATATATAGACAGATAGATAGATGTGTTGGAACGCACATCACGGGTCAAAGAGAATATTGATCAAAAATATTGATAAATAGATCTTATTCAGAGATGGAACAAGGTAATTACACAGAGTGCCAAGCTACACGATTAGCTGTTTGCACAAAGATATGGTGAGCTGCAGGTTTGTCTATGTCTAAAGCTGTGCATGTATTTATTTGGTTGACAGTTGTATTTACTGTGGATTTGTGCACACACACACACACACACACACACACACAAACACTTAAGTTGTAGAAATGGTTAGATTTCACTTTCTGAAAGGAATTGGGCCTCTAACAATCTGTTTGCTTATTACAGTCTGTTGTATTTCAGTATTGCTGTATTGCGGCAACATACGATAGTTTTTTCCCCCAGTAGTCCGTTATTATATTCCAATTGCAAAAGATGAAATAACTATAGTTCTTTCTTTTTTTCTCTTAAGAGTTCCTGATGCAACAATACCGGGAAATTCAAGCAGAGAAAAAAAAAAGACATGGACAAATTCCCAAGTACTCATTTGGAATAAACACTGCAGAAAAACACACCTCAAAAATTCTAATTTTACATTTCAGCAGTGAAAATAGTAATCAACCAGTGGTTTTTTTCACTCTGTTCACCGTAACATAAAAGAGCACTGCAAGAAATCCTAATGTTTTGAAGTTTATAGTCCAGTTAGGGTTGCATTCCCTATAAGACAACAAAATTTAAATATAAATAAATAAATAAATAAATAAATAAATAAATAAATAAATAAAAACTCACAGCAACAGTCCAAAGGTATTTCAAAAACAACACGTGTTGGCTGGAGGGCTATTGTATTGGTTTACCTTGGCTTTTTTGAGTAGATTATATATTGTCCATTCCCCTCAGCCAATTGAAATGTACAGCAAATATGTGCTGCTATTTTAAAACTGCGATGTTTTGGACAGATTTTGAGTCGGCATCACATCGTGCTAGGTACACAATGATGTGGATACGAAAGATGTGCCCCGCGCATGCGCCCTGTCAGAGGAGAGGAATCGTGGCTCTGTTAGCATCAGAGCTAGCAGACTGGTAGGGAAGGCGTCCTGCGCACTGTAGGCAGAAAGAAATCGGCGACTTCAAATATCCTCAGCTAATCCTTGAGCTAACCATTATCCCTCCATGCTGTCCGGGAAAGGAAGATAACGATAATAACCCTGCCACCTCGATTAGCCGCCGTGCAAGACAGATAAAGGGAACTGCGTTTTAGCGTGAGGAGTCTTCCTTTCTGCCAGAATCACTTTACTGTTTTGATTATAGCTGAAACCTCGACTAACCTCAGTTCTTGTAAGAATGAGGTTGCCGAGTAACAGACAGTGTGCGATGGAAGGAGATGGGAAGAAGATGGACCAGGCACCTCCGTTCAGAAACCCTTTTGTGCATGTCTTGAAATTCACCCCTCTGGAAAAGGCAAAGGTAAAAAAATCATGTTTGCATGCAATTGATGTGCTCTTGCACAGATACGTTAACTTGCTGTATTAGTAGTTTGTAGAACCTTAACATCATGGTTCGACACACTGCTGAAGCTGTCATCATGTAAGTCAGTGTTTCCTGATTGCATGTAGTCAGATGTAACATTGTGAGCTAATGTTAGTGTTAGCGAGCCAGCTAACGGTGGCTACATACATTTCGCTTTCTACCTTCTGTCTTGTTGGCTTGCTGCCGTGCTTCAGCGCTGCTTTAAAGGGCTGAGAGTGATTTCAAAAAGTGCTGTTTAGCTGCAGCTACGGCATGTATTTCACGCATGAGAATATGTACCAAGAACATCCCAGGAATCCGCTAACAAGCCACAAAAATGAAATACAGCTTTTTGAGCATGGCCGCCTGTCCAGGATGGGCCTAGCTTGTTGCTCTTTAATTGTTGTCATTTCTGTTACAAACGGAGTATGTTGTTTGGAAATGTTAGCTTTAACCAAGATGTCACGTTTTTACGGGAATAATTGAATTCGTTATTTAATTTAAGTGCGGTACCGTTTTCTAGCCTCACATGCCTTTTCTTATTGCTTTGTTGGTCATCACGGTGCGTCGCACTCCAACACGTGTAGCTTGTGGAGGGTGGAGAATGGGATGGAAAACTGACTGTCATGTTCATGTTTAACTTCATCTACAACTTACATACAGTTCCCCCGGTTGTTGAAGTTCATACGTGTTTGCCAGTCTCGTTTAAAAACAGATTAGTTGCCTGATTAAATTGTACACTGTTGCAGCATTCAACAGATAGCATATGCAGCCCAGCTATCGGTTCTTTCTGTTGATAATCAGATTTAAAGCTTTCAGGTTTCCCTACAAAATGTGTTAACTTTAAGGCTGCTTCAAGCATTTTTTATTGCTCATAAACTATGATAAGGTACCACTGGGATGCAGCCTGCAGATACATTACAACAATCTAAAAGGCTTCTTTTTTATGAGTGGTATTGCACACATGGTTGTTAAAACTGTGGCCTTCTTGCAAATACTGCAACATATGGCATTGTGCACAGATGAACAAAAACGAAAAGTGAGCAACGCATTATCATGTTCTTTCCATTTATTGAGTCTTGGCAAAACCAGTTTGCTTATATCTATTACTTCCTGTACATACAAAACAATGAAGCTCATTAATTTCCCACACATTAACTGTTGACATGGTTACCATAAAGATTAGGGTATACTGTAGAGTATTGGTAAACAGTCTGGAATGGAGATATAGCTGTAAGGTATTTTCAGTATCAGAGTTCAGTCTAATGGTAGAGCCTTATTTTAATTAATTACTTTACTCTGGCATAGTAAGCATAGGAGCATATCGTGTTACAAGTAAAAATAGTGACCTAGGGAGGTACACGCACATCCCCAAGTGAAAGAAAGGTAGATCGTCAGGTGCATCAAAGCCAAGAATATAGGTAGGTTTTCTGGTTTCTTCTATAAGGCTGACTTAATGAAATCAAGTTTATTAATGGAGCAGTGACCTTAGCTAATTTGTTTAGACCAATGACAATGTAATTGCTCTGAAAGCTTGTTATCTGCATTCTTTTTTTTCAGCAGCCATTCCATTTTGTTATGCATACATGTGTTGTAGCTTTACATTATAAGACATCATAGAGGCTAGGCACTTAAAACCGGTTTCTGGTCAAGACTAAGTGCTGAACCAAAAGTGGGTCATGAAGTAATGGAATTTAGTTCCCTAGTTGTTCTGATGTAACTGACAATTTTTTCTTCAGCAAGTTGAGCTGGTCTTGGCTTTCACATCCACAGCAGCATGAGGACGACACAATCTGAACATTAACACTATAGACTAGAAGTGACTGTCTACGGCGTGACTACCCGACAGGCAGATGAACCCACAGAATCAGTCTGTGGGTTCAAAGAGAAAAGTTGATTGTATGTCTTCCTTGTCTGTTGTTTAAGCACGGTGCCAAGTGACTGCATGGCATGAGATGACACAGGATTGTTTCAGCAGTCTTTAGTACTGTACAGTAGTACTGTAATGAAATGCATCAGGTTTGTTTGTTTTTGTATTGGTTGGCCAGAGATCGATAAGATTGTCTTTAAATTGTAATTTGACAAGTGGCTATATTTTTGGCTATATTAGATTTGTTAAACCCTCTAGAGTGCCCACTAGAAGCGGTAACTGACTGTAATAGGAACAGATGAGTTTTGTCGGATTAAACCAGGTCATGACAGTATGCTTGGTATTAGACCTTAAATCTACATTACTGCCTGTAAGTGCAGGCTAAAGGCCTGGAAGCTAATAGGCTGTAGCTGAATTAACAGCTCTCCTATATGTAACAAGCCAAACTGGCCTTGTTGCTCACAGTGATGAGTCTGTGTGCAGTAGACCATAGACTTTAGAGGAACTAGAGAACTTTTATTTCTTTGCTAACCTGTGACTTTGAGTTTTTTGTTGACATAGGTGCTTGCTGTCCAGAAAAAAGGGGCTCAGGTAGGAATATGATAGACATGTCTGACTAATAGCCACCTCAGTCAGTTGCTCCAAATATTAGGGCAGCTGTACAGACTTGTAGGTACTCATTAGTAAGCTGTACTGTAATTGAGGAGCCTGACCTTTTGATCCATATAACTATGTTCTTGCCGTTTTGCACTGTGATGAGCTAATTAATTGAGCTACAGAGCTGATTGACATAGGCATGATGTGAACCTATTGCAGTGTTTTTGTTAATGATTCAGGTATATCAGCAAACATTCCAGTCCTAATCTAGCTGTGAACCCTAAAAGTTGCTATGGTGGTCAGAGGGCAAGCTGCTAATGTTAAAGTTAAAGTAATTCCCAGCTTCGCTGTGAAAACCTAATTTACATTCCTTGTGTGATTTATTGGGAAACCCCACAAAGACCTAGATCTGTTTGATCCTGCCAAAGCAGCAATGAGTCAATAGCTTATTCCCACACTACATAGATGAGTATTTCTGTGGATTGATCAGAAGTAGGCAAGTCAGCTGAATGGGGAAAAACAAGATCTGAGCCATCAACACATACGCCCCGCTGGTATAATAAACTGGCCAAAGGAGGAGATAGAGGCTACTGACAGACGAGAAAGCTCCTCACAATGCATGGAGGGTTTCATCCCAAATCCAGCACCCTGAGACTGTACACCAAGTGTAGCGAGGGAGGCCGAGGGCTAGTGAGTGTCAAGACCACTGTCCAGGATGAAATGACGAAGATCCAGGAGTACATCAGAAAACCAATGCCCCCAAAGATAATGGGCTTAGTGAACACCTCAGGCAGCAGAAACCCGAACGTGAGGACAAGGAATGTGAAGAACCATCATGGAGGGACAAGCCGCTGCACGGCATGTACCACAGACAAATGGAAGAAGTGGTTGATATCAAGAAATCCTACCAGTGGCTGGAAAAGGCTGGACTGAAGGACAGCACAGAAGCACTAATCATGGCGGCACAAGAACAGGCACTCAGTACAAGATCAATAGAGGCTGAGGTCTACCACACCAGGCAGGACCCCAGGTGCAGACTGTGCAAGGATGCCCCTGAGACAGTACAGCACATAACAGCAGGGTGTAAGATGCAGGCAGGAAGTGCGTACATGGAACACCATAACCAGGTAGCTGTCATAGTGTAAAGGAACATCTGCCACGAGTACGGGCTGGAAGTCCCAAGGTCAAAATGGAAGACACCTCCTAAGGTAGTTGAGAATGACCGAGCTAAGATCCTGACTGACAAACAGGTGATGGCTAACCAACCAGACATCGTGTTGATCGACAAACAGCAGAAGAAGGCAGTAGTGATAGATGTGGCAATACCAAGCGACAGCAACATCAGGAAGAAGGAACAAGAGAAGCTTGAGAAATACCAAGGGCTGAAAGAGGAGCTAGAAAAGATGTGGAAAGTAAAAGCAACAGTGGTGCCAGTGGTAATCAGAGCACTGGGGGCTGTGACCCCCAAACTGGGAGAGTGGCTAGAGCAGATTCCAGGTAAAACATCAGAGGTCTCTGTCCAGAAGAGTGCAGTCCTAGGAACAGCTAAGATACTGCGCAGAACCCTCAGTCCCAGGCCTCTGGTCGAGGACCCGAGCTTGAGGATGACACATACCACCCCGCAAGGGGTGGGGTTGGGGGGTTATTACAATACAGTAATTTATCCTATAAATTCAGTTAAGAAATACCATAATAGGCCTGAACAATTTTGAAAAAAATATCTATTTTTGATTATTTTGACAATATTGCAATTACGATGTGATTTGCGATATTAGAGGGAATGATTATTTTTACTTAATTAATTTTCATTGGACAGTAGTTTGTGTACAAACTACCGCGGCACAACAATATTTAATTCAAAATGGTATTTTGACACCTATTTCCCCTGTAACAAATATTGCAACTCCTGCAATATGAAAATTCTAGTAGGCAATATTGCCATTTAGATTAATTGTTTAGCCCTGTATCGTACTTCATCACATTTTGATTTTTTTTCTTATGTTTCTGTCATGTTGCCCAACGCTATGGGGGGTGGTCTATTTGGGGAAATCTGTCACAACACCATATATACACCACACTTGGAGCTTGGGAGGATCTTGGGGAAATAAACAGTTTGGAGGGCTATGAAAACTTTGTGATTAATTAAATTATTAATAGATTTTAAATTGGCCATACTGTCAGACAAGAATGCTCACTGGATAAGATAGTGCCGATAGACCTCATGCTCCCCAGTAGTGGCTTGCTATCAAGACAAATATTGGCAGAAGATAAGCGCTGCTATCATGGAGTCATAAAAAGCTGTTAAGTAAACAGTCACCATTGGACGCAGACAGTGAAGTGGCAGGCTTTGGCCAAGCCTTCAAGAATGAAGAACCTTTGCTATATGTAATGTTTCTCTTTTCTCCTCTTTTCCTTAATCCCCTACAGATTGCATTAATGACGGTCACTTTGTTCCCCATTCGTCTGCTCATGGCTGCATTCATGATGCTGCTGGCTTGGCCTTTTTGCCTTCCTGGCCTCAGTGGGGCGATCAGAGACCACCGTCGAACCCCAGTGCCTGTGGAGGAGGTGGGTGCTTTGTTATGCAGATGTGTCTGTCTGTTTGTTTGAAGGTTAGTTTTTTTTATTTGAGGAAGCACTATAATTGTAACAAACCAAAATTTTCACATTTGATATCAGCAATGGAAGATTGGTATGGGCAGTTAGCCATACAGTCAACAATGCTGCTTTCAGCATGAATAGGAGATCACATGGCTTTCTGACTTCAAACGGTAATACTATATTGTAGATGTTTTTAATCGTAACACTCTGTTTATAGTACTCTGTTACATCTACGGTTGTAATAATGCAGCTATGACAAGGGAGCTAAAATATAGAACATAGTTTTGGGTTAATAAAAAAATCACAATATTATGTTACCAATCTAATTTCTGAGGCTTTCTGGAGCTTGAAAAGTTCACTTGTTCAACCCTCCGTCTCAGTCTTGTGCTCCGTACTCCCTGATTGTGTTACAGTATGTCCGAGAAACTCCCACAGCAGCTGCACATCTCCGCTTCTTTAACACTTGTCTCAAACAAAAGACTAAAAATACCATCTCAAAAGGTTAATGAACATGCGGGTGAACAATGTCATGTTTTTATAGGGGACTTCTGTATAGGTAATGCTTGTAATTGAAGTGAGCGGGTAGGTTGGTGAGAGGAAGTAGGGAAGAAGCTAAGACGAGGTTTTCTTTCTGTTTCTGTTTCTGCATTTTTTCACATTTTGAACTTATCAATCACAAACATGCAGTTATTCATTCATTATATGATCCATTGTTGTAGCAATCTGCAATGTAAAATAAAAGTGCCCCTCACACGCGCATCTTTTTGTTTCCAGACTGGTGGACATAATTCTAAAGATCATCATGCGGGTCATGTGGTTTGCGGGAGGTTTCCATTGGATAACTGTGAAAGGGCGAAGGGCACTGCCTGCAGAAGCACCCATCCTAACGCTGGCACCCCACTCTTCATACTTTGATGCCATCCCAGTCACGATGACAATGGCCTCCATTGTCATGAAGGCTGAGAGCAAGGATATACCCCTCTGGGGCAGTAAGTAACAAACACACGGGCATGATACTATGCCCTACACTGTGAATTAAAGAACAGGACTGCAATCTGAAAAAAAAAAAGTTTTCCTATCCTTTGTGACAGCATTGCAAAATCTTTTTGAACAAAGTGCAGAACTACAGTAACTAACCAAACTTGTTCAAACACCACTTGTTCAACCAGGTAGGTTGAAGTATAGTGTGCACCTTGTGTTTTGATGTGCTCGACACTGTAAAGAGCAGAGTTTGTTTTTTACACAAGTTGAAGCCTGTACCATCCTAAGTACAGCTTGGCTAATGTTCACATCAGTGGAATGCAAGGGAATGAGTAAACAAATACATGCCTTGCTGTAGTGGAAAAAAAATTTGGTTGGTCAGTTCTAGGGCTGAACGATTTTGGAAAATGATCTAATTGCGAATTTTTTTTTTTTTTACGAATATTGTGATTGCGATTTAATATGCGATTATTTTTTAAGCTCTTTACCTTCTATATTATTCAAAATGGACAAGCATTAAATCAGTGTATACACAATATTAGATAAAACTACTGTTCTTTCTTGTGTTATGATGAATTAGGTAGAATTATTATTATGTGCAGTGGTGGAGAAGATATATCAAATTATAACAATATGAGAAAAATAATTTGAGAGTCAAATCATGGCATAAAATACTATGATATAATATCAGTTCGGACTATCTACAGACCAAAAGAAAAACTAAGTTCAACACAGTGTGTTATACAGTACGCTCAATACAAAACCCACAGTTCAACCTGCAATTAATGAATTTTTAATTAATTAATTAATTAATTAATTAATTATTTTTTCCTGTCTGTCAATCCGCGGATGGCCCGACGATTTCACCCACCACCAAGTTACCCGCGGTGTCGGCTGCTACTTTCATTCCCTGTGTGACACTAAAGTTTATGTAGTAACAGTTTCTGTGAAGCTTAAGGCCGTTGTACAACAACAAGGCAAGGTACAGCGTTACGTGCAGAAGAAAAATCAACTTCTAAGCGTCAACTTCATCTGTGGTCTGCTTTGGCTGTGTATAATCGCAGCCTTTGCGATTAGAAAATCTCGTATTACATCGCGATAATATCGCAAATTCAATTAATCGTTCAGCCCTAGTCAGTTCTGACTCAGCAAGTTACTTCTGTAAAACTTTGTGATTTTTCAACCTTCAGTTCTGTGGTGTGTAAACTCATAAAATCATCTATGATAGGAGGAAGCAGAAATCAAATAGTCTCCTTCGGATAAATAGTAACTTCACAGTAACTCACGACATACTTAAAATACTGAATGACATGGATTTAAAGATTAAAGATTAGCCCATCAGACATAATTACTGATAAGATAAGATGTTCCTTTACTGATCCCCTGTAGGGGAAATTCAAATTGGCACAGGTGGGTGAAGTGCAAAGTAAAAAGTAGTATACTCACAATAAATGAGAATCTGTTCTCAACAAAGTACAATAAAATACAATAAAAGTAGAGTCAGTGATCAGTAATAACCATCAGTAATTTTATTTGATCCAAGTGGGATCCTAAATGAAATCATGCATGCAACCTGCTGTTGCTGCCACTAAACTGTAACTGCAACTGAAGACTCTGTTGTCAGTCGTTGTGGTATCACCACTGCCAGTGTTGGATCCCACCAAGCACAGGTACTACCTGAAGTCATTGTCTTAGCAACACCCAGGGCCACATTGCAGAGGTCAAGCAGGCCTTGCCCAGTTGCAGTCAGTACACACACAGCCAAATTCTATTAACTAGCTTGCAAGTTCTGTTACCTTTTGTAGTTGCCTGTTAAAGAAACGGCCTAGGTGTGTTATTTTAGCCTTCCTTTCTCCTCCTACTTCTCTGCCTACTAAGTCAATAATTAGCCACTTTGTTAACTCCAGGCTGAGTGAAGCCTGCCAAGCTACTGCAGTTTCACTTGTTTGTATTGGAGGATTTGCATAGACACATTTGGCAAATTGCCATAGCTGTCAACAACTTGCCATTAGCCAAGATTATGTTTTAAAGGAATCTAAGAAGCATAAATAGTAGATACATCTTCAGGATCTATTTTATTTTAAGGGCCAAACGTTATTCACTAATGTTCAACTTAAGTTTGTCTAGTCCTGTTGGCAGTAAGAACCAGGCACCAATGCCTGGCCAAGCACATGGAATCCAGAATAAGCATTAAGACCTGATCAGCCACAGTGACGTGTGTAGAGTGTCTCTCAGGGTACTAGCTAGAGCCCTAATCCCTTCCTGTCGGCAGACAGCTCACAGTTGGAATCAGTTTCTTCTTCTCATGGCCTCCCGCTCTTCCTTCTTTAGTGTATGTTGTCCTCACTGTCCTTATTAACTTGTTGTCTCTTTCTTTTAGACTGTCTGTCTCAGGGCTCCCAGAAACATTGCTTATGCTAATTTTTCTATGTGCTAATGAAAATGGGACGTACAAGAAAATGCTTTCAGCATCTACAAGACCCCTGCAAACTTAACCTAGAATATTTAAACCCCATCTTTGTCTAATCATAGTTCCTTTTTGATGGCGTTGTATGTTTTTGATTTGTAGTTCAGCTATGCTTACGGGTCTCAAGTGCTACAAACTACTCCAATCTTTGCCCTGCAGATTATAGACTATGCACATATGTTTGATCTTAGGTATCCTTTCATATTGTGCTGACCCTTAAGAAGGCTTTATTGGTTTGACACAATCAAATGGCCATGCTACAGGAAGTGAAAGTAATGGTGTCACTCAAACTTTTATCAGGCTGTCTCATTCCTCTTGAGAAAAGTGGAAGTTAGTGTTGAGTGGACTATTGTGTGTTTAGAATATTTCAATCTCTCTGAGTTACAAATCAGGTTGTTGCAATTGAGTTTTTGTTGTGAAAAAGTCAGATCTAACTTGTTTGAGGCATATACAGATTAACTAGGCGGTGACTTAAAAAAACCCTACATTAATCATGACCTTGCAAATATGTAAAATGCATTACATTAAACATTTTACACATACAATACAAAACAATGCAATAGCTCATAATATTAGATTTTGTAAAACAACAACATCACTCGAATATATCATTTTGATACAGTTGTACTGAAAATGTACACATCATTTTTACATTAGAAGGTAGTATTTCAATTTCAGGTAATAATTCTTAGTATCATCATCAGCCCAAGCAGCAGTTCCAGACTCCACTGCTGCTATTATTTAGATTTTGCTATTTCACTTGGATTCCCTAAATGACCCCACTGACCATCCAAAACTCACTGGACTTCTAATCAGAGAGGGAAGCCGGACCTTTCTTGTATTTGTGATCAACATGTTAGACTCATCTGACTTATGGAACCAGCATTGAGGATCACATGACCATGTTTACAGCATCTAAATCAAACGGTTTCAATTGCTTTTTTCCTACATATGATGGAGTTGGGTTGAATTATTACCCCTGCTCCCTGTCGTTATGTAAATATATATATTTTTTTAGTTTTAAGATATTCTATACAATTTTCACAATAAAGCCTTGACACGAGTATCACCTCACTATTTAGATACAGTATAAGAACATGTTTTATGACTATAAAGTAAAAATGTTAAAATGTTAAGCTTATATTTTGCCCTTACCAATTGTACTTTATGATTTGTATCCAGAGAACAAGCTTTTTCTTCAACAGTGCCAATGTCAAATTAACACAGTTATATTTTCAGTACAACTACATCTTTTCTACTTTACTACATTTCTTAGCTGGTACAGGGAAGTGTTTGTGCGGCTGAAAGTATCAGAAGTTGTGATCATTGCAGAAATATTTATTGTTTTGAGGTAATACAGGCATTGCCTGTATTACCGGCTTACATGAAACGATCTGAGTCAGAGTTTCCCCCTTCCCCCTCCGCCGAACCACTAAATACCTTAGATACAGATCGTTCAGAAGTTTAGTTCATTAGCTGTCACAGCAAATAAAACAAGAAACAGTTTCTGAATTCATATGTAATTTTTCTACTCTTTCTCTGCTTTCTTTGCTTCTAGCTTTGATTAAGTACATCAGGCCGGTGTTTGTGTCACGGTCAGATCAGGACTCCAGAAAGAAGACTGTGGAAGAGATCAAACGCAGAGCCCACTCTGGAGGGGAATGGCCTCAGGTAAATGGATGGAAATTTTTGTGCACACTTAGAACTGCGGTTCTTGGCACACATACACACAGCAGCACCTAATTTTAACCTTCACTGACTTCATTTTATGTTGTTTTACAACATCAGCACCGAACAGAGGACGACTATATCAAGCAACAATCAGATATTTTTAAACTTTAATATACTCACTAGTTTTTATGAAACTTAGACAATTTAAAATTAATTCAGTGTGTTTGTAATAAAAAACTGCAATAATACTGTATTTCATCTGCACAAAACAATGTTAAGGTTACAGCTGTAACCCCCGGTTCTCTGATAGCAATGGGTGGCATGCCCCATAGTGAGATGCCAAGCAAATCATTTAATCCCTGAAAAGGACAAAGCTACAATCCATTAAAACCCGGTATTGCAGAAAGCATTATTTAATATGTAGTGTCCAGTGCTTATTGTACTTTATTGTCCACCTTATTTTAGTGTTTACTTATTAATTTAATCGGCTTTCTGTTCAGTTCTCTTTTCCCCACACTCACACATGCACACACCTCTGCTGCAAACACAGCGGCGTGCCTCGCCGCTTTCTCTCTTTCTTTGTATGTGTCAGCTCTGTTGACTTTCTCAATCAAAAGTATGTTTTATAAAGTTGCCTAAAAGACACATAACCCCTCTTCAGGAATTTTCCACCTGCAATTCCGTTTACAGCAGCAGGCGTACCCAATGTGGAGGCGGCTTGTTAACAACCTATCCTATGATAAATGAAACTAGCGTGGTAGCTAACGACTGACATCTGCACTGGTGTGTTCACTGTCCCTTTACTTGCTCCGCGCTTGGAGAATATTCACCGTGTCCGCGGCTTGTGACGTAATAGATAACAGCTCTATCTGTGTTTCTCTGCAAAATCCTAAAATGATTCTCCAAATATACTTGGGCAGCCGTCAATATACCTGTGTGGCACGCACAAGTAAAGTCTACTGTAGTAATACACATATAAATGCTTAGGCAAAACACTGTTCTTATTGTTCAGGAAATGGCCAATGTTTTTTTATATGAAAAAATGTCAATTCCTTCTTTCCAACAGATTATGATTTTTCCAGAGGGAACATGCACCAATAGATCCTGCCTAATCACCTTTAAGCCAGGTAATGCTCTTCCATCATCTTTTTACTTATTCAGATTTTCTCTCTTTTTTTTGCCAGCTTTTTAATCATACCATGCACTGATATTTCAGATTCAACCTACCGGGCATATTAACTTATTATTTTAAATAAATTACATGTTGAATCAGTGTCCAATGTAAATTAAACTGTGGTGTGTATGGTCTTAATTGTTGAGGAATTAGAACTAAAATCATTGTTTGCCTTCCTAAACTTTAAATTATGAGGTGAAAGATTGAATTTAAGTTTTACCTGTTATTGAGACTGACTTGTTATTGTGATTTTCCCTAAGACGTATACTAAATAGGTATCAAATAGTTAAGCGATTGGCTGTATCTACGACTCATGGACTTTATTTGGCAGGTGTTTAAATCATCAAATAAGGGCATATTTCTGAATTTATTACACTGGTGTTATTGGCCGCAATTTTTCAAGAATTCTTTTCTCATTTGCGTTGTCTTATTCTCAACCCAATTCTTATTCTCAACTTGCTTATGCAGTTATGTCAAATTGAAATAACATTTCTTGCAGGGGCCTTTATCCCAACTGTACCAGTGCAGCCTGTGGTGATTCGTTACCCTAATAAACTGGTAAGCTCCCAAGAAAAAATCATAATCATGTTTTTGTTTCAGTTAAATGAAATCTATTTAATATTGAAACTGTGTAAGATCAAACAGATTGTGTCTGTATGTATCCTGTGCATGCCCTGCAGCCTGTTTGGCACCTTGCCAGAGTCTCACTCAGTGAGTAGGTAAAGATCTTGCTGGTCACATGGCGGGAAGAAAGCTATTGCAGTTATATATAGTATCCACAAAGGAGAAAATGTTCTGGGTAATGCAGACTCATTTTGCAAACTCAGCAGAATCCTATACGGTGGTGTGAGATCCTCCCTCATCAACACTTGGTCTTGTGGTCATAGTGTGTAATTTCTGATGTGCTATTGGTTCGGGTTAATATTAACAGAATATTTGATGGTGTAGTCTGACCTGAAAATTAAAAGTGTTTAGATAGTTCAATAGATAAATAGTTCAGGTTTAAAATGCAAATTATTTATAATAAGTGCCGTCAGACGTAACACTAGAAGTGGCTGTGTGGGGCTTTCTTCGCTGATAGCCTGTGCATGCTCAGCATAGTCATTATGTAGATACAACATGATGTGGGCATGTGGGTCTCACAAGGCAACAGCAGTAATTTTTAGTGACTTTATTATTTTGTTTTATTTATGCATCAGGTAAAGCTTTAATTGAAAAATCATGATTTTTTTCAGTTCAAGGTTCACCAACTTCTGTAACTGATCTTGTCAATGATCAGATGAGGGTGACTTTGTCAACTATGTTCATATGTGCCTGACAAGCTGTGTAGAATTATAGACTCCTGATTTAGTGCACACCTAGTGTTGGGCTGATTTAGTTGTTTAAGTCGTTTAAGCCGGGTGATAAGAGGAGTCCAATGAAGCGTGCAGAGCAACTTCCTAACTGGGAAACTGGCTAATCGTGATTTGACTCAGAGGGTGAGTCTAAGCCATTGCTCGGGCTTGTTGTTAGTGAGGATGTCGGAAACCAACTTTAACTTAGGACATTGTCAGGAGAATTGTTTGCAAACCTGTACCGTTTTCTGCAGTAGGAGGTAGTGCTTAGATGTTCTGCAGTATATGAGGTCAGAAATGTAGTTAAAACTACCGGGGTGTCAGCCCTGAAATTGTAGTAAGACTATTTACTAAGCCATGTCAACCCTGGACTGGGATTTTAAATGCCCACATAAGTGGACATATAAAATAACACTGCATTTAAACCAGTGGTTTTCAGTAGTCAGTCTAGGGCAGTACATGGGAAACTCTTCCCCGACTTAACCTGATTACATAATAATCTGTTTTTTTGGTGTGCAAATAAGCATGAAACGTTTGCCCTCCTATTTTTTCAATAATAGCGGCCAGAAGAAGAAGTTGGTCTAAAAATGCATTGATCCTGAAAATATTTTAATTTGTTTTTATTTTAGTCTGTGTAATTATGTCTTGGCTTCATGCAATTTTATAGGACACAATCACATGGACGTGGCAAGGGCCTGGAGCGTAAGTACATATTTCCTTCATTTCATATATGGTGTAAAAAAAAAGATACATTTTTTTATTTAAAAAAATACATTTTGTTATCAGACAAACCCCTAGGTAAGCTCAAACAAACAGAAGTTGTCTAAATTAAATTATTGCTATATTGTGTGATCATGGTGTTTTCTTCCAACAGTTAGCACTATAATTATTGATACATAATTCTGATGAACAGTAAGTGGCAGTAAATTATTAACTTAATCAAAATCCAGGTACACATCATCAACCAAACCGGTTGGATGGAGAGGAGAATTATCGTGACTTAACCTACACTGACTAAAAAACGGGATAAAATGGGAGAGAACGTTTTCTCTATGCCTAATGGTATTGTCAGTTTCTGTCCTTCTCAAAAAACAAACAAACAAAAAAAACTAGACTGTATTTTTTTTTTAACCAAAGCCCATTGTAAGATTCTTAAATAACACCCACTATCATGTATCGTATCAAAAGTTGCCATTAATTACATTCTATGACTCAAGTGCAGACCACAATCTCCGGAATGAGATCTCAAATAGACTGGAAGATTAGTAATGGCTGGAGGAGAAAGACTGCCCTTATTCTCCGTCTCTGTAGTGTCCTCAGAATACTATGTGCTGTTTTGGTTTGCCCTCCATCATTATAGTGAGTCTCTGAATGCAGCTGGCTGTCTTCCCAGCTCAGCTGAACAGAAATATACACAATTTTACAAATTTAATAAAAGACACACAAATAAGGAATTTCACATAAAGTATAAAATGATAATTCCTTCCCAGACATGTCATAGTAGGTTTAATAGTAACGCCACAATTTCATACATATTCATACCCTTTGCTCCGATGCGCTAAATGAAAACTTTGCATGCATTTTGTTCTTAAATTATTGAAAACTAATAAAAATACCTAGAGATCTATATCCATTTACCAGTGTGCAAAGCTGTGAGAAGCATACCCTAAAAGATTGGTGCACTTACAATTTTGGTTTTCAAAGTAGCAAGTGAAACATCTGAGCAATTATGCAAAACAATAAACTGAAAAAAACGGGGAGTATGGAAGAAGTGATGTGTGTATTCTCAGTGTTAAATCATTGGTACTTTGTGTTTCTATTTGTTAATGATGTCTTCTTATTATTCCAGGTTTGAAATCTTGTGGCTGACACTTTGCCAGTTGCACAATGAGTTTGTGATTGAGGTAAGCGTGAAACTATCCTCCCTTCTGCATGTATACTGTGACTGTAGATCATGCCTTATTTACCCACGATGATCAGTGCACTTACATTCCGATTTTATTAAACGTGCTCTGTAAAAAGGAAGCTCCTGTGGTTGAGTCCATCCTGTGCTGTCTTTGTTTTTGACTCTTAATTTTTCTTCTGTGTGTTATGAATTTGTATTTTGCAAATAAAACCTACTAAAAATTCTTAATTTCATGCAAGAAAAAAAAGTATTTTCCACAAGAAGTGGAGTATATATTGGTGTAGATACATATTTTTAATAAAATGCCTATACATGATGTCTGAAATTTGACTAATTCATAATTATCATCTCTCTGCAGTTCCTTCCTATTTACACTCCCTCAGAGGAGGAGAAAAAGAACCCTGCTCTCTTTGCTATCAATGTGAGACGCATCATGGCTAAGTAAGTGAACATTTGTTGTTCATATAATATGTGGCAGTTCATCCTTTGAAAGTTCACTGTTGAGAGTCACTACTTGATACCTCATTCACACCTGATTCATTCATTACTTACTTACTTACAGAACATATTATTTTGGTTTTGTCTGTCTCAGCAATACGAGGGAACATAGAGTTGGCTCAGTAAAGTCAGATCCTGTTATTTGACCAGGAAACAGGACGGGGCTGGGATTTTACACAGGTCCATCACTGTATGGCTTTGGTCTGGTCTGAAAGGGTGGCGGAAAATTCATGTATCTTATGTGCATGCTGATAACATTTATAGCAGTAGACCTGAGTTGCACAGTCTTGCCCATCAACCCCAAATTCTTTAGTGTCTATATACACTGTTTATAAACATTTGTACAAACAAACGTATGAGCATTAATCAACAATCAAGATCAAAAATGTCATCCTGCTTTGAGTATGACCCCAAATTCAAATTCAGTACCACTCAACACTCTTATGCAGTGCTCAGGCTACACAGGCTACACTCCCACACTCTGTACTTTACTACTTTAAGCCGGGAATGGGAAATTTAACTTCTGCCGATAGAGGGGAAAAAAATGTATACATTGTTGTCAACATCCCAGATAGCTGTATCAGCTACTACATTGGCTGTTCAAGCTTTAAACAAAGTTTGTATTGATTTGCCCATATTGATGTTCTATCACTGTGTCTTCTGTGCTATACTCAGAGCCCTGGGGGTACCCATCACAGACTATTCATTTGAAGACTGCCAACTGGCCATGGCAGAAGGCCAGCTGAGACTGCCAGTCGACACCTGTCTGCTGGAGTATGCCAAACTCGTCAGGAGACTGGGGTGAGTCACTTAAACCTTCCAATGCATTGCTCCCCTCAAGGAGAACCAAGTAAGGGGCAACATACTCAGCAAATGCTGCGGGGGGGAGCAGTCTCAATTTCTGGCAGTGGCACCTTTGGCGTGGTTGTAAATTCCAATAAGCGTAACTGGTGGTATGCATGGGAGCGAAGGCAGTTGGGTATTGTGTCCTTGTCGCTGCACTAGCTGGTCAGGTGCCTGCTCAGGAGGGGACCTGGAGGGGGATAGTGTGATCTCCCTACACAGTACAGTGTCTTGTTGGTGAAACTCCTCTCTGGCAGGGGGAAAAATGAAATTGGCAACACCGTGTGTATTGTGGGGGGGGGGGGGGGCAGCACGTGGCTGTCTACTCCCAGTTGGCAGTGACAAGGACCGCTGATCCAGGGGAGAAAAAATGAGGAAAAGGATAGAAAAGAGGGGAGGAAACATGTAAATAGATGAGACAAAATACTGCAAAGATTTTATAAAATGCTTCCCAACAACAAGAAACAAAACCACGGTACAGTCTTGGAAAGATAAAGTGTATCTGCTGTACTGACTCTTATTGTTTGTATTCTTGTTTTCTTTTCTTTTCTTATCTGAATTTCCTTGTTCACAAGAAATCCATGCTATTAATTAACATAAACTGGCTGTCCCAGGTTGAAACCACGCAACACTGAGAAGGTTCTGCAGGAGTACGGAAACAGAGCCAGGAAGCTGCAGGGACAGAAGCTCGACTTGGACGACTTTGCTCAGTTCCTCGACGTGCCAGTTTCAGACATGCTGCGAGACATGTTCGCTCTTTTTGATGAGGTAAAGACTGTGGGGGGCAGGGGGTGTTTCTCGCAAACCATAATAGCTCTCCAGACTTCCTCAGTGTCCACATAATGTCATACTTCTATTTGCTGCAAATACAAAACTGCGATACAATAATATCATTAAAACACACCAAGATATGATATGTAGATAGTAAGCAATATGTGCGTCCGTTTAGGGCATGAAGGAACTCCAAGCAGTCAGTTGACAAAGTGCTTCTATAAAAACACCATTAAGACTGGAAGCTGGATGGAACACCAGATGCTTTTTTGAAACTAATCACAGCACTTTGTTTTTCATTTAGAGCTACATTTGCAGTATAGTACCCAAACAAACAATAAAGATTTTATTGCATCAATGTGTTCATGGCATAAACAACAATCACCTGCAGCAACTTCTGTGAAATAAATTAGAGGTCTTGCTCAAAACCTCTGTCTTCATCTTTCCTAACGCGTTTTCTCTTGCTTTTTCTAGCATGAAGATAACCGCATGGATATCAGAGAATATGTGATAGCCTTATCTGTCGTATGCAGACCTGCCAAAACTCTGGAAACGATGAAATTGGCCTTCAAGGTATGTTCTGTTTCAAGCTTTTGTGCTTATCTAACCAGCAGGCAGAATAGAGGGTTCTGCGCTTGCTTAGGATCAGCGTGACATTTGCTACCTTAAAATGCCGCCCGGGTCTTTGTTTTGTGTTTTGCATAATTAAAAGTAATGGGAGTTCTTTCCATCATTAGTGCGTAGCATACTCACACACGTTTACAGTTTTTCTTCCTCATGTTCATGCTCAGATCCGCATTGCATAACATCCGATGAAATGTGCAGTCATGGGTTATAATTGCAGCATTTCTGTTGTCTTAGTTGCATGAAAACTAAATAGCTCAGGTTTCATCTTTATGTTCTCCCTTGTATTGCGCCTCATAATTCTTCAAGTTGAGCACTTCTGTGAACTTAGAACTCATGAAACCCATTTAGAACGTATTTATTATTTGTAAAACCACCAATTTTTAAAAAGGGAACCCACTTAACACTGTAACTGGCTCTTAACCTGACAACTCTGTCAGAGTGGAAAACCGGCGAAGTCAAAGAGATGTCATCTGCGTTTCTTTCCCGTCATATCCAGATGTTTGAGGCAGAGGAGGACGGTGCCATCACAGAGATGGAGTTGGCAGTTATTCTGAAGACGGCTTTAGGAGTGACTCACCTCAGCGTGTCACGTCTGTTTACTGCCATCGACGCTGAAGACACAGGGAAGATCACATTTGGTAAGTGACTAAGTAAAAAAAACAGGCCTGATCACTGATTGTCCTAAATATTTCTTAATCGAATCATTGTTTTGAAATTTGCTTGGTCATCAGTAGTGTTCTTTCCTGACTTTTTTTTCACCCTCTCACATTGAGCAGTACATTCAACTACCAGGCCACTTCAGATTTAAGTGCAATCTTGTCTCTGGGCAATTTTTAATATAACATTTTGTCTAATGTTGCCTTTGTCTCTGGTGCCCTCTTGTGGTCGTTCCACAGACAAGTTCAGAAGCTTTGTGGAGCAGCACCAAGACTTTTCTGAGGAGTACCTGTACACAGAAAACTCAGGCCTCCACAGCAGTCCCTGCCACGGTCACCAAACAAAGCCCAGCCTGGCTACCCCGAACCTGCAAGGCACTGCCACCACCAAAACAGCCAACGGTATCTGCCCTGACTTCAGCCCCAACGACCATGGCGCAGTAGATGGACTCCTCAAGAAACACAACTAAAAGGGTTTAAAAATGTAGTGGGAGAAAACTAACACCTCTCCTGGTGAGAGGGTGTTATGGTGAGTGGGGGGGTTGGAGGTTAGTTACTTCTTAGTAACTTGTTGGAATTGTAAGGGACTACATTTCAGTAAATATAACTACAAAAATGAAGAGGTTTACCTAACCCTTTTTTATTCGTATTGTGTCCATGAAATTCCTGAGGTTATTTTCAGCCTGCTAACAGTTTATTTTGTTATAAATTACTTTTTTTAATTTTTTTCATAGCAGAATTCATCAAAATGCCAAACAATGGCTTTTTCAAATACAATACTTGAAGGGCAAGCACTTAAGTCCTGGGGCAAATGTTTATTTGAATTGTTTTACTTTTCCCTCCAACATAGTACTAACTGTGCATGTTTTTTTTTTGTTTTTTTTTTACATGAGGGGAAGAAGAAAAAACAGTGAAGACACCTAATTCTTAGTGAAGTCAGTGTCCAATTCTCTTTTATTTGTTAACTTTTATGTGTTTTCTTTAATGGTAGCTGCCTTTTTTAACTGAAAGTGCAGAATGCATGGGCTCATGTCATTTTGAGCAGTGCTGAGGATTATTTATCTAAAGAAGGAAGGCCTGAGGGCGCCAGTGACAATTGCGTGACTACTAGCTTAGCTACAGTAGCCACATTTGAGGTGAACTCAGGTGTCTGTGAGTCATAATTGCTATGAGCCTGTTACATATATATATGAATATATTTGATTTAGCTCAGGGTTCAGTGACAAAAATGAAAAATTTAAATTGTATGATGTCATCATTTTTGATGCTCACTGGGTTATGTGCATGTTTTGTTTTTTGTTTTTTTTTTCTTACGACATCAGTATCCTTCTGCCCATTTATTCTTAATTCAAATTCACTTCACCAATGTTGTTTCTTTCAGGTTGGCAAATTCAAGTGTCTTTTTTTTATTGTTGAAATTACAAAATGTGGACCAAAAATGCATTGGGTGGTTTAATGTCACCTGTCATGCTTGTAATGTCAGAAGTGTAATGGCTGTAAAGGATGGGAAATTCAAAATGTGTGGCCATTGAAAGCACATTCAGTTAGCTGGCTTTGTTGGATATTCTAAAGGCGAGGTCATACCACTTCCCTTAGTGCTGTACACTGTTACATTTTGAATCATTCCTACATTTTCCACAGCATCAGTCTGTCTGAAATCCCTACTGTTGCACTATACGTGTATGAAGGATGTAATACGTAAACTTTGGCCCCTCCCCTACTCACAGGTAAAATTGACCTTTGTGCTATGTTTCAGATGTGCATGGGAGAAACTATGTTTTTAAAGTGATCCACCTTTGACACTGATGCAGCCTGTGGCCATGAAATGTGTTTAAAATGATTAAACACATTTTATATCAAATCAAACTAAAATGAAGGAATATTTAAGATAAATGTTATTTAAAATCAGGCAAATAGTAAAGCTATTCATTAGTATTTTGTGGCCTTTAAATGATTGATTTTAGGAAATGGTTACCTTGATTGATACTGGCAAGAAAGTTGTATTAACACGTCTTGTATTAAGAATCAGTAATTCTCCCCCTGACATTGTGTATTGTGTCAAGTGCAGTAGGGTTTCTTTTTTTTGTCTGATTTTAATTTAAGAAACTTAATCTAAAATTACAATCAACTTTTGGATGTGTTGACAACAATGTTTTACATACTAATGCTCATTGCAATCATTCACTTTCTGTTTCTGGAAGCACACAACATAACCGAACCCTTAAAAAAACCACACACACACACAAAATGAAAGTTAGATTAAGCTGCATAGTGCTTTACATCATTTAATTATATATGACAACTAATTGTTAAAGGGAATACCTGTCCTGATCGCCAGTTGAAATGAAACTTACAAGAATCTGTAGCCAGTTATACTCTGTGCGTTCATGGTTTGGTTCTGTTGAATTTTGGTTATTGATATCACATAAGGATTTACAATTAAAGTGTTTGTTTTTTTTATTCTATAAGTTAGTCGTTGAGCCTTGCATTTCCACCACATTCATGACCATGCATACTGTACATCGCCGTTATAGCTTTCAGTGAAGCAATATTTCACATCTCTTAAGCCTTCTTAAGATGTATGCTTTTGAAGAGTTCTGATATGTATTTTGAATATTCCAAATGCAGGACATTTTGTGAATTTTTGATATACGTATGTGAATGATTTTTATTTTCACTGCCATGACAAAGATCTGTGATCTTCTTTCCTCTGCAGATTGTATTGATGGTGAAAAATGAGCCGCATTTTTTTTTTTCTTTGTATAATACTGCAATTGTTTTGTGCTGTATTCCTCCTAAACAGTGAAAAGTTTTATTGTTGTTATATTATTACCGTTATCGCTGAGATGACTGCTTAGAAACAAAATGCAGATTTCTTATGGAAACCGATAGCCTTGAATCTATAGAATTTTTATGCTAAAAAAGAGAATGTATAGACAATCTTGTCACAATCAGAAGCTACTCAAAGCGCTGATCTCCAGTGGACATTTTACAAAGAAATCATGGTTTTCAAATGTACTTGTTTCTATCCCATTTGAACCCTCTCTCCATTGACTTTTTTATGTTACATGTTTAAGGTGTGCAGGTTGATATAGGCAAATGTGTGAGTGTGAATGGCCTTGAGGTGATGTCTGCCACCACATGACGGGCCGCACAGCACAAACACTGCAGATGCACATATAAACTAACATGTGTTAAATCGCAATCTTTTAGTATTCCCCCCCTTACTACCTTTTAAATGATACGTTTTTGTGCTTGCACTTTAGATTATTTTCTTTCATTTTTGAAGAAATATCACATTGCTGTAAAGCATGATGAGTTTGTAGGTTACAGTATTGTAGCTCAATTTTGTGAATATGAATAGGTTTTGAATTCGTAAATTTGCTGCAGTAATGGGAGCATAGAGGATATTTGGGATCACACATTAAAGGAAGCTGCCCCTTGCCCCACATTTTGTTTTTGTACTGTAAGAAAGAGTTTGCTTAGTGTAAACCCTGTTTTTTGACCTACTTTTCGGCTTTGTCTCAGGATTGTGGAAATTGTGTATGTTGAAATTACTTTGTAAACTTGCAAGATAAGGTACAGATTTGAATGACTTACATAGTTTGCACAGTGGAATGGATAAGTGTTACTCCTAAGTGATGTGATTTTACAACAGGTGGTTAATTATGCAGATCACTCTGTATGTAATGAGGGGAAACCATACAGGTTTTTTTTTCGTACATAGATGGGAAAACTGATTGTGAATTATAAGTGAAACAAATAATTGATATTCAGAAACTGACCCAGAATGAAATGTTATTGAGCCACTGTAACTCATCATGCAGTTTTGTTTATTTGAAACAGAAATGTCCATGTGAAGGTCTAATGGTTATATTTCATCAGCAAGTAAAGTATGTACATTAATATATAATCAACATTTACATTCAGAACAATTCCACACTGGGGCTGTATGGAAATACTGTGTTCATTTTTTTTCCCCACACTTGTTTCACTTCCCTTTTCTTTAAATACCTCTGTAGAGGTGAATCTCATTTCCTACTTGCTGTCAGTCAGAAAATGTAAACCTGCAAGAGATAAACTTGTATTTATGCTACTGCTGCCTGCTTACAACAGTTTGTCCAGCAGTGAGCCTAAGACGAAAGACTTGTGTACTCTGACAGAGCGATAGTGTCTTTCTGATGGCTCGTTGTCTGTGGACCAAGAAACTGAGCTCTGTTTTCTCTGTGGCTTTACTTCCTGTCTTTTTCTATACTCAACAGGTTTTATTTTATTAATGCATTTTGATGATGAAGAGTCATTACCGCAAGCTACTTTGAATTTGTCTGTTCAGGACTGCTATGATATAACTTGTTAATGTGACTCTTGGATTGAATAAAAAAAAAAGAAATGTAAACAGGGTTGCGTCACTGTCACAGTGGTAATTGATAATGTGTGTGTTTGGTACAATGATATAGAGATGGATTGGGTTGTGTGAGTGTATTGGAACACTGTCAGAAAGTGTTCAAATTTAAATAGATTTTTCTATATCATGGCCATAGTTTAGTTGCACAGGATTCAACTTAAAGCACTCATTCTTCATTGACTTGAAGTTGTATGGTGCTTGCTGATATGAAACAAACAAGCATGTTAAACTAAATCCCCTTCCTTACCTGTTGGCTTACAGCATAAATGTCTCCCTCTTGAGGTAACATAGTGGCTGTGCAGTCTTGTGCAGTTACATCAGATTAACTGTAAGTTTTTCATATAATTACAGTCTTTCAAATAGCTGTTCTGTACATAATTCCTGTTTCATGAGCTGCCATAGCAGTGTGGATCAGTCTACTTTGGTCCAGTCTGAAATATCTTTGTTGGTTGGTCATGGAGGAGGAATCCCCCAACTTTTCCTCAAGAGCCATGATGAAAGGTTTACTTATCCTGAGAAATATCTCAACATCTACTACACTGGAATACTGTACATAGATTTATGGTTCCCAGTTTATGTATGTAACTTTGGTCTTCACGTGATTTTTCCTCTAGGGCCACGAGCGTGCCTGTTTGTGGTTTGTTTTAAGTTAAATGTATTGACCACTATTGGAATGGATTTCTATAAAGTCAAGTACAGATGTTCCTCTCGTTATGTAGTAACTTTGATGTTCCTTTAACTTTTCCCCTTGCCCTGACCAGTTACTTGATTTATGACAAAATACCTGCAAAAGTAAAATCATTCCCCAGCTACTTTGCGTTAAATGCTTATTAGCAAAAGTTTAAATGTTAATTTGCTTATCTAAGATGGTGAACATGGTAAACATAACTGTTAGACATCATCATGTTAGCATTGGCATTGTGAGTGTGTTGCCATTCCAGAGCTGCTCACATGTAAGCCTTAATTCAGTCTATAAAAATCAACTACTCAATAAGTGTATATAAGGATTACTAATATTGCCTTGTGTGGAACAGTCAATTAACTGCTTTCATTAGTGGCGAGTAAGTTGAAACAAAGTACTCATGGTGTTTTCTCCATAGCTCCACAGACAATATAGTGCATGTTCAAAGTGAGCACAGACTAATGAAATCAAGAACTACCCTCCCTTGCAGATGTCATTCAACTTCATTTATTACTGAATGAGACTCCATCAAGAGTACCCACAGCGTCGCTCAGAAAGTAAAATGTTAGCCTGTGTTTGGGGACAAACATTTAATTGTCTGGAATCAGTTATGACGCAATAGACAAAGAATTTGTCCTCATTCTGCTTGTATGTCTTGTTTTTCATCCTACATGAGTAAACAGAGAAAGCAAGACAAGTGGAAGAACAGCATGTGGTTGTCCACTGGTACTCAGGGGTGTAGCAAAAAAAAAAGGACCCTCTATAAAGGTGTGCTCTATAGGCCTTTCCTGTATCCACAGGTATACATTCTTGTACTTCTTAACATGAAAAAGAAATTCTCAGGGCTACATGGAATATTGTAGTATCTATTGTATGTGCTTATGACTTTTTTGCCATTTTTGTCCTTATACCATTACCATCCATTGCCTTCTCCTGTGGCCTCTACTACTCCCACCTCCCCTTGCGTCTGAGCCTCAGCTGTTGTATTTATGAAAACAAGACACTCGATTATGTGCAACTCATCTTTGTTCGAGCCCCATCAGAAACCTCATACATCCAGTGTGGCTCACATCGACCCAACAATTTCTGATATGAGGCCTGTGGCTTGATGGATGTTTGTTTTAAAGGTGTGTGTTGTGGTGGCTGTGGTGCTAGTGTTGGTGTTTGGGATTAGTGACCAATTGATTATTACAATTGGCTTGGAACAACAAGCTGCCGTTGTGGACATGAGTCATAAATCTGTCCGTGGGGAGCGGGCTGATTGTGTTATTTGATGTCCCAGTCCTGTTTTGGTTGACTTTGACTGAGAGAGGTCTAGGTGTCAGGGCTGATTTTGTTTAGGCCTGTGGGACATCACAGGTAATGAGATTTCTGCCTACAGGGTGGGTGGGTCGTTGGGGTCTATTGAGGGGTGGAGCAAGGAAAAGAAAAAGGGCAACTGGTTTCATTGAAAGTGGCAGCGAGGGCCAAGTGGATTTAAAGGTTCTAAAAACATATTATCTCAATCAGCGTACATGTGATGGGATCCTGCGTGAACACTAAATTACGTGCCAAAGTATTTGTGTGTTTGTTCATGCTCTTTTCACTGGTTTGAAGAGGGTGGAGCTTGGGTGGGTGAACTTGGGATAAAGCTAATGTCACTTATTAAGATGAACCCATCAGCATTTAGCAATATTTGAGGTAGAATAAGTTGCTTAGGCTGCCAGGACACAAATCTGAGCAAACCACGCCCACAAGTCCTGATGAGGTAGATTTAAAAAAAAAATGTATTCATAAATAGATTTTAAAAATAGGCTTTGAATGACTTGTTTTCACATCGTTGCTTGCAGTGTTTAAGGCTGAAGACATAATGTCACAAAAAAAACATCTTTTTGCTTTGATTTTTTACTGCCAACCGTGCCTCAATTACACACATCACTTCTTGTTAACACTTAAAGAAAGAAGATTTAGCCACAACTGCCTCACTATTGTTCCACCTACAGGGTTTAACAGTAGAATGGATGCAGAAGGCGAAGAAAGATCACAATGTGCTGCCATTATATACAACTTACTATATATAGAGATGCTGAAGGTGTTGGTAGAAGGCTTCCACACAGAAAGAAAAGTCATCCAGGAAAAATGCTTAAATCAGGTGAGGAAATATGCAGCAATAATGGGAGAGAGAGGAGGAGGAACAGGAGAAGGGAGGGCGGCGATACGGGTGGGGGGGCTGTTGATTGTTTCTCATACAAGAGTGGTATCGCAGACGGATCTCCATACCAGACCACAGGGTACTCTGGGCTCTGTGTGTCTGTCACTGAAGCCAAGGAGTGTGGGAGGGCTTTTGACAACTCTTCATACATTACCAGTTCCTGTCTTTTTTTCCTCATCTCGTGTCTTACTGTCACTCTGTCTCTTACTGTCATTTTTTCTTTCGGTTTCTCTAAACATATTTTTGCTTCAATCTGGGTCCCAGTCTAACTTATCAACGACACTCTGCGTAAATATGGTCAGCATCAGTTTGCATTGCACTGAAGAACATCAGCACATCTGGAATTAAATTGTCCAAACTGACAACTAGAGTTGCTTTCAAGGAAGTGATTTTTCAAAGGTGAGTGTTTTATTTCCTAGAAAAAATGTTTTTAATTATAATTAAATTATTAGAAACGTAATTGTATTTGTAATAATACAGCATTTTGCTGTAACCTAAGGTTTTATCTGTTGTTCTATGGTGAGAAGAATACATGATTTAATTTGGCGTAAACGTTTTAACAATAAAGTGGAGTAACAAAGGTTGGAATGATATGATACAGTTTGAGAGACTGGGTTGTTACAATTGTTTAATGTTAAAAATTAGCCTTACAGAAAAAGATGGATGTCCAGTTTTCAACAACAATTCTTAGAAAAGTACTCTATGTTATGGCAAAATAATGCACATTTTCTATTGAAGATATTTTTTCACAATCACTTTCTTATATCTAAGAAAGCAGGTCTAATACTGATCATGTATTAATTTCTAATAAAGATGATTCAAGTGAAAAGTTCTTAATGGAAATCTGAAATAAATCTAGTGGACAACATGTTGTGGTGAGACAGGGCACTTAGACACAGGGCGAAATCTGTCAGCAAAATGGCGATCAACAAGTGTGAAATGAAATGAGCACACCATGATGACCTTGTAGAGACGCTACCCCACAGCCCCTCTTGTTGCCCTCAGCCTGGATCCCATCACTCTCTGTTGCTTTTTCTCCACTCTCTTGCTCTTTTTGTAATTCATATAATTTCAACTTGAAAAAATAAATTTATTAAATTATGCAACAAACCATGCACTTCATGTATTTCCCTCTCACACCGTCTGCAAAATGTTTTTTCTTAAAATGCCATATTTTTCCATGTTGCTTCAGTGTTTTTTTCTTTTTTTACAGTTTAATTGAATTTTCTTCCCGCTGTTGTGTTGAACCCCGTTAAGTGTTGTTGTATTTTACAGTGATAACCCAGTTTCCCAAACAGGGAATAATAAAGTTCTCTCTTGTGTTTTACTCACTCAAGACTCTTCAGCTGCACCTTCCTTTTTTCCTCTCCCACAACCAACCGGCATTCCGCTCCCGTAGGCTGTGCACCCCTCCATGCTGACAGAGAGAGTCCCTGTCGGCCTGATGTCCTCAGTTGTAGCCCCGGAAAAACCCACCTCTAACACCATGGGCCCCAAAGAGGTCATTGCAGATCTGACACAATTGTAGTTGATTACTGGCATGCCATACAGTCTGATAAAGACAACCTAATTGAATCTCAACATGATGCAAGCTTCTTAATTAAGTGCATTTCTCTCTAACTTGGTCTGTCTGACTCAATTTATGCTAAACCATAAAAGAACCATAATGGTAACGAAAGCCACCTTTTATGGAAGGTAAAATTGACTGAAACATAATTTTAACCCTTTACAATTTACTTAACTTACTCCAAAGACAAAATATAAATCCTCAGCTGGTGCATGAAGTGCTGACGAAAAAGTGGGTGAGACCAAAAGACCAAAAGAGACTGGTTCACCCAGTGCTTTTAAATCACATGTGCATGTTTGTATGTGTAAATGTGATCTATCTGTTTATATCTGTTTATTTACAACAACTTATCGTATGTGCAAGATTGTACAGAGAAAATTCAAAGTAGATGTAAGTTGCTCCTGTCTGACCTTTTGGAGATAGATATACAATCAAAGTGTACTTTAGTATGTTTAAGGTATTGATTGATTATTAATTTAGTGACTTCTGACTCTTTAGGTGGAGCTGATCCTGGTGAAGGAGCAGAATGGGGTTCAGTTCACCTCAACCACCTTAGTGGCTCCAACTCCTTCTCAGACCAACCACAGTGGGGAGGAGGAGAGGGAGACCTGGGGGAAGAAAATCGACTTCCTCCTGTCTGTGATCGGATTTGCCGTGGATCTCGCCAATGTCTGGAGATTCCCATACCTCTGCTATAAGAACGGCGGAGGTGAGATGGATTAAAAGGCTGAGGGGGGCGGAAGCTGATGTTGGCCCATGTGAAAAGGGCCCCTATGTATACAGAAGGGAAGGGAAAGCAGGGATATGATCCTCCTCTCCTAAGAGTGTAGGGAGGGAAGGACTTGAAGGGCTGATTTGTGTGTGGTTTTATTGAAAGGAAAGATGGGGAGAACAGATAGAAATATATGAATAAAGAATTCATTCACACACATTTGTATACTGTATATTTTCACCTGCATGCACTATACGTGCATGCATGTGGATATGTATTTGCACACGTATGCAAGATGTGTGTGTGATATCATGGGTGTGTTTCAGCTTCTTGTGCTCGCTGGTTGTTGTTTGAGATTTTTTCCCCCCAACCCTGTACAGAGATCAAAATAAGGGAAAAACCACCTCCGCTGCTCAGAATAGATTAGCTCTAACAATCACTGCCACTAATTACGGCTGTTTAACATAGAGCTCTCTTTACATGTGAGATACTGAGGTCCATGGTTAAGGTTGACTATATTTTGCCAAATCCTGTCATACCCGTGTTCAGGGAAAGTATTAATGAGTTTCATTTGTGACAATTATCCCATTTTATAATGATTTGATTTGATGGCTGACAGTAGAGAGGAGAGAGAAAATAAGGGTAGAGAGGCATGAGGAATGACATGCAACGAAGGTCCCTGGCCAGATGCAAACCAGGGACATTGTGGGTCATGGTCGGCACCTCAACAACTAATCCAACAAGGTGCCCCGAGCCAAACTATTTTTAAGAATGTTGATAATCACCATATTCCCTACTCGGTGACTGTATGTAATCCAATTATTAATGGTGGATTATAAAATCCCCTTTCATAATCTGAAAAAACGACATTTCACAGAGGCTGTTTAACACTGAGAAGTTATGCAATAAAAGGTAGTAGTCACCCCTCTCCTTGGAGTTTGGAGCAGTTGGCTCTTGGCATCAACTATGACATCTAATGATTTGCATTTGGTGTCAAATAAGAGAATGAAACCAATGAAAATCAGTTATAATTGGGTAAGGCCTTCATGGACAATGAGTGTCTGTCTTTTCTCAGTCACCCTTGTGTTGTAGGTTATGTTAACATAATTATGCTAGAAAATTCAATTAAGTTCCTAGCTTGTAATTGCCTATTTAACTAATTAATTAACAGATATCACTATGGTGCTATTCAATTATAAAAAGGTCAATTTTATAATCAATATGGAATCTATTATTTTCTCCTGAAATGCATGTGTATAGCATTTTGGAATGTGACATTTCATCTAGAGATGAAGTTTTACTTGTCTCTGTGTGTACAGGTGCGTTCCTGGTACCATACCTGTTCTTCATGGTGATAGCAGGCATGCCTCTCTTCTACATGGAGCTGGCTCTGGGACAGTACAACAGAGAGGGGGCAGCAGGGGTCTGGAAGATCTGTCCCATATTTAAAGGTAGGAAGTGACGTCATAGGACACAAATTCGGATACAGACAGACATATGCTCATATTGGAGGATATACACATGCAAATTACCCTTTCTTGATACCTGCATGTCTTCATAAAAATGCTTGCACATGTATATTAGATCTTTCTATTGTGGTGCGAGTCCATTTGTCCATCTGCCTACATGCCTGTCTGTCTGATTATACTTCATTTAAAGAGGTAATATTATGCTTTTGGGCTTTTTTTCCTTTTCTTTATTGACTTATTTATCTTTTTTGTGCATGTAATGGGTTTGCAAAGTGAAAAAGCCCAAAGTCCACCCTAAAAGGCATTCCCATCTCCCACAGAACTGCCTGAAAATAGCTTGATTGTAGTCCAGCCTTAACTTCCATAACCTATTTGCGTTACTTTGTAACACGTCATAATCCTCGCTTAATGGCTAGTACGGCACACCTTCAAAAACACTGATGGAGTAACACACTTAGCTGCAGCACACACGGTGACAAGATGTCCGCCCACTACCTCCCCTCAACCCCAGCCTCTCTATCAAACGTTAGGCAGTGAATAAAAAATAAAAAGTTGTTGCTGTGATGTAGAGACAGTGCACAGTTAAACCTTACATAACATACCTTATGTATGGAAGATCAACTTGTTATAAATTAATAACTTACCATTCTGAAACTCTTGCTCCAGTCTAGGTTGCGAAGCTGGTTCGCAAACATGTACAGCTTAACCAAAGCTGTGGTTGCCGGCTTGTCAGGACCCACCCTACTCTGCTTTTGATTGGCTAGTAGTCCTTACCTAGGTACTGTGCATGTGCAACTCCCAACAAAGATCAAATAGAAGTGAGATGCTTCGGTCTGTAACTAAAACGGAGTGTTCAAAACACAAGGTTAAAAGAGGTGCGGCAGTAATGTGCAGTATGACCACAATATTGTGTTTTTTGAAAACACAATATTCTGCCTATTCTGGTAATACTCCTAAATAAAATGATCAACCTGAAAATGAGCATAAAATGACCACTTTAATATCTGCATGTCTTTCTGTCTGCTTGCCTGCCTACATGCCTGTCTGTCCACATGCCAGTCTCTTTTGTCTGCTTGTCTCTGCCATTGAGCATCGACAGGCATTGTTTATCCTCCCCAGAGCATCAGGTTTTGTTGGCACTCAGATGGAAAGCAAATGAAAATTGGGCTTTTAGACTCTCGGCCTGATTGTCCAAATCCTTCTGTCAAGTAGTGGCAGGGAACACTGGCTGACAGTCTGTGGGGATACTTTTCAACACATCGATAAGCAAAGCGCAGTTTAGGAGAATGTCATCCAAACATACACTAATGGAGAAACAAGACCGATTCACATTTCTGAGCAAAGTCATATGTTGAAAATATAATACACATTGTTTGGTGCAACTTTTTATGCTTTTACAAACTGTGACTTGTGTGTTTTTATCCATCTCCATCTTTGTACTGTATTTTCTGCTCTGATATGGATATATTTATTGTGAAATCTCATAGTTTCACCTGAATCCATACTTAACACTTCACTATAATTTTAAAGAATAAAAAAATACACACTCAAATACCTTTGTTACCAGCAGTGTATCTATTGCTTCCCAGTATAATGCCATACCACTGTCGTTTGTTAAATCATGTCCTTGTTCTGGGTCTGAAGGTGGCCCACAGTGCAAACGTGCGCCTTCATGTGTTTCTGTGCATGTGCCTCTGAGCGTGTGCCTGTATGTGAACATGTGCCGTCTGTCAGGGAGCACACTGAGTAGGTTGACGTTCTAATCACACGCTTCACTCTCTCTTTCTCTGTCTCTCAGCGGGGGGATAACAGTAATTATTCAAATACACACATACACATGCCCATATTGACAGTAATTATTCTGATCAACAAGCTGGTTTCCTCTCAAGATCAATGCATGTAAAGAAAATGACTGAGAGCGGGATACGGAGAGAGATAACATGGCCGCATGTGGCGCTAATAAGCGGCATCACTCCCTGGGCAAATATCACATCCACATTACAAAAGAATCAATAAGGCACACTTGTGGCCATGCCTCTTGGCGAAGGTTAACAATTAAATTCAGCCTTAGAAGAGTGGACACTGTTTCAGATTTATAGAAAGGGTAGATGTGTTGATAATTAAGGCGTGAAGAGGCAATCTTTAGAAGTTGGTGAATCTGAAGGGTTTTCAAATGAAAGTGAAAAAGAAAATGCCTGCTAAATAAATAATGTCTGATTTTCCTTATTTTTGTGAAATATTGGATAAAAGTACCTCATTGGTCCTCAAACAGTTATTTATATCCCTCTGAAATGTTGTGGAGTAAAAGTAAAAAGTACAAAAGTGCAAGAAACTCAAAATTGGACAGAAGTACATTACTTGAGTACGTGTACAGTTACTGTCCACCAATGGACATTTCTGCATCTATGGAAGTCAGCCAAAGCTGTACTCTGCAATTCAAACAGGGCAAAGGACCAATGGGATGTTAGAGTCCACTGAGGTGCCCTATTTCAATATCTCAGGTGTTAATTCAGTGTCAGCATAACCAATTCCATCTCTTCTTTTGATCTCTCTCTGTGTCTTTAATGCCAATATATATGAATTTTTTGTCCTCCTTACAGGTGTAGGCTTTACAGTAATCCTCATTTCCCTCTACGTTGGTTTCTACTATAATGTCATCATCTCCTGGGCGCTGTTCTACCTCTTCTCCTCGTTCACCAGCGAGCTACCGTGGGTCCACTGCAACAACACCTGGAACAGTCCTAACTGCTCCGACTGGGCTGACAACAGCTCAGTCAGTGATATTTACAAATCCACCCCTGCTCAGGAGTACTTTGAGTAAGTTGGCCTGAACCAAGGCTCTAACATTTAGCTATTAATATTTGTTGACAGTTATAGAGGTATAAAATATGCAATTACCGGTACTTAGATTTATAGTCAGTTTGGAGCCCCACCATGCTCTTGAAAATATTTAGTTATATAACAATTTAGCATTGTATTTTAGAATGTAATGTGATTTTTATTTTTTTTTATTTTTAACCCTCTGCATTTAAATGGTATTATAAGGAGATGTGTATTAGTGTCTGACTCTGGGAAAGTGAGAAAAATTCTATTCCCAAATCAAGTGAAGTGAATCTAGATGTTAATACTTTCAAGTTACTGAGTGAAACTGTTATTATAAATGATCAAATAACATAATTGTGATTTTATAAGCAACCATGAATTGACCGAATCATTGACTGGGTCTCTTTTTCCAAACTTTTTCCGAGTGGAGTCCCACGGTCTCAGACCTTAAAAACCTCTAATCTATTTTTTGTTGAGGTCGTTCAACCTACTGCAAATAATGAAACTTTAAAGTCACTGCAGTTGAAGGCCAACATGCTTTATATATATATCCAACTACTAAAACATGTGTGTATTGCTTTGGCTGAGCTTGAGCTTGAGCTGTGTGAAGGTGCGGAGGTGGCTTGACACTCTACAGACTAACTGATGTTACTGTAATTACTATCAGCTGTTTGTCTAGATTTAGTAATGTCTTGGAATAGCTAATTATGAATAATTAAAGAAAGTATAAAATATTCAAAAATGAATTATTTTCCTCAAAATGAATCCAGAGTTTGGCTGCATTTAGCTGATGTACCCTCCCGCCGTGTGAAGACAACCAGGTGTCTCCTGTTCCAAGAGTTCAGTTGTGACTGTTGAGGCGTTCCATCCATGCCAGTTAAAATGGCAGTGTGCTATTTACACAGAACCACCTGTAGACAATTTAACCACATCAGTTGAACATCGGCTGATCTCATCTCAGGCTGTCTCTGAAATGATCTCAATCAAGATGTTAGCAAGGTTCAGTGATAATATAGTTTTTCATGTAATGCCTGAAATCCAACCTTACAGAAAGCAACATAAAAGTATACTTAAAACAAATTATACCAAATCTGTTCCATTGGCATTGCAGTTTTCCCATGTTGGCAGGCAGTCATGATCTTTGAGACCTTTTAAGTTACTATAATGAAACACTTTACAGCATTTGTTACAGATTTGCTACTACTTCATGTAGTATCTACCTGGCTAGATTACCCGGGAACGCTTGTCACTGATGAACCCCAGATCAGCATCCAACAAGGCTAGGCATTGATTGTTAAGCCAGTTTTACGCAGAATATCAAGAACAAGCTCCAAATCTATGCTTAATCGTGAATAATAATGTTGTTCAGGTAGGGTGCGGCTTACTCTGTGTGAGCGTTGTCAGTTGCTAGAACTTAGCCATATGGACCCTGAATGCAGCCAGTATATCTAGAATCAGTTCATTCAGGGTAATTCAGGGTAGCCTAGAAATATCTCTTGGTGAGGTGAGCTCAAAGTGCAGCTCCAAAGGATTCTATGATGTAGTGCTGACTCTGTCTTGGTCACAAAACAGAGGTGGAGTCAAAAGTTACACAAAGATTTTTGCCTTCAGCAACAGTGGATTTAAAAAAACAGGGATGGACAGATATAGATGGAAGACTTTGCAAAGTGTAGCTGGGGAAGCAATAAGAATAGCCTCAGGTGGGGTAGTGGTAGAATGTCCTACAGTTTAGGGTGTATGTAGATTTTTGTTGTCTGCATAGCAGTGAAAGTTAAGGCCATGACTAAGAATTATATGTTCCAAGAGGGGAAATGTAATTAATGAACAGTAATGGTCCAAGAACTGATCCCTGAGGGACGCCATTGAACGCAGCGATGTGGGAGATCTAAAGCAGCTAACAGACACAAGCTGCTGTCTAGCTGTGCGATAGGACAGTTAGCTCAAAGAGTTGGGCAAGATATAGGGGTTTGGTAATTGATCTGTAGTGCTTGTATTCTTTTAGGTCATTCTTCTAGGTAATTTATGACAAGTTTAGTTACAAACAAGGGAGAAAGTCCTAACAGTTACAGCTAACAATTGGCTGTTTCTCTGGGTGGTAATAATTGTTATAGTTGAGTAGATGCTGGTGGATTGAAGTGATTTTGCTTTGGAAAAAATCCATGAAATCACAGTATAGTTTAGCAGAAGCAGCGTGAGGAAATTGTTTAGCTGGCTGAAGTAGCTTATTGACAGTGAGAGAAAGGGCTCTGGGGTTTCCTTGTCCATTTGCAATGATTATAAAGTAGAAGGTGGTCTTGGCTTTGTTCCAAGCTTCCTTATAGGTTCTCACCTCTTCTTTGTAGGCTAGGCTTAAAGCCAGTTATCCTGCTCGGATGCACTAGTGGTGTAAACAATGGAGCTAGGGATGCACTGAATGTTCTGCCACCAAAATTAATCGGTCGGAAATAGTAATAATAGCACTTTCGGTGTTCGCCCTAATAAGTCAAAAGACCGATTAAATTTTACGGAACAATTACATTGACATGTCGGCAGTGTGGAAGCATTTTAAAGTGTCCGAGAAAGACGCAAAAATCGCTGTTTGAAGACACTGTTCTGCTGAATTGTCTCCTAGCACATCCACACTATCTGTGGCTGACTTCTTAGAAAAGGCAACAAACTATCTGACCCGCTTTGAGTGTTACTGTCACTCGTTTCTGAGAAGATGATTAAGCTAGCCGCACCTACATTTGAAGTGCACACGTATTTAAGCCTTAATGGTAACTGAAATGGACCAGAGTGAGCTCAGGCAGGTTAACGACTTTATCCTGTCATTTTCTCTCTTTACAAAGACAAGTGTTGCAGTATGAGAGTCCTACCTGAAGAGAGGCTATGACTATTTAATTTATGCAGTGGTAAAAAAAATGGCAAAAATGTGAATGTACTTGTTTGGTGTTTGGTGTTCAGTATTTGGTATACAGTATTCTGCAATTTTTTTTATTATATTCGGTTTTGGCTTTGGCCAAGAATTTTAATTTTGGTGCATCCCAAAATGGAGCTGTGTTTTTTGAGTTGGGCAAGATGATTTAGTGTATCTGAGAGGAGCACATTATTTATAGAGGCCAAGTCATTGGATGTTGAGTTAGTGAAACAATAAATGAGCTCATCCATTAGAAAAGGAATATTAATGCTCTTGAGTTTCCTGTATGTGATGAGAGGGATGAAGTTAGTGTGAGGGAGCAGGGATTCTAGCATTGAAAAAGATAGCCATATGATTTGTTACTGTAAAATCCACGCCATGTAGGCTCGATGGAGAAATACCAGAGGAGCAGAGAAGGTATATGACCTTTAGCATGGAGATGTGTACGTGTGTAGCGTAATTTAAGTGAGTGGAATAGATTACTGAACTCAGCAGCAAATGTGCATTGTTTAGAATCCACATGGATTTTCAGGTCACCAACTACCAAAATGGAATGGGGGTTCCGGGTCCAGGGGAACTTGGTTTTGTGGGTTTATGCTTATAGTCTTTTTCCTATCTAGATTTAGTAACTATTGATTGGATTTTATGAGCTCAAAGAACAGGGACAGCAGTACCGGAGTTTGAGACAGGGTGATATAAGGCAGGAATGTGAGAGTTTCATGCAGGCCTTGCTGTATAGTGTAGAGTCAATTCAGTGTTCGTTGATTAAACACATGATCCTGAGTTGGTTTGGGTGATGACGCATGGGTGGTGATAGAACCCTGGATTGGTTAGAGACCTGGGTTCAATTTCCCAATGTGACCCAATTGTGTCCCTGAGCAAGACACTTAACCTCTAGTTGCTCCAGAGGCATTCGACCTCTGACATATATAGCAATTGTAAGTCACTTTGGATAAAAGTGTCAGCTAAATAAATAAATGTAAATGACAATTCTGTTTAAAAAGTTCCAGTCGGTTGAGGAATGAGTTTAAGTTTACAATGAGTGGAATTCTCCCTTCCTAAAATATCCCTTTGACCAAATGTGAAGCTAACATAAACGGTTGAACTTCACATCACCTAAATATGGGGGATTCCCTTTGTTTTTAACAAGAAACCAATGTCTTGCTCAAGGACAATGCTCACTCGGAAATCTCGTGTGAGATGAGTTGTTGCAGGAAGACGACAGAGGAAACATGAGTCAGAGTTGGAGAGCAGAGTTTGTTGTGTTGGAGTAACATTGGAAATAAAGTCTTGATAGCAGTTCCTCTGTGTACGCAACAAACTCTTCTCCTGGGTTTCTTGGAACAACCCGCCTCTCACAAGATTTCAGAGCACAAATTGTCCTTGAGTGAGACTTCTGGTTCTTGTTAAAAACAAAAGGCGTCACCGGGTGTTATTTGTAGGGATCCTTTCCATAATGTTGTTAGACATCTCGTGTAACTGTCTGACCCTGTCAGTGGCAAAAATAAGCACTTTTTGTGGATGTAATTTTGACTGACACAATTGCCCCGAAGGAATATGTTGCAGCCACTGCATCCGGTTTGCTGATGCTAGCCAAAATATGTGAAAAAAAGGACCCAGGTTTAAAAATACCAAAATTATTATTTAAACTCTATCCTGAAGGATTTGGTCTCAAAAGCAGGTTTTTGGTGGAAGGTCCTTAGGGTAATTCTCTGGTATTTGTTACAGTCCTCACATATTTCAGAACTGCTCCTTTCACTTCAGGCCTCTGCCAAGAGAGTTCTTTGTAGGTGAGAATGTGGTGAATATATACTCTAAAAATGGTGACACAGGAATGGCCATGGTTCTTATCAGAATATTCTCTTTCCCTAGACGAGGGGTGCTACACATCCAGGACAGTAGTGGTATTAATGATCTGGGCCGTCCACGCTGGCAGTTGACTTCCTGTCTAGGTGTAGTGATTGTTCTGCTCTACTTCAGTCTCTGGAAGGGAGTCAAGACCTCTGGCAAGGTAGGAAATGACACAGTAGCTGTGTTCCTTAATGTGAACACCACAAATGTACTAGAACTCTTATCCAAGAATCTTTAATTGATTCATAACGCCATGTAAGCTTCCCAATTACTTTAAGAATGTGTGTAATAAGGAAATGCTGCATATTCCAGTTCAGTTTAAATCCATCCAATGACTTGGATGGTGTGTGTGTGTGTGTGTGTGTGTGTGTGTGTGTGTGTGTGTGTGTGTGTGTGTGTGTATGTGTACCTTGTGTGACCCTTTCAGGTTGTGTGGATCACAGCCACGATGCCCTACGTGGTCTTGACTGTGCTGCTGCTCCGCGGAGTCACTCTGCCCGGAGCCATCGATGGCATTAAGGCCTACCTCTCTGTGGACTTTCTGAGACTCTGTGACGCCAAGGTGAGTGTCGGCGGGAGAGAGGGGGAAGAGGAGTGAGGTGAGGGTGGTTGGGGTATAGAAGATAAGAGGAAAAGGAGGCACAGCGAGATGACTTTGGCAGAAAGACACTTTAAAAGAATGCTTTGACATTTGAAGTGCTTTATCTAACATTAGCACTTAAAACAATGTGTAAAGAATCCTGAAAACTGGAAAAGCAGGGTTTATCTAAAATGACTTGGCTTGTATCTTGTAACATGTAACTAACATTTTTCATTGACTTTATCATGCCAATGTGCTAAGCTAGACTTACAATAAGGCAAGTGTTAACATTAGTTCATGTGGAAATAACTAACAGTGACAAATTCACAGTGATAGAGGGTAAATTTTACAGTTCTCAGTACTTTCACAACTCTTAAGTTCTATTATTAACTCAAATCTGTTACAATGTGAGATAACTTCTGCATTTAACTATACAAAATATGTAGGCAGGGCTTTGCTAGCAACAAGGAGTTACTGCTAAAGAGAAATCTATGCTCCCAGGGTCTTATGCTCCCCAGCTCAACATCCTCATAATATGACATTTAAATTTATTCATTTAGCTGACATTTTTATCCAAAGCGACTTACAATTACTATATATGTCAGAGATCACACACCTAGGGGTTAAACGCCTTGCACAGGGACACACTGGTGGATGTGTCACAGTAGGGAATCGAACCTGGGTTTCTCACAACAAAGGCATGTATCTTATCCACTGTCCCCTCACCTCCTTTTTTTTCCCTACAAAAAATGTTCAATGTATGTTTCCCTGTCCAATATGTTGAAATCACCAAACTACAGCTTTAAAGCCTATTGATGTTAAACTCCTTGAATCCCATGTCCTCAAATTTCCAGGCAAGGCAGTTTTCTTGACGTTAGACACTGATATCACCACAGTGGCTATAGTGATTTTTACCATTCATACTGCATTTGAGACGCCGAACTTCCTTTGTTCTTTTGCAACGTGCACTGTGAAGACAGCCTTTACCAATCTTGAAGTGACACACATGCTGGGGAACTTAAAACCCTGGGAACAAAGGGATGAGCCCAAGAGAAAGAAAGGCAATATTGACGTATTTTTTTCAATGTTGATTGTGCGGTAATTGTTACTATTACATGCTCAAGAAACCACAAACCGCGGCATCAGTGAGCCCAAAACAAAAAAAAAAATAGAATTGGAATGGAGAACTGTAAGAAGATAGCAGAGAGACAAACTAAATTTAAAGGACAGAAATGAAGGCAGGACAGGTGTGAGAAAGAGTATGCTCGGGTGACACACAACAAACCCAGAAACAGAAACTATTGCCTGCTTTGCCTTGGCAAAATTAATCCTCTTTCATTTTGAAATGCAGGGTTGAGTGACAAAGCCTGAATGTGGAACTATTCTTGTCAACTCAATTTATTTGGATTAATGCATAACATTTTAGATGTATTAATTATCAGTCTCCCCTCATTGTATGATTTAGATCGATTTGGGAAAAGAATTTAACACAGTATTGGTTTAAAATTGTAAGTACCATTAGCGAGGCATTTCCTCCGGGTATAAAAAAAGTGGAAAATTGTTTGTGTAACCTGGGTCAAATATTTTCCTCAACTGCACCAGATATCACATCTTATAACAACATATTATTTATCTTAACATCAGGCACTAAGAGCTCAATAAGTAAGCATGCAGGACGCAGTTATGGAGTATGAGAGGGAAAGCAAGAAGAAGAGAGATAGAGAGATGCATGGCAGCAATTGGAGAATTAGATTAGATAGATGCATGGAGCAGTAATTTGCAAAATTACCCCCCGTATTCACAAGCGTCTTTCATCTACTGCCGTTGAATGAGTTTCCTGCAATTATCCCTAATAATGGCTTTTTTCCTCTCCTGTGCCTTTTGTTTGCCGCTTCACACAAGTGTGCTTGTTCACTCGCTCCCCAGGTCTGGATTGAGGCTGCGACACAGATCTGCTTCTCTCTGGGAGTGGGGTTTGGTGTGCTAATTGCCTTTTCCAGCTACAACAAATTCAGCAACAACTGTTACAGGTAAAGACACACAGGGACAGGCAGGAGGGGGGGTTCACAGAGACAGGCAGAGGACGGGGAGTTGCTTCTACACACACAAACACATGCACGCACCATAAGCAGGTGAATTACAATAACCTTTGAAGCTCCTTGAAACCCACCATGTCTTTGACACCATGCTGTGCAACAGACAGCCATGACACTCATCAAAACTGTTGATGTCTTTGAAAATCATCAGCATCCCGCAGGAGGCTTTTATGTTTTTTTGTTGCCTTTTTAAAAAATGTCTCTGATAACTGAAATATGACACCATCCACCTTGAGGATTCCTCCTTCAGCATAACACCAAATAATTGAAGCTATATTCTGACTGAAATGAGGGCTTGTGAATTTTTTGTAGGACAATGAGACTGTATGTGTGTCTTTTTTCAACTCCGGCCAACTAATGTATATATATTCATTTTCTCCACTCTAAATTATTCTGCAATCAAGACTATTGACAGCAATCTAGCATTATTTTTGCGTAAATTCAATTGACTGTGCAATGGCTGATGATTGCGATTTTTTTTTTTTTGCATTCTCATTTTGAACTGCTGTTTTTTTGTTTGATTTTATTGATCCAGAGACGCCATCATCACTAGCTCCATCAACTCTTTAACCAGTTTCTTCTCTGGCTTTGTGGTCTTCTCCTTCCTTGGGTACATGTCCCACAAGCACAACGTAGCCCTGGATAAAGTTGCCAGAGATGGTATGGTTATATTTATCTGTGTTTCTAATGTGGTGTTTATATGGTGTAGATATTTGGCAGGAAACACTAGCGTTTGGTTATCATATTGTACTTTAACAGTACTTTATATCACTCTTTTAACCATCCATTTAGATTTTTAGCATCTAATTTGGAGGCTGCTTTTACATCTGCTTCCATGTCAAAGGCTCTAAAGGCTAATTTGTGTTGCTGTCTTCTTTAGGTGCTGGTTTGGTGTTTGTCATTTACCCAGAAGCCATTGCAACATTACCTGGGTCATCAGTGTGGGCAGTTATCTTCTTTATCATGCTGTTGACACTGGGCATTGACAGTGCTGTGAGTATGCCTTTTTTTTCTATATTTCTGATATAAATTGTGTCAGAGATGTTGTGATTTTGAATGTTGACTATTTCCGGGGTTTATGGGTATTTTAGTTTGTATACTGTAATGTAGAATGACATGCTCATCAGATCTTCAAAATTAAAAATTGTGGAACGAATAATTTTCATTTAGCAAATTATATGTTTTGGATCGTCAGTGCAGCAATTATGCAATAGAAAGTGGGACATCTACAGTGTTAGCAGCTCACTTATTGCTGAATGTTTTCATTGTAACTCTTGTGTCTTCTGTTGCAGATGGGAGGGATGGAATCAGTGATCACTGGGCTGATTGATGAGTTTAAATTCCTCCACAAGCACAGAGAGCTGTTCACCCTCTTCATCGTCGTTTCCACCTTCCTCATATCCCTCTTCTGTGTTACAAATGTAAGTATCATGCTGGGCAGTCTGATGTTGCATGTCGGCCTTGTTTATATATCTTTGCTCTGTGGTTAGACTGTACATAGGTTTTATGTACTGAGTTTCTGAAGCACATCTGAGAATTTAGGGTTTTTTTGTTCTGACTGTAACCTGTATGATAAAACTTAATTTAATAACACAAATATATTATTTTAGCCTACATCCATAACCATTTTTTCCTCTCCAGGGTGGGATGTATGTGTTCACTCTGTTGGACCACTTTGCAGCAGGAACATCGATTCTCTTTGGAGTGCTTATTGAAGCCATCGGCATCGCATGGTTTTATGGTGAGAAAGAGGGATGGGAGAAAAGAGGAAGGGAAATTTATGTTTTCATGGACAGCAAAGCTGATGCTGTATTAAGGGTTTGATGAAAAATCTTTTGGTATAGGTGTGCTGTGCCTCAATGCAACATAGTTTTATTAGACATAAGGATAGTGGAGCTGAGAATCTATTGTCAATAATGGTTTACGCCTCTTCAGTTTCTGTATTGTTAAGGTACAAGGATATACTGTAGTTGTGGTGCTCATAAGAGCTCAGTGAGGTTAAATGACCTGAGTTTTGCCTGCTGTCACTGTTACCTCTGTGTTCATTCAGCGGTGTTGAGCCACCACATAAAGAAAATTGCAGCTGGGGGAACAGGCAATTCCCATTTGTCATGGACAGGAGTCAGCTGTCTAATCGCTAGGTTGTAGATTGTTGTGGGTGGCAAGTGGGGGGGCTCAAAGTCAGTTTCTCTCCAGATGTCCACATTCTATTGACACTCGATTTTACACAGCCTTGCCATCATCTCTACAACAATATATGTTTTTTAGATCTTATTCTTCCAACACACCAAAACATCTATAAATGATTGTTTATATCTACATGACATGAGAAAGTTTTCTGGAATGAATGAGTGATTTTTCCTGTTCTTTTCCAGCACTTTATCAGCACATGGAATAAATACTAGTTGTGTAGGAGTAACTAACTTACTATATGTTGTTGGTTTTAGCCTCAAAATTCAACCCCATGAGCTGACTAGTGACCCCTTATGGTTCTGTAAACAAGTACAGTGGAGTCAGCCATTTTTATTTTTTCTCCTTTTCCTTTCCTTTCTTCGTTTTTTTATTTTAATTAATAGATAAAGACCAAGTGCTTTATGTGTGTGTGGATATTAACCTTTGCATGCATTTTCGCCTATGGCATCACCAGCTGAAAACGAGGAAAATTCTTCATAGAGTGTGAAATGCTTGCTCTTATTAAGCAATACTATTCACAAATTAGTATAAAACAATCTAAAGGTCAAGGAAAATGGTTGACCTGAGATATTGAGTTTCTTGTCTCATGTCTTCCAAACCTGACTGTGGAGAGATCTATAAAGGGCTAAATACTAACCAGGCCCTAGGCGGTGAGGTCAGCATATTGCCCCACTTTGGTGGGTCTCGACCTTGGCAAGCCAGATAAATCAAGCCTAAGGCTTCAGTGGGCCTTTTTTCCAATCCTCATAACTGCTGACAGGAACCTTTGACCCTTGGCCACTGTGGACTTTCGTTCTGCTGTCCACTACATAAGTACATTTAGCTGTGCTGAATACCTGGTCGTCAGTCTGGATATATTCCTCTGCAGTGAGAGATGCCTCCAAGGCAGGAAGTCATGAGAAAAAAATGCACATCCAGGTTTATCAGAGAAAGAAATTCATGATAAGATATAAATGGTGCAGTAACTTCATACAGTTGCAGAGTGATTTTAGTTACTGAAACTGGTTAAATTGTGAATTTTATATTAACTAATAACCTATGGGTTACTGCATGGCCAACTTTTAATTTAATTTATGAAAGGACAGTACCCAAAAACTGCTGTGAATGTAATACATAGTACAGTACATGCATTTGACAATTTTAGGAATGGCCGTAATATCAAGTATTTCCATGTGTTTCAGGAGTGGACCGATTCAGTGATGACATTGAGGAGATGATTGGCCAGCGACCAGGCATGTACTGGAGGCTGTGCTGGAAGTTTGTCAGCCCCTGCTTCCTCCTTGTAAGTCACTGCACAGACATATTGTACATTGAACCCTAACCAAGGCAATTTAAAATACATATTGAGATAACAGCATTGAGACTGTTAGTTTAACCTCATTAATTATACTTTTGGCACTGGAGATTCCAGTCTCCCCAGTACTGATTGGAACCATTCTCATTATTTTTAACTTTTAGGCTGGCTGAATGAATAAAGTAGTTTTTCCACCACTACATACTGTATCCAACAACCCATCAATCCAGGGCAAAACCAAACATCCCAGATAACTTTTTACAGCATCTCCTCAAGAGCTCCTATGCCACCTGAGAGATACATAGTGTATCCGGAGAGTATTCACAGCACTTCACTGTTCCACAACTTATTGTGTTATATCCTTATTCCAAAATGGGTGAAATTTATTATTTTACAATACCCTAATGACAACGTGAAAGAAGTTTGTTTAAAATCTTTGCAAATTTATATAAAAAAATGAAAAAGATAAAAAAGCACATGTACATAAGTATTCACAGCCTTTGCAATGACACTCAAAATTGAGCTCAGGTGCATCCTCTTTCCACTGAATCATCCTTGAGATTTTACAACTTAATCAGAGTCCACCGGTGGTCCATTCAGTTGATCAGACATGGTTTTGAATGGCACACACCTGTCTATATAAGGTCCCACAGTGAACATGCAAGTCTGTAGAGCTCTGAGACAGGATTGTATCTGTAGATCTGGGGAAGGGTACAGAAAAATTTCTGCAGCATTCAAGGTTCCAATGAGCACTGTAGCATCAATAGAGGAAGTTTGGAACAACCAGAACTCTTCCTAGAGCTGGCCGCTCAGCCAAACAGTACGATCAGGGGAGAAGGGCCTTAGAGGTCCAGCGTGTCTCTGTGGAGAGAGGAGAACATCCCAGAAGAACAACCAGTTCTGCAGCACTCCACCAGTCAGGCCTAGAATGGCTAGATGGAAGCCACTCCTCAGTAAAAGGCACATGAAAGCCCACCTGGAGTTTGCTAAAATGCACCTGAAGGACTCCATGAGACCATGAGAAACAAAAGTATCTGGTCTAATAAAAAAACTCTTTGGCCTGAATGGCAAGTGTCTGGAGGAAACCATGCACCACTCATCACCCGGCTAATACCATCTCTACAGTGAAGCATGGTGGTGGCAGCATCGTGCTGTGGGGGATGTTTTTCAAGAGCAGGAACTGCGAGACTAGTCAGGATTGAGGGAAAGATGAATGCAACAATGTAAAGAGACATCCATGATGAAAACCTACTCCAGAGCGCTCTGGACCTCAGACTAGGATGAAGGTTTATCTTCCAATAGCACAATGACCCAGAGCACACAGCCAACATAACAAGGGGGCGACTACAGGACAACTGCGTGAATGTCCTTGAGTGGCTCAGCCAGAGCCCAGACTTGAACCCCATTGACCATGAGCTTGAGAGGTCCTGCAGAGAAGAATGGGAGAAACTGCCCAAAAAATAGGTGCCCCAAGCTTGTAGCATCATACTCAGAAAGAATTCACTTTCTATACTTTCACTTTCTAACTTCTTGCACGTTGTCATTATGGGGTATTTTTTGTAGAATTTTGAGTAAAATAATGAATTTCGTCCCTTTTGGAATAAGGCTATAACATAACAAAATGTGGAACAAGTAAAGCACTGTGAATACTTTCCAGATGCACTGTAACTCCTCTAGTGTGTAGTATGTGTAATACAAGAATGGTCATTCCTACTTAATACCTAATCTACTTTAGCAGGCATACATTTAGAAAACACAGTAGAAATCACAGTGCTAACATCCCATATCAGAAAACTCCAACCACATTGGACCACTGAATTGATTTGCTTTTAAGATGACTTGTGAAATGAATAGTGAATCTGAACTGATATTTTCTTAAGTCTTCAAATCATTTTTTTCCATAGTTTATGGTGGTGGTGAGCTTTGCCACGTTCAACCCCCCAAACTACGGCTCCTACATGTTTCCTCCATGGGCTAACATGGTGGGGTGGTGTCTGGCCATTTCCTCAATGAGCATGGTGCCTCTTTACGCCATCTACAAACTCTGCTCACTGCGTGGAAAGTTTTGCGATGTAAGTCAGAGCTGTGAAGTCTTGTCTAAAATGGAGTGAGGGGACATGATTTATTGTAATTTGCAGTATGTGTTCATATTTGGTAAGCCTAAAGAGCGATTAAACATCAAGTATTGCTTTTTAAATATTTAATATATAACTTTTACTTTTTATCCTGAAACAGCGACTGGCTTATGCCATCACCCCAGAGACAGAGCATCATTTAGTAGACAATGGGGAGGTTCGGCAGTTCACAGTAAGTGCTGACTTAATTACGATTACATTTTACCGTATCCTAATCATATTTTTTTGTTGCAGGCTGATATTACTGATTTTTTTAGTTCATGACCAGTACAGTATTTATTGAACAGTATTATTTCATGGGCATATTTGATTTTTTCCCACAGCTGCATCACTGGTTGGTGGTCTGAAAAATACAAAGAGAGAGAAAGAGAGTGAGAGAGATTGAAAGAGTCAGATAAAGAGAATGGCCATTGGGTGGATGAATGCATGCACAGCAACAATCTGAAGAGCTAAGAAGAAATAGCCATTTATATCGATCACGACGGTGGTGGTGGTGGGAACAGTTTAAAGTGCCGACAAAAAACCCATAGAAACTGTAGTGTTCTTTAATTTCAACAGTGGATGTGTGAAGCTGTGTGCATTGGCCCTCTCCACCTTTGTGTAGCCACTGGTGAATGGGATTCATTCAAACAGGTAATGTGGCATTCACACTGCTTCTTCCATAAATAGAAAACTCTTCCTGAAGAGTTTTAGCCTGTCAATTATTTTTCCTTTGCACTTGTCACAGTGTGAGAAATGTTCTCAGAATCGCTGGCATATTCCATTAATTTTCAATAATTTGCATTTAATCTATATTTTCTTTATCTTCAAGCAGTGGGTGGCTTTTCCCCCAGTTTGTCATTCTGGGGCTAAACTTAGCAGTGATACATGTAATGAATGCCACAGGTTTTACTGAATCCCAGTCCATAACTTGTTTATAATATATATTTATTTACTTGCTTTTCTTAAAGACTGTTATGATACACACAATTCCTGCAGACTTTGTGGAAAATACCACTACTTTTGTTTACATCAAAAATGATTTTCATTCGAATAAACTAAAACTATGAGTGAATGGACATTACCTGATGATTAGCATTACATTTCACACTTAGCGGGGTTCTAATCTTTCATAAACAAAAAGCTCTCATCAGTTACAGATCAATAGAATGTTAGGGTTTTTTGTTGTTTTTTTTGCATGTTGGACCAACAAAAACACAATATGACAAGTAGTGCAGATGAGCAGTGTTATCACATGTTGGTCATTTCATTACATGGGTGAATATATAAAAAAAATACTAAAACTGAATGTGTCTGTAATCAAACTTGATGGTTTTAAACAGCTGCCCCAAAGTCCTATCAGCCTAATAAGTGGACAAGACTCCGTTCTAGACTTGACACCTTCCAAATAATTGTCACAGCGAAAAACATCATCAGCCACACTGCTGATCTAATCAACCAAAGACAAAAATGAACTCAGAAATTCAGATACCACTTTATCACATGAGAATATTTTGCCTGGGGATTTTTTTCCTTTTTTTCAATAGACCACTTGATTGTTAACTGTATCATACCAGGTCAATCTCTCTTCCCCATTATAACAAATGAGTGCCAATATATATCCTTTTTTTGTTGAAGATTTGTGTTGGGGGGGGGGTCCCAAAAAGTTTCAGGTGGTGATTGAAAAGCTATGACTGTCACATTTCCAGAAAGCATAAAGCTTTAATTTTACAGTTTACAGAATCTTATTCAGTATTTCAAGACTGTTTCAAAAGCTGCTTTTTATTGAACTGCAAATGAATAGTGTGTAATGTAATATATGAATTAATTTAAGTTAAATATACGTGTAAGTAAATGTAATGTAAAGGGGCTTGTATCGTATTGTTCTGTATGATATTGAATAACAAGACCAATAAGATTATGTATATGTATGGATTATTGCTTTGTTACTGTGAAGTTGATATTAGCCTTAAGAATCTTGGTGAGAAATACATGGAAAGCCCATATAAAAGTTATTCTCATGAACTCTTTCTGTTAAATCAGAAACCAAATGGGTCAGCAATGACTTGTTTTCACCTTGTGGTACATGTAACACACTGAAGGGTTAATTATGTCCCAAACTGTATGCCTGTGCTGATGTATTGTGCCTTGTGGTGTTTCTAATTGTATGACTTTGTTTTGTACTGTCATAATTAATTAAATTACTAAATTTAAAATGTCCCTCTCTGTTTTGCCTTTTTCTTTCTTTCTTTCTTTCTTTAATTATGTGATTTTTTAAAAATGAACATGCAATTTGTCATCTCTTTCTTCAGTGGTTTTAGAGAAGGTCAGACAAAGACACATAAAACTGAAGTCATTAAGCCAACAAGGCAAAATTACCTGTACATTTCATCACCTTTGTAACATTTTGACTACAACTGAAGCTTGATTCCCAAATGGAAACAGCGCTGAGATTTGTCTGTTTAAATGGATTTAACATGATCACATAATCACATAATTCAAACTGCTGAATCATTGTTCATTGTACACTATTCATCAGCAATCTGGTCTGCACATACACACACAAACCTTTTTTCTCCAATTATTGTGAAATTAAATGACATATTACTTTTTTCTGTCACTGTGCTTACGCAATTAATATTCAACAACGTTGTAAAAGCTGTAGAAATATGCTATGTCCTAAAATGTTATCATTAGTACAAAAAGTGTCAGGGTTCCTCTTGCACTACAAAATGAATGATTAAGGATCCATAATGTTGAGTTCAATATTCCAGAATGAGACACCGGTTATGTAGCCTCCAAACAGATCTATATGCCTCCTTCTAAACAGAGAACGCACAAATAGGAAAACATAAAGACAGCCCTAACAAAGTGAGGAGTACTTAGAATTATTGTGAACTTTTTCAAGATTGGTCAGCATGATTTTGAATCAACAGTGTTCATTACAGTAAGCAGACATTCAGAACCCATTGTCTCAGGGACAATCCATGCAGACTGAGGCCCAATATAAACAGCAGACAACATTAGGGGATGATTGCTGTCTAAAAAGCATTCAAATATATTGACATTTGTTCTAATCAGCAGCCTGACCATCATTCATGAGTTAGGTGTTTCTTGTAACACATGTACACTATTGACCTTTTGCAAAAGCAACCATTTAGGGCAGGACAGCCTAAACTCCTGTTGTGCATGTAGGTGTACTGTCCAATAATAACAGTCTTGTTCAGTAGTTACTTATTATGGTTTATTTATATATTATTATTGGGCCCTTAATAGAGGGAAAGACAGAAATAAATACTTTTTGGGTAAAATGTGTCATCTTTGTCATTTTAGCCTATTTCATCCCTGGCCAAGCTCAAAATACCAACACCATTTGTCTCTGTGTAACCAGGTTTGCTTTGTATGCTTACAGTATTCTTACACAGACAGAAACTGGGAAGAGAGAATTATTACTGGGAGTAAACATGTTGTTTTCACTCATACCATCAACTATACCGTTGTCATTCTTACATTTTATATGATATGGAAATGGGTCCCTAAATATGTGTGTTCATTGATGCTAATATTCCTCCATGTGTTGACACTGGTACAGGGTTCTGAACGATGTTAGCTGTGTAGTTTTCCAAATGTTGTCAAACTAGGACAATTGCAAAGCAATTTTGGCCATGCAAGGATTGGGTTTAAAAGGCGCCATTATCACATCCAATAAACAACAGCAATTATGTATAATTTCATGTCTTTCCACTGACGTGGCAACTGAAAGGATATACACAGGGAGAGGTGAAAAGAAAAGGAATTTTCTTATTTAGAGGTGCAGTGCACTGTGATATTGGGTTTGTATTAACATTGTGTCAAAAGGGATGCACACGATCAACAACCGACCAGTGGCTGAAATATCGCTCCAATACTGATAATGAGAGTAGATGAGCATGAGACTGGTTTGTAGTTGAGAGAGTTGGCATGATGGCACCTGTGTCTGCCTTTCTCATATTGTCCATCTCTTCCTGTGTGTGTGTTCTGGTTTTGTTCTGGGTCTGATTTTGTTGGCATTACATATGCTTTCTCTTGGGCAGATAATAAGTCATTTTAAATCTCCTTTGGGCCTCAAAATATGGTATAACTATCAGTTAAAAAGAACAAACAACAAAATTGCCTCAACTCTGTGAAAAACTGAATGGCAGATTATTTTCAACAGAAAATCCCTGGATCGCTTACAAGTGGTCAAAAACTATGCTGGACATGACCAGTAGGAATCTGAGGTCATCTGATCAGAGCTTGTTGGTTGTTTCTCTTTTATTGTGAACCACTTCATGATGTCTGCTCTTGGAAACATAAATAAACTTACTTACTAGACACTGAAGGATCAGTTAGGAGTGCTATTTGGAGACACAACAGCAAGAGCTTCCAAATGTAATTTCAACTTGTAACTACATTTGATTAGTGCAACACTAGCATTTATTTTGAATGTTAGAGAATAGCACAAAAACATTCACAGAAATGACTATTGGCAACGTGGTGCAGTTGTGAGTTTCACAGAACTATATAGTTTCTCAAATTGTTAAGTAAATTAATGGTGAGGACAGCAGGGGTACATGCGCCAGTTTTGTTCACATTTGTAATGGAGCGTGTATGATTGTTCATAGCTTTCACACTTAAACATTCTTTGGATTTTCTCTAAAATACTTGCTCATTGCAGAAAAAATCTTTTTCAAAACTGCGAGTGTGTGTGTTGTGTGTGAGATGATCAAGTGGGTGAATTGTTTTTTTGTTGTACACCGCCCTCTACTGACAAAGTTTCAGCACTACACATCACTCCATGTTTGCAAATCATCCGTCACAATCATGTATGACAACAGTCATTCAGGCAGTCCAAAAAATACCAACACATCTATGGCTTAGCCTATCTTTGCCAAAGATGCCATGAACACAGACTGTTAGTCAAGCTACTGTACTGTAAACCCGAATAGGTTCAGAATACTTATATATACTACTTAATATAATATTTGTGACAACGGATTACCTCAAACTTTTATTGTAGTGGTAGTAATTGCCACGCACAAAAACACACATGATTCGACTATAGGCAGGACTTGACGATTCTGATTCGACTATGTAAATCCTTAGTCGGGGAAAGCCCTAATTACAAGCATTTTATCAAAATCCAAAATAATATTCTCCTCATTAGTTTAAAAGGACTAATGTTAGTTTGCACCCTTAACTTGCTTTAACGTTTTTAACCTCAGCTCCCCCGTGGTTAACACAGTCCTTTCTTTTTACTTTAACTATCAAGATGTAGCCTACATTAGAGTATGGGGCTGTAACCTGACAACTTAATGCTGATCTTATCCTCCGCAAACTTTCACCATCACTTTCGGCGGCTCTCTCTCACTTTCGCTCATCCTTTGAAGAACGAGGAGAGTTCTTCTTACTCTTCTTAATGTTAATGCCATGCGTTGAGTGTTACTGTAGTTTACTGAAAATGAATTATCTTGTGAAATTTTAATAGCGGCGCTCATTCATTAAGCAGCGACAGTAGGTTTCAAATACGTTGCTAGAGATATGGTTTTAAGCCCTAAGATCTGTTTTACCATCCTAGAATCGATAAGGTTGTACTTCCACATAGCTGAAGAACAAATCTGTTTTATATCTGTGATACAATCCGAAAGAGGCTTGCGGCAATAACACGAAAGCTGCCTGTTAGTCTTTGTAGTCATAATACAGCAAATTATATTTGGACCGATTTCGACTAGCGACAGAAAGAACTACCACCACAGGAGAAAAAAACATTCTTGAGCGCTGCGGGGCCATATGACCATTAGAGATAGCGTTACGTGGACGTAGGAAAATGAATAGGCTTCTCGTTTAAGATTATTTAAGACCTAGAACAAAAACTTCAGTGAATTTAAGACTTTTTAAGACCTAAAAAATTGATTTTGAAATTTTAGACTTTTTAAGACCCTGCTGAGACCCTGCAGGACGTCTCCCTGACAGGTGCTGTTATCAGAGCAGCTCCTTTAAAGGTTGGGTAGGCAAGTTGCTTCTAAAACACATTTTGTCATATTTGTTGAAACTGTCTATATACAACAATGCATATTAAAACGTTAGGTGCACTGAAAAAGAGAGTATAAAAATCGGCTGTCTCTAGTCCTCTCAGGGCTGCAGTTAACACAGCCACTCATTCCATTCCGACCGAATGCAATGATTGGCTGGCTGACTGTCACTCTCCCTCGCTGCCATGGCTACCAGCCCTGCTGCTACATGAGTTGCCCCGATGCGCGCACCGGTCAGCTCGCTCAGACCTGACGAGCGAAGCGGTCCGACTGGAGCTAATATCTGCATGGCTTTTGATTTGACTTGACTTTTGAGCCCAGCTGTAGTTTTTCTAATCAGTAAACAATAATAAAAAAGTAATAATAGTGATTACACAGCACTTAATTTTTGACACCCAAAGGGCTGAGGGGGAAACACCAGAGAAACTTTGAGACAAGCACACTGGGAGATAACAGACTAATATTAAAATATATATACCTGTTCATATGCCGTTGTGGGAGTGTGAAGCTCGACGCAGGTATGTGCTGCTCGGCTTGCACCTCGTCCTCCCGTCCCGCCTCTTCTTCCTTGGACCCTGGCAGCCCTCCGTCCTGTCCCGGTCTGTGCTTGGCTCTGGAGTGCAGTTCTCATCAGAGACAATAAAGCTGTCACAGTGGAAGCTCTAACATGCAAAACAACGTACATAAACCTATCCAATATAAACATGCTAGCTCGATAGTGAGAACTAACAGCCGAGTTAGTTGTTTATTTTCATAACGATAAAGTCAGAAAGGAGGGGGTGGGAGTTTCTCTTTTGGATACTTTCAAATATCTGGCCGTTTCGAGCTAGTTTCTCAAATTTACCTACCCTGCCTTTAATCTGGAGGTTTCAATGTTTTTGATTGTCCGAGTGACAGAATGCGACACTGAATCTCAGAGGAGAAAATATTCTGGCAGTAAAAGCACAGTGTCAGTGTGTCAAGAATAAATACTTCAGCTTCTCCAGTTCAACAAAAGTCTGTTCCCAAATTGCTGGAGAAGTGAAGCAGGTTAAGAAACATCTCCCCAGGTCTTTTAGTTCAATTAGAATAATAGAATAATAGAAAGTAACGAGCAGCTGTATTCAGCTTTTATTCAAGCCTACGTGTCCAGCTGAGAGAGGTGCTCAGCTCTGTTCTGAACACAGACTGAAAACCCATGGGGTACTATATTTGGGTCACACTGACAAGTCATTACCCCCCCCCCTCCCAAATGAACATCATGGTGTGTTAAAGAAGACTGAGACCATAAACTCAGTAGGAAAGTGTTTACTGAGGTAATAAATAAGCTGAGAAGCCGCCACAATTTCTCATAGACTTCTGTACTCTATTTATATAGTCGCACCAGTGCTGGCTGTTAGAGAGAAAGCAGGTAAGTATGCCCTGTTCAAAGACAATGCTACTAATATAAATTCACACAGAATCAAAGCCCAGGTCTTGGGAGGTTTGGGAAACAGTTTTCATGAAAGGAGGAGAATGGATCTGTCCTTAATTTCTAACTATTTGGGGATGCTAATAGCTAACAATAACCTTTTCACTGTACATATCATATTTTAGCATTGTTTTGAGACAGACTGCAAAAAAAACACAAACCTATCTTTTCACCCCTACCTGTCAGTTGCAGGAAGAGGTTACATTACATTTCATATTACTTGTCATTGATATTGACATACTTACATTGCAGGTTTGGAATATATCAGTCATCCACTACCAGGTTCACTGGGAGGCCACGGAGGGTCAGACGGCATCTCTTGTGTACCTCGTGTTGTTCCTAGATTGACAGTCAAAATAATTATTATTATACAAATATGTTTACAGCACATCAAGCCAAACAGAGTAACAGTTCTACCAATGTAATTATATAATAATAATAATAATAATAATAATAATAATAATAATAATAATAATAATAATAATAATAATAGCAACCATCTAGTTATCAAGTCCATCTAGCTGCAACTACTAAAAGACAAGTGAAATTTAAACACAGTGACTCAAACAATGGGTGAGAAATAGAAGCTGACTATAACCTTAAACATGACAACAGAAAAGATTTGGAAGCCAGTACAGCAGGGCTGGACTCGAATATTCGACTATTCCTTCATTGGATTGGTATTCAGTTTTCAATTTTGGGATGTCCCGCACAACGCTGCACACACACCAGCTTGCACCTCTTTTTTCAGTTTCTTTCTTACTGTATCATACAGCGACACATACAGGCTGCTATCTGGCCGCTTTTGACTTTCATTTTAAGCCGTATGTTTTACTGCCCGAAAAACACAGCTTGCGTTTTGAATTTTTTTCACCCACGATTCTGTGGTAACAACCACAGGCGAGCTGCTTCTGGAGAAGGCCTATAGTACATCTCTCTCTGTTTGTGTCTCTGCAACTGTCAGTAGACCGTATGGCGACCGATCGGGAATGGAGTTGGTCTCTTGAACGGATAGAAAAATAAAAGATCATGCTCAGCACATAAATTCTGAGTAAATTAGATTTTCTGTTTTTTGTTATGTGTTCAGGGCAGCCCAAGAATATAAAAATAAGCTTGTAAATGGCTTTTAAAGTGATCATGTACTGGAAAATGTTTCTATGGCAAAGGTAATCTTAAATTCACCTGAAGTTCATAATCCCTGAGGATCTCTGCAGGGCCTCTGCTCTCTTGGCCTTCTGCCTGTACAGGACAATCAGTTGTGGTGTGTATCTCTCAAGCTCGCGCAATTGCTGAACTCAGCAAACACCTGCAAAACATGTAGATTAATGGTTTCCAACTTGGCTTTTGACTGAAAAACATAATGCATGAATTGCTTGTTTTAAGCAGGATGGCTGGCTGGGCAAAAAGACTACAATTACCTGAGAAACTGACCACTGGACCACTGCATTGACAAGGAAAGAAAATGCAGGGTCATCCTGCAAATTTCTTTAACCTAACTTAGGTTGTGCTGAATCAAAATGAACGATTATGTGGCTAAAATTGAGTTAGCCAATCAAATATTTAAAATTTTAAAGTAGACTAATTGTATAATATTTCATTATGTAGCTTCTGAAGCAACATTTCCACACCAACACAGACCGATACACTTTACAAAATGGAAGACACCTCCTAAGGTAGTTGAGAATAACCAAGCTGTAGGACTTCAAGATCCAGACTGACAAACTGGTGAGGGCTAACCAACGTGTCGTGTTGATCGACAAACAGCAGAAGAAGGCAGTAGTGGAAATCCCAAGCGACATCAACATCAAGAAGAAGGAACACAAGAAGCCTGAGAAATACCAAGGGCTGAAAGAGGAGCTAGAAAAGATGTGGAAAGTAAGAGCAACAGTGGTGCCAGTGGTAATCGGAGCACTGGGGGCTGTGACCCCCAAACTGGGAGAGTGGCTACAGCAGATTCCTGGTGAAACATCAGAGGTCTCTGTCCAGAAGAGTGCAGTCCTAGGAACAGCTAAAATACTGCGCAGAACCCTCAAAGTCCCAGGCCTCTGGTAGAGGACCCGAGCTTGAGGATGACACATACCACCCCACAAGGGGTGAGAGGGGGATTTTTTGTATAAGCGGCAAACCTGGGCTTTGTGAAAGTAAAACAAGCATTTAGGTTGTGTATCAAAAGTCCTGTCAGTGGAGTGTGGTAAGTCTCTCTTTATTAAACCATTGTTTTGTATTTTAACAGAAGCAGTGTTGTAGAATAACTTGATATTGATGTTCACCATAAACTCCAGCTGGCAGATTTTATCTTGAAACAGAATTCCGAAGGGCTAATGTGACCGAGTTAATGGCTAGTTTAAATGTGTCATTAAATTGAGAAGCTAAGTAACAATAACAAACAAACTAGACCATGTTGGCAAGAGGTAACGTTAACATTGTCATCTTTGAAGAGTAATTTTATTGTAATATTTGGAATCTTCCATATAACGTTATGTGTGAAGTTTGCTAATGTTAAGCAAACTACTTTAGCTTGATGTAACGCTACTGTTGATATCCCAACACTTTGCCGGTGTTCTGTCGATTTATGCTACCTATCAAGATGTGCTACTTAGCGGTTCTGCGCATGACTCACAAGCGCGGCCTGTTTCCACACCCATAAATCTGTGCAACCCTGCTGTTGGGCGCATGTGCCTCGACACAGTGGTTGATCGTCAGCAATATCAAAATCATTATTCATTATTAGTCTTATCAGATGCTACCCCTGATATCTTAAATAAAGATGTTATAATATAGTATTTCAACATGCTCCCCATCTCCTTACAGTACACATGGAGTGAGTAATGGTGTAATATAAAATGATTCTGTAGTGGGAGCATTATTTGATAGGGGACAGTAATCTATCACAATACAAATTTAATTTGCTATACTACAAAGACTATCGGACAGCTGTCTTGTTGTAGCCACAAGTCTCTATCGTATTGTACCACAGATATAAAATGGATTTATTCTTCAGCTATGTGGAAGTACAACCTTATCGGTTCTTGGATGGAAAAACAGATCTTAGGGCTTAAAACTCTTAAAACAGTCTCTAGCAACATATTTGAAACCTACTGTTGCTGGTTATTGATAAAACCCTGCTATTAAAATTTCACACTATCATCAGTATCAGTAAGCTACAGTAACACTCAACGCATGGCCATTTCCTTCCATCGTTCTTCAAATGACAAGCGAATGAGAGAGGGAGTGATAGAAAGTGATGGTGAAAGTTTGCAGAGGATAAGATCACCATTAGTTGTCAGGTTACAGCTCTGTCCTCGACTGTATATCTTGATAGTTAAATTAAAAAGAAGGGACGGTGTTAACCATGGGGGAGCTGAAGATAGTAACATTAAAGCAATTTAGAGGTGCAAACTAACATAGTCCTTTACTACAATAGTCCTTTCAAGCTAATGAGAATATTCTTTTGGATTTTGATGTACAAATGAAATACTTGTAATAATGCAGAAGGGCGGTGGTTCTCATGTTGCATGTTTTAATTTCTACAAATTTATAAAGCAGTAAATTAAGACACAAAAGGCAAACATGAATAATCTTATCTGTAATGATTCTGGGGTCATGTTAACAGTGTTTTCCTGCCCTTATAAGGTAGTGAAGTTCAAAATGGCTTGGTGCTGCACAATGAATATAAAATCATTGTGGAGAGCATGAAACTAACCAAATGAATTTTCCCAGATCTAATGGTTAGAATTCAACCCCAGTAGACTTATTTAGCAAGTTTTGCTTTGGGGGTGTAGTTTATTATTGTCTCCCTGTCTGCTCCCCTGAGTTAATCCATCAGTAGGTTAAGTTTTTAAAGTCGGCAAAAAGACACAGAACTCTTTCTTTTTTTTCTTCCCCCCACCAGTGATCCATTTTTCACAGCAGGAGGTGCACCACATGCCAGCTTGCTAATTACGTAGCTTATCTATGTCATCGTCCATCCCGGCGTTTCATTACTGACATTGTCCGATGCCAATTTTGTAGAAATCACCCAACCCTAATTTGAATACATTGATTTACTCTGAAAGTAACTGCATTTCCTTTGTGCGTTTCTTTTAAGTCGTGATATAGGTTTTAAATTTCATTCACAATGGTTTTTAAAAGGTCTTAAAGTCTTAAATTTGACCAGGTGAAACCTGCAGAAACCCTGATTGTTCCATTCCTCGTCTACCTGACTTAACAATTTGCATAGTGTGGGACTTCTTATTTAAAACAATCTTTATTAGCTATCTTTATTTGCTTATGATTCCATAAAACTCCAAATTTAAAGCTCCCTTTTGTATTATTTAAATAAAAGTGCTGCTCATGGAATAAAATTATGTGTAGTTGCTTTTTCCACAAAACACAGTAAAGTAAGTAGTAAAAGGAAATTTTATTTCACTGTAAGTTATCACTTAACACCAAAAAATCGAATTAAGAATCTGGAAATATAGAGAGTGTTCAACATTATTGCAAAAAAAAAACATTACAAATTGATTATCAAAATTGTTGCTGGTTAATTCTGATCAAGCAGTCAATTATTCAGCTTTATGCAAGATGCGCCTTATTTTGTGTCTGTTAAATGTAGAAATGACAGAAGCTTAAGTTTTAATAATAATGAATAATGAATTGTAATAATGGAGTTGTATTTGTATTTTTCAAGATTACAATCTGAAAATGGGCACTTCATAAATTTTAAGTTTAATAGTTTGTTGAGTGAGCTTCCACTAGTATTTGAGTCACAATTAGTTTTTTTTTGTTGTTGTTTGTTTTTAGAGTAGATTTAAGTAGAGTATAAGTTGTGCACGATTACATTTATTGAGCAAACAATAATTGCAATAGAATTTTAATAAGCATCAGTGAATCCGTGTAATTCAGTATGCAGAAATTATTTATTTTTTATTTATTTTTATTTCAAGTATTTAAGTTAAGGTGTAATCAAATATTATTACCACTACTATAAAGGTTTGAGGTAATCAGTTTCCACAAATATTTTGAGTATTCTGAATTTATTTGGGTTTACATCAACAGCATCTTATGGTCAATTAGCCAGTTCTCTCTTAACTTCCATCGGATGTGTGTCTTTAAAGTGACTCCTTCCAAATGCATGCAACTTGTAAATAATATTCCAGGGTAAGTTCCTATGTTGTATATTTTGTAGTATTTGTGCATCAGTTCAGTATGTTTTTCAGAAGTAATCTGCAGTTACTCTCCTGCTCAACATGTTTTTCTAATTCTTGCAGATATAGACTATACAGCACCATCGGGTGGGCTACAGAGAGAAACGCATCCTATATAAGGTAGTTGCAGTTTAGAGGGTGACACGGGAGTGGATTTTTACTCCTAAAAATCCTGTCCTCGTCCAAAGCCATGACAGAGTGAAAGAAAAATCCTATCCAGTTCCAATCGCGGAAGAATGACGCCCGTTCCCGATAAAAAAAGAAAATTGCCTTTTGGATCAGCATGTTTATAGTAGTATATGCTACTAGGCTAAACATGCATAAACATATAAACATGCTACTATAGAATGCATAAACATACAGATCTAAAAGGCAATTTTCTGAAGTTCACTGAGGCTTTTGGCCCTAACTGGCGGTGCACACGCCCCAACGCAGCAGCAATCCTGCCGCTGATTGCTGGTGACGGTGAGAAGAGGTGAGAAGAGGTTTTAGTTATAATTAGCTGTCCTTATAACTACGAATTCACAGAAACTGCAGGCTGTTGTAGCCTATCTATGACATCTATCCTATGGAATGTATAGCCTAAATGAGCAACGTATGGCTTATTGTGGGGACATATTTACATGCGTTTACATTAAGGAAATTGGCCAAAAAACAACGAATTAATCCAAGCATTCAGGCTATTGCTTATTATAAATTCCTATGGCTTTTCATTGATGCAACAGGAAACGTGTAGAGTAGCTACAAAGCTCCCTGTTGTTGCGCACCACAATTATAGTACACAAAACAAACATGTTTTTTGTCCCACTTTTGGGACGTCACCGGCGACGCGGGTTTCCAATTGGTCTCCAGATGCCCAATTAACTTTCGCACATGGTTGTTGGAGACTTTTCCAACATCTAGGGCCTTAGTCTCACATATCTGTCATTTTTTATCTGCTCACATAATTCATGCGTCTTTGCTTATGTTTACTACAGGCTGACAGTGTGTATTTTATAAAATAAGCCTGTTGTTCCTAATCAGTTAATGACTGACTACCTGTTGATTACTGCCGTGCAAGGTCCTCGCTGAGTGAACACGGCGGCGTGTTACCATAGATACATCCTAACAGCTCCCATGATACCCAGCCGACATCATGGGGAAACTGCAGAGACCTGTCTGGCTTTCATCGTCACCTGCTGCGTAGCTGTGCACACGAAGCAGATAACTCTGCATCGTTTCCATTGTAGTGAATTGAGATTCTGCAAAACTTGTGCTATGGATAGTTGTCACCATCCATGACAGTTGATAGTTGTCAACGCCGGAACACATCAACACTTTCATCTCGGTGGTCATTTTTTCATTCACTAACCTCTTCCTTTTGCCACGAAAGCTTTTTGTGTCCAAACTGCCGAACTCCTCGAAGATTTGCGTGCCGCGTCCAACTCCGCTCAATCCTAAACATTTGTCCTGGATGTACCAGCTCTAATGTCATTAAAATGGCCTACAAGCTTTTGTCTCGCAATTGGGATCAACCTATTCTAAGTTTATTATAACAAAGATCTCTCTATCCGTCGCGCGCCAGCTTGCTTTTACGCACAACGATGAGCTCGGAGAAGCCAAACTTTCTGTCACAGCCCGTCGTGAAGAACATTTTCATGTTCAGAAACGGCGATCCTTACTACGACGCTCGCCGGATTGTGATAAATCAAAGGAGGGTGTCCAATTTTGAGACTTTGCTGAGAGAGGTGACCGGCGGGATACAAGCTCCATTTGGAGCGGTGAGAAACATCTACACACCGAGAGGAGGCCACAAGGTGGACAGCTTGGAGAGCCTGCGGAGCGGGGAGCAGTACGTTGCTGCTGGGAGGGAGAGATTCAAAAGGCTGGAGTAAGACTAAACCAACGCTTGGCATAATAATACTTTAAAATGTTTTTTTTCTCACTGTAGCTAAGCCTAGAGAATATATAGGCTAGGCATAAATACTGGTGATACATACAACTGTGGGTGACCAGGGTCAATCCCTCTTTCAGTAGGCTATTGCCTGCAGGAAGTCATGCTGGTCAGTTGAAACGACTGCTAATAATTAAAATCTCAGTTGAAATACACTGCTCACACAATAACTGGGTCATGGTCTTAATGTATATGTGACTCACCAGTTTTGTACCAGTGTTGAGTCACAGCACGAGGCAGATCAGATCAGCGCCAGTATGCTCAGCCCTGGCTTAAAAATAAGTGGACTTATGCTGCAGATAAAGAGATCTGTGCAGAAAGTTATTTATAGAATGTAGTGGTGAAGCAGTTGAGTGGGAAGGTATTCTGGACCCATGAAGTTTGTATGTCATGCTCCTAGACATTGTTTTTTTTATTACCTGGGAAAGATGTGGGTACAGTATATCCTCTGCTGCAGAACTGATACTGAATACTCATACTGAATATATAATGAACTTGCATAGTCATCATCCTGTTGTCCCTTTCACTGTATACCACATTGTTGCTTCAGACCCAGACGAATTGTGTGGAAAATCAGTTCTAATGCAAAGGAAGATAAATGCACAAATTATTTACCAACTAACCATTTACATACAGAAAATATGTTTGTCCTCATTATGAATAATGTGGAGCTGCACACTAGGTACTGCTTTAACTGACTGCTAAAATGAGTGGAAGCCTAGACATTATTTTTAACTGTGTTATGGCAGTGCAGGTAGCAGCAAAAAAATGATGATGAATATCTCTTACTATTAATTCAAGTGTCAGCACATTCACATCTCTAACTGATGAAATATAGTAATATTTCTTAGTTTGTGATTTATAGAATACCCCTGTTAAAAATCAAAGTGCTGGGTATGACTAATTTAAGGCTTACTTCACTTTTGTTTTGTCTGTAGTTATCTACAGATTGGCTCGAGAAGGAAGAGGATGATGCAGACTCTTCCAATGCAGGTATGACAAAAGCGTGTTTTTGTCAGAAAGGCATCAATGTGTCAGTCCAAGTTGGTAAAGAAAGGTAAGTTCTTGTTGAATGCATTAAAATGTCTGGGATTGAAATAGTCCGGTAGCTGTAGCTGTGTGGTACGGCACAGTGAATAGTAAGTAAGTAAAACTTTATGGCACATTTTAAGCACAGATTACAAAGTGCTTTACATCAATATCAAGCACAAAGATGAAAATGCAAAGCTCATGCAAGGGAAGAACATTTAAAATGTGATACACATACACACAAATGCAATGGACAAGCAAACAGCAACTAGACACCATAGACACAATAGCAGTAGGTTCATATATACATAAATGTGTGTATTTACTTAAAACTTGACCCCAGCTTTATAAAGACAAATTCATCCAAAATGAAATATGAATCACCATGTGGGAACTTCAATGCCTAATGAAAGTGTAATAAAAGAGATAAAAGTGCAAACGAGAGAAGAAGAAAGGCAAGAAAAACATGCTGCCATGTTACTGTGGTAATTTATGAAGGTACAGCTGTTAATAGCTGTGCCCGGAATACCTTCTGTATAATCTGTATAATCTTTGGCATCATATTAAAACAATCTGCAGAGATGGAACCTGTTTACATAATTCACATAGTCTTGTCAGTCATCCAGACAGCCTTGGGGTTTGGTGCATCCTCGCATGGCCTCAGGTTCCTCTCCACCTTCTGATCTCTTAGCTTTGCAGTAAGAAGCACTAGCACCCTCAGATGATTCGATGGGAATGTACTGGATCCAGTTCCAAATCTTTGCCAAACACAGATCACGGTGATGTTTGAGATGCTTTTTTTTTTTTATTCTGAATTTCCAGCTGTGTAAGCTCAGTTATGCTTTAGTAGCCGCATGTGAATGAATACCTTAATTACAAACACACATTATTGTCTTTTATTTTTAGTAATTGTTTAGAGATTAATTAAACGTTTTTGTGGCAGGTTTTCAGTCACAATATCCTTACTCAATCCAACTTTTCGACATTTGAAACTACTTCAAATTGCAAGATACATGAGGATTTGGGACCATCTCCTCTGCATTCCTGCCCTCACCCACAATGTAAAGGTTTTAGAAAGATCATTTAAGAGAGGTGCAATGTTGAGCATTCCTCTCTGTTGTTTTCAGTGAAGAATCACTTTGCTGTCGTCTCAGTGGCCATGCATTATTTATTTATGGATCATAATCATCCCTCCTTTCAATGCATCTTTAATCACCAGCTATAAAGTCACGGCCAGAACAAGAGCAGCTTAAAGTTAGGTAGCCCACAGGCTCATCTATTTTGAAAGTCGACTGCAGGTCCTCTTTCCAAATGAGAGTTTTTGGTTTTTTATAATGAAATGCATTCTAAAGAAGGCAGAGATATGTGTACTAGCACCCAAAACCTTATTAACTTCATTCATGTTGTTTTGGGGTCAATATGGCAAGAAACATATGTGCAAAATTTTTACATGCAGAAAAAAAACAGTGGGTCACAGAAGGTCTTTGTCGGGGTATTCTGTGCTACAAGTCTGCTGCCCCTTTTATTTATTTATTTTTTGATTGTCTTTGACTTTTGTCCCCGGTGAGTGCCCTGCCTCTCTTCACTTTAACAGGTTAATCATGCAAAGAGAATCAGGAACTGCTCTCTGTGTTTGTGATTTGGTCTTATCACCCACTAGCAAGTAGCATATTCCTCACAGATGGTCTTGAGGACTTGTTGTCGCTGCTGTGATTGCATTGCGAGCCTGCAAAGGGCCAATTTAGTTTAAAAGGACCCTGCCTACCCTTCACTACCCCACTTAATCTGCCTGATTGTGCCAGTTCGAACTCTTAGCTGGCTGGATGGTTGGCAAGTTTGTTTCTTGTCCTTATTGATTTTGGAGCATTTTAGGAAGGACTAATTACAGGAAGGTCACCTTTTTATATGTGGTTCATTTTGACCACAGCTCAGGAGCCACCTTCAGACAATATGCTGCTATGAAGTAATGCATTTTTTTGCTCATACTCTTCTTCTATTGTTGTTTCACATTGAAATTAGATTTTTTGAGGACATGGGATGACCTGCTGGTTTCAGTGATGTTAGCATACCGAAGAGTGTTTAGATGAGATGAAAATTGGTCATAGTGATTTTTCACCACCAGTCAAGATGTAGTACCTCATTATACACAAAACCCTTACATCATATATTAGCGCTGACTTTTTGTATTGATTTAGCTGCATCTAATATCTGCACTGTATAGATGGAAACGATTGGATGTGAGATGTAATAAAGTGTATGAGCTGCATTGAAAGTACATGGTATTTCCTTGGTGGTGTTTTCCTGTTAAAGGGATGAGCTACGCTGTAAGTTTAATCATTTTTCTCATTAAATCTGTGCAAGCTTAGCATTAACAATACAAAGTGATGGTGTACATGGACACTAAATTGAGCTGAATAGACTTTTTCCTGCTGTAGCATCCAAGAATCTCACATGCTTGTTTGTGTTTGTTCCTGGCTTGAATTTGTTACTAGCTAAATGGCATACACTCCTGATAGCTGTGCCGTGTGTGTGTGTGTGTGTGTGTGTGTGTGTGTGTGTGTGTGTGTGTGAGAGGTTGATTAGTTCCTTTCTGATAAGCAGTTGGCACCTTGCGTCTGCCTGACATTTTGAGTGATTGAAAGACTAGAAAGGCGCTATGCAAGTGTGGCCTGGTCAAATTCAGGAGACCGATTACAGAATAAAATTTTGTGGGTCTTTATTCCCCGACTGTACTCAATAAGCAACAGTATTATTACTGTAATTTTTGAGGATCTAATAGTTGGAGTTGTAACATAACAAAATAATTACTTTTCCCTCCTGTTCTTTTTCTCTGATATTATGGTTATCTGATATCAGCTGTCAGCTTTAACAGTGCCACAGAATATGAATAGTAATGCTTTTTATTTATAGTCTTGTGTTTCAGAACACTCAAGATCACCTCACAAAACATGATAAAACAGTAAAGCAATAAATCGATAAAATTAATAACTATAATTACAGAGCATAAAATCAGGGTACCTAACAGTTACCATAAACAGATTAAATTCACTGTCTTTTGCAGATAATTGCACCTAACAAGTAAACTTCAGGTATTAGCTGTCTGTGGACATTAGCTATATCTAGACATAACTTTCCCTAGGCATTAACTCTCTCTAGACTCTAGACTCCTGACATTAGACAACAGTAGTGGCTCTTTCTAAATAAAGAAAATAAGACAGATACAAGTACCAATAAACACATTCAGTAAGCCACATAACTCATATAGTCATAACTCAAAGTAAAATACTGAAATTCACTTTGAAACATAAAATACATTCATGCACAGAATTTAGTTTTACAAACATTTTTACAGGAGCTCAAAACCAATGTTTTATAAAAAGAAGAGTATTTAACTCAATCATCCCAGTGTGCAGCCTGCCCTTCAAAACACACACACACACACACACACACACCTGGAACTCAACACACTACTCTCTAAATTAGGCAGAAACTGTACAAAAAGGATACAGCTTATTTAAACAGTAAGTATACACTATTATGATGTAATTCCATTTATAATCATGCGGATCCCACAGTTCTGTGTTGCCCTCAGCGTGGCAAAGATACACACAACCTCGTTTACCAATCTACAGGAACTGTCAGGAATACAGAATCATCATTCTTCTACCTCAGTCTGCTAGCTTATTCACACTCTTATGTGCTAACATTGATAACCATTTTTTGTTCTTTGTTTAAGTTTATGGAGATATTTGTCCTACACATAAATCAAAATGCGCACCTGGGCAGATGTTCCTTTCTTGGCAGGGTACTGCCAAAACTCTGTGCTCTTGCATGATCTGGCTTTCGAGCTGCTAACAGAGCCACTTCAAAGAAAAGGGAACTCTATTACAGCAGTTTTCACATTCTATATACCCCAAATCCATCTGTTCCCCTGTTTTACCTGGCTACACAAGTGCAGTTCATTTACTGTTTTCAGGAATTTTGATTATTTCAGAAATTATGTAAATTAAGATATATTTTAATGTTAAATAATATTCTGTGTTGTAACAGCCCCTGACCTTATGCTTTGTTACTGGTACACCCCTGAATATGTCCCATATCGTCACACCTGCATCGCCAGAGTGCACTCACCGACCCCAGAAGACTTTTAATAAACGTACCTTTAATATATCTTATCTCTTTCTCTCTCTCACAGGATCTAAGTGTTAGAGTCACAGCGGGTTACCAGGTGTTACGGGACAAAGCCTGCAGTGCTCCCTCTTTGCAACCTCACAGCCTCAAAGGATTACAGAGTGCTCATTCTTTTGCCATCACAGAGATGAGAAACAGATTATTTTAATGTGTACTATAATAGCTCTTTCTCTTAGCCTTTAGGGAAAAAAGCTTTTGATGCCACATAATCTTGCTTTTTTATACCATTTACTGAAATTTCTCACAGCAAAGCAGAAAAAAATCATTAAAGCAATTTAAAAAGCTGATAGATTTTTAAATAATTAAACAGGTTATTGTCCTCAATAAACTCAATATGCTACATCAAACTGTTGCCACTCTTAGTGGCTCTAATTCTCCAAACAGTTCTGTTAGCCCTGCTATATTTAGGAGCTGCAGGTAGCTTTAATGTTGTCCTTACCAACTGGACTCCAGTGTCAGCACTGCTCCCTCAAGCAAAAGTCCCTAAAGTTTGCACAGGTCTGTTGTTCTGAGTCTCCACTGAGAAACGAGAGCTGTAAATCCCAACTGGACACATTGATCTAATAACAAGCTTTCTAAAACAGTCATAGGTTCCCTGTTATCAGGATCCAGAAATAAATGTTGTTTAGATATTTGACAGTATGCACTCTTTGACATATTTAACTCTTTTTATCCCTCTTTTCCAGGCCAGACCGCTGCCACCGAAACGGATCATTGTATCAGCTCGATTCCTGAAACCCATCAAGGAACCATGTACAATATTGTAAGTTCACCATTTTAAACTGTTTTGCCACAACCTTAATTCAAATATAGTATATAATATGCATACAACTCTAAACTCCACAGATAATGTCATAGATTGCTGATTCCTGAACTCACAGGATACTCTTGAACTTCAAGGGATACCCGTGGCTTTTCTGAACTCAGAGGGAAACTGTACACTCATTTTTTCTTTAACCATGTGTATTTTGTTTACTTTAGTGTGGTAGCAAATGGAGATGTCTTGAACCCCGCTTTGAGGCTGTTGATTCACCAGAGGATGCTTGGCCAGTTTGACAGAATATTAGAGTTGATCACAGAGAAGATGGGTTTGAGAGTCCTGGGGGGTGTTCGAAGGTACAGCCTTAAAAAATGCTCACTTCACGTATGCACTTATTTTTTCCCTGCGTTATGATATAATTTGTGTCGTTACTTGTTAACAAACAACTCGAGAGCAATACATGACAGACATTTCAGACTTATACCACATGTTCTTCCATTATAACAGATGATCTCATTAGATTTTCTTGCACCTTGCTGCATGAATTTGCATATAAATGAAAAAAGAAACAGATTTTCTTTAAACTGCTACACATCACAATTTTTGAATAACTTTGCTCTTGTGGTATATGAACAGAAACACACAGTATGTTGACAAATGAAAACATTATGCACTGGTTAATGTTTTAATTATCTTAATAAATTACTTCATACTTACTATGGAATATATTCGTAAACTCAAGTCCATCTTGTTTTGACATAGTAGGTTTTTAGACGTTATGCCTGTTTTTTAGTCTCTACAGCTGTGAAGGCGACCAGGTGACTGATGGGAATCAACTGGAGAGCAGCCAGCTTTATGTGGCTGTGGGAAGAGAAAGGTTTAAGAAGCTGCCATACAGTGACCTACTCTTCACCAAACCCAGAGGGACAAGGAGAGTCAATGGGTAAGCACCACACTATAGAAATTATATTAGAGTAACATGTTGTCTACAGCAGTAAAAGTTTTTAGTAACATATCTGCTATGCAATGCTATGCTATCTGCTATGTCGTTATTTGCCATTGCAAAAATATAAAGTATAAAAATATTTAAAAAATGTAAATATATATATATTGCTCTTTTACAGCATGCATGTATCTTTTGAATCTATTCAGAAATGCATTGTGTATTAGAGTGTTCTAAAGCGTATTCTATGTTTTGTCCTTCCTCATATAGCACAACCAAGAAAGCAAAAGAATGTTGTAATTGGGTGTGCCTTTATAGCTCTGTCCTGCATATGAACACATGAAAACCTTCAAATTGCACATAACTCCTTAAACAATCACTTTATATTGTGCAAGGTCTCTTAAGTTATTCATTTAACAACATTGATGTAAGATACACATTATTAGTATCCATCAGTATGTAGAAGTTGTGGAAATTTAAAAATGGAGTAAAAATGGCTGCCAGGGATGGTTCTTATAGACTGCTGAATTTGTGTTTGTAAGTGCTACGGTGTAGCAGCTAATTACTCCTTCAGGGCTAAAATCTGTTTTCAAACCTGCTGAAACCTTCATCATAATTTGGTGCGCATGAATAAAAATGTTGCATGTTGCCTCTCCTAGTGCATGTTTAAATCATTTTACAGTTTATTGAAATAAATCAAATCTGGAAGAAAAGGTATAATATTTACCATTTCATATCTACATACACAAAACTATGTAGCTTTCTGAAAGCACAAACGTTTTAACAGGCTTTTTTTTTTTTTTTGATTGATTAAAAAAAAATACAGTGTTTAAATCTCAAATTTTTCAATTTCAGTTTAACTTTATTTCAGTTGGTTTTTACAAAATTGCATTGCTAATTCCAGGTGTGTGTGATCATGAATCAGTGTTGTAAGGCAAGTATAACATAAACATAAAATCATTTCTCTTTTTTGTTTACAGAATGAAAGCTAATTCTCTACCACCTATCTACAGATTCTCCAAGCAAAATGGAAATGTAAGAATTGCACATGAATTATTAAGATTATTTTGTTTTGTTTTAGTAATCCAATATGGGAAATGAGAAAATTCATAGCTTGCATACTGGACTTTACTTATAAATAATTAGGACAGCATTCTTAACCATATACCAAATAAAGGAAAGTATTTGATTGTCTATATCATTTAGTTGCTTTGAGTTTATTTAATAAAGAACATGGATGAAAGATCTGGAGTAGAAGTGAGTCTTCAAATGTTAAAACTAGTTCAAGTGTATAATTTGGCCTTGTTGTCTGAATAGTTAAAACACTTCTCATTTATTTAGTCCTTACAATATTTGGTCTTAATTTAAATAACTTACATGCCAGGTAATAACCTTCAGATAAACAGAAGCAAAGAGTGTTGATATTCCCATGCTGCATATGCTTTAATTTTTGTCAAGTTTTTCACCAAGTGAACTTGACCTGTATTTCCTCTAGTGTAAGTCTATGGTACGATGCAGTGATAGTGGCAATGGAGACTCCAAGGCCTCTCCTCCAGGCCACAACAACAACAACGAGCACCTGTCCTCCATCGTCAGACAGATCTCTCAGGCCAAACTCACCTCCCTCAGGAAGAAGAGGAGTGGACAAAGCATGACCCTCGGCATTTCTGATAATGGTAAATGCAGAAACATGTGGAGCAGATTGGAATGGAATATGATATACCTGCTCAGCAGCACCATACTCAGAGTCAGAACAAGGCGATACAACTGTAGTGCCTATTTGTGTCTTTTTTGCTTCAGTATTAGAGATTTGTTGAATATTATTCAACAACATGAATTTTATTCAACAATTATCTTATGTAAAGAAAAAATTGCTCTTTGTAAATCCATGATAAAGTGAATATATGCGTGGGTGTATGCTTACATTTGCGGCTGCATGTATTTATGCAATTACAAAGGTGAATGCGTGGCTCAGAAGACAGAAGGTCACTTCTAACAACAAAGTCACTCTGTCATACTGTAACTGCTACCCGGTCTTTTAATGTCTGTATGTCTCAATTGTGTTGTACCATAAATAATTACCATAACACGTGGCACAGATAGGCCTTTTATACAGTCATTAACAGTTAGACAGATATGATGTAATGCATGGCCTTTGAAATCTTATGTAAGCTGCTGTATTCTCAAATGCCCACATAGTGGCACTGTTGCTCTGCAAAAAAAATATAGCAAGTACTATTGAAAGTAGGTTTAAAATGATGATATTAACTACTACTACAAGAAACACATTACATCATCTTCCGGAGTTATTATAATGCCCTGCAGAAACTCTGTGTCTCTAGTGAGTCTTTACTTTTGTCCTCATTGGCAGCTGGCACTCCTTGCTCTGAACATGAAGACATTTAGTTGCACTGGGACCCTAACAGATGTTTTCCATGAATGGTATATGCATTTTATATAACAATGTGCATGGGAATTGAGAGCATTTTACTGTAAAAGTGTTTTCGATTTTCTGCAGACGGCCTCTGACATTATTGTAACGCCTACTGCAGTATGAACGACATTACGTCATCTTGTGGCTCATGATAGATGTTGCCTGTTTCCTCGTCTGGCAGGAGAGTTGACAGCCGAAGCCTAAAGGAGCGTGGAGAATTGCGTCTGTGGTTCAGGGGAACTGGCATTTTGCATCAAAAGAGCGGGATGAGGAATGTGTGTGCGTGTGTCTTTGTCTGTGTCTGCGCGTGCACGTGTGCATTTGGAACCTGTAATGTCACCCTCAAAATCCTCAGTACATCAGATTGCATGGCATGTCGTATTACAGGCAGAGCAAACCATGTTGCATTATTGGTCCCCTTGGGTGACATTGACCAAAGATTAAATTAACAGACAGACAACTCGGAAAACAAGATCAGGCATTAGACAAGATTGTTTGAATGGCTTAGAGAGCATATCCTGTTATCATGCACCGTTCACTGTTTGACCTATTGTCTTGTTCAAATGCTATCGTTCTTTTCTTAGTAGTTCCCTTATTTGTTTGACTTAGTATCGAAGTCCGAACAGACTTTTTGTAAGAGACAGTAAGTTGAGGTTTACCAAAGGTATCTTTACTCTTTTTGTTCATCTTCTCTCCCAAAGTAAATCAGTGTTAAAATGTTTGTGCATGTGGCTGCTCTAAAGCAATCAAGAGCTGGAGTCATATCTGCCCACTGGCTTACCAAAAACAAATGAGTTTTGTACCCATTAGCAGCTACATTTAGTACTGTGGTCATGTTTGTCCAGTTTAACTTCTAGGAACACAACATTCATATCCACCTTTTTGAGAGATTCACAACAACAGCACAACAACAGCACATAGGTGTTTTTGTTGTTGTTTTTTCTTTGGGAAACCCTGCCCTGGCTGGGCATGAGGTAAACACATCCCATTCTGGTGCCAAAAGGAACTCAGCCAAAAAGATGACTAGCAGAGGCTGCGGAAAGGACACAGCATGAAACCCACACTTTAGATCTCCGGTGTGCTGGAACGCTGGAACGAAAACAAAAGATTATCATAAAGGTGTCATGTCATTATAAATGTATTTCTGAGGGGGTGGTGGGGGAGATAGAGCGTTGGACAGACTGAAAGAAGAAGAGAGACAAAAAAAGGCAAATGAGACCGAGTGACCGTGTAAGTCGAGATTCCCCCTCTGTTCTGTGCTGACTCTGTTGTGACAGGGAGGTTAGTTTCCCTGTGCGTGTATGTGTGCATGTTAGTATGCCAGTCCCCATTATTCACTGTCTATCAGCTGCTGGGAGCCAGACTGAGGATAACTCCAGCAGTTTCTGTCTGGTGTATTGTAAAGCTCCTGACTTTTCTGCTTCATTAGAGTGAACACAGTGGTGAGTGACAGCAAAGACAACGGGGGAGGCAATGCGAAAGCTCATTCAGCAAAGGTCATGGAATGAATTTGAACGTACTATAACAAAGACATTTTGGCTTAGAAGACTTAACTAACACGAAACGTTTGTCAGTCGCACACTTCACCCAACACAGTTACACTTTAAGGAAGCTCTTTTAAATTGGGATTGACCAGTGTTAGCTTTTGTTTTCAACAACACATCCATGTTCAGGTTGTATATAACCAATTCGCAGGTGTTGCTAACCTCACACTAGAAATAGGATGTTCATCAGTGTTGCCTTTCGTAAAGGGCCCTGTGACCAGTTCAGTTAATGGCTCCCTTGAGAAGCGAGGAGAGAAGAAGAAGCAAAAGGAGAGGCAGCAGGAATGGGAAAAGAGAGAAGAAGAAAATACAGGTGATGGGGCATAGGATATAAAGAGAATGGGAGATAAAATAAGGTTAAATAAGAGGGAATAAAAGGTTGAGATGATGAAGGGAGAAGGGAATTATGAGGATGGAGAAGAGGGGGAAAAAAGAGCACAGGTGGAATCAAACGTGACCATGATGAATAGATGGTGGAGCATGAGCATCGAGTGGGGAGAAAAAAAGGCCCAGTGATATTGAAGGGATGGGTGGGGTTTGGATAATTGCCTTTCATTTGGATAATCTCCCCATTTAGCGTCATCAAAGCAGAATTTTACTTGCCTCTGGCCCTTGCTGGGGCCAAATTGCTGCTCTGAAAATCAACAAAAGAGCCATGTACTTTAAGAAAGAAGGACAGACCGAAAGGTATGGGCAAGTGGAGAAAGAGGAAAGGCAAAGAGAGAGGGAAAACACAGCAGAAGGGGAAGGAGAAGGGCGTCCACTGACAGAGGGTGTGTCAACTGATTATCAGGACTCTTGCATGCGTTGTATGTGCCTCTGTGCATGCATTAATGCCACACTACTATTATGGGCCTGATTTTCAAAATAATGTGTGTGTGTGTGTGTGTGTGTGTCCTTGTTAGGTCTATTCTGAAAATGTTTGGTATCTTTCAAAATAAGCAAATTGTCCTTCTTTATATAATGGAGATAATACGACCAAGAATTACAACATTGATGACACACAATTGCTGCTTTTAAATGCATATGTGTGCGGTTTGGCGCAGATAAGAATGAGACTAGTAGATGCACAGTATAAACGCATAACATGATGTAGTACCTCTGTGCTTTATTATTTTTGTGATGTTCCAAAGCTGTGCACACTGCAGTGACACAGCGTTGGAATAATACCTGAAGGAGCTGTTGATATGGTGACTTGTCTGCGGATTGCATGTGAAAAGAAAAAAACACTTTCTGGCCATTTTTTTGTATTGGATCTATCTGAGGTGTCTTATAAAGATTATAGAAGCTATGAATTTCCATGCAGTCTTAGCAGCCTGTAGCTCAGTAATATGGTAGAAACGACTCCGAAAAGTCTAACAGCAGTTGCAGTTAATAGTAGAATTTACAACAGCAGGAAATTGAACACACACACCCAAAGGTCTTCCTCCTGTGCTCTTTCACACACGAACACCTACGGAGCAGTTTTGTATCTCAATTGTGCGGTCTCCAGTTTCAAATAACCCATGTAACGCTGCCAGCTTTGGCACTGAAACCTCAAGGACGTACACTTTACACAAAAGCTCATGTTCCGAGTAGCCTGATGCCTTCTTTTCATGTGCTGGGCTCAATCTTTGAATGTAGCAGGAGCCAATTCAATTTATGCTACATAATGGATCCACATTATTTTCCTTGAAGGGATTTTGATTTGAACTGTGGGACGTTTTAAGTTGACAAATTTTTTTAGAAAAACTCATTTCAAAAAATCTAAATGGAAACATTCTTGGTATTATTTGTAAGTTGAATGTGAGAGAAGTGAAGATTGCCACATGTGAGAGCGTTTGTGTGTGTGTGTGTGTGTGTTTATGCGTGCACATGCACACGCCATCCAGACAGATCAACCTTCTGCCTCTGGTGTCATAAAATGTGATGCTGCCTTGGGGAATTAGCCATGTTAGCATATGTATCTGTAAAGCCTGTCAGAGTGAAATAGGGTTCAAAACAGCGTTGGGAGGCAGGAGACATGTACACAAAGAGGCAGTGTGTCTTAAATCGTGTGCCTGTGTCAAAAAAAGAGGCTCAGCAGCGAAGGATGAGAGATGGCAACATTTAAAAACTTTTTTTTTCACCTCTCTTTGCCAAGTTCTTAGAAAGTGTGGTTTGTGGTATGTGTGTGCCTGCTTTTATGTGCATTCGTGCAAGAACGCTCATATGTCACATTTCAGACAACACGGCCGTCCTTACCAATCCCTCCTTCATTCTTCCTCTCCTTTCATCTCTCCTTTTTTACTACAGCAGAAAAAGGTTCTTCATGACCCTTTGATGCAGGATTACTGGATTAAAGAGCAGGGTAGCTGTGCTAATCTGCTGCATTAATCTGCTAACAAGTGTTTCAGCTGTGACATACAACAGAGCCGCCTGTGACATGTAAAGTATAGAGTTAGAAAAACGTGTGACACCCCAGCCTGCTTTGCATGTTTTTTGTTGTGTTTTTTTAAGCTTAAGCTAGTAGATAGTCTGCCATTCAACCTTAAATGGCAATAGTAAATATGTGACATTTTGTGGAGATGTAAAGTTTACATCATGTGTCGGAGCCAAGCTTAGGAGGGCATCTGGAGTGGCTGTGTTGCCAAAGCAAAGTGCTTTGTCTTCATCACTGTTACAATGAATTCGGGAAACATTTTCAAATGTTGTGCATTATTGTCATTTACCCGTCTTAGTCCAAATAATGCAGTTTGGGGTGCAAAGACAACATGAAAACATATTGCAAAACATAAAACAACATCAGCACAGCACAGATTTTAGATGATAAATGAGTAGAGTTATTACTTCACAGAGGGATCTGCTTGTGTAAACAGAACATCAGTTCTGTTTTCAGCCTGTCTCCATTTTAGTGATCTACATTATTTGTGCTGTGAGTTCCATAATTTCATGATTAACCATACTTAAAGTTAATGAAGTTATTGGTTAGGAAGACTTTAGAAAATTGCATTAAAGTAGCTGTATTTTAAAGCATGCAATTATGTTTTTTTTTTGTGTGTGTTAAGAAAGAAAATCTAAATTTTAAATGTTTGTTGATCTTGCACTAATGACAAAAGCCAGTCGAATACACGAATAGTAAAACCTTTATATAATCAGGAGTCTGGATTGTAAGGTTTCAGGCAACTGTGAGGAAAGAAAGAGAACAAACCATACATTATTAAAATATTTAACTGAAACCATGACCTTTATAAATATTCTCTGCCTGTCTGACTGCAATATTGTTAGCAGCATTTTCCTCTGATTTAATGTCAAAGCTATTTAAGCACAGGGCTGCACACTACTGCAGATAAGAGGTATTTTCTGCACTAGGCTACTGAAAAAGTTAACTTTAGAGATAATGGATGGTATTTATTTATTCAGATGCGCCTTGAAAACAAACCCTAATGTAAATGATGTTATACACAAGAAATACTTGATAAAATACATTCTATAGTGGACACTGTTTCTGGTGGATTCCACATGTTAAAGAAAATTATACTTATGGCAGTATAATACTTATGGTAGTTCTAACCACAGTATGCACAAGGGTCATTCATTGAAAGCCTTTAAATGGACACTAGCAATTTAGCATTGCCCTTCCATAAAGTTAGTTTACAGATTTAAAAAAGAAAGGTCATACTTGAAGCAGTCGAGGCAGCTATATTGTGACTCATTTCAGTAGCATCTGCCATTATACAAGCTCCCTCCAGAGCCAGTAGACATTTTAGGGGTTTTGGGGGACATTTTGAGGTTTGTTTGTTTTTTTTTGTTGTTTTTTGTTTGTTTTTTTTGTTGTTGTTTTTTTACTGCTAGAGCTTGTGATAGGTAAACTGAACTTTATGTTTAAAATCAATGGTGTGCTCCCTTGATATAGTTCTTGTGGTGACTTCTGAATCACTAATTTAGTTTTTACAAAGTAGTAGTATGGTGATGTTGGATGTGCTCAGCTGTGATATGGTGGATTGTTGACTGTAAAAGTGTTTGCAAATTTGTTTGTATGGTGCTAAACATGAAGGACATGTTTACAGAGAACATTACTCTAAGCCCAAGTCTAATGTTTCTCTTGATACCTTCACTGCTATGTTGCCTTATAAACCTATTAATTACATGAAAAGGTATTGTGTGTATGCATGAGAGAGAGAAACAATGTACAGTCAATGGAATTTACACTAAGCAGCTGGATAGTTTTTCTGTGTGTCACATCACTATAAACTCTACACCAACTGGGCCTTTCTCATGGTGGCCAGCACACAGCCATTAAATGTTTTAACAGGACCCTGGTCAGTGATTGGAGCACACTTGCTGAGTGGCAACATTTCATAATTGCCATTCAGAGTTACTACCCATGTTGTTTTACACCCCACTATAACTCAGCCATGTGCTGAGTGGGTTAAATCCAGTGGGTGTAAATGAGCAGTGTACTGTACTGTATGGTGATATACACGGAGTGTTGTGTCAAGTGATTTAGGTACATTAAGTAGTACGTCAAGACTTGAGTGATTATTTAACACAGCGGAGCTAATCCGCCCAAAGCAGAATTGACTTGTGGTTTGTGGAGGCCATGCCAATGATTTTTGCTTTGGTTTATAAGTAGAAATACAGTGTGCATTAAAACAGTGATCTTTATTTATTTAGAACTACAACTTGGGGGTTGATTTTTCAGAAGTGGCTTTGAAAGAATAAAGATTCTGCTCCACTCTAGCCAAAACAAAAAAACACAGTGTACAGTAGTACTTTTGACCATGGCATCCAAAGCAAAGCATGTCCAAGAACCCAAGAACACATTTTCCCAGTGTGCTTGTAATGCAGATGTCAGCCTGTCAGAGCTCACAATGTCTGAGTGTCTCATAGTGCATCAGCAACAAAAAAGGATCCAATAACAAACATGTATTCCATTAAGTTGTAATGACAGAGGCTTGGTTTTGTTCAGCATTCCTTTCCTTACAGGAAAAGCATTGATAAAACAACCAATTGCTATTAACCCACTGTGAATGTAAGGTGGTCAGAGAGTTCACAGTAACTGCTGGATTCAGAAATGGTTTTGATGATGTTATCACGCAATAAGTAAACTAAAAGGAGATCAATTCAATTATTTGATGTTTTGTTCTTAAAATTTTCAGTCCTCTTACTGAGTTAAAAACCCTCAATGAAATGGTTTTCTAGTAGTCAAGACTAGAGAACGCTTTACTCAGTTCAGTATGTTTTCCCAGAGGTGTCACAGCATGGAGAATGTCTTCTAATCTCAAAAAAACGGCATAACAGCTTCCAGAGAAACTGGAATAAATGATTTGCACATTGAAAACATTAAAAACAGCAGGTTTCTCCAGCACAGTGACTTCAGAGCTGTTAGAAGCCACATACATCCCCAATAAACCTATTCATGGTTCCATTTGCGATGGAGGAAAAAAATGTATTCATGCGCTGGTCTGCTACAGATTTCCTGTGGAGTCAAAAACTTGATTGCACTGCATTGTATGGCTTTTACTCAGAAATGCTTCCTGGAGGAGTAGAAAAGCTTTTAAACCCTGCAAGGCTCTGCTAGGCATGGCTGCCCACTCCATCTCCGCAGTGGAGGACTGAAGAAAACACTGGTGATTCTGTGAAAAGATACAGTGATAAAATGTAGCTTGTGGCTTTTTTTATTTTGTCCAACAAAAGAAAAGCGCCATTCACATGTTGGCTCACCACCCGACTCCCTGCCGAGTTTAAACTCATACAAGAGAAGACTGGTATCAATCCATTATATCTTATAGAAGGAATTAGAAGATAATTAAGTTTAGTAAAATAATCCATATATATTGAATGGAATAGTATTTACATCATGTTACTGGTGTAAACTGCAGACTGGATTCTTTCAGTATATTTGGGTTACTAGAATTGGATGAGCACATCAAATGGAAACACAGATCAAAGCAGTGCTGCACAGTGTTACTGTATATAGCTGAGGTGTAGACATGGAGACTACAGAAGACCTGTTTTTTGTTCTACAAACCAGTCCCCTAAAACTAAAACCCTGTAGCAGTAAGGCAGGATACCTGTGTTTATGTGTTTGTAAAGAGAGAGGAAGATGGGAGATGGTTTGCATGTTGCGGAGCGGGAGGTTGTTGTATTTTACTACTTGCCGTCGCTTCATCTTCATGTGTGTTTTATTACATTTCTCCGCAAACAACAGTCATTTATAACTTTGCCTTTCATAAGAATGGCAGCAAGAGCCATTTATATGAGTAATTATGCCCACTTACAGTTGCATCCTTGTTTTACCTCACACTGATGGATGACATGTAGCATTACTTCAGAAATATGGGTGTGCTCTATATCCGTTTGTGTGCCGAGAGTGTATGTGTGGTTTTGTGTGATTATGAAAAAAAAAGAGGGATAAAATGACACATATCTGCACACACTTACACACACATACACAAAACTGTCTAGCCATTTGGAATGCCGGGACCCAAATCTACTGGATTTAATGAAGAGATGGGAGATTCTAAATATTGTGTTTAATTTGATTTAGCATTTTCATGAGTCTGAGCCTCATCCTCAAATCACTTTAAGATGTTTAGAGTCATAGCAACTCATCCACTGCTTACTGCTTACGCTCAATCGTTCGGCCCTCGCTGCTAATGAATGCGGGTGATTTCCATAAAATATTCTTAAAGAGGTCCATTATTATTACCATAACGTTTCATCTCCCACCATAGCTAAACTTCAATCAGTTTTGCATTTGAAATGCATTAAATGTCTCCATAAACTCTTCTAATCTCTACCCAAGTCATCTTTCTTCTTTAACTGGTATGTGTAGAAAGGGAAACTAATATTAAAGACATTAATTACACTGTTTCTGTCCCCACCCCCTCCAAACCCTCTGTTTTGCCGCTCATTTCTGATTGGAAATTTGAGTCTCATCCAGTGTTTCAAAACAAGTGTGTAATTATGTTGTTTATCAGAGCGTATAGTTGTATTCCTCTTATGATGTTTTGGGTTAATTACTCCAAGGCCTTTGATGCACATGCTCACATGAAAACTAAAAAAAACATATTCATTTTGCACTCCAACAAACCTGCCTTGCTGAGCTGATTGCTTCAATAGAAATTAGTGTGTTGTTGGTATGGAGCTGTGGTCTGATGTCTTCATTTAAACACCAAGATCCACAGTATCACTACGCAGTTGTTTAGATAGTAAAGTATGACAGATGTTTCCTCTCGGGACTGTGCTATGTTCTTGTAGTCCTGCAGACTCTTGTTATGGCAGATTTGTTTAGCTTTTTTTTTCTTTCAACCGGTCTACTACTTTGCTCAGTCTGCCGTTTACGTTGTGTCTTAGGTAGAACAATCTTGACTGCAGCTTGCAACTTTGTTAAAACTTATGCAAATGAAACGAGTCATTTCTCTTATCAAAAAGAAAATGTGGGGCCCTTTTCTCTTCAAGTCTACTTTGACCTGACCTGTGGGAATCTCTTTAATGGAATTGGATTATGTTTCTGTATTTCTGTGTGTGTGGATACGTACAGTATTACCTTAAAGCAATGGTTGAAGTGGAACAACATCTGGAAGTGGAACAACAACATATTCCTGCGGTGATTATTAGGATGATTACTGCACTGTTGATAATAATAATAGTGATGAAGATGGTTGTGATCTAATGTGGCATTTGTATTCTGGACCTTCTCACCACCTTGAACTTCCCTTTCCTGTGCTCTTTCCTGCTTGAGCTTGTAAACCGTTTCCTGGCTCTCTCTGGCACACTTCCATTGTCTGGGGAAGTTGTTTACTTGCCTGAATTTGTCTTGGGTGTTTTTCCTCTTCGCCATCAGGTGTCACTCTTGTGCTGTGCTTGTGCAAGCTTGAAAACACAGCTGTGGTGTGAAAGATATATTTTCAACATTTTAATTTCAACAAGTCACATACTGGAGGATGAATAAAAGCTCCCTTATTTAAAGGAGATGTTTTATGGCTTTCTGGAATGATGTAATGGTGTTAAAAAGACGTCAGCACATAAAGGAATATTAAACCTGTACAATTACATTAATGAAAAACAAACCGATTGTAAGGATTTTACATTACTAGAGTGGAATTATCATCAATTCATCTGACTTAACACTGTGCTTGCCCCTTAGAAGCCCATTCAGGGCACAATATCACACATGCCTAAGAATGTAACACATGCATATGTCATAATAATATCACACTAAATATGCTTTGAGTGGACTCCATTTTCTGTAAAATCACTTAAAAACACTAATTTACTATGCTCAGTTTCTACTACTTTCACTGTTTTCTCTGCATTTCCAGATTACATTGAATCAAAAGCTGATGATGGAAACACCGATGACAAGACCCTTCAAGACCAGCCAGCTGAAGAGGTAAACATGCAGCAGTATCCATAATGGATTATTAGGAGCTAGAAATGGCAGCTTTGTAAAGAGATGTAGGTCTACAGTCTGTCCGACAAAGTCTCTCATTAGGGCACGCAAATTGCTTGACATGAAGTCAGTCTTTCTCTCATGATACCTGGAAAAACTAGAATAAACCTTCTACAGGGTTTATTATACTAGTTTGGTATGCATATATTTTTGTATCTATGCTCCAAAATGTCTATTTGAACCACATTTGCACAATGATTTAAGATACAGAATTAATATTATCTGTAGTCCATAGTTTTATATATAGACTTTGATTTGTATTTGTACTAATACTAATGTATTACAATTGTATCATCATGTAATAAATATCAGCCAATGATTACATAATAATAAATACCTATTGCTTTACATACCATGGAGCATTAGGAAGCCCATATGTCTGCTGGTTCTCCACTACGTATTGCATTTTGATTGACATGCCATAAAAAGGGTCTTGAAAAAAATACATAATGCTTTGGCTCCACTTGATTTGTAAGTGCTCATGACTCAAAACGCTGCCACTCTCTCACAGAGAGGAATATTGTAAACAATCCAATTACACTCTATGCCTGTTAAAATATTTAGAGCCATAAATTGTTCCTCTGGTATTATTGCATTACAGAAACCTGCAGATGATGAAACTTCCGCGAGCAAAGAAGAAAATAAGGAGAACGAGGAGACAAATGGTCAAAAAGAAGGAGGGGAAGAGGAGAAAGAAAATGAAGAGCAAAATTATGAAAATGAGGTAGAGGCAACAGCAGGATCTGAGAAGGAGGAGGGTAAGAGTGAAGGGCAGGGGTTCAGCAATAGCAACAGTGATAAGAACTTGGACAGTAAAGAGAAAGTGGATGGAAGCCATACATCTTCTGAGGGTGAAAAGAATGAGCAAAGCCAAAATATAGAAGAAGAGAAGGAAGATAAAGACAGTGGAAATGAGGAGAATAGCAGTAAGGACCAAGTTAATGATGTAGACACGGGAGAGAAAGAAAACAGCGATGACCTGGGGAAAACTCCGTCAAATAACGAGAGAAAAGAGAACGATGGCAGCAGAAGTAGCAACAGTAACCAGGAAGATGTGAGCAAAGAGGGAGCTACCAAAGAGTCAGGAGAAGAAGAGAGACAGATGAATGGAGAGGTCAGTGGGGAAGATGATGATGTGGAAAGTGAAGCAGAGCTGAACATGGAGGAGACACGTTCAGCCAGTAGCAAAGATGCCACAGCAAATGGAGAGAATGGGGATGATGATGATGGTGATGATGATGATGATGATAATAATAATGACAATCAAGATTAAAGCAAGAAAGTGGATGATTAGGAAAGAAAAGTACTTGAATGAGCAGTGCTGAAAATATTTAGTATCTAAAAATAATGAAGGTGGCAGAGCAAATTCACAGAAAGCAAAGCAAGGCATATAAAGAAATTTTACTAGATGACAGAATCTGGACTGAAAATAAACAATGTTTCAATGTTGAGCAGATGATTGTTGCGTCTATCTATAAATGATGGAGACAGAGGTGCATATTTATAAGTAAGTAATAAATTCAAATCATCATTAAAAAACTTTCAACATTTCAGGTGTGTATTAATGAGCTATTTATCAAAACATTATTCACAACTTTCATGGGAGAAACATAGTAATATAATAGCTATAGTAATATATTCTTATTTTTCAAGACATACTGTTTTCCTTTTGGGCTGCTTTATTGTTTGTCTGTGAGCACTGTAGTGAGTGATGTTGGGAAATCAAAATGTAGTTACAGTCATGCATTCGTTGGACAATATATGTTTAAAGGGGCTATGTGTAGTTTTTAGCGGCCTCTAGCAGTATGCTTTCAGATTCAAGCACATGGCCAAGCCAAAACAGTCCGACACACAGAAGACAGCATCACACAACATGTTGGAAACTCAGGTGAACTCCCACTTCAACGTTATAGTAAGATTTTTTTATCAGTTTGACTTTGAACTAGCCCATGCTCATTGTATGATAATTTTACAGTGACTGCATTTTGACGAAATGATACAGTATGTCCGTGTTAGGTTGCCCAAGCCAAAACAGTCTGACACACAGCAGACAGCATCACACAACATGTTGGAAACTCAGGTGAACTCCCACTTACACATTATAGTAATATTTTTATAAGTTTGACGTTGAACTAGCCCATGCTCATTGCATGATAATGTTACAGTGACTGCATTTAGCCAAAATGATACAGTATGTCCATGTTAGGTTGCCCGCCAATAACTAGTTCTTCTTTCACCGGAGGCTCGGCAATGTCAGCACAGCTAAATTTATTGGATGATAACGAAAAAGGTTAGTGAGCTAGACTGATTATTATAAATAAGATTGTTGCCACAATTTATAATAGCTACAATAGCTAGATCGTAGTAAGTAACATCAATGTAGTGTTCTGCATCGTCATGTAGCATTATTGTCTGTTATGTGGGTCACGGAAATTACAGCTACTGAGACTGGCAAAGAAACTGTCTACCTGAGTATCAGTAAAACAATAAATCTAAACTGAACATTATGAAGCAAATAATGGTAGATTCATGCTAACAATAGCTGGCTGCTGCTGCTTTGCCTCACCATTGGTTTTAGAAGCGAATTGTTCCACATTTGCTTTGTACCATTACATCATCATGCGTTGATATAATACTGGTGGTACACAATATAATAATATGGATCGTGTTTGCTGGTGAAGTAATGTGGCAAGCAACACTATAGTATTTTACAATGGATAACGTTAGCCAGCAAGTTAACATTATCTAAGTTGAGCCAACTAAAGCACAAAAACACAATATAACCTATTTCACATGCTTTGCAGTAATGTTAATTTACCTGTCAAATAGAATGAAAACCAACAGAGGTGGTGTTGTTTTCGCTCAACATTGATCAGATTCTCGTTTGGCCTGATGGGCTTCAGCACATTAACTTTATTGTTGTTCTTTTTCCTTGATGTTAGCATACTGAATTTAATTAGCTGCAGTGTTCTCACTCTGTAAAGTTCAGAATCAGTAGGCAAGAGGCTCGGGAGCGTGCATACATAAAATCTGACCCAATTTTTTCACATGTAACGCAGAATAGTGGCTGTTCCAAGGGACCGAGAAAGCATGCTTGTCATTTTTAGGAGACGTTACAATGCGTTGACAAATAGAAAGAAAAAAAAATGATTTATTGATTTCATTAAATTAAACAATATGTAGCCCCTTTAACTATATATAGTCCTTTAACAGGTATGATTATACTAACTGTTCTTGTTTTTAAAGATGTTTTTGTATGTATGGTATTTTTTGTCTTTTTCCCAAAGCAAGTGATACAAATTTACTTTTAAAGTAAGTACAATAAGCTATGTTTGATACAGTAAGCATACTGTATGTGTATGAATGTTCATCTAAATCATATAATTATGAATACAGTTTGGAAGTCATCTCTGTAAAGCTGTTGGAAATCATGATGTTTCATCATGTAGCCCCTGTGTCTTATGTCTTCAGGCACCTTTGAGATGCTTTAGTAAAACATACTTTTCGCCCTCTCTTTATCACTATTACCTCACTGTAAAGTATCTCTAATCAGATTTGTCAAAAAATAATCAAAATAAAATAAATACTTAAAGCAACATTATGTAGTAATTTTATCTAAATAAATAAAATATTTTGATGGTACACTGATTTGTAATAGGGTGAATAGCCTCTCTGTCATTACGACTCCAGGCTCCCAGGCAGGACACTTATCACAACTGCGTATTGCTTTACAGTACCAACACAACCCTTCAGCAAGCAAGTTGTTTGGAAGAAGGTAGCTTAGTAATCTCAAAAAAGGGAGCAAGAGACCAGACTGGGTTTTACTTGTTGGGATAAGCTAAAAGAGATGAAAGGATGTCAAACAAATGTTGAGCTGGCCTTCTTTCTGTTGGACTCTAAGTAATAACTTATTAGCTGGATTGCTCTGTCTTGTGTTGTTGTGCTTTCATGATGTTTGACTGTGTTAGCAAAGTTGACGACTCAATAAAATTAGACAACGGTTAAATGACAGATTTAGCCACTAGCTATAAATCTTGAGTTGATATTAGCAAACTTACTACACTCACACACTCAGACATTGGTGTTGTTTCTGTTAGTGCTCTTACGTCGGTTTTAGCTGTGTTGGCTGGCTTGCCACTCAAGTTTTAAGCAACAATATGTTACTTTTCTACTGTGAAATAACACCTCTTGGAGAGCAGTGCTGGTATCGAGCAGGCTACATAACCAGGCGCAGCAGCCTCTAAGGACTTAACTTTAGCTAATGGCAGAGGCAAAGAGACTGAAGAGGACCTTGACTAAGGAACCTAGGAAGAGAAATAGAGAATGACCTAGCCAAAGGCTCCCGGACATTGGCAAGATCTTCATGAAATAAAAGGCTTCAAAAGGCATTCTTTCTGTTGGACTGGTAAGTAATATTGCTATGTCTTGTGTCAACACGTTCTCATCTCAGGTGTCATAAATACACGCTTTGACAAAACCGTGGCTATTTTACGCAAAATGTCGAGTTGGCATGTGTATGATACTCTGCAGTTTGCTGTTGCATTGCAACACAAACCCTACCTGTTATGTGCACAGCTGTGGGGTTAGCCAGTCAGCATATATTTACTTATATTTACATATATTGACGTAGTTTTAGGCACATACTTCTGTGACCATTAAGGTTAGGGTAAGTTGCCTCGGGTGACTGTCAACACCTTGAACACAAACTTTGCTAGCTAGATAGCGGGTTAGCGTCCAAGAACTCTACTAGCGTTTCCGATCATCCAAGGGCATCATATACAGACGTGTATATGATGCCTGGATGCGTCTCATACACACTCACATGGGGGCGTCTCCTATACATGTAGAATTGACATTTTGCATAAAATAGTCATGGTTTACTCAAGCCGTATATGATGCCAGAGAATGAAAACAGGCTGCTTGTGTTGTGTGCAGACTTGTAGGACATCATTGGCTATATAGTGTACCAAAATTTACTTAAAGTGTCAAAATCAAAAGTACGTATTTTATGTTATGCAGGATTTTAATGTTGTAGCTAATTGAGATGTAGCTACTTTTCTATACTGTTGAGTGATTAAAATTACTGTATAACAATATGTTATGTTTTATATTCTGAGTTGTTTTAAATCTACCAAATCTCTTCTATCTATCTATCTATCTATCTATCTATCTATCTATCTATCTATCTATCTATCTATCTATCTATCTATCTATCTATCCTTTTTAGCTAACATTAACAAGTACAATGTAGTTGTGAAAAGGAGCCTTTTGCAACTAATCATTATCATTAAGGAAAGGAAGGAGGCATCATAATCCAATGTAATCAAAGGGACCAGCACAACAACATATTAAGTAACATTATTATTTGCTCAAACTCCAGCACACAACAGAGCTGTTTATGTTGTCAGGCCAATGGATCCTTGCAGCTAAAGGCAAGTATGTTAGAAATCATTAAAAAACATCTACAGTATTGTTGTTAGCCAGTCTTTGTATGCATAGCAGTAATTTGTTGAATCAGCTTGTGTGCATAAATCTTGAGTGCTTACAGTAATGTCTTTAACCAGTTTTTCAAAACCACACAATTTCAGACCAGTACACAACATAAAGTATATGTATTGGGAATATTTTTCATCAGGTATATTCTCAATAAAAGATGGCTCTACTTAATGTTCCAAATAATGTGTATTAACATAAATTATTTAGGCCTATATCTAATTTAAGAAACCAAGATGTAAAGGTTAGCAAGTGGCAGTTTTGAGTCTTGAACAGCTTTAATCAACAAGACAAATTTAAAATGTGATGATTTTTCCTCTCTCTTTTCCCATGAAACAAGGTTGCATAAAGCTGCTATAAACTGCTTCCCACAGGCAGGAAACTATAGTGTAAACTGTGATCTAATTCAGTGTCTATGATGGCCTCATCGCCCTCTTGTCCCTGCAGCTGTTGAAATTGGGAATCATGCAGTCAATGTGTTTGTGAGTCACCATCCCACATGGGAGAACATGCGTTAGAGAGCGGGTGAGGTAGAAGGAGAGAGCAAAGAGCAAGAGACACAGAGAAAGCCAGAGGAGGCAGGGGCTGGTGTTTGTGTGTGACTCATACAGCCTGACTGGTCGAGGTGATGAACTACAAGGTACTATTTCTGGAGTTACCATCCATTCTGTCTTATCTCCTCCCCTTGCCCCTTTTAGAGCGAGTGTGTGTGTGTGTGTCTTTTTGTGTTTGTGGGTGTATTAATAAGGCCCTGAATAGCATTGACACCCTTCTGCGCTCCCCCTACCTAAATGACTGAAGTGATTACTGTGATAGCTTCTACACAATGAAGGCTTAGTATGATGGAACAACATTGACTGTTTAGAGTCTTTTATTAATAAAAAACAAATCCCATAATTACTTTACTAATACATTACGAAATTATTCGTTTTTCTTGTTCCTCTCCATGCAGTGAAGTCATACAATTTATATTTAGGAACAAAAGCAAAAGTTGCTTAAGTATTTACACCACAATGAACTAATCCTCTATCTTATGTACTAAAAATGTTAAAGATGATAAAACATGTTGTTTGGCACAATTCAAAACAACAAGGCAGCAATTCTACAATTAAAATGAGGTTAAAAAAGCAAGTACAAACAAAGACATTAACTATAAAAACACTAATTTGGGTTTCAGCCCATGTGTACGACCATTTATTTTTGTTCTTAGTATTGTCAAGTGAAATGTATTAACCATGAAGGTATACTGACAATGAACAGTATGATGTACATTGTATACAACTGAAGTGGGAGATTAAAAGGATGAAAACAAAATAATATGTAGATATTTCAATTTTATTGTGTTTGAAAAATAGACATAATGTATACAGACACTGATATATATTTGTTCTTTATCCAATCCGTCCTCCAATGAGTACAGTGTACTTGTAATTATTTACTGGGAGAATCCACGGTTACATTAGGAGACACTTGTACTGGGAGACCATTTTTGTGACGGTCAGATGAAGAGCAGAAAAGTATCCGTTCTGGATTTCGGGATTGAAATGCAGAACTCAATATAATATAAAGCTAAAAAATAAAATGATAAAAAATAAACTCACAATTCACAGCATAGAACTACAAGTCCGCATATTTATTGATCATTTAATAACACTCTGATCATTCTGGAGGGTTTGTTTATAACAGCTTGTTTATAACAGCTTTTAACCTCCTGGTTTTACTTCTTGTACTGTAGGTTTGCAGCTTAATAGTGGTTGGGTAAGTTCCTTGAAAATGTCTTAATTACTAATATATTGTTCCCCATAGTTATAGCTATGTGTTTATGTTGTATCTGAGACCAAATGTGTTAAAAAGACATCACAGATTTTTTTCAAAGTAGAAAGACAGAATAGTGGATGTTTTGGGAATAATATTAAAAGGTCAACTTACATGAACATTATGTAGCCAGCATTAGAAATTATTTAATTTTGTACAGTAAGTATCTGGTATTGTTGCTGTGTGGATTTGAAGAGTAGAAATAGTTTGGAATGACCTGCAGCATTGATGCACAGTAGAAGGCATGTAGCTTGATGCTGATTGGCCTGCAAATACTGCAACTACTTTGTTCCAACCAATTACAATAAAAAAAAAGAAGCTGCATTTTTACAGTATGCAGATCAACAATCAAAATAAAAGCAACAACATTTTAAATTGTCACAATATTTAAAAGACGTTAATACACTTTTTTAAAGCAGCAAAACATGACCAATATAAGCTTGTTGTGCTTGTAAGTTAGTTACAGTGTGTGAGTGCCAGGTTTATATAGAAACCTAAAATAATAAATAAAAACCCTTCATGTAAAGCCTGTTTACACATATTGTATGCATGTGAATATTCAACCAGTCAAAACAAAAGCTTTGATGATGCAACATTTCACAATTTCTCAAGTATTACATACTATATACTGTTCAGCTCACTTTAACATGTCCTATGTAGTTTCAAGTTTTGCGCATGAGCACAGGAAGGCAGTTATATTATCTAAAGCATCTGTGGATCCAGACAGACTGAAAACAATGATCACTGTCAAACATGATGTAGCTGAGGTGATCTCATGGGAGAGCTGAAAGTGCCCCTCCCTCCCCCCTTTATGTAACACATCTCTCACGTTGCATGTCTCTTTTGAAGCACCCTCACTCCATCTTCATTTTAACAGCAGCTGCACATCATTTTACCAACTCATGACTACTAGCTGACAACGATTTGATTCAAAATGTTGCAAAATGTGCATGCTTGGATGGATAGGCAAGTGTGTGTCTAAACAATTGCATTTGTCACAGGGGGAGATAGAGACAAAGAAAGGAAGTGAATGACCAATTATGTTTTGTTAGGAAAAAGTAGGTAGAATGTGGTAGAATGCCTTATTTGCTTTATGTAGAAAGTAACCTGTTCAATTCAGATCCTGTCTCATCTATTGATCCTGTCTGAAGATTCACTGAGGAAGACAAGGTCAGATGCCTAATAAGACAGAAGAAAATGTCAGTGTGAAATCTAGCCTTGAGGTCTGGGCTATTCAGTGATTATCTCTAATCTTTTCTGATAATGTGTGAACTTGTAGCGAAGTGGCTTCTCTTACATGTAAACAGTACTTACAAGTATTCATAAACCAAAGCACATGTATTCATATTGTGGGGTTTTTGATTGACAGTGCTCACTTTGAGGGCTGTAATGAAGTTACGCTACATATACGTACATGTACACACAGTACACACAAAGTATTCTGTACAGAGGAACACTCATCCTCTGATCCCCTTTTAGACACTGGGCAGAGATAATGGTTGTTGTTATCGGTGCTTCTTTTGATCATTTCAGAGAATGGGGGCAAATCACCAATAACTTCAAACAACACTGCATCTATTGCTCGACACCAGCAGTAACACCATCCTTATTGAGAAAATGTGAATCCTCTCGACAGAAAAATACTCAGTGGGAACTACAATGTGTTTGTTCAGCGGCTGTGTTTTATTGATTTGTTTCTGTGGTTTTATTTTCTGGGTAGGGCTCCAGACCTGCGTGTGCTTGCTTTCATTACTATGAATTTGATACAACTGATGACTTAAACTTTTGCTCAGCTATAGCAACTTGATAACCTTAAAAAAAAAAATTAATAGGCAAATATAGATGAGGAACCAATCTGTCATGTAAGCTGACCTTTCAAAAGAAAAAAATGCCCACATAGATAGAGAGACATACGCATTTTCACACTCACACATGTTCTGCACACCAATCAACCATCATACACACTTCTTCACTATATGCCTTCATCTGGACTTCTGTCAGGTCTCTGACTTTGTGGTCGTTGGCTGGATGTTCTGGACTTTAGAAAGTGTGACTGGCACCTTTCCTTCTCCAGGGGTTGGCGCTCTCATTATCGGGGTACCTACGACAAAAGCAGTTGTGCTAGGTGGAATATCCATACACAACAGTATGGGCACAGTATATCGGTAAGCACTACACAACTTAATGCTCTACTTAATGGTAAATATTTTATATTAAGAATGGGTGCTAAGAAGACAGTAGAGAGTGAAATCTTACCAACTGTTGCGTGCAGATCTGCCAACCTCTCCTTAAACTTCTGCTGCAGATACAGTTCTTCTTTGGAGTAGCTTTTGGCAAAGGCAGACAGCAGGAGACCCACAGCCATGGAGGTCCCTCCCACACAGAACAGCACAGCACCAGTTAGCTTACAGACATCCAGTACACGGTTGAAACTGACGGCGTGGCTGTTGAAGAAAATGACACTTTGTTTTTAAAAAAAAATGTACATCTCATTATAAAACCCATGATTTACAGTGTAATTTCCTTACACTTTCTGCAGAGCCGATAAAGTAATATGCAACTGCCATAAGAAAAAACATCTGTTTTTATTGCACAGCAGTCAATCCAAAGAACAAAAGCTGGTTGGATAATTTGCCCATACAGTGGGCTAGTGGTTTTCCTGTTCCCTATAAGTATGTTGCTGTACTCCATAAATGACTAACAAGTCCTTCCTTATTGTTTAGATTTTAGCTTCCTACCCACATTGCTGTACCCCATCAATGATGAGCACATCCGTTGTCATTTTGGAAACATAACCCAAATATTTAATGTGTATTGTTTTATTAATGCTGTATGTTTTTATATAGTAAAAGCTTTACCTCACTGCACCCCTGCAGTTTTGGTGGCATATTCCAACTGTTACTGTAAATATTTTATACTATCATGACATTATCGGTTGTTAAACCATTTTTTTATTTCTCATTTTTTCTAAAATGCGAAATTGGTACCCCCTTGTCACCCATAGTCTTATTTGCTTTCACTCTGCCTACATTTAAGTACAAGTGGGAACCAGCAAGTACTTTATTGGTACATGATTCATACAAAAAAAATTCTCTGCAAATCGGTAGCTGTTTTATAAAGTGTTTTGTTAAGTGATTGGAATTTTGTTGTCATTAAGGATGAAATACCAGCTGTTCCAATAGAAGCGTGTATGTTTGATCAAAGCTTTTTACAATGGCTACCCCTAAAGTATAAAAAATCAATGCATGTAAATTCCACAGCAACAATATGCTCTCCATTATAATCATGTGTTGGTTGAAAATACAGTACAGATTGTAACTGTTAATGTTAAATATACAGAATAGCTGTGTTATTGTATTAAAGATTACATGAACTCCTTCCCTTTAATATAGTCTACTGTTCCTATACCTGTCAACGAAAAGGAGATCATCTTCGCCAAATGCTTCAATCCTGGTTGGAGTGGCATAACCCACCAAAACAACAATGAGGCCTGCTAACAAGATCAGGGTGCCGAACACGAGACAGACCTGGCGGGAATAATCAAGTTGACAGAGAGGCTGTTAATGGGATGAAAGAGAGGCTGTTAATGTTCTGTAAAGAAAAAGTCTTGTTGTAATCACCAATCATTGCTTGCAGTATTTTACAATTACAATATGATGATCCAAATAACAGCAGGTGGTTGTGTTTGAGCAAAACAGAAAGTTAACCTCACCTTCCAGAGTAAAGAGCTCCACCGGCTAGGCGATCTCTGAATCTGAAAATCTTCATCACGTTCCCAAATAGAAGCTGTGCACTCCTCATAAAACTGGATAAGAGACCATAGAGATTTTTTTTACATTGCAATATGGAAACTGAAACCCGCAGGAGATCAAGATCTAAAACCCCAGGTTTCAAACAGAAACAGTCAAAAGTAAGTAAAGAAAAGTGATTACAACTGTGAAGATAAAGCGCTTGTGATAAAAGAGAAAAGAAGTGATAATCGTTCTAATACCCTATACTTCTCTCTCTCTTTTGTATGGGTATATATACTGTATGTGTGTGTGTGTGTGTCTGCATTGTACCTGGTGTAGGTACGACCGGACTCCATACTGCTGGCAGTTCCTGCTGCTGGCTTGAGCTTGCTCACCATACTCCGACCCACAGATCTCTGAGCAAGAAGTCATCCTTCACATCTGCCTACCTGCAGGAGGACATACACATACATGCATGAATGCATTATTGCACACACGCTTTAAGAAACCATTCATTTGTTTGTAGCTGGAGAGTGTTTGTTGTGGACAAACACTATCCAGCTTTTACCCATGCATAAACATGTACACACACATACATGCAGTACATTTATACATTCATACACACAAGCATGGACCCTCACACACAGTGCTAGAAAGTTATGCAACATTGTACTGAAGGCATGGGTGCCTCAGTACATTGAAATTAATGATGCATTCTCTTTGTCTGCTGTTATGAAATAAGCCATGAAATATTACATTAGACCTCCTTGTTAAACTGAATATTGTGTTGGCTATATACAGAGAGTGCTGACATACACAGACTAAACCTTCTTGTCTTTTCATACTGTGCTTTATGGAAAAGGTATACATCAAAGCCCCTATTTGTTGTGTTGTACATTAAAAATAACACACTATATTTAGTAAGTTGCATTGCAATTCACAAGGTTTCATGAATAATAAAACCTCAAAAATGAATTGTTTTCCAAATAAAGGAATACATCCCACAATGCATGTGTGTTGTGTATGTGTGCCATCAAATTTTATCAAACTCAAAATATATCTTTTGAATTTGATATCGGACATGCAGCAGAAACTAATTTAGCAAAACTCATGTGTTTTGATATAAAACTCTTTCAAGGAATCTAACTAGCTGTTTTGTTACAGCTGTACATACATAACAGCATGTATTATACTGTACACGTTACTCTTTTCTTTCTTTTGTTGTAACTTCTGAATTCCAATAAAACAAGACAAGAAAACATCTACTCTAGGAAACGTTATTTTACACACACTTGCAATTCCCCCTGTATCCATTTGAGATCCAGCGGCTTTTCACAGCTCAATTCCTCTATACAAACAAATATAACTGTGTTTCAAGTTTTCTTAAGCTAGAACTAAATTTCAAGCCCTTTTTCTGTTGCACTACAACAGAAATAAACGGGACAACTGAAGTGGGACTAAATCATCCATCCCAGTGTTGGCAATGTTTCTTGTACATACCAAAATAAGTAAAAAACTGAGGACACACATCTCAGCAAGAAATCATTGTACATTATACAATGGCCCGGGTGAATTCTCGATTCAGATTGACTGCAGGATGTCCATTAATTCATGATATTGACCTTGAATCTTGCTAGCATAACATTGGTAATGACTGTTTTCAGGTATTAGTCAATCCCTCAGGTGTTAGGAGGGAAACAACATTATGGCTTGTGAAAACTTTGGATTTTGATTACAAAATGCATGCATGAAAATATACATTTATGGTCTGAATGTTTTTCTTTGGTAAGTAACCTTGGTATAAGCAGGATCATGTCCTTCTAGATGTCCATTATCAGAAATGAATGAACGACAGGTGTGTGGGATGATTGCCTTCGTAGAGTCCATTGTTGGGCATTATGCCTTACATATTTTGTGTTTCAAAAGCTGCATTCTGTGCTCTTATGACAAATGTGGCAAATGCGCAAAGGAAGTTTCCTAAACAAAGACGTAATATTTCAAACTGATGTGACTCACCAGATAAAATCCTGAAACAAAACCTTAGCTTTGTAGTTCATGAGGACAGGTATGTAAATCAACAAGATGATGTAATGTTACATAATGTAGCAATGGTCACAAACATCTCTAGAAAAAAAAGAATGATTGCCCAGAAATGTTCTTGACTTATTAAATACTGTAGGTAATACACGTGGGCTTGTATCTGGAAGCACTTTCTGTAAACTAATCAGGGTACTATCTACACAACTTTATAAATGTGAGTAGTTGTAAATAATATTTGTCCAGTTTACCGCTGCAAGATGTGCAGTACTAATCTTACATGAAAGTGTTCAGTGTCATGTCAGGGGAAATTTGAGGGACCTGAGCACAAAAGATCTATAGATCTATAAAGATCTATAATCTCCAGCCCTTTATCCTAAGACCCTTGATTTACGGTTGACCTATTTCCTTGGTGATAATGTCTATCAACACCTCAGCACCTTTGTCACAAGCTAATGTATGTTGTCATTCCATTCTACATACTACTTTTGGAAAGTGTTTTATTTGTATAATTTGCCAAACATGAATTCACACTGTATTTGGGAAATATCATGGTTTCAGTCAGATACTATAATATGTGATATGTGATGAGTGAGATGCTGCATTAAGATGAGGCTGACTGTTTCCTGGCACCTCATGCTAATCAAATTACTGCTTAATTTGTACCTGCTAAGGACTCTCATGAACATCTTACTCTGCCCAGATGCTGCAAACTCTGCATCCATATCTGCATAAATTCAAGAAGGCTGAAATATTCATCATCTCGCCAAATAATGAAAAATGCAATAATTAACATAAGGTCAAGGACACTGATTAAGAAACATGTTATTAATTAGAATACTTAGCCGTAGTAGTAGTTGTATACATATATATATATATATATATATATATATATATATATGTATCTGTGTGTTGTGTGTGTGTGTGTGTGTGTGTGAATGAATTTGAAAAAAAAATAAAATTTTTTAATCGGTGCCTTTGACCTTCTGTAGTAGGACAACATTCAAGCATACAAGAACAGACCTACAACCAAAGTCATTGGCCAAAACGTTATGCCATTGACAGTATAAGGTAACTGCAATGTAATGTATCCATCTTTGGTAAATGAAAACAATACTACCAAAGCAAGCTGGTGAACTGAACTGAAAATGGTCAAATGCTAAATCCGGATGAGCTGCTGTTAGCTTTTAAGATTTTAAGATTGTTCCTTATCCACAGCACATAATATAAGCTGTAACTAAAATACAAGTAAACCTCCAAAGCAAACGAACTAAATAAATCTACAACATACAGTCATCAAAATGAAGATGCAAACGGTTTAACAACCATTCCTACAACATGTCCTATCAACCGTTGAACCGGGAGCTGGCCATGGTGCTGAACGCCATTATTACCATCCAGACTTCAGCCCAGCAGGAAAACACACACAGACGTAATATGTGACGCCAGTCTGAACACAGACCTCATCCATCCGTTCTCCCAACCCCCAAATAGACACACAGCGAGCTTTCCAATTAAAGTTAGAAAGGCACATTTGGACTAAAGCATGCCGTCTGACGTCTGAACCGCCTGAAAAATGTAATAGCCTATCTAAAAAATCGCATCAGCAGGTACAAGCTTAGGGCTGAACTTTCATTTCATTTGACTGGGATACCAACACCCGAAACGCTTATGAATGACTATATAATCCAGATTAGGGAAGAGGTGACGACACAAAGTTCCAAAGAGCATGGTTTTCGACAAATGTGTTGCACGACCCCTACTTCCAGATGTGAGATCAAGAGGACACCGTGTGCAAGGATGACATCGTTGAGCGAGTCTATGCAGGGAATACGATTTACAGATAGATCATTTTCAAAATCTACAATCCAAATGAGCTTCTATAATCCCAAAAATACATTTGAAAAATAGCCAAATTGTCATTTACCTGTCATTACCGGCTCGGAGAGTGAACACTCGCTGCTCTTCCCTCAGCCTGGTCCCATCACTCTACAGTCGCTTCTCTCTCTCTCTCTCTCTCTCTCTCTCTCTCTCTCTCTCTCTCTCTGTATTTTTTCCGTCGATGATTCACATTTTCACCCTGTCTATTGCGCAGGCGTCACAGGCATGACAAAATATGATTCAATGGCGAATATAAATAACCTGGCAGAAGGACTGGAAGGGCTAGCTGAACCGAAAGCCATTCATTCAAGACTCAACATTCATGCCTAGATCGACTGATAGATAGACAGATAGATAGATAGATAGATAGATAGATAGATAGATAGATAGATAGATAGATAGATAGATAGATAGATAGATAGATAGATAGATAGATAGATAGATAGATAGATAGATAAAACCTGTCTCAATGGGATGTCACAGAAACAAATGAAACAAATGAAGACCAGTGAACAAGATCAGAGGTGGAGGGAAGGACTCTGAGTCATGGATCAAAATCCAGAGCAGATACACAATTACGCAAAATGCATACATACATACTCACACACAAACGCACGCAAACACACACACACACACACACACACACACACACACACACACACACACACACACACCTGTCTACAGTGACATTCCAGGGCAGTCTATTTTTAGCACTGTCAGTGACGTAAATCATTGAAAGAGGTGTTAGTCACAATCTCAGTGCTCCTCTTAAGGAAGGTATATGACCTCAAGAGACAAACCACATGATGACTCAAATATGAAATCCCTCTTCAATGAAGACTGAGAATGAGCCTGCTGTTCAATCAAACGCATTGTTATGATTTATTCATAAGTCAGCACACACAAATGAGAGAAACTTTTCAGGGTTTGTCACAGATCAAAATCAAATCTGGCCTGATTTCCAGGCATCAACCATGTGACGTAATGTAAAAAATATAAATAAATAAGTCAATTTTCTTGGAACCACCAGATCCATGGAATTGTGTCAGCAGAAAGAGCCTGTAATATGTCTGTGACTTAACACATTGTGTAATTTGGGTAGTTTGAAATTGCCAAGTGTGAGCCCCAGTATCAGAATTACAGAAAGAAGCTGTCTGTGCACAAATACACTGTGGAACAAATGCAAGTTGTGCTAGCCCTAAAATAAGTTTGGAATTCACTTCTCTACACCACCCAGAAGAATGCGATATAGGAATTTATATAAGCAGTGAATCAGTTTAATAAATTGTCAGATGATATATTTATGAAAATGTTGACTTCTTTTGTTTCAGGCTTTTAAATTTAATTTAATTACATAAATAGGGCTGGGGTTAATCACCACTCACATTACTATTCCCTGTCTGAGGTGACAAACTGACATATTAAAATAACTCCTACTTGTGCCTAGGCAACATTAAACAACATCTATTATTTTCCAATGGCTGTTTATGAATGCACATATTTGTAATGCTGAATTGCACCTACAACTTAGACTGAGGAGGCAGAACAGGTGTGTTAAAGTCAGTCTTAACATTGCTGGTGTCATGACAATGATCTTGGGGACATTGCTAAGGTGAAGAGAGGCTGTTACGTAATGTATGTCTCAAAGGAGAAGCTGTGTTGCTTCGTGCCTCAAATGAGCATTTCAGTTTGTTTGTATGAGGACAGATATTTGTCATTTAATTCATGAAAATAAGCTGAAGTTTCTTCAGTTGTGTTGCATCATTACGTTGTGCTGGTTTGTAAAGACTCTTAAAAATAAATCGATTTATCTATAAAAGCCAAAAGAATATATAGTTTTGTGTATATTAGAGATGAGTATAAGAATTAGCAGACATGGGTCTTCAATGATAAGACATGCAAAATATATGCTTTGAGATGTAAGGTTAAAATGGGAAATTGGATTTGCTGTTATTATTTGTGTGTATTATTCTGTATAATATGTGGTAGCATTGGCAGTGACAATGCATCACATCTTATTTTTTATTACTGGAGTGGCACACACATATTTATTGGACTGCCTATGAACATATGGATGATGATATGTGAAGGATTTGGGACCCATCCAGGGTGTATCTCCACCTTTTGCCTGATGTATGTTGTCATAGTTGCACTTCCCTCCTTTTGATGACGATGAATAAATAAATGATACATTGCTTGGCTGATGGCACATACGTGACAGGGTGACGTGCATCTTAAAAGCAACTCTATACCTCTCATGTTGTTTAATTTAATTCAATTCAGCTTTATTGGCATGAATGTCAAACAACAATATTGCCAAAGTTTAAAATATAATAATGTTTATTAAATAAAAATAAAATAAAACAGTAAATGTGTTAAATGGTTCATCAAACAAAAAAATAAAATAAATAAAATTAAATAAAGTATTAAATATAAAAATTAAATAAATAAATACATAATTTATTAATAAGAAAAATAACATATTAAAAATAAAATACATAAAACAGTTTGAACAGCTTGACAATTTGACACAAGAGTTACATCTGTCAAAGCTCCTGTGTGTTATTGTTTCTTAAGTGGTTAGTATAACACTACTGTATTATTAGACATCCAAAATACCACTCACAGCAATCACTTTCTGTGACAGACACACATCTCTGTGTTCAATCACAGTAGTAGTGCATACACACACCACACATACACACAGTGGAAAATTTGTTTCACTAAGGCCTTTACAAAGTTAGTTTTTACATGTTTAAGGTGTTGGAGTCAAATCCACTTCAGAGTATTTAAAGCATATATATTTAAATTAGGTCACACAGTACTGACTGTGTTTGTGAGAACTCCCTTCAAGCCAGAGGAACTAATTGGCCTTTACAGTGCTGTTTTTAAGTTAAATTGGATCTAATAAATTATGAGAAACTGAAGTTTTTGAATGCCCTTTGTTTAGCTGATATAGTTGAGCTGAAGGTCAAGAGTACTTTTATCCAGTTAGTAGTTGAGCTGATCATTGGTTAACAAAATAATCTGTGCTGCCACATCATAAAAAGGCCTGTGCGTGAACTATCACATTGCAGCATACTAATGCACTTTTGTTTGGAAGAAAATGTTCTGTCATCTCTTTCTCTCTCACTTTGTGTACAAGCTGAGCATCTCAGAGCCAAGAGGCAGTTTCTATGGCGACGTGAAAAGGTCACCTTCAGGAAGTTCTCTGTGTGCGTGTGCAGAATGCCAGTTGGATAATCAGGCTTCCTGTAATGACTGATAACAGACCACAGCTCATTAGAGAGAAAAAGAGGGGAGGTGGTGGTTGGGATTCGAGAGAGATTATTAGTCAAAGAGCAAAGAAACAATAGAACATTTATACTAATGGCATGCCAGACTTACACAGTGTGTAAATCTCTGTTATAGTGTGTTGTTCTCCCAGGTTGCTCAGCGAATCTCACATGCAAAACAATTCATGTGAAATGCAGTCCAGTATGCTCACTTTATTCATACATAAAGTGATATTAATCTATATAGCAGGAATACTAAATCAGCCAAGCAGACATCACTATTACTTTGAACTAAGCCACTAACCAGTACATCAACCATTGTACTGGTTAGTAGCTGATGGGGCTGATGTACTGTAAACAAGCAGCTGGCTTGGTACTTAGTAGTTACATGAGAAAACATTATTATTATTATTATTATTATTATTATTATTATTATTATTATTATTATTATTATTATTATTATAATAATAATAATAATAATAATAATAATAATAATAATAATAATAATAATAATTTATTCATCACATTTATCTGCTAAAATCATTTAGAAAGAAAAGAGAAAGAGAGATATTTACAGAAAATAAATAAATAAATTATTGTAAAAAAAAAAAAAAAGATAGTTTAGCAAACACATAGCCTATTTGTTTCATATTGTGCCCTTTATTCTCTGTCTTATGTGTTCTCTGATGATGGATCAAAAATGCACAATACAGTCATAGTGATGTTGCTATAAATAAAATTAACTCATTAATCATTCAAGCTGCTCAACACAGCACCTAATTTGCTATCACTGTAAACACCAGCACAGTCAATAATAGCTTCCAAGGCTGACATCTACTGGGCATCATGGGTTCTGCATCAACAGTGAAATAAAAGAATGAGCATCAGCATTCCATACTATCTATGTTTGCCACACACATTGGGTTTATTCTGGTGTGTTTTTTTCATTTTAGATTTTACATAAAATAACCTCAAAACTATGTTATAACTCAACTCAGGTCAAGTCAAATATTCTGTGTTTGATTTAAAATTTACCCAGATGATAACTTTTGTCCTATAGGTCAATGTAAAAAAATATATGATTTATTTCACATAATTTCTTTCATTTTACATTATAATGATAATAAAAGACATGGAGGCAATTTCAGCTACTCTGTTATAGTTACAAGGTGCACATCTAAAATTAAGTAATTAATAATGATTTATTGTGGAATTTCTCAATTCTCAATTTTATCAGATTTTGTACTTCTATTCAAGCACACATAGTTGTAGCTATCTTGCATTAGCACATCTCACCTATCTTATATTTTATGATAGATGAGAGGGAGGAACACCTGCTCTATCCATCTCGGGAACCTTAGCCTTGGCATTGTTGTCCATTCTTCATCTTATTGATTCCCATGTCTTTCTGCTATACTAGAGCTGGAAGCTCAGACTTTCCACTTGGGCCATGTTGTAAAAAAAACATTGACTGTAGGAGGCAAAAAGTGCAGCACTGATGGAAAAGATCTTTTTCTGTGGGACAAAGCTGTCACAGTTATAGCTGTGCTGCTACTGAACTGTGACAACATTTATAAAGGCTCAAAGAATGGTATCACAGGAAAAATCTGAATAAAACCTCTATTGTGTAATTTGGAAAACTGACATAATAGCTTGCCTTTGGTGAAATAATTGGTTTAAATTAATGTTTATCTTTGTCATGTAGCTTGCATTAGAATACTAGAGACATCACACCAGATAGTACTGACATGGCTCAATTATTCAGCTCTTTCCAGTGATACTGCGACCAGTGCTCTAATTTTCCAATCATTCAGCTTCCTTTAAGCAAATAAGAGAATGCAAATTATTTTGAAATCCTAACACATCCACCCCCCATCACTAATAATATCCATATATTAAAACCGTGGCCAAAGGCTATCTGTTTTACTTGGCTTTCAACAAATCTAGTTATGAGAACACATCGCTTATGTTTCCCGTAATCTTTTATTAACAATCTGAGAAGCTCCAGGGGAACACAGAGAATTAGGTTAGGATGGTAAAACCACAGTTGGGGATTTCTAAACAAATCAGCCACACAAAAAGGTAGGGGAAGAGCTGTATGGGCAAAATGTAATTTTAAAATATTTTCCTTATAATGAAAGTATAACAGCATTAGACACATGGGCTTCCAATACAAATTAAACTTACACAACATCTACTACATTTTTTGATAGAAAATTGTCAAGGTCCAATTGATTGAAGAGTCAAAATGGAAGGCATGATTAAGTAATTAGGCTAAGAAAACATATGAAGAAAGAAATAATACATAAATCCTTTTATATAAAGCATTTCAGGGGTTTACCCAACATGCAAAAGACTGTGCAGATGTGACACAACTGTTTATGTAATTAAATTTATGTAAGGAATTGTTTTACGTCATTTTTAGTCCCTAATTTCCAATTCTATGAACCCTGCTAGAAAGAAAATGTTTCCATTTGAAATATGTACTAGTGTACAGACATGAATCATCATCAGACATCATTCATAAATAATGCCTACCAGTGATTTGTTAGAGCTTTGTGACAACTTTTACCTGCAGCCCTCACCACACATATACACAGTTTCTAGGGCTATAGCCTGGTGTTCCTACAGTGAACCTCAGCTGCCTCCATATTTTAATTGTACCATTTCAAACATTTGCACTGAGTGGTCATCAGTCACGGGTCTATGGGGGTTGATGTATGAGTCTGAGTTGTAATCATCTCTGCTTTGCTCTCCAGGCACAACATCACTTATGAGAGACACACTTAGCGGCAATTAATCACGCTGGATCACACCCCATAGACTTTGTCTCTCTCTCTCTCTCTCTCTCTCTCTCTCTCTCTCTCTCTCTCATCACACACACACACACACACACACACACACACACACACACACACACACAGATGCACTACCCAATTGTGTCCTATTGTGTATTTCAAGCAATTTAGGTGAGTGTTGCCAAAAACGTAAATGTTAGGCAAACTACTATAAAAATGTAGGTTAGAGTGTCTTCCCACAGGTGAGGTTGATATTCAACACTCATGAAAAACAGTTGGCTTTTGGGGGAAAAAAGATTTTTGTGTCTAGGTTAAAGTGCAGATGGTATGATGGATTAGCATCATACCATCTGTCCTCCTTTGCCTTTGACTACATCGAGATCTATGATCTATGTATCATTTATTAGTTAATGACTTACCGTACTGAAATCCAGTGTATTCTTGCTTTCATAATGACAACTGAATGCCAGAAAATGCCACTGCTTTGGTAGTATTGTATAAAAATGGAGCAGTCAATCCTGGTTTATGAGTGTCACACACACACACACACACACACACACACACACACACACACTTAGTTTCTAAACCTAGAGAATCATTAAAAGTTTTTGTTTTTTTTGAAGAGTGCTGGTTCATTGTGTTACTGTAAAGGTACTGAGCCCGAACTGAGCCTGCTACATGCCACCTTGCACCTGCTTCACAGTTAGTAGGGCAAGGTTGGGTCCAGCTGGCTTTTATCATGACACACTGCTGCTAGATAGAAGTACTTCCTATCAACTGCTCTTTTTATATTTTGCTGTTCCATCTGCCGTTCAGTTTACTCTCCTCCTCATCCGCCCCTACTTTCGTTCTGTTCCCCTCTCTTTCTCCTTGTGTTTCTGTAATTGGTCATTTGAATGAAAAAGCCTCAAATTGGAGGATTAGAGGTGCAGGTCTCTCTCTCTCTTTCCCTCTGTCTTTCTCTATGTGTGAGTAACAGAGAGAGAGAGAGAGAGAGAGAGAGAGAGAGAGAGAGAGTCCCATGGTGATATGGCAGACCGTCTCTAAGGTATGTCCTTCAGAACAAAAGCAGCTGGGAGAGGCCTCCTTTGCTCTCTTAGTTACCGTGGTTACAGGCTGGCAGCTTGTGTGTGTTTGTATAGTGTGTGAGTCTGTAATGTAAGTGTTTACTTTCTGGTGCAGTGAGAAAAAAAATTGACTGGAAAACCCTGTGTTTTTTAAGATTCCAGTGAAAAGGTTTTTTGTAATATTAGAGATGCTCTTGAGAATCACATTTTAGGTCGTGATGAACATAGCATTTGGTGTGGAGACAATCGGAAATGCTTCACATTCAAAAATGTAAACATCTGCCTGAGTGTGTGTTTGTGTGTGCATGTGTACAGACAGGCCGGCTGGCAAGCAACTGTCACCACGTGGCAACGGCCAACCACGCTTCACTTCTGGCCGCACCAAGCTCTCCAATTACAGAAGCCAGCTCTGCCAAAAGCCCCCTCTTTTCCTCTCAATAGATGGGATGACTGGCCTGCATCCTCTGACACACACACACACACACACACACCTCGCTCCCCTCCTCTCTTCTCGTGGTGCACCTGCCTCTCTGCTCTCCAGGCCAGCTCAACTCCTATCAAAGGAGCTGAGCTCTTTTCTTCCAGAAAGCTAATCCAACACCTGTCTCCGGGCTTTATACTGGGAATAGAAGCTGTGCGGAGGGGAGAGTGTGTGTTTTTGAGAGAGGGAGACAGTTTGTGTTTCTGCTAGATCAAGAGCAAAAAAAAGAAGAAATATTGTGTGTGGGGGTCTTTTGTGTGGGGATTTGAGAATGGACATATGGAGACTACAAGGCAGACTGTATTCTTTTCAGTGGTAATGGACTATCAAAGGGCATTTTGGGAATAGATGGGGTTTTATTTTGCAGGGGGCCAGATTAGCAGTAAAACGGAGAACAAGAGAACTTTCATTGTATTTTGAATAACACCAATTGTAACTGGTGAACGCCTGTTTTTGGCAGACTGAAGATATACAGTGTATGTCACAGACTCATTATGCAACAAATAATATTACACAAAAGGCATTTAACAAGCATATAAAATCGCAGAGTCTCTATCTCTATATAATGGATTTACGCACAAGAGCTGTTCAGTTACCATTCAAGTCTGTGGTTTTTATGACTTTTTAGCTCTGGGCCCATTGCTGTCTCAGGTTTAACCTCTCTGAGTCATGTTACTTCTCATGTCATATGGGAACTCAACAGTAATGGGCCCTGAATCGTTACCCTAGAAACCATGATGATAAGTGATACACAATGCTCTGTGTACAAACATGAACATGTTCTGGTTTTGTGGCTCTGTAAACATGGGGAGCCACTGAAATATTTTGCCATTTTTTACGGACTTTAATTTTACAGGACTACTCACATCAGGCCCTCTGAAGATTCGCCTCCAGCAGCAGGGGTCTCTCAAATTGGAAATTGGAGGTAAAATAAATCTAAGATTGCTTCCCTCCCTGTAGAGTCCCGAAAATGGCTGCAGGGGAGATATTAGAGAAAGGGCTGAGAAGGAGAGTTAGATGGATTGAAGGCGGGGGCAAGGAGGAAGAGGGGGAGGGAGAGAAAGAGAGAGTGAGGAGGAAAGAAAGAGCAAAGAAAGGAAATAAAGAGCGATATCATAAAAGATTAAGCGATTGTAGAAAAAAGGAGAGAGATAGAGTTAATGGACCCTTATTCACTTTAGCCATCAGGGCCTGAAACAGCCATTTTACCAGCAAAGGGTTCTCTGGTGTGTGTGTTAGTTTGCGTGTGCATGCCAGTGAACATGCATGGCTATGGGTGCACGCCTGTGCTTGCAGATGTGTCACGGATTTCAATGGATGGCCTTCTTTGTTACATATTCCTCCAGTCATTAGGGGAGAGCACCGATTGGCTACACCTAACTGTGAAATGTCAAAATCCCATGAACATGTGTCACTGAAAATGAATCAAGATTCATTTGTTTCAGATGTACCAATGTGGTAGCAGCTGATCGGTCACGCACATGAACACAGCACTGACAGTGTTTCTCTGTCTGACATGTCCTGACATGAAAAGCAGGAGTCAGATTATAATCTCAGTGTGTTAGGTCAAATCTGAGAGATGGCAAGATGCATGTCCAATTGACTGGCCACAAGAATGGAAGATAACAACTCATACAAAACTGTGTCTGTGGGTTGTCACATCTTACAGTTCTGATATCTTTAGGAACCATTTCAGTCAATTTTACTAAGGATCATGTTGAACATTTGAGCTGTGTAATAGGTACACTCATCTTTTAGGTACACTCAGACATACAGTTGACACAGTTGGCTCATTAACATTTGAGACTATTTTGAAATGTTTACAATACAGAGTGTCTTAGACCTAAATATGGGTTCTATCTGAATGGGTAATGGTTAATGTCATCAAACCTGGCTAATGACCCCACAGCCAACCTGGACATCCCAGTATCGGGGTAGAGAGTGGGGTCTTTAAATTTGAAAGCATGGCTCATTGATTTGGCAGACTGATTTCATAACACTTTCCCTCAAAACCATACTCTCACTCATTTAGCCCCTACTTGTGCCTAGATTTGCTCTTTCATTTCAATAAACAATGGTGTTTTTTTCTGGTAAGGACACTGTCTTCAAATATGCCAAAAATAATGCATAACTACACATTAGGGGTGGGAATCCCAGGGTACCTCATGATACAACATGATGCATGATACATGGCTCAAGATGCCGATAATATTACAATACAGAAATTCTGCAATAATCAATATATTGCTAGCCAATCATAAAATGATAAATCACGATACCTAACTATGAATATAAAATGCTTGTGAAAAGTTTTCTCCATTTATTTGCTGCAAATCCAAACAGCTGGAAAACAGCACAATTCTAGAGAACACATATTTCAGTCTGTAAATTAAAATTACAGAACTGTAAAGCAACTATGAAAAATTAGAATAAAAAAAACATTTCTTCACATAAAAATGTGAATTAAAAGAATTTAGTGAATGTTGAATGCTGAAAATACAAATTGCTCTGTACCACCTAAGTCTAAAATGAAAATCACATTATACTGATAACTGTTCTCAGTATTGTGCTGTATTTCATGGCCACTGGGAATTGTATGTTTGATTGCATTATCGCAATGCTAACATCCGTTAGCATCTTATTAGAGAACTCTGTTATACAGTATGTTAACATTCAACTAACCATCAAAGCACTATTTTTAATTTTTTTTTTTTTAATATATCGATATGATGGGCTGGAATATCGATACAGTATCTTGGAAAAATGTGGAACGATATATTGCTGTATTGATTTATTGGCACACCCCTAAGATGCATTGTATCTAGTCGGGTAAAATATGTCATGAGAAAATAACATTCAGACTGTTGATCAATATTTCCATTGATCTTAGATGTTCTTGTATCATAGCTTTATAGCAAATTTCTTTTAAGTCTTGTATTTGTATTTATTTTAATCCATCTAATAGTGCTGAATTTCAGTGTCTACCATTGTGTCAAATAATAATCTCAAGAGTAGCCTACTGCCAGGCCATTACTGTGGAAAAAGCTAATCGAAATGTGTTAGTGTTGTAATAGTGGTGGTGGTGGCGCAATCGATAAGATGCCAGCCTTTGGTGTGAGAGACCCAGGTTCAATTCCCCACTATGACCCATCCACCATTGTGTCCCTGAGCAAGACACTTAACCCCTACTTGCTCCTGAGGCGTGCAACCTCTGATATGTATACCAATTGTAAGTTGCTTTGGATAAAAGCGTCAGCTAAATGTAATAAATATATATAGTCACATTTTGCTAAGTGCCTCAGAATAATTTTATGCTCACGTTTCCATTGGTTTCCATTGCAATGAGATTATAACTGTTTCATCCAGTACTGGCTATGCAGAGCTAGTGTAACTGCAAGCATGATGAAAAAGGACAACTGGGTATTTTCTCATTCTCAAGCTCACACATACACACACACACACGCAAACACACACACACACACAAGCCAGGCTGTTAAACTCATATCAGCAGAGGCTCACTGGATTACCATATCTGGGTGAGATAAAGAAGCAGACGATGGTTACTTAACTTTGACTTAATGTCCCCCATCTGCCTCTTTCTATCTTTTTCTCCTGCTGTCTGACTGTCTTTGTCATTCCTTCTTTCTGTATAACTGAATGGGTTTTTATTCTTGCCCATGCTCATTCTTTCTCATTTTATGACTAATTGTCTTAGTACCTGTGTTTCTCTCTGTTTCTCTGTGCTGCTCTGTTTTTCTCTTGTTTTTCGTCCCTCACTCTCCCCTCCTTGCATTTGGCAGATGATGATATCAATGGAGGCACATCCGTGTGACAATAAATTTCTTATCATATTGCTTCCACCATGAGGCTGGGGATTATCTATTTGTGCAATAAACTGGTCTGTCTCTCAATGTACACCACTGACACTGCAAATCAAGGACATCTACCAAAAAGTAAATTTACAAAGTCCACCTGCACACATAAACACACACACACTCACAAAAACAACGGCACAACAAAGGACACATTATGCTATTAATGCATAGCATTACTCACACTATTAGATGCATGAACAACACATAGAGACACAGGGATAAACAAAGTTTATACCCAGTGCTTAAGAAATGTCACGGGTATGTATATGAGATAGAGGGCCATGACATTCTATTCCCATTTTTTGGAATTTTGGATTATCCAGATAAGGATGAGATGGAAAAACGTTGCATGGTGTCTACACAGCATATCAGCATGGTTTAAATGGGATATTTCTTAGTCTCCTAGTTTCCATGCATGTGTAAAATACCAATTGCTTTTATAAGGTTATAAGGTTTTCGTTCCAATGGAGCACTGCAATATGGTTTATTCTGTATACAACTTATATTTCTGTGAATTAAAAATAAACACTTCATAAAATATGACAGTTTGAAATGAAAAAAACACATTTTACAATGGTTATCATCACCCCCTTCATGCATTTATCCCGTATCATGTGACACTTTGCAACAACCTATTACTTAGGTTTGACAAAAATCTATGATGGAAAAACCCTCAGCCATTTGCCTGGAGTTGTATATCTTTCTTAAGACAATTTTTTGTGAACATAATGGAATAGTGATCACTGGCGGCTGCAGAAATTCACCCTTCTGTAGAACAATATTGAGCAGTTACTCACACTTGATTGGATACAGAAGTATTTGTAACAAAACATACTTTGTGAAGTATCAAAAGGAAAAGTACATATAATGTTTTATCACAGGCAAGGAAGTTTTTAATACTTAATGGTTAAATTCAGCATTTCATGTGGATGTCCAAATCAAAAGAAATGTGCTAAATTAATGGTAAATGCAGTCCATTGAATAAATTCCTTAGTGCACGTTACATTGACAGCAAGAGCGGAGTTCGCCATGTAGTTCTTCCTGCATCCAGCACCATCATTTTACATGACAGTGACGTAGTTGGTGGAGCAGAAGAACTACAAGCTACTTCAGCTTGGATTTCTAGTTTCTTCCTCTGGGTAGCCAGGGGGTGAGCTTTATACACTGCTCTCTTCGCTTGGATTGCAAACTAGCTACATTTTAAAACAGCGAAAATGGCATTCGGAAAGGGTTGAGATAATGTAATTTTAAGAGTACAAGTATCATCAGTAGTAAAACTGAGTAAAATGTGTCAATATCTATTTCCTAACAAATTATAAAAAATGTTATCTTATTACTGTAATCAAAAACGTAGCTCTAACGCTCAATTCTGAGGCTTTTCTGTAAATAGTTTTCTAATAAATATAGCAACTCCTGATCAACTCATTCCAATTTTAGGCCTAAATAACTTTGTGTTAGCCTCACCCACGCCAGAGTTAAGCCCCGCCCACCCCAAGTACATATACAGATACAGATCACTTAATTTGTTGTGGATACTGATAGTGGTGTACCTGCCGGAGTGAGTATATTTGTCACCTATTTGCATAAAGTTATAGGCTAGTGTGGTACTCCCAAAGGTCTGGGTGACGTTGGACCAATGTTGTAATACATGAGTGACTCAAGAGAAACTGTTAAGCTGTGATGCAACTCAGTTAGCATTAGTTTTGTTGTTATATGAAAGAGTGTTCTGCTGGTATGTGTGTGTTTGTGTGTGTGTTGCTGCTGCATGTAATATGCTTGACAGATATGCTCTGACGGTAACAATATAGTTACATGAAAAAGAAATGGTCAAATGAAGGAATTAATTTGCTTAGCAATGCTGGGTTACTTTGATTAGCAGCCAGTAGCCAACTTGCTCGGAGCTGTAGGCGTGCAATTGACTGCATTTACCATCAACACCGACTGGCCTTCCACATAAAATGTGGAATTATTTCCCTTTTAAAATTAGCCTACTACTAGGCCATTACTGTGGCCATATTTTCCCTTTAAGTAAAGTACCAGTACCACAACATTGTACTTAGTTACTTTCCAACACTGCTGACTTCAACTGTGTTTATGAATGAGTGTGTCCATCTTTATAGTGTTTAGCCTGTGTGTCATTTAGTGTTCAATTAGATTACGTCCATCATAGCTTAATAAAATATTAGTATTTGAAAGCCTAAGTCAGTGTAGACCTAACCTTCCCTGATTGCCTGATATGAGCAGACTTTGTTCTGTATTAGAGCTGGACATTACCAATCACCAATGATAATGAAATCCACCCACATCACATTCCACAATTTCACCTCTTGAACAACTGGAATCACTATGATCCATGGACATGAATGTTCCATTTGAATCAATGGCAGTTCAAAATGTCACAGCCATACATAATCATAAGATTGACCCAGGACTGATGGTTAAGAAACCAACTGCAGTGAAACATATGAATCTCCATTCTGGAGTAAGTTAGTGTTTTCATTTGTCAGAGCCTAATGGTGCTATTAGGCAGCTCATTGGCATTTGCTGCCCCACAGAATGAATTCATGCATATGGCTGTTCATTCCCAATGTGAACACACGTGTACGGGCACCCACATAAACATAGATATAGGCAGTCAGTAATACATTTGGCTGTACTCTGTAGACATAATGATAATTTATTCAGTTTACTTTCACCTGTCAGTGTAATTGAGATTTGCTTACCACTGACCACCCATACTGTCTGTCTGACTGAGTCCCGAGGGTAAAAACAGTGATTGTGGATGCAGCTAGGTACAGTAATTCAAATAGATAGCTACTTATTAAAAATGGTATACAGACATGTTCAATACATGCATACAAGAATGTGTTTCCAGGCATACATTAATGACAGTGGATCGTGCAATGACTATAATGGCTGCAGAGAAAAATGCATGCATACAAACATGATTATATTAACAAAAATGTCCATACACACCTATACACATGCAGTGAAACAATAATGGCTAGAATTTTAATAAGTCTGCACAGTGACATAAACATACATTGACAGATGTTATGCAAATACATAAACAACACTTCCCGTCTCTGTCACATCTAGGCTAGACAGGTAAACTTGGCAACTTCCATGGCAACAAGGAAAAGTAGTTGTTGTGAAATCTGAAATGATCTACAGTAATTTCACCAATGATGTAATTCCCAGTGGAGTGTAGTAAATGGATAATGGAAAGCATTGCATTAAGGGCACATAGTGGTAGAGCCCATTCTTTAAGTTGATTTGCAAATACCTGACAGATAAATATGCTTGAAAATATGTGTAACTCCTTCCGTCTCACCACCAGAAGTATTACTGTGCAGCTGACCTGCAGAGCAAACCTGTCTTGTTTTACTTCCTTTCTTGGCCCCTCTCCTCTTACTTCTGTCCAATTTCAAGAAGCCTTTCTTCTCGCTTTCTCCTCTATTTCTTATTTTCCCATCATCCCTTCTCTCTCCTTTCTCTAATTTAGCTCAATGACGGATCCCCACCTGCCTCAGATAATAAGATACTCCCACTGGCCTTCGAGACTCATTCCCCCAGCATCCATCACCCCCCGAGTCACATTACTGCCCTTTACAAGCACCAGGATGTTTTTCTCCTTAATTGTAGCCGTATACATACCTCACCCCCCAGTAATAATAAATGGCCTTGTCCTCCATTATGGCCATTAGGGAACTCACACTGAGAGTAGCATGCCGCCCACAGTGAGGAGGGCTTGTTTGGCGTCGGGTGTTGTAGCCAAGGAGTGGAAGAATGTCCTTGCATTCTGGAAACACATGTTAGGTCATTCAGTATCTTGACTAAGAGGGTTCTGCAAAGATGGGTTCTCTTTATTTCAGTTCATCTCTTGCTTTGTTTCTTCCTCACTGTTCTAGACAAACACCAGGTTGGACAGGAGAAGAGCAAAGGAAAGACTCACCCTCTAGGGATTGAGCAACATTATACTGTATGTCTGCAACCAGATGTCTCAGACTCCAAGCCAATTTCTATACAATAATATAATAGTACCAACTCTGGCCAGGAGATGGCAGTATGTTCCCATCGTATCGCAAATGCCATGCCTTATACTGTAATAGAAAAGCAGGGATGCGTCACAAAAACATTCAAGATTAGATGCACAGCAGGGCTTGAATGAAAAGGTAGAGGCTGAATGACTGACTATCTGAAGGCCTATGCGCTTTACTCTTCTGGCATTTAGCCTATACAGGTGTTGGCACTCTGATAATACAAACATTTTGAGATGTCAAAACAATTAAGAAATTACAGAAAACCTGACACTTTGATTTTAGGTGGTGATGATGCATTTTAGATTGAGAAAGAAAAACTTTTTTTTCTAAATAACTCATTGCACATTAAGTCAACAATTGAACATGTTATTTGAAAAGCTGAGCACACAGCAGCACCCTGTTATCTCTAATTGTATGTTTCATTATGGTATATAAAACAGTGACATTACAAGTATAAGTGGTCTTCAGACCTGACATTTTTTTTAGTTTTGTTGTTTTCTTCCTTTGCACATGTAGTGGATGGAAAATTATGAATGAGGCCGCTGTGAGTAGAGCAGCAACAGTAGATGTCTGTGGTGTCTTCATTTTCCCACTGAAATGAACTCTGTTGTTGTGATACAGAAAACAGGTGATGTCATCCTCTCCTGTGAAGAGCAAACAGGTGCAGGCTTGGATGTGGAGTCGCTGCATATTATGTTGCACTTACTGTTTATTGATAACACTTCTGTCCGATAAAATCCAATTCCAAGGTGTCTTTATGTGAAGACAGTAATTAACCATCATTTTGCTAACATTCAGTAGCCTGGAGGAATCTCTTATCCAGCATATTTAGCTTAGATGATCAATCTTGGTTTTTTTAGTGACCCTACAAGCATATTGCAATATTGGATTGCACTGGATTCATCACATCAATTAGTAGCAACTTTTCTTCCTGTGGTTCCTGGGTATTTTTTGACAATATTTTTTGCAAGGTTGTTCATTATCATCTTACAAAATATCTTATATTCTTATATTAATATTCTTTATTAAAAACTGACTTTTTTGCAAAAAGAAACAATTTTGTATCCATTTAGCCGGTATTTAATTATATTTTGAGTTCCTTTTTATGATTGGTAAATCTATTTTGCAAAAATTCTCAACTCCAACTCACAGTACTTGATATTGTGTCCTTGTCCCTTTTTCTCTTTAACAACACCCACACTTTCTATATAGATTGATTTCATGTGTTACACTGAGATATTTCATCTCTTTTTCAGCAGTCTGCTGTCATGTCTGCCGCTACATGTCCCTGATACCAACAGGCCAATTTACAGATGGCGACACGAGAAACAGACAAGGAAATCATTACGGACAGATTCATAAATATCGGCTGCTCTGTTTCTTTTAATGGTCAGGAGTCAGAAGTTTAAGATATGGGAGTCCTGGAGCTAAAAGACTCAAGGATAGATCAATGTCAGTCGTCAGGGGGAATGAAAGCCAGTCTGGTGGAAAAAGGGGAAAGAAGGAAGGAGCTTCAGGCACTGAAAAGTCATATCATAGAGTCGTCAGGGTGGGCTGTGGTGGTTTCAAATCATGAATTCTTTAATGTACTAAGTCCAAATGGTCCCCTGTGCCCCCGCAGTGCCTTGCCTGGCAGTCTGAAAATAATTGAGGACTTGAGCTATAGAGCAAAGGGAGGGGTGAGTATAGAGAGGGAGTAAGGATGCGGGACAGAGAGAAGAAGGAAGAGGGAGAATGAGAGAGTGAATAAATGACAGAAAGGGAGAGATGGAGACTCCGCTTTTTACAAAAATTACCTTACCTTTACACTTACACAGCTCTCTTGTGACTCTGGGGCCGTCATTTGTTCGGTCCTTCTGCCCCCGTATCACTCATACTGATGATGAAGCTTTGGTGGAAGGTGGAAGGTAATCTAGTGGCATTTCAGGGAATGGACCTCAGAGGAATACTTCTTTCATCTGAGGTCATTAATCGTAACGTCCAATCACCTCACTCATAGATCAATAGCACAGTCCCGTGCTAAAAATGAAGGCATGAAAAGTGATGCTGAAGTATAAAACATGTGGTAAATGTTCCCCCTCAGCAAGTTTACAGCTGGTTGGGTCTGTGAGTCGGTGCCGTGTGGCCTTTCAGATCATCACAAATGAGCTGATCTAGAGGTTTGTTTGCTTAGGCTGTGATTAAGGACTCCAAACTGCTTGCATGTCAACTTCTGATAAGCCTAAATTGAAAAATGTTTGTTTGTGAGGTTGTTTCATTTTTACTTCCGATTGCTTTGGAGGATCAAATTTAGCAAAAGAGTGTTTTCAGTGTCCCTGAAAAGCATATAATGGCGTTTGTTTAATAATGAAAACTGCTGCAAGGCTGCTGCTGTAAAACTGGGGTTCTAAAACCAAGGTTAAAAACATTGCTCTGGGCAGCAATTCTCGATCAGCACTGTTTGGGAACCTTCATAATTGCCTTTTCTGGTTTCTCAGTTCAGTGGCCACTAACTCTCTTAGCTGGTTGGGTGTTCATTAGAAGTCCTCATTCAGTAGTTAGAAGGGATATGAGTTTTCAGCCAGCCCATTAAAGGCCAAATGTCACCAATTTAACTGTGTGCAAGGCTCATAAAAGAAGTCATGCATGCTATTGATGTTCAGTACCTTTCCATTCTTCATAACGAGCTGCCTGCACAGAACTGCAGTGTGTAGAATGGATATCTCTGACTTTAAATGGAGGCATAATGAGCATGCCTATACCATTACAATTGTGTTTCTGTCTGCTATAGATAGATAATTATTTTAACTCTTGTTTGTCAGATGGCCTCTGACTTGGTTAGGAAAGATATTGCCCCAATTTATAAATTTTTAAGGTATAATCACCATTATCCGGGGTCATCTACAGTAAGCAGTAACGTTTCATAGAACAATTATCGATTTGAGTGTTGATTGTGTATATCTAGAACATTTATTTCTTTATTTCTTTAACATCAGAATCAGAATCAGCATAGTGAAACATCAGAAATGTTTCACTATGCTGTTATCTACTTGACACTGTAATAATGTTTGTGTCCATGGTTGCAAAGTTCTGTGAAATCTTAACAAGAGGATTCTACTGCTATGCTACCAGCTCTGTAAGCAGTACTTTGAGCTAAATGCTAACATCAGCATGCTAATATGACAGTGCAGGCATGCTGATGCTAAGATGGTATAATGCCCACCACCAATTAGCATTCAAAACAAAGTACAGCTGGAGCTGATGGGAATGTCATTAGCCTTGCAAGTATTTAGTCATAAACCAAAGTATTAGACATTTAAACTGATGATGGTGCTAGTGGAAAGAGGAAGAGGAACTCTGATCACCAAATGTATCACAATTCGTGAGTGGAATATGAAGGTTTGTGTTAAATTTCAGAGCAATTCATCCAGCAGTTGTTCAGATATTTCACTCAAATCCACCAACGTTGGCCTCATGGTGGTACGAGAGGAAAAGTCATATGATTGTAAAGTCTTAAGGATACATGTTCAGGGAACTTTAAATTCCCGATCATTTTTTTGCCAATCCATGTTGTATATGTTTAGATATTTCACTGGAATAAATTAAAACTTTTACCTTGTGGTGGTGCAAGAGAAAACATCAGGGTATCCCAAGAGTGAAATGTATAAAATTTGAAATTCACTTTTTGAGATATTTCAATCTGGACCGAAGCAGTCGGCCGACCAAATGACCAACATGCTAGAAGCATGTCAAAAAACATTAGGAAGGAACACAAAAGACGTAGATTTTGTCTTTGGTTTTAAGTGTTCAAGTCTGCTGCGATAGTGTAGAGCATACTGCAACAACATCAACCCAAATGCACTCGTGTTCAGCATGAGGGAACAAATAACCCACATCAGCAGGCCTCTCAACATACCCACGAGGGGAGAAAGAAAGAAAGGGATTGGGTTATTCCAAAGATGAATGTGCCTTGCAGCTTTTGGGCACACAACACAAAACCAGCGAAAGGGAACATCGGCATCATTTGATGAGGCATTCCAAATGTCTCGAGGGGACTGAATTGCCAAGGGCTAAATGACAAATATATGTTGTTGGTGGTAGAGCGTGATTCTGCTGGCTGCCCTAAGGTGTTCTGTGGCTGCCAGCCCTATTTCATTTGTCCTTGAAGATGTTGGCTGAAAATGTTGTCATCTACTTGGGTTGTCTTTTGTGCCTAGTTTGTGTGTGTACAGTACCTAGCCTAAATCTCTCTTCTCTTGGTCTTGGACTTGTGAGTCTCACTTCTTTAACTCTCTTTGAGATTGTCTTTCCTGCTATCTTTACTCCCCCTTCTTTTCCTTTTTCTTTTTATCTGTCCTTGTTGTGATAATATTTCTTTTTTATATCATATTGCATGTACAGTATGCAAAGGCAAAAAACTACATTTCTACCTTTGTAATTTGTTTACAATGTGAACAAATCCTTGTCGCTTAGGATTTCAATCTTCTTGTGTGTGCTGCAGTTATTGAGCAGAATCTGCAAAAATACAATGATATACAGTCAAAGGCCACACTATAAACTTTTTGGGGAGTGGGGGGGGGGTTAACTCTTTTAGTCTTCAAGTTAAAGTGTTCTACAGATATCCAATGAAATTCTTATGACACAGTTTTAGCATAATGTAATACAGCTGCCTACATACATAAAACCTACCATTTTTATAAACTGCACCTTCTATACAGTGCGAGACATTGCTCCCAGTTTTATAATTCAAAAATACTCACACTTGGAAAATGCACAGAAATGAATAATTCTACATCAGGAGACTTACGTACGCCTTTCTTTTTTTATCTATATGCCTGAATTATTGATATAAGTCTCAGAGAATTTCTTCTCTGTGCACAAAGTGGATTATCTATGCATATGCCTAAAGACAAAACAACATTGTAAAAACCTCCATCACAGAGTGAAAGTGAGAGAGAGATGAAGTTTGAATATTTACAGTCAGTTAATGACATTTCCATTCTGTGGGGCTGTCAGAAATAACAAAGCCTTGCATTTACCCTCTGCATCTGCTTAAGTCTCTTTTTCTCCTCCCTGTGCCCCAAGTGGCTCAGAAATCCTACTTTATAGCAGAGAGGTGTCAGAATTTTAAACAGGCCCCGTCTTTATCCCCTGCTTCCCTGAGCTCTTTCCCTTTAATTCCTGGAAGACTAGGCCACGGTCGCCTTTTAACCCTCACCTGCTCCTCTGCTAGAATAATGTTGGCTTCTCTCTTCTCTATTCTGTGGGGGAGTAGGGGAGGGGATGATGGAGAGAGGGGGAAAGGGGAGGTATGAGGGAGAGGAGAGTGTTCCAGACATAAGAGAGAGATAGGGTTAAGGTGGGGCGGGAAAGGGTGGGAGGTGTGTGTGTGTGTGTTTGTGTGTATGGGTGTGTGTGTGTGTGTGTGCGTGTGTGTGAGTGTGTGTGTGTGTGTTTGTTTGAGGTGGGGAGTGTCTGCAAGAGAGACGGCAAGTTGAAAAAAAGGAAAGGAAAAATGGAAAATACTGGCAGAGGTAGAGACAAGAGGCATGGACAGACAGTAAAGGCTGGAGTTATATTATTCTCTGGTGGGACGCTGACTAGCCATTTATCATGCCTCAGTGTGAAAAGAAAAAAGAGGGAAGAAGGACGGTGGAGGGTTTTTTTCATCTCGTCAGACAAACCTGATGACAAAGCACTATCCACAAACAAGGTAACTTCCCCATTGTGAAATTGGAACAACTCTATACAAAGCCAAAATAAGGGGCGATGATTGGCCTACATTTGTGGGGAAATAGATGTGTCCCTTTGTCCTCACAGTAGTAGGTGCACTTGGTTGTATGAGGGAGTGATATGAACGTGGATTATTTAGTATTTATCATCTAAATGTCCATTCATACAAAATCATGTTTTAATTTAAACACATTTTTCATAATCTACACTTATTCAAACCTAATTTGTCTTCTGTTCAGCGACCTAATCATGTTAAGATTTATTCTGATCCTGACATGTGTTGAGAAGTAATATTAATATTAATAATAATAGGATATAAATATTATTATACCTGGTACATTTTCCAAAATACAAAACATTTAAACTTAGCTTTGTAGAGAATCTGCTTTGCACTAAAAGGAATAAATTTGCTAGAAGTTTCCAAATGAATTGTCTATAAATGACATTCTGCTGTATGAGTAATTGCCTGCAATTCACTCCCCTTTGAGTCAATCTCATGTGTGAAGTCAGCGCTGTTAATTAGACCTGTTTTTATGTTCAGGGAACCAGCTGAGCCTGCCTCCTCTTTCTCTCCCTCTCTCGCTCTCTTTCTCTCTCTAGCATTTGTACTTAATTACTGAGGGACTGCTGTCTGCACCAGCGAGGCATAACAAAGAGATGTAATGCCATTAGCAACTACCAAAAAAAAAAAGAAAAGAAAGGAGAGAAATTTAATCATTTCTCTTATTCTCATGTCTTAAGAGAGTAGAGTGGTTAAGATACACTTTTTAACTAGTGATATTTCCTTGTGTCTAGTATTAGGACTGATCATTACATTATCTTAAATGGTTTAGTCTGATTGATGTACTTATGTACTTATGTACTTGTATGTATTAAATGTGTATAGTTTATATAAGATGGTAATGCAAAAAAAAAACACAGCTATAAATCTTTGGCATTCTATTTTTTCTGTGGTTTGAATATAAAATCAATCAAAGAAAACCTGTTAATGATATGTTGATGTTGATACAGTGATCAGTCTACAGCAATATTCTCTTTAGCTGCAAATAATATGTGTAGCAATATTTTAAAATAAGATTAGATGTTACTAACTAAGAGGAAGATGTGTACATGTGGACAATGATGTTCACAAAAGGACATGGTTGGTTTCAGTTATGCCTAAAATAGATGACGATATGTAGCACTGAGAAAACACCCTGCTTTCTGACATTAAGTATGATTAGTGAAAGTAATGTTTTAATTATAATGATGTAATGTGCAAAGCAGAGAGACTGACGCTAGTCACACAATGACACATACTGGGTGTTGAAAATTGGATTTACACCGCAGCGGTTGGTTCCATTTGTTGTTCAAAAAGCAGTGAGCAGTAGTGCGGATATTGAGTGGCAAGATAAAGTGCACACCCGCACTATACACATGCACACTCCCACATACACACAAGCTGAGAGGAAGTTTTACAGGTTTTGACACTTTTGATTGCATTTGACACAGCAGAAGTCCACAGGACATGTAACGTGGAAATTATCCATTGATTACAGGCCCCTGTCCCAGGTTTTTATATCGAGTGAATTGAATCAGAAATGGCTTTGCTAAGCTCTGCAATACCTGAGGTTATGAGAGAGAGTCCATAATTTAATGTAGCCATAACAGCTCGAACAGCAAAAGCAATGGCAATCATGTAGTTGGAACTCATATGTTTGGGTCACTCAGTTCCCAGAGGTCCACAGCAATAGCTTGATTTTGTAGATTACATTAATTGCATTGATTTGTGAAAGATCAGGTTTTAAAGGTAAAGGTTTTCTTTATTGCATCTATGTAGCTCTAATGTGATTTCCTACATTTAAGAACAAATTTTGGATGTGTCATTATTACTCATTACACAACAGTCTGTGGTCTGGGATTTACATTGCAATTGACATCTTATACTCTTACTTTTTTGACTTTCCTTTAATTTGTCTTATTTCCCAGTCAAAATGACAGTGACTATCTATAATATCTAGTGCATCCTACAAAATACATACAAAATAAATACCAGTGTGTTATAAATTGTGACATCTCAGAAACGTTTAAACTCTTCAAAGCCTTAGTGGCTCATGATCACATGATGGTTTAAAGCCTTTTGCTAAGTAACATATCTGGTACCAACTACATTCTGTATGCTGTAGATCACCTCTGGCTTATGGATGAAGCTAAATAAGATAATAATTAAATAAACTCTTGCTAAACTCTTTTTCTGGAAGTCTTCAGAGTGAGCTGTAATGAGCAGGTGTTGAGGATACTCACAAGGCCCAAGGTGAGCTCCTAGTGTTGGAGTTTCTCCAATGTGATAAGTGCGTGAGGCAGGTTCCTAGTAAACACTCCACCTCTGGACTCCAAACATTAATTCTACAATTAACATTCAGTTCACACTGGCAAGGAGAAAACAGTAAATACTAAACCTACCTGTGTATGCTTTCATTCCTCTAAATAGAGGAATGTACTCGGTGTCCCCGACAGGGGTGTTGCTAGACATTGAGCTCTACTGGGGCACAGGCCCACTCATCCCTCATGTACAGTTTTAATTTATGATTTTAGTTTTTTTGACTGAAGTGTATGAAATGTGATATGTGCCTTACCAGTTTCTCTTGCTTAGCCCATTATTATTGGCACTGTCATGTTAGAAAGGGCTTTGACCATAGCATGCGCACCCACACCTACAGTATGTCACCACCTAAGAAAAATTCTGCTATGGGGTCCTCCTACCTGACTCGTGCTATGTAAACAATTTGCCATTGCTGCACAGTCACACTTGCTTTCACTACCATCTCTCTTTTAAAACAGTCTATCTCTGTAATAAGCCTGTATGGAAACCTCATCTAGCAAAATCTGTTGATTTGAATGGACCTCTGTGCACTAACTTAGTCTTCACAAAGTCTGTTAAATAAAAGACTGATACTGGCTGTATTCTCTGGCTGTGTTCGTACTGGCTGAGGCTGCCTGTATTTCACTTGTGTCTGTGTGACCTGCTAAAGACACCTGGACTGGGTTTGTTCTGGTACTGGATTTGGATCAACTGTGCTATTACTGGCTTATGATCCAGCGCCTACTCTACTGACAAACGTCAGAATACCTCCTATATATCATAGAAAATAATACTTGCTAGATATTAATGTTATCAGCTGCATCAGGCACATTCAAACTGGCTCCCCATGTTTCCTTTAATACATTTTCAAAGGTAAAATACTATTTATATAACCTAACTGAATATATGGTGTTTATTATTCACTGAGAGATGTACATCCATATTGCCCAGTCTGCTCTGCTAATCAACATTTTAATAATCAATGTGAATCCACTGCTTTCCATCTTGCATTAGTCCAGTTAAGTTACAGATAATTATTGTCTAGTTTCAAGATGATGTGGGCCTATGAGGAGTGTCATCACATCTGTGTGCTGTCTGGACTGATCCCACTAATGTTACTGCTGGGAAACAGTAAGGTCCGACTGCGGACTGTAGCACCGCTCAGCCGGACCCTTCTCCTGAAATCCGTGACTTTCATTCCGTGCGTGTATGAACGCATGTTTATGCTCAACGTGGTCTTTTTCATGCTGCAGTTAATAAACATTGTACACCATACACCGTTTATTAAACATAATAAATAGTGGTATTTCACTCTAATATCATTCAGACACAGTCTGGCAAGTAACCAAAACAAAAACAGACTGAGAAACGCTGCTCAGCTAGTTAGCAGGACAGACAGAGAGATTCACTGCAGCTGCACATTAACCTGCTCACATCAGACTTTGGAGAGAACACAGATTTACTTGACTGCTGTTCCCAAAAGTCACTCTCATTGAGTTATTTTCTCTTCTTGTGCACTGAAGGATAGTTCCTCTGTGTCCTATCAACAATGTAAACACACGCTTTTAATACTGATTCATGTTTTGTGACTTTTCATATCCTTAAACTGCCGGTTCACATGAACTGGTGGCACTGTCACACCTGGGGAATGAGTCTTGTGCACTGCAAAGTCTTCAACAATCTGCTCTTGGTTCAACTTCTTTGTTTGATCATTCTCAGTTAATATTATAACCAGTCCTCTAAGCCTGTCTGTCCCAATTTAAAAAGTCCACCTCTCTTTCCAACTGCGCTTCAAAAAGTTGTGCTCAAAGAGGCTCCACACAGTGACTGAAATGGTCAGAAACAGCCTTACACACCTCACTGAAGGTGAGCAACAATGTGGAAAATGTAGAAATCATTGTGTCAAACTTTAGCATTTAGCCAAACCCAGCATGCATTTGCTTTTAGTCCCTTACCACACTTGGCATGGAGTACAATTCAATATTTAAAACTCAACATTTGTTGTGTACAGGAGTGTGTACAATAGATGCTGTAGCCCCATTAAGCACAGAACATGGTAACGCCAAGCTCAACAGGCTAACCTGCAAAATAAACAGTAAAGCAACATAAAAATGACAAAACTTACATGTTCCAGGTTTGAAGTTAGTATCGATCTATCCTTGAGCTTCAGTTTTGATGCAAATTCTGCTGTGAACTGGCCTTCGTTGAGAAAGCACACTTGCAAGTGTTTTCCAGTTGTTGTTGGGACATTTCCATCAAATGTAAAGTTAACTCACTGGGTCTTCACTTTCTCAGATGGTGGCAGTACATGAAGACTTTTGTGTTGGTTCTTGCGGCCATCAGCACAGAAAATCCCCCGCTTTGCTTACTTCCACATCTTTGTGTTACCAGCATCAGTGTTTGCAAGGAAATATCATCGGCACACAGTATGTATTCACTCTTTGGTTGGATTAAAATGTAAATGTTCTTCCCGTTTTGTTGACCTGCTTTATTTTACCTAATGAGTGGACAGACATGACTCAAATTTCTTCTTACGAAAGTGCTGCAATATAGGAGCATTTCTGGTGATACAGTGATAAACAATGTGGTCCAGGGACGTAAAATAGGGAGCCAGTTAGCCCCTACTTCTGGCGCCCATGGTTGTAGCTACTGTTCATGAACCACCAGGCCTAGGCCTGTCTGGGTGAGAGTGAATGCATCCTCCTCCAAATGAAGCTCTTTGGAGCTCTGCTTTCCTGCAGCTGCAGACACACCAGCAGCTTCATAGATAGGCAGATAAACTAGCAGCTTCTACTCTGCTACACCTGTGATTTATCGCCTTTCTTTAGTTCCATTCTCACACGGTTTGTCACATTCCAGAGCTGACTTTTTCCTGAATACTAACAAGCAACTTCCATCGCATTATTTGTTTTTTGCCAAATGATGTATATGGATCCAGGTACATTCTACGTGTCTGGGCTCACCTTTCAGGATAAGTTGAGGATAGGTTTTTGATCAGCATGCCTCTCTAAAGTACTCTATGCACATATTTCAAACAGTTATAACCTCAAGGAAACCCCAGGGCAGACCAAGAACACATTGAAGAGATTATACATCCCAGGAAGCCTGGGGACACCACATGAGCTGAGAGATGTATGGGGCTGTAACACATATTCTACCATAAAAACCACAACTGTATCACATATCTCCCTCTCTCTCTCATTATTTAATAATCCTTTATTAACCATCAAATAAGGGATAATTGCCTAAAAATCTTTAATCTTGACACATGTGTATACACTCTTTCAACAAATTAAAATTAAAGGCTCAATCATTTATTTTTTGATCATATTAAAAGTCCAGTATGTAATATTTCTAAGGATCTATTGACAGAAATGCAATATAAGATCCATAACTGTTATGGTGGACTAGGCAGATGGACCCAAAAGCAGACTCAGAGAACAGGTAAAATCCAGGAACAGTTCATTTATTGAAAGGGTGAGGCAAGAGCAGAGCAGAGGGTAGACCAGGGAATGGAGAACAATGGGTGTTCTTCCAGGCAGGCCGCAAGTTGAGAGAGGCAGAGGCAAGGCAGGCAGTGGCAGAATTTCCAGACTGGGCTTGATCTTGAGCACAGGGAGACAAGGTTAGCAAATTTACAAGAACGAACGAACAAACAAACAGTTGAATCACTACAACTAGTTGGCCACAGCATAGATACCACAGAGGTAAGCTGACGATCTGGCGACGAGTGAGGTGAAGAACCGGGTTGATATACTGCAGAGTCTTGATTAGTGGAATGTGGATCAGGTGTGCAGGTGGAGCTCCAAGCCCAGAGTGAGAGGCCACGCCCAGACAACAGAGAGACAGACAGACTAACAGGAAACACAGGGAGGGAGGAAAAGCACACATACACGGGATAGGGGAGGAGAACCACAGACTCATAACAATAACTATGTTTTCAGTGGTATGTAAAGACGTTACATAGTAAACCATTATGTTTTTATTGCCCCTTTCAAGGACGTCGTCATGTTGCATCATTATGTTTCTACAGTAGCTGAAAATGGACAGCCTACAGAGCACATTTCATCACTAGGTTCTTTTGTTCTTCTTCTGGTAGAATTCAGGCAGTGCAGATACTCATTACTATGTTGAATACGTGTGCTAGAAGAGAAAGATATAATATACTGCAGGGGTCGGCATATAAGTTTTGTATCGAAGCAAAATTTTCAACCATTAGATGGTGGATGACAATATAAGACATAATATTGACTTACATTAACATGTTGTTTGGTTAGCTCAGTTGGCAACGTGTAGGTCTTGCTAGCCCTAGAGTTGAGAGTTTGATCCCACCTTGGGACAACTTTTTTTTTCTCTCTTCAACAAATGGATTCTGCAGTGAATATTTCTCATATCACAGCATATGCTGCACTGTTTTTGTTTCGGTGTTTGACCCGCATCCATCAACCTATGGAAGCTTTTTCAATTCACCAGTATCTCTAGGCAGAGGACATTTAGAGGAATCACATTTTCTGACAGCTCTTTCAGAGGTGTGTCAAGTAGGCTACACTTTTTGAATGTCGTTCAGAATTTTTCAAAGTAAAAGCTCAGTACAACTCCAAATAAAGCATTACAGTAAATAATGTTCGCTTTTGTTTTTGTAGGCAAAATCACTAAAAGAAGGAGGAGGAAGGGATTATGTGAGTAACTGTTGCTGCCATGTCTGAGATCTATTCAAGCACTGCTATCAAAGTATTTATTTATATTTTTTGCCACTATCAAAGCACCATAATCTCACTGAGGAACAGATATTATTGCTGATTATGGACTGGACAGATGCTTGCAATTCACAACCCTCACCATTAGATGCCACTAAATCTTACACACTGAAAATTTAATTACTACATTCACAGAACTGTGGGGTTTGACCGAAGGGCTGATGCCCAAAATACTGTGACAATAGAATTTCATGCTGCAGATCATGAAAGATAAAACCAGTAAATGTGTATGTTTTAATGCCTGGATTTCATTATTCATACAAACATGCTCACACACATGCACCTAAGTAGTCAATCACACACACGATCCAACGCAATGTGGTCAGAATATCAGAAATATCTCCTGATTTAATATGTCTGAACATTTTGATTGATGGCCTTGACTTAAATAAAGCTGTTTCAGTTTAATAGGTGATATTAGTCTCTATGTCCTATATAAAGTGAGAGTCCCACCATGTATGACTGCATTTTGTACTTTGAAATGTGTGACAAATTTCCATTCATCAAATACTAAAACGATACAACCTGCCAAAGGCAACTAAAGATATCATGGCTCAAAGTGAACACACCTTTTATGAATAGGCTTTGAACTGTGCTTATAAATTGTTTGCATACATGAATGGTTAGGTTGATTCTTAAGGATATTATTACTGTCAACATGAAAACGTGGAGGCGAATGTTCATCAAATTTACATTATCTGTAAATGCTGGTGCTGGAGGACTGCCACCTAAGTTGTCAAAGGTGACATCACCCCATGAACTAAAATAATGACTGCTGAGTAATGAATATTGCTTTTTTAAACTTAAATAAATAACAACAATGTTTCTAAATACTATTTTTTTTAATTAAACAAACTTTTCATGAGCACAATTATGACTTGTGACTGTAACATTTCCTTCATTCTGATTGACACGAAGCATATGATGTTAAGACTAAATTACAAAACATCATATTGTAATTGGAGACCCCCTCACTATTCCATGTTAATTGGAACACCTGCTGTTTAATATGTGCTATGTTATTACAGATATTAAAAGTCTTTAATCAGTTTTGCAGCAAGAACTCAGTCTCAATCGCACCCATTCTGTTAAAAAACACTTTTTAAAATGAGTTCGGATTTGGTTAAAAATAACAATATGTCACTATGAAAAAGAAGTTGCAATCCCATTTTGCAATGTTGCACCAAAATGCTAGTATTGGGAAAGAGAAGTACCTGACAAAGTAGTCACTATAGTGTAGTTGAGGCTGGTTGAGGCAGTCCCTTTCCTGTTTTGACTGAGGCCCTCCTTCATGCTTTAAGTCAGGTTTCCTTTATGAAACTGAGCCTGGGGACAAACAGAATAAATACATGGAAAAAAACAGAAAATCTAAGCCACTTTCCTCAGTAATGGTCTTGTTCTCCACAGTCATTCTACTATGCTATCAAAATCAAGTGGCAAATGTTATATATATAGAAATATGTTTCTTTTTTACGTTACTTGCTCCCTGCCCCTTTACATTGGTTGTAAAGATGTTGGATTACATTCAAACTATAGAGAACAATAGCCTGATGACCTCCAGATCCTTTATCCAGATGTAACACTGCTCGTGAAAACAACATGTTAGTCAGCCTTCACACTACAGCCTCTTCCTACAGGTAAAATATTACCGTAAAGATTATATGATGAAGTGGGTCATGGTCAGTGCCTCCCACTAGTGGATGGCTGCTACTGTTTATGGCATTAGCATATATTGAAACACCTCATTTTTCATCAAATAGGCATTAGTAAGGGTGACCTTTCACTCTAAACTAACAGGCATTTTGATTATCTAGATTGCATGATAATTACAGTAAGAATAAATGACTCCACATTGGTATTAAATCAAACCCACATAATATGTCAGTAACCCATGTATTATCCTCATAACGCCATTAGCAATCATGGCATTCTTGTAGTTTTAATGTATGGACTGTGATGTTATGGTCATGCAGGGAAAATGTTTTTCAAATGTGCCATCAAGCTTGTAACCGAACGACACAAAGCATTTACTAGATGTCTACTATTAATACAGAAGAAAGAATGTATTTTGTTGGTGTAAGATAATTGGCCACCAATGGCCACAATGAAGTAAATAGGATACATAATCAGACAGTGCTTAAGATTTCCCTTGCTATGTGAGTATGGAGCCGAATGTGCCAGTTCCAGTCTGTTCAGCAATCAGGTACATGTTCCTCAACCTGTACTAAAGCTGCGCAGAATTACAGGAAACATATCCCCTCCTCTGTCTGCATGTTTGTGTGTGTGTGTATGTGTGTGTGTGTGTGTGTGTCTGTGTGTGTCTGTGCGTGTCTGTCCACTTTCCACAGGCCACATGTCAGATATATAATTTGCTGGATGTTTTCAAGGCACAATGTATTCATTCAAATGTATTTCATTCAACCATACAATAACTCCTTACAGACAGCTGTAGAGTACAGTCTTTTTTGGAACAGCTTTGAAATGTGTGTGTTTCCACTCTACCTGTCCTTCCAGTAGAGTTACGACCCTGATGAAACAACAGTTCTTTGTACGGAGTTGTCACAGAAGATGAGTGACGGAGTTTGGGGAGAACACACTTCTGCTTTACATACTTTCTCTTACACGTGACTGTGTGTGTGTTGTGTATACACACACTAGTCTCTGTTATTCTCTCTATATCCAAACTTCATCTGATCTTATAAGTCATCCTAAAAATCCAGGTGGTCCAATCCAGCAGAAACATTTTGTTATCAGTATTTATATTTATACATCTATAGTTAGACTATTGTACACCTGTAGGAAGAGGCATTATTTTAGCTGACCTAAATTAACTATAAATGTAGCTGACATACTGAACCAAGGTCTATCATAGTGCAAAATGTAATAATAAAACCCATATGGTCATGTAATGGTAAATGTATTTCATATTGTAGAAGAATGGTGCATACTGCTATGTAGTAATGAGGAAAAAATCATAAAACAACCACAGCTATGTATAGCCAATTTACTTACAGATTTATTAAAAATTAAACTTCAGAAAGAGCACTGTTCTCAATCAGACTGGTAGCCTATGGCCCTGTGAAGACCCAATGTGTGTAGCATTGAGTGACGGTAAAAGGCATCCTTAGGAGGGTATCTTAAGGTCATCACCATCCCTCGCAGCTCACTGGAGCCATAAGTTGATAAATTCAGAGGGGCATTTGCCCTTCAAGCCGCACAATTTGCTAGCGGCCCTGCTTCTGTTAGGCCTGTCCTAATCTAATGCCAACTGTCTGCCTGTGAAGAAAAATGGAAAAATTGTTTGTGAAAAATGAGCGTCAAACCCCCAGCCCCTAATCAGAAATACGGTCAGCGGCGGCATTTATTGGGCCTGGGAGGATTTCTTATGTTTGGGCCTCTAAGGAGAAGTAAATGCAGGCAATTATAGATGAAGTGATTTAACATGCCAGCATTCCTTTTCTACATAAGTGGATCATTGTAAAGAGCAGGCTAAGGAGCCAGGGCATGCTAAGCACCCTATAGCACGGCTGCTGTTATGACTGTGGCCATAGTAATAATTTTTGACAATGTCTTTAAATGGAATATGACAATGGAATTTCTTTTAATTCTGTACCATATTTCTTGGCTGTAGACTGTGGAAGTGGCTAGGAGAGAAACTGAACATATGAACAGCTCCACTTTCAGTTGAAGAAAACCCTTTGTAACTGCTTACATTTGCCAGCAGACTCCATCTGTCCTCATCTGTGCATGCTTCAAAATGTCGTCTGAAAAGAATCTAATTAATACAATATTTAGCCAAAAGAATTTAGACAACATATTAAAGTTAGTCTCCCTTGCTGCTGACATAATCATCCTTTAATTTAAAGTAAAAGCAATTTAATTTAGATTAACATTTGAGTAGTTACCCGGTGCATGTTTGAGTGAATATTGACTAGTGTGTGCTTGTTGTTTTTTGTTGTTTTTTTTTTCTCCAAGAGTGAAGTCTCACAGCATGGCAGTACTGTAGCTTTGCCTCATGTCAGCTTTGGACATGCTTCACACAAACACACATGCAGACACACAGGGCAGGAAACAACACCAAAATTGCACACAATTGCAGACTGCCCAACACACTCACACTAGCACATACACACATGCACACACCCCTACATTATAACCTAACACCCCCATAAGCGCCTCTTCTGCATGCCTCTGCCATAACTAACTGGATTAGTCAGCCACAATCGATTTGGCACATGCTATCAAAACCAAACAGCCAATCTCCTCTCCCCCGTCCATTTCAGCACCCCACTCTTCCTTCCCCTCTCTCCCCTTGCCTTTTGCTCCTTGTCTGCTTTCCTATCCCTTCCCTCTCTCCATCTGTCCTCCCCTCCTCTCCTGCCATCCCTCCTTTCTTCTTCCACCAGCGCTAGTGCCCCACTCCCCCTCTTTCCCCAACTCCCCGTGCCTCATTTTCATTTGCCTTACTCCATCCTTCCCTCTTTTGTCACAACTCAAACTAATGCAGCCGCACTCTTGTTTTTAATCCCCCTTTCATTTCTTGACTCCTTCTCTCCTTTCCTTTCCTCACGTCTTCCATTACTCCTTCCTCCTTCTTTAACATACATCGATCCTTAGATCCCTTACTGTCTTTTCTCCTTTCTCTCTTCGCCTTATTCTCCTCACATGCCTGTCTTCTCAGCAGTCTCCTACCTTTTTAAAAACTTTTGCTCCCTCCCTCTTTCTCCCTTCCTGTCCTTCACCATGACTTTTTTCCTGTTCTCCATCCCTCCATGCCAGTGTGCCACTGCTCCTTCCCTCCTTGCCACACATTCATCCATCCTTTCTTTCACTTCAGCAGCCAAATCACTCTCTAACAGATGCCGCACTCATTCAGTCAATCTCCCTAGTGTATGGGTGTGTGTCTGCATGCGTGTCTGTTGTGTCTGCGTAATTATGCATGTGTGTGCGAGGGAGCACGTGTGGGCATGTGTGCATGTGTGTGTCTCAGTGGAACAGGCCTGGCCAAGGCTAATTGCTGCCTCCTACCTGGTGGTGACAGGCCTAATCAAGGATGATGAGCTCACTGTTGGTCTCTCTCTCTCCCTTTCTCTCTCACTTACTCTGTCTTTCTCTCTCCCCCTCTTTTGGCAGAAAAATAGATAGACAGCCTCCAGTCCCCCATTATGGGTTGTTTTTGGAGAGGAGAGGAGGATGGGAGGATGATGGCGGGGTGGAGTGGGGGGTGGAGGAAAGCACGGGGAGAAAGAAGGACAAGGCTTTTCATTTCAGCTCTTTCCTCTTAAGGGGACAGCATGGGAGCAAAAATTGGCCAGAGTGCTTGAGGGGTGGAGGTACACAGGTTGCAGCACAATGGGCCTATTCACCTCCTCTCAAAAAGTGAAGAGGCCAAAATGATTGGATGAATGAATAAATGAATGAATAAATTTTGTTTCAGGGTGTTTTGGGGGCAAGGTGACGAGATGAGATGAGATGGGGTGTACATGCATGTGCATGCATGTGTTTGTGTGTGTCACTGGCTTGAAGGGTATGGCTATCCAATATCCGTCTTGTGGTCCAAAACGGCTTGAATCTTGAATTAGAATAATGGCATTTGGCATCAACAGGATCATAACAGATGTGTGTGTGTGTGTGTGTGTGTGTGTGTGTGTGTGTGTGTGTGTGTGTGTGTGTGTGTGTGTGTGTGTGTGTGTGTGTGTGTGTGTGTGTGTGGATTTGTACATTCTTTGAGTGCATGTAAGTGTATGTATGAACCTGCCTGCAAAGAAGCTAATACCGTATATGTGGGGACGATGATATAGCCCAAAATAGCCCAACCCATCTCAACTTTACTCTCTCTCACAAACAGTCACATATTGTACATGCACCCCTTTACACATAATTGCAGATACCCTCATGACATGCTTATGTTACTTTATTCATCCTTTTGGGATATCTCTGTTTTCCACACACTCATGACCTTCTCCATAAGGGTCAGAGTTCAAAGTCAGATGCAGAACAATGCTCAAGGTTCATATTCATTCAGGTTGAACCTGATCCTGTTTGAAGAATATTCAAGTGGAGACATAATGAGGGGCAAATGTGAAAATGAAATGAAATCATTAATCATGTTCCCACTTTTTTATTCATTAATGTTGAATACCTACTATGGACTAAATACCTTGTTTTTTCTGTCCCTTTGTTTTATCATGATTTTATTTGCACACAGCACCAAAAAAGAGTCATTGTTGGCCCTACAACAAAAACACATGACAAAGGATACGCATTTTAAATAGCCATAAAGTTGTACTCTGTGTGAATGATTGCAAGTTATCTGCTTTTTACCCAAGAGACCAATGTTCGATTTCCATGTGAGACAACATTGATTTTTTTGATAAAGTATCATTAGCTACGTTAACTTCATAGCATTAGCTAGTTAGCTAACTATATTAGTCTTGAAGGCGTCAGGTTTGATTTTCCGCAAAATCCATTAGTTTACATATACTAATGCGCGTGATATTCATGAACACTCCCAAGCCTCTTACTTACTGATTCTGAACTGTATACACAGCTGCAATAAAATGTCCACATAAATGTCTCCCAGCACAACACAGACTCCAACACAAGCTCACAAGGATAAAAAACAACATAAAAGTTCTATGTGATAAAGCCCGTCAAGCCAAACGAGAATCAGATTGACATCAAGCGACAATACAGGTTAACATCAGCTAGGCATTTGGTTCATGAAGAGAACTTTGTTTTTTTCGAAACAGAGTTGTTTTTAATCCTATTGGACAGATAAGCTACAAGAAATGATGTATTGTTTTTTAGTTATGCTGAAACAAACAATGGTAAACTCATTTATAATATAAGTCTGAGTCACTAACCGTTTTCGTTTACATCCAAAAAATTCACCTATGTTGACATTTCTGTGCCTCACTGGCTATATACTTATTGAAAAGCTAATGCTGATGTATAATATCGGCTTAATGCCGTCAAGGTAGCTTTATCATGTAACGAAAAATATCACTGTAAAGTTGCAGTGGGAATTTACCTAAGTTTCCAGAATTTTGTGTGGTCCTGTCTCCAGTTGATCTCTGTTTTGGTTCAATCACGAAAATCTGAAACCTCACTGCTTGAGCCCACTAAAAAAACACACATGGCCCCTCTAAAGACATATGAAGGATTTCTGGGAAAACTATCTACTACTACTACTGGGAATTTTTTAAAAAGAAAGTATGAAAATTAAAGAATACATTTAGTCAAAATCTGGAAACTTTAAAATGGAGCATTTACCATAAATGTGATAAATTCTGACAATTTCCTTCACCCAACAAATTCAACCAGGTTGTTCATTTTATTAAATTCTCCAATATCTCATCCCCAACATCAAATCCTGGAAAAATCCCATTGCCATTTTTACACACATTTTGCGAGTAAGATGTTTAGACCTTTAAAATGATAGCCATCAAAGCCTGTAGATCTTAAAGAAGTGGAGGCCTCCTGGTGCAAAGAAGAGTTTCATCATGATGGATTTGGCTGGAAGCTCTTCATCCAAGTATATCTGTCATGTGTGGTACTCTCTCTCTATTTCTTTCTCAATTTCCCCACGCTTGCTGCTTATCTGTTGATCTCTCCTTCTCATGTGCTGTTTCCTGTCTTTCTCCTCCTTTTCCTTCTGCTTTTGTTGTGTTTTTGCTATGGTGTACTATGCTATTAATTCTCACTCTCTCTCTCTCTCTCTCTCTCTCTCTCTCTCTCTATTTCCACCCCCCCCACCCCCACCCCTCCCTCCACCACCTTCCATTTTCTTACATATCTCTTGCAGGCTGGGCCTTGTCAAGTATGGGCAGGATTTACATGGATGGCTATCTTTAAGTTTAGTACACCCTTGCATATTAAGTATCATCTGGTCTATATGAATCAAAGGTGATGGGAGATTGAATAGAAGTCTTTGGATTGATTTGGTGGAAATCTTTAATTTATATTCCAGACTCTCTCAGATGGAGAATATTGTGTGTTCAGTTTACTATGAAAAAGACTGAGTGTGGTATGGGGTGAGAACAAATATGGTGTTATCAGTTGACCTTTTATTTTATTTTCTTTGGCAAGAAAGTGGACAATTCAGACCTTTATCATAACTGCTAACTCTTAATCATAACTGTGAAATATTTCTATGATGTGTACTCTGACAAATATAATTAGAATTATATTTAGAAAAATTGAAAAAAATAAGATTCATGACACATTATACACAGATAATATCTGTAATATTTATTACTGTTTTTAATAGTATGAATAATGCCCCTCCAACCGAAGTTAATCATTTTTAGATCTAGAAGCACAAAGAAGTAATGTTTATGACCTAATCAAATATATGACAGTGGTTGTAATAAAAATTCATAATTTCCCTAGTGTATGATATTAGGAGACATACACTTGGATCATAATTCCTGGTTTGTGGATGAATTATGTGAATTTGGCTTTGAAGCTGGCATGTAGATCATCAGATAATTTAGGAGAGACTGGGCAAGAATAGTGAAAAAATGGCTTCATCTCTAACATGCAAATATGCTAATATGGTAACACTGTAAAAAATCAATAGTTAAAAAAACTTTCATCTTTTCAAGCTAAATTAATATTCTGCGCAATGATAATTTATCCGTACACTCTGGTGACTGGTATGAAACCACACTGAGTTTTAACTGTGGTAATGTTTGAGATCAGTTTACCATCAGTTAATGTATGATTCTTTACACAGTATCTGTTACGGTTTGTGGTTGTGTGGCAGGAAGGAGGACCCAAATGCAGGACTCGATGCAGAGGTGGCACAGTTCAAAAGGAGGGTTTAATGTGGCAAAAGGCAAACAAAAGGCGAACGCACTTACAGACTGAGTGGCTGGAGAACAGAGTCCATAAACAAAGTAATCCCAACAGAAATCCAAATCCAAAAGTTCAGGGTGACGACAGGAACAGAGAGTAAGGCACAACAGACTGGGGGGTTACACGAACAACAGGACCAACAGACTGGGAGTAACTGCAACAGGAACAATGACCGAGCAAGGACTAAACAGAAACACCAAACATTTATCATGCTAAGGACTAACGAGCAGGGCGGGAGTAACACAGGTGACTGGTATCAGATCTAACGAGGCAGAGAGACAGAAGGGGAAAACAGAGAGACTGGCAGACAGGCACGTTACAAGAGGTGAACAGACATAACACAAGTACTGAACAACAAAATGCCAAAGTAAGTTGTGACAGATTAGAATAATAAAACAACAAACTAATCCAGATCGCAACTAAATAATAAGGAACACAGACCGAAGCAACAACATAAACAGAACTCAGAGCAGACATGAGCAAAACACAGAAGCACACAGACCAGGAGAAACCACTAAAGACATGAACTAATGCACAGGACTAAGAACTAAAGACACAACCTAGGAACTAAGATATGAGACAAGACAGATATGAAATAACTTACAGAAGCAGATTAATAATACACACAGGTCTAAGAACTAACTAAACAAGACTACACAGAAAAACACAAAACCAAAAACAGACTTCAACAGGAAAGATATGAACACAGGAACCACAATCCTAACAGTATCAGTGTCAAAGCAGAACTGTCTATTTTCTGCTCCACTGTGGCATGAATATTTTTTTACTTATTTTACAATTCTTTAACTTGTAGTTTTTTTCTAAATTTGCATTTGTACATGTTGTATTTATCCACTTTTTGAAAAGTGGTCTATTTTTAGTTTTATGTGACTAGTAGGGATGAAATGATTACCGGTTTAACGATTATTATTGTACACATTTTAATTACCATGATAACCGGGTTCAGTACCAAGCTAGCTTACCAAGCTATTATAAATCATAAAATCTTGATAATGCACACTTGCACAGATGTTTTTCATGTTTACAAAAGGTATTGGCTGTTATTTTACTGTTTATGCAAACAAAATGGCCAATTTATTTATATATTCCAATATAAAACTTGTTGAAATCGTTTCAGTGTGTGTATCAGTACATTTATATATTTTTCAGCACATTTTTACAATACAGTGATAATACTGATAATGTGATAATTTTGATCACTAAAATTGTGATAGGAAATTTCTATACCGTTTCATCCCTAGTAACTAGAATTGTAAGAGAGGGATGACTCAAACATTTGAAAGTGGCTAACACTGCCAGTGGCAGAGAAGTTAATAGTCAGTTTCTCATATTCTCAACGTCAGGAACATCTTTGCAGAAAAAAGAAAAATAAACCAAACCAGCACAATATGCATGAACAAACACGCAAAATATATCTACATATATTTTAATCTTAAATACAGAATTCTGCTTGTAGATTTTCCTAGAAATCACAATGGAACCCGGAATATCAGTACAGCAAATACATCAGTGTTGATCATGGGCATGACTTTTAGGACTTTAGGGATGTTTTTGATTGTCCATGACACGTGAATTACCAGTTTAATCTCTGCAGATTTCAACAAAAATGCAGTGACAATATTAGATGCAGGTATGGTCTTGTATATTTCCATGGTCTGTTAGATATTCCCATTACTGTTTATCAACAAGAATAAGGGAAATATATACATTGGCGTTTCACAGCGACCCTCCCATAGGACAGAAATCTACTTCTTTTTGGCTGAAGGTGCTTTTTCTATGCACATAAACACAAGCATAAGCATATCAAAGGGAGAGAAAGGGAAAATAGTAAATTGGTCCAAATAGGAATTTAAAGTGCACTCTATTCTCATGTATTTCACTGAGCTATTTCTGATGTGTGTAAAGTTGATGGTTGAAGACATTGACCGCAATGAAACAGGCCTTCATAGGAGTACTGGGTCTCCTCAAATATTACATTATGGAACACTCTGGTGATAATAAAACTTTGCTTTTTGCTCTCACAGCAATAACAGAATCTAAACTGCATCGCAAATGAAAGACTACAACAGCGTCAAGTCCATCAAACCTAATTGATTCTAGCATGTCTTCATTTCCAAGGAAAAATGTGTTGGGCCAGTGAGAATGATAGAGGGCCTGATTTATGAAGCACACAGATGTGGGTGTTGTAGGTTTAAAAAATTTCATCTTGGATCAAGCCCCAGCATTGTGAAGATAAAAGCAAAAAAAGGACAGGTTTGTACTTAAATGGATTATGTTTATGGCTTGTGCCTCACAAGCCACAATGTGTGGGTGTGTGGGCGTGTGTGTGTGTGAATGTCAGTGTAGCTTTTTCACATATAGAGCTCAAATCAGTTGCAGTAAAATAACCTTGAATGGCTATCAAAAAGAGATACTTTTGATTTACAGAGCTGTTTACCAAGCCCTCGCAAACACAATGACCTCCTCTGTCCACCACTGGAGCATGTGTTTGTGCTTGCGTGTTTGTTGGTTTTACTCATGTATGTGTATGCACATGCATGCACATGTGTGTTATGCATGCTTACAGTCTTGTCTTTTGAGAAACCATTCACAACATTAACAACAGTAAAAAACAAATGAAATAAAGGTTATTGTTTGGCCTCTGGCTGAAACAAGGAGCCTCAGCTGTGAGTCCCAAAAGAGCCACTAATAGAGCAACTAATGGATCAGAAATGGAACTGTCAGCCTCAGTTAATGTTTCATGAAGTTCTATAGTTAAAGTTAATAAACAGTAACCCATATCAACATATGAAAGGTTAAAATGGTCTAAAGTGTGCTGAGCTAATAGTCTTGAGGAATGCTATGAGGGGAAAAAACAAACAAAGTATATTTCTAAAATAGCAGTAAGAACATCAAAGGAGACATTTGTACAGGTATATGACAGGCTGATGTTTGGAAGAGACTGATAGAATGGAGGATGTAAAAAGTGCCTGTAGTTTAAGCAGGATCATGGAATCCAACTGAGAACCTCCAGACTATCTTACAGTAAGTACTGCTACCACCCCCCTCCCAGCTCCCACCTCTGATACACCGCCTCTGGCTGTGCTTTGTATGATGGAGACCAATAAAGCCTAAAGTACAGACAGCTAGTCTTTTTCAACTCAGCATTATGGAATAGGAATCCCGCACCTGCTTTCAAGTCCTCTTCCTCTGTCTTCTCTGCTGGGATCAGCCTGTGTGTGTAGTGTCCGGCTGGGGGATGTGATAACTCAGCCTAAGCCCAGTCAAACCATCTTAATTCTCCCTGTGTCAGAGTAAAGCTTCAGAATTGTCCATTTTATGGTTAAAAAAATAAAAAAAATCAGAATGTTCATTTGGCTTCCAGCAGCGAGGTGGGGCATCATCTAAGGCAGAAGATTCTTTCTCTATCACTTTCCTATGCTTTCATTATAAATATACCATGCTATTGGTCTTGTTCTTCGGTTTGGCTTATTTCTCTGCAGAAGTTCTTTTTCACTCTCTGGTTTCAAACTTCCTTTTTTCTTTATCTGTCTTTCTTTCTCTCTTTCTGTCTAGTATCGACTCACAGACATTAAATAAGGGATAAAGCTTTGGCTGGCCTTTGCAAGCAGTCCCCAGCCTTGTGAATCCTGTCTGCCCATCAAATAATAGTAAAATGAATTCCTCAGCATTTGATTTAGTCATGTCAAAAGGCCAATAAAATGAACTTCTGTGAAACCAAATCCCTCTGTGCCAGGAAATTGGAACTAAATTTATTTAATTTAACAGGAGCTTTAATATCATATCCCCACATGCCCAATCCACTTTTTTGTTCGCTTTGCAGCATTCTGCTTTGTAGAATCACAGGATGTGTCTCTTTTTTGATAGGGCTTGAATCATTCTGCTTATTAAACTCTGGGCTGACCCCTTCCACCTTATTATAGGGTCAAAGGGTGAGGTTACAGAGTGTAGCTTCTATGAAGATCAAGTTTACAAAATATTTATGGTTCATCAGTTATATCTAATACATCGATACAATTGTAAATAATGAGTATACGTTTCTTCATTTGCATCTGCCATTTGCTCCACACCATGCAACCTCCTAAGACACAGTACTTCTAAATGAACAGTGCAATATAAAACTTATATAGTCAATTTTAATCACATCCTGGACATTTGAGTGAAATGTTTCACTTCCCCACAAGCATCAAAGACGCTTAGATGGTTCATATGGGAAAATATCTAGGAAATGTAATATGTATGAAATGAAAAAGTCCAGTTCAAGTCACAGATTGATGTGCTTAAAGGCTTTAAATAGCAGTTAATATTTTATCTTCATAAAGTTATCATGATGACGAACACAAGGTAAACCGAAATAGAAATATCGCCTTCTTGTTACTAAGCAACCAATACAGGCCAACTCAGCTCAACTTTTTTGCTGGACCATCCTGCGACCTATGCATGTGCGAGGACCTGTTTCACACAGAGCTCAAGTAATTTTTACCAACAATTAACTCCATGCTTGTGAACCCTCCAAATTTTCCCAGGAGACTAAAGTTTTTATTGCATTCTTCCGGGTTCCTCCAGCGGTAAGCAACAAAGAAACAAAACAAAAACAAAACAAAAAAAAACCAAAGTCTCTTAAACTCAATTTTTTCTGGGGAAGGCCCCCTCAAAAGTGCTTTGGTAATGGTTGTAGGTAATTGTGGCAGTGTCATTTGTCAGGCCATGCCGCCAAGAGCGTGAAGTTTGTACAAACAGAACCAGAGGTCGCTGTCTCGCTGGGCTCCCTGCATAGTAAATAAACATTGAAGAGGAAGTGAACTTTTATTATTGAACATTCTTTATAGTTTCTAATGTTCTTGGATTCTATCTATCCTGCATTTGAACTAAGAACTAATTTGACAGTAATTTGAGACGTTGTGAAGTCAGGTGCGTTCCCAAAGTGCGATATCATCGCTATGCCACCTCTGATAGAATAACACAAATCACAATTACATGTAATGGGTTCTATTTATTGTGCCATGTCTTTCTACAATCTGTGAGCACTTTGAGAAACTGTGAAACTCAAAGATTTGGTTCACCTGTCTTCAGGTCTGTCTCAAAACAAAACTTGCATGCCCATATGTACACTGAAAGAAAATGTGTTCACTGTCATTGTTGCCAATTTCGACTAATTACTCTTTAAAATGGAAATATGGAAAATTTTCAAAAAGTTCAGTTTGCAACAGGAAAAGGGAATAAAACAATTATCAGTCTTGATGCTAGTTGTGCACCCAAAGATAATCAAACATAATCTTCAAACAGACAATCGATGGCCTTCAAGCTTGTTACTAGAATAACAAGGAAAAACCAATACATATATGTGGATGTGTACCACAAAGCTGCATCTGTTTTTTCAAAAGAAGCAGTTATCTTTCTCTGAAATTAATGAATGTGTGTGTGATTACAGGGCATGTTTCTCTAACCTCACCATTTGCCATACAATCACATCTACCGCAAACTGAGCATGTGAACACAGACCCTAACTGTCAAGTACAAACACAAGTAGAATTGAAATATCAAGCGCTTGTTATTGGAATTTGTGTTCATTAGCGTCTACAGTAATTGAATTATTTAAGGCTACATCGTTGTTCAATAATTATCTTATTAGCATGGAAACCACATCACTGGAAGGCCAAGCAATCAGACCAACAATTAGCCATCAGCGTGAAGACAGTGAGATTGGGGCCACGCAGCAATGGCAGCTTATGACAATAGTGGTCACCTCATTTCCATTACAATCAATTAGAGCTTGGCCTAATTTGATCTAAAGGAAAGTGAATCATTAAACAGTGAAGCACTGTGAACAAAACAAAAGCATCTGTTTGAGTTTGTTCACGTAGCAATGATTGTTTTAAATTTTTTTCATGGGAAAATGTACTGTAAACAATTATAATTCTATAAATCTATAATTTTGTTAAATACATATTCAGGGTAACATCCCAAAAGAAAATGTGTCAATGTCCATACACAATTTAATATTCCCACGTTTTGATTTAGCTTTGACTTCATTTGGAGTAAACCTATATAGTGTAATGTCTGTCTTGTCTGTCTGTGGGAATTGCCCTCGCCAAGCCTTGTCGATGTGCCAGATCAAAGACAGAGACATGGTGTGTGTTTTTACTTCTGTCAATGTACTTTTTTTGAAGTGTAAATCGGACTGGAAGCCATCTCCCCACTGTAAACCCCAGTGTGATCATAACTGAAATACCAATTATTTTCTCATTGCTATCAAGCCTCATCATGAAAATCTCACTCACATCCACACACCTAATGAGGTTGAGTCATTCAGTATTTGTTTAAGGACCAGTGAAGATTGCAGAGACATAATCACATCTCTGAGAGGCTAATTTTTGTGAACCTGCCAAGTCGACACTTTGTTGTTTATAATGGTTGGTTTTTTAGCAGTGAAACTGAAACAAAAGTACTTACAACTTGCATATTATTGAACCTTTGTATAACAAGTGTGGGCACAGAAAAGAAGAGTAGAGACATGCAGAACAGTTCCAAAACAAAAACTCCATCTAATAACAAGGTCTAGGTTGCAAAGCGTCACAGTTTTTACGAAGGCATCCTCCCAAATTGTACAATACACTTTTCCAGAGTAGTTCATCTTACAGTTTGCCTTTTGATTAAACTCACATGAGGGTTCATGCAAATGTGTTATGCTCGGAGGTAGAGCCAGCACGTGTCCCTGTATCCCAATCTCCTGATGATTGTGAGGGATGCGTGACAACGCGCATTACTAATTTCACAGCCAAGGCATTTACTTGGCCCAGGGTGGAAGAAATCAATAGAGAAGCAGATATCTTTGAGAGAGCGAGAAAAGAAAGCCTCTGCATCTTCTCTGGGACTTTTTACTTCTGCATGTGAAAGTATCACTACTCCAGGAAAATAACAGCTGATGCAGCTCAGAAAGATGCAACAATACTAACACAAAAATGCAGTTTTAAATATATATCAAGCTCTATCTCAAATTATTATGGAGCTAGCCTCTGACTGTACTATTAAGCTAGGAGTTATGCTAATGTGTTTCTATAGGATGTTTTGCATGACTAAAGAGATGACTAAAGCTACACTGTACATGTCGCCATTCTAAGTTATAGCCACCATTTCACATGATTTCAGTGTGTCAATAAAACTTCAAATCAATATATATATCAATATATATTTTTAAAAAAACTTGATCGCCACTAACCAGGAGTCATGTTACGTAGCCTAATGTTTTCTGTAAGTATTCTGTATACTGCCAATTAGTGGTAGTGAGTTCTCATCTTCAGGACAGAGTACTGCTGGATTTCTGTTCTGTAAATTATTGGCATTCGCCTGGAAATTATTCTATGATTAGATGGCATGAGTAAAAAGTAACAGGGATCCCCCTAAAGACCCAGATGGAAAAAACATTGCTATGAACGATGTTTGTTATTCTGCCTTTTGTTGGTAGTTACTTGTTTGAATTAATTAGTTCAAATCTGTGTTGATTTACGCTATTGTATGTAAATGAGATTAACATTTGGCTCAATGTAATTTACTGCTGCCTTGGTTAGACTTTTGCCTATCCTTCAAGTGCTTCTACCCAATGCTATATCTTCTTTCCATACCTTGCTGGGGCTGTGAGTTCTAGCAGCAGGGCTATTTTCCCTTTCTGCTCCTATCAGTTTGTGAACAGGCAGGCCCACCAGATGTTCTTGCCAACAACATCTATCAGAAGCTTGTATGAAGATTTTAAAGAGGGCAGGATTATGAGAATAACAATAGAGAGACCACTTGGGTTGTGTAGACTCGAGATTACCAATACTCCAAACACCTTTACACATCAATATGAACATGCTGCAAAGTCATTAAACAGGTGATTTGTTGGAGATTTGCATCACGCAAATTATATTGTGTGAACAGAATAGCGTTTAAAGGTACAGTCTGACCAGAAATGGCAGGTTGAAATTTACTTCCAACTCCTTGGTGGAATATTTGACCTTCATTTAATTAGGATGTTCTCCTGAAAATCCAAAACCCTTTTATGGGAGGGTACTGAGTTCAGGAGGGACTGGAGTTGTTGTGGTCAATGATTTGCAAGCTGCCAATAGCATTTCAAAAACTTGATTTTTGCCAAAATATTTACTATGACCTAAACGATAGCCATGAAACATTCTTTGAATTCTGCACATAATTTTTCAATACACAATAAACTGTACATATAAGATTTCGCCATCACTTTCAGAACAAAGGCCATCCCTAGTCATCTATCAAGAATTTGTTGGATATCAGTGATTCTTGTTATTTTGCAGATCAAAGTTCAGCCACACTCAAGGCAAAGTGAATGAAGTGGATCTATTTGCAACAATGCTATCTTGTCCCCTTCTTCATTCAGGATTCATACAGAAACAAATAGACAGAAACATGCATGCAATCATGTAAAGACACTTTTTATAAATACAAAGAAGGAATCTCCTCCCTGACATCTTAAAATGTCATTCACATCTTTAAAAAAAATATGCACTGGAAATATACAGGGAATTTCATCAAGCCGTCTCACACATCTGAAATGTACATAAGCAGCCAACAGCAAAGACAAGAGGTGAGTGGGGGCAGTCTGTGGAGTCATCCAAGGGCCACTGAAGGGATTGATTGTCTGTTGGGTGGAGGATTACAGATTTCTGTGTTCAGCTTCCCACTGTCCAATTGGGTTTGTTCTGCCATGGCTAGATTATAGAGCTGAGTCTGAATGCATCATATTCGTACAGTTTCCATGTGTTAAGAGCACCCAAATGACACCTCGGCAGAAGATGGGAGTGGGTAAGCAGCACACATGCAATGCTCACACACAGTACAAAACCATAAGCAGACTTATTGACACGTTTGGTGGACACATTAATGTGTAAGCCTATGCACAGACACACAGACACACACACACTGCCTGTAAGCAGCTTAGGAAAAGTCATATTGACTAAAGATCGGTTTATAAACACTCATATACCAAAGCACCCACACATACACTCATACAGTATATCCCACAGTAGACACATACTTTCCAATATAGTTACAGACGTCATTTTACAGGTTGTAAAAACTTACATTCACAAGGCAACATCCATATATAGTAAATGGGATGAATATAATTTTGTCCATTCAATGTAATATCAATATTAGTGTAGCCATAAATGAACTAGGGTTACTAGGGTAACCATCCAAATATAACTTCTATAACAATAATGCATTCTCTATTATGTTGGCAGCTGGTATTTAAGATAAGCATTTTATGCATTAGTACAGAAATTCCAAAATATTTCCTTTCAAATTGTCATTGTATTTAATTATTACCTTTGCAATCTCAGATAACAATGATTTCCCAGCATGGACATATAAAATATTTATCTAAAAATTTTATTATAGAACAGGTTCAGTCATGCCAGCCAATTTAAAACAAGTATAGTTCAAGTCAAAATGTAAGTGTTGTGCAACGAGAATCAATGTGAAATTAATCAAAAACAAAAAAAAGTGTGAGTACAGCAAGGCAACAGCAGTCAACCATACCCCTACAACTTCTTAAGCTATGAATGGGGAAAGACAGCAGGAACCATAATTATCCAACACCAAATTCTTCTCTTGTCATGATGTGTTAAAAAATATGTTTGATGAAACATAACAAAATGAAGCAGGAAAAGAACACTGCTAGCAATTCATGTACAATTTTCAGAGCGCCACACCGACCAAAATGGCCCAGGACGTTTACGCCCTGCTCCAAATTAGCGAATCTCCACAGCATAGGCCACACTTCTAGACAGCAAGACGCTCATAAAGCATAGTCCTAATTGTTGTGTCACATTAGGTACCGGGTCCCCAATGTACTTTATTGTCCCTTATTAAATGTTAATATCATTCCAAGAAGTTTGCAATAATGTATCTCCAATTAAGCACAAAAACAGGCCAGAATAACAGGAGAGAAAGGAGCAATTAACTGAAACACATCTCGCCTATAGATTCGAGGTCCATGCCAAATGGCGTTAATAAGAGAAGAGGAAAAGAAAGATACCCCCCAATTTATTAAAAAATACTTTGTCCATTAATGGCTCAGAGACTGATTTACATAATTTAGCATTCCCTTCCCATTAGCAAGCATTATTTTCCCAGTATTTCTATACACCCCTGGGTTTTAGCCAGGGCACAGACTGTAAATCTATTAAACTTTGACATCCATTTGCAGGCACTTTTTAGCAAAAGGACATTTAGCTTGGCAGCAGAAATACTTGTGTGGCAATTCACTGTCTAATTCCTAAGTTGTGTATTAGGCCTTATTTATTGTTTTGTTATGTTTGTTTGTTTTAGCATGAGAATGTGTTCAAAAGCACCTCATTATTTAGAAAATGACTGCAATGGGTAAAGATATTTAGGGCCAAAGGAGAGGAGAGTGGACAGGAGAGGCATCATGCAAGAGAGGAGCAAGTTGGTTTCGAGTTCTATGACATCCATCTTGTTGATAAGTTCAGCTCAGTCAATTCAATTGTTAAATTCATCTTACGGAAACAACTAGCACCAAAGTATAGTTCATTCAAATTTAGTGACATGAAAAAGGAATTAAAGGCCTGTCCCATATAGATGCTTATTCCAGATATATACAGGGTGAGTACAGTGATTTAAGCAAATATAAGCCATAATTGAAGTTTTACAATAATAATAAAACATGTTGATTTTATGTAAAAAGCCACTGATCGCTCTTGATCCCTCATCTAAAACCAACTGAATGAGTAACTGATAGCCTTTTGGTAAGATCTAAACAACTGGCTTTCTCTCAATGTATCTTTGGCCTGCCCAACAGCCCAGCCCTTATAAGTCACTCCCTTGTTCACAGAATATATTAATTAAAAAGATTTTACAAAAATGTCAAATCTCTAAAGTGAAAACCATCAACTAAAATGAGGATCTTTTTGGTTCGGTGAATTAAAAGTTGACTATTAAAGACTTTAATTAGTTAAAAGATAAGACACAATTATTGGTAAGATCAAAGGAAAGTAGACCTATTTCACAATGTAGAAATATATATCATCCTAAGCACTGCTCCACAGACTGATATTTACTTTTTTTATAATTGCTTCTATATTAATGTATAGTGTCTGCTACATAGCAGAAGGGAGATACAAACTCAGCTTCACTCTATAACCTGTAGCATTGTGACAAAATAAATCTACCTACCTAGAAAAGATTTGCTAAACATATACAATGTAGCCCAAAAGTAATGTTCTTAACAAAAGATTAAAAGCTATACCAACCAAGGCAACATTATTCAAACCCACAAAATAAAACTGAATATTCAGTTTGAAAGAATAACCAGCAATACCTAAAATATATGTTTATAAGAATGTATGTTTATACAAAACATTTATTTTGGTATTTCACTTTATCTGTTATCAACCATCATCCATCTATGAAGTTAAACTGCATCATGGTAAATATAACAAACTGCAGTGATACTTAAAGTGTAGTGCATGCAGTGGCTCTAGTTCTAGTTCTAGGTATTGCAAGGCTTTAAAGCAGCGCATGCATCTTTTATAATATAACAGATTGTAATATAACAGATGCATTTAGTTATTTATTTGCTAATTGAAATGCACTGTACTTTAATAAATCACTGCCTTGTAATGCGTTAGTGTCTTTGAAGAATCAATCATGTAGCAGAAGCTTTCCATTTTATCAAGTCACACACTTGCATATATATTACAGGGATTCACACACTTTACACTTCCTAGATGATTCATATTAACTGTTTCGATGTGCAAAAAATGCTTTTCATAGTATTCAGACTTTTGAAACTTAAAACTGTGCTGGCATGTAATGTTTAAGTTATACAGTCAGTCTTTCTCAGGTAACAGCTATAAAACAAAGATACAACTTGGATGTACTTGGATGGATGTAGGTCTTCAAGAGACTACATCAATTCCACTGATTTTCAGTGGCTGAAATAAAACTGAGTTCGATTAAATACACAGCTGTTGTGAAGTGGAATTCCAAATTAAGGGCACTGATTTTAATCCAACTGAAAGGTTATTAGCCATGTGATCAAATAGACCTTCAAGCAGACTCTTTACTGCGATTAGTGCCAGCAGCAATCTGTCTTCTTTAATGCAACCCTTTATCTTTCCTGTAATTCTCAGCCTACAATGCTTTACCACAATAGCCCCAGGGAGAATGACCACAGCATCTTAATAAACAAAAAATGGATAAATAATCCCCTCTGTCCTACCCATTTGCTATGACATCATGGTGGCACTGAGGCCAGACAATGGACTGACTTTATAACTTTGCTTTGATGTTATTGGTTTGCCAACCTGTGGGGGGCAGACAAGACCTATGTAAGCAGGCATACTTTCAAAGAATCAGCACTTTTATGGTGGACACAGAAGAAAGGTTTAATTTATCCCACTTCCTTCTCTTCTGATTTAACAAGTAAATACTTCAATAAAATCACACACATTCAGACCCCCTATCAATGTGTTTTTAAAATGTTTATTTTTCCCATCATGTCATCATGTCACAATAGTCAGGGTTTAGTCATTTTAAATTATGTTTGTAATTTGTATTGGCCATGCAAATATTAAATGTTTAAATGAATCAACATTATCAGTGACACAGCACAGCTACTATCCTTAATCCCTATCCTTATTAATATTTTCCTCTTCTTTCATAGTGTCTCAATGTGTGAGTGAATATGAATCTATTCAGTCTTGTTAATTAAAGACCTAATTGTTCCTTCTTTCTCTGTCTATTTCACGAGGAATCACAGAGAATCAGTCATCACACACACCTCATTAATTATCTAATTTTCTGTTCTCTATGTCTGCAAATCAACCAACATATACTGTATGTATACATTGTGATTAAAGTTATCTCATTATTCTTTTATGACTCTGTCTCATTTTCTTTCACAGTATGACTCTGCTGGGTTTCCAGCTGGTCGTGTGTCAGTCATCACATTCTGAAATGCCCTCACTAACCCCATGTGTTGTGCCTTTACTTGTATTCTCCTACTATTCAATGACTTTAAATCTCTCTCTTCTTATTCAACTATGATGTTCCTACCCCCTCCACCATCACCAGACAAACATGCACATTTTCTTTTTCCCCACGCCGTAATTTTTGATCTGTCATCTTTGTGTCACATAATGAACCACATTAACCAATCAAATGTCAAAGACTGTGAGGAGATGTCATGTGATTGCCCTCAGCGGCCAATAGGCACCTGTGGTGGAATAATTATGGTGATTACACTTCCTGGTGAATCAGTGTAGACCTGTTAACCTTTGTCAATGAATGACTTAGTCACCCTATGCCCTATGAGTGTGTGTGTGTCTGGTACGTACACGTATGCATCCTTCTTTACAAAATTGTATGTGAATTCTGGGTAATGGCATAATTGTGTGTGTGTGTGTCTGTGTGTGTGTGTGTCACAGTGGTGTCTACAGAGCACCTACTGAGCTGCAGAGCCCCAGTCTTAATTAAAGTTATAGATAGAACAGAACATAGAGAGATCAGCATGACAGCAAGCACTAACCCTAAAGTGATAACAGTATGATATGTACAGTACTCTATGTGGTTGTGTATGAGTGTAGAAATGTATTATATATATATATTATATTATATATATGCAGACTTTCTCACTCTTTATATTAAAGGCTTTTTTTGACCAAAAGTACCCGGGACTTTTAACTCCCCAGATCTTTTTTAAGGAAGTAAAATGTTCCTTCAGCCCACTGTTATGTGCATTTCCACCGGGGTCTGAAGACCTGTTAAGATCAGGCAAATTAACCAGCTGACGTTGGCTGTAGCCAATACGCTGTACACAGCGATGCACAGGCATCATTATTTGTAACCACTATCCATGAGCAACATTTATAAATGAACATCAGATTTGACTGGAATATAATGAAAAACTACAGGCTGTGTTTGACCATTAAAGCAGCTTTTTTGTGTGGGAGTATAATGAGGAGACACAATAAAGCTTGTTACACATTTAACACCAAACTGGATGAAGCCATAAAGTTCTCAAAATAACTCCAGTACAGATAAAGCAGCACAAAAATAAAATCGCAAAAGTTTGGAGGGTTATTACAACATTTCCAGCGACAAGAGCTGCAGATCAGCTGCAGGACTCCCGTCTGTGTTGCCTAAGCTTTGGAGGAATGTGATTTTAACAAGCTTTATTACCTGCTGTAATCAGCTGTACAGCTGGTTTTGAAGAGGAGGAGACCGACTTCAACTCTCAACAGTGTTGAAACTTGAGACTGATGAAAACTTAAAAACAACAATTCTGGACCCAGTAGTAACTCCATCAGCTGTTCGCTGTAAACACACCCAGGCAGGCTACTATTTACATTTAATGCCAAAGAGTGATCTCAGGCGGCCAGCAGCGAGACATGTATGCTATTTTTGACTGCTGATTGTGATTTATTGGTTTGCAAACAATGGTGGAAAAGAGAGGAACACTAGCAGGCAAACACCCGACATTCTCCAGTTAAAGCCAGTAGCATCTACTCGCCCATTCAAAAATTCACTGCAAGGCAAGCCCCGCCCCCCAAAGTACCCGGTACTTACCCGGAAAGTACTGCCCCCCGAGCAGGGTGTTTTTAGGGGGTAAAATGAAGACCCCAGAACTACATTTAGACCCTGGTACCTTGGTGGGAACGTCGTGAGTTCCTCCAAAGGTTCCTAGTTCCGGGGTAAAGTTCCTTTGGTCGAAACGCAGCTTAAGTTAACTATTACACTATGTGTAATAATAAGCTGTGCAATCTTTTTTGAAGAAGCACAAAGAAATGAGCAACATTGAGGACTGTAGACGTAGTGGTCAGCCAAGGAAACTTACTGCAGCAGATGAAAGAGGGGAGAAAAGGGAGAAAACAGAAAACACGGGAACTGGGGTTCAGAGAAATGGCAGCAGGTGCTCTGGACTGATGAGTCAAAATTTAAAATATCTGGCTGTAGCAGAAGGCATTTTGTTTGCAGAAGGGCTGAAGAGCGGTACAGGAATGAGTGTCTGCAGGCAACAGTGAAGCATTGTTGGACATTCCTTGCAAGTCCAGGGCTCCATTTCTGCAAACAAAGTTGGGGATTTGGTCAGAATTAATGGTCTTAGCAATGCGGATAACGATCCCAAACATACAGTGAAAGTCATTAAGAACTATCTTCAGCGTAAAGAACAAGAAGTCCTGGATGTGATGGTATCGCCCCCACAGAGCCCTGATCTCAACATTATCAAGTCTGTCTGGGATTATATGGAGAGAAAGAAGCAACTGAGGCTACCTAAATCTACATAGAAACGGTGGGTAGTTCTCCAAGATGTCAGGATCAACCTACAGTATCTATAGTTCTTTAAAATCTATGTCCAAGTGTACCTAGAAGAATTGATGCAGTACTGAAGGCAAAGGGTGGTCACTCTATTAATTTGATTTAGGTTTTTCCAATGTTCACTCAGTTTGCATTTTGTTAGTAGAGAAATATAAACATGTCCATTTTTGAAAAACATTTTCCACACCTGCCTAAAACTTTCAAAATAAACAGTACTGTATATTACTTATTTAAGATAGGTTCAAGAACGATCATTAAAGCTCATTCTCTATCAGTGATTTTGTGGGCTGCTGTGGGTCCTTCAGTCAATCCCCCCTCCTCAATAATTTCTTCAGCTCAGCTGAAGCAACAAAATTAATCCTACATGAAGCTAAATCTACCCAAGATGCTTGTTTGTATTCACAATTAACAAGTTAGTATACTTTATTTATATACTAACTCAGTATGTCTAGGGCTCACACAGGGGCGGATTTAGTCATTTTGAGGCCTAAGGCAAACACAGGCATGGGGCCCTCCACAACCCTTGTTCTCCCCTTTTCAGTCCTTATTTATCTGAGAAAGACGTACTTCATACCTGTCAAGTTTTGGATTTGAAAATAAGGGAAATTTTCCGGCGCCCACCGCAAGCAGTCCCACCACCCCAACCAAGCTCCAGTATCCCTTACATTTTAAGACAGGTGTTATAGCCTAAAAGAAAACACAAAAGGGTATATATGAAGAGCATTTATGTAAATGCTTATTTGCATATTTTCTGTTCATTTAACATTGCTTGTCTTTACATTTACATTTTATTTTCATTCCGCACATTCTTTTCAATTCATATTGCTTTTCTTTTTAAAGTTTTTCGTTTAATTTCACATAACTTTTCTTTACTCTTTTACTGAGTAATTGTACTTTTTTACTATTGTACTGTTCTTTATTGTAAATTTGCTGCAGACTTTGCTTCTTTAAGACTGTTTTGGAAGGAGCGTATTTGTGGGCGGGGCCAGAGTGGTTCATTTTACATGAGAGTAGAGCGCAAACAGTTCTGTTGTCCAACGTCTACCTGCAGGTGGCAGTTATCGCGAAGCTAGTGACAGAGCTCAGACTGGGTATAGGTGTGTCCTGGTGACGTTTTGCAGCGCCAGCTAAAATCGGACATGATTTCTAATCTTTTTATATACAGTCTATGTTTCTAACCAGTGTAACCGGCTGACCCCGAGTACGTAGGTTACTACACGGTCCTGACTCGAACCGGCGACCTCGGGTACGGAGTGACACACTGACGAGGAGGTTAAAACTCACAGGCGCTAGTGTCGTTCGCCAGTGCGTCTCATAATGTGTCGGGGAGTGAGGTTTACTCACTGCACAGCTTCGCTGGCTTCCGTCACACCAGCACACCTTATTTTAAGTCCAACATGCATCACCTTTAGTCAGCCCTGCGCAGCGCTGCATGGGTATTATTATTTTTAATAACGCAGGTTAAAATATGGGAGATTTATGGGAAAATACTAATACGGGAGGACGGCGGGAAAGAAGGGTAAAATACGGGACTTTCTCGGCCAAAACGGGATACTTGACAGATATGCGCCCCGCATCGCTTGAGCAACCTGGGCTGACACTGCCGGTGGGTAGCTCCTCTTCATCAGTGTTAGCTTTGCTAGCGCAAGCACCGGCTTCTTGCTGCTCTTTAGTAACGTTAATGTTAGTGTTGTCAGTAGCCGTTGTGAAAAAGGTTGTTACCTTTGGAAGTTTTGCTAAAAACTGTCTTCTTTCTTCAAGCTTCTTCCTTTTTTCAGAACCACTTCGGTAGCTTCATTTTCATCCGTCAGTAGCCTACAGCTTACAGCATGCTGAGCTGTTTACAAACACACACGCAGATGCGCAGTTGGATAATGGAATAGTCCAATGTAGTGGGGACTGGGGGGGGAGTTTCTCATCATGAATTAAACAATCGGATAGCACTTTAGCGCATTGATGTTTAGAGATATAATTAATTGGTGAAAAGTAAGACAACAAATCGTAACCATAAGTTTATGAGGCGTTTTACGGGGCCCTTGGTAGCTTGGGGCCTAAGGCAATTGCCGACCTTTGCCTAATGGTAAGTCCGCCTCTGGGCGCACACTAAACTGTACTATTTATTAATCCCCTGTCATTGTAAATCAGTATGAACATTTGTAAGTGGTGGAGCTGAAGCTTTGTGCAAAGTTCACTAGCCAGCATGTTGTGTTGCTATATAGCTCACTGTTAGCCAGATAACCACTGATTTTGCCTGGATTGGTTACAGCAGAAGATCACTGCTGCAGACCACAGCTTTTTTTCAACCTGCTGTTGGGTCACTAATATGCCACTAAACCTTCAACAAAACAGGACGTGTCTATTGGGAAGTAGTAAACACACTTTACTCCTAATGCACAATGCAACAATGCAACTTGTTTATTTAGTTTCAGTCTTTAATTTCTGATACCGTAGGTGTAACATAAACTACCCAAGTGTTGCTTTGCAGCATCAGATGTACAAATTAAATACTTTGAGCACTGGTTTAGGCTGAATACTAACTGTCCAACAAGAAGTAGTGAGTTAATTGTAGCCAAATACACTGAACAGAATTTTAAACCCCACACTTTTGTTTTTTTCCCCATTCATCATGAGCTGAACTCAAAGATCTAAGACTCAATGTACACAAAAGGCCTATTTCTCTCAAATATTGTTCACAAATCTATCAAAATCTGTGTTAGTGAGCACTTCTCCGTTCCCAAGATAATCCATCACCTCACAGGTGTGGCATATCAAGATGCTCATCAGACAGCATGGGTATTGCCAGACTGTTCTCATCTCAGGGTGTCCAGTATCAATGCTTTCAGAAAAAGTGACAAAGCATAATTATTTGACGCTAAAGGCACTCTTCAGCATTCGTGTTAACAGTATTGACAGCCTCCGGAAGCCCCCTACCTTAAACATCAGAAATGTTAGCGCCTTAACCTCAGTTGCTGACTTTATACATGTCGACCGGCTAACCCTACGTGCCAGCACATCGGCCAAGAGGCCAATGTGTTTGTGTTGCAGCGACGTAGCAAACATTGGCATTTCATACAGGCGCTGAAGGGTACCTTTAGCGTCAAATAATTACGCTTTGTCTCGCTATCTGAAAGTGTCAGAAATGACGCAATAAAAGGCCACTCGAAAATGTGCCGTTCCATCACACAGCACAATGCCACAGATGTCGCAAGTTTTGAGAAAGCATGCAATTGGCATGCTGACTGCAGGAATGTCCATCAGAGCTGTTGGCCGTAAATTGAATGTTCATTTCTGTGAACATAGCATAGTTAGCAGCTAACTGTGAACAGTTAGGCCAATTGGATGTAACTGTTAAGTGAATGTACGGCAAGTAGTTAGCATTTATCCTAACAGCCAACGTGCTAAAGAAAAACTTTGTCTAGCATCATATTATGTTAACTGTCAATCATCAGTAATCATCTGTTGGAAAAACCCACTAGCTACTTTGAAGTACTTGTAGTAATGAGAGACTGTTTAGTAACTTTTCAATATTATTTATCACTTTACTTGAGGGGGCACAAAAAAGGTAATAGTCAAGTAATCATAAAGTACTGGCACTGGACTACTTCATTGCTACTCAATATGATGTGTCATTTGAGTTGGGGATGCAGACTTTTGGATGTTGATGACATCAGATGCTGCGTCTCTCTGTACACTCGAAAGTTATCATTTAGAAATCATTACTCGTTAACAGAACTTAGTTGTTTATTGTTGGGTTTGGGTTGTTTTTGAGTCCATCACCAATAATGCTTATGAGTTAGCAGCAGTATTCGGGACTATAGTGGTGCACTGTACCCAAAGGGGATCCCCACTGCTTTACAAACTGACGCCGACGGGTCTTGACCATGTGTCCATATGTGATGACTTGGGAGTGAGAATGGGTTGATTTTGGCCATGGTCTTTAATAAAACATCTAGAAGCAAAAATCATATCAGATGTGCGACCTTGGGACAAAGTCTGTGGGACAAAGTCTGTGGGACAAAGTCTGTGTTCTAATTTGTAAAAGTTTAGGTGTCATGAAAATGAAAAAGTTTGAGAACCACTGGGGTACAGGACCTGGAGGGATGATAGATTGCAGCCTTCTCTACGGACTGTTGCAGTAGCCATTTTTTGTCACCTCCCAAAACTAGGCCCTTGTTGCACAGTTTCTCAGTTTAGCAGGAGCACCAGCTGTAGGAGTCTTGTAAATGATGGAAATGTACGGTACCAGTCAAAAGTTTGGACAACACTCTCAATTAAGTGAATAAGAAGGTGTATACAGGGACATCCTAACAAAAGGGTCTTTCTGAAACCACCAAAAACTGTATTAACAAGAGTTAAGTTTGACATGATATGAAAAAATGTCTAAAAGGCAGTTAACATGTTCTTTAAATAAATGCTTTGCAAACCGACTGCTGATGCAACGACCCAGTTTCAGTATCACAAAATATCTCACAGTACATTCTAATGAAACACTATCATCATAAAGTAAATCAAATTCAGCCTAGTGGCTGCAAAATAGTAACAGTGAATAGCTTTCATCATCAAAGTTATAGCTTTAGGCAATCCACTTTGTAAAATATTATGTAAGACTCAATGAGCACTGTCACATTGCTTGGGGTACCTTATCTTTCTTACTGCACTTAAGCTACATATACTTTACTGTGCCAAGGGTTAGCTGTGCCACATCCTGGGGTTGAGAAGAAGAGAGACGATGAGAAGAGAAGTCAGGAAAAGACGAGAGAGCTCCAACAAGGCTAGGCAAGTTGGGAGCTCCCAGGGAGTGAGCAGCTGGGCTGAGAAGAAAGAAGGAATGGATCAGCTGTGTGTGTGTGTGTACATGTTCATGCATGTGTATGTGTGAAGATCAGAATGTGCATCAAAAGCAGAGTGCATGCGTAAGTGTGCATGCATTAATGTGTTTACGTGTAAATGTGGGTAAGTAGGTTTTTTTTATGAGATTTTTGTGTGCTTTGTGTGTATGTGTGCATATATCCGCGTGCAAGAGTGCGCAAGCAACCGAAACATTTTGATATTGCTATGTCTGTGTCTTCCGGCACTAAATCGGTTGGGGGTGCGGACCAGACTCATGCTGGGTCCCTCCAAGCGCTCACACTGCTGCATTCATTTGCCTCCTCTCCTCTCCTCTCCTCTCCTCTCCTCTCCTCTCCTCTCCTCTCCTCTACTACTGCCTGTCCAGTTGCTCTTCTTTCTCTCTCTCTACCTTTTTTTGCCACGTCTGTGTATGCCTCCCTTGCTTTTCCGCTTTATTTCTTCTGGTCTCTCGCTCTCACTCCCCTTGCTCTCTATCACACTCTGTTTTCGCCACATCGTTTCTTTTCATGTGGATGGTGGATGCTCATGAATTTATGGATTTCTGCGTGGGGGGCTGCCTTCCGAGGGAGACCAAAAATGATTTCACAGCCCGCTGTGTGGAATATGGGCTCGTGGAGGAACAGGGTGGGAGCTCAAAGGACCAGACAACTGTTTTGTTCTGGTCCATTCTCTGCCACAGAGGGAGTGGTCCACCTGAAATAGAGCATAAAGTGGCCTTTCTTTTGGCAAACGTGTGTGCAAAATACCAATGGGCCTTGTTTTCGATTGTGGTTTGTCTGTTGTGTATAGTAGTATTTGTGTTATTGGGTTGTCAGGTTTAACTTAATTTTGACTACTATTCATATTGAATTGTGGTTCTTCTGAAATGTATTCTTTATTCATTCAACTCAGACCGATTTATCAGAACAGTTACCTGCTATGAGCAAGGTGAGAGTGAACCAAAACTATGAATTTGTGGGGGTAAAAATCTAACCAATAAGTTAAAAGACACTAAAAGGCTCTGTAGAACTGAGTGTTGGGTGATAATTCTTTAAAATGAAAGAAAATAGATTTGAAGCACAAAAATACGCTTCAGGTCAAAGTTATGCATGTAAGACCAGCAAGCTGTTATTTGCAGACGGCTGTATAGATTAAAATGGAAGCATATCTGATCCTTGAGACGAATGATGTGGAAACATGGCTAAAGCACACTGTGTTAGGGTTGACTGGTGACAACCATTTGACATCACTCTGTTGGGCCCTCCAGCAACACACCCACAAATCACAACACCTTATATATATGCACATCCTAGGAGGTGTTTTTGGAGATGACCAAAGATTATTACACGGATATTTTCACAGCAGGTAAAAAATAATTGAAACAAATTGACTCCATGTTTTCATCTAACCATTTAATGAATAGAGAAACAGGATGGGAAAAGCCTGCAGCAAAGTTCCTTATTTTTTATTCATGTAGTCATATAAAGATGGAGTTACCAATGTAGCTACAAACCTGCAATATAGAAACAATTACAGCAATGCCTATTATTTTTACGGGAGGTACGGCTATAACCGTGATGTACTATGTGATTGTCCTTCAAAATCTAATGACATTAACAGCATGGAAGAACAAGTAATTTGATTTGTTCAATTCTCCAAGCAACAGGGAGTGAGATCTAGAGGAATGGAGAGAAGAAGAGGCAGAAGCAGAGACCAGCATACACAGAACAGGTTAGAAAAATGGAGTCGCATGGACCAAACAAACTGAGAACACCACAATTATCACTTATTTTAAACAAATCAGTCAGTATCGACTTGAATAATGTGTTATCAGTAACTAAACTGAAAGCACTACTAGTGGAAAAAGGTAAGCAAGTAATTCAGTGTGGTATTGGGTCACCTGCTCCAAGTCCCTGCTGGCTGACCTGTTCCATAAGAGCATTATCTCTGTGTCACAACAGGACTGTAGACCAGGTTTCCCCCTGAATCCTTTACAAAGCCTATACACTTTAATAAGAAGACAAACAGCTAAGTAAAAATAAAATAATTGCATTTTGTATATTGTTACTCTAGTTCACTGATCACATGCATGTGAAGACTTGGTGCTCATGGTGGCTTTATAACAAAATCAGGAGGTGCAGATACAACTGTTCAGAGATTTACTTGATTATAGATGGCATATAGTTAAGTGTACAATAACTCTGCATCATACATCACATCCATTATTCATTTTTTCACAATGACAAAATAGAAATAATTGTGAATCATGATATGACATCAAATGCATATACTAGGTAGCCTTGCACAGTGAATATTGGCTTCCAGACATTCTATCCACCTTGCATGTGCTTTGAGCAGAGTGATAAAGCTTAAGCAATACAAAGCATCAATAGCATACTCAATGTTCTCACCATAAAAACTATATATTGTTGTACAGAGAGTTCAATGTTTATGCATTGTATCTTGGCAGGTGTTTATTTGTCTGCCTTTTTCTAATTTCTTTCTTTCTCACATGCACACACATAAGGACACATAAATCTTTACTTCTGCACACCAGCCAAGAGTGTTTGCTGTCTCATACACACCCCCATGGACACAATTTATGCACAGAGCAGGCATTTCCTCCTTTACTGTAACACAGATTAGATTACACTCTTATCTCCTATGGCCATATAGGCTAGTGTACCGTATCCCCACTTTAGACAGTGCTTCATTGTACATGTTGTTATGGACTGGATGTTTCGGTGCATCTTGCCCTGTAACAATTCAACAAGGAAAAATTTTGTGAGGCTTTGGAGTGAAATACAATACAATTGTACAAACGTTCAATTTAACTACTACTTCAGAAGGAATCTACAGTAGACCGTAGAAATTGTGTAAAAATTCTCAAGTAATGACTCCTTGTTTTAGAAAAGTTATCATTAGAGACAGGCTTAAGTTAGGTTTTGATAAATTTGTGAGACTAGCAGCCAGGATCTAGGTCTCCACTTGCAATTTATAGGTGTTTGACACTTTTCAACAAGACTTAAATACGAGCACAATGTGCAGGGGAGCACATACACTTTTGTTGAAATGAGGATGACCTCATGGAGCTAATAGGAGTGAAACATGCATAGGGTTTAAGACACTACTTGGCACTGAAAATTACAATGACTTTCATATTTTAAAAACTTCTGGAATTTTGGCCTGCGATGGACTGGTGACCTGTCCAGGGTGTACCCCACCTTTCGCACGATGTCAGCTGGGATTAGGTCCAGCACCCCGCGACCCTGTACGCAGGATAAGCGGTTGATGGATGGATGGATGGATGGATGGATGGATGGATGGATGGATGGATGGATGGATGGATGGATGGATGGATGGATGGATGGAATTAATTTTGGCCTAATTCAAGCTGTCTGAATTGAGTGATGATTAAGTGATGAATGGTCAGAGTGCAATTTATTATTTATTATTAGTAGTCAAAGTGGTGCAGTGGTTAGCACTATTCTGGGGACCTTGGGGCCTTTCTGTGTGGAGTTTGCATGCTCTCTGTGCTTGTGTGGGTTTTCCCCTGGTGCTTCAGTTTCATCCCACAGACCACGCAGGTTAAATTGATTGACTAAATTTCCTGTATGTGTGAATGTGAGCATGAATGGGTTGTCTGTCTCTATGTGCGAGTGCTGATGAACTGGCTCCCTGTCCAGGGTGTACGCTTGCTTGCTCTACAAAACAGATAAAACATATTGGATATCCTTACACCCACATACACATACAGCATTTACTTTTCTTGGTTGGTTATTGTCATTATTTTTGTCTTGTGCTGACTATTCCTGCTATTAATATTAAATTCAGTACTTTTCCCACTTGCCTTTGATATTCCAGTGTCTTCTTATGTATAGTACATATACTCTATATGTGTGCAATATGGTTGCATTAAAGGGACACAGTGAAAAAGAAAACATGCCAACAAAAGAAAATCACAAAATACATCATGGAGGCAGGATTCCTATCTCCTCTACTCTTAGTGGTATATATCCATTGTCTTGTCTGTTGGACTTGGGCAGCATTGTATAATAAAACCATTATTGTTGTGTTGACATATAGCCATGCACTGCTTTCATGAATCCTATGTGTCAGCAGAACCATAAGGATGTCAATTTGAGTATCAGATTAGGACACATTTTGGACAACCCACCGACTCAGCATTAATGATAGAGAACTGAAAAGATGGGTTAAGGTTTAGGGTGTGTGGGAAAGAAACAAAATCTGTGGCACATACCGATATACATACCAATACACCTAAACACACACAAAGGCCATATGATATCTGAGTGTCCATTTTCCCAGCTCTGACTCAGACTTACAGCTAATGCTGACCATAACATTGATGCAGTCCGGGCCATGTGCATATCATAGAGTGACCCGGTGATTCCAGTAACACCCTCCAGGCCAGCTGTCTGAGAGCCTATAAGATGCAGAGCAACAAACAAGTATATAAGATGTTGATGTATTTGGAAGGTAAGGTTACTTAGAGAGCTTTGTAATTTGATACTCAGTTATACTGAGAAGACAAATACAATCCCTCTGTCTGTTAAAATCAGGATATTTATATTAAAACATCAATTTCATGTAAATATTAAAAAATCATAGGTTTGAAACCTGAAATATATGTCATATGTACAGTCTAATCTCTGCTTAGAGAGCATTAGATGTTCCTACAAAAAGCCTCTGTAATGTCTTTACAAGAGAGTACAGCCCTCTCAGAAAACCTGGAACATTGTTTTTTTTTTTTTTATAACCAGCTTTTCATTTCCAAATTGTCCATCATGTCTCTAGTTCATGAATATTAAACAAAGTCTACTATCTTTATACTGACACAGTGCATTCAAACATTCAAAAGCTGTCCACGCCAGTCAATTCCTCAGCTCTTCTATTATATCAAAGAACGTCAAAAAGTGACTGAGAAAGGGAACGGATCAGTTACAGCTGAATAAATTCCTTCCAGATACACTTTTCTTATATAACATTTCACTCTTGTTTGATAGACACAAATCCCTGTAAAGGATAAATTAGCCGTATATACCCTAAGGAGTCAAGAAAAGTTTCCTCTCTTTAACATAATCCCACATTTCTATCTGTCAGAGACAGGAAAGTTTTCCTTAAATATTCTTTGTGAAAAATGAAAGAGCAGAAAGGCCAGACTTCTTTAAGTACAGCTATTCAGAAGAAGACATTGTATAAGCTCATTCTCTTTGTCTTTGAAATACTGTTTTAAACAAACTTGTAAGAAATCAAAATCAGTTCTTCTTGTTTGTTTGCTTTTATAGTTCTTTTTAGTAGAGTACATTTTAAAACAAGGCATTGTTAGAGATATTTTCACTGTTTCTGAGAGCAGTTTAATCAGTAAATGATTTAATCAGTATATGAAGCTTTCATAATAAAGCAGTGGGCTTCTGTAAGTTTAAGGGCTTTATAATCCCAGGCTAAGCATCTTGTGTTCACTTATTGTATCTATTTATTTTTCTTTATTTTTACTTTTTAAACCTTATGCTGCAATTAGTCCATCCAAAAAACATCTTTGCAGATGATGTCTCACTAAAGGAGTAATTTTGTACACAAGATAATTTGCTGAAAGAATTTAGACATGAACAGAAAATGTGCAGTATTATGGGCCACATGGAGCGGTGACTGACAGTGAAGTACCCGCTCTACAACTATTGGATGATTTGCAATAGAACCTCTGATTTGAGAAATGCTATGTCAGAGTGCAGTGCAGGTGACTGTTTATAGTGATTAAATCACATGCAAACAACTACTGGCAGCTACAAAATAACCACATCCACCTCTACACATCAAACTTATCTGAGATGAGGTTGGATTCATGGGGGGACAGGATGCGTCAAGCGGGAGAGGAGTGAGTTTGTAGGTTAACGCTAGCGTTATATATCGTCCATTGTGTTGATATACAGTGAAGTTGAAAGTAATTTATTAGTAATTTATTCCTGTGCTTTGCATTAACACTTGTGTGATGTTATCTTGTGTTGAAATAAGTTAAAAAAATGTTGCTGGTTGTTCTGACACATTCAGAATCATTACTGCATGTCGTTAACAGTGAACGGCACGTGTGTTAGGTGTGAAAAAATACAAAGTAAGGATGATTTCAAAAATAAACATGTTAATAGGTTATATTTATTAACAAAATGCAAAGTCAGAGAACAGAAGAAAAATCTAAATCAAATCAATATTTGGTGTTACTACCCTTTGCATTCAAAACAGCATCAATTCTTCAGGCAGGGTGATGTACAGACAGAATATAATTAATATATAGAAAATATAAAAATGTTTTCTTGTTGTCTGTGATATTAAATTAAGATTTGGCAAACAAATCAAATTGGGATATAATCCTGGGATGTTGCACAATTTATTCCCTGTTAAATACAGGGTTCACTTCTTCACTTTTACCTGAGGAAGATCATCTATGGTTGAAACATTGCATCAGACGCAACCACATGAAATAAGAGTAGTTTGCCTTTTTGTGTCTGTTTATCCCAGTCTTCATCAGGCTACACCGATGAGCATGACTAGTTAAATGCACACTGCTTCTACACTGTTAACTGAATATTTACATTAAGGCAGAAAACAGGAGGAATCTCTAAGCACGATATACTGTGTGTAGCTATTTATGACTGCACGGTGCACTAAATCTTAATCAATAGCCTAAATATTAGCTGGCAGCGCTGTTTGAATTGCATACTACCATGCAATAGCTTCAGCCATTAGTCTGTTCTAACAGAGTCATATATATAAATATAGTAAGAGCAAAAGTGTGATGCATTAAAACCACTCTGACAAGTACAATTTACACAAAAAAAGTTACTTGAGTATATGTAACATAGTAAATATAACTCGTTACTACCTAGACTAATAATTCTGGCCAAATCCCCAACTACATTTGCAGAAATGCAGCCCCAAACTTTCAAGGAACCTACACCATGCTTCACTGGTGCCTGCAGACCCTCATTCTTGTCCCACTTTCCATCCCTTCATTAAACAAACTGCCTTCAGCTACAGCCAAATATTCAGATTCTGACCAAATCACCCTGCCATTTTTCTGTACCCCAGTTCATGTGAACTGGGCATAACTGAGTCGCTTGGTCTTGTGTCCATGTTGGAGGTGTGGCTTTTCGGCCGCAACTCTTTAATGAATGCCACTTCTGACCAGACTTCTCCAGAAAGTAGATGGGTGTACCACGGTCCTGCTGTTTTCTACCAGCTCTGAGCTGATGCCACTGCAGGACATAAGCACGATATGTTTTTCATCTGCAGCACTAGTTTCTTTGGTAGACCACTGTATATACAGTCCTCAACATTGGTTGTTTCGTTGTGCTTCTTGAAAAGGGCTGGGACAGCACATATGCAAACCCTGATCTGCCTTAAAATTTCTGCCTGGGAGAGACCTTGCTGATGCAGTATAACTAACTTGTGTCTTGATGCTGTGTTCAGTCTTGCCATAGTGGATGACTTTTGAGAGTAAACTGTCTTCAGCAACCTCACCTTGTTAGTTGAGTTTGGCTGTTCCTCACCAAGTTGTATTCTGTTTCTTTATCAGTTAATGACTGTGTTTCAATCTTCATATTGAATTGGTGATCATTAGCACTTTTTGAGCTGTTAAGATTGGTGTACACCACAATATGTATAATAACGATCATTGTAAAGACTTTACCATAAAAAGCTAGGCTACATTGTGAAGAATTTATGTATGCACTTTATGTATGCAAAGGTTTGACGTACAGTACCATGGATGCAGAGCCAGATATTTTTAACAAGGTTATTCACAGTTCTGTCAATACTCTGCTTACTCCTCAGTATGCAAGATAAGCCCTCTTCTATGAAGGATCTAGAAATTTAATACGCTGTACTGGCAAAATGTGAGAACATGCAAGAGATAAATACACACACAAACACACACACATACCAATTTGAGAGGGATTTGAGGATTTGCTCATAGACTCGATGCACCTCATCATGACCTTATTGGTAAATAGGCCTTTCCAGGACCCTGAGCAAACTCAATAAAACTAGCCTCCAACTCCAAACCCACTGCACTCTGTGAGGTCCCCCGAGGAGTGTCGAGTAAGAACGAAGGGAAAGAGGCCGAGAGAGAAGAAAGAGAGACCAAGAAACAAAGATCAAGAAATAAATGGAGAAGCAGATGGGGGGAGAACAAGATATTGAGATTGAGAGAGACGGGGAGGGAGAGAATAAGACAGGAAAGAGAGAGATCAAAGACAAACAGTGAAGCAGCTGAGACAAGGAGAGGAACATTGAACGAGGGAGAGGGGAACCCGGTGGTGGAAAAGTAATTCAGCGCTGCAGGGAGAAGTTGTGTTCCGTTTCTGCTCTTGGCCTCACCAGCTGTAATGAGCCTCAGATTACAACTAGGCCCCGACCCTGACATGTGCAAAAAGCATTACTGCTCGGGCTGGCAAAGCTGGAGACTGCGCTCAGAGAATCAGCTCATCATTAAAACATATTGCCTTCAGCCAGAATAATTGAAAATAGGAATATGTACTGCAGTTCCTGACGAGTGTTTTTCAGAAAGAAAGACAGAAAAAGAAAGACAGAGACAGAAAAAGACATGGGGATTTTGTGATTGTAGATTGTACATTTGGTTATTGACATTTACTTTGGAATGTTGTTTGCAATTTACAGTAGATCAGTAGTAGCACTTAGTGAAAAACTAAGTGCTGGTGCAGCATAGTCAGTGAGGGTGAGCGAATTACAGTACAAGGAAACGAATTATTGATTTCAGTATCTTACAGAGAAGCAATGATATACGTGGAGTTTGGACAAGCAGTTTAGAAAAGTAATTATGGTCATGGAAAAATATTTACAATTTAGCAAATTTTACAATTTATCAAATGCACTGCATAGAAATAAAGATTGTACAGCTTCTACTTCATTACCAAACTTTTTTCAACAGTATTTTTGGGAAAACACAAAAAATGTGATGGAAACTGAATGTTTTACCTACCCGAAGTTACTCGTTACTTTTAGGGGAGAAAAGTCAGCTCAGGAATATGATAAACCGTGTGAAAATGGAACTAAAGAAAGGTGTTTAATCAGCAGCTGCAGCAGAGAAGAAGCCGCTGATCTGTCCGTCTGTTCACCTGTGTGTCTGACCCTGCTGGTTTGTCTGGCTACATAAGGGCAGAGTGACAGACAGGCTCACTGGCTGAGTGTTAGAGGGATGTGTGCAGTCTCACTTTAATTGTGAATTTTGTCTCTTATTGGTTAAATGTAGGGAGGCTTTACAGAGGAAGACTGCTGTATATTTTTAAATGATGATCATCAGTGGTGTGCGCAGGATGCAAAATCTGTCCACAAATGGGATTTATTGCTGGTTTGAACATCCGGGCTCGATGGTGTGATGAGGTTCCCCTAGTGTTGTTGGACTGGCATTGAACGCAATTGTAGCCCATTCGAAATTAAGATTAGGATGTAAGTATACTTTCCTGTATGTCTTTACTGTAAATAGTTATTATTATTGTTAAAACAGAATATTTAGATTTATAAAACATTTATTTAAATTACTGATTGTTTATTGTCCCCAGGTTACACTACATTACACATCTTTTCTTCAAATCTATTGAATATCTTCGTACAGTTTACTAGCTAATCTGGTGAATCTCAACAGCCCTGGCTCTGTAAATGGGAAATAAACAAATTGCATGGACAGAGCCACACAACACTATTCCAGCAATTGTTTGTCCCACAGACATTCAGCTTGCGTTTTAGTTCAGGACATGCAGGAGAGTTGTAGGTATCCCTGTTTGGAGCTGCTGAGTCTCATCCTATCTCATCTTAACTGTACAAAGATTAACATGATTAACAAAGATTAACAAAGATGTTGATCTGTTCACACTAATAATATGGAGATAAATCTATCTCCATAACGTTCTCTGGTAGAAAATTACTCTTCTATTAACTCGGTGGAAAAGATTTGTGCCCCCGAAATACAACCCTGAACAACGGCGCGGGAAGTGGGAGTTCCTGAGGGTGCTGCAGCACCCCCTGCTTTTTCTATGGGTTATTGTTTAACTGCAGGCAATTAAAAAGATAATTTTAATTGCCAACAAATCATTAAAATATAGCCTAATGAAATATTTAGGTTTTGACCATGAGAAGAGTAGACTGTGCAGGTTTGATTATGTTTGATGTTTTTAGTTAATCAAATCAAAACAAGCTGTGCATTAACCAATCACATGTCCTTGCCGATCACAAGGAGTACACACACGGACGTACGCACACAGGGCTACACCGCTGTGAGCAGTTCGTGAGTGTTCCCTCTGGCTGGATGGATTTTACACATCATGCAAGCACTACTGCAGCTAGGGGCTCTCCGCAGCGCCACACAACTTTCAAAATTCTTCCATCTCATGGCGAAATGAAAGGTCAGATCGATACACAGCAGCAGCTGTTGTGTGAAGCATAATTGTAGCAAAATGGCTAAATATAATAAAAATAGCCTAATAATAAGACAAACAATGCCAGATAGTCTACTTTCACATTCAGTCCCAGGCCTACACGATTGCAGCAGCAGTAAGAATCATCCATTCCTGGGAAAATAAAACGTGAGCTCACCCGAAAGCTACGGTATAGTTCGCACATTGTTGCAGTCCATCTGCACTCTCTCTCTCTCTCTCTCTCTCTCTCCCATGTGCGTCATTTCTGTGGTTGCTTTGATGTTTTCAATATTTAGTTTAAGTTGGCCGGTTTTCTTTTTATCTAATATAAAATATTTACCATCGCCCATGAATTCAGCAGTTGTAAGAATTAAAGTTATTGAACTGATGCATATTTGCCAATTCAACCGTCTTTTTATGCACATTGTAAAGCTACCGTTTTGGCTTTCCCCATTGTTTGAGGTTCTTAGGCTAAAATCATTAGATAGATACAAGTAGGCCGACATGGTTATGAATGAGATTGTAACATTGTATAATTATGTGGTTTATCATGGAGTGTAGTAACAAGTGACAAACAGACTGACAGCTGTCTCGTGAACGTCCACGGCGTGAATGTGCTTCGGTACATCAAATACACTCCTCTGTATGAAGTAGCAGAGTTGTATCCTCACTGTCCTTTATTATAATAAGCTAATGTTACAATAACCTGGACATGGGTCATATCTCTTACCCGCATCCATCCTTCATCCTCTCTTTGTAGTTTTTATACATTAGTTCAGTGTTTTTAATTGCTTTGGCTGCTTCAACAATAAGTGTTCACGTTTACCAACAAAACAAAAAGTATTAATGTCGGACAGCATTTATTATTGCGTCACTATTTAGGCTGACTTCCTCTCAGTACCCCCAGCTGCGACTGACTTCCAGCACCCCTGCCCCTGAATTGAAATCCACCTGCACAGCCATGTAAACTTAAAGTCAGCTCCACACAAATACTGAGATACTCATACTTATAACACATACTATGCACACATAATTCCATACACATACATGTGTGTGAGTGCACGAGTTTGTGCTTTCTTTACTGTCTGTAAGAAAGAAGTAAATCAGTATAAACTGCAGAGTAAGCATATCAACTCTGTATTATGTGAAATGCTTTAAGCCATGTAAAATATCAGCTTGCAAACCTTTACTTCAAGCATATGTATCACACGTGAAGACAAAAAATCTCAGATCCAAGGAGTCAATAAAATTTGAGGGCCATACATCTTCAATACATAGTGAGAATGTGTAAACAGCTGCACTGGAATCCAGGCTGTCATTTGGGCCTGCTGTTTCACTGTGCAATGAACCACCAATGCTATGCCATCACACTACACTTCACTACCAGCAAGGATTTTCTCTCACATACACAGCGAGTGGAATTCTCAAAAATGTGAAATGGAGCTAATGCACAAGGGAAATATAACACAATTTCAACAAGCACTGTAGCAAGACATTTGTGGAGCAGACAGAATACCAAAAATACAGTCCTCATTTTCTGTGCATGTAGAAATCACTTCATGCAAGTCAAATTATATAGTATGTTCATACTTTCTTGTAAGGTGGTGAGAGTTTGCCAGTTAAATGAAGGGTGAATACATCCTGGATATCAACTCTCCTCTCCTTTTCCTGCTACACCCTTCTTCTACCCCCCCTCCTTCCATCAATTCATCCATCCACATTGTGTTGTGCCACTTCAGTGAACACCAGGGTGCACAGAGTTGTTTGGGCTATATCCTTCTTGCAAATTCACTTTAGTAGACTAAATTGAATGTGGATTACTATCACGTTGTGCAGTTCCATTTCAAAACCAAAGATGCGCTGGTATAGTTTTTTTCTGTAAATGTATAAGACTGGAAACTTGGAGGGTGGTTGCCTATCAAAAATGTAATCCATGTCATGTTTCCAAATGCTTTCTGAATCTACTATTATCCTACTTAATGCTATCATCAAACACTGATTTTATTAATGGTATAAAGCAAGCCAACACAATAAAAGCCCAGCATAATGCATTCAGAACCATCCATAAAAAAATGACCAAAATAAATTAGAAGATATGCAAATGGGCAAAGTACTGTAGATTTATGGTTTATGTTTTAAGAATAAGGCTGCATGGTGGTTGTGATTCCATACAATTTCTTGCTCAACTCCTGGTAGACAACAAGTCAGTCATATACAATGTATTTGTTATATTTCCTGTGCTTGTGAGTCAGTGACTACATTTGTATAAAGTTAAACATCAACTGGACTATAAAACATACATTCCTAACGTGAAATCAGAGCCTTGGACATGACTAGTTTTTTGTGTTCACTTTCCATTCTTTGTAGGAATATTAGAAATCAGATGTAGAATATGAGAGAAAATCCTAAAATTCATTTTTAATAACAGAGAGACATTTAACATTTGTTTGTATCTTTATAAATGTTCCATACAAAGAGTGCAGATGTCTTCCAGTGCCGGTAGTCCACTCTTCTATGATATGTAAATCTGCAAGTGCAACCAGAGCCTTTTAAAGAGACAGTCACGTCAGCGGGAGTCCAAACAAAATGCATGATCGTCACGTGGTTCATGGAAATCGCAGATAGTTCCCCTAAGTCCTAAGCGGGTAATTGAAAATGAGTGAGAAACGACAAAACGGCGATTTTAAGCCATTTTTGGTAATTTATACAATAACTGTTTTGATGTACAATATTTGTAGAGCACACTGACACATGTATGTAGTTACATTACTATTTTTTAAAAAGAAGGACATTTTTGACAATAACAGCTACAATCACCTACCTTGTGAACATTTTTTGGCTAACCTTACATTGAAAAGTGTGTTCCTCTTGAAAACATGGTTTAAAATTCAGATCAGATTTACCTTTCTAACATTTTTAGTAATCCCATGGTACCAGGGTAATAGCTCTTAATGAATAATGTAATATTTATGACTTCAGAACAGACAGGTGACAATCAATGATTGTCAAATATTAATTTAATAAATTGCCAATAAACACAGAAAACAGTATGTTAAGTGGTTTGTGCCTGTGTACTGTCTTATAATAGTCTACAGCACACTTTATTGTGCTGTGTGGTTATGCTCCATGATCCGCCATTGCTGTGAATAACCGGTCCTTTGGAGTGAACAGAGATGACGCGACTCTCTCTTTAAAGGGCTCTGGCAACCACTATGACTCTTGATATATTTCCAAAACTATTAGAATGACAGTACGTTTAAATGTGGTTGTTCTTAGCCGAAGCCTCATCATCTCATTTATTTTGTAATTTGCAAGTTTAAGAAATTCAAATGCTTATTTCTAACATACCTGCTGTATTTGTTTCTACAGTGGTGTTTGAGGGGTTTTTTTTGTATAGTATGTTTAGTCAAAGCACACCATGCACTGTTATGATGATGGGTTGGTGCATGTGCGACAGAAATTTTGCCAAAGACAATAGTGTTACAAATAACCTTTCTCGCAATATTAACAAAAGTGAAAAATAATCTGTGTAAATTGAATGGGTTCTTTTTTTGGCCCATGCTACACCCTTGCACCAGTGTCTACCTAGCACTAGTTTTTCTGTAATCCTGCTGACATACAAACAATCAGCACTGAAAACATAATCTCCTTTGGAAAGGTAATGCCTTTTCAGATCATCACATTTTGTGATGATTTTGAGCTGACATCTGTGTGTGCTGAACAGCCACACCACCACTTAAAAAAAAAAAAAAATAACAATTAAACCTGTCCTGCCCAGCAGCCAGGTATAGAGTATGGGAAGCTGGATACCATGTTGTACCAGACAGAAGTCTGAATATATAGAATGAAATTCTGACTATATGGAATGAAGTCTGAATATATTGAATGGAAGTCAATAAATGGAGTTATATGGTATTGATTTGTCACTGGGCCAGACTGGGGGAAAAACATGGGGATGGGGGGCGCAAACGTGTGTGTCACCATCCTGCCTGAAAATCTGCATAGACCAGCTGGCCCCCATCTTGACACAGATCTTCAACAGATCACTGGAGCTGTTTCTAAGTTCCCTCCTGCTTCAAACGTTCCACAATCAAGTCCCGGTCCCCAAAAAATCCTCCTTCTCTGGATTAAATAACTACAGGCCTGTCATCCTGTCATCTGTAGCCATGAAGTCTTTTGAAAGACTGGTGTTGGCACACCAGGCCCATTGCTCAACCACCTGCAGCTCATACCTGTCAAGTTTTGGATTTGAAGCAGTCCCACAACCCCAACCAAGCTCCAGTATCTCTTACATTTTAAGACAGGTGTTATAGCCTAAATGAAAACCCGAAAGGGTATATGAAGAGCATTTATTTAAATGCTTATTTGCAGACTTTGCATTCTTTAAGACTGTTTTGGAAGGAGTGTTTTTTCTGGGCTGGGCCAGAGTGGTTAATTTTACATGAGAGTAGAGCGCAAACAGTTCTGTTGTCTAACGTCTACCTGCTGGTGGCAGTTATCGCGAGGCTAGTGACACAGCTCAGATTGGGTATAGGTGCGTTCGAGATGACGGCGGCTGACTTTCGCCGACTTCATAGTCTAACGTGAGCTGCTGGTGACTCCAACTACACAAACGAAGGTACCACAGGAGACCCATTTATCAAACTCCTGAAGTTCGCTGATGACACAACGGTCATCGCCTCATCCGGGATGGTGATGAGTCAGCCTACACATGGAGGTTGATCAGCTGGCTCTCTGGTGTGGCCAGAACAGCCTGGAGCTTAAAATGCTCAAAACTGTGGAGATGATCGTGCACTTCAGGTGGAGCCCCCCCCCACTCTGCCCCCCATCACCAAGCTCAAAAGTTCTGTATCTGCTGTGGAATCCTTCAGGTTTCCGGGATCCAAGGACCTAAAATGGGAGCCCAACACTGACATAGATTTCCATTGTGATGGCGCAATGGATAAGATTATGCCTGTGGTGTGAGAGATCGGGGTTCAATCCCCCACCGTGACACATTCACCAATGTGTCGCTGAGCAAGACACTTAACCCCTAGTTGCTCCAGAGGCGTGCGACCTCAGACATTTATAGCAATTGTAAGTTGCTTTGGATAAAAGCGTCAGATAAATGTAAATGTATTGTCATATGGTATATACTGTATACTAAATCTACCTAACTCATGTACATAACGCCGCGCATAACTTATTTATTCCTACAGTCTCCGCACTCATCACACTGTGTACGTGTATGCTTGTATGTATATTTGCACTTGTATATCACATCCACCTGCGACATGTAAATAATATTAACAATAATGGTAATAATAATTTACTCCTGCATCCTTTGCACTCTGCTCATTGCACTATTTTCTCAATCTGTCTGTATTGTTTATAGTGTGTATATGTGTTCTATATACTGCCTGTGTTTTATAATATTACTGTATTATTGTGTTATTGTATTATTGTATAAGTAAGCACATTGTGAGTACTGTACAGTCCAAAGTCAAATTCCTTGTATGTGTACACATACCTCGCAATAAGGCTGATTCTGATTCTGAAACAGAAAACTACACCTCAGAGCAAGGACAACACCTGCAAGAGAAGGGGGATGGGGGGGCGGGGACAAAAGGAAATAGCAGAGGGACAGACCAATTGCAGAAAGCAATGAAACCTGCAAGAGAACAGGGAGGAGGGTAGGGGCAGGGAAAAACAACAACAAACAAACAAACAATAAAAACAAAAACAAAGCCAGCCGAACAGCAGCAATAAACAGCTGACATAAGAAAACAACTGAGGGAGAAATGAAAACAAGAAACAGTCAAGCACAATAAATAAACAACACAGCACAGCCACAAGAGCTGGCATAACAACAATTAATTTAAATAAGTAACTAAAGAAAAGTATCAAGAATAATTCTAGGGACAACCTAAATTTGTTTGTGTGTGTGTGTCTATGTGTCTGGAGAAATAAAAGATTTCCATTGTTATATTTTTATTTATTTTTCTATTTTAAGGAATATATTGGAAATAACTATTGTCGGTTAGACTGTGCCAAATGCAGGTTCTGTACTTTCACCATAAACATAAATAACATTCTGTGATGTTAACATGGCAGGATATATATTGCTAAATATTTGATCAAAAAGCTTTCCCAGCTCACCACCAGCCATGCCACAATTCAGAAAATCAAGGGAATTGTCTTTGTGATTTGATGCAATAGAAATCTGGAAAATGTTGTAGCCAGATGACAAACACACACACACAGAAACTCACACACTTTCCTTCTGCTCTCATGCTTGTTAAGATCCCATCTATCTTGTGAGAGAGGGTGAGAGCCCTTTAGCCATCCTCAGAGTGTGTATTATTTTTCCAACACACACGCACTGATAAACACACACAGACACACAACATACTTACATTGTACGCATAACAACAAACATACACGTACACATACACACACACACACTGGCATTGCGATTCTGCAGGCACCTGTAGATTGTAATAAGACAGAGTTCTTTTTGACCTTGGAAGCACCAAAACTGAAGCTTGTCAACCTCCAGGAAATGCTTTCTTGAGAAACAAGTGTGTGTGTGTGTGTGTGTGTGTGTGTGTGTGTGTGTGTGTGTGTGTGTGTGTGTGTGTGTGTGTGTGTGTTTGTATGTGCCCTGAAGTAATATGCTAGGCTTCATCCCCAATGTTCCATTGTGCGTGTTTGTCTGAGACTGAGGCTGTATACTACATCGACCGAACACCTGCTGCTGCGGTAACTAGGATGTCAGTGTGCAGGGGAGAGCTTCATAAATATATATTAGAATCAGAGCTGATATTAAACTAGGGGATAACCCAGGGAATGATCTCTCTAGGTCAGTTTTCTATCTGTCTATCTATCCATCCATCTATCGACCCTCTGGCTGGCTCTTTATGGTGTGATGTCTGTTTTCAAAAGGTTTGTTGGAAAGAAAATTAACATATGTAAACCTTGTTCATACAGGAATTCCACATATTACCAATGGGTACAATAATAAGAAGGAGATGAGTACAAAAAAAACCCAAAATGGATGACAGAGGCAGGGTGCAGGAAGAGATTTGTGTTTCCAGATGTAAAGAGGGGTGCAGACAAAATTTAAACCCAAGGTGGAGGGTTTTTGTCAAATTAAGATCGAGGGACAAATGAAGGCAAATTATAAGAAGGCAAACATACCAAACTACTACTAACTTTTTATATATCCATGACTTTAAGACAAACATGGAAACACAAGCAAACACAAACACATGCAAATTAAAAAGGGGGGGGGGACTAAAACAGCTTGTGGGTCATTTTGATGACACTGACTCATTAATTCAGTTTATGCTTTGGCCTATGAGTGAGTAAAGCTTCTTCTGAGCAAGCACACAATGAAGGTTATTACTGCTGTGTGAATGTACCATCCAAAGCTAGACCTTTATTTCACATATTTATTCATTTGCATACATGTAGTTTACTAGGGTTGAGTGTGTACTTGGTTGAACTGAGTATCCGGTACAGATAATGTACTTTTTACGAGTATTATTGGAGTAAAATTTGTCAATATCTGTTTTCTAATAAAGTACTATATATACTGGAACCTTTTTCAAAAAAAAAACATTCTTACTCTTGTAATGAAAACTCTTGTAATGGGGGGGGCTGGAGCCAATCCCAGCTGGCATCGGGCGAAAGGCGGGGTATACCCTGGACAGGTCGCCAGTCCATCGCAGGGCACCCATGTATATTTTAGGCTTAAGCAACTTTCAGTTAACCCTACCCAAATCGGTGTTAATCCCCGCTCATCTGGTACAGATACAGATTATTCAATTTTTTAACAGATCCAAATAGTGTGGTACTTACTCATCACTATAATTTACATTTGAATTTTAGTTGTTCCAAAGATAGACTGTATAAAAGAAGTAGACAGAAAGGGGTTACAGGGGGTTATGAGTGAAGCACAGGTGGTTGGAATAGTGAGAGTAAGAGGAGTGATCTTTTTCTTGAACCTTCGTTGAATTGACTTCATTTATCAGCAGTGACATTGCAGTGATGTGACATTATTAAGCATACTATAAGGTTATTTAAAAATATTGTTAGTTTGCATTTAGAATGTTTTAGGAAAGAATCGTAAAGATTTTACTGTTTGGAAATTTAGCAGTTATATTCCAGGCAGTGAACCTTTGCTTCGTGAATTTTAATAGCTCTGTTTATATGTGCTGATTTACAATACCGTGAGATTACAGTATCTCCCCACAAAATCCAGAAACGACATATTCCAGTGAAAGACATCCCACTTTAAACGTAGGTCTTTCACTCTGACATTTTACGGTACACTTCAGACTTCTCAGCATTAATCTTTCTAATTTGATTTGTGATCGATTTTAATCGAAAGCACATTCCCATCCTTAACTTGTTCATTCAAGTCTTTAAATCTGTCTGTGCTGAGCAGTGGCAAGATATTGTCAAATCAAGGTGCCGCAAAAAGAAGTATATAAGAAGGCCCTTCTACATGGTGGTCTCTAACACATGAGTTGCATTTTTTTTTTAAATGGTACTTATAATGGGGTTTATACTGGCTAATTGGATCCTCTTAAAAGTTGTTTACATGTTTAATCATGAATGTAAAAAAATCTCCTTATCTCTGCATTAAAAATGCAGCTGATCAGATTAACAATGTAAAATGATAGTTTACTATGTAGTGGTTTTCTTATTTTGCAAGCAGTAATACTCAGGGGATATCTTTACATGTTCAGCAGAGGCACACATGACCACAAAGCCAGAAATTATATCTCTACTATGAGGTGTAGCCTTCTGAATTGTGTAAACCCTGAACCTCAACTACTTAAAAAGGAAACATAAAATATTGAGTGGACAGGAGGCCTATTAACAGGAAATACGTTGCTGCAATGTATGAATGCCCCATAAATTTCCATGCTGATATTAGAGAGTACCTGGACGGATCAGCGTTACATTACCTCATGCTTAAGACAATATATGGATTTACAAAGCTGATATATTGCTCACCCCAAGGTGGAATACATCTTTCCTGACCGACAGTGGAGCTAGTCAAAGACATAAAATCCTATCTGAGTCAACCATTCGCCTGTAATTAGAACAGGCAAATGTTCGTAGTATTGAGGGCAGAAAATGTAGATAGGATTCTAATTGATGTTAAAAAGTTTGGTATCAGCACTACATCATGCTTCTGAAGGTGTCTGTCTAATTTATTTTTAAATAAAGTCATGGCATGTATGTTAATGGAGTGTATGCATGGATATATGTGTAATGTATGTATACATAATGAAGGACCCTCTAGTCTCTCAATCATTGTTTGATTTAAAGTTGCAAACTGATGTAAATATGGTGTTAATGGTGTAATGAACAGTTCTGTAAGAAAAAATTGTAGAACCTGCTGACATTTTGTTCAAATCATATTCATTTCACTAAAATATGCCCCATGTCATAAACATAGAAATCATAAAACAGAATTTTAACTGCATTTGTTCATGATAACCGTTGTGTTTGTATAAACCAGAGTCCACTGAATGACTGTCCTTCTCTGTTATAGCATAATATTACTGCCTTGAAGATGAAAAGGTCAAGCTCAGCAAAGTGAACAACTAAAGAGGATTTTTCAATCTTATGGCAAAATGTCTCAATTTTCAAAAGCCAGACCTTGAACTTGAAAGGTGACAAACATTTCCAGGCATCAACCCATCATCTTAATTCAACCTCGGGTTGTTAAAATCACCAATTTATCAGATGTCTGTGCTATCAGAAATAACTTGCTCTCGGCAGTTGTGGCAAATTGAAGACTCACTCTGGATTGTGTGGTCACTATATTGCTTGAGGTGAATAATTTCTTCATAAAGCTTTTTCCTGGGCAACTCAGAAATATCAGATTGTAAGACTAAAGACTGAGAGCTCGGGCAAATATACTTCTTATCTGCTAAAGAACTAAAAATTGCACAATGAAGACATTTTGAATTTCAAAATCATCTTCTGTCATTGTATGCTCGCTCAAGAATATCAATGCAAATACGGGTTAGCTTAATGTTTTAAACACACCAAACCTGATCATAAACCAGGGGGCACAGCAGCATATAGTGTTGAACATTTTTATTCAGATTTACAGTATTACAAAAGAAACTGCACTTATCATTTTATGTCTAGCCATGGAAAACAACCAGAGCGAAATGTAAATGGAAAAATAAGGAAGGATAAAAAAATATATATTTATATTATATTTAATATTTCACCCACAATTCCTTGTGACATCAACACCCATCCTGACCTCCAGCACAATCTCGAACAGTCCACATGACATATGTGAAACTATGTTTTCACTTTACAGTTTGAGGACAAGTCAAAGTCAAACCTATAGCTCATTCCATGTGTGGGTGTCTCGATTCATTTTCTCTTGACTTCCAATTTAGTGAGGTAAAAAAAAAGTGAACCCCATGGCAGTGACCTCTGCTGTAGGGCCATGAATAATGGGGACTATTAGGTGCAAGGTAGTGCACTCTGAGTAAAGTAGTCATTTCAGCCGCAGGGCTGTTTAATTTAGACATTGTATAAAATGAGAAATTTTGCAAAATGTTTTGCATATGTAAAAACATACATCTACTTGTATGTAGAACATGCTGTAGGTCACACACATATTTCACAGGTTCTTTTTCTCTGTTCCACACAGAATTTCTTTGACTATCATCCTGTTTTTATCTTTAGCTGTACATGTACACCCATACACAAAATAATGTCAAATAAGATTTGACCAACAGAAATCAGATTTGAACGCTCATGTTTGATTTATCACCCTAGAATTTTGAAGCACCCCACTGTAAACAACTAGTTTTTTTATGAATGAATCACAGTTGCAAACCAAACAACCTTTGTTAGAGCGCAGTAATTGTGGTATAGATCTTAATTTAGGGTCACAAGTTAACAATGGTTAAGACTGGGGCTTAAGGTTTGGTGAAAAAGCACTACCAAAGCACATGGATAAAAATGAAGAAAACAAAGGGTGGAAAAATTGTCAGTCAAGCTTCAAAGACTAAATTCTTTCGGTTGAATTGGTCCTGGGATAATGATCCACTTAGCCAGTCTGGGAGATTGGCTGCCAAAGGCATGAGGTGGAAATTACTCACCCATCTCCAGCAGAGAAATGTTTGTTTCCCAGCCCTGCCCTCAAATTATTTCAATCAAAACACAAATTAAGTGCAATTAACAGAGTGCTAAAATGCTCCAAACCAACTGATATGGAATCATTAGGAGTCACCTCAACCACATCTCTCCCTTTCCATCTTTCTCTAGTCTTTTCCTTTTCTGTGTCTGTTTCTTTCTTCATCAATGGGCCCTCACTCAGGGTAAACTTCACACTTCATTAATTAATTCATCACCTAAAAGCTGAGTATTGATTTTCAGTAATGGCTTTACAAATCTGTTGGACACCTAGCTGCAGGGCTAATTAAAAAGAATGTGTATTTGCAATAAATCATCTTTAAAAGGGTTAAAAGTCTCACAGGTCATGAGGGAGGTAGGTTACAATATCAACAAACAGGCCGTAATATCCCCCAGTAATTAAGGACACCAAAGGACAGCTTTTACGATTGTTATTTTTTACCATAGTAACATCAACCAGAGTGAGCTTAATGGATGTCATGAAATACTGTGAAGGAAACCGAACCATTGTAGAACAGAAATTCAAAAATGATGTATTGTTGGACAGTTATTGATAAAGTCAAGGTACAAGGGACATAGAGAATATACATTTTAAGTGAATGCATATTGGCTATTTTGCCAACATTTACAGAAAACATTTCTTTAGTGTAATTTATCAGTTATTCTCTTATAAATGATGCCAAATAACAGAACTGTTACTAAATAAAATCTGATGTTCATAAAATCCTGAGACTGTGAGGCCACACACCTGGAGTTAGCTCAGCTTGTTCCTGTAGCTGTAGCTCAGTAACCCACACAGCTGCTGCCCCCAGTATGTGGGAAACTCTGTGTGAAGACACAACTTCACAGGTGACTGAAATAGACTGACCGTGACACTCAAGTCAGCTACATCACCCAAACAATATATGGGATAAGCTTCAACTCACTAATTTTTAGAATTAATAAATCATTTTTAATCATTTTTCATGATTGCATCTCTTATCTTTGTATATCTGTTTATGGCTCACACGCAAGGTTCAAGGAACTTTTTTTCTAAAGTTGATATAAGCTATGTGTACGATCCACATGGTGAAACCTGTTCATTTTGTCAATACAGAAAAGATGGACAGTACCATTGTCCAACTGTAAACTGTATATCATGTTTTTTTTAAATAGAAAATCAATACAACTAAATACCATTAGCAAAGTAACATTACTGGTTCTAGATGTGGTTTCTGAATGATTTGCTGATGGCCTTCAAAGTTGGAGAAAAACAACATTGATGGTTATATCAAGTGGCCATTTTTTTCTATCCTTAGGGATAAGGATAAAAGGACTGAGATGAACGACTTGATATCACCGGTTAAGGTTTGTAGTTGCTGAACATAAGCTTGTCAATTTGTCTGATGCTCCACAGGCGAACATGTAGCATACTGATTCTTGAGAATTTGGATAAAAAAGGTTTTAATTTTGAAAAGAAATAAAATGCACTATTAAGAAATCTAAACTTATCTGTTTATTGTACAAGAGCTCACCAATCTAGCAGTATTTTGGTGCAACCTCCTGATTTTGTAATTTTTTCATAAAATATGTGTTTTGCCTGTCTTTACTTTTTGTCAACACTGTCAGACACAATAAAAAGACAGTTAATCTTATTTATTTAGTCATATGTTATTAAATGTTGACAATGAACTTCTGTTCATTTTTTGTACTATTCACATGTGCTCTTTTAAAAACATACATATACATCATACAAGTTCATCATTAGCATTAAGTAAAGAAAATAACAGTTTGGGGCATAAAAAACCTTTAATTTCAAAGTGACCATGAATTTACCAAATCAACTGCATTGTAGGAACAGATTTTAACCATATATATTTAAAACAAAGAAAGATCCATCTGACGGTGGTGACACAGAGCTGATAGTAGTAGCCTAATAATTATTCCTTTTCTTCTGAGTTAAATTGTATGTCAGCCCAAACTGTTTTGTCTGGTGCATTAGGATAAATTTCTTAAGAAGAAGAATTTATATAGTAAATATTATATCTTTTAGACATTGGGGATATATATAGTAAGAAAATACTGTAAAACAACAGTGTGTGTTGAAGAAACAAAAGGGGAAATGTGTATGTATAGTATAAATAGAGGTCAATGAAAAATTTCAAGCCATGTTACTATTTATTATGATCATAAATATTATTTAAACACCATTTGAGGATGATTTGGATGTTTTTGTGAACATGACATAAAACCTGACGGTGTTGACATCTGTCGGTGGTGACAAAAACACACTTATTAACATGACATGCACAAGTGGTATCCGGGAGCCATTTTGTTTTTTCTCTGATGCTAGCTGCCTCTGGCCTCTACAAATAATGCCACAATTTATGTCACAATTTCAAATAATACTTTTGATACAAAAGAGATGGTGTTGACACATTAAGGTTGTGACATTAGCAACATCAGTAAATATGTTAACAAAAAATATTTAAAAAATTGCAAATTACAGGAGCTTGTTCGACCATTGCATTTAGTAAATGTTGAGGGTGGAAAGGGGGTTCTTGGGAATATAGTTGACCATGTAGTTGCCTGATTTTATTGCTCTTTAATAAATATCTGACGGTGTTGACAGAAACTTGGGACACATTCTGCTCAATCAGAAAATAAGAGTAAATATTGTTAAAAATTCACTGTTTAAAGAGTTTTTTCACTCTTTCATGTGGCCCATATAATATACATTTAAAATATTTTTTTTCCTTGAAATCTCTTGTCTGAGGAAAATGGATTTTGTGGGTACTGGGCTGTCTAACAATCATACAATTTATCATTTTTAAAACAAGTATATGGTAATAAACTAAATTTGTGCAGACCCTCAGATGATCAATCCTGGTTGTTTTAAATAAGAAAATGTTATTTTCAAAGGAATTAGCAGTTTTCTTAGTGGGACATGTTTTTGCTAAAATCTCAAGAATTAGCGAGAAAAGAATGCCTCAAAAAGCTTTGTTCCAGAGGCGGAGACAATGAACACCATGAAAACAGATGTAATGTAGGTACAATACTTCTTACACTAAAATCTCAATGGCTCCAACAAGGTGAATTTGTCTTTGAGAACATGTAAATGTATTCACCCAACACTTTATATCATTGTAATCACAGCCTACCTCCATTGGGAAAAGGCCTGTGATTTATAACACACTTTAAATTTCTTGTTCTTACTCGCTCTGCCTCCTACCCCTTCCTCCCCTTCCTTGTTAGCTATCCTTTCTCTGCTCTCTATCTTGCTTCATCTCTTCTTTTGTTCTTTCTCTCACACATATGCATACATTCTCAAAAAGGCAAAACATAAATCTGGCTAGTGCTCAAGACTGGGCCGTGGACACCATAATTACAGAACATCAAATGAAAGAATTAGTGTCCCTTTTTCTCATTTCAATGCAAGTTCTCTGTGGCTTACCTCTGCTTTACACCTACACATACAACACATACCCTCTCTCTTGCTCTCTCTCTCACTCACACACAGAACCACGTGAATATGCACCACTATACACACACATACACATATATATATATACACATATATACTTTTTTTTATATATATATATATATATATATATATATATATATATATATATATATATATATATATACACATATATACTTTATATATATATGTATATATATGGGGTCTACCACACCAGGCAGGACCCCAGGTGCAGACTGTGCAAGGATGCCCCTGAGACAGTACAGCACATAACAGCAGGGTGTAAGATGCAGGCAGGAAGTGCGTACATGGAACGCCATAACCAGGTAGCTGTCATAGTGTACAGGAACATCTGCCACGAGTATGGACTGGAAGTACCAAGGTCAAAATGGAAGACACCTCCTAAGGTAGTTGAGAATGACCGAGCTAAGATCCTGTGGGACTTCAAGATCCAGACTGACAAACTGGTGATGGCTAACCAACCAGACATCGTGGTTGATCGACAAACAGCAGAAGAAGGCATTGGTGATAGATGTGGCAATACCAAGCTGACAGCAACATCAGGAAGAAGGAACACGAGAAACTTGAGAAATACCAAGGGCTGAAAGAGGAGCTAGAAAAGATGTGGAAAGTAAGAGCAACAGTGGTGCCAGTGGTAATCGGAGCACTGGGGGCTGTGACCCCCAAACTGGGAGAGTGGCTACAGCAGATTCCAGGTAAAACATCAGAGGTCTCTGTCCAGAAGAGTGCAGTCCTAGGAACAGCTAAGATACTGCGCAGAACCCTCAAACTCCCAGGCCTCTGGTAGAGGACCCGAGCTTGAGGATGACACATACCACCCCTCAAGGGGTGAGAGGGAGATTTTTTTTTTTTCACATATATACTTTTATATATATATATATATATATATACACATTTATTTTATCCTCATGTTGAGTTGATTTTGGAGTCTGTGTTGTGCTGGGAGCAGGACTTTCTTAGTGTTAGCAGGCTCCATGTCGTAAGTTGCAGTGTCGTCGCTGCTGAGTGCAAAGTCAGGGCTCTGGACACAGCAAGAGGCTCAGGAGCGCGCATTCGTCAGTCACTGGATTTCGCGGAAAATCTGACCCTGAGCCTTCGAATAAGAATAGGAATATTTGCCTTCAGAGTTAATGGCCAAACCCGGCAGGTGGATCATTTTAATGTCAGATTACAACCCCTTCACACACAGGCAATAAAAAAAGGATTCATTTTAGTACAAAAACTACATACAGCCCCTTTAAAGGTTTGCTTTTTAGTGATCCTCGTATTTATAAGGTATAACTTTTTCATGTTATTATTCTTATACAAATACTAAATATGGTAACGTAATATGGTTATATGGAAGAGTGTTTTTGAAAGATATGCAGTGTCAAGTTTTGAATACAGTCAAGGGGGTATAGCATCATAAGAAAAAAAAATGTAATAAGCACCAAATTTAAAGCCAGTGACTTGATATATTGTATGGTAACAGCACTCTAAAGAATTGTTGTTATTGTTATTGGAAATGCCTTAATCAGAGATCCATTGTGTGCAGTACAGATGCTATGGCAGACGGACAATCCGTCCACAAGGTCTTGAAGCTCATAATCCCTGCTCGAAACTGCCACAATTACAAACCCACTACGCGGACTCAGCGACAGGCATGCAACCCTACACCTGTGGCAGTACTAAAAGGCTTCTTTGCTTCTGCTTTCTTCCTGTAAATTATCACTTCACACATACTTTAGATGGGAAACTGCACATCTCAGCAGTTTGATACCCACCTCTACTTGAGTATTTCCCAAAGATTTGATTGCAAAATCATATGAACGCTTGATGTAGTGACTATTGCAGAGGGTTCCCTATGGTATGTAAGGGCATACAGATGACTGCCTCTAAGTCCTAACTGAACATAACAAGGCGCTAGAGTTAAAAAAAAAAAAAAAAGCCCTGGGAGAGTTTGACTGGAGTTGAGGAAATAAAGGACATGCATTTATATTGGAAAAAAAAACTACGACTAAAAATGGAATCAACATATAACACAATTTAAGGGGATGATTTAAACTGACAACAGTGTGTGTCCCACTACAAAAGAACAGATGACACTATTTCATTCAAATAAGAAAGTGTTTTCCTTAGTGAAGAAGCTTTAAAGGGGAGAGAAAACAGAGGATGTGAAAAACTCAGTTTTAGCACATTACTCTGTTGCAAACCCACAGGATGGATCAACTGCTCTTTAGTTAAAAAACACAATAATTAAATAAAACACAAAACCTGTTGTAAAAACCCAGTACCCAACCTACAGTTGTACTACTTCTACACCTCTGCCAATAACTACATGCTTTTTCTAAGGAATAATACTTAAGAAAGAATAGACATTTTGGGAAATCAGCTTGTTTTCTCTCCTGAATGGAGATACATAAGAAGACTGGTAGCCTACCACTCTCATGTTCGTATGGTAAATACACAGCTGGAACCAGCAACCAGTTAGCTTAGTTTAGCATAAAGACTGGAAACAAGGGAAAGTAGCCAGATTGGAACTGTCCAAATGTAAAATCTTCCTACCATTTGTTTGAAAGCTCACTAATTAACACAGTACATCTGAAATGTAAAAGCAACAGCTAGGAGGGAGATTTTATTGTGTTTGAACAGACCTAGGCTAGCTGCGCCCCACCCCCACTCTCTATTTTCAGTTATAATGCTTAGCTAAGCAAAGGGGCTCCTCACTATAGAATGTTCCCTTTCCCTTACATTTTATTTTTTCATTTAATTAAGTTAACACACACTTATGGCTCCAGCTTTATATATGCCATACAGACATTAGTAGGATTTCAATCTCCTCAAAGTAGTGCCTTGGATCAAAAATAAATCAGTATTTAGTGTCTTACTGGGATATTTTCTCCTCAACATTTCCAGAAAGTAGTTTAGTTTATACTAATGAAGCAGAAATCTTACTGCTACATTGTACATTCTGTATGTTGCTGTATGCAGTGAAGATGGCTGCAACTTTCACCTTCAGCATCACAAACCTCATCCATCAAATACAATGGGACATCCCATTTACTCATTGATTATTCAAATACAGACTTCCACCTGGTAGATCCTTTGCCTTTCCTGTCATGAGGGGTCAGTGAACAAAACTGGACAGAAATGAACTCTCATGTTAATGCGTGAGTAGGACTGTAGATTTTTCTCACTAAGGGGATGACTGATGACTGTTTTTCTGCTTGACTGCCACAGCGTGTTAAGACAAGGGGCTTTATGATGCATGGACATCCTTCGTTACTAATTAACCTTCATACCACACTAATTAATTCGATTCTAGCAAGGTCAAGGTTTCTAAACGGGACAATTAAGCACCTTCCTCATACAGTATTGCAAGATAAAGAGTCTAACAAAGCCTAACAAAGAGCCTGGATAGATGTCTCTACAGAGAAATGGGTAAAATGCTATGAACATTTCACTTACTAAGTAAAACATAATTTTTTCTATCTTTGAGAGATGTATTGGTGTCAGCCATCAGGTTGCTGACTGGGGATAAAGCATCCAATTTACAAACTACAAAGTCTATATAATGAAGCCACAGTGAGACCTCATTGTGCTTTTAAGGTGATTATTAATTAGAAAAACACTGTTGTCCAAGTAGTAACGTGATCATACCAAAACAAGACATACTAACATGTACCATTTATTCATCTTGCAACAGTACAAATAATTTGTGTTGTGTTTTGAATGAAAAGACAATGTGGCAGTGACCAAGAATGGATAGGGGTGAGAAGTTCAAACAACAGTTAATAAAGCACCAACACAAAAGAAGGATGTGAAGCAATGTAATAATGTGGTGATGTGAATGTGCTTTGGGCATGAGAATGTTTTAATAACACATTAGAGATTTCACTAATGATAGTGGTAGTTGCAAAGCAGTAACCATTAACACACATTTTCATTTTCTTTGAAATGCCTAACAGATCTATTACAAAAAAGTCATTGTGAAAGAGAGGATGTGAGAATCAAGAAATTAAGACTGCATGAGTACACACACCCATTTTCACTAGCAGGCGTAATGGACCAGTTGGGCAGGACAGCTTGCTTATGTTCAGGAAAAACTTGTCAACTAATGGCGGAAGCACACACACACAATCCTTTACATACACATATGTAAATGCATGAACATATGCATGTACAGCATGTGTGTCTTTCTTAGACATTTGCATACAGCGCGCAAAAATGCAACACACAGACAGTGGGGTAGGTATCATTTAAAAGACTATTCCCCTGTACACTTGAGCCCATATCTGACTAACAGTGTGGAACCAGCCAAATGTGGCAGCCAACTGTTCCCCATCCTCAGGCTATCCCTGGACTTGGCCCGAGTACAACAAATTGTATCGTTGTGGTCTGCATGTATGTGTTTCTCTGTGTGTACACTTTAGAGGGACCACATCGACAGGCAGAGATCAGTGGACGTGTGAGGTAAAATAGCCCCCCCCCCACCACATTTTTAGTTTACTTGTTAAGTTTCGCTCATTTCCTGGAATTGATTCCTATGGGATCATGATTATATTATTTGATCCCATAGACACTCAACATTTGAGCCAAAATAGACTACTATGGCTGTTTGACAAAACTACACCAAATATTTTTAAAAAAGGTCTGTCCTAAGGCATTTTTTTAACTTTCTGACTGATGGGGGGGGTGAACAGTTCCCAAAAACTACTGTATCTCTGAACTCTCACACTTAAGCTATTCTATGTGATGTCCTTTTGATAACGAATCCTATAAGTAATGCAATATTGTTTCACATCCATTCACTGAGCCTCCCCTGAAACTGTTTGGAGCCCCCATAAGTAGGCCCGCCTCACACTTTGAAAAGCCCTAATATAGAGTAATGCAGTTGATTTGAGGTTGCATGTGTGTGTGTGTGTGTGTGTGTGTGTGTGTTTGTGTGTTTTTGTGTGTGTGTGGAGAGATGACATGGCATCTACTTTCTTCATGTGTTTAGACTTGTGGTTGCTAGTGGATCAGTGTTAGGTCCCGTTAGGTCTCACTATTAGTGCTGAAACACTAAGAGAAAGGCCATTTTCATAAGTTATCCTAAAAGGGCAATTCTAATGGCTTATCAGGTTTTTCTGTTTCCAGGTATGTGTACATCTATGAGTACATTATTATGTGTGTGTGTGTGTGCGCACGTGTGTGTGTATTTTTACTCCAGACATCTAACTGTGCATTTGACAGAGATTAATAAGCAGTAACCCCATTTTGGGACAACCATGGGGCTTTAGACCCTATATTTTACTAAACCCCTCATAAATAAAGCCACAGGGTGCCATTTGCACAAGACAAAGGGTTCTTTACACACCATTGACATACTGGAAATTGCGCACTGGTAGAGAGGTGACAGGAACAGAGAAAAACATTTAGATTTTTTGTCAAAGAAAGACAGAAGAAATAGACAGGCAGATGGAATTAAAAATGTTGTTTTTCCCATTTCACTGGGGTCACTTTGAGAACCAAATTCTTCCAGATGGTGTTTTATAGATTTTTATTTATTTCTGGGGAGTGATGTAGTTAGATGACATGGCTGATGAGAATATTTCCGTGATGCACCCTGGGACAAATAAAATGCTGTAAAGACAGCAAGGTTAAAGAGCGTATTGTACAATCTGCTTAGATCACATTTAGCACTAAGCTTGAACATGATGGCTTTCTCAATGTCTTTTAAAGGAATTCTCATTTTTAGAAATAGACTTGCTGTCTTACTGAGAGATAGATTAGATCAATATCAAGTTCATTGTGTGTTCAGTTGAGAGGTCAAAGATATGTTTGGCCCAGCTTAGTGCAAAGAAGGTTTAAACAGCTAGCCTACATCTAAGGTTCCCTTCAACCACTCCAAAGCTGTTGTATGTGTTAGATTTACTTATGCATCGGGGTTTGGTATTCAGTGACCAACAACAGGTGGAGCCAGTTGCTGCATACTGAACAAAGTAGAAGTATTAGCCTTTGAGAACCCAAGACCCAATATAAATCATGAAATATGTATGTTTGAAAGAGACCACTGTTTCACTATGGTTCCAGTCTCTGTGTTTTAAACACATTCTTGAATAAACTCTAGAGTTACAATTTGATAGTATGTTATTGCATTTAAATCCAACGTCCACCAATCAGATCTGAATCCTTTCTAATCCCCAATTTATTCTTTCAGCATTTGCAAGTAACTTAACTTATAAGTAAAACTCAAAGATCTGTAAGCACCTTATGTTGGCTGAGAAGGCACAAACACTACAGTTGCTATAACCTGAAAATGAGACAAAAACCATCATTATATGATAAGTTACTTGTCCCAGTACTGGAGCTTGGTGCATTTATCAACTATTAATCTGTACATGAATCTTAAAATTTTGGCATGATGTTCATGCTATGGCAGCTGGCAGCTCTTGTAGAAGCAGCAGCCAGTAGCTCCTCCAAACTTCACTACACTTTTGTTTTTTATCTGTTTTTTCTGGCTTTATTGCCAAAACATGCATTACCTCTGACACAAATACAGTCATTGGAAGATGAAGACAGGGTTTTTGGATTAAAGACCACGATCCACCCGGCCCAAACTACCAGAACAGGTGCCATAGCGGGTGCGGTGATCACTCAAAGGAGAGGAAAGAGAGCCAGGAGAGGAGCCATGCTGGCCCAGCTTGGACTTAATTCTGCTCCTAAACAGCCGGTCTGGACAAAATGGGACTCACATTCACCAGACAACGGAATTCAGACTGTTATGCCCACATCGTTACCGAGGCCCCATCAACATCCCGAATCAAGTACTCTGCAGGTGATCCATGTTCTGAGCTGTCAGCGCAAGATTGCGACAAGATGACAAGATGTAGACTCTGTGTTTTACATTGATGATGCTCGGTGCTGAAATGCAGCCAAGATGGACTCAAATGTCAGACAGTTGTTGTTGCTGTTTACATTCACCCCAATTGCAAATTAAAAAATGCACTGTGGAATGTTCGGGGTATATACGTGCATGTATATACAATATGTATATCATCCATCCATCCATCGTCAACCACTTATCCCATGTACAGGGTTACTGGGGGGCTGGAGCCTATCCCAGCTGACATTGGGCGAACAATATGTATATAAATAATTGAATTTTTAAAAAAAATGTATATGTAATTTAATTGGCCTAGGCTACACTTTATATGTTGTGTGTATAGCCTGAAGAAACTACAAATTTTGCATTGTTATGCAGCCTTGCGCTGTATAATTACAAATAAACAACCTTGTACCTTGTACCTTGTAGAAAGGTTCACCTTGCTCCTGAAATTGATGTGAAACAAACTGTTCTGCAGAAGAGTCACCATTCTTGGATGCACCCAACAGCCAATGTTTCATTTGAGCCATTACAGAATTAACATTAATATACCGGTGATATAATCTAATGATCAGTGTTGTTTGTCACTGTTTGCTACATTTAGATACAGTGGCCAGTAGCTCCTTCAAATGTTGTTACATTTGTGTTTTAATATGGAATTTTTTTAATCTTTATTACTGAAACATCGCTGAATGATGTCTGATCGGATTTGATTTAAAGGGTTAGACCAGAATTGTTCAAATTGGAGTGGATCAGGAGATTTTGACCGGACACCACTATGTATGCGTGCACTGGTCGTCTGAGTGCCTATCCCAGCTCTCTTTCCTCTTCAGAGGAGGCCAGGAAAGAGAGCTGCGATAGACACCATGCTGGCCCAGCGTGGATTTAAGGCTGCTCCTGGCTAATGTCTGGAAAAAATGTGATTTGTCTGGCCAAGCAACAGGAAATCAGAGGCTGTTGTTCCCACATCTTTACAGAGTTCTCATGAACATCACAGATCAAGCACTCAACGGGTAGACCGTGTTCTGAGCTGACAGAGCTCAAAACTCTGTCAAGATGAGAGGAGGCGCGCTTTCTGTTTACATCTATGATGCTTGGTGATCAAACACAGTCAAAGTAGACACACTGTTTGCAAAATGTCCCTTTTTATATGAATATGAAAAACATTTTATTATCACTATATTGTTAATGCATTTTACATTCAAATTCAAAAAATCCACTGCAGAATTATTTCCTAAGGTGTATGTATGTGTGTATTAAACTGACTACAATGTTTTATTTATTTATTTTACGTTACCCTATTCTAATATAAAAACTTTAATTGTACAGCTTTGTGTTGTATAATGCTGAATAAATTACCTTGATTCTTGACCCTTAAGTGAGAACAGAGAGAGGGTCAGAGTTTATAGCAAATATAAGTATTATGCCAACCAGTTGGTTATCTACAAATTGCTAACCTAAATTCATGTAGATGACAGATTTGATTATGTATTTCCCAAAGTGATTGAATATTCCTTTAACAAATATTCAGTGTAGATTAGTATTGCCCATTGGCATACTGTAATACCTTGCATGATCAATGGTAATACAAATCCTGCAGTCTGCCCTATAAACACACATAATACTCTATAAACCTGTCAACATGTTAAAGTCTGCCTACAGTTTGCTCTACAAAGTAATTGTCTTACACAATTTTCAACATGTCCTCATACCTAAATGACAAGATAGGGCGATTTTCAACCCCAAGCGTTGGCAATTACCAGTCCAGCAACACTGTACTTTAACTAAGTTATGTAAGTCACGTGACATAAGCCACACCATTAACATGTGATAAATATTGTAGAATGGTCATAGTTTGGTTAAGTTTAGGCAAAGATTGTGGTTTGGATTAAAGTAAGTACATTACGTAAGTCAAGTGATCTAAGTAACATAATGTTATTAAACTTAGAAATAGGCAACTTTGACTTTCTTTCACATGGGACGTGACCCTCACTCTCCTTAGTTCACTTAACACATCAATGTTGCTCTTTAGACTATGTCACCTGCAAATGGGACGGATTGGATCATTTTACCAAGTCTGTTATGCATTTGTAACCAGATGAAAACATAAAAGAGGAAGAAAGATATAGAGACCAAAAGTAAGTGTGGGTGTTTGCAAGAGAGACGCTGGGGTAATTAGAGAACATGCTAGTTATAGATTCATTCATCCACAAGGTAAGTCCAGCAACACAATGCTTAGGCACACAGAGACAAAATGCCACATCTCCAAGTGTAATTTATTTAGGAGTGATGGTAGATAATATGGATCATGTGGCTCACACAGAAAACAATGTGTTATCCAGTTACCACTACACACAGCTAGCACTGCAAAGGGCTTAGATTAATGATGCACCTGTTTTGTCTATATGGGGTACACATTAAAAGCCAATGGCTTGTATGTATTAGAGCTTATTAAAAGGCCAGAGATACTGAAGATGAGAGGTGGTTAGTGGGAGATGGAAATTAAAAGAGAGAATGGGATAAGAGAAAAGGAGAACAAGTGTGAAAGGAGACCAGGGGGAGTAGGCAGTAGGCGGAAGAGGAAGAGGTAGATCAAATACATAAAATAGGAAAGAAGAGAAACCAAGTGCTCCCAGAAAGCACACTAAATGTATCAGATACATATATACATATATTGTTATCACACAGGCCACTCCGTTGGAGACAATAAAGAGGTATAATCAGGTGATCTCCCATTGTAAGAATGCCAGTAATAGATAAATAAAGTTTTCCTTGTTAACTTGTGATTGTATTTATATAAATGTAAGAGGATACGAAGAGAGTGAATGTCCTAATCATTAACAGATGTTTATCAAAGTGACATGTACCACACCCCTATTAATGTATCTTATAAAATACAACTGCAAATTGCAATAGTTAAAAATGTATCCCATGTATACTGGAAGCAGGTTTAGATCATAACTAACAAAATAATTCCTTTCATAACACTAGTTTTCTTTTCCCACTTTTAGCCACAATTCATTATTAACCACATTATAATTCATTCTAATATGAAAAACATATATTCAATATCTAATCTACCAAGTACAGACAGACTGAAGTTCATTTACCACACCATGAAATCAGGGAGTGTTTTTCCAGACTATTAAGACATGACTGATAGGGAAGAGTGACAATGATCTAGCCCACTATGACAACCTGCTATCATTACAGTATCAAATGACCCCTTGGGCTATATTACAACCACCCAGTGTCACCAATTACTAAACAAAGATAAGTTGTAATATCGCATCTGTACATTTATACTGTCTGTTGTCAAATGTTAATGTTGTATAGAGGTCATTTGGGCACACTTTGAGTCTGTATTGAGGCATTTGATAGACAGAAATACAGCAAATTGCACACTGAATGAATGGTGGAGAGGCGCTGAAGCAAGACAAGTAGTACCATTATTATTAGTCGTAAAACAGGAATAAGAAGCTTCGATGTATCCTTTTGGGCCAGGACTACTGCTGCAATATCTCAAGTTGGGGTCTACTTTTAGACTGTTCAGTGCCTGTCTACACTCTGTAGACTTACAGTAATGTTCACAGTAGTGTACTTAATCACACACACACACACAAACACACATCTCAAGCTGTGCTCTTAGCTTGTGAGGGGAAATTCATACATAAAATACTTATAGTAGTATCACATATCACATACAGTATCACATATTCATAATGGTTAGTCTGTATGCTCCTTTCTTTACTTTTTAATCACAGCCCTAAAAATTGCAATTCTATCTGTTCTTTTGGGCAATGACAATATAATTGATTAGTTTTGATAGATATAATGTTAAGGAAAGTCAAACATCCCTTTTCAACATTATTCATTAACTTTGTAATCACAATATCTACAGTTTTTTTTTATATTGTCTCTAACTTAATAAATTATCTGAACTGTGTTGAATTGTGTGTTTTGCCTATAACATTGAGGATGAAAGTCAATGGATGAATGAACCTGTGTCTCAGACTGCTCCCTGGCCTCCCTTATGGACCAGAAATGACAAATATACAGTCTGGCTAATCGTCAGAGGAGTGCACTTGCTATTACACACTGCACAGCCCCAAAGGGATGGCCGGAGAGAGAAGAATGGATAATTTGCTGATCTGGACATATTCTTTCTCTCTATCTCTCTTGCTGTGCATACGTGTGTAGATGCCTGTGTGTGTGCACAGATAGGTATGTGCAGCAGAGGGAAGAGAGAGAAAGAGAATAAATGACTGTAATAAATGAAGATGAACATTCCAGGGCCTCTGCTCTCTTCCTCTGTTTTTCTCAATTTTTCTCTCCCCCACTGCCAAATACGTATTGATTTCCATGCATATTTATAATCTGCACTGAGCCAGTGGGTCTCTAGTGTTTTCAGAGGTGATGGGCCTGTTCCATGGAGCAGAATCAACAATATTGAACACACAGAAGCTCCAATCCCTCCTTTAAGCTCTGATGATATAAAGCATTCAATTCCATCTCTAGTTTGTTCTGGCATTGTGTACCTTGGGTGTGGTGGAAGGTTGTTTAAGGGTTTTACGTTGTGGTCAAACATTTGTTATCCTCTTCCCTTTTAATTCTCTAAATTACACTTAATTTGGATTTCTGTACCCCATTGTGCTGCATTTTGTGCATTGTATCCATTGGCATACAATTTATTGGGTTATCTTTTGTTATTGCGTCTGTCACTCTCCACTTTCTGTTCTTTCTGCATGACATTAGATGGGATTACATGTCTTCATAGTGGCGTTACCTAATTTGTTTTAAACCACTTTGATGAGACAGCATCCCCCAAAGACACCCAGCTTGATTAATTGTCCACTAATTCTTTGATTAATTATATTTTTACTAATGCTGGGCAACGATTAATATTTTTAATTGCGTTATGTGCAAAATTGAATAATAAATTCTAAAACAGTGTATTGCACACATTTAATTTAATTTAAATGTACTGCTACATACACAAAAGTGCAATAACAAGTGGTTTGCAAACACTTTAAACAAATAAGGTGCTTTGTACCAGCAATATTCCCTTTACACAGTAGCAATAAAATATTTCTTGTGAATGTCAACTTAAACATTAATGTAATCAAATCAAACATAAAACCGAAGCTATTGCCAGGGTATTACCTTTTATCTAGCTTGTTAAAACAAGTTAAAAGTCCAGAGCCACAATCATAACATCATAACAGGAACCTTCTGAGCAACAGGTATAAATCTGTTTTCATGTTTTTTTCTGAACAGAAACAATTTTATTTGATCAGGGATCAGCATAAATATAACTACTTGCTACTGAACATAAGTCGATGTTGAGTAGCAAGTGTCCCTGTTTGAAAATGAATTATGAGGTGCGTAAATTGCTTTCCGTGTGAAAAGGCCTTTAAAGATATCAGCAGAAACATTTTTTTATCAGGGAGCAGCATAACAGTCTATGTTCAGTAGCAGGTGTCCCTGTTAGAGTGAGCGAAAAGTGGGCGCGTTCCTGTGAAACTGTCGCAGTTGTGCTTACCCTCACGCAGACACCCGCTGCCGAAGTTAAATTGTCTTGAACTTTTTGTGCACAACGCGCAGCACAAATCATTGGAAGACAGACTGATCCTCGCTGTTTGTGAGTTTCCAGAATATATTACTGTTTACGAAATAGGACATCAACAGGAGGGAATGTGCATGGCAGAGCATCCCCGCCAAAGTAGATGAAGGCCTATCAGGTAAACAGTGGTGTACTCTACGTGATACGCAGGTATACGCCGTATACCCACTAGGAATAGTCAAAGATTTCCGTATACCCACTTAAAATAGCGAGATGATACGTAACAACATCGTTTTGTGGCAGAACTTTCACACGTTCATTCATAAATTCACGCCGTTTGTGTTGTGAAGCTCTGAACTGACGTTGCGTGGCGGTCACTCGGCGCAAGTTTGAAATTAATTAATGTGAATCACTGAAGGAGATGTGAAACGCGAGCAAACGCAAACTAAACTCTTTTAGTGTTTTCGTAAGCCTGCAGAAGCTGCTGCCACTCCGTGTGACACCATGTCAGGAACGTTAAAGTTACTGAAACACAGAAAACGAGCCAGATGAGGTTGATGTTATCGTAACGTTACCTGGTGAGTGAAAATAGTTTATAGGCCTATGTTATCATTAACGCTGTAATCAGTAACGGAACTGTAACAGCATTATTGGTCTATTTAATCTAGAACTAGTTAGCTAACGTTAATGGATCAGTGAATGCATGTATGTGTGCGTGTACAGCAGTTCCTGGATGCTTGCTCATGCATTTAAGCTGATAAAGTAGCCTACATAACCTACGTTTGACAATGGTTTTTGGAAGATAAGTGAGCTTGAGAGGATATGGACCCCTTTTGGTGTCCTCAGTCCTAATATTCTGTATGAATGAGTTTTGGTGATAGAACTGCACACAGGCCTGTGTTCATTGTTATTACTGCTATTGAAAAGCCTCAGCTTTGCATTATTGTTAATAATAGTTGCAACTTGCACTATGAAATGTGCATTGAAAATTGCCAGATTCATATAACATCTAAGGCTAAATAGCTGAGTTAGATGGTGATTAACACTAAACATTAGACATTTCCACCGTAAATTGGTGCAGAAAATGTCTCCAGGATGCAGGAAATTAAATGTTTAATGCTCAAAGTCTTCTGGGGGGAGGACCCCCCCCCCCAATCGTGTACTCATCAATGAATATTTTTAAAAATACTATTAAAGTATCACGGTATACTCACTAGAAAAAACTAGACTACACCACTGCAGGTAAAGTTATGTAGCGTATAATACTATCCATAGAGCGCCTGCCGTTTATACTCACAGAACGCTGTCTTACTTTCTGAGAACCCGCAGGGCCACGCCACTACTTTGCGATTTTAAGGATGTACCTAAGACCAACATCTTCTCTAATACTGATCAGCATGCAGTGTGTAGCTATCCACATCACTACAGGATTTGTTCACTTGTCTTGCTTAATCTACCTCTCCCACACGCTGTATCCAACATAGTCTGCTGAAGCCTCCCTCCACTGCTTGTTTGAGTGTGTGATTTGCAGGCTGATCAACATCCCACCTCTCCTGTGACCCATGATTTGACTGTATGTGTAGCCAGTGAGCAACGGACTTTCAAAATAATAGTAATAATAAAAAATGCGTTAATGTGCAATAAAATAATTGCCTGTGTTAATTAATTAATGCCTTAACATGATAATAATGCAATAATAACATGTTAACATGCTCAGCCCTAATTCTAACGCATATGTTCTACTTTTCTATTTTACCTTAACACTCATTCCATTCATTTCTCTTCCACCTGACATTGCCAGCAAATATGACTTCATCGTTTATTCTCTATCAATAGGCTCTTTGAGCATAGAGCTCTCAAAGGGGGATAAAGACAAAAGACAGGTCTCCTAAGTGGCTCTTCATCTGCCTGCTGTCAGAATTGACCTTGCTCTGATGGCCTTGTGGAGGTGTTCATATGAGTGTATGTTTTCTCTACGTATTTTGTGCCTAGGAAAAATGTAATTGGTTGATTCTGTGTGTGTGTGTTGACTTCAACGCAAGTCTTTTTCACGTTCACAAATGTATGTGAGCACAGATAGCATAAGAGCTTACAAGAATGTATTTCTTTTTCAGATATTAGTTGTCTTAAGTGATAAGTGAACACCACACACAATTAGACTATGCAGACATTGTACACGCAAGCACAAATCAATGGACAACCACAACTACGAACAGGGAAACACATACACACGCAAGCACACTTATAGCTTCTATATGAATGTACACACAACACACGCGACCATGCATGTCATCCACGTTGAAAATAAATAATTGGGTATAAATTCAAACATCCAAGAACCATGCACAGCCGCAGACACACATAGGAAGATATATTTTGTTGATGTCCAGTCTTCAGCAGGGTGATTAAATGCTAGGTGGAGCACTAAAGGGGAGATTTCCCCTGGTACCTTATCTCCTCACTCAGTGGATGAAAAGAGACATGATGGAAGGTTACATCAACCAAATGCTATGTATCATGCGAATACAAGACAGCCCACCACATACCACCTTTTACATAGGAGGACTGTGAGGAGCCATGCTAGTAACCAATGTACTTGTTCTATTAGAAAGCACATGAAACATAACTCACTCAATAATGGGGATGGACTTTGAATGAGACATTTTTACCATCAAATTAATGATTTTGAAGTGCTCATGATGTGAACTTATACTTTGTTAATACATTTATGAATATTAATACTTGGAAATATTCATATCGTAAGCTATCATTCAGAATTAGCAGCACAAGCCAATTTTAAAAACAAACTTGGAAAGAGTAATGTTATATTAGATACAATTAACTAGTTTATCTATCTCAGACAGATTGACACAAGTTAATATATGAAAAAGATTTGACTTGAACATTTATGATTTAAAAAGTCATTTTGATATGAACTTATCTGACCACAGATGAGTGATTTGCCTTGCTTTTGCCGTTTCCTCAGAAACTCGATTGAGGTACCACGACTGTCTTTTGGTCACATATTCAATTCAATTCAATTGGCATGACTGTGATCAATATTGCCAAAGCATCATATAATATTCACAAACAGGCATTGGGGGCATACACCCTATCTCAGCTGCAGTCTGAAAGGAAGAGGCGTGATCCAAATTTGCGACAATCGGCATTAAGGTGTTAACACGGTCCTACCGGTAGATGAACAACCGAAAGGCAGTGTTGCAGGGATGCGGTTATGACAACTGATTGGCTCCAGGGCACACCGTCACTGCCCAGCAGATGACTGTCTTTTGTTTTTGTCTGTCTGTCTCTTTGGCTTTGGTCCTTCAGTCTGTGAATCAGAATGGTGTTTCTGTCTTTTTTTACTGGAAAGTAACTCACTGGTCCCAAAGAATTAACAAACGAGACAGCAGGAACACAAAAAAGGATTTCAAAAGCAGATACTCAAAATATAAGCAAGTAAGGCGGGAAAAACTTGAAAAAATAAAGTGAAAAATAAAGGGATCTCAAGGACAATGTGTCTCAGCACAAGTTTAGCTCAAGAGAATGAACAATAGAAAAACTCGTTTTAAGGAGATCTGTCCCTGTGGCGTGACAGGAGAGGTCAAAGGTACCTCATTGTCACCTCATTGTCACATACATATAGTGAAATTCATTCTCTGCCTTTAACCCATCCTTCAGGACCAACTCCAGATCGAAGGCAGTGTCTGGTCATTGTCACTGACTGGAGAACCAACCTAACATGTTTTTGATGGTGGAGGAATCCAGAGCATCCAAAGGAAACCCACACATGGGGAGAACATGCAAACCCCACACAGAAAGACCGGGACGAACAGGGTTCGAACCCGGACCTCCTTGTGGTGAGGCCACACTGTGTCCACTAGGCCCATGGTGACCAGATAGACATAACTATAGCCGTTCTACATATAATTCTGCTATCAATACTTCCTTATGATAATGATAACAATAAAAGCTTCATTAAACAGGTTAATATAAAACATATAAATTCATAACTTCAAAAATAGTAACAGGAGAAACTAGGAGGAACTCTTCCTGACCTAACATATAATGGCAATATTTAAGCTCATATTATCTTTTAACCTATAGATGGCAATGTGGTTTCAGGTTGAAAATTGATTTAAATTTGTTTAGGTTTGGTTCAGAAAATTTCTATTGTCGAAATACAAGAAACAGACCGTCTGTCTGGTTGGCTCCAGGGCAAAAGTAGCCGTCTCCAGGGAAAAGTAGTCTCCAAAACTAGAATGGGAGCCAGAGCGTTCAGCTATCAAGCTCCTCTCCTGTGGAACCAGGTTCCAGTTTGGGTTCGGGAGAACCATCCCTTAGTTATGCTGCTATAGGCCTAGACTGCCAGGGGATTTCCCATGATGCACTGAGCTCCTCTCTCCTCTTCTCTCTCTCCCTCTGAGTGAAACCTCATCCCATTAATGCATGTTACTAACTCGACTTCTTCCCTTTCCCGTGGTTGTGTGCTTTCTCTCCCTCTCCTCTCTCCTCCTGTCGCTTCCTGTGGGTGTTCCTTTCTGCCTCTTAAAAGGAAGTTTTTCCTTGCCTGTGTCGCCTAGTGCTTGCTCTTGGTGGGAATTGTTGGGCTTCTGTAAATAACTTCAGAGTATGGTCTAGACCTGCTCTTTATGAAAAGCGCTGTGAGATAACTGTTATTGTGATTTGGCGCTGTATAAATAAAATTGAATTGAATTGTCTTATGGTTACACTTCTGGGCATTCATTTGTAATTCAGTTTACATTTTGATTATTGTGAATTTTAAACAGTATAGAGAGAAAGCCTTTGCTCAGGCTCCATCCACACTACTCCATTTTAATGGAGAATTAAAATGAATACGATCTCCGTCCACACCAGCATTTTCACTGCATTTTGGAGTTGATCTCCACCCACTTTTAATACTTAGTTCTTCCGCATTTTGTCATCCAACTTCCGCTAAAACTGATACGTCACATCCGGCTAGTTAGAATGGTTAGAAAATTTGTTTATAGCTAGTAGGGTTGAGCCGGATACTCGGCTGAAACGAGTATCCGGTACGGATAAAGCATTTTTGCCGGGTACGAGTATTATACGAGTAATACGAGTCAATATCTGTACTCGGATTGAAAAAAAATCGTTATTGCGTAGCTGACTGTGCACTCTCTCTCTCTCTCTCTCTAACCAGTTTTTTTTTACTTCATGCACTGAGTGTCTGACACTTTCTTGCTGTATTTAAAAAAAAATAAAGGTAGTTGTGGTATAAATAAATTATTTAAAATAATATTACAAATTAAGCTACACACACACAAACCGGCCCCTCCCTCTGTCTGCCTCTTACTCACTCACACACACACACACACACACATACCAGTCCTGCACCACGAAGCGAGTTCAACAAACCCAGGATATGTTTCCGTTATCTGGCTTCACTATCCCTAACAATCCCGACAAGCGGCACCACGAAGCTGGTTATCAACTCGGTAAATAAACCCAGGGTTTCCCGATCCAGCCGGGAGCGCGTTCACATAAAAGAGGCGGTGTTAGCAGCAGATGACCAAACAGACATGAACAGGTCCACTGTCAGCAGAGCGTCATATTTTATGATCGAAGATTAAACTGTAACACTACAGAAATACGACAGTAGCACGGCTGAAACTGACACATGCAGGGAGACAGTAAATCGCAGACAGTGAATGTCTAAATGAACAGGCGTAGTCTATAATAATGCCTTGATAAAAAGTGTTCTTATGATCTGCAGAAAATATCAGCCTTATACTTTCAGCTCGGCTGTGTGTCGGCGTTTCACATTAAAAGACTCGGCCGTTCTCCCTCACTTTAAAAAAAACTTGTCGCCACTTCAAAAATCAGATTAATTTATTTAACACACTCAAAAGTGTTCCAAACATTGTTCTAAATTAACTTCATAAAGCAGTGAAACGAAAAAATCCCTTCATGCCCTAAAATTAGCTCAAATAATGTTTGAAAAACTGAATCTGAACATTTAAGCTGCTGAAAACTCACTTTTGCGATGTGGGCGCAAAAGGTGGGACGGAACATGACTACAGTCTCTGTAGTCGGCCTTAGAAAGCTATACTAACCTAAATAGATAGACTATGTTCATATTAAAATGTATTATTTCAATACCAAACTGCTATTCAGCCTCACATAAGAAAAATAAAATCCATTTATTTAACAGCGTCAGGCTGTGTGAAACGGACTGGGAGCAAATAAAAAATATTAAAGACAATTAAAGGCAGTAAATAGGCTGATCCTGCTGTACTGTAAAAACCTATAGGCAACATTAGCCTGAGGCTTTTAATCAGTCTCTCAAGAGTTTCTCCACATTACCGCTGCAACCAGAAAGCAGCCTATTGGCTAAAACAGTCTGTGGGATTTCTTACAGATGGTGATGTCATTTTCCAGAGAGCTGATTGGTCAGTAGGCAGCGTTTTCACAGAGTTAATCTCTTTTCTGGAACATAACCTGCTCGGAGCAGGTTAACCTTTCATAAAAAAGTTAAAAGTTAATAAAAGAAAGTTATGTTGAGTATGAAAACTCTTGTTCATTACATTTTACTTCATCATTGCAACAGCATGTGTTGCATCAGCCACAAATATTTTGAAATGGAAGCAGACAGAAAACTACATAGGAAGAAAAAATGGTCTCATAGTGTCTCATCCGTTGTCAGTGTAAATGTGGGTAATTAGCATAAGTTTTGGACGATATGAAGAACCGGCCACAAGGAACCGATTGGGACATATTTACAAACCTTACTTCGACCCGTCTGAAAGAGTTGATGGAGCATCTGTGAAAAATTATAAAAGTACTGATGCCTACTTGTAGGCTACGGTCCGGTTACACACAGAGGAGGATTTCATCTTTTTAAAGGCAGATGAGAAGCCAGTCCATTAGCCCAAACCTTACGGCGCGGGTGCTAACGCTACAAGTTACTAGCACCCAGAGGTCAGTGGCTTCGTCACTGGGTCCGGAAGGTTGTGTAGCCACGCAGCCTCGATATTATGAAAGTTAAGACTAGATTAAGATCTAGATTATAGAACCAATTATTATTATTACCTTGCAACATTCGTGTCAGACGTATGTTATTCATGTATAGACCCAACATATTGACATGTGTTTGTGACATACACAGCTGTTGACCTGATGACCATCTGCAGACTAAGTATTTTGTCAAATCTCTTGGAGATCAGGCAAGTATGTATAAAAGGTAAAGTAAGGTTTGTTACGTGTACATTAAGCCTAATCACTATCACCTGATATAAGGAATAAAATAGGTAAACATCAAGTGTAATATTAATGCATAGGACTTTGAAATACTTTGAAAGTTGGTAATTAATTTATCTTTTAAGTATATAGACACGTGTTGTAGAAAGTTATTGTTGTTTTCAGGGAGCTAGACACAGCATCTTATGGCTTTCATGTAGAGATTACATTTCACCATTGAACTCTCAAATGTAATAAAGATGAAACTGATTTCCACACTTGGGGATGTGACTTATTCCTTCAAAACACAAGAGTTCATTCCTTTACGGTGTAAGGGGAATCTACAAAGTGCACCTTGTTAAGGTTTATAAAAAAATAACTATTTACTGACAGATAACATGTGGTCACATTGCAAAGGTTTATAAAGAACTATTAAATGACATGTAACATCAGGTCAGATGAAGGTTTATTATAAAGAAAAAATGAATGAATTGGCACTTGTTCCTCAGTGTTATTCTTCAGAATTATATGTACAACACATCCGGGTCAACACATTGTGTTTATATATCAGATGTGACTTCAGATTGAGTGATTATTTTAAAGTACAGCTGTGGTCAGAGAAAGATGGATCCTCCCATTTTATTTCTGCATCACAGTGCATAGACAAGTGGATGTGATCATTCTCACAGTTCTCCACTGCATCTGTGGAAATAGTACAACCATAAACATATTTTTATATTAGGACATCATGAGTTTAATACATCATGGCCATCACAATTATATAATGGTGTGTGTGTGAGAGAGGTGTATTAAAAACGAGACAGTACACACATCTCTAATTATTTTGTTAGTACTTCGGTAAACACTCTCTGGAAACCATGACCTTATCATGGTGGAGAGGTTTGCGTGCCCCGGTGAACCTGGAGACTGTGTTGTCTGGAGCCTAGTGCTCCTGGTAGGGTCTCCCAAGGAAAAGTGGTTCCAGGTGAGGGGCCAGACCAAGAATGGTTCACCAAGACCCCTGATGGTAGACCAAATAAGAGGAGGAGAGACCCTGCCCGGAGGAAGCCCGGGGCCCCCGTCTGAGCCAGGCACAGAGGGAGGCCTCGTCGGCGAGTGCCTGGTGGCCGGGTTTGCCACGGAGCCCGGCCGGGCACAGCCCGAAAAAGCTACGTGGCACCCCTCTCTACATCCTTTGGACCTACCATCCATCGTAAGATCCGCAGGGGAATCGGATGTGCTGCCACATGTGTGGCGGTGAAGGTCAGAGGCCTCGACAGACCAGACCCGGGCGGCAGAGGCTGGCTCTGGGGACGTGGAACGTCACCTCTCTGTGGGGGAAGGAGCCAGAACTTGTGCGGGAGATGGAGCACTACCAATTAGATCTGGTGGGGCTGACCTCCATGCACAGTCTTGGTTCTGGAACGTGCTCGTTGATAGGGGATGGACAATATTCTTCTCTGGAGTTGCTCAAGGTGTGAGGCGCCAGGCGGGTGTGGGGATACTCACAAGTCCCCGGCTGAGTGCCGCTAAGTTGGAGTTTACTCATTGAGGGAATTTCCAATGTGTATCTCAGCGCCATTAAGCCTGTCATGGCAACAATCTCATCTGTTGGTGATGTTGACAGTGCTGAAAGAATATGTCTTCAGGAGGTCCAGACTCCACCATGGATTTTGATCCATTTCTGTGGCGGAACAGAAATCTTCTGGCCAGTTGCTAGCACGATTTCCATCAATGGCCCTTTCAGGGATAGCCTTTTCATACAGGGAAGACTGAGTCACTTTCCCACCTTTAGCAATATTTGAACCTAGGCAGAGTTGTAAAATGTGTTATTAAAGATAGATTTAGAAATTCACATAAGTATTACATGTGTTGATCTGACCAAAGAACAGACAGTCAGCATACTTACTTTAACTTTTACCGTCACTATTTGCTAAAAGGCATCTATTGGAAGCTTTAGATGGTACAAATCACCAGTTAGATCAGTGTTTCCTGAAGGCTGACCAGTGACCTCCACCTCACACAATGTCAGGTATTCTTGTCTTCCAGGAATCACAATGTTAACATAACGCCCTTTCATTCCTTTACACACAAAGGTCTGTGTGGCTCCAGCTGCGATAGATGAGATCACAGCATATCTGATGAATAAGAAAACACAATTATGAGTAAAATCGTGTTACCAGACGTTCACTATGCAGAGATCTCACCAGTTGTTGTATTACGATACTGGTGACGCTGTTGCAGTATAAAATATTGGTTCCTGTTTGGAAAGGATATAGATGTCCAGTGCACTAATTTCCTCTAACTTACACAACAAATATTACATATTCAAACCTAATTAAAGACAGAAAGTTCTGTTACCTCGGATTAGGATTGCCATAGTTAATGAGGGAATTTCCGATGCGGATCTCAGGACCATTGAGCCTTCCGGGGCAACAATCTTTTCTGTTGGTGATTGTGACAGTGATGATCGCATATGTCTTCAGGAGGTCCAGACTCCACCATGGATTTTGATCCTTCAGTGTGTGTACAGGATCCCTCTGGCCAGTTGCTAGCACGATTTCCATCAATGGCCCTTTCAGGGACAGCATTCTCAAACAGGGAGGATTGAGTCACTTTCCCACCTTTAGCAATATTTGTAACTAGGCAGAGTTGGAAAATGTGTTATTAAGGATAGATTGAGAAACTCACAGAAATATTACATGTTGATCTGACCAAGGCTACTGAAGAACAGGCAGTCAGAATAATTATTTTAACTTTAACTGTCACTATTTGCTTAAAGGCATCTAGTGGACACTGGATGGTACAAATCACCAAAATGTGTTATTACAGATAGTTTTAGGAAAGCACAAAATAATTGCATGCCTTGATCTTTCTACCAAAGCACCTAAAGAAACAGCCAACAATATACAGTATTTGATTTGAACTTACTGTGAATATTGTTAAAACTTTTTTTATCATTTCTATTTTATAGAAACAAACAGCTCAAAGCAATTTTGTCATGACATCATGTTACAAGTTGTGTACATGTGTGTTTGCTTTGTTTTGATTTATTGAAGTGAACTGGCCCTTTTTTATATTTATCTTTTTTTTTTAAACTAAAATTATAATTCATTGGAGAAATATTACATATTTGATTGAACCAATTAAAAGAATAATCTCACCAGAAATGCCACTTGTCTGTCCTAGAACAGCCAACAAGATAAAGATCAAATCTGGATTCATCATCCTGTTGAGAAAGTTCAGCACATTTCTATGGAACACTGATATAATGTTATTAAAACTTTTCTTTTATTTTTACTAATGCCATCATATGACTATCATGAAAGAAGCTATACCTGATATCCACGTATACATACTAATTTTATCTATATATACAAATGCTCAAATAGCTGTTTCTGTGTACTTTTCTTGCACCATGCAGATTGCCCCTCCATTTTGTGCATTATAGCCCCCCTCCAGTGTATTTTGACATTTCAATGATATTTCATATTTTTCTGAGTCATTTCCTTACAATGTTGATTAACCAAGTAGTTCGGCAAATATTTTTTGAGAAATAGCTAAATTTTGCGCTCAAAGTTACAAAAGTTGCTTAGTTGTTAAAACGGTGTGGTGACATATGACTTTCGTGACGTATAATAGTTCCTATCATGGGTAAGTAATAGCTACTCCTGCCACACAGTAGTGTACTAAACTTTTAAGTGTAGTGATGTTAACACAGCATATCATTAGTGAACACTCCAGCTGGTCAGTTTTCTGTTTGAGAAAGAATGTTCGCCAAAAATGCAAGTTAAAACTGGCTGGAGGGGGGCTTTAAATTGTTTTCTTCTTTATATACATGCATATGTTTAGCTGCCAACTAAATTCATTACACTTACACTGAACAAAATTATAAATGCAACAATTTTGTTTTTGCCCCATTCATCATGAGCTCTAAGACTTTCTCTATGTACACAAAAGGCCTATTTCTCTCAAATAATATCTGTTAACATCTGTGTTAGTAAGCACTTCTCCTTTATACCAGACAGTATCTGTTGTAGCCACAATTTGCCTCACGCAGTGCAACACATCTCCACCGAAGGCATGTGCCATCTCCACCCATAAATAATGTAATATAGTAGTTTAACCCTGTACCTGAATTAACAAAATAATAATAAATGATAAAATAATAATGATACAAAATAATCAACTAATGATTTGTATTTGAACCCCACCTTTAACAACAAAAAATAAGTATGCACTGAGTCCAAATTAAAGCTTTTCTAACACTGATCTTGATTTGTTTTCTCTTATCTGTTATGCCTTAAGAACAGGTGAAAAAAGCTTTGCCAGGATTATCTTTCTTAATTCCTTTCTTTTTCATCAGTGAAACAGTTTTGCCAAGTGAACAAAATGGAGTTGGTCCGAGTTTATAACTAAACAAGAATGTTTGAAGAAAAAGACCATAACAGCTTATGGGGCCCTATTGCAAAAATCATGTTTGCTCTGTGCAGGCTTGACCAGCTGGATTACTTTGGCACAAAAGAAAACGTCTAATCAATTGGGTTACTGTTTGACCCACTATCATACATTCAACAGATTTATGGACATCTAGGGAAGTGTGTATTATGTCTATGTGTTTTCCCTCAAAGTTCAGGTTGCTTTCATTTTATTGGTTTGTTTTTTGGTTGATTTGTATTAAAGACATTTATAAGCATACACAGAAGTCACCATCTACCAAATCTTAGGTAATCTCCCACAAGCCTAAAGTTTCAGACAAAACATTTAACTGACACATATTTAGATCTAATTTACCCTTATAGGATCCCTTACCCCCCACGACCCTGTACGCAGGATAAGCGGTTGATGATGGATGGATGGATGGATGGATGGATGGATGGATGGATGGATGGAGGATCCCTTACCTGACCAAGACATCAAGATCACAAATATTAAAAAACAAACGAGAAAAAATAAAAAGGGATACGACTGGAAGAACAAGAGTGATAACATAAATATTTCTGTTAACCATGATTGCAATATTTTCCTAACTAAACATAAATATATTGATTAACAAATTATATTATCAGTGTATATTTGTCACATGGTTTTAGTATATTGTTATTTTAACACTTAAAATAAAATGTTTTCTTTTTTTCTTCCTTTGTGCTGGTATGGGCAAAGTTCAATATTTGGAAGTTGTCTAGCTTGTCAGTGTCAGGAGTGTTAAGGACCATCTCACAAACATTTCACCCTAGATCTGAGGCACATTTAGACCTGTCTTAAAAATGATTATTGGTGCATATTTATGGTTTTAGCATTGATCTGTAATAGTATCTAGCTATAACCCAAATACATCAATGATTAGTAAACTATGCATCAAATGTACATAAATCAATGTTTTAGGGGATATTTTAGGAATAGATATTTTATCAGCCTCTCAAGCTGTTATTCACCCTCATTCTCAGTCTGAATTATTTTTTTAATCTTTGATGAATGAGTAGTATCATTATTCTGTCCTTTTCAATTTTTATTACAACCCTCACATATAAAACTATATAATAACACATTACAACAATTTTACTTAAGGCTCATTTATGATGTGATTACTAGCTTGTCATTCCCAATCTGCAATGTGAAGAGGTTATTAACTGGCAACAAAGACATTTGGTAGAAAAGAAAAACAAAGTCACTCACTAATTCTACAAAATACCTACCTTGTAGCTGTCAAACACCCTGGAAGCATCTATGGTCTGCATGTGTGCATAGAGAGTAACTCCTTTATAGTTTTGTGCAGAGCAATATTGACAACAGCTTAATGATTAACATCCTGATATAAGTGTTGTTTGCATATCTTGTATACACAAAAGTTTTTTTCCAAATGTCTGATCACATTTGAAGTTGGTGTTTATGTCCTCTTTGCTGCAGCACCGGAGCCAAAGTCAATAGTTGTTCAACAGGGACAGAGCTGTAACTCAAAAATAAACAATAATCTAAATCAACAGGCAGGAGCGAAACTCCTGAAAATGAAGCCTTCTCAGTGTTTCCCACATGTAGACTTTACTTGGAAGGACCGCCCAGGTATTATTATTGACTGCAACCAAAATACATTTGGTAAACCATTTTAGTATTTTGCAGAAAAACACAGAGAGAGTTGTTATCTATTACGTTACGATGCAGACACGGTGGATATTTTACAGACACTGACCAGGTAAAGCAACAGCGAACACACTAGTGCAGATGTAATAGATTAGCTACCATATTGTTTTTGTTTTGATAGGCTGTGTTATAGAGCCTCCTCCACATGCAGCACACCTGCTGCTAAAAACGGTATCGAGGATGGAGTTTCTTACATTTCTTAAATTTAATTTTCTGTCCTCAATTTTGTTTTCAGTTACGCAAACAGCAACCTACTCTGTGCATACGAGACAATTCTATCTCACACCGGCACTGCCCTCTACTGGACACTATAGGTACTACCTCCTCCAATCAAACGCACGCACTTGCCCACTGAATTTTCATTTTGCATACCGACCGATACTATGTCGATACCGATATGTGCGTGACATATAAATAGCAGTGTCTCTGGGTCATATGAAAACATGCCGTTTTACATTTTTAATGTATGATTTTCAATGTTTCAAAGTCTTTACGTTCCTTTTTGGATGAAGCAGATCCTTAGCTCTAAGAAAAATGTGCTGTGCCATCTCAGACCATCTTATTTTTAAATTTTTTTCACAAAATCAACTTGCATGTACAGTATCTGTGTTTCGTTAATGCTGTTACGATACATCAGTTACCATTTGAAAAGGTTTTAAATCCATATTTAAAACAAATATGACATGCTATGAAAGATAAGACACCACTTGTTACAATAAGAGTGTTGGTAATGTGGGAACATTGACTAGTTTACTTATATCCATGGATGAATATGTTCGTTTACAATTAATACTGTCACAACATATTCTGTTTTAAGAAAAAGTTATGAAAACTACATAATAATTTTCCAATTTCTTTGAGTGTATTACTGGTCTCTTCTACTTAACTTGTATCGTTAGTTGAATTCACAATTTTATTTTCATTTTTCCAATTATATTAGAATATTATATAAGTAACAGGGCTGACACATTGGTAACAGGGTTGACCACAGATACCATATTGGTTATACTGCTTGTTTAAGTTACAGTCATGAGTGTAATGGAGTTATAATGGCATATTCGTAAACTTTTTAATTCAACATAACTAGCACAAAATACTTTATGATGATGATACAGATTTAACTGTAAATCAATTGTTTAATTCAAACATTAAAATTGCATTGTAGGTGAATGTGATAAATTAAATAGTTTGGCCTGTGGGTAAATAAAAATATACTTTTCTTAGCTCTGAGAAGGGTTGAATCGAGGACTTGGTTGAAGTCACAACAGTCGTTATCTATAGATCACGAAAAAATGATTTCGTTATCACGAGAAAACAACAGTCGTTATCTCGAGATCACAAAATATCCCGTTATCATGTGAAAACAGAGTTAAATAAAGATATGAATCAATGGCCACTTAGGGCTGCCGTACTATACTATATGTACTGTAAATTTGCATCCACCTCTTTTCTCAGCATAATAGTGTTATCTCCCACAAGGTGTATGAAATTCACGGCAGGCATGGTCTCTGCTGAAAATGGTAAGGCTGACGCTAAAATTAATGAATCAAAAGCACCAGTGTTACACAGTATTTTTATGTGCACCTTCTCATCACTCCCTTCTACAGAAACTAAACCATCTGAAATAAAAGGCAAGTATGACTGCAGCTCCAGGCTAGACGTGTGTGGTTTTAACTCAAGACCCAGAGTCTCAGTCACCTGCTCAGTAACTGACGCAACAAACATTGCTAGCTTCGGGTTACCATTAGCTCCAGCCTGTTTGGTTCTGGAGCTGAAAGCATAACAGTCTCTTCTCCAATGGTCTCATTTATGCCAATAATTACAAATTTTGTTCGGCACACACATTGCGTTCGCACTGCTCTCGCCCAAAACTTCCTCAATTATCAGACCCCACACCTCCAGCAGAGGGATTTTCTCCGTGACCAAACTGTGAACTAAGACATCACTACTTCCACCATGAGTCAAATTGAGTGGACAAATCTCCAAATGCGAGCAATCACCTCTTTTCCGACCTCTTAACCATTGTCGATCAGCTTCAGGCAACAGTTCATATGCCTTAAGGACAGCAGATTTTACCTCAGCATATTTCAACCCATCACTGTTACTCAGAAGAATAAGCCTCCTGGGCCCTGCAGGTTAACACACATTGTAACATTAATGTTCAAGTGGCATCAGACCACCCCTGTGCCTCAGCTAAATGCTCAAACATTGAGAAAAAATGTTTCTGGATCTTTTTCATTAAACTTGGGAACGAGCCTAAACGACCACGACCATACATCAATGACGTCACTCCCGGTATTTCCATAAATACCCACACAATGCACTTCCTCTTCTTCGCTCTCGCATTAACGCAGACGAACCGGGACCAAGCAGCTAACTTCGAACTAGCTAACAAACATTCAAGCTTACTTAGAGCTAACAGCTGTTTCAATCTAAATTCGAGCTAACAGCAGTTTTGAGCTAAATTTGAGCTAACAGCACTTTTGAGCTAACCCTTTCTAAGTTGCTTCAAAAGGCATCATCTCGCTTCAAGCAGCCGTCATCTCGTTAAGTGGCTTCAAGCAAACAACCGTCCTCTCGCTAAATCGCTTCAAGCAAACAGTTGTCATCTCGCTATGTTGACTCAAGGGATAGTCATTTCAATTGAACAAAGCAAGTCATTACAAACAAACGTCAATTTAAACTGAAATTGTTTTGAGTGAACAAGTGTTTCAAAAATGAATGGGCTCTGGCACCGGGATGCCACTCACTCCCAGTCATCACTAATTGGACTAGAGGCCAGCGGCTGAGGTCCGAGGGCTGAGCACAGGGAGCAGGAGTCGGCTGGACCACCGGTGGGACTGGTACTGATCGGACCACCAACAGAGACCGAGGAGCAGGAGTCAGCTGGACCGCCGGCGGGACTGGTACCGATCGGACCCCCAACAGAGATAGAGGAGCAGAGTCAGCTGGATCATCGGTGGGACTGGTACCAATCAGACCCCCGACAGGGAACAAGGAGGAGGAGTCAGCTGGACCACCGGCAGAGTTGTTACCGGTCAGACCATCGACTGGGCACGAGGAGAAGGAGTCAGCTGGACCACTGACGGAGAACTTGGAACGGGACCACTGATGGAGACCTTTTGGCAGGCGTCGTCCGGACCACCAAATGGACTCTGGCCGCAGAAACAGGAGTCGACCGGACCATCGGCGGACCTGGTGCCGGTGATGGCCACCACAGCCAGCTGGGAAGATGGTGATGTGACTTCCTGCAAAGGAGGGCTAGTAGGCCACAGACTGGCTGCCTGTGCTTCTTCTGACTCCCTGGCCTTCATGGCAAAGATGGCCAGGAGAGTCACAGTCCCAGAGTCTTTGTCAGGAAGGCAGATGGGCAGGCCAGGCAGCTTATTAGCCGGGAATCAAGGGCTGGTATGTTGAGGAAGTTAATAGACCACTCTGGAACGATGCTTTTCAGTCACTTTCTTGTGAGCTAGCAACAAAATAGCCTCTTTATGACAGTGATTGTTGGCTTCTCTCCACATGGCCTTGAGCTCCACTAACTCACACCAGTCCACCAGTTAAGAAAAAATGTCTGCTGGGTCCATTGTGGGTGTTGTCATAGTATCAAAGACGCTGAGTGCAGTGGCAGACGAACAGAGGTGTGGACTCAAGTTGCAGACACTGACGAGGAGGTTGCAGTTCAAATAAAGATTTATTTCAAACAAGCTTTCGTGAACACAAGGTGAGAGTCCAAACAAAAATGCAGAGTAATCGAAACACGGGGAATATCCAAGGAAACAGAATACAAGGCAGGAACACTCAGCTTAAGACGATGACACCACGAGGACTAAACAGAACTGAGGACAATATATACACACAAGCAGGCACGGCAATTAACACATAAGCCATCAAGCAGACAGGAAACAAAGCTAGACAAAAAACACATGAAAATGATCACTACAAAATGAAACAGGAAGAAAAAAAAAGGAAAAAAAATGAAACAGGAAGTAAAGCTATCGACAATACACAAGGACGTGAAACCAAATACTACAGAGAACAAGCAGGCAATGATCAGCTAACCAAACCTAATCAAAAACACAGAGGCAAAGAGTAAAACAGGAATGGACATAATCAAAATAACCAAAAAAACGCCACACAAAAACCCAAGAGCATGATAGCCAGTAGAAATTACTTGTGTGCCTCTGAGCACATCATGTTATACAGAATGAAGGTTCTTATTCATGTGCAGGTGTTAAACTACAGAGAGAGAACATGTTGCTCTGGCAGTGATAATATATGTGCCTTTGTTAGCATTAATGCAGTGCATGTGTATGGACACAAACTCTATCAAAAGTCATCACAGCTGCTAGAGCATACTGACAGCTGATCCAACTTTGATTAGCTGCTGATGTCATCAAAAAATGACGCCACTTCATGTGATGTGAATTCCTTTGCCCAATCCCAATGTCCCCCCTAAGCCCTGAGTCCTCACAGATTTTACTGACGTCACTTGGAAAGTGATTGCGGACAAGAGGCTGCAAGGGCTCAAAATGCTGTTAACAGGAACGGGACAGCCCTTTGCCACATTACGTTGCACAGTTTTTATTTTATGTATTTGCCTTATTTTTAAGTCCTGCAGGCTCTCGCCCTACAGAGTGGAGGAGAAGTAGCCTGAATGTCAATATTTATTAGTCAATACACTATTGTTGGTCAAATAGCATCATTAAGCAAAAACTAAAATAAATAGTTGAATAAACTAAGTGTGTAATAAGGTTATTGCATTTCTCTGACTTCATGTGTTCTATGCAGCATCTTAAGTTAAGAAAACTTTCAAAAATGTTGACATCAGTGTATGTGTCGATGCTTGTTTGTTTACGGTTTTCTTCTCTTAAAACGCAGATTTACCGTGATATTTTTCTTGCTTCTGGGCTTTCCCTGGTAACTCACGTTTCACGTCATACCGCTCTAAACTGTGGGCAATTCCCTCAGCCAAAGTCTGCAGAAATGCAGACATACGAAAAGGGTCTATAAGGGGCTCAAAATGTCCACGAGAGAGCCCTCGCGCACTTGACGATTTGACAGTGGGACAGCCCTAAGCCCTCACGGACTTCCTGGGAACGTGCCTCAAAATCTGTGAGTCTGTGAGGGTGGACATTGGGATTCAGCCCTTCTCTACTCCCATAGTTTCCTTGCGTCTCACCATGCATGCTGGGATGTACTAAGACACAAGTGAGGGAAAGATGGATGCAATTAAGAGAAATCAGATGCACCCAGTGTAACTGCTAGGTGCTAATTGCAAATCAAGAGGAGCACGGTGGACATGAGTAGGTCAGGTGATGAGTTGAGAGCGTCTTCCCGCTCACACCGCGCCCCCTCGCGGTAGAGTCTGTAATGATTGGCAGCAGCCATACCACCTTTCTGGATGGTCTGTTCTGCACATGCGCATACTTATTCCTGCCCAATTTGTACCATGCATGTGTAAACATTGTAGTTGACAGCAGAGCTGTGGTTGACAGAAGCCCGTGATTTAACATTAAAATTTTTAAACTTAAACTCTAATCTTCCACACCAGTGAAAGCTTGATATTAAAGTCATTAAAGGTATCAACAGTTCCATAGAATGTTGGCATAGTAAGTGTGCACAAAAAAATAGACAATAACACAACCAGCATAATTGGTGCTTCTTTTTATTGAGGATGTCCACAAATAATGCATATAAAATGATTAAAACAGAATAAAATACCATACACAATACAATAATAATAAATAATTAAAATAATATAATAAAACAAGATTAAAAAAACAACTAAAAAATATGGGCAAGGATCTTAATAGAAACATACAACTTTGGACTAACATTAATAAAATGCTTCTTTTTAAAGATTATATGATTATTTAGATTAACGTTAAACAGCTGCAATAATTAATATTACAATTATATTAATAATACAATTATTAACACTACAATCATTAACACTACTATAAATATCTGTACCATTTTTCATTCAGTCTATAGCAACATTACCTTTACTGTCTGTACCTCTATGTGTAGTATACTGTGTAGTCCGCCTCGCTCCTCTCTCTCTCACTCTCTCTCTGTTGCTCTCGCTCTCCTTCCCCAACTGGTTGAGGCAGATGACTGCCCACCCTGAGCCATGGTTCAGCTCGAGGTTTCTGCCTCTTATAAGGAAGTTTTTCCTTGCCTGTGTCGCCTAGTACCGGCTCTTGGTGGTAATTGTTGGGCTTCTGTAAATAACGTCACAGAGTATGGTCTAGACCTGCTCTTTTATGAAAAGAGCAGGTTATCTCCTCTGTGAGATAACTGTTGTAGTGATTTAGCGCTATATACTGTAAATAAAACGGAATTGAATTGAATTGCATGGGCGGTGGTTAGCACTGTCGTCTCACAGCAAGAAGGTCGTGGTTTCAAACCCCCGGTTGCCCCGGCCTTTCTGTGCGGAGTTTGCATGTTCTCCCCGTGTCCGCGTGGGTTCTCTCTGGGTGCTCCGGCTTCCTCCCACCATCCAAAGACATGCAGGCTAGGTTAATTGGTGTCTCCAAAATTGTCCTTAGGTGTGGATGTGAGTGCAAGTGGTTGTTTGTCTGTATGTGGCCCTGCGATAGACTGGCGACCTATTCAGGGTGTACTTTCAACCAATATCAGCTGGGATAGGCTCCAGTGACCCTGTACGCAGAATAAGCGGTTGATGATGGATGGATGGATCGATGGATGGATGAATTGAATTGCAATGAATAACTTTTATTTAAAACTGGGCCCCTTATCGACACCCAATCCTGCACCACCTTGACCAACCCACCCTTAGTTTTAATACAAACACGGGCAATTTCAAAGAAGCTCTTGGCCATTAGCCTTATAGGGACACATATGGAGTCCCTAACAACCTTTTCCAAATTCAGTGTTATAGACTCATCCAGGCCACGCTTACATATTCAATTACTCAGTATGAATATAAAGCCCAAAAGGTCATTACAGTTTTTTGAACAAATACACATACTTCATCTATCAAATTCAATCTTGAGGACTACATTAATCAAAGTATTGGTCAAATTATGTGCAAAATGGAAATACTGACTATATGGCTGTGTTAGCTGAATTGATGATCATAATAATATAAACAGAGTTTTACCACATATATAGCTTATTATACTGTAACCATATTTGCAGCTGTATCCTATGACCTGTGACGTGCTACTGATTAGTGATTACTGTAGGTCAGTTCTCTTGAGGCTGTTACAAGGGAACCTGTAGGTGTTAATAATCTTTATTAATATTAAGGGAAAAACAAAATTCAGGTGGCAGGTGATGATTCCAAATATAATAGAATATAATGCAGTAAAGCTCTCGGGCACTATGTGTTGCTTTTAGATATAGATATCTTTATAGTTTATTTCTCATTATACAACATACGGTTGCTGTATAATGAAGCCAAAGTTTGTAATCATTTTCATGCTGCACACACAGAACTTAACAAATGAATATATACACATTAAATGTGTATACAAATATTTTATCATCTTTTTGTCTTTGTTTGAGGAAGTAACTTCTGTAAATATGACTGTGGCACCTTTACTCACCTCACTGATATTAAATAATTTTAATTCGGTTATAAACTCCTGCACTTTAACTTGTGTGTTTCAGCAGGTTTCTGCTGATGTTCAAAACTTTCTGCACATTCTGAATATCTCCCACATATGTGTTCTCTCACAGGTCCAGTAAAAAAGTAATAATATTACGAGAATAACGTTATCATTTATGAGAATTTATAACATTTTTAAACAGTCTACCTGCCCTAAACTCTGCTGTGCATCAGCCTGCTATGTTACCGATTTGGCCCCCGCAGACCGTCTGAAGACACAGAACCGTTTGGGACTGTACTACTGTAAGAGAGGAGGAGGTGGATAAACTAAACTTACTAAACTACACTTTTGATCAGACAGAAATATCACCACAAATCCACACAAATGTTCACTTCAGCACCTCAGATTTATAAATAAAGTGTAGGGCTGTCCCCCAATTAAGGATTTCCAAAGTTGAATCCGTTACATTTTACGTTATCGTTTACACCAGAGGTCACTAATAGCCAATCAAATCTGTGCATTCCGATGCTTGTAAGAGGGAATCAAAGAGAATAGGAAGCATTACAGCAGTTGATTTGTTATGATGTGTTGAGTGTTTATTATAAAATTGGAGACTGCGCTTCATCACTTCAAGCTACACTTTTTATTTAATTTTTTCTTTAAATTAGGCACTTTATTTTAGTTTACCTAAATTTAGAATTTAGAATTAGAGTAGTTATTTGTTATCCCTCCAGTTTGATGTGAAAACTGAAATATTGTTGAAATATTATTTGATTTGACAGTCTGTTGTTGACTAAAAACATATGTTGATACAAGTATACGTTACGGTACTGAATAATAACGCAAGTTAGTCGTTTTGATGTTCCGGACCTTTGCTTCGGAAAATTTTCTCTAACTGGACCTTTGAATTCTAATTGAATACCCCTGCACTACACACTCACTCACATACACTACGCCTACACATGTGCACTGATGCCCCCTACTTTGAGGGTTAGGGTGACAATTCTGGATTTATTCACGCACTTTAAAAACATTTATTAAAAGCTTTTATTCTTTTCTCATTTTTTATTTACAGCATTATATGTTGAAATGTATATTGTAATAGACAGTATATTAACTTATTGGGAGAAAACTGGTAGTTCTATGTAAAATCAGACGTTGAGCACCCCCATATCGCCCAAATGGCATAATCCTGTGAGAATGACAGTCGAATCAGGCTCCGCCCATCGAAGCATCGAATCTTTGACTAATCGGGGTCAGCCCGAATACAGAGTAATATTCTATTAATATTTGATTATTTGATTCACTTTTGTTTCCATAGAAAAGTCTTGCACTGTTTACATAACCTGCTTATACATTATGTTAACAAGACAGGGGTGTAGCTTGTCTTTCTGCTTTGTACTACAAACAGATTCCAAATCAAACAGACAAAATATGCTTATTTAAGCAGAATTTACCTTGGGTGGTGCTCACTGTAGGTCATATTAAACAGCTGAAATATGTTCTCTGAATTTCATTGCACAGAATGCATGTCAAGTGAATGATATGATATAAAAAAGGATATTTATAAAAGGAGAGATCATATGTATTCATGTAAAGTTTGTGTAAAGAAAATCTGCAGCATGGTATTGCTGAAACAGCATGATAAGCTACCTTGCACCTTACAAACAAAGCGCATTTTCTGCTAATCATGTGAGGTGACTTTAAACAGGACAGAGAGAACCATGCCTTTAATTAGACATGTTAAAAGGGTATCAAATTATATTAACTCAGTGAAAGATAAGATAACATCAGCCTTTGTTTCACAGTTGAGAAATTTCAAACAAGTGGACAGCATGGAATAAAGTAAAGTGATAAGTGACATTAAACATAATACTAACAATATAAAAAAGCTAAATTACACAATACTAAAATAAAAAAAATATATATATTTTTACAACTATAAAACAAATTACCTAAAATTAAACAGTGCAAGTGACAATATGCATGTTGGTGTGCTTATCCTGTAGAGTTTATAACAGATAAAAACAAATTCCACTATTTAACAATGCAAAGTGACATTGTGCATTGAATTTCACTTAGTCTCTGAGTTGTAGTTGCTTAACAGTGTTGATTATAAAGTCGCACAGCTGCATGAAGAAAAGATCTTCTGAATCTCTCCCTCACACAGCGTAGATGTATCAGTCTGCCACTGAAGGAGCTGCTCAGGAGCAGATGATAGTGTCTCATGAAGGGGGTGGGACGAGGTGTCTAACATGAATGAGAGCTTCGCTTTCACCCTCCTCTCTCCCAACACCTCTACTGGCTCAAGCGAGCATCCTAAGACAGAAGTTTGTTCTCCGTTCAGTTTGTTTTAATCAGTTCAGTCTGTCTGCCGTTGTTATGCTGCTACTCCAGCATACCACACCAAAGAAGATGGCTGACACCACCAGAGTCATAAAAGGTCCTCAGGAGTGTACCTTCCACTCCAAAAGACCTTAGTCTCTTGAGAAGGAACAGTCTCTTCTGGCCCTACTTGTAGAGTGTGCTAATAATATCTGTGCAGTCCAGTTTATTGTTAACCTCGAAGTACCACCAGCTCCTTAGTCTTTGCTGCATTGATAAGGAGGTGGTTTTGATTGCACCAGTCCACAAACTCCTGATTCAGTTCTCTGTTCACTCTGTCATCCCCATTACAGATGAGACCAGCGACGGCTGAGTCATCAGAGAACTTCTGGAGCTAGCAGTCTAAGGTGAAGTGTAGAGGGTGAAAAGGAAGGGTGCCAGTATTGTTCCTTTTGGCACCCCCGTGCTGCAAAACACTGTGTCAGACTGACAGTCAATCCTTAATCCTCACAAATTGTGGTCTGCTGGTGAGGTAGTCCAGGATCCAGGCTGAGGCGAAGGCCTACTCCAGCGTTCTCCAGCTTTTCTCTCAGCAGCGTAGGATGGATGGTGTTAAAAGCACTGGAGAAATCATAAAACATGATCCTCACAGAGCTTTCGTTTTTTTCCAGGTGGGAGAAGGATCTGTGGAGAAGGTAGATGAGGGCGTCATCCACTCTGATGCCAGGCCAGTATGCAAACTGCAGTGAGTGCATTAATGGGTTCACAAGTGGACAAAGATATGCAAGAACAAGTCTAAATAACTAATGCTCTATTTTTACTGTTCATGACTTTAAGCACCGGTGTTGGCTAACAATTACATAAAATATGAAATGAAACAACAGTAATGAAATGACAGGGTAGGCTATCAGCTAGCTAACATCACTTAAAAGTAAACTAACATCACTTTAAAGTAAAATAAATGTGAATTGCAAAACTCCAAAGGTAGGAAAGTTAAGTGTGTTAAAGAAGCTAGATAGCTAACTACTAACATTAACCTGCAGCATCTCCATTTGCGTGTGATGCACTGGACTGGAGCAACTGCCGCTGCTAGTGATGAGGGCAGACAAGACGTTCAACAAATGGAACAGATTCCAAACAGACAGACACAATATGCTTTTTAAGTAGAAATTACCTTAGGTGGTGCTCACAGCAGGTCATATGCTGCTTAAACAGCTGAAATATGTTTTATGTAAACAGCATGAAAAGCTTGGTTGCATGCACAAACGCAGCGCATTTTCTGCTATTCATGTGAGGTGACTGTAGACTGTAGAGAACCATGCCTTCCAAAAGACATGTTAAAGGAGAACTCTGGGCAATTGTTGAGTTAATCTTGATCGTTATACCTTTGTGAGTACTGTCTATAGAAAAAAAAAAACAAAAAAACGAACTGGATTGGTGCTTGCAACACGGAGCTGCTACAGCTAATGCCCAGAGCTCCCACTCAGCTAAAACAGCAGTTATGGGGGCATATACATAAAGAGTGTCTTTGTGCCTCTTAACAGACAGAAAATGTATTTAAAATGTCTGTCCAACATGAACAGGGCCCTTACATGACAACAAGATGCGTTTAGTAACTTAGCCATTGTTTAAATCCACCTAAATAATGTTTTAGACGGCTAGCTGTAGTCTCGCGCGCTGAAGTCCCGTGGGAACTCAGTTGTTGCCAGAAAAAGGTAAATTGCATTGGAGTTACTCACAAGTGAAGAAATTATTGCTATTGAAGGCAGGGTAGGTAAGTTTGAGAAACTCGCTCAAACGGCCAGATTTTTAAAAGTATCCAACAGAGAAACTCCCACCCCCTCCCTTCTGGGCTCCTTCCAAAGCCACGCCCCAAAACACGTGAACGCGCGTTACCAAGTGCTGGAGAACGAGCACAGTGTGTGACGAGCGGAGAGCAGCGATGCAGCGGCTTGCGTCAGGGGTAAGAAAACATTTGACTTTATCGTTATGAAAATAAACAACTAACGCGGCTGTTCTCACTATCGAGCTAGCATGTTTATATTGGATAGGGTTAAAATTCAGTAACGAGCTGGTGAGCTAACTGTTAGCAACAGGTAGCTGTGCTAACAGCTGCGGTAACACTGGGCAAAGCTAAAAACAGGCTTATACACATTTTCCGTTTCCATCAGTTACACTATACGAACGTGAATTTCGTGTTAGACTCGTAACATGTACGTTATTTTGCATGTTAGAGCTTCCACTGTGACAGCTTTATTGTCTCTGATGAAGACTGTACACCAGAGCCAAGCACAGACCGGGACCGGCCCGGGGTCGAGGCGAAGCAGAGGAGGGAGGGCTGCCAGGGTCCGAGGAAGGAGAGGCGGGACGGGAGGACGAGGTGCAAGCCGAGCAGCACATACCTGCATCGAGCTTCATACTCCAACAACGGCATATGAACAGGTATATATATATTTTAATATTAGTCTGTTATCTCCCAGTGTGCTTGTCTCAAAGTTTCTCTGGTGTTTCCCCCTCAGCCCTTTGGGTGTCAAAATAAAGTGCTGTATAATCACTATTATTACTTTTTTATTATTGTTTACTGATTAGAACAACTACAGCTGGGCTCATCTGTGTTATGTACATTGACCTGGTGTGTAATGTGGACACAGAAGTCCTGTTAGAGAACAACAAGTCCCTGTTCAATAAAAATAACTGATCATGTTGATGAATGTTCTGTCCAGTTACACAGATCTTTCCCATTTGGAGTTCTAACAACTATATATTCCTTTACAGACCAGAATCTGAGGACTGTGGACAACATCCAGACTACAGTGTTTCCATGCACCACACATGGCTGATCTTCAGACCCAGGACAGAGTAACAGACAGTTCAGTCAGGCAGCATACAGATAGTTTGTAGTGTGGCAGTGTGGAGAACTTAGAGTCGTGATGTTTCTAGAAGATATGCAGCTGTTCTCCTGATCCATTAGGACAATACAGAGGTTTAATCCTAGCAGGGTGGAAGATGTAATGTCACTGACTGCTACACAAATAATTCCCTCTGTGTGGATGAATACCTGTTCATTGTTAGTTTTATTCCCAGGAGGGTAGAGAAAATACAAAGTACGTTTCCCTGTTCTGGATAATATTTTCATTCTTTTTTTAATAAAACATTGAAAATGATTAATGCCTTTTCTTTACACTTGCAGCATAAACAATCAAGCTACTACATTTTGTCTTATGTCTCCAATAATGACATCCAGATGTGGTATAACACTTGTTTATTGTTATTAAATACTACAACCTATCACAAATAGATCATTTTAAACATCTTTAAAATGAGTATATACAGTATCGACAGTGTCCACAGGTGTCCTGACTGATTATGAAGACAGTTCAGACTTGCATGTAGCATCATATCACTGCTGTGGAGATGATTAAATATACCACAATCACCTCTCTGACATGATTACCACATTTCAACCATATTACTTTTTGATTTATATTTTGCTGTATCTAGCAACACAGTTGCGGCAGGGACACCTGACTGAACCCCATGTTGACAGGGATCATCAGGTCTCCTGGTTCTGCTTCTAGGCATCTCCTCAGTAGTAGGCAACTGTCGGTGGAGGAGGAGGAGAGCACACTGGATGTCTTTTTGTTGTACACCTTGCTTTACCTGATAATACAAAAAGGAGGATCAACTTAGTGAAAAGTTTGTAATACCTGACATTATTCTCTAGCAGTTAGCATTTCCACATAAAATGCAATCAAAACAATAAATCAACAACATCTGTATTCCTCATACTGTTTAATATTTTTGACTCATCACTTATAAATGTATTGAGTAAAATGCAGAGGAGTACTCATAATGCAACATACTGAACTGTGTCATCAGCTTTTCTCCTGGATGGACTGTGGACATGGTGGTTATGATCCAGGCCAACCAGTGTGGTCCTTTCAGTGTATACTGGTGAGAAGCACAGGGCTATGACAGACTCCAAATCTGCAGGTGACCTGAGGACACAGTGGAAATAAAACATACAGGACTTTTTTTTAACTTCTGGTAAAATAAGTAATGACATCAACAAGTAACAGCAGCATTACAAAAGGTTTTCACACAGTAGGTTTAGCTATGAACAATGTCAAACTAACGTTATATTATAGGTAGCTTATATACCAGAAACAGATACCTTTAGCCATCATTGTTTATGTATAACGTTACTAACGTTGACATGTATCTCATAACTACAAACACACAGCTACATCATCATATTTGTAAAAGTAGCAAACATCAACTGCAGACACAAGATAATCACACAGACCGATTAGATACAAGCTGTAAAGATAACTAAAGATAACGCAAGGTTAGGTGTAAACATAGTAACATTAGGCCCTATAATAATAAACCTATATGGTGAATAACTAAATTCACCATAGCAGTCTACACTTACATTGTCTTACCTCATGTTAGCGTCGGAAAACAGCTCACGCTGCTGTTTTCCAGCTCACCTACAGCTGGATATAATTCATCGTCTCTACTCTGGCTCCTACACCAGCCTGCACTTGTAGCAGCTGTTAGCTCTATGCTAAGTACGTAGCTACCGTTAGCTGTACGCTTAGTTGGTAGCTACCGTTAGCTCTATTCGTAGGTAGCTATTTGCTAGCGATGAAAGTAACAAATTACCATCAAAATGATAAAAGCCAGATTACCTGTCCAGCAGAAATAAAGCCACCACGCTGTGTCAGCCCCTCGGAGTTCCTCAGTTGTCACTGTCGTTGAAAAGCCATGCAGATATTAGCTCCCGGTCTGACCGCTTCGCTCGTCAGGTCTGAGCGAGCTGACCGGGCGCGCGCATCGGGGCAGCTCATGTAGCAGCGAGGGAGAGTGACAGTCGGCCAGTCAATCATTGCATTCGGTCCGAATGGAACAAGTGGCTGTGTTTAATGCAGCCCTGACAGGACTACAGACAGCCGATTTTTATACTCTCTTTTTCAGTGCACCTAACTTTTTTAATATGCATTGGTGTATATAGACAGTTTCAACAAATATGACAAAGTGTTTTAGAAGCAACTTGCCTACCCTACCTTTAACTATAGATCCTGGCATTATAATACAACAAAAATAGATTTTCAGTGTGTATAAAAAGATGTTTCTTGACATTCTAGGCAGTTTACAGTGTCTGGCTGGGACACTTGCTTACACACCTCACCATTCCCTGACTGCCTGTCTGTCTCGCTGTAATTATGCTTATCCTCTTTTGGGGTGACCCCCACCCCCAGCCCCATTTGCACTCTGAAATCTTTATGGATATTGAGCTGGTTGTCATGGAAACAATGAATATGCCAGGCACACGGTCCCCCCTTTTTCATACAATTAATATGCAGCCTGATTTATCCTTCTTTCTTTGGAGGGGTAGATGGGAGGAGGGGTTCTGGTAATTGGGGTAAGAAAAAAGGGAGGTATAGGGGAAATGAAATTAGCAGTTTTTTAAATGCATCTGAATTTTGAGGTGTGAGGATATGAGGACACTTAGAGGCTGGGTGGATAGATGGACTGATGGGTATGGAAAAAAAGCGGATCAGGAAGTGGAATTAGATGATTTTAGATCAATCTTTCAGATCAATTTTAAGCAACCTGAAAAACATTTCCCCCCCTTTCATTTCCAAATTGTGATAGTTGTGACAATGTAAGGATGGGTGGGTTGATGGATGAGAACAATGACAGACTAAAAGGAATGATATGTGTTCATCCATCTGTATAGTTTCTACAACATGTGACTTTTTATCCATAGCTTAATTTGAAACACTAAAAAGGACAAAAAGATTTATTCAAAGTCATTTTTTTAAAAAGACTGAGAGAAAATGAGACGTGATTTATATATTGTCTATGGTATGGGTGAATATGACATAAAGCATGTTTGGTGTAATATGGGAAATTAAACCTTGAAGTATTTTATGTATTTACAGTATGTATCTATGTGTAAGTATATATATATATATATATATATATATATATATATATATATATATATATATATATATATATATATATTTATCCTTTCATTGTCTGTTCATCTTTTTCTCTCATCTGTATCCATCAACTACAACAGCACATATTATCCTCCCTCATTAGACTCAACATGAGAGTCCTTCAGCTGCAGCACAGGGCTTGTTCTTACAAGGGGGCCTTGACACAGAGAGGGCAGAGAGGGAGAAAGAGAAAAAACTGTAGGAGAAGAAAAAGGAAACAAGGAAGAGTGAGAATGGGCGGAAATGAACGAGAGAGAGAGAGAGAAGTGTGAGCGAGAGCCAGGTGACAGCCACACAGATGCAGTCAGGTGGAAAGAGCCAAACGCTGCCAATTAATTTCCTCCACATGTTTTGAGACAAAAGCCTGTGCACTTGACCCTCCTGTGAGCTGAGGGAAGAGAGGTACGGGTGTAGGCATTAGGGGGAGGGGAGATGGAGGGGGTGACAAACTGTAGGAGTAAGATGATCAAGGGGCTAGAACAAGAACGATAGAAAGGGGAGAGAAATGAAGGTGCTGAGGGAGAGGTGGGGAAGATACACTTTATTGCCAAAAAAAAAGATACACTTTATAGGCACATGAAGGTTAATAATTTCCCATTCTTAATCTGTTGGGTTTAATATGAAGACCTGGCTCGCAGTCTCCACTCTAACTTATCCTAAACGTGTTCTATAGGGTTGAGGTCAGGACTCTTTGCAGGCCAGTCAAGTTCTCCACACCAAACTCGCTCATCCATGTCTTTATGGACCTTACTTTGTGCACTGGTGTGCAGTCATGTTGGAACAAGAAGGGGCCATCCCCAAATTGTTTCCACCAAGTTGGGTACGTGAAATTGTCCAAAATGTCTTGGTACACTGAAAAAAATGACACTTTGAACCAACCTAAAAATATTACTGTGATTTGTTACAGCTAAATTTATTACTTTTTCTGAAACTATATTTTTTAATTTGGCTGAAACTTTAATTTTTAATTAAATTTCAATCAAAATAATTTAATTTACCCAACTTAAATTTGTAATTTAATACAAACTATAGTTTTTATAGCCGGCATGTTGCATAGTGATTGCTGGTGCTTTCACAATGTATTCTGGGAGCTTTCTTGTAGCCCTCCGTTTGAAGTGTGCCTCTGAAACATCTTTGATTCGAGGGCTGTGTAACTACCCCTGTATTGCAACAAGAATCCAGATACCTTACCTCTAGGTGTGAAATTGCAAAATGAAGGGGTAGAGCCAAGTGGTAGGGGCAAGTGATGAAATGGGATTCATCCTTATGGTGTTTTCAGACCTAACGCAAATTTTTGCCTTCCCCGCGTGAGTACATCCGCTGCAAGTGTTCACACACAACGCAAAAAGGCGATTTTAACATGATAAACACAACTTGCTATTACTACAGCTGTAAGAACCCAAAGTAAACATTTTGTTGTGATTAAATAGCAATAAACGGATCAAACTGATACCCGAAATAACTACAATACGATGCAGTTTTGTTAAACATAAATTCATGCTTTGTCAGGTCTGTCAGCAAGACAGCAGGACAACAACTTCTAAAATGTTTGCTTTCTGAATGGAGTTCGGATAATCAGGGCTATGCTATGCTAACTTTGTCACAGTAAGGTACAACGATAGCTGGAATAAAGTACATACACATGTTTTCTGAACTCACCAGGTAGTTCAACCTCCTCGCTTTCTTTTCTCCCAGCACTGTCCAGTTTTGTCCGGTTTTTATATAAATATGAAGTACTGCCAAACGACGCTAACAACACTGGAACCGGATGTGCACGGAATCTAGCTTGAGAAGCTCGAGTGAAGATAAATTAACGCTGTAATCCTAAAAGCTAAAGTAAAAAGCTAATTTGATGAAAGCAGTTTACTCCGAGCTCCTCCCTTGTGCAAACGGCGTAGTTGCAAGGAAAGTCCAGTCCGACCACGGGTGTTTATCTTTCCAAAGCTGGAGCGCTGCTCCGTGCTCCTCTAGCCCAAATTTAACAGCTGTCAGCCGGCCTGCATATTTTGAATTGCTCACTCTGCCTGGCCCTCTCCACACAACGCTCTGAAGCTGTCGGTCAATCTCAACACTGATAGGCTATGGCAACACAGTGTCACGCGAATTTCTTGCTATTATTTAATATTTTAAAATTCCTTAATTCCTTCGTGTTGCCTTCGCCTTCGCGTCGCCGGCACCACCCCCTTCGCGTCGCTCGACAGGAAATCGTGGCTCTATGCGTCTTTGCATTGACTTTATATGTAAACTCACCGCCTCGAAAGCTCGTTTCGCTTTTGGTCTGAAAGCACCATTAGTGTCCATCACCAGGATGCCCTTGGCATTGTGGCTCTAAAAATTTTACTGTTTTTATTACATGTCAACTACAGTCTTGGTCCTTGAACATAGCGTTGTTCTGGCAGCTAGACACTGGGAAGTTAAGGCAGATACTTAATCACTCACTCATTATCAACCTCTTATCTTGTGTACAGGGTTGCGGGGGGATGCAGTTGACGTGCGAAATGTGAGGTACAACGTGGACAGGTTGCCATTCCATTGCAGAGCACATATACAAACAAGCACTCACACTCAAAGACAATTTAGAGTCGCCAGTTAACCTAGCCTGCATGTCTTTGGATGGTGGGAGGACCAGAGCACCTGGAGAGAACCACACAGACAGGTGGAGAACATGCAGACTCCACAAAGAAAGGCCTGGGAAGACCTAGGTTTGAACCCACAAACTTCTTGCTGTGAGGCGACAGTGCTAACCACTGCTGACAGGACAATGAATAGCAATAGGAAATGGGGAGTGTGAAAGGGGGCGACACGCAGCAAAGGGTGACAGGCTGGACTCAAACCTGGGCCATAGCAGTAAGGACTCAGTCTTGTACATTGGATGGGCACCAAGTGAAGCTAACCACACTCCACCTGAAGTTAAAATAAAAATTAAGGAATTATAGGAAAGTTGTAAGAGCAACCTCGTAGTGCAAATACTTCTGTTAGCTGAGCTGATCTGTGGAAGTGACAAATTAAAGACAAACAATTTGAACATTACTTATCCCCTCAAAATAGGGACAAATGATCTTTGTGGACCTGATGGCAAAGGACAAATTCTGTTTTTTTCCCCTCTATCCTTCCCTTCTCTTTTTTGCACCAAGAAGAGAAGAAAGAGACACGCTATCAAAATGATAGGAAGAGAAAATCCTATCATTTGATTGTCTGAGAGACTGCCATCCCCCACCTCCACATGCTCAACACCCCATTTTAGTCTCTCTGGAAAAATAGACTGAAACAAGTAGTCTGGCGGGGGGAGGCAAACTGGTGCCAGAGATGTCATTAGAGAGGACCTAAGAGCAAGCGATTGAGCAGAGAGTGCTTCCCTGGAGAGCCAGTGTAGTCTGTTCTTTCACTGAGATTCCCTCTTAAGACCCCTCTTTATCCTTTTTTCTTTCTTGCTTCTGTCAAATATGTGATGTCTTCACAGATTTAACAAATACATTTTTGCAGCATTAAAGCACACCCTAAGACTGTATCTTTTTTTAAACTGAGGGTCTTGCTGGTGAGAAAATTATGCATGGTGATTCTGACTGACAGCACTTTACATGAATATTAAATGTCTGTAGCATCTGTATACAGTATGCTATGATAGGGATTTATTCCATTTTTCTTTAATTTAACCATTATATAGGTCATCTGGTAGGACATTTAAAATGACATTGGCTGTCCATTTGTTCTCTGGTACAAAAAATTCCTGAGGGTTCTGCAAAAAAGCAGTTGCGTGCTGCATGTAGATTCTCCATTTACTATAAATTTGTATTATGTTTGAATTCCAGATGCTAAGCGCTATTTAATTAGGCAAGCAACACTATTTCTTCATCAAAGCAAAAATCAATACCATATAATAACCAAATCCACCAAAACCATCTTTTATTGAGGTAGTACTCTCACTGGGTTGTTAATGAGGACTTGATCCATAAAATAGATGGTGTCTGACCTCATTTTTAAGCAGTGTTCCGAGGAAGATAGAAAACTTATAGGTAACTTATACTCATCACAATAAGTTAATTTTATTGATTAATATTTTTTAATATTTTAGTTTCTCTAAAAGTACCAAAACCATTGTAATAATGATGTTGTGAAGGTTGTATTTCATAGGGTAGACAAAATATCACTAATGGATAATTCTCCAAAACAACAGATTTTTTTTTAGTTTAAATTGGATGTGTGGTCAAAAGGGTCTAGTAAGATGTCTTGTTAGGAACGAATATAGTGCCCAAATTGTGTCACAAATCACTTTCAAATATAATACAGTTTTATATACACATAGTCAAAGTTAAGATAATGATTGGGTATTAATTTGCATATTAAGTTGCCTTTACATTGGGTTGTTATTCATCATAATTGTCTTTTATTAGATAACATATATTATGAGGATGGTAACTTAAGGTCCCCGCTAGCATTCACAGAGACCGATCCGGCACGTTGGCCAATGCATATTACCAGGCAGTGATCAACAAATTCATATTGTTAGGAGAGGTCCCATTCAGTTAGGGGACAGTTAGATTTCCACAGAGCCAATCACGTCATTGTTTTAACAAGGACAGATATTGTATGAAGATGAAAAACAGAGAAACCATTCGAATGTCATGGTTAATATGCTCACAAGTAAAGACAAAACCTCACTTGCAGAGGTTTCAGAATGTAGAAAGCAACTCACTCTCACAAGACAGGATCACGAGAAGTCAAATGCTATAGGTGGAGACACAAGCTGAAACGCCCCTGAAAACACACAGCACCATTAACAGCACTTCCAAGAAGTACAAATGCTGGGGAAAAAATGGAATCATGTGAAGACAAACATTGCCATAATCTGACATTGCTTTCCGTGGCCACAAATCCACCCTACATGAACCAAATAATAGGAATGTTCTAGGTCTGGTGGTGCTGCTTGCAGAGTTTGCAATTGTTAACAAGAGATTACTGACCACTACATGGGGAAAACCATAAATAATTAGCTTATCATACTTATTGGAGACAAGATGCTGGAACCAATAATGGATAAGCGACTGCACCACTGAAACTACACACATAGAACAGCTCTCTGTGACACTGTGCCTTGTCAAATGCCAAGTTGGTGTCTGTGCTACCTTTAGCGAGCATTTTGTTATTCATCATAATTGTCTTTTATTAGATAACATATATTATGAGGATGGTGTGCTTGACACATCAGGTACAGGCCTAACAGATGTCTTCTTGAAGTATATGAAGAAGTTAGGATTAGAAAAATTGGTTTATTATAAAGAAACAAATTATGTCTACGTCTTGTGTGAAAGAGACAACAATAACCAGACATGGACCCTAAACTCTGAGATGCATTCTGGAAGAGACACACTGAAGAAGAACCTTATAACCAACATATTGTTGTAATTTTCTTGATGCTTTTAGATTTCAGCCTTCAACATCATTTAATCAATCAGGTGACAATTAACGGTCAGGTTTTGCAGCCTATTTTTTGTATAAGGCCTCAGTTACAGTATGCTTCTGAATTTCCATGCAGGCCACATTACCTTTGTTCTCATTCTGTCCTGGTCCCAACATATGCCTACCAGTAACACTGCCAATTTGTTTGTTTTGGATTTACGTTGGATTTTCTGCTGCCTATTTGTTTTGGATAGTTGTTTCTTTTTGAATTCCAGTTTAGCTCTGCCCCTGCTGAACAACTATTGACTTTGGTGCCACAGCAAAGAGTACATTAATAACAATACACATGTGATTAGGCACATGGCATTTGATAAAAATAGATGTGAATACAAGGTTTGAAAACAACACCTATGTGAATAGGATGTTCATTAAACAAACAATAATCTGCAGAAAAGTATGAAAGAACTGCTCTCTCTGCACACATGCAGATCATAGCTGCTTCCAGGGTGTTTGAAAACTACAAGGTAGGTCTTTGATTGGATTAGTGATTGACATTCTTTATCTTTTCTACCATATGTATATATTTTGCCAGTAAATAACTGATAAATTCAGGCACCTCTTCACATTGCAGATAGGTAATGACAAGCTAATAATTACGTAATAAATATCTTCATAATAAAATTGAAAATGTTTTAGGTAAAATTGTTGTATTGTTGTTGTTTTTGTTGTTATAAAGTTTCAGATTTGAGAGATGTAGTGTAATTTCAAAAGGATATCATATTGATGCTACTTATTCATCAAATATTAACAAAATCATTCACAATGAGAATGAGGATGAGCAACAGCTTGAGAGGCTGATAAAATACGTACTATTCCCAGCAATGGCGTCAAAACCTTGATTTAATTATGTACATAATATGAATGTACAGTTATGATTGATGTATTTGGGTTATGCCTATTTACTATTACAGATCAATGCTAAAGCTATAAATATGTACCAATAGTCACCAATAGAGTTTGTGATACAATTGTTAACATTCCTGATACTGAACAACAAGCTTCTGGAAGATTTTTTTTTTTTTTTTTATGTTAGGAAAAGATTGTGGTCATGGTTAACAGAAACATTTATGCTGATACTCTTATTTTGTTCATGTTCATCTCCCTTTTTTTTTTCTTTTTTTTTTCATTTTTTTGACCTTGATTTCTTTGTCAGGTAGGGGATCTTATAAAGGCAAGTTAGATCTAAATATGTATCAGTTAAATGTTTTTTTCTGAAACTTTATAGGCGGGTGGAAATTTATCTAAGAGCAAAAACATTTGATATAGATGGTGATTGCTATGTATTTTAAACATTTACCAACATATCCCATAGTGAAGCCTGGCACTGTGCACAACTCAACAGTAGACAGGGGAACTGTGGAGCTAGTGTTGGCTTCGAACGAGTCAGCTCTTTGAAGTAACTGATGGCTAGCTCCCGTCACTACATATTGTAAGATATAGCACTCATCTGTAAAAAAAAAAAAAAAAAAAAAAATATATATATATATATATATATATATATATATATATATATATATATTTGCACTTCTGGTTTGATGCTACCTGGATTTCATTAGTGCTGTACCTGTATTCTCAGCAGAATTGGTCCTAAATGAAGAGCTGTCCTATCCCATCACTATGAGGAGCTGAAGTTAGTCTCAAAAGTGCATGCAAATGGCATATTATTAATAGCTTTTTTCATTGTTTAAATAGACATTTCAGACAAGCTTTAGTTTGATCTCGACCTCCTCCCATTGCGTGTTTTTTATTTTGCAAAAGTGCCTCATATGCAATTATGGTCTGTTTTTTGTGATTTTTTTTATCCATAGACACCTCAGACCAACTTTACATTCATTTGGTCCTCCTCCTAAATGTTTTTGACAGGTTATGCACCTTGTGTTTAGAGTAAATAGAGAAATTAAAACTCACATGGAAGAAGACAAGAATGTGTGTGCGTTATTTGCCTGAGAGAAATGAAACTTTAAAAAAAATAAACACTATGCGAGCAAAACTTATTTTGTTCACCTGGCAAAACTGTTTCACAGGTGAAAAAAAAGGAACTCAGAAAGATAATCCTGGCAAAACTGTCGTTAAGACATAAGCAGAGGAAAGAAAACAAATTAAGATCGGACTTTTTTTCACTTGCCTCTCAGGGCTTCCATACAAATACGTTTCTGACGTGTATGTTTTCCACTAACCTCACATTCTGTTTTATCTTTTTCACGTTGACCATTATCAGTTACACAGCTTTAATTTAGACTCAGTTCAGACTTTACTGTTACAGTTAATGATAGGGTTTTTTATGTTGTTAATTCAGGTAGAAGGTTAAACTACTGTATTAAATTATTTAGTTGGCAGAGAAACATACGCATATACAGTATGATAGGAGAAAATAATTTAATGCACATAATGTAGACCAGGCAATTTCTAACAACTTATGTTACAAGCCATGCCCTTGTATGGTATAATGATGATACAAAAACAGATATTTATGGGACATAACCTCATCCAAAAGGGCAACATGGTGGTGCAGTGGCTAGCACTCTGGCCTCACAGCTAGACAGTCCAAGATTCGATCCTTGGTCGTCGCGGGCCTTTCTGTGTGGAGTTGGCATGTTCTCCCCGTGTCTATCAGTGGTGTCTCTGGGTGCTTTAGCTTCCTCCTGTAGTCCAAAGATATGCAGGTTAATTGTATAATAACTACTAAATAATATCAGTGTTCCATAGAAATGTGGTGAACTTTCTCAACAGGATGATTTCTCAAGGTGTGGTCTTTGTTTTATTGGCTGTTCTGGGACAGACAAGTGGTGTTTCTGGTGAGATTATTGTTTTAATTAGTTCAGTCAAAGAAAACTCCCGCACACGTTTTTCAGGTAAAGAAGGTCGAGTTCTGAATTGGTTCATTCAAAAAGTTGATATTTCTCCATTGACCACTTTTAGTTTTTAAATAAATAAGGAAATTTTAAGAGGGCCAGTTCATTTCAGTAAATCAAAACAAAGCAAACACACATGCACACAACTTGGACAGGCTGGACGATTCGATCTAACATCCAAATCACAGTTGACTAAATACTTTAACTTGATTAGGATTAATTAACAGTGGTTTTGTTTGTATTTTTTGCACTCATATTTCACTGACAAGGTTGGTGGGCTATGAATGTGCTTAACTATTAAAAGTGGGATTTTTTCTTTGATTCACAGATATCAAAATTCCATTATCTAAACAGTAATTGATAATGTAATTTTGACATGCACATACCAGATGTGTTCTTATATTTGGTGGCTCGCCGCTGTTAAATTATGACCGCCGATACTAAAATGTCACACAATTATTAATATCAATGCGCTGCTAATGATTTTTGGCTGGCTTCCTGTCCTCATTCTTCACAGGACATCTACGTGACAGGTGCTGGTATGAGAGTAGTGTAAGTGAGGTCTTTTAAGGGCAGTGCAATGTAGTGTGTGTGTGGGTGAGCAAATGTGCGGAGCAAGCTGCAGAAAATGATGGTATGTTGTCAGACTGGCACTAAATGTACATGTAGGTCAGAGTCAGTCTGTCAATAAAATGTTTCCCCAGCTGCTGGAAAATGAAAGCAATTAGTGATAGCTAACATCTCCCTATGCTTCAGATTCCTGTCTAGAAGCTAAACATGACAGGAAGGGGCGGAGTCACATACATATGGTAGTTTTTAAGGGGAAAGTACATGAACAACATGATGAACACCAACAGTGTGGAACATGATTAGAAAAATGAAACAACCAACATAATAAAATTAGTTTATTTTGAGGTTCTGAGTTTTGAATTTGATTACTCGACCAATTTACTGTCCAGCCCTGACGCAATTTTAAACATTAAGCCATGAAAATTGTTTTGAACTGTTTTTCTTTATAACAGATGTGATAGAAAAATGTTTTCACAATGTTTACAGTTCAAAGCAAATACTGCATACTAATTGTAATTTCTTTAGTAGCTTCATTCAGATCAAAACATGTAATACTTTGGTGAGTTTCTCACACTATCTTTTAATAAAACATTTTACAACTCTGCCTAGATACAAATATTGCTAAAGGTGGGAGAGTCCTCACTGTGATTTTCCGATAGATGGTTGGTCCAAAGGATGGAGGGGGGGGGGCCACGTTGCTTCTTCGGGCTTTGCCCGGCCGGGCTCCGTGGCAAACCCGGCCACCAAGCGCTCGACGACGAGCCCTCCCTCTGGGCCTGGCTCCAGACGGGGGGCCCCTGGCTTCCTCCAGGGAGGATCTCTCCTCCTCTACTTCGTTCTATCATCAAGGGTCTTTGTGAACCATTCTCTGTCTGTTTACTAACATGCTAATAGGTTACAAAGAGATTTTGTTGCTTTACACCAGAAATGTTGTTTTTTTCACACAGCAGACGAACAGTAAAAAGTGATTAATGAACAAACAAGCAGATGAATGGGGTGGCAGGGCTGGTGAGGGCAGGAGGCAGGAAGGCTGAAGTAGGTGCAATATGGCTGGGGTTAATCTGAGGCTGTTCTGATCTGGATTTACAAGAGTGTAAATAGTTGTTTTAGGTCCCCTTACAAAAGAATGGAAAGAGTACTGGACTATTTTCAAGTACTTTTACTTCAAATACATTTTACTCCACCTGCATAGTTCTGTGATCAGTGTTGGGAAGGAATAATGTAACTTAATAAATACTTAATTAATTTCAATTACTTTTTGATTTCTTTTCTACATTTCTAATGACTGTTTTACCTGTTAACCAAAAACGATCCAATTAAAAGCATCACAATAGCATCAAACTTTAATAAACGACTTTGGCTGGAAATGGTAAACAAAGACATAGCAACAAAATTAATGTTATTCAACATACAGCCTGGTTTTTTACAGAAAATATACAGTAACCTCCAATGTAATCATGATATTACACATCATACACATTTTCTTCAAGTTACATTTACTTTGTAATTAAATTACATAACAAAATTATATGTAACTACTTATTCCCTAACACAACCTGTGATGAAAGTTGTAGGCTACATTTTAGGTACATTTAAGCTACTTTGTCATTTCTTACAGGTACTTATTTAACGCTCACCAAGCTGAGGGCTGAGATTACTCTCAAAATCAAAAGTTTCTGAGTTTCTATGTATTGCATAATAGCTAACATTGCTAGGGCTCTTTCCACTGTACTGAAATCGTAGCTACCATGAATTTTGTGTTCCATTACACTTAACACATGTTGGAAAGTTTTGTAGGCCTATACAAAGATTTCCCTGTCACATTTGCACTACTTGATTATAACTCCTGCTTTATGCAATTTTAGTGAGCCAAGAAGTACAGGAGATAGACCATGATGAACAGCCTGTTTGTGTGGTCCTCACTAACAGTGGTCCTCACTAACAGTGCTGTGCCCACTGCCTGGTTCGAGCCTTCACTGAATTATTGTAAATAAGCTCTAAAGAAACCAAAAATCTGGACCTCACTAATTTTGAACCCTAGTTATGGCCCTGCTAGCAGGCATAAATTTATTGCATGTCTGCTAAACTCCGCCCCTCTCATGTGCTTGGGGAAGGTGGCCAATCAAAAGCAATTGGGCCTTTCAGGAAGGTCCTTAAAGTCCTTAAAGTGACAGGACCTAAAACTGAGTGTTCAGAAAGAGGGTGAAAATAGGAGCTGAAGCAATGGATAGTATGAAAAATACAATGTATTTTTTAAACATTAAAGCATGTAAACATTTTCCTAGAAACCCTGAATACAAGTATGAACCTGATAATGAGTGTTCTACGGCACCTTTAAGGTTTATTAGCAGAATATAAATTCTGGTTTAGGGCATGAAAACTTTCTACCAAAAAAGATCATTCTGCTAAATTAAATAACAAAATGAACTGCATCTCTCATCATTTTGGTGTCCTTTGCCATCACTCATTGACAGACCTCTGTTGGCACACACAAGAGTGCTGGGTCATGAAGCACACAGTGTATGTGCTTCATAAGCACTGTACATAAAATTGTATTTTGTTCAGGACAGGGTTGCAAATTGTTTATCTAACATGTCAATACCATGCTCGGGGGAAATGGCCACACCCTTTGTGGGGCCAAGTATATAAAACTACAGGCAGGCAGACTCATATACACACAAACACACACATTAATACTCACAGAAGCTTTATGTATTCTCAATGAATTTAGTTTAATTGCATGGATCCTATTTGCATAACCTCTCCTAGCTTGATCAAATATGCTCATCTATATTTCAGACCTCTGACCTTGGCTGTGGGCAGGTTAGTTTTTGTGCATGTATGTGTGTGTTTGTATGTGTGTGTGTGCATGAGTATACGTGTTCAAGTGTACACATTTTTACTGCAGGAACATGTACACAGTGTTTGTGTACATGCATTTGTGTGTGTAGGTGGGCCATGGCTGAACAATCTCATTCTTAAAGCAACATAATGTATATTTGGTGTTTTTTGTGATTTGGCACCAATTTCAAAAACTAGCATGTCAGCAACTCTGTTAACACAGTCAAACCACAAGCAAGTACAACAACACAAGACATAGTAAGCCAGCTAATACTTAAAACTTACTAGTCAAACAGCAAAAAGGCCACCTGAGCATCTGTCTTGCATCCTGAAAGGAACTGAAAGAGTAAAATTCAGTCTGATCTCTTGCTTAATCCTTCCCTCTTTTTCTCTTCCTCTAGACCTCCAACATCTTATTTGGTATTTTCGCACCCTCTGCCATGATATCCATACTGAGAATACTGAGCTAGCATCTTTTTATATCTTGCTTGCTGAAGATTCTTGCTGGTGTCTGTGTGATGTGGTGCTGTAAAACATTACACTGTTCTTGTGATGTTTATTGTGATTTCAATACTATGTAGTACAATACCAGATGAGATAAAATTGCTACATGATGTTGCTTTAATCTTGTCATTGGTGCTAATGCTGGTGTATATATGAATTGTGTGGGCCTCACAGGCATAGTTAATCTCAGTATAAATGCAGTCTTTCAAACTGTCAACATTCAACAAAATGAACTGGGGAGGCCACATTAAAAATGTTATTGGTTACAAATAGGCTATTAGATTCAAAAGCTGTAATCAATAACATATCCTTACAAAATCATCAGTTACCCTTGGTTGCAATGGGGATTGACTGCAACAGCTGTCTCTTCCTGTTAAACAAATTTGCTTTTCCAGCTCAAGACTGCAATTTGACTTCTTTCAGTATTAGCCCATATTTCAAAATGTGTATCTGCTTAACTGCAAACCCCCTTAACGAACCCGTCAGCTCATAAACATTTTCTCTTCCACATTAAATGTAATACAATCTGATCTGTAATCAAAATCATTAATGTAAACATGTAATCTTGACTTTTTCTGCAAAAATATGAATGAATAAAAATGTTTGGAATTCACTTTTTAGTTAACCCTGAAAGATTGGCATTGTTTTTCATGTCAGTGGTTGTCATAATAATTTAAGAAAAAGATGTAAGTTTGACAGGTCATCAGATCTCAGCTTCCTGCTTAATGATACTTGAGTGCTAACCTATAGTTGTTTGGGCTGAGAAACCATCCACTTGGAGGTACATGCTAACTTAACAGGATACCTAATAAATGATGATAATGTCTGATTCTGGCACATATGCTATAACTTTTGTGTTGTTTTAAAGTTTGGGGCTGTTATATTAGCTGGGAGATGCTCTGTGGCTTCAGTGGAAGTGGAAATCAATTTGCACTTTTATTCCCAAATAAATAGAACAAATAAATTTAAGCCTACACAATTATTTCAAAACATAATGTTCACTATGTTTGGTAAACTTAATTGGCATCCTAATGAACTGAGTTTGCACCCAATAAATTCTGTGAAAATATTTCCCAGGATAACATGGTTTGATGATGTACAGATGCCTATAAAACATCATGTATTGAAATCATATTAATTGGGTAAAAAGATTGAAATTTATTCTGGTCTCTTTGGTAGCCTACTTTGCCCTGAACCTGAATGTGGTCTGACATGAATGGGCTTTAATATCAACTGCAGTTGTATGGCATCACAAATGGTGAATTAAACAGTGTGAATGTGTTTGAGTGGATCACTCACTTTTTGACTTGTCTTGAGTTGTCAACTGATTTAGCTGGCTGAAAGTCAATTTTTTTTTCCAGATGCAAACACAGGAGAGAAAACACAGGTATTGTGAAATGAGGTAAAACTACGCTGAGGAAAATCAGAGATACATACGTTTTTAAATCAGTTTATCTGGGTCAGTGCTTGTTAGAGCAACAAAAATCCATACTGTCATTTAGACAAGTTGTCCATTGAATCTGGCCAAAAGATACAGATTGCAAAATTATTTCAGCAGTCAAAACCATCCAAAAAATTACTTGACATTGTACTGAACAAAGCTTGCTCAGTAAGAAAAAAAACACTCCAGAGCAGTTAACTTTCACTCTGCATTGCTCATGTATAATATGATGATAAATATCATTATGGTTTTGTATCATGAAATATAATACTATTGGCTGGCTCTTGTACAAAAAAGGAACTTACCTCTGGCCCAAATGACAAAATATGGCTGTCCTTTCATTTCCTGCCTCTTTCCTCAATTTCATTAAGAGGAATACACCTCATGACAGTCATTAACTGTCTTAATTCAATTCAATTCAATTCAATTTTATTTATATAGCGCCAAATCACAACAACAGTTATCTCACAGCGCTTTTCATAAAGAGCAGGTCTAGACCGTACTCTGAAGTTATTTACAGAAGCCCAACAATTGACTAATGACTATTAAGACATGATCTAAAGCTAACAAGGCAGAATTAACATAAGAAGCATAAGCAATGGCTCTTGATTTCACAAAACTAAAGGTATTTATTACAACAATTAAGGCATGACACTATACTTGTGAATTGTCATTACCTTTACCTTGTTCACATTCCTTAAATCATTTCGAGAACCCTCCATATCATCCTAGCATCTAGGTGGGAGCTGCCACCTCAGAACCTAAATCTAACCTAAGTTTGATGGATGGATGAGCAGACAGATGGATGGGGGGATCGATGGACCGATAAACGAATTGGCAGACAGATGGATGGATGAACAAATGGATGCTTCAATAAGTGGATGGGTGAATGGATGGATGGACAGGCATTTTTTACACATGGATGTCTGTCTGCATTGCTGTCAAGTCCAAGTCTGATTTTTCACCCAGCTCACAGTGTGTGTGTGTGTGTGTGTGTGTGTGTGTGTGTGTGTGTTCGTTTACCGTATGCATGCATGCATGCATATATAGGCAACAACATTTGTTTTTACGTGTGTGTGTGTGTGTGTGTGTGTGTGTGTGTGTGTGTGTGTGTGTGTGTGTGTGTGTGTGTGTGTGTGTGAAGCAGCTGTGTTCGGCAGACAGGTTATCTTGGAGGGATGTGCCTCAGACGGCAAGATGATATTTATTCAGAGAGGCAGATTTGATTTCTGCTTGGGCCATTTCCTACTGTAGGCTCCATGTTGTTTAATCCTGTGAGATTCTGCAAATATGTGAGACAGCATTGACTTTTGGCCTATTCTTGAAGCTTGTGTTAAAGTGATGGAGAATTTGTATCAGCATGTCACACTTATAGTGACATATACAATTACTAGTTTTAAGTAATGTGCCAACCATTCGTTGTGGGTGTAAGTATACTGTACCTAGGCCTAGACTACATGTGTGCGTCTGTGTATGTAAAGTTGACTTATGCTGATAAAACAATTTCCTAAATGCATGCTTTCACCATTTAAAGCTGGAGTTGTTTGTGCATGTGTAAATGGGTTTAGATGTACAACTACAAAGCAATACAGATGTACTTTAGCTACTATAATGGGTACATGTCAATAACAATCCAATCTGCCTCTTGAGCATTAAAACCACATAAACCACAGATGGTATAATTCAATTTGATTGGATACATTGTTTCATAAACTGCTAATTCATTTCTGTTGAATTATTGCTGTGTTTATTACACAGCATTGTTCAGTGTGTGCAGATGATAGGTGACATTGTAATTGCTATAACAATCCTTAAATTGTATGTTACTTAAATTATCATTTACATGTTATTATTGTATTATTATTATTATTATTATTATTATTATTATTATTATTAATCATTTATGTGTGTAAAAGTTTTAAAATTCGTTTTGAGTGTTCTATTGATCTTATAAATCCATTTTGTGTTTGTCTTCGCTCCTTTACCCTCTGCGGTTTAAGTTGTAAATAGCAATAACCGTACTGGAGGAAAGAACTAAGAAGTCATTAATTATGGGACAATGGTTTGGCGAGGGGCCACTGAGTGCAATCTATGAATTAGGAGCTGGCCAACAGTGCCATTTGCATGATACTGGGGGACTAAATTGTGATTCCAGCGATCTATTGAGAAACAGTTGTGGGGCAAAGCTAATGCATCTAAGTCAAAGGAAGCTAGGCACACATTCATAATAAATTATCCCTCATCTATGCAATCACTTGAAGAAATGATTGCTCTCTCCTCTCTCATTAGCATTTCCTCTCTATTTCTCTCCTGTGTCCTCCTTTTTCCTCTTTCCCTCCTTCTTTACTTCATTCTCTATCTGCCCTTATTCATGTCTGTATGTGACTTAAAGGCCCAAATGCATAAAATTATCCAAGTGCACACCATTGTCTAGTTCTACCATTCCTGAGCCTGACTGTTTCTCATTGCCATTTAGGTGGATCTCTGTCCCTGTGCATTTAGTGAGGCAATAACAGGTGATGCATGGTAATGACATCAATTACTGACAGCACAACTAATGTTTCTATGATTGAGGGAAGATTCAGGAGCATGAATGATAGAGTTTATATTAATACAAGAAGAGGAAAAACACTCCATTTTATGTCCATCCATTTTATCTCATGCTTAATTTGAGCTTTAAGTTTCTAGGGTATGATTTTTAAACCCTCCTTATCAGGGTTGGGTCGGTAACTACCAAGTATTTGCCCCTATTTCCGGGAAAAATACCTAAAATAATACCCAAAATGAATCAGAAATAACTCAACTGTTAGGCCTAGATGCACAATTCTGATAGGTCAAATGAACCTATTTATTTTGCTATTAAAAAGTAAATGGAGATGCGGTAAAGGAAATTATGATATCTTTACATAACATTTACATTCATTCATTTAGCTGACGCTTTTATCCAAGGCGACTTACAATTGCTATACTTATCAGAGTTCACACGTCTCTGGAGCAACGAGGGGTTAAGTGTCTTGCTCAGGGACACATTGGTAGATGGGTCACAGTGGGGAGTTGAACTCTCACACCAAAAGGCAGGCGCCTTATCCATTACGCCATCACCACCCAACAATTTTTATCCTTGCCTGGTATAAAATCTGTATTTAAATAGCAATATTACCATGAAAACCATCATCAAATTGATTATCATGCAACAGAATACCTTCCAATACACCTGGAATACAACTGTAACAGCAAATTTGATGAAAAGAAACAATAGTTATTAGTATTGCACAATTTTTCAAAAATATACCAGAAGAATGTCCATGTTTTGGTCATATTTACTATTTATATGTTCACTTTTATTGGGAGTTTTCTTCAAAACACAATTTCTGTCCATTCAACTATGTTCCAAATAACATAAAGCTTCCAAAACATTGAAATATTGATTAAAACAGGGAATATTCATCAATATTCCTATGACCGAATGAACTCCCATGCTTTACAGGCCCATAACTTGAGAACGGGCTGTAAGTGGGCTCTATCTCTTTGTCTTGAGCAGCCAAATCGTTTGCTATATTGAATGTAAAACTACGAGTTGGCAAGCAGATGACTATAAAGCAACACTTTTCCTCTCCTGCAGTTTTAGGCGAACGGAGAGCTTAGAGTGATTGCGCAATATCCAAAATGATTATTGATTATTGTCAATAACTGAGCTATTTTTGGATAGATAACAGCGAAAAACAGCAAAAGTAAATCAGAGGTTGCTACTGTATGTGTATATCTGCATGTATTTTGTTTTTGTTATCTGGCAAATAAGTCTTTGAGTTTGGTAATTTGAGTGATATGAGTTACACATCAAAGGTGGAGCAGCGCTTTCTTTAGAGTGGTCAGTGTAGGATGAGATGTGAGATATCTGGAAGGCAGTAACTGCAGCCATGTACAGTCATTCCAGTCATTCCATTTATATGCTCAGTGTTTGATGTGTGTTTGGTGTGGATAAATATGGTTGGTTTGAGCCTCCTAGTTTCACGGAGGTGTGTGGCATTGATAGGGTGACAAAATACTAGGACAAACATGGATTTCTCATTTGCATTTTATGCGAACATCGATCTACATCCCTGTACAGGGCAAGTCAGGGGAATGTCTAGGTAAAACTGAGGAAGAAAATGCATGGTCATGGTTAGGGCAGTCATGATAATCACAAAATTGAAATACCGCACATAAGTGTGTGTTACGTTAATAGATTAACGTTAGTCCTTCAGAAATTCCACAAGCGTAACAAGCTGTGTAATGGTTCAAGGATGCATCATCGTAGGCTGTACCTGACCTAGCTTCAGACTTGGAAGCTGTAAGTTTTGCATGTAGCTAAGTGTGAAAATGACATGGTCAAACTGCAGGAATGAGTTTGCTTGCCAATTTTGTGTAACTTTGACTAGTACCCAGCAGCTAGCACCTAGCAGGTTGCTCACTCAGACCATAAATTTGCAATAATACAGCATACTGCGTTGTTGAGAACAGCAGGGGAAATTACTTCACGACAACCGCCGATGGGTAAATATATATAATCAACTAGAAAGCTACACCAAGTCAACTTACATTTTAAATCCATATAAGAACATCACTTAATGTCACTTCATTACTTTATAATTACTAGTGCAGTTTGCATAAGCCTTCATCCCATTATATTCAATAAAATCTGCCAATAGTTGGATCAATATCAGGTATAAGATATGATGTGTTACAACAAAATGATAATATGATCACTTTAAAATGAGACCTGTGAGACTGTGAATGTCATATAATCAAGCTCTCCTAAAGCCAGTTTACTGAAAAGCAAACAGAATAATGGTCACAACAAATTAGATGCAAGAGGTAGTGGGAGAGAGAGAGAGAAAGAGACAGAGAGAGAGAAAAGGTAGAGATAGATTTGCAGAGGATGTGTACTATTCTGTGTCTTTAATCCCTTTTCAGATGGACCATCTGCAACCCTGTCAGTGTAGCTATAATTAAAGGTTACGACAGCCGAGGCCACCCGGCAGGGGGTCCGCCTGCCTTGACCCACGATGCATGTCAAACGCACCCCTTCACCCTCCACTGTCCCTCTGCCTTGCCCCTAATCTGGTTTGACATTCGTTGGGAAACAATGCAAAAAAGGGGCTTTCCTTAGGAAACCATGTGCCAACAATGTACCAATCCAATGACCAACACTGAAAACATGGCAAGTGGCAGCTACATTTTTAGGTTGGAGGTTTTTATATTGCAACAGGATATGGTTGTTTGTTCTGTTTAATTTAAATCGTCCTCTGGCAGGTAACTTCAAGTAGCTCTAAATATTTTATCTCATCATGGATCAGGGAAAGAAACATCTAAAACTGGACAATTATTTTGACAGTGATACTGGATTATTCTGTTCCATTCTTCCCAACAACCTTTCTTAGTCTGAAGATAAATATAGGCTTCTTTGTGACAGAGGTTAAAACATTTGACTAAGCAAGAAAGTTAGCAAAAAAACATTTTTTTTTTCAGTTCTTCGTCTCTGTGATCAGATTTCCTTGTTGTTTTTTTCTGTTCTGTCCATGTGTAGAGTTGAGGATGGGAAAGAGAAAGGCTAACTGGTATGGACTGTGTGTAGTAGCAAATCTCGGGAAATCCCAGTTGCCGAAATTTAATTGTAAGTGAAGAGGGACTTGTGTGTCTCTCCTTGGGCAATACAGTCTACCACTGGTCGCCATAGATAGAGGCTGCTCCAAATACATGCTAGATATCTATCTGATCTGACTTAGTGGTCCTGCATACATAACTAACTCCCCAACACACAAACAAACACAGACAAATCACTCCCACTGCACACATGCACATATTGTACACACACGCACAGTCAGCCTTTTGGTACTATCTTCGTGGGGACATAATGAATTCCCTAGCCTATTAGCCTAACCTAACTACATACCTACCTTAACCAAATTCTAACCTGAATGTTAAAAGTCCTGACCATAAAACAAGCCCTTTTAGCTTGTGGGGTCTAGCATTTTGGCCCACACAAAGCTGCCAGACCCCACATGTATAGTAAAACAAGTCACCCCGCCCCCCACGCGTGCTCACACACACATACACACACACACACACATAACCTACTGCATGTAACATTTATTAGTTCTCTGGGCTCACACTAGCAGGAAAAAATATTGCCCCCCTGCTGAGCTGCCAAAACAGTGAAAGCACAATATTTTTACAATATTTCTTTTCATGTACTGTGCTTATGTATGTACACAGTATGTTTGTATCTTTCTATGTGATGTGAAACTATTTTTATTAAGAAAAGAGAACACAAGCAGAGAGAAAATGGTTGAGTGAAGGAAAGACAAAAAGTCAAGAAAAGTTGAAGAATACATGGTAGTGATAAAAAAAAGCAATGAATATGGCAGTCATTTCACTGTGTGCTGTGGGTGATGAGTGGAGCGGCGTCTGTGCCAGATTCTCTTATTGGAGTGGCAACAAGAGCAGTTATTAGTACTCCTCTTGGACCACATCCAACTGTACACACATCACACCTGCACACACACACAAACACACACATCGACAGAGCGCCTGCCCTTGCAGATGTTTGGCTTGCTAACAAGCGTCTTCTCATCATTCTTTTAGAGAGCCGATTAACCACTGGGTTCGTAACAATCATGATCCCTTATCAGCTGATGAATACCACAACATCATAATTCAGGAACTTGTAAGCCTTGTTTGTCTTGATGGCATTTTAATAGTAAACCTTTAATTGTTCATGTATTAACTGCTTTGGGTCGTAAAGGTTGTTTATATCTCTGGCTCATGTTTGTTCATCCTGGAGAGAAAGAAAAAAATCATACATATTGTTTTCTAACTTACTTTTGTTCTGATAGCTGCAACAGAATGCCTGTGTATATAAAACTGAATGATGGTGTTGTGAGTGCTGGGACAATGTTTTCAAGTTACTTAGTGTAACATGGATTTTACATCACAGGATAAAAATAAGACCAAAACACTGCATTAGTGAATTGCAGTCTCCTGTCCATGCAGGAACTGTGTGGTACCCTGGGATTTACCCTTGCTATGAACTAAGTAGGCGAGAGGAAATCAATATCTGGTGACAGCTAGTCAATCTTAGGCGCAATGCTGAAACTCCTGTCTGCTTAAACGGACGGATCTTCCCCACACACATTCAACCTGAACAATGAAGCTGTGTAGCTTAAAGCCCCATGTAAATTGGACCAAGTACGAATAAATCGCCTGACAGCATCACTAAATAACTTTAAGTCCAGCTGTCCCTGGCTGGAAATGGGTTTTACGTCTACTTGTACTGAGAGCATTTACATGTGGGTGAGCCTGTGGTGGTTTTACATGCCTGGACTTCAAATGAATAGAAATCCTGACACATCGAAAAACAGGTTGAAGCTCCTGGGTCTTAAAAGAAGCCCTTCAGCATAGAGCAGGAATGTTGTCACACAGGAAAAAAGCAATTTCAGTCTTTCATGGTGGTTGGATAAATCAGATGATGTATTTCTGTGTGCATGCAGTAGATGATTTATCAGGCAATATCAGTGGTGTTGCAAAAATCTCCTTTATTAAGCTTAGTTGTAATTCTTTAGTCTGCTGAAAACAGCTCCCTCTTTTTAACATAAAAAGTTTCATATGTTGCAACTTTTTGTAGACTTTTTTAAAATAAAAATAGATATATTAAAAGAATATTATTAGCAAATATCTTATTATGCTCTTCCCTGTAGGCAAACTACAGTTTGTTTCTTTGACTGTGTTGATACCTTATACTCATAACACACACTAACTAAATGACCATAAATGGGCAAATTTTGTTCTCATATTTTTACTGTATAGTTGGCATTGCTTTTACTTAATCTCCACCTACTAAAAGTCATTTTAGTGGTATTTCACTTACCAGTCAGCATATATTTATCAACAGTTCATCCATGGCACAGGGTTGCATCTACTGCTCTATCTAAAGCTCTGTTGCATTCACCACAAGCAACAATAGCTGTATCTAGGTTTGGCCCGTAGTGTTAAAAATACATTATACATATCACATATTGTATGTGCAGTCAGTCAAGTCTTTTCCCTATAGGAAGTGGTGACCTTGAGAGAACAGTCTTGAGAACATTCAGCTTCATTCCATGCCTTCTACTTCTGTTTTGACAAGTGCAGCCCAATCAGACATGTTGGTTGAGGCTCCATTTTCCCACTCTCTGGTGACTGCGGGGGGTCACAGGGTGTGTGTGAAAAAGAGAGATTCAGAAACTGAAGAGGGAAAGAGAGGGGGGAGAGACTGTATATCACTGTGTGTGGATATTATGCTTATGGGGGACATTCATTCTCAATTTTGTGTGTATGTGCGTGTGGGCTTGTTTGGAGGCAATTTGTGGTGTGTCTCCGTGTCTGAACGAGTATCTGTGTGTTGGGGGCATCCATTTACAACTGGTGATAGTGGCATGATGAGAGGCAGCCAGGGGCCTTAGGGCCTGAGGATACAAAGACCCCTGACACATCTACCTCCAGGTGTGCATGTGTCAGAGAGAGACACCAGCATTTATATATGCCATCCCGGTGTGTGTGTGTGTGTGTGTGTGTGTGTGTGTGTGTGGTGTAGTGTCAATAGGCTGCAATAATAACTGGCACCAGAGGGAGACATTTGACACCTTTTTTGTCACAAACAGTGCTGTCTTTCCTGACCTATACTTTTACAGTGAAAGAAAGAAAGAAGAAAGAAAGAAAGAAAGAAAGAAAGAAAGAAAGAAAGAAAGAACATTTATTCAGTTAGATGGAAAGAAAGAAGGAGGAGAAGCTAGCTGAGCTGACAGATCACAGGAGCCATGGAGCAGGGCCCAGTTGTCCTCTGTGTGTGGTTGGCTGGGGGGTAGGTAATGTCAACCCCTGACAGGTAATTTGGTCTGAATCGGGCTCCCTGGGGGCAACAACACACGTACCAACTCAACACACACATTCACACTCACATACACATGCACTCTCAAAGCGTCTCAAACCCGGTCCAAATCCCCTTAGCTGCTCTATATTTGGCCATGCTCTTCAAAAAGACATTAATAAGAAACACATGCAACAGTGTCAAGTGATCTTACAGCAGGGCAAATCTAAAAAAAATATCATTTGAAACGTTCAGTTGAACACATCCTAACCCTAACCCCGCACTGCACTGATGGAGGTGTCAGGTGAAGACAGCACAATCTTAAAATAATCATTTAGCCCACCAGCCTCGTATAACTAGTGGAATTCATACTGTATCTATCTTGGCTTTTACTAAGAATATTACACATTTGATATACAAATAAATAATAATTCAGTCTGTAATATCATATGATACTATATCTATTTGTGTAGTTTACCTGATAAATCATAGACCCAGCTGAATAACAAGACTAATGCACATTTCAAATGTTAACATATTAATTTTTAGCAGGTTTAATGTATACAGTACTCACGACCTTACTTTAGCATTTAAGCATGCTAAAAATTGGTAATCATCTTAAAACAGAATGGATTGCTGAGGCTGATGAGAATGGCATTTTGTGGGTAATTGGTCATAAACAAAAATATTGGACATTTTTAATTGCAGACATGATCATGGCACTACTTGGAAGGTTAAGGGATCAAGTCTTTAGGACTGATCCTCTACAGACCAGGAATGTCTATACAAAATTGTGTGGCAATCCTTCTCATTGCTGGACTAAGCAGTGGTGGACTAAAAAACAAAAAGACTGACCCACATTAAAAATAAGAGTCACATACATCACACAGTCACAATTTTCAATTTAAGGCAGAACGTGAAAATGCTTTAATCTACCAGTGTTAATGACTAATTGAATTACAATGACCAACTGAATTACATCTTTTGCAAGTTGCACTCCTGCTGCACATACTCTCTTTTTAAAAGTTTTACTTTTTGTTTGCCATTAATATTTTTTATTTTCACTATTATTATTTTTATGTGCCAGGGGCGATTCTAGGATCAGACCTTTAGGAGTGCTTAGCCCCTAATGAAAATGTGGCATGCATACAAAGCCTTGCAAAAGTGTTCACTAATCAGTGGAGAGTATGTCTAGATGAGTCAAGGGCATCACTTTGTGTTGAAAAGTGGTAGGGAGATAAAGGCTCAGATAAGGGGCGTGATGAAACATTTGGGTAATGTGACAATGCATGAGAACAAGACAAGAAGATTTTTAGCAGTATTTCGATTAAATATTTGATGCAGAAATATATGTGTGGGCAGTCTGGGGGTCCTCCCCCAGAAGATTTTGAGCCTTAAAGCGGCATTATGGAGTTTCCAGCGGCCACTAGCGGTGCGGTTTTAAAATTGCAACCAGGTGTGTGCTCGTACGCGTGCTCACTTGAACTCATGAGTGAGTAGAATCCGAAACACAACCGCTTTCATACAGAAATCCAGCAATAAACACAGGAACAACAGAATGCAGGCTGTGGCTTTTCACACAGACATGTTCAGGCTCGGTTACTTCAAGGTTCCCGTCTCACAGGCAGATCAACACCGCTGCCGTAACGTTACTTCATTAAGCGCAGTGAGACACTGGCATATCGGCACAGTACTCCCGAAAAAAGGCAAAGTGAGAGGACAGGTGGGGAGCCAGCTTCACACAACATGGTGGAAACTCAAGTAAACCCACTGCAACTTTACAGTAATAGTTTTATCAGCTGCAGGTTGAAATAATCTATGCTTGTTACATGATCACGGTACATTTACTGCATTTAGTCGACATGCTACATCGTTAGCTCGCCTGCTACTTTCAGTAACTATCTTTACTATCTGTGAATCTGTCACCGGAGGCTTAGCAATTTCAGCACAGCTACATGTATTGGACGATAATGAAACAGGTAGTGAGCTGGACTGAATATTATAAGATTGTGTCATACTTTATAACAGTTACAGACCGCAGTAAGTAAATTTTCTGTAACTAGTGTTTGTGGATGGCTCTTCCTCTGGGTTGTATATTATGTGGGTCATGTTAGTTACGGCGACTAAGAGGTAGAGAAGCTGTGTACCTATCAGTAAAAGGCAATAAATCTAGATTTATTGCCAGTTGGTCCGAGCTACTGTAGCGTTAGCTAGCTGCTCATGGCTGCATCACTATGGGATAGTAATCAAATCGCTCCACTTTAGCTTTTTACCGTTACATCATTTCTTGCAGGCTTTGACAAGTTGAGTTTATGTTGGAGTCTGTGTTGTGCTGGGAGCAGGTCTTGCTTAGTATTTGCAGACTCCATGTCGTAAGTTGCAGTGTCGTTGCTGCTGAGTGCAAAGTAGACAAAGCGAGAGGCTAAATTCTGGAGATATTTTCTACTCCAATTTACGGTGGAAATGTCTGTTTTTATACAAGGGAAAACTATATTGCATTACATGTTTTCTTATTATGCAAAAAAACTTTTCTCAAAGCATTTTCATTTGTTAGTTAACATTTGTTGGTGCAAGCTATTTTTCAGAACATTTTTAACAAATACTTTCAAAAAGTGATGGGTACAAAATCAGCCATTTCAAAATGTGGTGAGGACCTGTCTCCAGCGTCTGATGACACTTATGGGGTCAGTCGACCAGTTAGGGTCAGACTGCAGTGTTGAGCTGTGCGCTCGAGTTTACTCTCTCACCGGAGGTAGGGTTTTGTGTTTTCAGTTAAATCTTATTACATGCTTGCTTTCTATTTTAAGGAGACTGAGTTTAATTTGTTAATAAAAAAAATATTTTGGTTGCACAGAATCTGTGGAGTATAAATTATTTCTATTAGTATAATATTCTAACATTAAATTAAAACTAATTTCATAGCTGGGCCTACTGTTAGAAGTGTTGGGCAGGAACTGTATTAACATTACTTTTCTCATTTTACATTTACTCATTTTCCCAGTAACTAGTATTGTAAACGATTACTATTTCCAAAACAGTTATATTATTACAGTAACACTGCAGTACTGGGTTACTGAATGCACCATTCAATTCAATTAAGTTTTATTTATATAGCGCCAAATCACATCAACAGTTATCTCACAGCGCTTTTCATAAAGAGCAGGTCTAGACCATACTACAATTCCCAACAATTCCCCCCAAGATCAAGCACTAAGCGACACAGGCAAGGAAAAACTTCCTTTTAAGAGGCAGAAACCTCGAGCAGAACCATGGCTCAGGGTGGGCGGCCATCTTCCTCGACCTGTTGGGGGTGAGGGAGAGAGAGAGAGAGAGGGCGAGAGAGAGAGAGAAGGACAGAGAGAGAGAGGAAGGCAGCCTACGCAGTATACAGATAGAGGTACAGACAGTAAAGGTAATGTTGCTATAGACTGAATGAAAAATGGTACAGATATTTATAGTAATGTTAATGATAATAATAACAGTAATAATAGCAATGGGACTAGTAACAGTAGTTGTAATTGTAGCAGAGGGTGTCGAGTAGGAACAAGGGGTCAGCAGGAGACTCTCAACTAGGGATGTCCAGATCCGATCACGAGATCGGAAATCGGGCCCGATCACACTGTTTCAGACTCGATCGGAATCGGACGTTACCTCCCGATCAGGACTATATAAATGTATATATATTCTCATATTTTTATTTACTGTTGCACTAAAGTCCCAAATGAAGAATTTATGTTATTTATTACTTGGTTGTTCATGCTACCTCACAGAAGTGCTCTGTTAACAGAGTTGTTGAATGTTAAAATAAGGTGAATTAAATAAAAAATAAGGAAAATCCTAGATCTGTTTTTTAAGTATTATAGAAATATCGGATCGGGACTCGGTATCGGTAGATACTCAAAATCAAATGACTTGGATTCGGGCAAAAAAACCTGATCGGGACATCCCTACTCTCAACCACAGATCCAGACTCCACAGGTCCAGAGCCAGGAACACCTGCAGGAAGTGATAGGAAGAGAGAGGAGAGGGACGAGAAAGCACACGACTACAGGAAAGGGAAGAAGTCGAGTTGGTAACATGCATTAATGGGATGAGGTTGCACACAGAGGGAGAGAGAGAAGAGGAGAGGGGGGCTCAGTGCATCATGGGAAATCCCCCGGCAGTCTAGGCCTATAGCAGCATAACTAAGGGATGGTTCAGGACTCACCTGAGCCAGACCTAACTATAAGCTTTATCAAAAAGGAAAGTCTTAAGCCTACTCTTAAATGTAGAGATGGTGTCTGCCTCCCGAACCCAAACTGCCAATGCAGAGAGGCTAAGACAGGAGAAATATGATCTCTTTTACTGGTTTCTGTTGTTACATCCTGAGGTGTCTATGGGTGTCAGGACATAAACATAAACCAGATGTTTTTGGTATTTGAAAGAATGTTTATTTAAAATAAAGTGTTCACAAACAGAAAATGGGCCAATGGGTGCTGTGGAAATCAAACAAATATAACAAAAAGTGGTCCTCAAAAGGAGGATTATTACTCTAACTAAAGAAAAATAAAAGGGTACACCAAAAAGCTCTCTAACTAAAGGATTTGCAAAAACCAAAACACAAAGCGCATAGCACCACTGAACCTAGTGTAAACTAACATAAAACAAACTACAGTGAGTGCAAAAGTTTGTCAGTAGTTTTAAAGCTCAAGCCTGGCCCACTTCCTTACCTTGACACAATTTTAACAAAATACTATCTGCACAAAAGCTCTGAGACATGTAACACGAGGCCAGTAAATCAGGGTCTGATAGCTGCCCCTAACAGCAGACTGAGCAGGCTTTTAAGAAGGCGAGGGTTGTTAGTGGCGCTCCATGGTTGGCCAGCAGAGGGAAGCCACACCAATGGTTGACAAGATCACCGGACCCCAGGAAGTAGGCGGGGCCTTCCGTCGAAGTACAGCCAATCCTCCGCGTGTTGGCACAGCCTGCTTAGCATAACAGATTGACTACTCAAGCACTGGTAAATTACTGATGGTGCTGGTGGCAGCCTTAACACTGTCAGAACACGTGCTGCAGCATTCTGGATCAGCTGAAGAGTCTTAATGGACTTTTTCGAGGAGCCTGATAATAAGGAATAGCAGTAATCCAGCCTAGAAGTAACAAATGCATGGACTAGTTTTTCTGCATCATTTTTAGACAGGATGTTCCTGATTTTTGCAATATTACGTAGGTGAAAAAAGGCGGTCCTTGAAATTCGCTTAATGTGAGTTAAATGACATGTCCTGATCAAAGATAACTCCAAGATTTCTCACAGTGGTGCTGGTGGCCAGGACGATGCCATCCAGGGAAACTATATCTTTAGATAATGCGTCACGGAGGCCCTAGAACAATAACTTCAGTTTTATCTGAGTTTAACATTAGAAAATTACAGGTCATCCAGGTTTTAACATCCTGAAGACACATGTGAAGCTTAGCTAACTGATGAGTTTCATCTGGCTTGATCGATAGATATAACTGAGTATCATCTGCGTAACAATGAAAGTTTATGGAGTGTTTCCTGATAATATTGCCTAAAGGAAGCATATATAAAGTGAAGAGGATTGGTCCAAGCACAGATCCTTGTGGAACTCCATGACTAACTTTGTCATGCATGGAGGACTCATCGTTAACATGTACAAACTGAATCGATCTGATAAATAGATCAGACAGACATCTTGTATAGAAATTTTTGCCCAATGGAGGGTAGTTCAGCAATACAAGCTCAAAAGTTATCAAACAGTGGTCAGATAAAGAGGGATTCTATGGGAACACTATTAAATGTTCAATTTCAATACCATATACCAGAACAAGGTCAAGGTTGTGGTTAAAACAGTGAGTCAGTTCATGAACACTCTGAGAGAAGCCAATTGAATCTAATAGAGAGATAAACGTATTCTCACCTTGTTCATTTCACACTGCCCTACAACAATCTCATCTCCATCCTTGTGTTCCTCCTGTGAGCAATGTGGTGTCACCGGAATCCAGGACAGACGAGGCGGTCAACAGGACGGAGCCATTGGAGCCCGGGAGCAGCGTGTCTACCTGGGACAGACCGCGCACGCCAGCCTCGCTGCAGCGACATCCCGGGCCATCACATCACATCCGCATAGTGGAAAGCAGGCCCCACCGCCGTCGACCCCAACGTGCATGCAGACCGTCCATATTCGAAAAACTCGGAGACTCCATCAGCTCGTCTCCACCTGGACCTCACCCTCACCGGCTGCATCTCCGCGGCGTTCACCAAACGCGTCACTGGCAATTACGTCATCAGAACACGACCAACACAAGGACCAATAAAGGGCTGCGTCAGAATGGGCAACACTGGAGACATGGAAAACGCGGAGTGGATTTCCGCCTTCTCCGCACTCTTCCCAAATGTAAGATCATCTCAGAAATAAAAATAGACCTTTTCAATACCCAGTCACTGACAAACAAAACCGGTTTAATATCTGAACATATTCTTGAAAAACAAATAGACATGATGTGCCTCACTGAAACTTGGCACAAACAAGATTCATATCTCGCACTAAATGAAGCCTGCCCCCCAGGATACACATACCTGGAGAAGGCCAGAACCACCGGCCGTGGTGGAGGTCTTGCTGTCATCCATTGCAAAGACCTAATTGCCACCCCCCTCCCACTGCCAGAGCTGACCACATTTGAGTGTCTTCCATTCAAACTCAGATCACATAAAGAAGTAATAACAATACTCCTCATCTATCGCCCCCCAAAACCACACCCTGGATTTATCACTGAGTTGCAAGATCTACTCACATCTTTCTGTGCAATAACCCTTAATACACTCATTATGGGAGATTTCAACCTTCATGTTGACTCCCCCACAAACCGCCCTGCTGCAGAGTTCCTTGAACTCCTGGACTGCCTACATCTCACACAACATGCCACAGTACCTACACACAAAAGGCCATACTCTCGACTTAGTCATAACAGACACCGCCCCCATCACCAACATGAGAGTCTATGACTCTGCCACAGTTTCACCCTCCTCCGAATTTAGTTCCACAAACCCATTAAACACATTTTCTGTCTTCTCAGGCATTTCTCAGACAGAGGTGGAGAAGATCATAAGGTGCATGAAAACCTCCACATGCTCACTGGACCCTCTCCCCACATCATTATTAAAATCCAACATTACAGCCATCAGTCCACTGATCACAGCAATCCTCAACCAGTCACTCAAATCCGGTCAGGTTCCTCCAGCTCTCAAAACTACAGTTATCCGCCCCCATCTGAAAAAGCCGTCACTTGACCCCGACATCCTGGCTCATTACAGACCCATTTCAAACCTCCCGTTTTTGTCCAAAGTCCTGGAAAAAGTTGTTGCAGCCCAACTCTACAATCACCTTCACATCCATAACATATATGAAAAATTTCAGTCTGGTTTTCGAGCAGCACACAGCACGGAGACAGCCCTGGTCCGCGTCATGAATGACCTACTTATGACTGCAGACCAGGGCTTACCATCTCTCCTCCTCCTACTGGACCTGTCGGCCGCCTTTGACACTGTGGATCACAACATCTTGCTTCACCGTCTCCAGTCTATGGTAGGACTTTCTGGGACCACACTAAGCTGGTTCCAGTCTTATCTCACAGCCAGGACAGAGTATGTGGCTCTAGGACGGTCCCAATCATCACCCCACACAGTCAGCTGTGGAGTGCCACAAGGGTCTGTCCTTGGTCCAACCCTTTTTACCATCTACTTACTACCCCTCAGTCACATCATCCATAAACACAAAGTTTCATTCCATTGTTACGCAGATGATACACAACTATACATAAAAATGGACTCCACATCTGTGCCATCTGCACTTCAGGTTTGCCTGGAGGAGATAAGGGCATGGATGGCTGATAACTTTCTTCAACTAAATAGCAGCAAAACCGAAGCCAACCTGATCGGTACCCCACACCAAACCCAGTCCTCCTCCCTCAGCAGTATATCCATTTTTGGTCATCACATTCCCCTGTCTACCTCTGTTACAAACCTTGGACCTCAGACTTGACTCAAATCTCACATTTGACACTCACATCCGTCATCTCTGTAAGGTCTCCTTCCTCCACCTCAAAAACATCGCCAAACTCTGCCCCTCCCTCTCACAACTAGATGCTGAGAAGTTGATCCATGCCTTTATCTCCTCCAGGTTGGACTACTGTAATGCCTTCCTCGTCGGGATCCCTGGCAGGAGCCTGCAAAAGCTCCAGCATATTCAGAACTGCGCTGCCCAGGTCCTGACGAGGAGGCTCAAATATGACCATATCACTCTGGTCCTGAAATCCCTCCACTGGCTGCCCATTCAATACAGAATTCAGTATAAAATCTGTCTCCTCACCCACCAGTGCATACATGGAACTGCCCCTGCCTACCTCAGTGAACTCCTCACCCCACTCACCGCCTCAAGAAACCTCCGCTCCTCCACCTCTACCCACTGCCTGCACCAACCAAGGACTAAACTCTCCACCATGGGAGACAGGGCCTTCCAGGCAGTCACCCCACGGCTCTGGAATGCCCTCCCAGAGCCCCTAAAGGCCCCACAAACTCTGGAGGTTTTTAAGAAGGGCCTAAAGACTTTTCTATTTCAAAAGGCCTTTTAACACTCATGGTTTTATTTCTTTTGTTACGGTGTTTTATTGCGATTTGTTGATTTTGTTATATTCTGGAACAGTTTTTAACCCCTTGTTGCTGTAGCACTTTGAGATTTCCCTGAAATGTAAAGTGCATTATAAATAAAATTTATTATTATTATTATTATTATAAACGCAGTACTAAAGCTGTCATTCTCAACATCCACATGAATATTAAAGTCCCCTACGATAATAACTTTGTCCGTTTTAAGGACTAAAGTTGACAAAAACTCTGCAAATTCAGATAAGAATTCAGAGTACGGACCAGGTGCTCGGTACACTATAACAAATAGAATTGGTTGCAGCGATTTCCAGCTTGGGTGTGAAAGACTCAGAACAAGGGTTTCAAATGAGTTATAATTTAGTTTAGGTTTAGAGCTGATTAGTAGGCTAGAGTCAAAGATAGCTGCAACTCCACCTCCTCGGCCTGTGCTTCGAGGAATGTGAGTATTAATATGACTGGTAGGGGTGGATTCATTTAGGCTCACATATTCTCCATCACCCAGCCAGGTTTCAGTAAGACAGAATAAATCAATTTTATAATCTGATATTAGTTCATTTACTAGTACACCTTTAGAAGAGAGAGATCTGATGTTTAAGAGTCCACATTTTACTTTCCTATTTGTTTGCACTATTGCTCTTGTGGTTTTTATTTTTATAATTTTTATCCACAGTTTCTGTTTACCTTTGATTTAAATAATTTCAATGGTCGGGGGACAGACACTGTCACTATAGGGTTTTCACTAAGTAACTCCTGGAACGGAGGAGCAGAGAAGTGTGTTGGACTGCGACTCTGCGTAGGGTTTTGGGTGGTTAACTGCTGAATTAGAAGGGCAGAGAAGAGTGTTAGACTGCGACTCTGCCTCCTTGTCTCAACTCTGGGTTGTCATGGATTTGGTCTGCTAATAAAGTTGGCCAGATTTCTAGAAATGAGAGCTGCTCGTTCCCAAGTGGGATGGATGCCGTCTCACCGCATCAGACCAGGTCTTCCCCAGAAAGTCTGCCAATGATCAACAAAGCCCACATCGTTTGCTGGACACCATCTCGATAACCAGCGGTGGAATGACATGGGGCTATACATGTCATCACTGGTCAGATTGGGGGTCCAGAGAAAACTACGGTGTCAAACATTGTTTTTGCGTATGTACACACCGACTCAACATCACTCTTAGTGACCTCCGATTGGCGTAACCGGGAGTCACTACCGCCGATGTGAATAACAATCTTACTGTATTTACGTTTATCCTTAGCCAGCAGTTTCAAATAAGACTCAATGTCTCCCACTCTGGCCCCAGGGATGCACTTAACTGTGGTCGCTGGCTTCGCTAGCTTCACGTTTCTCAAAATAGAGCTGCCAATGATCACAGTTGGTTTCTCAGGGGGTGTGTCGCTGAGTGGGGAAAATCTTGTTAGTAACGTGAACAGATTGATGGTGCCCCGTGAGCTTTGAATGCTTACAACTATTCTTCCTTCGGACAGTCACCCAGCCACCCTTTCCTGGCTGCTCAGGAGATACCGGGGAACGGCTACCAGAGGCTAGCTCAGGCCAGTCCACACCGACTACCGGGCACTGGCTAGCTACACTAGCTAAAGATTGATCTACCAAGGTGCGGAGCCGGACTTTTAACTCACTGAGCCTTGCCTCCATGTCTACAAATAAAGTACACTTGTTACAGGTACCATTACCGCTAAAGGAGGCAGAGGAGTAACTGAACATCTGACACACCGAGCAGGAGAAAGCAGGAGAGCAAGAGGAAGAAGCAGAAGCCATTGCTAGATGCTAAGCTAAAGTTGCTAACGGCTAAGCTAAAGTGCGGTAGCGTTGACCAAAACTTTTTAAAACAACTATGAGACTGAACAGCAGTCACTAGAGATGGAAAGAACTGTGAGTGCTTAGGCAAAATTACTGTAAGAATAAGTGTTTTGCGGACAGTTGGCCGCTGTAATGACAAAATCTAACAATTTTATTTGGTATTTAGCAAGAGCAGCAAACACGCTACCAACACACAAGCACCGGAAACGGAAATGAGTCAACACGCTTACCGCAGTACATCAACCGTCTTTGTCATCAACCACCCTGTTTGAATGCACAACAGGGTGGCAGGTCAGCTGCATTGGACCTGATGTTATTCAAGTCATCTGTTAGTATATGTTATTATATTACTTACATAATCTCAGCATATTCAACAGATATTCATATACTGTATTGTTTACCAGTAGTTTAGGACTATTATGAATATTTTATTCCAGTTACCAGTTTTGGGAAGAAGCTAGTTACATGTTATTTACTTAAGTAATTTAATTACAAATTAACTGAAACTAATATGTTACAGTTACTGGGGAAGATGTATATTTAAATTACAGTTACCTATGAAAATGGTTATGATAACACTGGGGGTTATATCTTAATATTTTCTGTGAAAAGCTTGGCTATATGTTGATTAATATTATTATTATTATTATTATTATTATTATTATTATTATTATTATTATTATTATATTGATTTTATTGCTTTGCATGTTTTTCATGTGTACAATGTCTTTCTTTGCCAGTTCCAGCCAAAGCTGTTTAGTTAAGTTTGATGCTGTTCTAATGCTTTTGATTGGTTCTCATGTCTGAATTTGCAGCACCACCATCTGCCAGTTAAACTGCCTCTCAAGCTATTTTTGTAAAAACCAGCTTGAGTTCTGATCCTAAACTAGGCTACTATTACATTTTAAAGGTAACTTGTAATCAGTAACTAATACATTTCTAAAGTAACCTTCCCAACACTGCCTAGTGTTACAGCAGTTTTATTGTTGTATTTTGTTGAATGTTTCCATTTATAAAATCCATGTGCACAAAAAATAGTCTACATTGGTTTCTAATATAAGTATAAACTTGTCAGTAATCATAACCATTCATGCAGAACAATTATGGTAGGTTGTAGTCTTTACTCACACATTGTGGTCGTAAATCATTTTTCCACTTCCCATGTATTTATTTTTTAGGATAGATGCGAGTGAAATACTCTGTAGAGCCCTGCATCATCCATCCTGGCAACTGGTCCCACTGCTGTTCTTGTTTTTGGCAGGTGCCGTTGTCTTCCCATCTCTGTTACAGTTAATGTTCTATCGTTACATACTGCAGCTGGCTTTACTGGAGGGGAACGTAGCAAACATTTCAAATACATCCAGTGTCAGTTACAGTACCAACATGTCATGTACAGCTCGTCAGAGGACTAAAATAGTTAAATATAATTAAAAACTACAATACAGTCCTATAAAATAGAGCAGTGTGTGTGTGTACATATGCCTACTCAGCCTTGCACACTGCTTCTGTACATGTCACTTTTTTCTGGTTCCATTGTCCTTCTTCTCCACCTCCTGCAGCTCCTCCTCTTTCTTCTCTCCCTCATCATCAACATGATGAACATCAACTGTACCTGTGCATCACCTAATATACATACAGACACACAAAGATTATATATATAATATTACTAATTGTGCACCTATTTCTTCTATTAAATCAATATGAAACTTGAGGCTAATTGGTTGTACCTTCTCTTGCTTCTCCCAAATCAAACGTTCTAAGACAAAAAAGCATTTTCAGAAAATAATATTATTATATTACGGTTACTTAAATGAAATTTAGGGGCTTCAGCACCCTTAAAAATGTTCTCAAATCGCCCCTGTTATGTGCTATAGATGCATGATGTTCAACTTATTTTACTATAACAGTACTCTCATAAAAACTGTGTTGTGCGGATTATATGCAGTCTGTCTCTGCCTGTTGGCCGATTACTGTATCTCTCTCAGCACCGAGAACTGAGGCTCTCACCTTGCCTGCCCCAGCTGTCCCCATAGATCCCCAGTGTGTTGTGGATACGAAGGCACGACGAGGGCATGTCATCCGACACGCTGGCTTGATCAGTTTTCTGTTGTTTGGCTGAGATGCTTGCACATTGGCTTTGGACCACAGAATCTAAATAAGGAATAAGGACCACTTTCATTAATTCTCTACATTGTATGTAACTGCACTGGCTGGCCAACTGTTTTAAAAAGAGCAATAAGTAATGTTGCAGTTTCAAACATATTTCCCCTTTTCAGCTGAGTAAAAATTGGTTTGGTGTGCAGGAAATGAAGACTTGCCTTCTTGGCAAAACTTCCCTTCCTGAAAATTCAATTTAGGACTATTAAATATTTCAATTTTATAGGATGTCTGTAAGGGCGGCATGGTGGTGCAGTGGTTAGCACTGTCACCTCACAGCAAGAAGGTCATGGGTTCAAAACCCAGCTGCTGCGTAGGTTCTCTCCAGGTGCTCTGGCTTCCTCCCACCATCCAAAGACATGCAGGTTAATTGGTGTCTCTAAAATTGTCCTAAGGTTTGAATGTGAGTTTAAGTAGTTGTTGGTCTATGTGTGGTCCGGCAATGGATTGGCGAGCTGTCCAGGGTGTACCCTGCCTTTTGCCAATGTCAGCTGGGATAGGCTGTCCTTTACGCAGGATAAGCAGTTGATGATGGATGGAGGGTGTCTTTAAGCTATTGATAAATGAAGCCATGACAACACTGTCAGTCTGACTTCTGGCCAGTGTTAGACTGTCTGTTCAAAATTGCCTCACAATTATGTGGAAAATGTATTTTCTTCCAAATTGAATTCCTCAGTCTGCTGGAGACAGAGGAGCAGGCTTTTCTTTATTTTGGCCATACTTGTCGATGGTTTATGTAACTGACCTGGAAGATAACATAAAATTAATATTGTTGGGAGTGTCAGATGGACTTCAAACCAAACAAATTGTTATTGTTTTGAGAGATACAACATTTTAACTTTATATCTGTTTTTTAAAGAGCACCTGTACGCGACCCCCCCATATAGCAAATTCACATCTCTGTCTCATAGATCCCCTGGTGTGTTCAGGGTGTGAAAACATGTCAACATGCTGGTTGGCCCGGTCAGTGCTGCTCTGGCCTCACTAGATTCACTAACTGCCTAGTTTATGTCTGTCTGTCCAGTATTTGGATAAATTTGGCCTGGCTCGACTGTGGCCTGTCTGTCTGACACCCAATTATTTTCCCCGAGCCAGGACCTCTGAACTCTCCTTTTCTAGGACAGACGTGTGGATCCCATGTGTGCTGTAGCTATGTCACTGAAGTTTGGCCTGGTTAGTACTGCTTCAGTGAGACAGGGAATATCTGCCGTCTTGTGGCTTCTTGTGAACTGTTCAAAGGATTTGTATGAACAGCCATCTACAACAGAAACTTTACAGTACGCAGTTATTCCAATAGTTGACTTGTTCTGATAGATACAGGTTATCTTTGAATATTAAAGGAATTATTGAACCCCACCTGGAAGAAAGGAAAAAAGAGAATCACCACGATGGCATTCCTTGGCATTTCTGTCTTTGCCCGCCTGTGTTGTGGCTCCCAATTATCTTCCCCAGGCCAAGACCCCCAGGTCCTCTTGAAAAGAGAGACCGAGGAAAATAAAGAAAAACATAGCCTGTCACAGTTCCCATCCCTCAAAAATCTTTCCATCATTCAGCAGTCATGTCTGCTTATGGAATGCATAACTTCCCACACACATGCAAATGCATGAATGCACAAACACAGGCTCACTGTACAGGCATTTGCAAACTTGCAAAGAGTTTATAAGTTGTTCGACATCAAAGTTCTGGGGGCTAGAGAATTTCAGGAGAGTTAAGCAGAGGTGAAGGGGTGTGTGTGTGTGTTTTCTGGTAATCATGACGTTAGGGGGACAATAATGTGTTTACACAGTCACCTTATTAGGACCTCTTGCACTCTTGAACTATGGGGACCAAAAATCAGGTCCCCATAAGGAAACCCATTTTAAATGAATATAGGAGTGATTCTGAAGGTGCCTATGTGTTTTTTAGCATTGGCCCATCAGTGAGTGTGTGGGAGGTCTCACCGCCTATGGTTTGCTCCTGGTATGGCACTCTGCTCAACACATACACGCAGACACACAGACACAAGTGTTAAATATTACAATCAACATTGTGGACAAGGGACAAGATTGTTTGCAAGAGATGCCAGCTAAACAACAAAGAAATTCAGCAGAGCAGCATATGATACACACAAGGTAACCATTTTTGCATGACAAATCAGTTGAATCAGTGTTTAACCCTCAAATTAAGTTACCTATCTTTAATTAAGCTACTTTGAAGGATAGCTTGTTAGCTAAAATTGAATATAAAGGCTAAGTCTGCCCAACAAAGCCAAACCACAGTAACTGCAATTTTGGTTAAATTGAGTTGTGATGGAAATTTTACTTTTAAATCTCTCTCTTTCTCTATAATTTACTTCATCTGATAGCTATCCTGATCATAGTGTTAATAATAGTTTGGTTTTCACTGTGCTACCTAGTTAGCTAGCATCACTATCTAGCTAGCAGCACAATGGAGTTTTGGCAAATGTCAACTTGTACTCACAAGTAACACTGTGTGTGAAATGTCCCCACAAACCCTGATTTGGTCAAGATGTGTAAACAGAGACATAGCTTGGCTCAATCTAATTTTGTTGTAATGTTTCATGTTCTAAAATATTGTCATGTTTTTACAGATGACCAGCCATACAAGTAATGTCCTAGTGGTTGAGGATTCACATCCTTTCCGCCTGTCAATGACACAGATGACTGATTGTGCTGGTTCAAACAACACTCCTCAACAGGTACATTCATGTTCATCACATCAGATTTAATTCAGTACAGCTATAGAGTTTATTATAATGCACCTATTCACCTTATTCCGCCGTATCCACTTTTAATACTTCGTTCTTCCGCATTTTGTCATCCGACTTCCGCTAAAACTGATACGTCACGTCCAGCTAGTTAGAATAGTTAGAAGATTTGTTTATAGCTAGCGATAACCAAACGTAATCAAAAATGAAAATAATGTCACATATATTTTGGATATTGTTAGACTGTAATGGAGGAGATCATAATATCTTCCAACAACTTAATGTCAAATATGAAATACATAGCGTTAGATAAGGTTAGGCAATGGAAACGTTAATCATGCAAAATACATAGTATTTAGTAAACTTTAAGGTTAGTTTCTGATCTTTAAATGTAACTTATGGACCGAACTAAACAAAGGTAACGTTATGCAATTGAACACATATATAACTAACTTACCTGAATCTGACAACTTGTCCAGCACCAGACGTAGCTTCTTTACCGGAGCATCTTAGCCGAGGACTTAATCAGTCGGCTTCCCATCCTTGAAATGGTATGAACGAGAGGTATGAACACACGAACGCAGTGTGCTTTAAGTTTAGCACTGTCAGCCATAAGTTAGCCTCAAGTGCTCCTCATCTTCAACGTTAGGTGGTAGATGTAAGTTGTAAAGTGCACAACAACACTCCGACCTCGTCACGTTATGCTCGTTGTGTGTACAATAGTTCTCGCCTTTTGAAGCTGAAAATATAATACTTAATCATTTTTTCTTGGTTATCATCTAACATTACTGCTAGCAGCTAGCTTAGGTCCCATTCAATCGGAAGTAGGATGACAAAATGGATGCAATGGTGTCTCCCTTGTTGTTGTGGAAAAGAGGACTGCTTTTAACCTTAAGAGGGATTTTTTTTTTTGGTTAAGTATGACTCCATTCTGGACACTTATGACGTTCCCATAGCACAAATTGGAGAAAACTGTTCCCCACAAGTAACTGTAACAATATGTGTATAATATCCCCACAAAGCCTGTAATTTTCTGTGAAGTATGGTGTTTATTGGTATGCATCTCATCTCAGACATTTTGTCTAAACAAGCCATCAATCTAAGTTTGTGTAATTTAGTGTCTCAACATGAAATTGGACATTTGTTTCTTATGTTTTCATGTTCTAAAATATTGCTATTGTGTAATATGTGTTAACTGATGACCAGCATTACAACTATTGTCATGGTTGTTGTTCCGGCCCTAGAGCCGTGGGTCTTGTGTTTTGTTTTGGTGTGTCTCTTCTCCTGTAGTTCTCCAGGTACTGCCCTTCCCCCCTGCCGTGCAGCTGCAATTAGTAATGGGCAGCAGCTGCACCTGATTCCCCAATCAGTACCTGTAGGATAAGAGAGCAAGGAGACTGCAGCAGAGTAGCTATGTGGCTGGTCTTGAGAGGCCAGTGTGTGAGGTTGGTCCTGTGGGGGCCAAACTAGGTGGCTGCTGTCCAGTGGGTCAGATGGCGGTGCTTGGGTGCAGCAGAAGTGGAGCTGCTCGGAGCTGTGTGCTTGGGACTAGCGGAGCTGTGGGCTCGCATACTCCCTTGGAAGAGGGAGCGTGTTAAATGTGTTAATTTAAGTTGCTAGTTTTTGTGCTTTGGTTAAAAGCTATATCACCATCTTGTGTTAAGTAGTCTAGTTCTTTGTCTGTCTCTTCTGTTCTTGTGTAAGGTATGTTTGTTAATAAATATCTATTTGTTTGCGCATAATCTGCAGAAACCTGAAGGTGAGGACAAGGAAGATGAAGAACCGTCATGGAGGGACAAGCCACTGCACAGCATGTACCACAGACAAATAGAAGAAGTGGCTGATATCAAGAAATCCTACCAGTGGCTGGAAAAGGCTGGACTGAAGGACAGCACAGAAGCACTAATCATGGCGGCACAAGAACAGGCACTCAGTATAAGATCAATAGAGGCTGGGGTCTACCACACCAGGCAGGACCCCAGGTGCAGACTGTGCAAGGATGCCCCTGAGACAGTACAGCACATAACAGCAGGGTGTAAGATGCAGGCAGGAAGTGCGTACATGGAACGCCATAACCAGGTAGCTGTCATAGTGTACAGGAACATCTGCCACGATTTCGAGCTGGAAGTCCCAAGGTCAAAATGGAAGACACCTCCTAAGGTAGTTGAGAATGACCGAGCTAAGATCCTGTGGGACTTAAAGATCCAGACTGACAAACTGGTGATGGCTAACCAACCAGACATCGTGTTGATCGACAAACAGCAGAAGAAGGCAGTAGTGATAGATGTGGCAATCCCAAGCGACAGCAACATCAGGAAGAAGGAACACGAGAAGCTTGAGAAATACCAAGAAAGAGGAGCTAGAAAAGATGTGGAAAGTAAGAGCAACAGTGGTGCCAGTGGTAATCGGAGCACTAGGGGCTGTGACCCCCAAACTGGGAGAGTGGCTACAGCAGATTCCAGGTAAAACATCAGAGGTCTCTGTCCAGAAGAGTGCAGTCCTAGGAACAGCTAAGATACTGCGCAGAACCCTCAAACTCCCAGGCCTCTGGTAGAGGACCCGAGCTTGAGGATGACATAGATAGATAGATAGATAGATAGATAGATAGATAGATAGATAAAATTTTAGGGGTTTTTATTCCTCTACTGGACTAAAATGAAAACAGCATTAATAATGTAAAGTCAAGGGTTTAAGGCAGTTGGTGTATATACAAAACACAGGTATAACTTTCTTACTTGTCCTTTGCTCATTACATCTGATCTCACAATATAGTACCCCTTAACCATACCAAAATATTTAAACAGCTGCCATAAACTAGTTTACACTCACTCACTAGACAGTTACTTCTAAACAGGAACTCTAAACCTAAATTCTTGACAACAAAATCTAGAAAACAGTCAAGACTAGACAACAGTAGTGGCCTTTTCTAAATAGAAAAAAATATATACATTTACTTAACCGCTCAATGCAATGACTTCATAAACTCAAGGTGAAATATTTGAATTTACCATAAAACATAAAATACATTCATTCTAGAGGTGGGCATAGATTTTTTTAATCTAGATTAATCTAGATTAATCTTGAAAATCTAGATTAATCTAGATTAAAATGGCTCATTTGAACGGGTGCGAACGGGTTTCAAGCCAGGTTTCAAGCCAGGTGACGCATTAGACCAGAGGCTCATTTCCTGTTTCCAAAATGCATCACAAACTGCTTGAGAAAGCTGTTGTACTATGATAATTGGTGATGAAAATAAATCAAGTTCAATAAGATGTACTTGTGTGTGGTGTGTGATGTGCTTTGCATTTAGGTGGTAGGCTACTTGAGACTGGAAGAACTCCTAATATCCTCCTATTAGTAAACTAATTCTGCATTGCACAAGGAGCAAACAACCTTAGTCTTGTTGAATTTTCCATTGGGAAGCTTCTTAAAAGTAAATTTTCCCAGAAGCAAACCCGGCGGCTTCAGAAATGTTCGTACACAAAGTGCTGTCCAACAGCTGTCTGTGGACGTGTTGCTACAGTTAGTGTGAGTAAATACCGCACAATGCGTTTTTTAATCAACCGGCATATCAATAACTAACCTGGGTAGTTGTAAACAAACAGCTGGCCGAGCGAGGTTGTAACTGGAACGCCGTCAACTCGGGTGTGACGTCATTCCCAGCTCCGACCTCCGAGGTAAATGGAACGCAGCAACAGCTGCATCCATGTTAGCACGTCAAGTTTGATGTGGTAATTTCACAGTAGGCAAACACACAGGTTCGAAGACTCGTTCTTGCCCCCTACAGTGCGAGTCGGCTAGGTATACATCTGCGCTAAAATATCAAGGTGAAAGTCATCATAGCTTGCGTAGTATAGACCCAGCTCCCAACCCAACTTTGAGAATAGATTAACGGCGATATTTTTTTTATCGCCCGATAAGAGTCTCACGTTAACGCAGCACGTTAACGCCGATAACGGCCCACCACTAATTCATTCACAGAATACAATTTGCCCAACACTTGTACAGAATCTCAGAATTAACATTTTATGAATGAAATCAGTAACTCACTGTTTACACACACACACACACACTCACTCGGCTATCAATCGTCAGGAATCAGCTGGGATACCCAGGTCTTCATGCATGTACCTTGGTCCGCTAGCTAGTTCACTCTTCCGTATGCCGATCTAAAAAATTATTAATGTACTTTATCATGGCTTACATGCACTTTACCATGCCGTTTCACTACACTGCGGTGGTGGCCCAACACTTTCATTTTTCCCATGTCCAGTCGGAAACTCTTCCCACTTGCGCTAAGTGACAGTGCAATTAAATGGAGAGGAACATTATTGCTGCAGTAATATAGTATATATAAGGGCTGACCCTAAATAGAAAAAGACTGATAATAAAAAATTATAAAAAGACTTATTCAACTGTCAATCTCAACTTCTGGATTTACGTGTACCAGTTTTTTTCAATATAATATAATAATATACATTTCAACGTTTAATGCTGTAAATAAACATGTAAAAGGAATAAAACATTTGAGTATTTATAAAGTATGTAAATAAATTGAAAATCTTCTACAGTAACATTAGTAAGAACTAGCCCATTTACCTAGCAACTGTCCTGAGTGCTCACAGCTGGAGCATTTTACTGAATGGATGGATGATTGTTAAAAAAGCTAAAGTTGCTAAAGCCTTAGCCTATCACCTTAGTTGTACGTGTCCTATATAAATGTTTGAAGGTTAAGTAGATGGATTTATTTCACTCATCATTGTTTTCCATTGTAGCAGCCTTGTCCCAAAAGCCTTGTCCCTCTTATAGCATATACAGGATCTGGCTTAAAGGAAAAATTGGCTTTGTTTATCTTTCCTTTTTCTTGTGTTTGTTTCAGTTCCAGAATGTTTCAGAATGCATAAATCAGTGTTTGACTGACAATGTTTATCCATAGGTGAAATAATTGTACTGTAGATGCTGGCATACTTTAAACTGAGAACTTAACAGAATTATAGCACACACTCTGCACTCTGCCTGGTAGTCTCCACACAACGCTATGAAGCTGTCGGTGACGTCCAGATAATCTCAATACTTATAGTCTATTGCGACTCGTGCATCTTTCTCACTCAGTTGAAAATGTTCAACTCATATGAAGGCCTTTGCATTGCCGGCAACGCCCCTCTTTACTGCCGGACAGGAATGTCATGGCTCTCCACATCTTTGCATTGACTATGTATGTAAATGCACCAATCACAATGCTCACTTCGCTTTTGGTCTGAAAGCACCATTAGAATATGTGCTGTGTCACTGAGTAACAAATCATAAAGCAGGCAATGTACAGAAACAAACCTCTTATTCAATATCACAGAAATATTACGACATTTTAGTGAATGCAATTTATCAACATATTGCTTTCCTTATAAACTGAGCAATGAGCTAAAGCTCTGTGGCTTCAAAAGGCTAATAATAATTAGACCAGAGGGCCAAGGGGCCAGTGACAGGATTATTTGTGACTCAGCTAAAAGTGTAACTTGGGCCTACAGACAATCCTGTTGTGGGTTGTTGTTTTCATGGAGCACACATAAAAACTGATTATCATCAGTGCCCTGCAGAAATCTCTTATTTTCAGAAAAACAGACTTAGTTCCACATCTTGGCATTTAGTGGATATGTAGTTTGACACCATCTCTGTATCACTATGAGTGCGGGAGGCAATGTAATCTTCCACCTAACTATAGAAAGATAAAAATTTTAATTCATAGATACTAGGTGCTTATGGAACGGTATACAGAATTGTGTGTATAGCACAAACGGGGTAGGAAGAAATACACTGTAGGTCGAAGAAACTCTTTTTATTATGTAAATCTTAGAACTGGGCATGTTAACACATAAATTAATAAATGCCGACAATTATTTTATGTCACATTAATACAATTATTATTATTATTATTGTTATTATTATTATTTTGAAAGTCCATTTGTCACTGGTTCTGAATACACATACAGTCAAACCATGGTCACAGGAGGGGTGGAATGTTGATCAGCCTGCAAATCACCCACCAAAACAAGCAGTGGAGGGAGGTTTCAGGAGACTAGTTGTATGCAGCGTGTGGGAGAAGTAGATAAAGAAAAGCAAGACAAGCAAACAAATGCCATTGCGAAGTGGATAGCGCCACACTGCATGCTGATTAGTTTTGTAATAGATGTTGATCTTAGGAGCTTCCTTACAATCCCAACGTAGTATCTTGGCCCCTGCGGGTTCTGTCAGGTAAATAGAAGAGGAGACAAGCACTCCACGAGTAAACGGCAGATGCTCTGTGGTGAGTAACCATGTCAACAGCTTCTGTGTGCAACACAGCCGTAGTCTGTTTAACCAAAGTTAAAATTATAGGCAAACAGTGAAGATCAGTCTCTTTTCCTATGATTTGTGCTGCATGTTGTCAAGTCAACTTCGGCAGTTGGCGGGCAAGCACAACTGCAACAGTTTCACAGGAACGCATCCGCTTGTCGCTACATATTGTGCTTGACCACTTCACCTGACCCTAACAGGGATACCTGCTACTGAACATAAACTTTGTTCTGCTGATACCTATTCAGAAAAAAACCCGAGAAAACTGGACTCTGATGGTAACTTATTTTAACAAGATATAAAAGGTACTGCCCTGGCAGTGGTAAATAACAAAGGTTACAATATGGTGACCCTACCCTTCTATAAGCACGGGCGGAGCCCTCTACTGGACTCTATGGGTACTACCTTCTCCAATCACACGCACGCACTTGCCTACTGCAATTTTATCGTGCACCTAGCCGCACCACAGCCGGCAATGCAGAGTTACAGTGGACTGATGCATTGCCCAGTTTCCAAGTTAAGAACAGCACGTTTCTCGGCTGTCACGTCGTGGAAGTGGACAATTATGGCCGCGCGGACTCGGCGGTCAGGCTAGCGAAGTGGACGCCCGGGCCTCACCAATGTTCTGACCGGGAGGGCGGAGGTGTTTCTAATAAACAATTTAACATTCTCAAGCATCATCACAGTGTACACACAAGCAGCACATGTTACAACAGTGTCTTCATGAACACAAGGCCGCAGGGTGAACCCTTAGCCTCACCCCAGGAGTTAACGTTAGCTCTTTGATGAGAGAAGTTAACTTAGCTCTTTGAGGAATGTAATAAACATGTTTTACTCAACAACACTTCCATATTCTCAAAAGCCTTACCATAGTTTTACACAAGCAGCACATGTAAAACAATGGCGTCTTGAATACCAGACAGGGGATTGTGGCAGCGTCAGCAGGCCTCTCCCCTCCATAACGGTCACTTGGCCAGTCGCTCCCTTCCCCAGCCGCAGGTCGGCTGGTGGGGGGTGGGGGCCTGGACTCGTCCGGGCAGGACATGGGTCACCTCGCCCGGGTGAAAGATAATTTTCTAGTAGTGGCGACTCCATCCATGGAGGTGGTGAATTCAGTGAGCAGTTCACCGTTTGCTGAAGAAAAAAGGATGCTGAGGCAGTAGGGACACTGCTACGTGACACTGCTACGTATGTCACGCATGTATCGGTAGCGACCTATTGGTCGGCTACGTGCAATATACTGCTGGTAAAAAGCACCTTATTTGTTCAAAGTGCTTGCAAACCAAATGTAATGGCACTTTTGTGTACATAGCAGTACGTTTAAATTAAAGGTTGGCAATACACTACTTTAGAATTCATTAGTTAAGTTTGCGTATAACAATACAATCAATTGCAATTAATTGCAAGAAAACAATTCAATTAATTGCAATAAAAAAAATAAATCGCTGGCCAGCACTAGTAATAAATATATGTAACACTGCATTTATACTACATTACATTTATTCATTTAGCTGAGACTTTTATCCAAAGTGACTTACAATTGCTATATATGTCAGAGGTCGCATGCCTCTGGAGCAACAAGTGGTAAGTATCTTGCTCAGGGACACAATGGTGGATGGGTCACAGTCTTATCCACTGTGCCATCTCCAAACCTCAACCTCATACTGTATTTATTTATGAATTTCCATAAGTGATATTTTTACATTTGAGTGGCAAATTTGCACATTTGATCATTTCTGGGTAGATGTTTCAGTAGTGTCATCACAAAAACAAGACAGGCATTATTACATTACCTCATTATTCAACCCACCCGTGACTCTTCCTGTCTCTCTCTCTGCCTCTTCATCTCACTTTCTTTCTGTCTGTTACCCTCCCTCCACTGCTCCACACACATCCAATTCCCTTGGTGGCAGCCAAGGCTCTAACTGACAAGCTTCAAGGGAGACAGAGAGAAAAAGAGATGGGGAGAGAGAGAGAGAGGCAGTGATATACCAAAAAAAAATCCTGGCACCAGTGTACATTGTTTTTGCTCTTTGCCATGTTTCCTCTTTTCGCTTTCTTTAAACCCCCACCCCCCTACCCCTTCCTCTTCCTCACTGCTCCCTCCGTCTGCCTTTGCTTTTTAGTCTGCGGCGCTCCAGGCAGATCAAAATTCAACTCACTGATGTGTGACTAACGTTAGGACACACAATACGCAGCCACATAGTCTTTGATCATAATTCCATTTAACAGTGAAAATGTATGCCGCAAATAAAGAATGAGGAACGAAGAGGAAGGATAAGGAGAGGGAGGAATGGGAGGAAAAATAGGGAAATTATGGCGCTTGTTACTCTGTCTTCATGCCCCATCAAGCTTGAGACGGTCGCTAAATGTCAAGAAAACGAAAGACATGTACTATACTGTACACAATTAAGGATTAGTTATTAAAAATATGCCCATAGCAAAGAGGGATGTTTTATTTTTTTATTTATTTTTGCCTCATTAACATCACAGGCCACATTTCATTAACAATTACTGTGTGCTGAAAATAATAATGGTACCATGGCTTGAAAAAAAATGCATGCTTTCCCCTGTATTGAGTCCAGCCTCTTTATTTGCTGGGTTGAGTGAACTGCAACGTAGGCAGCCGTAAGCTTGCTGCAATGTCATTTAAAGATAGCCTTGATGGATGGCACAAGGTAGTGCAGTAAAACACTAGCTAACCTTGTTAGGAATAAAATACTACAAAATCCCCAACTCTCAGCATTATGAATGGAATCCTTGCTCTCTGGACTTATGCATAGTGTCTTCCACAGTTGAATTTCAAGGAAATCTGAAACACCTGAATGAGGTCGAGATTACTAAAGTAAGTAAGATAGATAGATAGATTTAAAAAAAATAATTTTGATCTATTATTGTTGACACATTGTGTCTTTTTTTGTGTAGAAGCACTGTTAAACATTGTTTTAAATGTATTTAATCAAACACTATTTCTCAAACTGTACCAAATCTCCTGTGAACAGGGAGGACTGAAATAAACATCTGAAGCCGAATGAAGCAGTTTGATTTACTCAAAATACCCTGGATTTTGTTTTCTGTTGAAAGAAGAGGGAAAACAGGAGGTAGCCATAACCCTCCCTGTCCTGCACACTTTTCCTTGACAAGGAGGAGTAGAGGTTACATCACAGACATTCTGAGATGTTTGTGTGTGTGTGTGTGTGTGTGTGTGTGTGTGTGTGTGTGTGTGTGTTAGAGTGAGAGAGAGAAGCTGTCAACAGCAGCTCTCTCAGCAGGAGGTCTCTAGCACATGTGAATACCCAAAAAGCTGTAGCTTTTTGTCAGTGATCACAACCAGTGAGATGAGAGAAGTGAAAAAACACCACAGAAAAAAAAAAAAAAAACACATGATACCTTCACCACAACATTTTTCAAAGACTTTCTCAAAACCTTACAAGTGACACTGCTGCAGAAGTTAACAATAGTTTGGGAGGCACTAGGTAAATAATTACTTTTTATCAAGGTGATATGCACTCACTAATAAACATACAGTAAATTTGGCCCTCATCCAGTGAGGAGATTTATGACTGAATAGACAATGGCAGGATAATCTGCTGATGCATATAGCATGATTCTGAAGTGTTTATAAGAAACAGATAGAAGAGGAGGATGGGAATATGAATGAAAAGACAGACGGATGATGAGAGGGCTGGATGATAAGGGAGATGCATAGTGGGAACAACAAGAACATCAATGCTTTTCTTCACACATAACTAACTAACCATAATAACAGTTTAAATATTGTATTAATCACTCATTTTAATTCTCATTCTCAAGTTTTTGTGACCCTGCACTGACTTTGTTCTCTTTTATAGTAATCCCTTAAACAAGCATGACAGAGTCACCTGCTACAAGTTATTTTTCATATTGAAAGGACTATAACGAAGGTTGTATGGTATGGTAATGGCTACTGGACTATATAGGTATGCATGCACTTGCCCACTGAAATTTTTATTGTGCATGTAGCCGACCAATACAACGTCACAACCAATACGTGTATGACAAATAAATAGCAGTGTACCTACTGTGGGCCAATAAGGGTCAAGATGCCATTGTGCAGATCTCTTCGATACACACCCTGTTGAAAGAGGTCACAGACACTTTCACAGTTTGAGTGGAAGTGTCTATGTGTACATACAGATGAGGGGAGTCTGTTCCCACCCGTGTACAGGCTTGGGAGATTGACCCACAAAGCCACCCGACCAGGCTCTTTTTAGTCAAATGGGGGCTGTGTGTTTACATAGGATGTTAGAGCACACACTGGACACAACAAATGCAATCTCACCTCCCTGTACTCAGAGTGGGGTAAGGGTTTCGAAGGCATTCAGATTTAGAGAGCAGTTTGCCGTATGCTGAAGAAAGAAGGATGCTGAGGCAGAAGGGACACTGCTATTTATACGTCACGCACATATCGGTAGTGACGTCCTATTGGTCGGCTATGTGCACAATAAAATTTTCAGTGGGCAAGTGCGTGCACCATACCTGTCAAGTTTTGGATTTGAAAATGAGAGAAATTTTCCCACTGCAAGCAGTCCCACCACCCCAACCAAGCTCCAGTATCCCTTACATTTTAAGACAGGTGTTATATCCAAATGAAAACACAAAAGGGTATATATGAAGTAGGGATGAGCGAGTACAGCATTATCTGTATCTGTATCTGTATCTGTTAACCATACGAATTATCTGTATCCGTATCCGTACTCGGATTGGGCAGGGCTTAGTCCGGAAGTGGGCGGGGTTTAACCCAGAAGTGGGTCGGGTTGTCTTGAAATGGGCGGGGCTTTAACTGTATGTTATTTTAAGCATGCAATTTATATGGGTTGATCAGGTTGAATTGTTATATTTGTTGCTGATTAGAAAACTATTTACATGACAGCATCAGCATTGAGCTTCAGATCAATGGTTTTGATCACGATAACAAACGAACTATATACAGAACAAGTTTTGCAACAATGAATACAACACATGCTGTTGCAATTATGAAGTAAAATGTAATGAACAAGAGTTTTCATACTCAACATAACTTTCTTTTATTAACTTTTTTATGAAAGGTTAACCTGCTCCGAGCAGGTTATGTTCCAGAAAAGAGATTAACTCTGTGAAAATGCTGCCTACTGACCAATCAGCTCTCTGGAAAATGACATCACCATCTGTAAGAAATCCCACAGACTGTTTTAGCCAATAGGCTGCTTTCTGGTTGCAGCGGTGATGTGGCGAAACTCTTGACTATGGTGATCCTACAGAGACTGATTAAAAGCCTCAGGCTAATGTTGCCTACAGGTTTTTACAGTACAGCAGGATCAGCCTATTTACTGCCTTTAAATGTCTTTAATATTTTTTATTTGCTCCCAGTCCGTTTCACACAGCCTGACGCATCCGTTAAATAAATGGATTTTATTTTTCTTATGTGAGGCTGAATATTAGTGAAACAAAAAAATCCCTTCATGCCCTAAAATTAGCTCAAATAATGTTTGAAAAACTGAATCTGAACATTTAAGCTGCTGAAAACTCACTTTTGCGATGTGGACGCAAAAGGTGGGACGGAACATGACTACAGTCTCTGTAGTCGGCCTTAGAAAGCTATACTAACCTAAATAGATAGACTATGCTCATATTAAAATGTATTATTTCAATACCAAACTGCTCATAATATTCAGCCTCACATAAGAAAAATAAAATCCATTTATTTAACGGCGTCAGGCTGTGTGAAACGGACTGGGAGCAAATAAAAAATATTGAAGACATTTAAAGAAGGGATTTTTTCGTTTCACTGCTTTATGAAGTTAATTTAGAACAATGTTTGGAACACTTTTGAGTGTGTTAAATAAATTAATCTAATTTTTGAAGTGGCAACAAGTTTTTTTTTAAAGTGAGGGAGAACGGCCGAGTCTTTTAATGTGAAACGCCGACACACAGCCGAGCTGAAAGTATAAGGCTGATATTTTCTGCAGATCATAAGAACACTTTTTATCAACGCATTATTATAGACTACGCCTGTTCATTTAGACATTCACTGTCTGCGATTTACTGTCTCCCTGCATGTGTCAGTTTCAGCCGTGCTACTGTCGTATTTCTGTAGTGTTACAGTTTAATCTTCGATCATAAAATATGACGCTCTGCTGACAGTGGACCTGTTCATGTCTGTTTGGTCATTTGCTGCTAACACTGCCTCTTTTATGTGAACACGCTCCCGGCTGGATCGGGAAACCCTGGGTTTATTTCCCGAGTTGATAACCAGCTTCGTGGTGCCGCTTGTCGGGATTGTTAGGGATAGTGAAGCCAGATAACGGAAACATATCCTGGGTTTGTTGAACTCGCTTCGTGGTGCAGGACTGGTATGTGTGTGTGTGTGAGTGAGTAAGAGGCAGACAGAGGGAGGGGCGGGTTTGTGTGTGTGTAGCTTAATTTGTAATATTATTTTAAATAATTTATTTATACCACAACTACCTTTATTTTTTTAAATACAGCAAGAAAGTGTCAGACACTCAGTGCATGAAGTAAAAAAAAACTGGTTAGAGAGAGAGAGAGAGAGAGAGAGAACGATTTTTTTTCAATCCGAGTACAGATATTGACTCGTATTACTCGTATAATACTCTTACTCGGCAAAAATGCTTTATCCGTACCAGATACTCGTTTCAGCCGAGTATCCGGCTCAACCCTAATATGAAGAGCATTTATTTAAATGCTTATTTGCATAGTTTCTGTTCATTTAACATTGCTTGTCTTTACATTTACATTTTATTTTCATTCCACACATTCTTTTCATTTCATATTGCTTTTCTTTTAAAGTTTATCTTTTAATTTCATGTAACTTTTCTTTACTCTTTTAATGAGTTATTGTACAAATTTGTTGCAGACTTTGCATTATTTAAGACTGTTTTGGTAGGAGTGTATTTGTGGGCTGGGCCAGAGTGGTTAATTTTACATGCGAGTAAAGCGCAAACAGTTCTGTTGTCTAACGTGTACCTGCAGGTGGCAGTTATCGCTCGGCTAGTGACAGATATCAGATTGGAAATGTTTTTTGGTTTTTTTTACTCCGCCCGGGCCCGGGGTATTATTATTTTTTAATAACGCAGGTTAAAATACAGGAGATTTACGGGAAAATACTAATACGGGAGGACGGTGGGAAAGAAGGGTAAAATACGGGACTTTCCCGGCCAAAACGGGATACTTGACAGGTATGGCATGTACGTGATTGGAGTACCCATAAAGTCCAGTAGAGTTTGGAGCTTGTGTGAGAAAGAACTGTTTTTTAACTGCGTCTGCCCGTTAACTTCATAACGGAATTTTCAGTCTTCCGTACCAAGGCTCAGATGGATAATCTGATTCAAGCCCTAAAACACATCAATTTAGAATCTGAATTGAATGCTCTCTAATAAACTTAAAAATGATGAACATTTCCAGCATTCTACATTCTCAGTGATAGGCTCTCATACTTATGTATAAAGTTAGAGGGCTTTACAATGTTCCATCCACACGGTACAGAGCAGCAATGACAGGTTAAGTAGCAAAAGAGGAAAAAATTAAATGGAGCTTGTCCCCAGTGGAGAGATGTCTGTCTTTGTCTTTGTAATCTGGAGACTAAGGGATGAAGACAATTCATCATGCCATTGCTGATACCTAGATAAGTGACATACTACTGTGTGTGTGGTGTGCATGAGTGTGTATGTGCGTGCGAGAGAGCGAGAGAAGTTGTATCTTTAGTAGAGAGTTAACCCACTGTTAAGAGCTTTATTGTATATGAAATTAGATGAAGAAATTGAAATTTGACACATTACTATGTTCATTTATCAGTTATGGCTACTGTTTAGGGTGATGCATTACATTGTCTATAACTATAATTTTAACTGCATTTAAGAAAACATGACTAGAGTTGATAACACACTAGTTAGTTCTGGTATGTCCAGTTTATATTTATGAGTGGCTTTCAGTAATGTGTAGTATTAGTCACAAATTGTGATTGTGTCATTGTGAAAAAAGAGGTCTAGTGACTTCAGGAATGTGCCACAAGAGTGCACATAAATTATATCACTAATGGCCAAATGGCTGGGAGAAATGTGCACATTGTGTTTCTGTCTTATTCAGTGAAACTCTTTCTTTTGTATAAAAAAAGCAACAGAGGTTTGAGATTATTTGTCACGGCAGTAATGTTACCTAAACTTAAAAAATGCATACCACATACAATACCATATGAGTAGCCATGAATCTGATTAAAAAAACTTGTAACCCATGATTATATACAGCATATCAGAATGCACATCTTCAACCAGACACATAAGATGTTTTGAACCAGCCACAGTTTATGCTATCAAAGTTTCTGTGAGCACAGAATCAAAGGCCTTATATATGACTATCTATGCATAGATATGCACAGTAGAACAATGCTCCATATTGCATTAATCCTCCTCGATTTGAGAAACAAAAGAAAAAAATCAGTTTGTTCCAACGGCTTGAAAACAAGGACGGATGTTTCATTTTGTTGTTGTCTGACAAAATTTTTTGAATCTCTGCAGTAGATGGTTTCACCGGCAGCGGTGAACTGGCTGCAGTGGCTGCAACATACTCCTTTGTGGTAATTATGCCCATCAAAATAACATCCAAAAAAGCAACTTCTAGTTGCTACTGTCATGCTCAGACCACTTTTTGTGGACATAATTTTGACCAGCATTATTCCCATGAAGGAACATTGCAGCCACTGTAATGGCTAGTATAGTGTGGGGAGGGTGTTGGTCACTTTGTTTGTTTACCATTTACAGAGCCAGGACTGAATATAAACACCAGGGGGGTTTTTTCAAAGCACACACAAAAAAAGATAGCTAGCAGACCGTGAGGAGATATTCGCTGAATTTGTCAAAAATACACATACTAGATTAGAATCACTTAACTCACATTTAAAAGACTTACACAGGACACATAATGCTTCTATTTTCTGCTTACGTTTGTTCATATAATCTTGTAATAATTGCTTGTTGCATGCTTTGTAGCTCACCTATACTTGGCTTTTCCATATTGACCTCTAATAGGTTAATTGAATTAAAATTGCGCACATCTTTAGCATCTTATAAAAGTTTATTTAAAAACCTAAGGTTGGCTATGTTATACGGCCTGGGGCATATGCTACTTATTGGAGCACAAATTAGTCACATGGTGAGGCAAATTCAAGCTGAAATGCATATTCAAATTAAGGCTGCATTTAGACATACATGTATACATACACGCACACAAACACACATTCAGAGAGAATGGTTTGTTGGCAAGTTTAGCTTGGGGATGTTCATGAGTTCCTAATTTAGTGTTTTAATTCAAGGGTAAGCCCGCTGTAAAATTATGTTAAAATGGTAATGTAGGGAACAAATATCCTTATTTCAGAATTAAAGTATGACAGTTTGCCTGGCCATGTGCATTTATATGACATAAAGAAATATAATGTGCATATAAAAAAGATAAAATCACACAGTAACAGGCAATAGAATATACAATATGGTATTCATTTAAAAGACATTTGGATTTATATAATAATTAGTTAAATGAAGCTAAATACATCTTTCAAAGCAAATTTCATGTAATCATTCTTCATGTAATGAACTACCCATATGTTTGATTTTAGTTATTTAAGTGTTGCTAAATCAGAATCAGATCGGCATTTAGCAGCAGTTATGACCTGATATTTTTTGGAGTATGAATGTGACAGGCGGAGAGTAGTCTCAATTATTACACATTGTACACTTTTTTGACTTACTAAAAGACATTTTTTTTTAAAATATAACCGTGAGTGGCAATGATCGGGATCCAAGCAAGTCATGAAAAACGCAACATTTGACATTTTCAGAGGAGAAGAACAGACGCAGACGATTTGAGAGATTGAAGTCATGAAAGAATTTGGACTTTTGAGAAAATTGGGAAAACGCAAACTTGATTTTTACAGCATCACCTTGAGATCAGAGAGTGTCATTATATGTACCTGACTACTGGGTGAAATGTTCAACCCACCTACAACATTTTGTGTTTCCAAGATTTAAAATTTAAGCTGAACTCTTTTAAGAAGAAAAAATAAGAATGTGTCACGGGATCCAAATAAAATATAGAATTACAATGATCTGAACACCCCCATGTCTGACTTGGTCACCTGGGGATATGAATCCTGGAACATCAGATCCCCAGAGTAGGTGACTTACTGACTGAGCCACTGGTGAGAGGCTGTTTCCACACACCTTCTCCCAAGTTGAGATAGTGACGTCACATGTGCCAGACCCGGAGGTTTTGTCAGTTCAAACTTAAAACACTTTATCAAGATGTTGGTGAGAATATTCTGAAAAAATACATCTTTCTACTGGTTTTGGGTGTGTTAATTATTTTCGTTGCATTGTATCCAACACTGAATTAAAAAGAAAATGTGCATACTGTACAAGTTATGGCAAGATACTGAATATCGCTGCAGACCCACCGTTTGACCGATCTAAAAACCCTTTGAACACTTGATATCAGCCATCTAGAGAATGCCTGTGTTGATTTTGATAGCGTTTCAAGACAGACTTGTGGAGATATAGATGTTAATTGATTTAGCATATTCTGAAAAATATAGTGACTGACTTCTGAATTGACCATAGGTTGGAGTGAGGCAAAAGTTAGCCACAAATCAGTGGATGTGCTGAAAAAACGTCAGCTCTCTAGGACGCATGGATGATTTTCTTGGATTTTTTGAAGTTTTGAATGAGAAATTTTGAGAAATTTACATTTCTTGTAATAAGCCACACCCACTTTGAGCAATCATTACCAAATTTTATGCATCAACTGAGTAGTGACCCGAGATTGTACAAACTGAATTTCTTACAAATCCATCCAGTTACGAGGTATAAACTTTTTGCAAGTGTAGTGCCCCCTAGTGGAAGAATTTTCCAGGACTGCGCAGCAAACGTTGGACCGAGCATTTGAACAGACGCGTCAAGTTTGGTTACAATAGCTTAAGCCAATTTTGATTTACGTCATTTATGTAAAATTGTACGGAAATACACAAAAGTAATTATTGATAGATGATCCTGCCAAAGTTTCAGGTCGATTGGCAAGGCCTTCTGGGACGAGTTTGCAAAAATAGGTTTTAGAGAAAAGTGACAAAAAGTCATATAATTTGACATTTTTAGAGCAGAAGACCATTGGAGCAAAGATACAGATAAATCCAGTGATTAAAATAATGAAAGAAGTTAGACTCTAAACAAAACTCTTTTTGAGACAATTGTTATAACGCAAAGTTGATTGTTATAGCGCCACCATGAAGTCTATGAGGACCATTTTTTTTGCAAAAGTAGTGGGTCGAATTTGCAACCTACGCGCCAATTTTGGTGAGTTTTCATCCAGCAGTTTTTGCAGCCCAAACACTTTTAGCAGAGAAGAAGAAGAAGAAGAAGAAGAACAACAACAACAACAACAACAAGACCAATAGGGCTCCCGCAGCGTCGCTGAATATATACACACACACACACACACACACAAATGCAGATGTGATGCTATACACTTTGTTTTAAGGTTAGCCACACATATGTGTCTGACACATTAACCTGATAGCAATCTTGGTTTTCCTGGACTACATGTAACTACAGTGGAAGATGTAGTGTGCTGATTACGTGTGAATATGTTCTTCCAGTATACATTGAACTGAAAAAAAACAAAAATCTGTCTCTGTTGCAATGAAGATGAAGACTTTTTACTAATAGAGAGTGAGAAGCTCTTTTTTGGTTGGTTAATTTAACAATTGGTTGGTTAATTTAACAATTAACAATTAATTTAACAATTAACCAACCAAAACAAAATAATTTCTAGTGAAAACTAAAGCTATGAAGCAGTGGCTATACATTAATTAATTTTGGCATTACAGTACAACACTGAAGAAATGACACTTTGCTACAATGTAAAGAGTGAGTGTTCAGCTTATATAACAGTACAACTTTACTGTCCCCTCAAAATAACACATCACATAGCCATTAATGTCTAAACTGCTGGCAACAAAAGTGAGTACACCCCTAAGTGAAAATGTTCAAAGTGGGCCCAAAGTGTCAATATTTTGTGTGGCTACCATTATTTTCCAGCAGCTCCAGCCCTCTTCCACTCCTCCATGACGACATCACGGAGCCAGTGGATGTTAGAGACTTTGTGCTCCCCCACCTTCCGTTTGAGGATGCCCCACAGATGCTCAAAAGGGTGTAGGTCCAGAGACATGCTTGGCTACTCCATCACCTTTACCCTTAGCTTCTTTAGCGAGGCAGTGGTCGTCTTGTTTGGGGTCGTTATGATGTTAGAATACTGCCCTGGGGCTCAGTCTCTAAAGTGAGGGGATCGTGCTCTGCCTCAGTATGTCACAGTACATGTTGGCAAACATGGTTCCCTCAATGAACTGTAGCTCTCCAGTGCCTGCAGCACTCATGCAGCCCCAGACCATCACACCCCCACCACCATGCTTAACTGTAGACAAGACACACTTGTCTTTGTACTCCTCACCTGGTTGCTGCCACACACTCTTGAGACCATCTGAACCAAATAAGTTTATCTTGGTCTCACCAGACCACATGGTTCCAGTAATCCATGTCCTTAGTCTGCTTGACTTCAGCAAACTGATTGTGGGCTTTCTGGTGCACCATCTTTAAAAGAGGCTTCCTTCTGGGATGACAGGCATGCAGACCAATTTGACCAGTGTGCGGTCAGAGCACTGACAGGCTGACCCAAATTTCCCAAAGACAACCTCTGGATATGACACTGAGCAAGTGCAGTCAACTTCTTTGGTCAACCATGGCGAAGTCTGATCTGAGTGGAACCTGTCCTGTTGAACCGCTGTATGGTCTGGGCCAACGTGCTACAGCTCAGTTTCAGTGTCTTGGCAATCTCCTAATAGCCTAGGCCATCTTTATGTAGAGCAACCATTCTATTTTTCAGATCCTCAGAGAGTTCTTTGTCATGAGGTGCTATGATGAACTTGCAGGGACCAGAATGAGGGAGTGTAAGAGCGATAACACCGAATTTAACACACCTAATTCCCATTCACACCTGAGACCTTGTAACACTAACGAGACACATGACACCGGGGAGGGAAAATGGCTAATTGGGCCCAATTTGGACATTTTCACTTAGGGGTGTACTCACTTTTGTTGCCATTGGTTTAGACATTAATGGCTGTGTGTTATTTTGAGGGGACAGCTGTTATATTATTTACACTGTTATACAAGCTGTACACTCACTACTTTCTATTGTAGCAAAGTGTAATTTCTTCAGTGTCATCACATGAAAAGATATAATCAAATATTTACAAAAATGTGAGGGGTGTACGCACTTGCAGGAACATTTAGGACTAAATGCAGTAACATAATGCTAATGCTTTAATATTACATAATAAATGTCTTAAATACTGACTGCATTGTTCGTTACGTGATGAGTGTAACATATTATTGTAAATACATATCATTCAAATATTGCATTGTGAGGTCCATTAAGGATACACATTGTATTGCATTCTGACTGTGTTGCTTAATGTCCTATTAAACATTTCACTTGCAAGAACCACACAATCAACAGATATGATAAAGTGATTTGTTAATGATGGAAACAGAAAGATGTATGAAGCTTGTGTTGGGGTTTTCAACATATGGTCAGGTTTGGTTATTAGCTGAATATCAAAGATATTTTAGAAATATTAATACAACTATTAATATTTAAAATTATTAATTGTAATTAATAAATACGGGGCACCACCCTGGAATCAGGGACCAATAACTAAATATGAGGTAAATATGATCAGTCTATTCGAGGGTTTGTCCACCTATAGAGGGCAAACAGAGAACGGTGAGTCCGTACACTGGCTGTGGTAACCAACTCTTATTACAACATTATACACAAATAATCACAGGCAACAACTTTTAAAATATATAAATATATATTAAATTATAACAGGATTTATTCAACTCAAGTATAGATCAATGATCAACAACTTTAGCAAGTAAAACACTATTAACTATTCCAAGCAAAATAAAATAAAGCCAATAAACAAATCATACAAAAGCATACAACAAACTAGCAAGCAGGTTTGTGTGTGTGTGTGTCTTTGTGTGTGTATGTGTTTGTGTGTTTGTGTGTGTGTGTGAGAGAGAGAGAGAGAGAGAGAGAGAGAGACAAAGGAAGGGGAAAGAGAGGGGGGTGGATCCGACCACGTGGGTGGTTTGAACTACAAAAATTAGAGACACACTCTGATGCTAGCCTGCTGTGGGTCACAGGTCTGGTTAGCTGCAGAGATCATGTGGTATGTTCATGTGGGGTTAGTAATCAGAAGGAGGAGAGAAAGGAACAGAGAAAAGCTATATACTGTACATACATACAATATACCACAATCTATCCTATAGCCACCAGCAGAGAATGTTTATTCAGCAGCTGTTGCTGGCTTTGGATTAGATATAATGTGCAATTGTACACAACCACATTAACACCAAAAATCCTAATTACTGTTGCAAAAAATCAGCTGCAACTTCATCAATGAAAGGGATGGCAGTAAACTTGGCATTCAGCAACAATGTTCCTTGGCTTGATAAAAAATACTGATACGTTTTCACATGGTAATAGGAATAAGCGGGTGGTACCGGACACAAACAGGAAAACACAGCAATAAAACAAGACATGGTGGTCTTTAAATATCCCTAGGAGTTTCTTAACAGAAATTCACCACAAGAAGCTTGTACAAGTAAGTTACAATAACAAAGTTATATAACTATCAGCTGCCCAGACATACTAAAGCCTCTTACGTTGCTTTGGTAGCGAATAGATGCGTCAGTCCTTTTAGGAAATCCAGTGGACTTTTTCTCCCGGCTCCGTTCTGACGATGCCAGTAGTTTTAATGGCACAGGTGATTCTTTGGCAGCAGCAACAGGAATCATTGATGTCGACATAAGTTTGAGAAGATAGAACACAGAGGTGATTTTCTCTCAGTTAAGCAAACAGAGTTTACACACAGTCTTCTTCTGCAGGTGTGAAACGTGATCTTGTGTATAACTTTTATTAGGGATCCAAAATTGTGTTGGTAACACAAAGAAAAAAATAATAGAGGTAGAAAAAGAAGAAAACGGAGTAGCTTGTCCAGAGAGTAAAATCTTTATTCAGGAACAAAAAAAGTTCAGCGCTGAGAAAGTTATGTCTCCTTTCACCGCATGCGCAGTTGTGGAAAGACAATGTGCCAGCTGTACTCAGGTCAACTTATAATTGAGGGGGCCGCGTCGGCTGTGTTACTAGGGCAACCTGCAAGATTACAAGCGCAGCCAATAGTGGCTCTGCTTTTAGGTTTGACTCACTATTTCGCACCTAGGGATGCAGCGATTACCGGATTTCACCATTAACCACGCTTTAAAACGTCACGGTTAATTAATTGTAAAAGCTCCACTACACAGACTGTTTCTGTTGCATGGAACGAAACTGTGGCAACTTGCACAAAATGAAAACAAAGTTACACAAGCGGTGCACCAGCTTAAGTGTCATGCTTATCAGAGGCTGCTGCACACCGGCTAAAGTACGGTAGAGGGACAAAACTGTGAAGCTTTATTTCCACCAAAGAAATGTCTGAAAGTCGGCAGTGTGGGAGCATTTCGGGTACACCAAGTCTGACTGAAGATGACGGATTACCTGTTCAAAAACTTGCCATTAAAAGATTCCTACTAAAGGATACTAACATACATCAGGAGCTTATAGACTTTCAGGACCACAGGCTACCAATTAACTGCATTTCAGTTACACTGCACTTAGTTTGTTTCTCTCATTTTCACTAAAACATATGTATGGATGAGAGTTGATAAGAGTAACAGTTCAGTTTATTTCCCTAACAATTTCCCCTGGGGGATAAAAGTTAATATTCCTCTTATTAAGAATACTTACATATTATAGAAATATAATTAATGTAATTAAATATTAAAAATCAACTTAAGTCATTAGCCTGCTAGTGTTGTGAAATTAATTAATGCATAATAATCGTAATAATCGTGAAACCGTGATTATTTTTCTGTCAATAATTGTACCAACAATATCTGTAATCGTTGCATCCCTATTCACACCTAGGTTTGAAACGGACATTGGCACCTCTTTTACAGTCCTTTGTCTGAAATAACTCTAATTCAGGCTTTTGGGAATTCCACAGGATGGGGTCTGGCCTTTAGGATGTCAGCAGGCCCATTCTTTATGGGCTATCAGACTGTGAGACCCAACACTTGCGGTTGCTGAATAGACATTCAAAAGCGTTGTACGGCAGTAGGGAAAATATGTCATAGCACCTGGGCATGACACTTTTGGGACCCCCAAAAGTTATTTGAGAGAACGTTGGATAATCTGAGACTTTTGTGAGCTAAACGAATGTGATGTTGATATGCTTGGGAGGACCAGCAGCACATGTATGTATGCAGGAAGCTAGAATGGTAGCTCCGATCCCGAAGGAGTGACTGGGGTAATAGATGGGCGAAATGCCTGACAAGAGAGTACTTGACAGAAGTGGTGGTGGAACCAGAATTGAATGGCCACTAGACCAAACTCAGAGATGATCTGACATATTTGTGCTCTGGGATTCCCTTAGCTTCAATTAGTTCACAAGGGTCTTGAAAGGGTTCAGAGGTGATTGGACTCCAGAGAAAAAGATGAGTGTAAGCTGGCCTGATTGCGTTAAGTAGAATGCAGTGTTATTTGGGAATTGAGTCTGAATTGCATGTATGACGCCAAATGTCAAGTGGAAGGAAGATGCTGTTAAGTGAAACAAAAGAGAGCAAGTAGCTTCTGAGGTTTGAGACAATTGACAGATGCTGTAACCAGTGCAGATGGTGCGGATGCAGATGGACAACGAGTGTGCTGAGAGGAAGGCAGAGGTGGTCTTGAGATGCTCTTCACATTGAAGATCTCTAATAAGTCGGGTTATCTGATGATGGTTAGAGTTTGGGCACACCAGCTAGAAGTTTGGAAAGGAAGCCAGTGCAGCTGAGATGGACTTGGTGTGTGTTTTTTAGCTATCGTGGATTAGGCATGGCTGATGAAACAAGACGTGAGGACGAGATTGAATGGTAGGAAGATTACATTATACTAGTTGTGATGATGGCTGAAGCTCTTCAAGCTGGCCTGTAATGCAAGAGAGGGCTAAGGTGTTGCTGGTAAAGTTTTGGGGACCATTCTACTGCCAATCATCTTTCCCTATAGAACCCCCAAAAGCAAGCAGAATGAGTGTACAATTGGTATTGTGGGGTCATACACTTCTCCATGGTAGAAGAGGTTGATCCTGTTGTGGTTAGCAGTGATTGAGACAAATATGTGGGGCGAGAGGGAATTGGAGATCAGAAGGCTGATTTTGTTTCAAAAAAGAGGACTGGAGTTAGATATGGAAATAGCATGGTGCTGCAGGGGCTGTGGATGAAAACTGTGTGCTAGTATTCTAGTGCCAAAGGTTACAGCTGACATAAGCTGCTGGACAGGTAAATCTGAGATGGTGAAGATCCTGACATCCCGCTGGATGAGCTGCAGGGGCTTTTGCCATCCCGGTGCCTAATGCCCCCCACTGGAACTGGTTGTGGTTGCTGGAAGTGAACTACTGGGAGTGCTGGCATCACTGTGCCTGGATCTCCTGCTAGAGCAAGCTTCTGCAGTTGCTAAACCATGCTAGGCTAGAATTGTCAGTGTTCGTTGTGCCAATCGTGTCCTATAAGGAAGTACTGCCGTGCCCTACCCGACTGAAGTCAGTTGATGGTAGGCAGCCAGTGGCGCTGGCATCCCCATGCCTGGTGCTCCGACTGAAGCTGGTTGCTGAAATCAGCTGCTGTGATTCCTAGAGGTGTAATGCTAGGGGTGATGGCATCTCAGTGCTGAGAGTCCCTACTGGGACTGGCTGCTGCAGTTGTAGGAAGTGTGCAGCGGGACCACTGGAATCCTGGTGCCTTGCCCCTAAGATTGGCTGCTGTGGTTGCTAGAGGTGTACTGTTGGAAGTTGGCTATTTGTTGGTGGAAGTAGATTGCTGGAGGTGCTGGCTTCCCAGTGCCAGGTTCTCCTGCTAAGGCTGGCTGATGTAGCTGCTGGTTCTGAATGGTAGTGGTGCTGATGACTAGATGTGTTTTGTTTTGTATAATGTAAGCTACTGGTGCTGTTGTTGTAAACACTGATAAAAGATGGAGGCGCTGGATTTCTGCTGCTGGTTGACTCCTGTTTTGCTTTGGTACTGACTTCCTGCTGTCTTGGGCTAAAGAATATATGTGACTTGTCAATTTAACAATGGCGCTGATATCACGGCGTGCCAGGCCCGGCGCCAGGATGAAGTGACTGAGGGGGCAGTTAAAAATGGCGTGAAGCGCATGTCGCAGTTGCGTTTGGGGTGTGTCCAACTCCAATTTTGCTTGTTTGATGGCAGACAAAAATGGTCTGTCCGCTGGGCACATGGTTCAAAAGGGTCGTACTTACTCTGTGAATTAGTGCATAAAATTATGGCATAAAAAATTAGTGCATAAAATTAGGGCATAAAAATGCAATACACCAATCAGTGTGATTTCACATTCCCTTTTAAAGCCAGGTGCGCTTGTACTTTGGCGCATTGCTATTATAATAGGGGTGTGGTGTGGAATGGTGCATTATGAAAAACACCAATTGAGTGATTGAACTGCATACACAGCAGCAAGGGGATATGGAGAAAAGTGTGGATGTAATATAAAAACCATCTCTGATCATGAATCCTGTGTTACTCTGCTGCTCTGTAGTTTATCAGAGTCAGAACTCTGGTTTTTTAACAGACAGACACTGTCCTCTACGAAACATCTGGATTTTCACTGCACTGCGTTAATTTAAACTATGACGAACCGGTTGTGGGTCTCATCTCTCCTCATACACTGGTTTCTTTATTTTGTTTTATTGATGTATGAGTGTTTTCTTTAATGATTTACTTTCATGCTTAGAGATGCTGCTGTCGGTCATTTTAAACATCATGTGCACAATAAAGCCACAACAAATATCTTGGGGTGTTTGAGCAGCAAAAAAGAAAAAGGCAGTAGTTAAAAACTTGACATGACAGGCCAGAGGGCTCTGATGGAGCTCAGGATTGATCAGGAGGACGGCTGTTTTACTCCAAAACGTTTCACTGTATAAACCTGGACTGTGTGTGAGACCTTTTGGATGTGTAAAAGAACATCAATTAACATAAGATCCTGACCGATCCTGGCAACGTGTCAGTAGATTTTAATAATCAATGAAGTTACGTTGCTGTGCCTTGTGCGTAAAGGCGGACAGTGTCACAGTAATGCTCTCCTAAAATAACAAAAATAGTGAAATATTTTGCCATTACTTTAGACTTCAGACTTTAGACCTATTTTTTTTGTGTTCAATGGTGCAGTTGCTGAATTCTGCCTCAATAGCAATTCACCACACCTGACCACACCTCATTTTAAGGCGAACACCCCCATGGGCTCACAGATAGGCTCAAGTGCATTTGGTATAACTTGGTCGCTTGCAGTACAAGCAACCAAGTTATTCCTTAATGACCTAAGTCTTAAGTGATTCCTTAAGACTTAGGTCATTAAATGAAACTTTTACATATGTGAATCTGTCTCACAAAAAATAAGAAACCTGAAAAATATTGTCCAATGATGTCATAAGACAGTTAAAGTCCAGTGCTTCTTTAAAGGTAAAAGGAGGACTGAGTAACCAGGGAGGATAAAGATTTTACATTTTAGAAACATTTACCACAATCAAGACAGTGGCTAAATGGGTAAGATTGTATGCTTCAGATGGAATGCTGGCTTTGAAGAGATGGAGGAAGGTGGGCCCAGGGCTTCTTAAAATTAGTTGCTGATGGTGATCCAGATTATCTGCAGGGCATCAGAGGTTACACAGGAAATGGCACCGGGCATACAGTAACATTGTTGTGTTTGCATGGGTTTCCTTCAGGTGATGCAGGTCAAGTGAACTGAAGGTTGTAAATTGCCTACAGGTGTGAATAGCCAAATTCCTCCCCGTGACCCTGAATAGGAATAAGTGACTATAGAAAATGTTTGAATGAATGAATAATATGACTGGATAAAACATATGTGGCTATTAAAATCAAATACATATTCTGCACCTCCAGAAAAATCTGATTCCACCCTTTGGTTTTGGTGAGAATTCAATTTTTACACATTTTTGTCTCTCTGAGGCCAGAATACCAGATGGATCCACTTAGCTTATACCAGCAGGCTCTGCTTTGAGCAAAAAAGAAAATCAATTGTGGATGTAGTGTTAGGTACAATTTAATGAATAGCCTAAGTGAAAGATTAAATAAATAAAGCTTCACAGTGATTCTCTTTTGGGTTAAAAACACACTGGTAAATTGTTATTTAAGATAAAGTCAATTCACACTGACTTCAGCTCAGGAAATGGGACAAATCTAAATAAATCTATCGTCCTTTGTATGTGTGTGTGTGTGTGTGTGTGTGTGTGTGTGTGTGTGTGTGTGTGTGTGTGTGTGTGTGTGTGTGTGTGTGTGTGTGTGTGTGTGTGTGTGTGTGTGTGTGTGCCTTTAGGTTCAAAATCAGGAGGTTGCCCTAAGCGTTTCCTGACAGCTCATGGCATCCTCTTTTGCCTGTCTTTTTCCCTGCTTTTTTCCTGCCATCCTCTCTTCTTTTCATCCCTGTCTTTCACCTTGTAGGGTTTTTACTGTATGTCCCGTGTTTCCTGGGATGGACCCATTTGTTACCTCATATTCACATAACCATGTACACTTTGAAGAAACATTGAGTATAAACATAGACATGTCTAGCTTTTAAGAAGGGAAGACGGGATTAACTGATGATTTTTGTGTAACTCTGCTTTATGAATGTTGTTTGTTAAGCAGTTTGGGGGGACCAAATCAGTTTAAGACAAATTTAACTAAAATTATTTCTCTTTCGTTACCTTTGTGTGTTGTTTTAATTTCACTCCCCCCCCACCCACCCCCCTTCTGCCCCATCTCCCCATTTCTTCTGCTTCTTTCTCCATCAATCCTCACGTTCACTCGCTTTCTTTCTCCCTCTCTTGTTCAATGCCAGGTCCTGGTGGTTGGTGGTTCCCTCTCTCCAGATGGCCCACTCTGATCATTTATTGATGACAGGAGAACAGAGAAAGGCCTTCCCAGCTGCTGCTGCCTGGCACCCCGCTCAGTGAGCACACACACACGCACACACACGCTCAAATAAACACAGACTCATATATTCACACAATGACACACATGCATGCATTCAGTTATTGGAATAGACTCACACCCTGTCGAAAATACAGACGCATACAGACAAAAATTTTCCCTTCGTCTCCTTTTTGCGATGTCACAAACATTACTCTCTTCTACTGTCAATTTTGATTCTGTGCTGCACTTTTGCACCCTCTCCCTCTCTTCTCCTCTCTCTTCCTGCCTCCAGCTCTCCTTCTTTCACCTCCTGCTGTGGTGTTACTGACTCTGTCACACAGGAACAGACAGAAGGAGAGACAGAGGGAGGGAGGGGGAGAGAATGTGAGAGCTTGAGTAGTGTGGAAGATTTGAGTTCGCAAATGCTATAACCATGGACGTGCTGCAGCTTATGTAAAAACTCTGGTTTTGAAAAACCGGAGCTCTTCCTATGATAATAAAAAGTAAGAAAGACGAATGTAAAATAAAACTATTCCACTTTGTGGCCACTGCAAGTCGCTCTTTATAATGAAGTTGTTCAACATCCCTTCAGCCCATGCAACTCATCCAAAACACTGCAACCAGTTTGTTTTCAGGATCCCAGTGTCATGTGCCAAACCACCCACTGGCTGCCTTGTATCAAATTCATAACCTTGTCTCCTAGAAATTCCGTTTATATACTACATTCTTGTAAGGCACATATGTTGTTGGGTGGTGGTCTGTGTGGACGGACACCGTACAATGCTTAGGATTTTGACACCAGAACCCAGATTTCTAAGGCATCCTGAGATACCTACACATTGGTTAAGCTGCATTGACTTTTTCATTATGTAATCAAAACCCACCATCTTTATCTAACCTTAACCAAATGCTTTGAGTTCCTAAAGATAAACCATAAAAACATTTAGAATGCTTAAGATGCAGAAGTGGGTCTTTGTATTGCTAAAAATATGTTTCGAACATACATTTACATTTCCTCTTCCGGATAGCATAATGTGTCTCTCAATCTGTATTTTCTGCTCCAGTTTAGTGGTATATAAATGTCATTTTTAGGATATAAGGCTATAAAGTTGACTTCCCTCTAAACGTCCAGGCTTTAGTCCACCCACCAACCTGAACTGCCTCTGCATTCTAGGTAAGTGCCCGAACACGATATTTGGAAAAGCACAAATAATGCAATGTAAATGAATTTCTTCCACACAAAGTTGCTTGATATTATTTGGAGGGAAAGTCAGCTCAGGAATGTGATAAACTGTGTCAGAATGGAACTAAAGAAAGGTGTTAAATCAGCAGGTGCAACAGAGAAGAAGCTGCTGTTCACCTGTCTGTCTGAAGCTGCTGGTGTATCTGCAGCTGCAGGAGGGCAATGCACCAGAGAGCTTCACAGGCTGAGTGTCTACAGTAGCTACAACAATGCATAATAATGCACTAAAATTAAAGATGACATTGTTACGGATATGTTTAGGCATTATTGTAAGTAAGTAAGTTTTGTTTATATAGTACCTTTCAGAGAAAGAAGGACACAAAGTGCTTTACAGAAATAAGACCATCAAAACAGTAAAGAAACAACCATAAAGCACAAGTAACAACCTCATAAAAACTGTGAAAAACAATAATCAAACAATAAAAGCAATAACAAACCTTAAAAACATGCACGATTACACACATTATACCTCAGCATAGTTGAAAAAAGATTGCATATACCTTAATAATCACTGATTTATTGCACCTTTGTTGGTCATTCATGTGTAATTGTCTGAGTTTTGTCTCTTGTCTGGTTTATTTGTGGTGAGGCTTTACAGAGGAAGGCCATTTTTTATTTAGAATTGATACGCAGTGGTGTGCCCTGGCTACAAAATCTGTCTACAAATAGAATTTATTGTTGGTTTGGACTTCAGGGGTCAGTGGTGTGATGTTGTTTGTTTGTAAACTCAGTTTTATATTTTGTATATCCTGTCAATTTCATATTTGTCTATGTATATAGGTTTATGTTTATAGTGAAGCACCAACTCACCAAAGCAAATTACTCGCATGTGTAAACCTACTTGGCAATAAAACTGGTTCTGATTCTGGTGCTGCCCACATCTTCACATATAGCAGGTGCATGTGCCTTCCTCTTGTAAAGCACTTTGTGACTGCCAACCACACCTCAGCTCTCATGTTGGACTGCTCTGGGCATCTTGAAAGAGAAACAGTAGCTCAAAAATATAAACAAAACACAAGATAAAGAAACAAGAAGCAGTGGTCTGCAACTCCTGTTACCACCTATGGGGAACTGTTCCTGTATTCTTGTGGAAATTTATTCTGTAGAGAAGGAAAGCACTTTGCTTTATGTTTATTTACCGATTCCCTCTGTTCTTTTCTCCCCCATATATTTTTTATCCAGTTTTCTTTGTCCTATCCTCTGTTCATCTCATCCTCTCCCAAGTCATGACAGTCCACAAGTTTTCAGACAGAACTGAATAACAAAGTCAGAACACAATGAAGAAAGTCAAATCCTCTATGGCAAGACAGTTTTCAAAGCATGGTTACTTTAGTTTTAAGTTCTGTGAAGGACACATGGTGTGCATACTTCTGCTGTCCAGCGCCAGAGAGATTTCTCTGCAGTCCTCTTAGATCCAAAACTCACTGAGAAAACTTACTGACATGATATCCTTGAAAGATGAACATATAGACTATGAGCAGTATTATGTATGCCCAGGTTTTGTTACACAAAGCCCAGCATAAACACATGTCCTTCCTGTGACTGTGTCATAAATAGCCTGAACCGGGCATGCTGCGACTTTGAAGTTACACATGGGAGGCTGCTGTGATATACAGCTGGCTTCAGCTGGGGTACCCCAAGAGATGCATGAAAACACACACACACATATGAGTATATTCAGTCATACATCACACACACAGACCCACAGCATCAACCCTCGGAGGTGTTGTTAGTGCCAACACACATTGTTACACACTAGGAGGGTCATCCCATCTCTGGAGCCCAGAGAGAGAGTGAACAAGGAAGACAAGGTGTGTGTGTGTGTGTGTGTGAGAGAGAGAGAGAGAGAGAGAAAGAGAGAGACTTATCACTAATTAGACTTAAACTTTTATCCCATTTGTAAACTTTGTAAATGTTGGATTTTGAATATAACATTAAAATAATATATTTAGTTTTCCCCATAAAGTTTTACCATAAAGTAATAGATAGTATTTAATTTTCTGTACACTCATATAACTCATGATATAAAAAGTGATTAATGTATGTTGTATAGCAACACTGCTAAAATTTGCTGGTATCTGTTCATCATTCTCATTCATCAAGAGGATGCAAATGCACCTCTAGGTGGCACTGTCATCATGTCTGATGTGGGTTGAATGGCTGTGCTATAGTTGGAGCTTTGTGGAGACAGGGATGTTTCAAATGTGTTTTCACACTGATTCTGATCACAAAACAAGGACTTTGCAGAAAAAGAGCCCAACCTAATCACTGACACAGAATGCAACAATGCTGTAGAATGAATTTAAATAGGTAGTGTTTCCCTCAAACACAGGATTAATGTAAAAAAAACAAAACATAAAGGCCAGTTATTGAAATAGCGCTCAATAAAACCCTACCAGATGCAGATCTGGTAATAATACAGTTGACTCTAGAGATTTTTTCTTTCTTTTGGAGAACATTCAGTGAACAGTGATAGTAAAATTCTGACAACAAGGTGCAATTCTTGCTTCAGTTCCCAGAATTTAGTCTCAGGAAACATCTGCAAGCCTGTGGAATAGGTTACAGAGGTGGAGGACGGGATGACAATCTGGGTGTGTGAGCGTGTGTGCACTTGCATATGTGCACGTTTGGCATGAGGACAGGTTGACAGCCATAGGACCCTACTGTGGTTTAATCCCTTCACAGGTCACTAAAGGTCATATAAAGGGGCACATGTGTTCTTGTGTGTACGTGAAAGAGAGGGATTGTCTGCATATGTATGCATGCAAGCAATCATACACATGCACATAGAGTTCACACACACACGCGCGCACACACACACACACACACTTAGACATAGGTATTTCCATCTACTCACTACAGTATTGGAGAGAGCTGTGTAACACAGAGGCCCCACTGTATGTCTAAAGCCAACTGTACATTCCTTTCTGTCCCATTGGACCTTCTACTGCACACAGCAGCACATCTGGATAACTGAAACCCAACCCAAAACATACCTGTGTCTATATGTTCGAGAAAGTGTGTGAGAGGAATGAGACTTCAAGTCATGCATATCAACATGTGGTTTGCAGTTTTTCACACTGACATTTTCATTGATATTTCAGAAGCCTAGTTAGGTGGAAACACCCTTTCTTTCTAGCGTCACTTGTTTTCTTTCTTTGTCACCCTTACCTTTTGCTTCATAAAATTAGTATTATTTAGAGTTCACATCTCTAGTAAAAAATATTGTATATGAGTTATTTCTTTTCGGCCTTCCAGTCGGCTGTACTAAATTTTTGCACGGCTTAAACCCCCTTAGCTGTTTAAAGTCAGTTTGAAAATCATCATTTATAAAACATGTTCAAAAGAAAGTTTTTTTTACTGATGCTTGCACAAAATCTTCATTAATACCAATTAGGCTCCTTTATTTTGAAATCTGTGACTGACGCTTAAAAAAAAGCTATATATCTTGGAAGAATTTTGATGAGAGATGCTGTTTGAAATGCAATAAAACTCAAATGAATAGCATAGAATAGAAAGGCCCTTTTGTCTTTGTCATGTCAGATAAAGATAAAAACCATACAAACGAGAAAGAAAGAAAGAAAAGAGTGGGTGTGTGAGCCTGAGACACAGACATGCATAAGATCTGTACAACTGAATGAGTAATAGCACGCTACTGAGTTTCTGACCCTTGTATGTCTTGCTGAAAACTGCGGGCTAGATGCTGAATCATAAAGAGTTCTGCTGCAGCCTTTAACACTTTGGACATGAGGAAATGAAACCGTGCATTGGGCCGAAGGTCTGTATGTTGGACCTGTTTGATTTTGCACTTAGATAACAGAAGTAAATTTTAGTCAGGAGTTAATTCAGTGTTTTCAGTCAGGAGAGCAACTTGAGTGATTTAGGTTTTAGTATTTGAACTGCTTTGCTTTGGCCCTGCAAAAAACGACTTTTGTGTCAAATTGTGTGTTTACTGATTACCATTGTCTATTTTTACACATCTGATTTGACCTTTGATTTTTTTTTTAATATGGTTACATGGTTTTAGAGATACTGTACAGAAACCCCTACACAAAAAGCTATATGGTTCAGTTTAAAATGCTCAACTGTGAGTATTTTTAAGTTCAATGAAGCAGCATGGGCCTAGTGACTCAGTAAGGCAAGATGGGTATATGGAAAACAGTACCCTCAACTTCTCTGGGAAAGAGTTTAGTTAAGTGCATGGTTTCCATGGAAATGTTTGATTTGTTTTGATACAGGAGATAGAACACCTTTTTAGTCTTTTTTAAGTTTAAGAACCTAAATTGTTCTATGTTTCTTGATTAGAAGTTTGATAGTATCTTTCATTATTTTGTCATATCTTCAAGATTGCCATTATCAAAGAAATACTATACTGATACTATTTCAGTTCCATATAACCCGCCCCTATATGATAGTCATGTTAAAAAGAAGTATTGGAGCCAAACACAGAATTTAATTGTATTTAATTTAAATAATATTATTTTTAAAATAGTCTAAGTGTTGAAACTGAAATGTATTATGAAGTGAAAGAGAACTGAAACAGAAAGTCATTACTAATTACTGTAGCATTAAAGGACAAATAAGGTGAGCTAGCTCACTGACTCTGTAGTCCAAGTAGCTAAATATTTTTATAAGATTCATCTGTGAGTATTTAACATTAACAAAGCTGCAGCTCTAATGGGATGGTAAAAGAGATTGAGCTCCCAAACACACGGTGGATTTTAGTACCTACTACTTGTCTGGGAGGTCTTTGTTAAAGAGCTTCTTAATGATTTTAAGTTGGCTTTTTTCTGGCAATACAATACAGGCTTGCCAGGTCACGTAACTGCAGAAAGATATTTAAAGAACATCCCATTACTGTATTTTGCCAGAAGAAAATGCATGCCATATATGTCACAATGCAACATAGTGAAATAAATCTCGAGCTTTGCTACTTATCCTTTGTGTCTTCTTAAACTTCCCAGTTATTCTCCTCTGTATAATGTATAAAAAGGAAACACTATCATTATGATATTTTAAGGAAAAGATCACATCTACTCAAAGATATATCTGCTCATTATATTCAGGCAATCTTGTGAAATCACTTCCACCCACTGGGGCTCACTGACTTTAAACACTGTGGCAGAAAATCTGTCATCAACGCCTGCCAGTGCATGTCATGGTGTCATGCTTTGACTTAATGTTACAACTTCAAAGTTCATGTTTCATAATCTCAATAGAAAAATGTTCAGAAGCATGTGATTCGTTACATTTTATGGCAGCTTTAATTCATCTTATTGTCTCACTGACAGACAAATCTCTTCAGGGAAACCAGTGGCAAACAGGAATAAAGGTTGAGAAGAGTGCTCGTACTTTGTCAACTATCCCAGGGTGGGTTTTAAAAATAAAGTTTTGATCATTTTGCCCATTGCTTCTCCTTAGAAAATGAATAAGGGTTTGGTTTGGTATTGCAGTGGAATATTTATGTAATCCACTGTGAAGGTAGAATCTGGTAATGCTTCAATAATACATATGTTATATAAAATGTATCAAAAACCGTCTACTTCTCTGTTAACAAACCAATGTGCAGTTTAGGGCATTGGAACAAACGAATCTAATTTGACTTTATCTAAAGACGGTACTGAAAAACATCATTAAACCCACTCAAAACTCAATATATATATTGTGTGTTATTCAAGATAAAGACCCAGTTTGATGCAGTAATGTTCCTGCAACTTTGTATTACATAAGGGGTTACAGAGGAGTTGTCACTAATGTCAGGGGAGTGGGCAAAGTGCACCCTTACATGATGCTCAGATGACACAGCACAGATCTGATCAAGGAAAAGCATGAGTAGTCGGTGGGATACTTGTGTGTGCCAAGAACCATTCAGACTTACACCTATAGTTCTTTTTCAAAAAAATTTCATCAGCAGATACCAGACTTTTTTTGAATACATTTACAAATGATCTCAAATATGCCCACTATGGACAGAGTATCACTTTGTCTTCTGTCAGAGATTTAAAAGCCAATTGTGGCCAGGTTGGCTTTACCACACTTAGCACGGTTGCAGAGCTGTGCACAACTGTGGCTGTATTATCCACAGTATGTCCGGCAGCAAGCCATTCACCAGCTATACAGTCATCAGTCAACAGGTGGAGCTGTTCCTCATAAGATAGATCATAGACTGTTAACCAAGCATGACTCACTGTGAGGTCTTGACTGCAGTCTGTTCAAAGTCTGGGATCACTTGCAAGACAGGTGGCCACGATGCCGGCTTATGTGTTACATTCCCTGCTCAGTTTTCCATACATTTGTTTACAGTTGCAGTTTAGAATAGCACTGCAGGTTTAGTGCATGGCTTGGAGAGGTGCATTTACAGCGGTTGTCAGCCAGTTTGTTTTTGAGTACTAGGACTTGAATGGCAACTGTGTGAAACAGATAAGCTCAGGGTATGAATTATGCCCAAGACAGATGGAAAGACAGAGGTATTTCTAACAAATAAGCATGGAGTGCTTTATCCTACAGTTATAATACTGGCCAGAGAGTACAGAGAAAACATGCATAGGAAAAAGACACATTTTAAGGCCAATGACTAATTTTTCATCTTTCTAATTATTTAGCTGTAAAGATCAGTTGCTTAAATAGACAATATACCTCCCATAAAGAACAATAGTCTCTTATATTTAAGGATCTTTGTGCAAGCCAAAATTGTGTGACGATGCTTTGGTGATGTGTATCAACACACAAGTTTCCCTCTAATCCTAACTTCCCTTTAAAGGAGAAAGATATGTTTTTCTAATCATAATTGAAATATTTTTACAGTCCCTGTTAGCGCTTGAACTCATCCCAAATTGTCTCCACTGACAAAGCTACATGGAAAGGCTATGTGTTTGCACCTATGAGAACTACAGCATGTGGGAATCAGCCCATCATCTCTTATGTTTATTCATAATTTTCTCTCTCGTCTCTGTCTGTAAACACTTTTTCATCAAAACTCTTTGTGAAACAAATTCTTTGAAGGACATTGCCTTTAGGTACATCTGCCTTCAAAGCGCTGTCTCTGTTTTCCTCCCCTCCTGTCTGTCTCCATCTCTTTAATGCTAAGCCTACACATGTGGAGTGGGAGAACAAAACTCCTAATTTCCCATCCCCATTGTTCAAAGCCCTGAGCGCATAGAGATGTAGAGTTTGTGTGTGTCTATCTGAGTCTATAAGTTGCCATTTTGGCTACAACAGGGCTGAGTTTGAACCAAAATCCTACAAAGAAGTTTGAAATCTGGCCTGGCTTCTCTGTTCAGCTGTGGTGGGTGCTATCACACACACATACACTCAGAGTTGTGGTGGGAACGCTATCAAAGAGAGAGATGCCTGCAAGGCACAGCAGCCTCAAGCCCAAAATTGATTTACAGAGTGAGAGAGAAAGAGAAGTAGAGGAAGGGAAAAAAGGAAACACATTAGATTTAGGGTGTAGGAAGCACAGAGACAGGGAGATACTGAGAGAACTCAATAGATTTTACGATGCTAGTAAGCCCAGTTAAACAGAAATCTTGTTGGCCCTTGATAAATCATATTTTTCCAAATTTTAAGGATTTAAGGATTAACAAGTCCTGCTGCTGTATCCCTCTTGATGCTTCAGTTGTGTCTATTTGAACCTTGAATTCCAAAAAAATAATTTCTCTGCTAATCATTTTATCAAATCAAAATCTATATTGATTTACGGCAAGCAATATCAAGTAAAGAAAGCATACATTAACTGATCCAAATCATTCATTAATGCAAAAGTTAGTTCCAAGTTTTCCCTGTTTTTTCTTGGTGTGTTTTTTAACTATAGATCTGGACCCAAAGGGGCTTTGCAGGTAACAGCAGTGACACACTCATGTGCTTGAGTCCCCATGTGAGACAAATACCTTAAACCTGAGTTTCAGGATGAGAGAACACATTTCTTGTTTGAGTCAGTGTACAGTAAAATGTTCAGAGTGAAGTGACCAGGGTTACTGGGGCTGATCTAGAACTTAAAGATGTGCTGCACAGAGGTACTTCATTGTGTGAACACACAAGGCCATGTAGAAGCTTATTTTCATTTATGCCACCACACTTGACTGTTACTCCTATTTGATAAATTTTAATTATTTTATTGTTGTCTTTAATATCCACACACTCTGAACCGTAAAAAAGCAGTATTGATACTTTGTGGATTACCTGGATAAATTAAAGTACCTGACTGACTACTTGCATCTTATCGTCAGTGACAGAAGAAGACACTGTGACAGAATAAGTGTTATAGGAAGATGATAGTGCAAAAAGAGTAACAATTTCTTCCATAAGCCAGAATGTTTGAGAACGTTTGGTCATGATTTCATTTACTTTCTGTAATAAAACAAGCAAAAAAGCAAAAGCAAAAATCCTATCAGATGAGGGACCCTGAGACAAAATCTTATCAAAGTGTCTGCAGTCTAATTTGTGTAAGTTTAGGGATACTTGACGTGAAAAAGTTTGAGAATCACTGCCCTAAGCAACTACCTAACAAGGTGAAAAGTGCAATAGTACTGTGTTGTCAAGTGTGTGAAGTCTGTGAAGCCACAGATGGTAGATCTGATCTGAAGAGACTCCTGCCACAACACCTCCTCAGCTGCTCGCAGATTGTGCCTAACATGGTGGGACGGCAGAGGTATGTAACACTTGTTCAACACTTGCCACTGCCATGTTCTGTCTCACTTTCATCACTCCATCCAGGAAGTATACACCAAGAAGTAGCAGCATTGATTTTGTCTTGGAGATGAAGAAGAGCAGTAGTGGGAGCACTAAGGATGGACTAATACATCACAAAAGAAGGCCTGGGAAAAGCTGACAGTACTGACAAGAGCAGGATGGGTAGTACCTGACAAGCAAGTAGTCTTGTGAAGTGATAGTTGACTATGCTGCTTTTTATGGAGCTGAAGAAAAGATAATTAGTTGCTACTGCCTCTCAGGAGCAACCCCAGTAGTGTTGAAGAGTCTCATCCTGATGCACGGTTAAACGGCTAAGTTAATGCGGGTGTGATGGATGACAAATGTAATGTCCCATTTTACCTATAAAACTTTACTGGATCCGGTGGGGAAAATAAGCATTTTTATTCCAAACCGGTCAATCCATGTTGCTTCAAAATATGAGGCAATGTTCTCTAAAACAATTCAAAGTGATATACACTGACTCAGCTCCAGGCTTCCAGTTCTCAGACAGAGACAGAGAGAAACTATCACTTGCCTGCTTACTCAATCACTGTCTGTCTTTATGGTTTGTTTTCCCTCAGCCTCATGCTCCAGAGATTCTAACAGGAGAGAATAAGAAAATAAAAACAAACACAGACCGCTAGGATAGATTCACCTGTACTGTCTCTCTTTTTCTGTCTGACACAAACACACAGACAGATGCCCCCCCCTCCACACACACACATTTCTCAGAACAGATTTGGGGATAAGTCTTTCACAGTATTAAGGGTCAGCTTTGAAAAACAAGGACTTGATTTCAAAGGTCACCATGGGCTAGTAGCCTCTAGCTACTAAAATGTTAATAGCTGTTTGTGTGTGTGTGTGTGTGCGTGTGTGTGTGTGTGTGTGTGTGTAACTATGACATCTATCTCGAATCTCTGCTCTGACCATTGCTGTGAAGGTCTCCACAGGCTGCAGTCAAAAATGCACCATTAATGCTGCCTTTTTTTCCTTACCTAGTATATTCAATTATCTTTTTGTGTGATTTGTGTGTTTGTGTGTGTGTGTGTGTGTGTGTGTGTGTGTGTGTGTGTGTGTGTGTGTGTGTGTGTGTGTGTGTGTGCCTAGTTTGCTGATTCTCTTGTTTTCTAGTAGTGGCAACATCAAGGTCTCATCCTCTGTGGAATGGGACCACTGCTGCATAGAAGTCATCTGTGTGAGTTTACTGTAGTAGTGAGTAAAAGTTTTTTTGTGTTGTACAGTATGTGATGCTGGGCTATGGCATGAGGTTTCTTTGCAAAGAAATTGCACGCTTTCTTGTAGAGATAATTACCATAACAAACTACTATCCAAGGAACCCTGCTAGTGCTGTAAAATGTCAGAATAATTAGATCACTTGAGTCACTTTTTCCTTTTATTTCCCTGTATATGTATACCTGTGTAGGACAGAGTTGATTTGAACAACTCTGAACAAAAAGAACACTGCGGTCCTTTAAATAAAAGGCCGGATGTTACTCCAAATGGCAAACTGTCTTTAAGTTGAGTGGCCCTAATTTGGAAAGTGTGTGAAAGATGTGTACAACTAAGGGATGTTCTTTGAAATACAAAATAGGGTGTGTGTGTGTGTGTGTGTGTGTGTGTGTGTGTGTGTGTGTGTGTGTGTGTGTGTGTGTGTGTGTGTGTGTGTGTGTGTGCTGGGGTGGGGCCATGATTACTCTAACTGCAAATAAGCCAGTATTTGCTTTTCAATTTCTCACCATACTGATTTTAGAAAAAAAAATGTCTCGCCAAAATTTTGAAAACTAAACAACCAATATCTAAAATAATTTATGATTTCATTATGAGGGTCTTTTCAATGTTTTTAAGCCTTTCATTCCATATTCTGTGTAGTGCTCTTGAAAACACAATCTGGGTTTAAAGCACCACTGAAGCAGCTTGATGTGGCAAGCTAATGACATCAAAATGCAGATTGGGAGCTTTGGCACAAAAACACCTCTCACTTCTCTGTATGCTGTATGACACACACATACACACACTCACCCATTCAGACACAGAAGCACAACTGTGGTAGCAACCACTCCTCCACACACACACACACACACACACACACACACACACACACACACACACACACACAGTCCTTTACTCACACAGTTTGCACAGTTAAATCAAACTGATTTGCTACCATTGTGAGAGGAAATTAGCATAACAAGGATGGGATCAAATGAGGTAGTTACAGCTTGAATCATAAATTGCAGACTGAGTGAACGTGCGGCTGCAAATGGATTGTAGTTCACATCAGTATTCATGAAAAGAGAAAAGTAAGCTTCAGAATGGGATGTATTTTTTTCATTCAGTCAGTTTTATGTAAAAACCTTGTATCTCAATTTTTGCTTCGTTCAAATGACCACTGACTGTTTCTCCAACACTTACTTATAATTAAGTTTTATGAGTCAAGGACCAAGCAAACTCTTTACACAGCATTGTAAAACGTTAAGTTTGTGGATGTTAGTGGGTAAATTAACCATTTAGCCAGAATTTTTGAATTGGTTATTTTTTTGAGGTTTTATAAGAATATATTCACTTAATTTTGAATCCATATTGGACCAATGGAAATATTAGCATGAGGTCACATGCATTCATTAGATCACCAATATCCATCCAAATGTGTATTAAAGAGTGAGTAAGTGATTATGCAGAAGGATTGTTGAAATTTGAACAAAACTGGCAAAAAAAATATAGCCCTCCCATCAGTACTCCCTCAGAAGCACCGCCCCCCAAATTTCTAGTCTCAGAGGTTTCTCCAGGGTTGAACCACCTTCGCATTTGCTTGGTCATGTAACGAAGGTTATGATATGGTAACCCTAGTTCTATTAGCACAGGCGGAGCCCTCTACTGGACTCTATGGGTACTACCTCTCCTCCTATCACACGTACGTACTCGCCCACTGAAATTTAGCACACTGTAAGTAGCCGACCAATCGGACGTTGCTACTGTACGTGCGTACCATATAAATAGCGGTGTCCTCACTGCTCAGCATCCAACTATCCCTTCAGCAGACGGCAGTGGAGCGGCAGGGCTCCATTGTAGAGGGCTCTGCCTGTGCTAATAGAACTAGGGTTACCATATCGTAATCTTCGTTCTATCTCACACAGGCTCTCACACAGGCCCTCTACTGGACTCTATGGGTACAGTGGGTGGAGCCCGATGACTGTCTGCCCAGCCGCGACAAGCCACAGCTCACCTCACCGACACGATCGCCACAGGTCACCGGGCATTAGGGGGCGTTAGGGGTTTGGCATGACCAAGAGGGATCTGATCCAGCCAGATCCAAACACCTGAACTGTCCTGGCCCCTACAGGGACATCTGGCACAAACAGTGTAAAAAATATTTTCCCCAACAACCGGTAGTCTATGGGAGACACCAGTCTCTTTCTTCACAGATCCTGAGTCGCACCTGCGAGCACAGATCCTGAGAAGGAGCCCGACACATCCAAGAGGTAGAAACGCACAAACGGACATGGTGAAGACCACGATTCCGTTGTGCAAATCTCCTCGACGCTCACCCCGCTGAATAGAGCCGTTGACACAGCCACATCCCGTGTGGAGTGAGCCCGGACCACCGAGGGTGTGTCTTTCCCTGCCTGCACGTAGCCCTGTGAGATACAGTCACAAAGCCATCCGGCTAGGCGCTTCTTGGATAGGGCTTTACCGATCGCACTGTCACCAAGGCAAAAAAATAGTTGATCAGTGCAATGGGGGCCGTGCACTTCATATAATGTGTTAGGGCGCGCACAGGACACAACAGATGCAGCCTCGCCTCCCTAGGCCGAAGGTGGGGTGGGGGGTGGAAGGCATCCAAATGTATGGTCCTCGACCTGAACGAGCTTCTTATGTTCTTAGGAACAAAAGAGGGGTTCGATCTTAACACTGCTGCACTGTGGTCACCACGAAGCAGCATGCAGCTGGGATGAACCAACAAGGCGCACAGCTCACTCACCCTCTTGGCAGAGGTGAGAGCCAGTAACAAGGCTGTCTTGAGAGGGCTCGTAGGGGTTTGACCTCAGAGCCTCTAGAACCAGTGGCAGGTCCCATTGGGGTGCGGAGACACAAAGCACTGGTCGTTGTCTCCTCACACCCTGCAGAAATCGCTTCACGAGGGGATGGGTGAAGACAGGTCTGTCACCAAACCCCTCATGATAAGATGAGATAGCTGCCTCATACACCTTAATGGTTGAGTGTGACAGTCCCCTCTCCATTAGGCCCTGTAAGAAGGAAAGGATGGATCCCACTGAGCAGGTTATGGGATCCATTTCCTTCTCGATCCATTTTCCTTCTGAAAGCCCAGCCGCTTAGCTTTGTAGCAGGAAGTGGTAGAGCCTGCCTTCGCCACCTGGATGGTATGCACCACCTCTGCGGAGAGTCCAGCCTGTCTCAACCTCTCTCTTTCAGGAGCCACACCTGGAGAGATTGGCCAAGCACCGGCAGCGTGCCTATGGTGCCTGATTCCTGTGACAGGGCCCCCCAGATCTGAGGCAGCGGCCAGGGCTCTGTCACTGCTAGCTGCGTCACCTCTGCGTACCACCCGGCCGATCTTCGGCTGGGGGCTACCAGGATGACTGACAATCCTTCCTGTCTCACCCTCTCCAGCGTGGCGGGGGTGAGATGGAGTGGGGGGGAAAGCAGCCCTTTTGGCCGTGGCGCGTGTGCCAAAGTGTCCACGCCCAAGGGTGGACTGCCCTGTGGTAGGATGGAGAACCACAGCGGGCAGTGGGTGTTGTGCCATCTGGCAACCAGGTCCACCTGCGCCATCCCGAAGCGAGACCAGATCTGCTGTATTGTATCGGGGTTAGTCTCCACTCACTCTGTGGGGGACCGCCCCTCGACATGAGGTCGTCCCCCCCTGTTCTCAGAGCCTGGGACGTGAAGGGCCTTCAGAGACAGCAAGTGTGCTGCAGCCGACGTCCATAGGTCCTCTGCTAACGCCAACAGAGCTGCGGATCGGACTCCGCCCTGTCTGTTGATGTAGGCAACTGTTGTGCAGTTGTCTGTCCTCACCAGCATGAGCCTGCCCTGGACTAGGGCTTTGTGGTGCTGGAGGACCAGAAACACCGCCTGGAGCTCCAGTTGGTTGATGTATCGGCTCTCCCCAGGAGGAGAGTTTTCCATTTACAGAGCCAGGGCAGTGTAGGAAAACTGGAGTTTTTTCCCAGAACATACACAAAACTGAATTTAATAAAAGGTCTAGTGGAATACAATCTCTTACTTTCCTTTGTAGTCCATATAAGATAAATGCTCAAAAGGTTACTGTATGCAAAGCATGAAGGCTATGATTAGCTGAGACAGGTTTCTCTTGGCACAATCACCAGTCAGCACTCAATGAAGTAAGTAATATTAAATGGTGTATTAACCCAGTAGCACAAGTATTGGTGTTATCTATTCATATACACTGCGCTTACATTCATAGATACATAAATACATTGAGACTCATGCAAAACATGGAGAAAATTATCTAGGATGATATAAATTTTTAATATGCTTCTGACTTTGAGTTTATTTCAATAAAACACTTATAATTAAGCAAAATAGTAGAGTATACAGTGGCATTCTTCTTGCATTAGTAAGGTATGGAACAACGACTGTCCAGCACTACAAGTATGATGATCTTTTTAGATGTTGCTGTAGAACAATTATTTATTAATTATGATGCTTCTTTAACTATTCATAGCCACTGTTTGAATTTAAAGAACTGGTGGAGTTATGTAATGATAATTAAAACCATCTGGGTCTGTTTCTCATTCGCTAGCTACTGTCACACTTTCTATCCTTTCATTTTTATTCTCTCGCTTAGTTCACATTTTTGAATTCTTATTTTTTCTGCCTACTCAAATTTCCCCCACAGTACAGTGACTGTTTTCCTGCATTAGCTGTTGACATCAAGCTAATTTAGAGAGTGTTAATAGGGACCATGCATGTCTATAGCGGATCTAGGTATTTGATTCTATGGTACACCCATATTATACCAGCCATATCTATAGGATATCTAATCTAAAGCAGATTTTATGAAGACATATGACAGCACTAGTGCAAAAAAATGGCTGATAGAATCAGTAAGCGGGGAATGTAATGTCTGTGTGAGTATGTGACCAAATATTCAGCCAAAAGAAGTGGTTTATGTGACTCCTATTCTCCAAAGACAGTAACTCAGTTTAAATACACAAGGTCAAAGTTTACTGTAAAAACAGACTTGTCTGAATTGTTTAGTTGTGCGGCGAGAGAGTCCATGCAACTAAGTTACGATGGATTCAACACACATAAGAAAATGAAAGTCTTGCCTTGGTTCCACGTTTCACTGTTAGGAAATCCCATTGTTGTAAAGGAAGTGACAAATTGAAGGTTAAAAGAAAACACATTGAACATTTAAAGTCATCACCTGAAAGTTTGTGGTTTGCTTCTTTGCCAATGACAAAAGCTGGGGTTAGCTTGGATTCACAACAGTCACAATGGATTGAAATGGTAGGCCAGGTTCATGGCAAGACAAAAACATGTCCTGTCAGTTATATGCTCACTGTCTGCAGAGCACGAAAATAGACAGACAAAGTTATAGTGGAGCACATAGCAGCAAAAGATCCAGACATTTCCCTCATGAGTTAGTGGAGACCAAACCAAACCTAAAACAGTGAATATTGGGCTTACATTCATCAGGTAGCCAGAAATACTATTCCAAATGAAAGATAATGCTGCTCTGTGTCTGCTGAATGTGTATACAGGCAACTGTTTGCTAGTCATTGTTGTGTTTACAGCTTGTTGTGCTGCCCCCAAGTTGCCAAAAACTTATTAACGCAAGTTTGGGAGCAAAACTTGCCCGTAAAATGAGAATGGCTAGAGAAAGCTGGACCAAAGTAAGAATGCATTGAAACCTAGAACTTGATTTGGTGAGAGAGCCTTACTGGCCGCTGTCTTTTGAGGCCGCCACTATGCAAAGTGCCATAGAATAGAAATGACAAATGTTTGCCTTTAACACCCAGACACTTTTAATTATGGATAGGAACTTAGGGGCAATTGATTACCTCTCCTGTGCAAATGATAACCAGTTTCCTGTCTCCTGTCACACAGACCCTGTCTTTAAGTAGGATTGCATTGGATTGTTCAAATAAAAATACTGGCACCTTTATAGTACTCATATGCCTCCTGTGACGGTTTCACAGTTACGGCTACATAATGAAGAACACTATGTCAGCCTCTATATAGTATTTATGGAATACCTCTTTCTTTGGAACTGGATCTACAATTAATTAAGTAAAGTATTACCAAGCAATGTGAAGTGGAACCAGGTTTGAAATGTTCTCCTATGTGTGTTTGCATGTGTCGCGAAAAAGATGCAACTGACGATGAGGCGTACTGACCCTCCTCAACAAACATACACACACACACACACACACACACACACACACACACACACACATACACATACATGGGCTCCAATTGGAGAGAAAAAGTTGAAGCTGATAACTTGCATAATGAGTGCTTCAATATCAGAAGGTTAATTCCATATTCCTATGTGACATTTTGCTTGCTAAATATTCACCATCTTGGATTTGGAGAGCTTAACCTTCTATATGAATATGAGGTTATTGAAAAATACATTCCAGCTCCCAGTCATGAATGATATCACAGAGAATCCACATATTAGCTAATAAAAAATGAAACCCAAAACAGAAACTTTGGTCTTAATCAAAAGAGCCTTCGTTACTTATTCTGCTCCATGGCTGAGAGTGATGTTTCCCTGAATGTAATTAAGCTTGAGCCTGTAAGGATAAAAAGTAAGCTTGTTAATACAAAAAATACACAGAAGAACTGTCTCCCATTTTATTGCTTTAGAAAGATATTGGATCTAATAACCCAGAGCTGTGAGACCACATAGCAAGCTATCATTACAAAAAAATAACACCTGGCAACTGAAGGATAGAGGAAGGGAAAAGACAGAGGTGGAAGGAGGAACAGAGAGGGATTAGGAGGTGAGAATACTGGTAAGGAATGGGATTGAACAGGTGAGAAAAGAAGGGAAGAGCCTGTACATGAAGAGGAAGCAGAAATGCCAGAAGATTAGCAGAGACAGTAAAACGAACAGACAAGGAAATGGAATCAATAATCCACAACACATCCCTTTTCTTCCTGTCTTTGTATTCCACTCCGAATAAGAAATCTCAATTAAACCACTGAGAGCAAATTGCACCAAGCCAAAGAGCCCAAGCTGAGAATGATTAATGAGCTGTAACAAACCGCCATGTGTTTATTAACCTGGAATCGATTGTTTAGGTCAAATATATTGTCTTCTGAAAGTTAAGTGGTATTTGAGAGACATGGCATTGCTGCACTGCACATGGCAGATTGTGAGGAGGCATTAATGACAATAATAAAAGAATGTGTGAGAGAATAATTAAGAGGAGTCATTCAGTTATAACATTTATAAACTGCACTTTTAACAAATGTGACAAAAAAACAGCAATGTGACAAGCAGGTGAAATGTTTTTGATTAAAGTGTTTACTTTCCCCTACATGTTGAAATAACCTATTTTTTCCTCAGAATTGTAACATTTGATTACAACTAATTTCACAGCAATATCTGAATGAGGAAATCCACTTCTTTATGGGTATTTGTTTTCATCTCATTTATATGGATTTAGACCACCCACTTGATGTTTTACTTTGCAATGAGCACAGAAAACCAAGGCAATTATTCAATCTTCCAGTTCATGACCTCCAATTCTAAAACTGCCACACTTTATCTTTGGGTTCATGCAGTTCATACAAATGATAATCCTCACCTCAAACAAACAAGCTTACTGCAGGCAGCAGTTAAAAACGTTCTGTCACCAGCCTCTTTCTCATCCTCGTCACCATCTTCAATCTCATTACTATATCCCTGCATTCAGATGTGCACATATACAATATCCCTGCCTCCCAGAAACTTAAATTCATACACACAGATGCAACTGCAGATCTCCATATGAGTTCTGCACAATAGTAGATCTCAGCAAACATACAATACACACATGTGCATCAGCTACAGTGCAAAACATGAGCACACATTCTGACACATGTGCACAGGCGAAGGCACTCCTCTTTTGAAACAACATACATTTCTTTAAAACAAGAAAGGGAAAAGGCAAAGGGGGTGAGGGTGGGGGTAGGGCAATCTCTTCAGTCTATACAGTGAGTCACGGTGAAGTTGGCTGGAGAGAGATGGAATATCCTACTGAGGATGGATTGTGGTAATTGCCTCTGTGTCTGCGTATGGGATAGAACTAAAGAAAAAGAAAAATTATATGTGTGTGTGTGTGTGTGTGTTCAGCCACCTCCAGGCTGAACTGATGAGCTCATTATTTTTGCTCCCAGAACCCCCTCCAGTCTCTGGAAAGAGTAACACACAGCAGAGATCTCTGTGAGTGTGTGTGTATGTGTGTGTGTGTGTGTGTATGTCTGCAGGACTATGGCCTTTCGCTTGGAGTTCTGCCTTTGAACTATTTATTGTAAAAGTGATTGGGATAAAGAGAGGTGAGAGATGTAGACAGGAAGCAAGCAAGGAAAGTAAAAGAGTTTCAAGCAGGGAGAAAACAACAAGAGAGGTAGTGAGTGAGAACTTTGATCACGTCATTGGCCCTGAGAGGTGAAAGATATTAAGTAAGCTGTGTGCATGTGTGATGTGCATGATTTAAAAAATAAAGAAGAAAAATAAGGAAAAATAAATAGTAATACTAGTAATAATCATAATAATGCAACAACAATCCATGTACTAGAGACCTACAATTTAGCTGTGACAAATTTTGTGAAGAACAGGATCATAAGCTTTGAAGATTAAAATAAAGCTGTTGACAAAAGACCATGTGGGGATGTTTCAGATCTTTGTCCGAATCCTGTGATGCAGTCTCTTAACTGCTTTAATTCTGCTCAAATAAATGATACAAATAACATACACATCACAGATGATGATAACCACATCACACAAAAAACTCTCCCAGCAAAGATAAATGAATAATAATAAAAATTATAATGACTTGATGACTTGATTTTGTGTGTGTGTGTGCAATTGTGCAAAAGTTAAACTTTTGCACAATTGCACTGAACTTATACATTCAGCATGGTCATTTATCAGTGGTAACAGAAACAAATGACTGTTTTCAACTTGATGTTTTTGATTTCTTTTCACTAACTTTTACCTTAGAGGTCATATTATTCTTGTTGGCTTTCCCCTCTCCTTTATTGAGTTATATACCTTTTTGTGCATGTGACAGGTTTGCAAAGTGAAAAAGCCCAAAGTCCACCCCAAAGGGAGTTCCCATCTCCCACAGAAAACACTGCTCTGAACTGTCTGAAAACAGCTTGTTTGTAGTCCAGCCATTTCCCTTTCATCCCTGTGACATCACAGCAAAATGCAAGTCATAATGCTCACGTAGCGACAAGTCTGACACACCCTCAAAAACACCAGTGGAAAAACATGCTGAGGTGCAGCACACAGTGACAAAACATCCACCATCTGCCTCTCCTCTCCCTTCCAAACATTAGCTACCCTCCAGGCAGTCAATGGACAATTGCTCAGTTAAAACTTCATTGATGAAAGATACATTTGTTACGAATGAATGACTGACAACTCTGAATCACAACTCTGAAATTCTTGCTCCGGTCTATGTTGCTAAGCTGGTAAGGGAAACATATACAGCTGAACCAAAGCCCAAAGCCGTGTTTACTGGCTTCTCATGACCCACCCTACTCTGCTTCTGATTGGCTAATAGTACTAGGAAATGTGCATGTGCAACTCCCAACAAAGATCGTGTAGACGTAATATGCATCACTCCATAGGTAAAATAAAGCTTTCAACACCCAGGGTGAAAAGAGGAGCTGCAGCAATGTGCAATATGACAAAAATAGGGTGTTTTTTGAAAATGAAACCATGTAAACCTGTTCTGGTACAACCCCTAAATAGGATATTGAACCTGAAAATGAGCATAATATGACCTCTTTAAGATTGTGAAACACATATAGTGCCTGCTGAAGTGTATTTTATTGTGACATGATTATACATGTGAGAAATCACACATTTTCCTAATTCATGTGGAAACCCCAAAACACAGACATGCTAAGTAAGTACTGAAAAACATCAATGTATAAAATGCAGTGATTACATAAGATCCATCTTGGGTAATGTATAGAGTCATGACAGCTAGAAGTGCCCTCCAAGAAAATCTCACGCAGCAAGAAGGATAATATATGAAGTTAAACCCCAAATGTCTGCAGAGTCACTGTATAATTAGCATTTCAAACTTCTTACTGAGCAAGATTAGGGAGATGCATATGTAGGCACGCACACACACGAGGCAACAGATCCCTATCATTTTGATAATTAATGCCAATATAATAAAAGGCAGGACGTCTAAATTTAAGACTTTGGGCAAGACAGACACCATATGGCAAAATTAAGCTGCATGATACAAAACAGACACACACACCCAGCTGTGCTTTCATGTGGTTTAAGGCCTGAACATGCGCTGTTTGTGTATTTGTGTGTGTGTGTGTGTGTGTGTGTGTGTGTGTGTGTGTGTGTGTGTGTGTGTGTGTGTGTGTGTTTGTGTGAATTTTTGCATTCTGTAGTTTGGATTTATTTTAATTCATTTCATGGACTTCTTTTATTTTGTTTCATTTAGAGTAGTTTTGTTTTCTTCAGCTTAACAAACTCAGTTCAGGTCAGGTCAGCTGAGCTTATTCGATTATTTTCTTTTTAAGATGTCAGTGTGTGTGTGTGTGTGTGTGTGTGTGTGTGTGTGTGACTTAATTCTGGAAAGCACATGTATAATTAACAGCATGATAAAACCCTACTGTGTTAAAATGCAATTAACACCACAAGTCATCTCTCATATCAGAAAATCACACAGAGGCGTGAGCAGGGTGGACGTGTGCTTCATCATATAAACTGAATATTCACTGTAATCATATTTAGAAAGAACCTATTTGCATCCGAGCATCTGTCCTCTCATTCAACTCCATCTATCAGTCTCCATTGCTATCTTTTTGTTTTTTCCCTTTTCTTGCCATCATCTGCATCCCTCTCTCCTTGTCTTTACGTAAAAGACAGTGACAAATTCATCTCTGCTTTTGCCGCCTTCCACAGGAAGGTCAGAGACCAGCTGGAGAACAGAGGCTGTGGTACATTTAGTTGTAGTCTACAATGCAACCCATCTTTCATGTTACAGTTTACAATGGTTTGAAACACAATTTTCACTCCCTGTTTGAGTTAAAACAACTGATATCAGTTATATTAATATGTCGTATGTTTTAACATTTCTTAACCAACCAACCTTATGGGTTAAGGTTCAGTGTGTTCTGTTACAGAGCTTGTTTATTATTGAGGGGAAAGTGCTAGCGTCAGATGTTCATTTTATGAATGCAATCATTCATCGTCTACAGTCTGGTTCACATAGTCCCTCTGTGGGCCTTGTGATTACATCAAACATATCTGTTATAGCCTGGCCCTGAGAGAAGCAGGGCGGGAGCAGACAGTGGTTTTGTAAAGGACTTACATGGTGAGAATGGGTAGGAAAGATATTCCTGTTGAACATTCCTAAAGTTATTTGGCTGATCAACTCATGACGTTTGATAATGTTGTCCAAGATATAGGCCACCTTTGTAATGAAAGTGAAGAAAAATAAACATTTCACAGCAGCTGCAAGAGATTGCCATAAAACATTTTTTTAAAAACTCTTGTGCAGGCGACAAGCTAAAGAAAAAATGGTTAAACCTGACATAGTGCACTCCTTACGTCTTCCTTGACATCAACTAATCTGGTAGAATAATTAATTGTTTAAAATTCAGTAAAGCATGCCACAGTACATGTATCATAGTCCTAGATCTGCACTTCAATCATGATGTGGCGACAATGTCCAGTCCTTCTTTTCCTATGGCTCCAAAACCAGACCTCTCTGTATGTGTCTGGCCTCGTCAGCAGCTGGAGCTGCAGGCCTCATTTACCAGATTCAGATCAGGTATGTTGTGCTACAGTTTAACTGCTGAAAAGTACAGGAAAATAAAGAAGATAGCATCTGAACTAAAAACAAACCCATAAAAAGGTCCTCTAGCGTGGCTATTACTGTGTTGTATAAGGCTTTGAAACAAAGCCAACTCTATTGAGAATTAAGTATTATTGCCAGGTCAAAGGTTGCACACAAAGCACTTTTGCTGAGATACAAGCTAACTTTTCATTTAGGTCTCACGTAAAGTAAGAATAGATAACAAGAAGGTGATGTATATTATAGATGATGATAAGGTCAGGGAGTAGGAAGACCATAAAGTCAAAGATAAATTGGCAACATTTGAAGAAATGCAGATGGATGATATTTTTTCAGCTGGAATGGTAAAGTAGAAAATGATCAAAAATAAAATGGATTAAACATACAATTCTAAGGGGAAATGAGTTGTTTTTAGCACAGACCCGAACTGTATTACAGTCTGTTACACAATAGAAATTTAACAAAGGTCCTTCCACTGGAGGCCATGGCAAGGAAAGGATAGAATTCCCAGATCTGCTGCAGCTGTGGGCATGACAGCATGGGAAAACACCAGCAGGAGGAAGGAGATGGAGGAGGAGAAGGTAGAGTGATGTATGATTGACAAGAAAGAAAGAAAGGGACAAGGACAGTGGGAAAAGAGCAAGAAATCGTCTATATTGTGGGAAAGTGGAGTTAAGCTGGCTGTGTGAACAGCTGTTGCTGAAATGTCATGCATGGTAGTGAATAAAGTTCTGATTCATGTGACAGGGCAGGTTTACTCTGCTCACTGGCTTGTAAATGCACTGCCCTGTGATAATATGCAGAATGAACTGCCAAGAGTTAGATGAGAAGATTATTACCACTTTCACACCCTTTTCAAGTCTGTATGGCAAATATGAAGCTACTACCAGCAGCCAGTTAGCTAAGCTTAGCACAGAAGTGTTTTTTTAATCTGCACAAAAATCGGAAGTGTAAAAAGTGTAAGTTGTCTTTTTACAGAGAGCTTAGTTTAGTGTTCGTGTCTTCGCTTAGTCTAGGCAGCTGTTGGCTGTAGCTTCGTATTTACCTGACATAAATTAGAATGGTATTAATCTTCTCATCTAACATCTGGCAATAAATCAACTTTCCATAATGTTTAACCATTTCTTTATATAAGCTTTAGTACCATAAAATCAGTCACAGTGTTCCATTAGTGACCATGTCTATTCAGTTCAAGAATGGTTTTACACATTTCAGCTGCTCCTTTAGTCACTAAAGTACATCAGACTTACAGTAGCACTGCTTGTACAATGTTGTACAATGTTGATGTAATACTACAATAATATTTATATGCTAAATACTATTTAAGTGTCTGTCTCAGTGTCAATATTTCTAATGGAAAAAATGCATCAGTTTGGTCATTTTCTTTTGGAAAAATCCGTAGTTATTTTTTTTGGGAGCACATGATCAGCACAACTTAATCCAGTACTGGCAGCTAAATTCAGCTACAGCAATTATGCAATGTAAGCTTTAATAACTGTATTTGAAGAACAGTATGTTACTGAAAAAGTGACTCAAAGTAAGTGTTAATGCACAATGTTACACTGAACTGAAAAAAGGGTAACAAAGAACTGTGTGGAAGGAGGCAAGAGAGGGAGACAGTGAGCCAGCTTCAACCAGTGGTAGTGATATTTAGTGCTAGTTAATAGAGAAAAAAGGGGAGAGTGTTCATGTTCAGTTAAGTGTCATACATACAGTTCATCATTTAGTAGTTTGACTAATGATATCACTCTTAACACCTCATCAGTGAGTCGACCATTAAGGAAAGAAGATATTGAGAAAAGAGGATAGGAGGATAAGGAGAGGAGAGGAGGAGATGGGGCGAGGAGGAGAGAGGGTGAGTCAGAAATAGAATCAGAGAGAAAAGACATAGTGCTCACATCATCGAAAGCAAAATGACCCAGGCTTTTTTGCAGAAAACTGCATCTTCATCGCAGAAGGTGGGGCTGGAAGCCAGTGTATGGCCACATGACTTACGCAGCCAATCAGAAACAGTGATTCAGGTTCACTGCTAAGTTTACTGGGTCAAAACAGATGCGAGAAGAAGGAGGGTGCACATGAGATAGAGGAAGGGAGGAAAAAAGGGAGTGTGCACTGAGTACCAGTCACACATTTTCACTGTCCTCAGCGTTCTTGCTGGCTTCCACCCTTTTTTCACACAATGTTTCTGTCAATCTCAGTCAGTTTTCTCCCACTCCTCTTTATCATCATATTCCTCTGTCGCTATTTGCGTTCACATTCTGCCCCCACTTTGCAATAAATGTTTTTTTGTATTGCAATAAAATCCGTTGCCATCTTTACTGCATATACTGTCATGTTCTAAATATATCTGTTCTCCCCCACGCTCTTTTAATGTAGTTCCTAAAATGCACAAGAACTTTGCTCAAATAAACAAGAAATAGTAGACAGATTAGTTTTCCTACTAGATAATTGTTTTTACTGTGTGTGAGTTTGGGTTACATCATAAAGGTAGACATTAAAAATGTTCCTTCCAGCTAAAACTCTAAACTGTTTCTGAATTCAGGTCCCAGGTGGTTCAAAGGAAAACACTCTGCGAATTGCTGGCAGTATGACAGTGTGGATTTGGAGGTTGTTAAAAACCTAAATAAAGTATTTATTGACAGCACAAAGTGTGGTATCACCACTAAGTCGCAATCATTTTGTCCACAATTGGTTTCCCTCTGCTTTCTGTTTTCTTTTCCTTTCCCCTTATTACTTTCTTCACTCCTTTGCACCTCATTCTGATGCAAAGCCATTTTCTCTCTCTATTCTGGAGTCTTTGTTATTTCACTTATGACTATTTTCTCCCAGCTCTGCCCCTTCTTCCCATGTTTGCTTGTTTTAAACAGCCTGCAGCATATATGCACTGTCACCAGACTGTCAGTATTTGAGATGTCTAAAGGTTCGGATGGTGAGTAATTTCGTAGATAAATGTGCACAGGAGTAATTTGAGGGGTCATTAGGTGAGATCCTGCTATTTTTTATTAAACATAACTCACGCAGAATGGAATCAAAATATGCCATATGGGTAGAAGAAAAAGAAGCAAGAGGCAAGAAAACAGCACTAGATGAAACAGAGAGATACTGTATAGGAAAGAAAAGAAATCACAGGGAGAGAGATCAAGAGTAAAATATAAAGAGAGCAGGAGACACAGAAATGCAAACAGGGGAAATAATAATATGCTGAGGCAACTAAGAGAAAAGAATGAAATGTGAAATAGAGGCTTGATTGGGATGAAAATGAGATGACACAAATGAGACAGAGAGGGAAAGAATTGATATGCCGTTCACTGACAACACAAAGGATGCCACACACATTCCTTCATAAACAATTTAACCATATTTCCCATATAACACACTCTTAAGTTATTCCTCACCATATGCTTGTCCCATTTACTTATGGTTTGAAATGCAAGCACTGCTGTGGCTATAATTTACGAATAATTTGTTCCTGCTGTTTCATATGCCTGTATCTTATTGTTACCCATATGGCCAGGCAGCTTGGCATTCAGTTTACATACAGTATGCCTCAATTTCCAACATCTCCATCAGATAGCATTCAGCACAATCACAGTCTATGTTAGACTGGCTATTCTTTCTTTCATAGCGCAGTGTTTTTTCTGATTACGATCAGAGGCAATATGGGGCAGTGCAATTCACTTGCAAATGCTGCATGTATGAGACCACATTATGCTTTTATTGGTGACTGAAAACATTTCTAATATAAGGATAGACACAGGGGAAGGAATAAGAAGCCACTGTGCTGGGTGCATGCTTCAATAATACAATTTTGTGCTCAGCAACAACAGAAGACTCCCTCCTGTGCAGCACATATACTGCACTGGCCTGTCAAACAGGCTTTTATTAAGAGAGACAGAAAGGGAGAGAGCATCAGAGACAGCAGGAACAATTACAGTGTTATTTGGGTTTGGTTATTTCCTGGCACCCCCTGTGTGTTCATGGGAACATGCAAGCTAGTGTGCATGGTTGGGTTTGTCCTGTGTCTTTTGCCACATATTCATCTTGGTTCACTTAAATAACAAACAGGAAACATGTGCACTTCCTAAGGCCATGATTCACAGGTGACATCTGGAATATTTGATGGACAACAGTGATAGTATTTTTCCATAATAGTTTTTTTTCTTTGTATGCTTACACTTAATTTGACCTGAGGGTATCTGTACTTAGTGTGCTCCTACTTCTCCCCATCTTTTTTTCCCTGAACTCAACATAAAACTCTCTGCAAGGTTAAATTGTCTTTACTGTAAAAAATGTGAAAAGTGTGAATTAATATCAGCTTTGCGTAGAACATATTCTTGCGATGTGAAAACTGAGCCAGTGATGATGACTGTCTTGAGAGCTTCACCAGCCACCAGTGACTAGTGTGTAAGCCTTCGTTTTAAAAACCTTACTTTTGCTTGGACTACCATAAAACAAAACAATGCTGCATGAGCTAATGTGGCATCAACATGGCACATTTCAGTGAGCATGGTTCATTAGATTTGTTTATTTGTTGGTAATCCTCAACTATTTGTGTGCATTCATCTGTTGTTTGGCAAGCTTATTCTTTGAAGAGAAATATGATCCTCAGTCCCTCAAGACTATAAACTTTATAGAGCTACAGAAAACCTTGACCCCTTCTTTTATTTTTGCTTGATTAAGGCTAATTGATTGTAATGATCCAATACTGAACTGAAGCCCAAAAATTTTAACAGCAGTAGCTGTGTTCAAGCGTAATTTTCAACTCCAATTTGGTCTTTGACTTAAATTAAGGTGGAAATTGTAGCGAGAGTTAGTGCATGTTGGCTATGGGTCAAGCTATGGGTCCTTTCAGGTCCAGCTGGTCTTTTCAGTGGATTGTTTTCCCCAGCACATGTTCCTAGAAGTACGATTTACTGAGTTGTCTGGTACTTTACTTAGTGAATCATGGAAACGGGTTGTTTTACATTTGTTAATCTTCCATATCTAAGGTGGTACCACATTTCACATAGAAATGTTATCAGGATATCTTAGTAAACCTACTTCTTGGAACAGGCCACACATTTTGGAACAACTGCTGAGCTTGTGTTTGTCACAACCAGCTTCTGGAGCTGGGTAGACTGTCAACACCATGTTATTAAGTGCATTGCAACCATTGCACTGGGTGAAGGCTAGAAGGCAGCAGAATCCACCACTTTCAATAATGCACTTAACATACAGATCCTAATGTCAGAAGAATTTAGTATGTGACCATGCCATAAAACTACCAGAATGCCAGTCTGCTCTGCAACCTTAAAAAAGGATGTGTTAATGGCTACACATGTTATACAGTTGCAAAATTAGCTTCCCTAATTTGGAACCCTCTTTCAATATATCACTATGTTGACGAGGTATTAACAGGGCGGCCTCTATTTTGAAGCAGGTGTTAAATGTTATCAGCAGCACAGTTGCTAACATTGGCAAAAGCCAGCTGTAAGGGACTGAAAAGGAGGGGCTAATAAAAGATAATGAGCTGCTTCAGTTGCCTGCACATAAACCATAAGACACTGATATCATGACATTTCTTCATATCAATAAAGTTTCAGTTCAAAAGTGAAATAAATAATTAGACCTCAGCAAAACAAATCACATTCATCAGACCTTGGAGCTCATGGACAATGAACCAGGAAGCAGTGCAACATTATTGCCTGACTTGTACTTGTATTCTGTTCGCTGTATTACAAATACTGGCCAAATTTAAATAGAATATGGTGAAAGCTATTTTCAAGTCTCTATGAGTCAAACAGAATCCAGGCTATGGTCTAAGCCATCAGTCACAGGCTTTCATTGTCTTGAGCAGTGGAATACCATATTCTGTCATTTCGTCTTTCTACTTACTTACAGCTTACAAATGCATTCCCTATCTCTAATCTAAAACTGGAGTAATTTCCTGAAAACTCTTAGCTGTTACCCCAAACTTCATACAGAAGCTCTCTACCAACTCTAATGACAGCACAATGATCACCAGGGTGAAATAACTGTCAAGTGCATTAATGACACAGAAGAGTTCATTGACGCAGATGTAAGTCAATGGAAAGTAATTTGCTGAGCTCCATACGGATTTAGGCTGTGACACATTGTTTGATGTTTTGGCTCCCTACTGTTATAGCATTACTGAATATGAAATGACACAGTAATTATGAGGTAAAAGATTGGCAGCTTTAATTAGAGGTTATATTCAGCCATATGGAGTGAACAATTAAATAACTACTGTCATTTCACATCCAAGGTAATTAAAACATCAAACAATGTGTCACTGTCCAAATACTGAGAACACAGAGAATCACAGAGAACACACCAAAGGATGAGCTCAAACAGCAAATTACTTTTTCCTGTGAAATTCAGACTGCCATTGATATTCTGAGCTTCAGTGGTGAGGAGAAGTTAGTGACATGTTGACTGGTGCTGTGTATCACAGCAACACAAAGTTTAGCAAGCAGGCTGAACCTGATGGAACCAAGTGTAGGTATAGCTCTGTTCATTATTACATAATTTTAAGCATTTTATGAAAAAACACCAAAATCAGCATAATATGATTGTACATGATATGATATGACATGGCGTTACATTATATGTCACACATCAAATCACTTCTAATAAGTGATGTGGAGAAAGGCAACGATGTGGCGACTTACCTTGATATGATTCAGAGGAACATTAAGAAGTGACTGCATTCCATTTATGAAAAGGCATTATAGAAATAAAATTGAGACACATTTAATAAATTGGTATAAACATATAACATATAAACTAACACATTTACAGACTGTAAAATAATATAATATCTTAATGAGAAGATAGCAGATATATTACCGTAATAACAACTAAAATTACCCTATATAACTATATTACTACAATACCAAAGGGTGGTCCACTTAATTGGTATGGTGTTGTCCACAGTGAAACACTGCAATGGATGATGACATTGTGAGGTGGCCTTATGGACTACTCCCATAAAGATACTATAACTTTTTATATACTTTCTTTTATAGTTTTTATATGAAACAATATTGTGCAAACACTTTAGGAAGCTGTGGAAAAAAATGCTGTAAAGTAATAAGCCTTTCAAAATAGACATGCTTTTTGAACTATTTACCTATTAAAAAAACGAAAAGTGAGTGAACAGAAGACAAATCTTCAATCAAATCAATAATAGTGTATAACACCCTATGTCTATGATACATAATTCGGCAGCTTGGTCAGTGCAGGGTTCCGTGGTCAAGTTAGCAATAATAAATATGCAATATCCAGTTCAAAATGAAACATATATGGTTAACATTGTGAAACGTGCAGTATTTAGTGTTTAGGCACAAAACTACTTGGTTAGGTTTAGGAAACGATCATGGTTTGGGTTATAGGTACAATAGTTACACAAGTTAAGTTACCTAACTTAACTTACGTATGCAAGCTGAAGAAGGGTCACCGTTCTCTTGCTGAATTTACCCATCCAACCGCCCTGGCCTTGTCCCTGCGTGGACTCTTCTATTTATACTAAATCTTACTTTTACTTACACATGACTTTTACGTCACATCATAACATTATGCTAGGGAGCACCTCCAGAAATGATGCAAGACAGGTACCTACAGCATCATAGTTTCAAGCTTGTGGCCACTGACCAAGCGGCTGTATTTGACAAGTTGGGAGTGAGAACTGGTTTAAAGGAGACCAGATCTGAGTTCTTTCAAATGAAAAACTCCTATATGGTGGCTGTGGGTCAGTTAAAGACCTTGAAGAGGGAGAATGAGAACCTGCAATGTAGTGCATCGGGCATGTTCTTCTTGTGGTTGACACTTAACTGTCTGTTAACGTTCAACAAGGAGTCTAGTGGTTGAGCAAATAACACACTTATTAAGATCTTGTATGTATTGTGTGTATTACCAATGTATTGGTAATGTTCAATGTAAACCAGAAATTATTTAATTAAACCTTTGTGAACGCACAGCACAGGGACTTTGCACCAAACCTGTCTATTCTGTTTTTTTCTGAAGTAAAAATTTCTGACTTGATTGAACAGAGTGGTAAAAATGTGAAGACAAATAAGCTCAAGACGGCTGGAAAGAAAGTGTGCACTGAGCTTCATGAAGCCAAATAAGACACAACCAAAAATAACCTCAAGGGGTAAAGTATAACATATAGGCTGCAATATTTAAAATTCCTTGATAAACCATGGAAGCTTCAGCTGAACATGAAGATTGTGTGTAAGGCTGACAGGAAGTTGGCAGAGAAGGATGAAGAGATGGAACAAATGAAGAGGAATAGCCAAAGGGTGATCGACTCCATGTAGAGAATCCTGAACTCTGCATTGAGGAGCAGCAATGATACTGTAAGAATCAAGATAGAGGGAGACATTGAATGAAATGAAGGTTCAACTGAGCCAGGCCAATCACCAGTCTGCTGAGGCCCAGAAACCGCTCAGAGATGTCCATGAATAGCTCAAAGTACGTCATAGACCGCTATAGCCAAAACTCTACAACCTAAAACTCATGTTATGATGCAAATGATGATCTTTCCAGTGAAGATGCATGATATGTGTTAATTCTTTTTTTATTTTGTTTTGTTTGCTTGATTTCTGAAGGGCTTTTTTACTGTGTAGAACCAAATGAAGAGTTATTGTATTACTGAGACAAACAAATGCATGCATTTCATCTTGGACATGCTGTTGATAGGAGTCAGGTGCCGAATATTAATTTACAACTCAAAGGATTTTGATTACTTACTTAAAAAAAAGCAAATGTCTATACACATTTTGACTTTTTGTTCTTACAGGGGGAACAGGCAAACACTCATGTGTGCAGCTTCAGGATGATGCATATGGATATGTAAGAAGCTCAAAAGACAGCAGACATCACAGCGTCAAAGGTCAACAAGGTGAGAGCCAAAAGCTGTGTGCTGGGCAAGTACTAATAAAAGTCCGATGAGTGGATTCAGAGACATGGTTTCACCTACTCTAAAGACATTTTTTCTTGTATTGATCAGGTGTAAATTATGTACTAGTGTTTAACCTTTTACCTTCTTTTCCATTTGGTCGCAGAGCAGCTAAATACAGAGAGAACACAGATGGACATTTCAACAGTGCTGATAAATTGCCATTCACTGTTCTGGTTACTGTGCACAGTGGACAAAGCAATCTCCTGGAAACAGAGAGATGATTTTGGTGCCATTCTTCTTGTCACACACTGCTTGAGCAATGTGGCAAAATTCCCCAAAAGCAGTGCAATCATATAATAGCGGTATAGCTTTTCACCTAGAAACAGTGAAAAGTGAGCCACAGCAGTGGCCTTAAACTGCACAGGCTGATTATGGGCTTGACTTTGAATAACACAACTTCAACTAGGTGGGGTGATGCAGGATTTTAACTCTCAAAGCCAAAAACTTTGCATTATGGCAGGAAAAGGCCTCAACACATACCTACAACAGCACAGAGGTAGTGATGAAAATTGCCTTCAGGCTGCGCTGTGGGAGTGAACAACAGACATAATCTATGTCTTGTGTACATCAGTGGCAGGTACACACAAAGACACCCATACATGTACAGTACATAAAAATATTGACATTGATTTGTACACATGCACAAACACTTGGACGCACACACATGCAGCTCAATAGGTGGTCTTATTGTGCATGAATGCTCCTCAAATTTCACTGTGTTGCATCAGCCAGCCAACTGTGTTTTTACTAAATTAGTGTGCCCTTGTTTCCTGGAACAAATGAAACAGCAGAGTATGCAGGGTAGATCTTGTATTTAAAGTGAAACATAGCCGTGCACAATGTATGTACCAACAGTCTGTATATACAGTATTATGTTTAAGGTTTTTTCATTCATTTCATTCAAATCATATGATCTTCCTTTGAAAAATATGGTAAATATACTTGTTCATTCAGCAATGAAGTGTTCAATAAGCTTTCTGAAAACTACATGTAAAGCATGCAAAATATGATTTTGCTATGCCTGAAAATACATATATAAATATGTATAGTTATGTGGTTAAATTTGTCAGAAAACACTTTCTGTCTGATTATGCAAATATAGTGATGGGGCTTTCGAGCATTGTCAGTCTATGACATGCGGTTGGTTTGTTCAACTAATTAAATGATTAATCATTTCATTACTTATTCATTTATTTGTTCATATATTTACCCATTTCATCAGTCATTCATTGAATCACATAATGTGATAGACTTTAACACTATCATACATTAATTCATTTTCGGGACATGATAAGTCGACAGTTCACAGTTATGACAAATTCTTTTTTTGCTATTATCGTATCACAGATTTGACTGTTTTTCAGTCTTACGCACATAGTTCAGGGGATATTGTCTGTCTGCTAATTTTTTTATGACAAAACCTAAGATCTGCAAAAAGCAAGAAACATTAATACATTTGTATTTAATGGTGCTGAAGCATGAATCATGCTTCATTATGTTTTGCATAAATAAACACAAGGAGGGCCATGCACACAAACGCACCTATCATGTTTTATTCTGCTGTGTAAAAGAAACACAAATGCTGCAACAGCATACCAACGGTGTATCCTTGTGTCACTAACACGCAGAGCAAAAGCTTACAAATAAAAGAAAATGTGATTGACAACTGCAATATTCATGATAGTTTTACTTTTTGGAGCAGAACCAGTGTGGATTTTAGCAGCATAAATTAATTTGTTCTGATGTCTTTAAACATCTGGCAACATTCTGGATTCAGGAGGTTAAGCCAACACAAATCAGTCATTTCAAATAAAACATAAACCCAAAATAACAAGCAAGTTTTCTGCCAACTGAAGTCATGTATTTTGCCTCAAAAAGAAGTGTTGTGTTTGTATCTATGTATGTTATCAAAAAACTCTTGTTACTGGGTGTAGGTGATAGCTGCAACTGTAAATGTTTCATCATTCTTCCTGCCTCCTATCTCAATAAATAAAAAACTAAATGTTTTCTTTTTCGATCTTAGAGAAAGCACAAATTCATTCTGCTTGTGTGTGTGCTGAGATACACGAATACATATGCACAGCATACACACACATGCACACATGTGCGCACACTGCTGTCAGGCCTGGTTTCTTCAGTGAAGTTGTGTGTCTTTCATCATGGTAAAGAGAATGTGTGCAGGGCATAGTGACAGTTTCACACACCGCCACAGAGTGAGACCCAACCCTGCTGGTATTTTTAGCAATTGAAAAATATTTTTTCAAACAGAATTTGTCTGATAGTTTGTTTGGGTAGTGCTATTCTTTTATTGTCTTTAATCTCCTCTCACACTGTATGGTGCACTCAACATTCTGTCTTATGCACAGTGGTTTATTGTTCTAGCCTGGTCTTATCTGCCATGTTTTGTTTCTAGATGTTTCTACTCTATTCTGTTCTATTGGTTCTATTATATTCTATTCTATAGCAGCACAAAGGAAACTGAGTTCTATATACTGCTACAGTTACATACAGTGCCAGAAGTCAACATCTACCCCTTCATAGGTATTTTGAACTGTGTGACAGTTTCAACAGAACCTGTCTTTGAGACAGAGTGATGGTTAGAGTTGTGAATGTTCTGCTTTCTTGCTGTGCTGTATTGTATTTCTTTGTTTTATCTGTTCTATTTTGAGCATGTTGTCCTTCATTGTTTTTGTATTACATTCCTTACTGCTTTTCTATCACATACTCTTCTCTTTAGTGCTCCTGCTGCATCATGTTTGTCTATTCTATGCTATTTTACTGTATTCTACACTGACCTTCCTGTTATTTGTTGCATTTTTTGTATCTCTGTATCAGGTGCAGTGAGTGACAGTTATTGGTCTGGTGTCAGTGGCTCAGGCGTTACCTCTTTTTAGGGCTGATCTCATTTCCTGCACACTTCCTCTGTGGGGTTAACGGCTGGCAGGCTCATACATATCCTGGCTGAGGTACATTGGAGGGAAAACAAAATAGGAGCCATTGCTGTCATGGGAGCTAACGAGTGGAAAATAACGTGTATATTGGCATTTCTCAGCGTAATGTCCAATTAAGCCTAAGCCCAATTAATTAAAGGGTTAGGAAACAGGTGTCATACACCATTATGTAGCTATAATGATAATAATTCTTCCTAAATTCTCCTAACCATTCATCAGTCATTTCGCATTCTTGCTTTGCTCTTCTGCGTCTGTGTCTGAGCCCTTATTTTTGCATTTTAAAATGGGAGTTTTAATTTAACCTTGCAAGCAAGCATTTTACACATCACAGAAGGAGAACATGTGGTTCAGACTCTTCGAAACTTGAAAAAAGTGCATTTTGATGTAAGTTATTTGTAGAGTGCTAAAATTGATGTGATTAATCATGAAATGGCGTCCTCCAGAAAGTCGAAAAGTGGGAACCAGAAAGCCTGTTTGCTTGCACAATGGCTTGAGAGGCCCCGTCCCAACTTTTCAGCCTGTGTGAAATTAGTCTATTGTTGTAGGGTGTTTTGCACAGCAAAGAGCCTGTAGCTGAAGTGAAAAAGTAAGGGGGGAAATGGACAGTGAAGAGCACGCTGATGTTCTACCAAGTAGTGCTAATGTTTTTCATAAACACTTCAAAAAAATGTTTGACATATTACATCTTCAAAAATACAATTGTGTCTTAAAATGTGTGTTTAGTTACATATAAGCAGTGGTGGAAAGTAAGAAAGTACATTTTCTCAAGTACTATACTTAAGTATAAGCTCCTTAAATTTAAGGTACTTAAGTTTAGTATATATATATATATATATATATATATATATATATATATATATATATATATATATATATATATATATATATATATATATATTATTATTATTATTTATGCTTTTATGCTTTACACTTCTACTTCATTACAGTTCAGTATTATATTGCCCTTTTTACTGTACTACATATATTTAATAACTTTGGTTAGGCCTACTAGTTACTTTGCATATTCAGATTAACGATATGAAATGTAATTAACAAATAACTGACGATACATTTTTACAGGTTAATTTAAGATAAGACATTATGACTCCCTGTGGGTAAATTCACTAGATAGTAGTATATAACATAACTAAAATGAGCTCCACCTTTAGCAGCTGTAACATTAAAGTGATGCACACAGCCATTCACCAATAATTATAATCCAATAATACAATGAACATGATTCTGAAATGGATCATTCTGCATGAGTATGCTTTATAGCTTAAGAATATTTTTTTGATGTTAATACGTTTTAACTTTTACTTTAAAATGTATGTTTTACAAATGCATGACTTTTACCATTATTTCTACAGTGTAGTATTGCTCCTTTTATTTATGTACAAGATATGAGTATGTTTTTCACCAGTGCAGATAAGTTTCAGAAGACATGGCGTTGTTTTTCTTCTTCAGAAAAAAAGTTATGTAAGGAGACTACTCTCAACTTACAGTTTGCCCTACTTTAAGTTAGTTTATTATTATAAACTGTATGTTGGACATATGTTTACTACATCAGTGGAACTGAATATTCTACCTCACTCTCTACTACTTTACCAAATATCTTTAATAAGTCAGAAACAAGGACATTTTCTTTATAACAAGGTTTATGTTCACATTACAGCATGCATGCTATTAAACATATCTATTCTATTCACCATCCAAAAATGATAATTCTATCTTTTGAAGCACAATTCATGATCTAGTAACTCTCAGGAATAAGGCCCAATGTTTGATGAAGGAAGGTGTGGTTTTGTTCTATGCTCTGTCGCCTCTTAGGAAATGTGTTTCTCAATGTTTGATAGAATGACTGTGAAGCCAGGCTAGACTGATAGAAAGTATGACAAACTGCCCTAGAAAGTAATTGATTTAGATCCATAACATACAAAGATAGTGAAATCGACTGAATCATGAATTATTTATTAAATACCTTCTTTAATGAAATCCAACTCCATACAGTTCCAACAAAATGGCATTCACAGACATTCAAATTAAATAATTTTGCTATACCATTCAATAGGTATAGGTATGTGATTTTAATTCATTTTCAATCAATTCAATGTGCAATTCAAACATTTAAAAGCTAAACTCAGTTCAGACCTCCTTCCTGTTTTGCATTTACTTGTGAGACTTTAAGGGTATATATCATCAACATGCTGTACAGTGCAATATACCATTTTCACTGTAATGGTATGTCCCATAGTCTTTGATTTTCCTGTCTGGCAGACTGACTAGGGGCCCTGAAGTGTAGAAGGAAGTGTGATAAACTGTCCATGGAAAACATGGGGGGCCCATGTCTCACCACTGTAGCTGGGGTTAGAAACCACAGACAAAGATGGAGGGAGGCAGATAGGGAGGCCTCAAAACTGTTCACAAGAGAGGTGTAACAGGGCTAACAGAGCAAACCCATCCCTGTTATTTAGGATTTTCATCACTTGCTGAGAACATCTTATTTAGTGAAAGAAAAGCTTACATTAATTATACATGAATGTTTAAAACATTCAAAACTGTTAATTACTCACGCTAAAATGACATTGTCAATTGTCAATTCATTGTGTCACTCTGGTCCAGACTAAAATGTCTAAAAAACTTGGATGGATTGCCATGGAAAATTTTTAAGAAATTCATGGTTCCCAGTGGATGGAACCTGGTGACCTTGGTAAATCCCCTGATTTTTCCACTTGTGCCATGATATTTATATTTTAGGGTTTTAGTGAAATGTCTCGACAGTTGAAGCTGGATGAAAGAAGCATTTTAGTATTGCCAGTGAAACTATTTTAGCTTGCTGATGCTAGCATTTGGCTCAAAAACAACTTCAAAGCATGTCTAACGCCACAGAGTCACTAGGTTAGCTATAGACTCTTAGCATGGTTTTTATTAGCCAAAGTCAGGTCATTGATTAAAATATAACAATATCTAGAGGAAGAAGAAGGTCTGTGTGGACTGTAAAGACAAAATAGAAAACCACATAGTTGTACATGACTTAGAAAGTAGGTAAAGTACACCTATCATTACGGCTGAAAGGTGGTTTCTATCATTACATGTCAAACTGGACTAAAGATAAAGAATGTAACCTCAAACATTTCGTCAAAGGAGGCTTGAAAATCCATTTACTTTAGAATGTAAAATACCATTGTATCTATGACGCAATGATTTTTAAGAGCCAAAGTCAGACATGGTGGGTAGAAGTAAGGCACTTTACATCTCAAGTTACCACCATCATACCACCGCACCCTGCAGCAAGCAACCCAGCTCTAAGCTACTTACACGGCTTTAAAGCACAGGTGTGGAAGAGAAAGCAATTGTCTCCTTCTCTTGATGTTGCCAAGGAAGAGGTACTCTGCACACTGCACCATTGCTGCACTGCTAGATTCTCATATGACAAGGGTAGTCCCAAGTTTTCTTTAGAGTAACTATTAACATTATTTTTTTCAACATTATATTATCTAGATGTTTTACAGAACAATACTATATTCATTAATAATATATGTTGAGATGATAAAAGTGAAACACTGTACATATATTGTCACATGAGAGCTCTATAGTCTGGGAATATTTCTACACAGACCCTTACATAATGTATGAGTAGATGTCCCTATGTTGTCTTTGTTCCCCTGTGACCATACTGGGATCATTACTTCTTAACAGATACAATGCACATACATGAATATGTTATTGCACCAGACACAAGGATTGTCAAAAATGTCTTTCTGACCACAGTTACTCTCAAATCTACATCAAAAGAGCTATGTGTCCTTAAAAAATGCATGTACAGTATTCAGGGATGTGATTTCTCTGGATTAATCTGGAATTCCGGATTTTCCAACCAGTATATCTGACCCACGTGAATCATGCAGATCTGTAATTTTTAAAAAAGAAGAGGGGTGGGATACAGGAGCAGGATTTGAGGACATCTATATAGGCTGACATGTGAATTTTCTTCCTTTCCAAGTATCAACAAGGATGTTCGATTGCGTTCAGCTGCCAATTTCACACCTGTGCAGTGTGTATCACAGTCGCTCTCGTGCATCAGTGGTATGTAATTGTGAAGTAATTCTGCAATATTACTTTTCCCAGTAAAGACTAATGTAACATATTACTATTTTCAAAACAGTTACATTGTTACAGTTACCAATCCAAGTAACTCTGATGTGAATGCATGACTGCACTGTAGCTCAGCGGCACCGGACCTTCTGTTGTTCAAGTCAACTGTTAGCCAAAAAGCTAAAGGAAGACAGGAGAAAGCTGTTCAACAGCTGTATATAACATTTTTGCCATTACTGTGTCACAGTCTAAGATGCAAAGAACATTGTCGTCCGTTGTAAACTATATGCAACAAGCAAAAAGCTTTTAACTGCAAACCATTCTACATTTATACTCAGGCTAACGTGAAACTCAGAAAGAAACTCTGGCCACACTGCCAGTAATGCTTGGACTCATCAGGAGAGAGTAGCGGTACCACCCAGTAGTAAGTACTAGCAGTAAGTAATATTACTTTTTTAAGGAGTATATGCAAAGTAATTAGTAGGTAATAACTGTATTATTTCTGAGTAACTTGCCCAACAATGAGTTGACAATAAGGATTGGATAAATTGGGTATGTTTTGATTATTACTTGTTATAGGTCTAATGTTTACTTTGACTTTGTCGATTGATCAATCATATATACAGGCTACAGGCTTTGCTGTATGAATGGTTGCTTTTTAAGTCATCCTTATGTTAAAGGTTTTGGCAAGCTATTAAAAAAAATTATTGGGAATGGCTGTGTTAGGGTTTATTGCCCGTTTCAAATGGCTTTGATCTGCGGGGTCGCTCTGTGCTCCTCATCAACAGACAAGACAGGCAAATGAGCGCTCCGCGTGGTAACTATGGCAATGGCTTCTGTGTAACTGGCACGATCCTGTGAAACTGTCGCAGTCGTTCTTGTCTCACGCACACACCCGCTCGCTGCCAGAGTTGAAATGTCAAAATTTTTCCTACAGTTTATCAATACACAAAATAACCTTTGTTGCTGTCTCTTATTCATTAAAAACATCTATTAACTTCTACTGAACTAATTTGAAAGTTAGTGGTTATATTATTTAGTTATAGACTCAGTTATTTCATGTTGCATGTTGCACATGTAGCTGTTGAAGTTTGGTAAAAAATGAATACAAAATAATAATTATTATGGTGAAGTTGCGATGGAACAGTGGATTAGACACTAGTCTTTGATTCCCACTGCAACACATCCAGCAAATAAGTTACTGTCATAGGTCCTGCTTTACCATCCATGTTATAATAGAGCCGCCACCAATTTTATAAGGCTGTAGGGGGTCTCAGTATATTTTCCTGCTTTTTTGCCCTTTGCCAATCACATGCCTTTTTTGCCCTTTGCCAATCACATGCTATCCCCTGTTTGTGGAACAAACAGGGGATAGCACATAACAGTGGTTCTCAACCTTTTTCACATCAAGAACCTCTAAACTGACACAAATTCCATCCATGACCCGCATCTGATTTTGTCCAAGGGTCCCCCATCTGATAGGATTTTTGCTTTTAGATGTTTAATTACAGAAACTGCATGAAACCCATGACTAAAATAGCCATACATTTTGTCATTGTGTTACTTATGGATGAAAATTTTATGAAAATAAATGATTCCCCTTTTTTGCTGGGGACCCCCTGGGATCCGCTCAAGGACCCCTGGGGGTCCCCGGACCCCAATTTGAGAACAACCGGCATATAAAGGCACTTCCTCTGATTGTTTTGAAAACAGCATAAACAAAACTTGCCTGCAATACTTGTTACAATTTTCACTATACAACACATACACAATAACATCAATGCATAATGTTTTTCTAACATTGCACATCCCAAACTTATATGACAACAGATACAACAAACACTTAGCTGTTACCTTTTAAGTGAAAAATATACATTATTTAACTAAATTAAATTGATCTCCCTTCCCTGCTTGGATGTTTTGAATCTAGCTGTTTTCCTCTTGATCTTCATTTTCCTTCAATGTTTTCACGCAGGTTTCTTTGCAGGTCTGCATTGTACAGAGAAAGAGAAAAAGAGAGTACATATACAAATATGAAGGCATGTTAATAAAATTAACATTTTGGAAAAATACCAAAGGATAAAAATAATAGAAACATCAATCATGGAAATATTTTGAGCGCTTCAGTGGTGAAGGAGAGTTTGGGGGTGCCTGTGATGATATTATGATATTGCACATGATCAGCTTCAGCAAGACAGTCACATCAGACAACCACAGATGTATTTGTATATTTAGTTTTTCTTTGTAGTCCTTGGCTGTAAAACTAAAGGATGTGCTGCTCTTTACACCTGATATGAACAAGGTGGTTTAAACTGACCAAGAAACCAAACCCTAACTACCTGACTACCTAACTTAGCCCTCTGCACTGAGCTTGGGAACTGAAAGCCTTAAGCAGCCAAATTGAATATAGGGGATCTGCAGCTTAGGCTATCTCTCTCAGGATCCCTTATGTTGCCTTCACTGTCAAATTAAAATGTTTGCACATGCATTTGCATTGCATTTGGCACTAAACAAAATTACCATTATCAAAAGACAGGAGTTCTGAAAAAGATGATAAAGTTTGCTATTCTGGGAAACTCAACATGGGATCATTACTCAGCATGCTGGAGAATGTAAGCTAAACCCTGGGTCTGAATCTAAGTGTCTATGCAAAATGAAAACGGCCTCATAAATCACCACTCTTTAATACTATATCATTAAACAGGAACCAGCATATAAATCACTAGTAGTCTATATTATCCTAAGGGGGTATGTGTGTCAGGCTGTCTGTCTCCTATCTTGTCAGTCTGGCAGACTCCATATTTGGATCACTGTTATTATGACAATCCTAACATTTAACAGGGTATGGTATTTTAGGCAATATTATACAATATCCAAAATTGAAATCCAGTGTCTTGTCAGAGAAGCTGGATGTCTATTCAGCATGTTTTTAAACTTGAGAATATACAAGGAACAACTGACAGCAGTGGGTTATACATTTGTGTCTGACTGACAAATTCTATGTCAAGCGCATGTGTAACTAAATACAAATAATCAATATTTTAGGGAAAGCATTTCATTACAGACTTGCACCTTTGACATTCACTATTTCTCAGTGTCAGTGTAAGTAAACCAAATAATGGAACTTGTAATGGCTGAATTAAATGGTATCAGCAAACTCATGTAGTCTGGTGAGGAAAACACAGCTAACAACTATATGTCCAGCCTCATCTGAAAAGAACCCATGGCTAAATAGGCTCAAAAAAGAGGATGTATTGCGGAGCTCATCAAACATAAATAGAATCAGACATTACGAATTTTTGCTTAGAACAGCAATTAGACAAAATGACCCACCATACTGTCTCACTCTCTCATATGTTAGACAGTCCAACTGTATCGCTGTGTGTGTCATCTAGCAGTGGACATTCTGGTTGTGATTCACATTGACACACTGACACGCAAGCCACAAAGAATGATTGTCTAATGCGCTAAAATATATCAATAGCTTGTTTATTCTTAAACAGTTGTAAAAAATGAACAATTGTCCACAGTTCATTGTAATAGTCTTATCAAACATGTAATCCATGAAATCTTAATGTGACTCATCAACACAGTGGAGGAAATTTTATTGTTCAGAGTTGGAATTGCTTTATTTGCCAAATGCACAATGTACACAGGGATTTTATTTGGTGATACAGTGCAGTGAAACAAGAAAGTAAAAAAAACAGTTAAACACAAGAAGTTCAGTACATAATCAGTCCTTGTCATCATCTCTGTGCTCACGCAGGACCAACAATTGCCTTTGGTTTATATTGAAAACATGAACACACAAGTCTAAACAAGCGAAAACAAAAGCCAAACAACAAACAAGTCAGCTCATACAATGGTGATGTTGAAGCAAAGAAGAGAGGAGAGAGGGAAAAAGGTGCATGAAGAAATAAAAAAGAAGCATTGTGATAGGAGAAAGGAGCAAAGAATCCTAAACAAATTAAATTACATCCCAATCCTGCCTCTTCCCCTCATCCCACCTCAACCCCTCTACCTTCTATTTTTTACTCCCTTCTTCTGCTTTCTTTTCCAGCTCATTTTGCTGCCTCACTTTCTCCCCCCCTCCCCCACCACCACCGCCCCCTCCATTCTTTCTGTCACTCTCTGTCTCTCTCTCTCTCTCTCTCTCTGTGAGCAGACAGGCAGAGACAGGGAGACTGTTGTTGTGCTTGCAGTCTGACACTATCAGCTCATAAATCCCTGTCAACAGCTTGTATGTCTCCTCCTCCTCCTCCTCCTCCTCGCCTCCCTTCCTCCCTCCCTCCACTGGTGAAGGACTGGAGGAACCCAATGACCTGCCAGCAAGGGTTTGACTGGCACAACCACACAGACACACATGCACATGCACACACGTTTAGGAACACACACACAGAGGCATGCATGATAGATAGATAGATAGATAGATAGATAGATAGATAGATAGATAGATAGATAGATAGATAGATAGATAGATAGATAGATAGATAGATAGATAGATAGATAGATAGATAGATAGATAGATAGATAGATGCTCTCATAAGCACCGTACATTTTAAAACCTGTGTTTCTATGATTCCACCTCCCTCTGTCTTCCTGTCTCTCTCCCTCTCTCTCTTCCTCCCTCCCTCTCTTTCTTTCCCTCAGGCAATGTTTGCCGGCAGACAGTCATCACTGACAAGCGCTTCCTGTGGTTGGGGGTAAACACCTGGGTAATGAGGCCACGCTGCACAACAACCAAAAAAAAAAAAAAAGAACACCCCACCAAGGTTCACAGCCCTCACTCACTGCACATGAGGATATATACTGTAGACACACAATCAGGTCATACAGGCACATATGGGCGCGCACACACACACACACACACACACACACTCACAAAGTCATGCATTCACACGCATGCAAGAAAATCCTGCAGAAACACAAGCACAGGCATGCCTGCACACAAACACACATACACAAACACACACACAGCAGCAACACATGCGCATGCTTGGCTCAGACTGCTAAACAAGCAGTGAGCCAACCCAGCCATGTCAGCCAAAACTCAATACCCAGACTGACTTCAGTGTTAAAGTCAGACTGTAGTGAGCTGAAGTGAGGGGGAACGAAACGAAGTCAAGCCCCTTCTTTTTCTTTCACCGTCACTAATAGTTTATTCTCAAAACTTAGAAACAAATCCCACTCCAAGTGTTGTCAGTGAGAAACTCAGTTTGAACAATTTTCAGTATGTCTAAAATCCTGACTGACTGCAGTGCAAAGTTGTGCTGTGGTGAAGTGTGAGAGCTACAGCAGTGAAACTAAAGCTGTCAATCTGACTGCAGTGTCAGTAAGGCTGTATGTCACTGGATGAGTTTTCCTGTGTTAAATGGTTGAACCTTAAAAAGGGGGAACACTGACCAACCTCATGGCCTTACGCACATGAGACTTATGAAGTTATAATGAATGTATCAGTGGCAACATAGGAAAATTTGAAGTAACTTTTTTGTCAAACATAATTGTCCTATCAAAACTGCAGTATGAGCTAAGGTAATAGGCAGATGTTGCAATATATGCGCATAAGTGAAAACTGCTTGGTTATGTATGCACTGGCAGTGTAATTATCCAGACTCAGGATCTATTCATACTGAACTCAACGTCTCCTAGGTATATTTTATAACACAGAAAGTGTTTTTTTCTGAAAGATATAGGCTTACATTTCCTTTTTCTGTCTTTGTTCAATGCTAGGCTAATACATTCTTCCTCTAAGGACACACCAAGATAAACCTCATATCATCTTTTCACTCTGTATTTGGCAGCATATGCAAGTACTCTTCTTTTATTCTTCGTTTTCTTCTTGTTGTTATTCCTCTAAATTTGTGGAGACAATCTTAAGATGTACTCATTGTCGTAGCTTAGAGTGTAGGCCTAACTTAAGCATATCATTTTGAGGCAAAATAGATTGGCAATTTACCCAACAGCTGCATCTAGTAGTACATTTTCACATGCCCTTGTTCTGTACAATGTATTGTTATCTAAATTGATTTTGTCACAACAGAATTACATTGTTCTGCTCCACTGGCTTAAAATATTGTGTACATATCAAAACTACATGAATGTTCCGTGTCAAAAGCACTGGACTGCAAGTGATTCACTCAAGAATCATCTTATTGTGTTATCTCTGGACAATATGGTGCAGCCTGCATCTCATGTGTCATAGGAACAACAGGGAAGCCTGTGGTGAATCATGAGCCCTGCCAGAGTAGCAAAGCTTTTGAGCATGTTTAGTTTTGGGGAGGTTTTATTAATATCTAAAAGACATGAAGCAAGCTTTGGCAAAAAACACTACATATACTGTTTGTGCTTCTGCATGGACACATATAGCAATGTCTGGTTCTGCATCTGTATGGATGTCTGTGTGGCCCACACATGTCTTTTTGTGCAAAGGAAATGGCTGACAGTGAAAAATGTGACCCATTCTAATTTTAATTGCCAATGAAAAAAAGGCCTCAATATTTATGTGTTCTGTCCAGACGAACAGAGGAGAAGGGTTTAAGCATGAAAGCATATTCCTTATCACAATTAAAAAGTGCTTTAACATGACTGCAACCCTTTGAAGTTAGATTAGCAGTAATATTGGAGAGATCGGCCCTGGCTTCGAACAATGGAAACTGAATGGGGGAAAGAAATTATTTAACAGAGCCAAAGGTAATGCTTCCTTTTCCTTGTCTCTTTTTTTCCTTGAATTAGCCTCACGCTATTTTTGATAGATTTTCTTGTGTGTAACCATTAGTTTTTTCTTTCTTTTCAACATGAAATTACTTCATGTGTATATGAAAAAATATGCTTTGAGTCCAACCTAGAGACTTGATTGAAGGGACCAAAGAATAAAAGAAAGAAAAAACTAATTTGACAGCACAGTTTGAGATCATTTTTAAAGCATTTTAAGCCTGGAGTGACACAAAAAAAGACTTCCCAGTTGTACATAAGGCACAGCTGCTGTAGAACTGTAATCACAGTGAGTTTTGAGGTCCCCTAAGTGTCTTGATTGCAAGGATCTGAAACCATATAGTAACTGTGTGTTCCTACACATACAGACACACAGTGAGAGACACATGTCCAGACACAAATACACACAAACAAACAACTCTGGGCTTGTGAGTTAAAATTCGAATCATGGCAAAAAAAAGCCATTCAGCCAGTCCTTACGTAAGGCCATATACAAACCCATGGGAAGACACAGGGCTGCAACTGAGAACGGTGTAATTAGAGAGAATGAGAGAAGACAGAAAGAGAGAGAGCTTAACCCCAGACACAGAAAATGAACAAAGAGAGGGAAGGAAGGGTGACAAGGTTAAAAAAAATACTCCCATGTTAACCTGAAGGAGAAAAAAGAGAGGAACCTGGAGGCCAAAACAGCAAGCAGCTGCTGAGGATTTATATGCTGTAAATTATTCATGTAATCAGCTGTAGGAGCACAGAGAGAGAGAGAGAGAAAGAGAGAGAGAGAGATGGAGAAAGAAAATAAGAGTAAAAAAAACATCAGTGCTGCAAAAATAAAGAAAAGGAGAGGGAAAGGGAGATGTGCAAAGACAGACAGGTATTGTATACTGTAATAGACAACAAAGAGAAAATGTAATACTTACCCTCACAGTCATGTCTAGACGAGTTGATCTTCCCCCCTTACTTTGACTATGCCACACCTGAAAGAAACAGTGAATGCTTTTACATACATGTGCTACACTGCTTACACGCACAGTTTCAAATTTCTTGCTCCAGGTTAGGAACATCAACATGTACCATGGAATGAGAGAGTGATTTTGTATCTTCTTTGAATTAGTTGTCTGCTAGCTTTAGACAACATGGCAGGAATGTATTAGTCTTTTTGAATGTTTGTGTATGTGTCTACTTGAAAACCCACTATCATCACCCACAGAGTGTATCTGGCCTATGATGAAAACAAGGTAACTGTGGCTGCGGGAGGGCAAAGCTCCAGGAAGCCTCACAAGTGTCAGAGGGATGGTTGCAGTCTCACCACTCTGGGCCTAGCGGTATGTGAGAAGTAGCTTTTTAGCATTATTGTACCTCGGCATAGTTTAAAAACAAGGTTGTATTTGCCTTAATTAATCACTGACTTAATGCACCACCTGGCAAGCACACTAACTGACAGAAATCAAACCCACCCAAGTTGTTGCGCATGCTGGTTGTGACTAAATGCTAAATGGTCATGGTGGATCATCCACCTGTGATTTCTACATTTGCTACATAGCTGAGGAACAACACTGAAAGATACAGAGACAGGTTATTTTGTTGGTTGAATGGATACAGATAATGACATCTTTGTACACCTCTACTTACTGGTATAGGGGTACTGGAGGAACAGTGCATATTGCAAAAATTAAAATAACCGAGTGAGCAATGAAATGCAGCATCTATCGCCTCTATTAAGGTATTCATATACTGTAGCGTCATTCGCTGATTGCACATATCCATGCTGGCATATTATGATTATCATCACAGGAGCAGAACTGATACAGAGCGCAAAACCCAACAGCAAACATATTGCATAAGTAACAGCTGATACATAAAACTACAACTCACCCTGTTTGAGTATTTTTTTTGCTTTTAGTGCTTTGCAAGAAAATATACTCAATGGATTTTATCAAACTTCTGCAGGGTATTTCTGTATTGAAAATGTGTTATTTATTGCTCTGCTTAAGAAAAATTAAACAGAAAAATAAAGTTTGAGTGTATAATCAGAAAAAAAGCCACATAAAGATTTACAAAATGCCATTCCGAGGAACCAAATGTAATACATTCAGTAATGTATTTTTCTCCAGTATGATCTGGTTATTGAGTGTCAGATTGTCTCTTAAATTATGTCACCACTTGTCTTGCTCTCCTTTTTGCCATGTCACCCTTCACTATAAACTGTGGTGTACAGAACACATTAGAAATGCCACATAAAAATAACAGCCTCACTGCACTCATTGCACTCTTTCCTCGCTCAGTTCTACATTCTGACGCCCAGGAGCTTTTTGAGAAGATGCTGATCCACAAATTCCCATGGGTTTGGTGGAGTGGACTGGAGCCAGTGGAAATTGCAAACAAACACTGGAGCTGCTGTGTCTGATGCGAGCACAAACAACCTCAAAGCCCTCATTCTCACACATCACATCTGTGTGTGCAATTGTGCATGTGTTTGGGTGTACATGAAGGAAAGTGAGAGAACGCGAGAAAGGGATTGTGTGTGTGTGTGTGTGTGTGTGTGTGTGTGTGTGAGAGACTGAGAGACAGAGAGAGATTGCAAGGCCTAGAAGGCGTTTCAAAGGCATTACAGCATTAGATTTATGGGGGCATTCACAGAAACACTGGCAATTAAACAAAGATCTCAGCTCCTGTCAAAAGTTCATATTAGGTCTTATTGTGGCGAGAGAGAGAGAGTGGGAGGGCGACAGAGTGTGTGACAGGGAATGGAGGGTGAAGGAGGTGGGACTCAGGGAGACATTGAGAAAAAGAGCAGAGGAAACAAACAGAAAACAAAAATGGGGAGAGAGAAACTTCTCATGACAGGCCAAAGGCTAGAAAGGGCACAAGCAACAATTCAAAGAGCAACCGAGAGAAACCAGCCCCCTCTCCCCTCCTGGCTTTCCACCCCCATGGTTTTAGAGGCGAAGCCCACACCACATTATGGGTCCCTGGGTTTTTCATAATGGCTGGGTGTGTTCTGATCACGCACTAAAGTCATCGGCAGTTATAGCCCATTCCTAATTACTGGTGGGAACCAGAATGAAAAGGGGAGCAAGCAGATCGGTTGAGGAACAATTAAACATCAGTGAGGGAAAACAATCTTTTCAAAAATCATTTCACTTCATTGGGTGTAATGGTGCCATGTTAGGCACATAACATGTAGTCAGCTGACTGAGAATATGTGTTACATTGCACTTCTTTCATGCTTTCTACCATTTTCTACTTGATAGTATACTTGTATCTAAACACTTTTTCCCCTATTGTTGGCATTTTGGATACAGGGAGGAATATGAATATCGCCTAAATCTAGCTTTGTAACAATAGTGAAGCTTGTTTTCTATGTGTATGTCTTGAGAAAGGTCAAAGGATAAAATGGTAACAATAAAATATGAAGTGATTTGTGTGCAGAGATTTCTATCTTTAGTAGGCACTGACATTTTTGGTTAATTGCATTGCTTTGCTAGCTCATAGAACAGAATGCTGTGTTGTATCTGAGACAACTTCAAAAAAAATGTCCCTTTGTGACAATTGGAGAGTGAGAGTTTTTTAGAAGCAACAGATGTATGTAGTGAACAAAACTTTAAAGTCCTAAAACACAGCATGTTGAAAACGTGATTTGTTGTTTACATAACATGCAGTATGTAATGTGCATTCCTTGATGCCAAATGGCCTTCCTGTTGCTTAGTTCCTTGTTCAGATCATAATGTAAATCACTATGTGTTGACATACACAAGGAACCATATACATACTCACCTGTCCCAGTGGCTGAACATGTCAGTCATGAAATATACAATCAGTAATGGGAGTTTGACAAACAACATTGAGGAAATGAAGATTAAAGCAACATCAACAACAACATCATAATTTTACGTATTTGATCTCCAGTGGTATTGCTGAAGAAACAAGACTTTTGGTGAAAATAAATGCACCAATGTAAATAAGACTGAAACAAGAACATATACAAAATGACACCGAGATACTGTTTTAAATGTGTACATTTTGTTCTAGTAAGAGGAGAAGCAGACGTAAACTATACATTCTACTGGTTGCCCTTTACAGTGTGGCCATCTAGATCTTGAAGTAAATGATTTTTTATTGATTAACATTAGTCACTGGAAAATCCTTTTGTCAGTATCTGTGTCATATCTGTAGAACCACACTTTCCCTGAATGCCAAGAAGCTTCTCTAAGATACAACCCACTCACATATTTCTTTGCCAGTTATTTTTTCATAAATCACTCCCTATCATTGAAAACTGTCCTCACACTTGTTATTTTAACTATGTCAACTTTGACAAAAGAGGCTTTTAAGATTGCTAAAATCATCGTAAGAAAGCTTCATATGTTAACCATTTCTTAAAAGTAATAAAATTACTTAAAAGTGCTAAAAATTACTTCAAGATTCCATGACTGCTGTTGCAAGTTTCAAATGTAATGTTTATAGCGTGTCCATTCCCTGGGTGGACTTTTTGTGGCAAAATGCTAATATGTTTTCTGACCGTGCAGCCTTGTACTTTAAAGCTTGTATTTCTCAGTACATGTGTGCAAGAGTTTATCGCCAGATGAACACTGCACATACTGTAAATCTAACACAACACATATCACAACATTTGAGCTTGTGAAACTATAAGTTGAAAGACTCTAAGATGTGGCAGAGTGATCCACCAATCCATCATCAGCCTACTACATGTCTGTGAGTAAACTGATCTAAGCTGTAAGCATGCATTTAGCTTTTTATATGAATGTGAGTCAGTTTGATTATGGACCAAACTTGGTCCTAAAGTAAAATAAGCCTGTCCTCCATAGAAAAACGGCCATATAGGCCATATAACACAAACACATGCACGTATTATAAATATCCATAAAGTTGTATTCCAGTAGTGGTGGGTTAGGTGGATGGTTAGCCGCCTTTCACCTGGGACATCAGCGTTCGGTTCCATGTGAAACAAGATTGATTTGTTTTTTAAATAAAGTTAAGTAGTGTTAGCTAGTGTTAAGTAGTGTTAGGCATTGACGGTCCCTCGTAGCCCCTAATCCTTACCCTAACACCACAGGGGTGTGTGCCTAAACCTAAGTCAAGTCTCATGGCCGATCTGCTAGCAGCTCCCTGCGGTCTCCACATATTTTTGTCATGTGACGTAGGTCATGTGATTTCCAAAACATTGGTCCAGTGTCAAGATTCTGGTTTGAATCTGTCTGGGTTTTCATTTATTTTGGCTTTGTCTTCTTGGTTTTCTGATTCTGGTTTCATGGTTTGGGGGTTTATTTTTTTGCCGCATTCGCTCATTCATCCATCCATCCATCCATCCATTGTCAACCGCTTATCCCGTGTACAGGGTCGCGGGGTTTGATCATTCATACTGAACAAAATATTGTGGCATAATCCTGCAATCTTGTGTGTTTTCACTTCTGGGTTACCTGAGTCGCCTGCAACGCAGCAGCCAGAGCTAATACGGTCAATTTTCAAAATAAAATGCTCTGTGCACACTCCCGATCTTAAAACAACAATAAATACTATTAAAACAGACAAAAAAGAAACCATTTAACTATGTAGCCTACTTAACACTAGAACTCTACCCACTATAACAACGCAGTGATTTTGTGATTATTTCTTCTACATGTTGCTTTAGCTCCCTTTGGCAAACATTCAGCACCTTGGCTGTGCATTTCCTATAAACACCATCTCCACATTTCAGGCATTTCCAGAATGTTTTATTCTATTCATTATGCCTTCACCAAATTTGAAGGCTCCTCATGTCTGTGTTTTCTCGGCTCTGCTGTTACCGGTTTTGTTTATTTACAGTTTTTCTCACTCACTTTGGTACATTTCTCAAATCATCCCTAACATATGCAAAACAGTAAGTGGATTTCTCAAAACATATCTAACAAACAGCACAACACAGCGGATTACCTGCAAAAGCCTGTAACTTGCTCAAAATCCTTAGTCTATCTCTCAAAAACAAATCTTTATGCCAATGAAAATGTCAGTGCCATCAGAATGACAAGTCCTTGTGTCATTGTTTAGAAACGAGATAATCAAAATGTTTTGCGATGGACTGGCGACCTGTCCAGGGTGTACCCTGCCTTTAGCCCAATGTCAGCTGGGATAGGCTGCAGACCCCCCGCGACCCTGTACGCAGGATAAGCAGTGGATGGATGGATAGTCAAAATGTTATTCAATATAACAGTGTAGTCTGTATGTTTTCTGATTTAAACTATGGCTAAGGTTTTGATGACAATGATTGAAAATGCACAAGGGTGCACTTTTTCAATATGTCACATCAATTTCAACAGTATAAAGTTATACATTGCAAGAGTTTGGAAAGGATTCACAGTTACGTTTTTACTGTTCGTACTATAATTTGTTGACTGACCATGTCATTGTGATGCAAAAAAGAAAAAGAGAGGACTGTTTTACAGCACTGCATAGCAACAATGAAAGAAATTAAGAATTACAAAATTAGAAATGTAAGCATGTGAAGCACTCTTTAGGCTGATGTTCCTGTCTGTCAGGTCATAGTTTCTCATCCACATCACAATGGATATCTTCATCAATTACAGTAAGGAGACACTTACAAAAAAAGTCGCACATGCACATACAACTACTGGCGTATGTTATATATATTGCATTTTTCACTGCTCCCTGTGCATTGTTACTGTTCACTGTATATGGTATTGTGTGTACCGGGTGAATTTGTTGCTACTGTAATATGTTGTGATTTGTTCTTTGTTGTCTATTTTTATTTTGTTTATGCACCACAACATTTTGCTCAGCTGTATAATTGAATGTGAAGAATGACAATGAAGTTTGACTTTATTTAACTTTGATTTTGACAATGTGTTCAGCCATTTTGCATGAAGTGACTTATGCAATTAACTTGTGCCTAGATTTTTAGGGGTATAGGACTATTTAACAGAGTACCGGTATAATTTATTGTGATCAGCATGACAACAAACAGCAGACAATTGTACATCATCATTATTTGCTTCAGTGTGTCAAGGCATTTGTAATATGTTCAAAACAATGAGAAATTGCTTTTATGATGTGCACAAGTGACAAGATGACGTGGAAGTTAAACAAGAAGAGAATTTCAATTCCAGGTCTGTGTTCTGTCTGTTCCCCCTGTTAATCACTCTGTCTGCCTGTTTGTTTGTTTTGCTTGATTGCCCTGATCTCTGTCATCTGTTGAGCTCCCGCCCTGCCCGTTTGCCCAGGTATAAATGTTGTTTCTTCAGTGTGTGTCCAGTCATTGTCATGTGGAGTGTCCTGCCTGTCTCTGTGCGACCTGATCTGTTGTTTGGACTTTGACAACCTCAACTGCCTGTAAGCCTGATTTTCTGTGTAAATTTTGGATTAAAACCCTTACAATTTCTGCCAGCTCTCCAGTGTCATGTGTTTTGGCCCAAACCAGCTACTCACTTCACCGTATCCTGACATCTGGTCAGGAAACGGAGTTTGAAATTGCCGTTTTGCGAGGCATGGACAAATGCCACCAGTAGAGGCACTATTGTAGGATATGCTCATATGACTCGTACTTGGAAAGCCCCTGGTAAGGAAGCTATTTCAAGATATGCTCATATGAGTTGTATTAGGAACGCCACTGGTAAGGGCACTATTTTAGGATACACTCATATGAGTCATATTTGGAGGTTAGTTAAAATGACCTATGCTGTCGTTTAAATTGGAGGACTTGGTAAGTAAAATTCATCCCATTGCTCGAAAAATTAACAATTTTTCATCCCATTCTTTCTTTTCTCTCCACCTGTCTTCTTCTCTGCTGCCCCCCCCCCCATCTCTAATAGTTTCCTCTCTACAAAGTAATTTTTCTTGTCAACACAGTTTTGTCATTGTTATGTTAGAAGTCATATATGCTGACTCGCAGCATGAACGTGATGTCAACACACTGGAATGCAGCTGCATCTCTAGAGGGGTGGAAGGGCGAATTTAATTTGATTGACCGGTGGTGAGTCAGGCCACTGAGTGTGGAATATGTGTTGAATGCATTAAAGAAAGCAATGAAACAGGGAGATTATGACTGATTGACTGTACCTACTGAGCAATTAGAGTGAGATTAATTGGTTGGTTGTCACTTCATTGGACTGTTATTAGCCTAGGTTCTCTTCTCTGGAAACCATTTAAATGTGAGCTAATTGTCATAATTGTTCTGAAGATGACAGAACTCCTGCGGTATTACAGAACACACTTCGCTTTTCCTCTGTGGGTTAACAATGAACTAAATGGTAATTGACAAAATGTTGTAATTCAGAGAGAGGAGGCAGCAGCGAGAGAAAGAGATGAAAGATGACAGGAAGGGTGAAAGGGAAAAAAAGAAAAGGGTAAATGCAAGAGGAGGAAACAATAAGTGTGTGTGTGTGTGTGTGTGTGTGTGTGTGTGTGTGTGTGTGTGTGTGTGTGTGTGTGTGTGTGTGTGTACAATTTGCGTGTGCACGTTCGAACAGCATGGAGTTGAGGTCATGGAAACTTAACTGCCCATGTGTTTTGGCCTGTGGATTAGCCTAGACATGCCTCCACTCTGGTAGGAATGCTTTTTTTATCACACACACCACACACATGAACAAGGTCAGGCATGGAAATTAGAACAGTGTTTTGAAATGACCTTGTGAGGCTACTTCTATAAACGAGTTAAAAAGTTTATGGGATTTATAAATGATCCAACCAAAGCACTAACACATACCGCATCATATATTCTTGTAGCTCGAGCTCATTGTGTATTTATGATTTTACTAACTCATACACTTTAAATGTTGATACAGATTTTAATATTTAAATGAATGGTAAATTTTTGATTATTTGTGAATAATTCATGCAATACTCACCACATTATTGTAAAAAAACATGTAACATGTAACCTCCTTGTATTTTTAACTTGCCTGATATAACGTTTACACAGTGCAACATGCATATCGCTGTAGAGATCAGGAGGAATCAGCCTTCAAAATAAGCTGTCACGGAGATTAGATGAGATCAGTAGCATTCAGGATTTTGCCTGAGTTTACAATATCGTTCATTAAAAAGACATCAAATTATGTGACAAAGTGATAGCGAACTGTGTTTTACAGAGATATGACATAAACCAATTAAGAATAGTGTCTTTTCACACAAAATCTCTGAGATTATCAGACTGATAAACAAGCCGAAGAAGAGCAGTAGATGTGTTCATTTACATCTACAGCTGAAAGAGGATTTTGAGTAACTTCAAGTATAGCAGCTTCTGTACTGCGCAGAGTCGGACTGTTTCCAGATTTTTATTTTAGATCCTGATGACCTGAGGAAGAGGCTGGGTGAGTGCACATGTTTCAAGCATTTTCTCCTAGAGAAGAAAAGTGCTAAAGTAAGTGCTGTGGACTGCAGTGGTGAAAGAGGTCTTCATCTTTTTAAAAGTAGCAAAAGCAATAAGTAAAAATAATCTTAGATTTAAGATTTGACTTGAGTAAAAGTACAAACGTGTTATCAGCAAAATGTACTTAAAACATCAGAAATTAACGGACTTGGGCAGAACTGTTCTTTTCAGAATGGTATAACAATGTGTAATACACATCCTATAGTTTTAATATTATAACTGAACCACAAACAGCATTTAATGTTAACAGCTAATGGAGGTGGGGCTAAATTTGAAATACTTGTTGTATAGTTTAATCTATAACTATCACATTATAGAAATTGATCATATGTTTTTTTGGTAAAATCAAAGGATCTCAAACATGTACTTAAGTACAGTACTTGAATAAATGTAGATACATTGTTACTTTCCACCAGTGGAGGACTGGAACAATATTTTTACTACCAACAGTTCCTTTTTTGTATCCAGCTATGTATTCAGCCCTCAGACGTATGTATTTACAAGACATGGAGCTAACTTTTGGTTTATACACAAAGAAAATAAAAATGTTCAAGGGAAATTGACTTTAAGCAGAGTGTGATGTCTGTAATTACATGACTCTAAATGTACCATATTGATACAGGATTACCCCATTAAATAATGTGAATAATTTATAATAATTATAATAATAATTCATACATTCAGTAACTTGTTTAATCTTAGAAGTATTTGAAATTATTGCAGCTAGTGGAATAAGTATATCTACATGTTTATATTGAAGAGATTTAATATTTTAACTTGTAAAGTGTTTACAGTTTGCGTCTTTTAAATAAATTAAACCAGTGAAAACAAGTGTTTAAGAGACTCTAAATTACTGAACATGTTTTTTGGTGATTACTCTACAGTCTCTTAAAAGATAAAACCCACCACATGGAAAAAATTACAGTAGGTTACAGTTGGGCATATCGTTTCCCTCAGTGAACAGGAAATGGCTTATTTCTCGTGAGTAGACTGTGTCCCAGCTAGGGAAGTGGCTAACCACATGAAGCTAGTGGGATCCGTTCTGTTTACACACAGTAATTTGCACAGGTGAGAGCGGATGGGCTACTGGACTGAATAAAGCGGAGCCTTGTTTAGTCCCCCACCACTAGGGAATGGAGGTCATTTGGAAAAGTCAGGCATTCATTTTATTCATCAATCCCAGACTAAAATACATATGTATGTCGAATATATATATATATATATATATATATATATATATATATATATATATATATATATATATATAGCAGTCACTCAAGACAGCACGACCACGACCAGGCAGACCAATCTGTGCACTGCCTGGAAGTCTACGACTCAATGCCACATACATGGATACTGGAATGCTTGGAAATGTACAAAATCAACAGGACACTAACAGCCTTCATCAGGAACTCAATGAGGCTGTGGAAAACAAGTCTGGAAGCCAACTCAAAGCCAATCGCACAAGTCACCAGCAAGTGCAGCATATACCAAGGCGATGCACTATCCCCGCTGCTGTTCTGCATAGGCCTGAACCCCCTCAGCCAGATCATCACAAAGACTGGCTACGGATACCGATTCGGAAGTGGAACAATCATCAGTCACCTCCTCTACATGGATGACATCAAGCTGTATGCCAGAAATGAGCGAGACATCGACTCACTGATCCACACCACCAGGATCTACAGCAATGACATTGGAATGTCGTTCAGACTGGACAAGTGTGGTCGCATAGTATCAAAAAGAGGGAAGATGATCAGAACCGAGGGGGTTGAACTACCAGAAGGCCACATTGCAGATGTTCAGGACAGCTACAAATACCTTGGGGTGCCACATGCTAACGGAAACAATGAGGAGGCAGCGAGGAAGGCCGCCACAGCCAAATACCTACAAAGAGTGAGGAAGGTCCTGAAAAGCCAGCTGAATGGGAAAAACAAGATCCGAGCCATCAACACATACACCCTGCCAGTCATCAGATACCCTGCTGGTATAATAAACTGGCCAAAGGAGGAGATAGAGGCTACTGACATCAAGACGAGAAAGCTCCTCACAATGCATGGAGGGTTTCACCCCAAATCCAGCACCCTGAGACTGTACACCAAGCGTAGCGAGGGAGGCCGAGGGCTAGTGAGTGTCAAGACCACTGTCCAGGATGAAACAACGAAGATCCAGGAGTACATCAGGAAGACGGCCCCCAAAGATGAAAGGCTTAGTGAATACCTCAGGCAGCAGAAACCCAAAGGTGAGGACAAGGAAGATGAAGAACCTTCATGGAGGGACAAGCCACTGCACAGCATGTACCACAGACAAATAGAAGAAGTGGATCCTACCAGTGGCTGGAAAAGGCTGGACTGAAGGACAGCACAGAAGCACTAATCATGGCGGCACAAGAACAGGCACTCAGTACAAGATCAATAGAGGCTGAGGTCTACCACAGCAGGCAGGACCCCAGGTGCAGACTGTGCAAGGATGCCCCTGAGACAGTACAGCACATAACAGCAGGGTGTAAGATGCAGGCAGGAAGTGCGTACATGGAACGCCATAACCAGGTAGCTGTCATAGTGTACAGGAACATCTGCCACGAGTACGGGCTGGAAGTCCCAAGGTCAAAATGGAAGACACCTCCTAAGGTAGTTGAGAATGACCGAGCTAAGATCCTGTGGGACTTCAAGATCCAGACTGACAAACTGGTCATGGCTAACCAACCAGACATCGTGTTGATCGACAAACAGCAGAAGAAGGCAGTAGTGATAGATGTGGCAATCCCAAGCGACAGCAACATCAGGAAGAAGGAACACGAGAAGCTTGAGAAATACCAAGGGCTGAAAGAGGAGCTAGAAAAGATGTGGAAAGTAAGAGCAACAGTGGTGCCAGTGGTAATCGGAGCACTGGGGGCTGTGACCCCCAAACTGGCAGAGTAGCTACAGCAGATTCCAGGTAAAACATCAGAGATCTCTGTCCAGAAGAGTGCAGTCCTAGGAACAGCTAAGATACTGCACAGAACCCTCAAACTCCCAGGCCTCTGGTAGAGGACCCGAGCTTGAGGATGACATACCACCCCGCAGGGGTGAGAGCGGAATTTTTTTATATATATAGTAGATTATATGCATGTAAAATAGTCTTAAACAGTTTTATGACTAGCATTATGTGGGCATTACTGTAACATCAGCAAAGGAGAGTAATTAAACAGGAATCTGGATATAATTCTAATTGACCTGAATACATACCTGATAAGGTGCACAGGCAGCAGTTACATGTTCTTGGAACCATTAATAAAAGTATTGATATCAAAATTGTCTCAAGCAACACTTAAGACACAGTTAAAATCACTATTCCCTTTGATTCTATGAGTGAAATAATAGAGGTGGCATGTCATATTGTTTTTATAAAACTGTGATGGGTTTGATCCTGACGAGGTTCAACACACACACTTTTTTTTGGAGTTTTCTTTTTTTTATATGTTTGTATAGTGTTTAACCAGGTGTGCCAGTTTCTTGCAGTTCAAAGATCTATCAGGTGAATTGGACTGGAAAGGAACGTCCATAAATCAGTCACATTTTAATGACTTTATGGTTTTCTCAAACGTACTTGAATCTGGTCTCTTTCAATATCTTCTTTGGCTTTCCAGTGGACTCGCAGCGTCAGAAAAAAGACATTCCTCCTGCAGCTCCAAATTATTCCTAGATTTATTTTGAGGGAGCAACTCTTGCCATTAGAAGTGTTACGCATACGAATTGCATATTTAACCTGGTCTTATTGATAAGATTTTATCATGTCTAAGACCCCTTTTATCTGTCCTGTCCATTTCTTCATTATCACTTCTTTATTCTGCACCTGTGACCTCCATCCTTTCATTCACTCTCTTGATTTCCATTATCCGAAGTTGCTGAGGGTTGTTCCCTTATTTCCATGTCAGTCTTTCCCTTTTCCTCTACCTTCCTTTACCTCTTCAAGGTTATTTTATTCTGACTTTTTATCTTCTGCATAACAACCTGCCATCCGTCCTTCCTCCTGTGGATTTGCCTCTGTTATGAGGTTATTTAGACTTGTTTACAACTCTCCCTCCCTCTCTTCTCCTCCAATCTTTCATTCATCCATCATCATCGCTGATCATCCATCACCGATACAGCCCTTCCTCCATCTTTATGATCTGTCTTTAGTGGCAGTTGTTTATGTCTGCTTGACTCTCTGCCATGCTGTTTACTGACCGTCCTTGCTTTTTTGGAGTCGTCTCCTTCAACCCTTTAGTCTGTCCTATTTATTATAACTTCTTTCATCCTTTTCCATCCATCCATCTATCACTTTGAAGCAGACTTTTTGAAGCTTGCTATCCATAAAAATCATTACTTTCTCTTTCTTTCCATCCCTCCATCCAGCTCTCCCACCTTTTGAAAGTTAGGTCCTATTTGCTGCTACATCTTTCATCATCACTCCCTTCCTTCCCATCACACTCCACTCTCCATCTCTCTCTTACAGAAGTTATTTAAAGTTTTTTGGGTTGGGTTGTTTGTTTATCGTAACATTTTTCATCTTATCCTCCCTCTTTCCCTGCTGATCCACTTCTCCCTCCATCCATGTCTCTAGCCTATGGTATAAAAGTTGTTTCATTTGCAGACCGTATGCAGCTCCGTCTTTCTAAGATCACATACAAGCAAACCTTGCCGTCGATGCTTATTTCTGTTAGATGAAAGGCCGCCAAAAAAATCACAAATATCTGACCATAACAAACCAGGCCAGACAGTCAACACCACCCCACATGATGAGACTGTGGATGTGTGCGTGTGTGGGGCAAGGGGGGCACAGACACACAAACACTCACATAGTTGCACACAAACACACAAACTTTGTCAGACTTCCATCTCACACTTCAGATTTTATTTTTTTTCTGCTTAATTTATGCAGCAATCCCCTGTCAAATCCAACCCGCACCCGTTCCTCTGACTGACCAGCTGCCCTCTGTTTCTTTTCAAAGTGTAGAATTTCACAGACCTTGAGCAAAAATGGAAAAGCGGGTGAGAGGGAGAGAGAAGAAACACACCTAAGGTAATAACCTGATTTCGCCTCAGTTGGTTTTGATTTAAGAAAGGAAGAGTGTGTCAGAAAAACAGCAGGCGCTCTCCTGTCTCGATTCCATGCCAGATTTTTGAAGAGGGAAGCAAGAGAGGGATGGAGGCATGGAATGAAAGGAGAGAGAAACTGAACAAAGAGAGATAGAGACAGTGAATAACACCCCATGCCAATAAAATGAAGTGAACTGACACAAAGAGACAGAGATACCATTGAGAAAATGAGCGCACAACAGAGGGAGAAAAGGGAAGGGAGATGAAGAAGGACGAGTGGGAGGGTATTACCAATGAATGAATTTTTAATAACATTGAGATCCACCGTACTAGGAGCTCAAACAAAAATAAATACCTTGCCTCCATAATTTACACCTCTTTTTATAAAAATGTAGATACAGTATGTTTATTTTTTTCTACCAGGATGATTCTTAATCAGTCAACAAACATGACAGTGTACCCAACATCAGAGAGCAAGGGAGAGACCCTGACAACAAGACAGACAGGGACAGAGAGGATTATGGGTAAATATACCGTTGCACGCCACTCACACACCCACATACAAGCAGCCAGTTGATTACCCCAGGTGTCTATATTCACACATGTTGAGCATTTGAATTTTAAACTCCAAAAACATGTGTCATCCCTCACCCATCTGTCTGTCACCCTGACAATAGCACAAGCACAATTAATGTAAAGCTGGAAGGATGTGCCAATTTACCCCCAATTTCCTGCTTACAGCATCAGATTTTTCTCTCAGATCTGTATTTTTTTAGCATAATATATGAGGTGTGCCATTTTCCTTGCCAAAAGCAGGATGCAGGATGTCCCAATTTACCAATTTTGAAGCACATCCCAATTTAGTGCTTAAAATAATTACAAATTTAGCAGTTATATTCAAATGTACATCTCCACATGAAAAGGGCTACATTGCATCACCAATCTTAGAATATTTCAGTCCCATTTCTCAAAAAAACATCTCACTGTTCTGGTGGCCAGTATGAAACCCTCAAGCACTGTAGATATTTTACCCACCTCCTTTGCCAAAAAAGTGACTGGGACTGTTGGGAAATATTTGGTCTCAATCATTAACAGTTCCCTCAGTTCCGATTCTGAACCACCTTATTTTCAACATGCAATTGTTGCAACCCTTTTCTGGGGGAAGTTCATCCATTCCTCTCCAAAAATTATAGGCCTATTTCCAAGCTGCAGTTTATCTCAAAAACGCAGCTCTTCTCAGGATCTCAAACGACATTGTGATGTCTTCTGATGCGGGGAAATGCTCTTTTTGGTCCTGCTCGATCTTAGCGCAGCATTCAACATGATAGATCAGACGCTTGGTGGGTGGGTGTCTCTGGGAGTGCATCACTTTAACTTTATTTATTTATTTATTTCCACAACATGTTCAAAACTGCTGCTCTATCCTGTAGTTTGCTACAGGGTTCTGTGTCTGGCCCAATTTTATTTTACTTCTACTCTCAGGTCATTTCATTAGCAATTTCATGGGAATTTCCTATTACATTACATCACATGACATTTACTTACATGACACTTTTATTCAAAGCGACTTATATTGGAGGAACAACATACAAGCATCCATATCAATACAGCACGGGATCTTCAACTGACAATACATAATAGTAAGGGCAGCAGTAAAAACTAGTAAGAGCTAATAGCACGTATGGCATCAATGGGGTAAATACCTAGGGTAAGAAGTGAAGTTAACAAAAAAGTGCAATAATACAAGAGAATAATACAAGGGGGAAGAAGAAGAAGAAGAAGAAGAAGAGCACAGGAAAGGCATGTTTTTGGAGAAGTTTAAAATTCAAAGGAAGTACACGGAGTAACTTTTAGAGTAAAGGTGCTGGGCAATGTTGCCGTTAATGGTAATGAATAAAGATTGCTACAGTAATCACCTACCCACCACTCCGCCACCCGCCACGCCTCACAGCTATCCATTCAAAACGTAGTCGGACATGCCACCAGCAAGATTGCCCAACATTGTTCAATTTGCCCCGTGTATCATCAGACGTAGAGGTTAGAAGTTAAAGGTGTTATTAGAAAAAGTGTTCTTGGAAGAGATGAGTTTTCAAGAGCTTCTTGAAGTTAGAGAGGGACACACCTGCTCTGATGGCATGTGGTAGCTCGTTCCACCATTGTGGTGTCACAGATGAGAACAGCCGGGACTGCTTTGTGTGTAGGGATGGAAGAGCTAGGCAGCATTGGTTGGAGGAGCTCAGTGTCCAGAAAGAACGTAAGCTTGTGTTATGGTGTTTAGGTAAATTGGTTGCAGACCCAGTAGTCACTCGGTAAGCATTATCAACTTGAATTTAATTTGGAAGGCCACGGGTAGCCACGGGAGGTCACTGAGTAATGGAACGACATGAGTCCTGTTGGGCTGGCAATAGTCAAGAGATAACCATGGCATGTACCATACTGAGTAATCATCACTTACTGACTTACTTATCACTGTTATGTAGATGATATCAAATGCCTCACTGCCATTAAAGGCTGGATGGCAAAACAACGTCTTACACCTGAACACAGACAAGACCAAGGTCCTTATTGTTGCACCTGATAGCATAGCTCCCATGATCACTCACATATTGGGTCACTTTCATCAGCAGTACAATCAAACTTCAGGAATCTAGGTGTTATGTTTGACACATCAATGCATTTTGATCAACATGTCAAATCTTTGACTGGGTTTCTTTAATTTAAGAAACGCTGCAAATCTCAAACCTGTTGTCTCAAAACTAGAACTTGAGATGATAATTCATGCTGTCATTTCTTCCCGGTTAGATTATTGTAACTCCCTTTTCACCCCTCTTGCTGAGAGAGGTGAAAAGGGAGTTACAATACAGTCTTCCTTGGACTGTCTGCAAATGGTCCAAAATGCTGCTGCAAGGCTATTGACCATGTTGAGCCAGAGAACTCACTTAAGAGCCATCCTGTCCTCATTACATTGGCTTCCTGTCAAGTTCAGGATTCAATTCAAAGTCATACAGAGCACTGCATGGTTAGGGGCCCAGGTACATCTGAGACCTGACGCACCCATATACCGCCACTAAGTTCCTCAGACCTACTGCACGTATCAAAACTAGAGGTGACGATGGATTCGAAGTGGTGGCAAAGATACTGTGGAAAGCTCTTCCGTCAGACCTGCGCTGTGGTGTCTCAGTTGAAGCATCTAAAAGTCAGCTGAAGACTCTTTTATTTAAGGAGGCCTTTGTCTCACCGTAAGATTTTAAATGTCAATACTCAAGTGCGCTTTAATATCCACAAATTTGATATTACTGATTGATACCTTTTATAGTTTGATAATATTTGATGCTTACGTATTATCGCTTCACTACTTTACTGTTTTATTATGCTACTTTATATCATTGTAAATCACCTTGTGACTTGCTCTGTGAAGGGTGCTATATTAAATAAATTTCTCTTACTTACTTACTTCAGTAAAATAAGAATTAACTGATATGCAATTATGTGTAGTATGTAAAAGTCATATTTTGCTTGTCTGGCGCTTTGTTATGCTTCATATTTGACACTCATCACTGCCTTAGAAATCTGTGTAGTAATATCTTGTATGATAATAATATCAGCATGGCATGACACACACAGCTTATTCAGTAAGACCACAATAAAAAGCTGTAAAAGCTCTTACAGTGGGTTGGTTAATTGCATTCAGTGACGCTGGTAGTTGTCAACAAGGCAACTAGAGGCATAATACAAAAAATAATGGAGGCCTTACAGGGCCTCCATTATGTATTTCCAAGTTAGTGGGGTGTCGGAAAAAGGGAAAAAATGATTCAAAAGTCTAATAATTGCTGTTACTCATAAGTGAGTCCTTTGAAGCAGTAGTTGCTCATTTATAGTCAAACTTCCTAGGAAAGTATTTTTTTTGTGGAGTAGGTGGTATGCAATTGTATGAAAAATGTCACACAAACACCATGATTTTATTTGCACTAATAGACTATGCAAATTTAAAGATAAGGAAAAGAACCTTTCTCACAGTTCCAAAGTGTACCTATGCAAGTTTTTTGGTATGCATTCTGAGAATTAAGGTAATTTTGAATTCATCAGTGATTCTCTTTTTTGAACAAAATGAGGTTGGAGTGGAGCCAAGAGCAGAATGATACAGGTGTTGTGATTTTATGTAAATGATAGAATTCAAATCATTTCCCAACCTTTGCATAAGATACAAAGGGGTAAAATGATCAGTGTTCAGGTTCCTGTCTGTTGTTCGAGATGCTAAGATTTCAATTTTAATTTTAAGGAAAGGGATTGATTAAAATTCCAACCAACAGTTTCAGAAAGCTTTTCCAGTTTTGAAAGGCAAGTTCAACAGTGTGGTTTTAATAAGTCAAATGGATCAGCAACCACTGAGGTTTTAGGGTTTGGTTGCTGTATTCTCTTTCCCAGGGAGATGGAATCATAATGGACCACACTGGCCTTGTGCAAAATAGAATTAATCCATCTTGATTTAATTAACATACAATTCTTCATTTTGTTTTACTCTGTACTTATACAGGTTCCCATATTCTAACATAAACAAGCAAATTTAATGAGAACAGCTATCAGGTTTCTTGTAAATTGTCAAAAGAAAAGAAAGAGACAAGAAGAAGAGAATGGCTAAAAGAAAAATACTATGTTAGTAAGCCTGCCTTTGTTTACCATTGTTTATGCTTAAATCCATGGTTTTATTGTTGCCTTTGGGAATGGTAAACAGCTATCCTTTCCACTCCCTCCCTGTATCCAGTCATCCATCCATTCATCAAGCTTTCTTCACCCTGCTCAAAAGTTCTTCAGCCCAAATTTCTTTTTTCTGCTTGTCTGTGGGCCTCTATTCTAACTCACAGGAAGTAGGCTGCGGGTATAAGTCTGCCATTGGCCGACTATTTCAATCAGAATTCTCCTCCTCCCCTTTCGCTATAGTGTTAATTGTTTTGCAAGGGCACAGTTGTGGCGTCCTGGGTTTAGTGCCGCCCAGGACGATTGTGATTGGTTTTTTATTCCCCTTTCCAGCGCTGGGACAGCTCTAAAATGTCTTTCTTTCTAAAAGTTTCTTCTTCGTTTCTCTCCTTCTCACTCCATCTTGGCCCAAATTATGTAGGACATTGGGGTGTATGTGTGTGTGTGTTTGTGTGTACTTTATATTGCATTATTCTCTTGACGTCATGGATTTGTATGTGCATAGACATATGCTTGCATGAGCATTAGACTGGACTCATTAACATGGTAGATGTAATTCAGTTTTATCTTGGTCGCGTAATGAGGTAAATTTCAATCCACTTAAAAATTATTATTTTGTGTTTCAGTATGGCTGATCAGTGACATTACATGACAACATTTTCCCCAAAGTGCTATAGTAGCAATAGTAATAAATGTAAAAGAACAGTAACTTTAATAATAACAGCAACTTTCACAAATGCTTCTGTATACTTTTTCATGTTATAAATAACATCCACAGTGTGTGTTACAGTAAATGCTGTAGAGAAAATGTACAGTTGTAACACATTTAAGAGTATCATTTAGAGGCAGTTTTTGTTCTGCACCGATTCTTATTATCAAGGGCACTTACAATGACTCAAATTAAAAGTCCCATTAATCCGACAGTGTAATCCCTTCATTGCATGGAGTGGCCTATTCAGCCAGAGTGTGGATTAGAGAACACTGAGACCCTGTGTTGGTGGTCACTGGTGTATAACACCTCATAAAGATAATATGATGTGTGTGTGTGTGTATGTGTGTGTGTGTGCGTGCGTGCGTGTGCGTGTGCGTGTGTGTGTGTGTGTGTGTGTGTGTGTTTGTGTGTGTGTGCTTCCTGCTGTGCTGGTGGTCAGCATTGTAGAGCACAGAAAGCTTGTGTGTGTGTGTGTGTGTGTGTTGGGGGATATGTTGTACATGTGGATAATTTGGGTTCCTTTATTTCTTTGTGGTTACCTGGTGGAGGGGAAAATCCCTGTGCGGTGGTCTTCTCTCAACATGGACTACAGAGAAGGGTGCCTGTAACGAAGGAAACAGTGAATTAAAAAAAAAAACCCTGAATCAAACACTATTTCAAATCAGATGGCTCAGAAACAGGATGCAGGGAAGAGTTTTAATAACAAAGCAAAGGAGGAACCACATATAATTTGCCACCACCAGCATTTTAACCCTAATCCATCCATTCACCCAAAACTTAATACATCATATTTCATTATATATATTATATTTATATTTAGATATATTTCGTTATATGTTACTGAATCTACTATTAAAGTATTTCCCATTTTGTCATGTAGTCATACACTCATTGAGAGTCATCACAATCTGTCAGGTGACTCTGACTCCAAATGACCCTTTTTCTTTCAAAGGAATTCAGTTCACAGGACACTTTTTTGTCAATTACCCTCCCTCTTCACTCTCTCTCCAGCAACTTATCATGTTGCTCCAACTGTGTCCTTTTTTTGCATGTACAGTATGTTTACGTATCTCTATCCAAATCCAAATTCCAACCCCCACAGTGAACAAGTGCAAATGCACAACTTGACCCTGCAGCATTTCATTCCATGAGATCATTCCTCAAACACAAATTGGGACTGCTAGGCAAAAACACAGATGGTGAACGCGAAACCAAAACAGTAATAATAATAAACATGTGTATCCCTCTGCTTCTCTATGGGAAAATCTATACTCTATATCGTTCATACAATCATGAAAAGATATCAGTCAGACATGCGCGGCACAGCTCTCACTGGAGCTTGGAATGAATGTATTCATCATGCACTATGTTGCATCCCAAATGGGGACACTCTTAAAAGGTGGTCCTAAACATAAAAACACTTGAGGTGATAATGCATTGTGGTGTGTATGTGTGTGTGTGTGTGTGTGTGTGTGTGTGTGTGTGTGTGTGTGTGTGTGTGTGTGTGTGTGTGTGTGTGTGTGTGTGTGTGTAAGAGATGCACAGTATATCATCATGGCTGACATTTATGACCATGGAAAGGAGGACTGCTACTCTACAGTGCAAAACAAGCAGATATTTTTCCATTTCAGCACCACCATGAGCTCATGGCACGGTAAAGCTGAATATTGGTATTTTATCATAAACCCTCTGCCAAGTCAAGTATCTGTGGTCAGAAATGAACACTATGCATACTTGTTAGTCTGTAGTGGTGTGGTAATGAGACAGTCAGCAGAATTATTTGACTCTTCAGTAAATGGTTAAGTAAAAACAAGTTCCCATTAGGAGTAAATTCACTTCTTCATGTTTTCATTTCAGGGGACTGTCATTATTTTATTAGACTAACATCTGCTTTATGCTTCATGTCAGCAATACTTGCTTTGATAAGCAAAATTAAACAGATTTTTGATTGGGAAGTGTAACAATTTGCCATTACTAAAGTCCCACTTGCTTAACAAGCTGTCACTGCATCCCTAAAATGCATTTCTTGTGAAGTGGCACCAATATCTTACCATTAGGTCAACACTTCTTGTGAGCCTTGTGTCATTTTCTACTGCAGCCATTTAGACATCTTTGCAGTCCTGCTGGAATATTTCCCCAGCCCACCACACCAAAAAAATTTCAGAAAATCTGTATTAATGCAGGATAGATATGCCCTGGTCATGCTATAAAAAACATGGGTGGGCACGCTCAAAGTGTCAGGTACAGTGCAGAACAAAAATCTCCTAATCCCCTAACTCTTTGCTATTCATTATTATTTCACAGGGCAGCCGTCCCAAATACATAAGGCCCCTACCCTGCTCAGCCCAGTCTGCCAAGCTCCAGCTCTGGGTTTGATGTTCCTCCAACTTCCAACAGGCTATGATTATTTCATTCCTTTTTTAACATAACACATCAATTATTCAACCTTTGCTAGGCCAGATTTGATTTTTTTGATTCAAAAAAAATTATTACGTGTGTGTATATGTGTGTGCGTCCACCCATCTAAGGGGAGACTGAATATAAAATGTTCTGCAAAGATAATAGCTCATGCCTTAGATGATTGATGGATGGTTAAGGGTTGGAGTAGAAGACGAAAAAAACGCAAGTACTCTGGAATAAATTATGTCTTCATTAGCATAGGATGGCAAATGCTCCTTTCACTCTACGCTAAATTGCCTCCCATCCTCAATGCAAACTGTCAACACAACAAGTGTAACTGTGACAGTAGAGTATTTGTGTGTGTATGTATGTGTGTGTGTGCTCGCTAATGACTTTTCTTGTACTAATTCTGTTGGTGTTTTAGGCAAGTTCAGAGTGCAGCACTGCAGGAGCAGCACTGCATCAAGCATAAGGAAAGATTAGATTATACATTGACACAAATCCATTAGCTCCAGATTTTCCAATGCAGTGAAGTAATGTGAGAAGCAATAGTAAACTTTAACTCTATAAATGTGATCCTAAAAGTGTCCTAAAAGTTATAACTTAGTCCCTAAAGCATTTCATTGTTAAATTAATTAGCATGCAATGCACAAGCCCCTCATTAATTCGTACCTTTACAAAAATGATTCCTTTATCCTTTGGCCTCGTTTCCTCTCACTCCCCCTTTCTCACTCTCTCTCCCCTGCCATTCCTCTCCTCTCCTCACATCCTCATCTCTGCTAATGAGCTCACTTAAATCTATGCCAAAACACAAACAGCAAGAGAAGAAGAAATAAGTACAGTGCTTACTGAAAGCTCTGTTTGTTAAAGGATTCATCATGTGAGCTGTTTTCAATAAATAATAAATGCAAACGCTGACTTTTGTCTGCAGACAAGACTTCGGGACATGAATTATGCATTGTTATTCCTGGATAGGGCAACACAGGGACAGTGTGGCAGTTTATGTTGTGTGTGTGTGTGTGTGTGTGTGTGTGTGTGTGTGTGTGTGTGTGTGTGTGTGTGTGTGTGTGTGTGTGTGTGTGTGTGTGAGTGTGAGTGTGAGTGTGTGTTCATCTGGTAGACCCCTGGTACACATTGTCTGAGGCTTACAATCAAGGCGCTTATGTGGACACAACTCATTGTGATTGCAACAGTTAAGATGTTGTTTTGTGTGCAAAAACATATGCAGTCCAAACCTTGTGGAGGTTAATTTTGACTTTGTGTTCAAACTTAAATCAAAAGGATCACTAATTGTGTTCCTTGGTTGGTCAGATGATGAAGAGCAGGATGTGTGTGTTTGTGAGTCTTTTCATCCATTAGTCCTGTATGTGGGAGTTGCATGAGGTGGCCCTCCCAGCACATTTGTAGTATTTTTCCATTTGATCTCTGCTCTCTCCCTTCTCCCCTTTTTTCGTGCTGTTTCCTACTCTGTAATCATTACAACAACAAAGGAAGCTGCGTCCCCGCTAGACAGTGGAAAGGTTCCACTAGCAATGCTAAAATGTATGCATTTTTTTCCACTACATGTCTGTTGTCATTGGGGAACATGAGTGAAAAACTTGATTGAAAATGAGGAAAAAAGGGAATAATTACAAAGAGGAGAAAGGCACCCATCCACCCGCGACAGCAATCATCAGTGATCTCTGCTGTCAATTCCCTCCGCAGTAAATAATTCATCAAAAGAAACAAAGGGGAAACAAATATGCAAATAAACCCCGAAAAGGCCAGTAACATCGGCCTACCACCACATGGGAAGAATAGTAGTGGATTATTACTATGGCAGGTTATGACTGTGATGAATCTGAATTCCTCTTGTTTCATCTATCTTGACAGTACTGAAGTCACACACCCAGAGAGCAAAAAAAAACCTGGAGGGATTTGAGGGTTTGATTGAGGAGGGATGGATGGATTAAGGACAAGGGGAATGGAAGGATTGAGGGAGGGGGAAGGAGAGGCAGGGAAGAGGGTTAGTCGACATTGGAGGAAAGAAGAAAGAGATTTGGGAGGGGAAGGGAGAAAAGGAGGGAGGGAAGCTTTTGAGGGTGTATTCGACAGTGCTGTGAAAGGTAGCCATCAAGGGCTTTGATGAAAAGTGCAGGCCTTCTAAAGCTTAGGAGTGACAGCATATGATTTGGTCAAAGCATGAAGCTTTTCAAAGGTAGACATTCTCACTCCTATTCATCTCTCTCGGGCTGAATATAACTTTTGGGCTGAGCGCTGGTGAAATTCCGAATTGGTTTGACAGATTGACTGCATGTGGTATTGTCCCTGCGACTTAAGGACAGTAGGCTGGCTGGAAATGTAGACATCCTGAAATGAAGGGGAATTACATGTAATGTTTCAACAAACTGTCCTAGGTCAGCAGCTATGCAGAAAGCCACATTTCTATTGAGGAAGTGACATAAGATATGTAATTCCCTATGCTTAAAAGAAACCACATTATCATTGTCCTTGGTTCTTTTAATAGTAGCCATACAAAAGTGCTCCATAAGACATGTAAGAGCTATGCATGGAATTATTTTAGTGTGTTACAGTCCAAAGCATCTCTGTCAAAACATTCAGCTGCCCTAACTTCTTCTAAAACTCCATCTTAATTCTATTTTAAGCACGAAAAACACTGAAATTTACATTTTACGCATTATAAAATCAGTATTTCCATCTGTGATGCTACAAACAACCCTTATGGATGTAACGTGTTTCTGCATTCGGTAACACCTTAACACATGGCCATTGCTGTGCCAATGGCTACATAGTTTTCTTGGAGTGGTGCTTGAGGCCTTTTAGCAGTTTGGCTTGGTAACATCAATATGGACAGGCTTTCTGAGCCAACAGTCGTTAAAACTGAGGGTTGAGGTTTACAATCTCAGGTCAGTGGTAGCAGGCAACTAGCCTGTTAGGCCACACCAGTGTGTCATTGTCTCTCTCTCACACACACACATACAATACATTATGTTGGAAATAGCATGCAATTTAACACCTACACACATAGATGGACAAACACACTCATAATACTGCTTTTTGCATGTAAAAGCATGCATGTGCACAAAATTGAACATGCATGCCTGTGAGGCTCTTGTCTGATAATGGTCTAATTCACTCTCTCTTACAGTTACACATCCACGCCTGCACACACGCATACACACACACACACACACACACACACACACACACACACACACACACACACACACACAGATAATAGTGTCTAATTTAGGCCCTCATATCTGTTGAGTTCTCCAGAGGACTAGACCTCATCAGGAATATATTGGTGACCTACATACTACAGTGGGAATACACAGACAGACACACACACCAGTATAATTGCACATGCTTCTATACTGGAACACAGACATCTCCAGTACTTACAGGCATCTGAAGCACATGCATGCATACAGGCACAGGCACAGATACATGCCTTTCCACCCAGGGTATAACTAAGCTCACACAATCAGACACACACTCACACACACACACACACAGACTTGTAAACATGTATACGTGTCTGTATCCACCCACTCCACGAAACTTACACAGACATAATATACACAGGAACAGATGCACTCCCACATCTCCTTTGAAAGGTCAAAATGTACTTCTAAAGCCTTCATGAAAAATAAACTGAAAGTAAAAAAAAAAAAAAAAATCATAATTTATATTGAACATTGTGAAATGATGGATGGAAAACTTACACAACTAATATCCAGCTGGTGAAGTAGGGGTCAAAGCACATATATAGCTTGGTGCTGGTCCTAGGGGTAAAATTCTCTACAGTCTCAAATTTACAATTGGAAATTAAATAAAATTAAGTGCTCCACTCCTGACGTCATCTGCTTTAATTTGTGAATTTGTATGCTCACCAAACAACTCTTTCTAAAGCTGCTTCATTTAGGATTCCAGGTAGGGACAACATACAAGAATGCTGTTTTCTGGTGATTTCCACCTTAAGTGGTCACGCTTTTCTGCTGAGGGCAAATCTGCCAATGATATGATACAGTAGCTGCACCATGTGTCTGCTGTGGAGGACTGGAATCACTGTATCTATGCTGCATTATGCATTCTGTTGGCATCAGACAGACCTCCAGTCATCATTCATCATTCATGGGCATCGTCTGTCAGATTCACAGTATACTAAATGGCCAAGAGGACCTGACAGAGAGGGAGAGAAAACGAAAGAGAGAAAATCTCAGCTAAACATACCAGAAGGCCTGACTCATAAACAGTTATCACCACCGCAGACACCTCAACAGAGAGTAAGTCAGAGACACGGACCAAGTGAGAGATAAGAGGCAGAGAGGGAGATGTGTTATGGCATAAAAGGCAGAGAATATTAAGGAGATTATTATTATTATTATTACTTGTATCATATGGGTGCTAAAATCGTTTAATGACCCCGTCATGATTAGAGCACAACTATATTCAGTGGAAGGTTAAATAGAGCTTTAAAGCCCCAGCTATAAGATATCTGCCAAAGGGTGGAGACATACGCTGACATTTGTGGTTGACTGTCTGCACCATGTTTGTAAATGGCTAAATGAACCTGACTCATGCACAGTGGTGGTGGCTACGTATAAAGAAGAGGGAACTGAGGTGGGACCACAAGTGATGCAAAAATAGACATTTGAACCAGCATGGAAACACATTAAGTATTTTCACATATATGGGTGGTGGAGAGACTCTGAGGGGGAAGAGTTTGTCGTGTGCGTAGAGGACCTGCTAGTAAGACATTTTCTCTAATACTACTCCAACACAAACTCCTTTCTCCAACTCTGACTCCCGTTTCAACAGTTGTCTTCCTGCAACAACTCGCCTCTCACGAGATTTCGGATAAAGGACAAAATGGGATGGAATTCAGAGACTGTTGTGCCCACATCGTTACAGAGGCCCCATCGACATCCCGGATCAAGCACTCAGCAGGTGGTCCATGTTCTGAACTGTCAGCGCAAGATTCTGGCAAGATGACAAGAGGTGGACTCTGTGTTTTACATTGATGATGTTTGGTGCTGAAACACAGTCAAGATGGACTCAGACTATTTCAGACTATTTATTGTGAAGATGAAACTTTCATATTATCATCTGGTTGCTGCTGTTTACATTCACCCAAATGCCAATTAAAAAAATGCACTGTGGAAAGTTTGAGGTGTATACATGTATGTATATTCATTGTTTTCATGTGATGTCACATTCCAAGGAAAACGCTCCTATGGAGAGCAAAAAAGACATTACTGTCCGCTGCCTGCCAACCAATAAGCAAATGATACACTGTTACTTTGAGTTGCTGGAAATGCTGGATGGTTGTTTTGCTTTCAGATGCACTAACTGAGGAGGAGACAAGCTATATGTTGCATTTAAAGAATGAATTTTTCATATTACAATGTTGGCTAATTAATTAAATATAAATCAGTGACAAAATTGCTTCCATTGGAAAGGTCTACACAACTTTAATTTTGTATATTTTGCAAGCATTTCCTGAGCATGGAGCCTACACCGGAGACGACTCCACAGAGGAGACCTGCGTACAGCTGGTCTTGGAAACCAATAGCACAAGAGCAGGAGTAGATAAGTTGACACCACAGTCTGCAGATTCTACTTCAGTCACACAGGAAGAAGAAAGCACATATACAGTATTTCCAACGCCCAATCCAAAAACAATAAGGACAAAATATGACCAAAGTTGTGAAAATGTTATTCCAGGCCTCAAAATCTTGCCAGAAAATGAAAAGCTTCCTTTTCTATTTGTGGAACACAGAAGTATGGCAGGACAGAAACTTGGTGTCTCTCCCTCTGCCTCAAGGCAAGACAGAAAGAAACAGGATTCAGGTATTCTTCAGTGTATATTTCCATGTTTAATTTGATGCAGATGTATACGTTTATTATCAAAACAACAAATTGATTGTGCAACCTTGGCAGAGCAATGCACTAACTCTACATATTCTTTTTAATTGTGTATGCAGTTAATTTTTTTCTTACCGTTACCATATTTTGCTAAGCCCACTGTATTTATGTTCCTTTATCTACTATTTCCTTCTGTGAATGCTTTGGCAACACAAATGTAACCTGTCATGCCGTAGAGGCAAGTTGAATTAGAAAAAAATGAGATTGTGTGTGTGTGTGTGTGTGTGTGGTGGGGGGCGATAGTGTGATGGTGATGTGTTTCGATTGCATGATGTTATTTTCTTGAAATGAGACAGAAAGCAAAGGAGAGGCAAATTTAAGGGGACAGAATGTATGAGACAGTGACAGATAGAATAAGACGAGGGAGAGCAAAACAGACAGCATTTTGTAATCACACATTCAGTGTGTGTTACCAAAGAGCTGAGCCACTGTTATGTAAACCAAAATGAAACATTCATGAGCAAACCGTCGTCATACTCTCAACCCATTGAGATAGTGCACGAATGACCCATATGGTGGGTTAGCTACTATCTGAAACTCATCTATAGCAAAAGGGAACACTTTCAAAGGCTCAATGCACTAGTCAGTTACCAAATCCAAAGAGAATGACAGATGTGTGGGAAAGCATGGAAAAAGAGACAACCTTTATTGGCATGAATGGAAATGATCATGTATCACCAGATCAACTAAGGTCACATTCAGACCTTCAGGAAAAAGATGGAGATGGTTGGGGGTGATTGGGGAAGATGAAGGACAGAATGCGGGCTACATAAGGAGGAAGGGAGGAACAAGAAGAAAGATGGAGATTAGGCAATAAAAAGACATATGAGATCAAGAGACAGCTCTGACACGCTCAGGCAGCGTATGCTTTCTGTGAGCCTGGGAGCAGCTGAGCTAACCACACACACACACACACGCACACACACACACACACACACACAAATACAAGCGTTGTGATGTGGTTAGCTGTGACTTTGTCTCTGACTGGGTGTATATATGAGATGTTTAGAAAGGGGCTGTACTGTAGGAAGTTGTGCCAGATCCCCAACACCACACCCCACCATCATAAGGAGAAGGGGACTTAGTGGGCTTTCAGCTTCTGTTGTGGTTTCTTTAATTCTCTCCCTCTCTTTTTTTCTGTCTCTGACTCTCACTCTATCTCTGTCCTTGCTGTCTGTCTGTTTCTCGGTCCAACGCTCTGTTCCCCTTAGACTGTTTCTCTGCATTTTCTTCTCTCCATATCCATCGATCTTTCTGCCATCCTTCCATCTCTCACTTTCTCAGACGTAATGCACGTTCATAAATAACATTTGGGGTAATCTAATGGCATGATATCTGAATGTAACCAAATAGCCAATGTAAATGTCTGTAGCTCAGCACTCTTAACTCAGACAGGGAAACAGGAATATGAGAATAGCTCTGAAAGCCTTGTGACAGTATGCACACTGGGACACTATAGACATATAAGTTTTAGGAAAACGTCAAATCTGTGCCATAAATGGTCAAAGAACCTGATCTTTTAGGCATGTGTAGGCCTAAGTGCTGTAACATGAACACAGGAGGGGTTAAGATTATGACTGTAATAAGGATAGGAAACTCCTGCCAGATAAACCGCACTGCTCTGTGATCATAAGGTGGTGGGCTTCGTTGAGGTTCAGGGCTTCTGTTGTGGTATCTTTGTACTTTAGTGCTATTATTTTTTTCCCCGGCATTATCATGACATTCACTCAGCATTTCTCCATGAGTCAACCTCTGTCTCTCCCTCACATCCCAATCATTTTTTCTTCATCCTAAAGAGTGTGATTTTAATATCCTTTAATGACTTGAATATGATATGTACAATAACCAGAGCTACATTTTTACAGCTGCTCTTATTGTTTCCTCCCTCCTCCCGCCTCTGTCTCCCTGTTCTTATATAAACCTTGTTTTGTCTGTGAAGAGAAGAAAAAAATGCCTCATTCTAACTTAAAGGAAATGTTAACCTGCCTTCTGTGTCACTTGCCACGCAGGCTGGATCAAGACTCTCGAGGTCTGAGTAATCCTGTACACACGTGTACATACACCCACACGTTCTGCACAGACACATGCATATGCATGCCACCACACACAGTACAGACAGAGCTCTGGCTGCACTTATACACACATGGAACCCAATGATCAGATTTTCTGTCTATGATACCCCCCCCCCAACCCACCCACACACACACGCGCACACACACACACACACACACACACACACACACACACACTCTCTTACCATCCACCCCTACACCCTTTCTTCCCCTGTTTCCTAAACCTCAAACACCCACACTCTGCCACTTGATTCAATTAAACCACAGTCAAGTTTGGATTGTGACATAGACCCCATGAAGGGAAGTGGGAGATGTGTGCGTGTGTGTGCCTGGAATGTTTGTGTGAATCAGAAAACTTCATAACCTCCTTTGCTTTTTAAATATACTTTATTAAATTATTCAAGCAGGGATATTTAACAATAATACAATCAAATAACAATTTTGTACAGAATCAACAATAATATAAAAATGAGCACAGTAAAAAACACAAAATGTTCTGTTATCAAAATACAGCTTATAAAGGGTTAAAATTTCATTAAGTGCCATGGAGTACGTTTCTTTTGTCTGACGTCCAGTGTTTTTTGTCTTTTCAGTTCAGTTACTATCTGTTTAAGTACAACATCACTTGGGATGTTGACTTGGTGAAGGACCACTGCACATCTCGTCTTACATATTTTTGTTACCTTTGCCACAACCCTTCCTGGTCATTGTGGTAATGGATGAGGTATATATTAGGATGGACCCCTAATACATTTTGGACCAGATATACTAAAGGTTTGCGTGAGTAAAAACATGTTCAAACTTGACATCACCAGCAAATTAACAGGTAAGCTGATCTACTAACGGTGTGCATAGAGAATGACATCTTCCAAAAGTGCAAGATAGCACCTGTTGTTGATTTACTACTTTTGCCTTAATGAATATGCAATTTTAATTTTTTTTCAATTTTATTGTGCAAAGTAATGGGAGGGTAACATGCAAACATTTATTTACTACACGCAATTTGATCTACCAAGCCTAAACACAATTTCATGTGAGTGCTACAACATCTGTATTTAATACGTTTGAAAGGAAGGTGCAAACCGCCAAGTGTTGTGCAGAGATGACTGCTGTTACTGATGCCAGAATGAGATACAGCCGTAATGAAAGAAAACACAGAGAAATTAACAATATTAGATAATATTATTCTATATCCAATACATAGAAATACAATTATGTTATTTTATTTATTCGCTGAACTATATGAATTTAAAATTCATGGCAATAAAGCGAATTTTGTTTCAACATGACTTCTTTTCTCCATGAGATGGAAGAATTTAGAAATTTGCATAGCGCTGCAGAGAGCCCCCAGCTACAGTAGTGCATGGATCACGCGTAAAACTCATCCAGCCAGAGGGAACGATCACCAACTGTTCACAGAACGCCGGTCGTAATAGCAGGAAAAACCATTGTAGGTATCGGAGAAGGAATGGGGAATGGAGCATACAGGGCTAGGGACAGGAGATCACGGAGTAATCGGGCATGGTGCAGACGGTCGGTGATTGTTCCCTCTGGCTGGATGAAGCACGATCTGCTGGCATTTCATTGTGTCTGGGTCATTCCAGCATACTGTAATTGTTTCTGCTGGTGTTTCCCAAAGCAATTTTTCAGGTATGCTTAGTGCAATCTTAGGCAGGATGGGCAGGTACATACAATTTCTACATACTCGGGACGCACTGAATGAAACAAAACAAGTTTTTACGTAGTGGCTGCTTTCCCCCCCGACTCTCCATAGGGGAAACCATTAAAACATGCAAAACCCTCATTTAAATACTGCCACCTCCATTGTGTTTGGAACTGTTGTCATCTATGCAATAATTCTTAGTTGATTACCCATAGCAGGTACTGTGCAATACTTTAGAATGCACATATGTAATTTAGTACTCTTTATTCGGGATGTCAGTGAATCGGGCCCTCTATGTCTGCCTTCCACTGCTGCCCCCTATTGTTTCGTTCTCCACAGCTTCTGTTTTTTTGTTCTTTCTCTCCCTTCCTGTCTGTCTGTCTCTGTGTCTCACTCTCAATCTCTCTTCCCTAATGAGACAGGGACTGTCCTCCCTGTGGGGAAAGAGGTCAGTGCCCCTGATGCACGCACACACAGAGATAAACATACAGACATTGACTGCACACATGCATACACATGCAGATAGGACACATGCAGACATGCAGACATCCATGTAGATAAAATGACAAACCCCCTCCATTACCGCCACACACACACAAAACCCACACACAGACACATACACACACTGACCCAGAAATCCCATCTCTATTATGCAGAACATCAGTTAGCTGATGGTGGAGCTGATTATGCAGCTACCCTCCACTAGCCCAAACTCCCTGTTGGATGTCTGCCTTCAAACCCCAATCCCAAATGTCTTTTTAGCATATCAATAGAGAATTATATATTCCTAAACAGTAGGACTTGCATACATATAGCTTTTCACAACTTTCTCATCTCAATGTATCACAGTGTGAGCCTATTTCAAAAAAGCCAAATTTAGGCAAATATTTCACACTTAAAGCATCCAAAAGTAACATTTAGCTTTCACACTGATGCAAAGATTACAGAGGTAACCCTTCATGATTTGTTTCTCCATCTATAAGGATATAATCTATCATGTGTAGATATCTGTTCAGAATAATGAGACATTTTGCTGTCAACAATTCCATTAAATCATTCAAAGTTATCCTTAATCACCCACATTTAGCAGTTCTAGTGCTTTATGTCAACACCTTAGCATACACTATGTTCAATAAATGGTACATAATTTTTATTTATTCCATAGAACATGCTACAGGAGTGAGGATTTGAATCACCAGTAGTAACAAGATCTGCATGGTAGCTTGCTGCTGTTGGTGTGTGAGTATATGCCTTGGTGCTATATAAACAATGTACATTTACATTACATTGTAAAATCTGGATTATGGAGACTTTTCAGCAACTATAGTGGAGGATTTTATTGCAGTGACAAAGCATCCGATTTTGTGCCTCTGGTATCTCCTCTACAGCCACTGAAGTTAATGGGTAGTTTGGATGTATTATTATTTTGTGTTATATTATTTAGTGAATTGTGAAATTATTCAGGAGATATCCATGTTTTTGTGTCCAGTTATATTACTGCAAAAAAAGATTTTATGTGAGTAAAGGATACTCTCTCCACTGACAAATTTTAACTTCTAATACATCATTTTCTTGAGTTACATTGCTAATGGCTTTTCTCATATTAACATAGTTAACATAGTAGGTGCTGAAGAGTTATTGTGGCAAATCAGACAGAAAATGGATGAGTGCAGATGGATGAGTTCAGAATCAAAAACCTGGCAGTCAGTCTTCTTGTGCTGCATGCTACATTCATCTAAAATCTGAAATATCTGCTAGTACCAGTCAGCATCAGCACAGAAACTAACTTCAACTCGCTTTACCAATACCTTGACTGGTTCCCAGAAGGCTGGCTTCATAGATTGGTGCAGTGCAGGGGTGAGGACTGGTGACCCCAACAAAGACTGCTTGCTAAGCAAATAAGCAAAGTAATCTGGATGTGTGTGTGGTTGCTTATGTGTGTACATACGTGTAGGAAGTGTGTCTGTGTATACGCCCTATTCTTGTGTATTTGTGTGAATATGTGCCTGAGTGTGTCTGCAAATGTGTGCTCGCTTGCCTACTCACATGGAGCTGAGAAAATGGTTCCTCTTGCATGTCATGCATTGCCATGCATTGCCATGCATGGCCATGCATTGCCATACTGCATGTTTTAGCTTGTAAATTGAAAGGTCATCTGTGGTTTACTGAGGAGGTTTAATAAAGTAAACTACGAGGTTGATTATTTTAGAAGAAAGCCCTCAGAGGCCAAAATGGATTGGTTGGTGTCCAGTTTAAACTTCAGAAAACTCAATAGCAGTAGAGGTATGCATGTGCTGTATTCAGTATTCATGTTCTCAAACAGTAGTAATAAAACAAAGTCAAACTGACCTGTAGTTCTGGGTAAACAAAACCAGCTTGTTCTTTGTCTAACAGACAATGTTGTGTTAGCCAAAACTTGGTCCAGCAGCACACAAAAATTGATTACACATAGTGAGTGTGTCTGTGCCTGTCTGCCTTTGTATGTCTGCTGGGTCCATAAACATGGAAACAGACATGACCTGCATGTCTCAGCAGTTTCCTGTGTAAGCCGAGCTCTGTCTATGTGTGTCCCCATGGTTCTCCTGTCACTCCTCAGGCCTGCAGAGCAACGCTTTCCACTCTATTACTGTGTCTCAGTGTCTGTGCACCAGCACATGTGTGTTTGCCTTTACATGCATGTGTGTTTCCATCTGTCTCCTGTCACCAGCAGTCCCCTCCGCACCATTAGGACCTGTTAAGATCAAGGGTCATTTCTCTAAGGGTCAAAGTTCACCCTTCAAAAAGTGAAAAGTCACCAGGGTCAGGAGTGGTGTGAGGTGACACTGAACAAGCACAGAGCTGAAGGCTCGGCAACTAACACCTTTGGGAACTTAAAGAACATCCCACATGGGCGGCCTACAGTATATTCAATATAAAGACATACCAGAGTTCTCTTTTATCGGTAAACTGCCATGAGGGAATATGGTTTCTGAACAAAGTGATATTTAATGTTAAGCGGAAATGAATGAATGACTTATAGTTGCCAGTATGTTATTAAAGCCCTTTATGTGTAGGATTTTAATATGTCTGACTAATATTTCTGACTTTTGGCAACTCTGTTGGCAGTATCACTGTGGCAGACAGGACTGCATGCTCAACCCCCTCACCTCAAAGAGCCAAGACAGGGACGCTGACATGACCAAAAACCAACAAAACTCATGCCATCAGAATCATGTGAAAAATCACTTCTTTTTTTAACATCCAGTCTATAATTAGCTGCCAAGTAATTGTTGAAATATGCTGTAGCTGCTAAATATGATGTATACTATAGAGGAATACTATAAAAATAATAACCATCACCACCAAGTGGGGAAGAATAAGGGAGAACTGGCGACTGGAGAGATGACTCATTTAGAAATGTCTGTGCTGAAAAGAAGACTTGAAAGAGGAGGAAGTCCAAGTTCACCCTGGAATTAAAGATAGGGGCTGTTTGGCTTACACACACCGTTAACATCCACACACAAACACACCCGCACCCTTGCACTAACACACTCGTGCACACACACTGTCCAAACAAATGTCTCACCCAAGCCCAAATCAACGCATTTACCCAGCCCTGGCAGTTAAAAACAAAAGTTTTCCCCTCCAGCTAAACTTGAGCCTGACCATAATTGAGTCTGCACTTTCAAGTGATTTTATTGAATTCCACTTCCCTGCTGTATTTGTATTGTTTTTATTATGTTTTCTATACTACTGCATTCTGTTTTATTGAGTTGCGTGTGTGTGCGTGTGTGTGTGTTTTAATTTTGATACCTTGTGAAGAAATAAAGGCCTTTATGAGCCGATACATGCCTTTCTTGTTGTTTTATTGTGTTTTATTTTGAAGCATCTTGTCGTGATATTTACTGCTATCATAGGTGGGATCAGCAAAAACATAGTGTTAACCTGGTTAACCATTTACAACTATGGATAGTTTAAACTACAAATATGGGAAAGCACCATATGGTCTGTCCCACAAAACTTTATGTTGGCATTGTTGCTTCATCAGTGGCTCTACCTGTACAACCAGGCGCCATGGGGTGAGTGATTAAACTGAAAAGAATGTAACTTAGAGATGAGATAAGTCATTCACCTTCTATCCTTCTCTGACTTAATTTGTTTACATACCAAAAACGGACAAACAGTGTTTGGATATACAACAGTACAAATAGATATACCTTTATGAATGCTACAGCCTGGTACACGTGGACGTATACACAAATACGCAAAGCTCAGACAGGCATATTGAGGGCTAATATAAGGTTCTGAGTAGATTTTATCACAAAAGAACAAAGTAATGTTATCCAGCAGGGAACGAGCCCACAGCTACCCCTGCTGCTTTTCTTCCCCTTTATGGTATTGTCAGGAAAGGAATCTTTGTTGCCATGACGATACTTTGTATCATTTTGGGTCATTTCTTGAATGAACAAAAGCCAGGTGCAAGCAGTAATCAATAAATAGTAATGTTATTGCCAGCAATTGTCAAAAACATTTAAATAACAGTTTATTTCATTCACAATTGTCCCAAATTGTCTGCGAAGCACTCCCTCATTTCTGTATTTCTCTCTGTGTGTCTCACTCTTCAGGGTATTTTTTTTATTTTATAAACTTTATTAATAAAACAGGTATACAGGGGATAACAGCTGAAATTTGGGCTGTAATAAAGCAGAGTGTCAGCTGCCTCTACCTAATGTGTGTGGTAACAGTTTCTGTGAAATGAGTTTGATCAATTTTGCTCACATTCCTTGATAGTCCAGTCATGTTTTTTTTTACCCAGAACTACTCAGTGAAATCGCTAAACCCCTGAATTTACTCCCAGCCCACACAAACACAAATCCCTTAAACCCCAGGGTGTGTGAATGTGTGTATGTGTTTGGGGGGGGGGGTGTTGTGTGTGTGTGTGTGGCTGGGTATGGGTGTGCATATGTATGAGTGTGTGTCCATCTTCTCTCCAATTGAACAGGATGTGGGAGGTCAAAGGAGAAGGTCAAAGGTCAAACCTGACTAAATAATTACCAGATTTCTGCGACAACACACACACACACACACACACACACACACACTATCAAAGACACAACTATACGGGTTGTTATATTTGAAACGTCTGGACAGTGTCTTCCTCTGTGACCCCCTTAGTTTGTGCACACACCTTCAACTATACACAAACACACACTTGAACATGCTCTCTTTCCCTCCCTATCTCAGTTGCTCTCACACATCCACCCACCCTCACACACACATAATGTCCTAGACTGAGAACTTGTCCCACTGACAGGCTATCAGTCAGGAAACAGAGGGGGGAAAAGGAGACCAGAGCAAGAGAGAGGGGCAGGGTGGCTAGATTTAGCCTGTCAGTCACATAAGGTCAAGGGTTGCACTGAAAGCCCACTGAAATGTATGCACACACATGCCCATACGCATGTGTGCACTCAACCACACACACATTCAACAGTGTTCATCAAAACAAGGTCAAAAGAGGAGGCCAAGACAGCTGGCTGGGTTTACAGAGAGAAAGAGAGGGAGCAGACAGCTGCATAGTTTTACTAGCGTCTGGCCTTTAAATAGAGACTGGAAGAAAGTTTAAAGAGGGCACAAGTGAATGTTTACAGCAGGGCAAAGAGGTGCAAGCACTTATTTCAATTGTTCTCAATGAACTCAATATCAGTAACATGGCTTCAAGAATTCATGAGCACACTGAAAGGGACGAATTTGATAAGCGAAAAGGGACGCCATAAAGTAATTGAATCAGATTAAACAAAACCTTTTTGTCCTCATATTTTGCCACAAGTGTTATACAGCTAAGACCGCTTTTTGGGCAAAGACACCTGGACACACACTTGAGGACAAATGGGCATATTTGCAAACTTAATCACACAAACTGCACATGTTCACAAACACAAACAATGTCATGCATTCAGACAGGTAAGGTTATGCAGACATGGACTTCCTCTAGACACTCACTAACCATATGGCCTACTGGACAAGTATTTGTGCTCACAAGCTCTGGCCAAGACAGATTAGACCTTTATTGTCTCTGACTACTGGAGAATGTGGCTAGGAGGGCAGAGATAAAATAAGTGAAATCGGGTGGAAAGAGAGGATGAAGGATTTTGTGTTCATTTCTGATGGTAATGAAGGTGTTAGTGGTTAATTGACAGAATAGCCTTTAGATATCTTTAGCATCACAATATCTCAGCCCTTAGTTGCCACTAGGACTTTTTTGAGACTGTAGGTGTTTTTGCACTGATCTTTGTCAGCCAGTGTGCACAGTGCAGCATAGTTAAAGCATAACATTATTTCCATTCATTTTAATTTTGTCTGTGTAGGTGGTGCTCATCGCTTTGTCTGTTCAGTGCAGGTGGAGCATGAAGATGGCCTCGCTGTGGCTCCCAGATCTGTATCTGCTGATGTAGGGAGATCAGAAAAGACCTTTGTGATAGCTAGCAGATTATTTGAGCAGAAAATGTTGTTTACAAAGTGAGCACAGGTTGATTCACTACTGTGGAAGATACATTTTCAACTGACTGTAGCAACATAGACTTGTATAAAAATATCCTACACCGCTTTGCATTTGATTTGTTTTGTTTTGAGTGGGATTTTGTTTCACGGACTACCACTTTCACCTGCAGGGACCCCACATGAGGCCCCAAACAACAAGGATGGAAAAGTCTGAATTTGTGATAATTCAGTACAACACAAAAAGCTAGGGCAAACAGAAGAACATGGTGATCAAGGTAGAGTGGCCGTGTGGGGTACAAAGACAGAGGAAAAAAGAATGGACTAGAGCATGTGGTCAACACAGTGGGAAACCTAGTGGTCATTTCACCCATGGACACCCACATACACACACCAATTGCTAGACTTAATGATAAAATGAAAGATGCATGGTTAGCACAGAGACAAACAGGGAGACAGGCCAGAAGCCAGATGAACAGATACGGATGCATGCAATGCTAAAGTCACACACACACACACACACACACACACACACAGATACAGACAAACTGGTCAACCTGGCCAGACAGGCGAAGTTTGCTTTGCCTGTGGGGATGATCAAGGATAAGCTGGGATACACAGTGATTTGTCTCTTTAATGTTGTGCAGTCTAGGTCATAAAAATTTGTTCTTTCTCACATCTCATGTAAGAGTAATGCTTTCCTTGTGGTTTTATATTAGCATCTCATCTCCCAACCCACCATTGATCATTTGTGTGTCTAGGAAAGGCCAGTAATAAGTGAACAACAAAACATTATACTGTTTGAAAGTTCACATGTTTGATACAATATAGGTATCGCATAGGTACGCAGTGAATGTGAAAGCAATGCTTGGGTTAGTATTTCATTTGCAAGACCACATCTTTTATAGGGCTGTGTCAAGTACACTACAAAAACCATCCATCTAACAAGTAATTTCATTTCACATTCGGCCTTCAAGTCTGTGTAGGACTGTTTTTAATACAGCACCTGCCCACAACACAGTTTCTAATATAACTCGCCCCTTTCCCACAGGACAAATAAGACACATATTGCCCTTATGGATGTTTTTAATATAAAGAAATGCAAATACATTTACTCAGCTGTTTACCAAGTAGCGTTTGCAGGACTTGTTAGATGCCTTTAAAAGAAATGAAAACCACCTTGCACCAGCTTAAGACATTGGGAACTAAAAGTGGATAAAATCATTATGTATCATGTCTATACTTCCCTGACAGTTAATGTTGAATGCAATGGCAAAAAATACAAACCAGATGTTAGGCCATGAGATTTCAGAACAGCACTGTTAGTGTTACTGTTATCAGAATGAAACCATCTAAGTAGTTAGCTAATTAGATGTGAATGCTAACAATTTAAGACAATCCATGGTTAGACCAATTAATAATAGTAATATAGCACTAGTTAAAATTTCATACAAATCCCATTCAAAGAAGATAATGATGCTGAACGTATGTCAGAGATGCTCACAAGTTTTTGAGTTTGAGTTCAAGACAAGTCTCAAGTCTCTCGTGGTTATTACAAATGTTGTATCACCTGCTGCGTTCAATCCAGGTTGCTAATAAAACTGCATAGCTATAAGGAATACTGTAGCTGTAACCTGTTTTTCATTTACAGAGCACAACCATGTAATGTGCTCCCACACACATGGCTGTGCATATTTTACTAGCAAGTGTACAAGTGTACATTGGATGTCTGAGGGTTCTATTAAAAACACTTTACATAAAGGTGAAGTAAGCCATTGTACTCCAATACAAATCTTTTTGTCAAATTCAGTAAATATCTCCTTACAGTCTGCAAATTGTCCATTCTGTCTACGCCCTGAAAAACAAAAATCCACCGTTTGTGTTCAGTCCTTGCTCTGATATAAATGTCCCACACCCCACACGCAACACTATTCCAGCCATTCCAGCCAGGATGTGTGTGTCATGGCACTCTGCATATTAGCTTCGCAGCAGCAACTATACCAGCAGTACGCTAACCCACAGTCTAACATTAGTTCCATTACTTGCTGTGTTGTTGTTCACTCTATATCACAGTATTTGTTATGGTATTGGATTTCTCAATCGCTTATTCCATCTTTAAATCAGCCTCGACTATGTGTTTGAGTTTGTGTGGTTTTATGGCTCCATGTCTACCAATACAACCATCATCAAATACTGCTTTTTAAATTCTCTCTGCCTTGTATATGTACCAAACATCAATGGTGTACTTGCATGTGTAATGGTTTATCCATCCTCATTTTTGTTTTGCATGTCTGTTTTAGTTTAATTCCATCCACATTCCAGGTATGAGATATTTCCCACATTTCACATAAGTTCTGCACCAAAAAATAAAAAATATTTGAAAAATAACTAGAGCACCAGTGGAAGATATACTCAATAAATGGAGAACTGAACAGTGACTTCTAGCTAAAGCACTGTTATCTGTGTATTGATGTTCATCTGAGCCAGACTATAATAGTGCTTTATAACGATGTGGTGTGACAATCCAATCTGATGGCAGTAAAAACTCCACCCAACCACACTGGGAGTGGAAAGATTTCATGCAAACGCCTTCTCTCTTGCTAAATCAGGCGGGGGGAAACAACGTGTTGCACAATGGCTCTGTTGTATTATTAGCCCCTCAGAGGAAGCTACAATTGTCGGATCAGACTCCAAAAAAAGAGTAAAGTAAGTCTGGGAAAATATCAGCTTCCTGCCCATGGCTTCAGGGTTTAGCCTGAGTAAGTGTCTGCCTCTGCCTTTCTGCCTGCTTCACACACACTTTCTGACCCTGTTTCCCCCCCTCCCCCTCGCTCTCTCCGTCTCTCACTCACTCACAGTTATATGCCTGGCTCCTTGTTTACTCAGATCAAACTTGTCAGTGAAAGCCAAGTGAGTTTAAACAAACACAGGCGCACACACACTTGCACACACAGACACGCACCGATCAAAATTAGCTGGCATTGAGGCACCACAACACATCACTGCTAAAACACAGACAGCACCAGTATCTGATTCTCATACAGTACACCAGAGGTTATTGCTGTAATTTATGCTGACATAAATAAATCATTCAAATCTGTGTTTGAGTGTGTGTATGTGTGTGCACATGGGAGATGAGATGGAGAGGAAGGGAGGGAGGCTAAGAATGAGTGACAGACAGTATTTCATATATTATTATTTTCTCTAATGGTCCAGTTTTCTTTCCAAGCTCTTCTCAGTCTACAACGCTCAGAGGGAGCAACAAGCTGTCATAGAGACAGAGAGAGAGAGAGAAAGAGAGAGAGGAAATACCAGGACATTGGCTTCCAACTTATCTGGTTGGTAGCCAGTCTGTATCTCCCTGGGGCAGCACAAACTGTATGTCTGACCTCAACTCAACTCAAGTGCAACAACAGTCTCACTGCAGATGATGTGGAGCTGAAGGAGGCGGGTGTGAAGACATCTTAAGAGAGAGAGAGAAAGAGAGAGAGAGGAGGGGAGCTTTACATGTTACACACGAAGAGGCAATACCCAACTCATCCCCTCCATTGATTTGCTGTGAGTAGATTGGTAAAATTGATCCAACTCAAACTGTTAAACTGAGTCTGTATTTACAAATTAGCAAGCCTATACATCATCAGTTTGCTGGAATGCTGGAATTATGCGGCACATTATAAAACAATTCTGTAAGATGCTTGACTGATAATACCTTAAGAATATAGTTTGTGGTGAGCAGTAACCTGGTCAATAAAACATGATCACATCAGAAATAAATGATGAGAAGATTGGTACCAATTAGTTTACTTTAGCATAAAGACTGGAAACAAGGGTAACGTTAGCCTAGCTCTGTCTAAACTGAACAAAAAGAAGAGCTCACTAATTAACACATTATATCTCATATGTTCAATCAATATTGTTTTGCTCTGTATTCAGCCTTTGCGCTAAGCTAAACTAACCAGCACATATTTAGCATACAGACATGAGGGGATAAACTTCTTATCGATTTGTCGCTCAGAAAGCAAATAATCGTATTTCCCAACATTTCAAACTCTTCCTTTAAATTTAATCCTTGTATATTTATGAATGAGACATACTGTCATAGTGTTCCATCATTTTCTTGACTGGTATTGTAGCGGAGTGAATTATCCTAATTTTATCCCAATTTGCAAGACAAGACTTACAGTACACAGCCTGTTTAAGTCTATGATTTGTCTACTTCTGATAGCTTTTTTGTTTGTCTTCTGTTACTCAACTTATTTGAGCATGTCTACTTCTCCAACCACCACAAGCTGTGTACCTTTGGCAACAGATTTTTACTAATAAAGCCAGTAGAAACAGAGAAACAGAGAGACACAGAAAGACAGAGGAGTGTGAAGGCAGGAGAGAAAGATACATGAAGAAAATAAATATGGACAAGAAAGAGATGAGTTCCACAGTTAGGGAATAAAAAGAGGGAGGAAGGAGTGATGGGAGTGCAGGGAGAAAAGGAGTAAAGACATGAAAGAGAAGGAGAGTGGGTGTTCATAAGAGTAAGACATGGTAAGGGAAATGATGGAGTTGGCACCGGGGAGCAAAGGTAGAGAAGGGGAGTGATGAGTTTGGAAGAAGAGTTCAGCAAAGGCCTTGGATCCAATCAAAAGACTGTTTTTGATTCAGTTTTTCATTTCACCTAAAATAATGTTTCAACAGTCACATGCTCATAGCTAAGCACCAGCCTTGGTCTTTGAATGGGTACTCGTTTGGAGAAAAACACTTCTCTGTGGCCCCAGGTGAACTGTGCGAGCCCACTGTAGCTGTAGCTTGGGGAACCAAGTATTGCAAGATTAGCTAACCTTGTTTCACTCTGGCATTCAATGAAGAATTATACAGACTTCAGGAGATGTGGTCTAGAGCTAGACACCTGATTGTTTAACATTGCTTGATATGTTTGACCCCAAAAGTTACTGAACAGTTGTGTGTGTGTGTGTGTGTGTGTGTGTGTGTGTGTGTGCGTGCGTGCATGCGTGCGTGCATGTGTATAATACAATACATTTGTCTATTTCTATTTTTTATTTATTCTTAAAAATAATTGAAGTCAATATGTATTCTGAATTCTGTAGCTCTAGAGTAAAGGAATGAGAACAAGGAACACTATGTTGTACTACTAAAAAAGTTGAGTTTGACAACTCATTGTTTATTGTTGATTCAAAATAATGCTGATGGAAAAGGCAGGATAAGTATTTGTAAAATACTATATTGATCAGAATCAATATAGAGAGTCTGAGTAGTACAAAATCCTGAAAAACAGTGAGTTCTACACACTGTGTGAACTCTCAGTGGTAGCAGTATTTACAAAAACTGAGGTAGAAGCACATGCAAAAACAAACTGCACTGCTGCACAGACAAGCATGTACAGAAGTGTCTCACAAGCACGCATGGTCACATCAAGTGCACACAGTGAAAAAAAGCATGTGTGTGAAATTCCACAGGGACAAACTTATTTTTCAGAGACAAACCAAAAAACACTCAAGTAGTGTGCACATTTCCTGCGAACTTGTAAACACGCGCATAACTATTTCTCACAGACACCAAAAACAAATGTGAAGTTTCTCAAAAACACAAACTCGTAAACACACATGAAGCCTCTAACAAATGCATAACAAACCCTGCATGTATCAAGCTCTTCACAAACTTATACATATATGCATGAAGGTTCTCACATGCACACGTGTAGCGTGGCTGTCTGCCTCCCACATGCAGTGTTTGTGACGCATAGGAAAAGTCATTAGACCCGCACTTCCTCTCCAAACAGAAGAGAAAGAAGAAAAGACAGTCTAAGATGAAGCACACAGGAAACGTGTGGGTGACTGTATGTGTGTGTGCGTGTCCGTTTGTGTAGGCTGTTTGTATGTGCGCATGCACGCACGTGTCCCCCAGTCTTAAGTTCTGCCTCCAGGTCTGGTGACCAGTGTCTTGTAACTGCTTCCCTTTGATTGCTTTCATTGACCAGAATACAGATACAATTACAGCCAATTAAAAAAGACAGCTAAGGGTTGGCTTGCTCAGCAGGTAAAGTAAATCTTGTGGGTTCAGCATTTGTCCAAAGCATCTCCCACTAATTTCCAGATTTAGAATTACATTCAACTGGAGAGCACCCACTATCATTACGTAATACTGTTTCATTTGAAAATGTGCAGCAAATGTGGATGGACGTAGTAAGAGTATCCTGGTATCTCACAAAACTGGCTGGACACTATAGTTGATTTTTCAGCATCCCTGATGCACCTTAAAATAATGAGTTTATGAGCTTTTGAGAAAACACACACAATTCTTAGGTAGCTCTGGTCTCCTCATTTGTGTGCTGGATCATGCTGGATGTGTTTTTCGAACAAGGAAACACAATGAAAAACATCAAAGCCCACATCTGGCTTCAACGTAAATTTTTGAGTTTCATAAGTTTCATTTCTCCCTTCACAAAGGTACAAACAGTTAGAACTTCTGCTTTTTAATAGAACTTATGGTTCTAATTGTGTAACTAATCACTTGACATATAAGGGGGTGTGTTTCTTCATACAAGGGAGCAATAATTTTGCATAACATCCAAACCAGCACTTCCTTGTGTTTATATCTGTGTGTGGGTGCATGCCTATCTGCATCCTCAGTCAACAACAGTCTGTGGTAATGTATGTGTCTGTGTATATGAATGTAGTGTCTATGTATGTTCAATAGGTGTGTGTGTGTGTGTGTGTGTGTGTGTGTGTGTGTGTGTGTGTGTGTGTGTGTGTGTGTGTGTGTGTGTGTGTGTGTGTGAGTCTGTTTGTGTGTATGTATTCTTCTCCAAATTGAAAAAGTCAATTGAAATAAATGATCCACAGCAGCATTTTCTAAAAATGAGTGAGACAAAGAGTCATAGAGGACAGAAATTATATAGAAAGGAAAAGGGACCTCATAGAAACTACAAAGACAGGAAGAGAGCAAAAGATTGAAAGAGGCAGAGGGTGAATCCTGGGGTTTGGACATCTGCTGAAGCATCAGGAAACTCAATCACTGCATGGGTGAAGGTGGAATTCTTAACTGTCTACACTGAATCATGCCAGCATACAGTGCATGCACATACACACACACACCCACACACGCACACACACACACACAATGCTGTGAAGACAACACAGACACGCAGACAGGTGAAGGACAGCTTTTCTGACTTCCATGGGGAAGAGTCACCCTCACGCTGACAAACACACATGTACACACAGACACACAGACACACAAGTGGGTTAATTTGGACACTTCGTCTCATCCTACCTACCTCTGCCATGAACATCTGTCACCTCAGCAGGATCCAAACTGCTAATAAACATTCAAACGCATGCTCACGTGTGCGACACACACACACACACACACACACACACACACACACACACACACACACACACACACACACACACACACATTATCTCTATTTCTCTCTCGCTCTATGATACATGCACTCCTACTTCAGTCAAAATATACAGATGGCTAAATTTGGTCCACTCCCCATGTGTTACTGCTTCAGTATTTTATCACTGTCTGTCTCCATACACACCTGCACCCACAGTCACCGGGCATAGCTAAGACATCCTCGTCTCTGGTTGGTTTATTTACCTTTTTTTTTCTTTGTTTCAACTTTGGTAGACTGGGCTAGCCAGGTTCATACAATACATTCATACAGATCCTTATGCAACAATAAACTGCATTATGTTATAAGAACTAAGACACCTGTTTCCCTTAAGATTCCCTGGGGTATAACTTTCTCTACTGCTAACAGCAAACTGTCTCTCTGGTGTTGTTTATTGGCACATGAAAAAAGAAAAAGGTCTGTGCGTGCAAAGTTCACGTCTGAGTGTACCACTCCTAATTGGAAATCCCCCTACACAGCAGACGCTAAAACATGCAGGTGTTACTGACTGTAATCTTTAACTTTTGAGCATGAGGCTGAACAGTTTGCAGTACACTGTTCAAAAGGACAATTGCAGTGTTTTAAAGTTATAATGTTTCATTTTTCAATTGTTTGGAAGATGCGTGTGCCCTTTTGAATCTTGTAGCGCTCTGCTGGTTATTCTTTTCATTCAACCACGAAAAATCTAAGTATACAGCAAATATTTGTTTAAAGAGGATACTGTAGTGGGACATAACGAAGGGAACATTCATTGCAAAGTGTAAACCAATGAAGCAGATTGACAAGGTGCCACCAAAGTTTGAAACTGTAAAAAGCATAAACATTTAAAACTACACTTTCAAAATTCAACTTTGCAACAAACAATCAGTGAAATTGTGGTTGATTATTTATAGACCATTTAGAAAGTTTTCAAGTTTTTCTGGTTATCCACATCAGGCTTATGAAATCAATAGGTTGACAGTTCCTGTTTAAAACTGTAAACAACCTGCACACACGTGTGTGACGGTATCATTTTGAACCTTGAGAAGTGTGGCAGCTAAAATGTCAGTGTCGACTGTGGGAAAGCTGCACACAGTTGTATGCATAATGAAGGGGAAGGAGACAGAGGGAGAATTGCAACAGAGGGTTACCTCCCCTTTCTTTTGTCAGTTGAAAAGTTTTATACTTATAGTGCAGTGTATACAGTAGTTCTCTGCCTTGCATTTATACATATCCTTTACTCCTTATGTCTCATGTTGGGGTCTTGTAAAAAAAAGAATAAAAATGTGCTCACATTCAATTAAACCAGTGTTGTCCATTATTAGGCACTTCACAAAAATACTAATAAAACTAATTTTTTGTATGGTTTTCTGCATTCAACATTACCATCTAATTACATCATACATTCAGGGAGCACAGTAGCTGTAATTTAAAAGGTTATTAGTGTATATTGCCATTAAAAAAACACATTAGCTTAGTGCCTTACCTTGACAATCCAGTTCCCCTGTACTTTCCCATTGTAGAGGTCTGGAGCCAGTGAGGATTCCTCCAGTGTTAATTAAACCGTCTGTCTTGGAGAGAATTAAGGTCGTGATCTCCCAGACCTCACCGCTCCCACACTCCCTGAGAAGAAAAGAGAGAAGAAAAGAGAGTTAATGGAGGAATAAAAGGATGAAATGACTTAATGAACCGCCTGACGAGGCCTGCGGCCGTTTAATAAGGGCTTATTAAAGCTTAATTAGAGCAATAATCCAGCTTGTTTGGAGTCATTCAATGTTGACTTGTGGCTGATTGTATGGCAACTGGATAAACAGGGAAGCATTGTCATTTCACAGGAAGTGAGATAAGTTCAACTGAGTGTATGTGTGTAATGCCACAAAGAGGGATTTCAAATATGATTAGATGAGAGCCTCAGGTAACCTTCATACAGATAAAAGAGCCCGTAGTCATCACCTTTTCACATGTTGAAGTTTGACATACAGTACCTCCATCTGATTCAAACACTTCCTCCTGAACATTAAAGCGATGTAACCGAAGCAGTCCTCAATGAATGGTTACATTTTAGCTTCCCACAAGCAATCAGCCAGAGCTGTGTCATATACCTTCACATCCCTGCGTGAGAGCTGGAGCTCAAAGCGGTGGACACGCTACTAACATATGCATGCAATCAGATAGATCCTTTACTTTTTCACTTATTTCATAGGGACTCACTCATTTACCTACTAATTACATAACCATGTGACTATAAGATCCAACTGTAAGATCATGTTTTTGAATCTGAGACATGGAAGTTTCTTTATGGGCCTTTCCTTGGTAAATGAGTCACATGGTTTGTATAACCAAAATGATTCAGATGACAGACTCTTTTCCTCATTGATTCACACACAATAAACAATATCTCCTCAATACGCAGCCGCATGACTCACGTGAGTCAGACACGAAGCTTCATTGTGCCTAAGGACACATCTAAAGAGAGTGTAAGGATTACAGATTTTCATTATTCAGACAGTGATGCTGTCACCCCTTAGAGGCACGTGAGTCAACCCCACAGCATGTTGTATCCTATCAGTATGTGAATGCCAAACTTCTCTCATTACTATTATAGCTCTCTGCTCTGTCTCTCTGAGTGATTCATTTTATATGAGTGATATGTGTTAGCAATATCCAGTGGTCCCATCAATGAAAGGAGTTACTCATCCTTCATCCTATGAATGAAGATATGAGAACCCATCGAATGACCATGCCTAACAATCCTCCAAGAGAAGCCAGTGGGGGGAGTGGCAGTGCCCTGTAACAAAGTTTTGAATTTACTGCAGTAGGCTAAAATTACTGGTTGGAGTGACAAGCTAGCAGCACAGCCAAGAGTGATAAGCTGAGAGCGCCTGCTTCCAATCATACCTATCTTTAAACCACAATATCTTTTTAATACAAAATGTTTTCCCTCCAAGAGAAAGAAGTGAAATTACTTATTGAGACAGTAATTCTTATATAAAAACTTGATTTGACTTTGTATCAAGACACAAGCAGGGTGACCTCTCAGCCACTTTAATACAGTAAGAGTTTTCTTGGAATCAGCATCTACCGGTCATTGGAGGATGTGCAGCTAGGAAGAGTGAAATGAGCAATGAGCCTAATACAGCAGGTGTTGAAAATGACTCTAACACCAGCACATGAAGAAAAATAAATTCACACACTGACATGAACATATGTTCAATATACCCTATACTGTACATGTGATTCTGATGGCAGGCACAATTTGTATTTTCTGAAAGGTTTTCCTCTTAATTAAACAATAACAGTAATAGACATGGAAAGTTACTATTATGCACTCCCACACACCCCCCACACTGACACATTAACTGATGCAAATTGCTAGAGCTAGATTTAAACAAGATGACATCACCTAGCAGTCAGGTCTCTGTGAAAACACACCACTTTGCCATAGTTTGTGTGTAAGTGCATGCATGTGTGTGTTTCAGTGTGGCATTTTGGGCATTTGGCATTTTTTTCTGCGGCACATCATCTACCACAAATAAACACACACACAAGCTCTCTCTCTCTCTCTCTCTCTCTCTCTCTCTCTCCCTCTCCCTCTCCTTAGGAAACCTCTGACAGCAAACACACATACATACCTTTCTAGAGCTGTGGTCATCATTTCCCACCATGCTGTCACTTTTTGGGTGCTAATCCACCAGAGGAGTACTACACACAACTATTTAAATCAGTTAGCATTACCCCAGTCAGTATGGATTTAATCCATTTATTTTGCCTGTAGCACTTTTGGTTTTAATGTAACACAGCTGATTGATTCCCTCAAGCACTTATGGCAGATGAATCCCTGCTTCCAAGCTTCACTAATTTACTTCCTAGAATCAAAACCATCTGGAGGGTGGAGGAAGCTTAGTACTCTGTGTTTAGATCCAAACAAGATGGATTTTACATTTTTAACTCTGAGCTGCCCAGTGTGGTTATGATTTTTCAAATGCTTTCAACCATCTTGTTTCCCCATTTTTATATCAGTTTCAAGTTTTACACTATGATCCTAGTGTCTGGGAACTATGTCATTTAGCTCGAGGGCAGACTGAAGTCGCACTCCAGAGGGTTATTAACTGATTTTAGACCTCGCTGGAGGGACATCACGCAGAGATGTGTGACAGCATTTCTTGAGGAAGGTTTGAGCCCTTACAGTCACAGTTCATGAACCGTGTCTCTGGCAAGTCTGCTGCTCTGCTAAAATACTTCAATCCCCTCCATTTATTTCCACAACGCCAAACAGCTGACGATTCCTGCAGAAGGGCCAACAATTTCCATTGTTGTCATATAGTTCCCCTCTTCCAGACATATGTCAATTTTATGTCAGAGGATTAGGGATGCCAGTTATTGTTCTGCAGCATGAGAATGATGTCAACTTTCATACAGGGACATTTCTGTGAGATGTAGACCACAAAGCAGCTGACAATTCCTGCAAAGATGCCAGCACATCACATCATTTACAAAACTACTTCCCTGCTCTTCAGCTCTGTCAGTTGTACCCCAGAGAGTTAGGGGGGGAAAGAATGATGTCATTTTTCCAGTAGGGCTTTAAATCTCAGAGTCATGCTAGTATACTGAGTCCTGGAAGATGAGGATGATGATGATGATGGTGGTGGTGGTGGTGGTTAGAGCGCCCGGGGGTGATGATGATGGTGCTGGTCAGTGCAGTGGTCATGGTGGTGATGACAATGATGATGTCATTTTCCCTAAAGCCTTTTCCCTTTTAGTTTATAACATGAGCCACTTCTCTTTTGGTAGTGCTAGGAAATGGTGCACATATGACTTGCGCTGATTTACCTCTTTTAATCAAAAACCTTGTTGCATGGAGCAGGCACTACTACTAATGTCCTCAGTAATGTATCTATTAATATTAATATCACTAATGTACTACATTGGAGGGGAAATTAGGTTTACTTTGAATAATAATGTGACGTAAAATTATTCTATTCTGATTGGGTGAAGTGGATAATTTTCAGAAACCCCTGCCTTGACATCTGTATGTGATATTGATATTGGTTTTCTCAGTTTGTGTGAATTCGGGATGCCTATTGTGTGTTGGTCTTTGTCTGTCTGTTTGTTAGCTCTGGCTTTCTCTCTCTCTCTTCCTCTGTACCTTTCTCTTCATTTCCTTCTCTCCTGGCAGCGGAGTTGTGGGCATGCACCTGCTTCCAGGCTTGCCAATCTGACACACCTACATTTCAATCACCCACCAGACTCATTATAGAAGTATTTAAGGAGGAGTCCAATCCCCTCCGGATTGTTGAGTCATCTACCGTCTCCCAACTTTCCTGACAGCCTGAACCAGTTTTTGACAAACCTGTTTTTGTTAAGTCTGCTTGTTTTTTGGGTTTTGTTGCTTGCTGCCTGCCTGCATGTTTGCAGCCTTGCTCAGATGCTCTGTTCTCTGCCACATACAATCCACACACCTGCTACGTTGTCTGTCTGTTACTTTGTGGATCACGGAAGACACACCGGAACATCTCTCTGTGTATTCCACCTGCCTGCTCAGCCCCAGGCCTCACACTCTGCCCAAACCCCTACACTATCTGTTTGGAGTTCAGTAAATCACCTTTAATTTTTCTCACCGTGTCTATCTGCTTTTGGGTTCATATGTGACAAATGTAATTAGGTCCCACATGATCTACTGACATATTATTTCTTGCATTTTTGCTCTGATAATGTAAATAATGTTGGATAATACTTTAATATGAATAAGGATGTGTTAACTCCTCCTGCAATATTTCATCATCAGATAACACATAGTACAGAACAATTTGAAGCATATAAACTACTGGAAATTTAGGTAATTGTATGCCAATTTTTACACATTATCATCGACATTCTCGTCCTTTGACAGGGTTTTACTGACATTTAGTATCTGTTTTAGAGCTCACTTTTCTGCCATGATTTGTATGGTATCAGTATATTTTAGATTATGTTATATGTTCACTAAAATAGAGTACTTCTTGGTTTAAGAAGAAGGGGTTCCCTCTTTTCTAAAAGCTGAGCAAAGACATATAGTAGGCTACCAGCTCTCTTACTCCCAAGTGTGAGTTGATACGCTGAAAGAATCTTCCACATCTACAATGATTAAGCTGATCTAGTGCCTTTACTAGTGTTTTTATTTTTTTAAAAGCCCACATCTTTCTGAGGAGTCTAAACTGTATAAGCTTCAGTGCTAAAGAGGAGGCCCATCCTCGATTGCCCTACTCAGCACTGATGAGACACTGTGCTCAGTGTTTGTATTCGCATCAAAAGCAATTACTTCAACATGCTCAAGTTTCAAATGTGAGTAAATGACTATATACATCATACCTTCTACAGACAAAGTGTAGTCATCATTGTTTCCATTGTTTTCAATCTTTCTTAATTTCCACTTATTTACAAAATTCCCTGCTATTTTCCAGTTCCACCCCAGTGTTTTAGCTCTGAACTATAAATTATGTCACTCTGCCACTGGGCTTCTTGCTCATTATGGCTAAACTGATAACAGATGCAGAGAGGCTTTAACTGTTAAAACATTTAAACACTAAACAGCTGACTATGCCAGAGCTTTTAAAGGGCTAGCACACACAATAATCAATTTGAAGCTAAAAATCAATTCCTTTAGTCAGGTCGTTGTAAAACACATTGACAGAGTCACCATTACTTTCATTCTGTAAAGGATGCTACTGATGCAAGCCTGGGAGGTTCAAAGCTCTTGCTGAAATTCAAATCTAGCACACAGACTGATTCAGAGAATGGAGTTATAACCCCTGCTTGTCTCTAACGGGTCAAACCACCAAGTGTAGTGTAGTTTTACACCTTTTCAAATGGTGCGCAGAAAAGCCAAAAGTGAGACTCACAGTTTAACAACTAGCACCTTTATCTTTGTTTGCTTGCATTGGTTTCAGCTTTTTTCCCATTTCCTATGTTTTCCCAGTTACACCCTTTTGTGTTAAAATATATCTAGTTTTACACAGGGCATGATGTCATTCGACCTGCTGGGCTTTCCCACATTCATGGTTCAGCTGATAACACATGTGGCAGAGAACTGTTAAAACATGGGTGTGTTGCAGCTTTAAACTCCTAAGCCATATCAACCTTCTCTGAGAAACAGAGTGAGGAGGGGGTTTGGCAAAGAAAACAGGTCCCTTTTTCCCCCACCAGCAACCATCAGCTTTAAAGCTCATCTAGACTGTGATTACCTTGGCTGAATACAGTAACCCAGCCCATGTTGTTGCAGGCAGGCTACAGCTGTGCCTCACTCCATAAAACCTGCAAAAATCATTTCATAGTCATTCCCTTTACCTTGCTGGCTTACGAAACTAAAAACTCCACTTGAATAAATCAGCAGGAGTGCAGGAGCCTTTTAAAATGGTCAGACAGAGTTAAGCTGTTGAATTCCACATACTGCGGTGCCTGAGATTTGTTTGACATCAGTATAAGCTGTGGTTGCACATTTGAACCAGACTGCTGTACAAACCAAACACTACTCCACCAACAGCCCAGAGAAAAGTCAGATGCTTTCACTCAGTAAATCTGTGTTGTGAGTCAAAGTAACTAAAGTACACTCTCCATACATACGTGCAGGGAAGATTTTGGGATAACATCTGACTCACCAACTGGTCTCTTCTGGTTCTGCAGCACAATTCTAGCCTATTCTTACCCTGTGTCAAACGCTATAGAACTAAACAGTCTGGTGCAAAGTAAATAGTAAATAAAACTTCATGCAGCTGAACAAAATTAATACATACTAATACAGAGGTTGGGTGTATGTGGGGGAAGGAAACTGAAATGAACTCAAGTCCCACTGGGGCACTCACAGGATAAGCTCAGCTGATGTGGACCATTGAGAGGAAGTTGGACTTGTTTATGAAGGAAATTACATCATTCGGCTTGGGTCAGACAATGACCTCATGCTGACGAGATAATGACAGAGAGAGAGAGAGAGAGAGAGAGAAGGAGACAGAGACAGCACTGTTTAGTTTAGTTGCAGCAGTCACATGCAGATGAAAGGTTAACAAGTGCACTATGGTTATTTTAAACCTCAAAGTTGAGTCCTTAATAGCTTTGGTGAATTGCTGCTAAGCAACATTATCTGATTTTAATACAATAATGTCAGACTAACGGTCTGTCTCTTAATTTGCTAGTCTTAAACAAACATTCAGTATAAAAATATAGGCCACACTTTCATATACAGTAAGAATGTGAGGAACTGGCTAAACCAGTTGCTGTGTATCTTCAATGCAGCACATACTACAACACTTGTTGTCTCAAACAGACATGTAGATCGTGTTAGAAGATGGGAGGACAGAAAATGCAGAAAATGTGTTAATTTCTCAACAAACATTCTGCATTGCAAGCATTAATGCAACATGTGGTAAAGATTTCTTGTGAGATACTGTACAACCTATGTCTGTCAAAGGCTCAGACATCTGATGTTGCTTGTAGATTGAGCCAACGTAATGAGAATGAGCAATCGGAAGGCAGAAATATGTTTAATTCAAATTTCGTATCTTAAATACTCTGTAAGGAATTTCAATGAATGTCTATGCCGAACATTTAATCTCTTGGACAACCTCAACTCATGAGGGATTTGGATAAACATGATTTTCCGGTAAGTAAAAATTATTAGAAGATAAGCAACCTATTTCTGGTTCTGTGTTGTACAAGTTATTTTTCTTTTAATGTAGCTTTTCCAAGCCTTTTCATTCACACAAGGGACCACTGCAACTTTCCAAAACAACATTTTGTTGCTCTGCACTTTCTATAAACTGCTCTGTGACGACCTCTAATTGTCCAGGGGATTGGGACAGCGTGATTGAAAATAAAAATCCTTCACGCCAAAAAAATGACTAGAGGGGGTTTTGAGGAGCTGTTGGACCTCCCAAGAGCAGAGCTGGACTAAAGCCCAAAAACAAAGCTTGCTGCTGGGTTAAGGATCTTAGAATATGTTGGATTATGGAGCCAGAGAGGCAGAACATGCCCGGGGACAGTGGTGGAAAACTAATACTGATTTTGGCTACAGAAGGATACTGGGTTGTGTGAGAGACAGTTTGTTCTGTGTTGTTAGGATAATGACACTATTCAGGGGATAAAAATAATGGATTTTAGCAGGGGGGAGTCTACCGTCACGCACGCCAATAGTTAGTTTACAGTGCAGACAGCTGTTTTCCCTGCATTAGTCCATGAGTGGTAGGCTGACATAATTAAAAATGATCACCAGTGTTAAAAGAAAGAAAACTATGATATAGTAAATACTGCTAGAATAGCATCAGTGTTTTGTGATTCAGAAATTCAAATGTGTGGCACAAAAACTGGCATAGTTATCAAAAGTAAAACATTTAAAAAATAGCACAGATGATGGGTGAAAAAGAGTCATGTTTTGTGGAGCATTTACCGAAGATTAATACAGGTGTGTAGTTTCAGAGAGTTTCAGTTTTAAAACTACACTTTCAGAAGGATGTAAATTAAAATAATAATCAAAAATCTGAATCCTCATCAAAAGGACCAAAGAACTAAACCTAATTACACTCTATGGTATCCACAACTAAGCAGATTTCTGAGATGTTCAGACCACCCCTGGGGTATTTTCCAAGTTGGACGTACCCGGAAAACCTTCAGAGTAAGGTTGGAAGTTTTTCCTACAATTTATTTACATACAATTAATTTGCAAAACATTTGTGTTGGAGGACACATAATGCGACCTGGATTGTCTATTTTATCAACACAAGAAATGTTAGTTAATGCAATGCAAAATTGTACTGAACGTATGAGTAAACTGTGTGCTGATGATGTATTTCATTTGCTTTCTGCCACATTACACAAACTTGCTGTACAATGTCCCCTCATAGTGCCTAAGTATTATCAATGTTTATGCCCTCACAGTGGATGGTTAGAGAAAGATCGTGTTTAATGGAGAGAAGTCCACTTTGAATTGAAGCAAGCGACCAACCAAAACCAACATTTTTACTTACCTTAACCAAAGTGCATTTGTTGCCTAAACCTAACCACAGGCAGGACTCAGAAAGCAAATTGCCGTTTCTGGTGTCAAAGTTCTGTGCTTTGCATGTTTGCCATTCACCACAACCATCTCCCTATGACTCCTGTGTAAAACAGAAAGCTAGTGCTTCATTCACTCAAAAAAACACTGTCTCTCTTATCATAACGTGGTTGTTAAACAAATTAGTATAACTGTAATTTCTAGGAGATAGAGTCGATGCATCACAGTGTTTGTACAACATGTTGAGTTGAAGACATGATCACATTTTAATGGGTAAGCAAACTCTTGTCCTGTACAAACACTCTTTAGCAGAGCTGCTGGACACATAGACCAGTGAGGGTAAAAAACGTTACTGCCAAGTCCGTTATATTTCCACTGTTATATTTTAAACCTTCATAATTATAGAGATATAGGTTTTACCAAACACTAAGCAACTTTGTATGATAGTGTAGTATGTGTTTAACATTGGATGGTAGTAAATTGTAAGCTAATACCTTTGGGGTATTAGGGTTAAGATTTTATTACAGTAATGTCCACTATGTGGACAAGCGGTTGGGTTCAGGGTAGTGGATCCACCAAAAAAGTAAATTACAGGACATAATCATAATAATAATAACTCCTGGAATGTACTCCACATCACAATCTGACTTTGAGGCTATCTAAGGAAAACATTCTCAAAAGGCTTGTCAAGGATTATTCTACCAGGTCTAACGACAAAGAACAAGCGAGAGTTAATTTACACAAACAGAATGGTCCCATCTGGCCTGATTAACATACTACATTGCTAATGCTAACTTTTAATGGTGTGATCATCTCATGTGCTCATTTTCACTGAATTCTTAATGCAAAATTAGCATATTAGAACAACATATTGTCTCTTACTAGCCCAGGGGCCTGATGCAAGGGGTGTCAGATTCCATTTTTGTCTTGAGCTCCAGTTTATACAGTAGAACATAAAAACAAAAGATCACGTAAAAGCATGTGTCCTTGCACAAGACTGTAATTTGATTCTAACAGAACTGTCAAAGTCAATCAGTGATGTGTTGCAGAGGTGTTTTCTCTTCAGAGTACATTCACAATAAACACAACAGCTGTCATTAATGTGTATCCAAGTGAGTAAATTTAATTCCCTCTGTGTTTTGCTCAATGCACCCAGTAAATGTATTTGAGTTCATTAAAACTGTATAAATTGTGCTCTCCCATTTTTTAAATCAGCAGAACCATCATGATATGTCTTTTTCAAAAGCTGATTCCTTTCCAGGAAAGGTATGATGTGAGATTTGAAATCTAATGATTAAAATGCATGCAGCACAGACTGCAGTTTCACTGATCCGCCCCCTACACACCCACCCGCCCCTCCACACACACCAAAACACTGTCCTCTGCAGAATCTGTCGCACTAATAAGTCACAGTGTCTCCTCATGCAAGGAAGAGGAAACATAAAATAAAAATGCAAACGCCGGCAACAGCCTTTTAATGTTGCTATAAATCAAGTATAGGACCATCAAAGGTAGCTGTAGTGGAATAACTCCCTCTGTTAGCACAGACACACACTTACACAGACAGACAGATAGAGAGATAAAGATATAGATAGATAGAAAAAGATAGATAGATGCACTATAGTTGGAAATATAAAAAGACAACCTGTAAAATGTTTGGAAACAATACAACTTAATGTCTGGAGAAATATATCGCCCCCCACTTCCATACTATATAAAGTAATTACTAGTTAGTGGATACATTTTGATATATAGTGTGTTACCTCAGTTACTGTTTCTCACAGTAAGTATGTCAGATCTTGTGGATGATGTAGATAAGAGCTGTGATTAGTGTTTGTGTACTTCAGTCACACGTGCACGCAGGCCTCAGACCACCATAGGAGGCGATAATAACTCAAGGAGAGATGACAGAGACAGGCTTTCTTTTCAACCAGAGAAATAGTTAGAAAGAGACAGAGAAGGAGCAAGGAGGGCTGAAGACAATTGGGGAGAGGGAGAGGGAGAGGGAGAGGGAGGCAACATATTTCACCTCCATTCACCTGCTGACATGGCCTCTCAAAGAAACCTTTCATTAGACCTTCAGAACAGTCAGCTTAGTCTGTCCAATGCCGTCAATTTAGCTGTCATATTACGCTGGCTCACTTTCTTCTCTTTCATCTAGAGGGGATTTTTCATCTCGTGATTTTTATATGGGAGGATTGGCAAAAGAGGTGCATGTGCTCAAAGCCTCAGAAGCCAAACCATCTAATACATCAGTTAAGTGACTTAAGGTGTGCATCGTTAACCTGCACACACCTGAATCCACCCTGGCAGAAAAGGTACTAAAGGAAGTAAGAGAGACTTTCAGCAATTCATCACTTTAAAAAGTGTCCCTGCATTACCTAAGCATTCAAGAGCTTAAAACACCTCTGCAGACAATGTTTCTTTAACTGTTTTCCAGGGTTTAAAATGGGTCATGACCCATATCTTATTCACTTACCACGTTGAGTTGTTTTTTTCAGGTTAGGATTGACAAAGACCTAAACAGCCATGGTTCATTACATTTTGAACAGACTTTTTGGGGATTTGGGTGGGGCTAGGCTCAATCTTTCTTGGCTGAGTTGAGTTTTTGCAGCAGATATGTGTGGTTCACATATGGGATCTCAATAGGTCCTTTCAGAAGGTGATAATTTAGTCTGCCAACACCTCTTCTAAATCATTAACTTAAGGGAAAGTTAGCCAAGCCAGCTTATTTTTTCACATAGTTGTGCAGTGAGAGGAATGCTCAAAGCATACACAGACACAGGGCCTACTAGCGATATACAGAGAGAGAGAGAGAGGCTCTCAAAGCTTTCACCTTAAAATAGAGCACATCAATAACATTCTGATGTTGATGTAAGACTTGAGAGGATTGGCTGGTTTCACTTTCCACAGAACAAGCTCAAACTACCCTCCTGTCTCTCGCAAAGTGTTTTAGGCCACCCACAGATCATATAGAGAGTCTCTATATACTCAGCAGCTAAAGAATCATGTCAGCAACTTCTCATACCATCCTGCTGCCTCCCTCTTTCTCTCTCAACTTCCTACTTTTACCCTGTCTTGTTAAGCTTACGTTCACAGCTTCAACTACTTTTATATATGTTAAGATTAAAAAGTCAATAATGAGCACACACAACAAAGCCATCTATACATATCAACTCTCATGGTCCGCTATGAAAATATTCATATTTCAATATTATTTCTTTATCTTAACCTTTTAGGCAAACCTTTGAGAGATGCCCACCTGGGACCAATTTTAACCCAGAATTCCTGAACAAATTGGGCATAGCATACGAATAAAATGCGGGGGGGCAGCACACCCACCACTCACACTCGCAGACTAAGTGCACTGTTGTGTTTTCACTGTATATATTATCACATACATTTCTGTTGGCACTGGCATTGGTAATTCAGGCATCCTATGTGCAAACATATAGGCTTTTCATGCTCACAACTGACTTCTATGTGTCTGCTTGGATCTGAAATTTGGTTCGGCCAATTCTATGGCCTCTCTCTATACATGATGAAGTGGCAACATTCGAAGGTCCCACCCCCCACTTGCATCCCACCCTAATGTGGTAGCACTTGTTGTGCCAACTATAACAAGCAGAATTCTGGTTAACCGTAGTCACAGTTTGTGCCTCTCATGCACAGCTACTGGTTGTAGAAGTAGGGCTGCTATCCAAGCTACAACACAGGTACCAACACAGCGACTTTCTCAAACGGGCCATAAATGTGCTTTTAGTGACACTAAAAACTCCACAAGACTTCCTGTTGTCCCAGGGGTGAAACATTTTTTTTGAATATGAGAGAGGGTTCTAGCAGAATTTGAGGGTGTAGTTACACTTTAAGCTCACTTTGGACAAGGTTACGTTACTGAAGGTCAGTTAAACAGCAACATCTGAAGTTACAGTCAATAAAAACATGAAGTCAAGCAGAGTCTTTCCTTCAATACTGCACACATCACCAGGGTGCCATATCTTTAATTCAAAATTTTCGCTGAAAGGCAATGAGTCACAGTAGATGTGACTTTTTTTTTTAAACTGAAGAGAGCTGACAATCCAGAGGCACCATAAAACTGTTTTTAAACAGCCCCTCTGTTTTATTGAGCTCTGGTTTCCACAAAGATCAAAGCTTGTTACTCCAACAACCAAACAGCTTTGCGTACAGTAGCCCAGCTGAAACTGGGAGGCATAGTAACTGCTATCCAATGTTGAATGCAAACAGATCAACATTTAAGAAGTCCACTATGTTTCTAAAAACTAAGAAAACTGAAATATGAGTCCATCAGTGACATTAAAAGTCTCCTTAGCTGCTGGTTGGAGTCAACATTGGGGTGATTCGTTTTTTTTTTCTTCAACTCAGCACCTTGGCCAGAGTCCATTCCAACAGATTGCATTTTTATTATTGGACATGGGTCAAAGGTATAGCATCTCATTTAAGGAGGGTGGACTTCATCTTAGATAAATAACAAAGCAGTTGTGGACAGAGAACATTATGCTGTTGAACAGCAAAAGGCAGTGAATGGCTATATTATGCTACCCTATGCCTGTCCCGGCTGCGTCGGTGCGTACTGTAGCTAAGCTTGGCCTCTGACCTCAGTGTAAACCAAATTTAGGGGTCAATACGGCATCATATTATAACTGTTACAAGAGACAACAGAGACATATCACATAATAATGTGTTTTATTTAGCATCCTATCCCTGTATTTGATTTAATTCAGGTTTATTGCCGTTATTTTCCCTACAATTTCCATTGATGTCAGTGTTTTCTTTCAAGGCTGCTCAGTTGGGTGATTTTTACATTTACATTTATTAATTTAGCTGTCACTTTTTAGCGACTGACAATTACTATTTATGTCGCACGCCTCTGGAGCATCTAGGGGTTAAGTGTCTTGCTCAGGGGATTTGAACCCGGGTTGCTCACACCAAAGGCATGTGTCTTATCCACTGCTCCATCACCACCCCTTTTTCTGCGAAAGAAACTACCTGGCACTGTAGAGGGATGAACCAGTGAGAATAGTCTACATCTGTGATCACAGAACACAAAATTCAGTGATGTTGTTTGTTTCTGTTTAGACAAGTGTGGTTTCTGTGTGATTAAATCTGAGTCCTATAAGGTGAAATAAACCCAATCTGGGCCATGAAAGGTCACAGTGTGGCCACAAAACTACACAGGCATATATACACACAAACACACACATGCAGACAGACACGCACAAACACATACAGTTTGGCCACCCAGGATGAGAGAGAGAGATGGAAACTTTAACTGTGTTTATAACTTAACTTTGGATTATAGGGTAGGCTAAGAGAGAGGGAGAGAGAGAGAGGGAAGGAGAGAGGAGTTTCAGTTGCTCAGCTGTAAATAATTAAAATGCAGTCCTCCCCTATTTGCTCTCTCTCTGTCTCTCTCTCTCTTTCTCCCACACACGCACACCCACACACATGCACAAAAGCTTCTATTATCTTTATTATAACTTCCCTTCCTGATATATATTAGTTGTTGATTTTACAGAGAAGAAGCACAGCAGGCCTGTCTTGTTAAAACACATAGTGTGTGGCTGTGAGTCTTTGTGGTTACTATATGTCAGGTAGAAAGGGACATCTCCCAAAGCACACACCAGCTCTCATATCTTCCTCTCTAACAATAAGTCATACTGTTTGCAAATGATTTAGATTTTACAGTCAACACACCAAACTCAACAGCTAAAAGCATCCTTGACATGTGATCATTTATGGTTTAGCTTTTAAAATAAAGGAAATCAATATGAGTATTTTTATTATTTCAACAGGTTTTTGACCAAAACAAATTCTCTTTAAGAATTTCTGCCTGCTCCTGGTCCAAGACTCCTGCGTAATGTTTTAAAGAGTCTGCCAGTTTTCAAAGGTGGCTTGGGAGGCTAAAACTGGTTCCTTTAATTACTCTGGAGAAATTTCCATCCAAAGTTGCGTGTAATGTAACACTAGTAAAGCATAGTCACAGACATGAGGCAGAGAGACTGACACACACCCGGATTGGAGGTCAGTAACCTTACCCCACAAAATCAGTTTTGGCCGCAACAAAAATCATTTTGAAAAGTTTGAAAGCCACTGTGCGAAAAAGTCAGCTGCAAACCATTTACTGTGGAGACTGCAGACTAGCTGCCAAGTCTTAAACAACATCTTATTGGCAAAGCTAACACACAGCTGAAAGCCTTATAGATGAAAGACTTATACCCTACAAGGCCAGAGGCTCATAAAAGCATTTATAGTGTGAACAAGGCTGAGCGTATTACTTTTGGAATGTAATCTATTACATATAACAGATTACCTGATTTAAACCTCATAACCCTACGTTTTCAAGCTATGGTGTTGGACCCCAAAATGAGCCCACTCAAATAATTCTCCACATCACTAATGCTAATATGTTTTAATGAGCTAGGATAAGATGAACATAAGTGATGCAGATGAGTGATTGCACTTCAATAAAAGGCAATTATTAGATTTTCACAATAGCTTTGAATGGTCCCCACTTCAAAGCAGTGTAGTATCGGTTTAGATGCTCAACAAGCAAACTTTTCTTAAGAGTGTGCAAATTAAGAAACAAGTTACAGAACTGTTTACATGTCAATGTATCTTTGAATATTTTGAATGTGGCCTTTGGTTGGCTGCTTGTTTTGGAAGTTTTTTTCTATTTTTTTTTAATGGCAAAAATCCAACTCAAACCAAACCAACATACACTACACACACACCTCTCCCACACACCTAGCAATTACACACATATGCACACACCATTGCTGTATCCTGAGTAGACTGCCAAGCGATGCAGATCTTGAGCCAAGGATTTGCACCGCTGGGGGTTAAGATTTCAGTGCATGTCAAATGTGCAGTTGACTAGAAAGATTAAAATACCCACACTCACGTGCACTAACACATCCAGTCCCACAGTGCGTGTCCTTTTGACCTCAAACAGGCCAGAGTGTCATGACCTCTCAAAACTTTAAAGAATTTAGCGTTGTGTACTCTCCATTACCTCTGATAAAACAGCTAACCTTCATCTTTATTTCCTGTTCACTACATCTTTACGATATTCTTCTCCTCAATATTTTCAAAGACATGGGAATACAATACCTTGTGAATGTTGGAACATTCTGCAGTCCCCTGCTATCCCATGTGACAAACTGAAATTTGTGGATTAAACTAACTCGCACCATTGTCCTCTTTCTCTTGTGGCTTCGTGTTTTCCTCACCTGTTGTAATGATGTCTCCTTTATCTTTTATCTTTTTCCTTCTTTGTGAACTATCTCCCTATACTTTCATTCTCAGTCTCATTCAGCCCCTTTTCTCTTTGCTTTTAAATATGCACCATTCACTTTCTGTTAATCTTCTTTCCCCCTTTTCTTTAAATTACACTCTCATATTTTTTCCTACATCTTATGCTGACTTATTTTGTATTTGTGTATAATAGTGTATGGTTTTTGTGTAGCATTTCATAGATGGTGACACAGTAGTAGGAGACATAAAGGGCAAGATAAATTGAGATAAAACCTGCATATTGTCAAGAAAAGGCAATACAGAAGTGAAACCAGAGTCCATATCTTTTCATTTGTCACTTAATTGTCATATGCTTACTGCTTACAACTAGGCAGCAGCACTACATAATTACAATCATGGGTGCTATCTCTTTCAAAGCTTTCAGTCAGGCCCCTGTCCAGAGGTCTGAATAATGTTATAAATATCCACTCTCCAAAGATATCTTAACAACACTGAAATCAAAAGACACATAACAGACTTTTTTCCACACCAGACATGCCATGCTGGAAAACCACAGGGGTAACTAATAGCATCAATAAAGTAATGTTCCATTTAATTGTGCCAGAGCACTAGCAGTGGCCCAGAAGTGGCACACTTAAAATGCACTTCGTCATAAGGCTGGATGATTTGACCTAAAATCTAAATCATGATTAACTGAACATTTACCTTGATTACAATTATTGAATGATTATATTGTTTCTGAATGTTGTTTTTTGTTGTTCTTTTTTTGCCCTCATAGTTAACTGAAAATGTTTCTACTCTATATATGCTCAAATATTAAAATTTGGTTTATTTTTTTATTTATTTATTCCCAGATTTCACAAATCCATTACCTAAATGTTAATTAATAAGGTAATGTTGACATGCACATTACAGAAACATGGTTCCCCTATATTTGGCACATCGCTGCAACTAATTATGACTGCTGCTACTAAGAGTTCACTCAATTATTTATTATCAATGCGGAACAAATTATTTTCACCTGCACACTGTGTGAGCAGGGTAAAACATGCTTTGCTAGCTTCCTCTCCTTATTCATCAAAGGACATCTGCGTGACAGGTGCTGTTATAAGAGCAGCCGTGTTAGGTATTTTAACTGCAGTACAATGTGTGTGTGCGTGGTGAGTAAGTGGACGAGCGAATGAGAAAGAGAGAGCAGTAGAAAGTAACGCTGAACGCGAGAGAGTAATAAGTTGTCAGTCTGGCAGTAAATGTACAGAGAAGGTCACAGTGTGTCCGTTAATAAAAGTCTGTTGTAGTTATCACTAACATCTTCCTGTGCCTCAGATTCCAGTCTAAGGCTAAGCAGGCAAATGAGAAAGACTGACAGGGCAAAGTCACGTGACTACAAAAGCAATACAATGTTTCAAGGGGAAAGTAGCATGAACACACACACAGTATTAACAGCATTAAATAACCAAAATAACTGACATGGGAAAATTAGGTTGGTTAGAGGTTTTGAATTTCGGTTTTGATTACTATTCAATTAATCGTCCAGCCCTAGTATTGGGTACATCTGTGTTTGACATGTTAAAATATCTGCTCTGTGAAAGGCACTTTAAGAAGACGTTATGATACATCCCGCTCTGCTTCCTAGGTTGTTTTTTTTATTGTGTAATTCATTTAGTGTTTCCTGTTTTATTTTGTTAGTTACCTCTCCTTTTGTTGCAGATCACTTCACTTCCTGCCTTTGTCATTGTCTGCCCCACCCTGTTGGCCTCGCATTTGCCTTCTCCCGCTCGGATTTGCTTTCCTCATCTACCGATTGACTATATCCCAAACTCTTGGCAAGTAACGTTATTGAACCAAGATTCTGTCTCTGAATTGTGCGCTTGAGTCCATTTGCTTGCGGTTACCCCAGTTGTTACACCTTCCAATATAAAAGGTAAACCAACCAAAAAATCCAGCAGATAAATACAGGGCCAGTACCGTAAGACTCCCAAATGCTCCAAATGTACTATCAGACAGCAAGAAGAAACAAATCAATATCTGTAAACAGCTGAATTCAAGTGTAGAATCCATACACCGCAGCTCCTGGGGGACCACTGGAGCTCCCTCTGCTAATCATCTTCAGAGAAGCTAGTTCAAGCTGTACAGTAGATATATAGATTAATCCCTTCAAAACTCTTTTTGAACCACCTGTAAACACTAACACTGAGACCAGACACCACCATTACAAACTAAAGGAGCTTCAAAATATAAACATTATCAGAACCCCCGAGATTTTTGTATACCACAACTAGAACTGAAAGCTAAACTTAGGACCATAAAGGATTAAAAAAAAGCTTGCATAGCAGACAGAATTTTGAAAATAATTTTTAAGTATAGCGCAAAGAATATTCAGTCAACCATTTAGAAATATTATTTGGGAAATAAAAAGAACTACCTCAAACAATGCATGCAAAGAAAATCTCACTAATATACAGCATTTAATCCAGATCCTTCAATTGCTATTACCACATAAAAGCCAGTAACCCTATACTAAGACTCTTCAATGCCAGGCGAAAGAGCAATCAGATTTGGGGCTTATTTTAATGAAAAGCAAATAACATAAACAAACATATCAATTTTATTGGAATCAAGTGATGCATTCTTGTTTGGCTTTAAACCGGCAGCAGACAGGGGCAGAATGGGATGACTGGACATTGTGAATGACCATGAACTAAGAAAAACTTGATTCAGTCAGTGGAAGCTAGGGAGATAGACCACCTCCCTAGAGGACACCCTGGTTTCACAAAGCTAAATTGCCTTTTACACTGAACACATTACAAAAATAATAGAATCACATATTTTTCATTATGTGATCACAAACATTAAAAAAATGTTCCTCAAATAGACAACTTATTAACTCAGTGAAGACAGGCAGCTATTATGACTCTTGGTGCAGTGTGCACAGAATGCAATTTATCTGCAGTTTCTGTGTCTTAGTCACCCCTTTGTACTTTAGTTCACTTGCTCTGGTAGTTTATTTTACTTTTCACATTTACTTTCATTAATGCCCTTGCAAAAGTATAATTTTAAAAGAAGAGTGAAGCATGCGGTCAGAAGAGAAGAGGGAATGATGACAAGAGAAAGGGAGAAAGAGAGTGATAAGTGAGGCATCTTGCCAGAGCTTCATCTATAGAGCTGTTACTTTGCATGTGGAGGGGAAAAGATGAAGACAGGAGAGAAAGAGAGAGAGAGCTTGACCCAGTGGTCAGGGTTGGCACAGGGTAGCCTACTGTGCCAAATGAATGACCTTCCTAAGTCCTGGCCAGGTTTTTCTTGCTACTAGCCAGCTCACCTCTCTCACCCAACCTTCCCCTTTCCCCCTTTCAATCTCCCTATCATCTCCTCCCCCTCCACCTTCATTCATCCATCTACCGGTGTCCACACCCCTTTCCTTTCCTCCCTTCACTCTTGCCATAAGTCTAACCTTTGCAATGTCAAGTCCTTACTTTTTCATTACCGTTACACAATAGACCCCATACCCATTTTATTCTTTGTCAGCCACAACAGTAATGATTACAATCTCAATCTTCTAAATGTCCTCATGCAGGAAATACTCAATTTCATTTATAACGTTTAATTTTGCTCTCAATCACCATAACCTTTCATTTTGCCCACAACAAAAGGACTGATATGTTCATACTGACCTGGCAAGGATTTATAATAGGTCTTATCATCACAAATAATGGAAATGGCCCGGTTTGCTCTTTCAATGCATTTCATATCAAGTATTTTTGATAACCAGGTATTTCACGGTAATGTTAAAAGAAAGAAATTACTTAGAGATAGACAACTGGTAGTTTGGTTTTGGGCAGTGTAGAGTCAGCTGATTCAATCTGTGGTCCCTCAGTCCTCTTTGAAACAACAGATTACTCCACATAATATTCACAACTGCCATAGATATAAGAACTTTATATGATAAAAGAAATTGGGTTCTCTTAAATGAGAATTGTATTGACATTTATTCAAAGCATACTGACCCCTACTCTACTGCTTTGACTCCAGATGCATCTTGTTTCTTTACTGTAAAGAAAAGACACTCAACCTAAAAAGAATGTGCATGTTGTGCTTTTGGACAGCTTTGCATCTGCAGGGATGCAGGATGCTGTCTTCATTACATTCAAACAATGACTAATGTAAAATAGTCCTATAACCAAAGGATCACAGTTTCAATACAAGAGCTGAATGTCTTACCTAAGACTGAATCTTATTGTGCCAACTTAGTAACTAAACATAATGAATAACTTTTAACATCCAATCTAAAAAGAAAATGATGTAAATGTGTCAGGAATTCAGTACAAAGAAGTTGCTTGAGGTTTTGTGTTACCAAATTAGAGTCTTGGTTCTCCTCTTTGTATTTTGGAAAACTGCTCTCAGTCCCCAATGCTGACTATAATACATAAGCTTATTGGGACAGCACATGAAGTGTGTTTAAGGGTGTATTTGCTCAGTAAGAGGTGTTTAAAGTGTGACCAAATGAATCATTATAACTGTCTGCAACACCTCTCACCACATCTGGCCAAATCAAAGCTTCTTTCTGCCCGCCCCTTATCTCTGCTATAGCTACCCTTATCTTACAAACGGGCCCCACACAAATACACAATCATCATATACATCAATGGCACCAAGGTGGACAAACACACACAATGCACACATATCACACTCGTTAATGGCACTGGACTTGATCTTTTTCCATTTGCAGTGAAAGACACAACACATTAAAAAAGGGAAGAGAGACGCTTTTCTGCCGATGAAATGAAAGGCTTGCGTTGCAGTGATCTGTCAAAGCAAGCAAAGGTTCAACTGTGGGTCAGACTACCAGGGGATTTTTTTCACTGCGTTCCTTCTCATATTACATGGCAGAACAGGGGAATATAAGGAGAGGAAGGGGTGATCCTAGACAGCTGAGGCAGAGAAAGATTTATATATTCAGAGAGAGAGACAAAGAGACGTGTTGAGACAAAGAGAGTATAGCTGCAAAAAGTTTCATCTTTGTGAAACTGAGTGTGCACTTTTTTAAAATAAAATAAGTTTGCTGCATCTTAAGATAATTAGATAACTGTGCTAAATGGAACATAGCACTGTAAAAGACTAATTGGTTCTGGTCATTCTAATACAGAGTTCATGGAGAAAAAAGTTCAGTGAGACTGAGAGACAAAAAAGAGAAGAGAGGCAGTGAGGAAGAAAGAGATACCAGGTAGATGGAAGGTCAGTAGGGCAGTATCAACATCAAGGCAATATCTCGTTGTACAATTTTCCGTCTCTTTCTCATTGCATCTTTCTCCCTCTCCGTGGCTCTCTCATCCTGTTACTCTCTATTGCCTTGTCCTCTTCACTGGATCTTGCTCTCTTTCCCACTACTCCTGTTTCAAACACACACACACACACACAATCTGAACAGAGACAGTTCAATCACCAACTGAAAATGACCACAGGCACTGAGAGAGAAGAAAAAAGGCATTGTGAGAGTGTGTGAGGGGGCTAGAGAGAGGTAATGAGACAGAGAAAGAGAGCTGGGCGGGGAGTGGCATGTGTGACAGACACAGAGGAGAGCGAATGAGAAAAGGAGACAGACAGAGGGGAGACTCGTGCATCCAATGAAAGCTGGGGTTAAAAAGTCGAAGGCATCATAAGTGTCAAATGCAGACTACAGAGGCCATTCTTTCAGCTGTCTATTCTGTGGTCTCTTCTCAAATACAAGGCTACAGTGTTAGACTGATATGGTTCATTCCTGTGTAGCAAAGATGTTACTCTTGTATGTATTGAGCAACGAAGGACTGCTGCAGTGGAAGAACATTTCTATTGCTTCTATGTGAATTCAGAATTTGAAAAATCCTTTTAATATTCATCCATGCAATTATGGGGCTTCAAATGGATTGTCCTTACGCACTGTAATGCTTGTCCTTATTTCATTTTAGCAAGACTGGGTCACCACATCAAGAACTGCACACCAATGATTGCTGTTATAAAACAGCTTGTTGTCTGTAGTTTTGAGTCACTGATGCAGGTTCAGACACAGAGATTTAACCACATTAGCCATGATTTTAAAATGAATCTGCCAACCCAAAAGTTACCGCTTGCATGTTGCTTAGCAACCCCCACATGTTTAGCTTGCATTCAAGGACTTTGCGGAGAGGAAAAATAACATTTAAATCTTAATTATTAAAGAATATGTCTTGCACAGTTTGGGCTTTTGTTATTGCACCATTGTATTACCAGAATTTCATAGGAGCCATGCGCCACGCAAGGTTGTGCTTCACATTTCTTAGAGCAGCTAAGAGTTATTGTTATGGTCCAATAAAAAATAAAAACCTTGATTTTCAATTTACTATACAGGAAAAAAGTATTGCTTTGGTTCAAATAAAAATCTAAGAAAACTTTCAGCACTGCAGTTCAATTCAAAGAAGGGGAAAACAGTAAAAAATATGTAACCACAGCTTTCAAACATTACCACAGGGAAAATACAGAGGAAGCCGTTTCTCGTTTTACCTATCACTTCTCACCATATAACATCTGACAAAGCTGAACTGCCATAAAAAATAATCTAGAGGGAAATAAAAGATAAGTGTGCCGGAGCACCATGAAAATGAATACATTTCTCTCTGCACTGTTGCTCAGGGAAAATGAGTCAGGGTGGAGAAGTGGCACATTTAGGAGTTATAAACTGCTCACATAGAGATCACAGAGATTACACAGACAAAACCAGAACAGCAGAGGCGAAAAATCACAGTGCACAACTAGGAAAAAGAGTAGAAGGAGAGGAAAAACAAAGTGAGGAAAAACAACAAGATCCAGCACAGAAACAGACAAGTGGATAGAAGCAGAATAACAATACGAGCCAGGATGATAGGGTAACTCTGACACAGAGAGAAGAAAGACAGACAGAAAGGGGAGGACCAAAGTGCATGAGAAACAAAAAATGAAGGAGAGGGAGGAAAGGGAAATTAATTGTGAAGAGCTGATAACAAGGACTGCTTGCTTGTGTATGACTTTCTTTTTAACTGCAATAAAGTTACAGCTGTTTATCTCTCCAGTTTTTCCTACACTTTTAAAATATCTGCAAAAAGACAGCTAAAAAACTATTTTTGGAGCGGCTCAAAACACACGGGTGCAGGAGACACAGTGGGTCGAACATCAATAGAGATCTACATCAGTAGATATCTTCATTAAATAAAAGGTGTTATGGTTAGTGTGATTTTCCATATTAGAAAAGAGGAGTTCTGAGAGGGAAGGTCAGTCTTAGTGGAAGAGAACTAGAGAAAGCTTTTGGTCACAGAAATACTAAAATCACTGCCCATGTGAGTTCATCTGTTTGTTTTTTTATAGAGTATGTATTTTAACTAATAAGCCACCAGCCACCAATTTGAAGTTATATTTGGTTGGCAAAAATCACTTTTCAGTCAAGTACTGTAGTGTGTTTCTGTTTGGATTTTCTGTTGATAAAGAATGATTTCCTTTCCACCCTTTGTCTGCTCAGCCATATTGGCTGTCGCTTCTCATACTAACTATCCCTTCATTATTTAAAAGCATCAAGCACCAGCCATTTTTTTGTGTCTGGGAGGGACTACTCACGTGTTAAGAACAACTAATATAAAAGCAACACATTCTCACGTTAACTTATCACTTGGTCCTCCTTGGTGCTGCTTGTTAACACCCTGGGTAACTCTTTTCGTTAAATAAATATGCAATATGCAGAATAAAACTAGTGGTTAACGTTGTGAAAGGTTTGGTTAGGTTTAGGCACCAAAACTACTTCAGGTTTAGGAAAAGACATAAACTACTTCTGTTTCCAGAGTCAGCTTGGCGGACTTGTTCCACAAATGGCAATGGGCATGCAGACGGTCACAAAAAATGGGAGGCACGTTGCAAAACTAATGAGAAGTTACACAGATTTTGCACAACAGTAAACTACAGTATGTCTCATGCAGATCCTATGACTACATTGATTCCTCCACTGTGTACTCGACAGTCTTTTTTTCTATGTAAGGGATTCTCGAAATACAAGAACACGGTCATTTTGTACGGTAACTCATCCTCACACTGAAACATGTAAACCCTTTCTGTTAATAAAAAAAACACTTTCATTGCCACCTATGACAAGCACCTCCCTCGGAGAAAAAAAAATGTAAAATCAGAAATGAAGAGAGGTGAGAGAGAATCTCCCTTGTGAGATTTGCAGACTGTTATTTTCACTGAGATTTGTTCTGTTGTGTTTCTCCAATAGTCTGTTGAGTGCTGTAGCAGGGGGATAGTCACGCTAGAGCTGTTTTGTATGAATAACATTTCATGTGCAATAATCTGTGTCTTTCTTGTCACAAAATTACACACACACACACACACACACACACAGATGAGGATGGCCACAATCACACATTCTTTGTGTATATCTCCTCTCTCTCTCTCTCTCTCTCTCTCTCTCTCTCTCTCTCTCTCTCTCTCTCTCTCTCTCTCTCTCTCGCTCTACACACAGACACATACAGAACCCTGAAGTTGGGTACAGACTAGCATGAGAGAGATGCAAATTAAAGAACATGTGGGTTCACCATAGGAACTGGTTGACCAAACCAAAACACATGCTTAAAGTAATCATGTGTGGCAATTCCTGTAAATTCATGTCTGTTCTGTTTCTCTGTCCTTCCATTTTTTGCCTTCTTCTTTTTTTTGTCATGTCAGAAATTGTATTCAAGTGATATTCTCTGACATTCTAATTGAAATAAATTTGAGTTGTATAACTTTTGTCAGTTGATATTCCTCTTTCTGTCTTTCCGCACTCTCCTGTCCCCTTGTTTCTGTCACTCTGTCTGCACTGTGAAATGAGTAGATGAACACTCATCTTTGAGTCTGTCAAAATCTATATTAAAGTGAGAAAGTATAAACACTCTCCGCTGAAAGATTCCAGGTGATAATCACTTCACATATACAGTTTACTTCTTGAATATTTCTTTTAAACTTCTGAGCTTCTTTAAACGGAGAGGCAAATGATGAGAGAAGAAAAATGTTTCAATGAGCGCAAGGAATTGAAGTGAACGAAATCAGAGAATAAGAACACCAGACAGACAGAGAGGAGAGAAAGATTGTAGTGAGACACAGTGAATGTGTCGCAGGGTTACCAACAAAACTTGTTTTATAGCCTGTACCTACCTCTAATTGCCAACCTTTTTCATTGACACCCAGATATGCTAACCTATGAAGCAAACCCAAGGTGTGATGCACACAAGAATATGATTGTACAAGCGCTTTCTTTCTCATCCAATTGCATATATGCATACATTGTGTAATGACTAAACTCTAAGGTATGATAATTAATTCATAGATTATGAAGACTAAATGAAACAAGGTAATGTCTTTTTTTAAAACCTTTTTTTTCACATTTTCTTTAGATCTTTAGAGCTTTACTAAATTTCACTGCTTTGCTGACCAAAGAGTCACTGCTGTTGCCATGCTTAAGTGAGACTGACATGAAATGTGTCAATGTAAAGTCACATTTTCATTTTTTGGGGGCCCAGTGACAAATGCTGACAAGCTGCTTTCCACTTTTTAATTAATAAAATATGTAAAAATTAAAACCCTTACCATACCATTTTACACATTCAATTAAAAACTTCATCACACATTTAGCGTTACCTCCTGTCTGTTACCTCGTCTGCATGAACAATGAGATTTCTCACTTGCTTTTTAACATATTTGCAAATTTCGTCAACAACAGAACAAACACTCACACTCACACAAGTGTCACGTCCATCTCCCATGGGTTTGCAATAAGCACAAAGGAACAGTTTTAGCAAATAATAAATGAAAAATCATAACATAAATACAAATAAATGTCACTGTAGAGCTTTAACTTAATTAAGAACACCCGATCTCTCTGTGAGACAATTCAACTGGCTGTGTGTGCGTGTGTGCGTGTGTGAGTGCGTGCATGTGTGCGTGCAGTGATTTTCCCGTACTCCAATTAACTGTCATAGATGGAAAAAGGTAATTACAAAGCTAAGTGGGAGACTTGAAATCATGCTGAGACACATAACGTAGACACACTTGTGCAAACACATATACACACACTAACTCAAAATGGTGCATGAACGCATGGCCTTGTCATCCCATCAACCCATATGAAAATTGATCAAAATATAGACACACTGTGACAATTAAATGTCATTTAAGCTTTTCTTGAATTATGCAAAGAAAATCTATATTGACAAGTATTGTAGGGGAGTCGGTTAATAAAGTGATAAGATAATCATCAGTGGTTTGCATGATTACTAAAAAGAGAGCAGAGACGTTCAGAAGAATGACATTTGATTCTTCAGTGAAGAAAAGTAGACACTGTAAGTAAAGATGAGTCAGTGAACAACGAGGATGGAGAAAGAGACTGAAAAGGCAAAGCAAAATGTCAGAGAGTAAAGAGGAAAATGGAGTACAGAATGCAGGAAAAGAATGCTCAGACACATGTTAATCATTATAATCTGTAATTATGTGTAAAAAGTGACGTCAATAGAACATTAAATGGGCTGTGAAACAGAGTCAAGTGATTTCCACTTTTTTACCAGGACAAGACACGCACCCTGTTGGTTTGTCAGTACAGAATATCAGCTGAGATATACCTAGACCACAAGCACCAAGCACACACAAAGACATAAAATGATGATACTATCACTGTTTTGAGGGTGCATCACACGATGTGAAAATCTACCTGATTAGCAGGTTGCTCAAGCTCACAGTCATATCAGATCATACACATGTGCTGGAACATACTTGTAACACCAGTTTTTTTCAAACAGAGTTTAAAGGAGACACAGAATCCTTGTCAGCTGGTGTTGTTTCTCTGTGTGTAAGTGTGTGAGTGTGTATGTGTCTGTGTATGCAGGTGTAAACCTGAATCCTGGAATAAGGTCAAGTGCCAAGACAAACTGCATTACCTTAAAGCATGTAGACATGTCCAGACTTGCCTGGAATTATGCAGAATGGGCAAGGTTGATCAGTAATCTGACAAATCAACAAGCTTTAGAAACTGCTAAGAAGCCACTATCAGGTTGAAACGGAAGAGTTCTAATCTTCACAAGCACCAGTGTAACATTTGTATTCTCTGTTAGAAACCTACCTTCCTTTCCTTCCCTTCCCTTCCTACAGTGATGTCAGTATTTGTAACTAGAATACTGATGACCAATGAGGTGATAAGGGTGTCCAGAATGTTTCCCATGAGCCAAATAAAGCCTTTCATCCACACATATGGAGCTATTTACATGGGCCAGGTGGTGGGGCAATGAAGACTGAAGAGTCTGACACACAGGCACGCACGCACACACACACACACACACATGCAGACTGTCTTGTTATCTCTACTCTCAGTTAATTTATGGTCTTAGATCAAACATTCGAAAATGATACACCCGACACTTAACCACACATCATAGATTGAAAGAACGACATGGATGGAGACTGGCTAACAGCTGTACGGTAATTTACAGTTCTCTCGTCACTGCAAAAAAATAAAAAAAGAAAGATATGAGGACCAGTCTGAGGGCCAGATACCACATGATTTTACCACACAGTGCCAGTGCAGTCGTGAAAAAAGACGGAAGGCAGAGATTCACACAGCTGTTAGTTTATGACTTATAATTATTGTCATAATCATAACTGTCATTCCACACCGCAAAGGCTCATTGGTGTACATGTTGTCATCACACTGTGAGAGCTTCTCGGTTTTCTGTTTTGTTTTGTTTTGTTCTGTTTTGTTGAGTTCATTTCCTCTTATTTGGTGAGTCATGACACATCTTTGTCCTGACACCCCTGAAAAGAAATGAGCAGGCAAAACTATGAATAGATTATTGATGGATGGATAGATGAATGCATGGACATATTCATCTTTGACCAATTTTATCACATTAAAGCACACATTTTCAAGCACCCATTCATTTTTATATTCTTCCTCTCTTTCTTTTTTGTCTGTCTTTCTTTATTTTTTCTTTCTTTCTGCCTCTCACTCTCCTTTTCATTTCAACACCTTTAAAATCAATACAAATCCAACCAAATGTAAAAACAACCATGCCATGAATGCATATTTCCACAATGTAATTTCCCTCTTATTTACGCCGCTCTGAAGCTGCTGCCGCAACAGGAATGACAACCCTTGTTGGGATTCTGTCGCATCAAGCAAGCAGATTTGAATGCTAAACCCATTAGCCAAGCATCACTCACAGTCAGAGCTGGCGATGATAAATAACCCAACCAGAGAAATCTGATTAGGAGCGACAGAGGCAGGGGATCTGAAGGAATGAGTAACAGCAATGTCGTTGTTATCGGGCCTCAGTCAGATTGGAAATCACACACCGAGAAAACATGAAATGTTCATCTGCAATGGATTGTGTCGGCTCTTTTCCTAAAACATGGGTTGGGACCAAAAATTGGGTTGCAATTAAATCACTTGGTGGGTTGCAATTAAATGAAAGCTGAACTTTGACCACATGTTGGTGAGTTCTGACATGCCAAAGTCACTGATCTGCACAATAAACAGGCTGGTTTATAGGTATATTTTAACCTGGAAGAAACTGTGAGTTGTTGGGTGATAATGTTGCCTTGAGGGTGAGGCTGTGGTTGAGTGAATCATTCACATTCACCTGGCAGTCAACTATGTACAGCCTGACATTCAAATACACAATTGTGTACTGCCTGTCGCTCTGGCTCTGTTTACTATTTTCATCTGTTCTGAGTCCTAATGAAAAAAACTGGATGATGGTGGATTATTCATCATATTTCGTTGATATCTGCTTTATGGCAAGAGTTTTTAAAAAATGAAGGGCACTAGTATGTACTTTTGAAATTAAACAGAGGGATTACAACGGATTTCATAAGCCATCATGACACAATCTGCATGGTAAGACCAATTTTGGTGAACATTTAGACACTTACACACAAAAAAGCCACACAAGATTAGTTTCTTAGATGTAGTTTACTCATTTTTCCCCAAGAGTTAGATGATAAATGAATACCAAATAAATTTACCACTTTCATGTCTGTGTGTTAAGTAACCAACTCTTAGCTTAATTTAGCAAGACAAGAAGCAGGGGAAAACAGCTAGGCTGTCTTTGTCCCAAGTTAACAAATACTCCTATCAGCCACTCTGTAACTTTCATGTTACACTAAAATGTTCCTCCTCCTATTTTTATTCTAAACAGAAATGTAAAAAGGATAATTTTGTGGTTTCACAGAATATATGTGCTGTAGCGACTGTTTCTCCCTACTACTTCTTTACGTTCTTCAGGCTGGCAACCTCACAGTGACAAAAAAAACTCAGCATTCACTGTGCCCAGCCACTATTTGCCAATTAATAGTTACACTGTATATATAATATGGAATACTAAGAACATTACAGTTGGACTAATCCAATTAGGGTGCATATAACATTTAATCAACAGTAGCCATCATCATCATCACCATCTGATTTTGTACTGTAATACTTTATCTGCAGTACACTATAAAGCAGTTATGTCTTAACCATGAAAGGTTTGTCTTTTTTCTCTTTTTTAAGAGCCCCATTTCCAAGCAGTGTCACACTTTAAAGGTCAACCTGGAGTCAGCATGCAACATCTCAATGAGACAATCGATTCTAACACCTTAACCTGGCCACTCGGGTCAGATATATACATTTACATTCATTATAATGACCCTTAAGGTCGAACTGAATTCAATTACATAATATATCATTACATAGAAAATAAACCCATGGCCAAGGTGAGTCTGTGCAAATGAATCTTTTTAATATTGGAACTGAATTTCAGGTAAAGAATCAGCGTAATGAAGGGCAACTGGCTCAAAATGCTGTTTTGTTTTTTCCCTTAAAATCAAACGGAATGGCAGGGTTATTTTAATCTAGCAGTGACTGTACAGCATTGAGCAACAACATTATGATACACAATACATTTGTTTGCATATCATAATTAGCAAGATTTTCCCCTTGCAGCCCATGACACACAAGCACACCACAACATCAAACCATCATTCCTGGTTAATTATTAAGAGCAAATTCAATTTACCAGTTCACTGACAAGCCCATATACCTTCTATACCCAGCTGCATAAGCGTTCCCTGTGACAAACAATTACACAAACACACACACATACAACGATTGACCTTTCCCATTGAGTATTATTAATACATGCAGGTCGTATTAGAAAAGGTTAACGAGCAGCAAGGCCAGCATCGCTCACATGGAATACAAACAAGAATAGTGGAAGTGAAGAAACAGGTGGGAGACCGGGATCACGTGACTTTTAGTACCATTGAAAGATATTAACATTGTATGTAATTGCAATCACCGCACGTAAACACACCAAAAAAGAACGGCCTCAATGGCATTAAGTGACAGAAGGCGTTAACGGTTTAGAGAAGACATGACCAGAATTTGTGGTGAGTTCAAACAAATAGCATGGTATCCGCAGCAGCTGAGCTTGTTGCAGACTTGAATATGCTCAGTCATTTGGACCATACTGTTATACCTATTTTTCAAACATTTAAATACAACCAAAGTTTAAGTGTAACAAAATATTAAGCTCAAAGGTCCACTTTTGTAGTCTTCCTTTCAATCACATCTCATTCATACAGCCATACTCATACAGTTCTCATCACAATACCTACGTCTGGAACTTCAGTCATAGAAAAAAAGGTGGTGATGTACATATATATAGCCTCTGTTCAGGGATGGTCTTCCTTTAATGATGGCATCATACGTCGGGGGTCCCTATAATCTTTTTTTGGCCTTCGACTGAAAGGTCCGAAAGCTAGTAAGTGGATCTTTATGCTTGTTTAATTTTGTTTCTAATACTGTTCCAAGAGGTCAATGAACTTTTTATGTTTAGATCTTTGTTTACTTTTTCATAACAAGTGTGCCCTTGGGGGCATGCAAATAATGACTGTCCACTCTCAGAAGCAAAGGTGGAAATACTGTCATGTTTTTCAAGTAACTGAACACCAGGCTGTAAAACATGGATCACCCCCTTCACTAGTTGAAAGTTTCAAGACTGTTTCATCTCTCACCACACCCAGCATCACTGATGGATGTGGTTGGGTGTGGTCAGAAAAGTGCTTCCTTGCTCATGTAACTGGACCCAACACTGATGTCACGGGGTCCTGGAGAATTTCTTTACATCATTACAGCAAGTTAAGAAGTTAAACAACTGGAGGTCAGCAAGGTTACTCTTTTAAAAAATGCAAAACCAATGAGGCGGATGGCTTGGCATACAGACTGTCTAACCTTGACACAGAAGACTGTGATTCACATTCTGTTTCCTGAAAACAACTTGGGTTTCTTAGCTGATCAGAAAACCCTCATGAAACAAATCACGATAATCTTGTGGAAAAAGATGGCCGGCAAAGAATTTGCATGCACTGCTAACAGTTACAGTATGTGTCATCTAGGAAAGTACAGCACAGGGAAAAATCATGTGTGGTTGGACAAAAAATATACAATATACATCTGAAGATCTGAAGCTGCTCTTTTTCTTTCTTGCATGCCCAGAAAAATGTCCAGTCACTCATCCTGTACATCCTAAATGACCTGGAATATATCTCTTCTTTCTTCCCACATCATAGAGCTGCTATCCATGGCTCAAAAGTTTAACAGTCTTTGAAACTACTTTAAAAAATGTGGAGTCACGAAAATAAATGTAAGTCACAAATGACTTAGAACATCTGTGTGTGTGTGTCTTTCCGTTTGTCTCTCTCTCTCGCTCGCTCCCCCTCCCTCGCTCTAACTGGGTCAGTGTGATGATGGTGTCAGTGTCTGGACTCAGCAGCAGCATATTTGCATCAGTCATCCCAACTAGACCGTGAAGAGAAGGATTTCCCTGCTCAGCTGTGCCAGTGAGTCAGTGAAATTTACCCTCATAAAACCCTACTGGACTGAAAAGAGGCCTGGGGAAACCTTAGATCCATTTAATGGGCTGAAGTTCAGGTTCTTTGCTTTTGGCAATGCAGATACACTGTAAGCAGGACCAATACTTTACATAATGAAGCTTATAAGACATGATTCTAATTGTTTTATATATGTGTTTTTGGAAGGACGGAGACTCTGCTGTGGTGAAAGATCTCAGTGGTCATATTACCAGATCTGCACTAGTTGAAAAATCTGACACACTTGTAGCCTTATCTAATTACTGATTTCTTGCTTCTGTATTTGCAGTTAGATAAAGTCCTGGTTAGTAAGTAGAAATCACCTCAAAGAAACCTCATTAAACAAACTTTTTTTACTAAAAAGAGGGAGACTACATACTATTTTATTCTCTAACATTTGTACCTTTTGCTTTCATTTTATTTTTGGCTCAAAATCATGGGAGCGAGGTTGCTATTCTCAAATGCACTGTCAAAAGTGCATAGCATGAAATGAAGAGTGGCAGGAAAAACATTCAGAGCTGTGAACTGCATCAACACTTGTGATGGTGTGCACTTAATTCTGCTGAGACACAGAGACAGCCCTCTGGTGTGCTTTAAGGTTGGAGAAAAACCCAGTGGTGCAGCCAAAGCAATGCAACCAAATTCAACCTCTAATTAGGCCTGCTTATCCAAATTTAGAAGGCTGTGGTAAAAAAAAAAAAAACATGATATAAGCAGCCTCCAAACATCCTTGAAAATTTGGCTGCAATGGTAAATTGGGGGTTTTATTAATTGAACAGTCAGGCTTGGTATAGCGTTACAAAATTGTGATGAGGCTGAAAGGTGCAGTCACTGTGAGACCTGAGCATTACTTCAACCAGCATATCCAGTTACAGGGGGCTGCCTTGGTTCCATTTCTCACCTCACTGACAGTGAGGTCATTGAAAAAAACGCGCCTTGAAAAAAACATCATTCTTCTAGTTTGCTTGATGGACAATTTTGAGAAAAAAACATGAGACAAGGGATGTGTACAAACATAAAGGTAGAGATAAAAGTCACTCTGACTCATCACCTTACCAACATTTCCTTTTCACCCCCTTCTCTCTCGTTCTCTCTCTCTCTCTCTCTCTCTCTCTCTCTCTCTCTCTGTCTCTCTCTCTATCTATCTCTCCATCTCTCCATGAATTCTTTGATTATAACTTTTCCAAGTTTGAAATTGATGTTTTTTCTGTCTTTTTTCCCCCTGGACGTGGGTCAGCTGAGAGTCAGTCAGATGGGCCTTGATCCTAAGCTCACTCTCAGGTAAACTTTCAACTAGAAAAGACCCCTATTGCTACTTTCAACAGTTCATCTCCCTACTCTCCACCTTCTCCTCCCCCTCCTCACTGCTGCAAAATGCTTTGTTGATAAATCCACTTCAGAGGTCTGTGAGAAAATTTTACTCACCTCCTTGTGCAATTTGTGTAATAGGGAAGTGTTGCATGAATTTGTGTGTGTGCGTGTGTGTGTGTATACTAAGATGCCCACATACCTCTGTACCTAACAGATGAGTTTAAATGCCACACTGATATCTGATCTCAATACAAACTCTCTTTAGAGTCTTTCTTATGTGGACGTTAAGTTGTTATGATCAGCAGGGCTCAACACACTCGTACTAAAATGCATGAATACACACTGAGACAGTAGTGATAACGCACAACTGCAAGAATGCCGTTATTCTGTCATTATCAGATTAGGCAGCCACCCACATCTTTAGACCCAACTTGGTGTTCAGAGCAAACTGAGAAATACACAGTAGGAACTGCAGTTGTCTCACTCACACACACACACACACACACACACACACACACCAGCAGACTCACAAACACATTTGATCAGTGATACCACTTGCTGTGCAAAAAGGACAGTTCTTCTGCCAAGGAAACATGCTGTTGGCGAATGCTGTGAGAGGCTGTCGTGGAGTCTTCTGCTCACTTAGCACTTCACACACAGTCTGTCATACTCTGTGTTACTCACTCAGCAAAAGCATGAAGTGTGTGCAAGTGTTTTGTGTGACCGTCCAAAAAAACACAGTCCTGGATAACCTGGAAAGAAAGTAAAAGAAACAGAAGAAATTATTCTAAGTTTAGAGGCTTAGTTGGTTAAAGCCCAGAGTTTTGGAAAGAGGCAGCAGGATAGAGAGTCATCCTCAAGAGGATGCTTGATAACTGATGAATGACCCCCAGCAGGTAACACAACATGCAAGCAGCACATAATTATTCTAGCTTGCGAAGTGGATGAAATGTTGTATAGTGTTAACCACAAGGGGGCCACTGATACAGAGGGTGGTGATGGCGCAGTGCGGTGGTGGTGATGGAGCAGTGGATAAGACACATGCCTTTAGTGTGAGAGACCCGGGTTTAAGGCACCAATGTTTCCCTGAGCAGGACGCTTAAACCCCTAGTTGCTCCAGAGGCGTGCGACCTCTGACATATATAGCATCAGCTAAAAGTATGTATGAATGCGTTTTTATCCCCTTACTGACTCTGTAGCGCACAGTTAGCATAGTGTTTAGATTTTTTAAAACTATGTACATATGAAACACACACAAACACACACAGTCGTGTTTCCATCACTTCAGAGGACATTACATTGACTTACATTAATTTCCTAGATACTTACCCTAGCCCTAATAATAACCACTACTTGCATAACCCTGACATTTAAACCTTAACTTAAACCTTATCATACTTTAACCTTAAACCAATTCTTCACCCTAAAATGTAATGACAATCCCCACAATGTGACTGTGCAAACAGATTTATGTCCCCACAACAGGAGTATTAGACGCTCACACACACACACACACACACACACACACAGCAAACGCACAGGCACACTCACATATGCTCAGACTTCTTTCACTTCCTTTATCCCCTGATTCCATGTTGATTGTGCTGACACAAATACACCCCTCACCCACTGTCACCCTCACATATGCACACACACACACACACACACACACACATACACACATCAAACATCACTTCTCCTGGCATGCATACAAAGAGACACAAATACCCTCCCTCTCTCTCTCTCTCTCTCTCTCTCTCTCTCTCTCTCTCGGATGCAAACACACCCACACACACACACACACAACAGCGACCTTCCATATGAGAGAAATACCTGACGTAGGCAAACTACAGTCAACTACTGAGAGGTGTTAGTTTGGTACCTGCAGTACAATACCATTCAATGTGTGTGACAGTCGGTGAATTTGAAAAAAAAGAGTAAGTGTATTTTTGTGCAAAATGGATTGCACTCACTAAGGCTAATCTTTAACTTTAGTCCAATGATGCAGCTTCTCTCTCGTTCTCTCCCTCTCTCTCTCTCTCTCGTTCTCTCTCCCTCTCTCTTTCACACGCATGCCATCAAACAAATGCATGTGTAGGACTATAGGACTGCCAACAGTCATGGGCAAAACACACACATGCATGCGTGGACACACACACACACCCACAATACACACAGTGTGACATCAGTTTCGCTCCAAGCATTGTGATAGCAGGTCAAACTGTTCAGCTACGGTATGCTCCGCCAAAGCATCTCTCAGGTATCTCTTTCAGGCTTCAGGTGAGTGATGACAGCATATGTGTGTATGGGTAAGCACTATAAACATCACGTCACACATAACTAGAATCCTGTTGTCATTCCTTTTAATGTAATGTAGATAGCCATGCCATTGTGTTGCATCTGTATAGTTGTGAAGCACAGATAAGAGAGTGACGGTGTTTTCATTTATTATGCTCTTAATAAATATTGAAGTAATTTGAAATATGCTGATCGGATCCCTGATAAAAGTGGAATGAAAGGTGCTGTGTCATAGTTTGTCAAAACCAAACAAAAAGTCTAATCAAAGCTTTCAGTTGTTGTTGTTGTTGTTGTTGTTTACAAAGGTTACACATATAAAAAAAATTTACAATAAAAAATGTCAGAAAACACAAATCCCCCTGAGTACACCTTAGACAGAAGATTAAGTGCTTATGAGGTTTCATAGATATTTGCATGCTGAAAAGTTAAAATATTTCACCAAAGCCAGTAGCTGTTTGGTCAACATTCTCTCTTCTGTCCTGTTTTTCTCTGAATGAACGTCATCCCACATATCCGCGAGGACACACAGATCAACTGACTTGAACCAATTAAGACTTAAGTCCTGTCACTCTTTGCCCCAAGCACCATGTCAGTCATGTGTACAAACTGACATACATACAAACAGTATACTGTGACAAAAAGAACCAGCGACCTTCATCGTTGTTGTCAGTTAGTAATCCATCAACTCTTGTGGTGATAAATGCTACAGTTCCACATGTCACATGTGTGTTATATCTGTGCGTTTGCATGCTTGTTTTCATGTTCCCACATTGCACTAGTCTCAGTAATCTGTATATTGGTTCCGAGGGGTCTGCAGTTGCCAAGGATGCCTTAAAAAGGCTAAAAAGAACAGAAAAAAATGGCTAGTCATTAGTTGTGTTAATTACAGCTAGTCAAATATAACTCTATATATAATCCTGATTGAGTTTAATCTAAATGTAGCTAATGTTAATACAGCCCTATATCGGGTAACAAACGTGTACTATTCTCTCAATTTCTCAAATTCCTGGGTCAAATTAAATAATTAATACACTTACGGTCCACATGTTACCCTCAAGCCAAAGTTGAATAAAGGGTAAATACATATGGAAACATATACATAAAAAGCTGCTAGCTTCCCAGATGTGATTAATGAAGTGAGAGTCTCAGTCGACCCCTCTGACCTGCACCAAGGCCATATAGGACAGGAGCCGTAAAGCCCCGAGGCAGTGTGCATGTTTGTGTGTTAATGGGTGAATGAGAGAAAGAGGTATGTGTGTGCATGTGTGTTACAGAGTGTGTTTATGCATATGCGTACGTTCATATTGTGTGTGCAAAATGTGTGCTTGTGTGCATTTGAAGCAACATACCCTGAGGCTGTAACAGACGGACTCTAAACCACGTTACCCACACACCCCACTGCCTCGCTTAATAGTGCATGAGATAAGAACATTTGGACTTGTCCCTCCACCACCACCACCATCACCACCAACGCCTCCTCCATGGGAAATTGAGTTTTATGACTCCCCACAATGGCTCCAAAGATATGGACTGTCAACAATTTGGAGATGTCCTGGATGGGTTGACTGGGACACCTAATATAAACACAGACACACTCAGTAGCTCAACAGCATTGTATGGGTGAAACTGCACACTTCGTATATACACACACACACACACAGATACACACAGGCGAACACACACTGTATGTGTACACACATGCGGCAAGCACAGAAAAACACAGACATGTAAATAAACAGACATGCACTGGCACAGATGCACAGACAGATACATTGTACACATGGACATGAACACATGGGCACCAGGGGACACAAACAAGCTGGCTTACACACAGGCAAAGCAAAAACACACTACATCACGATTCATCCATCAAGATGTACTGTGTACAAAATAAAAGATCCACCTGGTCATCCTATCATATCAACTGTTCAGGAGTGGCCTGTCTGAGAGGCAGACTGGGATAGTGGTGACAAACTAAATAACTAAACTGAATAAGACACATGCCTTTGGTGTAAGAGACCCGTGTTCAATTCTCCACTGTGACACATCCACCAATGTGTCCCTCAGCAAGACACTTAACGCCTAGTTGCTCCAGAGGTGTACAACCTCTGGCATACTTAGCACTTTGATAAAAGTGTCAGCTAAATGAATAAACATAAATGAAATGAGGATAGAAAATCGACAGTAGAAAAGTTGGCTACATGTTGAACATTAAGTATGTTTTTCTCCCAATAGTGTTGATATAACAGCAGGACAATTTCTTGTGTACAGAGCCAAGTTAAAGTCAGAAAGATTTAACACTTTTTTTAAAAAGTACAATCTGGTGTGGACTACATGACAATTAAAGCACCCTTCCCAACTCTGGAATCCTGGTTTAAACTTCCTCTGGCATTACTGGTGCAGTTAAACAAGTGTGGTAACCCAAGGAATGAGCAAAGTAATCCAAACCCCACTCTAAAAGTAATAAATCATCATCCTCCCCATGCAAGTCAGAGGTAATCTGAGGAGCGAAACCTTCTGAAACAGCAAACTCTCACAGAGATCAGATGATTTGACTCTGCAAGACAGTGACTCAGTCAGGGTGAGACGGAAGCAGAGCACACCTGCAAAAAGAAGGTCTGTGCAACAAAGCATTATGGACAGGGACAACAATAGCATCTAGCAAAAGGAAACCGAAAGAGAGAAACAGGCATTTAAAAAAAATCCATCACTGGTGAGAAGACACGAGCAAATTTATTCTCAAATGCAGTAATGCAGACAGAGAGAGGTGGAGAGTGGGAGGAAGAGGCAGACAGATATAGCCAGAAATGTACTGAGAGAGAGAAATAGAAACAGACACGCAGGCAGACAGAAAAGCAGCCAGAGATCAAGAGAAATAGTGAAGGAGAGAGAAAAAGACAGATAGGCATCCCAACTGTGACAGGCGGACCACATTGGCACATGGAAACTTAGAGTGCAAATGCTGAAAGACAGCAAAGCATAACAGCATGAAACAGAGAGAGAGACAGAAACAGCGAGAGGCAGGAGGGAAGAAAGTCAAAGTGTAACTAGAGGGGAGAGAAAAAGAGAAAAAGTGACAGAAGAGGTAGCACATGTAGGGTTTATGAGTGAGAGCTTGAGATGATGAGAGAGACATACACAGAGAGTGCATAACTCAGCAGGGATTCTTACATGCTCGTCTAAGGGCACAGTCCAGCAGAAGAAGAAAAAATACTCCACATGACAAGGACAACTTGTCTGTCCTCCACACTCTCTTTAGTTTGAGATAGTGAAACAGGCCAACCAGATTACCAGCCGTCCACACTGTAAAACATGACTGCAGCAAACCATCAACTTTGATGGATTAATAGTTTTTACAAGGACGTTACAAAGGGACTGCTCTAACTTCTTTTGAGACTGTGTGTCCCAGAATGCATTCTTAAAAAATAAAATAAAATAATGATGCCATTTGGTGTGGTATTTTCATCAAGTGAGATGTTTTCGCTTTCACAAGGTCTGACAATATTTTTAGATCCTTTGGAAGCTCCTGGGACAGATGAGTCAGCACAAAATGACAGCATGTTATCAGTCTACCAGACTAAGATACTGAGCTCCTCTGAGACAAGAATAATACAGACCCTTGTCTAAAAGTATGGAGTTACCCTTTCAAGTGGATGCAAATTAGTATCTAAAGTTTTGAGGAGTAATGTTAACATTTGTGGCTGGCAAAGTTGCTGTCATTGTCAAATTTGCATTTCTGTCTAGCATCATTTCTGTCAGTGTGGAGCCGAGTGAACTGGCGATGAACTGCAGAGGAAGCTGGCTTAGTGCTCTCGCTGTCTATTGTGGCACAACACCATCTCACTGTGCGTGTGCGCGATAGAGAAAATCAGAAAGAAGAATTAAGTCAGTTACAGAGATAAAGAGGCAGAGAGGAGGGGAAGGCCAGGGGGGAAGAAAGATGGAATAAATTGAGGGGGGACAAAAAGATAGATGGAAAGGGAGTAAACTGGAGGGAGAGAGGGTCGGAGAGGAAGTGTGAACACCCATTTGCGAGCGTCCTTGTGTCTGTGTGCTTTCATACTGAATATCTGTTTTTGAGTGGCCACAGTTCACTGTGTCAGCATTGCCACACACAGCTGAGGACATCAGAGAGCTTACTAAGTAGCTGGTGAAGCAGCATCTCTTTGCAGGCACACACACACACACACAACAAACACAAACAGTAGAAAAAAGAGAGGCTCACAATTGCACACAGAATCACTGATGCACATTAAACACTTGCACACTCACACATATGCATACTGTCTGGGATGGAAGTGGATTATCTACCCAACCCAACTGAAAAGGTAGCCTGACTAGTGCACAGGGATTAACTTTGTATGTGCAAGAATATTCAAATTAATCTGGATTTTTTGGGGGGGTTGCCAGAACAAGGCCAGTCAGGTTCCTCTAGCTGCCTGAGGTGGCGATGTGAGGCAGGTAATTTGGAATAAAAACCAATGAGTCATATTAATGGACAATAAAGTTGCATGTGAACATTCTTAATTCCCCCTAGGCCAATTATGGTGTTTACATGGGGCTGCTTTAATTTGAAAAGAGGGCAAATTAGTCCTATGAACAAGTTATTAGCCTGAATCTAACATAGTTCTAGTACAGCAGTTACACTAGTTACATGAGGATTGTCCATTAAGGAAGAAGTAAATTAGTTTGCTAACAGTACAGGTTTATATAGTAGGGACTGTTTAATTTTTGCATGGTTGATAGAAAGTTTTCTGATTAGCCAAGTAAAGATAATGTGCGGACATAGTACAGGGTCACTTGTAAGTCTAGCCTCTGACATCTATCTGAAAGCTAACACTGCCTGTCTGTCAGGCTAATAGGCTAATGCATAATTGAAAGCATGACTCATGCTTACTCAGCTCATTTCTTGGCTGAAGATGAAGCCTTGACCTTGTCTGACAAGAAATTTGTGTCCACTGTGAATCAGCACTGGATGTTTAGTCTTAATAAGAATAGTGGCTTAATGTTGAGGTGTTGTGAACATTGCCACAGGCTGTACCAAACACACTCTGTGGGCTGGGCGTGGTTGTGTGTGTGTGTGAGCGTGTGTGTGTGTGTGAGTGATAATTTCAGTACCTAAGATTGTCAGCGAGTCACACACATACAGTACACACAGTTTGAGTCAGAATCTAATTTTATTCAGCAAGGACATTTACAAGTACCATGAATTTGACCTTGTGAACTGGCACTGGCAACACAGCATAAACAGAATAGCTAACGGCTGAAGCATAGTAATTAGATGCATAATAATAAGAGCAGGGCATGACTTGGCCTTATTCAGCCACATTCCCACCAGAGATTACGCATTGAACTCATATGAAAAGACCTGAAAAGAAATATGTCAACCTTTATTGTCCACTGGATCTTTTATATTGTCTATAAAAGCCTTAGCTTGAAGGACACGTTCACATTAGTTGGGGATTACTGCAGGTGAAAACAACAATTTAGTTACCTTGCCACATGTTTATATATATATATATATATATATATATATATATATATATATATATATATATATATATATTAGGGGTGGGCATAGATTAATTTTTTTAATCTAGATTAATCTAGATTAATCTAGATTAAAATGGCCCATTTGAATTCTGCGAGGCATTTACAATATATGATGTGACGGGTTTCAAGCCAGGTTTCAAGCCAGGTGGCGCATTAGACCAGGGGCTCATCTCCTGTTTCCAAAATGCATCACAAACTGCTTGAGAAAGCTGTTCTACTATGATAATTGGTGATGAAAATAAATCATGTTCAATAACTACTTGAGACTGGAAGAACTCCTACAGTAAACTAATTCCGCATTGCACAAGGTGCAAACCAGGTGTTGTGCCGAGTTTTGCCTGCCTGCCGAGAATTGCATGCACCTCCAAATAATGCTTTTAAATGCTGTAAAATTCTTTGTGGACATCATCATTGGTGATAAATTGATTTTAAGTATATATTTTATGAACGTTTAGAGTCTTTAATATTTTAATACACAAGGCTAGAAGGACCATTCCTTGACATTCAGTACATACATGGTGATAAAGCTGTTTGATCAATGAGCACAGCAAAGTGTCTGAGAAGGACCTAAAGAGGTGGATGCATAATTCGGCAGATCAGATTTTGTAGGCTCCCTGCCGAGATTTGCATCCACCTCTTTCTCAGCATAGATGACCGTTAGCACCAGCGGGTTGCATCGCGATTCTCGGCAGGCAGGCAGAATTCGGCACAACACCGGCGGCTTCAGAAATGTTAGGTACACAAAGTGCTGTCCAACAGCTGTCTGTGGACGTGTTGCTACAGTTAGTGTGAGTAAATACCGCACAATGCGTTTTTTAATCAACCGGCGTATCAATAACTAACCTGGCTAGTTGTAAACAAACAGCTGGCCGAGCGAGGTTGTAACTGGAACGCCGTCAACTCCGGGTGTGACGTCATTCCCAGCTCCGACCTCGAGGTAAATTGAACGCAGCAACAGCTGCATCCATGTTAGCACGTCACGTTTGATGTGGTAATTTCACAGTAGGCAGACACACAGGTTCGAAGACTTGTTCTCGCCCCCTACAGTGCAATTCGGTATAAATCTGTGCTAAAATATCAAGGTGAAAGTCATCATAGCTTGCGTGAGTATAGACCCAGCTCCCAACCCAACTTTGAGAATAGATATTTTTTTTATTGCCGATCGATTCACGTTAACGCAGCCGTTAACGCCGATAACGGCTGCTAACGCATAACTATATATATATATATATATATATATATATATATATATATATATATATATATATATATATATATATATATATAATTTTTTTTCCTATTAAGTTAATATTCTGAGAGCTTGATACACTAACAGTATCGGGAACTGCTGTACAGACAAGTTTTATATTGAACGTGGCAAAAGCTTCTTACACATACTTCAGTACATAATAGACACATGCTTTTGTTATGAATAGCATGAGAAGTACATAATAGGTGCTTTCAAATCAAATCCTTAAAGTCATGCAACAAATATGAAAAAATTAAAATTAACATATATATATATATATATATATATATATATATATATATATATATATATATATATATATATATATATATATATATATATATATATATATATATATTTGAAGTGCTTTCAAATTAAATTTAAACTCATACTTAACTGTTGTATGTAGTGCCATGTTTTATAAGAAATTGGGCTTGTATCCAGCAGTGTTCAGCATTTAGGCTGTAACCAGCATGGAACTACTACATTATTGAGAGCAGGGCATTTACTTGGCCTTATTCAGCCCATTTCCAGACACTCAGATTATGCCTCGCACTGGACTGGAAAATCGTGTCAATGCAGATACTCTTACAGTAAGTCTTTCATAGTCTGAAGCATAATCTGCCTCCAGGAAACGCAATATTTTTACATTTACCATCACATGGCTATAAAAGGCATGTCCATACACAAAGATTCCAGGATATGACTGATCTCTGGTGCATATTTATTTTTTTAAAGGTGGGAAATCACCAATACAGTTTGAGTAATTTTACAGTATACTATTACATCATACATTACGTCATACATCATGATAATTAGTGTAACATGGTAAAATGTTCTCTTTGAGAATAGAATAATATTTGGATGGATGATAAATAAAGGGATAGAACGATAGGAATAAACATGTTTGTGCATTTATGCATACACAAACAGTTTTTCTGTGACTTAGATGAGGCTAGTTTGTTTTCCTGAGTTTTTCACATTTGTTTCACATCTTTAAGGATTTGATTTGAAGGCACCTATAATATACTTCTCACACTATTCATAACATAAGCATGTGTCTGTTATATACTGAAGTATGTGTAAAAAGCTTTTACCACATTCAACATAAAACTTGTCTATAGAGCAGCTGCCAGACACTGTCGGTGTATGGAGTATCAAGAGCTCAGAAAATTAATTTGATAGGAAAGACAAGACAAAAAAACTACAAAACTAGATTTACAGACTGGAGCCATTTAAAAAAGCACAGCTGTCCACATGAGATGTGTCATCTCTCCATGGGACAAATACAGCAATGAGCCGCATGATGCAGAGATCTTCGTCCCAAACTGTAATCTCATATTTCTGAATGCAGAGTTGGTTGTATGCATACACAAAGGAGTACCCACAAAAAAGCATAGACTGGGACATTTTATATTCTGATATCTCAGCTAGTGTTACAGGACACAATCTGACTCACATCATATCCAGCTAAGTTCAAAGATATCTCCATCAAAACAGATCTGATTAAGTACAGGTCAACCATAGTACACAGTCCTGACAAGGTATTATGCAGCAACAATAAAAAAGATATGAGACAAGATAATATTTTGGATTAGCCTGCTCGACTATCACTTCCCCAACTGTGGAAAGCGTATAGCACACAGCATCACATAAATACACACAAAGGTATTATTTTAGGTATTCCCGTCAAACTGTTTCCTGTTTAATACTGATATGTCACATTACTATAATCTGACAGCTACATCTGAACAAGATTACAGCTCATCGCCATACCTCCGTGAAAAAAGCTCTAAGCTTTCAAACAGCCACATTACCATGGATTAGCATTATAATAGAAGGACAGTACAATATCAACTTTAAACACCTGTTTTATTTTTGGTTTTATATCTGAAGTTTCCAAGTAGAGCAGAAGTTGTGAGAGGGAACCGACCGGGAATTCACAGTTTCTGATATCATTAAATAAGTAAGGACATAAAATATAGGATTGTATTGCATTATCTACAACAAAGAAGGGAAAGACAGAAAAAAAGTTCTAAAGTGACACTTCCAGGGCAGCAGAATTGGAGTTTCTGCTCATTTATTGCATTCCCTTATGGTTTTACATCACTGTATGCTCAGTCACTCTCCTTTGCTTGTATCCCCTTATGAAATATTTACTATTTTGCTTTGATCTTTTTTTGTTTTGCAAAGTAAATATTTTAAAATAATTACTGTCAGAATGTTACACGTTCTCAGGAAATCAGAGGATGCCAGTTTCAAACAGAACTGGAGGCTTTCATTTTCCTTTCAGTTTACAGGCTACGGCTGGCAGAAGCTTTAGTCTGTGCTAAACTGAGTTGTGACTGACAATTAAGGCAGGTTACTATCTAATGTAGAGTAACATTACTTTCTGGCTGATAGAATGATTTTGCAGAAGGAAATGTGTAAAGGTGGCAGCCCCCTCCTGTCTTCTCATCTCAGCTCTTGTGTCCCAAAATAATGCATAACCTGAGAAAATGAATGTCCCTACTTGGAGTTAGAATGGAAACATTGCAGTGTTTACTATACGGTATAATAGTCTGGTAAGCTTTAAGTGCCCACTAACCAGGGTCAAAGACAGCTGCTACTATGAAGCAACTACACCACTTCCCAAACTCATAGCAATGGAGTTTGGGAAGTGGTGCAACATCCATATCAGTTTTGGTCAGGGTATGATGAAACAGCCCTGATTTGCTATGACAAGTCACAACTATTGGCAACCACACAGTCCAAGGCCTATGTAGTTGTTGGCTATGACACCACAACATAGAATTAAGCCATACACAACCCCCATGTGATACTAACATAAGATGACAATCAAGGTGTCGTCATCAGCTACACCAATCACAGACACCTACACCTTGTCCTGCACCAGTGAAGAAGAAAGGATTGGAGACACAAGTTTTGGTGTGGGGCAGGTAAGGTTCAACCAAACACAACAAACCAAGAGTCATGGGCAGTTAATGTAGCATAGTGTGCGCTCAAACATGTTTGTCCTTGGTACAAAACGGCCAGGGGGATAACTGTGTGTGGAGCCAAAGCAGTGACACTTCCAGGTCATGTACGACTGAGCACCCAGCACAGAGGACAGTGAAACCAACGATATGCCTTACTCTCCTCCAAGTTGATGGACACCCCTGGGGAACAATTAGCTTGAGACATATGTCATTTCAACTAGACTGTACAATGCATTACATGACTGAAAGTTCTTTCATTCACTTAGACACAACTTGATCCTTTTCTGCACCTAACTGGATCAATGCACCACTCACTGGGTCTTACTTCTGTTTTTCAAACTGAAAATATTGCAGATGAAAAACAGTTTCAGTTATCTCCAAAGCTATCCATTAAAGACTAAAAAACTAGAAATAGGGCTTGAAGTTGAAATGTTCTTTGACTGGTCTGGCACTGCGAGGCCAGCAAAAGGTTGTCAGGGTCTACATAGGCATAGGCACAGGCATGAACCCGGCTCTAAGTTGATGTTATCAACTGTTTGTCTCACATTGACCAAATAGCTATTTGGCAACTAGGTTAATTTATATGTTTTACAGAGACTGTACATCAGGATTCAGAAATCACTGGTGGAAAGGGATGGTAAATAAAGGAGGGGGTGTGGCAGAAAGTTTGGTGCTAGGTGTTCCTGGCATAAAAATCAGTGGGAGCAATCAGGTTAAATCTTTAAAAATAACTACTTACGCCTTTATTAGGAATGAAGACTATACAAAAAAACAATTAGATAGCTAGCTTAGACAAAGATAGCCATTATAGATGAAGAGAGTGTCACCTACACATTAGATAAATTCTTACAAATAAGCAAAAATAAGTGTATACAATAAAAGCTGTGACCAAAATGATTTACTGAGTCTTTATCATAGTAATAAACCACTAAAGCTTACCAGTACTGATTTGACTTAAATACACTGTGCCTCAGTATGCAAGCCAGTGTTCATCCTCTAATGACACATGTGTGTGCGTCTGTGTGTTTGTTTCCATAAAAGCACTGCTTCTTAATCTCTGAACTACCAGACAATAACAGATTTGTCTGTGATAAAATCCTAGTCTTTACACATGTGTCTGTCTGTCTACCAAGCAGGTCTACCTTTAGGTGTGTAGTTGCTCTGTGTATGTTCCCGTATGGATATTCCTAGTGCATGCTTGTGTGTGTGTGTGTGTGTGTGTGTGTGTGTGTGTGTGTGTGTGTGTGTGTGTGTGTGTGTGTGTGTGTGTGTGTGTGTGTGTGTGTGTGTGTGTGTGTGTAAGTTTGCATGAGGAGCAGATTTAGCTTTGAACCCTGGTCTTTAGAAGGATTATCAGTCCATCCCCAGACAGCAACATGCTGTGCATTTATGGAGGTAATAAGTTGACCTGTAATAGACAGACAGACGACTGGCTAAAGCTCTTATTGAAAATTGTGTCTCTATATCTATACCTGGGCTAGGACAAAGGAGGGATAGAAAGCAATATCTTCGGGGGCATTTAGACCCACTGTGCAACACACCATGTGAGCTCTCAGCCGGTGAATTTTGATTTGGCGCTTACCTTTATGTGTTTTCCGACTGATTTGTCATGCCATTGTCTGCAGTTGCGTTTTGACTGCACCAAAATCCCAGAGGGCAAATGTGCAGTGGGCAGAAAAGTATGAGCGCGCAATGTGGCACAAAACAAGACATTAACATTTAAACCCAAACATAAAATTACTGAATAGCAATCTACATCACAAAGCTGTGTCCTCATTTTTCCTCAGAGATTTGTATCACTGCTTTTAAGCACTAAAAGCAGAAACAAGGTTTTCAGTTTGAATTCAGTCAGTCCACCATTATTTAACATTATCTGCTAGCTATTTCTCATTGCATGCATTTGTATGTTTCAAACTGGGACAAAATCCTTCAAAAGGTCATGCGCTGGTGGATGCAGACTGAATGGTTTTCAGGTCAAAGCAGAAAACCAAATCTTTGCAGCTGTTATTTGCCGAAGCAACCCTTGTGTGGTTCCTGAGTTCATAGCTCAAATGTTACTATCTGGGAAAAGCTTTATTGACTATAAAAAATAAGGAAGCTCTGCTATGTTTTCCTAAACTCCGTCACAGTCAGAAATAAAAAAATAACTTCCCCACTCATTTCATTTGAGAGAGACTTACTATAAACTGAAGAGAGACAGATTAAAGAGTGATATAAAGCTTACTATCTGTCTTAATCCTGTCATTTTCATATATCTTACCTGCTTTTTCCCTTCCCTCTCATTCCACCTCACTTCTCCTCTTTTGCTTCCTCTCTCTCCCTCCTTTCTTTCCAGACCATTATTTGCCCTCATGTCTGTTTTCCTGGCTTCATCTCCCTATGTTCCCTCTCTATCTCTCCCTCCCCTCCTTCAAACGCTCTGCCTTATGCGCAGTCATAAAGAAATAATTTATTCCTGTCCCCCAGTGCGGGTATGTATTAGCATGCCAGCAGAGCACGTTAACTTATCTCACAGCTACAGGCACTGAGTGGTAAAACTAAGCTCTGATAGTTTGCAACAGGATGACCACAGAATGCCTGTAGCTTGGAGAATTAGGACTGTCGTCACGATTAGTAACGGTGGGTCTAATGTTTTACTGCACTGTAATTTACAGTACTGTCCCCACAGTGTAGTGTCCTGTATGGCTCACTGATATGCACAAAGGGAGCATCAACCCAAATACATCTGGTAGGAAATAATAAACTAAATTATTATTGCTGCCATTTTTGAGCACTTGCTCCTCCTTATCAATTCATTTTTTTTCTGTCAAGGCACACAGTACATAACACATCCAAAATCTGTTTGAGCGGCTGTTCGACTTTGAAGATCCAGTTTGAAAATTATCCATCTGTCTGTGCTTGTATCAGAGCATCAAACATTACATTTCAGAGTGTAAAAATAGTATAAAGTGAATTAAGCAGAGTGTAAACATACACAGTAGTGGTTCAGTAATGTTTCATGTGTAAGTATCAAATGCAGCAAAAACAGATTGGACTTTAACTAGTGTTTGTTGTTTTGTTGTTTGATGAACCAGAAAATATACCTAGTGTACGCTTACATGTATAATAGTGATTTCCATGAGGGACCACAAGCTGTAGTGCCCACAGGCTACATGCAATGAATGGTAAAACTAAACCTGATAGCTTTCCTGAGGCTGACCACAGGATGTCTGAGAGAATAATGCTTCTGGGAGTGATTATCTATTTTAGGCCCAATGTTGTATTCTTGTTTAATGCACTTTGCATCACATCTGACCAGCTCATGAACATGCAATGCATAACAGAAATATAACTAGAAAAGAATAACGCAGACTAAAACATCTCTGTAGTCCAATCTCGGTGTACTACTTAGCTCCAACACAGTACTGTGCTTTATGGTCCTAATCAGATTTCACCAGAGACAGAATGAAGTACTTCATATTAGTGTAATAGCAAATACAGATGGGTGAGAGATTATGGTGACACAGATTTAGTTGTGCATATGCTGCAGAGGAAGAGATGGTGTGAAACCATTGCCCATTTTAATGAGCATTCCAGCTTCAACGGATATTGAGACTTGAGAGCTGGAAGATGCCGCAGATTTCTGTGCTAATGTTGTCCCATGTAACTCAGTGGATTAGGTTTAAAAGCTCAACTCCCACTGGGACATCTATACATAAAAAAATGCATGGTCTCATAAAGCACCCACCAAATGGAAAATATTATGAAAACTGCACTACTTGATAATAGCACTACAGATAAGCAATGTAATTAAGCTACACACAGTGAAGCATACTGTATTGTAGCAGAAACTATGCCTGTGCAATGCCTATTAATGGCACAGTGCTGTGCATGTTACAATGATTAGTTATGCTAAATCTGATGTTTCTGTTTTACTCATAAGTTCATAATGGATTCAATCTCCAATCCACGGTATCACAGGTAAATAGTAAGCCAGGATAGCCACTCCAAATGCCACAAGCAGGACTTAATCTGCAGAGCATCAGCTCTACTTACACATTAAATGAAAAATTATTGTTCTTATAGAAAACTACCATGCTTGCAATTGAAATGAGTAAAATCTGCTTAACAGTGTAGACATTATTCAGTTCCATATGTAATGTTACATAATTCCATGTCCAACAAACAAACAAAAAATGTGAAATTCAAGAGTTAATCAGGCAGAAATGAAGGTAAGATTCTTGTGTGTCTGATGGTGGGTGCACTGCATACACTCTGTCCACATTTCCACACCTGAACAGCTCTTTGCCCTCTCTCTGTCATTCTTGCATCCTCTCTCCTGAATTACTGTAGAATCATGACTCATCAGCACCCACACTGACCTATATCTGTCCCATCTGTGTCACAGTGTTGACTGACCTACATTCCCACTGATCCAGTCATATACAGGCTGTGATCTCAGCCTGTTCCACAAGAGCAGCAGGAGGCTGCAAAATGCAGTTTTGCCTGAGTCTTAAAGCTTGACTGTTGACAACTGCAGGTAAATTGTTGCTAAGATGACATAGATACTGTCAGGTACTCTTTTCCCCATACATCTGATGTGTTGAGCTGAATTAAGGCAATAATTAAGGTAATCTTTAATAATTTCTTTTCTATAATTGAGACTATAAAAAGCATACATTAATTCTATCTCACATAAAAAAGGAGCATCTCTAACAGTTGGCTGAGCTTACCACTTTGATCAATTATCTTCATTAGCCTGGATGTTGTTTCCTCACATTCTCATTTAAATCCAATATTTCAAGGGCTGATGTATATTTGGCTAATCACAGATGTAAACAAAAAAAATGTCATCTCTCCTCACTGCTCAAGTTGTTCCTTGCATATGCTTACAGTGATAAGCAAGCTATTTCTGAGCAGACATGGTAGATTATCATCAGCACACACAGCCAAGAGCAACATCTCTGTATTTTCTGCCTCTCTCTGCAGCATAGTAAGGCATGGCGAAAATGTGATGCTGCGGGACCATGTGGGCTGCCATGCACACAGGCTGGAGGTGGAGCTTGGATGCTGACAAATGCCACTGTATGCTCCCATTGGCTCTCAATGACATCATTGATAAGGACTGAGTCTTGCTCTCTCTCTCTCTTTCTCACTCACTCTCTCACTCTCACTTTCTCTCTCTCTCCTTCACACTAGTGTATGGAGAAGTTAAGAGGGCTGCTTGCAGCTCTCACTACATTTTCCCAAGATTTAACAGGCTTGCCTAAATCAACCGCTGCATATAAACAGGGACAATACAAATACACCTTAAATCTCACTCTCTCCTGAACTAGAGGATTTGAGAAAACATCTCTCTGGCTAGTGTAAACTAAACAAACAGCAATTCATGCAACTGCGGTACATTTGTACACCGAACACTGACACTGTAAAACATCTCAAGCCAAATGTAACACAGGACAAACGGGACTAGATAAGGCAAGTCTACTGAAAGTGAAACTTTGCATATGACACAGGGAGGTTGCATACAATATCTGATTAGCCAGGCAATGCATGCAATTTTGTCATGCAATTTAAAGAAAAAGGTTTATGATGTTTTGGGTACAGGCAGTCAAAAATATACATTTTATTTAGCATTAACTGTCAACAAATTATTATTATGCATGTGCAATGAATGGGCTAGTGGTCCAGTGCCAAAAAGTTTGAAAACTGTCCATATTCATGTCCATGTTCATAAGGAGCTTGAGGCATTTTATTGGCTGAGTACGTTTCTGACTGTGAGTTCAAGTATATGGCAAGTGTGAAAAGTCAACTCTGCACATCATAGCATCTGTTTACAAAATAAAACCCCAGGCTACGGCAAAGTTTCTGTATCTATAAAAATTTTTTCAACTTCCCACTTGTCATCAAAACTGCTTATATTGACTTCATTTCTGAGAAGCAAAGACTAACTACTGGCAAAACATGATAAGCTGGTGAATAACATCATCACATTATGGTTGTCTCCAGATTACCACATAGCCACACTCAAATGTTAAAATGTTAAACACACAGCCTCCGACAAAATGTAAGTGATTTTGGGAAATAAAAGGTGGCCTGTGTGTGTGTGTGTGTGTGTGTGTGTGTGTGTGTGTGTGTGTGTGTGTGTGTGTGTGTGTGTGTGTGTGTGTGTGTGTGTGTGTTTGTGTGTGTGTGCTGAGGCATGGGGTTGAAGGGGGGTGTCTTCTGGTCAGTTCTGCTTCCATGCGAACAAGCCAGTCCTAAAAAACAAAGCTGTTGAACAAGTGCCACAAAGTAATAACACCTACCCATGGAGAGGGCCGAGAAGGATCATAAATGCAATATCCTGCTATCCCAGTGACTTTGGGCTGGGACGTGTCTTGTGGAGAGAGACATACTAGATATTTTTTATAATCCTCAAAGTGTCTTCATGAGTTTTAGATTTCCAAGTGTGCCTAAAACGCATACCGCTTGGCACTGCTGCTGCTGCTGAAGTTTAAATCCTTAAGAGATGAGTCTTCACCTTCTCCAAAAGAAAATTGCACAGTCTCTTAATCCTCCTCTGCGTCTTAAAAGCAGCTTGATAGGTGCCTGTGTACATCTTCCATGTGATTTCCACATATTTTTACTTCCATAACCTCCCACAGGAGAAAGCGCTTTGCTGGTTAATCTGGTGTTAAAATCCACCTAAGGACAGAACTGAAAAAAAAGATTAAAAGCAGTGCAGTTAGAAATTGATGCAAGTGCAACACATTTTCTTGTTGCTTACAACTGGTAAAAATAAAGGAGAAAAATAAAATGATACATTATAGGATCAATGATATCTAATAGATCCATTAGGTGTTAATCTGTGTAAAAGTTGGTATGAGCTGAGTGAGTTTAAAATGAGTTGGAAAAAGTTGGAAAATCAAACATATCCAAAACCAAATATTTAACAGAATACAGAACTAATTTTGTTTCAAATAACAAATCAACCCTGTAAGTGCAAATTGTCTTCTATGTTGCCAAATAAAAAGTTAAAGGGTAGGGCCACTGTACAATGGAATGCAGCAAATTCAAACAAGTTGTTTGGCCACACCTTCACATGATGAAGAAAGTTTTTTAAAATCTTGTAAAATACATTTGTTATATTTTAGATACCCAATAAAAAATCTAAGTGAAACTCTCTAAGGAACCTCAAGGTAGTAACTTTTGATCTTGATGATCATCTGGCGGGTTTTACATATTTTGAAAGAAAAAGCAAAAATAAAAGCTTATTCAACACTTTGGAGATAAAACAACTAAATTCAAGATATGAAAATCATTTTATGTGTTCAAAAAAGTAGTTTCCTTTTGGATTTGCGCTCGTTTCTGCTAGTTTTCTTTGTATGGACTGAGAACAAAGGAGCCTTTACTGTAACAAAGAGGCTGCAGCGGCGTATACCTGTTGCTCTGTATCCAATAAACTATGACAAGTTTCTCGTGATTTTCGGGACGAACCTATTTTGTATACATTTTCCCCTCCAAACATTATTCCTTATTCGTGCAACAAGTTTAATTCTCTCGCTGTTTTGTATCTTTGAGACTTTACACCTGATTGCATTGTTCTGAATTCCCACAGTGCAGTGGCAACTTCGCAAGACAACGAACACCACTCTCACGAAACTACTCCAAGAGGAAATAACTATTTACAAACAATTTATGAACTAATACTTGTAACTTCGTCTTTTTTTCCAACGTGCGTAAATGGCAATTTTCTCCGCAAACTTCTGACAGGCAGTTGCTTTGTCTTGTGCGTCGCAACATCCCCTAGAGACAAAAAAATCAGCAGCAGTACAAACTCCATCTCACCTCCACTAAAGCTTAGTGTCACTGCATTCTAAGCATAACATGTGAAGTATTGTTGAGGGTTATGAAGATGCGTGCCTGAGCATCCCCTCAAGTTCTCTCCTCAAAGCGCCCCGCATCAGACAAAGGAAAGGGGGACCGCTCCTCTTGCTCTCTCTCTCCTCGCCGCCTCTGTTTCTCTATGTCTCTCGCCCTCTCTATCCTGCTTTGTGCTCAAGTTTGAGCGCTGACGCACCAACTACAGCACCAACTTTTAACTGGATATAAATTCGAAAATCGCTCCAGGGATGCAAGCAAACGCAGTAGACAACTCACCTCTGGATGGTTTGCTCTGCGCGCGTCGCCGTGCGTCGTGGAAAAAGTTTGAGAGGGCACATCCAGCTTTGTGTTGTGGAGTCCCCCTTTGTCTACACGTGTGATAGATGGATGGGGCTCCTTTGGCCGCGCCTAGTTCATTTCGCTCTCCAAAGAGTCCCGCCCTCTCAAAGTCAAGCAACTATGCACACAACAGTACAGACGGACTGTAGATATGTGTGTGTTTACTAAAAAGCAGCACAGTGCTTAATTGTTTGGTTTAAGATTTTATTTATTTATTTATTTTAGCTCACCAACTTCACTTAATCGGTGTATTTAGTTTTCCCAAACCATGCAATTAACTCAGCCATAATGAATTATTTTGACATTTTCTCCGTTTATTTCTTTACTCACTCATGCCTCTTTGTTTGCCACCCGCTAGCATCTTGTTTTACCCTTTGAGAATTCTCTCTCTCTCTCTCTCTCTCTCTCTCTCTCTCTCTCTGCTCTCTCTCGCTCTTATTCCAATGCCCATTAAAAGCAACATTTAAAACTAAACACTCTTTGGTCAATCTTTTCTTTTTCTTTCTTGTCTTGTCTTTTTCTTCACTGTTTGTGTACAAGTAGCACAGCCAGGCTGACAAAAACTTTCCTGGATGCACCACCTGGAGACTACCATTGTGTCTGGACAGCAGCAGCAGGGGAACAAAGGAAGAGACAAAAGGAAAAAAAGTCCAGAGTGGCACTAAATATAAATAATGACAAGGGGCAGCTCTGCTGCTACAAGAGGAAACCCCTGGAACTGGAAAGCATAATTTGGAGTCGAAGCTGGTATGTGAGGTTTGGAAAAATAGGCTTATAGCCTACTTTTATACAACAATATAATTATTTTATTATTTAATTGTACTCCCTACATTTGATAATATATAACTAGAATAACTGTTTAAATCCATGTGCATGCACATGTTTTATACTAGTTTTATAAACTAGACTTGCATTGTTATTGGATTTTAATTATCAGTCCAGTCTATTAATGTCACCTGCTCCTAATTACAAACTTAAACCTGATTATGTCCTAAAATTTTGTTAAACTGAGGGGAATAGATAAGCATTTTTTGTTTGTTTTTTTAACCAAAAAAATGAGACAGAGGCTATGTATGCATGTAATCAAACTACTTTCATATGCAGCAGTGGGTTTGCTGCAGTACCCTTTATCAAGATCTTTCCAACTCTATAGTAACACAAGATGTGAAAGTAAGAGGGAGGGAGTAAAGTAGAGCACACAAGAGAGAGAAGCAGAGAAGAAGTCATAACTGAATGTAATTTTTTATGTTCCAGAGAAAGAAATTAACTAGACCGACAATGGACATGTAATTACAAATACATGCAGTCATTACACGCACAAACAAACACACACGCACACACACACATACACACACAGTCAATGTGGCCTTGCCTATTATACTGCACTTGCTTCCAACAGACAGACAGGTTGTTCTTCCATCTTTTGGCAGACACACAGGAAGTACCAGTCTTAACCACGACGACTTGGGCCCTGAAAACAAACAAGACAAACAAACAGAAACTTGTCTGTGTGTTCCATTGTGCGTGATGTTCCTGTTTGCGTCAATGCAAGCCTACGGGAACATCTGAGATGCATAGACAGAGCCAGTCATGTAAAGACTAGAAAACAAAAGATAAGAGACACCACTGCGTCCTCAATTCACACGCCAGACAGATAGAAATAAATAATGAAATGGAATTCTACCACTCACAGGGAAACCTGTGTGAAATGAAAACAACACAGACACATGGTGTTAGTGCAAAGACAGAAATAGTAGGGGAAAAAATTAAATCCATAAAACAGGGAGAGGGGAGAAATAGTCATATCCGCGCCATCCTCACCACCACCACCCACCCCCTCTGGCTGAGCGAACAACTACATATACAGATAGGCAGATATCGAGATACAGTCATACATCTCTCACCCCCACTCCGGCAGAGCTCTTATCCTCCCTGCTGTGGTTTTACTGGGCCACTGACTCCAGCAGTCAGCCTGTTCTGCTCCGCTCTGCTCTGCCCTGGCTGCTGCCTGCGTATCTCCCACTGAGGAGTCAGCTGAGCCAGGCATGAGACTGCACACTGAACAGGCTACATACAGCTTAGAGGAGCTTAACACACACACAGAAGTGCTGGAGCTTTTAGGACATTTCCAAGATTATACCACACACTGAAGATATTATCTCTTGGTATGATACACATTTATCACCAGGGTGTTAAGAAATAATATACACTGGGTATTATAAAATGCATATGACTACCGGCTGAAAAGAAAGCTGTTTACGCTCAGTGTAAAGTCAGTAGTTACACACAACCAATTAAGCTCTGATAAAATGCATATATCTGCATATTCGTGTCATGCTGCAAAGGCTTAGTTATAGCAGCTTCATACAATCAGTTACAGATTAATGCACTGGTGCACGCTCACCATGTTCCCTCTACAGCTGCAAACATAGTAATAGTGCTGCATTTTGCATGTAGCTTCTGAATGTTGAACATACTGTATAAAATACAGACAATTACGTGTGTTCTCTTTTGTGTCTTGCACTTATCTTTATGTCCTCGTGAACTCATGACTAGATTAGGCTAATTCCTGTGCATAATACTGTGCATGGTAAAAAGTGAACCTGATTGTGGCATTACATTTTTATGAAATACATACTGAAGGTCCTGCTTTTTACCTCCTTATTACACAAAGCCAATTAAACTAATTTGACATTTAAATAAGGCTGAAGAGGCATTTTATTTGGCTACATAATGTACTATGTGTGACAGATACACAAACTAATGAACTGCCTGAAATGGCTTGCTACATACTATACAATACATAGTGTAGTAAAAAAATGCACATGCCTATGTCTTGGTATCTTAAAGTAATTTTGCATACAATCACAACATTAAAACATGCACTGCCCCACATAGTCAAAGTAATTTCACACAGCTAATAAAGCTATTATGCAATAGAAACTAACAGTGCTATAGTATTGCTTCAAGGAAGTCACACACAACAAATGCATACTGCAGGGTTTATAACTGCATGCTGAAGATTCCTTGAGAATGTCAAAATTAGGGATGTGACATGGCTGAGGATAGTAATTTCTTTTTTACTACTGAAAGAACAGCTATTAAAAAAGGAGATATAGTTGTTGATTTATGAGGTAGACATACAGTGTCTGGTCTTTCTGCAGGGGAGAACCATGTTGTCATGTGATTTAAATGTATGCCGAGACTGCATGCACATACAGACACACTTACCGAAGACAGACAGACATGCTTGTCAGCTACGCTGGAGGGCCCTTGGCTGACTGCTGCTAAACCAGCCCTTCCCCCACCATAAGGGTCTGTCTGGGAGAGGGGGAAGGGAAATCATGACTGTCTGAACACCAGACAGCCAGCATACAGCACAACAGGCTAGAACAGAATAGAAGAAAATAGAATAGGACATCACTTTGCCTGGGATAAAGCCCATGAAGATTTACCTCCCGAACTCCAGGAAACAGCCTTTATTATATCTCCCTTATGGTTCAGCCAATTAAGGTGATCCCAGTATGTGTTTATTATGTCTTCATTAATTATATAAATGGGAAACATTGTATTCTTCAGTGTGGGTTTCCAGGTCTCAGATCAGCATTGCCCCTGCTAAGAAACATTTGAATGCATGATGTAGATATAAGCCTTAAGGGGTCTTAACATGAAATCTATCAAATATGTGTATAATATGTAAAATATGATTATTGATTTGCTCTGTTTTATACTATGGAGATGTTTCTTTTCTATGGCTCCACAGGGGCAATGCAAGCTTCCCAAAGGCTTTACAGAATCAAGACCTTCCTAAGTCTATAGAGGGGAGAGCCTGATGTAAGACCTTTCAAATTTACTACTGCACTGTAACTGGGAAATAAAAAGTCATTTTTCATAGCTCAATGATGAGCTTTTCAAACACTTGGTAGACCTTCTAAGGGACATTTACACTCAAGGCTTAAGACATTGTTGTGTTACTTTCACAAAGGACATGAAAAATGCTGACTGTGAAATGTGAAATATTGAATGTGAATGAATGTGAAATATTGAGAAACAAAGCCCCTCCCTGTAGAGGGAAAATTATAGCAAAGAAATGTTTTTTAACTTATTGGTAACTATAACTAAAAGAATAAAACTCTAGAAATATAGACAATATGGCCATTTTATTTTTATTTCACACCGCAGTTACCGGAATCATTTTGCTTCACTCTAAAGAAGTAGTTGGTTAGTGTTTGGGATGCAGTATGTTGCCACATAAGGAGCGTCCCCCAGCCCATGTTCGTTGGTGATTCCATGTTAACCACTAATGGGAACCAATCCATACAGTTAAGTTTGCTATTAATCGCCATTTTTTTGTAACCAGATGAATTATTTCTTGCCATATAAAATGGATACTAAAACAGATACTAAAAAGCAGGTGCAGTGGTAAGCTGAGTGAATAGCTTTGATGGGCCTGCATGGTCTTGTTTTGGATACTTACTCTCCTTTACTATATTTTTGGAAAGCAGTTGACATAATCAATGCACAAAGTTGGCAAAGGTAATAAAGAGTCAGCCATTTCTCTCTTATTTATGGAATCTAACACCAACAGTCACAGAGAGATAAAAAGTTCAGGAAACAAGAAAAGAGTTGTAGTGTTTCAGTTCCAGCTGATATTTATTTCCTTCCTTGAAAAAGTTCTGTACACAAGTTTATATCAACAATCTGACAGGCAGTGAATGGACACAATTTAGCTGGCATGAGTTCCCCCTTTCTCTGATTCTCAAAAAAAGGGTGGTTCCTTTGTTTATGGCATGATTAGAGACAATAAATGATAATTCTACACAGCATATTGCACATGATGGATGAAAAATAAAGTCAATATATTTAAAAATGCTTTCATATATATATAAAAAAAGAGTCCTGAACTGACCACCTTAAATGTAAGTAAGGATGTGTAAAAGATAGCAGTTCTAGACAGTGCCTGTCCTCGATAGCAACAACGTACATAAACACACAATCTTTTTGCTTTATGATACAGTCAAATATACAAAGATCGAGTTCACGTTTCATCGTTTTTCATCATTTTTTCATTTTTTCTGAAAAACACAACAGCTAATAACCTGAATCTGAAATACAAATGCTATTCACCATGCCATAAAGATACTAAAACAATTATTAGCTAATAGTTAGCCGACAAGTAGAAAAGATTATATATTCAAATACAATGAGAAACGCAGTACAAGTAGATGTTGCGGAACTCAAGTCAGAAATTTGAATATGCTTGATGTTATCATCCTTGTTGTTTGCTTGCTGTATTGATAGCCGGTTCAATCCAGTGGTTGATTGGCAAATTTGACATCTATTAATGAAAACATCAAGAAATAAGTCAAATTTAAAGCTACAATCTCCTTATTTGTTGTCATAGGCAAGATATCTGATGGGAAATGCAAAAGCAAGTGGGTGCTTAAGATAGTGATGCTGTTAAACCCACATGGTCCACAGGAAAAAGCCTCTGGAAATAATGCATTCCTGTGTCTTTAAGGAGCCTGCAGACTGGCACTGTAAACGTAGAAGGTAGGCTGATACAAAGACTGGTGCTGCTTTCAAGTGCTGTCGGAAAAATCGTATTTGCTTCCTTTTAATGGGTGTTGAAGTATCTCGTGCCTGTAGGCCTACTGACAATAGAGGATGTTCTGGGACTGGACGTCAAAGAAGTCTTGTCAGTAGTTGCTGGTAAAAGTCAAAGAAAGTTTGCCAAATTAGTTGCTTAAAACACCAATTACAGACCTGATTCATATTATCTCCTCTGCTCTGTCACTTTAGTTTAAAAAAGTAGCTTGGTGCCTTAAATTTCTAAATTTACACTATAGGCACCACAGTGATATATGGTCTGTCTTGCTGGCTGTCCTTACAAAATCGTTTGACCAGGCATTAAAAACTCATGAGTACGAGCTTACCATGAGCACTTGAAGGCAGCTTAAAAACCAGCCTGCCGGTGTACTAAAAATTAGGAAATCCAACACAGCTGTATTAGTAGGCTACACACACCGATTGTTGACTCCCTCATTTTCTATATAGATTTGTACAAAAATACACTGAGAAAATAATCAAACTGTTTCCTCTCTTTTAAGTGTCCAAAAAGTGTGTACATTTAAATATAAAATGAAATCAAAAGTTGTGTGTTTTTAAAACTCTAGCCCTTCGCCTGAGAAGGAAATGTGACAGACACAGACATACTGACAGACAACCGTGTAAGAAAAAAAACAGGACTAGATCATGTATAGGGCCTACAAGAAATAAAAAAATGATCAAGTCAAAAATGCTTGGCCCCGTATATAAATACAACATCCCATATAAAATGGCATCTGAATACAAGTAGGCTACAAAACAAAGCTCAGAGGATGAAAAAAATCGGTGAGGATTACTCTATAGCTATCATCTGAAATGAAAGAATTTTGGTCCTGAATCAAAGAGAACACGTGTATAAAGTTCAGCACAGATTTGAAGTTGCGTTTGAATCCTGAAGTTTGAAAAATTACAACAGCTGGTGATTATTTCAATGTCCTTTTTTTTTAAAGAGAAGAACCGAAAGCGAGCGCCACCTACCCATTTAAATAACCCTAATACTAGTTTTCAAACTGCTCGACAGTCTCACAGAAAATCTCAGCACAAGATAGGAACAAAAGTAGGCTATCATGCTTAACATGTTTTTTGCTTTTGAGAAAATATTCGACTTTTAAAAAACATCAACCCACCTCGGTTTCATTAAAAATCCCTCTCGGTGACACACCACAATAAAAAATGTCGCACGACAGTCCTATTTCTGTACCTTTTTAGTGGTGAAGTTCACTTGGCGATTGGTAAAAATTTGTGAAATGTCCCTTTTTTTAAAATCGGCAACAACATTGATTAAGTGAACGGCGGACCGCGTAACGTGCAAATCGATCACAGTTAAGTTGTTCAGTTCAAAAACAGTTCAGGACTGAACGTCCCACTGCCATGAAACCCAGTTTCAGTCTCTCCTTCTCTTGTTTGCACTCCCTCCACTTCTGTGGTTTAACCAAGTCCCCGGTCCACGCATCCGAAGAAAAGTAGGAGCAAGTTATTAGCTTTAAAGTTTAGCTTTCCAAGGATTTGTAGCACTTGCCTATAAGGACGAGAAGGGACGGGGGCTAGTTTCAGTGGTTTTTTTAGTCTGATGTAGTTATAACACAAACTATTACGCCCGGTGCACCAGGAGCTCCCGTTTCTGTTAGTCGCTTTCTTTTGCCATTTTTGCACACTCAGTATGTAAATACCAGGTTGGAGATGGTGGACTCCAGCCAGTCCCCGGAGATCATCTCGCTGACTTCGGGCGTGCAGTAGTCGGGGAACTCGAAGTGCGAGCCCCCGGAGCCGGACTCAAAGTTCAAATCCAAGTCCCTGTCCAGCACAGAGGAGCCAAAGCTCCCCAGTGACATGCTATCAAAGCTGGGGCTCGGGTTAATGTCGAGCAAGTCGTCCTCGAACTCTTCGTCCTCCGAGGAAGAGGAGGAGTGGGACGAGGCGGAGGAGTGAGAGCCGGAGGGTGTAGGCGATGAAGCCCGCCGACTGCTGTATGTGTGCCCGGCGTGGCGCTCCGAAGAGCCGCCCAGGCTGCCGCTGCTGCCGGGGGAATCGGCTCCCTCCTCCCTGACGCTGGCCGCGTCCTCGTACAGGCTGAGCGGGTCGCTGGAGTCCGCCGAGTTGCTGAGCGTCGGGCTAGCCGGGACCACAACGGAGGACGCCGGGCTGGTGCTCAAGCTGGCCCCGCTGCTCCCGAAGACGTACACCCGCTTGGGCTTCTTGCCATCCGGTATCTGCTTGGCTGCTGATGAGACAGATTTCGACTTGTAGAGAGAGTTGTGATGGTGCTCTGACGGGTGCTCAGAGGCAAACGGTGATGCTTTGGTGCTACTGTTGCTGCTCCCGAAAAGTGATTTGTGGGGTCTGCTGCTGCTGGGTGATTTGGATCCATTCTTCCTCGAAGATGAGGATGTCTTAGTGCTGGTGTTGTTAGAGCTACCGTTGAGTTTCTCTCCCTTGTCTCCATTACTGCCAGGCTTGGAGGCGCTTGATTTTACCTTCTTCCTCGGCCGGTACTTGTAGTCGGGGTAGTCCGCCATGTGCTTGAGCCTGAGCCGCTCCGCCTCTCGGATAAAGGGGATCTTGTCGCTGTCTCTGAGCAGCTTCCACCGCTTCCCCAGCCTCTTGGAGATTTCAGCGTTGTGCATGTCCGGAGACTGCTCCATGATCTTCCTTCTCTCGATCTGCGACCACACCATGAACGCATTCATGGGTCTCTTGATGTGGCCGCTGGGAGTTTTGCACCATGCCGGGTTGTCTCCCAGCTTGTCCCCGGCAGTCGAGGAAGCTGTGGAGCCTGGGGAGAGAGGCGAGGCGGCCGGGTCCAGATCCATGCACGCCCCGGAGTCGGAGCTAGAATCCCCGGCGAAAAAGGACAGCGCCTCGGCGGTGCTCTCTGTGTGGCTCATTTTCTGCACCATGCTGCCCAGTTAGACACACAGAGGGAGAGCGGAGTGCTTGCTCTTTCTCTCTCCCTCTCTCCTTGGTCCTCCGATTCACTTTAAAGCAAACTCAGCTCTTTTCTCCCACTCTTCGCAGTTTGAGCTGAGTAAAAAAAGCGCAAGAAATAATTCACTCCTGAGATGTGCAAAAGCCTACCTCGGTAACAGTTCAGTCCACTGTAGCCTTTAAAAGGCTAGATGCGTAAAAAAGACATTTAATTTTTTTTTAAAAAAAGTTTAATTTCCAGGTTCTGTAGGTGTTAAAACAGCACGCACAGTACAAACCACTCTCCACTGAGTGCAGTGATCTGTCTCTCTCAGTCTCTTCCTTCTGTGTTATAAAGTCAATTCAGCCGTGTGGTGACTGAACATAGTCTATGCAGCTGCAGAGCGCAGACTGAGTGCCACACTGTGCACTCGGGCACTTACAAAGATCTCCCAAGTACAGTGTGTAAGGTAAGTGCTTCCCTTTGCATCAGCTCTGTCCCCTCTCCTAGAAACAAAAGCCATGCATGCTGAGGAGGAAAAAAAGAAAGCTAGAACGAGTTACACTGTCCGCCTTCGATCGGCAGACCTGCAGTCGAGTTTCAAGCAGCCCTCCAGTCCCGGCCCCCTTGCTTGCATTTATCCCTTCCCGAGATACAACGGCGATAAAAATCCACCAATCGCACGCTGTCGCTACCCTGCTTCTGCGCCAAACACACGCCCCCCTCAGCGCTGATTGGTTGTCAATGGAATCTAATAATAATCAGCGCGTGCAATGAGGAGCCTCGTGTCTGACCTCATTCCAGAATACAACAAGAAACTTCAGTTTTTTTAAAGAGACACTGGCTTATGCTATGGCCAGCCCATGTGTGTACCATTAACATATAGCTCTATGGGAAGCTAAGTATACTTTACCATATGGAAACTTTAACAGTTGAGTATAATTTGCACCACTGTGTTGCCTGGGTAATACTGAAAAAAAGTAACATATCCTGTAATAAATCTCCATTCTGCCCACTGGTACAGGCTGTTTCGGTGTTATGAATGGTGCCCGCCTATAATACTGAATTGGGAGAATTTGGAGCCAGAACACTTGCCAGCGCAATGCAGCTGATGTAGTTATGCATTACCTAATGTTTACAATGTAGCTACCGGAGAGGCAGTGGAGAGAAAACTTCAATATGATATTTATCTGATTTACAGTATATTTCAAAAACTGATCACTTAGAGAAAAGAGGAGACTTTTACTAATTGGTAATTGTTTTGAATTTGTGGTTGTTTGCCTGCAGGTGGACACTGAGTGAGATCTTGTATATCATCAACACGTTGTTAAACAAGACCACTTTCAACAGTTGAGCCGTTCTGAGAGCTTCACAAACAGGGAAATGTCTCTTGGACACATCATGATCTTTAAACCGGTGTGAGAAAAGACTCCGAGCCAAGCAGGATGTGCTCTGCGCTTTCACCTCTCTCTCTCTCTCTCTCTCTCTCTCTCTCTCTCTCTTCTCTCTCTCCCTGTCTCTCCCTCTCTCTCTCTCTCTGAAGCGGGGTTGGGCGGTCTTTTGTCACATAACACACATTGAACCAGCGCACCAGACAGAGAAAAGCGAGGGAGGCAAAGAAGCAGGCGGCGGCGTGTGCGCATACATCCGAACACCTCCAAACTGACATGCTGCAGCTTTCTGTGGAGTAACACAGACAAAACCGGGTGAAAAAATAAAATGCACGGCACTGCGCCTTTGCGCGCACATATCCGTTTTACGCACGGAGGAACTTATATCAGTTTACTACAAAACAACATAGATGTTGTGTATAAAATTATGACCAGAATTAACAACACAACAATGCGCTGCATAACCTTTGAAACGTTTTTTGTTTTACAATAAGCATATGTAAAATCCCAACCCTGTTTACCTGAAACGTCAACTTTCCACTGTCCAAGTTATCATAATTATTCCCAATATGTATGTTGTCTGTGAAGATTCTCAGTCATCCAGGTCATAGTTATCCAACGAAGGAAAGTTAACCTTATAGGCTAGGATAGGCTAGCTAATTTGGTGTGTTTGTTTGTTTGTTTACTTTTTGCTTTGATTAACGATAAAACACGTTATATGTAGCAGACATCAGTTGTTGCCATGTTTTCTTTTGTCGGGGCACATCCAGTTTCCCCAAACAAAGAATAGACTCTCAAATCAGTAAGGAGTCAAAAGAAATGAAAAGAGGAATGAGGGATACAAGCACACAGTAGGTAAAGGCTACAGGGCCGTGTTGGATGGTCGCTAGATGGCGTCGCAGAGCCGAAGAGGACTCAGCTCCGCTGTGTTGCAGAGAATTTAAGGTGAGTACCAAGACCAAGTATCCAGAACAGTTACCAGGGTTGAATTACATAATGTCTCTGTGTGATAGAGAGGCATCCAAGCGATGCTGTTCTGCAGTGTGTGTGTGTGTGTGTGTGTGTGTGTGTGTGTGTGTGTTGTGTGTGTGTGTGTGTGAGTTAGAGTGTGAATGCAGTGAATGGTATGCCATTGAAATAAAGGAAAATTAAAGCACTTTAGAGTTTATGGTAAAATCAGCTCCTCAGCTTTTAAATCAGTAAATGATTTCAGCTTCAAAGAGGGCACGTTTCTGCACAAGAAAATGCCATCAAACTATGAAATGAAAGTGTGTTTGTGTGTGTGTGTGTGGGGGGGGGTTAACACAGAGAAAGACAGAGAGAGACAGTCAGGTGCTCTGTATCTAAGTGAAAGGAGAGTCAGAGGTGACTTGGCTCACCACTGGGAAATTAGTATGAAAGTATAGTCACCAACATTACTGGATGCATTTCACTGGGTACAATTATATTCAATATGGCCTCATATCTGCAGTGCATCCAAGTAAAGCAATGGGTAATTGGGCTCCAATTTGTGTGCTCATGGAGCAGAACTGCAATGGAAATAAGAATGTTAACTCATAAACTCACACCACTCCTCAAGGCCATTTTAAGAAAGAGCGGCAGGAAAAAATTATAGCAAGTAAGGAGCATCAAGGCGAGTGAGGGGTGGCGGGCAGAAGGTGCAGCTGCCCCGGGCCCACGCCACACCCAATCTGCATGACTGAACATGCTTTTTTGATGTTTAGTTGAATATTTTGAATAAAGTTTGTTTGTATGTCTTCATTGCAGCAAAAAAAGTAAGACTGAGGCGGGGACTCATCTCTGCAGAAGACACAGACCTGCTGTGTCTTCTGCAGAGATGAGTCCCCGCCCTGCCACTGCCAAGAGGTCCTCGTCTCATGTAGCAAAGAGGACCAGTGTGGACACTGTGGCCTATGTGTTGTTGATGTTTTGACCCCTTTAGTGCCCCGTTATTGCCCCACCACTCTGAGTTTTGTCAGGAGTTTTGCTTTCACACCTAACCTGTTTTGTAGGCTACAGTTAAAACAAACCCCTGGTGCGTTTGCCTTGCTGGTGCAGTTTGTTTGCGCTGAAACTGGTTCGGACTAAACCACTGCAGCTAGACCACAGACTATGGTGCTAACCATGAGATTTTATTAAAGTAGATATGTGAATTTAGCATTATTTCAAAAGCTGCTGTCGTGACATCTGGTCAGAAAGCAATCTTAAAATTGATCTGTATAAGCCATGTATCTATGTATGCAAATTATTTGGAGACCATGCAGGCTATGCACGTCAGAGTGTATGCATTTTCCCTGATTAGTAGGTCCTACAGTATGCCCCGAATAATTACAAGATGCCTGTTCTTTGTCATGTCTTTAGGTCATTATTCATAACATGCGTAATTAAATATTGCGATCATTTATTTCTTTGTGAGCACTTTGTGACACCGAGACAGTCATCGGAATTTTGATTTCCCCATGTGGGTCATGGAGGATGCCACCATAATGATGCATGATGACCATATCCAAAACTGTTCAATAAATAAGCTACCTGTCAGTCTGTATAACTTTTCCCCGTGGTCTGGATCAAATGAACAGAACCTGTTATTCGTAACATTAAAAGTGCCCATCGTATAAGGACCCACTACAGGTGCTTCCCCCTTCTGCAATGAGCCATCAGCTCTGCACCTGCCTTGATGGAACAGGACTTAGCCTTCAGGAAAGAGCACTTTCAATTACACACTAAGATTTAAAAAATATAGTGTACATTTTAAAGAAAAAAACATCCACATTGAAGTGTGAGTATGAACTCAATAGTAATGACCACAGACACACTGTAAATCCCTGTTGATTTAAATTACACTAAAATGTTCAAATATCTTCTTCATACTTTTTTTCTACTCTCCAACAAACTCTTGGGAACTCAGTGCACCTGGAGTGACAGCTGGAGGCTTTTTTAACTAACACCTTATTCAGTACCTTGAGCAGGTGTCCTCTGTTCTATCCTATTCTACTTATTCTAGCCCATTCTACAACCCAAAGATAAATACGACCTTTCACCTAGTTTTGGCTTAGTTAACTTGAGTGTGTCTTTTTCTTGGCTGCCCACACTTTTTTGTCTCTCTTTCTCTTGGTCTCTCCCTCCCATTCCCTCTCTCCCCTCTTTCTCTCTCAGTGTACACATTAGTATGCCACACACACACATGACCTGAAAGGATAAGTAGTGCATTCAAACTTTCCTCTCGCTTTCTCTGTTTCTCTCTTTTACTGCCATTGTTCCAGTGAGGTGCAGCTGCCACGCGAGTTGGAGTGGGTCGCGTGCCAACCCTAATCTCAACAGGTGTTCCTTTGGGTGTCTCTCGCTCCCCACCCCCTTTCTCCCTGCCTTTGTCTGTCCTCACTCTCTCTTTTCACTCTCTCTCTCTCACTTTACTAACTACTTTTCTTGCTCTCGCCCTCACAAATTCAATTTTGATTTAGTAGAACGATTATAATGAAGTTCACTTCTGCCAAAGTATGTTGTACAATGTTCACTATGTAAGTATCGAAATCTAAGAAAAAAGAGTCAAGAAATGATTTTCACATTAAACTACACATATACTATGCTACACTGTAATACTACACACAAAGAGCTAGTACAAACAAATCATTGAGCAATAAAAGAATATAAATCATAAGATGCGGTAGATTAAGAAAAATATGTAGCAATAGTGAAGAGAGTCTAAAAGAAAATCATATCAAAAGCTCAGTGCAGTTTTATGTGTTGTTGCACTGGTTTTGTCTCAGGCAATGGCATGCTCTGACATATTTTGCTGCTTCCATGACAATCATAGTTTTTTTTCTGCAAGTAAATATAAAATGTTGTATGAGAGTTTTATTTTGGTAAAGAATTTGGCCTCTCTGTCTTTACCAGGCTGCTGTGTAACAGGAAGTCTCACTCCGTCTCTGTTCGCTCTTATTATCTTCCCGCTTCTCTTTGTCAGTACTGTCTCTTCTCACCCGTCTCTCATTCTGTCCTCTGTATCTGCTCCCTGCCTTTTCTTTCCATCTCTCAGCTCTCTCACTCCAGTTTAGCTCAGTTTGTTTTATTGGCATGAATGTTAGATGAACAGTGTTGCCAAAGCACCCCCTTCTCTCTTTCTTTTCCCTACCCGTCTCCCTCTGAAGATAAATCTGATCTGAGGTCATCTGTTATTCAGAACACTGACACCATATGGTCAGCCAACCCACTCAGAGTACATGAAAACTTAAAATCTTCCCATATTAAATATTAATGGAGCAGTATATTGACCGGCTGTCACAAACCCTGCTTAGAATTTAGACTGCTAGAAATTTAAATCATAGCTATTTGATCCATTACAATAGATGGTGACCTGAACAAGTCAACTTATTAAAATAACTGCTAAAAACAAAAGGTTGTATCCAGACATAAGTAAAATATAAGAAATTAAGGCAGCAAATGCCAGAAAGATAAAGAAAAAAACTTGATTTAATGAAAAAAAATGATTTTAAGATATGATGTTTGGCAAAGTCATCAACAGCCTTAAGAAAAACCAAGACAGTTATTTTAATAATTATGATTTTGCTTTACCACATCATGGTGTTCATCATAGGCACAGGTCGACTTCTATTGCAATTAAAAATGTGATGTTTCAGACGCTATCTTGATCAGATCCATTAAAGAAATAGACACACAGCCGTTGCCCTCACTAACATGTTGTTGTGGTATTGAGAGACAGAGAGGGTATTGGTGCAGAGGACCATCCTAAGGGGTGTCAGTGATGTAAAGAAATAGGAAAGGACCTGAATGAACTCTATGCCCCCATGCATTCCAAGCATGTCACTCCTGATTTTCACTTTGTAAATTGGCAGCCTGTGCAGAATACCAAGGCATACAATAACATACCATTTTGATGTGCACATACACAGAAATCTGCATGGTTACTTTGCAAAAACTTGATGTTGGTTGAGCAAGAGTTAATCAAGATAATCAGTGGATCTGATGTGTAGGCTACAATGACACTCTGACAATGTATGCCACTCAAAACAAGACTAGAGATGGACCACATACCTGCCTCTTTGAAGTGCTTGTAAAGGGATTTAATCAGCAGAAAGAGAGAGCATTGGTATATGAAGGCTGTGGTAGATTAGAGATGCTGGTGAGAATCAAAAGTCTTTACGGCATGACTTGATTGGCCTCTGTGAAACATATGAGCAAAATAAGAATAAAAGGGGCTCATGCGATTCTGTAGAGGTGTATGTGAATGCACCTCCGTCACTAAAATTAAAATAGCCACAGGAAAACTGTGCAAAGTCCACTGTTGACTTGGTGGATGCAAAAAACTGACACCAAAATTGTGACAGACCATTGGATAACCCCACGCTGCGCCTCTTCTCACACTGTGCCGAGAAGCAAATCACCAAAACTCCAGCAGACGCAGCTGAGAGGAAAAAACACTCTAATCCATGGAAACATTATGCCCCTGTATGACAATATGACCCACAGCATCTATCACTAAACTACAGTACATACAATGAAGGTCTTTGATTTATTATAGTTTTACTGTCATCAAAGGTAATGTTAACAACACAGTATTTTACGACCCCATAACAGACAGATGGCTGGTAACTGTATATATGAAATGTATTTATTCAGTCGTATTTCTAAAGCTTTGTTTGAACAGGTGTTTTCAGACACAGATACAGACAAAGATGCAGCCATAAGTACACACACAAGAATATACACACACGCAGACACTCTCAGTAGTCAAGTCAAGTCTTATCTTATCCAGAAAGAGCAGCTGCAAAGTATGACCCTAGCTTTGCTGTTAATGATTGGTGGTGTGTATTTGGTAGTGTGTGTGTGTGTATATACTTATTTTACCCCCCCCCCCTTTCTCAACTGACAAGAGTTCATTATTAGTGGTCTAGCTTTGATTTGTCAAGTTCAGCAAGGTGAATTTGAACATCTATTGCATTTCAAGGTTGTTTCTGTGGGGAGAGCAAATAGCAAATACAGGCAAGGCTAAACTACTACGGTACTGATTAAGACACACGCACACATACACACACACACACACACACACATACACACAAACACACATTCAGCAGGTAAATGTGTGACAAACCAACATGTAAGATCACTGTATTTACAAATATTAATTGCATTTGCATGTTATGAGGTCATATCATATCAGCTGAATTGATTCTTTAATTTGAGAGAATATGTGCAAAGGCACTGTGGAATATTTAATGACTATATTTTTCATTATTAGACTGTGTAGTTAATTAGTTTTCATTTCTTACAGCATCATTTTATTGCCCCAAAAATGTACTTGTTGCATAGCAACACTGTCAGCTTCAGAGGCGTGCGTAACTTTGCAGATATCATCTATGTTTCTGTCTCCATATAAAGAGATGGAACTTGAATAACACAGTGATATATTCACAGTTATAATAATATATATAGTAATATTTAAGATGCTCAAATAGCACACTCAAAAGGAAGTGATAAGTTAAATAATCCATTTTATTTTTTTAAAACAACAATATTAGCTTTATACAAGTTTGTAATTTATTGCAGATTTTTCAAATTGTCTTGCATTAAAACATTTTCAGCACATTTTTTAGGGGTGCTGATTCGTTACTGATTTTCATTCACATTTTTTAATAGTACCTCAAATTAAATATTTTTAATTACAAATCACATATATGAAAGTACAGAGGATTCTTTAATTCAAGTTTTGATCCTAGAGTGACACAGTGGAGACCTATTATTAGTAGGCTGTTGCAGGTTGTAAAAAGTTCAGGCTGCTGACCAAGGACTAATATTCTCACTGTCATTCTTAGAGTTTCCAGTACTACACACTTCATGTGGCACACGCATATTAAAGTACTCATGACATCTGGCATCTGACCTTCATGTAGAAAGTGCCACAGTGTGAGACAGCACTGCAGGGACTATTTCAATCTGCCATGCAAGGTTATAGAGGTGTAAATCGGAAATAAATGTGTAAACAGTGGAATTTGCATGCCTGGGTTTGTAGGCCTCTGTGTGCATATTCCTGCATTGATGTATTTATGTATAGGCCTATATACTATACAGTCTATGCCATATACCTGAGGTCATCTGCCCAATTATGTCTTTGTATGTTTGTGGTTGGGTGGGCAGATGTGTCAAATCTGCAAGTTTGTGCATGCTCATCTGTGTGTATTTACACGTGTGTGTCTGTGTGTGTGTGTGTGTGTGTGTGTGTGTGTGTGTGTGTGTGTGTGTGTGTGTGTGTGTGTGTCCAGTCAGAGGTGACCAGTTGTCACCAAGCTCTGACAGAAACCAGGTATCAGAGAGACATGTTGTCACCTTGTCTCCTTCAACCTTTACTCCTGGGAGTGTGTGTGTGTGTGTGTGTGTGTGTGTGTGTGTGTGTGTGTGTGTGTGTGTGTGTGTGTGTGTGTGTGTGTGTGTGTGTGTGTGTGTGTGTGTGTGTGTGTGTGTCCGTGTGTGTGTCATACCTCTCTTGAGACACCTCCTAAACCACCCCAGGCTGACTGCATGGATGACACACATGGAAGGGTCCCAGGAGTGAACCTCGGGTGATGAGGCAGCAGCATGTGTGTGTGGTTCACATCTCATGAGATTCACCACCTCCTTCAGAGAATGGATGATGAAAACATACACACACACACACACACACACACACACACACACTCACACACACACACACACGCTCACACACGTAGATGGTTCTGGGCCTTGATGGTGCAGTCAGTCAATATCAGGGTCAGGGTCAAAGAAAGAGACGTAGGGGGAAGTATGTGTGGGGTGTAAAAGTGAAAAACATTGTTATGAATGTTTAATGAGCGTTAGTGTTACAAAGTACTACCATTGTTTTACTGTTGTTAACATTTCACGCATGTACACACTGTCAAAGATGAGCGGTGATAATAAAATAAGGTGCATGTCAGTACTTACTGACTCTGTCTGACTTTTGGTAGTCTTTTGGCGTAAGACTAAAATTTACAAAGCATTTAGCATTAAAAGTCTGACAAGTTGGAGTTAGGCCAGAGGACTGTCACTAAGACCTATTCACAATAATTCAAATGCTGCAAGTAACATTTACATATTTTGATGTCAGTGATGTCAGTATCTATCTATCTATCTATCTATCTATCTATCTATCTATCTATCTATCTATCTATCTATCTAGATTTCTGTACAGAGCCAAAGTCGGCCTACTGAAACAAGCTAAACAGCTGATTACAGCAGGTAATAAAGATCGTTAAAGATCACGTTTCTCTGATGCTCAGGCGGACACAGACGTGATGCTGCACCTGATCCGCAGTCGGCTGGAAATGTTTCAGTATATATATATATTATGGCTTGTCAGACTTCCAAACTGTTGCAATGTTATGTTTGTGTTTTTTTCACTGCAGGAGTTATTTTATGAACTTCATGGCTTTATCCAATTTGTTATTAAATTTGTAATGAACTTTATGTCTCTCTTCGTGTCTCTCTTCATTATACTCCCACCCAAAAAGGCTGTTTTTAATGGTCAAGCATAGCTCATAGTTTTTCATTATATTCCAATCAAATCTGATGTTCATTTATAAAGTTTGCTCATAACGTTAGTGGTTACTAAATAATAATGCCTGTCCATCTTTTGTGTGGCGTACAGGCTACGTCAACTGGTTAATTTGCCTGATCTTTGCAGGTCTTTGGACCGCCTTGGAAACACACACAACAATGGGCTGAAGGAACCTTTTAGTTCCTTGAAGAGAGACTTCTGGTGGAAACTTGGCTACATTCACCCAACGTTGTTTCTATACTGCAGCTCAGGAAAGATAACTATGTCGCACATGCAGAAAATTACCAGCAGCAACCTCTGTGGGAACCAGTCCGAACAATGTATGGGACTGATGGCACTCCTCATTTTTAAAACAAGACAAAGATTATCTGTCTCTCAGTCAAGGTTGAGTTACAAATCTGGACTTATGCGATATATTATGGTTTGTCAGCCCGTACAAGTACACACTCAGGACATACTTTTTAAAGCAAGTCACACAGACCCAGGTTAAATTCAGGCAGCACAGTACGAGCACAGCCAGAGATGTATAGCCAGCATCAAACACATGCAGCTCAGACCCTAACGGAACGATTGCTGCTCCACCAAATGACCCAGCAGATTGACCCCGTTTCTTAACAGACTTTATGAGGACTGACCTTGTGTGCAGAGGTTCATTCAAAACAGCACTGGATTTTTCTGTCTCTAAAGAGAAGTCTAGAAGAGGTTTCCATTCAGGCTTATTACAGACACAGACTATTTTCAAGGATTAAATGAGAACACTGCGATGTCAACAAATCATTTACATGGCTCATGACTCAGGTAGGAGGGCCCCATAGAATATTGCTTAGGGCCCCAGGGAGGTCAAGCCCGGCTCTGCACACTCCTATGTACTGATGAATAGTTTATTTTACTTTCACTTGTCACCCAATTACTATAGACATTAAATTAATAAATTAATATAAATTAATTCAGAATCACAATTTTATTCATAGAAATGGGGTCATGCCTGCCCCTTCCCTTAGCTTGGGAGTTATCTTAATCCATCAGTTGCTCTCAGCAGCTTTGGAAATAGCTCTTAACAAAAAAACTCATTGCTAGAAACTTTTAGCTCCATTTAGGAGGACTCCTAATAGTAACATAAGATACTTGGTAAATACTGCCTCAGGGCTGGATATGTATGTGCAAGGTGTGAACGAGTTTCCTAATGTTGTGTTTTTACTAATTAGCACTACCTGAACTTGAGCATCTATTAAATATTATACAATATATATAAAAAACAATGTCTCCAGCAGATCTCAGTTTATTTCAATAGAATCTAAAATGAATACCCTTTGTAATTTGGAGATAGGGATTGATTGGCATGCTAGCAAACATTTGCTTTTATCCTTAATGAGCAGTTTTGTGAAATGAGATATACTATATTAAAAATGCCAGTCAGAAAAGGCATTGCGTTTTGTTTTTCCCTTCCGGAGTTTGCCTTCAGGTATCTGTAACAAGGATGGATATGGTTTTTATTCTCTGTCTTCCAACATATTAGAAACATAGTGGATGTAATCTAGCCTCCATCCAGCAAAGTGACAAAGTGGTTTCTCACCAATTACTGACTGCCATCTCCCTCTTCACACCTGGCAGGCAGAGGATGTGGCTGACAACGTGTATGTGTGTGTGACAGAGAGAGAGGGAGAGGTAGAGAGGGAAATAAAAAAAAGATTAAGTCAGAGAGAGAGAGGTTTTAAAAAGGTTGTCACTTGTGTTTACATTTTTATAGTCTTCATCAGGTGAATGACATACGTTCGTCTCTGTGATTTCACACTACTGTAGTTAACCCTCTATTTTGATGTTGCTCTCTTTACCGTACAATCAGCAAGATTAGCCTTAAAATATTATATTGTTAATATTATAAAATATATATTATCTTTATATTGGGGACCTTATATAAATCTTAGCTTAGCTTTTCACTGCACTATTAGTGTGTCAGCCAAAACTTAACAATTTGCTTATCGAAACACCCTTTTGGTGGAGATGACGTGATGTGCTTTAAGGTCAGTAGTGTCCCGAAACAATGGACAAGTTTGGTTGGATTAAAGGTATATTGGATTAAACAAATTAAACACGGGTGGAGCAATGTGGCAACATTGTGTGATGTTTCCACTATCACACAAAACAAGCATTGTTAGAACAAAGCCAAGACCCACGTCTGTTGCAAACGTACTTTGTGGTCACAACATAAATTTTCCATATTTTCTATTAATAAAACATTAATAGGAGTTGAATGTCTGAAATCCCAAGGAGCTTTTCAAAACATTATTCTGAAAGCTGAAGGCCTTATGTAACTAGCAGGTAAACTGTCTGTTGGCAATACAGGGTTTGTTTGCACCATTGAAGCACCACTGTCTGCTTATCTTGTCCAGAGAAAACACTTAAATCATCCACACTTGTACATTTTTGTTATAAAACGCAGATCTTTTGCTACATTTGCACCTCCCTTCCAGACTAAAACAGAAAATCTGAGGACCTAAATTGGAAAAGTTTGAAAACGCTGCTGACCCTGTTTTTGGTTTAAAACTCCCAAGTAGAGTACAAGTGCGGGCAGACAAAAACGGAGGACGAGGAAAACGATACACAGACACAGACACTCACGTTTGGCTTTCTAATTGGATCTTATAAATTATGCAAAGCAAAAACAAAATGCTATTGACAGTGTTACTGTGCGTGTTGCCATATTTACTTTGCAACGACTCCTATACTCTTTCTGCTCCCACATTCACTTTGTACTATCATGTTACTTTCAGTAACAGTTTCACTTTGTTGGTCTGTGCCAAAAAATCTCTGGTGTGGTTATTTGTCTGTGGTAGTACTTTTTTCTTTCGTCAAATCTTCTCCAACTGCTGAGTAGACAATCTGCTTCTTGTTGACACCAGCACGCGGATGTCCAGTGAACGGAAATGGCCACTAGATGTGCGTTTTAAGTCGTTTTAATTTAGATATCAGTTTACAATTGTTAACCGTAACACAATCAATTCTGAAACGCTGGTGTGGACAGAGATCATTTGTGTTTTAAACAAAAAGCCAGTAGTGTAGAGATAGCCTCATACACACATATGCATTTTGATCCTTGCATTGCACTTTCATTTGATACAATTATTCTTTTATAAATCATTGACAGAAAACCCCACTTTTAATTACACATACAGTTTTTAACAGCCTGTAGATGCCATTCCACATCAGAAGATTGCGGTCACCTTTTTTCTCATATTGCCTTAATGCCTCTTTAGATGAAAACATTACTCAGTGCTGTGGTGAGAACCTGTGTCAATATGTTTACTATGTGCAATGAGTATTTGAGCAAGGTTGCATTTTAACTGAACACTACATGTGCACACATTTAGACAAGGCTTCCCTTTCACTGAAGAAGACATGAGGCTGGCCTCAGCAAACAATGTTCTGAAGGTATAGAACTGCACCCTTACAAGATAGGATCTCAAAAGAGAGGAGGGAAACTGGTTAATGAAAACAAGGATAGGAGGAAGTTAGGCCCCATCCACACTACTGCATTTTTGAATTAAAAATTTTGAATTTGCTACGCTTGCACCTCCCGTCCAGACTACAACAGTGAAAACGAAGACCGAAAACGGAGAAGTTTGGAAACGCTTCCGACCCCATTTTGCGTTTCAAAACTCTGGAAGGCGTTTTAGTAAAGACAGGCCAAAATGGAGGACTTTAGAAATGATGATGCAGCCGCTCACGCTCGGCTCTCTGATTGGGTCTTATAAGTCATGCAAAGCAGAAACATCATGCTACTGACAGAGTTTTGGACATTTTTATTAAAATATTGTGTACCATGCAAGTAACGACTCCCAGTGTGTTTTCTGCTGTCACACTCCTGTGTTACATTTAGTAACACGTTTTTGGTGCATGCAAAAAAAAAAAAAACTTTGTCTGTATTTATTTATTCTTTCGCCAAGTCTTCTGTAACTATGAAGAGACCATCTGCTTCATGTTTACACTGGCATGCGCATGCCCAGTGTACCTGAACAGTCAATAGATGTGCGTTTTCAGTCGTTTTAATGTAGATGGAGACTCCAACTCCAAAATGCAGCTAAAACGCTGATGTGGTTGGAGATCGTATTGGTTTTAATTCTCCGTTTGTAAACTAAAACGGAGTAGTGTAGATGTGGCCTTAGACAAAGGCTTTGGAGGACAAGAACAATTTGAGTGCAGATTGAGGAACCATGATAGGATGAGAGCAGCACTTGAAAATGAGGTCAAAGTCAAGCGGGCCACCAAGCTAAAGTAAGTGGAAGACAGCTGGCAAAAGAAAGTGAGCCAGCTTTAAAGAAAGCGACACTGAGAACAGCCAGGTCACTAAGAGGGAAGCTCGTACAAAAGCACGTCTGCAGACCTTGGTACTGCTGAGTGTAAAAGAGGAAGAGCTGAATCAGAGTGAGAAGCAGCGGAAAAACAAATGTGACGGCATGGAGGAGAGCTTCAGAGAGGCTGGTTGTGAAGGAGAGCTGGAGAGCACAGGAGCTAGAAAAAGACAAGAGAGAGCAGGGGGAGATGTGGCTCATGAAACAAGAGGATTGGATACAGAGGGTGAGCAAGGCTGAGGAGGAGCTCAAACTGCTGATGTTGTCATTCTTTTTCAAGAGCTCACTTTAAAAAAAATAAGAAGAAGGGCTTCTGGTCTTGGAGTAGTTGTAGGAATAGATATTGTGACAGTAAGATGTAAGAGGGTTAAATTACTTTTAAATTACTTGTGACCTAGACTGCATCTATTTGACGTATAGAATAAACCCAAGTGCACTCTTGGTTTTACTTCCAATCAGTGAGAATGTAAGAGGCCAACCACTACTCCTCAGTTTTTAAGCCTTCAGGACGCTCTATCATTCAATAAGAGTTACTTTAAGATTTTATATCTTGTGATTATTTGCTGGTAAAATATTGTGCAGTTTAACTGTTGTTATTTTGCACAGACGGGAGCATGAGAGTCAACTTAAGCTGCATTCCCATAAAATATGAAATGATACTTGCAACACGTTTACAAATGACTTGTTAGCCTCTGAGTTTGACAACAAGATGTAGGTATGATCAAGTTTGTTACTTTTGACACTGTTAGAAGTTATTGCCATGCTTACTGTATGTTTTCAGTACAAAAAAAACAACCACAATAACTAATTTTTGTAATATTAAACAATCAGGTGATATCAAGTGTTCTATAGAAAGCTATTATATACAGTACATGATACCGTATATAACTTTCTTTCATTACTGTATACAGACATCTTGTGGGGAAGTGAGCAATTCCATATTTGACCCGCTCCTCAGTAACAGAATTCATTGTTATGGACAGCATTTGAGCCAAATTACTAGAGAGTTTTTAATTAAATTGTTTTTTACGTATGACTAATAATAATCCAATTGTGTTGTATGGTATATAATAGTTTAACACTAACATGGGCCTTAATTGCTTTTCCTTTAATACTTTAATGTACATTTTCCTGAGTATAAGCTAACATAACATTTAACATTTAACATTTAACATTAACATCTACCGTAACATTTTTTATAGAGGACTTTTACTTTTAATGGAGTGTGTCACAGTGTGGTATTAGTACTTTTACTGAAGAAAAGGATCTGAACACTTCCTCCATCACTGCTGACCAGCATCAATACAGAAATAAAACTTCAAGTGGGACCAAGTCTTGCTCTGTTACAGCCTATATTAGTCATACCACATGTAGAGCTGAGCTGGAAGACAAGGGCGAAATGTCAGCACTCTTGCCTCAGAAAAGCTGATGCTACTCGAAAGCGATATCGTGTTATTTCACACAGACAAGCAGGAAGCCGTGGCAGTGTTTCTTAGAGCGAGTTTTTCTGTGTACTTCAAATATTCTGAGATACTGAGCATCACCATTACGTGCTTTCAATCCTTAGCATAGTTGCTACAAAGTTGATGCCGATCAAATGTTCCTCTTTGTTTGAATTTGTCATCTGTTTCTTTCCATTGTCTTAACCACAGCAGACAAAAGGAAATTGCGAAGTTCTACACATTTTGCCCTAAGTTGGTCAAACAGTTCTCTCTCAGGCTACATGATAATCTGTTCATGTATAGAAAATGTTTACCAGTGAACAGGAATTAAGAAGCATCTGCTGAAATAAAGTAACATCTGCTTCTGACATGCTGTTGAACAAGGCAAACATGGGTCAATAGGCTAAGGTGCACAGTGTACACTTGGCCGCCTCCATAGAAATTTAAAACACTCCAGGTAGCCCTACTATAATTACTTCAGTCAGGAACAATTAAGGCACAGTAACGTAATGATGACTTAAATATCTTGGGACAATTGAAAATTTCAGAGTAATAGAATTTAGAAGTAACAACGCAACATTCTTGAGTATACTGCATGTGAGTATGTGTGTGGTGCATGTCTGTGTGGTCTCTAAGTTGATGACTGTCTTGTCCTCACCCACATATACTCTCACTCACCCTCCCAAAAATACACACAGCTATTTGTCGCGACAAAAGACTGCGGGTGACAGAGATTGATGGTTGATTGATGGCCTCAGCTGATTGCTGTGGTACAACACAGCGGTCAGCCAGCTTCACACACACACACAAGCACTTTCTGCCAGTCTGCCAACACAGAGTTAGCAACAGTCTGCGTTTTGCCTCCCTCACTTCTCCAAGCCAGTCGCTCTGCACTGCGGCAGGCAGGGGAAGCAGACACACACTCGCACATGCACACCCTTCTCTGCTCCACTCCCATATTTTTTGGAAGCGAAGAGACAAGGAGCAAGCAAACGCAAGACAGCACGGCGTTTTTCGTATTTTCTAACAGCGAGCAGCTCTAAAATCCAGCCGACATTTCAGGGATTTTGGTTTTCTTGCCTTGTGCTGAAAGTTGTTTTGGAGTATCATCATTTCAAAAGGAATATGCACAACTCGACCTGCACGCCAAAAAAGAGACACACAAAAAGTGGGAAGAAAGAAAAGGAAATTTGGACCCATGTGCTGGATTTTGGAAGCAAGCTAACATGCAATGTTCCATGGGTCGTTTTTTGGATGGCAGTGAGAAGGCAGGAGCAATGCCAAAGGTTGCTCCCTGCTCTTCTTTGAAAACACTCTTGCAGTAGCTGACCCCTTGGGCTCTGGCTATGCCCAGTCTCCACCTGCGTGCTAGTGCTGAAAAAGTGATGGAAATCTCCCGCTCTCCTTCCAGGATATAGATGAAGCCGGGCCTTGTGATTGTGCAGATTCTGCACTCTCCATATGCAATATAAATCATATCCAGTACAGCGGCATCCAGCAAGGCGAGCTGTCCCGCAACCGGCACCCAGCCCGGAGAAATCGCAGCCCCAGTGGAGGAGAGGGAGAGGCAGAAAAAACTGGAATGAATGAATGGTGAGGGAGAAAGAGAGAGAGAGAGGAGCTTCCAGACAGAGTGACCTACATTCAGCACTGTCTGGAGTCAAAGACAGAGTGAGAGGGAGAGAGAGAAAGAGAAAGAGAGAAGGGGATGGAGAGAGCCAGCAGAAAGATAAAGCGAGCAGATGAGATAGCAGGAAAGAAAAATGAAAAGGAGAGAAGGAGATATAGAAACAAAGAGAAACAGAAAAGAGTAGAGACAGAAAAAGAAAGCTGATCCTCAGTCGAGATCATTTATTTCTTATTTCTTTTATTACTCTATCCACCCTGCCTTTTCCCTTTTGTACATTCACTCATGTCCCTTTTGCTACCTTCCTCTTCCCATATCTCCTTTCTCCTTCTACCTGCTGTTCTGCTGCTTTATTTTCATCTCTTACCATTAATCATTCATTGTCTGAGGTGTCTGGGGGAATGCAGCTACCAATAGTATAACCCAGTACATGGCACACAACCAGGGAGAAAAACAATCATTTAGGACAGTTACTTTTTGCAGTTTTGTTGTTTTCACTCCTTATGCTCTTCTACAAGCTCTTTTCTCCTTTGTCTCTTGATCTCCTATTGCTTCCTTTCTCCTCTATTTGTCTCCCCTCCTTTTCTCGCTCTGCATCCTATTTTCTTAACCCTCTTTCCTCCATGTCCAACCACCCCATAACACCTCCCCAGCCACATTTGTCTGTCTCCTCCTTCATCTCCTCCTCCTCTCTCAGTGTTTATCTATCTCTGGGTAGCTCTAACAGTATTTTTATGGTGGATTACTTTGTCTAGCTGCACGCTGTTATCTAGCATCACTGGAGGGGAAGGAACAGCACCAAAGCAGCAGCAGCAGCTCTATCTGTCTGTGAGCCTGACTGGTGTGCTAGGCTTCTATCTGATTGCCTTTTGGATGGAAAGCTGTCTGCCTAAAAGCTGGTGGCTTACAAGCTGGTTCTTACAGCCTTTTGTAGCTGAATGTACGGTTACTAAATTCAAGTGTAACTCCCTGCTTGGCTGAGCATTTGTCCATCTGGCTGTCTGGGGTTGGCTATAAGTCTAATTCTGTAACCCAAATATTGAGTATATCATCGCCTGCCGTAGTCATTCTTTCTCCTTCACCTAGTCTTTTTCTTGTTTTATTTTCCTTCTCACTTCCTGCCTCCTTCCCACTCCATCACTTCCCTCCACTCGCATGTCAGTCCTCAGGGATCAGTGTTAAGGACATGAGAGGGGATTGCAGTTGAAGGAGAGGAAATGACATGGGTAATGGAAGAGGACACACAGGCACCTGTCAGGGAAAATCAAGGGTGGAGAGGAAGAGGAAATGAATTATTCATGAGACAGAATTGCACTGCTTTCACCTTCTTGAGTAAGCTTGATCAGAATTCATCCTTCTTTCTGACTTTTAGCAGCATTCATAGAAATGGCAATTCAAAATCATTGAGATATTATTACTGGTTTCATTTTCTAAATTTGGGCTTCCTTGGGCTTCCCCAAAGAATTTTTGGGGACATAATAATAATTATGATAAGTTTATAGTTATTGCTATCGCCTGCAAATTCCTGGTGTCTCAATGTTACAAGTGGGCTATCACAGATAAAAAACTACTAAAGGTATGCTTGTGAAAGACTTATCTGTTAGTCAGTACAGCTTAAATGTGTTTAAAAGTATTCCCCTCTGCTCTCTGTGGTCAGGACAGTGCACACTTTGCACTGCCTCAATGTCTTTGATATCACATTTTTAAACAAGAAATGATGTGCATTTTTAAACGGAGTGTTATTTATCCTTTTCTGTAGCACTGGAGTAGCTTTAATCATCACAAACTCTGCCTCCACTCACTGTAACCCTGATATATACTTGCTTGTCCTGGTTGACAAGCTTGTTTAGGCCACTGTGCTCTTTCTATATCAACATAATAAGGTTGACCTTTACATAAACATGCATCCGATGAACCAGCAGCATCCCCCACTTCCCATCCTGCCGGCTTCCCACATCATATGACAGGTCCATTATTTGTAAATGGCAACTACACAGCACATCTCTTGCCACTTACAGCGAATCACTTCTATTTGTGTATAGTGTTTCTTTCCTCCTCTGTTCTTCTCACTTTTATCTTGTGTCCTGCTGAAGCCTGGTTTGTAAATGTCTCTAGAAATCAAGGAGAAATTGAAGAAAACCTTCATGATAGTTACCTCAACATTATATAGTGCATTATCAGTGGTTGGGTGTGTTCCCATTGTAAGGAGTACATTGCAGACAGCTGTCAATTGCAAAAAGTGTTGCAAAATTGGAGATTCTCTGCAGGACTTTGTAGAAAATGGCGAATGCACTCTGCTTTACGCCTCTTAAAGTAAATGGCGTCTATTTGTGGAATGGTGGTAGTGAGATGTTGTTTTTTTGTTCTTTTCTACTAGTATCTTCACCTTATAGCTCTACAGTTCCATGCCAAGTCATTTTCTATGTGACATTTCCTCAGTGAATAGTGGATCCTGTTTTTACCTTCCTGTTACAGCTTTTTCAAAATCTGCTCTATAATTTCAAAAAAGCATGGTTGTCAGCCATTCCTAACAAGCTGACATTTTCAAATGATAAGGTGTTGGCAGCAGTGCTTTGCTTCAACCTTGCTCCATATAGTATGATGGATTTGTTGTTTCTTGGACTGCACTGTCTCTTTTAAGGGAATAATTCATGCCCGAAATGACAGAAAACAATCTTTCAAAAGTATGAAGTAGAGTCATTCAAAGTTGTATATCAGACCTTTTGAGTAGTATGTTACTAATGAAACTGTCTGCTGACTGTTTCTTTTAAGAGTGGCTCTTTATTTGGTTGATCAAGCACATTCACAAAGTATATCAGAGGTAGAAACATTGGAAGTCCACACCAAGATTTCAGGTGACTGAATCCTGAATGCATCAATGTTATGTGGTTTTACACATGCAATTTATCAATTTAAAACAATATCTATATAATACAGATGTGTGTTGTACATTTGTTAGGTCAACATGCCACAATTCTTAAAGTCCAAAGTCATTAAATGAATCTCAGTTTTGTCATCAGGGACAAAAACCTGACATGAGATGTCTTCCTTGTATTTTATTCATTATGTCACATTTTGTCAGAGTTTATAGGAATAACTAGCCCCTTGGGGAGTTAACTTGTCTGACACTGTGATGTTCATGAATCAAATCTATGGTGAATTGACTGTTGAACATTATACCAATAAAGCAACACATTTTTTCTCTTTCCTAAGTCACGTATTTCACATTAAGCTGCATTTCCTCCCTGTGTTCGATGCATTTCTATTCTCAGTATGTGGTCAAGTGCTGTATTAAGCCCTCATCATACTATTTTCCGTCTCACTCGTCTGCTCGTAATATACCAAATTTCCCTCTTAATTCATTCTTCCTACTTAGACGTGTGAGAGGAGATTGTTTTACTGTGTGAAATGCTAAACAGCGACAAGGCTTTTCACACTAAATATGAGGATGTTCTTAAACTCTTCAGAATAAAGGCAAAGTGGGGTTGGGGGAAACTTTCAGCAATTGTTTACAGATTTCCTTCTGCTGTCTTCTGATTTTTCACAGTTATATTTTTGAAAGACCTTCATCTGCCGTGAAAAGGGGCTGTCCTACTGTTGGGATGGATTATTACTATGATGTCCCTTTGGTCTTTAGCTGTGAAGTGACGCCTGACAAGTTAAACTAGGAAACTAAAGTAATAATCACTTGAGTTTGTAACTGAGGTCTTTCCCCCTATTTCCTTCTTTGTTTATTGACTTCAGCACAGCACATCAAATCTCTCAACTACTTAGATTTTAATACAATTTGTCTTCAGTTAACAGCCAGTACTTCCAATGAGGCAAGCGTTGAATCGCAATGTACCAGGTAAGTGGCTGTTTGCTCTAATTTGCAGACAATCAAGTGTATGAAATCTTAATGTTATCTTTGTCATTTGATTTAATGTGATCAATTTGTAAACATTTTTGATTTACAAATGAGAAGATTTGTACCAAGTATCTGTCGGAAAAATGAAATGATTAAAAAATAATTTGACAACATGGTGATTTTGCCAGTGGTGTTTTTGTCCATCCTTCTTCTGCTGCACATGAAGACAAGATGAGATTTTTTACACAGCTTTTGCATTGTTGCTCTTCCAAATAAAGCAACTAAGTTTTAAACTATGTTTTAAAGTAGTATTCTACAACAAGCAGATTTGTATGTATGTGTATTATCCTCTGTGCCACATGTAATTAAAACCTTTTATATGCTATAGACATAAAGCCCTCTGTGCTATTGTTTCTGCAGCTGTCTCTCTGTTCCAGAAGGTGAGAAGTGGGTGTCATGTAACCGACAGGTCAAACCAGTTTTAAACCACTGACTCAACTCAGTGCACTCACACACATAATGTTGTGTCAACAGATAAAGAGATAGCACTTTGAACTTAAGTGGAAAAATATGCATGCAGACACAAACATACACCTTGTGTTTTTAGTAAGTGTACACATTATCAACTGTGTAAGACACATAACAGATCTGTTTGTTGACTGAAGTTCAGTTTAACTGAACTAACTGCTGCATACATGTGTAAAGGAACATTTAAACAGCATTCTGCTGTGAAACTTAATGTAATTATAGCTCTCTTTTTTTGGTTTTCTGTATTTTTGGTTACTTGTATATATGTGATTAACAGTTTTAAAGAATGTATTTGCAGGACAAAGAATATTTAATGCAACCATTAGTTGTTTTATTGAAGCATTTTAGCCAGATACAGACAAATACCAGTTTTTAAAAAATATTTGTGATCTATCACATTTATACAAATGACAATGATACAGTTCATTTGTAATGCACTTCACATTTGAAAGAAATCTCAAAGTGCTACAAGTAAAATCAGTAAAAGAAAGGTTAAAACATCAATATAAAAACAGATAAAAAGTGAGCATAGTGCAAGGTTAATTAAAACTCATATGATCCACTAAAAAGAAATGTTTTAAAAAATGTTTTTAAAAGGCTCAGTAGTCTGAGGTGCCCTCAGATGATCGAGGAGGGTATTCTACATCCCAGTAGTGGCAGAACTAAAAGCCCGATCACCCATCGTGCTGAGCTTAGTCCTGGTAGAAGGAGGCTGGTTGAGTTTGTTGCACAGAGGGCTTGTGTTGAGGTTAGGGGGTAGTTAATTCAGATAACAGGGAGCATTGTCATAATTGCACTGGGTGAGGAGGGGGACCTTGTGCTCAGTCCTGGTGGAAACGGGAAGCCAAGTGTGTAACAGTAATCCAGTCTGGAGCAGACAAAGGACTGGACCAGTGGTCAGTGTGGAACTGATTTTTGCAATATTTCTGAGATGGTAGAAGGAGATCTTGCAGGGGTTTTAGGGCTTCAAATGTCAATTGTGGGTCAAGTCTTACACCAAGATTGGTGACTGCTGAGGAGAGGGGAATGTCATGATCAGAGATGACTCGATTTGATGTGAGGTGTCAACAAGAATTGCATCAGTTTTGGAGCTGTTTAACTGGAAGAAGTTGTGTTTCATCCACACTTTTCACATTTGTCAAATGAGTAACCTTTATGTCCTCCAGACAGGCGGTGAGTATTAAAGACAATGATGATGTTGGTAAAACTGCAGAGGTTTGTGTATCCGATTTTATGTACAGTTGTGTGTCATCAGCATAACAGTGAAATGAGACTCCTTACACAACACATACAAATCTGCAATGTTTACTAGTGAGCAATGACACTAAAATAACTTACCAGATGTACACTAGTCGATAAGTATTCTGTATACTGTTACAACAACCATTGCTCTGTGAAGGATTTAGGATTTAGGTTAGAGAAGTTGCAAACAGACAAGGGCAGGGTCCTCTCCAACCACAGTTTTGGGTGACAAGATGTACACTAAGGAATTCCACTCGTTAGACTTATGAGTCATTCTCTTTGGCAGCATAGGTAGCTTACAGTTGTACCTACAGTTTTTTAATGCAGACCACAGTGAAGCTGTAATTGCATACAAGTTGGTTAAAGGTTGATGAATCTACTTCTTTTTCTCTTAGGGGCTGTATGTCTGTGTTTGCCAGTAAACATGCCAAGTCTGAGTCTTTGTTCTATTGACACTTTTTATTAGAAGAATGATTATAGCTACACACTGACATGTTGTGTACTGGGGCTATTAGCAGAGAATTAGCACACAAACAGCATGCACACAATTCAGTATAACATTCGTTAATGATATGGAATCTGACTCAAAGACACATATGCACATAGAGGGAGGGCATGAAGTCAGGTAAGCATGCTCATGGCACATTCCTGTGACCATGTAGATGGGATACAAATCTGGACACCTGTGGGTATGCTCCAGTGTTCTCAAAAGCATGGTACAAACACAGATTAAAATCATATAAACAGCATGGAAAACAACATGATCATGTACAAAATTGGTGATAGGTTCACTGAGTTCACCCTCACATACAGCAGGGTTTTACCTCTTTAACACACAATGCACACAATGAGAACATCAATATATACAGTACACACTGACTTTCATGGGCAAACACTTAACACTTATAAACACAAACATACAGAACCAGAAACACACGCACAAGTACACACCTCTCCCAGACAGTCCCATATGGACTCATTAGGGGCTAGTCTATCGCCACCTGTGCACTGAAAGGCCCAACGGACCGGCTTTGACACTGACAACGGACAGGAGCTGTGCAGGGAATACACACACACACATACAAACACAGGTGTAGGCTATTATGCATGAATATGGACACACACAAGGCAGATACACACCCATTCTTGGAGGCAGGCAGGGACAGCTTAGGGACATTATGTGCAACAGCTTGAGATAACAGTAGTGAGTATACTTCGCCTACTGACTTTATACTTGTGTGTTTAATTTTTTCTGAAGATAAATCACCTTATGGACACTGAAATCAGTGCATGTTCTTGTAATAGCACAATAAGAGAACCCTTGGAGTAAAAAAAACATTTATTGATTAATATTATAATTATAAATGTTCCATAATTAAACCATTTGGACTTGGGTCACTTACATTTAGATGGAGGGATCTTCAAAATGTTGTGCAGCCAGCAGAGGTTGTTGAGGAACTGCCACTTCCAGGACTTATGCATTAACTTTATTAAGTTTTGGTGCCTTAGAATATGCAGTCAACTTTGGATTTTATTGTCATCAAGCTCTAATGTCAGATTGTGCTCATCATATTCAGGGCAAAGGCATACTTTAGGGAGACAAAAACAGATAGAAATTAAACCTGCAGTTGGTTTTATGTGTAATTAGGACACTCAGAGATTGCAGACCTCCACCAAGGCCAGTAGTCCAGTCTTCTATGATATGCAAATCTGCAAGCACAACCACCATATGTATGTCTGGATATATTTCCCATTATTAGAAGTAAAGTATATCAAAATATGCCAGTGCTTAGCTGAAGCCTTATCATCTCAGCTCACAATTGACTTCAATGATTGTGAAAAATATTTAGTGTATCCAGAGTAGGCTGTTCCTTGGCCCATACAACACCCTTCCATCCAAGTTTTTTTTGAAAATCAGGCCAGTAGTTTTTACGTAATCCTGCTGACAGACAAACAAACAAACAGATTGTACCAAAAATATAACCCTGCTGGCAGTGGTAATGAGCTAAATGTCTATACAATGTAGAACACACCTAGATCTCTGTTTGTATTTACCTTTTTTGAGTTTATTATCCTGAAGAAGCTATCCATCCATCGTCAACCGCTTATCCTGTGTACAGGGTCGCGGGGGGACTGGAGCCTATTAGACATTGCGCGAAAGGCGGGGTACACCCTCGACAGTCGCCAGTCCATCGGAGGGCCATCCCGAAGAAGCCAAAAAAAATAAAATACAACACATGCTGATGGAAAATCAATGATGACTGAAAGTTTGCCCAAAGCTAAGTTTAACTGAGCTACTGATGATAATTCCTCATCTCAAGTTAGTGATTGGTAACTTGTTAGTTCTTTTATTGTCGGCCTTTTGTTAATAATGTCAACAAAAAGTTATCTGTGATTAAAAATACTTAAATCCTTTTCAACTTTTTTTTCCAAAGACATAAGAGAGATACAGTTGGGGGAGATAATGATATAATACAAGACAAAGAGGAAAAGAATAATAAAAGAAACACAGAAAGTTAAAAGGATACATGACAGCAGGATGGATATATACAGAATTTAATAAAGGAGGTGAGATCATATGCAAAACAGAACATTCTGTTTAATTTTTTTGTGTGGGGGATTACTTCTGTTTCTGACATAAAAGGAGGACTAGCAGCAAGGGCATCACTTTGTGTTGAAAATGGTGGGGACATAAGGACTCAGATTAGAGGTGTGAAGATACACTTGGGTCACGAGACGTGACGATGCACAAGAACAAGACGAGAAGATTTTACACTATTTTGAAGAAATATTAAATATTGAAATATGTGAGTAGGGGTCTTGGTGTCCTATCCCAGGTCTTGATTTATATAAAGGGAAACAAAAAATTTAGCTGCAAGGTGACCATTCATAAATATAAAAATATAACAGAATATAATGCAGTAATCAGCTGATTGTTTTTTCATCAAATTTGTTTTAAGATACTTTCTTGGACAATGCACATTTGTTTGTTCTGTATTTAAACTGCATTACATGTTTTGTGCAAATAAACATTTCTCAAAGCATTTTCATTTGTTAACATTTTTTGGTGCAAGCTATTTTCAGAACATCTTTAATAAATGCTTTCAAAATGTAATGGGGACAAAAGTGGCCCCAGTGAAAATGACACCTATGGCTAGCATGCAATAAGTTGTGTCAATGATCTCCCAGGATTCCGGTGTCTGGGAAAATCATAATCCTGACTATCATATGTGAAACAAGTGGCTTCTTTCATTGATCGACCTGCACACACAGTAGTGGTTTGTGTCTGTGTGTGTGCTCCCCGAGTTCTACAAAATCACACATCTTGAAGAAGGCGGTGTGTGTGTGTGTGTGTGAGTGCGAATACTCCCATCGGCACGCTATCTAGTGTCAAAAGGTATTCCTGGGGTGCCTCTTGATCTACCTGCATTAAGGGGTGTGTGTGTGAGAGACAAGGTAGGGGGAATTAAGGTGTATGGGTTGAACGTGTGTGTGTGTGTGTGTGTGTGTGTGTGTGTGTGTGTGTGTGTATGTGTGTACTGTATATCAGAAGAGACAGGCCCTCTCTGGAAACAGATGGTCTTGTTACCATAGTGCTGCATATCAGACTGAATTATAGCTGAGGTTAAGGAAACTGTCCCTGATTGGATTTTAGATCTAGGAGTATTTAAGTATTTAATATGCTACAAGAAGCAACTTTTGTAAGGCTGCCACTATGCTGTAGCAAGACACGTAGGAGCTGTTGCTGTAGCTCCTACGTGTCTCTATCACATCCAAAAGGTCTACTCCAGTGTTTTCGCTGAAGTTGTGCTTGTACAAGCAGTTTTATTAATGTTTTATTATCACATACTGAGTTTTTGGTGTTGGTGTAGCCTGAACTTAAGATATAATTCCAAATCAATTTAGATGAACTTCTAGTTGCAGCTTTTTAAATTTGAAAGTATTTTGAATTCAGTATTCAGCTGGGTCAAGCTGTCAACTTTCAATTTAAGTCTTAATTCTGCTTTGAGCCAGCACTTGTACCAGCTTACAGTATTTACTTTTAACATAACTAAGACGACAACTAAAGCCTAGTTCACACTACACGATTTTTAGCCCGATTTGCCACTCGGCGAGTTCGGCAACCGTCAGGCTGTGATCGGGAGTAAATCAGCGGTCGACTGGCGGTCGGCAGTCGTTATGTGTGAACTACTCAATGACGCGTCGCAACGGCTTCCCAACACATTTCTGACAGATCACTGACGTCTGCCAGATATCTAGCATGCCAAATATCTGGCCGAGTCGGCCGACTCATCATCCACATCCAGCCAATGAGAACAGGCTGCTGGCAGAACAGGCAGCTACTTTTTCATCGCAAAAACTTTTTACTCACCTGCAGCTCTCTCTGTAGCTCACACAATCCCTGCTACCTGCTTGTGTTAATCCATTCTTTCACCCAAAATCTGTCTTTATAATTGCTATCTTTATAATAACAAACAACTGTTTTGTCTGTAGGCTTGCATCATTTCCCATTTTACTTTTCACGGGTTTTCTTGACAAAACATGGTTTGGAGACCAGCGTCGGGTGACATAGTCTTTCTCAACTCATGTAGTGTGTGACCCTCTGTCACTGATCAGTCACGTAGTGTTGAACGCCACAACAACTTCAAGACTCATGCCACACGACGGCAAGTTTTGTAGTGTGAACGGCACGGCCATCAGCCGACACTGAAAGTCGTGTAGTCTGCACAAGCCTTAGGTGACTGGAAAATAATTTACAGAGATACCAAGGACAAGGGTTATTCCAGATATAAAGAGTGATTTCACACTGAAAAGATATGAATAATTAACAAAGTCCTGAATGCCGTCAAATAATTGCATTCCAACAAGTGCTTGTTCAATGAAGACAGTGAGATGATCTCTATAACCTGACAAGCTTCTGCTGTCACTCGTAATGCCAATGATTCTTTGCTTTTGCCGTGTTGACTAAAAACACTCAGTTCCTTCTGTTGTAGTTTATTACCATACTTGACAAGGCAGATCTTGCCTTGTGTATTTTGTGCTTCCTATATCTTGGCAATATATGGTTGGGGTCTGTTCTGCGTAGCTCTAGGCGGGATTAGTGTGCTTCCCTCTGAATCTTGCACTGTTACACACTCATTGGCCTAATGGCTCTGAAATGGGCTTCTTGTTCACTCTCACTGACTGTATAAGTAGGGTGACCATATCACCAAACCCTCAAAATTTTAGGTCTACTGCAGACTCAGACTCATGTACGTACATACATATGTGCTTATGCAAACACCATAGGCGTTTTTGTCAGGATGGGGGATGCTTAGCACACCTACTGAGCGTACCTGTCAGCACCATGGATGCCATGAACGCAGCATTTTTTTTTTTCAGGTACTTTTCGAAGGACGAAGAAAGCCTCCTGGAGCTCTATAGAAAAGACTTTCCCTTCAGCATAACAGCTAAATGTTAAAATACTGACAGCTTCTGTCAGAAAAAGCCACATATGTCATGACACCTATGATTCACAACACATTGATTGATTGACACACATAAAGACAAATCAGTGTTGTATTCAGTCATGTGGCACATTTTTGTTTTTATATTTCATTAAGTAATAATGAGTGGGACAGAATGGGTTGTCTATGTAAGCACTGAAAACAAGTATAATACAATAATTATTTTAATTGTGCTGAAAAAAACAGGACAATTTGGTAGAAAATGTTTGGTAGCTGATGATATTTGTCAAGACTCAAGACTGAAATTTGACAGATTTTAAAATTAAAATGATATGACTGCTCTGGATTTCGAACATGTCATTTTCACACTCTTACAATGAACTCATTGGAAAGGGGTCAAAGTCATTGACCAAGAGTCGGTGGACAGCAGAGAAAGATCAAGGGGGACATTCACAATCTGATACATCAAACCCTGCGACAGCGGTTATACTGTAGAAGGCTGTAAATGTCATTGACAGCTCTAAAAAAGCTAGCAATGGAACTTAAGAGGTGTTCATCAAATTAATACAATAAGAAAGAAATATAAATGCTAAGAGGAATCATTTCATTTGGTGCCAAATTCTCCTGTGGATGGACTGTTCACTGTCATCAGCCATTGATACCGTATCTGGTTGGATTTTAAACTTTCTTTTTTTAATTAACTAATTTCACATTTACATTCACATTTTGCAACTGTTTTAAGCTTCTGAGATCTTTACAACCTATTTGAAAGACAAAATTAATATATAAAAACAGTTACATCCATTAGTTGAATTGTATTTCCACTTTGGTTTAAACAAATGCCACCTGATTATCACATGTTATCAGGACTATTAAAACAATGCGGCAGTGAAATATACAACACAATATATTTGTCAGGGCTCCACTACAATATGCAGGCTCTCTGGCACACCACCAATCAGAATAGAGTGACCCTTCAACCAAGTTGCTCTCAGTGTGAACACAGAGTTACATGTTTTTAATGACCTGTCAAGGTTATGTTCTACTTTGAGCTGTTTCTCCATGTTTCCACACTTCTCGGGCAGCGTTCATACTTCATCACAGTAGGTCACAGCCACATGGCTCCCCACTGGATTGCATAGGGTTACACCTTCCTATCTCTGTCAATGTACAAACTTTATCCATTCACATATGCATGCTGACCAGTTAATAATAGCCTAACCTTTATGCTGGATCACTTACTGATGTCTTGGGATATTTAATCATGTTGAAGCTAGGTGAAAGATCTCGTTCTCTCGCTCCTGACTTTTCTCCCTCTTTTGCTTCAGCTCTCTCTATGCCTTTCTTGCTACCCTGTCTCCCCTGTCTCCCCTGTCTCCCCTGTCTCCCCTGTCTCCCCCACCCCCCAAACAATCCCCCCACTATGGCCTTTTTCTGTGAACTTTGCTTGACCCACTCCCGCTAATCTGCCATGCTCTAGGGAAGCCAGCGTCAAAATGCAGAGCTTTAATACAGTCAGGGAGCTAAGGGCTAAAGTAACACAGAGAGTAAAGGGAATAAGAGATGGCGGCCCATGGCATGGCGAATGCCAGGCTCCATGAAGTGCTCTGAAAGGGCTCTGCCATCTTTCATCAACTAACTCGGGCTGAAAGAGACTTTGTCATTTTCATTGTCAAGTGTATAATTAAATAGAATTTCACTTGTACCCTTTTCTTTCAGTGTTGCTCTTCAGGTAGTTAAAATAGTATTGTAAAATACCAACACCAACACATTTATCCTGGTTGGCGACTTGAGTCCCATGGGTTTTTGGGTTGCACCTGTGCCAACAAAGTCCACTCTAAACAGAGCCAGCGGACTGGAAGCGATGCAGTTCACACCATGTTTGTATTTTCACGCATCAAAATCAATTTAAACCCTGTACTTTCACACTTGACTAGCTGGCACATTTTACAGGTCTCACGATGACAGTTTAAAATATTTAGAGGGGTTCCACTCAAACTTCCACAACTTTGCCATAGACGTCTATCGTCTCAGAGGGCAAACACGTGTGGAAGGTTACACATTTCAACAGAAAATGTGATCTCTTCTCATCCTTGCACACTTTAAGCCACTTTCTTTCCATCTCTTGTTCCCTCTAAGATGATCCTTTCATTAGACCCCCACTAGGAGAGAGACGCCTGAGATGGATGAGAAAGAGAGAGAGAAGAGGGACAAAGAGAGGCAATGGTAATAAAGGAGGGCTTTCAAGACATTGACAGGAAAAGTGGTTCTCAAAAAAGAAACTATTTATTGCTACTTTTAATGTTTGTTGGTTAAGTTCAACTACACTGTAAACAAATGGAGACTTACTTCAATCGCAAGCTTTTCAAAAGCTCTTTTTTTCAATTGAAAAGCATGTTCAGTGGAAAGAAAATATGTGATCAAACATTTGGCAAGAGTTGTGTTATTTTAAAACCTTTTCTCCAAAATCTATTGGCCTGCTACCTTGATCTCAATCATTATATTCATCACAAATATTAATTAATTAATTAATAACAAACACTATAATAAAACACTTGTAGGTTTCACAAGGTCTGGAAGGTTGCCTTCTATTGAGTTACATTTTTATTTCAGAATATAACAAGGAAGCAGAAGTCAGTCAATAGATGAGAACTGGAACAAATTAAAGCAGGTTCCTTTTCATAGGCTGCTAAAAAAAATACTTTTTTTCCCTCAGTTTGTATCTGATTGAGCAGAGTTTCACCTTTTGACCTACAGCATACAGCATTCACATTTAGAAAACAGATGCATGTCTCTTTGTATCCATGTGAAAAAAACCCTAATGAAACCCTTTCTTCCATCTCAGCTCTTTAAGACACATGCTAAGCTTTTCATTTTCCTCTTTTATTTTCATCCACTACTGCAATCCACTTTAATGCATTGTTGTGTTTGCTTGGGACCACTACTATCATTATATTGTTGCTATCCTTGAACTCACGGTCTTCCTTCAATGGGTTTAGTTCATATTCATTTTGAAAGATGTTGGTTTTCAGTGTCTATGTTTTCTTGCCGCCTTTTCACTCTTCACTTACCGTATGTTTTCAACCATCACTGCTTCAAGGTCATTTATTGCTGTGCTTGTATTGCACTAAATGTGACAACTTCCTCAGTACCAACAACATATACCAAAAAACAGTATGTCAACAGAGAGCCATGAAATTGAGAAAACTCACTAAATGTATATGTATTTCAGCATTAATAACTCTGATTTTCAATAATGTAACCTATTTCATTTGTCAATTTGTATTCACGATCTTGAAGAATATAATATCAACACGTGTCAACATGTCAGTGTCATCTTTTACAGTGAAAGAAAAAGAGGGTCCAGCCAGCTGAGAAACTAACAGTTCAAAATGCAATGTGTTATGAAAAGCAACAGTTCTGTGCTACTAATTATAATTTTGTAGGAGGTGTAGCTACCATTGTTGAGTCCATCTTTCTTTGCAAAGGCCACCATTGATGCTTAGAAAACAATCTTGTGTTTCATTTTAAAGGGGTGGTATGCTTTTTGGCTTTTTCGCTCTCCTTTATTGATTTATATATCTTTTTTGTGCATGTAACAGGTTTGCAAAGTGAAAAAGCCCAAGGTCCAGCCCAAAGGGAGTTCCCATCTCCCACAGAAATGTCACAATGCAAACGCGTCTTAAGGCTTGCTGGCGGGGTCGGGTACGCCCTCAAACCAAGCTAGTCTGAGCAGAGGCCCTTTGTTTGGGTTTCCACTGTAGAAAAGTTGTACCTGTACCTGCTTCCAGGTACATTTTTCATATCACCTCACCTCCGTCCAGGTTCCAAGCGAGCTGAGGGATACTAAAATGTAACGTGAAAACATGATAGACTGCTGATTGGTCAGAGAATATTCATTATTCACTGCATCATCATTGCACCAGACAGAGACCAGCAACAGAAAGTTTTATATTTTACAGTTTTCGTATGGAATTTCATCACTAAATCCACTTCTGAGAAATTTTGAGGTGAGAAATCAGCTGTGTAGATTTCGAATATTGACAGTTTTACGAGAAGTGATGGCGGAACAAAAATGTGATGAATATTTTTGGAGTTGAGAAGCAAGTGGCGGCGGGGGATGCCTGCGGCGACCCGCGGGACGAGCATGTGAGGCCGGCCAGCCGCCCGCTCACAGAGCCCTCTGCTCACGCCGTCACACAGACCGCTGCACCAACAACGGCAGAGGAAAACACAGCTGGAAGGTTTTCATACCGCTTATCTGTCTTTACCCATTCTGAGTAGTATTCAAACGTTTTAACAGTAGACTTTATATATTTTAAGAGCTGTGTGGATCGCTGGTGCATGTGTCGCATTGAACATTACGTTGCGGCAGTTGTTTCGCTATCTCTGGGTACTTTCTGCAATGGAAAACGGAGCAGGGCCGAGTAGAGTCGAGTGTCTCGATTTGCGCTATGGAAGCATTTTTCGGCAAGGCAGCATAGATCGTCACCAGCAACAGTTCAACGTTTAGTCCTGATGGTAAGATGTGGAACAATGATGTTGTGAACTGGTAATAACTTATACCATCTGCTAGGTTATGGTCTCGGCTTTGATTTGGATCACACTCCCTTGGTTCTTAAAACCCGCCCTTCTCTGCTTCAAATTGGCTAGTAGTCCTTACCTAGGAACTGCGCATGTGCAACTCCAACAAAGATATGGTACAAGTAAGATGCATCACTCTGTAGCTCAAAAGCGGAGCGTACAACAGACAGGCTGAAAAGAGGAGCTGCAGCATGTGCAGTATGAGAAAAACATGGTGTTTTTTGAAAATTCTACCATGTAAACCTGTTCTGGTACAACCCCTAATTAAGATTTTGAACCTGAAAATGACTATAATACCACCCCTTTAAAGTTTTGGTTTCTTCCTGTGTGTGAGGCATGTTTTGCATCAGTGATTTTAATTCATCTGCAAAAGGGGCAAATTAATGCTGCTTAAACTGGTCATGATGGGATGCTACTATGACTTTCCAGTTAAGGCTGCACTCTTTAGTTTAATAATAAATATGTAAAATTTATTTTTATTTATTATTTTTCAAAAGGAGGTCTGAAGGAGAAAAGGTTTGCTGTAATAAAAAAAAGACACGATAATGAATATCTACACAAGTACAGACCCTAGACGTGACTCGGCCAGGTCATAAATCATTGGTTTACATGCATTTTTCAACGGTTAGCTGTAACATTATGGACGGCCCCAGTGGAAATGAGAAAGTCGAAATGCTAGTGTAATACTGCTGCACTCTTTTAAACATTCATGCAAACACAATCTGGACAGCTTTGCACACTCTAATTTGCAGCTAAAAAGCTTTTAATTGCACTTATCAACAAGGTGCTTGTGTGCCCATTTGTACATGTGTATGTACATGTGTGTAATGTCCTGGTGCATTGCCAGTGACTCAGTCATTAGCATCCTGCCTGCACGCACACACACACACTCACAGAAACAGCCAACACCAAACACACATCCAAATGCAGACACACACATTTTTACTCCCATTTACACGCATCCAGCAAATACACTCACAGACACATAACATCCCATTCAATTTCACACATGTCAGGGGAGACTCCCAACCAGGCAGTCATATTAAACCAACTCATTATTTATGCAAGGGGAGCGATTGCCAGTCCCAGATTCATCTCATAAAATGTTAATATATTCATCGGAAAATTGTAGTCTTTTAATCTGCCCCACCAGAAAAACACTAATCTGTCACTACAGCACCATGTTTTACAGTAGCTCCCTCTCTCCTTAGACTCATTCTCCTATGTATCTCTGTTTTCCCTTCTCTATGTCTTTTCCTCATTTCCTACCTCCCTTTCTTCCTCCATCCAAGAAGCAGCTGGTAGAGATCATACGTGGCATTTTGGATGCTAATTCCTATTGTCTTCTTCTTGATTTTTAAATGGATTGTAGGACTGGGAACATTGTGTCACTTTTCAAGGTGCTGTTTTTGAACTCCATGGCTCTTGAAAGAAGGATACGATTGTTTAAATAAATTTGACCTTTTTAGTGTGCAGTGATTCTAATATTTATTGATACCCACAGGACACATGAAAGGGAGTGTCTTCTACTTTTAATAATTTATTTCACCCACTGAAATGATATTGGATTTTAACATTGTATTAGATATATTGTATGAACATCTGTTTATCTTATTGAGGTAAGTCCATTATTCTAGATAATTTAAGTTTAGGTTGAACAATTGTAGCCTATATATTAACAAAATCAACATACTGTTGTTAAATTATCATGTGGTTCTTTTTTATTCCTTCCCCTTTTCTTTCTCTCCATGGCTGGGAGATAAAAAAATCTCCACTCCTCCTGTTTTATTAAAAAAAACATTTCTATCACCTAAAATGAAGCAGTGCTAGCTAGCTGAAAATTACCTCGGTTGCTATGCAACGGCAGCATCCGTGCAAAGCCCTGTCATTTCCCAAGCCAAACTAATATCCCATAATAACCTCAAATAAGCCCTCAACTCATGCGTGTTTGTGTGTGTGTGTGCGTGTGTGGTGGTGGTGGTGGTGGGTGGGGGGGGGGGCGGGTTGTCTGTGTGTGAGAGACAAAGAGAATGTGAGACATTGTCTGTCTGTCTGTCTGTCTGTCTGTCTGTCTGTCTGTCTGTCTGTCTGTCTGTCTGTCTGTCTGTCTGTATGAATGAACATTGTACTTATGTGTACAGTTGTGCCTGCCTATGTGTGCATTATGCATGTCTGTGGACATAGCTGCCTGTCTGCCTGTGTGTCTGTGTCGCGGACTACGCTGAGGCAGTCATTCTAAAAGAAAATCACATTGGGGGGAATCCAAGAAGAACTGAAGAACTGATGTTTTTGGTATTATATACTGCTGTCTGTCAATCAAATCAATTTGACCATCTTCACATAAATATGAATGTTTTAATGCACTCAGAAAAATAAATTGTTATTTCAAAAGTGATCTCTGGGATATGTTTCACCAAAAACTCATCTCATTGACATTGCTCAAAAGCAGAACACAACTGAATTGCAACCTTGCTTTCGTCCAAGTTGTGCGTTGCAGCACGATATCCTGCTGTGCGGAAGAGCAATGCAGGACAGACAGAAACAGCTACACTAATTAGCAATAACAATAACACTTTGACTTTGTGTCAACTGATCAAGGAGATGCTAATACGTCACTGCGCATGAAGACATCATGACACTAGTGTGGCCGTCCCATTAGTATCTGCAGCCATGTAGTCTCACTGAGATTTATCACAAAGTGTTGAGTGTAGTGACAAGTTATTGCGTGTGTGCCATTTGCAGGATGATGGCTGGTTCGATTGCCATCCACTCCACAAAATGGTGTGGTGAAATTAACTTAGGAATGAATGTAATTTCCAATTCCCTTGAGATATTAGAAAAACTTAACAGGGGAATGAAAGAAAACTTCACCTTTCCCCTTAAAGCCACAACTTCAGAGCCTTTGAACAAGCCATTTCCTTGTTAAAGTACTGCTAGTTACACAAATATAAAAACTGGGATTGAACGGGGTAGCTCACACAGGTTTAGGAATGTGTATAACTTTACCCTATGACTACAAATTTTTTGATAAAGTTGATTATCAGCATAAAACAAAAACACAAATAGACAACACCTACATTTAAATAATCCAGTTCCCTGCTTGTAATAATAGTGAAGACTGTTTTAGAGAGCTGTTGCTTAAATGGGCATATTATGTGAACCCCCTTTAAACATATATATAATGCTTATATTTTGAAAAGCAGTCAGTGATTTTTAAAAATGCATGAAAAGCATTTGCAGAATAATGTGCATTGTGTTTCTTGTTCCATGTGTTCTGTCCTGCCTGGATAGAGTTCCATGTGCGAAATCACATAGCCATGATAGATAGGTTTATAAACCTGCCCTATCCTGCCCCAAACCTGCCCTGCAGAAATAAATTAACCCAAAGAGTAGGTCAAAGACATTTTAGGGTTTACAAGAAACATTTATCCTTCATCCAGCATGTGTAGTGTGGGTTAATACAATAATAAAATTGTACACTGCATTTTCGAATCTTATATTTCTACTTCAGTAAAGAAAAAAAAAAAAGAAAAGAAAAGAAAAAAGGAAGGAGTGCACTTCGATGCTGAGTGTCAGAAAATGCTTGGCCCTAAGACATTGTAAAGGACATTTTCAAATAAAAAAACATGCATTTTGATGTTACTCTTTATCTGTTATATTATTTAAACATGTAAAACAACTTTAACGTGCTTTGACAACACTGCTTCCAAGAGCAGAGTTCACGTTCACACTCACACAAAGAAAACAAAACGGTAAAGTGGAGAAAAAAATATACTGATGTGATCATTTAAGGATTTTGACTTTAACCTTGTCATCTCTTTAAATCACAGGTGCCCTCAACAGCCTCTCAAAGCTCCTTTTCTTTTGGCACATTCTGCATGTGCTACAGGGGTTTGTACTGTACAGGTTTTATCAGCATTCATAGAAAAAAGGAGTGAAGAATTTGGCCTTTTGGTTCAGTGCATAATACAAGTGCAATATGGCAGCCTTTCTTGGCAACATGTAGGTGTGATCAGTTTTTCCCATGCAGGAGTCACCACCACTGTCAACCTTAACTGACTTTAATCTATTCTGATGAAGACGGAATTAAAATAAACATACCATACATGGTCCAACAGCCATTGTAACACAGGGACAATCTGCATATGTATTATCTGTATCCATGTTCAGCTGAGCTCTTTCCATCAAATTAGCAGAACATAATAGTGCTAAAGAGTCATTGATGAAGGCCTGTTTCCACACTACTGCTTACTGGAAAACTTCTTGTAATTGGTACAAAGTTGTGTAACCATCAGATACTAGCCTGTAACTTCCAGGTCCTATGGCACAAGGTACATCTGTATGCAAATTACCTGTAGTGAATTCAAAATTTGCACAATGGAAAAAGCTTACAGAGATAGATATCAAATCTACGTTAAGGTATAGAGAGCTGCTTCCTGTTGTGGGAGCTGCTGCATGAGTTCATACTCACAGAACTTTGACCTAAGAAATCAGCAGTAATTGCACCTGTGCTCTGAAGTATTGAAAGATTTAAATTTAAAACATAAACTGCTTCCATTCTTCAGAGAAGGAGAAGAAAACATTTGATTCAATAAAACATTACATTACAGTTAAAGTCCACCTTTCCTCCACAATGTATTTCTCATCTTTTAATCATAGCGATTATATTTTTATTTTCATGGAATAAACTGGAGGACACACATTTCACATACCAGTGCTGAAAATTCAAGACAGCAAACAGTCAATGTGGCAATTAAGTAAGATAGCAATTTTGTTGGAACAAGGTCACCACATACTAGAGGTAGCAGAGGTTAAGTTTAATTCATATGAGAATGCATTTACCTATGAATGCTTACAAAGAATGCACGCGTTAGTGGTTGATAAAAACTCTAGAATTGATTAAATTAATCAACTCAATTCAATTTTATTTATATAGCCCATCATCACAAATTTGCCTCAGGGGTCAGCAAATGTCAGCAAACTTCCCAGAAAACAATCCTTTAATAGGAACAAAATGGAAGAAACCTCACGAAGAGCGACAGAGGAGGGATCCCTCTCCCAGGACAGACATGCAATTGATGCCGTGTGTGCAGGATAGACCAACATAATTAAATTACAGTATTCATGATGACACGAATAGTGTAATCTAGATCTAGAAATCTGTATCTAGAAATCAGTTATTAAAAAAAAAGCATTGGCCAACTTCCCTTAACGAAGTCAATGTTTTAACAAATCTTACATGTTGTTAAAAATGTCTACAGCTTTAACTTTTTAATTTTTTTCACCATGATGAATACTTTGCCATTGAAAGCCTCTGAATACACAACAAAACCATAGTGGAATATAATACTTTTGCCAACACTTTCGATCCAAGCGTTTATAAAGAAGCAACAACAACTTCAAGCCAACAAGAATAATTGTATTGTGCAGGTAAGTGTATTTTTCTGCTTTTCCTGTTTGAATCAAACTATTTACAATTCACATCAAAATAAAGTTTTTAAAAAAAATCATTTTGGCTTTCAAAGCTCTCAGTGATTTAAGTCCAAATTGCACTTTGAGTACAAACTTCAGTCTAAACTTTCTTCAAAGAAACAACGTTGGCCCTGACAGCATGTAACAGCCTGACCTTCTGTACTTTCCAAATATCAAAAGACTCATTTCAACACCCATTCATTCACTTTCACACATTAATATAACACATTCCCTGGTACAATAGGCCAACATACAAACACACGCAGATGGCAGGCGCTGGGCCCAATCCAATGTGTGTGTGTGTTGTGTGTGTGTGTGTGTGTGTGTGTGTGTGTGACTGTGGCTGTAGGAGGTTGACAGGCAGTGTGTCTGTGATTGTATGTCCAGTCCAATTCTGTCTACGCCTTCCTGTTGTAGAAAGCTTAATGGGCAGGCAAGTACATAAAACAGTGTATCTACAGGGGTGTAGGAGTCCATTTCAGTGTGTGTGTGTGTGTGTGTGTATGTTTAAACAGGACAACTCATGCAAACATGTGTATTTAAGTGCAAGAACGTGTGTGTGCAAAGGCAAAGAAAGATACAGAAACAGGCTTTATTCAGTTACTCAGTATTTCTGGCATGCTGATAAAGCACTTGAAACCATCAGAGTGAATAATATCCAACAGACCGGGGAGGCCTGCTTCGATTCTCCAGCCAGCCCTCTCTGGTTTGATAAGATTGTGTTAGCCACCACCTCGCACCGCCTCAGACTTCAAACAGTTACATATTGCCCTGGAAATTGTTGCAGGGAGCGCGTCAGGCAGATAAATTTATTTCTGATCATACATCTAGCTCAATTTATTTATAGTGCTGCCAGCCAGCCAGGCAGGAAGCGAGGATGAAGGAGGGTAGAAGGGACAGCTGGAGTGAAATAAGAGAGATGGAGCGATGAAGAGTGAGATGTATAAAGGAAAGAGGAGTAGTTTTACTCATGAAAACTCTCCACTCTCCTCCTCTCCTCTCCAATCCTAGTTTTTCACCTGGTCATTCCACACTCTCTCCCTCCTTCATCATCTCAAGTCATAGCTGAGCACCGTGTGAAACTATATGGCCACAGCAACATGCAAAGGAATACGGATGTTTTCATGTTTAAATGATTTTCTGAGGTGTTAAATGCACGTTATCATGTCAAGTAAAATATCATGTCACACTGCTCTACACATCTGGTCTCGCTTCCCCAATAGAGGGCCTTTTAGAGGAGAAGAGGATTATGATGCTTTTTTTCCTACCAGACCAGAAAAAAACACAGAGGGAGAACCCGATACACATTTGTGTCTCAACTGGTTGCACTTGAAGAAAATAAAATCTGTACAATCAACATACAAGTTTATAAGAACACTGCCTTTCCATATTCCCATGAGGAACAGTTCCTGAACTAATGATGTGGCTATACATTAGTACTTTAACTAAAAACTTACAGTTCTCTGTAAATACTGTACCTGCAGTATTATCATGTGCTCATGTACAGTACATAAAAAAAATTAGCCTGTATCATGATCAAGTCATTTTTTTTCAAAATGCAGGCATCTATGCATTTTTTTATTTTTCAAATACTTGCTTGTGCTGATACTGGCAGTTTTTACATCTGCTCTGCTTCACCATGGGTTACCAAGATCACAGTATCAGCGAGAGAGGAAATAGTCCTCCATTATGAGGGGAAAAGTAACTGACAGCATTCACACAGCTGTGCACAAGTGTTTGTGTGTGTGTGTGTGTGTGTGTGTGTGTGTGTGTGGGTAGGAATGAGACACCTCATCAGGTGGTTTCACCAAGTTATGGTGTTCTCACAGGGCTCTCTCTCTCTGACGCTCAGCTAACTTCCTGCCTCTAAGTATTTTTAGTCTCGCTGTCTCACCTCCACTGTGTCATACACGCACATTACAATCTCTTGTACCTAAGTACAAAACAACACCTTTTCTACCTCTCCAAGCATCTCAGGCCACTCAATTACATGGACTTGCATTACTTACATGGATTCATTGTCTCTGTCTCTTCCCATTCTTAACATGACCATTGAAAAAGCTTTTCACCACATGGAAATTACTGCACTCTCTCTTTCTGTCTCTCAGGAACAAATGCGTGGTGACATTTTTATGATCATTATTCTTCCACCTCCAGGCTGAAGGGAATCAGCAAGGGGACAGCAGTTGAGCTGAAGATTGCGTGCATTGCATGAGTGTGTGTACTGTAGTGAGAAGAGAGAGATAACATGAGATGCCTTGATCCTGAGTTAAAATCCAGCTTGTTGAGTTGTGTGCAGATTTAAACTTTATAGTGGTCCTTTATGTGCAGAGAAAGGTTTATTAAACTGGGACTGTGGGACTGTGTATGTGAAATGCAGATGTTTTCCTGGATTCCTGAGTAGCAGAGAAGTCTGTCTTTATGATGTGCAGCTTTCATCTGACAGCGGTGAATCAAGATCAAACAATTAGAAACTTATACAAAATGTGACACTGTGGCTAATCCCTTTTAAGAAAATGCCATCTCCCACTGGGAGAAACACTTTACTATACAGGTCAAACGTCAGAGTCAAGCGCAGTAAAACAACATCTGGAAAAAAAAGATATTAATTCTTGTTAACAAATGTATGCTTATTAACTTATCACTGTATTTCTGAAGATATACTTAATATGTTCCTTAATTTTGCAGAGTAACTGAGCAGCTTCAAAGGTGATGACTCCTCTTATCATGAGCCACTTTAAACAGTGTTTATACTAGATTGGCAAAGAGCATTCTCTTGATTACCAGAAATGGAATTAAAACATCTTAGCTTAAATATCATTCATCATCTGTCAAGAAGAAGAGGCAGCAGTGTATACAGACCAATAAAACAGTAATAGTGGCACCAAAAGATCATAAAGCAGACAATGATTATCTGGCTGGTATCTACCAAGGCGCATGTGCTAATCACTTATCAACTAGCATGATGAACCACTGTGAAGAGAGCAATTGCAGTTGGAGAGTCACTGAGAGAGAACAAGTAGAGCGTCTGTCTCTCACTGACAGCTTCCATGACAGTGACAGTTGTGTCTGTGCATTACAGCTGAAAACTTTCACTTCCACTGTAGTGATGGCACCTTGACCTTTTCAGCATTGGATGTTCTCACAGCGGACCAGGTGACATGGTGAACAAGTCAAGTGAAGAGTCAGGCAAGCAGCGCACTGTAGAGGTCTAATGAAGGAATTAATGAATGCTTTATTAAGGTGAGCTACCATACTGAAGTGCAAGTGTCAAGACAGGCAATGAGCACATGCTGAGTAAAAGTAATGCTATTTCTATTTAACTCTTTTGACTTTATTGATAAACTTGTGGAAGTTATTCATGGATAAATGCAGTTACCTAAGTAATGAATGGTTTATTCAACCTAAAAGCTGTGCAAATGAGATTTAATAGATGGAAACAAATGTAAAGAAAAATATGAATGAATACATAACTGGGGTAGATTGATAAATAAATTTTCTGTACTCAGAGAGCCCATACTGTATTTAGGCATTAAGGCTGCTTTGGTTGTAGCGCCAATTACAGCCAGAATAGCATCATATTTTGCAGGATAAACTGAAATTGATAGCAGCATGTAATCTGCAATTTGGTTGCAATTGCACATAAGTTTTTATGAAAATATATTTTCCCAAGAATTCAAAGTGGCAGGAAAATTAAGTAATCCACAAAGTATCCTCCAAGCCTCTCATATCACAAGTTATAAGCAAAAGTTGTGAAGTGCTTAACCATCACATAGTACAAGATAATTAGTTCTGGCCACTCAGTGCAAAGATTTAAAACTACAGATGACTTAAAGTTCATGGCCGAACTGATAGTCATGCAAGTTATCCACTGCATTAAAGTATCTGCCAGGCAAACAATACATGCACACGCAAGCCACGAGTTTGCCTCACGTCATCTTTTATCTGATCTCTGGTGTTGTGTCCCAGTTAGTGTTGTAGCCAAGACCACCCAAACCAAGACATGACAAAGACCAAAATGTATCGAGACCTAGACAAGACCAATACGTTGAGGAGATGAGACCAAGTCAAGAACAAGGGAGGCGAGATGAGTAAAGACCAGGACCAGTGCCCCACACTACATGCTCTACGATAAAATGTGGAACATGCAAATCATAGGCGCTTCTCAAATTTATCCAAAAGATCTACATGAAAAGATCCCATTGAAATACGCACATACAAACACTAAGAGTTTAAATCAATTTAACCATCTGTATTCAACACTCCTTTTCCATAATCTACAATCCACCTAACACAATACAATTTGTTTGTGCAAGAATTACATTTTCGGGGTGACTCTCTTCTTTCCTTCGTATTTAATCCTTCATATATGATCTGCAACCGTGTATTCAAACTCAAACTTAGCACCCCTAAACTAACATGCCATGTGCCTATGGCCATACAGAGCAACCTATTGGTAAATTTTTCATACAAGTGGAGGCGTATTTCTCTGGCTCCATTCTTTGCTGTAACATCTCCAGATGAGGGACGTGATGACATGCAACTTTAATGTCAGGAGTTGTATTCAGCTGACATTAGCTAACATTGATGTAACTTAACTAACACATTAGCTACATAGCTTTATGTGGCTTGACTCTCATTGCTTCTCAGAAGCAAAAATGTAACTTAAGAACTGCACTGCATTAGCTACTTCCCCCAATACTAAATTATGTGTGTGCACCTATCTAGGTGGTAAATAGCTGGCAAGCTACATATGTATAGCTAAAATTCACTGAAAACAAGTAAGGATGTTAACAATTAAATCAGACAATGCACAGACAATTTAGAGATATGCCCACAGTTAGGGTCTTGACTTGTCTTGAAAAATGTCTCTTCTCCTTCACCCTAGCTCCCACTGACCCCATGTTCGCTCTGTTACTTCCTTCATCTTCCTGCTCTTTCCCTCATTTAATCCGACATCCTCCCTGTCAAAAAAGAGGGGCAAAGGAGACAAAACGCAGTTATTAATAACCCAGAACTCTTTCATTTATTCCTTTCCTCCCTCTTAGTCTATGCTATCATCCTTTCCCCCCTGCTTTTCATCCTACACCCATTTCATTCAGGAGAGATTTGATAAAAGAGATACTCGGATCTTATGGATATGAGATGCAGCCTTTAATCATGCTGATGTTAAAGAGATTATCTACAGAAAGCAGTGTCTATCTATCTTTGTGTTATCTAACACCATCCCACTGAGCATGAAACTGCGCAAAATCATTTAATTACCATTGGAACTGACATCCATACACCAAGAAACCTGATGTTGCAACAAATAAAAGGTATTTGCATACTTTAAGGTCATCCTGGAGCATGGGAGCACAGGAAGGAACAGAAGCCACAACAGATCATAAGAATAGGTCTTAAGTACTATTTTGAGAAGGTAAAAGATGTGTATGTGGTGTTCTCCAACCTCCAATTTTACCGCTATTTTTTTATTTTCTGAAAATGGAGAATTTGTGACTCATCAGCCGAACTGGATCATGGTTTCATACAGCTCTTACTACTTTTGCAGGTCCATTCGCTTTTGTTTTGTGAAGGTTATTCCATTATCACATAAGTGAAACATTTCTAAAATCTTATCAAAAAATATCAAGTAAATGAAAGATTCAATTTACTGTAAGTAAATCAGATGAAACAGATAGCATTGAGACACAGCATAAGAACATAACATTCCTCCGTCTTTATTACATCTCTTCTTGTGGAAAATATCACACTGCACTTACAACAAAAGAGAAGAAGGGTGAAGAAGAGAAGGGAAGATGGAATTTGTCTATAATAAACCTTACATTATTAATAAGCACATCATTATGGCTGCTTAACAATCCAGCATCCATAAAAGGGTCTGAGTCATTAGTGTCTGAGTCCTGATGAAAAGGACAGAGTACAGTGATAATCACTATAGAGTACAGCTGACACCAACACAGAGATGCTCTTACTGCCTCAGGCAGCTTGTGTCCAACCTGTAACAAAATTCATATTTTATTGTTGTCAGGCATTCATAACAGTGGACAAGGAGAAATCATAAACTGTATCTAAAGCACAGCGGATCTGGCACTAATATCAATAGTTATATGAGATTAAGGAACTGTTAGGTGAGATGAAGCTAGATGTTCAGCATCTCATTCACAGTTTTGTAGAAAGCTTCTTTACATGAGGCCTGAAGCCATAACTGGGAATATCGGTAAAAGGCAAGCACTTGGTCTTTATGATGCATTATGTTGTAAAGGAAGAGAAAATATAAAAGAAAAAAGACAGAAAAGTGGCGCCTTAATCACTCACTTATTCCTCTCTCTCATTCCCCCCTCTGTCCTTTACTTTCTGTATGCCTTCGGAGACGCTTCAGTCACTATAATCCGCTGAGCGTTGCTTTAATCACATCTTCGTGGGTCTCCACTTTTTAATTAAGGCCCGTGTTTCAGCTCATTTCACTGCGCATATTTAGCGAGCCGGTGGGACGCCGAGGCATTCATCAGAAGGATAGTCTGACAGAACAGCATCAGGCTGCTCCTGAACAGGAGACACTGATTGGGTTTTGAACCAAGGGCATCATCACTGCTTATTTGAAATGTATTTTCACAAGATATATATATATATATATATATATATTCTTATCCAATACAAATACAATGCAGTGACTGCAGGCATTAAGGACGCTTTTTTTGAACAAGCAAATTAAAATAACATTCTCTCTAGATAACATAGTCTTACCCTAATTGCTTTTTTGTCCCTGATTTTAAATAGTTTGTTAAGTGTGTTTCAAATAAAATGTTATTACTTTAATTGCTGCCTGCCTCTCTGTAAAGCCTTCTATCTAAATTTCAAATTAAATATGGTCCATATGAATATCTTTTCCACAGCACCAAATGCAGTACAAGCAAAGGGCAGATTGACAAGCATATACATCTACACAAACATGATCTAATACTTTTTTGTTTTCTTAACTAATACCCAGAATTCCATTTTGCTCTCTTATTCCACTATCTTCTCTTTTCTCTTCCCTTTAAGTCCCTTTATCTCTGTCTCTGTCTCTCTCTCTTTCTCACACACACACATGTCCAACCATTGCTCGATCAGCGATCATCACCCAGTCTTCCATTAACTTCGCAGCAAGCGGTTTTCCATCTCCCTCAGATTGCTCTTGTTTGTCATCCTAAGCTCTGCCTTCAATCATGTTTGCCCACGCCTTTACAGCACATTGCCCATTTAATTGGATTGAGAACCCCGTTTTGAATATGTAAGAGCAGGAGCTGCATAATAATCAGAAATATTCAAATGAAGGATAGTGCCGCTAATTGACATCTCTGGATGTGTTAGAAAGGACAGCGGTTTTTTTGTTGTTGTTTTTTTATGGAGGGTTAACAACGATGTTGGCTTTGTAAGAGGTTTGCTACAAAGTGAAATCAGATGAATAAAAAACATGTAATCAGAAGTTTCTCTTAATCTTAAATGTAATCTACCACAGAACATGTGTAGTCATATCTCTTATATCTATCATGAGATTATTAATGTCAAATATTTTTATACACAGTTTTAAAAGGGTGTTTTATTTTTAAGATTATGTGAATGTAAAGATGATTCTGACACACCACACGTGTTGTCAGGAACATACCTTATACTGAACAAACATGTGTTCCTATTAACACTTTAAAATGCAACATGAGATGAGATAAAACATTTTAAATAAACACAGAAACATAAACAGCCTATACAAATAAACAGTAAAACAGAAACAGAGAAAGAAGGACACAATAAAATAATGAAGCAACATAGAATATTTACAGTTGTGCAGTTATACTGTGTACATAACTGTGACTAACAAAGTGACCATGCTGAAAATATGGCTAAAAAATATGGGAAAGTGTTTGGTAACTTGCGGATACAGTATAGATAAACAGTTGTGGCTAACATATGTCACTTGTTGTGTTGTCTTTCACCTTCATACAACAATATTCTAAAAATAACTTTAAAAAAGTATTGCACTACACGGCAGACCTTCCCATTTTGCCCACTTTGGGTTTAAATTGTTCTGTTAATGGCTGAATGTTGATTATTGACTCTCCTGGAGAAAGATGAATATTGACTCACATCAGTGACACATTGGAGCCGGTGGGTTTCAGATCAGGTCCATGGGGTTCACACCTTTGTGACATGAGACCATGCTTTGCTGAATAATGAAAAAAAGATCTGTTACTGTATTTACTGGAGGATAATTAACCAGCTCCCACTAAATGACCAAAAGGTAATGGGCTGTAGCAAGGGAAACAGCCCCATTATTTGGTAAGCAGATGGATGGATGGATGGATGGATGGATGGATGGATGGATGGATGGATGGATGGATGGATGGATGGATGGATGGATGGATGGATGGATGGATGGATGGATGGATGGATGGATAGATAGATAGATAGATAGATAGATAGATAGATAGATAGATAGATAGATAGATAGATAGATAGATAGATAGATAGATAGATAGATAGATAGATAGATAGATAGATAGATAGATAGGAGCAACAAAGGTAGTACATTTCCACAGAATCACATTTCCACAGGATCACATGGAGCTGATGCCTGAGAAGTGGAATGCTTGCAGTGCCTCGATCCTTCCCATGTGTTTTGAGATCAAACACCTTTTAATGGGGATTAGAGCCTCAGGTTGTAATGAGACCACACGTGTAGACTTTGAGGGAGAACTGTATGTCTGTACGAACACCTACTGCCTATTGCTGTAATTGTTTTATCCAACAAGTAATCCTCCTGCACCAGGAGAATCCTAAACTTTCCTGTAAGAGATGGAAGAGAGTGAGCAACCCAAAGAAACAGATAAAGGCCACACTACAGTGAGAAGCAGATCTCAAACCGAGAGAGAATATAGACAGCATAAAGCAGTGACTCATAACAAAGTGACAGAGTTCAAAGCAAGGCCGATTCCTCTTGTCTCGTCATTCCTTTTGCCCTGCACACACACACACACACACACACACACACACACACACACAAACACAGACAATGGCTGCCAGAGAAAAGGGTGATTCCATTTCTCTGAGCTGACATAAAGATCAGTGTTCCATGGCCCAGGGGGCCTACTGAGCTCGCTCACTGTCGGCTCCGACACTTCCCGACACTGCTGCCTCGGGGACAAGAAGACCCTGTCTCTCATGCTTTCACACACAGAGACAGACATAGTAACCACAAAGACCAAAAGCAATTTTTGGTGCGTGTGCATGCGCTGCAATCTACCTTTGTGTGTGCACCTGTGCGTGAGTGTGTGTGTGTCTGTCTATGCCCAGGCACATGAGTGTGTATGACACTGCCCTTCTGCCATATCGGTAAATGCCAGCAAGAACCAATGTGTCAGTATTATGTGCAAATGCTAGTCATGACAAAGGAGAAGGGCAATTACCACTAAATGGCTTTGGAGTTAGACAGCTTGTGGCTTTTTTTGACTTTTTTAAAGGGAGACTTAAAAAAAGAGTTGAACATGTTAATAGAAACATTTAAGTTTTTTTATTGAGTTAAATAAATAAAACCTTAACCCTGAATAGACTACTGAGACTAGTTCTGGGTGAAAACAGACACCACCTGTTGGGTGGAAAAGCAGCATTCAAGCCCAAATTATTTCAAGAGTTCTACTGAAACTGCTGCACTGGAGAAGAAGGGGAAATCAGGTTTATAGGAGCTATGACTGTAAACGTTTGTAAAACATATACAGTGTATCTATATTTAGGCTAAAAAGCGGAAAAATTAATTTCCCAGTAGGAGATGTGACGGGACCTTTGATTTTATCAAACCGCTGGGAAATCCAATGCAAATCTCCCCCCATTGGGAGATTTCTGGAAGATTTGAACTCAATATAAAAAGCCAAATATCTAGTTGAACGTCACTGTTTTGAGTCATGAAAGATTATTATGCTTGTGGTCTCAGAAATGTCTATTATAAGACAAATAAAATTGCCCTCATGTACAAGTGGTGCACCTTTGCTTTACTGTGCACCAACACTAAAAGAATCATTAAGAAAATCTTGTGAAGGACCCATACATGTAGAAAGTACATCTATAATGGTCATAAATGTGGAAACTTGATGTTTACTTTTGAATGGCACTGTTTGTATAGTTTATTCATGAACATATACGTATATGTTATAAGGCTTATAACAGGAATATATATCATTCTGTTTGAAACATCTCAGTTGAAATGACTTATGAAGTGCTTTTAGGCTTGTTATGGTATGTCATATTTTGTTTATTGACGTTTTTCATCTCAGCACGAACAAGAGAGCTCATGTACTGTTTTTGGAGCAATTCAAATGAGATATAAAGTCTGCACAGCTCATGGAGTAAGTACATGAATGCCTTTAAGGCTTACTGTACAACACAGCAGCATTTTGCTCAATATATAAATGTGTGCTCATGTTAGTGTATCCGTTTGCATCCACCTGCATGTGTGTAGAGTTTTTTCCATGCCTGTTTATGTATCTGTGTGTGTATTTGTGTGTGTCTAATGCACGTCCACAAAATGTGGATACACATATCAAAGGGGATTGGGGTCACCATTGTAATGAGCTTTGTTGTTCCCCCACGGTCACTGGGTATCCTATCGGTAAAGTGGATGAACAGACGGACACACACACACACACACACACGCAGGTCCCCCTGGAGCAGCGTACATATAGGCGACATGTTGGCACTGATGAGGGCAGACAGCTCGCCCCCTACACATAGACAGGCACAGACAGGATGGCGTGGTGCCAACAGCAGCTTTGAGGTCTGTGTGTGTCTGTGTGTGTGTGTGTGTATGTGTGTGTGTGTCAGCTCTGCCCGCCTCAAGTGTCCTGCTGGGAGTTAGGCTCCATGTTATAAACAAACAGGAAAGAGCAAATAAAAGATGGAAAAAATAGCTCGAGGGAGGTACAGAGACACAAACAAAGAAAGTTAGCTACCTATTCCTGGTTTCGATCTATTGATTCATCTATGTATGTATCTTCCCACTTTTCTTTATCTTCTCTATGATATGAATGGGTGCAAAAATTTCAAATGATAAGGAAGAAATAATGAAGGAGGAACCTTTTGCTGTGACGTGATGTCGGGTCAAGTCAAACACTTTCTCTCAGCCATATGCTTTATGGTTGAGAAAAGGTCTGTGTGTGTGTGTGTGTGTGTGTGTGTGTGTGTGTGTGTGTGTGTGTGTGTGTGTGTGTGTGTGTGTGTGTGTGTGTGTGTGTGTGTGTGTGTGTGTGTGTGTGCATGTGTGTGTGAGGCAGTCTCCCAGATCCCACACCTCTGTAGGTGTAAATGAGACTCAGGCAGCAGGCAGAGGCCTACTTCTAAACAGATGAAGGAGCATATGAGGGAGAAGACAGAAATTCTGTCTCCTAAGAGCTCTTTTCTCTCACATACACACCTCAAACAGAACGACACACACACACCTACTGAATGTGAACCACACAGACCCCCTGTTGTTCATGGCTCTAGCTAGTTATTCTAATGTCTCTGCTCACTTAAGGCTGTCAAGCCGTTGAACAGGATTAGCATAAAGTTGATTTCAAAGCAGACATGCACAGATACACACATACACGCACACAGGCATTTGGACTATTTAAAATAATCACTCTTCAGGCTTAGAATGAGTAATCAGCGTAGGGTGTCAAGAAAATAATATACATGACGTGTATGTAAAAGCAATGTCTGCAATCATGAGCCTAACTTAATCTGCATAACAGCAATCTTAAAGTAATTTGCAATTTTCCTGAAATGGGGGTCTAAGGCCAAAAGAGGTAATATTGGATTAAAACAAAAACATACAAACTCCCCGAAGAATGTATACATCATACTTGGAGCTCACATGTGCAAAAGTTAATCACAAAATCAATAAAGGTAACCACATTTCAGCTGACAGAAAAATTGAAAACTTATTTTCCAAACAAATTAGCTCAGGACAGAAAAGCTCAACCCATAGAGCTTTATTTTTCATGCAGGGTTTGATTGTTAAAGAGTATTACACTGCTGAGTGAACATCATGAAATATACAACAATAGCATCACTGTGTTCCAACTAAGAAGTGCTGTTTGATCATGAAGTCAACAGACTATAAATGTATATAAAGAATGAAAGCATGCAGTACATAAAGCATATTTGTGTGATATACAAGTAGGACATCCCTACATATATTATCTATAACCATTTATCCTTTTAGAGGCTCACAGGAGCTAATCCCAGCTGACACTGGGTGAGAGCCGGCATACACTCTGGACAGGTCACTCGTCAATCACTGGGGTAAACAACCATTCATGCTCACAGCTACAGGCAATTTAGAGCTGCCAGCTAACCTTCATGTCTTTGCACTGTGGGAGGAAGATGGAGGACCCGGAGAAAACCCACACAATAGAACATAAACTTTATTCGTCTTCCTTAATTCATTGTTTCTGAACATGTAATCCTGTTTCAACATGTATGAGATTTATTACAAGCAAATGTTGATTGCTGGTCCTTGTATCAAAACCATTATTGTTAATTTCCTAAATTCCTATCCAAAAACACATATTTTAAATTGTGATGATTTATTTACTTTAAAACAATTTTCCTAAATAATTATTTCACTTAGATTTACAGTTGAATTATGTGCACTCACAAACAGGAGCACACACAAAGGTAGATTGCAGCAAACTTGAAATCTTCTTAAAATCAACACTAAGGACTGCCATGAAGTATGATGCAACACATATTATGGTAAAAGCTGGAAGAAATGAGATTACAGTGTCTCCGATACCTAAATCACAAGTCCATTAATTATATCATGTCTCATGCATGTGTGTGTGTGTACACAAAACACACAGACTCACATCAACGGAAGTGTGCACACATGCACATGGTCACACGCACTGCCAGACTATCAGCTCCGGCACGCCATCATGGGTTTTATCGGATGTTTCACTTATTTTTTTCTCTCCCTCTGTTTTCACTTTCACAGCATCTATGGGAAATGACAGATGGATGGAGAAGGGGGGGGGTGGAAAAGAGAACTGAGGGTTTTTTCTTCTTTTCTTTCTTTTTTGAATCTAAACTAAATCTAAATTCTGTGCTGCCATATGCTGACCTGCAGAGGAATGTGCCATATGCCCAGAAATTAATCAAGCAATACCAGAGGCAAACACTGAATGAGAATAAATATTAAGTAAATTCAAACAACACTGCCAGAGACCTTGGTGCTACAGCACTGCTGGTGAACTGCAGAGCTGTGTGAGTAGTAGTTTCTGTAAAGTGCTGAGAAGAGGATTAATAGGTGAAATTAAACTTTGAATATGGCCTTGTACATAACTGTCAAGGTGAATATGTGAAATATAAAAAACAGCAAGTCCTTTAGATTCTTCAATAAATTATTTATATAAATGAACTAAGTGATGCTTTCAGTGTTTAATAGATGATGTTAAGGAACAGATCCCTTTTTTATCTTCATTTCTCAAAACAAGATACCCTTCACAGGAGTTTTTTGTCCTCACATTTTTGTCAGCATTAAACAGTTTCTTACTATTTTCATGTTCAGGCCTGTATCCATATATGAGATATATGATGGTATTTAAAGGTTAGGTAAGCCATTATTGAGAAATCCAAATGCATGACACATACCATGATATAGAGCGAACAATGATGCAGCAAGTAATGTAACCAATCTTAGCTAATTTGTGGGTTCGCAAACTGTCGCTACAGTTGCTGCTGTGAAGCTAACATGCAGAGAGGACGAGAAGGCCCCAAAGCCTGTACACCAGCTCCTGACTGCGGTACTCACAACTCTCCTGCTGCTATAGCTAATATTAGAACAACAGCCTGTCTTGGCAAACTAGAAAGTAAGCTAAATGTCTGTGGGCAAGTCATTTATCGTTACCTGACACACAAATCACGTCTGGAATAGTGCCATTTTGTGTCAGGTACATTGCAAACACCAGATTTTTTGTCAGCGCACACACAGAACGGACAGCTAGCGGACAGTGAAGAGATGTCCTCTGACTTTGACAAAAAGTTTAAAAAAATTAAAAAATTAAAATCGCTTCCCCCACCTTTAAACTGGGGTGTCATTTAGCTCTAAAACATGCAGGTGTTATTGATAGCAAAACTACTTTTTAATGCACAAGTAGTTAAAGTTAACTACTGATGACTTGAAATCCAAGTCCGAGTGTCCAAATCTGTTTTTCATTAGAAATCAAACATATATTTTACTTAAAAAAAACTTACTACTGTAATATTAAAGCACTGAGCTACACTTTACTGCTCAAGTTATTTTGTCCTTCAAAGTCTTTCACTTTATCGCTGCATCATTAATAGAGCATGATTGATTTACATTAGCATGTGATGATGTCACTGTGCTAAATTGCTTTACATGTAAATACCAATGCGTATCTAAAACCATATAGTCTGGAAAGCTTATCTCTGACTTTGAAAGGACAACATATTTGTATTGCTAATGCTGAGCCATCTTTGACTTCTCTCTTTTGCCCACCCTAAAGCAAAACACTGCACTGAGAAAAACATTTTAAAAAGACACTCTTATATTCAATGATATGTGCCTTCTTCAAACAAATATAAATGCAAGAGTTTTCAAAGCTGTTTCCACATTTGTGGAAATGCAGAAATAGTATGAAATATATGTACTTTGAAAAAATATGAATTTAATCACGAAGGTTTTTCAAATCAACTGCAGTACGTAGGGGGATGCCCCAAAGGCCTCCCCTTGATCAAGGGTGGAGGTATATGCACAGAGCTGGCATTTTGGTACTCCCTCCCTGTCTCTCTCTCTCTCTCACACACACACACACACACACACACACACACACACAGTCAGACAGAGTGAAATGGGGGTTCTTCCCACAGATATGATGGGGGATCATTTGTGTGCATGTGGTGCACACACACCCATAAACACATGCCTGGGCCCTGCCTGTCTGCCACATGTGTCAGTACATCTAAAAGGTCTCAACATAAATGGGATTAATGCAGTCTCTCTCCCATCGGCAATCATTAAGCATTCTGTTTAAAGCACAAACACACTCAAAATAAACGCACTTCCACTCTCCCCTGCTGCAGTAAATTATTCAAAGAAAAAAATTAAAGGAAAGAGAAAAAGAGTGAGAAACTGAGATGGGGGGGAATACAAGTGACTCCTCTGAGGGGAGGAGGTGCACTGGAAAGGGGAGACAGATAAATAAGAATGCAAGGGGAAGAAGGAGAACATGAAAGAATTGTTTTAGAGCTGAGAATCCTAAAATGCAAGCGGCTTTGTCACTCAGGAGTGATACCCGCTTTCTCTCTCACTTCATTTCTCTGTTTTTCTCCCATTCCTATTTCCTTCATCTCTCTCATTCTCTCCTGACACATTCCTCCCCCTTTCTCCTCCCACCTCCCTCCCAGTTGAAATCCCTGCTTGCTGCTCGCCATACATTAATAACTATTTACTTCCCACTGAGAGCAATTACACTAAGTGGGCTTATTTTTTTTTTCCTTTCATATTCTTGAACTTTCAAAACCAGGCGTATAGTTTGAAGTCCATGTTTGGAGGCATAAACTAGTTAGGACATGGGTAGTATGATTCTATGTTGCAAATGGAAGATGTATGGACTACGAAAAGCTTTGTAATATTTCAATTAGACTTCTTCACACTCAAAAATGGAGGTATGAGACAAGAACAGTTCAGTACATACAGGTACAATTTTTAAGAATATTCCCTCAAAGGTACAATTAATCTTTAAGAGGCCAGAAGTGCACCCTTAGACTTACAGAAAGGGTACAATGTGATCTAAAACAAAAGTGTACTGTCACTAAAGGGTACACAATTGTCTCTCAAAAGGGTATCTCCCAAGTGAGTGTGTTCCTAAAAGTTTAATTACAAGAGATTGTCTTTGTTTATCAAAGTGGGGTTTTAATTGTTTTTTATTGAAAGAGGAGTATTAGTCTGGCAAGAGATACATTTTGCTAATTTTATAATACACAATTCAGGGAGCATTTGATTTGCCCACCTGAATTATATTGTTGGCATCACACTCCACAGTATGTCGAATAGAGAGCTTTCCAGAAGCGAAATGCCTTTGGTTTGAAGAAATACTGTGAGAAGAAATGTTTAAAATGTGGTTCAGTAACCCTTGCTTTTCAAAATAGAGCATTTGTTGATTTCCTCAGGGGATGCAGTAGCATAGGTAATATTGGCAGTGTCTTTCAGTCAGACTAAATGAGTGTATACAATTAAAGGAGAAATGAGAATACTCTCAGATGAAATTGCTTCAGTGTGAAAAGGTATAAGAATCTTGTGAGGAAAGTGTAATGAAAGGAAAGCAACAGTAAGTTATTTCCTTACTGCTATTAAAAAATACCACTGCAAACAGATGCAACAAAAAACTTGTTGAATAAATACATTAATACTTTGGACTTTGTGGAGCAAGCACTTTAGATATGATTTTTGTGACTTTTGTCTAACCATGTTTTAATTACTCTACTATAAACATGAAGTGAATATTTTATTACATATGGTGTATTTGATAAAATGAGACTCAGTATGTGTGTGAATACACAAGCTTCAATAACACTTTTTTTTCTCACCTTTAATGAAACAAACTGCTTTCAGAAAGTGAAGTTGATTCATGCCTGTCTGATTTTGTTCTGTCATTTTTGTGTTTTACATATTCATGTGTAAAATTGTTTTTCTCACTTGTGAAGGTTGAATTTAACGTGTCCTTACTTGAATGCTGCCTATCATTTTTGTCTTATTCGACTGATTAATTTGGGAATGTTAGGATTAGCCATAATTAGGGCTCACAATTCTCTTTTCTTAAAAATATTAAATGATTTACTATCAAACCAAATCGGACCAGACATTACATTTCAGCAATTATATTTTAGCAATTTTAGCTATTTTTCTATGTTATGACTTGATATAGGGATGCTGGTGCATAATCAACAGCTCATTTGCAACTTTTATCACTTTGCGTCTTAACTTTCTATTACTAAAAGCATAGTCTTAGCTGTCATCACTGCACTGACAACCTCATTTAGTGTGAGCTGCTGTGATCAGTGACTTCTTGCAGCAGGAAACACAAAAGCCATTGGATGCGTGGGAAGATATTATCTAGCTGAAAATCACTTTAAACAATCTGTCGCAGTATTAGGCACATCATTTTTTCAAACAATAATGATCAGTCTAAGACATTATGTATAAAAATATTTACAATATGAGGCTGTATTTTTATCATATTTAGGGTATAATCAGACTTTGCAAGGATTATGAGGTTTTACTCTTTTTGTAGCAGCCAACAGTTTGATTTTAAAACACTTTTTTTTTAGAAATTATAAATCATGCATTAGTGTCTGATTCATTTGCAAATTACATCAATTTGAACGAGCTTTAATGGGTTTCCACCAATCAGAGAAAGCTCAGCCATCCTAGAAGAGTTCCCCTCTTCAAAACATGTGTATGATTGGTAGCCCGACCAATTATGAAGTAATCTTTTCTGATACAAGGCGAATTCAGTAAAACTAATCAACCTGGTTAAAAGAGCAGCAAGATAAAAATCATACTGTCTATACTGTATATGCTCTCCTCTTTCCTTCCCTGTTTCTGGCATTTTTCTTTTTTTTTCAGCCTCCTATCTTAGGCTATCTTGTCCATATACTGTACTGTATCTCTCCCCCTCCTCCCTTCATCAAAGTGAATTAACAAGCAGACGTTCTGATTAACTTCACATGCAAAATGCAGCCATACGACATGAAAAACATAAAAAATAATTCCCACTTTTTTTCCAATTAGCTATGACTGTGCTGTGGTTAATTGCATTTCTCTTGGTTCAAAAGCTAGATATGACAAGACTTCTAAGTGTAGATATATATTCCACTTATCTATCCAACAGTGATTTATGAAGCCTCAAGATGAAACAGCATAACTGTTGAGCAGTTTCTCTGCTAATGCATTTTTTTCAGATTTTAAATGTACTCATCTTGTTAACAACTGCAAGAGTGCCACCACTTGGGAATCCCAACAGGTGAAAGGAATTTTTATGGCTACAGCTTTAAGTTTGTGTTTATCAATGTATTCCATGAAAAAGCCCCTGTACATTTGAGCGCATTTAAGTATTGAGGCCAGCTCAAATGTTTTGTCACATGCCAGTTCCTTCCACTCTGCTCTCCACTTTGGGCTCTCTGCACTCGCTACTACTGTAGACTACCAAATGAAGGAAACCCTGGAGTTAAAAATAAGAAGTATACATTGAGTTAAGGGAGCCCTTTGAGCCCAGTCTATGACAACCAGTCTCCAGCCATGAGCTTTGATGAAATATAGTTCAAGGCTGTAACATCCATACCTTCTTCTCATCTCTATCTCTCTCTTCTCTTTCGACTTCTTTTCATTCATAAGTAATGGTACACACTCATCAATAACCTACATCACTCATAAATGTGATCATTACCCCCAATGTATAGCCCTAGACGGTATCATATATCAGTGATATCTGTGTGCAGGCATGCATGTTTGTGCTTGTTTGTACTGTAAGAGAGCCAGAGCAAGAGAGAAGCCGGAGAGAGTGTCAATGAGCCATGAATGTCATTCTCATGTATATTTTACTGTAAATGCATTCCCTCCCATGGGTAAATCTAGTGAATGTGTAGATTTCTTTGTTAATGTGTGTGGAAAATTGTACTCACAGTGGCCAAGAGCTTTCTTGCCCTCTTGAGTCAGTTTGCTCCTGAGCATCTTTGATTGATTAAATAAGATTAGGATATGGACAAAAAAATGTAGGCTTTCAGGTTTGGTTTAACCTTCAACATTAATTTAAAATGTTTTTGTTGGCACAAATAAGCTCTCTATTCCAAACGTCCTTAAGAAATTTAAAGGTGCAGTAATGGCACTATATTGCACTTACTATGTTTAGGCATATGAACTGCACACTATGCTTAAAAACTGAGACCAGAAACTTTGGCATTTGTTATTTGTTAAAGGTCCCATATTATGAAAAGTGCCATTTTTCATGGCTTTTCAATATAAATATGTGTTACCAGCATGTCTAAAGATGCCCAAACTATGAGAAAAAACATCCTCTCTCTATTTCTCTTGCTCAGTTTTTCAGTTAATGCGTGTGCAAACATGCTATTTAAATTTACTCCCTTCTTCTTCGTGTAACATAGGACCTTCAGCCGTTCAGCACACTGGATGGTCCTGCAAACTGAACACATACTGAATACACTGCTCTCAATAAACATAATACCAAGTGGTCATTCCAGTTCAGTATGGTAACTGTATCAGATGACCTTGCCCGAGCTGGGTGCTCCCAGCGGTCCAAAGTTCCTGTACTAATGTTAGAGGTGTATACACCAACATCGCCCCAGAGCACTGATGCCATCTGGCATATGTAAGTCTGAAATATACACTATTACTCTATCTATTACTCTATAGTTTATCTATTATCTATGTTTATGGTCTCTCCCAACTACTGTAGAGAATAAAGTAAAGTTGCCAAGTAGCCAGATAACTAAACAATTTGCTGAAACTCGCTATAATGCCGTGTGACACTGAGCTACAGTTTTGGTGACAATCCTCTTTAGGTTCATCAGTTTGAGCAGCTTCAAGCAACTTTTTTACATTGTCAACTTGTTTTCACATTGTCATTTAACACATTGTTATAATAAAAAATTAGAGATGTGCATGGAAACGCGTTATTATCACATTAATGCATTAATTAATCAACGGCGACAATTATTTTATCGCACGTTAATGTAGTTTTTATTATTACTGTCATTATTTTAAAAGTCCGTTGGTCACTGGCTCTGAATACACAAACAGTCAAACCATGGGTCACATGGGTCTCCACTGCTTGTTTTGGTCACCCACCAATACAAGCAGTGGAGGGAGGCCTTCATCTAATTTTTTGGGGATGCTTCGCCATGTGGATTCCTTCCTGTTGATGTCCTGATAACTGTTTAGTACGCGGTAATAGAATCTGGAAACTCACAAACAGCGAGGATCAGTCTCTCTTCCCCTGATTTGTGCAGTGTGTTGCTTACAAAAAGTCAAGATAATTCAACTTCAGCAGCTGGCGGGTGTGTGCGTAATGCGAGCACAACCGCGACAGTTTCACGGGAACGCACCCACTTATCGCTACGCCTCGACCACTTCACCTTACTCTAACAGGGACAATTGCTACTGAATAGACTGTTTATGCTGCTTCCTGATAAAAGAAAAATGTTTCTGCTGATACTAAATTTACATATATTAACCTGTTGCTCAGAATGATATTATGCTGTTATGATGTTAGGAACATGGCTCTGGACTAACTTGTTTTAATAAGCTATAAAAGGTAATGCTCTGGCAGTGGCAAATAGTTTTATATTTGAATTGATTACATTACTATTTAAGTTAAGATTTACAAGAAATATTTTATTGCTTCTGCGTAAACAGAATACTGCTGGTAAAAAGCACCTTACATAACATTACCTTTTGTTTATGTACATGTTATTGCACTTTTGTGTATATAGCAGTATATTTAAAGAGGTAGTATTATGCAAATTTTCAGGTTTAAAATCCTATTTAGGGTTTGTACCCTAATATTGCACATTGCTGCAGCTCCTCTTTTCACCCTGTGTTGAAGGCTTCGTTTTAGCTATGGAGTGATACATCTTGTCAAAAAATGATCTTTGTTGGGAGTTGCACATGCTCCGTTCCTAGTTAAGGACTACTAGCCAATCAGAATCAGAGAAGGGCGGGTCAGTGAGAAGCCAGTAAACAGCTTTGAGCTGTTGGCTACATGTTGCCGACCAGCTTGGCTGGAGCAAGAGTTTCAGAGTGGTGAGTTATTAATCTGTAACAAAAGTATCTTTCATCCATAAATTTTTAACTGAGCTCTGTCTCTACATCACAGTAGCAACTTTGTGTCCATTGAATGCCTGGAGGGTAGCTAGTGTTTGGAAGGGAGTGGAGGTGTGTGCTGCAGGTCAGTGTTTTTCAGGGCGTGTCACTTGGCGAGAGTTATATGAGGTGCATTTAGCTTTCATCCCTGTGATGTCACAGGGAAGCGGCTGGTCTACAAACAAGCTTTTTTCAAGCAGCTCAAAGCAGAGTTTTCTGTGGGAGATGGGAACTCTCTGTGGGCTGGACTTTGGGTTTTTTGACTTTGCAAACCTTTTACATGCACAAAAAAGGTATATAACTCAATAAAGGAGAGGGGAAAAGCCAAAAAGCATAATACCACCTCTTTAACTTAAAAGTGCTACTACTTTAGAATTATTATTCAATTTTGCGCATAACAATGCGATTAATCGCAAATAATCACAAAAAATCAGGCAATTAATCTTGATTAAAAAATTTTACCATTGCCCAGCACTATAAAAAAATATAAAATTCCTTTGTTTGCAAAAAGAAGTCCGGTTCCAGTAGAAAAAATGGTAACATGGTACCCTACTTCTCACCTGATTGATTACCTCAGTAAACACTTTCTTATGAGTTCATGGTCTCAGTTGTTAGTTTCAAGTCACAAGAGGATGTTCTGGAAATTATGGTCCCATTTAGGGGAAAATAAACAATAAAGCAACGTATGCTTTAGGGCGGGACTACCTTGTAATTGACATGTGACGCTACCATGGCAACCTGTCAATCAGGCTAGAGTGGTGAGTATCCACTGCTCTGTGTAAATTTAACCACCACCGTTGAAAAAGCATATTAGGAGTCAGCTGTTAATTTTTTCCAGTAAGTACATTTTGTTATAAGCCTGTTTTAAACTAGCCAAAGTTATTCCAGTTAAAATCACAGTTAACATGAATTACAGATGAACCTAGCTAACTAAGCTTGCAAGCCTCACCATCTCATCCATATATTATCACATCTGGTGCCTGGTTGCAAAAAATCTACAATGCCAAACTTGAGGCTTCAAAAACGGTGGTCCACAAACCAATGAGTGACGTCACAGAGCCTAAGTCTATGCCAATAATAGTACTTATGTTTATATTTACAATACAAGGAACTTTAACTAGACTGCGGGGATAGTGATTGTAATCCATGAGGAACAAGGGTGGAAATAACATGACGTTGAAGAAAAACCTTGTAGGGAGGGGTTCAGGGTGGATAGAGGGGTGAACAAGTACTTGGACATGGGAGACTGCTGTTAGTTTCCTGTTTCCGACCAACAATCAACTTTGTTTTCATTGACTCATGTCTGCAATCTTTAGTATTTATGCCTACTGTTAATCAAATCTTAATCAAAGCAAAAAACACTGACAAATTACCCCATCCTGCTGATAGGAACGTCGGATAAGAAAATGCTGTGTAAATATGGAAAGCAATGAGAAACAATCTATTATATTTAGTTTGGAGGACTTGCTGTCATTAAGGTAACATTTCCTCCAGCTTCACTGCAGTTATCTCAGGGTACTGACATGAACCTAAGATACTATTATGCCATTTACACTGTGTCAGCCTGTCCTCCATTCAGGACTTATACATTTCCAAAGTCAGGAAACAGGCAGGAAACATCACTGCAGATCCATCTCACCCGGTCACAACCTGTTCCAGCTTCTCCCCTCTGGTAGGCACTACCGAGCACTGTGCGCCCAAAACCAACAGACTCAGGAGCAGTTTCTTCCCACAAACCATCACTCTGATGAACAGCTGACTTCTGACCCACAGTGTCAGGAACAATTCCTGTGCAATAACCCAGTAACTCTGTCTCTAATCAGCCACTATATCTATCTATTTCAGTCTGCTCATACTGTTCATATTGTCATTTTATATACTGTGTATACTGTATACCAAACCCACCTACTTCAAGTATCCTCTGCATTATGCTTCATCGCACTGTGTACATGTGTAGATGTATGCATGTATATGTACCTGTATATCTCATCCACCTCTGATATGTGCATAATAATGATAATAATCTCACTCCTGTATCCTTTGCACCAATCGTGCTCACTGCACTATTTGTCTATATGTCTATATTGTTTTTGTATTTGTTTATAGGTTGTATATTTGTGTTCTTCTATACTGTAGTCTGTGTCTGATTTTATTTTATTATTGTGTTATTGTATTATTGTATGAGTAAGCACATTGTGAGCAATGTGCAAACGTGAGTCAAATTCCTCTTATGTGTACACATACCTGGCATATAAAGCTGATTCTGATTTGTTTTCATGGGTCCTTTGTGTGTAATCCTTCTTAGTGAAAATTCATACAGTTTTATTTATTTTTGTGCACAAATGTTGCATTCATGTTCACTGTCAACTCAGTAACCCATATTCTTGTTGATGTGTCCTTGAGCAAGACTGAATGCCCCACCTCGGGGATGGCACCATTAACTTAATTAAATTTCCATTACCCTGTTAAAACATGTGTATGTATGCACATCTCAGAAACATATCTCTAATTGTGTGGCCACTTAACATGTCTAGTGAGCACTCTATTTTTTTTTTTAGTGAAACATATAAATGTCATTATTTCCCTTTCATCACACGCTGCCTTTTGTGAATGTTAAAGAATAGAAGTTCACAGGGTTCACATTATCCATGGTGGTGGTCAGGGGGTTACAATCAGAGAGAGTACTTTGAACATATCAATTAATAATCCATGGCTGGCTTATTAGTGTATGAGGGATTTCAGATCCCTTTTACTGAAGATGAGCCAGAGGGCATCAAGGGTAGGGATAGAGAAAGATGACGCACTGCTTATTAACTCTAAAGACAAAATTTCTACATTTATTTCATTCCTGTAAGTCTATGGTCAGTTCTTAATAGTCTAGTTCATGGGCTATTGGCAAAAAGTATTGACTAATGTTTGCTGGCTTAAAGTGTTGTTATATGAAGCTTATTGTGAAGTTCCCATATGGTAGAAAGTGAGCCAGTGACATGTTTTGTATTATTATTATCAAGCATCAATTCTAGGTGGCATATAAATACTGTGAAAGTTTTAAAAAAGCTCAATGCTCTGAGAAATGCACAGGTTTTCAGAAAGTACTTTTTTGGTTGTGAAGAAAAGTAAAATGTTTTCTGTTTTTTCCTGTAATGTCCTCTGGTCTTGCTGCAAAAAAACCCCACTAACTACTGCTAACTGCACTGCTTTTATAATCTGACTCTTCCTAGAACACCAGCAATGCCCAAGCTACTATACTAGAAGTGTAAACATCAACACACCACCATTGTTACGAGCTCCCAGTTTGGGTGGTGTCAGCTAATAGTACAGCTAGCTGCACAGCTATCTAAGCTTACTGGTTAATGGCAGCTACAGTTACCAGTAATTATTCAAAAGGGTGAATAGAGTCACTGCAGCAACGAACAATGGTTTTTTGAACATTAAAGCATGTAAACATTTTCTAGAAGGCACTCAAAATAAGCAGTGTGAACCTGAAAATGAGCTTAATAAGGGACCTTTAAGATATTTTATTCTGTTTTAACCAGAGCACCAAATATTTTCTCTATGTCTAGTCAATGATAAAACCGAATCCCCAGCTCTTCAATAGGTGAAATCATGAACATGTATGTCCTGTTAATGATTTAGTTGTAACTATAGCTTGCAGTTGAACTAATGTTGGAGGTTTTTCAATAAAGTTTTCGTTATCAGATTTGTAAGCCTTTTAAATGTTTGGGAAGACACCTCTGCCTTACACGACACAAGATGAACACAAATCTTGTAAGAAATCATCAAATGTAGCCCATTATCCACACAATACATGGAAAAACACCTTGAAGCCACCACGCCACTATAGCCAATTTAATTTCCATACGCTTATGCTAATTACCCTGAAATAATCAAGCTAATTTTGAAAGATGCAAATGTGTTTTGAGGTTGGGTTCATTAGTAAAGGGGGGCGAGTGCATGTGCGCAAGTATGTGTGTACAAGAGTGTTCATGTGTGTGTGTGTGTGTGAGTGAGAGAGAGAGAGAGAGAAACAGAAAAAGAGGTGAGTTTCATTAGTGAGTGGCTCTAATGTGTGTGGAGAGGAAAGCTGTCCAGTAAAGAAGAGAAGAATAGTGAACGTGGCAGGTACAGGTTCTCCTTATTGAGTCAAAAACGCATATAGTCTTTCTTTTCTTTTTATTCTGTTCCTCTCACTAAAAACGTTCTTTTATAATAGACAAAACCAAATAGACAGAATTTGGACTAATATATTTTCTGAACCTCCACAAGTCAGTCATTACTATAATAATAATAATAACTTTATTTGTATAGCACTTTTCAAAACCATGTTCCAAAGTGCTGAACAGCGAGACAAACATAATCCATACTTAAAAATGTAAATATAAGTAAAATTAAAAATCAACAATAAAATCAGAAAATACAATAACAGCCATAATATAATGTTTATAAAAAAGCCATCCGATAAAAGTGAGATTTAAGAAGAGATTTAACAGAGGCCACTGACTTTGCCTGCCTGAGATCTCCGGGCAGGGAGTTCCACAGCTTAGGGGCCAGAACATTCTACAATGTACTTTGTAAGATGAGGTTACGGACATATCTTTTGACTTTTGGTGGTATACAAGGTTTGAGCAGGACACTATTCAAGTTTTTATTAGCCTACAGACTTGTGAGATGAAGCCTATCTGTAGCTACTAATTAAACATCTTAATATCCCTTTACCCTGCTTCACTAAGAAGCCTGAGACTCATATTCACACAGACACTTCTTCTCCAATTATCCTGACTGATTCTAACACATACATGCGTGCACACATGCAGATACACATACAGTAAATATACACACACATAGAGACTGCCTGGTCCCTCAAGGCCAGGCTTCGATGCCACTGAAGGTTGTAGCAATTAAAAACATCATCCTCCAGTTGTCACAAACATGATGAATTTGTACCACCAGAGCAGTAAGGCATAACTCTTACAACCAACAATATGTCACTTTTTTTTCTCCTCTTCTGATGCTTTTCTGTGACATGATATCATCACAGAAATTACAAAACCTGTTTTTACTTTCTTGCAGGCAACGATAAATGCATTAAGTCGTGATAGCACCAACTGGCCTGAAGTCATTAAATGATTAGATTACAGAACTTGAAATTATACAGTCACATAACATGACGTCTCTATTGAAAAGGGAGGAACGTTTCAATTTTTCCAAACATTCTCTCTTGGGGCAGTGCAGCAGTGCAATATTGGTGACAGAATCATGTACAGATGAGCAGATTTTAAAGGACAGGACATTTTGAAGACACAAGGAACACTTTTATCTTTTCGTAACCAATGAGTGGCACAATAAATCAAGCAACCACTTGTCAACTCAATCAGCTACGTATTCAATGCAAAACGACGTTGGGATGAATTCCTTCAGTATCATTGTGTCAGTGTAGACACCAACAAAGATCCATGTTCAAAATCAATGTATTCCTTTTTGCTGTATTTACAGGTGCTTTAAATGAGACATGCAGACTCAAAGCCATGTTCAGACGTGTTTCACTATTGAAATCTCTCTCTAATTTTTCTAAATGTGGTGCCGGTTGCCCCGGCTTTTCTGTGTGGAGTTTGCATGTTCTCCCCGTGTCCGCGTGGGTTCTCTTTGGCTTCCTGCCACCATCCAAAGAGATGCAGGTTAGGTTAATTGGTGTTTCTAAAATTGTCCTTAGGTGTGAGTGGTTGTTAGTCTATGTGTGGCTGTGCGATGGACTGGCTCCAGGGTGTACCCCGCCTTTCGCCCAATGTCAGCTGGGACTGGCTCCAGCCCCTGCACACAGGATAAGCGGTTGACGATGGATGGTGGGAAATGGCTAAACAAATTCTTGGGTTATTTAAGGTTCTCAGTTTTTTTTTAATTGTCATATACAGCGTTTATCGTCAAAATTATTAACATTCATGGAGGAGATGAAAGTGGTTGCCTGAAGACATCCCTTTCTGTCTTCCTTTCATCCCAATGGTCTCTTGTATGGTCAGTGATGATGGTAAACAGCAGAACAAAAGAACAAAAGAAAACAGAGAAGCTGTTGAAGCAGTTGCAACACTGTGTTGTTGAAAGAGCGCACTCTACAACGATCAGAGTGCATTCCAGCATTATATCATGGGATGGCATATGAAAAGCACATTCACATGTCATATCAAAGCGTTCTGATTATGCAGGAAAGGACGGGTGAACTTGTTCATGGTTTGGGTTAAAATGAGTAAGTTTGTTACATCAGATAATTTACGTACATACATTAAGTTACATAAGTTAAAATAAGTTAACATTGACTTTTGGTCTCCTAGGTGAAAGTCCTGTGTTTGTTTGACCCATCCATCCATTTTAGCCTCATCACAGGAGCAGTTTGTCACTCTGTAGACTATGTCACTTGGCATTTTTTTCTCTATGACATATAATCTAAGCATATACAGTATGTAAAACGGTACAGTCTCTGCACATTGTAAGTCAGTAGAGATAAATGGCATGAAATAGCATGCGAAAAGTAAAAAATGCATTGTGATAACACGCAAAATGACTTAAGACATTGGAGTGTTATTCATATGCCATTTGGTGGTACCAGGCTTTGTGGGTGCTACCACAACATAACACTTCTCCCATATGCAGTATATGTTGAATACTTAAATATTGTATGAAATCCACGCACCCACAACATGGAGTAAAATTGTCTTCTGAGTGATAAACCGAAGCATCTTCTGCACAAACACAGTTCAAAGAGATAATGCTGATGGTTTGACACATTGCAATTAATTGTCATCCACCAGATTTTTTTAAGAGGCATAAACTTAAAAGTAAAAATCTCACATTTTAGATTTGTGTTGAGCTACATCTATTTCATCCTAGCCAATTGACATAAACAACTGAGCTGAAGATTCCCAAAATCAATCATTAAGATTACTTCTTTCATAAACATCTGATCTCTGAAGAGATTCAAAGCCCAGTCAATAAATAACTGAAACATTTCCTTACTACATGGAAAAGGAGAATTTACTGAGAATGTTTTTCATAAACATGACAGATATAAATAAATCTATAACACATTTGTAAACACTAATATCAGTGGTTTGGCTGTGTCCTTCAATCAAGGATCCATCGTCAATTCAGAAATGACATGGGATACCACCATTGAGGGGCTACCTGTCTGTCACACATGATGACTTTAGGGTCATATGGGTTTATAATCAGTATTATGACCAGAATAACATAATCAAAAATGCACCTGTTAAAATTGTCATTACTGCAAATTTAATGGTGATTCGTTGATGGCATCCTCATCGTCTCCTTCAGTTTGGAATAAATCATCAGTCTGCAAATCATCCCCCTAATGCAACCCATCGTTAAACAATCAGAGCTTGTTAAGCTCCTTGTTTGTTAATCAAGCACTTGCTTGTTAACTGGGAGATGAGATAATAGACCTCTAGTGTGTGTGTCTAATTTTGGGGGCTGTCTATCGGCCTGATTGTTTATTACTTTTAAATTTCAGGCTCTGTGGCAAAGGCATCTCTAATTGGTTTGTTTGCATTGCCTTGCAGCACTGATGGAGTTTGACTCAGTCAGGAGTTGGTTGTGTTTTCCAATAAGTTTTTTTTGTTTAGTTTTGTCTGTCTCCTAAAACTCTTCTACAAATGCTTGCTGTGACATCACATTGCGCGGCTGCTTTCAGGATAAAAAGGAAAATTTAAACCTGCTGCAGGATGCTTGCAGTGAGGCAATTCCAGTATTGAATTGTATAATCACTCTCTTTTGCTCTTTTTTCCTTAATCTCTTGTTTATTCCGCTGATGTTCCCATCAGAACTTACATTCATCTGACTCCCTGTATTTTACTGAGAAGTGGTTTTAAACACGAGGTCCAAATTGAGTTGATGAGTCAATCACATCATGAGATACACTGGCTATTCAGCTTTGATGTAAAAAAAATGAAAAAAGAAAGAAAAATACTGGTATTTGGTAAGAGGTTTGACTGTGGTGCATGTACATACTATTACAAAGTGTACTGCAATCCACACAGATTATCAACCTCCACAACACTAACATCAAAGGTTGAGAAATTGAATGCTTCAGCGTACATAACCATAAATCATAAATCCTAAAACAAGGAAGGCTTTAGGGGGAGACATGTTTCTACTTCTATTATACATTTTAAGCCCCTTTCAGAGAGAAAACAGTGCAGACAGATCCTTGTCAATGAATGCATCAAACCTGATCAGTCTGGATTTGATTAGCATTATCTAATATGCCAATAAACACAGGGAATGAAAGAGACGAATGAAGAGAAGGAAAGAAAATGCTTTGAACATTTCTAGTCTTGGTTTTTGAAATCATTTCATTATGAGCCAATGGCCAAATATGCTGCTTCTGTTAAGATGCTTTGAGGCCTAGAATGGCTGAATGGTTACATGAGAGTGTTTGGATGTTGCAGCAGGTAATTCATGGCATATTGGCCTAAAGCCGGCCACAGAGCTATGCCAGATGATAAATAACATGGATTTAGTCAATGATGTCTGTTCTTGTCAGTAAAGCCCTTTTCTCTGTTTTGGGATTTTATTTTTCTGAGAGGCTCTTAGTGGGAAATTGTCATGTTTTCATGTCAAAGGCGTTCTTTTATCTGTTTGTTTTCCAGGGTGCTTAAAGTTGTTTACTGTGCCAGTGGGGCTTTCAGTCTCTGTGTGGATTTGTGTGTGAGAGAAACACCTAACCAGGGATGATGCAAGAAGGAGGTAGAAATCTGACATCTAAGCCTTATTGTATCACTGTATCAAGTACAGAAGCACTCTGCACCAAGCACAGGACAAAATTTAGCAGTGGCCTACTTATCTTTGATCACGAAAAGCTGCCATTGATTCTCAGCCAAATGTTGACATAAAATGAGCCAAACGTGCAGATGACCTTTCTGAGTCTCCCAGAGCAGAGCAGGGGCAAGGTACAAAAGCTGGCAGAGTATGCAGTGGAAATTATTCCTTCTTGACATTTCAAGGACCTCGGCCTGTCGGTTTTTTAGCATTCCAGTCCAGGCACCAAGAGAAAATGTCACCTTTTTTATTTACTTGGGGGAATATACCAATTAAATGTGACTTTAAAGCCAGGCCATGATAGTTCTTCTCTAACACGGCCATGGTTGCTCATGAGCCAACATACTCTCACACATAGACACAAACGCACATGCACAGACTCTAGGAATGTGTCCTCATCGTATCAGTGACATTTTAAATAATGCTGATGCTTGACCCTGTTGAGGTAACCTTTCTAACACAGGCAATTTAGAATGAGTCTCTGTAGCTTTCTGAACTAACCACACTGACCTGTGGAACCAAGGTCGGACCTTTGCATGTTAGAGGGAATGGTCCCTCTTCACCTATAAGCAGTCCTGGTCACAGCTTTCAGGGCAAACTCAGCTGAGACAGGTAGAACTGTATATTCCTGCCATGTCACAAGTTCAAAACTTTCTTTGATAATAATAATCTTTTTAAAGGATTACTTTCTAAAGACTATATTATATTATATTATATTATATTATATTATATTATATTATATATTATATTATATTATATTATATTAGGTTCAACCTTATTGTCCTTATGCAGAGTACGGGTACAGAGCTAATGGACTGCAGTTAGCATCTATCCAGAAGTGCAGAAATAAAGTGATTTTATACTGATAAGTGCAGTTATGCTATATCTTACAAATATGTACATTGGAGTTACAGTGTACAGGATATTATACAGGATCTGTGAGTATATCAAAAGCAGATAGAGAGCATATTCATAATATGAATAGTGCAAATAACATGTCCGTTAAAGTACTGTGAGCAGTGCAGTATGGGTGCACAGATGCAATTAGACTCCATGGTTAGGGTCAAAAGGTAAAGTCATTGTTCCTTATAAAGCATAAAATATCAAAAAAAATCTAAGCAAAAAACACTGTTGAAACATTGTATATACATTTACAAAATGAAAACGGCTCCTTTTGTCCTTAAAACTTCCAGAAACAAATACAGAGGACATGACCTCTGGCTTTGGCCTTGGTTTTGAATGAAGCTCTAAAAGATAACGTTTTTCTGTTAGGCTTTTTGGGAATGTTAATGGACCCCTTCTCAGTCTAAGAAATCATGAGACGTTCCTAATGGTAAATGAAGTAATTTTGTGTCATGTCAGGTTGACACACAGTGACCTGTACTTGCGCAACCCAAACCACAAAAGCCATTTGCAATCTGTGTCAAAAGAAATAAACCTTCTATTTTGTCAAATTAATTAACCCATTCTTCCATAAACACAAAGTGCTGGTAAGCATGGGCCCAGTTTGCACCAGAGTTTGTTTTAACTGTGCTAAAATATTCCTCATTATAAAATACTTTTGTGTTGTTGTGGGTCGAAACTCAGTCTCTCCCTTTTCTCAAACAAACAGGAGAAGACACAAATTATGCCACATAAAATGATCAATTAGTATTTTCTCTGCAGCAACAAATTCAACGATTAACAATAATTAGACATGAGGTTAGACATAGACATAGAACCCATGGTCATTTATTGTCATTTCAATGACAATAAAGCATTTTGAGAACATCCAAGTTTCCAGTTTCACTCTAGTTTACTTGACTCAGATTGGGTTCAATCAGCAAACCCGGTGGAATCGTGACTTGATGTAAAAATGTACAATTTTATGCAAGAAACAGCAGATCAAAAATAACTGATGCAACATATTAAATTGGACAGGAAATGTCTCTGAAGCACAGGGGATCTTCTATCTCTTTCACCTCCTTCCCTCCCCCATAACCACCCTCTCTCCATAATTAGTGCTTTTTCAGAATTTCCAGCAATGTTTTCATCAGTGTAAAGCTTTGCTAGCCTCGACTGAGAGAGTGAAACGGGGAGAGAGAAGGTCCTCTGTGGCTGTTAATAGTTCTCATCTCTCCTCTGGACTCTCCTTTAATTGCTCTGCTCTGCCTGCAGGGTCATTATTACTCTGATCAAGTGCAACTCTGTTTTTCACTGCTTTTCATGAATATCATTTTGCAAAACAACTGCTTTGAGGTTTCTCAGGCAGGAGATCAAATTTGATCATCTACTCCTATGTAAATGTATGAGTGTTCTTGGCATTAGCAGGACACAATATCATTCATATGCAGGGCTTTCAAGTCTCCAACAAAGTTGACATCCAAAACACTTTGAAGTCCTTTTTTTCTCATTTGCTTGCTTTAATCAAGTAAAGTGCCTTTCAAGGCTTTGACAGTTAGTGGTCAGAAAGCTTAGATTAGTTCTGCAACTACGTAAGTTTGTGGAAGGTCCCAAAATGCTTGTATTTGTGTCTTCCTGGTAAAATGGTGCTCAGTACCCCTGGTCCTCCTTTCTAATTGCTCAGCTCTGTCACTTGGGTTATTATTGCTCTGATCAAGTGCAACTATGATTTTAGAGCTTTTTTAACTGTCTTTTAGCACACACAATAGTCCTCTCTTTCACAGAAACATTTTTTGAACAACAAAATCATAAGTGTAAAAAGAGAATGGAAACATCTCACTCTTTCAGTGACGGTAAAAAATGTTGAATCTCACTGTTTGAAAATGATACATCTACAGCACACATTGACATTGGCATGTAAAATGGAATTGGATTGTGCACATCAACAAGTTAAAATTGTGCCAATTTTTCATCTTTATCTTGACTAAAGCTTGTTATTAAAAGAAACTGAAAAGCTTTTTCTTTAAAGAATATATGTTGAGTGAGTAGGGAGATGAGGAGAACAAATGTAGAAACGCAGATACAGAAGACAAAAGTCCCTTTCTGTTCAAAATCTCTACCACCTCCACCATGATGATTTTAGACAGTATGGGGCTAAAGTGTTGCTCACAGTGCACTTTCAAAGTGCTGTCATTCAAAGTTTTGGAGTTAGACTATCATCTATTGATTGCTACCAGCTGAATAATGTCAACTCGTGACATTTAAGATCAAGATTTTTTATATTGTAAGAAAACTTGTTATGGTTAAGGTAGAGGTGCGATATTCAATAGCAAAGAGACAGGTTTCTCTGCAGTATTATCTGTACAGCAGGGCTACAGTGAAGCCACTTCAAAAAATGACGCCAAGATATAAAATAATAAAGGGAAATGATTAATGTTTACACAGAGTATTTGGCATATAAGCAGCACAAGCACCACTGTGCCTGAAACCAAAATTCCTCCATCACCCCTGCTATAAAGAATTACAAGACAAAGGCTGCCATGTAGTTTGCCAATTGCTAGTCAATCACGCAAACTCTGTGAAGTGTGCAATCCACTGTGCAGGAGCTGTCAAATAAACAAGTGGATCTTCAAATATGGAAAGGCTTATCTCTCACTTCCATTCCCTTGATGTTTTCTAATTCCAATGGTTTCATCAGTGTGATTCTGAATGCCTGTTTTAGTGAGTAAACACTCTTTTAAACTTTATACCATCTCCAGAACCTAACATCTGCCTGGCCAGCATTTGTCGTTGGATTAAGAGTCATCTGATGCACATTATACCAGATAAACAATGAAAAACATGTTTGGCAGGTTAATTTGGTTCCAACAGTTCCACTGTCAAACAGCTTCCTTAAAAAGAGCACCAGGTGGAGCAGATTTATTTTATGAAATCAGCCCTCAGCCTTTGCCGTAATCAACCAAAGCAGATTTTTTTTTTTTTTTTAAGGGCTCAAAAGTGAGTCCAGACTTTCACATTTTTCTGCTAAAGACACCAGGACATGAAGCAAGGATGAGCCGCTATTTTTAAAAGAGCATTTGACTGTAATGAATTTGATTGTATGTTGATGTTTTGTACTTTGTAATATTTACAAGGATTGTGTCACTTATTACTGCCCTTGTTGCTTCTTCAGGCAATATTGTGTCTCAATTGCATCTCTTTTGACACACAATGTGTGCTTCGTGTAATCAAAAGAAAGCATTCATGTCCAAGGTGTGACTGGCTGCCAGTGGTGCAATAATGAATACTGTCCCCTGCCAAAGACCAAACAGCTTTAGTGTTCAAATGACAGTGTACCCAGAAACAGCTCTATTATTCGCTTGGCTGAATAATAAGCCTTGTAACAATATTGTCAAATATACTATTCTGGATATCAGAGGCAGTCTCTTGCCTATGATTCAACTCAGTAATGTGGTTAGATGGTCCAAAAGCACATTTTTCATCCAATTTTCTTGGACTGCGCAGTGTGGCAGCCTGCGGGCAGGACACTCAAAGCAGAAGATTCTGTAATGGTTGCATAGCTGTTGAAACAATTTGTTATGCAACCTCTGAAATACAGAAAATAAATGCAAGGCACAGTTGTGTTTTTACTTTCAAAACAACATAGAAAGAAGCATCACTTTTAATGTTTACACATGCAACAATTATATGTAGATACAGCCCTGTAGGACAGCTGAAGATTGTATAACTTGTATATCTACTGTGCAAGATAAATGTCTATGTATCTGCTGTTTCATCAAACATTCTTCTTGTGCTTTATTTGAATTTCATTCATTTGACCCATAATTTGTTTAAATCTAATGTATGTAACTTAAATGCTATCATATGTGAAATGTACCCCTCATGTTCTTCATGTATGTTCTTGCCATGTGTAGGTGTACTGCAGGTCATATAAGAGGAATAATTATCATTACAAATGCCACTGAATCCATAAATGTATAATGTTAGATGTAAACAATGTGGGTTAAATAGCAGTCACTGATATGAAGAATTAACTCAGAGTGCATGGTAAATTAACCCACACTATTTTCTCTTAATTACACAGGCATTAATACTTACTCTAAACAATAAACATCATCACCCACTCCTTATAACATCATATGAATCTAATTGGCTTGCTGATTGTATGTGGATGTTTGTGAGAGTGTGTGTGTGTGTGTGTGTGTGTGTGTGTGTGTGTGTGTGTGTGTGTGTGTGTGTGTGTGTGTGTGTGTGTGTGTGTGTGTGTGTGTGTGTGTGTGTGTGTGTGTGTGCAGATGGATAGAAGGTTATCTAAAATAGTTCTTCCAGCTACTTCCCTAAATCCTGTTAGGATTTTAATTATTTATCAGAGGTATCATGCAGTGAGTTAGGCCGTGCCTCTTGCCCTATAATAATTATAGCAAACAGATAATACCAACTGGATTTCACAAGGAGCCTCTCTGTGAATTGGGAGGGTTGGAAGGATTATGTAGTGGAGTGTAATTGCCTTAATTTAAAAAAGGTGTTACACTGGCAACACATGCAAACACAAATGCCTGTAGATGCACCAGCGTGTGTATCGCTTTTAGGATTACACCATCTATGGTATCTTGTATCTAAGGGCCATGTTCAGTTTTCTGCGGCATTTAGCAGTAAGGTTTTCAGACTGAACATGTTTTGTATTGTATTATGAAGGTCACATAAGTTACAGCAATTGAGACCAGCTAAATATCTGGATACCCCAGTATTTAATGCAGCTGGCTGACCCTGCCTTGCATCACTAGCTAATAAGCTATTATAAACATATCATTCAACATTTGCTTTGTACTGTTACATCATTTCTTGCAAGCACTTTGACATAATACTGGTGGTAGACAGGATAGTAATATGGATTGTGTTAGCTGGTGAAGTAATGTGACAAGTTTTAATGTTACAATTGTTGATTTTGCAATGGATAACATTAGAGACTAGTCAGCGTTAGCCAGCAAGCTAATATTATCTAACTTGAGCCAACTAAAACAAAAAATCATAATATATTTCACATGCTTTGCAGTAGTGTAAAACTGGATGAAAGCCAACTCTGTGTTGGTTTTTATATCCAAAACAAAGCAGAGGTCTCTATGGCTCAAGCACCTTTCCAATATTGACCATGTTTTCACCTGATGTCAATCTGACTCGTTTTGTCCTGACGGCCTCCAGCACATAAAACTTTATTGTTGTTTGTTATCCTTACTAGGAGTTTGTGTTGGAGTCTGTGTTGGGCTGAGAGCAGGTAGTTTTTTTGGTGTTAGCGGACTTGATTTCTTAAACTGTGGTGTTGTTAGAGGTCAGATTCAGTAGGCAAGAGGCCGGGAAACGCGCATGCAGAAAATCCAACCGCTTCTTCACAAGCCACCTAGAAAGAAGGCATGTGGTTCAGTTTTATGCATGTGGTTACAGCCCATTCACAAATAGGCAATAAAAAGCAATTAACTGATCCAAATAATCAAAACCCACATTTATTCATTTAGCAAGTGGTGGATGAATAAACAAAGCTAATATTTCAGCTGAGTCAGCAGCCAGTGGAAAATTACGGAGTAGTGTTTGTATATGCGCTATTGTGTGGACAGGCGAGGAGCACTGTGCAGTCACTTTATCAACAACGGGTCTACACACAATATCAACCAGTGTTGTTGAACAGGTGGAAGAGAGAGTTGACTTTCAGGACTGTAAATGTCAGATAAAGCTTGTTTTATATTATGGGATACACACGTACTTTGCAGGATCCATGCCTAAGCCTATATCAAACATTTTTACAAAGATGACCAATTAAAGACTAATTTTTATTTGAGAAACAATGGGTTAAATGTCTTATGTACATACACACAAAACACACAAGCACTGACACACACACTTGACATATACTTTTCTGGTAACATTATACACACAGATGGATCTCAAAGAAAGAATATCAATAAATCAAAATTCAAATTGAATCTGCCAATCAGATCACTTCCACCAAGGTCAATCTGCCAGTCATATTGGTTTTCAGGAGGTCAGGGTCCATTCAGCAGAAACCTATCTTGTCAATATATCACAACATAGTTTCCAGTCAGCATCTAGTGTGTGTGTGTGTGTGTGTGTGTGTGTGTGTGTGTGTGTGTGTGTGTGTGTGTGTGTGTGTGTGTGTGTTCATTCCCTGCAGACCTGCCACTGGCCCTATTTCGACAACAGATTTGCGTAAAATCCAGCAGGGAAGAAAGTCAGTCTATTGATCCAAAGCATGGGAGACATCAAAAGATCCATAAGGAAATAGCTGAAAGAAGTAAACAGGGCTAAGAGTCATGTACATCCCATTGTGTGTGTGTGTGTGTGTGTGTGTGTGTGTGTGTGTGTGTGTGTGTGTGTGTGTGTGTGTGTGTGTGTGTGTGTGTGTGTGTGTGTGTGTGTGTGTGTGTGTAATTTTCAGAGATCAAGGCTTTCATCACATTTGTATTAAGTAATATTTTTGTCAAGCATTGGTTTTCTTTACATTGGAGCACAGAAAGAAATGATGAGATTATTTAGTTTTGTATTTTGTTATAAAAAATCACAATTTCTTTACTATACATTATATCCTCATAGTGTTATAAACCAGTGGAGAAACAACTAGAGCAACTTTCATAATTGTGATTTGGCTGAGGGAATTAGAGATGTTGTAATGCCCTTGCAACACACGCAAACACATACACATAGATCCTGAACTGAGTGACTAGCCACATCTCTGAGTAGCAACACGGGCCATGTGCCTAAATGTGTGTGTGTATGTGAGAAAAAGACAGAAGGAGAGAATGAGAGAGACTGTAGGCATAATACACCACATTTGGAGAAGGCCTTCATGTACCACAAGAAGATTTCAATAACTATTCCGTTACATCAAACAGTTAAGGTTTCAATCTCTCCCTTACTATCGCACATGAACACATTCGTTCACACACACAGCAGCCGCAACTGATGCCATTCATCCTCGAGAAAATGTTCATTATTTAACACATTTAAGAACAAGATAAATAGAAGCAAGCAAGTAAAGAGAACCTTGACTTGGTGTGCTTGCAGGGAGCTGTTACACCCTGAGCTTTCCTGAAAAGGTTGTTTTGTCTGACGAACAGCACCTTTAGGGGCACTTGTAAGGTGCTGTTGTGATCGCAGTCACTGTGAAATTGTCCCTCGTTGGTTAAGAACAATAAAAGCACAGGAATTTGTGTCATTCATATGTCAGATTTGACAAAACGCAGCTACAACCAAAGGCAACAGTGCCTACAAGAGGGGAGGGGGGGAAAAGGTTAGGTAGTGTGACCCTAGTTCCATAGTGAAGTCTCATCCAAGGCTTTAGAGCCAGTTAGACTCTGAATCCAAATATATGGACAAAAAAATCAGTTCTGTCACTGTGTGCATTTAGACAGCATGCCATGCAGTAGGTTGTAACTTTCTAAGCATTTATATGGTGCCTGGACTGAACACTGGTTGTGTTCAATTATTTATTACAATACAATAGGAGAAAGTAACATAAAATCCCCAAAGACCCACAAAATACTTAAACTTGTAGTTTTAACTGTATATTACTCATCCTCTCCAGAAATTCTGCTGAAACATAATATGGATATTTATGGTCCCCAAAGGATGATTAAAAAAAATTGTCATTCATGACATCAAATTATTCCTTTCACCAATATGCTTTATAGTGGTAAAAATGACAAGTAATTTGGATGGATCGATATAAATTCCCTAAAACTCTTCTTTCACTCCCTGTGAAAGTCTGTTTTGTTTATCTGTGTCCACTCTCACATTCATCACCAAAGTTATTAGAGGGTCTTTAGCAGACTACGTCTGCTACTGTTGACTGTCAACTGATGCAACAGGAGGCAACTGTAGTTCCTACACTGTCTATATTTACACATAGCCGACATACACACATACACATGCACACACTTAGTAAGCCCACAGGAATTAATTTTTGCACTCTGGTTGAAGAACTCAAAAATTTCCCCTGAAACCTGTTACAGTGATAATAAACAACTTCATCTGATTTCTAGGTCAACATCATGGAGGTATTTTTTTTATCTATATCCTACAAATAAAACGTGTAACGTGCTGATGTGTGATTCCCTCTGTTGTTCTCTCTGTTTTAAAACATGATTTAACCATAAAGCTTTTTACACAATTCACATTTTTTGACCTATTTGAAGAACTGGCTATGTACACGTACCCACCTCTGCCTACTAATTCATCTTCCATACAGATGACAATAACAGCAATATGGCTTAAAACTGGCACATGGTGAGGGCACGCTGGCTGGAAACAAGACAAACACACACACGTGCTCACACACATACAAAAGGGGATGGCAGACGGGGCAGGGGTAGTGCATCTGCTCTTTAATTAAAATGAGTGGGGGGCCCACAGACGAGGCCTGAATCAGGATGGGGCCCATGTGCATGCGCATACACACATACACACACACACACACACACACACACACAAACGCAGACCTCTATTGTTGGTCCATGAGGCAGACAACTGCCTAAGTGGGGAAGAAAAGGCAGAAATATAAAAAAGAAATACACAAAACAGATGAAGATGAGCAGAATGAAAGAAAGAAATAAGTTGGACATTAACCCCAGAATTGATTGTTTTTCACGTGCATGCTTTAACAATTTGGATGTTAAGGACACAACAGAAAAGGTCTGCTGTTTGATAGTCAGTCTACCTCCTACATCCCTTTACGTGTATATAAAGGATAGGAAACGCAAAGGCATGTACTGTACATTCTCATATTTGAAACATCATATAGCAGAAAACTGACACACTAGAGAAATCCTGGTTTAATGATGTGGTAAAGTGCAGTGCTCTCAGGGAATAAGGGAGTGATCTTAACATTTCAGTGGGCTGACATGAAAACAGCAGTGTACTGCGGGATGTCTTCTGCTGTTTCAGTGTCAAACCTCTCTTTTGGTCTCTGTCTTCTTCTTGATTTGATCTGTTTTAAACAAGTGCACTCATAGACTATGCACTTTACGACTCTGTCCAATATCACTACATGTAGAGAGGCACAGCCTTCATATACGGTAGTGGATATTAGGCAAATATTGTAAAAATAAAGGAACATTATATGAACTTGATGTGGCAGGACGGAGAAGAATAACTACCCAGAGAATGTTTTAAAGCAAACAATTAAAAAGAAATAGACATGGAACTTTATAATAAATTATTTCTTAACTATTTCAAACTGTGGTTATATTGATGGTTACTGGGTAAGTGTTTCTTTTCATGCATCAAAGACATCAGCCAAATATATGGACATATTGTTTCACGGCAGCATACACACTGCATAATGTAAAATGCATTTTAAACGGACCCACCAGTTTCTTCAGCTGTTCATAAAATCCTCACTTTAAACTTATTTTGATCCAAAATTTCACAATGGTGAATGTGGGTAAATCCACTGTATGCATATGTGTATTTGTGTTTATAAGTGTGTGCTAATGTGCACGGTGTGTTGTGTGTGTGTGTGTGTGTGTGTGTGTGTGTGTGTGTGTGTGTGTGTGTGTGTGTGTGTGTGTGTGTGTGCAACTGAATCCATAGGGTCTCTCTGGGGAATGTGTCTCTGGAAGAGAGTCAAACAGAGTGAGCAGGACCCCATATATCTACCGTGACCAACAGGATTAAACCTGACTGGGTTGGGAGACAGATAAAAAAAAAGAAGGGTGGGGGCGGTTGGGGGAGAATGCAAGTTCTCCTCTTTCATAAGGATGAGAGGAAGAGAGAAGGAGAAGAAGAATGAAGCTATGAGTATCAAAAGAGGTGAAGGAGGAGGGGAAAAAGAGGAAGATGATCAGAGGAGGATGATCAGTCCAGCTAAATGCATGGGGAAAGCAATGCATGCGTGTTTTGCTTGGCATATGAATACATACAAAATGTATTTTGTGTGTACGGTAATATGTTCTTCTACATGGAAGAGTGATGCTCCTTCCATTAGCCCTGCAGGGCATATATCCACCTAACCCCTCCCTAGAGCAATTTAAGAGCAATTTAGAAACGCTTTCACACTTTAATGCCCTTAACACTACTGAGCATACACAGACACACACACACACAGACACGTACTGCAGGGAACAGCACAGGTCAGCAAGATGTGCTGTTACTAATCGTACAGCAGCATCAACTATTAGATGAATATTTAACAATATTTCTCAACTATGGAGAAAGAGAGAGAGGAGAAAGAGACAGAAAGCGAGGGAGGGAGGGAAAGATATAGTCTGTTTTTTCCACACCATCCCACGCTGGGTAAAATATGTTTTCCATAAGCTTGTCCTCTGCAAAGTGTGAGTCCTGCTCAGCTGGGTTTATACATTACGCTGGGCAAAAACTCATTTACCATGAGCACTGCAGTCTCACTTAACACAACATTTGGAGATGTTACTCTAGTTGATACGCTTTGGGGTTGCTCTGGAAGCTACTAAATCTTCTGGGAGTGTTTAGATGATTTTTCTGCTGGGATTGTAGGCTCCAAAACTGTTGTAACAGTGACATTTTGCACCATATAAAAAAAAACCATATTTGCTTATCAATGCATTTAGTAGTAATTACTACATTACAAGTCCCATGGGTGAGACTGGTGTAGCAGATGGTGTAAATCAAAGTAAATCACCAGATAGGAGAGCATGATTTCCCAAAGTGCTGCTCACTTGTGAAAGTACTTTAGGACTTTCAGTGAGAGAGTTTCCAAATGACAACAACTAGAAGCGTGACAAAAGTCACTGTCACCAATTTTCTGCAAGCATTCTGTGGCATCCACTGGAGTTTATGGAAAAGAGGCTTTTGAAAATAATAATTTATCCATGTTGTAGCCAGAGACAAAGAAACAATGTTCTTCAACTGGACATTCTAGCTGTGTCACACCCACCCTGCGAAAAAGGTTAGAAAAGAGGGCTTAAACTGGTTCCTGTGAATAGTATAAAAAAGCTAGATGAAACTGAATGAGTAAAACGCCCTGCTAGAGGTGTGACCTAGTCAACCTTGCCCCCCAAATCAGTGTCCCAAGTCACTGTAAAGCAGAGAGAGTGAGTAGAGAGGAGCGGCAGCAATTTCTGCTCCCTGCCCGGAGCATTCTGTAATCACTCTGCTCCCAGGTGCTGCAGGATTTCTATCTGCTGTTCTCCACTCTGGTCCCCCCCGCCTTGCCATACAGAGAAAAAAAAAACTGTTCCCTCTGTAGAAGGGCTTGAAACAGGTTCAGTTTGCCTTATCACTGCAACGGTAACAAAGTGTGAATGCTGCCCTGCAGTTGCACTGTGGGGCTGTTAGAATGTGTTCTTTGCATTCAGATGCAATGTGTAGTGAAATGTAGAGGTGGATTAAATATATACAGTCAGGTGGAGATGCAGATTCACCTGAGGCAGCAAAGACACATGTGCTGAGTTTGGAAGTGTTTCAAATTGAGTGAAAAAACTGCTGTTATCCTGAGTACATACCTCCACTCCCTTAATGTGTAGAGACAAAAAAGACGAAGAAAGAGGCCAGGGGGAAAATAACTGAATAATTTTGAGTTCCGTCACATGTACGCAGACACAATCCATAGGTACTGAGGAGGATATGTAGTTAGAGCAAACGTCTGATCTGTCAGTTAGTGAACATGGACAGTTTACAGCTATGGATGTTTAAGGCAAACTGCAAAAGCAAACCAAGGGCCCAATTTACACAAATTAAGTAAGACAAAAAGATCATGTTGCTAATGCAACTATATGTTTCAGACTCGATGCTCCAGGTAAAATCATGTCACTCCTACTCTTCACTCTGCAGCATTCACATACCCTGAACTCAGGTCTTGAGCAGGGTCTCGATCCAATTCCAATGGCTGACTACAGAAATCCAAGTCAAGTTCATGTCATTAGTGTCTTAAAGTCTTAATTAAACTCTCAACTATAAGGTCTGCAATCCAAGTGAAGTCGGAACAAAAGTGTCCAGTTCCAGTTTAACATCTGGTTATCTTGAAATTTGATGTGTAGGAAAGCGTGACAAAACACTGGGGTGGTGCAGTAGCTTTTGAGATGCTTACTGTTTTGAATTTTCTTTACAAGCAAGCAACACAACATGGGGCATCGCTATGCTAATAAACTAAAGGTCACACAGATAGCAAGATGCATTTGCACACGAAAGCACAGGGCATGCTTACTTTCAGCACATCTAATCAAGTTTCAACCCCATGGCAGAGCTCTCTCTGATGCAGGAGCATATCCACAGGTAGCACAGTGGTCTGTCACTTTCAAGTCACTGCGACCAAAGTCAGCTCTCTTTATACATCAAGTCATGTCTCAAATAAAACAAATTGTTGCGTCAAATATGAGTTCAGGCCCTGTTCCCATCTCTGTGCGTGTCCCTCCTTCATTAGCCATGGTGCCCTAAAGCAAGGTATTCATCCAGCATATGGTCACACTTAGCAGTTCGAAGCTATGAATGTGAACCAGAGTATTGCTGTAATAAAGGCAAGTATGCTCAGTTGACTTTCCTTGGATGAATAGAGGTTGATACTCTATAAATGCTGATGACTGATACAAACACAGAGAGATTATATAGCGCTTGTAGCCTACACAGTATGCCGTAAGGAATCTGAGAGAGGAACTGGAAAAAGGAGATACTATTATAATAGGAATAAATCAAGCTACACTCTCGGGGTTTGAAAATGAAGCTTGACGTGAGCCATAAATCTTCGGGGATGTAAACAAAGCAGGACCAGAAATTAGATATCAGAACTTTGATATTAGATGACACTGTAACGCTAACTCAAGATGCTCCTCTTTTCACCTAAGGAAAAAAAATCTACAAATGGCTAACGTGCTCAAAGAAAGAGGAAGATAGACTGAGAATAAGATTCATAGAGAGCAAAGGAAAGGGGCAGAGAGAGAGATTAATGCAGACAGTAGACAGCATGAGAGAGAGAAACAGAGAGACAGGGATTACGGGTACTTTTCTTTTGCAGCCTCATCACAAACAAATAAGCCGACCGTCAAGCCAGGCAATTAATATTCAAGGAATTAGTTTTCTTCTTAAAAAAAGGATGGGGGGCTGGAGAGGAGATTTAGATTCTTTCCCCACTTTTGCTGCACGAGGATCCATTTTGTGAGCTTAGACTATAAACAGCTTGAAATCACTTTGACAGCCTGCTCTATCTCATGGAGTACACACACACACACACACACACACACTCATACCACGGGGGGATTTAATTTCAACCTGTGAAATTGTAATTGCAGGCAAAGGATTGTGGGAAAAACTGAGCACAAACTGCTTTTTTTAACCTTTGTTATTGATTAATTAATTTTTTTAAAACTTATTTCCCATTCTTCCCTTTCTCTTTCTTTTTTTCTGCTTCGTCTGTCTGTGCCTATCGCCTTCTCCATCTTCACTCTCTTGCTCTCACACTCTCCTGTGCTCAGATCTGTTTGTCTCACAGTGATGAGGCGAACTGGCAGAGCTGACATTAAATTAACTGGAGCTGACAGAAGACAGACAGAATACAGAAGGAGAGGAAGAGAAAATGAAAGAGCAGGAAAAAAGAGGAAGAAGGTACAAAGAGGAAATGAACAAGGCAGAGAGGAGAGAGAGAGAGAGAGAGAGAGAGAGAGAGAGAGATAAAAGAGACAAAAACATACCATAGGGTGAAAACCCCCATGACACAAAATGTGATGAAAATGTCTTTAGGGCATTTGGATACTATTATTATTTGTCTTCTTTTGTTCATTTTTTTATTTCTGACTCGCGGTGAGGCTGCCCTGTGAATGGCTTCTCAACTCTGTATGTGTGATTGTTGTTTTGCAATGTGTCTGAGAGACCGCCTGCCACGCTAACTGTCAGCTACTTACGTTACAACTACATTCAAGAACCAGAAACAAAATTCTCAGAAACAAACACACACACACACACACACACACACACAAAACAATCCTCCAAAGCAGAAGGTAAACAGGCATGAAAGGCTTGCATGTGTGTGTAATTAGTTGTGATATTAAGTCATTTCTAAGCTGTCATGGCTCTACTCTCTCTCTCTCAGGCACACACACTATGAGGTGTGAGGCTATTAAATAACACACTCCCTCTTATCAGGGCTTTACTGTAAAAGTACTTAAGGTATATAAATGTGTGTGTGCATACATTTGTGTGTGTGAAATCTGTGTTGTAAGTGTAGCGGCTGGCCCTCCGCGGGGGAAAAGGGAGGCAGGTAAGCTCCCCCGTTTGTGGAGTATGTCCACATTTAAGCCAAATTCATACCTTCTGCGTTTGTGTGGGCATGCTTCTTCTTCTTGATTTTTATGGTGGTTGGCAAACAACATTAGAAGATGGATGATGTACTAGCAGAAGAAGAGCGGGAGAAAAATAAATGATGCTAGAGAGCTGTTATGTAAGATGCAGCATTTCTCTCAGATACCTCAACGTATCAGTGAGTGACTTTTGCCATGATTTCGTTGGCATGGGACAAAGCTAGTGAGCCCTTTGCCCCTCTCACATATGATGAACACGGCAGAGAAGATCATCAGGTTGGATTGGAAACTGAGTGAGCATGAGTGAGCAAAGCTGACGAGATACAGTGAGGGAATATTTAGTTATAGTAATATATAGTTATAGTATTTAGTTATAGTAATAGTAGTAATAGTGAAGGGTGAAGTGTTTGCTCTAGAGTGGCCTGGTGGAAATGTTCATGGAGAAACCAGCCCTCGCTGGGTTTATATGGGTCTTCAGTATGTGCCTTTACTGGTATTGGTGTATCCCAGCAACAGCATAACATGAAAAAATAACATTTTTTCATGTTATGTTAATTTCAATGGTCAGACTGGTCCATGTCTTGATGTATCCAATACTTGCTCTTACACTTCATAAAAATGTTATGATTAGTGGTCTCATTAGACCACAATGAGTGGTCTGGTGCTACCACTCATGTGTGGTCTGGCAGCATCATAGATGAATTTGCTTGAGGGAGATCCAATTTCAAGTAGACACACTAAGTGAGTGACAGTTCTCTTTTTCACTGAGACATAATCATGAACTTGTCCAACACCTTACTGGACACACACACACTATCCATTGCTGTCTTTCCTGATCACTTTCATGTTGGAAAGGTTTGCTTTACTGGATTATGGGCATGTCAAGTTTCTTCTCACTTAACAACTAAAGTAAGTTTTTTAAATATATCTGCAGCAAAAAAAGTAAGTCATGTACTTGAGCATATTTTGTGGTCATTGTGTTCAAGACAACAGGCGAGTAACTCCTCAACACTTATTAGTCAAGCACATACTGAGCTTGCAAGATCTAGTTTGTCACTGCAAAAACTGCATTAATATGTTGGGTAGAGGTTCATTGACAATCATCAAATCAGCTTTAATTGTAACATTTTCACATGATGCTTTTGAAGTCAAATCTTGACTCATCTAGCCCTGGAAAAGCCTATTCAGTCCACAATGTTTGACTGTGATGTGTTTCAAACAGTATGATGGTCGTCATTTGTCAGTCTTGACAGGAAACTGGCAAAAGTCTCAGTCCTTGTGACTCTCGTTCTCCCTCATCCGTGTACTTTTATGGTCCTTTTATGGCTCTTTCTCATGGCTCTAATGATTCCCACCCCCCTGACATACACAATCCTTGCTCTTCCTTCCCTATCGCTCATTTTTAATTAGCAGCAATAGATTAGTTCCACCATCATTTACAGAATCTGCTTACCCTGTGTGTGTATGTGTGTGTGTGTGTGTCTTTATAACAAAATCAAACATCACTTGACAGCTTCCTTCAGAAGTCCAAACATGACTGTCTATTGATTTCTTCGTTCATTCTAAAGATTTTATGACAAGGTCATATGACAATATCAGAGAGGGATGTAATCGACTATCAGGCAACAGAGTGAATGAATGGTGCCTGTAATCACAAGCAGGTTGTTTCAAAGTATTACATGTAGAGGGAGAAATATACTTGCACAGAGTAGGACATATATTTAAATAGATGTGAGGTTTATTGCTTTGACTGTTGCCGTGCTAGCAGCTCTGTGCAGCTGTGTTAAATGCAAATGTCAGCATGCTAAGATGCTCACAATGACAATGCTAACATGCTGATGTTTAGCAAGTATAATGTTTGCCATGGTTCTAGTTTTGCGTGTTAGCATGCTAACATTTGCTAATTTGCACTAAACACAAAGTACAACTGAGGCTGGGTCATATGGGTATGTGTTAATAAACCAAAGTAGGACAAATCAAAACGTTGACCTGATGATGGTGCTAGACATCAAGGGTTTACTAAAATTTTGACAATTAATCCTGAGAGGGACATGACTGTGATTACTAACTTTACTATTACTAACTAACTTTAATGGCAATCCGCACAGTAGTTGTCAAGAAAGCGGTGGGCCAGCTGACTGACAGACAAACAGACATTGCCATTCTCAGAGCCATTCGGCCAATGTTGCTAAAAATGCCTTGTCTGTGTGTGTGAAATGGCTCTTCGGTAAGTGAGAGAAAGAGTTTGCTTTAATAATTACAATCAGTTAACTACTTATTTAAGCAATCAAGGAATCAATCAATGTCATTTATTTGTCCTTTTACAACAGAAATTATATAATAACAATAAATAATGTATATAATAATTTACATATTTACCTATACATGTATACACCAAGAAAGTAACTCTCTAGTGCAATTTGCATAAGGGGGAATGTAAACAGCAGCAACAAGATATTGTTTATAATTTGGCTGTTATCATAATATTCAAAAATAGGTAAATATCTTTTAAAAACTTGACATCTGGGAAACATCGTCCAGTCTCTGATTTCCTATTGCTGGGTTAGCCTGAGTCCCATTTTGTCCATTTCATTTTCCTGCAACCGGACATTAGCCAGGAGCAGGCTGGGTAGTGGAGCAGCCGTTAGGTACAAGCTGAGTTAGTAGAGCTCTAAGTCTGGCTGGGTCAGCGGAAGATGCTGTGGGCAGTGATCATCCCAGGGTCTGCTGCACTTAATCCATTTTTTCAGTCTTAGATAATACATATGTCAGCAATAAAGTAAGACCAAATGATAAGAAATTATATAGAGAAGTTTGAAGGAGCTACTGGCCACAGCATCTGCATGCAGCGCCATCACCATTTACCAGTTACTTAATTGTGATGGATAGGCTGTTAGGCTAAAAAAGGCCTGCCTGGAGTCCAAACAATCAGGACTGTGCAGCCTGGTCTCTGGTCACATCTTGCTGCCCACATGCATGATATTTTTACTTTTACAGATATCAGTGCACAGTAGGACCACATTATTTCTGTCTGGGGAAAAAATCTGTTTAGAGCATTCTTGAGATACAAGAACCTGACCTAGTCTTAGATAATGGTAGTCTCCTTTCATACATCTGAGCAGGGTGCCATTGAACATTAACAATGTAGTTATGTAAATGAGCATTGTTGCATGTGTGGACAACGCCACAGGAACACTTCACCATGGCAACAAACCAACCCTCAGGAGTCTCATGCAATGTACAGTTATTTCCATGACAACATCATTAAAAGTTTCATGGCTGCCATCTGAAGTACTCTAATCAACATTGGCAGGAGGAAAACAGCCACGAGACCTCAAGGTGACTTCTCACTTTTTTTATACATGTAATTCTTGTTTAAATAGATGCAATGCACATTACTGCTGTTTGACAAAAAATATTGATGGAACTACTCAGGTGGTTCATTAAGCTCAATCCTGCTAATAGTCTTCCATTGCGGTAACGACCAAAGTTTCCTCTCGCTGTTACTTTTTTGACTCTTGTTAAACGTGACTTGTATTCCTGCCAACAGCTGTATATGCTGTCTCAGTGAACTACTACTTCTGAAAAGGAGATAGGAACTTTGAATAGTTCAAGAGTTTCAAGGAAAGCTCTTCATTAAATGTCCATGAATCCTGGCAGTTCTTCCATAAACTTCTAAAATGTCAGTGTTCAAGACACCCTTCAGGGGTATTTTTCTCAGCAAATGCTTTTTGGTTAGATTCAGGAAGAAAGATCATTGATCCACAAGATTTTACAGTGAATCACATCATTTTAGGATTTCTTAACAAACGCACTCACATTTTCCTTTTCAGGCATGTGAATTCAACAATTTAATTCACTATGCTAGGCAAACAACACACAACCAAGACAAATGGTGTCAAGAGACATTAACGCAAGCATTTTCCAAAGCTATGTCTTCAAAAACTTCAACAACTTTTAACACCAAGTAATACTGCAGTGCTGCCATGTCTCTGCGTGATTATTAAAGTGCTTTCAAGAACAATGCTGCTGTACAGCTAAAATATTGACTTTGGTCCCCCGTCCCACTGGTGAATACAAACACCCTTAACCGCTCAAAGTCAAAGATGTATAAGCCCATCAAACATGCACACGCCACACACACACACACACACACACTAAACCTAACATAAAAATACACACTACAGAATTGGCAAGCCACCAAGATACTCAATAGAGCCAATCTCTCCCTCGCACGGCAGGATGAGAATTCCCACTTTCCTTTGCAGCGACAACGGGGTGTATGTGTGTCTGGGTTTGTGTGTGTCTGTATGTGTGTGTAGATAAAACACAGCAATCACTGAATGCAGGCACAAGGGCCACCAAACTAAATGCTTGGACGAAGCTAGCATGAAGCCTCATGTACAGACACTGCCCCCCACACACACACACACACACACACACACACACACACACACACACACAGGCACATATGATTAGGAATGGATATGCTTGCCAAGTCATTTTCCCCTCTGTCCCAGAAGGCACTGAAGTGCTCACACACAGTGAGCAGACAGCAGCCTATAGAACTGGAAAGGGAGACTGAAAAAAGAGGGAAAGGTGGGAGGTGCAGACAGAAAGCAACAAACCATGGTGGTCACCAAAATTGCAAAAATTAATTGGTCATGCCCATGTGGGTTTGCATTTGCATCCACCAATTGTACTTGACACTGTGCAGGAAATTTAGAAGCCTTTGATTTTCCACAAATTTTAACACTTAAATGCAAATATTTCAGTTCATTATCACAATATATCTTGTTGACTCCTTTTTTACAGTACAAATATCAGTTCAGTTAAATTTCTCACAGGTTTGATTAAAATGACAGGCAGCTCTGCCATTACATAAATATAATTTTAACAGTAAAAAACCAAAAAAAAATTGCTGTGATGATTTAATAAACTTTAATTTACAAGGTGCAAAACATTTGAGCCAAACATGACAAAAGGCAGGTTTTCTTCTTCAGACATTTCAAAATAAAGGTAAAGGCTTGCCAGCAGATAGGTGAGCAAAGGAAACATGCATTAATTTAAAGTGGAGAAGATATTCATTTACCGTTTCATAATCACTTCAGCATTCTTCATTTCACCATGTGTTCGCTGTATATGGCCAAAGCAGCATGAGGAGCTTGCTTTATACAAACTGTATACAGACAATAGGAACTGTGCACATGTCTAATATCCTGTTAAGTAATGTCACAGTCTGGGGCAAACAGTAACTGTTGAATGAAAGAAGAGGTAAAAAAGGGATTTCTATCCTGGTTTCTCTGTCTTTCAAACCAAAGCAGGGTCAAGGTGGCGGGCTAATTAGGGCACGCACACACACATTATTAAAAGACATTGTTTCAGCTCGGCCTCAGCTGGAAGGTAGTGTCAGTCACTGCTGTTTCTGTGTGTCTGCCCTGGAGCTAAGTAGACCTCCCCTCTACACACACACACACACACACACACACACACACACACACAGAGCACAGTATTTTTTCTTAAAATCATGTCAGTGGCTGCATCCTATGTCAATTTACGTCAGGACTACAATAAATGTGATGTAAATGCTTTTCATATATATATTTTCAACATTATTGTCTGTAATCTCTCAAGAAGCGGCTGACACTTTGACGAGTTGTTAGAAGTTGGTAAAATTTCGAGCTAAAAATGAAAAAAAGGGGGGGAAATTGATTTTTAAAAAATAGATTACTTAATAATAATAATAATAATAATAATAATAATAATAATAATAATAGAACACTTTAAAGCATGCTGAATGGTAAATTGACTGAGTTAAGTTGGGCTTAACCTGACAAACATAAACATTGTAATTATGTCAGGTTTTTCTTTCCATACTTTACTGATTGCTTGCCTAAAAGATAGTGTTACAGCCAGAGGAACAAAGCTCAAAAAGAGATGTATCAGCCGAGTCTGAAAATACCCTGCTGTCTACATTTCATTTATTTTCCTTTTTTTGCTTCCACACATCAAAACTGTTGCCTGAAACCAAGCCACCCACTGCAAAAGATCCCAAATATATAGTGCAAGTGGAACATTCTGGACTGTATGTCATTTATTTTAAAATTTGATTTAAACATGTTTTATTCCATTTACATCTTGCAAAATTCACATTATTCCAATTAATGATTTATGTTATGTGTTCTACAATATAAAGATATGGTATAAATAAAAGTAGAAGCTAGTTAAGAATTTACTTTGTTAGGCAGAAATGAGAAGGTCACAGCTTTTGTTTGAACGGAACTTGTCTTCTGTGAAATTCAAGTTTAATCCAAGTTTTTAATGTTATCCTGAACGTTTGATCAGCTCAGTATGAAGGATAACTACCGAGCTAGAACACCAGCTAGTTTTGCATGCTTTTGGATGTCGTACTTACAGTAGTTTACACCACTAGTGGTGCAAGTACTGGGGGCTCAGACCCGTCAGGATGTTATGTCCTCTTTTTAATACAGATACGTATGATTCTTGCAGTGTATTGATATGCAGCATTACACATTTTTGGAGTAGCTCACATTAACTTTTTTGTTATATAAAATTCATCACTGCTATGTTTGTCTATAAAATACATTTTAAATACAAGCTCCCCAAATACATACTCATTATCAACAGATCGATTGGTGAATAGTCTTCTTATATACTTTGTTGCATCATTAGGCTTATTATGACACCCTATTGTTTCATATGTGAGCATTTTGACTATTTTTCATGTCATGGCAGGATTATTATTATTATTTTATACAAATAATGGCCACTACATCAGTAAAGGCAGGACTGTGGCCACCTGCTGTCGTGTCAGCACCAGCTGAGCAGAGGAGTACTGTGAAAGAGACCAGACGGCCACAGAAAGAAATATTGTTTCATGGGTTCATCCCTCTGCTTATGCAATATGCCTAATTTGTTGCACACTCACAAACACAAACATTATTGAGGGATGACGACACGCAGATTTTTTTCTCCTCACAAATCAGACTATACACAGTACAGAGATGTCCAGGAGAAAACAATTTTGACTGTAAAGGGATGACATGATATAGCAGCATGAAAACATTGTGTGTATGACTTCTTCCCACATAAGACATTTGAAAATGTAAGATATCTTTATTTTTCTGTCTCCTCTAAACCATATATTACTTGATAACTATTTCTGTAATCTGCTACAACTTATATAAGGCAAATGCTGTATAGCTCCAGAACAGGCTCATTGTCACCTTTTCTTCAGCTTTACACTCTAATGGGGGTTGATATATTTTCATTGTCAAAGATCAGATGACAACATATAATTTTCAATTTATAATCATGATTTGTCCTGAGATACTTTACTGAACTTTTATGTTACACAGCAGTAATGTGGCATCTCAGCCTCTTCAAAATACACTGTCTCAAAACATGAATGCCCTTCTTTAAGTAACATTACCTACTTGCTTATGCAAGCCAAACCACTGTGAATTTAAAACACTTAAATCAATGAAATTAAATGACGTGATAGATGAGAGGTGACACAGGAAAGCGCATTAATGTTCAACCTCTCTTTGATTGTCCAAAGTCGCTCCGTTTTGCATCAAACGGACGTCACTGTGTAGATGACAAATTGGCAACAGCTGCAGCTAAGACAATTCAGAAACTCTTGCTTTTATTAGAAACAACTGAAGTGAATGATGTGAAGTGAATAATGATCTCCTTTCCATGGTTCCCGCCTCAATATTTCATAGTAAGTGATGATCTCGCAAACACAAAGGGTGTTGTTGCATCCATATTTCAGTAGAGAACAACGCCGTGTAACTGACATACACGCTGAGGAAATGTGCTTACAAAGCATCAAAAGAACTGTCACATAGTATGGATGGCTGCAGAATAATATAGGGCACTGCTGGATGGATGTAACAAGCTTCATAGCTACACGCATCATTTGATCACATAAGACAAAGCTAGTGCGTGTGTCTCTGTGTAAGACACGCATCATTTGATCAGGTAATATAAACCTTTGGTGCCTGTGTTTGTGTGCAAGTTTGCTTGACATGCATCATTTGCCCATATACTACAAAATTGCAGTGTACTATGTGTGTGTATGTGAAATGCACCAGCTAGGGAAGAAAAGGCCAAAGTACAGGCATGTATGTGTGTCAACAGAATGTGTGACATGCATCATATTCTCCGATAATACAAAGCTAGAGTGTGTAGGCTACAAACTGCGCTATATCTAATAACAGGGCTTTCTGAATGAGAGAGTGATGAGTCCTGTCATTCGTGAGCCACACATACACACACACATGCACGCTTTCTGGCTTTCTGCTAAATTAAGCATTGGAGGAAACTACAGACAGTACATCAGACAGCGGAGGCATGTATAGACACACACACACAGTCCTTCTGACACAGAAACAAGCTCACAAACAAGCTGAAAGAGACACTTGTGACTAGGAATATACACAGGATGAGAACACACACACTCACACACACAAATAAAGAATGCAGACAGAGACACATGTGCCAGTGCAATGCGATGCATAAATTGGGGCATGCATTATTAACTGTTGGAAATTTCAGCGCACATGTTGGGACTGTTGTACCTCAAAACAGAAAGACACTAAACAGAAACACAGGCAGACTCCATGCATGACAACAACTGAGCGATATAGAGTGCTGTAATGAGACATGGGACTTTCCCTTATTAATTCTTTTCAACTTATTAAATTGTAAAACCTTCAGCAGTTAATAATTCAATTAATCAGTCAATCAATCAACGCTTCAGTCATTTCACTCATGACAGATTGATTTTGTTCTTTATTAAACAGTTGAGCATGGTTGGGCCAATGCTAATCAAGACAAAGAAAAACAAACTATCTCAAAAATGACTCAGACTATTTCACCACAAGTAACAAGAGTATTAGTTGTATTACAGGGTCGGTTCCCAGAAAAACATTTCCCCGTACCTCTAGTAATGTCTTGCAATACTAACACTTCGGTTAAATTTGCCCACGTTTTGAGATATCTGGCACAGAAATTCTTCCACCACAATACACAAGGTATTTGAATGTATTTTGTTTGTGGTGGTTCGTATTATCCAGAGTAACAAGAATGTTGTTTTTGGGAAACAAACACAATGTTTTTTTCCACCTTCATTGTATTGGAGTGGCAGGAGAAATCTCAGAGGTGGATATCAGTTAGACACTACTACAGGTAAGTGAGAAAATATGAAATAATCCTTTAAGTTGGCACCAGAGCTGGTCATCACACACAAATAAACAACAAATGACATTGGGTGTGCAGTGTTTCGTAGGACAAAATGATGACTCAGTACTGATCAACAATGAGCAATCAGCACTGTCTACCTGGCTCGTTGCCAGTTATGTTATAACTCATCAGTGTAAGGTAAGATGTACATTTCAAATTAATTATTTCTAATGTACATCTTACTTTACACTGGTATGTGAGGCAAAGACCATAAAGTGAAACAAACTTTCTGAGCAACCATTTCAACAAAAAAAAAAAAAACACGTTAAAACAACCTCAAAAATGTTTGAATGCTTGAATATACTGTCTGTGTCTCTCATTCAAAAATAAATACTTTCAAATGAAGGTAACAAATGATGCTTAATCTAAGTATTATACACATTATTACAACTTTCCAGAGAATAAAATAACACATACTGTAAAGCAAGCACAGTTGAATGTTCAACTCTAAAAACGCACAATACTTGGAAATACACATGCTCAGTATGTCTAAAAAAATATGTTGGATAATTCATTCTACACCTGAGAATCACTCTGCAACTCAGCAAGCTGAACAGGGACTGACAGTTTGATCATCCTAAGACTTTGTTCTGGTAAAGTTGACCAGAATGTGTTTCAACTAGTTGATTTATCTGTGATACAGCTACATTGGCCCAAAAACATTATTCCAATTATTTATTATTTATGGACCATGTCAGGTTGCAGTCATCAGTGAACCATAGACAAAGCATAGCATTTTCCTGACACGGCATACAAACAGAAATATGAAATGGAATCTGTAATATGATAGATTCTAATTCAAATCTAGCATAACTGTGAGGTCATTTGTACCAAAAAGGACTGTTTAATAAGTGTTTGCTAAGGTCTGTGAAGACTGCTGACCTGTCTTTGCCCATGTGGTTGTACCTACTTCACCGACAGAAAAGATGCTGACATTAATTTGTTTGGAGAAAACAAAGTAAAATGAACAAGCAGTGAACTCTGCCCTTTAATTTAAAAGTAAAACGTCTAAATGTACTAACAGGAGATATCTCACAGTGCATTCAAACAATCCTTGCCTCCGTAGGTGTCACTGACTTAATTTTCTTTGGGTTATTTTTAGATTGAATGAAAGATTGATACAGTATTTGAACTATATGAGATTTAAGGAGGCAGTTTTATTAGTTAGTTCATCCACTTCAAACACACTTTTGAGGCTCCTGCGATGAGACTGTCCTCTCCCTTGTTCACAACCTTCTTCTAATTGCGCCATCAGTAGAGTTTTTCTACAATGAAGGCCAAGATGCATGCTGCCAGAGCAAGCCCGATTCCCAGCTTCTTCAGTACTTCCCTGTCCAGACTGTAAGGTCCCATCAAGAAAACGGACGAAGGCGGTGCAGAAGCAGGACCTTGGACGCCATTGGCCATCTTGTCCTGAGGGAGGAAACACATGGAAAGACAAGCACAGACTGAGATCAAGAGGTCGAGATTTTTGATGTGTTCTTCATTTATCATCAGCCGAACACTGTAATACTTTAATGATTTCTTGGTTTGAGAATCTGAGCTCTACTCAGCAGAGAAATAAAGATTACTGGATAGGTAAAGATATTGAGTTTGTAGTTATTCAATCAAACTGCATGGTAAATGTTTACTGATATGAGCATCTCAGCCTAATCAGCCTGCTGATTAGGAAAAAATAAATATGTCTAAGTCTGTTTCTAAAGACATGCACTTAGGTTTTTTTGGAGGTTAAAAATGATGTAAAATGAACATAGCAAAGATCCTCTTGTCATGAAGATGGCCATGTTCGCTATTGGTGTACTACTTAACTGTTGTAAAAGAAAGAAACTTTTTTGTAATATTGTGTGAATATCCCTTTGATGGGTGCAAACACTCAAAGGCCGTGTCTTGCTTTCTGCTACACACTTGTAGAGCGTTGCAGCTCATGGCACAAGTCATGGTAATACTTCACAATTAAGGGCTACAGTCACAATTCAAACAGCAAGGCTTGACAGCACAGTGGACAGTGATCCAATGCATCAAATGTCTGTAATCAGAGTGTTCTGCTTAGTCTTAATGTGTTGGACCATTAAAAAGACATCCACCACTGAAGGAATGTGACAGTGAAAGATGGGAAAGAGCAATGCTAAGAGAAGCGGAGCAGGAAGAGTAAGAAGAGGAGGACTAAATCTATTGTTTAGCAAAAGTCTGGAGTAGAGCCGGGTGATATAGCAGATGACCATATCGTCATATTGACGTTTTAAAGGTTCAGTGTGTAAGATCTAGTGGCATCTAAAGGTGAGGGTTGTGAATTGCAACATTCTATCCAGCTTACCACTGCCCCCTAATCTTTCAAAGAGGGTAAGACAGCTACGGTGTCTGACACAGCACAAAAGATGTCTCTTCTGAGACAGCAGAGAGTGGCCAGTCAAGAATTTAGGTTTCTTTAGGTATATTTATTAAGAAATTATATTTACTTAATTATTCAGTAAAACCATATTGCGACTTTACCACTGACAGATGTGACATGGAAAATGTAAGCCAAGAGTGTGAAACATTGTCACTGTTTCTGCACCACAGTCCATTATAAACCACATATTAAATAAAGTTTATACAAACATTGACAAGGGAAACGCATTAATTCTCTCTGTGATTATGGACCCTCGCCAAAACTGCCTGGCAACAATAATATCTGGCCCACTGCCAGATTATGGTGCTTTAATAGCAGCAAAAAATATAAATAAATAAATACTTTGATAGCTTTGCTTAAAAATAGATCTCAGTCATGACAGCAACAGTTACTCACATAATCGTTTCCTCTTTAGTGGTTTTGCCTACAAAATAAAAGTGTGAGAAAGCTTGTTTATTGCAATCTTCTATTTGAAGTTGAACTGAGCTTTTAATTTGAAAAATTCTGAACGACACTAAAAGAGTCTGCAGCTGCTTGACACACCTCTGAAACAGCCATCAGAAACCATGATTCCCTTAAATGTCCTCTGCCTAGAGATACTTGCGTATTTGCATGCTACAAAAATAGTGCAGCACATGCCGTGATCTCAGAAGCATTCGCTGCAGAATCCATTTGTTGCAGAGAGAAAATAAAAACCTGTCCCACGGTGGATTTGAACCCACTGTCCTTTGGATATGAACCCTGCTACTTATCAACTTAGCTGAGGAAATATTATGGCTTATATTCTCATCCACCACCTAATGGTTGAAAATATTGCTCTGTTTCAAGACTTATTTGCAGACCCCGGCAGTATATTACTACTACTTCTTTTTCTTCTAATGTACATATTCAACATAGTGATGAGTGGCCGCACTGCCTCAATTCTAGTAGTAGAAGAAGAAGTAGAACAAGAAGAATGTAGTGACAAAACGCATTCTATAGCGCTGTTTGTCTGTTTTCAGCTACTGTAGAAATATAACGATGCAACTGGCGACGTCTATGAAACGGGGTGCCTGCGGTTATGTACATATATACGTCATTCTAAGGTAATAACAACATAATGGTTTATTATATAAAGTCTTTATACACCACTGAAAACATAGATATGGATCTTATATTGCATTTCTGTCAATATATGCTCAGGAATATTACACACTGGACCTTTAACTGTTTCTGCTTGTTGCTACTGAGGGGTATGTATGTTGCTTTACTCAGCCATTAAGTGTGTACATTATCTCAGGTTGCAGTATAATAGTTAGTGAACACTGTGTGTTGTGTTTGCTATCACAGAAAAATAAAAAGTCAATGTATACGTAATGTTACTATGGTGTTTTCTACTGTTCTGTGCAGAGTTGGTTCAGACGGTGTAAAGTAAGCTAGTTAGCAGCTACAAGTCAGTTTTTTTACCCTGTGGTGGAGAAAATGTGATCATCTAATTGCTGTAATTTGTCTACCTGGCTCTGAAACTTTGAAATTTATGATACAACCAACCAAGTGGCAATGCAGAAGTGCATTAAACCTGCATTATTTCTAACAGCCAGAAGAGGGCAACTCCACTGGTTGCAAAAAGAAATGTGGTTACATTGGAGTCAATGACAAAATGACCTTACTTCTCACTAGAATTATTACCTCAGTAAACACTTTCCAATTGAGTTTAGGGTCTCAGTTTCTAGTTTCAAGTCTTCTTCAAAACAGCATGATTTTCATTTTGTAGATCAAAGTCCCATTAAGACGAAAACAGACAATAAAGCAGAGGATGTTTTAGAGCGTGGTTAGCACTTTGAAAATACTCCACAACAATCAAAAGTTGTGCATTCTAAACCTTTTTAAAGTAGTTAGTAAAACGGCCCCTGTCAGCATTTAACTATATATGATGTTTTTGGATTAATATTAATGCTGCATTAATGTGTAAGATTTTAATGGTTTTGCTAATTTAATCTACTTTATATAGTTTTGCGTGGTTTAATGTACAGCCAAGCATCATATTCTACAATATCATTATGTTATCACTATTTGACGATGTATGGTATGTTATACCATATATGTATCATATATCGTAGCATAGCCTAAAAATATTGATATACGTATTATTTATGAGCCATATCGCCCAGCCCTAATCTAGAGTTTATTTTGAAACGTTAGTCTGCCAAATGATTATTCACTCAGCCCTGGGTTCTTCATAAAACAGTCATTTATGTGAGTGGGTATATGACTTCCCTTCGTGGATCATTGCTGTTGATGACTATGTACATTTAGAAATACATCTAGTGATGCTACTTAACATTAGGATGCATAGATACTTCAGTGGTGTTCTCATTTAGGACTGCACAGGGGAATTACAGGGCTTTCCTCCACTTTCCTCTCTCTTTGTCCTCTCACCCCCATCTCTCTCCTCAGTTTCATTTGTAAATTACCAACGCAATAATAAAATTATAAAATTCACTACTTATTTCAATATTTTGTGGATGAAAGCATTCATAAAACCAGCCATTTGCCTATGCAAATGAGCGCATTTCAATTATGATGCCATTATCTCTGTGAAAAGCAGTTCCTGCAGTTTTGTACTGATCCAATTATTACAGAGTGCTGTCTATTGAACCAAGCTAATGTTGAGGAAGGTGCACTCTGATGTAGATACGAAGGGAGGCTTGGAAAGGCATGAGAAGATAATAGTTAGCTTACAATGTTAAGACAGCCAAAGCAAGACTGTGACTGTACTACCTATTGTGTTTGAGTTAAATTCTCAGTTGCACATCATTTTACCTTTGCTTTACAGTGTGAGGAAGGGATGATAACAATGATCAATTAATGATCTGCTTGTTAAAAATTTGACCGTACATGTGAAATTTTAGCAATCGACTATGAAATAAAGACCTGAAATATTGTGTGGTCACCTATTAAATTCTATCTATCAGAAGAATATTGTATTTTCAAAGCATGTTTCACTAAACTGCAAAAAGAGGGCTCCGCGATGGCTTTACCTTCGGGGGAGCAGTAGGTCCCAACAGTTCCTGCAACTGGCAGCATGGACACGGAGAACTTTTTAAGGGACATTCCCCTATTTCTGGATACAAAGCCAACAGACTGGTAGACAGAGTCCCCAGACTGGCAAACCTGACTTGCCAGTACCTCGGCATACCCACAACATCAGTACCATCCAACCGGGTTTTTCTGAGCTGTGGCACTGATTGCTGATTGTGACCAGGATATGCTCCTGTCTTGACACCAGACCTTGTTGACATGCCAATTAGTCTTCTGTTTCATAGGCTATGCAATGCTGTCAACGAATATGCTATATGTTGCTGTGGAAATAAAGTGTGGAAAATAAGAATTTGGTGTTGTTTGACATAAGCAATATTTATGTTTTTTGTTACAATTAATCATTGATCATTAATGTTAACAATGATCCATTAAGAAAAGTATATACAATTTGCAACCCTAGTGTGAAGCACAACTTTATATATACCTTCTGCCTATAGCAACGTAACAAATACAGACAGATTTTAAGTTTGCATTCTGCTACAAGGACTGCCTTGGGCTGAATATGAGAGGTTTCTGTGTTTCTTCCAGGCCTGTCCTTCCTCAGTGATCAACATCATACATTTATTTTTCATTTATTTTATCTTAATATCTGAGAGTGGACACCTCAGGTGCGATTTCAAGCAAAGCTGCTAAATGAATAATTCTGCACAAGAAGAAGAAGCAAAAGACACTTAATTTTAGCATTAAACAAATTTGATGAGAGATCCAACGCCCGTCAACATCTCTGGTGGAGTGGAAATCAATCTGGATGACTTTGCGGTAGTTTCTTTTTGTCTTGACAACATGACACTTTCTAGAATAACCCTTAATCAAGTTCACTAGGGAAAACTGTAAGAGGTTTGGCTTTGATATGGACCATACTTATTTGATGATGCGAAGTGTTACAAGCCTCTGTTGCTTCTCTCTATGGATTCTCAGTGAGGAGTCTACATTTCTTTCATCCTATTTTCCCCAAATAGGATATATAGCCAATTATGTTAACAAATATGTGGCTATCCTTGTTATCTATTTGTTTGCTATCTTTTTTTAGTTAAAAAAAGTTCCCATGAGTTCAAAATTCAATAAAAACTCAGAAATATACTTGAAAAGTAGCCCTTGTAGAAAATTTGTATGCACACCTACAGCAATTTCAAACGAAGAGTAAATTAATTTTGATTTTTAACTCTGTCCTGTAAAAACACCTGCCTGTACGCACAGTATGGATTAGTATGTAACTGAGAGTCACTGCACGCCTACACGGGTTGCACATGCATGCACATGGCTGTGTATAAGCAGCTGCAGAGCATCTGTCCTCTGTCTCTCTATTCTCCACATTACTCCCGCTCCCCTGTCCTCTCTGATGGTTGTGAACGCAACCTTGCCACCCACTCTTCTCTTCACTGTTGCGGCTGAATGGTTTCCTCTGTTACCGCACACAATGGAGGATGGATACTATGACCGACAACGCCTACGTGACACATCCATAAGTCACTTACAGTAAATTCAGACAATACGTGAAGGGAGAATCAGTAACAGAGGTCTGGCTGACATATCAACATTTGTTTAATGTTGTATCACCATTGGACTCCCCAATGGCAAAACTGATACGCTGTTTTGTTACTTGAAAAACAATAGTGGTGCTTTTTGCTAGGGAGTATGGTGGTAGCCATGTCAAGTCCTTGTCAGAAAGCATGTGCTACTTGTTCCTGAGACTCTTATCTGTAAAAAGGTGATCATAATGAATACAGCTACTTCTTTCAGCAATAATATAGTTGAAAAGTACTACTTCAGTGAGGTTACACTGTACACTTTTAGCAGGTTTAAACCGTTGGCACATTCATTAAAAGATGAATGAACTGGCAGTGAGAAAAGAAGAGACTAAGGTTGGTTTTCCTACATTCATAGCTTTTTATAAACATGAATGTCTGAATGAAAAATGCTGCTTGTAAACATAAAATTCACTTAATAGTGCAAATTTAATTTCTTGCTCACTTGAGGAAGATGAATATGTAATAGAAACTGACACAAAAAGTGAATCAGAAAAGCAAAAGACTCAAATACAAATAAGTTGAGCACCAAACCATTATATTTTACTAGGCCGACAGGCCAAGTATACTGCCTTCTTTTCTCTATTCATCTTTATCTGCCTCTCTGCAGGTGTCTTTTAACAATGGGGAGCCAGGAGAGAGACTGAATAGTAGTAGTCTAAAATCTATTACTAGTAGGGAGGATAAGTGAAAATCCAGTCCAGATCCAAAGTGCCAGTAGGTGTGTGTCAGCACAGTGGGAGAGAAGGGAAGAGACGACTGGAGAGAAGTGAAAAACTGAAGAAATCAGGAAAGGAAGGAGAGGAAGAAAGAGGTCAGGATAAGACGAGAGATGTGGCTCTCAATGATAGTTCACCACCTGCTAGCTGGCATGCCGAGGTGCTACATGTGTCTGTGAGAAAGAGGCTTGGCATTTGTGAGTAAGTGTGTTTGTACGTGTAGGCCTGCGGTGGATAATGTCTGTCTCTCTGCTCACAGCGGTGGAACACAGCAAATTAATCCTACTATAAAATCATCTAACAGTACACCAGGGGTACAGGCTGGCTAGACACAGCTAGATACTTCTCCCTCAGGGCCTAGGATTCTCAAATGTCTCTGTGTCTTAAAAACTCTTTTCTACACATGCACCTTTTTAAAGAAAAATCTGGTGCAGCCACAGCCAACACACTGACATATTCACACACGGTGCACAGGGTGACACACACATCACATCACGAGCGCCAAGAAAGCACAATACACAGTGGTCACATTTCTCACATGATCCTCACCAGCTGCCAGTGTCACTCCAGACACACAGAGACCATGGACGTGGTTTGTGTGTGTGTGTGTGTGTGTGTGTGTGTGTGTGTGTGTGTGTGTGTGTGTGTGTAAAGAGATACTGTAACAGGCTCCTTAGTTACTGGTGATTTGACAAAGCCATAGTGACACTCACAATGAGCAGCAGCTATATTTACAAATGGACAGAGGGGTGGCAGAGAGGTTAAAGAGTGATTAAGTAAAGATTCCTCATACAAATAGATGTCTTTAATGAAACTATCACGGAGTGATTCACAATTTTGACATTTGTTTGTTTGGTTGGAAAAAGGTTACAGCTGTAAACACACACACACACACACAGTAATACAGGCTCAGTGGGGAACTTGAGTCATGTTCTCTTTCGGTCTTCCTCTTTCTCATCTGTCATCGAAAATTTTCTCCATCACTGCAACTGTGAAACCGTCTGCCACCACAATGTATGGGCGTGCAGGCATACCTGATGTTTCTTTGCACACACTTAAAGCTAACACAACATCCTAATCCAAGCATAGTTTACACTTCTTTCTTCATCCCACATTTGCATGACTGTATATGCATGTGTAAGTTCACTCACACACACTCACTCACACACACATATATAAACATACGTTTATATAGCAGCAATAGTTGTTTAGCATTTGTATGTTATATTTTATTTTTTTCAAATAAAATGATGGCTTGAATATTCACTAAACTTAGAGTTTCTCAGTATATTATGTGTGGTTTGTGCAGGCTATATTTTCTCCCACTATGCAAAAGAAAGTGCAAAATGACAGCCAAGTCAACAGAAGCAATAAACGGTACTAGTGTCTGCAGGCCATGGGAATGGAAATCAATACCATCGGTTCTATCTACCATAAAACAATCAGAAAGTGAGAAATGTCATCTGTGGTGAGGACAAATGTTTGCTTGCAGTTATTTATTGTGGTGTCACTCTGGTTTTTCATTGCTTTTAACTACTTTTTGTTTGTTTCCTACAGTGAGCAGTCACTAGGCTACCACTGTACCATTGAGGACATCCTGGCAGGATTATAACAAGACCTCGATAGTGGCATGCAAAATCATTACAACAGACCTACTTTCACTTAACAATACCTACTTAATAAGAAAACCCCAAAAGACCATTAAAGTACACCTGTAATCATGCTCATTGCTTTCTCCACTGCCATCTGGGAAACGCACCAGAGCATTGCCAAAGCAGAAACACGACCGATTTGATAGACAGTTGTTTTCTATAGGATGCTTGATGTTTCTACACAGGTAGGGGTTCAGTAACTAAATACATAAGAACAGAACACTTCTGCACGTTTATACAGTGAGGTGTTAGGTGCGTACATGTACATGTCAAACACCTGACAGGCACCATTACAGACTGGGAAGACAGCAGATGCTTTCAGGCAGTTACACAGACCTAACATGGACATAACATGCAGAAAGACAGACAGACAGACAGACACACAAACACTTGGTGGACAAAGGTCAGGGTGATATAGACAACACATAAAAGCATCCTATCTAGTGTACTTACACACACACAAAGTCAGACTACAAGTAAATATGGCAGTATACCATTACTCTTCACACAGAGAAAAGCTGTGTCTCCTGTTACCACATTCATATTGCATTTTTACCTGTAAGCAAAGAATGGAAAGAGACCTCAGGTGGTTGTTGGACGACCATCAACATATTTCAGATTTAATTTGATGTTATACAACACATCATTACATTAAGTAACTTGCTCTTTAAAGCATTTAACTAGCAATCTATGTCTTGGGACTAATTCAAGGTAATGCGTCTCTGGTGATTAAGTAGCAAGGTGTTTTCTTGAGCCCGGGATTAAAGAGGGCAGACTACATTTCTCCAGTGGATCCCAACACTGAAGTTTAAATGAGCAAAGCATGTAGCCTATTGTTGTGGATACCATTAGCAAGATTAGAGCTTGGTAAAAGAAACTCACAAAAATGTGAAAGTAAAAGCCCACAGGACTAGGTCAGGTCTGAGGGTTTTGCAAGGCTTCTTATCATGTTGTACTGTTGAAAGTTACTTTTAACAGCACCATGCCAAAGGCGTACACAAATGCTTACAGAACTGGTCACCTTAGTTGCATTAGCACTAGCATTATTCTTGTCCACTAGCATGGACTCTGAAAGAAGAAGTCTGTTTTATGGGACATGGGTTGTAAATAAAGGTCATCTTTCTCTCTCAATCAAATACTAGTTAAAATACAAGAATTTTCTGCTGAGACATACTTCAGCAACACTGCAGCTGTTATTCTCTAGAGACAGCATGTTGAGCTCAAGAGGACGGTAAAAATCACAATAAAATACAGAGCAATTGGTGACTCATCTGCCCAAGAACATTGCTCAGGAGTTTGTTTACAAGGCTCATTCTGGGAAAAGTCTATTTTTACGATAACATGGGAGAGAAAGACAAAAAACATGATTACTCTATAACTTTTATCCATAACACTTGTTGGCTAAGTGCTTTGTTATTTACATCTTCCATCTGTGGTTCAAAAGAAAACTCGGAGCAAGGGGCATTTATAACCCATTGACATTTTAAATAAGCAAAACAGAATCAGGCTGGGTAATGCCATTTGGCATGTAAGAATACTGAAAATAGACGTGACTGATATTTTGATGGCTTAACATTTATTCCTTTGTTACTGTGTCTTTGGTTCTTCAAGTATACACAAAGCGCAGGCCATGTAATACAATTTGACATGCTAAATGAAATGCTTAAAATAGTTGTGCCTGCTGTTTTGAAGGCAAAAACAAATTGTTTGCTACATGAGTAAACAAAGTCATGCAAAGGTCAAGCAAAACCTTTTGACATTTTAAATAAAAAGTTTAAAAATAGATTTGAAAGGATAAACTGTATCCTGGCCAGAAAAGACAGCCTAATCTTTGATTTGTAAATTTTTTTCCGACAACAGAGACGACCAAATGTGTGCTTAACGCAACATCAAAGCAACAGTTGCGTGTCAATAGGGAGCGGTTCAATTGCTTGGGGTGAAATACAGATTTTTGTTTGTGCGTTATGCCTGTGTGTGTATACATGTGTGTTGGTGTGCATGTGTGTTTTTGTCTACATAATGATTGTGTGTACAACCAGCATCCCTTTCAGCCTGAAGCTAGAATGAGTCTGCCACGCACACCAGGGGGGGGACTGTGTATCATGTATATGTGTGTATGTAAATGTGTGTATCCAAGGATCTGTCGGTGTGTATGGGTATAAGCTTTGTTTTACCAAAGGAACCTGTCGTGTATCTTAGTGTGTGTCTGTGTTTATGTACTGCAAGCATTATGATGCAAAGTACCAGCAATCCCACCCACTCAGCCGGTACTAGAATATCTAAAGATGAAATTATAAATTGACCACATCCACCCTGTGTGTGGTTTTTTATATTCCTCTCTTGCCACCCCTTTGCACTAGACCCATGAAACCCAAAAAATGGGATGGATAAACTGATTAAAACTTAAATGGGAGGACAGATGGCAAAGAGGTAAAAGAAAGAAAGGTAGTAACACACAAATAGAGCGATAAAGAACAAGATAGACAGAAGGCTAGGAAAACCAAGAATACCAGGAGAAAGGAAAAAAGAAAAGTAAATGTAATGCTCCAGCAGAGATTCGTCAATTCACCCCCCTTTTTTTGTTATTCTGTCATTTCACTCTCAGCTCTCTCCTTTTTCTATTCTGCCATTCATAAGAACTGTCAATTTGCTGTCTTGTGGAAGGAGCAGAGCCGTTTTCTTCCCTCTCTCCTATTCTCTCAGTCTCCTTGAGAAAGTATGCTGTGAAAAGAGCTGATTATTGGATGGCACTCAAGCTGCTTTTCTGATCCGTCTACCTCGCTCTCTCTTTCATTCTTGTTTCATATTTTGGCCTCTCTCTCACACCCCCTCCTCTTCTATCATTTAATTTCATCTGAGGACAAGGACTGGTGAAGATACTTTTTCTTCCCTCCACAATGCTGTTGAGTGCTTTCTCTGCTATTGTGTCCCACTAAAAGACTCATAACTGTCCTTCCAGTTCTGGGGAAAGTGCTGGTTCTGTAAAGGAAGGGCTGAAAGATGAAGAGATAGAGAGAGTAAGAGAGAATAAGGGAGAACAGAGGGAGAGATGACATTCAGTTCAATAAAGGCACATTTCTTTCTCTCTAAACCTTTGCTCTTGTTTCATGGAATGAAATGGCAAAACACCAAGGGCTTTTGTCATGTCACACCACGCAACACAATGAGGGAGAAGGAAGAAAAAATTTAAGGAGCCAAAGGGACAAAAAAACACAAACACATATACTATTTCTTCTTCTTCCACTTCTTGTAAGGATGTACTGTCCATACTGCCTAACTCCTATTCAGGATCACTGAAAAGTGGCAGGGATCATCATACATCAGAAAGGCAGGGAAACACCACGGACAGAGTGCCAGTACATTACTATGTGACCACGTAAACATATACACCCTTAGTGGCTGATTCTAGTCGTTAGTTAATCTGATCAGGATGTTTTGGAGGATTTGTGAGGACCCGAGGCACCTAAAAGCTAAGCTTAGTTTTTGTGGAAAAGAAGGAATGTAATACAGGCAAGCGTGTTAAGTCTGCCAATCAGAGGTAGTGTTACCTTAGTTGGTAATTGCTTTCACATGTTGCATGTTGGGTTTGATATGTTCCTCCCCCTCTCAGCACATGGACAAAGAGCAGTGTGCCATTTGTTGAACCATAAATCCATCCTCACTGCTCATCCATAATTCCTATACATGTCGATATATTCACACTTCCAGGCATCTGTTCATCCATCAGCTGTGTGCATCTAAGCAATCACGTCTCACATCCATATCTGTCTGTCCACTTTTTTGGTCCATCCATCCACACAAGCTTTCACACGCCACAGCTTTTTAACTTCATCCATACATCCGGCCATATTGCTTCATTCCCACACACATCGGTATGGATGCTGGCTGGTGTGCAATCATCTCTCTTCATCTCTGAAATGATAGCTCTCTCACTATGTTCCTTTCTCGACAAATGGACATTACAGACCTCAGTGGTTTCCTCTGCCTAGCCAATCACCCACTTATCTACCACTCCTTTTCTTTTTCTCACCTTCGCGTAGGATGCTCCTCTGTATCTTAGATAAAACGACAAAGCTTGGACTCCATCCTGTCTAGCTATCGTGGACCTTATCACACAATCTCTCTCCTCCCGGTCCTTTATACTTCTGTTTTTCCCTCGCTCTCTGCCAAAAGCCTGTAATTATAGTGTGTGCTCCAAGACATGGGGGTGAGCATCTATCAGCCTTTGCCTAATTACTCATTCATCTCACACACACACACATTCAGCTCAGTATGTGGTTGACTCCCGCAGAGACTCACAGAAAATAGATGGTCTTGTATAATATGTATAGGCCATCCACCAGTGTGTGTGCATATCCTAGATATGTGTGTGTATACGGGTATGCTAGTGTCAGATTGTAATGAATGCATGTGAGTGCCTGTGTATATTTAACCAGACCTGTTCAACATAATAATAATGATGATGAATACAGATACTGGACACATGACTGTCAAGGACATCACATATACCAGAGGGCAGTACCGTAAGTGTGTATGTGTGTGTAGCCTGCAGTTACTGCTGTGTTTCCAACCCATTAGGTCACTTATCTATTAGCAATGTGCTCTAGTGCCACTCTGCTGTCATTAAGAGCCAACAATGCAAGTTATAAGGACTATGCATTACAGATCACTAGCAGCATCATTGGAGATCACTTAATATAACAATATGTTAATTGCCAAAATGCTGTAGACAGCAGAGACGAGCATTAATGATTTTATTGCACATCTAGACCGCATTGCACTTTAAACCAACGCATAGAAAAGTGAATGTTTAGTTCAATTCTCCTTCGTTGCTGTTGCAATGAATTTATTTTGCTGTGGTTACCAATCTTATGGCAGTCTAAACCAGTTCACCACTAACTCTTTACCCATTTACTCAAATAGCCATAGTAAATACATACCCCTCAAAACCACAAAGCACATAGTGTTTAAACATGTTCACACAGGGTTTAAAATAGACACACTGATAATGATACTGATAATGTGTCCTATTCAGCTATTGCTATCCTTAAAAAATTAAGAGAAAATACTCTCTCTTTTCTCACTCTGTTACCGTTTAGATCTTTACATAAATTTTCTGGTAGAACCAATTGAAGGTGGAAATCATGACCTTACATCAATTTTCACCTGTATGAATCTATGTGCAAGAGATTGCATGTGTTGTTACATCAATCCCAGACAAATGAAGGGCCTGGGCATGTTGCATAAGAATGTGAAAGAATATAGAACTAGTGCAAATGCAAGTGTGTGTTGGATAAGCTGCAGACTTTATGAGACAACTAGCTTTACAAGGTCTAGTCCTCACTGCTGAACTTTTCATTGCCAAGTGACGTGTCGCTTGACTTGCTGTGAAGCCTTTCTCTTACTTTCTTTTTATCTCATTCTCCGCCATCCATTTCTCGCTCTCTGCTTGCTTTCCTCTTCGTCAATGCCCCCACCACCACCACCAACACCACCCATGTCTCTGTCTGTTCCTTTAGTCCCCTCCCTCTCTGTCTAGTAGTAAAGGCTGATGGAGTGTGAAATTAGAAAGCGTATCATATTCTGCTCTGTGGCTCCATGTCCTGAGCTATAAGCTACAGCTGGTCAGAGTGAAAAATAACATGCAGTGAAACAGATACATTAACATGGTGTTTGTGTGTGTGTGTGTGTGTGTGTGTGTGTGTGTGTGTGTATCTGCCGTGTGTCTTTGTGTGTATGTGGTGGAAAGAAAGAAAGAGGACAGTTTAGCAAGCTGCAGCTTATCTTAAATTACTTATCTCACGCCTGGTACACTGGTGCTTTCTGCAAACTGCAGAAGCGAGCATGGATTAAAAAAATGTGGACAGACAGACAGACACACACAAAACAGGACACACCCGCACATATACACACACCTCATTTATTTGCTGACTGAACAAAATATGAATAGCCTGTTAAAACTCAACTTTTATAGTTTTGATAAGGAAAGAACACATGGTGAGAGCTTGACAAATGTAAGATAGGACCTCTCTTTACCTGAAGACGAGAGTATGCGTTCAGTTGAATACATATGCATCTTGTCGACACATGTATACTCACATACACACTACATATGCAACTTATTTAAAGTTGCTAAATATAGCCTGCACTGAACTAATATCATTAAGACAAAATTACTTTATATTAGAGGTACAACAAATTGATCCAAGAGTCAAACATATGTCAGTGAGTTTGGGACTTGGGTGCTCAATGTAAACTTACAGATGATAACTAGAACTGCAAGCAGTTATAAGCAGGGTCCAAGCCTCCCGGCGTGATCCCACCATGATTAATTGTACCACAATCACGGGCCCCTGAGCCACAGCAGGGCCCCAGAGAATGAATGAGTTATGGAGACCTGAAATGAATGTACTGTATGTCTATGGGAGTGTTATTTGATTTCCAATTAATAGCACCACCTAGAGGCCGATTGACGCCAAATTTCATATAGCACCTTGGGAGGGCGTGCCAGATAAGCTCCCAGAGTTTGGTTTAGACCGGACATTGCAAACGTAAGATCTGACATGAACTGCGGCTTGCGGCAGGAGGCTTGGACCCTGCTCAGAACTGCTTGCAGTTCTAGTTATTATTATTATTTATTCCGCTGTTTTTTGCAGCTAACTAGTCCTGTACCGTTTCCTAGAAACTTGGTTCCAACTTCAAATTGTACATCTTCTAGGCGGAAATGGGCGTGGCCTATACCAGGAGATTCAGCTCGATCCCCCAAATGTGGATATAAGGTTTTTGATATGCGCCCCCGTAGGCGGGAGTTCCAAGGCCAAACGCGTTGACCTTGCTTATAGCGCCCCCTAGAGGTAGAAGTGTGCGAATTTTTGCGACTGCGGTTGCGGTGACCTGGATCTGCCCTATGAGTTTCGTGTCTATAGCACTAACTGTCTAGGCTGCAGTAGTGGAATTAGCAACGGAAGAATAATTATAAAAATCCGAGCGATTACAATAGGGTTCCCAGCTCCGCTGGTACTGGGAACCACAATGCCTTGCAATCGCGGTTATTATTATATAACAACATTATTATTGGACACCTAATAAGTTTCAGGCTACATCGCGATACACAATATATATCTTGATTGACATTTTGTCTAAAATAACATACTGTAATTCCTCAAACAGTGCAAACATCTTTTTATCCACACACCCACCTAACTGTACCTCAACCTGTTATGGGGGAGCCTTCCTCTTCAAGGAAGGCTTTGTAGGTAATCAGTGTGTGTGACGGAGTATCGGGTTTGAAAGTGAGTCTTTCCCGGTGTGTGGGGGGTAGTTAAGTTACTTTAGTCAGCCATAGATAAGCTCAAGTTTCAGTATAATTGTTACTAAAAGGCTGTGTGTTGTCTTTGCAGCCACAGGGGAGAAAAAATCCTTGTTTATTACAGCGAATACTACTCTTCACAGCTGAGTTGGTCAAGACTGAAACCCTAGCTAGTTAGTAGCTAGAAGTCAGGCTAAAGTCAATTAAAATAGCCTAAAGCTGGAGGTATCCAAAAATACACTTTGCAGTTTTGGAGCTGGAAGCTGCAGCAGATTAATTCGAGTGATCAGATGACTGATTGCATTTTCTCTTGGGATTGGTTTTCGCCACAGGGAAAAAAAAAAATAAATAAATCACACTGACTCATAGCTGCTAATTCAATACAAATACAAGCAAAACGTGTATTTCCTTTTCCAGTTATAACATCAAAATGTGGAGATTTTCATTTATGTAAAAAGAATGTTTTAACCTGAGGTGAATGAATATGAATTTGTAGCTAAATCAAATTGCATCAAATGGAATTTAAACCACAATTAATCGAATCTCAAAAAAATTATCAATTGTGTTTTTATTGGATCATTGAGCATTTATCCACATCGTTTCAGAGAAATAAATACTAATATCTACTGAATAAACGCACGGTATAGTGTAAATGCTGTTGTTTGAAAAATGTTTTTAACCTGTGTACCTTCATTCCTCAGGATCCTTTCCATTCAATATACTTACATTTGTGTCATGATTTACATATATTTATTTATTACTGACATTATGTTTACCTCCAGGGTGTCTATTTTTTTCCAGTTCCATATGGTGGGCAATTTTTTCTTTTTTATGCCAGCTACTTCGTTAACTCTATGTTAAGGTGATTCTCATGTAACTACAGTTCACTGTAATTAATATCACTTGTTGTGTTGTATTCTGTGCATTTGTTTTGATTTACAATGCTGTAGTAATGAATTAGGAAGAAATATGATTCTAGAGCATTCAACTACAGTATGTCTGTATGCAGATGTGCATGTATTTGTGTGTCTTTACCTGCATCAGGCCGGACACCTCTCCTTTCTGAAGTGGTGCAGCAATAGAGGGAGTGAATGGCTTACTGTCTTCTATTGGTCGGCCTTTCAGGAAGTGTTTTCCTGCCTCGTAGATGTACACCTCAATCATCTTCCCTTTGAACTGTGCCCTCTTAGGTACCAGCACCTGCACACCACGAGAGATACATCATTACAGCACTGCACATTTTAAAAGCTCAGAGAAAAAAAACACAATGAAACATTATTTAACATTTGTGATTGCATTCATTGTAGCAGCAACAGTGGAAATAAACCTAGACTCACAAAGAGTGAAAGTTATAAGGTTTATGAGGTACAGGACAAAAGTTACGTGTTATTTAGTGACCACATAACAGTAACCAGAGAGATAATTCCAGCAACTAGCTGTCATTCACCCAGACAGGCATACATATAGAAACATCCGTTCCATCAAATGAGAAACCCGCTGCATGTTTCTCCACATCTGTCAATTAGCCGCTACTCAAAACTGTTTTCCCCAATGCTCCCCCACATTGTTATTTAGCTAGTCCCTGCCTGCTTACAGAAAAAAAAACACACAGGGCTGAGTGTTTTTAGTTCCATTTATGGAAGCCCTCAAGGTCAAAAACTACAGCAACAGCTGTGAGATGAACCACTGGGATATGCTGGTTTGTCTTATTTTTCACCATGGCAACTATAAATCTCGGCTCATCACAGCAGGGGAGGAAGAGAAAAACAAAGAGTTATAATTATGGCTTAGTGTGAAATGGAATTTGTTCTTAATGACTTACCCCTGTAAATAAAGATGATATGCAAATGCTTTTTCTTTCAAAACTATTTTAAAACTAACCACAAAGTTGACAGACTGACTGATTTATGTTGTGCGGTTAGAGTACTGATTTACTCCTTTTCTGCAGCTCTTGCTTTCAGATTCAGTCGCTCTGGTAAACACTAATAGAATGACTGGTGTTGTGAATATGGGCAGGATTTAAAACTAGTCATAAGAGCTTGTGTAAATTATAATTCAAAACTTCAGTAAGTGTTTACTTTGTAACATGCTATGATTTATTAAATGAAACAAAAAGGCTCCTTGAAGATGAGTGATCACTGTAGGGTATGAAAAGTGATGTTATCCTTTCTGAATCATGAACACAGCTTAGCATTTATGGAAAACTCGCTGACACTACACTGACAGTAATTCAATTATTACACAAGTTTAAAAACACTGTTAAATTTTACTAATCATGACAATTTAAGGTGCAAGCAGCGTTGGATGGACCCTCAAACATCACTTCCTGTATCCTATGTCGTGCTAAAGAACATCTGGTAATTCTATGTTGTCTACTAGTACATCAAGTGTGAACAACACTGTGAAAAAAATCACGTAAATCAAATGAGGATTATGAGACAGAGCTTACTTCCTGTTGCCAGTAGGGCGCTATGCATTAATTGAAAATTGGCTTGTCGATGTGTTCAGGGCATACACATGTGGGCATGTACACTGAAGTTATAACAACTTTCTGTATCAGGGCTGAATCATCGACGCCATGCAACAGACACGCCCTTTGAAGAAACCTCGCAGATAGCGAAACCTTTCATCATTGATGCCTTGGGATTGCAAAGCAAAAATTTGAAGCTGATTGGATTAATTCTCCAGGAGGAGTTTGTTGTTTTTCAAAATTAAAATAAAATAAAATCCAAAATTGCCTGCTTAGTGTTGGGTTTAGGGCATTGCTCCAAGGGGTGTTTTTGTAGGTCCGGACTTGATATATCTGCTACGACCATTTTGTACATTTTAGAGAAATGTGGTCTGGGGGCTGGACTTAGGGGGGGCTTGTCCCATTTTCGTGGGACAACAATGCGCTTCATTGGCAGAAAGAAAGAAAAAAAAAATAAAGAAAAATTCCTTCAGTTCCATGTTTCATGTTTAGGCCCATAATAATATGAACTATTTATTTATTCCTATTATTATGTCTTTTTGCATCTTTCCATGCGTAGATCAGAGGTTAGGATCAGTGGCAGAACTGGTAACCTTGGACCTGCTGTGGATTCAGTGTCTTGCCCAAGTACACTTCAGCAGGGTGGTTGCGTGCTGACTCGGCTCATCTGGTGGTCTGTCTAACCATTACATGACTCTGTGGGGCTAAGCTACTGACTGGGCAGACAATAGCATGCGAACTGGTGTAGGTAGTGTTACTGCTGTGATGGTGGGAGAAAGCCTGGCTCAGTGTTAATCTGTCAGTCTTTATCCAGCTGGTGGAATATGATAGGAGATGGAGAACAGGCCAGAAAGACACACAGCCAGCGCCATGCCTGCCTCATCAACACACCTGCTGCTAGACACTCTGACCACTGCGAGGGTGTGTGTGTGTCTATGTGTATGTGTGTCTAAGCAGCTAGCAACCAGGCTGGGAGCAGAGAGGTAAAACAGCAGGGCTGTGGGGGAGGTAGGTGAGTGTGAGTGTGTAGGTGAGGGTCATTCGAGGCCCATTACAGGGTGATTAAATGATGAAAGAGCTTGTCCGATTTCATTGGAAACCCCCCCCCATCCTACTTCCTCACTCAGCCACTAACAGACAGACAGACACACACACACACACTCTCACCAGTGGGTTGGGTGCCTATTATACCCGTCAAGATAGATATCCATCTGATGGTGTAAAATTGAAACTAGGCCATTTGTTCACACTCACACCTCTCTCTACCTTATTCCCCACTCCCCTCCTCCTACAAACCCACCCCTCTCCACTCTTTCTGTCCTTTTCTTTGCTACTACACTTTTCATGTCTTTCCTGACCAAGACCTTCTGACCATTTTTCTCCCTCAACCACCCAAACCCTCCAACTGCACTGCACTCTTTCTCTACATTCTTTTTTTATTAAATATTTGAGATGCAGCTATCCAGAGTGATGCACGGCAAAGTTTAACAAATACTTTTAGTTCCTTGAATAACCATACCAGTGAGCAAGAATGTCAGGAGGTTATCAAAAGACAACTTGCACTGTGGGTCAGACCCTTCTAATGTGTATACAAGCTCATGTTCTGTATGTGTCTGTTTGTCCCATGGATGTAGACATAGAGTATACATGATATGGGGATGTATCCCTTGGGGGACAGATTCAGGAAAATATTGGTACATAGCTTTTCAAGTTATTTTTTCCAAGTCAAAGAGTGATTTAGAAGTACATGACAAATACCTAATGTCTAAAAAAAAAAGGGACAGGGAAAACATCAAACACGTTAACATGCTCTCCTCTTGAGTCCAGTACACATGAAATACATGCCTGCATATGCACAAATGCACACATACATGAAGGAGTGTGCACTCACACACACATGAACTGAGTGACACTTGTAACTTAAGTTTATAGCCTGCAGAAGGAGGTGTAAAGGAGGACGAGGAGGAGGGGAGAAAAGTGGAAGGGAGGAAAAATTATTACCATCCCCTGCCCTCCCTGCTAATAAAAAGCATAACTTCAAACATGTTTCTGATGATGGTTAAAGCAGGAGGAAATTGATTTATTTGAAGATGTTTTAAAGTGAATTTTTCACAGGTTGAGAGAGGGTCTTTGAAGCCACGCGGATGTGTGTGTACGTGAACAGCTGTGTGTGTTGGATGGAATGCTCATGTCTTTAGGGCTGACCTTAATGTTAGTACAGTAAAAAAAAGCAAAAAGTACTGCCGCTATCAGCCGCCAAACGCTCTCATGACCACCGCAGGGTGTGTGTGTGTATTTGTGAGTATGTATGATATTATAGCTAACCTACTTTAGTCAATACAAGCTTAAGCTTCTGACACCTGCTGTGAGTACTCCTGTGACATGCAAAGCAAAGCTTCTGATCTTATTTACTAAGTGTGAAAATGAGGAAGGGTTGGATTAGCTTCACATACGGAAGAATTTTCATCAAATGCAGATTAATTTACGGGGTTTTCACTGTATGTTTTTAATGGTGGATAGTGTGTGCAAGCCAGCTAAACTATTTTAGGATTCATTCAAAGTAAAAGTGTCAACAAACATCCAGCATGCTGAACTGTGCTTTAGCAGACACTGATATCTGACAAGCCAGTGCAACTTACCTTGATTACCAAATGTAGGACAACAAACAATAAAAGTATTTGTTATTATCAGTATCTCTTAAGTTAAACACGTTTAGTTAATATAACTGAAGCACCATCAGTACTATTATAATTTTCAAAAGTTTCTTTTTGGGTAAGTTTAAATATACTGCATATATTTATAGTATATGTGAAACTGCTGTGGTCAAAATGTGTGGTTGCCTGTGAATGTGCCATCAATCCACAAAGTAAAATACGGTGGTGAGAGCCACATATGCCCTATGGAGAATGCACCTGGGTCATTTATTTATGTATTTTATGAGTTACCTTACCTGTTCGTAGAACTTGTTGTGAGCCACATAGTACTGTGCATCAAATGACTCCTCTGTCACCAACACATGTTGCCTCTCCCCTACCTATACAGAGAGTGAGAGAGAAAGAGACAAATTATAAAACTGTAATTGGAAACTGTAATTTGCTCAGTCAACAAATTACAACCACATACAAGCTTATTAACTAATGAAACATTGGCCTTTCATGCATCTTTTGCTCAAATGTGTTTTCATCTGCAGACGTGACCATCTGTGTATGTCCTCAGCCATATGCTCACCATAACCCAAAAATAACAACAAGACAAAACATCTCTGGCAATAATTTTGGACCTTCCTTCTTTATCTCTGCATTTCTTTCTAGTTGGTTCAGTGTGATTACACTAGTCAAAAGTGACTTTGGTCTTTTTTCCCCTTGCTATTGATGTACAATAAATTCACTTAAAAACACTGATAGAGCTGTATGCAATTTGTATTTTGTCATTTGTAAGATTTAAATATTTTGTGTAAAAAAAAATTGCCAACAAAAAACGGGAATAGGTGGCGAAAAACGTTTTGATTTATTTTACAGATTTGAACTCCTCTGTGTTTCCCATTAATTTATGAGACCATGGCGGCCTGCCATAGTCGAATTTGCTCCGCCATAGTTTCAAAATGAATCGAAAATATTTTTACACATCTCATAACAACATTTCAGACCTCTAACATTGTTGTTGTCGTTTTGTGGGAGCTGGTCCACGTTGCTGTAAGCTTGCATGCTCAGATACTTTGGCATCTGACTTGAGACAACCTCTTTTCTTTTGAGGTAACTACGGTAAGGTTAACGGACTGTTTCTGTCACTTGTTTGTGAGTTAAGCTAGCCACGCCCAAATTTGGAGAGCACACGTATTCGAGCCTTTATGATAAATCCACTGAAATTTACCAGTACGAGCTGACAGGCAGGTTATTATCCTGTCATTTTCTCTCTTTACAAGGAAAAGTTTTGCAGTATGTACGTCCTACTTGAAGAGATGCTGTGAAGTCTTCATGTTATGCAATACGAGAACCACATACATTACAACATTATTTATCAAGTTGGGTCTGACTTGATGAATTTAGCTCGAGGATACACATGTGACAACACAGTTTTCAAAATAAGGTGTCTGTAGAGTAAGTTTAATTGGATTATATTCACAGAAATTATATAAAACATACTACATGTGTCCATTAAAAGTAAAAAACAACAACAAAAAAATAGTGAAATTACTTATTCTATTTTCTATTCTTTATTTAGGATTGCTGGAAAAATATTAAATAAATTTTTTGACTTTTGTTGCTATTTTATTACCATTTATAGCTATGAAATGGGTTTATGATTAAATAGTTTACTCTAGCACAACACTGTTTACAGTAGGGCAAAGTTCTTCATTGATAGCCTCTTAATTTTGCACCAAATTAATGCATTCACCTTTAAAATGTACAAAATTTTCTTTCAGAGGAGCATGCCCCCGGACACCCCAAAAGGGTCCAAGGCCCACTCACCATAGTCTCTTAAAATCCTGTGGGAAACACTGCCCCTCTTAGACTCACAAATTCAAGGGTAAAAATTTTCCTCCTATTGCTCTGCTAGAATATTATTTGCTTCAACTGAGCTGAAAGAACACACAAATGCTTATCTTCGTTTATGTACAGCAGATATTTATTCAGTAGCAGTGTTAAGGTGGGTTGGTGCTAGATTGGATTGTCCAGAGGGACGCTCTAAACTTTAGGCTGCTGTGATTGGTTGTTTCAGTCTCAGGCAAGTGATGACGCTCTGAGCATTTGTTAAAGTTAACAAGAATGGCAAGCTACACAGAAGTTGATTAGATGGCTAATTGGACAATCATTTAGGCCTTTGGCTTAATTGAAAAAGCTCCACCTTGACAATTCAATTTCCTGCTCTGGCTTCTTCCCTGTAGTGTGTCGTTCAGAACAGAATTGAACACGCATTTAATATACCTATGACGTGTCCACGACACAACAAGGTTCTGTGTGGGTTCAGTTCACTAAGCATTCGCACTACCGTCTCCTTTTTAACACAGAGGCCATATTTCTGCTCCAAAGTCAACCACATAGTTCTGTATCCAAACATCTGTCCAGGTTCACACAGCTCTGATAAGAATGACTTGCTGATAGAGTAGAATTATAATTTGACAATTCCTCTGTTAAGAAATCCCTTTCAATCTCCTCTTACATCCTTTTAAACTAAGTTTAAAATTTGTGCAAGGATACTGCTGAGAGTATCGTAATACACAACATAAAGAGGACTTTACGTTGAACTGTCGCCGTAGTGTGAAATGCCATTTTTGTGAAATGTCGTGTTTTGTAAAGTGTTGTGTTTTGTAAAATTTTGTTGTGCTTGTAAAATGTTGCTAAACTAATACATTTAGTTTTTTTGGCGAAATGTAGTCCTGTTTTGTAAAATGTCATTCACAGAAATGTTGTGTTTTGTGAAATGTTGTTATGTTCTGTGAAACAATGTTGTGTTTTGACCCTCAGGGCCACCCTAAAGCTGTCATACAATATGCTTCTATTCATCAAGATCCCAATTCAATCAAGTTTTGCGCTTTCATGTTTTTTTCATGCTTTCTGTTAGTGCAGTTCACCATTTAATTACAATCTCAAGGTTCCTGAGCCACTTCAGTTTTAGCACTTTGGCTAAGAGGATAGTGACTACTATAAGAACTCCTGTCCTTACAAAATAGGAAACTGAATGAAAGGGAAAAAAAACACAAGGCTATACAGGATACAATTCAAATGCTTACAGAAAACAGTCTATTCAGGACAACAAGGCCTCCCAAAAGAAATTTACTGACAGAAATATAATGACAGAAAGTAATTTGTTTTTGAAGAATGTTGTTGACTCAAAGAAGTAGAATGAAGAGAACTTTGTTGAAAGTACTGCAGGCATGAATAAAACCTTCTCATGACTGACTTAGAGAGATATCTTTTACCTTGACAATCTGTTTTTGACAAATACACTATGCTACACTCCACGGTTGGATCCAGTTTTATATGGACATAGTCAATAATCTATGTTGTTAGTGAAGCCCAGTGCATCTCCTGTAGTGTTCTGAGTTATGCACAGTTCATCTTGGGTGTATAATGCCAGTGATCTTGTCATGTAAGGAACCACTGGCAACAATTCAGGAAACAGTGCTGCAGAGCATAAACCACCTGGGTTTTCAGAATCAGCAACATATAGTTGAAAATGCTGTGAACAGTGTCCTGTAGGCTTAATGGGCAGTATTTGCATTTCAACTCTGTCAGTGATGAGCCCTGCACAGTAAAACTGTGCTGACTGATCATTTCCTTGGAAATGTGTCAGTGCCTTAGAAGTCATGGCACTGACACATTGCTCAGGGTGTTTCCATTTTTGCAGACACTCTTCTTCTGTGCTCTTTTCTTCCCTCCTTCGCATTATCATTCCTTATACTTTTGCTTCCATCCCTCTGTATCTCTGGGCGTTTTCTTTGTTCCTTCCACTATAACTCCCTCTCATGCTTCTTTCTTTTTTTAACTGATTTAACTGTGTGTACATGTGTGTTCCAACAGAGACAGCACCTGCACAGACATGCTGACAGACTTAAAAGGAGACCAAATAAATCACTGTTTCCTGCAAACAGAGACATTTTCAGAAAATGAGGGTGGAAAAAATATCCTTTGAACATTATTACTGGATGGTGAACATTTGATTTGGGCCGTCTGTTCGCTCCTTTGGACTGAAGATATATTGTACGTATGTCTCTGCTGTGAGCTTAAAATCCATAAGCATGTGTAATAGAGAGAACTTGTCTGTTTATAAGATTTTATCATTCTGTTAACCATCAACCACTGGCAAATGACCATTTGTTTTACCTATACTAGGATTTTAAATAACTAATTTCCTCTGGTGACAGAAACAAAATAAAAAAATAAATTTATTTATTTATCCAGAGGGAAATCATAAACATGGCTACGATTTGAATTTGTATGGATCAGCCTGTCTTAATACCTAATACATACCAGAACAACCAGAAAGTAGCAATAACCTGGGATTAAGGTACAGTATATCCTAATATGTTGATGAACTGTGAATAAGAGGATGATCATGCATGAACACACCCTAGCATAGACAATGACACATATGAGAATGTAGTGCATGGAGTAAATGAGAAGTTGTGTAGCTGTGTGTTATGCATTTGCAGGGCTCCAGACTGGGACATTTTCTGAGCCGGTGCTAATAAATTTTACTAGCATTAGCAACTTGCAAATATGGAAATATTTGTGTGGTTTTTTTGAAATCATCATTGTATGTAATGTAAAAAAACCCAAGAGGGAGCAAGAATTGGTTTGATACATCTGATAAATGCCAAAGGGCAACAGTGTTTATAAACTCCAGCTCCCGTGAACAAGCATTCATATGCACATGAATAAAATGAAACTTGTGATTTTTGAGCAGTAACCTCTGTAGTGCCCAGTTTAGACAATATATGGCACACCTCGTAGGTACACTTAAAACAAGATAATGACTACCTAGTCTCGCAGTTGAGGTTTAGTTACAACTCTGGACTAATGAAAGATGGAAAGCAATTGATTGACACTGACTACTGATTAAAATTTGAATTTAAAATTAATTGACCGTAGAATAATTATCATTATATATTTTAATATTAACATTCAATAACTTAACTTAAGCTAATTGGCTAAAGATTCTATAGAAAATATTCTATTTAATAAATATTGTTTGTTCATATCACAATCTGTTCTAGGTCTGTTTTAAGTCTACTTGTTCGTAGACGAACATATGGAGCGAGCAATTTATAGGAGGGAGGATTGTAGTGGAGCACTGTGTTGTCAGGTGTGCAGCAATGGCAAATGGTTTGCATGGCTCACGTGTCAGGTAGGAGGGACCCTTTGCAGGATTTTGTTTAGGGCCCCCAGGGAGTCGCATGTCGATTTAAGTTGTGCTCCTAAAAAATTCTGTTGGAAGCACTAGTGCTACTAGTGGAAAAAGTTAGACTGGAACCCTGATTTGTATTCAGTACATGTGATGGTCTTTGCTTGTGTGACTGATGGTCTTTCCTTGCATATCTGCGTATGTGAGAGTGTGCATTTAGATTTGTTTTTTCTCCATCTGTTGAAAAATGGTACAGAATACCAAACAAGGCCTGTATGTGTATGTCTCTGCACATGTGTATTTACTTCACCATCCAGAGAATAACATCCAGTGATACACAGCAGATCCACTACAAATTTAGGGGATCATGAGTTTAATTGATAATTAATCTACATCATAACAAGGATAATGAGAGAACTGTGGCTTTGAATTGTAATCAACATTTCCATCTGTATCACAAATAAAGGAGCAATTCACTCGAATATCATCTAAAATCTCTGACTGCATCTGTGGCCTTTTTTTACCATGCAACTGGATTATGTTTCTAACCAGACTGAAAAACAGCCAGACTGGTGCATGAGATTAATTATAAGGAGCTAATAGTCAGTGTCAAAGGAACCAAACCACAAATGAAGACTAAAAATAGGCCAATTATAAGACACCTGTTTTTAGTGCAAATGTGACAATTCTGAACTAAAAATAAAGTAAAGGTGGTACATAATTTAAAACATTATGTACCACACTGTTCTTAAGCATGAATGTGGTCTTAATGGCAGCCACATTCAAATCCACTCAGAGCCAAAGCACAGCAGGTGCCAAAAATAAGGACACACAGGATTAGCATAAACTGTTCTGAAAATGCATTGCATTACATCGGATATGCCACACCGCAATTATAACATATTATGAAGATCTTTTCATTTATTCACTTGACTTCAGAAATAACAGTAAATGAACCAAGTCAGTGACGTTAAAACCATGGATGTACAGTGTGACATCAATCAAAACAGCAATGAAGGCAAACAGCAGGATACCTGTTGTCTACACCTGCCTCACCTTAATTAAACACGTGGCTCTCATTGGCTATTGGGGTTCTCAGATCTTACTATAAAGATGTAATCACCACACACTTAAATACTCAGTCATAACCAGATAACTTAAAACAACAATCAGTGGCAACCCCTGTTCAGCATTTATAAGCAGTACATAAACATTAATGAATAGATTATGAAGTGTTACACAGTCAGTCAGAGTCAATCAGTGTAGTTAAGGTTCAGTCCTCACATAACAAGATAAACTGTCCCAAAGAAGCTTCAAAATATTTTCATTGCATCCTGCACTGAATGTTGTAACAGAGTCCTCTGTTCTGTGACTACATCAAAGTACTTTCTACTGGATGGTGCTGCTTGTTTCAGAAAAACTTTTCCCCCCCAACCGGTTTTCAGCTTTTTATCATTAGTACAATTTACAACAGTGTTTGAAAAATACAGAGTTGTCTGTGAATCCAACTGTTAAGCAGTGGCTTGCAGGCGTATGCAACTGCATTCTCCTACTCATTGTACATTTATGCACCACGGTCTCCCCCTCTGACAACCTCGGTTTAAATTTTTCATGTATCTCTTGAACTATTGTTCCTATTTACACATTTCCACACACAGTGAGAAGGATGGTGGACTATGATATGCCTTCTTGCTCAAAAACCTTGCCAATTTATCACAAACATACAATCACCAACACACACACACACACTCACACACAGATCAACAGTTACACACAAACCCCTACACACACACAGCCTTCTGTAGCCCCTTGTAGAAAGAGATTTTGTTTTGTTGCCTGCTACACAATCGTTGCAGGGAGTGATTTAACAGGGCTAAAGAGAGATGCTCTGATCTTTTGGAGGTTCTCTTTGAATAAGCTGCTTGAAAGAGGAAGAAAATACACCCCTGTTGGTTTGGGTATTTTGTTTTACCCTCAAAGTCAAAACCAAAGTAAAAGAGACTCAAACTTTTTAGTGTTTGCCACAAAGACTGAGGGGATTAGGGGTGGCTTTGGTTAAATGTTGTGGGGACAAATACAAAATCAACACAGATCAAAGTAAAACAAATGAACAGTTTGGAACAAGGCATGAACATACATACTTTAAACAGAGCAATATGCTAACAGCATGAGAAGAAGACAGAGCAAAGTAGACATATAGGACGATAGGATGAATAGATGAAAGTGAAGAATGTTAAAAGAAAAACTAAACTGAAAAAGGAAACAACTATCTCCGTAAACTCTTTAAATGCCAGAATTGTCTCAGAGCAGTTGTCAAATCTTTTTCCTGTACAAAGCATCTACAAAGTGGTCTAGGCCAATCATTTCATGTTCATACACATACAAACCTAGTCTCGTCTTATTCAAACTCTGCCACAAGCACCAGCTGAAGGTACTTTTGTCAGTCGTTAAACTCTTGACTTATCTGTCTGTTTATGCGCTGTACTCACCTGTCTTTTCAAATAGGTTAAAATGTCCTTCTGTCCAATACTTTTCGAGGTGTAATGATATCTGGTATATTCTAAAATGTTAGAGGAAATCGGTACTCCTACTGATAGACTGACTCACTATCTACCTGGCTGCACTAAAGAAAGGAAAATCATGTTAACCACAACCCCAGAGTTTACAATATGATACGACGGGCTCCAACAATCTATGATATCGAATTAGTAATGATGTTTGAATTATTGGTGGCCACTTGGACATTTGATCAAATGAAAATGACTGATTAAGAACAATTCATAAGGTCTGGTTGATATCAAGTGTTTAAAATGTTGATTACACAAGGGTAAACTAAAGAGTACAAAAAGGAGGAAATACTGCAATTAATGGCTGTAACCACTGACAAATGTACTACGGTTAGAGAAGCAATGGGTTAGAAATTTCAGTGGTAACATAAGGTAAACAGTGAAAAAAAGGAAGTTTGCAACTCCTTCAACTTTGACCTCAGATACTGCAGTGGGTGTGTGTGTGTATACACACACACACACACACACACACACACACACAGTTTTTTCCACATATAGACTTTACTTGGGTAGGTCGCCAAGGTATTTTTGGCAAACCATTTTCTGCAGAGAGAGACGTTATCTGGAATAATGTTACAAGTGACAGACACTGTGGATAGTTTGACCCAGGTAAAGCAACAGTGAACAGACCAGCGCAGATGTCATTCAGTACCAATTTGGTTTCGATAGGCTAAGCCATTAACAAGCATCCGCCAAATGCGCCCGTACATGCTGCTATGAAAATGGAAAAGTCCTGAACACTTGCTCTCTGTGTCTTTTTGCCGACTTTATAAAACATATTGCTGATGGAGAAAGTGCGCAGAGCAGATACATACAAGGACAAAGAAACAGAAAGAGGCGGGGCAAGCAGGTGTGTTTGCAGTAAGAGACCAGAGGTGTAGGGATATGTGTGCATGCATGTGGGGAAAAGGGAACTGAAGGAAAAAGCAAGGTGAGCAGATTCAGGTAGTGAGTAAACACAAAAAAAGATGGAGAATGAAGTAAAATTAAAATGGCGAAATAGAAATATAACATTTCTGTACACTGTACAAATTCCTTCAATGCAAAAACTATACTCTGGGGGCCATCAATGACATATAAAGGCACAATTTACATTATCAGTGTAATTTTCTCTCTCTCTCCCTCTGTCACACACACACACACACACACACACACACACACACACACTAACAACACTAACAGATAGAGCACAAAAGCATAGACAAAGCTCCACACCAACAGACAAAGACCCCGGCACACTACCACACTGAGCATCTCTCTAGGCTAGCTTAAAAACAATTACCCTGATATACCACCCTGAATACACACTGGGCTGAGGCCTCACTAGCTCTGTGTGTTTGTCTGTCTTGAGGCAATACACCTGACCTCGTATGCTTTCTTGACTCTCATAGCCACCCCGCCCTCCTTCTGCCTCTCTCTTAACAGGGCTGATGAAATGCGAGCCATAATTTTTGCCTTAACAGAATGCTGTGCACCTGCATCTAATCTACAACCCCCCTCCAGGCCCTCTCTAGCTTTCCCAAAGTTCACCAGGCAATGTCTCTCGTGTGCGCGCACAAACACACACACACACACAACAACACAGTTATCCTTATTGTAAATAAGGACATGCTGTTGTTTCCAAGAAAGCAAGAGTAAGAAGTTAAATAGGAGAAATGCGAGTAAAAGAATGACAAGCAAGCAAGTACATAATGACCTACAGTATAGGAAAAGCAGGAAGACCAGTTTGAACCTGTTCACATCACTTGTGATAAAGTAAACAAACTTTTAGTGTTAGCCTTACAAGCACTCCGAACTGTTGAAGTTTGTACTGAAACAAGTTTTTCCCAGAATGAAGAATGGTACTCTTCACTAACCTCAAATTAAACAAAGCACAGGCAAGGTTGTCATGAATGCTGAGGTCACAAAACTACTACGGTCAAACAAGGAATTTCAAGAAGTTTCACAGAAAATGTAAGAAAGAATGGCAAACATGTGAAGGTTAGTATAATACGCACTGCAGCAGCGGTGGGCAACCAGAGACAAATCAAGTTTTTTTCAGTGTTTGTGCATGTTCACTTTTCAATGCCATCTCTGATAACCAATTCTAAAACATTGTGTGGGAAGGCAAACACCACCCAAAAAGACAATACAATACATTTTTCTCCCGCATGTTATCTATCGATTTATTAAGTGTTATTTTTCTGTAGGTCAACCTGGTACAGTAGATTCGGCTGCATTTCAGAGCTCTCAACATGTAACATACAATAATGAAGTACCTTCACTATAATGTACATAGTGAACAAATTCAGCTAATTCTATTTGGAGCTAAATCTACATATACACTGACCAGCCACTTTATTAGGTACACCTGTTCAATTGCTGGTTTGCACAAACAGCTAATCAGCCAATCATATGGCAGCAACTCAACACATTTAAACATGTAGATGTGGTCAAGACATCTAGCTGAAGCTCAAATGGAGCATCAGAATGGGGAAGAAAGGGGATTTAAGTGACTTTGAACGTGGCATGGTTGTAGAGTGCAGCTCTACTGGGATTGTCACACACAACCATCTCTAGAGTTTCAGAGAATGGACCGAAAATATCCAGTGAGCGGCAGTTCTGTGGACTTAAATGCTTTGTTGATGTCAGAGGAGAATGGGCAGACTGGTTCGAGATGACAGAAAGGCAACAGTAACCCAAATAACCACTTGTTACAACCAAGGTATGCAGAATACCATTAATGCACACACAACACGTCAAACCTTGAAGCAGACTAGCAGGCTACAGCAGCAGAAGACAACACCAGGTGCCACTCCTGTCAGCTGAGAACAGGAAACTGAGGCTACGATTCATACAGGCTCACCAAAATTGGACAAGAGAAGATTGGAAACATGTTGTCTGGTCTGATGAGTCTTGATTTGCATCATGGATGTGCAGCCAACAAATCTGCAGCATCATCTATCACGTCAATTTGGCCCAAAGTCTTTGAGGACTGTTTCCAACACCTTGTTGAAAGTATTCCACAAAGAATTAAGTTAGTTCTGAAGGCAATGGGGGTCAAAGCCAGTACTAGCAAGGTGTAACTAATAAAGTGGCAAGTGACTGTATAGAACAACTGTCTCTAAAACTGGTCTGTAAGTATTTAGAAAGTAACACAAGTTCTATTATCAGTGTAACAGTTCCTTCAATGTTAATTCAATATGGATGTTAAGACTGTTTATTTAAAAAGCAGGAAAGGCCGCATAACACGCTCATACTGATTTTATATCCAATGTGCTGGAGTACAGAGCCAAAGCAACCAGACATGTGTCCGTGTTCATTTACTGCTCGACACAAAGATGGACTGCATTGCAGCTAATAGTTAAAACATGTCACTGTAACAATACATGAGATTGTTGATACATTAGAGCTGCAAAAAGAAGAATAGGTTTTTAAAAAAAACACGAAGGAAAAGAGAAGAGAGAGAAAGAGGACACAATTAGAGTGAAACAGATAACTTGTAGCACAGGATGATGAGTTGTTACATAAAACTGATTTATGTATTTCCATTTTTGCAACATTGAAATACATATGGATCATAATGCTATGTGACAATGTGCTTTGCTCCTCCCCAACTATACACACATGCTGCATCTATGCACACAAAACATACTTTATGTTGGCACAGTTGCACAAAAACAAGCACGCACACACACACGCACACACACACACACACACACACACACACACACACACACTTGACTGCCTCATCAATTTCAGCTAACCAACAGAAAAGACAGTCTAGTCTGCCACCAGTGTGTCACATCTAGTTTGTCAGAGGAGACAGATAGACGTCTCTCTCTCTACACACACACACACACACATATATGCAGGCCTGTGACAGTAGCCTGTAGGCTGTTTAGTGTCTCACATGTTGGGATGAATCACATCAAAACAGAGACATGGCAGAAAACACAGAATGAAAGCTTCAGAAACATCAGTTACTAAAACACATCACATATGGAAACACAAAAACACACATACCTGGTCATATATAAAATTATGTCTTAGGGAAAAGAATAAAAGTTCTACAGTATAAAGTCTGTATGGGGACCATTGCTGAATAGACCTAGGGTAAAATTTTTCACAGTCATTTTGTTAGTTTCAACACTTGCTTTAATATGTTAAGTTATGTTAGATCAATTACTAAAATGAGTAGAAAATGTTTTAACATTGTTGATACATTGTTGATACCTTGAACATCATCCCACAGACGCCGGGTTGGATGAAAAAAAAAAGAAAGAAACAACAAAATTTGTTTATGTAGATATCACCTTTCATTACTACTCTTTGGCCTAAACCAGTTTTTCTGATACCAGGTTCTATGCTGTTGGCTATTGTTGATATCCTATCTCACGTAGCCAGTGATTGGAAATTGTAAAAACATTCCATACTTTTGTAAGACAGAGTATGTGTGTGGCTGTGTGTGTGAGGTGGGTGCGGGGGACCAAGCCCTTGACGTTACAGCATCGCTGTGTCTTAAATTGTATGTGTTGGCAACTGCAGCATCAATCAGAGCTCAGCTGTGATTGTCAGGCTGATTGTCCGTTATGTCCCTCGGGGCCGGGAAACCTTGCTATGTGTAACGCATGTGTCTATACCAGTGTAAGAGAGAAAGACAGAGAGGAAGAACTGCATGTGTAATGCACACATCTATACATCCACATTAATCTATAATTGCAGCTGAAAATAATGCCTGGGCAGTGGCAGCATGATTATGATTATCACTGCAGGCCACACCTGAAGACACAACAAATCATACATGCATAGGAAGGTCTATCTAGCAAACGTGTCTGATTGCTGTTCAAGGCTAGCCCTCCAGTCGTCCTATTAGAATGAGAGAAATGTATGTATGTGTTTTGATAAGGGAGTAAAAAAAACGAGCTTCAAGGCCATTCTGGTGGCTCTGTGGGATAAGGCGAGGATCGCCAACTCCTAATGCCTGATTGGGTTAAAAGCCGGCTCATGACCTTTGATGCATGTTCTATCTCTGTCTCCCTGCTTCCTTTTTTTCTGACTTGAGCAATTGCGCAAATCCAAATAAAAAAGGTGATAAAAGTGATTGGAAATTTGGTTTGAAAACAGATAAGGGATTGTTTGTGCTGCCAAGAGGAGAAGAGAGAAAAAAACGAAGCAGCAGTCTGTCGATGTAACAGAGTACACAACTGCCTTTCCAAGTGTAAAAGGTGGTAGACTTTTCAACAAATGTAAAGAAGGAAGTGGGTGTAAATATGCAGGCTCCCTCATTCACATGTAAAAAAACAAAAACAAAACCCTGTGCGATCCACATATGTTCAGTTGTTGGTGTTAAACTCTGTACAGTCTTCAGTGCACTACTCAGTAAAAAGAATCAGTGAGAATATACTGTATATAGTACTGTACTCTTTAGGTAGCATGACAGAAAGAAGCATGGAGAGTGTGGTGGTCAGATAGTGGATAGACACACAACACATACAACAACAAAGGAAGTAGCTTTAAAATTTAAAGATGACTCCTGATGATAAGTTTTGATCGTGTCCTATTCGGTAATTATATATTGATTAAATATGTATCTGAAACATTGAAGTAAGTTTAACTCACTAACTCTGACACTATATTTTTCACAAGCCATTTGATCCAAACACTGGAGGTTGACTGGGAGACTATGACTGCTGAAACTGACATGACAGGATCAGCTAGAGAAAAGAGTTGTGGGACCCACAGATCAGTTATAGTAATATAGCAGTGAGGAGTTTTTCCCTCAAAAACAATCTTTGGTTGAGCATAGACACATAGGGAATACAGAAAGCACACAAATCCAAAAACCAATTTTTAATTTTGGCAGGAATTAGCATAAACAACTGGCTAAAAATAAGAAAATCTAGCTGAACGTTTTGCACACTGCTCTTCGGTAATTTAATTAATACTGAAGTTCAGCAAATCCAACGTCAGTGTCAGTCAGTCAACTTCTAATTATTATGCACATGTTCATTTTGCATACTGAGTAAAACTATAGATGTGGACAAAACACAGTTGAGTACAGTGACAACAAGAAAGGATAGGATTCAGAGTAGCTTTAATTTAACCAATACAGATTTATTAAGGCCCCCCTCCAGTGTATTTTGACATTTCTATGATATTCCATATTTAGTCATTTCCTTACAATGTTGATTACCCACATAGTTTGCCAAATATTTTTTGATTAATAGCTTAATTTTGTGCTCAAAGTTGAAAAAGTTGCTTAGTTATTAAAACAGGGTGGTGACATATGACTATAGTAATTCCATAAGTCATATGTCATTCTCCAAGCTTGCACAGGTGCACTGTCATGCCTCGTTAAAAAACTGTCACGCCTCGTTAAGTCAGAGCATCAATTGCATTTTTTAACGGATTAAACTTAGAGATGAAATCATTTACAACAACATGTTGGAACATTCAAGGTCTGAGATCATCAGCTTTTGGTTTAAAGAGCCGATAATCCAGTTTGCATTAGTTTCAGCGAGGTGTACTTAATGAACTGGCAACAAAGTGCACGGATGTGATAAATAAATTTAAAGTCTACAAAGTCTACAAAAAGGGCTTGCATTTCTTTGCTGCATTTTCATCTCACATCACTATAGCATTCTTCTCAATTGAACAAGAAACAAAATGAGTCCATGTCAACCAATGTCAAGGAAGCCCTTAAAAACTATAGTAAACCCTATACTAGGGTTTTGTGTACAATTATATTATTACTCCTCCCTTTCCTCTCACTGTGCATGCAGAACATTGGCAGGCGGTTCAAGTGTTCTGTGTTTTTGCTCTTAGACACTCAACATTTTGATTCACTTCATGGGCTAACAATTCTGTGTCAGTGTGTATTTGTGTATGTGCGTGCATGGCTAAGTATGCTTGTGCCCTCTTCCTCTGTCCCTCTGATGGTACATTCTGAAGTGGTGCAATGATGGACTGTCAAGTACTCTGCTGTTTTTTTAATTCCACCAACTCACTCAGGTACCCAAGGACAAGAAAACAACAGATGAACCAAGGGCATATGGAAAGGAAGAAAAATGAGAGGGAATGTTTGATTTTCTTTATGCATTTGATTTATTTTTGCAGTCTCATTACAATCTTTCTTTTTCTTGTACTTTGCCATATTAGAAAGTAAGCACAGGTGAGTGACAGCAAGGTACATAGTGAGGGAGGGGACAGACATGAGAAAATTGTTTTGATCTGGGTCAAGCTTAAAAATAAAACCACAATAAAATGGCCAACAACATACTAATAATACTATGTTACCTCAGTGGAGGTCCCCACTTAGAATACTAAAGATGAGGTTATTGTTTCTTTCTTCAACATTAAATAAGACTTTTTTATTGATTGAATGTTATGGATGTTAGAAACAGAAATTGTGTTTTAAAGATAACTCCCAATAAAAGTCATTTAAAACATTTAAACAGTAAATATTGCCAAAACATGGGCAGTCGTCCAATATATTTAGAAAATATTGCATGATAACTGTTGTATTTTAGTTTATTTTCATCAAATTTACAGTTACATTGCATTGCATTGTAGGTGTATTAGAAGATGTAGAGTTGCATCTGATGATGGTTTTCATGGTTTATTGCATTAAAAGTATAACTTTTTTGCTAGATGAGGATTAAAATATCATATTTTTCTTTACTGCATTTCCATATAGTCTGAAACAATAAAATAAATATGTTAATTTACAATGGATTTATATTCCTTAGCTTCTGACTTTTCAAGAGAGACCATAATTATGCATCTGGGCCAAATGGTTAAGGAGTTATTCCTGATTCATTGTGGGTATGTTATTTTAGGCGTTTTTCCTGGAAATAGGGGCAAACAGCTGGTCGTCCCCAACAGGTTAAACATTGGCACACCACTACTATGTAGTGACACTGGCTGCTTAGTATAACAAGGGCACATTTTTGTACCAGCACAGAAATCCTGAGAATGCAAGGAAAGCAGCACATATTGAAATGTTAACTTCTCATATGAAGAGTTGAGCAGAGAGAAAAATAGTTGAGTTAACTCTGCAAAGCCTTGGGCTAGTACAGCATGGAAAGAACATTGGGATGGAAAGCGCTGACAGTACAGATCATGTGTATATATAAAAGGTCACACAGTAAGGGAAACATGAAATCCACAGAATATAGTTCCCTATGGGGAGACAGAAAGCTGGAGGTGACAAAAATCATATATATTGAAAGGCAAGTCACCCTAAAGCGCTTTGGCCATTCTGGCAGGTTCAGCAAGAAAAGACAGTAACTGCCACAGATTGTATGGATGTCAGTACCATATACCAAATGGAGAGGTAGAGCCACTGAAGAAGCTGCTTCATTCAATTTCATATCTTCACCCACATCCCATAATAATCCCCGTGAGCTAACCTCGTAACATCTTGCATATCTTTACCACATTAGACCTGCTTCAATTTCCTCTCTGACAGTTTTTCCCATTTATTCTATTTTACTTTTTACTCAGGTTTGTCCTTTCCTTTGTTCTGAGTTTTAAATCACTCTGGGTCAACTGTGTTGCGTGTGAAGTGCTACAATAAAATAATGCATAGTTATGCATGCAGAGTTGAGATATATTTTAAAATATGGAGCCAACAACATGTCTTTTAAAAACAATACCCCTGTCAAAGGTTCTGTCCCACTCAACCTTAAAAATACACCCATCCTAAAAATAAACTTCAAAGAACATTGCAGTGCATCCTAATTATGTCACTACCAGTTACAAGTTTTGAGCAATATCTTAAATTGTATATTGGATTATTCCACTGCAGGTACAACCGCACTTTAGTGTTGTTAACACTGGCTTCATCTTGCAACACTGTGTGAGTATAGCATGAGGTGAAGGCTGTACTATTTATCTATTTATATGTCAGAGAGGCAAAGAATGTCACAGGATGGCGGGAAAACATGTATGCTCATAATCACTGTGCGGACAAGGTGCAGATTGGAAACTGGCACCCTCGACAAAGGACAGTCTTAAGAGGGTGGCAAAAGGAATCAAATGAAATGATATGAAGATTAACCTACTCTCATGATTATGTAATTTGCTGAAATATCCCCCTCCTTCTAGGTTGACAGGAGAATAATGTATTATGGCTTTAGAGGCCATGGGCTCAGTGAGAGCTGACACAAACCCACTCTGATATATGCGTGCTTACTGGCCAATGTATGGACAAAGTGCAGACTATAGCATGATATGCGGGGTTTCATATTAATGTATGTATGTGTCAAAGAGACAGAAGGGCTCTGGACAGTTGGAGAGAATAAATAAACACATTATGTCTTCTATTGGTCTAATCCACATAGACAGCAGAACACGCAGAGGCTAATAGGATCAAAAAAAGCTGACATGCACACACACAGAGCTGCTTGGCTTGGATTCTAACTTAATTAACTTCAGTTTCAAACATGCTCAGACTAGACACACAATTTTTTTTGAAATGGACATTTCTTTATATCATCTAGCATTTGGCCTTGGTGTTTCATTTATATAAAGCATACATGGATTTAAAATCTTTGAGAAGGCCTACATTGACTGAATTTATCTTAATAAATCTATATACTGCTCATTGAATAGGGTAATCATGTCATTTTGGTATGAGGGTGCTCAACGTCTTATGATAAGTTAATATACAGCCTATTACAATATACATTTTAACATTTAATGCTGTAAATAAGCATAAAAAAGTAACTTTGAATAGATGAAAAAAATAAATCCAAAATAGTAACCCTAAATGTGACGGCCCACCGTCACTACGGTTGAGTATGTGCTGTGACTGCCATACCAACGAGCCTGGCTCTTTGGTGCTGCGGTCAAGTTGCATGTTTGGTACCCGGGTTCAAATCCAGGTGGGGTTACTGCTCTTGCCTTTCCGTCACATATGGTGTCAGAAGTGGGATGGCTTGCCGTGAAGTTGTCGGAGGTGTACCCAGTGTGTGATGTATACGAGAGACTCCCAGGGTTAGTGGACGCCTGTGTGTGACAGGGACCCCAGAGATAGGTGAAGCACTAGTGGGTGGGGGAACCCTGAGAAGGGAGAAGTACAATTGGCGGGAGTTGTGACGGACGCCAGTATGCGTGAAGCGCAATGGGGCGTCTCCCGAAGGGGAGGGCAGTGTGTGGCGTTGGAGTCAAGTTGCATGTTTGGTACCCCTTAGACCCGTGTTCTAATCTGCTCATGCCTTTCCGTCACATTAACCCTGGGTCGTCAGTGAGCATGTGTAGGCATAATGTGTATGTAGTTGCAGAAGAGGAACACTTGCTGAAGACGCCGAGCCCCAGCTTCACTGGTGTTGTGCAGAGTTGTCCGCACCTTGCGGAACTTTCAGATAATTTATCACCATTGATGAACCACACAAAGAATATTTTAACGTTTTTAAATAGCCGGCTACTTGAAATAGACTGCGAAGACCCGAGAAGGAACTGCAAAGAGAGAGAGAAAAGGGTCTACAAAAAGCCACAGTTTAGCTGGAAATTTACAGTGTAAGTTGAATGAATAGAGACTGCAGCTCTGAAGCTTCTCAAGATTAAAGTGAAGCTACCATGTGTTACAAATATCAAGCAAAACTCCATATTTAGCATAATACCGTATGTCACTCAGGCTTGTTTCTACTGTAAGTCATCCATTTGAAACACTCAATCTTCATCAATCATGAGTGATACAGGAACACCAGGTCCTGCGATGGTTAACCAACCAGCACGAAGAAATCAACTGCATTATCTCACTGAATCGTTTTTTCATTCTTTCCTTTGAGTCAATCCATCTTTCCCTACATAGATGAAAACATGAAAGGGGAATTCATTAAAATATCTAAAAAAGTCAAAGAAAAAATCCGAACAGACAAGTCAAAATCTCATCAGTAAAAGTCAGATTGGCTTCAGCAAGATGAGACTTGAATGAGAAAATGGCTCACAAAGGGGTGAAATATTAGCACTTCAATGGTGTTGATTGATTTATGGTAGGGGTAGGATGGGGGTGGGGGGGCAGGTCGATTTGACTCAGAGAGCACATTCACGCACATATACACATACATAATGAACATTAATCAAATGGAGTAGGTAGTAATCAGACAGAGCTTTAAGAGGCTAGCCTGTTTGTGCACAGCTGTGCCATTCAAACCAACAGTCATCAGAGTCAGACAGATAAACAAAAAACACAATCTCAGCATTCACTCAAGAGCGGTAAAGCTTACATGTAGCTAAAACCAAGGATAGACTCATAAAAGCAATCTCTTTTTCTGTTCTTATTAAAACCACTTCAAACAAGCATGCTTAGTAGCTATCAATATGTGTATTGTGGACAGCAGTATAAAATAGTGGCTGGTGAATGTCTTCATACGTTATATGAGAATCAATATCCTAAATATCCTATTCATTACCATGACACATACGAATGTTAAGAATACAATGAATGAATGTGAATTTCCAGCAGAGACATATAATTTAAATAATGTGTGCAGAAAAGATATAGGGGGCATTGTTGATTGTGGGCTAATGGCATAAATGCAAATGAGGGGCCGATCTAAATGGCTTTAACATAATTTGAATATGCATTACACCAGCCAGTGTGGTTGTATATACACAATTATGAATGTGACTCTGCATGTGTTCATAAATGTGTGTGTGCGCCGACTGACTTTATGTTCATTGCTTCTGCCAATGGATTTGCCTCCCTGGAGATGTGTGTGCATTTTTGAGGGGCTGATTTTGTACAGTAAGCTCTGATCTGCTGTCTAAACAAACACGGACCTGGGGACCAATATGCCAGGTCTATAAGTGTGTTGTTCCAAAACTGCTGCAAATGTATTTGTGTGCAACACAGAGAAAAAGTGATTACATCAGTGTGTCTCTTGTTACTGTGTGTTTGTGTGGCAGCAGATGCTGGGCCCCTGGGTGGCATATGGCTGAGTGTCAGGGCTATCAAACGGCCAGTGTTGTGTGTGTCCATGTGTGTGACAAGCCACACGGCTGGGACTTGAGCAGGATTTGAATGTTCATCCAAAAGTAGACCTTCTATATTCATCACCTATGACAAACACACACACACACATACATAAACCCTCTATTCTGCACAGAGTGCTCTGCTAATTTGTCCATAGAGCAGCCGATTGGAGCTACTGTATTCATTAACACAAATACATTCACACACATATACACAAGCATACTAACAATAATAGACATGCACTAGAAAGACTCTAGGTAAAGGTACTTTATTGTCACACATTGTCACACATGTTGCAAAATTCATTCTCTGCATTTAACCCAACCCTCAAGGGAGCAGTGGGCAGCCGCTGTGCAGCGTCCGGGGACCAACTCCAGATCTTTATCAGTGTCTGTTTAATGGCACTGACCGAAGAACCTAAAATGTTTTTGCACCTGGAGGAAACCCACGCAGACACGGGAGAACATGCAAACTCCACACAGAAAGGCAGAGATAACCAGGGTTTGAACCCGGGACCTTCTTGCTGTGAGGCCACAGTGCTATCCATTGGGCCACCGTGCCACCCTTCTTATAGAAATATTAGTGCACATTTGTAAAAATAAAAACACAAACACACAAAAGTATGGCGTTTCTGCATGTACTGATAGTGGTTTGTTACTGGAGGGTAGCAACTATTTAACTACTTTATGATTTTTCAATAAGCCACTACCGTTTTGCACATAGTTTACAGTAAGGCTGCATACTGTCTGTTGAAAATTCACACATCCATCAAGGGTTGGCTGCTTTGTGCTGTTTTGAGCTTCTCTGAGGTGAGGTCAAATTGGAGCAGCACAGAATCTGTATTTGAAAATATTATCTGATGGTTAGAACGGCAATAAATGTGTGCCAAAAATAAAATGTCATCATCTGTAATTTTATCCTTTAATATTGCAAAAGTATGTCAAAACCTCTACAACAGTGACATCAAATTTCCAACTGGGTTTGAATGGATTCATACAATATTTCTGTGTTAGGGTCTTTAAAGTCTTACATAATAAGCTTTGAACAGCAGACGCTTAATATGATCATCATCATTATAAGCATATTAGTTCTAAGCTCATCCTTTCTGAAAACATCTCACTGCACATTTAAAACACATTTTCAGACTTGTAAAAGAACCATGGGATCACTATGGATTCATCCCTATACAGCCGCTGACTGCATCTGAGCACAACTGTAGCTGTACCTGCTCTTCCTGACTGTGGCAGTGCCATGGATACAGTCATAATCATAGCAACAGCAACGGCCAAAGCTATGTCATCCCAAAGCTTTAGTCATAATCACATCTACAGTGTGTCTCAATCAGCCTCGGCAGCAGTAGCTGAGAGAGCAAGGTTAAGTAGCTCCGCTAGTCAGCATCAATGATACATACTTGCTCCTGAAACAGCCACAGCTGAGGGTGTCCACTTGTGCTCTAGTGACAACAAGCGGCAGCTTACTAAATAATACATACTATATTATAATAAAGCACAGCCTATTTCTCTATAGATCAGAGGGAATGCAAAATGTACTGCAAGGTAACACAAAAATACTGCAAAGGAATAAAAACACATTGTGACTTTTTACAGTGCTCCGGTCATAGAGACACACCAAGACATGAGGAATACCATAGGAGATATCTCTGCTGGGCTAGCAATATGAGAATAGTAGTTTGAAAAAAGTTAATGCATGAAAAGGCCTTGTAATGACATTTCCCTTTAAAATATATATGGAAACCTGCATGCATGACTGGCTTTCACTTCATATAATGTGCTTTAAAATAACATCAATAATATATAAATAATAAAGAATAACAATACAGTTTTGAGGCTGGTTTTGCGACCTTGTTTTGCAGGATTGTCTGAACAAATCCCTTTTGCCTCTACTCACATCTGTTGACGGGCACTGGATAAACACAACATGCATCCTGGCCTGTGGTGAACTTGAAACATAAACAAGCCTTCTGTATGTATCTAACAAAAGCCTTTGGCAGTTTTGCCAACTCCATATACTAACCTGCTAATGGGCACACGCTGTCATTCTCTAATGTCAACAGACATTTACCCATGAAGAGGTCAAAGCCAGTAAAAATGTCTTACTTACATTAGATTAATTAACTAGCCTATGCCCTCAACACAGTTATTAATTCGATCAATACATGCCAGCATAGGTTATTTACTAATATGGTACATTAGATACATAAACAACTTGTGTCATCAATAAAGGCCAGAGGCATTCCATGCACTACTCTCCAAGTATTATTTACATGCAATAACCTATCATATCACATCAGTTTCAAGCAAAATAGTGTAGCCCCTGAATGACTTTCAACATTTTCTAAGGCCTGAAAACAAACAATTAACAACATGTGAAACAAACACACGCAACACACTATGTGCTCTGTTAACAGCCATAGCTGTTTGAGGTGTATTGGGCTGAAGGAACAGGAAGATGCATTTTTTCTCACTGTTTGACTAGCCTACTTGGTACTTTTAAAGCAAAGTACTACATATGAGCCAAACTAGTAGGTAGAAATTAAATGCAGATATTTACTTCATTTAAATGTAGCTAACACTGCATAGCATTATTACAGCATAGTAACTGACCTCATCTGCTGCTATTTTTATTTCTGATGCTGCTGTTATTAGTTTAACTACGCAATTTGCAATGCTCCACCCAAACCATGTTCATTCCACTTTAATAATATATCTGTTCCTCATTTATGTCTGGTCTTGTGTTACATGTTACATGTTTGCGTCTTGTCCTGTAAGCTGATTATTGTAATCTTGTATTGAGCACCATGCACCTTGAGAAACAGCATTTAGTTCATTAGTTTTCTCGATATGTGGATGAATGACAACAAATGAACTAGGAGCCAAAAACCTTCCTGCTCTGCTTCCAGACTGCAGTCGGAAGCGGATGTTAGCTAGCGCTAACCGCCTTCGCTTTTCCAGCAGTTGGAAAACAACAGACAGACTTCAATAAATAGACACAGTAACCTGCACTGTACATTTACTGTCAGACAGAAATGTAGCATTCATGTTTTCCTGTGCTCCGCTCGCTTTCACCATCACCTACTGTCGTCTGTCACTTAGCTGTCCTTTGAAGAATGAGGAGAGGACGCTAGCTAAGAGCTACCGTGCTGCACAGTGTGCGGGTGACAATCATTAAAGTTAGCTGTGCACTGATGTCATCAATCATGTGAAAGTTTAGTAGCGGCATTCAATCAACAGCTGCCTGTCTATGCCGAACAGGGGGAACATGTCTCCATTGTGTCCACACCACAGACAATCCAGAGCTGCACTTTCACATTTCTGAGTTCCGTCAACATTACGTTATCAATTAACCTCTACATAATCGATTATAGACATTTGTGAATCGATTCATAACTGTCCAAGTCTGCATTGCGGTGCATCTAAAAATTAATTATTTTTCACATCCCTAGTATCCCTACCATATATAATTACAAACTACTTCCAAACATTGAAACATTTTCCACAGTATTTTGAGAAACTTCATAACAGTGAAACAACATAAAGCAAACAAAAAGGCACACTAAAGGTTTTTCATTTCAATAAAGTAGTGGGTGAAAAAACTACCGTAGCAATTTCACCACAGGAATGTAGAGGGAATAAAAAAAATACACACAAGCTATACAGATGCACGGCCAGGTATATCACTATAAATAGTGCATACATACATCTTTAACGTTGCACAGAGGAACCACTTCTGTACATTGTAAAGCATAGTGCAACAGTATACAAACAGTACACAAAAGTGGGTCAAAAGTGCAACAGCAGCTCAACAATAATTCTCGTAACTGTGGGATTTCAAGCATGGGTACGTCTTTGTACATGATACATTAAAGAAATGAAACACACATCCTCAAAAAAAGCCTTAAGCACTGATTGTCAGTGCACTCCCAGCAAACTAAGGCTATTCACATTTTATGTGCTACATTGGATTCACACACAGGGCGTAATAGAACGCCAGAAGCACAGTTCACCCACATATAATGTTGATTTACATTATCTACTAAATAACAAAACTGACAATTTACCCTTCAGTTAGTAAATAACAAGCCTATGCACTTAATACTTCTCTTATAGATAGCGCCAGATACGTAAAAGGTTACACACTAATCAGAGGACACAGAGTTATCCTATAGTCTATACTGTTGTTGCCGATGGGGAATTAAATGCACTGGTTGGTCTTAGTTCATCTTTAGCCCAAGGAATTGTTGTCACTACATGTGTTGTCCTGATGAAAAAACACTCTCCAAACAATGTGATTACAATGTGGCCTTGCAGTGACTTTTACACACACCGCCTCAAGAGTGTGGCAGTCAAAACGCACTAAATACTCACATATGCATGCACATGGAAAGACATGCCTTTGACACAAAGGCATGTCTTGAGTATTTAATGCGTTTTCCACAGTGATACAGGCACCACATATACATACACTGACTCACGCACAAAACACAGAGGGGCTGAAAAGACACATATTCAAGAACACACAAACAACGATGCACATATATCTCCAGATACATACACACAAAGAGCTGTAGGGATACTTTGACTTAATTTGTTTATGCTGGAGTTCCTGGAAAAGACTGTGCTTAAGGGAGCACATCACTTCTGCATGAGAGAAGATGACTGGAACCGGTCTGCCTCTCTAAATTTCTGTCTCTTCTCTGTTTTGTTTTTATCTTTCGTCATTCTCCATCTATGACCATCTTTCAAACAGGCCTGCTTCCAACATGAACTGTAGCCTCTATTTATCTTTCTCCCTTATATTTTTTTATCTTTATCTTCTCTGGTCCTCTTGGCAAATTGGCCATTACATAGCTGAGGAGGTGCAAGGTCTATAACAGAGACATGGTTTAAGCTATACAGATACTGTATGCATAAAAAAGTAATTATATATGGGAATTGTGGCCAAAACAAGTATGAAAAATGACATTGATATACATGTGTTCTGACATCATGTATTTACAAAAGCAGACGCATATTCATTTTGATCTGCATTACAAAGTTGGCCACATCAAGTATCCAACGAAGGTTGAGGTCAAGTACTGCCAAAGGTAAGTGCAGCAGCTCAGCAGTTGCACTCGTTAAAACAGTGAGTCTATACTGTAAACTGTAGTGCATTTTTTTCTTCTGTTTTGTTTCTGTTACTCCAAATTATATTACTAGTTTTTTATCAACTGACATTAAGTGCTTTATATCTTATGGAAATATCATAACATTCAAGAGTCACTTGAAAAGACTTCAAATAAGAGAGTAAGTTTATGAAAAGAAACACACACACACACACACACACACACACACACACACACACACACACACACAGGTGGCCATTAAGTATTTGATCCTCCCTGCTTTCTTTCAACAGAAGCATCATGTCATCAAGTTGTCTGACAAGCCCTCTGGGCACTGTTCCTTCCTTTCAAAGCCAGACTTATTTTAACAATATGACAGACATACATGTGACTGATGGAGATAGATGAACAAGAATGAGACTGAGAGAAAAGAGAGGCAGAGAAAGAGAATCAGAGATAAGCATGTCCAGGTCATTTTAATTTAAAATGGACGCATGGGTGTGCTACGCTTACGTTAGTTGATTTATGCAAATTATGTAAATGTATGTTAAATGACTATGCTAATTAGGTAAAGAGAGAATAACCTGAGGGAGGGAAATGTTGAGTGAAAAACATACCGTCCTGGTCTGAATGACCAGGAAATTCATTCACTTACAGAGAGGGAACTCGGCACTGCTTTTACCCTCTGAAGTGAAGATATGGGAACTTTTCTCAATAATTAAAAAGCACATTCTCTATTTTTTTAACAAGCTACTGTGTACAAGCAACAATACTCCCTAAAATTACTTCTAGCCACAGAGATTCATTGTATGTAACTGACGACAGTTTAGCAATACTGTCCCCTGAACTAGATTTCAGTATATAACTGAAAAAAAGTAACATTAAATTACAATATTCATGTGATTTGCTGTCACTTATCTCCCCAATAACCTGTTTATTAGATTTGTTCAATATTTAAGTTTATACCCACAAGGGTGTGTGATATACTACAACAAAAACCTTACCAATGCCACAAATGCCAAACCTCTGAGTGTGTACTGAAACTCCGCTTTGATGCTGGTTTACTTTATAACCTTTAGATTCAAAGCACCAAAAAGAAATAAGACCAGTATACATGCCACAGTTATTTCTTGCTATACAATTACAATAATCAGGTAATTGCCTTACTCTGGTGGTAAGTGCCCTATTAGTCTGCATGAGAACCCACCGTATGAGTGGCTGTGACAAAGAATACAGACAAATGAAGCAAACGTTCGAGCCTCACCTACACCCATTCACTCTTTTATATGCTGTTTTGCAGGCATGAAAAACAACCATGGACGAAAAAACAGAAGCAGCTGTAGCTGCTGTAGTCAAAAGAAGGAGAAAATCCCTGATTCTGTTTTGCTGTTTAATGGGCTTTAATTCCACCTTTTCACTGGCAGGACTTCAAACAACTACAACTCGCTCAAACAAGTCTGGCCCTCATGTATCAACACTCACAGAGAGATGAGCAGCAATGAAGAAAGAAAGGAAGAGAGAAGAGAGAGATGAGCAAAGTGAGACTGTGAGAAATTGTGGACTAGTAACGATGGGTGACAAGTAGAGAGCACACGTCTAGGTTTTCAATCATTCCAGACAGCAGACGCAGAGAGGCATAGCTATAGAAAAGAAAGAAAGCACAGGGACCATCAGCTGCACTGACTGGGTTACAGAAAAGATCAACATCCTAGAAAACGTCAGCAGGGAAAAAATTTAAATGCTCTTTGGATTGATAGGCCCATCTGCTTCACACAATGTATATCCTGTGTCTCTATTCACCACAGAATGTGATATTGCAACACATTATACATCTCCAAGACAGGCTGTATTTAGTGTTGGACACCTTGGTGAAAGCTTATGATACATAAGGAGTTCCTTTTTAATACCAGCCAGTGATGCAACTCTACACTCTGATGTAATTATACACTAACTAAAAATGTTATAAACAAGCCATCAAAGGCTAAACAACCATTTATATGAACCAATTCTTCTTGCCATAAGCATTGCATGAACATCTGTATGAAATTTACACCAGATTGAAACCCATATTGGTCCTAATAAGACTTACCTTGCAACCCATTTAATCTAAATGTCCTGATGAACAAAAGTTCCAGGTAAATGTCCCCACATTGTAGTTCATTATTTTACTGTAGCTGGTTTGCCACAGCTTTTCTATCCCTTCTTTTCCATCCCTGTTAATTACAGCTATTTATTAACCCCAAACAGCCAATTAACAGGCCTTCAACACAACAAGCAAACACACTAATCTTTACGCAACACATTGAGAGATGACTCCACCTAAGATTATGTGGAAAGAGAGGATCCACAGATGTGAATAGGTGTCAAATTTGAAAAAAGGGTCTTTGTTTTCTTTTCTCCTCTTTGAGTCCATAAATATTCAGTCCATTCTATTTTTCCTGAGGTGTTTGTTTTTGTTCCTTTGTCTCACTTTCTCCTCATCAGTATGTGGAAGCCCAAGCTGGGTTTTTTTCACCCCTTTATCTTTCAGTGAGTCTCTTCTTTATTCTCTAAATCTGTCCAGGGGGTTGTGAGACAGCAGTGAGTAATGATGCTGGTCTGTTCATATCACTCATACAGCAGTGCTACAGTAGAGAAATGAAATTAACTAATCGGTAGACATGCTCATGCAGAAAACAGGCTGTTACAATCAAAACACTTATCAAAAGAAAAGAAAATCTCAACAATTCAAGGGCAGAAGAGTATTTTAAAATGATTCTGCTGCTCTTGTAAAAAGGGTTGGGCTTTTTCTGTAGACTTACATTTCATTTTCAGCACATTTCTCTCTTAAATTCTGACAAATTACAAGAACATGAGTCTGGAAATCATCAACCAACCACTGTTTATAATCTTAATAATGGTAAATGTTTGGAAAAAAATCACACAGGAAAACAAGTAATTGCTAAATGTTGTTAATAATATGTAGTTAATACAGTTATAACAATCATAATCACTTAGATTCATGATTTACTTGTGTTCGCTCTCTCTCTTTCAATAAACAATACAAATCTGATTGATTTCCAACAGACATGCCATTTTGTCATTTTAAGCTCCAGCATGGATGACTGAGCCTAAATGTTGTTGTGTACACATAAAACTGGATTATTGATTAGATGTCAACATTAGATTTATAGTTGTGCAATGGTGTTATTGGTGGTGCATCTAGACCAGTGAAACATATGTGGCTTTTTTGTTTTACATGGTAACTTACAGAGAAGTAGCTTTCTCTGTTTCAGTATGACAACAAACCACAACCACAAATTAGCCTTTAAAATGAATTTCATCCAAAAAGGGTTGAAAAAATGGTTCAAGAAACTTAGAATCTAAAGAATTTTCTAGCCACTATTTAGGGATAAAAAGAAAAACCTTATCTGTTTCTGAAATATGTTTCAATTTACAATAACCCCACTCACACAAACACAAAAGCTAAAAAGCACAATGAACAATATTTTTACTGCCTTCACACAATTGACTCTAGTCAGTCAATGTACTTTTTTGTCTCTGCATGTGATGTTAAAGACATTTTTCTAGAATCAATAGGCAGAAACAAATCCTAGTGTAAACACACTACATGCACACAGTGATGATGTGATTCTTTCTGAGCTCCAGTGTGTGTGTGTTAGAGCAGGTGTGGTTAGTTAGTGATTGCTGACTTACCGGATAGAAGGCAGATGTGAAGTGAAAAGTCACACTGAGGTTTCTCACAGAGATGAAGAGATAGATGAGTCTAGCAAACTCTGACACTAAACCTCTTTAGGGTTTAACAACTAAAGCAATGTCAGTGGCAATGATGAAAGCCTGTTTTTGGGACAGACGCATGTTTTTTGTACTGTGATACTTTTAAAATTCAAATACCTCTAAGGTCTTCAGTTGAGATACAATAATTCACAAAATAAAGGAAGACAGTTCCTTTGGACAAGTGGATAACCTGTAAACATGCATTGCTCAAGATAAAAGCTCTGCAACTACCAGGGAAAATCAATAAGGAAATGCAAGATTCCAAACAGTGTTAACAAGTAATTTACAATAGCTGATAAGCTCTCTACAGATTGCTAAATTGGAAGTTAAAGTAGCTAACAAAGAAACTGTTGTAGTTTACATCTATCAAGGCACGTGAATTAATCCTACAGAGAATGGCTGAGTTAGCCCTCTGTCTTGACAAAGTGTGCGCTTCTGCGAATGTGATACTGAGATAAGCTGAGATTTAAACGCGAGGGGTGAATCCAAAGGCCAGTTGTAAAACGCAAACATTTACACACTCAATAACTCTTTTCTGTACCTAGATCTCTCCCTCTCTCCATCGTGTGTTTGTCTGATTGCTAAAAAAAGGCAACAGGGATGAAATTGAGATCCCTAAACAGCATAGGAGTGAGGACACAAGGCACAAAGCCAGAAGAAAGAAAAGTCAAACCATGGTTTTAGCCGATAGTCTGAAAAGCATGATTCTGAATTTCCATATAGATTGTAGTGAGTTTCGTTGAATCAGACTTCTAAAACTTCTAGTAAACAATCAGGCACAGACAAACAATTACTAGGGCTGATAAGCCTGCATACATGCATACATAAAAACACATATATAATATAGTACACACATTCTTTCTAATCAGCTGTGTGTATAATGAGGCTGAGCTGTGATGGTGAAGTGAGACTCCATCTACCAAAATGAAGGCCCTTGTTAAGGATGACCCCTTGTTAATCAAATGTGCAAGTATCTCTAAGTTTCACTTGACCTCGGTATGAATTCACAGGTCCAATAAGAACAAAATAAAGTAATGTATTATTTTAAAGTAATGTATTACCATATACATTACATACATTAGCAAAAGACAAATAATGATGTAATAAGTGAGTCAACAGCTTTCTGTAAATGTAATAAATAATGAAGTGAGAAAATACCAAAGACGCAAGTTCTATGCCTCCACTTATGATAAATGCTTGTCAGCTTGTTACAAGCAAAACTATTATTTTCAGGGTGTTTTTGAAGTAGTTCTTAGCTAATGTGCCAAAGGAAGTAGCAAAATCTCTTCTGGTAGAAGAGAAGATATATATATATATATATATATATATATATATATATATATATATATATATATATATATATATATATATATATATATATATATATATATATATATATATATATATATATATATATACACACACACACATACATACATACACACACACACACACACACACATACACGGTTGACTCATTCTAAGGAATAGAGAAAATCCACTTGCAGCTGCAGAAAATAGAAATAATACACACATAAAACACACATACCTTTCCAAAGGAGCCTGGCTGAATAGGAGGCCTATTGACTGAATCAGAAAGCATTCACACTCCTGTCTAGGAAACCATTTAGCAATACAAGCCCAAATACCCCTCCCTCATTCATGTCTCTGTCCCTTTCTCGCTCCCTCCCCACACACACTCATCTGACCACCCCTCCATTCAGATGTCACTCACATAGCATGCTGTTAAAAAGAGGTAGCTGCAAACCCATGGTTTCCTCTGGCCCACTGCTGTGTGCGTGTGCAAGTGTGTATATGAGTGTCAGTGTGTGAACCCGTCTGTGTTGATGTGTGTGAATATCACACAGGCCGAAGCCTTTGGCCCAATAAATGGGAGCAATCAACAAGCTATTACAGCACATGCACACACTTCGAGAAAGGCGGTGTGTGAGAGGAAGGGGGGGGGAAGCAGATATTTTCTTTTTTGACTGTATTATAAAAAGGAGTACAATTATTTCTACAAAGCAAGTCAACTGAGCCATTAAGATGTCTAAAAAAAGCTAGCTTTTCTTCCTGGTCCATCTACTTGGCCAATTCAACTCCGTTTTACTAAGTGAATTTATAAAACCTTTCTTAACCTGTCAAAGCAGCACAACAACAATCTCTTTTTTTCTTTTTTGACCACAAAACTTTGGAACTATGAAAGGCAGATAGAGAGATTCGACTGAGTGCTCCGAAATGTTTTCTGCAGCAACATCCATAACATTGACTAGGTTAAATGGCTGTTTTCATTATAAATTAGACTAATGCTCTAGTTTCCACTAGTTAGAAAACACAAGAAAACACACTAGAGATTAAAGAATGAACTACCACAAACCATATATTGAAGTTTTTTTGAGTTCAGACAGGAGTGTTGGCCTTTGACTAGCAAAGCAATTCTGCCCAGCTGGTTTGGTTCAGTGTTTGTTGTGTCATAATTGGATCACAAATAGTAACTCATTCAAAAACTTTTGGTGCCACTCTCTCCCTACTCGGGGTAGCCCTAATGGTTTCATGTTATTGGCTGTGCATTACACAAGCCTTTATATTATATAGATGATATCTACAACTGTGCTAACTGTGTGCAGACATAATCTGTAAAAAGTAAAGCCAACTTGAAGGATGAGCATGATCAAAACTGTACTGGTAGCAGCCTTTAACATGTCTGAATTGAAAACAAACACATAAAACCTAAACGCACCAGCTAAGGTGGCCATGCTTGGCAGAGTTGTATACTGTTTGTGTGTATATGTCTCTAGAACAAATGCATTGTGGCTATAATGTGATGTCAAAATATACAACCTGGGAATATTTCAAAGGCAAACGTTTGTTTGGCACCAAATGGACTAGCTAAGTTATTATGGCAGCTCACATGTGCATTTGCGCTTCCGTGGGGCCATACATGTGTATGTGTTGCGCAAGTCCCTGTTGTGTAACCTTGACAGATTGAGAGCACGTACAAATGGCTAGTGCCCTACTGTACAGTTACAGAAGAAATTCATGTCTTTGGCAAGCAGCATTGCAATGTGGGTGGAATATCTAGTGTACACATATACATGCAGACAAACACATATCCACTCATTCCATTTGTTCAATTTCTGTTGGCTTTGATCAAACAGGAAGTACAATATTACCCAACCCACTAAGATACTATACGTACCTTAGCCTACCTACAGTTACAGAGGAAATCTCTCAGTTGTCTATGAACTTTGTCACACAAAGGTTATAGTAATATTCATTAGAAACTCATCAGGCCTCAGACCTGCTTTTAATTAAAAAAATGCAGAAAAAAATGCTGAGAGACACCAGAAAAGTGTACGGTTAGTCTAATTCTTTAACTACCACAAGAAAAGTAAAACTAGTAACAACACAGATATTATTACACAACAGCTCATGTTTAGAGCCTGACAGTCAAAACAGATGGCAGTAATTTCCCATGCCCTGGCCAAAAATGTGGAACCAGAAATCCGGTGTGTTTTAGACTTGAGCGAGCAGCTGTCGTTTTTAAGTGATTTTTATTTAGATTTCCAAATATACACAACAAGAAATGAAAACAAAACAAAAGATTCAACGACAACATATGTTTACTAGCATATAAAATAAACAAGCTCAAATCCAGTATCTTTTTATCCAGCCAACTATATTTCTAAGTCCATTTTCTTGTTTTCTCCCAGCAAATGTAAAGGATTTATGTACCAATTGCCCGTAGTGCCTCTCCCCATATGATTTCAAATTATGTTCAATTATGTTCACAGCTTTTGTCTTTCACATTTTCAAAAAATAATACATGCTGTGTGCACAAACTCATGAACGAGCATAATCTGAAATAACTGCTTTCATACGAAGATCCCGCAATAAATGTGGACACACCGGCATGCTGGCTGTGGCTTTTCACACAGACATGTTCCGGGTCTATTACTACCAACATTTCTGGCTCAGAGGCAAATCAAATCAAAGCCCTCTTTTGCACCGGCATATTGGCACAAACCTCCCCGAAAATATAGCAGTGTGAAAGCAACTATAAACAGACTAACCGGGAGACAGTCTCACACAACATGCTGAAAACTCAGGTAAACTCGCACTGCAACGTTAAAGTGATATTTTTATCAGCTTGAGGTTGAACTTATCCATGCTCATTACATGATAATGCTACACTGACTGCATTTAGCCAATGTGATACATTTGTGATTGTGGTTAGTGTCCACTGACAAAAATGAAGTGAAAAGAGTGATTTATTAGTAAGTGATTTCAGTGAAGAAAACCTACATGTTACCTCTTTAAATAGAATTGATCGAAAAATAAATCACGATTCAACACTGTAACACAGTGTTTACAGGATGTTATTTCTGCAGGATTTGGTTAACTTAACCTGCTGACTTATTATCTGTTCCTTAATCAAATATAATCTCATCTCTGCATTGCTGTCTAAATTAATGTAAATCAAAAGATTGAATTAGACCTCCGGATGAAAAATTCTGCATTAGTCAGACTAAATTTGTTTTGCAAATCAGTCTGTGGAATAAATGTGTTTCCATTCATTAAATCTTTTATAGTTTCTATTCCTCTATATCTCCAAGTATTTTATCTTAATGTTAAACCTTGAAGAACTATTCGAGGATTGTTAAGAGCATTTTTAGTATTGATCTAGGCCCAATCAAAATATTTTTTCCCTTGCTGTCATAATAAAATATAATTTAAAATATATATATATATATATATATCTTAGGTGGGGTAATTTGTACTGTATAAAATAGAAATAAAAACTTTGGAAGCCATGTTAATTCAAATAGATTGTTTCTTCCTGTAAAGTTTATGGGTAGTTTATGGTTCATTGGTTTAATTATATCAAATTTCATATTACTGAGTAACAAAATAAAATGTTCTATTTGTTGCTAATTGTCACTAATTATGTGGGGTGTTGATGGCACACTGAACAAGACGCATAGCCTTGGGTTTGAGAGACCTGGGTTCAGTTCCTACTGCGGCACAGCCCACACTGTGTCACTGAGCAAGACACTTAACCTCTAGCTGCTCTAGAGGCATACAACATCTGAAACACAGTATATAGCAACCGTAAGGCCCTCTGGATTCCTACGGAAATTATTTGTTGTCTCTATATTGATTTTATATCCTAAGACAACTGAATATTTTGAAAAATAACATAGATCCAAGTTAATTAATTACATCAAAAAATCATCAGCAAAAAAGTGACTTATACTTTATACTTATCTATACAGAAACCTGACAACTGATGCAGTAGTGGCAATATTAGGGTAACATATCTCATTACTGTTGAATTTGAAGATATTCCTTGCATGTTCTCCTCATGTTAGCAGTCAAGTACTTGACAAAGTTGATAATCTGGTCTTGGGTCTTGATTTCTTTATCAACTCATGTTGACTTTAGTCCAGTAGATTATCATGCGTGGATAATTCTACTCCGTCACACCAACCTTGTGGCACTACTACACATTCACTGGAGTTATTTTCTATTTTCTTTCTCTGTGATTCCACTTTATGTTCTAATGATTATCTGAAGTATTTTCAATGTGTAGCTAAATCTCATTGTCTTTTGTGTCTCCTTGATGTCTTTGTTTCTGGCCTTCGAAGGCATGGTTGATTCGACTGTGCTTCAAATAACTGACAAACACAACAGATCTCTTACATCTTTCACAATTATAAACTTGAACTTGTGTCAAGTTTATCTTCTAAATTCCATACAAATTACCTCTGGCTGTGTTCTAAAACAACATGCAGTACAGCTGCAGCGTGGAATGAGATATCACTGACAGAAGCAGGTATGTGTTGTCTATAAAGGCCTAAAGGCCACATGCTCCCAAGAAGAAAATCGATTAGTTCTCTGAATACCACCTGGTCCCTATGTGTGCAGTACCCAATAGATAACTTAAGAGAGAGGCCAGAAGGTATAGGAAATCATTATCAAACAGTCTGTCTAGAACTGATGCACAGAAACGAGGGAGATGTAAGTAACTACTGAAAAGTTTCAATGCAGACTACAGCTGGGAGATTTTGCATCTCACAAAAATGTGTTTAGATTTCAGTTCAAGGAGTATATGACACATAGCTTTAAAGATGCCATATATCGGAAACTTAGGGTGCTTTCAAACCTGGATCAATTGAAGACGTTGTTCGAAACGAAGGAGCGTTTCCCTTTTGGCTCGGTTCATTTGGTGATATGTGAACACAACAACCGCACTCTGAATCGGAACAAAACAACCGAGCCGAGATCGCCTCTTCTAGGCGATCTCAGTTCGATTCCATACGAACCCTGGAGCGGTTCGTTTGCAATGAGAACACAACCGACCCACAAACCGGAACAAATCAATGTGTTGCCTGGCAACAGACGCTAAAAGATTGCTTTTCAACAACTTCGGCAGCGTATTTTGCTGCGGTATGTTGTTGTGGTTGTATTATGTAGGCCTACTGCTGTCTGAGTTTTTTTAACTTCGTGGGGCGCTGCTCGATGGAGCGTTCACAACCCCTCTCTTTAATTTTATCACTGACCCGCTTGTAGACTTCAGTGTTCTTATGTGTGGTGTGCAACATCCGAGAGATGTGTTGTTCCGACCAAACATCTATTTTACCTTTTTGCAACGCGAAGTCCACCCGCGATTCATTTTGTGTTACTGTTGTCATGGAGATGTCCCCCAATGGAATGCACGACCTGCACGCATGAGGTAGTGACGTAATGGCGTAAGGAATGCCCTGGAAGGGTGAGCGCTTACAACAGTGTGGTGTGAACACGAGTGACATAATTAATTGATTCGGGAACAAAGTATCTGTAACGGAATAAAACATATCGATCCAGGTGTGAAAGCACCTTTAGTCTCTGAAGGCATGGAAAGAGATAAAGCCAGATAGTGACAGGTAGAGAACTCGTCTCACACAACAATTTTTTCCTAGAATACTTCCTAAATGATCATCAAAAACAACCACAGTGATAACATTTTCATTTATTGTTGAGTCCATCATAATTACCAAATTAGAAACAGCACAGTAGTTGCAGTTATCTACATAAAAATAATGGAAACATAATCAAGTGTCTTTGTATGGTAGCAACAAAGAGCCCAACAGCAGTGAAGACTTTAAATACCTTTAATGTCTTCAATTTACATAATTTCAGACGTTTCCTGACTTTAGCTTTCACAGAATAGACAGAAACAGGCAGATGGGTGGAGAGACTTGCCCTGAATAGTCAGTTAATTAACAGTTAAAGGAGAAATACTGTGGCCAGCAAATGTCAAGTTCGACAAAGATAGAGGTTGGCTTCTCGCAACAATGCAAAACAACAGCAGCTTAAAAAACCCATTCTACAATAAAAGTAATTAAAATTGCCAAAAGGGAAAAGAGCAGAACACTGGTTGTTCAGTTTATCAACGTACAGGAAATCTGTAAAAAGTGATTTGCTGGGTAGAGAGAGAGAACTGACTAATTAACATTTTTTTCCTTTTTCTTCAAATGATGAATAATTATGTCAACTTCTATGAGGCCAACTGAAACTGAAAGTTTATTAAGTGTAATTAAGTGTGTTATTTTCTGCAAATGCTGTCTTTCTTTTGTTAGTCTTCAGATATCCGCTTTTCATTTAGCCACTTCTACCTCCCTTTCTTCCAACTTCCAGCTCTGTCGATCTTTGTGTGTGTGTCTTTTGTGGCTGGGCAGGTGCAACGGGCCATGTTGACAGCCTGTCCCTCCTCTCTTGCCGCAGGGAAAACTGTCACCCTGTCATTTAGGCCTATGAACACAGCATGGAGAATGTATGTATGTATCTGAGTGTGTGTTCTCCAGAGACTATGACAGAGTGGGAGGGGTGGGGGTGGGAGAGGGACTTTATTAGCTCTGCCAGAAACAGCTGAATGCACGGACACACACACACGGACACCCACACACACACACACGCACACACACACACATTAAGTTTGGTGAGAATGACTTGAGCATGATGGGACTTTCACAACCTGGAAGGGCTAAGCCTTTAGGGAGCAAAACTTTAACCCAGGTGACACGGTGATGCAGCAAAGGGAGAGAGGTGTCTGAGAGTGAGTAGCGTGTTCATGTACTTTTTCATGCACACATTTGCACAGGGGAATATACTGTGGTCACTCTACACAAACAATAGCAAGACATGCATGCCGGTAGCACTGTGTATCATATCTGACTCTCACTGAGGAATGAAAACAGAAGGGTTTAGAAGAAAACAGCAGGGGCCTTTAAGGTGACAGACAAATGTTTTGTTTAACAGGGAAAAGACCCTCAGTACTAACTTAAATCAAAGTTATGATCAAAGGTTGAGAATATTGGCTGTACTGTATGATTCCATATAAAAGTGTGTATGAGTGCATGTGAACAAAGGCAGAACTGGTAAATTTTAATTGTGATTCATGTATTATTTTCAGACATCAATACCAATATAGTTCATGTTGGTGCTTTTTTACTCAGAAACTCTAGTTTCATGTTATTTGTGTTCACTTACATGCACCAGATTGGTGGAAAATGTAACTATTTGAACCTTGAACCTGTTTTGGGACCTGTACACGTCAACACTATACCAGACTTGTTTTAAGTATGAGGCGCCTCACGTGGGAACCGGGGAGCTAAGAACAAAACAAGCAACAACCTGTATTCCAAAACAAAACACAAAGCTCCAGCATGGCTCAGTGGCTTACACAGTTGAGGCCTTAGAGACTCTGTGTGTGTGTGTGTGTGTGTGTGTGTGTGTGTGTGTGTGTGTGTGTGTGTGTGTGTGTGTGTGCCCGGTGCGGGGCATTGGCCCTAGACAAAGTGCTCCGCCAGCTTTCTGCCCACTGGTCTTTTCATTGCTGATGGATGGGCCTTGTTCAGCACCATCTGGCTATAGGATATTTCACATTAATCATCACAAACACACACGCTTCAGTCTCTTCCTAAACATACACACACCAGATGAGTACAATTGTCTCCATGTAAATGAATAGACAAGAAAAGATCTACAACACTGTTTACTATACAGATGCAAAGTGAAAGAAAGGAAGACAGTAATAGAACTAAAATAACAAGTAACAAAATAACATTTATTTCCACTGACAGCCCATGTTGCTTGCTTTTTAGCTAGCCATTTTCTATATTTGTGAATCAGAGTTAGCCATGGGAGATTTAGAAACAACCCTCCCCTTCCCCCAAAACAATTAGTTCATTAAAAAACATAGTTTCATTTGGTTTGTAGCCTTGAGCTATAGAGCAATACACTATCACTAACCCCCCACCTACAGTCAGTCATTATTAATGACCTTTTCATACCTATAGGAGGTTGCATATCAACAATAATGGATTTAAAAGACACCGATTTCTCCCTTTCCTCTAAATCTGTGCGCTCTCCCTCTCCCCTATGTCTCTCTCTCCCTCACGCACACAGACACACACACACACACACACACACACACACACAGGTTAGTAAACACATTATATCCTTACATAAACTGTTGAAAGGCCAGACACCCAAGGGAATTAAATGTAAAATGAGGGACATTATCAGACTTCATTTATTTCTATCTACCCGTTATATGAGCTTAATACAAGCTGATTTGCCTCAACGGTTCATGGACATGGGCAAGGACAGGCAGAACCGTGGTGGATCTGGGAGGAAGCACGCTTGACATTAGATTTATTATCATTAAATCGTTTCTCACGGCTATCTGGTAATGCAAGGGGATTTATTTGCACATCTACACAATCTATGGAAAAGGAATAAGACCTACAAGAACATGGCTGTAAGATGATCTGCATGGAAGATTTACAAGAAACTTGCTTGACATGGTAAAAATATTTATGTATGAGGCCTATCAGATACCATGTGATAAGATAGGATTACTTTTGACACATTTTATCCACAACATATATAGAAATAGGCAAGGTTATCAGTACGATAGTTTTTTTTTGTTACTCTGCCCAGAATTAAAAACATATGTTATGCAGCAGTAATAAATGTGGCACATCAGAGGAGAGTAATCACGTTTATTATGCACTTGATGTGTATATTATGCAAGATTGTCCTTCTAATAAATGTGCGTAGATATTTCAACATAGCTGTTTTATGTTATATTATATAATGTGCTTTACAGCATGAAAAAAGCAGAATGTAATGTGCCTAATACAAATGAAAAACCTATCACTACAAATGAATGTAGATCTTGAAAAGATACAATGTATTCACTGTTTTTTAAAAAACTAGATTTCTAATATTGCCTTTGAGGATTTCAGAAGGTCTGGGGCTCTGACTGCGGCTGTGTTTCATCTTTAGCTTGAACTTTGGAATGGACAGGGGCTTCATCCCTGAGGATCTCAAGATGCAAGCTGGCTCACGATGAATTAAGAGGCCTAAGAACTGGCGAGACAATACAGTGCTTTTTATGTGGTACTTCACACAAAATCTATCCTTTGAGAATGAAACACTCATCCCCTGTATGCTCTGTATTTAAAAAACAAAAAAACACTATACAATATACAGCTTACATACAAACACACACATACAGATGGTCACCGAAGAAGTGTCATTCAAAGGTTTCAGAAGTGTTTTGTAATGTGCAACACATTCAGAGGTCTTTTTTTGCTACAAATGGGCAGTAGCATCATTTAAGTCCTTAAATGATCTAAATCTTCATGAATCGCCATCAGGGTTTGACATTAACACCCACTAACCCACCAAATGTGGGTGGATTTCGGCTGTGGCGAGTAACACAGTCACTCCCACAAGCCACTCTGGCGTGTTGAAAAACTGTAGTCTTGTCAAAAGACTGAAATAATAAACAAATTGCAATGTGTCACTATGACAACTCCCATGAGTACTACCTGCACATAGTGTTTGCTTATTGGTCCACAGTGAAGCATATTGTCTTGCGCGCTACTGACCGACGACACTGTAAACAAGAAGACGCTGTGGAAATTAAACCCGCGGACTGGCCGTCAGACCGAGGGCTATCTTGGCCTGCCGTTAATTATCAACTTAACCAGCGGCAGCGATGACAAAGCAACCTTTTTTAATATCACGACAATCCACACAACATGTGATCTCACACTCTCACTTCTCTCGCAAGGGTGCGCACAGCGAAATACGACATCCAGACTTTTGTCAAAGTGAATATAAAAGTTGAATCTGTCACAGGGCAGCCACAGTCCCTTAGACCTGTGGACTGTCAGCCTCCCGTCTGCTTTTAACCTGATGGTATGATCTCTGTCATCACACGCGACTGGTCGCATGCACACATACACAGCGGTCAGTCAGTGCGTGTGTGGCCGAGCAGTGTGGAGAAGAAATGCACAGCAGAACGAGAGAAAGAGAAAAGGCAGAGCTGAGATAAAGAAAAGGCAGGAGGAAAGTGCCCTTAAATGCTGTAAGATTACAGATATATTCATAATTAAGAGACGTGGTGTTACTACTAGCAGGGCTGCCTTTATATCACATTAAATCGTCCTGTCACAACTACTTTTCCAGAGTTCATTATTAAAATATAGAACTATGTTTTAATAAAAGTTGTCATGCCATATGAAAGCAGAAGATGCATCTGTATGGGAATAATCTGGAAAGAAGACCTGTATACTTGTTTCGTATCTCTAGTTACTCAGAGCAACCACAGCTTCATTATGATAAACATAAATCCAGTCAGAGCTCTGAGGAAAGACAGATGCAAATATTTCTGGTGATTTTTTTTCAGTTTAGTTTTTATCTTTTTAATTAAACTTTTGCAGCAGTTTTATTATATCTAATAAGAAACTACTATTTTAATGTGTTTATCTTAATAGACTACATGTTTTCAAAAGGAGCTTTACACACAACCTTAGCAGAGCAAATGATAATATTAGGACATTTAAGCACGCCATTGTCAACTTTAATCGTTTAAAATGTAAATTTCCCAAAAACAAAAATGTGGCTAGTGAACATGCTGTGTGGCTAGTAACTTTGGAAAATGACTAGCCACATTGGCTAGTGACTAGCCACATTGGCTAGTGAGCAAAAAAGTTAATGTCAAGCCCTGATCGCCATGTCCCTCACCCCCCCCCCCACACACACACACACAGCACGCTCAGCACAGCAGGCTCAGTACACAGTTAGGTTCTAAATTCCACTGGGAATTGTACTTGAGGAGAAAGCATGTTCACGTATACTAAGCATCTAATTTAGATGCCATTGTGTTAATGTATTATGAAGATATTCTCTGCTAACTTTGCCCAATTCACATTCTCTGTTTGCGTTAGGTGTGTGCGTATGAACATCTGCATGTGTGTTCCATTTGAACTACTATTAGTGTGCCTGGGTGTGTGTTTCAGTGTGTGGGAGGCAAAGAACCACGCCTGCCACAGTGAAATCGTGATCTCTCTCAAATCCTTTTAATTAACATATAACAACGGCACTCTAGACCCTCTGCATATACCCTCTGCAAAAAAAAAAAGAGGCCGAGATAAAGCTTTGCTAAATGACACAAAGTGACACCTGTAAGGAAGGCTTTAATCACCAACATGTTACCAACATTCACTCTGCAGTAGCAGGCTGCCGCCTTCCCTGTACAGTGTTTTGTCATCACGATAGGCAAGCAATCACCACTGATCACACCACACCTCTATTTCTGACAGACCGATGTTATTTACATGATCGCAGTAAAGCGGGAAACATATTTGGCTGGGTGTGGCAACGCACAAGGATCAATGAAAGTATAACATAAAATGTCAAAATGTAATTTTTCTTCTTCATGACAGCAGAAAGATGTGGTGACAGCTGTTGTTGTGGTGTTGTCACTTTCCAAAGGACATCTATATAAGAACTTAGCACACATATACACGTTGTTGTCTCGTCATCATAAGCATGCCTGAGTATGCACGCTCCGTCTGCTGTCAGATGTTAACCTCATCATGTACGAGTCCATACAACCAAATGCAGGACTATACACACAGTTGAGGAGATTCATCTCTGACTTCAGAATTTAATCTCTCTCTCTCTCTCACTCCACACACAGCTCTCACAATTTAATCAGGGACAAACACTTTAGCTGTCCTCATCCGCTAGATTGCTGACAAGAGGTGTCCATCTTGAGGAGACAACAAACTCATCACAGCCATACAGACAATATGGTGATGGGTGACCTACAACTACTTCTGTTGTCAAGTGAGGGCTTCTGGTCTAGAGGTGAATGAGACTGAACACTCACATTAAGAAACAGAAAGACAAAACAGCTGCAAAGACCAGCACATTTTTATGACAAAAACTGAGACGGCTGATTGAATAAAACAGAAATGTAAACCAAGGTGATCCAGGAACACAAACACTGACAGATGTCTTACCTTGTGGTCATAAGGGTTGTAAGAGTGGAAGAGTTGTGACAGCTCTTTAGTCCTCTGCTTTTTCTGCAGACAATAATAAAAAATAAATAAATAAAATGAATTTAATGTTTAAAAGCCATTCATACAATGCATGTATAATACAGACAAGAAAAGGGTAGATAGTAATTGTAGATACTGGCGTATATAGTTTGATTAAAAACAATTCATATGTTCTACAAAATCTTTCTGAAAAGTTAAACATATAATGTAAGCACCCCCTGATTATTTCTACACTGTCTACTTTTACTGTAGGCATTGTGAGAAAAACAGATCATATTTTATATAATAAAATATTGTCCCTTGGCATGTCCTCGTCCTCTTCTGCTTGTCTGACAGCTAGAAAAATACAAATACATACTGTATTGCATAAATATGGACGTACAGTCTCACTCATGTTAATTTACTGAGTCACTTAAACAGAAGGAACACAAATCACCATGGCTAAGAACAACTTCTAGAGTAATTCATTAATTCTATAAAATATGGAATAAACAGAGGGGGAAAAATAAATAAAAAATGTCCACCAATAATATACTTGCATAGTTTTTCTCATTTTATTCCTGCTCAAAATCTGGCCTTAACCTTGCTTGTCCTTAATGTGTAATGAGATGCACAAGCGTGAGACATGACTGTTTGATGTGTGGCAATTGTTAATCCAACCAGTTACATGACGCCGACACAGTTACAAAGAGTGCTAATTAGCTCACTGATTAGGCCATGTCTGGCTAAGGGGGAAGAATATGTGTATATGCTACTCTAGCTAAAGAGGATATGCATTCATTGCCATGCTCCTCCTCTCTCTGACCTGAGGCCAGATATGTACATATGGAGCAGACAACTACAAACACATGCAAAGCATCATTACAGCGTGACAAACAAATGCAGCTTCAGGATAGGTAAAGGCAGCCTGAGGATGTGGAGAAGAGAAGGGTGGTATGGTATGGTGGTCAGGATGTGTGGTCAAGTTTACAAAGACGGATATAGTTTCAAAAGACATGCTGTGCTAGTCTTTAGAATGGAAGGATGGAGTGGCCAAATTAAGAAACTAAGGGCTAAACAAAGTGAGCACAGCAGTGTAATAGAGAAGATGTGGCTAAAAGGTAAATGCAGGAATGACGAGGAAAGGAAGGTGAAATAAAGGTGTTAGGGTAGAAGTGTTTAAAGGTGGCGATCGTAGTCCTTGCCCTCGGCCAATTACCGCTTTGACTTCGTCTTTCTGTCTCTAGTGAGGGCCATCCTTTCATCAGTGCACCTCTCATCGCTCCTTGCCTTACTCTCTATTCCTCCTGTCTGTGTATACCTTCACTTCTTTATTCCCCCGTGTTGTATTTCTACCAATCTCTTACTCACTCTCTGCTCACCTAGGGCTCTTGTGAGCCATACAATCCTGTAATCATCGCCCCTGTCCTTCTACCATCCTCTCGTTCTTGTTTTCACCAGATTCCCTCTCGCTCTCTCTCTGCCAAAGGGCTCTCCAGAACCTCCAAATCCTCTTTTCTCGTGTTCTTTGCCTTTCCACGTATCCCTCAGTGCTCCCTATGTTTTTTCTCCAGTGAAGGAATACTCATACTAATCATTCTGTCTTCACTCTCTTACCAATCCTCCCCCTTACAAGTCTGTCCCTCCACAATCTCTCTCTCTGTGCCTGGAGCACCTCAGGTGAGATCAATTCTCTCATCATTTTTCCTCAACACCATTCTCTCTCCTCCTTCTATTCCTTCATCACTCTCTCATCATCACTCTGTATTCGGTGATACTCAACTGCATGTGTGTGTGGTAGGTGATTGGGGGCTGGGGGGGGGGTAGTGAGGCTTTCTCAACCCACAATGAGCTCCCAACAGAATTTACCCAGTTCAATAGCACATACACTGCATGCACTATTATTTGGCAAGTATGAATGAATGAAAAATTACTTCTTTGCACATATTGGAGTTAATCATTTTCAGGTGATATGTATTTGTGTAATGAGGGACGGTGTGGCAAAAGTGAATGACATCTTATATCGAGGAGTGCATGATTATTAAGCAGCTTCATTACTTCAGGGAAAATAGGCAAAAACGAGATTTAACTGACACTGAAAAGTCAAAAATTGTAAATTCCCTTTCAGACGGATGCAACACTCTTGAAATAGATATAGAACTTTTAAGGTGTGGCCACTGGACATTCAAACGTTTTGTTGCGAATAGTCAACTGGGGCGCAAAACGCGCATGGCGAATTCCAGGACCAAGAACCCATTATCCTCCAGTGTCACCATACTCCAGAACTGCAACCTACATGTAGTGTCCAGAAGCAAAAGGTGCCAAGAGCTGGCCAAGGTCAGGAAGGCTGAAAAACAACCACCACTAAATAAGATTTACAAGTTGAAGCATTTAAATTTAACAAATCTTTTATGGACAGATGAAATGAGAGTGACTCTTGACAGGCCAGATGTATAGGCCCATGGCTGGATCACAGATGGACACAGGGCACCACTTAGACTCAGGGACCAGCAGGAGGAGGGATATTGTTATGGGCAGCTATCATTAAGGATGAGACAGTTGGACCTTTTTGGGTTGAAGATGGACTGAAACCAAACTCCCAAACTTACTGCAAGTTTCTGGAAAATACTTTCTTGAAGCAGTGGTATAGGAAGAAGTCCTTAGTTTTCAGGAAGGCCATGGTCTTTATGCAGGACAATACTCCATGCATCCAAATACTCAACTGCTTGGCTAGCCAGCAAGGGCCTCAGGCATGACAAAATAATCACATGGCCCAGATCATTACCTGAGTTGAATCCTATTGAGAACTTTCACAAATGTCACATTTACAGTCAGGGAAGACAGGATTCAGGAGGCTGTGGTTGCTGCTTAAGCAAAAGCTGATAGTGAACAGATCAAGAAACTGACAGCGTCCATGGACGGAAGGCTCATGGCAGTTACTGAAAAGAAGGGCAACCATAATGGTTACTAATTGTTATATTTGAAAGGACAGTTTTTTTGTTTAATTGTCACTTTGTGTTGTTACACTTTAAAAGTCTGAATAAACAAGTAATTTGATAGAAATTATTTCAGTAATTTAGTTGCTAATAATTCTGCATACCTCTCCTGAGCAAGACAAAACTCACTTTTTCATTCATCAGATTTGAGGTATGTTTTGGTTTGACTGAGAGCATTGTTTGAGGGTGTTTGTTCAACGATAAAATGAATACTGAGTAATACAATTTACCTAATACATCCAAAAACACACACCAACAAATGCTCACCCAAACATATGCCGTACAATCAAAGGTGCAATAACATGTTAAATACAAGGTCATTCAATGGCCAACATGAAAATAGGAGTAAAGAGTCAACTCAAAGAGAAAAGCAACAGATTAAAGAATAGTTACAAAATGCCAAGAGAAAGAGAACATCAGAGAACTTAATTAAGGGGAAACATTATCTCATTACTTGTGACTTGTGACCCTATAGTCTTGTAGTCTTCTCAAGAAAGTTGATAGTGATATCCTCGGTTTAAATCCAAGGACTAGTGTGGAAAAAGCTGGCTGAGGGGAAGTGAGTGAGAAATATTATTTCACAACAGCTGCTGCTGGGGTGCCCTTGAGCAAAAACTACACACCAAGTTGAACCTGTGCAACTAATCAGTAGCCACTAGCAGAAGCCTGCACTGGGGAGGCAGAGATGTGTAAACCTTGCTAATGTGAAGCATGATGAGGTAGAGGAGCTCTACCACATATACTCTGAGACCTGAGAATAACTGATGTAAACAACCATCAATGAAAAGACAGGCAGACTTTATCCAACTCTGCACAACATTTGTCAATTCAATTCAATTCGCTTCATTGGCATGACTAATATTGCCAAAGCATCACAACATTTGTCTTTATTGTTCAAGGTAGGATTTGTCAAACTGGATTATAGTAGTTTATACAATACAAATAATCACTCGATTAACTTACTATCCAATACTTCTCTGACAAGACAAAAATGTATCGTCTTTCCATAAAATATTTCCTAAAAATCATATATTATATATATATATATACATACTGTATATATATCAGTGTTACCTTTTTTAGTATTACCTTTTCTATTCCATTGTATCTTTAATTCTAAGAGCTTTATTAGTGTGCTGTACGTGTGTTTTTTGTGGTCCATCAACCAGAGAAGTTAATCTATCGTGCCATCAAGGTTGTGTTAGTGACAACCCAGCAATGCAAAGCCACTGTGTGCGTTTGTGTATGTTTTTCTGTGAACCTGTCACCGTGGCGATGATGAACGATGGTTGTTACCATTACGTCCATCTGTTGTTGCCGCCAGAGATGGATGCTGCGTCTAACGGGGAAGTGACATTACATGGAAGTATACACTCATACACAGACTCCAAACACATGCAGGAGTGGTGTAGACAGGAGCAAACACTGCTGCCAACAGCATGTCAAAACTTGCATACTGCATAAACACAGCTCTACCATATAAAACCAGGGGCGCTACAATAGAAAACTGTTTCCCTTGGCATAGTTGAATATAAAGATTTTAGTCCATGTAACTGAAATACCGTGAGCCTCAAACTCTATTGTTTCCTCCTTCATATGTAATTGTCGCACACCTAAATACCCCCCGAAAAAACAGCCCACGTTCTAGAGCTCTAAGGCTGTATGTTGTGCAGGACAGTGTTGCTCACAGAAATTCCTTTTACAGTTATGAACGAAAGGTAAATATTTTCTGGTTTTCCATCTGATGTCCTCCGGCTGCTCTGCCTCAACTCTAAGATTTATGAAGTTTCCTGATGGACAGATAGCTTTACTTCTTGCTAACGCTATAGGTTACTAACCGCTATTAAAAAATACACAGTAGCTGCTGTTATAAGCTGGCTCTGAAGCAGCAGTCCAAAGCTTCTGTAGTAATGTTAGAGGTGTAATCACCAGCACAACCCCGGAGCACCACGCTTCCAGTCTGGGCTGAATCAGCAACAGGACGGCTCGCTGCACAGCTGACTGAGAAGCTAACTTAGTAGCACTAGCTGCTGATAGCAGTAGTTGGCTGCTACAGTAACCAGTAACAAAGTATGAGAAGGAGACATTTTAACATTAAAGCATGTAAACATTTTCTAGTAGTAACCCTAAATTAAAGTTTGAACATGAAAATGAGCATTCTACAGCACCTTTAAAGTTACATTTCAGTCAAAATCACATTACGCATGCACTCATCAGGTGATTAAAGTTATAGTCAAAACACATAGGATGTTTGTGCTTGTCTGTACATTTAAGCATGTGTGCATGTTGTAGCCGTAGGCTCTAAGTTTATTAGCAGTTCTGTGAGATGTCAACTCCAAAAACACAGGGTATGCAAAGGCTGTTTGTCAAACACAAGTATTTTATGTCACAATGAGCAAGGTCATGGTCTTGGTTTAATGTTTGTGTACTGCAGAGAAAACGCTTAACGCGTGACTCCCTGACACGAGGCAGTAGGAATGTGTGTATGTGTCTGTCTGTTCATGTGCCCATATGAGTAAGTACATGTATGTCAGCATGCCCGAGTGTGAGTGTGTTGTGGGGCAAGGTAACAGTGATCTTGCCTAAGCCTGTGCTGTATTAGCTTCTGGCTCACCAGTATGTGCCCGTTTGTCTTTCCCTAATGACAGACAGATGTTAGTGCTATAGAGCCTACACCCATGGCACATGTGCGTGTTTTTTATTCCTCCAAGGAAAACCTTAGGCATAATTTGTGTGTGGTTGTGTCCGAGCGTGCAAAGGATTACCATTTCCTGAGGCATCGCAACTAGAGTGGTCACAGTGGTGGTGCTCTGTGTGTTTGACCATTCTCTCTCTACAGAGGTCAGGAGACATAACATGTTTCAGCTATGTTGACTTGTTTTGTTTTTTTTGCTCACATGTCAGATTTGTTTTTATAAACAATTGGAACAACCCAAGTCACAAGGAATCTGATCTTTTCTCGTTCGACTTTGGGCCACTTTCATATGTGGTCTAAATCAGATTGAGGGCAGTTTTTGGAAATGCAACCTCAGTCTGCACAGTCAGGGTGGAATTCATGCAACTCTGACGTCACTCTAGAGCGACCGTCGTAACAATTCTGTGTCACGTGTTTGCTACTTGTCTAGGTGGAAACAGTAGAAAGAGAGAGTTGTAGGTTTTATATGTACTGTACAGTTTGAGAAACTGTAATGATTGCAATGAGAAAGTTGTGAACATTATGCACCAATTAGGAGAATTGTGTCCATGTGAATATCAGTAGGGTTATCAGGTGTGAGCTAACCTAATACAAAAAGTACTAAAGTAATCTTAGAGAGCTATGATTACTTTAGTACTTTAGTACGACAGCGTGCTGCGTGTGATGCTGTATTATTTTTTTGTGTATGCGGGTCTCTTTCAGGCTGTGGCAAGTTCACACTGGAGTCCGACATTGGTCACATTTTAAAAAATTAAGTGAACAGTCAATAAAAATAAAAAAACAGATCTGGGCAATAATTCAGAACTAAGGATTAAGGCCCTCAGTGTAAATGTAGCTTAAGGTATACACAAGCAATATACTGTGAAATGTTAACACAATGGGAGAAACTACATTTATTTTGCTTCCCTCGAGCTCAATCAATGTGATATGCTAAATGGAAACAGGAATATGATTGTGTGCATGTGAGCTATGATCACAGTCACCATATATGCAGTGTGTTAAAGCTGGTCTTCATTTTGCATAACAAGAAACTATAAACTTCCCCCTACGACCATGCACGGATAAGTGGTTGAAGATGAAGGATGGGTGGATCTCTCTTTTGTCTTTTGAGACAGTATCTGACAGAGCAAAGTCACATTATTTAAAAGAAATATCAGATTTTTCTTCATTCATTTTATTTTCATGCCATCACTATGACTATTAAAATTAAAATTGTGAAAAACATCTAGCAAAGTGTTAAAGTGTTAAAGCAAAGTATTAGTCACTGTGCAAGTAAAATTCCATTCTGCTTTAAACGTGTGTCTTTCTTTTGGATTTCTATTTTTAAATTAATCATAGCTAATAATCATGTTTGTTTTCTACTACTTTGTTACCCTTCTGCAGCATCTACAAAATTCCCGCTCAAAGATCTGTAAAGTTCCTTTTTTATAAAATCTACACTTATGTGTTACTTTTTTTACTCTGACCTAGTAGAGATGTTATTTGTACATTCATTCTTTTCAGCTAGTTAAAACTCTGGATTGAACAGCTCATCGATGACCTTTTCAGGTAAAAAAACCCCAAATGCATTTGAATGTGGCAAACAAAAACATGATCATTAAAAAGCAATGTGTTATCCCTTACACTATTAGTAGACTAGGTCCTCGTTAATCAATTTCAGGCCTACCTGGCCCCAGACAGCAACTTAACCATTAACTCAACCTTAATACCTGTTAGACTGCCTTTAGTCAGGTGTTATCATCTCCCCTGATATGTCTGAGTGTAAGTGTCTGTATTGTAACAGACGAAGGAGGAAAAGCATGCATGTGTGTCAATGCATGTCTTTGTTTGTGTGTATGCGTGCGTGTGTGTGTGTGTCCATGCGTAGATAAATGATAGTGAAGCTAGGAGATGGAGCTATAGTGGCTGGACCAGCTGTTTCACTTTGACAGCTGCCACACTGGTGCCTTGTGGGTAATGGAGTTCTTAACCAATTACAATCTGGGGAAATTAAAAACACTGTCCCACTAGACCACACTAATCTCATTCTCTATCACTTTTTTCTCTCTTTCCCTCCAGCAGCTGCTCATTCTCAACTCTTCCTTGCATACCAATAGAGATCCCAACACACACGTACACACCCCCCACCACTCAGCAAGTCCATTTATCAAGGCTAAGTTCCAGTCACCTGGGGATGATTATGGAGATCCAAGCTAATAGCATTCACATCCCTTTATTCTCAACATGCTTCCTCCATCCCTCCATCCCTGTGGTCTCCTATTCCTTCCATCTGCCTCTGCTCTCCCCTCCATACTGCATTCTCTAACATATCATCTATTACAATAGGTAATAAGTCAGACCTCCAGATACTCCAAAACACCTAAACCATATCGGAGCTAGACCCTCTCCAGCTCTCTCCAGCTTCTGCTTCACTCACTGACTTACTGAGACAGATCCAGTTTTTGAATTCAAAAATATGTTTCTGTCATCACTGGAATACAGACTGCAGAGCAAACCATGTTTCTTAATGTATTACCATCAAAGATGTCAGTATTTCCAATTATATGTATATGATGAAATATTAGTAATAATATACTAGTAGGTTGTCATGTTTCATTTTTACACACTTTAGGTAGAGTGTTTTTTTTGCTACTTCACCAGCCAACTATCGGTGGTCAAAAAACAAAGGACCAAATGTGGCAACACTAACTAACTTACAGCAAAACATTTCACTTTCATTTGTTGTTACTTTTACATAATGACAATTATCGGATTATCTCAGCTACTTATATTTTAGGCAATTTTCTGCATTTCCACAAAGTGATATACTAATAATGGCCTTTGGATTTAGTACTGATTGGCCTGATAATATTCTTTACAACAATGAGAAATAATATTTAAGTGAATGTAGGAATAATGGAAAGTTTTACTAGGGAGAAAGCCCCCCTCTGTGCAAAGATACCTAACCACTTCCTAGTAAATGCCTCTCTAGATGCCACCTCTGGATGTGTTCCAATTGAGCAATGACCCTACACTACACACCTTTACCTACCTGCTTTTAAGTCCCAAACCACCTTACATCATCTGTATGTTGGTATTACAATAACAATGAATGAGTCAGAATATCTGCTTCACCTCCTACAAACAGTGGTGCTGCAAACGTCAAGCCTGTGTCCCATACAAATAAAAAATAAAAGGTGAATGTCTGCACTTGCTTTTATAAGGCAGAATGTGCTACATTAATGTAAACAGCAGACAGTGGACCATCTTCACCACAGCCAAATGGTGACTTGTTCATCAGCTGCCACATCTAGTATGTGAGCACTCAAAGTGGCTAATTACATTTCTAAGGGGGTGGGGCTCCTTCAGGTCTCACAATGGGCATGTCCCTGTAGCTTTTCCTTTCTGTCTCACTTTGTTTCCTTCATCATCTCCCTTTCCCTTTTAGCCTTCCTTCCCATCCTCCATCCTTCCTTACCTTCTCTCCCTCTGTCTCTGCTTCCTCCTGCATCTAGTTCTCCATCCATCCCTCCCGTGGCTATTCAACACAGTTGTGTTCCAGACAAACCATCTGGTGCACTTTATTAATGACTGACCCTACATGGCCTAGACGTCGCCTAGCTGCCACCACTTGCTGAGTGTGTGTCTGTCTGTATGTCTGTGTACGTGTGTATATGGGTGTGTAAGAACAGGTGCATGTTGACTGATGATGTGATGTTGTGTGCAGCTTTAACCACCGAAGCAGGTGTACTGGTTACAGGGACCATAACGTATTATTCTGACTCTCTCTCTCACACTTCACTATTTTCTGTCGGGCACAGATAACTTAAATTTTAAAATTTTAAAGACCAGAGAAAATGGCAATAAGAAATGCAGGGTGACACCATAAACACAGAGATCTTATTCTAATTTTTACCCTATTCTAAAACAATTGCCCAAGTGAAGCAAGCCACACCTTTTGATGTCTGTACAATTCGCAATGCTTAATCTGTGATTTAGTATGACGCTCGTATTCATTAAATAAACAATCAAAATTATTTCACATGTAAAAAGAAATGATTCCACAGAAACCAGCAATATTCCGCAGCCTGACCATCAGAGTTGCCTGTGGAATGAAATCGTATAGATGCACGCTGACATCCAACTGCTAACAATAAAGGCCGGACACAGATGGAGGAGAAAAAACGGAGAGGGGGGAAAAGATGAGAAGAACAGAAGTAGTGATGTGGTTGTCTGGGGATTGATCCCTCGAAGACACACTCAGCTTCTCCTCAGAGAATGAAGAGAGATAGGAGGGAGGAGGGGAAAAGAGAATGACTTATGAAGATGTTCTACTTGAAAGAGATGTGTCAACACTTTGATGGTAAAGACTGAGAGTGTGCAATGGAAGAAGAGATTTGGCACATAGTATAGCATATAGTATAATGTAGGAGGTCAAACTAAAAGGTCACAGAAGAACATTTCAGGCCAAAGATTCAATGTGAAATGTTTTATGCTTTCTTAGATAACATGATACAATAATGCAACGTGTGGATGCAAGTAATGATGTAAATAAGTAACTATGTATGGGCCTACTTTGAGTGGAGAGTGGATTCGCCAATAGAAAAGTACCAAGCTGAGTGATGAATAAGCAGTGATTCTTTCTGCTTATTAGAAAATAATTAAATAACAACATACACTCACTGGCCACTTAATTAGGTACATCTTGCTAGTACTCGGTTGGACCCTTTTGCCTTCAGAACTACCTTAATTCTACATGGCATACTTTCATCAAGGTGTTGGAAACAGTACTCAAAAACTTTGGGCCTAATTGACGTGATAGATGATGCTGCAGATTTGTCAGCTGCACATCCATCACATTCCACCATATCCCAGCCTAAACTGTAGAAGGTGGAATGGATCCATGCTTTCATGTTGTTTACACCAAATTCTGATCCTACTGTCTGAATGTCGCAGCTGAAATCGAGTCTCATCAGAACAGGCAATGTTTTTCCAATCTTCTATTGTCCATTTTTGGTGAGCCTGTGTGAATTGTAGCCACAGTTTACTGTCAGGACTGACAGGAGTGGCACCTGGTGTGGTCTTCTGCTGCTGTAGCCCATCTGCTTTAAGGTTCAATGTGTTGTGCGTGCATTAATAGTATTCTGCATATCTTGGTTGTAAAAAGTGGTTATTTGACTTACGGTTGCTTTTCTGTCATCTCAAACCAGTCTGCCCATTCTCCTCTGACCTCTGACATCAACAAGGCATTTTTGTCCACACTAATGCCACTCACTGAAAATTTTCTCCTTTTCTGACCGTTCTTTGAAACCCTAGAGATGGTTGTGCATGAAAATCCCAGTAGATCAGCAGTTTCTTAAATACTTAGACCAGCCCGTCTGGCACCAACAACCATGCCACGTTAAAAGTCACTTAAATCCCCTTTGTTCCCCATTCTGATGATCGGTTTGAACAACATGTTTAAATGCATTAAGTTGCTGCTATGTGACTGGTTGACTAGCTATTTTTGTTAACATGAAACTGAACAGGGGTACCTAATAAACTGGCCAGTGAGAGTAACTTTATTTAACCAAAATATGTATGTATAATTGTGCATCAATCCATGCTAAAAGATGAGTATGAGTATAATGTGGCCCTGTCAAACAGTGATGTAGCTGAGAAACCTGTGAGGCAAAAGGTCAAGGGCTGCTGATGGCGATGTGTTCAATATTACTACTCGTTTACACACATCTTTCCCAACAATTATGGCTTCATTAGCTGCTATTTCTTTCATTTGGCAGCAGACTGAGAGAGAGACAAAGAGAGAGAGTATCTGTCAGAAGTTGAGTGATTATACAGAGAACAATAAGAGGTCCAAATGAAGCTGCAATACCATGAGAGGATTTGTTGCAGTTACTCTGCTAATGGCCTTTCGATCTTGGCTCCAGTACACCTCTAACTTGTTGAAGTCAAAGGAAGAATTCTGTATTGAAATAACCTTTAAATTTTTCCAACAAGAGTTAACAAACAAAATTCCACCTATTTTTTGTGGCAAGTCTCATAGTAAGTTTTCATTTAATATATAGCAGCTTTAAGACTTTTTGCGCATGTTGACTTGACATGACTTATCATATCACAATCAGTTGCCAACTCAGTCCCTCCCAGGTATTCTCCTCTCCAACAAATTTGTATTTTCTAGTCCCAGTTACCAGAAAAAAAGAAAACAAACAAACACACACACACACACGTGTCTACACACATCTTTCAAGATTATATAATATTAAAATTCATACAGAAGTCATGACAGAACTGGAACAGGCTTTTACATTTTCAGATGACAGGAGGCCTGCCTGTGTTTCCTTAATACACTTGCATGCAAATTACTGTGTTCACTAACAATATATGCACACACAAACAGCACATACACACAGTGTCAGTACAAATAGCTTCACCTACAATAACAAAGTATTACTGCTCATAAAACAGCTCCTGCTATATTTCAAGATTTAATTTGGTTAATCGTTCACTTTATAAATATTTTGGCTGGTTTTAAACTAATATTTAAACCCCCTGCATTCCACACACACACACACACAAACACACTCTGTAGAGTTTTGTTAATCATTATTCTGCAAGAGACATATAAAGAATATTTATCTTACTAACAGCAACCTAAGAAAGCAGAAGAAATCTGGTGCACCAGCTAAGTGTGCATGTATATATGGTGTCTGGTTAACAATGCTGTTAGTCCGGTCATGTTTTCTGCTTTGCAAAATTTACAGCCTTGCAATAAAGGCACTAAAGTAATAAGCTGGAGATACTGGATTTTGTAACTTGTGTATAAAGGTAAAGTAAACTGTGCTACCAAAGTGACCACAACTCGTTCACACATGAGCAGCTATATTTAATTTAGCCCAAATCACATATAATAATAAACTTGATGATATGTCAGATGACTATTAGTAAAGGAGTCGCAGTTTCCTTGTCCACACTTACCACTTGTGCTGGTACTTGCTCCATCTTGGCGGCAGGTGTACCGGGCCTGGGGTAGAACTGGTTGATGAAGAGACTTGGAAATCGGTAGAGTTTCACCAAGTCTACTGTTTCTCTGAAGTCTTCATCTGTCTCGCCAGGAAAACCGCAGATTATATCTGTAGCAATGGTCACACCTGGGACCCTAAGAGACAGACCAAGAGAATCGTTTAGGACGTATATCAAAGTTTTCCTGGTTCTAAAATCATTTTTAAAGACAACTGATACTGAGGTGCCATTTAGACAGGCACTTAACTTCTGCTTAATGTCTGACGTTGCAAAGAAATAGCAAGCATGATCCTTTGACCTTCCCTGGATAAAAGTTACCATTGAAACTGCATAATGTTATCAGAGGGATAAACAACCATGACGCTATCCTATAGTATTTGGCTCCAACTCCAGTTCAGTCTGTTAGTCCCAACAGCTTGTGTATAATTGTTATGCATCTAATTCCACATAACGTATTTTCACTTATTCATTATTTAATTAACGAGCATCATGGAGGTCTGCATCCTGTATTCCAGACAAAAAATTTGCACGCACCACAGCATTAAAAAAAAGGCTAAAGCCTCTACCCCCTGGACTCATTCAGCCAATCAAATCCTGATTAGCAAACTCTGTTGCCAATCGTTAGCTATTGATTATTGACCCGCTGGCTCATTGGATTAATCATAGCCAGTAGGCTGTGGGAATTGATGCAATGATTAGTTCTGTGTGTTTTGTTTGTACTGACAGCAGTGAGACAGCTTTTAAAAGAACTCCAAAACAAAGTGATTGCTGTCTGTCAGAACACCATGCATCTCTACAGTGAGTGTTTTGACATGCTGGCATAGAGTTGCAAAGGTTGGGCTTGATCCCAAAGGCTTTTCACATCATTCCTGATGGCTAATAAAGCTGTAAATTAGCAAAAAAAGGCATCAATATGAGAACTCTACAGGAAACATTATTTAATTCATAATATCGCTCCAAGCAGCCACATTATTTGTGGAAGCTGGCTTACCAATTGTCTGTTTTTTCGAGGATGTAGTTATTTGCTAGAATGGCCTTTTTTCTCGTTAAAGATAGACTGGGAATGGTATAAAATACAAAAATAATTGGAAATCATTCTTAATACAAGCGAGCCAAGCTATTGATTAAAAGGTTTCTAACATCAAACATCTAGATGCAGTGGAATAGACAAGACACTGCAGCTATTTAATGTAAAGTGCAATGTCTTTAATGGCAAGAAGTCCAGTAAAAGAACCCGGTCATTAGTAACAAACAACTGAGGACATTTTCTTTGAAAAATCCTGGGATGGAATGGAAGAGGAAGACCATAGTGACTGTGCAAACTATCAATCTCCTGGTAATTTTGGCTTGCTCCTTTCTATTCACACCTTCATTTTAGCTTTTTTCTTGCCGCTCCTCTCTCACACTCTTTTTTTAAACAAGCAACATTTTTAAATAAGCATCTCACCCTTGATGTTGTAATTCCTAAACTGTATATGTCGCCTGCTACAGATAAGCACCTGGCTGAAAATGTGCTTACACAAAACAAAGACAGGAACTGAATAACAATATGCAGATTATTGCATCTCTTGTTGAAAATCATTCAAAACTGTATGTTTTAAGAAAAGAAATAAACACACATAAGCATACACGGCAGACCGATTGAGAGAGAGACAGCTCAAAAGAGACATTAAGAAAAGAGTGGAAAACACATTCTCTGCAATCGACAACATGATGCATCTTTAATTACATTAACTTCTTGCATCTGCAACTGCATGATAACCTCTGACCTATTGATGATTTCCAATTGGCTGTCATTAATATTAACCAACGGCCTGGAGGCACAGGCATCCTTGACCTCTTAGATCTGCCTGACAAGTACCCTTACAGAAAAGTAAAACTAAAAAATAATTAAAAACCAAACTCTAAGCATGGAATGGTTAAATCCACGAATTAATGAATAATTCTCTATTTGTGATTAAAATGTACCCTCAAGCAGTGGTTTTAAAACCCCTGAGTATTTAAAACAAAATACATGGTTTAAATCCTTTACTTTGTTAGGTAAACAAAGGACTATTTGAAGCCTGTAGGCTTTCTACAATAATTAATCAAGAAAAGCCTTTGGAAAATGGAAAGATATAGTTTATTTTATGGAGACAGGGTACCTTACTGTGTCCTTGTGTACGCACATTATGGTCATCAGTTAAGTAATTGTTTTGGTAGGCATGTGGGTTTAGTCCAGGAGCCACATTTGAGAAATGTTGTGCAGCCTATGGGATCTAATAGCAAAAAAATTCTTGTCCTTCAGGGATAAAGGGAAAGTTTGAATAAACTGAAATTATTTATTGCTATTTTATGCTCTCATCACAAGAGTATAAAATATCTATAATACACTCCCCCAAGCTATTTCATTAATGACAGTGGGAGGGAAGGTAAATAAAAATTAGCAATGCAAACAAACAAGCACATTTCTTTTCTGGCCCCAATTGATAACTGTGTCTTTTGCATCTCCCCAAGGCTTGTATATCCAATTTGCTATGGTCCTTTGGTGGTAGTGGTGGTGAGGAGGTACATATTGTAGGTAGTAGCCATTGTGTCCTTTTCATTCTTGCAGCAGTACTGAGAAAATTTACACCACTGCTGAAAAAAATGTACAATTCAGGCCAGGGGTGCAAAGTAACACATGGAGATAGAATACTGAGAGAAAGAGCAGGGAGAGAGACTGGTGTGAATTGGCTTCTGTGGATTATCCTAAGGTGGAGGCTGAGAAGAAAAAAAAAACATGCACACGCACACTGTCATTTTGACACCTCTGTCTCTCCCAGATCTAAGGGTGATGGAGGTGTGATCTGTGATACTAATGAACAAGAACCACACAGATACTCTCCTTGTTAAAATGAGAGAGGAGAAATGTATCTTGTTATTGTTCACCTTTCCGAAAAAGAGTGTGCGGGAAACAAAGAGGTAAAGATACGGGGACAGAAAAGGAGAAAATCAAAAAAAGATGACAGATTAGGAGTCAGCTCAACTTGCTTTCAATTAAACTGATGCAGGAAGAGGGGCTATTGTTAAAACTTTATGACTGAGAAAAAGGTTTGTATGTATGAACATTTGTCACAGGGTAATGGATATAATTTTAGCAGCTGATGAGATTTCGTTGTCCCAACAAGCCCATCAGTATTTTGTATATCCATCCTACTTCTATCAGATCACATTCTGATATATATTTTTCGAAAACGTCTTCATTGTTCCGATCCAATGTGAAGGAGAGCTCAAACAGATTTGACTGCCACTGTTATACTGTTATATTCAAATTCCTGTTAGAATACAGCAGGCTATCTGTATGTGGAGCATTGTCACATTAAAACAAGACACATCTGATAATACACATAGGTTTTAAAAGGGAGATATTAGTTATCTAATCAGTATACTGAGAGAACTGGATGCAGAATAACAAAAAACACTGACAACAGTGTGTGGAAAGGAGATAAACAGAAACAGAGAACAAAATGATCTATCAAATGTGACATTATCAGCTATGTCAAGCCCAGAGAAAGAGTTAACAACGATTAGTATTAAGAAGAGAATGCCACCAGAGAAAGTGTTCTGGCAAGATGGCTGCAAGATGCCTGCTGGTTAGGAGGGCTGTGCAGTTCAGCTCTGCAATCTATTGAATATCTCAAAGACAACTTGACATCCAAGTGTTTGTTCAAGATCTGCACATTGATGTCCAAGTAATGCTTGAACTTGCAGTATTATTTCTGCGTTTTTTGACCCTCTAAGCACTTTTTTACAACATGTGCTTGGGTAACCAGCAAAAGTCCTACTGAATTACCTGAAGTCTCAGCAACTAACAATCAGCAAAAATGGTTTCAAGTTTGGCAAAAGACATGGAAGAAGTTAAGCTGAAGTTCAGCTGTCACTGAATGTCATGTCAGAGGAGCTTAGCAAAGTGCTAAAGCAACAGACAAGTCTAATGTGTCTGATTGGAGATATACAACAACTGAAAGCGACCATTAAAGAAAAGGAAGCACTGGAAAAAAGAGTGGAGGACCTGGAACAGTACACAGGAATGGATGATGTGGTGATATCTGGACTTGAGACTACTCATCGCACTTATGCACGGATAACAGCAGGAGACAATGAAGGGGAGGACGCACCACCAGGTGAACGACTCTCAATTGAGCAGCAAGTTATTGAGTTTTTCAGTAGTAAAGACATTTCACTAGACAGCAAAACTATAGCTGCTTGTCACACAGTCCCACAAAAAAAGAATGCAAGCTCACAAAAACAGAACAAGAGACCAAATATCTTCATCCGATTTGTGAGTAGAAAACATAAAATTGAGCTGTTAAAAGTTTGAAAAAAAGCTAAAGTGCACAGATGTCTTTGTGAACGAACATCTAACCAAGAAGAATGCAGAGATTGCTCATCAAGCAAGGATTCTAAAGAAGGAGAGAAAAATACAGGCTACATGGACTAGGAACAGTAAAATAATGATAAAACTTAATGGTCCATCGGAGCAGGCTAAAGTTCTAACCATCAATAATGTCTCTGAGATGGATAAATATAGATGAAAATGAACAAACTGATGAATTTGGGGTGCGGGGGAAAGAATGTATTCCCATTTTGTATCACAAAAAATGCTGAAGATGAAGATGGCCGACAGATTGTACAGACATGAGTGAAAGACACCTTAAGTGTTTTGATTTTGAAGATCACAAACTTTATGATGTAGAAAATGATATAGACCCAGAGACCAATTTCTGCCATAATTTTCAACAGGACTGTGAGTATTACTCTGATGAAAGTTTCAATGTGGGGATGGTTTTTTTCACTGAATCACTTCAACAACAGGAGCATGCAAAGTATTTATTTTAAAATTAAAAGTTACTTGCAAACCTTCAAGGAGAAATTTAGTGTGGTAGCGATTTCCGAAACTTTGATCAGTGAAGAAAAAGAACTGTTCGATGGTTTAGATGGATATCAAATGTTTGTCCAGAATATGTACCGTAAAAGGGGAGGTGGTGTTGCATTGTTTGTAAGGTCTGGTTTAAGATGTAAAGTTAATGCTAACATGACATTTTCTACTGATAATTTGATGGAATGTTTATCCGTTGAAATTGAGGGTAATAGATCTAAAAATACGTTAATTAGTTGTGTTTTATCGGACCCCAGGTTCCTGTATAGATAAGTTTAGTAAGACAATATCAGAAATTCTCGAGAAGCATAATGAAAAGTTTACCTTTGTTTGTGGAGATTTCAACATTGATTTATTAAAATCTAATGAGCATACTAAAACATCAGAATTTGTTAATACTATGTTTAGTTTAGGTTTCTATCCATTAATATTAAAGCCAACTCGAATAACTAAAGATAGTGCCTCATTGATTGATAATATTTTCATAATCAAATCTAATGTGAAAACAAAAAGTGGACTTTTAGTAATAGATATTACTGATCATTTACCCGTGTTTACTGTGCTGGATATGTTGAATGAGTTACATTTAAGAATGGGAAAACAAAATTTAAATTTAGTTAGACTAAAATTAGAAGTAGAATTATTAAATTATAACTGGAAATATTTACAAGAATTTATGATAGTCATTGACCTTTGAAAAAATGTAAACAGAAACAAAAAAATAGGTTGTCACCTTGGATGACAAAGAGTTTAGAAAAGTCATGTAAAAAGAAGAACAAGCTATATGGATTTTATTAAGTGTCCAACCAAGGAAAAAGAGGAACAGTATAAAAAATATAAAAACAGATTAACATCAGTACTAAGAAAGCAAAAAAAGGATTACTATGACCAGCTATTGCAAAAATACAGACATGATATAAAGGGTACTTGGAGGTTTATCAATAACGTAATGAAAAATCATAAAGACAGAGACTTGTGTATTGTGTATCAAACATAACAACACAACAATAGAAAATAAAGAGGCTATTGTTGATGCCTTTAACCAGTATTTTGTCACCATTGGTCCAAATTTGGCTAATGAGCTACCAAAGTTTAATAAGGAATATATCAGCCCTACATTTAATAATATTAATATAATGTTTCTTGGAGGAGTATGTGACAGTGATGTTTTAGAAGTAGTAAGAAAGTTTAAAAATAGACTGCAATAATATTGACATGGCCCTATCAAAGAAGTCATCCACTGTATCATTAAACCCTTCACCTACATTTGTAATAGATCTTTCTTAACTGGAATTTTTCCTGATGAAATGAAAATAGCAAAGGTGTTTCCAGTTTATAAAAGTGGAGATAAGCAAATACTATCTAATTATAGACCTATATCCCAGTTTGCAAAAATACTTTCTGTAAATGTAAGTTGTTTATAAACAGGTTAGACTCCTTTGTTAATAAATACGATGTACTAAGTGAGCACCAATATGGATTTAGGAACAACTGCTCCATATCCTTAGCTGTGATGGAGCTTGTTGAACATGTTGCAGTTGCAGTTGACCAACAACTCAACACAGTGGGTGTGTTTATTGATTTGCGTAAAGCATTTGACACTATTGACCATGCTTTATTGCTGAAATAATGTGAACAATATGGTTTGCGAGGGGTCACACATCAGTGGTTAAAGAGTCATTTAAGTAATAGATTTCTGTACATACAAATTAACATTACACAGTCACAATTGGAAAGAGTAATATGCGGTCTTCCTCAAGGTTCAGTTTTGGGACCAAAATCTACAGTATCCACAATGTTGAAATTTATAATGTTCGCTGATGACACAAATATTTTCTGTTCTGGAAAAAATATGGATGAATTATTGCAATTGGTAGAAAAAGAATTAACTGTGTTAAAAAAGTGGTTCGACCATAAATAATAAGTTATCCTTAAATGAAAATAAAACTAAATTCATGATATTTCCTGGTAATAGGACTCACAGTAATGCAAAGTTACAGTTAAATGGAGTTGAAATTGAAAGAGTCTATGAAACCAAATTCTTAGGTGTGATCTTAGATAATAAATTTAGTTTGGAACAACATATTGAATACATTAGAAGCAAGGTAGCAAAATCAGTTGGAATACTGTATAAAACCAAAGATCTAATAAATAAAAAGGGCTTGAGTATTATATATTCCTCCTTAGTTATGCCTTATCTGTCATACTGTTCAGAAATATGGGGAAATGCAAATAAAATAAACATAGATGTATTAATTAAGTTACAAAAAAGAGCTATTAGACTTATTAATAAAGAAGGATATCGTGAACCAACCAACAAACTCTTCATTCAAAGTAATACCTTAAAATTCACAGATATTGTATATATAAAAATATTGGAAATAATGTACAGAGCATTTAACAAAAGTCTTCCATCTGGTATTCAGAAATTATTCAAGTTAAGAGAGGGTAGATATAACCTAAGAGGCCTGTTTATGTTTGAATGTGGAAAAGAAAGAACTAATGTAAAATCCAGATGTGTTTCAGTTATGGGTGTGAAATTATGTACTTCTCTGTTTAGCTTCAAAAGATCTTTAAAAAAGAAAATTGTTAATGATTATTCAGTTCGTATGTAAATCTTGTTAATACTATGTAAAAAATGTATGTGCAGTATTGTATAATTATGTATATTGTCTTTACAATTTATAATGCTGATTCTTCAGGTATATGGTTAAATAGGGTAGGCAAATATAAGCCTTGGCTTCAGCCTACTCCTTTTTTGGTTATTTCATTGTAAATTTACCGAAATAAATCATTAATTCATTCATTCTTCACCAAAAAACAAAGAGAAAAGAAAGTGAAGTGGCATCATACAGCCCTTTATGGAAGCCCTAAGCGGCCATTGATTTTTTTTACTCCGTTTTCTGAACAGGATAATTTTCACAAGATAACGAAAGTTGTTTTCCCATGACAACGGTATAATTTTCTTGTGATCTCGAGATAACAAAATACTAGTTTAATACAGGGTCGGCAAGTGCGTTTGTTAACAACAATTTCAGAATCAATTTCTGTGTCACCAGTTAGCTCAGTTGGTAGAGGACAGGACTTGCAGTCAAAGGGTGCATGTTCAATCCTCACTATGGAGGATTTTTTTTCTTCTTTTCTATCTTTTTTATTATCTTCTTCAACAAAGTTCTTATGAACAGACCATTTCACATGCTCACAATAAAGCACATGCTGGAATGTGTGCGTCCCTGCGATTGGGTCCACATCCATCAACCTTTGGACTTGTCATTTCCCCATCATCCCTAGGCAGAGGAAATTCAGGGGAATTCATTTAAACATTTCGTGACGGTATATTTGGGAACCTCTGAAATAGCCATGTGTGTGATTGGATTCCCCTGAATATCTTCAAAAGAACTTTATCGAAGAGAATAAAAAACACACACACAAAAGAAAAAAAAAAGGTCAAAAGTTGGAATCGAACACATAATTTTTTGACTCTACCAACTGAGATAACTGGTGACATGACAACCTCTCTGAAATTATCCTTAAGAAATGCACCTGCCGACCCCTGTATTAAACTAGTGTTTTGTTATCTCGATATCACAAGATAATTATCTTGTTATTACAGGACAAAGGAGTAAATAAATATTTGAATGAATGGCCGCTTAGGGCTTCCGCAGCCCTTACAATACTGACGAAGAAGACAAAAAAATTAAGAGCTGGAATTAAGACTGTCTTTTTCTTTTCTTAATCTAGTTTGTCAAGTTTCATCAAAATTAAAAAATGACATTGTGTGACAAATGAAAAATGAGGCTCAACATTTTATACCAACAGTTAAATGAAGAATTTAAATCAAATTCCCCAATGCTCATCGCCCTTATTGCCTTTTTAAAAAGCATCTTTGAATGCATGTTAAATGCCTGTTTATATAAGCTACATGTAATTAGTTCTGTTTAACACTGACTAAGACTATGAATGTGAATCTGTTTTAATGGAAAGCAAATGAATACCATGTGAATATGTTATGTATATATCTGTATGATGAGAGAAAGGAAGAGGACAACAAGCAGTCAGTCGCTAACCTCATGACTAACGCTGTGTTTCCTGAAGCTACTTCAGAATAAGCACACACTACAGCCCCTGCAGCCCCTAAATCAAAAGAAGAAAATAAGTGTGTGCTTTGTTCTTGCCATTCCTTCCATTATTCCATGGAGGCAAAGAGATCACATCCCTGAAGACAGTAGCCTCCATTAGCCATAGAGCCCTTGCAGTCCGAGTTAGCATTTACACAGCAATAATGTGTTCATATGAGACTAAAGTCTTTTAATTAAAACTCAAGATAAGCACACAGCCAGCTGCCTCAATGGGATGAATTAAGCTTCATAAAGCACACCATTGTCTTCAGCAAAATTATTATCAACTCTTTGCTTGCGGAGGCCCTCACACGTACATATATGAGTTTCCGTATACATACAGCCATCCTCTTCATCATATATTCAAAATATGTGCGCGTGTATGCAAGCGTGTTTGCACAACAGATGCCTGTGAGCGGCCCCCCGTGATAAGATGAAGGTGAGACCATTGGAAAATAAAGATGAGTGTGGTGTGGAGAGGAAGGCGATGGGTGGAGGTATGGAAGGCTGAGAGACAATCTGGGAAGGTAAATATTTACCTATTCATCTGTCAGAAAGAGACCACGCTACCCATCTGTGCTGCAGTGTGTGTGTGTGTGTTCTCTGAAATGATAATGTGTGGCACACTGGGGCCACTGTAGTGTAGGAGATGGACAGTGAAGGGAACGAGAGGCAGGGCAATGAGGAGAAGGAGAATAAGATGAAGATGTGAAAAGAGATGGGCTGTGGGGAGATTTTTTCATCAAATGTAAAATAAAGTTTGGAAAGCTGTTGTCTTGAGGAAACCCAACTGCTAACTATAATCACATTAACATGTAATCTGACGGCTTTACTCTAACGTGAGAGTGTGTGACGGAGGGAGAAAGCAGCAGCTGGGGTGAGAGTGAAAACAAATTCTACAAGGACTGAAGTTTGAAGATTACAGAACCACAACATATTGTGTGAAAATTATGCTCCAGTCAGACATTATTAATGCTCATGTGAGGTTTTCACCATGGAAGTTTCCATAAGAGACATCTGTTAACGTTCCAGGTTATCTCTTGACACTACAAAAGGTTGAAACCAAGCATGAACTTCCGGGTCTGAAAAGCGAAATATTGGTTATGATCCTACTTCCCAATTGATTTATTACCTCAGTAAACACTGTCATAATGAGCTCTCAATCTCAATCGCTAGTTTCCAGTCTTCTTCAATATAGCATGATATTCATTTAGTAATTGATAGTCCCATTTAGAGGACAATAGTACAATAGTGCAAGGTATGCTTTAGGGCCTACCTTGTGATCGACAAGTCGTTAATATGTCGACCTGTCAGTCAGTCTAGAGGCGACTGGTATCCGCTGCACTGTGTACATTTAACCAGCGCTGTTGAAAAAGCTTATTAGGATTATTAGGTTTTTCAACTTTTGTAAGTACATTTTAGCCAAAAACAAAAATAGCATGCCGGTTAAAATCACAGTTAACAGGAATTTCGGATGCAACTTGCTAACCAAGCTAGCTCCACCATCTTATCCATATATCGTCATGTTTCGGTGGCCGGTTTCAAAAAAATCAAGATGGAAACGGCCAAAATGCCACACTCGAGAGTAAAAATGGTAGTCCACAAACCAATAGGTGACGTCACGGTGACTACGTCCACTTCTTTTATACAGGTTTTGGCTGAAGCAAGTTCCATCATGTCTTTGACCTCACATCTAAATTGTAAATCCATAGTTGTTTTTCTGACTATCACCTTAAGTACATTCATCTGTCTCAATGTTACCATATATAAGAAAATATTTGACACTTTGCCAGACCGTCCCTTGTTACATTATTGAACAGAAAGCTTGTGTTTCAATGACTAAAGCGATTCCCTCTGTAAACTGTGAAGTAACACAATGTGATTTCTGCAATAGTTATGGCACATTTCTTCAAAAATCTGCCAATTATTCAGGGTCCTTCAACTTTTTACTTTACTTACTACACTTAAAATACTTGTCATAAATAATCTATTCAAGAGATGTCTTGCAAAATGAACTTGACCAGAGTCTGTGAAATATTGTTATAATGAAAAAAAAACCCATCTGCCATCAAGCTTACTTGTTTGCCTCATCAAATCCATCTCCAATACACAATATAGATAACATCACAGTTTTAAAGGTCATTTGTACCTTCATTTGCAGCAATTTACTGAGATTAAACTTCTCCTGAAGATGTGATCAACACCTCAAGAACGTGCACATCATGTCATATGCTTAACGCTTATCATGACTGCTGCCTGAAAAACATTTAATGGAAAACTGTCAACGAAGTTTAATAAACAGTTGTCATTTGCATCGTGTTACACAGGTCAGTTCTTCCTTTCTTTGATTCATCTTGATTCATGTTGCTTGTTTTTCTCTTTATTTTCTACAGGTATGGTTTTCCACCCTCACTGACATGTTTTTTTATTGTTTTTCTTTCTAAACATTGTTGTTGCTGTGATATTGCTATATGTTTGTGTATGTATTTCAATATTATGTAAAATAGCTAAAAGAAAAACCATTTAATGCACACTGTATTATATATCTTACAGAAAATTATTTCTTCCTAAAGGGGAGACTGAAGGAACCTAACCTAAGAAAGGGGAAGAATAAGGACACTTGTGAGGAGTGTGAGTAATCAGTCAGACACTTAAGTGTTTGATTTAGCAGTGGCAGCTGGAGGTAATGGCACTGTCGTGTAGTAGCTCAATTTATAGGGACAGAGAGAGAGGGAAAAAGGTCTGCTTGGTTATCACTCACTTTCCTCAACCACTTCTACCATCAAGGATGAAGAAAGGGATTGTGTGGACTCAGATGGCTGAGGAGGTGTTTGGTAAATAACCAGATAAGAGGTGGATTTCAGACAGTTTCAACATGTACAGCCAAACAATGGTTCTCACTGTGGCTCTAATCAATGCCTGTAAAATGACTATGGATACCTAAATGATACCGTGACCTAAAATCCTGATCTGGGAATAGAATTCAATGGAGATGATGTTGTTGCCTAATTCAATCTGTTCTTCAGTACGCAAGATGATATGTCTGAAAAATGTGATCAAAACAGGCATTTCAAGTCCAATTCCAAGGACAGCCATGAAATGTGTTAATATCCTTACATAAAAAATAGCTCAAAAGCACCAAGTAATGCAGGGATATGTAAGACAAGTTAGTCGTTGCATTCTAGCATTTTGCTGTAATCAACAGCTGAAGGATGCAAAAGACGCAAAAGCTGACCGTAGTATGCTTGAGCAGATTGGAGGAGTGACAGACAAATGATTGGTTGAGAGACAGAATGAGACAGGTGATGACTTCAGTTGGCCTAAGAGGAGCTGTCAAACTGTCAGAAAGACTTACTCAACCTGCATCTCTAGCTCATTCTTTCCTTAAATCCTTGCTTGCTCTCAGTCTTCTTGTGGGTTTAGAAAGTGGAGTGTGGAATGTTTTTCGTTTCACTTAGGTGAAAACCCTACACATGCACAAACACTCGAGCAGGCAGAGCTATATTGAATGCACTGAGACGTGACAGTGTTCTTGAGTTAACAGTCTCGTTCATAGCGCCATACTTTATCGTCTTTGTCCCTTAATCATCATTTCCTGGTAATGGGGATAGATGAAATTCAGTTTAGAATATTTGGCAAAAAAAGCCATCAGAAATGTATGTGTTGTGCATGTCTGGGCTGTGGGTAATGGATATCCTTTTTATTTTTTTTTAAGTGCTTATTTAGGCAAAGTCTTATTTTTTTTGCAATAGGAAATCAACTGATATTGGATAAAAGTCCAAATAAGGTGTGTAAACACGTTGGCTATGCCGTTAGTCCACTAAGTGAATACCAAATCATTTTTCTCTAAACCTGCAGTGCAAAATAACCTCTGTCTTTCTATGTAGCAGGTCATTTGTAAAGATCGAGGCGGCTGCTGTGGAATGAATGGAGAGCCAAGTAAATAATGATCCCACTGGAGTCATCAGTAAACTTTATCATTTAATGAAACAGCCTGAACACAGCAGAGCAGAACTGCAGTTCAATTTAACACACACACACTTACACAGGCAGACTCACACATACTTCATTAGCCTTGGAGAAGGATAATGAGAACACACACACACACACACACACACATTTCATTAGTTTGAGGGAGGAGTAATAAGAGTGCACATATACCACAAATCCATCCACTCACACACACATTTTTATATTTACACACATACACACTACATATACATACCACAGTGCTGTGCAAAATCTTTAGGCAGGTGTGGAAGAAATGCTGTAACGTAAGAATGCTTTCAAACACACAGTAAAAGTCTTTAAGAACTCGTCATCGAGTATTAGTGGTGGGAAAATTAATGAATTCTTAGATGCATTGCGATGCTGACGTGGAAGATTATGAATCGCTTAACAAATGTCTAAAAATCGATTAGCCTCGTCAGTCAACTTGTCTGTATCGCAAGCCGTTTTGCGCTGAACCCCACGGCCAGTGAAGCGCAAATCGCTTTCTGTCTGAAAGGGCCATAAAGCTAAACACTGATGTAAACAGTAACGTTAAGTTACCAGTATTGCCGTATAACATCTAAGTCACGAGTAAATTATAAAGTCACACACACAAAAAGTATTTATGACATTACGCATTTATTTAATCCTAAAAAAGAACAAGAAAAAAACTAAGACCTTTGTAAACAAAATTTAATACTTTGTAAATGAAATTTAAGACTTTAAAGGCCTTATATTTAGAATATTAAACTGAAAACTTTTTTAATACTTTTAATACCCCGCAGGTACCCTGATTTACTGCCAGGGATGAAGGGACAGGAGATTGAGCCAGGGAGGAGCGGAAGATTAGGTGTGTGTGTCGAACGGGTGGGTGGCTGCTGTGTATGTTGGAACTGTACCTACCTGAGAGTCCAGAGTGAGAGCCTGAACTGAGCAGGTCCAGAGCAGAATTCAGGAATATATTAGACGGACAGGCTTCCAAGAGCAGACGGGATGAGCGCTTTCTGGTAGCGGGACTAAAACAATCCGTTATTATGCATTATCACTTTTAACTTTTATTATAGCCTACTACATGTACTTCTTCAAGTATGCCAATATTTGGCATAATATAATGATTTAAATGTGTTCATTATGTTGTTGTGAGTTTGTTGCAGCCTGCTGATTCATTTTAAAATGTGGGCTATTGCAAAATGACTACCACACTGCCATTGTCATCTTTTACTAGCTGAGGGCTTCATTTTGCTTTCCCTTTGATGTAAACTGGAGCATTACATTCACTGCTGTGAGCAGAGGGCAGACGCACAAAACCCCCCCTCTCAACATTCAAATCTCAAAATTAAATATCGAATGTGTACCCAATGATCGAATATTCGAAAACTCTGGTCCAGTCCTATTTGATATATATATATATATACATATACATACATACATACATATATATATATACACACACACACAAACACACAAGCCTAAGAGGGCTGCAGCACAAAGACATGACAGGCATTAAATGGACTGTCCCTTTACACTTGATTTCAATTTCATCCAACCTTCATTAACATAGCAACAGTATGTGATTCATCATTCCATCCCGCTGTTTTGACCTTACTTGCAGAGATATGGATTACATCAAAGCACCAGATAAATGCTGGACATAAAAGCCTTACCTAAATTAAATGAACGGTGGAATAGATTTAAGTGTAGGCTTTTTTGTACCCTCTCTATCAAGCTGCTCACCCACAGCAGACTAGACATTTAGTTAACGACATAATTGCTGAAACAAACACCCATATTTTCTTTTTGTACAAAGGTAGATTTAAGGGGGTGTTTAAAAAAACCTTTCTTATTTGTTCACCACACAAACCAGTTAACCAGTTAGAAAAACGTTGGGCTCATATGCTAAAGCTGCTTCTAATATATAATAATACATTTACATTTAGCTGACTTTTTTATCCAAAGCGACTTACAATTGCTATATATGTCAGAGGTCGCACGCCTCTGGAGCAACTAGAGGTTAAGTGGATGGGTCAGAGTGGGGGATTGAACCCAGGTCTCTCACACCAAAGGCGGGTATCTTATCCATTGTGCCATCACCACCCGCTTCTTCTCCACCTGATAGTGAGGCTAAGCTTGCAGTTTAGCTGGCATGAAAATTTCCGCACAGAAACCTTGCATACAGTCCAACGTACTTTATGTGCTGTCCTCATCCTTTATTTCATCCTCCTTGTTGTAATCATCATCCACCTGAATATTATTATTTGACCCATTGAAAGTATAGGCTATCTGAGTTTTGAAATGACACTGTGTTTTTTGAAACTTTCGGAATTGGTGTGTAAACGTGACAGACGCAACATGAGGTTGTAGTATTTTTGCGACAATTTTGGACAAGAAATACAGGTTTGTTGTGCAAAGGCTTTTGGGCCTAAATGGAGATCATTAAATCAAAGACATGGAACTTTGGGAGCAAGAGCAACAAACAAATAGGGGTGAACACTGTTATTTAGAAAATACTTATATATAGATAATATAATTATATAGAAAAGGTGGTTGTTTATTTATAGATAGGTAATTAAGTGATTACCTAATAATTTTATGAATCATTAAGCTGAACAGTGACTTTAAAATTTGCCATTAAAAACAAAACCTGAAGTGAAAGGTGTGTGAGAAAGACCTTGTCAGGGAAAATCAATGTTTGTCATTCCTCCAGTAAAATGAGCTACATCACAAGAACTTTGATAGAGTTTACTGTACAATCAGTGCTCAGTGCACCGTTGTCACAGATGAGTTCTTAGAATATCTAAGCTTTGCCACACACAAAAAACACACACAGTTTACAGCTAATTCCTAGCTTTTACATAAACATATGTTAGTGAACTGTCCAACCCTGCTTAGGGTTACAGAACTGACATAACTTCATATAAACTGGAAGGAAACGTACTGTAACGATAGATTTTGGCAGCAAATTTCTCTCCCTGTAGGCAAAGTCGTACAGAAATTTAGAAGTACAAACAACAGCAGAGCTTGCTGTCAGTGACAATCCACTTGAGTGGAAAAAGTGTTGCACAATGTTTACGTCAGAAACACTGTCACTCAAACACTCACTCTCTCTCTCTCTCTCTCCCCCTATCTCACACACAAACAGATTATACTCCATCAACTGTGAGTGAAACTGTGGTTGAAAATGAGCTTTGAAAGCCAGGATGACTCAAGCACTGAGCAAAAGAAATATGATACCAGAAAGAGAGACAGAGACTGAAAGGTGAGTCAGACAGTGAAACATGACTGTACTTAGATGTACCCATGTATCAGTTGTGCTTGCATGTGTGTACACTGGGAGGGTGCAAGAACATTGTAAGTAAACACTTTGCTGCCTTGCTGCTCAGCTTTCCATTCTATTGGTGAAAGTCACATTGTACAGTCATGCTCCCTTGTTCCCAGTCATGTGTACTACCTGTATAGATGCAGCTATTGCACATGATAAATCTAATCTCACTGTGTGTGTGCATGTGTGTATGGAGCCAATACCTAAACACACTTCTGGCCCTGTAATCAAACCTATGGCTTATTCTGGTTGCTTTTAGATGAGAGAAGACATGTTTCGTTTGTTTTGTTCTGTATATTTTATGGCGCCAAATTGAATTTATGAACCATAAAAATAATAACAAAACAAAACCTTGGTTGAACAGTGAGTGTCCTGGTAAATCTGATCTCATGCAGTTTCCGTTTGTACTTTGTGTATTTGTAGGTGGGAAACAAGTCAACGTACTTTCCCATACCGGTGTACAAATAAGATTTGTTTGAGGGAAAAAGCAAACAAATACCAGTACATCTTTTAAGCAAATACAGAAAATATTTAACAAGACGGGAAACTGTGGTAAGTCAAACATAACCTTAGTCCTTCAGAAACACAGATAACCTTGACGCTCATGAGTCAAACCCACATTAAAGCATTTCTTGATAAAAATGACATTGATAAACTAGTTAGGGACAATATTGACTGACCACTTTTGTGACGTCTGAGCACTTTGAATTTGTCATGAAAGGGGCTGCTAATGAACAACAAAGCAGAGTGAATACAATCATCTTTATACAAAAAAGCTCACAGTGTTTGTGACTTTAAATTAAATGGGGTTAACAGTATTATATCATGCAATTCAACAGGGGAAAAACATCTTGTGGTTTCTAAATTATTCTGGCAGGGTGTGTATATGGGTTGGGCTGTTTTGCCACCTGCTTTCTATGACCACTGGGAGGCATAGAGTTTCACTGCTGCCCTGACATGTTTTGAAGACACACACACACACTGTCAATCCTCTCTGTCCATCTGTGTTTTTCCTCTCTCCCTCAAGCATGCACGCACACACACACACACACACACACACACACTAAACTCATGCTCCTGCAATTGTGTATGTGAGGCCTAACAATAAATTAACACAACTTAATGAAGGAAAACTTAACTCCTGTAATTATAGTGGAGCTGTATGTATCCTGTGTTTGTGGTTTGTGGGAAGGAAATATCGTATAATCCAAAGGAAGCGCCAATAAGACAAGGATGTGTTAGGAACTGCCAAGGTTCATTATCCACAAGCCGTTTCTTTCTCTCAAGTGCGAGTGTATGCGCACACACACGCGCATGCGCACACACACTTCAGTTTCAGCTTGTTGTGAAGTTAATGACTTGCTCTCTGCTGGTTTCCTGTTGTTTAAACTGAGCCAATTCACGACGCTAGATTTATTGACACACACAGCCAGGTATGTTGGCAGGAAGGCTTCCTCCCTCTTTCGCTCCTTCCTGGATTAAAATACTTATATAAACACACATAAACAAGACTAACAGCATAAACAAACCGATAAAAAGTATTCCCATACCTATCTGTGATGTTAACATAAACAAAAGGAAGGGAAAACTTCTCACACCTACTACTCACACCAGAGTTATCCTTATGTCAGATAGGTTGCAACTGGTGTATGTGAGGGGGCTGGGCTACCCAAATGTGAGATTTATGAGGAAACACTGTTCTGAAAAGGCACTTTTGGAGAAATTGTGAAGTCTAATTTACTATTTGATAGGTTTTAACTGTGCAATAAGCATGCCACTCACCTGTCCAAACTGAGCAGACCTTCTAATGGAGTCGGTAAACGGTTTCATAGCTATCATATATGTATACAGTATATTAGGGGTGTAACGGTACACAAAAGTCTCGGTTCGGTATGTACCTCGGTTTTGAAGTCACGGTTCAGTTTAAAGATTAAATTGCTGCTGCTTTATTATGAATGTTTGTAAACATCCAAATTACTTTACAATTTTTTAAACAAACTTCCACATACACATACACATGTATTTACACATACTAAATGAATTATATAAAATAAAAAAGAATAAGTAACAAAATACTGCTGCAAACTACGATTTTCTCAACACAATACCACATATAGAAATAGAATTGTTGGGCTTCTGAAAATAACCTCAGAGTATGGTCTAGACCTGCTCTTTATGAAAAGCGCTATGAGATAACTGTTGAATTGAATATAGCTAATAAAATATAATAAAAAATATATGACATGTATATAACATGGACAACAGTGCAGCATTTTTATTCTTTTATTCCGTTTATGAGCATTATAAAGCCCAGCTTGAGGGCCTGCTCAGATAAAAAAAAAACTTTTCTAAGTCTAAAGTCTATTTAAATGCTGAGAGACGTTTGCACTGTGCTCGTTTTTGTTTTTTTTTCCCTTGTTGCAGTGACATTCTTATTCATGTGAAACCATTAGTGAGTTAGCAACTTTGACGTGTTGCCAGAAACATTCCCGATCATTACTGAGAAATGTCGGCCCCCTGCTTTCGTCTTATCAACTTATCAACTAAGTTTTTGTATTTCACTAAGAAACAGAAGTGTTCCCAAACAGAAGACCTTAACAATAAGTGAAGGTTTTAAAGCTCTGGCTTCTCTGCACTGGTCATGATGCTTAAGTCACCAATATTATGTAGCTGCAGTACCGGATAATATTAACATAAACCATAGTTCTTTTGTGACAATGCCATCTAGTGAAGAGGTGGTGGTAATGCACAGGAACACGAAGGAGGTTAACCTTGTCTGCTAGCCGTAGGGTTAATCAGTCGACATGCATATACTCAATAACTTTAATGTAGGCACACACTCTGTGAAGTTTGTGGTAAGGATAACTGGCTACGGGGGCTGTCAAGAGTAACATAGTTAGCTAGCAAGCTAGCTAGCTGGCAGTATCAAAGTAAACAAGGGTCCTAGAAATGCAGTCCTGGTCTTAGGATTGCGGTCCTGAAACTGCAGACTCCGGTATGTCCGAAATCACCCACTACTCACTATGTAGTGGACTATATTCCCAGCCTTAATTCATAGGCTCATGGAAGACAACACATTTCCAAACCCTTCTCCATACAGGAAAAGCCTTCACTTAGAAGTGGAGGTAAAAACTACTCAGGTTTAACACGTTTACGGCAGTGGCCCACACAAACACGAGCTTTTACTCAGATACTCATGCGTTCAAATCTGTCAAGCCCTCGAGAAAAATACGCATATGAAAACCTGTGTACATCAACTGAAAACATGCACGTGTGAATGTGTACGAGTGTGAGACATTCCCTGTGTCTGCGATGACTAAAGCAGGCTGTTTGCTGTACATGTTCTTATTCTAGCTGTGTTGTTAAATAAGGGTTTTAAATCAAAGGCTGAGAGTCAAAACACACACAGAAGTCCTCACTGGTTCATTTACTTTACGTGCTGAATCATCAGCTGGAGGGAAAGGAGGGGTGAAAAGTGCCGCCAGTGTGGCAGGTTAACGCGGCAAACGTCTCGCTCACTGCTCTCTCTTCCCGCCTCTCTTCGAACCTTCTCTATTTTTCCCTCACTTGTCTTATCTCTTTTTCTGTTTTTTTCCTTTTCGTCCCCACTCACCCCCCCCCCCCAACGCCTTCAGGGAGCTGCTGCCTGTCCCACCTGCTATTCCAGTGAAACATTAGCCCTGGCTGATACCTTAAACCTTTAAGTGTGTGAGTGCGTGTGTGTAAACTAATGAAGGTATGTGTTCAACAACAAACAGAGCGAGAGACTGGCTCCACACTGCACACACACACGGTACAGTCACGCTACTGATCCATGTGTCCTGCCGTAACCCAGGGAGGTTTGATATAACCCTGTCACTGCTCGTGACTAATAGAGATGACTAACATATCCACACACACAAAGCTCACAAACACAACTGTCTTGGAGCCATTTGTTTGGACAGAAACAGTCTCTATACTCAAGAGAGACAAGCACACAAAAATCGTCATCAACACATTTTATCAACAGTCTCAGCGTCACTCTGCCAACACAGTGGATATTGCAACAGACTTCAAAGTACTGAACGGTGCCCTCAATATCAATCGAAGAATAAAAAATAAAAAAACTTTTTCAGGACCACGTCTCTGTTTAAACTAGTTCTGTTAATTTTTAATTGTGGTAAAGTTTCAATTGCTTTAACACTGTTTTTGTTCAGTAGCTCTCAACAAAAAACACACTGACAGGCTGTGCAACAAGTCATGCAATGAAAATTATAAATAATTTAATAAGCCTTTGGAGTTATCTGTACGAGTCTAAAAAATACACTGCTGATTTAGTATGGTCTGAATACAGCATTGCGTGTTCTCTTTTCTTTAACTGCTTTGTGATTATTTACACTGTACACTTTCAACGCTGCCATCTCTGAACGAGACGTGTGGCTGTCTACCACCTTAAACCACAGGAGTGAGTAATAAAACCATGATTTAAATGGGACAAGTAATTACTAATACTAATTATTATAATAACATATAACATAATTATAATTATTATGATTAATCATTCTGTGTGGGAATGTTGAAGACAAAGGTAATTTTGGTTGCACGTGTTAGATGAAAACATGCTATCCTGAAACAGTTTGGTGTGCTTGTCTGATCTTGTTAAGACCAAGGGCACATTGGTTTGGGCATTTATCTAACCAAATGTTACATAACAGAGACACAGTTATATTATCTCATTAACAATATGAATCAAATACATTTGGCATTTTGGGGGTAATCTACAATAAAAAAAAAGTTAGGGTCAAGAGCCAGATTTAGATCTGCCATTTTGTGAAAATAAGGTATGAATATTATGAAGAATGTGAACAGTGTTTTGACCAGCTGCATGTTGAAAAATGTATGAAGTGATGAAACATTCTCTTCACTTTATAGACAAGAGCTAGTGCCTTTAAAGATAACTCAATAAAATGGGGGGATCACCCAGAGATAGGCCTGTCTCTGTTGCCCTTTGTGTGTATACACTTATAAAATTTTAGAATAAAATTGTTCCTGGGCAAGAGAAAAGAGACAATATTCATCTGATAGCACTTTCTATGAAGTCTTTTTGTAAAAATTTAGACAATATAAAATAAAACATGTCAAGTAATTGCAGATCATTAAATGAAATCAGGTTCAGCTGTTTTGTACTTGTTTTTGCACGCTGAGCAGTGGTTGAACAGGTTGAGATTTAAAAGGGAAGACAGAGAGGACAGAAAGCTGTATTGCTTCGAGGAAGAGCAAGGTCAGAGGGATTTCATTTATAGCACAATGTGAGGTGAACGCAACACACAAAAACACATCCAAATGTGTTTTATATATTAATGGCTTAAACCAACGAAGCAAAGGTACAAAACAGAGCAGATTGGTAACCAAATGCTGTATTGGAGACTGAATGGAGAGTGCTGGGTTCCCATAGGTCATGTTGTAGGTCAAAGTTCATTCTACCAGTCAGCTACTGGTTTCACACAGATTAATCACATGTTGACCTACCCAAATCCTCATTCCTTTGGGACAACACCTGTAAAACCTCCACAGCTGTTGCAGCTGGACATGCCCTCAACGTGAAGTAAACTTCAATAATAAATTGAACAATATCGTGCTGCTTTGCTCTCTAGTTTTGGCCTGACAACATTACTTAACCTCCAGGAAAGCCAACATACCATCCTGAGGGAAACCGCAGAGTGTTCTGAGAGCAGCCGCTCAACACCCAGCCACCCCCCATTATCTATCCCTTTCTGGTAACATGAGGGCTTCCACTCCCTCCTCTCTGTTCAACCCACCAAACCCTAAACGTCAAGCCTAGTACTGCTAGATTCTGCTCCACACACACACACACACACACACACACACACACACACACACACACACACACACACAAACCCCAACCCACAGATGGATAACCATTCTTTTGCAGGCGTTTCATCTCTGGTCCCTCTGAATCAAAGACACTTAATCCTGAAGAGCAGTTGACGGAAAATCGGCGCAGATATTATGGCAAACTACGAAACAACAGTGGAAATTCATCTGACCATGTTCCCTCACTTTGTAACAGCCTTATTCCACCATGACAGGATTTTCTCCATACATCATTATATAAAGACTGTACTTCATTATGTGATTTTAATTGATAGAAGCTGAGAGAAAAGGGTGTAAAAAAAGAGGGTCTGTGTTGGCAGACGAGGACAAATTAACCATTTTAATCAAATAATTATTCTACTGATTATGCCAATTATGTATGGCAGAAAACAATTCAGTTATAACAACTTGGAAAAATTAGTTATGTCATTCAAAGAGTATATTTAATGCATTTTTTTCGGTGGATATGGATGAATTAGTGAAAAAACTAATAAAAACTTGCAGTGGGAATTAGGCTAAATATTGCAGCAGAGAACAATGCAATTATACATAATAATGTCATAAACATTGCATGGAGGAATGAAATGCAACGAAAGAATGAACAGAATGTAGCAGATTAGTATTCTAAAAACTACGCTCAGAGGGGTCAATAATGTTCAAACATGGAATATGCTTGAGTTGAACTTAATCCATCATACCAACAGCATTTTGTGCTCCAGTGGTGTTTTCATTCTCCTCTACATCCACAGTATGAAAAAACGAGTCTGTCTTTCATATTAACCACAATCGTAACCAACGCAGAATTGATTTTCTTCCACAAGTTAATCTACACACGTTTCAATAAGGGTCAGAAAAGCCCTGATTTGTCATTAGATTTTATACGTGTGAATGAACTTCCAGTGACAGATGATTTGGGCATTCAACCTTCAAGAGACCTTTAAACTCCATACATGTTTAAGTGTGAAACCAATCAGGCTGCCTGAACAAGCTGTCGCACGGTCATCGTGTGAAAAATTGACTTTTTTCCCCTTTTGTCCCCACAGTACAGTGTTTGGTTAGTTTCTGGAGAAATTGCAAATATATACTTTATTAGTACAACGTGCAGTGTTTTTTTGTTTTGTTTTTTTACTTTCCCCTGCTGGAAACCTGCAGCATTTTTCTACATAAGACCATGGTGATTTTTTAAGCTTTAATCCTTTCCAGAATCTGTAGCACGTATGTATATTTACTGCTTCAACATTCTGTGGCGACGTCTGTGACCGAAAAATACAAACTTTTCCAAGTCATATCAGATACCTTTCAAAAGTGACTCAAGTAACATTCCCTGAAGTTCATAATGGAGTTCAAGATCCTCAGCTGTCAAGGATGTCAAGGAGGGAGGTCTGATGTGTGTCTGCATATGCATGTGTGTGGTGTTTTTTTCTGATAAGGAAAGCCAGAGGGGTCTGACCCCTGATGACCTCTGCAGTGTTGGTGGCATTAAGCTGTTTGTAAAGAGAAATACATTTATCTTCTGCTGTGTGTGTGTCAGTCAGATAAGCTCTGACCTCACTGTCTGGCACGTTATTTGAGGACTTTATGTAGCTCAACAAAAGACTAATTGTGAGAATCCACATCAACAGTCACCTGTGAGTCTGAACCCACACACACACACACACACACGCACGCACGCACGCACGCACGCACACACACACTTGAGCTGTTCTGCATTGCATGAGTGCACCAGTGTGAAAAGTAGAGTGAATCAGCAAAGACACTTTATGACTCTTACATTCACTAACACACACAGAGAGCATGGTGTGGGGCCTTCTTTTGAGTGTTTGAAAGAGAACAAGAAAAAACAACAAAGAAAGACGCCAGTGTAGCCTGTGGCTAAACATGAAAAGTTTCTGGCTTTCTGTAAAAGAGTGACTAGTAGAAGAAAAGATTAATCAGAAGTATAGTGAAAGAGACAAATGGCTAGATATGTTTTAAAAAAAGAGTCAGTTTCTGCACATCATTATCAATCAAGGGAAAGTTGGGGATTACATCGTTAATACCAAGTTTAACATGCCTTGTCTCTCCCTACCTCGTTCTCTTTGTCATCAAGACACATATCTCAGGACTAGGTGCTTTAAAGAGTAACTAAAACCCCAAACCACATTTTAGCTAAAAAATACTTTTTTATGGGTATTTAGTAGGGGTGTAATGGTACATGTATTTGTACCAGACCGTTTCGGTACAGGATTTTCAGAACGGTGCACATGTGCACCAAATTCAGTCTTTAACGTTAGGCTTGTTTTGTGTGTGGAACATAAATAAATTCCGAGTTTCCACACCGACATATTAAGTGGCTGACCAAATCTCCGCCTTGCGGTGCTGCAGCACTACTCAAGCAGCGGCTTTAGCCCAGCCTCTCACTAACTATATACAGTCTATGCTAGTGACTTAAGCATCGTGGCCAGTGCAGAGAAGCCAGAGCTTTAAAACCTTCCCTTATTGTTAAGGTCTGCTGTTTGGGAACACTTCGGTTTCCAGTGAAATACAACAATGGAGACGAAAGCAGCTAACACACTCATGGTATCACATGACGGAGAACGTGCCACAAGGAAAAAAACAAACAAAAACGAGCACAGTGCAAACGCCTCTCGGCACTTAAACAGACTTTAGACTTCGGAAAAGTTTTTTTTTTTTATCTGAGCAGGCCTTCTAAGCTGGGATTGATTTACAAAATAAAAGAATAAGAAAAATGCTGCAATGTAATCCATATTATATATTTCTTATTATATTTTATTAGCTATATGTGGTATTGTTTTGAGAATATTTTATTTAGAGGAGAACTTTTTAGTAGTTTGCAGCAGTATTTTATTTCTTATTCGTTTTTTATTTTTATGTAATTTATTCATTTATTTACACCCCTAGTATTTAGAAGATCTGCTAGTTTCAGGTCCAAATTACATTTTAGTTCAAGGTATTTGACTTCTACATATTGAGCAACTGCCCACTACTGGTTGAAACTTAACCTAGCTACTGGTTGATCTGGTGGCTGGTGAGGTATATGGTGGTGGCTTTGTCACCAACCAACCACCCCCTTTCTGCCCCCTCATATGAAACCAGTTTCCTCACTCTGAGGGCTGTGGCCACAGAGTCGATTGAAGAGTGGATTGAGTATAGTAACTGAGGAGTTAAGACTACACTGTAATGATTTTACTGTGTAAATTTTATAGATGTGTTTACAGTCTTCAGTAGGTTAGTAAGTGATTTTAGACAGTTGGGTTGTTAATATTTTTCCTATTTTAGTAGCTGTTGGTTAGCTTTAGCTTGTAGTTCAACTTCCTGTGTTTAAAATAGTTGTCTGATTCAGCAATAGTTAGTTAGTTTTAGTATTTAGGCTAGTGGCCAGAATGGGTCGGTACTGTTGATATTCTGGTAGCAAAAAGACATCTGGAGTGCACAGTTTTCCAACAGAAATAAAATTAGGTGCCAGTGGTAGTGACACTCCTCCACAAATGAACGGACAAACCACAACAACACAGGTACCACACAGAGATTGTTACAAAAGGGCTATGGATGGATCTACTGACTGTCAAAGCTCCGGCAGACATGGAGAGTCTGACAGCAGCTGCTCAAGGCTGGTTAGCTCTGACTGCCAGCACTGAGCGGTGGGCAGTCTGTCTCTCGGTCATTCGGTCATCTCCTTACCACTGGTGACACCCTACGTAGCCTCAAGGCCACGTTCCCTACAGTGGTTGTCCTGTGCAGTCTGCTGCATTTTTTAAATATGTTCATATTTTACAGATACACACTCTTGCACACACACTCTCTCACACACACAGAAACCGACACACAGTGGGTGTGTTTTTTGGCTTGTCCAAAGCCCTGGCCTCTCTCCCAGACCCTGAACTGCACCCCAGCTATTACTGCTGCAGCCAAATGGGTCAGACCACTAGATGTGTACTGGTATTGATTTCACACAACTGACATCACCCGTGTGTGTTTGAAAGAGTGTGTTTAAGTAACAAAAGCCAGAAATTGAGAAACCGCACACACATATACAAAGACTCACACAAAAGTGTGGCCAGACACTTTAAGTCAAAAAGATCTTATGACGTGATACCCTGCGTGTGGCAAGCTTGAGTGTGTCTCAATGAATTCAATTCATTTTTTTTGTGTCTCCCATGACCACTGTATTAAGATTCTTGCCAGTGCCACAGTTTGAATTTCTATAGAACACTAGAAAACAACTGGAGTTGGGGATAGAGACCTCTACTACAGGCTAAACAATTGCCTAAAAAGCAATTCTGTGTAAACACTCACTCACACACACACACACACACACACACACAAGATAAGCATCTGAGTCAGTGTTAAAGCAAACCCAGCGGTATCACTCTTCAACCCGAGGCCCGTTCCAAGGGAACTTAAAAGGGAAGATTTAAAGTGGAAGAAATGGCCCCACACTGCGCCCAATCAGAAGCTTTCAATGCTAAAATATATACTTGAGTGCTGAGAGGAAGACAGACAGGCAAGACTCTAATTTCAAGTTTTGGACCCACACTTGCACACGAGTAAAAAGCACTCGGATGGACAAAGAGAAAATCAAGTGCCAGGATACTAACAGCAGAAGCCAGTGAGAAACAAGGAACCAGTGCACTTAAAATCTAAAGAGATTTCAAGATATTATTGTATCTACCATAGACAACGTAGACTACAGCTGGAAGGTTTGTCCCTCTCTTCTGTGTACTGTGTGTCATTAGATTAAATCATGCATGGGTTTGGCTGAATGGTTTTACAGCACATCTTAAATTAGTTAAAGCACAAAGCAGCAAGAGGCCGCTGTTCTTCCAAAAGAAAATGGGTTGCTTATCGTGATAGATGGTGAAACCCATCAGTAACACAACACAAACTTAACAACAACAACAAAAAAAAATGAAATAAGGAAGTATTGAAATAGAGTCTCAACCAGTGTAGATTACAATACAGCAATTCAATTACATACATTTTTAAACTAACAGCCAAATGAGGGGTTGACAGAAAATGAAGACTTACAAATGACAAGAGAAAAGCATTAAGTCAAAGACAGAAGAGAGACAGACTTAAAACTAATAGCTTGTGTTCAGGTTGGTTGGGTTTCCACACAGTGCCAGAGGGGAAAATAAAGGGGAGGTGGGGAAGGATGGATGGGAGAAGTGTGTGAAGGGAGAGGTGATGTCAGAAAAAGAAAGAAAGAAAGAACATCTAAAGAGACATACTGACTCACACAGTGGCTGATGCAGAAAAAAACCACACACCAGCACGTCAGGCTGATGTGGGGAGTGGTTCTATGAACTCTGTCCATATAGTTAAAAACAGAAAGCTTAAAATGTAGATAGATGTACAGTGACCTGAATAAAAGTCTTGTCCATCCAGATTTATATTTTATATTTAAGCCTATAGCCTGACCGTTGACCTACATGAGGCAGTTACATGAAATCTTTTGATTGCTGCAGTACATGGGTCTCATCCGCTTAGAGCGCACTCTGTTAACAAAATGACTTTAATCTGCAAAATCAAAAGACATGTATGTGAACATACAGATATTATTATCTAAGATTGTTACATGGGAACCAGATAATAATAATAATTCATTACATAATAACATAATTCAACTGAGAAAAGCACACATTGGATAGCTAACTTTTCAGGTTATCATCTCGCAACAACTTGTATAATTATTCCATTGCAAAAAAAAAAGCATCTTTCTTCTAAATAACACTATAATACTTAGAGATTCAAGACAGAAAGGTGCCATTGCCATAATCAATCATACTCAAATTCAATGACAAAATATCTTTCATAGTGTAAAAGATTATGTTTGCATCATTTCTTATCTTTTGTGGAATGCACATGTGTAGCTTTTAAATCCTGTGTGTCTATTTTAGCTCGAACATGAATTTTGTCAGGAATCAAGCCTCAATCATTGAAACAGTGCTGCTGTCAGTCCTCCTTGAACGTGTCCCGTGTTTACAATGTTTAACCATGTGAACTGATGTATGTGCTGATGAATGAGAACTGGCAAAGAGGAAAGAACTGCAGCAAAAGGTGATGGATTTAGAAAAGAACGCATCACTGTCGTCATTCAAAAACTTTTGGAAATGAAAAGTTTTGTTTTTTTTCTTTTGTAAATGAATGGAAAGCATGTTGTAATATTTTGTAAAAAGGTCACACCTGACATTATGTCCACCTGGCAGCAAGAATAATTTCATTTTGTAATATCTCTGCTGGAATATATATTATCTGAAGCGGCATGTTTAAAAAAGCCTAATGAATTTAATATTGTTCATAGTAAGTGTTTTATTTTGTTTTGAGTCATGGCAGTGTGTGTGTGTGTGTGTGTGTGTGTGTGGAGAGGGGGGTTTTTCTATTTCAAAGTGTGCATGTAGTCACACAAACATACATGCATGCATACACACATACACATTTTTAAATGTAACTCAAAGTAGTAAGAGAAGAACATTTGACAAAGTCCATTTAGGACTCTGTATTGTGTCTTACCTCTCTTTGAGGAAGTCGACCACTTTTTTGAAGTCATCGATGCAATACTCTCTCTTCATGTCCATCAGGACGCTGTCTGAGGCAGACTGCACAGGAACATGAAGGAAGGCATAGACACGTGGGTGATTCAGTATCTTAGCCATCTCCTAATGCGACACAGGGAACAGAGAGAGACAAAGGGGGGAACAAGAAAACAATTGAAATAAAGGGTTAGATTTTTCATAGGTATGGAGAGGAAAGGCAACAAGGCTAAAATTACAAAAATGTCTGCATGACATGCCAGTCTGAGCCAAAACTGCTTGCTTCAAAATAACTGGTAACAGAGAGAGAAAGGGGCACTTTCGTGTTAAGTTTATAGTTATACGCAATTTTTACTACAGTTATGTGCAATTGCAAATCTAAAAATACATAAGTTATATGGCAAGTACTTTCAACTAAAAACCTTCAAACCTTCTAGCACCATCTTCGAGTAATCACGTTTGTTCTAAATGGGACTTCTGTATATCTACTATATCAATATGGCACAGAGGAAATGAGAAAATCCCAACGTTGGTAAAGCTGTGATGATGCTGCTATTGTTTCTTAATACTAAGATGATTAATCATCTCTTAAAATAGTAGTTTTCTGTTGTTTGGCCAAATTTTTGATTAGCAATTAGTTTGCAAATTATGGTGCACAGGACAAAAGGGCAGAGATTCTATACAAGCGGTATCCAATAGCCGTGGGAGTCCTAAATCTAAGGCCAGAAATGCACACTCTGTAAATATTTTAATATGACAATAAGGTTTATTCAATGCAAATAATACACAATACACAAGAAGAAAGAAGAAGAAACATCTCACGGACGGCACTGATGAATGATAGCTGCTAGTTTTTAATAAATTAAAGTTCTATTAACATTCTTGCCTCTTTCTGCACTGTTTTCGCTGCCGACTTTCTACCATAGACTGCCTCTCCTATTTTCTATTCCTTTTTTTCCCAACTGGGAAAATAAAAGAAAAGCAGCTTGGAGAATTCATCTTCTACCAGCATTCAAAGTCAAGAGCCTCAAAGATGCATCAGTAGGGGTTCTTCATGTCAAAAACTTTTACTGAATCATCCATGCCCACATCTCAGATCAAAACTGTGAGGGGGGAAAAAAATAAATACAAGAAGTTCACTAGGTACCTTTTTGTTTTCACTGAATTAAACAAATGTTTTGGATACAGCATGTGCTGGCCATAATGCAAGGGATTTCTACAATACAGTACAGAAAGCAGGTTTAATGTAAGAAAAATCTGCCATCACATACTAGAATGATTATCAGATAAAGTGACAAAGTGAAAGAACAAGCACATTGAGAAATGAACAAAGAAAGCGGTATTTCTTTTTCCATATGCTTACATATAAATGTTTTCACACCCCAAAGGATGTGTTTAACACAAGGGTTTGTTCACACTACAAGATTGTTGACTTTAATTAAGTAAAGACCCACTGCAGCTCGAATCAAGGGGAGGCTTCTGACAGCACATAAGGCTAAATTCCTGTTATTATCTGTACAATGTCATACATTGTATCATAATGAGAAATACGGACAAAATGATATCAAGGTAAACCATAAACGGATAATGAATGTTTATAATTTTGGTTTAAGGTATTGAAAAGGGTGGTGAAAGCTGGATTTCTGAGTAGCACCACAGGACTTTGAATCACATCTTTTTCGGCTCAGCTCCTACCCGTTTACCAAGAACAACTGCAAGACTGACATTCTGTGTTCATGTTAGTACACCACATTAAACGAGGGTGTTGGAAGGTTTCATTTCCTCAGTAAAAGAACTGTAGAGACCGCAGATGTCAGATTTTTCTGATGGACATAATCAGGATGCTATCATTACCATGCTAATCACCACAAGAAGGAGAAAGAGAAAAAGAGAGGAGAGGAAGAAATGATTTAATGATTTCCTACAAGAATATGCTGATTGCAGTCCGTCTTCTCAATTAAGATCTATTGTAGAATGTTCCCTACTTAACACACAGACACAAAGGCATTTGTGTGTGTGCGCACATGCACACACACACACACACACACACACACACACACACACACACACACACTAACACAGCTCAGTTGCAGCGCACCACAGGGGGTTGACCACTGGAAGCTCCAAATTAGAAAGAATTAATTTGGTTGGAAAATGGAGCTTGATTGGTGACTGAAATCAGCTTGCTGTATGTGTGAGTGTGTGTGTGTGTGTGTGTGTGTGTGTATGATGTGGGTGCGTAAAACAATGCATTTGTGTATGTTTTTGAATGGTTTGAAAAGGTAAAAGAATAGTAGATTGATTATGTGCCCATGTGTTATTTCTAAGTTATTGCAAATTCCTCTTCTGATAATTATGCTCTACTTTTCTCAGTGTAGATCCTCTTCAGTACAGTTTAAAATGTTTCATTTCATAAAGTGTGTGAAGCCCTACAACCAAAGCACTACAATATAGGCAGGTAACAAAAGAGGCATATCCAAAGTATACACGATGTCACATAATTGACAATAGAAACCAAACGAATACTATCACTAAATACATTCTACATGAGGGAGATGCACTTGAAATGATAACACTGTGTGTGGTTTTTGGCCATATAGATACTTGTGGAAAATACTGGTGAAAACATTCTTGAACCCTTTTACTGCTGGTACATTGTTGTATAAGCCCTTAAGTGAGCGCTTCAGGTACTGAAGAACATAGAACAGATTTGTTTTGGAAACTATGGCGTCCAATTCTACTTTATACATGTTTTTAGCTACCAGTAAGGTCTGATTGATGATAATTGTCATATGTAGGTCTAAATAGGTACAGTAAGATATAGCCATACTCAAGTCATCTTTCTGCCCTGCTCATGACACAGTTGTGAAACTTTGCAGTTTTCTCAGGATTTTGATTTGTTACTGTATACGTGTGTCTGACTGTATGTGTAGATACGTCGGCACTTGTTACCTGTGCTATATAAGACAGTCTGCTTTGCTCTGCCATGCCTTTCAGTATATATCCTGGTGCAGTGTTTAGTATTATGAATAGTAATCTGCTGCTCCGGTGTCATTAGGTTCACTGACAATGACAACTCCCCACCGACCAGAACAGATCCCACAGATTGTGTGTGGGAGCATGCATACATGACTGTGCTGCAAGGGTGAAGACAGTCTCAACAGATGGCATGCTAGTTTGATTAGCAGGGTACTGCTCATTAATCTATAAGGGGAGGACTTTTCATTCACATGAGCCATGTATCATGTGTGTGCATCTGTCTGACAGAGTGCTTACCATCCTCCAATGATTATACAGTACACTGATATGAATCTCTCGTTACCAATCCCTGTGGAGTTGAGGCCTTTTCACTGTTTCACTGCTGCTGACAGACGGTTTAGTGAGTCTGAAGTGAAAATGATGCTGTGATGAGGAAGATATCGCTCAGCAGTGACCGGTGTCAAAAATGAAAGTGCTGATTTAATGCCTTCACTCCTGGGTGGATGAACTATCCAACTCAAAGCAGAATTCAACAAGCTTAAACAAATCAATCAAGAATTGGTGCAAGTGGGCTGTTTCTTTTGTGTTTTATCAGTCTTGACAGTGTTTAAAGCCAGTATAATTGTTGTTTCTCGCTCCCTGTGCCACTTTCCTTCCCCCGCCAGGCCCATCTCTCTCTCATTCCCACAAACAAACACACAACTCCTTTCATCTCTGGTTGATCAGCTCAGATAAACACATAAACCAGAAAGGATCCATCTTAACTGGCTTAGCTCAAAGGATCTAATATCTACCCCCTCAAATCAAATATGACTGAAAAGAACATATTGGGGGGGGGGGGGTGCAAGGTGGCGGCACAAAAATGTGTGCTCAATGTGATCTTGGTGCTCTAAATTACTTTGGAAGATTCTGTATGAGCATTTTCTCCGTTGCTCTCTGCTCTGTTTCATGTCCTTCTTGTTCATCAGTCACACTCCCGTTTTGTTTTTAGAGCAGAAAACATGTGTTCTATGACCTTGTCCCCTACTTGGACTTGTGTTATAGGTGGAATACGTATGTCTCAACTCTTCATAAAGTGGTCGCAGAAACTAATAGAGGAGCAAATGCTGATCAAAATGTCAAATGTTTGTATCAATTCGTCTCCATTTATGTTAGTACTGAGTGCATACAAGTTCATAACTTAGGAAAGTTTACGTAAATAATGTAAAAGAAAACAAAGTAAAATGAAACAAAGGAAAGGAAAAGGGCATTACACTGCTTGATCTGAAATGTCACAGACATCCAAAAAAAAGCTATTTTCAGGTCTGATTCACTGAGTTTATCCTGTAAATCTGGCCTAGCACATGTTTTGATCTAAACAGAAGCATGTAGAGGAGAACCAAGAAGTCACTCGCGATTGTTTGGATGTGTTTCGTAAGTGCCCTGGTTAAGGCTAACATTACCTATCGTTTTAAAAAGCTACACATTGTAAAAGTGGCAGTTGGTCAGTGGTAAGTTCAAAGCAACTTAGTCTCTTCAGACCTGTTACATACTGTACTTATTTATTATTAAAAAGCAACAGGCTTTTGCTGTATGGCTTTATATTCAGTTATCAAAAGATAAAACACATTGTCAGGGATACTTCCACTGTGTTTTTTACTCTTTTTTACTTTGTATTTTCTTTTTATATTACTTATATTTGAATGACTTCCATATTAAATACTATTTTATGTACTTTGTACTTTATTTTCATTATATATTTAATACATGAAAGTATAATATTGTGTAAAGAACACAAAATTTCTCCTGTGTATAAAATGTGCTATATAAATAAATATGCTACTTCCAGTATTCATTATACATCTATAAAACTCTGTTGAAGCAAACCAGAGAGACACTGAGTGACACTATAGATTCCAAGTGTCGGATGTGTCCACTTTTTTGTATATTTGGGAATAAAGATCTTATTTTGGTTTTTTTTTAACAGCAATTGAGATTTCTATATTTGGCAGTAAAAGGGATGTAACACCGTTTGTTCAATATAATAGAAGTACTTTAAGATTTATACAAAACATCAAAATTCAAAATATGAAAGGAGTTACTGGAATTTCTCACTAGTTGTGCAGGAAAAAACACAACCTGCAGACAATACACTCAATACTCCCAAGAAGACAAACAGACTGTCTTTAGTGTATTTTGAGTGTGTGGTACACTCAGCGGAACAATAACGAAATGATGCCCACTTAAAACACTTTTTGTCTAAGAATGCAGCTACAACCTTGATATGGGAAAAAGTTAAAATTACAATTGCTGAGGAATACAGGTTTTACTTGCTATTTGGTTCACATACATATCTATATATCTATATATATATATATATATCTATATATCTATATATATATATATATATATATCTATATATCTATATATATATCTATATAGATATATATCTATATATATATATATATATCTATATATCTATATATATATATATCTATATATCTATCTATATATATATCTATATATCTATCTATATATATATCTATATATCTATATATATATATATATATATATATATATATATATATATATATATATATATAGATAGATATCTCACAACTGTCTAGTTCAAGTGAAGGTTCTGAAGCAAATACAGAAAAAGTAGCACTTAACTGCATTCACACAAAGACATACAGACAAACCTACTCATAACAGGGTATTAACAGGGTAACAGGGTTCACCCAGGGGAGTCTACAGAGAAAATGATTCTACAAGTCGGTCCCAGGATAATAAGTCACGTCCCCCCATGTGTGTGCACTGGCAAACCCAACACAAACACACAGTCAGTGAGAACAGTATTCAGCAGCAGATTGAGAAACTGAGCTCCCAATGGTATTAAACATTTCAAACACTTCAGGCTGCACTTGATTTTCCCCGAAGGGCATACAGAGCCTGCAGCACCTCACACAATGCATATAATATCTATGTGTGGCACAGCAAAAGTGAAATCAAGTGCACATGTAGCATTTCAATGTCACACTGTATCTAACTGCTGTGAGCTGGAACATATCCAATATAAGAATACATATGTTTGCTGCAGCTGTGGAATACAGTAACAAACTGCAGATAATTCTGTTAATGCACTGCCACTTTTGCTGTCTTAATTATTTTCGTTGTTCAAAAAAAGGATCTAAAGCCTCAACAAAAAGCACAAATAAGATCACTTTTAAATGTCTTTCAGAACTCGTAATTCACCGCATTAATTCAGAAAACGTTTTTCCCTGCCGCAAGTCAGGACTCATAATTTAGAGGTACATCAGAATAGCTTTACTGTGAGCAGTCATTTGGTGTCGGGTCCCTCACACAATGCTACATTAGGTCTCTAATGTGAAGAGGCTCCCAAAGGCTTCATTAAAATGAAAATGGTCTGAGAGGGTGTGTCTAAGCGTGCGCTGTGTACAGCTGTGCTCGTGTGCACATCTGAGTGTGAAGGTGAGAGATGTGTGCTACTACGTTTCCTTGCGCGCATGTGTGTATGTGTCTGTGAGAGCCTGTGTGTGAATGTTTGCGCCCTGGCTATGAAAAATATCAGCCGATACAGAGGATATTTGGTAGTTTGTCAACCTTCCCTAAGGCCCAGTGTGGCTCCATCGAACAGTCACGAATCTCTCACTGTCTCCGGAAAGTAAATGGCTAAATGAAAACATGAAATCAAAAGTTGAAAACAACCTTAGAAAATGTGAAAATAATTACAAATTCTGTGCAGTCCTGTGTCCCACAATTAGAAAAGATTCACTTTTATGCATGTTTAACATTTCACATGGTTAACAACAACACCTGGCATGAAAGAACAATTAACTTTACCTGCTTTTTTTCTTCTGACTATTACAAATATTATTTTTAATGGATGCATTTTAAAACGTTGAGGCAAAATAATTGTCACAGGAGACCCAAAAAACTAATTCACATTTTAAGGTTTGGCAAAATTACATTTTAAGTTTAGATTGTCTTTGCCTCTGGATGAAAACCAACTAGTGAGAACAAAGGATAGGCATACATTTTCGTTTCTCTGTATTTAGATGATCCTATTTTAGAATGTGTTTTGAGTAAATAAATCTGAGTAAAATTTAAGAATCTATTTGCTTCCAACACTACAGTGTCACACCACTGTTTCACAGAGTGAACGGCACACCCGATGTATCTCTAGTCAAACTGTGATAAGCTCTGTGGAGGATGTTTAATGGACAACTACAGTCCCATTCATCTCAGCCTGGCTGATTGCTACGTATGAGGAGGCTACTTTCACACCTCATTTACTGAGTCTGCTAGCAGGTTTGATTCAATCACACACTCATTCACGCTCCTACAAGCACATCTACATACACACACATGTTATATGATCAAATGACCTAGTGCACTTTTGACAGCTGCTTAGCCACTTCTTGACAGACGGATGGACATACGCACAGACAGATTGATAGATGGTTAGACAGATTTAAAAAATGCTGAGTTTAAAAATAGAGAAAAAAAACGTCAGCAAAGTGAAAAAGAAAGAAGTAGCATTGTTGGAGACATTTTCACTTGCAACTACTCAAGTAAAAATGTCCACTGACAGCACGATGCAATCAACTAAAATGTCAGAGACAAGTGGCCCATGAGAGGTGAATGGGCCTTTAACTGCTCCAATCAGCAAATGGTGCTATGAGGCTGTCTACATTTGTCAGAAAAAAAACAGACTGCACATAGGCAGAAAATGTATGTTCTTTTGTGTCAAAGGGAGACAGTACAAAAGTGCTGATCTGAGCGAGTATGTGTGAAAGAGAGTGATCTTTGGGGGAAGTGGAGAGGTTACTTGGCCTTTTCAGCTTTAATCACAGCCATTCGGCATGATGCTGTGTTCTTCCAAAGAAAAGACAGAGGGTTAGAACTTGTCCTTTTGTTAAGATGAAGGATAGATCTACTTTGGAGATTTCATCATCACACTGTTCCTTTTGCTGTGATTATTGCCATCATGAGAGAATTTGGAGAAAACAGACAGAATAAGAGGTGAAGGAAGAGTAATTAGGATGAGAAAAACAAGAGTTTAGTTGTGGGAAAAGAAAAAACTTGGGACGAGAATAATATGAAGAATTACAAGAAAAGAAAGAGAGCTCTCCGTTTCTTGTATGCTCTGAAAAAAAATCTGGTTTTCCTTCATAGTCTTGTGTCTGTGATTGGAACACAAACAAAGCTGCTCGGAGCAAGCAGCCACAACATGATTCCAGCCAATCAGCAACAGGTGGAAGTAGCACTCATGCACAAAGCAGTGGGAGACAGAAATTTGTAAATTAACACCGGTACATTCAAACATGTCGGCCTCATCATGGGACGTGCTGTGAAGATTGCCAAAAAACAGCCTATGAGGAGAAGGTCTGCCGAGTACAAATTGTAAAACAAGTTATTTGACCAGGCAAGAGCAAAGACCTGTGTTATCATCGGTGACGCTTTCGATGCTGAACAAATCAGAAAGGAATGAAAATTGACGCAGAGGTTGCTCCGTTTCTGTTCGACAGGTAAGTAACATTAGCTTTGCTGTTTCCCACAAATGACGGCTCAGTACTGCGTTGTCGTAATGTTGTCGCATTTGTGCTGGCTGATCCCAAGTGGTTCACTTTGTTAGCTTTGCCGCAGCGGACAGTGTGTGTGCAGTAGAGGAGGAAGAGTAGGAGTGTGTGTGTGAACAGGCATCCCTGTGAAAGCAGCATAAATAAATGGGCCAGCAATAAGCCTTGTTTGGCAGTTTAAGTTACATTGGCCGGTGAATAAAGACTGCATCTTCTCAAGACTAAAGCGCAGCTTCCTAGTGTTGCTTGCCAACTGTTGAATAAAGAGTGAAGGGGGTTAGCCCCAAAGTTAGCATCAACTTTGGCCCTGGAGAGAAACAAAATGATGATTGCCCTGATATAGCAGCCTTTTAAACTCAAGGAAGAGCGAGAAGAGAACTTTCAAAGTTCTGGCAAGTTTTTCTGTTATGTGCTGGGCTCTCAATCACTGACAATATAAAGAAGTGTGTGTGTGTGGGATGGGGGTGTGCCGGCAGGGGAGAAAAGAAAAGAGGGTAGAGGATAAAGGGTAAATGTCCCCCATTTACCCTCTCCCCTAACAAAAGACAATGATAAGTTAAAGAAGAGTACTCTTATCTTTCCTTATGTAGGTTAATTGACTGAGGAATTAAAGCAAAAAAAGATATAATTCAATTCAATGCATGGACGTTAACAATGAAAGGGCCAGTAGCATATGAAATGATTCTTAACACACACACACACACACACACAGATCAAGCTAATGTGTCGTCCTAGTATATTTCTAATTATCAGTTAATTGTTATTCCCTATCATTAGGAGGGTGGTTTTTTAATTGTAATGTAGCCAAGCAGAAAGCCTACCTATACATGTGGGGGACAATTAGCCACCTCCATTAACCCCTGGTTAATTACAACCTCCATTGCTGCTTCCCACAGCACTTTCCCACTCCTTTTTACCCCCAACTCTATCCCCAGGCCTTCATCCCCATTTTTTTTCATTTCTGCCCTCATTTCATTCATATATGATCTCCAATCTTCCTTGATTGTTTGATCCAAAAGTATGTGTTGTTAACTTCATTGGCTTTTTTTTAAATAAAAGGTTTTGTTTCATTTTAGCTTTCTAGGTTATCATCACCATATTACAGCCCTCTATGTCGTTCCATTCTCCATTATTATTCCTGTCTTCTACGTTTTACAAACAAGTTTCCTCAGGGATTAGATTGGGAATGCTAAAAGGCAAGCGAAACTACTGTAATACATGAGTGTTGAACCAAGAACATTATACTAAATAAAATTAGAGGAAGCAAAACCCTTACTTATGTCTTCATCACTTTAACACAAAATCTCCCTATTAAGTTTCACTCTTGTAATTTTCTTCCTCCATTTATCCTCTTAAGTTGCAATCTAAAATGTCTAAAACCACAGCTTTACTGCTGATATGGGAGCAATTAAGTATTAGGCTTTATGGCCAGGCCATGAGTTTACTGGTGTTCAACTTTTATAACTCACCACACCAGAAAAAATTAAGCTAGGTTAAGAGTTATGTCCGTTTTCGTACATCAGCGTTCCAAACACATTTAACTAAATCATGAGAGGTTCGTGTCTGTTGTCAACATCAAAAAACACTCTACTCTCCAGTGTAGTTCCAAACACCATACTGCTAAACCATATCATTATACAGAATTACCTAATATAATAATAAAATAAAAATTAAGTTTAAAATTGCCCCAAAGTTGGATTAATGCGGACTAATTTCCGAGTTCCCAGTTGGAAATTTCAAGTGGAACGCCCCCTGAAGTCGGATTTCCGACTCGGGAAGTCAGGACAACCCGCACTACCCCGACTCCATGATCCAAGATGGCTGTCGGGGTATCAACAGTTACTGAAAGCTGTAGTTTATACTGTTAATTAGCACTTCTGTGTACTTGTGACTCATATAAATGTACACAAAGTGCTGTCCAACAGCTGTCTGTGGACGTGGTGCTAAAGTGTTTAGTGTGAGTACATACCGCATAATGCGTTTTTTTAAATCAACCAGCGTATCAATAGCTAACCTGGCTAATTGTAAACAAACAGCAGTTTGTAACTGGAACGCCGTCAACTCGGGTGTGACGTCATTCCCAGCTCCGACCTCCGACTTCCAAGGTAAATAGAACGCAGCATAATACTCCGTTTGTGCCTCTCACTCATAGCTGCTGGCTGCGCTAGCTGACTCAGGTCCAGACCTACAACCAGGAAACTAAAACCTTTGACTTCCTGCAAAAATCAGGTCATTTTACAGGATTCACCAGGGTGTGCCAATAGGTGTACCAAAAACACTATATTCTCTTTCTCCCACACAAACACAATAAATTAATACAGACAGTTTCACAACATTTATAATAAACATGCGATAACCACATGAAGAAAACCCTAGTTGCTTCCTGCTGTCTGGATTTTATTGATTTTAACAAAAATTTAAACAACAACGGAATTGTTGTGAAAGACCAGACTGACCACACAAAACAGAAATGTGTCAATTTTTCTTAGACCTACTTCATAAATCCAAATAATTTGGACTAATGAAGGGAACTTTTCAGCAAATATCTCCAGAACACCCTTCTGCCATTCAGTTTTCCCTTTCTCTCCTTTCTTCAAGGGGATTTGTCTGAAAGCAGAGGCCGGATATGGCTATTGTCCATTGATGGTGGAATATGGTGATAACATGTTATAATATGTTTTTACCCTAACACTTCCAGAAACAATCAATTTAAAAACATCTCATTTAAATGACAGACAAAATCATGTCTTTCAGACAGAGGCAGACATGCACAAACATAGGAAGAGAGAGAGTAGTAGAAAGAGAAAGAGAGAGAGAGGAGGGATAACAATGTCCATTGTTCCATTAGGGAAGACAATAATGACTGATAAAATGAGGTTGCTAAAGAGGACACAATGGTCCTTAATTGACTCATTAGGGAGAGAAGTGAATGAACTGGACTAATGAATGTGTATGAGTGCTGCAGCTAAACTGCTTGGTAAGCAAAACAGAAAGGCATTTAGTTTATTAAATCTAGGCAAAGCAATTTTGCTTTTTTCACAGAATGGGATAGCACAAAAGACAACAGTGACAAAAACAAAATGGTGAAAAGGAAAAGCCTACATATTTTACTTGTATTTATCAATGATGTATTATATTTGATGGTAAAACCGAGTAAAATGATGACAGCAATCTGTGAATACCTCTAGGTGCTCCAGGATATATGGCGGGTTGGTCATACCCAGCCTCAGCATGGCCCCTTCAGGAATCTCCTCCACCAGTCTCCACAGCAATGTGGGCAGGTCTGTCCCTATGTCTCTACCATAAGCTCCTGTGTCCTCACTAGTCAGCCAGATTTCACACACTCCCTCTGGAAAGATACAGACACACAAAAATACAGATTAAAAATGCTTAATAACACAATTAGGGTTTTTTTCCCTCCAAAATGTGAATTTTGAGCAGAATTAAGATTATAGAGAGTTGACATTGTGTGTGGCATTCTCATGTCAATGCTCGGCATTTTAGCAGTTTAATTGTATAATTGTCACTTAATATTTATGGCTCCTGGTAGTTGTGACATGACTATTTTAATTGGACAACTACAGGCAATGAAATTGAAAAATTCTACCGAATGTCAAAAGTCTAGCTTTGTCATGAAGGGCTTCCACACACATCTTATTATGGTAACTATTATATACATACTACAATACCCAAGGGGCAATTCTTTACTGTGACTACAACTATGGCTACACTTAAGGGAATCTCAGATTTATTATACTCCATTAAATGGATTCAAAATAACCTACCCTATTGTACCTCAGTTTTCTTAACTTGCGTCAAGCCATATTTACAATTACCTGAATGCTACACAAAAATCAGGTAAATGTTAATTAACCTGGATTTCTTCAGGTTCCCCCCGTCATTAGGACACTTTTTAAACACATTCTCTCATCACTTAGAATAAACTGATCAAGAAGGGTCAGCTCAAGTGACAAGGCTCACCCATTATCACTGGAGCTTCTCTCATGTATTTTCATTTCATTACCTTTAGGAGTCTCTTGTTGTCATTGCCTATATGCTCCAAGGCTTTGGCAGAACCCAGCTCATGACAGCCACTGACAAGTATTAAAAACACCCATCTTATAAACACGCATTGCAGGAATGTGAAGGTCACACACAGCAAGAGGGGACGATCTACCACCATCATGCTAAATTAGAGCAACATTCACTGCTAGAGCTTAATGATCTAACTGTCATTTGGCTGTAGGTCTGGAAATGGTTGAGTGTCTGCTTAAGCTATGTGTTAAGACATATCATATCATGCAGGCACACAAAAATAACTTTGCAGTCGCAGGGGCATGAGCTCAAGTACACACAGATGCACAGAAAACCACACAACCACCATTATCATTAGCTGTGAAGAGAGAAAGATGCATGTGGTCATTCAGACAGTAAAGATGGTGTTTGGCTAATTGGACAGTTTGTGTGCCTATGTGTGTGTAAGAAAGAGCGAGAGTAAAACTGTGTGTTTAAAGGCATCCACAGGCCAGATTGATTAAAAATGATGACAGTATAACTGTCCAGAGTGAGAGAGTTTCCAAAGCTCATCATCATTGGTATTAAGATGCACTAATGATTTTTGGACCCATCCACATCTATAAACACCATCAAAAACATCCATCAATCACACATGATCAGATCGAAAGGCTAACACGTACAATACAAGAATTCATTCAGGATATGATGTTCATTTGCTTCAGTATGCAATTAATCAAAAGCATATTTCACCTTGGTCCAATGCTTAGTAATAGCCTAGTTGATTAAATGTTCTTTATCATTTATTAACACATTTAATTTATTCTACTTAGACTTTAGGCTCGGATACAGCTATAGCTCCCTTCACAGACATCGATAAGAGCTACCTGTCTGCTGTTGATCACTGAAGAGCTTCGTTGGGAATGACCTGCAGGTCAAGTTCTATGCAGAGAATGCAATCCTCAGCTACCATTGATTTATAATGAAAGAGTGTCTCTGTTTAGCAACATAAATACCATGATTGATTTGCTACAGTATTTTTTTTTTTGTGTGTGTGTGTGTCTCATTTTTCATTTTTTAACTTGAAGGTATGTGGTGACAGCAAATTCCCAGGGCAGCTAATGTCAGCTTGTTTGGGTTGAATTATACCGATCCCTCTGCCAAGGTCTAAACCTTCCCTGCATCATCTGCATCCCAGGAGTGAATGCATTCCTACACCCACCACACCAGCAGCATCACATTCTACGTCACAGCTCTGTTCCAGAATAATATTGGCCAAGTGGTCTCTTAATACAGGGCCAGGCTTGCATTCATTTGGCCTGGGAGCTAAATTGGTTCTTTCCAAAATAACATTCCTGTGATTCCACATACATAATGCTGCCAAGCTAGTAAGCTTGTGTATTGTCTGCTATTAAATACCCCTTGTGAGTCCTGTGTTAATTATGTTTTGAACCGGGCGACGCTTCAGAAAAGTCTCTGGTGTTTACTCAAGGCTGCAGTCTTACATAGATCTCCAGATAAACTCAATAACCTGCCCAGCAATTTGGCCCTTTGGCCTGCTTCTCTGTCCCTTTTGTATTAGCTGTGCCAGTGGTGTTATTGTTGGCCAAAGACACAGAGAAAGTGGCCGTTTCATCAGGAAATGTTAGCGTTTTCTCCATTGTCTATCTGCTCCAATAGACACTACACAGCTGCTTCCTCTGGTTTTGGTATGTGTGCCGTGGAAGGGGGGGTTGTGGTGGAACTGACACTGTAGTGTGTCCATGTATCAGGCATGTCAAGATGACAAGAAAAATTCACAGGAGTATTGTGCAGAGAAAAATTTATAAATCCAATAATACATGACCAATTACTCTTGCTTTTATTTATTTTGTTTTAAACCTTAAATAATTGTGAGAATTAAGGTCTTTAAAACCAAAATACTAAGCAAATGGTGAAGCAGACACCTTATTATGACAACCTAATATTTTCAACATTTTTTTAATTCAAGGTGGTCTAGTAAGCAGGTTGTACACTATGTGCAATGCAGGAGCGTGTACCAGTTTAAGAGGTGCTGTTTTGTAGCTGACCCTGATGTCAAAGGGAGTCAACTAAAGGAGACTTGATACATATCAATACATTATGAATATTGATAGTGTTACTGGTATTAAAATAAAAAATAAACTCCTGGAATAAAATCAGCAAGTTTACTCTGCTTTGACCTGTGTGTGTTTATATTACAAAGCCTTCACCGAACCGCTTTTTTCCATGTCACCTTGATGATGTAGTTTGATGTCAAACTAGCTGGAAACAAGGGTGGGGAGCAGGACACTTTCCCTAAAAGCTAATAACATTCACTGAACTCTGACACAGCAGTGAAAACATAGCACAGGGAGGAGTGAACAAAATGGCAGATGGAAAGAGGGCAAGACAGGAAGATATTAAAGATGGAAATTTAATAAAAGAGGGCCTGCATTGTTTAGGGTTTGAGCTTTCAGGGGTGGGGCTATAGATAGGTAGCAAGCGAGAGAGACAGAGAGAGGGCTGGCACATGAGGAAACAGCTGTGTGTATGTCTAAGCTGCATTTGTCTTTGTCCAAAAATAACACCATCAGCATGCCTGACAAATGCCAAACATCACTCCAGCTCCCAGCCAAATACATGTTTGCAGTCTGTGGGTGTGAGAGTGTGTACATGATGAATTCAGGTCAATGTCAATGCGCTCTTAATTTTCTTTTAAATGTTTTAAATCAATAAGAAAAAAGTAAAAAGCAAACAAAGAACCCAGAACAACAAAAAAAAAAAAAAAAAAAAAAAAAAAAAGCAATACGAGAATAACATCCATGTCTTTCCAGATATATATAATAAATATGTAGTGAAAATAAAAAAGTCTGTTTTTGGTTAAATGAATGTCATCACTATTTTGATGATGCATATGCTTCCAGTGTATATACACTGTTGAATAAATTAATGAAGGATTATTAGAGATAATACTGGCTTAATGTAAACATGGACTTTAATACTAGGAGCCTCTGTCAGACCCATTTCTTACTGTGTAGAAATAACCTGTTTGATAGGGAACAATTCACAATACATGTCCTGCAACAATGCATTTATTGTGAATTGTCCCCATAAATAATTGCACATACATTTGGATATTTCCATATGCATGTTTGCGTGATAAATCAAATTCATTGATATTATTCAATATTGTTATATTTTTATATTTACTTATTGACATTTCAATCTTCCACCACATAATTGTCTTTCTTATGACAAAAGGTGCTTAAATTGTAAAACAAAGAATTCCCCGAAAAATTAAACAGAACACAGAATTTGGGAAAAGATAAAAAGGAATCTGGCAAAAATTTAAACAGATTTCATAGGGCCCTATCCATGGTCTGTTCATCCAGTATGTGAATGTAGCATATCTATAGCAAACTCCATCAGGAGGCAGTAACTTTAGCAGTAAAGATGTCAAAGAAAAATGGAGAATGTGACAAACCTAAATAGGCAAAGATTTGTGTGCCATGTCTGAGTCGACACCACGGCCACTCCGCAACACTAGGAGTTTCGGGGTGTCTACCACCACCCTTGGAAACACTAGGGGAAACACGTTGCTTTTTTTTCTCCTGGCACATTCAGATGTAAGGTCGCAGTATGAGCTGTAGATTAATCTCACTCACAGGATCACGATAAGGTGCGCTCCAGTACATTTTATGCAGTCATGTGATTCCGTTGATGTTCAAAATTCAGAATGAGGCAGGAAGTGAAAGACTGAATGGACAAGATGGTGTAAAGTCTCTACAGTTGTAGTATTTGTTTACTATGTGTATCGTCCCAGTCAACATGGGTGGGACATCTGGAATCGCCTAATCCATTCTTACGTTAGGGCTAAACACCTATTTTGAGGTCACAATGACATTTGAGAGTCAGCCTATTCACTGACTGACCAACTATGAAAAATTTATACAATGTGTTCCTGAGGTATGTTGTTATAACAATGGCCTTTTCCAGGACATAATGTAAGATAACCTAAGACCTTTTAGGTAAAATGTCACTTTGTCGTATCCTATGAATTTTGAGGTCACAGTGACTTTGAACTTTGAGTCAAAAGTGTCACCAACTCCGTGTCCGACCAACTGTGATCTATGGGCATCAATTCTTGAGTTATGGCCAGAAATGTTTTTTGTGAGGTCACAGTGACTTTTGACAACCACATTCTATTCAGTTCATCTTTGTGTCCAAGTGAACGTCTATATATCCTTATACCTCTATATACCATTATACTGTTTACATATATAATTTCCTGTAGCCCTGTGTCCTTGCTCCACCTCTTGATAAAGTAATAGGAAGAGTGGGAGGAGAAAAGAGATGAGGGCTTTGAAGTGGTTGCTTTGAAGAAGCATGACAGAACCAATTGATTCAGGTGATTGGGAGCTTTAGTAAACGCCACTGTTGAAACTGTCAAAGGGTCTTAAATCATGAATGAGACACACAAGCAGCACACGCATTTTCAAGTCATGCTTGTTTCTATTAGTTGGTACATTCTGGCTCTGATTCCTTCAATAGCACATGGATAAACATACGTATAAATAAATCCAGTCAAGTTGGCTGATGATTACCCAGCATGTTCAATGTTACAATCAGTGACAGTAACAGTATAAAATTATTATTACTCCCTGTGATTTACAAAATTGTATGCAAAATGAATTAATTGATATTACTAATCTAAAATGTATTTTCTAATCACTGTTCTTTCTCTCGATAAGCTTTTATATGCATATAATAATAAAAATCACTTTCCCTGGGGGGAAATATCCTCACTTGCGTTAATTCTTATTAAAAAAAATGCAGGGGAAAAATACAATGAACATCATTATCAATGGGAGAAATAAGAGTTATAAACTTTTATTTCTCCAGTCATAACTTTTAAAGGTTTTATTCTAAAGGATTATCACGGTCTCTGTATTTTTAATTTTTAATTATTGCAATTTGGCAAGTATTTTTCGATTCTTGTTAATCTAATAAATGTGTACATGAACGCATTTTTCCAATCACTTACTGGCACTCATCACGTTTTTAAACTGTCAAGTCCTCAAACAAATGACCATTGTTGTGTCTCCTTTACAAGCAAAGTTTCATTGCGCTCCTGGCAAGAAGCATTGTGTGTAAATACATTTGATCATATTGGTCTCTGGGCCATGTCCAATGTGTTTCTTTAGGTGGTTGCTTGTTTTGAGACTGTTAGTGTGACCAATGCTCTGCCTGTCATGTAAAATATGGAGATGGGGCATACCTAACATTTTACAAACAACTCTTCCATGTATGTATGTATACCCCAAAATACAACATTATTTTGTAATAGTCTTTGTTTTAGTACTTAAGTGTATATTTGTGTCTAAGTCTGTCCTGTATCTTGGCTGTTGGTACATGTACACACATTGCAAGTAACCCTTCTATCCCTGTCCTACACATATGGGTTCAGTACTCCAACTTATCTAAATCTCTCTGGCATGATATACATTTTGATTGGCTGCCACAGGCTATAATATTTAACAGATTATAGATTAGATGATCCTATTAAACTACATTAAAACCCTATTCCCCATAACACAAGTCAACACATGGCTAAGCATGTTACAGTATACAGTATCAGGAGAAAGAAAGAGCGTGAAAGAGAAAACGACAGGCGCACAGAGGACTCATCTATTTAAAAATGTGTTGGTACATTAAACTGTTTTGAAAATAATGCAGTACTTCAATACTGGTCAATTATGGCTTAATAGATTTGTAAAACACTAATGTGAAAAATGGATACAGCGTATGTCTACTGCCTATGGGTACCTTAAAATATATGCAAAATATAAACACACACACACACAGTCTCATGCATCATGGCAGCTTAATGTATACAACATGCTTAGCTATGTGTTGTTTTGTGTCATGGGAAATACGCATTTAATGCAGAATAATAGGATCATCTTTATGTGCATATAATCTGTAGTGTATTAAACATTACCCCCCTGTAATCAAGAACGTGTGTGACCTTACGTACAGCAATAACAGCTTTGATCTCTCTGAGTATATTTGTTCTTCAACTTCAAAAGACTTAAAAGATTTCATTAAACTTTGTATTGTAAACTACCTGTAAACTGCATTTACTTTAATGCAGTTATATTTAGTGTTCTTTATCCATGAAGTATTAAAATCTTCATCTGACTACCTTAAAACCAACAAAAAAAAATATGCCTCATATTCTACCACTAAAAAGTATTGATCAGCACATCATGTTGCACTTCTCCGGATAGACAGTGGAACAAAATTTTTCAAAACAGAGCTAGCACGATGGAATCAACCATTTTTAAGATGTATGTACCTTCATGTAATGAAATCAACAGTACCCAGCAGGGGACACGTAGAGCACTTTCGTAGCTAGTTCTATTCAAATAAACGGCAGGATTAAAATCTGCCAGTACTAGGAGTTTGATCTGGAGAAGGTCACATCCTTCAGGTTTTAGTATAAACATGGGTCAAGTGGGTAAACAGACCAATATGTACTGGTATAAGTGATAAAACAGTAAAATAAGACATTTATAAAATAGTTTTATATAAACTATAAAAACAATTCTAAAAAATATGACGGACATATCCACTAAGAGGAAAACAATCACACAAATTGTCTGCAAATCGACCAAGTTTGTGAATACCCTTGGTTTGACAGCTCTAGACTCTGTTGCTTGTTTTTTCTTTAATATCTACAATTTTCCATATGTGTAACAAAAATACAAGCCCAAAAGGCACATTGATGTGTTATGAGAGGGGTTTAGGGTTTTATAAAACAAAAAAGGTAAGTTTTTATCAGTAAATGTTAGGTAAGTTATCAGTAAATTTTAGGTAAGTTGTTATAAGCAAATGAGAAAATCAGGTCACTAAAAAATAAAATAGTTAAAAATGTCTTGCTAAAAAATATCAACTTTTGCGTGACATGCTGTGTACCACAAGTCAGCGTTGAGCTTTGAGTTGCTCCTTTAACAGTTCTATTAATACATAAAAAGCACTTTTCTTGCTAGAGAACATTACCTCACACCACACATACATATTCTTCCGACAAGCAAAACTGAGATATAGACACATTCATGCTTAGAGTTATCAGTTCATTGGCCAATTAAGACACTCTTGAAGGGATGTGTATTCCACCTTAAAACACACACACACACTTTACACTGTTTTTCATAAATACCATATTAATTTAAACCAAAGTCTTTTCAAGAAAGGATTAATTTCTTAATCGCATGAAGGCAAACACACAAAGACACAAACACATATCGGACACATACACACAAGGCTCATTTCCATGTAACCACGCAACACTTTTGCACAGTGCCATTGACTGGAAGGCCTGTCTGACCTTCAATCACATTAGTCCCTCCCCTGTTCTCCCCCATCAGCCAATCGCCTCTGGCTGTCTGCTTCCACAGTCAACCTCCCACCCACCACTACGCAGTAAAATATTCTGGGGCAGATGTCAACAGCAGCAACTTGAGAAATGAAATGATGAATTTGAAGGGAACGTGAGTCTGTGTGTGTGTGATGAGGTTGGATTAAGAGGAGGAAAGATTTATTGGGAAAAGAAAAGGGATACAACAACTGCACTGATTTTATTAACATTGCAATGAATTATTTGCCATTGTTTAAATCACATAACCTCTAACAAAATCTGTTAGTGCTTATTCTAAATTTTCACATGGAACACATTTAAAGATGCAAATAGTACACACTATACCGTTATTGGTTTAAAGAGCCATATGTATTTTTTCTACTAAAATGAATCCTTTTTTTATTGCCTGTGTGTGAAGGGGTTGTAATCTGACATTAAAATGATCCACTTGCCGGGTTTGGCTATTAACTCTGAAGGCAGGTATTCCTATTTCTGTTCGAAGGCTCTGAGTCGGATTTTCTGCGAAATCCAGTGACAGACACTTGCATGCGCGCTCCCGAGTCTCTGTGTCTACTTTGCACTCAGCAGCAACGACACTGCAACTTACGACATGGAGTCTGCTAACAGAGACCTGCTCCCAGCACAACACAGACTCCAACATAAACTCAACTTGTCAAAGCCTGCAAGACATGATGTAACGGTAAAAAAGCTGTGGAGCAATTTGTTTACTATCCCATAGTGATGCAGCCACGAGCAGCTAGCTAACGCTACATTAGCTCAGACCCGCCGCTGTTTGCTTTGTAACGTTCAATTTAGATTTATTGCCTTTTACTGATAGGTACACAGCTTCTCCACCTCTCAGTCACTGTAACTAACATGACCCACATAATATACAACCCAGAGGAAGAGCCATCTACTAACACTAGTTACAGTAAAGTTACTTACTGCGGTCTAACTGTTATAAAGTGTGACGCAATCTTATAATATTCAGTTCAGCTCACTAACCGTTTCATTATTATCCAGTAACGTTACATGTAGCTGTGCTGACATTGCTGAGCCACCGGTGACAGATTCACAGATAGTAAAGATAGTTACTGAAAGCAGCAGGTGAGCTAACGATGTAGCACGTCGGCTAAATGCAGTAAATGTACTGTGATCATGTAACGAGCGTGGATTAGTTCAACCTGCAGCTGGTAAAACTATTACTGTAATGTTGCAGTGGGAGTTTACCTGAGTTTCCACCATGTTGTGTGAAGCTGGCTCCCCACCTGTCTATAGCCACTCTCACTTGAAGAACCTTGAAGTAACTGAGCCTGAACATGTCTGTGTGAAAGGCCAAGGCCTGCATGCTGTTTTTCCTGCATTTATTGCAGGATTTCTGTATGAAAGCAGTTGCGTTTCCGATTCTGCTCGCTCATGAGTTCAAGCGAGCACACGTACGAGCACACACCTGATTGCAATCTTAAAACCGCACCGCTAGTGGCCGCTGGAAACTACATAATGCCCCTTTAAATACATACACAATATTCTTTTTATTTATGTACCTTATACTTAATCCCAGTTTACAAGGAAAATCCCTACATAACAGTTTAACAAATATGACATCACGTCAACACAGCACAAACCATATGTTGCTTTATTATTTACACATTCAATGAAATGATTGAGTTTAACTAGAACACAGTTTATAAGGGTGTACTTTTTCATTCTGCGAATATTATCCACCCCTGTGTGACATATGACTGACATTAGCTGGCATGAAAGAATCAAAGCTTGTCCAAAATGAAGAAACTCTTACCATTTCTCTTCACGTTTGTAATCAACAGCTCTCACCGATCCTTGATCTTTGCTAATCTTTGACTCACAGGCATGCAGGAAAGAAATATTCTCAGACACATGAGCCGACAAATTAATACACATATACACAAGCCCTCCTTCAATCACCACCACACACATTCTCACACGTTTACACACTATGACTCGTGCACATTGTACACCACACACAGAGTTTAATTGCAGTAATTAAACAGCTTAATTTAGAGCAACAACTGTTGATGTGACGTGTGGGTGTTTTGGCTGGTAGCAGCAGCATCATCACGGATTAACCCGCCGCACATGCTCATATGCAAATATTCTGTCTCAGGCATGTTTACACTACATACGCGCACGTGTGCATGCACATTGATGTGTACATGTTGCACGGATCCGCATACATGTGCAAGGCTTTAATAGACTACAGTAGTCTTAAAACAACAACATGTCAGCTTTAGCCTACTTTCAAGTAGTTTCTGAACTACAGGCATGACTTTTAGTGCACGCCTGTGCATGGGATAGAATGTATGGATATATCAAAGAGTGTATGTGTATGTGTATATACGCGCACATGCATGTATGTGGTACATAAGAAAAACATGCCATAGAATATATGGGTCAGACATATTATGTGCATATATCAAAAGTAATTGGCAGAGGGCCTCCAAGTACCATGTCTGTGTGCGTTTGTGGCTGGGTGTACATGAATGTATAGGGAAGAATTGGGAAATAAGTTACATCCCCCTTTCATCTCTACTCTGGTTGTGTGTGTGTGTGTGTGTGTGTGTGTGTGTTGTCAAAGAGGAAGCATCTTGTGAAGCTTTCAAAGCAGAGGGGCTGCTGCATATAAGAGAAATGGGGATCTGTAGGGACACAAAAGAGCCCTTTAACTGCCCATAGTGCTGCAAGCCAGTACTTTCTGTGAGCTCAGAGGAGTTACAGTTAACTAACGGAAAGAGAATGACACAAGCTGACTATTATTGCTAATGCTCTGAAACTGCTTTCTGAATAACTTTATGTAATATAGATTAAATGAAGATATTTCTATTGTGTTTGCAAAACATCCATTTTCATTTAATAATTCCTGGTCATGGGAAACAAATATTAGGAAAGATTGCCTGTGTAGCTTAATAACAGTTACAGTTTCCACTTGGGGAATTATGCAAATATTTAATTTAGCCTTCATTTGACAGAAAAATGGTTCAAACATATTTTCCCTCCTTCGTGGAGCTAAGGAGCTCAACAGTTTGTGCCCACTTTATAATGGGAACCTTCTAACCAAGACAGAAGCAGAAAAAGAAATGCAAACAAAGAATAACAAAGGCTAAGAGGTTAACAGAGAAAGCTTCAAACATGGAATGACTGATAGTGAAACTATCAAAAGCATTACAGATACAGATAATGACATTGACAGATCCACACAAACTTTTAGTTTCCCCGTAAGGATTAGAAGCATACCACTTCTTGGCATTTTCCAACATATCTGTTGGAGGCAAATATGCAAAAGTTGCACAACCGTTACCATGATTTACTGAGCGCTATACAGCTAATACGGCCCAGGGGTTAGCAGTATTGCTTCACAGTTGGTACCAGTTTATCTATGCTCTTCTAAATGTGTTAGCCCTGTGATAGAAGCAGCCAGTCCACATCATGGCCTGCCTCTCACTCAGTGCATGCTGTGGTAGGCTCCAGCCCCTACCACCCTAAACAGGACAAGCATGCGCATAAATTAGATGGGTGGATAAATATATGTTAGATATATATATGCTGGTTCAGCACCTCTAGGTTATTGAGATTATAATACATGAGGAGCAGGTAACTGTGTAGAACTGTTACAATAGTGTGAGTCAGTCAGTCTCACGTAACTGACGACTGTGTCTTCCAAATTTACCTGTAGTAACATAGCAAAAAACAGCAGGATAGATAACGAATGGCAGAAGATAATAAGTGTGCAAAAACTCTTTACAGAGAACGATTTTTAAGAGTGAGACTAATGTTATTAGTGATTTTGTTAGCAATAGGCCTTGTTATCTGTATCTGTTCATTAAGAAATGTTCTCATTTGTGTCACTTAACAAGCAATGAATGCAATTAAATAGAAGAGTGAGGTAAAAGATGCAGATGACAGCTGTCCTGGAGCTGAAAGAGGATATCTGGCAAATCATCAAGTTTCAAAGTCACCTGCAAATACTTATAAGTAGTGCTGGGCAATGATTAAAAAATGTAATCGCAATTAATCGCATGATTTTCTGCGATTAATCGCATTGTTATGCACAAAACTGAATAATGAATTCTAAAGTAGTGTATTGTGCACTTTTAATTTAAAATGTACCGACCACTATATACACAAAAGTAGAATAACATGTGGTTTGCAAACACTTTAAACAAATAAAGTGCTTTTTCACAGCAGTATTGCCTTTACACAGTAGCAATAAAACATTTCTTGTAAACCTCAACATAAACATTAATGTAATCAAATCTAATAGCCAAAGCCAGTGACCAAACTATTTGCCACTGCCAGGGCATTACCTTTTATCTGGCTTGTTAAAACAAATTAAAGAGTCCAGAGCCACAATCCTAACAGGCGCCTTCTAAACAACAGGTTAACATATATAAATCTGTTTTCTTGTGTTTTTTTCTGAACAGTTACCAGCAGAAACATTTTTCTTTAATCACGGTGTAGCAAAAACAGCCTATGTTCAGAGGCAAGTGTCTCCATTACAGTGAGGTGAAGTGGTCGAGCACAAGGTGTAGCGACACGCAAACGCATTCCCTTGAACCTGTCGCTCCTGTGCTCGCACTTGCCCGCCACCAAAGTTGAATTGTCTTGAACTTTTTGTACACGACATGCAGCACAAATTATTGGAAGAGAAACTGATCCTCACTGTTTGTGAGTTTTACTAATCAAAATACAGTGTGTAGCTATCCACTTCGCTATGGCATTTGTTGGCTTGTCTTGCTTTTGTTTATTTACTTCTCCAACACGCTGCACTCGATGTAGTCTGCCGAAGCCTCCCTCCACTGCTTGTTTGGGTGGGTGATTTGCAGGCTGATCAACATCCCACCCCTCCTGTAACCCGTGGTTTGATTATACGTATATTCGGTAGGGGTCGACCAATAATCAGTCTGGCTGATTACAGGCGTCTATATTCAGCATTTTTCCTATAATCTGCATCTGTAATTTTAAAAACAGACAGCCGCTATAATTAATTAATAAATAATGCGCTCCTTTGGCTCTGATTCAACCGCTTCTCTCCGTCTGTACCACAGACTGTAATTATGAAGTGGACGTAGTAGTCGTTACATCACCCGTTGACTTGTGGACTGCTTTTTGAAAGCCTCGAATTTGGATGATAGGGCGCCGCCATGTTGAGATTTCACAACCATGCTAACAGCATGGCGCTAACAGCCGTGTGTGGAGCTAGCTAGCTTGCTTAGCTAGGTGCGACTGTAACTCATGTTAACTGTCATTTTAACAAGGCTGACAATTTTGTCTAGCAAACAACAGGCTTAAAACTAAATGAAGTCACCAGAGAAAGTGAACAGCCAATTCCTAATAAGCTTTTTCAACGGTGCTAGTTAAATTTACACAGTGCCATGGGTACAAGTTGGCTCTAGTCTGATAGTGTGTTCCAGTTGACATGGGAAGTCGGAATTTCCGAGTTCCCAGTTGGAAATTTCAAGTCGGATTTACGACTCGGGAAGTCGGGACAACCCGCACTACCCCGACATTGTGATCCAAGATGGCTGTCGGGGTATCAACAGTTACTGAAAGCTGTAGTTTATACTGTTTATTAGCACTTCTGTGTACTTGTGACTCATATAAATGTTCGTACACAAAGTGCTGTCCAACAGCTGTCTGTGGACGTGGTGCTACAGTGTTTAGTGTGAGTAAATACTGCATAATGCGTTTTTTAATCAACGGGCGTATCAATAGCTAACCTGGCTAGTTGTAAACAAACAGCTGGCCGAGCGAGGTTGTAACTGGAACGCCGTCAACTCGGGTGTGACGTCATTCCCAGCTCTGACCTCCGAGGTAAATGGAACGCAGCATTAGACCAGAAGCTTCCCACTTGGTCTGTACTCACCACTCTGTGGGCTGGAGCAATGTCCCATCCACTGTACTAGCTGATTGGTTACAAGTCACGAGTAATAGCCTATCAACACTGGCTATTGTGCGGAAATAGCCAATAGAACGAGTGAGCCTCCACGCTGTAGCCCCTCCCCTCTTCTCCCAGCAGAGCTCTGCATGCACACACCAAGCAGAGCTAGTTAGCGGAGATCATGCACAAGGTGACCATGACTACGGCCATTACTGTAAGCAAGTGCAGCAAAAACAGCAATTCAGCAAAAGGCTGATACTGCATCAGTACAACAAGCAGGAACATGTACAAAGCAATATTTTAATCTGCTCTGTCTCATCCACCGCAGCTGTGTTTTCGTTTTGCACAAGGACATGTGCTAGCTCAGCTAATAGCTTGTTTGTTATAAACAAGCTAAATCTCTCTGTCTGTAGCCCGTTTAGCTGAGATGGCATGTACTTTAAAATTTAGCAACTCCATGCAATCTCAGCTGCTTGTTGAGAGAAACCAGCTCCTCTCTACAGCACCAGCAGATGAAGGACATGAGAGCGAATGATAGGGACATTGGCTCTAGTTTCTAAACTTGACTAAGTATTTTGATATCAAGAATATAGTTTAACATGTTCCATTTGTTTCTAGCGAGATACTGATTTTATTTAGTGATTTTGCTGCTGTGAACTTTTGTGGCTGCTTTGAAAACAGTTATCATAAAATATTAAATCTGATTACGGTTCTGAATTTATTCTTTTTTACATAACATTTTTAAAAGGCAATTATTTAGCAACGCAAACCCAATAAGAGTATAGACAAAGAACAGAACAAACAAATAGTCAAGCAATCAATGTATCAATAAAATCCTAACAATAAAAAATAAATACAATATAAATGGCAGCCAACAAAGTTTATGATAATTTATCACTCATAGTAAACAAGTCCATCTCTGGGATGGATCTCTAATTCATTTAATTTACTATTTATAAAGATTAAACTTAGCAAGTATTTTTAATCTTGTTATTTTCAACAAAGTTTTGTGTTGGAGTTTTTGTTATTCTAAATTATGACACCAAGATTAAAAATTTTACAGCAAATGTATATCGGTTCCACATATTGGTCAAATCAGTTACTATTAATCAGGATCGGCCCGGAAAAAAACCATATCAGTCGATCCCTAGTATTGTGAACAACGAACTTTCAAAATAATAATAACAAAAATAGAAACTGCGTTACCAAGAGATAAAATAATTGCCGGCTAATTAATTAATTAAAGCGTAACCTACCCAGCCGTACTTAAAAGTTGAATTGATTATCACTAATGTCACCTGTCAATCTTGTGATTAATCAGATCATTTCAGTGGTAATTGAAATGTTTGAAAAAAAAAAACTTTTAGTATGTTACTGCGCACTGCATAATTTTATGAAGCAGGGGTTATCTGTCAAAAAGTGATTATCCATACTGTCTCGAGATTTGACCCAATGTCTGTCTATCAAGATAATGAACCTGTACTATACGTCATGAAAAGCATATGAGATGAAGCCAAGGGGAGGATGAATGGCTGATGGGGTACGTGGATTAGAGGAAAGGGAGGCTGAGACACACACAGTGTGAGGGGGAAAGGGGGAGGAGAGTCAAAGGACGCTATAGGGGGTTGATCCCATTTCTATATGCTTAGAGACCCCAAGAGCTGCAAGGCACTTACACACATACACACGTGTCTCAACATTGAGATTACATATGGTAATGAGTTCCTATTAAAAAGTCATTGAGGTGGTAATGGTTAATATTAGCTGTCAAAAAAGTCAAGCCAGTGGACACACGCACACACAAAAATATTTGCGTTCATACACTTTTGTGTATTCTCACATAGACACACAAGACACACACACAGACACAGAAAGTACTACAGCTGTGTTATTAATCAGACATAATAAGTTTTAACTCTTTCTAATTCAAGGCTGTTGACCTAATTTCTTTATGTGCTGTGTGCATGTGCTTGCCAGAGTGATTGTGCAGGCACTAATTTGATAAATAATAATATGTCTGGTCAGTATTTATGCTAATATATTCATGACCCACCAGTAGGCATCATGTTTGTGTTTGTTAATTCACTTAGCCAGTGTGTGTTTGTGTGTGTTTGTGTGTGTGTGTGTGTGTGTGTGTGTGTGTGTGTGTTTGTCTACAGAATTAGTTACTGTAAGCAAGCCCGGACAAACTTTAAATGCACCCTGTGTGTATCTCTGTGTGTTAATTATGTTAGTGACTCTATAATATATTGTGAGTGTGTTTATAACAATTTGGAAATTTGCAAATGTAATAAAGTGTGTGTAAGTAAGCTGCGCGTGTGTGTGTGTGTGTGTGTGTGTGTGTGTGTGTGTGTGTGTGTGTGTGTGTGTGTGTGTGTGTGTGTGTGTGTGTGTGTACATGCAGGGGCCTGTTAATGTAGTCAGTGGATCTGTAAACATTATCTTATTATGTAAATATTAGTATTTTTATGTAAACATATGGGGTACTTTCTGTATTAAAGCTTCAGACTAATGATTGTGGTTTGTTTACTGAGTTAACAAGCTGAGGAGCAGTTAGGCCATATACAGGGCGACAGCCCATCCTCCCTCTCACTACCTTCCTCTTTTCAACTCTCCCACTCCACATGGCAGCACCACTTTCACATACAGACAATGACACTGCACATGATCACTGGTCACTAGTAAAGATCTGATTCTCATCTGTCGCAAAGTTTTGAAACCCAAACATTAAGAGTAAATCCTTCTGCTTCCAGCAGCTTGAGAAGATACTGTGTAAGTAAACAACTAAAGAGCAGAGAGAGAGAGAGGAGAAAGAGTGAGAGGTCATCTTTTATTACTCTGCAGCCAGTTTCCTCTCGTCACTAACCCTGTGATATTCATCTTCTCAAGTCCACACGGTCGTGTTTTCGATGTCTAATACTTGTGGTGCACCTCAATTATTTCTGAGTTACAGTATATCCTCCACACTCATGAATAAACAGGCATTAATGTGTGGACCTGGTTGAGTCACAATTTATAATACATGGGAATTCTACAGAGAGATAGCAGAGGCCCAGATGCACAGTAGTTTCTTACCAGAGGGACAGAGAGGCACAGAGAGAGAGAGAGGTGGAAAAAGGAGTGAAAAAAGGAGAGAACTGCAGGAGAGAAAGTGCTGAGAGCTTATTAAAGCTGTTCTTGACACTGGTTGATTTATGTCAGCTGCAAACACACACACGCACATGTCACAATTACAGAGAATGTTTGTCACTCTCAGATCCCTAAATATGAACACACCATCATCCTCCTTCACATTTTTCACAGCCACTTCAGGGCACGGTAGCTTAAAGGGGTACAGAAATGTGTGCTGATTATCAAACAGCTTTGGCGAGTGATGGACAAGAATGTCCCCTCCCCTTCTCTCTCTCTTTTCTTGGACTGCGTGAGTGCAGGTATGCATGTTTCAGATGGATCTCCCATGACAGTTAAGGCTACAACTGCAGAAACTAAAAGCTGAAAACTCAGAGCAAAGTGATCCACACACACACATCTTAACACACACAATTACAGCTACTAGACAGGAGGGAAGCATCGTTCTGCCCCTAACACATACACACACACACACTCAATGAGGGTCGAGGGGAATCAGGCATAGGGTTTTCTGCAAAGTGACAGATGTGGCGACAGGCCGTCCAGTCATGCAGAAACACTCAGCGGCTTCTTCAGCTGAAGACCTGGAGTGACATTCACTGCGGCTACAGAGGAAAGTGTTAGCACCGTGACAAACACACACACACAAAATAGCTAAATATACAAACAGAAAATAATTGTTATTGTCACAATATTTGATGAAATGTAATATATTGTCACAGAACAGGGCTCCCTGAAGCTAAATGCCACACTAGAGCAAGAAGAGGCAAACAGATGGAGAGATGCATCTTGAAGACATGTCCCAACATGTACCAAACATGTACCGACATGTAGCAAGCTGTGGAAGTAAGTCTGTGTGTGCTAGGTGTCCTGTTTCCCAACAAGATTCTTCTTCCTTACTGGTGAAAACCATCTCCTCTGGTCTGGTGTCTCTATTCTACTTGACCAAAAACTTTAGGTAAACATAATAAAGGAAGTGTGGTGTTGTGTGTGTCTCATTCATTGTCACCCTATGTTTAAGGTATTAAAACACAATCCAAAAATATATCTAATAATAATAAGCTAATAAGTTCATAAAAAAAAAACTAGGGATGTCAAGATCCGATCACGAGATCGGATCAGGACTCGGATATAAATGTGTATATATGTATATAGATGTGCTTTGCAAACACTGTGGCACTTTTATTTTTGTATTTGTTTACATGCCTGCTGGGTATTTTAAGTTGAGGTGCTATTTGTTTTTATCTTAGACTTATTTTATATTTACTGTTGCACTAAAGTCCAAAAGTGAAGAATTTATGTTATTTATTACTTGATTGTTCAAGCTACCTCTCAGAAGTGCTCTGTTTGTTAACAGAGTTGTTGAATGTTAAAATAAGGTGAATTAAATAAAAAATAAGGAACATCCTGGATCTGTTTTTTCGCTCTTCTTTATTCTTTTTTTATTCTTTTTTAAGTATTATAGAAGTATCGGATCAGGACTCGGTATCAGTAGATATTCAAAATCAAATGACTCTGACTTGAACTCGAGGGCAATAAAACCTGATCGGGACATCCCTAAAAAAAACTGTGGATAAAATGAGAAGCCAGATCTGAGTATCAGACACTGATAGCATCTGCTCTTTACTTGTTAGTTCTTCACAGAAAAAAAGAGCTGATCAGTATAACCCAAATCTTCTGTTAGGTTTGCATGCATAAAAATATTGCTTATATTTTCTGCTGCCAACAGGAGCCTGCCTTCTGCAGGAAACAATGTACTAGGTAATGATATATATAGTAAGTAAAAACAGAAGTTGAGAGAAAACAAAATAGTTACTTCTGTGTTGTTGGTTAAGCAAACAACAAAAACAGTGAGGTTATAAAGTTTGCAGTGAAAATGCTTTTGTTTAATTTTCACATTAGTGTTGAATATTCAAATGTTTTTAAGGCATTTTTAACTAATTATTGTAAATTGTAGAAAATCTTTTAGCTAACATTTTATCTAAGTTCTTATTACTGTTTCACGTTTCCTTTTCTTTCAGCAGTTAAAATCCCAGTTAGTATATCAGAAGGAAGGAAGGAGGAAAGGAAGGAAGGAAATAATGAATCAAGGAAGGAATGAAGGATTGAAAGGAGGAAGGAATCAAGGAATCAATGAATGAATCAGGGAAAGAATTAAGGAATTAAGGAAGGAATAAAAGAATCAAGGAATGATTGAAGGAAGGAAGGAATCAAGGAAGTAACCAAGGAATCAAGGAAGAAGTATCAAGGAAGGATTGAATGAAGGAAGAGATCAAGGACTCAAGGAATAAAAGAAGAAGAATCAAAGAAGGACTGAATGAAGGAATGAAAGAAGGAATCAAGGAAGGATTGAAGGAATGATTAAAGAAATCAAAGAATCAATGAATGAATCAGGGAAGGAAGGAAGGAAGGAAGGCCTCAAGAAAGTAACCAAGGAATTGAGGAAGGAAGGAAGGAATCAATCAAGGAAGGATTGAAGGGAGGAATGAATCAAGGAAAGAATGAATGAATGAATATGACTGAAGGAATGAAAGAAGGCAGGAAGGAACCAAGGAATAAAGGACGGAATCAAGGAAGGAAGTAATGTTGAATGTTGGCATGAAGTCACATGACCTGAGTACTTGACCCCCAACCCCCCTTCAGTGTTTTTCATGATATAACATGCACCCACGTAATGCTGTTCCCCTCACAGCCCGTCAAATGACTGTATCCCCCCAAGATACAGAAACCATTTAAGGGTTAAATCCTAGCTTTTTACATTTCAACTTAAAATAAAGAGTTCTTCATCCTCAACCTAGGCCTGGTAAAATATGTTGCTCCTTCTCCATCAAACGAAAAGTAAATCCAGGCTGTAGAGTGGCACATGTAGCAACCCTACACCTGCTTGGTTTGGTTGACAATGCCAGCTCCCAACCACTTACTTGATTTGCGTATCGTGCTGAAACACACCATCTGATAACACTGCAGACAAAATATAAACAATGAGTAGGCATGGAATCATTGTTATTGAGTAAGTACACAGTTTTAAGAATAACTGCATTTAACATAAGGCTTTCAGCTACAATCATTTCTAAACTGCTGCAGAATGTAAAATTTACAAAACTGGATACACATAAACTGACTTTTGCCTCATTCTACCATCACTTAGTGCAAACATAAATAAATAATTGATGAATGGCATCTTGATACAATTTTGCTACAAAGGAGTTGATTTTAGAAGTTTTACTTAGAGGTGCACAATACATAAAAGCATGAAGCTGTTTCCAATATTGTTATTTTTAGAATGCAATGGGACAAAGAAACACTTGTTTGTCAAAGGACAATGCCAACAGCAACCTGAAGCCCAGAGAGAGTTTGAGTTCAAAGAGTTACAGGGAACATTTATTAGAGGACATATTCAGTAGTTTGCAGCATTTGCGAAACATTTCTCTGAGCAAGTGTCTGTGTGTGTTTGTGTGAGTATGTGCGTGTGCATCAGCTGTCCCCCCTTGTAGCCCTGTCATGTCACCCAATACCAGGGGGCTCGTGGCTGTGGCCACGGGTGGTCCTCTATGTGAGAACTAGTTCCTGCAGGGGGTGTGAAGAGACCCCATGATGGTATCAAAATATATACCACAGGGGGACAAACACACACATGAACCTACGCACAAACACACACACACAAACATCGTACAGTGCTGAAATTATAACCAGAGGACATGGGTGTCTTTTCTAGATATACACACTGATATTTTGCAAAATGAAGGTGGTTTCTTTCGTAATTTCTGACATGAATTTGCAGGGGTGGGAATTCTGATCCTTGGTGTCACGATTAGTTTCAAAACTGATTGATGATTCACTTAATAGAAATATATTCAGGCTCCAATATTCCAATTCATTGTGTGCCAAACTGTTCACTCATGTCTTAAGACCACTGAATTGCAATACAAAACAGAACTGGCATTCAGCTAACTGGACTAGATGAAGGTCATAGCCTGGCAAATAGGAAATAAGCAGCATGTGGTAGAACACAGCTGTTATATTCTGGAAAAAAACAACAGCACTTATTTGGAAACATGTTAAGCCTAGTTCACACTACAGGATTTTAAGCCCGATTTGTCGGTCGGTGAGCTTGGCGACCGTCAGGGTGTGATCAGGTGTAAATCAGAGATCGATCTGCGTATGCCAGTCGTTATGTGTGAACTACTAACGATATCTCTGACACATCGCCAATGCCAACCAAATTTCTAGCATGCAAAATATCTGGAGAAGCCGGCCGACTCTACATCTACATCCAGCCAATGAAAGCAGGCAACTAGCAGAGCAGGCAGCTTCTTTTTCACTGCAAAACACTTACTCACCTCCAGCTCTCTCTGTAACTCAGACAATCCATGCTACCGGCGTGTGCTAATCCATTCTTACACCAATATATTTTCTCTTTATAATAACAAACAGCTGTTTCGTGTGTAGGTTTGCATCATTTCCCGTTTCACGTTTCATGTGTGTTTTCTTGACAAAACGTGTTTGGAAGACTCCCTGTCTATTGTCAGTCACTTAGTGTGTATGCAACAATGACTTAAAGACTCCCGACCACCAACACTGGCTGAACGTCAAACAGAAATTGGTATTTTTGTTCTGGAGTGAATTTTAAAAAATTAAGAAAAAGAAAAAAAAAGTCTTGGACAGCACTATTTCTGCTGTAGTAGGGAAACCCCTCATTATCCACACTTCTGTATGAATGCAGGTGATAAAGCAGGCAGACTATGAAGGGAGTTCTTTTCTTCACCCCATCAAAGTTGGCTCTAAGGTTTGTTAAGTGTCGCAGTTTGTTGGTTCGCCAGCTTCTTTATTAGCCACATGTTAGTCACTGGGTGATGGCGACTACTCACAAAACACTTCCCCTTTGTGTTGAAAAGCTAATTATTAGGTTATTCACTTTGAAATGAACCCAGGCCCACACTTGCTGTGTTCAAAAGTGCTTCTTAAATCTGCCTGATTCAAACTTCTGCCACAATAGCTCCAAAAACACGACAAATGAAGTCCACCCACTTTTCTTTTTAACCTATTCCCTTGGTGCTGTTTGACTAGTCCCACAGACATGTAATTCATAATTAGGTTAAAGTAATAAATCATGAATCAATGTATAAATATTTGTGTATCACAGTTCCTAGGGCCTTCAACAGTGAGACTAGCACACATCAGTGTTTACAGCACAGGAAACAGACTGTGGACCATTAAAAATGTATTTCCAAATCAAGAAAAAATAAAATGCATATGCAAATAACTGCAAAGCTAACATTGTGCTGCTGAGTTTCCCCTATTCATTCAGCTGAATGGGAGATAAATGAGTTGCTGATGGTATGTGCCTTGAAGAATGAACTGGGGTTTAGCATTTTGTTTTTATCTATCCGTCTGAATGCAGATAAGCCAATAGTGGCTCAACATCAGACAGCAAACCAAGCGAGAGAAAGATACAAAAAAAAGTACAGTGGTTGATAACACAGAGACTTATTCACAGACACTAAGATTGCAAGACAAGGAGAGCAATCATGTGAGAAAATGTTAAAAGACTAAAAGGAGACTGAGATAAGACAAAAAGGTGATTAAGTTTAAGAAATGTCCACAGAAGGAGATGGGGCTAGGAAAATTGATTCTAACCAAAATAGAAGGATGAGAATGCGAGGGAGTTGGAATTGATAGAAAATGAGAGAAGATCAAAGAGAGGGAAGCCGTGATGACAGAGGGAGAGGGAGCAGTGTGGGGAAAGAAAAAAACAAAAAGACACAAGGATAGAACCATCATGGGGAGTGAAGTGGGAGTCAAGTGATGGAATGGATTCAGACAGGAAAACAGACAAACACTGCAGAAAAAGTGGGACAGTTGCATAATATTTTAGATTAAACAGTACCAAAGCATCTCCATATCTGCTTGACTTTGCAGTTCTCTCCATTTGTCTTCAAGGCTTCTCAAGAGGCAATCCTCATAACCAAAGGAAAAGACCTGCTCAAGAAGGTTAGTTGAACATAGAGATTTGTTCACATATTGGGACTTAGTGAAGATATACAGTATTTTGACAACGTACAACTACGGTTTCCTCCTCCTCAGACACTTTTCAGTCTCACTCCTCAGGCTTTCATTCAACCCCCTCTTTTGATTGCTCACTTATTTACAGGTAATGAGCAGTGTTGATCACAACATCAATGTCAGGTTCAAGTTAATTACAGGTACAATAACAAATTAAAGCTGCAAGCAGCGATGAGCTGGCCCTTGCACCTACCCCACGTCAGGGAGGCTCTGAATTTTCATGAACATTGGACACTATGCAGAGTTAAATCCAGTCACTGATGTGGATCTTCGTCCCTCTCTCCCTAGTTTGCATGTTATAATGCCTCTCTCACCTTCTGTGTGTTTGTTTCTGCGCTCTGTGTAACAACTACGTTTTTGTTTAAAAGGATTTTTAAAAATGACTTAAAAAAAGTTTAAAAATGAAAACGATCTCCATCCACACCGATGTTTAGCTGCGTTTCAGAACTGATCACATTCACGTCTATATTAAAACCAATGAAAACTCACATCTAATTCACACACTGCGACTGTTGTAAACATTAAGCCAATTGTCAGTTGCAGAGTATTTTTTTTGCACGGACCGACAACGAAGCGATGACGAAAAATGCTACCTTAATGCAACGTGATAGCATCTAACGCTAACCCTCACTGCAAAGAACTTCGCAGCATTCCATCTTGATAAGTGGGGTGTAGAAATACAATCACAGCACTGTGATGTCTGTAAGCCATCACCAATGGACGATGGCTTTGTTTATTGGCCCAACTCTAATTATTATGATTTCTTAAGTGTTCACAGCTTGTTCTGCTGCTCCCAACTGGTCAAAAAAATGCTGCTTTAAAGTTAACTATAATGCATGTTTGTGGCATATAAAATATGTGGAGGATAATGGTCAGCTGTACTATAGAGATGGACATGGCTGCTATTTGACTGCACTATGATGAATGTAGGCAGGCAGAAAAACTTGCCCAGCTAAGCATTGTTCTAATGAAACACATTGATGGAAAGTCATTTGTACAGAGGTGAAACTAGTGCATTAAATTGTGGATATGTTTATTGCCATGACAAACACACTCAGTGTCATTACACTGTGTTACTATAGGCGACTGAATACACTACTTTTATCATCTACTTTTTACTGACGGGGGAGTCTTTGCGGAAATCCACATGGCATAAATACTGCACATGGCAGAAACTTTAATCTCTGCAGGTATCTAAATGTTTTTTGAGTTTTTTTGTGACACTGCCAAAACGCTGAAAGGGTTCAAACAAGGGACTGTGTAGATTAAACAGCCCAATTAATCTCCCCTTTTCCAGCCTCCAAAGCTCGAAGTCTAGACTTCAAAGCGGACACAAACTTTAGGACTTGAGCCACTTGTAGCTTTTTTTTCCCCCTTTACAGTGGTGTGTGTGTCTCTGGCTGTCATGGCTCATTGGGACTTATAAAAACAAACTTGTAGTTATGTAGTTATCTTTAATAGTTCACCGACTGGTTATGAACTAGTCAGGGTAGAGAGCAAAGGCTGTCCCTTGTGTTCCTGAAGGATATAAAAACTGTACATGTGAAGATAAAAAAACACAACCGACTTATTTTGTCAGTATCCTTGTTTTGAAAGAAGGATATTGGGGACCAAACTCTGAATTGTAAAAAGCATTAAAGAAGCGGTGGAGAAAGAAAAGATGGGACAGGGAAAGGAGAAAGAGAAACAGATGAGAGTAAGTTGTAAAGAAGAAAAGAGTCATGAGAGCAGAAAAAATGCAGTAAAAAGTTGGCATAAAGAGAAAACTATGGTTGTTTTATACCATTTTATACTTAATGGGCAGCTATACACTGTAATTCTGAATCAAGGTATATATCATATGCCCTTCACTCTTCACTGTATATCATGTTACAATATACAAAGCAATTCTGAAAGGTTCAGTTTTTATTTTGTTTGTTCCTTTTATCTAATAGCATGTCTGGATTGACACAAAAATGGTCAGAGGGGGATCCCAAAAGTAACTGTTTCTTTGATTGGGCAATCATTAAAATATTTACAAGGCTACAATAACAAGGAGAGGGTATAATTTATTTTTTAATCTTTTGTGACTCTTGCATGGACTATCAAGGACAAAGTTGGAATGTAAACAACAGCGCAGTAGTGTGCTTAACAGCTTAAGAAAGAAACACACACACACACAGACTTTGAATGGAAGAACTAAAAAGCCAAATGTGAGTCACAGGACTTATAGCAGTTAAACATTTTAACAGACACAAGCCGACTCTTGGTGTGTGTATGAGAGATGGTGTGTGTGTGTGTGTGTGTGTGTGTGTGTGTGTGTTAAGCCACACAGACAATAACAAGGCCAGTGAGCCGAGCACATGGTCCAGGTGTGAATCTAAGTGTCCTACTGCCACCCATTGACTGAATGTGGAACTGCCTTCCCTTCCCCCACACGGGGTTGAACAGAAGGAAAATACAGTAGTATATACAGCTTTATGTGAGGGAAGAGACAAAAAAAGTAGAGGCACTAAAATTAAGACACTTATTTTAGTATTTCAAAAAACATTAAAATTTAAAATTTTAAAAAATACATCTTCATCTGTTGCTCAGACGTACATTTTTGCTGGGCTTCATCTTTTTTTATCTTTTTTAATCATGCGCCTTCATGCTATCACTTTCCCATAATGCATTAGTTCAGTTTTTCTTAACTCTTCAGTGTATTACAGTGCTCAAAGTAGAGGGAAAAAACTGTTGGTGCATGCAGCAGCAGCACTATGGTAACAAGTACATAGTTCTTACAGTAATAAACAGCAGGAAATCTATGTATACAGCTATAGCTATATTTTACATTTAGCGGTATGAGAGAATATAGAACATTAAGTAGTACTGACGTATAGAGAGCAATACAGGGGAATTAACAGTAGTACTATAACTCATGGTGTCAAAGGCTTTAAAACATTTTTGACATAGTAAACTCGGGTAGGGAGAGAGGAGAGGTGTGGACACAAGTTCACAGAGGACAGAGCAGATGGTGTCTGCTGGACTTACACAATCTCACACACACGCAAACACACACTGGTGACATAATAGCAGCATGCCAGGTGTGCAGTTGGTGGCCTGCAGTCTGGCATTGACTGTGAGTTGTGTGTGTGTTTCCCGTGCTGTCTTTGTGTGAAAGGGGCTCCCTATTCACTAGTCTCTGCTGCCAGTTTGGCACTAAATCACAGGACAAGACGGTACACGCGCACAAACACACACATATGCACGCACACACACACACCCTCCTCTGTTGTCTTTTTGTCCAGCCTATAGAGAGAATGAAAAGAGGTCAAACAAGAAGACAGAGGCAGAGAAGAAAATGAAGGATGTCGGTAGTTTAGCTGAACTTTAAGAGCACAGGACAAACAAAAGATATTTAATATTGTACAAGAAAAACAAAAACAAACCTCTTCTCTCTTCTTCTTTTTTTTATGTCTCAATGTCTCTCGTCCCAACAGTGACCTAACTCAAACTGACAATACACACACAGAAACGCAGAGAATCATGGCCATGAATAATGACTAGTGTTGGAGGTGAGACTGCAGCTGGATTGTCCAAACCTTGCCTGAAGAGACCACCTGAGGAAACACTGTGTGCATGACTACTTTATGTTCTTGTCTTGTGTATAAAGTTAGTTAGTGTATGTTCAAAGCCAGACGAGTAGCAGTTACGTGTGACAATAATGACACACCAATAAAATATTTAAACAGAGGCAAGGAGGGGCAGGGAAAGAGAGAAAGAGACAGGTATCAGATACAAGCATTCAGAGAGGTGCAGAACAGCCCATACTGATTTTCTCTACTTATAATTGTGGCTACCTTGAATAAGAAACATAACCTGTATACAACTGGTTTTCAATCAACCCCCAACAACTTGCCCTGGCAGCAGCACCTACACTACTGGCCTGCTGTGGTAAAGTACAGTATGTCATGCATACAAAAAATAATGGCAGTTATGCTACCTGAGCTCATTGGCTCTCCAGTCTCCTTGAAATAAATATATATAATTAAATACAACTTTTTCAAGACAGATATTTTCACTCCTATGTTTCATAGCAACAAAAGCACAGGTGGAACTAATAACACTAACAATGGCTTAGTTCCATTTTTGGTGTCTCAGTAAGCTATGCGACTGAGCCAGCACGCACAATTCAGGGCCATGAAAACTGGAATTGAATGCTGCAATAATTAGCGTTTTTAACTACACCTGCATTTGACAAATCAAAATGTCTACTGTGAAAAAAAAACTCTAGTGAATTGAATTATTGAGGTTGACTGCTGAAGCAATACAAAGACCACCAATTTCCACCTGGATATCTGTCATTTATTTTATAAACATTAATTTGTGTCAACAGAGTTATTTCATAAATGGTATAACAACAAAAAAATGACACAAATTAGATTTGCAGTCGTCATTCTAGAAAATGAAATGTAATTAAGTCTTTTAAAAAATAAAAAGTAAAGTATTAAAGACCAACAAAAGGCTGATCCACATTTCTCTGCTGAACTACATATTTTTCATCATTAAAGTCAGAGACAGCAGAGAGTCTTATTATTATGGTCTGAAGAAGTATACAACAGACCCACAAAAGTACAACGGAGCCTTCCTGATTCTGCTTGATACATGGTTCATATAATCATGATGTCAGCTCAAGCCTGTCTTCTAATACAGACTATTAATTTGGATGTTTAATAACGTATATGATCCCACCTCGACCGCTGTTTGGGTTGTACAAGGGTAAATGCTCTATGCATTGCTCTACGCTCTGGCATGTCATGCTCTACGCATAAAACTACACCACAATAGTTAAAATAAATTAATATATAAATAGAAGTCAAGAAACGTAAGTCTTGATATCACTACTTGGTGTTTTGGTAGAGGTGACATATGTTTGAACTCTGGTGCTGTGTGTGTATGTGTGACTGAAGTCTGTTTTGAGTTTATTGGCTACACAACAGCCAGATTATGAAGAAGAAGTGTTGCTGGGGTCTGAACTATTTCTCAGTGCAGAAGAGCACACACATGGAGAAACTTCTGTCTGTGTGAAAAATATCAGCAACTTATCCGTCTGGAGGAGATTCAGAAAATCCATTTTTAGCTTCTCCATGAGAGCTTTCCCAGAGGATAATAAATCTGACTGCTTCCACACACACAGGAAATTTGTGTTACAGCTTGCATGCTCAGCAGTTTTCCACATGGTCTTTCCGATACACGGCACTTTGATGGTGGTGACTCAACTATGATCAATGTGCTCCTATCAATAGTTCAGTCTCTGCTCAGATGACTCTATGTCTCTATTTCCACCCTTGCTCAACTATCAATCAATAAGAGACAAATTAGAGGTGATCTTTCTTTAAATCGCCATGCATCCAGATCTGTACTTATACTGTATGTGTTCTCCCATCTAAAGAATAAAATACCTGACAATGTTAACAGCAACTTAACATGCATGCCCTCATGACCCTGTAAATCTGTGAAATGCCGATAATCCACAGCCTTTTCTCTGCTGCTGTCGTCATCAGGTTTACTTACATTTCTTGTAATCTAATCCAAGAAGTACTTCAAATGTAGCCATGAAACTTTACTTTCAACATCCAACGAGGAGGAACCACTGACCCATAGAGGACAATGCCTGGCAAACCTTGGCAGCCTTGTCTGTCCATGTGTCACATAGCTGCAGCAGCAGAGGTAAACAGGAGCAGACACCTGTCACAGACACCGGAGCTAGCCAACAAGCTAGCCCACATATCTGTCTGTTTATCTGTCATATGTCTTCCAGCTGGAGCCAGGGACTAAGCAGTGTCATTTCTGCTAATATCTGTGTTTGACACAGATGCCATCAGTCATGTGGAAATGAGAGAAAAGGCAGATGCATGTGAATATTAGTGGGTATGTTTCCCTTCACTGGGTGACGTTATCATAATAAAAGGACTTGTGCTGTCAAAGTAAACAAGATAACTCTAAAAATTTGATTGTCAGTTTCATGTGCAAAAATGTAGCTCATGTTCCATGTTGATATCCAGGCATTACATGGCATTTTCAGTAGTTTTGCTTTGAATCTAGGACATTAATTTTTTTTATATAAGGCAGAAAAGCACCAGCTGTCAGAGCTAGAGAAAAAGCAATAGTGGTGATACAAGGTTTCAGTTTTGTGTTGTCATTATGCCAATACTTGCTAGAGCCCAAAATTCAAGCTGTGTTGTGATTGCAAAGACACGTGTCACACACTAATGTAGTATGTCATGTGGGAATGATAGCAGTGTGTCTGGATCTATGAAGAGTCATGTCTTGTTTCAGACGGGGATATTTCAAATACACCCCTACTGACAGGTTAAAATGGTAAGATGGCAGCCACAGTGGGTGTTTCAAGACCGCAACAAAAATAGAGTTCTCTCTCGTGCACAGCCCTGGTACCCCACTCTCCTGTCACATTTCAATGGGACAGCCGTCATGTTACAGGAAAGGGCATCCGTGTACCACAGGTTCCAGAGGTTAAAGATGCTGCCTTAAGGCTGCCTTGAAAAGAGAAATCAGCAGATTTACAAAAAAAACAAACAACATTTTTAACTTTTTATATATATGTGATTGTAGAGTTGGATTTATATTTACACAGGAACTAAATATATTTTCTAGAGCCAGTCCCCAGACAAACAAACACATTCTTAATTATAGGCCTGGTCACACATCATCATCATCATCTGTCATCACATGACTACTGAAAGCAACATTTGGCAGATTGTTTTTTCGGTTACCGTTGTACTCACAATTTTTAAAAAAGTGACCAGTCACTTGTTAAGGGCATTTTTTGCCCCAAAATGAGCGAGTCTTCGTGTTGCCCTACAGGTCATGGAGGGACTGTCTTGATGTGAGACAGGCCTCATATCACAGAGTCAGCCATGTTTGTTCAGCTAATGCAAGGGGACCGATTTGGAGGTTTTAAAAACACAATGCACATATATATACACAGTTCCCTCCAAAAGTATTGGAATGGTAAGGCAAATTCCTTCAATGTTGTGGTTTACTGAAGACATCTGGGTTTAAGATCAAAAGAGGAGTATGAGACAAGAGTTCAGAATTTCAGCATATATATAAGTACAGTGTTTGCCACTACTGCTCCCAAGAATGGGAGAGACAGACAAAAGGAGGACAGAGCGAACAGTGATGGAGCAAGTGAAAACGGCCATGAGAGAGAGACATGCGGATGTAGAGACACAGGGGGAAAATAAAGATAAAGGTTTAGAGGCGAAGAGGATAGCGCAGAGAAGGGGGACAGTCCTAGGTTTGTTGGCAGAATGCTGGTGGATGGAGGGTGTTCACCTTCTACCTACTGTGCTCACCTCATGGAGAACACTGCCATCTCCAGAATTGCTCACCAAGAGGAATATGGTTAAACATCTTTCTACTTCTGGCTGTTTTACACGTACAAATAGATACACACTTCAACGCCGACACACAACCCACACTCAGCTTCCCAGCATGTCTCGGTCACACACAAATTTATATGAACCTCCACACACTCATCCACCCATATACTCACACACACCCACGACCTTGTCATTCCCTATGACATCCCCAGCCTCCATTACCTGCATACATTAACGAGCCTCTCTGATGTTAAAAATTATACATTTGAATAATTCAGATTATTTTAAATGCTGTGCACTCACACACTCACTTTTATAGATGGAAAGAGAGCTATTTACCTCAAATCGCATTTGAATAAACCCCATAAATCCTCTCAAAGTTCCTTGAGATAAACCAATCAAATACCCCCAATGCTGGCTTACTGGCCAATCAAAATTAGCATTCATACTTGCAGCCTTTTTTATTCAAAAGACATCAAATAGCTAATCAAATTGGAGGGCCTATTTGTGAGGCTCAATTTGTGCGAGATAAGAAAAAGGTGGCTAATAGAGTGAGAGTGAGAGACAGAAAGGGGCACTGCTGCAGTGCAAAATATTTGATGGAGTAAACAGCATGCCTTTGGTTCATAAATATGGTCGATGATTATATTTGTTCAACAAAAGAGAAATATATTATATGTGACAGACAAAATATACATTAGATGGCCGAAGGGTTTGGACGCCCAATTATTCTTAAGATGAAACCTGCTTATCACACCTGCCAGTGAGTGTGTATATGTCTGTTTGTGTGTATGTGTGTGTGTGTGTGTGTCTGACAAACAATTACAACATGGTCAACAAAATTCAGGAAACTTGGTTGGCAAACTGTCTTGTTCATCATCATGATCATCATCATGATCAGCCCCCTACATGTGTTTTCAAAGGGCACTAAACATGTATGTGTGTGAGTGTGGGCTTGTTTTTCTGTATTTTGGGGCCCAAACGCCGGGGTTTCCACTATACTTGCGGGATCCAACAGCTTTGTTTACACAGTTAAACATTTGATTTTGACTTTATCCACCATATAGAGCAGAGGACAGATAGTGAAACCTCCCCTCTCTCCTCTCTCATTACCCATCTCTCTCTGTCTTATTCCAACTGCCTGTAAATCATGACAGGCGGTAACCTCTAGCTTCCTCTTTCTCTGTTTTGAAAACAACAACTAACCGTCTTTGACTCTCATGTTTCCTGCGTTTTAACAGATTAAACACACACACACAGACCGACAATTCATATCTGACCTCCAAACTGAAGTTCCTGCTTTATGTCATACAACAACGGCTAACAAAAATCAAGTCTATTACAAGTTTGCATGAACACATTTTCAATAATAGACAGCACCCCTGTGTTTACATTACAGATCAGTAATGCAAATGCACAACGCAGTCATCCCAAAATATCAATATGACTTACATACTTCAAACTTCTCTCAAACAAGTGTAAAGGGCAGGTGTATCTTCAACCTGCACTGTCACCCACATCTGACGTTTATACACACACAACACACACACACACACACACACACACACGCACCAAGGTTCAAGCAGCTGGTGAGTTTGCCCTTGACTGCCCACCCCCGGGCACCACAGTCACATGGATGCAGCTGTTTTAAAGAGTTCCGGATTGGATTTAGAAAGCCGTGTCCTTGTCAAGGGTATATTCTTGTTTTTCATTACCCAGATATAAACTGAGGCTGTGTTGAGACCGACAATAGCACTGTTTCAACATTTCCAGGTCTCTTGTTCATGTCCATAAGACCACTGCATTGATGGCGCAGGTGCTGCTAGCAGACGTCTACAGCTAAATTAAGTTATATATATAATGGATGGATTTATAATTAAGTTGATCTTTGCTATTGCCATAGCACAGCCAAACATCGTACAGCATCGTAAATCTAAAAGTTTTCCTATCAAAAATGGGTAAATATCCATAAATGGTGGAATTCAAACTGCTGCGTATCATGTTTACATCTGTAAAGCCACAACACTACAACACCTTTAAAAGTTCAGAAAATCAAACCTGAAAGACAGACTCTTGGCAGAACAATAATTTGCTACTATAGCACCTGCAATTAAAAAGGCTGTTCATCAGCTGACTGTCTTTTTCTTTTTTTAAGAAGGAGGTTCCTAAAGCACTGGGTTGCACCACAGCCCAACAAGTGTCGGCTATTTACAGATGGTTGAAACCAACCTTTTATGGGTTCAGTGTGTAACATTTAGTGGCATCTAGCAGTGAACTGTCCAGTCTACCACTGCCCCTACCCTATCAAAGAGCATAGGACAGCAACAGTGCCTGACACAGCACAAAAAGTTTCTCTTCTGAGACAGCAGAGAGTAGACAGTCAAGGAATAAGGTTTCTTTAGGTATATGTATTAATAAATTATATTTATTTCATCATTAAGTAAAAACATATGTTATTGCGACCTCTCCACAGACAGATATGATGGGAAATGTAAGCCAAGAGTTTGAACCATTGTCACTGTTTCTGCACCACACCATTATAAACCACATAGTAGATGAAAGTTATACAAACATTGACAACAGAAACATGCTTATCCTCTCTGTGAGTTGGACCATCACCAAAACTGCCCGCCAGCAATAGTTTCTGGCCAGATTATTGTGCTTAGATATTGGCAAAACATTTAAATAAAAAAATACTTTAATAGTAGTGCTGAAATAGATCTCAGTCATGACAGCAACAGTTACATCCTCTTTAGTCACTTCCTCTTTAGTGGTTTTGCTTAAAAAATAAAAGCATGAGAAGCTTGTTTGCTATAATGCTTTACTTGGAGTGGAACTGCTTGACACACCTTTGAAAGAGCCATCAGAACAGTTGATTTCCCTAAATGTCCTCTGCCTGGAGATACTGGAGAATTGCAAAGTGTGATCGAACACACAATCTTCAGTAAAGTCCAGCACTTTACCAACTGAGCTAAATGAACACTACAGAATTGCTTTCTAATTTTATGGCTTATATTGTCCCACCCACCATCTGAAGGTTGCAAAACTTATTTGCTGACCCCTGCTGTATATTATTACTTCTTTTTCTTTGAATGTACATATTTAACATAGTGTCTACACTGCCTGAATTCTACAAGAAGTTGAACAAGAAGAACGAGTGTCGACGTTTGTGCGTCTTCAGCTACTTTAGAAACATGACGGCGTCCATGAAAGGTGGGACCCGCGGTTATGTAGACAGAAATGACTCATTCTAAGGTAATAAAAACACAACAGTTTATTATGTACGGTCTTTAAACGTCACCTGAAAACATAGTTATGGATCTTATATTGCACTTCTATCAACAGATCGTCAGAAATATTACACATCGGACCTTTAATCAAAAATGAAGGTCTGTCAGAGCATATCTTGTATGTTATAACAGATGCAAGTGTAAAGAAGAAAAACATGGTGTATTTACCATCCTGTAGCCAAAAGCTTAGTGGCACCATAAGTAACAACATTTTTTGAAGAATAAAAGAGGGAGGCAATGCGATAAATACTGAATGTGAGTAGCTTTTTTGTTTCTCTTTCAGCTTTAACTTGTCAATTGTTTACATTTTAGTCAATTTAGTAATAAGCATGTTAGTTTTTTTGAGTAAGAGTGAAATTCAACTGATCATAACTCGTCAAGATAAGTCAAGATAAAATAAAAGGTTTGCATAAACGTTTATGTCTTTGATAGCTCTCAGGAATAAGATCTTTGTTTTATGCTGACGCTGAATAGCTCTTCTACAACGTTCATGGTCAAATGTTCAGGTTGAACAACATTTTAATCATGTGCATGAGCCGTGCAATGTTAATAGGATGTGGCAATTGACCTTAGCTTGTTGCACAGTACTCTGGGCATGAAGACCCCAAACGCAGCATTTGACAGGAATTAGGCTAGAAGGTTTATAATCATGCGGGGAGAAGAGGAGGGGAGATAATGTAAGTGAGCTGTAAAGAAAATGAACACGGGTCTGAATTCCATTGCATATGCTTATTTGGCTCAAAGTGAGATTTGTGTTGTCAACGTGTTGACTTGCCCTTCATTGACCCGCCTGGGGCTCTAATACAGACATGGCCTGCTGTGCGACTGAGGATTCTTGGTGTCTGCGCTTAAGGAACAGATGCCACAACACAACAGCTGTTCATCTGGGATCAAATTCTCCAAGAAGGTGGTTATATCAGCACCTTCTATTATCCAATAGTGGCACATCCAGTTCCGTGGCATACAAGTCAAGTATATTAATCAGTGTATTTCTCGGACATTCAATGACCCTTCATTACAATCTTATTTTAAAGAATAATTTAAAATGATGCAGTACATACACACCTCAATTGCGCATGTGAGACAGATAATGTACTCACCCTGGAAAGATTGCCTGGCTCTCTCCACTAGCTCTGCGATAGGATAGCTGGCCAAGTCTCCTCTGGCATGCTTGGTCTTACAGTAGGTACATGCATTCAGACACCTAGACAGAGAGAAATAGACAAATAGAGAGATGGTGAAAGAAAGAAAAAGGGATGGATAATGAAAAGAGCAGCAGTCTTCAAACATCATCTTTGGGTGCAATGCCTCTGATGAAAGTTAAAATGTAATAAAACTGAGCACAGGAATATGAACACTTTTTGTATTGCATTATATCTTGCACATTAAGGCTTTCAAACAAGCTCATACTATATAAAATAAAAAAAGTTTATTCATAATTCATGTATTTGTTTCTTGTCCTATAATTGGCTGACATTCCATTGGGATGTCATTTACTTTTTATGACAGAGATGTGTTTTTTATAAAACTACAAGAGTTATACATTGTGAATCATTAGTACACAACATCTTAAATTTTAATCCCAATACAGAGATTAACAAATGGACTGTGGAAACAGGAGGCATTGAGGAGAACATGACGAGTGTACAGATAAATAAACAACACTTTAGTGTTTTAAATTAAATATTCATGCACATTTCTTAGAGCAGACGCAGGAGAAGAAAGCAGGGAGCCAAAACTGTCCTTTCTCTCCTAAACTGTTTATAAGGACTCCTAACTGTGGACAGCTGTCTCTCATACAGAGGGCAAGCAGAAGGAAGATTAGACTCAAAAGAGTTTTGTTTTGCAAAAAGTAAAGAAGATTCATTCAAATTGACCATGAAAAGGGAGAGAGTAAGAATATGAAGCAGAAAAATTAAAATAAGAAACAAAATACACAAGAGAAAATAAATGAGAAATACTGCCTCACACCAGATCCTAAAGTATGGCATGGTATCAACACTAGGGGAGTCTTTGTTTAGAATGAAGTGGGCTTTTCTTTCCAGAGTTGTTTGTAATTCACTACTGAAAAGAAGGAGGAAGGCCATTGCTAAAAGCACTTTTTGTATGTACTCCATTAGGGTTTTATTTCTGACCTCCCGATTTGTCATACTGGATTAAAAATATTCACCGTTTCTATTAACCACCATCATTTCTTTAAAAATCACTAATTCACAGTTGGCTTAAATTTCTGGCAACTCCTCCAGTTAGTTGCCTGAACATGCTGCGAACACGAGGCAAACACTGTAATTATTCAAATGTGTGTATTTGTGGGGATCAAAATATTGAAAGGAAAAACAAGACCATGCTATTCTCTCTTTTTTAAAATCATTTTTTACCCTTTGCCACATGTGTTCTTGTAAAGTGGAGAGAAAGTGAGCTTGGTACCTATACCGTTGAGATCTGGGGGTTGAGTTTCCTATATAACTCAGTTGAGAATGAATGTAACACTGCCACATTTCAAGTTCACTTCCTAATGGAGCCACACTAACAGCGATGTAAAGCACAATAAACAGCCCACATGTAGAATACAACACGGCAACTGCTTTTTTCAACCAAACTGTGACTAATATTGGACCACAGTCCAGCTAGTCGTGAAGAAAACAACACGACCATCTACTAACATGGCAGTACTAATGCAAGCTTTTGACACAGCATTAAGATCAAAAGCCCCAGTTCCTCTTTTTTTAAAAACCTAAGATTATTAAAACTGGTTTGGTGTGGGATTTATACACTCCAGTGCAACTACAAAAAACATCTTTCTAATGATTAACAACCATCAAATGCTGTGATGTAAGGGAGCTAGTATGAGACTATGAAATCAGAGTGCTATAGATAACAACCGTAAACCCTGTATCTGTATGTGACAGACTCATGGGATTTCCCAGAAGCTTGACACAAATAGGCTAAACACCACAGAACTCCAGCTGGACCAAAGATACAATTGCTGCCATGTCGATTCCACTTCATTCTAGAAGAGCACTTTGCCAAATTGTAGCCATTTTTTCCAATTACTAGTCATAGCACGATGCCTGTAACATTGACAGATCTCTCGAAGTAGTGGAGAGACCCAGTGTATTCTCATAGTTCCCACTAAGTACTGACTAAAGTCTTGAAGCAGCTCTGATGAATAGGGCGAGACATTGTGGATCGAGTTGAGAAAGGCATTTCAGAGAAAATGACTTCTCAGAATGTGCAAAGAAGTTCAGTTCACAGACAGTGTTATAAACTCCACATGAGAAAAGGATGTTAAAGTTTCATTTAAAATGTATTTATTGGGGGAAATGTTACTTGAGACTGCATGCTCTAATACTGTGGGTTCGCATTTGGACAGTTCTACAACTTATTACTACTGTTGGTTACTGAGCAGATCAGCTACAGTAAACCTGACAAAAAAGCAATGAGGTTATCAAGATACATATTTATTAAATAAATGATTAAAAGAAGTCATGCTGTTAGTGATTACGGTCTTTTACTGCATTTATTAGACTGTGAAGACCTTCAAAAGTGCCCCCTGAAAAGCCAATAATGTCTTTATAATAATTTTGAAATACAACCAAAAACGCCTGGAGCATTTTTTAATGTCACCATGATAAAGAAAGAAAAGCAAAAAGAGAATACAGCTATCTATCCATCCATCTCTCCCTCTCAGGGTATTGCTTATCCTAGCTGAGGGCACTAAAGATGGCAGCTAGGTCACAGGACCTAGCTGTGGAGAAAACACAGACAGATGGGGCCCAACAAACACACACACACACACACGCACATGCACACACACACACACACACACCACCAGGGGGTCCATCCATCTTAATGTGATCAGGCCCAGCTGAATGGATCCCACCAACATTAATCTCAAGAGACAGTCAGTGGCCTGCTAGGGTGTGTGTGTGTGTTAGCATCATTTGTGTGTATGCGTGTTCACGTGCCTGTGTGAGTGTGCTGCCTCTGAACATTTGTCCAGTATCACAACAACGCATTAGCAGTTTCGACCTCTCCATCAGCCTAAACAGACTGTGACAACTAGTCGGCACCCTTTAGACTGACAGCGACTGAAGCACAGGAGCAGCGTCACTTTCTCTGACACACACACACTTTTACTCTGTATTCAAATTGTGCTGGGCTGAAGTTTTGTGATTCTGAATTGCATTATTTTCTGTCTTCCTGAAAAGATGATGTCACTTTTCATGAAAATTAACCAAGAAGCAATATAAACAACACACCAGTGGTGTAAGGTAGAACTACTTGTAGAATTAAAACTAAATATTTTTTGTCCTTATCGAGACCTCCATCCTTTTCTTCCCTCTCCCCAATCTGTTTCATCCCAGTTAATTAAACCACAGAGGTAGCTGCTGTACCTGACAACAGTGCAGTTCATCAATGTGTTACAATGAGAAAAGCGACCTCCCCTGGGTCTGTCTGTGTGTGTGTGTGTGTGTGTGTGTGTGTGTGTGTGTGTGTGTGCGTGCGTGCGTGCGTGCGTGCACACAGAGACAGACTATCGTGTGGCTGCAGCCTTGAAAAGGTAACAAAGAAAGGAAAGCCCTGAGGTTCCTCTATACATTTGTAAACCTCCCTCAACACAACACACACACACACACACACACACACACACACACAAATACAGTATAGTTTGCTTTAGAGAGGCTCCTATGTGCAGCATTTTAAAGATATAGACTGGGACAGAGTTGAGCAGGAAAAGGTTTTCTCGATGACAAGCATTTAGAGTCTACACATTAATTAGAAAACTGCTGTAGGCACAAACAAATTGGGCCATGTGTGCATTGACTTGTGAGTGCGTGTGTGTGTGTGTTCAAGGGGGTTCGAATTGTGCAGGCTTGAAGATGCAATTATGAAAACAAAGCTTAAACTGTGAGGGGAAGTCTGAGCACTTTGTAAATTCTAAAGCAAGATTATTCATTGCACTTAACTGTTGAGACTGGGAGGGGGGCGGAGTGGGTATACGAGCAAACAAAATCTCAAAACTGCTATTATATGACTGAACAAAGCCTCAAGCCTGTAAGTTTACTGTTAATGTCGTCTCAAAGTCAAAGTGGAGGCTGCAAAATAATGCGGAGTCAAGGAACAAAGGATGCTGGCACAATGGAGTAAAGACCTATTAGGAGAAATGAATAGAGGATGATTAGTTATTCAGAGAAAGGTTGGCAGTTAAACCATATTTACCCTTGATACGCTGTCATGAGTAAGAGATGGCTGCATGGGAACTTGCACACCAACGGTCTTGTGTGACTCTGATAAAGACAATACTCTTTATACATCATATCTTATTTTGGGGCTTAAACCACTATCAGGACGTTGTTGGCTTACTGTTACGGAAAAAACATGGTTATTAAGTAAATACATTGTTGCCCCAATTTAAAAAAACTAACAAAAGACTTAAACTGTGTGAAGAACCAGATCAAACACCTTATTGTTATTGTCAAACAATATGAGTCCATTTTTCAGTTGTTGGTTGTTTTTTTTTAGTAAAGGCCCATTGACCAGTGAGCAGTCCATTAAGACTACAAAACAAAGGGGTTTACTTGAGTGTCTGAAGCCGTTTTACAGTCATGGACTTGTTTTCTGTTCTGCTAATAAGTAGCTCTGATCAGACTGAGAAAGAAATAAACACAAAGTTCTCTCACCATAATTTCACATAATATTGTTTTTGCATTTTTGTGTGTGTGTTTGGTATGCGTGCACCCGTGTGATTTCTTTTCATCTGTGAACAGACCAGTGTGTCTTTGTGTGTGTGTCCTTTACACAGCTGGGGCCCGTTCTTCTCAGTGTTCAGCCTGTGTGGCTGACCTCTTGAATTCTGTTACTTAGTCCCGTGTTCCCATCGCTGCACACTGAAACAGCTCTTTGTGTGTATGCATTTTAGAAAATGTGTCACATGCTGACCTTGGATTTCTACAACTACTACGGCAGCCTGGCTTGTTGTTTTGACTGGAGGGAGTCAGCACGTGTATCTGTGTGACAGCATGTGCAAGTGTGAGAAAACACAACCCTAAGTTTACATAGGAACTGTGAGTGTTTTCCCAACTTCTTGTTTTGTCTATAGACAGACCTCGAGACAGTGTTTGTACTAGATCAGTCGGCCCATTGTTACTGGACAAGAATGGTATGGTGATTGTTTATTATGAACCACCACACATACTGTTAAAGTCAAGTGGTACAAGATCTGATTTAAAACTAGATTTGCTGACTGGTTGATTATCTTACTTGTTGCCTTCCTGCCTTACTGACTACTTCACTGGTCTTATTAAAGGTGGAGATATCTAACATCATGACAAATATCATGATATAGAGCAAACAACGACACTACAAGTTATGTTACTAGTGTAGTTAGGTTGTAAGTTAGCATGCTGTCGTTACAGTTGCTGCTGACATGCTGACATGCTGACATGCTGACATGTGAGGAGGTCAAGACAGTTCCTTGGCTGGAAAGGCCGAAATATTGTTGTGTGGCAGGATGTGGGGCACTTTCTTCCCATTTACAGATTCAGGGCTGTGTAGAAATACCAGATTTTTTTTCAGCACACACACAGAATGGACAGCTAGCGGACAGATACAAGAAATTTGCTGAATTTGACAAAAAGACAATCATTGGATTAGAATCGCTCACCCCACTTAAAATAAACCAAATAAAATAAGTTGTTGTCAAGCCTTGTGAATGACAAGCTGACTTTACTAATGCACTAAAAGAGTACAGATTGAAAGGGAGACAACCTGACTCACTGCAAGACTGAGTGACCTCGTCCAAGTAACTTAACAAGTGACAGAATAACCCACTGGTTTCACTAGTGTCTGACTCCTTCACTGAGTCACTGGCCAAGTATGTGAGTGACTAGCCAGAATATCTGTATCAGAGAAGTTAATTAAAGCCTTTATAAGACCCTCTGCAGACTGACTTCACAGGGTTGATCGAACACATGCCTCACATGGCAAGGTGTAGCATAGGTTTCACTAAAATGTGCCACAAAGTGGGAATGTGCCACTGTCAAGATTCTGGAGTGATTTTAAATGGGGTTTTACATTTCTGTGAACTCTGGGAAAAACAGATCACTTATTATTACCTTATTGACTGATTGAAGATGACTTCAGTACGGCATCACCCCAGAACATATTAGTTTCTGAAGGTATATGTGGGCCTTCAAACATGATACCTTTATTTACGTTTACGCTAACGGTTATTTTGTCACCTGAAATTGGGGGAGTACCCATAAAAAGTTACAAGTTACAGTTCCTGTACACTTCATCTGATTAATTTCCAATGTAAGAGTCCTTACATTCTAAGTTAAGAGGATCTTTGACCTAAGTGCCAGTGATTCCTGTAAAAACAACACACTGACCCATACAAAACAAAATACATCATTGTCCAAATAATCTGACTGCACAACATATGTGCACGCAACCTTTCCAACAAACTGCATGCTTCATGTTTGAGTCACAAAAAGAAAGCCTAATCTCTGATTTGATGATTCTGTCTTAACTACTATGGACCATTAACTCTTGGAAGGAAACATGTAGGAAACTGGTTTGTGCAAACTGTGAGTAAAGTGTGTTTCCCTGTGACACACTGGGGATAATTCAGTTACGCAGGGGTTCTGTAGTGTAATGCCTTCTAATGACACACAATCTCATTTTGTCCAAGGAGACACATCAATCTTTTGGATTTACTGTGGGGAGCAGAGTCTCTCCTGGTGAGTGAGTAGGAAGAACAGTGGATGGAGAGCGTGTGTGTGTGTCAGGCATGTATTTGTGTGTTAAGCAGTAGGGAAGAGGGAAATGGAATAATATGTTCAGATCAGTGGAGCTGAAAACTACCCATACATTGGATTGATAAACAGCAGGAAAGGCCACCATGGTACACAGCTAGCAGAGGACTCTGTGTGTGTGTGTGTGTGTGTGTGTGTGTGTGTGTGTCAGTGGCTGTGTGTCGGTGGATGTAAGTGAGTGGGAACATGTCTTCAAATGATAATGTGTGTGTGTTTTGGGAATGAAATAGAAAAAGAAAACAGAAATCCCTTTGTGGAGGTGTGTATAGTGCGTGTTTGTTTGTGTGCTAAAGTGCCAAATCAAAAGAAATTGTGTGTATAATGTGCATCCATGCATTCCCACAATCTTACACACATATGTACGTGATCAGAAACCCTTATGTAAACACACTTCACTCCTCTGGAACTCTACTTCTCTGAAGCACATCAGCACATTTTCTCCCTCTTTTGATGCTGCTTCACATGATGCATTTTCACTTCTGCTCCTCGGGGAGGAAAACAACACAAACGAAAAGATGAGATCATTGACCAACGAACAACTAAATGAAAAGGCAGTCAAGTAGAGCAGTGTAACATGGCTTGTGTATTTGCTTTAAAGATGAAGGTTAGATATGGACAAATTATCTGCAGTGAATATTGCATGAACCCCGTTGGTGATATTACAGTCTGAATGGGAGTCTCAAGCTGGAGAACACATGGCTGCTTCGATTGTTGGGGGAAAGTGCATGTGCAGGAGAAAGAAGGAAAAGGAGGAGACTCCTCGCTTGTGTCTCTGTGGCATCTCAATGCAGAAACGGCTCCTTATTCTCTTAGGCCTTATTCACTTCCACACTGTAATAGCCAGAGAAATTCAAATTACAAAAGAGCACATAGGCCTGATTCAATTTGCTTTTAACTCAGCTAATGACTCCCCATCTCTCCGTCTCTCTCTGTACTGCACCCCCACCCTTCTCTTTCACGCAGAGACTTTTATCTGCTCTATTCTTACAGTGAATCTACTGTTCTTTATTGATAGTCTGTCTTATAAAGTGTGTCACCAATGAGCTATGGCGTGTCTTTTTAACCCCACCCCATCAAGGCCTCTGGCATTAAAAACACAATGTGCTGAGTTCGACTGATCTAACAGAAACTGTTGCGAGCAGGGCTAAGAAAAGAATCCAGCATTAGAAGAAGAAGAGGCTCTGAGGCGGTGCTGATTGGGACAGAGAAAGTGGAGCGCGACTATCAGGTGCTGAAGACAGCCATTTGTGTGTGCTTAAAAGCATGAAAGAGAGCCAGTATGATAATAGTCAATAGAAGAAAAGTGGCTATCGAACAATGTTTATTAACTGGAAAGTTAACTGGATCCAACGGGTAGGAAATGCCAAAAAGGATGTGGTATTTTTTGATGAGGATTACTTTTGATGTCTGTTCAAAAGCAGCTGATGTTTGCATTATTATTAAAAAAAGGTTTGTGTTCTGTGCATCTTTGCTGTTGCTATTTCCTACCAGCTGTGCAACACTGTGTTCTAGCCACTTACAGCACGTGAGAGGAAGTTGTACAACCCTAAAGCGCCATAAGGCAGAAAAACAGAAACAATGTTTTCTTGATTTCAGTCATTACGGGTTGCATGGATGTGTCTGGTAACTTTTGTTACAACATATTTGGGCTGAAAAAAAGAAAATAAATAATTATTATTTTGCAGTAATCTGTACTTCCATCACATTTATGATGACTGAACCTCAACAGGGGAGTGAGCCTAAAATCAGTACAAAGGAGTGTAGAAAGAAAAAGAAAGAAAGGATTTTAGTAGTCCAACATTATGTATAAAAGCTGTGTTGTCATGCAAAACCCGCTTTAACGTTGTTTCAAATTCTGTACAAAACTGGAACAACATGGTAAAATAGCTTTGTCTAAAACTGTGTCCTCAACTCCTCTCTTATTACTCTGGGTGACCAGGGAGCATTATTGCTGCAAGCCAAAGAGGGAGCAGCTCACTGCTCCTTCCTCATTCCTTGAACTAAAAGCAACTAAGCATCCTGGCCGTGCCATGAGGTCAGGGGCAGAAGTGATAAAATACTATTGTTTCAATGTCTCCTTTGCTGCTGTGTTTGTGTCCTAACCTTGGTCCAGCCTGTTCTGCAGCTTATTGTTTTTCCTCTCCATCTAGATATCTGTAACCCCAAAGTCACTTTTCTCTCAGCTTGCTAAAGCCCTGAAAGTTACACCTTGGTCACAATGGTTAACACAAATCTATGTAAAGGTCAGCAGAGAAGTTGATAAGACCTATTATTCCACTGTGACTACAGAGTGGCAGCCAGACGCAAATCACAGGAAACAAGCAGCTTATACACTGGGGGCCTGCAAGCTAACCCAGACACATTTACAATGCCTGCTAACACACAAGCACGGAGAAACTTTTCACTCTGCTGGCTTTGTTTACATTGTGTGTGCACATGTTTTATGTTTTTATATCCCAGTGGGGGCTTTAACATGAACGCACACTAACTGATGTGAACTTGTGTCACTGTGGGGACAAAAATTGAGGTCCCCTCGAGTAGAGACTGCTTTTTGAGAGTTAAAACTTGGTTTTAGAGTTCCGGTTACAATTGGGTTAAGGTTGGGGGTAGGGTAAGGGCAAAGGTTAGGCATGTAAGTTGTGATGCTTAAGGTTAGGGTAAGGAGATAAGAAATGCATTATGTTAATGAGATGTCTCAACAGGGATGGTAGAACAAACATGTGTGTATTTTGCTATGAGAGTCATTCATTCATGTAAAAATAATGGATGAAGCAGGGATAAAGGCCTGTGAAAAATTAGCCACTAGCCTGTTATGGTTCCTTTATGAATGTAGCCAAACACAGAAATGAATAGAAGGAAACAATATGGAAAATAATGTATTAGAGATTAATACTGCATAGCTTGAGCAAAGCTTCCAAAGCATTCATGTTTAAAAAAGGTATTAAAAATCCTAACAATGGCATCATGTAATTTTTAACATGGCTTATTGGCCAGTTTACCTTTCTTTAAGGAGACAGTGAAATACAAGAAGGAGGAGAAATTAATAGAAGGAAGGAAGATAAAATACCATATGGGCTCCAAGGTTATCTTTTATATTCGCTGGATAGGTGAGGCCAGTAGGCCTTATGCAAAGAGTGAGACATTTTTGTGTATTAAATCCTTCAATGATTGCTTCTATTCCATTTGTTGACCTGTCATCACCTTAACCCTGCAAGCATTTGAAGGACAATGATGTGCAGGAGGGCGCTGAGGAAAACATTAACCCAAAAGAAGCACAACATTTTCACAGTATCATATAATGGCTAAGAAAAACATCATATATTAAATAGTAATGCCTATTTATTGAGGGAGGATTCAAATGCTGAAGTTGGCTATTGGTTTGGGGTTGGACACCTGACTTTTAACACACTGCATTAACACTGAGAGAGATTATGACAAAATGTGAATAAACAGAGAGCAGGGAAAAGACATAATGAAATTAAATGAGCTGTAACTGCGGAACAAAAGGTTTTTCTTTTTTGCCTGGATTTTAATGGCAAAAGTTCACACAGACACAAATATACACAAACGTTTAATGTAATGTCGTAAATTCCTTGTTTATGATGGTGGTGCATCACAATTTAACTAATTCACAAAAAGGCTTTCACTGTCGCTGACAACACATACACAAATATAGATATACAAAGAGCAGGAAGGGACCGTTAGTGTAGCCTAGGGCAAAACCCACACATACATGCAACAGCTTCCCTAATAGTATCAAGTGTGCTAAACTGGGACACAAAACAGAGCATTAGAAAGACATAGTGAAGTCTTTTTCCAGTCTGAGGCTGTATGGAAAAAATGTACTCTGGCCTCAGGCTTATCTGTTTACATACAGAAGCAATGGGAGAAACTCAACAATCCAAAACAAAATGCTGGCGACTGGAACGTAAGCCAATTACAGAGCACAAGACAGACATCATCTAATGGAGTCAGCATAAGAAGCACGAGTAGGGTGGAGTTCAAAGGAACTGTCTGATTCAACTCCAATGTTGAAAAACACCAAGAATTCCCAGTATTTCTGTTGTTTATCCTTCTCATTCATAAACTACTATTCCCTCCATTGCTTCACCGCTCTAACTGACCATTCAATATGTACCTGTGAATAAGATTTCTGTTGCATTGTGACAAAGCTGTACTTCGGAGGTTTAGAGGTTTAACTTTTATCAAATGCTGTTTAAAATTTAAGTAGATAACTTCAACTCCCTTAAAGGAGAACACCTGGCAATTTTTAAGTTAATTTTGATCATTATACCTTTGTGAGTACTGAATATAGAAAAAAAAACGAACCGGATTGGTGCTTGCAACACGGAGCTGCTACAGCTAATTCCTAGAGCTCCCACTCAGCTAAAAAGGTAGTTATGGGGGCATTTACATAAAGAGTGTCTTTGTGCCTCTTAACAGACACAAAATGCAATTAAAATGTCTGTCCAACATGAACAGGACCCTTGCATGACAACAAGATGCATTTAGCAATTTAGCCATTGTTTAAATCCACCTAAATAGTGTTTTAGACGGCTAGCTGTAGTCTCGTGCTGAAGTCCCGTGAGAACTCGGCTGTTGCCGGAAAAAGGTAAATGCAGGTGAGAGGAGCGTAATGTGTGAAGAGTGATGACCGGAGTTGCTCACAAGTGAAGAAGAAATGGTTCGCGTTTGTGCCGTTCCGAATTGTGGCAACAGAATGCGAAAATACAAGACCTGCAGTTGTTGCTAGCTTGATGTGCAAACTACCATAGAAGTACTACGCGCTAATAATTACTGCATTTACAGTAACGTTACACAGACACAAAACAGCGGGGCCGGTTGAAGAAAAATGCCATTTTGTGGACAAAGAGGGATGCGACCACTGTGGAGGTAATGTAAACTTTATTTATCCTTCCATTTGGGCACACATTTAAGTTCTTGTATTTTCGCATTCTGGTGCCTCAACACATACACAGACTCACAAAGGTATAACGATCAAGATTAACTTAAAAATTGCCCAGATTTCTTTAATGCCTTGGCAGTTAGGAGCTTTTGTGTCACTTCGTCTTCAAAAGCCTTTTGACTTTCCTGATATTCAAGGTGGAATGATGCTGTCTGCAGGTCTATTAACGGTGGTGATGCACACAAAATAAATAGGCTGCTAACATTATCATTTATAATATATTTGAGATTGGATCATTTTATCTCTATGTTATAGACACAAACTAAATTGTTTATTTTGTCACTGAATCTAATTATTGCATTTACAGTGACTCAGTTTTATTAAAATGTTTTCTAACAATTATGGATGTCTACTTCACATTCATAATATGTCCATAATACTCAATGTGTTTGTCAGTGAAAAAATGAATCAAAATGAAAAATATCATTGAAACTGAATAGTTGACAAGAAACAACATCGGTGCAACATGCTGCTATGCTGCTTTGGGACTAAAACCTTCAAAGAAACAATCGGGGCTTTCTACTTATTAATGTGTCAAGTACAGATGACTCATAATAACTGTGCTAATGGCCCAGGAGAAACCCAACAAACTTCCTTTAATAGAAAGCCAGAGGGCATTTGAGAACTAGCTGGACTATACTGAATATATTTTCTGATAGGGATAAAATTAACTTGGTGGAGGGAAAAGGCCAATCTAATTTGGATTTAATAGGTGTAAATGATTTAATATGGGGCTTAATGAAACTAATATTGTGAATCAATTTGAATTTGAAATTAAATTTTCATAGGTAACTCTACGGCAGGCTGCTTTGCACCAATAAAGTAAAGGAGATGGTATAGCAGGTTCATGTGTCAGACCCAGACCAAAATTTCTGGGTTTTATTGAAGAATAAGAATGTGAAGATGTTGAGGTACATTTTGGGGTATTTGGTAGAGGTATAAGATTTTTACAGGTCATTTTACCAAGAGGGAACGTGACTACCGCTTCGCCCTCCCCAAGATCCATCCACACAGGTGCCCCGATCTGCACCTCAGAGAGCATAATCCCTGCTGGCTTCCCATCCATTTGCACTTTGTACCGTGTTGCACATTGCACCTTTGTTTAATGAAGTGATAAGCCAGTGTTTTCCACAATTGGCCTATGAAAATGAAATAAGAGAAGTTCTCAAAGAGCTAGTAGTTCAAATGCTGTAGTTGACTTCAACCACAGGGTGCAGATACCCTTTAAGGGAGTCAAATTTAAAATGTTTATGACCTAAATTGAACCCTGTTCATGGAAATCAGCGACATGCTTGGCGACGTTATACTTCACTTGAAAAAGAATTAGTAATATTCCAACAAAACCAAGACTCTGTGAGGCTGCTAACATGCTTACGATGATAATCCTGGCATCTTGATGTTAGGCACGTACGCTGTTCACCGTGTTGTCTCATGACATAATAAGGAAAAACACGAGTATCTGTATGTTAAATATTTTCATGCCCTAAAATTATTTGAGATTCCAGACTTTAAAGACCTGCAAATAACCTGTGAAAGCTCTCCACCCTGCAGTACGACATCAACTTATCAAAAGGGAAGGAGAGGGAGTGACAGAGAGAGAGAGGAGAGCAGAGCAGCTTAAATGAAAGCATCCCAAAAGTTCACACAGAAAGACAAACTGGAGACATGAAAAGGCCACACACATATGCACATACACTACAAATTAATAGCCTCAAATGTTCTCTTGTGACGCAGAGGCAGTTTGGAGAACAACTGCAACTGATGTTGTGCATGTGTGTGTCTGTGTGTCAGACAAAGATCTCTCTGTTTCATCAGCTGACAAATGTCACCATTGATGTCACAAATACCTCAGAGGGATATTTAAAACAGATAATCTAAAAACAGAACACATAAAGAGCACATTCTCTCTCTTTTTCTTTAGTGTGCACACACGCACGCACGCACGCACGCACACACACACACACACACACACACACAACTTGAACCATGTCAAATTAGTGCCACCGATGACTGACCAGCTCACACAAAAGCACACATTAAGCTTGGATTTTCAGTAACACCAGTATTATTTGTGAGAGATTTGTCAACAGCCGATTCACCCAGTCAACATATTCAGTGTAATCCCCCGGCCTCCTAAAAGAGTTCCAGATAAAAGAGTAAAAACAAAGAGGATTTATTTGTAGCCAGCGTGACCCCTTTGAAAAACAAAGCCAAGTTCATATAGATCAGATACAGACCCCCTGCCGGAGGGAGGCTGGTAAGGGACATACGCACAACTGTACACACACATACCGCGACACACAAGCACATAAAGCAAAAAGTGAAGATATTCACACTGTATCTGTGATTTGCTAGTGACCAAGAGAGAGACTGATATCCACTTAGCAACCAAACTGTCTGTCTATCTCTGCTGTAGCTATTCATAACAGAAGCCAGGAATAAACCAATCATTTGACTCTGGTGGCCAATTTTAGGCAGTGGTTTACAGGGGAGCAGGGAATGAGACTTTGAAAACAAATTGGCTGGCCAACCCGATTACACAGTGGCATTTTTGCTTTGGTCATAAACCTCCCATTTTGCCTTTTAAACATAGCAAATTTACTGCAGACCAGAAGTACCAGTTCATTTGAAGCACTTGAATTTACAGTTTTTGTGTAGCTAAGAAGCTTTCAGGAATAAAGACCACTGACCTCCGCAGACTATAAACATCTAAGGTTGTGTTCAGACTGCAGGCCAAAGTGACCCAAGTCAGATTTGTTTTGCTAATGTGAGACTCAGATTTGATTTTTTTCCCCAACAGTCTGAAAAGCCTGAGTCACTTGAAATATGATTTTTTTTTCTGTGCCGCTTTCATATGTGATCCAAATCAGATACAGGTCAAATTTTTTGAAATGTGACCTCAGTCTGGACAGTCAGATCAGAATTCATGCGACTCTGATGTCACTTCAGAGTGACACAATTCTAACTGTCTGGGTGGAAACAGTAGAGAAAAAGAGTTTTATGGCATATATGTGCTGTACGGTACCAGAGCCTGTAACGAATGCAATGAATGGGACACAACATTTTGTAATTCAGGAGAATTGTGACCCCCGGAAGAAACTAGGAGTGGGCAGTTATATTGATATATTGATACAGCAATATATCGTTATACATTTTTCCATGATACTGTGTCGATATCCCAGCCCATCATATCAATATTTTTTTTTAATTTAAAAAAAAATTAAAATTGGCGGTTAACTCAATGCTAACAAATAATGGGAATCTCCATTAAAGTGCAAACACACTACAGCATCGCGATAATATAATCTTAACATAAACTTTACATTTTGCTTTACATGCTTAACATCCCCAGTGACATATTTCCTGGGCTGGGCATGAAATAAAAAAGAGCTGCTAACTTCACTGGCTTGATCTGCTATTCTGCTGCTTCCATACTCCACACTTACTAACAGCAACCCCAGAGGGTCAAAACTCAAAATTAAAATTCCGAGTGGCCAAAAAATACAATCACTAGGTGGAGAAAGGGCAGCAAAACACTGAGTTATCAATATAATGTGATGTAGATTAGACTTAGTGGGTACAGAGCAATTTGTATTTTCAGTTAATTAGCATTTTTATGTGCCTTTTACAAAGATTTTTTTTAATAATAATTTTTCATAGTTGCTCTGTAGTTCTGTAATTTTAATTTACAGACTGAAAAACTGTGTGCTGCAGAATTGTTTTCTAACAGTTTGGATTTGCAGCGAATAAATAGAGAAAATGTAAACTTTTCACAGGCATTTTCTATTCATAGTTAGATATCATTTCGTTAGTATAGTCTAGCAATATATCGATTATCGCAGGATTGCTGTAGAGTGATATTATCAGTATCGTGACCTATTTATCGTGTATCATTTCGTATCATGAGGTACCCAATGATTCCTACCCCTATGGGCCACATTTAAAAAATAATGTGAACAGTCATTCAAAACCCGGATCTGGGCAATGCATCCAAAATGAGCATAAAGGCCTGCAGTGTGAACGTAGCCTAAGACACAGTCAACTCTTTAGGAAAGCAGTGATGTGATTTTTTAATTGACACTTGACAGAAAGTAATCATGACACAATGTTGTTTAACATGTAAGACAGATAAAAAATATATTAATAAGTTACATTTTTGCTTATGACAGTCTTCCACGATGGTTTGCAATTTAAGTTTTTGCAGACAAAAGTCCTCTTTTAATAGTACAAAATGGATTACACTTCACACAATGTGAAGTATGGTTATGTTGTCACCACACAGCATCACACTCAAAATAGTCATAAAAATGCCTACTGTGGTAATAACTAATATATGTCCTGAAAAAACAGCCTTCTTGTTGGTAATGCACTATGTTACAAGGACTCGAATGTTGCTGTACATAGCCCAGAAGGTTCAAGGACATTGATGGAAATTCCCCTTACTGACAAATTTAACAAATGTGCACACAGCAGGTTCAAACTATGATACAGTGATCAGCAACAGCTTAAGCTTGTTTTCTTGACAGTTAAATAATATGAAGAAGGAAATGAATCAATTAGTGCAAGAACTAAAAAGCATTTATTTAAAGCAAAAAGCTGTAGTCTCATAGAACACTAGTGGTGCGTCTACAAGTTATTTATTTCATGGCTTTGTGAGTCAGGCCATTAGTGGTAAGGCACGGAGGACGTGGAGGAGGATGATTGATGGATTATCATCAGTGGAGGCCCAGCACAGTGGAAATTAGTCTGTCGTAACCTTTTTAACTGGCCCACTGAGAATACAGCACATGGGTTAGTAGAAACACACGGATCTGTAAACAACATGAAATTAGCCCATAAAAAAAACATGGGCGTACACGTGGGTGTGGGTGTCTATGCTTGTGCATCCACACACATGAAAGTGGTCAAGCTTATCTAACTACCCATCCATCCAACTGTAGCATTTATCTACAATATGTGCATTTATTTATCCAGTGACCCTATGAAATATTCATAACTGACAATGCTGTTTAGGGTTAAATTTAAACAAAGCACACACATAGGCAGAAGTATTCTTAAACCAACTCACTGCCAGTGACATAACAGGCAACTGTAACCGGATAATACATTACATATGGAAAGGGGTGACAAAGGAAGGAGTTCCTGCTATGTAATTGTGTCTGTTTTTTCCCTGCTTTCATGATAGAAGTCAAATGGAAGCAGAGACAAAAAGCTAGACACCTGTTGTGGTTCTATTACATTTGAAGAAGAAATAGCACTATATGCACACACACTACAAACACCCTACCACACACGCACATCCCAAGCAAACCATGTGAAATTGATACAATTAGAAGCACAGAGAGGCTCTGTTTAAGTGGTTGCGCAAATAGAGGGAGAGTATTCTCACTCTCACTCACACACACACACACACACACACAAAACCGGAATGGCAGGGAAGCAGCTAAATTGAATTCACAGTTATTGGTTAATATTTTATGAGTCATGTTCTCTGTTTGTGTGTCTGTATCCTACCCAGTGTTAATGGAGATGATTTCAATGAGAGGGTTTTTCCTGATCTTAGGCAGGTCCAGTCTAGCTCCTCCGAGCCTCCGGCCTCCGTCTTTCTTCTGACCCAAAAGACGAACTGAGTGGCCTGGAAACAACAAACAAAATTTCACAACATATTCCATTTTAAACTTAAACATTCAAGTTAATATATACATATGAGTTGCCCTAGGATCACCTCTTCTCTTTTAGTCTGTCTACATAATACAGACTCAAATGTACAGTACACACAAAACCTCACCCCCACAAATACATTTACATAAAAACCTTTCACCCATAAAAACAATGCCAAATACAATGCCAGCTTAGATTGCCAAATAAAAGCCTTCATTAAATTTATCTCATTTATTCAATGCGATGTTAGGGTGATCTGGACACAGGATCGGGCAGAGCAGCATATCAGATGTGGTACACAATGTGGTACAGGCATGGTCAAAGGAGACAGAAGTTAACAGATCTGGCTGTGCAGGAAATGGGATAATAGGCTAACCTCTGCTTTTTAAATCAATTAACGATGAATGTAAATACACAAAGAGGGCAGTAGGGCAAACATATGTATTCTTGCTAAAAAAATAAACTCCACTGATATTGCCAAAATAGTTGTTAATACAGGTGGAAACCATGAAGGATTGGCAAGAAAAAGGGAATCTCCAAAATAAAGAGGGCTATTTTACTCAAATCCTTTATACCAGCTGCAAACTGTAACAACTCTAAAACTAGTATCACTTATGGATATCACAAATGGAAATCCATAGCTGTGTCTCATAGCTAATAGCAAGTGATATCTAGCCTCTGGTGTGCAGAAATGGGATGCAGTAGTCTCTCTCTTCTCCAACCATCTAATACGCTACCAGCTAGAGGGGTGTGCGAGATGGAGGCGCTGAGGGATGGAATTGTCTTCCTGTTTTCATCCGCTTTACATGGGTCTCCTGGGAGGGTGGGCTCAGGGCAGGGAGCATGGCTATCAATTGGTAGATAAAAATGACAATCTTCCCCAAAGGAGGACAAAGAGCCAATCAGTGAGGCGTGACTGGTCGCAATATCCGAGTACAAGCAAGGAAATTAGAAAACTTCCCTTGTGGAAAACCGCTGGGACTTGGAGTGAGTTCGGCCATGCTTTTTTTTTTTTTTTTACAGTTAGCTATCTGTGTGTCCGCCTTTGGTCATGAAACACGGATTTAAAATTCATGCGTGTTCTAATATTCTTCCCCCTGTGACCGTCGCTCTATCAGCTGAATGATCGATCAATTCACCCACACATCAGTACTTCCTTTAACAGCTAAGTTTCAAAGTTCCACCTGCTCCTCAACTACTGCTTTAAACATTTTTGTCAACTTCATTCACCAAATGTACTATATGAGAGAGAAGAGAATTACGGAAATACCAGATTTGATGGCTAAAAGATGTACACTAGCTGAAAAAGTTGACAGGTACTTTTTCTTCTTGATTATAATGTTCAAGGCCAAAATTTAAAACTCATTCAGCTGAGTTCCCCTTTCAGAAGCATGATAAATGTGTAGCCTTTTCTTTGAAATGATTACCCTGTCATGCATATCACTTTATCCAAATAATATTCGTTGAGTAGTTGATTTCATGACAAAATTAAACTCCAAATAATTTCACAGGGCATGAGAACCTAACCTACCAGATGTGAATAACAATAAGATGACACAATTTTATTTTAAGTACTGCACCAATCACACAGGACTGTAAAAATGAAAAGAAAAACTACACTTGTTTCCCAAACCACAAACCGACAGGCTATCACAGAATGTGCCTAACCACAATGGCTTGCATGCAGAGGTTCAACAATGGACTTTGGAGCTCACATTTGGGAGTTGTGCTGCTTCACTTGCTAAAAAAAAAAGGCAAGACGGTAATTTATCTGAAGGTTAGGCCTGCTGGTGAGGGACTGCGATAAATGTTTTGAAATTCCATTTCCCCCCCAGATCGTTGACATTATACGTGTTTCTGATGGTTTACAGATCTGCCAGGAGAAAGCAATTGACAGTATGATGCTGGGATTTCCAGATGTTTTTCCAAATTATGAGATTGTCCTTTCTTATGAAACTTGGACATTGTCATTCCCCACATATTCTGTGCCTCTAAAACTGCACAGGACCCCTATCAACGTGACTGCCACCAAAGACTCAAGAAATAATTTCACTACCAGCATGGAATCGCTCCAGGAGTGTACCCAAAGCCAAATCCAATTTCAGGACCTATGGGAGCATGCATGGGAAGCACAAAATAAAAATAGCTAACTTGAGTTGCTGAAGAAAACTGAAGAATGCTGCCCTATTTGTCATCTCAATTACAGAGTTTAGAGGGGCCAACAGCTGTGATGGGCAACCCCGCGTAGAGACAGACACAAACACACACACTGACACACATAATCACACTATACCACATTTTATTGTTACTGACTGCCCTCCCTCCTTTCCCTCCTGTGTTTTTCCAATCTCTCTGTCCTTTGTTCTTTTCTCTCCTTCATAAATACAAACCAACATAAATCCTTCTATCCACTCATAATGGCCTCTTTTAACATGCTAGGGAAAAGGATGGAGGTTAGGCACAGATAGATGGATAGATGGATGGTTGGGGCATGATAGAAAAAAATACATCACAGATGAAATGTGTACAGAGGAGCCAGATGGATGGTTGGATCAGGGAGGTAGGGAGCTAAAAGATTGACCTGTTGACCTGTGTCTAATGTCTCATAAGTGGAGGGCCTTGATGTGCTCCATGGTTTGATTGTAAAGCAGCAGCCAGGATCGGGTGATGGGGGCACAAAGGTGGCAGATGAGAAGGAAAGGAGGGGTGTAGTGCTCGCCATTTATGCTCTCGACATAACAGATCATTAGATATGTACGGGTGTCTTTGGAAAAGTGGAATCAGTTTTGATGGGAAATATCTAAGATACATATCAAATGTATTACTTCTACACTGCGCTTTAATGGAAACATTCCAAAAAGAACATGAGCTGTAAGAAGCCATACGTGAGGCTTTGATGCATGACCATGATGAACTCCTCCAGCGTTTGTTGCTTCCAGACTGGAGGTCACCTAGCATTAAAAGACACTGTACAGAATACATTCAGATGATTTAAATATATTAGGATGCAATCAACTTGTCTCTTTGTGCCTGTACTTCATTCTCCTTCCACCTAACTCTCTCTTTCTATTTAGCAACATCTTTATACTCCTGCCTTATTTTCTGAGCACCGATATATGGAAACAGTTTGTTTATCCTGGTGAAATAAAGATCATGAGGTTACATGGATGCCATATAGCCTATATGATCTGTAGCTAAGTAGATACATTTAGTCTGTTTAACCTTTCTTGCCCCTTTCTGTCTTCTCTCTTTCTCTCTCTCTCTATCACACACAAACACACTAAATCTAAACGGTTTCTAAAAGATAAAATAACATCAGGTGAAATGGTATCCGAGGCTATCATCTCACTGAGAGGAGATCAATATTAGGATGCCAATAAAGAAACAAAGACATAAAAACGTCCCTATAAAAAGAATGAGATACAGCAGTTACTTATTAATGGTACAAAGATCAGACTTCAGTGGAAGTGAGTATTCTTTTAAGAGTGAAAACATTAATAAAATTTATTTTCTAGCCTCTGTGTGGGCTTCTGTATACATTTTCTCTCAATTAAAAAATATAAACATTCATTCTCTGTATTTTACTCTTCAACTATTCACTTGTTCTTGTGTTTTTGTTTATTGATTTATCAAATCTGGCTAGATGCCCTCGCAAAAATGTGTATCCTGGGGTGTCATTAACTAAATTTTTATGGATCTGCCAGTGGTCTTAGAATACAAGATAAATCCAAAGCTCTGTTTGTTGTAAGCAAGAAAATTAACATCTGGCACAGCTAAAAATAATTTATTTGGATAAGCAGCTTCTTGTGACAACCACCGAATCACTGTCACCGCACAGAGGCAAGTAGACTGTGTGCTGTAATGTGTATGACAGTACTCTGTGCATGCTCAGCAACCTAACCTGAGGTAACTAAAGGATAAAAATGCCCCGCCATTTACAACAGGTAGTAACTTGAGCTTTATGTTAGGTAGATGCACTATTATTAAAAGCGGTTTTACAGTAGTGAAGTATCCTTAAGGAGTGAACACTGTTAAGTTCTTATTGAGTCAGGATCCAAACTGAATAGATAGCTGCACACCTCAAGAACCAAGCTCATAAAAGCATACCAGCACTCTTGTCATGTGGAAAAAAACCTGCAAGCAATTTCAGGGTAGCAAAAGTACTGCGTCTATTAGCAGTTCATTGAAGTAAGTATTTTAGCAGCCATTACGAAAGGCAAATCCCCTAGCTTAAAGGTTTATGCCCAGGCCTCCGAGCTGAAATAACAGTTCTCAGTTTATACGAGGTCATAAAGAACTGTAATGATACTGGGGAAATTTGTTTCTATGGGAGGGGTGAAGGAGGTAGGAAAAGGGGAGACGCGGAGGGCAGAAGGGATGGAACAGGGCAGTGAGAAGGCAGACAGGAGGAGGAAGAAAGGAGGGAAGGTGATCAAAAGATTCTGATGAGCGGGGAGGAGGAGGAAAGGGAAGGAAAAAGGAAAGAAAAGGGGAATAAAAGTCACAGTGTACGTGTGTGTGTGTGTGTGTGTGTGTGTGTGTGTGTGTGTGTGTGTGTGTGTGTGTGTGTGTGTGTGTGTGTGTGTGTGTGTGTGTGTGTGTGTGTGTAGAGTTTAGAGTTGATGACACATTGTAAAATTAAGCCTCAGTTCAGCTGTCCTTCATTAGAGTGAGGCCTGCAGTGTAAACTAGTCACTCATACACACACACACTATAAACTCAATCTGTTCTTTATTAGAGAACAGCTGGGGGTGTATTACAGCTTGACTGGACACTCTCACACTGTAAACTCTGCCTGACCTTCATTAAACAGTTAAGTGCGGTGGTTCACTAACAGTTTAAATGGATGACCTAATCACTGCCATGTGAGTCTGGCTCGCTGTCAGACAGAGAAGACCATTTAACTAGCTACTCCGACAGCAAGACGGACAGGATCTGAAAGCAACGCCTGAAAGCGACTTTGCTTTAAAATACACAATGTCAATCTCAACCGTTAACCTAATTGAGCAATGAAGTCAACAATAAGTTGTGTATGCATTTTGTTTCAGGAAATGACCATCCTTTAATCAATGTAAAAAAAAATAAACAGTTAATCAAGTCACTCTGCTCTAAAATGATCACATTTTAAACACAAAGAACATACTCCTGTAGCCCTTAGCACTTTGAATAATACTGAATTTTCTAATAAAAACTCTAGAGAGCTTTTACATTGCTGTTGACAATAATTGCTTAGAATCAAATGTTTTAACAACAGAATAATTCAAAGTCATTATGATTTGATTATGAGCTCTTCTGCAGGAAAGTGTTATATTTTTACTTAACAGTCACACCATTCTCAGTCCTTGTGTTCTGTCAATAAGTAGACAGGCTATTTTACTGAAAATCATTCATACATGGAGCTTATATAACAACATGTCCTATTCCAACAGGGAAACAGCTTTCAATCATTCATTAGCTGATCAATGCATTGCTCTTTATTCGCTCATACAGTGGGGTGCTTTTGTGTGTATGTGTCTGTTAAAATACCTTTAACAGCCTCGTCCACTACTTCCACCACTCGATCAATCTGCTGGACCTGAAGTACAGACAGACACATGGGAAAAGTTTATTGATGTTGACAAACCAAGTCCACGCAGTCAAACAAAAGCTCGATATTGACTACCAACACACACATCTACTGATCCACATTTAAAACAAGGTGGCCATACAAATGTACACAAAAGCAATATGGAGTATGCACATGGACAAACGAGTACAAACAAATACAATCACACCAAGTTTCCTACAGCCGGGATTAAGTGGTATAGATTTCCTAAAAGCCAATAGGTGTCTGTGTAGCTTTAACACCACATACTGACAGAGACACACACAGGATTTCATGAAGTAGAACGAAGAGGCAGTCGGAAGAATAAACCAATAGCACATCCTTAGATGTGATAGAGAATGACTGAAACAGAATCATGTTATGATCAAGCAAAAGAGTCATTCTCCTCATTGCCTCCTGTGGGGAAAATGCAGCAGATCAAGAAAGGGGAACTCTGCAACACGACCAATTTATGCAGGGAAAATAGGAAAGACCAGACTATTAGGATACTAAAAGGGCCAGAATATTCTACTCTTAGATTGAGAACAGCACTGCTTTTACAAGTTACTTAAAACCTCTCTCTCTCTCTCAAAAGGTGCAAATTAGGTATGTATATTGCAGACAGAAGTCTACAATCTCCAACTCAATACCACACCAAACATTCATATACACACATTTACAAAGGCTATCTCTACCCTAAAAAAAGCACCTGTAAAAGGAAATGTTTCAACAGCTGGGCTTTCCAGAGACATTTCTGGCTTATGGATAAGGAAGTGAACGCAAAACCTTTTCAGTATTTAAGTTATAAGAAACCCAAGGAATCACTGCAACCCTGTTTATTTTTTTAAGCTGACTTGTCAATTTGTGTAACATAATGTGAGTTAAGATCAGAAACTGCACTCACAATATTCAATAATGTAGCCCCCCACCCTCAAAGCATATACACATGCGTGAGGCTGAGAAGTCTGATGTTGCTGATGTTTCTCATGTTTACAACATTGCTTTCCCACTGCAATCCTCTGATTACCTAGGCAGCGCTGTGTATGTGTGTGTGTGTGTGTGATGTGTCTCAGATACAGAATGTGACATGTCTAGTTCAGAGACACCAAACACTGTAGGCTTGCATGACTGATGCCTTATACACAATAAACTGTCACTGATTTCACAGCAACGTCAGTGAGGAAAACAACAGAAATACACATAAAAGCTGACACACAGGTCAATTAAACTGAATGAATTTAACAAAAGCCCTTTTTTGTTTTTAACTACACCCCTTATCTAGCCGTTACTGCAATCACTATATACAAATTTCGCGACTGGTTATTTGCATCTCATTTGCATAACCCACCAACTGTCACTGTCGTCCTGTGGTTGGTTGTAACTACCAAGAATACACAAGGGGAGTGCATGCATACTCATATACCTCTGTCTTTGTTTGCTACCATGTGTGGTGGTTAATGCATGCGTCCGTCAATCCATATATGTTTGTGTGTGTGTCAATGCATAATCCAATCTAGTCAAGACAATGGAAGGACCAACAGTAGTTAGCTTCCCAGATGTTTCTGCCTTGCCCTAAAGGCTATTACATATACCAGCCTGTTTATCTGAATGTAATTATATTATACATACATGCCACTTGATTTGAATGTAATTATGTTACTCGGTGGCATGTTTACTTAAATGGAATAACATTATTTATGGTAAAGGATATTTAACGTAACGATTTGAGACATCTCCACCCAATTTTTAAAACAGTGGCAGTTAACAACAATGGACTTCGGATTGTTTGATTTATCTCTATTTTCAACAAGGCAGTTTGTTTACGCAGGCAAATTAATTCAGTATTATGTGAAATTAAGATCAAGGTTTTCTGTTGTGACTGAGGACACACACAGCACGCACAGCTTGGCTCTCTGTGAGCATGGAGTGAACAAATGAATGCATGCATAAATGATACTTGACCAACTTAACTATGCGGGAATTATTTAGCTCTCCTAAACATGGAATAAATGTTTTTACGTGTGAAACAGGCATGTTTGCACATTGCTCAAATACAAGGAATATTTTAACAACTTTACATTGTTTATTTGTGTTGGATTGTCGGATTGAATTGTGTTTACATGAGTGCTTGCAAGACTTTTCTGACAACAATTCCAAAATAACGTTCACCCTCAACAACACCTTGCAGTTTAAAAGATGCCAGTAGTACACTAAAGACTCAGTATGATTTTGCAGGGTCCTGGAAAGTAGCAGAAGATAGACACTCTGTAATTGCAATGATTCAATGAGGGACACTCTTTTAGCTGTTAAATAGTGATAACCTTGACACATCTTTTTAATTTCCTCCTGTGATTGCTGAGGTGAAACTAACAGAAAATTCAATACACTGTTCAAAAAAATTAACACTTAAATTACACTATATATCTTGATGAAAGAACTAGTTCAAAGTTCAAAATCTTTACTGTACATTGTATAATTTGTTGAGAAAAATGACATAACGGTCAATGGAAACCCAAATCATCATCCGATTGAGTTATAAAAATTTAAATCACAAGCTGATCCAATTTGCATGACTTTCATTACTGCAACTTAAAATGTGACTGAGTAGTCTGCTCGGTCCCCACCTGCCTGTATGGACTCCGGACACTGTCTAGGCACGCTCTTGATTAGACGGTGGATGGTGTCCTGGGGGATCTCCTGGACAATCTGTGGAGCTACTTGATTGCATCGGATCGACCGATACATAACGTCCCAGAGGTTCTTAATTGGATTCAGGTCTGGCAAATGTGAGGACCCGTCAGTATTATCAACGCCTTTGTCATCCAGGAACTGCCTACAAACTCTGGCCACATGAGGCCAGGCACTGTCCTTCACCAGGAGGAACACTGGGCCCATTGCACTAGCGTATGGTCTGACAATGGCTGTGAGGATTTTAACCCCGGTACCTAAGAACAGTCAGGGTACTGTTGGCTAGCACGTAGAGGTCTGTGCGACCCTCCAAAGATATGCCTCCCCAGACTGTCACTGACCTACCGCCAAACAGATCATGCTGAATGATGGTGCAGGCAGCATACCGTTCACCACAGTCTCCAAACTCTCCAAATGCTCAGTGTGAACCTGCTCTCCTCTGTGTAGACAACAGGGCACCAATGGCAGACCTACCAAATCTGGTGTTCTCTGGCAAATGTCAATCGAAATGCACATTGGTGAGTTGTGAGCAAAGATCACACTGGAGGACACCAGGCCCGCATGCCATCCTCACAGTTTGGATAGAAACTTGCACAACAGTAGCCCACTGGAGGTCATTTTGCAGGGCTCTGGCAGTGTTCCTGCTGCTCCTTCTCTCACAAAGGAGCAGACACTAATGTCTGTGACCACCGCCTGCACATCCTTCCCCTTTTTGGGGATTTTCTGGTTCTTGCCTCTCCAGCACACCTGTTCTAACTTTCATTCGCACCAAAGCAGGTGACGGTGATTAACAATCTCTTATGCTTCCTAACTGTTTTACTGACTAAGTGTTCCCTTAACTTTTGAGCAGTGTAATTGTTCCATATCACACACATTCAATTGAAAACAGTACCTGAGAGTAAATGTATTAAATAATTAAATTAGCATTGATGCTATTTGTGTCACTGTCTTGTTGTTTTTTTGCTCATTTTGTTATCTTTGTCCTCTGGCACTTCAAATACACTACACTCCGTTTATACCTTTTCAACTATGTCAGGATCGTTCGCCCCGTCTTCTCCATGACTCCTTCTATCTGATACTTTTTTACCTCCCTTCCATATTCCTCCACACATCCTTGTATTATTCAGATTATCCTATAATATAACTAAGTCTAAGTACACACATACCCCAATGATGCTGAGTCCTTTAAGGTAGTCCATCCGTGGCTGGGCCTGGGGAACACAACCTGCTACTACCACCTTTTTCTCCTGTTCCTGGGCTTTTCTATTCAAACAAATGAAAAGAAAAACATACAAGAGGGAATTAACATTAGTAGATAATAATGAATTTTTGCACAATTCCAGCCAAATGTTTTTGATTTAACCAAGACGACAAAAAAGTATGGTACAAAAAGACAGCTAGCACCACACCAGCACACTGCTGTCCCACAATTGTCTTAAAACTTTAGGTCAACCTTAATTCTATTGATTCTGGAGCATCTGACAAATGCATTACAAGCTTCCCCATGCAATCATATGTGTGCAGGTAATATGGAAACTTCACTATAGCATTTCTAAAACAATTGCAATGCTCAATGACATTAATGAAGATATACTGGTTTGACTGTGATGAAAAGCTCTCTCTCTCTGACAGAGCCTGTCTGCATCCTGTATCAAATATAAAATATCCAAGAAGCAATATAAAGTAGATGCTGACTGGTTTTGCTATGATCTGTCTTGAGAGGAAATAAGTATCAAAGCCAGTTGGTTGCCCCATCAAGTAGCACACGTCTATTACAGTACTTGTCTGTGTTACAGTGGGACATCTTGTTACCTGACTGTGAAAGTTCCCTACCACAAGGACAAATTTAGTTTTGTTTTAGCACGTAAGCTACTCCCTTCTGAAATGTCCATGAGAGCATGGAGGAGAATGTACACAAGGTAATTCCCACAGCACAAATTTGGTTTGTTATGTCCACTATATCAAACTGAGGTATTAAAATTTGGATTAAGTTGAAAGCTATTAAGTTTGTTTTCATGAACAACAGAGATTATTTGTGTGTGTCGATTAACCGTCTAATTTAAATAAATGGCTGTTTTTCACATCACAATGTCTCATAAATCATGTGTAGTAGCTTTGATCAACAAACAATGTGATCATCCATCAGCCGATACTTCTCTAGAATCGAATCCCTTCTTTCTGTCATGCTGTCCTGTGTTGTAAGCTTGAAGAACTGGCAATGAAGGTGAACTCTAACAGATGGGCAACCTAGGTTTTTGAAAAGCCATAGTATATCAAGTAGGAAGTAATGTGCTTTTTTTATGTTAACTTATATTCCGCACTCAATTAGCATTGTGTCATGTCAAATTTTAACTTTAATAAACACAATAGCTAGAGTTCAGCAAGTGACAGCTTGGGCTCTCTGCTGTGCCACTCAGAGATAGAAAAAAGATATTAGGAAAGAGCTGGTTGGTATATGAACATGAGAACAGTAGTACAAGTCAATAGCAAGATTAACTCATCCCCTTATATGGTCATGGCCCATGTTAGCACAGCTTCACCCTATGTGAGGTCCTTCTGGCTGTGTAATCCCCTTGGAGCCAGCCGGAGGGATATGTACATTTAGGGCCAGATTTAATAAAAGTTTACGTGAGTAAAAACATGTGCAAACTTGATATCACCCGAATATTAACACGTAAGCTGATCTACTAAGGGTGTGCACGGAGAATGACGTCTTCCAAAAGTGCAAGATAGCACCTGTTGTTCATTTACTACTTATGCCTTAATGAATATGCAGTTTGGGGCGTTTCAATTTTATTGTGCAAAGCAATGGGTGGGTAACATGCAAATACTTTATTTACTACACGCAGTGTGATCTAACAAGCCTAAAAGCAATTTAATGTGAGTATAACAGCATCTGTATTTAATACGTTTGAAAGGAAGGTGCAAACCGCCAAGTGTTGCGCAGTGTTGGCTGCTGTTATCGTTGTGAGTAGGAGACACAGGTGTAATGAAAATTAAATGAAATTAAAAATATTAGATAATATTGCTCTATATCCAATATATAGAAATACAAGTATTATTCATTCGACGAACTATATGAATTGAATTTTTTTTTTCCTTGAAGCTTGGGCAATACTGTTGTATTAACATTCATGCCAATAAAGCAAATTTCGTTTCGACTTTACTACTGTTCACAACGCGCCGGTCTTAATAGCGACACAACACCTTGTAGGTACTGCAGAGGAAATGGGGCGTTGGGGCGTACATGGCCAGTAAACAGGAGATCGCACAGTGACGCTGCGGACGGTCGGTGATTGTTCCCTCTGGCTGGATGAAGCTCGATATGCTGGCATTTCCTCTCGTCTGGGTCATTCCAGCATAACGTAGCTCAGGTGTGCTGTCCCAAGTACTTAGTGCAATCTTAATCAGGATGGGCAGGTACATACGATTCCCACATACTGAGGCGCATACTGAATGAAACAAAGGTTTTTACGCTACACTGTTACTGCTTTCCCTCTCAACTCTCCATGGCGGAAACCATTAAAACACGCAAAACCCTCATTTCACTGCAACCGACATTGTGTTTGCACCTGTCGTCATCTACGCAACAATTCTTAATTGATCATCCATAACAGGTACTACAATAACACATGCAATATTTTAGAATGCACATGCAATTTGGTAATCGGGATTTAGGATGTTAGTAAATCTGGCCCTTAGTTTAATCTGGTAAAATGGGTTTTGCAAAAATGATCTGCTATACTGTACACATCATGTAATTAATACAACTTGTTCAATCATAGCACAATACATTATATGCACTGGTGTGTGCATGTACAGCACATACCGGTGCGTGAGAGGTGTGAGAGGAAAAAGTGACAGACGCACTGTACAGCACAGCCCCTGTCTGATAAAAGAACCAGTACAACATGATAGAAGACATGAAACATCACAACATTGTTTTTCCTGACAAAACAGGTCACCATGACATCTGATGAGAGAAAAACATATCCAAGCCAAAACTGGGGATTTAGAACACTGTGGTGAGTGTGTATTTACAACATTCATGAACAGCTGGACGCGGCATGATGTGGTCAATGGCAAGAGCGTAAGCACTGAAAAGGTATTTTACAATGACTTATTATTAAAAAGTAGCACTAAGAATCCCATTTTCAGAATGATTTGAATTACAACAGCCTGGAGTAAAATAGTGTAGCAAACCACAAGGACTATGTGCATATGTGTTTGACTGTGTTTATCTGTGTGTGTGTGTGTGTGTGTGTGTGTGTGTGTGTGTGTGTGTGTGTGTGTGTCTTTCTGTCACCTCCAGTTAGGAGCGATGAGATTTGAGACACTCGGTCTGTCTGACAAAAGCTTTTGGAAGAGCCATGCAGACCCATCCATGAATTTTTAATAATGAAGCTTTCTGACAGCTGGGGCAAGAGAGGAGGGTGGGGGAGTGAGGTAGGAATAGTGAAAGAGGATAGAGGAGGTGCACTGAAAGTGGATACAAACTGTCAGTAGTGTTTTAATTCATACTATGTTTGTGTTCTAAAACCGAACAAAGAAAAATAGTGATGGGGGGGGTGCAGTGTGAGGAGCGGGAAAAGGTGAAGGGAGACAACTCATTTCAAAGCAAGCTTACATTGCCATGTGAATGAGGAGAGGGAGGGATAGATGACAGCTAAAGTTGGCGAGAGATGAGTGGAGGAATGAAGGGAAGAGAGACATGAAGGCAGAAATGGGAGTGGTTTTTATGATTATTTTCAGCTGTTTGTATAATTCAGGGTTATTTTAGTGACTCTTCTCATCTTTATTTCCCAATCTAACTGTTTATTGGCATACGGGTGTTGGGCAGGTAACAACAAATTACTTAAGATGCCAAAAAAGATGAAACATGAAGAAAGAAGAAAGACTGTTACGATGCCACACCATAGACAAAACTGTTTCAACTGCACATTCAGAGAAACTGCACTTCCATTGATCTTCCGAAATGCACATTTGTATTGTGCATGTAAAATTCACTGGTTTCATCCACTGACCTTTTACCTTTATTAAAGAAGGCAATGAATATAATCCACACCGATATTACTGTTTTTTCTGGTGTAAACAGACCTTGAAAACAGACAGTGGGATGGACGAATGCAGATAGACAGAGGTAAACTTTCAAGGCTGGGTGAGGTGAGACAAAAAGAAAAAGGCGATATTGTCTGTTCCTCATGAAGAACTCACACTAGCATCACTGCACACAGACTCTCACACACACGCACAGTAGGGGTGCGTCTGCATAATTCACACCGTCTCCTGCCAAAATGCGCCAAACGTTTCTTTAATGTGCTACTCGCTCCCCGCCCACAGACTCAGAGCCATAGCTGACACAGAGCGTAAGCAGACAGCGCCTGAGCCGTCGCCTCAGCACCCCAGGGGAAACAGGCCAATCACGTCGCACACAGTTCGTGGATGGGGATGAGATGGAATGGGATTATGCGATGCAGTTGCTGTGGTGATACTTTTGAGCCTGACCGAGCGCTCGCTGCCAGTGACCCGGACCAGAGCAGATGCCCCCGAGATCAGAAGACGATCTGTGTGTGTGTGAGTGTGTGCGTGTGCGTGCCCACGTGTTCCCCTGGCTTCCTTGGCACCTCGCCCTAAATCTCTAAGGCCCCCTGTCAACTCTGTGTTATGGCTCTCCATAGCCTCAAGACCACACACACCCACACACAGGGTCCGAACACCCACATGCTCTGAACATGCTGTACGTACACACACCAATAGTCACGGATGGCGATGGCAAAAGAGTACAGTAGTCTATGCATACATGTATGACCTCTGTGGCATGCACGTATGGTAGGGAGGGCTGTGCTGTACATACTGTTTTTTAACAGCTGAGTGGACACAGGGAATCAGTCAAATTAGACCAGACTAAATGCCCAGCTGAATTGATCAGGTCGACTTGGAGAAGCCCCTTTGCTATTAATATGACATTAAAATAACTCTAGGCGTTGCGATGTACCACGCTGCATGACCTATATAAGGGCCTCTTCAACTTATTCACAACAAAACTTGAAGTGAAAGAGAGGCCCTTCTCCTTTGTGGATTATAGCAGTCTTCTTTGGTGCCATTTATATGACTGTAGTGACTTCATCATATAAATGAGCCACAACGCTGGTGTTCTCACTGCCGCACATGCCCCCCCACAGCCACCACCAAAAAGCTGTCTATGTAAATGTTCTAAAAATATAATATTTTTCTTAAACTCGCGATTAAGTGTAGTGCTATACAAAAACAACTTGATTTTATTTTTGTTATGCACCTGATGAATTTCGTTGCCGTGTTCATTGTGCCTCCAGTAAAGGTAACAATGTTGTCTAGAATACAGGACAGTTACTTTTTTTCTGTAGTCATCATAAATGAGGATCACAACTCAATCAGAAACACCTAATTTTATAGTTGACAAATATTTGAGACATGAAGACCTTGAACCTCATCTAATGAAGCACAGATTTTTGTCAGGTGGAGAAACATGCAAAACAGGCTTGCAGCTATGAACTGCGTGTGCCCTCTCAATGACTCTCCCTGCTGCTAAAGACCCTCAGCCTTATACAGATAGCTACATGGGGGGGAAGCGGATGAGCTCATTACACACACAGAGTCAGCCATATGTTCCTTAAACACATGTTGTTCAAAGGATGAGGTCATACTGGTAAGAGTACTGAGGAAAGGTTGTGTAACTGAGATGTACATATCTACTTTTTGATTAGCTCTATGTGCTTCTTAAGGCGATTACCTATTTTTTAATCACCGGTCCTGTCAGGAAAATGTGGTAAAATATCAACTATTTTGATTTAACTCTGCTTAATTCAATTGAACTTTTTTTCTACAGCTAACCTGCGCATTAAAATCATAAATCGTAAATCTACTGTTACTGATTTCTCTTCATTACATCCCTACTTTCCCTGTCCTTTTTCTCTTTTGCCATATTCCCCCTGCCCTTGCTCCCCAGTCTCCTCTCCTCCCTCATCCTCTCCTCTGCACTCCCGACAGTTTTCTGGCTGAGTTGACAGCGAGCCAGCCAATCAGCACACTCCTGACCTCTCTGCATTAGCATAAGCAGCAAGGGGCAAGGTTAAGTACCCATCAAGCCTCAGTAATTAAGACGTGAGCTGGAGTGTGCATGAGTGTGTGTGAGTGTGATAAAGTGAGAGAGAAAGAGCAAGACCAAATGTATTTAATATTCCCCTTCACATATTTTCCACTACTTCTCCGACTTGCTCAACAATGCAACTCTCGGGGCTGGTCACTACCCTAATTTCAATTCCACAACTGCTATTAAAATCCACTACAGCACTTTTAACTTATTTACTTAGATCTCCTGAGGGGAGAATGATGTATACTAATTTGTTTAATGTTTTATTATTTTCCCACATTTCTTTTTCCTGTGTTTTATTTTTTTCTAACAGCAGGGGATGCATTCCCATCACTGACCGACAGCACAGACTGAATGAACGTGGAGAAAACACACTGTTGTTCTGATGGAGAATGTAGCCGCTCCTCTGTGAATAAAAGTCCACTGGCAAAGTTTACTACAACAACTGTCAACATAAAAACAGTATAAATAAGACAAATAACTCCGGGCCTATGGGATCTGACTGCAGAGAAGCTGAACTAAATAAAAGTTGAAAATGCACTGGACCAAGGGCCTCTAGGAGATGTAGCTGAGAGAGGAAGAGGGCGAAAGGCATAAGAGTGATTGACAGGAAACTGTCAAAAGAACACCTTTCATAAACATAAAAAGAAGAGAGAAGAGGAAATGACACAGGTGAGTGTAAAGCAGGAAGTAGCTGATGGTTAGAGGAGATACAAGGCAGGGAAACATGACAGATGAAGCAGAGGGAGAGTTTGAAAAGGCCCCATCAGTCCTACTGTATGTAATCTGTCAGTTTAAACAGTTGGCTTCTAATGCGCCACTAGAATCCAATGAGTTATTTAATACAGTTCAGCACCATACAGCTGCCAAGTAAAGACCCACACTCTGTTATGTGGTCTGACAACCAGCTAAATGATAACTGTAATGTTTGTCTACATAGTATATCAGTAACTGGCTTTCACTGTGATATCCTCTTTCAGACTAAGCTTCTTTTTTTGGGATGGGTAATTACATTTTCCTTCAACTGTAATGGTTTTGTTTTATTTCCTACTATTTTTATTGTTTTATGGGATGACAACAACCCTGAATGTCACTGCTGGCTTTCCAGATTCAGTCACAGGACAATTTCCCAAGTTATTCTATATTTCGAAAGAAAACAGAGGGCGCAATCACTAGCCTATGGGGGTGTAATGGGGAAATAATCAGATTACAGATAACAAATGGTCTTAGTGTAAAACCTTAAACTCCTTCAAATGGATAAGTATCAATGATTAATATATTACATATTATATATTACAGCCAAATGGCTATAATCAGCCACCTTTAATGTCTTCAGAATATATTGTTTTTTCTTTATTCATCTATATGGGACAATGCACATTAGTCAACATTGATATTTTGAAAACATCAATGTAAATGTGTTTAGCTTGAAAGCCATTTTGCACATCGGGCAAAAAAAAAAGTATACGAACATACAAAAGAAGAAAAATCTAAATGTGAAGCATGGAACTTTTTTTTTTTTTAAAGAAATACAGAGTGGGAGTGGAATATGTCAGGTGGGAAGAAGAAACAAGGGAGTGAGAACAAGCTATGAGTAAAAGGAAGGGGAAAAAAACAAACTGCCAAAGACCACATCTTTATCACCAAATGGGGAGAGGGAGAGGAAGGATGACAACAGGACTCAAAAGAAAATGAAGGGGGAGGGACAAGAGCTCAGGGGCTGTGAAGCAGGATTGTGATTGAGGGATGAGAGAGGTAAAGCTGCAGAATCCCCCGGGATCTCTCTCTTCCTCTCACTCATATAAAAACACACACTCAGTCATCGACTGCAGTTGTGTCTCACAGGATAGCAGGAGTTGATGCCCATAAAGAAACAGTGAATGGGAGAAAAACTGAAATTAAAGTCAAAATGCAAGGTAAGAAAATTGAAAAGACAAGAAAAGGGCTGTCTAAATTAATCAATACAACATAATTACATGAAAACAGGTTTATAAAAGTGAGTAGTGGTAAGCAATGTTAAAGACTATAGATTTGGACAGCCTAAGCAGCTAAGACAAGTCGCAAAGGCCTGATTGCCTCTCCTGAAACCTTGTTTTCATTCTTTTAAGACGTTGATGGTAGCAAAAAAGATCGCGATTGATCTGAGTAACCATAACTATGCCCCAAACCACTTGAAAACAAGTGGGGGGGGGGCACATTACCAATATGGTTAATAAAGGTATTCATGTTAGGGCTGCGTTTTACAGGATATAAGCAATCTGTTGACCAATCAATACACCTATAACATGGCTAGTTTATGGCTAGCTCACATGCCCTTCGGGTATATCAGAGATAGGATGCAGCACAATTGTCAACATGGGCCTAGTAAAAGGCAAGTAAGAGGAAATGCAAGGCTTTCAGATTATGGCCTTTTAAAAAAAACCTCACACACCTGCCCAATGTTGTGAAATGGATGACAGCTGTCTTATAAAAATGAGTTGAATGTGTGATAAATATTGCATTACTGTAAATGAGTTGTATTCACCGCTTGAATGGTTCATAATAGACAAAATGCTAATAAAGAAAGCAAGAGCCACGGCAAAAGGCCATCACAAACATTCAGACACGCATATGTGCAGGGAATTGCATTAGCGATAACCACTTTACAAAACCAAAATGGGGGGAACCCCAAAACTGAATTTTGAGAAACGTCTATTAGAGCTATTTCTAATGCAAAGTCCTGCTTTTATGGGAGAGGCTGTTATGAGACAGTGACATGGGAGCAACCCCTCAGCCTGAGGCTGTTTTGGAGACACAAATGTTGCGTTAAGAGCTGCTACCAGACTATTAGGGTTTTTAAGGAAACAGGAAATCTTTTTTCAAATCAGAATCATGTTCTAATATTCTTTATTTATTTATTTATTTTTGTTTAATGTTCATATTCTTATATTCATGTTCTATCATGTGGTAAGTCGCAAACTACCTAAATGAGGATTTGTAAGTTTTCTTAACTATTTAATGTAAATGGGTAAAAACACACATAGCTAGTGTCTGGGACAGTGGCAGTTGTGTGTTAGTGTTGCAGCTTTAGTATCAGACTAGGTCAGGCCAGGTCAGAGGGCACACACATGTATTTCCCATTCAGAGCTACTCCCCATGAAGCCTTTTCCCTCTGTGTGAATCAATCTGAACACATGAAGCATGTATAGGCCTGTGTATATAAATTATTGCATGTGTATGTATAGCTTTGTGTGTATGTATGCATGTGCATTGCATGTGTGTGTATGCATTTGCATGCATCTGGACATTGATTTTGATCCTAAAGTCGAGACAAGAGAGAATTTGTAGGGTGATAGAGGTGAAAGGAAATTCTTGGTTGAATAAATCCACACAAAATTAGTCCAAGCATAAACAATCATGATTGGTTTCAAGGTCATAAATTATTGCAAGCAAGGGTTTGGAAAAGTGGAACGGCACATGCTCAGTGACCTGCGATGCATCAACAATCTTTACAAATCAACATTCTTTAATTCCAGCCAACACCAAGATAAATAATTATACCTTTCTAATAAGTAGGGATTAGAAAGCAGTTTCGAATCTTAACCCGTGAAATTGCTCATTGTCTCCAAAACTATGTTTTAGTAACCTTTTATGATTGTCTGTTTTATTAACTTTTATGATTGTCCACTCTGTTACATTGTGAAGGTAAAAATTGGTAAGACATATAGTGCATAAATAGGTAAAGATTATCTCAGTGGTTGTGAATATGTGTATAAGTGTATTAAGCTACAGTGAAATTCTAATAATCTTATTTTAAGAGTTCCTCTGGTGTTCACTGCCATATTGGAAAATATACTACACAACAAGCTGTATACTTTGCATGCAGAGGAATGACACTAAAGCTTGACTTGATTTATGATGTATGATGGATATTAATCACTATTGTTTTATATATATATATTTTTTACACATCCATGTTTATGTGAATTGGTGCAATGCCAGTTATTTATGCTATGTGAGTGCATGCACAGTACGTGTGCCACAGGACTATGCAGACTATGAGAGTTTCATTATAGAGTTAAAAAGTCTAAGCATCTATTCAGCCTGTTAATTTCCCTGGCTGATATGTTCTCCCCTGCGTTGCCTCAAGTGGCTTAACGGTGGCTCATCAGTCCCTCTAAAAGGCCTCCTCATTTAACCGTAGTGCATTATTTATTCTAAATAACATTCCCTTAAAAGCCAAGGATGCAGCGTGCACAAAGACAGCTGTGTGAATAAATTGTCATGCAGGACCCCTTTACTTGGTAAAAATGTATTTATGGAATGTTTAAAAGAGATTTTTTTCCCTCCACTCTTCTCATCTCAGTTGACACCAATTAAAAGTGAGGTTCAAGGCAAGGTTCATTACCATAAGAAAAGAGAAGAACGGGAAGGCAGGGGGCAAATTGGAAGAAAAAAAGACTTTACAGAATAAGGAGGGGATTTTTAAAATATATTTGGCTTGTTAGAGGGATGGTGAATATTATTCTAGTTGAGGATAAATAGAGCTGCCTCAGCCTCTCTCTCTTTCCTTTTCTCCATTTCACGCTTTCAGTAAATATGTTCAATAAAGATCCAGGTTATGTGGTCTACAACACACATAATATGTTTTATTACATCTGAGTATAAAAGTCACATTAATGTCACATTTCTATGTTACATCAAAATGGTCCTGAGTTTTTATTTGAAGACTGACTATCCAGTTTGTGTTTAAGCAACATATTAGATACATATTGAAATGTGCTAAGAACCGATGAAATCAGATTACCAGTATTTCCTCTACTGGCCTAGTGTGGGAACACATGTTGACAAATAAACGCCTGCCTCAATTAAACACCTGGTCTGGTTTTTATAGAAGTTCTCTGGATGTATAAAACCTCTTAAACCCCGCAGGGTCGCCGCTTTAGCTGCTTCTAAGCTGCTTAGCTCGTTAATAGCCTACAATTATTAATGTTTATACGTATTATCAATATGTCACACACATCGGTTAAATTCTCCACAATACCAATGTTCAGTTCATTTAACGGAAACAACAAAGTACAACAAACAAAGTCTAATTCTTCTAGATTTCATGGTGTAACCTGCATGGCTACAAGAGAGGAAAAGAGGAAAAAAGTGCTGACTCTCATTAACTTAGAAGTGCTCGTTAAGTCACTCTTAAGTCCGAATGTGTCCATTCCTTAATTATTTATATTCCTTTAGTCTGTAAAGGTCTACTGATCAAAAGAATTTAAACAGCTTTTCATAAAAATAAATCCAAGTTGTGAATCCTGTCATGTGAAGTCCATCGCTCTCTGTTTGCTAACTTCTCTCATCCAGCACCCTGTTGTTGTTTTCGATAGGTTGCTGCCTTCAAAATAAAAGCGCATAAGCTGTCTTTCGGAGCTAGATCAAATGAATGATGTATATTTGATATTATTTGATAAAATTTACAAAAGTATTATTCTGTTTGTAATAAATAAACTGTTTGATAGTAGTTTCAGTTTTGCGCAAAAAGAATTAAAGGCCTGTCCCATATGGACGCCTGTCCCAAATAAAGGCATAGTCAATTCAGTTATTTTAGCAAATAAAAGCCGTATGTTTGACAAATAATGGCATGAAAGCAGTTCTTGGTGATGGCGTGTGACTTGGGCCCCAGCATGTTCCTGAAGTACTTAATTTTCATTTTGCTGGGGTCAATGTTACTGGGGTACTTTATCTGAAGTAAAGGATCTGAGTACTTGCTCCACCCCTGACCCTTTCTTTCTATTAAGGTAAACAAACACTTAATAATTATACTATGTTATAGCTACTATGTTTTCTAACAAGTTAGGTCTACAGTCTACAGTCTACGTTTGTGTTACCCGCTGAGCCTCCACTTTTAAGGAAGGTGGCCTTGTGGGTAACCTGTGTATTTGACCAAGCTGAGCAGGTTTATTGCTGTGTTTTATGGAAGCCTGAACGGATGCCCAGCAGGCCAAGATTGCCAGCAGCAAGGAGACAATTAAAATCAACAGATAGTTAGATGGGAAAATAACAGATTTTTGCAAGTTGTGAATCGATTCAGAATTTTGGAAGATGAGAATTGCAATTCTTATGTGATTCAACTTCTTCCCCCACCCCTAATACTACATTTTTCAACCCTGACGGTATCCACCTAAACTGCCTACGTACACGCACTAAGACAGAGTATTTTCTACTCAATCTAGACCTCTCCGTAGCACTAACTATCACATCACGTGCCCTTACCCGGTCATTTCCGGTTACCACAAGCAAACCTTTCTCTCCCTTAAAAACCACACTAGCTCCTCCTTGTGACCAGGACCATGGTTTCCTACTACTATCCCCCTAGCCTCTTTCGGCTTCTACTCCCATACACATTAAGATCCCAGTCAGAAGAACTGACCTGCGCTCACGCCCTTGTTATGGTCAGGTTGGCCATGGTGCGTAACTGATCCATCAAATTTCTTGCACCGCCAAAGCTTCCTATGCTAAAGTTGGTTGGCTTAAGACGTTTTATAGAATTTTAGTTGATCTGGTCCTGGTCCAGCAGATCATTTTTTCCCCAATTGTTATTAGTTGAAGATTTTAACCAGCACATCAATGATGCCACAACTTATGTAATCACTGAATTTAAATATTACTGCATGTTTTATTTTCAAGCAACATGTTTCTGACGCCACACCTATATGGTCTGCTGATTCTGTGGATTCTTTAGACAAGTGTTTGGGTAACCCGTATTCACCAGGTCTGCACCTTATGTAGTTATTGTATATTAGTATTGTGTAGTTAGTTTTTAACATGTCGCTCGGGTGGTGGTTATTTTATCTTCTTTTATTTATTTCTTGTATGCTGTATGTATAATGCCTTTGTAAATGTGTGTTTACAACTGCAGAACCAGCTAAGTGATACAATCTCAAATTAGTATTTTACAGTAGAAAAAAATAGATATAGCTATTTATGATATTGAATATCTCATTTTGGAAAAGTACTAATTCTCTAACTATTTTGTCAGGTTTTTTTGAGAGGAATTGATTCCTATGGCCAGAACTTGAAAAAACATTTTACTGTTAAGAATATGCTGCCGTAATGTGCCTAGATGGCACAGAGAGAATGCATTGTGACAGCTATTCTGACAGGAACACACAACAAGACATTTATACACACAATGTTAATCACAAGTCACTGCTAAACTATAGTGGTATTCAGGCAGGCAGGAAATGCCACATGTGGCCTGATTCCCCACAGCAATATTCCTTCCTTCCATATCCAGCTGTCTGTTTTGTTTCCAGCACCTCAGAGGTTAAGGACTGCCCTGGGTATATTAAGACACCAACCCAGTGACCCCATGCCTTATAGAGGTTGACATCTTGGTATGTACTTTTCCATGCATCCATCATTCTTTGCATATACATATATGTATGTATGTACCTGCTGTATGACCACGTTGTAAGCCCTGGGCTTGTGTCAGTCCAGATACTGTACTGTTTGTTGAAATTGCTTCTTGGCTAGTTTGCAGTACCCTGTCCATCTGCTGATAAAGTAAAATTAGAAGCAAGACCTCCTAGATGAAGTGCAAGAGGCTGTGATGAGGCACACACACACACGCACATACACACCCACACAGATACTGCATAAATGTAATACTCAAAGAAAACACCAGACATGGATACGCAAATACATATACTAACTCAAATGTTCATGTTATCCATTGGTTTCTACTGTAAACTTGACCTCATCCTGGTTGGTTAAATATAAAAGTAGCTGGTGGGTTTCAGACATGAAATAATGATTTACTATTCCGTGGCTAGTGAATCTGAACATGTATCCGTTAGGGACGGGTAGATGTTACCAATTTAACTAAAAAGTTAATTTCCTAAACCATGACAAACCCTTGATGCTGTCATCTGTTTTCTACTCCTATCTTTCTCTTTCTCTTTCACTGTGTGCATCGCTTCCACAGTTCCCCCTCTGGGTTTAAGCGTAAGGCACGCAAAGGTCAAAACTTCTTACTGTCATCTTGCATGACTTGATGTATATCAAGCATGTCTCTATACTTTCAAATATGTAGTGTGGATGTCACATACATTGAGAGAGACTTTGTTTCTTCATCAGTGTGTGTGTGTGTGTTACTGCAAAGTTCCTCAAATAATGCACTTGTCACCCTGAAGGTGCATAGAGAGTATGTCATAACTTGCAGCCAGTATAAAATATCTCAGCAGCTCAGTAATTTCCAGGTCAGTGCTCGTTTATCTAACAACAGCTGAAAAAGCCTCTGGAATCGTCAGCTCAAAAAAAAAGACCGCAACTCAATAGGGGAAATGCCAAAACCTTACAGGTGCTCTTCAGAAGAACACGCACCTCTTTCCTGTTGTTGCCCTTTTTCTCTCTTACAGTTGAGTATTATAAATAAATGATTAGCATGTAAAAACAGCTTGTTGAAACACACAAAGGATTCCTACTCTTTGTGGCTCAGCCAGTGCGTGTGTAATGGTGCATTTATGTCATTTTCGTGTTTGCCTAAGTTTGTTGTGTTCACAGTGTATTTGTCTATTGGTGAAAAGACCCAGGGTGATCATGTTTCAGCGGCAGAGGGTTTGGTTCAGTGTCAAATGCCTCCGTGTGTAAACTAAAGATACTTGATAGGAACACGGCAGCTGGTATGCTGGCTGTTACGCACACCTGCCACCTGAGTAGCATCTTACGCGCACACACAAGCGCATGCACATTCTGAATCGCGACAATATGGCCTCCTTAAATAAAATAAAAACGTGACTCAAAATAGTCCAAACACGAAACAGACAAATATGACAAAGTCATAAAACAGATGAAACAGGGTTATAATCAGAAAAGAGAGATAATGTAGCATTACTCTTCTGTTCTTTCACTGAAATCGAGAGAGAGAGAGAGAGAGAGAGAGAGAGAGAGAGAGAGAGAGAGAGAGAGAGAGAGAGAGAGAGAGAGAGAGAGAGAGAGAGAGAGAGAGAGAGAGAGAGATGGAACAGCAGGTGTTGTGAGTGCGTGTGTGTGTGTACGCGTCGTAAAGGTGAACAGAGGGTCAGTGAAGTACTCTCCGTATGCCATCTGCCAGATCAGCTACATCTCACACAGACATTTCCCCACATTCAGTAACAATGTCAAATCACTAAGACCCCAATCCAATGCACTCCCCCATACAGATGTGTTAACTAAATGCCAAGTTTACTCATCAAACATTCGGCTTACACAAATATGAGACAACTGATGACCCAAGGCGAATCAGTGCTCACATGCTTTTAAACTGAAAATATAGTAATTATTTTAGGGATGTCAACAGTGATGTCTTTAAATATCTTTGAAGAAAAACTTAAAGTCCTTCCATTTGAGAAGCAGAGACCAGAAAATAGTTGGCATAGTTGCTTGATTACATTTTGTCAACCAGCTGATTGATTAATCCAGTAATTGCCTCAGTTTCTGAACGCTCGCACTGGAGCTGCCCTATGCAAAAACAATCTTCACCTGTTCTTTCACAACTTGAGAAGTAACTAGAAGCACTGTATTTGGTAGTGTTATTTTTAAATTAACTATGTTGTTTATTAACAAGATGTCTTTTACATTTTTCAACAGACTCTCATCATAGAGCTGCCCGTTAATCAAAATGTGACAAAAAAAAGAGTTCTTCCACATTCATTCATTTTAGTAACGAGATCTCAGTCAGTTTAGCCATGAACTCAGCTTTACTCCTTTCATTTCAATCTTTTTCTTCACCTACAGCATTCTCCCTCCCTCTGTTGCAATGCAAGTCCTAATGAGGTGCTAATGAGATTCACAGTCGTCTCCTGAATCAGATTACAGTGAATTATGTATAAAGCCTTTAAATCACTGCTTTAAAATTACACGTGGCCCGTGTAGCAACATGACACCCATGTGCTTTTATAAACTGACAGCACAATGACAATGCTGATTTTGTTTTACAGACATCACTGTATTAAGGCTGTTATTACTGTGAAGAGGACAAGCAATGTGATACAAAAAAGTATAAACTGTCACATTGAGCTATTTAATGTTTGGGTTTGGTTTAATTTTGGGTGCCAATGGCATTCTGAAAAATCCTTTATACAACATTTTCTCATTGGTCTAGGGAAGTTAACTGTGAAACCAAAGACAAAGAAGAGAAATGACAACGACAAAGTCACTAGAGTGTGTAAAGTGTAAAAGTGGAGAGAAGACAAGTGAGGAGAGAATGATAGACAGAGAGAGGTAATGGTGTGACCTTGTGAAGGTCTGTCATCACCTGCTGGGAGAAGAATTACCTGCAGGAGGATAGCAAGAGCACCTGAAAACACATCAACATCCTCCTATCTCTACCCGCTAGCTCCTTCATCACCTCTTTAACTACTCCCAAATGTGGAATATGTTACTTGCTCGAAATAACTAAACTCAATTAAACTGGAACAGGAATGACTCCAGTGGGCCCTCTGCTTTCATTAATTGGCAGCAAAATAACCTCACTCTCATTTACTCCTGCATTTTGTCAATGTTTTTTTATCTTTAATTTAATGTGCCTTATTGCCACAAAATTTGAGAATAGTATCGCCAACCTACACACATGGTGTCAGATTTAACTACACCATTTCGAAAGCAAGTTGTGTGTGTGTGTGTGTGTCTCAAGACAGGGTGAGAGGCAGCTTTTATGTAAGATATGTGCATATTTGCTACTAAAAGATATAATTTCAAAAAGGCATTTGTGATAAAATTTCCATTGACACTGTAATCTGCTATTTTAGTCTATCTGTGTAATTCAGCTTTGCATTGTTCTGTAAATTGGCGTGCATTGGTTACTGGTTACCTGACAAAAATGTTTATAAGCAGAAACAACTACATCACTAGAACAAACTTTTGGCTGACAGCTGGTTTATCTTTGCTCTCCTGTCCAACACCCACACACAAATGCATTTTAGAGGTACTAAAGAAAAGAGGTAAAATATTTATGGTAAAACACTGAAGTAAACAGTGAGAGTAGGCAAAGAGTGAAGCAGGTGTTACAGCAATGAGGCTCTAAATTTAATAAATCCCCCAAGAGAGACTGTGTGTGTGTGTGTGTGTGTGCATGTGCGTGTGCGTGTGCGTTTGAGTCCGTATTCATTTCTCCTGTCGCAATAGTGGCAGGAAGGGTCCTTGGTCCACATGCCTGAAGGGAAAAACAAATACTCGCACAGGCTATCATGGGAAATAACTTCATACCAAATGGAGCTTATTGTGTTATTGATGGGGAACGCACACAATCTTTAGTTGAGATTATTTTCGCACTATGAACCTGAGACGTGTCTGGCTTTGAAGAATTGAAATACCCCCGGAAAAACAATTGCAGCAGAAATAACTGACTGACTATGTTAGTATGTATTGCATTTAAGATATTCAGTAAAAGTAAACTCTAGTAAAATTATAATACTGTGGCATTATTGTCAAAATTACCTCTAAACCACCAACAGCAAATACACAGTAAATACAATCAACCAAACCTATATACACAACCTAGCCAAACAGAACAAATCCAAATCTGACTTGTTATATGACTTCAAATACAGATGATGACTTATGGACTATACACTAATTCTCCCTGATTAATGAAATCCTGCCCCCCCCACCACCACACACACACACCCATGTGTGTACATGCAAAGCCCCACAGATGCAGCCTGGTGATTTATCACTCGCTGAGGAGAGCATGACCTCCAAAACCTTTTAAGTGACCTCTGACCTCTTTAACATGACCCTTCCCAAAAGGGTCATTGTAGATTTATCAAACAACATAATGAGCATTATAGCCACCATCAGTCAGTAATGTTCAGCTCTCTCCTTTGAAAAAAAAAAAATAATAATATAAAAACACTACAACTATGCCAGCTTCCTGCAGTGACTTCACATCTCAACGTATTTCACCATTTTCTTATTACAGCTAACATTGTCTCTCAATCTTGCCCTGCTGCTTCACTCCATCTTTTCCTTTACCTCCATCTTCAATCCCCATCCTCATCACATATTATACCACACACACACGCATGCAGTCCAAGTCAGACACTGACGCTTTATAGGAAATTGGTGGTGTCATCTAGCTGCCCTTGGGTATAATGCATTGCTGTGACTTGAGTCATCTTGCTGGTGAAACACATCTTTGCACAGCAGCCTTACTGACAGAGTAACAAAGCTGTGGCGGTATTATTGACATCTGTTCTTATTAAGGGTTTGTATGACATATTGTCAATAAGAGTATTTTCTTTATTATTTGGTGGTTAAAGTCCTCTCTAAATATTATCTTAATCTAACCCAAACCTCGTCCATCTAACCTTACCCGCCTAACCAAATTTTTGGGACTCAATTATCTGAATTCGCTCAAAGGGTAGAGCACAGCACATTGTAGTGCACAGTGTAGTCTCCCCTTTTACACAAACACACACTCACTACATATACCAATGTTATAGATACAGTCTGGGATCATTATTCAAATATCCTAGAGTTACTGTCTGTTGAAATGTAAAGCCTCTTTTCCCATTTTGTTCCAGGCATCATCATCTCTTAATAAGACATCAGTGTTTCCTGAGAAGTGTAAGAATCGCGTGACAAGACCATCAAACCCCCCACCGAGGGATTTAGCACCCCTTCATTCCTTTACAGCTCACACAACATGTAGAGTGACGCACCAGACGGAGAGAAAACAGTTAACATGAAACACTGGTAATCCTATCGCATCAGTGAGCTGATGTACACACGGTGCTATGATATCTTCTTTCTCTGTTTTTCCTGCCAGTCTCAACTGTATATAGTCTAATATAAGTTAAAATAAGGAGGTATTTTAACAACTTAACAGCATTACATTAATTATGTTATTTGTTGCACCACTATTTAGACAACAGTTTAACTATAGTATCTGACAGGTAGACATTTATGACAATATAAGACAATACAACACACAACAAATGAACAATCACACAAGTTTCACGTAAAAATTATTAAGATTAGTAATATTTTCTTTATTAGCCACCATTAAGGTTTTGGTCATTAAGAACTCCAATTCCAATGTAAATAACAGTTAACCAAAAATACACACAAAAATAAGTGATTGAGCTGCACTGGTCTTAACCCGTGTATTTATTATACTGTGTCAGTGAGGAAAATGTTTCCCCTCTCCACTTTATGCACACATGCCCTTTCACTTCTCTCCCCAAGTCAATTATAAATGGCTGGTCCCATTTCCAGACTCATCCTTCTTTTCACAAGTGTGTAAACCCCTAATCCTAAACTGCAGTATGAAACAGCATGGCCTACAATATGGCTTTAATTTTAATCTGATTGACTTCACTGTCGCATGAGATTCAAGACATTTTTACAACTGTTAAAATGACAAAAGTAGACTTACCACTTTAATACATTTGATAAGGTGATGACATGACTTTCTTTTTTTTCTACTCATTTATTTCCTACTTTTCACCCTTATCTGAACACATACCTATAGAAGTTGAAATGGCCAACATGATTGCTGGGTCCTTCCATATGGATAAGAGATTTTTTAAAGCCTCTCAACCAAACCCTTTGCAAAATGCAGAATTTGACTTGGTATTCAACGAAGGAAACACAGTTACTTGCAACACACCACGGTGAAAGGTCCCCCCTTTATCTTCAATCCGATATTAACTTGGCTTCTTATGGCTTAAATCCACAATCGGGGATAAGCGAAAAGGCTGGAGCTCAGTGGGGTGCCTTAAGAGCCCAGCCGTCTGAACAGATGAAAGGCGGGAGTTGTTTGTGATTGCTGTTAAGGAAGATCTTATAATGACAGCAACAATATCACTATGCAGCCATTTATTTAAGCGAGCACTCATGCACCTACATGCCTACAGTAACCCAACAAAATAAGGACACAAGAATATCAGTTTGTTTGTTTTCCTGCAGGCCTAAGCCCCTTAGTGTTTTTGTCACTTTTAAATCAGCTGAACCCTTGTCACAAACATAAACTTGCATTTTCATAGATTCACAAATGTCTACCTCATAAATCAATAAGTGTAAAAGAGTGTAAAAGCCCTAAATTAGTAAAATGTATTAAGCCCAAAACACTTAAACTTTGTTCAAAAGGCATTCAAAACATATTTGCCCTCCCTCCACTGTATGGCCAAAATACATTTGTTTAAGTTTTAAAATGTATTTATGGGTGGCTGATTTTATTTGTGAGGGAACAAGGTACCAGCAGTGGCACGCGACACACACACACACACACACACACAGAGTATGTAAACATCAAAATGTACATACGCTGAAAACATGCAGAAACAGAATCATTGCCGAAGCCAGATTAAAGGCATGTTTAACAGGATCCGGTTGGATGGTGGGAGAAGCTGTTGAATTAGGCCTTTAGTCCCATTCTGTGTGAGCAGGCCAGCATTTCAGCCACATACAAACGGGTGTGTGCGCACACACACACACACCCACAGACAGACTCGGATGCCAGTGCCCCATGCTGTGCTGAGCCCTGCATTCACACACACTTTGTGGAGCAAATGTGACAGGTTGTTTATGAGTGGAATTCAGCAATAAACGCACGCACACGCACTCTCTCACACACACACACAGTATGTAAACATCAAAATGCACATACAAATGTGGTACAGAATGAAATACATCAGTAATTACATGAACCGAAGAAGCCTAGAGATGCTGAGTTTGGCCTGTCTGAAATAATCACAACAACACATCCCGTACAGATCTAGAGGTCTGCTGGTCCTCTAATAATCTCCATCACCCTCTGACTGCATCTAAAGGCAATAAATGTCCTGTTGTGTGTGCATTTCTTCAAGGCACATTTAAAAATAGTGTGGAGTCAGGCGGTAAGGCTTAACTAATAGCATCTCTATGATATTCAACTTTGGTGTTGTTGTTTCCAGCTGATGTCACAGATAAACACATGTACACACACTCTCTGATGGGAATTTCTTGTCCTGGCACTGTGCTCTTCAAGATCTTCACCATCACAAACAATGGAGGACCTTGATTTTAGCAAAATGTTAAAGATAAAGGCAACATTTCACTTAATCTTATTTACCTTATACACACATTAGTTGTATTTTACAACAATAAATAATTGTGATGATAATTTTGCAGTTGCAGTTGCTTCCCTACAGTAATGCCTAAAAACTTTAATGGGCTGTTAAACAGAACAGATTTCCTGTGCCACTGCTTATATATGCAATGCCCACTTATTATGTCCCAATGGTGATTGACTTGACATTCCATTAATAGACCCATATAAAATACTTTTCACGGGCTGGGGAAATGAGAGAATATAACCTGGTCTTTTAAAGCCGATAGAAGCAGATAAAAGTCAAGTCTGTTAGTGGGAATTTAAACATTATTAGCCCTTCATCACATTACATTTATCCCTTCTGATGCCTGCTTTGCCTATTACCTTTTCTGATAAACCAGCTTAAGAAAGGTAAGACTGTTGGTTCACTTTCAGCATTCCTTGCACAAAATTGGGTCTGACTGCTTGTTGTTGTAGTTGAATGCATTAGATTAAGCAGAGACAAAAGTACAAAAATCAAGCCTGACAGCAGTTAAATAATTTTAAGAGGATACTCCTGTTGGGTCTGGAACGCTAGATACTGACCTGACTATTGCTATAAAAGTCCTGTTAATGGGTTCATGCTAATGTTAGTTAAATCAAAGCTGGTGCTATCCTGGACATGGGAGGTGGATCTAACAAAGAGCCAGACAACATTCAGCGTAGTTGTTTGGTGCATTATCTAGGTAAAAGGTTCATGTCAGGCATCTATATGCATCTTGAGCAGCTGATGGAGCAAACACCTTTAAATTCTGTTTAATAAAAAAAAAGAGTCAACACAGACAGATGTAGATTTGAGACAGAGAAAGACACGGTTGCACACTTCTATAACAGCCTCGGTATATTTGTAAGAAGCACAGAGCAGAGGCCTCAAGGTCTCAGGGTCTTTACAAAGAATAAATCACAGATCTGACATGGCTGTACTGGTTACAACAATGGAATGGGATGCTTGTTCTGACCACTCACTTTGTACTGAACCACATGCGACCTTAAGGCATTTCACCACACCGTCACGAGAACAGAATAAAACAGAACAACGCAGAGTACAACACGGAACAGAACCAAACGGATAAACTGCTGCATTAAGTCCGTTGTACCTCCTTACGTGCAGCTGTTAAATCTACACAAAAGTGAGGCCAGAAAGGCAGCTCAGCTTTGAAAAGTAGAGGACCTGCACTTTGCTGAAAATATTGTAATGTGCTGGTACGCTGTACAATGAAATAAACAAAAACAATAAATCTAATCAATTTAACCAAAGGAAAACAAAACAGTGCAGACAAAATGATGCATTTAAAAAAGAAAAAATAACAGATCATACCCTCCCACCTTACTAGACATAACACTATCTTCAGCAGCTGAGCACAAAAAAGTTAGAGTACAATCTAACTATGCAGATGAAGACATGTTAAAAGCAAGGTCATGTACAAGCTAACGGCAGCCTTGGTGTGGTTCTCATACAGCCCCAGGCTCTCTCAGGCCAACACATGACGCCTGAACTCGGCTACACTCTCTTTACCTCCCCTCCTTGTCTATGTGTTTATTTTCCCTCTGTGTCCGTCAAGCCTGCCACTGCCACTGCTGCCTCTCGCAAACTATTTTTGTGTCTGCATGTACCCCAAAATGTAGGCTAATGCCCTGCAGAACTGACAGATTAAATGCCAATCCCTGGGTTGTACCAAGACCAGCCCCAGGCAGCACACTCTGTGAATGTGCCTGCCTGCGTGCGTGCGTGCATGCGTGTGTGTGTGTGTGTGTGTGTGTCTGTTCAGGCAGCTACAAATCCATGCCCGTGTGTCTGCCGGACTGGGTGAGCACAGACATGAAACAACTGCCCTTAGTAAACAACTCTAAAGGTCACTGCAGATTTCAGATTGTTTATACCTTGCTGTCATGTCCCGATGAAAAGGAAACATTTCTGGCCTTAATGTCAGTCACGTTTGGCGTGTCAGTTAATTTAAAACAACATGCTGTAAGGCCAAAATAAACAGTGCCGTTCATTGGAACCTCTGTAAAAAGAAAAGGAGTCACCTGACCACGTAGCAAGGTAAGACTTTTGATTGATTCTTGGAAGAACAAACTAGGCTAATATATATTTATGTGCTTGTGTGGGTGAGCACTGTTCATGGTTTCCTGAGGTCAGCCTCCGATCCATTATTAATGGAGCCGCTCAGATTTGTCATTTGAAAGATTTGTCATCTGGCAGATTGCTGCCTCAGCTCTACGTTTTGGAAAGAGCTGTTAATGCTCTCAGACATAGCTTGAAAAATTAAGGCTGTGGAATAACACGTACATTTGTTTCAAAGTGGATTTTCACTTTAATGATTTTATTTGGCAAGTATGACCTTTGCCTCCAGTAAATGTGTGGTCAGAAAGCAATGGCATAAAATCATTTGCCCAGCGTCAGTGGACATCTTACTAATAAACAGATGTAGCCATGGGGCTATAATGCATATTTACCCATGGAAACGTCACTATGAATATATGGTATTAGGTTAGAATACAATCTGGACCCACGCGTCCAAGTTTTGTCAAGTAACATCAAAGAGTCTCAACACTTTTCCACTGCTGAAAAACACGACTTTATTAACTAAAACTTCCTAAAAATTTACTTACCTACAATATTACATGGCAGTCTGCACTGATTTCTCAGCAGAAAACTGAGCGTTATAGAACCACATTTAAACTTTTCTAAAACTGAACTGAAGTATTTCCAATTAAAAATGTATTCGCTTATAACGCTTTTAAAGGGCTTTGAATTTAGGAACATTTAAATGTCCTCTTTTTTTCTCAAATTTTATCTTGCCATCAGTAATTTGCTCAAAAAACACTTTTTTACTCATCAGTCCTTTAGACTATTAAATACTATTACAAAACACTGAAAACAAAGAAGCTGCGCTCTTTGGACATTATTAAAATACTAATACACAATCATAACATATCTTATACTACTATGTTTTATGCCGTGATATGTAGGCATATCCAATCTGTGCAAAGCAGCTGAGCTACCTTAAGATAATTTTTCTAGTACACTTTTTGGCAGCATGTGGTCTACAATTAATGGCCCCAAATTTGTACAGCAACTTCTGCCAAGACAATACTGATCCAACAACAGACTGTCCTGCAGCCAGGGGCCATAATATATATTCACCACTCAGCCTACACATCTGTTCTAAATGCACAGTATATGCACAGCACATCCACTTTGGAGTTCTGTGTGCTGTGTGTCCCTTTTCAATTAACATTAATGCATTTTTCTTTCTTATGGTTGGTTCATGAATATCAAAATCTTATTCAAATGAATGTAAATATAATGTGGGAATTGGTGTATTTTGAAAACAGAAGTACAGAACTCCGAGTTGGGTTCTAATTCGTTAAGCATACATTCCCTTGATCATACAAATTACCAGAGACAGCCAAGTGGAGAAATCCAACACACACACACACACACACACACACACACACACACACACAGAGCAGTTTAATTACATGCTGTTGAGCAACTGTTTCTTTAATGTATTCCACGTTCATTGATTTGAGAGGTCTCTGACATTGAATTACGCTATAGATTTCGGCATTTAAAAAGCACGCACAGGCACTCCCAAATATCCATACTAATTGACTTTTTAGGATTCCGAAGCTGCTCTATTAGCAGTTTATGCTATTGAGTGAATTCCTGATGTGAAGGAGTGAACAGCGGGGCAGAGTGCGCAATCACTCTGAAGACTAAGCTGGAGGGAACACCATCTCCCACACATGTCAACTCACCCCAGCATGCTGAACAAAATGATACAAGCCAGCTTCATTATAAAATGCTAAAGGCAACAGTTTGGCAGGTCAGAAAAACACCACAGACAAAAATGATGAATGAAGTAAACAAATTAATGTACTGGGCTTTGATATCATCTAAATAATCACAGCTTACATAAAGAAAGCCAATCCTGGACCTGGTGTGAGTGTTCTTAAGCAAGACAAATGTCTGGGCTCACCATAAACTTAACATAAAGCAATGCAAAACTCACATGTGCTTAATTCTGGGTGCTCACATGAAGATAAGCAGCATTACATGGACACCTACACACAAAGGTACAACAAACACATTAGATACACAAAAAGTATCCTCTTGTGTTTTCAACTTCAGGACCAATTAATATTGTTGGGTTGTTTTCCAACACACATGCAGAACATATCCATATGTATAGCCTGGGCATCCTTCCACCTGAAAACACACATACACATACACACAAATACAACTCCTTATCCCACACACTTGGCCTGAATGCCAACTAAACCCCAGTTCTCCAGAAGTAATAAACCGTCTTTTCACTGCATGTCTCCAAACCATGACAGAAGACTGCTGAAAGCTCCCGTGCTTCCATTTGAAACCCCTCAACTCATTTACTAAGACACTGATTGTTACTTCTGTGACTATGCACGTGTGTGTTTGCGTGTGTGTTGCTTGTACATAATGTCCCAAATGGCACAGCCATAGGGGGCAATTTGTTTTACACACTAATGTACACACACACACACACACACACACACACACACACACTCAGTTAAATGGGACATAATGACGATATGGGCAACAAACTGTTTTCTTGTGTAGCACAGCTTGTTAGTTAACATCCAGTGCAATGTCCTCTAAATTACCTCTCTAAGCAGAGGAGTCACAGGGGTGAGACACACACATTAGCAGGCCGCATTCAAGGTTAATACATTATTACCCATGAAAGCTGTATCTAATAGACAAGCAAACCTCTACCCTTTTAGGTGGAGGATCTTCTGGGTAGGAGGCAAACACATATTAAAAGCCTTTAATAAGCTCTACAACATAAAACAGCTTTAATATTATACTAGAGCTGCACAATAAGGTAAAATAAATAAATAAATAAATAAAAATATTTTGACAGATATTAAATGACTGCACTTTTATAACACATTTAAAGTCTTCCAACCACTCAAAGCAGTTTACACTACTTCACATTCTCCCATTCACACATATTCATACACTGATAGCAGAGGCTACTATGCACGGTGCCACCTGCACATCAGGACGAAACTAATCATTCACACACTGATAGCACAGCCATCAAATTTAATATGCATGTTACGCCGCACTATGGTTCACTTCATGCACAAAGTGATACAGAAGGCAACCAACTAATGTCATACACGTGTGTTCAAAGATGCCGTTGGCGTGAAAGTTCTTCACAGTGAGGTCACAACATGGAATACCTGTCTAAAATAATGTTTCCCACACATGACTGTTACAGTGAACACACCTGTTGGTCATTAAGGACTATGCTGTCCTCGATCGTTTTGATGAGCTACGTCCTCTAACAATAAGCCTCCTCTACTTACGGCTCATTTACATTGTCTATACGGTTGAATTTATTTGTACAAAAAAGCTCTGTCCAGTAGCCTAACTTGGAGCACTTTTTTTATTTGAGATTTGTTTGAGTGAGAGAAGGTCCTGTAACCTGGTGCAGTTTTGGAGAAAATGTAAAAGTGAACATTAGTCATTGTTTTATTAAAACATAAAATTAATTGGACCCCAGGAAGAATAGCCAATGATTGTGTTGGTGTTAACGGAGATCCTAATAAAGACTGAAATCGGACAAGAAAATTGTCAGTGAATCTCTAATCGGTACAAACAATCGTGTTTTCTTACACTGATATAAATAAATCTTATAGATTTGTAGGTCAGGGCATCTCTGCAGCTCTGGCAGAGAGACATGAATTCTAAAGCAGACGTTTTAAAATATTATTGTGATGCTGTGAATTTAAAACAATTCACATTACTAAAATCTTTTTTTCTTGAGGTTCTTAGTATTCACTATATCATGCTTTTTATGCTGCCTAAGACAGGCATATAATTGTTTTTCAAATAATGTCATTATGGTGTTCCTATTCAGTTTTATTGTCATGGAAAAGCATGCTCAGATAAATCTGCTTTTATCTCAACAAGGCTATGATAAACTGAAGATTTTACTGACCTGAAATATAGTTATGTTTACCTGAGAAAAGTGTTTTGTATCAGAAGCTTATGGCTTACAACAAGCACAAAGGCAATGCACGGCAGACGATTATTGTTTATGTTTTTACTAAAAAGATAAACAATAATCTTTTCCAAAAGATCTAACTAAAAAGTTTTAGTTAGATCTTTTCTAGTCTGTCACCAGCTATATCACGTCTGGTGTTGTATGTCAAACTGCTCATCAACCTTCTGCTGGTAAACATTGACTTTTACCCTCCTTATACAAGGGGTCTAAGATATAGATCCTTTGTATAAGAATATAAGTTTTAGATTTTAGGACCACCAGATATGATGACCCAGCCTGCCAGCCTGTGCAAATTAGTGTGTGAATTACATGTGTGTGTGTTTGTGGTACCAGGAGGTGCAGGCATAAGGACCAGCGTGTGACTGAGCACGAGGCAGCCCGTGTGCCTGCCTCCTCCTCTCATTTTTTTTCGTCCGTCGATCATATGAAGAGAAGCCAAGAAAAAATGAAGGCATAAAAAAGAAAACGACTTAAGTGGGCATTTGGATTCTCTCTGATCCTGTACCCCCTCATTTTGTGTCTCCATCATTCAAGCAGCAAGCGATGAAAGGCGAAAAACTTTTCATTCCGTGTGTGTGTGTGTGTGTGTGTGTGTGTGTGTGTGTGTGTGTGTGTGTGTGTGTGTGTGTGTGTGTGTGTGTGTGTGTGTGTGTGTGTGTGTGTGTGTGTGTGTCTCACACAGTGAATAGAGCATTAATTGCATTAGCATTACAGCTGGGTGATTTCCAGTCAAAGAAAAACTCTGGCATCAACAAGGAAGACGTGTTCAAAGTCTTAAGTGTGTTATTATTTTGTGCATTTCAATAGAGAAATTCTTCTGCGTAAAAATTGGAATGACAGAAAGAGTGAAAGAGAAAGTGAACGCAAGGAGACGGGTGATGCAGAAAGACAGGAAGATTGCACTGATCAAGTTGACCAAGGAAAATTGTTCACCCTCAAAACTGTGATATTGCCTTATGATAATTACTCCATTCTGACGATTCAAATGTCCAAAATGTAAAATGTGACAGATGATAAATTGCGGCCTTTTGCGTTTAGCCTGAAATGCTAATTAGCTAGAGCCAACCAACTGAAAGGGCTACAATTTGTCCGTTCAAACATGTCAACTGTCCTGTTGCAACTCTGAGGTTAATGAGGCAGGGGGGGATTTAAGGTGTCCAAATGTCCACAAAACTCTTTAAAGCTGTGACCATGGAACAAAGTGCTCTTCCTCTGTTTTGCTACAGTTTGAAAAATATGCAGTATCCCCACATTCACTGTGGATAAATACTGCAGGGCTGTAATGATTATTTTCTTGATTAATTCATCTTTTTGTCAATATAATGTAACCAAAATTTAAAAATCAAAAAGGTAAAGAATGCCAAGCAATTTTACCAGAGACCAAGGTACATTTAAATAGCTTGTAATGTGAACAATCCAAAACATGATCAATTTGCTATCATATAAAGGATAAACAAAAACATGATATAAACAATTGTCAAAACATAGTGAAATGAAAAAAAAAAGATCCAATGAGTTGTGAAGAAAAGAACGCCAAATTCGGGATCATTTGGGATTCATAATGCAATGCTTATAAAATTGCTGGACGATGTATTTTTTTAAGGAAGTCGGGAAATTCAAAGCCTACCAAAATTGGTCTTAATCAGTAGAGAGCTACATTTAATTAGCTTTAAATGCATTTGTTATAATATTATATATGTGTTTATATTCAATTAAAAGCTGGTTTTGCAGTTTCTAAATGTGATTATGATCGTGGTTCACTATGTAAGCCATTTATGTTGTCTCGGACTCGACTTAACATGCAGGCCCCCAGAGACAGGTTCAAGTGGATGATCTGGATTTCACATGACTCTAACAGATGTTAATTAAAACTTCACAGGAAAAGGAATGTCTGCTTACAGGGGTGGAGAGTTTAAAAATATATCTGTTAGAGTTGCTCCAATCAAGATTTTTTGGGATTGCTGAAAGCAGTATTGGCCGATACCAATCACAGAGTCTATTTAAAGCCTTTTATTTATCATGTAGCATTATATAGTATGTTTCCTTAATTAGTCCTAAATCAGTGTATTAAGTATTAGCATTAACAGATGATTAAGTATCATTAAATGAAACCTGTTTATTTTATTGCCAGGAAACATGGGCAACAAATTCCACGCCATCTGTCTTAGAAACTTAAACCATAGAAGCATTTGCCTAGTTACTGCAAACATCATTCAGCTTCACAAATATAGCTTTCCTTTGGAATAAAAAACAAAAACAGAACAAACAGCAACTTTATAAATGTACTTCAACTATTAAAAACTGCAACAATGATAAACTCTGAAGTAGCTGCTTTTTGTTCTGAAAGCTCAGGAAGTTTCTGTGGGCTTTAGGGGGTAGAGAGAGGAGTGGAGAGAGGGAGAGTGGGCTACAGAGAGGAGTCTTAACTGTCATCAATGAGATTTGAAAATTTAAATTTAAATAAATAAAAGTACATTGTTAATTCCATATTATACTGTAAGTTTATTGTTAATAGTACTTATAGTTACTATATTCATTATAATTTCACATGGTTTACCACTAGTATAGGCCTAATATTATTTCAGTGGGTTGTTTTCATCTATTAAATCCTTGTGCAAGAAGCTCGGTCTACATCTTTTACGTCGGCCTACTGCCACCGGCTTTACCAGAGGAAAGAGTAGCAAACACTTTAAATACGGCCAGCAGGTTTTTATTTGATTTTACAAAGGTTAAAAATAGGGGAGAATCCTGGGGAAAACAGGAGGGTTGACATGAGAGGAGGAGAGGAGAGGGGTAATGTTACATCCACACCACAACAGTTTTCTAACAAATACAATCTCCTCGGTCTATAGCGTTTTAGCTGCATATCATAGTTGATCTCCATCTATTTTAAAACGACTGAAAATACACGTCTACCGTAACAAAACTTGAACTCTGTCATTAGCATTGTGATTTTGCATTGCATGACTGATAAGACCCGAATCAGAAAGCCAAAAGTAAGTGTCTGTGTCATCGTTTTATAAAGTCCTCTGTTTTTGCCCACAGGGTCGGCAGCGTTTTCAAACAAACATCTTCGGATTTGCTGTTTTAATCTGGACAGGAGACGGAAACGTAGCAAAAGGTCTCCGTTTTATAATGAAAACGGGGAGAGAGAGAGAGGCAGTCAACTGATTGAGTGACGCCTCTTTTAGCATCAGGAAACTAACTGAAGGATCTCTCTCTGCCTGATGCGCTGTGGGAGAAAATTAAACTGGTAGCGAGCAGTGTGTGTGAGATGAGCACAACCATGACAGTTTCACATGATCGCTCCTGCTTGTTGCACTGCTTGTCTGATTGCTGCCCAACTCTCATTGTAAATGATTAACTGGGCGCATCGACAGCTTCCTGTCTGAAAAGGACTTTGGTGCTAGCTAGCTTTGAAAACTGCTCAGACCGCATAGTGAAACCATTTTAGCTGCTGTAGAAAATTTGTCTGGCGAGTATTGCATCAACTGATCGGCTTTTTTAGAGACCACCGATCAAACTAGTTAGAGCCATTATTGGCCGATTACAATCGGTGACCGATCGATTGGAGCACCCTTAATATCTGTTAATTGTGGATACATCAACAGTAAATATGATCACTTACAATGATAATTTCTATTTGATGGCATTCTGCCTACAGTCCATACAGGTCCAGAGATCTGCACTGAACTGAATCTTAACTGCACACAGTCACCCAGTGACTCAAGCCTCAGTTTTCTCTCACCACCACGAAAGCAAAGACCCGCCAGGTGTGTGCGTGCACCCCTGATGGATAAAAATTAATCAAAATGCAAAACAGTTTCTAGCTTAATTTCTCTGTTTATGCAAATCTCTCGCTCCCTCTGTGTTTCAACAGTGCAGTGACAGACAAGTGGAACAGTGAGTAGGCAGGAACGGACATAGGGCAACAAGCTGAAAAAAATGTAGCACACACACACTTTTATGCATGAGAAAATACATTTGGAATAGCATAATAAGTAGCATAATAACTTTTTGAAATAAATGATGATATCCCAGTAGCTAAATCAGTTTATTCTAGATAGTCTCATGTTCTTTATTTGTTGATGGGTATGAAATGGTGAAATTAATTATTCTTATTAGTTCTCTTAATGTTTCAAGACAAGAACTTTTAATTCTGACTGAATAATTTAATCTCCTGTAAAAAAGACATGGAACCTACTGATAAACTTGGTAATATATATCTTGATATAACTTGCGGGACAGTCCAAAAATAAATAAGCACTTTCAGCCTGATTAATTCCACCTCAATATATGCTGAATATGTTTTAATCAGCTCTCATTTCTACTGGATACATAAAATAAAAATAGGACGCGAGTGTTTGTGTGGGTATTTTGTGTTTGTCAGTACTTGATTGAATTTCTGAAGTGGTCCTCTGCAGGGTTTTTCACAGTGCAGCTGTTCAGCAACCACAGGTCTGCTTCCGTTGGATCCTCTACAGAAAGAGAGAAGTTCATTTATTTTTATAGAACATAACCACAAGCTTGACTTTATAAAGAAAGAAAACCTATACCTAAACAATCAACACATAATCACAAAAACAAATCGTATAATGACAGGATATAAAATAACAAAAGGAAACCTAAAAAAAAGGAGCATTACTTAATTGGTCTCTGGCACGGTTCTTTTGTCTAAAGCAAAGCTCAGTGGGTCAGCAAAGTCACACCCAATGATCCCATGTGTGTTAGTCATTTCTAGCCAGTCTCTAAATTATCACTTCTGTTCAAAGTTGTGAAAAATAACCTACTTCTCTTCTAAAACCAAAACGCTGTCTCAGTCACACAGAATAATCTTTTAAGATCATCGCAGTCTTTCAAAGTTGTCTAATGACTTTAAAGTAAATATAGAAATGAGTGACAAATTAAAGGAAATGAAGCGTCTTACAGTGGAGTCAGGCCACCAGAACAGCTTCAGTGCTCCCTGCCAAGCCTGAACTCGGAACTCTATTGGATGGATGAACACCATTTTCTCCTCAAGATATCCCGTCATTTATATATTACTTTTATAAGAGAGAGACCCAAGTACAAACACATCCAGGCATAACAAAAGGACATATAGTGTCAAAGACAGCCACATACATCAGTAAATTGATCTGAAGAAGAAAGTTTATATCATTTGGTCTTATGGAGGTGGTGGTGGAGAGCACTGTCTTTTACGGTGATCCAAAATCTTCCATAAGTGTGAAAGCTAAGTTTCTAAGTGCCAAATAAACATTTTTAAAAGTTTTATTATTTATTTGTCCATAAAGCTTTCAATGGTTTGGGACTTCTTCTAGGCTTTGGATTTCCTCTGCTGTGCCTCAAATACACCAAATGTTTTATTATGGCTTGGTTGATTTTGTTTTAAACTTGAAAATGCACCATAACAACAGCTGGAATTGCTACAGAAATGTGCTTTATAAATAAAGATGTTTATAGTATGAAGACCTTAAAGATTCCATCCACTCAATCCCTGGACCAGCACTGACACAGTGAAGTCTACATCCTTGATTATAAAACTTTTATAGCATTTATAGGGCATCCTCAGACATGGAGATTTATATTGCAGTTGGTCGCAGCTAAAATTACCAACGACTCCATAGTATTGCTTTTTATTTTGATGTTAGCATCACTGACATGGTGAAACAGAGTTAAAGAGGTGGTATTATGCTTTTTGGCTTTTTCCCCTCTCCTTTATTGAGTTATATATCTATTTTTGTGCATGTAACAGGTTTGCAAAGTGAAAAAGCCCAAAGTCCAGCCCAAAGGGAGTTCCCATCTCCCACAGAAAGCTGTGCTCAGAACCGCTTGAAAACAGCTCGTTTGTAGAAAATATCATAAAGCTTGCCAAGAGGCTGACAGGGTCAGGCACGCCCTCAAACCAAGCTAGTTTGAGCAGAGGCCCTTTGGCTGGACTCGCCCTTTGTTTGGGTTTCCATTGTAGAACTGTTGTACCTGTACCTGGTACCTTCCAGGTACTTTTTTTTGTATTACCTCACCTCCGTCGAGGTTTCAATCGAGCTGAGGGATACTAAAATGTAACGTGAAAACACGACACACTGCTCATTTGTCTGAGAATATTCATTATTCACTGCATCATCATTACACCAGACAGAGGCCAGCAACAGATAGTTTTATATTTTACAGTTTTCGTATGGAATTTCATCACTAAATCCACTTCTGAGAAGTTTTGAGGTGAGAAATCAGCTGTGTAGATTTTGAATATTGACAGTTTTACGAGAAGTGATGGCGGAACAAAAATGTGATGGATATTTTCGGAGTTGAGAAGCTCCGCAAGTGGCTGTGGGGGAGGCCTGCGCCAACCAGCGGGAGGAGCGTGTGAGACCGGCAACAGTTCAACGTTTAGTCCTGATGGTAAGATGTGGAACAATGATGTTGTGTGGTTGTGGACTGTTAATAATTTATACCATCTGCTAGGTTACGGTCGCAGTCTGAAGCAGCTTTTATTTGGATCACACTACCTTATTTATTACAACCCGCCCTTCTCTGCTCCCGATTGGCTAGTAGTCCTTACCTGGGAACTGCGCATGTGCAACTCCCAAGTAAGATACATCACACTGTAGCTCAAGAGCGGAGCGTACAACACATAAGGTGAAAAGAGGAGCTGCAGCAATGTGCAGTATGAGGAAAATATGGTGTTTTTTGAAAATTAAACAATGTAAACCTGTTCAGGTACAACCCCTAATTAATTTTGAACCTGAAAATGAGCATAATCCCACCTCTTTAAATATTTGAGCATTCATTCTTGACCATGGGAACATTCCCTGTGACAAAACTATTTTCACTTAAAATGTCCAAGCTTTTCCTGTGCTTTCAACTGCATCTTACTGTCCTGCATTTATGATTGCCTAGCCTAGGCCTTCTATCCAACTACTTGCCAAATAAACTTCTGGAGTGCCCCACATAGTGGCCACAATTTGGCAGAAAATGACCTTATAACACACACGTGTTCACAATACACAAAACAAGGCTATTTTGACATGAACTTAAACTAAAAAGGTCATTTAAACAAGTTTAATTGACATGAACACACACACACACACACACAGAGCAGTGTGTAGTGTGTTATTCCTTGTGATGTTAATCTCAGCTGCTGCTGAAAATGATGGTGGCAGGCTTTGCATGGCACTGCCAGGAGAGCTGTCACACACATACTCAGGGGTATGGCACGGCGGTGGTGGGGAGCTAGAAGCTCGTTCCTTCATGCCACATTGAACCAGACATTTCACTTAGAATCCACTTCCCTGCTGCAGTCAAGCATACACACACCCCACTCATACTGTAGAAACACACCCACAGTACTTTTCTGTAACACACACAGCAGGTCCCAGGATGCAGAGAAAGGGAGATTACCAACCATACCACACCTTGCCTTTGGTAAACTCTTTCTCAATCCCTCACTCTTAAGAAAACACACACACACACACACACACACACATTGTTTCTGGACCAGGGACAATCTACAAAAGGTACACCAGCATTTAGCTAAATATCTATTCATTATCATTCTGACTGAACAATCAATATCTTAAAAACCAATAACAACAAAAACAAATCTGTAAGTGAAAAAGCCCCTTCACAAACTTTATTCCACAATTTTTTGACCTAATCGAATAAAATGTGAAAACGTGGCCTTGAGGTGTATTAGCTGATGTTGTCAGACAGTAACCAAGACTTAATTAAGTCCCCTAAAAACAGTAGTACAACTGCAAGTCTTGTAAAAGCACTAAAATAATGTGAGTCACACTGGTAGGAAATGAATCATGTGTAGCAGTTGGGTTTGTTTGTGTGGGCCTCTGTGCGTGGTGAGGAATCATTTCTTTTGGGAAAGGACTATCAGCAGTAAGGCCAGAAAATACAGAGTAATCCAAAAGCTACATGATTTATGCATGACGAGGAAATTAATACTAGAGAAACAGAGAGAGAGAATAAGTTCAGCTGTTATGCCTACCTTTGGTTGTCTAGGTAACCAACACACAACACACACACACACACACACACAGGACTAGTGGGAGTGGTCTCAGCTGTGTTGTCTGCTCTGTGTCTCGAGGGAGGCTTTGCAGAGCAACAACAAGCTTTCCATCAATTTAAGACACACATGCACGCACACACACATAGGCTCAAGACAGACACAAACATCTGCAAAACAATCCTATCTACAGAGTCAGCATGACTTACCAGCACACAGATAAAAGCTATACAAAGAAAGAACTACAGTCAACAGTAAAACAAAAATATGCTTTACATTCACTTACTACAGTCAGTTAGAAAACCATACAGATGATGACGACTTTATCAGCTCCCCTAATGTGTGATCAATAACCGTTTATAATGATACAACTGTAAGATCATTTTTATTACATTAGTTCAATAGATTTTTTGCTGGTGGTGCTGTCCGGCTCTGATATTTTAGTTTTAAACCTTCTGAATCAGAGGAAATTTCAAATGAACTGGCTCATATACATTAAATTAGTGCAGCAACTCACTATTATAATAGATAAGAATCCGCTGATTACTTTCTTTATTAATTGATTGATTTAGTCTGTAAACAAGTTATTATGAAGTTACAAAGTCTTGTATAATCACATTTAAAAAGACCTGATCTTTGCATTTTCAAAGTGCAAATGTTTGGTATTTTTACTTTGATCTTTTACTTAAAGTTAAAACCATAATTGAACAATTATTTGAGAACTATTTTAAATACTGCTTCAATCTGAAGGGGCATCTACCTTTGCTGTGCTTGCTCATGGCACGTGTTGTACTAGTAGCTCTTGTTCATGATTTTCAAATCCTTGTTTTTCATCCATGAGGCAAGGCCAGGAGCCACGTACTCTGTCCAAATTCCCATACTAAGGACTCATTTTCTAAAGCTTTAAACCTCTAAGGTCCTTTAATCCGAGAAGTGACAATGGCAGAAGCTGTTTTGGTACAGCATAGATCAGCATAGCAGATACACACTGCAGCAAAAACAACAGTCCATCTCCGTCCAGTATCAAAAGACTGCCATCTGTGACCACTGCCATTACTCCTGACAGTAAACTGAGGGTCAAAGCCACCACTAGGCATTTAAATTAATCAAGGCAGCAGTTGATTCTCAGTCAGAGGGGCAATGCACAGATTACAAGGCATTACACTAACCTTTTTCCAAAAGGAGTATACAGGTGCTGGTCATATAATTAGAATATCATCGAAAAGTTGATTTATTTCACTAATTCCATTCAAAAAGTGAAACTTGTATAATGTATACATTCATTCCACACAGACTGATATATTTCAAGTATTCATTCCTTTTAATTTTGATGATTATCAATGATTATATGACCAGCACCTGTATGTGCATCCTAAATGAAAGAATTTCGGAGCACACAAAGAAATCTAGGAGTACAGTGAAAAATGTTGAAATAACATACAATTTATTAACATTTTATTACATAAATATTTATACTGTGCATTCTGAAAAATTTGACACATTGAAAACTGCTTTTAAAACACGGAAACATCTTTTTAAAACACTGAACACAGACAGAAAATTCAGCTGTGTTTGTCCATTGCAGCTTGTGGAATGTGGAGTTTGTAGTTATTTCCGGAGGGGTAGCGTTATTCTCTCCCTAGAGACTATGGGTTTTAGATTTGTATTATATTGAGTATTTTTGTTGAGTTAAGGTTAAGTCAGATTACATTTCTTTCGGAATAAGTTTTTAGGTAGGTTTTACTGTTATTTGTAGTTTATGTAGTAGTGGTGTTGTTAGTCTCCTGTGTGTAAAAACTGGTCTGATCAGTCAGTATATAAGTCCCCTTTGTTTCTCTTGTAGTAGGTCAGTTGTATTTTTGAGTTTCTTATGTTCAGAGCTTAAGTTACAGTCTGTTTATTTGACCTCTTTTACGGGCCCAAACGTTACCTTTATTTTGTTGTACTGCTTTTGGGGAAAATAAAAACCCTTACTTTTGAACTTCCCTTGTGACTCTTCTTGCTTAACTGCTTGGTCCCTCACACACTTCCTGTGTCACTTATGTTGCGCTACAGAGCACCCGGTATCTTTAAGTTAGGTCTCACCACGTCGTGGGGTGGCGATGGAGCAATGGATAGGACTGTGCCTTTGGTGTGAGAGACCTGGGTTCAATCCCCCATTGTGACCCATCCTCCATTGTGTCCTTGAGCAAGACACTTCACCCCTAGTTGCTCCAGAGGCGTGCGACCTCTGACATTGTAAGCCGCTTTGGATAAAAGAGTCAGCTAAATGAATAAAAGTAAATGTAACTGTGAACCACATTGTGAAAATTAATTTAAATTGCACAATGAGAGAGTTTACTTCCTGTTACTTCCAGTACGTGGCGCTACAAGTATACCTGAATATTTGCATATAGATGTGTTTGGGTCGGAACCATTATCAAGCATGTAAAGTTTGGTGCAGATGTGAACATGTACACTGAAGTTACAACAACTTCCTGTTTCATAGCAAATCATTGATTTTGGACACCATGCCGCGGGCACGCCATTCCACGAAACTCACCGTTTTTACAACTTTTAATCATCAGTGGGATTAGACTAGACAGCAAATATGTAAAGTCAGTCGTAATTCTCTAGGAGGAGTTCGTTAAAGTATGGAGTGTGTATATATCATCCAAAATTGACCATTAAAACCAAAATGGCCAACTTCTTCTTGGATTAAGGCATCACTCCAATAGGCTTTTTTGTACATCTGCCATGGGGTGGGGAGCTACTTCGTTTAAGGACACTTCCTTTATACCAGCAGGTGGTGTTATGACTATGGGTGAATGTTGGCATGTACATGTGTTCAGAGCAGGTCTGTTATTAAACGTGGAAAATTTCGTACAGATCTGAGCATGTACAGTCAAGTTACAACAAGGTCCTGTGTCTTGGCGAAGCGTGGAATTTTGCCGCCATGCCACCCCCAGGCCGTTAACTGCAAACTCACAAATTTTACAACATGGCCTCATCAATGTGTTGATTAAAGGGTTTTCTGGGACAGTTTTGAAGTTTATTTGTCTAACCTGGTAGAAGCAGTACATTACAGCTTAAAACGTGTAATTTCCTGTAGCCAGCAAGTGGCGCTATGACTTTGAATGAATATTGGCATATGGATGTGTTCAGCGCGGGACTCTTATTATATTTATCAAATTTGGTGCAGATGTGAGCATGTACACTGAAGTTATTACAACTTCCCGTTTCATGGTGGATCATCAATTTGGATCAAAACATGCCACGGGCAAGCTAGTCCTTGTAATAACCGTACAACTTTTAATCATTGATGTGTTTAAACTATAGACTGTATAACTGCACAGTGAAAATTTGAAGTCGATCTGACTAATTCCCTAGGAGGAGTTTGTGAAAGTACAAAGTGTGTGAATCGCCAAAAATGACCATTAAATCCAATGGCTATTACTCCAAGAGGCTTTTTTGTACGTTTTGACATGATACACATACCACAGAAATTTAGTACACGTAGGTGAAACTTTGTCCGGAAGTGCTCTGTAGAGGGCATCTACTGGCACAATGGCATCCTGGCTCTGGCCCTGACATCTGTCAACTGCAGATACACTATCCACAACCTGGAGAATATTTAGTATGTAGGCATTATAATAATTACTAGTATATGTTAGTGTAATATATATATAAGATATTTATTATAATTTCATATAATAGTATACATAGCTTACCACTACAGACTATAAAGTACAGCAGTTTCATTTTTGCAGGTTGTTTTCCTTCATTAAATCCTTGTGCAAGAAAAATTGTGTATTCTACATTGGTCTAATATTTTTTCCGGTTAGCAATTATCTATTTTAGGGGTATATGCGAATGAAATACTGGCACTGGGGCAACAGAAGCCACTGTCAACAACTCAAGATGTCAATATAATCCTAACTCTTGTTGTTTTCTATTACCGTAAGACAGCCTCTCACTAAGTGGTAGTGTTTTCAAAGTAGTTTAAGGTCACATGTACTGCAGTACTACAGTAAGGACCCCGGGGATCCAGTGGTGGTACAAGGCCTTCCCTGGATGATTGTGTTTGTTTACAATCACTGCAACTGTTGGGATAAAAGAAAAGAAAGAAATCTGACCCCACAAGGGAGCTGAATGTATTTTGTTTGAGCAACCCTAAGAGAAAGACAGCTTTGACAGATAATAAATAAAGGGCTACAGAGGGAAAGTGAGAGGGTAAATTCATGTGGCAAGCGTGACATTTTGCCACGTTTACAGTCGCAGGGACTCCAAGTGGCTAAAGAGATGAGTGAATGTGAGTGAATGGGGTGATAATGACATTAAACCAGTACCTTGATTTACATGTACACGAGAGCTGGTTAAAATAATATAGTGATCTAAACTTAAAAGAATCTTAAATTTGCGCCGATATCACTGGATGTTTTAGATATTCACCAAGTTAAATAACTGTTGCGGTTCAGCCTAGAAGAGTGGGAAAATAAAGACTGACGTTGATTGGTCCAAAATGATTCAAGAAATCAGACATATCTACATCTGCCACCACAAATTACTGCCTGGAGATAAACTTATTCCTCCATGAAAATCAGCTGGCGGCTTAACACTACAGTTTATGGACTGCACTGACAATGGCTGTCACATTCTCCAAGCTGCTTCTGTTGAGCGAACTTTATCTGATTTAAAACTTATCAAGCCATAACTGCTGTCATCCATGTCACAAAAATGCATTTTTCTGGCTGTCATTAGCAGCAACTTGACTTGACACTAGTCTTGGCACAGCACTAGTAACAATGACCTTAATGATTGATGATGTTAAAAAAAACAATGTGCAATTTAGTCATGAATAATAAGGATGCGGACAAAAATGTGTGTGTGCTCATCAATGACTGTTATCTGTGATTTTTACATGTTATCTTTTTCCAAGCACAGATAAGAGGAGGAAGTCAAACAGTGCAAGCATTGCAAACTATGACATGAATTTATCTTAGCTGACTTATTATCCACCGCGACATTAACACACTCAGCTGTTAAGAGACACACAGAGCACTGTGTGCTGACTAGAGTCTGGAGTATATTACTTTTAGGGAACATGTTAAGTTATTAATTCATGGGTCCCAACATGTGTGTTTATGTCTGTTCATATCAGCATCTGTGTGGGAGAGTAGCCTGGGGTAACCTTCAATGTCTCAGCATTTACGTACCTATAAATTCCTGCCAGACAAATAATTGCTGCTATTGGAAAATCGCTGGAAAATGAAATTTGCATAAGATTTGCATAGGAATGGAGGTGCAGCCAATGACAGGGGAGTGATTTGGTTATATTTGCATATCAAGGCCATCAGGCAAGTATGTGAAGAGTTGTGAGAACAGAATGTCTACAAAAACTGTTGACTGTTGTCTACAAAAACTTTTATCTGATGAAGAAAAGGCCCACAGGATAAGACAAGCATCCTGGTATGTGTGTGAGTGCGGGTGTGTGTATCCGTGTGTCAGAGGCTCTGTTTGTGTGTGTGTGTGTGTGTGTGTGTGTGTGTGTGTGTGTGTGTGTGTGTGTGTGTGTGTGTGTGTGTGTGCACACACACTACAAAATTAAGTCTATGTTAGCTCTGTATTAAACCTGCAAACTGGGTGTGTGGAGGAGACTGAGAGAATTCCTACACTGAGATCAGTTTTTATGGATCAAAATATGACACTGTTTACTCCATACTCTGCAATAGATTAAGAAGTGTAAGAAAACAACACATTTAAAAATGGAAACAGCCAACTTTGGTACAGCGAAGTAGTTTTTCATAATTGTTCTCTCTTACTGCCTGGGTTTAATTAACCTGCTACAGGTAAATTAGGAAACCGGAGAGATGATGATTTTATCAGCTCCCCTAATGTGTGATCAATAATGGTTTATAATGACACAATTACTGCCATGGCACAATTCATCATCATCATTTTTATTATCTTAATACTTTAGATTTTTTAAATCTTTCATTTTTTCTTTAAATTCGTAGTAGTAGTGGGGGAGATACTGAGGGTACCTTCACACCTGCAAACACTTCTCTCTGATACGTCTACACCAGTGTAATAATGACACTATTTCACTCAGTTGCTAACCCACTGATGAAAAGCCTGTTTTATATTTTATCCAATCTAAGAAATATATTCTTTTTGACCACAACAGCTGACCCCCAGCGTGTGTTTGTGAGGACTATAAGGAATTCCACCACTCTCAAACGTCTGACCACACTATACACAAAAGGAAAATGATTTCTGCATTGTTTGTGTGTGTGTGTGTGTGTGTGTGTGTGTGTGTGTGTGTGTGTGTGTGTGTGTGTGTGTGTGTGTGTGTGTGTGTGTGTGTGTGTGTGTGTGTGTGTGTGTGTGTGTGTGTGTGTGTGTGTGTTTTATTTTTTTTATATCCCGATGTGTACTTTAAACTGAATGCACACTAACCGATGGGATCTCATGTCACTATGGGGACAAAAATTGAGGTCCCAAGTTAAGATTTGGTTTTAGGGTTCAGGTTACAGTTAGGTTCAAATGGTTTAGGTTAAGGGTAAGGTAAGGTTTAAGGTTAGGCATGTAGTCATGATGGTTAAAGTTAGGATAAGGGGCTAGGGAATTTATTATGTCAATGACAGTTCCCACGAAGATATTGACACACGGGTGTGGTGTGTCTCTGTGTGTGTACACATACGTATGTCTGTCTCAATTTGTTTTTATGTGTGTAGAGGTGTACCATAGTGCTTTAAAACATTCCCACCAACTGATACAAATTACTAAATCTAATCAGTGAGGTTTATTCCTGTGTGCCCTTCTGTGTGATTGAGTGTGTTTGTGTGATATTCACCCTAAAATCACCCCACAACCAAATCATACAAGAGAGACTGGGGTATTGGAAAGGCAACACCTGGGGTCAGTGTGCGTGTATATGTGTATACAGATACACAAGGTCACACAAAACACATTTCAATCACACTACTCCCTATGGAGATGAGGAGAAAGGGTTATGGGAGCAGGTGCATGCACCAAATAAGTATGGATGGAAAGATGGACAAAAGAAAGAAAGAGTGAGAGTGAGGATCAGATGGCTGCTAGCGCATATAAAAGAAAGAAAGCAAAAAGGATTAAAGGAATAGGTAGGACAGACAGACATGGAAGAGGGTCATCCTGAGAGAGGAATGAAGTGGAGGCAGGTGATAGTCAATACCCAAATGGGATTTAAGGATGACCAACCGTGTAAGAAAAAAGGAGTATAAGGAGAAATAGAGCAAGAGCAACAAAACGAGATATGAAATGAGGAAGGAAGAGAAAAACAGAGTGGTGGAGATGAAAGTGGAAAACGCAGGGATAGAATAGAGGGGGCAAAGAGGAAAAAAAGAGAAGTGGGTGACATGTTTCATAAACATTAAAAAAAACATACATTTTATGGCTAACATGTTTTAGCACATGTGCGTCCACCTTTGAAATGATATACATATTTTGTTCCAGAAGTAGAAAAAGTAGAAAATGGTGCATTCTGCTGTAATTGCACATTATGTATGTTGTAATTTACCCACAGGTGTGTGCAGCACCCCGCAGAGAAACAGAGATGAGGCTCAGCTGCAGGGTCAAAAAGCAGAGAAACACACAAACAACAACAGGCAGAATGGGAATAGGGTAATTTCCCTCAACTCCCATGTATCCACTGTATGCAGATGTGCTAATTCACTGAAAACAGTAAACTGTAAATTCAACTCAGCTGTTTACTGTACACAGACAACATGTCGCACCTAAGTGATTACGTTTGTGAATTTGTTTGTTTCCCTAAAAGTAGCTGATTAAAACAGTCGTGATAACGTATTAGCTCATTACCTTGCACAGCATAAAAACAGAAATAAAGCAGCTGAATTTTTGCACCCTGTTGCTGCAGCACAGAGCACTTATTCTTTGACACCCACTGCACATATGTAACATATCACAGCCAATCAACAGGAGTAACTAACATTAAGCATAATATAAAGCATTTAAAGTGAATATGAAGTGCAACCCAGGATGCAGGAATTTTTGTACTTGATTCCTCATGTTAAAGCTCCTCCTCCAGCTCTGGCTCGACAGCGTCCTATTTTTTTTACTCCATAATTTTTTTTCATAATGTATTCAAAAATGAGTGGTACCAGGCACCCTCTTGGGCCTCTGACCCACCTCGGATAGTTTCTCCAAATCCTGTGGGAAACACTGAGTAAAAAGCACATTTTGAGTATTTAATTTATGCAATGATAAAAAAAGGCAAAATAAATGGAAAAAAGCATGCACTTGTTCGGTATTCAGCCAATTTTTTCATAATATTTGGTTTTGGCCAAGAATTTTAATTTCAGTGCATCCCTAACCTGAACAACTGAGTTTCTTCTTGTCCATTGTGACACTTACAAGACCACAGAAGAATAACAGCTATCACCTAACAAGAATTAGCCATGGCGCAGACGGTCGTGTACCAAGCCAGAGAGTGAAAACATAGCTGCTTTTTCAAGTGCATCTTTGCTAGGAAAATAGGGAAATACTGTCCTCTTTGCCTTGGCGTGTTTAAAAAGACTTTTTTTTTCACCTTTAATTATACAGAGAATCAGACTGAGACCAGGGTCTCTTTTACAGCTGAGTCCTGTGTACAGCAAACAGATACAAATATTTATAACAGATAAAAAATATAATTTAAAAAAAAACAGACAATTTACAGTTAACAATTATATTTGTGAAGAAAGTGTTCATTCCACATTGCTTTTAATTGTCCTGTTGAAATTAGGACATCTAGTTAAAACTTTTCCTGTAATTTATTCTAAGAATTCGCAGGATTATATTCAAAGGCAGTTTTCCCTAGCTCAGAATGGGCTCAGGGAATTTCTAAGACTAACCAATCTTTGGAGCGTGTCTGATAACCACCGACTTTCCAATTTATTTTAGTGGTCAGATAGCTGGGAACTTTATGCGTTATAGCCTTATAGAAGAATAATAACCAGTGCCTGGTTCTCATGAGGACCAAAGAATAACCACTAGCGAGTATAGTGTGTGTGTTGCAATTGGCACCCGTAATAAACCACAAGGCAACATGATAAACTGCATCAAGAGGTTTTAGCACTGCAGCTGAAGCAGGCATATACAGTATGTCGCCACAGTCAAGTAGGCCTACTGACATGAAAAACAGCTTCGATGCGGAAAACACAGACAGAATGGCAAAATTTTATAAAATGGAAACAACTGTAGAAAGCTGATTATTGTGGAATCTGCCAAATTGTATATGCATTTATTTTCCCTAGCATTATAAGTTTTTTCACAGCACTTAAGCAAAACAAACAGTGTGATGTAACAAGCTAAAACATCTAGAGACTTTTAATTTGAAGCTGATCATCTTATTTTTAAGTTCTTATTTAACATGAGGGCATTTTGAGTGTTTACTGACGAGTACATATTGGAGCCTGACCGTCTTCTCAACCAACGACTTATTCTGCTGTCTTAGTGCGGCATTGCCAGTGAGTATTTATTATTTATTTAGGAACACGTGGAATAATGTAAAGTTTAGTTAGTCATTCAAGCTATTATTTAGTGCATTGACTGACATTGATGTACTTAAGTAACAAGCTAGCATACCTGAATATTGTTAGCGTCATTATTCCAATTACAATTTGTAATATCTCTTGTATTTCTTTGGGTTTATTTCAGTTTTACCTTTTCTTGAATAAATTCTGCCAAGTACAACACGCGGCCTGTTCATTGGAGAAGATGTTGGAGAAATGAGTTTAGCTTGCTGTTTCATTTGGATGAGAACAGTACAAACAGAAAAAAACTATAGTGCTATGTTTTTGGTGTCATGTGTAGATCCTGCTTCTGCTCTCTGTTTAGTGTATAGCACCTCCCTATTAATTTACGTTGGGCAGATTGACGATGCCATCGTCCAGACTCTAAATTAGTGTAATAGATGTGTAGAGTAGAGTAGTATGTGTAGAGTAGTATTGCGAAATATAGCCCATGGATCATGAATCCTACTATTTTTATGGAAATATAATCCAGTTTTTTTCTGTAATTAGAACATCGGCTGTACGGGAAGGCTTCCAAAATGCTGAGTAATATTTAAGGCAAAACTATCTAAATGTAAGGCAAGGAGTTTCCAGAGGAGGATTTACTGAGTAGTTAAAATTTACTATTTAGTACATTTTAAAGTTGTATGCAATCATTTGGTGCAAAATTAAGAGGCTATCTATGAAGAACTTTGTACACTTGTAAACAATGTTGTGCTCTAATGAACTATTTGATCATAAACCCATTGAGGAGCTATAAATGGTGATGAAACAGGGACAAAAGTCAACAAATTTATTTAATGTTATTCCAAAAAACCTAAATCATAGAATAGAAAATAGAATAAGTAATTTCCCTAACATATTGTTGTTGTTTCTTTACTTTTATGTAATATGTTTTATACTTTCTGTGAATACAATCCAATTAATCTTATTTCTATACTGTATAGACGCCTTATTTTGAAAACCGGACGTTGTCACATGTGTATCCTTACGCTAAATTCGCTAAGTCCGACCTTGTTTGATAAAAAATGTTGTATGTTGTTCTCGGAATGGCGTAACATGAAGACGTCACAGCCTCTCTTTAGGTAGGACTCTCATACTGCAACACTTGTCTTTATAAAGACAGAAACTGATAGAATAAAGTCTCCAACCTGCCTGTCATCTCCCTCTTGGCCAATAAAGGCTTGAATACGTGTGCACTACAAATTTTGGCTCGGCTAGCTTAATCGCCTTCCCACAGACAAGTGACAGAAACAGACCGTTACGTTACTGTAGTTACCTCGAAAAAAAAGCGGTTGTCTCCAGTCGAATACCAACGTGTGTGAGCGAGCAAGCTTACAGTAGCGCGGTGCAGCAGCTCAAAACCTAACACTAGAAGTCTGAAATGTAATTATGAGATGTGTAAAAATATTTTTGTTTCATTTTGAGACTATGGCAGAGCAAATTGGACTATGGCTGGTTGCCATGGTCCCATTAATTAATGGGAAATACTGTCTACTCTTCTTTTCATTTGCCCTGCACTACCCAAACTATATCATTTCCCCTCTTCTCCCTTTTTGTTTAACTACCATATATTACATCCACTTACTTTTACACCTTTCCTCACACGTTCTTGTGTTATTTGCAAATCCCTTGTTGTTACTACTTTCTATTCCTATTCAGTTTTTATACACATGTCAAAAATGTATTACTCTTTTTTCTTCTTCTTACACAATCTAACCCCAATATTAACCCAGCTACCTCTCCCTTTTAATTTTTCCCACTCCATCTTAAACCTACAATGTTTGTGACATTTTTCCCCAGTCTTTTAGTTTTAGTTGATATTGCCTAACATCTTATAGACAGATGATGCTTAATAATGATTTATCTCGATTTCTAGTGGGCTAGCAAATTGCCGCTACAGTTTCTGCTGTGAAGCTAACATGCAGAGAGGATGAGACGGTCCCAGAGCCAGCACACCAGCTCCAAACTACGATACTCACAACTCTCCTGCTGCTGTAGCTAACATAATAAGAGAGTATCTTGGTGACCTAGAAAGTAAGCTGTATGTCTGTTGGCAAGTCATTTAACATTACCTGACACACCAATCATGGCTGGAAGCCTGAAATAGTGTTGGGTGGCTCGGTCCGAAATTATAAAAATCAGTTTTTATTAGTACCAATTACAGTATGTCATACATACTTCCACTTCAGTACTGCAATAAGGCTTATTTGTACCAAACACTGCTCTATAAATAGCGAGAGCAAAGGCTTACAGTAGCACATTCCTTTCAGTAATTGGCTCTGTAATCTAAATAATTAAATACTTGTGTGTTGTTATGACTGCAATCTTAAATTAAACTGCAAACTTGCTTTCTAGCACTATGGCGCTCCCATGGTGGTTACTCTGCAAACAGATTTGTTTTCTCCCTGCCAGGAGAGTACTTTGCATTTTTAGTTCTCACTGATTATAAAGCGTCCTGCTTGTTTTTTTTAGGCAGTTCGGGGAAGTTCACTGCAGTGAGATCTTGTGTATTTATGAAGGAAAAGGAGCTCTGGAGACTTTCTGCTTTCCAAGCACCATAAACCTTTCATACAGGCTCCTTTAATCCTCTCTCTCGATGATAGATATATCATATATAACCCCACATTCACTGCTATCACTGAGGCTACAGTATCATATTTTCCATTTCAGACAGACCTACTTAACAGGCTTCCAAACCGTCTCTGACATTCTCTCAACAGCTATGTGTGCATTATGTACTCTAAGTTATAAAAGTCCCTAGTGGTGACTAGCAGGTAGAGTTAAGATATAAAGGCAGATGTAACTGTACAGATTAACAAGGCAACAAGATGCTGTGTTTGCAGTACACAGGTTCTCAGCCAGTATGGGATCAAATGGCCCGTACTGTTCGGCACCCCTCTCTATGAGTCCATTCAGTCATTTTCCGAGACTATGTAAACTAAAACAAAGTATCTGAGCGATTGAGATGTGCAGATTTTCCAGACCAAAGACACAGATCTATGCTGTCTCTGATTTCTCTTTGGTCTTCAGCCCTGGCAGATGATATACGAGGGCAAAAGCAGAGACGTCTGGGTGTGTATATTATTTGTGTGTGTGTGTGTGTGTGTGTGTGTGTGTGTGTGTGTGTGTGTGTGTGTGTGTGTGTGTGTGTGTGTGTGTGTGTGTGTGTGTGTACACAGTTTGACTGTGTGTATGTGTGTGAGTGAGAGTGAGAGAGAAGAGGCAGACAGCAGCCCTAGGGGTCAAAATGATGCTCCTGGTGCTTTACACACAGGACACACCATGACCCACTTTCGATCCCATTCCACACACACACACACAGCAACATGCACAAATGCATGCATACACATACACAAACACACTTACACGTCTCTCCCTTGTTATTTCTGTCTTCTACCCTCCATCCATTCCACTCTCCATCGCAAAACACATCATTTCTCCTCCACAACTAGCCCCCGCCTCCCCATATTACACACACACAACACACTAACACACACACACACACACACACAGGACATGCTGACCTTGGGATACAGTGCAGTGGTAGTTTATAGGGGTAAGCATGCTTAAGCAAAAGGGTGGCTTTGGGGTAAATGGATACACTTGACTGAGCACACAAGGCTTGTCTGGCCTTATTGGCTGATTGGCTGACCGGACAGCTGGATGCGAGGCGGACTGGCTGGGAGGACAGGTGGACTGGAGGGCAGGGTGGGGCAGTGACCCCACTCACCAGTGCTGTGCATCCCAATGAAGTCATATACTATGATGATAGCCTCTAGCCTGTCAGGAAAGGGGATAAAACAAGATCCAGCCCAATTCCTCTCTCTCCGTATTAGATCAGCAGCAGAAGTGACTAGCTAATACAAACAGCAACAGCATCACAAACAAGTGGTTTGATTTTTGTGGTAATCCACATTGGAGAGTCTCAAGACAACGAGATGTTAGCATTTATGTCATGACTGCAATGTTTATGTCATTACAGTAGGCTGCCAATGTCTCAAGTGATTATGGTTAACTTTTTCAAATAAAAAAATTCTCTGCTTTGTAGGCAATGCTGCTGGTCATATAGCTACAAAAGCAATATAGACTAAAGGACCATGTGAACTCGAACATAATTTGGAGTACATGGTGATTAATCATTTGCCTCTCTCATATCTTTTAAATCATACTGGTGCATAAAGAAAATAGCTAGTGGACCAATGCAGTTGAACAGTATAGTGTAGTAGAAGGCTAGAATAAAGTTAATATAATAAAATTAGAAATAATAGAAACAATAGTGGTTTGATTGCATTAATCCAATACCAGCCACTCAACTTCATTGTTAGGAGGCATCAGAGTTCAATGCTTAACCACTGTCACAAACTTGAATTTAATGGTCGAATGACAAAATAAGACAAGAAAAGAAAGATTATTTTTGTCAACTCTGCATTGCTTTTGGTCAAATTGTTACACAACAAAATGTATTGACTCAAACAAGATGCATCTATCTGAATGACTGATCAATCTGCGGTGACGCATCAGTACATGAAATGAAGCCATGATAGCCCAACAAAGTCTATATTATGATGAGTCATATGTATGTATGTCAAATATAATGGATACACCCATGCACACACATGCTTTAGGAAGATGGCTATGGGTGTGTGAGGAGCGACAACTTGGCCATGTTTGATTGGGACAACAAAACAGATTCGCAGCTGACAACATTTCTGTCTAAAAGGTTCTGTCTCCTCAGGGAGTGTGTGTGTGTGTGTACATAGAGTTTGTGTTAAATTGTGTTCATCTTGTGCATTTATATTTGTGTGTGTATCTGTATGTTTGCCTCAATGACGTGGAAAATTGTGAGTGGGCCTCAGAGGGCTTACGAGTTTCAGTTCCAATCACTTTTTACAAGTGAGCACTCACACAGGCAAACACTAACATTTACACACACACACACACACACACACACACACACACACACACACACACACACAGGAGCCTTGAGGTTTTGACGGTTGGTCTATCCGTATAGCAGGGTGAGCAACCACTCAGCCGTGGATGATAATGCAATCAACTGTCATTAGAGGGTTGCTGGCTGGCTACACAAACACACACACAGTACAGTTAACCCACAATACACTAACCCCTTTAAATCAAAAGTGAAAAACTGCACATATTGCTACAGCCACTCATGGGGTCTGGGAAGTTGTGAAGGATATTTTTTCACTATGTGACATTTCATAGAATAAATTATTAATTAAAAAAACAATCAACAGATGTATACATTCATTATTGAAATATCAATAGTGAAAATAATAAGTTGTATCCCTAACCATAACTCATGTAAATACACAGTTACAAAAAGCAGAGACATGCATATCAACATATGGAACAAACATAGAAAAACACAACCACATCTTCCATCCTCATTGGCAGTCTGATGCAACTACAGGGCAATACCACTACAGAACTGGAAGTGGATGCCTCAGTGACCCGGTATTACTACAGGCTTGGTGTGACAGTTCTCTTTCAGGTTGGTGCTCCTCCTGCTGTATTCCTTTTTGTTGTTCAATTCTTGCAGGTGACATGCAGGTAAAATTGGGAGGGTCATCAGGCTTTGGCTGCCTGGGCATTTTACTAAGTACAGGCGTATCATTAAGTAAAGATTTATCGAGCAGTTTGTATGTTTGGGACAAAAATATCCATAATGGAAATTTAAAATTAAAAACAAATATGGAAAAAGAACAGTCAAATAAAGAGTATATGAATGCTTTCATTAAAGACAGGAAAATACGCAAATAGCTTGGAGATGAAAGGATGACAGAGGAACAAGTTCATTGAAGATAAAGAAATAAGTGGATGGTGAATACACCAGAAAACGAGTGAAGAGTCAGAGGAAGGGCTGGGGGAAAGAAAGAGGATAAATCATCTAAGCTCCTGTGCACTTATACAAAAAGTCTTACAATGCTGTCATTAAATGAGATTGCTTGTATACATGCATTTTCATAACAGTTTGTGTTTAAATATAGCCAAACAACAACGCAGCTATTTAAAATCTTTAGTGTAATACACTAAAGATACATTTTTACTCATGCAGTCATGTTTGAGAGCACCTGCATTGGGTGACTGTTAATGCTGACATATGAAATTAGTGATCACAAAGAGTTACAAATGACAGAAAGTAAAGGCTTCTTTACGATTTAGTGTATTCAAATTTTCAACTCTGGACAGCCCGTTCAAAAAGCCTACTTTTCAGGAATGGAAAATGGCAACTTAATACTTATATAAGCCAAAAATAGAGAGAAAAGGATGTATTTTCAAATGCATCCGCATAAATATGGACATCATCTAAGCTGTCACTTTTTATAGTCCCTGTCTTATTCTCTCTCTCTCTCTCTCTCACACACACACACTCACCAAATGCACCAGACTGCAGTCCTCTCAGTCTCACTGGGGGCCTTGACGGCATCTTTCCCATATATCAACTTAGTTAAGTGGCAGAAATTCACAGCAATGCTTCTTGTAGCATCTGCATAATCTACTGTCTCTTCTCAGAGACAGATATGGCAGTGTGTGAGAGTGTCGCTGTGTGTCAGTGTGTAGTAAGAAGTAGGGAGGGTATGCCAAGTTAGGCACAGCAGGGGCCCCGCCACAGCACTCTACGCCAACAGTTTGACAACATCTTAGGAACATCTATTCACTTGGGATTTCTCTCCTGTCCTAAACTCTGAGTCTATTGATGTTAGAGAGGGAGAGCCAGCCTGACAGAGGCGGAGAAAATAAATGGATGGAAGGCTGAGGGTGGGGGGGATCAAAAGAAAGAAATTGAGAAAGATGAAGGTGTGATAGTAAAAAAAAATTAAAAAAGACTCTCAGGACAGAAGAGATCTAGAAAAAGAGGTAGAAAGTTGGAGGCAGAGGCTGAGTCTGAAGAAAAGAAAGGAAGAGCACGGCAGAAAATGATAAAACACAGAGACACAAGAAGAAAGAGAACAAAATAACGAGGGTGAGCAAAGGAGAGACCTAGCATTAGAAGAATAAGTGGGGGGATCTCAGTGAAAAATAGCAGGCACGCTCAACTGAAAGTGGAGCAGGAATGATGAATGCTGTGAAGCAAGCCAACTGCTAATTTGGATGGCAGAAGTTTGCTTTTACAGGGCAGGAGGCTGGAGTCAATCTGTCTCTCTTACACCTGATCATAAAGACACAGTGGCTGCACCTGGGTCCAGACAAGGGCCCCTCTCTTAGACTAAAAATAGTGGAAACAAGAACTGAACTGGCAAAACAGGGGAAACAACTACTGTGACAAAACAAACAGCCAATTACATATTTGCCTATAATAAGCAACATTAAGACAGCTTTTCCAATTGGTCACTGTTTATAATATAGTAGAGCGGTCGATATTTTGTTAAAACCAGGGAGCAGTGGCAGTTCTGTAATTAAAGGGGGTAGGAGATGTGGGAGGTTAGCATGTGGACTGGAGAAATAAATACATTTTGAGCTATTGCGTTTCAAAGCAATCACTGCAAAGGAGATAAGAGGGCTTGTGGGGCACACATATGGGGTGTATATGGGGAAAATGTACAACAGAGGAAAGTAATGATAAACATCTGGCAGTGGATTCCCTGTGATTTTAAATGAGCATTAAGTGTGATTTATTGAGGTGCATACAGGCAGCGAATGGAAACCAGGCCTAAATAGATTTTTGCCATTACACGTCTCACCTTGCATAGATAGGATGATTTGAAGCCTCGGGTTCATGCAGTAATTGGGGCCAATCACTAGTCTGCAGCTCAGACAGAAAACCATTATGATCATCAGTGCAGGCATGAAAAGATATTTCACACAGCGAGAGAGGGATTATTAGAGTCAAGGGCACAAAAGTCAGTGTGTCTGGGAGGAAGAAGGGCCTAGAAGGTTACTGACTGACAGAGTAATATACCAATGATTTCACCTTTACCACACACCTCAGAGTGAAATATGGCCAACTCTTTCTCTTTCTAGATGGAGGCCAGTGTAATTGCCTTCTCATTATCAACCCGATTTGACTGTCCACATATACAGTTAGCATTTCGTAAGGTTAAGGATAGTGGAAAGTCAGAACTGACAAACTAAAAGCCAACCGGTCGAGGCAGATGGCCGCCCATGCAGAGCCTGCTTCTACTGGAGGTTTAAAGTTTTTCCTGCCACACTGGAAACGTTGGGTCTCTGTAAATAACATTATGAAGAATATGGTTTAGATTTGTTCTATATGAAAAGTGCCCTGAGATCATGTCTGTTGATAATTCTGCACTATATATACATAAAACTCAATAAATTGAATAAAAGTGACACAGTCACAGTCCTGCCCTAAGCTTTTCATTCAGTTTAGCTCTTCTGCTCTAAAATAAGAGTGTTAAGCCTGATCCAGGCTTCTGTGGAATGAACTCATCTGTAGAGAATAAATGCAAAGAAAACTATTTTTCACAGTGGTTACACAGTGTGTGTGTTATAATAATGCCAATCATCTGTCAGTGTCATCTTTCTCTCTGACCAGCAGCAACACCTCTTTTTATGGCATTTGTATTTTGCTACAACACACCATGACTGAATTGTTTACTAATAAATCGATTAAGCGAGCCAAATTAGTGGTTAGCGATGGTCAAGGTACAACACGAAAGAAAGATTATCCAAGTATAAGAACTGTGGTGCACACAATTATCCTCATAAACAGGATTAATATCATAATATGTGGCAAGGTGTGTTAAGTCTCTGTACTCTTCAAAGACTAAATACCACAAACAAACACATTGGGTGGGCACACAAACACGCACCTGCACAACATCAGCAATGCAATCCAAAGCAGTGGCTCTGAAATAAATTATTCCTTTGAGGCTTGAAATACACTTACACTCTACAACTTATGTACACAATGTGAATTGTATTTGGTTGTACTGGTGTTTGTGTTATGCAGTGTTTGTACCTTCTATAAACTGTATGTACAAATATATCCTATTCACAAGGGAATACAGGAGTCAGTGTTAGTGGGTGTGTGTGTGTGTGTGTGTGTGTGTGTGTGTGTGTGTGTGGGGGGGGTCAATACAAATTGTTTTATTTATTACCAGACTAAAGTTAACTGCCATGTTTAACCTTTATAAATAATAAAGTAAACAAATCAGAACAAGGACAAAGTGTGTCATAGACACGAAGCAACAAACATTCTCGCATACTGAAAATGCAACACGACATCGAGCCGCAGCAGTTCAGGGAAACAGCCGTCACACACAGGTAAAGGTAGGCAGTGCGGTAAAATGTGTAACTAGATGCCTGCCTCTGGCATCCAGCAGACATCATCTGTGACAGCAGCCACAACCTGTGCATGTTTACAGGCAAACTCCATGCACAGCAATCAGTTCGCTGTGTGCTCTTGTGAAAGAGGTGCACTTCTTTATGCACCACTTTATCAAGCAAACAAATTAGCCCTTATTTTCATGTTGTGGTATGTGACTGGTGGGGCCTGCTTTCGTTGTTTTGATGAAGTGCACCCCTTCAACGAGGCACATTGGGAACTGATCGAAATCTATGTATCCTAAAACCCATATATTTGACTAAATTGTGTAATATATGACTTTTCTTGCAGATTAGTCATGAAAAACGAGAACCTTGCAAGTTTTCCTTTTGCACCAAGCCACAAAAAAGCTGTGGCATGACATGTTTGAGCCAACTTGCCTTACTTGACATTGCGGCCTTGCAGCTCCCACTATGGCGGTGTGCACATGTGATGTCGATGCCACCCTACTTTGGCCCAATTTATTGATTCCTTGTCATTTCTAATTCGCCCAGCTCTTGGATACATCACACAATCATTTAATTATATAACACTTACGACTACGAAAGAGGCTCACTAAAAATATTTTTTTCTTTACAGAAACATCACAAATGAAAGTGGAAAAGTGTGCCTGTGTGTAAGAAAGAGTGCATATTTCTGTGCCTCAAAGCCAACTGTCAAAATCATGTGAACCAAAGTAACCACAGTCAGTTCCCTATTTCACAACAGTAACAATCTAGGCAAATATTGACGCACTATTTCTCTAACATTACAATTGTGATTATATTTGATGTTTGCCCTAGGAGATGGCAGTTTATATTTAATGAGGTGTGTGCTCCATCTGTGTATGAGAGGTATGTGTGTGTGTTGTGTGTGTGTGTGTGTGTGTGTGTGTGTGTGTGTGTGTGTGTGTGTGTGTGTGTGTGTGTGTACATGTTGAATTTTAAGTTTTAAAAAAAATAGGCCACAGGAAGAACATGCATCAATTTGTTGTGTACACAAAAGATTGCGTTAGCAGACTGTGAGGGATGCAGAAACGTGTGTGTGGGTGTGTGTGTGTGTGTGTGTTTGCATTCTATTTATCTCGACTGTCACCTGTAACACAGACAAAGAAAAAGAGAGAGGCAGAAAGGTAAAGGAAAAAGTAGGAGCCACCTGTATGTAAAGGCTCACCTGTCCTGGGAATAAATTAACACAAATGAATGTGATCTGTGGCAGCTGGAGCTTTAACCTTAATAGAAGTGAAGGTGGAAGGGCGGGTGGGAGCTGTGGTCTGTGGTCTACAAAGAGGCAATACTAAAGAAGCACTAATGGTTTGTTGTTTTTGGGAAATGTTGCTCACTGAACTAGCTTAGATCAAGATTCTCATGTTTCACAGATATAATAGGACACACAATAATCTTCACCAATCCTGATTTGTCAGCTAATTTGTCATAGCCACGTGGGACAAAGGCAGATGGCCTGAGTGTTGTAAGCTGACGCACCTCAGGGTGCTCAGAGGTGTTTCCAAGGATCTCTACTTCTGACAGTGAAAGTTCAGATAGTTCCATTTACCATTTCATGCCAATTTAATCATTTACTGTTATTGATATTGAATGCTGCTTGTCTTATAATATCCAAGCATTGAACAAGACAACGTTAAGCTGGGTATTCATCCACACCGTTGTCATGAATGATCAAAATTGAAAACGCATGAAGACTCTCAGATTATGACTGTAAGAGGAGTTTTGTAAGGGGAAAATCATTTTTATACACTGATCTGATCAATCAATCTCCTTAAAACATTTTAAAAGTGGCTTTCATAGTGTTTCCTGGTTTATATAAACTGATTTTGTGCATCAGAGAGGATGATTGACAAAATAAATGTATTACAATAATCTTAGGTGGTACAAGACGTGCATTTAATCTCTCTCTCTCTGCATGTTTTCCTTCTTCTCTTTTATGTCTAATCCGACGGCATTCCATTCAGACTTATGCCGTGCTGAAAGCGATGCACAAATGTTACTAGGTCTGAACTACTAAGATTGCCATTGCGTCTTTTACACAAATGTGACCAGGGTGCTCCTTCAGACACAAGACTGATATGTTGAACAGCCATCAGATTAACATAAAAAGGTGCATATAAAAGGGGCTTAAGCTTCTCTTAAATCCCCTTCACTGTGGGCACCCTGTTCATTATCAGTCTGGGCAGGTTGTTTATCGACTGAAGGAAAGAGAGACCAGTTTTGGTGCAGTGGAGAGCACCAACCTACGTGTTTGAAGGGAAGATAAGTATGTAACCCTCAGATGTACAGCAAGTACTGATGAGATCAGTGTAGTGTGCCATAAGTCTGCATAGTTATTCTTTCCAATTCCTTGTGAACTGTTAATAGCCCATGGCAATGCTGATAAACATCTATGAATAATTAAGCCTGCAAAGTTTAAATGGATATATTCCAGGAACTCAATACAGAACAATTGTTTTTGTACTGAAATAGAGAACGTAGAAAACAGAAAGGACCCTTTTCATCAGTACTACTGGAAGAGGAAGTGATGATGCAATGTGTGATATCCAGCCAACTGCTCAACCTCAAGATACGCGACCACAGACACATACACACGTGCGCACACACACACGCACACTATGTTATTATCTCCATGCTAAAGCAGTTTGCATTAAGAGCAAGTTGCTTCGGCTTGCTATTGCAGCTAATAACCCCTTCGCATATTTACGCTCCACATAAAGTGCCCTAATTCGATTAATAGTAATAATTAGACCTTCCTCTGCTTTTTTATTTCTGGGTGGAATTGAAACAATTTGGGTCATCTGGCCCCTTATTCCCACATCCAAGCTGTGGGACATGCAAATCAGATGCAAATGCCATAGAAAAGTGAAAACTAGTTATGGGCCCAAGTAATAAATACTGAATTTAGCCTCTTGGCATTCCAAAAACAGCCAGTTGGGGTTCATATGCAAATGGTATGCAAATAGCCCAGATGCAGAGAGCTTTTATTTTTCTGATACAGAGAACATCGGGGGGGTGTTCCTGATGGCTTAGTAGGCAGGGGCACATAACATTTGCTTATGATGTGGGTTTGAAGCCAGCTTATGTTGCCATCCCCAGACTCTCCTACCTTTATATTCACTCTCCAACTATCACACATGGAAGAAAGGGTAAAGTGGGTACACAAGAGGAAAGGAAGACAGAAGGAAAGATGTACATGACATTAGATGAGAGGATGAAGACAAGGAGAATTTGAGGCATGGCATGTAATTTCAAAAGTAAACCCCAACCACTGGTGGCTGCAGATTAGAGGATCAGCGTGGAGACGAAGGCAGAGGGAGTAAGACAAAGAGTGTAAGAGTGAGAGAATGTGGGAAGGGAGACAAGTCAAATAAAAAGAAAGGTTGCACATGTGTCCAAAAACAGACTGGTGAAGATACGAAAGAGAAAGATGAAAGGAAGTGACGACTTTGAAACAGACACTAGGAAAGTTGGAAAGACATCAGAAAGATTCATCACGGCAGACACAGAGTCACATAGAGGAAAGTGTCTTAGAAAGTGTTAAAAATTGCAGGAAAAACAGACATTGGGATGAGGGGGTATAGTAACATTCACACAGAATGATCTGATCTAGCTTGTTCATTTACAAAAAGAGAGGGGAACAAGGCTAGATGTTGCAAAATAATCTGAAAGAAACACATTGTGCCCGCATAACACATGATAAGCTTAGTGAACCACATTGTTCAAGTGGCAATGTCTCCACAAATTGCATGCATCACTGGCACATGTACAGACACACACACAAACCATGCTACATCTTCACCTGCCGTTCCACCATATTAGAAATAATCACTATAATGCTCTTAATTGAAACCCAGTGTTTCCCTGAATACATCACCTGATCTCTGTACCTGCAGTGCCACCGCATTCAAATGAACACTGCAAAGCTCTTAATCATAGCCTCTGCCCTCCAGCACACACACTCACACACGGCGTGTTGCTGATGTGCTTAGCACTGAGCAGTGAAAGGAATGTGGATGTTGGCAGGTAGAATAGTGATTAGAGTCTGTTCTGCTGAAAGTATGTGGACCTAAACATCTTGCATTCATGTTCACTAGTATAAATTGCTAGTCTAGCTTACAGCCTCTGAATGCATTTACATACACATCAATCAATTAGGGTGGTCCGTTTTTGAGCTTCTGCAATTTGTTTAGCCTAATGCCGCATATCTTTTGTGAGAACCGTGAATGCAACACCTGTTACGAAAGGATGTATTCAGAGACACAGAGGAATAAGGAAGGATCTTAAGACTGTAGTAATGGAGGAACCAAGCGAAGAAAATCCCACATTAATTAAAACATGGAAATAAACACAAGGAAACTCCAACTCAAGACTAAATTAAAGGCTAAAACAGTCAAGCCGCCATTGTAAATAAGAAATTATTCTTAAATGAATTTAATTACAACTTTTAGATTATATTTGATTTTACCAGTTATACGTAAATAATGTTATCCACACTTATCTGTCTTAATGATATATTAATAACTTTATTTGTGTAGCACTTTCCAAAAAACGTTTTACAGCAATCAGTGTTAAAACAGACAAGTGGAATAAAACATGTCACTCTTGAGTGTAGCATTGTATTTCCACACTGCCATGCATCATTAAAAGATGCATATTCTCAAGCTCACTGTTTCCAAGCCAGCATTTTCTTTGAACAAGAAAATTGCAGTATTTATTTAAATCTGATTTATGAGAAATTATATCAGTTATCTCAATGGATAAGCCTGTGAAACTGTTGGAAGGGTTTTAATAGCACAAAGCTGCCTACGGCATTTGTGTGTGTGTTTGTTTTTGCACACATACATTGCGTGTTTGCATGTGTGCGCCTCTATGCATCCGTGCATGAATACATTAGCTGGGTGGGGCGGACGTGAAGCCAAATCCCAGAGAATATGCCTCCCCATTAATAAATCATCACAAAATGGAACAATTTAAAGTGTTTTCTATTGTAAATAATTGATGCCTTTGTTCACAGTCATTGTTAATGGGTTTGCTGAGACACATAAAATAAAAAATAAAAAACTGAAAATAATAGGACAAGAGGCGAGAAATCTGAAAATACAAATAACAGGCCTAAAAACAAGTAGCAAGGACAATGACAAAGAGCAGGGGAGTGGGGGGGTGCACACATAGAAAAACGCGTGCGCACACACACACGCACTCAACATCTCCCTCTAACAGATTCCATTGAAAACAGATGGCATCAGAATTATCTGATGTCCTGTCACCGTCTTTTTATATGCTAATCCAGCTCCTACACACAACAGTCTCTTTAATCAGATATCAGGTCAGAGAAGCTAAATCAAGCTGAGACAAGCATGCTGCTAGCGTACTACAATACACTGAGACAGGTAGTCAGACAGCAATATATCAATGCATAACGCCATGAGACTCAGGCAACGTGTGGCGTTAACATAGCTAAGGATTTCAGCACATCAAGAGCCTGGTAAATTGGACAAAAGTGTTTCTTCTATTACGCCACACCCCATGACCAACTTTCTGCGTATGATTATTGGCATATGTATCCCAGAAGTCAATGCTTAAACAGCATTGTCATAGCAGGAGCCCTGCTGTTTTCAAAGCTGCCTGCATATGCTCCACAGTAAATTTGTTCGCAGAAATAGGTGTGGTGACTTACTTTAATGCCACCTCAGAGACAGTGACTACCAGAAAACTAACATTAACAAAACTTAATTGAAAAGTAGATTTTTATGGTGTTTTTACAAACTTTCGTCAGATTGAAGAAATCTTTCTGATAAAGCACAAAAAAGGTGAGCAGATCAGAAAACAATAATCACTACAAGTACTTTGCAGGTCATGTGCAGTAGACTGTTTAGATTTGTAAGAGACAGATGATATAGTTTACCCATACTTGCACTGTTTGATGTTACTTGCACTGTTGGTCAGTGTTTTTATATTGTTTTTACCTGAATGTTAAGTTTTAAAAGTGGTCATATTATACTCATTTCCCATTCATTATTTTATTTAGGGATTATACCAGAATAGGATTACATGGTGTCATTTTCAAAAAATATTATAGTTTGTCATACTGCACATTGCTGCAGCTCAAACACTTCATTTTAGCGATGGAGTGATGCATCTCACCTCTACAAGATCATTGTTGGGAGTCGCACATGCGCAGTACCTAGTTAAGGACTACTAGCCAATCAGAAGCAGAGTAGGGCGGCCCCTGAGAAGCTGGTAAATACGGCTTTGGTTCAGCTGTAGATCCCTTTACTAGCTTAGCAACATGGTCTGGAGCAAGAGTTTCAGAGTGGTAAATAATTAATTTGCAACAAATGTATCTTTCATTCATAAAGTTTTAACTGTCTCTACATCACTGTAACAACCACAGACTGTATTTAAGAACTGTTCATTGTGACATCACCCGTTGGTTTGTGGACTGCCATTTTGAAGCCTTGAGTTTTGATCCGATAGGAGCAGCCATGTTGAGATTTTGCAACCAGGAAGTGCCTGGAAGTGACGAGACGGTGGAGCTAACGGCCGTGTGTGGAGCTAGCTAGATTGCTTAGCTAGGTGCATCTGTAATTCGCGTTAACTGTCATTTAAACAGGGATGATAATTTTGTATAGCGAACAACAAGCTTAATGCTAAATGTACTCACCACAGAAAATGACCAGCCAACTCCTAATAAGCTTTTTCAATGGCACTGGTTAAATTTACCCAGTGCCGTGGGTACGCCATGGTAACAACTTGTCAGTCGTAGATAATCCCGCCCTGAAACATACTCTGCTTTGTGGTTTAAGGGTGTACTAAATGAGCATCATTTTGTATTGAAGAAGATTTGAAACTAGCAACTGAGACCATGAACTCATCAGGAAAGTCTTTACTAAGGTAATCATTCAGGTGAGAAGTAGGGTCATTTTGCCATTATTTCTAATGGTGCCGGACTTCTTTTTGCAACAGAGCATGGCCAAACCGACTCGAGGCGAGTTGAGTGACTGGTAATATTAAAGCGCCATATGTGCCGCAGCTCAGTATGTTTTTCCACCAATGTTTCTGCAGGCGTTTCGGACTAGCCGCTTGGTGAGCATTATGACACGTGTTTCACTGTGACATCACAGCAAAGTAGAAGAAAAGTCTGGACTACAACTGTTTGCAGTTCTGAGCAGTGTTTTCTGTGGGAGATGGGAACTCCCTTTGGGGTGGGCTTTGGGCTTTTTCACTTTGCAAACCTATTACATGCACAAAAAAGGTATATAACTCAATAAAGGAGAGGGAAAAACCATAATATAACCTCTTTAAAGTACTTAAATTAAACCTGCTTCCATTACTGTCATTAGTAACAATTTATATCCTATTAGCTAGTACATTAGACTTTAAAAAACAAATTTTTGAAGGATGCCAAATATCGCACACCCCTAATAGCGATCTAAATGACCGGAATCAGATATGAATATTGCTCATCTGCTTTAAAGGTTAAAATAAGGATAAATACATGCGGGGCTGATAACTCACAGATCATAACTTCTTGAGCTATCTTTGAGGCCACCCATTTCACTTTCCAATGCATACAGTCAAAGAAAAGATCATATAAATATTTACATTATTTCATTTATAAACTCTGGATAACGAAGCATGACTGATAGGGGACCAAAAATACAGGCAAAATGAAATTCAGAAATAAAGGCTTGTCAACAGTCCTGGTCAACCACTGATCAACTGTCAACCACAGAAAGGGACAGACACAGGGTACAGAAACATTTAAACCACAACTGTAAAATAAGTTAAACACAACAAAAGGCTGAAGAACCATGCATGCACGCAACGCACGCACACAAATCAGCAGGGGTCTTTTCAGGACAGATTTATTGAGTTCATCCTTGGAAACCACACACACACAGTAATCACCAGATCAGATCAGATCAGATATCAAAAGGCAGTGTCTGTCTGGAAGATTAGAAGAGCCATCTGTCTGCCATGTGGAAAGCCTTGGATTATCAATAAACTTCACACACTTCTGTATATGCATGTATCTGTGTGCTTGATCCAGCCACTGAGTATGGAATGCAAATGAGAGAAACAGAAACACAGATTAAAAAACTAACAGTAACAATGAAAATAAAACATTTTCCTTCTGGTTGAACCTATTAGTTTATTATAGCCTGAAGTTCACCCACCATCTCCTGGGGGCTTGCTCTGAATACTACAAAAAAAAATCCTAAAACATTAATTTTCCAACACAAACAGACACACACAGACGACCAGGAAATTACTTGTGGCCACACTTAATGCTTAATCAATACATACCTATCGATCTCTTCCTGTGCTAAACATTTCCTCCTGACTGTGTTAACTTTGCCCTGTATATACTGCTAATATAACCACATGATGAGAGAGGAGAGCATGGTTGGATAAGATTGAGAGCCTCAAAGAAAGAATGTACAAATAAAAGTCAGAAAAAAAGAGAACTTGTTGATTAGATAAAAATTGGATAAAAGTATGTGCACACCACACACACACACACAAAAAGTACAATTATTACTTGTCTATGCCCCGTTTTGCAGAGTGGACATCAGACAAGCTATTAGGCTTGTAACCTTTGGATGACCACACACACTTACTTACATTCATTCACAATTCTCTGGTCAAGCAAGGTCCTGCCTATGCTTCCAGTCAAGTCATCTTTCTGCCTGGTGATCAAGGTTACTTTGTCCGATGATGATTCAAATTAAACCCACCGCTCAAATCATCCGTGGCTTTTAAATCCACTTTATCTAATATCTGTGCTCTCATATGGAAACCTAGCACATAGCTGATTCATTTATATGTATGAAGGAGAGATCAGACAGACACGTGTAGAATTAATTTATTACAAAAGTCGAACGCGCACACTCACACACAGTGTCTTGAATTAAAATACTTGTCAGGATCTCTGAATTCTTAACCCTCCTAATCCGTCCTTCTTCCTTTGTTCAAATTTGTGGCTGGTCCTCACAAAACTCAGAAATTCATACAACACACACACAACTCTCACGCTAACACTATCCTCTCTTCACTCGCAGGTAGACTGTGCTTTCACTTCAGCAGGTGGCCTCATATGAACATCCACACACAACGATACAGGTCACCCCTGCTTTCCATTTCAGCGGGTGGTCAGCAGAGTAATGGCACTGATGGCTGAACATTGGACACTCAGACAGAAAGCAGGGGTTATCTTCCAAAACAACACATAAAGGGCCAAGGGGAAGGGAGGGAGAGAGAAAAGCCTCAAAGAGGGCCTTGAAAAGTCATTTACTACATGTCCTTGAATGGCCAAGTCTCGATTTCTTTGCTTTTTATCCATATGTCACCCACACACTTTCTCCACCCACACCAAGGGTCTGGCATACCACGTTAATTACTAATGTCTTTCAAGCTTTCATTTCCTCTTCATGAGCGAAATTACATTTGTTTTGCTTATTGAGTCAAGATGACAGGGAAAACAAAAGGGAGAGGACAAATTAAAAATGAGAAAGACTAAAAAGTCTCTTTTAGCTTGTAAAATAACAGACAAGCTAATTATTCAAAAACAGTGAAAGCGGCAATGAGTTGTCAAATGTCAATGAATATAGATCCTCTTGCTTTGGTCTTTTTAGCTATACTGTCAAGGAGTCTGGCACAATATTGCACTGTTTGTCCTTCAAGACAGGAAAGCTAAGAGAGTCCCTGACATCGCTCCACTGAACAAATGAAGACACGTAATTGTGTAAAGACATTGACATTTTGAAATTAGGACAGTTTGTACTACCCAATTATGTGAATAAAACTGTATTTGTCCTGTTGTGACCCTAATCAACTCGTTGTTTGCCCTGTCTTATATCCGTCACACAAACTCTCAACGTAACTTCATAGCTCTATGTTGGAGAACCAGTTGAAAAAGGGATGATAAAATAGATTTATTGTTGTTTTGCAGTAAATTGACCACTTGTCAGATTCTCCACCATGATGTCACCTACCTAACAAAAAGTGGATAAGACTGGTCACACTCACACAATTTTGTTCTTATTGTCAACAAAGCCCATGGAAATACCAAAACCACCAATGCATTGGTGTGTTGTTTTATAGCTTCTTGCTTCTCCGGCCTGTCTACTGGAGCTTTCCCATTGCTGGTACCAGCTCAACTTGTCTCGACTCGCTTTTGTAAGTATACTGGCTTAAGCGGTCTAGTTCTTACAAGAACTCAAGCACAGAGAAAAGAACCACAAACATATAAAAGCAGCAGTTTGACATGTCTGAGGCACCTTCGGTCATAGCACATGTCGGCATTGATAAATAAAAATGAAATGTTCCTCTGTGTTCCTATTTGTTTTACATAAGCACTGAGTGCTTATCCAGCAGTCAGCACTTACCCTGTCAAAAGGCCGGCTCGCTGACGTCCAGGGTCAGCCAAAGGCACACTAATCTTTAAGGATGAAAGTGCAGTGTTTTAATGTTTTAATGACCAGGTCCATTTGTTTTAGAGAGGAGATGGCCTCTGTGGTGAATCAGCTTCCAGTAGAAAACCTCCTGAACAGTTAACACCGAAGGAATCCTAAACTAAAAACCAACTGAGCAGCTAAAATGAGCTAAGAAGCAGCTCAGCTGTAAACGCACTGCAGGACTAGCTGCACACCCTGGCTGAGAAAGAACAGTTTATATAACTTAAAATCAAAACAGTTAAGATCTGTTTAATAGTTACTAAATACTTAATTGTAATGTTTACTAAAAAGGTAACAGTCAATGTTTTAAAAAGGTGCAATGTATAAAATATGAGGAGACTTTCTGTTTAAAACATCATCATTATAAAACATTTAAAACATTAATTACAGATGTGACAGTTTAGTAGAATTTTGTGTACTGGTTACATGTATGTTTGTGGGATGCATCCAGATTTATAAAGAAAAAGTCTAAACTTTTAGGCATCACATTTGCCCAAGAAAACATTGAGATTGAGATTTGTATTTATAATAGATATAAATGGCAAGACAGAGGAAATGGAGGATGGTTTACATACACACAACTGGGAGCTGCCCAACATATCCACAGTCATGTTGTGTTGCCCGCTAAGCAGCTCAAGTTGAGATGCTGGGGGTTAAATGCCTTGTTAAATGCCACCTAATGCAACATGTTGAAGAGGAGGAAAAGCAAGACTCTCAATCTCAATCTTCTACGCAGTGTGGACGTGTTTGTCTGAGATCTCTTTTTACCATAATGCCACCTCTTCTGCCAGAAAGCATCATCTCCTTACTTCTATTTAAGACTCAACACTTTGGAAAAACGATGAATGTTGAATCCAGGTTTTGCTGACATCCAGACAACCTCCTACCACCCTTGTTTCCTAGTCCCTCCCTTCCACAACCCTCTCCACCCCCCAGCGTTTCCCTCGGCTCTTGCCTTATCCCATTACTCACATCTCCACCATGATATTCCCATTATATCCCTTCAGGGTATTCCCATTCCCTGTGGAATGCGGGAAGTATTCCTGGGATAACGGGGTTGACTAACTGGCTGACTTCTGCTGGGAATAGGAAACCTGCTTCCGCCCTCTAGGGGGGTAGCAGCAAAGGGAACTCCTATGCAGCTTCTCCCTTCATTTATCTATAGCTTTCTTCTGAAATTAATGCGGGTGAACAAATGCATGGAGAGAGGGGACACTGGATCAGTGACTCTTTCTTCCATTATTCTTCCTCTCCTACCTTTTCCTGCTTCTTTCTGGTTTGAAAAACAGGTGAGATATCACTACCCTTTGGGGAATCAATTTGTCCTGTTTTTTATTTCTTCTCAGAGGAGCAAGGAGTGGTCTCTCAGCCAACTGTAATTCTCTTTGTTTGCTCCTAAACCACACATGTGGGAAGTGCAATAAGGGAGATCTTTCTTTCCTTGGAGAAATGAGTGACAGGGATGAATAATTCTTATTTCTCTCCTGCACTCCCTTATAATCACCAGCTGGCATCTGGTGTTTCTGCATTTAGACAACAGACACAGGTCTTGTTGTATTCACATCAACTATTTACTTATTTACGAATGACTTAATTAGTAATGTGGCTTTCAGTCTAAAAAATGATGACAGCAATATATCCTAAGACTGATATATTTGGTTTTCTTGCTGCAATGGTTGTTCTCATCAAATCAGTTTGTGCTGCTGTCAAAATCCCTTTCCTCAGAGTAATCATTGGATTAGATCGAGCAGCGATCCCTTCTTTCCTCAAGCTATCCCATATCCTTCTTCTCCTCCATCCATAGTTCCCTAAAGGGAATCTTAAGGCAGGAATGGCTGAGGTCCCTAATCCTGTGGCCTCTAAATGGTTACTGGGTGCTGCCTACACGTGGGTCACCTTGTAGGATCACCGAAACACACACACACGGGTCGGGATCACTCTAATCTCCTGGCCTCTAAATGGTTACACTTGACTGCCTAGACTCGTGGGCCCATTTGTAAGACTTCAGACAAATTCAAAGCCTTGGAAAACTGTGTGTGTGAGTGTGTGAGTGTGTGTGTGTGTGTGTGTGTGTGTGTGTGTGTGTGTGTGTGTGTGTGTGTGTGTGTGTGTGTGTGTGTGTGTGTGTGTGTGTTTGTGTGTGTGTGTTTCACAGAGATGGGAGAAGGTGGTCCCATTATCATTTTAACAGTATTGCTCTGTAAAGCCAGACATATACACAACTACTGAACTATTCTGATAAACTAAAATAATTTAGATAATTAAGATAGTAGAGCACAAATGTCACTAAGTAGTTCTTATGTTTTGTGTGACTGCATAATCTCCATACAAATGGCTATGCCTGTTTTGCCAAATGACAACTTTAATATTCAAATTTGCTGAACCCTCATGTTACCATACTAATATTTACATATCCATATTTACATATTAACTGCCTGTCTACCTGTCAAATTTTTGCTCTGAACTTGAGGGTATTATACCTGATATATTCAATTCAAGTGTACATGCAGTGATGAAAATGTATTGTAGAAATTCATACCTCATAGTTTCATGTATACTATAGTTTCTAATTGTTGCTATTCTCACCACTATGTCACTTGACTGCTACCAACTAGCATTTCCCATTCCCTTAAACTCCTTTTGCAATGCACTGATTTTCTCTTTCCTTACTTCTCTCCTGTCGTCCATCGTTCCTCAAACCACTCCCCTGTTGTCTCTTTACCTTTCAGTGCCCTTCTCCTCTGCATTATAGCTCCATTAATCCATCTCTCTATTTCCCGTTTCTGCACTATTGCCAAAATCTATTTTGTTTTCCCTGGCAGTGTATCGTCCTCCCTGTTCGCCTCCCTTTTTCCAACCATCGCTTCAGCTGATTTTGGCTTCAAGTGGATCTGTCTCTGTCTGCTGTACCCTTCATCCCAGCACCCTCCTCCTTTCCCCGCTGACTCTTCCCCACGTCTTCTCTTACACCGTTTTCCCCTTCACTCTTTCCCAAACCTTTCCCTCTCTCAATCAGCAAAGTGGGACTGTTGGACGCACACAGTTGCGAGATAGTAGAAAGACGAGCATACATAGTGTTTCTCACGCGTTCGCACACCAGGTGATATGTCTAATCTTGCAGAATGACGGCTGTTGAACTGTCTCGCAGACACTTTCCCTGTACAATATCAATTCCCATCACGTCTGCAACTCTGTGTGTGTGTGTGCGCGTGTGAGAGAGAGCTGGGTGTGTATGCTAACTCGTCTGTGTGTGTATGTGATAGGCGGAGTCAAAGAGAACATTGTAAGTTTTCATTGGCTATAGCACTGCGGCGTGTAAGGTTGCGTAGCACACAGTCATCCAATCAGAAGATCCTCACACACTCCGTTTTATGAATGAGACGGCATGTATGCGAGGTACACACACACACACACACACACACTCAGAGTGAGAATACTCTACAGTGATGTAATACAATCACACAGAGCAGCAGAAGCGCATAGAGAACAAATGCAGTATGAGCTGAATCAGACTGGTTCGACAATGTTTTGAGCTAAAATTCCTGTAAATTTGAAATATCCTGGAAAATGTATATAATTGGAAAAAATAGGAATATTCACTGATTGTAAATGTCACAAACCCTTTATGCAAGAACAATGAATGCAAATATTCATTTTAACAATTATGCCGTGTGTTTTCTTCCTGTCATGCAACATGGAAGCAGCATTAAGTGCTTGTCTACAACGCCCAGGGAAATTACACTGAATGTGACCAATGCAACTCCTGTAATACCTGCTGATCAATCGAGTAAGTCCTCATTTCATTTCATCAAAACAGCTCACACCCTCTCTCTGAAGCTCATATCCTCCAACTGTCTGTGTCCAAACCAGGAACCGAGAACGCCTGATTTGGCTGACATTGTGTACCAGGAAGTAATTTTGCCTAACCGGTATGTAAAATTGTAACTGAAGTGATGTGTATGTGGCCAGGCTGGCAGGGAGAGGAGACTGGGAGGGGAGGAGAGGAGAACAGCCAAAAACAATCCAAATATCCTGGTGTGACTTTCCAAGTGCGTGCGTGCGTGCGTATGTGCATAGTGGGCGTCCGTGCATGCACTTGCCTTTCTATGAAGTCACTATTTGGCACATTGCTCTGTTGCTCAAATGTGGTTCGTTTGTATCAGTGCAGTATCATGGGTAAACAGTGCCCTCTTTGGTTGTACAGAGGAAAAGCAACTCAGAACAAGCCAGGCTGAACAAGTACAGGCAGTATAACAAGTGTGTAGACAATGAAAGCAGAGAGGAGAAATGGCACAGGTTGTTCTTTCATTGATGTAAAACAGACAAAAACTTAGAGAGAGGTGAGACATTTCTCTTCAGATTGTTCAAAATTGGTAAATACTGTATATATTTTATGACTGAACATATTAACTGGCTGCTTATTTATCAACTGGCCAGCACCATGAGTTAAAACATTGTATTTTTATTTTTAAATACTCTATGTACATTGCAAGCTCTCCTTAATGACAGAGAGGTCTTTCTCACCCAAACAATCTACAGCCACTTTATATTAAACCTTAATCAATAAGGCTATTGTTATGTAAACATCTACATGATTTATTTTGTATTACATTATATTGATTTCGGGTTCAAACAGTGTTAACACAGAGCTGGCTTTAACATTACTGATCACAAAAGATCATGCATAGCCTTCAAGGACTTAAAGTTACAACTTTTCAAACCATGAATGAGAATACAGTGTGCTTTTTCAGAAGGATGACCTCATCCTGATATTGCAGAGATGCAGTCTTAATAAAAAGCACTTCCCATGAGCCAAGGCTGCCACCTAGAGGCCAATGTAAGAGCTGCTACTACGTCTCACACCAGGTGATGTCATAGTTTAAGAAAGAAACAGAGAGACGGGGGAAAAGGGGGGCAGGGGTGTGAAAGAGAGAAAACAGGCAGGAAGGATGAGAGGGAGGGATGAAGAAAAGGTGATGTCATATTTTCAGAGTAGTGGAAGCTCTGTCTTTGTCCAAACTTCATTCAACTCTGCAGATCGACACAGAGGTATCTGGCAGTCACACTATAGCGTTATTTTTAACTGATGAAGAAAGTCATAACATTCTGAGTGCTCATGGTCAATCTGGCCAAAGACTAGACACTACATCCTTCTGGAGGCCAATTCAGTCCTTGTCATTCCAGACTATTCCGCTCTCTCCAATCCAAACCCAACAATTGCATGCCATTCTAGACAACTGCAACTGAATTCCATACTAAACCATTCAAAACAACCACCGCCTGTCCTGAGTGCAATCTCGCCTGATTCTGGCCATGACAGGCAAATTTTCCTTCCAAAAATCGCACTGTGAAAAACAATGTGCGGAGACACTAACACCCTAAGACGGAGGGGCGGATGTAGAAAGAAAAACAAAAAATGTGATGCAGGAGTAAAGGAAGCAAACATCCACACTAATCATTTAACTTTAGCAGTGAGGAAGTGACCTTTAACCTTGAAGGTCACTTTCTTCACTTTGTTGAGAGGGGAGACACACATACATACTATGTGTACAACATTTACATATCCTGTGTGTGTGTGTGTGTGTGTGTGTGTGTGTGTGTGTGTGTGTGTTGTGTGTGTGTGTGTGTATTCTTCTGAATATTTTTATTGTTCAATGTTTTTTGTCCATGTTTCCCATGCCAACGAAGCCCTACAGAGTTGAACTGAGAAAGATGGGACTATTCTGAAGCTTCATCTGTGAAGGATCAAGGCATCTCTGAGCTACATAGTGGAGTAAAAATATATACTACCTATTGTAGTAAATAGCTACACAATAGAGTTCTGCTCTTTTGCTAAGCTGTTACCTGGAGAACACACCGATACACAATAACACATACACTGTTTGTAAAGGCACTTCACTGACTTAACTCTGGGTTTTTAGTCCTACAACGATGGTTCCCTTCTTACCAGCATACATTGCCATAGTAACGCATGTTGAATGACTAACCTGCTCTGGAGCAGATAATGTTTGAGATAAGAGATCTACGCTATAAAAGCACCGCCTATTGACCAATCAGTTCACTAATCGTAAAAGATCCTGCTGACTGTATTGTTGGCTGCTGTATTTGATGCTTTTATATACTGATATCATCCTACAATAGAGACTGACTAAAGCTTTGTACTTGTTGTACTTTTAAGATTTATTTTGGGATTCAAGTTAAGTTGAATATGAATTTGTTTATTATAACTTTAGGATGCATTTCTTACTTATATTATAGAGAGTGGTCACATACCACCGCACCTTCTGCTATTTGGATGCAGGTAATGTAGGTGAGCTTTCAGTAAATGTTGGGAAGCAGTGGTGCAGATCCAGCCTTTCAACCACAGCCGCTGTAGCTGAAAGAATGAGGTTAACATTGTCATATGGCATGTGTGACAATGTTAACATAAGAATACTTATATGTTGCAGATTTATTTAATGGAATACACCAATGTAATTATAGTCAGATGGGGCAGTGATACTATAAGCCTGTTTACTTATTCACACAGTCTGCGATTTTCTGTCTACCTGCATCTTGCAGCTGTGTTGCTTTTAGTCTGGATTATGTGTTTAATTTACTTGTTCTTGTCTAATATTACAGTTTGCTCGTTGTTTGTAAATATAACTGTCTGCTGCCAGTAGTCTTGTCCATGTTTTTGACTGGTCATCTGCTGCAAACACTGCCCCTTTTATGTTAACACACTGGGAAACACTGGGTTGACTTACCGAGTTGATAACCAGCAACGTGTGATCGCTTAGCCTGATCCCGATTGTAAGGGTTAGTGAACCCAGATAACCAAAAGATATATATATAAAAGAGTATGATGAACTTGCTCCGTACTACAGGCCCAATGTGTGAAGAGATACACACACACACAGACACACACACTGACGGTGTCAGCCATAGAGGGAACAAATCCCGGTGTCAGTAAGATCAAAACACACAAACACACACACACACACACACACACACACACACACACACACTCACTCACACAAGTACAATCAGTACCAATGTCAATTGAAAACACAAAACATGATCACAAACTCTTGCAAATGCATGTAGTCATGCAAATGATATGCAAAGGTGCCTGAAAGCCATTGAAACAGAACTAGTCCAACTGACACATTGTCTTTTGACCCTACATTACCTTTATTCTGTTTTAGTGTAAAGTGTCTTTCTCACAGAGTTTCACACAAGTGACGTTTCTAATCTTGAACAATGACTGTCAAAGATGGCATGCTGAAACAGAATACACAAATGTGTTTCATTTCATAATGTATTGTAGAATTGTCTGTATCGTATAGTATGGTGAGAGAAGTGAAATATTTCATGAGCATAGATATACATGCCACTATTTGGGAGCACTTCTACAGAGCTGAAATCCAATAAAATAAACAGCTGTAACATTTACTGTACGCTTTTTGAAACCAACATGCCTGTGTGGTCAGTGCATGGTCCCGCTTTCAGGAAGATAGAAGGAGACAGAAACAAACCTAATCCAGAGATGAGAAAAATCCAATATCCATAACAGCAAGTTTTAACCTTATTACCTCAGAGTGTATTACATTACACCATCTTGAAATGTGTATATCTGCTGAGGACTTTAAGACAACGGGAGAAGCTATGTGCTGTAACTAGATTCTAAGACAGGCAGATATTTCTCTTACAGAAATCAAAGTGGGAATACAAAACAACTCTAAAAACCCATACTCACTTCCTGACAGACAACTGCCTCCGTTGCACTAAATTACAAAGTCGAAATAGATCTAAGGTAAGACAATTAGCACAGTAATATCAAGCTTTCATAGATGCTTTAAGACAGGAAATGCTATTGTCAAGAGGGAGGGTGACAACAAAAGTAGAGAGAGAGTGTGAAAGACAGGTTGTGTCTGACACAAACTTTTTTCACTTTCTCTGGAAAAAAGAAAGTGGAAATGAGATTTAGGGTCTAAACTACCAGATTGGTGGGGGTTTGCCTGTGTTCATGAGTAAATCGTGTCTTGTGTATGTGGTTTGTGTGTGTGTTTGTGAGTGAGTGCATCTGCATTTTTAAAGTGTGTGATTAATGTCCCCCTAAGGCTGTGAAGACCCCATGGTGAGATAAATGTCTGACGGGTTAATATTAACTCTCTCTTCATCTCTCTGGCTGTCTCTCTCTCTCTTTCTCTCTCACACACAGAAAACTACTGCACAGAGAAAATACAATACAAACACTCATACCATATGCATGCAGGTAGTATACAACTAACCACACATAACCTTGCACAAAAACTTTTAACTATTTTAACTGACAATTCATTACACACGTTGAAATGTGTGTCTCACTCTGCTTTGTCTGTGTCTGCCTCTCTCACCTGTGCACACACACAGCAATGGAAATTACTGATTTACTGTGTTGAACCTTTTGTTTCAGAAGACTCGCTGACACAAATATTCCAGAATACACACACACACACACACACACACACAACACACACACCCTCATGAAAGACCTCTGGTAATCTAGTTCATAATATGTCTAGCCTCCATGCAAAATACATGCAAAACTAAACATGAAAGGTAGCATTCAACGTAGTCACGTTTGGTTTAACAATCTGTAATCTGACACCTGTCAGCTGTGAAGTACGTTCTCATTATCACTCTGTCAGGAAAGATGACAAAGATCTCCTAACCTTAACAAATTACTTTTTTGAACCCAAACCATAATCTATCCCTAGCCAAGTCATGTTTGTGCCTTAAAAGGTGAGGCATGGAAATCTGGAGAAATCCAACACCATGGTAAATACCATGATACAGAGTGAACAACGACACCTGGAAGTAGCAAACTATCGCTACAGGTGCTGGGGCAAAGCTGACATGCAGAGAGGATGAGTCGGTCACTTAAGAGAGATAACTATGAACACATAATATTGGATATATAACAGTGGATTTTCAACATAACGTTTCATTTTTTCATCTTCCTGCATGTTAAGAAAACAACTCTGCAACACTAACTGACTTACAGAAAAGGTTTGCTCTTTATTTAACCAAAGTATTTTGTTTCTTTTCGGAGCCTTCAACAGGTTTTCTAGAAAGGATTAAAACACAGCGTATACAGTATATAAAAAAGGCTTTTTGTTCTTAAATAAAGAGCAGACTATTTTCAGTCAGCAAGTGTTGCACTCCTCCTTTCGTTCCAATATATCAAGTACATCCTGCTAGTGAAAACTAGATGCAGACTGGTATTGCGATGAAATTAAATATATCAGTGTCTTCAGTGATTGAATGACTGTGTAAATTATCAGTGATCAGATATCTGCAAATGCATCAATACAGTACTTCTTAATCCCAAAGCATGAAAGCTAATCAAAATTGGTGTGAATAGGGATCACACAGAATTTCAAACTTTACGAATTATTTTAGCAGATTTAGCAGCACATTAACCATTTTTAACAAATTACATTTGATTGGTCAATTTGATTGGCAATACACAAGCCTTGGAAAGCCCAATGCAGGGCCAAACAAAAGTCTTACTTCTTACTTACAAAGCAACACTACCCCCTTGTGTCTACTAATAATAATGAGCTTAGGTCTATGGCACCTAGGATATGATTAAAAAAAAAAATAAAACTATTTTATCATTTTACCTGTCCATTAATTTTCCTATTTTCAATCCATTAGTCTAACATCCATCAATTGTTCTTATATTAATCTATAAGCATGTGTTACTAGTAGCATTGTATTTGTATTGTTGTTTTTGTTACGTTATTACTGACCAGAGGGCTGTTTCACAAAAGCAGAATTTAGAAATCCAGGATAAGAGAGGCTTGACATAGTCCGATCAGTGCATCCTGGCTTTATCAGTTTCACAAAGGCCAAACTAGGCTCAGAAGGTGCAACTAAGTCAAGCCAGGTGTAAGTAATACAGATAAATGGACGTCAACAACTTTCTTCAAGAGACCACGCTGTCGATCACAGATTCATTGATGCTGAAATGGAAAAGACGTGTGCAGCATACTTTATTTGCTGTTACTCACTGTGTGTAAAAAAGGTTTTTGATGAAAAATGCACATAATATAAAAAAAAGAAAGAAAAAAACACGGCTGCAGTATTAAAACAGTGAGAAAAAGTGTGGCAGACAATAGAGGGCTGACTTAATAAGTAAGTAGCTAAAAGAATCACTGCTCCTAACTGAAACTTTTAATTATAATGTTACCATGAATAGTAACGTTATGTCAGACCTTAAAAGTGAGTAGTGGACCTTAATATGTCACTCAGCAAATGTATGAATTACAACCACTAATCAACATACTGTCTATTCAATTCAATTTTATTTTATTTATATAGCAGCACTTTCACAGTATTTCTGTGACTGCACAGTACTGCCCATTTAACCCTATTTTGAAATAATATTTAATGCTGAGATATCTGAGTGGGGAGTCTGGGGAGGACCCCAGACTCCCCACTCAGATATTGAGCATTAAACACTTAACTTTCTGACGTCTGAAGAAATATTCTACACCAATTTATGGTGGAATTATTTTAGATAAAAATTTTATTTATATAAAAAGGAAACACAAAATTCAGCTGGCAGGTGACAATTCAAAATCTAAAAATTATAATGCAGTATCAACATCTTGTTCATTTAGCTTAAGTTTCTTTTTTGGAGAGTGCACATACCTTTCTTCTATGGTTGCACTGTATGTTTTCTTATTAACCTTTCTTAAAGCCTTTTCAGTTATTTACCATTTTATAATGAAAGCAACTTTTTTGTCAAATACTTTTAAAAAGTGTGTATATATATATATATAGTAGGCTTGGCAGAGAGGCTGGAGGTCTGTCAATTTTGTGGGAAAATGGTGTACTTGTTTAGTCAATATGGATAATAGATAAAAAGTCAGTGTTGTGGTGTTCATAGAAAATACTGTATGATATCTGTAACTTGACCGTGAGGCTGTAGTCCTACAGTCTGACAGCCAGTCTGCAAATGTAGTAAGTAAGTATAAGCACATCCACAGGTGAACACTTACTGCTGTGCTAACTGTTATGTATTTTACAAACTGTTAGATGTCTGAACTGCACACACTTGAAAAAATTAACAAAATGAAAAACAGGACTTGGACTTAGATATGGAGATAAAAAGAAGCACTGAGGACACTGGAAATCCAGCAACTACAAAGAGAAGTGATTTAGTGTAACAGAAGTACACTGTAAGCCAACCTGTAACACAATGTATTGCGATAATCACTGTTTTCTCTCCCAAACATGCAGTTGTTTCATTAATAAACAGTGCACAATATATCCTCCTTATTGAAATAGGACTATAATTTGAGAGTATTATAAAATGACACAGGAATCCTACATAGTGTGAGTTTCTTGAGTGACATGTAATGTCTCACTTTTAAGGCACAATATAACAGTTACGTTTCAGACAGTTTCAGTTAAGAGCTGTGATATTTTTAGCTTCTCACACATTCAGTCGGTCCACAGTTGGCTGCCACACTTTCTTTCGTTGGTTTATTGCTGTACCCGTGTTACGTGTCTTTTATTTAGCCTTTTTTATCATTTTTATTTTTTTCAAGTGCTTTCATTCCACATAAATCTACTCGCTGATGCTCATTGTGTGCATGCATCTTCTCTAGTTATGAAACCTAATAACCCCAACCTACTATTTTAATACAGGCTAATGAAAAATATGCAAAACACATAGGCCTACATAAGAACATTGAATGACTGAAAAAACACTTTGGTTTCTGATCGACGTGACCGCTGACTGAACAGATAAGGCACCAGGATTAACTAAGCCCATGGTAACTTATGTGCTACTGCGTTCGTGAAATCGAGTCAAGGCTTAATTCAGCCAGGATATCTGGAAAATCCCGGCTTAAAACGCTATCCCGGTTTTATGTAACAGCCCTCAGCAGTCAATGGACATAATACAAACCGCCACAATAAAACATCTTACCAGTAATCTTGTATCCGCTGGCAGCTAGCTGTCCGGCCATGTACTCTCCATCGGAATTGTTGTGACTGCAGCCCCACGTTTTCATCCAAATTTTTTGGGTGCCAGGGATCAAACTAAAAATGAACAAAAATTAGATGTTTTTGGTATATGATGTGCGTAATTGATAAAATCATTATCGAAACGTAATGTTATTGCATAAATCTGTGATAAAACCTATATCAAAAGCTGAGAAGCCTCTTTTAATTGTCTGAAACTGTAGTGGGACACACTTTAAGTGTCCTTTAATGTCTAACCTGGTGGGAAAGCAGGCTCTGGTATGGTTTGTTTGTAGTCTGCAGTAAGCAAAGTGGACAAGTCACATGATTGTGAGATGGTAAATATGGTATGGGAGAAGTAAAACACAGGTGTATTAAGCTTGTGTCCAACACGGTGTAATTTAGCATTTATGCAATATAGAGAAAGTGAACACACACACACACACACACGCTACTGTTTTATTTACTTATTTTATTTTCACATACACAGTTTTGTTTATTTTTATTTTTAATTTTAACTTTTTAACACAAACACACATACGCTTTGATTACTTTACGCTATATTTACTTGTTTAATGAAATGTATGGGGTTGATTGTTCTTATGTAGTATGTATGATGCTTTGGCAATATTGTTACACATTCATGCCAATAAAGCTAATTTGAATTGAACTGAATTATAAACAAAGAACAGTAACGTGCTACATGACTTGCTGGCTGTGACCAGAATTTGGTTTTCCCCAGCAGATTCATGTAGCCCTGATGAGGAGGATCAGGACCAGGATGACAGTTACCATAACAGTCCAATGGATTAATTACCTTTCATTCCACACAGCTTTATGTTTACATATCTCAGTTCATTTGTAATCAGTCTGTATGAACGCGAAACAGACCAGAAAAAAAAGGCACAGGTAAATCATATTTTTTCTTGGTATGGACCAAGTGAGCCAAACACAGCTACTGTCCTTGTTTTCCAAACAAAAACTTTGTATGCAACAAGCTGCACATAGCACAATTATAAAAATGCAGTAATGTTGCACTGCATTTGTTTTACTTAAAATGCAATGTTTTACTTAAAACTTCTTTGACTGAACTGACAAAAATAAAAAAAATAAAATAAAAACGTCTTTTTTTATCTACCAGAGAATTTTCACATTTTATTCAGTGTTAATAAGGAAATATTAATAAATTACAGTCAACATATACCCACATACACACATTTGTATTATAATACATATGATTTACTGAAAAAGTTGAAATTAAGACAGACAAAACTAGCAGTTATCCAAATACGGGAAAGTTGATCAGTTGTTAGTTCTTTAACTACTATGTGACTTACTGGGAATTTAGAACTTACTTACCCGTCATCAGCATAAAACATATTACAGATCACAATAAACGCACATCCTGAAATACTGTACCACCACATTAAACAGTCGACATACCTGTCAGCATGGAGCTCCTCGTTGCTCAGCAGCTCTGTTTTCTTCCTGGACCTCGGTATGATACTCTTTCTAGCAGACTGTCTTTCATGAGGAGTTGGGTCGCTAGAAGACACCATGTCTTCAATGTCGTCAATCAGAGAGTCACAGGCGGATGGCATGGTGGTCTAAAAATCAGACAATAAAAACACAGTCTTGATCAACACAGCATTTTTCTAGAGACTGTCTCTGACACAGTCAGAGACCTGTGAGTGTTCAATAAGACCCTGTGAGTAGCACACGCTGATTACTAAATGAATGTTTAAAACCATGATTTCCCAAATGCACCTTGTTATTACAAAAAGCACTGTAATCTAATAAAATAACAAATAAAAAATAATAATAGTAATAATAATTATTAGCCTAATTACATAAAAAGTGTAAATATCACATCTTCATTGATCTCTTCTTTGTCCCTTCTTTTCTGTAAAAACTCTGGGTAATAGGATAAGATGATGTATGATATGACAGGACCACTGAAATGAGGGAGGCATCCTTTTACCTCTAGTGCAACAAATATTGCATTGGTTGAACAGGACGAGGCAAACTAGGAGCAGCATTTGTTGAAAACAACTATTTTTGTTTTTGATTAATCTATAAAATTATTTTCTCAATGAATCAATTAGTCATTTGGCCTATAAAACATCAGAAAACATTGAAAAGGCCCATCACAGTTTTCCAAGCCGATGTCATCTAATGTCTGACCAACAGTCAATAACTTTTTCAATTTCACTATTTTCAATAAAAGGGGAGAAGTGTAATGAGCTGCCTGAGTTACTGAGTTCATCCCATATACAAAGAAAGTTTAACTTCTTACCAACAGATATTTTATCATAAAGAACAATTCAGATAAGAGGTGTATAGCTTCTCTTTTCAGCTGTCTCTCTCACTCAGTTTGTGCATTCTTATTCTTCTGGCCTTCTCTAAAGTGTAAAAAGGGATTTCATTATTCAAATGAACTTATCTTTCATTGGAATGATGCCACTGGGGGGAAAAAGGCTATCAAGCTACATGAGTGGAGGCAGCAAAAGCTTGATTGGTGGGTGCTAGGGCCAGTAAGATAAGCAGGTCAAGCTACCAACCTACTGAGACGTTGAACCTATATGTTAACGTTAACGAGTACATTTCAACTAGCTTGCTAGATTTAAGCAGACAAAGTGAAGATAAACATAAATGTAAATCACATGGAATTCGTTACTCAGTTTGGTGTATAAACGCTACAACGTGTTAAATTGGTTTTCTAACTATTATCAGCCTAACCAAAAGTACTTCTACGACTGGTCCCTTGTGCTAATTGCTGAAGTTGACAGTTCACGGACGTCACGTCTCGGTCTGTGTTAATTATGCATCCTAACTGTTAACTGAATTTGAACTGACCTTATGTTATGTTATATCAACCCAACTTAACGTTATCCAGCTCATATATATATATTCTCATTTTCTTCCGGCACCTATAGCCTTACCGCATTCACACCGGTGAAAAAGCTTAATTTGACCTATTTATTTTGACCTACCAACCGACAGTTACATTTAGTTAAATAACATGGGAAAGCTAGCTATTAGCTTGGCTAGCCTCATTAGCTAGCTACTACCCACGTGCCCCTTATTGTGGACGGGAAGACCTCCTATGATACAATCAAACTCCCTTACCTGAGTGGACACGTGGTTACTTAGTTCAGATAAATACGAATTCCGAAGAAAGGCTTGTTTTAGAAGTGGAATAAAATAGTATTTACACCATCAAAACAGTTGTCACAACTCTCAGGCCGCCATACTTGTGCGTAGCTACGGGAGGTGAGGAAGGACAGACTAGACACGCGTGTACTATTTACCATGTAATTTGAGTTATGCCTTTAAGAAGAGTGAGATATGGATAATTCAAAATACAGGGTTTTTTGTTAGTTTGATGCCTCATAGTGAAAATCTGCAGTAATATTCTAGGTGTCCAGCAGTGTTGCCTCACTGGCCTGTAGAACAGACAGTTAGTTAGGAAGGCCAAATCAATCATTTCTGACAGCACCCACTCCTTTCATTTGGAGTTTCAGATCCTACCTTCTGGTCCTCGGTTTAAATTGCCCTCGGTAATGAGCAATACACAGGCACTCATTCATTCCAACAACCATCTCCTTTCTAAACTCTGACCAGAGAAGCAGATAAATTTAACAATTAAATAGTGATGGGGTTGTTATAACAAGAATAGTATAGACGTTGATGATAATGGTGATTGTTGTGGAAATGTTACCCTGTGTTGCAGTCTATTGCTGCTATATTGTTTTTTGATAATGGACATTGTTGGTTGTTTCTTTTTAACATATGGCTGTTGAATCGCAGGCCTATTTGTTTATTTCTATATTCAGAAATGGAGCAGCTTATTCTGTAGCACTTTAGCACTTATGTATCTTCATAAACCATATTTGGAAGGGTATTATTAACTAAGATGGAAAGCTTATCAAGAGTTATACATTCTATCTTTTACATTAGAAATCCCTGACAAAGTATCTAGATTAATAAACAGTATGAACTTCAACTTTATCTGGAGGAATAAATGTCACTACATTAGGAGAGCTGACGTGATTAAGAGTGTCAGGGAAGGCGGTCTGAATGCCATAGACTTTTGTTATGAACGGGGTCCTGAAATTGAAATGGCTTAATTCCTTCATTCTGCACAATAAGGGAGGAGTCAATTTTTTATTGCGATGTGACTATGACTTATGCAAGCTGCCTGTGAAACTATCCACAACTATCCACTACTTCCACCAACAAGTTGTCCTGTACTGGAATCTAATATACAAACATAACTTTACTCCACATAATACACCCCTGTGGAACAACAGATACATACTGTCTAGGAACAGATCGCTGTTTATGGGATCATGGATGGAAAAGTGAATATGGGCCGTTTCCCACTTGATGGACAAATTTGGTTATTTTTTAGATTATGAAGATTTTTGTGTCAAATTTAATTTTCACTGCCGCCTCAGAGAATACAATAAAGTCACAAAGGCCATCCCAGTTCCCCTTAAAACAATGATCCAGCAGTTCTTGGTATACTCTAATGGTGTATCAGAAATGAGGTCACTTTATATTGAAGGCACAAATCTATGTAGCAAGCAGTTTAAAAAATAAGTTTTTGAGAAATGTTTTATCAACACTTCAAACAGAAGGTATATTATTGAACCCCCTAAATGTGATGTCAATTAAAACTGGAGTACTCCTGAAGAACAAGAAGCTGGACCTTTTGATTAAGCATTTTATTCACAGATGCAAATTCCTAAAAGTCAAGTCCCATATAAATCATTGGAAGAATAATCTCAAGCTTTTGTAATGTCAAACAAAGTGCCCAGACTTTGTCTATGTTGAACTTATTTATGCTCCTGGAATAAGACTTGCACATTGTTGTTTCTTATGATCATTTTTATTTTTATCTCTCCTTCAGTTTTTCTATAACTTTTTTTCTTATACTGTTTCATTACTACTTTGTATTGGTGAATGTTTAAGTACATCATGAAGAGTTATACTAAAATTTGTTTAAAAAAATATATATATATAATCCTGTTGTACAACCCCAGTCCATAACATTTTAGTATTTTATGTATTTTGGTCTTAAGTAAGTAAGCCAGCCTTTAATGTCACTGGCGTTATTTTCAGCAGTTGAGATTTTTCCTTGTACTTGCCTTCTATTATACTGCAAAGTCATCCCTAAAGACATCACAAACAAAACATTTCTATATTTATATTGCCTTTATTCAAATCTTCAATTACAAACACCCAGAGTACAAAAACAAATCCATTTATCCCTCCCCCCAAACAAATTCAACTGAAATTCCTCATTTAACAGATGTTAAAGAAACTTATATAAATGAATAACACACATCAAAATTTATCACATTAACTTCAACATTCAACAGCACAGTGATACTTTCACCCATGCGTTCAAATTGCAACCAAAAAAAAGGTGATATTACAGCTCTTTTTTCTGTAATTAGTCAAAACAGGCAGCAACATCATAATTTTACAGTCAAATCTTTCCTATCAAATAGTTAACTTTTCACATAACCTTTACACAATATTTACGGATCAGTATATTGTATTTGGTAACAGCTTAAGAATAACCATAGGAAAATAGCAGGAGAAACAGTGCTGTGTCAATCTTGACAATAGTTAACACCACATTTAGCCTAATAACTTTCTGTAAGGTCTAATCACACATCAGAATCACACATTAGAAATGAAGGAGCTGTAATTTTAAGAGTCACCCATAATACATTTTCAGACTCACTGGCAATGACACTAGCTTTAGCAGTGAATTAAAATCTTTCCCACTCCATTAGAAACCCATGGAAAGGTACAATCTTTCCAAAAATCAATTTTCCTTCATGTAAAAGTGGATAAAATATTGTGACCAGATTCTGGTCGCTTGAAATTGATGGAGGAAAATATAATTACTAATGTTAACGGTCTTAGAAAACAGCACAACCGTGGTTAGAGACCAAATGGGGGGAAAACTGACTTTTCCATATATACATATGAAATACACTGATATAAATATGCTGGATATGGGGAAATTGTGTTTTTTGAATCTGAGCATTTCTGTGCATTTAAGTCAAATTTCATTCAAGTATGATAGCAGCACTAATTAAGCAAAGTTATGCTGACTAAGAAATGTATTTTCTTAACTGAATGGGTGAAGTAGAGGCTAACAATTGGGTTTTGAGTTTGCAAAGTCAGAATGCCGTTTCAATAGGCTTCAATGCTCTCCATCAAAGTGAAATTGTCAGAAATGCAAAAAAAGAAAGAAAAAGTGTTACAGGCTCCCTCTCAACATTCCAAAAATAAAACGGACACACAGTGTCACAGAAGCAAAGCCCCCTACACACTTCAGCAGAGGACATGAGTCACTGATCCTGGTTCAGTGGTATATATAGACATAGCGATGTCTCCTAATGACCAATAAAGGGCAGACAGGCTAACTGTGAATGAGTGACTGCATGCATGAATTATTAAATTTATACTAACTACTTTTTGGGGGTCTAAGAGATGCTCTACATTTTTACCAAAAACAGAAAAAAACAGACAAAAAACAAAATAACTTATGCAAAATATTTAAAAAACAAAACAAAAAATATATTGCAATACATTTGTCTGCTTTTCTACCCATCAAATGTGCAGCCCAATATTCAAATTTATGATGCAACAGCATGTGACTTGTTTAAGGGCAAAGGCATACTATTATATCAGGCTATGAGTGGAATCTCGCACACATCAATGTAATATCAAACGTCACATCGAAATAATAAAAGGATTTCTATGATGAAAGGGAATTCAAAGACGCATACACACAACAGCATTTACCTCTATGCCCTATTTCTATTGTCCAACATCAAGTGGGAGGTAGCCTACAGTACCTTGTGCACTGAGAAATTTAGAAAACTGTACATCAATTTACACATGGCAGGCTTACTCTTTTGCAAGCTTGATCTTTGACATAACTCACACATGCTGCTCACGCCTTTGCTCAAGCGCACATCAACTAACAGCAGCAATTTTACCTGCGGCCGCAGGTTTCTCTAAAAGCCAGCGTTTCAGACAACATGTTTGCGCTTTGTTATTATCAGGGATTTAATCAAACGGAAGAAGCTATTAGAATTGAACAGCAATGGTGTTTTAAACGCCTAGACAGACAGAAAAACAATCACATCCCTGCAGCTCTGAATTCACCTCTAGCTGGCTTTTCTTGATTAACCACTGTCTGAACATTCAGTGGCCCTAAACAACACGAGATTATCACCAGGCCTAGTATGAAACAAGGCTTAGTTACACTGAATTTGCTCCAATTTCAAAAACAGGTGCATGTCTTTTTTTCCTCTTCCTTTCTCATTTTTTTTAAACATCCTGGAGGGAAAACCCCTTCATTACAAGCTGAAGCCCGAATTAGTGGCTATCTGGCCCCTTGTTACTTTGGTGACCGTGATATTAGTCATTTTTACAGTATTAAAAGCCATTAAAATTCAACACTTACTAAACCTAAAAAGACTAATTTATCTCCAACACTGCCCACTCAGTATATGCTGAGCAGGCAGTGTGCATGGCTAAGTGGTTCAAAGTTAAATTTTTCTGATTAGCTCAAACCACAGTATAACTTCACAGCACACAGTCTAAGTGGTGAGGCATTAGGGGAGGTTTGGTAATGGCAGCTTCTGCTGATGAAGGTGGAGGGGATGGCTAAAAGCAGCAAGAAAGTGGAAGTTTGGGTCCTGAATATGAAGTAACCATACGAGTATGAGTTGATATTCAGGTTCGCACATCACGTGTGCTGGATTTATACACGTATGTCAGGTTTTGTTTTTTGCATAATCCCACATTGCCCAGGTAGATAGGAGCGCATTTTTGTGCTGTTAGCACATGGGTCATGTAATGTATTATCAGATAAACATCACAGTATCTGTTCTTGTGTTGAAAGTTTTTGTATTCATTAAGAGTGTGTAAATTTTTGTACAAGTGTACAAAATATGAGGTTGTCCACTTAATCAGCAGATAACAGGCTGGCAATTTTTTACTTACTAAATTCAATTTAAATATGGAGCAAACAGCACAAGAGAGAAACAAATCATGTGCAATGGGATCAAACTAAATTACTAGCCATATGGCATACTGTAAATTGTTTGTACACTTAAAACATTTATGTACACTCGTCATTTAGAGTATACACTACTATTATTTTCCTTAAAATTGGATGATTATGCCATGTGCACGTCAAAACAGTATACTAACTTCCATGCAGCTCTCACTACATCTAAATAGTGCTGAAAAATGCACAAAATACTCATGTTCTTAGTGACTTTATGATTATAAGGCCAAACAGCACAACCTGACAAGTGTGTAAGCGGGCACAGCCTGCTTAACTGTAAGATAACCGTAGTCATGAAAATGCTGTGCACCAAAATTGTCCTCTTTTTTTAGATTCATTTTCATTTCTAAATTGTTCTACATTTAAACACACAAAATGCCTCAGTTAGCAGTATATGCCTTCCATCACAGATCATTGGTGTAAATGAATGCAGAATATCCTCATCCATAGCACATGGCATTAACACATCTCAAACTCTGGGATATGTTCAAGAGTGGGTTACCCGGATGAATTTGAAAACCTGACGAGAAAATGCATCAATGGGAACACACAGATCAACCTTATCCTTTCCTTGACAAGAGGCAGATTAATGGGCCCTTCAAATTCCCATATTTGCAGGATCAGTCAAGATTTAAACCGTAAACACAGTTCACTTCTTCCCCCTTCTTGAGCATTCTATTGATGGCTTTTGGTGAAAGTATCTGTGCACCTCAGGTGCATTTACACTTGGATTTTATGGTAAACCCCACCCATGATGTGTGTTAATGCCAGGTGGTGTGAAGGTGTGAATTTTGCGCCATACAGAGAGGGGGATATCCTTTCCCTCCCCATTTATACTTAACCAAACAGACAGCGAAGGATTTCAGATGTCCCCCAATGCCAAGCTACACTGGAGGTCACATAGCCTGAGAGAGTAATGGTTACATCTTCACAATCACCAGTTATGTCTTTCTGTGAAATCAGACTGTTTCTCTCATATGCCATGTACACACCTATCAAAAACACTCACTGATTCTCCATCTCTCTCCCATGCACCTAGTCTGAATTTCTATTACCTAATGCTAGCTGCACAGGAGATCATCCAGGCCAAGAGAGGGCATTTTATCAAAGTCACAGGCGTCAAACAAGTCGCTGATTCCCTGGTCATCTCCCAAACCTAAAAGGTAGTCATCTTGGTCAAGAAGAGGTGGCCCAAGGTTTAAAAAAGGTCCCAGGGTTGAAGACATCTGGTCGTCCGTCTGCTGGAGAAGACTGGTGTAAGGGGACGAGATGGGGGAGAGAGTAGTGACGCACACAGCTGAGGAAGATAAAGGGGGAGGCAGAGAGGGGCTGGGAGAAGTTGTCGTGCAGCTAGGATCTGTGAAAGAAATTTGGAGTCACTTAGTTATTATCTCTACACAGGAAGCACAAGGAAAGCTAAACAGGTTTGTAGGCCAAAAGGGGAAATCAAATTTCAAAAAACACCTTTCATAGTCTAATCGCAGATGGTTTGTTTTCTTTGATGTTAAATTACTTCACATCACTTAAGTATCTAAGTTAACCTAATCTTAGGTGGCCACAAACCTCCAGATGAGCTGTTATCCATACAGCTCATCTGGGGGTTTGTGGCAACAAACAAACAAATCTCACTGTAGTGCCAGCCTACCTAAGCATTGCACATTTGACTTAATTTGCGTCATTGTCCATACTAGCTAAAATAAAATGCCAATCATCAGAACTGTTATGCTAGCCTTTTCAAGCCTGGAGAACTGTTCCACCATTGTAGACATGCTGAAAATGTGTATACTTTTACAACCACAGTATTAGCAATTAGTCACAAAGTCCGTCATTAAATTTGGTACAGACCAGATCTTGACACCTACTGATCCGGTAAATCCCCAGGCTTTTCATCTAGCACATCAAGCAGGTAAAATTGTATTATACTGTCCTGACAAGACCCAGTACATCATAAACTAAAGACCACATTCCCACCAGTCTCAGGTGTCCCTCAAGCTTAATGTAAACAATCCAACAATAAGCATGTTAACACAATATGCTTCAAAGGACCATTTGCTGAAACGCTCCTCTTGCTAGAAAGGGAGTCGGAAGAAACCCTGCTGTAAATTCATACACAGGTACAAAGATGCTTACAAAAGATGGTAGCGACTATCTTGTGTAGAAATACATAAATAAGTTACATATAAATGTAAAACAAACTGCTGAACATCTATGTCTATTTGAAACAAACCTTGAAGAACTTTGAGGAAAGGCGAGTTCCCATTGATATCCATGTTGCCATTTTTTACAGGACTCCTGGGGTCATTTTCCTCATCTGGGCACAGCAGGACCTCTATAGGACCTTTAGTGCTGGTCAGGTGGATGGATAAACTCTGGAGAGGGGGACACAAATTGTGAGTTCAAATAAATACATCAAAGACACACTCTACTGAAAGAGTTTTAAAAACCTTTCCACATAACCTCAGCTTATAAATGTTCTAGCAATCTATATACACCAAAGGTACTGGGGTCTGTACACGTGATGGTGTACCTAAGAAACTGGTAACTCAGTGCAAATTGATGCAGTAAGTTTTGCTAAACAGCTTGAGCTTGCTTTAGTGACTGACATGTCACCCCAGATTACTGGTAAAACAAATCAGCAACAAGTGTAGCAACTTCCGGTTTAGCCCTCCGCCAACGTGAATGGGGGTAAAATTGTATACGACCGAATGGATCACATTCTGATAGTGAAACAAGTCATTTCGCTTGGGTTGTGACGGTCAAATATATTGATCCACCGTGTTACAGCCGCCGTTTTAGCCGCTAGTAAAAGTTACTTGAAAGCGCAGGCACTTCCTGTCAGCTCGGAGGCATTGTGAAGCTACCCAGCCGACAAATCACAGAGCTTAGGATCCGCTTCGCTGTGTAGTTACGTTTTTGAGGAGGTGCACGTCATGCTGCACCATAGGTGACGTGCACCGTAGGGTAGGGGACTACGCAGAGGGTACGCCGTTGATTTGACGCAGAAGTAGAAATTGTACTTAACAGTAGGGGTGGGAATCTCATGCACCTCACGATGCATCTTTTTTTCTATAAAGGATTTTTTTGTCCACACTACCTGACTATTTAGTATTTACAAAGTGTAGTATTTGCAATGATCCATAATGATTTTTTTCCCAATATCTTTGGAAGTGATGTGGCAAGTTACATTTGCCAGCATATATCCCAGCATTGCAAAGAACCAACAGGAAGTGAAAAGTGTGCCTGTAACAGCACACTTGTTCGAGTTGGGACGCTGCACAAAAGACCTGGGTCTCAGCATTTGAATGCAGACACAAAATCCATGGCAATAAAAGTTGCAATACAGTTTGTAATTCACTTCGCCCTTTCTGAGTTGGGTGGAAGCTTAGGTGTAGCACTAGGTGTTTTTCTTCCTCACACGGGTGGAAACATGTAAAATGTTTTTTCATGTCTCCAAAATATTTTCATGTAAACTGCATAGTTTGACTCCCACCCAGGTCCCTTTTCCTTTCAATTTCATAGAAGCCAAAGTGCTAGCTTTTAATGCAGAAGGTGCCGGTCGGATTTCTCGCTCAGCCATCTTGGGTCTCCGTTATGTGCACGCCACAGACTGTCAAAGCGCTCCCACAGTTCCACAGTTTAGAGTTCTGCCTTTTACATAAGGTCAACACTATGTTACAAATGAAAATCTATTTGACAATCAATTCAGATTCGTTCATGCAACAATACATCTAAGAATCAATTTTACCCCCACCCATATTTAACAGGTGACTGGACAGACTAGCAGCATTCTCTTTCACGGCACCTTTTTTTTTTTTTAAAGTTTACACACTGCAAAGGCTTCGCAAAACATTTGTTTTTCAAACGCTGCATTTAGAGAAATACAAGTGTTTAGCATCTTGCATTGAGTCAACGAATTTGATAAAAATATGTGCATCCAACATGTATAAGGTCTGGGACAAGAAGTTAGTCTGCTTAGTATAAAGACTGGAAGGAGGGAGAGAGGTCTCACTTTATTATAAACTACATTCAGATATTAAGGGTGGGAATCTCTGGGCACCTCACGATTCAATTACGATTCAGAGGGCTGCGATTCGATTATAAACCGATTATCGATGCATCATATTTTTTTCTAGACAGGATCCCTGGATAATTACTAAGCATTTAATTTTGCCTATTAAAATCAAAAAGAAACATGTCCTAATTAGCTTAAAAGGACTAGTTTGCATACCTAATTTACTTTATTAACCTCAACTCCATGGTCTCTCATTTCATTAACAACCAGCTGTCAGACTCCTCTAAAAACTGAAATATAATTATCAGCATGCACAGTATGTATACAGGACAGAGCTGTCCACAGTTTAGTCTCAGCTTGTACCTGATGTTCTCAACTCTTGACTAGTAGGTTAGTTAGTAATGACATACAGCTGATAATTAATATTACTTCATTTCTAATTTAGCTAACGTTACATAAATAAATAAAACTTTTTAGCGTCTTTCACGGGACCCAAGGACGCTTTACACATAGTTACAGTGACAGGACAACATGCCTGTGGTAAAGAGCTGGGTTTTTAGTAGATTTTTGAAAGTGTCCTGACGGGGAGCGTTTCGTGTCTCTGTGGGGATCAAGTTCCAGAGGGTGGGGGCTGTGACGCTGAAGGCTCTGTCCCCAGAAGTCCGGAGTCTGGTGTGGGGGACAGAGAGTGAGCACTTGTACAGGGAGATGTTAGCTCACGCTAACAGCCTTCACTTTTCCAGCCTTTGGGGAAACTACAGACTTTTATTAACAGACTCACAGTGACCTACGCTGCACGTTTACTACCAGACTGAAACTTACTGTTAATATATTTCACCGCTAACTTTCACCGTCACTTTCTGCCGCTCGCTCGTCCTCACACACAGGATACACAGAGAGCTGACGAACGTCCAGTGTCAACATGCTTGCGATGTGCGACTTAAAATAATTACTTACGCATTGATATTAATGAGTCTCTGACATTTTGGGATGGCTATTCATTCCAGAGCGGTGAAGAATACAGAGGGACACATGTCTCTCTGTTGTGTGCGCTCCACAGACGGTCCGGGCACTGCGCTTCCGCGAGTTCCGCTTTTTGCGCCAACATTACGTTATCAATTAACATTTAAATAATCCATTTTAGGTATTTCTTAATCGATTAATAATCTTCCACGTCTGCATCGCGATGCATCTAAGAATCGATTATTTTTCCCACCCCTATCAGACATGATAATTAGCATGTCGCAGACCTTTCACAACACTCGATTATTCATACAAATATACTCTGGATAAGAACATTAGTGAATTACCCCAAATGTCGAACTGTTCAAGGGAAGTTCTTCAAGAGAAATACAAGTCATAGGTGGTCAGATGACAAGTGAGCAAGAAGCAGAAATTTCATCAGGACAACAATGACAGATACAGCCTGTGTGTTTCTGTACTTGTACACATACCTCATCAGGGTCTGGTACTTCTAGTTTGGTGTCTGTGGGCGCTTTGACAACAATAACAGTCTGGTCTCTGAGGTTTCCCAGCTGTTTGATGTCTTGGTACGTTACATAGGCATATGTGGCGAACAAGGGGTCAAAGAAATAACACTACAATTTCACTACATGTTACTATACTAAATACTAAACATACTAAAACTAAACAACCCTGGAAACTTTGATTGCATGCATCTGCACATGCTGCTGAGATGACTTACTCAACATTTGTGCCGTTATGTAAAACAAAGATCTGCTTTATGAGGCATACGTCTAACAGTCATAACGACTGTTCACTAAAGACGGAGCTGGAAGATGAAGCCGTGCGCATCTGCTTAGGATCTGGCATGTCTATAAAACTGATTTTCCAATTTGAAATTCAGTAGGTCACTGATCAAGCGTACTAACAATTTCTTACCGCCATCAATTCGATGATGTTTAGCTGCAGAACATAGTTGCAAGAAACCTCAACACTCAAATAAGTTCCAAAGGATATTTCTGGTTGCCTGGCAAGTCGCTCATGTGTCTCATATCCAGGCTGCATCTCTGGATGAGTTGTTCGAGCCTCTGCTCTTCTTCTCCCAGCGCAGAAACCTCCGCCGTCAGTCTCTGTCTCTGGCTCAGTGCTCCCTCTACCTCCAACAGACTACAACCCCTGTGAGTGAGAAAGGAGTGAGGAGAGTGAATTAAAACCTATTTAGCGCTTGCTCAGGCTCTTGGCGCGCCCCTATATTACTGTCTCTTCTCTGTCTTACTCGTGCTTTCAAAAATTTGGTACAATGGCAGTGAAAAAAAGAGGAGTTGGTGTATCACAGATTAAGTTTTAATGCTTAAGTGATATCTTCCCTGTGAGCAGATATTGTAGAGAATAGTATGATTTAAAAAACACTATGTGATTGCACTAGAAAACTACATTCTCAACAGGCAAAAATATCCCTACGTCATTCACTAATCTACAAATATCCCCTGTAAGGCACAAGCACCCTACAAATCCCAATTATGAAGGTAGTGGAAGAGTAGTGGAAATGTTTTGTCCCTAAATGCATTCGTAGGCCTAAAGTGCTAAGCACAGGTGCTTAAGGTGCTATTCCTAAACTGAATGTGCTCTTAGTGATTGCTGAGCAAATTAGGGTATAATTAAACTGGAAGAGTATAGTGTAGCAACCTCCAGGTATTCTCCTGCTTTGATGTGGCAACAGCTTGCATGCAACCACCCGCTTTCCTGTGCTCTACAGACCAAGCAACACTTTAAATCAGTTACCATTCATAACATGTAACATGGCAGATTCACCAACCCAAGATAAACCCACAAAGATTTCCTGAACTTGTAAAAAACAAACAAAACAATTCATAACTTCTAGCAAACACAATTCACCTGAGTTAATGCCTTTGTGACACACCTATCAAATGTTTTATTATAAGTACATTCATTTGGGAAAAAATACAAGATTCTTTTTCAAATGTGTGTGGGGGATTCAGCTTGTTGAAATAAAAGCACAAATATTGCTGGCAAGAGAGGAGGAGAAAAACTGAGCAGGGAACAAATGGTCACGATAAGGACTGAGAGCTGAGGAAAGAAATGGAACGGAGATCCGGTATGAAAAACATGAAGGGAGAAAAGATAGAGGCAGCAGAAAAGTTGGACGAACCAAGAGAACTGGAATACGTCACATAATGTTCTCTCATTTTTGCATGATTGGATGAATTGCACACAGTATGTCTAATTTAGGGGGCGCTTGGGTCGGCAGATAAGACAAAATACACACATAAGAAGACGAAAGGCAAGTATTTGAGTGACAAAGAGACACAGAATGAGCACTTACATCCACTGGATGTTGTTTTTCGATTTCTTCTTGATGAGGTGAATGCCTTCTAGTACATTGGTGATATCATACAGTCGCCTTTTCTGTACCTGAATGTAGAGGATACAGGTCCCGTCAGTTAACTGTGTAAATTACCAACTGTAGCAGAGAGCAATCCCTAACACCAGTACCCAAAGTGTTTTTAATGCTTTGAACAGCTATATTTGTTTAAGATGTCCCCTTGAAATGTTCCTTTCCCTCCCTTTTATTCCTTGGTGCCCCGGGCTTAGTACTGTTCACTAATTTTATCACAGGACTCAATGGAATAAATGTACTTTTTGGTTTCATTACATAACCATTCTACTACCAACTCCCCGTTTCTTTATGTCAGTGTCTGATGAGCCTTTTCAGCTTGGATCTGAAATTACCTGTAATGTTTCAGCGGCGAGGTTGAGGTCCAAAACGCCATCAGAAGACTGAGCGAGAAGGTCCACAAACTTCTTCGTTAACAGACCGAGGGAGGTGTCATACCGAGTCTTCTCCGGTGGAGACTTGGGCGCTATGGTGGAGGAATTTTTAAAAGGTAATTAAAAACAAAACTTCCTGATAACTGTTTACTTGGTAGCAGGATGCCAGCTGTGTAACTGTAGCAGAGGTTTCAGAAGAAGTTAATAATAGGTGTAATTTATAATTTAATCAAATCCAACATCCAACTAAGCAATAAACCCTGCCTGAAGGAAGCTTACTATATTTGGTGACTGTGTCACAAAGATGTAGATTCAATAACTTTGTCATTTTGGGAAACCAGTGTGGCGTTTTTGTCGGGACATCATTTATAGGTTTAATCGCACATGATCACAATGCTGTGAACACATAAAACTGCTAAGGTATTTTTTTTAGTCATGGAATGTTAGAACCAAATGACTCAGTCAGTCATAATCATCTGGGAATGTGTGATTTATATGAAGAGGGGATCACAAGCTATGCTACAGGCAATGAGTTGAGGTTAGCTTGAACTTTTATATCACCAGCTGGAAAACTTTTACGTAACATGTTAGAAATGTGCGCGTTCTGCCTTTCAGTTTTGTTCAGTCAAATTTAAGAGATTAAAATTTTAAATATTGTATTTTGTGGTATGACACAACAGGTGCTTCTTTTTTTACTTCTAACTTAGACAAATACACAACAAAATTAATTTTAAGACTACTATACCTAGAAATTTTAAACCAGAATGTGTTCCTCAAAAGACTGAGTGTTGAGAGCCTCTATTAAGAAGGCCTGCAGATGAATTTGGATGCTGTGTTTAATGAAAAGGGAAAATGTAAGTACTTTTGAGATTATTCATTATTGAATGAATGTTGAAAGCCTATCACACGAACTATAAAATTACACGGCTCAAGGGCGATAAACTGGTCCACTTAGAGTGAAAAGAGAGCTGTTCTATGACTCTTGATGCAGATGTCTAGAGCATCACACCGTCCAATGTGTTCAGCTCAGTGAGAATCAGTTTTTCCCCCTCGATAACTGTATGAAAGCAGCTGCATCGAGGCGGTTTCCTGTGTATGAATCTCGCTGTGGACTGTATCTCACACAGGTTGACCCTGAATCATTGTGCTGTAAAATTCTAGGTTACATGTACAAACAGGATGTCAGGCAGCTTCTGTAGCCTTCTGCGTCTTACTTCTAGGTGTCTTTAGCCTTGCCCCATTGGCAGCCGCGGCCCCTCCCCTGCCTCTTGGAGTCCTTGTAGGTTCGGACTGGTACTGGTGGTCGGAATCATCAAGCGCCAACCGTCTTTTTGCCTGGGTGAAAAAAAGATTACCGTTAACAGCAGATATTGGCGTTTTAGTAACTTGACTGACATTGTCATCAAAAAATGGCTTGTGACGCTGAATGCATCAGTACTTTCATCTTATGCCACTCCAGTGTCTGTCGTGACAAGCATGCATACAATTTAAAAAGTTAAAAAATACAATAAAAAGGTTAAGTGATGAAAAGGTTTATAAACTGTTTGAAGACAGTGCACTTGCTATGCAAACTCCAGGGTTATGTTCCTTTTGATTATTGAATCTAAGACATTCTTCTTGACTCTTTTATTTTAGTTTTTAAAGAGTGCATACTTTGTAGTGGGAATAACTTAACACACAAACCATAAAATAGATCAAGTTCTTTGAAAAAATTCCAACACATCAAAGAGAAACTGCCAGTCTAACAATGTGGCACAAATACACTGGTTGTCATTCCTTTTCTGAACTCACTGGCCAAGACAAACCCACATAGCTTAAGAATGAGTCACACTTTTAGGTTTGATCACATAGTTGCACAGTATCACCAAAGGAAACCGCTGTTAAGTACGCAAAGACCGGATAACTCCACTTTAAATATTGCCAAAAGCAGATCCCAACCTACTGTCCAAGAATCATTTTATCTACATTAAACGAACCCATATAACACCCTTTCTGAACAGATGCTTGGGAGCTTATTGCCCGTTTGGATTTAATCCAACATTTTAGCTATTCATCTCTACTTAAGTGTTATAGGTTGTCGACCTCTAATCTGTCACAATTTCTTCTGACATAGCTTGAGAACGGTGAGGCATGTTCATTACCTATGGTAAGTGCTGAATTGCCTAACTTTGAGAAAGGTTACACTATTGTCTATCACAAACCTACATTGCCATTCTGCTCATCAGTTACATGGCACCATGGCTTAGTGAGTTGCCTCTTCATCCAGTGAACCTTTTAAGACTGGTGTGTTGGCAAGAATCCACTGTTTTAGTGTCTTTGAGCACCACACCAATACCAGGGTGGTGGTTTACTACTGTGTTTTCCTCTAAACTACCTGTATGTGATAAGTCAAGAAACCCTCAGAACATTGAGTATTTTTAGTACAGAAAACCTGATCTTCAATACTTCATCTTACTTAAGCTAACCCAAGTCTGGAAAAAGTAGATAGTATGTCCTCTGTTACCAGTCAAGCTGTCAGCCATTTTATATCAGCAAGCAGCTCCCCCAACCCCCTGCCTGGTCATGGCTAAAGCCTGTGATAGAGAGGCTGGTTTGGTTAAGGAAAGATGAATAGCCAGGAACAAACCAACACCCTGAATGCTGCTGAAACTATTATGTGGTTTGTGCAGGTTGAGAATACAGGAAACGTGCAGTCAGCACAAATGCAACAAACTCGAGTTTCACTTTACTTGGCATGAAAGGCACCATAACGTTACACTTTATTTACAAAGAAACGGACACAACACTCGTGCAAAAATTAAGGTCAAGGCCGACAACGTGTAATGTTGTCCTGTTATAAAACAATACTGCTGCTAGCCTTGAAAGCTAACACATTTTCAAGCTTCACCCAAGTTGGCTTGCATGTTCAGAGACGACTGGGAGAAATATCTAACGAGCAGTTTCACTACTGAAGTGGAGCTTTAGCAACGTACAAAGCCCACGTCTTTGCAAGTTCAGCCACTCGTATCGCGTTAGAAAGCCAAAAATGTGCTAACTAAGAGACAAGCAGCCAAACAATCCCCCCAACCCCCCAAAATTAAGACAACAGTAGCCACTAGGCCACCGCTAACGTTACTCATGTCTTACCAATATTTCCATCTGGCTGCAAGAGTGAAGCGAACTCAAAGGCACCATGAATTTAGCATAGCATGCTATTAAGATGACAGGTCTACGCTTCTGTCTATGCAAAACTAACTTAAACTCTCCACCTGCTTCCCTACAGTCAACAAATCACTTAACCAACCTACTTGGGTAACTTAGCTAGCGGTAGTAGTTAGCCACCTCGCTAGGTTAAGTCGTGGAAATGCCCTGGCTAAGCAGCTAACGTTAGCTGCCCGAACAACAAGCTCGGCTAGCCTTAGCAAGCTAACATTTTGTCGCGTTTGTAGCTACTTGTGGCAAGCCTAATAATGTTCAAACGAGCTGTATATATGATTACCGGCGGTCTCCCCAGAGCGGGTCGTTGTCCTGCTCCGTTTGCTGCAGCTTGTTGTGGAGTTGTGTAAATGTTGTTTATCTGAGGTTCAGATAAACACACATTTGATGTCTGTGTAACGTTGCAAGGCGGTGGGGTGGTTATTATTTGGATAAAGGTAGCGTTGGCTTGACCGGGGTTTAAACGATCCGAGAGAGTTGTTAAAATGATATTATTGTCCAAAGGAGAGCCCCCAACCCCCGCTAAAATCACTTTGTCCGGAGCCGAGGAGATCCCTCTTCTCATCTTGCGTATTCGGGGTAACCCCTTTCTTGTCTCTGTACTTTCAAGCCCGTATGGCTGCTAATCCGCCGCAATAGTTACAAAAATAATCAGACCGAAGTAAAGATGAGAGTCTGATTCATCGACTTTTGTAAGGTAATTTTCCTTAAGAAAGTGCATTTAGGCAGATGCAACGGATTAAAAAGTAGCTCAACTCTCGTTTCCCCCGTCTAGAAATGGCTTCAGGAAACGGCCTGATGAATGAAGGGATACGGTTTACGCGCTCAAGAGCCCTCCCGCGAAACTCAGATTTCCCGGGAAAGTTTCAAACGGAATTTACATGCCATACGCGATTGGTGCTTCATGGAAGAGCCCCCACCCATATTACTGCCGTATTGACCAATAACAACTCAGGATTTGGTGCGCCACGTGTTCATTGGCAGATGTAAACAGGGGACGTCACTTGTCACGCCTCGCGTGTTCCCTGACAGGTCGCTAAGTGGCGCAAGTGACCAACTGTGTGCTGAAGAGTCAGGGTGAAATGGTAAATTAGACGTCCTGTTACAGAACAAAAAACACGATTATGTAGCCTACTTCATAAATCTGGCCAGTTATTCAGCATATTCACCATCTTTTAGAATTATATTATTTTTTTGTATATATTTCACATTAGTTTAAATTAGTTTTGATCTTTTTATTATGCGTACAGTGAGACAGTATATTGTGTCACAAGATTGTTGGCTGTTCTAAAGTTTACAGCAGAGATCAGATATTATTGCCATACCTTATACATCAGTATGACAAGATCTTCGTTAAGATAAAAGGTTGCTGTCACTGCTGATCAGTGTTATCAGTAGAGTGAAAAGTGGTGAAAACAATAAATACAACTTAAAGTCAGTAAAATACAAAGTGTGCCCTCCTCTATTTACCTCATAAAAGATGGTATAATTTGAAGTTGAATAGTGTTAGACATTAAGGTATGATGCTTATTTTTCTGATTTGTGCTGTCTGCACAGCTCCTTCAGGAACCCATATGTAATTCCTTTCTTATTTCATATGGAGTACTTTTTTAAAACATTTGCAGTGTTGGACTTGAAGCCAGCTTTAGCTGTGTCCCTCAGCATAATGTTGACAACAAGTAGAAAGGGACTTGACAAACAAACAATTTAGCCCTGATGGCTCTAACATTGCAAGAGTAAGCCTGCACTGAACTGTAGAGCAGACGGCCATTCAATACAAAAGCATCATTAAAATGTTAAGATGTGTCACTGATTTTGCATACATCTCCACATATTTGGAAGCTTCCTCAAGTTAGCATAAAACTGACATTATTTATTATTACATAAAACTGATATTCAATTCCAAAACCTACCAAAGGTACACAGTAAGTATAGTCCAAATATTGTTGTATCTTTGCCAATAAAGGTTTACATTCAGTAGTGGACTGTAACTATGTGCATTTATTCAAGTATTGTACTTACTTCTAATTCTGATGTATTTGTACTTTATTTGAGCTCTATTTAATGATAAACCCCACTGCATTTCGGAGGGAAATTGTTGGATATTGGGAAATTGTATTTTTTACTTCATTACATTTATTTGACAGCTATAGTTAAGATTGTACACACCGAATATGTAAAAAATATGTATTTTTAATAGATTAACTAGACAATAAAATATAAAATAGTTGTAATAATTTTACAACTTATATTAATAAATAATCCCCACTTTGACAAACCACAACATTAAAATGCTGCTTAAACGTTAATGCATATATAACAAACACATAATGATATAATGATCTGGAAGGTGTCATTCTGCATAATAAGTACTTGTACTCAACTATATTTCGCTGATAAAACCTAATTAGGTAAGTGTTTAAATTGTTGATGTTATTTGTAATGGAGTATATTTTTCATTGTAGTATTTCCACTATTAAGTAAACGATTTGAATACTTTGTCCACTACTGCTTACATTATAGGTCTGAATTGTTTTCAGGCCATATAACACATTGCATAATGCTATCATGGTAATAACTCACATGATTAATAGGGCAGAGTGTATGTGCTCCCCGTAAATAGATTGTGAATTTGGTGGTGTTATGATATACAGGGTGAAAAGACAACCACTGAGGAGACTTAAGGTCCAACATGGACTAGCTGTTTGTTTTTTATAGCTGATCCTGACCTCTGACCTCAGCACTGACTGGTGCAAGAGAGCAAGAGAGGAGAAAATTCACTTATGGGAATCTGTTAAATGCCACAGTAATGGTTTATTATCAGAAAAACTAACATTCATAGCTGATGCCTTATTTAAAATGTCACCTTTGGACCCTGTACAAAAAGTGCTCAGTATAATCTCAGGGAGCCACTGATAAGACTTGACATTAATTATGACTCACAGCAGCACCCCACAATAATGAATAGATATTTATTCTAATTATGACTCTTAGCTCCGCTAGCCATGGTCTCTCAAGAACATTCAGTCCTTTCACAGATGACCTTTCTTCATACTCTCTGCAACACGCACAGTTGTAAAATATGACCTGGGCTACCTCATACCAAAACGTTAACAAAGCAGGAGGTGTCAGGCTTCAGTCTTTTAATAACCTAGTCAAACACTCTCTATTCATATTTTGTTGATGTCTTTGAAAGGCCTACATATGTGTTTGTCAGCAAGAGTCCCAATCAAAAGACAGATTTTAAATAGGGACGTTGGAAAAAGCCGCTGGTCACAACCATACAGTCTATGTCCCAACTTGTGCCAAGCTTCAAAGAGACCCAGAATAACACCGGAAGTAAGGTGAAATGGCTTCCATTTGTTTGTTGTTGTGTTTTAAATATTACGTTACATATTCATGTCACACATTGCAATGTCCTACATAACTGTTCTAAACACTACTGACGAAAGTTCCTCTTTAAATATATTGGTCACTAAATTGCAGGTTGTTGTCAAAAATAAAAGCACAAATCACTTTTGAGAAGGAGGAATATGCACACAAAGTCTAAATGAGTGAATCAGTGTGAACGTTATTGTAATTCAAACGTTGACTTTTATAGTGCCAGGTCTGCGAGTACACTGTGGAGGGAAAACGTTTTTTGCTTACAGACATTATTGTTATTTTTCTGTTTGTAGTACAACGCAATAAAAACCTATTTTAAGTGGCTTTTATTTTGGAAGCAATAACCGGAAAAGCTCTTTGTGTTTTTATGCGTCGCTTGACGGATACTGAGGTCAAAGAAGAAGAGGAGGAGGAGAGAAGAGGAGAGGAGGGAGAGTTGGGCGTGCTAGGAGTTGTTTTATGTTTGGTGTAACACACTGTGAACTGGTTTGACTTGTCACGGAGGCTTTCGGTCAAACAATGTATTTCAGTCACAGAAAATAGTAAGTAGTCAGCTAAAAAAGGTTGGACAAAGATACCCGGGAACATTAAGGCGTCGCCACAGCAAAACTACATAGGATGGGCGAGCGCGCGGACAGTAACGTTTCTGCGTGTAATAATACCACTGGATCCAAGTGGCTGCTGCCTGTCAGTGAATTCTTGGGCTTCCCTCTTGATCAGGTAGGAGAATCTGCCTATGACTCAATAAAATTCCCCGTTTCCCAAGTTATGTTGTTTTTATGAAAAAACAATGTCCTGTGTCGTTATGTTAGAGAGTGCAGTTACTCCACAACGGTAATCGACGCCCACATTGTAGCTGAGATTAGAGGCTTTTGGTGTTTACTTTTCTCCCCAAAATGGCATCAGAAACTTACATGCAAAGTGTATTAGGCTACTTAACGCTTTTGATTTGTTTTCTTTACACATATCACAACAAAACTACTTTTGGAATCGATAGGCTATAATACCACTGAGGATGATGAAAGTGGGGAAAAGTCAAATAACCTCACACCTTGCTGGTAGAATGTGTATTAGGAGTTTTTTTTTCAGGTAGCAAAAAAGATGAGATTTTGTTGAATATTTGTGATCTTGTGCAAACCCCCATCCTAATCCCTATGTCTCTCACACAGGTGAATTTTCTGGCATGCCAGCTGTTCGCCCTGATTGCTGCCTTCTGGTTTCGTCTCTACCTCAGTCCCAGCCATGCCACGCCCCTGGTCAGGCACGCTGTGGCTACGCTCCTTGGCATTGCCTTTCTCATCTTCTGCTTTGGATGGTAGTGTATGAGACAGACAGAGAAATGCTCACACAGTCCTCCATTTAATGTCTCTCATATGATGCTGTGCCTGTTAATTTTTTTCTTCACCATGTCAGTAACTTGCCTCAGTTACCAACGTAATTGTCAACATGACCCAGTGTGCCGGGTCCTGTGCTGGCTGTTAGCAGCACCAAAGGCTTGTAATTATAGAAGGACTGTTGACAATGAGAGTGCACAGAAAGGAGATGCACTGGAGAAATGTGGTGGCATTTCATCCATCAGTAACACGTTTCAGTACATTGTCTAGGCTGCACTGACACACACTGTATCATATCACAGACATACAGCCCACTTCAATTTTAAATAAAGGACACTGTATTACTTAAATAACAGTTATGTTGCACATTTTCTGATAGTGTGTGTGTCCTTTTCTGCAGGTACTCAGCTCACATCCTGACTGTGGTGGTAGCAAACTACTTGATAATCATCAGAGCTGACATCAACAATGTACACAGGTAAGTGATGGTATTCATGCTTCAAAGGGAAACACGGATAAAAGTTTGAGATAAAGCAATGCCATGGAGGCAAAATGTTGGACTATATAATGAATTCTGAAATGTTACGGCACTGAAATGTGTTGGATTTTGGGGCATGTAAACATTTCAAATATTAGGTGGAATTAAGTACATTCTTTATGCCTCATGTCTGGAAAGGGAAAGTGTGAACAACTGTTAGTAAAAACTTCTGCAGCTGCCTTTTATAACTGTCTGGTAGCCTGGTTGGTTTGGTCATAGACAAACAGTCCTGTTGTATTCCATAATCATTAAGTCTGCTACAAGTGTTGTTTCACCAGACTGAACTGTCAGAACAGCAGCATCACCAAATCAAATCTCTCTCTTTATCTTTCTTAGATGTCTCTACCTGCTATGTATATTGTTTATTGTTAAGCACCCATACACCAAAAACAAACTCCTTGTATGTGTAAACCCACTTGCCAATAAAGCTGATTCTGATTCTAATTATTTTCCAAATTTAGTTACTGTTGTCTTCAAGTAAAACTTGTCTAGACAAGATCAGCAGAATCTGACCCCTGATCACTATCTACGTCATAGCTGTGTGTCTGGTGGATTAGGCAGATGGCTTCGCCTAGATGGTGATGACAGTTTTGACATTTAAATCTGAACAACAAAGATGTCTTGTTGCTAACCCTTTTGAATTTACCCATTAATTTACTCGTCCTCACACATTCCAGCCCAGACAGCAGTGCGATGCACTCTGTCCCATTATTTCCTGTTATGTTTGACATGAACTGAACCTGTCACTAAAACAAACGTAATGTACACCTAAGGCGAAAGGCAGCCAGACATGCCAGCCAGGCCAGTCTTTTATATCAATGGAGATAATCAGACTCTGTGTGTGTGTGTGTGTGTGTGTGTGTGTGTGTGTGTGTGTGTGTGTGTGTGTGTGTGTGTGTTTCAAATGCCTATTTCTGTCTTTGAAGCCTTGTGAATAGCTTTGTGAGTAAAATAAATGACTCTTCATGTGTGGTGGGTGAAACAGCTTGGATCGAGTCTGTCATAGTTTTGTGTCATGTAGGTACTGTTCTGTACAAATGGAAGCCAAACACAGTGTAAAGTGTGTTCCAAGTTACATAATAGGTAACATACATACCGCATTACATACCTCCTTATCACCTTGGAGACTCAAAGGCACTACCATTTAAACATTCTGGTATGTTATGATGTTTGTATTTATGCACTTTTCATAGTAGCAGCTCCTCTCATACATCAGGATACAGACCACCTCAAACTGATTGTTAGTCTAATCTAAAGGCATTCTGCTGGTTACATATTTTTAGATACATTGCTTTTACTGTGAACAAATGAAGTTTATTATTAGTTCTGACCCATTTCTGATATGCACACCAAAAAGGTTTTCAAATGAAAAAGTAAAATTATGTTTAGATGGACATTTTAAAGGAAAATTGATGGCATTAAGCCAAGTATTAAATTCTTTAATAAATTGTTATTCGGTCAAATACAGTAGACATCCATATACTGAGCTAACCCAAGGCCATCTGCATGCAGATACATAAGAAAGACTGTGCAGAGAAAACAGCACCATTTCCACAAACACAAACTATCCAATCAGTCATTGTAGATGTTCCCTCAGTGCAAAATTTCTGCGTGAAAAGGCAAAGATGCAAAGCTGTGCGTCTGTGTATTTAGCAAATCCTGCCAATGTGATACAAATTCCAGTATGTAATCTCCTACAACTTATGGCTTTATCAACATAAGATCATATAGTAAAAGACATTTCTTAATTAACCAAGAGTGGCAGCCCTACTTGGTAACATATATATATATATATATATATATATATATATATATATATATATATATATATATATAGTTACGGGTAATATGTACAGGTATTGTATCTGTGACTGGAGCACCTTAATTGTCCTTTGTCTGATTTAGTTTTGTTCATTCCTCAACACACAGGTATTCCATGGTGACGGCTATGGGCTACTTGACCGCCTGCCAAGTGAGCAGAGTCTTCATCTTTAATTATGGAATACTGTCCACCGACTTCTCTGGGTGAGGGGAACAAAAGCTCTGTCATTCGGGTGTCTCACCTCTTTTCCTCCTTCTATGCCACACCTTCTTGGTGACAGCGTATTAGTCATTTCAGTTCGTATGTTATCAGTTAACATTTCCAAACTGCGTTGTACCTGGTTACACAGTAAACAGTGCTACGGCCCTGTGTAAATACAACACCACTGATTAAAAAGCATCAGTGTGGACCGTTCACAGTTGACATTGTCCAGCCAGGCAGAGCTAAGGCACTCTGTGCCTCCTGGCAACTTTGTTGTAGTAAAACAAGCCTGCTTCTAAAGGAGTGGGCAGTTTACTCTTTAGTATGTTTCTCTTTAGGGGAAGGGTTTTCTTTTAAATAACATCATGACATTAGGCTTGGGCAGCATTTATTTTTTGTTTATACCTTCCTGAATTTTACCGGGGTATGTATGGTACGTGACGTATTTGTGCGGAGGGTCGGTGGCTAGTTGTTCGGGTGGGAACAGTCGAGGCACGTTGCCTCCAATGTAAATTCATGTGTTGCCGCTCGCCTACGCTGAGGGCTTACACTAAAATACATCTAGGGCTGAAACTAACAATTAGTTTCATTATCGACTAATCCGCCAACTCTTTTTGCGATTAATCGAGTAATCGTTTAGTCTGTAAGATGTCAAGAAATAATGAAAAATGAGTTACAATTTTCCAGAGCCAAGAGTGACATCTTCAGATCAGAGCTTCTTTTGTCCAACCAACAGTCCAAAACCCAAAGACTCTTCATTTATTATCATAAATAACAAAGAATAGCAGGAGTCCCTTACATTTAAGAAGAAACCAGCAATATTTCACGTTTTTGCTTTGAAAAATTACTCTTTTTTTTTTTTTTAGATAAATGATTAATCGATTATCAAAATAGTTGGCAAGTAATTTTCTTCCGATTTTCTAATTGATTAATTGACTAATCGTTTCAGCCCTAAATATATCCACTCAATAGAGCATGAGCGTCTGGGTTTTTGATGGTATTGAAAGTCATACCCTGGTATACAGTAATACCGCCCAAGCCTATATGACATGCTTTCTTTTGGACTCTGTAAGGATCATAAAGAAGTGCTAAAAGAAGAACTTAACGACGCAGGTGGGGATTCTTATAACAGAAGATGGGCAGTGACTCATCTGTCATTGCTCAGTAATATTTGAAATGAAACACTGCACCATCAAAAATGACTGTTTCGAAATAGAAACTCTGTCTACATCTATGAACTGCAACAGCAATTCATTCATAGCTTTTACGTTTACAGAATGCAGTTCTTTGAGAAAGTTACAATTTTGTCAGCATACTGGTTATCTTACTGTCTCATAGAGAGAGCTGGGCCTCCCGGGATTCACAAAAAACAGACAAATATTTTGCTAAACATGGAGCTGCAAATGTATGTGTTTTGTCAGGATAACACCTGAGGTGGTAACAGTGGTTTTACTGGAAATATTCATACCAGATAAAGTGGGTAACGGTGTTTTCTGTGTGCAATCATTCTTTAAAAGGTGACAGTCGACTGTATTCAGCAACGTTTGCCCAGTACTGGAGTGGATGAATTTACTGGCAGCACTCACTTATACTCCGCGTGACTCTGGTGTTGAGCAACCAGGACTGTGAGTCAGCCTTGGGCAGGGTCTCTATTAAATTAGAGATCCAGCTTCTTTAAGCTTTAAGCAAACTGGACAGATAAATGATTGTGAATCCCAGAGATGGTGTGCACATGTTTAACTACACAGGATTTGATAAAGTAATCTGGTGCCAAAAGAGAGAAACTTTGATTCAGTGCTTTTTTAAACACAGTTCATTTCTGTTTTTAATGTGATGTTGTCCACTTTTATGTCCTTGATATGCTGTGTTGCTTTCCCTGTTGAAGGAGCCAAACACAGTTAATCCTGAGCTTGTCTCTGAAGTCTGAGTGCTATTCTCCTGTTTGTCAGTGAGCATTTCTGTAAGCTGATCCTTTCCGAATTCATGCATGGCAGCAGAACTGAAATTGAACTGGGTCACAGTCGCGTGTAGAGTGCCAACTTTAGCGTTTGCGTGGAAAAACAGAGTTCATGGGCCACAGTGTTGGAGCATTGCTCATACTGGCCGGCACCCTGAAAATGTTTGTCCTAAGCCAATTGCCAACTCTCACTGAGCTGGCACTGCCAGCCGCTCGGCCAGCCCCTCACTGCCTCGGTTTTCCATGCTGTGCACACAATGCAGCCCACTCACACACAGGAACCAGAGAGTGAGAGATGTAGTTTATGTGCGCCCTTGTGCACACACGCTCACATTCTTCGGACAGAGAGGTCTCTATCTGTGAATGAAATTAGGAGAGGGGGTGTGAAACCAGTGTGTTCAGACTTACTGTACAGGACCTCAGTGCCCACCACCGTCCCCTCACTCCCAGCACTTTTCAACATTAGTTACAACAGCTGAAACTGAAATGTATACTTTATTTAATGTATGTTGTTCCGGATGAGTGTTAAAAGTGCAAGCAAGTTATTGCATTGTGCTGTTTATTACATTGCGTGTGAAAGATCCTACAGTATTTGGCAGATGAAATCCTCTTACTAAGCACTATTCCGTTGGTGTAATCAACTTTAGGACGTGGATTTCTTTAGAACACTGAGTTTGCCAAGATGAACATCAGCCTGTACTGGTGTCAAAGAAGGGCAATGATAAAGTGAACATGTAGGGATTTTAATTAATTGCATCAGATTAATAAGTGACCTGATTTGGCAGTACTGGAAGAGAATGAATGATTTGCTGGCCTCAGACAGAGGCTCAGTAGGTGTTTGCTTGGGACGTGCTTTGTTTCAAGTCAGACATATAAAAAATGGCTTTAAAAGTGCTTTTTTTCACTGAACCGTACCACTGCTGACCAGCCAAACATGCAGCTAACTGTCTTCTGACTTTCACAACATGTAAAAACATAATTCCTGTACTAGAAACGTGCCCACTTAACATCAGACTGGCTTTGTGAGGCTTCTTGGTACCTTGCGCATAGTCAGGAATTTTGTAGTCATATCATCAGATGATTAAACATTTATCACAAACGAAGTACTAATGATAACCAATTCAATATGTAGGTTGAAACACAATCATTAACTGAACCAGAAATAGCTCTGGGTGAGGAATAGCCAAACTCTGCTAACAAGGTGAGGTTGCGGTAGACAGTAGACATGCCTTCTTCTTCTTCTGAGCAAACTACAGTTTACTCAGAAGGCATACACCATGGTAAGACTGAGCACAGCGAGAAGACACAAGGTCTCTCCCAGGCAGAAATATTAAGGCAGACAGGTGTTTCCAGATGTGCTGTCCAAGCTCTTTTAAAGAAGACCAAGGAAACTGACATTGTTGAGGACCGTAGATGCAGTGCAAAGAAACTTACTGCTGCGGCTGAAACATCATGCTTACTTCCTAGCAGTACCATCAACTCATAGCTGGCAGAAAACAGTGGGACCCTTGTACGCCCATCTATATTCAGGAGTAGTCCGAGTTCCTTCAAAAACTACGTGCAAGTGTACCTAGAAGAGGTAATGCTGTTTTGAAGGCAAAGCAGTCACACCAATTATTGATTTAATTTAGATTTTTCACTTTGTATTTTGTTCATTGATAAATATGTCTATTTTTGAAAGCATTTTTCCACACCTGCCTAAGTCAGTGTCTAAAATTAGTAAACTGCAGTGTCTGTTCAGCAGTGGATACCCAACCATTTACAATTGAATTAATCAATAAAATCTTTTTTTTTTCTGCTCAGGCCTCTGATGATAGTAACCCAGAAGATCACCACTCTGGCTTTCCAGCTGCATGATGGTAAAGCAGAGGAGGGGATACATACACACACACACACACAACACACACACACACACGGGTTAGCATAGAAATAGTGGAGGCAACATGCTCTCACAATTAACATTTTTTACAGGTTACTGATGACTTCATCCCTTGTTTTTCAGGTATGTGTAAAAAATCTGACCAGCTGACCCCGGAGCAGAAGCTTCTGGCTATAAAGTAAGTTCTTACTGTGATTAAACATACTAATGACCTCAGTCTTTTTGAATTTAGTGGGAATTATAAGTTACGATACAAAACCTCAGAGGACATACTTTTTGGAAACAAATCTGAGCACTGGAATCTGAATAATGGTGGAGGTCTCTGATATGGTTCTTCTTTTTTCCCTACTGAATATAGCAGATTGCCTTTAAAACCTGACAGTGCACATAGTTTACACTGTAGCACTGATATGTATCTGGACCCAGTGTCCCTGTCAAATTATGTATACACAGAAGGTTGCATCTGAATTAACACCTTATTTAAAGAATAAATAACTTTTTCTTTTCCTTTAGCTACGATGGACAATGACAAGGAGATGCAATAATGGTGAATAGCTTGTTCATGTCAAGAGCATGCTGGAAACTTAGAAAAGAGGCATCATTTTGCATGGAAAATATGACATTTTTATGCATGTGAACTGATAAAAGAATATTCACCAGTGTACCATGCATGCCATTTTCAAAATAAAATTTAAAACCTAAAATGCATAGAGTTTCTCTAGTGTGATAACCTAGCAGCTCTTAGTTGGTGACTGTCTCACTATTGTTAGCTTCCTTTAAGTTTCCTGTGCTCCCTGTAGGTTTGGATATCACTTTTATTAGTTCTTATTAAGACTGAACGATTAATTGCATTTGCGATATTATCACGATGTAATAAAACGAGATTTTCTAATAAGGTAAGCGTATTGTGGCGATCGGCGCCTGCGTCACACACACAGCCACCAGTCTGCTCAGGAAATATCTGTAAAACCGCGTTTCAAACTAAGCGCCTAAGTCCGAAAGAGGCCCAGTCTGTCCCCAGTTACAGCCTGGTTAAAGCCGGTGCGCCGCTCACCAGCATCGGATGCTGCGGGGGAGGAGGGCGACTCCGGTGTTGTCGGAGAATTATTAAGCTTGTCTATTAAACACGAGAGGTGTCACTCTGTTCTATTTTCGTTAGCTAACTTTTGAGTTGAACCTCAAACTGAGTATTGTTAGTTTGCTAACGGGGATACAGAAAGATGGACTCCAGATGATTTGAACTGAGATAAGGACTCATTAATTGGTGGTTGAACTGTGGGTTTTGTATTGAGCTCTTACTGTATAATAGCCCGTGGTGAAAAGGTAGGCTGATCTGATGATATTATTTCATATTATTTAATGCCATGACTTGACTCAAATTGCTTATTGCTCATAATAATAATTCTACCTAATTCATCATAACACAGGCCTGACCCACAAGAAAGAAGAGTGTATGTTTAATCTGTCTAATATTGTGTTGGTCATACTATACACTGATTTACTGCTTGTCCGTTTTGAATAATACAGTAGGTAAAGAGCTTAAAAATGTATCGCAAATTAAATCGCAATCGCAGTATTTGTAAAAAAAATTGTAATTAGATTATTTTCCAAAATCATTCAGCCTAGCCCAGTAAGTCAATAAGCTTATTAAAAAGCAGATTTTTTTGATGATTTCCTGACTTGTCGGTATTTGGAACTGGTTATAATTCACAACCAGATATCGATACTCAATCATGGTTCTTTAAAGAGGTGGTATTATGCTTTTTGGCTTTTTCCCTCTTCTTTATTGCGTTTATATCTTTTTTTGTTCATGTAATAGCTTTGCAAAGTGAAAAAGCCCAAAGTCCAGCCCAAAGTGAATTCCCATCTCCCACAGAAAACTCTGCTCTGAACTGTCTGAAAACAGCTCCTTTGTAGTCCAGCTGTTTCCCTTTCATCCCTGTGACGAAACAGGGATGAAAAGGTCATATAATGCTCTCCAAGCGGCTAGTCTGACGCACCCTCAGAAATGCTGGTGGAAAAACACTGAGCTGCAGCACACACACACATAGCTAAAACGAAAATTGAAAATTAAACTTTGTAAACCTGTTCTTGTACAACCCCTAAATAAGATTTTGAGCCTGAAAGTGAGCATAATACCACCTCTTTAAAATTCAACATAGCTGATGTAATCGAAGGGCCAAAGGAACTAAAACCAAAGCTAATTTATAACATTTGGATTGACTCTTTGGTAAATTTGATAAAATCGTTGTTTGTCATTCAGAGAATATTTCCTTTTATGTAACATTTTATCTGACAAACAATAATACAGGTTTACAGGGACCCCTTTTTGAATGTTAATTTTTATTAAGAAAATAAATGGCATGCTTTTATCATGTTTCCAACCAACTTAGATGAAAATAAAAAGTCACACTGTTGCATTTCACCTGAAGTGATCACTATTATCATACTGAAAATAAAGGGGTTCTACGTTGTTGTTGTTCTTTCTGCAGTTTGAGACCTTCTCTCATCGAGTACCTGAGTTACAATCTGAACTTCATGAGTGTCTTGGTGGGGCCATGTACTAACTATAAGGATTACATAGACTTCATAGCGGGCAGACACATCAGCAGGAGGCTCAGACAGCAATCGGGGACATGTAATGGGCAGAACGGCTACGATAAGACACCGGACCCATCACCTCTTGTAAGTTCATGAATGCATATCTGGTTGCTGCTCTCTACGGATTTTATCTGATAACACAGCATAACTGGGGACTATAGCAGGGGTGTATTTAAATCTGTCTATTCTAGACCATTTCTCTTGCAGCCTTCTCATAGTTTCATTTTTGTATTCACTGAGACTTCTCGTATCAGGAGGTGTGTCGTGAGACAGAGCTCACTGTCACATTTATGCTTTGTTCTCTTGTATTTGAAAACCAGCCTAATGTCACATCCTTTATGCTGTCTGAAATCTCAAATAATCTCACCATAAAGCAGTGATTATCCTTGTTCCTTGGTCCATGTGGTTGGTCTGAAGCTTGGAAGTTTAAGTGTAAAGAGGCAGTAATAAAAATAGACACTTCTTGGCTGGTGTGGACTAACCTGAAACAATGTCTCCTAAACCAGTGGTTCTCAAAGTGGGTCCAGGAGTGCGTGAGGGGGTTCTCAGCAAAAAGGGGAAACATTTATTTTCACTCTAATTCCATAAGAAACACAGTGACAGAATGCAACCCATGATTTTGGTCATGGGTTTCATACACTTTCTGTAACGAAACATCTAAAAGCAAAACTACTATCAGATGGGGGGCCCTGGGACAAAATGTTATCAAAAGGGGATCAGTGGTCTAATTTGTGTCAGTTTAAGGATCCTTGACGTGACGAAGTTTGAGAACCACTGTCCTAAAGTTGTCCTGGAGTTATTCTTTAGCAGCTTGTGACTCATTTCCTCGAGGTCCAATAGGATTGGGACATACACAAACCCAATCTGTTCTGCTCAATAGGAAGAAGAAAAAAGCGTAACCTGAGATTTGCTAGAGAGTAAATGGAGATAGGGAACGGTTTCACTAGAGCGTAGTAACAAACTAATGTTGGGCTCCTTATCTTAAATTTGCTCTGAAATGGTGACACACATCATTCCAACATTAATGGATTATTAATTATCCAGCTTAATCATAACTAATGGCCATAAACATAGCCATTGACATATTAAATATTTAATGGTTAATTAAAATAATATTTTGGAGTGACTTGGATTTTCTCTACAGAAAGCTGTCTTTTGGAAATTGCTGGTCTGCTGCGGCTGTATGCTGTTCTTCCTCACTGTAACTCGGTCCTTGCCAATAACGTACAACGTGGACCCCCACTTTGTCAGCCACGCCCCCTTTCTCACCAGGCTCACCTATGCTTTCTTCTCCATACAAGCAGCAAGGCCCAAATTCTACTTCGCCTGGACACTAGGTGAGGCACTGTCTGTGCGTTTCAGTTGTAGTTAGCTAATTAACAGCTGGTATAATAGGATCATGAGCTACATTGTTTGCCACGGAGGTCATGTGATCCCACCCCCTTCCTCCTTCCTCCATCCTGTCAGCTGATGCAGTCAACAACGCTGCAGGTTATGGTTTCCTGGGGATGGATGAAAATGGAAAGCCATCTTGGAACCTCATCTGCAACCTCAACATCTTGGGGATTGAGGTACCTTCAATGTTTAACATGATCCAAAAAACAGAATATAGTCTCCCTTACTGTGTGAAATTTCATGCATACTCATGCTGGTCAAAATCCAGCAGTGACTTAAGGATTGGAGCACACAGTTACTGTTATGTGGTTATTGTTGTTTGTTTATCTTTTTTCAGAGCGCAACCAGCTTCAAGACCTTTATAGACAACTGGAATATTCGAACGGGGATTTGGCTCAAGACGTAAGTGCTGCAAATGTGAACTTCAGTACTCATGAGCACAGTCAGAAGAAATTTACTCAGCTTTCCATTTCACAAACTCTCGTCTGCAGGGTGTGTTATGACCGAGCCCCCAAGCACAGGTTGGCATTGACCTTTATCCTGTCTGCGTTGTGGCATGGTGTTTATCCAGGGTACTATTTCACCTTCATCACTGCCATCCCCATCACCATGGCAGCACGAACTGTGAGTGCTCCATTATTATTATTATTATATCAAAGCAAAATATTGCAGCTATTTAAGGAACGTAATAAACTCTTGTCATGCAACTTGGGTTGCAATTGGGTTAGTTGGGTTGGTTGGGCGATGTCTACAAAATTTCCATCGGATGATGTCAACATTGAAACATTGGGACGGACAATGGCCTCGGGGGGCGCGCACACGCGTGCGGGGAGATAGCGGTCATCTTATGTGCATGTGTTCACTCGCACAGACTTTACTTGATTAAAAACTTGGTAGCCTATGACGTTACAAGTCTGTAAGTATGGACCAGGTAAAGCAGTATTGGACACACAGGGTGCAGATGTTGGTTTCGGTTGTTTGATAGGCTACTTGTTTGATAGGCCACTTGTGGGCTTGTCATTAACAAGCCCACAAGTGGCTCACTTGCTGCCGTGATAACAGATCGGGTGAAAAAATACGGAAAAAAGACGAGTTCTGGTTCTTTTAGGCGACTTTGTAAAACGTACTACTAATGGAGAACATGGGATAGATGGGCGAGGGGGGATACAGACAGAGGTGGGGCAAGTCGGTGTAGGCCTCTTATGTGTCTTTCTGAGTGGGAGGAGATGAGAATTCAGAGGAAGGTGCAAAGCATATTTAAAATTTATAATAATGTTCATGGTTATTACAACCTGCTTTCACATGGTGGTATGTGAAAATTTTGATTTTTTTTTTTTCAATCATGATGCCTGCTCAACCATCGACCATCTGTCAGCCATCGCTGATGGACGATGGCATCGTCTATTGGCCCAACCCTAGTGGGAATTACATCAACAAATACACCAATAATTTCTATCATTGCTATTATTACTGTTATTATTATTATCATTAACATTACTATAAATATCTGTACCATTTTTCATTCAGTCTATAGCAACATTACCTTTACTGTCTGTACCTCTATGTGTATACTGTGTAGGTTGCCTCCCTCTGCTCTCTCTCTCTCTCTCTCTCTCTTTCTCTTGCTCTCTCTCTCCCCCTCACCCCCAACCGGTCGAGGCAGATGGCCGCCCACCCTGAGCCATGGTTCTGCTCGAGGTTTCTGCCTCTTAAAGGAAGTTTTTCCTTGCCTCTGTCAGCCTAGTGCTTGCTCTTGGTGGGAATTGTTGGGCTTCTGTAAATAACTTCAGAGTATGGTCTAGACCTGCTCTTTATGAAAAGCGCTGTGAGATAACTGTTGTTGTGATTTGGCGCTGTATAAATAAAATTGAATTGAATTGAATTGAATTTCACTGGTGTGAAAACAGTTATTTATCCCTCTGTCTCTCCCCACCAGGTACGGAAGTCTGTTCGCCACTACTTCCTGGGCTTCAGAGGCTTGAAGCTGGGTTATGACATCTTAACTTGGGCAGCCACCCAGCTGGCCATCTGCTACACCGTCATGCCTTTTCTACTTCTTGCAGTAGAACCCACTTTGGTTTATTACAGGTATGTAATACTTATTTTTAGTCTACTTATACTCTTAAGATCAATTCATGCTTGCCAAATTCGTGTGACTGCGGAGGTTCAGCTGCCTACGTCTGCAAAGTTCGTTGCGTACCACTTTGTAGACGTCTGCATGCTACCCAAAAGTTGTGAACAGACCGACTGTACGTAGTATAAGTGGGCTCGCTGCACATGCGCCATGTACTGCTGATACTTCTCTTTGTCACTGCTCCTAATTTCTTTCCACAGTATATTGTATTCCCCAGTTTTGGTCCACATCTTGTCAATCAGTCACACGCACATTCTCTTAACTCAACTGAACTTCTAAATGTTGGGGTTGGAATCACCAGAGGACCCACAATACGATATTATCCTGATACTTATGTCACGATACGATATTATTGCAATTTTAAAAATATTGAGATATATTGCAATTTATTACCTTTTTTCCATCTTCAAATGGTGTCCCCATAGGAAAACCCGTTTTCTATTGGACTGAAAAAAGCAACGGATTTTATAGTACCAAAAAGTAAAATTTTCATGTACAATTTATGTAATAAAAGATCGATACTTGACGTCTGTGTATCGATACAATATTGCCACGGAAAATATCGCAATACTATACTGTATTGATTTTTCCCCCCACCCCTACTTAAACGCAAGACTGCATGTGGAGCCGCTGTGCACGTGCCAATCTGCAGCTAACTGCATAATTTATATTAAAATTTGAAGAAACTTTTACATGAGAAGGGTTATACGGTGAGGTGTAGTAATGAGATATGAGTGCCAGTGCATCTGTCGTTTTGTCATCTCTGAACTAATTTTTGTTGCTATTTTTAATTTGTATTCTGTCCTTGTACAATATTTGTGATAGCTGGCGCCCATGAGTTTGTGGGCTTTGAAGTCTGCTCCTGGGACATTTTTTGCAGAGTATACATGGTGTGTTGCCACAAATGTGTCTGAAGTGTTTTTGAGGATCCATCCAACCATCTGTCATACTAAAAATTTTCTGTCCATCCCCTGATTGACTAATTGTTGCAGCTGTTGTATTAATGTATTTACAGGCTCTTAGTGGTATTTAGATGGTATATTAAGAGCCACTATTCCAGCAATGCCCTTTCTTCAGGCTGAACTGTGCCTATGAATTGTCCTTTTTATATACATATCAAAATATTCCACCTTTTTGTTTGGTAAATTATATTAGCTCTATAACTTGGTCACATTTTCCTACTAATCAACATTTGAGAACGTTACACTCTGCTTTTCTTCCTTTCTTTCACAGGTCTATGTACTTCCACGTGCACATCATCAGCATTCTGGCTGTGATCGCCCTGCATTGGAAACACAAACCCAGGGAACCCTCTGCCACCACCAAAACGTTTTCCTCCGCCTCCTTCTCGTCTTCGTGCTCAGCCCAGTGCCAGCCTGTTCACTCCAACAACAATGACAAAGTAGACTGAAAATCCCCTCTACGTGTTCTTTTACCAGGCTCTCAGTCCACGGTGTTCTCCCTGAGACAAGCAAAAGGGCATTCAGCCAATTTAAAATGGGAAAACATTATTATTTATTTTTTTTGGACAACACGAACTAAAACTTTGCTGGTATGATACAATGCAGGATATAAACCTTTGCCACTGGACGTACATGGGGCTTTCGGTCATATTGTAAAATTAAGACAGTACGTCCACCTGCCCCAACAACAATACAACAGTGTGAGGAGAGAAAGAGACTCACTTTCTTTCCTGTCCTCTATCTGCACTGACCTGCCAGCACATTGTGAGAGCAGCTCAAAAACAGGTCACAAATACCAGGACACACACACACACACACACATATACTCATGCAACAGACACTCAACAGCCAGACGCTAGGAAACAAATATGCACATACACGCTCATACTTGGTCACAATCGTACAAAGGCTACTCTTGTGTTGCCACAACAAAAGAGCATGCCAAGAGGAGAGAAAGCTCTGGTTTATATGTGTGTGTGTGTGTGATCATCTACACTCTGTCACGTCCCACCAACCTCTGTCACTTACTGTGTGTGCACGCGCGTGACCTTGTCATGAAAAACTGTGGACTGCGTATGTATTTCTCCCACTTTTAGTTTGTAGTGGCTGGATGTAAAAGACATTTGAAATACCATTTAGACCATGCAGCTCTCAAACTGTCCAGTGAAACCATTGCTAATGAAGTCTTTTAAACACAGGATGGCAGCTCCTCCTGGTGAGTTGACTTGACTATGCTGTAGAACAAGAAAACACTTTATTATAGTTTCTATGGATAATCATTGGGCTTTAGCTATACCCCTGTAAACATAATGAAAAAAGCTAACAAACACTTAAAGAATAAATTGTGCAAAAGTACAGCAACAAGCTTTTGCTTATGTTGCTTTGCATTGCACAATTGCATGCACAAAGCAAAAGCATGTAATTTTTAATAATATAGTGAGAGTAGTCCCCAAGAAATCTCCTTTTGTGCTGAAGCAGTAGGGAATTTAATAGTAACGTAGTCATTGATGTGTACTTACTATGTGAATGGTGCTGGATACCTGTTATCATATACAGTAATAGTAACAGTAATAGAACACAAAGCCATGGTGAAACTGAGAGGATATACATTTGAAGTTTCTCTTTTTGGGAGGCACTGAAAGAATGGGAAAATATGATCAAAAATAGGAATTCATAAATCAAATGTATAACTTCTGAGTAGGAGAGAGGTGCTGTGTTCATTCTGTGGTTCTTTGTGAAAAAGAACACATTTGAAAACTGTTTACCAGAGCTTATCAGCAGCTGCAGGTTGATTGAACAGAGGCATCTGTTGGTTGTTTGTATTGTCTGAACTCTGCTGAATTAAATAATGAAGGTAAGCCAAAAGACTGAAACCGCTACGCTGCAGCATTTGCCAACGCAACTTCATACCAACTATGAACAGAAAGCTTGTTTTTCCACCGATATTACAGTTTCAAAATTCAAAATATCTTGTCTTCACTAGTTTTTACTTTTGCACCATCAAACTTGATGAGTCCGAGGGCGTTGCTCATGATTAGAGGTGAGTAAAGCATGGTGAACAACAAACACAAAAAGATGCATTTTTAATAATTATTTTGCTATTTTGTATTATCAAGAAGTTATCACTCGAGGTTTGGGAGCATTTGGGGCAGCACAGTGGTTTAGTTATTATTGATGCTACCTTGTGCAAGTTAGCACGTTAGCTCTCAGTTACATTTATGGGTTGGTTGGTTGGTTTGCTAACAATGCTAATAAGCTGCGGTGCAAGGATATTTTCTTTTGGAAGTGGAACTGCCTGGTGAAGAAAAAATTATATTACACTTGAAAATGCCAGGTTGTCCCTTACATTGTATGGGTTGCCTAATGAAAATGCTATTTCTTTCTTTGGGTAGCTGTAGCATGTTTATCTGTTTCATCATGTTGGAGACACAATCTGTGTATTGTATTACCTGCTTTTGATTTTAATCTCAACGTACTGTTTGCAAGATTTTTATTTTGGACTTGCCTGTTTTGACTCAGTTTACACATTGACTCCACCCTCTAATTCTTAATGTGTTAAGCCTCAGACTAGAGCCTTTTTATACAAGAAGAAGAATCAAAGACACATGTACACATGTTTTCTTTTATCAGGAGGGTGTATCAAAATTACAATAAATAATATATAAATCCAGCAGGAGAATTATTTAAGATTTCAAGGGAAACAAGAGGGGGGACATACATATTAACCTGCTATCACATTAACCTCTTTCTGTCTAAATCTTTTAGGTAACTTTGGGGGAAAGTTACCCAAAAGATTACAGGGATATACATTACTAGGGATATACATTTTTTCTTGATTATTTTTAGTGTTTAACTGCACTTTAGTACCTCTATTGGAGTTAATGAAGCATCAGTAATGACTGCTCTGGGGACCTGAAAAAGCTAATGTCATAGGCTGACTGCACCCAAACTTCCCAAGACATGTGTGCGCTGAAAAGAGAAATCTTCCCAAGTGTGGCTTCACTATAACATGGAATTGGTGTTGTGAAACAATCCCCTTATTAACTGAAAAGGAACTTGATGTAAACTTCTATATTTGTTGTTGTGATCAGTAACATGTTCATTGCACTGTATGTCTGCGTGTTGCTAATATTTTTAGTGCAGTTAAATAAGCAGAGTGGCACATGTTCAGTATGAATGTTTTGTCAGAATGAGCATCTATTTGAATGACTTAACACTGATTATAAGATATTTTTGTATGTGTTTTTACAGCATGTATGTGGGATCAAATATACTGAGTGAAACTGTGTACGCATGTGTGTGAGAAAGAGATGCTGTCTTTTTAACCTATTGCTCCATTTTAGAATGTTATGGAGGAAAGGGTGAGTGGTATAAAAATACAGTAAATAATGAGTGAAACTAATTTTTATTTGTCCAAGTTTGAGAATTCTGACATAAAATGTTTTATTTATAAGTAGGTATTAAGGTATATAATTAATAATAATGAAGAATTACAAACCATTATGAAGACAAAGATGTCAGTTTGTGTGTCTTTTAGGAACAAGTAAAACCTCTGTTCAATAATTCCAGGTGCCAGTGAGTTGTGTTTGTTTTCCATCTGTTAGTCACATTTTACGCCGTCTCAGTTACACCATCAAGTCTTGTCTTTGATGATACTGTCAAAGTGCCTGCCTCTCTGGCCCTGGTGTCACCTGTGTGTTTCTTTACTCAGTATGAGACTGATTGTCCTCTCTGTGCAGAAAATAACAATGTGGAGCAATGTAAATGGCTGTACGACCCTCATTGTTCCTACAAACACAATCGTTTAAAAGGTTTCTTAAGACCCACTACCCCTGCAATGTTTCTTGACATGATTTGCGTTGATACTTATGAATGTCTGTATGCATGTCTGTGTGTTTATGCATGTATCTCAGTACCAGTTTCTTGTGATAATGTTGCTCAGTTATGTTATGTGTCAAAGCACTTTGGCATGCACAAACGTGGTTTGTTTTTAAAGCGCTCTATAAATAAATCTGACCATGAAAACTAGTCCTCTATATCGACTCAATACACAGGTGGACAGCAGGGACAAGGTGGTAGATTAAATGTTTCCCACTTTTTGTGTCTGTGTGCATAGAAGTGAGGCTTTAAAACCTTTTAATGTAGTGACATATTCTGTTAGTGTGTACTGATCTCTCTGTACACACAGCTGCAGTAAGTCAGCAGATTGCCTGGGTGTGGAGCAGCGAGACGCCACAAAGCAAAAGCTTTTTTCATTTCTAATGGATTCCAGCTCTTTATCAAATGAACAATATCACGTTCCCTGCTTCCATTCAATAATGAAAGAAAACTAATTTTGTCCATTGCGACTATAATGACCAAATCTGTGCTCATGTTTCTGCTTCTCTTAAAATCCCACCACATTCAGTTTGCTTTTGCTGCTCATCATCTCTGCAAAAGGTTTTTCTATAGTGCTATATTAGCCGCAGTGAATTCTAATTAAAGAAACTAATGTGGTGAGGACACATGCATCATCAAATTGCCAAATAGTAACATTAAATTGCACTTTATTATTCATAATTATTGCAGTGAAAGACTAGAGCCAGCACCCAATACTCTCCCAATATCTCACTGTATATTTAATAAGAGGTACCAGCAGATAATCTCACATTCTCACGTTCATTAGTATTTTAGCCTATGCCTACAAGTGATAATCTTTATAACACCTTCAGTAAAACATTAAAATGTCATGTGATCAATATGCTGTACCACACAGGAGTAGGTCCATTATTGTGACTGAGATGAATGTCAGTATCATCTTAAACCTGAGAAGTTAATGAACACAGGGCAAGGTGAAGATACAGGGAAAGCCAAACATGCTTGATCTCACATTTTATCTATCTTCAGTGAATTAATGTCAGCAGCTAATATAAATGTTTTCTCTTTTGGTGAAAAAAGGCTAATTTAGTAAGACAGAACTGAGTGTTAAATAAATGAATACCTAACTCATGATATAGGAAGATGACCCGCTGTACGTCCCCACAGGTATTTTTAATTTGTCTGTTGGGATCTTCTCAGGACTGTTTGTGTGTGTGTGTGTGTGTGTGTGTGTGTGTGTGTTGTGTGTGTACAGACTTGTTCTTCATTAACTCTCTCCTGTTGCACCAACGTGGGACAACAACTGAATAATTTACAGCATAGCTCTGGCCAACTCCAACCTGAGCAGAGGTCTAATCAAGTGATAAAACTCAATCCCCTCTGGAGTCCAGGGAGCTGTGAGACAGAGCCTGGATAGAGATATAAAATTAGACCCTTTACAAGCAGATATCAATATTAATATTTGTTTTGTTTTTTGCAAAGTGAATGTATCTAATGTGCTATGTGTAGCATATCTCACCAGACCCAGTCTGTATAATAATAATAAAAATAAGTTGTACTTCAAGCATTTATTTGAGTTAAAAGATCAACTGTTATGTATTTGAATCAAAACTACATGGAAACAAATAAACACTTTAAACAAATCCATTTGAAAGAGATAAATTACATTTGCCATAAACTAAAATTTATAATATAATCATGCAGAATGTACTAGGAAAGACCACACCAGGCCAGATGTTTGCAGCCAGGCACTGATCCTAAGTAATCATTGTGATTTCTCTCTTTTTATATAATATACAGTGCACATACTGAATGGATACTTTGAAACAAAAAAATGCTACATGTAGCTTAGCACTGAGCATTTTCTTTAGCACTATGAACCATGTCACAAAATTAGGTCATCCATATTGTCACACACAGATGATGGTACAGAAGACATGACAACGCAGGAAGAAATGTTTTTTTTTATACCCATGTTAACCATGCAGATTTGATTTCATTGCAATTTATTTTCCCATATTGCTAAAGGGACAGAAATACTGTTTGTGCATGGCTGTGCAGCACAGAACAGGCCAAGCCTGTGAGGATATGTTGAAGTGAAAAATTAATTATAAATGTGTACTAATTTTGTCACTTTTGTGTTGCACTTTCAGGCTATAACACCTGTTCAAACCCCCTTGGGTTCAGATAAGTTTAAACTAAGGCCCTATTTCTTAGTTCCTGGAAAGTTAACACTTTGGAGGTTCTGAAGAGGTAAGGTGCTACAGGACCAAAGTCACTTCACCATCTGGGGAACATGTATCTCTGTACCAAATCTCATGGCCATCCATCAAATAGTTGTTGAGATATTTCAGTCTGGACCAAAGTGGTGGTTCATTTTAGAAGATTTTACACACAGAGTTGCTTGTTCTTTGGTCGTTTTCAACAGATTGTCAAATAAGAAGGGCAATGTGGTCTACAAATACTGGACCATGTTCTGTAAACTGTAGGACAGTAATGTCTACATACCGTACCCTGACATGTCTCTGGCTAATGACTCCTGCCTTTCCAAGTCTCCAACTAGTAAAGATTTCCAAATCCTCCGAAACTAAAGTAGGTCCATACAAATTCTGAAAGCAAAAATAACTTCAAAATAACTGAACATTTCATCATTCATTTAATGTGCTTATTCACTCATCTTTGATTTAACATTCCACCTGCATTTCAAAGATAAAATGACATTGATTCAAGCTAATGTATCACCTTTTCAGTACTGTGGTGATCTTTTTTTTTTTTTGCGTTCCTCCCAGTAACACAAATAAGTTTAGTGATGCAATGCAATCCATGAAAAAAGAGGGTAGCCCCAAAATTAGTGTTTTGACACTAGTGTTTTGACACTAGATTATATTTTCTCACCATGACTGACTATGCACTAAAGACAGTCTTAAAGCACTGAGACAGGCAATTTAATGATCCAATGCAAGGAGGCAAATTGCTACTATTATTGAAAACTATTACTATCATTACATTTTGTCCATCAAGCAGACTTTTCTCATAACATTCTGCTCCATCTGTGTCTTTATTGGCTGTCTACAAAGGGAAACACATGAGATTCCTTGTGCTTTGTGCCTGTTTAGACAGAACAGTCAAAAACCTGATATCTTGCATGATGCCATAGTTACTCCTTTTTTTATCCCCTCCAGTTATTCAGGTCCTGCTGCAATTGCACAATTTTAGAACATACTCAAGTTTTGTATTATTCTTAGTAAACATGTACAATAGTTTTTTTATTAGCAGTGCATGCAAGGTGGAAATCAAGCAATCAGATCAAAAATCCTAACTACATCAATATGTTCAACACATTTTCTTCATTTTTATTACTGTTTAGGAACACTGTTAGCTACATAATAAATAATTAAAACACTCAGGGTAAGTCTTCAGAGCATGTTTAGTTATGGACTGTAACAGAGAACGGCCCTACCTGTTGAAAATATACTCACAAGTATTTTTTTGTGCTGACAAACTTTTTTCCCCCCATTCTTAACATTGTTCTTTGAGATAAAGATAATATACAGTATGAACATACATGAATACAAGTCTGAATATTATAACAAAATAAATACATTTTCTGCAAAGACATTCCATTCAGTGACTTGTGGCTGATTCCTTTCATTTCAACTTTTAAACAAATTTGACGCCATAAACAGTCTCCAGTTCTGCTGATGAGATGAGCAACCTGTGCCGGGCAGGTGACAAACAGAACTCATTAAAATATAAATTAGGAACTCAGTGACAGTTGAATTAAGACTTGGATGTATTGGTAGTGTCATCTTGAATGTATCCTTTTTATATGCTTCATGACTGGAAGATGCTGCAGATGACCTACTGTTTTATTTACACATTTAAAAATACAGTAATCAGAGTAATAAATTATAGCCAAGGGAAGCTTAGCAGCTTGTGTTGAGGGGTTCAAATACCAAACAAAAAGCACATGATTTATAATGTATAAATGTGTAACAGTATGAGGTGGAAACTGAACTAAACTACAAACTAAACTGCAAGAAACTTTTCTCTGAATTTCAGCCAGTGGAGGGCAGTAGAGCAGAGACAATTTAATATATTTATAGGTAGAGACATTTCTTTGATGTTGTTGTGCATTTGTATTAAAAAGCAGTAACAGCTTTTTCACAGAATATAAACAGGGAAACAATCATTTTGTTTAGTGTTAAGCCAAATTCAAACTATCTACTTGGCTGTAGTTGTGAGTATTTCTAGGCTGCCCTTATTTGGCTCCATAAGAGAAACTGGACTAGAGGCCTGCATGGTCTCACCATGCACGGAAGACTCGGGTTGTAGTCCAGCTGCAGCTTGGTTGTTGCAGTGATAGAGGACATTTAAACATCAATTATATAATATTGGAGCCAGAGGGTTTCAGGTTCAGTGTTGGTATTTATCACTCTCTGCTTTAGCTACTCTGTCTCTCCCTCCCTGTGCTTCTCTCTGTTCCTCTCCTTCCTGCTCAAACCTTCTGAAAGTAACACACCCTTTTCTTAAATGTTAGATTCGGTTGAACTGCACCTACCTGGTTTCCTACAGTACATTTTGTGCATGTTGCCTCTTGGGGTGATTATTACAAAGCACACAAACATATCATATAAATTTCATCACCACCAGCAAAAAAATCAGCTAGCAGGTGTTCCATATCTAACCAACCTGCATTGTCACTAAAAAAAGATGACTGTCATGGAGTGGGAATGAGGCAGGCTGGCATGACTTCATTTAAGATTGTGACATCATAAAAAGGGTAGGCATGCTTGTAAATCTGAAGAATTACTTTAAATAAGAAGAACTACTTTGTGTGGAAGGGTTCATGTTTATATGAAAAAGGGGCCTGCTTTCCTTGACTCATCATCCTTAAAACTGATAAAGAAACACAGCAAGGTCTTCAAATCATGGTTTAACACTGCTGAATCAAGCCATTGGCCTCCCTCTTTGCTTAGACTTTCTGACAATATACAAGAAACCTTCAATGTCAGAATGCCATTTAAGACATAAGTTTTTTTTGTCTCGCATTGGTTCCAAAGTATGTCGTGATATTTTAGCCTCTACCCTTACTTGCAATCTAACCATCTAGAGTCAGAGGTTTATATATTTAACAAACTCGGAGCAGAGGAGAGGAGGAGGTCACCGCTGTGTATCTGAGATAAGTGACTTTCCGCCTGTGTCAGTCAGTCAAAACAAGGTGAGGTTACGGTGCGATAGTTGAGTAACAGCAGTCCAAAGAATCAACTGCCTCTTGTCTCTTCAAGAGATGGTCAGGTACCTGTGCTTAAGTTCAAAGTCTACAATCAAATAATATCTAAAATCCTCTTCAGAATACCCTTGATAGTTTGACCGGCCCTTGCAAAGTAACCAGACACGGCCAGTCAGGACCAGTTTAAAGTATTCTAATGGATTCAAAATAGTATTTATCTCCGGCGAGTTGACAGTTTCAGTTTTTGCCGCTCTCTGTTGGAGCAGGTGGTGGTTGTGTTTTCTCCTTCGCCTGGCTTTTTTTCTTCTCATCATCGTCCTTGAAGAACAGAAGAGGAAACATGCCAAGGAGACAGCCGATGCCAACGCCAAGGGCTTTACCCTGCACAGAGGAAAACGGAAGTAAGGGACTAATATTGACAAAGCTTTTTAAGAAAATTGGGTTTTCAATTACCCGCACAACAACAAAGTCCAGCTTTACAGCTCAGGTTTCCAGTAAAAAAAAAAAAAAAGCCTCTTACATTTGACAAGCAACTTTTAAAAATCCTTTATTTAAATGTACACTTTGGTTTGTCCTGCTTTTAGACATCACTTTCACACTACACTTCCACATGTATTCTACATGTTTAAGAAAATAAAGGTATTCCCCAACATGCCAAAACAATTGGCATGATTTTTCACAATCAACCAAGAGGCTTTTAGTGGTAATACTATTGGCTCAAATTAATTAAAGCTAATTACATTTCACACTTCAGCCGTTAAAGCATATTAAAATTTACAAATGTCTAATTTTCTCACACAATGAATGCCTGGTGGAAAGGGAACATCACAGAGACTTCTGTTTCTGTTGTCACTGTACAAACACCTGAACTGGTTTGAGGTTTACAATGCATCACATAACAAACGGAATCCCTCAAGTGCATCTTTGCAGCAGGTTCGTTAACATCCACCCTGACTGCATTTATGCAGCATGTATTATTAGTGTGCTAGGCATTTGTCTGTCTTTCACACTGACATAGAGACAGATAGAGAGCAGAGTGGAGTAAAGGGTTGTAGGTTTCAGTGCGTTATGATGATACCAACCGAGTGACAGCTGACTCTGGTCTGCCACATGTCAGCCTGTTTTGGGCTCAAGTCAGGAATCTGCATTCCCAGCCGAGACGCCAAGGCCTCCACGTAACCTGCCAGCCTATAGAGAGGAAGAAGCAGATGGGAAAGAGACGAATCGAACTCAACATCACTGTAGCAAGCTGCTACTTACTTTGGGGTGGCACACAGAGGTGTTTTGATAAAAACAGATGATGAATTATCTGTTCACTTTGTCAAGTGAACAATTTGATTATCCTTCTTTCATATTGGCATTTCACAAGACAGAAAGCCTGAATTACTCAAACAAATGTGGCGCACACACTCACAGGCATATTAAAATTGTGTTTGTTAAGCTTCAGGCTGGAATTTGCACAGAGATTAAACTTGGAATCACTTATTCATGTTGGGTTTTCTCCAGCTTCACATGATTGTCTCATTTTGATGTTTTTCTCCAATACATGTCATGATCCATTAAACCCTCCATGGAACACCATTGAGCGCAGCAAAGTAAACGACCAAAGTAATCAATAATAAACAAAAAACTAAATAAATCAGAACATTAATGTTCCAATCAGCTCCCTTGTTGCTGCCATCTGTCATAAACCCAGCAGGATGTCAAATATCAGCTCTAATAAAAGAGAGAGCGCTTCCAGCGTGTATAAATGAAGTCACTGCTAGCACTCTTCAGCGCTTTACGCAGATGACAAACAGACTCCAGCAGATAAAGAATAGCGTTCAGTGAGTAACAGAGACGTAACATTAGAAACTCATCAGTCATAAAATAGTGTTTTTGCAGGTTCATTAGTGAATCGATCAACGACCAGAGATGGGTAATCGGTGTTCAGATCCAAAAGTGAACTACAGAAAATGTATAGATTTATTGAAGTTTATAGCAGAGAGAATGGGACAAGATGGCCAATATCGCCCTCAGAGGGGATAAAGGTCACGTTTTATGTCAACATGAATAACAATGTGTACAAGAAGGAAAAAAACCTGAAAAATAAGAATAATGTTAATGTTGGCCATAATTGTAGTTAAATATGCCTGGTTCCATAATAAAAAGTAACGATTTGGGTCTTTGTAGCACCAAAAAAGGATTCAGCACTACCCCTTGTCCTGGCAAAAAAGGCCCTCAAAAAATCTTGTCAAAAGTGTCACATACTGCTTAATAATATCTAAAAAAAACTCCAACTGCAGCTGATGGTAAAAAAAACATTAAGAGTCTCATTATGAGTGGATTGCAGCATCTACTATACAAAGCTGATGGAGCTCTCCTGTGTCTCTCAGTTGCTAATATTTCAGCACCGATCAGAGACCAGCAGACAGAGACACCTGATATACATACTATAAAGCTGGGTTTGTGGTGTAGATGGTGATCTATGTGGTCAACTCAAACTTGCTGCTGCTGTTGCTGTTGGTGGAGGGGAAAAAAATAAAGTGCAGGTCAAGCAGCTCCAGTGTGAGAAAAGAAATTCAAGTCAATATTTTGACCCAGGTCTGGTTCAGTCACTGGCACTAATGGATCCTCAGTTCACTGCGCACACAAATAAGCTGCAGCTGGAGCTGTCGAGTCAGGGGAGAGATAAGTAGCAAGTAGCATATTTGAGAGCGAGACAAGGAGAGAAGGATAGGAAGCCAGTGTGTATGTGTGTTGAGGTATATGTGTGTGCCTGGTGTATGTCAGTAGCTTTTCATCAAAGTAGTGCAGAAATAGAAACTTTTTGTGAGAGATTTTCTTCAGTTTTTATCAATGTAGATGGACTATTAAACTAATAAATCCAAATTAATTATGAGGACAATAATTACATATATCCCAGCAGCCATCTCCATCAATTTCACTGGTGGTGAACTATGATGACAACAGGGGGCAGAATTGAGTCTCTAGTTTCACGGTCAGAGAAATATTATATTTGTATTTATGTATTTTGTATTCTAGTTCTGTTGTGCTCTTCAAATGAATGTTAAATGGGGCATATGATGGAACTCCATCACCAGTTACATTGTTGTTGTTTTCTGCTTTTATGAAGTGTAAACGCATCACTAATCCAAATACTGACACTTACTGACCTTTCAGATTTGTCTGGCATACACCAGTAACGGCACAATAATTGAGACACTCTCGCCTTTGAGTCAAATCCTGTCCAACTATTTCATATACTTGCAACAGCAGAAGACAAAAGAAATCAGGTCTGCATCAGAAAATAAAATAACTGCAGTATTCAAAACAACGACATGATGAAATTTACTGAAAGCAGAGTCAGCTGAGGCCTTGGATCATCTCTTAACACTGCCAGACTCACTGCCTGAAAAGAAGATTTGCTCAAACTAAAACTAGTTTTGTGATGTCTTTCTGGAACAACAAATGAATATCCCTGTTATTTCCGCAATACATGGCACCTGCTGGCAGGCCTTCAAAACCCCGTCTTGATGCACGCACTCGCTCTCACACTGCAGTCAGAAGCAGCTGCCTTGCTGCCATCCACCATTTGTCCTTGTCTATTGTCCAATAAACTTTGTTTTGACGATCATAGGTGTTTGTGACTCCTCTTTTTTGCCTTGATCGTAATTGTGGTCAATAACAAACTGTATTCTGCTGAGTTGGATTTAAATAGTTAAAAGGCACTGGTGCATTTATATTAGAGGGGATTCCTAGGTAATGCAGAGAGCAGTGGTCCTTTGGCAAGAATGTTAATCAGAATCAGCGAGAAAGATCAACTACAGAGACATAATAAATGAGCTCGATAGCAAAAATGGAGTTTTTCAAAATGGGTGGCCAGGGCGTCATTATAGAAATCCTCCGTTGAAAGGATAAACTAGGATTATGCTACATTTTAAATAAGCATCCACCCAAATGAGGTATGCTTGAGCAGAACACTGAATCCCTTCTGGCCTTGAACATTTAAACCTCCTTAAAAATCTAGATTCCCCCTGAGGCGATCAATGATCACACTATTGTTAATCCTGACAAATTTCAAAGGAAAAAAAAAACCTCGGAAATGAAACTATCAATCATCCATTGCCCCCATTTTTTGTCCCTTACAGCCCGCTAATGTGGTTGTTGCCCAGTCTTTCTTTTTTTACTTGGCTGAATGCAATAAGGCTTTACTGGATGCCTGCTCCAGAAAGCCACTGATGCATTGTGCACATAAGGAACACATACAGCAGCTGAGACTCAGTGCCGGAGCATCAGCATCAACCGGCTGAACGGTCAGAATGACTCATGAGCTAAATTATGGACTTCAACGAGGTTAAGCTGGTTTCCTACATCTGTCAAAACGCACAGAGGAAAATCTTTACCCATTACACATTAAAAATGCACACACAGAAACATATGTGGATAGAGCTGCACAGATTGCTCACCACAGGCACCAAACACACACACACTTTATACAAGAGAAGGAAAGCTCAGTCACTGTCTCTTGGTTGAGGAAAACAGACGTTGAGTGGGAGGATTTACAAACAATCACTGCAACGTAATCACCACAATATTGATTGAAGAGACTCCAGAGGAATATGCTGTAGTGACAGCTACATCTATTTGTGCTGTTCGATTACATGCCTGAGAAAATCACACTTCTTGCAGAGAAGCTGCTGCCTTTGCCTTTCACTGGGAGCTCTCGTGGATTGGCGGGCTAATGTGGACGTGAATGGGGTTTAAGCCATGTTTTACATCCTCTCCTACAAGTCATGGCTTCTCTCATAGCCGTGTTTCCCATCTCCAGCAGCTCCTATTACAGGGACTATTATTTGGACTATTACAAATGACTATAACAATTTAGAAATGGTCACTGTTATAGTAGATAGTTTTAATTTACTTATTACATTTACTTTGTGTCTATGTTTATGGATATTTATTTTGTTGTTTCTCACTGCCCTCAGACTATAGATTTATTATGTGAATTATGTGCCACTAATTACAATCTTGTGTGTCTGCAAAAATGTTTATCCACTCCACCCACATGGGCTTGAGGGTTTCTGTAACACAACCAACAGACAAATAAACAATACATTTCCAGCAAATGTAAACTAAAGGATACTGAGGTTTACATCAAGTATATCAGCAACATTTCAATGAATCTGTAGAGCTTTTAATTTAGCTCATTGAGGCAGGGAAGACTGAACCTCATTACATCAAGACTGCCTGAAAATGGGGATCTTGATCCACTTCCAAGTAAACGGCAGTTTGTTAGAAGTCACAATGTAATCTAAGCCAGCTACAGCCTGCAATATATGCAAATTTATGGGTACAAGGACAGACTCACAATTCAGGTGTTTTTATATCTGCTGTTAGTAAAGGTTAGGTTGACAACAGCAAAGATTTCATATAACAATTTAAATTATTTATTATATGCCATTTTTCAAGCAAAAATGCCACAAAAACTGTTGTCACCGTATCAAAATTAAATTCTTTTCACTTTGTTATGATTGCTTTGGACTGTTGTTTAGACAGTAATAGTTAGTTTAGGGCTTGGCGATATGGCCAAAAATGTTATCACGATAAACAAAAAATTCATACCATTTGATATTGATAATTATCAATGTAAATGTAAAATCATTATTTCTTTCAAGTTTAAAGGCTGATTTTTGCTCTTGAGGGAAAATTGAAGAAACCAGATTTGTGTTTTAAAAATTTTCACTTGATGCCAAACAGTGGATCACTTCACAAGTCATTCAAAACTATTATGCTAAAATCTTTAAAAATATATATAATTAGTTAATCTTTTTCAGTCTCTTTTCCTAAACAAAATAAATTATCCTAATAAAAATATGAAGTACTAATTTGTTCGTGATTCAAATCAAACATTTAATGACAATGTATTGAACATTTGCTAAATTTTTATTGAGGAAAATTATATTGCGATAATTATCATTATTGTGTTACTGCCAAGTTAATTATAGCCCTGGTTCATAATACACGTCAACCATGCAGTCAAGCGTGGTTTGTTTTAAATTGGCCATGCCACAAGCTGTCTTTAACCTAGTGGAGTAATAGTCGGTCCAAAAAGCTATTCACTGTTCAAGTGGTTCACATGCAAATTGGGCAATGTGGATCTGAGCAAACTAAATACTAAAACTGCAACAAGTTTGCAGTAAAGATGCATCTGGAGTCTCCTTGCGCCATCTTCTGATCAAAGTTTACCCTTAACCTCAGCAGGAAGTCTACTGAGCCTCCTCCTCAGCTCCCAAGACCCACTAAAGTGCCACCAACTCCCAGAGTAATCTAACGCACAGGGTTCATATGTGTGCACCCAAGCCTTTTGTCTTTAAATTAACATAAGCGGAGATGCAAATGTTGCAGTGAAGGACACTTGCAGGAGCTCCACTGAGACGATGCGTAACAGACAAACAGCCTTCACACTCACCAGTGTAGATCTATCACCATAACAACCCTCTCGTCTGCTCTAATCGAGTCTCACCTTGACAAACTGGCCACAAGGGCTCATCTTTCCAACTATGATTGAGTGGTAAACAGTCAAACACAGAGGCAAAACTGTGTGTGTGTGTGTAGTCCACTGAGAGTGCTTACAAAGGCCAGAACAACTTAGCTAATCCATCAAACTAAAACGATGCAAAAGTCTGTGTGTTTATTATCTTGTCTGTTTTGCTGACTCTCGCTGTATAAATTCGAGTAATTATCTGTTCTATCACTAAATAATCGCTGAAATACAAAAAACAGCCTGCTAGTGACACACGGTTGGCGGCCTCTTCCATTACTGAAGTACTGTGATGGTTAACCCCATGAAGCAAGTTAGGAGGCCGATTATGATCCCTGCGGCCACCAGGAGGCTCTGAAGAGGATCAGCTGATTGAACCTTATAATGCATTGCAATCTTTTGAAGGGATCCAAAACAAAGGTGTTTTTTTCCCAGGCTGAAAAAAAATCAGCTTAACTTCTCATGGATCATTTTATGTTTTTATTGATCAAACTTGCTCACATGCTGCAGACAACTGTGGCAGGTAGCTGGGATCACACTTGTCACTCATTGTTCTGATTGAGTTTTACTTCAGCTGGAGTAGAAAAATAGAGATCAGTACACTTGAATCTGGACTTCAGGCATTTTTAGTGAGGAGCTGGAATATTATTTTTTATTTTTTATTTTACATCCTGTGATATTAAGGTTAGTAGGTGAGCAATTAAAATTCAGTCCATGATATAACAATGTATATAGCAAAATATAATATTGGTTATTAGAACCATAGTTATATTAGGTGTCAGATAAATAATATTATATATAAAATCTACTCTACAGCAAAATCCAATGTAATCCCAGTATGATTAATGAAGAACATTTTTTTTACTTATGCAAGTGAAGTACCTTTCACTGAAAGGAGTGGAGAGGGATGGTAAACCTCTACCTCCATAATGCCATTCAAAAAATCACTGGAATATTATAATTTGTGAATACCTGGGTCAACAAGACTCTGTTTTATATTATTACCATGTTTTTTCTTAACATTTCATCAAATGAGTGAATGAGGGTATTCATTCAAAATCACTGAATTGTTTCTGTTCTCCTACAACCTCCCATGATTTGCAGAAATTTTAAGGATAATAGTTATGTCTGTCTGTGTGCTTGTGTGTCAGAGTGTGTGCCTTGGTGTGTGTATGTGTTAAAATTCTTACCCCAGTCCTGCCAGATCAGACACAAGGTTGCCAAGGGCAGCAGCTGTAGAAAATGCGAGAAAGGAAAGAGACATGATTACAAAATGAGTTAGGAAATTGAGTTTCTGCTGAGGGCAGCCAAAAGACACAGATTGTGTTTGTCTGTGATTTTTCATTATATGAAGCAACAGAAATGACACACTTTTCCCATGTACCACTGGCAGGCACCTGGAGTGGTCTGCCAGCAGACAGTGTTACTAAATTCATTCCCCTCATTGTCAATTTATATAAAGGCATGACGTTAGGACAAAAAACGTACTGGACAGCAACTTGTGAGCTACACAAGATGTGAGAACAAAATGTGAGTGTAGTGTAGTTAAAGTGTACGTACATCAGAAATATTAGTCGTGATGGAGTGCTCCTAAATAGTCTCCTGAAATCTCCTTCGACCCTTTTAGATTATAGAGACACAACTTTATTAAAGCTTGTATCTCTAACTGAAGATGAGGTGTTGGCTAGGAGCTGGAGAGACAAATGCACTTCAATTATCTTTACATGCCTTACTCTATTTCCCTTTGGTACTTAATATTGATAATATTACACCACATGTTGCACGAGTGGTCACTTGCATTGCAGAGGACAGGAACAATGCAGGAAGCAGCATGTTTGGACCAGTACGCATGTAGTAATATTTAGCCTCATCCCGGTCTTTCTGTGTGGAGTTTACATGGTCTCTGCGTGGGTTCTTTGCGGGTGCTCCGGCTTCCTCCCACAATCCAAAGACATGCGGACTAGGTTAATTGGTGACTCTGTCCTTAGGTGTACGTGTGCCTGGTTGTTTGTCTATGTGTGGTCCTGCGATGGACTGGTGACCTGTCCAGGGTGTACCCCGCCTTTCGCCCGATGTACACAGGATGAGCGGTTGATAAGCTGGATTTATGATGGACAACCACAGAGAACTATGGGCTCATTAAGGAGGTGCTGCTGAAGCTGTTGACTCGCTCCCTCAGTCTAATAGCTTTACATGAACAATCTGAACAGGAGAGCAGCACTTCTTCACAAAGTGCCCAAGGAAAAGAGGATGGGAGTCAAAATGACTAATGCAACAAGTGCAAGGAGCAGAACTGTGTGTCATTATCACTGAATATATCTGGAAATCTGTCACTAGGTGGAGCAGTGCTGCAGGAGTGGATTGGGAGACAGTGAGTTAAAGAATCTGCTTGTTCTGCTGCTTGTACCTTACGGTAGTGGTGGCTCCTAAAAGAGAGAATAAAGTCTGTGCTTTGCTTGTGTTCTCTCTGCTATCCATGACCCTGACTTCAGAGTATTGCTGCAGCTGCAGCAGTGGCACACACTCCCTCAGGGGAACACAAACAAACCAGTAGTGCCATCTCTGCTAAGGCACAATATCCATCTTACTCTGACAGAAAGCCTTGAGTGCTTCAATCCAACGGACTTTCTGCTTCTGTAGTAAAAAAAAAAGTTCAACACAACATATAATGTACCCAAACCAGACTTTCTGCCTACTGACAATCTGCAGTTGTACATCTGAACAAAAACACACCTGCACCCACATTAATAAGCACAGAGGAATTCATCAGATAAAACTCCAAAGAGTCGCAGTGTAATTAGAAGTCCGTGTGTGCAGAGATCTAGGGAAGTGTTATTTACGGTGTCTCTGACCTTGTTGAAGAGAGACTCGCCTGCCTGCTGGAACAAAGCATTAATGTTAATAAGCTGCTGGTTTGTCTGTATTTGGCGCAAATCAAGCATATTAGCTTGTTGCTCTGTGAGAAGCTCTTTGGGTGATGTTATTGCTACTTCAGAGTGAAATGACAGAGGCAGGGCAACAGGAAGGAAAGTGTGCAAATTTGTAATTCTTGGCCAAGTTCAGTGCCAAAACACACAAAGCAGATTTGAGATAATTGAGGAGAGCGCTGTATTATTTTAGGCAGAATCTGATTGTAACTCACTGCAGACTTAGACTGAAGATGAAGTGCATTTCATGTTTTAATGTTAACTATATAACAACTTAAGGGCTACACTTCGTCAACTTATATTCGTACCTGACAAATGTTATGTCGCTGTTGCAGTATATCTTGCTCACTAACTATTACTATTCTCTCTAAAATATGGATGTTGGTATATAAGAGCAATGGCATCTCCTCTTACACTGAGGCACTGTAGCTCCTCAATTGGACGCACACACTTGGGCACAATGCAGACAATGTACTCAAAGTAACTGCAGTATTTCCGCTTTTATGAAATCCCAATTTGCCGTTACATTTGTTGTTGCCAGACAATCTATTCTGGGTCACTGTCTCCTGGCAGTGATGGAAGAAGCTTGAAAGAAAAATAATCAGGTTGCAGAGTAAAGATTAATAAAACACGACATGTAGTGATAAAAAAAAGTGCTGGCATTATACACCAGACCGGCAGATGTAATGGGAGAGCCCATTAGGCTTGATTATGTGACTGAACTACTCAAATGTAATTACAAGCCAAGGTCAGCTGTCTGCCTTTAACTCACTGCTCTCTCTGCTCAGACCACCTCCACTGGTTGGTAAGAGGTGCCTTTCCAGAGATGTACATTATTACCGTGTAATAGATGCTTTTCCAACGTTCAGCGAGTAGTAAAACCTTTGTACTCTCACTAATTAGATAAAAGAAAGATGGAGTAAAGTAGAGAGGGAGTGGCTCAAGAGAGTGGTGGTGAGAGTGAGTAAACTGGGTTTGGGTGGGCAGAGCTTGGGCAAAAGTGAGGAACTTTCTAAAACTTTCCAGACCTGCAGCAATATCCGAGACACTATCTGCATGTGTATTATCCACAGACGTCTATTCGTGGAGAAATGGGCTGTGAAACAACAAGAAATAACAGATTGGAGACAGTGGGAACTTTTTATTGGTGTCTCTTGCTGTTATCTGCAAGACTCATTTCAGAGCTGAAGGTCTTAATGTTTACAGACTGAGAAATGCAACTCTCCATACCTGGAGGCTTTCTACAGCAACAGTAACACACACGCACACACACACACACACACACACACACACACACACAACTGTACATAGGTTTACTCACACACAGGTGGGTGTGTATTTACTATATGTGGGCCTACGTGTGTGACTGTATGTGACAGCTGTGAGATGAGTTTGGAAATCGATAAACCAGAGATTAGAAGAAAGGATGTGAAGAAAACCAACATGGAAGCACTAATTTAGTATGATGTGTTAATGTAGGATGTTATTAAGTTCTTAAAGGTTAGGAGAGCTATACTACAAAACAAAATATGATATAATTAAGAGAAAATGATACAGGGACCTGGGAAGGGCATGGGTCTTTGAAGGCAAGAGCAGGTTAGTTTTGTGAGTTAATCACCTAAGATATCATTTTTAATTGATTTAATCATATTTGGAGGTTTTCCCCTTATTACCTCTGTTTAAATTATATAATTGGCCTAACTCAGCAGCAGACCATTTTCTCTATCTTCATTGACCCAGCTGAGCCACATTTGCCTCATGGAAATTGTGTGATTGGTGGACTTGACTACAGCTTTGACACTAGTGCTAAATCACTCTGGACTGAGCGGGATAACTGCAGACCTCCAAATGTCCCCGATGTAGCAGAAATGACAAAAGGAAGATAATGGAGTCTGAGCAATAAAAACTGGGTTGGGGCTCTACTTGAGGAAAAAACAGTAACTCCAAGATTGTTATCTATCAGTGGCTGTGTGGTAGTTTTTTAAAAAAATTTTTCAAATCCCTAATTACCTGGGGATTTCTGCAGTTAGAGCTTACTGTCAAACCTGGGTGGGAAAAATCTCTTTATGCCACTCAAAGATAACAGGCTCTGCCTGTTTACCAGTAGCTGGTCTGAATAATGAATTTAAGATGTTCTACCTGAGTCTGAAACCTGATAACCCTCGTCTCTACAAAACCCCACCAGGGCTAAAATTGTTCCTTTGGCATAATCAAAATCCCAGTCATCCTTTCACTGCAAATGTTTCAAAGTAAAATGGCCACATTTTTAAATTGAAAAACTGGTTGGTGTGAATCTATGAGAGCAGGATGAAGTCAAAAGCTTGTTTGACACATTAAGCACTTCAAAGTGAATATTCAAATGTCTCCTCTCTACAGTTTACTGCTCCTTGCTTTAGTCTACACTGGTCAAGTTTTCTGCATCTCTCCAGTTCCATGTGAAGTAAGAATAAAACAGCTTCAGGCCTCTGCCTCCTCTGCTCTGTTACAGCATCAGCTTCTGTTCCTTTAAGTCTTATAGACAGATTAGTTTATTGTAAACAAAAACAAAAAAACAACAAAAACACACTGCTATCATCACCAGCAGCAACAAAAGAATCAGAAGACGAAAGGGAAGACGTGCAGAGTAGACATGGGAATGCCAGTTGCCCTTTAACTCCTCTGTTTATCTGGAGAGATTTGCAAAATGATTCAAATGGTTTCAGCAGTTCACAAGGGTTGTTTTTACCACCATTAAATATGTAAATAGGGTGCAGTCATCATGCTTCACCTTCTCCTCTTCTTAAATCTCCTGTCAGCATTCACATTCAGCGTAATGTAACATAACAGCCTCAGTGTGTCTACCTGATACATTGAATGGGAACAAGTGATAACATTTATATGCAAATGTGCCTCTTTAAGATAAGTGGATATTCCTACACCCATTCGATCTGCTTGTGAACAGCTTTCTCTAATGTTATCTCACTCTTTTTTGGATTAGTGTCACAGCACTGGTCAGATTGAGAGCAAGGGAGTCACTTGCAGTCTGAAACATGTCAACACAGACATGTAACATCATGAGGTCCTCTTACCAGCCATAGTTGAAATGCCAAGGATCACACCGATGGATAACTCAATCTGTGTGCCCTGTGAATCTCACACACACACACACACACACACACACACACACACACACACACACACACACACACACACACACACACACACACACACACACACACACACACACACACACACACACACACACACACACACACACACACACACAAGTTTATGAGACAAGAAAGATCATGTGTGTCATTCTATAATACAGGTTATACATACAGGTCAATAATACAGGTTATAACATATGAAATTCATCTGTTCATGTTCCTTCTCAATGATATTCAGAGAATAAGCAGCAAAGTTAGCAATGGTAATGGCAATGGTAGCTTCCAGTCAAAGTCTACTTATTACATTACCTACATTAAACACTTTGCTAGAAGCTTTCACTCTTTCAGTTTAGGGTTTCCTGGCTTTAGCACAGACATCCTATCCCATACAAATGGAATAGAGCCTGAGCTCTTTAGGCAGGATGCATTACTCTCACTGACTGAAAGACTAAAAGGGAATGTAAAGTCAATTACAGTTTTAACAAAAAAAAAACTTTTTTTTGTAAAGAGTGAAAACAGCAGTCTGCTGTAAATATTTTATTTAATATCTGCATATTATTACAGTATATACTTTTTTGGTCAAAACTATACCATTTCACTACAGTCTATTTAGCTTTTTTCTCTTTTGTTTCTCCTAAATGTATTTTCCCATTCTTTTTGTCTTTCCACCTCCTTGTAGAGGCCCCCATAAGAATTCCTCATCTCTGTGTTAAAAAATAATGCTGCTGCCACTTTGACTTAAGCTCATAAATTCATTCCATTCCACTGGGTTTAGACTTCATTACCTGAACGACTTCAGAAATACTTAATACTTAATAAAGAGTGGGTTTACTTGTGGCAGCCAAATAATGAAAAAAGTATAGGATGTTAAAAGACAAGGAGGAAAACCATTGATAGCCAAACAATGACTGAGAGCAGATAGGAAATATACTGACAATACAATGGCATCAAACAAAAAAATATTTATTTTTGTGGTTCTTCCTTGACACTTTCACACAAAGCAGTATCATGAGTATATAAAACATATTCTTTATGCACGAGAGTGATGTCCACAAGTGCCCCCTGTGGAAATGACACTCAAACTCTCTAGAATACACCTCCATAGCTGACGTCGAGCTGCTGGAGCTACACACAAAGCTGACAGACTTACAGCGACAATCATGATGCAGTTGTCCAGGAATCCAAATCCAACGAAAGGCAGTGCATTGTGCAGCAGAACTGTAAAATAACAAACACAAACAGTAAATCACCAACAGACAACATATACAGAGAGTATGCAGTGTTTGAATCTACATTAATAAATAGCAAGTTGAGTCCTGCAGGCAGAACTGTAACAGACTGAACACAAACACAAAAGATACAAGAACATGTGACAGAAAATACATTATAAACCCTCGGAAAGAACTGAATGCTTTGTAAGATCTGTCTAAATAAGAGAAGATGTTTCTTTATTAAGCCCACGTAGGGGAATTTCAAGTTGGCACAGCAGCACTGAGGAATGTGATGAAAGAGGAACAAAATACATTAAAAGTACCGTAGAATCAGTTAGCATTCTACGTAGATGAATAAACACTATAAATATATTCGCACTATATACAACATAAATCTCAGAGGTAAAACAAATCATCACTCGCAGTCTCTATCAATATAAACTAGCTATGTTTAGCTAACAGTTCATATTTTCTGATGCATTTAATGCCTTATTTTTATCTATGTTGTACCCATATTTACTTTGTTACATGCTTTGCTAACAAAATTTATATCTTTTCAAATTTCTTAACCTTGTGGGTTCAACATGCCATGGGCCTAGCCATGCCTTCAGTAGTGTTTTACCCTTCCCAGTGCTTCCCTGTCTATCACTGTCTATGTGCAGGGTTATGTGGGAGTGGTCACCCCACCTGGCTCAGCTCCTCCTGCACTCACATCGGCTATCATCTTGTCGCCTCTCAGCCTACACACACCTGCAGTCCATCACAATGTCCTCTCAGCAGTTTATCTATCCTGGCTCATCTCCCACTTGTCACCAGATGATGCCATCCAGCCTCACTCCTCAAACATCAATCACATCTCTCAGCCATACTACCTCTCATTCCATCTCATCCTTGCAAGTTGGTATGAATAAACCCTCTTACTTGTTAATAAACCCCCCTTACTTCTGTGTCTGTGCCCTGCGTTTGGGCCCACCCTGTAAACACTGAATAACACAGAACACAGAATACAGCATAAGGCATCTAAATTATAGTAGATGAAACAACGATATTAATAATTATAAATAAAAATTGGTCTCACATGAGGAAGTGTTAACAGTAGCAACAGTTAAAATACTGAATAAGCAGTAAAATGTAATCCATAAGTACATACTAAAAGTACTATAAGTCAGTGTGTAACACACACACACAATAATTACAGAAGATAGTTTATGAGACTTATATCTTATTTTTATAGCCACCTCACAGTCCTTTTGTGTAAATAATGTCGTAAATATCAAGCAGCACCATTTCCAGACCTAAAAGGCTATCAGAATGTAAATACACACAGTAATGTATTTGTCCTTTTATGTGCATAAAAAGTGTTCCCTGTGTGAGGGGTTAGAAAAGATATACAGTTCAATATAATGTTGGTGCTATGAAAATACATTTTTAATGTGACCCGCTGCCCCAGGGACCTTTAGTCTACTATTGTTGAGGTTCAAGTGAAGTTCAGCCTAGTAACTAACTGGCAGAAAAGGGTTTGCTTTGAGCACAACCACGGCTGAATACCTGTAATTTCTTATTTGCTGCAACTCCCCTTCAGTACATAGTAAGAATGTTCAATCTTGCTGTTTGGGCCACAGTACACAAAACACCTACTCACTCAAATGTTAAACACAGACTTTACTTTAATGCTACACCTGGGGCAACTTTGATCGAATTGTGGAGAACACTCCATTTCTTGGCACTGAGACCTGTAGAAACAAATCCTGGTGTTTGGTTTGTATGCTTCACTGCAGAAATAACAAACACAGACCCATGAGTGAAATCTAACAAGTCTTCTTAACAGTGTTGAGAATGTCCAGCACAGCTTTTTAGTTGACAATGACCTAAAAGGCTCATCCAAACTCCAAACAGCTTTTATGATAGGAATCACCAAATTATTTCCCAATGTGTACCCCTTATCTCCCCTGGACTAAGCTGTTCCAGACTACATTAAACCTGTTAAACAGGATGTTTTAAAACCTTTGATGAGAAAGTGTCTTTCTTTCAGTGTTTTTACCAAATATTCTACAGATCAGATGAGAAAATAAAAATTTTGACTCCTGACTATATAGTTACTGCAATTTGTTGTACTTTGTGATTAAAGTGATTCATTTTAAAGCTGTATGGGGAAATTTTTCAGGGTTGGTAGGGGAATTGTAATACAAAAAAGGCAACCTTAGGTTAACGTTTATAAGGAAAACTAGGCTTCCCTTTTCCTCTGTCTGATTTATCACCACTGATTTTAGACTTTAGCCTTTACTATCCGAGAGAGAGACTTGTCTTCAAAGCCAGTTAAACATAGTAACACACGGATAAAGACAATACATAAAATCCCCATAAATACATTCATACACAGTCAGCGAGGTTCTATGCTATAATGGCAGAGGGGACAAAACTCCTGCTGCAGAGAGCTCTCCTTCATTTAAAAGGCACTGTATCTCTGCCCAGATGGCAGTGATATGAAGTGATGATTCAGAGGGTGATCAGAGTCATTCGCCATTGGGAGTGTTCGGTGTGTAAACTGATTATCTTTTCTCTTAATACCATCATCAGGCCAAACTATATTCTGTGACTATTCGGTCCTATTCTGTACAGAGGACTTGTCGTGGATCTGCTCTCTATGCTCTGGTGTTTAATATCTTGGATGCCATGTTTATTACAATCCTGCAACAGCCACAGATACCAGATTATTTTCATTTTCGTGTCAGAGCTTTTGATTTTTTCCTTGCTGCTGGAATTTCAACAAATATAACAAGTGAAGTGTCTTTGTTAAAACCTCTTCCATATGGGTACTACAAATGCAGAACATGCACCCAATGTAACAATATAGTCAGGTAAGGTAAGGTAACTACTTTACTCATCCATACACAGGGAAGATCAATGACGTCATCACATGCTCCACTTCTCATGTAATTTACATGATGAAATGTCCGTGTGGGCTATCGCATCTTGGTAATATAGTGTTCACTAAAGCAGAGAATAAGTGAACATAACAGCTCCATAAGGAGAAACATGACATCCCATCATTTAGGTTCCAGGGCATAGAAAAGGCAAATCTGTCTGAGAGAGGAGACAACATTGATTGAAATACTTACTAGAAGAGAAGTATAGTGAGTATTTAATCAGCAAACTTAATCCCCCAAATGATGATGAAATACCATGGCATATCATACTTTAAGGTGTTTCGAGATTCTTCTACTTAAGGTGCAGTCAGGATACAAGTAGTATTTATGATTACAGAACTTGGAATGACTTATGAAAGCTGCAAGGCTGTTTTTTCATTCATCAGATGTGCAACTTAAATATATACGTGTACATTTTATTGTACACGTCACTGTCAATTATTGAGATACACTCTAAAAAGAGAATAACTGTCTCACACCTGTGCACACAGAATGGGCGGAGCATTATCTATTTAAGTCTAATGTTTTATGAATTGTTTAAAACACTCTTGACGAAGGTCAAGAGGAACTGAAACTTAAGTATTAAGAAACTTAGTATATAAGAGCAGAATGTAGGATTTTCTTTCTCCGTTATATCTCCAAATTTAATTAAAAAAATGCTGAAACATGAAATGAATTGCCTAGCCTAGCTTTATTTGCGAAGCTCTGGAGAGTGAGGTCTAAAAGCTGTTTCAGAACCACTGCTCGGACTCAAGTCTCAAAATTAAAATAGATATAATTTTATGTAATAGTTTGTGTAATGGTCATATTGAAATGACGTCTATGTTTTTTTTGATTCAGTGGAATAAATAAGACCAAGGTTTGTTTAGCAAACTTCTGCTCCAAATTACATTCACACTCACTCAGTTTAGTCTGCTAAAAATCTTTCACCACTCAGTGATCATTTCATGTTTTTTAGGAGAGTATTTTTACAGTAATGAAAAGGAATGACATTTTTTCCATGGAAATCATCGACACGTGTAACTCACAGTAGGAGAAACGCAAAGCAACAACAGACACAGCACAAAGACTTTGCTGTCTTGAGGAAAATCACGAGTGCTGTGTTTGTCACTGTTGCTCCATTGACAGCCAACTGAGATAATGGTTCTTCTTTTTTTCACTCGGCTGTCTTAGATTTGCTGTAGCACCAAAGCAGGAAAAACTGCATTTCATCACAACAAGAGAAACACTGAGCTTTAAATGTCTAGGTTTTTGCTGATATTCACAATGAATATCTGAATTTCTGTTAAATGAATACTGAGAAATAAATAAATAAAGTTATAAAAAAGTAAAAAAAAATAAATAAAGAAAGAAAAATAAACCAAGTTGATATGAAGTATGTTGGCTTTACCAGCACACCTTTCAACCTCTCTGAGGTCAGGTCAGTTACCGAGTGACTGAGCAGGTGGATTACATATATGTGAGTGTATGGGACCCATTTTTATTGAGAAACATTACATTGTGATTATTATGATTGAAACCTATTACCACCTGACATCAAATACAAAGAGCTTTAAATTGCTAGAGACATAGAATGTTGGGCAACATGATCTGAAGCAAATATCTAAGTTTGGGCCTGTCATTTTTAGACTAACTCTTGTTTTACACTAATTTGTGTTGCTGTTTTCGTTATTGCATTTTACATACCTCGTGTTAGTCTTGTCGCACTTGCCCTTCCTCTGTATAATGAATACACTTTGTCTGGGACCTTAGATTCAGATTAGACTGTTTTCTGTTACTGATTCTATCCATGGCTCAGGAGCAATACCTAATGCAATATCTGTTCATGGAAAACATATAACCCCATAAGGCAGGTCCATTCACAATGTGTGCCCTTTCCTTTGGGGAAACCATAGAAACAAAGTGGCAACGATGAACCACAATATTCTGCTCATTAATGTTAATTAAGACTGATCTGCATTACTTGTCCTAGTTGATTGAAAGTTAATGAATGGATGTCAATTCAAGCTGTTGTGCTACAATACCAAAAGTCAAATCAAGTCTATGTATTTATTGCAAGCATCTGTCTCCATGAACAAAAACACACAGAAACACATAAAAAGTAAACAAGCTCCAAGACTACACTAAATTAGACTTCTTACCGTATCTTAGCTGTGCAGCAGTAGGTGGTGCAATTTTCAGCTGCCCTGAAAAAGAAGAAGAAAATATGGATTATAAAGCATCTGTATTTCGATGGAGGGGAAAAGTCAGCATACATGTCAGACAGTTCCTAAATGTCAAAGCCTATCAGTCATGACCTTATGGATACAGAGAGAAGGAGTAGGAAAGGGTTAAAAAAGGAGAACGTTTTAGTGATGTGTTGGGGGGAATGAAAGGGAGTCAGAGGAAGAGGCACAAAGAGCATCTCCCTCGTTGCCACCTCCCCTGAGCGAGACACAGATGAAGGCAAAATAGACGCCAGAAAATGATAATCCTGCTGCCAATCAGACCCCAGAGGAGGCCTGCTAGCACACTGATTTTAATTGCAGTGTATGTGTGTGTGTAGTGACAAAAAGACACTGAAAGGCAGGACGAGGTATAAGGTGTGAGAGACATTTGTTTCCTGACCTAATATCAACAGATTTAAAGTGACATCACATGACTGAAAACACTTTACTGGGAGCAAATCACAATTTTTCTACACTGGGACAAAGGGAAAACAGGAAGTTAATGAGCTGTAACATCTATCTGCGATTAAGTGTCAGACTAACACAACAGTGACCGGGGTTAGTAAGTAACAAGGACCTGCTGTGAAGCAGGAGGTAAGATTACGTTGGTATTACAGCTCTGTGAAATTGGATTTGTTTCACTGGAGGTCAGTGTAAATGTTAGTCCACATAATGAAATCTGTTCATTATCACTTACAGGTGTTATATACAGCGTGTGCCTCCACTACTACTAACACCCAGACACATACACACACACTTGCAAACCCTGACGCTCAATTCCCACTGAGTGTGCGACAAGTTAGGATGAGAGCAAATGCCAAAATCCAAATGTGCTTTCTGGGCTATTTAAAATGACATGTATGTAAGTTTTTACCATCTTGAATACATGTTGAAAGTGCTATCACTTTATAGATACATTTACTTTGTAAACTGGCAAAATGATACAGATTAAATGATCGAAATTCAGGCTGTAACATCGCAAACCATATCCATCTCCTTCTCATTCTTCCTTTCCTTTCAGGGCTTCGTGTCACATTACAAGCTTTGTGCTACAGTTCAAGCCACATCTCATGTTGCCGACACAAGAACAGACAATTGTTCACCTCATTTCACAGGTTTTAGAAAATCCTCTCAGAAAAAAAACTGATAGGCAATGGGAACAACTTAGCAGAGATGAAGATCCCACCGGGACACATTTCTTTCCATTTATTGCTCAATCAGGGGCTGTTTTAGGATTTAATTAAAGGCTTTCAATGATCCCCCTGTGCTCATCTGTGAGCCAACGCTGTCAGTGTACTACTGCATCAACCACATAACTTCTCTCACTAAAACTGGCATCGAAAAAGCTGATGCTGAACAATTCTCTGCAGGGTCATATGGCCCTATTATCTGTAAGACTCTAGAGTCATATTGGATGTTACTAACCAGTGATACCATTGTTTTGGTATGTTCATAAACAGAATTTTGCCAAAAGATCTAATGTTTTCTTTAAAACTTAAACTGAGATGTTTACCTATTGCATATGAAAAATATTTTGACTTTGAAACTTCCAGAAAGAAATCATTTTGCTCATCTCACCACTTTTTTCTTCATGCATATTCTGCAGTGAATATTAGCTTCATTAGATGCTATTGATATTAGTCTCATCAACCACAATGATGGAGTCTCAGTCATTGGTAATAGCGTGCGACCGCCTTGAGGGATGGTAATATATTAAGGTTGGGCAATAAAGACGTTTGTGATCAGTAACAGTGAACCTGAATGGATTCACCAATGTTTTTGTTTATGATTTAACCTGGACGTGACTTTTCAAGTACAATTACAGTACCCCCCCTTCCCCCCAGCCATTATCAGATGTAAGAATCTCACATAAAGGTCAATCAAATTAGTCATTTAATGAGTTGACTGCAGTGGTGTCAAACTATTTTTATCTTCTGTGTTTTTTTTATGTAATCCAACCAATTGGTTTCCTTCAAGCGCGATCTTTCCAACCTTGCCAGCCTTTCGCCATACTTATCAATTAGGTGTTTTTGGGTTTTTATAATCATCACAATTATTGGAATCACCTTATGTAGTTCTTGGTGGACAGAAAACTTGCATATTCTTAGCCCTCCATTGTACATGGTGTGAAAAAACTTATTAGTCTGAGCTACCATACAAATCACTGGCTGTACATTTCAACATTAGTCCAAGCTTGAGTTAACTTGTAAGACTAGAGCAGATAATTCCTTTCTTGGGTGCATCTTCTAATTTAGTGCCGTCATCCACATTTGTTTAAATTGTGATTTTTCTACAAGATTTAAACTAGCAAGAGTTAAGTTAGCAATATAAACCGCAGAATCAAGTGGTTAAAAATTAATTAAAATGTTTTCGCTCACCAAAACGTTTTCCCAGACAGCATTGGCAGTATTCTGTTGAACAATGCAACAAAAAGGCCTGTGGTCAATCTAATAAATTGTTCTAATCTGTCCAATTTTGATGTGACATAATTAATAATACATCATGTGTGTACCAAATCAGAAACACTTTCCTGCTATATTTTTGCCATCACTTAAAAAGAATGAGACTAAATGAAAATGCAGCTGAGTCACCGTCTCATCACTAGTCACATGAAAAAACCCATTAACGAGAAACAGAATCCCTTGAAGATTTCTCTCTCCCTATCCACTGGGCTTCATCCAACCATTTATTAGAACTGTGATAGCTGACACAACTGTCTATTGCCCATAGAACCTCTCTGGTATAAAGTATTGATTGCACAGTGTCTTAAATCCTCCACAGTAGCTGTCTCGAGAGAATTCAATTTCAACAGACAGGAGTGCTGAAAACATTTTGGGCTGTGGTTATAGCTACTGTGATAAGTAGCTAACCAAGAGCATGATTAAATACCAAAGTAGCCATGTTTCATTCTTCTCAAGTCTACTCTTATTTTGTTTCCTCCTACTGCAGAATTGCATACAGCATGCATCTGGCATCTGATAAAGTGTTTACAGATAAACAGAAAACACGATATGTCACCATTTTGGACACAGATCTTCAACTGTTAATTGCCAAGTCAGCAACAACAATTTTCTACACACAGTTTACAAAATACCCTTTAACAGGCGAATGAAAAACATACAAATCAGGCTGTATCTAGGAAGCGTTTTGACACAAGTGGACACAAATGAACAAGGCTAAGGGTACGGGGTCATGCTAGCAGCTCTGTGAGGCTTTAGGCTACTTAAGCAGAGCAATGCTTGGTTGGTTGGGGTTTACTCTGTTTATAGTTTCACTTTGCTTTGCTACTTGCTGCTCTGAAATTGTCAACACTAAAGTTCTCTTTTGCTCTGATTGTTTAAAGGCAAGATAAGTCACACTTTCTTGTCTTTGTTTTGCTGTGACAAATGCCTTAGTCCACACTTTGTCTCTTGGTGTTGGTACAGAATGAAACTGAAGTGTGAACAGAGTTTTGGAAATTGGCGATAAGTCTGTTAAGGGACCTGAAAGCCAAGTTCTCCCTTTCAGCAAAACTCAATTAAGATGAATAAATGCCCGTCGGTCCATTTAAACTCTTCATTAAAAAAATGTATAAATAGAGGCAAAAGCAGTTTTTACAAATGCAGGTGTTGGTGTTATAGGGGTAGAAACCAGAAAAATTGCAGTGGCATTTTTCATCACAGGACTGACCAGCAGAGCAAGGCAGTTTGTGTGTGTGTGACTGCCTGTGTCTTAGGGTTTCTCTAGCAAATGTAACTATGAAACATCCTTGTTTTCCCTCAGGCTTTTATTGATTTTTGAGTTGCACACCTCATCCCACAGAGAAGAGATTCCCATTATGAGTGTGGTTACACAGTGCGCCGTATGAAATCATGGCGTGAGGGTAAAAGCATGTTCATCTGTATCTATAGCATATTATTTGCATTTTGTCTCCAAATGCTGGTGTGTGACCAAGCATGTTTGTGTGTGTGCGTGTGTGTGTGTGAGATCAATAGAGTTCAGCAAAAAGGGAACAACAAAGACTAGAGCCATTCATCAAGCGCACAGCACCTTGCTATTCTCCTGTGATTTATGAGAATGAAAAGGGGAAATTACACAGCCCACAGAATGTGGGCCACAATGGCCAGGATAGCCATTAGTAAACATGACATGGGAAAAGATTTGAGGGGTGTAAAATCCTTTTCTAACAGAAAGTTTTGAAAATGTGAGGTTAAAATTATTTTGTCCTTGAATGGGTGATGAGATTTAGAAAGCATGAAATATTTCATAAAGTACAACATAATGAAAAGTTATCAACACTAAAAGAAATGTTTCTGAATTACATTTTCTTAGATCTAATAGTAGTCTAATGTAGCTTTCCAATTCCATCTCCTCCCCTTTACATGTCTACTGGCGGCGTTCTAAAGGTCATATCACATCTCAAAAATACTCTTTTCTGCTGATGGAAAATAGCAGTTAAGCAGTCAGTATATACCCGTGAGAAGAAAACACAGAGCACTGGTGCATGACACCATACAAACTGAAGACTAACTCTGTAGTTAAAGTATTTTTTCTCTGAGAGTTCATTGAACTCTACATGGCAGGTAGAGAAATAAATACGCCAGTCGATTCCCCCAGTGCCAATTAAGGCAGCTGTGGAGAACCTGAAACCAAACAAAAACACCACAAATCCTTGAAAATGTCCCCCTGACAAACGGCAAACCTCAGGAGACATAAAGAAAGAAGAAAGTACGCTTGTTTCTGTCTAACAGCCAATTTGAAAAAATGACAAAGCAGAGAGGAAAATGGAAAATATTTTTAATTGAGCAGTGGGCTGCCTAAAATAACTCACACTATAGATGGTTTACAATGACTTCCCCTGCACTTTAGTAACACTACACAGAGAGGTTCCTTAGAGACCATGCGTTTTACATTGTTAAGACCAATATTAACACCAAATATTTATGTATAAAAGTTTATCCAACACTCATCCCATGATAATGATTTATATCACTTGCACCTATACTACAGTAACAGCTCAACACATATTTGTAGCCAGGGCGAACCAAATCCTGCAGCCTTCTAGTTCACAGTAATGGTTCTCAATCCTGGCAAGAATGAAGTTAATTCCATGCACCTGGTCTCATAGGCCCGCTTGTTCAAAAAGTTTAATCTGGATCAGAAAGATCCGGATTTCCATTTCTATTACATTTCCATTTACTCATTTACGCTTTTATCCAAAGCGACTTACATTTGAGGAATGAATACAAGCATCAACAGAGGATGTTTATGGAGTTTAGGTAGATGGGTGCAGACCCAGTAGTCACTCTGTATGCAAGCATTAGTGACTTGAATTTGATTCTGGAGGCCAGAGAGAGCCAGTGGAAGTCACTGAGTAATGGAGTGACATGAGTCCTTTTGGGCTGATCAAATACCAAATGCACTGCTGTGTTCTGAACCATTTATAAGGGTTTCACCGCACAAGCTGGAAGACCCACTAGGAGGGCATTGCAATAGTTGAGGCGAGAGATAATCATGGCCTGTACCAGAAGCTGGGGGGGGCGTACTGAGTAAGGTAGGGCCTGATTCCTTACGTTGTATAGCAAAGCGGCATGACCAAGAGAAAGCAGCAACAGGGTCTGAAAAGGACAGCTGGTCATTAATCATGACACCCAAGTTTCTCACCACCTTGGTTGGAGTGATGGTTGAGCAGTCAATTTGTAGTTTGATGTTATGGTGGATAGATTGCTTGGCTGGAATGACCAAGAGTTCAGTCTTAGAGGTTTAGTTGAAGGTGGCAAGCCTTCATCCACGCAGATATGTCAGAGAGACAGTCTGTGATCCACGCCAAGACGGTGGGAAGGATAGGTAGAGTTGCGTATAGTCAGCGTAGCAGTGGTAAGAGAAGCAAATGATTGGCCCCAGTGAGGTGGTGAAAATTGAGAAGAGAAGGGGCCCTAGCACTTAGCCTTTTCAGTGCTTTCCAGTGCTCTAACTGGGACTACATACATATCACAACATAGCCTGTTAATGATATAAAGACCAACAGGTAGAACAGCCAGCATGGGGTCACTTTTATTTTAACACAAACATTTCATTCCATTTTCAATTTCTTGAAACAGTCCCATCTGACCCACAACAAATTTAAAACAAACAAATACACATTCACAGATACACTGTGGATATTTTGAGCATGTATTGTTCAATAGTCCAGTAGTTCAGAGAGCAGCTTTTAGGCCCCGTGTCCACCTAAGCGTTTTTTCCGGTCACCGAGAGTTGAAAAAAATTCTACTGTAGGAAAAACACTGCACTTGTCACTGTCACTTTTTACAAAGCTGTCCAATCACAGTGCAGGACGGGCGGGACAAACACCACACCGAGCACATTTGATCTTGAACGAAACGATGTGCCTACTAGCCGAGGCATTTCCTTGCCCGCAAAATCTAATGAACCCATGTACGGACAGTCTGTGCTCTCATGTTTCAGCCATATTTTACATCTAGTAAAGTTAGGTAGAACTACTTGCAACAAATATATCATAGCAACCAAAGCAGCCTCAAAAATGCCCACTAGCTCTCCCTGCTGGGGTTTTCAGATGAGCAGCTGCTGTTTTCAGCTAGCGAAAAATGCTTTGGTGGACACGGGCCCTTAGGAAGCGATCTTAGAATGAGGGACTGACTCGACCTGCAATAACAAGCAATTGTTACAAACTGCTTTTGGTTGGTTCATCTCTGATGATTGTGCCTTTGTAATTAATGTACAGTGATAAGGGACAGTTGACATTAAATACATTGTTTGGTTTGATATTGACAGCTGGTTAGGGGATTATTTATATTTTTTATAATTACTTTACTGTACTGAATGGCTTAATAGGTAATGTCTATTTTATCACTGTAAAATTTAAATAAAGTGCAAACTATAAATATATGTGTATATAGGCTACTACATGATGTTGTATTATTTGGAAAATTAAATGGAAAGTTTTGACATTTTCTTCCCAAAATCAACCCTTCTGTCTGATTTTTTGACTGAAAGGGATCCCAATCCTTCTAGGTTTTGTTTTTGTTGGTTTTGTTGCCAGGTTTTGAACAACACAAACTAAAGGTTTGATCCAGATCAAAACCACGATTGGAGTAGTTGATCAGATCTGATTTCAAAATCCATTTTTTCTTTTGAACAACCGATTTTCACTATTTGATCCAATCCGATAGGCGAAATCCGATCACATTACTTTTGAACAACTGGGCCCAACCATCAGTTGGTCATCAGATGAATGGTACGTAAAGAAATACATGCACAGGTATTTTTACTTATTTTACCTACCTCTGTGTAGTGTAGAGACCATCTTCCTGACTTTTATTGCTTCTGTTTATGAACATTGGATCAAATGACTATGTGTAATGTGGAAGTGGTGAGATTGATGAACACAGAGAATTATTGCCTTACTCTGCTGTACTCAGCTCTATAGAGCATTTAACACAAAGCAGTGGATATGTACCTGGAGAGAAATAGTAACCTTAGTATCTACCAAAGTGCTGACTTTAGTCTTGTGGGGCTGCAGTGAAATCAGCAGCCATGGTGGCCAAGGTCAGTTACAGAAGCCTCTTAGGGCCCAGGTACAAACCAAGGAGAAAACGGGGAAATGTGATGTGTAGCGTGTTGCGGTACATCTCATATAAGTGTGGAAGGTAGGACAGAATGACATTAGGAGAGATAAGAGGAAAAATACAGATGAGTCAAAAGACAACAGAGAAAAACAAAACATTTTTGAGGTGACAAAAAGCAAGTGTGTGTTGTCTTTATAGGTCATATTGTCCATCTCATGTCTCTTACGCTCTGAAGCTCATGACCTCATGATCTAACGGACAGGCTCACAAAAACAAACCCCACCTAGAATATCAAACACACCGTGCTGTACATAATAATACTAAATAGGCTTCTATGGTGCCTGTGTAATTTGATTCATGCCTTAATCCATATGTCTAGGTTTCACAAAAAAGAAGAACCATATTCAGAAGATTACTTTCATATCTTCTGAATCATAACATTGTATTGGTGCCAGATGAAACACAGTGATTCTCAATTTCAGGGTAAAGATGATTTTTGAGGATAATACTTGAAAAGCAATTGTCCAATCATAACTGTAACTAGGCACAGCAGGCTTGTCAAGCTTTGGATTTCTCAACATGTTGAAGCAGTGTTCTTGGGACTTTAAGAAGAGAGATAATCTGCACCTAAACAGCTGGAAAGGTCGTGTCTTATTAATTAGACTTTTCAAAACCAAAAACCAAATGAATGAAGGTAGAAGGAATGGATGACACACCATGTGAGGCTTCTCTAACATTTAGTAAACCACAAATGTTAGCATGTCTGGCTCACTACCTACAGTAGTAACCTAATCCATCCTTACTTCAAAGGCCAAGGAGCAATTTATTAGGTAACTAAATTGTGCGGGTTACAGGTTACATTAGAAATAAGCCGTTTACAATAATAAGTCCTACTGTAGTATTTTCCCGATGCATGGGAAGCAGTCCTATACACATCAACTACCCAACCCCAACTTTATAGCGTTATGTTTTTAAATTTTTCCTGGAGCCTGGCAGCTTTAGCCTCAATCTTTTAGCACAATATCCGCTTTGACCGAGTTCTCGTTCTAACACACATCCACTGAAAACATGTCAGAGACGTTTTGAGCCAATTCATGGCAGTAAGTTAGCTTAATTAGCTAGCTATCGGTAGCTAATAAAATCTGCCGGTGAGTGTCATCTCAGCTGGCTTAAAAGGTTTGCAAAGTGAAAAACCCCAAAGTCCACCCCAAAGGGAGTTGTCATCTCCCACAGAAAACAGCTCGACTGTAGTACCAGCCTTTACTTCCACATCTTATCCGCATCACTAACACCGTAACACGCGTCCTAATGCTCGCCTAGTGGCTAGTATGGCACGCCCTCGAAAACACTGGTGGAGAAACAAACTGAGGTGTTGCTCGTTATTTTTTTCTCTCCCAGGATTAGTAGATATCAGTATCACTTCTTTTTTTGGGGGGTTCATAAGCCAAATGAGTTCAGCACCCACTGCAGTTTAGAAACATTTCCAATGAAAAAGTAAGCCTAGAAACCTGGCACACTGATTAGTTATTAATGGCTGCAGCTCTGTTGTTGGCAGCAAAGTGTGCTCAATAAATGCATACAGTGTGTTATTACAGTCTGTGATGAATGGTGGGTTTTCTGTACACAAATTACCTGAAAAATGCACAGCAATGTCTACTGGACAACAATAGCAGCTATTCATCTGGCATGTTATTCACTCAAGTAATTTAGCGGGAATCACTTTACAGTAAGTCAAATATCAGGATGGAAACGTCAATTTAACAGTGATTTTATTTAATAATGCTGATGCCTTTTTTTACTTCCTTATTTTTAACCAGACTGAATGGGGGCACAGCAGGTTAAATGTCACCACAGACTGCCATTATGCAGCAGTGTGTGTGAATTAACATGACAAAAACACTGTGCACGAGCTGAGGCAGAATGGAGAACAGGTGAAGTCTCGTTTGTCTGTTATTTCAAGGAGGCTATAGCCTAATAAGCCGTGAGAGGATACGAGGTGGAGTAAAATTTTACGAAAGCAATATAAAGTACAGAGCACAGCAAATATTGAGCCTCTCTTCAAAATAGACAAACCTGAGGATGAAAGCGTTGATGCTGGTTTCACTATACCTTTTGAATCTGGTCATTGTTCAAGAAGAGATTAAGATGAAAGAGAAGAAGAATTTTAAACTTTTAGACACTAGAACATGAGTTATTTAAATAAAATAACAGGAAGAGGCTAGTGTGACTTGTTTATTGATGCCCTTAAGATTTTGTACTGCAGCCTCAAGGGTCACTAAGGTGAAAAACAAAGCCATAAATATCCTCCCAGACATCTACCTTCCTATCACTGCTCTCTCTCCTCTTTTGCATGTCCAATTAACTTTCCCTCTATACTGCTTCTCCCTCCTCTCACCCATGAAGGACAATTGCTTCTCGTCTCCTCTCACGTTTTCTTTTTCACCAGCAGGCCTGTGGCAAAACCTTGTTAGTAGTGGATGTCACTGAGTCACTCAGAAAATGAACACTGATGATCACAAAGATCCAGATGGATTTTTTAGAAGAGTATTTGTTCTCTGCGCTGTTTATAAACTGCACAGTTTTGTTACCAGAGTGTTTGCAACTTTCTACTAAAAGTAAAGCTAATACTCAAGCATATAACATATATCATATAGTCCCATTTTCTACAGTTACCATGCTTGATTTTTAAAATAGGCATACTTGAAAATAATGATGCTAATGTATCTAATGGGTCTTACGTAAATTATTAATTGTAATAGTGAGGTCTCTTAATTTCCACTCTCTATCTTTATACCATCACAATGAGATTTAAATAATCACTGAAGCATTTTCTTATTTCTACTAACTTAATAATTAATCATTTTTTTATTTGATATGAATATCTCAGTCTCTGTATTCGCTGGTAAGTTATTTCAAATATTTAAAGCCAATAAATCCTTCGCCACAACATGATGTGGTGTAATAACACTTAAGCCTTTATCTCTGACAGTGTAATAATTGAGATCTCAAACATGATAATGGGAAGTCATCAAGATCCACACTTTAACTATGCTCAAGGTCACAAATGTAAAAGGTTGATATTGTGGTGTTGATATTCTCATTGAATAATCTTCTTGGTTATTAGCTGCCTCGTTGTTTTTATTTCTTTCCATCCTCTCTCTTCCTCTCTGTTTACAGCTCAAAATATCTGTCTCCATCCACTCCTCACCTTTGTCTTCTACATTTACATTTATTCATTTAGCTGACGCTTTTATCCAAAGCGACTTACAATTGCTATACATGTCAGAAGTCGCACCCCTCTGGAGCAACTAGGGGTTAAGTGTCTTGCTCAAGGACACAGAGGTGGATGGGTCACAGTGGGGGATTGAACCCGGGTGTCTCACACCAAAGGCATAGTCTTATCCATTGCGTCATCACCACCACCTAAATTAATTCGCTGTTATCAAACTCTTTAGACTTTTCACTCCTCTTACTTCTGATTCCGATGATTTACTCCTCGATCTGCAGACTGTCGCCTTATGTAAACCATTTGCGAAGACTGAGGCATCAACGCCGAAGACGGAAAGACAGGCACAATGTATGAACATCTTGAGATCACGACCACGGCCTCCGCCTATCGAAGAAGCAGGTCCGATGACTGGAAACTTCCCGATCTTCTTCGATCTCACAAGGACTCCAGCATGCTTCCCACGCCTCCTTCACCGTTTCCTCCTCATGCACAGACATCCCGGCAGGTAACACATTTTCCTCAATGCTACTGGCACATAATGCGAGTGCAGATACCAATCATCTCTGGGATCGCGAAATAAACAATCGGATATACCAGAGGGGAGCAAACAGAGTGTGTGATAAAACAAACAAACATTACAAATAAAAAAGACAAGGACAGACTGTGGCGAGCCGGCAAACATCCTGGCGCCATCTTGTCTACCTTACTGACTTTCAGATTGGCAGGTGTTGCCAATCTAGGTGAATCGCAAATTTGCAAACAGGATGCACTGACAATAAACAAGTGAATATGGTAAATGTGGTGAGTGGCTGATGAGGGAATTAGGAGCAAGTGAGGAGTGGCCAGAGTAGGCAAGATAACTGCAGGACCGATGTAGGAAGTGAAAACAGGTGTGTAGATGGGCAGGTCAGGTAATAAGGAAAGGAGAGGAAGTCCAAGGACATCTGGTGGACTTGAGGATGGCAGAGAAAGGGACAGAGAACAACCCAGAGGGCTGCGGATGAAACAGAGTAGTTGAAGAGAGGGGCTGAGGAGCAAGCTGTGACACAAAATTAATGTTAGTGTTGCTCTGTGTCTGCTTGATTGTTTAAATAAGTGTGCATTTGACAGGGTAATGTAATCCATCCATCCATCCATCCATCGTCAACCGTCATCCTGCATACAGGGTCGCGGGGGGTAATGTAATATTAACTAAAATGTATGGGCACAATCCAGAATGCAGGTGAATGCATTCAGCAAACATGGCCACGACCAGAGTGGAAATACAGCAGTAGACTCTATTAACCTTTCACACTGCCCAGTAATAAGCTATGTCAGTGAGCTTCAACCACAGGCAGACACCCAGCTACCTCACCATTCAGCAAACCTGCATATAAATGTCAGCAAACTAAAGGTTTTGGCTTCAGGTGTCCTGCACCATTGGGTTTAAATGATGATGGATGCTGATAAGCCTGTCAAAAAACCCATCTCTCAGCCAGCAAGTTCGTGAGAGAGTCATTTGGCCAGTCCAACTATCACTGATTCAGCTAGTCTGCAGCCCGCATATACAGGAAGTAAGACAACCGCCTGAGGGCTTTTATAGCATGAAGGTGAGCATGTCAGGGAGCTCAAGCCAGGCAGGCCCCATAGGTGAGAGCAGAGGAAAACAGCTGTGATCTGTGTATAGCCATCACAGTACACTTGCTCACATTATTCTCTGAAATGGTGAATCAAAGCAGCAATGTAAATCTATGTGGCTGGGGATGACATAAATGACATAAAAAAAACTTAAATCACCCTCTGGTACATTACACAGGAGTGAATGGATGCTCTGGCTAAAAACTTTCTCCATTTTAGTGCATACTATGTGTTTTTTTTAGCACGTTATTCTTTAAAATGCTGCAAGAATTCTTGCCTGAAAGGTTTTAATGGTCTAAAAGGTCTTAAATTATGGCTTTCTACTTCTACTTGGAGATATTCCAGTGGTCAAAATAGAGTGTGATACTTTGTTTTTTGTCAGCCTCGGTGTGTCACATAAAACCTTCTACCATGAGGCTCATGAGGGATTTAGCGCTGACTGTTCACTCAATGTGGATGTTGCAGAGTATTTGTATCCGCACAGCGGAGGGCTTGCAGCACGTGGTCGAGTTGGAATCAACCACATCCAGCAGGAATATAACGATGTGCTATGAGGTATGGTGGGCACGGAGGATCTTACTGAAACGCCTCATGATGATAAGTCGGCCGGCCTCGACAGCTCCGTCTGACAATTTCCGTGAGAGTGTGGATGCAGAGTGGAAATGAGGAAGGGAGCTGATAGACAAACTATGCTGTATCTATGCTTTTCTTTGTCTTAATGTTGTATTTATGTGCGCTGTGTTTTATGTGTACTAAAGGTATGCATCACACTGCTAAACAAAACTGAATTACTGATTGATTGACTGATTGGAAGGACCCTAATAACTAAACTAATTCAAGTTGCTATCAGTCAGCAGAAGCATAACTGGATCAGCCTAACCAATCAATAATATAGAGAATCACTCCCACATACTGTATACTACTACAGCAGCATGCTTCCCTCCCCCAGTTATATTTATATTTTTAATGCAGGATCGTATAGAGAGTGAATTATTAAAGCCGCAAACAGCCTTTTTCTAATTTTCCATTTGGCGGGAAATAACTGTCTCAAAAACTGCATTCAGAGACTGAACTCCTTCATTGTAAACTGGACAGATGAAACTTTTCAAGGCATGACGTCAGAGGCGCGCTTATATTAATACTGACAGCTAGGACCGGGATTTTCGTGTGTCGTTGATACTTGTTACTCAGAGCCTCACATGCTGTACACTGAGGAGAAACAGTACAGGGATGGCACTATTCATAGCAAATGATGCATGTATGTTCAACATTCAGCAGTCCGTCGCTATATGGTTTAAATAAGACTGATGTACAGTCCAGCAGAGTAAAAGAGGCTCCACTGATGGCATACCTTTCTTCCCTGCAGAGCTGCACAAATAAAACAACAGAGCTTAATCGTTTTTTCTCTTTTTTACAATTTTAGGGCCCTGTGTATTGGATCTGATATTTTCAATATTTCACCAACAAAGTGACAGGAGCATTAATTAAGTCTCCATTATATTCCTGTTTTTTAATGGCTCCAGAGTTGTATTGTTCATTCAAACCCAATGTCCAACAATTTGGCAGTGTTGAAACACAGAAATCAGACAAAATATTGAGAATGTATTTTTAGGTTTAGTCTTTTGTTCTTTACTGCTGGTGAGAAGTATAGAGGGTGACAGGAACTCAGGGTGGCATCCTCCCAGAGAGAATGTCATGTACTGTCGAGTGTCCCCATCATCACTCACGTCTCTCCTCTTTCCTCCCTCTAATTTCTTCGGTCACTGTATTGATTGACCCACTTCGTCCTTTTTCTCTCCATCTGTAGGACATCCACAGTGCGCCTCCTCCTTCTCTCATGCTCTCATAATCATAATAGTTTCATGCAACTCGACTCAACCCCATGCTCTGAAGACCTACTCCTGTAACTGCCTTTTCCCCTTAACATGCTGTACTAGGAGGAAGCGACATTCTTTATCTCTGCCAATATATTCTCTTTTCTCTGAACACAGGGAGACCAGAGGTCAGAGTTCAGGGTCAGCTGTAGAAGAGCACTCTGGGATTTAGCTGCCCTTCATGATGCAGCGATGGTATGATGTTTTGGGAAAAACTGACCTGTATTACCCCTCAGGAGATTAAAATCCTTAGTGATACATTACAATTTTCATCATACAAATTTACAGCACTGATGCTGTAGTCTGGAACTGTATGTCAATGTTAATTAGGTTGATATGTGAATATTTTTAACCCCGGGCCACCAGTGATACAGTGGTGAATAATACATCTATGACCTGATCACTCTGATGCAAAACCCTTATCAGTTAATTCAATAATGATTTTTTCCTCTGTGTACCACTCTACATTTAAATATATTTTATTATGCATAGGCTACTGTGCTGTGGCACATCACCTACCTTGAGCTATAGCTATGGACTCGAACTTGTGCAGTTCTCGCAGCAGGCATGTGCGTTCAGACGGATGAAGGCTATATATAAACTCCTTGGCTCCTTGGGGCGAGTTGAGGGGCTCCACGGGCTCCGGGTGTGTGCCCAGGTTACACCGCTGCACCAGCATGAAGAGGGGGGTTCTGAGGTGAACCGTGCGGGGGATGCTATGGCGGGTGTCTGGTGGTTGCTGAGTCCGGCTGTGGCCAACCCAGCCCCGGCTCTCAGAGAGAGAGCGGGCCGGAGGACTCTCCGCAGGCAGGGCAGCATCTCTGGGATGGGAGTCGAGCAAATGCGCCAGGAACCTGATGGAGAGCAGCGGAGGACAATACAACAGGCCTAGTTACCACTTTCAGCCTGCACTCAAAACACATGATCATGCAGCTTTATATAATAACTCTGCTATCATTCCAACTGATCGCTGCAATGGTCGCACAAAAACACCCTGCACATCCTCAATCTGGAGGCAGCCTGGGTTACTTAAGGGCAAAACACAGGCCTGATATTAACAATTACACATTAGCTGTATCTTTTGGTTTAAGCCCTTTTTACACGCATTTGTGGTAAAAGAAAGGAAAAGATGCGACAGTTGTCCATAAAAATCTAACTGCAACTTGTCTTGTCGGACGCACCTCAGTCGATGTTCCGCCGTCCCGTCCAACAACCTCCAAAACAAAACCTCGAAAATACAGAGAAGCTGCTCCGGCGCGCACGTTTCTTGTTTGCCAGCTGCGCGATTCAGCAGATGTCCGCGCACAACCTCAAACCACTTAACTGGCTGTAGTAGTGGCACGAATTCACATTTTTGCGAGTGTAATCCCGGCTGGCGTAACCTCTGGTTGACAGGATGGTGTGAGGCGGATGGGAGGAGGGCTCCAGTAGCGCCGAAAATATTTTCCAATGGCAGCGCTGCTTTCCTGCGTGCGTAACTCTGACGGCACCGCCACACGTACGTACATTCAGTATCCTACGTGGGCACAACGGACAGTCAGCTGTATCAGAGATGCTCGGTGCTACACCACGTCTGCCATAACGGACAACAATACGAATTTGGTCATGAATATTTAAGTTAATGGCGTCTGTATGCTCGCGAGAAACAAAACTGTAACAATCTGTTATTTGTACCATATATATATGTGAGATATCACTCTTTTCTAGCCTACCGTATGGCTATAACATAATTAAGCAAATAATCCTGGTGAATGCACCTAGTTTATTTTGATGTACTAATATGTTACAATAATGCCAGAGAAGATAACTACCTGTGCCGTTTAGTGAGACGAATGCCAATAAACAGCATTATATTTGAGACATTATAGTAATATCAGATGAGAATAGTTTCCCTGCAGTATAGGCACAGACAGGATCTAGTATTTCTCTGTTGGGTGTGTGCCCATGTCTCCCTCTGTTATTATGCACGTGGGAAATTTGAGCTATTCAACCTGACTACAGCCCATAAGCCAGAAAAAGATGATACCAGAAGGAAGCCTGTGCTTGAGGCAAGAGGAATAGGCATTTGTTTTACTCATGTTTGTTCATGTATTTTCTGATGTGATTCAAGGCCTTTTGTATGGCAAAAAGGTGTCATACTGATTGTTTTGGTTGTACTTTTGATTTGACGAGTGTTTCAGGTCTCTAAGGATGGGTGGGAGGTGATGTATTATCCAAGCAGAAGCTATAAAAGCAGCTCAGACAAGAGGGGCCCCTGGTGGCCAATACCAAGCACATCATCTGTTTATATCCTGATCAAAGGCAGTGAAGATTTTATCCTTTGCCCGTGTGCTGAGGTTATCTTGCTGTACAGTTACATTTGAACTTGTATTTGTCAAATTTTCCCACCCACTACCCCACATTACGGCCAGTTTTCAGACCGGGTTAGTGTAAATACACACACAGATTGCACATTCAAGAAGTAAGTGAGCCAAAGTAAAATTTATATTTTTTTTATTATATTGCTAAAGCTGTCGTTACACAAAAAATAACAATCTTTTACTTCCTGAAACAAACTGCATCATAGCCTGTTGAACTGTACAGGGACAGACAGAGAGGTCAACTCTCCTCAGGGGGAAAATAAGCTAAAAACTAAACGAGAAACCAGGTTTAACTGTACTTTTCAAACCCTTACAAACTATAAACTTCTTATTCATTGGATACACTAACATTTGGCAACTCTGACATAATATATATGTATGCTAGCAATTTAAATATGTAAATTACAGGATTATATTACAAGTTTTAGACAGGTGGATGGCCAAAACAACAACAACAAAAATATTAACATCAACAATATCAAGAACTCAATGCTGGGTTTCCCAAAACATGTAAGCAGTATTATCCCTGCTCTATTCAAATTTAACAGGACAGGGGTATTTTGTATGCAAGTGATTCTTGTTGCATTCCCCCAGTTTCCACTATGGGTTTAATTCAGGCACAGAGATATTTGTTTTTGTCATCCATCCTACTGTTGACTTCCTTTTACATTAAATACACAAGAAATCTGTTTAAAATATAGAAACAAAGTGGATTTTAATGCTAAGATGTCGTTGGGAAACTCAGATTAGGCCAGACATTGTGGGCAGCATGCCATTTGTTCAAATCTAATAAGATAAGATAGGCATTTTACCTGCAATCATAAATAACTAGAGGACAAACGTTTAAATTCAAATCAATTCGAAGTCTGCATCATGCAAATACCGTTTGTCCCCCAATCTGAACTCATAATACTGATGCAAGCCTTTCCTTTATAAAACTAAAACTTGTTTAACTTTTGAAAACGCATTTGGAACACACACTTTGTTGCGATTATGAAAACACAGTTTGTGTGTGTGTGTAATAAGGGACATAATGAATCGTAGCAGGACGGTCATGAACATTTCACTGATGAAACAACACATCATCAGATAATACATGCATGGATAGAGGAAACAACTCTATTACTCTTTAAGTATATAAAAATAAGAGATATAAGAGAAAGAAAAAAGAGAAGAAGAAAATAAATTAAAAATGTGTTTCTGGACTAACTTGTACAACTAACATTAACAGTTTTACACATCTTGTAGTAGCCATGGTCTTACAGTGCTTTAACAACTCATTTAGCCTATAGTCTTACAACGCTGCAGTCTGAGGAAAAGCCTCATACCTCCAAAACATCTTATTGTCCAGATAAACAGAATAATTTAAAATGTACCTATGCTGACATAGTTATTAAATTCAACAATGGATTTTGATGGGATTTCCTAATTTATAAGGTAACTAAATTTGTACGTTGATGCATTTAAAAAGATGATAGATGTAAAAACCTAATTAATCAAAAGAATGTGAGAATGGACGCTACATGCATTTCAAAGAAAACGTAAAGTTAATTTTAACAGCTTTGAAAACATCCAAAAATATTTTCCCTCATCTATAAAATGTTTGATAATATATATATATATATATATATATATATATATATATATATATATATATATTTGAATTAATGTTGACTTTTGACATGGCACATTTGTACTTTGACAATTATTAGTACTGCTATGAGTAATGAATGTGTAGCAGGTTGCAGGATGGCTAACAAATGCTATAAAACAAGAAGGGGTTAATATATAAGGGCTAATATAAACACATAAACACAAACCACTGAAGGGGTTCTACAAAGCTCAGCGTGTAGATATTGCAGATTAAATGAGATTCATAGTGGAAAGAAATATGAAAAATAAAACCAATCACATCCACAGAATTAGGCTATAGTGATCATTATATGAAATCAATAAACATCCTGTTTGAAGGTGTTAAACTTAATTTGTATGGCACTGTGGGGGAGCAGAAGGAAATATAGCAAAGATACAGTGAGCAAGAAGCCCCAACACACTCCTCGGCATGTTCCGCCAATCGTAATGTCTCTTAATGTCACAACATCAACCAAGTGACGCTTTACTCACAACTGTAGTTTCCTACTTTACTACTTTAACACAAAGTCGGGTCATTTGCTTTTTGAGGAGTTTGTCATATTGGTCACACCCCTGCCCACGTTAGCTCTCTGGACATCTGAAGTGTGTGAGGAAGACAGCTTTCACAGCAACACAGCACCTACAGCCCTCAGGTGCCCGCCAAGTAAGCAGTCAATGCAGCTCAGGAGATGCCGTACAGTGCAATGAAGACCGAACACTAGAGCCATTACTTGCTAGCCCACCTGATCGTTGCTCTCTTGATGCTGTGTTGGACTTCCATTGGTTATTGCGCTCCTTCTGCCAAGTCACTTGGCACTTGGCAGTTGGAATGCTTATTTGTCCCATGGTGGTACTGTGCACTCCCTAAACAATGAGTGTTTGTATATAATACACAGTGTTTGTTTTGAGAAGAGGCATTCTCATTGTCCTTGTCCAGGGAGTATACTAAATTCATTGGTGTAAAATACACATCCTTCCTGTCAGAAATTAACACACTGTGGTGTGATGCTTCTCCGTTCTTCTTATTTATTGTCAAGAAACGTCCTCATGTTTTTCATTACACAGCTCGGATGTGGGCTCGGGTTTGCATATACATGTTTAGCGCTTAGGCCAAAAACCTTTTTTTGAAGAGCCTAAATAAGGAGTTAGATCACACCTCATACAATTACTGAACTTATACAAGGGTCTCTTTCAAGTGGGCCTGTGATCCACTTTAGGTCCAAACCAATAACCTGGCTTTCTAACATTGTTTCTGAGGCATCATAAGCCAAATTAGACACTGTGAACCTGAACAACAAATGTATTTGTATATCTTCTTCTCTGAATCATTACAGATGGCTTCTGCAGTGAGTGGTTCTCACAGGTGGCAATTTACAGAATGACAAACGCTACATGTAGAACAGGTGTAATTGATTTCTCTTATTAGCATATCAAGCCTTGTGATTCTGTACATTGCATGTCTATCTAGCATTTTTACTAAAGCCTTTGAACTCATTTACAGTGAAAGGAGAGCCTCTCTTTTATGACATGAGCTCGCATGTTTCTGGCATCGTGTCATCATGCGATGCGTGGTGCGGATCGGTCATTGGTGAGGGTTCTCTTGAGCCTGACCCCCTTGCGGATTGCCACCAGCATGTTGCCTTCGTCCCCTTCTCCTGCCTCCTCCCCTCCCCCTTCCTGCTCTAGCTCACTCTGAAGATGCTGCTGGTTGGGCAGGGGTACAGTGGGAGGATTGGTTGTAGCCTGACCACTCCAGGACACCACAGGCAGGGTGCCAGCATCCCCTCCTCCTGCAAATGTTGGAGAATCAGGGCTTTCTCCTTCTCCTCCTCCTCCTCCCTCCTCCTCCCATCTCCTCTGCACTTCTGCTCCCATTAACTGCTCCTGACATATCTGGCACTGTAGGGATTTTTACTGGGATGACAGGTGTACGAATAGGGATGGGGCCTGTGCCCACGACTGAGCCTGAACGTCGGGCGGAAGGTTTTGAAGAGGGGGTGCGGCGGATTGTGGCAACCCCAGGGGTGACGATAACTGGACCGTGGCCTGAGGAATAGGAGCCAGAGGCATTGTGAGAGCTGGATCCAGAATAAAATCCCTGACTTGAACACGTGCCTGCAATGACAGAAAACAAATGAACATTAAGTCATTAGCAAAATGAAATATACTTCTAATACAGTAATACATTTCAGTTCATTACACAGCAGCCTCTGTGTTTCAGTAACAATAATAACAAGATAGTGAAGGACATAAAGAGAAACAGGACAACATGTGTACACATCCAACCGTGACACTATCAGTGCAGCCTGTACCTGTTGGGGTAGGAGGGTAAGCCCCAGTGTGGATAGGTGTGGCGGGATAGGGCCCTGCAGGGTAGGCCCCCTGTCCTGGGTAAGGGGCCTGTGTGCTGGGCAGGCCGGCTGTGGAGGCTGGCCGTTTGCTCTGGAACATGAGTCGGTAGGACTGACTGATGTCACTGTTTCTGGGGATGGTGGAGGACTTGTCAAAGTCCGACTGTTGCTGCTCAGGCTCCTGATCTCCAGCCATTGAGAAATAGTCATAGTCTGATACTAGAAAGAACAGAGTGGTTAAAAATGTACTGACACAACAAGATATTACAATGCTAGAGGATAAAAGAGAAAGAAGTTAGCAGTGTTTACCAGTGAGAGACTGGTAAACACTGATTCTGATTCTAGAAAGAGTGTGTTACCCTGTGAAGGTATCGTATCTTCAGAGCAGCAGGGTGTGTTGGTCTGCGTGCTGTAGCCACTGGAACACTGGATGGAGTCTCTACTGGACCTCTGGGTGTCCAGCTCCAGACCTCGGGATAAGGCCAGGGCCAGTTCCTCATGGGCCTCAATATCACCAGCCTGGAGCAATCACCCAAATGATAGAAACATTTGGTAATAGTGTCTGAAAGCCTGACTGTCTGGATACAGCCAAGTACAATTCGTTACAGTCATTAAAATCATTAGGTGCCACTTATTAAAGTCATTAAAGGGGAACATTAGTGGTGGAGGCTCATTCATGTGGTCTAAATGACAAAACATCAGCCTGCTGGAAGTTGAATGTGAGGTCACCTGAAAGTTAAGCAACACAGATGGCACTAAATGTAGACTAAATGTAAATCACAACAATTCTGATATTTTTGTTGCAATTTGCCACCAGCTACAAGCTCAAAGTTTAAAGTGGAGAAACATAAAAGTGCACAGAATGTCTATAATCATATAAAGTTCCTCTGCATCCAACAATGTAAACTAGCAAAAAGTATAAATCAGGTGAATCAACAATTAATGAAGTCCTTATAGAAAAGTAAAGTGTAAAGACTAATACCAAAGTTTTCACAAGTTGCTTTTATTAATAATGATTTATTAACACTACTAAACTCTCTATTTGGTTGTAGAGTAGAACAGTAATACTAACATAATACTACAAATACAGTAACAAAAAGCAATTATGTAATAATAACAACAACAACAACAACAACAACAATTATTATTATTATTATTATTATTATTATTATTATTATTATTATTATAACAAGAGTAATTAGCCAGATTATATGCTATTTTATTTTAAGAGCTGTTGTGGAACAGTATGAGATGGAGACTAAAGCTGACCTTGAGTGGTGCAGTCACAGTCCTGTTCTTCTCCTCCACTGACACTGACGGTTGTAGCGCAGCCAGAGCTGGCACTGAGTTTGAGATCGAGGCCGGGCTGCTATCATTACTCACACTGCCATTACTGTCCACTACAGCTGGGGTCCCCTTTTCTTTCTTCCTCCTTAGTGTGTTGACCATGGGCTGGTCATAAGGGCCCGGTTTGGCCCAGTCCTGTAAAGAAAGACGTGTCAGGGTTGATCCTTCACATTTCTCTGATGTGCTTTCCCCCTGCAGATTTAACCAAAGTCTAAAAGAAGCAAAATGATCAACTAAAAATTAATTTGTTCATTCAGTAGTACAGTAAACATTGCTTGCATGTTGACAAGGAGGATGGGAAGAGGTTGATCGCCAAGACCGAGGTGATGAACAAACCTTCCAGCTGGGGACTCGTGATGAAGGCACCATGGGGCCCAACGTGCAGTAGTGAGGGTAGTCTGGCACCAAGGCTGAGGTGGGACGTGACCATGAACGAGTGGGGCAGGAGGAGGAGGTGGAGGATGAGGAGGAAGGAAGGGAGAAGGGGAAGGCAGTGCTGGACCCCGAGCCCAAACTCCCCCCGCTGCTATGAAGGTATGCAGGGGAATTGGCCGGACTGTAGTGGTCAAAGCCATTCGACAACTGGATGTGTGTGCGTCGGTGGGAGGAGGGGTGATAACCGAACAGAGTAACAGAACAAACACACAATGGGATAAATTATTGATGATAAACAGCGGAAAATAAAAACAAAACAGACCACATCACTGAGGAGAAGTCATTCAAAAAGGAACACAAAAATAACAAGGAATCCATATTGATAATACAAAACAAAACAAATGGTCACAAATGCTGAACTGAATGAAAACTGGGGAAACTGACACACATGCCGGGGAATTTGGAGTTTGGAGGGAGATTTCTGTCACAAACTAAAGTCGATGCAACGTTAGAAGTTTAGTATGAGGGCTCTGTGGTGCGAGTAATGCAGGTACAACACAGATGTTTATGTGAAAGAGTAGTAAGGTTCATGGCAGATGAGTGCGATTCACCTTGTCAGTAATGTGCTGAGTTGCAGTAGCAGCAGCTAGAGAAGAGGGGGAGCTGCAGTCACTGTGAAGCTGCCCAGTCTCTGAAGTCTCAGAGCACCTGGAACTGGGACAAGGCTGGGACAGCGAGGGCAGCAAACAGGCAGTGGGAAAAGACCAGATTGAGACAGACAGACATGTACAGAGGGATAGAATAGCAAAGACAGACATGTCAGCAGGTAGGCAGAGAGAAGCAGTTTGTTAAAGAGAGCAGAGGCAACTTTTTACCAGTTCTCAGCAGTTAGTGAGGCAATACAGCCAAGTGATAATAAGAGCTCCAGAGAAGGTGCACTGGGAGTCATACTGGCATTAACTGCATGGACATCAACAGAGTTCAGCCTTGTTAAAGGGAAACACAGGCAAAGTTCTGATATGATATCTAATCCACGCCTATAGGAAAATATTTTTTTGCATGCTGCCCTCCAGGAGGAGATTAGGGATGGGGATAGCAACAGAACTTCACCCTACATAGAACTGGGTAATGAAATTAGAAGCCATGTCCCAGCCTTATTGGCAATAGGGGCGCTGATTCCTGGGACTGTACTGTAAATGGGTCAGGTATGGACTTGCCAAACCACCTTTACTACATCATAAATACTTGGAGTCTCACTTCACCAATGTGTTCTGGACAGGGGAACTCTGGTTGCTGGCGTGCTAACAGTGCAGCCGCTCTCATGGTTGATCTCAAACCACCAACCCCACGCGAGACAATCCCCTGGACTATCACACTGATAATTATCTGAAACCCTGTGTCAGATGGTTAGATAAAACTGCCAGAACGAGACCTGCTCATAGAGACACAATCTTAGAGCCTGCAAACACTTTAATATATTATTTTAGTGTGATACATTTAAGGAAAATGCAACACTCAGTGTGCTCCAGCCTCAGCAAGTTGAACCAAACCGCAGTCTGTCACAGCGGTCGACTCTTTAATAGCAGGATTGGGCTGACCTGTTTTGCCCTGGGCTAGAATGGAGGCAGACTAATTTCCTGTGCATTTATGCTATAATAATAGCAGCAAAATGACTTCACCATGATCACACACACTCACTGCTTCCAGCTAGCTGCCTTTCATAATGCCAAGGGAGATTTGTGAGAAAAGAATTGTGTGGATAGCTGATTTGGGGTTGTCTCTCTGTCTCGGACTACAATGCCTTGTAAATCATAGAGCATATGTGGTTTATAGTCTCATCTCAGCCATTGTACATTCTTAGAGCTAAAACTATGGTTAAGTGTGGGCAGCTGAGGGTTTTTCTTACCTTTGTTTCAGCTGGCATAGGCGAGGATGATTTAGACGATGTGTATTGGTCGTGTGATGAAGAAATGAAGCCCGAGTCGTGAGAGGAGATGCTAGAGAGCCGAGCTGGGGCCTGCTGGGGTAGCGTGGAGCTGCGGTACCGATGGCGGGGGTGATGGTGGTGGAAGAGGTGATGTGAGGAAGAGGAGGAAGAAGAGGAGGAAGGAGAATGAGAGTGGGAGCCACTGGATCCCCTGGAGTCACTACTGTTAACGCTGTTCAGACTACTGTGAAAGGGGATGGAGTGAGGGATGAAGAGAGGACCAGAGGTGGGAGAAGTTTGGCAGTGACCGGCAGGGTAAAGAGAATCAAGTGCACCCAAAGGCATGAATCAAAAAAGGAAGGTTGGATAAGAAAGAGATCAAAGGAATAATAGGGAGGGAATGAAGGCAGAGGATTGGGGGGGGGTTGTGGAGGAGACAGGGTGGGAAACAATTAACACAGCACACCAAGATGCAGCAGGCAGTGACCGAGGCCAAGCCAGTCAAAACAATAAAACAAACCAAAATAAGAGGTGTGATATCATAATGACAATAATAACAGGCAGGAAATCCCGAGATTTCGTGCCTTTGAGACAGCGTTTTGAGGATATTCACATAGACCGCTCATGAAAAGCCCTAGATCTAATTACTGTGTGAATTAAGACTTGAAAGCAACACTTTGAACATCTGAAGCGGATATAAAAATGGTATATTGCAAATTCTGTCCAATGACAAATGCATATAATGTGTATCAACGCATGTACAGACTTGACAATCACAAAACAAGGCATAACTAAACCTCGTTTTAAGAACTAAACATTAGTGAAAATTATAAATTGCAAAGCAACAAAATCACAAAAGCGGCTGTCTCGCAATGATCTGTGAATTTCAGAGGTAGCTTTTTGAAAATGTAACAAGCAAAAGCTTGGAAGATTGTTGTGTCTGCAAAAAAGTTTTGATTCAATCAGAGAAAAACCACAACCCACAAATGTATGTTACAAGATTTTACCAGGACAAATGCAAAGCAATACACAGCCCAGGCATAAAATGTCTTACTCTAATCTAAACCAGGTCAGTTCAGGAAAAATCATTGGGAGACACAAAAAGCAGGGAGGACAGAAGGTAGAAAACATGGTCTGTACAGCTATAGAACAGAAGGTGCACTTTTTCTGTCAAGTTTTCTAACCTCTAATCCTCAGCTTTTTTAAATACATTTTTCACCAGACATGCTATATACAAAAAATACTTCTGTGCCTTTACTTAGACAATGTTGGTCCACTGTCAGTGAGAAACGGTATTTCTCACTGACGTGACAATTCAACAACTCACAGTGACAAAGAGGAGTTGAAGCAGAGCTTATATTGACCACTGGGTGGCAGACACAGATTATGCAACACAAATGTTCTATGTGTCCTTGTTTCCCACTGCATTACACCAATGTAAGGTGTCTCCCAAGAAGATTCATTCACCACTGATAAGGTCTTTAGGACTGATTTGCAGATTTCAGTACATCCTGTGTGTCTATATATCATGTAATAACCTTCTTAGGAACAGGTGACCAAAATAACTGGAGTAATTTCATTTTTTATTTGGCTTCATTTTGAAACACACTGGATCACAAAAGGTTTTGTGCGTACAGTGGGTCAATTTGTACTTGAAAGACAAAGCCTCTCTTTCACTTATTTGTGGCTATGAGTCTTGGGATTGGCAGTGAGAGCCTACCTGCACATGCTAGACTTCCTGGACATAGTGGTGCTCGGGGATGAGGGAGGCGTTTGATATGACCAACCATAGTCTGAGCCCTTGAGGTCCAAGATCACCTGAGAGGGAGGGAAATATTAGTCGTAGTTGTGAAGAGGAAAGGCAGTAAACAGAGCTATAATTTAATCCAAGGAAAACAAAAAGACAAACAGCAGTCATACAGAATCAAAAGGGTGACATAGTGTTTAGTTGTTCACAGACTATATCATGGTTGATATTTTCTTCACCTGTTCACTAGCAGGCGGAAGCTTGTGTGGGTCAGAGGTCAGGGCTTTGAGGTCATCAGAGATTGCTTGGAGATGGGTGACCTCTCCCAGCATAGAAATCTCCTCATCCTAAAAGAAAAAATGTCAGAGAGGGTGGTGGAAAGAGTTCTTATTCAAGAGTTTACAATAGTACCAAAAAGTCCTCTTTAGACAGCAGCAGTTGTATAAAACAGTTGTTTAATAATAGTCTGGAAAAAAATATACTACATGTATTAGTCGTGTGATGAAGTACAGAGCATGAAAATGCCTTGTTTTTCTAGTCAGTGGGATTAAAACAAAAAGTGAAGACATCGTGGGGTGAAGTGACTTCCTGTCTTCCAAATCTTGGAGTGCTTTCTGAAGGCTCATCTCTCTCTCTCTCTCTCTCTCTCTCTCTGCTGGACTCACCACTACAGGCCGCAGCAAGGCTACGAAACAGCAGAATCTCTGTCTGTCCTCTATAAGAGCCTTCCTCAGGGCCTGTTTCTCAGTCTCTTCCAGCAGAATGTATTTGTCACTGACATCCTGCATGGCGCTGTCCAGCTGGGGTTGGATATCACCACGACCTAGGGAAGGAAAAAAAAGGACAATGAATATATGAAAGGTATAATAAAATGACCAACTCACAAGAAAACACATGACTGGTCTATTCACTACTTCACAATATTTAAACGTAAATGTACTGAGATTTAATGTAACCGCTAAGGCTTCCTTACTAACACAAATACTAAAAGAATAGATTCATGTTACTGTAACATGCATGAATAATCACAAAAAAACATGATCATGTAGTAATGACAAAACATTTGGTGGCATTTAGTGTTTTTTTGATTCACTTCTCTCAGGTGCTCGCTTGGACTGTTATTACGGCTCTACATGTTATCTTTTCACTGTGGACGGTGTTATCATCAATGCTAGCATTTGAATGTCCCCACTACTTTTTGGCTATCGCCTTCACATGAAGGGCCACTCTTGTCATGAAAGTGTTTCCTCTCTCTTGTTCAGAGGTGGTAAGGAGGTTATCTACTTTAGGCTAATCTCTGTCTATTATGCTAAACTGTGCTATTATGCTTGATAGCCAGCGTGTTTATAGTGTTTATAGAGTGTTTATAGACATGACCAGAGTGCAGGGAATCTCCACGACCATCTGGTTCTTGTGCTGTTTATATGTGTTTGAAAATGGATATGTAAATCCAGGGCTGTGTTAGGGCTGTGACAATCCCAAGGTTATACTGTTATTCAGAGAGGATACCCTGAAGGCAAGTCAAGCCGTCTTGAGTTCTCTATGGAGGCAGGAAGGCTGGCGACTGCCAAAGATGACATACAGTGGGCCTCAAAGGCATTATCTAACCACTCAAGCTACACTTACACACAAACATACACACACCCACTCAGTCTTAACTTTGATACACCAAGGTTAAATCCACAGTGAACAACTCTGTGGTCTGTCTGTCTGCTCTTGTGTCTGGGAAAAGATAACAAACTGGAGTCTCCGATTGGCATTTGATGTGAGGCCTTAAATCGTGCAAATCAGTAGTAAAGAAACAGACTACCCAGGCAATTCATCATCACCTTAAATGTAAAACATAAGGAGGTGTGTTTTATGCTGACCAATAACCATCAGCTCTTTTCTCACCAATATGTCAGTACAGTCCATACATTTTATACAATTGAGTATGAGGGGAGCTAATGTTTCCACTGCTTTATCTCTCCATCAGTGGACTAGAATACAATTAAAATGACAATTAACAATGGCGGGTGGCGTGATGGTGCAGTGGTTAGCACGGCAAGAAGGTTGTGGGTTTGAACCCGGCCTTTCTGTGTGGAGTTTGCATGTTCTCCCCGTGTCCATGTGGGTTCTCTCTGGGTGCTCCGGCTTCCTCCCACCGTCCACTAGGTTAATTGGTGACTCCTTGTGTGCGTGTACATGGTTGTTTGTCTATGCCCTGCGATGGACTGGCAACCTGTCCAGTGTGTACCCCGCCCTACGCCGGATGTGAGCTGGGGTTGGCTCCAGCCCCCCGCGACCCACACACACACACACACACACACACAAATTCTCAGTTAATGGAAAAGCACCAAATGGAGACTTTTACTGTCATTATGTGCCATCTCCATGGTAATAGCTGACAACTGACTACATGTTTTGATCCTTGAAGTTCGAATGTTGAATGTATGAATGTTGATACTGGGTGAAAATGTCAAATGAAACTACAGTAGTATGTATTTAAGGTGAAAAAAGTTACTAAGGTTTGTATCCAAAGTGACAACAATATGCAGGTACACTGGACTGGTCTTTCCACTCTAGGCAGGTTTCAGTCTAGTGTTCCTGCCTAAGTGTTAAATAGTTAACTTCATAGTTTCTGGTCAAAAAGTTGATGACTATGACTAAGATTAGTATCAATAAAGCTTTTCAAGAATACTAACACCACAAAATAAAAAAAGGTCCGTGTACACAGTCCTTAGAAATTTCATCGTTGTTCTCAAAATAAGACTGAGTTTCCATATATATGTTTACCAAGCTTGGTCTATCGTCTGTAGTTCTGAGAGGAATGTGAGGTATGTGTCTGTTTATGCCAGTTCCTCCTATAATACACTATGGAGACCATGATGGAGTAGATGGACTGTATCTGGAAACTCTAAATTGCAGTATATATTTTCAGTCTCATATAAACCCAAAAGCCTTTTTAGTAAGTATACAATTATATTGCACACTGTTTTGTGGAGGACTGGCAGTATGTCCAGGCCTGAAGGGCTAGATAGGCCTCATTCATTAGTCTGGTTTCCACTGCAGGACTAAACTCAGTGTTATTCATTTCCCTCCAAATTAGCTTTTTTCCATCTTATTGTCAAGGAGATTATTTGTAAGCTGGGCTGATATTTAAAATAATGTTTTAATCACTAGTTATAAACAGCTGGTCAATTGTTATTGAAAGGTAGGGCAAAACAATCATGAATCAAGTGCAATTATAAAGTAAAACCCTTTATGGCAAACTGCTTAATAACTGCTATGACAACAACTGTTGGCTCTGTTGTAACGCTCAGTGATATACGTCATGTAATATTGAGAAATATCCTTTCCACATCACAGCTGTGTTTTCTTTAACTTGGTTTTAACATGAATAGAACACTTTTTAAAACTTTAGGCCTTAAGTTGGCTTAGAAGTGTTGTAGAAGTGTTTTCAAGTCCCAAAGCCAGCGACGCTGTGGTGTCTCCTTGGCATGCAGTAAAACTAGGGATTCTGGTTGGCTCTCACTTGTAGTTGGCAGAGTGTATTCTCAACATAACCACAGTTGTTTTGGAAAGACGGTACTCTAAGTTGAGGTACTTTGTCTGAGACAGATGGAAAGCCAAATATTTTCTTTGTTGCTGTTTTGGTAGCACCCACGAGTAGCTTGAGTAGTGCTTAACATTTTCACATCTGGCATCACATTACTTCCATGTGTACTTCTGTTAAAGGTTGACCCATCAAGAAGAACTTTATCCCTATATTCTATAATTTCTGCAAATACAAGCAAACTGATTTTGGACTTACTGAGTGATATTTGAGTTTAGCCCTTTAAAAGTGGACCATGAGATCATCAATACCCATACATAGACTCATGTCACACGTAACGCTCATGTGGTAAATAGTCATAAATGGTAGCCTATACATTATAAATTACTTTCAACCAACCACACAGACTGAAAAAAATATTAATATTTAACCACAAGCCTTTGCCATTACTCAATCGGCTTGTTGATATAAAAGATGTAATTGCAGGGATGGAGAGGGTTAGACACACATTGAGACAATACAGGCACATAATGGCATGAAATGTTAACTTGTGGTAAGCAGAGGGGTTGTTAGTGCTGAACCTCTGTTATGCTAGAACTTTGTCTCTGCTATGGGCTGTTCCTTAGTTTGTCCACATTCCCGTCTCTGTGCTTTAACTTGTGCATCTGTGCTTGTGCAACTATGTGAATGACAGGGCCCTTGATTACTACTTCCTCTTTCTCTTCAACCACAGGCGAACAACTGAGATTCACTGAGGGTCAGTGGGCAGTGACTGCATTGTAAACAAATCCACCCTGAAACATATTCCACAAGCTGTTTTAGTGTTTAATTAAGGACAATTAGTGCTTATAGCTCGTACTGTAGGAGGATTTTTTGAATTCACATTGAGTATATTACTGTCTAACTGTTTTAACCCTCAGCAAGCGATGAAAAACTGTAGTTGTCCTGTGTGTATGTCTGTTAAATGAAGCAACAAAGTCTCCAAAATGTGGCACCACCACCAAAACCCACACCCCAACGTCCACTAATACAGCTTACAAGTCAAGCGTCATCACTTTATTGGATAGTATTGTTAAATTAATTTATGAATTGTTAGCTGATTCCTTCATCCACACAGTTGGGGAAACAAGATGGAGAAGTTCTGCCATGTGTATGAGAGAATGGAGACTCCTCTGAAGTGAGACACAGACGAATGATGTGACTGAACACAAAATACCGTACAGTGGATTACCAGCAGATGACTACTTTAAATGTTGCCCTTTAATTGCTTTGTGGTGTTTGTACAAGCTATCATTTATCAGAATGTGTTAGATTTAACACATAAAATCAACACAAAGTTTCAGCAACCTTGTTGATATTCTACAGTTGTTTTAACCTAACTCAAGTTGCCAGAATTTCAGATGAATATGGTCAGGGGTAGAAATATCTGCACACATGTAGATACGTGTGCACACACAGGCAAATGAGATTAGGTTCTCCAGCTTTCACATGACCAATGATTGCATTAAGTTGAAGTCACAGGCTGTTTCTTAGTTAAGCCGGGGTCTCAGGTCAGAAAAACACCCTCACAAGACACATATCAAACATCAGATATAGACTCACTAACACAAGCAGACAGATGCTGTTATTTCTGTGTAAATGAAGTGTGACTTAAACTAATATCCTATGACTGAATTTGATTTAGATGTTTGTGTGTAGTTCTGTGACAGAGAGGCCAATGAGTTCAGACTTGAACTAATGAACCAAGTACAGTAAGTAAGGCATCGCTCAGGTCAACAGGGGTGAATGAAAGAATGAAAGATTATTGCCTCACAAAATGAATTTAATTTCCAATTTATAGCAAACAAGAACAGTAATATCTTTTAATATCCTCACCTGTCAGCAAAGATGTTAAGTGCTTGCTTCTAGCAAGAGGCGTATCACGCTATCTACCACAACCCGATGGCACACGCTGTAGGTCAACTAAGGCAAGGAACCCTTTCCTGCATGCGTTATAATTTCCTCCCACCAGATTTTAGAAACTCTCATTTGATGGACAACAGTTCTGTCTGAGGTCATGCCCCCTATTCTGCCTCTGATTGGCTAACCCTAACCAATGGAGGCAACAAGTACTAGCCAATCAGAGGCAGAACACAACACCTGCCTACACTTTGAATGCCTGTAGTATAAATTCAATTACATGTAAAGATAAAAGTTAAAGTTTTGTTCCGGCAACCCTTTATTGGTTTTGTCACTAGGTGGCTTATGGAAAATGAGACAAAGTGTGCGTATGCGAGCAGAGCAACGGAACAGAAACTTGCTAGCATTACCCACACTTAAGGCGGACACCACAGAGCTGATAAAAACAAGACAGACAGTTTGTAGAATTAAATGTAACACTACAGAGCTGGATCAATAAAACAGAGGGAGCCACCCACTGGACCATATAGGACCCTGTATGTCAAATCTACCGAGGCCTACATTTCACCTCCTTTCCTCTCTTTCGTCTCCAGGCCACAGCATGTTTTTACTATTACTGTGATACTGATTCCATGAAGAAATTATTTTATTAATTTTCTGTTTCAACCCTCAAATGAGCCAGAGCCCAGGCAGAGTCCAGCCTCTGACCCATTTGAGTCCAGGAGCCCACCCACCTCTGTTTCTTGTTCAATTTCCTTTTTACAAACACTTCATTACTTCAGGCGCTTACCAACATGGGGCCTCTAACCCAGAATTACAAAAAGTGAATGAGAGGAGTGAGAAGAAAATAAAGGAGAATAGAGTAGGCCACTATAAAAAGGACAAACACTGAGTTTCTATACCCATAAGTAAAAACCTACAGGGGACCACAGATGTGTGCATATTACATCTTTAAATAAAACATCTATGGTGGCTTCCTCACAATGAAACCAAGATGACTGGTTAAGCATTACAGTGTAAGCAACAACTTGGACAGTGTGTCTATTCCACAGACTGACTTACCTAGATTATCAGCTGCAGTGCAGCATAAGGAGAAGGATGGTATCAGAACCACATAGGGACAGGGAAAGGAAAAAAATCCAAGTCAACGGAGAGAGTGCCAGCTAACACTAGTCAATCACCTAAAGGTGCAGTCTTGTTTTCTGGATGGCTATTTAAGCATTATAGGACTCAACCAAATCATAAAGCACCTATATGTTTTTTATTATTATTCAAGTGTTTCACATGACAGAAATCCTAATCATGCCAAATAACTGTTTTATGTTAATCAAAGTCATGCAGAGAGCTGTAGTGGAATGACACAAGTCTTATGTACCAGTATTAGTCACTATGTGCAGTATGAGTTACATGCCAACGTTTAATCTACTGCGTTGTAGTAGTAAAAACTACCATTGCCCTTTTGTTGTACTTTCTCCAGACCATCTTTTGACTTTAGGAATGTGAAACATCTACTGATTCATACCTGAAACTATCAACATCCCAAACCATGCTGAAAGCGTATTTATCTAATTCCTTCTTTGCAAATGGTATTTTTTCTCTAAGTAGGTGACTGCTAATGTAGAACCAGAGCCAAGAAAACTGCAGAAGGAAAATGCTGCTGCCCTCTCAGCGAGTGTTTACCAAGTAAGGTAATGCTTAGCCTTACTAGATCTGTGCAAGTCTAATCAGTAAGGACAAACTTCTTTTATACACAACACTGCTGTACACTAAAAATGGCATATATATGACATTTTCGTATTTGAAATAAAAGATACCACTTTCCTTCACAAATTGGGATTTCAATAATCAGATTTGTCCTTTAGTCCTCAGTGTTGACTTCTTGCAGACAGAGATATTTAATCAAGTACAGAATAAAACTAAACTAAACTAAAACACAACCAAAGCCCAGATGGACATTGTTCAAGTAAAACTAATTATTGCATTTACATTAATACAGGAGTAGATCAATTTTTCTTTCAGCTATCCTAAAGTGTACACTACCTGACACAGCAGGCAGACCAAGGTTTTCGGTATTGGAGTCCAAAAAAACAGATGAATGCTAGATTCTCCAAGAGGTCAATAAAAACCACATCTGTCTGGCAGAACCATGGCATCTATGGGAAAGGCATTGGCTGAATCTTAAGAAGCCAAGCCTTTACTTACGTAACTTCAAATACATGCATATAGTTAATCTTTTAGTGTGAGGGGTGCATAAGACTCAAGTTCCATGCTTCCTAATTATCATGCAAACTACTATAGTATAACAAAAGCATTTTTCTTTGCTTTTCACAAATTCATTCTGAACAAATTCTCACTTCACTGGATATATTTCACTGGCTTAGTAGGCAGTTCTCCAAGTCATTAAATGTGTGATCCCTACACTTAGTTTCTAAGCCTGCATAATAAAGATGATAAGACTTATATTGTGTAGTGGTCAAAACTTTACAAGTATGTTGGCACAAGATCGAGAAGAAGATTTGTCTCCATCATTCTTCATCAATCTGATGAATGGCACTTGGCAGTGTTATTTTTGTTACTTGACCTAAGCTTTTAAATAAAAAGATAAAAATAAAATAAAAAATTTATTTTTTACCTTTCTTTGCTTTCTTCTGAAGTTTCAGTGTGTCCGAGGACTTCTTCTTTATTTCCTGCCGGGCTCTTTTATACTCTGGTTCAGAAACAAAAAAGAGCCTCCTAAGTCAACCTATGCTTAAAGTGACAATCATTTTAATTGGCAATAACTAATTGGCACTTTACATTGCTTTAAAATGTGAAAGATCTATCCTGATGTCAAAGTAATTTCTAGATCACCATATAGCAGGGCTGAACAATTAATCGAAATGGCAATATGCCCTAGTACAATTTCAAAATAGAAGGAAGAGCAACATTTATTAAAGGCAAAAGGTGTGTCAAAATACCATTATAAATTAAATATTGTGGTGCTGCAGAGATTAATTGTCCTACATATCATATTCTAAAGATAAAATCTTGTTTGGTACAGATCCTTGCAAAAATCATACAATCATTTAAATATGTTTACGAAAATGAGAATTATGTAAAAATGATCATTCCCTCCAATATCACAAATCATACTGCAATTGCAATATCAGTCAAAATACCTGCAATTAGATATTCTTTCAAAATCGTTTAGCCCTGGCACGTAGTGTTATATTCCTGTGTGTCCTACCTTTAGCATGGTCCTTGTCCAAAGTGCTGACTCCTCTTTTCCACTCCTCCATCTGTTCTTGCAGAGGGTTGATCAAACCCTCCAGAAAGGCCCTGCGAAAACAGCATCATGCTTACTTCTAATCTGAGGTCACACTGATCGGTAAAACCATTTTGAAGTAGATTTTCAAGACTAGGGTTTTAAAATGAACTTATCACTACTAGAATTCATTCAAAACACTAACTTCTATCATTTATGTGTATCCAAAATTACAAGTTTATTGACAGATGATATGGCTGAACAACCTATTTAATACAAATACAAATGGAAATGTAAAATACCAGCCACTTTATTTACATTTTACAGACCTGCTCTGCAGCTTTGTCATTATATCTGTCACCTGATTGTAAAGAAGCAGTCAGACTGTCAGGCATAAAAATAATAAGGTCTGGTTCGCGTTTCTGTCTCACTGAATTATCTTGTCTGTCAATCATTAACAGGCAGAGAGACAAGGAGAAAAAACAGAGACTGAAAGAAGAGCAAGTCTGCTTATGTCTGACTGTGTCACAGGAGGAAGTAAGAAGGTAGTGCAGTCATGTCTGTCAATCATTACCCAACTGTGCCATCTTGTATTTGTGAGTGTGTTTAAGAGGTTATGAGTGTGAGGTAGGCAGCTGCAGGGTTAGTGCATGAAACTAAAATTAGACTTCACCCTCTTGCAGACATTTCTCCAAAGTGTGTGTGTGTGTGTCAGTGCGTGGGTGGGTTTTGACCACAGCCCCCCAGTGTACAGCCCCTGCTATGGAGATCCAAGTGGAATCTCTACTGAAATGCCACCCGAAATTAGAGAGCCCCTTGTCTGTGTAGTGTGTGTGAGTGAGTTAGAGAGAGAGAGAGACGTGTGTGTGTGCAACTACACTGAAACATTATAGATGCTTGTGTTGCCAGACAAATCGTCTCTTTCCCAGCATTCCACGACAAGGGGCATTTCTCACCCACACACAAAGTGTCAGGACATGGGAGGATGTGGTGAAAAAACAATTCAAATACAGACCATACAAAATACGATTTCAGTAGAGTTGCACTGTTAGGGAAACAGCTTGGGTCAATGTACACTAATTCTGCGTGACTAATATAGGAAGCACTGCCAAAGAAAATAAACTTTAACCCAATCAGATATTAATCTTTTAAAGTTAGAAAAGCACTGACTTTTTTTGTTAGAACTCAAAAATGACATTTTAAGCAAATGTTGCATCACTGGAAATTGGCAGGGTTTGAGTGTTGGTAGAGGGGAGGTTTTGCTGGGACACATGTTAATATTCCCTTTTTATCTCACAAAGATAACCCCATTGGTAACCCCAGTGAAATATCTGCCCCTTCCCAACACCTCTTAAATCCCAGCCAAGCATTCACCAAATATGGGATATAATACATCATGTCCTGTATGTTGATTCATGTCAGTAGTACTGTGGTTGAGGAGAGTCGACGAAAGGGTAAAACAAAAATGTTGCTTACATGGAGAACTGTTTGAGTTTAGCCTCTATGCTGCGATGTCTCATACACATCCTGGTCAATGCAGATCCAATGTCTCTGGTCCCACCTGAAAGACATAAAAAAAGACAAGGAATTACTATTTAAAAATTCACAGCCAGCACCATTACTTCATCATTGTTTAGCAGGGCCTCCACATATATAGGTAAGTGAAGAAAATGCATTACCAGCACAGAGCTAAAATACAAACACTGGTATGTTAAAATAGATTTTTAAATCTTAATTATTGTAGTTGGACTTTCTAATTGAAGCATTGATAATAAGCACTCCCTGACCTCACTCTCTTCACTGTGGGAATTAGTGGGAAACACTGAGTTACGAATTGCGCACATTCAGTTCAGCTCAAGCTGGGGCCTAGTAAATGTGCTTGAGGCTAGTGTCGGTTTCCTTCACACAGGCTAACTAGCTGTCCTCTGGAAGGCTTCAGGCTCGACAGCTAAGCAGGGACTTGACGTTGATTGACAGAACTATTGTCTGGGTGCTCAGTATGACTAGCTGGTTTCTCTGTGGGGTTGAGGCACCACTGTGTGTATGTGAGCGTGTGTGTGTGTGTGTGCGTGTGTGTGTCTGCATGCGTGCATGAAAAAGAGAGAGATCTTGTACAAAACTGTGTGGAGTTCTTGCACATTCTGTTCAGTGCATCAGAAACAGAGTGATAATCTCAGTCTGTGTGTGTGTGTGTGTGTGTGTGTGTGTGTGTGTGTGTGTGTGTGTGTGTGCGTGTGTGTGCGTGAGTTGGAGACAGTTTGGTCATGATGATCTGATGAGAAGTGTGAATCCTCTCCAACAGAGCAAGCCATTCTGCTGTCAGCACAGTCCTTGCTGCATGCAGAGACACACACACAGCTGTCACTCACTCACAACACACGAAATTGTCTTTTATTCCGTCAGAGGCTGGGCAAAACAAATGCAAAAGGTTGACGATTTGGCCTCCAACAGTCCCTCCTCTAAATAGGAAATCCTTACAGGACAGAAATTAGTAAAGTGAGACAAACCTTTAAATTTAAATTGTTGTTTCAAGTGGTCTGAGTTGAAATTCAACCAAAAAGTATTATTACGGAGCTGCAGCTGAATACACACACACAGAGCTGGACAGAGGTAAGACGATCTCTAGCTGGAGTGGAGCGGGGAAAAGTTGGGCCCAAAGTTTGGAGCATATCTTTTGAATCTCTAAATTCAACAGGATCATGTGTGAAGAGTTGTTAAGTGGATTCAGTGTTTTTTTACGTGTTTATCTTGTGTGTAAATGAATATGTAGCTACATACGTGCAGGATAATTTGTGTCACTGTGCAAAGTAGCACTAAGAAGGGCTGGACGATATGGCCAAAAATGTTATCACGATAAAAAGTTTCACATCTTTCAATATCAATAATTATCAACGATAAGTATCAAATAGTTATTTCTTTCTAGTTTAAAGGCTGATATTTGCTTTGAGTGAAAGTTGTAGAGACCTGATGATTAATTGTGGTTTTAACTTTTCTTTATGGTCAACACTTTATGCCAAACAGTGGATCCCTTCACAAATCTGAGGTAGAACATTCAAAACAATTATGATAAAAATATTTGTCAACAAATATGAATGAGTGAAACTACGTAAAATCTTTTTTCAGTCCTTTTTCCTCAACAAAATAAACATATTAATAAAAAACAAGTCATAATTTGTGTATGATTTAAGTGAATAAAATCAAACATTTATTGAAGATTTTTTTTATATTGTTATTGGAGAAAAAAAAGTATTTTTACTGTTTTATTGTCTAGCCCTAGCACTAAGCAAGTTTTGCGTTGAATTCCTTCACTGAGCTGTGCATGTTTGCCAGACTGACCTAACAAACATCAGAGTGACAAAATATCAAAACTAAACCAGTGGGACAGCATATGTAGTTTTTAGTGTCAGTCGTTGTGTGATTATGAACACACAGACAATGTGCAATCTGTCCTGCTCTTCTGAATTAGCTGAATTAGCACAGTGTACTTTTGACTGCTCAGTCAAAGGCAGACACAGTGTAAAAGAAACAGAGAGATACAGGCTGGAAGTGAATTAAGCGATTCTAGATGGCAAATTACAACTCTCCTTTACCTTTCAACAATATATAATTTAATGTCAGTCCCATTGAGGCCATTATGACCTGAAATATTTCCCTGTATCCATTCATTTATCCATTCCTCTTTTACTGTGCGTGCTTGTTAGTGTAGAGGGTGTGGCTACTACATGCCATAAAAGAGCTCTCTGTCATATAACACCGTCATGCTCATTCATTCTTGCGTTGACTTGTTTAGTCATCCTATCCATCTATCCATCTGCCCACATCTCCCTTAATGTGACTGTTTATTATCCTAGAGGGTGTGCTTGGCTGATAGGTGCCTGTGCTGCAGGGAGGCCACGCGGCAAAGTTAGTGCTGGCAAAAGTTTTTAATTAGAAAAATACTGTAGATTCTAGCCCACGCTGTCAAGGGAAGAGTTTGGTTTCAGCTGATTATTTATTTCCCATTTCCCCACCCTTACTCCTGGATTTGATATGAGTCACATAAGAGAACCAAACTATGCTCTTGGCTATATGCACAGGTGCACCATTACGGGCGCGTCCAGCTCACACTAAAGTCAGATTTTGAGAGATTATTGCAACACCCACATTTCCTTTTGAATAGAGTTCCAGTGAATGGTATTTCCTTTCAAAGAGTCATATCTGAAAGAAACTACTGCTAACACATAAGAAACAGCTATACAAGAGAAATTTGTCTGCAGATGTCAGCATTGCTCAAGCTGCGAGTATACAGAGCTCCTCCCATGCCATGACCATAAATGAGCAAAAATTACAGGTAACTGAGCCTTCCAACTAAAACCGTTTACACTATAGCAAGATCATGTTAAAACTCTTTTGTTGAAATAAAATAATTCTGCAATACCCCATACTCCATGTGTGAAAGACTCTTACAGCAGGTAGCTAGTCAATGTGGCCTCTGCCATGACTGCCAGTTACTGTGGAAACTGTATATATGTGTGTGTATGTGTGTTACAATCTGACATGGACTCCAAAATAGTGTCACAGGGGATGCAGAGTTTTGTTAAGTTTTGTGAATTTTTGATTTATTTTAGTCGTATTTTGATACAGTGGTATTGTAAAAAAAAAAAAAAAACCTTATTAATTATGATATTGATTTTAAGCAAATCGCCCATTACGAGCTCCCACATTTACATGCAGTCAGAAGTGCTGGCCAAAAGTGGATATCAGGCCAATCTGTACACAGAAGCAAGCTTCAGCTGCTTCACTGCCAGGCTGGACCACTGCTTTGTGTGTGTGTAGTGGCATAGCTGGCTGTCAGTAGAAATAGCTGTTCTGTGACATGGTTGTTTTGGAGGCTTGTAATTATTCCTGCGCCGCCAATACATTACCGCTCGAAAACACACACATACACACTGTAGGCTCCACTCTCTACCAACGGTGCTAAACTGACTCCTTTTTAAAAACAATGTAGTGAAACAAGCAGAACTAGCAACTGAGAAAAAAAGAAGAAAACACTACTTTCATTTATTCCTACCAAGGCTTTGTCTCTTGGTCTCCGATACTTCAACTTTCAGTGGGAACTAGTGTCTCAATAGTCTGCTGAGACATTTGTGACAGAAGTGATAGTTTTCTGTGTGTGTGTGTGTGTGTGTGTGTGTGTGTGTGTGAGTGAGACAATGAGAGACATAGTATGGCAATTTCATGTTGAGTTGCCAAGTCTGTTCCTGTTCTCAACCCCCTTCCAGACTGTTCATTGAAATGTCCCACTGTGCTGTGCTGTGTGGGTGTGTGTGTGTGTGTGTGTGTGTGTGTGTGTGTGTGTATGCATTAGAAAGAAAGGACTTTGAAAGGACAGAAGAATAAAAGGCAAATCATTTGTATTATTAGCAGTCTTTAAGATGTATAACCTCTATAGTTCACTGCAGTATAGTACTTGACAATTCCACCAAAAGCAAACAGCAATGTTACTCATCCTCTCCACGGGAATAAATAAAAGAGGAAGGACAAAGTTGCTTCTCATTCTCATAGCAACCCAAATGTGACATGATTTGATGCCATCTGAAACCAACAATAATCATGGTATCAAGTCAGCAGGGAGCAATATGACGCTGTATGATCGTCTCTCATCCTATACAATCATGTACAAAACAGAAGAGAAAGACAGTGAGAAGTAAATTAGACAGTAGTAAAATGGGAGAAGGAAAATTTGAGAAAGAGAGAGAAAGGAATATCGCTGGGGTAGTTTTGACATAGGGTCAAGAGAGGCTTGCTAGCTAAAACCAGATGGCTGCTTTTAACTACGGGCCAGTGGTTACACTGATAAGAGACTGGAGACCATACAGCTGGATACACGCGCACTCACATACACACACTCACTCACCCAGCTGGACGGAGGTAAGGCAATCTGCTCACTAGCTAATTAGAGAGCTGAAGAAAACACTAAGGCTACATCCATGCTGAGCTGGCTAAATTTAAAATCAAATCTTTTCCTCTACATGTTGGCCCCCAGTCGAACAAAGCTGTTTTATTCGCACTGAAAAATGAGCTGTGACATTTAAAAAAAAAAGATCTATAGTTGTATGGCTGAATGATATGTGGCAGTAACGTTAAGACCATTTTTCATTGCCTCTGGCTAATACAGCTGATTACACAATATTTTAACCTGTATTTATGTTAATCTTGTTAGACTACATTGTAGGCATCAGCTCCTGAATAGACTGACAGCCTTAACTGTGAAAGGCCAGGAAGTACAGTTTCTAAAGGTGACATTAAGTCAAATCACTTTTTTTGACTGCTCGTCGTGGGAGTCGCCACAGCAGATGATCTGTTTCTATCTTGCTGGCAAACAGGGCTCCGCCCAACTTGGCTGAGGCAACCCTTCCCATTAATCCGGGCTTGGGACCGACAATTAGCAAAGTACTAGCTTGTTCATCCCCAGCGACTGGGAAGAGGCCAATTAAGTTAAATCACTATTTTATACAATTTTAGGTGTCTGACAATTAGGAGTGTGTGAGATATATGTTGTCTACAACACTATCTTAATTATTGAGTACCCTACTTCAATCCCCCACATTCACTGTGTCAGGCATGCAGTACACTGTGCCAGAGGTAAACAAGCAATAACTGCTCAAAAAAATAATGACTTAAGTTAAAAATGAGTGAGCAGGTGCCAGGAGATAAAACCAGCCTCCATCAGCCTTCACAATCTACGCCGTTATATTAAATTTCTAGACATGGATCAACCTCACTCATGAAGGTGGTTAGGCTTTGAAAAGACGGATGTGGCTCAAAAGACGTCAGTCTACAAACTACTTTGGAAATTGGTTACCGTTAAAGACCACAAACGAATCACCGCACATTTACAAGGACTTTAAACCAGTGGTTTTTATATATATATATATATGTGATACGGTTTTAGAAAGAGCTGCATCCTGAATCATTTCATTACTGGATAACTAATGTCTTAGTATGATGTCTTTGAAAACATATCTCACATACACACAATTCTAGCTGAGCAGTTGGCATGCACAGATGGAGCCACCCACACTCAGCAGCACAGATACAGGCAAGCGTTTCATTCACTGATTTCTGTTCTGTCAGTCTGGTAGCATACTGTAAGTCATCCAATTACATTTTTCAATTAACTATAAACTAAGTGGCTTACTGTTATAGCTTTTAATGAAACCTGGACCTAGAGGAGCTTGGAAAAAGTAAATGAAAGCCAAACAAGTCAAAACGATTTCTCAAAGGAAGGTCTAAAAAAACCCCAAACAAACTGTATTTATGTTATACTGGCCTTTTATACAAGCACCTCAGTTTATCCTCCTCTATCCCTGTGGGGATATTTCATTGACATAACCTTAACCGCCACAGCTACAAGCCAAACCTTTAACCTTACCCTAACCCAACAAAGTGTTAAACTCTGAAAAAGCAGTCTGTACCCTCTCATTTTTGTCCTCATGGTGACAGAAGTCCTTAACGGCTGGTGTGCGTTCAGTTTAAAGTCCCGGCCGAGATATAAAACACACACACACACACACACACACACACACACACACACACACACGACAGTCAGTAAGTCTAGCGTCAATGGGCACCAACACATGTGCATGCAAATGTGTAGCTGAGCATACACATGCACACCTGCTGCAGTCTGACCAGTGCTTACACATATAAACTCTGGACTACAGCTCCCAACAGCTGCCATCCAAAGACTGGAGAAGGAAAAAGATGGACAGAGAGGAGAGGAGAAGATGGTAGCAGAGGAGTTGAAAGAGAGAGAACAGAATGATGAGGCTAATTTGAATTCTCAGCATTTTCCTGTAGTGGGACATACTTCAGTTGATACCTATGTATCTCATATACAGCTGCAATCATTAATATTCAGTAGATGATAAAAGGATATATACAGTAACAAGGACTGTAAACTACTAACCATTATAAACCGTTAACAGCCCATTGTCTCACTACATAGCACCATATTCACTGAATACTGACAGGACAGATAAGAGAAATAGGGGAGGGTGGATAATTATTCAGGTTTAAACCCATGATGCTGTTTGTAAATGGTTTGCATCATAGTCAAATCAGGCACCAAAGCAGCTGCAGGCTGACATCGGCGTGTATTTATACAGACAGTAAATGACAGCAGGATGTGTAGTTTAGTGACAATATTCATCAACACTGGCAATGGGCCAACACTATATTCTTTAAAAGAACCAAACAAGGCTCATGTTAAATTGTAGTTTGGAATGTGTGTCAGTGTGCCACTGCAATGCAGTGAAATGAATGCTGAATACCCTTCTCTCCCTTAAATGGCTCACCTCTCATGGAGGCTGTATCGTCTCGGATCTCCTCTGCTCTTTCCTCCTCTTATGCTTCTGTTTTCGGGCCTGATCTTGTTTCTTCTCCCTCTTCCTCTCTCTGCTTGCCCTCTCAATTACCTGAACAATTCTCATCTCATCCCTCCTTTTTTTCACCGTCCAACTCACTTGTCCTCTTCTCCCTTTTTGCTATCTTCCTCCACTCTGTTCTGCCATCTCACCTTGGCGTGGAAAGTTGAAGCAGCATAAAAACTACATGGACAAATGAGTGACACATGCAGAGATGATTTAGATACAAAGTGCTTTCTAAGAAAGCAAAGATTTTTGGACTGACGTACACTAAACACAGCCGAGGCTTATAACAGTTAAGTGTGTCAGTGTGCCACTGTAGAGTTGCAGCCTGAAAACTAATGAACGCTGTAGAAAATTCTAGCAAAATCTCACAGTATTAACATAATGATTATTGGAAAACAGAGAAAAATGTGTAATAAAGAGTGGAAAGATGAGGTCTGGAGAGAAAGAAGAACAAAGAGCAAAAAGCAATATATATTGAATTTTTGTTGTCAAGCACTTGGATGAGAAGAGAGCAAAAGGTAAAAGGGGAGAGGAGAGAGTATAGATGTCAAAGAGGAATAATTTGAGAGTGACAATATGTCACCTCTGTGTGGTTCTGCAGTGGGAATGCTAACGAGGTCCTGAGGCTGCAGATAAACAAGAAAAGGTAGCTGGTAAATGCACCCATTGCTCTCTGTGTCTGTCTCCTTCTCATTTGGATGCTTACCGAGCTCTGTATCTCTACCTCTCTCCTCTGTTATCCTCCCCCTCTTTCATTGTTTCTGTCTCACAGCACTGTGGTCTGAATGAACACTAAAGCAATGGATGGGAACCAATTAAGATTACAAGAATGCATTGCTCTTGCCTACAAAATGCCACCGTCCTATATTCCTGTCTGTGGTGTGCAGTGTGAGTCATTTCTCATCTTAAGCTGATGATACACAGGGCAACTTTTTGAGCAATGTTGCTGGGCAATCTTGCTAGTGGCAAGTTCGAGTATGTTTTGAACGTATGGCGGTGGTGCAGGGCTGGTGGCGGAGTGGTGGGGGAAGGGGATTGCGGTAGTAATCTTTACACATTACCATTGACGGTGACGTTGCCCTGCAAGATTGCTCTAAAAGTTGCTCTGTGTATCATCAGCTTTAGACATTGCACATCCAGTCCTTACTTTGAGAAAAAAGGTGATTTCCACTTGCCCAATACATCATCAAAACTATTCAAATCTGCATCTGATACTGTTCATTTGAACTATGATATAAGCAGTAGAGCTGGCATGTCTTGATGTGCCTACATCGAAATGCTATCAAATTTCTCATTGAAATGTTTTACTATTAGACTTCATTTAAATGAGCCACATTATACATTCCATTCAGAAATTCTCATACATACATTTGGTCAAGGCTGTTTCATAAAAATAGATTTAGAAGGAAATTTGTATATTAAAGTTTAGCTAATAAGACCTAAAACATGGTTTTGTTAGGTCTTCATTGTAGTCTAAATGTATTTTAGTCTTAAGGAGTTTGACTACTATGATGCAGCAGGACAATCACTCAGAACATCCAGCTAATGCAAACAAGGAGTGTTTTATGGCCAAACAGTGGCATGTTATTGACTGCCCGAGTCAGTTAGCTGACCTCAGTCCAACTGAGCAGGCGTTTCACTCGGTAAAGACCACACAGATGGTGCTGATGTCTACAGTATGGGACATAGCCTTAAGTCGGTCATTGAGTGGCATGAAGTATTGTCGTGAGAGAAATTAAACAGCATGACAAAGTGTTAAGCATGGGAGTATAGTTTGGTAGTGCGATGCCTACAATTCTTGCTGTACAAAAGAAAAGTATGAGGGTGGTCTCTAGCCAGGCAAAGCCAGTAAACAGACTCCAGGCAGACTTGATATGGTAATTTATGACAACTGGCTTACTGTACTCTTACAGCGCTATGTCAAAACTGCACATGTTGGATTAAGCTGCAGATAGCAATGCAAATGTAGGTCATGGAGAAATTTGCCCCCCTTTATTCTAATGTATTGCTTTGATTTCTTCTTTTAAGCTGTTCTCTCTCTGATCTAGTTCTCCATCGTACACTCCAATCTTTCAGTGATCTGTTTAGTTTTCTCTCTTTCTGGTTGCTTTCTGTGCTGGCTTAGTCCTCTGCTCCCACCCCTTGTCCCTCTGATGTCTCTATGAATGAAGTACCATAATGTTAACATGGTACAGAGTTAATCCAGTCAGTAAGCAGTTGGCCAGTTCAGTGAGCGGTCAAAGTCATGACAAAAATAAATGCTCAAAGAGAGGCAGAGAAATGTCCCATGGGAACGTACATTATGGAAAATACAGCAAGTTGGTGTATCCTTGCAAATGAAATCTCTACTTACTGGATAGTGAGAAATGTTTCACACAGCTGCCTCAGAAGAAAATACTAAGCAACATAAAAAATGGCAAACATCACTCATCTCAATAACAAAAGCCTGCATGGTCCCCACACACCTGGTATCTTAATGTTTCCCACGTACAGTAGCGGGTTGGTTTTCATAGCTGTGTGTTTAGGGACGCAGTAGGTTCTTGAATTTTGGGTGCAACAATGTGCATATGTGGGCAAAAGGCCCAATCTCTGGTATGTACAAGAGTCCAAATATAAATATACAGGCTTTTGATAATAGGCTAATTCTACGGCCAATGGACTTTCAGATAAAATAAATCACCACAAGTGCCATTACATTTCAGCCTTATCGGCATTCAGTGCATCAAGTTTGAGCAAATACCCTCTTAAAGCTTAAATGCAAAAACGTCAGTTATTGTACCGGGACTGGCACTATGGGACTTCATTCACTGATAACCGGGGCCTGCATATTGTTCTACACAGCATGTAACAGCTCAACAGCAGCTATAAGTCTGCTGCCCAGAATCGAAGCAATTAAAGCCACCAACAAGGGGGTTTAATCATGTCATAAGATGACCAGAGAGAGAGAGAGAACGAGAGAGAGAGACAAAGAGAGTGAGAGAGAGAATAGATTACCCTAGAGTCCACTCTTGCTCTTTTCCCAGCTCTGGTGCCCCACTTTTCTCTAATCTTCCTTTCTGGTCTGACACACATTCCACAGACAGATAGACAGAAAGGATTTACTAGGACCTCTACCAATGAACTGAATTCATTGCCTTTTTTGTTGAGCATTGCAATCCTTTTTTCTGGTATGCAGAACCATGAAGCAGTGGCAATGGTTACTGCACAAAAACAACCAAAGCATGAAAGTCAAACAGAAAAAAGCCAAAGTTAAAGCACTCTTTTTCCAAATTTATTGGACAAATGAGACAGATCAGTAGTGCAGGCCAGAGTCACATCGACATATGGTCAGAACGTGCAAAAAGTCTGATGTCACAGTTAATAATTAACAGAAAAGAGGACAGAGGTTCATATTTACTCTGCAATAACTGAACGCAACAGCAACTAAATAAACTACGGTCTGAGGCACAGGTTGTGAGTCACGTTGGTCTCGTATGCAAGACTAAAGTCACGGCCAAAGTTGCCTGCATTGCTCTCATTATTAGAGAGAGAGCTATTCAAGTCAAGTTTTAGGTACAAATATCACCAACACGATTTTCAACAATACAATAGAATGAAATAAATATAACTAAAAATATCAACAATAGAAGACATTGTTACAACATGCATAAATCATACCGAGAAAACAGGTCATTCAAGTACAGTGTGGAGAAGGTATACTTAAAGCATACGAATTGAGACCTCTAGACACATGCTCTTGAAAAATTCCAGAGAAGTGCTCAATATTGTCAACACCCCATTTAGGGGCTTATGCAAGAGGTTTACTTGGAAGCAAGATTTTTAAAGATATTTTAACAGAAGCCATATTGCAGTTTTGGTATGGGTGTGCACAAGGAACAGCTCTTGTTTATAACCCAATGCCACTGTGTGAAATGTTTCATTTAAAAAGACATTTAACTAACATTTGAGATGTATAATATAAAATCACTGATCTACTATACACATCAAAAATACCAAACCACAGAAATAATTGTTAATAGCTATATCACTGTAATAGCAAACACTATCTGGAGTTAAAACCGTACATGTGCATTTAATTAGAAAACGTGCATCTATATGTAATGTACACTAAATATATATATTAAAAAATATAGGCAGTTTGTAAAAAATACAAACCGCCTGATTCAATAATAAATATTACACAGAATCCTGTCTGCTAAGGCAAACTCAATTAGAGATAAAATGATCTTCTACAGTTCTTAATGTCATTCAGAGCACATTCATCATCCACCCCCCCCCTTGTCTGCTGTTGTTTTCAAACAGGGGGAAATTATGCAAGATGGAAAGTAAAGAGAGAGTAACACACAATACAATAATCTCATCAACAGTTCCATTTGAACAATCAATATGTGGGCTGGATTTATTACAACTGGAAACAAGAGGATAAGTTAATACATATATTATTCAACAAATGATCATTTGGTTTAATAGACTTGTCAGACAGGAAGTCAAAACACCAACCTAATGGAGACTGCTAGGCCTAACTTACTAAATGTTTACTCATCTCCAAACTTATTGACACCATGTCAAAGAACCAGCCCAATTCACTAAGCAGGCATTCACCCAGCATTACAGGACAGAGGAGCTGAGTGGAAAAAGTTTATTTTTGATGGGAGCGTGTGTGTGCATTTTACTACGGACTGCTTAATTCATGAGGGCCGGTAACAGTTCAAGCTCAAGGATGTGAGCTTGCCATGTGACTGATTATCACCCATTTAGGCTACCATGGAGAGTGCACTCTACGTGTGGCTGATTTTAGTTACTCTAGAGATAACTAGATCGACCGATCGATTGGTCGAAGAGTAGGTATGATTTCAGTTGACAGCCCAAGAAAGAACATTAAGATTTGACCTTCAACAATGAGAAGATGATCTTTAAATAAAGTGACTTTCAAAGTTGTGACAAAATGATGAAACTTTGGTTGCTGAGGGGTTATCCACCCTGAAAAAACACGCTTTATCTAACAAAGTAGTACAGGAGTCTATGGTATGCCCAACTTGCCACTGACTTGAAACCAAACAGGGCATCAAAAACGTCTACAATGGTTTGGCTTTTCCCCTTCTGCACTTAGTATTTGAATGTGCCTGTGACCTTTCCTTTCCCTGTAGGGAGATACACTGAGAGGCCTCTCGTCTGGGAGATACTGGCGATAATTTAAACCAGACACACACTAGAGAGACTGAACTGTTTGTCACTACAACACAACACTGCCTTGTTTGCAATAATGAGCACCAGATTGCATCTACCATGTGTGTGTCTGAGCCTATACATACATGTGTGTATGTGCTTGTGTAAGAGTAAGAGCCCCCTACTATTAAAGCGTTGGGGAGGGGACTTTCACCACCCCAGTGGAGAAAGTCCCCCCACACACACGCACTCACATACACGCACTCTTCACACAAACACATTATTCATTCAGTGTTTTATGAAGTGTCTATGGGACGGTAGGGAACAAACCACACACTGATAGCTCAGTCAGCCCGCTGACTGAGTAACTTGAATGGACTGAACTTAACCATCATTTATCCATCTATCAACCAATACAATGGCTGTATTATCTCACACACTCAATGATAAACTCATACCTATTATTTCTATTTAAAGAATGGCATGCGTTCAGCACTTATTGACATACTCACACAAATCATTGTTCAAAAAACCTTTAGCTTAAAATGTTGACATCTAGACATATTCGACACATTTAATGAACAATGTAAGGTGACCTTACCTTACTATAAAAGAATAAAGTTCTTTCCAGTGACTGAGGAAGACTGAATGAGGTAATGCCTGATCCAAGTTCACCTTCAATGGTCATGCTGCAGCAGATGGCTCATCAGCAACAAGCTGATGATGGTACCCCACTGTGCACGTGTTTCTATGTTTGAGTGTTTATGCAAATGTGTAGCTGTTGCACTCTATCCTCAATGTGACACATCAAATACTGGACAATCCCAGCACAGAAAACACGCCTTTTATTTCTGCTACATCCCATTGCAATCGAGCTCTTACTTTCCTACGTCTCTGCCCCCCCTCCCACCTTTCTGTCTGTCCTTGAGGAGAGTTTCAACTGAGCAGAAAGTTCCTGATGATAAACAGAAATTGGCTTGGTGTTGCTGTCACAGACCGGCTGTGTGTACACCTGGCCTCGACAGCCTGGACACCGACAGGAGGCGAAGGTGTAGATGCAGAGCAAAGGAGGACAAGGAGAAAGAGAGGAAATGAAATGAGAAAAAATGAAGGTGAGAAAGAATATGTAGAGAGAAGGGGTAGAAGAAAGCAGACAGGCAACCTTAAATGACTTTTATTCTTGGGAAAGTAATCAGGTACTTATCGAAGGGAAAACGGGGAACAAGTTAGTAAACATACTTGTTGTTGACTTGGCATGTTTTACAGTTATGTCTGGAGATATCGAATATAACCATTTTGTTAAATTTCCATTTTTTGGCTGCAACGTGACACTTAGTCTACACTGCAGGGACTTCCAGGGTCTTTGTTAGAATAAAATTCAGTGGATTTAGAGCCAAGGTTTTACGACATAAAGTTCTCATTAGGCCAGATTAATCTTCCTCTGAGTCATACGGAGCTTGGCCTCTAACCAAGGCCTTGGAGGGCAGCTCTCTGACTGTAACCATCTCTATGAAATCCAATGTGACTGTATAAGTGTGTGTGGATGGCAGTATAGAACAAAAGCAGGCTGTGTTAAGTCGCAGCCTGGCTGCTGGGATGTGGTCTTGTGTTAATGTGTTCAATGTTAACTTTTAAAGAGAGAAACCTAAAAATAGTAGTCACAGCCACAGCGCATTCACCGTTCAAGACAAAAAAGACACACATAGGCCAGGGATTTAAAGTAAACACATTAGTGTATACACCCACACACACAGACACACATACACACAACACCACATGAGTGTTTGAACTCGTGTCCAGACAGAGTGAGCTGGCTTGGTTGCCCACAGCTTCTCAGGAACACACACACATAAGCAGACAGAAGAGATGTTATCAGCCCAATGCAATCACTTGTGATTTACCACAGAAAAGAAAATATATTTATTTCAATGCAATTTCCCCCATTCAGATAAGATTTGCATCAATTTGGCAACTTTAATTAATAATCTGAAGTTTATTTACCAACGAAATTTGTTTTGAATTTGGCTTTGCACGTATGTCAAGTCTTCCAAATACAAAACATTCAGGTCTAACCGGGTTTATGTTGAAACAACACAGACAGCAAACAGGGCTAACACCCACAAACATTTGCGTGGACATACACTGCATGCACACATACTCAAGTGCACAGAGGATTCTCTGTGTCTCTAAAACATACACATTCTTACTCTCTCTCTGTGTCTGATCCTTTTTGTTCCACACACACACACAAAAAACATAGACTCACACATTTGTCTCCCTTAACTCCATGACAAGGGCATTTTGGAGGCTAACTCTGAAATTGCAACGTCAATGGGCAGATGTTCGTATTAAAGCAGATGGTTGGAACTTGCGGCTAAATCTTTCGGAGACACTTTGTTGCATGTCAATGTATTTTATAGTGCAAACTGAATGGCGAGGCAATGAGTCTGTCATTGTGACGTGACAAAAGAGTTCGACTCATAAATTCCCAAACAGCAGCCCATCACTAAAACAGCTTGAGGAGTCATTTTGTACATTTTTGTCTATCTGAGTGTCTATCTGAGTGTCTCTCTACATGTGCTGTGTATTTGCACACGAGGTGTGTAAGCTTGAATTAGTCCATGAGTCTATGCGTGAGTCTGTGTATCTGACCCATTAACTGATTTAAATGCTGGTTCCAGTGATCTGTAAGGCTCCCAGAATGGGGTCAGGGCGAACAGAAGAGAACAGAAGGTGGATTGAAAGGCACGGAGCTTGTCCAGGGGATGGGATCTGGGGCTGGGCTGGGCTGGACAGCGCACAGGAAATGTATACGGTCAGGTTGGTCTTGGACTGAAACTGCAAAAGAGAGGACAGAGCCCTTTCAGAGAGGGCATTGAGACAGTGGGTTAGTTCAGGATCTAAGGCTGCACTGTCGCAAAGGCCAAGCCATGAACTGACAGAGGCAAAGAGGAAAAGGCCTGATTCTTCTTTTTTTCCATTGAGCTGTATGGGGGTCTGTCCATGGCAGAGCACACAGAGTGTGCTTAGAGAATTTGCAAAATACAAATTCGAGTCTGTTCCAGAAAAGTCTCAAGCTCAGTGCATTCCAAGTTGGCTTTTTGAGAACCAATGTGTCCATAATCATTTAGCAGAAAATGTCACTTTTGTCTTGGAGCCTGTCAAGTAAAAGAACATCTTCATTCAGGTAAAACTGGCTAGATTGGAGTTACTGTGAATAGCTCAAATGGAAAAGGGCATGATAGAACCTCATTGTCTACTTATTTCAGACTCTGCAAATGGATCACTCCTTTACTTTAATCAAAACAGGGCTGATGTGTGCTAGTTCACAGTAATTATGTGGCCCAGCGTCACTCAGTATAAAGGGGATGAGAGAGAGGGAACAGAGGCTTCATTGAGAAACAACCAGGGCATGCATATGCTTACACTCACACACACGCATTCAAGAATGAATATGTGTAGCATGTGCTTGACTGTATTTATACACATGCACCCACAGGCCCCTGCACATAAATCACAATCGACACAGCGCTCTGGCTGACATACACCCTTATTAATGTGCAGCATTTGGGCCCCTCAGTGTCATTCAGAATCACCAGATCTACAATATCTAGCTCATATATACACGCGTTCCTCACCCTCTATCTCCAGCTTAGATTTGATGAACTCCACTGTTTCACACCCACACTTTGTGAACTGCCAGCTTCGTGTGCATTTTAATTAACCTCAATTTTTGCCAAGCACGCTGTAGCTTTAACCTAGCTTAGACTAATTTTACAGCGTAAACTACAAAGACTTAAAAGTGTGTGATAATATCTAAATATGTCATCTGTGCCTATAAAAGTGACAGGCATAGATAACAGTTTTGACAGCTTCTGCCCTGCATTAGCAGAGGCACCAAGTGCATTGCCAGATGACTGAGAGTAGAAGGTAAATCTTTAGAGACAGCTGGGGTTTACAACCCCACTTAACCTGAATACCTGTGTGTAATGTGTACAATATGCATGTATTCTGCTGTTTTTGAGATTGTTTCAGGGACATTATTTTTATTTCAGAGACGTTATTTTATAACATATAAGAAATACACTACAAATAGGTAAAAAGAAAGAACATACAACACCCTTCTAGATTGGAAGTTATTTTCAGGTGCTGAACACATTGTAGACACACAAGGGCCCCAGTGGAACTAAGCTAATCCATAAGGAGGGGTGGCAGTGATGTTAATGGGAGAGGTTATACAATGGGCTGAAGCTAGGCAGTGTATAGAGGTCGAAAAAAAAGATATAGCACAGTCACTTTGTCAAAAAGAGAAGCAAGCTGGCAAATATGGAGCAAATAGAGTACCTGTATAACAGTATGGTGAAATCAACAGTGGATTATTTTACTGGATCAATTATTTTGTGTTGACTCCAATATTCTCAGTATGGACCATTACAGGGGTAATTAGGAAGTATGGCTTGACAATAGCAATTACTGTAATAATGACAACTCGACTGCAATAATGACAATAGCCGGCATCTTTCACACAGACAGGAAGTGTGTGAGAACTGGTTTATTGTATGTTTAAAGGCTTAACAATACTGCAGTAGATGTCAACAACAAGATAATAATATGCCTGACTTGTAAACTAAATATTTGTGTTGACCTTACAGTGGGATATTACCTTGCATAGGTCTTAAGTCTTTTATTTTGATGCGTTGTTGTTGAAGAATACTGTTTATTGTTCATGTAAGGGAAATTTTTATAAAGCTAACTGCATATAAAATAAAAACAATATGTGACCATGTATATACAGTCAGAGTGAGGCTTATTGACTGATTAATTATTCTTGGTCAAAACAATCTGAATAACTGGAGATGTGACTGGAGGAGTCAAGTAATTATCAGCTCTAAAACCACGTTTGTACAACTTAATAACCTTTTTGGGTCCAAAACAGGCTTCTACATGCTAGCTCTGTAGCAGGTGTCTATTTCACCTCTACAGAGTCAGACATGTCCAAACAAACTCGACGCTGGAGCTGCCGACAGAGCCACTGGGACTAATATATACACAGACACACTGTAACATACTGACATGTTGTCTATGTGAAAACACACACACACACACACACACACACACTCTATATGCAGTGACTGTGTCCTGACAGCTGCCAACCAACATGTGACACAGACTTGGTTATTTTTATAACCATGAACAAACTATTATGCTACGGTTGGGGTGAGAAATTCTGTGTGTGTCGTAATTCTCATAATGTTTCATATACATGTTACAAATTCCAAATTTTACTTGTGTCAATCGTGCACTATTATTGCATCACAATTCATTGTACAAGTTCTCTGTGGTTCACGAATCAACACCTTGTTGTTTTTTTCTCTAGGAATATGGGATTTAATGGGTCAATGGAAGACTCAAACAAGCCATCTAATTATGTCTCAAAACTGGTAAAATGTGCTCTATGTAAACCTACTGAGACCGTAAGTATGCTAAGCAGTCTCCCTACAGGTATGCCGATATCCTGTTCTGTAATATACTATGGCCTAGTAGCTTAAAGGTAGGTTACCTTCAACTTTATCAAAGTTAATAGCCCCTCAGAAGAAAATTTTATGCAATTCATGTCTGTTTTTTAGTTCAACAATATGCAATTCTCGAAAAGGATCAACATGGTGTTATTTTGAACGTCTGCTGTCCTTGTCTGGTCTGTTGTATGTAATGACCTCATCTCTGTGCAGTCAAGTTGCCGTCAGCTGTTTCACCGTGGCTGACTCGGAAGAAACGTCACTACTCACCCACTCTGTAACTCTCACACTCACTTGGTGAATGGAATACCACAAGGAGGTAGCACTGGTGTACTGTATGAACACAGAAACACACGCTACAAAAAGGCGCGCATGCACGCACACACACACACACAGAAACTGACACATACACAGGTCCATTGTGTGCAGCAGGAAAATATGACGAAACTATAACTTGATACGAAACAGAGGGGATCTACATGGAAAATGAACTGGAGCTGGATGAATAAAGAGGGAGGATTATTCTTTTGCCCTCTCTGTTCGTCTGCCCTTGTTCTCTCTTCATCTCTCTTTTCATAGATTCAATAGGGCTTTGTTTCATTCTTCACCAGTGACCAGTGCAGTTTCAAGTTTTCAGAGAGAGGGGGAATATGGATCAGATCGTATGGTTTTGTCTCTGCCGGCAGCCGAAAGAGACCTTAAATGAAGCTCACGGAGTACCAAGTTTCTTAAAGCTGAGTGGTCTAGCTTTACACAATTGAAGTAAAAAATATTAGGTCTCATTTTTCCCTGTAAAATGAATTCTTTAAAGTGTCTTGCATGTCCTCTTGATAACTTCTGAGCACAACAGGTTGTACAAGATAAGTATAATAAGTTGCAAAGAAAACAGGAGTACTTCTGACAGTTATATGCTTTGTCTTCTACCTAAGGTTGTACCACTGTACTTTTCACCAGGTCCATCATCAAATGTTTTGTTAACCTAACCTTGTAGGAGTGGGGAAAAACCAATTAGATCTTAGATACACCACGATTCTCTCTTAAACAACGGAGCACTGATGCAAAAAACAACTTCATTAGAATTCAGAGGGCCCTCCAAGGGTGGATACTTTTATATACTGCAGTGAAGTCACATTTTGGGGTCAGTGATAATGAAGTACGGAGATTATTGACAGAATGTGATGTGAATCAATGTGAGCCATTTTGCTCATTAACTTGTTTAGTATAACCAAGGTTAATTAACTGATTCCACCACATGCATTCTGCTTGAAGCAGCTCTTTATTCTCCCTACCGATAAAAGCTTTACACTGTGTCATTAAGAAATGTATTATTATGGATATCCTCAGATTCATCAAGGTAAATGCTTAATCATTTTGTTTCCATTTTAGAATCAAACCAAGCCTATGCAGGGTGGCTATGTGGGTCTGGGGCCGTAATAGTTTTGTGATCAAATCATAGCAACATCAACTTAAGTCTAATTAAATTGTGAGATAACTAAAGATTCACTGCCTTATTGCTTGGGGTATCACATTTTTCTTTTCAGCAAATTCACAAACACCTCGTTTGCCAGTCTCCTGGACATCGTTTCATGTGGCCTGATGTCTGACTTCCATCAAGTCAGACCCAAAACATGTTTAATCATTAAGGTTTAATCACATGAGTTTAAATAGAACCATCAGACCTGTTAGTGCAAACATTGTTACACTGCTCCAAGGCAGAAGCAACTCTGTGGGCGTGTGATGTTTGTGCTAACAGGGAAACCTTTGTGGGCAGGTTTAAGTTCATTTTTAGGAAAGACGCAAGTGTGAACTATGAGAAAGATACAGCAACAGAGAGTAAAGAAGGGCAAAGAAAGAAAAGGTAATACATAGAAAGGGAGGAAAGACAGGGCTGCAGAAAGTGGCAGACTAAGATAAAAGTAGCAAGAGAGGGTACACAAATTATGTTTTTAAATTCAGTGCCTCAGTTAATGAGGGAGCTGATTAGTGTAAAGACAGCAAACAAACATCATTTAAACATACTCGAGGATGTGGAGTAATCTTCTGTCACCAGAATCACTACAGGCAAGACGACTTGAACATGTTATTAATTAGTTATTTAAACATTTGGGGAAGATCTTTGTTGTCAACATGACACAGAGACATGCAACACTAAGCAAACAAATAATAGGGCTCAGTTTCTAAATCAGGGGTCTCAAACTCCAGACCCGCGGACCAGACCAAGAGGGAGGGAGGGCCGGACGAGGGGATGGAAAAAATCTGGCCGGCCAAATTATTACTTAATTGAATTATATTTTATAGCTGTTTAATGCCAATTTAAGCAACCAATTTGAAATAATTAAAATAAAAACACAATTTTTAAAAGCATTTTGTCTGTCATGGCAAAGGTGAAAAGTAAGGTGGCCTCAAACACCCGCTATTGGCTGAAGAAGAAACATAGTTTCAAGAAAGATGGACAAAGCAGTAGGCTAGGCTATTTTTGTGGAGTTAAATGGAAAAGCTACCTGTCTGATGTGCAACGAAAAAGTTTATGTTTTAAAGGAATGTAATATCAAGCGTTATTACTGGACTAAACACGGAGAACAACGAGAAGTAAGCTAAAGGGAGACAAGAGGACAACAGCCACACAGCTACAGAGAGGATTTATATCACAGCAAAGTCTTTAAAGCCAAAAGGATGCAGAAACTGAAGTTGAAGCAAGTTATGTGGTGAGTGAATTAATCACCAAAGAAGACCAGTTTGAAGGACTGTGTGTTGAAATTTGTGGATGTGCGAGTTCAACAAAATAGCGCGATCAGCTAACACTGTGGCAGAGTGTATCAGCAAGTTATCAAGTCACGTTTATGATCAGTAGCATGATAAAGTTAAAGCTTTCACTGCTTACTCTGTGGCAATCAATGAAATCACAGAAAAAAAACCCTAAAAGGCTCTGCTCGCAATTTTTTATAAAGAGTATTATTAATGAGAAGTTTGAAGTGACACTGGTTCGGGCTGGATCACCACGGAGCCGATTGGAAGGCATTACAACTGACAGAGCCCCATCAGGGAGAATAACGGACTGATGGCGCTGGTACAGAGAAAGTTAGAAGAGGAAAAAGCAGGTGCCGCACTGCATTTTACACCAACAGGCAGTGTGCAGCAAGTTCTTGAAATATGAACATTTCATGTTTGTTGTCCTTTGCAAATGGAAACTTATTCTTACTGGACAATTTTGGAGATTTCCTGTATCTCCATCCTCCCCAGAATTGTCCAAAGTGTTCAGTCAGTTAATGTGCCTTTTTGGAAGCAGATGTCTGTGTGAGAATGTTTTCTCAGCTATGAACTTAAAAGTACAGGTCCAGGTTTACTAACTGATGCCCATCTTGACGCTGTAGCTACTCAGGGTTTCAACTGCAACCTCCATCAGAGCAAATGTTTTTCAGTTGTGTGAGAAGGAGCACAGGTGTCTGGCTAGATTTTAAACTTAAAAAAGTAGGGTCAACAAAGTATTCAGGGATTGCATTTGTTAGTTCAGTGTTAACCTGAAGTATAAAACTGATGTCTGCATTTTTTTGTTAAGTCTGATGCTTAGTTTACAAGATTTGAGTTAATTTGCAGCTGAGTGTGTACTTCAGTGGCGCAGTTTGAATTATCTAAGTACATTTTTGAGTTACATATGCTTGAGAATGCACCACATTTGAGTAAAGTATATATTGTATTGTACTTTTTGACTTCAGTACAACTTTAATTTACTATTTATTTCAGAAAAAACACATGGAAATGTTCAAAATATGTTGGTAATGGTAATAAAATAAGTACATTTTAAGAATATTACACTTTCTTAGAGTACTTTAATGGTGTTGTGGTCCTCCTATGAGATGACAGTGCCAAAGTGGCCCCTGGATGATTTGAATTTAAGACCTTTGTTCTAAACCCATTTTAGTCTCTTAAGAATTGTTTACATTGAGGTGATATTTTGGTTTGTCCCACATTACAGCACAAACATTAGTCAGAGGCTTGGAGCATTAAATTAATAATTTAAGAAAGTTTGCAATATCCCAGTGCCAAAACTGCACCCAGGTAACTTAGTGAGAAATTTCCATTTGACAGACAAAGCGAACCACCCGGTGTTTTAGAACATGCTAAAAAAAACCTGTCTGATCCATTTTGTAAATACATTGAGAAGCCAAAGCTAAGCAGTCCATACTGTACAATAGGGAAATGATCAAGAAGATCAGGAAAAGGGCTGTTTCATTTTGAGGAAAATCGAACAGTAACAATTTGTCGGGAAACATATAAAGAATAAAAACTACGTAGACACACTGTGCAGACAACCAAAGGCAGATAGAAAACAAGCAAAGGGGAGATACGACCATCAGACTGAGACAACAAAGCAAAGCCCCTTATGAATGGAGGCGGTTTTGGCTAATCCTCCTGTCTGTGTGTGTGGCTGTGAATGTACACCTTTGAATCTGTAGAGGTATATGAGCATCTATGTGGTTGTAAGCACACAGCTCTCTAATCATTTGCAGTACGTATATCATACATACTGTACATTTTTAAATGTACATGTGTGTGTGTTCTACAAAAGCAAGCAGATCCAATCTCTTGCTGTGTCTGTGTCCACTGTCGGCTCCAACAGACTCTGAATAATAGAACACAATAGAGGAAAAGAAAGGCTTTGTCTGGAAACTTAAGTGAGGCTTTCTTTCTTTTATTCAAAACTTTCTCCACTTGGCATTCCAGTTATTCTATTTCACTCAACTGTAAACTAGTAAGCCGGACTTTACCTTTACTATTCCTGACAATAAAAAGAAGCATATGCATGTTTCTCATTGTGAGTTTACTTTGGTAATACACATGAATTCTTGAATCCTAATCCTCGTTTCTTTTGTAACTCTAACTATGCTCTAATTGGATCAGGTCTATGACCTGAATCATATGAATACATCTGTTTCTCATACAGCAGTTAAAATAAATCACTTAAACAAATGCAGAAACACACACAAGCATGTAAGAGCTGATAATTATGTCAAGCTACAGTCTTTCACTGGACTATTTCCAAAATTCGGTCGAAGGTTTTTACTACGCCACAGTGATTAGCTCATGCAATGAGCATTTACTGATAAACTGGAAGATTGTTTCACAACCCAGTGTGTTATTCATAAAACTTTAACTATATTGCTGACACACAAGTTTACACCTTAAATCCACAGAAACATTTTAAAAAAAGACTTGCACTGATGTTAAGATTATAATGACTTTTTGTGGTGTATTTGGTTTATCAGCTTTACGGAATTTTCTGTAATTTATTAGGTCCAATGTTGCCTCGGTTCACTTCACCTGAATGAAAATATGACACTTCAATATTAACAATACCCAGGATACAGCAATGTTTGAATGTAACTATTCAGCTGCTGAGCAGGTCCAGTAGAAAACATGGACGTAGTCGGCATGACGTCACCCATATGTTTCTGAAGAGGGACTGTGAAGCTCAGTGTGGCGGCTCCAGCCGTTGCCATCTTGGCAGCGCCTGACTCCAGCTAATCCAAAAATAGGCAATGAGGTGAAGCATGGGTGGCGCTATTAGACAGCTAGTGGGTAGCCACCTGCGATGGCAGGTTGCTTAAGCAGGCCTGAGAGAGCTCCTCCAACAGACTGTCAACACTGATAATGACACTGTGCGATAAATTCTAATTTGACAACAGTCGGGCTAATTTGTCTTGCCAGGAAGATATGAAAGAAAGCTGCGAATAGGTCATAGTTGATGCAATCAGACAGATTTGTAAATGGAAAAAGGTTAACATCTGTGCATAACGTGTATTCCTGTTATTTCAGTGTGTATGAACTTAATGAAATCATTAAGGTATTACGGAAAGGGGATTTTATTTGAAAAGCTTAAGTCCGCCTTTCACATATTTATCCTATGACAACAACTGAACAACTACAATGGGAAGATAAACAGATCACTACTCAAATTTTGACATACTGTGAAGCCAAAATTCTTTTTTTTTTTTAAACCAGTGAGGAAATAACCTTCAGACTTTCATCCTAACCCTATTAGACTCTATTCTGAAAGAAAACCCTAAACATTCTGATGTTATTAACAGAGCCCTTTCATATAACAAATGGTTAAAAACACAATCCTGTATTCAACAGTTATTCAGGACTGGAAATATATTCCAGGGACTGGAGTGAACACATCTTATACACTGTTGGTATCAAGAGAGATTGTCAAATTCATTGCTTTGAGTTTAGCTGTGTCAAAATTACATTTCTGAAATCAGTAGCTCATCATGTCCAGGTTTTCTATCTACATTAGGAATTGAGTTAAATGAAAATAGACTGGTTCTTAATAGGGAGATTTAAAAAACAAAACAAAAAACAATATAAAATGTTTGGCATACACATTTTCACATATAAATATATCAACAAAGATGCATTTGTTAAAACCAATTCTGAGGTTCAAGTTTAGGAAAGGCTAATTTCTGAATGTGTCCTTTAATCTTTTGATCATGCTGCTTCAGTGATAACACAGATAAATGAGTCCCAGATTAACTTTCATCCAGACACCTATTAACAAAACTGCTGTCACATATCAAAGTCTGCGGAGTCTAATGATCAGCCCTTGATGATCACTGGCAATATCTGCAAGACTATACAACAGTACAGCCATTTGCAAAGGCGACCGAAAGCCTTGTTCTCCTGATTAAGAGACTGAACAACAATTTATTAATGTGTTTGTGCACCTATATTTTTTATTATTGTTATATTTATAAGAAGAACATTAACAGTTGGCTGTCTCTATGGTGTGGTGGTAGGAAGTAGAAGAGCTATTTCTCTTTTTTTTTTTAACCGCACACACACTTACACGCACATACAAGCACACACACCTTTGATCCATAGTGATTGCTATAGGCAGCAGGTTAGGATTTGAACGTGGACAAGAAGATGGAGGGGCGATGGTAAGAATGAAGGAAAGAAGTCATCATCTATGTATAATGAGGCTTCAGCAGCATTTGGCTAATTATGATGAGCAAACAGAAAATGGCGTGTCTGTCAGTCTCTACTTTCTCTGATCAAGACACAAAACCATGCAGACGCTCTTTAAATTCAAAGCCAGTGTAGCAAGCACACACAGAGACACACAGGCTCTGTAGGTGAACAATACAGTAAGCTGATATCTTCACTAAGTAGAGCGATGACTACCCCGGGCACTCCTAAAGGCCCATTCCATGTACATAGCAACTGTTTGGTTTGGTGACAAATGATTCCTCAGTAAAATATACTCCAGAGATCAAGTTTTTCCAGGAGATCTTTCTTATATTGAGGCCTGAACCAAAAATATATCCACTTATTCATGCTTCTGAGCTACCAGAAAACATGGCAAACCACAAAAACCATATTGCTAATGAGAAAACCTTCCTTTCAGACTCACTCTCCTGCTTTTCAGCAACTGTTCGATGTACTTTGCAATGGGTTCAGAGGCACTTTAATTAGCTCAATACAGCAACAAAAAAGGCAAGCAAACAAATACAAATCTCAACTTAATTCTAACGTTGCTCTCTCTTCGACACATGGTCATTAAATAAGCTGTCAGCTGTTATCAAAGCTTTCTAGAGCATGCCTAATTCAAAAAGTCTTTATCACTGAGGAGAAAGAAAATAATCAAACAAACCTATCTGCAAGACAACCATTCCATTAGCTAGAGAAGGTGTGTGTGTGTGTGTGTGTGTGTGTGTGTATATGATGGGACCACAGTTAGATCTATTATAGCGTCCATTAAATGAGTAGCACAAATCTGTATTTTCTCCAGATAGCTAAGCTACTGAAAAAAAACAGTCAGGCTCAATGGTGTCATGAGCCCCGAACTACTCTAAAGAGCTTTTCAAATTCCATTAGTTAAAGATAAAGAATAATACAGATAAGAAGATAAACGATATTTATATCAAAAGCTATTTGCTAAATAATCCTATCAAAGAATGTATAAGTATGATAAGCAAAATTAAGTGGGAGAAAAATGTGGTGCCCTCACAGTGTGCCTTACCAGTCTGAGGTACAGGGTTTGATATAAACCTGAATGTAATTTATACAACTGGACCCTTAATGGAAAATGTGGTCTATAGTCCTGGTAATCAAGACTTATTATACAACCTGGTGCGATTTTCATGCTTTCCTTTATGCTGAAGAGCTCAGGTGTACAGTGAAACCTGAGCAACAGAGCACAAACATGATATGGGTGTTATGTGATGCTGCTAACCTGTTGGGGGAGGAGAAAGTGATGAAAGTGCAGATGAAGGATGACGCAACGCGCTTCAGCTGAATCTAACTCCTTCATGACAAACATTTACACTGTGTGTGTTTAGACAGAGGAGAGAGACAGAGATGGCAGGATGACTCCCTGTACTCCCCCATCTCTCTCTCTCTCTTTGGCTAAACCCTCCCTCTCTGCAGTGTATGAGGTGATGAATGTGTGTGTCTGTCTCAGTTCCTATTAATAGTATGGAGCTGGTCTGGAGGTGTCAAAACGAGGGAGGGATGAGATCTCTCACTCTCACTTTTCCTCTCATGCACATACAAAGTTGAAGCAGACTCTACCAGAGAGTCCAGATGTAGCAGAGGTGAAGTACAGGTGGGGGTGGGGTTGGGCAGAAAGCAGGGAAAAAGAGGAGAAGAGGCTGAAGACAAAGCCAGCAACAGAACTTCAAACAGCATACTGGCGGATTTACTACCCATATGATAAAGCAAACAACCCTCAGCACCCCTCGGCCCGGTGGGGTTAAAGACTGGACTTGCACAGTAGGGCTACACAGAGAAACACAATGACACATTGGTGCCCAGACACACATATTGTTTAACAGTGAGTTCACTGATTAAACCCTGTCAGCACTGTGCTAAAACATAGGGGGCATCAGAGCCAAAAATGACACTAATTCCTGAGAGATGAGGGATACGTTTGCCACAGAAGACCAATGTTCATACATTCAAGCCCCTAAATCTGCATGGATATTCCTACCTCGCGAGCTGGTAGCCAGGTCGGCCACTTTCTGAAAGGCATCCAGGAAAGCAGCCACAGCAACTACCGTCGCCCTAGGAGAAAAGAGGTAGACAGAGGTTTAGTAATAACACACTTTACTGAAAAAATATACATTACAATTTTATACACAAATAAAAACGGCACTTGCTGATAAACTGCGGTTATTCATATGAGTGTTGGCCTGCAGGGCAATGAACTGATAGAAGAAAAAAAATCAGATCTTCTCTGAAGCTCTGGAAGGTAGAAAAAAAAACATATTTTGCAGGTGCATATGTGCATGTCCCTGATGATTTTAAAGTATGTATGATAGTGTCTATACTGTAAGGATATGTGTAAGTTAAAACTTGCCCTGCTGTGTGAGGAATGTCTATGCGATTACTTTGAGACCGCTGGAATCTGTCCGGCTCTGAGCTGAGTTTGCCACTCTTACAGGTCAATGAAAGGATCAATATGGGATCGACCCCGTTCAGCTCGAAAATGGAAAAGGGCCTGTGGCAAGTTCACAACTCATACCTGCTTCTCTGTCATCTTGTATGGGTTTACCAAGTATTTACAAATTGCAGTATAAAATACTGCTTATACAAAATAGACTGATGAAAGGGCAAAATCCAATCGGTCATAAAAAAGTGGTGGGAGCCTGGAATAAGACTACTTTCTGCTTTACTCATTACAGACACCGTCTTGCTGGTATCCAGACTGATTGTTTGTCTGGCTGCCTGACTGACCTTCGCCTTTTTTGCTGGCAACAGGCTGCCTCCATGGCAGGTCGGCTGACTGGTTAACAAATACTGGCAAATACTGACTCGCCTACTTCAGGAACAACAGACTTCTCATGATTAAGATCACAGGTTTGGAGATAAAAGGCTTTTGGTGCACGTGCATGCATGTGATATCTGATCTCCTAAACTGAGACAAGACTATCTATCAGTCATCCATGCTTAAAAAGACTTCCTGAAATTTTCCACGACACGTTCAGCCACAAAAGCAGGTTTGTTCTAACACAGAGTACCTTCCTTTGTAAACATCTTCCAGTGGCCAACCGTAACCCGTCAAAAGCAAACTGGGTATTTCCACAAACAATCTAGAAAGGTAGATTTCACAACTGGGAAAAACAACAGCTGAATACAAGCTGGCTCTCAAGTTTGACTTGAAGATGTAACAAAAGTGTTACCATCCCACACATCATTTTTCCTGTAAAGTAGCATTTCCTGAGTCTGTTTTTAGTCTGTGTGTGTATCCAAAGACAGTGTAACGCATTGGCAGGAGTGCGTCAGTGCATGGCCTTTGATTTCAGGGAATATAATATACACATATCTACACATAACACGAAAGTGACAAGTTAATGATGTCACTTTTGTGTTATGTGTTAATATGTGTATATTGTCCATATATGTCTATATATGTGTGTACTATGCGTAGTTTGTGCGTAGAATTCATATTGAAGGTGCTCTTTGTACAGACTGTGAAAGCAAATTTTCTCCATTGAGGACAATAAAGAACAAATTTGAATCTGAATTGGATATTCTTAAAGGGGAAGTGCTTCGATTTTACACATCGAAGTCTGTTTACTGTTTGCATATGCCAGGTGTTGAGGCAATGTCAGTTGGGGATAAACTCTACAAGGTCCCATCTGCCCGCTCCTCATCTGTGCTTGAGGCTAGCAACTCAAGGCTACATTAGCCGCTACTAGAATAACACACCCAAATGTCTGACTGAACTGTCGGCAGTTGAGATGAAATGTGGGTAATGTAATCTCTGGGGCATCAATTTGAATGTGTTGTTTTTTAGAGTTGTACATCAGAGGAGTAATCTTAGGTTATGTTCACCACGAATGCAAAGCTAATTTTTCGTGCGGCTTGATTCCACACAAAGTCAATACAAAATTTGTGATTGAGTGAAAGATGTGCACATATCGTGGGCTTTGCAGGGAGCCGTGAGGTAAAGAGCCGGACCAGGAGGTGCACTGGCACCTCTTCAGCGACCAGTTCACTGTTCATATGACTGGTCTGTGCTGTCTTATACAGTAGAAGGAAACTGGAGGACGCTGGAGTTCTGACCCAGGACCGGTGCTAACCACAGAGCCAGTGTTGTGTGGTCTCAAAATAACTTGCATAAGTAGAAGATTTAAAATAGACTGAAGATTCACTGCCTCCGATGGTAGTAAGAAGCGCACTGGCTGTAACTTGGGATGGACTGGGCCTGTTTCAGACTTGTGCTTTTGGTTTGAAACGCCGTTTCACAGAAATTTCCTAAGCTGACTGGTGGCTGTGTGTGTGACGCTGGCGCCGAGGGCCATAATACGCTTAGCTTACTACACGTGTATTTTTGTTGTGCATTTTTCCTGTCCGTCAAAGCGGCGGATGGCCCGACGATTTCAACCACCACCACCAAGTTACCCCCGGGTGGCAGGTAGTACTTTCATTTCCTGTGTGACACTAAAGTTTCTGTAGTGTCAGTTTATGTCAAGTTTAAGGCCATTGTACAACAAGTCAAGGTACAGCATTATGTGTGAAGTTGATGCAGACTGATGTACTCTCACGTGTCATGCGACCAGAGTGTAATCGCAGGCTTTGAGATTAGAAAATCTCGTTTTATCTTATCGCGATAATTTCGCAAATGCAATTAATCGTTCAGCCCTAGCTTAGCTTATGTTCTTAATGTGGCGTTGTACTGTATATTGAAAAGGTCTTGTCTTAAATGTCTCAGGACTGCGAAAGTTGTTAGTTGTTTAATCAAGTTATAGTTATCATCTCTCAGACTCCTACAAGGTTGACAGAAAAAGAAAACAGAACACAGCTGAACACTTAGTTATATTCCTAAATATTCTTCTACATTCCCACTGACAGTCAAGCCTTGGCATTCAGTCAATGATGGAACAGTCTCTCCCTTTATCGCTCGAAATATGAATGTAAGTTTGGCTAATAAGTGCTGTGTTGTTGCAGATCTGACCAGATGATCCAAGGGTGTGTCCTGCAAATGGAAAAAGAAACATACGCACAGGCCCACACAGATTCCTTTCTATTTAAAGTCCAGTGCGGGCACCAGGGCACCCTCCAACTGATATATGCCTCCAGTAATGTACACACTGCTCTATGGATCATAATTTACATGTAATTGCTGAAAAGTCTTGTTCAGTCAAGTTTAACCTCCAAATCCAAAACAGGTTTGTGTGGGAAGTGGTTTTAACTGAAGCCTGCTTTCATCATCAGTGGCTCAAGTACACTGAAGTACAATATGCAGTAGTTAACAATTAGTAGCCATGATCATGTACTCTAATTTGTTACATGTTTCTACAAGAGAAATGCCAAACTATTGCACTGGTTTATCTATTCGCTACATTTTTAACTCCTATCAGTAAAACCTTGGGAGGACGCAGATCTTACAGTCGACATTAGAAGAAAAATCATAGTTTTATATTCCACAGAGAACTTTCAAATATGCAGCATTGAACTAATTTAACATTTTAAATTTGCTGGCTCGATCAACAGTGAAATTAGGTAACCTCTCAAAGAATAAAGGAATACTACGTTGCAAAATGCAGAATAATCAGAGTTTAATTTCGGCTCTGACAGTCAGCCAAAAAGCCTCAAGACTTTTGTAGCTATAAGAACAAATAAAATAAAAACATTGCTGCTACAAGCCTTCAGCTTTGCTTAGTACTCCAACAATGACCTGACTGCTACCATTGGCCTTAAAATCTGCAAACGCCCCTGTCCTGGAGTCAAGACAAACGACTTAACATATCTATTCCACAAGGCCTTGGCCAAGCCAATCTAAACTCCCAATGGATCCTGGCGTAGTACAGCAGAGTGCTCTTTCTGACAATGATACATTCAACCCTGCTGCCCCAATCTATTCTTAGTTCAACAGAAGCTGGAATGTGACTATAGTAAATCAGAATCATAGAAAGAGGTTGTGTTTAACTCCGCTTGTTTCAGACAAAATGTACCAGCTAGAATCGTGAACAGGATCGTACTTTGAGTGTGCTTTTAAAAGATTTTTTAATGTGTGTACTGCATTTGTCTCTTGATTTACCCATCCATCTACTAGTAGTGTCTAAACATTGAGCCCAAATAGGTTTTATAACCATACAGTTCATAGACTGAATTTGAAGTTTTGAGGTGGTCTGTTTCTTCTCAAAATTAACTTAAGAACAGAAGAAGGGAGGCCTGTGTGTGAGTCTAGCTCTGACACAGCTGCATCAACCATGACCCACCAAACAGACCAAACACTGACAAGTTAAAAGAGGACTGTGATTACAAATCAGCCTATATTCCACCCTGCCCTCTATCTTCAAAGCTCTGTTCTGTGCACATGTATTTAGGGTATATGTGTATATACGTGCACGTATGTGTGTATGTGTAATGGCTGCTTAAAACCAGAGTGGGCATAGGGAAGAACACCATATTTGGACCAAAAAAAATGACAGAACAGCCCAACACTGTAATTGGTTGATTTCCTACTTGCTTTGTGAGAGGGGAGCAGAGGGTCTAAATTACAGAGTAGTCTGCCTTAGGACGTCATTACGCACACAGACATATGCCGCTACCACTGCTGGCTAGTCACTTATCCAGGCCAAGGAGGGGAGGTGGGTGTGTTTGTGTTTTACTGTGTATGTGTGTGTGTCCTTGTAATATGTAATCCAGTCCCCAAACAGATTACAGAGGTCCTTGAGTGGAATGGGGGGGGGGCAGTTATGCTATAGTTCAAGGGGCTAGTTTAGCCAAATTTGTAGTGGCTGGAGAAAGGCTTTAAAGCAGACAAAAAAAGGCCTTATTTGTAGGTCACCACGAGAGAACCAAGATAGCACACTCTTATTAGTGCTCCAGCAGCACGGGGCATCGTTACAGCCAGCCATATGCCACACCACTGCAGCCTGGAGCAGGGCGTGGGCAAAGTTTAATCAACTCATTCTGTAAAAGGGAGGAATTCATCTTTTCTGGGGGCATCAACAGACTATTCCTGACAGAACAGGAAAGTGTTGTAGTTCCATAAAAGGGCCAATGATCATACATTATAACTTCTTGATATATTGGACAAAAGGTACACTGTCGGGGTTTAATCATGACAGGATAAAAAGTTCTCTGTGACATTCTGTAGGTTCAACTCACCTTTTCACCAGTACAATGACTTGTTGATTTGTGCTTTTATTATTGCCCTGCAGTCCAGACACACAGATTTCCTACTGCTGAACAGTCATTAACAACAAGGCCACAAATACTCCCCTGAGCTTTAGCATGGCCGGGTCACATATTTAACCCCTGAATGATGGAGACACTTGAATAACATATCACCACTAATCAGCCTTAATACTGAGAAAATGGAAGAATGGGACACTGAGTGGCCCCTGGAAAGTATTGTTAAGTCCCTGAGCCTTTATACAAGTGTCAGCATTAGTCTGTCTCAGGACACGTGGACACTTAAATGGCTAGAGAACTGCCATGCACTGTTAATCAACGAATAATTTAGACCCCAGGATATCCATATTTACAGTATGTGCTGGACAATGAGCTTTTATTTCAGCTGTCATAAGTTGTTTGTCTCCTGGCACGTGGCCACTTAAAACCAACTAGAAGAGGTGGCTGGGACTGGAATCTATTGTTAGCAGGAAACTTAGAATCATTTTGGCAGGAGGTGTGTAAATTTACAGCAGAAGAAACACAAATTAAATAAGGCTTAAAGAAGACTAAGTTGGGAAGGACACATAATGACCCTTAGACAGTACTGTTAAGAGATTTGGCTTTTATGTAAACTGTCATTGCTTGTTAGTCTGAGGACAAGTGGCCACTTAAAAGATCTTTGGAAGGGATGTGACACTGACATGTAATGTAGAAGCCGAGATAAAGTACAACATCAGTTGATAAAATGAGAGCTTTTTTTAGTGTGTAAAGTCAACATGAGATTTTAGAGATGTTATGCAACAATCACTGTGGTGTTTTCATGGTTTCTTCTCTAAAACCTAAATTTTATGAGTATCTTTAGTCAAGTTTCCATCCGTATTTGGCACAAATTATTAGGGATGTCTAGATCCGATCACGAGATCGGAAATTGGTCCCGATCACGTTGTTTCAGACTCGATCGGAATTGGACGTTACCTCCCCGATCAGGACTCGGATATAAAGGTATATATATGTATATGATGAGCTTTGCAAACACTGTGGCACTTTTATTTTTGTATTTGTTTACATGACTGCCAGGTATTTTAAAGTTGAGGTGCTATTTGTTTTTATCTTAGACTTATTTTATATTTACTGTTGTACTAAAGTCCAAAAGTGAAGAATTTATGTTATTTATTACTTGATTGTTCAAGCTACCTCACAGAAGTTCTCTGTTTGTTAACAGAGTTGTTGAATGTTAAAATAAGGTGAATTAAATAAAAAATAAGGAACATCCTGGACCTGTTTTTTTTGCTCTTATTCTTTTTTTTAGGTATTATAGAAGCATCGGATCGGGACTAGGTATCGGCAGATACTCAAAATCAAATGACTCGGACTCGAGGGCAAAAAATCCTGATCGGGACATCCCTACAAATTATCACATAATATTCAGAGAATCTGCTAAATAAAATGCAGGTTAATGCATACTACTAACCACTATTGATGTGTATTTAGCTTCCACTGACATATACCTAAACGATTTTGCAATACATCGACTTTTTTCACATGTCCACCCAAGTTTTTCTATATGCGTAGCTTGAAAGTGGACAAACAGGTGGATCTCCATCATCGTACGTAAATTAACTGAAATCACAACACCAAGAGTCAGCGTATTATTAATCAATAAAACACACAGAACATACGTGCACACAAACACACGCTCACCTGAGCTGCGACTGCAGTTTCCCCGGCCTTGGTGATAAAGTCCTCCCAAATAGGGTAGCTGCTCTGTGGGACGAAAAGAGACACAACCATGATTGACACAGTCATCACAACAGGTTTCACTTTTCCCACAGTTACATAACAGTTCAACCAACATAAGGCCACCGTAATGCCTCGCCTCACCTTCAGGGCTAAACAATACTAACCAAGGCTGAGATGTTCCCAAACATCTAACCCAGTTACAGTCTGTCACCCCCAAAAATTACGTTTTTCCATCTTGCTGCCAGTGGGACCTGTGGGAATCTGGTGTGCTAAATGTTTAACAGGTTTGTATGCAAATGAAAAGCATGAGTTTGGTCTAAAAACACAGAATATGTTGTAATATGTTAATATGCTTTCAATTTGCCCCTATTTGGGTTAACATATTTTAATTCTGCATTATCTGTTAATGGCAGGATAGACATACCGCCATGACCTGCATGTGTTAGGTTGCAAAATGGGTCACAGGCCTCCTTTGGAAAGATCCCCACACAACAAGAGCACTAACACTATGGTATAATGAGCCCGGTTCCCGACGGGACTCTAAATTTACCTAATTTAGGTCCTGAGCTGAAAATAGCGGAAGAGGCATTTTTATCGAAACTGACCCAGAGAACAAGTGGCCCATCGAAAAGGAGGAGGCTAACGTGGTGGTAAGACAGCACAAGTTGAAGCGATGAATTTAGCATGAGCACATGTTTGTCACTGATGTGCTACTACTGCCAGGAGCCTGAGGAATGTCATGTTGTGCTGTCAAACATCACACCAAACAACAAACTCAACTCTCTACCTACAGTACCTCTTTCTTTCCCTCTCCCAATCTCCCTTACATCACCGCGGTGCCTTTCGATCTCTGCCCCTCTCTGCTCTCTCAGTCAACCTTTCTCTCTCTGAAGAGGCCACCACAGTCAGCTAGGCCATGCTTCTGCTGCAGACATCAAACACTCCAGTCCAGCACCATGGCACATAGGCTTTCTCTGCATTTGCCCCACCGTTTCTTACACCTCCTCTTGTTGACAGAGAATCAAAGTGAGCTGTCTCTTTATTTGTTGGACACACAACCCAATCTGTGGCTCTTTAAATGAAGAGGCATCACTGGAAATGTAAGTGTCTTATATAAAAGACAAGGCAAACACAGTGCTGATGTCAGTGGCAGCACAGTTGACAGACAGGCAGCCATGAACTAACTTGTGAAGTTAGACACGGGACGCTGAGAAGTGCTGAATATCTGAGCAGTATTCATAACAAACTTTCTGGCTCCAGTAGACCCGATGGCTGGCCATTTGACCTACACATGTCAACGCTTTCAGACTTTTCTACCCTGACAGCTACATTCCCGGCATTCCTTCAGGCAAGTACAACAGCTGGGGAGATCTGCCAATTGTCTCATGGGCCGAGATGAAAAAAAAACCACACACAGACATCAAAATAAGATGTCCTAGTTTTGACACCTATTTAACCTTTATCAAATGTTTGGCTGCTGCTCCACTTCAAACTGGAATACATGGACGTAAACAAACTTTGTATTGTTTTTTCCATTGCTAAAGAATAAAGCAGAGTGCAGTCAAATACATATATAAAACTAACTTGCTAAAACTAATGCGGGTTACTATAGTACGATCAGAGACACAATCATACACATCAGATGGAAATAATACGTTAAATGAATTCTGCTTTATTCTATTTTTGTTGTTCGTTTCTAGCGTTACATATACAATGGGAATGGTTAGGTTGGTGCGTTCAGGAGCGTTAACTTAACGTATGTTAACCTAACGTAAACTGTTTATCTGTCCGAGGAGATTTACTACTAACATGATAGACTGGTGTTTGGAAAGTTAAATGGCTGGGATAGTTAGGTTTTTGGAGGTCGGCTACCGGCTCTCGAGTGATATAGTTAGTGTTGGAGAGTTCATTTGTCTTACTTTCATGTCTCCGATAACAGTTTGGAAGAGTCCTCCGAGCGCGCTGCATTCCTTTTCGATAACAGCCTCCATTTTCAGGACCAACTCCGGTGGTCAGTCCCGACTCGGTGAGCCGCTTTCAGTTATCCACCTCCACTCTCCAGGGAAAGCAAAACAAAAGCACAAAAACTCTCCAAAATGTGAACAAAAACAATTTCTAATGTTCTGAAATTGACCAACAAGTACTTTCACCACAGTCCAATATGTAAAGAACCACAGCTGGGTTCTGCTCTGGTGCACCGTTCAGGCTACTTCAAATCAAAAGAAGCTGTCGGGACGAAAGAGAAATTTAAATCCCCCTCTACCCTCCACGCCAGCCCAGCTCACACCCATGGTTGGACTGTGAAGATAAACAGCTACTAAGAAGTAGAAATAATCCACGGTGTTCGGCTGGTAACGTTGCTCCGTGTCTTGACAGGTAAATACCGACACTCCCGGGTGTCCTCACTGCCCTCTCAACACTGACTGAGTGGCAGAAAAGAAGACGAGACGAGACACAAGTGTCAAGTCCTCGTCAGTAAGAAAAAAAAACATTTCCTGTTTATTGTTTTCCACCAAAATAACATATGTGGCAGAACGTAACAAAGTAAATTCACTAATCTATTGTACTTAATTACAATTTAGAAGTATTTATCTGACTGCGCATATTTTTTACGCTACTTTCTATACTACTCCACTATGTTTCAGAGGGAGATATTATACTTATATTATATACTTATGTTATACACTCAACTAGCCTCCATTTAGGCCTATTTAATAATATTATTTAGGCCTACTAGTTACTTTGCAGATCATCATTATAAATACTTAATATAATCAACTAATTAATTATGACGCATTATTGTAGATTAGGCTGCCTTGCAGCCTTCCCATTAATCTGAAAAAGGGCCCACAGCATCATCAAAGAAAGTAGGCTGCGCACACACGACACAGTCTCTTCACACGCTACAGGAGTGTAAAATCGAGGACAAAAAGACTATCAAACAGCTTCTAACCACAGGCGATCAGACTCTTAAATACAACATTACCTCCCCCTCTCTAGACACTGTTGACTTTTGCCCAGCACACCGCACAGAGCCTTCTTTCCACTTAACCTACTCTGGTGTACCTTACTTTTTCTTGTAGTCTGTACATCATGCTGTAAATATCCATTTTTGTTTATTGTATTTGTTTTTTTATATCTTTTTATATCAATATAATTACATGTCTTGCAGGATAAGCGGTTAACAATGAATGGATGGGTAATTACATATTTTATTTTTAAGGGAGACTTGCAAAGTAAGATCTTCAATGCATAGAAGTGACAATAAACTTCTTGAATCTTGAATCATATACAGTAAAGTCGTTAACATTAGCTTGTTCTTCAACATTAAACAGACGTAGGGCCTACACAGTGCATCAATAATCATAATCCAATGATATGATGTATATTATTCTTAAATCTCTGCATAATTAGTATTTTTCTTTTGGTACTTTATGCAGGCTGCATATTGCTGCTAATACTTTTGTATTTCTACTCAAGCAATATTTTGATTAAAGGACTTTGACTTGTAATGGAGTGTTTCTATGGCTGTGTTGTACTGATGAGTACTTCTTCCACCACCATAGGAATTTCACTTGTGTGCTTGGAAATTAGCATTTTGCTGACGTTAGAAACACATAGCCTATGTCATCTTAGCAAAATACTTTGAGGGGGGAGGGTAGTCCTAAATTAAAAAAAAGCAAAACATTACAATAATAACACAGCATATAAATAACAGTGTGTACATCAATTAAACTCCACGTAAATTAAACATAAAAAGGAGGTTCCATTCATGGCTCGACGTAAAACTGAATTATTATTTTTTGCTTAGAACGTGTTATTTTTATTGTGAAGGAAGAGGCGCGATTATTTCCGGTGTTATTCTGTTACACTTAACTCCGTGATGATGGCAGATGCAGAGGTGAGCGTTGAGTGGACGAGCGTAAGAGAAGTAAAGCGCGTTCATGAGTTGCTTGATGTTTTTCATACAGAACTTGAACAGCGGTAAAACATAGGTAAAGTATAGAACGAATTATTTTCTTCTATGAGTTTTGACTTCCTAAGTGTTTAGGGGGGTGCATGATACAAGTATAGTATTATAAAGCGCCTCCAACAGTTTTGCCATTGAAACATCGGGCACATGTGGAAAGCTGCTGTAGATAACGGGAGACATCTTGTGGCTGAAATTAAAACGACAACATAAAATCACTACAGGAGGTTTATTAAATGTAATATGATGTTATATGATCGCTATTTGCATCCAATTTTAGCAGCACAAAAGACCCATTATGGTAACTATAGTTTCTATAAAGACCACATCTATAGTGAATAAGGGCATTTATAAAGCGGAATGTTTAAATGTTACTAGCACTGACCTTTCTGACTTCTTACAGACTTCTCAACAGTAAATTATTAAGTTAATATTAAAAGCTAAAGCGATCTTACAGTGCATCATAAAATATTAAGTTGTTCTACTTTATGTTAAGTAAAATTAAATATAAGTACAGAATGGACAGTTTTTCATTTGTATGTGATACCTATAAATGTCTGCATGCAGGCAATAAGCAACAGACACATTTATATCAAGTCTGTAAAAAGTTAATTTTATGATATGGTATTATAAATGTCAAATGGAATACTTAGTTTTTTACAAATCAATGCACAAACATTAAGATGCATTGTTTCGATTAAATATGTGCATACATACTGTAAACATTTTATTCAACACAAACATAACTTGTCATGCTGAACAAATAGGCCTACATGTGTAGATTTACTTTACATTGAAACTGAAAACTCGTAATATGTGCCAGAGTATTGCAGCATACTGCCATCTCCATTTTGCAACTCTTTTATATTGCTGGTTGGTCGGTAAAGTGACTGATAATGGCTTCTACATCTGTATAGTGATGTCCATGCCAAGTATATCAGTGAATTCGTCAATATATGATGAAGTACATGATGAGTGATTTAATACACAAGCAGTGAGCATTTCCTTTATTGAAGTGGAGGTTTGAAACAGCTGAAATAGACCTTCTCTGGAGGCAGCTGCCAGAAGGTGTGTCAAAAACGTGCATGCCCAATTGTCTGCTTGGTCTTTGAATTGTGCAACCTGAGGAATTTTGCGGGAAGTGATACTGCCTTGGACATGGTTGCAAGCCAGTATATTTTCCTGAAAACCTCTGTGTGTAGGACTTGGCATTTTCTGACTTGTCCTTTGGCGACTCTTGATGGTAGCATCAAAAAAGACACATAGGCAGACAACAGTGCACCCTGTAAAGATGCAAATACAGGAGCTTCTTCAAAACCTTCAATTATATAGTTCTAAAATTCATTTAAATTTCAAAAACAGCAGACACCAGAAACAAAAATTCCTCATTCAATGATTAAAATTAATTTTTAATTTTAATAGTCCATTGCAAACAAAAGTAAACACTAGGCTAAACACAGCCAATAAATCATCTAACAGGTAAGATCATCATCATTAATTTGGGCACTTTTATGATCAACATAGTTACAGTAGTTGAAAACAAAAATACACTTCTATACATACTTAAATGATCTATTAGTAAAAAAAAATCACTGTGTAGTAGCTAACTATAGTAGCTTATTGATAGTCAGATTAAATGATTAGTTTGTAATAGAACTCATCATAATGACAGATTTGTTTAACCCAGACCTTGGTCAAATGGTACTTATCAGTAAGTCACCAGAGTTAGCCACATCGCCGCCCTCAGAAAGTTTAAACAGATGTTAAGTAACAAAAAATGACAGGGAATGTACAGTAGCTACAATTCTGTGGAAAACATGTCATATACTGAGAAAAGGTGACAAAACGTTCTTGCAACAAGGAATTAGAATTTCCATTTCAATATCAGATCAACTCACGCATTTTAAATAGTGGTCACATAAAAATGTTATGACAGTCGCGTTCAATCTACAGGGAGTTTAAAGCTCCTTAGCACCCAGGTAACCGGCAGGACAATGAAAACAATCACGTTGCCATGGTCTTTCAAACAAGTCACGCCTTCACATTCATGGTCAGTTGTGAACATCCTATTTGCAGCATACATAGGAACATTTCTGTGGAATTGAAAATGGGAATTATTCCCTCCAATGAGGATGTGACTCGGCAAATGGGAATATAATTGTATGATTAACAAAGTGCACCACTGGTGTCACGCAAAATGACCCTGTATGGCCTCAAAATGTTGTATCACACTCAACGCCCCCTCACAACTTTACTAACTTACCATGTAGATGTTTGCTGGAGAGGTTAAGGAAAGCTGCACAAAAGTGAAATCATTGACCAAAGGAATCATACTGGTGCTAACTGAACTTAGCTAGTCTGTATGCCATTCCTCAAAGTATCTTTAACATCCAAGACCGAATCTGAAACCAGTCCTTTCTATAGCTCAGAGCTCAGAAGAGGGATTCCCATAGGTATATTATTGTCCTGAAATCTGGACAGATGTTTTGTGAATGAAGCAGAAATGAAGTCGTCTATGTTTTGTCTTTGATGATAAAAAACAAATTGAATAGCAGTGTTCTCTTTGGGCTGTGACTGATGTTTTATTATAAGCTGAAGTTGTGAAGCAGTTACAAAATTTGTGTGTGCTGGATGTCCCGTTTACGCCCTCCACCTCTTGAAGCCCATCACCATACTGCAGCCGTAGCACAGTGTCACCACAAATGCAAATATCTGGGACAAAAAGACAAAAGCAGAGAAAACAAAAAAGAACAGTGGGTCAGAAAAAAACCTTCACATCAACATGTGATAACTGTAACTAAGTTGATTCATTGCCTAATTTAATTGTAATTATCAATCTATCAATGTTTTCATTTCAAATCAATTACTTGAGTCTAAAAAATTAAAAATGTCAAAAATAATAAGTGTCCATTCCAAGTTACAACAGGCTTATCTCAAGATGTCTTTCTTATTCTAATCAGCTGCTAAGATACAACACTTTAAACAAAAAAACTAACTAGTAAATGTTTCAGTATTTTTGTATGATAGTTGGGTAAAAGTATTATTGATCAAGAGTATAAACTCAAAGTTGCTGTTAAACTGTTTCAAATGACCTGTTCTTTGACATACAGAAGAATATGAAAACCCAGCACAGAAAATCTGCCGTTTCTCAAGTTACACATTTGCACCAGCACTAGAGTTTGGGTACATTTTGTCAGCATAAAATAAGACCTTTCCTCACATGACCTACTGTATTTCTGTCAAAGACGCCAGCAAGCAGTTGCTTTTTTCTCTTACTGTTTCATGGCTTGACAGCTCTAGCTGATAGCAGGACACAGCAGGCATACGCAATATTCTATTTATTTATGACACCCCTTCCCATTATCAAAAAGGGCATGCAAAGAATTTAACTCAAACAAGATCAGCAGCGAAGTTCAGTGAGCAGGGAGGTTACTTTGTACATGCAAATGTGTCAACTGAGGTGTTTTCTCTGAGAGCCCTTATTGAGAGCCTGAAAGAGGAACAGGGCTGATGTCAAATGAAGTTTTCCTTTAATGATTATAATGAATAAACCTTTCATATAACCATTACTTTGAAAAGACTCCATTTTATTGCAACAATCTTTCACCTTGCACCTTTAGCAACTCCCCCACCTAGAGTCAACAAAGGAGTTTGACATTGAGCTATATTCATTCAGATAGAACTCTGAGTGCATTGTAAAGTAAAAACATTTTTATTTTACAACCTTTCACATTGTACCTCGTACCTTGTGATAGTATCAATAAAAACTTATTGTGAACACATTATCACAGACTTAATTTGAAAACATCTATTACTCACCGTGGCTGCCACATTAATACTGTATTGCCTTTCATTCAGGAATGTGAATATATTGCCCCGAGGGTAGGTTATACACACGACAGTGTCGTTAGATGTCTTTAAGTGGGCTCCTCCATTAGCTGCTGTAGTCGCTGCCTCCAACACAAAGGCAGCAAAGTAGAAAAGCAAAGCCAGGAAATGGTAAAACACATCCTGAGAAAAAGAAGATAGAGCGCATTAGAAATAAATATGAAAAAAGTGTCAGGTTTCAGGTGTAATCAACTAATAACATAAACAAAAACCTGCTGAACAACTGTAAGATTCCACAAGTGTGGAAGATGCTGTATTCACTTCAGCTGGGAACAATGGTGAATGAATGGACACAGTGGTCAATGTAGCTTCCTGTACTTAAAGGGGCTGTATGTATTTTTCAGTGAAATCCTTTATTAACAAAATTTTACTGTCTTATTGTCAAAAATAACCTTAATAATGAAGCGCATGCCTTTTTTCTCTGTTGCATGGAACACCCGTCAACTGACATCATCATCAAACAACCGACCCCCAACACAACACAGGCTCCAACATAAACTCCACATAAGGATACAAAACAACATTAAAGGTTTATGTTCTGAAGCCTGTCAGGCCAAAGAGAAGCAGATGATGTCTGTGAAAACTGTGAACATCAGAAAGGCTGGAGAAACACAGAGAGAGTCATATTACTATCTTATGTACCACCAGTATTATGTCAAAGTGTTGATTTTAGCCTGCAAGTTAGGATGTAAAGCTACAAAGCAAATTTGGCACAATTTGTTTATCAGCCTTGATGCATACCAGCATCCAGCAACTTTAGCATGGATCTACCACTGGTTGCTTTGTAACATTCAATTTAGATTTTGGTTTCACCGATACTCAGGGAGGTACACAGCTTCTCCACCATCTCAGTCGCTGTAACTTACTTGACCCACATTATATACAATAATGCAACATAACGGCGCAGGACACAATGGAAGAGTCATCCACTACAAAAAAGTTACTTGCTGTGGTCTAACTGTTCTAAAGTGTGGCAACAATCCCACTGTTTCCTTATCATCCAATACATTTAGCTGTGCTCACATCACTGAGCCTCCGGACACACAAATAGTACAAATGTTAGTTACTCATAAGTAGCCGAGGTAACGCTCATGTAGCACGTCCGCTAAATGCATTCAATGTAATGTTATCATGTAACGAGCTTGAATTAGTTCAACCACAAGCTGATAAAAATATTACTGTGACGGTGCAGTAGAGAGTTTATCTGAGTTTCCAGCATGTTGTGTGAATCTGTCTCCCTGTCTGTCTATAGCCGCTGTCACACTCCCTGATCATGTCCGGAGAAAAGCCACAGCTAGTTTACTGTGAGATCTCTGTATGAAAACGGATGTGTTTCAGATTATGCTCACTCATGAGTTCAAGCGAACGCGCATACAAGCACACACCTGGTTGTAATCTTAAAACCGCACCGCTAGTGGCTGCTGAAAACTACATATTGCCCCTTTAAGAATTCACAGAACAAACAAAGGCTTTCTGTCAAATAATAAACCTTTTGCATTAATTGTAGATACAACACACATGGCAAATAAAAACATGGGAGAGAATTAAAAACAAAACATGAGTGAAATGGTTTATTTGATTTGGAAACCATCATATTAAGAATGAAAATAGAAGAGAAGACACACGGAGAGGGGGGTTAAAGATACAGAGGAAGAGAGACAGAGACAAGAGAGAGAGGGCGGGTCAGGGAGTAAAGAAGGTTGATGAGAGTTTGTGTTGTCAACTCTGTGAGCCTAGCGATACTACAGGCAGGCCTTTGTTGCGTTTTGGTGTGAGCTCATCATCCATGTCACTCATTGTTCGGCCGAAAACAAACAACCCCACACGCCTGGCTACTCTTGGGAGGAGAGCCTTAAGCCTTGAGGCAAGGCTGGCTGTGTCTGAGAGCCCAGACTTAACACAGAATCCACTACAATGACAAAACACAGGAACGTGGTACAGGTTCTCACTTTCCCCCCTTATATTATAGATACATAATATGCGTGTCATAGTTATTGCAATAATTAAAACCCCTCCCCAAAGCAAAGAGACTGTCTTGTAAAAGTGATTTCATCTTATTTACATATGTTAATGTATAGAATATACTATACTCCACAACTACATGTAGATGCTAGGGTACATTATTGTATAATTCCTCAGCAGGGCAACTGCCTAGAGGCTTAACGCATTACATTTAGCACATATGACAAGAACAGCTAAGCCATAGAGAGAACAGTAAAAAACAACCATCACAATTTCCCAAAAGCCCAAGATCATTAAATGTCTTCACCAACCAACAAACGCAGAGAAAATCAATTTCTTGTAATGTAAGACAAGGAAACCAACACCACCATTTGCTTGAAAAAATGGTTGTCGATTCATTTTCTGTTGATTGGGAAATCAATGAATTACCTAACTTCTGACAGTGAGCTTCAAACAGTTCAAGTTACCATTCCTGTCTAAATTGCTGCTAGAAAGTCATTCAAGCCACGTTTAAAACAACGATTACATGCGTAACAACTTGGCTGTGGTCTACAGTGGCACTTAGTTAGTGCTGAGTCATTTTATGGGAAGGACATGTACCTGCTTATCTTTTAATAAGTGGCATAAAGCCTTGTGTGATCCTAAAGGACAGATAATAAATAAATGATCTGCCTTACAGCGTAGTTAGAGTATTAAAGTGAAGAAACCATTTATGTTGTTACATGTGAGCATCTGTTTTAAACGATCTCCCCAGCTACTGTTACAAAGGTTGTCTTAGATGGTAAAAATGCAAAGACACAACATGCTTTTTTTATAGACATTGTTAAATGTTGGATAATTGCCATGTAGTGGTGGGTAAAGTCATGACAGACTTTCTTTTTGTTCCTTATCACGGACTGTCATGCACCAAACAGTTGCTGTCACTGCATCATCAGAAAACACATATGGCCATCTTTCATTTCTGATATTCTGAAACTGACTTGACTTGGAGCTGTTTTTCTATAGTCCTAAGTGGGTCCCTGTTTTGTTTATGTCACGAATGCACACAAGGATGCGGGTGCATGTGGGTGACGCATTAGACAGTTCTACCAATGTTACACGATTTCACTGATCTACAAGTGACAGTCACACGCCTTGATATGCTGTAATGCTCTGAAAGACCCAGGAAAAAACAACATAAAAGCTTGTAAACATGAAAACCAACTTTGCAAATCTTTTATGAGGAAGGAAACACACTTGACAGGTTTGTTAGGCCTCAAGGATACACACAATGTGTTGAATGTAAAGATAACTTTTGTTTGTTTTGTTTTTGTATTTATTTATTTCACAGGTGATATGTGTGTGATTAACCAGTAAATGTCAAACACAGGAATAGGTATTTACCTATAATAGAAACCTCTTCCTCTACTGGTTAAGATGCAAGCAATGTCCACCCTAGACAGACACAGCTCGCTAAATAGCTCTAAATAGACTGACAAGACCGCTGTGTATAGATAGTTGGATGGACAGTTATATAGGCTGACAAACTGACTGACTGATCAGCTCATTTATCTACAGCTTACCAAGAAGTTCCAGTCCGTGTTAATGCGCTCAGCCAGGCCAGTGATGAAGAGTGTGAGGTAGGCGGAGGAAAGGAAGAAGGCGGTGACAGAGACAAACATCACCCAGCCCTGCAGCAGAGGCACGGGGACGTTGGAGGAAGCCACCAGGATCCATACTAGACAACCAAATAACTGGGGATGTAAACAAACACTCATATTGGTGACGGATGCAGTTATTTCCATTGTATATACTGAAATGCTCAAGACGGCTTGGGGCCATTTAATCATTCATTGTCTTTCAGTGGCAACCTTTGTATAGTTACAGGCTTGCCAGCAGTTTATGGCACACTTGGTCCCTACACTAGCTGTGGTGCTATGAACCAGCCCACTGTGACTGAATAAATGTAACTGAATTAAATGTGGGTCAGTCAAATCTGATTGGTGCATCATTTTAATATAGATATTTGCATTATCTCAAGGTGTTGCTTAAAGCAAAAAGCAAAAAGCAAAAAGCGACATGTTTTATCTCCACATCTCCCTGGCAACCAGCATGTAAATTTTGTCGGTGCCAGGCCATTTGAATTAAATACATTATTTGACATGTTATTTTGACAATGGGGCAAACATGAAGGCAACACAAATGAGCACTGAAGAAAAGCTATGGAAAGTTCCTCCCATGGGAGCAACTAGGCTATTTATAGGCTATATACTGAAGTTAATGACAGGTAGGCCTATAACATGTTGGGAAGGGCTTTAAGCCACGACTCATCATTTAAGTGACTCCATTTCCATTTGTAGGCGTATCTGCTTATCTATGGGCCTTTTAACTGCAAACAGGCCTATAGGTAAATCAAATAATATCACGTAAAAGAAATGGCAGAACATAAAGCTTACTCTCTGCAAACATCAACGGACGGTTATTAAAGTCATTTGGCGTTTATGGAAGGAGCTGGTGCTGATTTGGTATTTTACAGGCCTGCATAGGTCTAGTAGCCTCTAAGAAACAGGTGTTTTGAACCTCTCAGCCAGTCGTGGCGACATCGTTTAAGCGACATTTGCCTTTGCTTTGGCAGTCAAACGTAAGCGTTAAACCCAGCCTCAGGCAATCACAGTGACGATCAGCGTGTTGGCAACGTGAAAACAGTGAGCAGTCCGCACATCACCGAGGAAAGACCGCGTTATAGGCCTAACTTACAGCTTCAAGAATAAATGGACTAACATGCCATCAATTATTAATAACGAAATATCAAGTGCAGGTTTTGCAGAATTCCACAACACCTCTGGGTTCATTGACACATTTAATGTAACACACAGCTGAACATCATTAATAACCTTGTATTTTTTTTTAAAAAAAAACGGCACTTACTATTTCTAAACATACAAGAGCTCCAGAGTACGTTCTCAATACTTCCAGTCCCAAAGGCAGAGAAATAGTTGGCGCTGGGAACGAGGTGGCAGCGGGATTAGTAGCTGGTTCAGACATCTCTATATCTCCCCGTCTCTTCTCTCTGTCTCCCCCTCTCCTCTGGCTCTCACCCTCTGTCTCCCACCAAGAGAAACTCCGTTAAACAAAGGACGGTACCAGCGGGTGGAATTCCGCTGGAGTCATGTGTCCCCTCTCAAACAGGTCGGACAGGTGCAGGGGCCACTCCCTGGAAACCTGTGCTGCATTCGAGGACCTCGTGGAAGCTCCTACATCCAAACATCCGTTTTGTGAACGCGTTAGCTTAAGAAATGTAATTACAAGTTGTAAAAATTAAAAAAAGAAAAAGAAAAAGGTTCTTGTTTTATTCTGAAAGTAGGATTGTGACTATAGATGAGGTAGATTAAGTTAAATCGACATAGCCCCTTGATTTTCTCGAGGTTGTATTCCACATGCATTTTCCTCGTGTCAGTCCAGACAACCCATGCGTCGACTTACATGTTTATTAATGGTTATATTGTGCTAATACATTTGGTTTTGGCAAAATACTTCTGCTATCTGCATTAAACGCTGGTAAGGTAGTAGGCTATATCAAGTAGGCTAAGCTATGTTATAAAAGACTTCAGGGTGTGTTTACAATGAGTAAACACAGACGGATCACTCCTTTGCTCTGTTTTTTTTAGTTTATTAACATTTTATAAAGAAACATAAGGAATACAAGACTAGACAAAACAACAAAACAACCACAAGATGGGAATAACCACACAGAAACCAAGAACCCACATGGTTCCAGTTAGATGTGACAGGTACATTATAAAGTGAGATACAATGGGAGCTGAATAAGAAAAGAAAGCAGAGATAAATAATTTCTTTTTAATTTTTTTTTAATACAGATGCTAATGCAAGTATGGCAGAAATATTTACATTTATATAATCAAGAAATGGTTTCCATATTCTTTCAAAGGCATTAGTTTTGGAGTGCAGAAGACAGGTAGAAAGTCCAGAGGTATGTATTCCATTATTGTCCTGTGCCATCCCGCCACTGAAGGGGCCTTTTCTGAGATCCAGTGCAGAAGAATATTTTTCCTGGCAGAGTGTCATAACATTATACAGCTTTTTTTCTGCTATGTATCAGTTACACCAGCACTGGGAAGACCCAGGAGGAGGGAGACCGGGTCAAGTTCAAGCTCCCTCTTCAGAACCTTCTGTATTTCAAACAGGACACCCCTCCAATATTCTTGTATTTTTACACAGGACCAGAAACAGTGCGTAAGATCACCTATTTCTGTCTTACAAAATGGGGAGACATCTTTTCTGTATTTGGAGAGACGGTTTGGACCAATATGTGCTCTATGCAGTATCTTAAACTGCATTGCTCTTGTCCGGTTACAAACCGATATTTTCCTTGCATTTTCCCAAATGTCCTCCCACATCTCCTCAGTTATCACAACGCCCAGTTCCCTCTCCCAGAACACACCCACTGTCTGAGCGCCAAGATTTGAGCAAGCCCTCAGACTGGCATAATAGGTCCTTATGGAAGCATTGCTCTGAGAATTTTCTCTGGTTTTTATATGGCTTTTATGCTCCACACACCCTAAATGTCAATTCTCGATAATTCTTCAATCATTTCCATAGTAGGCTATGTGCTCACCTTTTAACTCTAGCAATTCCCACACCAACTGAAGGCAACAATCTTACTCCCACAATGTCACTCTGTTGGAGGAACACTTGGCTTCCTCTGTGTGAGCAGACACCTCTGAAACATTAGTGAGAGGCGAAAGCAAATAGCTGGAGGCACTGATTTATTTAACACTGTTAGAAAAAAAAGATTGCTAAGAAACAATCTTATGTGTGCTAATCAACCTTTTAAGAGCAAGAGCAAAGAAGTATGGAAAGTAGGCCTAAATATTAGTTTAAGGATAGGAGCTGACGAGAGAGGAGAACTGATTTCCAAAGTGACTTAGCAACATTTACAGTGTTTGCACTAAAATATGGAACCAATATTTGGAGCATTTTTAAATCAAAATGTGAAGTAAAATTGAGGTGTTGTTACATCAGTTGGTAAGAGCAGTTTCTTACGGCAAGCCACAGTTAATGTTTAGCTAGGACTTGGTTTATGTGAACCAATGTTGATATAACCTCTTAAAGGGCACTGGGCTTAGTTCAGTTTAGTGTGGCAGTCAGAATCGATACAAGCTGTTGAAGACACTGTGTCCTATCATGTCATATAAGATAAGTGTTTGTGTTTATATGAAATTTGCTGTTAGATCGGAAGTCTTTTTCACAGCTGAATTTCTTTTTCTTCAGCTTCATTCAATGCAGCACACTTCTGACTGAGACACAAAATTAGATAATCCATTATTGTTTTGTCCATGTTTTTATTGGTTATTTTAGAAGCAGTGTATGAATATAATGTGTATAAATATAAGTATGTGTGTTGCACAGTACAACAGGTTGGGTTGGGTTGAATGACATCAACTGAAAGATAAACTTGAATGGCTGCCTACGAGATCTTAATCCTCACACACCCATGAAAATGTTCTCTCACAAGGCACGCTATTCCATGCCCTTGCATCACGAGAGGCCTCCACACAATCCTCATTTCCATCACTGTTACCCATCATGTCTGCTGCTGCTGACTTTTTTTCTTGTCCCATACCAATCCCATGATGAAAGTGACTCCCCATCCCGCAGTAAATCACTTCCTGAAAAAATGCACACAGTTTGCAATGATAGCTGGAGCAGATTTTCCACTCAAATATTCCTAAGAATTTTTAAAACAATGGGTCCTTGATTTCAGAAAGAGGAAGGCAAAAGCTTCTCATTTCTACTCTGCAACCATTAATTTTGTCAGCAGAAATGGCAACTAGCAGATTTTGTCAGCTGTAGCTAAACAACTAATAAGCTAATGTTAGCTTGAGAAATGAGTTGGTTGAAATGTATGTGAACATACTGTACATAAAATCATGCTTAATGACTGATGTTACTGACTGAATATCCAGGGCAAAAAGTCAGCATGTTGATGATCCATGTATAACGCATTGAAATAAAGAAACAGCATTGTTTTTGTCTTGGAGTGTAAAGCTAGTTAGTACTAGTATTGTGATAAGAAAAATCTTCATCTTCACATAACCCTGTTTTGGCCGCTTTGCTTATGGCAAAAATAGGTTAGATGTATGTGTTATTGTCTGTATGTTTTCACTTTTAACCTTACAAAAGACTTGTAACATTTGGTTAGATGAGGACTAACCAAAGTGTGTGGCGAACACAGTGCTTTTAACAAGTTTGGCCGGGTTTGCTTGAGTGTAAACTCCCCCAGATTATATTAGCCTTTACTCTGATGAGTTTCTGGGACTGCCTTCCACACAGGAAGTGCCATCGTGTACTACACTTTTTCAGTGTGACCTATAACCAGAAAAATAATGTAGTAAGAAATGCTCCTTGGCCTTTGAATTAATGCTGGTTTAGGTTAATACTGGTAGTAAGTGAGTTAGCCAGACATGCTAACAATTGCATCTCATGTCATAACAGACAAATACATTCTCATGTGTTTTTGGAAAAGTTTTTGAAACAAGACACCAACTTCCCAGACTTGAAATGCACAGTATTGCTTTAACTATTGTTTAAATAGCAGTCAGTTGTTCAGTTTGGCTTTAAATAACAACTACCATAATAATAAATTCACAATGTGACATCACAAAGGTCAGGTGTGTGTAAAGACTCATATCTTTAGTGTCATTGATTAAATGATTCATACTGCACAGAATATTGTGGATAGAACAGTTTCAAATTTCACTTTTGGTGCAAAAAGCCTACTTTGACTGTTGCTATTATGGAGATAATATTTTGCGTTGTCTATTAAAAGTTATACAGAGGTGTACAGTAGGTCTACTTTTGTTTAACATTAAACAGACAGTACAGGATGATTTAAACTACATGGATTCATCAATAACCATGTCTTGTACTTGCAACACTGATGAGAAAGTTATTATTAATAATATTACTATCTTGACTCGTGTGTTTAATGGAGTATACTACCACGCATTTTATGATCCACCCAAGTCTCTTGTATCTTTATTTTGTGCATCTTCAATTTCCTTTCTACAGCAGTCAATAAAAATCAAAGAGTCAATTTACATTTACATTTCTTACCTAATGTGCTGAGATTTAACCCATTGACCTCCTCTTGTAGCTTATTTCGACTTGCAGCCACAGTGTCTGTCTTTAATGAGGTTATAAATACGGTTTACGTTTGTGTCCAGATCACTGATCTGCTCTGGTATCTGCAACAAATTCATTTAAAATCAATGAAAATTATCCAGTGACCACTCCTACACAGTGTTATACCTGACTGGGAGTTTTAGGTCTCATATGGCTCTCAATGCAGATTTGAAAATGTAGCCTACTTATTGTGGGCCACCAAGATCACAGTCAGCAGAAGAAGCCCCAGACACACTGCAGCTCCTCCAATCCATCACGCTGAAACACACATTGTCACCATAAGCTAATGAAAACCGAAAAGAAGCCATGCAGGTATATAATATGCTAGATTGTTTAATTAGCAGTACCTCAGTTCTGTCCATATCGGCATTTCATCATGCACGTCATTGTCTATTTACTACGGCTACTATACAGTAAATGTTGTACTGAGGAATGTGGTTCGGTGTGTGTTCTTACCTGTACTTTGATCTTTCACCAGTAGCCATCTGAGAACAGTCTCCTCCAACCTCCTCTGATAAGCTGTTAAATGCCACTGACATCTGTCAGATTTATGGTCACTTTCTTTCACCCTCTTGGTCTTCACTCAGGCAAAGTGTTGTATCAAACAGATTTTATTAAGAGTCAGTGATTTGCTGACACAGCAAATACAAACCCGTGGGGAGGACCTTTGATTTGGGAAAGACAGCCTCCTGGGATGGAGTCTGATTTAATGCAGAACTCTGGGATTTTATTTTACATTAGCTGTGAGTTATATAAAACATTTAAATTTTATAAACTGTATTTCTCAGAACAAACTGTTAATCAATTGTTAAGATTATGTCCCAGATTAATTTACATTTACCATTTATACTTTACAGTTGTATGCTTGTAATTGAACAGCAGTATACAGTAGCAGTGTGTTTTTAACCTGTAGTTTAGTTTCTCAAAATTGCTGAAAAGTATTTTCAGGATGGCACAGTTACAGGACAGTCAGCAAAACTTTCTACTTTTACTTCCCTTCTAAAATATGTCAGCCTGTGTTTATGTGCTCAAGTCAAGTCAATTTTATTTATATTGCCCACTCAAATCACAAATTTGCCATAAAGGGTTTTACACTCTGTACAGCATATGACACCCTCTATCCTTAGACCCTTGATTCAGTAAGTCTGTTGCTCACGGGTCACAGGAGGGGCGGGATGTTGATCAGCCTGCAAATCACCCACCCAGACAAGCAGCAGAGGGAGGCTTCAGCAGACTACGTTGTTGTCCTTTTCCGTACCCAGTCCCATCCCTACTGAACATAGTGTTTATCCTGCTTAGAAAAACAGCCAAGAAAACTGGTAACGTGTAACAAGCTAGATTAAAGAGTCATTTATTAAAGAGTCTATTTGCCACTGTCAGTAGCAAATAGCTTTGGTTTTTTGGTTTGTGTTTTTTTTTTTTAATCGTTGCCAAGCATCAATTGCAACATAAGAATGGATCTGGGAGGACATTAAGCAACTTCTGGATTCACCAAACAGACACAGGCTGCCTATAAAAATCAAGTTAAAATTTTCACAAAGGAAAAGTCTTGAGATTGTGTTTTTATACTTATTAGAAAATACACTGAGTATTTTGGCTAGAGTATTACAAGTTCTCTAGCGCCACCTTCAGGTTAAATGGTAACAGATGTTTTGAGGCTGTAAAGGTCACTGAGATGCTGATATTGAGCTGTACAAATGCGGTAAACTTACATTTATTCATTTAGCTGACACAACTGACAACTGCTGTATATGTCAGAGGTCGCTGGAGCAACGAGGGGGTTAAGTGTCTTGCTCAGGGACACAATGGTGGATGGGACACATATATATACATATACATGTTCTTTCTGACTAATCTGTTGATTCTTAAGCTTCATTCCATACAACAAACTTATGACTCTGAGATTTAACTACTGGAATTACGAAATATAAAATTGGTCAATACATTGTTCTTTTGTCCATGTTTTTATTAGTTATTTTAGAAGCAGAAACATTTAGATAATACAACACTATGAATTATACATGTACTTTCGCTATGATTTACTAATAATTGATCATAAATAAAATATTAAGCAGCATTGTTTTCAATTCAATTCAATTTCACTTTTATTTATATAGCACCAAATCACAACAACAGTTATCTCATAGCACTCTTCATAAAAGAGCAGGTCTAGACCGTACTCTGATATTATTTACAGAAACCGAACAATTCCTACCAAGAGCAAGCACAAGGTGACAGAGGCAAGGAAAAACTTTCTTTTTCAGAGGCAGAAACCTCGGGCAGAACCATGGCTCAGGGTGGGCGGCCATCTGCCTCCACTTGTTGGGGGTGAGGGAGAGAGAGATGGGGGTAAGGGGGGAGCAGCCAACACAATATACTGTACATGCAGAGGTACAGACAGAAAACTTGATGTTGGTACAAACTGAATGAATAATGGTACAGATATTTATAGTAATGTTTATGATAATAATCATAATGTTAATAATAATAACAACAATAATAATAACAATAGGATTAGTAAGCCTCTGGTAGCCGTTCCCCGGCATTTCCTGAGCAGCCAGGAAAGGGTGGCTGGGTAACTGTCCGAGGAAGAAATAGTCGTAAGCATTCAAAGCCCTCAGGACATCACCATTCGCTTCCCGTTTCTAATAGATTTTCCCCACTCAGCGACACACCCGCTGAGAAACCAACTCTGATAATTGGCAGCTCCATTTTGCGAAGCGTGAAGTTAGCGAAACCAGCGACCATAGTCAAATGCATCCCAGGGGCCAGAGCGGCGACATCGAAGTCCTATTTGAAACTGCTGGCTAAGGATAAGCGTAAATACAGTAAGATTGTTATTCACGTCGTGGTAATGACTCCGGTTAGCCATGTCGGAGGTCACTAAGATTAATGTTGAGTCGGTGTGTTCATACGCTAAAAACAATGTCGGACACCGTAGTTTTCTCTGGACCCTGCCCAATCTGACCAGTGATGACATGTATAGCCGCATGTACGTCATTCCGCCGCTGGTTATCGAGGTGGTGTCCAGCCAACGATGTGGGCTTTGTAGATCATTGGCAGACTTTCTGGGAAGACCTGGTCTGATTCGGAGGCGGCATCCATCCCTCTTGGGAAGGAGCAGCTCTCATTTCTAGAAATCTGGCCAACTTTATTAGCGGACCAAATCCATGACAACCCAGAGTTGAGACCAGGAGGCAGAGTCGCAGTCTAACACACTTCTCTGCCCTTCTAATTCAGCAGTTACCCACCCAAAACCCTACGCAGAGTCGCAGTTTAACACACTTCTCTGCTCCTCCGTTCCAGGAGTTACTTAGTGAAAACCCTATAGTGGCGGTGTCTGTCCCCGACCATTGAAATTATTTAAATCAAAGGTAAACAGAAGAGGAGCTGTGCATAAAAACCTCATAAAATTAAAACCACAAGAGCAATAGTGCAAGCGAATAGGAGAGTAAAATGTGGACTCTTAAACATCAGATCTCTCTCTTCTAAAGGTGTACTAGTAAATGAATTAATATCAGATTATGAAATTGATTTATTCTGTCTTACTGAAACCTGGCTGGGTGATGGAGAATATGTAAGCCTAAATGAATCCACCCCTCCCAGTCATATGAATACTCACATTCCTCGAAGCACAGGCCGAGGAGGTGGAGTTCATGACTATCTTTGACTCTAGCCTAGTAATCAGCTCTAAACCTAAACTAAATTATAACTCATTTGAAAGCCTTGTCCTGAGTCTTTCACACCCAAGCTGGAAATCACTGCAACCAATTCTATTTGTTGTAGTGTACCGAGACACCTGGGCGTACTCTGAATTCTTATCTGAATTTGCAGAGTTTTTGTCAACTTTAGTCCTTAAAAGCGGACAAAGTTATTATTGTAGGGGATTTTAATATTCATGTGGACGTTGAGAATGACAGCTTTAGTACTGCATTTATCTCTGTATTAGATTCAATTGGCTTCTCTCAGAGTGTTCATGAACCGACTCACTGTTTTAATCACACCCTCGACCTTGTTCTGGTATATGGTATCGAAATTGAACAATTAATAGTGTTCCCACAGAATCCCTCTTTATCTGACCACTGTTTGATAACTTTTGAGCTTGTACTGCTGAACTACCCTCCATTGGGCAAAAATTTCTATACAAGATGTCTGTCTGATAGTGCTATAGCTAAATTTAAGGATCGCGATCCCATCGGCTCTAAGTTCACTATCAGGTATCAAATTAACAGAGGGACTCTTCTGCGAATTTCAGTCCCTCCCAAGTTCGATCATCTTGTTGATAGTGCTGCAGGCTGCGCTCGCGAACAACACTTCGACTCTGTAGCCCCTCTACAAAGAAAATACTAAAACAAAGGCGGTTAGCTCCATGGTATAATACTGAAACTTCATAAATTAAAGAAAATATCACAGAAACTTCGAGGAGGAATTGGCGTTCCACCAAACTGGAAAATTCTCGTTTAATTTGGCAAGATAGTCTTAAAACTTATAGGAAGGCCCTCCGTAATGCCAAAACAGCGTACTACTACGTCATTAATAGAGGAAAATAGGAACAACCCCAGGTTTCTTTTCAGCACTGTAGCCAGGCTGACAGAAAGTCACAGCTCTATTGAGCAAAGTATTCCCATAGCTCTCAGTAGTTATGACTTCATGAGCTTCTTTAATGATAAAATCCTAGCTATTAGAAACAAAATCCACCAAGACCTACCCTCAACTGGCACCGACTTAAGTCTATACTCAGGAACTTTGGGAACAGCTGTAGAACCAGTTATATGTTTGGACTGCTTTGCTTCCCTCAATCTTTATCAACTAACTTCAATAATTTCTTCATCTAAACCATCTACCTGCCTCTTAGACCCCATCCCGACTAGGCTGCTAAAGAAGTTTTGCCCTTGGTTGGCACTTCTCTGCTGGATGTGATCAATTTGTCTTTATCAACAGGCTACGTGCCACAGTACTTTAAAGTAGCTGTAATTAAACCTCTTCTGAAAAAAGCCCAACCTGGATCCAGATGTTTTAGCCAACTATAGACCTATATCTAACCTTCCATTTATCTCTAAGGTCCTGGAGAAAGCAGTCAGCCAAACAGCTGTGTGACTTTCTACATAGCAATAGTTTATTTGAGGATTTTCAGTCAGGATTTCGAGCCCATCATAGCACAGAGACAGCACTGGTGAAAATTACTAGTGATCTCCTGACTGCATCAGACAAAGGACTTGTCTCTGTATTGGTTTTATTAGATCTTAGTGCTGCATTTGATACCATTGACCATCAGATCCTATTACAGAGACTGGAACATTTCATTGGCATCAAAGGAACCGCTCTAAGCTGGTTTAAGTCCTATTTATCAGATCGATTTCAGTTTGTACATGTTAGCGATGAGTCCTCCATGCATACCAAAGTTAGTCATGGAGTTCCACAAGGATCTGTGCTCGGACCAATCCTCTTCACTTTATATATGCTTCCCTTAGGCAATATTATCAGGAAACACTCCATAAACTTTCATTGTTATGCAGATGATACTCAGTTATATCTATCGATCAAGCCAGATGAAACCCATCAGTTAGCTAAGCTTCAAATGTGTCTTCAGGATGTTAAAACCTGGATGACCTGCAATTTTCTAATGTTAAACTCAGATAAAGCGGAAGTTGTTGTTCTAGGCCCTAGGCACCTTAAGTGACGCATTATCTAAAGATATAGTTTCCCTGGATGGCATCGCCCTGGCCTCCAACACCACTGTGAGAAATCTTGGAGTTATCTTTGATCAGGACATGTCGTTTAATTCTCACATTAAGCAAATTTCAAGGACCGCTTTTTTCACCTACGTAATATTGCAAAATCAGGAACATCCTGTCTAAAAATGATGCAGAAAAACTAGTCCATGCATTTGTTACTTCTAGACTGGATTACTGCAATTCCCTATTATCAGGCTCTTCGAAAAAGTCCATTAAGACTCTTCAGCTGATCCAGAATGCTGCAGCACGTGTTCTGACAGGAACCAGTAAAGAGATCATATCTCTCCTGTCTTAGCTTCTCTGCATTGGCTTCCTGTAAAATCCAGAATAGATTTTAAAATCCTTCTTCTCACATACAAAGCACTTAATGGTCAGGCACCATCTTATCTTAAAGAGCTCATAGTACCTTACTACCCCACCAGAGCACTGCGCTCCCAGAATGCAGGATTACTTGTGGTTCCTAGAGTCTCCAAAAGTAGAATGGGAGCCAGAGCGTTCAGTTATCAGGCTCCTCTCCTGTGGAACCAGGTTCCAGTTTGGGTTCGGGAGGCAGACACCGTCTCTACATTTAAGAGTAGGCTTAAGACTTTCCTTTTTGATAAAGCTTATAGTTAGGGCTGGCTCGGGTGAGTCCTGAACCATCCCTTAGTTATGCTGCTATAGGCTAGACTGCCGGGGGATTTCCCATGATGCACTGAGCTCCTCTCTCCTCTTCTCTCTTTCTCTCTGAGTGCAACCTCATCCCATTAATGCATGTTACTAACTCGATTTTTTCTCCCTCTCCCGTGGTCGTGTGCTTCCCCTCCTGTCCTCCCCCCCTCCCCTCACTTCCTGCGGGTGTTGCTGGCTCTGGAGCTGTGGAGTCTGGACCTGTTGTTGGGAGTCTCCTGCTGCCCCGTGTTCCTGCTCGGCGCCCTCTGCTGCAGTTGCAACTGCTATTACTAGTCCTATTGCTATTATTACTGTTATAATTAATATCACTAAACATTACTACAAATATCTGTACCATTTTTCATTCAGTCTATAGCACCATTACCTTTATTGTCTGTACCTCTATGTGTATACTGTGTAGGTTGCCTCCCTCTGCTCTCTCTCTCCTGCTCTCTCTCTCTCTTGCTCTCTCCTCTCTCTCTCCCCTCACCCCAACCCGGTCGAGGCAGATGGCCGCCCACCCTGAGCCATGGTTCTGCTCGAGGTTTCTGCCTCTTAAAGGAAGTTTTTCCTTGCCTCTGTCAGCCTAGTGCTTGCTCTTGGTGGGAATTGTTGGGCTTCTGTAAATAACTTCAGAGTACGGTCTAGACCTGCTCTTTATGAAAAGTGCTGTGAGATAACTGTTGTTGTGATTTGGCGCTATATAAATAAAATTGAATTGAATTGAATTGAATTAATACTAATTGTAGCAGAGGGTGTCAGCTCCAGAGCCAGAAACACCTGCAGAAAGTGATAGGAGGAGAGAGGAGAGGGACGAAAAAGCACAAGACTAAAGGAAAAGGGAAGAAGTCAAGTTAGTAACATGCATTAATGGGAGGAGGTTGCATATAGAGGGAGAGAAAGAGGAGGATAGAGGAGCTAAGTGCATCATGGGAAGTCCCCATGTGTTTGAATATAAACATCTGTACAACGGGGTGGGAGGGCCTGAATGAGCGGAAAGACAAACTCAAATGGCAAATGGCTGTCGCAGGACCTTAATCCTCACACACCCATGGCAATGTTAAATCACAATTTGCGTCATTCCATCCCCGTCCACGTGAGACCTCCACACAATCCTCATCTCCACTGTTATTGGGCTCCCCATTTTCCCAGAATCCTGTACCCACCAGGTCAGTCCCATCCACCCACTTCCAATTGTTTTCTTGCTCCTTGTCAGAAAGGCCGATCCAGATTATGCTATGACTTCTACAGACAAAATCCAGCTCATCTTTTGTAGTTACGATCACCAGGTCTGCTCCTCTCTCTCTACAGTCTTTTCTGCTGTTTTCCCAGGTTTGCTTTACTTCATTAGGAGAGACATAGTAGCACTTGTTGTTGAATTGCATCCATCCTTGGTAGCAAGATTTACCTAGAGAAAGTACACTTGTATTTTAGTTATTGGGATCTCGAAAGTCCTAATAATATTAAAAAACAATGTGGTTTTGATTTAAGATAGAGTTAGGCAAAAGCACTTTTATTCCAATTCCCTGCAAGTGCATTTCTAACCTGTTGTACTGAGATTCCACCTATTGACTTCCTCTTGAAACCTATTGACTTCTTCTTGTAACTTATCTCGAGTTGCAGCCACAGTGTTGTATTGGCTCTGCAGAACCTCAATCTCTGTTGTCAGGTTGTTGCAATGAATCTTCAGTTGGTCTCGCTCATCTCTCAGAGCCTCTCTGTCGTTAGTCAGGTTATAAATCAGGTTTTCAAGCTTCATCTGACCAACTTGAAGACAGATAGCACTGGTGTCTGCAACAAGTTCATTTAGAGTCAATGTCAAACCATGAAAAGCATCAAATGACCACTCCTACACAGGTTGATTTGGTGTGTTCAATGGGAGTTTATGGAGATTTCAAGAGCTCTTAGGCTTTCTAATCAACTCTGATATCAGGACTGTTAAAGCAGTATTGTACTTACTTTGGGCCACTAAGCCTAAGATCACAGTCAGCAGAAGAAGCCCCAGACCCACTGCAGCAGCTCCAATCCACCACACTGAAGCACAACATTGTCACCATAAGGTAAGGAAAACCAAAAACAAGCCATGCAGGTATATAATTAGCTAAATGGTTTAATAAGCAGAGCTTAGTCTCTCATCTCTGTCCCTATCTGCATTTCATCATGTACATCATTGTCTTTTTATAATCACTAAGGCTATTAATTATGTTGCAGTAAATGTTGTACTGTATGCTGGGAGGAATGTGGTTTGGTGTGTGTTCTTACCTGTACTTTGAGATTGCCACCCATATTTTGATTGTTCATCAGTAGCCACCTGAGAACAGTCTCCTGCAACCTCCTCTGATTTGCTGTTAAATGCCACTGACATGTCAGATTTGTCACTTTCTTTCACCCTTGTGGTCTTCACTCAGGCACAGAGTTTCTGAGTGTTGAATCAAACTGTTTATTTTAATGTTCAATGATCTGCTGACACAGTAAATGCAAATCTGGGGGGAGGAAGTTTGATTTGGGAAAGACAGCCCCCTGTGTTTGAGTCTTGAGCTTGAGATATTTTTGACATCAGTTTTGAATTGTAGTGGATATATGAACCATTTCATTCTTATAAACTGTATGTCTCCAAACAAACTGTATGTCTCCAAACAAACTGTTGATCATTTGCTATTACTTAACAAATATTACTAGTAGCAGTGTATTATAACCTAATATTTTATTTTTTTTGTGTCACAATTGCTGACTGAGCCTTTATAAGATGGCACAGTTATAGGACAGTCAGCAAAACTTTCTACTTTTACTTGTGAGTATGCTGATGTCAGAAATATATCTTTCAGGGAAGCCTGCCTTACTATACAAAACAACCACTTGAGGCCTACATATCAATGCTTGTGCACAGTTGGAGCCTTTGAGTGATAATAGATAGCCTTGATAGCTTGCCACATAACCATGCAGGTGATACGGGCCAAAGAGGCTAAGCAGCTTGAAATGTATTGTTCTATATTTGACATTCACCCCTAGCACAGCACAGTTGCTATACACTCAAAACTACTTGTTAATGGCAAGCAGCATAACAAACAATAAATAAGTCAAAGGTCCATTTACCAGCTTTTTCAGAGCTTTTAGCCACATCTCACAGCCTCCTTTAGCAAACATAGCTGGCTCAGGTATCATCACATGACGAAAGGTGGTCGTTTATGAGGGGGAGGTGGTGCACCTGTCTTTGTTCAAGGATGGTCTTTAACATTGAAAGTGAATGGTAGGAGTGACACCACCACCAACATGTGCAACACCTGCAAGGAGGACAGTCGGTACATTTGTCAGTAATGTAGGCAGATGAGACCCTTATGGATTGTTTAATCATCTGAGATTATGTCACAAAAACCTCTTTACTGGACATGCCAAGGCAGGAAACATCTGCAGCAGCAAAACAGGAAGGATATTATCAGGTAGGGGAAGAGAGGAACAACATCTTTTACTGGAACAAAATGTGACAATTCACGACCCCTTGATAACCTCTCCAGAGTTATCCTCATAAAATCAATATAAGTACGAAATTGCTTTGATTGTGGAATATTTTCTTGTGATTTGTAACTATAGAGTGCTTCTAAAACATTATCAGATATTATCAGATTATTCAGATTATTATCAGATTATTATTATTATTATTATTATTATTATTAGATTATTAGATTATTGTTATCAGATTATTCAGATTATTCAGATGGCATGAATAATAACTGAAATGGTGGGTTGTAAAGTAAACAAAAGTGTTTTTGTTGCAAATAATTCGCAAAACACAGAGAAACAACATTAAAACATCCAGTTCCAAATAAATGTACAACAAGACAAGAGGCTGTACTTAGACACAGCAGTGCGTGAACTAAATGCTAATGTTTTTATAGCCAGATGCCGGTGTTTATTCAATTCAATTCAAATCAGTTTTATTTATACAGCGTCATCTAACTGCACTTTTCATGTAAAGCAGGTCTAGACCATACTCTTTGTAATATTTATAGAGACCAACAACAGAGACCGCTGTTATTCTATCAATAAATTCTCAGTAAAGTTTCAACCTAATCGAGATATCTGGCTCATGATGTAACATTACAGAATATTCTTGGTTTGTGAAACTTATAATCACTTGGGAAGAAATAAAATATACAACAGTTAAGTGGTATGAATTGAGACATTGCTTTATTATTATCATTAGGCTAATAAAAATAAATATGTGAAGGAATTATAGTATAAATATACTATACTCTTTTTTTTTTATTTGACAGCTAATGCATGGGCCGAGCGGGCGAGATAAACGTCATCACGTTTTGTGCGCAGTAGCTTCTGGGACAAACCATATACGGAAGTTCAACTTCTGTCAGGGTCTGCAGGCTGCAGCTGGACCCTTCTCCAAAATGTAGTATGTAGTATTTAAAATCCTTAGAAACAAGTCATGCCACCATAGACTGTATATAAAAAGCATGCCACTCGGCAGCCATCTTGGCAACGCCTCTGGGCAGCTATTTCGGACAAACAAGACCGCAGTTCTAGGACCGTAGTTCTTTTGCGACAGCGCCATCTAGTGGAGTGGTGTTGGTAACGCACAGCCTCACGGCCGACATGCTAGCAGACAGAGACCGGTCTACATGCATATAATTAATAACTTAGGTTTAGGCACACACTCGGTGGTGGTTGTGGTAAGGATAATTGGCTTCGGGGGGCTGTAAAGAGTAACATAGCTAGCTAGCTAGCCAGTCAGCTAGCTGGCAGTATTAAAGTAAGGGTCCTGGAAATGCAGTTCCGGTCCTAGGATTGCAGCCCTGAAACTGCAGCCTCTGGTACTGCAGCTACATAGGCCTACTACTCCTAGTGGCAGCGACCTGTGGTCTGTGTGGAAGCAACCAAAGACTGTGGAGCCTCCCATCTCATGCCCTCCCGCCTGGTTCCAAATTAAAAGATTAAGTCTGGTCCGCTGTCCTACTTTGGTATTATTGAACTGAATAGTAACGGCAATCATGTGCTTGAATAAAATACTACCTATTAATTTCCAGGCCAGTAGAGCTTGTTTATAAAAGTTATAACTTCACAGGTAATTTGTCGATTTTGTAGTTGACATTTTAGTAGAAACATGATACTTAATTAGGGGAGGTGTTATAAATGTTGTCTTTCTTATCAACTTAGTTAGCCATTTAATTTTTGAAAGTATTATTTAAAGGCGAACTCCGGGCAATTTTTAAGTTAATCTTGATCGTTATACCTTTGTGAGTACTGTCTATAGAAAAAAAAAACGAGCCGGATTGGTGCTTGCAACACGGAGCTACTACAGCTAATGCCCAGAGCTCCCAAGTAGCTAAAACGGCAGTTATGGTGGCATTTACATAAAGAGTGTCTTTGTGCCTCTTAACAGACACAAAATGCAATTAAAATGTCTGTCCAACATGAACAGGGCTCTTACATGACAACACGATGCGTTTAGCAACTTAGCCATTGTGTAAATCCACCTAAATAGTGTTTTATACGGCTAGCTGTAGTCTCGCGAGTCGCGCTGAAGTCCCATGGGAATCCGTTCGTTGTTGCCGGAAAAAGGTAAATAGCATCGGAGTTGCTCAAAAGTGAAGAAGAAATGGTTCGCGTTTGTGCCGTTCTGAATTCCGTGAACCATGTCTTCTTCACCTGTGAGCTCCAATCATCACTCTTCACACATTACGCTCCTCTCACCTGCACACTGCTATTTACCTTTTGAGATTGACAATACCATTAATTTCACCATCAATCTCCTTATAGTGCTGTCATCCTTATTTTAGCCACTTTGACAGTTAACTTTAAACATACTGTTGATAGTATTTACTGTTCGATTTTGAATACAGTGTTTTACTTTACAGTGTTCACTTAAGTATTTTCAGAAAGCTAGCTAGCAAACCTGTCGGCTACTAAAATGAAGAAAAGCAGTGTGTCTTATGAGGAGTGCTGTCAGCTGTATGGAGTTTTGCTTAGTCTCTGTAACTTATCACTCAAACTGATGCTGAGAAAAGGGCAAAATGGGCAGATAACAACTCTGTGTTATCTAATAATATAAACTCCAAACAGGAGCAAAACATTTATTATCATAAACTTATTATTGTATTTCTCACAGGCTTTAAACTTGCAAATAATACATATGTCTCTGCACATGTAAACACTATTTAATTTCATATCATGCACAAACCTGGCATATTGCACACATTTGTTGTTAATTGTTAATTGCTGTAATCTTTGTTGTATATTTTTATATTTTATATATTTCGCTGCAATACATCTCTGTGAAGTTATAAGTAAAAGGTCTGCGTTTCCTCAAATTAAGTTAATTTAAGGAAGTCTGAAACTGTCACAAATAACCCTACAAGATAACTCAATATATTACTCTGTTATGACGGATGTAAAATGTGAACATGTGGTCATTTTTAATTTGGAAAAAGAAAACGGGTTAAAATATGTTTGTTTGAGGTTTTAATAATACACCAGTAGCTACGACTCTTCTATCAAAGTATCTGTAAAATGACATTAAAATTCATTTTTAATCACAAACCCAATAATTTTAGAGTAAGTTTACATTTTGTTTTTAAGCCCATCAAAAGGTGTGGACACCTGTCATTTACCAATAAATTAAATATGACCTTTCTGTAATTTTTCCACTTTTGGGCAGTAATATTTTAATCTAAATTGGAATCTAAGCATTATGATGAAAGTCAACATCTGTGAAATTACAGTAATTATGACTGTTTTCAATGATTCAACAATTCTTGTAGACATTATACACTGATTAACATAACATTTATAGTTTTTATTTTCCAAATATCCATAATTAAAGGAGTCAGTTAACAAGCAAATCTATGTCAAATTAAAGAACACATGTTTTTTGTGTCTATTACTAATTGTACCAAGTTTAAGAAATGTTTTACAGTTTTAAACTTAAATTTAACAGTTTTTTTCTTTAAATAAGGCAAATAATATTTGTGAATATATGGTAAATTACTGAATGTATTGGAACAGTTTGTCTACATCAAAATTGAAATAACAATAACTTTAAAATAACAAATGTTATGGTTATTCACAGCTACAGGTTTTTCATGTTATTTTACATTAGACATGTAAATTGACAGTTTATTTTTCTATTTGTTTGATATTTTCATGCATTTCAAAAATACAGGAATAATCTGTGAAATAAAAAGGAATAATTAACTGTAAAATTACAGATTTTTTTTACAGTGCAACTGAAAAACTATACTACCTGAAAAAATACGTTGGTGGCCCAGCACGGCATGTTTTAGATGGTACCTTCTACTGAAATGACAATGAAGCCTACCAAGACGCCTGGAGGAAGCTAAATCGTGGCTTTGGCCAGCCATTTGCCATTCAGAGAGCATTCAGAGAGAAGCTCACCAAATGGCCGAGAATTCCATCAAAGGATGCTGAAGGACTCAGATCCTCATGTCAAGGATCTCAACATATTGAATGACTGTGAAGAGAATCAGAAGCTTTACAAACTACCACACTGAAGAGCTGTACGCTGGAACTGACACAAAGCCTCAAACCAAGAATTCCCAAGTTTGAAAGAGTTTGCTAGATTCACGTCAGTGGAAGCTGAGATTGCTTGCAATCCCATTACGTCCTTTCATGCCCTTTGTTCATCAGATTCTAGTACTGAGAAGAGAAATCTCAGAGATGTAAAGAAAACCAAGGCCAGTTTTCTTACCATTCAAACAGTCACAGACAACGAGAACACAAGTCAGAACAGAGGAAGGTTAAAACTTCTTGTATCCTTTGTCAAGATGACAGACACCAGTTTCAGGCATGCTCCAATTTCACTGAGATGATGTTGGTTGAGTGACACCAGGGGGGCCGCCAGGAATTTTAGGCCCATGACAAAAAAATGTAATTGGACCCCCTGTGTCTGTGGGTAGACAACACACATTAGGGGCCGTTGGACATTTGAATTTCCCTGTGGGGATGAATAAAGGTTTTATCTATCTATCTATCTATCTATCTATCTATCTATCTATCTATCTATCTATCTATCTATCTATCTATCTATCTATCTATCTATCTATCTATCTATCTATCTATCTATCTATCTATCTATTGCCAACATAATTTATGTTACAAAGTATTGAGTTGAACTTCAAATTTGGTCATTGACCAAATACTTATTTTCCATCATAATTTACAAATAAATTCTTTAAAAATCCTACAATGTGATTTCCTGGATTTTTTTTCTCATTTTGTCTCTCATAGTTGAAGTGTACCTATGATGAAAATTACAGACCTCACATAAAGTATTTAGCACACAGGATGCAGTTCACTATTTGCTTCTCAAATAAATTGCCCTTCATGATGGGAATAATGAAGTCTGAATCTATAAATGTCATTTAACGGCCATAATTCAGTCTAAATGAACGTATCAAACTGGATTATAGTCTATAACTTACATGCAGGCTGAGGTATGCTGCTGCGGTGGGCCGAGGCCGCACATCAGCTTTAGTTTTAGAATAATGATCCCTATCGAGGGAAAACCCAGATTGATTAAAGTTGTGAAAAATGTTTTATTCATAATCAGATTCCCTGTATTGCCACTCGAAATGGTCACGCTATTCCCTAAATCATACATTAAAAATCGTTAAATTTACCGGCAAACATGGCAGCCTACTACCGTGGTGAGCTACACTGTGTTAATGACAGGCCAGTCAGCATCATTCCAGGGAGTCTGTGGAGATTTCTCTGTCTCTCTTGCTCTTTTTGTCATAACAAAAAAAGACGATGAAATATTTCTTAACAACAGAAATTCAAACACAAATTATTTTCTCACATAATGATCATTATGAAATAAATAAAAAAAAAAACACCTTCCTGTCTGTACTGGAAGCTGGACAGCAGCATACCTCAGGCTGCATATAAGTTACAGACTATATTAAAATAATCCAGTTTGATACGTTCATTTAGATTGAATTATGGCCATCTATAGATATAGACTTTGTTATTCTCATTGGCAATTTATTTGACAAGCAAATAGTGAACTGCATCCTGAATGCAGACTTGTGCTAGTACTAATATTGAACTGCAAGAAGCCAGACACTTGCAAGCCTTTAATTAGAGTTATGTAAAGCTTTTGATGGGACAGTTAAGTCCTAGAGAAGTAGTGACAACAGCTGTGCCGAGATGGTCCAATTTTATTTTATTTTTTTTATGTTCTAAAATTCCTAGTGGCCCCCCTGGCTCCAAGGAGAAATTTACAGGTTGGAGATATTGTAATCATGAAAGGAGAGGATGTGCTCAGGAACGAGTGGAGATTGGGTAGAGTTTCAGAAACCACAATGGACAAAGATTCGACTTGGTGACAGGAATCTTGCCAAGAAAGAGGAGCGTCTTTACAAGGTGTCTGAAGTCTAGCGCCAAGTCCAGAAGCTTGTCCTGCTGCTGGACACTAGCTAAATTGGCTCTCTCTCCCCATAGCTCCTAATATTACATAGTTAAATTAAGTTTCTAACTTTGGCATAATTATCTTTGTTCTTATGCAAGCTCAAGGAAGGTAATTTTCAGTTAAAATAATTTGTGCCTATGCAGACTGTGTACCGTTCCATTATTCACTCATGATTGGTGGAGTGTAACTGACTTTAACCACTTAGCCCCTAGCACCTATTTTTAGGAAAAACGCCTAAAATAACATACCCAAAATAAATCAGTAATATCTCCTTAACCATTAGGCCTAGATGCATAATTCTGGTCTCCTTTGAAATGTCAGAAGCAAAGGAATATAAATCCATTGTATATTAACATATTTATTTTACCATTACAGACTACATGGAGATTAAATACAGAAAAAATATGATATTTTCATTCTCGCCTGGTAAAAAAAGCTATATTGTAAGGAAAGAGTTAGATTTGTGTTCAAAACAAGGCTGACAGCTAAACATAAATAAAGGCTTCTGGAAACATCAGTATGCTTCACCATTGTCTGGCTGGGGGTTTGTTACATTTGCTTCCATGTCTTTTTTTACTCTTATGGAAACAAAGCTACCAAAACATATATTTAGATGGTCTTAGTTTTGACCCTACTACCCTCATTCTGTTTGATTCTGTAAATTTCTTCTAAATTAACTAAAACAAGCTAATCTGCATATTTGTCATTTCTGCTCCATCTATAATCCATCCAGTATCTAGTCTTCTTCTTCTTCTTCTTCTTCTTCTTATTATTATTATTATTATTTGTGATGTGTAATGAATGCATTGTTCCATTCTTCAAGGAAAGAAACAAAACATTTTTTTCATTTCACTCATTTTTTAATACATACATTTATCACATAAATTGACAATTCTATGCAATGCACTATATATTGTATGCATACTTATATGTCTTTTGCATGCAAGTGACAAAGTTTAATTGACTTATGATGATGTAGAGGCAGACGTCCCTCTTCCTTCACCTCTTCTCCTGCTCTTTGGGAACTCACAGATGAAAAACATAGTGGCTTCACACTCCACGTGGCTCCATGTTCCAGTGCTGAGCAGCTCCACACAGCTTGAGTTTGTGCTGAGAGATATTGTGGAATTTAGCTCCTCCTCTTGACTCCAAGCTGCAAACCCTTGCAGAGGGCTTGAGTCTGCATAAACATAACTGCTTGTTCCATCCTGATGACCAAAACATAGGTCAAGAAATTATTAGAGAAAAAAACAGAAATAATGAAGGGCCATTAAGATAAAATATCAGTTTGTCACTAATTGCACGGCCGAAAACGTGAAACATTTAATGTAGGGGCAGCAGCATTGTGTTTGTCACCCAATATAGCATAACTTTTCATAATTAGTCATTTAGAAAACAAGTCAAATGTTACTTAAGACAATAATTTACCCTGTCAAATGAAAACATTTTGTTCTAGGGTTTTTCATCAGTTGTTCATATGCATGCTCATGCTTATTTAACTCAGTTCATGCTTAAAGATGACTGATAGCTGATATGGTTTAATTTTAAGGACAAAAACTGAAACTCCACCTGAACTATGCATTACGTTCAGATGGGGACCACTTACTGTGTCCTTGCTTTGAGCCTGCACTCCTATATAAACCCTTGTCAGTCCTGCCTGACTGATATACTCTGCCATGAGATGATTGGTGTTGCTGGTTTTTGGCATGGCCAAGTTGCCGCCTCTGAGCTTGCAGTTCATTGAAGCCTCTCTGAACCTCTTGGGCTCCTTCACCAACAGGTAGTAACCCTCTTCTGTTTCCTTCAGCCCCATGATGACTGCACAGGAGAGCAATAAGGGTTAATTAGGATATTTATACTGTATGTTTACCATGATAATCTACTACTGCCAAGTCATTTTCTTAGCAAAGAACCTGTATGTGCAACACAAAAATGAAAACAAACTACAGGCAAAATATGTGTTTAAAAAAAAAGAAAACACAAAATTAAATTAATCAAATAAACAAAACAAGTCAGAAGCCAATAATCCATTGCCAACCCTTTTCTGTAGATTTGTGAACTTTGGCATCAATTTCAACTAAATGATTGTCAGGGTATTGACATGGCATTCTAAATAAAAGTAATTTTTTTTACTTTACCTATGTGGCAGTCCCACTATGATTGTCAGACCTGAAATTATCTTGACATCTTGGCAGTACTTGATTTATTCTTATTTATATTTTCCACTAATTGTACTATGTTCATTGATTAGCATCAACACACCAAAGCAAATTTCCATGTATGTGAAAACCTACTTTTAAATTACCTAATTCTGATATCCAACTCAGTTAAGTTTTAGCCTATGATGAAGAAAAAGTAAAAATAACAATGTTAACATACAAAAAATAAGGGCCACAAAAAAAAAACTAAACACAAAAAAACAAACAAAATATTAACTAACAAAACATTGTGACTCTTATAAAAAAAATATTAGCTTGATAGAGCTTTTGCAGTTTTTACACTTTTGAGGATATTCAGCTCGCTTACTGCCCCTTGACAGTGAATGCCAAACCATAAAACTGTTCACTACTCACCATTCTTCACAAACTTGACAGCATTCCTCAGCTTGCCTACATTGATATCCAGCTGTCCAACCACCTTCCTGTACCTGCCACAGTCACATGTTGTGCCTGATGGATTAAACAAGGGCCAGCACATGATTTGAGAGTGTATGGGATTTAATAGCACAGAACCACCTTCCTGCACTATGACTGTGATAAAACCATGCCACAGTATATTAGTGTAAGACCTTATGTTAGAGCCCCCTCAGTGTTTTCTTTTGTGTATGATTCAATAACCCAATAACCCTTATGTCCACAGTCACCTTTTGCATAGATGTTCTTTGCTGCTGCCTGTCAAAAGCCTTCTCCATCCTAGCTGTGGGTAATTTAAATTAAGTAAATACTTTTGGAGTAATTTTTTGCAATACACTCTAATAGTTTTATGATATGTACACACAGAGCAGGGTATAAGACTTTAAAAAAGCAAATGTCTGCGCGTTGCAGACTTACTCACCTGGTTTACCTTTTACACCAGAGGGCCCTTCCAAACCTGTGTCACCATTGTCACCTATAGAGAAATAGAAACCACATATGAGACAATTCCTGGCAATTCTCTTTTTGGTTTTAATTGCTTGACTATTGTGTCTACCAATAGTTCAATTTAGAGACAGTCTCTTATGTTTTGATGATAATGTTGTTATGTAGTTACAAAATATTAACACCAGATGGCGGTATCATACATTAAAAAATATATGAATGGCTTTGACAAGGACCAAACTGTGATGGGTAGTCAACCGGGTCAGAGCATCTCTAAAATTGTAGCTCTTGTGGGGTGTTCCTGTTTTGCAGTGCTCAGTAGGTTAGTATCAAAAGTGGTCTAAAGAAGGAAAAGCAGTGAACCGGTGACAGGGTTGGAGGCGGCCAAGGCTCATTGATACATGCGGGGAGCTACTGTATGTAAAATTGCTAGGAAAAGTTAATGCTGGTTCTGACAGAAAGGTGTCAGAACACATTGTGCCCATGCTGACCACCGTCTACTGCCTAAAGTGCCTATAATGGGCCTGTGAGCGTCAGAACTGCATCATGGACGTAGGTGGCCTGGCCTGATGAATCACAGCGTGCCAATGTCTTGATGCCACATAGCAACAGCACACCTTCAAATGTCCAGTGGAGTCCATGCCTCGATGGGCCAGAGCTTTTATGGCGGTAAAAGGGGGACCTACACAATATCAGGCAGGTGGTCATAATGTTATGGGTGACTGGTGTATTTATTGAAGTCGAATATGAATCCAATTCTACCCAAAAAGCCCTCAACATGACAACACAAATATTTTTTTGCAAAATAACAATGTTAATACATTGTATCTTTTGTGTGCAAATGCCATGCTGAACATATTCACTTATACTTGAGCTTTACTGGGGAAATTAACTGACAGTTGTAAACTTTGGGGAAGTGGGCTGCAGTATAAACATCACAATAGGTTGGTTTTGTATGAAGAAGAGCCAGAACAGTGACAAATTGTGGCAGTAATCTGACCACCCACAGTGTTATTTTTTGTGATTCCATTGGAATAAACAGTCACAGTTTGAGCACTCTGAATTTAATGTGAAAACGATCAAAACAAATAAGTGAAAAATGCACATTTCTTCAGACCTAACTTATTATCCTGTTGCCAGCAAAGAAGCTCCATGGGTTATTAAAAATAAAATGCTGCCAGGTATGCAGTGCAATGTCATCTCTGGTCACATACAGTACAATTTATCCCAAACTGTCCTGCTGCAGTCAGTTGGTTGGTTTTCCGTATGAATTGACTAATTACACACAGTGTTATAGTTTATAGCTTTAGATAGTTGTTCTTTTGCCCAAGGAAAATTTAAGCTCTGTGGAAACTCTAATAAGAAGCAGAAATGCACATGGCATAACATGCCTGTAACATCATCAACATTCTGTAACTGAATTTTAGGTTGGGATCTGACATTGCCCTAAAAATGTGTTTGTCTTCCCAGGTGTTTTATGAGCTACAGGCTCACAGGATCAAAGAAAATCCAAACCTGTGACCTCACTGCTTTGCCTGAGATGACTGATACACTGCCACTTTCTTGTAAGTGTATTAAGCATAATGAATAACCAGAGAAGTGAATGCCTAGAAAAGCTGGGGAACATGACTGGTCATAAAAATAAAAATAAAGATAGAAAATGGTTTCAGCCACCCTGGGCAAAGCAACAGCATGACATCACTCTGTAGGATTATGTTTTTCTTCTATCTTTGGATGTGATACCTTAAAACATAAAAGAAATGGAAACAATATGGACTTTTTAAGCAAAACTGCAATTGGCTTTAATCAGTTCCTTCTTGTGTGGATTAGTCTTGGGTCTAATTAAGTTTGCTGATTTGTCTAGAAATGTCCATTCTACTTATTTTAATATTTTAGAGACTGTGGTTATAGAGCAGCCGTCCAAGCAAAGCAGGAACCCGTATTTCTTCTTTTAGGCAATTATAAAGTCATCAAGGTCCTGTAGAACCATTTTGGTCGTCTGTTGTTGACAAGTGAAAAAGTTTCATGGCACAGGACACATTTACAGACAAGGACACTGAAGACTGGAAGCTTTCCCTTTGATGCACTCTCTCGATTGTTTACTGTATACTATACTGTATACAATGCATTGGAATTAGTATTGCTAATGAAAATAGATAAGTCCTGTTTACATTGTAGTATAGGTTAACTGGATGAGAGATATTATAGAGAAAGCAAGAAGATTAGAGAGAGCGAGAGAGAGAGAGAGAGAGAGAGAGAGAGAGAGACTTTCACATTAAAGCAACATATTAAAATTGGAAAATTAGATTAAAATGACTTTCCTTTGTTATACCTTTATCTCCAATACGTCCCATCTTTCCTGTGTGGCCCGCCTCTCCTTCAAGCCCTGTCTCTCCTGGCTCTCCTGGTGAAGAAGTGAAAGACAAATTGAAAGGACAGGAAAGAGGATGAAAAATTGGGACAGGATTGGTTTGTAGGTATTTGAGACAAGATAAAGAAATCTAAGTTTGAAGTTATGACTTTCCAATCCAACACAGTGTGCATAATATGCAGTATATACAATGAGCAGAATTTATCAGAAAGTGCAAAATCCATTCATCCCTTCATACATTCAGGTTTGTCACATTCTTACCTCTGTGACTATTTTCATGACTCAACATTTTTCTTTTGTTTTCTGATTATTTTGTTGTTTTCAAACCTAATCAATATAATTTCTTGTTGCCATCTCATTTTTAAGAGATCGTCTCCACGAACCCTGAGGTTTGTTTTCAACAATTGCTGCATAGCTTGGTTCCTAAACTAGTGCAGTTATATTATCATTATAATGCCAGTGAAAAGATTAGAAGACAAAATGGGGATTTAGTTTGGCCACCAACTAAAGTACTTGAGTGAAGACAGTCTGTGAGAAAGTGTGTGTTGTTGCAGGATAAGGCTCAGTCAAAGTGGATCCATCTTTATAATATAATAAAATGCATGCATTTATTATTTATTTATTTATTTTTCTTTCTTTTATTTGCTATTGTGGTTATAAGCATTTTTGCTCTGATTGCTGTCACCACAATGATTATAACAGATTACAGTTCTCTGTAATGTGATCGTCCTCTGTCACTTCACAATTCTGTGACAGTATGGCTGCTTTAGTATGAAGTGTAGGAGGAGAAGAGAATATCAGAGTGAGAGAGAGATTATATGTGTGTGTGTGTGTGTGTGTGAGAGAGAGAGAGAGAGAGAGAGAGAGAGAGAGAGAGAGAGAGAGAGAGCATGTGAAAATTATAGAGCAGACTGAGGCTTTCTGCCAACACTTGAATGAGTATTTCCTCAGGAAACTATTCAACTGGAAATTGATGGTGTTTGAAATACTAAGTGACGCACTGGAGAGGCCTATTGCTATTAGAGGGATTTGCCACACACACATAAATACACACACAGCCAGCTATTCACTACTATTTCCCATTTCCAACTTTCTCATGTTGATTTTCTACTTGATGATTTGTGAGAATTGTTGGCCAAAGGTGTGAGGTCCTTTGGATTGTGTGAGGTCTGGTGGACACTTTAAAGCTCTGGCCTATGGGAAATGTCGCCATTTCAGTATAATTTGTTGGCAATTTTTGTGTAATTTTCAGTGCGAATGTCTGAGCAGCGCAAAGTAAATATTTTGACAAATCTGACCTGAAAAATGATAGTGAACAGTGATTATATGTGTTTGTTCTTTGCTATATGAAGAAATTTAATCTGTTGGTCTCTTGCTATTGTTTCTGTGTCTATAAAAGTTGATTAATGTTGTTTTCGCTGTGCTTGTGCTTGCCCGTTAAACCGTCTATCTTAACATCCAGATAACAGTCCTTCCTATCACTGCAACCACTCTTTATAATGGCCACCCCCTCCAACTGGTTTAACGTCTGGATTCTCCAGCTGCTGGTGGATAAAGGAGGTAAAGCCACACTTTTGATTCTTATCATGGACCCTAGAAACATTTTAAACCACTATCATCGTCATATTGGCTTCAACAGACTAGATAACAAGGCTTAATATAACAAAAAGAAATTAAAATCCTAAGTAGACCTGAAATCAGATTATTCATCAAACATTGTTTGCATAACATAATGATCAAGTATGAATACTGGTACTTCTGCTTTTTAGAGATTAGTGGACAGAGAAAAGAGAGCTGGGTCTCATGAAATAAAGGCCCTGAGCCATTTTTTCCATTTGCTGCAAATATGCTTTATTCCAGCAGGTTTTTCACAAGAATTAAGAACATTACATCACCTAACCCCACTGTTGGCAATGCGCAAATTCTCGTCTTAACTTTACAGGCAGTTTTAGTAGTAAAGTAAGTAAAGCACAATTAACAAATGTAGAAATGCGACACAAGTGTTTGTTGACGTCAATAAGCTTGGAGCAACAAATAGCTTTTGTTGCCCACCAGAGCACTGACAGTCATCTATTCCCTTTTAACATTCCAAAATTAAGAAACTGTTTCCTGTAAAACGGCCTAAATTAAAAGAGGGAATATATGTGTCATCTGTTGAGCTGTTGACATACTTACAGTCATAGGAACCTGTGTTCATTCTACTGTAAGCACACACACACAGAAAAAACACAAAATATATATTTTTTCTCTGCACAAAGATTCAAGCATTCCTACCATCACAAAGTCTGAAGAGAGGAGTGTGCATGTGTGTATATGTGTGTGAGGAATCACTGATTTTATATCCATGTACATCTGCCTTCTTGTGTTTATATGCTTGTGTGCCTTGTGTGCACATAGTATATAGTATGGATGCAGGGTTGGTTAGCCAACTTGTCTACCAGCCCAGCTGGAGCACATACGGTGAAGCTCCTGCTTTCCTTAGCAGCAATTTACATGTCAGCTTCCTCCATAGAAACACAGCAGTGCAGGTCTGTCTGATTGTTACTGAGCAAAGCAGGCCTCTCCATCTACTGCACAGGAATGCAAGCTGCTGGAGGAAGAAAAAGCAAAAACTGCTGCAAGGGCAAAGTCATGCAGGCTGTCTGAAAGCTTGCAGCACAGAAAGCAAGAGGTGAGACCGGATTGTTTGTCCAGGTAATAGCAGCATTTTTGAGTTACAGATGGTTGAAGTCAATTTATGCTTTTGTTCAAACACAAAAGATTGAGGCCTTCCTGCTGATTACTTTAGCTGCCCCCCCCTTCAGTCATCTATAGCCCTTGTTACACACGTTGCAAGCATGACAATAAAGACAGACTTGCAGGCCTTTTCAATTATATGTCTCTCAGTTGTTTGTCGACCACATATTGTTGGTTTCGTGTTTCTTCTACATGAGGAATTTTCACGTTGATTCTACTGTGACTCAAAAAGTCCACCAGCTAGTGTGGGTACCATTAAATCAGACCTGGAGTCACTATGATTATGCCAATATTTGTCTACTGCATAATTTTCAACCGCAGTCTGATAACAAACCAAATTTTATTTTATTTGGACTATAATACTGGCCTTGAGGGGGAACGCCACCAATTTTGCAGATCAGAGTCCATTTACAGGTCTTAGGGAGTTGTACTTCATATGTGTATAAAGCTTTTTTGGCTTGTCTGGATGTAATGTAGGTGTCAGTTTTTCACAAGGGAAAAGAATGCGTTGCATAATCTCTGATGCTGTTGCATCAATTTTATTCATTTTAAAAAAACTGTCTATTGTGAGTCTGACATGTTAGGATGGGACTGCAATGCCAAATCTGTGTCTTGTATTGTTTCTGTTACTATTCCCACTTTACTGTAGACATTTATGACTAAGTAACCATCCAGACAACCTTTTTTTCCCCTCACCATATACAATATATATACATATGCAGGAAAAAGTATGTGCACCCTTTAGAATTACCTTGATTTCTGCATAAATTGGTCATAAAATGTGATCTGATTTTCATCAAAGTCACAATAATAGACAAACTAAGTCTGCTTAAACTAATATCACACAAACAATCACATGGGTTCATGTTTTTATTGAACACACTGAGTAAACAGTCATAGTGCAGTGTGGAAAAAGTATGTGAACTCCTAGGCTAATTACTTTTCCTAAAGCTAATTGGAGTCAGAAGTCAGCCATCCTGAAGTGCATACATTGAGATGAGATTGTAGGTGTTGGTTGCCCTGCCCTATAAAAAACACCATCAAAAAGCATAGCCTGATGTGAATCATGCCTCGACCAAAAAAGCTCTCAGAAGTCCTAAGATTAAGAATTGTTGACTTACATGAAGCTGGAAAGGGTTACAGAAGTATCTCTTAAAGCCTTGATGTTCATCAGTCTGTGGTAAGACAAACGGTCTATAAATGTTTAGCACTGTTGCTTCTCTACCTAGGACTGGCCATCACGCAAAGATGACTGCACGAGCACAGAGCAGAATGCTCAATGAGGTTGAGAAGGACCCTAGAGTGTCACCACTGGCAAAATATTCTGTGGATAGGTGAAACCAAAGTTGAGTTGTTTGGAAGGAACACACAACCCCATGTGTGGAGGAGAAAAACGCACAGCACACCAACATCAAACCCTTATCCCAACTGTGAGGTGTGGTGGAGGGGGCATCATGATTTGGGGCTGCTTTGCTGCCTCTGGGCCTGGAAGGGTTGCTATCATTGATGGAAAGATTTATTCCAAAGTTTATCAAGACATTTTGCAGGAGAATCTAAGGTCATCTGTCTGCCAGTTGAAGCTCAACAGAAGATTGGAGATGCAAGCTCCAATCAAGAAAGTGATTGACAACACAAATCCCAAGAATATTGTTGAACTGAAACAGTTTTGTGAAGAGGAAAGGTCCAAAATTTCTCCTGACCGTTGTTCAGGTCTGATCTGCAACTAGGCTACAAGAAACGTTTGGTTGAGCTTATTGCTGCCAAGGATGGTCAAACCAGTTATTAAATCCAAGGGTTCACATACTTTTCCCACCGTGCACTGTGACTGTTTCCATGGTGTGTTCAAACATGGAAAAACATGGAAAGATATAATTGTTTGTGTGGAGTTAGTTTAAGCAGACTGTGTTTGTCTATTGTTGTGACTTAGATGAAAATCAGATCACATTTTATGACCAATTTATGCAGAAATCCAGGTAATTTCTGAAGGGTTTACTCACTTTTTCCTGCGAGTGCATATAGAGGGGATGGTGTTGGATCTCTCTTCACTGTCTGGATTGCAGATTAGCCGCCAGGACGACCACAGTTTGTCAAGCTGGGGAGATCTGTCTCTGGGATGGAGGTGTCCAGCACTGGGGCTCCACCATATACAGGAAGGGGTGGAGCAGGCTCTTTTTCTTGAGGAGCCTTGGGTCATTTGATATCTCCAGTGAAATACTGTATAATTATATTTTATCAGTCAATGGTGGCAATTATAATTTACTATGCTGTAATCGCTGGGTAGGCAACATGACAGACAGAGACACTAGGCGGCTGGACATGCTGGTTAAAAAGGCCGGCTGAGTGCTCAACAGGAGACACCCCAAGGGTCTGTATACTCCTTCAAGGCTATCTATCTATCTATCTATCTATCTATCTATCTATCTATCTATCTATCTATCTATCTATCTATCTATCTATCTATCTATCTATCTATCTATCTATCTATCTATCTATCTATCTAGATGGATACTAGTTACCTGGAAGTCCTGGTGGCCCATTCTTCCCCAGTTTTCCCTGATCCCCGTCCTCTCCAATCTCACCTTTGTCTCCTGAATTAAAAGGTAAAGACAGTAAAAAGGAGTGTGAAAGGGGTTTGATAGTTCTGTTCAAAATGGTCTGGTAAGAGGCATGCTAGTAAATAGCGAGATACCTGCATGTAGCAGTGATATACTGCTGGTTTGCTCACTTCTGATGGAATATCAAAGCCATCACAGGATGATGATACATTATCAAAACTAAATGTTGGCCAAGAACCACTACAGCACATCACTTGGGTGAGTGAGTGTTTGTGTATAATATTCAGTGCAAGTCCATTTGTGGATTTGGATTATCCCAATGTCCTGTTGTAAGGTTAGGTGTGAGGCATCTGTGGTGTTTCTAAAAACATTTTGACTCTTCATATTCCATTTTAAAATGATTTCAAAAGCACTAGCTTCTTTGAATTATTAGTGACACAACATAGTACAACATAAAAGTACAAATTAGGTGTAGGAGAAATTTATCTGGTGGGTTCACCGCTCAAAGAGCTCTTTGGAAAAATTGTTGAGAGGTTTCAGAGTGTCTATTAGAGCCGTAATTTTACCCCAGTTGTTGATGCCAATAGCACTTCATATCTTGTTAAGTACTGAGATTTGAAATGAAGGATGGTCAAAAACCCCCTCTATTAGTCTGGCGGAATACTTTGAAAAATTATTATTCGATCCTACAAGCTATGTAGACATTTTAAAGTAACCTAAATCACAATTTCAAGTGTTTCTGCCTGCATAACATTATTTCTTCTTCTTGACTACTGAACTGAAACCATATATAATAAAATTACTAAAATGAGAGAATTACCATGCCAAATGCAGTGATTTAACTTTATTTGCCATAAGCGAATAAAAGCGAATTGTCGTCTCACTTTTCTTATACAAACTGAAGTGTTTTAACCAGTCCCAGATTCTTATATCTCAATGAAAAAATAAAATGCAGATAAATCTATTTAAAGTTGCTGAAGCAGACTACCAGTAAATGCAATAAAAGTATGTTTATAGGGAAACTAAAAAAGACCAATTGTGTGGAATTTTCTTAAAAGGTATGAAACATTGAAAAAGTGCACATCCGACACCCACTCAAATACGCAGACTTGAGTATCACCCCACACACACACTCAGAGACTGACTGTGGTGAGTCGTATCTGGGATGAGTCTTGTACAAATAATCAGTTCAGTTTAGTGGCAGCTGTCTAAATACACAATGTCAAAATGGAACTCTCTTACTAGTAGGCTGCAGACATTTCTGTGGAAAGCTGACAAAATGTCAACTCACTTCTTAAACAGTGAGTGGACTTGCTGTTCCCGCTTCACTTTACCCATGCTACCATTTGACCTTATACTGTAGTTCAGTAACTTTAGTGAAACAATATTTGTCTACAAGAGTGAAGCTAACACATTTTTCTATGTTCAAGAACTGTAAAAAAAAAATGATCGAAGGCATCTATTACACTGATGACTTATTCTATTTTTTCACTTCCAGTCACAGTTCCTGCATGTCGACTGCTGAAGTAACATTTATCTTAACATTTTAGGTCATAACTACAAGCCATGTTTTTCAGTAGCATGGATGGAGCTGAAAAAAAGTTCTTTTCTTAAGTGTGTATTTTATTAGCTCTGTCTGTCTGGATCAGCAGGGGAACAAGCTACTGGATATCGTAAAATGGAAAACACACACGGGGAGGCATTCCCTCCAAAAGACTATGGGGTAGCAGACTGCGAGCTAATAAACTACAGGACATTACATGCTTGGTACCTTTATCATCAGCTCTGTTAAGCCTGAAGCATATTTAGGGGTGTTTCCTCAGAATCGTCCTTTTAGACCTGTTACACTATAAGGACATTAAAATTCCTATACATTTACTTTTAGGTCCTAAAGTACAATTTCCTTACCTCCAACAGTATGAACAAAATGAAGCAAGCTTTAAGAGCACCCAAGAAACCAAGTAGTCAATACTTATAGGCTATGTATTAGAATATCTCTAATATTTTCTTATTTGTCTTTCATAAAAGGAACATCTTTGATCATTTGTTTGCCTTAAATAGATTCATGTCAGAAGACTGTTGGCAAACCTTAACAATTCTAAATCATATTTATACATTTTAGATATTTTAAATTTTACTGCATTAAAATTACACAGATTTGTGCCATTAATAGGACTTGCGGCTAAGTACCGTACAGTCAGGTTTAGACACCAACACACTCAGACTCATAGCCATGCGTTACCTTTAGCTCCAGGAAGGAGAGAATTGGTACAGACATCTGTAGAGGCAGATATGTAGTTGAACAGGGCTACAGACACACAGAGCAACACCAGTCCCATCATATCCCAGTCATCACTGACCAATGAAGAAGATCCTGATTTTAAGATTTGTAGGTTGTTACTAGTGCCGAAGTATTGATTGCACTAAGTATCTCATGTGCTAGTCTGCACGTTCTGACAGTTTTAAATGTAAGACCAGAGGATCAGTGCGGCACTAATGAGCAAACATACTGCAGAGAGGGTCAGAACAGAGCTGTGCTGTTGTTTATAGAGCCCACAGAGTTCTGCACTCTCACTCACTCTCACACACACACACACACACACACACACATGCACACACACACTTGTTTATAGTCTTATCAGTTACTTGTCATAACGTCAAACAACACTTAACAGAGAACTACATTCCTTTATGTACTGCCCCTTGGAATTTGAAACTGTGTTTAAATACAAGTGCAGTTCATAACATAATTTAGTTAGATACAATATTGGGAAGAATAGCAGTAGGGGATAAATACAATGTAATGCATTTATTTTTGTTTAAGAAGTTTAAGTAAAATGACTTTAACTTTTAGGTATGGCATTTCAAACCACAGAGACCATGTTAGAAACTTTCTATTTTCTTCCTGGCTCAGTGCAGTACCGTTTCTTTCGCCATTTTATTTGAGTGTGTTAAATATATACACTGCCCTAAAATATGAGTGAAAAAAGTAGCGTCCACAGCATGTTAACAAAGTGAAATCTCTCGATGCAATGCTTTGCATCTGTTAGATGACTTAAATGACAGTATGTTACCTGTCAACAATGGGGCAAAATGAAAATGATTCATTAATATCTCAACATTTTTGATGAATCAGCTGAAACAGTGCAAACATTTAGGTTAAATGGAGAGTGCACAGTGTGTAATATTAGTGAGTCAGAAGCGACTGGAATGTTTTCTTATCAACAATCAGGGAGTAGCACCTCTTTGCCTGCAAATGTTTTCCTCTCTCAACTTTTACTCTTCCTCCCACCCTTCAGACCACAAACCATTTAGTGTTAAAGGTTTATGCTGACATGCGCACACACGCAAACAAACAAACACACAGATGTATATTATGCACATGCACACATGGAAATGCCCAGAAGCACATGAGATAAAAATCAAAAATGTATCCAAACAAACACACAATCTTGCATAATTGCATCCTCTGGTTTGTCACTAAGTGATGAAAACACACAGGGATTAGAGGGTTGGAAGGCCTCGGAGGGACAAAAAAAGGAAAGAATTGTTGATGGCAGAAAATTAGAAAAGAGAAAGAAAGGGAGATACAAACAGGGAGAGTGAGAGGAAATGAGGGATAATACAGAAGGAGACACAGAAAGACCAGAGACAGAGAGAAGAACAAAGAGCGATAGCAAGTAGGGAAGACAGTGTGGTCAGAGCCACATGTCTTGGCACAAAGATGGATTTCCTTATTCAAGAGTTATGTCCCCTGGGATGTCTTAAGCTCTCCATCAGCGAGGCAAGTCACCGGGGGCTTTAGTGTGCTCTGTACTTTGAAGTACAAGGAGGGGTCGATAATATTAAGATCATTAATTGAAAAAATATAGAGATTAATCTTAATCAGACATGAACTGCAGTTCCTCTGAGCTGGCTAGTCATCACTTTGAAAAGCTGCCATTTTGAGGAGAGGAGTTAAATGGTTTGTTGCCTTTATTGTTGTTGGCCTTTTATACATTAATTTGTATTTACAGACAGAGATCTTTCAAATACACCCAGTGTTGGCTGGGAAATTACAACACATTTTTATGCTTACAGTCAAGTTACAACTTATTTCAATTGTTGCAAACACATTGCTTTTCAAAGGAAAAAATATTAGCCTGTTACACAGTTGGACAAGTCATGGTCATCGATCAGTTCTTTTTGCTGATTGTAATGTTTGTTTCTTTTGGGTCTTTGAAAAACATTTTAAACCCCACACACAGGCTTGAAAATATTTCAGGCCTCACACACTTGATATCAGAGAGAGTCTGACAAAAGTTTATTTTGGCTTCTACCACTATTTGCTCCAAGCTTTGACATCGACATCTATATTGTTCCTGCCATGGAATTTGTTGACGTTGAGAGCTGTGTATTTAGCTATGAGAACTCATTTATTGCTCTGTTTTTTGGTGTTGCTGGGGATAACTGGTCAGCTGGGGTATCTTGTTCAATGACAGTTCAAGAGAAACAACAAATACCAAGCACAAGTTTGAGCGGCCAGCTTTGTTAAAAAGAACTCATATGTGGTGGCTAACAAAACAACAAGCAGAGCTATTAACATTAATATTAAGATATGTATTGTTTTACTGACCCGTAACATTAAAAAGGCTGAAGCTGTGATGGAATTTGATCATTTAACTGCTCATCACTGCTGTTGAATCCAAAATTAACAGATTATTTCGGCCACTTGTTGGCAAAAAGTGACATACACATCCAGCAGAGACAAAGCAACATTAGCATTTGTTTTGGCTCCACCAACTCCCAAGGGAAACAGCTGGCTGTTTAGCTGCTAAACACTCTATGTTCACTTGCTGGTCACTAACTTTGTTTGTCTGCAGTTTGGTCCTTGACATTTTGAAAACATCTGTCAACTGTGAAAACAATGTTGGTGAAACTGAACCAAGTAAAGCTCTGAGCCAGAAAACCAAAACAATGAGCTCAAAGATGCCAAAATATTCGGCAGCACTAAGGAGCACTTCAGAGTTGGGTGCTAATTCTCTGTGGGTTCATCATTACAAGGGACACCTTTCATCAGCCTATTCCCTTTCCCAGAGTGTCAAATACGCTTTGTCATCTTTCGGCGTCTGGTACAAATGCACATGGCACCCTTTCACATCATAGTTTAACGCACTTGAGCTCCATTGTTCAACCCTAAAAGTACTACTATAAATTACAGAAAAGTAAGAGTAAGGAGGTGGTTTGGGTGGAGTCCAGGAGACCGATGCTGGTTTCCCTTGTGAAACAAAAAGTCGTCATTGATTCCTTTTAGTAATGTTACGTGTAAAGTTACATAACTTACATAAGTAACATTACTTAATTTATGTAATGTAAGTCACGTAAGTAACGTAAGTAACATAGTTATTTTAAGCCAAACTATAATCCTATTCCTAAACCTAACCAAACTGCAACATTTCACAACATTAACCACTAGTTTTATTTTAGAAGTCTAACCTGATGTTGCATTTTTGTTCTTGCTAGCTTGACCCTGGAGCCCTACATGCACAAAAATGATTCTAAAGGCTATCCATGGTGTTAAAAAGCAACGTCAAGGAGTCTTGACGAAGTGTCCATATGGATGAAAAAGGGCTGTTTTCACATTCAAGTAGTTGGGTGAGCCATTGACAGTATTAGTTACATTTACTTTCTATTTCAAGTTCAACCTCAGACTGAAAAAACATCATTCAATATCTAACTTGTACTGTCTGTCCAAAGAAACAACACTAATCATAGAGCCATTCATAGCAATGTTAACCTATTCTTGACTGATTAAATTACTGTTTTAGGCAAAAAAACACTGTCACTCCATATTTATCGATTTATCAGAAGCATTTGATTCGGTTGATCATTCCTTGCTTTTACAAAGATTATTCTCAGGCAGCTTTGGAAGGAATGCCTGTATCTGGTTAACTGGCCATTTATCAGATCGGCAGCAGTGTGCAATAGCAGGAACAGCCAAATGTGAACTCCTGCCACACTCACCACTGCTTTTTTATGAGATAAAGTTGGTTGGCCTTTTGTATCTGAGAGATGTTAATATATCTACAAAGCCCTTATTGGGAAATTACCATCCTATGTATCTTATCTTTGCTGTTCTGGCACAACGGCCCATATTTAATAGTCTCCAGTGCCTGGTTAATGCTCTAGGAACCCCCATGCCAGAACTGATGTAGAAAAAACTGCCTATGCTGTCAGTACAGCAGTCTCATCGAATGGTCTGCAATGCCGACTAAAAACTTGTATCTCTCTATAACTATCTAGATTGATGCAATGCAATGTAAGAAGCATTCCCATCTCCTGTTCTCTACCTGCATGTGACTGCTTTCACTGTGTCTGCACATATTGTCTAAATATGTGTCTTTCCATCTTGGTTACTTATTTTACTTAAGTCACTTTTTACTTTTTGACATTAGACTCACATTCTTTTCCTAAGGAGACTTATCCTAACCTTAACCGCTGATCCAAATATCAGCCTTTTCCCAATTGGGGACATGGCTTTTCTCCCCAGTTGGACAAGCCAAAAACTGGTCTTTAATCTGAAATGTGTCCCTGACCGTCAGACCCACACGTACATATATGAACAACCCTACTATCCTGAAGGCTAATTGTTTACATGTGGTTTAGATTGCATTCTCTAATTAAGAAAGTGATTCACACTCCTGGATTGAGGGTTGACTCTATAGTGGTAACCACACCGCAAAACAACCCTATTTTCTCTGCTGCTTTAAAATCCACTTTTAAAACAGCAGAAGTAGCATAATCTGGCCACATGTGTCATTGACAAATCCGTCAACACCAGCTTCAGCCTATAAAATTTTTACTAAACCTCTGCTCTGAACCACATTAATTTTCTGTAGAGCATGAATGTCATAATTGGGCCAGTAACTGCTGTGGAAGTGACTGTGCTGCTGTGTTTCCCGGTATTTACTGGGGATCAGGAGAGCAAGGCACGCAACAAACTGTGGTGACAGCCAAAGTCACACACAGTGTGATGTGTGTCTTTGTTTTTATGATTTCACTTTTCTGAGGAAGTGAGTCAGAGGATTTTCACCATCATTAAATGATCCTCACCGGGAATCAATTAAAGTCATGTTTCAGTTAGCGCTTAATATTCTGTATGCCGTGACGACTGCCTGAGCAGTTAGCCATGAACACTGGTGGTCTTGGTAGTCAGTATAGTGCTGTCTCTAAAATACCTCAAATGACAGGTTTAATTACAAAATCTGATATTCAACATTTTAAAACACTGACAAGTATATTGACAGCAAAACCTGAATCATCTGTGGTTTTGAAGTATTGACTGATGCAATGTAAGAAGCATTTTTCTCTAAAATAGTCTGATGTACAGTGATGATTTTTTTAGGGCAAGAGTGGCTTTTCGTTCCAAGCATCAAAACAAATCATGTTTCAAGCAGATACAACAAATAAACTCAAATGTATTAATTTGATTGAGACACATGGGTAAAAGTCTTCAAAGATATCTGTATCCCCATATATAGGCCTAGGGTCAGCCTGACACAACAAACTGGCACTAACCATTTGTGGAAAGACCCTCTCAATAGGGTTAGAACAACACATTCACATCCCACCTTCCATCCAACTCATCTCTTCGTCTTTTCCCATGAAACAGTCCTCCCACAGGATGACTTCCCCTTTTTACTCATTGTGATTGCTTTAAAAAAACAAATAAAAGAAACCATACTCCCAACATGAAAGTGTGGAAAGTAAGCAAACTCACAGAATATTTGTTGTTGCTGACACTAGCGAAAGAACATCATGTCTGGCCCAGTTGTGAACTGTATCACTAGGTACAAATGTTTGCACCATGCAGCATATAATACATCAGCCTTCATCTCAAAAATAAATAAAAAAACATCTCAAAACTTTTCTCACTATAGCCTGTATAAAAACAGACCAGAATAGAGGTTTTATGCAATTGCATAAAAATAACCAACAATAAATATAAACCTCTGCCCCAAACTGTGAAATACACACACAAACCAGTAAATAATCATTTTAGTCTTGGGATTGTCAAAAACAGCAGTAAGGCCAATGCACATTTCACTAAAGGTGGAAGTTTTTAAGTGAATGTAAAAGTCACTGTAAACATTTTAGCCATACCCAAAATGCACCTGTTGGTCACATAATATTGTGGGTGTATCGGATTTGTGTCATGTTCTGCCATGAACATGACACGGAGTACAGAGTTTTGGGCCCAAATGCAGACACTGGCGAAATGGAAGTAAGGTTTAATGAGTCTTTATTTAAACAAACGAGTGACATGGGTGATAGCAGTTTGTCCAAAAAACAAAAGTAATCCAAATGTGCATGAGAAAGCATAATCCACACAGCAAAAGAAGCACGAGAAACACTGGAGAAAACACGAGACACTAGAAGCAGTGAACTGGCAACTAGACATAATGAGGCAGAGTCTTACATAGTTAAGGGGGTGGAGACAACGAGACAGATGAAACACATTATGGTAGTTGCAAACAAGCAACCTAGAAACACAAGGACAGAAAGCACAAAACACACAAGGAAGAACACCTTCAAAGTAAGGCAGGAAACAGAGTTATGATCATAAGGAAAACAACAACAACTAACTCCCAAAAAAACACAAAAGCCCAAGAACTTGACACTTAGCTTGCTTGCTAGCTGGTGCAATCACCCACAATACTGTAAGTCGTCCTTTTACTGCATTGTTTTCCTCTTTTTGTACTGCTCACAAACTGCTTATGTGAGCCAGTATGGGCCCCCCTAGGTCTGTGGTCAGTGTGGCCAAGCCCCTTGCAACCCCTAACTCTCCTCTAGTGGTTGCTGACATAAATTGTGAGATTACAGTGTTCCACGATAATAAAAAGGGACATTATCCGTGATATTAGTGGCTTGCCATTTTCACAAGATTAGCAGCTAATGTTAGCAGCTAATGATGTAAAAGCCAATCATTCATTTTTTTGGTTCATTTTTTAAGCCACTTTTAAAGGTCAGATGTTAAAACAGGCAGCTGGAGCCTTTCCTAAAACATAACAAACAAGAGGTAGAGTACACCCTGGAGATTCTATTACACAGCTAAAGGAAAAACACAAAGGGTTGTGTGGCATTCTGGGGACAATAAACAGCTGGTTATGCCTTTCAGACTGAAAGCACATGTCCTGAAGTACCATGCTTGTACTAACCAGAAACATCTAAACGTTCCTCAGAGAGCGCCAGAGAGTAGCATTAAAAACACTCCCCACTCTAATACGAGTCTCAGTCTACAACACACTGAGCCAAGCAAAGGTGGTCGCGAGTATGGGCTCGTGGTAGATCACTTCACATGTTTTGTGCAATCTTACCCCACCAAAAATAAATCTGGGGAGACTGTTGCCGAGATGTTCACACACTTCACTTAACTGAAAAAAAGTATGACGATCAGTGTCAAAATTTGACAACAGTCTCTACAACAACTCATTCACAGACAACTCCATACCACCCACAGTGCAGCTCTGTGGAGAGTGCTCTTGAGGAACACAAGAAAGCCAACTCGAAAGAACGTTGTCCATGTATACTTACAATTGCACTTTGCACTATGCCACATTATTCATCATTTTTCCTGTTGTATGAAAGACCAATGGGTGTTCGTAGATCTGCTGTTCAACATCAAGCCTGGACAAGGGAGACACGTCAGCTGTTTGTGTACAATTGCAGACAAAAGACAAGGACCTCTGCTATAATGAAAAAACATTGTGATTGGGAAATACAAGTATACACTTCAATCAGATGACAACAGTGCCTTTGTCAGAAACATGTTGGACATTGTGTCCCTACTGCAAGGAAGCAATAATTACATGGAAACTGTGTCAGAAATGTCCAGTTTCATCTTTACCTGACAAAAAACATCTGCTTAAAGCCCATCTCATGGTTTACTAGCCTACAGTTGACCTGTAGATGGAGTTCTTAACCCTGACCTTAAATAAGTGAGGAAGCAAAAAACATGCCAGAATAAGCTACTTCAAGTCTTCTCATTGTTGAGAACAGTTACACTTACAACAATCTTGTAAGACTTTGACGATTGAGGCTGAGCATGCAAGTGGCCAAGTAAAACAATTTCAGAAAAGCAAAACTGATACAGGTAACAGCTTTGTATGACCGCAGAGGTCTAATATTTCACTTTGACACTATATTGACACAGGTTTTGACCTACCATATGTTGGCACAGGCTCTTATATTGTCTGTTAAGCATCAATACTGACAAGCCTGGTTCTCTGGAATTTGGAGAAATTATATCTTTAAAAGCAAGAATGTGGTACCTGCATGAAAGCTGAGAGGCACATTTCTCATCCCCATGAAAAGATGATGTTTCTTCAACAAAATCAGCTATGTGTTTGACATGGAAACAGTGTGATGGAAAGTAATGGTACTGTGGCTGGAATGATGGATGGGTGTTTACATCTGCCTTAAACTCTGCTTACTTTGGTTCAATACCCAGCTCTTCCAGGAAGTATTTTACTGAGAGAAGCTTTCATTTTTAGGCAAACGTCTGTCTCCTTTAACCATGGCCAGTGGCTTTCCCCAACCTAAACTAACTAAACCTTGCTGAACCTCAACTTAGATTTTATTGTTTTAACCTAACCCTAACCCTAACCAAAGTTGTTTTACCTGGTTAACATTATTTCACCTGTTTGTCATCTACAGCATGTGACACACACAGATGAATATCAAGTGAGGCACTTACTGTAATAGTTACATCATGTCACAGGTTGTAAGAGTCCCATTCATGCCATGAATTCTGATGGGACTGTGTTGAACAGACCCACTTCAGTATATTGAATGTCAGTTTTGTTGTCATAGTAGTAAAATGCTAATCAGCTATTCAAATGAAGGGGGAGAAAAAAAAGACAGACACAGTTTGCTCTTACTATGAATTTTAAAAATAAGTGAGAATGCCTCTCTATATACACCGTTTAAACTTCTAAGTAGGCTACAGATTATTTTAACATTTTAAGAAATGTTTTTTTTTTCAAAACAACTTGTCCCATTTTTGAAGAGAAAATCCGTCACAGCCGCAAAACAAGCTTTGTTTGCTTAACAAAATTCTTTATATCCATCTTAATGTCTGCATTTCTCTTCAACATTTCACTCCATGGCACTTGATCAAACCACGTTTCTGGACACAGTTGAAGCCTCTGGACAAAACATTTACACTCGAGGAAATTATAAATGGCAGCAGCAGCAGGAGCGGCAGCAGCAGGACTAGTGCCTTTCTGTGTCTAGAAAAAAAAATTGTGTTTGCTTAATCATATGTGTGTCATTGCATAAGTTACTTCTTTCTTTAATACACTTTAATGTATGAATTCCTGAGGTAGTGCAGTAGTTTTTTCACTCCTTTTTTTGTTTTGACTCTTCCTGCTGTTTGGTTGCATGATCTTAGACTCGAAACTGAAGCTTGTAAGGAAAACTGTGAATGTCAAATACGTGTGGCTGCATTTGTGCGTGCAAATGTGTGAATGTGCTATCAAAGCCATTGCAGCATGTACTGTACTGATGCAAGGCCTGATTTGCTGTCATTTGCATTGTTTGAGCCGCAGCTTCCCGGAGAAAATCCCCAGGGGAAGTTTGATCAGCTTCTCTGAACCCGATAAATGGACACAAGGTAATGTTCTCCTGATTTGAAAAGCACCATCCATTTTTAGAAGGGAGTGGGAAGGCACCAGCCTGCATGTAGGGACCGGGAGGCAGGCAGACATTCAGGTAGACAGACAGATAAATATGGTGAAGACAGACATCCGCAGAAGAAGATAAACACACTCACCGCCTAGTGAGAGACCACGTGAAGAGCTGAACAATAAACTAAACCACCCTCATTATTACCTTTGGACTGTAAGACCTGGCACCTGAAGACACTGGCTCTGTTTTCACTTGCCTTACTACAACTGATTTAAAACAGTGAATATTTTAGTTATAACCGTGACGTAACATCTTCAGAGTGTTGTGATTTTATTGAGAAAAGCCAGAAAGTCTATTTCTAAAAGTAAAAATTGCTGTATCACACAAATTATTCTGTAATTGTTTTGAGGAACATTCATTTTGAAGGCACAGTGAAGGCACTGCCAACGTAAGACCCTATTCCAGTAACAAATTAAACATATCAGATAATTTTCTCCTCCTTGACAACAAACAGTGTGGCAATTCTGTCTAATACCATCAACACACTCAGACACTACTACATTTATCTTTATAAGGAATTCAGAAATCTTTTAATCAAATTCTGATCTCACTGGGATTACAAACCCCTCGTAATGTAACCTCTTGGGATTTAAGACACTATTTGGAGTGAAGATTGATTGCACAGACACCTTCATCTCACTCTCATTGAAACACTGGATTAGATAGGGAGCTGTAAGCCGCAAATTGTCGTGTGCTGTGTAGATGGCAATATTAAATAATATGAGTCAGATGGGTGTTGAGAAAACCACCTCTAGAGTCCTCACCGCTTCTCACGACTCCACCTTACAGCTTTGGATGTCACACTGTTTTTATAGTATACCTCATCCAGACCTGTGGTTGCACTTTAATATTAAAAGTCCTTCCTGTTCTCTGTGATTGCCATGAGCTTAAATTCCTCTTGTGTGTGTGTCTGAACTACACCTAAAAGTTTGGAAATAAGCTCTGCATAACAACAAGTAACAACTGGGAAATCAACAAAAATTAAACACACATCCCATTATAATAAATTGTTTCCTCCAATAATTTATCAACACCTCAATGTTCAATATATGTAGACCAAAATAAAGCAATTAGAGACACACTTTATTTCATTACAAGCGTGTCATTACAAAGGCATGTGTATTTATCATGTGTTTATTGAAGTGGCTCACCTTACATTAAACAAATACCTACCCTGACTTATTTGAATGGTGCCAAGTCATATATCAAATAGTTTCTATATAAAACATTCAAAATTTTACTTTTTCTAGCTCGTTATCATTGGGTAAAAATGATGGCTTTGTGTGAAAAATACTTTACAAGTATTTACAGGTCTGTATGTTTTTTTTTATGTAAACGTCTATATGCTGGATGTGGAATTGGGCATGGTCTCACTATTAGGATATTGCAAACCACTGATGTTTACTTAACATTTTGTACTCTAGTATGCACACCAGACAAAGCAGGCTGCCAGAGACACAGACAGATTTTAGTGCTAATCACCTTGGCAGTTGTTGGATGAAGGTGATTAAAAGAACAAACTATGTCTGGCTTCCTTGTCAGATTGTCTTGTGTGAGCATGTGCTGATCATCTGTGGGGCCAGTTATTAGAGCAACACATTTTACACTTGTAGCTTAAAATTTTTGTAAAACTATACAATGAAAGCTAGATAATTTTACAACTTTTGTGTCCAGTCCCAAACTGTTTTTAAAAAAATAAATGAATTATTGTTCAGCACATGGAATAGCTATCTATTCATTGTCATGGTTCTTTTGGTTATTTGATTCAGCCAATTAGTCATTTTGGTCATTTTAACAGTCCGTTAAGCACAGCCCACATACAGTTTGATGGAATAAACAGAAAATAACATGATGGAAAACCTTTAACGGTACTTTTGTGTCACTGTGGATAAGTTAGGCATTTGGAGAATTCCCCTTGCTCCCTTGAACACGTTGTGAAAGTGGTTTGGTTGCAGTTTAAAAGCTTCCCAGTCTTCTGCATCAGTGTCTTGGCAGCATGGCCTATTTGTTTCACGCTGAGTCTTTGGAGGGTGGTTGATGATTTCAACATAAATGTCTGTCTGTCTGTCTGTCTGTCTGTCTGTCTCTCTCTCTCTCAAACTGGCCCCTATCAGAGTTTGATTATAATTTATAATGCATCACTGTGAAAGCTGTGTTATAATAGTGTAGTTTTGGAGCTAATTTAACTATATTATAGTTTTGGGTAGTCCAATCTCTGACAGTGCATAATATTTTATAACTTGATCAGCTGTTTAGGGCATCTCTAAAATATGAATCAGAAAGGTAACTGGTAACTTAAGCTGTCAAATATGTCTGTCTTTCAAAGTAAGAGAGTAAAAAGTACAAAATTTCCTCTGAAATAGAGGTGGAAAAGTAGAAAGTAGAAGTAGAAAATGGAAATACTCAAGTCAAGTACATTACAATTGTACTTAAGTACAGTACTCAAGTAAATCATTTTCCTGCACTGGTGAATAGACAGGACAATGTAAGAAAAATTGTTACATTTATTGATACATTTTACTAAACAGTATGATTGTTCTCAAAGTAAAGCTACACACAGTGTTGATATAAAATGCACCTGCTGTGTGAGTCTAAATGACAAGAGATGGCAGAGCGCAGTTCATTTGGTGAAATCAATCGCCATATTTAGATGTTTTTGCTTCTCTGACCAACACTCACATTTTCTCTTAAGTTCATAACAGCTGCTTTCATTTGGAGCTGCTGCATTGCAAAATTGCTTGATGAAGCATGACAAAAGCCCATTTCTAGAGTTCATGTTTTCCTTTTTAATGTTATTGATGAATGTTTTAATCACATGATTAATGAGGTTTTACCTCATTTGCTTGCCCCCGTTGAACTCTGCTATGAAGTTATGTCGTAATTGTCATAAATTAAAACAAAAACAAAAAAACAGGATCTAAAAAAAACCCTATACTTGTCCTTGTATACTGTTTTTCTCCAAAATACATGAATGACAAGATAGTACAAATACACCTCTGAATGTACAGTTCTGCAATTTCTCAGAATAAAAAAATAAAAGTTTTAGTGGAGAACACTAGACCTTGGACTCTAACAGAGATCTTTATTTTATGGCGTTTTCTTCACAGCATAAATCACTGACACAGAAAATTTAATTTGTGGTGGATGACTTATGGAATGACAACAGAAGGCTGGAGCGGCTTTTGAAGACTTAGGTTGGAGCCACTAGTGTTGCTTTAGGCATGGCTTGTCCTCCATGTGTGTGCGTGAGTGCTGAAGTGTGTGTGGATCTCTGTGTGTGTCTTTAGCATGGATTTGATATTCTCTGTCGGGATTCAGAGTTACAACTGCAGCCACAGTCATTTGTCTCATGCATGCTGCACAAATTTGTTCATCTTTCTGCTGTGGAATCACAGGAAAACACACTGTTTGCCCTTGTACTGGCGCTTCACTTTGCTGTATGAAAATCAACTACAGTATATCTGCACAGGGCGGACAAACAGCAGGCTGCATTACTGTTTGTACTATGATGTGTAGGCTGAGATCATGATGTGTGGGTTGTGACTGTGATGTGTGGTTTAAAAGGCATCTTGAAATATGGGTCCATGTCGGTGACAGTTTGCGAGAAAGACCTACTCTGCTCTTTGCTCTCACAATTGCCCTATAAATCCTACCAAATGGTGAATTGTTCAACTGAGACAGAGGAAGGGTGGAGAGAGAAATACTTGATGGTGTGTAGCTGAAATGAATTGATTCCAATTGAGAATTGTTTAAAAAAACCAAAAACTTAACAACTCAACAGTTGCTGAGAGATACTGCATGAATGGCATAAACAGTACAGGGACCAGACCTCAACCTGTGATAGAAACTGATCTATATAGACCAGGCTTTCATTTAGGCAAACATGGTGAATCCACAAAGTCTGGTCTATTTCAACATTGTTTGATTGTTGTCTGACTCTTGGCTACTCCTCTTGTCTGAGTTTCACCCAAATCATTTTTTTTATGAATCGTATTGCCAAAAGAAAGAAGAACCGACAGTTTTGATTTTTTTTTAATGCCTGGAGTGTATTTGAGCATAATGATCAACAAAAAGCATGTGTGTATGTGGGTGAACAATGTCAATCAAGCAATCAAGTTGGACATATGGAGAAGTCTAAATATGATGACCTTTGCTTTTCCCAAAATCGTTTTGAGTAATCATAAAACGTTTTGAAAGAGGGGATTTGGGAATCACCTCATAAAAGTACATTTCTCTACAAGGAAGTGAATCTGACAGAATCTCAAACTGTTTGAAAGAAACACTTATTGTGTTTTACTTTGGTTTTCAAGATTGTGTGTTATGTTTGAGACTCAGTGAATTTGGATCTGCTCTGTCTGCTTTTATTCCTGACAACAGAGAGCTATTACATACAAAATATTTTTTAAGATCAGATAACATAATATTTCACTTACAGTCCCTTTTTGCTGTTGTTAGTTTTTTTGTTTGCCTAATATTTCTTTCTTTCTGTTTTTCCTTATTTTCCCTCCCTTGTTTCCTCTCTAGTGAAGCAGTAAACGTTTTCTTGACTGCAGAGAGAAGAAATGGCATAAATCAGCATTAAGCTGTCCCAAGTGTCAGAGAAGAAGTCCATCCTTATACACAAACACTCATATGAGAATAAGCACACACGCACACACACACACACACACACACACACACACACACACACACACACACACACACACACACACACACACACACAGTTTTGCAAAAGCACAAACTCAGAAATATTTATGTTCAGTATGCATAAATGAAATCAAACATTAATCCATATAATATAATACAATACAAGCTTAATTCACATGAATGAAAATAATAATTCCTGACCCCTTAAGGATTATGTGGACCAGGCACAACCACCAACTGTAGTTTGAAACTGAAATAGCGCGATGGAAAGTGTGTGCGTATATATTCGTCTTCCATTCTGGCCTGGATTCAGTGCCAACTTTACTCTACTCTGAATAAATGTTTACTTTTTAGTTGAAGTGTTTCTTGTTTAATCATGACCAAAACCTCCCTTGGAAAGTTGTTTTAAATTGAGCTAACCTTTCCACATGACAAGCAAGTGAATATGGCTTTCCCAGTTTTTCAACTGTGACAAAATTATTTCATGGTGGTGTGTGTGTGTGTGTGTGTCATAGTGTGGGATTTTACCTGTGCTATGTTTAGCTCATTTATTTCATTGAACCTCAAGACTTTTCTGTGCTGTAGGTGAAATGTCTTGACCATACTGAGTGTTCCCTAAGCCCCACCACCCTTTGTTACTATTGCTGCACATGTCAAGCTTTCCGTTCTCATATATGCAGTTAACACTGATAACAGAGGCAGATTTACAACACAAAGATTTCCGTATTTCTTTAAACAATGGGAGGAGGTTGACACAAAGCTTTGGCAGCACATTGCATTACAGCTAGGTAATTAAATGATAATAGTGGGATAAAAAAGAGGTAATATTTAAGTAATATGATGTAATTACCAAAGTAATAACTAGCTTGGATTCAAGATCAGACTGCGATTTTGATATGCTCCATGGCCTTGGAAGACATGTTATTGTACAGGTTATTACAATGGGTAGTAAGCTAGTTAGCTAGACATGCTAACAATAACATACAGACGGATACATTGCTTGATCCATTCGTTACACTTTTGCTTTGTGTTTTTTCATTTTGGAAAGACTAAAAAAGTACGCAACATTACCCTCCAAACTCTTAAAATGCAGAGTGGAGCCTTATGCACACCGCTTTGGTATGTTGACAAATCCACAGCTTGACAGGCCTGCTGTGCTTATTTACGGTTCACTGTTTGGGGCGGGAGTTTCGCGAGTTGTCTTGTTAACAAATTATGGGCTTACTGTGATCACTACAATGGATTTCTTGGCTTTCTATTGCATATGGCACTTCAGACTGTCTCTGCTGGCCAAGGTGCCACCATGAGCTCCCTTCATCAGTGCTCCAGCTGAGGATGTCATGCTTTAGCTCCTTTTCCCTGGCTCAAGGCCATGATGGTGAATCAACTTTTCTCCAGAGAATTGATGGGCTTAGTAGGTCATCGCAGACGGCTCGGGTAATTATTGTGATGTGCTCATCTCATCTGTGCTCTTTGCTGTCGACTTTCCATAAGCCCGCTGGCTCAGATTTCTGATTCGTCCTCCTGGATTAACTTGTGCTCATCTTTGCCTTCAATGTTGTCAGAATGTGTGACCGCAACCCTGCGAAAGCCAGCTCTTTCCAGCACCTAAAACCACCAGAAATAACTTGACTTGTTGGACATCTCTTTTTCACACTGCATATTTAGTGAGACATATACAGTACATACATACAGAGGCTGAGCTTGCTTTTCTGTTGGTACATTCAAAGTTAGCAATTAAAGATCCTGATTACATGTAACTAGTAATGATTCAATTGTACATTTTAAGATAAATTCAAACTTAAATTAACCTCCTCAAAAACACACCCTTCTGTCTATCCATGCATATTTGAGCCTCTGCATGTTTCCCACCACACCTAAACAGAGGTGGCATCTGAATACATTCCACTTAATGCTCACTGTTTCTCTATCCATCTTTCTGTCCTTCATCTTCCTTCGTCTCCCTCCACCCAAACAACGATGACAGCATGTCACTTACAGATGAAAGTCTGCGTATATTCTCTCTCCCCAAGGCATATGCTGGAACATATGATACGGCAAATAGCAGGAAGGGAGGGGTAAGGCAGGAAAGAAAAGCAGATCAGGATAGATGATTGATTTTATGCAGCATTGGAGCCGTCATATAGATGTTCATTGCCGCTGTCGGCTCTGGGTTTGAGATTATTCTGCTGTCTATTAGGATCCTGGACCCTTTCATACCCCTGGATTTTTACAAACATTACAAACAGCATATTGGTCACCAGCTTGTCCTGTTTTTCTGGGCACTATTTTAATTGGAAATCAAGACTTGTTGTTTAAATGTATTTTATTCTAACTATTCAGTCTTTCTGTCTGACAAAAAACTATTTATGGCTGCACAGGATAAAAAATGTTACAGTCTCAGAATGGAAGAGATTTTCATATCCTCAAATGGATGTGTCATTTTTTACACATAGGCGTGTGCTTTTTGACGCAGAAACATCTTGAGCTACTTTTCACCACAACATGTGGCAATGTGATTTTTTTCTTATATAAATCTTTTTCACATGCTGGGCTGAAAGTTCTCACCACCTGAAGTAAGTTTGGAAAGCTGAGCCAAGATTTTGGGTCTGTGTCTTTGAAAATGCTCCATGTGATTGATCTTTGTGGAGATTAAATTAACATTACATTAGATTATTTTGACTGTTAACTGAATGTTAACTGGATACAATAAAATGAAAGGCTAATTTCTTCTGAGCTCTAGTGTGTCTTTTAGTCAGTTTGACTCATAAAACTTTTCATCATAAAATTTGAAATTCTCAATATATAATCAGTTTTTATTGCTTTATTAGCACAGCTTTTGATTACATTTAATTAAACACGAGCAGAAGATGAAGGAAATTAAAGGTTATTTTCTTCATCTTCAGCTCCTTATTTAACAACTATTTTCTTTTCTCATGAATTTTCTAACCTCTCTTTGTGCAAATATGTAATAATCATTCAATCTATATTACATTTTTAAAGCAAGTGAACACCTCACCTACTGTCAACACATTTTGACTTAAATGTTGCTAAACTCTGACAGATGATTGGAAGCATGTGACATAAGTTTTTTTGCTTAAACCCTGCTTACTTCAAACCAGTTAGATGAGCACAGATAAAACATAAATACAGTGCTATTTTTTGTGAAATAGTTAAAACTGTTGTTGCTCTGGTGGAAGGTTTTGTGTTCATGCTGGATATCCTCAGTCATAGTAAGAGGCCGATTAAGAAAGTATGTGTTCTGGCCTTCTGACATTTCACATATCTTCATCTTATACGCTGTCTTTTTTTGTCATCCATTGCCCAGTAGATTTCTCATCTTCATTTGTTTAGACTCTGACTGGGATCCAATGACATCATTACCATAGCTCTAACAATACACACACTCATATCAGTTGTTCAGCCAATTTGCATTGACCATTTAGCTTCTCTAGAAGTGGACAAATTAGATCCACAGGAGCTACAATAACTTTCTTCCATTCGTTCTTTCTTTCTGTATCATTTTACCATTTCTCCACTTTCTTCCTGTAGCACATGTGAAGTTATTTTCGTTTCTTCTGCCAGTCAGTCTCTCCTTCTTTTCTTGTCTGATGGGCTAAATCTGTCACTGTCCTGTTAGAGAAATAAACAGAGCACCAAAGTAAAAGCAGGAGGACAGAGAGAGACTGTGTTCTGGTCTCTATGGTTCTGATGAGAGGAGCAGACAGAGCGCTGGCAACACTACAGTGAGGTTTTCTGGGAGAAAAGGGCCGTTAGGAAGAAAACATTACGTCCTCAAAGCAGACCAGAGAGGTCAGTCAAGATGCACCCTGGATGCTCGGGACAAACAGAACCTTGCTCCATTGAAAAGGAAGACAAAAAACAGGTCCTCACAAAAGATGAACCCGGGAAAACAATGATAGAAGGTATCCATCTAAGAAAAGCTCAAACTTGAATCTGAATTTTGCTTCCTCTTTGAGTAAGGAAATATAAACTTACTGATAGAGCAGCTTTTGTGAATATTATTATATATCATAACCAAGTATAGCCCTGCCCCATATATGTAATTTAGTTCACTTCAATTCTGTTCTATTCCTTTTTCTCTGTCTGTCTCTCTGTCATCTGTAGTAATGATTGTATATGTTCAAATATAACAAGCATTTAAGAGGAATACAGCAACAAAAATACGTTTATGACTGTTTCCAGTGTTCAGGTAATAAAGTAATCCAACAAAACAGCCGCAAATATAAAGGATACGGTTCAGAAACCACCTTCATGTGTTGGACTGAGGTTGATTAATGAACTCTGGACTTACTACTGGAACAAAAAAAGCCCAAGAGTGCAACAAATGAACCTGGTTTGGGTCATTAGTGGCAGGATCAAAGCCCACCCTCGCACGGATTCATGGTCTTCATTTAGAACAAGGATAATCGCCTCGGGGCAGAAATCACTTTGGTAATATTTAGCCCCAATACATCATATTTGACTGGGGTTTAAGGTTTTCTGCCAGTCTTAGCTTGTTAATCTGGGTAGCCACAGTAGCTTGGAAGCCTGTTGATGTTTAGTCATGGTCGCGTGTCTGGTGTCTGAGCAGATTGCCACTTGTAGGTGGGTGTGAGTCACCAAATGGTCCAGTGGTCCATTGCATGACAGGAGTAGAGATGTCTGGCAGGTGAAATAATACATACACACACACACAACACACACACACACACACACACACACACATACACAGTAAACATGAAATAAGTGTGTGATATTGTAATGGTGTGACATCCAGCAGAGAGCATGTTGTTTGTGTGTTTGTTGGATGATGCAGTGATGAGAGAAAAGATTAGTATGTTGAGGGAGAGAATATTTTGCATTGATGAGAAAATGAGTGCGCAAATGTTACAGTTGACCACACGCGCTGACTTACACACAACACACACACACACACACACACACACACACACACACACACATGGACACACAGTGACCCATTCATCAGGGTCTGTGCAGTCTGGAAACTCCCCTGTCACAGCCAAACACACAGAGACAGAGAGACACACATGCACACACACACGCAGTATATGCTGAAACACTGTGAGAAAAATATAAACAGTTGGCCTGCTGAATCCGTCTGTCACATTTCATATGCTTAAAGAAATTTGCAACTTCAATAAATCTGTTGCGTTTTTCTTGTCTGACATGCAAAGCTTCATATAACATTATGGGTCTGTTTTCACACCATCTAAATCACTGAGGCCTGGGATTGCTTTGGCTAATTGTCATGTTGTATGTTTTTGTATTTTCGGTTGAATTTGATTTATTCTTGGGTGTGGTAGGCTTTTGCACTTTGCAAAAACTATGTAGGGGAAACTTTAGCGCTATACAAAAAGACCTAATTCATAAAAGTATGAAGGTGTAAATCATCCATCAGTAAAGGACTAAAAAAGCTATTGCTTTTGTTTTTAATTCTAAATTAACCCTGAAATTCAGTGTTTTCTTGACTACACCTCAGGAAATGTTGATTTGTATTAGTGAACAACTTATTAAGAGTTTATTGGTGGCCCTTGCTGCTACTCTAGGGTTGTGAAGTTAGAAGGAAGACAGTAGTTGCAGTGAGAACATCCAGCCTTAAACATAACATAATGATTATAAAAAAACCATAAATGCTAATAAATGTGAAATAAATAAATTGTATTTTGCCTAATGGGATTAACTGGTTTATTGTGCTTCCAAAAGTTTTGTTTCGCAGAAAACCCACAGAAATAAGAAGGAAAAAGGTCATAATCATTATGATACAGAATCATCATCATCCTATCATTATGATCATGGAAAATCCAGCTCTCAAATATCTGCCCCCCCCCCCAAAATGTTCTTTCTTTCATTACATTTTCAAAGCGGTTTTCAGCCCTTGACTGAGACAAGAGCCACTATCACAATGACCAGTACACACATCTTCATATGATTTTATAGCTCTGTCCTTACATCAAGGCCAGTCTCAGTAACTTATAATCCAAATTTCCCATAACTGTCTCGAGAAAAACAACTATGCTGCTCTTCCAATTGACCCAATGCAACGGCCAGTAGTATGATTAGAGCTTTGACTTCAGACGTCTAATTTGGCGGCCTCCTTGATGTGATGGTACAATAAAGGCAGAGAGGAGAGGAGAGGAGAGGAGAGGAGAGGAGAGGAGAGGAGGAGGGAGAGGAGAGGAGAGGAGAGGAGAGGAGGAAATTGGAACATTGTGTGACCACAGAAAGGCCATAGACAGTTTTAATATGCCCCACTAAAAAGAAGGGGAAAGCCAGAAAAACAAAAGGGGGTTTCAGCAGTGCCTCTTTCGCAAGCGAGCTGGCCAGCTGCTCAGGCAGGGTGCAGGGTGAGAGGGGTGTGTCACACACGGAGGCTGCAGGAATGTGATTTCCCGCTCTCTTTCTGCTTTCCTCCTCTCATCCACTTAAAACCTGGACCTTCTCTTAAACAGGTAGATCCCATACAGCAGCTTCAAATTAACAGGAGTCTACTTAGCATTCATCATCAGCATGCGCAAGTAAATTGGGGCTTACAATCTCGTACCTTCTCGGGGGAAATTGAAAATATTTAGCGGTAAGAATGTGGTTGCAATAATGTGGCAACTGCTTAATGTGCCCAATTTGTTACACAGCTAGTCAGGTCTACTTACAAGTGTGGCATTTTAAAATGAACATGACCATGACAAGTAACAACCATGACGGATCACAAAGCCACATCAACCATCTTAACTTCCGAGAATCCACACAGAGGCCGGGCTAAATTAAAAGAATATTTCTGTCGTCTAGCTATTTCAATCATATTACACTGCCTCTGAGGAATAAAGTTAATTACTAAAACAGAAACTTGGAAAGAAATTACCCAGTGGCAGGAATCAGGGACATCTAAACCACATTTTTAGGAGGGACAAGGATCTACTGCAGAGCAGACGCACGAACTCACTGCGCAGATAGACAAAGTCACAGACGCCTACATACATGCACAGAAACACACAGAGATCATAACATTTGCAGAAAACCCCAAAGAAGCACACATGGCGCTCGCATGACATAAACATAGAAACTTACAGTATATACACACATTTGCATGTACAGCCAGTGGCATTGCATGTTCCAGGATGTGTGTCCTCCATTTACCAGAAACTGTATTAACAATAAGAACTCTAACAAGATGATTATATGATTATTACTGTATGGACCCGAGAGAGAGAGTTCCAAATGACGGAAGGGCAGCAGTGGTCAGAAGGAAAATGACATGAAAGACTCAGGGAGGAGTTCTGGCCAACCTTGAAGGGCTTATAAATTTTTCTTTAAATTTCAAGGATTTTCTGATCTTTAAGGATAGGAAAGACAGGCTTGACCTTGAATGAGACACACGCACACACACAACACACACACACACACACACACACACACACACACACACAAACATACCAGTATCACTCAGTATTTACTGGTAATGTCCCCACAGTAAAAGCTGGGTTGTTCTTTTCGTTTAAGGGAATACTGTGTGCTCAACTTTCACCACACACAATAAACGCCTTTATCATTATTCTATGTTTTCTCTAGAGCTGTCTAGCAAAACAGAACACCTGTTAAAATTGGAAAGGTTGTTTGGATCATAGGTGTGAAGTAACATTCCTGACATTGCTTTCCTCAGGGAACAATCTCACACACAATTGCTCATTTCTTACACTTCTTTTACCTCATTCAAACTTTTGCCCTTGCAGGAATTTCAGAAATTGAGATCAAAGGCAGTTTTTTCATTGTTTCAATTTTACTCTATCCTGCCACAGAACACAAGGATTGATAGATGGTGTAAGACCATCATTGAACATTTGAACCTACATCCACACACAGACCCGGTTTCCAGATGTTCATTGATAAACTATGGACCTGATTTGACCAATCCACTCACGCTGGACCACAATACTCAGCCATCTGAATGGCTGCATGACGGAGTGGCCTTCTCCCCAAACCTCACCGCTGCTTTGAACCTCTAGAAGGTTTAGAGAGAGACTTAGGAGCTCAGCTCATAATATGGTTACTGGTTAGCCACTAGCGACCACACTCTGCTCTCTGATGTTGCCTTCAGAGGCCCAATGCAGCTGGCTGATGGTCGAGGCTTGGCTGAGCAAAGCTCTTTGTAGTGTGGCAGGTTGCAAAAAAGCAGGGAATGCCCCTTCACTGGATTTCTGCCTGACTGAAGCTTATCAAGAAATCGGAACAATTGTAATTTTAGACAAAGGAATTGTGACTCACTGAGATGCACTGATGTTTTAGAACAAGAGAGTTCCACATTGTCAAATGTTGGTGGAAGTAAACAAGCTGTGAGTTCTGTGGTGGCATCGTACTTTCAAACCTGCAAACACTCATTTATGGAAATGATTTTCCGAAATACATCCAGGAGATCATCTTAACTAGACTATCTTAAAAAACATCTTAAAAAAGGTTCAAACTTTTCAATAAAATGTAATCCAGTTTGAATAGCTGGCTAGACTTCTTTTCACTTGGGAATGGCCAGGGCTGTACTGATATTAGCTGCTCCAAAAATAAATAGAAAAGCTAATCTACAATCCTCTGACCAGAAGGTCATGAATGTCAGCCAGGGAGAAATCATTGATTTCAAGTTTGCTGATTTATGATACCAAGATAGTAGGTGAGACCAGATTGGCTAATTAATACACAGCACTCACATCCACATTGTGGATGTTGGACAAAAGTGGTATGTTAATATGATTTTTTCCCTAAGGCCTGTGTCATAACCAGTTTCACACTAATGTTTTGAGACAGCAGACTTTCCACATTTACATAGACTACTTTTATCTGTTTGAAGCCTCTAAGCTGTAATCTACATTAAAATTACAAACAAGAATAGTTGAGGGTCACACATCTTTTGCAGCTCTTGCAGAGCCAGAGTGAGTTGCAACAGTCTACCTTCACTTAGGTGGGAGAACTCTCACTTCTCTGTAGCCCGTGAAGAAGCATCAATCAGCATGTGAACTCTGCAATGAGCTTTATTAACAAGACTAGGTGAATGTCTGTGATTAACCCAAACATCCGAGCTTTCACTGTCACTGGTAATGGATTCCATTTTGACTCTTGCCACCACCTCCCAGAAAACACCCTGGACAGGTTTCCACTCTGTCACTACATTAATCAAGAAATACTTAACACATATGGGCAGTTTAGAGTGTTATATTCCGCTTTCTCTGGACAGCTGAAAGAAAATGCACACCTTTAACTCCCCTTAAAACTACAGGTTGTTTTACATTTCTGTTTGTGTGTGGATTAAACAGATGAAATTGTGTAAATTACTGAGTCTTACAGGTGTTAGGCTGGTTTCTGAACCTTTGCAACAGAGCCAGGTCAGCTGTTTCTCCCTGCTTCCAGCCTTTACACTAGGCTAGGATAACCTTCTCCCTCTGTCTCTAGCTTCATACTTAACACACAAGTATTGACACTAGTATTAGTGTGTAACTTTGAAATGAACTATTTCCTGGTACACCTAAATGACGAAAAGAGGAGAAAACTAAAAAGAGCTGAATGAAGTTGTAGCCAACCTGAATTCCTTAGAACAACATCTGAGCAAGAGGAACAGGAACAGGGATTGGTTAACATCACAGAGTGAAAATGCTCAGCCACAGAGAAACCAATGATTCACACATTAAATATGTGGCGTCTCAGTCCAGTCATACACCAAGGACATCCTTTCCGGTTTGGTTCATAGACTGAATAGAACAGGACACTTTCACATCAATGAGTTTGTGTCTGTGAATCATGCCACTTGGTTAGCTTGTGCTTTCACACCATGAATGAACCACACCCTAACACTGTAAGTTGTTCTAAACTGTATTACTATGTTCATTTTGGTTTCAGTAGGAAGATATAACGCTCTCTTTTGCTTCATAACCTTCATTAAATGCATCAGTCAAATGCTGTATGTACTGTACATAAAATAAATTCAGCTTCTTTTAAGAGGTTGTTTGTGCTTTGATGTGAATTTAGAAGCCTAATCACAAGTTTTTAATATTGCTTGGCTATGTCACAGCTGATCAGAGCTGTCCTCATGTCATGTATTTCTTACATAACTTGGACCATCACTTCAATAGGTCTAATAATTCATCATCAATGGTACAATTTGCCAAGGGCTATCTGATATACCTTTTTATTCATTTGGCATTTTAATAGGTCAAATATTTAGATTGAAATGTTTTTTCTTTCAAGTGTCAAGTCTTCAGGAATTGAAGTTTTTAGTTACATCTAACAGCATTCCCACTTATTACAGCTACAGTCCAAGTAAATTCTCAAGAATCACATCTACAGGACAGCGTTTACAATCCCAGTTTTCAGAAATTGATTGTGCATAAGGCTTACACACGTAACATGTAATGGCAAAACTCAGTTATACCATATATTCAGTTCTGTTCTCACAAGATGTTTATAAATAAGAATCCTAAGTTTTGCTGAATCATTTCTATCCTATGATTCAGGCAAAAGTTATCTGAGTCAAGCTTACAGTGGCCGGAGGTGAGCTGTAGAGGGATGGTGTGTGACAGCAAGCCCCATTTTGAACTCTTTGAAATGCCAGAAATTGTACAATAGTGTGAAAAGAAGTGTAGTGACTCAGATTGTGGGCAGACCTGGTAGTTGTTGAGATCTGTTGTAGGTGTGTCCACAAGAATATTGTAGCTACTGTGTGTCAAAGCAGGAGATGATGCACTGCTCAGGAACATTTCTTACTCATTAAGCAAAGATTTCACAACAGCCAGACCAGAATCATTTTAATAAAGAGCATGAATTTTTAGAGAAATTTCCACAACCCAATTAAATTAGTGGGTGTTCTTTGTGGCAGCTCTACTTGAACTTGAAATCATCTCCAGTAGTATATCTTAATATCTACTACATGATCTCAGATCTCATCCAGATTGAGCTCAATTGAACCAATCTCATTATGTAACATACCTTCATGCAGTTGCAACTGCATGCAGATACAGTATATACTAATTTGGAAAAGCAACATAATCCCCTCCAAAACATGAAAAGAAACCCTTACTTGCAATGTGTCATTGTTAAGGTAGGTAGGTAGGTTTATTGTCACAATATAACAAATTATAGAGTGAAATTGAATTTTGTAACTCCCTTCTGCTACATAGCATACAGTATACATTAATAACAAATCAATTATGAAAACTGGTAACACAAATAATCTATCACCACTGGAACAGTGCTGAGGATGAATTAGCGTTTAAGAGCCTGATAGGTTGGGGGGGAAAGCTGCTCTGCAGTCTGGTGGTGTGGCAGCAGAAAATTCTGTATCTCTTCCCAGAAGGCAGCAGGATGAACAGGCTGTGGCTGGGGTGGGTACTGTCCCTTAGTATCCTTTGGGCTCTGCGTAAGCACCTCACCTCACCGATATCACTGATGATATGGTTTTAATCACCCGCTGCAGAGCCCTACGGACCTGGACCATACACATCCCATGCCAGTCTGTGATGTTTCCAGTCAGGATGCTTTCTATCGCTCCTCTGTAAAAGCTGACAAGAACTTGGTGTGGGAATTTGGCCTTCTTAAGATTCCTCAAGAAATACAGTCATTTCTGAGCTTTCTTCACCAGTGTGGAGATGTGAGATGACCATGTCAGGTTCTCCGTGATACTGATTCCCAGGAACATGAAACTGTTCACCTGCTTATGTGTTGAGCACTAGAGTGGAGGAGGTAAGTTCGCCAAACCAAACTGACTTGGGAGGAAGTTTAATATCCAATTGCAGAGTGTTGTATTTAAACCTAGAATGCTGAGTTTGCTGATCAATTTATGGAGGAGCTTGTGTTGAATGCTGAGCTGAAATCCACAAACAGCATTCTGATGTACCTGTGTTGTTTTTCTCAAGGTGTGTGAGGACTGAGTGGAGGGCAGTGGAGATGGCACCCTCTGTGGATCCGTTGGTTCTGAAGGCAAACAGGTGATGTTGTTGTTTTTTATGTGCTGAAGAACCAGTTTCTCAATGCACTTCATCAGAATGGGGGTGAGAGCCAAAGGGTGGTCGTTCAGACTAGACACTGCAGACTTTTTTGGTACAGGAATGTTGGTGGCTATCTTGAAGCAGGTGGGAACCCTCTCCTGAGAGAGATGTTGAAAATGTCAGTAAAAACATCAACTATCTGATTGGCACAGGTTTTTAGCACACAGCCAGGATTGTTATCTGGCCCAGCTGATTTACTGATATTCACTCTCAGCAGGGCTCTCCTCACATTTGCTGTGGATACTAACAGTGGCTGGTCCTCTGGAGGTGGAGTAGACTTTACAGCTAATTCCTTGTTGAGGAGATCAAAGCGAGAAAAAAAGGTGATAAGTTCATCTGGTAATGTGGCCTCACACATGATGGGGAAGCTCCTGCTTTTGTAGCCTTTGATGTTTTTGAAGGGCTGCCACATATCTTTGGTATTGTTGGTGTTGAGGTCTCTCTCCAGTCTCTGCTGATGTCTCCACTTTTCCTCCTTGATGCCAGCTTTCAGTGTCACTCTGGTGGTGCTATAAGCTTCTTTATCACCCAATCGGGAAAAAAACGCTTTTTTGGCTCTGAATAGAGCCCTCACCTCTCCATTCATCCAGACCTTGTTAAGCACAGATCACTTGAGAAAAGAAGGTAAATAAAAACATTTCATCATTCGTACCCATGTCACTTTTGATAAAGTTCAGCGATATAGCCTTTCCAGACACTTTCAGTATTACGTAATCCCAATTTTCCATTCAGCCCTGTATTTGACCTTAGCTAAACATACACACTAGATTTCTCAATGCGTCATAATGCATGTACTAGGCTACTGTCGGTTACTGCTGGAGGCCAAGGCGTCTTTGTCAAGAGCTGACATTTATTCTTGAGGGAGGAAAGGCCCTTGTTAAGTTAGCTTTCCCACCCAGATTTTCTAAACTTGCACTGAAATTAGATCTTTTAGTGTTAAAGTCACCACCCTGTTAGCTACGCCAAACACTGTTGTCTACATTTGTTGCATCTGTCCACTATGACTCTAATCTTGCAAAACACAACCTCTGTTTAATCATACTCACAGACCAGAACATCTTGGGTAAAAAAAGCACAAGACTTTTGAAATCTTCAGCAGCCGTTGAATTGATTGTGAGTTTGAAAAATCCTGCCTTAAGTTAGTCTTCTGTTGGGGTAATGCTCTGTAGTGTAGTTTTATTGGTTTGTAGTAGCGTATAACACACACGGCAGCCATTATATAATCTGGGCCACACAGCTCTGCCAACTTTTACAGTAGCAACCCTTGTTTAATCACCTATTACACAAGCTAACTCTACCACTGTTATTGCACGTTATGAGCCATTATGCCAACTAACTTAGTGCCCACACTGTGCTTTATGGGCCCACTCTGAACTGCCTCTTATTAAGGCCAAGACATTTTACTTTAAGGCTACATCAGCAACAGCCAGCTATTGTATTCCTTTGAATAACAGCGTGCTATGTTTGTCTGTTTAAAAATGCCTGTCTTGCTACAGTACTTTCTGTCAGCTATGTCTTTCTTGAGAAAAAACATTTAAGAATAAATAGGAAGAGAACAGACTAGAAAAGACAGAATGTGAAAAGAGAAGAAGAGGAGCACAATTTAGACATATGTCAAAATGATTCCTGGGAAGTAAAGTGCAACAAACTGAATCTCAATTGGTACTCTTCCATTCTTCCAACGCGCTATTTTGAGTATATAATTGCATTTACACCGACAAGTATGGAAAAATGCAGTGCACTGTAAGTACTTAGATGGCGATGAGTTGTGTGTGGAATGCTGGACACTCACCCTCAATGGTCGCCATGATGGCAACATAGCAGAAGGGGAGGGACCACCAAACCATTTTCAAAATTGTGAAAATGGGGCCTGAGGAAGCTGCAATTGCACCCACATGCAAGTAAAAGTTATTTATTAACTTGTTCTATCAAAAACACCAAAACTGTATATATTGTGTAGTTTTACCACATACTGTTTACTTATTGTGTATTTTATTCTGCACTCTGTAATGATCACGTATTGTTTATGTATTTTGCATTTTTATTACATGTATATAATGTATTTATATTGCATTCTGTGTTTTTAGCTCACTTCTCTCTCAGGTGGCTCGGATGGTCATTTTGTATTACGGAAGTGAGACACAGGATAAGAGCCTACAGCCATGCCAGCCGCTCTTTTCTTGCAGCATGAATAAACTACTCATGATGGCCATTTTAATCATAATGTATTGCTTTTTAAGGGAATATGATAAAGACATGTAGAAATACAGAAAATTGTATTCAAATCCTTTTTTCTTTCGAGGGAGGACCCCCAACTGTTCAACCCAATGTTACACCCTTGAGGTGAGTAGTACAAACTTCAAACTAAATCACCAATAACATCTGTTATCAAAATTCAATCAGATTAGCTCATATATTTACCCTCCAGATTCTGAATGCCCCATTTTTTCAAACAAAAGTAATGACTTGAAGTGAAATGCTGACATAATGATGGTGCTACATGAAATGTCAGGATCACCGCAGTTATTATATGAATTACATGAATGTCTGTACTTGGATGGCATGGCAATTTATCCAATAGTTGAGATATTTCAGCCCAGACAAATGGACATGATATCCCCTAGAACCATGCCTTGCTAAAAATATACCACCACAAAGACTAGATGTAAACGAAATAGAATACAATGGTATCCTGACCAAAGATTTTGTCTCATTTACAAAGTAGGGTGTCAGCCCTATAAAGACGGTGTTTCCAATGTAAATTGTCATTTACGAGTTGGATATTTTTCATGCAGGCCAAACGTACTGCTATTCTTCCAGAAAATGATTTATAGGTACTTACTGTGGTTATTCCCTTCTAATTCTAGTGTGATGCATTGCAGCTAATAAAAGTGATTCTAACTGTGAGAACCTCTGCCAACCATTACAACAGCAGGCCTCACTGTTAATTCACCTCTGACACATGCTGCAAGTGCTCTCCACCACTCTACCACCCATTGCTCAGCATTACCAGCAGAGGCACTGACTGGCCCACACACCAATTCATCACACATCTCTTCTCCTGGCTGGCCCACACTGCCTTCCCAGCACCGAGCCATTCATTTAGGTTTCCTATTGCCTTTGAATGTGAAAATAAATAGTTTCCAACCGGACAGGAGTTGCTAAACTGTTTTTAGGTAGAGCGTTGCTCTAAGGCTGCATTTACACAGGAAAAATCTGATTTTTAACTGTTTGTAGCACAGACATGTTCTTTAACAGGATGTCTCAATATAATGAATCCTGATCGAAGCTCATTTCCTTGTTTCTTCATCAGTTTGGTTTTGACATCACTTTTGTGCAACAAAGCAAAACAGTTTCAGTGTAAATCCATCTGTAAACTCTAAGCTCATACAGTAAAATGATGACAAATACGTAGAGGAATTTCTTAACTGGCACGTATTACCTTTAAACATAATACTATGTATTTCCCAGCGTCTTTTCTATTGTGTGTGCGGGTTGATGGAGATGACAGGATAGATGGTAAAACAAGAACATTACACTGATTTACTGCAAAGGAATGCCTTAAATAACCTCATATTTTCCTTAGAATTCATAAAATGAAGTCAGAATAAGTGTTTGTTGAGAAAGAATGTTCAGTTTTTCTCTTGAGCACAAACTGTTGATCTGTAATCAGAACAGAGGCAAATTAAGGGAAATACCCCAAATAGCTGTCTATAATTCAAGGCCTTCATATTAATCTGAACCTGGAGAAAGAAAAGAACAGCTGATATGAATTTGGATTCAGAAAAAATATCTTATACCTTCTTCAAAATGTCCTTTTTTTACAGGTGATATGCATTTCACAATTTATTTGGACTTGAGGAAAAACAACCAGATGGAATTTTACTTTCTTTATGAAATTGAAATTAAAACACACTGTCCTCTGAATATGGAAACATATTTTTACTTTCACAACAAACAGAGAAAGCAGGACCTTTGCTAGCAAACTGGGACAATCCAAACATAACACAGCTTTTGAACACATCTGATCTGATTAAAAACACAAAATATTGATAAGCTTAAGTGCCTGCAGTCTAAATGTTTGTGACAGCGGAACCTCTAAATTTATAATTACACTGCACAAGTTTGATTTTCAAATAATCCATTTCTCAGTACACTTTTTGGAGGAGCAACTCACTGAGGAGCAGTGCTCATTTAAGCAGATGTTTTTGATTTAGTTTTAGAAAAAGCATTAAAAAATAAAATTAAACATTAAAAAAATATTATTTATTAGTTATAGTCACATTTTAGACATGTGATTATGTCAGTTTAGTCTAGTTTCAGTCAAGAAAATATGAGGTTTTACTGAATGAAATGTTTTGTTTTTGTTGGTATGTTGCACCTTAAAAAATTTGTAGTCATTATTGCTGTTGTTCTACTTGTGCTATAGGTACTCTGTCCCAGTAAGCCATGACAATGTGACAGTCAGCCAACATGGTACAGCTAAATAGAATTCAGCCATCATTTATTTTACTATTCATATGTTTTTCCTACTCTGATAAGTCAAAATGTGTGAAAAGGCCTATACAATGATTTTCAGAAAGGAACTAAGCTTATGCCACTAAACACTGTCAGTGTTGGTTTATCAGTGTGGCAGGTACATTTCTGTCTTTGATTGTCCAATAATAATAATAATAATAATAATAATAATAATAATAATAATAATAATGAATTATTTATTGAAATACAGTGCATTCATTCAATACAGACATGTGTTTCAGATTATTTCTAGTAGAGAGCATGTGACAAATAATCTGAAACATGTGTGCTAAAATAAATAAATAAATAGAGCCTGTCTGGAGTCTGGAAACAAACAATGTTGAAACTTGAGTTGACTAAATAATACATTATAGCTATTACAGCTGTCTCATTACACCACTCCCTGAGTTCAAAATACAACTAAGCAAACATGTTGTGTGCATCTTGCGGGACTTTTTCAATCAATAGAGGGTATGCGCATGATGTCACAGAATGTCGTTACTCTCACTGAGTGGCAAAAACACAAGCAGCAGTGTTAGCTTAAATCAGCTAAAACACAAACAACACTAAAATGGGAAAGAGCTGGACCACTGGTTCTTTGGTAAGCAGTTAGGATCACTGTCAAGTCCGACTGTCTTTAATTTGAGCAAATAATCACTTGTTTTACTCCCAGTTTGCTAAACGCAGCCACGGTAACAGATGTTTTGCCACTCAGTCCAGTGTGTTCCGGAAGGAGAAGTGACATCAATGCATACCCTCTATTGCAAAGTTATGAAGAAAGATTTTGAACAGTAACGTTGTCAGAGACTGAAACACAGTCTCTCTTACTTTGACACAGCATTAAAGGCACGTTCACCACACATAACCTGCTCTAGCATTTCCAAAATCAAAAGGAATGTGAGTCATCAAGTATAACTTCATTCAGTGAGAGCTGAGAGAAATATGGTGTGATATGGTGTGACTCCATCATCAACAAAAACAGTAAAACCAAAATGTTTGTTTGTAGAATTTTTAAAGATGTTTTATATGTCAGTGAAATCTGGTGCTGTCTTCACGTTGCTTTTAGCGCTTTACTTTCAGTATCCAACAGTCAGATCCATGGGCGTGAGGAGAGGAGTTGAATAGGCGTACACTGACGCCAGCTGCTGTTTTTTTTTACACAATGTGAGTCGCCAAATTCAGATATTTTCTAATACTTCCAATAGGCTTTAAATATAATTTCATAAATTGTAGTTGTTATGATGATGTCTGCAGTTTTATAACAGACATCTTTAGCAATAATCATTTAACAATATTTTTATACATTTGTAGCACCTTATCTGAATTGGATATATGTTGCTCGCAGGCATTTTACTGTATCACATCGAATGAATAAAGAGATTATCCTCCTCACTCCTACTACAGTGGATCTTTGATGTCAGGACCGCTAATCTTTCAGAAACTCATATAATTGCAATGTATTCAGTAATAGTCATTTGGAGGAAAACAGTTGGTGAAATTGTAGCATAGGTTGTAATTGTAGGGCGACAACAAAAAAGGAAAACTGAGCTTAAAAATAGAAAATGAATCAATTAAAAATTTATCATCGCAAGCAACAGAAGGGTAACAATGAGGTGTGGAAGTCAGTATCAGTAGTGTAAGATGGTGCAGTGTCTAATATAGGGTGCGTGTTGTCAATATAAGAACAGAACAAAACTAGAAGCTGGGGTTGGTCTCACTTCTCAACCTGGATGTTGAATCATACTTACAGTGTCATAGGATAATAGCAGTCGACCAGTTTTTGTTTGTGACCCTGGTCTTATCCATGAAAGTTGGTGGGAGTCACCTCCTTGTTTAACCTCCCAAGAGAACCACTTGAAAACAGGTGGAGTTCATATCTGCCGTAACGTAAACAAATTGGCAACAGCATTCAAAGTAATTAAAGTTAATAACAGCAATCAGACAAACAACTGCAGTTACAATGGAGAGACGAGATCACATGCATCCGTTCCATCATTTCAAATATGCACACGTAGTGGTGATGCTATTCCTGGCAGGCAGCTGTTCTGGTGATGATTCCCAGCCCACCTCTTTTTGCTAACGTAAGAGGTCATTTGTCAGGTTTTGTGTGTATGAGTGTGTGTAAATGTTTCCCCCCTGCCTGCCCTCCACACATGCAGACAGGTCCTCCTCTTCTTTTAACAGAACAATATGGTATTCCCTCTTTCTTTTCATGTGGTCGTGATGACGCTTCCAAGAAAGCCGAATAGCCCGAGGGCTTGGCCACAGCGTGACCGTCAGCAGACCACTGCTGTGGTCGGACAGGGAGACCTTGCTGAAAATGAAACCTCCCATGGATGGATGGGACGCAGCTTAACAAAATTCTCCTCCTGACAACCTCTGTTAAACAAATACGGCATGGTGTGGTGAAGGCCCAAAGGAACACATTCATTGATATTTATTCCTCCCTTTTCTCCACCGATCTCTTTTTCCTTATTTGTCATCCTTGAGTTGAGATCTATAGATCAGATGAACATTTCTTGTATTTATTTTCCTCAAATTACTCTTTTCTTTCCCGCTCTCTCTCTCCCTCGTTTTTGTGGCATTTTTCCATCAGTGCACCTATCAATTTCTCTCTTCTGAAAGATTCAACGGCTTCTTCTGTTCCGTTTCCAGTCAGTCAGACCCCAGCTCAGGCAAATATAGTTTTCAACGCCCTTTTACTGGTAATGAACCCATCGGTGGACTTAGCTTGCACTCTTTGCTGGCTGGCAATTTAACATGTAAAAAGCATGTGTTTGTCTATCTGTCTGGCTTTACATTTCAGTACAATCTAGTAGTGTTCTGTTTTCACACTGCAAAGGGACACCATAAAATTAGCCTGAGCATAAGTATGTCTCATTAGAAAAGCAAACAAGTATAATTGGTTGCAAATTAGGTTGACTGGAAGTCCTGTGTCAGCCCCTGGGCCTCATAAATGTACATATATTGGTCAGAATAACCAAATGAAATCAGGAAGGGCACATAACTAAGGATTTCATTTTACAACCTGGGCTTTATTTTCAGTTAAATGGTTTGGATAATGTGTTACTCACCAGCTTAAATGCTCAGATTTGCGGAAGGTGACGACATTGCCAGAAGAGAGTCCAACAAGGTAAGCAGCACAAGCAGTCAGAAAACCAAGCACACTGTTAACAACACCCCATTGTTGCTTGTTTTGGACCCAAATAGTCCATTTTAAACATTAATTTGATTTTTCAAATTTCATCTATTTGACCTTACCATAGTTGCCTGACTGGAACAGGACTGGACTCAATTATTGATTGTCCTGGAACAAGGAGTATTGGGGCCTTTCTCAATCTGTGTCTGTACTTGTGTTGTGTTCTTGTGAAATGTTGTCTTTTGTTGCCCAAGTAGCCTACTATCCCAATACACAAGTTTGCATTTACCGCAAATCTGCCTATTCAAAATAATCCAACTAAATCTTTCATATCGAGATAACAATGTTTTTTAATCACTGGAGATTTAACTGTTCACTATGATGTAACATGACTATACTTTAGATATTAAAAACCTTATTCAACAGTATATTTTTCATTTTTAATAATGACAGCAATCTCACTATGTGAGCAACACAAAGGTGGCTAACACTAGCTGCTAGCACATTGGCTGTCACAGCTGTAGGGTTAGCCGTTCGACATGCATACAATCGATGACTTAGGTTTAGGCTCATGGACTGGACAAAAACAAGAGACGCAAGGGTAAACTAAATAACAAAGTGATTTACTAGAAAATAAGCAAAACCAATGAGTGGGAAGAGTCTGTAAAGTCAGTAGTGTTGGGAGTTGATGAGTGAAAATGTGCTGCGTGGATGTTGTGCTGTAAAAACAAAGACAAGAAACCTAACAAAGGAAGCTGTGAAATGAAGAGGTCCAATCCCAAGACTAACTGCTGCTCTGGCTTATGTACATGGGACACACCAGGCCCAGATGTGTCCCATGCCGCTGATTACCCTGCCAATCAGGTCTGCAGCCCTAGAGACAGAAAGCACACCAACAGCAGTATGAACCCTGCAGAGGGGCTGCCACAGCATACACCCTGACAGTTAGGGTTATGATTAGATGCTTTGGGAAGCTGTCAACGCATTTTATAGTAACCTAGCTAGCTAGCTAGCTACCTAGCTAGCTACCTAGCTGTTCCGGTCTAAACAGGGTGTCTCATTCAGACGAATCCGGAAGCGTCTCATATGGACGCTGAAGGGTACCTTTTGCATCAAATAACGCTAATAAAGCCTAAGTATTTGATGCCCTGAGATGAGAACAGACAACAACACACGAATAATTTTGAACAGGCACAGTTGCGGTAACCTTCTTTGACAGACACGACCCCTTTTGCGCATGTGAAGAATGGATCTTGCTGGCCGGTACGGATATGGCACTGACAATTTACAATATTATGTAGCTGCAACACCGGAGGCTGCAGTTTCAGGACAGCAGCAATCCTGGGACCACAGTATCGTAGTTCTTTTGCAACCTTGCCATCTAGTGGAGTGGTGGTGGTGATGTACAGCAACACGAAGACGTGTCTTCTAGCACGTCGGCCGTGAAGCCTGCTAGCAGGCAGTCAAAGTAAACAAGGGTCCTAGAAATGCAGCTCTGGTCCTAGGATTGCGGTCCTGAAACTTGATGGCACAGATATCCCAGCATTCGTTTCATTGCATTCAGGTGAGGGGCGGAAAGAAGCTGAGAGAGAGGCCAACAATAGAACGTTTTTTACTCTTTCCTACGTTGTCACTAAATCAACTTCTGAGAAGTTTTGAGGCAAGAAATCAACTGTGTAGATGTCCGATATTTGCAATTTTACTAAAAATGATGGCGAATTGAAAATGTGCTCATGTGATGCTCCACAACCGTCAGTGGAGGGAGCTAGCAATCCAGCCTTCATGGGGGTGCTAACAAGCCGGCCAGCCAGCTCACAGAGCCCTCAGACACGCAGACCACTGCAACCAACACAGCAGAGTCCAGCATTAACGGGAGAGTAAAGACCCACAGCTGTAAGATAGTTTTCACGTTTGTACTGCAGTTATTTCTGTCATTACCTTCTGAGAAATTTTGTAAGGTTTTAACTTAAATCAAGAGACATCTGGATGATGTACAGAAAAATGGTGATGTCTCGTAATAGTAAGAACGCATCGTTTCAAACTGTCAGCAGCATTTTGTGTGCTTATGACATTGCAAGTTCATTCTTCCAAGAACAACTAGCAAAAACGTTCTCCCCAAGAACACAAGTCTGTTCTTTGCATTCTTGGTTTTGAGAAACCCCCTGAGAACCACAGTGAGCTCAACTCGTGGTTGGAGCAGGGCCTGATGTCCTCTGGTCCATCGACAAACAATGCACTTAATGCACTCGGAGTTGAGGAGCTCCACAAGTGGTGGCAGGGGGAAGCCTGCGTCAACCCGAAGGAGGAGCTTGTGAGGTCAGCCAGCTGCCTGCTCACAGAGCCCTCTGGTCCCACCATCACACAGACCACTGCAGCAACAACGGCAGAGGAAAAGCACAGCAGGAAGGTTTTCATACTGCTTATCTGACTTTACATTCTGAGTAATATTGAAACTTTTTATTTTAAATCAAGAGAAAGCTGTGTGTGGGTCGCTGGTGTGTGTGTTGCATTGAACATTACATTGTGGAAGTTATGTGTGGAGGTGCTATGATGACCAGCTACATTAAGGGGTACAATCTCTGGGTGCTATCTGCAATAGAAAACGGAGCACGGCCAAACCGAGTCGAGTAGAGTCCAGGCGAGTTGAGCTGGTTCTGGTAATGGAAAAACGGCATTAGGTTAACATATATATGCAGAATCTAAACCTACATACTTCTGGGGTGAGCATTATTGTTTATTGTCCATCATGGTCTCAACAAAAGAACTTGAAACATGCACATTTCCAGGACACCAACCTTCTTGCATTTGTTTGCTTCATTCCTTCCTTCCTTCTATTCTCTCTATCTCTATTTTGATGTCTGCCTCTACCTAGTTCTATGTACAGTATATACAGTATACAGTAATACTGTATACCAGGCCACTTCCAATCATTCCCCATCAGATTGTCTACTGTGTCTTTGCATGCCAGCCATTTTCTCCGCCTACCTGAGTTTGCCGTTCCACCTGCCTTTTGGACTTAAGTTGCCTTGAACCTTTTATTTTACTGGCCTGGTCTTAGAGTAGTGCTTTTGGGTTCAAACATTCAAACTTAACTTAGTTTTTACTTAACTTTAACAAAAATACAACCAGAAAAGATTTGCTTCACAAAATGAGTCTTCACATTTTGATGATGTCAGGTTTAACATGGGTTGTTTAATAAATGATGTGTATGTCTTAAGGGCACTATACATATTTTTTCTGTAGGTTTAACATCTGCATTTTTGTTTACAGTTGAAAGGTACACTTGTTCATTTTGATTAGGAAGTTGTCTTTTTAAGAGTCAGGTGATCCCAGGTTTTTTTATTAGGTGTGTGACTCACTTTAATGTACTGCTTCTGTTGGAAATCCTGTTGCAATATCTGACACCTCATTGTTCCATTAAAAGTCTCATGTCAGCTCAAAAAAGTCAGACTCCATTGTGATGAGAATTTTACCGGTTCATACCATACCCATGTATCATACCCACCCATCTTGAACAGTTGAAACTTTCGACATATAGTGTTTTGATTTCTTTCGTTCTGCTTCTGGCAGCTGACCCCCCAAAAAACGTTTTACCAAATCTGCAAACATAGCATTTAAGTATAGTACTATTAAAATATGTCCAACCCACCATCCTGCTTCCTGTCATAATCATAATCACAGTGATTATAAGAAAATTAAGCTTGGGAGTGCGTTGAGCATGGCGCAATGTCATTATGCTGTGATGTTTATTCAGGGATTGTAAAGGGATGTTGGGGGATGCAGAAATATGGGCTCTCTTCATTCAGTGATCCAGAACTGTATGTCAGTTTCTTATTTAGATAGAGGGGAAGTGGGCAAGACAACAAAGATGAGGGTCAAAAGTTAAACATCTGTATGAATATTTACACACAAAATGTTGCCTGTTCCTACTCCAAACACAATATTACCTCCATGCAATTAGCTTTTCTTGTAATGGTCTGTATCACCCTGTACAGCACACCCGCCCACCCACACACTCCACATCTCCATGCAGACAGGCAGGCAGGTAGGCATGCAGACCATTCCTGTGAGCAGAGCTAAGGTGCTGGGAAAGCTTGGTGGCCTTTCATGCCAGTGGCATCCTGGTGAGAGAGCAGGAAAACGTGCTGCTGTTTCAGAGGCTGCTGGCCTGTTTGTCATCTTTTCCAAAGTAACCAGAGACTGCAGGAGATTAACCCAGTGGAAAATACTCAGAGAGATAATGATGGAAAAAGAAAACAAAGCGAAAATGTACGACTCAAGTGGAAACCCCGCTGTCATGTCTTGATTATGCCATTTTTGAATGAGCATACTTCACATTAAATTTGAAATAATTTAATGTGATAGTAGGTCTGTGATAGCAAGAAAAAGAAAGCCTAGCAAAACAAGGCTGAGAAAAGTGGAGACCCAGTCTTTAAAATTAGGTAAATTTTCGTGTTGACTATTGCTTTTAATGAATTGAAATGTTTTATTTGGTTGTTGTGTTTAATGTTTGTTACTTTCATGGTAACACTTTACATTAAGTCCCTCTATGTAGCTTTCATACGCTGTATATAAACATTGAATAAATACGTTACAGAGATGGGAACTCGAGTTACAGACTCGGACTCGAGTGCGACTTAAGTCGCACACACAGCGACTTGAGACTCGACTTGAGACTCGTCCTCAAAAGACTTCAGACTCGACTCGGACTTGAGATGCGGGACTCGTGAACAATGTTTAGTTTTTTTAGAAAACTTTTGATGAGCTTGCCGTTATTCCTTCCATTACCTATAACCTGCCAACACTTAGCATCTGCTGCGCATCCGCACGAGATAGAGGACAACAAACACCGACAGCTGCTGTGCCATTTATCATAAACTTTGGCTTTAAAACTTCATACAACAAGGCCCAAACAAAGAAGCGCTGAACGCAAGTATGTGGTGAGTAAACATGTTTAGCTCAGCATTGGCCATTAGCTCAAAAACAGGTTGTAGTTTATTGTTTTGAGAGTCTGGGGGATGTGTTGACTTACACTAGTTTATAAGCTGTCATTAACTGTATTGCACCTTACATGGTTGTGCTCTGTAAGTTAAAAACAGGTCACAGCTTTATTGTTGGCCATGTAACTTTACAGTATTTAGTTAACTTTACACTGGGTTTGAAACTCAACAGGGTTTGTTGACTTACAGTAGTTTATAAGCTGTCAGTAATTATAGACGCATTGTACATTAGGCTACATGGTTGTGCTCTGTAAGTTAAAAACAGACAGATTTATTGTTGATTATGCAACTTCACAGTTTTATTGACTTACAGTATTTAATAAGCTGTCATTAATTGAATTGCACATTACATGGTTGTGCTCTGTAAATGAAAAACAGGTTACAGCTACAGTATTCCTTATAGCTATGCAGTTTTATTAGCAACCTGGATTGAACGCAGCAGGTGATACAACATTTGCAATAACCACGAGAGACTTGAGACTTGACTTGGACTCTAGCTCAAAGACTTGAGACTTGACCTGGACTCTAGCTCAAAGACTTGTATGCATCTCTGATACTTTATGACACACAATAATGTAGTTGGTGGCAGATATGAGGTCATATTCAAGTGTGTAAGTTATGTGAAAACAATAATAATGATATATTATTAGAATAGAATAGGATAGAATAAAATAGAATAGTATACAACTTTAATGTGCATTATACCAATACAGCAAATCTCAATACATCATAATAATGAAAAGTGTACAGAATACATGCAATGCAGAGGAGTATAAATTATTGCTGTTTGTTCATGGAATTTGTTGCACTGGGAACAAAATATCGCCTGCATTTTACAATTGTGTTTTACTATGTTATTATTAATTATCTGTTTATACACAACCTCCACTTACGGGTGCCAAGAACAGGAGTGACAGTTAATGACAAATAAACACTTCATAACAACTGTAACAACAAATATATTATCGTCTGTTATAAGCCATTTATTAGATATTTATATACAGCTTATAAATGCTAATTAGGAGGACTTGCTTATTCCTTGCTTTAAAAATCATGTACTGTACATAATTATTTTTCTGCCCTGGGGAATATCTGGATTTACTGTGGGGAAATATTTCTTAATGGAACAGAAATATTCCAAAATTATGTGTCACATTAGAGGCCTGCTGCCAAAATCTACTTCCTCTTTCTTCATGGTATGTGCCTTAATTTTTACTCTGGTTATTTCACCGAGGCGTAACTGAGGTCGCCAGGGGTGAGACCTTGTAGAGTACACTGTAAGTATAGTAGTTTCACAGTAAAGCCATCTTTACTTTGGGGCTGCGCCACTGTAGATTGTGGCTGGTGAGCAAGAACGTCTTTGCCACGCTCTCGCTTGGGACAGTAAACATTAGGCACAAACACACATTCAGCGCTCCTCTCATGAAATGAATTAGAAAAACAGGGAAGCAGGGTGCTGCCTCTTGTCTGTTGACTTTCCCTGACTGGCAGCAAAATAATTACAGCACTGTAAAATGCATCCTTGAAATTCAAATGTTGGTTTATTTGAAATGCTTTTTACAGTATCCAGCAGTTTCCCATCAAATCATTTCTCATTCTTTAAAATGAACACACTGTAGTTTTCTATCTTCAGAGACCTGCAATGCTACAGAGCACCTGACAATATGGACCTCAGAAATATAGCTGCTTTTAACTTGAATCTAAATTCCTATTGGTGCATAGTCCACAGTCTAGTTCACAGCAAAGTGTATAATGGCCAGGAGATTCAAGATCCTATTTCCCATTCAAAACAATACGTGTGCTGTTTCAACATCTCAATCTCCTTTCATTATGCAATCAATTATCTTCTCTCTTTCTCCCTGTATCTGTTTGCCTGATAAGACTTACTGAATGAGGGATTCTGAAAACCCTTATTAGCTTGTCAACCAGTGGCAGGAATGTGAAATATGTCTTATTTTGTATATTACTTCAGTGAGGCAGTGTTTGCCAGGGAATGTCAAGGTCAATTGAAACACTGAACTGAAGTCCATTCATCTGAACATATGGTATGTGTGCAGTGTTTAGTGGGAAGCCACTGATAAAGAGTAGGTGTGTTTTTAACAAGAAAATAACAATCAACAGTGGTGAACAAGTATAGTTGCCTCTTCATGTTTTACCCTGTATTGTGTTTTCCTGGTAGCAGTTACATCAGCGAGTGGAGCTGAATGATATGAATAGCCACGTCATTTCTGGTCACACGACTGATATTTCCCTCAGTTGTAATTTGCAAACATTAATATTTGTTAATTCATCATCCTCTATATATGACCTTTACATTGATTTTAGGGGCTCACATAATAACTCTCATTATTTCATGTTATACCTGTTTTGGATATAGTAAACATGCATTTAGTCAGTCAGTACAGGATTGCTAAGCTTTCCAGTTCATTTTGAATTTATTAAACTCACAAGGATGAAAAGGCTAGGGTTCTACAGCCATGCTAGCTGCCCCGTGAGGCACAGTTTAAGCTAAATGCAGAGACAATGTTTACAGTACCATGTACACCATTTGGCTTAGCATGTTAACCTGCTGGTGGTAAAGTGGTTTACTGACCAACATTGATATAACTGCTAGTATGGCTAAAAGTGGTCCAAAGAAATCTTTTCAACCTCAGAGACTTGATGTCTGCCTGCTAATAACATAAAATATAGATAAATAAAGAAAAAAATATACAATCAACATGTTTTGTCATCAAAATTTATTCTCTAATTTACACCATTATGCAGTCCAGAGGAAAACAGAAACAGAAAATAGAAAAAGAAGAAAAAGGCCAGCATTTGGGAGCAGAGCGAGCAAACACGTCTGACTCGGAGACGCCATGTGCACCATGGTACTTTAAAAGACCAGCTCAAAAGATAAAATTAGCACAGCATGTACATGGAAAGATCAAAGTATAAAACACTTCCTAAGTGTTCTGTTGAAAAAAAACCCCACCATTGCTTGTTACAATTACATTGTATTATAGTATTATAATGTTGGTATACTTGTAGATTTTTTGATCTACCTTACTTTTTATATATTTATATTTATATTTAAGTTCATGTGCACTGTATGCATCGATTTATATCAAGGCAAATTCCTCATGTGTGAAAATGTACCTGGCAAAAAACCTGATTCTGATTCTTGTTTAAAGTGATCCTTAGAGAGAAAATGACACCTCTCCTTCAGACGGGCATGCAAATGTCTCCTGAGAAAGAGCCTTGTTAAATGCGTCACTCTCTACACCAAGCAGTTCATCAGCCAAGAAGAGTTTCCCCTAAATCATTTCAGAAACCTCACCAGGGAAAACAAAGTGACCACATCAGCTGCCGTGGAAGTCCAGGGATCCCTCTGGTGTTATTTTCTCTCAAGGTCACATGTGACTCACTGCTTTAACTGGCAAAGCTTTCAACGCTGGGCACAAGGTCTGCTGGAACCCTCATCCTTTTTCATGCATGTCTCTCTGTTTCTCTCTGCTACTGCTCCCTTTGATCTCTTCACACTCTCTCAATATGTATCTCATGGACCTTCAGCAGATACACCACTATGGCATTCTCACCCTCCTTTCTTCCCCATTTCATTCTAATCTGGCTCCACCTACGTTCATATTTTCTCTAGGTATCTTTGCCCCACATTGATCATTTCAGTATCCTGTCCAGGCTTTTTCGTCAGTTAGTAAAATAAAGACTTGTCCACTGTGATTTCCATCTGAGGGGCCCAGGCAGTGAGAGATATAAAATATCCTGAAACAAGAACTCTGAGGTGGACCGCAAAAAAGCGGCAAGGAGAATATGAGAAGGTCAAGGACCTTAATAAGGCAACTTGCTACTTCTCTGTCTGTACAACAACACCGATTAAAGTGGCGTGGCCTGGGGTTTCCTGAAAACCTTTTGCACTATAAGGTCACCTTACCCCACTCACTTACAACAGAACCAAGCTCACCTTAAATGAAAAACTCATTGCAAGTTTATAAGAGTTTATTCGGATGACATCTGTTGCATTTCTTGCAGTGCCACTATCTCATCGTTGCCCTCATCGAAACTAACTTTCACCTGTATATAGGCAACCAAAAATTTCACTTGTTGGCTTAATATTTTCTATATGTAGTTTGTATCATTGTGTGTGTGTGTGTGTGTGTGTGTGTGTAATTATACATATGAAATAATAATAGTCTTTAAAAATATTTTTAAGAATTTATGCCTTTATTAGATAGTGTCTGTAGATAGATGGCAGTAAATGAGGGTGAGAGGGGTACAATAAAGGTCCTATCCTACACTAAAAACGGAGAGGTTACAGATGGACTCTATCTTAAACCCTAAGCTACTGGAGTGTAGAAGGAATTTGAGCTATTGCCCTCAGGCCACCATTTTGGGGCAACTGTTCAGAGAATTCAATGGGACCTTTTATACTGCATTTCCAGCCCTATTTTGTAGTTCTGTGACTCAGCATCTGTCTGAAACAAGCTGTAGATGCTTCTGTTTCTATGAGACCCAGCCCCCCCAAAGGCCACTGTCTTCTGATTGGCCATTGTCTAATGTGTTAGGGATAGTGGTGCGTTCCATTTGACATGGGAAGTCGGAATTTCCGAGTTCACAGTTGGAACTTTCAACTGGAACGCCCCCTGAAGTTGGATTTCCGACTCGGAAAGTCGGGACAACCTGCACTACCCCGACTTTGTGATCCAAGATGGCTGTCGGGGTATCAACAGTTACTGAAAGCTGTAGTTTATACTGTTTATTAGCACGTCTGTGTACTTGTGACTCATATAAATGTTTGTGCACAAAGTGCCGTCCAACAGCTGTCTGTGGAAGTGTTGCTACAGTGTTTAGCATGTGTAAATACCGCATAATGCGTTTTTTTAATCAACCAATATGAACATCTGACAGTGTAACATTATAGAAATGCTAGAAAATATAAAGAAGCATAATAGATCCATGTCTCTTTCATCGCAAGTGCTAGTTATCTCTAACTGCATCCCTTGCACGAACTTGGAAAATTTTCACACTTGCATATTTGTACTTTATATGAATTTTGATTTCTGTGCCCTAGTTATGTGATTTTTGTTGATGATGATGTTGACCTTTTTTTATGTATCACTATGTGAACCCTTGCTGCATAACAACTTTCCCCTTGTGGTACAATAAAGACAATTGAACTTTGAACAGATGTGCCCCAAATAGTTTTATCTGAGTGGGGGCATTTATGGGTTGACAATATCTAAAATGCCATTGGGAAGTAGAAAATTAGGATGGCATATGGGTATTTGCACATCATATCGCATACATACATCAGTTTATGGAAATGTGCTACACTGGGGCTATAGACTAGCTACAGCTATAGAGTGTGATGTTCATTCAGTGATCAAGAAATACTGTATCTTGCTTAGCCAAACCTTGGTTTCAAGAAGTCTTTGGAAGTTGGTAAATAGGTAAAACATGTACAAAAGAAGCACCCACCATGACATCACCCATTGGTTTGTGTACTACCACAATGAAGCCTCTATTCTGGCAAGTTGTCCATTGCCATCTTGGTTTTTTGAACCAGGAGTAACCATATTTGGATGAATAAGAAGAGCTAGGGAGCGATACGCATTGCTATGTCTGACAGCTCGCCGCGGTAGTGATTTGTGAATCACAAGGTTATGCACTAAAGTATACTGTATATCTGCTTTATTGTTGATTTTCCTCTAAATTGGACCATACAAAATGTACCATGCTGTATTGAAGGAGACTTGAAACTAGAGACTGAGACCATAAACTCATTATAAGAAGTAAAGTCATTTTCTACACAGTTTTATTTGTATAATGCAGGTTTGCATTGGCTTCACTTTTCAGACTCGGAGGTTCCCTCTTGTGCCAGGGACAATTGAAAATCAAGTCAAGTCAATTTTAATGATATGGCTCAAAACCACATGTTTCTTTTAGAGAACTCTGATATACATATGAATAAAATACGACATCCTCTATCCTTAAACTCTTATAGAATATTCATATAGTAAACCTCCACACAAAAACCTTTACCACAACAAAGAATCCTCTCCGAGGGTGCACAGACATCCAACATGTGCAAACAAACACTACATTAAATCAAACAATGCAGATGGAGCAATTTACTTAACTAAAAGTAATTTAGCTCCTTTTAGTTAAAACATATGCATTCCAAAGGCATTATGAATAGAACAGAAATGGAAAAAGAACTTCCACTGTAACTGCACTGAAAAGTAGCAGTAACTGGCATGTAAAAGTTACTATAACAGGCATGTAGAATGTATATTTCAACAAGGACCTAATGAAAATCATTGGCCTTCGCCCCATCATCACGTGGCGATAGTGGGCAAAAACCCTGTCATAACCAAATTATTACAAAATACACTCCCCTTAAAAAAGTGCTTTGTATAATTGCAGTTACTGATATTACCTCTACTGTTAATTCTAGATGCTTTGTGGGCTTCTTTTTGAAGTTTACTGACAAACATGCTTTATTTGCATGCATGGGTAAAAGCCTTTGTTGAAAAGTGCTCTCTGTGTCTTTCACCTTGTGCTGTCTGGTTCACAACAACAGTTATCAGTTCCCTTTTCCATTCATTCGTTCATGTGATTTGTTATGAAAATGAGTGGGTCGTTGATAGGTACGGTACTGGTTAACACAAATGCACACAATCTTGGCTACCATGCAACCAGACAACACTATACACACATGTACACAGAAGTTATCGTGGATCTGAACAATAATAGGCTATGGCAGTGAAATATCTCTGTTAGTAGTATGCAAACAAGATGGCAAGAGCAAGAGCAACAACTAATCTCAACATCTTTACAGTTGGATTTAAATCGTTATTTATTTATTGTTCTTTTAGACCTAAAGGTGGGATATGAAATTCTGGAGAAATCCAACACCATGACAAATACCATGATATAGAGCTAACAACAAGACAGCAAGTAATGTAACTAACGTTTACTAATATTAGAACTCGGTCCCAGCTACTTGTTTCCCATTTAGACCAGTTTTTTGCTTGTTACACAGATAGCCTTTAGTGTCACAATAGGGATCATTTAATTCTCAGAGTGTGCATTGTTCATGCCTCAGGACCATTCACCTATATTGTACAAATCAGTCCACACAGACCCGGGCACATGTCTGTGTATATGTGTGGATATGGTTCACCTCATAACACCCACATTTTCCCTGCTCGTATGCTACAGACCTCACTGCCAACTAACTTGTCAGGAAGGCTCATCGTGAGTGTGTATTGTGAGTGTGTCAGTTTGAGAAGGTAGACGTCCAGCTTCTGTTTTATTGACTTTGACACTGAAAGATGTGTCTCTGTGTGTCTGTTTTTCTATTTGTGCATTCGCCTGTGTGTGTGTGTGTGTGTGTGTGTGTGTGTGCATGTTTTCAGTCATCCTGTGGTGAGCCATGACCTCACCGCTAAAACTTCCCTCATATACTTGGAGACTCGTAGGTGGGTGAGTGTGTATTTTTTTTGATTACGTTGAGACCTTGTGCTTCTATGTCAGCAGGCTGTGACATTTTGTCATGCGTCTGCATGGGCCGGACAGTGAGGAGGTACAAAAAGACAAATGGAAATGGAAACCTTTGACATCAGAGATCTTGTATCAGCATCACATCTTGACATCACAGTGTGAGAGTGCCCTTTAGTTGTCCACTAGCCATTATGCATTTTGAGCTCTATGTGGGAGTTCTATATTTGGTTGAAACCATGATGAAGTGAGGGAATAATTGTATTGTTCTACTTAGTTTACATAAACTTTTTAAAAAGACATTAAACAGATGACGAGAGAGAAAGAAGACATTTGAACAAGTTTCAAACCCGAAATGTCACTGGTAAATGTCACCGGATTGGCCCATTGATGATCTTTTGATTGAATTATATCCACATTGCACATACTTTTGTCAGTTTGGAAGACTGAAATCTGAGAACTTATTTAACTTACTTTACTTTACAACAACAAGAAGCTTGAAAAATCTTAACTTAAGGTCCACCTACTAGCTTATTCAGGAGGATTTCAACCTCATCTAATGGTCAGCAGATGGAGTTTGCTCAGTCCTCATCAGGTGACCTAAGAATGGAACTTTAAGCATGTGATAACAGGTGGTTTATTATTAAATTAATTTAGTAAATATTTGGGAGAAATAAAGTTTTCAAATTATGATAACCATCATTTTCTTCATCCACAGAATGTGGTTTATGCTTATTGTCTTAAGAATGGAGTTGCTCAATTTTTTTGTAGAATATATTTATTATATTTTCCCCCTCTAGAAGAACTAATATGTTTTTCACACAGTGTATTTATAGACATTATATTAAAAGTAATAAAAATGTATCATGTAAAATGTTACATTCAAATTGCACAATAAAGCCTGGTAGAGTCTATCAAAGTGAATTTTACAATGCCAGTACAATACAGCAGTGGTGGTCTAAAGGTTACAGACCTAAAGGTTGATGATTTGAGACCCAGGACAGACAGGTTGGGGAAAGTGAGAGAGTAGCTTGTAGTAGTTGTGTGGATGTGTATAACTCCGTAAGTGTGGAAAAAATTGCTCAGCTCTTGGTGAAATTCCCCTTTATATATAAATAAAATTAGACAGGGAAATTAGTTGCTGGACATGTAACAAGAAATTATACAGTACATTTTGTAATGAAACATTATAAAAAACATCTGGAGTCTACGTACCAAACACCTGAAAAATGTCAAGACGCCTAACACTCAGGGCAACTCCTGTTTCTAAAAGCTGTTTCTGCTTTGGGGACCCCGAGACAGACGCTGTGATGGTTCAGTTTTTAAGAAAGACAGTTATTGTTATTTTCTTCTTCTTTGATCTTATGGCTCCAGTTCAAAATAAACAGCTGTTAATCATTGTATTTACATTGAACAAAATTAAATTCCAACACTTTTATTTTTGCCCCTATACATCATCAAAAATCTAAGACTTTCTCTATTTACACAAAAGGCCTATCTCTCTCAAATATTGTTCACAAATCTGTCAAAATCCCTGTCAATGAGCACTTCTCCTTTGCCAAAATGTTCCATCCACCTCACAGGTGGATTTGCCTCACCCAATGCAACACATCTCCTTCGCATAGAGTTGATCAGGTTGTTGTTGTCCTCTTCAATGGCTATGCGAAGTTGCAGTCAGGTTGAGACACCGATGAGGACGAGGAGCATGCAGATGAGCTTCCTTGAAATGGTTCCTGACAGCTTGAAGGTGAAGATGCTGGATGTGAAGGTCCTGAGCTGGTGTGATTACTCATGGTCTGCTGTTGTGAGGCTGGTTGGATGTACTGCCAAATTCTCTGAAATGCCTTTGGAGACGGCTTATGGTGGAGAAATAATCATTCAATTCACAGGCAACAGCTCTGATGGACATTTCTGCAGTCAGCATGCCAATTGCACGCTCCCTCAAAACTTGTAACATCTATGTCATTGTGCTGTGATGGAACTGCACATTTTTGAGTGGACATTTAGTGTGGCCAGCCTAAGGCACATCTGTGCAATACCCATGCTGTCTGATCAGCATCTTGATATGCCACAACTCTGATGTGGATGGATTATCTTAACAAAGGAGATGTACTCGCTGACACAGATTTTAACAGATTTGTGAACAAAATTTGAGAATAATAGGCCTTTTGTGTACATAGACAAAGTCTTAGATCTTTCAGTTCAGCTTATGATGAATAGGGGCAAAAACAAAAGTGTTGCGTTTATAATTAATTTCAGTGTATATTCTGTCAAACCAGGCTACTGTTTTTTTTCCTTTGACACACTGGGTGTGTTATAGACAGTTGTTAATCACTGTATTATTTTACCACATGTTTTCAGTAGTCAGGAATGTCAATGTCAAGTTCATTTGCCATATTTATAATGTTTTTAGGAAATATTTTATAGCTTTAAAAAGTTTAAGACAGATTGAAATAAAAAATGAACCTCATCATCTGAACATAACTAGATTCTTTTTCATTTATCGTCGTCTACGTCATCCACTACTTTGCGTATCACGACGTAAATCGTGAGGATGCAGTTTATTTTTAGGACTGAGGGGTGAGAGAGAAACACAAAGACAGAGAGAGGGCTGTGCACTGGATTACGAGGTGGGTGGGCACATGCTAGCTCTCTCTCTCTCTCTCTCCCCCTCTTTCTGTACTGTATAAGAACAGATCTGTGATGGAGACCCCATCACACCGAGGTTCAATTTTACGCGGTGGAGATGAGCGCTCGGGCAGCGAAATCGAACCCGGCCATGAAACTGATAGTGGTGAGTAACCAGAGTCTCTGCAGCTCTTCTCCTTGGTACGCTGACCGATATGATCCACTGGAGCAGAGACACACTTCTTACTGAATGAATGGCATGTTTTATTCTAAAGACATTTCAGTCGGAGCGATTACTGCGAGACAAGGAAAGTTATTGCGCTACACGCGGTTTGAGATTCTTGGGGTGGATATGGGCATTCGCCTGAGTCCAGATGTATCCTAAAAAAAGATATTCGCTGATCACGTTATGTTACCTCTGTATAGAAGTTGTCTGTGTAGGTAGTTTGATGTTGTCCGTTTATTACAGGTGCCAGTAATTCGTGCACTCAAGTCACGATGACATAGTGTCTGGAGTTGGCGTGTATCAGGATTGGTATTGTTTACATCATCACTGCTTTTAAGGATAGTCATGATACTTTATAGGTTTAGACATGTCAAATAATTCCATGTTCGCGTTATTACAGTTAAAGTAGTTATGGTACTGTATAGGGAAATGGGACTTTTCTTGTACAGTACCATAACTATTTTAGGCTCCAATATTTGTGTAGTATATTTGCATGCCATTTTCATAAGATGAAGAACTTTTTGTCTCACTGGGATATATTCTCTGCTATGAAATACCAGCAGGGTATGGAGGGTAAATACCCCTAAACCCAGTTTGTTGAGGCTGACATTATTATGATGTATATGGTGTGGACAATATAATTCAGTCCCATATTGCAGCCCTGCAACATAAGCTTGTACAGGTAACATTCAGTTTTGGTGAGACTGTGTAGAGAGACCTGGATTCTACTTTTTGGGGACTCCTGAGTTTGTAATTTGTTGAGTTTTTGGCGTTTGTCAGTTTTTTAGTAAATCTACTGTATGTATCTTAAGACTATGTGTGGATGATATGTTTGCATGTTAAGTGCAACTAGCCTACAGTTTTTGAAAATAGACTAGAACTGTGTTTTAACTGATTGTTGTGCCCATTGTTCTATTCACTCTTGTGAATACTCATTACCCTATCTTTGATTTTCATCAGTGGCTGAAAGTTTACTTTGGGTTGCATTCCATTGCTTTTACAATGGCACGTTTGAAATGAATGGAACTTAGAGATACACGGCCTGCAGCAGATGTTGTTTACTGACAGCCTGTTATTACACCAATTTGTTCTGTAACACTTCTCAATAGGCTTTAAATGCCCCAGCAGTAAGAGCAGTGGCCTGCACTATGAAGCAGGGTAGCTGACTTATCCAGGTAACTTCAGGAGTAGCCTATCTTTGTGACGTCGGATGTAACTTTAATCCGATTAACCCTTACTGAAAGGTGGATACGTGTAAACCGAGGTCTGTTGCCATGGCAGTTACGCTGCATCTCTAAACTGTAGAGCAGGTTATGTTCATGTTTAACTCGAGGTTTCCCTGTAGTCTATAGTGGACTACACACCACATCTGTAGGCTACTCAGTGTTAATGATGAGAACTAAGCCTACTAATACACACCTCTTGATAAAATATTTTACCATTGCGCTTGTATCTGAAATGACGTTATTCTTAACACAACAGCATTATGCTTGGTGTTTTTAGAGAAGGGATCTTAATTAAATAACCGGCTCCTTTTAAACGTAGCCCATATTATCCTAAGTGTTCTCACATATTTGACTATTTTATGTGTCCAAAAATATGGATGGGTGGGGGTTAATAAACCGAGAAAAAAATCCTAGATGAATGTCATAACTTTACAATAACAATCGGAAATTCCCTGAAATTAAAGTCACAAAAAATCAGATTCTGAATAGGCTACGCCCATTTGACAGACAGGTGTCGTGCAGTCTGCCGAAAAATGATTACCGGTAGGCCTATGTGTAATATCTTCTTGGAAAATGGGCTGTAGCCAAATTAACATGACTTACTGCAAACTTAGATATAAAATGAAGACAATTTTGCAATTATAATTATGACTCTGCATTATTTTATTTGCTGTGTAGGCCTACCAACCAATCCAGACGTCCTTTTTACCTGTTAAAATACATTTAAATGGCCAATGCAACTCATAAAATGCAGTATTTCACGGTGTTGGATTTGTCCATGAACTCCTCCCTGACGCTGTCAACTTTCGTTCTTCTGGGGCAATACGGAGCATGCGCCGTTGCGAAAAAACGGCAGAAAACGCCTCTTTTATGTGAACGCGCACCAACTCCAAGTAAGTTAACACCGACTCAACTAACCAACTGCTTATTCACCGTCGTAGTACCGTTTAATAGCCTACCAGTGTAGGCGGTGAGAGTTTGTCAACCCTGAGTTTGTTTGATAACTCCGTGTTAACTCTGAGTAGGTTGAATTCCCTTCATAGTAGCCTACAGGCCATAGGAGAGTTATAACATCGCCGTCTAAACGATCTGGCGAAGACTGGACTGTCATACTGCAGAGTCTTGATTGGTGGATGAGTCACAGGTGTGCTGGACGTAGTAGAGGAATGGAACGCCTCGCCCAGACAAACACACACGAGCACAGACGGAGAAGGAAAAAAACGGGAACAGGGACAGGAAAACACGAATGAGAGAGAGGCACAGCCGGACTGTGACACTGTTGCTACAAAACACTGGCCCCACTATCTGTCCTTGTGGCCTCTGTGTGTTTGTCTTTCTATGTGCCTGTGAGAGAGAAAGAGAGAGACAGATCTTGCTCTGTGAAGTGCATGGTCAGTAATTGTATTTTTGTAAGTTGTTTTGTGTGTAAAGCTAGCGTAGAAATCAGTGAAATACATTTGAGTTTGTGCATGTGTACTTTCTGCAAGCATTTACTGCGATATCATCCATACCAAGTATTTCCTCAGCCACAGCGCAGTCTACACTCCACACTCCACAATTTACCTAAAATAGGCAAATATTTACTTCTTTCAATTTCTGATGTAGTGTTTTATGCTAATCTATCATTCCATTAGTCAGTCAGTTGTTTGGCCAGCCAAACAAGCATCTATTTAGCCAACTAATGAGTCAGTTCTCCTACTGCTCAGTCTGTCTGAACTGTCAGCTTCAAGCCAAGTCAATCTGCACCCCGCTGGATCCCTCATACCTTTCTGCCTGTTAATCCGCTTGCCATCCAGCCACTCTACAGCAAGCCACTTTCAGTCTGTCATTAAGTAACCCTGTGTTAAAGGGACACTGTAATTTTTTGTCCAAAACATGACATGCTTTGGCTTTAGAAGTCCAGTATTAAATGCACCTCATGCACCTGTGTGCTCTTGCTGTTCCCCTTCAGGCTTCTGACACACACTTGTTTGTTTGGGTCTTAGCTCATGATGATGTCAGTGGAACAGACATTGAAACTGGACTTAATGTGAAGACACATGTTTCAATATATAAACAAAGATCTTTGGTGGGAAAGTGCAGTTGAGAGCGCAATAATGCAACTGAGGAGGATTTCTGTCTTCTCTTTTCAACATGTCTGTAAGGTCAGTCAGCTAGCCTGTGTGTCATTCATCCATCCTGTAATCCAGCCACCCATCTCCATGTAGGAACATACTGTATCTCCGTCTATTATTATCTCTGACCTCTTTATCTCTTTAACCTCTCCTTCACTGTCTGATGTGGCCGTTGGCATTAGCTGCACCAACTTCCCTAAATGCAGGTTAGCACGCAGGCGAAGCAACCGATAGGTCACTTGGACAACCAGCCTCATGTTTTTTTTTTTTTTAGACAAACACTGGAGGAAGGGTGAGGAAGTGAGTGTGAGTATTTAAACAAACAAGCACAAACGTTTATTCAGAAAGCAACGATTACCTCTGAAAGTTGCTTCCACACACCTAACTTCCCCTTTTTCATCAACAGTAGTACTGATAGCAGTCGTATGGATGCGTGTGTGGGCGTGTATGTGTATGGCACTGTTGCGATGAACTCTGATCCACTGATATTTGTGTGTGTGTGTGTGTGTGTGTGTGTACATCACACACACATACAGCAGGACTACAAGAGCAAAAAGAGAGCAGGCAAAATACATGCAGTTGCTGTATTAGTCACACAGTAGCCTTCATGTCTGTTTTATCTTACAACTGTATTCAAATTTCTGCAGTGACAGTTTATCTAACCTTATGTATGTTTGAACATGAGGAGAGTTTGATTTATTTAGCTTGAAATCTAAAGACCCAAAACATGCGATTCACAAGTTCTCATATTTAAAGTTTTCCGACAAATGCAGTTCCTTTTTTATATATCCATGTCTGGCTTTGAGATATGTCCAAGTTTTCATGTTGTATGGGGAGCAATACCATGCTGTTAAAATACCCTATTACTAGTAACAATCCTACATTTAAAATTGTACTAAAGTACAGAAATATTGTCAGGAAAATGTACTTAATATCAACAATTAAAGTACTTGTTATGCAGCAAAATTATACTAACTCATTAGATAATACTGATGCATTAATGTGTAAGTAGCACTTTACTGTCGTAAGTGGTTGACTTGTAGCTACTTTAAACTACTTTATACACAGTGGAATGTAGTTTAGTACAGTGGTTCCCAACCTAGTTAACCGTCTCCAGGGGTCACAGTATCAATTTGAGTGAGAGGTTGTTAGATGATTAGAAAAATAGGAATGTTCTGCTATACACAAATTGAATTCAAGTTGTTGGACTTTTCTTTTGCTTTTTTGTGAAATATTTCACAATTTGAGGTTACTAGAAGGCAAAATGTTGGGGATAACTGATTTAATCTTTTGTCAGTGCATCATATTTTATAATCTTATATTTTTTAATGTAAAATCTTAATCTGTAAATTAACTGTTAAAGATACCTGTCAATGAGGTGTAGCAGAATATTAAGAATAACATTTTCCTATAAAGTGTAGTAGAAATATGAAATAGCAGAAAATATATGAAATATATGCACTTGAATTGAATTCCTAACTAAGGGAAATAACTTAAAATCTTTCTGCCTTCACTGATCAACCACTAATGATTATTTCGATTAATCAGTCAATAGTTTGGTTCATAAAATGTCAGAAAATATTTTTTATTTAAATGTCCTTCACAATATTCCCCAGCAAAATCAGCTATTTCACGTTTGAGAAGCTGGAAAGAATTTTTGTTCACTCATGTAAATAATTCATTTTTATCACAAGAGTTTTAGCAGCAAATTCAATACTAGAAGCACTTTTTGCTTGAGGTGATAAGATGACGGCGTGGAGTGAACACTACGTTCTTTATTTAAACAGACCATGTTGAATTTCATCAAAAATTATAAATCAATGCATGATAATAGACGTCCTGTGATGCAGCGTGACAACATGTGCCGTAGTCTCTCTGTTTCTGTTTGAGTGAAAAAAGGCAGATTCCATATTCAAAGGGACCTACACACACACACACACACACACTTCCAAGCGCTGGAATCCCCCCTCAGACCACCTGCGTTCTACAGTTAACTGAAGCCATGTGCCTGGTGGATAAGCTGGTGTAGTGTGGTTTGATCCGTTTGTGCCATGGCTCTTCTCCTCATGCCATGCATCTAAAACTGACCTCAGGCCCCCCAAACTCTGATTCTCCTCTTTCTTACTTTCTTTCTTTTTATTATTTCTTTGCTCTATGTTCATTGGAACTCTAAGCCATAAACCTATCTGTGGGAAGCCAGTTAAATACGGTGGCTAAAATGCTCCCAGAAATTTGTTCTGGGAGCATTTTAATATTTCCACTAACAACACAAGGGAGGGTGTGTTTCCTGTTTCATAATGTAATTGTGATATACAGAATTTGGTTATTGTCTGTTTAAAGATGCTCTTTTTTGCCCTAACCCCTAAATATTTCCATTATGTTTTAACTTTTACCTTTTGTATCAAATCGAATCAAAACATATCTCTCTTTACCAATCTGTAATTTTCAATGCACGTGATCACGCTGCCTGACTTCTTTTTTTACACAGTATTTACTTTTTCTTCTGTGCTTCTGATTTTAGCTCCCACATATATTTATTCATTTATTTAATAATTTTAACCGTGTGTAGAAATCAATAAGCCCATTATCTGTAGATGTTGCTTTCTTTACAAGCTGATGTGAAAGCATGTGTGTTCATTTGTAAGGCGATTTCTGTCAGGTGTCTGAACTCTGTAGTTATGCCGCTACAGCCCATCTGTCATGCAGCGCTCAAATTGCAGTTCCTCCTGTTTCACTTAAGCACTCTATCATCAATTCCCTTCACTGTGGGTGTAATTTTGACACCAGATAGTTCATAGATAACAAAAACCCTCATAAGTCTCATAAACCCTGTCTCGCCAAAGGGCTAGCTTTATTTCAGGAATGATGATGTCAGAGATATTACATACGTGCCACGTCGAAGTATATCAACATAGTGATAGATAAACACGCTGTGAACAGCTGTAATTCACAGCCAGTAAACATCGCTTGTGTTACCTGTTGTGGGAAGCGTGGTCCATCTCCTTGACCCAGCATGGCCTTGTGTGTATCGCTGCACTTTACAGACTGGAACACACTCGTGCCGTTGTTTGTATCATTCAAGAGGGTAACATCTGTTCTCTGGAAAATATCATCTTTGCATAAACACAAGGTTTTTTCTCTACTCACTTCAAATGTGAGTAACTGGCATATATTACATAAGCAAATTATATCAGATAAAGCAGATTTAAATATAAAGTGTTTTTATTTGAAACAGTATTTATTCAGAGGAAGGCCTGATGTAGGGAGCCTGCTTTTTCCAACAAGCAGCTTCACATACTCCTCTCATCAGAGCTCCCCTGCCTTCCTTGAGGACAACTTGCTCAGGGAAGGTAGAATATCATCTTTATCTTCATACCTTCATCCATCCTTTACTCTCAGCTAGCTATGATCCATGTAGGATATGCCTCTTGCTGAGCTTCGCTCTGATGATGTTAACAGTATAATTATGGCTGTCAGTAGCCCCTAGCTGCTGTGTAATTTGGGTTTCCAGCGGTTGTCCATGATGTCGTCAGATGGCAGCTTCTAAGGCGACAAAAAGGGTGAAAAGTTCAATATCTCTTTTAGCTGCTGATAGATGGACGCACACACACCACAGGATATGCTCCCAATATATTAATTCTCTTTTCCCCAGTAGCAGAAAGCTACTGTACTGGCTGCTTTGGAAAAGTACGGTTCTGCCTAAAATGTGTCGTAACAAGCTAACAGAATAAGTTTAGCTCGAGACATTGAATGTTTTTCATCTAAAACATTCTGTAGATATGTCTGATAATCTTAGTTTTAAGATGCAGCTGAACTTGATTTGAGCATAAAAGGATAATCTTCTGTTGACTAAGAAAGCCCATCTCACTTAGTTCTACCAAATTTTTCTTGTCCAGTCTTGATGAAAAATGCATGGTGTGTTTGAACCACTTTTTTATCATTTCAAAGGGATTTTAGATCTGATCATAAAGATGGGATATTTTAATGCAACATTTCTGAGCATGCATGTGCTGTCATTTTTTTTTACTTACTGTGTATATTGCAGCTGAAGTCTAGCCAAACTACTGTTCTGTATGAAATATAAGGAAAAAAATACGAATTTGCTCACTTCCACAAGATAGTCTAGCTCTGCCAGTAAACTCCTCCTGACCCAAACCAAAAATGAAAGTTGAAGCGACAAGCGTAGCCGTACCCAGATTTTCAGCCCAGGTGACCCTCTGTCAGTCCCACAGTGCACTCCACCCTCTGGATGTTTCTAAATTGATTGGCTGTGGTGTCACAGCTTAATAGTATGTATATACACTTCTTAATTTGAAGAGCAAGACTATGATTATGGGTTTGATTCCTGCTGGGGCCACCCATGCTACAAACAAACACATGCAGCCATGGCACTGCTCAGCACGTCACTATGGATGAAAGCCTTCCACCAAATGTGGTGCTCAGAGGTTGATAGGTTTTGCCGGGAAAACCACTCCGCTCGCCAGGCTGTTTGAAGCTTAGGTTTCTATTATGGTGTGTAAAACCCATTCATCTATTTTTACTACCTTTTTCAATGATCTCGGTTGCAAAAGGAAACAAAAATAGAAGGATGCAAAGTAAACCTACATGTTTTGTGTATGGCATTATTTCAGGTTGATAATGCTAAAAAAATAAATACATGTGCATGTTATTATTAAGAAGGAAAACACACAGTTGCACATACAGTATACATTAATTGCAGATCAAAGTAGTTTGTAGCATAAGCAGGATGTTCAGTAACATGGCAGATTGGGAAGACACAGCTGTACTGCACATTGTCTCCTCTACACACACACACCCACACATATACACACACATAGATTTCTGATGAAATATAATAGTGAATGAGAGATGTGCGTGCACACACACACACACACACACACACACACACACACACACCAAAACACACTCTTTCTCTTGTTTTCCTATTGTTTCACACATGCATACACACAGTATGTTGTATTTTGTGGTTGCAAGGTTTAAGGTAAATGGGATAAGTACAAATACACACATGCAGGAATGAGATCAATATTGTTTAGCGGGTAAACTGTAGAACTGAGTGGGTGAGTGTTTTGTATTCTGGTGGTGAATGGGGAAAGCCCAGTAACCTCCAACAGTTCTCTTTATGAACAGCAGCCAGGAGAGGAGACCGCAGAGCACACAGACCAACACTGAGGAAGACAGAAATTGGACATGAACATAGGCAAACATGCACAGACACACGTACACACATACATGTGGGGACACACATTCCTGCATGTGTGCACTCCTACACTCACATGCGTGAATGTTTTGTTGTTGTTTGTTGTACGAATTCATTCATTTTTGAAGATGCACAAACAAACACGGTGGAAAGCAGAAAACCACATACAAGAATACACGCACACACAATGCAAGGACGGCCTATTGTTAGTTTGTCCAAGCAGTGAGGATGTGTCCCGGGCCAACGGGAAAGTCCATGGAGCCAGTGGCTGAGGAACTGGAAGGAGCCAGATGTGTGACATCTGGTCTGCATGTGGCCTTGACCAGCTGCATGGCTGCATGTCAGACATACTCACCAACTGCTATCTCAGATTTTGGGTTCAGCCTCAGCTTTTCAGTTTCTTTTCAGGGGATGATACATGGGCTTGTTTTTGAGGCAATATCTACATATGTTGGACGCAGGCTCGTTAACAGCCACCCACTTTACAGTGTGTCCCTAAGGATGGGTTGCCTTTAGAGGGGGAGAAGATATATGGGTGTGGTGTGCTCTTGCTCCAGGGCGGTATTAAACTGCTGTAGATCACCGCTAAATCACGTCAGATGCCTTTCAGCTGCAAAGCAGCCTATCTTACAGAGTTACTGACATGGGTTAGAGATTGCTGGTGAAATCAGAGCAGCACAATAAAGGTTGATAATCCTGTTGTACATTTTATTTTAATTTAAAATGTGCAGATAATAATATGTGTCATCAGGAGCACAAGGCTCCAGACAACACAGCCTCCAGGCTCACTGGGGCACGCAAACCTCTCCACCACGATAAGGTGATGGTTCCCGGAGAGGCAAACATGCAAAGATTAAAATTGTTATTCTTTAAAGGGCTGCCTCTGTGCAGTAATCTATGTCCGTGAAAATGCTGCAGAATGTTCTTCTTTACTCCCTGAACTCACTCTATAAAGCAGAGGAAATCACTTTAGGAGTGCGTGTCCACCAGGAGCTTTAACTTTATAGCTCTGACCTTTCTTTCAACTCTTTCTTACTGGAAGCTTTGGGTTGGCGAGTGTTCCAAAATATAAAAATATTTGAACCTTTAGCCAAAGAGGAGCTGTGCACTAGATGTGTTTCATTGGAGAATTTGTCACTGCTGTTGACTCAGTACTAAACTGACTTTCTTCCTCCTACAGCTCTTCACAGCTTCTCTTTCCTGGGCCTTCCAGCAGCAGGCCATACCGCCAAAGTACCCATACAGCGACCCCGTGACATCTGAACGCCTAATGTGCGACCAGTGTCCTCCTGGCACAGCCTTGAAACGACACTGCACTGCTGACACACCCACAGAGTGTCAGGCCTGTCCTGAGAAGCATTTTGCTGAGAACTGGCACTGGGGAGATACATGTCATTACTGCACCTCGGTATGTACAAACCCAAAAGGTTTACACATCATCTTAATATTTGGTTGTTGAGTTGTTTTCTTCTTAATAGAATATAGATTTATATTCATTTCATGTTCAGGAATTCAGCTAAAGTTGAAATCCCTTTAATGTTTTTATCCTCCACCATGTCATTTATGCCCCCACTGTTTGGCGGTTTTCCTGGTGCTTTTTTCTTAGATGCATGACTATACTGTTTGATTACATCTTGGCTGAACATCTGTCATTTTTTTAAAACCAGTGTTTCCATTTTTGTTGTTACTAAAAGTGCAAGTTTAAATATGCTCATTGCAGCAGAGTGATTTTCCCCCAGAGTTTTTAATGTTTTGCTCTTTGCCACTCGAGATAAATTATGTAACATGCCCTCTGGCCTGCTCTATGTATTGTATTGTATTGTTAACATGTCCAGCTTGAGGTGTTTTTATATTCCTGTTCTAGTATGGCTTTCATATTACTATGCTGTATGTTAAAGACAGCATGATCTGTCTTGCTCATATGTACGTAATAATTAACCTTTAGTGTATGTTATTGTGTACATGCAGCAGCACAGTTTCAATAGGTGTATGACTTTGGGTTGTTGTGTTTAGGTGTGTAAGGAAAAACAGCTTGTCAAGCAGCAGTGCAACAGCACTCATGACCAGCTGTGTGAGTGTGCTCCAGGTTTCCACCTAGTGGTGGAGTTCTGCATCAAACACAGAACCTGTCCACAGGGCTACGGAGTGACAGCTTTAGGTAAGACTGAGATAAAAATTAAGATAATCATTATTATTCGGTAATTGTACTGGTAGACTGGCTTTGTTACAAATAGGATGTCTGATAAAGCAGACCATCAGTTATTCTGTCTATCCTGTGAGCATGTTAGGCAGATTTAAAATTGGAGAGAAATCATTTACAGTTCAGTGAATAAAAGTTCACATTAAGATGGCCCCTCTCTTGTATCACTGGACGCCCTTCTCTGTCTCTCTCTCCTTCCCTCTCTCTCTCTTCAAACCGATCAGATCAGTTTCAGATACAGACATCTCTTTTCGCAGAACCTCTTTTCTAAAAGTGTCTCTAACTCTTTCTCAGAATCACTCTGTCTGTCTGTCTGTCTGTCTGTCTGTCTGTCTGTCTGTCTCAAAACAAAGACTTTTTGAAGCTGCACAGATCTTTAATAGTTACAAATAGGGGATCAGAAATATGTCATGACTGTAGTATTTTTTATTTGATCTGTATGGGATTTCCTACTTATTCCAAATTCTTTCTAGCAGAGAGATATTGTATGATTGTCAAAGAGAGGCATTAGAAGTTTATTATATATATATATAATTTTTGAGGGGTGGGGTTTTTTTGGCCTTTATTTGAGAGTGATAGGATAGGAAATGAGAGAGATAGAGAGGGGAAAGGGCAGGGTGGACTCAAACGCTGGGCTGCTGTAGCAAGGACCCAGTCATGGGGCGTGAGCTCCACAAACTGAGCCAGCCACACCCCGGTGATGAGAGTTCTAATATAAATAGTGATTATTGTGTGTATGTATGTGTGTTTAAAAAAAACATAAACGACACATTTATGCATGACTTCCTTGTACTTCCACAACTGCCCTGCTCTGAATTGGGGCAGTGTTGCCTGAAACTTCAGGATGGGACATGCTTTCCAGATCCAGACTGGATTATTTAAAAAAGATAGATACACGCCTGAAGTTCACAGTTTTACGTGTTGAAGCATAGATCAATGTCATGTCCTAATTATGACCTTTAAAATTAAGTCTTAGCAAGTGATTAAATAAAGCTTTTATAGCTATTTCACAATTGCTATTTATTGGTAATCAGACACTGAAATTTAGCAATGGCACTGGCTTGTACTTTAATCATCTATAGTGAAAGAAATAATGATGGTTGGATCAGAAGATCTGATTGAGAACACCAGACATGATTTACAGTAAGATAAAGTCTGTTTTAATGGATTTTGGTCGAAGGAGTAAAAAATGGCAGCTTCCTGATGTCAAACTACTGGATTTAATTTGTTAAAAGAATGTTGAAAATAATGCTAGTTTTTGTTAGGGTAAAACACAATTACACAATTCTGAATATTATAATTCTGAAGGAAAGTCATCCTCAAGTTGTCATGGTGTGGAAAGGGATCACTCTATAATTTCCATGAACTCCATTGTTTGCAAATGTAGCCTTTTGTATGTGGTGACGATGTAAAGTTGTTATACAGAGTCATTGAATTCCATTGAGGTACAACTTCTGTCAATGTATAACCATGTGATGAATGTCTATGTAGGAAATTAACTTTTAACTCTCCGAGAGTGACCTTAATTGTGAGTCATCGTGTAACTTTGACCTCTTCCCTTTGGTTCCAAGTCTTACTTCCTCTTAACACTCTAAGTTCTTCAATTAGTCATGTGAGTGTCATTCATATTTTGTGTTATTACAGTATTTCACACATTGTGGAATCTATCAGATTAAATATAAAATTGTTGAAATGTAGTGCAACTGTACAATATCTGTCAACCTTAAACAAATGTGAAATCAGCCCTAAAATTGCAACATCTTCTGGTTAAGTGTAAGTCAGATCAGCTCAGTTCCCTTGAATTTTCAGGTTCCTGTCTGCAGCATGGCATGACATTTTCTGCAAAGTGCTTTGTCACTTGTTCCTCTTCATACATATTTTGTCCGTATTATACAGCACAATTGAAGAGGAAACTTTAAAGACACAGATTATTAGTTTGTTTTGTCTAACATGGCATAACCTTTCCCCTGCATTCCTGAAGCTGCACTTCCTCTCAGAATTCACTCCAGCCTGACGGCACAGACTCAAATATACTGTCTGCGAAATGATTTCTGAGATATTGTGTGCTTACTTGTAACTTATTGAGTGAAAATACTGTGCCTCTCTCTAATGGATTAACTCTCACAAGAATGGAAAGGACTTTTGCAGATTGATTTCTTTTGTTTTAAGCTCATAGACACCTGCCTCAGACTGCTGCAGTACTCAAATCTACGCACATAAAACTGTAGATGAGATACATTGAGAGTGAGTGAAATTAGTTTTTACCAAACTAGAATTAAGACACATTCACACAGTCTCTAAAACTGATCCAAAATATTTGGGTAATGTTTTTTGCATGTTACTGTGGAATCTCAGGTTCTCTGCTGTGGTGTCAACATCAGTTTCGTTACCTTTATGTTACGGTACTTTACATTGATTTATCTTTAGAGTCCAAGCTTTTATTCTCACAATACAGCACCAAATGCAGTCAATTCTTAGGCTAGATGCAACTCTCGGTATCATTATCACAGCAGGTATCTGACCTGATATTCGATACAGATTCTCTCCCTAGTGTGTCAGTTGTGATTGTGGGCAACTTAAAGAGTAGTTGGCGCTGCATTCCAACATTACAGTGAACAGAATCTGGTAGTTCAACTAGAACCGCAGTACGAACTGGCACTACGCTTCTCATGACTTCATCTTAGACCTGGGCCCAGAATCCAGCCCCTACATAGATGAAACAACATTTTCCATGAATTCTAATTGTTATCTGACCCCTGTAATGCTGACACTACTACAAAGATGAGACAACATTTTCCATGAATTCTAATTGTTATCTGACCCCTGTAGTGCTGACACCGCTACAAAGATGAGACAACATTTTCCTCTAACATGGTTCTGCACTTCTGGACTTGAAAGTCTTATGAAGCTGTGCAGACATGAGACAGCATTTTAGGGGATTCCCCTCCCTGAAGCCGAAGGACTTATTATGTAATGCCTTGAGTTGTGGTTTAGACCTTAAACCACAGAATGTTAGAAACCCGATGGTTCAGTCTCCCAACAACACATGCCTTTCATGACTCCATTCCTTTCTCCTTGATCTCCAGATTTGTATCTAATCGTGATTCTCTCTCTCTAAATGCAAGTTTTATAGTCTTTCTAGGGGATTTATCTGTTTTTGGAAACTGGTTACATCAGTTAATACACAGTGGAACAAAATAAGATGCTTTAGTTCACCCTTGTAAAGGAGACCTTAACTGGTTAAAGAACAAAACCAACAAATGAATGTATGAAACAATACAAGTAAATTCCTTTATATTCGGGCTGCAACTAACTATTTTGATTATCAATTAATCTGGCAACTATTTTCTTGATTGATACATTATTTGGCTGGTCTATGAAATGTTATACTCATCAAATTGTAAAGCCGGTGTCAATAAATGAAAAAATCTAAAGGTTTTTAATCTTTATTTAACACGCAAGAGATAAAACGAGACAATTAGATAAATAGATTTTTTTAAATCTATGCATTTCTATCTATTTTAGTTTTATTATTTAAAAAATCCCTTATGCTCTTCTTTAAATGACACCAGAAGCTATTTCGTGTGATAGTAAAGTGGTAACGTGCTGATTTTGCATATATAGAAGAAAATTCTGAGAAATGATCAATGCCAGCATATGAAACCACATTATAGTTTAGGCTGACACATTATTATGCACACATGCTTGTACATGCTTTGTCATCAGCGGTACAGGAAACATCACTTTGATGTATGCATATCAGTGGTTTCATGTTTTCATGCTAAATGATGAAATGTTGTCAAGAAAGTTCACAGTGTGCCATGATAGCGGGAAACTAATCAAAGGTTAGATCTGAAGCATGACTTGTCCTCCCACACGCTTTCATTTCTACACTTTGGAGATAAAAATAAAATGAGGATATGATTACAACTGTAGTTCCACTAATGAACACATTGTCATGCATGCTACAGGTCATATGTTTCTATGATTTACTGTAATTTTACCATGGCAACTCTAAAGTAATATAATTTGTTGAAATGCAGTAAATTGTCACTGTAAATGGGGAAAGTAGTTTAAACCGCGATCAGCTGCAGAGTGAAATAAGTAGGTTACCTTAAATTATTGCATCAAATATATGGACAATATATATAAAAGGTAAATAATTAAATTATTATTTTTGTCAGATGCAAGTCAATAATATTATCCCATCATCTATTAAAAGTATTTTAGATTTTTCCTATTAGACTTTATATTTTGATGAATCAGTGCATACAGTGAATATCACATGCCATTGCACATGGTACTATAGCTTAAGGTCTAGGAAGCATTTAAATTGCCTTTTTTATTAAAAGCTGATTTTCCTGTCAGTCAATTGGGAAAATCAGCTGACAAATCACCTTGCGTTGCAGTTTACGTAACATGCCATGAGTATGACGACTACTACGAGTAATAGTAGTCAAGGCCATCTTCTACATCAGCAACCTATGTGGCATTTCAAATTTGAAAACAAGATATAGAAACTCAGTGTGAGTCATTTCCAGAATCACACAATGATTGTCCTGAGGGGTTGTCACATGTTGTGGTCATAGCTCTTGGAATCACATCATCTTGGTGACATGTGCAAGATGAAAATTTTGTTGAATGAAGTTGAAAACAAAATCTGCATGGTTGGGTGTTTCAAAAGATTATTTTAGTCATTTTAATCAGTATAGCTTCTGTTTAAACCATATTTTCATTCATAAAATTCATATATCATCCTGTATTTACCTCCTCCAGGTACACCAGTGAGTGACACTGTGTGTGAACGTTGTCCCACTGGCCATTTCTCCATCGGCGGCTCCTCCACCGAGCCATGTCATCCACACAGAAACTGCTCAGATTTGGGCCTGAAGACACTGAGATGGGGCACGTCCACTTCGGACAGCCACTGTGGCAGTCAGGACAAGACGGCACCACTGGAGTGCTCCGAGCATCACACTTTGTGCCACACTGGTAAGACATAAAACCTTATTTAACACTGCAGTAAGGTTTAATCACTAATAAACTAAATAAACTACTAAAGAAATTGTATGGGAGATTTTAGGACTAATGCAGGTGGGATCAGGGTAGATATTGTTTGTATAGTGTATACACTGTGCACACACACACACACACACACACACACACACACACACACACACACACACACACACACACACACACGTGATGATGTTTTTGAGCAAACCTCAATTGTCAACAACTTAAAATCAATCAGAACTGAATTATTTCAGACATGTGGTCATTTTCATTCCTGAAAGCAGGGGATTTCCTTGGTCAGGTTCGTTGTCAAGATTCCATTCTTTTCCAAATTCCTGCGTGTCTGAATAACCAACACAAGAGAGAGAAAATCCAGACCAAATGGTTGCATGAGATGTTTATGGCACTACTGTGATAATGACCCACGATGGATCAACTACTCCATCGACTGTCACATCCTCAGACTACAATAACAGAGGAAACTGAGTCAAGCACAAATGAGACACAAGAAGAGCTGGTTAGTCTTTGTTACTCAGATGTTAACTATAACAGATGCTGGCAATTAATTTGAGAAGAGAAGCCTCAAATATGACACAGAATTCCCAGAGCCGGGGAAACCACTGAAGAACACACACACACACACACACACACACACTCATATGAACAGTCGCCGGCGCACTGAGGAAACACACAAAACTGTTGTCCCTCAGGAAGCGTGATGCTTTCCCCAAACTTTCATTCACAAATTGTCTTTCTGTGGACTACACAACCGCAGATTGGCTGCAGCAGATCCTGGAACAGTTTAGCCGTTTTTTAAACAAAAAATGTGGAATTGAAATCCGTTGGGATTCCCGAAGTTGCTGCGTAATTGATTCAGAGAAACCACTAGGATGTCAATGTCAATTATAGAGTAAGCCACGCTTACATCAGCTAGACATCAGAGAAACGAGCCTAACATCCCCTTCACATTAAACTCAATAGTACTACACCGACATTGGTTTTACTAAACATTTTTTCATTTACTGATGTCATGTTCTCATATTCAGCAAGTAAATCTGAAAACATTTTCACACGTACATGAATACAGAAATGCTTCATATTGTATTGCATATTAATTTTGAGTTTCAGGTTGGGATTTCCGTAATTTGTAGAAGAAAAAAACCCTTGCTCTTCACAAAAATACTATTGCCTTATAAGGATGAGACCTTGGCTTGCAGAAATGTAAGGCATGTAATGTTGAAATAGCGTAGGTGTACATGTGGTGTAGTGCGACTCTGCAGCAAAGTGCAGCACGTTTCAGCAATTTCATCATTGTTCCAGTTGCAAAATGTGACCTCTGTTATGCCACTACTTACCAGCCGAAAACTTTACAATTACAATACTGAAACTGTAAAAGCAGGTTTCCAACACATTCTCACTTACTAGCGCCACAGTCAGAAGATTTAAGTGACACTATGCTGTCACTGTGACACCAAGTGACAAATGTTAGATAATGGTAAACATTAAAACATACTAAAATCATATCATACTGTCATGACATCGATAAAATAAGTCATCAATATTAGTTACACAGCACTATTTCTTTAAAGTTTGGCCATAAGCTACTGATCATATTACCAAGTAAGGCTATAGCAACAAAACTCTTGAGTGGTGGTTTGTCCATGGTTGCATTTTATCACTGATGAATTCAACTTATTTGTAAGAGACATTATGACATCAACATTATCACATTTTTATTGCATGTTAATAAAATTGTCTTTAAATAAACTTTCCCTGTCTGTCTCTCTGTATTTCTCTTACACTTTATTCCAGATGTGACCCTGTGTGAGGAGGCAGTTTTCCAGTCACTCTCCTCACTGCGACTGTCCTCGGTGCCCCTGGAGCGGCTGTTGGAGAGTCTTCCCGGGCGGAGGGTGGATCATAAGAGCGTGGAGAAGCTGAAGAAGGCCTGCCCTCCCCAGCAGCAGGTCCTCCAGCTACTGCGACTGTGGAGGGAGCAGAACAAAGACCAGGACAAGCTGTATGGCATCATACAAGGTACGAGCAAAAGTTTTAGTTTCAGCCAGTTCTTTTTCCAGTCCTGCACTTGTGTATTAATGTCCCCACCCTGTCCCCCCAGGTGTGAACCACTGTGAGAGGAAAGTGTCCCGCTGCAACAGCCTAAAAAACCTGACCCTAGATGACCTCCTGATGGTCACCAACAGCCTGCCAGGAGTCAAAGTTCAGGAGGAGCATGTCCGGGCCGTGGTCTCCACCTGCCTGCCCAGGCAGTACATCTGGCAGCTTCTTCACCTCTGGAAGACCGCAAACTATGACCTGGATCTAGCCAAAGGTCTGTCTCACAGTCTTAGGGTGATGCGCAGCCAGGGGGCACCACGCTATCTGTCGAAAGGCCTTAGGAAGATCAACCGCATCATGGGGACCACCTCCGTGCACAAGATGTATGAAAAGATGTTTGTTAGTATGTTTCAGGATGAGTCGTGTTTTAAGGCACATAAGCCATTGAATGAATAGGGAACTGGGAAGTACAAACAGTACATAATATATGCCTTCTAAAGCATAAACAAGACTCTAATGCGTTGTCAGATCACACAAACATAGAAAGACAGACACTTAATTGACATGGGTCACATGATAAAGTCAGGTCTTTAAGATATCACCAATTGATATCAAGCTATGCATAAAGTGCCTAGAGGTATGAAACATAAAGGCAAGATAGGAAGGTAAATTCTTCTTTGCCTCTCTGATTTTCAATCAAATCTAATAAGCCTTAAAAGATTTTTTGTTTGAAACTATCACACATCTGTGTTCTCCAGGCTAACACGTTTCCTGGGAACTTTTTGACCGGAGTCTGTGAAAAAAACAAACTATTTAAGATGTAAATAGCAACTATTTTATGGAATATAGCCTGGCAGATGTTGAGTTTTTGTTATTATTGCTTTCTCGCTGATTGAGAGGAAGGATTTGGTTTCATAATGAAATACATGTATTTTCTACAGTTTTCTTTTGTTTGGTTTGTTCTGGACTGCTGGCAAGTAAAGCTCATCAGATTTTTTAAAAGTTGTTTTTTTTATGTACAAAGATGTTTTCTATTTAAAAAATAACTTTCTGAATATGTAAAGGCTTGTTTTATTACTTTATCAGAAATACTGGATTCCAAATGCTGCAAGTGATAAGTGATATTTGTTTTATATTTTGTTTTATTACTTTTATATTATTAAATATCTTGTATGATCTTGTATTGTATATATGCCTGACTGGTCATCTTTAAGCTTGTGTAACTTGTGAACTAATGTCAAATGATCTGATTAAAATCACTTTGCAGAAATGCTGTTGTTTCTTTATAAATCAGCAAAAATAGATTCATGCGATTCAAAAAGTCAGATCTCGTTTCTTGTTCAAAACAACGTTGGTGAGTAGAAACTGACTACTACCAGTCACTGGTCAAGAGCCAATAAATCTTTGTCCACTTTACTAAACCCCAAGCCATCACTTTAAAATACGTTCCTTAAAAGTCAACACCGACTGGTAATCATGTAAGTGAAAAGTGTTTCCGGCTCTGATGATGATTATGAATTATGGATGGGAATCAAACTATGTATAATATAGTATGTTTCCTGGAAAAAACAAAACAAAAACAAAGTTCATGGATAAAACAATCAGTGATAAACTTTTTTTTTAAAAAATATCCGATATAAGTGATATATTTCTTGGCATAAATGATAAACTTAAATCATCTCACAGTATATATGGTCATCATACCCACCCACAAAATAAATATGAATCACTGGCCAGTCAAAGAGGTTGTGTTGAGGCATAAGTGTTTGTGTTTAGGTTAAAGCCTTGGACTGGTTAAGTTAAGCTAAGAAGTTGAAAAGGTTATGTTGGGTTACACTTTGAAATGGATGAGGTTAAGTAAAGGTTTTAAGAATTTTTCATTCACATTGGTCATGTCTAGTATAATTTTCTGTATGGGTGAGGAAAGAAAGAGCTCAAAAGCCAGTTTTATGAAATGGTAGTAAGCGGCCCTTGGATGGAGCTTAGATTATTATGTTACACTACTGTTCCCAAAGCTCGTCTATGCTCCAAAATCCAAATTTTGAAAACAACAATATAACAGAGCTACGTCTTGTTTGAAATATATCAATACTGGTGCCTATGCATTGAGTTTTAAGACTAATTGCAAACCAATACTTGGATACCTCACATTAAGGAATGGAAGATGTGTTCTTTTTCTATCTAGACAAATAAGCATAACTTCTAAAATGCATCAGAGTTTTGTTTCTTCTTAACACAAAGCAGCTGTATTGCTTTTTGTGTGAGGTTGTTCACTTCTGCCTGGCTGGCAGCTATTCTCCCTCTCCTGTTCTATGTGTGTATGTGTGTATGTGTGTAGTTCTGTGCCTTGTTTCATGTCGTAGTATTGGCTTCTAGTTCGTTCTCTGCATCATTTCGATTTAGTCTGCTCAGTAATCTGTGTTCTAGTTATGTGTTCTCATTTAGGTTTTGTCTATTATGATCCCTGTGTTATAGTTGGTCAGTGTTTGTTTACTTGGGTTTCTGTTATTTGTCTGAAGATAGATTCTTGTCTGCTATTTTGTTACATGTGTTCTGTCTGTGTTGGTTATTTAGTCTGCCCCATGTCTGCCTGTCAAGTGTTCCTTCTGTTCCCCCAGTTATCACTCTGCCACTTTGTTCCCCTTTGCTGTCTCTGCCTGCCTGCCTCTCTGTTACCCCCTGTTCCCTCTGCCTACCTCTCTCTGTTTTCCCTGCTGTCTCTCTACCCGCCTCGTTACCTTGATCCCTGTCACCTTGTTGCTCCCGTCCAACACCAGTTTGTTGCTCTGTCTGGTCTCATGCCCTGTCCTGCCCTGCCCTGTCCTGCCCTGTCCTGCCCTGTCTATGGATTGTTGGAGTTTGCTTTTTGAGAATTACCTTTTGGACTCTGTGTGATCAGCCACTCTGCCCGTAAGTGTGCTCGCCTTTTGTTTACCTAAATAAACCCTTTTGAATTCAATCTTGTAAAATACAGTTTACTTTATTGATCCTGTGTTTTGGATTCCCTACAAGTCTTGACACTGTTAAGAGTTTTGTACAGGAAAAAACTGTAGGAAAAAAAACTATTTAAATCATAAATATTTAGTAAAAGAATACTGTAAGTAAACAAGATTAAGAACTGGACCAAGTAATTTCAAATAATGGTATTGGCAGGTTTTTTTTTAATAGAAGTTCTTTTCAGTCTGTACTAAAGTTTGATACCAAGCCATTTTATATTGAAACATTTACTGTTATCTAAGGAGCTGCTTCTGCTGACTTCATGTAGGTTAATAAGCTGTAAATATATTACTGATAAGTGTAGCATATCTGGTAATTCAAACTCAGGTCAAATTCCCGTAAAAATACCCCCAGGCTGACGCTTGTATGTAATGTGGAAGATATGTTTTAAGAGAGACAATGTTGATCATAAAACATGTGAAGTTTGCCCTTGGGAGGATTCAGAAATAAATATGAACATGAAGCTATTTTTCATCAGAGAGGCTGAGCAACTGCATGGTCCTGAAATAAATTTGTATATAAGAGGAATCCAGCTAATTTGGTCACATACACTCATGTATGAATTAACTGTGAATTAACATTCCTTAAGTTTTGATCTTTTAAGATGTTAATGGTGAGCAAAATTAATTTGTGATACTGTCATGGCTCAGGAAATACAGGATTAGACTCAAATGCAGAAGTCTGAGGTAGAACAGATGCAGTGCAGTGGTTTATTTGAGAATAGCTTACAGGCAGGAAACATTATGCAAGCATTTAGGTGGACAGATAACAGCACCTCCTAACAGGTACTTCTTCAGGCCAGAAAGTAGGATTGGAACATTGTCATTATTAAATTTTTTTGGCATAATGTATGTATGCAGGCGTATCTTTTTTTCATTGACTCATATTCTGTGGAAACAGGAGATGTGTGACACATAGTTATGTTTGACTCATTACAATAAACAATTTATCTCAGCACATTGTTATACTGTTATAAAATTCAGTGACGCACTGACACAATTTTCATATGAAAAATGTGACTTATTGGCCCGTTGACAAATAACATGTGTCAATGATGTTTCAACATGCAGCTAGCAAAAAATCCTAAAACAATATTTCCCAAATATTAAATCTCACTTATTGTAACATAATGATGACCTGCATGCTCCTGACAGTAAAGACAGTTTCTTGGAGAGTTTAGAATGAGGTCTTTTTTTAAAGTTGTTGCGCAAAAGCAGGGATTTCCTTAAAACTTTATGTAACAGTTTCTTCTGTGGAAGAAGTCCCTTCTCATCTAACGTTCTAAAATCATTTTTGATTGGTCTCACCAAAAGAAACAGATAAAGGGAAATGTAACCAAATTATTACAGACCATACTGTGGTGACAATTTTGGGTATATTTGGGATATTTTAAAAAATCTTTTCATGGGGCACTTTCCCTTTACTTGACAGTGGTTAGTAGAGCAGGACAGAAAACCTAGTAAGGGGAAGACACACGTTGCTGTGTTTGATGAATACTGAATAAATTCCAGTAAATGAGAAGCTGGTTTTGTGGAGTGGAAATATTAGTTTCTTCTTACTGCCAGGACAGAGCTAGAAACAGCCAACCTCATTAAATGTCACTGCATTGGATCATCCTTAAGTACCACATACTGTTCGCACAGGTCTTCTATATGCTCTAAAATACACATTTTGGAAACAACATCACAGGTAGAACTGCCTATCGTTTGAAATGTGGAGGCTGTATGACGTTTTACAAACTCATTTACAAACCACACAAACACCCACGCAGAAAGAAGTTCCTTATATAATGAGGCTGTTCCTACTGTCAAACTCTAAAGGAGCAACAACATGCACATCATCAGTATGGTGAGTAGGCCTATTCTGTATTTTCAATATTCTGTGTAAGTTTAAGATGACAAAATCCAGCAAAGACAGAGACTGATGGTTGATGATGCTTTAGAGGATGTCTGAACACAATTTTTAATGCCTTCTGTAAATTCAAACAGTGAATTAACATGTCATAAATACCTTGAGTGAATTGAGAAATGCTTGTGTTTTTTAATTTTATTTAGTAATTGATTGAATGATCTAATGTGACATGGACTTAAACTTAACACCTGTAATCAGGGACTTCTATTAATTTAGTCACTTTTGTGTGCCAATTAACAATGTGAACACTGAGCAGTCATTGTTCAAGGTAAATGTCAGCTTAGGTCAGACACAAAGCAAGTCATTATTATTCTAAAGGAGTTTTTTTTATACAAAGAAACAAGCAAATTACATTTATTTCCTTTCTGTAGAAAGAAGGTAATGAAAAACTCCCTGACAAGGTAGTTACAGTAGCACCACACTGTATGAAAATGCTACAAGCGATCAACTGTTTAAAATGACATCTTTTCGATCTTTTGTCTCCAGTTTCATTCTAACATCACCGTGACATTCCTGGTTATTATGATTTTGCTTTGCCTATTGGTATTGTACCATTCAATTAAAGATAAATAACATTAGTAGACCTATTTGTAGTGGTAGTAGTTGCTACTATCACATTCCAATGAGCAGTAGTAAATGTATGAATACTGATAGTCAACCTCTCCTTAGCTTCTCTTTCCGGTGTTGGCTCTGCTCTACCTGTCGCCGGTGGAATCCGTTCCCACCTTTGAGTACCAAGACTCGTCCTCCAAAGAAATCCTCATTTGTGAGATGTGTCCACCCGGCACGCACATGGCTTCGCCATGCACCCCCACCACGCCCACTCAATGCGCGCCGTGCGGTTCAAACCGCTTCACTGAGTTGTGGAACTACCTGTCCAGGTGTCTGTACTGCAACAACTTCTGCTCTGGCAACCAGGAAGTGGAAAAGGAGTGCTCAGCGGTCAGCAACAGGGTCTGTCGATGCAAAGAGGGATTCTACCTACAAGATGACTTCTGTATGGCGCACTCAGAGTGTGAGCCCGGACATGGTGTTATAACCAAAGGTATAGCGGAAAGAGGTTATTTATTTATTTTTATTTTTTGCTTGACTTGGATTTTTATTAATTTGCTTCAATTGTAGTGTTATGTGCTGAAATACATTTAAAACCTGATATAAACGTGTTCTCACATAAATGCATATTTATATTCAAAATGAGTGATTAAACATTTTCGCAGTTCGTTGCATCAATAAATGGAACACGACTGTTCTTATTTACATTTATATCTACATTTACATCTTTACAAACAAACAAATATAGCACAATAAACAATGCGTCATTCACTTTATTGTTATAGCATGACCCGATACAATTAAACAAAAGTTTATAGATCCTCGAAGAAGAAAGTGATGAAATACGCACGGTCTCGTGGGCTCTGATGGAGCCACAACGTATTTAAAACATTGTAATGACCCCTAAAATTGTCGTTTTCTTTAGGTACATCACAAACCAACACTGTTTGTGAAGCATGTTCCGATGGCTTCTTCTCCAACTCGTCTTCTGCTGTGGATTCGTGCGTAAATCACCAGAAATGCGCAAGCGGACAGACTGTGCTCCTCCCGGGCACCGTTTACCAGGACGCGGTGTGCGGTACTTGCAAGGATCTTGAAAATGGAGGTGTGTACCTTTTTTTTTTGTTTGTTTGTTTTTTACAGTTTATTTTAAATGCCCATGGTTTAATTAGGCCTATACAATTTATAGCAGAATTTGAAGTCATCAAGGCAATTAGGGCAATTTTATGGTCGTGGGCCTACGACAAATTACAACAAAGTTTGGATTTCAAAGTCACATGGTACAACTTTATTTCTCAGGTGAGACGCTGAGGAAGTTCCTCTCAGGATTCTTCAATATGCACAGGATGCGGGTGGGAAAAATGAAGAAATTTGTCGCCAGGTGAGACGACAATCTGATTACCTCTGTAAATCGCTTCTCAACGTCCTCCTTCTAACCTATTATCAACTACTTCATTCACCCCTAAATCACTTAACGTATAGACACCATCATCTCCCTCCAACAGGTACATTATTTATCCGTCAGAGTACACGACTCCCATCAAACCTCAGAGAGAGGCTCTCCAAGATCAAATCAGAGCGTGGCTGCTCCAGGCTCCAGTGGAGGAGCTGCGCAAACTGCCAAAGATGCTGAGGGCCACGCAGCTCGTATCCATGGCAGATAAACTGCGGAAGAGACTGAATGAGATTGAGCAGCAGACCCCAAACTGTACCTTGCTGATGTAGTCTAAAAGACTGCCAAGAGTCCAGATGTAGCCTATTACCTTCAGTGTTTTTTGTATAAATTAAACGTTGGTCAGACTATTACTCGATTTAAGTGACTACAGTACAAATTTTGGAGAAACCTCACAAGTAAATTGTGGCATTACTCAGATGTTACATAATAGGCTGCTGACTAACGTACTGTAGAAACCTATGTTAGATACGAAAGTGAGAATGTGTAATAGATGTTACCATAGAAATGTGTGAAGTTCTGTAAAAGTGTGTGATATAAAACTGAAACCTTTCACCTTCCACGTGCAGCTAAATAAAGTACATGTTGTAATTCAAAATCACCAAGCAAGATAACTGTGTCCGCCTTCGCAGTATTGGAGCCTGACTGTAATTTAAACAAATCACCACGTGGTGTCGCCCTCTTCCCTCTTGGTCATTGTGGCCCAAAACATTTTAACATGTTTTTTTTTTTTTTTTTTTACAAATCTTATCAGACAGTGAAGTGAGTGATAATATTTTATTCATGTACACATTCATATATTTGCCATAATACACAATCAAAAACGGTTTGCCTTTCTTCCAAATACTAGCCTATATTGCACTGTCCAAACAAGCAACAAATAACAGCGCCCCTTTTCTCATTGACTTAACATGTCACATCATGGTTCATCAAGCGAAATGTTACCTGAAAGAATTCGGCAATTGTGTTTTTCTTAATAAAATAGTTGTAAATTAGTGGACAAAATTTAATAAAGCTGTGAAATAACTCATTGATAATTGAATGTCAGGATCCCAAATAGATCCATGGCCAGATGTGACCTCAGGGTAATAAGACTTCTCTCAATCATGATTTTCTTGTTAGTTTTTTTATTCATTATTTGGCTCTATACCAACATACATTGTGATATTCCATGCGTTTGTGCATCCCCCCACTGTTACAATGCATAGGCCTATGAATTATAATTATTTCTACCTTTTTGTTTTTTTTATGATTTATTGTTGTTGCTGTTGTTGTTGTTGTTGTTAGTAGTAGTGGTAGTAGTAGTGGTGGTGATAGTAACAGTCATAGCCTTCAAAATAAAAGTAGGCCATGTGCCATGCAGTTAGAAAGGTGATTTTAGACTAAAACTAAACTAAAAGAACGTTTTTTAAGTAAAACTAAAGTAGCACTGGGCGTAAAAAACACTTTAGTTAACTGAAATAAAAACAATAAATAATAAAATAATAACTGGTAAGCTGTTAGGGGAGAATTAAACATTTGTAAGACCATTGGTGACCTGTAACTTCAGATTAGGACAATTTAACTAATGTTATATGTAGCTTAGGATCGCAGTTAGGCTGTTTATTTAAGTTTATATTATTTAATTCATATTTTAGTTTCTTAGCACATATCACATATTTTTAAGCCTTCTTGCTGTGTGGAAGCTCCACCAGCAGAGGGCACTCTGCCCCCTTCTGTGCACGAGTCCTTCTGTGGCGCCAACAAGCTTTTGACCTTTTGACTTGTGTTTATATTAAAGAGAAGGCTGCACTGCGACCAGACGAGGCTGATCACATCACCTGCCTCCAGCTTCTCTTTCTATTGAGCTGCTAAAAACTCTCAGCTTCCACCATCTTCTGTTATGTGTCAGAACAAAACTCTTCCAAAACAAATCTATAAAGATGAATAATTTTTATTTTCCTTTGCATTTTTTCCAGTGTAATGTGCTTAGCCTATTATGTTACTTACGTAGATTAAATATTTTAATGCAGCCTGTTGTCATTAGTTATGTAGGCAGACCTATGTGTGAAGAGCCGGAGGCTGCCGCTTGGTGAAACCTGGTGAGCATTAATGAGAGTTCTGCACTGTTTGAACCTGTGTGAAGGAAAATAAAAGTGAAACTGAGTCCCAAGACAGGTGATATGAGCCTGTGTAGGTTTGAGGACTGATGATAGTGTCTGGTCCCATCACCTACCATCACTCTGTGTTCAGATAAATGCTGGACTGTCAGGACAAAGCAGAACACCACTCCTTCCTCCAGCACCAGAGAAGGGCCCTGTTGGCACTTTCAGATATTCACATCATGATTTATGGTAACAACACCTTGTAACTGTGGCTCTGCCTTTGTGCATAAGGAAATGTAAATACATGGTGACCTGTAGACCCAGCTCCAACCTGTCCACCCTACCCGGGTCACCCTCCTTTAGGACCAATCACCTTCACCATCTTTACAGACAGCATCTCACATGTGGAGCCTGATACTTGAGGTTTTCAGCATTAAAAGAAAATAATTGTTTCTAAAGCTTTTAAAAGTTTCTTTTTGTATTACATTGGATTTATTTAAAGGAATTAGAGACAAATCAGCTGTTTACATGGCCCTCCTGTCTGTTTCCTGGAGGCTGAGTGTAATATGTGATGGTAACTGGATCGAGTTAATGTTCCTGATCATTTGGTGGGTTCTGTGTTTGTTGGAATTTGTTTTCCAAAGTATGTCCAGAAGAAGATCTTCAACCAAGTCCAGTGAGAATCTTCATAGAATTCTGAATTAATGGCCTAATGTCCACATAAAGCTTTGTGTCCATCTGACTGATGACCCCTCAGATTGTTACCTGGCAATAAAAGCTGCTGCTCTGCAGAACACTGAACAATGTGCTCAGACTTTGTCATCTCTTTAGGGGAGTTTGTTCCCGGGAACTTTAGTAAAAAGTGTCTGTGTGTTGATAGCTAGCTGCTTAATAACTCGGATAAAACTAAATATTAACTGATGGTTTGAGTTTGATAACAAGGCAGCAGTTTAAATTTAAGCTTGTCTATCACTGACTTAGTTAGCCTGTGTGGTTATCCATTTTCTTGTTGTGATGGTAGGCTTTCAAGCTGGTAATGCTACAATCTAGTTTCACCCTCTCAGGTTAACTCCACCCTTCCTCTCCAGTAGCAGCACACAGCTAGAGGCAGTTACCTCGTTAAGAGCTGATGTTCAAGGAGCACTCAGGATCTCTCTTAATGCATTGTGTTGCAGTGTAGTCAGGGAGCAGGTTAGGATTTTGGATGGTAGGCTTCGAGGATGATGCATAATTGTTTTAACTTTTGTGAACACTTTTTAAATTGTTTTTATAACAGGCATTTTAAGTCACCAAGACCCTGTAGACCCTGTAGTCTGCGTGGCCTGTTTTGCTAGAGTTCACCATAGAGACGGCCTCCCCTCAACGGAGGTTGAGTTGCCTTAAACATCTGCTCCTTGAATGAGGTGGAGTCAGAGCTGGTGGATGATTTACTGCATTAGTTGAGGGTTGTATAGCCACTGCTGTTTGCCTGCCTGATCAACTGCTGATTTTTGTGCCTGATTTTAAATGTGGATTCTTTTTATGAGACTCTGTTACAGGTGGATGGGCCCTGTGAATGTTTTTGCAAAGTTTGCTTGTTCTTGGGCTGCGTGACTTCCCTCAACCCTTCTCCCTCTTCTTCCAGTGTTCTGACAGGGTGGTGGACTGTGGTAGACTGTGGGAGCCCCTCTTCCCTTCACTGCATGTCGTGGTGTGTGAATATGACAGCTATGTGCGGACCTTTAACTGAGCCTTATTGTGTGGGGTTTTATGTGTGTGACTTGCTGTCTTTAGGTGGTGACGCACACCTGTGGGAGGTGTCAGGGCATCCTGGTGGCAAGTTTGCTTTTATCCTTCAGCATTTCTGCAGCATGGGCCTTAACATCTTATTGGCTTATTGTTTGAGCTTGTGTTAATAAAACTGCCCAAAACCTGATCTTTAAATTTTCTTGTTTCATAAATCACCTTTCCAGTTGAAACGCATGTCTCTTGTAAAGAAATGCTCTGTAAAAAATAAATCCCCTGGGTTAAAATGAGAGATTATGGTTCCTAAACTTGCTTATTTGCTTGAAGTGCTACGCTAACCTTTCTTCTAAAGAGGACAGTAGTCCAAAAATGTTCCAAGAGCACAGAATTAATTTCTAAAAATGTATTATACATAATGTGAGCTCTTTCTCCTTGTGTGAAATGATGTTTTATAATGTGAAGACTCTTGGATCTGAACGCTCGAGATGGGCCTACAACTGTTGTAGCTTTGTAACTAAATTTACATCTGTCCACTGCAGAGGCCCTGACCACGACCTGGAGGAGGATCTAGTATAAATGACTCTTGGTATAATATAACCTACACATTATTTACAGTAGGTTTTCTTCACTAACCCACTATGCTTGTAAATCATTTCTGGGCATATGTGAGTGAAAGAGTTGCATTGCAGAGCCCTGCTTCACTGTACTATTGTACATACTAGCCTACTGTATATGATATGTATTAAAAGAGATAATTTGACATCATCCTTACTTACAAAAACAGAGCCACAATTACAAGGTGTGGTTCCCATAAATCGTGATGTGAATATCTGAAAGTGCCAACAGGGCCCTTCTCTGGTGCTGGAGGAAGGAGTGGTGTACTGCTTTGTCCTGACAGTCCAGCAATTATCTGAACAGAGAGTGATGGTAGGCTGCACAGGCTAACATTCTCCAGGTACTGGGGAAAATCTGGGAGGTCCTGAGATGAGGACCAGGGAGAAAAACTAAATGACTCAACTTCACTTTTATTATTTGTACACAAGTACAAACAGGACAGAGCACGGCCTTTATCTGGTGGCTCACCAAACAGAATTAAACCCAAAAAAGCATTAAAAGATCTGAAAGCCCGGAGATATTAATGCTCACCAGGTTTCACACTTAAGTCTGCCTAACTCATGAGAACTACAGGCTGCATTAAAAATATTTTATCTACTTAACTAACATCAGTATTTGACACTGGAGACAATAGCAAAGGAAAATAAAAAGTTTAGAACTCTTATTCACAGATTTGTTTTGGAAGAGTTTTGTTCTGACTCATAATAGCAGATGGTGGAAGCTGACAGTTTTCAGCAGCTCCATAGAAAGAGAAGTTGGAGGCAGATGAAGTTCTGCACAGCCTTCAAACTCAGTGATCAGCTTCCTCTGGTCGCAGTGCAGCCTTCTCTTTGATATAAATACTTGGGCTTGTTGGCTGTTGGCGCCACAGAAGGACTCAAGGGGGCAGTGTGCCCTCTGCTGGTGGAGCTCACACACAGCAAGAAGGCTTAAAAATATTATGTTATATGTGTTAAGACACTAAAATATTAATTAAATAATATAAACTTAAATAAATAAGCTAACTGTGATCCTAAGCTACATATAAAATTAGTTAAATTGTCTTAATCTGAAGTTACAGGTCACCAATTGTCTTACAAATGTTTAATTCTCCCTAACAGCTTAACAATTATTTTATTAATTTACACCCAGTGCTACTTTAGTTTTACTTAAAAAATGTTCTTTTAAAAAAAACTCATAAAAAAAACAAAAAGGTAGAAATAATTATAATTCATAGGCCTATGCATTGTAACAGTGGGGGATGCACAAACGCATGGAATATCACAATGTATGTTGGTATAGAGCCAAATAATGAATAAAAAAACTAACAAGAAAATCATGATTGAGAGAAGTCTTATTACCCTGAGGTCACATCTGGCCATGGATCTATTTGGGATCCTGACATTCAATTATCAATGAGTTATTTCACAAAAAAGGAACAGACCACGTGACTTCCGTTTTTGGTTTAGAACGAGAAACGAAGTTCGTTCCGCCGAATGGGTGCCATTTGGCTGTTGTCACCATTCCAAAATAAACTTCACTTTTGACATTTTTCAAGACTGAATCTAATAACACACATGTTAAACTATTTAAAATATTTAAAGGTCACTCTCAGGCAAATGTATTTGAACATTTACATGGTTTCTAAGCGGAAGATGGCTGCATTTTTCTCAGTCCTGTTACCAAAACTTATGTGTCATTTTAAAACCATGTTTAAAAGCAGGTCAAATAATTCCTTTGTTTTCCCTAAAGAAAGTGTTTATTTTAAATAAATTGTTGGTTACATGTTGAAAAAATGAATATTTTTGACAAAAAATGTAATTTATATGCATGGAAGTTGTATTTTTCAAAAAACTGCAACACCTGTTTTTTGTTTCAAAGGAGACCGAAACCTCAGGTTTATCTATGTTTTTATCATGTCATTTATTAAACAATGGGATAAATGATTGACCAATCATAAGAGAAAAAAATAGTGGTTTATCTTATTTTTTTATGAAAAAACTAAACAATTTAGTAACAGGAATGAGCATAAAGTAACAGGAATGAGCATAAAGTAACAGGAACGAGCGCTGGCTGACAGTATACAGAAATATTCAAATACACCAGGGGAAAAAAACCCTTTTATACCAAATGCAAAGAAAAGCACAGTACCAATGGATGCATTGGGTCATCTAGTTTCATATGATATTAGTATCTTCACTCTGGATTTAGAATAGAGCCCATGAAAAATCTGAAAGATCCCCTCTGGACACGCCTCTAAGGAGGTGAAGAGAGTGTATTTGAGTAACAGGACTGAAAGTAACAGGAATGAGTTTTTAGCATAGAATTAGCAAATACATGAAATATAGGGACATGGTGTCCAAGGCAATAACACAAGGACACTCAGCACTTTCTAGTGATTCACCACAAATTTCAATTTTTAAAATAAACAATAAAGTCTAAGAAATAATTTAGGTATTAGGAATGAATATTGTAACTGACGTGCTCCATCATAGTTACAATATCATTAAATATAAGGTAAAGAAAATGAGAGAACTTAGTTTTTTTCTTCCCATGACCTTCAGAAGATGCAGATGACGCAACTTTCTCTTAAACATGGGACTTGTGGAATGTTCCAATTTTTTTAGAGGGGGGAATGTATTAGGGTAACAGGATTGAGTGAAAACCTGGGGACACGACTAAAATGTGCATTTTAACTCAAATATTACAAAGATTTTATGAAGAGAATATGTTTAAAGCAAAGTTGGGATATGGAGTCACTCATAAATGCAAAAAAAAAAGATTCCTGACGTTTTTTGATTATGATATTACATTGTAGAGTGTAGTTTTAGGAACTGGGGACAGGCAACAAATGCTATTTTTCAGTGTTCTAGGTCATTTTTATTAATATTTAAATTGCTTTATCTTAAATTTTCTATGAGATTAATGTGCAGGGCACTTTGTTTAATAATAAAAAGTATTTTAAAATTTATTTGTATGCATATTTATACATTTTATGTCCTGGGGACGGAAATGGCACCCATTCGGCGGAATGACCCCACAGACTCTCTTCATTATTTGTTCCAAAAGGAATAACGATAAAATGAATCGCCAAAAACGAAAAACAGGCCGTTTTAGTTGGTTTTTCGTTTTTTGATTCTGACACAAAAAACGGTTATTTGGTTTTCGTTTTGAAACAAAAAACGAATAAACGGTATTTTGGTTTTAGTATTACGGATTATCCACAGATACCCAGACCCCCATGGGCTACTTTTATTTTGAAGGCTTTACCTGTTACTATCCCTGCCTATCGTTTGAAATGTGGAGGCTGTATGACGTTTTACAAACTCATTTACAAACCACACAAACGCCCACGCAGAAAGAAGTTCCTTATATAATGAGGCTGTTCCTACTGTCAAACTCTAAAGGAGCAACAACATGCACATAATCAGTAGGGTGAGTAGGCCTATTCTGTATTTTCAATATTCTGTGTAAGTTTAAGATGACAAAATCCAGCAAAGACAGAGACTGATGGTTGATGATGCTTTAGAACACAATTTTTAATGCCTTCTGTAAATTCAAACAGTGAATTAACATGTCATAAATACCTTGATTGAATTGAGAAATGCTTGTGTTTTTTAATTTTATTTAGTAATTGATTGAATGATCTAATGTGACATGGACTTAAACTTAACACCTGTAATCAGGGACTTCTATTAATTTAGTCACTTTTGTGTGCCAATTAACAATGTGAACACTGAGCAGTCATTGTTCAAGGTAAATGTCAGCTTAGGTCAGACACGAAACAAGTCATTATTATTCTAAAGGAGTTTTTTTTATACAAAGAAAAACAAGCAAATTACATTTTATTTTATTTCTGTAGAAAGGAGGTATTGAAAAACTACCTGACAAGGTAGTTACAGTAGCATCCACACTGTATGAAAATGCTACAAGCGATCAACTGTGTAAAATGACACCTTTTCGATCTTTTGTCTCCAGTTTCATTCTAACATCACCGTGACATTCCTGGTTATTATAATTTTGCTTTGCCTATTGGTATTGTACCATTCAATTAAAGATAAATAACATTAGTAGACCTATTTGTAGTGGTAGTAGTAGCTACTATCACATTCCAATGAGCAGTAGTAAATGTATGAATACTGACAGTCAACCTCTCCTTAGCTTCTCTTTCCGGTGTTGGTTCTGCTCTACCTGTCGCCGGTGGATTCACCCACCTTTGAGTACCAAGACTCGTCCTCCAAAGAAATCCTCATTTGTGACATGTGTCCACCCGGCACGCACAAGGCTTCGCCATGCACCCCACCACGCCCACTCAATGCGCGCCGTGCGGTTCAAACCACTTCGCTGAGTTGTGGAACTACCTGTCCAGGTGTCTGTACTGCAACAACTTCTGCTCTGGCAACCAGGAAGTGGAAAAGGAGTGCTCAGCGGTCAGCAAAGAGGGATTCTACTTACAAGATGACTTCTGTATGGCACACTCAGAGTGCGAGCTCGGACATGGTGTTAAAACCAAAGGTATAGGGGAAAGATAGCTTCTTGTTTTACTTGGGTTTTTTTGATTAATTTGCTTCAATTGTAGTGTTATGTGCTGAAATACATTTAAAACCTGACATATACGTGTTTTCTCACATAATAAATGTGCATATTTATATTGAGAATGAAACATGTTCGCAGTTCGTGTGAATTTTAGGTCGCATAAATGAAACACGACTGTTCTTATTTGCATTTATATCTACATTTACATCTTTACAAACAAACAAATATAGCAAAATAAACAATGCGTCATTCACTTTATTTTTCTTGCATGACCCGATACAATTGGATAAAAGTTTGAAGTATAGATCCTCGAAGAAGAAAGTGATGAAATACGCAAGATCTCGTGGGCTCTGATGGAGCCACAACGTATTTAAAACATTGTAATGACCCTAAAAATTGTCGTTTTCTTTAGGTACATCACAAACCAATACTGTTTGTGAAGCATGTTCCGATGGCTACTTCTCCAACTCGTCTTCTGCTGTGGATTCGTGCGTAAATCACCAGAAATGCGCAAGCGGACAGACTGTGCTCCTCCCGGGCACCGTTTACCAGGACGCGGTGTGCGGTACTTGCAAGGATCTTGAAAATGGAGGTGTGTACCTTTTTTTTTGTTTGTTTGTTTTTTACAGTTTATTTTAAATGCCCATGGTTTAATTAGGCCTATACAATTTATAGCAGAATTTGAAGTCATCAAGGCAATTTGGGCAATTTTATGGTCGTGGGCCTACGACAAATTACAACAAAGTTTGGATTTCAAAGTCACATGGTACAACTTTATTTCTCAGGTGAGACGCTGAGGAAGTTCCTCTCAGGATTCTTCAATATGCACAGGATGCGGGTGGGAAAAATGAAGAAATTTGTCGCCAGGTGAGACGACAATCTGATTACCTCTGTAAATCGCTTCTCAACGTCCTCCTTCTAACCTATTATCAACTACTTCATTCACCCCTAAATCACTTAACGTATAGACACCATCATCTCCCGGGCACCGTTTACCAGGACGCGGTGTGTGGTACCTGCAAGGATCTTGAAAATGGAGGTGTGTACCTTTTTACAGTTTATTTTAAATGCCCATGGTTTAATTAGCCTATACAAAGCAGAATTTGAAGTCATCAAGGCAATTAGGGCAATTTTATGGTCGTGGGCCTACGACAAATTACAACAAAGTTTGGATTTCAAAGTCACATGGTACAACTTTATTTCTCAGGTGAGACGCTGAGGAAGTTCCTCTCAGGATTCTTCAATATGCACAGGATGCGGGTGGGAAAAATGAAGAAATTTGTCGCCAGGTGAGACGACAATCTGATTACCTCTGTAAATCGCTTCTCAACGTCCTTCTTCTAACCTATTGTCTTCTTCATTCACCCCTAAATCACTTAACGTATAGACACCACCATCTCTCTCCAACAGGTACATTATTTATCCGTCAGATTACACGACTCCCATCAAACCTCAGAGAGAGGCTCTCCAGGATCAAATCAGAGCGTGGCTGCTCCAGGCTCCAGTGGAGGAGCTGCGCAAACTGCCAAAGATGCTGAGGGCCACGCAGCTCGTATCCATGGCAGATAAACTGCGGAAGAGACTGAATGAGATTGAGCAGCAGACCCCAAACTGTACCTTGCTGATGTAGTCTAAAAGACTGCCAAGAGTCCAGATGTAGCCTATTACCTTCAGTGTTTTTTTGTATAAATTAAACGTTGGTCAGACTATTACTCGATTTAAGTGACTACAGTACAAATTTTGGAGAAACCTCACAAGTAAATTGTGGCATTACTCAGATGTTACATAATAGGCAGCTGACTAACGTAGCCTACTGTAGAAACTTTTGTTAGATATGAAAGTGAGAATGTGTAATATGTTAGAAATGTGTGAAGTTCTGTAAAAGTGTGTGATATAAAACTGAAACATTTCACCTTCCACGTGCAACTAAATAAAGTACATGTTGTAATTCAAAATCACCAAGCAAGATAACTGTGTCCGCCTTCGCAGTATTGGAACCTGACTGTAATTTAAACAAATCACCACGTGGTGTCGCCCTCTTCCCTCTTGGTCATTGTGGCCCAAAACAGTTTTTTTTTACAAACATTATCAGACAGTGAAGTGAGTGATAATATTTTATTCATGTACACATTCATATATTTGCCATAATACACAATCAAAAACGGTTTGCCTTTCTTCCAAATACTAGCCTATATTGCACTGTCCAAACAAGCAACAAATAACAGCGCCCCTTTTCTCATTGACTTAACATGTCACATCATGGTTCATCAAGCGAAATGTTACCTGAAAGAATTCGGCAATTGTGTTTTTCTTAATAAAATAGTTGTAAATTAGTGGACAAAATTTAATAAAGCTGTGAAATAACTCATTGATAATTGAATGTCAGGATCCCAAATAGATCCATGGCCAGATGTGACCTCAGGGTAATAAGACTTCTCTCAATCATGATTTTCTTGTTAGTTTTTTTATTCATTATTTGGCTCTATACCAACATACATTGTGATATTCCATGCGTTTGTGCATCCCCCACTGTTACAATGCATAGGCCTATGAATTATAATTATTTCTACCTTTTTGTTTTTTTTTCCAATGATTTATTATTATTGTTGTTATAATAATAATAATAATAATAATAATAATAATAATAATAATAATAATATTATTATTATTATTAATTATTATTAAAATACAGTAGCCTATCTAGCTACTGTATTTTATGCCGATATTATCAATTGGGAGTAGTGTTGGTAATGCAGCCTATTTACAGCCCCTCCTCCTGCAATAGCATGGGATTGGGACCCCGTGGGAATCCCGCAAGGACCGCCAGAGGTCCCTGGTTCCCAGCTTGGGAACCTCTAGTGCTGCCTGCTCATTAATATCTGTCTGACACCATCTTCACCAACGCCCCCTCCTGCCACGCCACACCGCCCCGGCATCGCATCGGCTCCCTGGCTGTCGCATCACCGAGAGGGGAGGGGCCGCAGTTTCCACTATTGGCTGCTCCTGTATTACCGACAGCTTTACGGTAGGGCCACGGCCAGAGAGGATGCGCGTGAGCGGTGGTCTTTTTTTATCTCTCTGAAGCGCAGAATCTGCCAGGTTTCAACATGATTTTAAGGGGACTCTAGCGGGTTTTCTTCTGTACTGTTTCTTCCGCACACAACTCTGAACCGCGCGCTGCTTAACCCGAAAAGAGATGCGCGCAGATAAACGCGGATACATTATCCGGACACCGCGAGAGGAGGAGAGGAGCATGTAACCGGGAGAAACGCACCGGCGGCACCACCTGACACTTCCCCCTCTCGCTGCTTGTTTCCCCATTATTGTAGGCTTTTTGCTGTGTTGACTGAACTCTTCTCCTTGGATTTGGATTTTACATTCAGCAAAATGAACGAAGAAGTGTCAGAGGTCCCCAAAGAGCTCCTGGGTAAGAACAGACACGCAATTTGTAGCCATGTGTCCAGACTGGAACGATCACTGAGACAGCCTCTATCAGATTCCATACGCCCAGTGTGCATGTGCTCCTGAGTGAGTTTAGTAGTGACCTTGTTGAACTGCTACAGTAAAACATATTCCAAGCATAATATGCAGCCATAGTGATTGTTTCTGAGAAACAATAGTAATGCTAGTAGTTCCCATAGTGTTCATAGCATATAACCCATATTCCTGCAGGGCCAGGTTCGTTGTGAAATCCTTTTGTGGTCATTTATGTCCTTACAAAAACTAAAAGACATTCCTTCATGGTGCAACAGTCAAAAACAGACATGAATTTTTCCAGGATAAACCAGCTGTTCATAATGCCTCCACACATCTTCAGTGAGACTGTGTAGCTGCAGTAAAGCTTGAAGCTGTGTAGACATGGGTGCTTGTACTGTTAATATAATGTGGACTGTACAGCCTATATTTGGAAGAAAAGCTAAATAGTTTAGATGAGTGGCCAGCCTGTTATACCTCTGCATGCAACTTACAGGCTTATTTTCCCCACAGTAACCATGGTCCACTCTTACATCTTTTGCCTGGGGCGTTGGAAACCCTCACTCGTTCTGTCCTTCTGGCTAAAGTCTGCCATGTTTCTCATGACTTGTTTGCACTGATTGTGGACATACACCTTAGAGTCCTGCAGGCTGTAAGGCTCAAGCTCAGGGTCTCTTTGTTTGGCAAAGTACCTCAGTTTTTAACACCTCTGTGTAATGTTGGACAAGCACAAGCTCTTTCTCCCTCTCTTGTGGACATATGCGAGCCCACAATGTCCCTTTGGCTCCATTTATTGGAGAGGTGAAGTGCACACTTTGGATGAGGCTTCAAGGAAAATGCTAGGTCACTTGGTCAGGCATACATTCATTCGCTGAGTCACAGAAGTCCTCAGCCAGCCAGTCATTTAAATCCCTGTGCTCTCACAAAACTATCATATGTTGTTTGAGCTCTTATTAGTTATTAAGGATCAGAAGCTAGAGGACAAAAGTAATATAATTTTTTCCACTTAATGTGCACATAGCAGTATCTTCTTTAACCTGTTAACATTCAGTATAAACCTTCTGTTTCCAACTAAGTAGCTATAAGATTTAAAAAATAATCTTCCACTTTGCATGACAATATCGTATTCTGTATATTCTGTATTGGCTTGTTCCAGCTCTTCATTGAAGCTCTACAATGTTCAAAATATTCAAACCCAAGACTCAATGTCTGCTATGGCTGCACATATGGAAATATTGTATCATTTTATACACAACTCTCCCCAACATATTAGCCTGGCATGTTTGGTATCAATGGACATTTTGGGATTTGAACTACAATATTGCAGAAATTGATTATTCTCCTGCTGACACTTTGAAAACCTGTTTAAATGGGGAAAAATGATGCGTTTTTTCCTGATTTCTTATGATCCAGCTTCCACTCAAACTTAGAGTCAGCAAGTTCTCTGTGTTAATCCCCTCTATTCCAGAGTTTTCCTGATCCTGTCGGACAAACTTGCCCAACACTGTGCACTTAACGAGGAATTTAGTTTGCCATGATCTTACTGTCATGTGGTGTTGTCTGGGTTAGTATATAACCAGCCATTGTTTGAAACATTTCGCTGGTGCCTGTGATTCAACATCATACAAGATCACTTTTCGCATCCAGCGCACACAAGGAATTTCAGCATGATGCTGCAGATGGAAATGCCATGGGCAAAAATACAGCTCAGTTACAGAAGATGTTACGATGTGCTTTTGCTGTTAGAGGAATTATGTTGACATTTTCTGCCCTTGCATCTGCCTGGTCTTGTAGGCAATGATCAGCGTAGGACTAGCTGAGGATGCATTGACATTAACAGCTTTTGAGGAAGTAACGTGGAGCATTGAGGTGCACACATTCAGAAGCAGTGTTTGGTTGCTAAAAATATGTTTTGCTGACATGTACTCAAACATATATGTTATATGATATCAGGGAAACATTATCCTTTAAGTGACAAGTTAAAGAAGTGACTCTAGTAAGCCATCAGTTCAACAGGCAGTTTAAGCTGTATCTTTGAGCAGTCAGCCGTGTCATGCTGTGTCAAAACAGAGAAAACAGGAACTCTGTGTTGTATATTGAAGAGTTAGAAACATCTTTCTTTCAGTTTGCTGAGAATGCTAACATGCCTTTCACCTGCATGTTTTGATTACAGCCCGTAAACTAGCTTCTGTTTGTATGAGGGATGAGCTAAAGCTAGAGACGATTAAGGAAAAGAGGGCCAGATTGAGGTAGGGGGAGCAGAGCAAAGCACAGCTGATATTAGTTTGGTCTTTGAGATCCTGTGGGTGCTCGCCATTGAACTTGAACAGCAAGTTAACACAAGTTAGCTGGTGTTAAATGCAAGAACCTAGAATGGTTTTCTCTCACAGTTACTTGATTTGCCTGATATGCATAAAACAACATCCCAATATTCTTGGGTTTCATAATGATTAATGTAATACTTCATGTGCTATTTCAATGATCTTAAACACCTGTGATCGTTAAACAAACTGGATCTAATCAGTGACATCATCAACAAACAAATTTGGAATGGCTGAGAGTCAGTGAATTGGAGAATGACTTTATGTGCTTGTGAATTGTTTGTTTGAGCTTTTACAAGGCCATAGTTCTCCCATTTCCCCACCTTACACACGAGTCCCTACTGATATCCATCCTAGTGTGACCTAGTGCAAATGCAGATGGCTGGTAAAATTTCCACTCCTGTCACAGTTTTAATGAATGAATTGATTCAGTGTAAAAATTATATATGGGAGTCTGTCAGGAGCTTTTTCTGTCTGGGACCCAAAACTGCCTAGGCTCATTAAATCATACCAGGTTTCATTTTGTGTAGAAACCCTTTAGAGACATCTCTGTGACTCACTGGTTGTCTAAAGCTATACTTTTGGAACTGCTGCAGCAGGAATTGGTGCACATTGGAGTTTATTTAGCATGCCTGGCAGATGAACCACTTTGCCTAATTATAAGTTTCACTTTGATCTGATGATGGTTTGAGGAAGCCTGTAGGCGAGGATATGTGTGAGCCAGCACAGATGTACACACACAGAATCCCTCTCTGTCTCAGACACATGTGCACAGACAACATCAGCTGCTGTGTGGTGGGTGGATGAGGAGCATTGAGAGGCGGCTGACCCAGTTCTGCTCGCCAGTTCCAGTTGAAGGCTCATACTGGGTGTCAATCTGAACAGTGTAACACACACTCAACGTATTGTTCTTTGTGTATGTTTGTGTTTCAGTATACTGTGTATTTGAGGTGCATTTATACATTTATGGATTAATGTTATTTTTAATGAATTGATTGATTTATAAAATATCAGAAAGTATGGAAAAATGGCAATTCACAAAGTCCTAAAGTGATGTCTTAAATTGCTTCTTTTGTCAAACCCTCATGTTTTCAACTTACAGTTATAAAAAAAAAAACAGAGAAAAGCAGCAAATTCTTTAATTTGAGAACCTGGAACTTCTCAGTCCACCACTTTAAGCCAGGCCAAAATAGCTGAATGGGTATTGGAGGGTTTGCCATGATGACCTTTAGAACCTATATTCATGTCCACCTCAAAATGGTTTTAATAGCGCCATCATCAGAGCAAAATTGTGATTAGTCCTATAATTTAGAATTTTTCCCATCAGCCTCAGTTGCGCTTTGTGTTTAGTGGCAATCAGCAAATGTTAGCATGCAAACATGGTAAATATTACACTTGCTAACCAGAAGCTGGTCATCATTGTTGTTGTGAACAGGTTAGCATGCTAAAGTTAGCATTTACCTCAAAGCACCCCCGCGTCATTTTGCGACCAGGAGTCTGAAGTCATGCTCCACATAGATATAAATGGAAAGTGAAATGCAGTCTGAAAGCACCATTAGTCTTGTTGCTTGATAAATGGCCTGAATAATTCATTGATTGTGGTTTACTATATTTTCTGTTGATCTAACTAATCTTTTCTGCACATACATAAGTCATACATAAGTATGTATGTGAAGACGTGTGAACACTTTGTTCAGTTTTTTACTAGTTTGTCTGGCGGTGTGTCAGAATCAATGGTGACAGTTTCACATCTCACCCACAGACAATGAAAAATGAGCCCAAATCTGACGCAAAGAACTCCGTCTTCAAAAGTGGGATTCATGATACGCAAATTACTACATCAAAGATTATTCTGCCCGTGTTGCGTTGGGGAATTATTCCCCTTGTGGCAGAAACGCTCTCATCTGTCTGTGCTTTCCTGAGGAAGTAGAAATGGTGATATTTTGACTCAAGTTGACTATTTGAGTTGTAGATGAGTCTTTGTGGGAAAGAGTCTACAAAGTAAAGATCAATTGTCTCTTCTCCTCTCTGTTATATTTTTAATTTAATAATAACATTAACATTCAATGCACAGATATACAGTTTTTTTTTAAATCTCCTGTAATTCTATCTCCCCTTCCCTGTGTAGAGAGTGTGAGAGATGCAGTGGGGAGGAAGGTGAAGCTGTCACTGAGGAAGAGAGTCAAACTGGAGATCAAAGGAGACAAGACGGAGAACAGAGTCTTGGTGAGTCAACTCCAGCTGCTTTCAAGCTACTTGTTCATTAAGGGAAGTAAAAAATGTGTCTGTCTTTTTGTCCCACATTTCTCTGCTCTTGAAATTTACAGGATTCATTTAAGAGCATCAAAACCTCCCTGCCTTTATCTCACTGATCCTCAGCACTTGACAGACGTTCATTTTTTTCAACCTACAGCGAGCACCACTTCACCGCATTGTCACTGTCTTTCATGGTCAAAATATCAAAACTGATTCCAAAAAGCATCATTATCTTTCAGTCCCTCTGGTCACATTCACTTTAAGTGGAACCAGCATCATCTTAGCTGCAGAGACGCTTCCTGCACTTGAATCTTTGCTCATTTATAAGAAGGTTTTATAAATGATTGCTATTAACTGGGTCATTTTATTTTCACCGCAGGGTATATACTGTATGTGCCAAAGTTTTAAGTGCGTATTGCACAAGAAAGTGTTGCACAAGCTCTGAATTACTAATAATTTATCACAGTTTGATGAATTGGAGGAAATAAGTCATTGATTCAATAGCCCTTCAGCCCTGTTCCTTTACCTTATATTTGTTTTCAGTTTGGCAAATTAAAAGTATGAAGAAAAAGGTATTTACACTTCTTGCTTGCAATTTCCCTATGGATGAAGAACCTCCTTTTTTACCCTTGATTTCTAAGGACATTTATGGATGTTTATTCATGACAGACATCAGAGATAGTGATGTCCTTGTAAAGTGTGAGTCACTGAATCTAAAATGATGTGTTTATTATGTCTGTGTTCAAAAGTTAAGATTTCAAGAAGGAATATTATTTTTGACAACAATCAGGTGCCAAGGTTTAAAAGTACCTTAATTGCCTGCATGAGCTTAGTGCCACTGCTGCTACCAATGACCAATGTGTTGATCAGTGGGTCTGACTACAATAACTAACTTCCTGTTGTTTTCAGAACACCGGCCTCTACCTGTCCCTTTCACTCCATGCTGTTCCCCCCCCCCCCTTACAGTCTAACCCAGAAGTTTTCAAACAGTGAGCGATGCCTCACCTTCAATTCCCGTGCGCCCCCGGGGATGTGTGCCTTGCAGTTTGAAAACTTCTGGTTAATAAATTTACAGCGGTCTTTATTTAGCCTTGATGAAAAGTCACACAATAAAAAACAATAAAAGCAGCTGCTGTGTGTTAAGAACATTGGCCCAGTGCTGAGGTAATTCATTCATCCAGTCACACCTCAGACTGTGTGTCCACTTCCGCCCTCAGTGTGTCTATTGACAGGTAGAAATGGAGATCAGACCAACTGCAGGCCATGGAGCAGTAAATTCACTAAATGCTAAATAATTAATACCTAGTGGATCATTAAAAATGCATATTGGCTCTTTCTGGGCTTAAAACGGATAATGAACTCAAGATAGTTAAGACAGCTCTTACCTTCGTAAATCTGCATGTGAGCAAGGTCCAAGTTTGACGGTTGAATCAAAAAGCTTTCAGTTGCTGTGAATGAAACTGCACAACTTTTAATACGTGAGGCTCTGAGTGGAACTCAGTGGAATGGAGATGCTTTTAGTTATACAACTCTGTGTGGAATAGACAAAAGAAATTGGGTAGAAGAGAAAGTTTTAAAAGCTATGTGGAAAAGGCACGGCCAAGTTGTTGCTTTAGGATGTGATATTGTGGGACATTAACAGAACTATCAGCTAGAACCCCTGGGCATGTTTAACTGAAATATACAGGCTTCAATATGGATGTCAGCAGAGAGAGAGGTGTGAGACAGAAATGATGAGCTTCTCTTTCACATCTCCTGCACCTGCTAAATGATCTGGGAGCACGCTGAGGTGGGAAGCAGAAGGAGAGAGCGAGTTCCTATGTAAGACAATTGCACTTTTCAGTTTATGTAATGTAATCATTAAGTAGAGACATGCCATTAATGCTGGAATTCACAGCCATTGATTTTACATTGGCAAGGAATATGAGAATCTACAGCAACATTTATTTAAATCTCTATGGGATATGTATCATGTATGTGTTCTAGTTTTCTTCCAATATAGTCTAACAAAGCATTAATCTTCACTTTAAATTCTAGTATTTTTCAACCAGGCTCTTATTCTTGACCTCACCTCTTTTTATAAATTTGGGAAAAGTGACTCCAGCTAAACAACCTATATAAAGATTTCCAAATATACTTAAAGTTACCCAGATTTGTGGCAAAATAAAATAAAAACAATCCTGTTTCTATAATGTAATCTAGTCCAGTACGTACTTCATAAAACAATGCAAAGAAGTGGGAGTCAGTACTGGGAAGGGAGGAATTCCAGTCGAGTGATTCTGGTATTTCATCCAGACGCAGAGCATGAGAATGACTCGGTGAGTTTGTATCAACGCTGTGCTTGACCAAGCTGGACAAATAAACCACTGTCTGTTGTTCTGCTGAAAAACAGAGTTTGAGAAACTGATTATGGAGAAAGTGGCTCGGAGAGAGCACAAACATGTCATGGACTTATTAAACTTTCTAATGTTAGACATGATGAAAGAACAATATATTAACAGACTGTTTTGAGTTCATTTGTTGTAATCAAATAAATGTTGGCTGTAAAGTGAAACACAGTCTCAAGTGTTTCTGAGATGTGTGCAAGCATAATGCAGCAAAATGCTCCTGATTTTACACAAGAACTGGCGGTTACTTCTCATCCTCAGAAAATAAATACTTGTATATTATCTTCCGTGGGTCTGGATGGAGATCTTTAAAGTAAAAAAATAGATGATGTCATCAGGGTGATTTTTTTTTGAGGGCTTGAAACCTCAAATGTTTAGAAATAAAAAAATTGCAATACCAGCTGGAAATGCGGAGTGTGGTGATCTCTAGTCAGGGAAGGGTGGGTGGAATTTGTGTCACATCTTTATTAGCAGCTTCAGACAGTACAAAATCAACACTGCTGTCTCTTGACATTGAGTTAATCTGTGTGACTAATAGGAGTTAAAAAAGTGACTAATTTAATTGACTGACTATTTTTTGCTGCCTGCTTCCTGTGGCTGTGTGTGGAACATACATCTGTGGCTGTGATATTGAATCTCTGAACTTCAGACAATATTACTGTATTTACTTCGATGTGTCTGTTATCACTGTCTTTCCTCTTCCTGTTTACAAAAAAACAACAACATGTGGTTGTATTTGTCACACAGCTGAAAGAGTTGTCTTCAATTTCCAGTTTGACATTATGTTGTAATCCATGAGAATGAATGTTAAAGACTTTGAACAAATCTGGCCATCCCAGTGTGGTATTTCCAAATATAAATCACCTCAAATGTCAAACACAGAACCCATCTCTCTCCCCCTGGGATTTACAGTCCACATTTGATGTTTTTTATTGACGTTTATTGAACTTCCCTTGTCAGATTACTGCATCCACATTCACTAGAGCTCTTGTTTTACTGTTCAGATAATGAAGGGAGGAATATGGTTATTTCTACTATCAGTTTGCTTGTCTGTCAAATACATTCAAGGCTTTCCTCCTTTTTCCTGCTGACCTTTGCTTAGACTGGGAGTGGAGTACTACAGTGCCGGAGGCATCTCTTAAGCACACTAAAGCTTGATAGAGACAGTCATCTCCCTCCTTTGAAGACGGAGGCATGAACGAGGTAGAGATAATAACATCAGTCCATCAAACAAACCCTGGGGAAGAGTAGAGGAGGGTGGATAGGAGAAGGAGGTGAGAGGAGTACAGGGCAGAAAGGATGCAGGGAGGAAAAAGAAAAGAATAATGAAGAAAGGAAGCTGCACACTGTAAAAGTGTACAGTGTGGCAGACAGGTATAATCAGGGTCATCGTGTGAAGCTGGAACGAAAAGAGACAACCCAGTAAACATTTGCTCATTGAAAAGATTTTAACACCTAGTGACAGAGGTAAAAAAAATGTTAATGGTGTTTGTATGTAAAATCAGGAGATACACATTCAAATCAGTATCACAACTTGTTGGGGTACACATTTCTATTGTAATGTTTGGCTTTTTATTTACTTATTTCTTTTATGGACCTTAGTCTGGTCCAGACACAACTGTTAGATGGATTGCAATCAAATGTGGCACAGATGTTCATATTTGCGTCAGGATTAACTGTAATCACATTGGTGAATACTTGAGTTTACATTTCCACTATTCAGGGAAATGTTTAATTCGTCAAATACTTTATGAAGAAATACCTGCAGAACTAATGACATCATCCTTTAGGTGTACATCACGTTTAATGCTAATTAGCAAATGTTAACATGCAAACACACTAAACTAACTTTTTAAACATTAAAAATGGTAAACATCACCATGTTAGCACTGTAACACTGAGATCCAAGCACCGCTGTTCCTATGTAACCGTAGCCTCAAGGAGCCACTAGTATGGCTATGAGTCTTAGTCTTGGTATTAATCTTATCCCCTATCTTTCCAAACTCTTGACCAAGTGTTTTAGTTGCCTAACCTTAACCGTACCTTAACCATGTTACATTTGCCAAGATCTTTTCCCAACCTTAACCATGCCATGGTTGCAGTGTACACATATTGTAGAACATGTGCATTTGAAAAAATTGGTACCTGATGTAAAAAATATCCTTTATCCTTGAATCCAGAGAGATTTTAGCAAAGAGAGTTTAGCAAAGGCATCCAATATAAACGTATGGTATATTATTTAAGGAGCTCTACTCCCATGATTGTGTCTGACCTGGAGATCATAGTTCTTTCTGTTGTCCTGCCATTAGCCATGTGTCAGTGTTACTCATTTACAGATACTTGACTCCCATTCAGAACTATGATTCTAGACGTTGGCGTAGTGTCCAACTTCCTCTTGATCTCCTCGTGTGAATAAAAGAAGTTGTATGGGCGTCTGTTTGTCCAAGCCAGAGACTGCCACCAATAGTTAACTGCTTTATTCTGTCCCATTGTTTGTTTTGTATGTGGGAGTGGCACTGACACAGCACAGATGACACAGTGTGAAATTAATCAAAAAGCCTATGGTATCCAGTCTCCTGTAGGCTGTTAAAGTATTTTTTAATAGTCTGGCTACTTTCTTTACTGAAAGGATATAAAAAATGCTGTGAGTGTATTTCTATGTTTAGATTTTAGTTATTGTTGGATCTGGTTGGTTGGTCACTAGATATTTTCCCGTGATCACCGAATGATGACCCAAGTGAAGCCCTGGAAGAAAAATCAATTAGATTAGAATTTGTATGTTGATATGATAGTTACTGGTGAAAGATTTTCCATTGCAATGTTGTAATTTTTACATTGTATGAGATCAAATGAAAATCAGATACAGCAATCCTTCTTAGACCTACAATACAACTTTTAGAGTACGTAGGGGGTCATGTTGACAATTAACAGTATTTGTGTTTGCATCTGTGATTTGGCTATATCACTGACATCTTTTCTCATACAGTATTTATTTGTCTATATGCTACAGTATTTTAATTTAGTATTAAAGACCTAAAGGTCAATGTATTGTCACTTTTTCATTAGAAAGTTAAACACGTTAAATGCAGTACCCTCTTACATTCTGAAGAGCAAACATTTAGCTCAGACAACTTTGTTCACAATGTGGAGACATCATTTTCCCCCCCTCCTTTTCTTTTTTTTCTACAAGTCATACAGTGGGTGTATTTTGAGGATGTGTGGTCCAAGCTCAGTCTGACAAAAACACAGTGACTTTACAGGAGACTTCCCTGACTAACTAAATCTATTTATAGGTTTACTTTCTTTTATTGAGGTTGGAAATCATTTTGTACACAGTATGCATCTCTGTATTACATAGCTGAGTGGACACGGACATAGAAATACTGTTCTTTGTCCTTTTACCGAGATTCAGCCCCAGTTCAAACAGTTATAATATTGTTTAGCACATAGTTAACTCTGCTTCAAGGTTTTCTGCTATATGCTGTGCTGTGGGTACTATTAACATAATTGGGTGACATTCAGAGCTAACGGGGCAGAAAAAATGTGTCAAACAGGTCACCATTTCCCTGCTGAGTATATACTGCAGTGACTGTATAGGCCACTGTAGAGTTGTCTTTAATGATTTGTGTTCTGTCAAATGAACTAGATTAGACTCTTGCAATTACACTTACAGTTGCAATTGTGTGTTACACTTTAACTGGAGAGGATTAAGTTGAAATAGAAAATATTCTTAATTCATTATTAAGCTTAACAATTCAGGTTTGCTTGGAAGTGTTACACAAAACCAAAAAACAGAAGACGTATGAAGTAAGTATTAAGTAAGTATGAAAGATCCTAAAAAACACATCACAATAATTCTTGAGGCTGATTTGCTGTGTCATACTATGACCAATTCAGCCAGAGCTGTCTTTAAGAATAGGCTGAATGTAGATACTAATTTAGATTAGTCAGGGGGTCTAATTTTAGCACACTGTGCATCCACTCCATGCCATCAGTCAGCTTTTGTCAGGCTCTTTGAGAGTGGTTTGGTTTCTGTAAGTGGTGGAACAGCTGCGCAAAAATGAGCACGGAGCAACAACATACACATTATTTCTGTTGTGTATACAGTGGTGTATGCATTGAGTAACTTCAGAAAAAACATTCCCATTGTGGCTGTTCTCTGAATAAGGTTGAACATTCTCATCATGTCCTATAGCCTGTTCACGGACAGGCACTTTTTTAGAGGCTGAGTATCTATCAGTCTCTGTATTGTAGTACTCTCCAATAAGCTGAATAGGCATTTTTATAGCAAGGCTTAGCATGTTTACAGCCCACAATACCCTACAAAAGGCTCCCTGGAGAGATATTAACCAGCCACATGCAAGCCCCGCCCACAGCCATTCATCTTCATTATCTCATAGGTCAAGGTCATTGTCACTCAGACAATCTTAGTAATATGATTGACCCTGCCTGAGGTCGTTGGTTTGATAGGTTTGGGTTTTATAATCTCATAGTACTGACTTCCAATGTGTCCGGTTTCAACCACGGGATGAAAAGGAAAAAAGAGGAGGCGTTACTTCATGGAGATGTTTTTGCCCTCTTCAATTTCAATAACAAGTTTTGGATTCAATCTGCACATTTTTGCTGCATATGAATAAGGTCAACTGATCTAACTGGTCTGACTGGTCCTGTCCCTTGTGAGTCCTGCTTGGTCTTACTGTGGGGAAAGTGGCCGTTGGGTGTTTATGTTGCACATGGCCTGGTTGGTACAGTCTGCTCTGGATGTAGTTGAATGGGGTTTGTAGGTCACAGCAACAGTCAGCATTGATTGGATAATAATGACATTTGTGCACCATGTCATAGTAAACAGCCACAAAACACTCAGGTCTAATCAGTGTGATGTTTTCTGTCAAAACAATGAAGCCTGAATGATAAAAATAAGACTGTCTGTGTCTCCTACAGAGAGCCTAACCTGTCATTTTAGTTGCCTTAATGTAGCAAATTTCTCTTTAAACTCATCTTAATCTTGAGGATTATTCAGATCACAAGTTTTAAACCTGATCAATACAGGTCATACTCTGCCACAAACATTTGCTGGCACACATGCAACAAAACACTTGCACTGACTTCAACACCAACGCTGTCATATATTTTTGCCGCATGGTCAGTTTTTATGGTGTCCTTGCAGTTGATGTTGCATAGCTGTTATAAGCGTTGCCTTCTGCAAACTGCTAACCTACTTCTTTCATTCTGTGTTTTTAAATTTATGTCATTGTTTTATTTGATTGTATTGTTTTATTTTTGTCATACAGTACACAGAGATGAGCAGGTTCAAATACAACGCAGCAGACATTGTGGGTCCTTTGTGTGCATTCATCACAGATTACTGTGATATTTAGTGATATTTGAAGTAGATTCAGTGATAGTCCCAGTTAATTTGGGATAAAAGTTTTTTCCTCCTAAAATGACCTTTCTTTCCTGCTGAGCATTTCCCACCCAATTCAAGGTACTTTTCCCCATTCTGTTTTCTATTTCCAGATGCCTTTGAAATGCATTAGGTCCCATTATGGTCCCTACAGGAAACCCATTATTAGTTTTACTTCACCTACATCTTCTATTGGTCATTTTTACTTTGATTGTATAAATCTAATCATGAGAGGACATTTGCTTAACTTTGGGGGAAATATCATGATCTAAATAGCTGTGGTGTTATCATTGAAATCAGTGTTCAGCACTGTGTTCGTTTTAGCAAGTGCGTTATTAGTGCCGCCTGATGTTATCTACCCACTCCAGAGGGAAACCATGGGTAATGCCAACAGCGCTCAGAATGAAATCCCCCTCCCTCCTCCCTCTCCCGCTCTGCCTTTGTCTATCCGCTGTTCCTTTCTTCTTCTTCTCGCTCTTGCTTTTTCTCTGTCATACCTGCGTATGTCTCTCTCTCTCTTTGACAAAGCACTGCACTTCAGTTTGAGGAGGTGTTGCCACTCTGGTTTTCTTTGTTACTTGAGTTGCAAAAATAATAGTCTCTCCACCTCTGCTCTCTTTTTTCTTTCTCTGCTTTTCTCCGTCTCACTTGTTCATCTATGTGGTCTGCAGCAATATCCTATTTACCCAGAAACCTTGGCTCACAATCACATAGCTACACACACACACACACACACACACACACACACACACACACACACACACACACACACACACACACGAAGCCTCCTCTCCATTGTGTCTGGCTGCTAGCTGGCATGCTGATGAATGAATGAACCCTTGTGATTATTCCTTATCTCTATAACCTAAACACACAGAGCCTTTTTAGAGGACGCCCTGCAGGCTGACACCTTTCTAAGAGGAAGCCCCCCATATCACTCCCACCAGAGTCCAGTTTCTAAAAGCCTGGATATATCGAGTGTCAGAGGGCATCTTGCCAATCTGGACTAATAATCTCAATCTGAAAGCACAATCATTTAATCCCTCCGCCTGGCCTTTTGAATGCGTGGTCAGCCTCGGCTTTGCACACATTTGGGAGTTGACTGAATATTTAATGCTTATTAGTGAGGCCATGATACACAGGCAACATGCAGAGGTAATATAGCCTATATGGTAACATGCTTTAAATTACTGTTATGTGATGGTATCCTATTCAATAAAAGTCTATTTTTCTTTTACACTCTTAAGACAAATTGTCAGCTGCTGAAGACAGATTGTCTTGCCTCAAAAGTGTTTCATGTTTTAATTTTCAAGCTTACATTGTGTGTCTAATTTGTCATTGAACACATCGTGCCTATTCGTTGACACTTTGTATTGTCACTGAAAACAAAGCAAGCGACATTAGCAATAAAAATAAATTGCAAACTAAACGATGAAATGTAACACAATCAGACACCACATTTATTCATGCCTCAGCTCGCTGTAGCTGTGGTCTGATGAGAGCATCCAATCAAATCTGTTCAGGAAGTACCACAGTCAGCCGCCTTTGTTCCTCGCCATGCGCAGCTCCTCAGCAGTAAAACACATAATGATGAGCAGGGCAGTGATAAAAGAAAATTGATGTCTCTATCTTAATGCGCTACTTGGCTGCTGGTGCAGTGTGGGGCGGATATACAGTGTAGAGAATGGTTTTGTTCCAAAATGGGATATCCATAATTTCAAAAAAAGAAAACAAGTGACATGTATACTGATAAAGTCAATAGCATTTTGGCTATCTGGAGATTTTTTTCTCAGAAAAATGTTCCATCTCTAAGCTTTTGTGCAGTGATTTTGTTTTTGTAGTGTTAATGATCCTATAAATCCTATGAATATTTTAAGCCAAGGTGATGCCTTTATTTGTCGTATAAGGATGCTGCTGACAGACCACCACACTGTCTGGTGGCTGTTGTGTCTGATATTATATTGTTTTGTAGAAAGGAACACCATATTGTGGTATTTGTCTTGTCTGAGACTGCAGAAAAAAGAAAGACACTGTGCATCATGTTAGCTGTTCTGTTACTAAACCGTGCTTCCCTACATACCCACATTGTGCTGTGGTTTTGGCGCAGTGTGAATCTGCAGACATTACAGGACTAGACCTCAGCTGCACTGTCAGCAGCTTGTCTGGGCAGTGGAGAATCGATGTATCGTAAAACAAATGATTTTTCTGCCTTTAGTGCGGTTAGGATTTTTTTTTTTCTGGAACCAGATTAAATTCATGTTGGCATTTAGAGCAGATCCCCACCATAGGGATCTCTCACCTATCAGCCCGACTGAGGTGCTTTCTCAGTTTTCCCACTCTATCATCGCAGATAAGTGATTATCTTTGGCGTCTGAGGCAATTCCCACTGCTGGCTTATGGCAGGAAAACAGTAGAGTGTGCTTCCTCTGCTGAGGGGATTAGCCATTTTAAATTGTGTTCAGGGTCGTTCTCTTGATGTTTTGACAGATTTGATGGCTATGTGTAAGCTACAGAGACTGTAAAACTTGATATAAATGTTTTGATATTAAACAAACCTTTTTTTTTTTGCAACGTCAGGAAAAAGACTAACTATTGTATGTAAACTTTCATAGCTCATAAATGGCTTGTCAAGAACTGTCACTATTTTTTCCCTGGCTTGCAATAGAGGTCTTTATGGGTTTAAAATATTGGGCCAAATTGGACATGGACCTTAGGACAGACCTGGAATCAGAAACCATATCTGAACTTCACTAGCAGATATGGTATTATCTGAAGGAGCCCTGAGCATAGTCACACCAAATCCAAAATGCGAACTGAACAAACTCCAATAGAGAGAGAACACCAGCAGCATCATGATGTTGACAAGCACAAATACAGTGAAGAATGAATGCAACCCGGAGGATACCGAAAAGTTCAAGTAAGCCGATGTGCTCTGTTCTGTAATGAAGGTGGGGCAGTTACCTAGACGAACATTTGCAAAACCAACCAGTTAGTCCGCATTCTTAAACAATTTTCCCTGAAAATACTATTTGAAAACACTTCCAAGATGGCTGCTGATTTCCTCAAATTTTCTCTCCTGCAGTCATTATGATATACTACATGATCAGAACTGATATTGAATACATATTCACACTGACCTGAGATAATACTCTGCCGAGACCCTACCCCACCTGATTAGGCTGAGTATAAGTTGGACACAGTCTGACTTGGGTCTGGCCTTGGTTCCCCAGTAGACCCTTGAAGGCCTCTATCTTGCAAAATAAACTCAGTATATATAATATACTACAGTATTTTTTTGCCTGTTGAACAACAGCCTTGAGAGTCTTGCTCCTCTCTTACACCGAGTTACACCATCCCTGATTATTCAAAGATAAAAGCAGGGCGGTGTGTGTGTGTTCTGCTGCTCCATTGTCTCTAGGTATACACATTCCTTCTCTTTTGAATACATCTTTGCACCACACACACATACATATTCATATGTACTGTACAAGGAAACTGTAACAGGAAGATGGTACAGAAGGAAGAAAGAAACAAAAGAAAACTATTTCAGATTACACTTGTAATAACTGTATGCTATGTTTACTGTACCACATATTCTTCATGGTGCAGTCCACTTGGCATCCAATTTGAGATAAGGAAGACTGAGAGTGCAAGAATGCAGGCAAAGAAAAAAATATCCTCAGCGTTTTTTTCTTATTTCACAGATAGGATTTTTCTCTGCAGTGATGGCTCGATTATCCTGTAGTCATACATTCCACAGCATAAAGTCTCATATATAGTTCATACAGTTTTGCTGGCATAAAATGTGCATCATGGCCCTTCTTTGCTATTTAGAGCCGTCTGTAATCAGATCAGTGTAAATATGTTTTTAGGCAGTTACAGGCAGCAAAACAGCGAGAGAGGATGGGGTTAAAGTAGGATGAGGACATTAGGAGATTAAAGAAGAAAAGAGTGGGAGGGAAAACCAACAAAGTGCAGGATAAGAGGAGAAGAGGAACCCACTGCATTGGATCCAGAGTGAACCGATTGATTTCACTGTATTAAAAGCTAAGATGGGGGTCATCCCAGCATCAATGGTTTTAACAGAGATGTTAAACACTTCCCTTCATTAATTATCTTTCCCTCTAATTGGATTTAAATCTTTGCCCCTTATCAGCAAAACAGCACTTAAAATCTATTAAGTCATTTCACTTGCTTTGACCTCCCATCTCCTCTCCTTTGCTGGCTATCTCACTCTGTCTCTCTGGTGTCCACTCTGCTTGACTCAATGGCTCGCTCTCTCTCTCTCTCTCTCTCTCTCTCTCTCTCTCTCTCTCTCCCCCCTTTTCTGCATAGCCCTAAAAATACTCTCGTCCTACTGTGCTGCGTTGACAATTTCAGCTTGCAGCCAGTACTTCATGACTCATTTATGTTGCACACAGACACACATGCACATGCAGGACATGCTGGCATTAGTTATGCAATAAACACCCTGTGTCAGCAGCAGTTTGGGGATGAATGTAATTGTGCTATTTTTTTTCTTCCCACTGTGCTATTTGTATTAAGTGATGCAGCAAAATATATTTAGATTACATTCCCTCAATAAATCTCTGGTATGGTCTGTTTTGTGTTTTTTTTTGTTTGTTTTTTTTCTTAATCATTGGATTGATCTATGATAGGTGGAAAACAACCCTCATCATTTCCCAGAGCCTAAGGGGATTTTGTTTTGTGCTTGTTTTGTTCAGTCCACAGTCCAAAACCTGAAAGGGCTTCATATACAACTATATAAAACAGTGGAAATCAGCATCACATTTGAGAAGCTAGAACCAGAAATTAAGCATTTTTGCTCCATAAATGGCTTAAATGAATAATGACATTTTTTGTCAAGTGACTCATTAATAAATTAATCAATTGTTTTATCACTAAGTCTTGTCCTTTTGGTGCATATTCCAACTTCATCCTTGTTTTTCAAAGTTATAATTTAAAGGAATAGGTGGGCATTTTGGGATCCGTGCTTATTCACTGTCTTGCCAAGAATTAGTCGAGAAGATGGATACCGCATGTCTGTCCTTTTAATTATGGAGCTACACCCTGAAGTTGGTTAGCGTAGTTTTAGGATTTTGTTCAGCACACCCATAAAACTACAATTTACTTTTACAGTTTGGTGCAGTTTTTATAATAATTAAACAAATGATGTATTAATTAATGACATTGATTGGTGCTGGTAGTAGAATTTGGTTCCCTTTAGACAAAGTATGACTAGCGATTTCTGTTCTTCATGCTAAGCTAAGCTAATCATCTCCTGACTGTAGCTTCAATAGTTACATTTCCAGCAAGATGAATCAAGCATACCCATGGTGGTCAAAAAGTTGAAGCATTTGTAGCTATAACAGTTTTGATGCTGTGTTTTGCCATCAAAAACAGGGTTCTCACCAACATAAGATCATATTAGAGAAACAGTTGTGCAATAATGTGATGGGTGGGTGTAATAGATTGTGAATATACCACAGGACTTGATGGATAAATGAAAGTATTTTTGGTGGGGGTACATTTCCTGTGGCTGAGTGCTGCCACTGCTAAATGAGTGCAGATGAAGCATTGCTCTGTATTGCTTCAGCATCAACTGTAGGCCAGCGTGAGTGTTGTTTAGGAGGGAGAAAACCCGTTGACATTCTCAACCAAAGCTTGGCACTGCTGCGTGCTACTTTTGTGTGTAAGGCTGTGTGTGTGTCTGTTTGTGCAATATGGGCTAGCTGTTGCCATAGTAACACAATGAGGGTGCACATGTGGGTTCAGTCAATTGGAGGGGGGTCGGTGGGGTTGACAGTTTGACAGAAAAAAAGATAATCTGGGAATGGTAATACCGTGGACTGCACATATCCCAGATTCACAGATCTGTGTCCATTACGGACCCTTTAATGGCCTTTGAGACCTTGTTGACTTCCTCTCATGCTGTGTTTTTGTTAGTGTGTGTCGTGTCTTCTGTTAAATAGCTACTAAACCAGATGTCAAGTATCCATATAAAATAATACAAAAAATCAAAATACAAAAAATAAGAAAGAGGTCTGTATCAAATTTTCATATTAAAATTATTTTGGAAATCCTCACTGTGTGTGTGTGTGGTGTGTGTGTGGTGTGTGTGTGTGTGTGGCATGTGTGTGACATTTGTGACAAGCCAAGGAGACAAATGGTGCTTTAGAGCCTGTGGCAGTTATCTTATATGTGAGCCCCCAGTTTGTGTGTGTGTGTAATAGAGAGAGAGAGTATTAGCAGATGCTCTCTCTGGTCTTGTAGACATGCTCCAATGCTGCTGCCATCTGGTTGGCTGAGTTGAGCTGAAGGCGGGATGGTGGTCACTGTGAAATCATTGGCTGATGGGAAGGCTCAAGGCTTTAAGTCCACTTAAGGACTGAGTGAAGGGGGGTTATAAAAGAGGGGGCGTTATGGCTTTGTCCACTCGAAAGGGCAGATGGAGAGGGCAGAGGGGCAGTCATGCATTGAAGGGAGGAGTATGGGGGGATGATAAACTAAGGCTGCAACAGCATGAATCAGTAGTATATTTTTAAAACTGTTAATAAGTTATAAAGTGCACTGCAACTGGGAACATACAGACAGCCAGTTCAAGTTCAGCTTTTTTTTCATTTTCAAGTTCAGCTTTTTTCTCTCAAGTCTGACAAAAAGTTCAAAATCTGTGACATCTTCAGGGTTATTTTCAAACTTTGGAAAGTCCCTCCAGTGTTACGGAAGACATTATTTAGGGGTTTTCACAGGCTAAATATTACTACTTAATGAGTACTGAACTTGATGTGTGAAGTCACTGTAATGCCACTTTAACAATCCCCTAGCATAGCCAAATGTATTTGGATTGTCATAATGGTCATTTTTCCTGCCCAGGCTGACTTTGCTTTTATTAATGCTGCATATACCTATTAAAGTAAAACCTTTTGTTTGAGCTCATCTAATGTTTATTTGTCTTTCAAAATGACGTACTATGTGTGTGCATGCCTGCACACACATAGTACGCAAACGAGAGCTACTGTCATTGAAATGAGACTTGGACAAAGAGGGAGGGAGAGTTGAGTGTAGCAGTGGTGAGTGGTGCTCTTTAGGAGAGGTTATCTTTGGTCACACCGGCCTGCCTGTCTGCCTCCATTACATCAAACCGCACAGCCACTGCCTGTGGAGCTGAGCCACAGAGGGCTGGGACACACTGTCATCCTTTATACCTCCGTCTCTCATCCCTCTGTTTCTTTTTTCACATCTTTCAAAAAGATTGTGTCAGTTTATAGACATTCCTTTATCTTGTTCTCCCTTTTTGCCTCTTTTTCTTCTTTCTTTCCCTCCCTGCCCTTCATGCCAGTCATTGTTTATCTGGGACTTATTAGTAATGCTGTTCTCTCCCCTTCCCTCCTCTCCTTTGTACTACTTTAATTTTCTCTTCTGCTTTCAAGCCTTTTCTGCAATTTTTCTCTCACCTCTGATTAATCCTTCTGTCCCTCTCGTCATTCCTCGTTTCCTTTCTTGCCCTTCACTTTTGTTGTAGCTTTTAAAACCAACAGCCCTTCTTTGCTTATCTTTTGGTAAAGATGTCTTTAGGCAGTGCTTTTTTAAAACTTGTGACATCTTATTTCAGCATGATCAGAGCAGAGTGCAAGGAAAGTCAAAGCAGATGGTTCCATGAGATTTCAGCTGTGACGATGGAGGCACACAGTATATGCCTTTGCTTAGCAACCTTCTGTTAAGATGGTAGATGGCATTGTCCATTTATTTGTTTTAAAGGTCAGCTTTGGTTGTGTTTCAATATTATTTGACAGGAGAAAGTCCAGTGTCATAATACATAGCTCCCTGTATATTTGTCATTACGGCTAAAGTAAAAGCTTTGACCAGCTGTCCTGAACAAGACTTTTAAACATCAATTTGTATAAGACATTGAAATTATTGGCTTTTAAAAGGTCATGGTGTTGGCTTTTTCTTCTGTTTTATTTGGTGCACTGTGATAATCCACTTTGGTACACAAAAACTGTTTGTACAGAATTGTATATATTGTTATGCCTAAGTAAATTATGGAATACAGAGAATACAACAGACTCAAGGTTTGGATTGCTCATTGTATAAGGCACTGATGATGTCTTTGTCAGTGCATGAACGTTTAAGTGCAAATTATCCTTATAACAGTATCACATTCTATGGAAGCCGTCTCGAAACCAGCTGAATGACCCTTCAAGGCTGCTCTTCTAAATAGGAATATCAAGTTTATGCATTCCAGTTCTCTGTCTATCTTTTCTTACTGACTGAGATGTTTTAGAGTAACATCTTGATGAGTCAACGAGGCGAGCTCTCTGTGTTCTTTGTCATTTCCTTGTTCTTGTTGCTTGAGTGTATTTTTATAGCTACATACTCATTATTTTCTTTCTCTCTCTCTTTCTCTTTCTATCTCTCTTCTCCCTTCTCTCGTCTCTCTCAGGCCCTGGCAACTCACCGAACCTACCTCTTGACAGCACGCATTCCCACCAAGGTAAGAGCATCAACTCGAACAGTTGCAACTTAGTAAACCAAAACAATAATAAGTTAGATTAGCAAACATTGTAAGTAAGTATTATAAGTATTTTCTTATAAGTCAAATGTCGAATGTAAATTCATCCCAAATGACAATATCAGAAAATTCTTGATGGGAACTCTTCCTGTAACCCCAATGCAATATTCGGTTGACATCACAGTTTTAGCTGAATGACATGTCATCTCCTCATCTTGTCAGTGTAGTTTTTGAAAACTTTGACGATTGTTGTGTTAGAGGCTTTGATGTGTGGTCTTGGTACATTTTTTAGATTCCCTACATTGTTCAGCTGTTACAAGGTTTCCCTGATTTCCCCAACTCATAGCACTGTTAGTTTGTGTGAATGTGTGTTTGAGTCTGGGTGATATAAAGAGCTGGTTAAGGCTGAATTAGTAGCTCTGTGGTGCACTTATACATTGCAATTATACAGCTGGTTGAGATGCCTGTTTTTTTTGTTCTTGTTTTTTTTAATGGAACAATGGTGCTGTAATGCAGTGCACATGTCAACTGTTGGCGCCATCAACAGCAGCGAAACATCTGTCATCATCTATACCAGCATCATTGTCACCGCGACCACATAAAAACCAGTAGTGCAGTAATAAAGTGCAGATGTTCACTAAAACATGTTCCAGTGACAGCAGCTCAACATCTATTACTGTCTCTACAGCCACTATTAAACTTAACATCAAGCTTCTGTATTGTCACCCATTGGCTGGGTCTGCTTTTAAAAACAGACCTACAACAAATGGAAATCAGTTTAGAAGCTTTAATGATGAGTTCAGATGCTGCATTGAAATAAACATCTTGCACTATGCAAACCTCAGCACCCAAGTTATTAAAGCTTGTGCAAAACGAAACCTACCTACCTGTTTCTAAGCATCTCTATACGTCTAGCCATATTTGCTATGGCAGTTTTAAAGTCAATTTTTGTAATTTTATACAGCAATTGACAAAACGTCTCACCTCAAAGTCAACTTTATAGTTGTGTTAGAGCTTTGGATTAGTTGTTGACAGATATAGGTTTTTTTACTGGCCGATGCTGAAATTTAGAGAGCAGGGCGGCTATTTGCTGATATATAATGCGATATCAAAACAAAGAAAAGTAATGTATAATTCCATTATTCCAAAGCAGAGTAAAATCTAATATACATGGTTATCTTAGCCAGCAATGTGTTGTTTTAGAAGGAATTTTTTATTAGCAGATGTTTAAATATCCATTTTGTTTCTGAGCATTTCTAAAGACTTGAGTTTCAAAGATCATTCTTGACCTTGAAACCAGCATTCGGAACAACAATCTTACCTCAAGGTCCATTAGTGCTGGAGCTGGGTTTAGGGTTAGTACTTATTAACTTTCATTTCACTTTGAAGTGAACATGACATAGCTGCACTTTATAACAAAATTTTGATTTGAATTCTGCATTTTTATAATATGTAGATTTTACTTTTTAGCATGAAGTTTGGAGTGGAAACCAGTGGTTTTATCTATAGTTTCTGGACTGATGTTTCTCCTGGTAGGAAAGAGGATCACTTCACAGTATTTTCCCTAAGTCAAGAGATAACATAACATCATATCTTGAACCAGCTCCAGGAAATACTTACCAGTTGCCCTGCTGTACTGTATGCTTTGCAGCCAATAAGATGCCTCCGGGGACAGTTTATATGATTGATTGGTGACTTAAAGACTGATTTAATGGTTTACTGGGAATAGAAAAGGTCATGAAGAACATTCAAGCTGACTGTGTTTCATATGACGTCATTTGTTTCCAGTGTTTTGAACTGCAGGTTCAGGGTCTGTTTATTTAACTTTGTCTGTGTCTGTTTTCTATCTGTGTGCTCTCAGATTACACACCTGCTTTATGAAGAACGAACCCCCCTCACCAACCCTCTGCTACTGCATCAGTCTGTCTCTCTTTTTTTCCACTCTCCTTTCTATACCTATTTACACCTCTCTGTTGTACTTTATTTTCCCTTGCTCTTGTTGTTGTACATTACTCCAGTTTTGATTAAGACAGTACTGTAAGACATCTTGCTGCAACTTCTCAGAGAAGTTATGGAATTGTCTGATGGTCTGTTTAGACATGAGCTGATGAATCATAAAGTAGGTCTGTCTGTCTTTGTTTAGTTTTTCCACACAGGAAGCAGAATCCTTCCTCTGTTGGCTTTCAGATCTTTGTATTTTATACATTTTATTGAGCTGTGTGGAACAATTGTTGGCAATTATGAATAGATACATAAACCATTGTTTTTTGTAAGAACATGGATAGAGGACAAGATCATACTCCAATCATTAATAATGCAATAGAAAATAGTAACACAGAAAAAAATGGGGCATATTTTTAGGGATGTCCCGATCAGGTTTTTTTTGCCCTCGAGTCCGAGTCGTTTGATTTTGAGGATCTACCGATACCGGGTCCCGATCCGATACTTCTATTATACTTATACTTAATACTAAGAATAAAGAAGAGCGAAAAAACAGATCCAGGATGTTCCTTATTTTTTATTTAATTCAGCTTATTTTAACATTCAACAACTCCGTTAACAAACAGAGCACTTCTGTGAGGTAGCTTGAACAATCAAGTAATAAATAACATAAGTTCTTCACTTTTGGACTTTAGTGCAACAGTAAATATAAAAAAAGTCTAAGATAAAAACAAATAGCACCTCAACTTAAAATACCCGGCAGGCATGTAAACAAATACCAAAATAAAAGTTCCACAGTGTTTGCAAAGCACATCTATATATACATACATACACTCTTGAACAAAATCTTAAGACCGGGGGAAACATTGCAATTATTCCCATTTCGCTGGTGGATCATAACCGGTTGTAAGTACTGCTTCAAAATGCCAAAAGAAGAAACAGGAGCAAGAGACAAAAAATAGAGAGTAGGCAATTTATTGAAAACTGCATTTAAACTCAAACAGGCTGTTCATCAGCTGATCAATGTTGAATGTTGCAGAAAACCGCTATCCTCTTTTCCTCTTATCCAGATAACGGCCACAAGTCACCTTTTCTTTCCTCTCCTTTTCTTTAAGCCATTTGTACAGCTTTCTCAAGCTCATCCTCCTCTTCCTTTTCAACAATCCAGACTTCCTCCTCTCTTCATCCCTGTTTCTTTCCATTTATCACTTTATCACTGTGCCAAAGGTCTACAATGTCCTAAATCCAATTGAATCTAATAGATTTTATCTTGAACGTAATCTGTTTGGGTTTCTCTTGAGGATCTATCTGCAACAAAGGATTACTGTCATTATGAATTTATCAGCAGATTTTTTATCAGTGAGTTTTGGTTGTGACTGTTTTAACCCTTGAATTGGTCATTACAGTTGCTGTCAATCTATTTTCTGTTTAATTTACGCATCATTTTGGCACTAAAATGTCTCAATATGTAATTTCCAGATTTTCAAAAATTGTTAAAAACATTCTTACTTCCCACTTAATTGAAACTCCGTATGCCTTTCGGATCGTTTTTGTTTCACAGTGCTACCAGTAGTGTAAGCACTGGATGCTGTCACTGTTAAAAGACGAGGCCTGCCAACATCCATAAAAAAAGCTGATGGTTACAGTATTTCTCATTGTATTGATTTTTCTTTAATGTGAAATCTATATTACAGTGGAAACAAGTCAACTGTAAATTAAGATTAGCCTCTGCTCACTGTTCCAACACGCGAGCCTTTGACTTAATACATTCTCCACAAATTCAGTCTTCTAGTTTTTTGCACAAAATCTGTTTTTGTTGAATCAAAGCTGAGACAGTGTTGATTTATGCTTCTGGCCATCTGAATGTGTTGAAGATGCTGTGTTTGATCTATCCTATTTTAGATGCATCTCTGTCTGGAATCCCAGAGATGCATCTAAAACATACAATATAACAACCAGTAAGTGGGGATTTCGTCAGTAATGCCCACGGCCTTTAATATTAGAGTAACTGTTTTGCTGTAGCAGTAAACCCTCAGTTAAACACTTTACTATGTAGCTTTCTACTCTGTTGTAGATGACATCCCCCTCTAGCTCTCCTAGGCACTTCTCAGTGGGTTTTTCTGTGTGTATGACTCCAATTGATGGTTTGGCTTTTCTTGAGAAGCTGCAGGGCCTTACAGTCTGTCAGTATCTCCTCCCAAACATGCACACATGCTTCTCACACATACAATCACACTTTCCATTCATCGCACACTCCTTTTCTTTTTAAATCTCACTCTGCTTTCTGCTTTATGACGGAATTGTGTTGTTTTAACAAAAGATCACACTGAGCATATATTTCATAATTTAGATAGGCCTACCCAGACCTAACATCTAATTCATCTAATCTAAAGCAAACCATCTCATAAAACCTAAAGTAAATGAAACATGTAGCATGTAAGATTCTAAGCTTTCTGACTCCTAGATAAATGTTTATAAGGAAAAATCTACAGTCTACTCTTATAATGTAGCTCACTGCAACAGCATACCAATGTTCACAATTAAAATCCATTCCTGTACATCAAATCATAGACACAAATACAAGTTAAAATTTCCCAAGAAAATACAACAAAAAGAAAAGAGGAGGAGAGTAGTTAAAGTGACAGACGGACAGTGAACGAATGAGTGAACTTTGCAGTCACTCAGGCAGTCTTTCCTACACCTCCCAGCATGGTGTCTTGCCATTGGCTAGAGCTCATATTCATCAGCTTGTTGACTTATCAGTGGCTGGCACTCAATACAGCAGGCTATCTAGTATTTATTGGCTGTATGAAATGAACTCATTGACCCCGTTCAAGTTAAGTTTGGACACTGTTTGATTGATGTGTGATGTTTGCTAACTTGACTTTCCCACCATACCTGGTTGTGGAGTGTGTAATGAGACAGGGATAAACTGTATGGTTAGTAGCCTCAATACTGTCAAAATGCCAAATTGTTCTGTAAAACCATTTTCTAAATCTATAGTAAACAGTGAGCAAAAAGAAACACCCCTAGGATGGCCTGGAACTTAAATATAATTATAAGAATGCAATTAAATTTACTGCATAATTAACACATTCATCTGTTTAACCCGCTCTGTCTGTAGTTGAGTGTTTGATGATTATTTAGCAGTTACTTGCATTCAGATGATTGAGTGAGTCTAGGTAGCCATGCTGTGCAATCGTAGCTTACTTGTGCATCTACCAAAGTGTACTACTGTACATAACATTAAAGTAAAGCTGTAACACCTAAAACCCCAGAGTGTGTTGAATGAAGGAAAGGTGTTGTAAATAAACTCTTTTCAAAGAGAAACAATGTATTATTTCTTCTTTCAACAGTTTTGAAATGTTGCTTAAAAACAGTCAGGTAACCCTTGTTTTTGCTAATAGCAAACTGTATGGTTTTTTTTTGTTTTGTCTGAACATGTGATTAACTGAGCCTAGATTTGTCTATTAGACTCATATTGTGTGTGTGTGTGTGTGTGTGTGTGTGTGTGTGTGTATTAGACTGTACACTAAATAGAGAAATTATTATTGAACATTTATTGCAGAATTATTTCTAGTGTACAGACTGAACATGAGTGCATAACCACAGTGCAGTGCTGAAGCACACAGACATACTGCAAGTCAGACAGTAGACAGACAGTGCGCTTATCCTCTCCCTCCTCTCATCTCTGAGCCAAGCCTCAGGAACACAGCACCCACCTGGAATAGTCTGGCCTCGCTCCCTGGCCTGCCCTCAGGCACTGTATGTCTGTGTTTGTGTGTGAGAGAGAAGAAGAAAAAGAGATGGAGAGGAACTGCACGGAAACTGTGTGCTCAGTATACAGTAGTAGTAGGCATTTGTATTCACAGGATCCCCCTCTCACACAAAATGAAATATTTTTCTGTCCTTTTTAGGTATGGAAAGGCAGACTACTGCTGTTTTCTTTGTCCTGAAATACTGTCTTGAAACAGAAATAGAAAATGTTGATGTAAGACTGCTCTGTTTGTCTTTGGTCTGTCTTGTTTTGAAAACCGTGTATTTTGGATGTGAACAAAGATATGAGGAAGAGACCTTTTTTGATTTACTTTCCATTTTCTGTTACAGCTGAAATTGTTTCCTTCTCTATTCAAACAATCCATGAAGCAAATTGTAAACACTAAAAGGAAAGATTTAGTGTCTCGCCTACGTGTAACTACAAGCATTTCAGAGCAAATGCTTTCTTGCAAATGAGCAATAAATGAACAGTGCTTCCTAGTTGCATTTTAAATGAAGTCAGCCGCTAGAGATACAGGGATAAATGGGATGAAAGAGATTAGACTTATGTGACTGAATCTCATCTTCGTTTTCATGTGAACCGGCACGTTTCGAGGCCAAGCCTATGTATGATACAGTTTAATTATTGTAATGGTGATTTCTGTGCTCTCTTTTCAGGTGGAACATTCCTTTAATTATCTGGAGATCCAGGGGATCGCATGTAACAAGCCTACACAGGTACAGAACCTAGCACAAAAATGAACCGTGAGTCCAGCACACCATGAGAGCACAAAATGTTAGAGGTCATATTATGCTTTTTGGCTTTTTCCCTCTCCTTTATTGTGTTATATACCTGTTTTGTGCATGCAATAGGTTTGCAAAGTTAAAAAGCCCAAAGTCCACCCCAAAAGGGGTTTCCATCTCCCACAGAAAACACTGCTCTGAACTGCCTGAACAGCTCGTTTGTAGAATTTATATAGATTATTTCATAAATGCCATAGATTATTTCATAGATTATTTCATAAATTCCACTATCCTACGGTTCACCTTATAAATTCAGCATAAACAACCTGTAGGCAAATTTTTTTATTCTATATAATTATATAGTATAATTTTGCAGTTAGTAAAATTTGCTGTTGTTAATGACCCAGCAGTGAACCTATTTACAATGAACAAGAAAAGGAAGCTCTTCATGTGTATTGTATGTGAAAAGAAAACAGGAGCCAAAGAGGGAAGTGTAAAGCATATGTTAAAACAACATTAGCTCAAACTCTAATATTGTATTTTATTGATTTTCTTTGCAATTCTGGTCCTAGAATGTCATTTCTTTTTATTTTAACCATCAAATCAAGGAGGGATTCTCATCGAGGATATCAAGAGAGTGCAGTGTAGTACATTCATATCCTCAATACAATAAAGATTAGCAAAAATATGTAAGGGCCAGAAATACTGCTGCAGGTAAACGTCAAAGGGAAGCTTAGACTTCAGTGTCTTACTCAGGGACACTTGAGAATTATGGATGTTTGCTGATATGGGTACTTAAACCCAGCTTGTCCAGTTTAGGGACAGTGCCTAATCACAGCAGATTCTACACTGCGAAGAAGGTAGAAGATTGGAAGTAAAATCTTAAATGCTAGTATAATCCATAAAAACTATAATATCAAAAACAGGTCTGGATTTAGAAATGATAGCTCCGGGTGAGCAGTGTCCTATCTGGGAAGAGCTTCCATTTGGCTTTTTGACCAGTGCTGGCTAGCTGTCAGCCAGCAGGATCTATCTACAAAATATGATAATCCTTCACTAACCAGACTGTTCCGGCAGCTGAACCTCTCTTCCACTCATCTTGAGAGATGTCAGTCCTCCTAATATCTTGATTGATGGTCTCCCATGTATCAGCTGGGATTATGTTAATTTTGGCCTATACTGCATGTATCACCTTACATCAAGCATTTGCATAATTACACTGAAATGGTCTTGTTCAATTGGTAATTAAATCTTTACTTTAGCTTAAAGATGCAATGTGGTTAAGTGGAAAGATGGATGCGTTTCTTCCCTACAATTACATTATTGCTTAGTAGATTCATTGGATAGACACTTGGGAGTAGTACTATAGAATAGATTTTTTTTTTAAACCAAACTGACTCAGTGGATGCAATGTAGTAACTGTGTCACTTTTAAAAATCTAAATAAGTGTAACTGTGCTTGATGCAGATTTAGGTGAAACCATGCATGCTGTCGTGGATCACTAATTATCGATGTGTCCTTTTAGCTTTTAATAGAGTACGAGCGTGGCTCCTTCTCACTGAAGCTGCTCTCTACAGAGGAGGTCAACGAGGTGGTTGCTCACATAGGAAACTGTCTGCTGAGGATATGTCCCGGTCTACCACCTAGGTGAGTTCCACCTCTATTTATGTGGTTTTTCATGGACTTATTGTGATTTAAATGTACCAGTCATGTTCACTGACTTGAATCAATCCGAAAAAGATGTAGTTAAATTTGCATTGTGGAACTTTTGTTTCCCCCTTCTGACAGTGAGAGTAATTACACTGTCAAGCTGAGGTGCTGATGTCACTATGGCCACACTTCGGCTTTGGCAAACCAATCACTGCTTGTTGGCATACAATGCATCACCGGTTCACTAGAGCGGGAATGTCGCAACAGATACCATATTTTAAAACTCTGGTATACTGCGAAAACAGAGAGATTTGCCTGGCTGTGATAGGCTTAATCAACATTGTTTGAACTCGTTTGGCAAGGGCTTGAATGTAACATATGTTCATTTATATGTCAAAGTACCGCACTCCAGCTTTAAATTCACCTCATAGTATTTCTATTATCAGTCTCTGTAAGTGCATGTGTATATGCATATTTGTTTTGCATGTGTATGAATTATTCTCTAAAAGACTGCCAGAGATCTCTGTAAGTTCCTTTGGTGGAGTCACAGTTGCAGTACACTGTATTTTATATATAAAAAATGTATCTATTGTAATGTGGATGTGAATCTCATCTAATATGTATGGTTGAGAACAGGAAGCATGAATATAAATGCGGAAGTGATCACAGATGTAAAACCATAAACTTGTATGATAATGTCTTGTGAACGGGACAAATTCTTTGACTCGACATACAGAGAAGATGTTTGTATCTTTGAGCTGCAGTAGATTTAATGCACTGGTTTAGTTTTTTTACATCAGACTTTAATTGTGTGGTTTAAGTTTAGTTAGTAAATTACTCAGCGAAGGCCTTCCTTGAAAAATGTCCATTGACAGGTAAGACTGCGTGTCTTAAGGAGACTGCCTGTTTCAAATCTATTAAATGGTTGCAAGATTTGAACTGTGCTCTAATCTATCTTTTTTTCCCCTCAGTAAAGTGATGAAGAAGCTCTGCATGGAGCCTCCAGACAGACTGGCCTCTCTGCAGACTGTGTGGGAGAACAACAAACCTGCTGAACCTGGACCCTGTGGTAAGATCTGCAACCTTGCAATAATTTATTCATCCCATTGCTGAAATGTTGTATGATGTGTGTGTGTGTGTGTGTGTGTGTGTGTGTGTGTGTGTGTGTGTGTGTGTGTGTGTGTGTGTGTGTGTGTGTGTGTGTGTGTGTGTGTGTGTGTGTGTGTGTGTTGTGTGTGTGGGGTGGGTGGGTGGAGTGGGGTATAGTCAGTTATACAGTGAGTTTACAAAAATTGAATAGTAGTTTCACATGTTGAAATAAAGTAATTGTCATTTGTGATAAAATTCACTGCGCAAATTACATGCACTTTTGCAAAATCCCACTCCACAGCTCTTTGGTAAGGTGGACAGCCAAAATATTCTGTAATGTTTATATTATATATGTTGTGTTCTTTTCCTCTGCCTAGGTGGGTTTTCTCAGATGTACAGATGTGTTTGTGACTGGCTGGGGCTGCCGCACAGGGAAGAGGTGCAGTGGGTCAGTATTATTTACATTCTTCAGTTGCACAGCATTGGCAGATCTTGGTTCGACTGTACTGCATTCCTGTTTGCTAGATGACATAAAACTGCATAAACTCCTTTGATAAATAGGATAGCCACAACAGTATATGGATATAATGTCCCTCTTATGCTCTTGCTCCTTTTTGACACTTTCTCTACTGTATGTTTCTATCTGGCCTGTACAATCACTTAAACTCATCAAGAGCTAGCAGTTGTAATAATTGAAACATTGCATACAATACATTAATTTTTTGTAACCAACTTGTTTCGATTCTTTTGTTTCCTTTCCAGGATGTGGACACTATCTATTTGACACAAGACACCAGAGAACTCAACCTGCAGGACTTCAGCCATCTGGAGAACAGGTGAGTTTTTTAATTAACCGAGGTAAAATATAACAAAGCAACGTGATGTGAATAATTGTGAAAGCAGTTGCACACAGATGAAGCCATGTGGCAGAAAACATTTGTTGGGACGAGAGGACCACAACACTGAAAGATAAGAGAACTATAGGCGTGACTTGATTTATTTTTAATGTAAAAATGTGCTGAAGTCACCATTAACCTATGGTGGTACTGATGAAAAAAAATCTAGTTGCAGCTATGACCTTTTCTTTCCTCCCTGTCTTGTCCTCCTTAGGGATCTGGTGGCTATAATAGCAGTCCTGGAGTTTAACCAGTGGTTCACCAAGCTCTCTACTAAGGACTACAAACTGGTTAGTACACTTTTTCTCTTCTTTGCTCACTAATCATGTCTGTTGAGTTTGTGAAAATTAAAAACAGTTATTGTTATCTTGTTATAGCTAGCCAAGAAGCAACATAAACTACACGATCCTTAGGAATGTTTGTTGTGTAACACTAATGGTATTTCAGCTTTGGTACTTCCATTCAAGAAGGTTGTGTTCAGTTTTTGGTGTTGATTCATCTTCATGGTTGAAGGTTATAGTTTGTGGTATTGAGAGGTGTTTGTACTATTTAATCCACCCACATGTAAATGGAGTGGACAAAATACTAGAGGCAATAAATAAATGTATTGCTTCTATAATTTCCAAGTAGTTTCTTTGTTTACTTACCAGTTTTGTACATTAGTGTTGGATAAACAGTATAATAGTCTGCATCCATAAAACAGCAAAGTTATCAAGATTTAATTTCATCTCATAGTTACGTAGTGAGGAGAATCACAACTTAAGATGAACTGATAGATGTGTCTATCCCACTTTTGTAAAGGTCCTGCTTCTTACTTCCTGACTGCACTACTGTTGCACTGGTGCAGTGGTTTCTGTGCCTGTTACAATATTTGTTGGTCTTTTTTTCCCCTCCATGCAATAAAAAGAGGGGTGGGAGCTTCCATCTGTCAAATACTATATCACAAGCGAGACACTGCACCAATTGATATCGTCAATACATGGAGAATCCCTGGCTAAACAAGATAAAGAGTCTTTGTGAGGTTATACTTGGACGCAGCAGTATTTTGAGCTAAATGCTAATGTCAGCATGCTAACAAATTCACAATGACAATGCTAACATACTCAGGTTTAGCAGGTAGGCCATGTGGTATTGCTCAGGGGTCACCACGTTCAACATCTTACTTTAGCGTGTTAGCATGCTAACATTTGCTTATTAGCACTAAACACAAAGTATAAGCTGAGGTTGACTGGAATGTCATTAGTTTTGCTGGTATTTTTTAAACCAAAGTACTGGACGAATAAAATTCATTGAACTTGGTCCAAAGCTGTGGGCTGGGATGGACTGACAGAAGGACAGGCTGACATTGCCTTTCTTAGAGCCATGCCAAAACTGGTGTAGTTCAGGTGAAACCTGTTACAAGTTGATCGAAAGGCTTTTTTTCTGTTATACCTGTTATTTCTGTCTCTTCCTATATCATATGTTTACAACATATCCCTGCTCTGCCTGCATTTACTGCAGTGCATGTCTCTCACTCACCTTTGCCTAACTATGCGTAAGGCTGTATCTGCCGGTACAGAATTTCCCCCCTTTGTTTCCTCCATCTTCCCCGCCTGTCTGTTGACTGAGGATCAGTCCAATGTTCTCGTGTGATAAGACTCTTAATCCTAACGAGACAATGGGGCTCAATGTCTCAGGCTGTTGCCCCCCTGCTGCACTCCATTACTAACTCTCTGTCTCAAGGCTTTCGCTCGGTCTAACCGATTACCACACGCAGCTTCCTCAGTCTAAACAATTATCTCATGCCTCCGTCACAGACAATTCCTTTTGTATTGAATTTTAAAATACTGTCCGTCACCACGCCATGTGCATATTTGAGCTCAAATACTCAAACGGGCACATGTGCACCTTGTGTCTAACGTGTGTCCTTTCTATATCCGATTAGCATGTATTATAATGGTTGCTAAGGCTTCTGTGTTAGGAACTTTCAGCACATATTTATTCAAATGTTTTATAGTTTGATACTGGAGTGGGGGTTTTTTTGGTGATGTTAGCCATAGATACCACTTCTTGTTTTGGACAGTCATTATGTTGTGTTTATTGTGGAACAATACAGATTTTGTTTATTGCAACAGAAACTCCTTTGGGTGTTAACATGGCAACATCAGTCTTATTTACCCCCTTTTTTGTCTTTGTGCATGTTTATACAGTGATAATGGAGAGACAAGGGGAGCAAGGATGTGCTCTGGTGCATGTTTTTGACTTGTTCTTGATCCTGTGCCAGTGGAAACAATAAGAAAGAAGAATAGGATGGGAATAGAGTGAAAGGGAGAAAGTGATGGCAGCAAACAGAGCAGTGAGACAGAACCATAAAGGTCAGTGAAGAGGTCACTAGACAGAGTGTGAGGGAGAGATGCCAGACGAATAAGGAAATGAGAGATCAGATTTAAAGAATGAAGCCAGAGTGAGAGGGGCTTGACATTTCCAGCCTGGGAAACTAGTCTTAACTTTCTAGAAGTATGCCAATTAATATTCCTGCCAAATCTACTTACATGCAAATATTCAACTCAAAGGCAACACTGCCCATCAGCCTGAACTTTTGTATCTGTGCAACTGTGTACACAGTCACATTGGTAATATCTAAAATGAAATGTCTGGATCATAAAGCGGAAAGAAAAAGAGAAGAAAAAGTGAGTGAAATATCTCATAATATAACCATCTCAATCAAACACTGGATCTCTCAGTAACATCGCACAATATACACTACACACACACACACACACACACACACACACACACACACACACAGCTGGCTATCACAGCGAGGGATTATGCTGCACATCCTCAGTTCAATCAGGCTGTTTGTCTTGTGGTCGCCAAAATGAGAAAGGAGGAGAAGAAGAGGAGAGAGCAGCATTGATAAAAGGACTTCCTTTCTGATTGCCTTATGATCGCACACACAGCATGACGAGGCTCTTATTTAATGAATGGTAAATGGTGCAGCGCACATGCTGACAGTATCGCTGTGCTGTCCCCAACAGTTTTATTGTGACTCTTGTGGAAAATACAGGCTTCTTTGTGTGCTCTCTTTCTCTGCTGTGCAATGACCGACTCCTCTCTCCCCTCTTTTTCTCTATTTCATCCCTCACTACCCACATATCTCCCATTTCTGTATTGTGTCACCACTCACTACCCACATATCTCCCTTTTCTATAGTGTGTCATCTCTTGCTGTCCTCCATCATTCTTATTCCTCTTCTGTAATAGTCACAGTTTCACAGAGTAAACATGTGAACAACAGTGCCTTTCTTCTGTCTCGCCCTCTCGTTGTCTCTTTCTCTCTCCACGATCCCTCTCCCCTTTTCTCCCCTATTTCTCTCCCCGTCACTGTAGATAACAGTGAGGGACAATGTTACCAGTGTTTTGGCCACACTGAGGGTGCTGGCTGGGAGAAACAGGAATGTCAGTTTCCAAGAATAACAACAAAACAATGGCCCAGTAACGTTTTGGTATTATAATGGAAAATGTTCGTGTTATGAATCAGCGCAGATGATTGGTGTAGCATTACTGAGTATTACTGTAGTAAGGCAAACAGGATGTGTGTTTGTCTCCATGTTTGTGCATGACGCAGCACACAGTGAAGTGGGTCAGTGAACATCTAGGTAGGGCATGGACGTCCAACTGTTGAATTTTTAATTTCGTCTAAATATGAGTGCTTTTGCTCCCCTGACTCTGTCTCCTGTGGTGTTGAGTCCACAGAAGCGAGACAGTTCTCCCTCTGAAGTGTCTAAAGTCTGCTCTCCCCTGTCTCTCCTTGTTACGCATAAATGGACTTTAAGAGAAAGAGACAGGATTCACTCGTAAGCTGTTTGTTTTTTACGTTCTTCAGTGCAGCTTTAACTAGCATAAACAGCTTTTCTGGAGTTGTTTCGCTGCTTTTTGCACAAGAGCACTTGGAATAATGTATCCCAAAAGTTAATTTCTGTGTTATTCCTATAACCTTGAATGTTTCAATCCAAGCTTAACTGTTCTTGATAAAAGGGTGTTTTAACCCTGGTTCAGAGCTGGTTCAGTTAATTAGTATATTTTTATGCTTTTGATTATCGGATCAGTGAGCTAAGATCTACTGCACTGCTGTGAATGTGAGACTAATAATTTGTAACATTATATCTGTTTTTCATGTTTTTCTGTCTTATTTTAATTGTACTACCTGCAAAATTATGTATTAAAAAGATTTTACTGACACCTGTGTGTTGTGTACATGTATGAATGTGTGTCTTTAGTCTGCAGATGTGTGTGAGCAGATACTTCGGGTAGTATCCCGCTCCAGTCGACTAGAGGAGTTGGTTCTGGACAACGCAGGACTTAAAACGTGAGATTATTAAATTTGTGGTGTCAAGGTCAATAAACTGCTAATACAGACTGCTACTGAGCTTATGAAAACGGTTATATAAAGTGCTTTGTCAAGTGTTATGACTCAACTGTAGGAGATCACATTTTTAGCAGAAACCTGTGTTACAAATTTGGGGTGTGGGGTTTGAAAGATGTGTTTCTGTTTCCCAGACATGAAGGGTCTAATGAAATACATTACTCTGCATTATGGGAAGTGTAGGATCCAAGCTTTTTAGGGCTTGACCCATACTAGCAACTAAAAGTTGCTTTATGAAAATGTAATCGCAAGATTTATTTTAAATGTCACACTACACTTTACTTTAGATGTTTGATTTAATGTGATTAAATTTTATAATTCTGAACCGATTTTTATGTTCATGTTAATAACAAACTAATAATTTAATGAGTACCAAAGCAAGACAAAACAGTTTAATCTGCCTGTAACCAAAGTTATGGTAGGAAAAGCCTTGAAATCAATGTGAATTTGAAAAGCAAAAAATTGTTGGTGAGGTTTCATAAATACACAAAACAAATGTTACAGTAATCTTTGTTAATGTCATGTGTTTTGGAAAAGAAGAAAGACAAAAAGAATATCAGCTGATATATCTGAATATCAGATTTTAAAATCCCCAAATATCAAAATCAGTATTGGTCTTTCAAATCCAATATCAGTCAGGCTCTAGTTATTAATAACATTAACCCTGGCTCTGTTCAACCGTCCCAGTAAACCATGACAGTCAGCCAGCATGTACAATTCTCGGACCCTTAAACTGAAGCAGCTAAATGAAATTCAGCTATATTCATTTTATTTTCTCCTACTGTGGCATGTCAACATGGCTTCTATGGAAGGCGGTCTATTCACTTCTATTCTGCTCTGCTTTTCTGCAGTGGCAAGAAAAGGATTTTTATGTTGCCAAAGCTTTTTTTTGCACATGTACAGTACATTGGTCATTCACATAATGGATACTCTTTTATACTCTACAGGGATTTTGCCCAGAAGCTAGCTGCTGCCCTGGCCCACAACCCCAGCTCTGGACTCACCACCATTAATCTTGCCAACAACCCACTGGAGGACAGAGGTGTACTATATGTGCTTTAATCTAATTTAATATACTCATTTGTACTCATATCTGGTCTGTTATGTACTTTATTTCTCAGTGTCAAGGTAATGTGCAACATTCAGTCATTGTTTTTTTGCCTATGTTGGGTACAACAGCCTGCCACTGGTATAGTAAGACAATATTGACAGTTTGGGATATGTAACAGTAGAGTGAGTGCAACAAGTTTAATGTTTCATTGCCTCTATCCTAAGTCATCTCTGTCTATCCAGGACACATGAATTAAAAATACATTCTACCAAAAATACAGACAGTCCCATTTAAACGTACCCCAGATTTTTGGGGTCCCAACATTCACCACAAGGGTCTGTTGAATATGTTACATCTTAGCTCTATGTATCTCAACATCTATGCTTGTATAGATATTTATACATTTGTAGTTCTATGCGTTTGTAGAGAATTAACATTTTTTTGTCTGTTCACTAGTGACTGTGATTGATTACTTATTACAGATTTTGAATTGAAAAGGGGGAGAAAGCTTATTATCCAAACCTGACAATAATTTCAACCACATTGTTGTTGAGAATTGTTTGTATAATTGTCTGTTTTAAGCATAGACTGTATATAAGAAATGGACGTAGTCATCGTGACGTCACCCATTGATTTGTGGACTGATGTTTTGAAGCCTCGAGTTTGGCTGATAGGCTGCCGCCATGTTGAGTTTTTGCAACCGGGAAGTGTCTGGAAGTGACGATACGGCGGAGCCATCGGCCGTGTGCGGAGCTCACTAGCTTGCTTAGCTAGGTGCAACTGTAACTCACGTTAACTGTCATTTTAACAGGGATGATCATTTTGTCTAGTGAACAACAGTCTTAAAACTAAATGTACTCACCAGAGAAAGTGAACAGCCAACTCATAAGCTTTTTCAATTGTTTTAAGCAGGGCATATAATACCACAATGACTACTTTCTACTATGTAGCATATTCACGTGTAGTTTATCCCTTTACCTTTACCAGCACTGTTAATTAGGGCTGAACGATTAATTGCATTTGCAATATTATCGCGACATAATAAAAAGAGATTTCCTTAGTGCAAAGGCTGCGATTACACTCGGGTGACATGACAACAAAGCAGTCTGCAGTCTATAACTATTATATTCATGAAAAAGTAGGGCTTTTGTTCTTTTGCAACCTTTCAGGGATTGTTTATACAGAATTATATCATTCAGAAAGGCATTAAAGACGGGGGATGATTTAAGAAATCGACATTTGTGTATGAAGTATTTTGCCATTAAAATCAGATTATTCATTCCAAATTCAATTCTTTTGTTCTCCATTTAAAGTCCAAATTTAACACATTCATATGTTTATATGAACTACACCTTGTTAACGTTTGAATAAAGGTGCAGAGTTGTTTGTATTTAAAATATAAAAGTCCTTATAGTAATTTCCTGTCTTTTTCCTCCCTCTTGCTACAGGTATCTCCTCCCTGGGTGCTCAGTTTGCCAAACTTCGTATGGGTCTCAAGCATTTAAACTTCTCCAAAACCTCACTATCACCCAAAGGTGTGTGCTGTCTACCCTTGCCTTATGTATACAGTTCCTAAAACAGGTGTTAGAATGAAAACATTTGCAATTTTGAAATGGAGTCAGTTTAAATGATTAAAATACAAAATAATAAATTTAAATAAATATTTTGTTGGCATCAGCTAGCGTTCCTGTTTGTGTTTTTTTAATTTACATGATCCCCTGTGGTCAGATTCACATCTTCCACTTATCGCACCTACTGCTGGGATGCTAATGACACTTAATTATTGCACTATTAACACTGTGAGTGAGAGAGGGAGACAAAGAAATAATGTATTTGTAAAGTGTGACTGTGAAAAGACACTCTGTAAACAGATGCATGTTTTCATTTGCATAGATGCTGCTTACAAGACGGCTTTCCTTCAGTCAGTAGAGCCATGACCTTTTGGCATGATGTAACAATCCTTCTGCAGTAATGAAATGCTATGAATGGGCTGATTGTGCAGAAGCTTTTCTGCAAAACACAGGGATTTGTAGATGTTATAGTTATAATTTTTGGATTGTGGCCACTGTCAACAATCACTTGCAGATAAAATGTCTTTTTGGTTCTCACACAAAGTAAACGCTCCAGCAACAGACACTGTCTTCAGGGACCCACTGTAAACATGCTCTGCTCTTAGGCAATCAATAAAGAGCTATCATATTTCACAGAGTAGGGTTAGGGTTAGCTGCTTAAACTGAGCCCTGCTTGTCTAGCTAGAAGCCCAATCCATAATCCAAACCTCGAAAGCCCACAATGCTTGGAGGAAAATAGAAGATTGAGTGGAGAAAAAAAAATTTGTTTGCTGATTTTGTTTGATGGAGCTTATAATTTAGCAGATCAATCATTTGATAGTATAGATCATCTCTTGAAACAGTCTTAAATATTAGAAATGTTCTCTCACTTAATCATCTGTATTATTTCTGTTTATTCATATTTTTTCATCTCTCCTCATGTGTCTATCTCTGTAAGCTCACTCACTGTGCAGTCATGCCTCAGTTTACTGGCAGACAGAGTCAGGACTCTATGAAAGTGCTAGTTCAGTGTGTCAGACATATGATAGACATGACACGGGTCAGCGGGTGTATGCACAGTATTTCAGTATCATGCACACATTCTGCAGTGGAAATCCATGCAAGAAAAAGGCATGGGTGCACACACATTGTCTCTAAAGTACATCCAAATCATTTGAACGACTGCAGCACTTCATGAGGTTGTTAAGTGTTTGATATTAGTTCATTATTAGAGTCATTAGAGGAGAATGTCTCATCCTCAGTGTAGCTGACACTGTTCATAGCATTACATTTACACAACCATGAGAAGGCATGCTCTTTTTTTCTTTCCATGCATTCACTCTACATTCTGATCCTGTTCTTTCCTGTCTTCACCCACTTCTCATTTCCTCTGCTATTTCTTTCAATATGCTGTCAAAACATCAAATGGAGATTTGAGGGTAGTCATAATGCTGACAATGCATGTGTGTGTATGCGTGTGTGTGTGTGTGTTTTAGGGGTGAACAGCCTTTGCCAGTCACTGAGTGCCAACCCGTCCATCCCCAGCAGCCTGGTCCATCTGGACCTCTCAGGGAATGTCCTCCGAGGAGACGACATGCAGGTACAAACACAGTAACACAAGCACAGTTTCTAATTCATCTTAGCCAGTCTCAATAATACTTAGTTGAATGAAACAGTTCAGTGCTGCAGTTGTGTGGAGGCTTTGTCAGGCCAATATAAATCAGTTGGCATGCCACTCTGTCAGAGGCCATTGACTCGGAAAATTTGACATCTGTTCAAAGCACAGATACAGGGATGTGAGACCAACTCTCTGCTGTTGGGTTACAAATCAGAATCTAGTTTTAACAGACACATGCACACCCATCACAATGACACACTGTATTTGTAGCTGGACAGCAAATCATGATACATACAGACACAGGTTAGTATCATCTGGTGTTCTGTAGTGACAGAAAGTCAGAAGTATTTCCACAGAAATACACTTATTCCCTTTATTGTGAAGAGAAGATTTATACCTCACTCATGTCTGTACAGTAAATATGAAGATAACGCCAGCAGTGGGTTAGCTTATGGTTGGCAAGAGGACTGGAAAAGCTAGCCTCTAAAGTTCACTAACAGTAATCTCCGCTGGTTGCGTGGTAACCTCATGGTGACGGTGAGACAAGTCCATCTCAAAACCAGAATGAAAATGTTAGTTCAGTATCCAACAACTAATTGGATAAGGTGATGTATGATGCATACGAATGATGGGAAGTTTGATATGAGAAATCAGAAATCATGGAAAATGATGAATGAGAGCAGGAAAGGGATAGTAGACGTGCGAAAACATTTAAAGAAAAGACTATTAAAATTCATAAAAGCTTCATACAGTATGCGGGAATCAAAATCACATTGTCACATATAACATATCCTCCATGAGCGGTCACATCCCTAATGTGCATTATGTTTTGCTTTACATTTAGCATTTCTACCACTTCCTGGGTCAACCCAACAGCCTGGCAACCCTTGACCTCTCCAACACTGACTGCTCATTGGACCTGGTGAGTAAGGAAGCACACTGATATAATATCCTGCTGTGTGCTCAATGTAAAAAAGTAGCTAAATTGAAAGATAATTGAGTCAAGAGATATTTGATACTGCAGGAGTTTTTAAAGTCTGGGTCTGTGGGCCTCCCCTCAGATAAAACATGAAAATATCTTCTCACTTCCATTCACTGAGCCTTCCCCTGAAACAGTTTAAAGCCCCCCGGGGTCTCTCACTTAAAACCTCTGTGTTAATGGATAAAGCATTTTTAACAAAACAAGCCCTAAATAATCAGATAAGTACTTTTTGTAAACAAACAACATGCAGTTAGAGTTGTACCTCATTATACTTCATTGTAAGATTAAGAGCTAGCCATTAATATCTGTGTTGTAGGGAATGTAATCCAATTTTGCACACCCACTCAATCTGTGTGCCGTCCATTGCTTGCAAAGTAGCGTGAATACTGTATGTGATGTATTGATGTGGGTCTGAGAGCCAAATACAGCTTATTGATTAGTCTGAGATGTAGCCAGCTGTCAGCCTGTCACTGAAGATATTGATTAACTCCTAAATCATGCTCTGTCTCGCTCACGTACAGTCAGAAATAAATACATTTTCTCACTGCTTCTAAACACACAATACAAACACAAAGCTTTCTACTTCTCTGTTTCTCTGTCTGTCACAGTCAGAGGTGAAGAGTGATGGTTGGAAGGTGCAAAGTAACAGCATTTTGTGCTTAAAACTCATTGATTATTCAAGCACTTTTCCAAATTAAGTTTCAAAACCATACAAAATCAAACAATACGTGACAGTTTATACAGCTCAGATGTGATGGTGATGTGTTCTGTGTATTTTCCAGGTTTGCTCTACACTACTGCGAGGCTCGGTCCAACACCTCTCTGTTCTTAACGTATCAAAGAGTGTCTTCCCTCACAGGTAAGAACCTACAGTATATGGGTTGCACTAACAGTTATCTAACAATAAGTAAGAAATAAACATTTGCATCACAGAGGATTAACAAAGAAGTCTAATTTATAAAGTAGTGTGACATAAGAATTGCATACAAAATGAAGGCTGTAATTATGATTGTCTTATTTAAAGTAGAAATAAATTTAGAATTTAGAAATGACAGTGCCATTCACCTTAACTGAACAAACCACTCATACCTTCAGAATTCTTTATTTTCATTCTCATGAATGAAAAGTAAATCTTGTACTACAGTTTTCTCAAAAATATGTTCATCACACATGAGGTTTTTGTCTTTGAACCTCAACACTTTAATCAAAACCAGCCATCTTTTTATGTCCCAGGTCAGCCCATCAGCCTGGTCTAAGGCCATCTTTCTTTTTTTTTATCAAGAATACATCTTTTTGTTTCCTTTCATGAAACAAATGCCATAAGATGTTGTTTGATAGCTAAAAGAAAACATGTATCTCAAATGTATGTATGTTTTGCAGTTGTCTGTACCAAGTTTGAAAATCACAGTTGCGATGATGCCACTGCCGCCTGTGTCTTTTTGTAAAATCAGGGCCTAAATGCAAAATCGATATTGAGTGGCATCCCAAACCTGCTTTAATATGATGGTCATCCATCATGTGCTTCCTAGAAAATTGGCTTTAGTCCATAACCCCACTCAGGCTTATTTGGGAGTCCTTCTCATCTTCAAGTAGTGCTGTCTACGTCAATGTTTCTTTATGACCTGAAATGACAGACTTGTTACTGAAGTTTCTTCTTAGCCAAAATCCTGTCTGTATGTTGGTGTGTGACACCTGCTGGTGACAAAGTGCCACTACAGACAGAGTAAGGTACAGGATGACACAAGTGTCCACACTTTTGTAAATATGCATAATTCCAGTATGTTTACATTTGTGTGTGTGTGTGTGTGTGTGTGTGTGTGTGTAGAATTTGTGTGTAACAGATGGATCGTGAGTGGGGAGTTTTGCTCCCATTATCTCTCTTTCCAGTGTGTCCCTGGGGAGTTGAGGACTTCATCAAGGGAAGCAGATGATTGGGTGGGTGGGGGGTAGTGGTTAAGGGTTATACTGGGACTTCGTGGTTCTCCTTTGTGAAAATCCCCTCTAAATCCTTTGTTTTGTGGAGTGTTCTTTAAATTCTTAAACAGTAGATAAAAACTAAAATGGGTCACAAGCTTTTAGGACAAGCCAAAAGCACTAAAAGCTTAATGTTGGCTTGAATCGGCTGAAGGAAGTACAGAATTGAGCCTTGCATGGTGTTAGATCAAAAGACCTTTAAAAATTGTCTGAAAAGTTGGTGACATTATTATTTTTCCTGCTCTCTTTTAGGAAAGGCAAAGAGGTGCCTCCATCATTCAAGCACTTCTTCAGCAGTGCCATGTCTCTCAGCTCCATCAACGTGTCAGGAACTAAGCTGCCGCCAGAGGCCCTAAAGTGAGACAAAGATTCATTCACGTTTAATGTGTCTGAGGAGCAGCTCCCTCTGTCCCACATTCTCTGTGACTGTGCATTTCTGTACCTCATCGTCTTTTTCTACCTGTATCCTAATTTAAAGCAGCAAGAATAAACTAGTCTTGTCAGCCTATGTCACAGTGAAGAGCTGCTGCTGCTCTATCTGCACAAAGTGGGACACTGCAGCTGAAGGTTTTTTTTAAATAACACTGTTATTATTGTTTTACGGGGTCTGGATATCGAAAGTGGCAAAAATATATGCATACAAATATAGACAAATTGAACAAAATTGAACTTATCTAGAGCAACCTTCAATATCAATGAATTGTCTACTAACATTTAATAACATGATAAAGTTTATATCTCTTAAACCTTTAATAACATTCTTTAATTATTTGATTCTATAATTATTTTTTTATTTTAACGCTTTATAATAACATTGTTTTAGGGCTCTCCTGCTTGGCCTGGCCAGTAATCTCAGTCTAAAGGACGTATCTCTAGACCTCAGCTGCTGTGAGGTAAGACCGACAGAGATACACTGCATGATCAATGTATTTGAAGTCGAGCTATCTTGTACATTTTGTGCATTTGTGCCTGCTTTGTGGGGGATCATTCCCTCATGGCTGAACTTGGTTAGTAAGGATGCATATTTAGCATTTAGAATAGGGGATCTTCATGAAAGCTCAAAGTCCAGATCTGTTGAAGTGTGTGTGAGGCAAGCAGGAATCTGGCAGCTATTTCACACCATGTTTAAAATGCATCCTAAATCGTGTGAAGATTTAGTAGCACATATTTTAAATGCACGACACAGTGATGCTGATGATACTGCAAGTAAATCTGTTCAGTAAGTAGGTAGTTAAAGCACAATCCTGCAAAATACAGTGACGGCTATCTTGAATAATTAAAACACTACAACTAGTGGATTGTAAGGTGGGCACTGGTTTTGTTTTCTTGATTTGATTCTCCCTGTTTTTAACATTGGTGGCATTTGTATAAGAGCCCTTGTCAGCTAAGGTTTTGTGAGTGTCTTTTTTACTAGTTTGGAGGTAATGCTGCTCCAATGCAATCAGCTTTTTTGGATCTACTCCAAAACCATTTGACAGGCCAGTGACACCGTTAAGAGGCTGTATAATGGAATACTTGGCAGACATCAGGTGGAGGTGGAGTGGGAAGAGATGAGCAGGGGGGTGGGGTTTACTTTTTGTCTCTAATTGTTTCATTACAACTCTCACTCTCTCTCTCTCTCTCTCTCTCTCTCTCTCTCTCTCTCTCTCTCTCTCTCTCTCTCTCTCTCTCTCTCACACTCACACTCACACTCACACTCACACACACACACATACACATACACACACACACACACACACACACACACACACACACACACACACACAGGCCCACACCAGCTCCTCGCCTCCATCTCCTCCCCTGCTTGAACAGGAAAAGACAGCTTGCTGCAGATTCAATGGGATTGCTAAAGATAACACATGAATGCAAATTACACAGGAAATCCAATTCCAGATTCCCATAGAAATCTTCCCAAACTGAAGCTGTGGGGGGAAATGATGCGTTCCATCCTTTTTTCTTTTTTTTTTGAAGTCTTAATGAACCGTTTGCTGGAGGCAGCCCAAAACTGTGTTCTGAGTGGGCTGACAGCGTGCAAAATGAGAACTGTGTATGGCTCCTGCCGAGTGTGTTTACGCAAATGTGTGTGTTGAGTGTGGGTTCTGAATAGAAGTTTGATCATTAAGCATCTGTGGGTTTTGTTGCTGCCGGTAATTGTTGGCGTGGCTCTGACATGCTGTTCTCTCCCCCTAATGCTTCTGTAAGCTTGGCCATTGTGTAAGTACCAATGTGCTCACACTTAATAATTAACATCTCACTCCTCGTCATTTTTATTTGGACGCCTGTTTTGGCAGATTAATATTATGATTTTCTGCTGATCCTATTCACACGAGAAGAAAAAAAAGCAATAGCCCTCTACAGTTTCTCTGGATGATCTGTTTTGTCTTAAACTATGTGTCATTTTCCATTACTATGTTACTTATATGTACCCGCAAGTTCTTCTTGAGACGTCTGTCCTGCATGTTTCTATTGCTTGTTGTCTTTGCTTACAAACTGAATGCATGTTTCACCTGAGAATCTTATGCTGTGTACAAATATTTGCACAGTGCAAACCTTTGTGAAAGATCTGTGACATTTATGTTAATGTTAATCTTCTTTTAGTCCAGGATTCTCCAAAAGCTGTCTTATTCTAGTAGTAGTGCAGCAGACACTCTAGTTACCTGCATTGGTATTACATGAGCAAGCCATACATTGTGTCCCATTGTACTGTATGTATGTTGCTGTGTGTTTACTTGGCCTCCTGTCTTTCCAGTTGAGGTCAGGAGGTTCTCAGATCCTTGAAGGTTGTATTGCCGAGATCCCAAACATCTCCAGCCTAGACATCTCTGACAACGGTGAGATGGCACCTTCCATGCATGATGTACCATATATCTACTTTTCAACCCTAACCTCATTCTAAGTCTCCCAGTATGCGACTACCAAAATAAGTCAACGTTATTATAATTTCTAACCTATTTCTCTTCCTCCAGGCCTGGACTCAGACCTGTCCACTCTGCTGGTTTGGTTGGCCAAGAACCGATCCATCAGGCACCTCTCTCTGGGCAAGAACTTCAATAACATCAAGTCTAAGTAAGAGTACAGTACAGGAGAAGAGGGTGCACAGCTGATGTGTACAGTATAGGGCTGTGAGAGAAACCTTAGTGGTTAGGTTTGGTTGTGGCTTCCTGTGACTTAGCTTAGTTTGTTGTGGATGACCAAAGCCTTCTCTATGAGATGCCAAAAAATAAACAACATTAATTGGATGGCAGGGTTTAATCGTACAAATGCTGTAAGGCATAGATGTCTGTCTTCTATACTGAGGACTGTTGGTGTCCACTATATAATACGTAATAATAAATCAAATAAATATATACATAATAATAAATTGGTAGTACATAGTGAAGGGGTTGAGATGACCAGAGTTATACAAAGTGTTGTATTCAAGAGGGCATTGCACAGAATAATCTAGAAACGGTATGATCCGTAGATATTTCTCTGCTTGAGCACTTAACCTCTAAAGGTCTCTCAGTGCCTTTTATCATGTTCATAATATATATTTTCTTAAATGTCTGTCTTTCTTCTACCTGACATAGAAACCTTGCTCCAGTGCTGGACAGCCTGGTCCATATGATTCAGGAAGAGGAGTCGGTGAGTTTTTTAAATTTCTTCCTCTGTCTGGCTTCTGTGAGGCGCTGCAAATCACTGAATTTCTACCAGCTGCTCTACAACTGACCTTTGACCTCTCCATTGGAAGATGGTGTGAACATAATTCCCCAACAGTGATCAAAAGGGTATCAGATTAAACTGAAACCATGTGGTTTATGAGGGCTGTACTCAAGCGTTTACCCTATTTCACTAATAGAAAGTCAGGTGCGTAAAGCTGGATCAACACTCAGGTCTAACTTTTGTTAAATTTAATCTGGACATTATTTTAGTTTAGAAATAATTATTAATGTATAAAGGTGAGTTTTGGGTGAATTATCATTGAAATGATGTAAGTGTGGATATTCCTTCCTACCGTCAATCAGTGTCCACAGACGAAATTATTTACTCATTACAAGATCCCGGTTAAGCTTTCATATTCTTCAGTTGCTCTGAAAATCTGCAGTGAAATAAATGCGTTTTTCTCCTTTCTCCTTCCTGTCCCTGAGTATATCTCACTCATTTTATCTCCATCATGGGAGCTGTAACAAATTTTGCCTGTATGTGTCTGCGCGTGTGTGTGTGTCTGCGCGCATGAGTGCATGTATGTGTGTATGTGATGTGTGTGTGTGTGTGTGTGTGTGTGTGTGTGTGTGTGTGTGTGTGTGTGTGTGTGAGATACATGAGAGATTGCATATGTGTGTGAGCTGATTATCTGGCTGTGCAAGTGGGATACAAAGAGAGAATGAAAGTGATAAGAATGTGATAGGAAGAGGTTAAGGGTGAATGATGTTCAGTGGTGGTGGAGAGTAAGGAATAAAAAAAGAATTCAGTTTTTGTAACATACTGTTGATCTCAGCAAAAGGCTGGTTGATTAAAAGTGAATACACAGTTAACAGTGGGTACAGCTGACACGCAAACACAGAAAAGGGAAGGCTGGTACAGATAATTGTTGTCATTATTTTAGTGATTAATAGAAAGTTTTTTTCAGCCATAGGGATGCATGGGACTAATTACTTTTGTCTGTACAACACACAGATGTTGCTATTCTATACTCCTGCAACCAGATTGTATTGGTGCATTGTGTTTCTGTGCTAGTAGGGCATTTTAGCTGTTAGAAACAGCAGGTTACCTGGTGATAGAGATCTTGTTTCTACTTTATATCTCTTGAGAAAGAATTAGCTACTGTGGCTACTGGTCCATAAACTTGTACCTCTTTAAATTTACATGTTTAATGTGGGCTCAGTGCCCCTTTTGAGCACACGCAGGCAGTAAATAATTCCCTTTGCATCCGCAGACACAACATAAAAAAGTAATTTTCTGTCTTTATAACCATGTTGATACTAGTCCTCCACACACTAATCACCACACTGGCTGTAAAATACCCCTCACTTTATCACTATCTCACAGATAAAAGCTTCATTCATAACTCACACATCATTCATCGCTCTGTTTGTATTTTTTAATGGAAAAGCACACAAACTCATGAACTGTGGGCTTAATCTTGAATTCTTTGCCTTATTGTCTCTGACCAGTCAGGCGTTCAACTATAAAAACCAGTGAGCTAACAGAGTGTATACTGTTAAGAGCATAACATGTTAATGTTAATCCATGTGGAGGCGAGAGTCTCCTACTCAGAATCATATTTAGATTTTGCCCTATTGCTACACAGGAAGCTGTTCTTTTCTTGAGACATATATATAAAGTGAGTAAACCACATCCTGCAATGACATTAAAATACAGTTCACATTTTACTACAACAATAAAAATTAAAATAATAATAATACAATAGTATAATATATATACTATGTCACGGACCTGAGATATTTAAAGTATCACTACTTCAAGTATTCAAATACCGAGCAGGTCTTACTGACTTTGGAGTCCTCTTCACTTGCTCTAACTTCTTTCAGACATGGAAGCTACTTTTAGCATTAACATGCCTTGCAAATTAGTGTTACACAAAAAACTTAGTAGCCCTAAATTTAGCACTGACATGCTCCCTATTTCTAGTTTTTCCAGTATTTCCAGTTTCTCCTAACTCAGTCAGTCAGGAGCTGCCTTTATGTTCAGCATGTTTTGTGAAGTCGGCCCCCAGGAGAGTTGAGTCCAGCTGTGTAAATGGCACACATCACAGAGCGGCTCACTTGGGGTGAACAGATGGGCGCTGCTGGACATATGTAAACCCTCGTATCACTCACATCACATCACAAAGAAATCCACTTGATCCAGTGCTGAATTTTTCATTCTGCCCCATGGAGTTTTGAATGGTAATTTCAGTGAAGTCTCTTGCTGGTCCGCTTGATCCTGTGATAAATGTTTTATTGGGGTTTGCCCTTTTGAGTCACCAGCCACTTCAGGAATATAGTTTTATAATCACTGCTAATTTACTAAAGATGAAGTTGAGGACAGGACCAAAAAAACATTTATCACCTACTAATGACAGTAGTCTAGCTAAAATGCTGATTTTGAATCTGAAAAATTATGCCTTTTGTTTTCATTGATTTGAAAAAGCTTCAGAAAATTTTGTAATGGTGTCAAAGTTGCTGTGAGCTTTGACAGTAATACCCAACTGCATGTTCACTCTTTCTCTAAGGAAGTGCCAAAGATCGCAGGGAAGGTAAAGGAAACAAATAGAGACAGCATTAAGCCAGATAAACAGAAGACACAGGGAAACTAATATCCATCCATGGATAGTGAATAAATTCAAAAACAAGCTGGCACCCCATAAAGGAATATTAGTGCTCTCAATTACATAAATTACAATAGCTTTTGTTAAAGTTGGCAGTGATATACAACAAGGGCCAATAAAGCTCCTTTTAAAGGCTTGCTGGTGATACCAAACACAGAGTAGTGGAACCTGCAAGTGGCAGATAAACTGAAGACTGCCTGCATTCATGTAACACTGTCATAAACTAGATATAACAGTCATAGTGAGATTGCATTTTGCCCCTTATTCTCACAATATAAACCCTATCCAACCCCTTTTCCTTTTCTCCTTCTTCCACATGTACACCCCCCTCCTCCACCCCACAGCCCCTCACCTCTCTGTCTCTAGCAGACTCCAGACTAAAGACTGATCTGACCATTGTTTTGAACGCACTCGGCAGCAACTCCTCGCTCACCAAGTTAGACATCAGCGGGAACGCCATGGGGGACATGGGAGCCAAGATGCTGGCCAAGGCGCTTCAGATAAACTCCAAACTCAGGTGAGTACATGTTCAGGAGTCAAAGGCTGTGGAAACTATAAAAGTTGAAAAACAAATAAATATTACCTCACTAGTGTCCTATTGAATCCTGTTCAGCCCTGGATCACACATGTTGTATAAGACTCCACTATTAATCATTTGACTTTGTACTGTAACTTTTAGACAAAGGGGAAATAATTTACATGACGTATAGAAATGCATTACAACAACATTAAAAATCACAATAAAATACAAAATAAATGACAAAAGAAATGCATACTCTTTATTTAGCATTTATAAGCACTATTATGAACAATATATAGGGACTAATACACTTAAAACATCCATAAAGTCCATCCATCCATCGTCAACCACGTATCCTGTGTACAGGGTTATGGGGGGGCTGGAGCCCATCCCAGCTGACATCAGGCAAAAGGGAGGGTACTCCCTTGACAGAACGGCAGTCTATCGCAGGGCCACACATAAACAACATAAACAAATCACACTCACTCTCACACCTAAGGACAATTTAAAGTTACTAATTAACCTAGCCCCCATAAAGCCATAAAGTGTTTTAAGTAATTTATTAAATTATTTATATGTTTACATGTCTATAAATGCTGAATAGGGAGGGTTGAGTAAAGTGTAAACAGATGAAATGAAATACCAATAAACACAAATAACAATACACCAGAAATAAATATATAGTGCATTTAGATATAGACACTTTTATATTAGTATGAGTTGCCTTATATGGTGTGGTCACAAAGCTTGCCAGCACAAAGCTAAAGACTCATGGCATTCCCATATGACCCTACATGCACTGAAACCCATGCATGTAATTAGGGATCCAAGCCCGAGTGATCTGGGAACCCTATTGTTTTCGCTCAGATTTTTATTATTATACTTTTTATTCTTCTGCACATAAAACTCATACTGCAGCCTAGACAGTAACTGCTAGGAATGCAAAACACATAGGGTAGGTCCAGTTCACTGCACGTAACTGGGGTGCAAAAATTCATAAGCAAGGTCAACACATTTGGGCTTGGAATTCCCAAATACGAAAGTGTATATCATAAACCTCATATCCATGCATTCACCTTAAGGGGAGACATGGAAAGAAATTCAGTTCCTTCTGTGACTGCGCCTTCTTGTAAAAAACAATTGACACAACATATTTCCATATTGCCTCTTGGCCTCTTGCCTCTTGGTCAGTAGATGGCAAATTAAATGTTTTAGGTCGTTGTGAATTCACTGGCTCCAGCTTTGCTTGTGTCACATGGTGTGTTTCTCTGTGCAGGACTGTGATCTGGGATAAGAACAACACCAGCCCTCAGGGTCTTCAGGATGTAGCAGCCGCTCTGGAGAAGTAAGGAGCTCTGTCTGAACCTGCATCTATTACTATATGCTGATGATACCTTTATTCTAACAGTATAAACATGCTGGTGTGGCGGTGAAGGGATGGATGTCTTTCGGCTTTGTGCTGAGCTGGAGGAAACCTTGAGATGTGTTCAGACAGGAAGAGGAGAGAGGATGAGCGGAAGGAAACCAGAGAGCGACAAACACAGGGAATACAACAACAAAGAAACAAGGGCGGAAGAAAAGATGCTGAGGAAGGGAATGGGAGAGAGAGCAGAACAGATAAAGGAGACAAAAAGTACAAGTTGACTGTTTTCTTCTGTGGATATTAATGTTCAATATTCTGTGTGTGAGCGTGAAATGACATGTGCATCGAACTAAATTTGCTTCTGGGACACATCTGCACACCCACCTCTCTCATCTTCCCACTCTGTTTATCATATTCTCCCAGAAGCACATTGAACCATTTCCCCCTCTGAGTCTCTGTATTGCCGTATTGAAATAACAATTTACTTTTTTTTTTTCTTGCTCCTTTTCTGTATTCTGTTCAGTAGTGCAGTGGGGTGTGTGTGTGTGTGTGTGTGTGTGTTTGTTGTTTCCTTCAGGCAATTTCCTCATGTCTCTTGTGTTCTTTTTTTCAAAAGCTGATTCATAATGCTTGATTTTACATTCTTTAGAGGATTTCCTAGACTTTGAATTCTGCTACATAATCTGCGCAAGTGGAAGTTTTCAAGAGATTAGAGAAAGTATGCAAAGTCGCCTATATTCACCAACAAGAGAGTTACAGTATGAATGTCTTTCAGCCGTTACAAGAATAGTGTAGTAAGATAAAATATGATAAAGGAAGTGCATGCAGTGCGATACGAATGGAACAGGGTTCGTATAATATTCCAAGCACAGATTAAAACATTAGTCAAACAACTGATTAGCAGACAAAACATAAAACAATTTTGATAAGTGATTAATTTCTTGCCATTTCTTTTTTTGCCAACCATTCTATATTGTTGAAGCCTCTGCATTGTAATACTTGCTGCTTTATTTCATCTTATGTGATAATAAACTAAATATCATTTGGGTTTTAAACTAATAATTGGATTAAACAATGTTTCTTTTAATTGGGAAAGTAGATGTATCAATAATAGACATAATCATTAGCTACAGCTATATTTTTTGTTTCATTTTCACATTTGCCTCTGAAAACACAACAAATCATCAGTCTTTCAACAGCATTTTTGTTGTAGCTCTATTTAACAGATGGTGATGGAGGCGGTAGATTGTAAGAACTTGAAGGAGTTTGCCATGTTCACAGCAGGTCTTTGAGTTCGAGAGGGGGGGAAGAGGGCAGACGGGTTCATAGAGAAGTCAAATCTTCATAAGTAATGCCGCCATTTTGCCTGCTGTCCGTGGTGCTTCGCTGTGGTGCTTATAGTGAAGCCTGGCATATCTGACTAAAGATAAATCAGTTTACCTTTGAGGTTTAATACCATCTAATACCATACCAATATCTGCCTCTGCCTCTTGCCTTTCCTTTGACTCCAAACACCCTCATTTTTATCTTTCTGTGCCTCTTCCTTTCCACTCTGTTTTCATTACCTCTTGTATTTTGTTGTCATTCCTTCTTCCCCTCCATCATGATATGAATATTAATGCTGTGTTGTGACCTCTATTTCAAGATCATAAACATCTAATGGTGCCAGTTCATTGCTCTGTAATAGACAAATGTGAAATTATAAGTGAATCTATCAAGAAAAATCACAAGTGGGTGCATTCCACCATATGTTTAATATTGTACCCTGAACCCTGCATATGTGTTCAAATGCATCACTTCCCTTCATGTTTATTGAAGTAACTGTGTTTGCCCCTATGTCTGTACACCTCTATACACACTTCTGCCTCTGTCCCTTCCTTTATAATGTGAACTAACTGTGGAATAATATCCTCTGGCTGTTTGTCCATTAGGAACTTCACCATTCGTTTCATGCCCATCCCCATCATTGATGCCTCCCAGGCTCTGAAGGCCAGCCCTGAGAAAACAGAGGACGCCTTGCTAAAGGTACACTAAGAATTCTTATTGGTTCATCCTGCCTCCAGCTGTCCTGTAATAGTGTTGCAGGATTTGTGTTCTTTTTTTGTCAGAAACTGATTCATAATGCTTGATGTTACATTCTTTAGAGGATTTCCTAGACTTCGAATCCTGCTACTTAATCTGCGCAAGTGGATGTTTTCAAGAGATTAAAGAAAGTATGCAAAGTCTCCTTTGTTCATTAACAAGAGAGTTACAATAGGAATGTCTTTCAGCTGTTACAGAATCAACAGACCTCATTTAAAGCTTGATAGCTTGATAGTTATCAAATATGATAACGGAAGATCGTATGCTATATGAAGAGAGTAGGGTTGATATAATATTCCAAACAGAGATTAAACCATTAGTCAAATACTTGATTAGCAGATCAACAAAACATGAAACAATGTTGATAATTGATTAATTTCCATTTTTTTATAAAAAAATTCCAACGATTCTATTTTCTTGAAGCCTCTGCATTGGAATACTTGTTGCTTTCTTCATCTTATGTGATAATAAACTAAATATCATTTGGGTTTAAAACTATTAATTAGATTAAACAATGTTTTTTTAATTGAGAAAGCAGATGTATCAATAATGGACAAAATCATTAGTTACAGCTATTATTTTTGTTTTTTGTTTTTCCTCTGCAGATTGAGAATTATCTGTACAGGAACCATGAAACCAGAAAATACCTACAGGAGCAGGCCTATCGGCTGCAGCAGGGCATCGTAACCACAACCACACAACAGGTGTGTAAACAAACTGATACAAACACACACACACACACACACACACACTATTCAATGATTATTGAATTCATTTCTGTGTTTCATAAACAGTGTGTCTAGTCACTATTGTCAATGGCGTCACTTTGTGTTAAAAAGTGGTGGGGGCATAAAGGCACAGATTAGGGGCATGATGGGACAAGTGTGCCATGAGATTTGACAACGGTCAAAAACAAGATGAGGAAATTTTAATACTTTTTTGAATAAATATGAATTGAAATAAAAGAGTGGAGGGTCTGGGGGTCCTGTCCTACATTCTGGAGAAATTACCTGCTCCAATTTATAGTGGAAATGTCTTTATTTATATAAAGAGAAATTCAGCTGGTGGGTGACAATTCATAAGTATAAAAATATTTCAGAATATAATGTAGTAATCTGCTGCTTCTTTGTTTTTGTTTTTAGCTTAAGTTACTTTTTTGGCACAATGCATATTTGTTTCTTCTATATTTAAATTGCATTGCATGTTTTTTTTTAAATGTACAAATCTTCCCTGGCGTAAATGACACCTATGACTATTATATAGTTATTACTGTTGTATCAGTATCCCTCCACAGCATCACATCTCTTATATATTCATATTAAGTATTGAACCTATAACATTTAACCCTAGAGCCTATGCTTGACATTTCAAGCATAAACTTTCATGTCTTGTTTTTTCGTCCAGATGATTGACAGGATTTGTGTGAAGGTGCAGGACCACCTGAACTCTCTGAGGAACTCTGAGACAGATGCCATTTTGGAGGACGTCAGGTCAGCTGAGAACCTCATCAAAGATGCCAGGAACTCTAAAACGGTAAGGAGAGACATATACATGGGCCTCGCTGGGCCATATAAATGAAAAGGTTTTATTTATAATTATTTGGAGATTACTTTTGTAGTAGTTTCCTAAATCCTTTCTTTCATTCATGTATCCCCCCATTGTCCTCCTCTGTATTTCCCCAGCTGCTCCCTAACCTCTACCACCTAGGATCTGCTGCCAAAGAGGAGGTGAACAGCTCATCAGTGGGACCCATCCAGGAGAAACTGGAGTCTATGGCTGGGGAGGTGACTACTGTCATGGACCAGCAACTGCAGGTAGGGTTGTAACTTTCACTGTAGAGATGATGGAAAAATGGTTAGTTAAACTATGAATTGTAACCAACAAGACATTATTTGGTGATTTGTTAAGTCGCATTTTATTTATTCTTTGCCAAAAACCTTAAATCTAATACTACAAAGGAGTCAAATATTCACATATACACATCATATCACATAAAGTGTATGTGGTTTACAGTGTGTTTGTGATAGAAATTTTAGTTTGTAATAAATAGACTGTGAAAGTTAACCAGCAGAAAAGGCATCAATGCAAAAACAAATTAAAATAGTATAACATATCCCTGGGAATTTAAAAGCATAAATATCACCATAATTAGCAATTATTCAAGACACTGAAGAAACAATGCTTGATATATTGCCACATTCAGTGTGTAACAAATGTCTGAACATTTAACAGTACCTGTCATGTATATATTTGTTGGATCATCAAATTAAGTTGTACACTCACTTTATCAGCCAGGAGTGGCTTTAATCAAAGCCCTCATCACACAAGTTAATATCCATCCATATCTTATCTTCATTTCTCCAGACTCTTTTGGAGTCTATGGTGGATGCAGCAGAGTCTCTGTGTCCCCATGTGATGAAGAGATGTAATCTTCGTCCAGAGCTAATAAAAGCCAGCTCAGCCAAGATGGTCGTACCAAAAAGCTTTGTCACCAAAACCCTCCTGGAGCAGTCTGGGGTGGATATTATCAACAAGATCAGGTGTGTGTTGGTGTGTTTGGGGTTGAATACAATTATGTATATCTACATGTAGCTGTGGATTTTTATAGACAAATCACTGAGATCTTTCTGTGGTTGTGTTTGGGTCTGTAGTGTGTATTTATCTTGTAGCAGTCTTGCTTTGTTGCCCGACCATCACTTTCCTGTTCTCTCTGTCAGTGAGGTGAAGCTGAGTCTAGCGTCCTTCCTGTCAGATCGCATTGTCGATGAGATTCTGGAGGCTCTTTCCACTTCCCAGCTCACTCTAGTAAGATTAATGTCAAGCTCTCACCTGGATCATTGATTCATTCACTTGGTAATTTGAGCCCTCTGAATTGTTGAAACATAATTTCAACTTTAATTTCATTTTTGCCACTTTTGATAGCCCAAGCACCGTGCTTATTTTAGGATTAGAGTTTTTACTATTTTCTTCCTTTGTTTTTTTTCCCACAACCCTCCTGCTGCCTGTTTTCATCCCCTCTCTCCTCTCAGGCAGACCATCTGGTGCGGCGGGGTCGCCCCTTGGTGCAGCAGGAATCAGTGGATCTGGATGTCCCAGAGGAGAAGATTCCTAAACGGGCATCTGCAGAGATACTGGAGGCTGAGAGGCTGGACGATCTAGAGACATGCATGGTAGGTTCGGGTGGATAAGGGATATATTTGCCTGTGGGTCTGTCTTATGTGACCTTCAGGGACACATTTCATACTAAAAGATCAGTTTATTGTGTATGGTTTGTCCATCTGGGGAGAAAACCTGTGTCCCCAATTGAGAAAAGGAAGATTTTTGGGTCAGTGGTTAAGGTAAGGCGAGTAGTGGTTTTGGTTAGGGTAAGTGTCATAACCTGGCTCAAAGGCCATGACAAATGCGGAGAGGACACGGGGGATTGCCAAAAATAAACATTTATTGTAACAGCTTAAATAACTAAGCTAATAATCAATGACATGGAGTGTGTTAGTCAGTGAAATCAGTGGTGTAGATGTGGATGAGTGACAAGTATGGCGCTTGGGTGTTGAGGAGTGGTAACAAAAATAATGCAACAAAACAAAGGAGTGCTGCTGCGGCGGCTGCTACTGGCAGGAGTGGGACCAGATCAGAGAGAGAGAGAGCGAGAGCAAAAGGGCCGGAGTATTTATCCTCCCACAGCGTTGGGCCCAGGTGCTCCCAATCTGGTTCGGGCGCTGAAACCTTCAGGGACAAAAGTAAATAAGTAAACTGCCCAACACCACACAGTTAAACACCCAACTAGGCAGGGCCGTCACAGTAAGTTTCTAGGAAATTAATGCAAGTCTATGTAATAACCCCAAAAGTGAACGTGTGTGTACGCACACGAGTATGTATGACATACTTGGAGCCCATTAGGTTAGTGATTTTAATTTGTGAAGAATCATCACAAGTTGTCTTAATTGCATTAGCCATGTCTGGGTTTGCAGAGTGGTTCTGTTTTATGATTCATAACTTAGGTAATTTGTTTTTCTTGAGACTGGTTTTACAGTAAAATTAATTCATTAAAAGGCAAACTGTTCATTCTGTCCTGCCACCAAAATTAAATGGCAAGGTATTACACAAATACAATCTATTAAACCTGGATTAATGTTACTATTTGCTGGAAAAAAATATTGACAACTCTAAATTTACCAAAGGCAATTGAGGATTGAACTATGATTCTACCTTTGTGAAAATGTTGTGAGTGTTGAGATGAGGAATGGTTGTTTTTTTATGTAGATTTGTTGTAGAGAAGGATAGTATTTAAATGAAGTATAGTATGAGACTTGATATAACAATGTGTGTGACTTGTAAAGTAAATGGAGGTTGCAGTCAGCAGGAAGCTGCACGTTCTTCTGTCCCTGGTGCTGCCTGTCTCTGGTGTCTTATCCCTCTTTTCGCCTTATATCCTTCCTCTCTTCTATTTATCTCTTCTTTCTCCAGGGAACATTTAGAGTTCATGGCTGTCCCAACTATCTTTCATTTTTGTCTACACTAGGCCTTACTGTGTGTTGTCTTCTTCCTCTTCTTTTCCTCTGTTCTTCCTTCTCTTTCCACCTTTGCTCCATGGAGATGTTGTGCTGCACCAGTGTAAGTAATTCTGGGCTGTCCCTCCACACTCTCCTTTTCAATCCCCTTCTTTCATCTTTCTGCTTCTTCCCTTTTCTGTCTCTTCTCACTGTGCCTGCCTGCTAGACAGTTCTCTGTGCTCTAGCTTTTTCTATAGCACAAAGAGTCTTCTGTATTCGGATGTTTGATCCCTAGGATTTATTTTAAAAGATAAAGTAGAAAAACTACAGTACGAGTGTAGTAGGACGCATTTATCTATCACTTCCTCACTCACTCTCTTTTTGTATTGTATCTTTTTGAATTGTACTTCACATTGTTGAATGATGGCAATTGAAAATGTATATTCTTGTTTTTTTAATGCATCCAGCCACATTGCACTGCTCCTTTCCATGCCATGTCAATCATCACCACCTTGTAAATGTGGATCACAGTACAATATAAGATGCAACGTGTGGGTGATACTGTGTTTGCTAACTCCAAATGTATGGAGAATGTAGGAAGGACACATATAATTAGTTGTTGATGATGTTCCTTCATAACCCAGCTGTTCTAATTCTCTCACTTTATATTTTAGGATGCATAATGAAGAAAATGTGTATTAATTGAATTAACCAGTGTGCCTTGTTAACCTTGTTTAAACATAAGAACTTCCTGTATATGAAGATGTATCAAGGTGCTTGTGTTATTCTAGCATACAGAAATTCTAGTGAGAAGGAAAAATCAGTTGAGATAATTACCTTTACCGTTTATTAATCATTATATTTAGACTGTTTTTAATAATTGCAAACTCACAGACTTTGAAATGTAGTGTGGTTACAAGCATACTGTGGACAGAATCCCGAATAGGAAACCAGGATCCAACAGCCACAGAGTTAGCTTGTTGCTGATAAATCATATGATTTTTGTTCATTTATTCTCCCAGGGTGTTTTCTTTTTGAAGAACAAACATGGCTAATCAAACTTCAAGCTCATCCAGCCATATATGATAGAAATGACAGTTATGATATGATGTTACCACTTATCATATTGTTATTTGATTTGATCTGTTCCTCTTTCAGATGACTCCTAAATCCAAGAGGAAGAGCATCCACAGCAGAATGCTTCGGCCAGTATCCCGTGCCTTTGGTAAAAACTTTTTTTCTTCCTTTTTTTTTTAGTTTACTTCTGTAAAATAGTATGCTATATGTCTGCTTTGTACTATAAAAAGCTGACTGGATGTTTAGAGCAGAAGGTTTTAATCATTCTATATGATTAATCATTCTATATTGTATGGTCTTTTAAATAATTCCTCAGTACTGTTGCTTAGATCTGATGGCAGGTGAGAGAACACTTGAACATTTGATGTATGTATCTAATTACAAACCCCCTAATGACCGTCCATCCTACAGAGATGGAGTTTGACCTGGACAAGGCCCTGGAGGACGTCCCTATCCATGTGGAGGACACTTCAACTTCATCTCGAACTCCTCCCACTCCATCTCAGGTGCTGCCAAAACTGGAGCAACGTCCACCAGGGGTGATGGTGGAGTTACCGTCTGAGGAGGAAAAAAAACTGCAGCACTTCACCAAACTACGACCCCGCCGGAACAAGAAAACACATTCCAGCAAAGTACCTGTGAGTAAAGCTTTGCGGACAGAGGATTTTTCACATTCAGTTCAAGATCTAAAAGAGGCGTACGTACATTTACTTGCAGGATAGAATTTAAATTAAAAAACTCACAAGCACGGAAACAGTAACTACTAATGTTTGTCAGATGGTCTAGACATATCAGATTCTTCAACTTCCTCTTTCAGCAAATCAATAGTGCACCATCTCAGGATGGTGAGCAGAATGGCCTCATGGGAAGGGTGGATGAGGGTGTGGACGAGTTCTTCTCTACGAAAGTCACCAAGATGGATTCCAAGTAAGCATTACGCTTTATGTATACTTTTCTCATGAGAGACTGTCCTGCATTTATATTCTTTTCCAGTAGTAAAAGAATTAGTAGTAAGAAAAAGTAGTAGAGATGTGGTAAAGTGTATGTGTTCTGATATTTATTGTACTCACCTCCTATACATTAAATATGTTAAGTCTTTTGTCCTTCTGTCATTTTGTTCTTTTGTTCTGTCTCCTCTCAGACGTTCCCTAAAGAGTTCAGAATCTCAGGATGGAGAGAAGAAGAAGAGTAAAGGAGGATTCCTTAACCTCATCAAACGTTCCTCCAAGTTAGATAAATCTGATAAATTGGACAAATCAGATAAGTCTGAGAAAAACCAGGGGAACCCTCCTGCATCAGGTACATCCTCAGCCTCAACGCCAGCTTCCATCCCTGAGGAGCCCTCCTCGCCAAAGGTTGCAGTAAAGAGCCCAGCACCTGAGCCAAAGTCCAGGTAGATAAACTGAATTATTTCTGTTAAATGACAATAGATTACCCTCTAAATCAGTATCCGAGTACCAGTCGATCCCCGATTCACTAATAAGTCCTGTCATTACTGCAGAGATGCCTCCAGCCGCTCACAGCCCGCAGATTACAGCAGCAGCTCAGATCGCTCAGAGGAGGTGAGGACGCCGGACTCCATTGATGAGCCCTGGGAGGGTTCGGACGGCAGAGGCAGTCCTCAGGGAGGCAGACGTTACCCGGGGTTGCAGATAATGGGCAGCGGCCTCCTGGCAGAGATGAAGGCCAAGCAGGAGAGAAGAGCACACAAGGTGAGGCGATGTGTAAGCACTGGGGGTTACAAGAAAGAAGGGAAAGTAAGGACAGATAGGAGAATTTAACTTGTGGCAAAGGTCTTGTGCCTGATTTGAACCTCAAAAAACAAGATGACCTTGCTGACTCCCCACATTAAATACAGTGTATCCTGCACCAGCAACATTTGTAGTCTTTTCTCCAGACAGTTACAAAATAGGCTTGACAGTTCATTCTTAACAATGCAAACAGCTGTTGACAGAAAGAAAATGCAACTCAAGGTCAAAAATACTCTTTCTTTTGGAGCTTTTCACCATATGACATGGTCCTTTACGTTTAGGTCAACATAATGAGGTGCTAGTGCTGCTCAGACTCATGGTTCAACATGTACAGCAAACTCAATCTGCTGATGAAGACCATGTGATTTAGCTGAAAGCTCCAGAACAAGCAAGTAAGAGGAGTAACCTAGAGTTGAAATTGTTACAAATTCAACTCTAAATCAGTTACAGTGCATTTTTCTTTTCAGAAAACTATAGCAAAAATAAATACAGTAAACGTGGCATAAAAAAGACCAACAGAAAGAGAGTTTAAGTAATAAAGTTAAAAAAAAGATGAAACTGATCAAATTTCATGCACAGGGATTGCATTCCTTGCAAGAGATTCAAAAGTCTAGTGATTATCTTTGCACTGAAGACATCCATCTGTAGATGAAACGGAAGATCCAATTATACAACTCCTTACAGTATCTGCATTTAATCCATGTATTATTTATAATAATAATAAAAATAATAATAAAGAGAATCTAAAAGAAACTACAAAAATAAGGTTTATGGTTTTATGGGGAGATGCTTGCTTTAATAAGGACAAGGACACAGTGCTTTAGGTGTTCAGTCTCCACTTGTCACGGCTGTTTTGTTCAACACTCACCCACTGGATTCCAGCTGAGAGAGTGCACAAAATAAGAAGCGTCTACACACACACACAGATGCTGAGACTTGTGTTTATCTTCAGGCTAGTCATTGCGCCTGTCAACATGTTGACACGAAAACACAAACAACCCTGATTTTCTGCCAGACGACAAGAAGGGGGGTGGCAGAGTGGAAGAGATGCGAGCAAATGGACAGAATGAAGACAAAAAAGAAAGCTGATATGCAAATTCTCTGTCATGACTCACAGCAGTACATAAATGTTGTGGGAATATTTCACCTTTGTTAAATCCCTGTTATATACTCAGTTTCTACAACTCATGTGCTATCTTTGCTACATTTACGTTCTCATTTCCTCAAGAAGTGTGATTCAAGGGGAAATAACAAATATCCCCAGAGTTTAAGATGGGCAGTAAATGTAAGTTTCATATATTATGTGTTTGTATTGCATCTGTGAATTTAGTGTTGGCACCTGTAGGTGTGTGTTCACTAGATGTATTATTGGTCTCTATCTAGTTACTTCACTGAAAAGGGTGTCTGTGTGTGAGTGCAGTAAGAGGTTTATGGTGTATGCAGCATTAGGATTTTTTCTGACCTTGTATCAGTGGCACTAAAACCTCTCCTGCCATCTGCTTGTTCTGGCTGGCTTCCAGGGGGGTGTGCGTGCGGTCCGCGCATGTGTGTGCGCGGGCGTGCGCACATGCAGGTAAAATAGAGAGCTATTTAGAAGACAGGTCATTAACACAAACCTTAGTGTGTGAGCTGTATCCTTAGCATTTTCTAACACAAAGGCGCCCCCTGCTGTTAAAATGGTGGTTGACAGTGTGACATGTATAGTCAATATTACAGCACTGCACTTTTCGCTGTTACAGTAATAGCTTGTATCTAAAAATAAACTGTATATAAAATTGACTGCATTGTCTAAAATAAAAATGCGACATCTGTGACACACACCTGCCCACAGTGCAATAGACCCTGTGGATGCAGGATTGGCCTCTATGGCCATCTGAAGGTCCACAAATAATCCGTTTCACCAACAGGAGGACAGGCCACAGATGATTTGTACATACCAGGTTTTATGTATTAAATCTGAAGAAGAAAAAAATCTTTAAAATTAAATACCGCTCTGAATTCATGTATGGTGATCCAATATTTTGTCCCTGTGTGTCCTCCAGTCTTCCAGCCCCGACAGGCCTGACAGCAATGCAACAGGTGAGCTGTTTTATCTGTTGAGAGATCTGTTAAGACAAGATTGGTTATGAATTGCTACTTTGGCTGTTTCTGTTTAGTCATCTGGGTTCATAACCGTACAGTACATAAAAATCATTGTGTTTTGATTTTTTTTTTCCTCGATGTGTCAGCAGTCAAGACCCAGCCCACCGTTTCGGAAAGCAGGTCTCCCACTGGCTCAGTGAATAAACCAGACCCTCCGACTGGTTCTCCAGAAAAGACCCCTCCTCGCACTGAGACCAAGCCTGAACCGGTCCCTCGTCTTAGAGCTACATCCTCCTCGAGTTCCCCTTTGGGACCTGTAAACAAACCACCTGTGCCACAGGGAGTGAAGCCTGCCCTGGCTGCCCGACCCACCATCCCTCAGAAGCCAAGGACTCCGAGTAGCAGCAGGAGCATAGGTACAGTCGGAGCACTGGATCTGATTGCCACACTGAAGGGATTGTTGAAGTGATTCTGTCTTTGTTGGATATTTTCTTGAATGCAGTATGATTTTAGATTATACAGTTAGAAATGCCATGTTTGCATTTTGCTTGTGATGTATATCCTGGTATGAGATAGTATGACACATGAGACACATGTTTTTGGACCATTTTACTGACAGATGAGAGCTCAGATTCCCCCAGCAGTGGCGGCGTGTCTCCTAAGGTCACAGCTCTTCCTCCCACACTGAAGAGGAGGCTGTCGGAGAAAGACAAAGAGGGCCAGGCCGGTCTGCTGTCAGGAGGCTCTGCCAACAAAACCACTCAGGATGGTGGGTCATAAAATCTGACTGTTTCTACTTAGCCCATTCATGCCATGGTGTTAATGCTAATACATAAATAGATTTTCATCTGCAATGAAACGTCTTACCAACACATTGGCAGATCATATAACACATGCTTGATGTTTGATTTCACTGTAAGGATCTGACAGGTTTCCCCCATAGTCTTTATATATTTATATATATTTGAATTGTTCTTGTGGAGGCAGGCTGTTGGTTGTCTACATGAACAATATGACAGACTGATAGATTCAGGTCACAACTCTCACTCATTATGTAATAGACATCCAGGCAGCTCGGTGGCTTTGTGTGTGGCTTTGCTTCCTTCTCTTCGGGTGTATTGTTTTTCTTGTCACGTGTGGACTCCTTTGGTCTTCCTTTATTTTCTCTGCTCTTCCTCACTTCCCTTTTTTTCTTTCTTTTTTTTTGCTGTATCTTATCAACAACACCCTCTGGTGCCTGTCAGCAGTACGCACATCAGATTCATGTTCACAAGTGTTCTTGCTCTCAGTCAAACCAGAGGATTTATTTTGAAGCTATTGACTAATTGGTTTGTTGGTTATTTTTATTGCTCTTCAGTAGAAATGTAATAAAATGTGTGTTGTTTTTTTTAGTATGCATAGCAAAGCTCAAAGATAGAGGAGCAGTTTCTGTCTACTCAGTGCAACCAATAGAGGCCATTAGAGGGATACTTTTTTTTTTACCTAGAAGACTATTCTTCCTCATAATTTGCGATGTAATGGTGCTTTAACACTTAACTTATTGACATTAATGCCTTTAAGTCCTTGTCTGAAAGCACATATCTACAAATGTGCCAGGGTGCAAATAAAATATCCTTCTTTCAGAGTAAATCAGGAGCCATTAGGTGACACTATACACAGGATGTGTATAGTGTCACCATCATGCATCATGCATTGCGCAGAGAGTAGGAAATACATTCTTAACAGATCACCAGTCTATCACAGGGGTTTTCTGACTTTCTGCACTTTGGTTTTAGAATATCCTGACTGGATATCATGTGTAGTGTAAATGAAAAGTTGACTCCTGGAATATGTTGAAACCACAAAGAGGGGATCGTGGATTGGATGGTACACAAACAGTGTTACACTTAAGGCCTAGATTTCAAGCCTGGCTTGATGTTATTTAAAGAATTGTGTCCGTTGTGTCTACATAACATTTGTTTTTCTGCTTAGTTTTAATCACACTGTCCTTTGCACATTAGCTGAGCCTTTTCCAAGCCATTTTTGTCAGCAGGCTCAACTGTGTGTACACACACTCCTGCATGTTCCCTGCATGTGTCTTGTCTAGGTTGCAGAGTTCATCAGCCTTGTGAAGCTGCTCTTTAGATCCTTTGGGCTTTTTTTCTAAAAATGCAAAGATCAAGTAGATCACTTCCAGTTTTAGCTTATGTATTCCATCTGGTTGTAAGGCTGGTGCTTGAAGATGGCCCAACTGTGGCAGCATACTTAATAACAGCTACATGTACCAAAAATAACTATTCATTTTGTCACCTCAATTTCCTTTTCTCTTCCTCCTTCCCTTCCCTTGCTCTAAGCATTATCAACACGTCCTGTCGTTTTCATCTTCTCTCTCTTTCTCTCTTGTGTTCAGTGAGGGCAGGGTCTGTGTCAGACTCTGTTCAGCGACCCAGCCCACTCCGTACCAACTCGGAGGATCATGGCACCTCTAAGACCAAGGACCAATCTCCAAACCCAGATAAGGACAAGGCAGCGGGCAAGAAGTCATCGGACTCTGGGGAGGAGGCAGACAAAGACTTCATTTTCATATGAGTGAGACAAAGTTACAGCAAAAACCTGTCAATAAGTCTCACAGGTTTTCCTTTAGAAAAGCAACTAAGGGGGGGGGATCTAATCGATATGTTTTCATTCATATTAGAGGTTGTCATTTTTGTAGAAAAGTACAAATCATGTTTGGTTTGCAGGAAGACCTGCTGTAGAATCAGGTAATACACAGTCAGTTTCAAATTAAAGTAAATTTGGTTGTCAATGATAAAAGTGTTGACATTAACACACAATATTGTCATTCTCATTTTCAGTCACGTCACCTAGTAAACCAAACTGTGCTAAGTCTCCTAAGATCTTCCTTCTCACAAACAGACTTTTCTCTTCTTTCTTTCCACTCACTCTGCTGTCAGGTGAAAATCTAATGTCATAAAAGATTAAACTTTCCAGGATTTGAGGAATGGCTCCAGAGGTGATCAAGTATGTTCAGCCAATGAATATTGAAACCTGAATTTAAGTGGAAGTTTGTAAACCACTAAAAAAGAGAGACACAATGCTTTCAGGAAATGGCAGACTTTTTGTGTGCAAAAGACCAAGGAGAGACTGTGAGCTTACATTTAAAATCTCTTTCTTTAATTAAAAAATCCAATGTCTTGTTGCTATTTTTTCCAGTAGCTTGTTTCCCAGGGACCAAACACATGTAACAATAATACCAGGATCACTGTACTGTAAGACATATAACCAGACCAGGACCTGATTTTTTTCGATCAATATACTTGTATAGATTTTTCTATATGCTATTTTCAGCATGTGCAAGTTTCTTTTCTCTGAACGTCAGAGGTGACTGAATCCATTATGCAATTCAACTTTTTTTTTCCAGGAAAATACAGGTTCAGCTGGGAATCTCAGCCCACAATAAATCAGAAATAGACATTTGATGTGGCTCACCTAACGGTAAGAAAAAAATAAATAAAATAAAAAGTGGGTCACTCAGAGGAGACTAACTGGACTCTTCACTAAATGCCTGCAGGGTAGCTATAGACTATATCAAATACCCATCTGGACTCAAGTTTGTCTCTGTGTGAGAGAGTTGGAGTGACCATATGAAGTGTTGCTTTGAGAGGACTGTGGTACACTTTAACTTCATTGATAACCAATCAGCAAGGCTTCAGCACTGTTAACTAACACTCTTTTCTGTGTTTAGATACAATGGAGGAAAAAAACCTTTTATCATATGATACCTTTAAACTGCAGAAGTCCTTTTTTTACGCTGTTTATGGGGACAGGAGTATGTGCCTGTCATTCAAGTGCAATACAGAGTGACATAAACAAGGCTCGTATTTCTGTAGTGTGATTTGGTCAAAAAAATGTAAACCAAACAGCTTAATTTCTAGCTGGTACCCCTCGGAATAAATGAGGCAATTAAGCATTAAACTGAACAGATTGGGGTGCCAGTGTTTGACACACTCATACAGACTCTGAATTGCTCTTAAAGACAAACAGATCCTCACTTCTGATGACATACTTACATTTGACATTTATTCATATACCCTGGTGTGCTGATGGTCCAATGAAAGCAAAGAACTTAAAAAGAGGAATGTCATAGATAATCTGCTTGAAGGTAACAGAAATTTGGCTGTCATTTGCCCTGCCATTTTAGTTTTTGGCAATAACCTCTTCAGTTCTTTGTGTAAAAGCATGACACTGAGGGAACTCCAGCCTTCAAACACTCTTTGTCCTCGGTGTCTCCCGCAGATTTACCTTCAGGGCTTTCACATTCAGTTCACTTTCACTTCGTTCTGTGCAAGACAAGACATTTCTTCGAAATTCAACCTAAAAGGAGTTAGTAATTTTATTGCCTTTGTTAAAAGTAATTGAGAATGCAGTGCCTGAAGTGCAAGTGAACTGAGGGTAACTGTATTTTGACCACATGGACCTCTAGGTTATTCTGTACGTAGCATTTTCAGGACCTGAATGCTGCGCAACTACACAAGTCTCAGGCCGATTCATCTTGTCTTTGTCTTTTAAGAGCGAGAAATGCCCTTTTCACACTGCTACAGAGTTGGCAAACAGATTCAACACAATCCTGTCTTATTTGGATTTGGGGAGCAACTCATACCTCTGTCTAGAGTTTGCACCTTAAGCATTGGATTGTTTTCTTTGATATAAAATCAAGCAGTTTTACTGTTATTGCATATACAGTATAGATTGGGACAGATTTGGCACCCTTGTATTAAAATTAATCTTGGAGTTACCATAATTACCAGTTTTTAACTTATAAATGCCATCAACATGCAAGCCGTAATTATGACTGGGAAATTTAGATTTTTCCCAGAAAGCTCTGAGATGCAGGGCTATATTGTCAATGCACAGTATTTTTAACCCTTATTCGACTAACAACGAATGATAGAACCATCATGAGTTGTCTGATAACGTAACGTGGCTGTCACATCATCCTCTATGACGTGAACGCAGCATTCACCTGTATGTGAGAGTTGACTCCTTATTTTACATCGACATCAACTGCTCTGGAATTACTTTTACTTTTGACTATCTAGTGTGCTCCAACATTATCTTTAAATGTTAACTGTTCTTACCCTGTTCTTTTTTGTGCAGTGTGAAAGGGGCACCACTGTATTTTACTGTACTGTACAAGAGTCAGGACCAAAGGTCTTACTGGTGCACCTTTTCCTATGGTGACTATCGATGTCTTTTTGTAGGATCATAAGATTTTGCTTCTTTGTCACTAATCATGGCTTGGAAATAACACTATTCATGTTGTGTACATAGTTCATCTGTCTCTGATGTCAACAACTGCTTTAATTTACAGTCCCAAAACTCAAACTTCACTTTTTATTCAAAAGGTGTTCCAGGACACTGAAAAAGAAAAAAATACCACTACTTAAATGCAATATGTTTAAATCAAACACATGTGGCTATTGATATTTTCCTGACACAAGGACACCCTCTTTCACTCTTTCTGTGTGAGATTTCAGAAGCAGCAGGCTGTGTCTCTGTCAAGTTGTGTGAAATGACTGATGATTTCATGTTCAATCCTCCTGAAAAATGCATCCACCACGTTTCAGTGGAGAAATTAAAAATAACCCGACTCCTAAGTCTCTGTTTGTGTGACTGCATGATGTGGCTGTGAGTTGTAGCCTGTATGTATATACGGTATGTGCTTTCATACATGTAGGAGTGTGTGTGTGTGTGTGTGTGTGTGTGTGTGTGTGTGTACTGTACACACATGTAATATACACACTGTGATATATTCACATGCCTATGTGAACACAGCAAATCCTACAGTATATTGTTTTTGGTACTAAGTACACTACTATACTAGGGGTTTGTTTGTAACTTATTTGGAATAAAAACTCGAACAGTGGCCGGTGATGTCTTGATTTTTTTCTCTCTCACTTGTACATTGTGTTCATAAATGTAGGAATTAATTCTTTGTATGCTTATTTGTTATTACATGTAATCTATTTAATGTTACTTTCATCATGAAAACAATGTCTGAAAAGAAAGCCTAAATACAAATGACATGTTTGCTCATAATCATGGTCTTAGAGACATTATTTGTTCCATTTTGTCATGGATGGTGGTGTTTGATATTTCTTCATGCAAATGTTAATATTGATTAAAATAATTTTACAGGTTTCAAAATCTCTGCAATCTGTCTCTTTTTTTGTTAATTTTATTGAAGATCTGTTTTGCAGTGTAACAATACAACCACCAGATGGCAAATACAAAGCTACGGTATGCGCTCTCTCTCTTTTTCTCTCTTTCACTCACACACAGAGAAGGTGTGGTTTTTACTAAGTCAGAAAGAGCATATGTCAACCAAGCAGACACCTCAGTCCGCATTGTTTGTCTGTGTTAAAGTTGTGCGCCTACACTACCTTTCTATATTAAAATGGACAGTGCTTTTGAAAACCTGGATGCAGCTGGTTTCCTGGAAATCTGGCAACACTTTGATGCAGATGGTGAGGACAGTTATTGACATGTTTATATTTTTTCCGTAAAATAATTGAAACTAGTAATCCATCTGCTGTTATCAGACGTTGTAGAGGAAAAGACCATACTTATTTGTGTAGGAAGTAATTTAATTTCTTATGTTAAATATTTTTGTCAAAAGAAACTATGTTGACTGATTTCCTATTTAACCTTAAAATGAACAATTTCACCTATATGGAATGTTTGACAGGGGCTTGATACAGAAGGGAAAGTGCACAAGGAGCAGCAAGACTTAGTTGAAGCTCAAATATAAAAATAATTTGGAGTGATAGTGACTGTGTTGTTCTCAGTGTTAGAATTTAGAGGAAAATTTGCTTTACAGTTAAACATTACTATACTATATTTAATTGACAGATAATGGCTACATTGAGGACAAAGAGCTTGATGACTTTTTCCGTCACATGATGAAGAGACTGGGTCCACAGGTAAGTCAACTTTGTATGAATTCATCTGTAACATGTGACGGCAAACGTTCAATACAGTACATGTCAGGGGCAGATGAACAGTCACAAAGCCACAGATTGAAACATCATTTTCATCTGATCTGACAAATTCATATGATAATACTGTGGGGTTTTTTTATTTATGGTCAACTAAATTCAGCTTTGGGCATACAATGGTACTTCACTTTCTCATTAGGTTATTACTTCATGCAAGACACCACCTGTTAAAATTTTGAATCAGCCTCTAGAAGATGCATTTGGCTTTGGATACAGACCTTGCAGTACTCTCTGCTGTGTGGGTAGCTGACATTCTATGCAGTTAGTCTGGCTGGGTGGGGTGACTGTAAGGAGGTTAGATACAACACAATTAAAAAGCTCTGGTCACTGTCAAAAAGAAAAGCCCTTGGCTTGACAGGGAGCCTTCTGTCCAGTTTTAATGAAAAACCAAATGTGCATACAACTGTTATTTTATTTACTGTGTGTGTGTGTTGTGTGTGTGTGTGTGTGAGAGAGAGAGAGAGATGCACTCCCTTGGATACTAATGGGTTTGTAAACAAACAGTCCACTGACCACAGGTCACTTTGTCTCTCTGATGTTTGCTTTCCATTATTAATGCCCTCAGGATAAGTACCGTTTCATATATTTCCCTAGACCTACAAAGACTTGGCGCAGTTATTCAATTATATTTGATTCAGCAGTTGAAGGATTAACCACATGATGCCCTTTCTATGTTTTTGTCCTTTTATTTCCCCTTGTGTAACATATCCAGTAATTATGCTGGATATGTTTTCCTACATGAACTAATGCATTTTCAGTCAATATGCAACTTAATCAATTTGCATATGTTATACTAAGTTTAATAACATAATACATGAGTTTGTGATGCAGTGTACATGGTGTCAACAGTGTAAAAACTTCTGCATAGCAACAGAAGATTGCTGGCACCAAACACGAGATATCTGAGAGAAAAGTGATACTAAAGACAAATGCTTGTCTGGCTCATTGAGGTCTGCAGCCTGTGTGCTCTGCTCTGCATGAAACAACGACTCAGACTACAGCACCATAGATCAACAGGTTTCTATAGTTACAGTATGTGAGTGGAGATTTGCAAAAACACACCACTAAAATTTTAGCTGCTAAAATATTTTGAAACAACTTGAAGGCTGCAACCAGTCTCACCTTCAGTTGCTTTAAGCTGTTGTCTGAGCTTTGGTTGAGCGAGAACATGATCTATACTGGAAAAGAAAATGTGATTCCTAAGTCAAATAATGTGTCAAAGAATGTGTCATCCTTCTTGCTCTGTGCATTAGAAAGACTGTGTGGGCCAAGAACAGGTAGCGTGATCTACAGTCGGTTAGCTTGGGGTTGAGAAAACAGACCTTGAGAGAAGCAAATCCAAGATCAAAGTAGTATCCATGGTGACATTGCTTAAAATAACTGTGACTCAGCCAGTAAAGTTTTTGTCCTTAAATATCATTATTGAAATCAAGATTTACTCTGAGGTACTGTGCAAATGTTTTAGGCAGGCATGGGATGCTAATAGATTAATTAACAAAGTGCAAAGTGAATGAACAAAAGAAACATCTAAATCAAATCAATAAATGGGTTAATGAGCCTTTGACTTCAAAACAGCATGGATTCTTCCCGGTACACTTGAACAAAGTCATGGATTTTGTAGTCATATCATCAGGTGTATGATTAAACAAATATACCAAACAGGTGCTAATGATCTCAAATTTAATATGTAGGTTGAAACACAATTGTTCACTGGAAAAAGCTAACAAGGTGAGGATGCTGAAGACAGTTTGCTGTCAAAAGTCATACAACATGGCAAGACTGAGCACTCTCCCAAGCAGAATTTTCAAGCAGACATGGGTTTCGGATGTGTTGTCTAAGCTCTTTTGAAGAGACGGTCAATGTTGAGGACCGCAGACACATACAATACCTGATCTTTAGCATAAAGATAAACAATGAGTCCTGGAAGTGATGGTATGGACCCTCAACATCATGAGTCTGTCTGGGATTACATGTAGAGGGGGAAGCTGAAACTGAGGCTGTGGGGAGTTCTCCAAGATGTTTGGGCCAACCTACCTACCAAATTCGTTCAAAAACTATGTGCAAGTGTACATAGAAGAGTTGATGCTGTTTTGAAGGCAAAGCGGTCACACCAAATATTGATTTGATTTAGATTTTTCTTGTATACACTCAATTTACATTTTGTTAATTAATAAATTTAATTTGTCAACATGTCTGTTTTTGAAAGCATTCTCACTTTACAGCATTTTGTCCCACACCTGCTTGAAGTTTTTGCACAATAACGTACCTGTATCTTGATTTAAAATGGAATTGGTGAAAAATACAATATGCTGATTTACTGTTTATGCCATTTCATTTTGTCCTATTGTATACTGCATCATATCTGTGTGCATTTCCATAGGTGGCTTTGGGGTAAGAAAATCAATATTGCATTTTAATCAACTGTGTCTCCACAGGAGAAAGTGACTGAAGAGAGAGTCCAGAGACTGAAACAAAGGTTTATGTCCGCCTATGATGTCACTGCTGACGGGAAACTTCAGATTCAGGAGGTGCTACACCATTTCTGTCTATAATCGTTCCTCATTCACTTTACCAATATTTTCGCCATACTAAAGATAGGGTACTCTATCATGTTTAAAGGTGAAACACTGATATTTGTTGCAAAACATGACACAAAATGTGAGATCTTGTTTGCTTACACTTGTATATTTGTGTCTGAGTTTCATGCCGTTGAGAAGATGAGATAAAATACCTTTACCTACCTGTCCAAGAACAACTAAATTCACCTCAATACACACTCATCAACTACCATTAATGAGAAAACGTGGAGTTTTGTATGTTTGTCTGTCTGCACACTGAAAACCGTTGCACACTAGCTTCCTCTTTATTCTGGATCTGCGTCCTCTTCTCTGTCCCCTCTTTCTCAGACCCATCTATTCCACTGCCCATCCCTCTTTGATTTATCCCATGACATAGCTTGTACCATATTCAAGAAGAAAACATGAAAACAAATTTCTGGAACTGCTAAGGTGCATGCTAAGCCATCCTGTAATGAAGAGACAACAAGAGAGCAACAATGAAATCATTTGCATAAATGTAATACTTGAAGAATGTACTGTGTGTGTGTGTGTGTGTGTGTGTGTGTGTGTGTGTGTATATAGATATATATACATATATATATGTATAGATATATATATAGTACGCACTGTAATGTACATGTAACACCATATAGTGTTAATTAAAAAATTATTTAGCTTAAATTAATTAAATCAAACTTGACTGACATATTAACAGGCTGCGCCTGTTTCCCACCAATGAAAAGCCATATTTTGATGACATTGCTTTCTCTGTCTCCACTCTGTGTAATTGATGCAGCTCTTGGCACAGCCGCAGTGCTTCACCAGAGCAATGAAGTGCATTTTCTTTCATTCTGAAAAATAAACTTTTAACCATTAATTAGGCCAGTCCCTTAATGGATTGCCCCCACAGACCACAAATGCTATGTTTGCCATAAGTGGCCTGATGAAGACATTGATTCCTTGTGGCTGAAGCAGGAACAGAGTACAGTACAGTAGCTTCTTCTGAAACAAAACTGCATGTACTTCACTGTGTGGAACTTTTATGTGACTTAATGTATGCAGCTGATAGCACAAGCACTGTCATTTTGTATGACTTGAATTTAGGCTCATGCAGTGACCAGTCATTTGTAATGCTGTTTCCCTGTATACTATTGCCTCTTCTCTACAAATAACATTAGAAAGGAAGTGAGCAAGGCTATCACACCGCCACAGTATCCTGTGAGATAGCGGTATGAAATGCTGTTACTCCTCTAGTTCAGTATCATATGACTGAACTGTTGTATGTATCTATTTAACTCTATAATCAGTACCTACTCACTATTGCACTATAACTGTAGGGTAAGCAACTGTGCATCAAAGCATGCATTTATTGTACTTGAAGCATAATTAATAGTAGTGATCCCTCACTGGGAAACCTCTCCTGATGCTTTTTACAACACAGCAGTGCTTTATGTATACTTTATTTTATCAGCAACTGCAAACTGTTCTTTATGCATGTTAAATAAAAGCTTAATGCTTAACAAATATGCAAGGTTCTACATTTTGGCCAGCAACTTTCCTTCCATATTGGTAAGCTGAAACATTAGAGATCTGGAGATTAAAACTGCAATGTGAACACATTTTTTCCATGGAGACTTTTTTAAAAAGTGTATTGAGCGTGTGTTTCATTACTAAACTCTTGGCTCTTCTAGAGTTGGCATCACTGTTGGCGCATTGCGGTTGTTCTTACTGTGAGCTGTTTGAATTGCAATCAGGTTAATCATGGGGACCAGTTTAATCTGCTAATGGACGGGTGACACTATTAAAGAAGGACAGACAAGAGAAGAGCAACATGAACTGAAAAGAAGCCAGGAGGAGCTGGTGTCAAACAGAAAACATACACCACAAATCCTACATTGTATCTAGCCACGCAGAGAGTTTCAGTTTACTGTTTGTTTAGAAATATCTGCAGCTGAGACCTAGAGTTTGTATTACTGCTGTGTTAATGGCGGTAACTGTTATTTTACCCAAGAATACAATGGACCAGACTTGGATGGAAAGCCTCATAGAAAGTCATTATCCAATCATTGCTCTCTGCTCTGACCTGTTTTCCAGTTGGCCAATATGATCCTCCCAGAGGATGAGAATTTCCTGTTAATTTTCCGCAGAGAAGCTCCTCTTGACAACAGTGTTGACTTTATGAAGGTAAGGTCACAGAATATTACTATAAGATGCGACAAGACGTCATTAGATGAGCCACATCCATCAGAAATTATGACTCTAAGAATATGTACAATGTGTAACTACAATGTGTCAATGAAAGCTTATAAGAACTGTAAAAAATGATAGAGTAGCATTAAAACTACAAAAACTACAGAGGTGTCCTGATGGGCCAGTGCCCTGTATATGAAGTGACTGCAACTTTCATGGTTGGACTACAGACCATTGCTGCATGTCATCACCACACAAATTTTTTACAGGAATGTTTATTCTCTGGTGTATACTGTATATAGGCCCATAGACTGTATGGGTGGCAATCAGAAGACCAGTTTATTCAGTGTTTTTTAAGCTCAAAAATGTAAGAATTTAATATGTATTTCTATAGGAACAGGCCACCAGAGTAGAGGAGATAGTATCAGTGACTTGGACAACCCATGCAAAGGATGAGGAAGTCTACAACTTTAGAGCTATGAATTGTAATGTCACTGGAACAGTAACCTAATTATGAGTTTATTTCATTTCTACCATCTAAGTTATATCTATTATATCTATTTTGCATCTAATCTGGTGTGATATTTCAACAGTGAACTCCAGTTCTCACTGTGAATGTCACGTCATACAAACATGACAGAATAGCACCACTTGCTAATGATAACACTTTTTATGGTGTCATATTAAGCTTGCTGTATTCAGACCAAAATCAAATACATTCATAATTAGTAACCATTGTGCATTGCATGTATGCATTTGCTGATTTGCCCTTTCATGTCTACTGCAGATATGGAGGAAGTATGACGTTGACTGCAGCGGCTACATATCTGCTCAGGAGCTCAAGGTAAGCATTTTAGACATACAAAATGCACAGTGCTTCACACACACAAATGATTACACATCACTTTATTGTTCTGGGTGCAAGCTTCAGCTGTGGCAGCATGACTGGCACAAAATGACTGTAACCGGTAGCCACCATTTCCTGTTCTGTCACTGAGACGTGTGCCCTTTTTCAGCTTCTACCAACATATTTTTCTTTAGAATAGAGATTCATGGCAGATTCTTAAAAGACTTTTGACATGAAGGGGTTTCAAGTAAATATGGGATGAAAGTTTTCAATGTTTTAAACAATTTGAATTTTGTTGCCACATCCTCTTCTTTTGCTATCAGCTCTTCCTCACTACATGATGCAAAGTACACTGAGGAAGTATCCTTTTTTTCTTGTTCTTTGAGAATTACTTAATAAAATTGTGTGCAGTTGTGTATCACCCATTGGATTTGATTGTTTTGTTGTCTGATTATATGATAAACGTTTGTCTCTTAGGCCTTCCTGAAAGACCTTTTCCAACAGCACAAAAAGGAAGTATCATCTGATAAGCTGGAGGAGTACACAGACACAATGGTAATGGTGTGCAGGAGGCTCTTTGTGGCTCTCTGCCTAGAGCCTGTTTAAACTGTCATCTTGCAATTTCAGGTATCTTGCAAGTGCATAATATACTACTGTGCATAATATTATTATTTATGTTTATTTTCACAAACAAAAAGCTGTAGAATACTAAAAAGATTTAAGTAGCTGCAAAAAACGATTCTGACATAGAACTGCCAAAGGGACTTTTTCACTTGTGGTATTATTTTCATGAGATTTTGTATGGTGCTGCAGATGTCAAAATACAGAGCGACGCAAAAGGCAGCTTGTATCGCCTTTTCCTACTTTATAGATTTCAATTTGGGAGAGACTGGTTCACGCTCGAAGTTGGATCAAACGATGAGTTGGCTATAGAGTCATAGGTGGTGTGAAGAAATAACCAACCATAGAACAGACAAAGAGATTCACAATGACTCAAGTTGTTTTCATGCTTCTCTCTACATGCCCCCCTTTTTTTTACAGATGAAAATCTTTGACAAAAACAAGGACGGCTGTTTGGATTTGAACGACTTGGCCAGGTACTTTTCAAAGAGCAGGATAAAGATCTGTTCTTAGAGCTGCCTCCAACATGATGATGACTGTCACCTGTGATTGCATCTGTACTGTATTACACAATACAAGTGTCAGATGGTTAGACGGCCATGGAAGAGACATTTCTCAATAATATATACCTTTTTTGTCTTTAAAAAAATATGTATATTTTTCTCACCTAGGATCTTGGCTTTAGATGAGAATTTCTTGCTCCAGTTCCAGATGGATGTAAGTGTATTCTTCATCTTGTTCTTAAATGGTTTATTGATGAAAACACGAGGGTAAAGCATGTTGCAACAGTTTGACAAGTTAGCTTCTGTTTATTTTTCATCTAATGTCTCTCCTCCCATACTCTCACGTTTTTAACAACTCCTCTCTTCTTTTCCCAAGGCCAGCAGTAAAGAGGAGAGAAAGAGAGACTTTGACAAGATCTTTGACCATTATGATGTTGTAAGTACAATAATGCACCAAGTGCAACACAAATGATGACTGCTATTTCATAATTTCATCATAATAAAGCTAATTACTGGCATGTCCTGCAGGAAACAATGCAAGAATGTGGACTGTGGGTATTTTGGGTTAAAGAACAACATCTGAAGTATAATCTTCCTACTTGCATTTCTAGAGTCTCTTGTACTCTTTTTGTTGCAGCATTTTGGTCAAAGCAGCCCTCTGGTGCCAACAAGGCTGCCCATTGGCTAGGGGTCTTAGAGACATGTGTTGTGTTTTTATTGGTGTGTGACAAGTGGCGTTGGTTCGAAAGATTCTTTTTGATTTGTTTTTTAAAAAGTCTTTTCAAAGGACAGCACTCCTCCATAGAATAATGGGAGTAATAATATTTTACCAGTGATGGCAACTTTACAGTCAAGGCAGATACCATCGCCACTAAACATTTTCCACTTCCAATTAACTCTCAAATATGCATATGTGTGGTGGTGTGCGGAGGAGAGCTTGGCACAGCAACAGTGAATCCAATTAGCTCCCTTTCTTCTGTAATAAAACATAATATGATAAAGCACCCATTACATCGTCAAGTCACTCTCAGGGAAGATGAGTTAACTCTGTTAAGCGTATTCACAGTGCAACTCCAGATAAGAGTCAGGAGTCACTGATAAGCATATTTATGACTTTGTTGTCATGTAGAGTATGAAATAATGGTACGTCTGGAAGTTTATTATACTGCCTGCCTCTACAGTTTCAGAGTGTAATCCAATGCTGTTGTAAATAAGGACAGCTGTTCATGTGCATTTGTTATGATTACATTGCTTATGATCAAAACTAGCGAGTCAACAACTTCTGCTAATAACACAGGCAAACATCAAGCAAGTAGAACAACACAAGACAAAGCAAGCCAGCCAACAAAAACAGAATCAACACTATTGAAACATACTGTGATAACAGAGTCTGTGCACTAGTTTGTCGGTAATATGTTTCACGCCATACTTTTTTAAACAACTCAAGTGTTGCAAAATCTATTTTAAGGTAGCACTGGACTGCACTTCTGCTTCAGATCATACTGTATGTAAACTGGAGGTGGATATTTAATACATTTAATGTCAATTCAGTTTAATTAACAGGCAAACACTACAGAGTGCGAATGGATGTCCCCAGTGCATGCTGGGATGTGTTACATCCCCACCAATGAATCTAAGAAATAAGTCCAGAAAAGGAAGACTATTGACTGACTAAATAATGTGTTCCTTTCTCTATTTTTCTGTCTCTTTCTTTCCTGTTCAGAGTAAGACAGGAGCACTGGAGGGTCCTGAGGTGGACGGCTTTGTCAAAGACATGATGGGGCTGGTCAGGGTAAGACAGTGTGCTAATGTGCTTTCTGACATTCAGATATTATGTGAGTGTCATTTACCATAGATTTATGCATGCATGTACCAAATATTGCTGATAATATTCCTTCTCCATTTCTTACGCATATAGGGCTCAGTATTGAGTATCTGCCCAAATCATCCCTAACAGAAATTGAGACAATACCAGAGTGCAATTTAATGGCCAGCTCAGGATGAGAAATTTTCTTGTAATATAACTTATAATTCTTATAATCTTTAATATTTCATTTTCAACCAAAAATGTACACTGTCTCATCAAATGTGAAAATTCACTGCTTTTCTGTCCCTTTTATCATAGTTAACTGAATTTGGATTGATTGTCATATAAAACAATTTTGAAGATGCTGTTCTGGGAAATCGTAATGGGCACAATCTACTGTTTTTTGACATACAATACAATTAGTTGACTTATCGAAAACAATTGTCAGCAAATTGATGGTTAGTTGCAGGCAGCCCTAGAACTTTTTACATCAACTCCAAATATTTGTGAAGATTTTTCATTTTAAACGCTGGAAGACACATGTGGCGCCACACCAGATTTTAAACTCAAAGTGAATTCATGTTATTGATGGTTTTATTTCTTCCAAAGAAGTGATAGTCTTTGGAACAGATGTTAATCAAATTTGATGGATGTGGAATGAAGAAACGCTGGCATATTGTTGATATCTAACGCTGATGATGCTCTCTTATTAAAAACTTCACAAACTAGAGCAGACAGAATCAACTTAATTAAAGGCTACATAGCAGCCTTACAGTCACCACATTTGGTGTTTAATACCTTTCAGCTCTCCTTTCCTCTCTCTTCTGTCCACTCCAGCCCGACATCACAAGCTCTGAGCTGGACAAGCTGCGAGCCGTACTGCTGCGTCACTGTGATGTCAACAAGGACGGAAAAATCCAGAGAAATGAGCTAGCTCTGTGTCTGGGAGTCAAACCTAAAGTTTAGTTACAATTTTACAAGTTTTATTATGATATTATGTTATAAAACACTGAATCTCTTTGTTGTATAGTCAGTGATGGTACAATGTTGTGTTTTGATCCAGATCATAATTGGGTTATTTAAGGTTGATGTTCAAAAAGAGTTATTTGATCCTGATACTGATTTTTTTAAAAACATAATTTGAAACTGTGTGGTGAAAATCTAAATTAAATGACTGAATTAAATGACACTGTTTCTTGTGCATGTTGTACGCCAAAGAGAAAAGAACGAGATGTGAATGTTTTCAGGCTAAAATGACTGTCTGTGCTGTAAGATTTGTGGTATATTAATTAGTTTGTTAGTCAGTGGACAATGTTAGCATAGCTTTGTAAACTTGTCTTCTTTTAATTTGGTGCTGGAGTATGTTGGCCATTACTGTCGTTTGGCCCTTTGCATGTTTTCCTGCCAAAGAAGGCTCAAATACAGCATGTTTTTAATATAATGCGCTGTTAAGGAAATAAAACAAAGACATGTGAAGATCATATTGATTTTCCTGTTCTCTTTTTTTGCGACTGTGATGTAACAGCTCTTTTAAATATATACAATCAAAAATTTTAAATTGTCAGTCAAAACTTAAACTTAATTAATTAGATTAGATTAATTAGATTAATTTATTTTACTTACAGAGGAAATTAACACTTTGATATGATGATATAATAGAAATAAAGCAGAAGTTTGTAATTTATTATTTAAAATTTTTTACAAATCATAATTGTATCATTTAAAACCTTTTAATATAAACTTTGATTATGAAGTATAGTTTACACTGTGCACATGTTGACAGGCTGTTGCATCACCTGGCATTTATTGTATAATCCATTACTATAGAGCAGAAATGCAGGAGAAATTCAGAATAATGACATCAATCATTCTAAACTAAAAACTGCGTAGCCTGCACTGATGAGTCATCGATAGCCTTTTGAATGCTTTTTACTAAAGCATCCATTCACTCTTTTTAATAACACTGTCTTATAGAAGTTGTTAAGTCAAATGCATAGATTTAGATTTCACATTGATCTTGCAATGACTCATTAAATATATCCTTCAAACACAGAACGATTTTTGAGAGCCTGATGAGTCAGCAGCAGTTGGAGAGTGTTGTTTGTATGGGGGACCTACAGTATAATTTAATATGATTCTGCTGGCTAAAAATGACCATAAATTAATCTAAACATTTTTACTTTAAACAATGCTCCCAGCCATAGAAGATTCATACTCTATAAAGTGTAAAGCAATATAGATTTAGAGATGGAGAGCTTAGGCCTTAACATCTTCGTTTCCACCAGACATTCTCAGGTCACTGTGAATCTTCTCCTGTGAGGTGCAACAAGTTCACAGGGCGAGTCTTTGCTCGTTAAGTAGAAGTCAGAGAATGAAAACTGAGGGGGTTGAGTAGGTGGAAACCCTTCTGGCCACTAAAAGGGAGCTAATGTTGCGAACCTAAAAGCTTTACCACCTGATGGCCCTTTAAGTCCCCACAAAGCTGCTTTGTGTGGTTTGATATTGTCTCTATCTCTGTGTTCATTAAACAGAGAGGCACAATTACAAACATAAAAAACACTTTACATAGTGTGGTTTTAGATACAGTAAATAGGCACACTTGCATGAGTGTTTGCATGTGTATTGTGCTGTACAGTAAAGGGCTTATGATTGTGTGTATTTGTGTGGTCGGAGCAGCTGCTTCACAGCTGCTGCAAAACAAACAGTTTCCCATTTAGGCTGAAAGCTTTATTCCCCACTGTCACAGGCCTCATTTACCCTGGATGTTTATCAGTTATTGTGGTGCAGGGAATTTCAATAGAATACTATGATCATTCCCATCATCAAACTGCAAGCACTCTAATAAATGCTGTGAAAGAAAACCACCTATTTCTATTAGTGAAAAAGTGACATCAAGATGAGCTTAGTTGCTTTCCCTGGTGGTATCCTCTTTGGGCAAACATTTCCTGTTGAATTACTGTGACACACTGAGGCTGAACTTTCTTTATAGTTTTTTGACTGTCAGCCTACCAAGAAGACATCTTTAGCCATATACAGTATAGCCTAGGCTAGGAAGCCTAGCCTTTGAGTCTTTTCAGTCGAAAGCATCCTCCACTCCACCTGATTATAATGCACAGACAGCCACTGACAATGTGAGTGACAAATACAAAAAAAACGTTTTACTAATCCAAGTTTTTTCTCTTTAAATAATTTTACAATTGTAATGTGGCCATTATTGAACCATGGCCTCAAACAGCCCTGAACCAGCATGTCTCTGAGCTTCTAAATAGGTTATCAAGCGGTTAGGTGGGACTAAGTTCTTAAGTATTGATTTATTTCAGGGTGCTCTGTTGCTGTCACATTAACAAGTGCTTCACCTTCGGCTTTATAGATCTAGGAAGCAAGCTACGGTCAAACTAAAGGGCACGCTGTGTATACTGATGTGCATAACATCTTTGCTCATTAGTATATTACCTTTGATTTATTTTGTAGCGCATTGTTTAGCTGGGGTTTTATCAGTACTTTAATTGCCTGAATTCTGTCTTAGGCATGGATACCACAGTTTTTGAATTCTCTTCAATTTGTTTGCATTGTAACTTGATTTGAAGTTTTATGTTTTAAAAAATTAAGCAGAAAACCAGAAACAATCACCCTCTGACTGCTTCTGGTTTACTGTTGATAAATGAACAGTACTCAGCTTACTATAAAATTGAACAAACAAAAGATTAAAAAAACCAAAAACAAATCTTTCCTACCAGAGAATGTTTTCATAAGTTTAAGTATGAATTGCCTTTTAGTCAGGACCTTGAAATATCAGCATAGGAAAGAGATTTTCCTCCAGAAGCTGAATGTGCTGAATATATCAATAACCAATATTAATCTGTTTGAAACTAAGTGTGTGGGTGGGTGGATGTGTGTGTGTGTGTGTGTGTGTGTGAGAGAGAGAGAGAGAGAGAGAGAGAGAGAGAGAGAGAGAGAGAGAGAGAGCTTAAAAACCCCACCCTTACATGCAGAGCATCATTTAAGGTTCACATTGTTTAAGGCTGCCCTCCAGTGGCCAGGCCGACGGAGTTGCAGTCCTTTAATTAAGTTCTTGATTAAAATGAAACCTACTATAAGAACTACATTGAAAAAAAAAACTAAACAAAAACACTCTGTGGAGTGGACCCTCATTATCTAAGGCTGAAAGTATTGAAAACTTGTTGCAGAACTATTTAAAGCCTTTTTTCTTCCACTCGCTGCTCAAAAACTCATGGATGCTGTGGTACACTAACTGAAACTTGACTTAACTTGTTGTGCTCATAGAAGATGGTACTATAACATAATTTCCTTTTTTTTGCCTGTCCATCAGCACTAACTAGAAACAGGATGACTCATAGTCAGCCACAAAATCATCCTGTTTTTAAACAACTGTTTTGTATGAAAACTTTTCTAGTCATCCTGAAACAGAAAACTTGTATGTTACCACATGTCATCTGCATTGACCAGGCACAGCTAAACAGCTTACAGCCATTGTGAGAGAATCACCGGCTTGCTGCATGAAGCTGTTATGTGCTTAGCAGAAAACAATGAGTAGTTAAATTCATAAAGGCCACGGCACCATGCCTTTACTTTCTTGCTTCTCCTTTTCTTCTCTGGCTCCAGAGCATTCTCCCTAAGTAAACAACAAATAAGAACGGTGCTATAAATTGTAACCCTTAAAAGTCTCCCTCTGGCCTTCTTTAAGGTTGCGTTTCTGTCCCTCACCTAGGTGAAACCTAACATTCCCATTCCCAAAATGCCAGCACTAATTGCAGTTCATTGAACCTATAAGCTGAATTGTAAACATAATCCACAATGTATGGATCTGTCAGGTCAATGGTTGCCATAGTTTCAGCTGAGCACCTCAATGACCTTCATGACTGAAGGAAAAATATGAGTTTTGGCACAAGATCTCACTGAAATTTGTGGCAGCAATTTAAATTAATTTTATATTTTCAGACAGATGTGAAAGTGAGATAGAGAAGTGCTACTCTTAAATTATGTTATCTAAGAGGTTTTTTTCTCCCAAATTCATTATTCTCGCTGTGAATTACAATGGATCTCATTTGATCTGTTAGCTGTTAGTGGATAACAGTCTGATAAATTAGAAGACTTCATGAGATTGCAGACATACACTGGATGTTTCAAATGTTTTGTAGCAGCAAACATTAAATTAAATAAAAATGCACAAAATTACTTTTTAAAGCCTGACATCTGATCATATTTCTGATAAATGAGAAGCCACATTTTGCATAAGGAAATACAGTATTTTACACTCTGCTTCAAGAAAGGAGCCATAACCAGGAGTGAGGGCTGGGGTTGCTGGCAATTCCTTTTTAACAGCACGACTATTTCTATATCATAAAGTGCATATGTCACACATTGACCCTTACAACATGTCAGCTGTGATAAAAGGGAGCTGTATTTAAACTGGTGTTGGGGTAAATAACGCAAAATGTGTGGTCGTGGTCTTTTATTAAGAGTGACGCACATCTCTTAACTTGCGTCACTGTCTTATGTGGTTGACAAACACTGTAAAGTTACATACACTGACCCTTAAAAGCAGATAGCAGCAACACTGGAACCCATGAAAATGAGACATAATAATGTCTCATTTATTATTAAAGGCATAATAATAAATTAATATAAACATCAGACTCCAAAGTCAAAGTTCAAGCTGTGATGTGATCCTCCTACCAGGATGAAATATTTGTGTTTCATCTTTCCTGTCGGCCCTCCCTTTGTTTGTTCTGTTTGCAGTGCTCGCTGTGCACTGCTAAAAATAATACCTGTAAAAATGTGGCCATAAATTTGAATATTTCTGTTTGTTTTTGAATGAGATCTCGCAGCCATGTGTTCAGTTATTCAGCCGAAATGAAGTTAAAACAAAACACATCACTCTGAAACAGATGCAGTCCCTTCATGGCTGCAAACTGTGACCACTGGTATCAAAAACCATTTTAAGTTGGCCTATGTGAAAAATACACTTATACCTATATTTGTTAGATGTTTCTATAGAGAATACAGCACAATATCATGCTGGACAATTGAAAGTAGAGCTTTGATACTGATTTTGTCATTTCATACAGAAATAATAAACTGCACAGAAATGCCACACGGCTTGACATAATTTTAAAAAAGTGTCTCCACGTAAAATGTCCCGCTCAGTATGCAGGGCTACCTTGTCTTTACAGAGACAGTGTTAAGTGATCCACATCAATATTGTTTCGTTTTGTCATGTGTGAAAGAAATGATTTTATCAGCTGATATATTGTTATCAGATTTTTTTAACCTCCAAACATCGGCATCTGACTTAAAAAAACAGGATCAGTCAGGCTATGTTAAAGAGACACTGTTTCTAAATGACCTTGCACATCTTTTAATTAAGACAGTAACCTGATTTTTCAGGTTACTGTCAAGTCAACAGATACCCAAACATCTGCAATAAGCTAATGTCATCTGGTGTAATAGTGTAGCTCTAATACATTACTTTGTTTACATTCATAAAAGAAGGTAATTCATAAGAAAATATTGTAAATGTTTAAAAATGTTCTGTCTAAATTTTTTAACACATTTCTGGACTTGCACCTAAAACCTAAAACCTAAAACTTGTGTCGATGGTTAAGAGGTATCCTGTTAACTAACAACCACAAAACAGCTCTCTGACAGTCTTGTGGCTCTTTAGATATTCCCACTCACTGCTTCCTCTTCTACACAGGATGCCATTAGGTCTTTCTTTCTGCTCTGACAGAACATAAAGCTTCTGACATCCTCCTGAAATGCATTCATGAGCGTTTTCCATAGTACGCGTTTTATTAGTGGAAGCTCCACATTGCGTACATCCACTGCCACCCACCATAAGACACATCTGCCTCTGTCCCGGTGTCTGAGCTCATGTGTAGTGGCATACAGCAAATAAACCCCCGAGTGAGAGATTTGCGGTGGCCTCCCAAGCTGTTGAGCCCACTGCATGACTGCCACTTGGCGAGCAAATTGAAATTATGAAGGGCAATTTAGTCTGTGAATCTGTGGAGGACATAATGTAAACTGACGACACGCTCATGCGAGAAAGTAGGATAGAGAGGTGGATTAGAGGGAGGTATAGAAAAGAAAGAACTGCCAGAAAGTGAATGGCGGAGAGAGACATTGAAAATGACACATACCACACACAAACCTCTTCCCTGCACCTACATGGTCCTGAGCAAATGTGTTGACAAACCAGCCATTTTTTCCGGACTTTTCAACTCTCCCTGAACGCAAACAGAGCCTGAGATGAACTCCCAGTCAAATGCAAACGGTTTCCAAACAATCCCTGCAGCAACATCTGCAACGCTTTAACTCACTGGCTGTATAGCCCATTGAGCCGACGTTTCCATTTTGTGTCCAACAACACTGACGGATCAACAGTGATTAAAATTCTTTTCAGCAGATGTCATATGTAAGCCAGTAATAGTGTGTTGCGGAGTTACATGCCTGAAGACTAGAAGCCAATGTTTAATGATCTGAAAAAAGAACAGAAAAACAATATTTGGACTGAAGGAAATGCTATTTTAGCCATGTGGAATTATTGAAGTTATTTGTCTGGGTTTCCTCTGGAAGAGCACTTCAAATACACTCCAATCCCTGGTGCTTAAACTATGTGATTTATTTCACATGTCATTCTGCAACGCACACAGTGCAGAGGATGGAGCAATTAAAAACACATCACGGAAACATGTAAATTAATTTAATTATCTGTAATATGCACAAAAACACACAATTCCCAGGATGAACTATGCAGCAACATGCAGCAAATGAGCAGCTTGTCTGAGATGTTGTGCATGTCATGCTCAAACACATTTATTACAAACAACACTCTGTGCCTGTAATTACGGCATTTCCCTGCAGAGAAAAAGAATAAGAAGGCTAAGTCAGTTCCTTGACATGCAACTTTTATTAATGTTTTTGTTTTCATTTCTAATTGGATTTATCAAGTTTTAGTCAGGCGTTAAGTTGCAAGCATGAGATCTCACACCAGTTTGACTGCTGAGAGTAAATTACTTTTTTTAATGATAAATGGATAACTTCAGTGGCATGATTTTAGCATCTCTTTTGTTTTGTTTTGCTTCATTTGAGTTCATGTGTTCTGTATATGCAAGCATGGATGTATTTATGAATGAATATCTGTTTTTCCTCCCAAAAACCCTAAAGGGAACTTTGTCTTTAATGGCACTTCGATGGACTCATAAGGGCCCAAATATATAAATCAAAAAAGCAGAACACTGACCATAAACAAAAAAAATACAAAGACAAATTTAATCTGTGCTCATGATGCATGTCAGCGGAATATAATTAAAACATGCACCACATAATGTTTTTTATGTTTTCTCTAATGAAGTTAGCTGTGAATAGAACAAGGAAGATAAAGAAGATGCTGGATCCTCCACCTACTGTGCCACACAGACTGCTGACCATATGTTATTGTATGATCTGCAAAAACGATGTTGGAATTTCTGTGTAAACTCTGTGCGAAGTGAACTCTCAGTGGCGGCATCAACTGTGTGGCCTGACCACTTGGCAAATGACTTGATGCCCTACTGCAGAGTCCAACACCAACAGCTAGCAGACCGACAGCAGACTGTTGGTTAAATGCTTTTACTGTGTGATCTGTCATTGTTATTACAAAAGACTGTGTCAAACCTCAATTTAAAAGTGGCACTGAAACGTTTCTTTTAAGGGGTAAACAGAAGATGAGTGTGATAATAACACATGGTGCAAAATCTCAACAATCAATGGTCTTACCACAGACCATCTCTGGACAAAGGCATTCATTTAAAAATACAGCATTGGCAACATCCTTGCTACAGTGTTTGTCCATCCTTCCTTTTCTGCCTACTCCATCTTTCTCTGTTTGATTTCTTCTCATTCCTAGAGCTCTGTTTCAATGTCTGTCTCCTTACATATGTTACGCTCTTCTCTCTGGGGTACAGTTGAAATATTTCACAGATACCATGAATGTGCGTATGCAGACTTCCCACCTCATTCCTGGGAGATATCACACTTTATTACATACTGTGCAAAGCTGTCACATAGTGAACAAGCCTTACGTTTTCCAGAATGTACAGTATTGTGCATACATTTTAGGCAGGTGCAGGGAAAATACTGTAAAGTAAGAATACTTTCAAAAATAGACATGTTAATTGATTACATTTATCAACTAACAAAATACAAAAAGAGTGAACAGAAGCCAAGTCTAAATCAAATCAAAATTTGTGTGACCACCCTTTGCCTTCAAACCAGCATAAATTCTTCTTAGGTACACTTGCACATAGTTTTTGAAGGAATTCAAGGTAGGTTGGCACAAATCTTGGAGAACTCCCCACAGTTCTTCTGTGGATTTAAGGAACCTCACTTGCATCTGTCTCTTCATGTATTCTAGATAGACTCGATGATGCTGAGATCAGGACTATGTAGGGGCCATACCATCCAAAGCGACTTACATTTAAGGAACAACATAAAAGCATCAATGAAGCATCAAAAAAAGCATCAATACATATGGAAAAGCAGCAATAAATACTATTAACATGTATGGCATCAATGAGGTAAAAACCCAGGGAGAGATAGTTGTTAATGACTTTCACTGTATGTGTGGGGTCATAGTGATGCTGCAGAATAAATTTGCAGCCAATCAGATGGCTCCCTCATTGTAATGCATGATGAATAAGTATCTGCTTGTACTTCTCAGCATTGAGGAGACCAATAATTCTGACCAGATCCCCAAATCTGTTCGAAGAAATGTAGCCCCAAACCTGCAAGGAACCTCCATCATACTTGTTGCCTGCAGACACTCATTCTTGTACCGCTCTCCAGCCCTTCTGCAAACAACCTACAGCCAGATATTTCATATTTTTGACTCATCAGTCCACAACACCATTTTGTTGTTTTTGGCTGGAAGTCTTCCCTGAAGGCCAGTTCTGACCAGACTTCTCCAGAAAGTGGATGGGTGTGTCAGGGTCCCACTGTTTTTTCTGCCACTACTGAGTTGATGGCACTGCTGGACATGTCTCAATTGCAAAGGGAAGTAAGCACGATGTGTCTTTCATCTGCTGAGTAAATTTCTTTGGCTGACCACTGCGTCTCCAGTCATCAGTGTTGATCGTTTCTCTTTCACATGGAACGCCTGTCTGCCTTGAAATGTCTGCCTGAGAGAGACCTTGCTGATGCAGTTTAACTACCTTGTGTCTTGTTGCTCAGTCTTGCCACCACAGTGTATGACATCAGCAACCTCACTTTGCTAGTTGAGTTTGCCTGTTCCTCACCCAGTTGTATTCCTCCTACACAAAAGGTTTCTTTTTCAGGTAATGAATGAGTTTCAACTTACATATTGAAATCGAGATCATTGGCACCTTCTTGGTATAATTATTTAATCAAGCACCTGATGATTTTCCAACATTATCCCTGGCTTTTTGCAAGTGTACCTAGAAGAATTGATGCTGTTTTAAAAGGAAAAGGCTTGTCACACCGAGTACTGATTTGATTTAAATTATTCGTCTGTGCATTTACTTACAATTTTGTTATAAATTTAAATAAATTTATAAATTTAAAATTATGTTTAAAAGCATTCTTACTTTACTGCACATTTTCCAAACCTATAAACATAGAACCTTTGCACAGTACTGTATATTTGCATAGCAGGCTTTTCTCTAATTTCACAATATGATTATTTGTAACTTTCAGATTGCCAGCCCAGAGTATTATGTGAGAAATATAGAGGCAACAAAGAGCAATTTTATGCTGTACTTTTTGATGCCAGTGAGTGACCAGTCCTTACTTAGAGAAGGACCCTTAGACGCTGATGAGTGAAATAAGCAGAGGAGGGCTGAAGCGAGACAAGAAGACAAGCTTTGTTTTGAAGGCTTGCAGTCAAATTAATAAGACATATTTTTGAATGAAAACAAAAATGCTAGCGAAAGACCAAAATAGGTGGAGGAATTAAAAAAATCCAATGTGTGAAAGCAATTGCCTAGACCAAGGATTTGAGGTTGACCTGACAGAGATGCAGTGGCGCATGGGAAACTTGTTTTTTTTTTTTATGGGTACAGCGAAACATCCATGGTGCAGCACCATCTCCTGATTTGTTTTCAGCAGCAGAACGGAGGCAAAATTTGCTTGAAAAAGACCAAAGTACAAGCAGTAAAAAAGCAGAAATCCACAAAGCATCTGCAAACACAACCATCCTGTGAAATTTGACATTCTTCAACTTCCACAAACTGTTTGAACAGCACTAAATCAAGATTTTGGCAAAGCAATCCACCACTCGCTGGAATCAAAAGTCACTTAGAAAGCACTTCACAACCTAAATTTCTTTCTCTTTCTTACTGACTGGCGATCACTGTGGATGGACAGGAAGTCCAGATTAAGGTGTTTGGAGATGTGAGCTTTGAATGTTGAAGCAAGAAAGTTGGGAGGAATATAACCTGGAACCTGCTGAGAAATGTTATCTAAACAGTTGGCTTTGTATTGTAGTTGTAAACAGTTTCTAGGTCACATATTTTAGATATTTGACTTTGCTGAGAACAAGATTTTGTTATGGCAACAGACAACAAATAATATAATAAATAAAATTGTGCAACCGAATGTCAAGTATCAAGTATAAACAGAAAATGTTTAGCATTAAACTCCTACAACACATAGTTCATACCTAAGTTCATACCTACTCTCTTAAAGGAATTCCTGTGCAAGCAGGAAAATTTTTAATTTTTGCACCTTCTTTCAACATGTGTCAGTTCAAATTTAATTTGTGCTCTGGATTTCTAATGCTAAATACTACAATATTTTTTAAACCCTCACACATCCTTGCTAAACCACCACAGGTGTCTTATATTAATACTAATAATTTTTATTTGGCTAATTGGATTTCTTCTTAGGACTGTGTGGGCATGTCCACCTAATGTCAACCTGAGCAGCCGATCTAATCTGCCTGACTCAATGGAAACGCTTGTTGGGATTTGCAGTGACCTCAGCAAGGTTTGAGCCTACATTTGATCTCTTAAACATTTTACCTCAAAAAGTGCTTACTTTCGCAATACTTTGAAACATAAATACGCTTAACCATGTACCAGAAAGACTGATTGATTAATTTATTTAAAATTTTGAAAAAAAGGCAAATAAACAGATGAACAAAACTCCAGAATTTCCAATAATAAAAAGACCTTACATGTGTGAAAAGGAGTAGAAAGAAGTTATTTTATAAAATAGTTCCAAAATAATAAGTCTACAGAGATAATAAATCTAAAATCAAAGAAAATACATATTCAAAAGTTATATTCACATACATATATTTACACAAACACAACAATATGTATACACATACTTCAATATAACCCTAAGGGATTATTAGCACTGCATCTCTGAAATATAATTTCTTTGAACATCTTCAAAAAATAATGATTACTTACACTCAACTGTACATGAAGTAAACACACAAACTCCAGCTTCAAAAACCACTTCATCTTTGCAATGTCAATCAGTTGTAAAGATGGGTCTGCTATTAACCACAGACTAACAGCACATGGTGAGGTTGGTGTGCCTGTGGGCCAAGGCACAGTGGAAACCAACCTCACTCCTAGCCTGTGTTAAATCCTTGCTGTTTGCCAACAACAAAACCAAAATATAAGCAAAAAACACACATAGTAACATCAAATAACTGCAGTGCATATACTGTGGTAAAGGTTTCATTAACTAGCACCTGAATGTAACTTGATGGGGGACATTAAAGGGGACACAATCCTCTTAACCAAACAAAATTAGCAATTTCATAATGTAACAATTGATGTAATAATTAATGTAACATAATCTCACAGATTGATGTCCAGCTAACATGAAAAATGGATGCACTTACATACAAAAGACATATATTCCATAATATCACCCATTGTTTACAAACCTAGATGCACACATCTTTAGTTCCTGCCCCCTTTCTATTCAGGGCCCCAGCCAGCTTGACCCCCAAATCCATCCACATACCTCAGCTTGGAAGAAACCATAACACTTCTCTTAGCAGATGTGTTGACCACAGTGTCAGACCCACACTGATCCAACCTAGTGATGAACCAAAGTTTCCACGATGTAGCTATTTTAGGAAGCAGTAATAATTCTACAGGGAATTAGAGGGTTTTCCACTGTGACCTCCCAGGTAGGGTTCGGCGAGAGAGGTCAAAGGGTCACCACCCATTGTCAGTGAGACCAAAGTAAGGGAACCCCAGGCCCCATGTAATAACATATACATCCTGGACTGCAAAGGAAATCCCCAATAAGAATATTTCAATTGGAATAAAGTGAAGTGTGTACAAGCATACAAGTTAACTGATTAACAAATGTGTTTGTATAATTTACAATGATTCATTATAAATTAGATACCATGCATATTTTTAAAAAAATACTATTTTTTGCAGAATGTTTAAATGTGAGGGCTAAAATGCCTCTCCATGTGTTTATAGTATCCTCTTTGACAGGATCTCACAATAAAATGTGACTCTCGTCTTCCTCCAGCACTCTGGGCGATCGCTCCCACATTCCTTCCTGTTTGTCGTCATGGTGCCAGCAGGAAAGCTCCTCTATATAAGGTCCTCCTCAACTGAGTCCTGAGCCAGAACGACAAAGAGACTACAAACTTCTGCTACACCACAGCCGGAGAGGAGGGAAGATTCAAGCCTTAACCAAAGCACGCAAATCAGCTAAAGACAACAGAACACTTTTCAGACTGCAGATATTTTTGATTCTGCTCTACTTAACAGGAAGATGGCCAATCTGTCAGAGAGAGTTCTTTTTGTCTTCTTCCTTACAGCACAGGTAGGCACTACAACAGTAACTGAGTATCCTTCTATGACTTGTGTTGTGTGTTTTATACTCTAACACCAGATAACAAGTATGCAGCGGTTGAAGATAATGACAATTTTTTATTTTAATAACAAAAATAAGTTTTCTCTGTGGAAGCTCTTAGGTCATTTTTCAGGCAAGAAGACATATAGGTTGTTATGTTATTTTTGTTATTTCAGAGATGGAACCAAAGCATTAAATTAAATCTTTTTTTCTATTGATTAAAAAAAACATCTTTTAGCCACTTTTTAGCCACAGTACATGTCAGTTTCACTGAGAAACTAACAATGTTAAAGTTTTTAAAGTTTTCTGACGTCTTTGTTTGCTATTCTGCTAATACCACCACTAGATGTAAAATTACACAACACTACAAAGTGCTTTTGTATCCTGTAAAAATTTGGATTATGTATATACGATTTATTCAAGAACTAGTCAAACACAACATTTCATTTTCTTTCCCAATCAGGTGTTTACAATAGTCTGGTCCCAGGTATGTCCTCGGAGATGCCAGTGCCCTAAGGAGCCCCCCGTGTGTCTTCCTGGAGTGCCCCTGATCCTGGATGACTGTGTCTGCTGCCTGGTGTGTGCCCGTCAGAAAGGGCAGGTCTGCTCTGAAATGAACCCCTGTGACACGCGTAAAGGACTGCAGTGTGACTATGCAGGCAACATCCACAAGAGGACTGGCGTCTGTGCCGGTGAGTGAGCGATCATATTCCTCAAACACTATGCAGGATGTCCAGTAAATGGTAAATGCTCTGTTAGTACAAAGGTAGATCCTGACTTCAGTTACTTGTCATTACCAATTGTGAATGGTTGATTTTTTTTATTTGTAAAGCCCAAATTTAAACCGCTAAGACGCTTTTCAATATTTTGTCTCTTTCCTGCAGCTAATGGGGGAGATGTTTGCATTTTGGACGGTTCTGTTTATCAGAACGGCCAGACCTTCTTCCCCAACTGTAAGTACCAGTGCATGTGCCGCGACGGGCAGATTGCCTGTGTGCCGCGCTGCAACATGGACGTGATGCTGCCTGGACCAGACTGCCCCATGCCACGCAGGGTCCAGGTGCCTGGAGAGTGCTGTGAGAAGTGGGTCTGTGACCCCCAGGCCGAAGCCAGTGCACTGGGAGGCTTTGCAATGGCAGGTGAGTAGACTGGAACCAGGGTGAGATGGGATGAGAAACACACACATGTATAGACAGATACACACACACATTCCTCTTTGACGTTAGTGTCACTGCAGTGTGAGACACAGAGTTGAAAGGTTATGTACATTTCTCCAGCCTGGTCAGGGAAAGGGAGGAAAGGAAAGAGTAAGGTTTCACAAAGGAGGAGGAAACACAGAGGAAAGAGACAGTGTTGTCACTTCGGTCTGGAATGTGAAACATTAATGTGATACATCACTCTGCAATCAATCAGTTGAATCCAATCACAGATCTTGCTGCCTGTGCAGTAGGTTTCTTCAGAATGTGCTTTTAAACTTCAGAGAGGGTTTGCCTACCAAGAGAAAGAGAAGGAAAGATAGATAACAACTAGAGCCTCAACTAGGCAGTTCACATAAAAGTGTATTCATTTTACCAAATATTGTATTATAAACATTCTTGGATTTATCACTGGTCCCTTTTAGGTTTTCAACTTTTTTTAATCATGTGGCATTTTTACTAGACAATGTGGCGATTTCTTGCTCCACCCTAACCCACTGTCATCTGTCCTTCTGTTGGTTCCTTCAGCCTATCGTCAGGAGGAGACAGTGAGCTTTGACGGTTGGGACCCCAGCCTGAACTGCATTGAGCAGACCACAGAGTGGGACGCCTGCTCTCAAACCTGCGGCATGGGGGTGTCCACTAGGGTCACCAATAAGAACCACCGGTGTGAGATGGTGAAGCAAAGCCGTCTTTGTATGATCAGACCCTGTGATGACCAGCAGGACCAGATGCAGCTGGCACAGCTTGCACCAAAGGTACTTTTTGGGTAATTTTTTGGAACAACCTGGATGCCACATTCTTCATGTATTACTTTCTACATTTGCTTAAGCTTAATTAGATGTCAGTAGCATGCAAATACATAAGTTACTGTTCTTTTTATCTAGAACCAGTTGGACTTCCTTCACACATTCATTCAATGAATGGTTCTTCTCTCCCCCGCAGAGAGGCAGTAAGTGCCAGAGGATGGTGAGGACCAACACAGCCGTCCACCTCTCCTACAAGAACTGCACCACAGTCCACGTGTACAAGCCTCGCTACTGTGGCTCCTGCACAGACGGCCGCTGCTGTACCCCCCACAGAACCAAGACAGCCCTGGTGGAGTTCCAGTGTGCCAACGGTAAAACCACCAGGAGGGCGGTCATGGTGATCCTGACCTGTGCCTGCCACAGCCACTGCCCCCGAGACAACGCAGCGTGGCAGCCATCAGAGGTGGGATACAGCGGCATGAGGTTATAGGTCATACTGTAAGATAATAATGAACAGCAAGTCAAGATTGTAGCTGATGAGTGTGTCTGTAAATCCAGGAATTCCTTTGAGTTGGGTTGAAGGACAATAGCATTCTCTTCAGTATAAAACATGAGTTGCATTAACTCTAAATTTTAGATTAAAACAAGACTGTCCACAATGTGATATATACAGTGAAATAGTCATAAAACTGTACAATCTAAAGGCCTAAATCTTGCAACATATCCACAGCTAAAATAAAATTACATATCTTATTATGTTCAGAATCAGACTTGTATTGATAAAGTGAGAATCCTCTTTTGAGGTTGAGAGTGTAGGGAATTAAAAATCTCTGTGTCTCTACCTCCTGAAGAGGGGTTTAACTGTGTAACATCCTGTGGACAAATAAGTATCATCGTCACTATTGTTCGGTAGAATCAAAGCACTTAAACCTTGTGATATGTTGGCTGTCTCTGGCGATCAGGTAGTGGTTGGTACCAACCATTCATGACATACTTGTGTTGGACAGTTGTTTGTAGGTGCTCTGACTTAGTTTGAAGAGATTGTGACAGTTCATTTGAAACAGCCTCAATTCAAGAGGTCAAATAGTTTTATGGGTGGTGCAGACATACAGGTCGTTCGCTTTTAGACAAAGAACACGAAATCACTGTGTGTTTTGTCCGCCTAAATTATAAGAAGTAAAGCTTTGTCAATGTAATGGTACAAGTAGCCTCAAGTATGTCCCTTTTTAGAACAAATTAAAACAACTATTGTACAATGTCACTTAAACATCTTAATAAAAAAGAAAGAACTGTAATCCTATTATTTCCAATTGATAAAATAGCAAGAAGGAAGAGGAAAATAAAGGATTATAGGCTGAGCTGTTACCTTTTACTGCCACTACCATTGACAATTTATGAACTATGGGACACATTTTTTAAATAACTGGACTGCGTACTTTGACCTAGTCCAAACGAAGGGCTCAACCTATGGACTTGAAGGGTGTATGGTGACTTGGTGTCATTTCTAACATCTGCATGAAATCTTGTAAAATGCATGTCTATGTTACCATCAATAAATGCAAATGTCTGCTTTTGTTGGTTTGGATGGGATTTTTTTTGTTAAAAGTAGTGCACATAAACAACAGCTAGTTTTTTTATAATGACAAAAGTTTTGTAAATACTTGCTGCATAGCTTGTTTGACTGAGTGTGTATCAAATACACAGCTTTAATCAATAACAATGTAAGCATGAATTGTATATATTGGTATGTTGTATCATTTTGCTTACTACTTGAATTAGACTTCAAATTGCTTGTTCCTTTGTCTGTCTAAATAATACTGCAAAACTCAACATTTGACAATAAATTTGTATTTTTTGTATCCAGGTTTTAATGTCTTTATTATATTAATTGCTAAAATCATTCTTTTCTTGATGCTGGTGGTGGGAAAGGAGCACAAGAAAGTGTATATATCAATAAATGAGTATTCGTCATGACAAATTTGTGTAAAACGTGTGGTTTCTCCAACAATTGTCTTCTCAAGTGTGTGGCAGAACACTGCCCTAAATTACATTTTTATGTTATAAATGGTGGGGGTCACTCTAATATATGTGTTGTCTAGTATAAGTGTTAAGTGTCTAATACTAGACCAAATATATTTAACCAAATGAGAATCAAACGCAGGTTTCCCTTCTCATATAGTTTATATACCATAATCCCTTTCCCTAGATGTAAACACACATCTTGAAAGTTTTCACACACGTGCTTCCTCTGGATTTAACAGTCCAGTATGTTCTTACATGAGTTACCAAATCGTCTGAGCCCCACTGACAGTGGGTTGTAACCTATTGACCTCTTTCCCTGAACCCTACCTGGAATGCCACAATGGAAAACCTTGTTATCCCCAGTAGGATTGTTCCTGCTTCCTAAAAAAAGCTCTGCAGTGGAAACTTTAGCTCATCATTAGCTTGAATCAGCAGGAACTGACACTGTGGTCGACACATCTGGTTGCAGCTGTATTATATTATAGTGTCTGTTGACCAGAGGTCTATGCTGTAATGTTGGTTACATTTGTGGATCTTGGATTATTATAGTTTTACACTCTCTGTATGTACAGTATGTTCAGATTAAAAAGCAAGCTAACCAATAAAAAGATAAAAATACAGACCAGAGGCTAGTGCCATGGCTCTCAGGACGGCAATGTCTGTCTGTTTGTCGGTTCACCATTTTAGTCCAGAGTGAAATTTCTCAATAATTATTAGATGTCATTGCCATTTTTGAGATGCACAGTCCTCAACTTGTTAGCTGACTGCACGGCTTAATGGGCAATTATATATGAATGACTACTAGACTGAGTGCCTGGATAAATGGTTGACTGATGGACTGGCTGCAACTGACAGACTTACTGTCTGACCGCATGGCTAGAAAAAGTGAGAATATCAGACCAGGCCAGCTGAGCAAGCACTAAGCTGCAGCTCCAACTTCCTGGCTGAAGTGTATCTAGGTTGTGTTTTCTTTGATGCCTCCCTGTTTGAGTTATGGGATGCTGCATATGAGCTAGACTTGGCAGGTTTGCAGACACATTTATAAAACTCTTAGTACATCTATTGAATGGCTGTGAAAAAATATTCAACCTGATTTTTAGGTATCAGTCAGTGTGATTGTGAAATGGTTGACAGTAACGAGACATATCATTCCAATGAGTGGTAGACACACTTAATTCTTTATTCAGTGCTGCTCAAAATGTTTGGTTGTCAAAGAATAACAGACTTCTCAGGCTTCCTGGCTGTGTTTGCTGACTGTGTAGGTTTTGTTTTTTTACACTTTCCAATAAACTCGATCTGTCTCTCTCTCTGTTGCTGTTCTGTGAAGCGAGAAGGCATATATAAATCTGACCATTTCTTTTTTTTTTTTCAAACTTTGTTTATTTGGTTTTTAACAAGAATTGCATAGCCATACATTTACAATGTGATACATATAAAATAAGCCATACAATTCCCTTGAGTTATGAAAACAAAACAAAAAACACAACAAAACGACCTCCAATCACTCCAATCACCTCCAAGTACAGTTTGTGCCCGGGAAAGTAAATACGGAACCGTAAATCTGACCATTTCTGTTAAAGAGTTGGAATTGCTATTCATAGGAGCAATTCATGCAGCATCCATTAATTGCTGCTCAATAATCGCTTAATTTCCTCCATGTAATATCCTATTATTCATGTCAGAAATGTCAAAGCCCCCTATTGGATTTAATTGAATTTGAACATTTCAAACTTTGGTGATTCCCAGTGGTAGTTTTTAGAAAGACACTGGGGTTAATATTAAATGGCCTACTAAACGTATGCTAACCTGCCCATGCACTGGATCCTGTCATGAATGGGCTGAAAGCAATTCACTCCGCCAATATTCACCACTGTCATCTAATTTCTTTTCATACAAAAACATTTGCCATAGAATAATCTGAAAGATGCTTAAAGATGTTGACACTTTACATTGCATACAGCTGAAGCTGAAGGGAATGTTCACAGGTATGGTGAAAAGTCAGGGCATCAGTAAAGTTATTACAGTTAATCCTGGGGGAGGCATGAGTGTTTGTAACAAAGTCCTTGGTAATCAATCCAAGATGTGGCTCTTCTCTTATACTTCCAACAGTTTGTTGATCTAATCCTGTTGCATCAATCGATAATATGTTAAGCATATCGGCAGACCATTGTGTATGTAAGCCTATAATGCTGTCTCCCAGTTGCTGTTCAGTTTTATTTTGTGTTAAACACAACTTTCGGTCTCAGACTTACTGTGGCTAAAAAACTAATTGTACATAACAGTTCCTATAAAATGTTATAAAGCCTTAAAATGTGGTGGCTCAGTGGCTCAAATAAAAAAGAAATATCTGTTTAAACGGTCTCATCTTAATTAATCTTCTCTTTTCCTTAATTGAATCGGGAGTGTGTGCTACTGTTGGTGTGAAGAGTAAGCAGATTACTCCCTCTAGCGGTATATTTAAATAATACTCCTGTCACCATCGTCACTACAGCCATGTTCTTAAATGTGTAACATGAACGTGAAATCAAACAACGTAAACATAGGTAAGGAACTATACTTCCATTAATTGTTTGGAGTGGCTGATTCATTTCAGAAATGATGTTTCATAGAAAGACAAAAGCTTTTTATAAATTCATTTTGTTTATCAAATTTTACAAAACACCAAATGACAAAACAAGCATATAAAGTCATAATTACAACTTCCAAAACATTTTGTGGGATTTATAGACTTACTGTATGCGAACTTTTATCATGCTATGACACATTATTAAGTGAAAGATGAGTTTTTGATTGGAAGGAGTAACTGATTTTAACCCTATCTGCAGCGGCAGCCACATCTGTAGCAAGAGTGTATTTTTAATTAATTTCATTAAAGGCTTTTTAAAAATGCATATGATAAGCGTGAGTACAAAAATAAATTCTAAAATATGGTCACAAAAATTAACATGCATCTTCATCACTGACAAATAAAAAAGGCTTTACAGAGGAAGAAAGTCTATGCTTCCAGTTAAATGAAAGATATATGCATGGCTTGGTTTTCCAAAATCATCAGGAACTGGAATTATCATGTTCAGATTTTACTAGACTCACATTTCATCAGAATCTGTTTCAACTAAACTCTTGTAAAAGATGATGTGATGTTTAATTCAGCCAAATAAAATCAGAATCAGAATTACCATGAAAATGAAGTAGTAAAAGGCATGTGAAGGATGGGACCATATTTTCTTCTTCTGAATCTTCACTCGTAGCCTCTCTACCAAGTTAACACCATCTGCAGGGCTGGGACTTAAAAATAGGAAAATTCTCTCATTAAATTTGCAGCCAGTAAAAGCATAGATCAGGATGGCAGTGTCTGCATCAATGAAGGACACCAATCCATTGTCATAGTCTACTAACACTATGACTCTCTTAGGCTTCCTTATCAAGAACAGGGGTACAGGGCTGTCATGTAGAGCCTTCCAGTTGGTGTTATTCCCCATTCTTATGATCCAGTTTCCATTCCTGGGATTAGGTATGAATGTCCTCTTCTTAAGATTTGATTCCCTGACTACTCCTAAATCCCAGTTGGTAGTCCCTTCAGCCTGAACCACACAGTAGGATATCCCTTCAGAAAAGCATATGTTTCCAGGAACATAGAAAGATCTGTTGCATTGGTGTGGGTCTTCACAGGGAAGCCACCAAATGTGATGAGCTCGATTAGGCACCACACTTTTTGCCATTGCGTCATTTTTGCCTTTCCTCTTGGACTTCTGAGCCTTCTTGCCACACTTCTGTGTAATTTCCTGTACTTCCGCCTTTTTCTTCCCCATCTGAGCCCTCTTCTCAACATATGCTTCCTCCAAAGGGACTGTATCATGACCACTATGATCTGCACACAGGAGACAAATATGTGTCAGGTCATTCCTGCAGAAGAGCTCTAAAATCCTATTGTGCTTCTTGCATATTTTGTCTTCCAGGTTCTGCACAGGATTAGTCAGTTTGTGTGTCTTTAGGGCAGCAACTCTCTGATGAGGCTCCAAGTGCGTCTCACAGTAAGAGGTCAAACACACCAAACAAGTTTTAGAGGCTTTGAACTTGTTGCCAGGGCAGCAGTCACATGGCACCTGTCCTGGTTTGACTGGGGAATTATTGTCAGCTATCGCATTATGTTTCTTGAAATTCTCCACAACCTCCCTGAATCCAGTGTTCACACAGAGTTTGAGCCCTTTGCTGAACTTCTCATTGCACAGTGGACATTGACACTGCTCTTTGCCTTCCCAGTGCCTGGTGATACAGGGCTTGCAGAAGTTGTGTCCACATGGAATAGAAACAGGCTCAGTGTAAACATCAAGACAGATGGAGCACAGGAACTGATCCTCAGACAGGAAAGGGCTAGTTGTTGCCATATCTAGAAGAAAAGGAGAGCTTTTAAAGCTAAGAACCATCAATAATGTTTAACTCCTTAGAGCTACTGGTATGAAAACAACAACAAACAAATAGTACATTAGATACTTTTTGGTTGCAAAAAGACAATAAAGTGAATGGTATGACTCTCATGATGCTGCAAATAAAGTTTAATATAATGTGTAACAAATTAGTTATAGTTATTTACCAAATAAACATAATTAACAAGGGCCTATCTTCCTTGCATCTATATTTAAGAGCAAGAGGTGTCCTCTTCATTACAATATGTAGCTATGAATTTTCTAATATCTATCAGAATATTAAATATTAACAAGGCAGTTGAACTTCACCTTCTTTGAATGCGGCTGTTCAGCTGTTGCTCTTTGTGTGCAAATACACAAACTGAACTGTGTTTACAAGTTTTTAATGTTCAGTTTCATTTCTGCTTAAATGCAATAGTGCTCCTCCTCCCCTGCCTCACACTCCACCCATCTGCTCTTCGTGCATGACTTTAACTCCTTACAGTAACAGTTGAGCTTTATGAAACTAATAATGACACTGAAAGAAATGGGATTTTGAGCATACTTTCTGATAATAACACTAATAAGGAATCCTTACACAGCGTCACAGTGTAATCAAAGATCCACTCAACTAAAACAACACAGACTGAAAACACAACGTGCATCTGCGCCAAACTCTAAAGATTAACATTAAAAGGAAATTTGTCTCTGAATCGAGTTAGCTACTGTAAAATGGCTCCGCTCTTAAAGGGTTAACTTAAAGGAGTTATGTTTCAGTGTTTTTGCCAGTAAAATGAAATGAATCACTCCACAAATATTCTTTCTTCAGCAAAGCAGCTGTTTACATTCTGTGTTAAGATCAGTGGAAAGAAGTATGAATGTGTCTACAAGTTGAACTCCGCTGTCGGCGTTTGTAATTATGGTTGATTTTTAATGTTGATGGTTAAATATTAAACTGCTAAGGCTGGCAAATATCACTTGATGAATAAATAATGTAATCTGATTACTTTTGGCTATGCAACTACCTAACATGGCTTAGGAAGCTGAAGCTATTTATTGAATTTCAGCCACTTCTTTAGTGCAGCCAGCATGTCACGTGATCAATGTGCTTTAAATTTTAATGTCAAATACCACCACAACACTGTTTATGGTAACTTCAACGTGTGCTATGTGTGATTGCTTGTTTCACTAAAAATGGATTCCTGTAATCACATGAATGTACAGTAGTGCTGTAAAAAGAGTATCTAATCTTGGATTATATCTGTTTGACTTTGAGAGGAAGATGTCACATAAGCATTTTTGTAACAAGTGATTTCAAATTATGTTGAAAATGTAAGGCCTGCAGAGGATGTCAAACAAACAGTGAAGTATACGAAATAAAAAGACATTTTTTCTCCTCTCCCTACGCTCAGCAGTCATCTGAGCTCCTTGTGGATTCAACTTCTGTAGCTTGATCTCAGAAATGCAAACTCATTTTAATAAGACTAATAATGCCAACAGCAGCAGCAGCTATAACCAAAAACCTGCCAACCAGTGGAGGTTGATAGTGACGTCTGCTCTGACATTGAGCTCAGAGTCCTGAAGTCCTAGTGTTTGAGTTCTTACTGTGAGAATTACAAATAATGTAAGTATGATGGTATGGAAAGATGAGGGGGAAAAGAGAGAGGGAAGGGCAAGTGAATGAATAGAAGGACAGAGGAAGACGGAAGAAGGTATAAATGGTAATGTAAAATTTATGGAAGGTTCTTCAAGGATTCTCAACAAAACGCTCAGACTGAAATGCAGTGTTTAATTGGGAGGTGATTAAGTTTTTCTCCCCCACCAGCTCGTTAACCGACTGATGCTCAGTCATTCAGATGTCCACATACCTAACTAGTTACGTAATAGACCTACAAAATTTTTGCTCTTAGAAAATATCTAGTCTAGTCTGCCGATTTGCAACCTGAGTCGAAGACTTCTGTCACATTCATTCAGTCTTATCCCCTCAAAAATGTCCCCCTCTCTAACTATCATTGCTTAAATGATTTATAATTTGTCACTTCTCTTTATTGCAAATTATTTAATTATTTGACTTGTAAATATTGTTGATAGAAATTTTGTGCTGACAGAAGCACTGTCCTAAACAAATGCACCTAAGAACGTATATAAACACGTATATTGCACTATCCCGCTGATTGACTTTCGGCGGTGGTAAGGCATAAAGAAGCACAGTAATGCACCAACAAAGGCTGGAAAGTGAAAGTGCAAGCTGGTAAACGTGAATGCAAACAAGACAAAGTATGATTTCACAGTCCATTTTGGTGAGAAACAGTGAATGTAAACAGAACTTTTTAAAATTTTGTTTACAAGAAAGCTACAGGGTCCTTTTGCATTCTGAAAGAACAAATCCCATGATGGTGCATGGGAGAAGAATATTTCTCTAACCTTGAGCATCTCAGATGACTGACATATATTTTAAGCTTGAAACTCCTCTTGATACACGACTTCAGCTGTGCTCTTGAGCACAGCACTTTCTTAATATCTCTCTATTTGCAGCTGTTCCCTGTTGCAATGAAAAAAGTGTGTATAGTCAAGTGTTAGGCTGACTGTGTCACGATCCTGTCCTGTGTGCTGGGTGTTTGGGTTTTTGGTTTTTGGGTTTGTGTTTCTGCATGTTAGTCTTGTCGTCTGTTCTGTTTAGTTATGAGTTTATTCCTGTATCTGTAAGTCTGTGTTTTGATATTTTCCTGATTTCAGTTCTGTCACAGTTTCATGTATTACTTAGTATCTGTCTTGTCTAATGTTTTAGTCCCCAGTTCTGTTTTCCAGTTGGTTCCGTCTCTGTTCGTACTCCGTCCTGTTTGTCAGTTGTCATGTTTCTGGTCTTGTGTTCTGTTAGTTCAGTGTCCCAGTTCATGTCTTAGAGTTTACTTCTGGTCTGTGTTATTTTTGCCACATGTCTACTTGAGTTCTGTTTAGTTCTCTGCTTCAGTCTGTGTTCCTTGTGTGTTTAGTTGTGATCTGTTTGCTGGTGTCTGTCCCTCCTGTAGTTCCTCTGCTCCATTTGCTTTTCCACTAAATACCTTGTGTTCCAGTTTATGTATGGTGTTGCATCTGTGTGTCTCTCTCTCTTTCCCCTGCTGTCTCTCTGCCCGCCTGCTTGTCTCTGTTTTTCATGCTGTCTCTCTACCTGCCTCGTTAGCCCTGATCCCACTCACCTGTTTTGCTCCCGCCCTGCTCGTTAGTCCCTTTGTATAAATGTTTGGTGTTTCTGTTCATTCCCTGCCTGGTTATTGCACAAGTTGCGTAGTTTGTTCAGTGTGCACAAGTTGTCACAGTAAGTCACAGTGTGTTGCCTTCATTGCTCTGTCTCGTCTCATGCCCTGTCTTGCCCTGTCTTTGGTTCTTTGGAGTTTGTTTTTTTGAGTTTCCCTTTTGGATCTCTGGTTTTGTTTTGGATTTTGCATTCGGTTTTAGATTACCCCTGTTTTGGATTACCCCTGTTTTGGACTTTGTTTTATCAGCCACTCAGCCGTAAGTGTGCTCGCCTTTGTTTATTAAATAAATCCTTTTGAACTTTACCTGCTCTGCCCTGTGTGTCCTGCAATTGGGTCCACCTGCCTGCCACACCACACACTAACCCCACACCCAGAACGTGACTGACTGAGGATTTTAAAAAGTGATTCATTAACAACCTTTAAATATCATAACTTTTAATAAGACTGCGTTCTCTGTTTGTTTGTTTGTTTGTTTTGAAGGTCATTACCACAACAAAGAATGCACATTTCATGTGATAGCTCATTTCCATATAAAAGTAAAAATCAGTTGTAGCTCCTACACCTCATTAAGCCAAATTATTCTTAGTATTCCTGTTTCTGGCTTTCTCTCAAAATAAATAAGCTAATTCTCCTTTTGGTGCAGTTAATGATCCAATGTAGTTTAGAGGGCGGGCAAGTGAGGAAGCTTGGCTTCTATGTTATATATTCCTGTGATTACACAATATGATGAATTATGAAGCCTAGACTGAAATAAATACTATTTAAATATAAGTATTAGTAGTATAATATTTTTTTGTAAGTTAAAAACTAGACCAACTGTTGTTTTCAACTTTTCAATTTAAAATTCATCATAAAAAACAAAAATTAATAAACTAACTATGCAATGTATAAAGAGATCCAGTGTGAGAGATATTTTTTGCTTTACATTAGTAGCCTGTGGCTAAGTCATACATTCATACATTAAAATCGATTATTAGCATTAAGACATAGCTCAAGGGGCTAATACTGTGCACTACAATGTTAACCCTCAGACAAACGTCAAGTGTCACCAGTAGATGTCGCAGCTACGTTGCGAATAGATCCGTGTGAAGCACGGTGCCCTTGCAGTTAGTTATTAAAGGCAGGATGCCATTCTTCAGAGTGACAACTGTTAAAAGAAAACGCATATTTATAGATGTAAGTGAAGTAAGTTGAAGTGAAGCTGAATCCTTATTTGAAGCCCTCCTTGAAGTCACAGTAGCTTGTTTTTTTCCCTAACATCATCATGTCCTGGTGGCTGACTGAAGCTGCATCATTGCATGTGTCTCCATCTTCCCTCTGCATCCCTGTCACTCACGGGGCTTGAACCCGGGTCATCCCTGGGAAGGACGGCACCCAGCGGCTCCAATCATTATAGTGATAATACTGGTTGCACCTTCACGGTCTGAGCTCATTTATTTGAACTCTCCCGAGTCTGTATGATTGACAGGGCATGAGGATGTCCTTTGGAATAATAATAATAGAGATGGAGAGCAAAGCCTCAGAGGGGGACTTCCCATGTCAGAATTTCCCCCCTTTCTCTCTCTCTCTCTCTCTCTCTCTCTCTCTCTCTCTCGCAGGGGCATTCCTGCACGCGCGTAACTGAGTCCAACGTGGACGCGGTGAAGTACGGCAGAGTGGGACTCACAGGACATTTGATGAGTGTAAACTCAATTATAATCATTATTTTAAATACGTCTGTTTATTTAAAAAACATGATGCACGATGCAGAGAGCATAAAGAAAATGTTACTTCGGCTATGTGGCCTAATGACTCAACAAACCCAATTGTGGTTTCATGAAATAGAGGTTAGTTTCCTTTTAAGGGGTGTAGCCTTTATAACTCAACAGATGTACATCAACATGATGCGAGTAAAATTGGTAAATATTGGGATTTTTGTGAGAATGCCGTTTATGCTTGTTTAACTCTGCATCAACTGTCATTTCTCAAACGTTCTGGGGTACATGATGAACTCATTTTGTACATAGGCTACAGGATCTGGAGATGGGATCGGTTGACGACGAGGGGAGCAAACTCCACCCAGCAGATAGGATCCCGGGCAGGCGGAGCGGAGGGCAGATTGTGCCGAAAGGGCTCGGGCTGGTTGGTCGGGACGCTAGACAAGTCCCGCAGAAAACTTCAAAGGGGCAAAGTCCAGCCTGAGTGTTTGGGAGACACGAGTGGAAGTTAATGCGCGAGTGCGCGCTGGGAGCAAAATCACATGTCATTTTAAAGAAATGCTCCAAAGATGGCGGTGGTAATAACGACGGCAGTTTCAGGTGCCCCCGGAGTGCATAAAAGTGGATTTGTGGAGGTTTTGGTGCGGGAGCGGTGGCATAAAGTTTTGGTCAAGTTGAACGAGGAAGCGCTCACGTTAAGCTGCGAGGAGAGCAGCGTCAACGACAACGCGAACGATAATGTCAACTCCAACGGCGTTACCAACGGATCTTACCTTGATAACAATAACACTAACTCCAACAACGGCCCCCAAACTGTGCGCACCGCGTTCACGGACCTCCCGGAGCGAGTGCCCGAGGCGATCGCCAACAGAAAGCGGTGCGTTAAGGTGACCAAGCAGGAGGTCGGAGGACTTGGGATCAGCATTAAAGGGGGGAAGGAGAATAAAATGCCCATCCTCATTAGTAAGATATTCAAGGGGCTCGCAGCGGATCAGACCCAGGCTCTGTACGTCGGGGACGCCATCCTGTCCGTGAACAGCATGAACCTGCGGGACGCGACCCATGACGAGGCTGTGCAGGCGCTGAAACGGGCCGGGAAAGAGGTGACACTGGAAGGTAGGCAGGCTGGACAGTGAGAGGATGAAAGAAATTGTGGGGAGAGTGGAAAAGGAGAGTGTGTGGGTCAGAAACCCCAAACTTTTTTTCATGCCACATGGATGTCCCAATTCATTTTAATCTTTTATTTATCCCAACTGTGATTGTGCTTAGCCTATATAGAAATATCATAGTGAATGATTGTGCATTGTACCTGGGGAGGTAAGAGTTAAGTGTTCTCAGCTCAGCCAAGGTCATTCTGTGACATTTCCAAAATGTTGGTGAATTTCAGCCTCCATTTATATAGAGACTTAATATAACCCCACTCAAAGATCCCTAAGGGAACTCTGGACCTTAACATGTGTGGGAACTTCATCCTAGAGGGGAGGAAACATGTTTTGTAAGGCTGAGAGTTTCTCATTCCACATGGCTGCTTCTTTTGGCTGGTGTTGGGCTGTTCATGTATGTCATCCAGTTGGTCATTGGTCCTCGGGACACAAAGTACTGCAAGTTTTCTATTCTACCTGCCAGTTGATTGCAATCACTTTGCGTCCCAGGTACAAATCACTTGCTGATTAGACAAAGCAAATAAAAAAGCAGCAGGGCTCTGAGTGTGGAAGCCTGAGAATGAAAACCTGTGCTGTAGGATTTGATTTATTTTCCATTACAGAAAGGAGATGCTGGTTAATAACAAGAGCTCAGAAAGCAAAGATGGTGTTTTTTTATTGCACCGGACTATATTATTCACATCTCATTAAATCAAGTCTGTTTTCTTATTCATTCACCAGGTTACAATTTGTTGATGCCATACTGTCTCTCACAGGGAAATCAAACTTTTTTCTCTGCCAATTGATTGACTTTACAGCAGGAAGAGACTGTACTCAACTGTGCACGCCACTTTGCTCTGAGGACACCTTAGGTTTATACCATAGTTGGGAAACAGGTGACTGACTGGGTGCCTTTTGTGCAATTCAAATTTCTAATGAAACAGTTACACAACCAGACGTGCTTTTATCGTCTCTTTTCCCCTCACGCTCTTCTCTAAGCAAGGCCACAAACAAATCGAGCTCTACATTTCCTCAAACGTCTCTCACACTCATACAGACACACGCACTTACTTTCAACTCACTCACACAAGCACTGCAGCCAAGTTGGTGTTCAGCAGTTGTTTTTAGCCAAAAGTGAAGATGAAAATTAGACTGATGGCAGGCAGACTCCACTCTGACGTATCAACATCATTTTACCATCTTAACACACATAAACATGGACGCTGGCACAAATACACACTTACACACCGGAAAATGTAGCACACAAGTGCCCACTTCTGAGTTTTTTTGTTCCTGTGAGGACTCTTGGACTCAAGATAGTAAGAACAAAGTGTGTCTCGCTCTCTCTTGTGTGTATGTGTGTGCACACACACACACGCACTCTCATATACACACACTCATGCAAACATGATGATGATCCTTCCCAGAGGAACACAGGGGCTGTACTGCAGAGGAAAAAGCGGGTCCCAGCTGAAAACGTACTGCGATAAGAAAGAAGGAGAGTGGGAATGGTGCAGGCTAGGAGGACGGGGAATGGAGTGAGAGAGAGATTGGAAGGGGTGGAGCTGAAATGTGAATTTAATGGGGAAAGTGCTGAGAGGGGACAGAGAGAGAGAGAGAGAGAGAGAGAGAGGCTGAACAGAAGGGGAGCTAACAAGGGAGGTTAAGAGGCTGATATAAAGATGACAGCGAGGGGTTAACCTAAGGGTAACAGAGAGACAAAAGTTCACCACAACTGCAATTTAACAGAAATCATTAGCATTTGGGAGCACAGGAAACAGAGTACAAAGTGACAAAGCATCATGAAGAAAGCTTAATACTTAACCAAGCATGTAACCTTCAATTTCAAATATTAAGCAAGAGCAGTGATACACCAAGTTTAAAAATTAGAGACACATTCTCTTTTTTATTCCTGAGTGTAAATCTCCTTCCAAGATGTGAGAGAAGACACGAGGAGAGAGATCAGGAGGCAACTGATTCAACTGATAGGAGAGCCAGTACCTGTCTCATGGGAGGAGAGGGTGCGTCTCTGCGTGTTCAGTGCTCTGCTTATTTGTGCATGCAAGAGACCTTGTACATGCATGTTTGTAATCGCTGTGTTTTACTGTAGCACTGATGAGCCTTGTTGGAAACTCATGAGGAATACGGAGAACAAATTCAGCACAAATAGGCAGAGACCACTCAATCCTGCCAGATGCTGGCTGTGAGAGGGCAGCAGATTGACCGAGTGGTCAAAAACTGCTCTGCACCCAGAGGACCACAGTTCAAGGCCCCATGTCAGAGAGCATCCGCTTTGTTAAAGTGTCCCCTGAGCGAGAGGCCGATGTTCTGTGGCTCTGCATGCAGTCTGACAAGCCTAAAGCGAGTCTCACTATGGGGATCAGTCAAGGTTCTGCATATGTGTCACAAAGCTCCTAGCAACTACAGCCAGTGCCATTGTGAAGGTCCAGTGAAGAATTACTCATGTGTAAATAATGCTTTCAATTACATACAGATGAATAAATAAAAACTATAGTTACATGTTTGTACTTGTACATAATATTACCTTTTTAAGCCTTATACTGTACAGCTTGTTAATTGCACTGTAGCACTAAAGATTGGCGAGGCGAGCTAACAATGTCCACCTGGTGCGTTGCCTAATCAGGTCACCTTCCACTTCCAGTAGATCACAGCAATAAAAAGGCTTTGTTTAGACAGTTTGCTGTGTGTTGGTTTGACATGATGACATGTCACAGCACAAAAAGAACAGAACAAAATGAATGATTGTTGGATTTCATTGTGCTGCTTCAGCTTCAAGATCCTGGTATTGTGCGTGCTGTCTCACTGTCACGGCTTACTGGGACACTTGAATAGAACAGAGACATTGTTAATGTTATTAGCGACACCAGGGCTTTTTCTACCATGACAAGTCAAAATGTCTTCAGTGAAAAAGGACTAATGGTGTGTGTAGGAGAGAAAGTATGCAAGATTTGAACTTTTCTCTCAAGCTTCCTGTTTTCATTCCTTGCACAAGTACTTGCTTTTTTGTGTGTACAGCTGATTGCAAAAGCGTGAATGTGCCTGAATGAGAATGTCCAAAAGCCTGTGATTTTACTGTACGATTCAATTTTCAAAAGACGTGCAGATAAGATGTAGATGTAGTTGTAAACAACTTTATAGGTCACCGGGTGCAGGAATGAGAGAACTTTACAGGTGTCGGTCCTGGCTGCAAGAGGCAGTCACACAAATATAACTGCTCACAGCTGTCCCTGTTCTGTCCCTGTTGCACTGTTTTGTTTTCCTTCTATTGTTTCCACTCTGGTATTGTTTTCATATGCAATGATGATTGAAAATTCAGTGCCACCATGGGTGATGGTTACTTTTATTTCCCCCCTCAGCAGAAAGAGCAATCCAGTTAAGATAAAGAGATGAGAACAGTGCCATTGGAGAATTTTGTAGTTCAATTCACGTCCTAACATTTCCAATAAAAGTGTTTCACAGTTAGATAAGAAATATAGATGTTTAACTCACACAAGGCGATGCCTGATTATTATAAACATTTGTATTATGCTTAGCTGTATGATCATTAAGTTTAGGCTGAACAAAACCTTCCCAAGGTTGGCTAAATTTTCACTGACCTCAGGAGTAGTACAGGATGTCTTAGTAACAAGCTGTGTTGAGTAGACTTAGTACTATATAACTTTTGAACATTTACATTTTTCAAATTTAAAAAAAGGTTTGAAAGAAAGATTTTGTAACAATAGAGAAATAATACCTACATGTGTTTAGTAGCCAAATCTGAAGTTTTTCCACAGTAGCCTGTGGAAAGCTACAATTGAAGATTTTTGGCCTCCAAAAGCCTGCCTGGTAGTGTAGTCAATAAGTTCCATTTTTATTTATGCATAATTAAAAGTCATTAATGAACAAACGATCTGTGGGTGAATGGGCTGGCAGGCAGGCTGGCTATGGTGCAGTATGAGAGGTTAGCCGAGGCGGCAAGTGGTGAGTGGAGAACAAAAAGACTCTGGCGCTGGAGCCCTGAGGCAAAAGGGGGGCAAAAACACACTACAGCACTGGATATAAGTTTGGCTATTCTTCTCTTTTCTATTTGACGACTGATATTGCCAGCTGAAATTGCAACTTTTGCTAGCAGATTCCTCATCATCATCTGTAGCTACAGCTAGCTAATTACTTACTCTATAAATTGCTTCATCTGACTTGTTTTAAGAGGAGAACCCTGTAAAGGTTTTGTTCACATTATGACTACTATGTGGTACCATTCTAAAAGACTGAGGATAAAGCTGCATATCCCGGGCCAAAAATTAGCATCTTCATCAGTTGTGGACCTACCTTTAACACCACAAAATAACATAGTTTGCTGAGTATTGCTCTTACTACAATCCCAAGAACATATTATGTGGGGAAATCCAGATGTACAGTTGATAAACTATGATTAGACAATCAGCGTTAAGGTGAGAAGTTTAGCAAACAGTCAATTTACATCAACCTCATGACCCGATATTGAAGTAATGGGGATAGTTTTGGTCAGAATCGATTAATATGATTGGAACTTTTGGGAGAAAGCACTCCAGGTCGGAACTTGATACTTTAAGGAAAATACACCAGGCATATTTCAGTGCAGGCACACATAATCAAACTGCATTATTTGTTACCCAAAACGCTAAGCATGAAAAAGCTAAACATGAAAGCAAAAGAAATTAAGAAGTAAAAGTCAGAATACAATGAAGAACATCTGCCACATTTCAGCAGACAGGAAATGAGTCAGTGTCCTGTTGATCGTTTAACAAGCCATACCTGTCATCACCTGACGTGTGTGTGTGTGTGTGTGTGCGTGTCTGAGTGAGCATGTGCCTACTTGTGCATATTCACGTGCCATCAAGTTTAGCAGCAGTCTACACTAATATCAAAGTCAATATATTTGGTTGAGTGTGTATGTGTGTGAGAGAGAGAGAGAGAGATTAAACAAGAGATTGTCTGTGTGTCTACCAGCAGTTTATGTCATTTGAGAAACTATCACCTCTTCCGCTACCGTATGTGGAGTCTGACTCAGAGCGGATGATGGTGATGATAACAACGACTGTGGCTTTTGCAACGGTGATTGTTGTGGTGAAGATAATAGATTGAATCATTCATTCCTCTCCCCCTGTGAATGTTTATACAGCCAAAACAAAAGCAGAGAGCGAGAGCTAAAGCTAATCTGTTTTTCCTGTCGGCAAAAGACAAAAACGTTTTTCTCCTCCAGGTGTAATCATTGTGTTTTTGTACACTTGTTTTTTTTTCCCCCCTAGTTTTCTTTTCACGGTCGTCATAATACTGAATTGGGAATTTTGAAAAAGATGACCACAGGGTGACCAAAAATGACCCATGATAAGAAGGCTGTTTCCCTGACTTCTGTTGAACCCATGTCGCTGTAGAAGAGTCAACTGCCATCTGTTCACACTTTCTGTGGTTGTGGTTTTGAGTACTGTAAGTACTGTGGTTTATCTTGCCATTTATGGAAATAATGGAACATGTAAGACACAGCTCTCTGGTTCAAAGGCTGATGATCACCTTCACTGTTTACAGTTGTTTGTAAGATGAGCAAGAGATGCTAACATCCTTTGGCATTAATAATAGTTGCCACTGCGTATTTTGGTTCTTGTGAGCAAAAATTAAGGAAATGCTTTCATAGATTGTGGTCATGAGGATGACGCACATAACATTTTTTGACGACACAGTACCTCTTGTTCCTGGAGTTGGAGATTTAGTGTAATATTTAAGCATTAGCTAAGTTCCGCCTTGTATCTTTACAATGGTAATTTAAAATTCTTTGTAATTTAAGAACAGAAGACAAAAGCCAGATTTTCCTTCTAGCTGGCAACTGTTTCTGTTGTTTTGCAATTTTGGTTAAAATGAAAACTGTCAGACTTTATCAGCTGTAGCTAGTTAGCTACTTAGCTTAAGTTAGCTTCATGAATTGGATGCAAACTTGCTCTCCATCCCTTTTAAATGCGTACTGTAAGATGCCCTTCATCATGTGGAGACATCCAAAGTTTGACAGTGCCTAGTTATGATTAATTTATAATTAGATAATTGCTATTCAGGGGAAGGGGTTTGGCGAATACTCAGTTCTTTTCAAGTAAAGCATCTTCTAAATGAGCATTATGTAATATAATGATAAACAATGCTAAAACTATCACATACGAAAAAAGTTAAGCCTCAAGGCTTTGTCAAAATATGTAGATGTGACAGTTCCTTCTGACTGCAGTTTAACATACAAGAAGATTTTGGCTTGTAGCTAATATTCAAGTTATTGTTTAGAGTAATAGAGATGTCTCATTTAATGTGTCCTTCTGAACACATTGTTTGGCATAAACATCAACTGTATTTGCCCCCGCTTATTAGATTTTTTTGCAAATAAGCTCTCGAGCACTACTCATTTTTCTGTTTACACATACTACAGTGACTATAGATTTCCCCATTTACATAATCATGGGCCTATTTACCACCAGATCAGTATGTTAAATAGTTTATACAGAAGACCTATGACCTGTGAAGGACTTTCGTCATGCATATTTGTTTAAAAATTATTTTATCATATTATTTTGAAGGTTCTAAGTCACATTTATTAAGTTTTATCATGTTCTGACCATAAAGAATAGTTTAAAACCGCAATTAACTATCTGGTTTCTTCAACTTTCACTCAGGACTAAAAATCAGCCTATAAACTTAAAAGAAATAATGACTTGACATTTATGGTGATAATTATCAATATCGATTGATATGAAATTTTTTTTGTAATAACATATTTGGTCATATCGCCCAGCCCTTGTGTTAATGAGTAAATCTACCTATGTACATTTCAAATTGCCTGTCAAATTCCTTCTAGAAAAAAGACCTCAACCTTAGTTACTATTCATTGTTCACTTAAGGCAATATTTGAACTCTTACGACATTGGTCCAAACCTTTCAAGAAGATGCTCTGAGGGTGGATATGTAAAGACCATTTGTGCTGCTGTAGTATCCAGCTACCTGCTCAGTGCCCACAAGGAGTTTCATTCTGCAGTTTCTTCTTTTCTACCTCTTTGCCCTGGTCTGTTCTCTTTCCAGCTTCTACCAATGTCAAACCCTTTTCTCTCTCCCACAGGTTTAATGAGAAGAGGTTTCTTTTTTCCTTTGGTACATTTAGTTACCAAATAAAAATCCCCATTTAAAGCATATGGTAGAAAATCCAATGACTTCAGACCTCATTAAATACTGTTAAGGACCATTAAGTGAAAAAGACACAATGAGTATAGTAATTACTCCTGATGTTATAGAGCGGTAATTATCTGTGTGTGTGTTTGTGTGTCTGTGTGTATGTATGTGGTTGAGAAATGTGTGGGCTCTTGGCTCCACTGTCAAGACAAAAACCTGTAATACTTCTGAAGAAATGGATTGCCTCATTTGGAAAATGTGTAAGTGAATGGGCTTGAGTACAGTTTAAAATATCATCAATGGAAGTGAATAGCATTTTCAATAGTGAGTTGAACAGCTGGTCTTTGGTGATAGGTTGCCATTCAGACATCTGCATCACAACTTCTGTAACAGCAAGCTAAGCAATTCGCAATGAAAAAAATTTAGTTGCATGGTTCTGACACAGGCCAGAAAAATAATATCAGGCAGAATGGGGAGGGCACCCCATCATTTTGGATCTTTCGTTTTAACTTATGTAACAGCAAACTAGCTGCTTTCGAATCAAGTAGTATGAGCCATATCCTCTTCAAGTTCTTATCTTGCTTTTGAGTTTGTTGTGCTGAGTTGGCTGTGTTGTAATGGAATAGAAACATGACCCGAGGGAATGCACACAAATTTACACACTTCCAGTGTAATGATGACATGGACTCCACCCCATTTATTTTCCCCTCCACTGGAAACAGTTACAGCTCTACTTCAGGGCACAGTTACACTGGTCACTGAGTTTACATTTCCTCCCTCCAGACTGTCTTTGTAAATGTTAACTGAAAACAAATCACCCACTCAATATCTTGTTTGTATAATAGCTGTATTTTATTTGTTTTCAATTGAGTCAATTCAGAAAGTGGACTGTGAATTTGTAACCGGGGACTTGAGAAGATGGATGTTGAATGAGCTTGAATGAGTAGTATCATTTGAAATCCATTGTGTGCAAATTAAAATTCCTCCCTCATCTTTGTCCTACATGCCTCTAGGCATAAAGGACAGTAAGTAAGTAAATAAGTTTGTCCTCATTAGGATGGCAACTAATTATCGTTTTCCCAAAAATATTCAATGTTATATTCACAAGATATTCAGAGAAAAGCAGAACATCCTTATATTTTAGATCTTGAAATAAGAGTGTTTGGCATTTTGCTTGATAAATACAGAAGTCAAATCAATTATAGAAATTATCAGTTATTGTGATTAATACATTCATTGTTTCAGTGCTACTTTCCATTCTGATTGCTTTGTGCACTTCTAAGTAAGTTTAAAGTGAAATCCTGTAAAGTGTTAAGCCAGATTTAGGTCAATTAAGAGATTAATTGGAGTCCTGGGGAGTCGTAGGTTTTGATTTATGATTCAGCTTCAGATTTCTCCAGATGATAGCACCCCCACAACACTAGACAGGTGTATTGTGCTGGTATGGTTGTATCATGCTGGAATTATATTCCCAGTAGCGTGTGTGTTTCATTAACTTTGTTATGGTGGGGAAAGTCCATCTTGTTTAGACTAATTCCATGTTTCATTCACTGTGATGGAGAGCAGGAAGTGCACACTAGCACAAGGTTCATTGACCTGACCATGCTCTGATTTTGCTACTGTTTGCCACTATCATGCAATGAAATAGTGCATTTGATAACAGAGTTTAATAAAATGTTTGAAAGTGCTTACTAGTGCATGTGCATGTTTATCAGGTCCAAAGTCCAGCAGTAATGAGGGATTATAACTGGAACACACACATACACGTTTTGTGGACCTAAGGTATTTGCTTTGGTTCCTTTGAAACATCATCATGCTTTGCAGCACAGAAGATGAAAAAGACAGCGTGTATTACTGTGTGTTGTTGCATAAATCTATGTCAATTTTCAATGAGCTTTTCTCATTCTAAATGTAAATCCTTCATGCCCCTTTGTGTCACTTTAGTCTCATTATTGTATGGCTCCAAACAAAAACAGACGCAGAAGGTTGTCATCATCAGATGATTTGATCTTTCCAGTCCATTGAAATCACTTGTGTTGTGACTTGTTATGATGTGTTTTAACAAATCTATCAGTCATTTTTCTGTCCGTTATTGTAATCTGTGTGGGTTATTCCCCAGTACAGTTATATCACTTCACTGTAGGTCTATTGAGGACACACGCACATCACCCCCATCTCCTCCACTGTGTTATGTGTCAGCCTGTCATCTCTCCTCTACAGGTTGGTGGTTAGGCTTGTTACACAGTCTCATAGGGGTCTATAGTGCTTCTTCCAAGAATAGTTCACATGCTGGATTACAAATGCCACCAGTCATATGCCAATTATATGCGGCTCGTACGGTGGGATATGCCAATTAAACATCCAGCGCATACCAAGGATTCGGAACATTCAGGACATAGAGAGCATACTGAGCATCCACTTTATCTCTGCGTCTCTATTTTTGTCTTTCTGTCACTGACACATGTCCTGTCTCCTCCTTTATTCTCCCCTTTTTAAACCTAAAAACATGAGGCATTTTAAACCGTTATCAAGTCTCCGGGTATTCAGAGTTTGACATCTACAAGTAGCTTTCTGTTTTACTGGTTGAAAAGTTTTAACCAGTAAAACAGAGTTTCTCAGGTACTCAGCAGCATCAGACGTGACTGTCTCTATCAAGAAATGTTGGAGGCTATGGGACCTTAAGTGTTTTCAGACCATCACTTTCCTGATATTTCCTGACTATAGACAATAGAGAAGGTGTTAGAATCATTTGAATAATTGAGCTTTGTTATGTTTTGTTGTGGCTGACCCAGAAGTGGACCAGCAGGAGTATAATTAAACTCTTCAAAAAGACAAATGTTTGAGCATAGGTGAGACTGTAGGGCATAACAAGGTATTCGAAGTGATCTAAATATGTGTTAAAGGCAGTTTTCCTTCATCTCCTTCCTGAATAGGAATCAGGTGGTATGTGTCCAACTTGGAGAATACAGTAGCTTAATGTAGAGACTCAACAGCAGAGTCATTAAGAGGATATTTGTTATTTCATTTCCGAACACTTTTTCAGGACAGGAAAGGTTGTAGAAGAAAAAGTAAAGGTGACTTGATGGTAATGGGCCACCAGGAAGCAAGTTTATGGCGAAGTTGTAGGGTCTAGGTGGTGGCAAAAATAAAGCATGTTGTTTACAGAGCGGACTAATGAGAGATGAGGAGGTTCGGAACAGGTCTTGCTTGTAACTGGGTGGGAGTGAGAGCAGGCAGGAAGGGACAAAACACTCCAGTTAACAATGCCAGTAGACCAGTCTATGTGGGGATTATGGCGTTTAATCCAAGCCTGTCCCAATACCACCAGAGAATGAGAGTAGGACATAATCAAAAACTTTATGGACTAACTGTGATTTACCAAAGAGGATGAGGTCCAGAGTAGAGCCCAAACCATTTGGGTTTGTTGGGGCCAAGGCCAATATTAAAATGAAAAAGAGCTTTTTGCCAGTATTTTGATTTGGATTGTAGACACCTTTCCAAAATAAATTACAACTAGAACAGGCCGATGTTTTGCTTTTGAAAGATGTTATGTATGTGTGGGCTATAATACATTTACAGTTAAGAATAAGTTTTGCACCTTCACCACTTTTTACATATTATACATTCTGTTTTACGCTTAACTTTTATATTGCAATGAATAAGTTTAGGATGAATAAGTTAACGCTTATTCATCCTAATAAACATGATAAATATGGCATTAGGTAGCTTGCTGTAAGCGATGTTATAGAATATTTAGAAGTGACAAACTATGGAGAAATGATAGGACCATTTGCTAGATTTTTTGATGTTTGACCGTTACTGCCACCTGGTGTAACATTATTGGTGTCCAGAGTAAATTAAACACACTGTACAGTTCCTGAAGCAGGTTGTGGCAATGGAAAGGAGAAAAAGTTGTGAACATTTGTCTTAAATTGGGAGACATAATCAAAAATCTGGAGAATATTTGCCTTGTAAGGAAGCCAGGGGCTATAAAAATCAGGAGGGATTGGCTATACCGGAGGAGAGGGTCCGTAGCGTGTCCATGACTTCATGTAGTATCTTTTCATGTTGTCCCATCAACATGCGGGAGGCTTGCCTGAATTAATCTGTGTCTGCTGGGTCCATGTAGGCCATATTATGTTATGTTTTGTTGTGGCTGACTCAGAAGAGGACACAGTATACATTAAGAGTTGCATCATTAAAAAGTCTTAAATAAACAATTGAAAAGTAAAAAAGTTGATAAGGGCTGAAGAAAGCAGAAGGTAGTATGGCTGGGTTGATCTAAGGTGCTGAGCCGTGAATGGTGAAAAAAGTCCGCTGGCACTGGAATCTTGAGTAACAGGAAAAACACACATTAGCAGAAGACACAGGGAAAACGTAAAAAAACCCGCACTAGTTAGATTGCAGGAGATAAGTTGACCGAGAGTCACTGTACCACAAAGGAGACAGAACAATCTGACGACGAGTGGCAGGAGAGCTGGAGAAATCAGAAAGTGATGAGTTGAGTGAGTCAGGTGAGATGATGTGCCAGGTGTCACACCCATAACACGTACACAGACACACACACAGACAGAAGGGAGAAAGAGACAGGGAAACACAGAGAGAAACTGGAGTCACAGCTGGAGCTGTGCCAAGTTTCCTGTTGTCTGTGCAACAAACATGAACTGCTTTATTTGTATTCTCTTCAGTGATAGAATGGCAAGATGTTTACAAATTAATACTGGCAAAGTGTGGCTTGTTTTCACCTTGCAAGTGTTTGTGTATGTGTGTGTGAGATCATGTTAAAATGTGGACCTGGATAAAACTACTATAATGGGAACTACCAAAGAAGCAGTTTTGCGTACTTTGCCAGGTGTGCATCTGTGGACGGATTGAGATCTTTGTTACCTTTTTCACCTCAGAGTTTGCATCCCAGGGCAACAGCAAGATCCACTCACACCAAAAAAAATAACAATTGTTGTTGGACAATATGTTCTTATCTCTTGCCACCAATGACACATTTTACATTCATTAACCAACCAATATTTAATGTTTTACATTCCTTGTATCAAACCAGGGAATATTTCAGCAGTACACAAAACATATATATGACAAAACTGACATTGGTTAAAAGTTAACACTGCAAGGACCGTTAGGCATATTGAAAAAATCTGGCACAGTTCACCTCTCTCTCATGTCATGTGTTGCGGCTGGTGTGATCCCATTGTAAGATGGTCTCTAGTTTTAATATGTAACTTACTGACTTGAGGTCTACATTTAAAGGAAATCTATTCCCCCTTTCATGTGGACCTGCACCAATGGACCATAGGATGATACAGTTATTGAACAGACTCATAGGCATAACTTTTCTTACTAAAGGCAAAAATGTCATACCGACAAGTTTCCAGACTACACACACATCTTTGTGGGCCTTTGCTGCAGTGTTGAAAGCATCATTAATGCACAGAGATATTGCTGAGAATTACGTTTCTATCTGCTGCCCCATGGCAGTCTATAATACTTGCTGTACGAGATGCCTCAGTGGTACCATAATTAAACTTCCTATAAATTTCTATTTCTGCTGTGTATCTAAACATCCCCACACTCTTCCTCTGACCCGTTATGGAGACAAACTACATTCAAATAAGTGAGCATTTTTACAGCAAGGTGCAATTTGTTCATGCCTCTGAAATTCAGTAGATTCTACTAGAGTTTAAATGATGTTAAAACAATGCTAATGTCAAAAGACGTTAGTGTTTTAGTTTAAAGTCTTTGCTCACCCAAATATTGAACCAAAAACTGCTGCAGGAATCTAATGAGTGAAGGATTTTCCATCAATGAGATGCTATTTACATGTATATTATTCAGATTTACCCCCATCCTGAACAAAAGTATCTCCAGAACAATTAAATTCAAAATGTGCTATGTCCATGTACCAGTTCAATCTTCTTTACTATATCTTATTATATTTACTGGAATTCTCTCTGTTCCTTCTCTGCCCAGTGAAGTACATGCGCGAGGCCACACCATACGTGAAAAAGGGGTCCCCTGTGTCCGAGATCGGTTGGGAAACCCCCCCTCCTGAGTCTCCCCGTCTCGGGAGCCCTCCCATCACCTCCTCCTCCTCATCTGACCCTCCGAGCCCTCCTACCCAGCCCTCCCTGTCCCTGCATGGCGACAGGAGGTGCATACCACTCAAGATGTGTTATGTAACCCGAGCCATGACCACACCAGACCCTGAGAACAGGTAAGTGACATACATACACGCCATAAAAAAGGCCTGCATCCTCATTCTTGAGCAGAAGGCATTTGTATGTGCCTCCGTCGGTCTGTTTCAATTGTGCTCATTGGTTTTCATATACAGACTAATGACTTATTTACCGATTAATCCACATATTTCATTCAGTCAAATCACATGTAGTAATTTTTAAAGATTTACATCTTTAGTAGGAACCAATGGGCTTGGGGCTGAGTGCTAAAGACCGAATTCAGACTGTGTTTTTATGGGTTTTAAGGACAATAGAAACAAAAATTTAATTTGCACCCTGCCATGATAGCGCCTCCTACATTAGTGTTCTCCACAGGGTGAGAATTTGTGGTACCAACTGATGTCATCACTTTCTGTAATCTGATTAGTGCATTATCTAGGTGGATGGGCACAAAAAGTAGTGCGCTATGTTACTTATTACTGTGTGTGCAGGAACTGCCAATCAGTAGGTGGTGAAGTAACATGAACAAAAGTTAACTTCAAGTGGGAATTGCCGATGTTACCGAGGTAGGCTAAATAGTTTCCACTTTTCACTGCATTTAACATTTGAAAGATCGCAACCTGCTGTTAAGTTTGAATTCTAATTAAAGATGGTTTAAATTGCTGATAGGGCTTGTTGACAAAGAGGTTGAAAAATTTAAATTTATCACTGTCTGTAGGCAATGACATGCTTCAGTCAGTACTGCACCACGGAAGTTTGCAGCATGTCTTCTGGCAAGGCTAAGGCCACATCCACACTACTGTGTTTTTGCTTTAAAACGGAGACCTTTTGCCACGTTTGCACCTACCGTCCAAACTAAAGCAGCGAAAATGAAGACCTAAAACGGAGAAGTTTGAAAACATTGTTTTTCATTTTAAATATCCAGATAGCGTTTTAGTGTGGACGGGCAAAAACGGAGGACTTTAGAAACGATGACGCAGACGCTCACGTTTGGCTCTCTGGGTGTCTTATAAGTCATGCAAAGCAGAAACAGGATGCTACTGACAGAGTTTTTGATTTGGTATTTTTATTAAAATATTTTGTACCATGCAAATAACACTTAGGGCCAGATTTACTAAATGTTGGCGTGAGCAAAAACATGTGCAAACTTCATGTCACCAGAAAATTAACACGTAAGTTGATCTACTAACGGTCTGCACTGAGAATGACGTCTTCCAAAAGTGCAAGATAGCACCTGTTGTTCATTTACTTATTTTGCCTTAATGAATATGCAATTTTATTGTGCAAAGTAATGGGAGGGTAACATGCAAATGCATTTATTGACTACACACAATGTGATCTAACAAGCTTAAAGGCAATTTCATGTGAGTGCAACTGCATGGATCACACGTAAGATTCATCCAGCCAGAGAGAACTATCACCGACTGTTCACAGCGCACCGGTCTTAATAGCGACACAACCCATTGTAGGTATTGGTGAGGGAATGGGGCGCTGGGGCAAACATCAAAAGCACGATCTGCTGGCATTTCCTCGCGTCTGGGTCATTCCAGCATACTGTAACTGTTTCTGCTGGGGTTTCCCAAAACAGTTTTTCAGGTGTGCTTTACCAAGTACTTAGTGCAATCTTAGGCAGTATGGGCAGGTACATGCAATTTCTACATACTCAGGATGCACTGAATGAAACAAACCAAGGTTTTTACGCAGTGGCTGCTTTCCCTCCCGACTCTCCGTGGCGGAATCCATTAAAACACAAAAAACCCTCATTTAAATACTACCACCTCCATTGTGTTTACACCTGTTGTCATCTACGCAATAATTCTTAGTTGATTATCCTTAACAGGTACTACAATACCAGGTGCAATATTTCAGAATGCACACGCAATTTCGTACTCTTTATTCGGGGTGTTAGTAAATCTGGCCCTTATAGCCTACTTACTTATTTGTACTGTTTACTTTGCGACTACTTCCAGTCTGTTTTCCGCCGCCACAGTGACTTTTAACTGCCGTGTTACATTCAGTAACAGTTCCAGCTCGTTATTGATCGTGCGTTATGTTTGTTGCAGTGTTAAAAATATGTCATGTGAGTGTAGTGGCAAACTTGAGTTAATTTCCTTAACTAGCTCAGAGGCTCAGATGCCTCTTTCCCTTGCAGGCAAATGCTCCAAAATTCAACTTTGAAACAACCAACTGATGGTTACCTTAATGAACCAAAGGTTAACCAGTTCTCCTCAAGAGTGTGACAGAGAGACAATAGAAAAATCTTCCTCTGTGTCTGTTGCCTTTTTCTGCTATCCTGAAGGGATTACCAAATAGTGTTTTATCAGACTTTTTGAGGGCATTTCCAGTTTTTCTTAAAGACAGTCGTTTGAAGTAGTGCACAGTTAACTCCCAGTCAGCGGGGGGTGGTCTGTTAGGAGGTGTTGTCAAGTTAATTGGTTGGTAATGTGACAATGGCCCAATCAAACAGCATGGGGCCAAACTGAGATTTAGTGTTTCAACTTTTTTGGTGTCAGTCTGTGAATGTGGGCTTTCTGTCCCAGTGGTCTTCTCCGTCTGTTTCTCTCTTGCCGTATAGTTTCCCTTCCTGCTTGTAAAGGTTTTTTCCACTCTTTCTTACTTGTTTGTGTTTTTTAGCTCCTTTTTATCTTCTCACTGTCCTCTTCCTTTCTTTTCTGTCATGATTTTTCTCGCTGTTCTCTCAGCTTTCTCTTGTATCTGTTTTTTTTCTGTGTGAATCAGTTCTCTCCTTCTTTCTCCTGGCTCTTCCCGTTATTGTCTCTCTCTTGATTTATTTATTTGTGTGGCTCTATCGTTCCGTTCCTCCATCCATGTGGGTCCCCTGCATATGTATGATTTTAAAAGTGTGAGATAGTTGAACCACACCAAACTTCAAAGCTTCAGACGATGGAGGCAACATCAAAGTCAAGTCGTAACAGTGAGCAGTCACTTCAAAGTTCCTCTGACGCTGTTCAATGCTCAAAATGTAAAATGTAAACACACAAAATCACTACAACAAACACGTGAAACACAAAATGAAAAATAACATCACCCGTGGACAGAACAAACGCTTCTCATTTGGCTGGCTCTGTATTTTAAAACTTTCATTTCCCACAAAATAAAATACTAAAAAAACCCAAAGATTTAAAAGAGCACATTATTCTTGACAGAGAGAAGTGCAGTTTCCACTTTTCCTTGTTGGGAATGTGTCCAGTTATTGACACATTGTGTGCGTGAGACATTCTCTGTACTTTGTCTGTGGCAGTATGATCACCATCACGACTCTTTAGGTTTCAGATGCAGACTGTAAACAGTCAAAATGCTGACCAAGATCTGAAGCTATGCTCACATTATGTAGATCATTTTTGAGAAAATTTATTTTTGCCCTGATTTACTGACACTTTGAAGAAATACACTTATTTGCCCTCTTTCAGAGAGTTAAATGAGATGAACGAAAACAGTCTCACGTCTATACACAAAGTGTGGCGAGCTGGGAGACAGTTAGCCAAAGGCTTGTGCAGACTACACGACTTTCTGCGTCGACCGATGGCCTTGGTTCACACTACACAACTTGCGTAGTTTTGTCAAGAAAACACATGTGAAATGTCAAACCGGGAAATGACGTGAACCTATAGACAAAACAGCTGTTGTTTGTCATTATAAAGACAGCAATTATAAAGACAAAGAATATGGGTGATAGAATGGATTAGCACACACAGGTAGCAGGGATTGTCTGAGCTACAGAGAGAGCTGGAGGGGAGTAAAAGTGTTCCACGGAAAAAGTAGCTGCCTGTTCTGCCAGCAGCCTGCTCTCATTGGCTGGATGTGGATGTCAAGTCGGCTGACTCCTCCAGATATCTGGCATGCTAGATATCTGGCAGACGTCAGTGATGTGTCAGAAATGTGTCGGGGAGCCGTTTTGATGCATTGTTGTGTAGTTTACACATAACGACTGGCGACTGCTGATTTACTCCCGATCATAGCATGACTGTCGGCAAGCTCTCCGAGCGGCAAATCGGGCTAAAAAATGTGTAGTGTGAACTAGGCTTAAACTAGGAGAAAGACTAGATGCAAAGGGAAACAGCTAGTCTAGCTGTGTCCAGCGTTTTTAAAAATTTTGCCTACAAGCACCCCTAAATCTAATGTTGAATCTTTTTTTATCTGGACTCTAACAGAAATGTAAAAACATGAAACAATTTGTTGTTTTAGAATGAGTTACATGCTGGAGCTATTTCTTGACAAACAGCAGTTTATCCATCCACCCAACACTTGTGCTGAGTTTGCACTGACAGCAAATTTACACTTTTGTAGATGAAGCAAACACATTTTATAGGTGCTATTAGGTGTATCTTTTTATTTACCCTTGAACATAGCAAGGCTAGGTGTTTATTCCAAACTTTACACTAAGCTAAGCCAAGCTAGGCTAATTTCCACACAGACACAAGAGTTGTATTGTTCTTATTTAACTCTTGGAAAGGGGGATAATAAGTGTGTTTCTTCTTTGAAATGTCACACTTTCTTTAGACATAGTGGCACAATCAGGTTATAAAGCAAGACCCACCTTAGGACCCGAACAGATAGCTTCTTGGTGGAAACAGTTTGCAGAAACTGATCTGAAAGGGAATGAACAAAAATAATCTGTGTAACAAGTTTTAGTTTAACAAGCCTTTTTCTGAAAATGGGAATATGTGTTAAACAGATTTTCCCTTGAAGAGAAATGTGATCATAAATGTCAAAGTGACTTTCAGATGCACTTTCACAAACTCTCGTTGATTTATTACACATTTTAAAAGCCCAATAGGGTTGAACATTCACTTTGTTGGCCATAACTTTGACTTTATTGGTCAGCCAGTTATACAAGCAATTGGGGTCAACAACTCCTCCAGTGACAAGGTGAGTTTTTGCTTTACACAGATAACAGTGTTTTTGTGGTTTGATAGAGCTGGAGGGCAGATTCACAAGCAGATAAAGTCCTCAGCCAAATTTACCTTGACCAGCATGTTTTTTTTACAAAGTTCCTTCCTTATCCTTACAGCCCGGACAAATTCCCTGATGACTCACCAGTAAATATTTAGTAAATGTTTAAATGAGAGAACACCCAAGTTAAGATGTGGTCTGTTGTGTTTAATACAGGAAACTCACATTTTCACTGGAAAGTTGAGTCCTTCTGGTGTTGTGCATCAGTTAAAGATTGTAGGGCAAGGCTGAAGCTCTCTGTTTTTCTTATTTTGGGTTCAGAGCTAAAATGGTTTAAGAGGCTTTATGTTAAGTGACAGGGAAATCTGGCTTAGCTTTTTTTTTAGTAGACTCAGTGCAACGTTGCGTCCCTCTGAGGGTTTCTCTCTTCATTTCAGCAGATGCTGTTTAAACTGTGTATAAGCCTGAGAGGACAGAAATGAGAGGGGAATATGGGGAAAGGCATACATTGATGATAAAAGACAAGGAAAGAGAATTGAGAGAAAGGAGAAGAGACCAGATTTACTTTTATTTTAACTATGTAATGTTCTGAAGACATTTTCCTCACCTTACTGTAACATATACCCAGGATATAGACAAGTCTAACTTTCTGTGACATTGGTGCCAGTTTAAATATAAAAAAATAGGATTACACTCTTATCATTTACAATGTGGATTAAAAATGTTAAGAGAAGGTGTAGAGAGACAGGATAAGAAGAAGTGAGGAGGTTAGAGGAGAAAAGGAAAAGGAAAGAAATTGAGAAAAAAAACAAGAAAGGCAGAGATGAGCAAAGATGGGGAAAATGAGAAGAGAGAGATGTAACGAGACCAGAGGAGAAAAGGAATCGACACTTAAAATGGATGAAATCTCTTTTTTCTTTCACTATTAATCTGTGTCATTACTGAGGCAACATACTTGGAAAAACCTGCAATGAATATCTAACACTTGGATATCCACAGAAAACATGTATAGCTTTGTAAAATGAGGACATGACTCCCGGCAGAACCAGCATGGTTCCTCACAGTGTGACAGTTTTCCACAGTACCTCAGTTTAACCTTGACAAGTTTTCAAAAGGATGTGAAGTCTTTTTTTTTTTCTTTCACCTAGGTCAGGTGGATGCCTGCATACTATGATATAATAACCCATACTGAAAAATTGGCTGTACAACTGAAATCATACAACCTCTTTCTTTAGCATCTTTTGCTGTAACAAAGGCATGGCTCCTGTCTCCTTAAGTTGTCTTCAGCATCACTGGCTCAGTGTTGAGGTTTGTATACCGTATATGATCACATTTGCTACCTTACATACATGCAGCTCTTTTGGTCAAGAGGAAGTCCAACAGCCCTGCCCCAGCTTCACATCAGCCAAGAGAGGGAACTTAGCAGCCCGGTGACAGTGGCTCAGTATTCTTGGGAATATCCGCATTACTGGGTCTTGTGTCCTGTATGTGCGAAATCAATAGAGCTTTAGTATGTATGCATGTATGTCTGTACTGAAGACAGTGTGTGTATCGAAACACAGAAGACACCTTCTCCACACCATATCTGATTACTTTGAATGCTGAAATGGAAGTCTACGATTAAGCTGCGTGGCAAAATATTTATATATTAGAATGTTGGAAGAAGGGACGTGCAAAATATGTAAAGGTAAACAGTTCAGCAAGTGCTACAGCTAAATGTCCAAGAACAGTGCTGTCGTTCCTCAAAGCGCTAAAGTAACAGTCCAAAATGTGATGTCTGTCCCTGCCACTGCACACACTAATAACCTCAGGTCAGAACTGTAAAAGATGGTCAATTGCATCCATATAACCACTCACATCACAATGGTGAGAGGATATGCTAAAAACTGGAAGATCAGACTATGCTAAACGACTGGATGTTATTTGAATCTCATAGCATTACATAGCATACTTTTGAGAGGAGTTGTTATTGTACTTAAAAATAATAAAGCATAATCCTATAAATCTTGGGAAAAGATGAATATATTTCTTAAAGTAATAATTTAATAAATCAATAAATCATGAGGAAACATTTAACTCTAATTGAGACTTGACTGGCTAAAGATATGGCTTGACTTGGGACTTAAAAACAAAAACATTTAGATGTCTAGTTTGTAACCTGGTAAAATTCCAGAACAGTAAAGTAAATTAATTAATAATACAGTGACAGGCAGGCCTGTATACAGTGAAAGGACAGCTACTTAATAATACTTTTATGCAGCTAGGTCATCTGTGACACACATTTAATTCCAATAGGCTCATATGTTGTCTTGTCATATCAAAAACATCAGTCTTTCAGCAGTATTGTCACGTTGCGTTGTTACTTTAAAATGAATATTTTGCCATTAACACATTTCCTTCATGGATCTGTTTTTTATGCATACAGTGTTCATCAATGAATATTTAGAGTAAAATTACTGCATCAATCACATCTGTATGCTGGAACAGATCTACCAAGCTGGAATACATATTTGCTATGTATAGTGATAATCCTGTGAGAACAACTACCCTTTGATCAAGTGAGAGATTGATCTTCATTCAAGCAGGACCAGACTTATAAATTCCATACATTCCAGTCAAAGTAGCGGTCATCCAGTCCGTGTGCTATTCCTCCTGTGATTCCCCATATTAATGCATTGTGTCATGAACGCAAGAAAAAGGTCATTTAGAACCAAAGCCACTCACACATTTTGCTAGATAATGGCAGATAACGCTTCTTCTAGGTTTGGTATAACTCGTGGGAGTCAAGTTGGACACCATCCATAAAGAACCTCCTCTACCAAATGCACATTTGGCCCTGGAGTCTCACCCCTTCCTCCCCCTCTGCTCTCCCCTTGCCTGTCCTTAATCAACTTGCCTTTTACGGGCAGCAGTTGTATTTTTAACCCAGAGAAACACCTGGAGCTGATTTAGATGCTCTCTCTCGCTTCTCCAAGGCTTTAATGGAAGCGCAGATTCATCACATTCACTGGGGCTTTTCCAGGTCCCCAGTGTGTACTGTGTGAATAAAGAAAGCTGCAAAGAAAGCGTGTTTGCAGAGTTGAAACCACCCTGTTTTTTGAGTAGTTTCTATTTTAAACCACTGGGAGCACCAGCACCTGGACAGAGGAGTGCTATTAACAGACATGCCAGATTGTTTCAGAGTTGGTGGTAAACTGGTGGTTGGTGGTGTGTCCTGCAGCAGATTTTACTGACCATTTCATTTTCTATACAACAATTTTATGTTGACATGCAGTTTGAAATCTCACATCTCTATTTTCTGCTTTACCTGTAAGGTTTTAACAGTACAAATACTGAGTAGACTAGCATAGATCACAGAAGTAACATACATCAGTTCTTAAAATGAATGTGTAACTTTCTTTTTAAAATTCATATTCATTGAGCACACAACAATCAAAGAGCTGTTCAGAAGCATCCTACAGATGAATTTCTCTTGAGGCTGGAAATACTCCCATATGATATAAGGAGATTAGTTATGGAAATTTAGCAGGAGACAACATTGTGTCATATGGCCCACAGAGGATGACTGAGCAATGCCTGTTTTTCGTGTTTCGAATTGACTTGAATAAACTCAAATTGCAATGTACTTCATTTCATTGTTCAGACAGAGTGCACATTTTCAAGCGGATGAGACAAACGAGCATCTGTTGAGGCTGCAACCTAAATGGATAACATTTGCTTTCTAAAACTACAAGTGGAAATTAAATTGAGTCAAATTGGGTTTGCCTGATAAGGTTAGCAATAGATTTTCAATATTCAAAAAGGAATTTATTCATTCAAGGTTGTGAACTATGAAAGTTTTAGAACTCATCCAACGATAACCGAAAGGTTAAAGCTATTTTAACTTTTCTTATCTCCTCCTCCAGACAACTGGAGCTGCACTCCCCGGACGCCAGGCACACCGTGGTGCTACGGTGCCCAGACCAGCCATCTGCCCTGTCCTGGTTCTCTGCCATGCACTCTGTTACATCCTCACTGGCACAGGTCTGTCCTTGATTTTATTGATTTTACAAATAACTCTCATCAATGTGACAATTAGAATCAGTTATTTCACTGATCACATACTGTGGCCATGATTCAGATCCTCTAAGCTGCTTTGAATCTCATGCATTTTGAATGAACACCTCTCCTAAAAACTGTCATCCCCCCATAGCGGGCACTGGCAGAGGTCATCCAGAACACAGCCAGGACAGGGGTTGCTGGCAGCAAAGAGATACGACACCTGGGATGGCTGGCAGGGAAGGTAGGAGTGTGTGTATGTGCATGTGAGAGAGACAGGGAGTATAAAATGCTTTGTAATACAATGCTCAACTGTATAATATGTGTGGGTGTGTGAGTGTGTGACACCGCTGCCTCTAGTTTTCTCACATTTTTAATGGGGTAACTTCTCTCTTATTACCGTTTTGTGACTTGGTGTGCAGGCATATATATGCATGTGTGTGCTCTTGGTCCATCTTTGTAAGGACATATTTGAGTTTAACACCTTAAAACGGTGGGCATGAGGACATCTTTAAGGGGCTGTTTAAAGATTAAGATTGGTTTTTAAGATTTTTTGTGTCCACAGATACAAAACATATTAAACATATGGTATATGTGCTTGTTTTCTGAGATATGGGTTGTAGTTTTGAAATATTTAAGTTTCTGCTTAATATTTATTGTTGTTAGAATTGTTGTTAGATACAATAATAATAATAGGGTTAAAGTTAAAATTAGGTTTAGTTTAAGTTCAGGGCATTGTGTGGGCTTTCGCGTGTAGTTGTAGATGAATGTTAAGCTCAGTGATGCAGAATGGCAATCAGGGTGTAGAATTGCAAGTGTCTGTGTCTGTGTGCGTGCGCACACAGGTACCTTTGTTTGCATGCATATTTTGGTATTGCACATATCTCCTGTACACACAGATGCACAAATCTTTGAAATTCATACGTACGCACACAGGTAAAGCTTTCACTTTCACACACACACACACCTGTGAACACACAGGGATACATCCATACCTGTCTAATTTAGTCCGCATGAATTTGCCAATATTTGATCCTTCAAATGCAGTACAGTACTGTTACTAAGCAACATATTGTCATTATGTTAAAAAAATGACCCTTGACCCTCTAAATCCCATGATGATTGGCTGAGGCAGAACTTCAAAGAGCAGCTTAGGATTCCATGGCTGGGCTGCCGATAAGCTCTCATAATGAGAACAGTTATGGAGCATTGTGAAATGAAATGGTGTGTGTGTGTGTGTGTGTGTGTGTGTGTGTGTGTGTTAAGAGATTTAAGTTAAGAGATTTAACAGTGCATGTTCTGAAGCGAGGGGTTTGCTTGTTAGGAGGATGGGTGGGCGAGGAGGCACAGCAAAGCAGAAAGTGTACCTGCACCTGCTGCACACCAGCCACCTTTATTTTTAGCTAATTCCCCACTGCACAGAATGGTTAGTACAGACCAGAACAGTCAAATTAAAGCTTTTATAGATTTTTTGAGCATTTTGGAGTGAAATGTAACACAGAGATAGATGGAAAGAGTTAGGTATACAGCAAGTGAGAGAAGGAAACAATGTTTGTGCACTCAGTCTTGGATTAAGGTAAAAGATGAACACCGGTCGACACCCACTACTGAGTACATATTAAACACAAGCACCATTAATCTCTCGCACAACATTAGTCCCATAAAACAGCTCACTGGCACACAACCATTGATATCACTGATGAAATACCTGAGGACAATTTCAGTATTTGTGAAAAATAAAAGAGGGCATAGGTACATCAAATCCTGCGGCATCAAATTCATCAAGGCTGCACTTAAATCCAGTTTAACATGAGCAACCTTAAGTAACAATAATTGATTTCTTAGTGGATTCGTTGAAATAGGTTCTTAATAATCAATTATTCATTTAATGTATCAATGTATAAATTCAAACTTTTTCAGCAGCATGAAGATCTGTTGATATTTCCGATGGCTACAACCTTCACTGTCACATTGTTTATCAATTTGTGCTACAGACAGAGAGTGAGAAGCAGTGCTGGAAACCAGTGCTGGTGGTGGTGACAGAGAAAGACCTGCTGCTGTATGACAGTCTTCCACGAGGCAAGGAGGCCTGGCAGAGCCCTGCACACACTTATCCACTTTTAGCAACACGGTAGGTCCTCCACCACATGTGCAGACATCCCAGGTGCACCCAGCTTATTTGCTTCACAAAATATTTGACATCTTACATCATAAATATAAAAGACAAAAGTGTCTTCTCGCTGACAAAGAACATATGACACTTTATGTGTGTATATGTTAATCCAGTCTGGTCCACTCGGGCCCTGACCGGGGCTCACCTCACTCTGGCACGGAGCTGTTCTTTGCTACTCGGACCGGCACACGACTCGGCATCGAGACTCACCTGTTCCGGGCTGAGACCACCAAGGAACTGTCCCTGTGGACCAGGCAAATAGTGAACGGATGTCACGCCTCAGCTGAGATGATCAAAGAAGTCACTACAAGTGAGTGCTGATATGTAACACAAACACTCAGATTTAGTCACTCAAAGACAAACACCACAAACACATAGCTGTGGATTGAGTAGAGTGAGGAGCACAGGTCACTGTGCTGGATTCTGTGATGCTTCCTTAGACGTGTATGGGCATGCAGCAGCAAAACATATCCAGAGATATTTAAGAGACTGCAAGGGCACCGCCTGAGGTCTTGTAAGCCTAAAATAAAGTCCAACTCCAGTGAATAAACCAAAAGGTACACAAACATACACACATACATTCCCATTTCCACTCATGTACTGAGAAAGAAGAGGGTCTGTGATATAAGTTGACAGCAATATTGAAGATGTGGACAAAGCACTTGCTATTTATAGAAAGGAATGCTATTCTAGTGTGTGTGTGTGTGTGTGTGCTGTGTGTGTGTGTGGCATGTGTGTGTGTCTGTGTGATGTATGCAGGTGTGGAATGTCTGGAACAGGAATACACCCCCCTTGCTGCCTCTCTCTCTCCAAGCACAAAATGTCCTGGTAACTGCACATCTCCCCTGGGTCCCCCTCCTCTCTCCGTCTTTGATAACACTGTGCCAAATTAAGTTTCACTTCAAACTCCACTTATATATGAAACAGCCAGTATCCAACAGCAAATGATACACAAGCCCAACATCACATCCTTGTTGTCAGCGTCGTTTCCGCAAACTCTCGTCAAAACTCTCCTACATGATGTCGACGCCCACAGAGGCAGGTGTAAATGTTACGCTGTAATTAACATAGCAAAGCTTTATCCACGTTTGCAGAGCGGTTCCAAGGTATTTCATCAAAATCTGGTTTTCTATGTCATGGTAGTTAGCAAGGAAATGTGAATGTTAAAAGGACGCTGTCTAGGCTGAAGCAAGCTGCTCAGCATCGACGTGCTGTAGCTTATTTTTTAGGGCCCTGCCTGCACATCCATGGTTCACCCACATGCTATCTGGTGTTTAGTTCTGGGTAAGTAATGTACAGTCGGTTTTCAGAGCTTTTTGCCAAAAACCATAGAGCTCCATTGACTTTCATATTCAAGTGACACCATTCATATACTAGTAGTCATTTGATCCATTGTTAATATAATACAGTCCACAGCGATGTCAGCATGTCCACATGAGACATGGCAATGCAAATATTCTGATGTTTAGGAGGCCTAATGTGTAATGTTCACTGTCTTAGTTAAGTGTGTCATAATGCTAGTATTTGCTAATTAACAGTAAACAAGTACAGCAGAGACTAATTGAACTGCGACTAGTTTTACAGGTATTTTGTCATAAATCAAAGTCTTTTATAAACTGAAATGATGACCTGATGAAATGTCAGGGGCTCACCAAACTGAATACATCCTGATACAATACAATACAATACAATACAATACATCCTGATGAAGAGGCCACAGAATTCTGGAACAATGCATTTCACTCAAAAACAAGCTCATGGTGGTGCTAGAAGTCAGGGGTTCACCAAAATCATTAGTATGCATCCTCTGGGGATCATGAATGCCTGTATCTAAAAATATTTGTTGCAGCAGCTTTTAATATTTGTAGTGTCATACTGTTTAAGGATACAAGTCAATGACACAGGCCAAAAGAATCAGGAAAAATAAGTATGGTTTTGAATATTTATGGCTCATCACTATTGAATTTCTGCCTGAAATGGAACCCATAGCTTTCCTGTAACAGACTGATGTCTGCACCAAGCCCTCAGTTTCTTATTATGGAAGTAGAAGAGTAATTTACACTTTCCTGTGAAGGAGTGTGATTAATGCATACAAATGGCATTCACTCATTTTTTAGCAGTTGCCACCTGAGGAGTCGTTGCACTGACCTTGTCATGGTTTCATCTGTGTAACATTCTGATAAATCATTGTGATGGTTTATTCACTGTCAAGGCTCGTGATAAAGATTTGCTCTGAAGAGGGATCAACTCTCAATCACTCACTGGGCGGCAGACCATTTTAAAGGGGAGAGTAATTTGTTCAGCTCTGAAATCAAATTTCACAGGCACTTGGCCTGCTGTCATTTCTGTTATTATTATGTCCAAGGTGACTCAAACTTTTCAGAGGTTATATTGATATTTTGAGCAATTAGCAGGATATGTATCATGAAGTCACAGCATCAAGGTTTAAACCCTGCTTATGTCTACTGCATATCTGCTCTCTTAAATATTATCAACATCGGTTGAGAAAACAATCTCAACTGAGGATCCATTTACTACAAACACATTTTAATCATAGCACATGATCTTCATCAGCAGACAGAGTTTGCCCAGATGTTCATGTTTCAAACTTTTACATAAACATAAACATATTTTTTAGGGATGAGTGGGTACACACCATCTGTATCTGTGTAACAAATTAAATGATCTGTATCTATATTCGTATCCTGAACGGGCAGGGCTTAACACGCACATGGGTGAGATTAAACGGAAGTTTGTTATTTAAGCCTGAATTTCGTATGGGTTAATCAGAAGTTGCTATATTTATTATAAAACTCTTTAGAGCTATGTTTTTGATTACAATAGTAAGAGAACTGTTTTTTAAAAGGTTCCTATATTTATAGTTTATTAGAAAACAGATATTGAGACATATTACTTTGATACACATACTCGTAAAAAGTACATTATCTGTACTGGACAATCATTTCAACCGAGTACTCGCTCAACCCTAATAATTTCATGACCAGATTCAGATTTATGTGTTTAAAGTCAGTAATCCCACCTCTCCTTCTTCCTGCACACCCATGGCCTTATCTTTAATGTTGTTGTCAAAGGTGACAGCTGCAAACATGTTAAATTGACTTAGAGGTCGATTCGGTCTCCTTAATGAAAAGGTAAACAGCTTAATGACTTAAAAAAGCCATTTACCTCAGTGGTTGTGGAAAATTAACCTAGTAACCTGCTGTGACACTTGAAGCTTAGCGCTGTGTGATGCAGTTTGAAAATATGAAGTATACCTGCTGCTAATGTAATTTATACATATAAAATAAATATGAAAACAAAGTTTCTGTCCCTTAATAACCTTTTAACGTTTCCATTTGTCGTGATGGTAACAGAATTAGTGTGTCCCTCCTCTCCCACTGTGTCTTTTTGTCCCTCCGTTCATTAAGTTCCTCTCTGTGTTATCACTCTCCGCCCCTCCTTCTGTCTTGTCCACTCACCATCAGCCAGAAAGAGGGGCTTTTGTGGCAGCATGAAAAGCCCCTTTATCTGTGTGTGCGTGCGTGCGTGCGTGTGTGTGTTCTCTGATGGGAAACCCTGTGTGCCCCACAGATCAAAGCTCTCAGGTAAGAAGAGTAGAGTTTCACGTCTAATTTTCACTCATGAATACAACACAAAATCTGACACTCTTTGCTGCATATGCAACTGGTATGCCATTAGGGAGATGTTTGTCCTGCCAGATTGTTTATACATCATTAAAATAATATTACACATTGTGAGACTCATTTTTCATCATAAATGGGATGTCTTCGAGGTTCCAGGATATTACAGTGTGTATTTGACATTGCGTGTGCGCCTCATTTTACTATTTCCTTCCTATCAACATTACTTCCTGATGTTTTAATGAACACACCTCTGTTGTTTTAGTGTGTTTTATGGTTGACTAGGAGAGGATACATTACTGTAATTTGCTATTCTGCTCCTGGATCAGTGGGGTTTGAAGTCAACATTGCTTCTATAGCATCAAAATATTCTCACTCCCAACACATATGGACACTTGGTCAAGACCCCTTATCATCACTTTATGCCCTGGCTTTCCCTTTAGCAGCATTTTTGCAGGTGTAGCGCTCCAAGTTCAACTTACTGTACGTAGCATAACTATAAAGAATCAATGTCTTTTTACGCAGAAAACGAACACCAGTCTCCTGGGTGAAAGTGCAGTGTCTTACCCATCCACACAGGTCAACTCCTGAAAAGATTTTCACTTACATAATGAGAGGTTAGACAAAAAAATATGAACACTTTATGAAAAGGAAAAAGGGCTTAAACCTTCAAGAATAATATTTTATTCTTGAAGGTTTAAGATATTTTTACAGTGCAACACAGTTTATCTGTGTTTGAGTCAGGGACACTGACCTTCCACAATGAGATCTGGTGGAAAAGGCTCTGCTCTGTTCATACTCACTTCTCACGTGGCTGGTCAAGATTAATAGATTGATTGATTTCCAATGTTGTCGGACAACACCTCATAAGAACTAGTTCAGATCATGTAAACCCTTAACCCCCCAACCCTCAACAAACAAATACATGAACATTATAAGTCTAAAAGTCTAGCACAAGAGGAGGTGGCAGATTGGGCTGCAACAGCAGATTAATAGTGAAATTTTTCACATCAGTGCCTGAACTAAAGCAATGCTCCTTATATAATATTTGGCACTGCCTCTGCCTTGACATAATGAATAAAGCTATAGTTTTGGGATCTAACTACATGCCGGTTGTCTCGTTCTGCTTTGTAAACTCACAAATAACTAATTACCACATCTCTTTTACAGCTGAAAACTACTGCTAAGTGGCAGCACACCTAATATGAGCCGTCTTTGTAGCAGTTTTTGTCATTGTGAGTAAGTTATTTAAGAGTGATTTAAGAGAGGGTTTTGTAATTTTGTCTCTGAACCACAGTGAGAAAAATGATTTTGAAGTTGTTGGGTTTTTTTTCAAATGGTTAAAATGTGCGATGCCAAAAACTCTAAACCATAACAGAAAATCAAAATCAATTTAGCATGCGGTCTTTGACTTGATTACATTGGTGTGTAGTACAACCCATCCAGCTGCTACTCTGTGCTTTATTTGCAAATTGTGTATTGACTAAAGTCAGGTGTGTGTGTGTGTGTGTGTGTGTGTACACATTTGCCAACCTTGGTTTCATAGTCGCCTTTAGATAAAGAGCCGAACAAGGAAGGGATTTAGGTGTGTATAGGGTGATTTGCGTGGTTGGGCTGACAACACAGTTAAGCAATCAGAGAATCAGCCTATTGAAAGTTATGTCAAAAGAGACTGAAACAGGCCACAGAGATGAGACACACACACACACACACACACACACACACACACACACACACACACACAAATACGGTATGTAAACACACATGCATAGGCATTCTGTAGGCTACTGAGAAAGAAGAACGAAAGTCATATATGAATCTCTATCTCTTTTACACATCTGCAAAATAGAAAACAGATTATCCTCACCAGTATAGAGGTATTACACTCTCTTATGTACACACATGCAAACGCACACTCCCCTCTGTGTACATGCCAATCACATACATCCTGCTCAGCCTGTCGGCAAACAATGGAAAGATCTTTTCTCGCTCACTGTGTCTTTGTCACACAAACACGCCGCTCTGTAGATCAGCTGTCGTCAAGAGAGAGGAGCTTATGCTGTAAATGAAGTTTTCTGCATGCAGCCTTCATGTCTGCTGGGTGGAGGGGAGTTGCTGTCAAGGCACTGAAAAATAAAACTAAATGCAGCTACATCACACTTTGTGGAGACCAGACAGGTTTGTCATTAAAGCAGAGGAAAGTGATGTGTAAATTGGCAGAGCAGATAAAGATGGTATGCTCCGCTTTCAGCCAGACACATGCTGTGAAGAGAGAGAGCGGGAAAGAAAGCGATTAGAAATGTTGGAGAACAGATGAATTACAGCAGGCTTTCAGCAGGTTGTTCTCCACGTGAAAAGAGGAGTCTCTTACAGAAATGTGATAATGGGGAAATATAGCCAAGAAATGTCATCACTAAAGTGGTAATTGTGATGTTTTGAGTACTTTCTATCATCAAACCACAATAAACAGAGTTAATTGAAAGCACTAGTATAGTATGCTCGTAAGAGGGCTGTAGAAAAAATCTATATTTTTCAAAATGTATTGAGTGGAAATGTCAGTATGACATGATGAAGTATATTACTTGTTATACTAAATGCTGTTATCAAAATGAATGCTTCCGAGCAAATTGTAATTAAAAACTGTTGGTGTTGGACATAGGTTTTAGTATGTTTTTCTTTTCTAACCACATAATGACCAAGCTGAAAACTGCATCAATGTCATTTATTCTTTTGGTATTTATAACACAGAAAATGAAAGGCCTTTTGTAAAAAAAATCCAACCTAGTAACATAACATAATATAGTCATATTGAATGGTCCTGCTCTTTCAAAACAAGCCGACATTTGGCACTTGAGTCAAGGAGGAGAGAAAGTTTTCCAAGGACAGGGATGAAATACATTTTTGATGTCCACAGTATGCATTTGAAGATGTACTACTACATAAATGTCTGTGATTTAGAGTCTAACATTTTCCTCTCATTGTAATTACATATTCTATAAAACATGTACCAGGATAATGATTCAAATCCTGACTTGTACTTTAACTCTTAGTTTTGTCATCCAAAAGTTATTAATACAGGGAAAATGAAAAGCAAGAGTGTTTGCTCATGAGCATCGATCAAAAGATTTTTATGTCCAATCTATTTATCTTCCAGGTTGTCTATACCGGGGTCAGGAGTGCCGGCTGGTAATTCACTACGAACAGGGCTTCTCTGTGCTGGCTGATCCCAAAGTGGGAGATGGGGAGAATGGGGACGAGAGGGGCGCTCAAACACCTAGCAGGCCCCGGGTGCTCCTCTCCTACCCCTACGAAAAGCTAAAGATGTCCTCAGATGATGGCGTTCGAATGCTCTTCCTTGACTTTGGAGGGAAGGAGGGGGAGATTGTGAGTGTTTTCGCTTTTAAAGCATTATGTTTTGACACACAATGTGTTAAACTGAAAAATCCACCTCAGCATCGTAACACTATTAAAAACAACTGGAAGTGATTTGTGATGTGAAATCATATTGAGATATTTTTGATTGAACTACAACATGCTTGTATGAAATATGAAAGTGACTACTTAAACTCACCAGTGTTAAACAAGAGGATATTCTATAATGGAAAACCCTCATAGAAGAGGCTGTTATACCAATTTTTGCCTCAGTAGTAGCTTCAATAGATGTGGAACAGAACTATTACTTTATTTTAAATCATGTTCGAACAAATCTGAACACGTAATTTGTTTGAATTAACTGGAACTCAACTCGTGAATCCTAACCCTAATCCTAACTACATTGTAAAATAGATGCGTTTGACTAATTTCAAACTGCTTCACTTCATACTGATAGCGGGGGCTATCATAATGACACATCAAGCTTATTTGCTGTGGTGATACAACTCAGATTTAATAAAACAAGTTCATACTCACTCTCAGGGGATTTCAAGAGGCCTTCTGGGAAATGAAGCAAAAGACACACAGGAGTACAAGTATATGAGAGACAGGCAAAGTGAAAGTGGAACAGCAGAAAGTAAATTACAGCACTTCATCACAAAATAACTCCTGAAATAAAATTAACTTACAGGTACGTAGGTCTTGCCAGGTACGAGCATCGTGGAGTGGTGTTTTCTGTAAAAATAGCCTGTCACTTACTGTAAGAGTTTTAATCTGTTTACGCCACTCAGCAGCTCACTATATGGAGGTCCAAGTGGCTCGTGTTTCAGGGGCAACCCTCAAAATAATCAGGACCAGCTGATGTATACACCTAAAAGTACAAACACTAACACTCTCACTGCCTGATTTGTTCTTCAACTCTGTTTTAAAAGTTTCAGTTTTTAGCCACTTGGATCTTATTTGACAATACTGATATGATATATGTATCAGTGCTTGTGTCAGGAAGATGAGCTCTGATAGATCTTTTATTACCTTCCCGTTACACGTAAGCAAACTGTTTTTACCCAGAAAAAACAAATTGATGTTTCATCATCTATACAGCCACAGTACTCTATATTGGAAATGAAGTGACAGTGAAAACTAAAATATTTACTCTCTAGGCTTATTGGATTCAGAAATTGGAAAGTGAGACTTTTTATATCTACGCTATGAACTGTCTGTGTAACAGTCCACATAGTGTACAGCTCCATATAAAATTTCTGTCAGATACACTCATGTTTGACTCCTTAGATTATGCTGAAGGCAAACAAGCAAACATTCCGGAGCTTTGATTCAAAACCCTCTGTTGGCTACCTTAGCTGAACAGACTTTGGTGTCTGTAGCATTTCTGAATCCCAACACAGCCATAGACAAGGCTTTATAAAAATCCCAAGGTATTTACGGATGTGGCTGATGGCTCATTAGCTCAACATTTGAAAGGGGAATCAGCTGGGCCTTTTTTCAAAGCATTGACTATGCTGTCATTTGTTGGCAGGGACTATGTATGACTAATTTTGTCACAGCAATTGACAGTTTATCTCCCAGTGTATTATTGAGTTTAGACCAAGCCAAACCAATGATTGTGGCCTGAAGAACAGAAATGATATACACACTTGTGCACTGCTTGATCAGCAAGGTAAAGAAAAGAACAAGACTAGGAGTCTACAGCGATGCTTGCAGCTCTGTGAGGCAGAGTGGTTGTTTTAATGCTAAGCAAATGCTTGAGTCTGCATGCTAAAATGTTCACTTGCAATGATAACATACTGATATACAGCAGGCACAGTGTTTTCTTTGTTTAGCATGTTACAGTAGCATGCTAATATTTGCCAGTTAGCACTATTTAGTAAATGCTTGCATCCAAAGTGACTAGTAATTCCACCAGTAATTCCAATAAAAAAAATAACAATCCAAAAGTTGCACGAATCATGCAAGTGCATCAACTTCATCAAACATGTACTGAACACAAAGTGCAATTGATGCTGTCAAATCTTTGCACGTATTTGGTTATAAACTATTTAAATTCTGACATGATGATAGTACTGGATGAAAAGTTGAGGGATCACCAATGTTATTACAATTCATCTTAAGGGGTCATGATTACCGGTACCAAATTTCATGGCAATCCACCCAGTAGTTGAGACATTTCTCTATTTCTCTAACAACTATTAGCTGAACTACACATGCCAACCTGCTGGTGGCAAGGAAAAGTCAGGAAATCACCAGTCATTAGGATTCATCCTTTGGCCACTGTGGCTATCTGTGCCAGACAATCTACAATCATGGCAATCTAGGTTGAAATATTTCAGGCTGGACCAAAGTGGTGGACCGACATTGCCACATCATTAGCATGACTAAAAAGCTCACTTCATTTATCCCAGCTTCTGAAAATCTGACTTCTTGGATACACAAGATTTAAGTGGCCCAGTAATAATATGCAGGTCTACTTATATTTCATTGGACTGGGTTTGCTGGAGTTGAGGTAGCCGGTAAAACTTCATTTTAAATTTGACCAACTAAACAGTAGTTAAAGTGTGAATTTATAGGTTAAATCTCCCTATAGGCCTAAGGAACAGGATGTGAGTCATAGTGTGAGTGAAATCAGCCTCTGTTGATTCAGGCTATGAACAGGTCTTTGTTCACAGTGATGTGATGTTTGTGTGTGTACAGTGCTTAGTTCCAGCTAGGTCTGTTTAATCCCTGCCTCATGGGGAACTGTGTTGACTGTGTTAGTTAGTTAAGAATTTTTTTTGGTTTAATGTGGTTTACTAACTCATTGTCTTTTGCTCCCCTGCCTCTTCCGATCTCTGTCATCCCTTCTACTTTAATGAATTCTCACGTTTTAATCATTCTCTCCTCTTTACCCCTGTCAAGTTTTACATTATCGTGTTGTTCTAGTAGTTTCATTCTGCTGTTTTCCCTTCCTCCTCCAGCAACTGGACCTCCATTCATGTCCAAAGACAATTGTCTTCATCCTCCACTCCTTCCTCTCTGCTAAGATCGCCCGCCTTGGTCTGGTGGCCTGACCTCTCTAAAGGGACATTTCATCTCCTTTGAAAACAGAAATCCACCTTGTTTCTTCACCCTCTCTGCAGCATGCTTGCAGTACACCACATCCAACTCCTTCAGTCGGGGACCAAAACTGAGTGAATGTAGCCTCTCACTAAAATTGTACATTCTTTGGGTCTCCAATTGCAAGTTAAAGAAACACTGGAGAAACCAATCCAGATTGGTTTTGCTTTTAGCAAAATGCACAGACCTGCCTTTTAAGGGCTGCATGGACTGAAGTGTTGGCTGAAGAACCACAGAAGAAAACAGAGTGGACTAGAAGCAGAAGGATGACATATACAGACAGAGGGACACATTTAAAGTAGCAGATTGAGCATTACTGTCACGTCCAGGATGGGAAGGACTGGACATGTGCAGAGCGGTTGAGATTAATTCACTTTTATTTCAATCAAAATGTAATGGCAAACTGCCTTCCATTTACAAATTATATAATTTATTCACCATTAGCTCTGAAAGGACATTCTGAATTTCACTCTGTCATTTTTCTTCACCAATCACTTGACACACTGTGGAAAAACTTTATGCATTTGTCTTTGTTAGTGTTCCCTGAAATGTCTTGTTAGCGGTGTCAGCATTCATCATTGAAACTGGGAGGCACAATTGCCCACAATGTGACAGCTGACTCAAATTCAAAATGTCACCGTATTCTTTTAACAGGTTGCATATGGTGACCACCTGGTGGTCAGAGTATTTCAGTGTTTGACAGTGATTTGAAGTCATGTCTTCAAATATATAAAAACAATAATTAACATTAATTATAATTTTCTCAAGCATTCACATTTTTTTCACATTTTTTTCAAATCTTTGTTCTGTTCATGAACTTGTGAAAAACATGAGTATAATAGCTTGCTATTGCATTTTGTTCAGATGATTAATTTATCCCTAATAGTACATACCCCCAGTCATAATACATTGCTAAACACGTTTTGATCTGATCATTTAAAGCAATAGTTTGATATTTTATGGAAGTTCACTTTCTCACTGTCTGTTACATGAGCCTGCAGCCAGTAGCCAGTTAGCTTAGCTTTGCTTAATGATAACAGAGGGAAACAGCTAGGCCACGTCTGCCAAAAGGTTAAAAAATCCACCTACTAGCACCTCTAAAGCTCTCTAACTAACACATTATATCCGGGGCTTGGCATTTTTTGCTCACTAGCCAATGTGGGTACTGGTTTTCCAAAGTTACTAGCCACACAGCATTTTCACTATCCACATTTTTGTTTTTAGGAAATTACCTTTTATATGATTAAAGTTGACTATGCCATGCTAAAATTTACTAATATCATTAACGCTGATAAGGTTGTGCTCTTTTTTTGAAAACATGTAGTCTATTAAGATAAAAACATTAAAAGAGTAGCTTCTTATTGTATATAATAAAAGTGCTGTATGGGTATAAAAAATTAATTGGAAAGATAAAAACTAAACCAAAAGAAATTTCACCAGTAACATTGTTTAAATCCTATTAACTTATAAAAGCAGTAAATACTGTAATACAAAGTAGAGAAATTATCAGCATTAGAAACAATGAGCAAAGACTTACAAATTAGTTTTGTCTAAGAAAAAATCCACAAATTACAATTTGATGTAGGCCTATATCTTTTGTGCACTTTTGGACTGTGTTTAATCTGCATTTCCTCAGAGCTCTAACTGGATTTTTATTTATCTTGAGTCACTGGTACATCCACTTGAAACAAGTATACAGGTCCTTATTTTCCAGATTATTCCCATACAAGCGTATCTCCTGACACGTGACATGATTACTTTTATTAAACATAGAGTCAACTCTGGAAAGGTAGCTGTGATATGATGATATGATGTGAAATAAGAGCAGCCCTGCTAGTAGTCGTTTTCTTTTTTTAAACCCCACCATGTCCCTTAATCATGAAGATCTTTGTAATTTTACAGTATTTAACGGCACATTCCTCTTGCCTTCTTGTCTTTCTCCTGTGCATTTTTTCCTCCACACTGGTCGGCCACGTACACTCACGCACTGACTGAACACTGTTTCGATGTGTGTGGATGCGACTGGTTGCATCATATCATCAGGTTAAAAACAGGCAGGAGGCTGACAGAAAAAAAGGTCTAAGGGACTGTGGCTGCCCTGTGAAAGATTCAACTTTATATTCTTATTTGACAAAAGTCTTTATGGACATCTTTAGGCCTATTTTAGGGGGGGCTGAAGCTATCCTAACATGGTCCTAAGCCCCCCCAAATAATAATAAGGAAAATAATTATTAGATTTAGATTTTTTTTTCTTTTTTTACAGTACAGACATGTACTGTATCTCAACAAAAAAGTAAGAATATTGATAAACACTATAGAATAATACAAATGATAATACATTAATAATAATACAAATATAATTTCTATTTATTGGCTTTAAATAATCATTCTGGTTATTACCTCTGCTGTAGTCATGCTCTAGGACCCTGCAGGGCTCCAGAGCAATGTTACTTCACACAAACACAGACATGGTCAAGGAAGATTGATTCAGCATAGTGAGTGATACAAAGTGAAACTGTAAGTTGTTGTTAATGAGTGTTACTTGCTGAACTTAAGCTACGTTTACTTGAGGTAAACGAAAGGGGATATTTTTAGTTGACTATGGAAAACACTTGTGTAGTTAGTAGGAATGCTGTTAATATTACCCATCTCTATTGGCCTATTTCAAAACAGTAAAAATCCCCATAGAATGTTGTTTTCAGTGAAAACTAAATGTCATAGTGTGCCTGTTAATGGTATTGTACCTGTGTATATACTCTATAAGTTCAATGACCAGATATTGAAAATATTTTAGATGAGAGAGAGAAGACTGAGATCGGCAGGGCAGCTGATTCTGACGTCAGTGGTGGTCTTATAGTGTCATTTAAAATGGGGACACTCGCCACCTAATTTTGAAATGGCTGATTATATCCCAATGATTTTGTGAAAGAATTTGTTAAAAATGGATTGAAAAATAGCTTGCTCCAAGAAATGTTAACTAATAAATCAGAATACCTTGAGAAAGGTTTATTTGCACAATAAGAAAACATGAAAAGCAATTTAAATATAAAAGAAACAAATGTGCATTGTCCAAAAAAGTAACAGGCTGCTGATTACGCCATTATATTCTGATGTATTTTTCTATTACTGAATTGCAACCTGCCAGCAGAACCTTTTTTCCTCTTTTTATAAATGAAGACATTTTCACCCTAAATTGAAGCAGACCCCTACTCATATATTTCAGTATGTCATATTTCTTCAAAATAGTGTTAAAAATCTTCTGAGTTTGTTTTTGAGCATTGTTAGGTCTCACGACACAAGTGTATCATTGTGCCGCTAAACTGAGCCCTTAGGTTCCCACCACTTTTCAACAGAAAGTGACGCCCTCAAGTGGGCTACAGGTCAGTTGTGATTTTCAGGTCTGTAGTGGGCTACTACAGGTCAAGAGTGGCCTACATGTCAGTAGTGGTCTGCAGGTCTAAGAAAATGTGGGCTTCTGTTTTCTTCTAACATTATGCATTTGCTAGCAGGTCTAGGCACCAAGGCAGAGCCTTAACTAAATGATTTCATGATATTTATTATATTTGATATATTCTGTCCTCTTTCTGCATTTTTTGGCTGTAATAAATTAAAAAAAAAAAATTATATATATATATATATATATATATATATATATATATATATATATATGGCTAGGCTATACATGAGCATACCCACAGATATACACACAGGAAAATATAAAAGCAATCATACAATCATACATACATCATGCATCCATACATATAGTAATAATTACTAGAAAATATTTCAATCCTTCCACAATCAGGTTATTAAATTCAGACCGTAGCCACATTACAAAGGATCCTTATCAACAGCTTATGTATGTATGTTTGTATGCAAGCCAAACTACAGAGACAAATCACACTCTGATTGAACCAATCCACAGTGCAGTAACAATAATTAGTGTAATTGAATGCTTTGGACTTGCAACTTAATCTAATAGAGAGAGGAATTAGATATGTTATTACTTTATCACACATTTACAGCGCCCCCTGTCTTTTAATCCTAGAAACATCCCTGTTTGGATGTCATATTTGGCGAGTGCACCCTCGCGCTGCAGCACTGCAGGAGAGAGTGGATGCATCGAGTGTGATGCTGTAGATTCGCCTGCTATTAAAAAAGCTTGTTTTGTCATTGCTTCCGCTGGTTAAGTTGATAATTAATGGCAGCCAAAACAACCCTCAGGCTACCACTGCCAGTCCGTTTTAGTCTCCACAACGTCTTCTTGTTTAAAGTGTCGTGGGTCACTAGCGCAAAAAAAAATAGGCCTCGTACCACCAGCAAACACTATGTGGAGGTAGTACTCATGGGAATCATAGTGTCACATTGCAATTTGTTCATTTCAGATGCATTCCGACAAGACCATTTTTCAACACACCAAGTAGTGGGAGCGACTGTGCCACATTTGGCAGGTTGGCGGGTATTTGTGTCAAGCCCTGATTGTATCTCAGTTGATTGATCTGTATTGAGCTAGCGGCAGAGTTAGCCACATGGGTTTCACATATGGGTCTGGTGAAATGGCACCGTAGCTCCCATGCATGAAAATTCACAGCCGAAGCAAAGTCCGGCATAGACTTTCTGGCCACAGCACGCCCCGTCATGCGGGAGGTGCGAGGGCCCGTTCAACGCTGCTTCAGCTTTAATTACACTTGGGTTGAGATGTAACTTGTAAATTAGTGAGCTTTAGAGGTGCTAGTAGGTGTTTCCCTGTTTAGTGTTTATGCTAATCTAACCAGCTACTTATATTTAATAAACGAATGGGAGTGTGTTGAACTCTTGGCAAGACAGCAAATAAGTGTATTTCCTAAAATGTTCAACTATGTCTCTGAAGGTCTGATCTGACGTAATGATGCTGTTCACTTCCTTCTCCTTTGATTCAGGATGGCAGTGAACTCCTCATGGTTGTAAGCCTGATTTAAAACTAAGTCCTTTGATCCTCTCTGAAGAGCATTAACTGACAAACTGTCATCATGTTCTTCCTCCTTAAGCAAACATCGTGAGTACTTCTAATATTCATTTTTAAAACTGAAACTCAATCAGTGCCATAGTCACCCCATCAAATATTATTTATCTTTAATTATCGCAAGGTAGCCATCATAGGAGTCTTTAATCCTGCTTTAGTTCTGCAGTTGCCAGCACAGGTCATTATATTCTTTTGGCTGTTAGCAGATCAAGTCTCTGGCTGGCTGCCAGGTCTTTCCTCGTGCCTTCAGACAACTGAAAAGAAAACTTTTAAAATGTCTGAATTTTGAAAGAAATGAATCCTAGAGAACACAGGGATGAGCGTGGAGCAACAATGTGAGTTCCATGATGTCTACTTTCCTTTTGGTTATGAGCTTTGTGTTTTTTCTCTTCTTTATATCCAACACACCTACACATTTCCAGTGACCATTTAGACATACACACACACACACACACACACTGTAATCCTACCACTCTCTAGAAGAAATATATGTTTTGTTGATACTAAAAGATAGTGGAGGTATTGTAACACTTGTTCAGTCAAGAATCCAGCACTTACTGATAACCTCAAGTAGAGAGGAGCTCTTTGAGTAAAGGCTGCTTTGATATGTAGAATACTCTGATGCCTTCAGCAGCTACTGTACTGTCACTCAATGATAAAGCTTAGTTTTGAACTCAAACAGTGCACATAAATCATGTATTTAACAAAGGTGACATGGTGAGTTTGTTTTTATTTGTCTTCACTTCATTTATTCATTTCTCATTAAAAGCAAATACAAATCAACAAGCAGCAGCTTGGAAGAATTTCAGTTTCACTTCAATCATATTAAAATGTAAATTACATCTAAAATGTGTTTGCTAATTATGCTGATTCCTATTTATTTTTAATATGATAGAATTAGTAGGATATTAAACTATTCCCCTCTTCCACTTCCTGAATTGAAATTAACTGAGCCCTGCTGTAAACACACTCACACATTCTCTGCAGTGCAACCAAAGCAGGCATTATCTTATTGTGTGGCCAGTTCAGATGAAAAATGGTGTACAATTATTCTGCATATTAGTGACAATAGTGTTTCATTGACCAGCTCAGAAGAAAGGACTCATTTGTCTTTAGCCTAAGAGCTTAAGAGTGACTGAGTTTTAGGCAGTGCTTCTAAGTAATGAGCTGGAATGCTTTGTCTCTCCCTTGCACACAAACAGATGGATGGAAATGTTCATGTTATTGAGGGTAAGGAGTTTAGACCTCAAACACAGCCATAACTCTTGACATTGTTTACCAGCAGATTTTCCCACCTCTTTGTGTTTATTCCCATTTCCCTTCTGTTCAGGTGGTTATTGGATCAAGTCAAGCTCTCAGGGGGGAAACTAAACATCTCCAGTTACCAATTGTTGCATCATGTGGCAGAAAAACACAACAGGACTCTCTGCAGGTCAACTGAGACAGGGAAAACTGTGTTTGTGCCAATCTTTAGACTTACAAGGGTACACACACACACACACACACACACAAAATGGACCAACACTATTACTGTTCAAATTTTAACACACACAACTACAGAAACATGCACGTTCTCTAATTGCCAACTTTCAGTGAGAGAGGGCCATTTTGACTGAGACTGTAAGCTTTTCATTTTGAGGGGCTGCAAAACAGCCAACTCAATTAGCAATCAGCCACAAACTGTGTGTGTGTCTGAGCTAATAAATGTTCAGAGTTGTGTTCCTGTGCACACAATGGACACTTCTCTCAGTGACATGCCAATATATTCCACTGAAGTTTTTTGTTTGTGTGTATGTTTGTGTGTGTGCAAAAAGAGGCTCTGAATGAATCTGGCTCAGTCTCTTGTTGCATTCCTCTGCTGTGGCAGGTGCTCACAGGTTGTGGATTGCCTTTGTGTGTGCGTGTGTTGCATATGAGTGCGTGGCCTGTACTACTTCTCTCCACTTGAGTTTAAATCAAAGTGGGAAAGCCAAAAGAACTTAAATCCACTTTAACTGAACATGGGTTTAACATTTAACAATAATTTGTAGGGAATCGTCGTCCAATTCCTAAGTGTGGATTGTCCTCTTAACAGAGCAGTACTCCTAGTGGAAGGGAAGTGAAGCCACACATTATAAGTTTTCTGGGTTTGGATGCATATTCAAAAATCATGGGTGTTTTGATATAATTTCTCTCTTTCTTTTAGTCCTTCCAACATACAAATGAGTCTTGATACTAAGAAAATGTGCAAGAAATAGAGAGAGAGCTAATACAGCAGACAGTTGGTGAGCACAAAAAAAAATAAACTACACAGAAAGTTAGACTTACATCCATTAGGTCAGTTCCGTTCAGTTCAGTGTGCTTTATTGGCATGAATGTTTCATTTTAACAATGTTGCCAAAGCAGTTTGCAACAAAGTCACATTTAAATATGACATAACAAGATTAATCCAATCAAAACCATTCAATTTGGCAGTTATATATGACAAGAAAACAAAAATATCAAATACAGATCCAACGTAAACTGCAAATGAAAGTGAAGATTTAACCTGCCATGCAGTGAACGTTAAGTGCAACAGTTGGCAAAGTCACTCGCCGTCCCTCAGGCTGGAACACTGGAACACATACTTGGCGACAAGGTTTGCTGTATGTCCTTCTCCTAGGATTATTCTTAATTTATTGTTATCTTCAAGTTTGTTGAGTTTGTCCTTATTTCAATGTCATAATAAATGAAAAAAATACAGATCAAACTCTCACCAACACTGAGGTCAGTGGTATGTTACAATCTAACAATCTAACATGTCAGAGGGAGGACTAAGGAGTTGAGTCACTCCAGACCCACTGAGGATAACATATTTGTTACAGGTTTTGCCCAGCCAATGTTTATTTAGTCAAATTTCAGTAGTCTTGGGATGAATTGAAATGTTGTCCAATCCATACCAAAGCTGCACTGAATTTCCACTTCCTATATGCTTTGTTTCAGATAGCAGAACACTTGGTCATGATGTTGTGCTTCAGTTTGTGGGTGCCTCCGAGGAAACAAGATTGCGTGCCTCATGCACTTTGCAGGTGTTTCTCACTCTACCAGTCAAGCATCACACACAAATCCTTGAACTGTGCAGACTGGTCTAAAATAACTTAATCTTCCCCATTTTGACCAAACTAATAAAGACTTCCTCCAAGTCTTCAGTCAAGATACACTAAACATTTCTCTCGCAATGCGATATGCCCCACAAATCTCATAATGCCATTTATAGCAGCTGCAATGAAACTCTGAAGTGTCCTTTTATCATAGCACAGGGCTGCAGACACAATAGCTCAAATTTCTCAATCAATTTGCAAATCATGTCTAACACTCTGGGCTGTCCAGCTGTGTGCAGGTTTTCAAATATAATTCCCTTACATAAGCTTTTTTTATGTTGCCATTGCTTAAGTCACTGAGTCTTTCAGGGCAGAACAATGGGCATAGTACATGCTTGAAGTTTCATTATGCTACACAATTAGATAGTTCAACCACCTGTAGCTACCATTTACTTGTAGCTAGGCTGCACTTTGGCTTAAAGGTAGGGTGAGTGATTCTAATCCAATACAAGTATTTTTGTCAAATTCAAGGAATTTCTCCTCAGCTTCCGCTAGCTAGCAGTTCTATCAGTGAAGAAATGTGTTGTTTGTACACAGCCCTGGCTCTGTAAATGCCATTCCAACCATGATTTGTTTGTCATGTAATGTTAAATTACTTCAAATTAGCAGCAGAACAATTCCTTTGACAGTCAACTGGTAATTAGTCTTTGACTGGGTTCTACTAGCATTTAGGGCTAAATGTAATTTAATAAATTTATTGTTGACATTGAGCTCTTTCACTTACATCTATTGTCTTAAGGTGGTTTTATACTAGTAAATATATATATATATACTATATAAATAGTGGTTTACATATAAAAAAATACACTTAGGCACTTCTGATAAGTATTTTCTTCCATTTTACCCTCATGCTAGTAAAACGTGGTTGGGTTCTGGCAGGTGTGAAAAAAATGCTGTAAAGTAAGCAAGCTCTTGAAAATAGAAATGTTTGTACATAATATTGCATGTATCACTTAACAAAATGTAAAATGTGCGAACAGAAGACAAATCTAAATCAAATCAATAATTGATGTGACCACTCTTTGCCTTCAACACAGCAGTCTTTGTTCACTTACACAAAGCCAGGGATTTTGCAGGCCAAACAGGTGCTGGTGAGCTTTTACTTCTGGAACTACTGCTTTTTACAGTAGTAACAAGGTGGACATCCTGGCCATTAGGATAACGGTAAGTTTTCTTTTGTTAGCAATGAAACCTGAGTCTGCAGCAGCTAAACCCAGCCAGGTTCAGCCAACCCAGCTTGATAGTGGGTGAGTGTTGACTCATCCTTCTTAAATAAGTGACAGATAATGCTCGCACTGAATCAACGCTATTGGATGGTTTTATGATCAGTTTTATGAATGTAATCAATAATAACGCTTTTTATTACTTTTACATAGGAAAAGCAGGACAGCTGAGGCTGCCTTCCTGCCTGTCATTAATTGTATGTAATGATTGAACAGCATAAGTTAAACCCTGCCATCAGGTGTCTTCATGGTTTGGCAAGCAGCGTTCATGAACAGAATACACCTGGAAGAGACATCTGGACAGTGAAATGAGGTACGCCTGTTTTCTCTGAACACAACACTCATCCCTCAAACAGATTAAAGAAACCGAGCCAGCATGTAAACTGATTTTTTACAGAAGTCATGACAAAAATTGGACTAATCCAAGCTCTGTGTGCATTTATATGTTAAGACCCCTCCCTACTGCAGCTCTTGCCACCACTCTGGACACCGCCAGGATCCACAAGGAACACACTGTACTCTCTCCCACCACCTCTGGTAAAAACATTTCCTCTTGTCTCTAAATTATTGAGACATCCAACATTGTTGTTTATTCTGAGGATGGTTCCTGTATTTGCAGTTTTTTTTTTCCCAATTGCTGACATGCACCTGAAGTGAAAACTATTCACAAAATCTACGTGGACCATACTCCACGCACTATATATTTGCACATTTTTCAAATGCTAACATGCTGTTTTCAAAACTATTAAACAAATTCAAATTTAGTGCATTTCTGCAGAGACCATATTGAAGTATCTAGAAACCCTTAGAATAACATTTACAATAAAATTAATCAGTAATTTTCCAAAAGACATCTGCAATTTCAGTTGAATCCTAACTAGAAGTCCTGTTACACTAGTCTCGTTACCAAACAGACAAATAGGGGACAGATAAAAAAGCTAAAGCTAAAAAGAAGAGTGGCAGGGGGATGGAGGACTGAAACCCTCACAGTACACTATTAGATTATACTATACATATTGGTTTTGTAACTATTATTGCAGTCCAACAATTTCAGTTATTTGTTTTTGTTTCAAGTTTACATTTACATTTACATTTACTCATTTGGCAGATGCTTTTATCCAAAGCGACTTACATTTGAGGAACAACTTACAAGTATCAACAGAGCATCAAATACAGATCTACAACTGACAATACATACTAGTAAGAGCAGCAATAAATCCTAGTAAGAGCTCATAAAGAAAATATCTCCACTTCTGATTCATTCTTTAAGCTCATCATTTATGTACAACGCTCCCTGTTATTAATGTTTTGTCAAGTAGGTTGAGATCCCAGCACTCTAACAATCACGTCTCTTTTTAGGTGAGTGTGTTATGAGTGACATTGTATGCTTTCTGAGTGGGAACGGTGCCAGTGTTATGTCAAACAAGCTTATTTTGACACATTTTTGGAGAGGTGTAAAGCACTTTATACAATTTCGATAAAAGGCTGCAATAGGCCTACTGTTAAAGTTTACTGTTGTGCTTTTGACCATCACAAAGCTTTGTGACAAATGTGATGCCGTGTTTTGGTCTCTAGCTGCAATTCATCATCTCCTTCCTGGCTCTGCCACTGGACCATTTCATTAATGCTGCGCATGCAGATCAAGCTGTTTTTCAAGATTAGTTGCCAATCAGTGGATGCTCACACAACGCAAAAACGTTACTCATTCTTTGACTTCCCCAATAGTTAATTCATCTTTAACCTTCCTTCTCTTATTAAGATAAAATATTTATGTAGTTTTTACATGTAAAAAGTTGAAGATTTTGAGATATACATCTATCTTAAATATTTTTAACCTAGACACCTGGTGTTTTGAGGACTAACAAATGAATCCACAGATGACACAGGGATTCACTAAAAACATTAAGTAAAACATCACAATTCAAAACCGTATACATACCTCATGTACAAAAACACTTTAAACACTCAAGAGAGTTAGCTGACCTGTATCCCAGGGGGAGACTGTTCCAAAGCCTGGGAGCCAATACAGAAAACGCACAGTCTTCTTGTGTTTTTAGTCTTGAACAAGGTATGACTAACAGGCCTTGCTCAGAGGACCCAAGGGGCCTAGCAGATGTATAAGGATTTAGCAATGCACTTAAAAACTCTGGAGCAAGATCATTCTACATCTTATAGATGAGGATTGGTCTCCATTGGGTTATAAGTAAGACTGGGTGAGAACATTCACAATGAATCTGTGAGACAAAAGCACACTTTGTAGGCACTGCAAGGGGAAAAAAAACTGGGTCATCTCCTCACTCGGTCCCTGTTATTATCGGTTGACAGACAGGAAGAGGAAGAGTAACCTTCTGAGCAACATACACAATCTGTACGCAAACACGCACAGGAGGGACCGCCTGACACACTATTACAAAACTAGAGGACAGACGGAGGCATGTTTGCGAGGTGATGTCGCTGCTGTGACCCTCCCACTTAATAAGCGCTGTACTTCAACCTCTGTTCCTCTCAAAAACAACCTCCTACACATAACCTATACACATATGTAGCCTCAAATCATGAAACTATGTACTCCTACTGTACACAACCTACCCTTTCAGTGAGGGAGAGACTCTATGTCTCCCCCCTCATTTTCTTCTTCTCTCATACACAGGGAAATACAAAGTACCAGTCTCTGGGAACCTGATGATAAAAGAGATGTGGGGTGAGGAAGGGGTGTATGTGTGTGAGAGAAAGGAATGTTTCAGGATGCCACTGCCAAGTCCCTACAGTACCCCTGAATGCAACCCCATCTTTCTCTTTCACGCACACATTGGGAGTGTTCTTAGTGCTCTCTTCTGTCCTGTCAACCTGTGTACAGAAACATGGGGATTCATGTGTAAAAAATGTATGTACTTTCTTGCACATGTGAATGGATCTTACGTCCCACGTCTATAGCATGCTGTTATGAAAATAGTACCAATGGAGGTTTGCAGTGGTGACATTGTTTAGTTTTAACACCACAGGGGAAATCATGTCATGTAGAGGATTGTACATGGCGCTAATTTAGACATCACAAACAACAAGCAGAGAGAACATGAAACACAAACAGGATGACAAGATTAAAAAGCAAATCTTTAGTGACAATGACATGATGCACTGTATTATAAGGCTTCAAAGAGAGCTTTGGGAGACTAAAAGGTATTTATCAATATCTGTGTATTAACAATAGATCAAATCACTATGTGTAATGTGAAAAGACTAATCACCATCTTCAAAGCTCTCGTCAGTATACTTTATGACCCCAGCAGGCCGCTGTTTTTGGGGAAAAAAGCTCTGATAAGTCCACTGTACACTACAGACAAGTTTATCAATTAATAAAAGGCAAAGTGAATAAGGAGAAGAAACATTTAAATCAACGCAATAAATGGGTTAACTGTCCATTGCCTTCAGAACAGCACCAATTATTCTAGGTACACTTGCACAAAGTCAGGGATTTTGTTGGCATATTGTCAGGTGTATGATTATAGATCTATCCCAAACACGTGCTAATGATCATCAATTCAATATGTAGGTTGAAACAGAGTTAACTTTAGGTAAGTTAGAGAGTTCAAGTAGTTAAAACATATCAGTGAAGTGGGGATAGGACAAGAAAAGTTATTCTAACTTCTTCCTACCCCCTTTGAACATGACTGTTATTTGGACCATCTGTAGATGATCTTTTTTGTTGATTGTTTATTTTTTATTCAGTTTTTGCTATTGTCTTTTTAACATGTTCAATAAAGATGTCAAAAAAACAAAACAAAAAACACAATCATTAACTGAAACAGAAATAGCTGTGTGGGAGGAATACAACTGGAACAGCCAAACTCTGTTAACAAGGTGAGGTTGCTGAAAACAATTTCCTGTCAAAAGTTAAACACCATGGCAAGACTGAGCACAGAAGCAAGCCACAAGGTTGTTAAACTACATCGGCAAGATTTCTCTCAGGCAGAAACTATGACTCAACTATGCACAGAAATACTGCTCTGGACTGATGAACCAAAATATGAAATATTTGGCTGTATCAGAAGGCAGTTTGTTCACCGAAGTGCTGGAGAGCAGTACAAGAATGAGTGTCTGAAGGCAACAGTGAAGTATGGTGGAGGTTCCTTGCAAGACTGGGGCTGCATTTCTGCAAACAAAGTTGGGGATTTGGTCTGAATTAATGGTCTTCTCACTGCTGAGTACAGGAAGATACTTATTCATCATGCAATACCATCAGGGAGGCATCTGAAGAGACAGAAGCAACCGAGGCTGGCTAAGATGTTTACGTCAACCTACATGCCCACAAATGTATAAGTGTACCTAGAAGAAATGATATTGTTTTGAAGGCAAGGGTGGTCACACCAAATATATAAACCATTAACATGTCTATAAAAAAAGAAATGAGATTTACATTTACATTACATTTATTTACATTTAGCTGACGCTCCAAAGTACCTTACAATTGCTATACATGTCAGAGGTCGCACGCCTCTGGAGCGTCTTCCTCAGGGACACATTAGTGGATGGGTCACAGTGGGGGATTAAACCAGGGTCTCTAACACCTAAGGCATGGTCTTATCCATATACATACATATACACATATATCTATATATATCTATTTATATCTAGATATAGATATATACATACATACTTACACACACACACATACACTCAAACTGCAATGGGCTTCTTTCTGTTTATGCATTAATATTGGATTTTGGAACAGGCAAACTGGTCACTGGCCCAGGGGCTTAAATGGTCAGATGGCTCCACAGCCAGAGCCTCTGTGTGATACGACTATTCAAATTTCTTGTGTGCAAGTCAAAGGGTGAAATATGTGATCCACCGTGTTAAATAGTGTGCTTCAGAAGAGTTGGCTGGTCTTTTTCATTCTGGACAGAGTCAGGCTATTCATGTCCAAACTGCAGCGCCATAGTTAATACAAAGACAAGAGAAATTATATAAATCTTACTGTCTTACCTTTAAAAAGGCAGATGAGCATATTTGCCATGGTTGAACCACTTCTTTAACATCTTCTGAATAGTGTGAATGTACTCAAGATATACTGAAACAGGCACATACTGGCAAACGAATGTATGATTAATTGTTGGTAATGCACAATGTAGAAAACAAACATTAGGACATACATATTGCCCTACATGCCTACTTTTCTGCAATTACTACAAATAACTAAGTGAACTGACTTACTAACTTAACATTTGCCAATTAGCAAGTCAAGATAGACACAACTCTGTCAAATCTGAAGCTAGCTATACAAAGATTGAAAAATGGGGAATCAGCTAATGTTAGCTCTGTCTGATGGTAAAAGAGAGTATCCTCTACAAAACCCCATGTAGTTTTGTTAACAATTTTGTGAGATAATGTGTTATTTGGTGAGCTTAGCAGTGTCGGCAGACGTATTTTATTACCTTCGGAGAGACTCAGGCTGTTTCCATCAGCTTCCTGTCTTTATGCTAAGCTAAGCTTTTCATTATCATCATATATTATTTCCTTATTTCCATATTTAACTAAAAGCTTTAAGAGTGGTATCAATACTCTCATTTAACTCTTGGCAAGAAAGCAAACCTTTTTTGCTTTCTCCATTGACCAATATCTCAAACTCTTTGATCAAGTTTTTTTCAAATTAAAGCTTATAAAAACAAAATATAAAGTGAGAGAGAGAGAAGCAAAGTATAAAGACCTTTCAGCTAGCTATGCATCAGATGCTGCTGACATGTTGCCTGGTCACGGTCAGGCTGGTCCAGTATCATCTCTCAGAGGAAGATTTTGACACAGATGGTGTTTGGCTGTGCAGGTTAGGTGGCAATCATGGTTTGTAATTTGAACTTAATGGCTCCTCATTTTCATCAAGCCTTATAAAACGTTTGTTGATGTGTACCTTTGCATTACTGATTTTGTCACCAAAACGAGCACGGTCACACACTGATGCACCCGCACAAAATCAACCACCTACCCATAGTGACACACATGCACACTGTGGCTGTCTGAGTGGCTTCCTATAGTCTGTTCAGCACTAATTACTGTTCTATAAAATGTACAAACACAGCAGTCTGTGTCAGCCTGTTTCTCTGGGGAGAACAACATTACTGTTCCAGTTACGGTATGGAGTATCAATCATCACTTTAGAAGTGTTTCTCTTATGTGAGGTGAGACATCAGCATGGCTGCCTGAAGACTACAGCAGGTCCTACTGATTAAAATGGTAGAAGTGTTAGTGCCTGTCCAAATCTCCAATTGTAACACTCAGTCTAATGACTGACGCACAACAGCATACAGTAAGTTGTTGTAGCCACCAATGAGGACACCAAGGTCATGTTTTCTGTAATATTTATGGGAGTTTGGAGGGTTTAATGACTTTAGTATTTCCCACCAGACCAACGTAAGTGTGGACCGGACTTTGAAATTGCATTAGGGCTGTACTGTATAGAGATGAAAATGTACAGAAAACATAACTTTGTGTTTAGTTCTACTACAGTATAAATGGAGATAAAACAGGATCCTGTCAGGAAAACAAAAAATCAGATCACAATATGCTTGTTTTGCTACTTGTCACTGTCCACATCGACTGTGTTAAGTTCATCCATTGTGTTATTATATTTTAAATCACTGGTCTTTTTTTTAAAAACATTGAATTCAGTGTTTTTCAAAAAAAAGTAAACACCCAAATGGAAGGGGAGTTAAAGGTTACTTTGCTAATTTCATGGCTGAGAAGAAGCTTTTTAATAGAGTTACATTATCAGGAATGGATGAAGGGCCATGCAACAAGGCGGATAGCAATTAATACCATACTGTACAAGTTAGCTCGTCAGTACATTACTGATGTCAGGAACTATGCTTGCACACTGAATTAGCCTGTTACACCTGCTGTCATGAAGACAGATGTTCTGCTTTTCTGCCCACACTCACGCAGATTAAATAGTTTCCCTGGCGAACAAGCAACAGTGCCAATTGGGCTGAAAATACTTCACACCTTGAGTTTGTCTAATGAAACAGTTCAGAAGACATAAGAATGTCTTCCTTTCTCTGACCCCTCTTCCCTCTTTAGTTGTATAAATTTTGTTTTAGCCCATTTCCCCATCTTTCTTCTTTACTTTCATTTTCTTATCCCTCTATTGGCCAAAAAAGTCCCTGGAACAAGACCCTCCCACGGCCTGTAACATTTATTTTACAACAAGCAGAGGCGACAGCAGATGGCCAGTTCATCTAGTCGGAGCAGCATTCATTTAATGAGCCTACAGAACATGTCTGTAAATCATTTAGGGTTCTGAAATTAAAACCAAGAAACCATGTCCACTACAACAACATGATGCATTATATGCTGTAGTAATATGAATCATTGACATGGTCTTCTGACTTCATAGTTCATAGAATAAAAATGTTTTAGTCTCCATACTTGCAGACTAATGCTTAGTCACCCTTATCACTTTATACCAAGGACTGCTGATAAGTTGTACCATTGGATGCATTCTCTGCATAGCCTCACAGTATTTTTCCTTTTCTGGTAATTTTCTACCAATGATTTTGTGTGACGCAGATGTCCGAGGTACAATGTCAACTGTTTTATCTCTTCTTGTTGGTTCACTGCGATACAACCAGCACAGGCAGATAATACGATGTTAGTGTCTGCACTCACCCTGACATTCAGTGGTGCTCCCACACACTGAGAGATACACACTCTGTACATGCCCACAAAAACATGCGCACTAAAAATGTCATTTTATAGTTTACATGCCCTTTAATACCCTAACACAGAGTATCCCAGCAATGAAAAACACAACTATATTCAACTATCAGCTGACCAGAAAGTAGCAGTAGATGTTCAACAAAGTGCCACTTGCTTACATTACATGAATTCATTCAGTGTTACTGCAACTTTATAGTACAAATTAAGTATCAAAAGTAGATAATTTTATGTCGCCTTGGCATGGGAGAGACTTTTTTTTGTGTAGGACGAATCGGAGTGTCAGTGATAATCAGCGCTGCATAATTTGCTGCACTGCTCGTTGCTGGTACTGCTTTTGTCACTGAATAATAGCTACCATCCAGACTGGGCTGTTAGCCGTTAGCACTGATAATGTAATACATATTTCTTAGAGACAGCACACACTGCGTACTCTTTTACACACACACACACACACACAGTAATCAGAAGGTTTCACTGTGCACAAAGTAAGATTCAAAAACACTTTATTGTGTTCCAAATATTACAATGTAAACAAAGATGAATTAGCCATAAAATTATTGAAAAAGTGGGAAAGGATTTAAAATAATGTTTGAAAACAGCTACAAAGAAGAAACGACTGCAACCTGAAGCCAACATGAAAGCCCTTGTAGCCTCTCAGTGCATGTGCTCAATACATCTGAAAAAAAAATACATCATTATGTTATGTATTGCCTTAGTGAAAGTAAAGTAAAATTAAACAAAGGATTAGTTATTAAAACAGGCTCAATGTAACAATTTAAAAGGCTTAAAAAGCAAAGACTAATAATTGTGTGTAAATGTTTTAATAGAAGGTGGAACCTTCTTTTACCTATGAAATAAAAACACATCAAATAATGTTATTTTCCTCACTTAATTCTGCAAGACCGACTTTACTTCTTTGAGGTCTTCTCCAACACCCAGTCAGTGACCTACAATAACAGAAAATATACTTTAAAAAGTATTACTTTCAGGAAACTCCTGTTTAGAAGAACTAAACCATCTGGAGAACCACTGGTGTTTGGTGGCGTTACCTGTTTGACGTTGCTGCTGGCTGCCTTCTTCATCTCGTCATGGAGACCCCGAGACGTCTTCAGATCCTGGGATCAAACAGCGGAAGAGGAGGGTCTTAAACTGACGCAGTAACCTTACTGGGCTTTACATCATACAAATCCAACATTTTAGGTCACAAATAAACATTTTAATAACCCTAAAATGGCTATTTCTAACACTAACCCTACACTACATTTATGTGAAAGTTTATGATTTTACACACAAAAATTACGATATATTAAACTACCTGTAGTGGTTACTTGTAAATAATCCAAATCAAACACTTGAAATCAACAGTGCATGTTGGTCCTATATAAACCTGAGGTGCCTGCAGTGCTGCCTAATTCTTTCAAAACAAAGAATTAGCAAAAGAAAATTACATAATATACACAATATAGGGTACAATAACACTTTGAAAGGGGTCATACTGCATAACAAGTACTTAACTTTTGATATGTTGAGTATGTTTTGCTGATAATAATTTTACTTAAGTAAAGCTTTTGACTTGTAACTAAGAACTTTTACAGTATTGTACTGCTACTTTTACTTAAGTAAACGATCCAAGTACTTCTTCCACCACTGCGGAAAAGTTAGGCAGTTTTGCCTTTTTGTATTGTTTATATTATATCAAACGAAAACACCTGAATACAATTTACAAGGAGCCACAAATAACAGTAGATGAAAATGTAGGCATTGGCAGAAATGACAAATGTTCCTATTCTTGTGCTAATTTGTTGCAGGGATCCATAACAAAACAAAACATACGGTCAAAATTGCCGTTTAAGTCCCGAATGCATAGAAGCACACAAATAAAGGAATTGTCAAAGAGAGAGGACAGTGCTGACTGTGCGTGTGTGTGTGTGTGTGTGACGAACCTTGAGATAAAATTTTGAGATATCAAACAGCCTCTTGCTGCAGGCCGCAAAGCACTCATGCTCGGCAGTGATCCCATGGTGTTTGAGGGTTTTAGTTACAACGTCAAGCAGCATCTGAAGACACGAAAGAGAGAGACACAATTTAATATTAGTACAATTGCAAAAACATTAAATCTAGTTGTGTTTATTCCCTAAACACCTGACACTAACCATGTTCAGAGAAACTAACTTCAGCTTTGCTCCTTTTTTAAAGGAAGGGATGTCAAAATGTCTTGACTTTGGGGGTCGTCCTTGCACAGTATTGCACGCCTTTACATTCACAGTGTGAGCTCACAGGGACAAACATACACATACATTCTACCAGTTAGAAGGAACAGGGAAAACACATTCCTGAAATAAATAGATCTGCCTTTAATCTTGTCACAGCGACTGTTCTGAGGAAACACCATAAATTATTGTGAGGAATGATCGGTGCCATTCAGTCTAATGAGGAACAGAAAGGCAGCTCTTAATCTGTCCTGAATAAACTGCTGTCATTATTTCTGAATAGGGACAACTGTTCTTTCCTATACTTGGGTTTGGATGATAAGCCTGTTTGCATAGTAATCACAAATCAGAACAAGTCAAGGTCGGGGTGCAGATTGTGAGCTGTACGTGGAGCAGAGGAAAAGGCGTGCAGGTGTGTGTGCGTGCAATGGTCCACGCATGTGTTTCTGTCGCACTGTACAAATACGTGAAAGATGGGAGCGGAAATTGTGTGTGTGTGTGTGTGTCTGTGGAGGCTGGCAGATTTAATGATGGTATAGTTGTTAAAGTGCATGACATTATAATGCAGCCCACACGTTCAGTAATCACATACAAAACATAAAAGATTTATCTTTGCTGGAGCTGCTACTCTAAATCGGTCTGTCACTGTGTGTGTGAAATTTGTGGTGGAGTGTGGGAATAACATAGATTTAAGTACGAAAAGTAAAACCATGTATTTTTAAAATTTACTGCTAAATATGTGAATACTACAGAAACACTATACTTTATTACAACTTGGGTTTTATTTTCATGGCTGCAACCATTGCTTCTATCAGTTCTGATAACATTTTAAGGCTTGTGCAGACTAGACGATTTTCAGTGTCGGCCAATGGCCGTGCCGTTCACACTACACAACTTGCCATCTTATGACCAGTGTCTTGAAGTCGTTGCGGCGTTTATACTACGTGACTGATCCGTTGACGGATCAGGGTCACACACTTCACGAGCTGACAGCGACTCGGTCACCCGACACTGATCTCCAAACCACGTTTTGTCAAGAAAACACACGTGAAATGACCCGAACCTACAGTCAAAACAGCTGTTGTTTGTTATTATAAAGAGCAGTTATAAAGACAAAGAACATGTGTGGTAGAATTAATTAGCACACTCAGGTAGCAGGGATTGTCTGAGCTACAGAGAGAGCTGAGGGGAGTAAAAGTGTTTTGCGGTGAAAAAGTAGCTGCCTGCTCTGCCAGCAGCCTGCTCTCATTGGCTGGATGTGGATGTCAAGTCGGCTGACTCCTCCAGATATTTGGCATGCTAGATATCTGGCAGACGTCGGTGATGTGTCAGAAATGTGTCGGGGAGCCGTTTTGATGTGTTGTTGAGTAGTTCACACATAACAACTGGCGACCCACTGATCAACACAGCCTGATGGTTGCCGAGCAGCAAATTGGGCTAAAAATCGTGTAGTGTGAACTAGGCTTTACTGACCAAAGTAGCTGTGGTATTGTAACAAGCTAGCCTGTCATTTCTATTGCTGTCTTTACCATACCACTGAAAGCACTTTGTAACAATTTACATGACTGACAAATGTCTTCATGTTGTTTATGTTGTTTTAAAGTGTATTTGAAGAGAATAAATAAACATAAAAGCTGCAATAAACCATAGTTTTCCTTTAAGGATACTTCACTAACCAGGTAAAAAATTATTTTTTATTGCACAAAAAATTTTAATGTGAGTTGCTAACTTGTTATGAGAAATTCAGTATTAGTATCACACAGACAAACACTCACCCTGTTGTGTTTCTGGGAACGAGATTCTTTGGCAGATTTGTCCTCTGTTTCTCCATGATGTGTCTTCTGCTGTTGAGGCTTAGGTTTGTCAGCAGATGATAGAGTCACCAAACCTGGGTAGCAATGTCAAGAAAATTAATAATAAGGCACAACAGTCATGGTAGTACAAAGTCTTAGCATATGTCTAAGCAAAACGAGACTTGAAAGAAAATCATAATAATACAATATCATCAATATAATTTAAACAAACTCAAATTAAAAGTATTTCGACAGGTCGGAAGTTTCATCCTAAAATGTGAAGAGCTTGCAGTATAATTGGAATTTGTTAAATAAATATTTAAAAAATCCATTCTTAAAAAATGTGATAAATAAGAAGTTATATTTCATAAAACATTTTAGGCTTTAAAAAATATTTTTCGCAAAAAATGAAGTTTATTATCATATATGTTTATCAAAATTAATAAACAAATACTGGATTCAGTTTTCCAGTGTCCATCTTCTCAGGACTTCCTGCCCCCAGGTCCATCTACACAAACTACATCATGTTGAATTCATGGAGGACGTCATTCTGACAACAAGGGCACAGGACCAGACTTATATCCAAGGCTATTTAGGAACAGAATTTACTTAAAAACGTTCGTTTTTATTCATTCTGTACCCTTCTATGTTGACACTTCATTGCTCATACAGTACAGTGTTTGTTATCCAGATGCTGATTTTGCAGATACCTTAATTTAGAGTTTTGGAAGTGCTCAAATGTGGAGAGGTTGACATTGTTTTACCTGAGGATGTGCGTCTTGCTACTGAAGAGGCAGCAGGGCTATTAGAGGAAGAGGTGGACTGGGATCTGCTTGGCTGCTGTCGAAGACACCTAATGCCAGGGTGTGTCCCGCTGCTACCACTGCTCTGAGAACAGAGGGAGTCACTGCTCTCTGACTTCACCAGCCTGGATCATTCACATAAACACACAAAGGGACAAACATGGCGAACATTACTAACACTTAAGAAAAGACATTCTTTGTACCACAACACCAGGATCCACCCATCCACCAATTCATTCATTTATATGCTTCTCACAGCTAACCAGGACCAACAAGCAACACCATCATACCTCTTTCGAGGAAAACCTCCCATGTCTGTGTCCCACGACTTGCGCTTGAGTCGAGCTACATCAGCGTTCTGCAGAGTCTCTCCGTCAGGCACACTTCCTGGTTCTGACATCACAGCAGGGGAGGGGGCAGGGCTGAGAGCGAAGGGGAGGGCACAGGGCTCCTTGGAGCAGGTGGTTTGGGTCTCGTATCGAATCAGACGGGACTGGAGTTTTACAAAGGCCTGGTCCCGGTCCAAGGCCCGCTGGTTGTCCAGGCAGAACCTAGATGAACAAAAAAAACAAAACAAAAAACTTTAATAAGTAACGAAAGCTGACATGGCTAATTAGTTTCTGAGCTTCTACCAATCATAACACATAGATGCCTGGACTGTAAAATCCCAGTAACTGTAGCTGAATAGTCGCTGTATATTTTGTAGAAACTGAAGCTGCGTAGAAACTTACTCTATGCCATGGTAATGTGAGGCTGAGGCTTTGTTAAAGGGCATCTGGCTGACTCTCCTGGGAGAAAGGTCTGGTGACAACTGAAACACATTATTACTGAACATAGAGAGAATGAGGGATAGAGCAGGGGTGGGAGAAGAAGTGATGTGAGCACAAGGGAGGAGAAAAAAATCAACAGTTTGTCAAAGAAAATCAATTAATTTAACTTCCTCTTCATTAAACCACAAATACAAATTTCACCAATTTAAACACACAATTTGGCATGACAGAATTATTAGCACTAATTGATGATTGATCTGCTCAAGAATAAGGTTTTTCTCAACCCAATTCTATTTTTCTAGTAAGGTTGTAAGCTCACTGTAGCAGACTAATGATCTTAATCAAATCCTCATTATGGTCTCATTGACTGTCTGCCATTCCAAACCATCCTAAAACACATCTGTTATATGATCATAAATCTTGTTTCATGACCATCTTTGTGTCTGCCACTCTCAGCACCCGTGTGAAGGCCTGGTTATAGTATATGTACATCAGCTTCAGTCAGTTGTCACATTTTTCAAGCCCAATTTATAGAGCCAGATAAGTGCTATCTAAAGTTTCACTTCAAGGTGACACTCAGCATGGAGCCAGAAAAGATGACTGAACATACCCTCTGTTGATCGCTAGTGGTTGCAGCTCCGCAGTAGGTAGGCCATCAGACGTGAAGTGTTTTAGAAGTTCTTTAGCATCCAGTAAAGCAGACGAGGCCTTTTGACTTTCTTTAGGTCCCAGCAGACTGTCACTGGAGCCTGGGCCTAACAGACCAAGTCTAAAACACACAATAGCGTACACTGTGTAGATCAAATAGAGTATATAAAGAACACATTAAGTCATATGTCTGTTTAAATCTCATTTACATCCTCTTCTGTCGTCTCCTCTGCAGGTTCTCCATGTTGTGGAGGACGCTCCTCTCAGGCCAGTCAGCCTGCAGGTGGGAAACTGTCTGAAAACCTACAATGAAAAAACAACAAGGCTTAGCTGGTCAGAGTTGTTGTAACTATTGATTCATATGGAAATTCCCTTCCAGCAAGAACAAGCATCTCTTATTGTGTGCAATGATTGAAAAAATGACCAGTAGTTGAAAAATTCACTAATTCTCTCACTCCTCTTTAAAACCTTAATATGTTATTGTGCCCCCAAATCAGTTTACAACTAAATGAGCCTTAAAGTCTGAAAAGAAAGATACTAAGTTCATGGTTCTTGCACAGTTTTTAAAGTCAAAATTGAATTAAAGACCTCAACAAATATCATTTACGTGCTAACAACGCAGGCAGCCACACAGGTTGCCACAGCATACCACTGGAGCATTTTAGTACTCCTGGTATTTAATGACCGTCACATCCATGGTGCCTGACATGAAGATAACCACCTCCGAAACCGAATCTTCCTCCAAAGACTTTTCATTATGCATCTCCATGACAGACGATAACGAAATACGACACACAAACTCTGCAGTTAACGTAAACTTATCATAAAACTTCTATTAATGGTCTGGTCTCTCATTGGCTAATAGTAAGTTAATCAAACAAATATACGCTTTTTAGACGTTTTACAGTAGCAGGCGGCAGTGTGTGACAATTTTCCCACCAACCGTAAACGCACCATTGAAAAATGTAAAACCTACAGTAAATTTATGGTAAATTTAAGACAATTTATGAACTTATTATCCATGATTTTATTTTCTTTTTAACACATTTTAAGGTGCCAAGGGAACGCTGAAGTTGTGTAAATAAGGCTTTAGTTGCCTGATGTGGACATGCCTAAAAATACCAAGTAACCTCGGCCTCAGACGCTTTTATACACTTTGGCACTGACAAATGGACCTATTTGACCCATAAGCTGGAGCTTATGGCATTATGTTGTAGAACAGTAGAGAAACAACCCAGTACACTGGCACAGGCAACCTGGGTACTGTATGATGGATTGCAAGAGTTGTCCCAACTTTTGGCAGACAGAAACCTGAACAAATGAAATCTCAGCATCCAAAATATCATCAGTCTGCCCTTTTCTTGTTTTTGGACAGAAAGATTATGTTTAATCTCAAGGAGGACAGAAATGTGATAAACCTGTAAACAGCAGGTTCACCAACAAATTGAGGGTTTTTCATGCACAGCAATGGCCTGAGGTTGTGCTATACTAAGAGACTGAAGCTCTACACAAATAGCTTGACAGCCCACACAAAGTCATTTACACCTTTAGGCGACACACAAATGCAAAAGACATTCCTTATGGATTGCAGAGCCTGTTTACTGCTGTAAACAACATTCCCATGTCCAAGGTAGATGGTGGGCAAGGGGTATGTGGGAAAATAACCTAATTTGCACCTTAGAATGTATGTCTCTACATGTTTACACCTATCATCATTTCAGTTTTTTATGCTTACTGGCTCACATAACAAAGTCTAAGTATATCCTTTACATGAGGTCCTGGAGATGTAAATACATGTAAATGTTACAGAAGATAACATCGGCAGGATACGCACAAAGACAAGGCCAAGTATGTGTGACTGTTTTAAAGAATTAATTAAAATAATTGCCAAATAATGATAAAGCATTTTGACATGAAAACTACTTGACATGCAGGTCTGTTAGCTTGACCACTCAATTTTTAAAACCAACGCCACCCTCGCTGTGCACATTTAGCTCTAGCCACAGGCTGGGACTTGTTTTATTATTTGTGTATTATTAGCTGACATTGTTCCCTAAAACATCCTATGATTATGTGTGAAGTGAATACTTATGCACTGCTGTGTTACAATTCACAGGCAAGTCAAAACACGTTTTGTATTGGGAGATTTCTATTGTACTGTTCATTCTGTGTATATATTTAGATTGGCTTAATAATCTAAGGTCAATTTACATCTGCAGTTTAATTATAGTTGAGGTTTTGTATATGCATACCTATCACACAGGTCCCCAGCATCATATTCAAGGCTCCCTTGAATCTAATACCACATGGTGTGTTGTACAGTAGTGGTTAGATAAGTTAGTAAGCTTCTGTCTATTAGTATTCTTGAACCTCATGGTTTACATAATAACTATTGGCTTTTGCTGTATTTAGGCCATATCTATCAGATACTGTAATTTGTTACCAATAATACACACACAAAAAAATTTTTTTTTAAAAATCAGGCCATTTGTAATGACGTATTTCCTGCTTATACATAAAAAGAAGTACAGGAAGTGTCAAACAGCTGGTGGTAAAATGGCAACAAAACCCATCGTGTATGTTATGTAGCATTGATGTGAAGATGTGAAAATACTGTTGGCTTATTTTTTCTCAGTTCATACCTGAGCTTTTGGCGGCTGTGCCCTTCTGCTCATTTGTCAGACAGGTGGCAACAGATGGCAGAGTGGAGTCAATCATCTTCAGGTACTGCTCCCTGGCCAGACTCAGAATGACCTTCAAGTCATTGACGGGTATTGAGGTTGAGGCCGATGCTGCTTCTTTCTGCCCTGGACACACAAACAGAGGCTGTTTAGTTTTTGGCTCACTGGTAAACTTTTAAACTTGGTAAAATGGTGGAGATTTTTGGCTTGTGTGTTCTTGGTACTAATGAGTGGGTTAAGAGTTGATTCTTTTCCAAAAACTTGTAGTTTTCAGCAGCGCTGGGTAATTATACATGTTGGTTCTTCCAAATAACGGCAAATCATATGGCACCCAAACCAAAACAGACATCCTGGCCCTCACACAGACCTAATGTTATTTGATTAATTTCATTTTATTTATTGTATATTTGGTAAAATTAATTTATTCATAAAGGCTTTCTTAATGCATTTATCTCCTTCCTGAGGTAAGTGTGACAATTAACCATGATACAGATTTCAGGTAATACTAATAAGTAATTAAGCAGCAATTATGCAATGCGTAGCCCTGGCTTTAAAGAAGCTGTAGTATTTCTTATGCAAGCTTAACTTCTTTAGTGGAACAGCAAATGCTCTCAAACTCTCTCTGGATATTTTAAAAGAGGTGTCCCAGGAACAATATGGGCAGGTAATATGATAAAAGGCATTTTCTAGTATTAGTTTATTAAGAAAAACATCTGAAATAGATATTTTCCTGTTTTCACTAGATTTTGAGTGTTTTTGTTAACAGAATCTGCACAGTGACATGGGTGTGATGGGGCAATTTAAAAAAGCTTCACGTTACATTAGAAATGGTTTAGAGTTAGATATCCAGTTAAATGGAGACTTGGAGAAAAATGATAAATGGAGTCTTTGGCACAGACACACATGAGTTTGCATACTTATCACACAGACTTATTACAGCCTATAAGACAACAGACAGACCCATGCACGCACACGCACCCACACCCTCCACAGAAAATCAGTGCTTCTAACTTCTGCAGCTTATAAGGACATGCCTTGTCCCAATTTAATGCAAAGTCAGAATATACTGCGATGAATTTCGTTAAGGCCTGCGGTCTGTCAGGACTCTTCCTTCTGCTCATGGCCTTTTCAAAGAACAGCCTTACTGCTTTTCCTCAAGTCTTAAGAATTTCACTCTACTTCTTTTAATCTTGCTCCACACCACTGGTGTTTCACTATCTACGCCTGCCAAGGGGACATTATGTGTGTCTGTAAAATAATGATACTCCAACACAGTCTTTCTATGCACCAGCTTGTGCTGAGGGTTGGTGAGAGCGGAGAGTTCAAACTGACGACAGTTCAGGAAGCTTTGAGTGGCCCCGACAGCTGATATGTTTCTTCCTTCCATTTGGATTTGTCTCTCGGGTATAAATACATCTCTTAAACACATTTGATCTCAAACTAATTTATAATAGGAGTCAACACTGAGGACTTATGTGTAATTTCAGACATTTGTTTTTATTTCATTTATCTTCACATTTGAGAAGCTGGAAGCAGCAAATGTTTGGCACTTTCCCTTGGAGAAAAAAAACTGAAATGATTAATCAATGATTATCAAAATAGCTGCCAGTTTGTTTTTTGTAGACTGACCTAACAGTTAAGCCGCTCATTCTTTTAGCCCTATTAACTTTATCACATGAGATTAATTAAAAGTATCACATAGTTTTTATTACCTGTTTCTGATTCCAAGAAACATGAATACACAGATTTAATATTAGTCCAGAGTGGTTGTGTCAGTCTGGATAACATGAAGAAGATGAGATAGTGAAAAGGACTAATTAAAGACACCACAACAATGGCATAGTGAGATGAAGTAAACACATCCTTCTTAAATAATTCCCATCACACAGTAACAATGACTGCTGAACAGTGTGTAGTGTGCAGGGTTTATATATGCATGTGTCTATCTTTAACTCAACATAAAGTGAAAAATACCTTTGTGTTTCAAACAATGTTCTTGATGAAAAGCTATACCACCATTATTAGAAAGGTAAAAAATATGTAATGCGAAAAATGTGTTGCCATAAAACTCGCAAATCTGTTCTCTCCTCTATAGTTCTGAGTCGCTTCCCCATCCTGCTTGGGGGCATAACATTGTGACTGACATATCTTAGTGAGCTCAAGGTGCTGTTCTGAAGGCTTGTCTTGGTTATTATCATACATTAGCATGCAAACAATTAATATAAGCACTATGATAGCGCTAAAATACAACATGGTGATGACATCTGTTTGGCTACAACAGTGTGCAATCATTTTATTCTGAGGTGTTGTTTCCATTACTCTTTAAATGTAGTACTTACTGAGATATTCTTTGAGCACCAGTGTCTGGACCTGGGTCACCTTTCTCTCTCTCTTCAGCAGGCTGTCTCCTTGAAGGCAGGGCAGAGGGCAGAGGATGTTGCCTCCAGATCCTCCTACTCAAAGAAAAAGATGTAGTTATTGGGGGAAAAATTATTATCAGATACTTTGCAAGCTTCCATTGTGTATGGTTTAGACGGGAACACATCAGGGGCAACATCAGAGTTTATGGGGTACTACACCAATTGTACACAAAAAGGTCGCTTAACTTCAAATATAGTAGAAAACCCGTATTAAAAGCTCAGAGCATGGGGATAGAACAGACAAGGATGACCTAATGAATGAGTTGTATTATGAGGGTTTAAAGATCCAGTATTTTTGGAGCTTGACCAACATTAAGAGAGATGAAAAATATCACTCTTGGCTGAAAGTGCTCACAACTCATAAATGTTACCCGGGTCAGAAATAGATAGAAGATAAATAAGACTGCTGCTACAATACTTTGCACTAAATATATGGCTAATAAGGCACATTTGTAACCCAAAAGACACACAAAACTTACCCAGAAATCTAGTACTGGACACAAAGTTATACTTAGTATTTTATGCTTTTGTTCAGGTGCAACAACTCTCAGAAGAGCATTTTAAGAGGCAGCACAACGGCGCTGTGTTCATGCTGTGTCACTGCAGCAGTTAGGGCACCTTTTATAGTCTTGCTCTGCATTTAAAAGCATTTCAAAAATGTCTCATGAAGGTTTCATAAAAAGGTTAAAACAGCAGGAACTCTCTGGAGGAAACACCACAGTAGGTCTCTTGAATATCATATGAAGCCCAAGAACAATGAAGGACTTTCACTCGGAAGAAGCTTTAAGTTTAGGGAACAAAAACAAACAAGTGTCTGCCCTTCAAGTCAGCCATCACCAGCCAAGGTTTTTGATCAATCATCCATCCAGTTTGTCCTCCATCCACACATTCACTCAATTCCTCCTCTCTCTGCCAATTCATCTGTCCCTTCAATACTTTTTCTCATCTGTTGTTCGTTAATTGATTGTTCTTATTTTAGTGATAAAGGCGAGGAAATACTTAACACTGGAGTGACAACGCCGCAGTGCTGTGAGAGAAGAGGGAGGAAGAGGTGGCAAAAGAGAGACATATAGCCCAAATAAGAAAATCTCACAGGATGTCAGTCAGTCAGGATGGCCAATAGTTTTTGTAATACTGGCTTGCCTGATGAAAAATGACAACCCCTCAACTTCTGTTAATAAAGCCAGAAGGGCTTCTACTCCCACAAGCTGAGGAGCTACCTAAGGAAAATCTGGGCACTTTATAGGTATTTCTTTACAAAACTTTCTGAAGAAATCATTATCTCACAAACAAATGTCAATGAGTCACTTTAAAAGCATACAAAAGAATCCTTAGAACTTACCTGAGAATCGTCAAAAGTAATTAATTGATAGCCGTCTGTACATACATGGGTAAACACTGCAAACAGGAATTGCAAATAGCTAATTCAGCATACTTTTAATGATGCCAGTTTGCCGAAATGTTAACAAATATATGCTAAAGAAAACAAAAACAGAGCTAAAGGTGCAGTCCACAGATAAGTGAACGACAGAGCATGATTATCTACTAAATAAGAGAATAATAACAGGAGTGACAAAATCCATTAATAGAATTTTTCTTTGTTGCACTATCAATGTTTTTTAATATTACTAAAGGGGAAGGGGAAGGATGATTGATTTCATTTGACGGGGTGCCACAGTGTCAAACTTTGAAAACCCCTGCAGTGTAAGTTTATCAAGTTAGATTTTAAGTTTTTTGTCTCTTTCACACTCTCTCAAAACAGACTATCAGGTCCAAGAGGCTGTTGATTCAAAGGTTTAGCAAATTAAAGTGAAATACACACTGAAAGTAGTGCACACACAGTAGTACACACAGTAACTCCTCCACGAACATGACAACATAATATACCTGATGATGACAGAGACTTCTCTCTCAGCAAACCAGAGATGGTCGCCATGGCTGCTGCTCCATTGATCTGACTGTCCGAGTGCAACATCCTGACCCTGCAGGTGCCACAACCAATGTCGTCTGAGCCCTGGACCAACAGGAAGTAGTGAGCGCTCTCCCCTTTCACCTCTACGTCAGGCACTACAGTTTTCCAGCCAGAAGGAGAGAAATGACATCCAGAGTTAATCCTCGACTGGAGTTTTATTTTTTAATATTTTACAAACTTGTTCATTTGAAAAATATCAAAGTTATCCTTTAAGGTAGGGCTGAATGATTTTGAAAAAAAAAAGTGAATATTTTGAATATTTTACATAAATCTCAAGAATATGATCTGCAGCCTACAGTAAATAATATATTTATCCATTGGTGAGTTGGAAACGCCACCACAGATATTCCTTTAGCTGACTGGTTGGTGTGTGGGTTGTGCATGTCATGGGAGCGTGCACCGATCGCCACAGTACGCTAACCTTACAACATGTGTCTTTCTGTTGGCCATATTCCCTGTCTGCCCAAGTAGTGGACGGCTCGACGATTTCACCCACAACTGTCAACTATTTACCTGCATTTGACGGGTGGTGGGTGTTAATTTCAGACCTTGGTTGCAGCTCTACTTGTTTCTGATTTTTTTTCCAGTGGTGTTTTCCAAAATGACTCAGACCAACTTCAGAGTCTGCTTACCCAACAGAAGCCTTTATTATCTATATCAGAGCAGTCCTAGTTACCAATTTATTTCCCCACGGAAGGTGATAGGGATCCTCTCTTTGTTGCCAAATGGTCATCCATTTAACGAGGGCTTGAAAATAAAAAAAACTGTCTTACCGGGTAAGGACTTTGGTCTCCTGGCTATAGACTCTCTCCATCGTTGGGAGCTCAGTTGGCTGGCTGCGGGCTGTGCAATAGGGGTTATTATGCAGGACAGGCTGAACAGCGCTCCAACCTGGAGACAGAAACACAGTAGATAAATATACGCACAGTCACCTCCGTCCCATGATACACATGAAGAATGACGAATCTTACATGCATCTTCTGCTGTATGTCCTGTGTACTTTGACTGGGGACTAAAGTAAAAAAGTTTCCTTCTTAAGCAGAAATTCAAGTGCAATTAATTTACTTCATTGGAAATTACAAAGTTCAAAGAGCAATGCTTAGGGACAGATACCTTTCCACGCAGTGACCTCAGCTGGTCCAACAGAAGTTTAGCTTTCATTGACTTCCCAGAGATGCTTCTGTTTGCTGGAGGTGAAGGAACAATACTATATTGAGGAACAGATGTTACCATCCACCCTCTGAGACAGGAAAAGTCCTAGGGGACTGCAGTAAAAACAGTAGAAACAGCAGTATAACCCTTATTTAACCAGCATACTAAAAGCTATATATGAATAAAGAATATGTTTGTTTTATTTTTGTCACTCAAAGAGTTTGCATCTAGGTTTATACATGTTGTCAATATATTGAAGTTTGAACATACAGTGTTTCAGTTGGGTCCATTTCAATGTGGATGGAGTTCGACATAATGCTACTTTGGTTCTAAAGACACACACACAACCACGCACGCACACCAGAAATGAGGATACAGTTCAAACTGGGTTCTGGACATCAGAAATATGGGCAGGTCTGACAGATTAACCAGCTGAACCAAATCTAAAACCGGTGCGTAGTAATGGAAGACCTGCAAACACAGAACAGACAGAGGGTCGTAAAGGAGAAAGAATGAAAATAGAAAAGAAACAAACACAGCGAAGAGGATGAGGAAAACAAACAACACAATTTATCACACAGAACAGTGCCTGAAAAGAAAGAAATCACAGTGGCATGTGAGGCAAGAGCTTCAGGAGCCGGAGACATTCCAACAGTTGGAAGACTAAGATACAACTGAAATGTCCTCGGTCAAGATAGCAAACCCTAACCAGTTCAGTTCAGTTAATATAACAGACCCTGAAATCTGATCATCCTCTGTCCCAAATCTGGATTTGGACGTTCAATGCAATCCAGATGCGTCAGGAACCACATCAGGAACCAGTCAGGTGCTCAACACACTGTAGCTCACAATAATAAAAAAGGCCTACATTTCAACAAGTTTGTAGCTGTCCCACTTATCTAATGAGCTCGTTATGAGGAAATCAATAATATAAATAATTTCTCACATGGAAAAACAGGTCGTTTGCATATACAGTAAATTACAAGAATACCAAGGAAAGCCTCAGATCTCAAGCTCATAATTTATTGATCTGGAACAAAGAATGAAGTGTCGACCTATTTCTGATCCAGACTCCTATACATTAAGAGCAGATGACGATTTTAATGAACCCGGGATGAATTCACAGTTTCACTGGCATGTTGGGAAAGTTTATTACTCCCTTGTCCAAACGACTGAAGAGAATGACTAATGCAGTGGCCTGAAGAGAGGAACCAAACAGATCATTAGGACCTCCAATATTGAACTGTCCTCATTACTTGAAATTATCCTGTAAAATCTATCTGTATTTTTGAACATTACTCTGGTTGATTCAACATGTAATTACTGCAAAGGTGACCTTATTCTGATTTCTGTGGTGTTTTTATGTATATATTTTCATGTCAAGCAATAGTAAAGTTGTGTTACACTGTAATGTCAGCCATCAGGTGACATATTGCGTGTTTATTTGTGAAAGGCAGAGGTGAGATAACCACACGTCTTCAGTGTAGCCTCAACAGATTAGCCATCAACAGTTGTTGAAAACTGATTAAGCTTCCAGCAGTGACAGACTAATACATGAAATTTACTGTAGATTGATTACTGCAGGCCAAAAGACTATCTAAATCCCAAAAGAAAGTGCAATGTGAAGCTGTTGTGTCCTCGACAAATAGGGTTGAATCGCTTTTAAAAAGGATACTCCAACAGACTAAATGTCAACATTTTAAATATGCTGTAGGGCAGATGGATCTGTGTAGGGGAACATTAACTATTAATAGAAAGTTTTCTTTTATACACCTCCCTTGAGAACAAAGTTAGAAGACTAACAAAGCTGACATGATTCAGAGGAATTTCTTCCACATGCTTTGAAAATGACTAGAATGATTGCACAGTTACCCCTTTAGCCAGCTTTCCTTTGCTGTCCATTTTCCCTTTCACTTCTGCACTTATAGAAGCACAATTTTTAGCGGTGTGACTGTAACAATGAAGACCTTTATCCCTAAAAAGGAAGTAACAATTCTTTCTATCTCTTATTGTATTAGGCCATTGTGGTCAGTGCTGAAAATCTATGAGCACGATCGAACATTTTATCTAAATAATACACAACAACATTATAAGAATGTGATATCAGCATGTCTGTACTTCAAACCTGCCTGCAGGTTATTCCTAATATGCAGCAGATTTCATAAATCTCACACTGAACACACACTTCAGGTTTGGTGCTCAAACAGCACAGTGTGGCCTCCCTGCTGGCGGAGGCAGAACCTGTGTCCGTGTGTGTGTGTGTGTGCGTGCGAGTATGTTACACCCCTTCACTGTCAGGAATAACTGTCGTGAAAACTACTAATAGTTTTTGTCTGAGCATAGTTTAGATTGTGTTGATGCAAACTCATTTTCCAGTCTGATATCCCAGCAGTGTGGAGATGTGATAGTTTTATTGTCCTCAGAGCTTTTTTTTTTATTTATTTTTTTTATTGTGTGCCAAGACAATCACTGCCATCTGCTTCTCTGAACAGGGATCTGATGAGATCACACACCCACACACAAACACCATCTCAATCTCCATAGACATGTAAATGAGCAGCACACACACATTAACGCTTCTGTATTAACTTAATATTGAGCACACACAACAACATGCGCTCAGATTTGAATTACTGTTCTTCATCTGAGTTGGTGGCTGTTGTAGTGGCAAAATGAAAAGTGGGTAAGCACATCACTGAGACTATCATTTAGCTATTTACAAAATAAGTAGCTATTTTAATGCAACATCACCCATTGTTATCTAACTAGTATGTTCCAAAATTTATAATATTTACAGCTGTAAAAATTTGTTGACTAGTTGGTTAAGTGATGAAACAAGCAACAAGAAGTCTACATCCATGCTAGCGGTTCTGTGAGGCTGTATTGGGCAAAATGGTGCTATGAGCATGCTAACATGCACACAAGAACAATGCTAATACAGTGATGTTTAGCAGGTAATTAACCATTAATCATCAACTAAGTTGGTGACTTCATTTAGCTTGTCAACATTAGGGGTGGGAGAAAAAAATCGATTATTAGATGCATCGCAATGCGGACTTGAAAAAAAATCTGAATCAACTAACAAATTTCAAAAATCGATTATTTAAATGTAATTTAATAAGGTAACGTTGATAAAACGCAACAGGCGGAACTCTCATTCATTTCCACAGCGCCCAGACAGGCTGTGGAAATGAATAACCTACTACCACCCTACTAAAATTTAACACGATCATTAATATCAATGCACAAGTTCTGATTTTCACTGTTACACTGTGTGAGCATGGCAACATACATCACTTAGCTGGCTCCCTGTGTGTGTGTGTGTGTGTGTGTGTGTGTGTGCGCGTGCGTGCGTGCGTGCGTGCGTGCGTGCCCCACTGACCACCATTGCAATCCCCTAGAGCCATGTCGCTAATGTAGCTTAAAAATGTGAGAAGTTCCAGCTTGTCCAGTGTGAAGATTTGCTGCTTTTCTTTGTTTCATATGATTGTACAATTACGCCTTTGGGTTTTGTACTGTTGGTCGGATAAAACAGCTTAAAGGAGTACCTTATTGTCAATAATGACACATGGACAGTAACTGAGGCAACACCAAATTAAGGTGAGGTTTGCACTAAAAGTATTATATTTACGTAAGTACTATATTTCATGTGGAAGCTTAAGAAGGCCAAATTCCCACGCCAAGTTCTTGTCAGCTTTTACAGAGGAGCGATAGAAAGCATCCTGACTGGAAACATCATAAACTTGCATGGGATGTGCACGGCCCAGGACCGGAGGGCTCTGCAGCACGTGATTAAAACTGCTCAGAAGATCGTTGGCCATCTCCCGAGCATCAGTGATATTAGTGAGTTGAGGTGCCTTAGCAAAGCCCAAAGGATGCTAAAGGACAGTACCCACCCCAGCCACAGCCTGTTCACCCTGCTGCCTTCTGGGAAGAGATATAGGAGTTTCTGCTGCTACCCCACCAGACCAGCCCCCCCCAGCTATCAGACTTTGAGTCTGTTAATATGTTTTGTTTTAAAAGTAAATTGCTTTTATATTTTATCATTTTAACAGAGTACATTACGTTTATCATTATCATGTATCATGTACATTTATCCAGGATGTATTTAATAACCTGATTAAACATGTTAACAGAATAACATAGCTTATTAGTCTTTGGTTTTATTGTAACACTGATAAATAACTTTTGGAAGCGAGGGCCAGTAAAAATTGTCTTCGGCCAGTAAGTTTGAAACAGACTGGCCCGGTGGGGCCAGTTGCAAAAAAGTTTAACATTGAGCCTTGATCTTGACAATCAAAACTTACCCTAAGGTTTGTAGGAACATAGACACAAGTCTTCTTCCAAGCTGCATGAACAACCTCAAAACACATTACATTTCTCCAAACAAGGTTTCCTCACTGACAACACTTGGATCAAGTGCAGAGCCTACAGCACTCTGGCAGAAGATTCTGCTTGCTACTGTGGGGCAACTTCTGGCATGGAGAACAAATCTTTGTCAGAGAGGAAGAAACAAGAAATAATGAGGACAGACTTTTGAAACTGCAATGCAATTTTCTGGCAAAGACACCCAAAGATTTAGCTGCCTGAGGTGTTTGGAAAAGTTCAATGAGATGCAACTATGACAAAGCCTGGTGCTAGACCCCTGAATCACTGCCCACATCTCCAATTTATTCAGATTCAAACAGGTCAGTTGTTGTACCCACTGACTGCTGTTTCCACAGTTGGAGAAACCTATCAGGGTTTTGTTGGAGGCATTACGGAGTAGGGCCGGATTCTTTCTAAATACTGTATCTCGCTAGCTATTTCGCTACACCCATGAAAAATATGGGTGCAACAACCAATCAATGTAGTGGACGAAAATCGACTTCAATAATCGATTCGTTCATGAATTCATCGGTCCATAACATCACCGTCAGCTTAACGGAGTAAAAGTGATGTGAACAGTAAGGTTACTAAAACAACACAAGATCAGCGCTGCAGTTTTTTTTATCTCCATACAGTGGCCTCACGTCAGATTCAGCAAACGCTCCTAGCTTCAGATAACTTAACATGCATAAACAAGATGAGTGCCTTCTGTGAGCAAATAAGCTGCATTCATGAGAATTAGCTTAACTAATGGCCCGATAATAATATATAAGGCTACGCGTCCCCCCCATATGGTTGGAAGCGTTCGTTCACTTTTTTTAACTCCGTCAGCAGTGGAATTAAGGGACAGGGTTGGTTTTGTGTGTCTGTCTGTAGAGTTGCAGCTCTAACACGTTTCACATTTGTCGAAGCACAACCTGTGGTAATCTAAACAGTGACAACAACCATTCATCTGTCTCTTCTAATATATCAGCACGCTGTCTATCTCTTCCACAGCCCTGATTCACAGAGGCATCCAAAAGATTACATTTCCAGCTGACCTTATTATATACAGAGACAAATTAGGTCATTTTGCAGTTTGAGAAATTCATATTGATACCGTAGTGTTACAATACAATAGCATCAATAGCCAATTTAAATGAATGATGATATTGTTAGGCTATATGAATACATTTAAAATAACATTATAATTCAAACTGCAGAGTCAAACAGGATAATGTCAACATAATTGTGAAATGTAATTTATTTAAGATTTTCAAACTCAACATTTCCTCAAAGTAAAGAAATATACAATCCATTAGTGAAAAACTTGGCTTGGAATAACAGCAGACTAATTGTACATAACTCCTAAAACATGTCTGGACCACTTGTAAAGTGTGTTCATGCCTAATAGAAAATTCAAGTTCTCCCAAATCACCTAAAAAAATCTGTTCATACAAGTGGTTCTTGCCCTTTGCAAGTAATCTTGAGGTCAAACTAAGACACTGAATGCTTTTCCTTCCTCATAAAACATTTGCATATCTGATTTTTTTATATTTCATATGTTTAATCACTTATTCTTCCCTGCCTTTGCTGGCACATTCCTGCAATTCCTCGCATGTTAGCGCCACCAGATGTTGATCATCAGAATAGCGTGAAACTAGGGGCAGGATGTGAATTGGGAAACAAAATTGGGACTCCCTTGTAGAAACATTGCTCCGTAGGGCTACAAGTGGTGAGAGGTGGTGAAGTGGTCAGGACTTACCTCAGACTGTAGTTTGTGGTCTGTAGTGGTGTAGGGAGCTTGCAACAAACTGCCCCCTGATATCTGATGCACCGGAGAGCGCAGAGAGAAGCCATCGAAACGGAGCTCCGACACATACTGAGGCACGCACACATACACAGGAGAGGAAAGGTCAGACAGCAGCAAGTGATATTATTCTTTTGATAAAATTACACATAATCTAACTATAGATGTAAATGTGTTGTTGTACACATAGAACAGAGATCCATAAGTTGTTTGGCGTTATGCAAATTGCAATGACATTACAGTGTATATATCATGCAGCCATTAAGTGTCTGCTCTCAAATTAAATCACAAAAATAGCCATGGTTTGCTTTGTCACATGGCTGCACATGTACATAGACGCACACATTAGTTGCTACATAGCTGTAACGTGGTGGTGGTTGTTCATAGATAGGGTTTTAGTCCTTTGGGAATTCTCCTTTGTTCCACCGCTCTCTAACTGTGACGCTTTTACTGACTCACTGCCGGAGCCCAACTCTCTTCTGAAGGCAGCAACTTAGAAAAGGTCACTTCAGTGAAGGAGAGGCTGCATGCTTGCCTCAGCACACTCGGAGCTCAGTAGACAAAGGAGAGATAACTGGGGAAAACTTTTCAAACATGCAATAGCGTTGCCATTTGACTAGGATAAAACACAGCTGTTCAGATTATTGTATGACCAAGTTTTGAAAATTTGATTATGACATATCGGCCTATATTTGTTTTATTAAAGATTTTTGATAAGGATCCCTTGAAATCGGTTTACATTTTTTGAATTGCTGCTTTAAACTCATGTCAGGGTAGAACACAAACTTGATGAGTGAACGAGAACTTGGATCAAAATAAAACCATATGTGACCTTTGCTACAGAAATACATGCTTCTATATGTCAAAGAATGACTATTACTTAAAAACATTTCCAAACTCTCGGGCTTATAACCGTTGAAAACGTTTAATGTTACGTTAAACATGCATTGTCATCAAACAACATAGCATAGACATGTAATTTTTGAGCCGTTTCAAGATACCTCAGTTGTATATTTTTAGATACAAATGGCTCAATGTTTAAAATGATCACAAAATGGTAACTGAAAATCTCAGCCAGTTTTTTTTCAAAAAACAACAGTATGAGACATAAAGGAACCTCCACAGTGAAGCAGATTGCTGACTCTCCCGAGAGAAAACATGGAAGAATAGCACAAAATTGGCCGATTCTGTCTGGAGACCAAAAACTACTGCACCTGCCAGAGTTTCCGCTTAATGAGAAAGAAGTACATGTGGGTGTGAAATAAACTCCAGGAGCAAAAACAAAAGAAAAGTCAACTCACCTCAGCCTATTCACTTTGACACTATAAAGGCACTGTGTGAAAGTACTTGCAGGAAAGCAGGGAATAAAGTACACAACAAGCCCAAAAGTGTGTGGACAACCGGACACCACAACAAACAATGTGCACTAATATACTTCCACACTTCTGGAAAGAGCAAAACTGAGGCGGTCCTGTTCATCCAAGAGGTGTTAGATGGGCCCTTCAGAGAAGACATCTTGTGTCCAACATATTTACATACTGATTATTTTCAGACGAAGGGAGAATGATGTGGAGAGCCCCTTCGTCAGACAGAAAATGTGATTCGAAGCAGACTATTTTTGTATGTCTTAAAACTAGTGCTGCAAAGATAAATCTATGAATCGCTTAGCTGATTGACTGAATATTAATTGTCAACTATTTTGATAACCAACTAATCGGTTTAGTCATTTTTCAAGCAAAAATCTCAAAACATTAGCTGTCTCCATTCTTAATTATAAGGATTTGCTGCTTTTCTTTGTCATTTATGACAGTAAATAAAGAGTTTTGGGGTTTTTGGACTGTTGGATGGAAAAAGAAGCTATTTGAAGCTATAATTTTTTGGCTGTGACTGTGATAAGCCTTTTTTATTTATTATTTTTAATTATATTATTTTTCTTCGCATTTTATAGAAATGATTAATCAATTATTTGTGAAAATAAATCCAATTTGCCAACTTGTCCCCACATGACACAGGTTGACAACCCCTGGTCTAAAATAACTGTGTGCGACAATTTCTCTTAATTAGAAGCCCAGAAGTCAATCCCAAACATGCAGAAAAGAATGTGGACATGGGTGTGGTATAAAAACTGAATGTAGCTAGAAGAAATGTAAAAGGCATAAATTACTAAAAGTCTCAATGAAGTTTTACATTTTAAATTCCTAAGTAAGTAAAAAAACAGCTCTGTCCCTGCATGTCAATAACACCAGCGCTGTCATTTAAATACAGACAGATCCTGCCCAGAGGCATTCTCCAACACTTGTCCTTTGCCTACGCCCAGACCAATAATCAATTGTGCCCAACTCCTCGGGGAGCAAGGTCGAGTCGGGAGCCAGGCCAGGCTGGGGTGGTTCTGCCAAGGCTATGCAAGCAAGGTAGAGCGGTTTCCCATGACTTCTATGTGACCTCCAGTAATACCTCTAGACTCATTTATCAGCAGATAAAGACTTATCTCCCACTGAGTCAAAAAATCATTCAATTTAAAAGAAACTATGTGAATATTTCCACTATGACCTTGTGTGCAGCGCATGAGCAATTTCAAATGATAAAAGATAAAGGAACAAACACTGAGGCATGGATCAGTTCTCCAAACCATGATTAGCCCCGGTACAGAAGGTTCCTAAGGAAACACTATTCTCTGCCATCTCTCACAGAGTCCAGCTAGCTGTGTGCTTCGACCTACAGAGAACACTGCTCATAATAAGACACCCAGGGCAAGCAAGCAGGTAAGTTCAAAAGGACACAGCTTTTTCTCACTGCTTTCTCAGTACTTGTCCAGAATACACAACACACAAGACAGACACAAAGTTGGTAAGAGGAAAAAAAAGTTCTTTCTCTCCACAGCAGATCCCTCACATATACATTTTGCCTTCATGGCTTTAAATGATCACACCTACAGTGCTGCAACATGTCTAAACATTCACACAAGTATATACAAAGACTGACAAATGCATCTTTACCTTTTTCTCTTTGAGAAAACAACTGTCACACATACATTTTTCTAAATGTCTTAACCTTGTTAATGACAAACAGCTTTATCATAGTGCTGAGGCATGCACATATTGTACAAACACAAACACACAACCTCCTTCAAACAATCCCTATTCATCCTCTCTCATAATTCAGCTTCTCTGGTCCCCCAGTCCTGTGCCACCAACACCCTCTCTTCTGTGTTTTACAACCATTACCTTGTGTTTTCAACAAAAAAATAACACTGCTGTGTTGTTGTACATTGTATAGGCTCAAGTGAGTTAACATTTTGTCTGCCTCCATCTTTCTAGAGCAAGTAAAGAAGACGAAAGTGAAATATTAAATTCTGAGGTCCCTACCTTCTTTTCTCTGATAACCAGGCAACCCCTCCAGAATTCTCTGTGGTCAATACAGCTGTCTACGTCACCAGGCTCCACCAGGCCAGCGCTCAGGTAGGACGCCGCTTTCTGCCACCTGGGCAAGATACAAACAAAAATAAAAAGGTTCAGTCAATGACCAACACAAGGGAACTTTTATTCCAATTCACAGTATGGTAAACCTATTTTGGCAAGTACAGAAACAAAATATTGCTATTCACTTTTGCCATTAAGTAAAATGAGTGCTTCTGTAGGATTGTTCATCCATTATTGAAAGTAAAAAAACCTGCTCAGTTTTACTCCTCTATCCCCACCTAGTGGTGAACTGGGAGTATTATAAAAATACTCCTAATAAATTATAATAGTTTGGTATTCCACAATTGTGTGTGTGTGTGTGTGTGTGTCTTGTGTTTTCATATTATATTAATTTAAAAGTGTGTTCATCACTTGCTTTGTGCAACTCAAGAGATGTAATGCATGTGTATTTTTCGTCTCCTTACCCAGCAGTGTGCTGTGTGACTACAGTGATCTTAGCAGCATGCCAGCAGGACATGTGTTTAAGTGCTCCCAGCAGAGGCAGCAGGTCTTTAATAGGAGGGGACTGCGCTGCAGAGGCCAACACCAGCACATCTAACAAGGCTTTACCTGAGGTGGAAAATGGCACAAAGAGGAATTTATTATACATTTTCTGTCTTCTTCTTTTGTTTTGTTTTTTTTTTTTACATACATTTTTAAAGGATTTTATGAGTCAGTGAATTAAACTGGCTGCTCCACGGACACCATCTTTTTAACAAGTAGGTAGAATTGCCTGTTTGCAATTCTAAATACCAAGATCTATGAAAGAAAAGTTGGAAGTCAGTGGTGACTCCAGCTCCTCGGGGCAGCCAACGATGGAGGGTGACTGTTCCTGAGCTCCTGTGGAGATGGTGGGCTAAGAAGTGCTCTTTCAGAAAGTGAAATTTCACTTCAGGAGGCAGACTTGCTAAGAAGTAGTCAGAGCAGACCTACCCCATCTTCCCAGTAGTGAGTGCATGTTTAATAAGTACAGTAGGACACCTTCTTTACGAGGCTGCTGAAGGCAGATTTTCGAAACCTAATTCCGTGAAATTGAACTGGATCCTCGTCACACAGCTGAGGAGTTTGGTTTCATTAAAGAGGGTTTCATTCCTTATTACAGGAAGCTTTTGGCAAAAAAACTCATTTGAGACATTGTTTTGTGCAGTAAACTAACTTCTTGCTCTTTGACCCTTATCAGTAAACTACACGATTGTTGTTCTCTTCGTAAAAGTAAAATGGAGGAACTGGTTGTCCTGTACAGACAATCTTAACATCTGAAATCATCTGAGTAGTAGTATGTGGAAGTGTTTTGGATTCTCCACCATCAGTGGAATAATTGTTCCTTCAAATTAATTTGAATACATTTTATTTTAGTTCTCAACTGCTCTAACTAGATATTTTGAAAAACAGACAGCCCTACTGAGCACACACTTTAAGATCTTCACAGATGACAGCTACAAAATGATAAGATGACTCACAGCTGCTACGGATGATACTGTTTATATTGAAAGTGAGTGCTATGATTGGTGAACAATACCTGGAGGTGGTAGCTTGTCTGACAGTAGATGCAGTCCTTCTGAAGACTCCTCTAATAGCCTGTTCAATAAAAACAGATCAGATCTGATCAGAAATGTGACATGTGATTCTTTGAAACACATGACAAATATTTGTACCCATGTGTTTCTTTTTTAACTGTACTTTTGCAAATTATATCAAAATTTTTGTCCTGATTCAACTGTATGAAAAAAATATAAAGTTATAAATGTGTTTCTTTCCATTAACTCATTAAAGGAAACATTCATTCTATTAATGATGACGTTTGTTCAGATAACAACTTATTAGGATCTCACTTAGATGTATCAGACACATACCTGCAACACAGAGCAGGGAAAAAAGCATATTTATTTATATTAAGAACATAAGGTATCATCTGTCGCTTACTCTGTCAGTGATGGCTCGTCAGCCTTTTGGTCTGGTGCCTCCTGATTACTCAGAGAACTGAGACATGATTGCAAAGCAGTCGGCTCCTCCTCACTGTCTGTTTTCTGATGGCCCAGCTCTTCCCAGTCTGAGCTGCAAAACTACAAAACAGGTGTTATACATTTGGATATGAATAGTTGTATGAATATTAGAAGCCTTAGTACATTTGCTCCTGGAGAGTCACATCCCCTGAATGAATAATTGAATACTTCTATCACCATCTTTTACACAAATTCAGCTAGTCAGCATACAAGTGGATAAAACCTTTTATTTACAAGATGTACAGTGATACCGCCAAGTGGAAATCAAAACAGATGTGATGGGGCACAGTAGGTTGATAGAACGTTGCAAAGCTGCTGTGAAGTTGTGTGTTTGGTAACAGAGGCATAATACTACAACCCAGGAGGATCCACTTCAGCCTCATAAAATATGGTTGGTTTATATGTATAACACTCAGGTTTTCAAGACAGGAGTTCTCCAATATAATTTTCTAATTTATGGATACCTACTTATTTATGGGCAAAGACATGTCTTGCACCACAAATTGGAAAAGATAGTATTAACCATGCCTTTGTCTTGCATCTTTCAAATGTCTCACCTGCGTTACTCCTTGGCATGCCTGAACAGCAAAGTACCACTTCTGAACTGAAGGGCTGCCACTGAGAGAACAAGCTGAGAAAACATGCAGAGGGAAAGCCTTAAGCTGTGGAATAACAATGTGTGAGAAAGATGCCCACAGAGGCCCAAATGACTGTACCTGGAAACACAGAGATCCCTTTCACTGATTCCTGAGTTGAGATGTTCACAAGTCTGTCATATATCTGCTTTACTGGCTCCAGACCTGTGAACAGTGACAAGTGAGTAGTCAGATTTTATCACAACCAGTTCTACTGCTTTTTTAAAATTAAAAACCCTAAAGAGTACCTCCATGTTCTAGCCTAACATGCATTTAGATACTGAAATTTTCAATAAAAACACTATATGCTGATAATATTTTATATATTCAGTCCTGACAGTTACCAGCGGTTAAAGAACACACAAAACAGCTAGAGTGGTTTCGGTGTTGTTGATGTAAATGTTTACAAGCCAAATGTACGGGGCTCAACTCTCTAAACTGAGGAAATATTAACACGGTCACCTGGTTAGACATTTACTGCTCCAAAAGACAAACCTTACAAGTTAGTTATAGCGTTAACCTAACTGTTGCAGTATGAGTGGATGTGGACACCGTGAATGTATCCACACACTTGATTAGCCGCTTAAAGAACTAACTTTAACATTAAACTTGGTTGACGTTAACAGAGAAACTTTACTTAAACTGTATCACACAGGGAATTAAAACTTACATTCGGTCACCTCCTCCAGGTCGCCATCATTTTCACAAAGGGATATAACCAACACGTACCGGTCCATGTCGTGTAAACATTAGTAAATTCACGGTTAATGTTTGCTTTGAACAACAATCTTTTCGCGCAAAATGTCAAATTTCCCACCGGTTCTTCTTCTTCTGTAATTTATCCAATGTGTCCAACTACTAGGGGCGCCGCCGCCCCCTACTGGACTGAGACTGAACTACCAGATAGACCTGCTACAGCGACTCAGAAATCTCAGAAATCCAATCAAAGGTCAGTTTTTTAATTGAGTCGCTCGCTGGGGGTGGGCAACAGTGACCCTTTGCTGCATGTAATCCTCTCTCTCTTCCACATGTTCTGTCTCTCAACTGTCCTGTCACGAATAAAGGCGAGAAAGCACCCCAAAATATCTTTTAAAAAAGAAATAAAATTGCTGAGGGTCTGAAAAAGGTAGGTAGTGGACCAAACCACTATGAGGCATATGGTGGATGACTGTTACCGTTTGTGTACCAAATACAGTGACTATAGACACTGACAGGCAACAGTGGTAGTATTTAATTATTTTGATCAGAATTACTGCTAGGGACATCTCAGTAGTCTAAAACTAACTTCTTACCCCTTGCCCTCTTCCTCCGCAATGCAATACACAGTAGCACATTAAAAAGTTTTCTTGGCAGCAATCCCATTTTAAAATGCCATTCAGATTAATTAAAAACACCTTGTTTGTAGGACAATCTAGTCTTTTTAGATTACGTATCTATCTAAATTATCTTTCTGTCTTAATTTTCTAACTTTAAGTGCTAGCTTTGTAAGGTTGTCTTAATGTTTTAACTGTTCAAGCTTTGAATCAGAAATCAGTCATTTATTCATGAGCACAAAACAGACATACATTACTTTCTATATGCTGTAAGTTGTATTTTACAGACTGTGGTATCATTGACAGGCAACATGTAACTATACTGTATTCATAAACATAGCCTGCATGAAAGGGTATATGTAGCCTTTTTTTGATTGTTTTGTTTTTTTCCAATCTTCAAAATGCATTGTTTTCATTCTGTGCTTATTGATTTTCATGGTGGCAAATTACCTCTTCTGTCTATAGAGTGCCTGTTCATACTGTATCAAATATCTGTGGTAAAGTCTTACCTTTTGTTTGCAGCACATTGTGTTGTCTGTTTCCAAGCAACAAACACAAACAACTATACTGAGATTATAATGCAGGGTGTTGTTCCACCAAGAGTCAATTTTAATTACTTTCTGCTATACTACACTTAATTTACTTCTACGGGGGAAAGGTGATACTTGGAAGTATATTGCAAATAGTCTGTGATGTTTTCTCACATCAGAATCAGAAATACTTTTTTGAGGGGAAATTTTTGGCTAGAAATTGCTCAATTGCACATCAAGGTTTAATGAATAAAAATAATATAAATTAATAATATAAATTAGGTAAGTATAACAAAATAACAAAAATATAACAAAATATTAAGATATTAAAATATACAATATAAATATAACGTTTATGGATATGTACAGTATTTTACAGTGCTGACAGAAATGTAATGATAAATAGTGGTAATGAATTAGACTCAAGATTTAAACTAAAAAATTGGGTTATAATTTGAAAACTATACCAAACCAAAGAATGTTTGATAGCAAAAGTGTTTGACTCTCATGACAAAACATTCTGAGCAACAACTGAACTAAAATCAACAACTTGGAGACTTGAATGAAGTCCCAGCAGTGCATCAAGCAGTGCAGGACAAGGATTTTATTAAATATACTTTGTAAATACAACATTGAATTCATTCAATGTTACATGATCACACAACTAAGTATTGCACTTATTGTTTTCATAATTACTAAGTGAGTGAAAAAAAATTAATGATGTAAATTTTTCATGATGACAGGGAAACATTCACTAAATCCTGATTGTATTGTTTATTGGTACATTTTATGTTACTTCATACCGATCTACTGATACTAACTGATTCCCTCACACTGATGGCTCAGCAGTCTTATTTTGCAACACTAGCCTTACTAGTTGATTTCTACAGTGTGTTCCTGGACATAGACTATGTAGTGGTGGGCGTTTTCTCCCTGAGTGAGGACTGTCAGAGCCTCCAGGCCGTGTGCCTCCTCCACCACCATCACCTGGTTGCCAGTTAGACCCCCCTCTGCATTCAACACCATCAGCTGGTTGCCGCAGTTACCAAATTCCTGCTCATCGGCCACCTGCAACTTCAGCCACAACTCAACATCAACATTTTGCTTTAACCACTCATGATTTCCTGAATAAGTGATATGTTGTTTTTTACCTGTTGTACGACAGTAACGGTGCCAGGAGCCATGGCGACCATGGAGGTGACAGCGTCGTGAGTCTCTGAACTGAACTCAGTGATCTGCTGGACATTAACTGAACACAAAAGACATATATTGTGATGTGTCACGTACCACATATGCTACAGCACATTAATAATAAACATAAAAAGAAGTAGCCACATTTAAAAAAAGGAAAAAATTTTAAAAGCTTTTGCGTGTTGGTTTGACTAAGCCAGACATCTACTGTATGACTAGCACTGTTACCGTTGTCCTGCAGGGCTGCTACTGGTGCTTCTGTCAGCTGCTCTTCATCCTCCACAGGCACATACTGGGCCTCTACTGTCTCCCCCACCTGGAAATGTATACATATGGCAGAGATTGTTCTCTCCAGAAAAAAATGCCTTTGAAAAAAAAAAAACAATTTAAACTTATATTATACGCTGGTCTAGCTTCCAGCATCTGGTATTTCAGCAGCAGTTTTTAAGTTTCTAATTCAGAATATAATATAATAGAATATAATTTTCAATGGCAAGAGACAGGGACAGAAACAAGACTAGTGCCTACTACTGCCATGCTAGGGGCTATGTGTGGCTGAACTTGGGCATAATGCTAATGTTAGCATGTTAAAATGCTTACAATGATAAAGTACAGCTGAGGCTGATATGAATGTCATTAGTTTCGCAAATAGTTGGTCATAAAATAAAGTATTGGACAAAACATTACATTTTACTTGATGATATTGCTAGAGGCAAAGCCATGGAGTCGCCAACGTGATTACAATTTTGCCCTGAGGACCTTTGCAAAATTTAATAGGAGTCCTTCCAACAGTTGTCAAGATATATCGGCCTGGACCAAAGTGGTGGGCCGACAAACATACTAAATTTTGCCATCCCTAGAGCCATGTTGCTAGCACGGCTAAAGAAATAACCCAGCACCTTTATTCACTGTATCTGTGTACTGTTTACCTCCCAGGTGCCTTCGACCACTTTCAGGCTGTGTTTGCTCTTCAGGTGGCGGTTCAGCTCCCACTTGGTGCCATAAACAAATTCACATTCAGGGCACTTCATACCACCTAAACGCAGGCACACACAAAAGCTATGTTAGGTTATGCTGAACGCATGTTAGGCAATCCCACATGTTACTCAGCAGCAACTATACTTAGGAACTACAATACTTTTATAGTAGAGACTGTATGTATCAGTTCACACTGCTATTACAGCCTGTCAAGTTATGTCCCACTGTAAGCTAGAGTTTTCACCATAATGCCAACCAGCAAAAATCTTTACACAGCACAAATCTCCTACTGTAGTAAAATATTACATGAAAGAACATGGAGAACTCATTGCAGTATGAGAGCAGAGATTGGACCTTGCTGTTTCAGAGCATCAGGGTTAGGTAGTCCAGGTCCGGCATTCTGATATTTCTGATCCGGGTGTTTCATGTTGTAGTGTCGCTTCAGGGGACCAGCAATGTTACAAGAGTAGTGGCAGTGAGCGCAGCGAAACGGCTACACGGATAGAGACAAATATACACAAGTTAATGTAAATGAAATATCTGAGAGACAAGACTGCATTTGAAATATGAATTGAGTTTTACTAAACAACTTGTCAATCGCTTTATCAAAACAGTGACTGATCATGGGTGGAGCTTAGCTTAGCTTTGCTTTATGACCTGCTTGTTTTGTTGTTTAGTTTTAGTCGAGAAAGTAGCACTGCGATAGCTCGGGAGTGGAAGTTAAAGCTGCAGTCACATTTTTTAGATCCTGAACAATGCCTACGACAAGTCAGACTAAATCACGCAATGGTAATGTGAAAAAATAAATTAAATACTTTGTAAAGTTCCCTTACAAATGAAAATAAAGAGCTCTTTAGGCAATTGCTTCTGATTGATATTTTACCATTCACACAGATACAGTATAAGGGTGTTTCTTTGTACATAGTAAGCTGTAAGCTGTGTGTGCATTCGGACCTTAAACTCAGCGTGTTGTTCCATGTGTCTGAGCAAAGAAGGTTTAGAGACCGAGGTGAAGTCGCACTCCGAACATTGAAACCGTTTCCCTGAACAAACAAAAAAATTACTCTTGAATTTCAGATAGTCTAGCAGAATACTTGTGTCAAGCATTAGACAATTATAAAATCGTCAATAATAAATTAGCAATGATAGCAATGGCAGCACAAAAATCATTGTCAGTGACAGAGCAGAGTGTACGCACCTTCATCTGTGTGGCTCAGTCTGTGGCTTTTCAGCGTGACTTTGGATTTGAACTTTTTACCACACAGATCACACAGGTGATGTCTCTCTGTGTTGTGTCGGTTCATATGAGTCTTCAAGTTACTCCTGCTGCGGCCTGCATAGTCACACACACTGCAGACGTATGGCTTCAAACCTGCACGCATGGACACACGCGTACAAACACACACTTAAAAACCAGCAACAAGATGCTGAAAGAAAGACTTGCTTTGGAATAAAGGGATATAAAAGCGTGAAGAAACAATGTGGTATTTGGTGAGGTGTTGGATTACAGTGGTTTGGCAAATGGCTCAAGTGTCAGCTTATTAACATGTACTATGTTGATTGAAAATACTTGTTTAGTTAAATAATTAAATTATCTGTAGTTTGATAATAACATAACATTTTTGTTTTTGTGTCTGAATGTTTTTAGTCCACAACCTTGTGAGTTATATGTGCCTACACTGGCTTTTTAGTTGTAAGGGTGCAGCCAGCAGTGAACTAGACTGACAATCTTAAATGACAAGGATAAAGCCAGATAAACCTGACAACAAACACAATGAGCATATGCATTGCAGGGATTTTTGGTGAGCTGGCTCTGTTCGCTGAGACCTTCATCAACACCTGTGCTGGATTTATGTCTGCCAGCTACCTCAGCCTGAGGACAGCCGCAACTTCAAGGTAAACAGCTCATCAAGGTAAACAAGTGTTGATGCAGGGGCTGAGGGGAAGAAGAGTAGGACTAACAATTCACTTCCTCAAGACAAAACAGCGTATATTATAGCTAAAGTGGACATGCTTTATGTATTAAATAACTACAGCTGAACAACCATGTATTCATCCGCAGTGTAGTGATTTTAGCAGGCTACCATTATTATAACTATTATTATTACTACTCACTAGATTCCCCCCAAAAAACAGCACAAAAGTTACATATGTTTTGCAAAGACCAAGTGATTGTTTGCAAGAGAAAATCAGTCCTTAAAACAGCATGTCTCATAATATATGTAATTTCATTGCCAGATTCCAGATTTTTTTCATCTTTGAAATAATGCCAGCAGCAAACAAGACCAACAGGCACATTTCCTTCTACAACATCTGCAGTGTGTTTTCAGTCTAGTTCATCCTAAGGGCAGCCAGGAGGAAGAGAGACAGATGGAAGCTCAGATCTTCACCAGTAATCAATCAGTGAAATACTGTGCATGGACACTGATGTTTCACCAGACTCTCACTGGCCCTCATTTATCATTCTTGCGTAGAAATGGGCGTATTTTTGTGCGGAGATTATGCTTACACTGTTCTCAGCGCCTGATTTATGAAGCTGTGCGTACCTTTGAAATCCAGGTGTACGCACCACCTGGTGTTGATAAATGCGGCGGCTGAAAACGTGCGTAATTTTAATGAAACGCCCCCAATTATTCAAGCTTCAGGACGCTGCACCCAGGACTTCACGGCAGGGACTGACGGAATACGGCAAGAAATACATGGTTTGGAGCAGGAAAATCCACAAATTAAAACTTCAGCCAGTGCTGGAGTCAGGGGGACCGCCACGCGCTGTCAACTTCGCTGGAGCGGACCAGTGCGCTGTCAGCCCCAGAGGAGGACGCGCTCATCCCGGAGGAGCAGGGCACGGGCCAAGAGCCTCGCTGAGCCGCTTACTTTGATGAACGGAGGACATACGGAAAGATACGGGGCGGTGTACCCCCAGCGTGCAAAGCAAGCCTTCATAATGTTTTGTGGCTTTGGGAAACAGTGCTCTGCGCTGTCCTGGGACCATTACGCACGGACACGGATCTGGACTCGCACGGACTTGGATCTGACCATCCGCGGTGTAACGTTTCTTGTTCAGAGTGAAACATTGTCCAAACACAATGATGAGCTGCACCACGTCTGTACCACCTGTTTGTGGAGCGCGTTCTGTGCAAACTAGAAGTTTTTGTCTGTTCCTAGAATTATAAATTGGCTACTTGTGGTGCTCCAAGAGATTTAGCTCTGCTAAAACGCCCATCAAAGTTAAGTCCCAAATAAGCTCCAAATGAAAGAATGTTGCTCTGATAAAAAGCTGCTCCATCACCTCCGGGACTGGGCCAGGACCCAGGACTGACCCAGGACTCAAACATGAACAGAGATCAGCATGCCAGAGTCTGGGGACGCGGGGCCTTTAGCGGGAGTGTCGGTGCTCGCTGTGCGGTCATAATATAAAGTTTGTCTTATAATAAATGCAGGGCTTTGTGCGCGACATGTCTGTGGCCCCTCACCTAAAGGCCGTGGGGCTGTGTCCATTTCGGCAGCCAGTCTCAGTGCTTCAAGCCATCCGCTTATGCTCTTCGTTGTTTTAACATTTTTTGCTTGTAGCCTTTTCATTTGAAGGTACACATTTTATTAAAAGCAAACCCAAATAAAAGGCACCAAAATCTACGATAAAATAGTTCAAATACAAATCAAAGCATGTTCTGACTGCTCAATAGGCTGCATAAAGTCCGTGTTGCTCAAATATAAACACCCAAATTAATGTGTCAAACGTTGTTTCTGTTACAGTGGGTCATAATATATCATGTATTTTAGTTTGTCAGTGCGTTTTGTGCTGTTAGGAAATGATTTCTGCTCTATTTCGGCTCTAACTCAAAACTTGCGTACATGTACACCACCTCCTGAGCTGGCGTAGGATTTGAGCGTGCCGTACGCCAACGTCCATATTGATAAATGTCAAAGTCACCGTGGTTTTGGGCGTACGCCAGGTGTACGCTGGAAATTTGGTGTACGCACTTTTGATAAATGAGGGCCACTGTGTGTGTGTGTGTTTGTGTTAAAGTTAGAGCAGAATCACACCTTGGTGGGCCCAGATGTGCCGCTGAAAGTCACTGCTATTCTTTAGGAAGTAGGAGTCACAGTAGGGGCACTTCTCTGCACGCTGCACCATCAGCCCTTTACCCTGCACAGGTGGTGCGTCTGTCCGATACAAACACACAAACACAAAAAATGACATTGCAACCTTGGAAATGTTCCTGAACTTAGCTATGTGACTAGCTATTTATTCCAGTCAGGTGCGATAAAGTAACTCTGGTTCAAAGCAGCAAAAATGCATTTATTATCTTAATTAACCTTAGTCCACAGTTATAAATAAAAATGATTCCCCATAATGTACAACACTGCCTTCTACAGAGTATAATCACAATGAGACACCTAAAGTCATAAATAGGAGATGTCATACTATAAAATTAGTAGAAACATGCCAACTACAGAGCAAGAAAAAACCTTTCAGCCTAGAGGTTGAATTTGGCGCCCAGGGGAAATGTTAATACTCACACTGGGTCTTATGGTGGGGTTTGAATTTGTTTTTTAATGTATGTGTGTTGTAATCTATCTATCTATATGTGTGTGTTCTTTACCAGGATGAGCTGTTTTTATGTGGCGTTTTAGTCTGTGCTCTGGACAGATGTGCTGGCATACGGGACAAGTCACAGTCTTCCCCTGTAAACAACCATAAGACAAAAGGCATGTTGATCAAACACATGTAAAGTTTCATTGAGGTACACTAGACAAAACATGTATTGACATTTAATTAAAGTATTCTCCCAGGTCAAGGTCTAATGGAATATTTCTCCTCTGAGGTAGTCAAGGAGGCAGTACATACTCAAACTGACTGGTTACCTGTTCCTGGTGCGTCCTCAAATGGGCTTGAAGCTTGTATTTGTCCGGTGTGGTGTATTTACAGCCGGGTTCTGAACAAGGCAGCAGCAAGCCACTGTGCTTCTGGATCTGGTGCCGCTTTAAAGAGCTTTTGGTGATGGACGAGTAGCTACACTTTGAACAGTAATGCGAATGCTCCTTGGTGTGTGTGCGTACATGGACGTTATAGTGGACTTTGTACCAGAACAGTTTACCTGTGCAGCAGAAAGAAAAAAAACACGATTTAACACTCAAGCAAGACAGAGGAAAGGCTACGTAATAAAAATAATATGTAAAATGCAAAAACAAATAAATGAAATAACAGGACAAATCATCATCTCACCACAGTATTGACATTCCAGCTCTCCGTAAATTTTCCTGAGCCGCTGGAAAGACTCCATATTAAGCCGAGTCTTCTGAAGAGACGAGAACACCTGCTGGAACGCACTCTGGCGGGAAACATCCGACACCTGCCAGAAAGAAGAGAACCAGTCAGACCGCCAGGAGCAAAGCTAACGAGGAGAAAGTCTACCGCATGAGAAGATTAGAAGATAGAGTTTTCAACTGTACTGAGCAATACTGGTGTGTTATCATTTCTTTTATTTGCTATTAATGCCATTAATAAGTTATCATCTTTAGATTGCAATCATTGCCCTTTCTATATGTACAAAATAATATTTCTTTGGGTGGATAATCAATAAATTAGACATACGGTATCTGTCTGCTGATGGCAAAATAAAAGTCTTGTAATTTAAAAGAACACAGAGGCAACTAATTAGTGACTTCCACTGTAGAATTTAGTTCTGACATTAAAGGTGCAACATCATTCGATTAACTGATTAAGCCATTAATCTATTAGTCCGATCCATCGACAGAAAATGAATCTGCATCTATTTTGATAATTGATTATTCATTAAGTCAGTCAAGTAAAAAATTACATAATTTTCTTGTTTGAGCTTCTTAAATGTGAAAATGTGCTGCTTTTCCTTGATGAAACATTATATTAAATTAAATGTTTTTGTTGGTCGGTCAAAATAAGTCACTTGATGGCATCGGTATGGGTTCTAGAAAATAGTGATGGGCATTTTCTGATGTTTAATAGGCCAAATGATTAATCTAGAAAAATAACCTTTAATTGCAGTGCTACAGTATCAGACACTACTCTCCCTCTCAAGTACCTGGAATTAATTTACCTCTTCTGACTGTGGAGTTTGTTTCTCTTCTCCTGGAGGTGCCGATGGCAAAGATGCATGTGCATTCTCATCAGCTGGGTGTGTGTGTTCTTCAGTGCTCTCCTTCACGAGAGGGGTGTCAATGCTCTCTGAGGATAAAGAAGTCTGTGTATTGTCTGCAGGGGTGTGTGAGTCCTCTGTGTTGTCCTGCGACCTCGTCCCAGCTGTTGCTTCATCATGTCTGTCAGAGGCAAGTGTGGTCTCCACAGAAATCGCTTGATGGAGCTGTTCTAGGGCACCTCTCAATTCTCCGTCTTTCACCGTCTCTCCCTCTATCACCTGTCCTTTGTCTGCACCTTCGCCAAGATAATTCACTTGTCCATCCGCCTTTTCCCGCTCCCTCTCTTTGCTCGCTGCTGCTATTAGCTGCTCCCCTTCCCCTACATCATTTCCTCTCCTCTCCTCTCTCGTCCTCTCATCTTCGCCCCCCCCATCTATGTGTTCTTCCTTCGTCCCATTCTCTTCATCTTCCCTCTCCTCGTCCCCCCTCATGCCTCCTCCAGGCTGCATCAGATAGTAGCTGTTGTTGATGCAGTCGGTGAAGGCCTGCAGCTGGTCCAGCTCAGGGTGAGACTCTATCAGGTGACTCTTAAGTCTTTGGGAGCTGACAAACTTCCCGTCACACACGCAGCACAAGTACATGAAGAGGTGCTTCCTGACGTGAGCAGTGAGGGCAGCCAGCTTGGTTGCAGCATGGTCACAGAGGAGGCAAGCGAAGGGACGCTGGGGCCCGTGGACCAACAGGTGGCGCTCCCGCTCTAGCTGGTTCTTAAAACGCCGGTTACAGGTGGGACAGTGGTAGAGGAGCTGTCTGAGGCCCTGACGAGTCTTTAACCTAGAAAACATAAACAGATTTGAAGGGCAGATGTGTCGGGTTGGTTGTCAGGGATAAACAGCTAAGCAAGGTCACATAATTGGATGCTACGTAGTTCAAACCTGAGTTGCTGGTAACTTTGTTGGACAGCAGGGTCCTTCAGGTTATGCCGTTTCTCCATGTGTTTCAGCAAATTCTTTACATCTGAGTATTTCTTCTCACAAAAGCTGCAGTGCTGCTTCACCTTCAGATGGACTCGCTCTATGTGGACCTGCATTACCAGGAACACAGAAAAACCCAGAAAATGTATGTGGATGTAGAAACCAGCATCAGAATCAAACATCAAAAGTGAACAACAAACAAAAATACTTCTACAACCAAAAACACAAAATCATACGAATAAAAATGTATTCTGTATTGAAGATAAGTGGTAACACAAAATAAAAAACAACCTAACCCTGATAAAGGGAGTCCACATTGTATAATGAAGCTTTCATGTTAATAGTAATTATACCAAGGATACAACAGTATTGCTAATATCAATAAAAGTTAAAAACAACACCTTGAGGTGCCCTGGGCTGAGGCAGTTGAAAGGACAGTGCTGGCAGCTGAACTTCTCTCCTGTGTGCTTCCTCAGGTGAACATTCAGGTTGGCTTTGAAGGAAAAACCAAGTAAGGTCAGTAAGTATGCAGCTTTTACAGGAATTACACATGGTTTGTGAATGCAAGTTTTCTAATTTTATTTAAAGGCTGCAGACGCTTCCAGTCAACTATATTTGTATACGCTTCAAGTAATTTCAAGACTTATCCAGTCTTCCTGATTATAGTAGTCATTAGCACGAATTGCGAAGGTACTTGATTCTATATTTGAAGGAGAAGTGAAGACATAGTAATGTCTCTACAGCCCCCTGCACGCAACAATTTGATTCTGTCTCACTGTCTAAGAATCTAGCTGAAACTTCTGTGTGGACTTGAGGACAGTTTCTCCTGTGTGCCGGTGAGCCTTAAATTACCTTTGATGGCTGATGCATAATCACAGTGTGGACACTGGAACGGTTTCTCCTGTGTGTGTGTCCTGAGGTGGGCGATCAGCGAGTGTCTGAATTTAAAGATCTTATTACAGAACTCGCAGGCAAAGATCTTCAACTGGCTCTGAAGTAAACTGGGAGACAGAGAGCAACAATATTACATTACACTAGTTGATCAATGTCATTGTAGTTGCTATTGTGGCAGTGGAGATTGTTGTTGATCTTGCTGATAAAAATACATGAACTTCAACTGGCTCTAGGCTGCACAGAAATTAATATCACCAATAAGAATCTAAACTAATGCTTCAAAAAATAGGAAAGCAGCGGCACATTCTGTTAGTTTTTTTTATTTTATTTAATTACATTAGTGTATGGCTTGTAGTTTACACAAGAGCATTCAGCTACATCTTCTATAAAATAAAGCCACAGTTTTACATTTAATTAAATATTCATACAGTACTTGATAGCATCTTGCTTGATAGAATATTCCTGGAAGCCTCTGCTTGCTGCTGCTGCTGTTGTTGTTGTCGAGGATGTTGTGGAGGCCGGGTCCGAACTAAGAATAGAAAACAAAGGACATCAGAAACTAAAAAAAGGGCTTTACAAAAAAATGTATGCATGCACATTTGTTAAGTCAACTCTCACTGTCAGATTTTGTTGTTTGTCACATTCAAAGAATTATAGCAGAGATGTGTTGATATATGATATATTGAATATATTACCTTCGCTCCTGGTCTGTTTTAGGGTTACCTTCGCTGGCTTCACTTGCAAGGTCTTGTGATTGACTGTGTAAGACTGCAGACTGCTGACAGCCCAGAAAAATTCAATAAATAAACCCATATTGTATTGGGATTCACAGATCAATTCAAATTAAATAGAGACAAAGACAAGACAAAACACACACTGCAACATTTTATCACAGAATTATCACATTTGAAATGCAGTTGAAATCCTAAAATGCTAAAGCAATGCATATTTTAGAAAGAAAATGTTTGTATTTGCTTCTGATCAACAGTGGTCACCAGTAACAGACTGTTGGAAGTTTTTACAGAGATTATGTTTTTGGTATAAAATAGTTTCTATATGAACTGCTCACTAAAATGTGCACTGTCCCGAGTAACTGAGAAACTATTTCTGTTAAAAGAGATGTAGTTTTGATTGTAGTTTTTTACTGTTGTGAGCAGACCAAAGGAAATTTTACACACACCATACAATATCAGGGTGGAAACCAAAACTCAGCAAATCTCTGGGCAAAAGCAACCCAAACTGTCTGTCAGGCTAGATGCTATAAGAGACAAGTGTGTTCTTGTGCTTACCTGAGGTTGAGCCTGGATGGCCGTGGACTCCGTTTCTGCTGAGCGGTCCTCTACTGGAACCATTTTAGAAACACCTGTTGAATTAAAGGTAACATCTTATAAAGTATGTTTTCTACAACAGACAAGTCAGCTGCTAGCTAAAATGTAAAAACTAGCACAAAAATAAAGTTACAACTAACCTGGAAAGGTTTCATCTTCTGTGAGAACAACACTGATGACTGACTTTTTGTTTCCTGTTGCTTGGCCTGCTTCTTTGGGGATGCGGCTTCGGTTAGTTCTCAGGTATCTTAAGCTGCCCACATCTTCACGCAGAGAACAAGAAAGGGTCAGACTGCTAAAATCATAAAACCAAACCTGAACCCTATTTAAACACATTTAGGACAGTTTTCTTATGAGGCAGAGTACAACTGAGAATTTATGCAGGTAAAATACCTGTAGATATATTTTAACTAGTTCCAACAAAATAGTTAGGGCACACCACTACATATTAGCACCACTAATCACTCTCAGTATAATTTCTTTACTGTTTTTATATGATTTACAGTCCAATTCACCCCTAGCTTTGCTTTCACAGATCACATTCAGGAGCGATTTTCAAAGCTGCAAGTAGGTGTCTCTCCTGGTAAGATTTCATTTGAAGAAACCATACCCTGATCTTAAACTTACCCTTTTCTCTCACAGGCACCGGTCTTGCCGAGTTTTGTTGCGTTTTGTTTGGATCTGCTGCCTCAGGATCCAAACTCCCACAACCTTTAACTCCTGCTCCACCACAGATGCTCCCTGAAAATGATTCTATTAATAAGAATCACTTGAATTGCCATGTACAATAAATATATGTCAATGATATTCTTCCACTTTCCCACCAACATCTGGTAGTTAACATAGACGTATGGATAATTCCCAACATGCTCGTTAAGACCGGCCCAACATCTGTTCTTTGTATGCCTCTTTGGCACGTATGAATGTTTCCTTTTGCAGGTTAATTTCACTCCTCACCATTCTCCTCTTCGTCCTCCTCCTCTTCCTCTTCTCTCAGGCAGATGTGTTTGAGGATCTGTCGTCTGTTGCAGAAGGAGCGATGACAGTTCCTACATTCCAGCCCCAGTTTCCCGTCGTGGCTTTTGCCTAGCAGAAAACAAAAAAAGAGCCAGTTTAAACGTTATGTAAAGAATTATGGGATGCACATAAATGGCCACAGTACTACCTTCTATTATGCTACATTGTCTGTCTCCCTTCTCCTTATTTCCTTCTTCTTCTCTTTGAACATTATCCTCTGGAGAACGGGTGGAGTCATCCTTGCCCTGTGTCAAATCCGTGCGTATCTTCTTCTTAGAGCCTTTCGGTCGTCCTCGTTTTCGCTTCAATGGGCTCTCTGTGGGCCAACAAGACAGCAGAACAGACAAGAATGAATAATAAGCTTATCTCAGAAACAATTATTTTCTGTGCAGCCAAAGCCTGATATACTGTAGCTTTCATCTCCATTGTTATAACAATGGAGATGAAAGCTCAACTACAATGAAAAACAGAAAAGCTCTTTAATTATCTTATAAATAATTTTGTAAAATGAATTTGATAGGGATTTGAGTCCAATACAGTACTATATTAACATTCATGGACTGAGAATCAGGTTCAATTCATCTCTGAATAAGTGAACAAAGTTATAATGATCATGAAATATTTTTATTTAAAATTTCTTATATGATCTTGTGATTGTAATACTGGCAGTAGCATGCTAATCTAACCTGCTGGCGTCTCCTCAGGCTCTCCAACAAGGGGCTGCAGTGCTATAATGATTTCATCAGCAGGCACCTGCTGGGGGTGCAGCTGGGTGCAATGGATCAACAGCTGAGAGCGACTTGGAGAAAAGAGGTTGCACAGACGACACATAAACACAGAACCAGCTGGAAAGACAGGGAGGAGAAAGATGGAAGATCAAGAGGCAGAGAGAGGGAAACAAACAGAGTCAATGGAGCAACTTTTGTTGTTAGGAATCATTATACCCTAATTTCCTCATCCTGATATTCCAGGCTCCACCCTTCACTGATCTGCAACATCTAATGGAAACTGGTCTTTCTTTGGCATGACAGAAATTATTTAACCTAAGGTGCCAAATAGACAAATTAATAAAAACTCTTTCCCTTACTTATAACATGTATTATGTCATCTTTAGTGTGTTTATGTGTAGTTATAAATGTTGAAATTGATGACAGTTACTCCTTTTTTCTTCTTTTTAATTTCTATATTATGCATACAACTTGAGTAAGAGGTCAAACATAGGTAGGAAATTAGGGAAATGGAAGTTGTGTGCCACATATTGCTGCTTATATCAGAATCAGAATCAAAATCAGCATGTATTAGCTGCAGAAATTGATAATAAAAGGATTATTGAATTTTTACTGTGTTTACCAGTCATCTGGTTTCTATTGTTTCACAATCCACCTCTAACAGAACACCAAATAATATTATTCACCATCAATCCAGTTGGCCAGCAGTCTTGTTCGCACTCATTCTCTTTCAAGTTAGATACTGAATATCAACATTTTATAGGTTTTATGTATTTGACTTATATGGATTATAATTAATAACATATTGCAGTTCAGTTCATCTAGCTATCTTGAACTTGTCAGATTTTTCAAGTGATGTAGCTTTCCTTTCTTTCTTTTTGTGAAGCTGGCCAACATTATAAAGAACCAATGAAAATATGAGCTAGAGTTAATTTTGAGTTTTCGTCAAAGTATTTCCGTTTTAAGGCAGTTAATCTGTCTTTCTCTACAAAATCTGGTGCTGTCTCAACACTTTAATTACAATTTATCAGTCAGAGCCACATCATCATTGAACTTGAGGACTGACGTTACTTTGTGCATTCAGTGGCATTTACGTCAAACTCCATGTAGACTCCTTGCACCTATGTTGCAAAACGAAAAGTCTGTAATAATGTCTACAGCGTGAATAAAACATTAAAGAATAATCAGTGCGTTTTAAAGACAGCACGTTTGTTTATTTTGATTTGACCCAAACTAACATGAAGACCCGACAAACATATTCGAGTGGAAGCTAGCCAAAATCCTTACCTGCTTTTTGTGCGTCCATGTCTCCAGCGTCTAAACAACAAAAGAATACTAATTTACCGAGAAAGCTGAGGCATCACACGACCAAATACCATCCCTAAATTTGGATTTAGAGCATACTTTCACATTAAGTACGTAGAAATTTCTGTCGAATCTGCCACACAAGTCCTTTAAACTAGCGGAACCGGGGGGACCAAGTGACACTGTAGCCGACAGAGCAGCGCCCTCTGTGGCTGGAGGACTGTACTGCGGCTGAGAAGGGAACTGCAACGATCCCAAGTTCAGTTTTCTTCAAAGAAACATATTTTGGCCGAGGATTTCTTTACTAACATCTTAAATTTGTTGTTCATTGTGTAAACAGGCCTCAGCACTGTTGTCATAGACTTTTAGAATGAGATGTAGGAGTAGATTTGTGTCTTAAAGTATCTAATTATCAAGCTACACTGTGAACAAAATAGTCAGATTACTCTCTTGTTATCAGATATAAAACAAAGTAATCACATTACTCTCTTGTTATCAGATATAAAACAAAGTAATCACATTACTCTCTGTTTATCAGGTTACTTTGTGTGAGACTAAATTGTTGGGCTTCTGTAAATAACTTCAGAGTATGGTCTAGACCTGCTCTTTATGAAAAGCGCTGTGAGATAACTGTTGTTGTGATTTGGCACTATATAAATAAAATTGAATTGAATAATCAAATTAATCTAGTTATCAGGTTACACTCTGTGAAAAACAGTAATCAGATTACTCTTTAGTCATCAGGTTACACTGACAAATACAATAATCAGATTACTCTTTAGTCATCAGGTTACACTGACAAAAATAATCAGATTACTCTCTGGTAGTGTTGTAGTCAACACCGCCCAAACCGAGACCAAGTCAAGGCCAAGACCAGAGTTTATCTGGACTGAGACTAGACCAAGACTTTTAGGGGCTGCAAGTCAAGACCAAGACCGAGGGAGGGTGAGACCGAGTCAAGACCAGTTCCTCACACTACATGACACACAATAAAATGAGGAACGAGATTGCTTTATATGAACAAGATCATAGGTACTTCAAAAATTGATCTGAAAGATCCAAATTTCCATTAAACCACCCACATGCAAACACTAAGAGCTGAAATCAATTTAATCATCTTTATTCAGCACTCCTTTTCCATTTTTATCATCCACTAAACAGTAGGGCTGGGCAATATGGCCTAAAATGTTATCACAATAAAAAATGTCATGTCATTTGATATTGATAAGTAACATAATAAATGTCAAATCATTATTTCTTTCAAATTTAAAGGAAGATGGTCTTTAGGGTCAGAACAAACACTTGACGCCAAACAGTGGATCACTTCAAAAATCTGAGGTGGAACGTTAAAAACTATATTGAAAATATTTATTTTCAACAAAAATGCATTACTTAAATTAAGTAAAATATGTTTTTCAGTCCCTTTTCCTCAACATAATAGATATTGATAAATTAAGTGCTAATTTATTTGTGATTTAAATGAATGAAATCAAAGAGTGTGTGTGTGAAGGGGGGCGGAGAGAGGTGACAGCTGTTAACGATACATTTTTAATCAGCGTTATTGGTTGCATTTGACGCAATAAGTTATACATCCAAAATTAGGAAGTTAACAAATAAATCAGACAAGGCAAAAGCAATTTATTGATATTCAGAAAAGTTATGGTCTTGACTGGTCTTGAAATAAAATCCCGAGTCCTCTATGTTCGAGACCGAGACAAAACCTAGTACATTTATTTTCACTAGTTTCATTTTTTTTTAAAAACGTTCCTTGTAAAAACAAAAGCTTGAGTTTGAGTTTGACCACAATAGAAACTGTGGCAAAACCCACAATTTTACAACTTACTGCTGCCCATATATTGTACAGAGTGACACAGTAGTCCTCCTTAAATAGAGTGAGACATCATATTGAAGTCTAGGAATATGAAGAAGACTCTGGATTGAATTATTCTTGAATTATTCCTTCTCCCTACACGGATTACTACATTGCAAAGTAAGTGCAAACCTGAAAACTCATAGTTAGATGGTCAGCACAGGTAAAATTTTGATGAGTGCACAATCAAAGCTTGATGTGGTGAAAAAAGCAACCATTTAAATAAAAATGAATGGGGTACAGGAATTTAAGGAAGGTTTTACAGTCAATTAATATAAATCAGTGTTTGGCAATTTATGTTTGTTTCCAGCAGAATGGAACTTAGTAATTCGGCAAAACAGGGATTTATATAGGCACTGCAAAACTGACAGAAGGATTGATGAACAACTATTAAAATATGGGGACAATGACAAAGCCTTTATTAAACAATTCAAGAATTTACAAACATACAAACATTTACAGCATTTGTTTTTACATAAAAAAGTGTCAGCTCAGGCCAGTCCCAGTGATTAACAATAGCTAAAGACTACCAAGCACACACAGATTTTCAAAGAAACACACACACACAATATAAACAAGTAAACTGCAGCCAGTTTCTTTAAAAAAAGTAAAGCTTTCAGTTAAAGTTGGTAGATCCTCTTTCCTCTCTAAATCTCTCTTGCTTCCTCCTTTATTTGAATTCTACACCCTCTGATATAATTTCTTTCTCACAAATTGTTGTTCAGGACATCAGTTCAGGCTGACGATGTTTTTTAATAACATAGACGATGAGGAGACTATCATAAGCAACCTATTAATATATGTAAAGTGCATGCTCTATCATCACCAAAACAATCAATTTTGAATGAAAAATTAAAGAAGTGTCAGAAGCAGTTGGTTAAATGCATCATTCAGGAACAATACAAATAAATAAGTAAACGCCACCCCACAATAAAATATTTAATATGATACTGTAACCTATTCTAGAGGATGTGATGATGTACAGAAATATATGTGCTAAGATTAGCCAAACATCTCGATGTATCCATATGTATTAGATCAAAACTGAGTGATTGTGTCATCAACTGCTGATAAAATGAAAATACCTCCCTGACAAAGGAACATAAAAAAATATATTTCTAATAACTACAATGATTTTTTTTTTTGGTAGGCATTGAATGGGAGTAGTTCAACCTGGCCTCTAGGAGAATGAAAGTGATAAAAAGCGATACCTCATTTAATATTATTTACAACTAGTTTACATCTCTCTCTCATTTTAGAATGTGTAATAATGTAACTGTAATTATTATCATTTCTTTTTTTATAATACACATGAGTACTCTAAACCTGGGTTGATGTTTCCTTCTGTGGGTGTCAGTAAACAGAGAACAATATAATGCACACGCTGATATGTAAACATGTAACCTGATCACAATGAAGTCATATTAAAACAGTGACTGTGACAGAACCAAATGAAGGCGATATGTTTACCAAAATGCTTCATCTAGCATTTTAGAAGCTGAAAATGAGCCCTTATTTCTCCAGTTATAGGCTTCAGAGAAACAGCAGGAATAATTTAAAAGAGAGGGTCAACTTTTTTGTCACTAATTTTTTGTATTTGATATTAATATTGTTTGAGTTCTGTGTTTCAGCGTTTAAGATTTATTCTACAAATTGTATTTTTAAAGTGCCTAAAAGATTTTTCTTGCAATAAAATAATCAAAATAGCACTCATGTACCTCTTCATGTAATTTCATACCGTGATTATGGTGAAGGTAAAGTTGAAGAAAAAAACATATTGAACATCTGTACAAAATAACGAAAATACACAAAATATCCAATATGATTTCAGGTTTATACATCAGGTATAAGTCATCATAAATCAGTCCTACACCAAATCTACCTAGGTATCCTCATAGTTGCATACTATGGTTTTATTATGTTGAAAATTTGAAGATGATTCATAATTCTCATCACATTATCCCTGACTTAAATCCCTGTGTCTTTTCCAGAACTATCTAATAAAACAGATGTGCCTCTACAGACCCTAACGTTTTAAGTGTATCTCTCTCCCACGCCCATCTTTGCCACCTTTCTTCACAGTAAACCATGGAGCAGACATGCCAATAAAATACTATTTAAGACCAGAATACATTACAAACAAGGGAAACAAGCTGTGTTCGAATAAAATTGCTTTAAAAATATTTTAAAAGTTCTCAGGCCCAGTGAAGCCCAATGAGTGTTTTTTTTAGTTTTTAGTGTGTGTCACTGAACATAGTATTTCAGTGACACAAGGCTTGTTTGGCTGGATTCCTGAGAGCATTTGTTGAAGGGTACAATATGTCTGAGTGTGACTTTATGTGTGTCTTTGTGTGTGCGCTCACATGGTGCAACATTTGTTCTTGTGTGCGTGAGAGTCTTTGAAGCGGAGCCTCTGCTTCGATCGATATTTCTCCAGGTAGGTTAGCTGTTTACTGTTGATGGCTCCACGACGCTTCCTGAAACACACATAAAGACAAACGGTGTATGGGACATTATGGGACATGAGGAGACTCATAATGTATTCTCCGTTTTTCTCGTTAGTTCATCGCTTACATAATAAAAAGGATCCCTATCATTTTGTTAATTTATTGCTCTGCATGTGCTCTTCATTTAGCACCACACATGTGACAGCAGAGCACCAGCTTTCTAGAACATTGCCTTCTTTGATACCACCACCGGATGGCACCAAAAAAAGAAATTATAACCTGAGAGCAAGTTAGCCTTCCTCCACTCACTCTACTGTGTGTTTTATTCCTGTGTATTTAAACTGATTGAATAGTTTACAACAGCAGTAATTATTGAAGAGAATGGCAGAAAAGAAAGGAAAGGTGGAAGAGAGGAGGGAAATGGAGATAACAATAAATTCACACTATAAAACACAGCTTGTGGTGTACAGATTTATTCCTGAACCGGGTTAAGCATTTTACACATTAAACAAAGCTTTCTTGTGTCCATATATTATATACAATGCTTGTATGTTGTTCCTCAAACTAAGTGATTTAGATAAAGGCATCTGCCAAGTGAGTAAATGTGAATGCAAATTTTAAAAATAAACATTGTGATTCAGTTGTTCCAGCTTTTCTAATATACTGCTGTTATTTCTGTTTCTCCATGAAAAGGATGTAGTGTATAAATGTACTTACTGTCTGATGAGTTGAATAGCATCTTCATACTTCATCCCGCTCTCTATCAGAGCCAGAGCAACCAGCACAGGAGCCCTGTGTGCATAAAACATAGAGTCATGTCTATGTCTGTTTGAGTCTGATGTCTGAGTCAAAATAATGACTGTGTATCTGTATATGTGAAAAAAAGTGCTGTTTAGAAAGGTTACACCAACTGTTTTATCTCTCATTAGCCTACTAGAATCTATCGGTGTAGAAATATCAATGCCACTAAAGCAATATGCATTATCTTTTTGAGCCACAAAATTGTGGTGTGACTGTAATCCAACCAGTCTGACCTAGTTTTATACCAGAAAAATTATACCGGTTTTGTCTTACTGTGTGATGTCTTTATTTCATAATTTTTCTGCTTTCTCTGCATGTTAATCTCTGCTGCCCTGTATATGTTTGTCCATGTAACTTCATCTCCCTCTCTTTGATTTAGTTCAGACAAAAACTGTGTATGATTTTTTTTTTTGTTTTGTTATTGTTGCAGTTTGGTGTGTCGCTCACCTTCCCAGTCCAGCCACACAGTGAACAGCCACGCAGCATCCTGGATCCTCCTGAAACTTCTTCTTCAGCAGACTCAACCAATCGTCAACTAGCTTACTGGGGGCCGGGGCTCCGTCATCAAACGGCCAATCCTAAAAAGAAAAGCAGAACAGATACTGTACTTCAGTATTTTATCATAGGCTGACTGAGTGTGTACGTGCATGTTTAGTGCGCGCTCACCACCACATTGATGCCGTCTTTCTCCAACGATGTCTTATCATAGGTGATATCACAGACTCGAACAACTGTGGTGGCACCGAAGCGCTTCAGGTCCTGAAAGGGCAACAGTGGTAGGAGATACACAAGTACTACATCAATGCAATTCAGTACAAATGTCTATTAGTAATCAGCAAAGGAAAACAAAAACAATTCACTGACAGTGGTCTGACAACATGCAAGTTTCTTACCTCTATGAAGGAGCTGAGTGTGCTGTCTGTGGGGTTGTGTGTGATAAGGAATCTCATGTTCTTGTGGCACAGTTCCACTGGAGCTGGACGGTTCATGGCGGCTAGTGTGACCTTTGACATCCCAGGATGACCTCTGACCTTTAGGTGTGAGCAGTTGGTCATTAGTCATAAGCTTATAAACAATAATATCATGATGGACTTCATACAATGAAAAAATGTCAACAGCATGTCAAATACTTTTGAGCCACATTTGGTGCATCTTTTAAGATCTTTAAGACAATTGCTTATAAAAAAAAATTAAAATTACACCACTTGAAGTCAGGGAAAGGTTTTAACTATTTATCACATTTACCTCAAAGTTAAAAGGCGTTTTACTACACACACCTGCGATTTTCTGGATTTGTCACAACCCTTGCCCAATAAGTATTACAATCATCTACTGTACGTATGACACCATGACCCTTTGACATGCCACAGTAGGAAAAACACATGTGAATATAAGAAAAATAATGATGGCTAAATTCCATTTACTGCTTTTGTTTCAGGATCCTATTATTGTTCCCCTGTCACACTGCCACAGCTTACTGGGATACTTGAATACAACTGAGTCCTTCTTAATGTTAATAGTAATGTTACAGTGTGTTTCCTACTCTGACATGTCAAAAAGGGCCTACTCAGCACAACCTGGCAACACACAAGTTTGACTTCTCTAGGCTGCATTACTGCAGCTTTTTGAAATGTTTTTAAATGCAACCAAACCTGTAACAGTCTTAAGACATCTCAAAACCCTTACAGTGTCTTTATATAAGTGTCATGGAATGTAGAGTAAAAACAAGCAAATCTAGAAATAGGACAACCATGTTCAAAGAGAGACCATACTGCAGTTAAAGGCCCTACACCCCCACAGGTGTTTACTAATATGTGTGGGTACAGACTGTAATTGACTGACGTCTTGCTCTTTCTTCAATTACACTTGGTAAGGGGGACAAATCACACCTCTATCTATTTGTACATTGGGTTTTGACCTCATGTAATTCCCATCATGGCTCTCTGGCAACGTCAATCTAATTAACCAGAATAACTGAAAACACCTGTGTGCCTTTGCAAAAAGAAATTTATATGAACATTCTGTATAAAACAAAATGCAGGTGATGTATCAATCACTAATCTAACTTTTGTGCATTTTATGATTAAAGTTAATACACTATTGGATGTAAACAAAAACAAATACAGTGTGACAGAATTGCAGCTGTCAATGTTGCAGATCTTTTTAGTGTCTCTTGTTGACTGGCATCTTAATTAAGGGATGCCTTACAATCCCCAAAGCACACAAAGCCACTATTTTAATTTATAGTACTGATAGTGTGATACAAGTCCTCACATGCAAGTAAACAATCAAGGAAGGTAACACAGTAAATGTGAATAAACTAAGCCAGCAGGTTGGGCATAACCGTCTGACTGAGGGAACTTGTCAATGCCAATACTGCTTATTCATTAACCTGTATAGCGTGCACTACACAAGTTTTGCAGCTACAGGTTTACACTTCCCAAGAACACAGGAGAGGCACATATGGTCACTCCCCTTCTCAGCAGCAATGGCAGTGGAATAAATACTGATGTTTTCTGTTATGACAATGTAAGCAGGGTGCCATGTGCCATGGGAATTTCACCTGTGTTATAACTGTCACTGCAACTTCTAAAAGACATGAAATAGCTGTGAAAATGGGGGAAAGAATAATGTATTTAAACGCAAGGCCTGGGATAAAAAAACATAAATCTATCTGCTATTGTAAAAAATCTTACATCCCTGGAAAGGCAAATCAAAAATTGGTTTCAGCTCATACTTGCCAAACTAAAAAAAAACTCCACAGAATCCTGTAATACCCAGTCACATGTGTGACACTAGTCAAGTGCTGGAGTTAAAAAGTGTTGTGGCATCACTATATTTAGCCAAGATCTGGTGACGAGTCACCCCTCACCTTTAGTTCCAGTTAGCTGCTCTGACTTAGATCAGGTTTCCAGGTGTCTCCAGTCTTCCTGTCCCTTGTGGAACGTCCTATTTGGAGACTGTTTATAGAAGTTTAAGGTATTTTCCCAATCCCGAGGTCCTGTTGTGTCGTAGTATCGTTTTACCCCATCAGTTGATTGTATCCAATAGTCCAGGAAGGTCAGCTCTCTCTCTGTTTGTCTCTTTGTTTTTATCTCTCTGATTGTCCAGTCCTTTTCTCTCTTTGTCTCTCAGTAGCTTTCTCTTTCCTTCTCTCCACTGTTAGCTATCAGTGCCAAGGCTCCACTTGTTACCCCATGAGATGGCTGGTTCAGAGGGCAAAGGCCAATGGTCTTTCAGGTTTCAGGGCCGCAGAACTGCATGGTGCAGCTTCATCCCAGGTAGGGTCTAAATGTGTTGGGCATGGCAATAGTCACCACTCCGTCGCACAAACTCCATCAACCAGCGATTCTAAAGTAAAATGAAGAAAATTAACTCTTAATAATTAGCTTTTTGAAAAACACATTAGTGAAGGTACAAAGAAAGTTTCAACAATTCAGCATTCGTTCCACTGTTCCAACATGGTACAGCAAAATCAGCCCATAGTGTATGGCAAAATATACTGACAGCCTTCATCTGCAATGTGGGGGCCAACAGGAGGGCTGATGTACATAAATAAACACACAAACACACACATGATCCTTGAAATAATTCAAAATGATTTTTTAAATTCCAACTTCTGCCAAATACCATATATTCAAGACAAATGCATGCACACACACACACACGCATGTACACACTCAATCACCTCATGAACTGAACTACAAAAGTGTCCCTACTTGCATGAAACGGACAAGGAAGCTGGGAAACAGATGACAGATGCAGCAAGAGCTAGAAAATCTAATACATGATGTGGCTCACAAAATATGGAAAATGTTATTAGATTAGTCTGCACAATATCAACTAAATTAAATTTGGCCTAAAGGGGAAAAAAAGACAAAGTCTGAAAACTGGAGTTCTATTTAATGTACTCCAAGAGGATTGTAAGTGTAGAGGAGTCGTGAAAATGAGGGCAGTTGCTCAGAGAAGGACAAAAGACCAAATATTGGAGAATAAACTTAAATAAAATAAAAGGGAAGGTTTAAAAAGGAAGGTTAGTTCACTTGATACTTGAGGTAGACTACGGCTGCCAACATTATAAATGATACATATTGGCCTTGGCTAGAAAAGTGGTTGCTGGCCAGTAAGCTTCATTCATCAATATATATTTTTATTTCTTTGGTTGTATCTTTAATGTATGTCAGATCACTACTAAAAATATGGAATATTTTGTCATGTAAACATACATCTGCAGTAGATGTCTGCAGAGACGTTTTATTATTTAGCGTGATTATAACAACTTAAAGTTAGGGTCCATTTAGCCAAGAAAATGTTGTGTTATGAATTTGTGTTTAAAAGCTCATTTTCCTTTATGGTCTGATGTAAAAGACAACAACACAATATGCTTTATTGGTTCAGTATGTTTTTTGGGAAATTAACGTCTGTCAGATAAATATCATGGTGGTCAAAGATGTAACCATCCTCTCACTCACATGCCCAAACATTCAGACAAACAACAGAGGAAGTCCAGAGGTACTCTGGATAATCTGTGGTCACCTCTTCACCTCAGCTCTGACAATACACACTCTCTCTCTCTCTCTCTCTCTCTTCATAATCACATGCCGACTTACTCACTAACTCTTCCAGAAGAGCGTAGTCTATTCCAGGTTGTTGACTATCTATAATTAGGAATTTATCCTTTGTTACCACTAATCAGGATAGAGGTCAATAATTTTCCATCCAGTCAATGCAAAGTGTAAAATGATTTATCTGATACAACTGAGTATTTATGGTGATGTAATTTCATGTAACACGAGCACAACCAAATTAAAACTGAGATTAATACTATAAAAACTAATTTGTATCACACAAATTAACATGGCAGAGGGCAAGGCAATGAATTCACTGAAAATGACAGACACAATAGGTATAAACAAGCTATAAAACATCTAAACATAAAATAAATGTAAATACTAATTCCTCAGAAGTACTAGGACAACTCACTTCGGGCATTTTGCTGACATCTAAAGCCAAGTGACTTAATATAAAAACAGCATCTAAAAGCATAAAGAAGTATGAGGGAAATGGCTAGACGGTAGCAGTAATTCCAATTAAAACTGTAAAGCTGATCTCCCCTGTTACCTTAGAGCTTAGTTTAGTTTGTAAAAACAGGTGCAACCCCAGTTTGTCGTCTGGCTGCTTCTCTGTCACGGGCTGGGTCAGGACCCAAATGAGTTAAAAATGGATTTTAGAGCTGCCGTTATATGTTGCAAACCTTTCTACATTACCTGCAATGTGAAACTGAATGAGACACAGTGAGCTTTTAGGGTAGTAGTAAAGACAACAACAAAGCAGGTTGGTAAATCCTGTTACAGCACATTAACCTACAGTGTCTTCCACTTAGAAGAGGTTGTCTGTGAAAGCTCCAATCAACAGTCACTCTGAATTGTGCTAAATCCCTAAATTTGAGTTGTTCCTGAAGGCCTGCAGTATACAGCCTCTCCTCTAACCCCAGTGGACAGCTTGGCCGCTGAACAGGGAAATCCACAAAACATTGACTGGCAGTTACACCAAAGTCCTGCAGAAGCAGCCACAGTCCTACAACCGTGTGAGTGCTGACAGACAACAAGCTGACTGCCTGTTATAGTAAACCCCTGTAGACACAGAATACGCTGCAGCTGTATTTATAGCTTTTTCTATACTAGCAGCTGATTCAATGACACATCACATTTTTGTGGATACAAGTTTCCGATGCGAGTACACCGTGTGTTTTCCTGCCCTCAGTCAGTTCCAATGTGGAACTGTAATTATCTTGATTGCTATCTCTGCTGTGGAAATTCATTTATATGGAATTTCTTGGTAATTGCCTCTACCTTCCTCAAAAGTTACAAAACTTGTTGTCGCAGGGCGCCAAGCTCCTTCCCAAATAATATTCGATTATGATCCTGGAAGTAACAGCAGCAAATCAAAGATACTATCTATTTAGTGTTTGTCCTTACCTGCTCTTCAATGTCATCTCCAACCACAGACTAAGCCCAGACAGGTCTTCTGCCTCTTTGCCACAGCAAAGTCCACCTGCTTTTTAGTCTTTTTCTGCCACTAGAAGCTGAAATGTCTGGCAGTGAAACAGAAGAAAATGAAGTCTCTCTGCAACAACCTGTAGCTCTGTCCCACTAAATGACTGAACTGTCCTCCTCTCCCTGTCCCTCCTGGTGTGTCAGTAACCGCTGCGGTGTACTGTGTGTGTACCAGATTGTAGCTCTACCTTGCTGTAGCAGTGCAGTGTGCTGGGCTGAGGATCTGCTGTGAGCTGGTCTAATCAGGCTGGGCAGCCATCTGACCCTGACAGCCCTGTCACCACCAGAACACTCTACAGTTAATGCTCTTAGAGAGAGAAGAGACGCGCCTCACGCCCTCCTCCTCCTCCTCCTCCTCCTCCTCCTCTTCATCCACTTGACTCCTTTTTCCAGAGTAAAGAAGAGGTGCTGCCCTCCTCCTCTAGTCCCCTCACCCTTTCCATAGGCTGATGATTACAAAAGAGAAATATGTGGTCTCACATGTAGTGCAGTGCTCAGTAACACAACAAATGCAGATTAGTGTTTTCAGCTCACACTTCTCTCAAATATAAATTTAGGAATTTGTGAAATTGTAGGTCTAATAAGAGTTTTCTGCTGTGCACGTCTGTATGGACCGTCTCTTGTTTTCCTTTCCTCCCTCTCTCCCCCCTTCCCCTCCCTGAACCAACTAAAAATAGACGGTCCTTTGAGCTAACAGACAGATTGGACAAGCCAAACCCTTGAGTCCCAGTTCATGGAATTAACTTTCCCCTTAACTGACAATAGTCCCAAGTTTGTTGTTGTTGTTGTTTTCCTGCAGCCAACCTACTGTGTAAAACTGCTATATGGTTGCCACAGCGCAGCGATTTGTTCATCCAAAAATCTGATGAAAAGGGTGAAAATTGCTGGACATATTTTCTAAACCAACATATATTGGATCATTCCTAAAAGAAATCCATGCAGCTTTGGGTTTGTGAGTTTTTAGGATTCACTCTTAAGTTGGTCTGCTTCCAATTTGTGCATTCAGCTATGGTGAGGACATGTGAGTCCAGAGAGTCACAAGGCAGAACTGGGGCCTCACCTCACTATCAATCACCTTGAGTAGAGTTTAATATCACTGTTCACCCATGCACAGAGTTTAAAAAACACGTCTTACTAGCTAAAATTAGCTAAAGCACCACCTTAAAATGTTCCTGTTCATGTTCGTGACTGCTGCTTATAGCTCAAGCTGTGCTGTGGTTCTGATTTTCATTGCAGTGACCTGTCAAATTTTGTGACAGAAAGACAGATGACCTTCAGAAGGAAGAACAAGACGGGAAAAGAGAGGACACTACTTTGCCTTGATGTCCTTTAATGAAGACGTAAACTTGTAACAGAAGTAATTAGCTCTCGTTTACATTCTGTCCAGCACATGCTTTTTACAACTTCCAAAGCACAGGCGTTAAGGGTATGTGTTAAGTTACATTATAACCTTTTAGTAAGGAATACTCTAATACACACAGGGGACGCCCATTGTGAATACATCCATGTAATTGTTCTCCAAATGCACATACTCTGATCCTTGTGAGGAACACTTTGCTCCACTGTGACCATCTGTTTTGATGGTACCAACAGCAGTGCACTGGCCTAAACATGGCTGCTGCAATGGTTTCTGGAAATGTGAGCTGACACCTTGTAGGTCACCCCTCAGCTGGCAGTCTTGTGCTTTTTGAGGAGCCTAAAGGCCACTTTGGGGGCCTGGGTATAGCCTGATAAAAGCAGCAGGCTGACCTGCGAAGACTCCAGCATTGAAATATTTTACCAAAGCTACCAAAGGACTTTGCCAGGGAATTGTTGGGACCACAGCTTTTACATATCTCGATCCTGAGTAAAGCCAAATTCATTCTTCATTTCATATCTCTTCAAAGTATGTGTATGTGTATGTATTTGTGAGAGGGAGTCTTTTATTTTAAAAGGTGACGTATTGTGTTGCTGAAATTGAAATTGCTGATAAAAATAGAACCATTCACTGTTCTCTGTGAAGGCTAAGACGTGATAGTGAGTCAACCTATCATAATAACACTTTGGTTGTACAATTATAGATTAATATCAGCGAAAACATTATAACAATGAAAAGTGACAATGTTTTGCACTTGTTTGTCAGATAATTGTTCCTCATATATTTGAGTAAAGTTGTGTTTATTTGTTCTTGTTTAAATAGATTGTTCTTGGTAAACTATTCTTGGCATTACACAATAATTGGTGCTATTTAAACCTCCTATCACCTTTATAGAAGAGCTCTAATCTGACTGAGTAGCTTTTCTCGTCTCACTCCATTGTATTTCTCTCTGATGAACACAAACACAGCCTCCACTAAAAATTAACTGGCGGACCCACAGTGATATAACCACAATATATAACTGAATGGTGAGTCAGCCAGCCTCTTTAACAATGTTGTGATGGTAGAGGGATCTTTTACTTAAGTGAAAGTGTTGGTACCACAGTGTAATATTTACTCTGTCACCCTGCATTAAAAATGTTGCTCAAGTAAAAGTACAAAAGTATTAGCATCAATATATACTTAAAGTACCAAACGAAAAAGTACTCATTATGCATTATGGCTCATTTAAGATGGATCTATGTTATATTATTGAATTGGATTAATGTACGTATCACTTTAATGTTGCAGCTGGTAAAGGTGGAGCTAATTTTGATTATTTTATACTGTTATGTAGCTTAATCTATAATAATTAATAATATATTATTATTTGACAATGTTTTGTCTTGAAAATCTGAATCTGTAAAGTAACTACATTTATAACTGTACTTTTTTTATACTACTTCCGTCGTTTAAAAAATATTATTTTTCTTCTGAAATGAAGTGGAGAAGAAGCATAAAGTAGATCAAATGGAATTACTAAAGTATAGCACTAGTACCTCAAAATTGTACTTAAGTAGCAGCTTAGTGGCAGCTGTAGTGGTAGTCATTTTAGAAGTAGCAGCTACTGCTACTTCTAAAATGACTACCACTACAGCCGTAATACTGATTACAAAGTTACTGACACTACCAACAGCAGTGGCTTTTATGTTACAAGGTAATTACAGCTGGTAATTCCTCGTTAATGGCCCACGTTTATCTGCAAAGAAATGAGGTTAATCTTTCATAAATCCACCTCCTGACTACTGACGTCTATATAAGTCTGGTCTGTGTCATTCCCGCCTAATGAATGGCTGAAATGGGAGTGCAGGCGAGCTCAACATTTATACCGATTTATAATGTTGATATATTCAATTACACAGTGCATCCCTTCCCCTGGTCTAGTTTGTAATTCTGTCCCTAGGCTTACTACTCATGCAGTAGTGTGAAATACTATGTAATTCCCAGACCAATAAGAAGAAACTGGATATGAAAAGGAAGCAAGTTTCTCCCAAGGGTCACTTCTTTTTAAGCTGTAAGCTGCCATTTCCTGTTTTGCACACATGGGTAAATGTTAATGACATCTAAAATGTCAGATTTCAGGTTTATACTATGTTTAGGGGAAATGATGCAGCACCTGGTGCAACACTATGCTGAAATTCAAACCCCTCATTGGCCAGGAGTGGGTGGTGGAGAAACAGCATTATGCTCTGTGTTGGATCAAATGATAGCTCAGTGGGCTTCCTGTTTTAAGCCATGCTGATTTCAAGATCATCTAGATTACTTAAGGAAACAAATATATCACTCTTTGGTTAAAAAACATAAACACAACCATAAACTTGTAGGCTAGAAATAGTTTCACAAGTATAATATAACTGTTTTCATAATAATAACTGTTTTCAGGAACCAAACTTTCAGTGTAAAGAGTGGTCTGAAATCTCCTTTCATAGGTCATGACAATGCCGCTACAAGCTGTACCCTTATAGCTAACCTATACAAGGGACTGTGGAAAGAGCCTATGTGTTTTAGCACATTAACATGCACACACCCTCAGAAACATACTAACAAGAGAACTCACACACATGCACTTACACAAATTCACAGAGCGAGGCTCAGAGAAAAATCCTACACATACACACACACACACACACGCGCGCGCGCAGAGTCAAGCATGTGGCAAGCGGCAGCAGCTGCTGTGTGTATAATTAGAAAGTTTTGAAAGCTGAGAGTCGATAATCAGGATGTTCACCTGCAGACTAAAGAGTTACCATGACAACCAACTGACAGCATGACATTAAAACGTTGCTATGCCAGCTACATTATAGATTTATATGTACACCGGGTGCACATGTGCAGCAATGTGAGGATCAAACTCAGACTTCACATTTACCAAAGAATATGCATAGTTTTGTCGGCTGTAACAGTTTGTGTGTGTGTGAGTGCGTGCGTGCGTGCGTGCGTACATAGCAGAAATAAAATCACATCAACAAACACACAAAACAAGTATAGCAAGTAACAGTCATTTAAAAAAAAAAAAAACACAGTTTGTCAGGTAAAAACAAAGCAGTATTATGGCATCCTGACCTTCATGCAGCCAAGCAGCAAGCTGCACCCAGAAAGTCATCATGGAACTCCATCTAGTGGACTCTACTTGGAAATGACACAAAGCTTAGGTGACACTGGAATCTGACTATCTACAAATTAGGTGTGGGAATCACCAGAAGCCACATGATACAATATTATCACAATACTTATGTTATTATCTAGTTTATTGCGATTTTAAATATATTGAGATATAGTGCAATTTATTACATTTTTTTCCAACTTCAAATTAGGTTCCCAAAGTACAACGTTGTCAACATCTGTTTATCTAAAAAGATACATTTCTCGGTTTCACTTTTTCAGTCCACAATATGGTCCTGTTGAGTTTTCAGGTGGACTGAAAAAGCAATAGATTTAATTATTCTAGTACCAAAAAGTTAAACACTCATGTGCAATTTATATAATAAAAGATCTATATTTGGCGTTCGTGTATTGATACAGTTTTGCCATGAAAAATATCATGTTACTATTCTGTATCGATTTTTTCACCCACTCCTACTACAAATGAAAGGTTTGTTTTAGATTGACTTTACTGGTTGGAAGCAGCAATAAGGTTTTCAAATGGCTAATTTATGACTAAAGTTTGTAAATTTTTACTTCAAGTAGTATACTGGATTTGAATAAAAATAATTAGCATAATTTTGCAAAGTGCATGCAGCATGACAAAAGCAGATATCACCCAAAAGTAGAGTTTTTATAATGTCCATTTAATGTCCATTTAGCTCAATAGCAGTTCTATTAAGTCGAAATTTCAATCACAATTATAAAATCAAGAATTGGGCTTGGCCAATATGATAATCCTGCAGTCACAATATAAACCATGCAGAAGCTGTTTTAGACAGATGTGGGACTCTCTTTCTCTCTTGTAAACCAGCACAACAGTAGATGGAGGGAAAGAGAAAGTGCGGCAGCAGCATGACAGGGGACACAACACAGAGCAGTTTGCTCTGATCTCCCTTGTTATTTTACAAATAAAAATAATCTTTGCGCTGCAAGTGTAATATAATGTAACAATTATACATTATTCCAGAGTTCACTAAATCTTTAGTAAAAAACTTTTTATCTCATGTCCTCTTATAACAAATGTGCACTACATCCTCTAGAGATGCTTATTTCTATCCAGAAGGTAAACAAAAGAACATATGCGTGTTTTCATCACGACTCAGTTTATAAGAATTTCTTTCAAAGCACAAATGTGGTGTTTTAAACAAAATAATTGTGATTCCATTTCAGAAAGGACAAAAGGTAAATTACATTTATTAAATGAATATGTCAAGTATGATATTGTAAACACGCTACATTTCTTTTAATGTTTATTATATTTATTATTATATTCAATATTTATTTCTTCTACATTTCTTTCAATATTTATTATTGAATCGATATTATTTCTTAAGCCTTATTCAATCAATATTACTTCATATTACTTTATCTAAGGCAAGTTGAGTAGGGAATTAGTTTCAATTCAAAATGTCGGCTGGGATGAAGGCCTTTTTAAACTTTTTTTAAGTGTTATTATCTGCTCTTCATTTTTCATGACTTTATTATTTGGAGTTTGAACCAGTGTAACTTAACCTTGACCGTTAACATCTGCTTAAATGCTTCCCACCGACTGATGGGTGGCTTCAGAGCAGTTATTTATATAAAAATATCACTCTATAGACTGACCAAAAGGTTTTGCATCAAGTAGTGGCCCTAAATGGTTAATGTTGAAAATTCTTTAACAGCACATTATTCTATTATCAAGAGGTCAAGGTCAGTGTGCATGCTTGAATGTGTTTGTAGTTTAATCTGTTTTACCAGCTCAGTGGGCCAAGTCACAGTCTGTCTTCAATCAAAACAACAGGTAACCAGCAGGAAAAATTCCAGCTGCAGAAATACTAAATATGGGAAGAAATGTTTAGAGCTATAAAAATCACGTTTTGTTAAAATAAATTGTTGTTGTATTAGACATGTATACCTATCACGGTGTTTTAGTATTAATGGCGTCAATAACTCTCCAACACACTATAAAAGCAAGAAAAGGGTTCATGTTGTTGGCACTGTCAAATATCTCTGTACATTAGTTGACACATTGATCACACAACATATGCCACAAAATATAGGACAGCGGTGAATGGTGAAGTAGAATAGTGGCCCAAAGCTTAGAAAGGGTTAGTGTGATTTTAAAATGGCTTCAGACTGACGTGAGGCTGAGTAAGACCCATCTGCTGACCTCTCTTCAGCCACCACTAAATGGATTATAGCTGCTGCACGCAGCTCTCATCTAGCTGTGTGTATTTGTGTTCAAGACAGTGGTGGCATTATGTCTTAAAGAAGGTGCGAGGTCTGCTATGTTTCCGCTCAGCCAGCTGTTACTGTCTACAGTGTAATCCACCTGCCAGACCTCAATTTCATCAGTCTGGGGAATAACCTGTATGCCAGTGGGTCCAGTGTTTTGCTCAGGGCTACGTGACTGACAGCAGAGCACTCATTCATTTACCCACCCTGATTTTCTGCAGCTAATCCATAAAACTTTGACCTTTTGCCATCATGAGGGAAACACAATTTAATTTAAGAGTAATAGCATTACTTTGGAGGATGCACTTTGCAGATGTGTGTCTAATCATACACACGTTAAAAGCACCACACTCTTTTAACACATCTGTGTAGATATATAGAACTGAAAGATTGCCACCAGTGTATTGCAGTGCCATTAAACATCTGGTCTATAGCCCCAGTCATCTGCTTTGTATCTGAAAATCTATTTATGTATTCTTCATTAACCTTTATTAACTTTCTGAAGAATTGCCATACCCAGAGAACTGATAATTGGATGTCCTTGAAAGGTTTAATCAGAAATCCTATGAAAGGTCAGTATTCCATTTCTGCTGATATTTTTTACTTTGTTGGATTTTTTAAATAAAACACAATTTTAAACCATGATAAATATACAAACACTCACCAAATCGTTTTTTTGTTGTCAGCTATGACATTAAATGCTACAATCAGGCAAGTATTCACATTGAAGAATCACAGCTATTTCATAAACCAGTTGGGAAGTTTGATGTATGATGAATCAGTAATGACATTACCTTGCTTGAGCACAGGTCCATTTTTTTTAAAAAGTGTTTTTAAAATGACAATGTTTCAAGGTGAGACTAACCAAATGACCTTTTTTATGATGTCTTGGAGCTTATATCTGAGCTCATTTGATCTGTTATGCTATAAAAGAGCAGCATGACATACCAAGAGATCAGAGTAGCTATCCAAATGAACTTAAGTTAATACAAAATTAGCAGGAGGGCCAAGGTTACTTCGTATCTGCAGGGAGGACGTGAATGTTTTACTGTGAGGAGCAGATGGCACGCTGAGATTAGACAGCTGACCTGATCATGGCTTGGCTGAAGGTGTTGTTATTTTCCTTACGATCTCACAGCAAAAAGTAACAAGCTACTTGTGATTTTAACTTCAGTTCCTATCAAGTTCATTAGAGGTCAAATTTATGATTGGTTTGAATACATTTCAGTTGTTCTGCATGAGACAGAAACACATGATTTAAAGCTGAAAGAAAAATTGGAATTTAATAAATGCCTAGAAACAAATTTAACAATCATAACTTGAGTAACCCAGAAGGGACATAATATAATTATGATTCATTACATGTGGATACTTTGCTCAAAAGTATCTTAAGATGCCTTTTCTGTGTAGATCAGGTTCAGGTTAATTCCTTGTAGAAATCTAGAGTTGTCTCTGTGGGAATGCAGCAGCCTGAGGTCAGATTAAAACAGGAAGGGGTCAGTTGGCCATGTGTGAGCCAGTTTGGAGTTAGGGCTTAGAGACAGATCAGTGTCAGGAGGATATATAAACCAGCTCAAACAAATAGTCTGTCACACACATAAAGCACTGTTGCTCTCGGGTTGTCTCTTACGGACTGGCAGTGTCTCAAAATTCTAATTAATTTGCTTTAAAATTTAAAAGGAAGTTAAGATTCATAGACACACACAGGGCCCTTGCTCTGTATTTAGTGCACATCTTCTTTCTGTTGTGGTCTACTCTGTATCAGCAGCCATGGTCCTGGAGGACAACGAGTGTGACTCTGTCTTTGAGCCACAAATCACCGTGAGTATCTTATCACAAAGCTTAAGCTAATGTTGAGGTTAGATTCACTATTACAGCTATACCCTAATCTTTGTGCAAACCTAATACTTATGTACTTGTGTTAAGCATATAGTTTAGTGTTCTGCATTTAAAAAATGTCAAATCAAAACAATCATATTTTGACTATCAATTTCATTTGTTGACAAGAAAAGTTTATGATATAAAATTAGTTTGACACCAAAATTACAAAACTGAGACGGAGGTATGGTTTATAGTGAGTTGATATGTCTGACATGGTGCAAAATCAGCAATGAATTGTCCTCTTCAATACATGTTTGTGTAAAAGCAAAGAGATATACAGCGCCAGCCCTCTTTGGAAAACTGCTATAAAAAAAAAACAAAAAAATAGTATTTGTAAAACGTATCTCTTCAACCAATCACACAAACAGCACCATGTATTGATTATCTGAATGTGTGATTGAATCGGTGTGTTTGTTTTAGGAGGAGCACGTAGAGACTCCGTATGGGAATGTCCACTGCATCATGACAGGAACTCCACGGGCACACCGGCCTGTCATCCTGACATTTCACGATGTTGGACTGAACCGTAAGTCCCAAATCTTAGCCCCACAATAGCACAGTGTAATGTTATATATATAAAATAGAGAATAAGTTGTATAAAGACCTTGATATCCAAGTTAAGATTGGAATATATCAGTTTTACGTCTGGCTCAAACATGCAACATACAGGAATACAGGAATGAAAAAATAAAAGTGAGAGAAGAAACAGAAACAGCAAATTGAGCAGCAGCGACTGCCAATGTAAAATCCAAGAAGTGCAACAAATAAGGAGAAGAAGATATACTTTACTTATTAAATAAAGGAGAACATCCAAAGATACAGCAAAACACTGGGAAAGGGCAGAACTACTGACACGAAGACGAATGAAAACAGACAAGGGGAGTACACAGACTAAATACACGAGAGGCGAGGATAAGTAGACACAGGTCAAACTAATTAGGACAGGACAAACACAGGTGGAGAACACACAAAGACAGGAAGTAAAGTAACCCAAGACACATGAAAAGGACTCTTAAAACAGGAAATAACTTATTATAATTTCATACTTCTTATAGATAAATCCTGTTTTGACTCACTGTTCAACCACGAGGACATGCATGAAATCACCAGACATTTGCCTGTTTGTCACGTTGAAGCCCCAGGACAACATGAAGGAGCAAAAACTCTGCCCACTGCGTCAGTACACTGCCTTTATTACTCTCACAATCTTTTAATACAGCAGTCTCTTTGTATTTCATGCTGTAAATATAACATTCGTTAATATGAGTGAGTTTTATAGTTATAAGTGAGTGAATCCCACATCTGCTGATGGATACGTTGATCCCTCAGGTATGCCTATCCTTCCATGGACCAGCTCTCTGAAGCACTGCCCGCTGTCCTCAAACACTTTGGGTAAGACAAACCTGAAACTCCTCAGTTAATCCGATACTGAACAAACACATGTTGTCCTTTCATTAAATGTTAGGCTATTTTCAACACATTTAATCACACGGGATACTAGGGTTTATCTCAGTTTTGACCTTCTGGCTGTGTGCTCCACAGGTTGCGTACTGTGATTGGACTGGGAGTTGGAGCAGGAGCTTACATCCTGGCTAGATTCGCTGTGAGTTCAAATCTCATCTCTAAATCCTGTTTGAACTTGAGACAGAGAGGGAACATAATTTGTTGCCTAGTTTGAAAGTTTAAATCACTACTTTTTTCAGCACAGATCTTCACTTGGGTGTAGTTCATGGGCATATGTAAACCAGATATGCTTTTCTATACAATGCTACACAGTTAAAATTACACTTCTCCCAGAAGTCCCAGGTGTGGAATGACACTCATTTACAACAATCACGGATGAACTTTAGTCTTTGTAGTCAGCAGCCATGTAGTTCATAAAAACTCTACATAGGGAACAGAAAAACTGATTAAAATTGTTGGCTGAAGAAAACACACTCAAACTTGTAAGAAAGAAAGAAAGAAAGCACAGAACATTCAAAAAACATGGTAAGGTGTAAATGCAATGTTGAAGTCATTTAGTCATATCACTAATGCTCTGTGTGTGTGTGTGTGTGTGTGTGTGTGTGTGTGTGTGTGTGTGTGTGTGTGTGTGTGTGTGTGTGTGTGTGTGTGTGTGTGTGTGTGTGTGTGTGTGTTTAGCTGAATCACCCTGAACTGGTGGATGGATTGGTTTTGATCAACATCAACCCCAGTGCTGAAGGAATAATAGATAGTGTTGCAAACAAGGTCAGTAATGTGTGTGTGTGATCTCTCACCATTCAAGCTGAATAAGATCAAAATCTATTACAAATATTGTTTTACTTTCAGTACATACAACTGCCTGTATTGATATTGATATAGCATTTGTCTTTGTTTTGTGTGTGTTATAGATTACTGAATGGACCCACACTCTACCGGACACAATCATCACACACTTGTTTGGAAAGGTAAGTTTTTCAGGCTTACTCAACAATGATTGGCTTCATTTACTTTACCAATAAAAGTGATCCGTCAAATATCAAGTGAGTCTTCCATACTGTAGAATACAAGAATATCTCTGTCTTACCTTCAAACTGATTTTCCAGGATGAGATCCAGACCAACCATGACCTCATAGCTACGTACCGTCACCACATCACAGCAACGATGAATCAGTCCAACGTCAGTCAGTTTTTCCGCTCCTACAACAACCGCACTATTCTGGAGGTGGAGAGGCCTGTTCCTGGAGGAACCATCAATGTCAGGACTCTCAAGTTAGTACAACCACTGACCTTTAAGGAGGGTATATCTTGAGAGGGTCTTGAATGAATAGTGTGATGTTTCTCATATACTATAATGGGCCTTATTCATGGTAGAAATTACATTGTTTGTAAACGCTGAACTGTAATTAGAAAGCTAGTTCGATCACTGTGGTCATTTTGTAATTAAGACAGCTGAACTTACCTGGAGCCTCTGACCTTAAGCTGCTCACTAGGCACTCCAGTGTCAGTCATCAGGCTCGGTCAATCCCTACTATTCGTCTTAAGATTTCGGCCTATTTCACCTGCCTGTCTGTTGGTTTACAGGTGCTCCACTCTGCTGGTTGTAGGAGATAATTCTCCTGCTGTGGAGGCCGTGGTCGAATGCAACTCTAAACTCAACCCCACAAAGACCACACTGCTCAAGGTCACCGAACGACTAACTGACACAAAAATGCAAACAACTAAATGTTTATTTTTAAATAGATATTTTCATATAATAAGTAATGCTAATAATAACTGATTACTCTTCTAGATGGCGGACTGTGGAGGACTTCCTCAGGTGGATCAGGTAGGCTGTGACATTTCATTGGCTAAACTACTGGCAATAATGTAGAACATGCACTCCTGATTGGTTGGGAATGTATTTAATACTTTTATCTTTCTCTCCACAGCCAGCCAAAGTGATTGAAGCCCTCAAATATTTTATCCAGGGCATGGGATACTGTGAGTCACTGATATTTAATCTTAAAGTATCTTAACTATTACATCTCAGATCTGGACTGAAAGTTTTCCCCTCAAATTTCTCTGAAAGTGTCACTCCTTAAATTATGGAAGCTATACAAATATATATTATATAGATATCTATATATAAATATCTATATATTTAAAAAAAAACAACCTATGGTTAAACATCACTTCCTGTAAATAGGAGGGTTATTGTAACCCCACATGAGTGTTTATAACAGAAAATAATAAAGACACTTATTACGGTAAGTGGATTTAATGTAGGTTGAATCAATAATGTGCTACACGTTGATTTATGTAAGTGAAATAAAAAATATAATAATATGAAAAAATATATTAATATGAAACACTTTAATATCCAGAATAAACTCTAGAGACCACTGGAGGCCGATACAAAATAGAACAAATCTCTCTCTCCTCTTTCTTCAGTGTCCAGTTCCAGCATGACCAGACTTCGCTCACGGACGACCTCCAGCTCCAGCATCTCATCCTTCGATGGTTCTCGCAACCGCGCACACACTAACGAGTTGCAGCGTGGCCGAGCGCACTCGCACGGCACAGAGGACAAGCGTGGGCGCTCACACACTGATGTCACTATGGAGACTATTTCCAGCAGTAAAATGGACCAGCTCACCTCAAAGTCCACTCAGGTGGCATGCTAGAGTGCACTCTGCCCTAAATCCTATGCACTTAAATCAAATCATACCTCATTATATCCACCAAGATAGCTTCCCTCCTCTTTAACTTTCTTTCTCCTTCATTCATCAGTCCACCATGCCCTTTCATCTGCACTATGTCTAGTTGAACCAGATCATACATACATGTTACTTTACTCCATCCTTCTGTATCCTGTCTTAACTCTCCCTCTTCCTTCATCAATTTAATAATCCTTGTGTGTGTCTTCTCATTGGCATTCTTCATAGTCTCTCCATCCAACTGCTCTTTGTCTCCTCATCTCTCGGTACCCTGCCCTGAACTGTTACTGTATGTCTCTACCTCTGTATCCTTCTATACTATGTTTTTTTCTCCTTGTCCAACTTTCTTTTCTTTTCTTCTCCCTTTCTCTTATCTGACACTGATATTCTCTGATATTTATCATAATATACATTACAAGAGAATTTAAGCTGTTATGTGTTTATGTAAAACTCAGGTATGTACTCATGTATAATTGTACAATGTATTGATGTATGAATAATATGTAAAGTGTAAAAATGGGATGTTCATAACTGTACGAATGTGAATAGATCATGTGCAACTGTGGCAGTTGTGTGCAATTAACTGCAGGAATGTGTTATGGACATACATTTGAGATCGCAAAATATTTTCAACTTTGGGAATTCTTTAATTAGATCATAAAAAGATGATTACATGTAAGTTATCTTGTACACGGAGTGATAAAGATTTTACTGTAAATAATCTACATATAAATAAAAATACATATGTAAAAAAGAAAAAATGTTTGGACATTAAACACATTTGGGGTTGTGGAGTAAGTGAGCTCATCAGAGCTCTGTAGCCCACTCCTCATTTCTGCTTGAGTTTCAACTTGCATTATGGACAGTTTAAACATTACAGTGATAAAACAGATAAAAGTAGACATTACCTATTAAGCCCTTCAGTTCATTAAAGTAAAAAAAAAAATCTCCCCATAAAGTAGTCACCCAAAAAGCCATGAATATCAAACAAAAATACTGTATTTAACTCTCAATTATCACTGTATATTAATTACAATGACACAATCAACAGAGGTAAACCAGTTTAAGGTAGTTTCTGAAATTAGCATCCATTTTTGCACGTCCAATCAGCCCCTCATTCTGAGATCTGCCTACTAAAAGCAAGGTGTCAAAAAGGTGATCTCTTCACAAATGAAGAAGAAGTCTGACCGTTTATTTGTTAACTATTGGACATTTAGCCTTTTTATAACTTAAAATATGTGTTCCACATTCATGAATAATTTATTTGTCGTGGGTTAGATCATGAGGAGTCTGAAGTAAAGTGACTCCACGCTGGCTATTCTACCTGGTGTTCTTTATATAGCTAGTAGCCGGTAAATTGTGATATGTAGTCCAATTTAGAGGACTTGGTAACCTTGAAAAGTTTGCATCTGGATCAGGGTGATCCAATCCAATGTTGCATTGAAAAAACGGCACAAAGGTACGATGGATTACTTGATCCTAGGTAGCAGAACAAGGGATTTCCAAAGTTGGATCATTCTGATCCAGGTTAAACATTTTGAACAACTGGGCCCAGGTTTTAACAAGGAAGAAGAATGAGTGGAATACTTATTACAATACGTGGTTCTGTCCATTTCTTAAAATCAATTTGTTAGTTTTTTTGACAATTGTATGTACAATGCTTGTGTGCAGTGCTCGGTGGAGGACTGTTTTAAGTGACAAAGAAGGTATTTGCGATTCAAGTGGCTAGATACAGGTTTTATTTCAGATAGAGTTTCTATCAAGAGCAGCATCCCAAACATACAAACTTTAGTGCTTTGTTTTCAAAGAAAAGGGTAATCTAATTGTTGTTACATCAATCTTCATATTTGTCATGCCAAAGGTCAATATTGTCCATCAACTTTGTTTTTGTCTCTTTCTGTGATTCAATTCACCACTTGCCAATTATTGCTGCTATAATGAGAAAACCACCAGACTGATGGTGGCAGGGATTTCTATCATTTGCTTCCCACAATCACAATTGATGATATGTGTATGTTCTGAACCGCATTGTATTAAATCCTAAATAAAACTAGAACTGCGAGCAGTTGTAAGCGGGGTCCAAGCCACCTGTCGCCAGTCGCCTCTTAGCCTCGCTGAGGGCGTGCTGAAGTCGTCCGGCCTAGCGGACGTCCTGCGTAAGGCCCCGAGTGAGGTCCCGACTGGCCTCCCGAACCGAGGTGAAGCTGGCGTGTTTGAAAATGCCATTGAAATGAATGGGCTCAGCGGCGGCGTTTGAGCTTCGATTCTGGCGCCGCCTTTTGGCGAATCGCACCAAGTCAGCTCAGCTGTCATCGGGGCCCCTCGGTGAAGAAGTGACCCAAATTTGGTGTCGATCGAGACTCGCGGTACTGGAGATATAAAATGCATGTAAGTGAATGGTAGTTTTTTGATATATGCTGAACAGCGCCACCGTTTGGCCGATTGGCACCAAATTTGACACAGGCCTTCGGAGGTCATGTCGGATAAGGTCCCCAAGTTTGGTGTTGATCGGCCATTCCAAACCTTGTGAAAAAAGTGTGCTGGTTTGAAATCCCATTCATTTCAATGGGGCTTCTGACCGGATTTGAGCTTCGATTATAGCGCCACCTTTTGGCCGATCTGCACCAAATTTTTGTGGTATCATCAGGGGCCCATGGGTAACAATTGACCCAAGTTTGGTGTCAATCGGACTTGCGGTTATGGAGATATAAAATGAATGTAAGTCAATGGGGAAAAAAATTTCGTCTTTAAGCTGCAATAACAGCGCCACCTATGGGCACATTAGGGTCCCCTTTGGTGCCTGGCATCAGGGGACCATGCTGAACAATTCGGCACTGGATTCATGTCAATGTGACTTGTGGTTATAGAGGAACAAATTTTCAGGATTAAAGAGCGCCACCTAGGGGCCAGCTGCACCAAATTTTGCACAGGCCCTCAGGGGCCCATCCCAACTTAGTGGTCCAAGTTTGGTGTTGATCGGCCATTCCAAACCAAAGTTATGACCTCACTTCCTGTTAGTAGCGTTTTTCGCAAAAGTTTGTTAGTGTATAATCGCGCCATTTATTGTCGGATCAAATTTTCCTCTACAAACTTTGTAGAGCTCGGTCCAGAGATTATCCGTGCCAAGTTTCGTGTCGATCGGACTTGCGGTTTCGGAGGAGTTAATTAAAATAGGTTTTTCAGTTTTGGCGATGTAGCTCTCTAAAAGTTTAGGCGGAAATGGGCGTGGCCTATACCAGGAGATTCAGCTCGATCCCCCCGAACGCGTGGATATAAGGTTTTTGATATACGACTTCGTAGTCGAGAGGTCCAAGCCCAAACGCGTTGACCTTGCTTACAGCGCCCCCTAGCGGTGGAAGTGTGCGAATTTTTGCGCCTGAGTTACTCTTGGGGCTGTGAAGCTACGTTGAGAGTTGCGCGTTTCTAGGAGTTACAGCGACCGCTGCAGTATGCGTTTTATGCACGGAAGAAAAAAAATAATAATAATAATAAAAATCCGAGTAAAAACAATAGGGTTCCCAGCCACTTCGTGGTATGGGAACCGCGTTGCCTTGCAAACGCGGGTTCCCAGCCCACTTCGGGCTTGGACCCCTAATAATGTTAAGCAATTTTGTGAGAGGCTGACTTTATCTGTCTATTATTTGTCTATTCTCTAAAATCATAATGTACCTCTTCAATCTGTCCACTAGATGGAGATCTATAACCTCTTTTAATTGTCAGGTCATGAAGTCAAGGCACCTCTGTGCTCAATTCAAACTGTTTGTACAGATTGTTTTGACAACTAAATTCAAATAGAAATCCAATTTGTGCCCAGCTCAGTTTTTAATATCACTCACCCAGCACAGCATTATGGATTTTTTTAATATCTCTTTATGTTTCATATTTAGCCATGTCCTTTCCCAGAGGGCTGGATTAAAGCTCATTGTATAATAGTTTGTTTCAAATCCTTGTTTTTTACGTCCTTGCTCATGGACCCTGACGTGCAATTTTTTTAGTTTTGTTTGAAATTTTTAATCCTGGTTAAGCTATGTTTCACTGTTTGAAACAGATCTAATGTGACAATAACAGGTCAAGAGAGAGTAAAACAAAAAATGTCACCAAATAAAAGAGGGAGTGTTGGGACAAAATCTAAGTGCTTGAAAACAGGAGTCACTCCAAATGACTTCGATACTATAAACATGCCTCCCCTTTTAAAATCTGGCAACTGATTTCAAATTGTTATGATATGCCTGAGCCTCTATTTGTTTCAAGAATTTTCAGACATTAGCGCAACATATTTTGACATATTTATTACATATATTTACTCCTGCAAAACAATGTTTTTGACCACAACATTAATCTCTGTGGGGTTTTACTGCATACAGTAAAAGGGGGACTGTGATCCTCAATTGGCTAAAGGTTGATCCTCTCCTTCCTCTCCCATACTGTTTAATTATATAGGACAGATTCATTACACATAACAGAATAGGTTTTTCCCAAAAGCTGCCAAGCTGTGTGCCAAATATGTAAATATAGAGTATACTGGTGGCCCAGCAGATACCATGAAACTATGATGTCATGAGTTTTAATCACCCTCTGTTGCACCACAATTTGCATCACTCTGCTGTGTGGATATAAATAATCTTGGAACTGAGTGTGTGTCTGCATTTGTGTGTGCATGGATATTAGCTGCATGCAATGAATGCACTGTATGTGTAGGTGGGACTGTGAGTGTAGGCCTGTTACTAAATGGAATGTTTTGGCCAGTGACTGCGAGACAGTGGAGACACACAGATCCGGGGCAGCATAATTGCAGCCACCATCAACATCACAATAATTGTGTTTATGTGCGTGTGTGTGCGTGTGTATGTGTTCGGGGTGCATCTTTATTTCAAAGCTTCTTTTGTTTGGCTTACATTATGATGCTATGATGAATAATTTATGATAGAAATCTCTGAAGATTTCATTTAAACATGAGACATCAGCTCTAGCACGACAGTGGGTTCTTATCTCCTGTATCATTTCATTTCACCATGCTTTGGCAGACTGGGCTACTTTATAAAAACACTAAACCCTGCACATTTTCATCCACTTTGTAGAGATTTGTTGTCCTATAAAGTGGATTTGATGGATGCTTACTAGCCCAAAGTGTGGCTGACAAAGCAGAGGGCAATTCACTTTGAGCTTGACTCAGTATTGCACAGTGAGATAATGACTATTTTGTTAATAGATGTTACTTTGTTATGCTATTCTTTAAATTGTTATTTTACGACTTTTGTCCTCTTTTATAAATAGTAAATATAACGCGTTAAAAACACATTTTTATCTATGTTAAACCGGCAGTGGTGGTGCAGTGGTTAGCGTATGTTAAGGCATGGTGAGTAGGTTAATGGGTGACCCTAAATGGTCGTACGTGTGACCCTGCGATGAAGTGGCGACCTGTTCGCCCGATGTCATCTGGGATTGGCTCCAGCCTCGAACCTGTAGGCTACGCAGGTTAAGCGGTTGCCGATGGATCTATGTTTTGTATTTCATTGTCATTTATTTCTTTTTGTTCTGTAGTCAGCATAGTCATTTTGGTTTATAATTTTGTGAGCACTGAAACATCCATGTTTTTATGGATGAGTAAATTAAACCTTGACATTTCTGGCAACTGGACGTAACAGTAGGCTACCCTAACAATAAATATCCATTTATTTCATAAAAGCATTATTTCCTGTTTAACCACTGATCAATTTGACAACATAGTATAGGCTACAGTGTAAAGTAATGAACTTAAATTCGATGGCTTTGGCCTCCAATACATTAAGTGCCTCATATATGTCAAAATAAATGGAGGATATTGTGAAACTGGGGGTCTTACATAAAAAACATTCGGGGACCCTTGCAGTAGTAGCCTACCTGTAGACACATAGGGCCCCTCTCTTCCTCTCAGTGAGCCCCGCCAGCTGCAGCCATGTTGGAAGAGGCTCCAGCAGAAGCAGCAGCAGCAGCAGCAGCAGCAGCAGCAGCGCTAACAGCTCGCGTCAGTGGACGCAGACCACCGGGCACGGCGCTGTTGTGGACAAAAACAGACAGGGAGAGGGACTCATAACGGAGAGGTACAGCCACCAAGCCGGCTCTGATATTAACGGGTATACATATATAAAATTCAAACTTACTGGCTGGAAGAGGTGGCCGGTTGCGGGGAGTAGTTGCGATCGGGCTCCCGGTGTAAAGCGGGTGAGTATTGATCCCTCTGGGGGTGCGGATTAAATGGGAATAGCCCACCGTTAGCCGAGCTAGCTTAGCATTAAAGGGGGTAACACACAGACAATGGGGTTAACGCGAATGCATTGCGTGCGGGGGGTGTTTTTATGAGCTTGTGTTAGGATTTATTGTGTTATATCGTGGGCTGAATGTTGTGAAATGTTGGTCATTTAGACCCCGCTAAGTAATTTGTATTCCTAACAGACAGACAGTGGTGCAGTGGCCGAAACCACTCCTCTCTGTTTCTCCGCTTATAGGTGCAAAGGTCTAAACCAAGGAGGATTTCTGTCATGCAGAGCAACAACGCCGTGGCAAAACAAATGTTTGATGACTAACGAGTTGCTCGGACTGAGACTTTTTGCAAGCAGCGGATTTTCAGACAAAAGGGGGGCAGTTCTTATTTAACCTGTGCGTCTCAAGTGTTTTGGGTTCTGCCTTGTCAACCACAATACTGAACAGTTATTGATGTGTTAGGCCGAGTGAACTGTAATAACACTTGAACCAGGCCTGATTTTAGGACCACAAATCACTCCTTTATCATGCTTGGTGGGATTAAACTATTATTTTAGGCGCAATGTGCTAAAATGTCCAGTACTAAACATTGTGTGCAGCCTGGTGCTCAGCAGCTCCCTGGGTGTGATTTGTCTGTTTTTATTTTAGGGTTCAGGAGTCTCTTGCACGTTTCTGTTTTCCTGCCCTTTTCCACATCTTGTTTCCTGCCTTTATGTGACTGATGCCCCTAGATCACACATCCATATACATCCTCCCTAGCAGCCAAACTGGAGGGTCAGGACCACAAAAGTGTATCCTCAGATATTTTGACAAGTTGGTAGACAAAAAAACAACATTTGATTATGAATGACAGACAACTAGCTGACAACACATTGCAGTCTTTTCTGCTTGAATGCAAGCCTGGCACAGCTTAGCTCACTTTTCCGTAAATAAAATGAAAATGTAATTACATTTTTTTTACTACTTCTTGCTGTTTGTGAAAAAGGGATATGACAGCATTTTTTTGTCAGTGAATTATCAATAAATTTCTTTTCCTTGCAACTTCATGAAGTCAGTTCTCTTCAAATAAATGAACACAAGCTGACACTTAACAGTGTAGATATTATTGAAAGCCTAGATAATGTTTGCCACATTGCATGTCCAGTCCATTGCAAGTGCTGCGATTCGAGGCTTTGTTCCACTGTTGTACACAGATCTGCAGTCAGATAAATAAAAACCTGAAGCGTGCATATCAATCATTTCTTTGCCATCTGCACTAACATGTGTGGTTCAGATTTAAATGTCTGACTATTGTGTTCTCACTTAAACTACATTTGTTAGTAGAAATCATATATACTTGTTATTTATACAAGAGATGAATAGAAGGGCTTGCCCTCTGCTGTGGCTTTCTCTTCTGCCTGTCTGTTCTCCTAAGCCTACTCTCCCATTACTTCCCCTAATCTGAAGAGGCATGGTCGGGAAAGCAACATTAACGATGTTAGATCGATCTTTACACCTGCCTGTTTTCAGTCAGGAAAAGATAGAGATGGGAGGCAGAGTAGTGGGTAAGATGGCAAGCGAAGGGAACGAGAGCTTAGTAGAAGGAGGCAGCTGTTTGGAAATTAAGCTCAGCCCCCAGGTGTGTCAAACAATCAGTGGTCGGGTATTTCCCCTGTCCTATAAGTGACAGCATACTGTACAACTAGGAAGTGGAGAGACAGAAAAGGGATTTATACAGACGTCTGTGATTTAGCGGAGGTTCAGTCCTCTGTGTGCGACTGCCAGGATGCAATTCTGGGATTTCCTTGGCTGCACCAGTGGAGGTACGAACGTGTGTGGCCATACCAAGGGCCCGGGGACTGTGTTCGACTGTGATTGGACTGGTGTATGGGTGCTCTGTGCTAGGCAGGTAGAGAGGGGTCTGGCAGGCTGTGGGCTGGAAAGGAATTTGTGCTGCTTACCGCCGTGCAAGCAGTTGCATGTGAAAACCTCAAAAACAGGTAGAGTGTGGAGCACAAACAAAGTCGCTGAAGGCTCTGATAACTGTGAACTGTCAGCCTCCTCCGTTTTCCTTTGATAAACAGGCTTGCTTGCTTCTGACAACAGATTCATCAAATGGATAAATTGGCACAAATGAAGTGATTGCTTGCATCTGTTGCCTTAAATGTTTTTAGCATTTTGCTCGCTCATGTTTCTATTGTATGATCAGTAAACCATTTTAAATTCTTACAGACCTAAAGATGGAATATGGAAACAACCACTGCTACCACTACACTTATTTCTACTGCTCCAACGGTTCCTGCCAGTGTTATTCTTACTTTGACTGTCACTGCGACTACAGTTCCCAGAAAAAGGTTGTACTGGCACCTTTGACAATAAAGAGAAAAAAGATTGACAGCAGTAATTTAACAACCTGCTTATTCATATAAGAGTCTGTCTAACTGTAGGTAAGACAGCTTTATATTTATCTCCTATGTAGGCCTCTGTTGTGTTTTCTGCACTGTGACCAGATATTCTTTAGAGTCATCCTGTGCATCTAAACCTGCGTTCACACAAACAAAAAAGCCCTATATTTTTAACCCTTATATGTGGCTCACACCTGATTTTCTTTGTCGTTGTTTTACCGTGGAGAGAAACTGCATGGAATCCGATCTCACTCTTTCAGGGTTGCCATGTCTGGTCAGACCTGTACAACAAAGAGTTAATCATCCAATTTGTGTTTGTGTATAAATGCAGCTAAACAACCTCAGGCCACTGCTATCAAATGTCACTTGCCTTGTCCACACAACTGACAGCCCTGTACAGAGGGGTTAGTGAACAAGTCTAGAAAAACAAACATGAAACGTCTGACGTGGATAAGAAATGTTAAAAAGCAAATGGTGAACAGTTTTGTTTTTGTTATTATAGAGCTTTTTACCTTTATTAACAAACCCACATACACTGCTGTGCAGTTGAATACAAATGATCCTCAGACCTATAGAAATAAATCCTGTGCGTTTGTCTCTGCAATAGTTAGTATACAAAAACACATGCACCCTTTTCATCTAAAAATGATGTAAAAGTCTGCCTTATAATGTCAGTTGAGTTGTGTTGTCTCATGTCTCGCCTCACTTGTGGTTACTTTATTGTGCCGTATTGAATTCCAGGACAGGTCTACCTCCAACACCCATCCTGTGCCCCGGGCCATTTTTTCTGCTGTTGCACATCACACCGCTATAGCTAAGATGCCTGATGGGTTGTGTCATATTCTTTCCACTTAGATGCACGCATAGATACAAACGTATAGACAACATATCACCTAGATATACACTGTGAGATTCAGTTAATACCTAAATGTTTATTAAGGTAACATAATGCGGTTACATTTACACTTTAGCAATTTAGCTGATGCCTGTTGCGTCCCTGTTTGTTGGAGCTATACTTGTCCTTTTTTGGGAAAATTATATGCCCCTGTAGTGACATCAGCATCCATAGCTCGCTGTTTTGTTTAACTTATTTTTTGTATACTGTGATAGTCAAATGACTTGTTTCATCTCTCATCAAAATATACATTTGCTGGTTAGGTTTAGATGCCAAGTTTGCTTGACATATTTGCATATCTCCCCTGTATCTGGCATTACCTTTAGGCTGGGCAATATGGGGAAAAATCAGTATTGCAGTATTGGAACACCTGGTCCTAAAATCCATCCATCTGTCTGGGTATGGAAAATCTCACATCACGTTGTCTAGTTGATATTCATCACATTGGACTGCATGCATGGTAATGGGAAGTCAAACTGAGCATTTCAAAAATCATTATGGAAGAAATCTGACATAGCAACAATTGCTGTTGCTGTATCATGAGTTTAAAATGACAGGCGATAGTTGATCTGTTGTCCAGATCTAATGTCTTTTTCCTCCATAATGTTTGAGGTCAGTAAGGCATAAAAAACTTTTCTGTTTGCATTTTTTACAGAAATGCATCTATAAGTCGTGATTAGAGCAGCAGCCAGAGGAGCAAAGTAGCTGTCAAATATGTATAAAAAAAAAAAATATATATATATATATATATACTGTATAGAGTAGACAGTATGAATAAACACAGGCTGCGCTGGATTCATTTTTACTTTTTTACATTACAGATACATTAATCCATGGATGTACAGCCCTGGCTCTAAAATGTGATATCACACTTCATAAAAACAAACAGCAGAATACCAAAAAACTGTATCTAATAGCAAAACCCTTTAATCTCAGTTCCTGAAGGAGTTTAGAGATGTGAAACGTCTGTGGTCCACAGAGACGTGGTGGTTTGGATTAATGTATTTCTGAACTTTAATTTTGGTGCAGTGCATTTCATCCTGAGGTAGAGCCGTAAAACGACTTGTAAAGGGGGGATATAAGAGTGCATGCTGCAGTCCTGCCCTGTAACAGTTGACTTTATATAGAGGCGAGACATTTACTGTTTAAATAATGTCACTCACAAATGACTCATTGTCATTTGGTCACATCATTGATTTAATCCCCTTCATGAAGTTGCTAAAATTCCTGGATTTGTTTAGTAAGTTTAGTTTCTAATGAATCTTTGTTGAAAACTGTAAGGTAAATAGCAAAAAATAATCTAATTAATCTGGCAGAATTTGGGTTTAACACTATTTGATATTGATCTGAGTTTTACAATTTATTTATTTAAATCTGAAGATTTTTTTATTTGGTAAGTTTAATTAATCAGCACACCTAAGAGCTTTTTCCGCCAAATACAAAAATTAAGGATGTGAGAAAAAGGCCCTGGGGTCAATCAGACCACTCTCTGTCTTACTTCCCTAACTCTGCAGTACTCCCAATACTGCAATAATGTTTTTATCTGCTGCTTACAGCTACCTCATTTAAGCTGTAGCTGCTTCAGTGGTGACTTTATTCTCTTATGTTATACTCAGTCCTGCGTCACGATGCTCTGTTGTACTCTATTCTGACAGGCTGATCAGTGCGGAGGAGTGCTGCTGCTGCTGCTCGGCTGTTTTTGTTTTCTTGATGAGAATGGAGTTGTGCAATGCCCTTAGCGTGGTGTCAACTGTAGCGTAGCCTCTGTAGTTTACAGCCAGAGGCGATCGTTTTCTACTCCTGAGTGGGAGAGAGAAAGAGAGAGGAAAAAAAAGTCTGTGAGCGTGAAGTGGGGGAATTGTGATCGAGTAGGAGGGGGAAGCTCTGAGGGGTATTTATGCAAGTGAAAAATGTTATAAGCAGTTCTACTGACAGATGCTTCAGTACTGTTTTAATAACAGGTTCTAGTTTTGGGGTCATAATTTTATTGATGTAAAAGATTAGAGTGATTTCTGGTGACATTGAGAAAATATCTCTGCTTAGAGGTTTGTTTGAAACCAAAAAAGAAAATTATCTTTACCACAATATGTTTCTATGCTGACATGCATGTCGTTGTCCTTCTGTTCTGTTGGTATCTGAAACATTTGAATATACAGCAATTGTATTAACTAAAGGCATCTCTATAGGGCAGTTTTCAAGGGTAATGGTGCTTTTTTGTACACCATGAAACGCTTCAATACATGCTTAAGCTTTTACTACACTACATAGTCCTGGCACAAAATTGGTTAGTGTATCAATGCCTTGCTTTTTTCACAAGTGCATTTAGACTTGGAGTGAGAGAGTGAGAGCGAGAACAATGCCAGGATTGGTGTTGTTTTGCTTTTGTTCATAGCAGCCTACTTGTAGCCAATTTCTTGGGCACGACTCTGCCAGGAACAAATTGCATTATGTGATTAGCGGACGTGAAGTGAAGTGGCAGAACACACACCGAGCAGCAGTGAATCAAACCGAGTAAAATTTGGAAAAGTAAGTAAAATAAGTAAACTGAAAGATGTTTTTTGAAAAGATTTTGTAATTGCGATTATTTTGAGTGACGTTGCGATACGATTTTCAATATTGGAGGGAATGATCATTATTACATAAGGATTCTCATTTTCATTGAAAAACATTCTTGTTTGATATGTTGTGATTTTTACAAGATCTGTACAAGACAAAGATGTTTTCTAAAGTCTGTAGAATATGATGTGAAGGCCAGGACATATCTGCAGCACAACAATATTTAATTCAAAATAGTATTTTGACACACATTTTGCCTTTTAACCTGCGATTTGAAAATTGCGGTAGGTGGCCGTATTGCAATTTCCATAAGATTTTGAATAATTGTTCAGCCCTAATTCTCATAGTAGACTGTGTTATTATATATAACTATTTTATACTAACAGGAAATGTTCATCAAACTTATATATTAATTAAACAATTCAATTTCACAAAGGCACATGAAAATGTTTTTCCAATTATTTACTACAAATGTTTTCACCAAGCTGTTTCATCACCTACCAACATGTGTTTACACCTATCAAGCTGTTAGCACATTTCCTTTTCAGTCTAGACTTCTTTAGACTACATACGACCTTCTTTGAGTATAGATTAGTGTGCCACTTTATCATTGTGAACATACTACACACTCAAAACCTGCTTAGAGTTGATATCACAGAGTCGGCACACAGCTGCAGCATGAAATAAATTGAATAAAAGATGAATGCAGAAACATCTTTCTTCTTTGCAATGTTGGTGATGTGTTTGTTTGCCTCCTATCAAATCAGTTCCTCTACAAAAAGTAAAGAAAACTATATTCATGTCTTGCATCTGTAACAACAGCACACTGAACTTTGGTATATGGCACATAATGTGCAGTAGTAGCAGCTTGTGTGCATTTGGGACACAGCTTTTTATCTCACATATAAAGTAAGACAAAGCCTCGGCATCTTAATTGGCACTACAGTCCTGCTTCGTGTCTGTTGCTTAGTAACAGATGTCAGCGTAGCTTCAGAGTATTCATCATTTCATCAAGATGCTCATTTTGGTGTCATTTTTGTACATGAGATCGCAGTGAAGAGTGAGCGACAAGATGGGTTAGAGGATTGGTAGGGCCATGAGACAGATTTGAGTGGTCAATGAGGCCATTGGGTGAAGTGATTACAGCATGACAGAGCAGATATATGCTGCCAAGTAATGATTCTCGCCTCGCGCCGACTGTCAGGAGTGTAGCTCATATGAAATCCTTGGGGTTGGTCGGAGGTTGGTCAGCACCGACAGGTAAATTGCTTGGTGTTGTTAGAAATTGACTCCTGTCAAATAAATTAAGCATTGTAAACAATTGGATTGGACAGTTGGAATGTCCTCTTTGATGTGTTGTTTAGATGTAGCGCTTAATGATTGTCTTTCAGTAAACAAAAAAATTAACTGCTCTTATTGATAAATGGTTTTAAGTAATTTATAACTAATGACAGTGCTCTTCCCATCAATAGCTACATTTCCTAATGATCCTGTGATTTGATTCCCTCCTTCCCTCCTGTTTATCATCCTTTCTAAACCTCTCCACCTGTCTACTTCTCTACCGTTGTCTCCTTTGTCTGCAAAATCTTTATGTAGAATACAGTATATATGAAAAGCCGTAGCTTATTGCCATGCATTCAAACAAATCTGTGCATGCATGTAAAACAAATCTGTGCCTACATACTACACCACATACATGCCACTGAACTATCATTTGCTAATCATGCTGCAGTACAGTGGCTTTATCCATTACATGAAGATACTCTGATGAAGTATGTTCATTAATACATTTATCAAAGTAAAATCTCTTTTTTTCTCTTTTTCCCCAGATATTTCCAGAATATCATACTACACTGGTGAGTAATTGTTTTTATATGTAAAAAAACAAAACAAAAAACACATCCATCACTAGATGACTAGTTCACAATAGATACGCGTGAGTTTGTGTGTGCAGTGTGTGAGAAATATCGTATCAAACTTACATTTTAAAGGTTTCCTTTGCACCCTTATTGCATATGGCTTTGTTTTTTTTTTCAGAATTTGATGCCATTTTTCATATGAATAGACATAATGTCACTTAATGAAGTAGACTTTCAGTTTATTGTTTTGTGATAATAAAGAGAGATCCACCCTTCTATTTTATTTTCCACAAGGCATGTTGTTCTTTGGTCTGCCTGTGTTTTGCGTGTCATGGAGTGGATGGAGGCAGAGCTGAATCAGTTCATAGGTATGGATAAGACATTTTATGGCCATTAGGTCCAGTCTCCCTCTATGGCTGTTGCTAGGTAACTGTTGATCCTAACATTTCAAGCAGGATGTTATATATTTGGAGCTGAGAACTTGTTGCAAACATAATTTACATTTCTCAACAAAGAGGAAAGTGTCCAAAGAATGGGATTCTTTCATGATAAAAGAAGAAAACAACAAGTCTGTCCACCACAAAAGGAAACTAATGTAGCCTACCGCAACAGCAAGACGGAAAAGCTTCAGTCTCCATTCCGAAAGCACCCGGTCTAGCATCAAGTCCACGTAGAGGACAGTAACAGTAACTTTGGGGGAGGTCCAGGCCGCCAAACGAAAGTACTTCTTATACGATTATTCGATGAATCGATGAAATATTCTTTATAGAGTACTCTATTACTAAAATCATCCTTAGCTGCAGCCCTACTAGAGATGCACTAATTGATCGGCTTGAGACTGGAATAGTCTGTTTTTTAACTTAATCGGCCATGACCGGTGACCGGGCTGAACAGCATCAAATATCCGATTGGAATCGACAGGTCAGACCTGTAGAAAATCGGTAATCAGAATCGGCCAGGAAAAATGCAATCGGTGCATTTCTACTCAAAACACAAAGGAAGACAGCTCTAGTTTAGTAAACTGATGAAAACTACAGGTATACAGGGCTAATTACAGTGTGAACTTCTTCAATGTCTCTTACTTCCTTCCCTAGGTATTTACCCATTGATGTGATATGTACTATGAGCTCTTACTAGTATTTATTGCCACTCTTACTAGTGTGTATTGTCAGTTGTAGATCTATATTTGATGCTCTGTTGATACTTGTAAGTTGTTCCTCAAATGTAAGTCGCTTTGGATAAAAGCGCCAAATGAGTAAATGTAAATTTCAAAAAACCAAAAGGCTGCACTAATTTTGTCTCGATCATTTAATCTTGTTCATCCTTTCTATTTCACATGAGGATGTGCTAAAGACTGATGCCTGTTCTGAACTGGCTGGTGAAAACAGCTTATTGTGTTTATATTTTGCATCCAAAATGCAAAGTTTAATTAATTATACATACTGTAGGTTTACGATCAAATGACAAAGCCCTCTAATGGTTGTAGTTATGACAAAGGAGGAAGTCAGGAGGCGTTGTCATAGGGCGACAAAGTCTTTATTGTCACATGAAAAAATTGACACATTTTTCAACTGTGATTTTGTAACGGTTTTAGATGGCATTAATAAAGCATATAGTCCTGTCAATGGGGTCGTCAGGTCAGAAAACACTTCTGTGTGTTGTACTAAAGGGCAGTCACAACAGACATATTTTGTCTTTAAATTGGAGGATACCTTGTCCTAAAAAGGATTGAAAATACACCTGAAAGCTCAACTTGTCCTTTGGGCACATCCAAAGGATTTAATGTCAAGAGTGCTTTATTTACAATGAAGAGCCGGCATGCTGCAGAAACCGGTTGAAATATGTTTGGAGAGGAGGAGAGACGACAGAGGGCAGTAGAGACAGACAAGGGGGCGGATAATGAAAACAAATACAGCGAGAAACAAGTGTTGTAAGGGCTCAAAGGGTGGAATGTATGTTTTCAGTTAAACTCTAATCCTGGTAAAGCCGTGTGTGTTTGTGTGTTTATTAGACTTGTGAGTGTTGATTGAGAGTTCCTGTTAACATACGTATATAGTGCGGTCCAATCAGCTCACCTACTTTTCACTGCATGGCGTCTCAATTACAATATTTCTCGTTCTCATTTTTTCTTCCTCCTCCTGTCTTTCGCCTTCTCTGCCCTGCACACACACACACAAACACACTCCCTCCCTGCTTCTGCCTGTTAGTGAGCAGCTTTTTTCGCAGCGTGACGGTCAAACAGTAGCCTATACAGAAAGCACAGCAGAAAAGTAACACTTGCACATGCTCACTTTGAGTATTTTGCGCACATACACTCGCTTTGATTTGCTGACACTCATGCAGACTTACACCCCCCCCCCCCCCCCCCCCACACACACACACACACAGGAACGCACGCAGTCGCCTACCTGCTTAGCTACATGTATACGTACTTCCTCTCTCTGGCTTCCACACATACTCGCTCACTCTACAGTCTCTTTGGTGCACTCATTTCCACTGCTCAAGGACTGCGCTGGATATACAGTGTGTGTGTTTGTGTTTGGCTGCGGCAGTGATCATTTTTTCTCTTCAAAGTCCCACTCCCATCCTGCCTGCTTTTGCATCCCAGCTTTTTTTGTTGTTGCGGACTTTTTCTTTCCCTCCAGGTCTCTGTCACTTTATGTCTTTCTCTGACATCAGACACCTGCTTTGACCTGGTTAACTCCTGCAGTCTCAGAGCGCTGTGGAAAAGCTTTGGAGGATGTGAGGCTCAGCTTCTCCCTGGGATTTCTCTGCTTTCTCTCTTCATCCTGCTAGCTTTATTTCTTCATCTTTCTTATTCACATTTTCTTTCTTTTTAGATCAATCCGTTCTCATGCTTCTTATGTTTTAGTCTCTTCCTGTCTCGTCTTTCTTCTTCTGTCTTGGTCCTTCTTTTCCTGTCTTGTTCTCCCTTTTCCCTTCTGCATCGGTCACTCTCATCCACCTCTCCCTCACTATGCTCCATTTCTCTACGTCTCTCCTTGCCCTACATTTTTGTCTCTTTCTATTTTGATGCCAGTTTTTTCCTCCTTTTACCATCCATCCTGCCATCTCCTTTGGACAACATTGTGGATTTTAAAAACAGAACTAATGCCTTTCTTTGAAAATTATACATTGATGTGATTATATGGTCTTACTTTGCCATATAATCTTTGACTTAAGATTTAAGGCTGCAGGGAAGCCGTCTACTTTGAATTTCTCATCAAGGATTGATTAATTAGATCAGCAGCGCTGCACCGAAGACCTGAATTTGATATTTCGTATGGATTTATTGGACTGCAAGATGGCCTAATGGGTACAGAAACCATCACCCAACCACAGAAGCCAGGCTTGAATGTCTGTTTTTGGAAACCTACACTCTGCTGAAGTGTCTTCAAGCAACTTACAAAATCCTCTCCACCCTCAGGGGCTTCCTTACAGGGACCATTACATATCACACTGAACAATGGTAAAGGTATTTTTGCTGGGTCATGCCATGTATCGGGCGGATTGATTACTGAGACCTGGACCCCAAGCCTTCCTCACGTCCTGAAGTAACATGGTGTTTCAGCAAGCTTTGAGAGAGTGACCTGCAGTCTTGTGATCAGTAGCTTGGATTATTGTACCAGATATTATACTTCCACTTCATTACAGTTCTTTGAGCATTAGATTTTTTGTTGTTGCAGAAGAAGGTCTGACTTCCAGATGAACTTGGACAGATTCTGCATGTTGGGCCACGGAGTCAGACCGTTGTCTTGGTTTTACTTAAAGGTAAAAATATTTGGAGCATTTCTATCAGCTGGACCTGGACTCGGATGAAAGATGAGAGTATAGTAGTTGCTAAACCATAGACAGTCACAGACTGGTATATTTTCTACCTCCTGTGGGGATACTTGCTGTGTCATCAGATTTTACTGTACAAAGGATATTTGACATCCTCTGTTTCCTCTAACTGGGCTCTTTGCATTACTGGACAGCACTGGGACACTGGCTTTGATAGATTCCTTCCTGTGGCTGTCTTGTGAGGTGGCTAAAAGTTGCACAATGGATATTACCACCCCTGGAAGCAGTGACACCCCAGTTACCAGCACAGCAAGTCTCAATTTCTAACGTTTTTGGGGGTCATTTTAGGGTATCTCAATTTGCTTTTCCTTGGTTTATTCAGATTTATTTACCAGGAGTTTGTGTTGCGAAAGCCGGTTAGGAGCCAATCCTAGTCGTAGGCTCTATGCTCTTTTCGAGACACAGCTGCGTTGTCTGGGCCCTGTGGCCAGACCTTGAACAGACCCCCCTACAAAACAAATGGAGAACAGCGGCTGCATCCCTCTCTGCTGGAGCAAGGGGGCCTGCATCTACGCACAGCACCCCCTACCAAGTATGTACTAATAATTGTATCAATAGAAAAACACCGTTTATAAACTGAGTTTCAACGTGTGTTCTGAAAAATACGGAGTACAACATACAACTATGTTGTATAAGATTTAGATCTTTGTATTAAATATTTTCTGTTTGTAGTGGACCTTTGTCCTTCTCTGTATCCTTATTTACAATGAAGTCAGTTAATCTTCATGCTTGTTCATCTCTAACTCTGCTGTGAAGCATCTTCTTATTCTGCTAAATGTTCAGTGTTTCATCAGCCTGGTTGGATATTATATATCTGAGCTATGTTTTCTTCTTTGTGAGGTCTAAATCAGATGATGGTAAAACTGATTTGTTATTGTACCTTTGGCTTTGGGAGAGGATTGATTGAGATGGAGAGATGGATTGTAACATTATCTCATTGTGTTACAAGACACTTAAATTCTGTCATCTGTTTCAGCTGTCTATCATTTTTGGTGACAGATGAGGTCCAGTTGTGGTCTTGACTAAGAAGTCTTAACCAGCTTTAACTGCATGAGCTCTTTGTAAACAGAGGAGGATAGAAAAAAGCTGTCCAAGGCACAGAGCAGTGCTGCATGACCAGCTGTCAGTCACAAGAACAAACTTTTGTTCTTTTTTTGTCAGCAGGTCTATGCAGTGTTGCAGAATGTCAGGTCACCAAAACTTTAGTCCATGTAGTCCATGTAGTCCATGTAGTCCATGTAGTCCATGTAGCTTCAGCACATTTTTTTGTTATAGAGCAGCGTAAAGATGAGACATACTTAACTCTTTTCTTTATCGTTTTTTGCTTTGGTTCAAGCATTTGTCTGAAAAACCCACTGAGCTACGGTTGTGATCTGGTAACAGTTGATTTGCCATTTGGTTTACAGTTGTACAGAGCTGTAATTAGGTTGTTGAATAAGAGCGTTTGGGGAGATGGCGTAAGTTACCCTGGTAGCTCTGATGTCAGTGGAGCAGCTCACACACTCTTACTGCTGGTCCTTTGGTTGTTTTATGTTGTTGGCATAGCATTGAAAGAAATTGTATTAATACAGACGTGACATTCAGACCAGTATTGAACAGTCACAGATTTATGATTTATATAGATTTACAACTAATGTTTAGGCCAAGCTTTTTTTTGTCTCTTTCCCCTGGTATAGATAATGCGCATCCTTGGCCGAAAACGGAAAAAAGGGTGTAGTGGTGTGGGGGAAGGGGGAGGGCAGAGGAAATTGTTTGAGGATGAGAGAAAGATGAGAGGGAGGAAGGAAGAGAGGTGGTTCAATAGGACAGGGGGATCAAATGGAGACGTGAAGGCAGGAACTAAAAGGCCTGTGAGATGAGCGACAGAGAGATTAAGGGAGGGGAAGAAGAGAAGAGTTGCAGATGAAGGGGGGAAGGATGGAGAAAGAAGGATACAGGAGATTTGGCGTTTGATCAGTAAAATGGAAAGTAAAAGGATGAGGGCTTTGAACAGAAAGACAAAAAGACATAAATGAGAAGAATGAGAAACTGAGGAAAAGAGGAAGAGAAAAGGATGGTGAAGAAGAGGCCTAGGCTCCCACAGGATTGCGCTAACCCCAGTAACCCAGATACCAGTTAGACGTCCTTCTGCTGCTGCCATGGGACAGAGCTCAACTCTAGCCGACTGTGGTTAAAAAGGCTGACTGTCATTCACTTGGAGCCCCACTGAGAGAGGGGGTGGCGGGCCTGGCAGCCGCCTGCTCTCCTCCTGGTTGCCTGCATGGCCTAGTTGATTTGATTCATGTCCTTTTCTCTGTGTGAGTGTGTGAGGGCATGCATGTGGGGATTTAGTGGAGTTATGTTGAGTAGAAATTGGTGCAGTGAGAAATCGTTTCATTTGTCCTGTGCTGTATAGTACATCTATTTTAAAGCAATAATTTATGTACTTTTGCAAGCTATTGAGTCAGACTTTATAAAAATAAAAAAACTGAAAAGTATCTTATGGCAGAAACCCTTGATCTTTACCACAAAATGATACTTAGGCCAGTGGCTTTATGTCCACCACGTTAGTGAATCATAAAATGTAAGATCATAAAACATAACCTCTTTCCAATTCTTTGTCAGAGACAATTAAGCGGAACAACTCACATTACCTCCTTAGATTTTAAATATTTTACTGTAGAATTTAACTGGTTGGTAGCTTCGGTATTTAGGGGCTATGCTAACATTAACATCTTATGATAAATTCTACTGAAAAACAGGTAAACATACTCCATTCATTAGTTATGATGTGACTTTATTTACAGCGTAACGTAGCTGTATGCATGTACTTTGCCAAATGTAGGTATCCCTACTTCTCTAATAGGATTTCATCAAGCTGCATGTGGCATTTAGGTTACGGTTACATGTGTTTGTGACTATTGTGTTTTGTTTTGGTGGATGAAGCAGTGTGTTACAACATTTACTTCTTAATATCTAATCTGATTAGTGACTGGGTGAGGGAGCAGCAGCAGATGGCTGATGGCGGTTTGTGACTCTATAGCTCCTCTGGTGCAACCGCTTCTATTTAAAAACGAGTTGCAGTCAAAATAATGCCCCCAATACATTTTTTAGTGTGCCCCTCTGAGACGAGACATGAAGGCCGGGTAGAACCTAAGAGAGTAGCTGTAATAACAACTGAAGTTATGTTGTGCAACTGTATCACAACTTCTGGACATTGTGGACACAGCTTGCCACAGAGTGTGTTTTGATATAAATTTATCATGAATCCCCAGACACAGCAAACACTGGTGTACTGCATTTCAAAACAATACGCTGTGACATTTGTTTTTGAGGCAACATGATTTTTAGTGTACAGTGTTTGGTCAATTTTTCATATACACTAGTCACAAAAAAACAATAAAAATAATCTGATGTTATTACTCTGATATCCACCAAACCCAAAACCTGATATCTGCTTTCAGTTAACTGAAATGACCTAACAGTAAAGACATGATGCTGTATCGACAACGGAACAGAGTGTGGGTTTGAAATAGTTTAATGAATAAAATGTTTCTGTTGTATTAGAATTGTATATTAAATTGAAAAGCAATATTTTTATATTTGCATAGTCATTAGAAAAAGAACAAAACTCAATCCAGGTAAACTCACAGAGGGACAGAAGCTTAGACACTAGTGCAGTGTTGTGTGTAGTGTGGTGCATTGTAACTCTTTGAATAATAATAATAATAACAATAATAACAATAATAACAATAATAATAATAATAATATTAAATGTTGTAACTTGTGTTCATCATGGTGATAGTTTTCTGTAGCAACTGGTATTGTTATTATGAGATTATATAGTGGTATTATAACAGCAATAGTACAGTCCTTAGGGATCATGATCATATCCACCATGGTATCATTTTAATTGGATGATGATATTAGTACTGTAAGAGGGACATTTGTAATCTGCTCTTCACTAATCTGTTGTATCAAAGACTAGAGGGTCTGTTGAGCAGGTGGTCATGCCTGTGACCATTACACACTGATGCAAACAAAACACTAATTCAGCTGCTGAGCACAAAAATGTCAGATTTCACTTTGTCTCCACTCTTTTTGTTTTGGTATACTTCCCGACTAATCTCCATGTTTGATTCTTAGACTCTGAAAGAAAATAAATAATGTAAGAGAACCTAATACAGCATACACAACCTACAGGCAGCATTTTCACTTTCTCTATGTTTCAGGGACTTCTGAAATACATGTACATGAAATGGCATCTAACATTAAATACTTGGACCGTTAAAACATGTCATGGCAGGTAAATATTAGTGATGATCTTCCTAAGGTCTAGAAACCAAACTATCAATATATCTACATCCACAGATTAAGGAGAATTACAAATAAAGATGGATTATAGACAAAACAAAAATAATAATGATAATAATACCAAGAAAAAGTATAATAATGTGACATGAATAACTGAGAAGCTTTCATGCCATAACAATCACTAAAGTAAAAACTGCGTAAAGGGAAAAAAACCTGCAATGCCTCACTATAGACACAGGATGTAATAATGTGTAGTGGACTTGTGCACAGGCCACACACACACACACACACACTATTGATACAGCAAATTCAACAAAGAAAGTGCTGAATCAAGTTATCAGATACATAATGTTCTCCTTTACTTTCTGTTGCAGTCACTGTGCTCACGCAGTCATATATTTCACTTGCTGTCTTTGAAGAGGCAACTTCAGGTCATGCTGTTAAAAGTGCTGAAGCTACGTTTTCCGTATCAGTCTCCATGTTTCTGCTTCTCTTTGATTCTTTCTATCGTTTTTTTTTTTTAAAATCAGTATGAAGTGATCTGACCGTGACCTGAACACAATGCAGAAAAATACTTAATGTAGTGACGTTAACATTAGTGAGTTTGCTACTGGTTGTTCAGTTTGTCTGTTGATTTTATTGTCTCCATATTTACTTGATTAAATAAGTCCTCTAGCAAAACCCTTTTCAACGTGTTAGTTGATGCAGATCACAATTTTAGACAGGTCTTTTGGAAACCTTGTTAGTTTTTTCATTACATGCCCAATGCTAGAAATGAGCCATGAAATTATTCAGTCAGTCAGATTTGTTTCACTTGCGCCTCTCTTGTCCCCACGTGGTAGCCAGAATTCACAGTCAGCTGAAACCAGTCACTGTAGTGATGATGACTCAACAAAGTCTACAGGGATATCCAGGAAGTATCACACAGGAAGCAGTAGTGTGTGTTTGTATCGCACAAGGATAAAAGGTGTGAAGACGAACCTGCAGGAGAAAGCTGGAGGTACAGAAACAACCTTACAGACTATAAATGGGTAAAAGGAAGATCTGTGGAAGTGGATGGTTTGTGCTTGTGTTGTGCAGTGTGAATATTATTCCTGCTGTAACCTCATACTGTGGTAATAGAGTAAATGTGAAACGAGCTAAAATTAGTTTTTCTTTCTAGGAGTTAGGATTTAACATTGGGTTTCATTTTTTTCATCCTGCTTTTAGGCCACATCCCACCTACAGCCACTACAATTCAAGCTACTACCCACTATAGCCACTGAACACCAGTATGACTAGAACAATTTACTAATCCTCCCACAGCAGACCTAAGCGTGTCAAGTAAGAGTTCAGAAACCACCAGATTGCAAGCCTAGCAGCCATGCAACTGGTGGAGAACTGTAAAAATGTAATCCACAGACACTCTGGTATGGCTTGGACCTGTTGGCCACTTCCACTCTATGCTGCAGGTAGGACTGAATGACCAGTTTGCTGACAGACTGGTTTACTGACTGGTGTTTGAGTGGCTTGCTGTTAAAACCTAGTGCTGGACGAGACTGACTGCCTGGATGATTTATCATTTGGTAGTTTTTCCCCCTTGTTGAGAATGAATTTATTTCAACTCATCTGATTTATGTGAGTCCATTAGGCCCATCTAAAAAGACCTTGTGTCACTGTTTTGCTGTTTTGTATTGACTCTTTACTGACTGGTTGGTAGCCTTACTGAAACATGTAACCCCTCCCCGTCACACATGCTCAGACACAAGCTCAATCATCCGCATGTGGCATATGTAATTGTGCATGTGTGTTTAAGCACAAACATGCATATTTCCCTGCTTTCTTTCTACAGTTATTTAATTCTCTGAGTATCTTATCACATTTCATTTTTTTCTGATAAATGTATAAAGTGCAGTATGAATGGCAGACTGAGTGGTGACTGAGACGTTGCTTGAGTGGGCGTTTTTAATGTCTCAATCTATCTTTTCAGCAGTGTTTCAAATTCTAATCGCCTTTTTTTAACTCATGGATTTTTATTCTCCTCTACTGTGTAGTTCTGATTTCACAACATATTTCCAAATGAGGATACAACACATTGTATGTTTGTCTCTTTTACAGAATATGACGCCCAGTTAGCCCCAGCAGGAGCATCTGAGTCGGCCATGGCGTCGTCGTCCTACTTGGAGTCCAACCACAATCACTCCTCATCGGGTGGTTGTGGGGTTAAATCCCGAGCTGGCATCCCTGGTGGTACCAGCGTTGGTACCAGCAGCTCTGCAGGAGGCCTTGAGCGCCCCCCGGGCTCCATGGATCGGGTTCTGAAGATCTTCCATTACTTTGAGACAAACAGCGAACCATGTACCTGGGCTAGTAATATCAGGCATGGAGATGCCACAGATGTCAGGGTAAGACGCACACAAACATTTCTTGCATTGCTAAGCCCCACATCATCAATATTTCCCTGATTCTCACTTTGTTTTTTGTTCATCCTTCCACTTGTCAACAGGGTGTTATCCAGAAGATAGCAGAGATCCACAAGTTGCGCTGTGTGTCCTCTCTGGGCCTCCGTCTGACCCATCTGCACTCTGATGCACTCCATTGGTTACACCCTGATTTGGGCGTGTCTCACGTCAGGGAGAGATATGAGAAACAGCACCCCCAGGAGGAGTGGAGGTAGAACAACAAGATTGAGCGTTTCACACACTCAGTCTGCTCCCACTCCTTGTGTATTCCTTTATTTGACTTTTTACATGATGGGTACTAGAGATTTTGTTCATGTTTCCATCGACAGTGAGCTCAGGGGCCTCATTTATAAAAATGTGTAGAATTCACGTCAAAAGGTTATTTACGTACGGAAAATAGAAAGTGCCAAAACACAAAAATATTCTGATTTATACTACAGCACACATGCGCCTCCGATGCCGATTTCCATTTATAAATCACAATTAACTCGAATGTTGGTGCACTTAAGCGAGGTTCTTGTTCCACCCTTTTTACAGCCATAGTTGCCATTGAAACGCCCAGGAGGAAACAGGACAACGGAGCTTGACCCCTTTGATGAGCTACTTGCAGAAAAGCGAATCCCTCCTGAGTAGTGAAGCAGGTGGAGGGGGAACACACTGAATGACCTAGGAACATAATTTGTAGTCCCTCGTTTGAAACAAGAGTAAACCAAATGCACTGGAGTAGTCTTTAAATATTTATTTACACAAACACTGCACTCAATTAACAAGGCTGCCAAGGAGTTAACAGAAATATGGCATAAGCAGTACACTGCAAGATCTACTTAAGAAAAAGTGTTATATTTTTCCATACCATGTTTTCACAAGCAAGCGTCACATCCGCACTGGAGAATGGCGTTGGGCTCAAATGCCTGAAGATAGGGCAACGGACATGTATAACAATATATGAAACTATCCACTCATAGTGAGGCATCAAAAAAAGGCATCAGTTTAAATGTAATTTGTCCTGCTGTTCACCTTATTTAAGGAATAAATATAAAATATAAAATATTAATATTAATTACAGATTAAATTAAATATGATTTTTGATTTTGAAATTTACAACAAATTTGAGGCGTTTTTGGGGTTTTTTGCAACTGATCCCTCTCTGTTTTATTATCTGTAATCATGGTTCTTTTTGTGTGCAGTCCAGGGAGTATCAATCCAGAGATGGGGACTCGAGTTAGAGACTCAGACTCGAGTGCGACATAAGTCGCACACAGTGACTTGAGACTCGACTTGAGACTCGCCCTCAAAAGACTTCAGACTCGACTCGGACTTGAGGTGCGGGACTCGTGAATAATGTTTATTTTTTAGGAAATGTCTTATGAGCCTGCTATCCACTCCCTGCGTTAACCTGTCTACGTAACACGTATTATCATTTGCACGCGGCTACACGTGAGAGAGGACAACAAACTCCGGCAGCTGCTGAGCCATTCATCATAAACTTTGGCTTTAAAACTTCATACAACAAGGCCCAAACAAAGAAGCGCTGAACGCAAGTAGGTTAGTAACCTGAGGTTAGTAAACACCACCACCTTAGCATTGGCCATCTAACGTTAGCTTGCTTCTTGCTTCAGCTACGACCTCCTACTCCGACTATCGTTCATTATGAAAAGATGAATGAGCGTCTGTTTACTTGCCAAACTTGGTAATCATTTACGTCCCGCAGCCAGCGGAACGTAAATGATTACGTAATAGGTAATAGACGTAATAGGTAATAGTTATTACCGTTGGCTAGAAAGAGGTTAGAGGTTTATTGTTGTTGATCATGTAACCTTATAGTTTTGTTTAGTTATAATGTTACACTGGTTTGAGAGTGGGGGGAGTTTGTTGACTTACAGTAGTTTAAGTTGTTATTGATTTTATTGCACCTTACATGGTTGTGCTCTGTAAGATAAAAACAGGTCACAGCTTTATTGTTGACCATGTAACTTAACAGTTTTATTTAGTTAACTTTATGCTGGGTTTGAGAGTCAACAGGGTTTGTTGACTTACAGTAGTTTATAAACTTATAATTCATTAATTGTAGACGCATTGTACATTAGGCTGCATGGTTGTGCTCTGTAAGTTAAAAACAGGTTACAGGTTTATTGTTGATTACGCAACGTCCCAGTTTTATTTAGTTAACATTACACTGGGTTTAAGAGTCTGGGGAGTGTGTTGACTTACAGTATTTGATAAGCCGTCAATAATTGCATTGCACATTACATGGTTGTGCTCTGTAAATGAAAAACAGATTACAGTTACAGTATTCCTTATAGCTCTGCATTTTTATAAGCAACCTGGATTGAACGCAGCAGGTGATACAACATTCGTAATAACCACGACAGACATGAGACTTGACTTGGACTCTAGGTCAAAGACTTGAGACTTGACTTGGAGACCTGTGAGCATCTCTATATCAATCTAACAGGATAAGATATCTCTTGAAATAAATTATCGAACTCATGTTAAGTTTTATATAATACTCAGAGGTAATATTTTGATTTACTTTACACAATGGTATCCATTTCAAACCGTTTCATCCTTGTGCCGTCTGAATCACGGTTTCCGATTTCCCCATCTATTGTGTACGCATGGCTCTCCCATCAGTATTGTTTTTGAAAACTCCAAAAGTTTGCGTAAAAAGTGGCATATACAACATTTATAAATGAGGACCCAGGACAGTGAGCAGGTCTTGGTGTTGCAATTGTTGACAAATTGTGGCTTATGATACTTCTGTCTATAGTTTAGGTAGCTGCAGGTTGATATTTCTGGGTTCATTAATGTTGTACTAACATCAGACCGCTAACATCAGGCCACTAACATAACTTTACTTTATTCTCCTTAGAGGAAGACAAGAGGCTGATCACTACAACAAACATGTCATCTTTAAAAATGCCCCATTGGACTGTACAGAAGCAACACTTGTTTATGCTACACACCTACTAATATTTAATGAAGCCTACCTTACTGGTTACATCTACATAACATATGGAACCAATGAAACCATTTTATACTGTCAATAGACCACATACCAAGACCTGTAACATACGTGAACTACTGTGTACAAGCAGTAAAAAATACTACAAGCATTTAATATTAAGTTGCTCCCTTTTACCAATGTCCTAAATTACCTAAATTCAACTGGACAAGGTGACTTCATTCAGTATGTGTCTTGCATGGAACAAAACTATAAACTATAAAAAAAACTATAACTATAATTAAACTATAATTTATATAGCCTTATTCTTTCCATTTATTTGACACAGTCACCCAGTATGCTGTGAGGAAAGATTTGCTTTGTCTGATGAAAGAGTTTATCTTATCTATCTGTCTTATCTGAAAGTATCTCTGTCCATTTTCAATCTGCTCTGCAGCCACTTAGCCCTCTGCTGTTGATATTGTTAACAGCGGTCCTCAATATAGTCCATTGTCCTGCAATTGATGCGTTACACCCAAAGTCATTAAAACTGAAATGAATTCAGCATGAACGAATTGTTCACACTACTAACATGCAGCCACGCAGCTCTGCCAGTTGTTGCCTTGGAGGGAAGCAGAGCTGCAAGCCCACCGGAGCTTCTGCTGCTGCCAAGCTATTGTTAGAACAGCAGAAGTAGCCCAGGGGATGGACTGACTCCATCTCACTCCTCTCCCGCTCCCTTGCGTGTTTTCCCTCATTTCGTCTCGTGCGCTTGCAGTCACTATTTTTCACTTTGATCCTTCTCTGCATCCTTTTTTCTCTCCCCTCTGTTTTCTTTCTCATCTCTCAAACGCGCGTCATTTTCTCTCTTCTCACGCTCTCTTCATTCATTATAGAATGACAATGTTTTATTCATTTTGTCTTTGGCCTTGATTTCCTTTGTTATCTAACTACAGTCCTGTAGCATCACAGCAGCTTGGCGCTCACCACTCTCCTGACCCATTTCCCTCCACTGTAGTTGCTGCAATATGTCAGTCATAAAATAATATGTCACTAGAAACAACGACAGCCCATCTGGGTACCTCACAGTTAACTGGCAAGTGTAACAGCAGGAATCTCTTTAGGCTTTATAGTATTACAAGGTTATCACATTGTTAGTTTACTGTAAGCAAAATATGAACATTTTACTGTGCCACCAGGACAGTAATATAGTGAGTAGAAAGGGGATCTTTTTTGGTTTACAGCCATCCTGCTTAGGTGACTCTGAACAAGGCATAGAATCTACTGTGCCATGGGTGCCATCTTGCAGCTAAGAAGTACTGTAGAGCAAAAAGAATATAGAACATTCTGCAAGAAACTTATCAGTTTCTAGCTCCCTGCAGCAAAACTTGTGTATCATCGCATTGTTGTTAAGCTAAAAACATTTATAGATCTTTTTCATTGTCTGTAAGACAGATGTGGGGTTTTCATATTGGGAAAATGCCATGTGCTCTGCCAAAATTGTGAATCAGCAAACTTTCGGCCAAAAGCAGCAGGATTCTGTGGTTTGTCATTGAAGTATTCGACATTGACCAGTGAGATGCACAAATATTTGAACTATAAGAGGTTCCAATTCTCAATAAATTCTCCAGGTGTACCTTTATGATGTGGAGAATTTTCGTGTATAACAATGTAATAGAAATAACATTTTTGAGAAAGTTGTATCCAACTTTTTGTATCCAGGTTGTTCAGACCAAACCCATATTTAGCTAAAACACAGATCTATTTGTGAATATAGAGATTGAAGTGCTTTGGATTCTCTAGTACAGCTCAAACCGGGTTGAGTGGGGGCTTTAAAATGTGCTGAGGTCTATGTATGCGTCATCAGTATGTATGACTAAGCATGCTCCTTCTGTCTCTGTCTCCATGGCTCAGACAGGCATTGAATATGGATGCTATGTGGTATTTCATTCTGTGTGTGTGTGTGTGTGTGTGTGTGTGTGTGTGTGTGTGTGTGTGTGTGTGTGTGTGTGTGTGCGTGTGTGCGCGCACTGACCGTATGGTTATTCAGCCAAATCGTCTCTTGTCATCCTCAGGTATGAGTTGCGGATACGGTACCTTCCTAAAGGTTACCTCAGCCATTTCTCTGAAGACAAACCCTCTCTCAACTACCTCTATCACCAGGTGAGGCAACACAACAGTATTGCATAAAACCAGGAGACAGAAAGGGATCCTCTTTGTGAAATAATACTAAATATATTTTTTAAACTTTGTTGTTATTATCTGTAATTTTCTTAAACATCTTCTCTCATAAACCCATCTGCTCTGTGACGTCCTTCCTGTTGCTTTTTTGTTTAATAATGCAGACATACCTTTAACTGATACAGACTCAGCTCTTACTGTACAAGACTATACATTTTACATTTAACACTTTCACTTTTAGCTGCTTTTATCTTTACAGCAGAGTTTTCATAAAAGTGTTTTTCCAGGTCAAGAGTGACTACATGCAACATATAGCTGATCAGGTGGATCAGGATGTTGCTTTGAAACTGGGCTGTTTGGAAATTAGGTGAGAAACAAAGGCACATTATTTCTTATGCCTCAATAATGACAAAAAACAACAAAAGTAAGCTGTTTGCTCAAACAGGTTCTTCACCTTTAGTCTATACTGATTTCAGAGTTTTTCCAGAACATCTGAACTAAAGAAATCTAGTGATTAACAATTTATACTGTGTCTACAAACTGTATCTCCTTCTCTTTGAATTATACAGGAGGTTCTTCAGAGAGATGCCAGGAAACGCCCTGGATAAGAAATCCAATTACGAACTACTGGAGTAAGATTGATTTTAATTGGTCCACACTGTAAACCATATTGCCTCGAATTTAAATGTAATATATTTTTAAAAAATATATTTTAAGGATTCAAAGATAAATGTTGTTATTCTTAGGAAAGACGTTGGCTTGAGAAGGTTCTTCCCCAAAAGCCTGCTCGACTCGCTCAAGGTGAGACTAAACCACTGTTAATGTAGAAACGCAAGTCAGCCACTTTCATCTCCCTGTCTAACTGGCAAGGCTCTCTGGTTCAAGTTCATTACCAGATAACGTAAGCGACAGAGGCAGAAATTTCTTTGCGGATCGTAGTCAGCCGGATGAGCTGAGGCTTATTCAGCTGAATGAGCTAATGGCTATTTGATTGACGACCGGCTGACTTGCAGGGAGACCAACTTGATGACTGAATGGATTCCTGGCTGAATGTCTGATAATCCGATTGCCTGGAATTAAGTTAAACCTCCTGTTGTCACTCGCAGTGTGCCTTGTCAGTTGTCTCTTGTGTGTTTTCTTGGCTCCAAACCAACTTTCTCCCAGAACGACTTAACCCCTGGAAATGTTTGGCCTCCCTCCTCCACCTCTCTCTATCAGGCAAAGACTCTTCGTAAGCAGATCCAGCAGACCTTTAAGCAGTTTGCTAACCTCAATGATGAGCAGAGCATCCACAAGTTCTTTGAGATACTCTCTCCCATCTACCGCTTCGACAAAGAGTGCTTCAAATGTGCTTTGGGGGTAGGGCAACACTCAGTTGATAAAGATGAAAAACATTGTCACTGACATCTACAGAATGAAACCGACCTCTGTTGTAGAGGGTATTTAATGTCGAAAGTAATGAAAACAGATGGAAATTAAGCTATCAATATTGCATCTTTGCCAGTGTTCATTTAATATAACAGATTATATGATGAATGTGATGTCTAATTTAACGCTGTATTTCTTCCACTGTTCGTCTCTCTCCCTCTGTAGTCTAGTTGGGTAATAGCAGTAGAGTTAGCTATTGGACCAGAGGAAGGAATCAGCTACCTCACGGATAAGGGTTTAACGGTGAGTTTTCACATAGCTCATCTAACATCTTTCAGGGTTCAGTAAAAGTGCAGCTGTTTCAAAATTCTCTTGCTTTCCGATATCGTCTAATTCGTGTATCTATTCCAACTAACACATGATCCACTTCAGTATTTCTGTGTGAACTCCAGAAGGCTTTAATAACTACTGTACACTACTTGCTGTTAATTGGAAGTGCCTTCTACTGGTTTGCCTCTCCGGTTGTCAGATTTTCTCTTTTCTCCTCACTTGCACAAGATGAAACACCAGTGTCAGATCTAGTTAAAGCACATCATATGAGTGAGAAAAAGCTATAAGTGTGATCACCAGGGGATTAAATTGAGTTATTAAATTTCAACTTATTGAGGAAAGATGTCAACAGTTAATTTAATAAGTTGATCGTTGCATGATAATGAATCAGAACAAACTCCTGTTTGGCTTTCATAAATACGCTCAAATTCACTCTTGATGACATGCTCAGAGTGAAAAAGACTAGGATTACAGTGGTTGGCATTGTTGTAATGTAAAAATAGAAATACATGACTAACTGTAACTGTGGGAAAAAATGTATCTCAACCTTGTGCATTCTTGCGTGAATGACATACAGTTCTTGGGAAAGATCATTTCCACTGAGCTGTATAAAAGGCTGCAACACATGTTGTGCGTCATACGTGATGTTTAATATTTCTGTCTATTTTTGTCTCTGCAGCCAACGCACTTAGCCAACTTTAACCAGGTTCAGTCTATCCAGTACTCCGCTTTGGAAGAGAAGGACAGGAAAGGCATGCTGCAGCTCAACGTGGCAGGAGCTCCAGAGGTGAAAACACGCACCAACACACACACACACACACACACACACATGCATTTCACACTGTTCCCTTAGCTTTTCCCTTGTCGCTGATTCATTGGGAAACAGTATTTATGATGTTTGGATGTTAATTTTGGAGTAATACCTCCTGTTGAATTTGAATTTCGCGTCAAAACAGTTACACCATTGATTCACATGGAGTTGTGGCAAATCAAACTGCAACCCAATGCCTATATTCTCATTCAAAACACACGTATTTAAAAATGACAATGAGCCAAAACGTTGTGTATGTTGGATTTGTGTTGGCTCGTCACATTAAAATTGTCCGCTTTCATCCACACATGAAATAGCTTCTGCTTGTTGAACATTGTATTTTAAGATGGAGTAATATAAAGTCTGCAGGAAAAACAGGAAATGATGTAGAGAAAGAAGGAAATGGCACATGGGAGGATGAACACGGGTGTTGCCGTCTGCACTGGAGTGTCAGCATGAGTGTAGTCAGTCGAGAGTGGGTGTGTGTCTGCAGCAGGCCTTACTATTGAAAAAAGCATGTGTGCATGCAGCGCTGGAGTATCTGTGTGGGTGTGTGTGTGTGTGGAGGACTGAATGTGTGTATTGGTGCACTGGTAGAAGATGTTATCCCTTATAAAGCCCTCATTGTGTCACTGTGAAGCAAACCTCTGTCCCACTCTTACACTAATCATTGTGTGTGTGTGTGTGTGTGTGTGTGTGTGTGTGTGTGTGTGTGTGTGTGTGTGTGTGTGTGTGTGTGTGTGTAGCCCCTCACAGTGACCACAGCTTTGTTGACTACGGCAGAAAACATGGCTGACTTGATTGACGGTTACTGTCGGCTCGTCTCCTCTGCCACTCACTCCTTTATTGTCAGAGTCCAAAAAGGTAGGACGCAACTACTCTTATACTTATTTTGTGTTGACTATAGCATTGTATGTAGTTAAATGCAGCTGAATGATGGTTTTGGTCATGAATGTTCTTACACTATTAATAGCACTCAGGGTTGAAATTGCTGTCAGCCATCTTTCAAACAGTAGTCAAGTCTGATCATGGCTGATGAGGCTTTAAGCTTGTCACTTTGAATAACCAGCCTGTGTTTAGCTAGTCTTCTCTAAAAATAACTATTGCTACAAAGACGAGGCGATAGTGATGTAGCTCGAACATGAGGCCAGGCTGGTCTGTGTCTAATTCATGTGTTCATTTCCTCTCTGCAGAGGGGGACAGAGCTCTGCCTTCCATCCCCAAGTAAGTCTAAAGGATTATTTTGCCTCATTAGTTGCTTTATCAAGTAAAAGCAAGGTGTCATTTCCCTGTGAGACACAGAATAAGAAGGCCATAGCCAGGGTTTCCTTTTTTGCAGCACAACTTTGTTTGTTGCCATAAAAAATGTATTTAGTGGTTTCACTTATTTAAAAGAGAATTTTGTGCCAGTAGTTATTTTTATTCCACAGCTTGAATCCAGAGCAACATCTTAATTTTGATGATAAAAAGTTATTGATCTGCTCTTACAGAGAATGTAATATTCTTTATGAGATAATGACACTCACTTCTGTGTTCCTTATTCTATAACATTCCACATTGTAAAGCAGCACACGTGACAAGATGTGGAATGATCCTCTTTATAGCTGCAACAGGAAGCTCATTCAGAATACATTGATTGAGGTTAATGCGAGCCAAAAAGTCATTTTCTCGTCTCATCTCTGGCCCAGAGTTTCAAATCATGAGAGGCGGATGGAAAAACGGATGGACGGAGTACGGGCCAGAGCTGTTTGTGTCTCAGGTATAAGTCCCTGTCTCACTTTCTCGTTGCCTTGTTGGTCTGTTTCTCCCGTCCTAGTGTGCCTCTCTGTCTGCTGCTCTAATTGTCAATGAATGACTGCTAAGAGTTAGATAAAGGGTTCATAGATATTTGTGCGTACTCTCTTTCCCCTATAAAGCGTCATCTGTGTGTCCAGTGAAAAGTCCTTGTCTCACCAGATGTCTTTATGGAGAGCTTTAGTCACTGTCACTCTGCCTCTGCCCTGACTGTCTACTAAACTCTGAGTAGCTCACTGTTACGCAGAATTAAATGAAAATGACCCGTGAATATAGTATCATTAAATAATACCTGTGACCTTATTTGTTAAACATATGATAGTAAAACTAATCCTTCTTTCCACTCTGCGTGTGTGTTTCATGCTGCATGTGGCTTCTGCAGGTCAAACTAGTGGCGATGGTAAACAACATTCTTTCTATTAACCGTCCTAAATTAGTACCTCAGTGGAATTCCTGCTCTTTTAGCGATACCGTATGTGTGTACAGTATCTCTCTTTGTATCTGCCTGTAACTGTTTCGGTCTTATCTGTGACTCAACCTGTTATTTTTCAACTTGTTTCTATGGAAAGAACGAACCTTTCCGTCCCTCCCCTTTCCTCTCCTCTCTGTATCTCTTTCTCTCTCTCGGACTCTCTATTGTACTTTTCTGTCTTACATTCCTGTTGTGCGTGTGTGAGCTGTTGTAGTACATGAACATTTAAAATATTGTGCATGTGTTTGGAATCGGGTATGGTGATGGTCTTTTGGAAAGGTACATCTGTCCGATGATGGTGTGTTTCTGTTGCTGCTTTCTTTTTTGCCTGCGAGTGTGTTCACAGAACTTCTTAAATTGCACGCACTGAATTTACTTGTGTAATTGTTGTATTGATAATTTTGGATCTAAGTGTTTAAGAGTGACCAGGGTTGTGATTGCCGCATTTTTAAAAAAATCCAGATTATACCAATCATTTTGTGTGAACTTTTAATTTGTGTCATGTCAAGAAACTTACCTTCTAGGTAACTTGAATGCTGTGCGGGGGGATAAGCTTATTTTATATGTCAGCTTGTTGTCAGCTCTTTTTCTTTTGTCTTTATTTTGTGTCACTTACTGAGACTTAATAATGTGTCTTGGCTCTTTTTTCCCTCCCTACTTTGCTGTGGCCCGGCAGAAACGGACGACTACGCTGAGATCATAGACGAGGAGGACACCTATACCATGCCTTCAAGTAAGCAGATGCCCATAGACACACACATATGCACTCAAACATTGTAGGTTTTGTATGTCCTCAAGTGGGAAGGTTGGTGGTGTGATGGAGAGAGGATTGGAGGTCTTAAGGAGACCTAACTGTAGATAATTTTTATGTGCTTAGAGTTAAGTTGGGTTAAAAATCAGAATGAGGTGACTCCTGTTATTCAAAATATTGGACTTTGTTCTGATTTGTCGTAGTCTTATCTATGGTCTTTGGTCTACCACATAATAGGTAATCTTATTAAAGTCACATGCAAAACCCGATTCACATTTAAAAAAAGATTTTATCAAGATAAGATTTATAAGATTTTAACTATTTTCTTTCTGAAATCAAACTGTTCCACAAATTCAGATGGTGCATTTAGTGTTGCATTTGGAAGTGTTTCACCTCATGTTTGTTATAAAGTGACAATATCATCCACCAACTACATACCATGGTGAACAGTATATCAAGAACTGATGGGACTTTTCAACTCGACACGTGGAAAACCAATTAGACATTGTATAGCGGAGCTTGGAAATGTTGTGAGTTGTTTTCACCACACTTCACTGTGGATTTAATGATAATATCAAGTTTGATTAAAAGCAGCTTAATCAGCTTCAAATTCATCTCTTTTTGGATTATTTATGAAAGAATGGCTGAGGTTTGAATGAATTTACACCTTCTGTGGTCACATGTAGCAATCTTACATAAAAGGGGAAACCACTTGAACCACATTCTGCCTGTATATTAATAGGCCTGCAATTTATAGTCGCTTTAGTGAGTTGTCACAAGATTAAATGAGAATTGCCGCTTCCTCAGTCTGCTTTGACACATTATCTCGCCACAATGTTTACATGACAGTAAACATTTTTCAATGCTCTGTGTCCTGCTGATCCCCATTATGATGAGCGTTTATCTTAAATCTCTACCTTGATGTAATTGTTATCTGACCTGTAGGATGTCTCTGCATTATTACCTGTAAGTTGATTTAAATATAAGGGTAAATATGTAGAGGGGCCTCCTGTGCTGCTGAGTAGTGCCTGCTGCTACAATAAGCTATGCAACATTTAGAGGCAGTATGCTGGGAAATGGAGTCAGTCAGTCAAGTGAAAGATTTTTTCTGAAAAAATTATTCGTTTAAACAGCCTCAAAATGTTGTCCGGGTGTCATAAGCACATGTTGTTCCATTCTGTCAATGAACAAAGCTTCGCTTTTTGACCACTCATAAATTATAGCTTTCCCCTTAGGCCAGTGGACGTTTGTAAAGACACAAGCACAAACAGAGAACAAGCAAGTCAAACCGCACACAGAGATCGCTAGATGTCCACACTGTCCAGTAAATGACCAAAAAGAAATTGCTCATTGCTGTATCCATGCTATTTACTAGTCTGTAAAACATGTTGCATAACATTCTAAGATGTAAATGATGGATTTAGTTAGAAGTTGTCTAGTCAGATGAATACACTGACATGCGCCAGCCATGGTCACATGTTTGTATCTGAGCAGTTTCAGCATCTCTTTTGTTTATTTTTAAACAGCAGGTGTCAGGCAAATCAAAGGGGTCCATTTTGGTGTATAAGTTTTGTTTGCTGTTTAAAACACACCTTTTACGACTTGTTTGTGCTAGCTAGTGGTGACCAAAGGTGTGCGTGCTTGTTTCTTTCTTTTGCACTTTGTGTGTACCTTCGTCAGACAAAACACAGCAAAAGGCTCTAAATATCCTAAAACAAGATATTTTAGGTGCTATGGGCCTTGGTGATACACGTATAGCCTAGTCTTTAGCACACAATGTCTTTAACATAGCTGCATCACAGTCAAACTCACAATCTTGGCAAATAAAGTAACATTGACATATATAGTGAAGACTGCACTAACAATTAATGGATCTCTGTACTCACAGCTAGTTATTTTTGTCTCCTATCACTAACCCATTTTCCCAGAATACTATGGACTAGATCAAGGTAATGATTGGAGCATACCATAAGTTTGGTTTTATTGTGATGGCACTTTGGTTTGGTGGTTGTTGTGACCATTATTTTATGTTTGCTTGCAACTGTAAAATAAAATTTCTGATTATATTTCTCTACCCTGTACCCTGTTGAGTTGACCCCCCTCTGTTGATGTTTGATGTGCTGCCAGCTTTGGGCTAAATTGACGGTATCTTCAGAACTGAGTCCTAGGTGTTGGACAATGCATCACGTTGTGTATTTTAACTGCTCAGTTACATGATTGTTGAGATCAGTACCATTTAACTTGCAGAATAATTGCAAGCTGTTTAACCCATTTACTGCTTGCGGTAACGACTACTTGGCAACAGTTCAAAAATATCTTATTTATTATTTAACCAAGCAAGCTGACTCAAGAGCTTGTTCCTAGTTACAAATTTGGCCTGGAGGAGGAAGTGCAGTGTGAGCGAAGGGTTACTGTAACATTTTCAACCCAAACCACTAACAAACAGGATAGTCCCACTCCATTGTTTAACCATAATGATTGACTTTTTTAAGATCAGGTTACATGTGCGACATTTAGAGGCAGAGCACACAGGCATTAATTATGGGCAACTGTATATTTTTGTTACTGTACATTGCAGCCCTTTTCCGCATTTAGTCCCATCTCCACTGCAGGCATTTTCTAAAAGTTGGCTCTAAATGTCGCACATGTGCTGGACATTTCGCAACTGTGAACAGTTTGAAAGAGAAGTCAGAGTTTTTTCAAAACCTGTGTGCGCCATGTATGCTGTATTTATATGCTGATTACATGGACAAAGTCAGGTCAACAGTGCTATGCCTGTCAGGCAACGCAAACCACCAGCCTCTCAACAGCCAACATTTCACAGACTTTTTGATTCGTATTTTCTAAAAGTTATATAAAAATGGTGCCTTTTCAGTAGCCTCACTTGACAAGAACATACAGAAGAAAACTGACTGACTAATAGCTACAGATACAAATTCCTTTTCCAAAACAGTGGCCTTATATCAGCCTGTAATCTTTGAATTCTTGCTAGTTATGTGTCATTATTATACAATCAGCCTGACTTTATCCATATTAAGTTTGATTTGATGTAGAAATTCATGTTCATATATACATTGAGTGTTGCTGGCTGTTGTTTGTCTGTGTTACATGGCATGTCTGGCTGTGGTTTGCTGGTGCTGTTGTTGCATGCTGTTGACATTGAGATAATGCTGATTGCTATAAAACTAAGCTTGTCAGAGTAGGAAAGAAGATGTACTTTATTAAAAAATTCAGGATCATTTCCTTTGAATACTTAGCATGTAACGTTGCAAACAAGTTTGTTTTACATGCTGTGGTCGGGCCTAAAATGTTATAAATAGTTGCTGTGTTACTTTTTTAATAAAATTTCTCAAAGAATTGTTTCAACAGTTGATAATCCACAGAACCAGTTGTACATTTTCTGCGACTAAAGGCAGATTTAAACAAACCCCTACAAACTATAAAGCACTCTGACAAGCTTGGTAAATGCAAGGCCTGACTAAGAGGAGAAGTGTATGTGTGGGCACTGATGTATGTGCTTGATCTGAATCTGTGTGTTTGTCCTCTTTTGTGTGTCTGTACCTGTGTGTTCATGTGTGTGTATATTGTGTATCTAGCACGGGACTATGAGATTCAGCGGGATTGCATTGAGTTGGGACGCTGCATAGGTGAAGGTCAATTTGGAGATGTCCACCAAGGAGTCTACATCAGCTCGGTATGTAATCTCTATCTCGCACATGGGAGCTTTTAATATCTGTAGCTGTTGATTTATAGTAGCTTTCAATCTGAATAATTCGATTAATATAGCCTACTGTACATGGTCCTCTACCTGTAAGGCGATGACAGTCCATGCACACTTTGAAGCATTAAACCATTCACTCACTGTGCTGCCTGTCTATTGAGTGGTGAGCAGACAGCAAATGATGCTTCTGTAATGCTGATTAGGTTATTTGCCTGGATCTGTTTGTTGCAGGAGAACCCAGCCCTGTCTGTGGCAGTGAAGACTTGTAAGAACTCAACATCAGACAGCGTTAGGGAAAAGTTTCTCCAAGAAGCATGTAAGTTCCTTGCGGGTTTTTCAAATGTTACCTGCCAACAATGTTTCATTCTAAGGACGTTGCAGACCTGCCCTTTAAGTATAGAAAAAAATTGCTGTTTGTGAACTGACATTTGCACCCCTCTTCTTTCCCTGCAGTGACCATGCGTCAGTTTGATCACCCCCACATTGTGAAGTTGATGGGAGTCATCACTGAGAATCCAGTCTGGATCATCATGGAGCTCTGCACACTCGGAGAGGTACGACACTGATAACAATTTCTGAAAGTGTAAGTACAAGTTAAAAAGGTTATCAAAGTCATCACGGAGACTATTGTACAGTATGTAGAAATAGGAGTGGATGTAAATCAGATAAAAACACTAACTGTTTGCTTTTTGCATAGCACATAATCAGTAGCTCATTATGTAATAGTTAAGCATTCTGATCTGTGTTGACTGTAAACTTGGTAAAACATTATCTTTTTGTAGCTTGAAACACAACAACATTTGGATCCACGGGGACAAAAATCCAGGAGATAAATCTGAATATATGATACTTTAAACCCTTAGTAATAAATTTCAATGACTTTGGTGTGAAATAATGTTAGTATTGTGCTAGTATTCTGTTTGCATTGGTTGGTGATGTTGTTTTTCCAAAGCACTGAGTCATCTGAATTCAAAATGCAGCACATACAGTACCTGTATGTGAGGCAGCAGAATAGTAGATAGCCAGCCATCTGCTGCCTAAGTTAAATATACCTACATACATGCTTTACGTCACACATTCTTTTGTTGACAAGAATGAATATGTCCTTGTTCATTTCTCCTCACATAATTTCTGTCTCTGTTGTAATGGCACAGCTTGTTTTGAAAAACATATAAAGTAACTATAGTTATTTTCACACTCTGTTCCTCTCTATCTCTGTTTTTCCTTGTCTCACTCACATCTCTGTCTACCTCCTCTGCCTTTTCTCATTTCTCTCACCATTTCTCAAACTTGTTGCTCTCTCACTCTCTCTGATATCCCTTTATCTGTGTTTTTTCTCTCTCTCTCTGTTCATCACAGTTACGGTCATTTCTCCAGGTGAGGAAGTACAGTCTGGACTTGGCCAGTCTCATCTTGTACTCATACCAGCTCAGCACGGCACTGGCATATCTGGAGAGCAAGCGGTTTGTACACAGGTATGCAGTATTATGGAAAGAGGTTATATTCCACTACATAATGATTAGTAGTGCTAACTGGACTGAGCAAAATAAAATGATTGTTGTCAGATGATTGCGTATGATGATCAGTCAGATGTGAAAGAATATTATTATGGCAAATAACATATTTTTTGTAAACAGCAGTCCGGGGTTGCCACCTACTGGAGGCGTTACAATAAAACAAATAAATATGCGGTGCTAAAAAAAGGAGACATCTTGTGACATCATAAAAAAAATATTCTCACTAACTTCCCTGCATGTGAATGCTCAAAACTTTTCCTAAACATCCTGGCTGATCTGAACGGCTGAGTTAGGGATGGTAATCATCTTATCATGGTGTTTTTCCAGAAGCTAAATGAGACATGTAAGTGATTCCCTTTTGTTAAAAAGGTCTAGTTAAAGTACATTAACAGGATGACTGCGAAAGTGTCTAGGGCCTCCTCTAATTTTGGTTTTGTATTCCTCAGGGACATTGCAGCGCGGAATGTGTTGGTGTCCACAGTCGACTGTGTAAAGCTGGGGGACTTTGGTTTGTCAAGATACATGGAAGATAGCTCTTATTACAAAGGTAAATAACAACACCTCGCACAAAATTCCCATAAATGCACACTTCACTGTCTCCTTTCAACTTTCTTTGGTCTGTCATAACACCATTGTTATTCGCAGTAGAACACGTCTCCTGTTCCTTGCTTTTCAGCATCTAAAGGTAAACTACCTATTAAATGGATGGCTCCAGAATCCATTAACTTCAGACGATTTACCACAGCCAGTGACGTCTGGATGTTTGGTACGTTTAAGTCTGCGTTGTCTACCTTTCTTTATTTCTGTGTCAGTTTTGTCCTGATGTTTTGTGCTGTAGCAGCAGGGTTTTAGCTTTCACTTTTTCCAGTCTTTTTCAGACGTCAGTCTCTGCCTTTTTAACATTGAAGAGCCAGTAGGTGGTCTTCTCATTGTGAGTGAGTTTTCATGTTTTGTTGTCTTTCCATAGGCGTCTGTATGTGGGAGATACTAATGTTCGGCATCAAGCCTTTCCAGGGTGTGAAGAACAACGATGTCATCGGCAGGATAGAGAATGGCGAGCGACTGGCCATGCCCCCTCAGTGCCCTCCTACACTCTACAGCTTGATGACAAAGTGTTGGTCGTATGATCCCAGCAAGAGGCCACGCTTCACTGAGCTCAAAACACAACTGAGGTACTTAATGGAGTATGCTTTGAGAGTGTGTACACGAGTCTCTTTGTGTGAGCCATTTGGGGTTCAGTGTCGTGCTCAAGAAAACTCTGAAATTTAGACAGGAGGGGCCAGGGATCTAAACATTGACACCCTACTTTTTGAGCTTAAATTATCATTTCTATATATTCTTTACCTCAGCTGAAGATCCATAACATGTATGTTCCAAGTGTTAGGAGTTAAGATCTGCTGGTATTGTTGCTCCGCTCTGTCCATCTGTACCAGGGATGTTTTGTCTCTCATTGTAGGTTTTGGGAGTAATGCATTGAGTAAAAGAAGTTTGAATAATATGACTTGTGGAAAAAGAACAAGTGACACATTTATTAGTTTATATGTATTGAACTAAAAATTAAAAAATGTTTTTAGCTATATAGCCTTCCAGTGCATCAGCACAATGTAAATTATGAAAATACATTCATTATGAAAGTAGATTAGATTAGTGTTTCTTTACACTTTCCTAACAGCAGGTGTCACTGTCTGTCTGCTTCATTCATCTTGTTAGATCACCTTGATTAAAACAGACAATGAACTACAGCAAATATTACACTTTTAAAAGTTAAGCAACATACGTTTGCTTTTTCTTTGGCTGCTGGTTAAACTTCACACCAGAATAAACCATTAAAGATGCACACACAAGCAGATTAAATTTCTGTGGAAAGTAATTATGGGTAGGGTAAGCAGAAGACACCTGAAGTCACATTTACATGCATTTTATTTTCATTGAGATGGCAGTGTCTTGGCAGGGAGGTGCTTTTCATCTGCACTGATGTGATCCAGTTTAAAATACCATATTCATTTTAAAGAAATTTAACAGACTTTGAGGCAACAGGGAAATCATTGTGTGGTGAGAGGATACCAATTATATGTATAACAGTGTATAATTGTAATTTTAAACACATTTTATTAATATTGTAAAAATGATGCAGATTTTTGACTCTGACAACAGTTTCTGATGTGTGAACTATTATGCAGAGCATAACATAGCGAATGCAACCATATACAGTACAGCCCTGCACTATTTAGAAAGTGCTGAGTTTTTCATTGTTTTGCTCTATTGCACCACACTGGAACTAGATTTTAATCACCTTCAGTGGTATTTGGCGTTGTTCACATCCATAGAGGACAAATGCTATAGGATTCCTAGCTAATTTTTCCCCCGTAGTGTGTGTAAAGGATGGTGCTTCAACACCCTAAGTTTAAACTGAAAGTCTGCACTTTAATTTCATAGTGATTGTGTCTTTTCAAATCAAATGTGTGGGAGTACAGAGCCAAAGCAAAACTCTCCAAATTCTAGACAGACTAAACCTTACATCCTGTTTGGGCTGATGACAGCATGGTTGCAATGGTAAGAGAGATGTGATAATGACAGAGATAGATTAAATGAAAAATCTCAGTCACGCCTTGCCTCCTTGTTAAATGATACATCACTGTCTTGTTACTAGTCTTATCTTTTAAGAGACAATATCCTGGAAATGTTGAGATCAGATAAGCCAGAGCTAGACAACACTGGACGCAGTTTCAAAACTGGCTGAGTAATCCTCAGTGTTAATCATCGCTGTCTGGTAACTGGGAAAGATAATTAACCATTTGTAATTTCCAAGAACATTGGGGCAAGTTGTCAGTTATCATCAGGTGCCAAGAAAGGAGGAAATCAAGATGATAACACCAAGCAAATAAAGAAAGCGATTACCTCCATGCTATTCAGGTGCTAATCACCAGCACTTGATTGAAGTTTGTTCTTGCACACATGCACAAAAACAAGCACATGAGCAAGCTGTTAAAGATATATTCATGCACTATAATGCTTGATAAAACATTTTGCTCTGCTTTCTGTTATGGAATTGGGACCACTGGGACAGATATACAGTATCAGCTTAAACTTAAGACTGGTTACTGCTGATAACCAGCAAAACTGAAGAGGGTAAAGCAATATTGAAAATTTCTCAAAGACAGAATTGAATGAGAAAAGTACAATTTCAAGGATCTTTTCCTTTCTTTCTTATGGCATACAGCAGAAGCTGGTAGGGATACAGTATGAGTAGAGCTCATCCCGGTCGCCATGACTCTACATTTCATAATCATTCAGACAAGAACAGACCTGTAGTTTTTCGGAAATGAGGATTCAATATCGCTTCTGATGGATAGGTTGTAATAAGTATTGCTCATGAGTTGCTGTAGAATTACAACTGAAACTCTACAGTAGGAACAAGTGATGAAGCTTATTTGTAACACAGATTTAACACGAATTACACATTAATGTAATTAATGTCCAGGTGTAAATGTCAGAACGTTCTGTATATCATCTACATGCCAGAAGTTTTAATGTCATTTTGAGCTGAGGATTTCACGTGCAGGATATCATGATTTTGTAAAATCTTGTTTTATCACTCAAAACTGAATTCACCAGGAGAAAACATCATATTGTTAGTGTTAGTGAAACATTTTCTACTCATACTCATACATGCATGCAAAACAATGCAAGTTTCAGCAGCACAGCAAGATGCCATCATTGTTTCCTCCAACATGCACATTCTCTTTTTCTCTCAATCACACAGAAAACCAGAGTGCATATTTAACTCCTGTGGTTTTATGAGTTTGCTTAAAACCAGCATGACTCACACCTTAAATTCCCCCCTCGATTACACCTCCATTTCTCTCCATGTCAGCTTTCCTCTCTCTCCACCTAATCCTTTTACACCCCCTTTTCCTTCTTTTTTCCTCTTCTTACTTTGTTATTTTGGCCCCAAACGAGTGCTGGCCCCCAGACTCTGGAGGTCCGTTCCGTCTGACACATGTACAGTATGTTTGTGGTTCTATGTTTTTAAATGGGCTGAAAACCCGGTGTGGAAAAGTACATGTGAACTGCATTAGAGTGCTAATCTGACAAAATTAAGAACATTTATTTTAATTGACTGTGTGTGTGCTGGCATAAGAGGGACCTTCAAAGTGCCTCATGCAGTAACTTGGAAACCAAGTCAATATTGACCATGTTAACTATGGTCGCTGGCTATTAATAGGGAAAATCATGCCATATAAGGTTATACAATTTGGTTTACTTTCAGTGGGGCTGGCTTTTATATCATAATATCAATTATAGGTCTCTCCTGCCAAATATGCAGCTCTCAGCTACTACTACAGTTTTCCTAGACCCTGTGTGTGTGTGTGTTTACACAGTAGGCAGCTGCCAGGACATACAGCTTTCCAAAGAACAGAGAGAGAGAGAGACACGGGGAGAATAGACAGAGAAGAATAAAAGAAGGACGGAAAAACACAAGCAGAACTACTGCAGCTCTGTACGCCTCTGGTTAAAGTTAACAGACTACGGCTTTTAACTCTTCTGATAGTGAAGTGTATCTGTGGTGGAGGACTTTGGGCGGTAGTCCAGGGGGGTTTGTTCAGCTGAACAGAACATTGTTGATTCATCCTGCCAGGAGTAGTAGGTTTGTCCTTGGGATCTTTACACTTATTCATGTTGACCTTCTGTAACATGACAGTGCTGCCTGCCACTGGCCCATCAGCATTTTAGTGGCTACTTTTTTCTCTTAGAAGGGCTTAACTGGATATTCATCCTCCAGTGCTATTGGATTGGCCTGTTCTTAAGGTAAAGTATTTGTCTCTTCAGGTTTTCTTAATGTTATGCTGTGTTCAGTGGATGGTACATTGCCTCTTAAATATGATTCATTGTGGCTTGTTTGCGTGTCCTCCACATATCCTGTGGAAGATATCTGCTTCTCTGCATGTCCTACTTAAAGCATAGGTAAAATGCTTTCTGAAGTTCAGCTGAAGCTTAAATGAGGTTTCAGCTATTTGAATTAGACAAATAAAGTGAGGGTCTTTCAAAATTAACATTTTGCCACACAGTGTTTCCTTGTTACAGTGAGGCCGTGGTTACACAAATAAGAAGACTGAGATCTGTAGTTTGGGGGAATTTAATGTCTTGCTCATGAGCACGTCAGCAAGGTAGCTGCTTACTGACATTAGTCTCAGTCTTTAGTTGTAAACATGAAATGTGAAGTCAGTTTTTCAGTTGCATCTTTTATTCATAATTTAGAAACAGATATTTTTATTTTTGAAGACATGCATACATTTACCCCAGCTATTGGTCCTTTATTTCACAAATGTCGAGGAGTGAAAATTATATTTTGTGCATCCTTTTGAAAAAATAAACTCGTAGATAATCTTTCTTCATGTCAAACTTGGTAATAGACAACATTCAGGTTGCTTTCAGCAGTGATAACTTTTTTGTTATCTCCCATCATGAAATCAGCGAAGGTGGACGAGGAATCTACTTCATTCTGGCATTAATTCAACTTCTGGTCAGATTTGGATGAACGCTAAACACTTAGAACAACATTGTTTTGTTTATCATAAACAGTGAACTGCGTACAAGTGAGAGAAATTTGTAGTCCCAAGGTGTCCGGTTTTCATCTCAGTGCACCCAAGGACCTAAATCCTGCTTCTCACTTTCCATCAGTAGCGGTCGCACTGGGCAGCTCTCAGGTGAGAAGTACGTGGGAGTAAATCAGGGCGTTGCTGAAAAGTCCAAGATTGTGCAGTCAGTCCAGCCTGAGTAAATAAACTACACAGGCCTTGTTGTTCCAGGTGGTGATGTGGTGTAGGTGGGGGAGGAGACAGTCGGTGTGGATGTTGCCAGGTGCTGATGTGATCGTCAACACACTTATTCATACATGATGTCATTTACTGTTGAACTGTGAGGCATGGTTGGCAGGTTTACTAGATTTAGATCACTTTCCATTTACTTTTAAATTGATATTAAATAAAAAGGCTAAGGACACAAAGTTACAATGCAGCTGTGAAAAACACTGCTCCTGGTAGAAAAGGCATTTACAAGCAGTTAGAGGCTCTTCACGTTACTTGTGTTTAAATGTTGTGTTCCTTTGTTTAACTCGTCAGATCTGTAGTTCAGCATAAAAACAAAAGGTGTTCCTGTAGACAGCAACATTTAGGAGAAACAGTATGTGTTTATTTTTATACAGAGGCCCATCTTGGAAAAGAGATCGCGATCGTAATGAGACTACCTGTTTTAAGTATTACATTATTTAAAAAAAGGAGAGAAACACATTCATAGGATCTGTGTAACTGGTCTAATCAAGACAAAGAAACTAAAGTGAGCTAAAATATGTTATTTAAAAATGTGTAACTAAACAAAGAATAAGTAGAACATCAAAACTGATATATTACAAAATAACTTTCTGACTTTTTAAATTACGAATATTACTTTACAGCGTTCGTCCATACAATATATGATGGTATAAACATAAAACACACACACTACTACTAATACCTGTCAATGGTTTCTCAATTCAGGAACACGTAAAAAAAAAAAAATCATATTGTTAATAATTAAAAATATTGAATGACAGCCTTCTGTACTGCAAATACATCCCTCCAGAAGTGATGAAATTTGACACATCTTTTTATAGGCCTTGATGTTTAAGCCAGTGTTTGTTCAATGAATTGGATCTGTTTTTACAGCTTTGTAGAAAACTGTTATTTCAGTACGGATATTGTTGTACAAATGTGTGTGAATGAGTGTTATGATGAAAAAGAAGGACAGGACCTGACAGGAGACTGACCTCGACAGGTGCAAGGACACACACACACACACGGCAGGAGACAACAGCACAGGAGGGCAATGGTGTTACTAGAAATAGCTCTTACCCCTGTTGAGGAAAGGAGGGTAGAAAGACTGTGGGACTGTGTGTTGGATTGTTCATTCAGTTTGCAGTTTTGTCAAACCGTCAACTCTTCAGCCGCAGCTCCTTCCTCTGGGAATCTGGGTTCGGTTTAGCAGCAGTTTCCCAGGGAACAGGTCAGTGAGGATAATTTTAGCGGGTAAATTCAGTGTGGTATTTTTGGCTGCATTAGACCTAAAAATGTTGGTTTTGGGGCGTGGGATGTTGCTCAGCCTATGATTCAATTTGTTCTTTAGTAATATTACCCAAAGATTTAGTGCATTGCTGACACAGCAAAGAGATGGCCTCAGTAATTTGTCCGAATATACAGTGAAGGGTAAAAGTTGAAACATTAACTTTGACCAAATATAGTCTCTTTTAAGACATCAAATTGAAATTGAACTTGATTTTGCATTGTAACTACTGACCAGCACTAACGCAAAGCAGGGAGATTAAATTTTTGGTTTCCCAAATAGTTTACACTGGCTTGAACTGTATTACTGTATTGGCTCTCTGAATATTATTGAGAGTTACTTGGGCATTCTGGGATGTCTTGTAATAGTAGCAAGAGGCTGACCAACAAAAGATTTCATAACAAAATGGAATTAGTTTTCTTATGACTATAGTAGTTTGTGTTTTGATGCTCTGTACAGACACTGTGAGGAATGCAATGTATGCATGAGTTTGTGTGGGTGTTACAGCTCTGATGTGTGTTTGTGTTTGTGTTTTATGGATTTGCCAGAGAGTTATCATGTTTCCAGCAGGAGGTAGAAAACTACTTAAGCTGACAAATGATTTCTCTGTTTGAGGAAAACTGTGCTGAATGTACGTATGTGTAGAAGCCTGTGTTTGCATGAGTTTACCTGTTAGTGTATATATGAGGGGCTCAAATTTCCAAGTACTAAATTCAAAACCTACTACCTCATATTCTTTATAGCAAGTGGGACAGGTGGTTGTTGTGCTGCGAGATTCATTAAGTACATTTAAAGATGGAATCTTGACAGAAGAGCAAAATAGAGGTATCATTATACTATGATGACATTTTGCACTTGTTCTAAAATCAGGATTGGAATTTTTTCTCATTTTGCTGGTTCATTTCAGTTATCATTCATTTTATATAACAACATTCCAAGAATGTCTATATGACAATACTGTGTATGATGATGATAACTTAAGTGTTAAGGGTTTAATCTAAAACTTTAATTTGTAATATCTATCTATTTATGTATCACTTGTCACCTGTCTCCTTTTTGCCTCTTTCCAGTGCTTGATTAAAAGTCAAGCAGAAACAAATAAAAAAAATCCTCTTGTTTTCTCCCGTTGTTTCCAGCACTATATTAGAGGAGGAGAAGCTCCAGCAGAAGGAGAGGAGCAGGATGGAGATGAGGAGACAGGTCACAGTTTCTTGGGACTCCGGAGGGTCTGACGACGCACCACCAAAGGTAAGGCACTACTACACCGTGTGTGTGTGTGTGTGTGTGTGTGTGTGTGTCTCTGTTTTTGTGTGTTTGTCTGAGTGCAACAGGTGTAGCAATAATGTGTGGCTGCTGTTTGCAGTAAGACACACTTATCATTGCAAGTCCTAAGTACTCTATGCTTAGTTAGGGATTACAGCCTCTCTGATATGCTCAGTGATATATTTTCTGTTGTGGTGTCACACATGATTCAAGCAATAAATGTTAAGGCAGTGAAATGATTCATCCAGTAACTCATTTCAGTTTAATGTCCTGTATTTGTATAAGTTTGTCAGTTTGAACAAACAAGGTTTCTGCAGGGCCCTGGTGACATGATTAATAAAAATTGTTGCTGAAGTCACTTGTCAAGTGGGGTTTTCTCACTGCAATAATCAAGGTGAATGGGTTTGAGCTCTTGAATCCAGGCTTTTCAGATGTCAAGTATGTTTACTTAAGTCCCATATTATAGGAAAAAAAATACCCTCACACAGAAGAAGAAGCTCTTCAGAGGCCATGCTGCACAAACAGTTGCAAGAAAGACAACTAACCTTGTGGCCTTTATGTTACATTTTCACACATTTTGTCAGCTTTAGCTCAATATGTAATACATTATTTTTTGTGTCTGAAAAGCAGCTTCTTTTGCTTTCTTGTGCATTTTTTTCTTATGATGCTTCATTATGAAAGTCATCCTGTGGTGCATGGGTTGAAGTTGATATTACAGTCTCAGATTATAGCAAAGGAGACTTGCTGGATTTGTGTAGTGTGCACGTAAAAGCTCTTGATCAAAACTAAACTATTTTACAAATGCTATTGAAAATGATCAAGAACTGGAACAAGATGTATGATAAGAACAATTTTGTTTTGTTCCCTCCCCCCCACGACTCTTATAACGCTCAATTTGCTGAATAATTAACCCCCCACACCCACCTCCACTCGCAGCTTGTTGCCCCAGCTGCTGGCTGCTTCATCCTCACTTACTGCCCCCATGCCCCTGCTGTCTAGCATCTGTTAAATGCTGCTTTTGGTTTCAACTACAGCCCTATGTCTTGAACTGTAGTTCATAAGATTGAAATAACACTTCAGTGAAAGTTGTCCTTTCCCCAATCTAAATTTGTTGGCTGCTGCATTTGTTTAATTTCACTTACAACAAAAATAATTAAAATGTTTTCGCTGAGGTTTTAAGAACATCTTATTTCCTTCAGTCACTGTATGGCTTTGGTTTCAGTCTTGCATATTTCTGTCTGTGCTTCGGTTCATCCCTGTCTGTCTCACCTGTCTACTACATGTCTCTGTCTTTTACGATACTTTTTTTTACTTCCATTTGTCCCTGCTCTACCTTTGTGTTTCTGTTTGCAGCCCAGCTGTCGCCCCTCCCTGCAGCCCACCTTCAGTCTGGATTGTCTATCTGCTCCTTCTCCTCACCACTATTGCCATCCAAACCAGCGCTTTGCCTCACAGCTTTCTCTCTGCCTTGGAAACCCTCATCCTTCATCTCCTTGCACCTCTTCTCACCTTCCCACTCCTCCATTCTGCTTGTCATTTCCCCATCACTTTTCCTCCCCTCCTGACCCCCAGCCTCAGTCACCTCCTTTTCAAAACTCCACTTACCAAAATTGCTCTGTCTCTGAGCACAGCACCAAGTTGAATCCTGAATCCAGAGCTCATTCCAACTTGTTGCTACAGTCTCATGCTTACTTCTGTTCTTCACCTGACACCACTTCAGATAGTCTGTCCAATGGCAGCTGCCCCCAAAAGACAAATCCCCTTAATCCCCTGCTCTGTTCATCCCAGCCAAAGTCAAACAACACACACTCTGATCCCAGGCACCTCTCCCCTCTCCTTTCCCCATCCAGTCCTAACCTTAACTCTCTCCCCCGCTGTGTGTCCATTGATTGTCCCCGCACCCTCCAAAATATCCAGCCCAAGCCAAATTCTAATCTTGATACCCTGCTGTTGCCCAGCTTTCACCCTGGCTGCCACACTAATCCCAGTACCCCACTACAGCCTGACTCTGACCCCCAGCACCAACTCCCTGCTGGGCAGTCACATGTGGGGCCCCCGCTGGTCTCTCCTGCCCCCCTCAATCTTCTACACACAGAAAGAAACTTCCCAGTACCCTGTACTTGCACTCCGTCTTCCACTAACCCCCATCCATCCAGTCGAAAGCCAGGCCTCCCTGTAACTACACTCACGCCCTTTCCCATGCCCTGTTCTGAAAAAGCCATGTCCAGACCCTTGAAGGCAGGTGGTGTTCTTTTAAACTGCACTAAAGCTGTTATAAACAAACCTTTGTGTTTTTATCAAAAAAAGTTGCAATGTTCAGGAGTGTAGCCCCTTTGATAAATATCCTAGAGGGTTTAAAAGGGACCTGATAAGGTCAGTCAGGCCTCTTGCACAAAAAATAACATTAAATTGAATGTTTATCTAATGAGGCTAGTGATGGTGGATGTATTTCTGCCTCTTTTGTACCTGTATGATTGTTGGTACAATGGTAAAAGTGGTGACTCAGACTAATGACAGTAAAACCACAAAAAAAAATTAAATAGTTTTTTGTCTGCATGTGGCTGGCCATGGTGATAAGAAAACACTGAATTCAGAACCTTGACTTTACTCACACTCTCATCCATTTACTTTCTGAATGTCCACCTCATGACAGCCTACGTTAAATAAGCCGAGTGTCCGCCACAACGGATGTGGTTCTAATTTTCACCAAAATGTTTTTGGAAAAATTAAAGAAAGAGGTAATTCTGGCGCGTAACATTCATGTTTCCAGCAATGAAATTCAACTTACTGGCTCAGAAAACAACGTTGCAACTTTTCTTGATATATTGCTTTAATATTATGTAAGACTAAACTCTAATCTTGGAGTCATTGATTATAACTGAGTGCAGTGATACAATGTTTACCAACACCAGTGCCTGTAAATTAGCATGTTTATGCCTCGCCCGGTGGCATGTTTCATCTATGTTGTACATGCTGTTGAATGTCCTTTGTCATGATTGAATGTAGTTACAGATATATGTGTTTGCAACAGGCATTGTGTTGATGTGTCCTCGGATTATTGTACCCTATTTTTAGCCTGGTCAGGATGCCTGTCATATATCCTAAATCCATTGATACATGTGGAACTTAAATACAGTATATCACAGATAAGCCAGAAAAGGCAAAAATTTACAATTGACAAAAAAAGTAAATCTTGTGGCCAGCTTTTAAATTTAACTGGAATTCAATGAAGTAGAATGAGCTTAAAACAAATGTTAAAATATTTTTACACTAGGTGGAACCCAAAGTCCACAACTAATACTGCCATGCAAACAACTTTGCCTCTCTCCAGCTGTGGGTCTCAGCCATGTCCAAGAGGAAAGTGCTTCTACTGCAATATGTTGTATAATTCAATATAATGCTGTGGTATACGCTCTGGTATTCTGTACTGAATTCTGTCTTATTTATTTATTGCGTTTACTACTGAAGCGTGTGAGATGGTGTGAAGCCTAGGATTGAGACAGTTACTATAAATACATAAAGAGCTAGCTCAAAGGTCGGTCTCTACTTAAGCCTGTTTATACACAACTGGTTCTCTGTCACCTTGACCTAGCTGTTGAGTGCTGGCCAGTAGTACCACACCACATGAGCATTTTTTGGTAGGTGACCCTGTTTTTGGAGTGAACATTCAGTCCTCCTGCTGAGCTGTGTAATCACCCAACCTCTTTCAATGCTGGGAAAGTATTTAAAACATGAGTTGTGTGGTTCCGTCTATATATAAGAAATAATACTACTATCAGAGATACTTGTGGCACAAATGAGAAATCAGTGATGGAAACATGACAGATATATAATATAGTTGAGCTGTATAGTTAAAACAGCCAGAATTCTGCCCTGTTACAGAACTGTTGCACAGTGTTGTGACACTTGTGGTGTTTTTGTGTGTCTTGTGTGCATGAATTTCTTCATGGACTTGTGCCACGGCTCCATATGCTAGTAAGAGGTTAGGTAATTTAAAAATCTGCTTTAATGCTAAAGGTAATGAAAATGATTGTCAGTTAGACTAAGGTAAATTGACGCGATGTAGTAATTTTTTGGAAGGTTTTTCAAGATTCATATCTCTAATACAACCCTATAGTGACCTTGCATTGTCTTGCTGAAGTTTCATCTTATAACATTTACCCTGACCTAACATAAATCCGTCTATACTGGGCAGTATAGATTACTAAAGTAATCTGTATTGCCCAGATACCTTTTGGATTGAGAATTTCTTGTTAACGTGTAGCCATACCTTTTTATCAGATCCAAAACACATCATGAAAGTAGATTGTATCCAGGGATTTGCACATTTATTTTTAACAGATTGCAAATTCTCCAACCTGAGGGAGCCCAAACAGAGCTCTAAAAAAAAAAAGAAAGCACAAACCGTTCTAAAGCTCACGGCATGCAGGTGGCACAAGTGTCAAAATTGCTTCAGCTTGTTTACTTTGCCAGTAGATGTGCGGACATTAGCACTCCTGCAAGTCTGAAGTGCAGCTTAGAAACTCCTGGCACTGTAACTCTGAAATTTGATGATAAATGCTGGCTCTATTTATTTATGTGGTTGTTCATTCTTAAATATTCATCCAAATGTTTCCAGATTGTAACCGATTTCTGTGACTATCCTGTCTCATTAACCTCACCTGCCAATCTTTCTGTCTGTTGTCCCTGTGTTTATTTTTTTATCTTTAAACTGGGTATTCCCAGGGAAACCTCCCTCTACATGGATTGACCACCACAGGGCTGTGAATCTGTTTGAGGCAGATTTAAAATTTTCTCTCGAGTTCATTTTGTTCACAACACGCTGTACGTTTCCCTCTCTGTCTGCCTGTCGAGAGTTCATAAGCTCTTGTTTGTCTCGTCCTCAGTTTCTTTGTCTTGTCTGCTTCTCTTTGTCCTTCTTCTTTTACTTTTTTCCTTCCTTGTCTCCCTCTCTCCATCCCTCCCCATCCTTTTTTGCTGTCTGTTTTCCCTTCCTGTGTGTCTTTGTGTCTTGCTGTCGGAGATGTGGTCCAGAGAAAGCTACTATGAGAGACTGTGGAAGGTAGAGGTTACACCACTGTTGTGCTCGAAATGAGCTCTGTGTTAGAGAAGTTTAAATCATGAAGAAAAATGCCTCCAGTCATTCTAAGATGGGAAACATACACTTTCAACAGCTTCATCTCAACAAATCACCAGAAACCGAGAGAAGAAACAAGGCTGTGGGTTCACCAAGCACTTCTGTTTTTAGCTACTGGTGCCCACCTAATGAAAAGAGAAGAATAGAATAGAGACGAGAAGCGGAGTCAATCTGCTCTGTTTCTATAGCCAGCAGTGTTCATCCCGAGGTTTGGATTAGAAAGTCTCAGAGGAAACTCCCTTTGTTTTGCACCACACTTCTTTTAACCTTTTCAGCTGCAGTATCCTTTTTTCCCAAATAAAAAAGGCCAGTGCTTTAAAGTGAGGTCTTTGGTGAACGTGCAGCCTTAACACTTTACTATACACACCTGCATCAGAGATTCTTATAGTCCCTGACTATAACATAGTTCATATCGGTACTCCATGGGTGTTGATGTTTGTAACAACTAACTAACAGCTTGCTGGACTTGCAGCCCAGTGGGTGTTCCCTGTTTTGACTGACAGCTAACCAAGCCACACAAACAGCTCCTAGGGGTTTGTGTGTTGAACTGTCTGAATGAACCGATGTCCCCTCTTCTAACTTTCAGTTTGGGAAAAAGATGAATATGCATTATGTTTTTATCCTTTATTCTGTTTCCCCCTCCCCCCCTCTCTCTATTTGTAGCCAAGTAGACCAGGCTATCCCAGTCCCCGCTCGAGTGAAGGTTTTTACCCCAATACACAACATCCTGGACACTACCAGGTACGCAGACAAACTCCACAGACTGCACAAGACCAAATCCTCTTTTGCGACTGCTAGATAAAGATGTATGGGGATTAGGGGTGGGCCAAAATCTTCTGTCACAATATGTATAAATTTATATTATGTAACAGTTATATCATGATACAGTAATTGATCTGTAAATTTTAATTAAGAAATGGTTTAAAATATCTATACAGTGCCGTGCTTCATCACATTAGATTTTTTTCTTTTATTTGAAACTTCCATATAAACAAAAAAAACCTACTCCTCCTGCTCTGTATTTACAGTTAAACTCTCCTCTTCCACATCACTCTGTCAAGCTGGCAAACCAGCTTAGAGGTGCATTACTGCCACAAACTATTTCTCTTACTTCACGTGAGAATGTGGTAAGCAGTCCTGATGCCATCATGAGGCAGCTAGATTTGAGAGATCACGTGAGAATCCAGTCCTGACATGCTAAAGAGCCTGCACCGAATATATAGCAGAGACACTAAGGGATAGCTCCAGCGGTGGAAACTGTTTATCAAATCTCTACCATTGCACGGTATTTACCGTCATATCACCCAACTTTAAAGGGTAGTAATCAATAGAGAACTAACATAACATAATAACAATGTGTCTTTCTCTCTCTCCTCCCTCCCTGGCTCAGATGGCAGGGTACCCCGGCCCTCACACCCTCCCCTCGGTGCCCAGCGCCCTATACCCCCCACAGGCTGCCATGCTAGACACCCATCATGCGCACACACACCCCCGCCACCACGTCCACACACACTCGCACGCACAGCTTCTTCCTCAGCCACATGGACACGACATGGCACTTTGGGGCTCTGCGATGGAGGTAGGAGACCAGTTTAACACACACACACACACACACACAAACACTGCACACTTGGTTAAGTCAAGACAGGATTGTCCACTGAAACATACTCAAAAACTATGCTGTCAGTATGTTACAGCATTTGTTGCCTGGCAGTCTGAAGAGACTGAGAAGAAGTACTGTGAACAAAAAAGTACCACCTGCATAACAAGTCCCGTCCCCAAATTTACTTAAATATCCAAATGTTGAATTAGTACAAATCAACGGCCCATTGACACCCATTATTTTTATTGTTTGTGTCCATCATCTAAGTTCAGCCTCTCATCAGTCTGGTGTATGTGTCTGTCCTGTGTGTTTGTGTGTGTGTGTGTATGTGTGCTTGTTTCTCTTCATCTGTGTTGGTGTGTATGTCTGTTACTATGTTTGTCTTTTGCTGCATGTTTGTATTTGTGTTTGCTTGTTTGTGTGTGTGTGTGTAGGACAGGGCAGTAGACATGCAGCAGTGTGTAGGCCAGCAGTGCCTGTTAATGGAGGAACAGCTGATGATACAACAACAGCAGATGGAGGAAGACCAGAGGTGGCTGGAGGAGGAGGAAAGGCTGCTGGTAACACACACAGCGCACACATTGGAAAATACATTTACAGTTAATAGGACGTAAGAGTAGATTTAACTTAAGATTTCATTTGATATATTGTACTCTGTTAACAGCGCGGTTTTGCTTCTGTATTCTGGGCATGACATTTCTAAGACCCAAGAGTCAGTTTTATTGTGTGATGTTGTTGTGCATGGTACAGTGTGTTATCGTCACCTGTAATGCAAAGCTTTCTTGTTTATTTGCCATCTTTGACTTGTCAGTTGTGTGGATTTTTTTTTGTTCTATGATGCATGTTGGTGTGTTTTTTGTAAATATGTTAATGGGCTCTGCCATTTATCGAATTCTAATCAATGACAATGTAAAAAAATATACTTTTTTTAAATAATTTGGTTTTGCGATAGCAGCAATGTTGATATTCACCCTCAGCTGCAGTATTTGGGAAGCAAACTGATAGTAATACTTTTGGGGAAACATGATATTTGGAGCCTGTTGAGGTGTACTAGAGCAAGATATTAACATCTGTCATGGTGACTGTGCTCAGACCTTCAGTGATGAATGAAACAGTCTCTTACTAACAACATTTTTTGGAAGTTAACCACAAAGTTGAGAATATTAGTTAGTTTTTAAAATCACCTGAGTTACCTGGTTATTTTATTTCATCGACTGGATTTGATCAACGTACTGTCAATCGTTTTTATGCACAGTACCTAAATCTTGCTAGCTTAGCTAGTTGTCTCTCTGCTTTTACCAGCTTCAAATTTATCCTAAACTGAAGCATTCAGTTCCTACTGGAGCCATAGCAACTCAGTAATTAGTGACCACAGATCAGCTGCGTTTGGTTAAACTGGAACTAAGGCTCTTTAGCTCTGGATAGCAATAGCATTTCTCCCTTGACTTTTTAACATAGTGTACAGTATGCTGAATACATACTGTCATGATCAAAAATGCCCTTTTTTGACTCTTTTTGTAATTTTTAAATAATGATTGTACTTTCTGTTAGGAAATTTATTTCAGGCTACCATTGCTATCTATCTTGCTAATTGTTGCAGTGGAGTACTAACTGGTTATTGAACAGTTAAGTCATTATGACTGACTTACTATGGCAGTACAACTTACAACACACACACATTAATGAATGCAGTCAGAAAGTTGCTTTCTTCTGATGGAGAGACCCTCTGACTACAAAGACAGTGTGGAGAGAAGGAAGATGATTTTATATATGATGCATATTTCTGCGAACACAGATCGAAGGAGCTGTTTTGGGTTTTTGCTCATATTGTCCGTGTGTGTGTTTGAGAGAGAGTTTGTAGGCAAGTGTGGGCTGTATGAATTCCAGGCTAATGACAGGCTTAGAGAATCTGACAGCCCAGTCAACAGTCTGTCTTTGACCCACAGCCACTAGCTGACAACACACAAGATTGCTGAAAAGCTGGGAGAGTGTGTGTGTGTGTGTGTGTGTGTGTGTGTGTGTTGTACGCTGGCTGGTTTGTATAACACTGTCACTTCAGGGAGGGGCGAGAGAAAGAGGGGGGAGAAAGGAAGAATGGTTTGGGAAAGACTGTTAGACATGCTCGCACACTGACGGCTCGTTGGCAGGGTGCTCCATCCCTCCTCCTCCTTCCTCTCTCCTATCCTTGCCTCTCTCCGTACGTCAGAGTCAGATATAAGGGAGCTTGAAGCAGGAAGCCGGAGTTGAATCTGAATTCTTGTCTTGATGAAACTGCTGGAACAGACGAGGAAACAGGCAGGCAGACAGACAGGAAAACATTCGCAGGAGCAGAGTATAGAGAGAGATACAAAAAGATCAGAACCAGATAGCGACGCAGACTCAACACCTCAACTCGGACACAAACAGTTCGAGACAACTTTGATGAACTCATTGGCAATGCTGGTCTTCAAGTCCTGTCTTGGAAAACTGGTAGGAAAGGATGGGTGTGAGAGATGCGATGGTTAGTTTTATTAAAGATGTTTGTGTGTGGCTTTATTTTGGCTTTGTTTGTGGGTGTTTTGGGGCGGCTAAATGTCAGCCGCAAAAGTTGTGCTTAAGCTGAGAAAAGTTTTTTGTTTGTGTGTAGGAGGACCTGCGCTTTTATATCCTGCAGGTTTGTGCAGTCTGTTCCTGTTTTTATTTGAAGTCTTGTGCAGGGAGACTCATGTTTGGATGCAAGTGTTTCCAGTGTGAGCTTCACTCAGTCATTCATTTCCTCATTCACATGATCATTTTTAAGACTTATGATTAAACTTGAATTTGGAGAGTTTCACTTTCATCTTAGCCAGATGAGTAAATCTTTAAAGAATCATTTAGTCTGCTAGTTTTAGTAACCGTGTCTGCAGCATATAATGCACTCTGACTACTGGCATGACAAGCATGGGATATAGAGCTGACGGCAAGTCATAACAGAGAACATCTATGGAATCAAAATCCAATACTGCTTGTAAAGTCAACGACAGAAAAGCAATGAACTTAGTGTTCATTGGAAAAACAATCAATTTGCATAACTAAATAAATACAGAACGTTTAATATTTTAACAGTCCCTGTAAATCTCTAATTAACAGCAAATTAAACTTAAAACCAGCCTTGTGCTTAAATGCTGTTGGTGTATGGAGATATATTTTTTACGTTTATTTGTGTGTGTTTAGAAACCAGACTCTAGAAGCTCTAGAGGGAGTCTGGACAGAGAAGAAGGTGGACTCCAACCACCGGTAAGTTACGTTTTCTGTCTCCATTCGTCTCACAGTTGGTCTTATTCATGCACGCAGAAAGAGTTGATCTGTGGATGGATTTCTCCCAAATGAACTCTACTTCACTTCCAGTAGTCTCTTTATAATTTCCACAGTCAAAATCATGACCATTCGTCACTCCCACCGCATAAAAAAGGGGAAGTTATTTTCTTGACCTGTTTGTGTGTATAAAAAAGGACGATTAAGATGAAGGTTGACGGAAGTCCACATTCTGGTTGGACTCACTGCAATTGGCTGCAGCGTGTGTTTGTTTTGATTAGAGCTGAGGGGATTGAACCCGAGACAGGAAGTGACCTGTTGGGGGGTTTGGGTCAGCAATGAGGGGTCAGTGGATTCCCACAACATCACCAGTTACTAATGAAACGCTATTGCAAGAACACAAGCGGCCATCGTTATTCATCTCTATGTCCCAGTGTTGCCCGCAGTAACTCAGTGGGGGGGTTCACTGTGCTCTGCTCAAGTCTGTACATCAGTAATTACACACTTTAGAGTATAAGAAGCACCATGTGAGGAAAATAAAGTGCCTCTGTTCTCATACACAGTCGTGGGCCATTGAACATGGTGTTGTTTTCAACATGTTAGCTAGCATATTTGCTTGATTACTCACTTGATTAATTGAATAATCAAGCAAAAATGCCAAACATTCACTCATTTCAGCTTTCTCAAATGTGAGGATTAGCTGCTTTCTTTGTCTTGTGTCAGAAAGCTGAATGTCTTTGGGTTTTAGACAAAACAAGCAATTTGAAGCTTCATCTTGGGTTTTTAGGACATTGAAACAGGCATTTTAAACATCTCTTGCTCTTTAAGAGACCAAGCTATTAACTGTTTAATCGAGAAATGAATCAGCAAATAAATTGATAATGAAAATTATCATTGGCTGCTGCCCTATATGTACAATCATCCTGCAATATCAGTGTTTGTGAAAGAGGGACATCATTCTCGGCTTTTTAGATTTGGGATTTATGAGAGCTAACCCCATCATTTTTTTTAATTTGAGCACTGTGCTGTAACTCCAAAATGATTTGCACAGAGACAGATGCACATTTTCACTTAGCAAACATAACTGTGGTTTAATGTTGTCAAAACCTCACGCATTTTTAACACAGATACTATTCATTATTAAAAGGTAAATTCATCACTTTTCCCTACTGCTATGTTGTTGTTTTTTCAGTAGAAACTGGAGTTGTCTTATTTTTCTTGAAGCCTCTCTGTAATTCAATTTCTTCTCATAAAACTAAATGATGATGTTGATCAGAGCTTTTGTGTGACTTCATGCCAAATTTGGAATCTCAAGAGCTGAACACAGAGTTGTACTTTAATGTCTGTTGTCTTCTTGACACCAGCAGAAGAAAGTTGTTGTAACACTCTGATGTTGCCACAGGCCAGATATTTCTGTCTCTGTAATTCAGCTCTCTGCTCGTCCTCCTCCCATTTGAATGGCTGTGGTTTGTGGTGGGAAAATCTCCCTCGTTTGTGTGTGTGTGTGTTTGTGTGTGTGAGAAATGATGTAGTATTTTTGGGTGTTTGTGGTTGTCAGACCACAACACGCTGATGGCACAGAGGCTTTTCGAGGCCCTCTGTACTGTTTTCTCACACCGAGAAAACAACAAAGATTCTAGTAATAATACAACAAAGTAAATATCTAACATGCCTGACACCACTAGAGACTTTTGTGGCATCACTTTATGCTCACAACCATCAAATCATAAAGACATGCTGCAGGATTTTTTCCTGGTTTTCAAAGGGTAACACTAACAAAGGAAACGCTTTATCCCCGTGTAGCCAGACATATTATTTTTGTTAACATAAGTAGCACAATACTCGACCACACGCCACAGAAAACAGAAACAGCTCCTCAAGTGGAGACGACTGTGAACTCGCTTTGTTTTATAAGAACAAATTGAGACACTGTGTCGTGTGACGAGGAAACTCAGTTGGATTCCCAACATTTTTTTACCAACCAGCTGGTGGTTTCTGCCTGTGAAGTTCTAATTTCCTGTGAAGCTCCTGATTGTGTGTGACTGAGCAGTTGCTAACCCAATTCTTTGTTGTTGTTTGTTTATGCAGACAGGAAACCAGCACATATACCAACCCGTTGGCAAACCAGGTAATAGACGGGCCTTTAATTAAAGTCACACAACCACTATTGTTTTATTTCTCTCTTTATGTCTCTTATTCCCCCAAAGTATGTAGCTCACACATGAAGCATTACATAGCTCTGTTTAGCTCTTCACCCTCCCTCTGTGTACAGATTCTGTATCTCCCACTTCCAGCAGATAGAGTCTCAGTCTCTGCTTGCAGAGTGTACAGTCTGTTGCCACAATATGACCGATCTGATTGTGAACTCTGCAGCCTGCAAGCCAACCAGTTTACATGGACTCAGACAGCATGTCAAGTCAAATCAAGTTCAGTATGCTGTGTGCTCAGAGCGTGAATATGCCCACCCTGCAAGCAGCCCAGTACAGCACAGCACAGCGTACTCCAAACCTTCTGTTTTCATCTTTGAATTGTTTATTCTCATGCAGAGTTAATTACAATCGGTAGATCAGTCAATCTAGAGAGAATCAATTGGCAATCATTTTTGATAATAAACCGTTTTAATCATGCAAAAATGTTGCAGCCTTTGTTGGTGCCAGCTTCCTAAATGTGAGGATTTGCTGGTTTTCTGTGTTTCATATCATTTTGAATTAAATATATTTGGGTTGTCGGCTGTTGGACAGACAAAACTAAAGACTAAAATAAGGTTGCCTTTTTGTTTTTTCTCAGACTAAATGATTAATCTATTAAAAAAACCTTTAGCTACAACCCTATTCTGATGTCCACACTGTGTAAATGTAAACTGCCACATCAGTTGCTGCTAAAGGACAGTTTGTCCAGAACTTGTATGAGACTGTAAAGAGGGGCGTGTGTGTGTGTGTGAAAGAGGAGAAAAAATCATTTTCACTTTTACATGTTGCGTCCTGCAGAGCATGCAGCGCCCCCTAAGAAACCCCCTCGGCCCGGGGCCCAGAGCCAAGTGGGCAGTCTGGCATGTCTAAATACTGGAGACAGCTACAACGATGGAGTCAAGGTACACACTCACATACAGACAATACAAAAATACTTACACTTAACCACAAGACACAAGACAGAACTGACAAGATACATTCACCAAATATACAGGTTGCATGTTTTTTTAATGCTTAGAGCGTTAATATTTTCCTTTTTATCTTCTTTTCCTTTTGGCTGCTCCCTCTCTCCCTCCCCTCCTCTTTCTCCTCCTCTACTCTGCCTTACTGTTGACCCCTAGCCCTGGCGGGTAAGCAGCACACTGTCTGTGTGTGTTTACTGTGCGTCTTGTCTGCTATCTGATCTTCATACTTTGATTCATTTTTCTCCTTCTTTTTCCATCTGTATATTGATTTCTCTAGCCAACAAATCAAATTATCTGAAGTGCCGTCCTCTAATCATATAAAGAGTTTAATCCCTTTGTTGTTCAGATACCAATCAGGGTTCCCTTTTCTATTGTCTTTTCCCCTCCAAACTAACATCCAGATCTTCGTAGTTGTTTTTGCTTTCTTGTTGTAACAATGTATAACAGTCTGTCACACTGGAACTCCTTCAGAATTATTTTACTTTAATCACACTAGATAGCATTTTGAAATAATTATGCACTAATCATGCAGTTTTCTAGGCTAGAGTGAAAAACCAGGGGACCAGGGTGTTTTTCTTTGTCTTCTGAATATGATCGGACGATGGAGTGCAAACCACATTTGACAGATAGAACAGGGGTTGCTTCCCTGTTGCTCTTTGTAAGGCTTTGGGGGACTTTCCTTGTCTTTATGATGACTTCTTTTTTTAACACATTCCATATGAAACGCATTCGGCCTGCAGTCAGAAGAATCAGGTTTATTTATTTATTTATTGTTAGACAAAACATTTGACGCTGTAAAGTGTTCAGACTGATTTGCCAGCTGGTGGTGTCTGTGACTGATCTCCCAATGCAGGGAGGTGTGTGTAGAGGGTGATTGAGAGGAGATTAAAATATTTAGAAACAAATGCCATTACGTACACAGGGTTACATTTTGTAGTGCTAAAAAACTAAGTTAGCAAAGAGTAGATTAAGATGAGAAGTATACTACGGGATGAACAAGAACTTTTTATGATAAATCACTTCTGCTTTATTAGTTTTTTCATTCAGTTGACATGATTGATTAAATATAGTTGTAAAGATGTGTTACTGCCATCTAGTGGCCAGAATAGAGAACTGCATGTAACAAAATTTAGGTTTTTTTTTATTCAAATCATGTCATACATCTAAATAACCTATTTCCATTCATTCATTTATTCATTCCTTCACTCATTAATCTACTAATTGACCTGTATGAATTATTGTTCTGTGTAAAGTTACAGCGCTGTTCTTCATCTCAAATTCTTAATCTATCTAACTATTAAAAAAAAAGCGGTGTTGTTGTATAAATTGAATTGATTTCACTTTCTATCAGTAGATGTGCAGAAGGTCCTTAGTTAAGCAAAGCCATGATTCATGTACGTCTCTGTAATCATAAAGGATTTAGGCTCTCAACTATGAACAATGTTTTGATACTAGAAGGCTCCTATTTTTCCTCGACATTGTCTCACCTTGTTTTCTGTGTATCATTCTCTTTGCCCCAGCCCCCACACAGACCCGTGGGTCTTTGTTCATTCAGTCAGCTCGTCACTCATTGCTTTTTTGTGCTCTCGTGGTTCAGCTACAGCCCCAAGAGATAAGCCCGCCACCCACCGCCAATCTGGACCGCTCCAATGACAAGGTGTACGAGAACGTGACAGGATTGGTCAAAGCTGTGATCGAGATGTCGAGCAAGATTCAGCCAGCTCCTCCAGAGGAATACGTTCCCATGGTCAAGGTAACCTGAGCACAAATTTATCTCTGTCCTCTGTAGCTTTTAAGCTCATCACTCTTTCTTACAGGCTCACTGAATGTTCACTTTTTCTCTCTTGAGCAGCAAACCTTGACCTTATAACTTGAAAGCATTACAAAGATTAGCGCTGACCTGTTTTATACAGTTTTATGTTATCTTACCTTGACCACTCTGACATACTGTTTTAATTAAATGAGCAGTTCTACAGGGGCTGAATGTTGATACTCCTACTTCCAGATGAATAATTTCTGATTCATGTCTTAACCAGACTCTATAGAGCTGACCTTTTAACCTCACTAATGAGTCCTTTTGGCTAACACTCTCTAAAGTTAGAACATTTTATTTTACTTTATTCCCCCACACTGTTTATCTTTTACTGTTCACATGTTTTTATAAACCTACATGTATATACAGCATGAAGTATATGTTTTAAACTCTATGTACATTTAGTTCCTAATTTTCTTTCTGTTTTGTATAATTTTGAAACTATTCTGAGCCTCACGTTCTGTGCCTGTGGGTTTCAGGATGTGGGTCTGGCACTGAGAACGTTATTGGCCACAGTGGATGAGACTCTACCACAACTTCCAGCCAGTACACACAGAGAGGTAACAAAACTCACTGACCACATACATATACTCACACCAGACGAGTGTCTGTCTTGAGTAGTGTGGACTTTAACTTACGTTTTCTTAATACTATCAAATGTTGATTTGAAATCCGAGGTCCCACATTTGCAGTCGAGTTGTCTGGTTTCAGACTGATATTTAATGCTCTGGTTTTCTTCAACAGATCGAGATGGCACAGAAACTTTTAAACTCTGACTTGGCAGAGCTGATTGGGAAGATGAAGTTAGCCCAACAATATGTGATGACCAGGTAGGTTCACATATCAACTTTACAAATATAAAGAATCTAATTTCAGTTCCTTTAAGTTGGAAGACATTATGAAATTTCCATGTAAGAGGCACCTGCCTTCTTTACTTGTATTTTATTACAGTTTCTTGTATTTATTTAGTGGATGCAGTCACTCATTCTTACATTTAAGGACACTAAAACATTTGTTTAAAGACTAAGAAATTTAGTTTGTGTTTGAAAGATGTTAAAACAGTAACCAATATTTTCACCAAAGGATCTGTTTGCCACAGTAGATTTTTTTAGTGCTATCACACGTGGGGCGCCAAAGTCAGATATTTTAAAATTGTACAAATGGTGGCTTTAATATTTTACTACTTATCTCATTCAATAGTACCAGTCTGTGTAGTGTATGTTTGTTATGTTTTTGCTCTGTACCAGTCTCCAGCAGGACTACAAGAAGCAGATGTTGACAGCGGCTCACGCTCTTGCAGTTGACGCCAAGAACTTGCTGGATGTCATCGACCAGTCACGGCTCAAGATGATGGCCCACTCCCGCCCACACTAGCCCCACATCAGCTGAGCAGCGGGGATCTAAAGACTACTGGATTAATGACGTCAATCACAATATGGGATAGCTCCTGGAGCCGACTGCTTTACATCAACAATGGCTCTGAGAATTTGACAGTCCGTGAAGAATCATTTGATGTTGAACCCTGTGTAAGCTGAGGTCGTCAGATAATCTGGGATAAAACTCTCCACCACTGTGACTTTCTTAATACAAGAACAGAAGAGAAACACTTCCTGAATCAGGGACTTGGCAGCTTCAAGTAATAATGAGAGGAGGAAAAGTGAAGAGGAAGAGTGGTGACTGTGTGTGCTTGTGGGTCTGGACCTGAGATGGTCCTGATTCCTGGGGCCCCAGGTTTAAAAACCTGACAGAAACACTGTCATGGGAGCGATTTGGTCTGGAACCACTAACATCTGGTGGATTGTTCTTGTGTAATACAACTCTCAAGCAAAGCCAGAACCTGATGGGACTGCAATTGATCTGCATTATATCTGCATGAATCGCCCCCATGGGAATGGACTTGTCAGTGCATTTGTTGATTTCATGTGTTTTGACCCCTGGATGTGAACTCTATCTTCAGCTTAAATACCTCCATGTAACCATGGCTTCTTTTGAATGGGCAGATCAAACCAGATGTTTTCAGCTGCAATGCTTTCCGTGGATGCTTCGACAAAGATATTCACAGTCTCAGTTTGGTTTGGAGAAGCAGCCTCCTACCTTCAATTGCTCCTCCCGTTTTTCTCTTCCATCCATTTCCATCTTCCCTCCGTCTCACCAGTTTTTATTTATAGACTCAGAAATTGCAGAGGAGGAGACGGAGGGAGAGACGGGAAAAAGATATTAAACTTGAGGACAGTCTAGCGTCGGTCTACAGCCTAAAGAAAAAACACACTATTCTGCTCTTTCATCTGTGTTTCACTCATTTTTCTTTGCATTTGTCCTAACTTTTCCTCTCCTTTCTGATGTCTTCCTCAGCTCGTCTCTGTGCAGGTTTTAAAGACTCCAAATGTGAAGAATCCAAATCTGTCTGGGTAAACGCCGCAGACAGGAAACTCCCTCCTCGCACTCAGTTTAGTTTACTCTTTTTTAACGGCTGGCTCCATGTTTTTTTGTGTTGTCTTCAGCACAGTCTTCTTCCTCTAAAGTGATATTCAATCCCAGCATTGACTCTAATGAGCAAAAATGGAAAAAGAAAAAAAACAAGGTGAATTTTGAGGATCCAGTCTGAGTGAATGGATACTTCCTATACGTCAACGAGGACAAGGAGGACATCATGTCTCAGACTGGTCACTGAGCTTGACTTATAACGTATTTCTGTGGGGACAGCATCTCCACTTGTTTTTTCCTCACTTACAGTCCCTATATTGTTCAATTGTCCCTCATATGAGACTGGTGTCACACCTATAACTGTCCCCTCACTCACCAGTGTCACAAAGTGAATTTACTGGGCATAAAAACAAACCTCACAACTGGAACCTTTGTGCTTTGAGTCCCGGTTCCCATAAGGTGTAACTCTTTAATTAGGTCCCTACTAACAACAGGGAAACAAACGAAATGTGGAGCCTGGTACATGACTGGTACTTGTCTTGCAGACACAAAACACTGAACTGAAAATACAACAGATCACACGTGTCTTTGTTAATACTGACCCCACATGGAATATGACATACTGCTATATGAAATACTGTATACTGGTGACTGTACTGGTATAGCATGATATACTGGTATGGAGAAGAGCATATTTGCACAGCACCAAAAAAAATTTTTTTAACCCTATTTCACCCAGATGGGATTTCCATGTTTAGCCAGCAACAACACTATCACACTTCTGGGTTTTATAGGGATAAAAATGTTTAAAAAAAACAAAAAAACCACAATCTATTTTATCTCCTTGTTGTTGCGTAAATCTGCTCATGTTGGTATATTGTAAGCTATACTGGTGTGTATCACTGGTGAATTGTACAGAACTCGTACTAGTAAACACTGGTTTTTATTTTGTCTTCTGGGCTAAATCAGCCCAAAATCTTGTCAAATAGGAGAGAAAAAAAACAATGAAATAAAATCATGACGAAATGGAAATCAGACTGTCCACATTCTTATCCATGTATCAATTTAAATCTCTGGTATCTGGAGTTACAGGGTTTTTTTTTATATAATGTTGTTGTGGGGGCTCCCTGCTGCGGTCCATATACATTTTAATTTAGTTTTAAAAACATACAGAACACAAAATGACACTTCATTAAAGTCCTGCCAGGCGTTACTCCTGGCAGGAGTATCTGTGAACTAAATTATTATTGTTTTCAAAAGAGTTTCGCAGATTTGACAAACTTAAAAATGTCAGAAATTTGTTTTCCTGGTTTCAAGTATCAGTGTTGTTTCTGGAATATAAATGATTTTAAGTTATTATTTTAATTGTTTTTTGTCATCCAGTGATTGTGTGAGCAGGTGTAAGATTTAAGAGGGAGATGACTGGCAGCCAGCCTTCCACAAAATTCAGAACATTGACAAATGTAAAGGTGTGTGTATATAGGCATGTCATACTGCTGTATATATTAAATACATTTAGACCATCTAAAGTGTGCTCTTGTTCGGACAATCCATTAGAATAATCAAGTTAAGGTTGGGACTCCTGACATTTTAAAGGAAAGGTAGGCTAAGTGCTAGAATAGTGCTGAAAAATATGTATTCAATGAGAGTGAAACCCTTTATTTAACATAAACTCTAGCATGCAGGCAGATAGTTATAACAAAGGTTATAATCTATTAAACTAAACTAAATCCAAACAGAGTCCACACCCCTGGACTTTGTTTTGCAGCCACTGGACCCTGCTATGTTGCAGCTAACCTGTCTGTCTGTCCTGTGTTTTTAATTTTAAATCTGTCATTAAATGTAAACTGCTTTTGACCGTGGGAAGAAATCGATGTCCCCAGAGTAAACCCACATAGACACATGCAGAAAATGTAAACTCTACACAAAAAATTAAGTTTGAAACGAGAACCTTCTATGTAGTAGCCTAACAGTGGTATCCACTGTGTCTTTATTGAAAAGCATCTGTGCAGCAGCTTAACTGCTGGAAACTCTTGAGCCACTTCTTCCGGCATTTGTCTTCAACGAAGTGTGTGCTTCCAGAGGCAGGTGAAGTTACCTGATTTGTACCAGGTGGTCTGCCATCTGTCCCAGCAGTGTTGGAGTCATGTAAGGCAGCTGTGGTTGGTTATCGGTGCCAGAAGTGGTTTCTTCATCAGCTGAAAGTGGATCAAGCTGAAAGCTAGTAATGGACTATTCATCACTTCGCTGGATGTTACAGTGGGTTTAAAGTCATCTGATGGCTGCTCCAGTCCGCAGTCTTTCACGGACAAACAGGCGGATGTCATTGTGACAAAACGGTCCACTTGCAGCATCTGTTTGATGAGGCTTAAAAAGCCCTGTGTGTTATGATCAGCGCAATTCTCCACCTATGGGTGGGTCTTCGCCATGTCATCGAGACTGGTTAAGTGGTTGAAAATATTTCCATGCTTCAATAGGTGATCATCAGGCTGACCCTCTATCTGCACGACCTCATATTCAGACTTTGTCCCAGGTACATGAAAGTGCAACCAAGACCCCACATATCAATGTCCTCATTCATTGGGAGGCTCAAGATTAGTTCTGGGGCCCTGAACCAATGACCTGTTAGGTGGTGCCACGCTGCAATCTGGAAACTGGAGTGGCTGAACTAAAAATCAGTTTCACCTTGAAGGGCATCAGCTGATGATTTACAACAATTACATTGTCTGGCATGATGTCTGAATGTGCCAGACCGACGCTTTTGAGAGCATTCAGCGCCACCAGCAGCTGCTGTGTGATTTCTCTGATCTCAGACAAACATACTGGCCTGAATTGGCTCAGCTTCATGAAGTCTTGACAAACTTGAATCCAGCAGTTGAAATTCCAGACAAATGTGATCTCTGTGTTTAAAATGCCTGTTTAACCTGATCAGGTTGGTCTTGTCTTGATCAAGCTCATCGAGTTTTTAAGCATACCGGGATGAGTTGGTTAACAACCACCTTCTCCTCCTGGGCCGCTTTCCCAAAACGTCCCTCTCCCACCTTCTCTAGCCACATGAGTCATCAAACATAAAGTCATTTTTTCTTATCTGAACATCTCTATTTCACTAGTTCTCTTCCTCTAGGTGTTTAGCTAGTGCTGATCCCATAGCTGAAGGTTAAATGTATCCACTGAAATTAAGTGCAATATCTATTCAGCTGTCCGGCTGTCTTCAGTTATGAACTCAAACACAGAAAGGTGAAGTTATATTTTTAATCTCAGCGTTCCTTTGATAATCACATCTGATTTAAAAGATAGTAATAAATGCAGGACGTCACAAACGCTTAGAATCCTGACATTACATTTAGAGTTTTAAACCATTATTATACATCCGGGATGCACACGCACAATTATTGCAGAAAACCTGGTAGAGAGTGAGAGAGAAAGGGGCTAACGAAAATCCGAAATGCCTAGGCCTATACAAAATAGTTAGATAATAAAATATGAACAATATTCCGGTGGCCAACACAGCTGTCTTGCTCAAATGCAAAACAGACCAATGTGTCCCCATAACTCTTTCCAAAGCTCAGTGGAGAGCATGTGGAATAAAAGCTGAATAATACAATTCAAATGAATCACAGCCCAAAAATCCATTTAGTTCCCGGCTCTCAATGGCAAACAACAATATAGGATATCTTGTCCTGCTCAAATCCTACCTCCAGGTTATATCCTGTGTTTTGAACGTTTATCTAGGCATGTCTTGTTTTTGAGACTGTTATTAAAGGGGTTATCACATGTCTAAGTTTAAATTCATGACAGGTTGTTGAGTGTAAATGGGGGAAATGAGCTGGGATGTATTTTTTTATCACAGGCTTTAGGGTCCAATTATTACTATTAAAACACACCCAAACAAAATCAAAACAGGTTAACAATGAAATTAATAAATAAAATCTCCAGACTCCTGTTTGGAGCTATTATTAGCAAATTTTTAAAAATCGGCTAAGCAATATTTTGCAGTTATATCAGTATCTGGCATATAAAATAAATTATTCTGCTATAAGCTACAATCATTTATAATGTTGTTCTACTTATGGGGAAATGTAGATATTGTGTGTCACATTGCTGTTGCTTCCTTTTTATATATATTTTACTGTGGAAAAAAAAACACGAAAAACTAAATCTAGAAATACACAAAAATATCACAGAAAATATACAGCAGAGCACATTTCTATGGGCTGAAGGTTTTAAGGGTACAAAACAAAATCTACCAATCTGAAGGATCAGCAGATGTTTTTACGTATGTAGGCACTCCTAGTCACAGGCCAAGTTTAGATGAGGAGCAGCCCTGAACAGAGAAGCAAAAATACAGACAGGTTTCCAGGTCTCATTATGTTTATTTTGGATCTTATCTGTGACTGTAACCTGTGTTACAGTTATCGATAATCAGTTCAGGTTCTCAATGGCAAACACTGCCCCTGGAGGATTTACTTCTTTGTTTAATTTATTTCTCTTATGGGACATTAGGAGGCTGAAGTTGCTTCCACTCTGACAAACTCTTTGTGTGTCCACATGGTGGCAGTGCTGGAAAGAGAGGCCGAAATCTGTTAAAGCCCTGTTTAATCAGGTAGTCTCATTGAGATCAAAATGCATTTTGCAAGAGACCCGAGAAAAGCTGAAGAAGTACGCACTTGTGGTAAATGGCTGCTGACTAAAAGGTGCATTCAATCTAAGGTCATCAGACAAGCTTATAGATGGACTGATCATGTTCAAGTGGAGCAGTGGATAAGAGACCCAGTGTGAGAGACCTAGGTTTGATTCCTACTGTGACAGATCCACCGCACCCAAGTGTCCACACTTATCACCTAGTTGCTCCAGAGGCATGCGACCTTTGACGAAGATAGCAATTGTATCTTCATCTTGTAATATATTATGACAATGTGATATTGGCACATAGCCTAATGCTTAGAAAATCCTTTTATCCATCCATCCAAGAATCCAAATCCATCCAAATCCATCCAGAATTTGCCTGCAGTAATACTGCAGGATTAATTGAGAAAAGCTACAGATTTGAGTCATATCCGTGAAATACTATTCCCAGTGAGTTAAATCGCTTTGTACAATGTAAGTTCTTTGCCACTGCATATGGGGGCTTTAGTATTTATAGTATAGTATACACACACACACAGACACACATTCTTTAGGATTTTCTGTCAATGGACATTTATTTCCTGACACCAAACCTGAACCTTTATGTCACACAGTCAGGATATTGAGACCTTAAGGAGAAGGCTAAAACAACAAAACACACACACGCACAAACACACAGCATGTGAGCAAAGTATGAAACTTCCTGATCAGAAACCAGTCAAGCCATAATTACCAGTCTGCTGTGTCTGTGATGATTTGTCTCACGATTGCACGTGTTGATAGACACACTGGCACACATATAAATCCATAAATCTCATTTGCATAAACTTTCAAGTCAGTTACAATTTTATTTCTATTCCATATCATAAAAAATGCAACAAGCAGGGTGCATTGCCAAAACAAAAAAATAAAATAATTTAAAAATAAACATTTTAAGTTTGTAAGTAAATTATTCTTAGCTCAAGCAGTTCAGTCAGCAAAGAAGCAGAAATTAGCGCAGAGATCAATGTAATACAAGCACAACAAAAAGCTTGCCAAGATTTGGACAGTTCACTCACAGTTTCGTGTTTATGCCTTCTGTAGATAAATGTTTTTCATACTAACTGATGCATTTGTGTGTGCTGAGGGAAAGTGAACAGACTGATACTTCAAATGAACAGCTATACTGTATGTTGTAAGTCAAAATGCATTGCAGGGATAGATCATAGACACATGCCATCAGGATATTTGCAGCAAGCTGACGACTTGCTGGCAAAATAGTACTTTCTATTTATATGTTAGTGTTGGAAAGTCAGTCAAATAATTACACAGTAATTAGCAGTGGAGTACAGCACATTGACAGTGGAGATAGCTCAGTATGTAAAACATGAGGGTGAACATTAAGGATGACACAAAAAATACTATCTACTGACATTTTAGTTATACAAGACTAAGATTAAATCTACACATCAGGTGGATCAAGAGCAACAAGCATTTTATGTTGCTGGTCTGATCTCATTGCTTTCTGGAGCTATGCAGCGAAGGGAGAGAGCAGTCACCCACCCAGATTCAAACCTGGGTCTACGGGGTACCAAACATGCAACTTGACCTCAACACTGAAGACCGCATAGTCAACGGTAGTGATGGCACTCCGTCACTCTGCCCTGCCCTTAGGGAAGATTTGAGTATGCACAGACAGAATAATAGAATATGACACAACTAGATACGTAGGGGTATCACATAACAAGCAATCAAAGCATTAAAAAAACATAGTTAGATCTTTACACATTTTAACTGTTTTAACTTAATTTATTGATATGTTCTAAGTGAATCTTTGATATTGGGTCTGTCTTGAAGCTGCCGTGACATTGTAATTTCCTGAAAAGGATTAATAAAAGGATCTATCTAATTTATTTTACTATTTGTTAGACCATATAATGTTTGAATATATTATCTGATTTTTATTTTAAAATATTGTATTTGTGGTTTCTTTTTAGACCATTTGCATTTGTTCATGTAATATTTTCTATATAAGATAAAGAGGTTCGATATAGTGTTTTACAACCAATATCAATCTTTTCACATAAGAATATATGTATAAATATGTATTTTTCATAAATTTAGAGCTGAACCAGTCAACGCCTAAAAGAAATATTCTACCAAAACAAATTGGTACATAAACAATCAAACAATAAAATAAATGACAAATGCTTTCAGTTTCATTGTTGCAAAACACTTTTCCTCAACATCAATTCTCAATCTTAATGATAACATGATTGCAGTGAGTGACCGTCAGATTCTATTTCCTCTAGGGAGAGGAAAGTTAATGGTGCAGTGGTGTTGGTGACGGTCTTGTTTTGGAAGGCCTATGTTGTCAGAAGTGAGGCTGTTTGCCATGAGGCCATCGGAAGCATGCCCAGTGTGGGAACTATATGAGGGACCCCAAGAGAAGTGAAACCCCTGTGTGTGAGGGACCACAGAGATGGATGAACAGTGTAAGTAGAATCGCTACAGTTGAGTATGACTCATGACTCACGCATGTTTTGGTACCCTGTAGACCAGAATTTGAATCTGGGTGCTCTTTCCCTTCGTTTACATCCTCGGTCACAGCCATGTTGCTTATCTACAACCCTGCAGATCCACCTGCGTTTCAGTCATCATACACTTGTGTTGCAAAGCCATGCAATGTTCAAACCATGTGACATTATTTCTAATTCCAGTCATGATTACAAAGTTTTCAAAGAAACCTCATAAGTTGATGTTATTGTGCAGAATAATTTTCAGTGAATCTAATGGTGCAGCTGTAAAAATGATGCTGTCTCTGGTTAAAATATTTTAGTTTATAAAAACATAAAGTTTTCATATAGCGTCTTTTTCTTGTATATCTGGCATTTTATGCCTTTATTAGGGAGCACTCCAGCTTCAGTGTAATGCTGGAACAAGCATACAGTATAGAATATACTGTGTGTGTATAAATCTGTTCAAAAAATTATCTTAAAAATGTTTTTCTTAAAGTACATTTTAAAGGGTTCAAACTTATGAGCCATATCTTTATACATAACCCCCCTTATGTGTGTGAGCGGAATCAAGCGAATGCACATTACGACGTGGCTGATATGATGCTGTCGATATCCTTCTTGAAAGGTAGCCGGCGTGACGTGCAGCCGAGAATATCTGTACATGGATGAGCTCAGTCACTGTAGCAGTAAAGGGGAAGATTCATTGATGCCAAAGAAAAAGCAGCAGCACCAGGAGTGTAGAGCAGGGAAGAGCCAGAAGCAGAACAGCTCGTCTTGGATCATTTGGAAGCTGCTGTGGGGCACACATGGCCGAGTGTCCTGCCTGAGTTTCCCTTTCACATCGTCACTGTTGTTTCGAAGATGACTTTTTGTGTGTTTGTGCATTCACTTTCTGGAAAAAAGGAAGGAGGAGAATTTTCCTTCTCCTCATTGAGTCTTTAGTTTCTTGCTGTGGGTCCCAGACTCTCGCCTTCTGGCCTTGGGGGCGTAACGCCTGGTGGAGATATGATATAAAAGTAGGATTGTATCAGAATCAGTTTTTGATATTTCAGCAACTTTAAACCAGACAAATACTGACTTTCAGGTGGATGAGTAATAGAAAATCCAGGTGGAGGAACTGAAAACACAATCAAGTGCCAGAGTCCCATAGTGTTTACATGTTCTGTGTAAAAGTGTATGTTAGCGTTGAGTGCCCTACCTTCGCTGGTAGAGGTAGAGGATGAAGAGGAGCTCATCTCTGAAGCAGGAAAGTTGATGAGAGGAAGAGAAGGATCCAGAAGAGGAGAAAAAGGAGGCACAGGAGCACAGATCAGAGATTAGCGTGTTCACTCCCTGGTGGAGAGAGGGGAGGCAGAAAATAGAAAATGAAGTTATCGACTGGCAAAAGCTTGTTAGAGACTCCAGCCAGCTTTTGCAGACTGTTCCAGTGGTATTAAAACATTTTTCCAACTGTTATATGACAACAATAAACAATGAATTCACTGTAAAATATAGGCGGATAAACAACATTTAAAGTGGAAGCATTTACAAACATCTGAGAAAAAAGTTTGAGAACCAAAGCACAAAGCTAATCTGCTCTTGGTTGCACAAAGTCTATTAGTGAATGAGCTGGAAAGATGGTCACACTCACTCTGTACATCAACACTGTCCCCTGCAGGTGGCTCACAGACTTCAACTGCTCCAGAGAGGGCAGGTGGAGAAACACAAAGAGTAAGTGTCACAGACAGCAGAGAACACAGAGTTCACACAGTATATCAATATTTAAACGCTTTAATTTCACTCAGCACTGAAGTTAATTAATACACTTGTTATTGGTTTTGATGCCTCTCGTGAAGTTTGCAGGACAGACCTTGTGGTTAATGAAGAGCTGCGGGGCCATGGACAGGAAGCCGAAGGCATACACTCCTGAGAGGACAACAGTTAAAGTGTCAATACACACAGCACACTACGAGTTAATAACGGAGGGTAATAAATTAAATGATGAATTGTACAGGTGAGTCAAGTCAACTCACCAGTCACCAGGCTGTTGATCAACCAGGAGTAATAGCTGTCAACATAACACAGTTTTAATGTTGATCGAATAATCAGAGGTACATATTTAGTATTATGTTCTAGCTTTTTTAATATATGTGTAGTTGCTGCCAAGTGTGTGTACATAGTGACATCTCATATTAGAACGGATTTTAAAACCAAAAACATCTTACTTTTATTCAAGAAACATTCTGACTTGAATGCGACTGCTTAAAACACTTCAGTACAACGCGCAGAGAGGAACCCCAATGTCACCAGGAAAGAGCTTGTATTGAAATGTTACAAGTTGACTGCGCAAACGAGTGTGTGACATTTGTCAGCAGTGTAATAAGACGTTATTTGAACTATATGTGGCAGAGCAGACAATTGAAAACAGCGGTGAGCTCACCTCTTTTGACGAAAGTAGGCCAGTGAGAAAATAGTTCCACTGATACACAGCGGATACACCAAGTAGGACAAGTATCTGGACGCCTGACACACAGACCCACAGACAAAATATTAAAATGAAGCCAAGTCAGTGGCGGAATATAAAATCAAACAAGACAGAACTTTCCTGATACCTGTGTATCAAACTCCACGGTCTTCCTTTCTTCTTCATCCAGCTTATTTACCTACACAGCAAGAGGGGAGGCAGTTATAGGTTAGAAGAACATGTACTGATTGTCTGCATCAAATTTTTTATAGAATCAAATTATATCACATGTTAAACTGCTGTGGCTTGATGGCACCGTACTTACATGGAGCTTGGAGCTCTTCCACTGCCACTGGATGTTAAACACTTTAAACACCTTCCATACCTGACGGGACGACAGACGTGGTTTTGTGTTTTTAGTTTTGATATTTATTTGACACTTTCTGTCGGAGGAGAGTGATTTTACTAAATACCTCTATGCATGCTCCCAGTCCAACAGGAAGCAGCACCAGTAGACTGGTCTCCTCTAGCAGATGGAGGAAAATCAGCAAAGTACTCAGACTACGCCACAGTACTACAAACAGAGAGGAGAGAGACAGTAGGAACAGTTGGGCCCTAACCGTTTCAGAATTTTCCAGGCACTGCCATACTGTTGTATCATTTACAGAAAAACTTAAATGTTGTTCATGATGCTGGTAAGCCCTGTGTAACAAAGCCTCTAGTATTGCATACTAGTTTAAAAAGCCACGCTTGTATAATGTGATGATTTTCTTACCCGACTTTCTGGACATTCCCGCCATGGTCTTCTTTTTTCTCCATGAGCTGATGTCATTTTTAAGAGCCAAGAATTCACAGATGAGCTGTAGAAACCCACAAATGAGGAGAGAGAAAAAAAACATACTTTTAATTTTACAATCCTCGTAATATGCCTGACACACTGTTCTACATACAGAGAATGGGATTGTTAAAATATTTCACAATTCAAAAGACTATAAATCCAGTTGAATCTAATATGTACAGTATTTTCTGTGGCGTGTATAATCTTACTTGCAGAGCTGTGATGAGAGCAGTCAACACTAACAGGTAGAGGTTGGAGCCCACCAAAATTTCTTTAATCTCGTCTACGTTCTCTTCTGTGAAACCTGGATAGACACAAAGATGCAGTCAAAGGACTTAGTTTAGTTTGATCTCCTAACTATGTGATATAAAAAGTCAAAGGCTGATTTGTGTGCTAGTTATTTAGGTCTAACATATTGAGGTTCTACTACGATAACAACAAAATTTTCATTTGACCTCAGAACTATTAAAAAATACTTCTTAATACACCATAATATTGCAGATTAGTCACCACATCATGCAGGAGAACCCAGTTAATACCTTTAAAAAAAACAACTCTTTAAATCTTTACATATCTGTTCTCAACTCATTAGCTCACCGAACTGCCGCAGAGAGTAAACCACGTCCTGCAGATGCACCCAGAACCTGAATCCCCTTAAAGAGATCCCCTCATAGGACACAGTCAGAGGGAGCTGAACGGTGCTGCTGCTGATCTCCTGTGCATATGTGGACAGACAGATGTACAGCCATGCTGGTCATTTCATTCAAAGCCCAGTATTTATTAGACTTAGCTTTCACAAAGTGAGTAAAATCGTCCTACCACGAGGTCTTTGACTCTGAAGCTGAGCTCGTTAACCAGCAGCAGAGGAAGGTAGACCATCTGTCGGCCATCCTGAGAGCTACAAGGAGAGACAGGTTGACAGTTCAATTTTAACACGCACGTTGGCTCGGGGCAGATTCATTATTTACAGCCTAGTGGGGCTGCAGGGAGATGAACAAATATTACTTTAAGATCTAGATATGCCTAAACACCGATCAGGGTATACATAAAGTATACTGTAGATGCCTTTAAGAAGATCTCTGACTGAAAGTTTTCCTTGAGAAATGAATATTGCACAGATTAGTGACTCCAGATGTTTGTGCTGATGTTATGTTATATTTTTAATTTTCATATTAAGAAAACCACTTACATATTTCCCATTTTTAGTAAACTGTTTTCAAAAAGAGCTGAAAAAAATGTCTGTGTATGTTTGCTGTCCACCCACTCCCACTGGAGTGTACTGCAGAGAAAAGCAGCAATAAAGCAGGAGTCAGCAGCACTCTGAGTGATCACCTGGCTGTGTGACCTCCAAAGCTTCATGTGACTAACTTACACTCTCATGTAGCGCCGCACATCACTAGGAAGCCCCGCCTTGTTGAAGGTGAAGTCCTCTGACATCATAGTGATTGACAGGTGAGGTCTCCAGTGGGATACAGGATTCTCTGATCTGGGACCAGGCCTCTGATGGAGCCACAAAAATAACTCAGCAAATTTGCAGCAAAGGCCACACATGTAAATCTGCTGCAACGGTGGCTGAAATATGATCAGTGGGCCCTGACAGATACTGAATTACATTTCACCTTCTGCGAGTCTCTCTGCCCCTCAGCGTGAGCGGGAGGGATGTAGGTGGTGAGCTGAGCTGCTTGGTGGACTTCTCTGCGGTCCTCCAGAGGGGAAAGACCGGCTTTGTGAACATACACGATTGCATACAGAGTGCCATTAGCTCGAGTCTCCTGTGGTAGAGAAACATTCATCTTCCTATATATTAGGAGAGAGAGAGTAATGTATGACAAAAGACAGAGAGACAGTAAGTTAAAACAACCAGCCGGATGGACAAATAAGCTTTTAGTGATCCAGTATGTCTACAACCTCCTGGTAATGTAGTACTCCTTTCAAATAAACATTTAACAAACATGTATGACTTATTTTCTGTATAACAACAAGCTTGTTGCTGCTACCACTTTGTAAAACAGCATTTCATGCCACGGAGATTTCTCTTGGCAATGAGGAAGAAGTCTTAATTAAAATGTGCATGATTACCAGCTGTATCAACAAGTGAAAACCCACCTCTCAAATGTAGAGTGTGGGTCAAACGGGTCTATTTTTACAGCAAGGTTGAGTTGGCTGTTGTCTGGCAGGAGGCAGGTGAAGACACTCATCTGGGGAAAAGAAGAAGAGATTCAACGCAGCCTTTTCCATTTTTGGAAAAGCGTTGAGTTCAATTCCAAATTGAATGCAACAGCAGAAACCAAGGGAAGGGAAACCAAGACTGTAGTAGGCTTACATTATGTTTATTCTATTAACTGAACTGACCACCGTCAAATTAAACTTAGGCTATACAGGCTGAACTAACCCTAACCCGCTCAGAAATGATTCATCATTTTTTTTTAAGAGATTGTTGCCATACAGCACAGATTCATGGTCATGTTCAGACTAATAAATCACCAGAGCATGTAACTGTTCAGCCTCACAAACACTAACATATCTCGTTATGTGTAAATGAGCTCTAAACTCATTTCATCTGGAAAAACTCATTATTTTACTTGACTGACTGAGCAGTATCTCCCTTAAGACGTGAAGGCAGGTGCACTCTGTTTAGTTATTCCCAAACTAAATAATCAGGCCCTTGAAGTGGTGGCTTGTGCTGGATCTCACAGAAACTGAGTTTCGGTATCCCAGATTTCTTGATCAAGCCATAAGGGGTGAGTAATAAAAAGATACAAGGCCTGTGCTAACCTGTAGTCTGGGTCTCGCTGCCAGGTAGGAGGTGATGCAGAGCTCCCCTGGGCCTCCATCGCAGGGTTTAGTGTTGAGGAAGCCGTACAGCAGCCAGACGGTGTGGAACAAATAAACCACAAAGACCCCGAGCAGCAACTTAGCCATGGAGCTCCTTTTACCGCCGCTGTCCGTGGGCTTGGTGTAACACGATGGGAACATGGCAGCTACTGATACAGAAAAACAACAGCGAAAGAATAAAATAAAAAAATGGACGTGGTCTGGTTTGAGGACGGAACCGTTTATAATCGGAGACAGCGTCAACACAATAAAATCCCCACGCTTCCTTGCTGCCTCAGCATCCTTCCGGTTATCTGCATCCAGCGGGCAGATGTTGATGCTGACAAGACCTCCGCGGCTGCGCCTACACCGTTTCCACCAACCACGTCCAGACCATCAAGTCGACATTAATACATATCGTATCACGATTTGTTCCGGGTGCCACAAGAGCCCGGACTAGCCTATTATTAAGCCTGTATGGCACATTTAAAACACCAGGAGTTGACTCAGAGTGCTTTCCAAAAACACACAAATAGGCTACAGGTATAGGCCTACATTAATAAAAAGAATAAAGAATAGGCTATATACCATTGTGTGTTTCCAAATAGCCTACACAACACGAGTAGGCTACACCAGTAACTTACACATCAATAAAAGGAATTGTAGCATACTCGGTTAACATCAACTTCAAATAAGCTAAAAGGAAATATATAAGAACGTCAGATTAAAATACTGCTCGTAGTGAGTTGAGTTGTGACGAACTGCTTTGCTGGGGGTCAACTATGGTAGCCTATTATTATTAGGCTACAGGCAAAACAGAGGCACACACACAATTAGTTAAATCAGGATTTTATTTGTTGTCTTTAGTTTATAGTTATCTGTTTGCTGATTTCCATGAGAGAACTGCTCTATTTTATAAAACTTGCAAAAATTGTAATTCCACCGCTAGAGGAATACATTAAATAAAACGCTAGAGACTTTCTTAAATTAAGGTCAAATTTTCATTTTGCGGTCCGAGTGATTTACTTTCCTGGAGACGATCTTTGGTCGCCGCGGTGCATCATGGTCCAGCGCAGCGCTCTTGCCCCTGTCCTCCTGTTTGCTAGTTCCTTCCATCATGCTGACCCGGGCACCTGTGTGGTTTTCGGACTAAAACAGAGCATAATGTGTTGATTCGGGGAAGTCTGTAGTTAGCGGCAGGTAACTGACTTGTGTTACTTGTGACTTTGTTTACTGTCACTGCGAATTTTAAACGTAAAGTTACTGAGAGCCGAAGCTGCTCCCGATGCTAACGTTAAGATAACTGGCATAGCATGCACAGAAAGTTAGTAAGTAGCCGAGCTAAGACGACATAGGACCAACTTATATGAGGCTACGTTAACCAGTATTTGTGTAGTGTAACTGTTATGTGGTTATAATATTTTCATTCGTGTTGTACCTGCGGATCTGGACTGTCTCAGCAACCTCGAGGCCACAGAGGGGCCACTGATGACGTGACCCAAGGATTAAACACACTTTCATCTTTCATTTCTAATGGAGGCTAAATCTTGCCTTCCTTTTATCCACCTGCTGTTGTATGTGTTATGATCTCCTCGCTGCAGCAGTGGTAAATATCCGCCCTCCAAACCCAAACCCAGTATGGCAGTCTGTGTGGAGGTGACACTACACAGGCTGCTGCTGGCTGGATGTATGAACTGCTCTAGGATGTATCAGCCATTTGGTGGGAACTTTTATCCAAAGCGCCTTTTCAGTTCTTTTAGTCCCTCTGCCTCCAGAATGGGTGGGACTCGAACCCTCATCCTCTGTGGTGCTCGTAGAGTGCTCTACCCACTGAAGTCCACTGTTCCACCTGGAAATAGAAAACTGGGATTGTACAGCAGGAGCCACAGTGATGCTGATTCAAAAGCACTCTGCAGTCAAACACTGCCTGTGTCCAGATGTCACCCCAGAACATCTCATGTTGCTGCGGTGACGAGGGAGAACCTGCTGCAAGGAGGTGCAACATGGCCCGGTAAGGAGGAAAGATTGTCAGTATGCACACGGTCTTTCTTTCTCTGCTGAATTCATATTTTTGGGTTGTATGCCGCTTTTACATTGTTCACTTTTGGCAGTCTTTTATTTGTCAATAACTAAACACCAACTTATCCTGATTACAATTCTTGTTTTGTTTTTCATACATCTTGCTGAATGTTGTTTTCTTTATAGGTGTGTGTATGTGTGTGTACTGTACACTGTGGTTTGTGTCTGTTTTTGTTCAGCTTGTTGTTCTGTGGATGTACACTGAGATCAATACGAGACTGGAGTCAAATTCCTCATGTGTACACATACATGGCCATTGAAAGTCTTTATGATTCTGATATACATATTTTATTTATATTATATGTTTATATTATTATGTATATGTTTATATTATTATAGGCCCATTTTATCAACTGCTATTAGCAGTTGATGTAAGTGTTGGTGCATAAGTAAGAATTTGCTATACAGACATGGCAATTTGTTGGAGGTGATCTAAAACAGCTTGTTCATTACATAGTTTGTCCAACAGAGAGCACTGACACACTTATTCCTTTAACTGCACAATATACAACTGTAATACCTTACTTAGTCACAACTCTGAAATAACCAAACATGTTTTTATGTCATATATTAATGTAAAAAAATCAATATCACCAACAATGTGTTATTGTTTTTTTAAACACTAAAATATTGGTATTTCTGTCTGCCTCAAAAATCCAGTATCATTCAACTAACTGAGAAGAAGAACAGTTAGTAGCTGTAGCTCATATCAGATGTTAACAATTGTCAGTGAAACAGTCATGTTAAATAGGTAATTAGGACATCTGCAGTATGTGTTTCTAGAGGTATATTGAAATGCCAAGAGGCTAGGCAAGGTGAAAAAAGTTGTTCCACTTTTTTCATCATACAATTAATTTGTCGTTTTCTTAAAGCTACTCTCCTGTAATTGTTAATTTGCCCAAATGCTTGTGGTACATTGAAATGGAAATGGAAGTACACAGGATGTGTAGGTCTCTACTGAATCTAGTATCCCTGAAAATCCCCTGAAAGTGATATAACTTTTACAACGATGAGTATCAAGCCATAGAAATAACACTAGTTCCAACAAATAATAGAGCTAACTATATTTTAATTCTCTTTCTTGCTGTAGTCAAAGAAATGGATAAAATCTTTTTGCTGTGCTAAAACGTCTGTAGTTTCAGTTTTATCCAGCTTCATGTGACAATTATGTCCTTTACATGTGGTTTAACTTTCTTACTGTCTTTTTTTGAACAGTGTCCTTCGTCCGCACCAAAGTGACAGACGCCCCTGTTTCCAGCGTGCCTTCAACTTTTGTGGTGGTAAGAGATGCCCTAAGGGCAGGCAGCCAGAAATCTTTCTGTGGTTACTGAGCATTAGTTACTACTATCAGATCTAAGTCAATTGTACCTAATGGCAAGATGTTTTTGGAGATGCAGACTGTTTGATTTCAGCGCTTTCATCTGATGGATTTAATTCTGATTTTTCTACGTCTTATCAAACAACCACCAATCTACTGTCATACATGTTATGTATTGAAATACATTAATAATTGTGATTGTTACAGTGTTGTGTTTTTTTAAATTCACAGATGAAATTTGACCAAGAGGGGAATGTGACATCATTTGGTAAGTCTTATTAATCTTTTATTAACTTGTCTGCCGTCTTTTATTTTGGGAGCAAAATCAAGGTGGTGACTGAGACTGATTAGTTATTTTTAATATATACACTTGGACATACAGTAAACAACACTGTGTTGCTCATCACAATGGGTTATGTTTGCTGAGGTGGATGCTGAAAGCACTAGATCTGTTATTACCTCTGCCTTTGCTTTATGTATTCAGTTGTGTTCATATTATTACGTCTCTTACTACTTTTTCTCTTGCAGAGAAGAAGAAAACGGAGCTTTGCCAGGAGTTAAGTCTTCAGGCCAGAGACCTTCGCTTTCAGCACAGTACCAGCCTAACTACTAGAAACAACTGCATTATCATACGAATGGAGGTAATGCTGTCTTTCTCTCTTATAAGCACACTTTGTGATTAATGACACATTTCTGTTCTAAATCAAATCTAGATCACCTTTGATCTGGATGTTGATTAAGAAATATTTTGTTACCATAAGCCAAAGTCAAACCATTGATAATGAGAACAGTTTCTCTTTTAGGCATAGTTCTGCATAACACTATGTATTTTCTGCCGTAATTTCACATCAAAATAATAACAAAAGACCTAGTTTGATGACTACGTGAAGTAGTTTGGGTTCATGAAAGTTGATTCCTTCAGTGTTCCTTGTTCTGGAGGTTTTTGCCATGACCTGAATTATCTGCAGAGGTCTCGTCCTCTCCAAAACAAATGGACCAGATGATTAAAACACTGATTAAAGCAGTTGCATGTTAAAAATCACTGTTTCTCCCATGATGTTCGGCGGACACAGGATGCTGGCGCTAATGTTTTCTCAGCTTGTTTCTCTGATAACTTCCAGTGACTAAACATGTGTATCTTATAAATGTGGCTTAACACTGGATAGGGAAGAATCTATTCACGATAGCTTCTGGCAGACAAACACAATGCTGACACATAAGAAAAGGGAATATGACACTAATGACAGGCGACCAAATGAAACACACCGTTACCTTGTTTAAAATCACGGATATCAAAAATAAATTGACCAAAAAAATAAAAAAATTACGGATTGAAATTTGTTGGAAACATTTGGGAAAATAAAGTACAGAACCAAGTTTTTATGCAGGAAAGTTACATATTAGTCTTACTATTTTATTATTTCAGAATTGATTTCTGTTGTTTATTCATCAGGGTATGTAGCTACCTGTCTCTATACAAAGAAAATGTTAAAAAAATAAATTCTACTTCAGTAATCTCTATATCATTGTGTTTCTACATGTATTATTGATTTGATATATTTATCTGCTCATAGTACTTATATTCAATCATATACACTGAACAAAATTATAAATGCAACACTTTTGTTTTTGCCCCCATTCATCATGAGCTGAACACAAAGATCTAAGACTTTCTGTACACAAAAGGCCTGTTTCTATCAAGTATTGTTCACAAATCTGTCAAAATCTGTGTTAGTGAGCACTTCTCCTTAATCCATCCACCTCACAGGTGTGGCATATCAAGATGCTGATCAGACAGCATGGGTATTGCTGTTTTATTGTGGCCTTAGGCTGGCCACAATAAAAGGCCAGAAACTATAAAAAATACCAATATAATACTTCTACTAAAATATATATATATTCACAATTCCCCTCTGGTTTTATCATTTCTGACACGCCGACTCTAACTACAGACACTAGTTTAATCGCCCATTATCGTTAGCCTCCTCCACTGATAAACACAGCATTAGCTTTGTGGCTAATTTAGCAACAAATTAGAGAGAAATGAGATAATCGGTTGCTAGAACTGCCAAACTCTTAAAATAAAAATCTATATTCATGTCTGTCAGCAGTGTAGCCTCCAACACTAGGTAGCTGTAACATTAAACACACTGCTGAGCCTGGAGAGGGCAGTAAAAAAACAGAAGGGGTTAGCAAGTCTGGTCTCCGAATGCAATTGATGTGACAAAAGACCAACTCACCGGGAACACAGAGTGTGAGAGCTACCAGAGCTCAGAGCCAGCTCTGCCGGTGAGGGGTAGCTCTCACTGACTGCTGTCAGCCAATGTTTTCTGTGATGCTTCTGTGTTTTGAACAGAAGAGCTGTAGCGCGCCCTCTGGTGGGAAAACTATGCAACACTCATGACCTGAGGAAAGGATCCAACTCTCTGTTTCTCTTTTTTAATAGTTATATATCGGCTGTTCTAAACGCCGCTTATATCGACAAGTAGCTTATATCAGCCAATAATAGCTGCAAAATGATAAATTGGTCGGGCACTACTTGTATCAACAGTTCAGGCTGGTGGTCATGTGATGGTGCAGGGATATTTTCGTGGCACATTTTGGGCCCCTTAGTACCAATTGAGCATCGTCTAAACGTGAGAGCCTACCTGGGCATTATTGCTGACCATGTCCATCCCTTTATGACCACAGTGTACCATCTTCTGATGGCTTCTTCCAGCAGGATAATGCACCATGTCACAAAGCTCCAATCATCTCAAACTGGTTTCTTGAACATGACAAGTTCACTGTACTCCAACAGCCTCCACAGTCACAACACACCACTCCACCACTACATCACCTTTCCGATGTAGTGGAACGGAGAATGCGCATCATGGATTTGCAGCTGACAAATCTGCAGCAACTGCGTGATGCGATTATGCCAATATGGACCAAAGTCTCTGAGAAATGTTTCCAACATCTTGTTGAAAGTTTGCCATACAAAGAGTTGGGAGTTAAATAATGTCGTCAAACAACACAAGAATTAATGGCTTTAGCCATTTTAATGCTAAGAGTTGCAAGATGGAGTTGTGGTTTCTTCCAAATACAGAAAGCACCAGATGCCTTGTCTTCTAATTTCGTATTTAGTTTTTAACTTGAATTGATGCCTGAAGTGTTTCATACCATATTATCCCAACACCCTGTAATAAAAGCAACCAGTTCTCACTTGTCCTTCCTCGCTCCTGTGCAGAACGCATGGAATTCCACGCACATGTGCTGATAACATGCGTCCGGACAAGTAAGGCAGGCCTCATATGTCAGGCCTGTGTACCGCAGCTCACATTTGCATGTTCCACACTGTAATCTAGTGTCTTATCAGTTTGGGGTAATCAGTTTTGGGTTCCTCTTAGTGACTTAAGCTGATAAGACAGGCATGTTTTAATGATTTGCCTTGTGTAACAAGTTTCATAGTGGATCCTTAAACCAGGACACTTAGCTTGTCTGTACGTTATCTGAAGTATTGACAGCGTTCTGTAATCTGACCAGCTTTACATTGGATGGGTGAATGCTGCCTGAGACCCAGGATGCAGATTCTGATCATTGATCCTGATTGGTGCGGCTGTATGTGGCTTTACAAAACAAACATAGAAGTGTACTTCAGCATGCTTGATTGTTTTCATTGTTCTGGTCTCCCACCATAAATATTTACACATCAGAGTCAACTATTGAGACTGCAGTCACCCACATGTAGTTCTGCATACACAACTTAAAAACAAAAATCATGCATCAGTTGCCACAAGTCATTGTAATCTTATAGTATTTTGCAAATAGCCTTAAATTTTTAATGAAGATAAAGTATTTGCATCCTGTGTCAGGGATCAAAGTACATGTTTCAGTGTTTTTCAAAGCGATGACCCCCCATCCTTCTCTTTCTCCGCAGTATTTGAAAGCCATCGTGACCCCTCAGTCCCTGCTGGTGTTGGACTTCCGTGGCTTTGGGTTGGAACGTTGGTTGGTACTGGACCTGGCCCCTCAGCTAGCATCACAGACGCACACTCTGCCCTTTGAGTTCAGAGCACTGGAGGCCATACTGCAGCACAAGGTGAGACATATTAGAGAAACACTGTGTGCATTTAAGCATGTTCTCACCAAGATAAAAAACCTGCCTGTAAATTTAGGACATCCGTGAGGCTCTGTTGAGGTTGAAGCATGTGTGTGTAGTATAAATGGGTCTGTGTCAACAGGTAAACACTCTACAAGCTCAGCTGAATGATGTCGAGCCAGTAATACTGGACACATTGGAATCCCTAGTGGATCCTAAAATCCTTTCCGCTGATAGAAGTAAACTACATGTACTGCTGCAGAACAGCAAGAGGTAAAGCACACAACCACACTGACATCGTTTGTAAATGCTCTTATAAATAAGGTTAGACAGCATCAGGATTTCAATGCTTTTCTAAATTATGAATATGATGAACTGGGTGAGCATCTCTGCAACTGGACTGGTTTAGATGATTACATTTATAAAGCTTAATTTGTCATGTGTGGTATGCCTCAAGGTTCACTGTGGCAGTGTTAAACCTAAACATTCAAAGATCATATTCACATTTTTAGTTTTGTCTGTCTCTCTCAGTTCCCTTCTTGTCTCTTGTTCCTCTTGACAGCTTATCAGAGTTGGAGACAGACATAAAAGTTTTTAAGGAATCCTTGCTGAAAATTTTGGATGAGGACGAGCTCATGGAAGAACTCTGTCTGACCAAGTGGACGGACCCAAGAGTTTTGTATGTTTCACATGCACTCGCACACATACATGAATGTTAAACGCAGGTGAAAGCTCCCAGTCAGTGGCTGCAGTAAAATAAAAGAAAGTCTGAGACGTTGCTTATCCGCAAGGTGTCAAAGTCTTTTCCCCCTACAAATAGTGTTTTTCTGTACCCATTGTCCTCAATAACTGTGGTCAGGGTTTAGGTGAGATTATGGTTTGGCATTGCAGATGTAACTGGTTAGTTGATTTTTTTACCTTTAAATACTACCTTGCTTTTTTTCTGACCTCATTAAAACCCAATTATAACTAGAACTGCAAGCAGTTGTAAGCGGGGTCCAAGCCCCTGGCGAAACTCGCCCCCCAGCCCCGCGGAGGGCGCGTGAGTCGTCCCGGGCGCCACGCACTCGTGCCGCGCAAAGTCCCCGAGTCAGGCCTCGACGGGCCTTTCCAAACAGCGGCAAAACGTCCCGCGTTTGAAAATGGCATCGAAATGAATGGGATTTAGTGATAGATTTCGGCATCGATTACAGCGCCATCTTTAGGCCGATTTGCACCAAAATTTTCAGGTGTCATCAGGGCCCCAGTGGGAACATTTGACCCAAATTTGATATGAATCGGACTTGTGGTTACGGAGATATAAAATGCATGTGAGTGAATGGCAGTGTTTTTTTCATAAATTTTTTATATAGTCACCTTTGAGCCGATTGACACCAAATTTCACACAGCAGTTTCAGAAGTCATGCCGCATAAGATCCCCAAGTTTGGTGTTGATTGACCATTCCTAACCTAGGCAAATTGTGGCGTGGTTTGAAATCCGATTCATTTCAATGGGACTTTTTTACCGCATTCCAGCTTCAATTACAGCGCCACCTTTAGGCCAAATTTCACCAAATTTGTCAAGTGTCATCAGGGTCCCAGGCCGAAGAATTGACGCAAATTTGGTGTCAATCGGACCTGTGGTTCCGGAGATATAAAATGAATGTAAGTCAATGGGAGTGTTTTTTCATAAATTATTAAAAAAGTCACCTTTGGGCCGATTGACACCAAATGTCACACAGACCTTACGGAAGTAATGCCGCATAAGGTCCCCAAGTTTGGTGTTGATCGGCCATTCCTAACCTAGGCAAATTGTGGCCTGGTTTGAAATCCCATTCATTTCAATGGGCTTTTTCATGGCATTCCAGCTTCCATTATAGCGCCACCTTTTGGCCGAATTGTACAAAACTTGTCAGGTGTCATCAGGGCCCCATGGGGAAGAATTGACCCAAATTTGGTGTCAATCGGACCTGCGGTTCCGGAGATATAAAATGAATGTAAGTCAATGGGATTATTTTTTTCGTGTTTAATCCCATATAACAGCGCCACCTATGGGCACATTAGGATGCACTTTGGTGTGTGAGGTCAGGGGACCATGCTGAACAATTTGGCACAAACTTCACGTCAATGCGACTTGCGGTTATACCAGAACTAATTTCTTGCGTTAAACAGCGCCACCTAGAGGCTAGTTGCACCAAATTTTGCACAGGCCCTCAGGGGGGCGTCCCACATAAGTCCTCCGAGTTTGGTGTCGATTGGCCATTCCAAACCGAAGATATGACATCAGTTAGCATTAGTAGCGTTGTAGCGTGAATATTCGTTAGCTTATAGCCGGAAGAGTTTTTAGCGTGATCGATCTGGGGAGCACAAGCCAGTATGATGTGTGTCCAGAGATGGCCTGTGCCAAATTTGGTGTCGATTGGACTTAGCGGTTTCGGAGGAGTTAATTCTGAGCGGCTAGTCAGTTTTCGCAATTTTGCGCGAAAAAAGTCTAGGCGGAAATGGGCGTGGCCTATACCACGTGATTCAGCATGATCCCCCGAACGCGTGGATATAAGGTTTTCCATATTCGCCATCGTAGGCGGGAGTTCCAAGCCCAAACGCGAAAAATTTGTCACAGCGCCACCTAGTGGTAGACGTGTGCGAATTTTTGCGCCTGAGTTACGTGCAGTGAACTTGACCTACACCGCGAACTTCGTGTCTCCAGCACTTACCGTCTAGGCTGCAGTAGTGGAATTAGGCACGGAAGAATAAAAATAATAAAAATCCTAACGATTACAATAGGGTTCCCTGCCACTTCGTGGTATGGGAACCGCGTTACCTTGCAAACGCGGGTTCCCAGCCCACTTCGGGCTTGGACCCCTAATAAAGAATGCAAGAGGCAAAGAATTAATATTACACTTTATATTTATACTTTATACATTTGTGCTCTGCATGAACAAATATATTTCCTTTTGTTTGCCAAAAAGTCTTTTACAGACGAAGAAGTGACACATATCTAGCAAATATGTAATTTTCTGTAGACTTGTGAAACATTTTATTAGTTCAATGGCATGTCAATAAGCAATTAAATTGGGAAAAGTCATTAAGTGTGGAGATGATCAAGGAATGTACTGTGTGCAAACTAAACATTAGGGAGAAGTGAGAAACCATCCACCACGAAGGGACTCAAACCCTCAATCTTCTGATCCGAAGTCAGACGCCTTATCCATTAGGCCACGCAGTCTCATATAAAAATTTGATGACATGTACACTTGGATTGCATGGGATGCTCATATGATGTGTTTCTTCCTTGAATTACTTTTATGAATAGATCTGTTGTTTAATGGCTCGCATGAGTCATTTAACACAACCAGTTTCCTCGTTTTTACAATTACGAGCAGTTCAGACCTCTCGCACGAGTCTTTCTCGGCAGGAAGAAATATAGTTTTGCCTAAATTTGAATTTCTTTACTAAAATGTAAATAAATAACTATAATAAAACTATTTGAATACGCTGTTCGTCGTAACATCATCTCCGCCATGGCCTTTTACCGAGAAGTCCGACAAAGTCTTTTTACCATATCAACTCTTTCAGCCGCCGAACATCAACTGTTGAATCACCCGGTGTGCCATTACCTAGTGTTTATTCTCTCGTCCATATTCGTGACTGTGACACTGTTGATCAAATCTCACCTTTGCTTACTGACCCAAGAACAGCAGATGGCATTTATTAGGTCACAACAAGCAATTAACAACCAGTGCTCCTGCTTTTAAGGTCAATCCCAGTTTGAAATACTCCCATGAGAAAAAAAAGTATGAGAGATTTAGGATAGCAATATGAAAATATTCTTCCATTAGGTCTGATGATTTTTGGATTTGATAGATTTTTCCCCACCATTTATTGTATGGGTCCTCAAACTTGTTCATGTGATTTGAGGTATTAAAATGATATATGGCATAAAAACATTTATCATTTTTTTGCAGAAAGATGCAGTTGGTTTTTTTTTAATGATTGAAGGGGAAGGGGGATATTTTAGAGCAGTTCCAAAATATAAATGGTCACACTGATTGCTGAAAGTAAGTTTCTTATATCTGTCTGTCTGCCTTTCTAGTGAGGAGAGCAGTTTGGGTATTGACCATGCTGAGGAGATGGAACTGTTACTGGAGAATTACTATATGCAGGTAATGCTACTTATCGAAGCTCCAAACCATTAACTAACTGTTAGATATAAAGATGTTTCACTTTTCCTTATTAATTATTAGAATAAACTAGTCTGTACATCAAGACCCGAAAACACCTTTTTGTAAATATTTACACTTATCTGTACCTTTTTACAGTGAATGGGGCTGTTGATTGTGTTGACTATTCATACTGTGAACTGCTTACAGGCTGAGGAGCTGGGGAACAAGACCAGAGAGCTGAAAGGGCTGATAGACGACTCTGAGAGTGTCATTTTCATCAATCTGGACAGGTACACACATACTGGATATACAGTAACAATTGCTTCCTAATGTACTTTCAATGACAGGGATGGAGGCCAAAATACACATTCCTCATCTGGATTTACGAGTGTATTTAAGTCTGATCACAGTGAACAAAATGTTTAATGTTTAAATGAGCACCTGACTATTGTTTTCTTGGAACAGCTGAACCTGACCTTTAAGTTGACCCATGACAGACATATATATTTTAAGTGCTCTTTAAACTAAATGATGTTTATTTTCTTCCAGCCATCGTAACGTGATGATGCGCCTGAATCTGCAGCTGACAATGGGTTCCTTCTCCCTTACCTTGTTTGGTCTGATAGGGGTGGCCTTTGGAATGAATTTGACGTCGTGTTTCGAAGAGGTGAGACAGCTTCCTGCTAAAGAATTGCATCACATCTGAGTTTGACAGCTGAATTTGCTGTTAACAACTTCTCAGACATGAGGATTTTCTTGCTTGCCTTAATTTTCTATTCCCATAATCTGAAAAACAAAACTTTGGATTTGGATAGTTTCTAGTGAGCATTTCTCATTTTATTTTACAGAAAAAAGATAAATTAATTTAATTAAAAATGTTTGATAGTTATGTTAGTGTGACTTTGCCATAAAAGAAGAAATTTAAAATCATTACATTTAATTTGTGAAAATGTGCATGCAGACGTGCTTGTGTCTGTTGTCGTTCTGTAGCCTTCCAGTGTTGCTGCAGTGTCGTCTGAGTTTGCATGCTTTTCCATAATGTCTTTGCCTGTTTATGTTTACCACCAGGACCCTCGTGTTTTCTGGCTGGTAACAGGCTTCATGTTCTTGGGCAGCGGGCTGATATGGAGACGACTGCTGTCATTTCTGGGACGACATCTAGAGCCTTCAATACCCCCACTAGTAATACAAATTTTGGTTTTCATCAGATGCTTAAAGTGGTGGTATTATGCTTTTTGGCTTTTCCCTCTCCTTTATTGAGTTATATATTTTTTTGTGCATGTAACAGGTTTGCAAAGTGAAAAAGCCCAAAGTCCAGCCCAAAGGGAGTTCCCATCTCCCACAGAAAGCTCTGCTCAGAGCGGCTCGTTTGTAGTCCAACCCTTTAACTTCCTTTACTAGTGACATCACAATGAAAACGCGTCATAAAGCTTGCCAAGTGGCTGACAGGGTCAGACACACCCTCAAACCAAGCTAGTCTGAGCGGAGACCCTTTGGCTCGACTCGCCTTTGTTTGCGTTTCCATTGTAGAAATGTTGTACCTCACCTCCGTCGAGGTTCCAAGCGAGCTGAGGGATACTAAAATGTAACGTGAAAACACGTCAGACTGCTGATTTGTCAGAGAGAATATACACTATTCATCATTGCCTGCGTCAGACAGAGGTCAGCAACAGAAAGTTTTATATTTTACAGTTTTCGTATGGAATTTCATCACTAAATTCACTTCTGAGTTTTAAGGAGAGAAATCAGCAGTGTAGATTTCGAATATTGACAGTTTTACTAGAAGTGAAGTTGAGGAGCTCCGCAAGTGGCTTGTACCAACCCGCGGGAGGAGCGTGTGAAGCCGGCCAGCCGCCCGCTCACAGAGCCCTCTGCTCCCGCCGTGTCACATAGACCGCTGCAGCAACAACGGCAGAGGAAAACACAGCTGGAAGGTTTTCATACTGCTTATCTGTGTTTACATTCTGAGGAATATTGAAACATTTTATCCGTAGACTGTATATATTTTAAGAGCTGTGTGGATCGCTGGTGTGTGCGTGTCACATTGAACATTACGTCTTGGCAGTTTTGTGTGGCGTTGCTATTACGACAAGCTACGTACTATCTCTGGGTACCGTCTGCAATGGAAAACGGAGCAGGGCTGATTAGAGTCGAGTCTCTCGATTTGCGCTATGGTAACATTTTTTGGCAAGAAAGCATAGATCGTCAGAACACCGGCAACAGTTCAACGTTTAGTCCTAATGGTAAGATGTGGAACAATGATGTTGTGTGGTTGTAGGCTGGTAATAACTTATACCATCTGCTAGGTTACGGTCGCAGTCTGAAGGGGCTTTGATTTGGATCACGCTACCTTGTTTCTTACGACCCGACCTTCTCTGTTTCTGATTGGTTAGTAGTCCTTACCTAGGAACTGCACATGTGCAACTCCCAACAAAGTTTTTTTACAAGTAAGATGCATCACTCTGTAGCTCAAGAGCGGAGCGTACAAAACATAGGGTGAAAAGAGGAGCTGCAGCAATGTGCAGTGTGAGAAAAATATGGTGTTTTTTGAAAATTAAACCATGTAAACCTGTTCAGGTACAACCCCTAATTAAGATTTTGAACCTGAAAATAAGCATAATACGACCTCTTTAATATGGCACCATGGCACCTCACATGGTGACTACAAGTCTTCAATCTCTGTAAGGTCACTCCTTACCTCAAATTGGTGATATCATTTTCCGTAATTATGCCAGATTAAACAGTGGCTAAAGATTGTGCACTATGCTAAGTGTCATTTGTTTTGTTTGTGATACAGATCCCTCCAGTTTGGAAGAGAAGCATCAAAGCATCAGACATCAAGGCGGGAGTCAGATGATGCTCTACGTCTGCTCTGTAAAAGACAACAGACCTCCTACAGACTCTCTGTCTTCAGCTTTAAAGAAGATTGTTTTACCACACTGGACATCCTGAATTCTGTATTTACAGCAGAGGCTGAGACTGCGTCCAAATGTCGGGAGACAACAATGCGTTAATGTGTTCTCCTGTGTCCCGGCCATTTCTTGTACTGTGTTGGGGTTATTTCAGATATTTGATTAGATGTCTTCATATCTAATCACATCATGTCTCCATATATGTGGGTGAAACATGTCGGAACAGAGTACTGCTCTATCATCACTGGTTTTCAGGCAGTGGATGATACATGGTCGAGTGAAACAGATAGCCCTAATAATATGATAACCACCTTACATGCAGTTATATGTTTCCTTATTTCATAGGTTAAAAAAGTGTGTTAAAAGGATTACGTCATATTAATTTGATTTAAATAAATGTGAACCAAATTAAGTCTATTGTTAATGTTTCTAACGTTATTTCCTCTATGACCAGCATGTCTTGCCTTTTCTAAGCTGAGTAGTTAGAGCAACATTGTAACACCAGTTAGACAATGACGACATTGTCTAAATTCCTGAAACATTTGCTGCTCTTAAAAACAAGGATTTATCAGATGATAGTCTGGTATCTGATGTGGTTGTCAACATAACTGATTAAAGGAGAAGCAAATTTTCAGGTATTTCTAGCAGAACAATGATTGAGCTGCATCAGCAGTTATTCCTTAGTCTGAAAAAAACTTGTTGCCAGTTTGTTTTGTTTTGTTTTTCACTTTAACTACTGCAAGTACTCTTCAACACATGCCTTACAGCAGTGGTTTGCAAACTGGGTTTCAGGATACCCTCAAGGTTGCCAAATAAATTGGAGGGGTCTGGTCGAAGCTGATCTTCACCTTCAGGTGTCACAAGCCAAACATGTTGGAAAGCACTGCATTATAGAACTGTGTACTGTGTATCTAACAAACACAGCCAAATACTTAAACTTTTATATTTTACTTTTTTTTTCACTACATTGAATCGCTGTGGATGTTATTCAACTTTAACACTGCAAAACCACAAAAAGCTCTTCAGTGTCAAAATGAAAACAAATGAGTACAAAGATAATTTCATAGTTTTATTTACAATATTTATAATTTTATTTTTATTTATTTTAGTAGAATAATTCACCTGTTTCAGGCTTATTTTCTACAGTCTATGATTTCAAAACAGCTTTGGCAGCAGTTTCAGCTTTGACATTTAAGAGTCTTAAAGTGTCAAACAATCTTATTTACATTCACTTGGTTGTGAAATAAAAACTAAATAACCATATTGTCATTGTCACATACTCAATGATTAGAGCCTAAACTGTGATGTTCAGATTCCAGATCGTCAGTGTTATATAGTATATGTGTCTTGCGTGATGTGGACTTTTTGAACGTATCATTAGGAAGTACATAACTGTTCTAGCAGCTGATTTTTATCCATTATTTCTTTATTGATTAACAATTAATCACTAAAATGTGAGTTTGTGCTGACTGCCTGGATAGAATCAGTGAGTTTAGTAGATGTCAAAAGGTAGCAAAGGAAAGTGACATTTTCTCTCATAGATGTTGAATATTTTTAATGGAAAAGTACTTAAAGAAAGGGAACTTTCATCATGGTAAATCTATTTGGTACAACCTAAAAATAATGGTTCAACAAGTTATTTATTTTTTAAATATTTTAGTTTTATGTGTCAGATGTGACTTAACAGTAGATGCTGTGTTGTACTTTTCTGTCATAACTGCTCTTCTGCACTAGAGGGAGTCATATTATCATATAGTTTAAAAATTTATCAGCTGAGGCTTATACACTTCAGTGGAAATGTATAAGCCTACTTAGACTAACAAGTACAATAAAAACCATACGGGATACTAAAAGGTTATTGAATTGTATACATTTAAAAATGACTGGCTTACAGTTTGATGTAGGTTATCAACTTTTAGTAATTTAAGTGTTTCAGTGCTTTTTTTAGACCCTCCGTGTCTTTAAAAATCTCCTGCTGGGGAATGACATTATTATCCCCAGCAACATTGACATGAAATATCTGCCTTTGTTCAAATTAATTCGGTGAACTAGATATCCTGTAGGTGATCTTTAATATCCACACCCAGTGAAAAAAGGTATTATAGCAGTTCTATAAATCGAAATTACAATTGCAATTTAAAAAGAATTGGGCTAGGCCAATACCATAATCCTGCAGTCCTAATATAAAGTAGCCACTCTGGAGGGAAAGAGAAATTGGGGTCAGAATTAAACAGAGTTCTTTTATGTTCTCACTTGTGATTTTTAAAACAATAAAACTAATTTATCTGCTGCTGGTGGTGATGGAGCAGTGGATAAGACACATGCCTTGGTGTGAGAGATCCACCAATGTGTCCACAGCAAGACACTTAACTCCTAGTTGCTCCTAGAGAGGCGTGCGACCTCTGACATATTTAGCAATTGTAAGTCATCAGCTAAATGAATAAATGTAAATGTGGTATATTTAATAGTATAATGTAACATTTTTACGTTATTTCAGAGTTTTGTAAAGTTCAAGGGGCAAAAAACCCTCAAGTACTCTAATAATCACTGTACTTTACATCTTCTACAGTTCTCATTCCTATCCAGAAGATAAACAATGAAGAGAAAGCACCCAAAATGGAGGCGTTAACACGCTATTTTCTGTCATCGTAAGATGTTAAAATTTGCCATGTTAGTGCTCAGGGCGCTTTATTTTCACTCCTTTTTTTCTGCTAATCGGCAAAAAAACCCTGTAGGCCTCCGTTGGCTTCTGGTCGATGTATTTGGTATATAAACAGCTACTCTTATTCTCTACTATAAGTCCAAGGCTTTTTTTAAGTTTTGAAAGCCTCACTGTGGTTTGATTCGCTGCCTACCTTGTTCGGTCCTTAAGCGACCTTATTTTTAAAGGTCTACTGGAGGGAGATATTTTTATTGTCCCCACCAACAGTGTCATGAAATACCCGCCCTTGTTAAGGAGCAGGCTATGTTTAGAGTGACCAAAAAGAGAATCAGCACCATCATTTTCAGAGTAATGTAAGGAAGGTAATTGTCTGTTGTTAAGGGGTATAGCCAGGGGTGCAGGACTGGTGGGATAAAGGGGACTGAGTATGCTGGGCCCACAAAGATACCTAGAATTAGGAATTAATAGCCGTAGATGCGGGGGGTGGCCCATAGAGAATGCCTATGTACAGGGTCCAGAATTATGTGCTAGGTCCCTGGGTATAGCAAAGGGTACACAGCCCAAGCTGAGTTCATCTCATCATTTGAAGAGTCTTTACCACAACATGTACTCATTATTACTATAAGTATTTAATTCACTACTACTACTTCTACTACTACTACTACTGCTACTTTACGTTTGTATCCATTCCATGTCAACTCACCACTCATTTCAATCACTCATTATTCATTTCATTCCATTTAAATGTCATTTATATAGCGCCGATTCACACGAACAGCGTTTTTCATCTAGAGCAGGTTTAGACAACACTTATTATAAGACACTTATCTTGTTTACTGCTGCTATTCATCATTAGACTACTTTTCTATTAATACTGTAAATACTGCATATATCCACACTCCTTTATATTTAGAATTCAGCTTTTGATTTTCAGGCACTAATATGTTTCATTATATTTTCTACTTACCTAGTTTCTATTATTACAGTATATCTATTCCTTAATATATTGACATGCAAAGTGAGCAATTGTAACAAAAGAATTTCCCCTTAGGGATCAATAAAGTAGGCCTATTTGGGATTCTGATTCTGATCTGAAGATAAATGTCAAGCTGATAGCTAAATTAGATCAGGAGAGCAGACTTTCAGTCTTTAGAAAACAGATTTTCTTGAAAATATGTTTGCATCCACTTAATAATTTCTGTGTTTTTCACATGCTTTCTTTTTAATCAGCAAGTACAGCAAGTAAACATAATCTTCTGTACATCTATTGAGTCTTCAAGTCAGAAAGACGCCCCGTGGCTTTCCCCCCCTGTGATTTTCAGTGATTTCAAACAGTACATTTACGACCGTCAAAATGCTCCAAAGTTTCTTTGTGTGAGGGCAAAATAAATGTACCAGCATTTTGTTTAATTCTCCACAAAAAGTACAGATGATATCAGTCATTTTTCAGTTTTTGCAGGTGACAGTGGTTTAAAACCTGCCAAGACATGTTTTTAACTCTGTTAAACTGTTGGTTAAACAAAAATGGTGTCAGATTGTCTTATTCTTATTTTTGCTTTGCAGCGAAATAAAGTCCCATGGTTTCCCCCCTAAAATGTGGTTTATGTCCCTTTCCTTTGACACAGGTTTCACCCCTGTAAGGTGTGTTTAGGTCTGTGTGTTTGTGTTAAACGCCCCTCAGTGAACGTCACGGCGCGCTGACGTCATCCCGTATCCACGCTGCCAGTCCAAACAACTTTTCCAAAGGAGCTCCACATCACAACGCGTCGTTCACCGAAGTGCTGAGGTTCAACAGAAAACGTGACGAGGAATAAGCGGAACAACATAACATTGTTTTTAAGTGATTTATTTTGTTCTATCAGCCTTTATTTAGCCTCCCCTTAAAACTATTATCTTATATTGAAGTTAAGATGAGGAATCTGCGATTGTTGTTCTTCGTCGGGCTGGCGGCTGGGTTTATCAGCGAAAAAGTAAGTAACTTAGCGATTAATTGCAGTTTTATTTAAAGCATCGAGCAACCAACGGCATGTGAAACGTGAATGTTATTTGACACAATAACGTTAACCTTGTGTCTTTCTATCATCCCGAGAAAAATCACTAACGTTAATTAACGTTAACGTTAGCCGTTAAGATACGTTTGGAAAAGGCAACCCTCCGCATTGTTTGATTTTGTTCAGTTGCCACCTCTCCGTTTGTGTTCCTTTTAAAATCAGCGAGATTGTGTTCTAAATGCCCTACATACAATTTTATATTGTCATAATTTGTTCAATAAGTTTGTTTTGGTAACACAACACCTAATTGCTCAGCCAGGGCTCTTTATTTAATTTTAGTCGGTGGCGCTAAAATTGACCAACATGAAACGGAGCATAACGTTATCTGTTTTTTAAGCACAAGGAATCTTATCTTCTAGGAAACAACAGCATTTGAGATAAGTACATTAGAGGACTATTGGGTTTTTACTATCAATTTTCAATTCAATTCGCTTTATTGGCATGGCTGTGAAGCAATATTGCTTCACAGCCATGTGAAGCAATATTGCAATAATATAATAGTAATATTACTATTACTACTATATACTATTTTACTATACATCCATACACTGTGGATTCAAGCCAAGTTAAGGCGTCCCGTCGGTGTCGAGTTCGCACTGTGCCAGCCTCTCCCTCACAGCTTTTAACATTTCAGCCCAAACCTACAGACCTGACTTGAATTTCTCTCCCACACAGGGCTTGGGTCACGTTTTCAAAATGTCATTGTTTGCAAAATGAAATTTTGTATCAGAAAATAATGAATATTTAACAGGGATCAAAATGCTAAGAATGACACAATCCTTCTGCCTGACCTGACAAGTCCAACTTGTCTCTAATTAGAAAAATCTCATTCTGATCTCATGACAGTTTCTCCCCTCCTCTCCATGTGTGCGTGTCTGTTGTAAAGCTGGAAAACACCTGGAAATGACGGGCTAAAACAGAGCTCTGTACATTGTCACAAGTGTCAAAATATCCCAGTTGCATGATTTATTGGCTGCAAAAAGTCCCAAATGAGAGCCAGAGAACTTTGCCACTTCTCCAGAAAATCGTGATTTTTATGATTTATGGACTGTATATTGTGAAAGGGAGAGAGAGAAACCTGAGATTGTGCCCTTGGTTATGTGTAGCAGGAACTGGCAAGGCAGCATCTAGGCTAAATACTGCAAGAGTTATGGAGACAGAGAGGGAATAAATACAGTTTAATGTAAGTTCTTTACCACGTAAGCCTTGTGAGTTTTAATCTGAGAAAAAGATCTATTATAAACAGACGTGATTACTGAAAAACAACATTTTTTTAGCTGCTAAAATTGTCATCTTATAATGTGGGTCATACTCTGTTCTTCACAGCCTTTGATTCCCCTTTACTTCATGCTACTAATACACAGACTTCAGTCCTAAATTGCTGGGCGTGATGGTTTACGGCGTATATTCATACTGTCTCTTTCTCTGAGTGTGGCTGTAGAATTACTGGTTAGTTAGTCAGTGATGTCGCTCAGATCTGAAAGATGAATGTTGAAACAGGCTTTCGGTGTGACAGCTTGTGAGCCGGTAGTAGTGTCATTATCTGGCATGGTGACTCACGGTGAGTCCTACCGGGCTAGTTCTGACAAGCATGTAAGTGCGTGTGATGCACGCAGTTTTCCACACAACCAGAGTAGGAAGGAGGAAGAGTTTGACACCTGCTCTCATTGATTGCTCTTATTGATTATTCTTACAGTGCTTCTGAAACAGATTACTAAAGCAAACATGCCACAAAATAAAAGGAAATGATTAATTAAATTTAATCCCCAAGCTGTGGAGACTGGGTATGCAGTGTGGGCAACCTGAGGTTTCATGTCATCTCACCTTATTAGTAGGAAAGTATTATAGTCATGTATATAGCCAACATATTTATCACAGCTCTATATGAAGGGAACAGTACATGTCTGTCTGATGGCATCTGATTGGCTGATGGACTGTTTCTATGATATTTTTGTGACTTTGTTGGATATATGTCCAACTCTTAGTTTCAGCATGAGGGATTTTATCACCTCACTACACCTGAATGCGTTGTGAAACCATAGTTAAGTGGGTTTTTAGAATATCTAATACCAGTGAGGTTTTTACCACATATTGGTGGTGATGGGGAGTCTCTCTTGTGCTGCTCTTTGCTCCACCACAGAGTTGATTAAAAATGTTATCTTTTCCCAAATAATGTGGACTAAGAACTTTTAGTTTTGAGGTCAGCAGTTCAAATAACTGTGATACAAATCTGAATTAAGGGCAAGGCCATCATAATACTCTCTATATGTAAGACAAAAGTATATATTGTGTGTCCTTCTGGCTCTTAGTATCACATTTAGGAATTTGTGAAAAAATCTTTTATACCTGTCTTTTTGGACAATCCTACCAAACAAAGTTGTAATATTTCTATTTACCTTGAATTGGCTCCTTTGGCTTTTACTGACAAATAAATTTTTGCCTCTGTGAAACCGTAGGAGTCTATAACTGCTGTTAAACAACTAAAATGATACATTTGACGGAGAGGGGTCAGACATTTTATGGCTCATTGCCTTGGTCAAACATACGCCCCCTCGAACACGGCGTTTTGTGGCGCTGTTGCTGCTATCTAGATGGTGATGACAGGCCCGCTGTGTACTTTTGGCTGTTACACAACCTCACTCTTGGCCCAACTGCTCTCTCATTATTGTTGACTTCCATTTCACTGGGTGAAATATTTTACTTTAATAACTGTTAATCCAGAGGACACACAAAATGTGGATTTGTTGATTACAAGATTTAATCATAATACTCCGCCAAACAAACTCATACACCTTCCTTACTGCCTGTCTGTAGTGTTATCACTGCGACCTTGCTGTTTCCAGAGAGCTGTCTTCACTCTGAGAAAGAACCGGGATAACAGATGGTTATATACGGTCTGTGTGTCTTTGTGTGACCTATGTACATATGTATGTTTTCCAGATGCGTGTAATCTCTCGAGTGATGGAAGTCTTCCAGTAAAAGCCTCATACGTAACTTCTTCCTGGCAAGCGGGGAGAAAGTAATGAGCTGATTTAGTATGTTACATTGTCTGTACATGTGTTTGAAAGCCGGATTCAAGCAGTTAATTCCTCTTTTAAGTCATTTAAATGCCAAACTTTCTCTGGTTGCAGCTTCTCATATTGGAGGATTTGCTGCATTTCTCCGTTTGCTTGTTTTTTCATAGTAAACTGAATGTGTTCAAGTTCTGGACTGTATTCCCTGTCACTTTATTAACTAAATGATTCATTATGCTCATGTCACAGTAGTACCTATTCCTAACCCCAGGCAGTAATTCAATTATGATCAATTACATTCCCCTAAAGGTCTATGATCATCATAGACCTTTAGGGGAATGTAATGAGAATATGTTGATTTTATCCTTTGTACAAATTTCTGTTAGAGTTCCACAGATTGTGGTCTGAAATAATGTATACCATTGACTCAGTTATTTGCTTTGAAGATCAGTTGATTATTTGATGTGTGATTGTGCATACATCTGCCATATTTTCATATTTATTGATCTAGGAATAGATCTTTATGGAGGTATGGATCTCAACCATATAGGCCTATATCAATGTATATGTGAGTGATTTTGTTTAAGCTAGGAGGAGGTGGTCTGTTTTGCAAGTCATCAGTTCAGCAGCACCTGAGGTCACAGTAGGGCAAGTTGTTGAGGCCTTAAATGGGAATCCTGCTCATTTTCAGTGTGTTCATACATTGTGTTTCTCCTTCATTGGGACAATTCAGTTAGTACGGACCTGAGACATTTTCAAAGCTACCAATGAGGCCAGGCCACCAAGACCAGTGAAAGCCCCAAAACCTTCTTTGGTCATCCATATGAATTAAAAAAATTAAAGACAGGGTATTAGCAAAATGTACAGTGAAGCCATTATGAGCATCACATATGTATGTCTGCTGCTATTCCAAGTTTTTGTGTGTGCACTTTTCATTTTGACAAGCACAGCATCTGCTTTTGTAATCCCTGGTTGAAGGCCACCCCTTCTACTATTTTAGTCAGCCCTGACACTATGAGACTCTGCTTTTAAAAAAAATGGATGTAAATTATTTTCTGTTTGGCCTTTTTTCACAACACATCTGGTCTGTCTCACACTGGGGGTTTCTCTTATTACATCTCAGTTACCTTGAATAAAATCTGATATCTGTAGAAGTCACCAAGGAAACTGAGCTGAAACTTTTGTCCTATCCTTGAGCTACAGTAGTTTATTGACACCAAAACTAGGTATGTACGTGTATTTAAGACTATATACACCAATTTTAGATCTTTATCACTTCTGATGTCTGTCTTATTTGACTCTCATTCTATTCATCATACAGAAAAACTGATCAACCAAAGCAGTTACCATCAACATGATTTGGGTTGGTTTGTTGCCTTTTAAAGGGAACTTTCTTGCCTACTGATAAACAAATGCATACTGCTAAATGAAAGGCTAGTGTTGGTGGAGAAGACTCACACTTTAAGACTTGATTTATACCTTTACATCCCTCAAGTGTGAATATTTATTGCACTAAAAGATACACCTCCTCACGCATCTTCTCCTATGTCACCAGCACCTGTTTTTACGAGAAACATACAGTGCTGTCCCTGTCTCTCTTCTTTTCCTTCCTTTTTCCAGTTTCCATTCTCCCTCCTTCCTCTCTCAGCACCTGTGTTAGTGGATAGTATACATACCAGACATACTTCAGGTCTCAATGGGCCATATTCATCCATGTGTGGTGTGTGTGTGTGTGTGTATGCGTGTGTGTATCTCATCGCAAACCAATAAAATCTGCTGAGCATTTCCTTTCTTTTTGAATTTCTAACTCATTATCATCTTTCTCTCTTTGATTCATGTATTTTTTCTAATCTGACTGTTTGTTTTGTCGTTTTATTCCGCTTCAACCATATAGACGGGCATATTTCAACAAGCTGCGATTAACTTCATCTCAGTTGTACCTTGTCTCCATGGCTTTTTTTTCTTCATGGCTTCAGGTGACGAGAAAAGCTGGGTTTTGGTTTTCATCACACTCCCCTGCATAGTGTTTGGGTTAGTGGGAGGTTTATCCTGTTTTATTTTTTTTTTCAATGTGTGTGTCCACTTGGCTTTGAAGCTGCTCTGTCTCTCCCTCCTCCTCATAAACACACTTAGATCTCGCTGTCTGGCGCTGGGAAGCATTACACATTACTGCCACAACACATAAAAGGAACAAGAAGCCAGTCTCCATCTGACTATCTGTGTTACAGTATGGATGCAATACACGCTCTGGTTCAACTCGCAGACACCAGTGAACACTCTGGCATATTTGTCCAGCATAGATCATCAGTTGTGAGAAGTATTGTCTTACTCCCAAACTGTAGAGACTTTCACATGTTTTCAATTAGTTGGAGGAATTCTGCAAGTGTGAATAAAGGGGATCTGTCTCTCCTCTCCCTCCCTTCCTCTGTCTGTTCGTATTTCCCTTCTGCTTTAATTATATTTGTTCCTCTCTTTCAGCTCTTGGTCTCCTCCATAGCAGATGATCTGTACCTTGAGGGCCAAGTGTCAGGTGACTTCCCTATAGATGATGATGATCGTGAAGACCAGGGCTCAGGATCTGGATCCGGAGACTATGGTAAGGAGGCCGCCATCTTTGTTTTCTAATTGTTTTGCTCTGTTAATGTTTTATTAATGGAGATGGTTTTGATTGCAACTTCAGATTACTTGTACCTGTTTTAGAAAAGATGGAGGGGTTTCACAAATACATTGTTATTTTGTTTGGTAAAATTAACAAAACAGTATAAAATAATCTTGTAGACTGTGATTTTTATTTTTCAAATCATAATGTTATTTCCATTTCCGTCATTCCCTGTTTCCTGAAAGCATCCTTAGACTAACACTGAGATCATCTGCTTTTGAGAAAATGGGCCCAAATTTTTCTATAGTTACTGTGCAGAAGTGCTGCAAATGCTAGCGTAAAGTAGTATTATATACATGACAATGGCAAATTCACTACGCCATAATTCTGATTATGCCCTCACCAAACCTCCAATCAAATGTCTTCAAATGAAAATGTCCTTACAGGCAGTTAGCGTGACAATCGTGTATCTCATCTCATGTCAGACAAATGAGCAATGTGTGCACTGCAGACACACGTGCTTGTATATTCAGACACAGAAGCACTCACTCACAGCGTGCCAGATGTTCGTCCTGAGGTGATGTGGAGTTAACCAGGTGAGCGTGCAGATGTCAGATCACGCTCTGACTGCTTTTATTGTCAGTGACTCACCTTTATGCCCGCAGTGAATGATGTGCTGGAACATTTAGCTCATTCAGAACATTCACTCACAGTTTAAACTATGTTGTGGTTAGGTCCATTCAACCACATAGTAAAACTCACATTTTGCATTCCTCCTGTACGTAAAAGGAACTGGTTAATCAACCTCCTGAGAGCATGTTTTACCATTGCACCTCTTTCCTATAAAAATGTGTATCTCCAAAATGTCTGAGAAGAACTGACCTGTTTTTAGCTTTGTGACGATTTGTTTTTCAGATAATCAAATAAATTTTTACGTTCATTTGTTAATCTAATGTAGTAGAAGATTTTAAACCCATAAAGTGAAACTTAATCTTCCAGTTTATCTGGGAAAAAAAATCTAAATAACAAAATCTGAGATTTCTTTGAACTCCGTTTTAAAAATGAGGTCCAAAATGGTGCTAGGTTGAACGGAAAATCAGAAATCAGTGAAAATGTGTGCTGATTGTTTCCTCTATCACATTGTTTCCGGCTTCACAGACGACATGTTCAGGAGGATTTCAAACTTCTCTAGGACCACAGTGTCCAAAGAAATGGTTCCAAGTCAACCACAACCCACAGCAGACAGCCAGGATCCATCAACCACAGTGAAGGACACAGAGACAACACCATTCAGATTCCCTGGTGGGGACAAAGAGGATGAGGAGGTAGATTATGCTTTTCCTTTTATACAAATCCTTATGACCTGAACCAAAGCCCTTGCAAAAACTGAGACTCCTAAAATAATCTATTCTTTTTTTTCTGCAACTAATAATAATAATAATGATAAAAATAATAAGATGTTTAGTTAAAAGAATGTATTTCCAAGTCCACTTCATTTTCTTACAGGGTGTTAACCAGAAAGTATTCAAAACCGCATTATGCCTCACATTTTCAGAGTACCGGCCACCTCTCCACCAGCATGCCACCCAGTGAAACTACTGCAACCAAATTCAGCAAAGACATCACTGTCTCCAAAGATACAGACGAGGGCAACGGACTGGATAGGTGGGATGTCTCGGTGACCAAAGGAGGCGGAGATGAAGGCCAGATCAAAGAAGTTGAAAATGAAATTTTGGCCAAAGATGGCCGAGGCAGCAGAATGTATGACATGGAGTCTCCCAAAGAGGTGACCTCTGAGAACTTGTGGGAGAGGACTGAAGTGCTGGCAGGTAAGGACAGATTTCTACTAAGCTTTTCTGCATGTTCATTGTCCCCACATGTCTGGTTCAATGGGATAATTCACTGAGATTTTGACAATTAACAGCATGTGAAGACTTGACATGACACAAAGGTTTTTATGTTGAAGCATACATTTCATGAGTTACATTAAGATTTTAATTTCAAAGAATTTTTGTCTGAAGCGTTTGCAGCAAGTGTTAAGAAAACATATTTTAATATTTCATTATGCCCTCTCCAGCGGTGATAGCGTGTGGAGTGGTTGGATTCCTCTGTGCCGTTTTCCTCCTCCTCCTCGTCGTCTACCGTATGAAGAAAAAGGACGAAGGTAGCTATGACCTGGGAGACACCAAACTTTCCTCAACAATCTATCACAAAGCACCTACCAAGGAGTTCTATGCCTGAACTGACCGAAAGGGACTTTGAACAGAAACCGTTTTCTTCTAATCAGGACTGAGAATGGATCTATAAACAACTGAAAATGATTCTTCTGAATGAAGTCTGAAGTCAAGCTCCTCTGTTCTTCTGCAATGCTTGTTCCATTTTTGTCCCTTTCTTTTTCTGTGTTCCACCTTCCTCCCCTGCTACCCTTTAACATCGCTGTATATAATGTTCAGTGTTTGTGAGGAAAAGGTCATACGAGAACAAATAAGACTATTAAAATACATTCCTCTCATTCCATTCTGCAGAAGGAGTTAGATATGAAATGCATCCTGAATTTTAAGAGAGGAATCTTTTCTAGAGCTGAACTGTTCTAGTCCAGGTTGATGTCACTGTGCCTTTATACCCACATTACTTTTTTTGTGGTGAACCACACTGGGCTGGACTTTGGGCTGCTTTAGACAAATCGATTGTCCCTTTTAGCAAAGCTACAGCCTGAACTGTCCCAGCTGAGCTTAGCAATACAGAGGAAGTTCACAGAAACATGAATAGCCTTAACGCATTTTGAATACTGTCAATAGGAACGTTACCACACATGGGATTAGTATTACGAAAGTAGACCCTGTAAAATTTTCTCTTTGTAAACATTTGTCATTGTTACATTTCATTTCTTGTTCGCTTTCTTTGCTGAAATGAAGATTTTTTTCTTGTTTTGAGGAATTAATGTTTTGTCATGCTGTCCAGTATTGGTATGAGAGATTTTATTTCTTTGCAGGTACATGTTTTTGTTATTTTCTCAAAGATTTTCTCACTTACAGAACTGACCAAAAAGTAAATGTGCTTTACATGTCTTTTGGGAAAAATTTTTTTTTAGTAGTTTTAGTTTTTGTAGTTTTTTTTGTTTTGATGCCAAGAGATTATAGCCATTTTTAAAAAGAGATTTCGGTCATTCCATTGTATTCATACAGTGGTAGCCTTTAGTGAGTAAAAGTCCCTCAACCTTGCATCTGTCCAACATTAGTAATATTTTCAGGACTATTTTATTTGGTGACTGAGTGCAGCAAGAATGGGACAGGTTTGCTAAGGTAGAGCCAAGCCTAACAACTATAATTCAGAAACCAAAGTGAAAAGTGACCAAAGCTTTCTGACGACAGCCAAAGCACATTCTTTTCTCACTGTCAACTGTAATAGCGGGTTTGAACATAAGGGACAGTGAAAGCATTTAGTGTTTTCTGAAGATTTATAGAGTCAGGGCTTGTTCACACAGCAGGGTTGGAGAGTTAAAAATACAATTAATTATAGATGTCTGTTTAATTGTCAACTGTAATAAGCAATGTGACTGACTGGATTATCCCAAATCAGTAATTTACTCACTAATTGCAAAAAAATTTTAATTAGTTACAGTGCTAGTCTAAGCATAAGCATGTCAGGTTTTAAAAGTGTTTCCTAACTTTCAGTCTTTACCTCGACCAGCCAGCCAAAGGAGCCTTTGGAGACTTAGTTTCAGTAAGGATACAGGAGGCACCAATGACAACAGGGTGGTATTTCCCTTTGATTGAATTTTACTTGTATACACCCTATTAAATATATATTTTTGTGCAAATATTGGGGATTTAAACTATATATCTATCTATAGATAGTCTTTTTTAGATAGATATAAATATATATATATATATATAGAGAGAGAGAGTGTCTGATTCATTTTAGCTACCTACTGCTTATTATCAAAGAACAATGTTTTTCACATCAGCCTCTTACGGAAATGGGGGGAATGTTGCCTTGAAGCAGCTCTATTGATTATCCCTACAATATTTTTGAAAAGGTCAATTTTTTTTTAAATGAGCTTTGATTTTCAAGATGACTGGGAGCCCTACCTCTCTGTGATTGATACACACAGAGAGGTAGAGCTAAGTGGTTAAACTATGAGTAGACCTACCCCGTCTACACATTCTCATTGAAATTACATTGGTCTTATTTGTTTTATTTCTTTTGCTCTGACTTTGTTGACTTTGAGTTTAATGTCACATAGCAAACGTAAATTGGTATAGAATTGTAATGGCTATTTCTGTCTGTTTCATCCTGTGTCAAAGGGCACTACCCCCATCTGTTGTAAAAAACAGTTTTTTTTGTCTGCTAACAGTTTGATTCCCTTCATGAGGCAACGTGAAGTCAGTGAAAGTTGGTATGTGAGGCTGCATTTATCCTTTGTCCTTTAATTGAAACAACTTAATAGTGTTTACTTGATATACTTCTCTCTGCTATGATAGAAAATAATTTTAAAGCAATTATAGATTATCTGAATGCAAATGCAAACTACCTATTTGCTATTGCTAGAATAAACAGGACAATCTTATCACTAACGCACTGTGACTTACTATTGATAACGGGAAATTTGTTGGGCACTTCCTCAGTGCCTTACAAAACATTGTATACATTCATTTTCAGTGCTCTTACAGTATCTGCGTCATGCTTTGACCATCAAGCTGTACAAAAGCACAACTGTAATAGTTCTGGACTAGACTTGTCTAGGAAAAACTGACATTTGGACAAATGTCCAACATAGACCATACCCATAGAGGGTTAAAACAACGGGTTAGCACTTGTTAGCAATCCAACAGGTATGACACACCATAACCTTTCTCTTCTAGGATCTCTGTAGGTTTATACAGTATGTTGATGATACTATAATTTATATGTAGTAATTTATACTTGCTTACACTATAATCCAATGTCAGTGATAAACTGGGATTGTACAGTATTTACTCATTGTCAAAGCCTATTTGTGCCTACTTCTCAGTTTGTTTTGATATTATGCTTTTAGTGTATTTGACAAGCATTGGTTTAATTCACTTTCATTACTGGTTGTCCAGCCTTTTTAAAATACATTTCCATATGAATGCATTTAATGAAAGTAGAGTAATAAGTTCCTTGTAAATATGCAGCTTTCATTTTCATTTTGTTTGAATTTCATTAATATTTGAATATAAATTGACGGAAGCCTTGATTTGAACAAATAAACACCTACACAAACAACAAAAACCAACTTACAGATAAAATGGTGACATAAGCACATGGAGTGGCCAATAGAGAACTGTCATGAAATGGTGTATCTGTAGGTTCACTGCTGAGTAAAAGATATGGCTTTAATGCAATTCTAAAACTGGCTGCTTGTCTTTTTTTTGGTTTTGGGGATTGGTTGGAGTATGTGAGCATACATTCCTTCTTCACTCATACACATCCATGGACATCACAACAAGACAGATGTATTTAATCAACAGCATGTGTGCTACTGTTCAACCACCTCCATGCCCTGATCTTTTATTGACCTTTTTCTTTTTCGTCCCCCTTTCTGTCCATTTTCCTCTGACCCAAACACAAACTACAGGTGCTGGTCATATAATTAGAATATCATCAAAAAGTTGATTTATTTCAGTAATTAAAACTGACAACTAATGAAAATTCCAAATTCACTATCTCCGAAAATTAGAATATGTGAAAAGGCTCAATATTGAAGACACACTCTAATCAGCTAATTAACCTCAAAACACCTGCAAAGGCCTTTAAATGGTCTTTCAGTCTAGTTCTGTAGTCTACACAATCATGGTGAAGACTGCTGACTTGACAGCTGTCCAAAAGAAGACCACTGATACCTTGCACAAGGAGGGCAAGACACAAAAGGTCATTGCTAAAGAGGCTGGCTGTTCACAGAGCAATGCATCGTGGCATGGAGTCAATCAGTCTGTGGCACTGCTCAGGTGTTATGAGCCCAGGTTGCTCTGATAGTGGCCTTCAGCTCTTCTGCATTGTTGGGTCTGCCATATCGCATCTTCCTCTTCACAATACGCCATAGATTTTCTAAAGGGTTACAGTCAGGCGAGTTTGCTGGCCAATTAAAAACAGGGATACCATGGTCCTTAAACCAGGTACTTGTAGCTTTGGCACTGTGTACAGGTGCCAAGTCCTGTTGGAAAATGAAATCTGCATCTCCATAAAGTTGGTCAGCAGCAAGAAGCATGAAGTGCTCTAAAACTTCCTGGTAGACGGCTGCATCGACCTTGGACCTCAGAAAACACAGTGGAGCAACACCAGCAGATGACATGGCACCCCAAACCATCACTGACTGGACACTTTACACTGGACTTCAAGCAACATGGATTCTGTGCCTCTCCTCTCTTCCTCCAGACTCGGGGACCTTGATTTCCAAAGGAAATGCAAAATTTATAAATATTTTTTCATCAGAGAACATAACTTTGGACCACTCAGCAGCAGTCCAATCCTTTTTGTCTTTGGACCAGGCAAGACGCTTCTGACACTGCGTCTTGTTTAAGAGTGGCTTGACACAAGGAATGCGACAGCTGAAACCCAGGTCTTGCATACGTCTGTGCGTGGTGGTTCTTGAAGCACTGACTCCAGCTGGAGTCCACTCTTTGTGAATCTCCCCCACTTTTTTGAATGGGTTTTGTTTCACAATCCTCTCCAGGGTGCGGTTATCCCTATTGCTTGTACACTTTCTTCTACCACATTTTTTCCTTCTCTTTGCCTCTCTATTAATGTGCTTGGACACTGTGCAGCTCTGTGAACAGCCAGCCTCTTTAGCAATGACCTTTTGTGTCTTGCCCTCCTTGTGCAAGGTATCAATGGTCTTCTTTTGGACAGCTGTCAAGTCAGCAGTCTTCCCCATGATTGTGTAGACTACAGAACTAGACTGAAAGACCATTTAAAGGCCTTTGCAGGTGTTTTGAGGTTAATTAGCTGATTAGAGTGTGTCTTCAATATTGAACCTTTTCACATATTCTAATTTTCTGAGATACTGATTTTGGGGTTTTCATTAGTTGTCAGTTATAATCATCAACATTAAAAGGAATGAACACTTGAAATATGTCAGTCTGTGTGGAATGAATGTATTCATTATACAAGTTTCACTTTTTGAATGGAATTACTGAAATAAATCAACTTTTTGATGATATTCTAATTATATGACCAGCACCTGTATGTGTAGTCTACTTATTGGCTGCTGAGGCAATAATTTTATTTTTCCAAACTCTGTGTTGTCATAAACGCAGTTTTGTAGTCAGTGTTGTGTATTCACTGTGTGAAAAAAGGCAAAACCAATCCTATAATATTTGTCTTTAAGTCTTGTAATTGTACTTCAGATATTCACTGTGTCAATAGATCAAAGCTCTGACTGGACACACTTATAACAAGCTACTGGTTATGAAATTTTAAATGTGCCTATTTTGAAAGGTCAGCTGCAGGTGGAAGCTCTCATTTGAAGTTTTTGTTCCACTTGTTTGCAAAGTAGCGCAGCAAAACCTCCTCCCAGCCTCAACAAACATCCTCTTACAAACATAGGTGCCAGAAAACAAACATTTTCATACTGCTGTGTTAAACCAAGCCAGCACCATGTGAATTGAGCCAAATGGTCAGATGTTTTCCTAAACCTGATGATGCAGAGAAGAGAAAACAAATGACAGAAGAAAAAAAGACACTGGGGAAAGATCGAAAGATACTGAATGTGTTAAATATCATTATGTAAAAGGCAAATGGTTAAAGTAAAGAGGTCTTAACTCCTGTACAATCATAATCTGTTTTAAAAAAAATAATATTCTAAGGTAGTAGTAGTGTGTAAGAAAAGTATAAGTTAACATTAATGTGTCCATCCTCGCAGGGTGGGACAGTGAATGCCAATGACTGCAGAGGAATGCAGAAGATTAGTGGTAGAGAAGGATGGTGGAGGCCAGTGTTTTCTACAGCATGGATACACAAAAGTTTAAGCACTGGACACCTTTTTGGCAACTAACGTTGACAAGGAGATATGGAAAAGTCAAAAGAAGACACATTCTATAAAAGTGTCCCATCAAACACTTTATAATTTGTTATAATTGTTTATAATTTGAGAAAAAATCAGCATTGATAGGTAGTTAATTTCAGCAATGTAATGTTCAAAGTGCAAACAATACAGCTCATATATCCAGCTGTGTTGTTTCCTGGTACATGGCTCTGCAGCAACACTTCTCTAACCAAAACAAACCTTTCTTCTATGAATTCATATTGTTCAAAAGCACCATGATGAATGCTATCGAATAGTGAGTAGAACATTTGTAAAATCACATCTTCACAGACTAGTTCAATTAAAAAAAGGGAGACTGGGATTAATATTTAGCCCTTTATATTTAGTTATTTGTCTGCATTTGTTAAAGGTAGAGATGATATATTTATGAAACAATAACAGAAGACAGTGTAAGGTATGAACCTTAATTCTTAATCCTTAATTCTGATCAAATGAATGAAAAATGAGTCATGGTTTTCCCTAAACTACCTGGGGCTAAATCATTGTTTGTTTTGCTAATATTGGCCTGTATGATTATAGAAATGAGCAGTGGTGGTATAGTAATGAAATGCATAATAGCAGTGTGTCATAGTACTTCTATGGTTAAATGATACAAATTGATCAAAACAAATTTTACCATATAAAAAGTTAGTATTTGTAGTTGCATCATTGAATTGGTTAATTTATTAATTTATTCTTTATTTTACTGCATATAGATTTGTAGAGATGGTGCTTTTATTGTGAAAACAGTCGTACCGGAAGTTTACTTTAGTTGGACACGCTGAAATCACGAGCGCGGAAACGGTGTTTGTATTCCCTCTCAAAACAGCAGGAAGTATTGTTACGACAACGATAACAAAGCGACTAACTTGGCCTGAAGGGTTTGTGTTTATGTTATGTTTATGTAGCGTTTTTAACGTTAACGTTACTCTCAAACGGTGCAACTGCAGTAACGTGTTTCTCCACAGTTGGTCTGCAATAAAATCTGACTGTGAAGAGTTTTGTTGTCAAAACGTAAAGTAAAAGATAAAGCCGGTGAATTTGACTTGCTAATGCTAATGCGGCACAACGTTGATATTGGTCGTGTATTTGAATGTCTAGCTCAACCAGTAACGTTGTCAGGCCTTGACTGAAAGTAAAAATGTAGCCTAACATCATCTGTTCTCAGTGCCACTAGCATTTCATCAGCCAGGGCCAAAACTAGCTAATAGTCATGTAACTAAGGTTTATAATGAATTAGTTATACTGATTAACAGTTTTTATTAAACTTTGGAAATCATGCTTTAAAGAACACAAAGCTGTAAATAAGACAAGCCAAATTACCATTAAAGTGAAACTTGTAACGTTAGCAGGACTGGATCAGTGATGTGCTGCTGGTAAAGTTAAATTAAGCTGCTATTAATCCACGAGACTGTCCGTTTTGTAATCACATTAGTATTTTTTTGGTCTGCAGATGGCTGAGAAGGGTGGACTGCTGGTTCTCCTCTCCATCTACATGTTTCTCTCCATGCTGTCATCTCTGTGTGGCTGTCACCCTCACCCTGCTGGGTCCAGGAGTTCAATGGCTGCAGTTAGGGCTTTATCCAGTCATACTGCAAAGAGAGGTAACCCAAACACTCCTACCATCATACACATAGTAAAGGACAGATTAGGGCTGGGCAATAAAACAATAATGATAATTAGCACAACATAATTTCCATCAATAATAATAATATAACAAATCTTTGATAAAGTCCAATAAATGTTTGATTTAATTTGTTTAAATTACAAACGGATCCGCACTAAATTTTTCTATTAAGATATTTAGTTTGTTTAAGAAAAGGGACTGATTTTATGGTATCACTCATAATAATTATTTTGAATGTTTTAATTCAGATTTGTTAAGTGATCTATTTTTTAGCAAGTGTTTGTCACGTTTTGACCACAAAGAATATAACCACAATTAACCATCTGGCTTCTTCAACTTTCCATCAGGAGCAATGATTTGACATTTGTTGTGATAATTATCGTTATTGAATGATGAAATTTTTTATCGTGATAAAATTTTTGGATATATCGTCCAGCCCTAGGATAGAGTCCTATGTTTACAATTCTGGGCTGGTAACAATTTATTTTTAATTCACTAGATTGGTTGGCTTCACTTTTTTTGACCCAGAGGGTCCCACAGTGATAATGGTGTAAGGTGCATCAAAGCTAACAGGAGGAGCGAGGGAGCTGTCAATCAAGTTTGTACACACCCACACAGTCTCGAGAAAAGGTCTAATCAGTGAAAACACCTGTGTGGGTGGATTATGGGCATGAATGGGCTTTCAAATACTTGAAAATCAATGGTCACAGGAATCCAATTCTAACATTCCCCCTTTTGACGCATTGTCTAATCCATGTGGAAAGAAATATTTAGGCAGGCATGAGTTGTTATTAGGACCAAACCAAACCTTTACACTCGAGTCAAAATGGGCACCTGAAGGCTTCCACAGAGCCTTCTCTTGGTGTGTGGCATATTGTTGCATGTCCAACTGACAGCTTGTGCAGACTACACGATTTTCAACGTCGGCCGTTGGCCGTGGCATTCACACCACACAACTTGCCGTCTTGTGACAGGAGTCTTGAAGTCGTTGTGGCGTTCTCACTACGTGACTGATCGGTGACAGGGGGTCACACACTACACGAGCTGACAGCGACTCTGTCACCCGACGCTGGTCTCCAAACCATGTTTTGTCAAGAAAACACACGTGAAATGTGAAACAGGAAATGACGCAAATCTACACACAAAACAGCTGTTGTTTGTTATTATAAAACCAATTATAAGTGTTGATTTGTCCCACAGTCTGATGCAATTTTAACTTTTTCCATCACGATTTTCTGCTTCCTCTTCCCAACATTTCAACCATTTCTTATGACGTTCTATCATTTCTAATTCTGGCACCTTAATTTTCTATATCTTTTTAAATTCATTCTCTTTCTATGCCAACTTTTCTTTCAACTTTTGCTATCTGATTCAAACTTACTGAACCCCCTTCCGGAAAACCCAAATTCAACCCAATCCCGGAGACAAGACACTGAGTCAGAACCGTATTTTCTGATCATGTCATCCACTATGGGTTCCTCAGGGGATCCAACCTCCCTACCTCCTGTTCCCCATATCAGAATTGCATTCTAATTTAGGAGAACAGTACCACGGTGTTTAAAAACACCAGCGTTGTCTTTTCAAATTTATTCTGAGGCCTCAGGGGTACAAATCATACAGAGTATAGGGCAGTCTGCAGAAGAGTACAAAGGGGTGTAAAGTATGTGTGTGTTTTATAAAGCTGTAGGATGTCCTATTTTTGACACCTTTTGCTGTGCAGAAAGATAATTTACACAAATAACAGACACTAGAACCTGTTAGTGGGTCATCAGCATATCATCAGTGTATGTAGAATAGATTAAATAGAAAGATACAGAGAATGCAGAAGTGGAAAACAACTAAACTCACGGTGACTACAGTGAATTACATAATATTCTTGATGCATCTATTAAACAGTATAAGAATAATATAATAATGCTATAAAATATAAATTGTCATAACATGGTGATTCTAATTCCTGTGACAAAGACACTGTAGTTACTCATTTTGATTTTTTGGCTTAAAAGACTTTTAAGATATGTTAGGTTAAAAGATATTCTTGACAAAAAAGAGATTTGGACATAAAACCTGATTTTGTTTTGTGTGCCTCTGTGTGAACCCCGTCTCAGACATAGCTGCAGAGGTATCGGGCTATGCTGATGTGGCCAAACAGATTATTGACTTGGCTGTGTTCGGAGCTGCCCAGAACCGCTCTTACAGACGGCTGGCTGACTTTACCGACACCATTGGGAACCGTGTCAGTGGCTCAGAAAACCTGGATATGGCTATCAAATACATGTACAATGCTATGACACAGGATGGGTTGGATGTACATCTAGGTGAGTGTGCCTTTTTATCTGTCTCATTGGTTGCAGGATGTGAGAAGTGTGCAATGAGGATACATTGCTGACTTAAGTTTCAAAAATTAAGGGATTCAGCAATGTCTTGTCTTCTGCTAATGTGACAGTAGTTTCATTTTACCCTTTTCTTCTCCAGAGCCTGTCAAAATCCCACACTGGGTCAGAGGGAAGGAAAGTGCAGAAATGATTGTGCCCAGGACCAAAAATCTGGCCATACTGGGACTGGGTAGCAGTGTAGGGACACCACCTGAAGGTAAAGACTATATTATACTCTGCGCCGGCAGGTTTCTGGTTGTCCATATGTCTGTCCCATTCTTGTGAACGTGATCATGTGAGTGAGTGAGTTTCACCTACAGCTCATAGAGACGCTTCACTTAGAAAATAGAAGCAGCACGTTATGTGCAGCCATGCTCTGTAAAAATCTGTCTTTACATAGTTAACAAGTACATGTGTTCCTGTTTATCCAATATATCTTTGATAATCCTTCATTAATCAGTTCAACGGTGTGTATTTACTGGAATCCCACTTACAGTATGTATCATTAGTATAGTAAGCACTTTAATTCCAGTATCCAGTAATTTCCAGTATCACATTCATTGCGTCAAGCCTCTCCTGAATCAAAGACAACGTCAGAAGCGTCTTACTGGGCTCAGGAGAGAAAGTACTGGACTGTTGCTCAGTGGTCCAAAGTCCTCTTTTCAGGTGTAAATTTTGCATTTGATTTGGAAATCAAGGTCTCAGAATCTGGAGGATGAGTGGAGAGGCTCAAAATCCAAGTTGCTTGAGTTTCCACAGTCATTATGGTTTGGTGTGACATGTCATCTGCTGGTGTTGGTCCAGTCCAGAGTCAGTGCAGACGTTAACAGGAGATTTTAAAGGCACTTAATGCTTCCATCTGCTGACAAGCTTTATTGAGATGCTGATTTCCTAACCACAGTATTACGTAGTATTATCTATTACACCCCAACATTGATGCAGTGGTTCGTGCTAAAGGAGCACTGACCAAGTACTGAGTGCATAAATTAACCTTTTTCAAAACTGTTCAACTTTTCAGAAGGAGACATTTCTATATTATACATTCTTTAGTCTAATATTTTGAGATAGGGATTTCTGGTTTCTGTGAGCTGTAAGCTGTAATCATCAAGATTAAAATTTAAAAAAGGCTGAAATATTTCATTATAGAGGGTATGCGTTGATGTCACTTCCCCTTTAGGAATACGCTGGATTGAGTGGCAAAACATTTGTTACCATGGCTACGTTTAGCAAACCGGGAGGAAAACAAGTGATCATTTGCTCAAATTAAAGGCAGTCGGACTTGACAGTGATCCTAACTGTTTACCAAAGAACCAGCGGTCCAGCTCTTTCCCATTTTAGATGTGTTGTTTGTGTTTTAGCTGATTCCAGGTAACACTGCTGCTTGGCTTTCTCCCACTCAGTGAGCGTAACAGCGTTCTGTGACATCATGCGCATACCCTCTATAAGTAATGAATCTAGAATATATGCAAGTTTCAGTTTTTGACTTAAATTGCGGGGGAATATTCTGGTTTTCTGAGATGTACCTGTATTTGTTGTATGCGTCTGGAGAGAAATAGATGTTGACTGTAATTCTACTTAAAGCCTCTTATCTTTCATACACCTCCCTTTTACCCCTCATCGTGTCACTCTTATCTCTCCAGGTATCAAGGCAGAGGTGTTGGTGGTTCGGTCTTTTGAAGAACTGAAGAGTAGAGCCAGCGAGGCCATAGGGAGGATTGTGGTCTTTAACCAGCCATTTGTCAGCTACGGGGAGACGGTGGCTTACCGTGCTTATGGTGCCTCTGAGGCAGCCAAAGTGGGAGCTGTGGCCACACTCATTCGATCTGTTACTCCATTCTCTATTAACAGGTGTCTATCTGAAAATTCCATTCAAGTGAAGAGCCTCTGGGTCTGGCATATTCACCCTCAACTGTATCAGTCAGGTATAAGGAGGGTTTAATCTGAAGATTCATACATCTCTGTACTTGTCTATCCCTCTTCAGTCCTCATACAGGTTGGCAGGACTACCAAGATGGAGTGAAACACATCCCTACAGCTTGTATCACCATAGAGGATGCTGAGCTGATGTGGCGTATGGCACAGAGGGGGCAGAGGATTGTGGTCAGACTCACAATGGGAGCCAAGACTCTGCCTGATGCAGACTCCTTCAATACAGTGGTTGAAATAACAGGCTGGCAACACCCTGAACAGGTACAACAAACGTGCGGGACAGATAACCTCCTGTCTGACTTGTTTATCTATGTATCTTATCTAGCTATGGTCTCTCTTTTCTAGTCTTTTTGTGTTGAGGGAATTTTATTTGGGTGGGCCTTCCAATTTACTTGTAAGGGAAACAGTTGTTCTGTTTATACTTTTTGAAGAAAGACTATCATTTTCTTGTCTCTCGTTTGATTAGTTGGTCTTGTCTTTTCTTCGGTTTGGTGGGACGAGGAAGGAATAGTGTAATCCCTTTTGCTGTTCCAGATATTTCCTCAGTTGTTTAGTCTGCCTTTATTTTGCCAGTGTTTGCATGTATTATCTAATCTTTCCAGAGAAACACTGAGACTCAGCTCAGCCGGAAATGCTGAGAAATGTCACTTTAGGTCAGTCAGTATAAAGTACATTTTTATAGAAACACAGAATTGTGTAAAAAAAACTGTTGTCAAACATAATTAGACTTTTGTAGGAATTGAAACTTCCTTTTGAAAATTCGTAAGAAATGCCCCTGTGTTGAGTTCTGTTTTCATGAATCCTCAAACACATGTTAATGTCAAAAAACAAATGATGATTTGAATCAACTTTGGGGCAGATTTCCTGTATTGCAATACTGGATCCTGCAATCACCTTTAACATTTCAACTAGCATGTCCTAAATAGTTTCACCATACCGTCTGGCCTAAAAAATAGCTCTAACTCGTGCCTTGTTACCAAAAAAAACCCACATTGTACCAAATCTGTACATCTGGGACCTAATTAGTTTAAAAGTAAAATATAATTATCTTATTACAGCAATATCTTTGAACCGCATGTATATATGCAGCTACAGCATCACAAATAACCAAACATTAAGCTTGTCTGAACATTTGAGTTATGCATGTGATGTAGGACTTTCTGTTCTGCATATGGAAACCATACCTTCTGGTGAAATTTTAATTATTGAACTTTTTTTCATCTCCTATTTGGTTCTTATTTTTAAAAGAGACTATAAATTATATATTATGTTTTCAATATGTTAAGGGAAAATCATATGATAGGTGGCACCAGTTAAACCCCTTTTCCACTGCACAGTACCAGCTCGACTCGGCTGGAATCGCCTCAACTCTTCTCGCCTTTTTTTTGCTTTTCCATTGCGGAATCGTTGTACCTGTACCCGCTTCCAGGTACTTTTCTTTGTATCTCCTCCGTCGAGGTTCCAAGCGAGCTGAAGCGATACTAATAAGGCTGTGTTCGAAAACGGGCTAAACTGCTGTCACAGAAGGTGTCTAACAGGACAGCGAGGCATCGAGTGCTGTTCAAAACGGCTCGAACGATCTCTTCCTGTCTCCTGAGATGCCTTCAAGCTGCCCCAGTAACTTGATAAGCATCGATAGTGACTTGATGCTGGCTATTACCCATAAAGCAGCGCGGCTGCGGCCTCCGGAGCTTTTGAAAGCTGGTCAAGATGGCGGACAAACAAGCCGAATTTGTACACAAATATACTTTTCTAAGTTTTTAGTAGTTTTCTCGCTTTTTTGAAAATCTAGCAAGAACTAAACATTGAACTATAATAGCCTATGACTGTAACCAACCAAGTTTGTTCAGTATGATTTCTGAGGCATCTGTTAGCCGTTTGGCTTTTCAATAGCTAGTTAGCTTATGTTAGGGCTGCCGTAGTCCTGCCTTAGAAGGCTGCCTTCACTTGAAAGTGATGCCTTCTGAGGCAGCTGTCGATTATGGTATCAATGCAGTGAGGCAACTGCCTTCCATTTCGAACAGAGCCTAAAATGTGATGGACTACTGATTTGTCAGAGAGAATTGTCACTATTCACTGCATCATCACAGAGGCCAGCAAGAGAAAGATTTATATTTTACAGTTTTCGTATGGAATTTCATCACTAAATCCACTTCTGAGAAGTTCTGAGTTAAGAAATCAGTTGTCGATTTTGAAAATCGACAGTTTTACGAAAATTGAAGGTGGAACAAAAATGTGCAACCGTGCAACGCCACTGAGTAGGAGACGCCTCTCGTGGAGTGCGCTCTGATGCCATCCGGGGGAGACTCCCCAGCAGACACGTAAGCCTGGGAAATGGCATTGCACAGCCAGTTAGATAGGCACCAACATGGGAAGTCCCTTGGACCGCTCCCTGTAATGCACAAACAGACGCTGCGAATGGTGCCAGGTGGCCGTGTGTGGCTGGAAAAAAACCCGAGAGGGTGATGACCCGTGACCAAAAGGAGCTCGTAATGCTTTTAGGCATGAACGTCGAGCTAGGGCGCAGGATATCCGAGCTGCCTTCGCCCTGAATCCTGAGGCACAATGGATCCACAGAGGGCAGCCAGATCGCTGACCCTCTTGGCCGATGTCAGAGTCAGGAGCAAGGTGACCTTAGCTGAAAGGAAACTCCGGTCAGCCGTCTCCAAAGGCTCAAACGGGGCTTGGGTTAGCACGCGTAAAACCAGCACCAAATCCCACTGTATCCCACCTGTAAGGAAGCGCTTCACCAGTGGGTGGGAGAACACAGTCTTGTGCATGAAGCCCTCGTGACAGGATGAACTGGCGGCAGTGTAGGTTTTAACCGTACTGAACGCCCGTCCCCTGTCCATTAGCAGCTGGAGGAACAAAAGCACCGCCAGCAGCAGACAGGCGACCGGGTCCATCCCCTGGTCCAGACACCAGTGTTGGAAAGCTGACCACTTAGAGGAGTAAGAGGACTGAGTGGAGGTGGCTCTCGACTCTTGGATGGTGCGAACCACCTCACAGGAGAGATCTAAGCCCTCCAGGCATCGCCTCTCAGCGGCCAGACCCAGACAGGCTGGCCGAGGAGCGGGTAACTTCTGATCGCAGTGTCTCGCCTGAGAGTGTCCCCCCTCCAGGGGAGTTTCCATGGCTCTCCTGCCAGCAGCCTCTGGAGATCAGAAACCAAGACGCGCTGATGCGCTCTGGGGCCACCAGAATCACCGCCAAGGATGAAAACTTCAGGTGACCCAGCGCTGTTTCTGTCTCACCGGGTCGACACACAGGCGGTACAGACCAACAGCATTTGCATTTCACTGTTAGATTCTGATAACACGTTATATTAACACATTTAGACGGATATCTACCGTTCAGCTGCACTACCTCTGGCTTAGCTGTACTCTCGGTCTACTCTTTTACACGTGAACAGGGCTGTGGCATTTTCCTCTTCCCGGTCTTAGTGTCTGTGATACTAGTATTACTACTACTACAAAACGAGTCTGTTTTTTACATTTACTTGCATTTCAGCAAAGACCTTTGACTCTTTTGTCTGAACTTTTCAGCCTGACCCTTAACGTTTTTAAACTCTGCTTTTCTATTTTCTAGATCATTTTCCAGCTGTCAGTGTCAATTTGTTCCATACGTTCATATGGAATAGACCAACTAGCCTGGGGAGAAGGAGGGGTGGCCCGTGTTGCTCAACCTTCTGCCAATTTTTTATTATTAATAAAAAAGTATAATCTAAGGAAGGCGGCCCACCTGCCCGGAGGTTGGCTGGCCAACCTGGAATTGTCCTGGTACTCCAGATGGCCAGACTGCTACTGTTTGTACGGTATTATATCTAATATATTCAACTGGTCTCCAGTCCCTCTGGTTTATTTTTTGGGAAAAAATCGGAACTAACTGATAAATCAGTCTGGAGACTTGGATTAGAGGAACATCACTGATGTAATCTGTTACTATTCTGATCTGTGAGCTAATGCTTAGTTACTCATTATAGAAAAGGGAAATGAAACACATGGCATGGTTGACATCATTTCTGGCTCTGTGTGCTTTGTGCGCCTACTGGCAGTAGCAGCAATTGTGGTTGGTTTGTGTGTGTGTGTGTGTGTGTGTGTGTGTGTGTGTGCACATTCATAGAAAGATGTACATTTGAGGTTTAGTGAGTTATTTCCACAGTTTAGCCTTTAAGAGCCAGCCATCTGAGTCATCTGAGAGTGATGAGTTGATTTATTTCCTCCTACTTAGCTTCCATCATTGGAATGATAAGTCATCATAAATGCCAGTGCGTTTTGGTTGTGAAAAAAATGTCATACTTTATTGATTTAAACTATGCTGACTACAATGTATTAGTACTGTCAACACATTGTAAAAAGCAGGAGTACACAGACTGATAAAATACACAATACTAGTCAGGTAGCTGTACCCCAAAGTAGTAGGAGGGACAGTGAAACTATATATTATCATCAGGGGCAGAAGGATATCACTGAGGTTAACCAATGTAAGAATAGCAATACAGAAAACTAATCCATGTTGTGTCCTGTTATTTCTGCTGGTGGCCTGAATTACCATGCAATCACTGTGTTTATAAGCACATTACAACTCAGCGACTGGGCTGTAAAATCCTTGATGCATGCTGTAACCTGTAACTTTCATGTTAGAGGAAAGTCTTACTGCAAAACCACTTCAGTGATTCATGCATCTTGCACAAAGGACCATCTCTGTGTATCTGTGTGTCTCTGTACTACATAAGTATGTAAGTCTTATATTAGTTGATGCATTCCTACATCCTAAAGACATTTAAGTAGGGATGTCTAGCTCCAATCACGAGATCGGGAAATCGGGCCTGATCACGTTGTTTCAGACTCGATTGGAATCGGATGTTACCTCCCGATCAGGACTCAGATATAAATGTATATATATGTATATATAGATGTGCTTTGCAAACACTGTGGCACTTTTATTTTTGTATTTGTTTACATGCCTGCCGGGTATTTTAAGTTGAGGTGCTATTTGTTTTTATCTTAGACTTTTTTTATATTTACTGTTGCACAAGTCCAAAAGTGAAGAATTTATGTTATTTATTACTTGATTGTTAAAGCTACCTCACAGAAGTGCTCTGTTAGTTAACAGAGTTGTTGAATGTTAAAATAAGGTGAATTAAATAACAAAATAAGGAACATCCTGGATCTGTTTTTTCGCTCTTTTTTTATTCTTTTTTTAAGTATTATAGAGGTATCGGATCGGGACTCGGTATCGGTAGATAATCAAAATCAAATGACTCGGACTCAAGGGCAAAAAAACCTGATCGGGACATCCCTACATTTAAGTATGTGTAGACCACACATATACACAAATGTTAATACTGTAAACTAATGTTTAGGCCTACTGGTGGCAGATTCATCTCTAAGTAGAAAATATTTATGGAAGAGTCAACAGCCATGCTAGCAGCTCTTTGAGGCTGTACTGGGACATAGCAGTTCTTTGAGCTAAATGCTAACATCAGCATGCTAACATGTTCGGTGTCTTAGTTTAGCATATTAGCATGCTAACATGCTCATTAGTACAAAATACAAAGTGCAGATGAGGCTAATGGGAATGTCTTTGAATTGAAATTTTGACCTGATGATAGCTTAAGAGGAAAAATTAAGGTTATTGTTAAAATTAAGGTTAAGTTATTGTAATGGCAATCTATCTGGTGGATTGCACGACAATTCACTGGATTAGTGAGAACTTTGAACTGCTGGTGGAAAAGTTAGAGGTATCCTCTGGTCAACACAAATGTCTGTACAAAATTTCATGGCAATCCATCCAAGAGTTTGTGGATGACCGATTGACAGACTGATATTGCCGGCCATACAGCAATGGCGCTAGCTTGGCAAAAAAATATATTAGGATTTCTTTTATATAAGGTTTAAATGGAATGTGTGGCCTCTCGCTCAGAAAATGTTTTGTAACCTGGAACAGGTCAGGAGAATTCGGGGAATCCCTCCCCTTAAAATTCCTGGAAATGAGGTTATCACGCTGTACTGTGTGCTTTTGTCTTGAGTTTTACTGTTTTCATGAGTGTGTCTGTCATGTCTTGCTGATAAAAATGTCTTTATTATAAATACTCTGTCATATTTGAGGCATATTATGTGTGCTTTGTGTTTGTGTGTGCTTTAATAAAATGTAGACAGACTGGGTCACATACCTGATCCTCTCGCTTTAGAACAGACAAATGGTCAAGTTGCCATGGACCAGCACCTAGCAAAATGTGTCCCACCACTCTCATTTCTATGTTTACATCTCTTTATCTGTCCAATCTGTTAGGTTGTGTTACTCAGCGGCCATTTGGACAGTTGGGATGTGGGCCAAGGCGCTATGGATGACGGAGGTGGAGCCCTGATTTCCTGGGAGGCTCTGTCTCTCATCAGGGACTTAGGTAAAATAGAGAAAGACATACCATATAGATGCACATATATAGTGTGTAGTTCAACAAAGATGAACTTCCGCAGACTTTTATTCACTGTAGAAATTAAAAATTAAATAGACAGGAGCAAGCTTACACAAACTCAAACAAACAAAGTCAAGTTAATTATTTACTTCATTATTTAACTTTATGTAACCTATTTTCCCCACTGTGATCAACAGATTTCTTTTTAAACAAGTGACCGAGCCAAAAAAAACGAGGACGATGTACAAAAGCAAAATATAGTAAAGTTCCATGAACAAGGCAGCAAAACTGAATTTTCTATATTGATCGAAGAGGGAGCAGTGGATCCAGATCCAAACTTAGACAAAAAACAAAATGTAATTCTGTAAACAGTTATTTCCTCCAAATGTTTGCAGAGGGACAAGACTCGGACGTACAGTACAGTATTGTTATGGACAGAAGAATGCAACTGAATAAACCTATAGTGGGACAGGTTCATACAAGGTTACAAGGTTGTTTATTCGTCATTATACAACACAAGGTTGTATAACGAAACAAAAGGTTCCTTCATGCTACACAGAGAGAACTTAACAGATAATTAAATGTTCAACCAAGAGTACAAGGTCTAGCGCTTGTTGTTCTGTAAAACTTGGCTGCTTTGTGTGTTTATTTGAGCCTTTTATGCTGTTTCCAGGTTTGCGTCCAAGGAGAACCTTGCGAACAGTGCTGTGGACAGCTGAAGAGCAGGGTGGAGTTGGAGCGCAGCACTACTATAATCTACACAAGGTACTGGCTATTGTTACTACAGTACCTAATAGGAAACATACAGTGTAACAGCAGTAGAGCAAATACTGTTCCTGTTGGTAAGAAGCAGGAAGGGTCAGACCACATTGTCAGAGTGTGTAGACATGTACTTCCAGCTAAACCAGTTTCTTGAGAACAGAGATATTTTAGTGTTTTGAACTTTCCAGTTTTTGCATTTATTATATACTAAAATTAAAGTTTAAATCGCCTCAACTAGTTAAGGCAGCTGTAGACTGTAGGTAGACTTGAGTGTGTATTCTCTGGTTTGAAGGTAGCAGTGTTTAAAATGTTTAACTTTAACACCTCCTAAGTCTTCATGAAGATTGTTGAGTGGCTTACTATTTCCATTGGCTGAAGCTTGTGTTGTCTATTGTCTCCCTTCATCTCTCTTGGTCTTTCACCTCTCCTATCTGCTTCCTCTCCCCACCCAGGTTAACATGTCCAACATAGACCTGGTCATGGAGTCTGACATGGGGACATTTACCCCGTTGGCTCTTCAGTTTAGTGGCAGCGATGCAGCACGGAAGGTAGGCTTGAAAACACACAACACTGTCACACAATCATCAGTGTTCATTCCAGCTTCAAAGTCTGAATTCTGCAAGGTGGCGTATATTAGTATCCAGTCCAGTGAATGTGCTGTTTTTCCTCCATCTGCTCCCTACATCACCTTCAGACCATTGCTTCTTAGATTGGATTAGTCTAACGTTTAATGTTTAGATTAGTCTAAACATTAAACTTTCCATTTAACCTCAGTGTAGTCTATGTTGTACTTTTAAACCACAGGAACCACTTTAGTAAATACAGAAAACCTTTGCTTAACCACAGAACTACGCTGTTTTTGATTCTGATGTGGCTATAACATCTAGTAAGTTAAGTGGTTATGGGCTTATAGTGTGGTGTAGGACAGTGCATCCTAGAAAACAATATTTGAAATAATATTGAACCATATTTGAAAAGCACTGGTGTATAACAGACAGTGGGATGAGCTGAGAAGCACTTTGCTGTGTCTGTTTCAACAGATAATGGAAGAAGTGGTCAAACTGTTGGCTCCCATTAATACGACCAAACTGGAAAAACACGGAGAAGGGACAGATATCTCACCGTGGATGCAAGCAGGCGTACCAGGTCAGTTCAATATCAGTGTCAGTGTCAGCCTGCAGCTAACTAGCAGCAAATGATCAACATAGGATAATTGAGCACAGTGAAAATTCATATTACAAGAATATGTACTAAACCTGTTTTAACATGGTTCTAATGTGTCCGTCATAAAAACAGAAATGGTTGAAATAGGAAGTACCTCATCCTTATTTCTGTGGTTCTGGTTTTAATCACATCCCCATTGATGATCTGTGAACATAGTAAAGTGTAGTATAGGGATGTGGGGGCACATATTCACTTTAAGTGAAATTTCTTAGAAATCTGAATTAAAACTTCAAGATGTTTAACCTATGGATGGGATGTTTTCTAGTAGAATCTCTGATCCAGACTGATGTGACCAAATGTACACAGACTTTTTTAATGATGGGTACATAGTGTAAAGTACAGTAGGACTATAAACACAAACTGACAATAAACAACCAAAGAGGAATAAACAAGAAAAGAGAAATAAACATAATTGTGTAGTATGAGATTGCACAAAACAGAACCAGTGTAGTTGTATTATGTCATAGCAATATAGTTATATCTCTGCATTTCTGAATTGCTCAGACTGAAAAGAGTGAACCCTCAACGACGTGTAATATCTGACAGTGCGGTTCTATCTATGTGGCTTAGGCAGACATTTAGTGGTACAAACGTTCTCTCAGCCTCTCTCCATTCTAGTTTTTGTAGAAGTGAAATTGCAATGTACACAGAAAGATGTAACCTGGAACTGATGTAAGGTGGAACTGAAACAAGACACTAAAACATACTGTTCAAGCATTCCACTACATAACGAGGCACCACAGACGTTCCTGATTTAAAACAATGACAAGAAGAATTAGTGTGTGCTACGCCGATACAGTGGCAGTCTTCTTCATCATATATTTAACAGTTCCAGCAGAGCAGCTGAGGGTTTGGTAGTAGAGTTTCGGCAGAACTTTGTTCAGGGATGTTTTTAAAAACCCTGTTCCTCCTCTTGAAGGGCTTTTACTGTGTTTATTAAAGTAAGGAATGTCAGAGGGAGTAAAGAAAAACTATTAGATAAGGCCGCATTAGCAGTGAATATCACCATCATCAGTTGGACAGAGGTTACTGTCAAGCTTATTACACAAGTAGGTACAGCACCTTGTTCCATGGAACTTTTTCTACCATAAAAAACATGTTTTTAGCAGTCGTAGTTGTTCGATTCACTAATCTGTCACTCATCAACTCCTCTCCGTGAAGAGATTTCCGTAGAGGTAATAAGAAAAAACAAATCCACAGTCATGTTGAATTCTCTGGTTCATCAACTACCACGGAGGAGCTGCATTCTCGAGGGCCTTCCTCCTTTACTGTCAGACTGAGTCGAGGTCTCTTGGATGGTCTCTTTACTATTGATGGTTGTAGGAACAGTACTGGACTGTCCAAGGGGAAGGTCAGGGTGCACATGCCACAATCTCTGCTGGGCACTCTCACCTGGGTACCTTCAATGCACAGACAAAGAAATAAGCCATTCTGTCATTGATGTCTGATTTAGCAGTATGAAGTAGCCATTTTAATCAACTAAACTGAGCAGCAACAAAATAATCCACTTAAAATAAGTTAGTCATACATGACTTGGTGATAGGCAGAACTACAAACCTGTACTTTGGACAGATCTCTCTGCAGGGTCCGTTTGTGAGGCCACATGTCTTAAAATAGGCAAAAAGTGAGACGCTCTGCCATAATTGCCCTAATTGCGGGGGAACAGTGACACTTAATGAAATACATCCATCATCACAAATACATTTAAAACAACAAAGTAAGAGCTAAACACTGCACAAGAGCGTGGCAAACTGGAGTCTGGACTGTATGTGGGACACTTAAAATGTTATACCAACATAACATGTAACACATTGAGTCTCTGTTGTTCTTATAGATGTATCAACGTTACATTAAATATCTCATTGTCTTTTAAAATTTATTCAAGTGTTTATCGTAACTATTGTCATATACTAACGTTTCTTTTGCTTCTCAGGAAATCACATAATTGAAGGTTCATCATTATTTTAGTGTTCCTAACAGCGGTGCTTAAGTTATACCTCTGTCGCATATCGGCGTTGTATCGCTGCTGATAAGTTCGCCTCTGTTTCTGCTGTGAGTTGGTAGACTTGCCATTTTTTCAAAATTCCCAAAGCCTCTTCCACCCTGACAAACTTTCGGTAACACATGACGCAAATCCTGCTGGAGTACACCCCGTCTCTTCTCTGAAAAAAGATTCCCACATCTCTGAACCGCTCGTGCAACGGCCTTTCTCTGGGATTCACGATGTACAGATTTTTGGTGTTTGATATCACTCCTTTAAACATCAAATTCTTTTGGCACAATCGACATGTATGGTCGACCGACATGGCACACGTTTGTTTAGCTGCTCCCGTTAGCAACCGCGCAGTTTCTGCGTCGACTGAAAATGACGTGGAAGATACGTAACGCTACGTCACTCATACTAATTGGATGAGTGATTAGGGCTTGTTTGAAAAATACAACTCATACAAGTCTAGTAACAAGATAGAAAGTAGATTTATTTGTCACAGTACAACAGGTTATAGAGTGAAATTGAGTTTGTAACTGCCTACACAATTTACTAATATAAAAGCAATTGTAAAATGGTAGACAGAAAGAAACCATATTCAGTGGAGCAGTGCTGAGGATGAATTTGAGTTTAAAAGTCTGATAGCTTTGGGGGGAAAAGTTGCTTTGCAGTCTGGTGGTGCGGCAGCAGAAACTCCTATATCTCTTCCTTGAAGGCAGCAGGGTGAACAGGCTGTGGCTGTGGTGGATACTGTTCTTTGGTATCCTTTGGGTTCTGTGTAGGCACCTCACATCACCGGCTGCTCGGTAGATGGGTATCGATAATCTTAATCTTCCGAGCAGTTTTAATCACCCGCTGCAGAGCACTCCGTTCCTACATGTGAGTTTTAAAATCAATTCTAAAACTCACATGTAACCAGTGAGGGGCAGCAAGGATTGGTGTCACGTGGTCACTCCTCTTGGTGCGGTTAGAAGCCTGGCGGCAGCATTTTGAATGAACTGTAGACTATAAATTTTTATCAGAATACCAGAATTCAGAGCACGGCAGTAGAAAAGTCTCGAGAAGTTAGTATCAAACAGTGGAATATAAAAGTGTAAATCTCATTAATCAATTATCAAGTGAAATGACTATAGTAGAAGAAAAAAGGGGTGGGGACATGTGTTTGTAAATATATGTTCCCCTTATAAACTAAAAAAATATGTATCAAGTATTCTAGAAACATGCAATTCACATTGTCAGTCATCTTGAAGGATAAAGCGTTGCATAACAGTTGTGGCATTGAAAACATAAAAATCCCAGTTATGTCTCACTGAACAAAATAAATGCAGATGTCCAATCACCAGAAAAAGAATAGGAGTTATCAGAATAGATATGGTGCCTCTAGGATGTTGATAGGTTCGGCTGTTTTGTAGTGATTAATTGAGCCTTGACTCAAACTAATGATGGCGTCTCCATCCCAGTTCCTGACCTGTATTATTCCAGCAACAGGTTTATTTAACAGCCTTCCTGTTTCATTATCGTGCCAATATTTATGCCAGCCACACTTTTTGTATATGACCTTTTATTATTTTAGTGCCACATGTCTGTGATTGCAGGGACTGTATTTCTCGTAATCTAAATTGAAACTGTGAGCTGATTATAAAACGGATGGGCGTAAAGTCAATAACTCTAATTATAAGTAATGTCACTATAGCCTTAACTTGCTTCTGGAAAACAGGGTCCTGACATTCCTTCCTTGGAGTGTAGGTACATAATATAGTTCAGTAAACACTAAAAGTAATGACTAAATAAATAATATAGAAATAATCCGTATAACAGAACATTGTTTTATTAAAACACATCTACTGAACATATATTTGTGTTTTACATTTGTTGACAGTTTACCAGTTGATGGTAAAAATATAATTTTCAAACAGTCAACTTTCTGGCACACTAGCTTAACACAAAAGGTATATTAAAATCTGTGTGGAAACTTTTAGCCACCATTTCTTATCCATTTTTCACAACCCAGTTAATGAACCAACTTGAAGCTGTAGAAGGGACACTGAGGGACGCTGAAACTGAACCTTAATGTCAAAATAAATACCCCATCATTTCTAATGTACATCTACAGACCAATATTGTTATCATTGTGATGCAGTAACAGAGAGAAACCGTACCAAGCCATAGTAGATTCCCTCCCATGTTTTTGTTGGTGAAGTTAGTTATTTCTCTGTTTCCCTTTTAGTGGTACTGGCAGGGATTAAATGGTCCAACATCTTAACCTCTGTCTAGGTTTAGTAGAAATGAAGTTGCATTGCACTCAAAAAGATATTGTAGTATGATGTGTACAAGAGAAACTAAAAAGAAAAGTAACATTTGAATTTTCAGCCAGTCAGATCATAAGCAAAGACACTTATTTGCCTAAAGACATTCAGTGAGTTATCTGTTATTTAACAGTTCTACTGGAGCAGCTGAGAGCTTGGTGCCTTGCTCAAGGGCACTTTGAAGGCAGTTGTCTGACTAATCTTTTCTGCATACTTTATCCGTTCTGGCAATATTAAGACATGTGTACCACCATGTGTATCACAGGGAGTAAAAGAGGAAACCAATATGAATCCCGATTAATACTGTGGTATACAAGCACCTTGTAACTGCCAACACTGTTTCATGGCACTTGTCTTAAGCCATAAATGTTTCAATATTCTTATTTTTTCCATTAACTTGTCTATCATCCACCAATTTCTCTCCATGAAGAGATTTCCATGACGGTAAAGAAAAAAAGACACAGCTGCTGACCCATGTCAGTGCCAGTCATGTTGAGTCCTCTGGTTCACGAACTACCACAGACAAGCTACATTCTGAAGGGTCTTCCTCCTCATCTGACAGGCAGAGTCGAGGTCTCTTGGATGGTCTCTTGGATGGTCTCTTTACTATTGTTGGTTGTAAGAACAGTAGTGGACTGTCCAAGGGGAAGGTGAGGGTGCACATGCCACAATCTCTGCTGGACACTCTCGCCTGGGTACCTTCAATGCACAGAAGAATTTAGAAAAGTTGTTAGTCCTGTCTACAGTGAATGAGCACACATTATATTGAGCAAAAGCAAAAACTGAAAAACTAAATAGACCTTTACTGCGGAATTGATTCTGCAAAGTTTTCATGGATAGCTGTGTGCTGACTGATTTTCTTTCTGGGGGATCAGTCTGGGAGGCCACATGCCTTACAGCAGGCAAAGTGCTGCCATCGGTGCCCTAAACAGTGACACAAAAAACAGTGGCACCATCACACACTTATAAAACAACACATAATGAGACAGAAAAACTGTACACATTTATGATATTGTGATCAAAAACAGACCTGAAATTGAAGCATCTTTCAAGTTAAGACTATCACCTTTTAAAATGCAATTAAAAGTTGGAATTGAAAAAGTGGCAAAAGTAAAGAAAGTAAAGAAAATCAGATGAGGGAGAGACATTACTGTTTGTCCAAGTTTTTGTTAAATGGTTAAAGATATTTAAGCCTGATGAAAATGGAGTTTTTGAGCACAATACCGATTTGAACTGAAAAGTAGTGGATTGGAAGTATAAAAGTAGCAGAAAATTCCTAAATTGGACTAAAGTATAGTACTTGATTAAATGTAGTTAATTATATTACACAATGCTGTCTACTAAACCGTGTATTCTGTACTTTGTCAAGCTACCTATGAGATTAGCTATACTACAGCTTTGTTCCCATCCATTATTTCAATGGATTGAACTCTAGTCACTGCATTTTTTCCCTTGCTAATCAAAACATGTCATCTTTAGCATATTTCGCAGTTAGTGTACAACATTAATGAGTACAATAAGCTTGTTGTCCTGGGTGGGGTTTTGTTTATTTACTTTCCAGCACTATGTAACCATAGTTACATTCCTTGCTGTGTTGTTGTTAGCTTCAGGGGCCTGTTCCACAAAGCGAGTTCAGCACACCGAGGATATGTTTTCGTTATCTGGCTTAACTAACCCTACCATTCGCAATCGGGATAAGATCGGGTCACTTCAAAAATGAGATTAATTTATTTAACACACTCAAAAGTGTTCCAAACATTGTTCTAAATTAACGTCATAAAGCAATGAAACGGAAAACTCCATTCATACCATAAAATGTGCTCAAATAGTGGTTGAAAACTGAAACTGAAAACTCCCACCTTTTTACCAAAACGTCCCACCTTTTGAACAGGTTTTAGTATATGAACGTATGTATTATTTTAATTTAAATACATGCAAATATACGTTTTGTTGCCTTTTAGTTTATGGTTTACCATTTACAAAGTGTGCTTCCATGGGCGCTGACATTGTTTTGTGACGTCATTGAGCTGCTACTCGTGAAGTCGGGGTACAATTTTTTTCTCCGAGTTCACAAGTAGGAAACCCGACTTCAAGTGGCGTTCCCGGGTAGTTTTTCTAGGTGGAGGTCGGAAATTTCCCAGTTTAGAGTTGCCTGGAACGCAGCATTACTCTTGACTGACTGCGGCTTGTTGTTGTTTCCACTTCGGCGCGCTCCTACCACGTCATATTCGTTCGTTGATCTGGTTGGTCGAGGTTAGCCCGTGACGGCGATGAACAGATGGTTCATCCAATCTCCTGTGTTTTTGGGAGTTGCTGCCTTTTCAAACAGGTTCCAAGACGACATCTGTAGTGTCAGGTTAGGTGTACATGACAGTAGCTTTTCCTCAGCTTCACGTGGCGACACAAAATTATTGTTAGTTCTGTGATTAGCAACTTCGTCTCCCCGTGGCTAGAACCATAGGTCGCTTAGCCTAGCGTTAAGCTAACCCCGGACATCGCCAGACAGATTTGCAAATGCGAATTAACTGGAAGCTAATGAACCCATCCTGTTTATCTAAGTCGGCACACTTTGCAGACACAATTGTGTTAGGCAATGTAGGTTGGCAGACACACATTAGTTGTAGCCACGTTACCTTAATCTATCTCTGTTTAAGTATTCTTAAATACTGTTACAGCTGCTTTAACACTGTTTACAGTATTCTTACAGGTTCAGATTTTAGGGACCGACCCTTAAGTGAACCTTCATTTTGAAGCAAATTCCGCCTGCCTCTTGGACACAAAAAATTAGCGTTTGGTCGTAATGGGAATGATATCTACACATGTGTGTACACGTACAAGTGCGCGTATTCATTTTCTCTTTTGCAGCCAACAAGTGCGATGCTTGACTCTTGATATTTACAGGGACTCTAAACCAGAGAGGCCTGTAAATCATGTTATATGAACAAAGTGCTACAGTCAGTCTTATTTTACGTTTTTTTTGTGTCGAGCCTTACTCACCTGTGTCACTACTTTTGCAAGTGTAGGGACAGCATCGGGATTTAGCAGAAGCTGCTTTCTGAATCCCATTTCCACCTCTGCATAGTTGGTGAAGCACTCGCGCGTAAAGTGGAGATTGCACACGTAAACTGAAGCGGAGGGTATGTCGACCCGTCCCAGAGCATGCAGCCAGCGGTGTGCCATCTCTCTGTCAGACGGCAAAGAGTGCAGTCCCTCTGTACTTTTGCACTCGGGATAAGCGCATTTTCGACCCATGTTTGACAGTCTACAGCAGGAATAGCTAACCAAGCTAAAAACAAACTTCAGCTCCTGTCTATCGATGAGCTAGCAGTTGGCTAGAGTTATTTTTAATTTACCACCACCTACTGGACCGGAGTGTTGACTGTTTTATTGGCAGCAAAACAAAAAGCTATTGACAAAACAGTCCCATCTCAGTGTTCACTTACTAGCCTTTTTTGGTGCTTTCAGTCGTGTAATATATGTATATACGTAACCGTATGTTCTTCATCAGCAGATGGAGTTTGCTTAGTTGTCAGATAGCTGTTGGCTGTTATGATTTCATCTGCTGTTATACAACTTCTTTCCCATGTTGACGTAAAGAATAAAAGTTCATTATTGATCATAGAAATAGTTTGCTAAAATGGTCTAAAGTCAGTGTCCACTTACTAGCCCTTTCTACATCAAATGTTAAAAATGAATTAAAATTAAACCGTGGGTGACTCTACTGTACATATCATTTATTGTTTATCTCAAACAATTAGATTTAGTGTTAAGTTTTGCTCATAAACTAAAGCTCCAGTACATAAGCCAGAAGGTAAAGGATATGGTTCTGCCAATACAGTGTTGTAAATAATGATTGTTTCGTAATACATCGGCAAACCAAAGCAGCCCCGCATTGTCCAATTTAACACATTGATTAACAGGTTGAAATAAAAAAGGTCACAGAGAAGGTGACAAGCCTTTTACGGGTTTACTTCCTTCACTCTCCACCAATTCTGACCAGTATTTTATTGCTTTTGACCTGCAAGGTCCATGGCTTCGATGAGTTATTGTTAAAAGAAATTTAACCATTCCTTGTATTATTCAGACCTGCCTTTCCCTTCCTCAGAAATGTCCTGGTGGCTTCAACCAGATGCAATAATGATATTTCTTTTCACATGTAATATGTAATTGTTTCCAGGAATGTTTGACCAGTTGACTCTTTGTGTATCAAACATGTAACGTTTAGTGGAACTGTTTGTATTTTATCTCTCTTCTTCTCCTTCCATCAACCAGGTGCTAGCCTCCATGTGGCAGACAGTCGGTACTTTTGGTTCCACCACAGTGAAGGTGATACCATGACTGTTCAGGACCCTCGCGACATGGACCTGTGCTCAGCACTGTGGGCCGTGGTTGCCTATGTCGTGGCAGACCTTCAGGACATGCTACCTAGGTAGCAATGTGAACAGGAAGACAGGATGTTCACTGTAAACTACAGCTGGACAAGTTAATTCCTAAACTCATGGTGGAATCCAACTCTTTTTTTTTTTAACTGGAGATGGAACGAATTGAGTTAAGAAATTTGTTTATAAATTCAGTGTGAATTGTCCTTGGATAAACGAGTCTGAGAGAGGATTTAAAAAAAAAAAGACTGTTGACCGCTAAGTAAAAAGCTGATTTTCAAATGCGGGTTAATTGGCAAGACCAAGAAAATTGGAATAGTGGACTTTCTCAGGTGCTATTGTTGTCTTAAATGCCTTAATATAATGTGCTGCAAAGAGGATGAAAGGTCTGTGAAAGGTAAACAATTAAACAAAGAATTAAAATCTGGAAAAACAACATTCAAATGTGGAGTGTTTCTGCAAGTTTCCAGTGTTGTCAAAAATAACTTGATCTTTAAAAGTATATTTTTTATGTTTTTGACCTGTTTATTGTGGTGGAAGTTTGATGTATTATAAGTACTGCCTGAATTTACCATGACCTCATTTACAGCATGTTCTGTAAGATTGTAGTGACAAAAAAAAATCATTGCAGTGTTGTAATCAATAAAGTATTAATAATTTTTTCGACCATTACTCCTATCTGTTCTTCTGCTGTAATACTAATTTTGCTGATCATGTACTTTCTGTGAAAGTAGCAAGCGGAAGATGAGACATCTAGAAAGGAGAAGCAGGATGATGGGTCAAAAAATAAGATCATACAGAGGAGGAGTAAAAGTAAAGATTAGTAATTTTGCGGGGGCCATGCATCAAACACACACACATACACAGCTGGGATCTCTTTACCCCGTGAACTGATAAGTCAGCAATCCTGAGGGAGGGGTGATGTCAGGGTTAGTCAGCCAGCCAATGTAGATAAGTCATTTTGGGAATTAATGTGTGCAAGTAGGCATGTGTCTGTGTTGAAACAAAGCTGTGTACTTTAGGTAAGCGTCTACTGAGCTCTCCCCCATGTGTCAGTAACACTGATTCACACGCAGACAGTTGTGTTAGAGAAGAAACACATGGATGTTAAACACTCAATGAGTCACACATAAGTACTGCTAACAGGATCTGTATAAAACTACATGAACGCATTGGACAGGCTCCTGTCAGAAATTAGATTTAAATTCTAGGCCAGGTTTCTTTTGATGAGCTGTGGATCTCCTGTATGAGATTTTAGAATAACTCTACATTTTTTTTAAACTGCAGATACATTGGACCCCTTTAGCAGCCAGTATGGTGATCCTGTTTCCATTATCTAGAGATGGCAAATATTGTGCAACAAAGTAAAACATTGCATTAGCAACTTTTACCAGAAAACTGGTATGCACACACCACAATGTTTTATTTCAATTTCATGAAAGTTAAAGTGATTGACCCATTCCCTTTCTTATCTATTTTAACTCCTCTGCTTTGTCACTTTTATTTTTATGGCCTAGCAGTGTCTGTATTATTCTTGCATTTTTTTAAATGTAGGGGAGAGCAGGGGCAAAAGTACCATTTTTCAGAAAAACCTGATTTTAAAAGATAATGTTTCAGACAGAGATATATTTTTGCTGTGGTCACTAACTCTCAGATGTGGTCTAATAATATCAGGTGGTATTTTGTACAAATGTAGAACAACTTCTGTATAATGTCACTTTAAGTATAAGTGGCACATTGTTACTTTCGACCCGTCAGCTGGGACAAAAGTAACACAATACAAGTTCGATTTTTTGTGTTGCCACCCTTGTATTTAATAAAAAAACATGACTGTGACCTTGTTAATGTTTAACTGTAAAACATCTTTTGTCCTTTATCTTAAAAAAAAAATTACAAAATTACATTTTAATTTTAAATATTCCGTTTCAAAAGCAACCTGACAGCCCAAACTTGAATTGTTTAGAATATTTCATATTATATTAAGGATATATTATAAATATATTATATAAATATGCAAATGTGTGCACCTAAAACGGGGGAAATGGTAAGATGGAAATTGTTTATGAACCTGACATGATTAAAATAAAATAATACTTTACTGATCCTGCACTGGGATTATTGGCATGTTGTAGCAGTTTCAGAAACAGTAAAATAATGAAACCTGAAAATAAACAATAAATCATGATAAAAAATAAAATGCTATAAACAGAATAAGCCTTTACAAATTTCACATTTTGAAATTAATTTAAAATTGTTTTAGTAAGAACAGTAGGCTAGTTCTTTTTATTGACACCTACTACACTCACCTCCTTAGGAGACAGGCCGAAATAAATATCACCCGCCCTCTTAATATAAGCATGCAGCTTCCTTTCCTAGTCCAAAGAGAAGACTTGTGATCTGTACCTGTGGTCTTCTCCCCAATTATTTCTGCCCTCCTCCTGCATTATCTGAACAAAGCGCATGCGACTTTATCAGCTGACCTAAGACTATGTTTCTAATAGAGATGTCCAAACGCCTTCTCATAAACATCTGGCTGAATCAGACCTGTCTTTCTGACCCACGCTATTGGCATATTCTGTTGGTATAATATGACAAACATTTTTAATAAATGCTGCAACACACAGAAAAGTCACAACATTAGCAGCGGGACACAAGAAACACTTGTGGTCAGGTGTAGCGGGTCAAAAGACACTTGTTACTTTTGTCCCGACAGGAACTCCGGACATTTAAACACGATTTATTTTTATAATGAAAAACTCGGACAGGGCAAACTTAAGGGTGTGTTAAAACACTAAATAACCTGTAACCCTCAGAAATGTACTTGCTGTGCTTGAAAACAGTTTTCACGAAGACGGTCGCGGGAAACGATGACAAAATCATGTGATATTTGGCAGCTCCATCAAGGGTTGCGTGCTGAAGGTGCTGTCAAAGCTTGGAATGCAAATGCAGTCAGGGGTCTAAGAAAATCTCATTGTTACTTTCGTCCCGTGTTACTTTTGCCCCGGTTTACCCCTACTTTTGTGTTCATAGAATTACGTTTCACCAAATGCACCTTTTTTGTGTGATTCGAGTTGAATCGTCTCTTTATCTCTTGTAATTAAAACGTGTTAAAGCAGCTGTAACGAGGCTGTGAACAATCAAGCGTAGGTGATTTCGGAGTCTAAACTACACGTCAAACAGTACATACTGTTTTATCCATTCAGTGTGGAGCTCATACTGAATTTATCAGCATAGGCCACCACCTTGTGGACAATCTCCAGCACAGCACCTAGTAAGTCCCTGTTTGTGTTTCCATATTCCTGTTGGAAATGAAAAAAGTGTTAATTTGTCCAACTTGGGTTAAACAAGGGCGATAAGAGACTGAGAAAACCACCTATGTGATAATATTATTAAAACGTGTTTTATTACCAATATGTAGCATTTTCTGCAGTCATAAGCTGAAATAACAAAGATCAAGTTTGGTTCTAGGAACAAAAAACTTTTAACATCGGAATTTTAAAGTAATTAATTTTATCTTACACTTTACAGGCCAGCTGGTTAAACCGCTGCGAGATAGCTGACTGAGAAATACCTTCTTTGCTAACATTTGACATTTTTATTGACAGACAAGTAAAACAATTTTCAACAAAAGTCACTATGGGAATAAACACAACCACATCCATTTTCAATTGTAAAATTCATTACTTGACAGCGGACATGTTCATGTAGCCACAGGCCTTCTGGAGTTGAAGACCTTGATCCCATTTTGCATTGAAGATCGAGCATATTTGGTCAGCAGGGCTCCGGTTGTCTGTTTCTCTCCACACAGGTCCCTGAGCGAGGAAACATTACAAGTTATAATCCGATAGCTAAAGAAATTACACGTGATTTATTTCTGCACTAATATCAACAAGACAAGCTCATGTGCCTTTACTTAACGATAATCATGATAAATTCCTAAATGGATGACCCCTACTGAATGTACGGCGTGATGTCTTCTTCTGTCCATTTCTCTCGGAGAGTGAAGAGGTGGTTGAAGCGCTCCAGCGTGTCCTCTGGGAGATCCTCCACCCGCAGCAGGCAGATGGTCTCTGGACGGGTGGTGTGGTCCACCAGGGCGACACTCTGGAAGATTTACAATGCCAGTGTCAGCAGTTCCTCAGGAGAAGTCAGTAGGGATGAGAAGAGACAACAACAGCTGCAGCAAGTTTTATCCAAGGCTGGTTATTGCGTCAGAGCGAGGTGGGAACTGAATCCTTGTGGTACGAAGAAATACAAAGTCTCTTGAAATAGAAAAAAAAAATCAATGCGATAAGAAGAAGAGTCTGGTGATTTTTGACTCCTAGAAGCCATAGCACTCTTTGATTTTGGTTACATACTGTATTGGATTTATAACTTTCAAGTCACCGAGGACATACTGTTTCATTACTAGGAAGAAAAACTTCTCAAAAACATAAAACACATTAAACTGCATCTTTAAAGATGAAGACTGATAGATTGTCATTTTGATCTCAGGGCTCCCTTTAACTTGCTGAAGCAATTGCTCAGCCTGCAGTATAAAGTACTTATGCTGTACCTGCAACACATAGAAAAAATTAAACTCCTCTTCTAGTCAGAGGGAATTGTATTTTAAGCAATGCTGTCTAACCTTTAGCTGGTCCAGTCTTGTGCTCATGCCCTCTGGGACGCTCTGCTGCCAAACTTCCTGAAACTCCTTCAGGTTGAATTTGACAGCGTTCTGCAGCAGCAGTAGCGCCATGCCCCGACATACTTTATCCTCATGTAGTGCATAAAAAACTTTGTCTATATAGAGAAAGGAGGGTACAGATATGTCACTACTATGTGGTTTGAGCATGTGTAGGATTCTACTACAAATTTACTAATAGAAACTGATAGTTTGAGTCTCTTTACCGTTTTCAGTATAGCGTTTCCCATAGCAGTTCAAACAGTGCTCAATCATCTCCCTGTGAAAGAGAGAAGAGAAGCTATGGGATGCTGTCCAAGACTTATCTAGCCTTATAATAGATGCTCAGATAATTAGTAATAAGCTTATTTGTTATGCTATTTGTGTAGTTTCTTTAATTCCTAAGCTTCAACACCACTAAAAATCAACTAGACTAGCTGAAATGACAACTAGCTTAAACTATTTTGCTGTTCCTGTTGCATGAGCATGAGGATCACAGACGTTAACGTACTTGGGTTCCAGTGGAGCTAACTCTTCCAGACTAATTTGAAGGGGAACCTTGTTGAAGGCCCACGACTCAGAATCCACCAGCTGAGTCACATGACTGAGCAGCTTCATCTCATAGTCAAAGTCCAGCATGCGCCAGTAGCCTGGAAGACAAATGATTCTCTCTCTAAACATCTGGTAGGCATTGATTTATTTGTTATTTATATTTGTAAGAATAGCTCAGATTAGAGATCTTACATTTACAAAACCATTGTCTCCGCATTACATTGTCAATGATTTTGTACCTATTTTCAGCAAAAGCAACTTTAACAATGAATATACATGTAGTTATTATTCAAAAAATGGCAGTGTTTACCATCTATACGACAGGCATGGATGAGCTCTAATTGGCTCTTTATTTCCTCTTCACTGGCCTGGATCCTCTCCAACAGATCCTGCATTGTGTACTGGTAACAGAGGAGCACAGGATACCAGCTACAATAACATTTAAAAAAGGGGGGACACAGTAACAGTAAAACATTCAAAATGTAAGAATCATCTTAGGCAGCCATACTCAGATTTACGGTTTTAAAACGTCTAATAAAGAGGGAACAAACCATGTACAGATATTGATATCGAGTCCCACACTCTTTCACCAGATGCATTACACGATATATTACTGCTGCACTAATAGTTCACATAAGGGAAATCAACTGTAATAATCCATAATAATCCACAGTTTTTAGCATGCAAAGCCTTCTTGAAACCAGCTGCACTTTTATATCAACCAGTTGCTGAACATAGAAGCTGCTACTGCGGGAAACATGGTAGATCATCACTTTTATCAAAGCTTCTGCTTTTATACTTAATCTCAGCAGACAGCCTACATAGTGTGTATTATACCATGGGTGCTACTGAAAGAGCAGAGACTTAACTTAATGTATGCCCTATCTCTATATACACAGTCCTGCCAACACAGGATATTATGAATAATGATTTCATTGTAGATTTATTTACCCTGTTTTCTGTACTCTCCTCCTGTCCCCCTAAAGCAGGTCCTTCATAAGGATTCTCCATTAAAAGCTTCTTCAGTTTCTTCAGTTTAGGACGTTGTTTCCTCAGTTCCCAGTAGCTGTTGCAAAATCCCCAGATCTACAACAGAGTAGGACACTGCTAGTGTCCTTACTTCATTAAGGCAATTAACCATTATATGAAGATTGTGACTGCCTGTGATTAGGGCGGGGCAATAAAACAATAATGACAATATATAAAATATAATAAATGTTAATGTCAATAAATATTTGGTTTAATTCATTTGAATCACAAACAAATTAACACTTAATATTATTATTGAAATATTTATTTTGTTGAGGAAAGTGGGACTTATAAAAGATTTACTAAACATATTTGTTGAATTTTTCATAATAGTTGTGATTGTTCTACCTCTGATTTGTGAAGTGATCCACTCTTTGGCATCAAGTTTTTGTCACGTTCTGACCATAAAGAAAACTTTAACCAAATAATTAACCATCTGGTTTCTTCAGTTTTCACTCAGGAGCCTTTAAACTTGAAAGAAATAATGATTTGATGTATATCATCATAATTAACTATATCGAATGATATGAAATGTTTTTATCGTTTTTGGCCATATTGCCCAGCCCTATCTGTGTGTGTGTGTGTGTGTTTTCTATACCTGAGTGTGTGTCACATGAGAGTTGTCCTGGCTGTTGGTTAGCTGGTCTGGAGTTCTACATCCTGGTACAAACAGCAGCAGGTTGGATGTGTCAGCTATTTTGAGATCATAGGTCTTGTCAGCACTACAGAGAACCGCACGCTCATCCTTATCCCCTCGAATCACCAGACTAGAAAAAGAAAAAAATGATTGTGAGTAACAATTTATTCATCAATTACATATGTTTGCATTCATCCCAATCATGGATCTCGTGCCACTACACTACAGGTCAGTTTTAATTATCTCCGACCACACATGAATCATTTGTGTCCAAGAAGAAGAAAGAAGAGACAGTCGCTTATAGATTATGTTCTCACCAGGTTTTAAATGACAGAATACAGGAAGATTACTTCGCATCATTAAAGTCCTACCTCTGCCCGGCTTCAATGTGTTTGCACAGCGTGTCGTCCAGCTCCATCAGGCAGTAGTCTGCAGATGATACGTTTTCCCCAAAAGACAGACAGTGAATAGCTTTCTGCAGATCCTCCTCTTTCAGCTTGGCGATCTGCAGAGTGGCCTGAACCTCCTCTAAAGTTCTCATTTTGGGTCAGACGTCAGTCTTAAATCGACAATGTTTTGATGGCAAACCCCCTTTTTGACTCGCGAAACAAACTACGCTTTTCAAAGGCATAAAATAAGTCAACACTTATGTTATTTTGTAGCAATACTCGACGACTGTCAAATTTCCCCGCGCTCTCTCTGTCGTGGGAAGGAAGTGCGGTAACTGCATTAGGGTGCGACGTCAAAATAGGGTCGGGTAGAAACTATTACTCGACAGAAACGTGAATAAATGCGAAAATTAGTATCCTTGAGCATATATTTAAATACTGTGGTTAAAACAAATTAAAAATCAACATTAAAGTTACATTTTTTCTACTAATATAGATACACCTGTAACATGGAAATAGCAAAGTCTCGCATCTTGTTTCAACCGAGTGGAATTACCGAACGAACCGCCGGTCACGTTGAGGGTCAAATGTTATGAGGATGTGCTAGTAGTGCCATCGAAATGTCAAGTTTTTCCAGATCTGCCCAGGTAACCATACACATTATAACGTCTATTATCCTATTTTTATCTCACAATTTGAGCGTTTTCTGCGATTAGGTTTTGATTAACGTACGTGAGTCAGGCTGTTTGCTAACGAGTTAGCTAACTAGTTAGCCACGGTATGTGATGTGGTTAATAATAACGGTCAAAATACTAATAATAATAATGGTAATAATAAGAGCAGACTGCCCTTATCAATTGAGAAATACTCTAGTCAAATTTGTTGTATCCTTACTCTAACTTAACGTTACTGTTTGCACGAAGCGTTAACGTTATAACTTTAGCCCAATATTTATGTCTCCTGTCAGTCTTTTCACATAAGTTAAAGTCTTAACAACCCTGTAATATTACTAACTTTATGGATTGTTTCGAGATATTAGTTACAGCAGAGTTCTTCTAACTGTTTTGAGAACTGTTTTGTGTGTTATGAATAAGTGTTAATCATAACACTGTGTGTGTGTGTGTGTGTTGTGTGTGTGTGTGTGTGTGGACACGGTGCAGTTGATGAAAATCTTACCAACAATTTTAAGACTCAAGAAAATAACATAGAATTCAAGGAATAGGGACGCTGATTTAAGTTTGAATTTAATTGTAAATTGAAAACCTATTAAGCAGACCATATCAGAATGGATTGCCCTAACCTTTTTTTGACACATTGAACTTATATGTTAAGTTAAAATAATCACAGCGGTTATGGCTGGTTGGTGCTTTTACACACTATGGATATGTTATCTATTATACTTTATGCTGAGCAGAGGAGGTGTTAGCTCACACTAGGGCTGCAACTAACCATTATTTTCATTGTCGATTAATCTGTGGATTAATTTTTTGATTAATGGATTAGTTGTTTTCTCTTTAAAATGTTAAAACATTGTGAAAAATGTTGACACCCTTAAATGTTTTGTTTTGTCCACAACCCATATATATTCAGTTTACTGTCAGAGGAGTAAAGAAACCTAGAAACGAGTTGCCTTCTATTTTGACATGTCAACATGTCTTTTGTGAAAAGGCCTATTGTCAGAAAATGCAGGTCTCTTTTGTTTCTACTGCCATTAAACCTGTGATGGTCAGTTTATTTAAGACTTCTGTTTTTTCTTCTTTCAGCAATGGGCGACCTTCGCTCGATCTTGGTTCCTGATCGATGCCAGGATGCAGCCTCCTGGGAAGATCGCGACCATGTGTTCTGTGAGATTACAGGGGAAACACAAGCCTATCTACCACGCACTGAGTGAGTAGAGTACAGTCACAGTCACAAAACATACATATAAAGTCAAGAGCAGCTTTCTAACGTTAACATAACCCCTGTGCTAGGCGTAACTACAGTTTTTTCCAACGTCACAATCCACCCATAGTTTAAGCTTGTTGTGGCATGGAACGGCCACACGATGGCAGTAGATGATGTGAATATATGTATGAATATTTTGCTTTCTTCTTACTAGTAAGTAGTAAGTGACATTCACAGAATACTCTTTGTTTTTGGAAGATCAGTCTTTGTTGGTCTAGCAAACTAGCTGCTGTTATCATTGGCATACCAGCTGTGTCTGTACCTGTCTGTCTCTCTGTTAAATAGAGTCAAGTATTTATTTTCATAATTTTGAACATAGCAATAAGCCTGAAAACAAACATCTTGAACATCTTTGCAGGTGATTGTGGTGACCATGTTGTAGTAATAAACACCAGAAACATAGCGTTCTCTGGAAACAAATGGGAGCAGAAAGTCTACTCATCACACACGGGGTAAGTCCATACAACCTAATATGATCATTTACTTTCCTCGTCTCTTTTTCTTCTGTGCCTGTGAACCTCTCAGAAAAATCTTTCAAGAAAAGCATTCTTCAGTGTCTCAGTAGCTTCTTGTCACGTTCATACTTGAGGAGAGGCAATGACCCACTTTTTCTGACACCACATTTTGTGGTTGGTTAGGGTTTGCTGGGTTTTTATTTTTTACTCAAACATTTGTGACAATAAACTGATTTGAATAAATAATCTGTTTTCCACTGTATAGTGCCTAATGCATGTAAAATTGAGATTGGGGGTGGTTTTGTTTGTAATAGGACACTTTAAAGGAGCAACCAGTGAGGTCAGTATTAGATGCTGTCTCCTTTGACTGCTAAAAAGTCTTTAAAATGAAAATGCAATATAATTTCTTCTATAAAGTGGTCTTTGTGTCAAAGAGAAAAAAACATTTGATTAGAATTACAGATTAAAAAACAGAATGTGCTCTAATATAATTATCAATTGTAAAGTAGAAAGTAGAAGATATTAATCTTTGCCATGCCTGGTATCCAGTCACAGGAAAAAGTATGTAAACCCTGCAGATCAGACCTGAACAACGGCCAGGATGAATATTGGACCTTTCCTCTTTACAAAACTGTTTCAGTTCAGCAATATTCTTGAGATGTCTGGTGTGAACCACTCTCTTGAGGTCATGCCACAACATTGCAATCGGGTTGAGGTCAGGAATCTTGACTGGGCCACTCCAGAAGGTGTATTTTCTTCTGCTGAAGCCATCCTGTTGTTGATTTACTTCTGTGCGTTCGATTGTTGTCCTGTTGCATCACCCATTGCCTGTTGAGCTTCAACTGGCTGACAGATGACCTTAGATTCTCCTGCAAAAAGTCTCGATAAACTTTGGAATAAATCTTTCCGTCAATGATAGCAACCCTTCCAGGCCCAGAGGCAGCAAAGCAGCCCCAAATCATGATGCCCCCTCCACCATACCTCACAGTTGGGATAAGGTTTTGATGTCGGTGTGCTGTGCGTTTTTTCCTCCACACATGGGGTTGTATGTTCCTTCCAAACAACTCAACTTTGGTTTCATCTATCCACAGAAATTTTGCTAATGGTGCTGTGGAACATCTAGGTGCTCTTTTGCAAACTTCAGACATGTAGTGTTTTTCCTTGGGGGGGGGCAGCAATAGGTTCCTCTGTGGTGTCCTCCCATGAACTCCATTCTTGTTTAGTATTGTAGATTCATCAACACAGATGGTAGCATGGTCCAGAGATTTCTGTGAGTCTACAGCTGACACTCGGGGCATGGTTCACATTCGTCAATGCTTCAGGAGAAAAGAAAAATTAAAATTGGGCTGTGTCTTTTTATAGGACAGGGCAGCTCTAACTAAAACCTCCAATCTCGTCTCATTGATTGGACTCCAGGTTGGCTGACTCCTGACTGCAGTTAGCCTTTGGAGAAGTCATTAGCTTAGGGGTTCACAAACTTTTTCCACCCTGAACTGTGACTGTTTCCACTGTGTGTTCAAACATGGAAAAGCATGGAAAGATGCAATTTTTTGTGGAGTTAGTTTAAGCAGACTGTGTTTCTCTGTTGTTATGACCAATTTATGCAGAAATAAAGGTAATTACAAGGGATTCACATAATTTTTTATTGCAACTGTTTGTGTATATATATATATATATATATATATATATGTGTGTGTGTGTGTGTTTTGTAATTGCTGTAAATGGAATATAGGAAAAGTTTCAGTGATGTTGAAGCTCACTAGTTTCATATCATCTGATACATGTTGATAGAGGTTGGCCAATCTATTGAGTTTAGTTCGTTATACACTTGGTCTCACTTTACTTGTCCCCCCCTCCTCCAAAGGTATCCAGGTGGATTCAAACAACTCACAGCTGCCCAGCTGCACCAAAAAGACCCCAAAGCTGTAAGTGTCTCTCAATTGGTATTCTCCAGTTTTTAATTTTATTTAGGGAAAATTCTAAACTCTCTGAAATGCCCTGCCGCATAACTTACACCATGGACATAATATTGTATGTATGATTTAACACGCATTCTTGGAGATTATTCAAATTGTCATGTCTGCCACATGCTGTGCTGAGCAGGTGTTTGGTGGTTTGACATTTATCCCTTCACATGTGCTGCTCGTGCATATTAATGTGAAGTGCAGAGAATGGGGATTATATGGCAGTGAATTTGTGCTGGTGGTGTTTGGTGCGTTCTGAAACTCGGTATGAAAATGTCTGTTCAAGGATAATTCCTGGGGTTTCGATCGCAATGCATATTCATGGTTTCAGGGTTACACGCACACAGTGATAATTGCATTCAGAACCTGATGTGACCTACATGCTGTACTTAAGAAACCACTGTCAGTTGACTTCTTTGTTACAAAACATCGAGACGTTGTCACAAGAGAGAGAAACAACTCATGAGCTTAAAGGATAAGTCTGGAGATTTTGTGTATTTTTTTAATTGTCAACAAATACCATGAAAAACCAAAACAAACAATGAATTAAAAATACAGAGGGCTATTTACTATGTTGCCAACACCAGATGTTTCTTATTTTTCTGTGCCATTGTTTTTCATTGTTGTCTTAAAACTATTATATTTATTGAGTGACATTGTCCTCCAGCATGATAAACAACACTATAGTTAATAAATCAGCCTCACACACCGTCCTGCTGCATGAAACGCTAATAAAAACACCAAGTTTGTGTTAATCCACACAAGAAAATAGTCCTTAACAAATGTATTTTTATTCATGTTGGAGTACTTTTTAAGTCTTAAAAAAGAAACTATATATTTGTGACTGGGGCTGCAAGTTATGATTATTTTCATCAATTAATCTGTAGATTATTTTCTCTATTATTCCATTAGTTGTTAGGTCCAGAAAAGTCTGAAAAAATCTGTTACCCCCAAACACCAAGGGGATGTCCGCAAATATCATCTTTTTCCACAATCCAAATATATTCAGTTTACTGGCATAGAGGAGTAACGAAACCAGAAAATATTCACATTTGAGAAGTTAAATCATATAATTTAGATCATAAAATAAGACATGCCTTATCTTTCAAACTGAAGTAATGTTGTAAAGTGGTGTTGTCCTTTAGTTTTACATGTATTTTAATATTTTGATTGACATCTCACAGTCACAGTGGGCTCAGGGTGGCTCATATTCACTATCACAAATAATTCTATTAGGTTTGTTTTTACTACAGACATGGATATGGTAGTCATTTTTAAAACGGGGACCATGACCTATCAAGTCTTCACATGCATTGTGTGCTATTTCCCAGCTCAATCTGCATTGAACAACATGTATAAATCCTATTCAGACTAATCGGAAGAATACTGGGTGTTTAAACCCTATACCGCGAGGATTTGTTTCCTCATGTGGTTAGTGTAGGCTAATATAAATACACTTGTCATGTGGGACTCACTAAAAGCAGGTGAATGACCTGTACTGGTTTCTACTCTGTAGTTTACAAAGCAGGAGAAACATTTCCTCTGCTGTTGGCTTTGCTGATGGCGGGTTTTTGTCCAGTTGGTGACCACAGCCGTGTGTCCTGATGGTGGTTTAGTTAAAATGAGGTTTTGAGGGTTGGCAAGCGAAGAGGGAGAAATAGAATTGGACAGATGAATGATTTGTCAGCACTGCCTCTGTCCAACATCTCTCTCCAATATTTCTGTCCAACGTCTCAGTCCAGTAACTTTCTCCAAGTCGAATTTGTCCGGCCGGCCTCATATTGAGAAACATCATTTAGTTTTTCAATATGTAAGAAATATATATAGTAATAAAGTATGAACAGTTGCTATAGACACTGGCTCTTTTACAAGAAACAGTGAGCAGATTGCACATCAACCTTTTCAATTCTTCTCAACAGATTGTGAAGTTAGCGGTTTACGGCATGTTGCCCAGAAATCTGCACCGACGCACCATGATGCAGCGCTTGCACATCTTTCCTGATGACGTAAGTCCAGTTTCTCCTCATCTCTCTGAGCTGATGAGTCTTCAGACAGCCCCTCTTACCCCTTAATCATCCAGGCTTATTAAGGACAATCAGAAAGAGGGCACTTATGAGAAGTAGTGCACTGACATCATTATGCAGATACTTACACAAAATAATGAGCCAGTTTTAATCATCCTTCATCCAGGTCACCTTTATAACTAATATCAGTTAATTTCTAGAAAATGAATATATGTAGTTCACTGTAATTGTTGCCTTTGACAGAGTCCTTTTCTTTACCTACATTTTCTCAGTGGACAATGATGTGGTGTTTTAGTGTTTCACTCTGGTTGTGAGGTTGCTTCAGCAGCACTTTCATTCTTTCTCAGTATTTCTCATAACATACAGCTGTATTGGTTACTATATTTATATTAACATTGTGTCAAATTACAGTGCCACTTTTTGTGTCAACTATGCATTTCCCCTAGTTTCTATTGAGCAGTTTAGTGTCTGTCAGCTCATTGTTTTGATTTTAGGGCTCACAACTTCAGTGTTTTGGTTCACTCTCACAGCTCTCATCAGATTGACAGCAGCAAGCAGCTGGTTACAGTGAAAAACAAACATAACAAACAACAACTGTACACTACCTGCTCAGCACCAAACTGCAAACTTTTTTCCACTGTGTTTAGCAATTATAGCTTAATCTGTCAAAAACAAAATGAATACTACTTTGATCACAGTGTAACTAGTCATGACTAATGTGTTTCCATTTAGTCGTTGGTGTATCAGTCTGTCTCCTCCTTGATTCAAAAGAGTATCATTGCATCATTGCAGTGAATTATGGTCACTGCACATCACGACAACACTTAAAGCATTAAAATCGTTTTAAATTTCTGCTGGCGAGAACCACCGGCGTCACAGCTTCTGTAATGAATTGAAACAAAAACGTGTTAATTGACCTGGACGGCCAAATATTAACTGGATCTATTTTACTTATATCTACTGGATCTACTTATTTTTTATCCATGAAGCACTATCATTATTTCCAGGAATGTGTGACAATCAGCTCTTTGAGTTTTGACTTGTAATGTAACAGATGATGTGTTTGGTGTCAGAATTTAGTGAGGAAAGTCTGATACATGTCTTTTATTTTGGCCCTGGCTTGATATCCACCATCAGAAGTGATGTTATGCAGTGTGCATCCCTAATTACAAGCAGATGGGCTCGAGCCTTGTGAATGTCTGCAGTCCCATCTACAATTCAGAACAGAATATATTTTGGAAATTTGTGTGTGTGTGGGGGGAGGATTATCACTATTTCAGTCTGAACTATGCCAGCTCCTCTAAATGAATCTGTAGGTACATTCCCACTTTTAAAGAATATTAATGAGAACAACAGTGGAAAGAGATGGAAACAAAGCTCCCTTTAAGTCAAGAATATCTGAACTGCTAATGGGGTGTGAATGGTAACTTTATGCCTATTCTCACCTTCTTTTTCATGTCACCTACTTTTTCCTCTTGAATTTCTTGAACGTCTCCTCTGTCCACCCCCTCACTAGGAGCTACCAGAGGACATCCGTGCCAACCTGACAGAGGAGCTGCCTCAGCCCAGAGAAATCCCCAGGAAACTCAGCGAGTACACGCAGGAGGAGATAGACGCCTTCCCCAGGCTGTGGACACCGTATGTAGAAACACATACAGTCTCTTCTCACATGTACACCAATGTCACCATAAATGCAGACGCTGTACGCGACACACACACACACACACACACACACACACACACACGCACGTGCACACGCAGGTGTCAATGTATATAAATGTGAAAGCTAGATCTACTGTATTACACACAAGGAACGTCAGCACACACAAGATTAACAGGACCTTTGACGAGTGTAACACATTCATATAATGGTATTTTTAAAGTACTATAGCAAATGAATAATGTCACTGTCATCAACATTGTCTTGCTTGTAAGTTAAATTAAATCACCATCATTGGAAAACCATGAGTACCAACAACAGTATACTTGGGATGCATGTAATTGGAATAGCTCATGTTGTTGGAGTTTTTAGGTATGTTATTGAATGCCATTTTTGCATGCTTGGGTGATTATATCATACATGTTTTCAGGTTTTTAATAATTGTAGCGTAGTTCTTACAAGGTGACATAATGAATCTCCTGCAGAGAAAATGTGCATCAAGTCATACTGGTTATTTAGTGCTATTTGTAATCAGTTGACTGAACTAAACAAAAAATGCATTTCAAATGTTTATGCTAATGCTAACCCGTCACCTCTTACCTTCAAATGGCTCTTTTAATTGCCTGACAAACTTTTTAAAGTACCTCACTTGGGAATCAATTCCTCATCTTTTTGTCCTTTGAGGATCATTGCACCATGAGTAATACGCACACACACACACACACACACACACACACAAACCCCATATTTTGGAGTGTTGTGCTGGTGAGGAACAGCCAGAAGGGGGCGCTGTTGATCTAAGTACCATCTTGCATTGCTACTTTTCAAACCCTCTTTGTGTAAACTCACCACCCTGCCTTTGTGCTACAGTAGTTGACATGAAGTAGCATTAGGTTACATCCTTTGAGTGTTTGGGACATTGCAGTCATGTGGTTATGTCTCGAAATACTTTAGAGACAACCAAAATCCAGGATGGGATAAAAATAAGTTGTTGTATTTCACATTCAAAAAGAAATACAGGTTGTTGAATCGCTGGTGAAAGAACAGTGCTGGCACTTTTACACAGTTTTGCGTTATTTTCATGGTCTCACTAAGCAACGTATGCATGAACAGATCCAGTTCAAAAGCTTGCCAACCCCTCCTTTTTGTGGCCAGTTTGACAGACACTTTCACTCGTGCAGGAAAAAATAAGATGCAACATTTTTCATTGTAACTAAAAACACATGTGGCTGTGGTGTGAATGATTGTCAGCCAGCAAAGAGCAGTCAGTATGTGACATGACGCACAGAGAACAAGGACTGGCTGTCGGACGAACAGACATATATATATAGGACATATATATAGACATTTTAAGGTTTAAAGCTCACATGATATTTATACTGTTTGTAAAAGTTTTTGTGCCGTTTGCAAAGTTTTACCGTTGTACATTATGCTATTATCAAACAACGTAACACTAAACAGCCCACTCTGTACTCCCTGCCTAGGTGTTGTCTCAGACTTTTGGATATTAAAAGTAAAATGTCTTGTGGGGAGGATCAGCCGTTTCCCACCACTTCCTGACCGTTTGGACACACAAGGTTTCTCTGTGGGGTGTGAGAGAGCATCTGTTATTTGGCATAATCATATTCATGGGTTTTTCAGTGGAGTATTTTCTGTTTGGAGATTAGACTGACATTGTGACCCGTGGTTTGCTGTCATGATAATGTTGTCCTGTTGCATTTCTCCGGCCTCACCTGTAGTAAACTTCATCCTGACAGGTTAACTGAGAGCATTCCCTCTACCACCTGCTCCGCACTAGCTTCAGCTTCCAGCTGGTTATGCAGGTCAGAGCTGCTCCTCTTCATCCACAGGAGCAGCGGCTCATCGCCCAAGTCCACTGGTTGTCATTAAGATCAAATGGGAAATAGAAAGGGTTTCCCTTGTTAATAAACTTTTAGCTGTATCACAGTATAATATTGAGCAACATTGTTGTTACTGCAGTCAATGCTCTTTGACTCTCCAAGTTGTTGTGAATATTTGTATTTCACACAGTACCACCCAGTTAACAAGGCGACTGTGAAGCACTGTCATGAAACTTTTATGAGTTTCTTAACGTCGTCATTAATGTGATGTAGGTGCAGAGTTGTTGTGGAGATGTTTTTGTATTGCGTTGAATACAAATATTATACAATCCATGGGTGGAATGAGTACCAGGATAGAAGGTCAGCACAATTTGTCAAGTTATTGAAGAGTGAGTTCACCCAGATTACAAAATCCCTCACTATTTTCTTACCTCTAGCGGCATCTAGGCATGCATACTGTTTTTGATCATATTTGTCCAGGTTTTGAGATACCAACCTCTGAAATGTCGGCCTCTGCCCCATTAAAATGGAGGTCTGTCTATACTACTCAGAGTATTTAAAAATGACATTTGAAAGATTGAGCAGCAACATGTCTTTCAAGACATATCCCAGTTACCCTGGAAAAAAAGAAAACTGTAAACTGTTTTTCATTGGTGCAAATTTCTCCTTAAGAAAAAGTCCCAGTTGAGCATTGACACTGTTTTTTATAACTGCTGTTGAATTTTTCTGAATGTAAAACCTTTTAAAGCACCACTACAAAATGCCATTCACTTCCATTGTATTTGGACGTGCAGCAGAAATATTCTCTCCAAAACTGAGCAACTAATTCCAAATCTGCGTGGCCAGTTACCACAAGAGGCAATTGAGATAATGTTGTGTTGTAATTTGGGTGGATTGACCTTTTAAACCTACAAACAGCACTTTACTACGATCCTGAAACCATTTCACTGACTCAGATGTGGCAGTCCCTTCGTTTTGTACTTCAAATACATTGAACAAAATGTAACCCACATTTGGGTTGAATATTTCTAGTGAAATTAAGTGAAAGCAATGACATCGAATCTACAGAGAGCAATGATCTAAAAGCTGTTTTTATTCAGTTACCGTCCTCTGTGTATTTGTGCCTTGTACAGGCACACGTACAGCATGTCAGTATTACGCTCCGCATTGCTGTCAGAGTGTGTGTGCATGGTGATAAATGAGCCACTTCTTATTGTTTACTGGCCGAATCTCTTCAGCCAATCAGGGCACATGCCCAGGCCCGTCGCTGTGTGGTCGTCAAGGTCAAGCTAATCCTGGTTTATTTAAGAGATGGGCCAGAGCCTAGTTAATATTCCCTCACACTCTTGTCTTATTCATTTTACTGATCGAGTGTGTGTGTGTCTGTGTCAGAGAAGGCGGGGTTGAGGTCATCGAGGGCAATTCAATCGTTGCCCTTTATTAAACACAGTTAATATTCTCTCAGAAAATCTTGGAGCAGAAGCAAAAGATCATTATTGGATATGTGACTCCCCCCCCCTCCCCACACACAGACGCACGTACAGACGCATACAAACACACAGTGCTCAGGCAGAAAATCAGCAACATAACCATACTGCTGTAGTTGATAGCAGAGCTATTACAGTTCATGATGAACATTTTTTTGTACTTTGTATCAAAACCAATACAGCATGCCATGATAATATCTGTCTGCTACAATCTCTGCTCAAAATTAAAGAAAAGAAAAAACACAAAAAGAGGATGCTGTGTCTGGTCTCATTTTGAAAAGGAAAAAAAACCTGATAAGATCTTTCTGGTTTCTCATCTGTCATTTTCTCTCCATGTTTCTTCCTTGTAATGGGTTCTTTCCCCAGACTTTTATGTCTCCCATACTAATATGTTGTCTTGTGTTTTTTCCACAGTCCTGAAGACTACAAGATGAAATGAAATCAAGGCTGCCGATCCGAGTGACCAAAAGCTGAAAAGGGGTTTTCACATCAACGCTGCATTGAAAGCAACAGACCCCTCGGTTATGTTATAATACCTGACAGATATTGTAAAAATCGGAGTATCTGTTTTTAAAACACACAAATCTGATTTTCTCTGTTCATTACAAAACATTACAAAAACAGTCACATTTTGTGCAAATTCAGGAAACCACACTGGCATCAAGGCTCGACTGGACTTTACTAAAGCACTACTAAGTCGTAACTTGTGTGTCAACATCATCAACACAAACTCTGTGCTGCCTGACAGCAGACCTGAATCATCCAGTAACAGCTTGAGATTTTACCATGTGGCTCTGCTCTGATCAGAGAAAATCAGATTCTGTGGGTTTCCCTCTGATTATACAACCATGAAATGATAAGATCTGGCCCATAAAAAATGACATCTGTTAGAGCTGATCCTGCCTTTGAAGGTTTGTGGGTTCTAGTGAAACCAGTTAATGAGTTACTATGACAACGTTCAAGCCATCCGTGTGGTTTCAGTAGAAAATGCTGAGCTTTTTGTCTGGTCAGAAATTTTAATGGTGGTGTTAAAGTATAAAGCAGCTGTGTTTATGTGAGTTGTAAAATAGGCTAATAAACAATTTAATAAACCTGTTCTCATCAAGTGGTGTTTTTATGTAAATGTTGTAAAATCTAGTTAAAGTTTGAGGTTAAGGTTCAGCAAATGACCTACAACATAATTTTATAGTTTCATAACAGATTTATTGGTTATAAAAGCAAACAAAATACAAAATAAATAAGTTCATATTGTACTAAAGAGTGTGGTGGTGAGAAACATTCCTGATTAAAACTGTTAAATAGGTCAATAGTTTAAATCTCAAAATGACCAGGGCCAGCTCACAGCTTAACTTTTAGTTACTTTAGTGCTGGGGAAGGGGGCGGATTTAGACTTGTGGTTCAGTGCTTTTGGTTTCACTGAGCAGCATCTGACTATTTGAAATAATAACTGGGTCCAGGTGTCATTCCAGTAAAGGGTCAGAGGTCAACCAGTGAGGAAACAGCTTCCACAGTGAGCAGGCCCGACTTTGCATAAGAACAATAAACAAAACAAAAAAATACAACACAGATTTGTCTTCTTAATTCACCACAAGTCTGAGTACTAGAACCCAGAAGAGACCTGGTCCATTTTTGCAGAAACAGGGTGAAATATCACAGGGTGAAATGTAACGGTAGCCAGATTTACTCTGAATAAAAAAAGATGATTTTCAAAAATAAACTTGATTTGCGTTCCACAGTGTTGAGGTAAAATTAAACTTAAAGTTGATGCATCATTTTAGGGGGGTAAACTCCAATAATTGTCAGTCAAAAGAAGCAAATTCAACACAATACTGTAGGGAGAAAATCACTTCAAAAACATTTCGATATTCTTTTACACACCAAAGTAAAGACTCGTGATTCATCGTTATAAAAAGCAGCCTGTACAAATGTTGCCGACTCATCGTCCTCAATTTGAATTGTAAAATAATCTAGCTAGCTGCATACAAACAAAACAAGACGCACGTGTCCAGTTACACACTGAATGGTCGGCTCAAAGGAGACATGCAGCTTCACACAAAATGAAGGGTTTCAGCCCAGAAATCAGCTGTGAGAGGAAACAGGTCTTACCTTTACATTACCACTGGACGATGCAAACATAGATCAGGCACTTTTCGGACCCCCCCTTTTACAGAGATATCGTACAGGAGTCCCCAGAGCTATTTACATTGTTTCGCCTGGAGGAGGAAACCACTAGATACACAGGGAAGGGGGTTCTCACCACAGTTTCAGATGGGGGATGATGTGTAAGTGCATGTCAGTGTCTGATTTGTTTCCATGTGTGAATATCAGGTGTGTGTGTGTGTGTTGTTGTGGCGTGCAGGGCTCAAGCACTTCAGGTGAGTTCATCCTTCCTCTAAAGTCCTCCCTGCTCACTCTCATCCATGACAACATCACGAGGGAACCTCCTGGCGACACCCGGTGACCTCAGCTCCATGTCCTCAGAGTGGGTGGGGCTTGAGCGATAACCGTGGTGGCCGTGGGCCTGTTGGGGGTAGTACTGAGGGGGGTAACCACGGTAATAGGGGTCCTGCTCTTCCTCTCCTTCCTCCTCCTCCTCATCCACGCCTCCTTGGTCGTTGTTGTAAGCCACTGCAGCAGGGTTGTACGGCTGGTTGTAGGGCTGGTAGCCGCCATGAGGCAAGGGTTGGACTGGGTGGTGGGAATATTCAGGGTCAGTTTGAGTGAATGTTTCTGGATCACCACAGCTAACATAAAACCACCACCACCAATAGGTGAGCATGGAGCAAAGTTAAGGTGGACTTTGGGACTAAAACCACCTTAAATGCCACCACCACCACCGCTTAAAAGCAATAAGGATGCAGTGTTCTAGTAAAAACGTTACAAAACAAGTTGAACAGGAGTTGCACAGGCTGATTTTTGAAGTGGGTTAATGATTCAAGAAAAATCTGGTTTCTACCCAATATTGCCCAGATTTGATCATTTTTCAAGAAATAAAAAGATCACATCTGGGTCACATTAGGGGGTAAAATTTAGATTTTCCGCCCATCTTATATAGAAGAGTTGTTCAGTATTGAATGCAGCCAATCAGCATCAAAGCAACTCATCACTATTTAGCTGATTCATCAGCTGAAAGATGGGATTAGCTTTGAAGAGATTTGAGCTTGAAGAGGGGGGCTGCTGCAGCAAAGCATTGTGTTTATATGAGTATTTGTTGACAGATGGTACTGGGATCAGTGGTGATGATCATCACAGCAGCGTTACAGGGGTTTTGTTTGGTCTTGAGGGAAGGTAAGCTAATCCATTTTTGTCTCTGAGATTGCCAAATGATGAAGCAGCCAGATTAACGATCCAATTAGACCAAGAAAGTTGACTTATAGAAGAAATGAATCCAGTTTCTACTCATAATAAACCACAGACTATCATGTTTCTAAACATTTACGCCAGACCAAAATGTGGGCACAAAGTGGCCTTAAATCACTTGTTCTATTATGGAGCCACCTTGCTTTTTAACTTAAATAAAATGAATACTTGAATAAAACGATCTGAAGATCCTGCCAAAATGACATGTTGGTTGCAAGAGTCATTTGGAAAAACAAAGTCTCTGGAGAAAGGAGAAACACAATTTAAAAACCGCTGCTGCAGGGATGAGAGTTTAAACCCCAGGGTCATGAGTAATTATCCATCTCAAGAAATATGGATTCCTAACTGATTGATTGCTGAGAAATAATTGATCAAACTTCCTTAGTTTCTAGTCTTATGTACAGGGCACAAGAGGAGGAGGAGGAGAGGACGGTTGGAGAATGTTCCTCAGTAATCATTCCCATAGTCCTGTTGAACTTCAGTTGAAAAGGAAGAAAGAGGCAGAGGCAGAGGGAAGGGAACACAGGGAGGAGAAAAAAAAAGAGAATCAGAGAGATGTTACCTCATATTAGGAGGAAAACCCAACGACACCAAAGAGATAAACCTCTCAAACCGCTCTGAGTGAACCCCAGCTATTGGGTTGTGGTTAGAGGTAGAGCGATAAGTGTTGGAATCTGCTTCTCTCTTTTAGAGGAAGAAAATACACACACCCGAGAAATTCTTACAATAAATTTAGCTCATGTAAATATTAAGACATTCATATGAAATGTTTGGAAAGGGGGAAATGTGTCAGATCTCTATTTCTCTTTCTGTACATGAGAAAGGACAAATAAAGATTTCTTAACACAGACAACAGTAGTACAGGAGGGCATACAGAGCACACCAAGAAAAACATGCCCTGTGATTAACAGAGTCAAACATAGTCAATGTTTTTGCAGTTACACACCAAAACTGCAGTGTTTCACTTTGTCAGGAGCCGGGCTACCTTCTGCTACACCCTGTTTTTAGTCTCTATATGCTAAGCAAAGCTAAGAGGCTACTGGCTGTAGACGTATATTTAATGAATGATATGAATAATAAAAACGGGAGCTTTTCCAAAACAAAAATATTTTAAAAGAATAATTTAGTTAATGTTATATAATTACAGATGCCATCTTATCTGCATACAGTTCCAAGATGTGCTTAACTGTGAATGCTGAGTTCTACCTAGGTTAGCTCAAATTTCAACCGTCTTTAAAAAGTAGCAGCCTCTCTGAAAAATAGGGGAATTGCACCTTTATTCTATGCCAAATAGGGACAATTAATTCAACTACATGCAGTAAAGTTACTAATTCCATTTTTAAATAAGAAGTGAAATTACAGTTTTTGATCTGTTAGTTTACTCACAGCCATGTGAACACAGACATTTAACAAATAATGTAACCTTTCAGGGATTTAGTATAGAAAGATTCACAAAGAGCAGGGTACGTAGGAAAATACAAGTAAACTGTAATATCCCTGTAAAAGTCACAACGCCAAAGTAACGGTTAAAATCTAGCTGCTGTGAAAGGAACAATCCTCCCCATACTTTTTTAAATTTTAGAATTGTAGTTTTCCTTTTAAGTGGTCACAGAGGTTGCATTTAATCCTTCCCACAGTTGGGAATAACAGGAAAGACTCTCTTAAGTCATAAAATTAAAATAACATTTGACTGGAATCCATTTATATAAAATGAACCTGGTTTGATGGATGAAGTAATGTCTCATCCATCAGCTACTTCTAGCACATGGTATTTCATTATGACGACTATTAATGTGTAATGTCCTAGCTGAGACAATGGACCCATTAAGCCCTGTAAGGTCCACGTCAGTGTGGATATTCAAAGATGCCCAGTGTGTGTCTCAATGTGTGTGCAATGGCAATTTTTATTAGATGACACAGTTAACTTCTAAATCTATCATTGGAACAAACATAAAGGCCAGATTACTCTCCAATTCTCCGAGAGCTTTATGAGACAATAACTATCTGAGAGCCGGCTGTCACTGTGAAAACAATATTTCAGTGTTTTGTACATATAAAATATATTTTATAAGGTGGAGAGACTGGCCGCAGTTAGACTGTTTAAGCTGTTTATGTCAATAAATGTCTGAATATTAAAAATTAAACAAATAACCAAATGTCTGAATTCATTCTTAGTAGTATAATGCTGACTGTCATTCTTAAGTCTTTTGAAAGTTTAAATGACTGAAGTAAGTTAATGCTCAGTTGCAAAAGGAGAAATAAGGTCTAAATATACAGCAGACAATGTTTTTGTAAAGTCTGGATATTTTGTGTTTTGACTACGTTTGAGAAAATATCCCACTAAAAATGTTATTTTTGTTTCCACTGCCAGAACCTGACTTTCAGTATACCAGTGTGTGCTTTTGTGTTCATTTGTCTACAGCAGCGTTTTCTAAGCCGTTTTTTTCCTTGTTATTCTCCCTTTGGAAGCCGACAAAAAACTAAATAACAAGATTGTCAAGAACATGTTTTTCATTCATTTCTGCTGTGCCAGTGAAAAATGCCAGCTAAACTTTATCTAAACTCTTCCTCTTTTAGTTATTAGACACTAAAGAAGAGCAAGATAGGTTCTTCAGGTTATGAATTTGACATCTTATGTGGCCGCTCGATGTGCATCACCTGTTTTACTTTTTTTGTCATTTTGTACTTGACATAACATAAATCTTGCTGACTCTTAATCATGACAGCCTGCTGGCATCTACTTATGTATCACTCCACATTTTTCTTCATCTTAGTAATGCAAGCTCTCCCTGTAGTGTCTCTGTTCCCTAACAGTTTGGGAACCACTGGCCTCCAGTATGCTGAGAGCATCTCTTGGCACTTCCCTGGTGTGAGAATGTGTGTGTGAACCCAAACAAACTGTTTCAGTTCAGATTAATGTCTTAGAGCATCAACCTACTGCTTAGGCAATTCTTAACTGTTAGTCCCCACCATTTCAGATAGATTCATAAGCAGTATATAACACACTTAAGCAGTATATACAACACTTAATAAATGGTTTATAACACACTAATGTATCAGATGTTTATAAATGTATTTGTCTATAACTATAACACCTTATGTGGGCACACACAGGTGGATGCTGGTGTACAAACAGATAACGAATCAAATATAGTTAAACACATAATATAAAATTTGTTTTCCTTGGAGAAGTTATAATTGTTGACAAACACTTTGTTAATAAACACTTAAAATGTGCTTCTATTGGCTTACAGCTACATTATAGAGAGTTTTAAACTACCTATCAAATTTATGCATATGCATCTAAATGATAAATAATAAATGCTTAAATAGCAGCTGAATGATTTTTACCTCCAACGTTGTATCCAAGACAGGAGTTCTGGTCACAGTATCCCGGTGAGCCAGCTGGTCCTGTGCTACCTGGATTCCCCGGCCTCCCCGGTGTTCCCGGGCTTCCAGGCCGACCGGGGGGGCCCTGGCTGCCTGTCCGTCCTTCACCTGGCAGACCTGAGGATGGAGGGAGAGTCTGTGTCAAAGATGTGCTAATACACAAAGTCAGTCGTCAATATACATTTGGTAAAATGACTCTGGCAGTGTGACATCTGGTGAGAGGGAGGGAAATAAAGTGAGAATGTGCCATCGACATGATTGTTATTTCTGGATAAGGGAGATGATAGTGAATGTCCTGGGGGCAGGAGCAGGAACAACACAGTTCTTAGCTGACATTTAGCCAGAGGCTTCTGTTTTCTGTTTACACAAGAGAAACTACTCTATCAGGACTCATGTCAACAGTAGGCAGAAATATGAAATCAATATTTTGAGGGGAGTACCAAGTGCTAAAATTATTGTCCCAAAAATATTCCAGAAAAGCACAGCGGATGAAGACAAAGTTCTCCTGTATACTTATATACATATATATTTATATATATTTCCTTTTAAATATATTGTGGAAATTTTTTAAACGATATCTGATCATATAAATGTTTTCAGGGAGTTCTGTCAGCTTGTTCTGTGAGTATTGATCGCACAACAGTAAATAGAAAATCCCAGCACTGACATATTTTCATAACACAAACCTCAAACTCCACACAGCGCATGGGGAAATCAATACAGAGAATTTTATTCACGGTCCAAAACGTCTGCTTGCTTTTCTCAGACAAAGATTCAACAGAGAGAAAAGCAGATCCATTAAGTCTCTGTGCTGTTCTATTGTTTCAATATTTGAAACATTTTTGATTGTGTTCGGAGGCAACATTCCACATAGCTAGCTCCAGCTTTGGACACAGCTGGAAAAAAACAAGGACAAATGTTCAGGAGCAGAACAACTTTAAACTGTCATATCCTGAAAAAGCTACATCACCTTCAAATGTTATCTGAGCATCTAGAGGGGAGAGAACGGATTTAGATGTTTTAGCTCATCTGGCACCCTCAGGACTGTGTATTGTCTGTATCTTACCTGGAGGTCCGGGTGGTCCTCGAGGTCCCTGACTCCCAATGCCTGGATTTCCCCTCTCACCCTTCTCTCCCGGCAGACCTGGAAACAAAGACAGTTCAAAGAGAACCACATTAAACTCAAAATCACATCTCACTTTGCTCTTTTTATTCACACAGCTGTTTAAGGGTTTGTTAAGTGTTTGCAAAATTGACCATTTACATTACTTGTCCTTAACCATTAGTCTTTCTACTACTGTATTCGTCTACACCACTACATTTCCAAGGGTGATATTGTACATTTTACTGTACTACTTTTATCTGAGAGCTATAGTTATATATTATAATAGGCTTATAAAGTACATTTCATTTCTAAAGATTAAAACCCTTCCGATATCCATGACTTATTAGCACCTCCATCAGAGAGATTTCCCTATACACTTAGTTGCAAGTAGCTGTTTGAGGCACAAAAGAGGTCAAATTTCTCTGGACCCCTCAGATTTATCTTGGGACTCTTTGGAGGGGGTCCGACTCTTATGTTGGGAACCTTGAATAAACTAACTAACTACTAAAGTAATTAAAACTAGCTCCACCTCAACCAGCTATAATAGTTAAATGCTATGTACATATTGTTGCATTAGTATTAATAATATCAAACTATATCAAAACCTTTTTTTTTTTTTTTACAGATTTACAGTTTAATACTTCAAATCAATTTTGCTCACTTAATTTGGTCTTGATTTGAGTTTGAATGCAGGATTTTTACTTGTAATGGATTATTATCTAAATAATTCTTCCACCACTTTCCATTCCAACATCGGCATTATGTTGCAAATCTTTTGGAGAAACGTGCTGGATAAATGATTCCTGGATGATCAGTCTAATAAAATGTATGTCAGACCCAGAGTCGGCTCTGCGCTGCTGTCCAGTGCTGCAGCTGTTTGAATGACTTAATGGAATATTTTTCATTCACTCTAATATTAGAGAAGCACATAAAACTGGTGATCTGCAGATTTTCTGTCCCGCTGCTTTTATGGCTGTCTTAATAAATTGCATCGGTAAAGAGGAAGTAAACACGAGAAGGCAGAAGAGAAAACATTTTACATTACCTCAAATAAAAAATATATTCTCTACAGTGGCGGTCTCGTGTTGCGATATTCTCTCTTTGGAAAGGCTGCTAGCTGACACAATGCTATTAACCACACACAGTATTGTATGTGGTTAATAATGGTTTCATCTGTTGAGCCTGAGCGCAGCTTTCTTCCTCATTCTGGTATCAGCCTCACACGGACAATCTGACTTAATAATAACATGTCTAATTTTCTTAAGTAAGCCATACATCTTTTTTAATATGTGGCCTACACTAGTTTCAGTTTAGCCTATAAAACAATAAAAAAAAATAACGTGCATGCGTGCATGCGTGCATGGCGTGCGTGCGTGGTGAACCAGTGGCTGCAGGTTATAAATGTTATTGAGGATAATCAAAAGTTTCTGAACCGCTGAGGAGGATATAACCATGCTGGACATTTCCTGACAGCCGTTCGACTGCTCTCAGCTTTCCTAACCCTGTTGCATGTGTAGGCTCATTCGGTATGTGGTCCGTCAGTGTGGGCTGCGTGTTTTAGTGATGAAGATGGAGTGTCATGAAGGCAGGGGGAATGACCTCATGGATACTGGTGTTACTGTCTTCTGGCCTGGATTGAACCTTGTGGGAGCTCTGACCCTCACTGTGAGTCAGAGAGCAGGCCAGACCACGAAAAGCCTCAGTTGGGCCGGTTGAAGCTCCAACTGGAGCCACGGAGACTTTCTGGTCGCATTGTTCTGTTCTTCTCTCAGTAATGGACACCGACTATTGTTGTCAAGGAAAATGCATCACTTTACATACAGTGATGCGTTTTGATTATTTTACAACCACACTGCCCTCAAACACCTGGACATGCTTGCTCTACATTAACATTTATTACAACAGCAGAGGTTTATACGATCACATCATAATAACAGTCCTTATCCAAATAACTGGATATATAACTCATTCAGTGACACCAACAGGAAATGATGGAAGTGAAGACAAAAATTTAGACAGTTATAATAGTGTTTGACCTACTTTTTTGCAAAGGACAAAAAGTTTTCCTGAAGTTCACTTTATATTGTTTTGCATTAAAATGGACTAAAATGTTTTCATCCATTATTTTATTTTTGAACACTGAAGTACGTCAATTGCACTTTAAGGTTAATAATTACAGAGATCATAGAAATCATGGTAAGTTTGGGTTAGCTTATTATAGTATTGAATATTTGTACTGACATCTTGATATCTCTGTTCGCAATTAAAATGATAGTGTGGTCTTCACACTTCTTTTGCATCATGTCTCTCGTTAGAAAAAGTTTTTTAATGATCAAAATGATATAGCAGAAGAGATATCTTCTTGTTTATTCCATGGACTGCTGACCATTTGACTGGTGCTTTATGATAGAAGCAGCTAATGTAGTCTTGAGCTTCTAGCCTCAAGCAGAGATGAAGGCTGAGCTAAAGAGGGTCTGGGAGGCTCACTTCTTTCTAACTCAACAGTGACAGATTTTAAATATTTTCAAACTGTACTTTTCAGCCCAAACCAATAATGACTCTACTGACATCACTCTAATAATTTATCAGGTTTCACACAGCTCCCTCAAAAAGGCTTTACACAACTTTAATGAGGACCTGTAAACAGACGTTTGTGTGTGAATCACACTTCTCATTTTACTCCTTCCAAACCAGGGACCCCTTTGTTAACTGTAAACTATGGCAGAGAACCAAAACGCCTGGGTGTGTCAGGGGTTTAAGGGGCTGACCGTAAACCACAATGTCCCAGGAGTCCACTTAGTGATCTTGTATGTGACCCCCCCCCCCCCTCATTTCCTGTCAGCTCTGTAATAAAGACATAAAAAAATAAAATAAAAGCAAACCCAACGGCCGGATATAATGTGTGTTTTTCTGAACCATAATCCTTTATACTGCATAGTATTTTTTCCCACATTTTATATGTCATCTTATTTCAACTTTTGATTATCACCTGCTCAGCGTGGTCTAATAAACACTCAAATGTTTCTTTACCATTTCTGATGCTAACATAAAATAGCATGTCATCAGAGTGTCTAGATACAACCCAAACAAAGAAGAGCTAAAGATGGACTGTGATCACTCTGTATATTACCGTGAGAATAATATATGTATGGAAATTTCCAAATATATTTTCCTCTGTCAGCCTCTCTCTTGACATGGATGTGCATCCTGTAAATAACTCTTCAAACATCTTCCTCTCTCACCTCTCTCTCCCGGTTGTCCATTCTGGCCGTTGCTACCAGGGAAGCCTGGCCTGCCAGGTGGGCCTTGCTCTCCCTGAGGTCCTGGGGGGCCTCTCCTTCCCGGCTCTCCTGGTGGTCCGGGTACTGTTCGCACTGACACCGACGATTGGCTGGGGATCTGGTTCAGTAAGGAGTTATAGCGAGACAAGTGGCCTGCAAGCAGCAGAGCAGGTAAATGATTTAGAATGAGCTTTTTGAAATTTTAAGAATTTCTTTTATTCATTTTCATTTCTTCCTCGTGATATTGTACTACAAATGAAAGACAAAAGAATAAAAGAAGAGTGAAGAGAAGAAGTGAAGCCAGTAGAGGTCACACAGCACATTTTCAGCAAAGAGATTGTACTCAATAACATGTGGTGTAAAAATCACTGATTACTCACTCTGGATAAGCTGTTCACACACTTGCCGTGCGATTGCACGCACAGCAGCCTGGGACTGCACATCACCCTGAAGAACAAACATGGAGCTCTTATGGCCTGATATTACACAATCACACGGTACCACTTTTCTATTTGGGCAACCACGGGAAAATAAACGCCCAGACTAGTGGTTGATAAATTGGTGGGCGTGTGTTTTGTGAATGTGTTACCCTGCCTTTATTCCACACTCTATATTGGACACAACAGATAGCAAAGTACAGAGTGATGGTAAATTACACAATTAGATAGAAAATGTTCTGTATGTATTGTATTGTATGTTGACTTTAACTGATTGTATGGAGCAACACACTTTGCCTTGATTTTGACCAAGTTTTTAAAATTCTGTGAAGTCCTCCATCTTTTTTTAAATAACTACCAAATTGCTGGAAAACCACTTTAATATAATATTCCATTGAAAAGATATAGATTTTGAGTTGCTTAATTGTCACAAAACCCCTATTGTTGGATTGTTATGAGACTTGTCTTTGAAGATGTTAAAGCGGACTTGATCACACCTCTGTTATAAGATGTATGGTAACATTTAAAAGCCATACACACATCTTAAATCAAAACGTTGTCATTGTTGACTGATGTTTAATGAATTCAACAGCTGGCAATTACCTGATTGCCTTGTACTAATCATTATCATGCAATCATTTGATGTGACATCAAATGTCTATATAGCAAAATATATATTATAGAAAAAAACTTAGATTAACTGTGTACTTTCCCCCTGTTTTATTACCCTAATTATTACACTATAATTTAATGTGAAATTAGTTATGCACAGAGTCCTCCAACAAGAATTAACTGCAGTGAGGTGCGAATGTGCCTAACATTTGTTGAAATAGGGCAGAATAAGGCAGAATTACGGGTTACGATTCAAGTTGGCAAGTAGCGTGTCTCTCAAGCTGCCAGCAGTGATGGCCGGGCTACTGCGTCAGCAAAAAATACAGACCCTGCACTGCTGCAAATTTAAATCACCGATTTGATTTAGTTATATAAACAAGGTTGAAGGAGGAAAATAAAGTGAACCTTGATGCAAAAGATGAAGGAGAAACAGTGAATGGGTGCTGGAGAGTAATTCGGTTTCTTCAAAAGAAGGGTGTGAAGCATCAGCGAGTAAATGTCTTGAGTTTCACGTCAGCAAAATAACAACATTTCCACTGCAAAATGGAGCAGTAAAACTTGATTTCTTCTAAATAGTGGTCGAGGTGTGTGAGTGAAATGACTTACTCGTTCTCCCTTATCGCCTTTGGTACCAGCAGGACCCTGGAACATTAAAGCACAGGAGGAGAATAAACATTCGACTGGGATGTCTACTCAGAAATAGCCCATCTCTCCTGCTCATCTCTCTTCCCCCTTCTCCTTTGTCCCCACCCCGTTACTCTTCATCCTTCTCCTTTCCTTTATGCCACTTAAACACACACAGACCTTTACTTCTCTGATCTAACAGCTGCTATAACTAAATGCATTTACATTGTGTCCAGGTTGTTTGTGTCCTAAAGGCAACACACACATGAGCTTATGTGCCCACAAACAGAGAGCAATGTCTGTGCCTTGGCTTGCTTTCTGCTACTGCCAACACTGGAAAGCACACAGATGCATATCTGTGCACAAAGCACACACACACACAAAAACCTGCCAGGCACATAAAGACTGTGGATGCATATTAGTGTGTAACGCATTGTAATCCAGTGGCAAATAAAAGACAAATATTTCCTGGCTACAGAACAATGTGCTGATATGATGAATATCAGTTTGATGCTGTTACAGCTTTTGAATAAAGGCTTGTTTATCTTGGGGGAAACGTGTCCTTGACCACCGACTTACTGGCTAGCTGAGTGTTTGCGTGTGAGTGTGTGTGCAGGCCTAGCATATCATGTGCATATTATATTGCAGAATCAGAAAAAGTAGGTGCCAACATTTAACACAGCCGCTGAATTTCAGTGCAGGTCTCCTCCACAATAAAAGTCTTCTCCTGGATCTCTTCCTTGTGTCTGTCTGGATCGCCTGAGTCTTCGCGGGCATATAAATGTCTACTGCCTTATCAGGGTGACATGGGAAAACCAATTCACATGGTTGACGGTGCCAAAGAAAGTATCTGGACTTAAAAAAGGCAGCAGTGTCTCTCATAAAAATTTAGATTTCTTTTATCGTTTTATCAAACCTATCTTCCCATAGCCCGGTATATGCACAGTCTGTCAAGTACAGAGTCAGTGTTTTTTCGCTCAAAATGTTTTACAGTTCATCCACAGAGGGAAGTACGTTTATTTCCTGTTCCACAGCACTACAATGTGGACTGATAAAACAGTCACAGGAAGATTGTTGCTTTTTTCTTTTGTAACTGGCAGACATAAGGCGACCTGTTACCAAGTCAAGCAAGATAAATTAAGCCATTGGAAAGCGCATTCAGAAACAGTATTTTGTCCAGGTAAGACACACACTTGGACACATTCCCGTACTCTCAGGACATCATCAAGTGCTACGACAACTTGACAGACTTCGGAGGCCAGCTGTCAATAGAGGTATATGAAATAGTAAACCAAACGTAATCACCGATCCAAATGCCTGGAGGTGGATTTTGCTGCTATCAACAAGGGACATGTGTCACTGTGAAGACTTAGACAATAAGCTACGAATAAAATATGATTTGTTATTTTCCATAGTAGTGAATATTGATCTTGATAGGTAGAGGACAACATTTCCAGATGAATCATGTCATTCTTAAAACAGATCTGTTTTGGGTTTCACATTAGACATGGTGACATAAGCTGAAGAAATTCTAGAAAGTCCAGCTGCTCTGCATCTTTACATGTCTTTTATCTTGGCTTCGATGGTATAAATAGACTGTCCTTGAACAAATGTCTCAGTGGGACAGATGTGAGGCACCTTGACAAAGCTGGTAGGACTGACTTCCATGTCTTAAGGTCAGTTACAGCATGATGAAGCAAAATGCTAAATATCCCTGCAGACTCAAATGGCTACTATTTCAGATAAAAACCACTTGTTTAAGAAGAAAAATATTACCCTGCAGCAGAAACCTGGCGAAGGTTGCAGGGGGCAGAACAGGGACTGAATCAGCAATTTAATGTTCAGGTGAAGTTTGAAACTAAAAGTTTAAGATGTTTGGGAGATTGTGGCTCAAAAAAGTGTGGGCTTCTTTTTTTGTCTCCATTTGTGTGTGTTTGCTGCATGTGCATACATTCATGTCGGGTGTCTGTATCTTCCATGTGAGAGACAGAAGGCAGATGTGATCTCTTACTGTTATTTTTTGTATATGTGTGTGTGTCTTTGTGTGTGTGAGGGGGGGAAGTGTCTGTAAGTGATTTATAGCGCTCCCTCTCTGAGCCAAACTTTGCTGCTGGCCTGTAGAGCTGACCCGAGACTAGATTAGCTGTCACCAGCATCACAGTATCATCTGTTCCTGTTAGCATTATACAAAGTCTGGAACGCAATATCTCCTCTGCATCCATTCCCCGTGCTTTGTGTTTCAGCGTTGTTGTGTCACTTGCACATCTTTCTTCTTCCTTTTGCAGAACTTAACGAAATGTGACTCACTGCAATATTTATTAGTCATCTTGTGAGGTAAGTGTACCAGGATTTGTCTTTTGGATAAAAGACAAAAATATTCTAAAAAAGATCAGCCTTATTAGCAAAATGAACTCATGACAACATGATACATTTGTTATTGTGAGGACTGTGTCCAATACTAACAGGCTGAAGGGAGAACAGGACAAAAAAGGAGCAAAATAAACAATCCTTTAAGCATGAGCTCCTTGTCAGAGTTGGAAGCAAACTGCAATGTTATTTATGATTAAACAAACGTGTAGCTCTGATATTGTTGTCCTCCTGTAATGTAGAGAGGCATGATGGGAGACAAACTTCTACAGAGGAGAAATCTGAGAAGAAGGAAGGAGTGGAGAGGTCATGTCCTCCTTTATTTGTTTTTTGTTTGTTTGTTTAATTGTAAATTTGGATAAGTTATTTCAAACTCTCCTGACTGAATAATGTGTGAGACTAGGCCAAACCAAGCATGTAGTTAAAGTTCCTAAACCTTGTTTGGTTTACATGCAGGTTGGTTGATGAGGTTCAGGTCAAATCGCAGTGAGACAATACAAACATTTTCCCATCCTACACAGTTAAAACTATGTTGTATGTATTTCTATAGAGTTCTTGTGTCTGGAGCAAATTCATTATCAGACTTCTTTTTTTTACACCAATCGTAACAAAATGAAACAAAACATTTTCACTCACAGGCGGTCCTTGATCTCCTTGGGGCCCTGCTGACCCACCAGATCCCGGAGCTCCCGGTGCTCCCGGTGCTCCCTGGGAGAAAGAAAAGATGGAGAGGGAGAAGGAAGGTGACATGAAGCAGAAGGAACAGTCAGGACACATATCAGGGTGATTTGCCAAACAAAACTATGCAGAGATTTATTAGAAAGAAAGACTTACAACGGGTCCAGGAGGTCCTTGCCGTCCCTGTGGTCCATTATTACCCGGCAGACCCTGAGAGAAGCAGAGTACAGTCATTATATTAAATATTGGATGTGCTTTCACAGTTGTAAGTTGAACTTAGATTTGCACAAGCCCTTTCTAAATGGCCTGGAATTTCCTGAATCAGTCTCATACAGACATACATACATCATACATACATACGTACATCACATGCATCATCATCTATCCATCCATCCATCCATCCATCCATCCATCCATCCATCCATCCATCCATCCATCCATCCATCCATCCATCCAAAACATACAGGCTACTGATGGAAACTATGGCACCTGCTACTTTTGTCCAACCTCTAAATCTGCAAAACAAATGCCTCCAATCAAACCTTTGTGTTAGGTTTTTACCTTTAGACAGTTTGCACAAAACACATGTGCATTTTCCTGACAGTTGGCTTTTTCACAATAAGATGTTTTAATAAAAATCTGTGTTTTAATCTGTATGTCAGTTGCCTCAAGGTGCTTTAAACCGTCTCTTCCATTTAATGTCTTTACCATGATGCTCTGATTTGAACAGAACACATGCATATAAAACTGCAGCTTTCTCTTCAAAAGTACATTCATACCTACTGTATGACAATTCTGCAGGTCTGTTTTTGTCAATGTATGACGTATAATAACATGACATATAATAACATGATGATGGCTCTGGTGTATCTCTTTATTTATAGGCCAGTCAAACAAATTCAGTGCTATTAATCCATATTTTGGAAGCTTAAACTCCTTGAAAACAGTTTAACCTGAGGTTCAGCTAATGCATTCATTTTAGCTTGGATGTCTAAAGTTACGTTGTGGTCTCACACAGAGCCTGATGCCCTTTCAACATGGACACTCTCCTTATATGGAGCTCAGTTTACCCTGTAAGGCCAGAAGCCATGTTTTAAAAACAATAAAATCCAGTGTGCCAGATATTGAATAAAAATATGTTAGGTTGAAAAACTCGGAAGGCGCATTAAACACTAATTTTTCCTTATTCAACAAACAACGTCAATAGTACAAACAACAGATGACCGAGAAGGAAAAATCAAATTAGATAGTTGCCAACTCCCCATATTTAGAGTATACATAAAGTGCATTCCTCCACTGTATGGCAGAGAAGGCTAGTCATACTATGGTGAACCCTTAATATCATGGTGGCCTGGGTACGAGAATGTACTGCAAAGATATACGGATCAAGGCAAAAATAAATATAACTGTCAGTGTTTCTTGTACATTGATTTATTTGTGTCACCCTGGCACAATATCAACATTGACTACCACATATAGATTTTCTTTTTTAAAATTTAAAATGGGTTAAAATCTTATTTCTTTGTATAGCAGCACATCGATTCGCTCAGCTCCTCCTTGCCTCGCTCTCAGACCAATCTGTGAATAGTCCCTCCTCTCTGTGTACACTCTGAGCTGGGCTGTCAAGGTCAATATTAACTGCTTGTGCAATCGGATAACATTAATGTTAAAACTTTAACTCTTAAGTTTTTGCTCCCTCAATCCACATAATTTCTGAAATATTTTGAAAGACTCAAAAGGGCTCATCCTGAGGAGGCGCACAGTCTGGACCAGAGGTATTAGCACAACAGCGTACCTATAAACTTCCAAAAACACATGCGGGAAAGCGGAGCAGTTCAACCACTGCTGCTACAGCAGCTGAAGCAGCAAGAGAGGGCCATAGCTGTAGCTAAAGAAGAGTGAGATGTAGGAACAGTCGTAGAAAACACCTGACATGCTGCAGTGGTAGAACCAGCTGGGGCAGAAGGAACAGGTGAGACTGAAGCAGTCCAGGTCAGAAAAACTTTTGTTATTGGTTTGACATAGTGTGAAAAATACTTGTGGTGAAGAACCTTAAGCTGGGGGGCATTGTCTTGCAGTGAATTTTTTGTGAATTGTGAATTTTGTGACTTTCTGACTGGTCGATTAGAGGCTACTGGCTTTAAATCGAGCATGCTGGGTGTTTTCTATGACTGCTCTTCTCTTTTCCACCACTGTTTGCAAACCAATAAATCACAATCAACAGTCAAATAGTACATAAGTCTCAATGATGTCCACCTGAGAGCGTACGTCGACATTAAATACATTTTTACCTTTCAGTTACTTGAAGAGATCCGGGGACTAAAAAGTCCCAGGTACTTTTGGTGGAAAAGTGGTTTTATATAGTCTGTCACATAAGTTTAAGTGAAAAAAGCAAAAAACAGCACCTACCAACAATAAAAGGGAGCCAGATTTGATTATATTTTTTAAGTGAACCATTTAAAGCAAATCTCAGTTTCTCAGTTTTAAGACATCATCATGACTTCTTGATGCATTTACATTACATTTATTCATTTACCTGACGCTTTTATCCAAAGCAACTTACAATTGCTATTTATGTCAGGGTTGCATGCCTCTGGAGCAACTTGGGGTCAAGTGTCTTGCTGTGGGACACATTGGTGTCTCATAGTGGATTTGAACCCAGGTTTCTCACACTAAATGCATGTGTCTTATCCACTGCTCCATCACCACCCTACTGATCCATTGTATGAAAGGAGGAGGGCAGACAGCCTTCCATCTAAAGAAGATTAATCGTGGAGCTAACAATGAAGCAAATACTATAGCTGTCATTTTCTCTGGTTTCTTAGAAAGTATTCTGGACATGTGTTATGTGTAGCTTGTACAATTTTTCTAATCCCATTTGGTGAGACAAAGAGCGACAGCACATCTTGAAGTAGGAAATTCCCCTGTGGCGTATCAAGCTTAGTTAAATTCTCATGGGGATATTTTCCTTCCAAATAAATACACCAAAACCAAGTGTTTGACTACACGACAAAATCAGTATTTATTAAACAATAACATATGCATGAGTTTCTCTGAATAGCTGAGCCAGTGTGTGACATCAGAAAACTCCTCTGTGAGAGTCACTCCGGTGTCACACAGTAAACACTCGCCCTGGTAAACCCATTAATGGGACTCTGGAGATTCCTTAGTTCCTCCCAATATCCAGGTCTCAAAAAGTCACACACTTTTTACTTTGAAATCCCTTCAAACTGAGCAGAAGCACATCTGGAACAAGAAGAAGGTTACAACATTTCCCACTGTGAAGCAAACAAGCATTAGATGTGACACTGGGAGAGTCAGCCTGGTGTCACACTTTAAACACTCCCAATACTGGCTATATTATAATCAATCTTTTTCTATTGGAGGTTCAAATAAGAAATTCAGCCCTCGGCTTCTCTCACAGGAGTCAGGCTCATGAAAATGAATCAGTGCTGTTATATTTTGAGAGCCAGGCTGCAACAGGTTTACGGACTGACCTATTGTCTAAGAAACTGGGGTGAGGCTAATCAAATTCAGATTTTTGTATGCACGCTGAAATACCAACAAAGTGCAGGTTCTTTTTGTGTGACCTCTATAACAATATTGAACTTTTTATTTATAAATGTTTGCATATGGCTATGAGGTGAGCCTGGACACTCAAGTAAAAGTTTAATGAGAAAGGAGAAAATACAATTTTGATGAGAAAAAAGCTAGATCTGCTCGAGTTCCTGAGGTATAAAAAGTTGAAAAAGTTCTGTAAAGCAAGCATCAATGACAAAATAAAGATTTATAACTTTCCTTGATCCATCTCTATTTCACTGCGATATGGACACAGTCCAGGACACAGTCACTGTTGTTTCAACTGTTAACTGGCCACTGCAGCACAGCCTTGGCTCTTATACACCTTGCAAAAAGTTTTGTGCAGTGCGTGTACCTGATGCTGATAAGTTTTACTGCCACTCAACAAAGGGTTATCTGCTTTCCCTGTTCTGTTTTGTACACACTGGAAGATACAGATTAACGCCCCCCTCCTGTTAAAGCTGGGGTGGACAATTTGTTTCAGAAGCATTTTTTGTTATATTTGTTGAAATTCTCTTTACACCCCATCAGCAATCAATGAATCACATGCTCTGACACAAAAATGAAAGAAATCCGGTATCTATGGTTGTCGCGGGACTGTAATAAGCACAACCACTCCTGTCATTATGACTGAAATGATTGGCTGGCCTACTTGCCTGCCTGCGTGCACTCAGGGAGGCCTAAGGGGATGAGATGGGATTTTTTCAGTTAGATACTTTCAAAATCTGGTTGTCTCTTGGTAGTTTCTCTAAAGTTGCCTAGCCCAGCTTTAACTGGCAACCCTAAAAAGTAGCACAAGCATTTCGAATGAATATTCATAAAAATAAGCTGCTTCTTCTTCCTAATTGCTGGTCTCAGTTGGCTAAATTCTACTTTCTATATCGCTGTCAAATGAACAGTGATAACAGAAATTGCTGTTGCATTGATAACATCTTGTGAATTGATTCTCATCAGTATTCACTGCAATCCCCTTACCTACCGCTTTCAATGCATCCACTGGGGGAAAAAACTAAACAGAAAAACATTTAGAAGGAATTTAGCCTGAGCACACTGCTGGAAACAACAAACGCTAGTGTGACGCTGCAGTTATTCTGTAGCAATGACAATGCTTTAGATGTTTCGTGCATCGTGTATGGAAACAAAATTATAATTAGCTCTTTGTGATTCTACAAACATTTCTATTGTGCAATCTTCTTTCCAGTCATCTCTACAACAATCACGGATATAAAACACACAACAGATTGGTAGCATCTTGATGAAATATGGATGTGCAAAGTCATAATCAGTGCTGCAAAGGGGGATGACTCCCAATTTATAGCACCTAAATCGCTCCCTGATTAGTAATTTCACATGATTACATTAAATAATCATATTAGTAATATGCACTGTATTCCGCAAGTGTGGAAGTCTGACAGTACGGGCTGGTAATTCTAAAATGTGAGCAGGACAGGATTCAGTAAACAGCTGAAACTTTGTAAACCGTATTTTAAAAGAATCAAACTGTGAAGCTGTTTTTCTATCAGTTTTTACAACTGGTGTAAATGTCTTGTATTGGTTAACAATTGGATTGAATGGGACCTGACTGACAGACAGGGCCGGATTCAGCCAGCCCCACTAGGGGGTGCAGGTAGAATATCAGGGGGGGCAAGTCATTTAACGGAACATTTAAATTTGACAAATATAGTGATTTGATTTATATTGTGATATATATCGATATGGCCAGAAATGAAAAAATATATTGTGAAATGAAAAAATCCTATATCGCCCAGCTCTAATCTGTCAGCTCCTTTGATCCATTAGATTTGTCTTATAGGTTTTATGTTGGATGCCCTTCCTGACACTACCCTCTGCATTTACCCCGGGCTTGGGACCAGCACAAATAGGACACTGGCTTGTGCCCTGTTGAGGCTGCATTTATTTTTTTTATTTATTTATTTTTATCTGTCTGTCTGTCTGTCTGTTTGTCTTCCTGTCTGTCTTGTCTGTCCATGTCTTTTTTCACATGGTTATTCACATGTCTGTGAAGCTGAGCTTCACGTTTCAGTCAGTCACTGCAGAGGACTGACTGAGGCTGCTCAGCACTAGTGAATATAAGCGCGCTGCACGCATGCCAAGAAAAAACAGTCAAATGTTTTGAATTAAAACCATAGACTGTAAAAGATTAAAACAAAGGAGAAGACAGCTGCTATGTGATCACTGATTGGTTCCTTCTAACACAGCGTGCACATGCGCAAGCTCATTCATGTCTATGTTCGCTGGCGTGCAGTCAACGGAATGTGCTGCTCCTCTCAGCCGCTCACTGACTGAACAGACGCAGCGGGGAAGTAAGACCTCACACTTGTAGTACTGGCGATATTTGGAATTTTGAAAGTTGCTAAGGTTTGTCCAAAAAGTCGCTAGATTTATCGCTCAGTGGCGGTTCTAGACCAATTTTATTGAGGGGGCCAGACTGGGGCCAGTTGTTTTGCCAGAGGGCCCATTCAATCGGAGACAAATGAGACAAAGGAAAAGTTCAATCTTTCAAAATGTCCTGTTTAGTATATAATGTAATGTTTTAGTATGTTTCCGTAACTTACAGTTATTTGTTTCAGTAACAGGATCTTTTCAGTAACTTAGTTATATATTTATTAAATTACATTACACAAAACAAAACATTCCTGTTAGACCAGTAGGCCACTGTTATGGCTTTTTGTGTATGAAAAGTGCTGTTTAAATGCAAAGCATTATTAAATTGTTGTGATAATAATTAAAATTTCCGGCAATATCCAAAGGCTGTCCATGCAATGGAAACATGGATTACAAGGACAAAATATTGTCTACAATGCTGCATTCAGTTTAATTTTGTCGCAAGAAGATACGTTACTATGGTTACTGTAGACCAGGGCTGTTCAATTATAAAGTTAATTGGGACGGATTTTAAAACCAGGACACAGAGATGGGCCGGACATTTTCTCAGGAGTTGGGATCATTAAGATTTTATTGACACACTTGTATTGGTAATCCTTATTGGTTCAGTTCTTTATTGATGCTCTTATCAGTCCTATTTATTACTAAATAATTAAATATATTATTTAAATTTTTGTTGTTAGGATATTCAGGATTTACAGCAACAAACAACAAACAAATTTAACATGTCAGTAAAATAAATATTATTATATATTAACATATATAACATATTCCTGACATCAACATACTGTGTGAAGTTTAGAAATGATGAACAGCTCAGTCCCTCCTGTCCTCCTCCTCCCGCTGCTGCTGCTGGTTTGTCTCAGCCACCAGCTGAGTTTATAATGTGCTAATTTTAATATACAGGTAAACTAAGCTGAACAGTTACTAAAGACAGACAGATTTCACTTCAGCTTGTTTTTAACAATAAGCTACAGCTGAACCAGCGCTGTGCCTGTGTGAAACCTAAAGACAGCTGCAGCGGTAAAATAGTTTTATTGAACCACATATGTACACTAACGAGAGGAGGAGTCATCAAAGTCATAATGTCCACTGATCAGCTGGCTGACTTCGTTCCGTGTGCGTGTGCGTGTGTGTGGAGGCGCTCTGCAGACACACAGAAGAGCGGAGAGGCTGCAGGTCCGACAGTAAGTGTTGAGCCTTGATTGGCGGTTATCGGTACAGCATGTGAAACTCAACAGAGATGAGAAGGAAAGGTTCAGCCTACAGCAGCTCACTCTGTAGATAGGTTCATACACTGTACATGTAGTGTAGCTACTTTCGTTGTCATATGTTAGATCATATGCTGGGCCACATGGAGGTTGCATCGGGGCTTCGGGCGGCCCGCGGCCGCTAATTCATTAGAACTGCCGTAGACTTTTCGTTCAGAGGGGGGGGGTCCGAGGGCTGTGTTACAGGGGCACTGGCCCCTGCTAGCCCCTCCCCAAAATCGCCCCAGTTGTCGCTAGTCGCTTTTTTGAAAAAATGTCACTAAAGCGGTCTGAAAAGTCGCTAAAAATTGGCAACACTGCTCAGCAGGTTCACCACAAGCCGGTGAAGCGACTGGCCACGCCCTCCCTATGCATCTTCCAATCAGTAGCTACTTTGAATGAGGGACAGAGAGCAGAGAGCGCTCACTCTGACCATTTTTCTTGAAATATTTTTTAAATTTGGGATCTTTGCATGCCATCACGTTTGGGGGGGCAGTCACGGCATTTGGGGGGGCATTGCCCCTCCTTGCCCATGCCTATATCCGGCCCCGCTGACAGATGGTTTTTACCCTAATACAACCAGTAGTAGTAGTAGTAGTAGTAGTAGTAGTAGTAGTAGTAGTAGTAAAATCTTTATTTGTCCCTTTACAGGGCAATTTAAGTAGCTTCGACCTCGCAAACATACTAATTTATAAAAGACAGCAAAACATCACAAACATCACAACAACCTCAAAAAAAAGAACACACACAGGAACCCCGGGCATTTATGAATCTTCGTATAGCTACTATTTAAAATTCACAGTACATTTTCTTTGTTTCAAATAAGTATTTACACTCATCACTGCGTTTGAAACAAAGGACTTAGAGGCTTTAGTGGTCTTCCACTTGGGCATTCTATATCGCTTTCCTGAGGGAAGCAATTCAAATTCTAAAAACAAAGTGTGGGATGTATCCTCTAGGATAGTTAAAGACTTCCTAAGAACATTTCTCTCACACAAAGCAGACAAACCCAACTGAACAGATCCTGTAATCTTTGACCCTAAATTAATAATGTGCTGCAGCTGGGATCTGCTTTTAACATTTAATCCATAAAACCAACAGATCATAGTTCCCAATTCAGGTCTGAAAAGTGAAGCCAATGCTGAAGTGTGTTAACTCTGCATTCTTTCTAATGACCAGCAGGGGGCGTCTCCTTTGTTTGTAAAAAGAAGTCCGTTAAATAATCGTAAAATGACCCTGCTTCTCACCTGATTTATTACCTCCGTAAAACACTTTCCTGGAATCCAATGGTCGAGATTGTAGGCAGGGTGCAAACTACGGGGGCTCCTCTTAAAAAGCTCCCGTGATGGATCATGTGTAAATAGATTTTTATAGGCAATGTATTTGTGCTTTAAAGAATTATTTCCATGATTAGAGAGGCTGCTGTCAGTTCATGTTCACTGATCCTGTTGGATTGTCGGGAGATTCAAATAATCAATGACATTATGCTGGTGTACCTCGTGCATAAATGCCCACAGCGATTTTCTCATTGGGGAGATATGCTAATAATCAGAAGGTTAATTTTTAAGATCCACCCAATCTGCGGATATAACTGCACATCACTAGAACCCACCTATGCAGCACATCTAACTATATAAGAATAATGCACCAAAAGCAGTGAAAGTAACTCAAATGTAACACAAAAATAGTGTAAAGCATTACAATTCAGGGACAGTAATATTGTAATATAACTAATTACTCTCAAATGATCTTAACTAATAATCAATAATGTATTAAATTTTGGAAGTAACTTGCCCAACACTGCTGCTTAATGAGTATTATTGACAATGGAAGATAACAACTGGTGGCTAGTTTAGTGGTATCCTAGAGCTAAAAGAAGACACACACTTTGATATTAATTAATTTGTTTGTAAAAGAAAGTAAAATTCAGATATTATATATCATCAAAGCTGCAATGCTCCACATGTGATAGGTAAGGACAAAACCTTGCTCACTATGTCTGCGGGTTTTTGTCAGTAATCAATATACAAGTAATCAAATTCTGGCTAGAGAGAAGATTAGAATTTAGAAAGAATTTAGCACAGATGTCATCTTACAATGTTATTGGCACCTTTAATTAAACTAAAACAGAATGTGAGTTAATGCTTTTCTTGCTAAATGTTCATGAACTCCAAAACTATCTGGCATTGTGAGAAGAAACTCCAGCCAACACACAAGTGTCCTTCCTTCAGGACACTTCTTCTGAAAACTACCGCTGAGGGGATGAGCGTCTGGACCCATCAGCCAACAAAGAGACAGCAGATGGATTAGGCGTAGAGTCTTTCACCTCGGCAAGAGCCGGGCCAGGACAAAGCTTTTCTGTTATCATGTTACGTATTTGGATAAAACCTCCTCTTTCTGCTTGTCGACACATTACGCGCTGGCTGCATTTCTGTTTTGGTATTTACAGCCGAGTTGGGTATTGTAAGGCCTGATTCCTGTGTCAGCATCAACTACAGCCAGCTGGTATTACAGAGCCCTTACAAATGGGATCTTATCTATTGTGAATGTGTTCAAAAGATGGGCAGTCTATAGCGGAAGACTTGTGTGAAGATGAAAACACATAAAACCAAACAGACAAACACAGCTGGACACTTAGATACTTTACACAGCTGGAAAAGTACCAAGATATTTTCACAGGAAGAAGATTGTGTGTTACTAAAAGCCCATCTAAAATATCACCTGTTATGTTTTCAACTTTTGCATTGTCAACTTTCACATCCAATATTATTCAAAGGTGTTATTATTACACATCTTCTTGTCACCTACCTTTAGCAATAAATGTTTAGTATCTGGGGAAAAAAATATCAGATGTGCTTCACAAATCGCTGATTGTAGATTACAGTTTTGAAAAACCATTGATCGTTGGAGTAGCAACATCAAGCAAATGTAACGTACCAGATTACCAACAAATGTCAAGCTGTGTTTTTAATTAGCCCCCACTTGGAGAGTAAAAACATGTTTTACCTCTTTTACCTTTACCCTGATTCCTCAATATATTTTACTTTTTTTTTTTTTTTTACAAGGATAGAAACCTTGTTTAAAATATGCTGCTACATGTATTTTCTTCAATTTCCAAATGGTCTTTTTCATATCTTAGAGCACCCTCTTCAACTAGTCAAGATGGTGTCATTATCTTTATTTCATATTATTCAAACATATACTGTATAGTACAGCATGTAGCGTTTATCTTGTCCAGTTGTTTATTGACACAAAACCAGCTGCCTTAGAGAAAGGCTCATTTTGTACATACAACATCCCCTCTACATATACTGTACATTATAGATATTATAGTAGAACAGATATATGCATCACAAAATCACTATACCATACTGCATATCGGGGGTTTTCAAAGTGTGAGGCGGGCCTCTGTTGGGGGGCTCCAAACAGTTTCGGAGGAGGCTCAGTGAATGGAAGTGAAAAAATATTACATTACTTACTGCATTAGTTTTTAAAATGAGATCACACAGAATAGCCTACATCTGTGAGAGTTCAGAGATAAAGTAGTTTTTGGGAATTGTTTTCCCCCCACCAGAGTCAGAAACGAATAAATGCCTTAGGCCAGACCTTTTTTAACACTAGTTGGTGTGGTCAGAAGTTATATCAAACAGCAATATTAGGCTATTTTGGCTCAAATGTTGAGTGTCTATGGGATCAAATAATAAAATCACGATCCCATAGGCATCCAGGAATTGAGTGAAACTTACCAAGTAAACTAAAGATGTGATGGGGGGGTGCCGTTTCCCAAACTTTGTCTGAGGGGAGGCCCGCAGTCTCAGACTTTGAAAACCCCTGCTGTATATTACCCAAAAACCACCGAAGCACACAGTGTAACAGTAACCAATAGAGATAATTTCAGTGTATTATCTTACCCTTGCTCCTGGGGGACCGTCTCTACCAAGGGAGCCCGGCCTTCCAGGAACACCCTAAACAAAAGACAAAGAAGCAGGTTTCAATTACTATCACAAGTCTGACTGTGGATCACATACAATATAGCACATTAGTAAAGATATAAATTGAAGAATAGCAGCATTTAAACTGCAAATGAAATGAAATTCATAACAATTCAGTCAAATTCATGACAAAGCTGCCACTCCTTAGGATCAGGTTATTTTTTTATTCATTCTAGCCCATTACAGTGCAGTCATTTTAAAGGGTATTTAATCTGCTAAATTACATGCATAACATAATACACTACAAGGAATCTTTTTTCTCATAATAATTAAAATGCACATACACATTCAACCAAATTTTAAAACAGATAAGGGTTTGCTGTCTTGTTCAGCGATGATTTGACAGCAGTGGTCATAAATTTGATTTGTGGAAAGGACCAAACTCTAACCTTCAGGGTACTGGACGGTTTCTAAACCAGCAGGCCACCCTGCTGCTCCACCTCTCTGCAGGTCAATGCTCACGGCCGATTCCAAAATACTGTCATAAATTAAGTGTTGAGGTGATTTATCTCTGCACTTCAGTATTTGCAGAGAGCTCATAAAACAGGACAGTTAACACTGTTAAAGGTTCTACAAATTACAGGACAGGGTCGGACAGGCCAGACATAGTATGATTAACGATGTGCCATTGTTTAGGTTCTCCCAAGACATTGCAATAATATCTCTCCTGCTGCTTTCACATGTGTATCTACAAACTTCAACACACACACACAAACACACAAGGAGCAGGGAAGTAAGCCAGTGCAGCTGCACAAAAAATACTGAGACTGAGGAATACACTGCAAAAGTATCCATCTTAAAATGTAATTTCTGTCTATAATTGAGTCCTAAAGACCGTGAAAAAATCTGCCAGTGCAGCAAGGCTATTTCAACTACTTTCAAGAATTTCATAGAACTTATGTCTTTAAAGACATAATGAGCAGGATTTTCCTTAATAAACAATGTTTAGACAAAAAAATCCCTCTCAAACATCACTTACGAACCACTAGAATTGTGTAGCCATGTCAGTATCTGCAGAGACCCTGTGCTCTACCTGTATAATTTCTCATTATTTTGCTGTGCGCAGAGCATGTGCTTTGACCACATTCACACAAAATCCAGCAATGTGGCACCTTCCCACAGGGTTGTGCGGAGGTGTGGCCGTGTTTATCTGATTCACTGCTCTGTTCTCTCTAACGCTGCTTAAAGCTGCTCCCTCTCTACATTCACTCTCTTGCTTGCATTCACCAGTGCTGCTCTCACCTGTTGAGCCAGGGAGGAGGGGTGAACTTTCAATCGTGTGTTCACAAACAGCAACTGACAAATCCTACTCAAATCACAAAGAATCATCAAGAAAAATGACGCTTGATATGAGAAACTACACGAAACAAGTTCATTTGCACTGGAAACCGTTGAAATATTCTCACTGCACTGACAGATATTGTCAATTTAAGAATTAAATTACATCCTGAAATGACTTACATTGGTAACACCATATTTTAACCTCCACACCTTTCTCTATTTAGCTCTTATAAGCAGAATACAAATAATTAATACATGTTTATAACACACTATAATCTAGTTATAGGCAGACATGAGCACAATGTGTGTATATTAATGTAGTCAACAACTATAAGTCCTGCAATAGCCCCAACAAAATCAAGACCATTAAAGTCCTGGCTCCACAATGATACAATAAGCTCCCTACTGAAATCAGGACAGCAGAAACTCTACACATTGCCCATAAAAAACAAAAAACAAAACTCTTTCTCTATCGTTTATGATTTCTAAACCATGAAGCAGTTCAGCGTATTTGATCAAGTTGATGTATGTGCATGATTGTGCCTGTTCTTGGGTTTTATCCTCATTGTTAAATGCACTTATTGTAAGTATAAAAAAATATAATGTGTTGTAACTTTTTAATATTCATAATTCATATGAAACATTTAGAATTATTAATAGCTCATAAATGATAAAAATGTTGAAATAAAACATTGCAAGATTTGTTAGTGTGTAGTGAGCTGGGTTAGGGTGGGGTCTCAAATCACTGCCACACAATCCATATTTCTCAGATAAAACAAAAATAATTACTTGATAACACACCCACATGCACACTGATAAACAGAAAGAAAGCGAGAGAATTGAGAAAGAAGGACAAACATGCAGTCTTTGCTATTCATTGCAGCGGCATATTTCACTGTCAAATTGAAACTGAGGTGGAAGGGACGCCGATGACAAGGTTACATTATATTTACTGCAGCAAGAGAGAGAGAGAGAAGGGAAAGAGAGAGAGAGGTAATTGATGTTTTAGAGTTGTGAATTTCTCTGTGGTCCATCGTATATTACAACAGGACCCTGGAAGCTACAATATTGCCGCACTGAGCCACAAACACACACACACACACACACACATTCCTCTCTCTGACAAAACACATTATTACCCAGTAACATAGTGCTGCACAGGGCAGCACTACCAGCTTTTATTAATAGGGTATGCAGGGAGAGAGAAAGCCAGCTAGTGCTGCATCAGAAAGTGTTGCAGCTCTGGGTGAGCTGGTCCAGAAACTCGTTGTTCTCTGCTTATATGAAGAGGTTACTGCTTCTGGGAAAAACTTTTGTGATGAAAACAATCGGTAGAAATTCAGAAACCCTTTTGCGTATTACTTCCAATCAGCGACTGCATTCTGGTCTCATCAACTCCCAAAACTCTCAACAAAAGGAACTGATTCACGAGTCATTTGACAAGCCAGGCGACTGCATATAAAAATCCCAAAAGAAAAGACAATAATCATCAGGCACATGGTTATCAGCATGACAACAAATTGTCTTTAAACAAGACACTGAATCTTGGCACCTTGCATGGCAGTCTCTCCTATCAATGTATGCATGTGTGTGAATGGGTGGTGAATGTTTGCATGTGTTTTAAAGTGCTTTGAGAGGTCGATAGACTAGAAAAGAGCTATATAACTGCAGTCCATTTACCATTATTGTCATCAATGTAAAATGTTGTCGTACAAATAAGACCATGTTGACACAAAAAGACTTTCTAACATGGTTGTCAAAATATAAAAAGTGAAACAAAACTCTGAAGAAGGGCTGGAAGAACATTTACTCTTTCTCCCTCATTGAGAAATTCTGGATTTATGAATGCCTGTCCAGCACCGCCGCTTGTGCAAGGTTAATGCAGGAAGTCAGGATGGGCACTGTGTTCAGGTCACAGTTTCCTCTGGAGGCGTGGGTTTGAATCCCACTTCTGACAGCTAGCTTTTCAGTCGAGCAATTGTCACAGATATTATGAGTGGCAGCTTAGTCTGTAAGGACTTGCGCTTTGGTCCCTGGTGTAACTTCAAGCCCAGAGATAAGGAGTGTGGACTGGTAACAGGAGAGGTGCCAGTTCACCTCCTGGGCACTGCTGAAAGAATCCTTAACCACTCACGGCTGACCTCTCTCCATGTGTTGTTGTGTGTAAATAGGTCCTGTTTGTGTGTGTATGCCATCCCTGTGTGTCTTTTATGAAAAAGTAGTGCGCATCAAGATGGCAAGCGTTACAGGAGAGAAGATTTAGCCATAAGCTACATGTTTGAGCCTTAGTCAGACACAGATCATCAGAATGAAAAGTGTAGTCAGCATCTTCAATTTATGTTATGTGTTAGCTTGTGGCTGTCACAGTGTTGGTTGTGAAAATATCTGCTGCAATGTTACAGAGTGGTCACAGTGTCACATTGTTATCACATAGTAGATAAGCAAGGAAGCTACAGGATCCGGTTTACATCCAAAAATTGCACACTCAACCACGTTTGCTGTCAAAACTTTCATTACGCTATTACAAACTCCCACTGTCTGCACTGACAAGTCTGCTCTGCGCTGGAGGTTTCAGGTTTCTTTGCTGGTGGCAGTTGCTAGACAGCGATTCCATCCATCCATCTATCGTCAACCGCTTATCCTACGTACAGGGTCGCGGGGGGGCTGGAGCCAATCCCAGCTGGCATTGGGCGAAAGGTGGGGTACACCCTGGACAGGTCACCAGTCCATCGCAGGCTAGACAGCGATTGCCTTTTGAATTTGTTTCACACCAAATGAAATCTTGTCTGGGGTACGTTTGAATCTCAGATTTTAGGGAAGTGTATGGACATCTCCTTCAGTAGAGGAACATGAAACCACCTCTCTAGTGACAAACTTTTACAGATTAAAGTCAGTAATGTCAAACTTTGACATTTTAGGGGACATTAACATAAGAAAAACACATTTTCAGAGGTAATGAATCAACATTACTACCCAGCCACTAAATCTACTCTTAAAGATTAATAAAGACACCCTGTAGAGGGTGACCACCATCCTTAAGTACAGAATGAAAGTAGAGGGTTATTAAAGGAAATCATTGGAAAGTGACCATCCCATCGTACTACAGCGTGCTATGAAGGCAGATCAATGCATCAGTTTGACATGATCTGTGATCAGCAGATGGGAGCAGTGACTCAAACAAGTTGTGCTCTGGTGCGGAAAAAAAAATAATAGTGCTCCTTAATGCTGGCTGTGGGAGCTGTCTCTCAAAATCAAAACTTTGCACTGTCAGCTCCAAATGGAGTGCTTTACTGCAGCTAAATCTGGCTATAATGAAATTTAAAATTAGTTTATTGACTCGTCCTCAGAAATTTCTTATACATACACCGATTAGTGTTGTAGTATTTTATCCCAGGATGCAGTGAGGCAGAATGAAAGATCTGGACTTTCTAAACAACAATGAGTTTAGGTGCTAACCGATGACATGAACATTGACAAACAATATTTACATATTAGCGCATATTATAAATTATATTTGTTCTTTTCTAAGAATCTATTATAGGCAAAACATGAAGTCAGATCGGTTAGCACCTCTGTGACATCCTCTAGTGAATCTGGGCTCAGAGCCATACTGGAGTTCACCATGTTATTTAATCTGTTCTGGTCCTCAGACAACACAGCGATGCACAACACCAGCTGATGCATCTAAATAAAAACTGTGTGTGTAAAAGGTTTCTCAATGTTTTCTCAAAAAACATCCATCCCGGCCACTACAAAGGACTATAAAGGAAAGGCTGTATTTGTGTTCTTTTTCCAGTTCATAAACTTGATGGAAAAGTATTTGTAGGACAGACCTGTGCTACCTCTACAACAGGCGGATAGTGCTGCATCAGGATCTACTTTAACTCAATGAGCTGGAGCTGAGATGGAGCTGAAAGAGGTTTTTAGGGATGCTGGCTCCCACATTCTCCACTTTCAAACTATTTGGGGAAATCACTTAAAGCAAATTCAGAAAACAATCTACGAGAATGTATGAAGCTCCATGGAAACATGAGCAAAATGTCTGTTTTTGTGGTTTTTAAGCTCTAATGATCAAATTTCATGATTATGTCATGGTTCTGAGTTTTGTATTACCTGTTTTATTGTGTATACCTTTCCTCTTGTGTCTGTATTCACCTCACTTTCTGTTCTTTTGGTTCTCCCACTTTTGTGATTGTTTGCTCCAACCCAATTGGTTTCATCTGTGTATTGTTAATCACCTCCCTCTTGTATATTTAATACAGTGTCTTCTCTTTGTTTATTATCATTTGTCCTCGTTGTCTCTCAAGGGTCCTGGCCCTATCTCTAGTGTTTCCCTCTGTGTTTTCCCATTTGCCTTGTTAGTTGGACTTCCTTTTAGACTTGTGAACTTTTAATTATTCGCCTGTGCATAACTGGATTTGTTGGCCTTTAATCTGGACTGCCTACCTGTTTTTATACTCTTGACTGCCTCATCTACTGTAAGCCTGTACCCTTTGGTTCGCCTAATTATTAAAACTAAATATAACCGTCCCTGCTCTGCCTGCTGTCTTGTGCTTGGGTCCAAAATCTCCTGTTGTCTTGCTTGTGTCTGCGCTTGAGTTAAACATGACAGATAATAAGGTAATCAGCCAAGACAGTAAAATTGATTGATAAGAAATAGGAAAATTATCTCTGCAACATAGTATGCCAAGGCTTATTCCATATAGCCATTAAAAGTTATAGACTCTCTTAAGGGTTATTTTGCAACTCACTCTTGACAGATTTGTCATTTATCCCCTATTAGTCTATTCTCTAATACACTATATTGCCAATAGTTTTGGGTCACCTGCCGTTACATGCACATGAAGGTTGATGACATCCCATTCTTAATCCATAGGGTTTAATATGGAATTGGCCCACCCTAAACATCTTTAATTCTTCTGGGGAGGCTGTCCACAAGGTTTAGAAGTGTGTTCATATGAATTTTTGACCATTCTTCTAGAAACACATTTGTGAGGTCAGGCAAACCTGCTCATCTATGTCTTTATGGACCTTGCTTTGTCCACTGGTGCAGAGTCATGTTGGAACAGGAAGGGGCCATCCCACAAAGTTGGGTACATGAAATTGTCCAAAATGTCAGGGAATGCTGAAGCATGAACAGTTCCTTTCACTGGAACTAGGGGGCCGAGCCCAACCCCTGAAAAACAACCCCACACCATAATCCCACCTCCACCAAACTTTACACTGGGTACAATGAAGTCAGGCAAGCACCTTTCTCCTGGCAACAGCCAAACCTTGACTCAACCATTGGATTGCCAGACAGAGAAGCGTGATTGGTCACTCCAGAGAACACGTCTCCACTGCTCTAGTGTCCACTGGTTGCATGCTTTACACCATTGTATCCCACGCTTTGCATTTCACATTGTGATGTAAGGCTTGGATGCAGCTGCTCTGCCACGGAAACTCATTCCATGAATCTCTCTACGAACTGTTCTTGAACTAATCTGAAGGCCACACAACGTTTAGAGGTCGGTAGCTATTGGGGATGAGTATTGCTACTTGATGCCTTTAAGGTATTGACCGAAACAGTCCAGTGTCGAGTAGTAATGAAATGTCTCCAGTCAAACCAGTACTTCATTTAATACTTTTTGTAACCAGATCGCCGCAAAAAAATTTTATGGTTTAGCTTGAAGCTTGCAGCTTGCTGTCGTTTTTGGAGGTTGTGACTCACCAAAAAAGGAAAAAGCACCTGCGGATATCTTTCAATTCAGTTTATTGATCGAAGTTAACAAAATCATTTACCGTTGTTTACTTTCAACAAAGAATCAAATAATAACTTCGTCACAAAACTGTTTCACTCCTCTCTCATTAAAAAAACTTGCAAGCTCTAGTCTTTTCCCATATAATACTACCCCTGAGGATGACCTAATTAGTATGAGGAGGATGTGATACATTTTCCCAATAGTTATTTGAAACAAGAAAAAACAAAAAACAAACAGAGTACTCTATTAGTATCAGCATCACTTTAAGGGTACTGGTATTGTAAAATTTTAAACAATACCCAACCTAATTGACCTTACATAATTCCCTGTATTGCTCTACCACACTTCAACCTGAGCAGAGGTCTAACTATGTCAGGAATGGCTCTGCCTTCTTCCCCATCCTCTCGTTTCTTGCGTTTTCCCCTTACTTGCTGTCTTTGTCTGTCTCTGTCAGTCTGTGTGTGTTGTGGGTGTGCCTTCCTGGCTCCCTCTCTCCGGCTCCGCACCTGCATCTCGACTCACCTAAGGCTCATCAACAATCAACCCACTCTGTTAAAACCCTGGCTCTTCAATCACTCCCTACCAGTTCGTCAGTTAACCTACTGTTGTAACATGCGCTACAGCCTTTTGAGTTTTAGACAAGTTTGGAAACACTGCCTGCCAGCCTGGAGAGAGCCCTGTCTTTGCTACTACAATCCCAAAGAAGCCAGAGATTCCCCCTCCGCCCAGCTTGTTTGCGTCCCTCCCAATCCTGTTACCTGTGTTCTGAATAAACCTGTATAAACGCTCATCTGCCTCCTGGTCCACTTTTGAATCCTTTAGACTGAAACCTAACAAACTAAGCAGAATAAGTAACAGCTGTGAGGGCGTGCCAGGCCTTGAAAGTAACAGCTACAAGTGTGTTTTGCAAGCACTGCAATGTGTCAAGAAGGGTAGTTTTACTGTACTGTATTCCTACAAAAGTTCCTACAGAATAAGTAAAACTGAGAACATTGACTCCGTCCTTGTGAATGTCCAGGGCTCCCAGTAGAACACCATTTAATTAATTCAGTTTTACCTCTGATTGGTTCACTGCACAATAATGGAGACGTAGGCAATCATTATTCACATCTCAATGATTCCATTAGACCGCTCTGTATCCGCGTGTACGTTTGTGTCAGTGACAAAACACTCCACATACATGCACAGTGCTACTTGAACCCTTTATATCCACACCTTCTCATTTCTTTCCATTAACTCTCACGACCTCTCACTGTTTCACAAAACTGTACAAATACAAGCTGTCATAGTATATTAATACATTTTACAGACATTATACTGTACAGTATTTTAGCTGCATGTTATGCAGTTTAGACTGAGAATCTATACCTGTGTCATGGCCCTTTACCTTTAGGAAAAAGGTAAAAGAGTATAGTATACTGTGTAATCATTTCTGTTTTTGTTTGCATCATTAGAACTGGGAAGTTTTGTTTGCATCATTAGAACCGGAGTAATACAAGATAAAAACAGCACTAACATCACTAAAATGCAGTAACTGCATAATTTGGTTGTGAATAACCTATGATACATAGCATCTGTGTCATAGTTGCAATAAAAATATGAATTTCCATGACTAGACAACTATATTGAGTGAAAGTTAGCTGTAGGCTGCCTGAGCAAAAACTACTCATTTTACCTAGCTGCAATCTGAAATTAAATAATATCAATTTTGATGAAGCAGCTTCTAAAGTCAGTTTATTTCCCACGAGGCAATAGTTAAATCCAATTGTGATGAAGAAATCCCCCCCACCCCACGCACACACACCAGCTATGCTCCTACTAAAGCTATGTAACTAGCTTAATTGAGCATCAATAATCATCAAACTATCAATCTCAGCTTTAGACTCTATGGTATTCATGTTATTTAGTTTGGTTAAGCTACCACCATGTTTAGATGTATTACACAAACTGTACATTAATTTATTATATTGATTTTTAATCTAAATATTGATATTTACTGGGCAAATAAAGATGCATTTAATCCCATTTATAGACAGTGACGTTTATTTTCATAAACAAACTAGTTAAAATTGAACAGAAAAATGTACAGAAAGATGAAAGTACATATGTAGTTTGTACATACTGCATTTTTGTTTATAAGATATAAACAAAGTTTATAAGTTTATAAGACTGTTTATAAAAAAATAATTTTACCGTATTAACGGTTCTATGTTAATGATTTGGTTGGGTAAATAATCATTACTAGCTTTCTGTCAGCCATATATATATATATATATATATATATATATATATATATATATATATATATATATATATATGTGTAATGTAAGGCATTTGAGACTAGAGTAAAATGTTTAAACAAAAGACATATAATGAAAATTTGACTGACATTCCAGGAAAATGCCTTTGCAGGGCAACAAATCTCATTTCTGTGAGACTGCAGGGCCATGGCATCTGAGTGATAATGGATGTAGGACTCATTTGTATTCTCTACACATACACACAGAGGAGAACAATTTATAAACACACACATACGCATACAGAGAGAGAGAGAGTTGGGTTTGTTGTAGCCCAATACTACAAAGCCTATTTATTCAAGAGGGAGAAACCACTGCATGTCAGGCAGATTGGAAAATAGTTGCACCTCTGGGTTCAACTTTGTGATGTTGGAAATTATATCACCATGTCCCAGCACACACTTCACCTCAGTGCCTTACTATTATGTCAATTTCTAGGGGAGAATTTGTCTTACCATGTGTCCTGCTGGACCGATGTCTCCTCTCTCTCCCTTCTCCCCAGCAGCACCCTGTAAAACAATGTCATTTCAACTCAGCAGGAATGGAAAAACCAACATCAGTTATCTTAATAAGATGCTGGGCCACCACAAGTCCCCAAAACAGATTTAGCGTGTCTGGAAGTCTATTTGAGGCATTCGTCAACATTTGTCAGTTTATATTGGCAGCTGGTTGACAGCTCAATACTAAGTCTGTTTCTAATTGCACACATTTTGTGACCTTACTGGAGACAGGTGGGAGTGAAATGGCAAACAGCACGCTTTTTGTGACTTGGTTTCCATCATAATTCAATGTAGCAGTGATGTTTGGGAATAACAGAATTTGTCCTTCTTGTGCCAGTTTCATTTCTAAAAATGTTTTTCTTTTGACATTTTATCACAAACACATTCCATCTAAACATAAGAGCCACATTTGTTTGTTCTGAGAGGGAAAGTACACTATTTCAGTGTTGAAATTATAAAAGTAATTGTGGAAAGATGTGGTGCTGCACTCCTGAGAATTTGACATTAGACTGCCCTTTCAATATGCGCACCCAAACACACAGAAGCGAAGTCTTACCGGGGGCCCCTGAATCGAGAGACCACTGGGTCCCTGAGGGCCAGGTGGTCCTGAGGGTCCAGGAGGGCCAATCTCTCCCACAGGCCCTTGAGGACCCTGTGAAAACAACACAATGGATGTCATATTAATTACATTAGCAAACTTTTTAAGCAACAGAAATTCTTTAAAGGTTCAGTGGGTAGGTTTTAGTGGCATCTAGTAGTGAAGGTTGTAAATTGCAACCAACAGTTCAGCATCTGCTCATGCCTCTCTTTGCAAGCGCGTAGGACAAGCGGTGGCTGACACGCTGTGTCGGCTCTTGTACTACTACTACTACTTCTTCTTCATACGTATTTCATTTAGTGACAAAAAAAAACAAGCATCCGTAGAGCAGTTTGTCCGTTTGTCGACCATGGGTCCCCCTTACATGGCGACTTCCATGTAAGGGGGACCCACAGTGTATGTAGATTTATTCTAAGGTAATAAAAACATAATGGTTCATTATGTAAGGTCTTTAAACACAAAAGATAATAGTTATGTAGGCTACATTATATTGCATTTCTGTGAATAGATCCTCCGTTCATTGCTCATATTCATGAAATGTACTTTAATTATGGTACAAATTCTGAATCCCTCTGTTCTCAGTAATAGCAATGTGAAACCAAAGCAGCACTTTAAATTATATGTAAGTTAGATTTACTTTCCAGGAAACTAAAAAAATATTCAATCTTAACTTATTAGATGTACATGGCAATTTCATGTTCAGCTATCCAGTTTTAGTTTGTATTATAACTGTTAAATTGTCTATTTTATGACAATGTTGTGCTTATATCTGCTGAGCTAATGGATGTGTGTCCATTTCCTCGAAGGCTGGGGGTGTCCTACAACAGGAAATAGATTTAGACACTAGTCCATCCATCTATAAGTGCCAGTGTGGCGGTTTATTTGATCCATGTGTACGAGCTGCAGACAGCATTCCTGCAGTGGGAGTCAGAAATGAGGAATTCCTGCAAACCACCACTGATTTGCAGCACTTGTAGCTTGTTGGCTCAGCAGCGGTAGCCAAAGTCATCTTCATTCTGGCTGTACATACAGTTACTGGCTTCATGTGTTTCATGCAAACAGTCAAAAGAAACTTTGGATCAGATATACATGAATGGAGTGAGGGGGGGATAAATGGAGGACTGAAATGTGTTATGTCATGTTAAACTAAATGATAATTATCACCAACTTCTACTTGAAGAGATCAATCAAACAATTTGCAGATGATTGAAATTCAAATTACTTAAAGGTGTATATTAATAACTGCACATTTTGCTTGTCCTGTAATTAGTAATGTACCTACTAGACAGAATGCGTGTCCCAGCAGGACAGAAAAGCACATCTCCTCAAAAACTTTTACACAATTACACCCATCAAACGTGAGTTTGATCCTGTCTGTGTTTCATTTTTGGGAATTTTTTAGCAAGATGTGCTAAATTCTGGGTGGGCAATTTCATGTACTGCGCTCGATAGCCTGTCACTCAACAAAGTCATGTGGTTGAGATAAAGAGTCGTACTTTCTTGATTGACAGCCCTGTGTGTCTGAGCAGAAGTGGCAGGACTCCTGTTGCTTCTTTCAAAAAAGAAAAGCTGCAAAATATATCTATGTCCAAGATTAAATTACAATTGTGGGAACTGGCTATTGGCACTGAGAAATTTCCAGCAGCATCAGGCCTTGTACTGACTGCCACAGCTGGATGGTTTGTAACAGTTTGGAACAGATTGCCATATCAAAACCATAGCAGATGCAAACTCAACAGTAAATCTCTCATTAATATTCCAAGACAGACTTGTTGGACCAGCGTCTATTGAAGACAGGATAGTCGCCGGGGTGATAAGAGCCTGCCTCAACATTGAGGGCAAGTCTGATTTATGCTTTTCTAAAACGACCACTTATTTCAACCCAAGAGAGCTTCACATCCGTTCCAGAGGATGGAGTGGGCTGCTGTTGAAAAGGATCTTTGTTTGTGAGCCGTGGACATTGCTTCATACCCCTCAATTCTTTCTTTTCGTCTTCTAATCAGAATGGGGGCTGTGAAGTCCCTGGAGGTTGAGGTGTGGACCTGCATGTTCAGATTATGAGTGAAATGTCTGACAAACAACTTGCCTAGCCTTGTGTGCTCACAGAGGGATGGGGCAAGGTGTATTCTCTTCCTGTCGCAAACTGACCCCACCTCACGAAAGTTCAGCCTGACTGAACCTGAAATGTGAAATCTATATGCCAGTTTGAGAGCGGGGTGGGAACGCTAAGCCAAGGAATATTGATTGGTCACGGTTCATTTTATTCATCAATAAAAATCATGGACATTATGCCAGCTCCCAGAGTTTGTGCTTCCAACCATGCCCATGATATTTCTTGTCCTGGCTGCTTTTTCACCAAACAACAAAATATTGCCTGGCAAAATCCAGTCTGACCGCCCCATTACTGTTAACTCATGTGGTGGTTTTCTTCCCCAGCTGCAAACATGTGACTCCAACACATGAAAGATGTAAAATAGATACTATTTTAGACTGAAGGTTTTCCAGAAGAATAACAGGTCTCTGAAATGAAGTGCATTTTACTAACCGTCACTCCTGGCTCTCCTCTGTCTCCTCTGGCTCCCCTTATGCCTGGACCGCCCTGAAACACAGGCCAAACACACAGTGTAAAGACAGCACAGTGTTTGCAGATTGTGTGCCTAGAAAAAAAGTGATAAGAAACAAACCTCTGCATAAATACAGTTATAACAGTTGTCTAATCTATAGACACAGGTCTTTGATATAAATGGATTATGAATTTGATGGACAGAGGCCAACGCTGATCTGCGCTGTAGCTGCCTCTCTGAGCTCTGCGCTTTATTATGCTGCATCTGTAAGTAACAGCATGAGTCTGGAGCTGTAAACCTCGGGCTGACCGCTCTAGCCCCGAGGTTTATCCGGGGACAAACTACACACATCTGCTAATCATTGGTTCACTTGGGATACATCCTCTTCCTGTGTTTGCTTAAATAGGTCTCCCCTGGGAACGAGGGGGTGACTGGATAGTTCCTATAGTATTTAGCCAAAGGGGACAGGAGGGGTGGCTGCAAAAAGAGGAAGGAATATAAGAGGAAACACACAGATGTGGTAAAAGAAGCGGGTCAGTCCTAATGGAACCATCATTTGCTTCTTTCTACCAGATTCTATCAAGGAAAAGTAGAAACCCGCCTGTCTCAAGTTTGTCTGTTTACTTTACCACTCAGTCATAAGCTCCCACAAGATCAATTTAAACACCTTGCAGAGAGAATCTGCTGCACTGAATGATGTATGTCTCTTTAAACTGAACATTTATCGGTATTTATCACTAACAAAAATGTATTAAGCAGCTAAACATGAAATAGGCCTCTACCACTGCATACTGTTGAAGGATGTGATTTTTCTTAATATAAAACTTATATGCCCATGTGTTAGTTGAAATAGTTATTGACTCCACCTGTCTGTACAGGCCATGAAGTGATCTGTTCCACTGTAAAAGGTAAATGGCTACATTTACATAGCACTTTAAAAGGTTTTTGCTGCTCATTCACTCACTCACAATGACACTTTAAATTGTGGACAAGAGGCAGCGGAGATTGATTTGCCAACCCTATGATCAATGGAAAACCAACTGTACTTCCTGAGCCACAGGTAAGGAACAACAACAGAAGCTCATATGAGGCTTCAGCAATCTGAGTTATACAAATAAAGTGGTGTCTTCAAATCTCTTCCAGTGCTGCAGTCTTTTCAGTACAAAATCTCCTCTTCCTAGTTTCCCGGACAGCGTTTCCTTGCTGTGGAGGATTACTTATAAAGGAAGGCTTGCTGCTGGATCACAAAGCCAGCAATAAACAACAATAAACCTGCTCAGAATGCTGAAGCCTCTTCAGCTGAACTAAAATGCATTTTTGCACAGTAGGAGGACTGTGAATTGTATCTCCCATCAGCATCCATCAACAGTGGAGTGTTGCTGGGAAAGGATCACTTAACGGCTAGTATAGAGAGGAGGAAGAACTACAGCAACCAGTAACTCTCAACTACATGTAGTACGGTATGTGAGAACTGGAATTAAATTCTCCTTTTGCAACTTTAGGTGAAGAAATGAACTACAATAGTTTTGGTTCAAAAGCAATGATTGTGCTATTGTATATTATTATTGTAAATTTAACAAGTATAATTTAAAATGATTGATTATATTCAATTCAACAATTTGTCCCAGCAAGTTGTTTTTAATGGAGTTTTGCAAACAATGTGAGCCAATGACTTGTTGGATGCTGGCAAACCTACAGAGAAAGAAAAATTAGCTTCCAGCAGCAGCAGTATAAATAATTGTGTTTGGATTTTTCATGGGCCTTTAATGGTGAAAAAGGTACACCGCTATTATCATTTGACTGAGCAATTTGAAGCCAAAGGCAAATTGTCATTTTTTAAACAACACTTGGATCTCAAACAGCATGGGCCCAGTTAAATTTTAACAAACAGAGATGGGAGGCAGCGCATGTCTTGTTTTCCTTAATATCAGATTGATTGCTGACTGATGTTTGGTATTGAGCTGAGTCTGTGCCAAATCAGGCGGCACATATTGCAATTCCATTGGGGCAATCAATATTATTTCAAACGTAACTCAAAGATTTACAAAACTGGAGAGGCCTGCTGCTGCGCCAGTCAGGAAAAGACATACATGTGACGGTGAACACAAACACAGAAATTAATCTGAGGAAGAAAAGCCCAACAGTGTTTTGGATGATGCTTGTAAGTGCGGAGCAGACGTCTGCAGTAATTAATGTCTTGTCTGTGTAGATTATGCACAAGGCAAGTCAAGGCAACTTTATGTATGGAGTGCATTTCGTACATATGTGCAATTCAAAGTGCTTTACATAAAAATATTGAGGTTACGTGATAAAATAATATAATGGAAATAATTAAATGATTAAAAAATTAAGGGAGCAATATAAGTTATTTTAAAAAAAAATAAAGATAATGCAACAATATTAGCAGGGTAAACAGAGAAACTGAATGAAAACAATAAAAGATAGGATAATTAAGGCTGCACAGATGTCTAAACAAATCAGTGTTACAAAACAAGAAAGTTTTAAAATTTTGACAGTTTGGACTCATCTAAGACATTCTTGGAATTTGTTCCAGGTGTGGGAAGCCTAGTAAAGCATAGTGATGACAAGAGTTTATATATTCTGTTTGATACCAAGCCTTTAAAATAGGAACGTTCAATATGAACAGATAGCAACTACTATAGTTTCTTAATTCTTTTTAATAAGTCTTTGTTCTACAGCTCATTTGCCTTCCAGTTGTCTTTTCCTAGCAGTTTTCTGAGTGTTTAGATACTGCACTACCCATAGATCCAGGTATTTGTTTATCTTTATTCACACTCTTTGGTTTATCAGAGTGAGCAAAGACTCAGCAGCACAACAACAAATTCTGTACACATCCTATGTTTGCAGTGAAAGTCTCTGTTTTCACAGTCTGTTAGGATTTTGAAAATTTTCCTGCCTGTAGGAAGCTTGTCTTCCACAGGGGATACAATACATTTATTGTGCTAACAACCGTTATATTAAGTGTTAACAAAGGGGGAATGACACTGCTTTTTTCCCCTCCTCAAAACCTCACTGATTATAGCGTGCAGTTTTAGCACAGATGTGGCTATGATTTTGCCATTAAAACATTCATCTACGCTCATTTGCTGCAGTTCAAATGTGATTAAAGAAGCCTGTTCAATGCCGGCAAACAGAGACAGACAGAGAGACAGACACAGCCACAGATAAGCATTGAGTGAAAAAAAAAAAAGAGAAGAAGAGCCTCAGGCGTGTGGATGAAATGGAGGTAGAAGAGAAAACAGAGAAAAGAAGAAACAGAAAGACAATGAAGAATTGAAAGCTATGCAGTGCTGCTATTGATCTCTGGCTGGGCGTGAAAGAGAGAAAAAGAGAGAAGAGATGGAGACGACAGAAGTGAATACACAGTATAGGGAGTGGAGAGAAAACGTAAGAGCACAAGATCAAATTTCATGTCTTCAAATTAAGCTCAACTAGCAGTAGTTTAAACACAATTGTTGGATCAACTAGAAACTTATTACAAGGAAGTGAAATATTGGTAGCACACTTTTCATGGTTTAGCTGACAATTATGAGTAATGCATGTGTCTGGTATAAAAACAAAATGTTGAAATGTTAAAGAGAGACAGAGACAAAAAAAACTAGGAAGGAGGGCTGTGGCCTATGGACAAAACCCTGTAGATGCATAAGTGGATCTGGCTCCTCGGACAGGGATGAAAATTGGGGGGGATTGTAATCGGCTGTGATAAATGGAATTGCCACATAACTGCTTTCTCAAACTATACCAGTGTTGATCCACACCCATCTCATGCCCTCAATACTCAAGGGTGGAGACAAAGAGAGAAAACTTAGGAGGGGAGAGAAAATGAGAGGAAAGGAAAGAGATATAGTCATGGAGGGAAAAGAAAAGAGAAAGGTGTGGAAAATGCAGAGTGAGAGAAAAAAAAGAGATAAAGTAGAGAGAATACAGACAAAAGTCTGAGGCTGTAAATGAGCTCATTTACTTGCTCTCATCTCTCAGCCTCTATCAGGCTTCACCAGCTACTGCGTGAGAGGAATACAGCTTCTCCACAAGCTTCTCTCTCTCTAACAAAGTGCCACCCCAATGAAAACGCTCAAAGATTTGTTATTCTAAAAAAATTACATACTGTATATAACTTAATAAATTAATTGTTTATATTGTTATTATAATTGTTTATAAAAATGTCTCTGTAGTGGTGGACACTGCCTTTGACTTTTGTATCTTTTAACTTAAAAAAAAATACACAATTATATTTTGGATTGTATTTATGTGTGTGAATAAAATGTTTTTTTGTGTGTTTATGTATGTAGAGCAGTGAACCGGATACCAGAGTATCTCAAATTGCACCTTGAGGGAAGAATTTAACAGTTGAACTGAGCTGGATCACATGGATAACTTTCCTAAAATATTGAATTGTAAATTTCACAACAAGAAATATACTTTTTAAAGACAGAAGGGGGGAAAGGAAAGAGAGAGGGATGTTAGACATCTATAAAGAGTTTCACACAGGTCTGTGGAAAGACAGAGACATAAAAAGGGCAGAAATACACTGAAAAAGATTGAGCACACCAGTCTGAGTAAGTTGTTATATTAAAAAATAAATGACAGAATGAAAGAATTAGTGAGCTCTTACAGGGGGCCCGGAAGGTCCTGGGGGTCCTTTGCTGTCCTGGGAGCAGGTACAGGCATGAGGCATGGGGGGGCACTGCTCCTCAACTCTCTGTAAACACACATAAAAACTGTAACTGCACTTGGTCTGTATTTAGGCAAGGCATCATTTAAAACTTCACCTACATACACCTGGAGCTTGCCAGCAAGCAAGATAACGATAGTAAAAGATGCTCATCATTCGCCAACTTGTCCCAGGTCTCTGGATCAGGTCTTTGACTCTGAGCAACCTGAGCAGCTTCAGGTACTAAACTTGTGGTACAAAAGTTCAGTGTTTGCTTGGTCTCCTTGGCTACTGATAAACAATTATATCTTTATCTTATCTTTAAGAAGCTGCACTTGTAGTGAGCAGTTCATCTTATTGTTTGTTCATGGGATTGTTTTTAAACCCGAGGTGATTTTGATATGCTGTGCCCCTCGTATGGGGTTGACAAAAAATAGGAAACACCTTTCAACACAGTATTCCAATCCAATACCACCAGTAACTACAGCCTAATAATTACTACAAAGTTGAATTAAAACTTTTCTGAACATCACTACTATACTATTAGTATTAGTTTACTAATATTATTAGTATTACAGAGGTGTCCCTAATTAACTTGAAAGTGCATCTGTTTTTTTGGATGGTTATGTTTTATGCATAGGTTATTAAATTATAATTGGAGCTCATATATAAAGGACACTTGACTTGTATGTGTGCAAAAAAGATTGTCTATTCTCAACGTGCTCATTAGGTGCATTTCTATCACATAAAAGAAATTACCCACTAGGCCACAGTCACTATTACCAGTGGCATTTCTTTGCCCGTGCTAATAGCCCTTCATACAAATTCCAAGTAACTTTAATTCTGGTTTCATCGTTCTGGTCTCATCACAACTCAGTTTTGATCGGAACTACAATTATGACTCTAATTATCTTTGTAATATTCATAGAGTGATGTCTCAAAGTGTATCAGCGTGTGTGTGTGTGTCAGAGAGTATATGCATGTGTTAGTTTCTTACCAACGCTGGAAGCTCACAACACTTATCTCTGTTGGCCCAGGATGTACTGCAGATGATGTCAAACATCTGGAGCTGGAACTGTAAACACACACAACACACACACACACACACATACATATACACACATATGCGTGAGCACACTTACATGTACACACAAACCAATTTAATTAATACCGCAGTCACAATATTATCAGTTAACAGATTTCAAAATGCAGACATGAAACAGGGTCAACATTACAAGTGGAATTTTAACCATGGCATTTTGCAATGATGTGGTTTTGTGGTGTTTCTGTGTCGATAAGAAATAACAACAGAGACAGTTTGGCTGCTAACAAGCTCTAATGACCTACAGAAAAGTGCTGGGAGATAGATACATGAAGTCAGACAGACAGCTTCAACAAACAAAATGAATGTTCTGGAGGCTCCACTGGTCTTCAACTATAAAGGACCATAAATTAGGCAACATGCTTGTGTCTGATTCATTTCAAACATGTATCATCATGACTGAGGAAACAGCTTGAAGGGCAGTTTCTTCTAGTATCTACATTTCTACCCATCGAGTAACCAGATGTTTCATTACCCTAACTTTAAGCAAAGATCTATATCAAACGTAATCGTAATATCCTCTATATCAAACGTAATACACGTATATGTCAAAGACACAGGTTAAACTATTGAAATGCCCATTTTGACTTAATGACTTTGATACTCTTTTCTCCAGAAGTTAAATACATACAGAGAAGAACACATGGTTGCAGACTTGGGTGAGATTCAGCTATTGTTCTTCTCTCTGCTACTGTTTCAGTTAAACAACTATAACCTTCATTACTTTATTTAAAGAAAAGTCTTCTACATAGAAACATTGTACCTGTAACTAGAGGTGCACAATTTCCAAGATTAAAAGCAGCATTTCCGTCAAATGTCATATCTAAAATACCATAAATTGTCCTATTTAATAGGAAAATGTACAACAATAAATGGACATTTAAATAAAATTATTTTAATTACTAAAGAGGCCTGCCATGCAGCCCGTGTGAAACTGTCTTATCGTAGTAATTATAGTCCTTCTATTACAGCGCCACAGGGAGTCTTTGACTTGAAAGAGCCGGGTAGTCTCAGTCAAACTGGAAATACCGTTGAGACCCAAACGATACATACTTGCTGTGATCAGTTTGCAGTTTTGACCCAGATTCATAGAAATGCTGAGCTGGCTGATTGAAACCTTGAGAAAAATGTCACGATTGTCATTATATGATTAAATATATTCATGCTGATGTACGGTCACTTTGGTAATCATGTAAATTAACTCATCACCTGAAAATCCTCCGGCTCAGCTATCGATATGAATGGGCACAACATGCCCAACTGTGTCTAGATCATAAGAAAGGTCGCTTGCTGTGGAGCCAAAAACAATGTATTTCTTCAACTAAAGACTTCACTTCAGCATGAGTGAAAGTACAGACAGCAAAACAGAATAAACTGATTGTAACACGGAGTCATTTCGAACCTGTTACACTCCACTCTGCAAAGACCTTTCCAAACATGACAGACACAACATATTTTTAAATCAGCAATCATCCTCTTTACTGGCCAGTAAAGGAAAATCTGGTGCTAAGTGAAAAAAAAAATCCCATTTTTCTTTATTTTCCTTCATAAAACCTTCACCCAGCATGTGATTTTCTGTGGAACAGCTAAGGAGTAGATATTTACTAATAGCAGCGCTCAGTATTCCCAGAAGCCCAAGATATCTCACCTTCTCCCTTGCCTGTGCGTGCCAAATGTTTTTTTTTTGAGTGCTTGTGCCACTTAATGAGTGGAGTACAGCTAACAAAGTATATCTAAAAAGGCACTTTATACATTTCCATCTGCAATAAATAAAATGAACTCCTACTGAGTTAATCACTGAATGGTTTTGGATATTAATGATTGCCACTTTATGGGCCATAATGGTTCACACAAACACCTTGCAGTAATCAATCAGCAATTGCTGATTGATTACTGCAATCAATGCAGAAGGGACAATTATACCAGCCAGACGATTATCAGTTGGTTAAAGCAGATGTCATTATTTGTTCTTTAACTGTGGTTCATGCCATACAGACAAGAATGCTGAGGGAGGAAATATTAAACCAAGTTATTATTTCAGTGATTAGTCTAAGTTGAAGATTTTGTTAATATCTTGATATTGCCGACCCTCCCATATTCTACTGCTCTGATAACCTTTTTATGCCACCTGTCTGAAGGACATCTATCAGATTTCTAAGAGCATACATACATGACTGTCTATTCAGAGAGCAATTAACAATGATGCAGACAAGAATTTATACTGACAGGAGCAGAGTTGTCCCGTCTTCCTCTGGATCGAACCATCCTTCCGAGGATCTCCACTCCATCTGTGGTAATGTTTCCAGCAGCATTGATGGATTTCTCTCCAACCACAGAACAATCCAACACCACCTTCACAGATGTCTTGCTGATAGTTACATGGAGCTGTGTGGATGAGAGAGGATAATGTGCATGATAAAGACTTTGGAGTGTTTCCCAAACTACAGCTAAATCAAACTCCTGTGGAGCAGATTTTGATAAACCGTTTGAAGAGACACAGGGTAGCTGCATCATTCTAGCATGTCTTTGGTTTAAATAGTCAATCCTCATTAAGTGTGTATTATGCATCACTATTGTTTTAATTATATAACCAGACATAAACACAATCAACTGAATAGACAGAGTCAATAAAACAGAGTTGTAAGATTTTAAGTGCAGCATTTCACAGGTTTTGCATCTGTGATCAGCCAGAACACAAAATGTTCGACTACCTCTTGTGTGTATAGACACCAACAGCAACAGACAACCTCTTTACTGAGAAATCACAGTGGCAGTATTTGCTTACATTTGGTTTTATAAAAGAAGGCTAAAAGCATCTTCCCACACAAATTGGTCTTTCCAGTCAGAGTTCCTGTGAGCTCAAACTGCCTCCTTAGAGGAAACCAGTGCCAGTGCCATGAACTGTGAAATTCAACTGGTCGCATGGTTAATGAGCAAAGAGGGCTACATCCTGCTGAAGGATAGTAATAAACTAGACTATTAAGACCCGCGTGTTTCACCAAGGTTTCCTATCACTCTTTCGCTCTTTCACACGCTCGATATAAATACACCGCGAGTCGGAACATGCACCTCTGCACACATGCGCACGCATACATACATACACACACATACACACAGTAGAAAGGTGCAGCTAATGTGGAGTTAGACAAAGTTCATATTCGAATGTCAGAGCCTATTCCTTGGCTGACGTCTGGATGGCTGCTGTATAATGACTTTCTGTTCTCATCCACCATTCTGCACAGTTCACTGGGCATGTTGTGTGTGTGTTGTATTTTTGTGATATAAAAGATGATGAAAATCCTCTAAGGTGCAGACATTTTGCTGGTATTTTGTGGCATTTAGTGGTTTCAGTTAACATTAGCGGTTAGGGAGTGAATACAGGGTACTGAAATGTCTGAGGTAAAGAAATGTATATGTTTCTGTGTCTGTGTGTAACGGATGGAAGTCACTCTCCTTCAGGCTAGCTGGCTCCTCTATTAACTCCACCAGTGACTCTGACTTATTTGAAGTATGGAGGAAGTTTGTTGAAAATTGACTATTGACCCATCCCTCTGTTCTTACACTTGAGCTACATGACATCTGAAAAAACAGAAGCAGGCATCAGAAATGATGCTGTTATTTTTAAGCAACTGATTTTCTTTTTGACTATATTCTCATTGGATAGAGTAATATGCCTAATACTACAATGGATAACATTTGGAAACATAAAATAACTTTCAGTAAGTACTCCATTGTGTTCTTTATAATAAAATCTGCAAATGACAACATCAAGTTTCCACACCAAATTTCCATATATAGATATGATACATACCTTTATGCATCTTGTACAATATGGAAATGCACTAAAGACTTACTTAACTTCAACAAGTGTAAAGTTTAAACCACAGTGAAATGAAAATTACATGCTAAAAGCTGCCGATATCTATAAGTTACCACAAGGAAGTACCATCCTTACCATACATTTGTGTTTCAAGTTAAATTCAACTTTATCCACTTATTCTTGTTGGTCTGCTCATGATCACAGTCGTTATGACAGTATCTGAAGACAGAGCAGATTTTGTGTAGAATTACATAGATTATAATTTTGAATGGGCTTCTGACATCTGTGCTGGCCTGAATGGGGGGTTTATAGCCAAATTAAATGTTGCCAGCATGTTTTTTTTTCTTGTTTTTGTTCATCTGAGACTCGTTAGATAACGCAGAAGCTGAAAGGGGACAAACTACAAAATAGAGACTCAGGATGTGTTTTATAAGCTAATAGGCTAAGATAAAACGTAAAAAAATATCATCCGCATAATATTTTTCATTCTGTGCTGCTCCTGGCAGTTCTGATGGCTGACTGGAAACTACAGCTATTACTACTGCCAACAAAAGATGAATTAGCCTTTCAAACGTACACAGTCTTGTATTTTCTAATGCTGCTGCTGTCTTACACAACAGTATTTTTCTGTAATACAGAGAACCTGATTTGTTTGTGTCTCTCTGTCGGCAGATGGTTTGGTTATTATGGAATTATTTTTCCTTATCACTTTTCAGACAAATTACTTTCTATTTTCTAAACCACTTACAGTGCTACATTACAGTTGTCATGTTGCACATATGACTATATCTTGCAAACTGAATAACACGTCTGTTGATCTTTGATAGCAAAAGCTGACAGTGAGCTATCAACTTAACACTATCTTTACTGAATTATCTTTACTGAATAAAAATGTCAAAACAAGTAAAGGTCAACAGTAAGAGAAGAACTGAAAAGTGTTCCTCGTGGAAAAACATGCTTGGACTTTTTAAATAGTTGTATGCTTTGGGCATATTCATCATTCAACGCAGAATTTACACTGGGGAACTCTGGGGACATGTCCCCACCACTTTTTGAAATGGCTGACTTTGTCCCCATAACTGAAAAATAGCTTGCACCAAAAGGTAACAAATGAAAATGCTTTGAAAAAAAAATACTTGCACAATAAGAAAACATGCAAGGCAATTTAAATATAGAAGAAACAAATGTGCGTTGTCCAAAAAAGTAACTTAAGTAACTTAAAAAAAAAGTCTGATTACAGAATTGTATTCTGTTATATTTTTTAGATTTATGAATCATCACCTGCCATCTGAATATTTTGAGCAGAAAATGTCTCCAGAATGCAGGAAATTAAGTGTTTGATGCTTCGATTATCTGGGGGAGGAGGAGGACCCTCAGACCCCCTACTCACATATTTCAGCATTTCCTATTTTTTCATAGTGTTAAAAATCTTCTCATTTTGCTCTTGTGCATCGTCACACCCCTAATCTAAGCACACTACTTTTCAACACAAAGTGAAGCCCTCGCTTAACATCATAAGAAAATGAAAACAATACTTCCTGAAAGCATTTTTTATGTCAGATTCCAAGAGATGAAAGCACAAAGTTTATACCGTGAAAGAGTATTTACCATGAAATATGAAGTGGAGAGGGAATAAGAGAAGACCAGGACAGAGTGGAAGAAGAGGATGAAACAGGGGAGAAACATTAACAAATGGAAGTGTGTGTGTGTGTGTGTGTGTGTGTGTGTGTGTGTGTGTGTGTGTGTGTGTGTGTGTGTGTGTGTGTGTGTGTGTGTGTGTGTGTGTGTGTGTGTGTCACTGATACAATGATGGAAGTGGAAAACTGGCATGCAGACACACAAACACACACTTAAATTGTTATGGCAGTTTTTAAACATGCTGTGTGAAATGAAGTGGATTGAGGAACATGAGGCTATCAGTGTGTGTGTGTGTGTATACTGACTCAGCTGTCTCTGATCTGCACTTGTGCATGCGCATGCTCACTTATGCATGCACTTATTATTTAATGATTGTGTGGGTGAGTGTGTGCATGCATACAGTGTGCTTTTGAATGTGAATGGCTGCTTGTAAAGCTCGTATGATTTTTTTCAGCATTGGCATCCAAGCATGTACATGGTTATGCACACGCACTTTCTCGTTGCCGGTGTGTTTACACTATGTGTGTTTTCTCATTTTCTGTCATCTCTAGTCAGCAACAGTAAACCTAAAATCCTGCTTTCACAATACCAAAAAACTGTTTAGCTAATAATCAACACACCACTTCTTTAGCCTTTAAACAAAGTTAGCGTCTTCTGCTCGTGTGTCTGACTTCCTGTTAAGTCCAGAGATGACCACTCCTCAGGCACAGATGTATTGTTATGCGGGGGAGAAAAAAAGAGAAATATAAACTAAAGTTTCATTACAGCTGCAGACATTTGACAGTGTTTAATGACAAACTTGCCAACTGTTACATGTGGATTTTTTAAACAACAGTCACAACAGAAATAAGGTTAGCTCTGATTTTTGTGGAAACAATTTTAATGATTAATTTTTTTTTAAACAAGAAACATCTGCAGCGCTGACAGGCAGCTCAAAGGTCATTAAAGTACTTTTGAGCCCATTGCAGCATGTTGACATAAAACAGGCAATGATTTTTGGTCTAGCTTGCACCTAGTATTTAAATGTAATCTGTGTGTACATGAACCACAAATTCAGTCATCCCACATGTTATTGAAATATTCCAGATGTTGTTTCAGATTATACCTTTAATTAAAATTTTGCTTTCAGAGAGAGTTGTTATTCCTTTTTCAAATTATTCTGGCTTAAGTACAGTAGTAAGTATACAGTTTTACATTACTGTCCTTCCAGATGCAGGCAAAAATAGACTTGATGTTATTTTAAAGAATTTAAATAGTTGAGGTGTGTTTGAGTCTTGCCTTTCAGTAATTGCCTTCAAAGTGCCGGTAATCCAGTGTATGCCTTTATTATTTTCCCACTGTCTAATTCCTCCCCTTCATCAGTCTCCTAAAGTCCAAATCCAGATGCACTGGACAAGCTTACTGCACTATCTTGCCCTATCATAAAAAAACATGTTCTGAATGCCTGCAGCTTATTACAAACTGCTCAGAGATAAAAATGTGAAAACCTTTAAAAGTTAACACAAGTTTGCCGTTTTAACATTCTTGCTTCTATCTGGATTAATCATCAAGTTGTTAATCATCAGGAAAACAGATCCCCATAGTACTTTGTCAGCAACTGTTGCACCATCTCTTCTTTTCATTCTGCAAACAAACACAGCTCCTGTCATCCCAAATATCTCCTTTCAACGACTGCTTTTGTTTCTCCATTATAATTCCTTACATTTATGGAAAAACCAATCGTTTATGAGCGAATGAATTAACAGGGATTTTTGAAATTCACTCTGTGAAATATTGCAAATTACTGTAAGCTCCAAAAGCACTGGTGTAAATTACTTCCTGACCGAGATTATATTTTTACAGTGCACAAGGATAGCTTTAAGGGCTCTCTAACAGTTTTAATGTGAGGCATTTCATCATCTTGGGAGATACAGAAATTCATACACTTACATATATAGTATAATATCTTCCTGAGCAATATGTGTGTTACTGAAGATAACTCTCACATCTCCTTTCTTTGACTCCATGTGTCTCTGTCTGTCTCTATATTTTCCTGCCTGTGCTTTGTGTCTCACGTTCAGTCATATCTATTTCCTCCTCCTTCACCAGCTCCTGTTTTCTGTGTTTCTCTCAGTGTGTGTGTGTGTGTGTGTGCTATGCTGAGCATTGACAGATGCTGCTGGGTATTCCTGCTTTCACATGAGGTGTCTTCATATGGTAATCCCTTTATAACAAACACACAAACATGCACACGCACACGGACACTCCTCTTATTCACTTGTCATCCTGTCTAAATGGAGACGAACACTTCCTCTTGCCAGGCAGTCTCCTGCATCTGTTCCCTCTCTCAACATTGTCATGTTCTCCAACAGTAAGAGAGAAAACAATAGAGAAGACAAAGGGCAAAGAGAATGATGGACAGCTACTCCCTGACATTTTGAGAACTGAGATAAAGAAAGACAGACAGAGAGTTTGTAGGCTGGTTTGTTTTCAGCAGAAATCCTCAGAGAGTTTTCGGGAAGAAAGTACACAGCAGCAGATCTACGGCGAAAAACAATAACGACTTTGCTTGAATTCCATTCATTTTTAAGTTATGTTTCCATCCATTTGTAAAGTAAATGTTACCACTCTCTTAAACTGTAACAAAAGAATACTTGCCTGTTCCCATCAGCCCTGCTGAAGTAAATACACCTCCCGAACAGTGAGGTTTATTCAAAGAACATTGTCCGCAAAGACAAAAGAATTGATTATTATTCAGCAAGCTGTTATTTTGTTTCAGCTAATGCTGTTGATATTTCATGCCAAACTGTTTGGCAATGTGAATATGTCGAGGCCAAATCAATGTCATTATTTATTTAGAAGAGGCATTTGCATTATTATTTATTCTGTAATTTATTTTTTTACAAAACGCTTTCTCGTCTCAAGTGAGCAGAAAATTGTCTATTATTGGGGGAATGCCATCAAGATTTGCAATCTCCATTCAGTCTGACTAATTTGATACAACGTACTTTACATAAAAATATTTGGATAGAATCGTAGTGATTGAGGGAAATGTGAAATGTCTTTGTCACTGAATCAGCTGGAAAGACAAACAAATATCGTCTAAGGTGGTCCAGTCTGAGGTTACCAGGGAATAGTAATACCAACAAAATCATGGAAACTACTGCTACAAAATATAATGATGTTTGCACAGTGTGTGTTTGTAGGTGCACTACCTTCTGTGGCAACCAAAACTGGGTCTATATTGTGTTAACATCAAATGTACTTTGGAGGTGTTACATGTGACATATGGTATATTGTGGCAAAAGGGCACTGGGATTATTAATTCATCTACTGTTTTTTTTGAACGATTGAGTCTGTAAATGTCAAAAATAATGACAAATGCCCACTATAATTTCATCATGGCAGACCACATAGAAGGGTGATGAAATCTGCAGATTCACTCCCACTCTGCATTCCACCACTTTTAAAAATAAAATCAAATTGATGTAGAAAAGCAGTGGAGAGTGGGAGTGAGAGAGAGAACTGGGAGGGAGGCTATCATCACCTGTACACACACACACACACACACACACACATACACACACTCAAACTCACCACAGCGGTGTTGACAGGTCAAAGAAAAATCAAGCCCCAGAGCCGCTGGAAATCCACCACAACTTCAAAAACATCTTCTTTATTTTTGTCCCTCAACGTCTTGCCAGAGGGCTTCTTGCTCTCTCTGTCCCCTTATGCTCTGCAGATATTCACTGCAGCAGATCTGGACATTGATCAGAAAACTACCACCTAACTACTGTAATGACGGTTTGTCAGTATGAACCATATGTAATGTTACATGTTTTTAGTTGTAATGGACTGTAATGACTAACAACCCAGTAGCACAGACTGGACATGCAAACTTTACACTGCATTTTGTGTTCTTAAAATGTTCTTACATATTTTGAACAGCTGCTCAAAACATCTTACCTTATTATAATGATATGAAACAGACACCAGGACACTACCATAAAACTACAACCAGCATTTTTTTTCAGCACACACATTTTTTTACAAGGTTAATAAAGACTAACCTTGTGGAAGCTGCCGTGGAAGATTTTTTTAATTTCAGTTCCTTCAAAAGTGATGGTCTGGAAGTCTCCTTTGTAGTCGTTGTTGAAGAATGTCAAGGTCTTTCCAGAGTCTGTCGGGGCACAGAGATACTGGTGAGGGAGGATAGTAAAGGTTGATGTTGTACAAAGCTATCCTGTGCACACTACTGGCTCTGTCTCCTGCTATTAGGCTCCAATGAAGAACTGGTTTGCAACAAACAACTTAATCTTTGTGCTGTAGAAAATAAAGATTAATTTTACTATTGAAAAACTACAAATTTCATCAGATGCCATTTGACTGATAAATCTAATAATTACATATAACATAATTGTAATATAGGCATGACGTCATTTTTGATTTGCAAAACCCTGTAACATTATTTTGTATCAAGTTTTTCACCAAGCACTGGGCTGCAGAGGGCAAGACTATAATGCCCTCCCCATTGTTCTTATTATATATGTGATACCTTTTCACCTTTTTCTTACTGCTTGGCTGTAAAAGGGTTAACAGGAAAGGTTGAGCAACCAAAATTATCTTTCTGCTGCAATGTCCCCCTGCTACTCCCGGGGATCTCAAAATCACCACGAGACCACATGGTAATATAATCTCTGTAGCAGGTCAGGGGTCTGCCCTGGGCCTCCTCCAAGTCAGTGGTGTCTGAAACACCTCTAAAGGTTGATGACTTGGGTGAACGATTGATCATTTTCATATCGAAATTGCGATTTAAAAGAACGTGATTAGCTAATCGTGAAGACGGTGATTAAAATGTAGGTTATTATAAAGCACATCTGATCGGTTTTAAACAGTCATACAGATTCATGCTCTGTGCAGGCTACATATCCTACATGGAGCCTTTCAGAATTGAGTGTTTTGCACATCTGATTTTGCTGAGTTATTCAGATTTTGCTTATTTGTTCAGTTGATTTGATGAGACAAAGAAAATGTGATTCAAACTTACTGTCCAGGATCAGTCCCACCAATGGCTCATTATCCTTGTTGAGAATTTCCCACAATGCAAAGGGCTCCTGCGGGGTCTCAGGGAGCAGGCGGAGCATCATCGAAATGGTGTAATCAGAGGGTAAACCTTCCGGGTGAAGGTACCTGGCACACACATGAAAGAACAGGCAAAGCCACACACACAAGCAGTAGGTGAGCTGTGCCCTAAAGGCATGTATCCACTGGGTGTCGTTTTGAAAGTGCCACCGTCTCTTTCCAGCTGTTGTGAATGCTTTTTAGAGTGCTTTTAGCTGCCTGAGACTGTCTTTGAGTGCCAGCCTATTGTTGGTCCCAGAGCCTGGCCTTTTTTTGTGCAGCTGCCTCAGAGCACTTCAGGTTAAAATTTTCTCAGCTTCAACTTTTCAGAGCGCTCATCAATTTCACTTTTCACAAACCGAACAGTCGCAGAACAAGAAGCTAAAGTTAAAGCTGGTTGACGGTAAAAGAAAAAAGAAGAAAATATAGAAGAAAAATAGCTCCAAAATGACAACATCACAGAAAAGAAGACACTGCAAGAGCACATTTGAAGCCACTGTGTTTGCATGGATGGGTTTTAGACTTTAACATCTCCCTGTGGTATAGTGCTAGATAAACATTTACGCTTCTAACCTGCGCCTACAGGCATCTCAGAGAAATTATTTCAGTAATTTGTCTCAAAGCGTTTCTTAATGCTGTGAATTACTGATGGTTTACATCTGCAATTTGTAAACCCCGTTACAGTGCACAAAGTTAACCCTCAATGAAACCTGAAGAATGACCTTAACAGCTTCAATCTTTTATTGATACTAAATAACAGATTGGGCATGGCCTCATCAAGCTAGATGCTATAACAGGTCCTAACGATGTCCTGTGTGAGCTATGAAAACTACATAGAATTCACAGATATATACAGTAGTATAACCATATGTGGAAAGCAGAGAATCAATTACAGCCTGAAAGAATAATTAACACTGATAATTGTTCATTACACTAGAAATAATGGTTACACGTGCAGTAAATGTTAATGTTAAGTGTATGTATGTCTCTATGTGTTTGGCATTTTGTATATACTGTAGACCGCACCAGTTGTTGGTCAAATGCTATGACAGCTTTTATAGGAGGTGCGGTTTTTAACAGGCTAGTATAAACAGGCCAGGTGTCAGTGGAACTTGAACCCCTATGTCCTAAAAGATAATCCAAACAAAGATAAAGGGAATTTCTTGCACACATTAGCTGGTTTCCCAATGGTTTGCTATTGCCACAGCAGTTGAGTCATTTTCATTGGCAGGACTGTTTAATAGTTCTAGGACTCTGTGTCTGACTCTGCTGGCTGATAATTCAAAGTCCTCTGGTGTTTGTGTCCCGCTGACCACATACAGCCACCACTCCCCGTGTCCAGGAAAGGAGGAGAAAGTCACTTAGCAGGCAAACATTGATGGATAAACAGGATGGAGCAGGATCAAACTGACTCAAACATATAAGAAACTTCACAGAAGAAGAAAGGATGACTGACTGGTTTCTGGTTCTGGTTTCAAAATTGTGTTCTAAGCTATAACAGAACACAAGTGATTATTGAGAGTAGGAGGTTAAAACAGCATTAACCCAGGCTGCTCCATTTCATTATCAGAAGACAGCTATGATGAAGAATTTCCTTGCTAGCTAATTGAAACAGAATTACTAGAAAACAATCTTAACAATGTTTTTGTAAACAGAGGGTAGTTTAACATGTAATGTAAACTGTGTTTCAGATGTTTCCCCCTTTAGTGTGGACATGTCCTTACTCACTTGGTGGGCTGTGACACCAGGGCATCACGGTGTAATCTATAACAGGGGAAGCTGTTGAATGAGCCCGGCTCCAGAGAAACTCCAGGTATGGTGCTGTACTCCTTCTCTACTAGGCTAAACTTCTCCATCATACGGAAACCTGCAAGAGACAAATCAGCACGACCTTCATCGTCAGCGCGATCAGCATCCTTGGCATCCTCATCATTTGCTTTTGATACAGGTTTGACACAGTGGTTGGACCTTTGCGACTGTTGTACAGTTTATTATGTATTCTTCTTGTCATATGTGCCTCTTACCTGCCATTGTGTTGCCACTCATCAAAACAGACGGGCAAGCTGAAATATAGAAAAGAGTCTGTTAGTTCATCCTTCAACCAGCAAATAAATCCCCCTTTTTTTTTCAGCCGGAGTCCTTCCTCAATCTGCTTTCTGTCTTTTTTACTCTGTCCGTATCTCCCTCAGACTTTTCTGAAGTCTTTTCCCTCCTGGTCTCTTACCCTGTCTTTGTTTTAAACATAAGGTGGTGTTACTCACTGGCAGTGGCAGCCTCACAGACAAAAGTAATGAGCTGCTCTTCTATTTTCTTCACAGCATCCAAATCGTCCACAAAGAAGACATGCCTGTCACTGGGCTTACTGGCAATATTCACCAGCTCCCCGTAGTCTGCGTCCGCAAAGCCAATGGCAAAGATGATATAGCCTGAGAATGGAATCAAACAGGAGAATTCATTTCAAGTTTAAAGATGTAGGAAGTTCATTTAACAGTGTTGGATGTGAAGAATCGAAATATCCTATAACAAAGACTTCAGAATGGGAATGTGGCTCTGTCCTCCATATTGCCTGTACTGTCCTAACAAACACAAATTACCTTATCAATGTTAGTTAATCACATGCAGTACATCTAGTGTAAATGAATTATCATTCCCAGATTTTTTTCAGAACTTAAGCAAACTACCAAATATTTTATTACTGTGTTTAGTCTATAAATACAAACCATCCATTTGCATCTCTTTTGACACTTTGTTGACATCATCTTGTGATCGTCCATCGGTGAGAACAACCAGGACCTTTGGAACGCCCCTTCTAGCCCCGGCCTCTGCTGTAAAAATAGACTCCTTTACATGCTTGATAGCCCGACCTGTCAGAAGACAAAAACAAACCACTTAATTAACCTTCTGGGACTAAGCAGACATGCTGTATATCAAATGAAAGGTCTGTCGAAGAGGAATCGATTGATACCACACCCATTATCCGATCTTCTATTCTCAAATTACCGGCCTGTAATGCATGGGTGTTATTTATTCATAGGAATATTGATAAATATTCATAGTATTTATCAATATTTAATGTTTAGAAACTTTAAGTTTTTTGTTATGTGGTTATATGGACAGAAATTGTGTTATGAAGAAAAAACGGCCAAAACAAGGACACTGCTTGAGTATATTTTTTAAAAATTGTATATTAACTGTTGTAATTAAGGTTTTGATGGTGATATTGCCTTTGAAATATAGATTTTATACCAGGCGAAGATGAAAATCTCATATCCTTTATCGCATCTGCATTTACTGTAATGGCAAAATAAATAGACTAATTTAAGGTTTATTATGATATATTCTTCTTCTACTGTTGACCTATGAAAGTAGACCACAATAATTATGCATCTAGGTCTAATGGTTGAGGAGTTATTCCATTTTGGGTAGTTATTCCTGGTTCATTTTGGGTATGTTGTTTGTTTTTCTTGGAAACAGGTGGTAGTTTCCAAGAGGTTTAAACCTGGCAGTGTTACTTTGCTTATTATGCTCTCACCAATGCCGTTTGCTGACGCAGCTCTATCCACAACGCTGACCTTCTCCTTATATGATATTTTTATTTATAAGATTTTATGTTAATGTATGTTTATTAATGGTGGGCTTGTTGCTGCTCAGATTGATTGAGCAGAGCCTTTTCTGAAATCTCTTACTGTATAAACATTTGCTATTAATTTGTCTCTGACTGAACTTTACCAACTCTGAGAAAAAAGATGTTTACTGTGATTATCTAACTCAAACCATTTTCAAGTCTCTGCAAGATTATTTTCATATTGTAGTGAAATTAATTTTAACAATTGCTTCAAGGAAAACCCCTAAAAGAAACAGTACAGCATGCTTGGGAACTTGGCCAGCAGTGATATAACATAGTAACAGGCTAACAAGCCCCTAGTGTTGTTCTTCATGTGGTGGTTATTCCTTCTCCACACCACTACCGCACCTTCTTTTGATATGAAGCTTCATTTCTTCGTTGGTTCAACATTTTGGAAGAGAGGAGTAAATGTTTGGGAAACCAAACGTATTCGAAGTGTTGAGAATTATTGTTGTGAGCCAGGTTCAGGTGTGAAGAAGTTTCAGAGACTGATGAAGACTTAACATAGCATAGTTTATTGAGCCCGGCCGAGGAGATACAGTGCCAGCATACAACATGTGAACACGTCAAATGCCAACACCAAATCTAAAGGATTACATCTTGTGGTCCCTTTTATGTTTCTCTCTTCCCCCTACAGCCTGTAGGTTTCTCTATTAGGTCATCTTCACCTAGAACACCTAATCTATCTGATGTTTAGATTCCAGTGCTTTGTCATATTGGAATCTCTCACTATCCAAGAGTTGTACTCTAATCTGTGGAGCCAGTTAGTTCTTGTAAACATTCTTGTATGGCTCAACCTTGATAGATTCCCAGAGAACACTGATATCTGCTAGCCTGACGCCTGAGCTACTGTCTCTAGCTAATCAGTCTATTGTTGTCTTCTTGACGAGGACAAGTACATATGAGAAATACCTAAAGCTATAATGTCAAATACTTATGGAGTCAACTATATTACTCTAAGATAGACCTGTCTTACTTTTCCCTGTTACATCAATTAAGACACCTAAGAAATATTCCCAACAGGAAGCACAGATGTCTTTAACATTATAACAATCATTAACATGTCATTAACAATCTAAAAGTGTCCTCTTCCCCACCGACAGCAAGGACATGAATGCTTATGACCTTTGCTACAATTCTAATGTACTTGCTAATAAAAAAAACAAGTATTCTTTATTCTGCCCCTAGCTTTAATAAAATACATTTCTGAGCCCCTAATCATTACATGATAATAAGTGACCTAAAAGGTCCTGAAACCAGATTAATTAAGTTTCCAGGAGAATTTGAAATATGCCTGGAAACAGGCAATGTTTGATGTGTTTCGATGAGACCTAAACACTTAAAATGAGACAAACTAAGATGGAAATGTCACAATCTACTCTGTCAAAAAGTTAAAATAAGATGAACTTTTGACTGTGTGCAGGTCAACTGCTAAAGGACTTAATCAGTCAACAAAATCTGTATAGACAGCTTTAAAAGGTTTCAAGAGCCGCCCAAAACAAAGCTACCGAGGTAGTTTTGATGCATACTTGTCACTGAATTTAATGATGCCCTATTGTATGCATCAAGCCCCTTTAGAAAATATTTAGATTTTGTAAAATAACATTTAAAACATTCAGTAGCTAGGTGAAATAATGGTAATGTGCTCCATTATACTGTATTTTTAAATCATATTTCTATTGATCTATTTGCCTCTAGACAGAAATCTCTGCTGCTGACAAGTGAAGTGAACTTGACTAGTGTTTAAACACAAACTTTGAACAGATGAAGAATGGTTGTTATTATTTAGAGTCAAAAAGTACAAGATATAGTGGCCAAAACCTGAAAGGAGAAACTAACCTGCAGTGTGTATCATAGTGTATATGATACACTTTAATTGATCTAAACCATAGACTGGATAAATATAAACTGTTAAAGGCTTTACACATATAAGCAGCAACGTGTGTAAATATACTCATTTTGTGGATGCAAGCTGATGAGCACCGTCCCCAGATCATTACCACACACAGGTAGGTCATTTCTATTTAATGCCAATTTTTGCATACTATCCATCATGATTTGCATTAATACTTCATATATCTCCTCTACTCATCTCCACCTGACCTTTTCATAATTAAATGGACAATCACTGCCATTAATCCTCTAAACTCCCTCTGCCCTTTTACACTCTCTCCTCTCACTTGTGTTTTCAATAATGTGTCTGAGTTATCAAGAGAGGTGCCAAGTATCAAGTAATGTATTGTACATGTGAGAATGTGTGGTGTGAATGGCTCTACATCAGTATGGTGTGTATGTCTCCAAATTTCTAACCAAACCAAACCAATCTAACCCGCCCCCCTTGCTGTTTTTTTTAACTGAGCTGTCACTGATGACAAATGATAGAGTGCTTGGCCTCTAAAATGTTGTGTTGTCAGATATCTGCCAGTGATACATCTGTTTCTACACTGTCCTCTGATCACGCTGGGCAAGACTGGAATTACAGCAGCTAGCCAGGCATGAAGTTAGACACAGGACAGAGCAGAGGAGGGGGGGTGAGATACAGGAGGGGCTGGATGGACAGTGAAGGAAGACAGGAGAGGGCAGGTAAGGGGGCACAGAGAAAATGGGGAAAAGGTGGAAAAGATGGAAAGGGAAGCAGAAAGATGGGAAAGGACAGGTTAAAAAAAAGGATGAGAAAAACTGAAACAAAACAGAAACATGTCTGTGGATCTTTGGTTCAAAAGACCATCACCAATCAATGATCTTCTATCTCCTTGTTGTTTTGTGGCTACAGGTGAAATCTGTACGACTAAGAAGAGATGTTTATATGATCTCAAGGTTATTATGAACAGCGAGAGTTATAACATCTGCTAATCTTCCAAAAGTTACAGTTGCTTCCTAAAAACGAAACGAAGAATGGTATTATCAAATGCATTACTGGCAATATACAATGCATTTTGAATGTGTTTTACTGGCTTTTATAGTCAGTGAAACCCATTCATGGGTCATTCATATCTTCATTCCTCAATTCATAAAGTACTCAGAAACCTTGAACATGGAGTGCGATTCTGCATTACTAGAGTTGAAGAAATCAGACTGTTAGCTAAAGTAAAATCATAGAACAAGGCCAACTGCATCTTGAATGTCTCTCACCCTCAATCTGAATATACTGAACAAGCAGTCAGGGATTAGCACAATTACTCATGTAGAGCATGAAAATCAATCTCAAAAGACACACACACACACACACACACACACACACACACACACACACACTCATATAGGCCTATACAGTATATAAAGAACATTTCAACTGCAGCTACATTAAATCAATCATTCACCAAGCCAGTCAGACTCACTAATACCATAATGAATAAATGCATAGTGAAAAGCCAAATCCCAGGATATCAGCTTCAACACTCTGAATCCCCAACATGCTCCTCCCTCACACTCGTATGAGAGGGTACTGACAGTGGGGGAAAAAATAAACTGTAAAGTCGTAATGGAAGCACCATAATTTACATATAGAAAAATCATTATCTTTTCCTCCAGCTTGAACCTCTGCCGTACCATGAAACTCTGTTACCGACTATACAAGAGAGCCGGGGGTTAGTGGGCAGTTTGCAGATATGAAACGGTGAGCAAATGTGATGCAGGTTGTTCCTAAACTACACTAAGCATGTTTAAAGAAAATTTTGGACAAACATGATTAAGAAACCCAATCTACTGTCCAATCTCATCTAAAAGAAAGGAAGAAAGTCATCAGTGTTGAAAGGACCTTTTTTCATAACTTTACTGTGGAACTACTCATCATAGCTTTGAGTTTACATTTAAAATGTTAATAGGATAGATGATATAAAGTAAGCTAGCTACTAAAAACATAAAAAAGGCATTCAATCTGTGGGGATTCTTGTTGGCTAGCAGTTTTATCCACACAGATGCATCTGCTTGAGGCTCAGGGTTAAAGACGCAGGAATCTACGCTCTTTTCTTTGAGGACTTTGGGGGATTTAGACACAGTGAGGGACCCTGATAGGGTCTCTGAGGAGAAGATGAGGTTTAAGAATGAAAAAAAGGAATAGTTTAGGCTTGGAGAGCACAAAAAGACTTTAATATTGCCATACAAGCCTCAGTCTGGAAAGCCAGATAAGAACTGATCCATTTCTAAGATGTCCATCTCTAGGATCTAATGAAAGAGGTTTGGGGACCGTCTCCAGGAGTATATAGCTCTGTATATGTGTGTTTGTATAGTATAGTGTTCGTATAGTTTAGTGTTGTATAAGCAAAATGAGAGGAAAATATCAAAACTAAAGCATGAAAAAGCTTCATTAAGCAGAACATGAAATTACATATATATATAAAATTGCAACTAAAGTATAATCCAAAATTATGTGTATACAATAAGCTTTGTGGGTTTCTCTGGTGTAAATAAGGGCAGCCTGAAAAATAGCCATTATGTTTGAGCTATCAAAGAGGATTAATATTACGCTGAGGTACTATACTGTGTGGGTGAAACACAAAAAGTGAGGGGGAGAAATTGTGAGTCTGTGAACATTAGCCTACAAGAGTGCAGTAGATGTAGGTGTATAAGGGATATGAAGGAAATTGACAAAGAAAGAGGGAGAGGAGGAAGTTAAATAAATCTGAAATACAGGAAAAAAGAAGGAATACTGAGAGGAAAAACAAAGGAGATGAAGAGAGAAAAGAGGAAGCTAGGTAGTAGGGGGTTGAGAGCAAGAGAGTAGAAGAGATGAAGGAGGGGAAAGAAGAGAGAGAGGAGTAAGAGGGCCCTGGAGCTGATAGGAAAGCTCAAGGACACAATTACTATGAACAGACACCAAGCCATGACCCAGACTTTAGGAGAGTTAAGTCCTCTGAACAACAAGCATTACCTGTAAAGCCACATTAACGCACCAAGGATACTGATATTCACCGTGTGTACACTAGCACAGCTGGACGCTTCCACATGAACGTTACAACTGTAAACTGCTTGTTATGCATCCTAATGTCATGGAATTGTAGCTTTTGTCCTCTTCCAGGTCTGATGTGTGGCTCATGTCTGTCTGGAAACACCTGAAGCTGTTCAGTGTACTCCCGGATCCATTCCCTTTTGTTCCCCATTCTTAAACCTCAACTTCTCCCCAGAGATCCCATCAGGGCCCCTCACTGTGTCTAAATCCCCCAAAAGACTGAAGCTTTCTGCGTCTTTAACCCTGAGCCTCAAGTCGATACATCTGTTTGAATAAAACTGCTATCTAACAAGAATCCCCACAGATTAAATGCCTTTTTTATGTTATTATCGTAAGTGGCTAGTTTACTTTATATCGTCTGCCCTCTAACCACTGAGTCAAGCAAACACTTTAAAAATACATTTTAAAATGTAGTCAAAACTATAAATAGATCCACAATAATAATGTTATAAAGCTCCAGAGAGATTTTCTTCCCTTTTTTAGATGAGACTGGACAAAATATTCAGTTTCTTAATGTTTGCCAGTGTTTTTCTTATGTTTATCTTTAGTTCAAATATGCTTACCATAGTTTGGGAAACAACCCATCTATCTATAATTTTCTCATCATGATTGCCCATACTGTACATAATTTTGGTCTATTCTGTACACAAAACATCTATATCATGTCTGTCCATTCTAGGAGAGAGATCCCTGATGTGTTGTTCTTCATGAGGTTTCCATCTCTGCTCCATTAAAGTTTTTTTTTTAATCCAAATCGGGGGTCTGAGGATAGAGAGTGTCATATGCTGTACAGATTGCAGAGCCCCTGTCATTTGTGATGACCAGATGACATGACTTGACTAGATGCTTAAATTTTGGACAAACGATCAAAAGATCATGGATGTTGTGGTGAGATTGTTTTGTGAACCACTGCTCCCAAGGTTAAGCATAGACTTTTCTCAAGCCAACATGGACGAGAAGTTGCTATAGTGCCCCTAAAAATGGGAATTGAAACATCTTCAATTCCACGACAATTGGGCAAACTCTGTCTGCTGAGGAAGGTTGTGTTATACGATCAAACAACCTGTTTTCACTCCCAAGTCGTCACATATGGATGCATGGTCAAGACCTATTTAACAGAGAAGTCTGGAGGGTCAGAAACTGGACTTTTAACCAGGAGACAGGCGTTTGTTTTACCGTTGTGAATCAAAAAGTCAACAATGTTGAGAAAAAATACTCAAAGGCTCAGTGTGTAAGTTTTAGAGGCATCTAATGGTGAGGCTTGCAAATTGCAACAAATAGCTTACAGTGCATTCACTTGCTCCTTAGTCAAAATAAGTAAATTCAGCAGTAAAAAAACAATCTTTTACTTTTTCTCCATGAGGTTATACATTATATGAATTTAATTTCTAAATCCAACCACAAAAAGCCTGTGAAAACTGTCAACATATGGTCATCTTTTAATATCTTTATACAATATAGACTACACATGGCAAAAATAAATTATTTGTTTCTTCTTATATATTTGTATATGGTTCTGTATACATATGTATGTTCTATGTACACTTTAGTCTTCTTTTTGCAAAAAAAGATTTAAGATGGGGAAAAAAATTAAATTATTCCATATCAATCACTGCTCACCTCTCCCTTTGCAAACACAGAGGAGAGACTACAGTTGTGTTGTCTTGTGCTAAAGACACGTGATCCTCCATTTGTTCAAATTTCACTTCTCTTCTTACTTCTAACAAACCATTCCACTGCTACTACTAGTACTACTTCTGCTTGTTTTTTGTATGTATTCAGCGTAGTGACGAAATGCACTCTGCAGAACCGTTTATCTTTTTGGGCTACTGAAGAAACATGGCGACACAACATGGCGACATACATATAAGGGAACCCGCATTGTATGAAGATAGAAATGGCTCATTCTAAGGTAATGAAAACATAACGGTTCATATTTATCGTTGCAAACTTGACTGCAGAGCCTTAAACGTTTAAACGTCCAATGTCTTGACCAAGCGTCCATATGTGACGAGTTGGGAGTGAGAAAGCTCCAGATCAGCTTCTAATGGGCCTTGTGGTCAGACTGTTCTCTTCAGCAGGTTAACTAATGTATTAAACTGACATCTGAATGTCCCTCCCTCGATGAACTAAATAGGCTATTACAACATTAATCCTACTGATACACCGTTCAGACCTGTCTTGGTGTTTCCTCCCTTGTATCTGATCCTTTGAATAGCTTCCAGCAGTGCTTCCTTGTTGCCATGGGAACTCAGCTTAAATTCGGTCCGAGCATCGTCACTGAACTGAGCGATGGCCACCTGCAGAGAGGCAGAGACAGAGTGTAAAGGGTTCAAATCAAATGTCAAATCAAATTATACAGAGTTAGTTCAATCAACACCCCTGGTGTTTTAAACTTAAATTCAGTCATAAGCTGCTCACACTCACGTCAGTCACCATACCACAGAAATGTGTGTGTTTGTGCCGATTTGTTTCTGCTTCCTCCAAAATGAAAAGACGCCAAATCTATCCAAGCAGCTCATGTGCCATTATGTAAGTGTAATGAAGCCAAATGTGTGCGCTTTGGGTCCAAAAACCTAATACTTACCTCATTATCACCGACAATGTCTGCATTTACTCTGGACAGCAACAACAGAAGCAAACAGATGCTGCCTTTGTTAGCTGAGGGAAATAGTGTAATTAAACTAATCGGGTGTGCTTGGAAAGTGAATACTATACAGCCTTGGAAAGTGAATACTAGTACAAATGGAACTGTCCATGACACACAAGCCAAAATGTGACATTTTCATGGTTCAACATTGAGGTTTAATGGGTAACGGGTCACAGGATTCACTTTTTTTCACCTGCTTTGTGCTGGTGGTCTTAATATTTTCATGCTGAGCACATAAAGTAAATGTTCATGATGTCAGACAAGAATTATTACAGCCTTATTCTATGCTAGTCTCTAGGTGAGAATTCAGTGAGATATATATATATATCCAAACTCTCAAATCAGAGCTATAATCAATCTAATTGGCTTTCTCTAAGAGGGGCGAACAACTATCATTACCTCCAGACTGTTAATGGTGCTGTTGTTGGCTCAGGGTGGCCTACATTTAGCAGCCAACTCTCTCTTTACTGTGCAGCCAACTCTCTCACATTACAGCCAGTGTTTTTCTCTTGGTAGCCTCTAGCCAGAGGGTTATGGGGCACAGTGAGGGTAGCAAACTGCTGAACAGCAGGCAGCACGCAAATGAAAGAAAAAGGTTTAGCAAGCACCTCCGCAGCGTGACAAATGAACCAGCTGAGCTCTGCTGACATAGTGAGGGGCCATGCAGACAAGAAGCACTAAGAAATTAGTTTGCAATGACAAAAGAGAACCACTGCCCCAAGTAAGAGCCTGGTATAACTACTGGTAAATTTAATACATGAGCAACTTACTGGAAATAGTAATATTCACTACATTGATGTGATGTGATTTTATACTAAGAATCGTTTTTCCAGCTTTTAATGAATCTATACTTAGACCACCGTTCCTGCCAGAAAAGCAATGTTTTCTAACACAAAACACAGTGGCAGCGCATGAGCAAAGTTAATCGAATACTGCACAGCAACTAAAAAAAAAGTCTTTCAGGAAAGTAAATATTGACTCACTAGGGGTTCCTCTTCACTTTTCAAAAGATTTTTCCTATAGATACAAGGCTGTGTTGTACGCTATGTTGATTTGTCAGGGGACAGCCAAAGAAAATTGGGTTAAATTCTGCTCCAAAGCATCACTCCAGAGTCAATTAATGTCAACAACAGAAACCTTCTTCAGACTACGAAGCCAACCCCACAAGGGTCAAAAGGATGAAGAGTAAACTCCTACTGCTCAAGAATCATTATTTTGGCCAAATGTCTGTTCTGTCCCTAATTTCTTTTTTTTTGTCTAAAACGTAACATAGAGAATGAAATGAAGAACAGAAGGAAGGAATAAGTAGCAGGTTCCAGAAAACAAGCTGCAGATCTTGAGAGTCAGACATGTTAAATCACTCTCCACCCTTTCATTATGGATGTCCAGGGTCCGGTCTCAATTATTCCATTACCTACTAAATGAAAGACTATGTGAAAATGTTGCTCTCTTTCTTTTGCAGAGTAGTGGAAGGTGAAACTAGTCGCAGTATATAAAAGATGCATAGGCAGAGAAGGAGGTAGTTGGCTGGAAAGGAAGAGCTGGGGAGCAATGGGTTTTTGGATATATGTGAATTTTATAATATGTTTGACACAGTACCGTGCTTGCAAAACACCACGACTAGAAATATTACAGCAGAACTCGCAGGGGTTTGTAATATTTCTTTTTTTTGTCTTTTGTTCCTTTTAAAACATTATAGAAATATATATTTTTCACAGCATTCCCTCTTCTTCCGTGAAAGGGTTCTTTACCCACAGATTACACTATGATATGTCATTCCTTTATTTCTTTATTTTTATGGTTTTCAGTGTGGCTACTTTTGGCTACATCCCCAACATCTGCTTTACATTACATTTCCCATGAGCACGCAATTTTCTAAAGGAAAATACTATAACAAAGAGAATAAATTACAAAGCGAGCGAACAAAAATTAAAAGCCTTAGGCACACTTGTATTGCTGTTGGTTAACTTATGTATAAACTGGCAGTACAGTCGTTTTGACTAGACACAGACATTTAAACCAGACACAAGAACCACTAAATGTGAATACCAGCACTCCAAGGAGACTCACTGCAGATTATTCAGACCTACATGGTCAAGACTGAACTCAAACATTTTTCAATGACGCATTTGGGGGAAGGTAGGTATTGTACAAGAATACAAGTAAGATTTCACTGCTGTTCCTTTGAGACAGTCTCCCTGGGGTAAAACATCCTAGGTGTGAGTGTAATCAAATGACTGACCTGGGTACCGTCTGGTCCAATCAGATCCAGCGATCCCATAGTGCTGTAGAGGAAACGCGTGATCTTCATGAAGTTGTCGTCTCCGATGGACCAGGAACCGTCGACCAGGAAAGCCAGATCAGCCTTGGCCTCCTTACACACTAGATGGACAGATGGATAAAAAGATAGACAAGAGAGATATATAGATTTAGTCAGCACATCATTTTGTCTCTGCATTCAAAGAAGTAATTTCATACAGAGTGAAGGTCAGCGGAGGACAAAGCATAACTTGAATGTTAACTGGCTGCCTCATATATTCAGACTCTGAGCAAATATGCATAGTATGAAGCACTGCAAACACACATCTGCTGCTAAAGGGTAAATGTGCAAGGGCTGCGCCCTCAGATTAATTTTCACACTGTAGGGTCTATAAGATTATAATGCACACGCTGTAACGCTGTAAAAGTTTGAAAACTTTTTTTTGGCCATGTGCATGGTGTTTTCTCCTTTCTGTAAGCTGCTCCTTCAGTGACTTTTCCTTCTTCTTTTATTCTTCTGAGGTTTCTAAATGACTCCCAGTAGCTTTATCTTATGCTGTAAAGTTGTTTTGTGGTTTTAACAAGTTTTTAAACTCCAGTTCTTCGCTGAATTCCAAACATTGCTCATGACCATGTCAACTTTTATAAAAGCCTGAAGTTGTTGTAATTCGAAATGCAACAAAGTGCAAGAGAAGAGAAGAGATGAGAAGATGAGGAAATAAAATAAAACATTAAATAATACAAAAATCTTTTCTACTGATGTTAAACACAAACGCTTTTATCGTATACTTTTCAAAAACTTCATAAGCAGCATAAGCTCTTGTTTTTGTCAGTAACTTCAAGCTAAAGGTCAGTTGGAGAAAGCTTTGATTACATGGTTTCATGTGGCTGATTCTGATCAAAGCTATGATGATATTACTGACACTTTTAATATCTCAGTCTGTGTTATCTTTCTTAAACACTCTCACCATTCATCGCCATCATTTTCTGTCTATCCCTTTTTTTAAACTGCATGTCTTTTTCTCATTTCTCCCAGTCTGATGCTACCACTGTGTCTTTCCCATTCGTCTTTCTGTCGACTCCCCTCTGCTTTCCATCTGCAGCTCTATCTCTGCCTGTCCTTCTCATCCTGCCCATCACTTTGTTTATTTCTCTTACTCTTGTTGTTTTTTCTGTCTCTCTTCCACTTTGCTCTCTCTTTCCCCCCATCTTTGTGGTTCTGACCTGAGTAAAGGTTGCCCTTCATAACAGATGAGGGCATCGGCCTGACAAAGGTCAAACTTCGACAGAAATGCTTACCGACAGGCTCAGCAGGTGTGTCGGTTCATGTCTGTGGAGTTTGTAGTGCTCTTTTACTTGAGAACATGACACAGAAACAGAAGAGCACTATCGTATGGATATGAAGGGTCGGACTGTGAACTTAAGACCCTAATCTCGCTAGACTTGTCAGGCTGTTTGGAAAAATCCTCTACAGTGACAGTATCTTGCCTGTTCATGAGCTGTTTACTCTTTTTAAATTACAGTTAATCAAGGTTTAAAGTAAAGGCTAACCCTCTGGTAGTTGTTGATCAATGTTTGGATTCGCTGTGACATTTTAGTATGTAAGTGTTTTCATAAACATTACTGTTAACATTATAGCTTAGAATTTAAGAAGACTAGCCAACATGCACATACTGACATGTCACATGTCACTCACAGGTACACCCTGTATGTTGGAGCCAGTTTGGCCTGTTTGTGATTGGTAATTGAACTGAGTGCTCTGGTATTTTGGGGCTGAACAGAAATTAGTTAAGCGGAAGCTGGGAGGGAGCAATCAGATTAGCTCAAGCTAATAAAGCAGAATTAGAATAGCATTTCATTATTTTGGCATAGGCCGAATCCCACAGTAAAGTCACTATGGAATATAAAATCGTCTTGTAGACTTCCTGTGTGAGACATTCAAGTGTCTTCTGACTTTTTTTTTTTGCTTCCCTTAAATTTACATCACCCCCACCAAATTCCCAAATTTCCTTCCAGGTCACTGTTGATGTTTTGAAACTAAACACAGTTCACAGTTGTATAAAGAGTATAGGATGACATAACAAAAGTGAACTGTTAGCTTACGTCCTTGTTTCCTGTTTCAAAATAAAAAGAATATAGTTAACGTAAAAAGCAAAATAATTTACTATAACACAAGACGAGTGATATGAAAATGAGTTTGTGTTTGTGTTTCTTGCTCACCTTCTTTGGGAGGCGGGATGGTGGGAGGGGGCTCTGTGGTGGGGGGTTCAGTTGGAGCTTGAGTGGGCGCTGGTACTGGACACACGCACACACACACACACACACACACACACACACATACATAGGGAAACAAGACAAGGTCATCAATCATGATGGCACTGACAAGTGTCATCATCATGGAGTTTATCAGACGACCACACACACACACAAACACAGTCAATAGGCTGGCACACTGAAAGACAGCAGTGGCCTGTTTCTATTACGCTGAAAGTTTCCTAATCCTCTTCCTCCCTCCTACACCTGAGATCTTGACCTTTACATAGACAAGATTTCTAGTGCAATCTGTCTTTACAATCTACGTATACATGAACAATCCAACTGCTGGGTTTTGCTCTTTCCATCTTTCTTTCCATCTCTAAATTACAGCAATCAAACTTAATAATCTTTCTTTGTTCTTTCTACATATCTCACTACCTTCACTCTATAAGTTGGGGACAGCAATAGTGTTATTTTCATCAGTCTAGTATCTGTCTGACCAGAGGCTGTTTTTTTTAGTGTCAAAACAGCCCTGGGTTAAGGTATGCCTCAGTGCCAAGCCAATTACTTTGCAGAAACAGTGGGTTCTGTCAACCTAAAGTACAGCAAGTAAATCATCCTGGAAACATCAGCGACTGCCCACAGAAAAGGCACATACTTCATGAAAAACAAATCTTTCTTCCACAGTAACTTCCTCCCAATGCTTTTACTGAAGTAAAAATTCAAAAACTGGACATAAGTCAGTATATTTGTACGGTGGTTTTCCTACTTTATTATTATATATATACATGTATATAACACTTCAGCTCACTTGTCAATGGACCAACAACTGTTGCTTAATCAAATTGTTGAACTTCCTGTTAAATTTAATTACAGGTGTCTACTTAAAATCTGTGGATCAACAACATAATTTATGGGTAAGCTATCTATCTGTATCTGAGACCATATATATCTATCCATATATCTATAATCCTGGTAGTAAGCTGAGCCCTCCTGGTCCATGCAGCTGTGCAGTTCACCTCAGCTCCTCAGCTGACCAATGAACTGAAGAAGAGAGGGTTGCAGAGGAGAGACAGTTGTATGGCAGAAGGTGGCTTCCAGGCGGGACAGATGGAGAATGAGAGGTAAAGAGAGACTGTAAGGATTCAATGGGGAACTAAGAAAAACATATATAAAGAATATAAAACATTTGAGACATACGTGTCATGTCAGTGATGGAAACAGAAGGTCCCTCCATTTCCTGCATCTGGGTGTGAACGCTGATCTGGTATTGGCTGCTGGGAGTGAGGTCATAGAAGCACTCTCGGGAAGCACCACCTCCCAGGCTCACTTCCTGCTTCTGACCATCTGCAAGTAAAAAACAAAACAAACCAAAAAAAGGATGACATTTCAGATCAACAGAAATAAAATCCAAACAAGCACAAATCCTACTGAAGTTCCTGTTTCACATTAACTGTATTTGCGGAGCACATTTTCTCTTTTTCAGCCATGTTCTGCATCATAGTGGAGCCTGGGAGCTGCTAAGTAATCACTTTATTTCAGAGTTGGATACTAAGCAGCTTTATTGGAGCAGTCAGGAGGCAAAGTGCCATGTTCAAGGGCACATTAAAGATTAGCAGCCGAAGCACAGAAGCAGCACTCATTTACCACCATGCACAGAATTGCTCAGGTTGTCTGGAAATTCAAACTTGATGTGACAATCTTGCCTTCAACTGTAGTATGAGTGTCTGCAACAAGTAAAAATAATGCAACATTATTAATAACAAGAATTTTAATACCGTATTTTAGGGTAACAGAAGGTAGGATATACAGGCAAATATCAATTTATACATATCAGTTTTCAACTCATCTTGGTAAGCTTCATGTCTTCTTTGATACAAAGTCTGTGGTGCATCAAACTCATCCAATCTCTGGCTGATTTATCACAAATGAACATCATATCTGACAAAAAATAAAGCAAGGTGACAAACTGCAGATGTAGTCGTGCACCTAAAAGTAACTAGACAATTCTGCAGTTAGAATTACATCCACCGAAAAAAAAATCACATTATTGACTTCTTTCATCAATTTCCTCCAGATTGCAGACTGCAAACACTTTCAATTTAGTGTTTATATTAAAAAGCGGCAGAGGGACAGCATCACCAAAAAAAATTATGTTGGCAACCAAAAATGGACAAACTGGAAGTGCACATACACATGCACTAATAGCTGCCATTTGTCAGTTTTATTAGTCTAATTCTGTTTCCTAATGTGTCTCTCATCTTGGGGAGTGAGAAATTACCACCCCCAACATACACACACACATAGAGGAAACAGTCATAGATAATAAAGTTTAGGAAAACAGTTGTCACAGAGAGGCTGCACTTCTCCATCTGAGAAGAAGCTGCTGGTTGGCTCTGCGTGGATTAAACCAAATCTCTCCAGTCCAAAACTCCAGTCGCTGCTCCGACACACAGATAAATAAAAAAATACAGGAGGGAAGGAATATTCGTCATTTTGCTGTCATTTTTGTGATAGTAAAAGGCAGTGAAAGGTGAACACACACATCAGTTACTGTGCATGGTCCTCCAAGTGGAAGCAGTTTTATTCATGTCTCTAATCTCTACATTTCCCAGGCAGCGCTCCAGCTTCCCATTTATTTTAATCAACACTAACCTCCAACCATCTACAGGAACCTTGTCTGGAGAAGCTATTTTAAAACAGAGCTAACATTTTGACCACTTTCAATTCACGTGTGGCTCTGCCATCGCCCTAATATTGTGCATGCTGTCTCATTGACACGCCTAAGCAATACAGGGTGGACACACATGTGTGACAGAACCAAATTATGAATAGCATAAATGAACTTATTTTTTCAAAATGCTCAACTCAGGTGAAAGTACATTTCTTTCACAGTTTGAAGACTATTTTACAACTAAACTTCAACAGGAGAAAAGGCTGAAAATGTATTTTAAAGGAACATTTTAACATTTTGCATTTTTTAATCTACACACTAAGAAGTTAAAGCCAGAAGATGATTAGCTTAGCTTAGCCTAAAGACGGAAAGCATTAGGACAAAGCTTGCCTGACCCTGTCCAAAAGGTAAAAATAAATGTTTAAATCCTACTAATTAACCCTATATTTCATTTTATGAGGAGTTACGTGCTGTAACTATTTCATGGCTGGCTGCAGTAACTTCCCAGATTAAACTCTTCTCAAATGTCCTGTCACTATTCCTGGTTTAACTTTTTACAAGTACCACTTTGTGGGTAACAGAAGGATTACAAGAAAGCTCTTTTATAGGGAGATGGTCTACAGTTGGTTATTTTAACCACAGTTTGTACAACTTCCAGACTTGCACATTATTAAGTATATTGCATGACATTTTATTGTGCCACAGAAAGTATAGAGGCAAGCCATCTTTCTGTTACTTCCAGTTTTTTTTCCAGAGCTGTCTGTGACATGATCTCCTACTGCATCAACATAGTGGACTCACTGAAAGAAATGAGGATGGCTCACAGACCTACCATTGGGAAAACCTCATCTACTAAACACTGATGAAGTAGTACAATTTTTAATATCAATGGAAATGGAAAGACTTATCAAGTCTTGCCATGTCCCCATGTCTCTTTTCTCATTACTATTATCATCTCAGTGGTAGTAAAAGAAGTAAAAAACCCAAAACCCATCGCTACGGCACCTGGTTCTGTTTCCGATGTGACCTTTATCATGTGCTGACATTTACAAAATAAACTTAGGAAAAGGTTTTCTCATGAACAGATACATAATCTAAAGAATGAGCATATGTCTATAAAGAAAAATATCTTTATTTCTCATTGTCGCTGTTTCAACTGTGTTATTTTTTACTGTCAATTTTATGTGAACCTGTGCTGCACAACCAACGGCCCTCTGAGGACAAATAAAAATAAAACTTGAACTTGAAACTGTGAACTGTAAGTGGACCAGCTCCAAAATACTCTCTTGTCGACAGGACAAATTGTACTGTGGTTTTATTAAGGTTTTTATATTTTCGACATTTGATTCAATGGGCTAAATGTAATAAAGGTGAGGTTTAAATAGATGAACAGTAATTTGATTAAACTAGACTCTGGTAGATATTTCTGCAGTTTCACTTCTTTCTTTTTTAAGAACTCCTTCCTTTGTTCCCTCCTTCTTTTCTTCCTCTGTCTCCCTTTTTCCAGGTATTAACTGAAGTGAGCTGTGCATTAAATAGCTTCTTTAGATCATAGTCTGTGTCTTTATTCGTTTTATTTCTGACACAATAACATGGGCAATTCTCAAAGCAGTTTCCTCCCATACACGTTCACATCATATCTCCCTTCCTTTCTGCAAACAGAGAGATTTATGAATATCCTTTGCAATGACAGAAATATATAAGTCTTATTTCCACAGAGGTTCATATCAATATGAATCCAGATGAGGGTGAAAGCTATATGTAACCAACACACACATCCAACCAGTCCTGAGCTGACTTGTCTTTGTGTTAATAACAAACAGAGGAGACATTTTCATGAGGACAGACTGTAAATCTATACAGTAACATATTCTGAATTAGGAATTAAATCCAGTCACCTAACCAAATATCAGATCTGTAGTAAAACATTTGATTTACTGACTGAATTGTATTCCAGTCACTTAACTGGCAAAAGCCATGCTGAGACATGTTGGGATGACTGCAGGTGCACACTGAAATGTTGGTGAAAACAGAAAACTTTCCCTGTGTACATGCATATTTTCTAGGATTTCTACTTATTTCTCAAAAAATGTTGTCTGAGTGAAACTTTTTTCATTTGTAGGTTTTTTTCCAAACAACAGTTAAAAGGTGCGATTTGGACCACATTTCAGCACAATGATGAAGTTACACTTATTTTGAATTCAGAACAGAAGTCAGTCTGCTTGGATTGAGCTGCCTGTCTCATGTCAAAGGCAAAACTTATTAAAGCATTAAATCAAGAACTGAACGCACTTTTTCACCACCTTTGAGAACACAGATGAGAACTTGCACATACACATAACACAGATAAACACAAACCCAAACACTGTCATTAACAAAATGTACTTACTGAGTGTAGACTGTATGGAGACTCTGTATAACGTGGCATGTAGAAGAGGCTGCCATTGGACACAAATGCTGTTGGGACGCACCTGGTAGGTTGACAAGCCAGAGACACCGAGGAACACTAGAGACAGAGAGACAGATCAGATTTAGCATCTATTTTTTAAATTCCTGTTTTCATGTAAGACTTCAATGTGCAATCACACACAAAAAAAACTTTGTCTGTTGATTACAAATTACTGTACAGACAAGACATCTCTAAGAGAATTACATTTAATTACAAAATCTATCAAATGATACATGAACATTGTACTACAGCACTACAATCAATAGCCATGTATTTTATCCCAAACAAATAAAAACATGAAGCATAGAACGGTCACTTTTGATTATTATCCTTTTGAATGCGTTGCAGTAATGTACACTGTAAAGTTATAAATAATGTTTGACAGTATTGAAAAACATTGGTTTCTGGCAAACCGTTGCACCTTTTCACATTTTTAACCCAACCAAGGATTTTCCTATTTGTCTCGCGTCTGGTAAAAACACTCCAGCACCCAGCTCCTTCACCCACTTCAACCAAGACACCATGATTAAGTAATATGATTAAGTAAACTACGTCACTTTTGTTGTTCAGAGAGAAATAGTTAAATGCAACTTCATGTCAAGAACATATTTTATAATGTGTCACCAAAACTTTGACTGACTGACTGACAATAGTGAAAAAAGCAGTGAAGAGCTCAATCGACGCAGTCAGCATTAAGGTTGGGTTTAGGCTAAAGTTAGAGTTAGCGCTACATTGTCTATATTATGCATCAAGTAGCACACATTTCTGTTTTGTCTTCTGATAGCTTAAGAGATTAACAATGTAAAAATAATATAAAGTATAAATGGTGGGAATGTATCTATCCTGACAGTTCCAGTTAAAACATTCGCTTCTAGGGCAGATGTCAGGACAAATCATAAAGTAACACAATTAGTCTGGGTAGGTGTTCAACTGTCTTGTGGAGGAACAATGAGGCATGATGCAGCAAAATGCAAAACACCAAGAGCAATTTAAATATCTGAAGCTTGTTTGGTAGTGAGATTTCAGTGTACCATAAGCAAGCAAACCTCCCAGGAGCCTCTTTGCTGTTCCTCTCCCTCCCTCCCAATCTCTCTCTTCCTCTCTCTCTCTCTTTCCACTTTCTCTCGTTTTTCCCCCTTGTTAACAGAATTTGCTGACGGTATAAAAATAAATTTGGATAGTAAATGGATATTTTATGCTGGGACCATATGGCAGGTGCCTTGTTTTAAATACTAGTGAATAATGCATATGACAACCCATCATTGCATTCAGTATTATGCAAAGACACACACAAACTCACTCTCATAAACAAAGACATGCAAAAAGCATACTAGCATGTACAGACGCACATGTTGCCACATGAATATGGACATATGTTTTCAATATTATGTTTAGGCTCACATATTGTACAGACAATAAAGAAACTGTATAAGGATGGCAGCTTACTCCAAACGGCATTTTCATGACCAAAATTAAGTTGGTCAACAATGTTGGTTTTAGGCCAAATATTATTCCACAGAATTGTGTTTGTTTTTGGACAACTTTGACTTTGTTTCCTGTTTTTAGGGATGCCTGAGACACATCTGCTGCCACTTTTATATTTTGCAATAATCAGCACAAGTCTAAGAACACATCAAATGTGTTTTGCTGAGATGGAGTATACTACCAGGCTTAAGTGGAAGTATGCAAAGACAAGTTAAACTTTGATGAAAAACATGAAAACTTGGACAAAGAAGGGTAAAAGAATGAGAGAAGGGGGGAGTAAAAGATAGAAAGTACAAAAAGGTGAGGGAACTGAGGAGGTGGTGGCATGTAATTATCCAAAGGTCAAAATAAAATGAGTACTACGGGTATAAACCATGGGGAACCATATGGAGATACTGCAATCAGTCAGAAATTACCTCTGTGTGTGTGAGAGCTGAGGTTGCCAGACTTGAAGCCAAATATTTGCACCCATCTGCCTTCCCAACCTCCATACCCCCACCCTAGTTTCCACTACACTATATCTTCTTTCAACTTCAGCCTGTTTCCCATCTTACAGTCAAACTTTAACTCACTTTCTGCTAAAAAAACATATTACAGCATGTCCATTTTACAACATTGTGCTAATACTTGAGACGTGATTGACTGAGCACCCTTCAGTGGTCCAGAGGAAAACTAATTCTTTACTCTACAGCTGAAGTCCCTGCACCCCAATACAAACTGCATAAAACTTCATTTGGGGGAAACAGTTTGATTTCATTCAATGGTCCTCAAGGTACCAATAATTACGTTTTTATGCTATATGCTAGTGTGTGCAATTTATTGGTGCAAACATGCCAGTTGGCTCCCATGGTAAGGCTGTAATGAATGCAGTGTATCCAGGGAAATATGTTACCGCATCCCCCTTATTAGAATGACAAATGACTGAATGCACCCCCCTTAATAAATCAGAATTCCTCCACTGTAGAGTACAAATATGGACAATGAGCTTAAATATGCCCTGATACATCTGAAATTTATCAGTGCACTGTGAATTGCTTGCATCTGATGGATAATATGTTTTCTGCTGAATATTTGGTGATGAGTCCTGTTTAATGTCCCCCTGCCAAAATACATACATAAATGTAAAAAATGTGACATACAATGGGCACAAATATGACTATAAAAGTGTGTAAATGACTAAAATTCCAAAAATGTATTTCCAGATTTTTTGTAATTATGAAATGGGGCTTATGTAGAGCAAATACAGTCTTGTAAATTTTGGTGAGGTGGACATGCACCAACCTAAAGTGCCACACCAGGGACAGCATGTAAAGTTTAAATACGGAGGGCTGATAAATCTACATGTCAATGCCTCATATTTAATCTTTCTCTAGTTATGAAAGCATCTCTCATGATGAGAGCTGTATAGTGACAGGAAGGCGTGAGGGAGTTGTCACTCATCCAACAGGGGGATGATTAATGATCAAATGAAGACAGCATATTACTGCAGCACAAATTGATAAGTAATCTGTGTATCAAAAGAAATCCACTTTAATTGTTGAGTATAACTCTATTAATCATTCCACATTTAGTCCTTACATTTTGGTTCTCAATAATTTCCTCTAAAGTTAAAGCAAATAGCTTTTCAAGAAAAAAGTAAAAATTTCTGTTTGCTGTTTGCATTAACGTGCACCAGAAATTCATGAGCTATTAAAATGAGAGTATGTTTGTTTTCATCCCATGCAATGCAACCCCCTATTTGGTGAGTCCCTTCTGGCCAATCAGGCAGTAGGCCTGAAAAACAACAGTAGATTTTAAAGAAGGGGATGACACAGCACTTTTCTTAAAACCACACATGCACACACACTCACACAGAACGGTAGTAAGCCAAAAAGACAACATGAATGTTTGGTGGTTGACAATGACACTATTCTGAGAGCATTTCAAAGACAGAATGCACAACAGATGCACGCTCATGCACCCGTACACATATCTACACTACACACACCTCTTATGTCTCTCTCTCTCTCTCTCTGTATCACCAGTTAATCTCTCTCTCTCTTTTCCTCCCTCTCTGACAGTCAATTTGTTTTAGATGAAAGCGACGTTGCATTAGGTCTTACTGCTCCTACTGATACCAAATCTATATGCAAAAAGGATTGTACTCACTGGCTGACTAAAAATTATTAATATGCTTCTGTGTATCTGTCTGTTTGCTAAAGTTTTAAAGAAAATTAAAGCATTTGGTATCAGCAGGCACCTTTCACACTTTTTTTTTCTTTTCTGCTGCTGCTTCCTCCTTCTGATAGTCACACTGTCTTTTGTGACAAATTTAGACTGTAAGCTAAGGGTATAGTCCGCATTAGGGCTCATTTTGGATTGACTCATTTTGAAATTTGGTGTGACTTTCCAAAAGTAAATCAGGTTATAAAGTGGTAAATCTCAATTAAAATTTTATGTTTTGTATCATACATTTTTTTCTTATTAAACTAACTTCAGCAATCTAAATGTGAGACAGTCTTTTTTACAGTCATGCAAATAAAAATCTGAAATCATATCCACCATTTAATACCCACTTTTGCATTGATGTATGGGTGGTCTTTGCAGGTGTACAATAAGGGTACTTACATGTCTTTGCATTTACTTGCACTGGTTCACTTTGTCCTGTTGGGTAGGAAGCCGTCACTTGAACACTGTACTCTGTCCCACTTAGTAGATTCAGGAGGAGCATGGTGTTCACATCTTCACCCACTATTGTCTCCAAAACTGGTCCTGGAACTGACAAACACACACATATGTAAAGGTTAGTTATTGGCTTTTCCAAATGTCTATTACAAAGCTCTTTACTAAATAAAAGAAATATCCCTGCATACATATAATAAAGGGCTAAATTTTAAAAAAGAAATCAACCCAATGCAATAAACAAAAAAAACAGATTAAAAAAAAGGAGGTTCAGCAATTATTTTTATAACACACAACCCACTGGACCACAGTTCGATAGGGAACACACCGTGTGTTTTTGTGTGTGTGTTGTGGATATATGTGCATTTTATGTTTTTGCCACATTAAAGGGGCTTTATGTAGTTTTCAGCAGCCACAAGGGAGTGGTTTTAAGATTACAACCAGGCGTGTGTTTGTACGTGTGCTCATGGGCAAGCATTATCCAAAACACAACCGCTTTCATACAGAAATCCCACAATAAACGCAGAAACACTGGCATGCCAATTGTGGATTTTCTGCAGACATGTTCAGTCTCCATTACTTAACCGTTCCCTGCTCAGAGGCAGCTCAACACCAGCTCGGTACCTTTCATACAGCACAGTGAGACACCGGCATATTGGCACAATACTCTGGGGAAAAAAGGCACTATGACAGCAGCTCTACAGAGATAGGGAGACAGCTTCACACAACATGCTGGAAAATCAGGTAAACTACCACTGCAACCTTACAGAAATATTTTTATCAGCTGCTTGAACTAATCCATGCTCGTTACATGATAACATTACCTTTCCTGCATTTAGCTGATGTGATACATGCTTGCTACTTTTCAAGTAGGCTAACATTACTATCTGTGTATCTTTCACCGGAGGCTCAGCAATGTCAACACAGCTTAATGTATTGGATGATAATGAAAAGTTTAGTGAGCTACACTGAATATTATAAATAACATTGTTGTCACACTTTATAACAGTTAGACCGCAGTAAGTAACATCACTGTAACGTTAGTGGAAGGCCCTTCCTCTGTGTTGTTATTGCTGTTTTGTTGCAGCATTGTATATTATGCGGGTCATGTTAGTTACACGACTTAGACAGCGGTAAAAACACAATAAATCTAAATTTAACGTTATGAAGTGGCAGGTCTGAGGTAATGTAGCGTTAGCTGGCTGCTCCTGCCTTTTATCACTGCCAGCTAATGTTACTGTAACAAATCGCTCCACATTTGCTTTTTACTGTTACATCCTTTCTTGCAGGTTAACAACACTTTGACATAATAACGGTGGAAAAAAGGATAGTAATGTGGGTTGCATTAGTTGCTAAAGTGATGGGCTAAGCAATACAACTTTGCACCGTATGACATCAGCACCTGCTCGGCGTTAGCCGGTGAGCTTACGTGACTCTGTGTTTCTCCAGCCTTTCTGATGTTCACTGCTTTCATGGACATGATGTGAATGTTGTTTGGTCTGAGGGGCTTCAGAACATAAAACTTTATTGTTTTGTATCCTTACATGGAGTTTATGTTGTGCTTTGAGCCGGTTGTTTTGTGGTGTTAGTGGACTGCATGTTGTTAGCTGCGGTGTTGTCGCTGTAGTCTGAGAGAGGCTCAGGAGCGCGCACAGGGCTATAGAGTCCTCACATTCAAAGCAGAACAATGGCTGATACAAGCAACAGAGAAAACAGGCGTGTGCTTCATTTCTATGCGAGGTTTGAGCCCATTGACAAAAAGGAAGTAAAAATTTGTTCTATTAAGTGATTTCATTGAAAAACTACATCTAGTCCCTTTAAGTTTCCATTTAATATATTGTAGCTGTATATTATGTATCAATCTTCAGCTAATGTCGCATTCTACTGGACCCATCAGCCTAATATTTTTTGTGTACGTTTCTGACTGCATGTTCAAGGGCCACTCATGATTGTGGTGATTCACAATGTTTTAAAACTCTTTTTTTACTGACTGCTCTGTTTGATCCCGCCATTGACTGCTGACGTCACACATCAACAGCTGCACTGTAAATCACTACAGCCCCATTTAGTCCACTTACTACTTCTTTTTAACTCAAAGAGCTTTGAGTTATATATATATATATATATATATATATATATATATGGAGAGAGAGAGAGAGAATAAACATATATATATTTGTTATTGTTTATATCCATTTATAAATTCAAATAATAATATAAAAAATAATACAGTGACTAGTGCAAACACAAGTTTTATTAGAAAACACAGAGCTCTGTGACCTCACAGTGTGTCAGTGTTTCAACCTGCCGACTGACCCTGCAGTTCAGTTCAGACCTACTCTCCACAGCGAACACTACACAGATTACCTGCACTAAACTACAAACATTTAACCACTAGAGAATAACACTCTACTCCAACTGAGAAATCCTGAAGCCAGAAAGCTCAGAAGCAGAGAAAAGAAAGAAAAACAAGAGAAGACAAGATCAGTAAAACCAGCTCGCCAGAGACAGGTACGTAAATGCTCTTTACAGAAGCTACAGAATTTTCACAATTTTAACACAAGGAACAAGGAAATTCTGTGAAACAGCAGCAGTGAGTGAGTTTCAGTGTGAGTTGTGGGACAAGCAGTGTCACTCATCTGTCACAGACTTGATGAAAACTTTTTTTGCAAGACATAGACGTATCCGTATTAAATCACATATGCTTACAAGTAAATTGATCACATGCAAATGGGGTACATATAATGTGCCCAGTGTTTGGAATAAAGGCGTTTAAAAGAATGGCGTTACGTAACAGCGTTATTTTTTCAGTAACGGGGTAATCTAACTAATTACTTTTCCCGTCGTTACAACGCCGTTAACGTTACTGGTCGTTAAATGCGGTGCGTTACTATGTAATAAACTGTGTAATCCGAAAGCACCAGCTGGCTCACACAGCTAGTCAGGAGGTGAGTTAATAACGAGGTAAGCAGTTCTTGAGGTGGACCGGTACGCTGCGCTCTCCATATTGTAATGGAAATTTCACGAGAACACTTTTAAAACACTGCTCCCGTGACTTATCACTGAGACCATTTGACCACCGGGGACAAAGGACAAGAGGTGTGATGTTTGATGTATTGCTTTAGGTCATCTGAGGTATGGGGACAAGGGATGCAAGAGGGGTAAGGTCCCTGTGAGTTCCTATTGTTCTAAGAGGCCAAGACACATTCACCAGTTGCTTCACACCTGGGGGGTCCTTCACCACATTGTTCATACATAGGTGTCATTTGATCTTCAAAGTCCTTTTGTGAGATATCTCTGACCCTGAGTCAGATATAAAAAGCGGCATGTGCCAAAGGGGGGTAGCTCACTCGGACGTTACTCTTCATGTGTGTGTCTCTGTGAGCTCCTTCTGCAGAAGACTTGAATAAATCCACCAAAAGACAAGTGTTTTGCCTGAGCCTTTTATTAATAGAATCTCGTTGCTATAACAATATCAGGTTCTCTGGGCGCAACGTGGCGCTCACCTGTTCCCGTTCTCGCCTGCCTGCTAAACTCTGTCGGCGGGGAGAGACGAGGGACAACAGAAGCTCGGGTGCCTTTCAACCAGCGATTATGTTGGCTAAGGCAGAGTCATGTTTCTTGGTAGCCAATCAGAGCCAGTGCTTTCACACACGTCAGCACACGCGCCACACACACACACACAACAGCTCAACAGAGATTTGATGAAGCAGCAGAGATTTTTTTAACAGTAACGCAAATAGTTACTTTCCCTGGTAACGAGTTACTTTTATTACAGAGTAATTCAGTTACTAACTCAGTTACTTTTTGGAACAAGTAGTGAGTAGGCTAACTATAACTAATTACTTTTTTCAAGTAACGTTCCCAACACTGAATGTGACAACGTGATAAATCTTCAGTCAGTTCATCACATTTGAAAGGGGGCTGTGTGATATACAGTATAATTAGACTTTACCCATACTAGACAAAAAAAGAAAGAAATATACAGAGGATAATGACAAGAACTGATAAAGAAGAATTTCAGAGGCATGAATATACATACAAACAGTATGAATGTATAACACAGTGGCTGGATAGCACAGCTCACAGTTTTTCACAGCTCACTCTTTTGCACAGCTCAGTTTTCCAATGTTTGTGATTCTCCTCTGATTCAGGTAACATATATAAACAAGCAGAGAACATGGCCAAAATCTCCAGTTCTCCTGAGTTGTCCTTAAACTCAAAACACACTGAGATTACTGCCAATACAAGAAGAAGAAGAAGAAGAAGAAGAAGAAGAAGAGTTTCAGTGGATGGCAGAGGAACAAGATTCAGGCAGCTTCATTTGAAGATTCGGATCAGGAGGAGAAGAGCAACTCCTTAACTCATCAGTCCATCAACTCTGGTCATGAGGATGAAGAAACCTTCAGCCAGAGCTCTGTGGACTGGTCTCAGCATGTTGCTGAGACAAAAGCAAAGAAGAGCAAACATTTATTCTGCAGTATCTTTTCAAAGGTGAGGCATTGGAATGTTTTGTTTTTGATTTTTAACAGTTTTCCAATGATTGTGTTTCTCCTCTAGATTTCTGAAGAAGCAGAGAACGTGGACAAAATCTCCAGGTCTCCTGCTGTCTCCATAAAGTCAGAGTCCACTGAGATTATCAACATCCCTGTATCAGGAACCATCAATAAGCCTGCTAAGAATCTTGATGATATGATACATTGTGATGACATTTTAGATGAACAAGAGTTCACTCGCCCTTGTACCCATCCCATCATCAGAGATGAGAGCATTTCAACATGTTCTTCTGCTTGGTCTTCCATGGACGGGGACAGATTCCTCTTCTTGGTGTTCCATGAGTGAGAATGGAGGGATGACTGACTCTTTATGGTGTTCCTCCCCTGACTTGGATATCTCAGAAATTATCACACCATTTGATCAGAATATCAATGAGGAGATCACAAAAGTATGCCAAAGCTTCTGGAATCCAGATAACACGGAGACAAGTGATTTTGGGGAAGACCAGACCGCAGAGACAGGATCAGCCTCCCTACACAGGTCAGAGGAGAGCGTGAGATCTGCCTCCTGTGTCTGTCCTTCCTCCACCAACACAGCCCTCACTGAGGCAACTCGATTGATGAGGCTGTCAACACACCGCAGTCCATTGAGGCCATCAAGACACCAAAGCCTACTGAGGCTGTAAAGACACCAAAGCCTACTGAGGCTGTCAACACACCGCAGTCCGCTGAGGCCGTCAAGACACCGCAGTCCACTGAGGCTGTCAACTCACCGCAGTCCGCTGAGGCCGTCAAGACACCGCAGTCCGCTGAGGCCGTCAAGACACCGCAGTCCGCTGAGGCTGTCAAGACACCGCAGTCCGCTGAGGCCGTCAAGACACCGCAGTCCACTGAGGCTGTCAACTCACCGCAGTCCGCTGAGGCCGTCAACTCACCGCAGTCCTCTGAGGCCATCAAGACACCAAAGCCTACTGAGGCTGTCAACACACCACAGTCCGCTGAGGCTGTCAAGACACCAAAGCCTACTGAGGCTGTCAAGACACCAAAGCCTACTGAGGCTGTAAAGACACCAAAGCCTACTGAGGCTGTAAAGACACCAAAGCCTACTGAGGCTGTAAAGACACCAAAGCCTACTGAGGCTGTAAAGACACCAAAGCCTACTGAGGCTGTAAAGACACCAGAGTCCACCGAGGCTGTAAAGACACCACAGTCCACTGAGGCCGTCAAGACACCAGAGTCCACCGAGACTGTAAAGAGACCAGAGTCCACTGAGGCCGTCAAGAGACCACAGTCCACTGAGGCTGTCAGGATACTGCAGTCCACTGAGGCCGTCAAGACACCACAGTCCACTGATGCTGTCAAGACACTGTGGTCCACTGAGAAGAAAAAGTCACTGTGGAAGAGGTGTCTCAGTGGATGGCAAGGGAATAAGGTTCAGGGAGCTCTGCTTAAGATTTTGATGAGGAAGGGTTGAGCAGTTCTTTACCTTATCAGTCCATCAGCTCTGGTGATGAGGATGAAGCAACCTTCAACCAGAGCTCTGTGGACTCATCTCGGCTTGCTACAGACACCAAGGCGAAGATTTTCTTATGCTTTTTTCGCAAGATCTTCTCAAAGGTAAGATTGTATTTACATGGAAATTCTAATAAGTGTGACAATGTTAAAAGTGCACAGGAATAGATTGGACCAGATCCGACCAGATATAAAAGGTGCAACAGACCAGCAGAAATACTTTGAAGGATTCATGATGAACTCTCTCAGGCAGCTCACCATCTCTGCTGTGTTCTTTCCTTCCCTTTATTTAATAACAAACTTGAAAGCATTTAAATCCCAAAATGTTGTGCGTCTTTATTCAGTTGTTTCTGACTTGAACACATATCCCAATTAGCTGTTTGTTGGACTGTTGATGTTTATTTGTGTTTCTTTGCTGATGTTTTTTAAGATTTATTTTTCTACCCCAAAAAGAATGAGAAGAAGATGATGAAGGAAAAAGAGGAGGAGAAAAAGACAAAGCGGCGTCCTTTTTGGAAGAGGTTGTTGTACTGAAGTACAAATGTGGACTTTACATGTGAAGATCAAGACCAGTTTCAGAAACTGGCTTGATAATAACGTTATCCCATTTCACTTTTTCCTAACCCCATACCCTGCATCGCCACCTTCTTGCCCCTCTATCCCTCCCCTTTTCTGAACCCCCTCTCCATTTTCTAAACCCCTTCAAACCCACCCGCCTCCTCTATGTCCCTCCACTCCCCCCTTCTTTCTCTCCACCTTTTCACCTAAACCTCTCAATAGCTTTAAATATAATATTAATAAACTTTTAAAAACATAAATTCAGAAAACCTGTAGACAGAGGCAGAGGATTTTGGAAAAGTCTGGACCACAGAGACAGGATCAACCTCCCGACTTTCCATCAGGTCAGAGGAGAGCCTGAGATCTGCCTCCTGTGTCTCTTCTTCCTTCACCAACACTGCCATCACTGAGGCAGGCAAAATGCTCGTCTACCATGTGATTGATGAGGCTGTAAAGACACTGTAGTCCACAGAAGCTGTCACGACACCAGAGTCCACTGAGGCCGTCAAGACACCGCAGTCCACTGAGGCTGTAAAGACGCTGCAGTCTACTAAGGCTGTCAAGATGGTGCACTCCACTGAGGCTGCAATCAAGACACTTCTGGCTATAATGGCATGGCTTCGCTCAGCGCAGGCAAAAGCAGCCAGAAACTACCAAAAAAAGTAGGTGGATTAACATGCAGCCATTACTGTGGTGACATTCCACAGGGGATCCTGTAGAACCTGCTACATGTTGAAAATATGAAATGCCGTTGAAATAAAAGGTTGTAATCCAAATAAATGGGTTTAGATTGACCAAAACATGACTGCTGTTATCAGATGCTCAAATAATTCCCAAGCCTTTGACTTTTGAGGTCTACCAACACTGGTCCCATCCTAAGCAGTTAAGTAAAAATCTCCTAGCTGGGTACTTTTTGTAAATGTTTTTGTAAACACACAGCATGGCAAAACACATACTGAGAGGTGGATTAATCTATAGGTTAAAAAATATGTTATGCACGATAAATCAGCCAATACTACTGATACTAATATTTCTGCAATAAGCTGATATGTGCCAAGATAAAGGCCTACACTGCTTTGCCCTGTGAATGTGAACATGTGTGTGGGAACACAAACCGGTCCAGACAGACAGGAGATCCTGGTTGATGGGTCAACCATAGGGGCCTGATGCCTGACAGCCTGGGCCAAAACTGAAATCATGAATGAATATTTGTTGTAATTGGTTGTGCCAATTGTGTTTCTGTTGTTTTTCCTCTCCCTTATCTGTGTTTCTGTCCTGTCCTGTGTGTGTGTGGGTGGGTGGGTGTGTGTGTGTGTTGTCTGGGCATGGTGCTCTGGTTGTCCTCTCTGGCTATCCTATCACCTGCACATCTGAGACTCATTCCAGAAATCAAGCCCTACAGTATTTAAACTCTTCACACCATTCCTTGTCAGATTGTCCATTCAAGTGGTACTCATGCTGTGGCCAAAACGCTGACTCTCATTAGTGTTTTTGCTCCTAATTTTTACCTGATCCTGTTTTTGCTTGTGCTTCAGGATTTCATGTCCTATGAGAGATCAGTGCCTTCCACATTTTAGCTGCCGCCTGCCCAATTCACCGAATGTCTGTGACTTTTGGAACTGTAAATAAACTTAACTGTGAACTCATTCCTAGTCTATGTTCTGCTGTTGGGTTCAAGCAGTGTTAAAGTGTTATTATTATGATTATTATTATTATTATTATTATTATTATTATTATTATTACCTTCAATTGTGTTCAATAAATTGAGGGTATTGAAAAAGACTTGTTTAATCATTTCTACCTCACAATGTCCCACTGAATCTGAATATTAAGTAAAAGGACATCTACATTTATGAAAGACTGGATTAAAAGAAGAATATGGTTAATTGTGCATGTAATGGAGGGAAATGGAAGCATACTTAAAATAAATGAAACTTGGATTGCTCTATTAAAATTTATATTAAGGTCAAACAAAGCATTATGGTACTCCATAATTAAAAACTATATAGATAACATGCCAACACCTAAATTACAATTTTTAAATATGGACTGTGTTTTGTTTCCACCCAAAAGGTGTAATAATACTTTTCAGAGGCAAATACACTGTACCCTGGTTTAACAACGAGAATACTTAATCTGAAAAATTATGGAAAAACTAATATATTGGCTATGAGTAAAATATTTAAATTTGATGTAGATTATGCAATTAATGCAACACAGATGTAGAAACAACAGAGCATCTGTTTTATGCTTGTGACATGATCCAAAACTTATGGAAATCCTTGCGTGATTGGCTGAGCTCCAATTCCATAAATCTTGATTTCTTATTTCAAAACTATCCAGTTAGGAGTAATCTTGAACAAGCATATTGAATTCTCACAGCCGCCTGGTGAAATTTATTTCCCTTCAACTTAATTCCGAAAATCAGATTAATGCAGCTAGTCTGCTTCAAGCTGGATCCTCAGAGACATGGTAATTGTGTTTAGATGACTAAAAACAGACATGGAAACTATAAAGACTGGAGCCTTGTCTTGGAAGGATGAAACAATTAGCACCAGAGAAGCAGCAAAGCAGTGAAAATGGGCTTTTGATGATACTTCAAGACAATAAATAAACTGGGAAGGGTAATGTCTTATTTCAGCTCTGGATCGCTGATGTTTCCCTTGAAGCCTCAAGCTTCTTGTTAAAAAGAATAACCAGCCAAAACACCCTGAAAGTACTTTGTTTTTCAGCTATTACTGTATGTGCCTTTGTTGCTAGTGGGGACTCCAAAAACAAGCGAATTAGTATGTTTGGACGAGTCTGTGTCCCAGGGCAAAATGCCCACTAAATAAAAAAAACACTCCTGTGCTTGACAGCTAACAGTTGTCTAACAGCATACATGAAGGTGGACAGAATTTGCCTGTGTGTCTGTTGTTGTGTTTCTGCAATTACTAAAACTTAGCCTGACATTCACAAATGTGAATAGTCTGCAACTTCTCATTTTCGATTTCCAAGGTGCGTTATCAACCGGTGCATACCAAAATGCCTACAACCAATCAGAGCAACGAAACATGTGACTACAGCATGTAGAGATAGAGATGATGGTGTAGCAATGTTCCATCTTAGCAGCAGCCATCTTGGTTGTTTACAAAAATGCTTCAACAGCGCTCCTCTTTACAGCCATTGAATTAAACCCACCCCATCTTAGACAACAGTTGTGACTGGCCCGACCCAGTTCAAGTCAGCTGGAAATCTGTCTGAATGGAACAGATGCATCTGCCAGAGCAAATGAAATATGAGCTTGCAGATTTGTGTGTGTGCGTGTGTGTGTGTACCATAGATGGGCTGGTAGACGATCCTGTAACCAACTGTAGGAGACTGAGGTGGATCCCAGGTGACCCTGAAGCGGTTGTACCACTCCTCTGACACACGCAGGTTTCCAGGAGACATGAGGGGCACTGCAAAATTAGAACATTATTTGAATGTTACACAACAAAATGCACTGTGCGTATCTTTGAGGTGTAACAAACGTGCCTGCCGCATTTCCTTCATCATGAATACATGATACCAGTGGTGGGACAATGCCTGAGTTTTGGTACCAATACCAAAGGAGGTTTCACTGCAAACCAAGCCCTCAAGCTTAACACGCCCACAAAGTTGCACACATTCATACCTTTTTTAATACCTTGCTTTGTTTTTCAACAAAACCGTTTTTTCACATTTAACAAAAAAGGCCAAACTCCTCAAATGTTAAATGTTGTCCAAACACAAGCAGCCATACAAGACATTTTCCTAAATCAAAATTATTAAGAATCATTATTAGTTATAATCTTTAAATAATCCTAAGAAGAGGATCATTCTGACTGGACAGCTTTTGGTACTTGACGGTTTTTGATTCTGTCCTACAGACACATTTTGGTCACTACCACAAAAATATTAAGCTTTGATACTCATGTCTCGCATAAATATGACTTATGACTTTTATTCCTTGTTGTTGTTGGGATTGTTTTAAGCTAGGCACAGTACTCTACATACAGTTGTTCATATATGGTTTAATTATATCCATTACAATAAACAGTGGAAGAGAAATGATGGTAACATTGTAAAGATTTTTTTCCTAAACGTTGCAAGGAGTAGTTTAATTTGAGTTATCACAAGGTTGTAAATTCCTATAGATCCTGATTTTGGAGTAAAGACAAAGTCAAAAAAGAAAAAAAATCATGTCTTACTGTACATCAAGTATGGCGGGGCTCTGATTTATTACTACGCTGCTTTCTGAGCTGAGGCTTGTATTTGCAATATGGCGAGGTATAGTCCCTCATCTGCAAAGATGACATATTTCGTCTGACATTTCAATTCACTGCACAACGAGGAGACAGTCACTACCGCTCATAAGAGGTAATCAAGAGAATGGTTGAGAGAATCAATTAGAGCTGTGCAAAATAATTTAATCGCCTCATTAATGAAAGGAGCTGCTGTAATTATGAACGGCCTTCATTAAGACAATTAAGAAAGCATCAGTATTTGTCATCACTTTAATTTACATTCTCCTTCAGGAACGTGAATGAATATGAAATTAATGTGATGCAAATGAACTGCTTGCTGCAATACAATTCATTTTCATTAGCTTTCAGTTTCGTCAGATGTTTTCTCCCAAACTAGGAGCTGCATCTTTGTATAATGAAAATTGAGGAACCGAGAGTTGACCCAGTGGTTAATAATTCAGAGGCGCGTGTGTGTGTGTGTGTGTGTGTGTGTGTGTGTGTGTGTGTGTGTGTGTGTGTGTGTGTGTGTGTTTTGGGGCTTACACGTGGAACCCAACGCTGAGACACTGATGCCATCTTGTCTGTCGGTGTACACTGGTGTGACTGTCACTTTGTACTGGGTGTCTGATAGTAAAGGCTCAAGCACTGTTCTCCTCTGACCACCTGGAATTAACACCTACACACACACACACACACAGAGAAACATTCAGGGCACATTTGAAGGAGTAAGAGAGTGCACATAGTTTTAAAGCAATGATGACTTCTGCTCACTTGAGGACTAACCTGCCCATAGGAAAAAGGGGCATACAAATCAGATTCACACACATGCATGCAAACAAACACAAGGATATATGCACCAGCAGACTACATACAGAATTGGTTGCTGTTTTCTGATGGCTAATAGTGACATTTGGGGGCAAAGAAAAAGGCAAGTGTTACAGAAAGCACTTGCAAAATTCTACATATACCTTAAAGGATCTGAACTGCAACTGTTCAAGAATTCTGCTCACCTCAGTTTAGTCAATAAAGTCAGAAAGGCAGAAAAGAGTTGAGAAAAACCCATTGCTGCTATGTTTTCATTTATCAGTGTTAAAGTTTGTACTCTACATCTTTCTTTAAAGTGTCTATATGCGGTTTTCAGTGGCCACTAGCGGTGCAGTTTTTAGATTTCAACCTAGTGTGTGCTCATACATGTGCTTGAACTCATGAGCGAGCAGAATTGGACACACATAGACAGACTCACCGGGAGAAAGCTTCGCACAACATGCTGGAAGCTCAGGTTAAACTTGAGGTTAAAGTAATCCATGCTCCTTACATAGTAATGTTACGTTAAATGTGTTAGCTCGCCTGCCCGCTTTTCAGTAACTAAGGTTGTTTGTGTGTCTTTCACCTGAGGCTCAGCAATGTCAGCACAGTGTACTGGCAATGTACTGGATGATAACGGAAACGGTTAGTGAGTTAGACTGAATATTATAAATGAGATTGTTGCCACACTTTATAATAGTTAGACCTCAGTAGGTAACGTTACTGTACTGAATGGTTCTTCCATTGTTTTGTTGTCCTGCTCCATTATGTTGCATTATAATATATTATGTGGTTCACATAAGTTACAGAGACTGAGATGGTGGAGAAGCTGTGTAGTAGCTGTGAGTATCAGTAATAAAACCAAAAACTTAAATTGAACGTTATGAAGCAAACAGTGGTAGATCTGTGCTAAAGTAGCTGGCTGCCCCTGTCTTGCATCACCATAGGCTAGTAAGTTAGCTTCTGGACAAATCACTCCATGTTTGCTTTGTTAGATAATTTCTTGCAGGCTAAATCAACACTTTGACATAATACCAGTGGTACACAGGATAGTAATGTAGATTATGTTAGCTAGTGAAGTAATGTGGAAAGTCATACAAGTCAACTCTTGTATTATATTGCACCGGATAATGTTAGCAACAGCTCTGCGTTAGCCGGCAAACTAATGTTATTTAACTTGACCCAACTAAAGCACAAAATCTCAATATTTTTCACATGCTTTGCAGATATGTTAGTTTATCTCTCCAGTAGGATGAAAGCTCTCTGTGTCTGTTTTGTCGGACTCAAGTTGTTCTGATGAGGGCTGTGTTTCCATCAGACATCGATTTGATTTTTGTTTGTCCTGACAGCCTCCAGCACATAAAACTTTGTTGTTGATTTTTTCCTTACATGGAGTTTGTGTTGTGCTGGGAGCCAGTTGTTTTGTGGTGTTAGTGAACTACATTTCATTAGCAGCGGTGTTGTCGCTGTAGTAGGCATTCCTTTACATAGGAAGCTCAATAGTGGATGTTGCAAGCAACACAGAAAACAGGCTGTGGTTCATTTTTATTTGACGTTACAGCCCTCTGACAAATAGGAAGTGAAAAAGTGATTTACTGAAAAACTTCATACAGCCCAAAAGTATTGTAAAAGTAAGCCTAAAAGTATTCCCTTGTATAAACAAGGCACCACTGTATCAAACTACCATACAAAAATAATATTTGGTACACTGACACAAAGAAAAAGAAATCTCATGATGCCATTTTATAATTTGAAGAAATCTAGAGTACTTGCTACACATTACAATTCATTCCTCACCATGGAAACAGCAGTCAGCAAGACAATCTCAGCTCAAGGTTCACTTCATAGTTTGTTTTCCTGCTTTTTACCTCCTCCAAGCAGATGAAGTTTGCTAAGTTGTCATGGAACTGTAGATGTCTAAACGTCCATTATTCTGAGCACTTTCAGGACTTAAAGTCCTTGTTGGCTTAAAACTTGAGCTTTCCAGTTCATTCTTATTATTATTTCACACAAATTGTCAGCTGTCCAAAATAAAAAGTTTCTCCTGCTCCTGATTTCATGAACTTTCTCTTTTGTAAACCAAAACATTATTTGATATGCACATCAGAAAGCCTTCTGTCTGTTCTTAACAAAGTATCAGCTTGCCAAAACAAGACTTTAACATAAACAAGAGGAGAGAGATCCCTGCCAAATGTTTGCCTGTGTGTATGTGTGTATGTGTGTGTGTGTGTGCGTGTCAGAGAGAGAGAGAAAGGTGCTTTAAGGGAAGGCAGGTACACTGAACAAAATTATAAACGTAACACTTTTGTTTTTGCCCCTATTCATCATGAGCTGAACTCAAAGATCTAAGACTTTCTCTACGTACACAAAAGCCTCATTTCTGTCAAATATTGTTCACAAATCTGTCAAAATACGTGTTAGTGAGCACTTTTCCTTGCCGAGATAATCCATCCACCTCACAGGTGTGGCATTTCAAGATGCTGATCACACAGCATGGGTACTGCACAGGTGTGCCATAAGCCTAGTTCACACTACACTTTAGCACGATTTGCCACTCGGGGAGCTCGGCGACCGTCAGGTTGTGGTCAGGAGTAAATCAGTGTCCTTATGTGTGAACTACTCAACGACACATCAAAACAGCTCCCCGACACATTTCTGACACATCGCCGACTTCTGCCAGATATCTAGCATGCCAAATATCTGGAGGAGTCGGCCGACTCGACATCCACATTCAGCCAATGAGAGCAGGCTGCTACTTTTTCACCGCAAAACAAGTTTCCCTCACCTCCAGCTTTCTCTGTAGCACAGACAATCCCTGCTACCTGCATGTGCTAATCCATTCTTTCACTCATATTCTTTGTCTTTATAATAACAAACAACGACTGTTTCATGTGTAGGTTCATTCACTTCCCGTTTAACATTTCACGTTTGTTTTCTTGACAAAACGTGGTTTGGAGACCAGCATCGAGTCCTTGTCAGATCGCAAGTTGTGTAGTATGAATGGCACGGCCATCGGTCGACGCTAAAATTTGTGTATTCTGCACAAGCCTTTAGTCTGGCCACAATAAAATGCCACTTGAAAATGTGCAGTTACATCACACAGCACAATGCCACCGATGTTGCAAGTTTTTAGGGAGCGTGCAAATGGCATGCTGACTGCACGAATGTCCACCAGAGCCATGAAATGAATGTTCATTTCTCTACCATAAGCCATCTCCAAAGGCATTTCAGAGAATTTGGCAGTACATCCAGCCAGCCTCACAACCACAGACCATGTGTAATCACACCAGCTCAGGACCTCCACATCCAGCATCTTCACCTCCAAGATCACCTGAGACCAGCCACCCAGACAGCTGCTGCAACAATCGGTTCGCATAACCAAAGAATTTCTGCACGAACTGTCAGGAAATGTCTCAGGAAAGCTCATCTACATGCTCATGTACTGTGAGGCCACAGTGGTGCTAATATTTGAGAGAAATAGGCCTTTTGTGTACATAGAGAAAGTCTTAGATCTTTGAGTCCAGCTCATGATGAATGGGGGGAAAAACAAAAGTGTTGCATTATAATTTTGTTTAGCTGGGAGGAGCTGTCTACTCTGACTGCAGTGCTGAAACACCTGACAGCATCAAAGCAGGAAGGCACACACACACACAAATATTTTTAAATACATAAGTTTAAAATAAATTTTACATACACCAACACATAACCACCCAATACATAATAACCTGTTTGAAAAAATAATAGTAATGTGAGATTTTGGTTCCTTTGAGTCATATGTGCATGTTTTAGTATTTTCAGTCTCCAAATATTTAGACTTGTAAACAGTTTGGACTGCAGCGTGGCGTCTTTCCTCTTTAGCTCCTCTGTAGCACTGCTGTCTCTGTGCTTATGACACCTTTGACACCTGTTCTCTGTTTGGGAGTGCCTCACTGCTCTAGGATGCTTCCCGCTGAAGCAGCTGTCAGCTGCACTTTATCAGAGGTGGCGAAGTTAACATTTGTGTGGATTTGTGGTAAAATTCATGCCTGATCAGAAGTTTCCAGTTTTTCACCCCCGATGAAGAGCAGCACACTTGTCTCGTCCAGTACAGTACCAAACGGTGTTCTGCATTTGTGACTGGCAGTCTGAAGAGGATACTACCATATCAGCAGAACACATGGGTTAATGCTCAGCAGAGTAGGCCTACAAGGCAGGTAGATTATTTTAAAATATTATTACTTAGTTCTCATTAAAATTTGACTTTATTTTCTTTTATCTCAAATATTTATGATGATTCTCGATATGTGAGAGAACACAGATATGTGGGGATAAATTTGTGCAGAAAGTTTTGCACATGGGCAGAAAACTGAAACACAGGAGCGATTAAAGTTCAGGGGTTTAAAAATAAATTAAAATTAATTAATTTATCACTGACTGAATTTATCACTTTATCATTGCAATAGAAAAAAAATCACCAGAATGAGAAATTAAGACTTTATTGATCAAAATTTTCTAGAGGAGGATCCATGTGTCCCCTCCAAACTAAACTTACACCCTTGATGCTGTCACTTTTGCCCCCTATCTGTCTCTCACACACATCCACATCAAAACACATCAAAACTTTCACAAAAGAAGCACGACCTGAAACAACCCCCCTCTATCAGCCGGCGGACAGGTTTAATCCTTTCTCCACTTTTGTTTAGCTATTGTTTCTTTTTCCACCTCTCTTTGTTTCTTTTGCTCTTTTCTCTGCTGCCCTCCATCGCCACTCCCAGTGAGGTAAATGGCTGCTGAAAAGATAATGGAATGTCTTCTGGCTTGGCCTGGCCTCTCCATCTTCTACGGCTCTGACACCACATTGGGAAATTAAAACAGGAGGGAGGGAGAGAGAGGGAGAGGGGAGGAAAGTAAGCAGAGGTGGCAAGAGAGAAGACAAGAGGGAGGGAAAACAGAGATAGAGGGACAGACGGACAGACAGAGCGTGTGTGTGTGTGTGTGTGTGTGTGTGTGTGTGTGTGTGTGTGTGCATCAGCGATCAGGGTCAGTACATGGCACTGAGCTCTAGGGCTCTTACCACAGATAGAGGAATCAGGAGAGGAGGCCGAGTGGACAGGGGACTAAAAGTGTAATCAGTTTTTTGATTGGAGCAGACGACCCGACACTGACCGCTGCAGTGCCATCCAGTTTGCTGGAGGTATGAAATAACAAGGATCTTCCTCCAAACACAACTCCAGTTTTGTCTATACTGTATCATCAGTGTTCACAACCCACCAGGGGAAAAGTTTGTTTGTTTACGTGCATGTGTTTCAGAGCTACAATTCCCAAAGTGGCAGTGGACTGTTAAGGAGAGACACATTTGACACTATAGTCATGTAATAAGGATCTAAAAACAGCTAGAATAGAGGAATATATACTTAATTATTTGTAAATGACTTCTTCACATTAACAGTACACAACTCGATCAACTCACAGACTCCTCTTCGCTGTCGCCCCTGAGGCCGGCATAGGACACCCTGTAGCTCTCCACGTGGGGGTCGTCCAGCTCCCATGATGCCTGTAAGCTCTGGGTGGTCTCGTCACTTAGCTGAAGGTTTCTCACAGCCTGGCGCGCCACTGTGACACCACATCGCAGACGAAAGTTAGTGTACCGAGTTACTGTAGGATTTATATATCGAAAATGTACACCAAATCTTGGCTAAAGCTACGTTTTCTTCACACTTTTAATGTGGTTTTGGTAAACTGTGGATTCAAAAAAATGTCAGTCAAATTGCCGGTATGCTAAAAGAAAATCATAACAGCTGCTGTCAGAGTGTCCCGGTGCTCAGACAGCAGTGATGTGCTAGATAGTAATGAAGTAATATCTGGTCCAGATGGAGCTATTTTTCTCTCAGGAACACTTTTTGGAGTTTGAAAGTGTTTTTGTTTGTTTTTTGCTTCATCAGTCTTGATAATGGCTTTAAACCAAGTACACACGTTTTAAAGTCTATGCAGTCCGGAGAGGATAAAAATCAATGTGAGGCTTCCACACATAATGCAGCCTTAAAATACAAGCCTTGATTTTTAAAAGCAGAGGCGACTCACTGTCTTCTAGTCGGCCGCTTTTGAGAGACCACAAGCACTTAAAAGTTTTAAACAAAGCAGATTTGCTGTTTTAAAGTTTCTAGGATAGATCACAGCGACTTAAGTAAAGGAGACGTCTTGCATTTTAAGTTTTTAGAGCCGTGAGGAGAGAAACTCCTCTGACTCGATTAGCTGTAGCCTGCCCCTCATGCAAAACATAATCCAGGTGGCCTCTGGGTCGCCTCCGAGATAATGAAGTTTGAACTACAGACTCTGGGTGAAGCCAACTTGGTAAACACACTTATAAAAACACAAGAGATCTTCCAATCTTTCATAAGCTGCATCCTTCCTTGAGAATGTTATCAGTGGTTCAGTTTTGCATTCATCAGCCTTAGTCCCAGCAGATAGTGCTGAGCTTGCCTAAGCACTCAGTAATTGTGGCTTTGCTTCCTGAAACACTTTGAGCTACAAAGACCAAAACTCTGCTACAGGAACTTGCTAGAACTGTGGTTGCACTCTGGCAACATCAGCATGCACTGGCAACTAGTAGAGCTTTTCACATTTCAATGGCAGTAGACTTTTTAGACAGATGCTTTGGCTTAAATCATGATGGCCAGTTTCTCTGCCAGGATAGTTTTCTAAAGCAAGTACCGCTTGAATTTAGCCTGCAGCCCGCTGAACACAAGCAAGCAAAATTATGTAAAGCAACACTCTTAAGGTTTTTAATGTTACTAACGTTACGAAAAAATACATTTCATGACACAATTTGAATCCAACATGACATGTCCAATCTTTTCATGTTTTCAATACTTGGCCATTATTATACATGTACAATACTGAGTGTGATGCTTCAAAAGTTTCTGACATTTTGGAATTTTACACAAAAGCAACTTGGACACTTTGTACCTGTGGTTGTGGTAGCAATCGTTGTTGTCTTGGCCACTGGGGGAAATAGAGAGAGCATAAACCAGATAATTAGATAGAAACTCTCCTCAACAACTCTCTTTATCAATAACTAAGGTAATTAGACAGAAATACATAAATCATCATTGATGGGAAAATAGATTTTCTTTCGTTCTTTCTTTCTTTTCTTTGAGGCAAGGAGTGACAAGCAAATCAATGCAATGGGTTGATACAGAGCTGTGCTTTGAACTCAGAAATGCAGATTTTATGATCCTAAAAGACATATGTGATTGGACTGGTCTGGTCACATGCTAATTTCAACATCAACATTCAGTGCAACCAAAGGAATCTTAATCTATGACACACGTCTCTTACTCTCGTCCCTGGTTTCTGACTTTTGTCAAGTTTTGTGTTGATTACATAAAGCAAATACCAGAACTGCCGAGTTAGTGACACAACAGCCAAGCATATTTCCAGTCAAACAGTCTCACTTACATGTGGTCTCTGTAACAGAGACGGTGTCACTCTCAGATTCATCTTTGAATACAGCTGTCAACATAACTTCGTACTCAGTTGACGGACTCAGACCAGTCAGGATGTATCTGTTATCACTTCCACTCAAGACCACCTACAGAAGAGAAACACACATACACGTCTCATATTACATTAGACTTCCAACAACATCCTGTTTCCAAATAATGTACTTCTCAAGATGTTGACTTATGTTTTTAAAAATGTCAACCATATGCACACTGCTGTTTTCTAACATATTTTCTATATTTATTAACAGTTCACTTTGGTCCAAACTGAACACTTTCATTCAAGTTTTAATCTGATCTTTGACTAATGATACTTTTGCATGTAAAGGTCTCTGTATTTCCAACTGAACTCGCTTGGGCATTAGTAAAAGGTATAAAAACAAGCAATGCTGTTAACATTTGAGGTCACCTTCTTCTGTTTCATACTTTCATTTGTTGTTACTATATTTTAGAAGAAAATAAATAGGAAGAGCTTCCTAACTTACCCTCAAGATGTGATAAAGTTTTGGGCATTAACCAACAGTCTGACAAGAGTATTTATATTCTTAAGTACAACACCAGACTTTCAAATCCAAGGTCATCACTGAGTTTTAGGGGAGAAAGCTGCTAAAAACATAAAATAACAAATTGCCTCAGTGTTTGTGGCGCACATTATAAAAGCTGGTGTCTATAAAAACAAACTGTGTGGGGATTTGGTTGTAATACTGTGTAATAAGATACACATCATTTACATGTACTACGTTATGTGAAACAAAAACAAAAATTTGTGTAAAGCCACTGAAAGACTTCCCCTTGTAAGTTTCCCCCTGAATACAACAGCAAAGCCAGTTGGATAAACTACTGCTGCAGGACAACTACAATTTGTATGACAGAAACGATTCAGACTGCAAGGTAAACACGAGGGAGTTATCAAGAGTGCAGCTCACTTCCATTGAGAGCAATACTGAAAGTGGAATTTACTGTAGATGACTCAATAACCATATTGTGCACAGGAATATGTGTCCTTATCGAGCCCTTTGAGGCACAGCTACATTAATAACAAAACATAAATTTCACCAGTGGGGCTGGCCATTCTCCATGGAGCAAGTGCATCTTTAGTCATTCTTTCTCTCTTTATTGCCTTGCAGTTAGTGAGATATATGTCCATATTTTATAGCACTGCCCTATGTGGTATTTACAGTATCTGCTAAAAGAGTGGAGTCAATCAGATATTTTATTGATTAAAAAAGAGCACAATTTGAGCCAAAAATGTCAGTAAAACAAGTAAATCCAAACAAAACGGAATGATGCACAAAAAGAATCAACAATTATATAATTTTACGCTGCTCATTGGCTGTCTAGGTTAAGTTTTGGGTAATCTTTCACTCTTCGTGTATCTGTGTCTGCATGGCTGTTTGATTGTATTATGTCTCCTCTCAAATATAACAATACAGAGCACTCGGTGGAGGATGTAAATGTGTGTTTATGCGTGCGCATATGTGTAGAGTGTGTGGGTGAGAGACAGAGAAAAGCTGCGTGTATCCCTTTCTCTATGCTGGCGGAATAACCAGCCCACCTCTCAAACTCCCCAGAGTGTTATTTTCAGCTCTGATGACTCTTAGCGAAACACACACAAACACACTCTTACAGACCTAAGGGCTCTATCGCTGCCGCCCAGCTGTCTCTAAACCCCAGATCATGGTAATAACACCCAAGCCATTAATTTCTAGATTTATTCAGCCTTTATTTATACTCAGTCATGCCAGGGCTTTTACCAGCGACCAACAGCATAGTTAAGCTTATATGCAAGTCTATAGAGTACAGGCTCCTCTTTATCTGGGCACAGGGAGTGCAGCCACTCCTTCCTCTGGAAATAGAGATAATAAGTAGACCCCTGGCTAAAGGAAGAATTCTGAATCTGTGCAGGTTATTTATCATTTGATGCTATATTATAAATTGGTGCCAGCTTGAGGAATAGAAATTACATGTTTGTGCCAAGGACTCAGACTCATGCCTTTAGTGTTATCAACATGGTCTATGGGGATGATCTTCACTGTCACATTTCACATCTTCTTTCTTCTTCAAGAAAACAGTGTCTAAAACAAACACATTTACATAACATTATGTTATTGGTACTCACCTCCTTTGTGTCGCCACCTGCCAACGGTGCCCAAGAGAGTCTGTAGAGGACGATGTCATTGGCAGAGTGATCCCAGCTGACCTGGAAGCTGTCCGTGCTGACATCATTGGAGTTCAGATTCATAGGACCAGGAACTGGAGCTGAGAGGCAAGGAGAGATTACCTTTTGTATTTTATTCCGTCTTCTCTTTTTGTTTCACCTTAATTGTCATTTGCACACTGCACATTTTTAGTAGCTATCGGATTCTCCCATAGTGTTCTGCACTGCTTTTTCATACCAGTGCCTGCCACTAAGCAGAACATGTCCTGCATTAATGGGCAATAGAGAGAACTGACTGAAGGGAGCTTGGCTGGCACACCATTATGCAACTTTCATGGAAATGTTGCATGAAACATTTACTTAGTCTGATTTCTAGTACAATTTACAATTTAAAGGGGTGTGTCATGGTGAAAAACATGTAAAAAGCCAAAATACCATCTGCTCCTCTATGAAACAGGTAGACCTGTAAACCTGCTCCACTGAGCAAAGTTTGCCCGAGATAAATACAAATGAACATGGCCCTTTAGAAAAAACAGTACAATAGTTGCTTGCCAGAAATACATTTCTTTCAGCTGACTCAGCACTGGATCCCAACATCTTGTTGCTTAAAGGGATATTCCGACAAATCAATATCTGTTAGCGTGACGGAATAGTAAAAGACAGTGAAATGACCTTTTAATGTGACTGGGCTATTATGCCGAGATATAAATGAGATGGGCATACCGCCAAAATAGCAGAATGACCAGCAGGGGTAATACAATTCAACATTGTTTGGCACAAAGATAGAAATGCTTTGCCTTCTAATGGTATTGATTCAACTATTTTCAAGAAATTGAGACAAAATTGTCCTCAGCAGAGATGATGATAGGGAAACAGCAATGTAGACAAAGAAATGGACTATAATAAAAGAAAGCAAATAAACAAATGCACTTTATAATTACCACTGGTGGCAACATTGGTTATCTACATCTGCATTGTACTGTAATTCAGGGGTTTCAATGAGGCCCAAAAGCAAACTAACAAACTACTGAATCTTACAATGTATCCTCACAGTTTAAAAGCAACAGTTTCTTACTGGTAGTGAATCTGTCCGTGAGTGGCTCTGATTGGTCCTCGTCATACACGGTATAGATGGCCACTGAGTACTCCATCAGAGGGGACAAGTCATAAAGGTCATAGGAGTTCCCACCACTCACCACCACCTGCACAACACACACAGACACATACGATGACATATCCTCCCAGAAATCCAAAGATATGTCTACACAAAAATAAAATAGTTCAATCACAAGCAGCTAAAAAACCCCACCAAATCTAGTGCCAATCCAGGACATTGGAAGTTGATTAACCTTTCAGAAAGAAAGTAGCTCTGTAGTGGTAACATGTGCTGACAGTATTCTGTGAACACATTGGACACGGACTAATTTCAACTGTATGCGCAAGTTGTTGGAGTTTATCCAATTTGCACTTATTCACATTCACACTCACATCATCACTCCTGTGTAACTGCAATACCAGTTTATTTTCCAAGATGGTTTAAATCAGTGCTCAATACTCATTTTAGTCTGACCTTTTCATACTAGAAAGACCAATCAATACAATTCATCTCCTCTTTGTTCTGTCCTTCCAGCTTGCTTTTTCACTTTTTCTCATCTTGTCTCCTCCAGCTGCTGTCAAATATAATCATATTTTAAAAATCACAACAAAAAAAAAATGGAGTGAAAAGGATGGAGTCACACCTCCTTTGCGACTAGTCCGTCTGTCTTGACCCACACGATGCGGTAACCTTTAACTTCTCCGGGCACAGGGTCCCAGCTGATGTGGGCGGAGTTGTGAGTGACATCAGAGAACTGGAGGTTGCTGGGAGGACTCAGTGGTACTGAGGGGAGAGAGAGAGAGAGTGAGTAAGCCTTTGAAGTGTGTTTGTATTCTCTTGTGCTTCTAGCTTTGTGAGAACCAGTCTCAGGGTGCTGACTTTTTCAGAAGAAGAGGACATTCTGTCCTATCCTTGTCTTCCCAAAGGGCAGTTTGAGGGTTAAGGCTTACAGTTAAAAAATGGTACCTGTGTGCATGTGCACAACTCACATGTAGTTTCCTGGTTTGAAACAGGATCACCGGCCTCTTCTCCATACATGGCATAAACAGTGACAGCGTATTCAGTGTGAGGGATCAACCTCTCCAGCTCCAGCTCTGTTACTGCATCCGGTACCCTGACCTGGGGACAAATTACAGTGTTTAAAACAAAACGTAGGGCTCTGAGCTGCAAAAATGCTGAATAAGCTGAATAAGTTATCTATTCAATGCATCTTATTTTTCTCTTTTTCTTTCTTTTAATACCTCCTTCTCATCCAAGTCTCCTCCATCTGTAAGCGGTGCATACAGTAGCATGTAGCCAGAGACTCCATCTATCTTGTCCCATCTTGCTTTCATGGTGTTGTGAGTCACATCAAACAGCTGGAGCCCCGTCACTGTGGGCAGGGCCACTATGTATACAAACAGACAGCAAAGATTAATTGAGGAGGAATAATAAACAAAGTATTGTGAGTTGGTCTTGGTTACGTGGTTTGAGTTTTATAAAATTGTCATATCACAACACATCGTTTTTGCCAGGATTTTCATTTTAGTTGAAGTGAAAAAATCTTGGCTGTGCTTTCATCGTCCTGCATTAAGAAGTACATCAATATGTCTGGCTTTCACGGCTGTCAGACCTTTAAGCCATTGTAATCAACTTGTGACTGAGGCATTGGTGTGAGGTTTTGTAAGTATAATTCTGGATGTGTGTTTGAGTGTAAGAATAAACTTACGGGTTGTTTCTGATCCTCTCAGAGCTTCACTTGCCTCGTTTGCGTACACAGCAAACACAGCCAGCTGGTACTCGGTGAAAGAGCTGAGGTGCTGCAATATCACTGAAGTCTCACTACCGTCCACTACCGCCTGGGGTGCACGTGTGTGTGGAGGGGTGGCATGAAAGATGGATGGAAGATACAAAGAATGGCAGGGAAAGGGGAAAGTGGGGCAATAAATTAGGGGGAAGATGAAAATGACAAAAAGAGACAGGAAGGCAGGACACGAAAGAGAGACCGAAAGAAAACGGTAGAGGAGGGGGAAAACACAATCGATTTATTGAATGAGATACAGCACAAACGTCTGAAGCAAAAAAATGTTTTTTCATTTTGATCTGAATGGATGACAGTTGTGATACAGATTAGGTCTGGGCTGAGCCAGCTGGAAAGGTCTCCTCACATGCTGCTCCAGACCATCTGGTCCCTGTAAAACCCAGCTAAGCGAAAGATTTAATGGTTTCTTTGGTCAAATGTTCTGGAAAAATCAAGCAGGTGCCTGGATCAGCCAGACTATATAATTTCTAGTGAGCCTTCATTACCTGCATAAATGTTCAGGGGAGTTGTGAATGGAGGGATGAGAGCTAGATGTATGATGAATGATACCACCCGCGTCTCAGGGAAAAACTGAGCTCAATCCATACACCTGCTCGAAGACCTCAGATACAGCAACTCCCACTGGTAAAGCAGTAAATATGATGTAAAGACAGAGCGTACGCCGGCCTAAACCCACCTCTCTGAGCTCCTACTGAGCATCTTGACCTCAGCCTCTTTTGGGTCTTGCTTATGTTTCTACACCTATATAGCGTTCAGATAACAGTGAACATTATCAGAATTTTCGAGATGTGTGCTTACATTGGCATGGATATTATTTTATGTGGTGGTTAATTTGCTTGTAGTGGTTGTTCACTCCATCAGCTTTTCCCTCACATTTTTTCTTCTATTTAAAAAAAAATCAACAGAGCAAATGTACTGGTGTTCTTAGTTGTTATACCTCATGTGGTTCTCCTCCCTGAGCAGGGTAATAAACCACTCTGTATTTCTCTACACTTCCGGGGGCGTGGCTCCATGAAACCCGAAAGCTTCGGGCCCCCACATCTGATGTCACCAGGTCTAGTGGTGCCCCCATCGTCTCTGGTGTCTGTTCTGAAGAAATACAAGCAGACAAAAGAGAAGGATAAGAGACTGCATCAGATTACGTTTCCTTTTTAAGGAACACATCCACTGAGGATGAGAGCAAAGGAAATAGTGTTGAAATACAATCAAAACATATAAGAGGATTAATGGCGTCCCTTCATAGACGTCCTCTTTCTTGTTTTTCCATCTCTATATATCTACCCGAGATGGAAACTTATTAGAAGAAAAACTGAGAAATAGGAGCAGGAGGAAGAAAGAAGACATGGTGTCCTAAAATAATCACCATTTTATAGCAAGATATCATTTCTGTTTAGCTGTTATATGACACCTCCCTCCCAATGGAGAAACTTTGCATTAAATACCAGCATCTCTGGCCACTCAAGCTTTATCTAAATAAAAAGGGTTTGATTCACACCAAAGAAAACCTAGCTTGTTATTATGGCCATGACTAGGCTATTTCTATCCTTCAGTCATTTACATTACAAAGTAATTACGCTGCACATTATTGACTTGACTACTACTATAAAATTATGAGAGAGTAGAGACTGCTCTAGTTTCGATGTTAATGCATAAAAATGCTTGTCTGAGTATGCATGACTCTCTCTTTTATCACTCTCTGTCCCGTTGTCTCCTTACTCTGCTTGATGTCCTTGTCTTGTTGTTCCACTTGTTCACACACTGTTTTGGTCAGTCCCTCTACTATGGAGCTCATGATGTTGAAGTCGGCCACATTATAGACATGAGTATTGGCCGGCTCTGAGGCGATGGAGTACAACTCATTCTCATCGGCATTCTTCACACCTGGGGCAAATATATGATTATTTCATAACATTTAGAGACAACACTTGTGTCACCATTCTCCATATACAGTAAATGCAACAAAATCTGTGTGTGTGTGTGTGTGTGTGTGTTGATTCTCACCAATAGCAAACAGCTCAACACCAGCATTTCGCAGGCTCTCCGCAGGTGGTATGACATCGTCCTGGGACTTCCCGTCTGTGATGAGGATCCCAATTTTGGGTATACCGACCCGTGAGCCAGATTCGGGCTTGAAACTGTTTTCCAAGATATATGTCAATGCAAGGCCTGGAGAGACGAGGAGAGAGAAAGAGGAGGAGAAGAGGGATGAGGAAGGAAGACACAGGGAGAGGGAGAAGGGTGGATGAAAGAATAGCAGAAAGGAGATAAAAAGGGAAAAATATTCAAGAGATAAAAGTAGGCAATAAAGAACAGGAACAGGAGAAGAATGGGGAATGAGTATACGGTGACAGTACCAGGATTGTACAGAAAAACAAGAGAGGACAAAGCCAAACGGGAGAAAAGACAAAGGTAAACAACAAATAAGCTAAAATAATATCCTTTTTACTTAACAGTAAAAAGGATATTATTTTAGCTTATTTGGTAATAATCAGTAAAATGCAGCACCTGTGAGAGTGTTTCCTCCCTTGTAGGGCAGGTTCTTGACAGCATCAAGAACAGCGTCTTTAGTGGAGAAAGCATTTAGATGCCACTCTATCCTGGGATCACCGCTGTACTGAGCCAGACCTAGAAACACACATTTAAACAAACACAACTTTTCATTTTTATTGTTCTCTACTATGAATAGCTGATACAAAAAGCACCACTATTTTCTGACAGATATGACTAAAATACCTGTAGTAAGGCCGTTAAAAAATTGACATAGAGATCAGGGAGCAGAGACCCACCTATCCTTGTCTTATCGAAGCCAACATCAAAGGCATTGACGAGGTTTTCCAAGAACATGCGGACCAACCGGAAGTTGAGCCGGCCAATACTCCAGGAGCCGTCCACCAGGATCACAATGTCAGCAATGGCCTCAGTGTGGCACACAAACTGATCAACTAAAAGGAGAGAAGTCAAACTGAATGGACTAAAACTGACCGCAACCAGTGAAAAACAGACTTATAAACAGGTAATTGAAAAGATAACTCTCATTAAAAACGTTTTACATTTGATGTGCACGCTTCTCAGCCAAAACTCAGAAACACAATAAATTCACACCTCAAATTTATAGGTTTCAAGCTTATTTATTAAAAAACATTCTGTAGACCAAATATCCAGAAACAGAAGTAAAAAAAATTAGCAAACATAAAATAGAGACCATTTTCGTTGCATCTTTGCACAGTACAATGACACAAATACAAACTTTAAATCTGAACCATAGTCAATCGCCCCAGCTGTAACACATATCCTGCATCTCCTCTTCTTATCTTGCTCTAATTACATGTACAATACATGATGTAAACACGGCATAATAATGAGAGCCTCCTTTGAACTATGTGGTGTCTTTCTCCCATAATATCTCCTAACCTCCTCTTGTTGGAATTATTCTCAAAACAAGTTATTTAAAAACTGACTCACTCACTCTTCATTTGAAGTTTTAAAAGGAAATGTCACACGTGAAACCTCCCACCTGAAAGTAAGAGTAAGGCTTGGAAGCATGTGCGTGCACACACACACACACACACACACACACACACACACTTTTATTGTTTCATTTATCATAATTCAATAACTGCTTATCTTGTCATCCCGCCCTGTATGATATCCTACAAATTAATACATCCACTTAAGGTTGCATCATTCAATCCCATAGCTGTCTACAAAAGTAATAGTGAACAAATCAGAACATGCTGATAAGGTTTGACTAAATGAAGACAGGCAATAAAAGAGTGCTGACCGTAGGAAATGTGAAATATTACTTTGCATTTCGTTACAGTGCCGTTGGAGAGAGACCATATGAGTCAATGTAGATAATTCAACTGCTGCATGATTGGAGGAGTAGTTTTTTTTAACATTTTCATTAAGACAGCATAGTAAAAGTTTACATTTCTCACTAACAACAGATGTTAGTTTAGTGGCTCAGGTGCATACTGGGTAATTACACTGTCCTGGGTTAGTCTTTGTTGCTTTTGTTAGTTTCTCCCTGTGTTCTTCTCACTATACACTAGCAACCATCAACTGTAAAGTAATGCACAATAAGCTAAATAAAGTTGTTGTTTGGTGGTGGGAAAATTATTTTTTCCTTCCTAGTCTCATGGATATTCGTCAGAAAAGCACCCTTGCATGAATGACTCTGAAGTTAACATTAACAGGTGGCAGGTGGCCTTCAGTAGCAACACATTAGATGGAACATAGAAAGTGCTGAGACTGTGATTTGTATTTTGACAAGCAATCTATTTTCTAAAAAAATATGTATATAATTTGGCTCTCTTTCTAATTGTACAACCCTCTGTGCGATTAGCCTTTTGTTTTGTGCTCCTTTAGTGTGTATATATATATATATATATATATATATATATATATATATAAGGTAGTTGAGAATGACCGAGCTAAGATCCTGTGGGACTTCAAGATCCAGACTGACAAACTGGTGATGGCTAACCAACCAGACATCGTGTTGATCGACAAACAGCAGAAGAAGGCAGTAGTGATAGATGTGGCAATACCAAGCGACAGCAACATCAGGAAGAAGGAACACGAGAAGCTTGAGAAATACCAAGGGCTGAAAGAGGAGCTAGAAAAGATGTGGAAAGTAAGAGCAACAGTGGTGCCAGTGGTAATCGGAGCACTGGGGGCTGTGACCCCCAAACTGGGAGAGTGGCTACAGCAGATTCCAGGTAAAACATCAGAGGTCTCTGTCCAGAAGAGTGCAGTCCTAGGAACAGCTAAGATACTGCGCAGAACCCTCAAAGTCCCAGGCCTCTGGTAGAGGACCCGAGCTTGAGGATGAGAGGGGGATTTTTATATATATATATATATATATATATATATATATATATATATATATAATGCAGGTATCTGTTTCAAGAAATTATTTTCCAGACAGAGCCTTCTGTCTGCAGTCTGTGTCTGTCTGACTGTTTGAACCATCCATCTGCTACAGGCGGCAGGCAGAGAAGAGAAGGGAAGACAACAAGGTCAAGAGATGCTTATGACAATCTTTGGTTTGCAAATGCATAACATTTGGTAATGAATATATCCTTCAGAGTTCAGGCACATAATGGTCACATTTTGACAAAAGGTTTTTAAGGAGCACTCTTTTAGAGTGGTATAAACTAGCCAAGCAAATTATTTTAATTATTCTACTATCCTATTGAAAAGAGAAGAGAAGGAGCAGCTTAGTTTGAGAGTTTCAGCAAAATGGCAAAAGGCTAAGAGGACAAAGAGTGAAAAGATAATTCTTGGAGTTTTCCTTCTTACAAAACAAACAAAAGTGGCCTTTAAAGAAACTCTAAGAAATAGAAAGAAAGAACCATAACTATGCTCCGGAAAGGCTCCTTTAAAAGCGACTGAAGACACACACAGAGACTCAGATCACCTGAGGAGCTATTCTATAATAAAAAGTGAGACACATTCGGGGGGTGTTAGTATCTATAGGATCTGCTGCTGACACTGTGGGTAAATAAAGAGACAAGCGACCTTATGGTAAAGAAAAAAAGGGTCAGAGAGGGAGACAGGGGTACTGTACAATGTTAAAAGCCATCAAGACAGACAAAGGCGCGTAAACAGAAGATTAGAAGGTCGTAATTACAGCTAATTACAGCTCGCTGGCCATACTCTAGCCTATTGTTGCCAGGTTGGTGAGAATGTCCTTAACACTGGCAGTTCACTTCTGAACCAATAATCAAGGTTGCCCTTCTCCTTCACATTATTCCTGCTGACGTCCGTAAACAGACAGTATAACTGTTTATCAAGGGGCGATTTTCCTAGAAGATTTGATGACATTCATTCGTATATAGTTTGAGAAACACCTTCCATAATTTCCAAAGGTAGACAATCCATCTCAATAAACATGAAAGCCTGAGTCAAAGATGAGTTTTACTGTTATATCATTTTGCTCAGGTTGGGATTTCTCACATTAGTGTGTGCACTACATTATGCACAGTTTTCTGTCAGTCACTCGCTGGGACAGGGAAATTAAGGTTCCTGCAAAGCATTACAAGCCTTAATGTATATTTTGTATTTTTTAAGTAATGAAATACTAACAAATCTAATTACATTCAAATTGCATGCTTTGCTAATTTTATTGGGTAGATTTACCCACAGTAGTTGTTAAGGGGATGTGATTCTACAGGACACTGCTCCAAGATCATAAAGCAGCTATCCTGCTTAAGTCTTGATCAAGATCTAAATTCCTGAAAACAGGAGGGGTGAACATGTCTTCTAATATTTTTTTTTAATCAAATATGCTTTAATTAGTGTTATTTTCAAATATTTAACTGTTTTATTTTGATTTATTAACAGTGATAATCAATCAAGACTGTCCAATAGCAGTGAAGTTCCTGTTCTGATAGCAGAAACTCATTGGAAATTTGTCTTGCTTCACATATTGTTCATGAATACTGAATGTGTTGTTAATTTTTTCAGGTTTTTAGTTAAATTTGCTTTGCTTTTCCCCAGTCTTCTATTGAAAGGTAGTTTGAGCAACATTCCAAATTGTCCCATTGTACAAATCTCACGCCACTTTCTTTTTAAAATTTTGACAAATATTCCAGGAATAATTTATGTTTTTGTTGTGTTCCTGCAAAAAAAAAAAATATGCAAGTGTACATACACTTGCATATGTTTGATTACTTAATTTTGCCTAAATGTGTGCTAATAATACATCAGTATGGGGATTTTAACTTTTTTTAAATTACACTAACCCATAATTTGTTCACTCATGTATGTGTCATGCATCTCTATCTAATCACGGATCCAGTACTGTCTGTCTGTCTACTGTCTAGCTTATTGATAGAATTAATGTTAGCTTACCAATATGTGACTCATTTACACTAAAGGGTAAAATAATTAATATGTTCAAGACACCTGACCTGACTTTTGATCAAAATAATAATGTAAACTGGGAACACTTAAAATTACATTTCACATAAAACATCTGACTCAAATTATAAAACATTAGACTTTAATACCGTTGACAAAGTTAGGTTAGTTCCTACTAACTCTTACAACACACATATTTTTCCATAGATTATATGAATAAAGTTCTTTACAAAGGCAGTTAAGATTAATATATTATTCGGATAAAAATGTTTCTGCCCCAAAAGTCTTTACTCTTAATATATTATTAGATATTTCTTAAGATCTATAGTTGATTTAGAACATCACTACTTGGAAACTAGCTAGTAGTCAATAAGAATTTAGGAAGGATTTACAAATAGCTGGTGCAACCTAATCAGGGTCTTGTTTGGAAACACAAGTGTGTGGGGGACACACAAAAAGTGATGAAACTATTTCATCCATCTGTAGTATATATCTGAATTTAATTTGGTAATCAAGGGATAGGTAATCAAAGCATACGTGGGACCATAATACGCAATCATAAATGTGTCCCTCCCGACAATGGCTGACATGGAGAATGCTTCCAGTATCTAACTACTGTATGTACTGTACTGTACTATTGAATCTCTCTTCTCTGCCAGACAATAGCAGGCTTGTAAAATGTCCCTCTGCTCCTTCTAAGCCCCATCTGCCTGTTGCCTTTCTCCTCCTCTTCTCTACCTCCTTCTCCCTTTTTTCTCTTCCCATCTAACGCCTTCGCTGCTGGTCAAAGTGCAGTTACTGGGGAACAGTGTGGAACTGTGTCTCTGTGCGCATATGAGAGAGAAGAAAGTGTGAAAGGGAGGAATGGGAACAAGTTAAGGCGGGAGGGAGAAAAACATGAGAAGGCAAAACCCTGTTTTTGGGTTTGATGAAATACCGCTGATATAGTGACAGATTCTGTGGTCTTTCCTTTGTCCAAGTGTACGGTTACTCCTGCTATCCTCTGTCTCTCTGTCCATCTCTGTGTCTAACTAATAAGAAACAGGCTTTGTTTGGCACCAAAATCTTTCTTAAACACCAACTAAAACACACTGCAATGGCAGAGCACAAGACAGTCATTACTGTTGTGTGTGTGTTCTAGTATTTCTGTTTATATGGGGGCCAAAGGTTTACATGTAGAGCTGACATGGTCCTTAATTTAAGTTCTTTTAACAGTAGAGACGTCACACTTTCAGTCAGATCTGATGGGATAAAGGTTTGAATTACATTGATGATTGCCAAAGTTTAAACGTATGTGCACATTGTGTAGTAGTCATGGGATGATGTACCTGAATAATTTGCCAAATCTCTGTATCTTTACATTTCACAACCTTCCACTGTCGGTTTCTAACGTCATGGATGGCAGAAGTACTACTATTGTGGTTTCTTACTAACAGGTTTCCTTTGTGGCAATATCAGTTTTTTCTATGATTATAGAGCAGTAGAGCTTGACTAGTTTTCATCAATCTGCTGGAGAGCATATTACACCTCAGCCAGCTATTGGAGCCGAAACCGCATATCAGTCAAAGAAAAGGAGTTCTTGGTATACAGTAACCAAGTATTTGAGCTTGACTTGCCTACTATTTTGTAGTGGTGTTAGCTTTTAACTATGACGTGAAAGTCATCAGAAATTGTGTTTGGCTTAATTTAAACACTGTTCAATAATCAAGCAAGAATACAACCAGAGCCAACATGTGCAGGACAGTCGTCGGAGCAAAAGTGTCCAAAAGCTGTGCTGGTATGTGCCTTGAAACGTGCTAATGTAAGCTGCTATCTGTAGCTAGTAGCAGTGGCACATCAATGTTGTCATGTTAGAAAATGGAAAAAATGCTGTCTTTTTTTAAATACTTGGTTTTAGACATAAAATATTTAGGTTCAAAATAGCAGCAGACTTTTACTTGTGATTGAAGAAAAAGTGTTACTAATAACATTAATGATGGCTCTGCTCTATTCAAGTGTCCCAGTAAGAAAAACCAAGAAAGCAAAGAACGGACTTCAGTGTTCTTGAGGAGAACATTCTTGCTGGTCCTTCTTGGAAGAATGAACTTGCAATGTCACAAGCACACAAAACGCTGCAGACGGTTTGAGACGATGCGTTCTTGCTGGTATTACGCAAGCGACGAGGTTGCCTGGATTTCTTTAAATTGCTCTAATTATTATAACGGCCAGGTTTTATCCCCCAGAACAAAAAGCTCAGAATCGGGTTAATTGTAGGGTTTAACTTAACAAGGTATATTTGCTCATACATAAAAAATATATAAAATAAAAGCAAATAAAAGGCAAATACTGTGACCACAACTCTACTGTACACTAACAATGTAATGTCTAATATAATAATATTATTAATAATAATAATGATAAAGCAAAGACAGTCCCCTTTCATTCTGTTTATTTTTTCCGAAGTTTCACAAGACCAGATTTTCTCACTGCGGTAACGTGAGCCGCCGAATGAAAAACCATGGTCAAGCCAGCCGCCGTCTGATTTCTGTTGCGCCTAAAGCAGTGTTATTTGTGATGCTCTTAGTGATTAGATGAACACAAATGCATACAACAGAAATATATTGATATTACTAATAACAATCATGATTAGCCTATAGTTGTATGATTGATTATTTTTTATTACTGCAAATACAATATTTACCTTTTATTTTATTTTGTGAACATAATTCAGTGTTGCCATCCTAGTGTTCCCTCCCACAGCAAAAGCTAAATAAACTTAACATGTTTCTGAACTTTGACCTTTCACCAAAACACTTCCTTCATAGGTGACACCACCAATTTCAATTCTTCTGCTTCCTGGTGTCCTCTACTATCACTGCTGCAAATATCATAACATTTTACTGTAGCATTTTTGAGAAATTACAGTCTAAAAACCCCTCCCACAGCAAAAACTGTATAGACTATTAACATTTCTGCGAACTTTGACCTTTCACCAAAACACTTCCTTCATAGGTGACACCACCAATTTCAGTTCCTCTGCTTCCTAGTGTCCTCTACTATCACTGCTGCAAATATCATAACATTTTACTGTAGCATCTTTGAGAAATTACAGTCTAAAAACACCTCCCACAGCAAAAACTAAAAAGATAGTTAACATTTCTGTGAACTTTGACCTTTCACCAAAACACTTCCTTCATAGGTGACACCACCAATTTCATTTCCTCTGCTTCCTAGTGTCCTTTACTATCACTGCTGCAAATATCATAACATTTTACTGTAGCATCTCTGAGAAATTACACTGTAAATACCGCTTCAGGAGAAAACATTCAACAGACATCGAACATACCTGTGAACTTTGACCTTTCACCAAAACACTTCCTTCATAGGTGACGCCACCAATTTCAGTTCTTCTGCTTCCTGGTGTCCTCTACTATCACTGCTGCAAATATCATAACATTTTACTGTAGCATTTTTCAGAAATTACAGTCTAAAAACCCCTCCCACAGCAAAAACTGTATAGACAGTTAACATTTCTGTGAACTTTGACCTTTCACCAAAACACTTCCTTCATAGGTGACACCACCAATTTGATATCATCTACTGCCTAGTATCCTCTACTATCACTGCTGCAAATATCATAACATTTTACTGTAGCATCTCTGAGAAATTACAGTCTAAAAACCCCTCCCACAGCAAAAACTAAAAAGACAGTTAACATTTCTGTGAACTTTGACCTTGCACCAAAACACTTCCTTCGTAGGTGACGCCACCAATGTCATTTCCTCTGCTTCCTAGTGTCCTCTACTATCACTGCTGCAAATATCATAACATTTTACTGTAGCATCTTTGAGAAATTACAGTCTAAAAACCCCTCCCACAGCAAAAACTGTATAGACAGTTAACATTTCTGCGAACTTTGACCTTGCACCAAAACACTTCCTTCATAGGTGACACCACCAATTTCAGTTCTTCTGCTTCCTGGTGTCCTCTACTATCACTGCTGCAAATATCATAACATTTTACTGTAGCATCTCTGAGAAATTACAGTCTAAAAACCCCTCCATGAGCAAAAACTGTATAGACAGTTAACATTTCTGTGAACTTTGACCTTGCACCAAAACACTTCCTTCATAGGTGACACCACCAATTTCATTTCTTCTGCTTCCTAGTGTCCTCTACTATCACTGGTACAAATATCATAACATTTTACTGTAGCATCTTTGAGAAATTACAGTCTAAAAACCCCTCCCACAGCAAAAAACTAAAAGATAGTTAACATTTCTGTGAACTTTGACCTTTCACCAAAACACTTCCTTCATAGGTGACACCACCAATTTCAGTTCCTCTGCTTCCTAGTGTCCTTTACTATCACTGCTGCAAATATCATAACATTTTACTGTAGCATCTTTGAGAAATTACAGTCTAAAAAACCCCTCAATAAGCAAAGATTCAACAGACAGGTAATATTTATGTGAACTTTGACCTTGCACCAAAACACTTCCTTCATAGGTGACACCACCAATTTCAGTTCTTATGCTTCTTAGTGTCCTCTACTATCACTGCTGCAAATATCATAACATTTTACTGTAGCATCTTTGAGAAATTACAGTCTAAAAAACCCCTCAATAAGCAAAGATTCAACAGACAGTTGACATTTGTGTGAACTTTGACCTTTCATAAAATTAGTTCCTTCATAGGTGACACCACCAATTTCATTTACTCTGCTTCCTAGTGTCCTCTACTATCACTGCTGCAAATATCATAACATTTTACTGTAGCATTTTTGAGAAATTACAGTCTAAATACCCCTCCCACAGCTAAAACTGTATAGACAGTGAACATTTCTGTGAACTTTGACCTTTCACCAAAATAGTTCCTTCGTAGGTGACACCACCAATTTGATATCATCTTCTTCGTAGTGTCCTCTACTATCACAGGTACATATAGCATAGCAAATTTGAGAAAATGTTATATTTGCATTTTAGTTTTTGCTGTGGGAGGGATATTTATAGTGCAATTTCTCTAAGATACTAAATTAAATGTTATGATATTTGCAGCAGTGATAGTAGAGGATACTAGGAAGGAGATGATATGAAATTGGTGGTGTCACCTACAAAGGAACTGTTTTGGTGAAAGGTCAAACTTTGCATGTATGTTCGATGTCTGTTGAATGTTTGCTCCTGGAGGGGATTTTAGATTGTAATTTTTTAAAGATGCTACAGTAAAATGTTGTGATATTTGCACCAGTGATAGAAGAGGACACTAGGAAGCAACCAAACTGAAATTGGTGGCGTCACCTATGAAGGAAGTGTTTTGGTGAAAGGTCAAAGTTCACAGGTATGTTCGATGTCTGTTGAATGTTTTCTCCTGAAGCGGTATTTACAGTGTAATTTCTCAGAGATGCTACAGTAAAATGTTATGATATTTGCAGCAGTGATAGTAGAGGACACTAGGAAGCAGAGGAAATGACATTGGTGGCGTCACCTACGAAGGAAGTGTTTTGGTGCAAGGTCAAAGTTCACAGAAATGTTAACTGTCTTTTTAGTTTTTGCTGTGGGAGGGGTTTTTAGACTGTAATTTCTCAGAGATGCTACAGTAAAATGTTATGATATTTGCAGCAGTGATAGTAGAGGACACTAGGAAGCAGAGGAAATGACATTGGTGGCGTCACCTACGAAGGAAGTGTTTTGGTGCAAGGTCAAAGTTCACAGAAATGTTAACTGTCTTTTAGTTTTGCTGTGGGAGGGTTTTAGACTGTAATTTCTCAGAGATGCTACAGTAAAATGTTATGATATTTGCAGCAGTGATAGTAGAGGATACTAGGCAGTAGATGATATCAAATTGGTGGTGTCACCTATGAAGGAAGTGTTTTGGTGAAAGGTCAAAGTTCACAGAAATGTTAACTGTCTATACAGTTTTTGCTGTGGGAGGGGTTTTTAGACTGTAATTTCTGAAAAATGCTACAGTAAAATGTTATGATATTTGCAGCAGTGATAGTAGAGGACACCAGGAAGCAGAAGAACTGAAATTGGTGGCGTCACCTATGAAGGAAGTGTTTTGGTGAAAGGTCAAAGTTCACAGGTATGTTCGATGTCTGTTGAATGTTTTCTCCTGAAGCGGTATTTACAGTGTAATTTCTCAGAGATGCTACAGTAAAATGTTATGATATTTGCAGCAGTGATAGTAAAGGACACTAGGAAGCAGAGGAAATGAAATTGGTGGTGTCACCTATGAAGGAAGTGTTTTGGTGAAAGGTCAAAGTTCACAGAAATGTTAACTATCTTTTTAGTTTTTGCTGTGGGAGGGGTTTTTAGACTGTAATTTCTCAAAGATGCTACAGTAAAATGTTATGATATTTGTACCAGTGATAGTAGAGGACACTAGGAAGCAGAAGAAATGAAATTGGTGGTGTCACCTATGAAGGAAGTGTTTTGGTGCAAGGTCAAAGTTCACAGAAATGTTAACTGTCTATACAGTTTTTGCTCATGGAGGGGTTTTTAGACTGTAATTTCTCAGAGATGCTACAGTAAAATGTTATGATATTTGCAGCAGTGATAGTAGAGGACACTAGGAAGCAGAGGAAATGACATTGGTGGCGTCACCTACGAAGGAAGTGTTTTGGTGCAAGGTCAAAGTTCACAGAAATGTTAACTGTCTTTTTAGTTTTTGCTGTGGGAGGGGTTTTTAGACTGTAATTTCTCAGAGATGCTACAGTAAAATGTTATGATATTTGCAGCAGTGATAGTAGAGGATACTAGGCAGTAGATGATATCAAATTGGTGGTGTCACCTATGAAGGAAGTGTTTTGGTGAAAGGTCAAAGTTCACAGAAATGTTAACTGTCTATACAGTTTTTGCTGTGGGAGGGGTTTTTAGACTGTAATTTCTGAAAAATGCTACAGTAAAATGTTATGATATTTGCAGCAGTGATAGTAGAGGACACCAGGAAGCAGAAGAACTGAAATTGGTGGCGTCACCTATGAAGGAAGTGTTTTGGTGAAAGGTCAAAGTTCACAGGTATGTTCGATGTCTGTTGAATGTTTTCTCCTGAAGCGGTATTTACAGTGTAATTTCTCAGAGATGCTACAGTAAAATGTTATGATATTTGCAGCAGTGATAGTAAAGGACACTAGGAAGCAGAGGAAATGAAATTGGTGGTGTCACCTATGAAGGAAGTGTTTTGGTGAAAGGTCAAAGTTCACAGAAATGTTAACTATCTTTTTAGTTTTTGCTGTGGGAGGGGTTTTTAGACTGTAATTTCTCAAAGATGCTACAGTAAAATGTTATGATATTTGTACCAGTGATAGTAGAGGACACTAGGAAGCAGAAGAAATGAAATTGGTGGTGTCACCTATGAAGGAAGTGTTTTGGTGCAAGGTCAAAGTTCACAGAAATGTTAACTGTCTATACAGTTTTTGCTCATGGAGGGGTTTTTAGACTGTAATTTCTCAGAGATGCTACAGTAAAATGTTATGATATTTGCAGCAGTGATAGTAGAGGACACTAGGAAGCAGAGGAACTGAAATTGGTGGTGTCACCTATGAAGGAAGTGTTTTGGTGAAAGGTCAAAGTTCACAGAAATGTTAACTATCTTTTTAGTTTTTGCTGTGGGAGGGGTTTTTAGACTGTAATTTCTCAGAGACGCTACAGTAAAATGTTATGATATTTGCAGCAGTGATAGTAGAGGACACCAGGAAGCAGAAGAACTGAAATTGGTGGTGTCACCTATGAAGGAACTTTTTTGGTGCAAGGTCAAAGTTCACAGGTATGTTCAACGTATGTTGAATGTTTGCTCCTGAAGCGGTATTTAGACTGTAATTTCTCAGATATGCTACAGTAAAATGTTATGATATTTGCAGCAGTGATAGTAGAGGACACTAGGAAGCAGAGGAAATGAAATTGGTGGTGTCACCTATGAAGGAAGTGTTTTGGTGAAAGGTCAAAGTTCAGAAACATGTTAACTTTATTTAGCTTTTGTTGTGGGAGGGAACACTAGGATGGCAACGCTGAACTAACTGCTGAGGAATTATGCTGGTGAAAGGTCAAATTTCACATAAATTATTTTCACAAAATAAAATAAAAGGTAAATTTTGTATTTGCATTAATAGCAAATAATCAATTATACAACCATAGGCTAATCATGATTGTTATTAGTAATATTATTATATTTCATCTAATCACAAGAGCATCACAAAAAAACACCGCGTATGTATCTTTCAGGACCTTCGACTCACTCGCGACCTCTTCCGTACCATAATAACACTGCTTTAGGCGCAACAGAAATCAGACGGCGGCTGGCTTGACCACTGTTTTTCATTCGTCGGCTCACGTTACCGCAGTATTTTCTCTGTACATCACTATTTTTCTGTACATGATCCAGATGTCTCTTGATTTAAAATAAAACCTTACAAAATTACTCAGAATGTAATGACAGAATAACAGCGGTACGAATGTTAAAAACTATCTTACAGCTGTGGGTCTTCACTCTGCCGTGCTGGCTGCAGTGGTCTGCGTGTCTGAGGGCTCTGTGCGCTGACTGGCAGGCCGGCTTGTAAGCTTCTCCCGCGGGCTGGTTCGCTAGCTCCCCCCGCTGACGGTTGCGGAGCGTCACATCTCCGAAAACGTTGGAACACATTTTCAATTCGCCATAATTTATAGTAAAACTGCCGATATTCGACATCTACACAGTTGATTTCTCGCCTCAAAACTTTTCAGAAGTGGATTTAGTGATGAAATAACGTATGACAATAGTAAAAAAAAACGTTCTGGGTCGGCCTCTCGCTCAGCTTCTTTCCGCCGCTCGCTTGAAAGCCGAAATGAATGCTGGGATATCTCTGCCGTCAAGTTCACACAAGTTAGCAACCAACCGATGCATCATCGGTAAAATGGGCGTGTCAAGAACACCTTTTTTTTTTTTTTTAATTGAGAAGATTCATTTACATTTTAAATGCATACAGAACATGACATTAATACTTCTCGGTTTGTTTACAAGGCACACAGATAGAAAATTAACTTAATGTAAATATAGAGGAATGGAAAATAAATAGATATGGATATAGATCAATAGAGGTAAATATAGAAAAAAGAAAGAGGAAGAAAAAAAAAGAAGGTTGCTAGGGGTCCTCAAATATCTTCAACTCCTTATAGGCTTGGAGGAGAGATCTTGCATGTTTCCCTTTCATTAGTTTTAAGGCACAAAGATGATTGACGATAAGGTCCCGCTTGAAAAGAGAGAAAAGGGGCTTTGTTTTCGTCCATTTGGAGGTATAGATGAAAAACTTTGCCATCAATATCATGTTGTTCAGAATCAAGTCAGTCTTCTTGTCCTTCATAGTAACACCAAACACAATATTTTCTCTAGTGAGAGGACCAGGTAGTTGGGTTTTGGTTGAGAGAAAGTCTTGTAGATCCTCCCAAAAGGTTTCACAGTACATACACTGGAAAAACAGGTGATCAGTTGTTTCAATTTCAGTTTCACAGAAGGTACAGTTAGTCTGATCCACGCTGAATCTCAATCTTAGCAGCTCGTTGGATGGATATATATTGCTCATAATCTTAAAATGGACTTCTTTGGTCTTGGGGCTTACAGGGTATTTAATATAGTTAGATCTGAGTTTCCTAATGTCTGATTCAGAGAACAGCTGGAGTATGGAGTTCCTGTTAGACCGTATTGGAAAGAGTATATTATTAAGGTGAGTACGAATTAATTTGTTTGAAAACCCCTCATCCAGGAAGTTTCGACCATTGAAATGGAGTGTGGGTAGATTTAATATAGCAGTTTGTATTTCCATGTTTTGGATTAATCCTTTAACTGACGGAGGAATTGCTTTTATTATTTTGTTAAATTGAGCACGTGTGCAGGTTATGCTGTATTTCGAGCAGAAGTTGTCATAAGTTAGCCAGGATCCCTGGTCCTCAATTAAATGGGCTACTGACCAGATATTTTTGTCCATCCAATGCTGTAAGTAAAGAGATTTGCGGTTACAAAGCACATATCTGTTGTTCCAGATGGGAGTTTGATGTGGGGTGAAATTGTGCGTGTATCCGGGATTTTTAACCGTTCTTGCCAAAATGCAAACTTGTGTATTGGGACAGTACTTGGGCCATAAAAGATGACGTTTCACAAGAACACAAGTACAGACAAGAACACAGATTGAGAAAGGCCCCACGGAGACACTGTGACAGTGACACAGCATTTACAGGACTCTGTAACTGTAACATTTTTTTGTGATCGAGCTGAATTTGCAGATTTGTGTGTATGTCTCTATATGTACTAATTGTGAACCATGAGGTTGGCTGAACTACATCTGAACCTTATTTGTATAGAAGAACACGATTAGAAAAGGCACTGCCATCCTTGAACCTATTTACATGCCAATGCACAATTGGACAGGCACCAACCGTTATTGGCATGCTTGCATGTAATTAGACAGACTGTCCACCTGGTGTCCATGACAGAGGGAGCAACCACATTTTACAACTGAGCCCATGCAGTCTGCAGTGCTGTGGGAAAAATGATGTGGCTCCCAGACAATTGAATTAACTTGTGTGGGAGTGAAGAAATGGGTATTAAAAATGTGAGCTCAACAATGGAAGCCACTGTTGGCTGGCTGCAACTTCTAGCAGCGCAGAGACTGACATGCAACGACAAAGACAGTGACTCAGTCGGGGACAAGAGCTGTGTACTAGAAGAGAGAAATATTATAGACATGTAGTAAAAGTGGCAGTTAGTAGTGGTAAATAAAGCACATTGAGGATTAAACACATACATATAGAGGCTACATGTTATCCACAAAACAGACCAGATTAATTAAAGCACAGCAGATTGCTTTGTAATCTCCCACTCCCAGGAGGCAACACACGCATACTTAAACATAACATACGGATGTAGTTGGGAGTTTAATGTATACACAATACACACACTAATAAACACAGAGACTCACACATCTTCAAACACACGCACGTATCTAGTTTAGAAAACTTTTCCACCCTCTGTTTCTTCCTTCTCTTTGTCGCTCTCTGTTCTCATTAACAGTAGCTCTTCCGAGCCGACCTTGATTTATTGCTGACCTCTATTTAGCCAGGGATCAGTGGAGTGTGCTGTCATTTCAATCTCTCTCTAGTTGAGCTTTATTTCCCCTGCTGCTGTGATTGTGTTTCAGTGTCTGGAATTAACATTGAGAACAGTGACAGACATGCCGATAGATGGATAGTAGCAGCGACGGGCCCCACGTCAACGACAACATCTCCCTTATTCTCGTAGCAGGAAGTTTGATTCCTGAGTTAACCTGCTTTCAGAAGAGCATTTCACCTCCAAGATAAGTCCAATGTATTACAAAGAAATTGGAGGTTTAACACAAGTTGATATGTTTGATTTTGATTATTAATCCACTCAGTAATTTAATACACTTCAGTGAAATGATACAATGGAAATAATATGATACAAAAGGTGAACTGCCTCTTTTTATGTTCCCCTTTGAAAGATGTTTTCTCAGTATATCTTTCCAGGATGAATAGTAATAAGACCCATTTCTCCTGCCTGCTGTTTATCATGTGGAAGCTAACAAGCAATCCCTGTATGTTGTGGAGAAAATATCCACTTTAAATCAATACAGTCTGGTCCCTATCCACCTCATCTGCTCATGTGTAGGTGTGCATGCTAAGTGCTCTACCAAACTGAGATGAAAATGTGGATAGCATTTAAAGAGACAGCCCCATGAATGACGTCATGATGAACTGAAAAACTGACCTTGCTGGCCAGTTTTCCATATCATAACTTAGTGTACAACTGTTTAACCACTCACCAAATAAGAGACATTTCTTGTAATCTTATTCCAAAATGTAAATATTCCCACATCCCAGAAGATAATATAATTCTAATAGATTCTCCACTTGCAGATGTACAGAACATTTAGTTAAAAATTAGAATCAATTTGTAGGCTGTGTTCAGATTGAATCCAGGGTTTCTGCTACTAGTTGCAGGGTTGTGTGGTGGGGTTATTTCGGCCTTTTAGAACTTAACTGCTGTGAAACAGCCGCAAAATAACGCTTTATTTCTCTGATTCACCAGCTTTCTCACTACCTGTGTTCCTTCTCTTCATTCACTGTCGCCACCGTAGCGTGACGGTTCTCCAAAAGTAGATTTGGTTGCCGAAGGTTGCTGCGTCTTTTTCTGGCATCCCCTGTGGCCCCCACGGCCACAGCCTAAACCGATCACCTCCATTCAAAATGAATGGGAGGTTTTTGCAGCATCTACTAAATTTGGTCTGAATTCAGCCTTAGCCTGCCTACAGCATCTTGTTTCACAACAGGATTTACTTTGTTTTACTGGCTGGTTTATTCAATCAAGAGACAGGCAGCAGATTGATACACCTGTCTTTTGCTCAGTGGCCCTCAAAGCAACTCAGACAAACTCAGCCAGGCACAAACATTCATATTCATCTGTGAGACCTGCAGGCTTATGTAAGAGTGTGTATGGGGGGGGCTTGTTTTACTATTTTCATGGGGTCCAAAAACCAGGATTCCACTATATTTGTGGGGTCTGACAGCTTTGTTGGGCCCAAAATCCTGGACCCCACAAGCTTAAAGTTTTTTTGAGGGTCAAGATTTGGTTTAAGGATTCAAGTTGGAATTAGGTTAAGGTTAGGGGCCAGGGAATGCATTATCTCAATAAAAAGGTCCTTACGAAGATAGTGCCACAAGGCTGTGTGTGTGTGTGCGTGTGTGTGTGTGTGTGTGTTGGGGGGGGTTAAGGTGTAATCCGACAGCTGTTTTTAGACGCTTTGTGTTGTTCCACCAGTCTTTGCCCTGCTGATCTTTAATCCACTGTCTTGTTTCGTTCCACTTCACAGAATACACAGACCTTCTGACAAAAACAGACACTATATGTATGCTGAATGCAACACATGGCCTCTAAACTATATCGTTCTGAGTCTGTCGCTTCATCTCTACCTGTGTCTGTTTGCCCTGCCTTGCTCTTTTCTTTGTGTTTGTCTCCCTCTAATCTCTCTGTCTGGTACACACTAAACACACACCACACACACACATACACACACACTGTGTGGGTTTCTATTTCGAAAGTTGGGTCTCTCTTATCATGTCTGGTTATTTTTTAGCTCCATGCACACATTGTAAGAACCTCAAGAAATAGGTGTGGCTCTCAAACTAAGCATTTTTGTGTCACTGCTCAATACAATACTGGTTACTTATTAATTCTGCAGGACAGTTTGCCTGCCAGCCCATCCCCCTTTTTAATCTCTCCACTCTTGCGTTTCTATCTTTTAGTTTGTCAAGCACCAGCAACTATTTGTTTGACGGATGTATACATTCATCATGCCAAGGGAAGGTACAGTAACTGTAAGCACTTCAGTGGACAAGTCAGGAAACTGTGTAAAGACAATTTACTGCAGCTAAACTTGTTATTATGAGCGACTGAAAAATCATGGAAAATGTATGCAAAACAGAGCTATGATTTGCCTGTCTTTTACATAATGCTACAATATCAGTTGTAAAACCATAATCTTCTGAGCAATGAATGAGGCTCTCTTTAAAAGGGGGATGTGGTTAATTTTACCAACCTATGAGAATTTGGGTCCAGGTCTGGTGTGCCTTGTCAACCAAAATTGTCAAACCACTGGGATCAAAAGAGGGGGGAGTTTAAGGGAGAAGGAGGACAAGATTGACAACATAGGAAAATGAGCTTAGGGGACAAAAGAGGTTAAGAAAGGTCAGACAGTAAAACAAAGGGGAGAGGTGGAAAGAGCGTAAAAGGGCATGAATAGGGAATGAAGGAAGTGTCGGTAAATGAGGTATACAGGAGAGGAGGCAAAAAGCAATAAATGTCACTTCTAACTGTATCAACAGTCAAGCTCTGCATTTCTTTACTCCAAGCAGTTTCTTCTATATTAAACTTTTCCCATTGGAGTTAATGTATGTAATGTTACACTACATTTGTGTGTGTTGTTGCATGCACATTGCTTTTTGCCTCCTCACAAACACATTGTTTTTAATATATCTCATTTCTGGTTAAATGCTCACACCACATCCACAGAATTTTGGAATGTGACATAACTGCTATTTGTGACCATGAGGAGATAGGGAAGAGAAGATCTAGCAGGGGAAAATCAGGGAAGAAGTGGATGCTAATTATTCTAATTGACCTGTGCACTTAAGTAGGCTTTTGCTACTAATGACTGCAATGCCATTAGCGCACACACACACACACACACGTGTTAACCACTGTCAAACAATTAGCTCAACTCAGCCATGAACCCCTCTCACTTAACTGAGGACAAGGACAGAGGGCTGGCTACACACACACACACACACACACACACACACACACCAAGTGTGTGTGTCCAGTTGAGCAATGGCTGATCTACTCCCAAGCCTCTGAGCACACATCCAATGTGTGAAGGGATGATATTTCTTTAGTTCCTCTCAGCAGGAATACTTCAGTACCTGGCAAGTGTCCAAAACAAAATGTAAAACACAACTTGAAAGAAGTGCCAAGTGAGACGAGACAAATGGAGACGAAATGTGCATTTCTGGAGGACATTTACCTGAGTTCACTCGAAGTGGCACTCACTTTTCTTTTCAGTTTATTTTAACATTTTCTCTTTAAATACTTTTCTTTAACACTCTTCTTACTTTGCCCTTCACACTACATGCCAGGTCACATTGAAATGGCTCATTTTTGAAACATATCTATAACATCCATTTTAAATTTATTGGAGCCTTTTAATGCCTTAAAGACATACATCCTGCACAAACTTAAACGAGCTGCACAAACTTAAACGAGCTGCGTGTATTCGCTGTATTTGTCTCCTTTCATTTGTGGTCGGGTTTGGCCTCCTCATTCAGTCTCTCTAGATATTTGTCAGCCTTGTACCACAAACCTTTGACATCCTGTGTAGCCACTGAGCATCACACTGAGTGAATGGCTAGGAATTAAATATAGGGCCAAATGCACAACGGCAGAGGAAGTGTGTAACTGGTAATTCTGGAAACTAATAGGGCAATAAATAAAGCGAGACACACAGGCACGCATACAGATATGCACACATAGCACATGGGCACATCGAGATGGGGAGATTTAGACTAAATGAATGTTAAAGCTGGGAATTAACAAGGTGATAAATATAGAGAGATGAACACACACATATACACACACTCGCACACACCCAGCTAGAAAGTGCCAAAGCTGAAATAAATGATAATGTTAGGGATTAAGGTTGGCTATAAATATAGAGACCCCACTCTCCAGGTGTGTGTTTGTTACCCTCTGCACATGTGATGGATACTAGAGAGGACTCTTTCCCTCCTTTTCACTATCAGAGTGGTGAATGCCAACAGAATCTCATTGGCCTCCAGTTCAACTTCAGCAACGTCCCTTGGGTTCAATCCGTGTGTGTCTGTATGAGCTTCAGTCAGGGAGTGAGGAAGGCAACACTCCTCTCTCATCCTATTAGGTAATATGTATTGGAAAAAGGCACCGTAGCATGGAGGGAAGGAAAGGCTTCTGCCCTTTAGTGCTCAATGATTTTCACTTGTTTGTGTATGCATTTGGCTTGGCGTTCTGATTGCTTTACGTACAAACGCTAAAAGAAAGCAAGTCAACCGTTTAATGAGTGGATTAGTATCAATATCAAAGTCCACCTAGTTAAGTAACTGAAGAGGTCTGAAAGGCATCAATGCCTTTTCATTGATATCTGCCACTTTAATTTAGGTGAAGGCAAGTACAACATGGGTAATGAATTATCAAAACAGTGTGCAAATGTTAAAATATCTTGCAATATAGTTTGTTTAAAAATATCTGGCTTACACAAATCAAAGTTAAACTGAAACTCATTTAGTCAGCTTCTTCAAAAGTCAGCCAGGTGAGAACTCACTATTTTGAATTTACCTCTTCATTATGTAAGAGTGTGTTGTAGTGTGTTTGTCTTTGAGGGTTTGTATGTCATGTCTGACAGCAAAGTTTGGTTTATCAGCAAGATTGAATGGTTTTGACCTGAAAATAGGATGTTTGGGGAATTGAGTGAGAAGTTGTGGATTTGTGTTTAGAGTTTCAAGAAAAAGAGGCATAATTTTAAGGAATGTGTTGAAGCAATTGAGAAAAAATGTAAGCTTTGATTAGACCAGTTCTGACTTACACTATCTGTTAGATCTTTATGGTCCGCAGGGTCATGGCCATCTGTTTTACTACTGGAGGCTACTGACCCACATTTGTAACAAATATAGTCATGGACACACCTACAGTACACACGCACGCACACACACACACACACACACACACACACACACACACACACACACACACACACACACACACACACACACACACACACACACACACATCTAATATCACTCAGCTGTCCAAATTATTTTTGAGAAAACATTGTTTAGGGCCAATTTCCAATGAAAATATATTACTGTCATGCACAAGGGACCACTAATGGATTTGTTCTTGCTTTGATAAGCAAAACAGAGAGATTTATTGTTATTGGCTGCTGAATTCCTTACTGGCTTTATGTTGGATGAAAAATGGATGAAACCAGCAGCAACAGTTTACTGTTAATACAGTAGATAATGGAACAAAAATGTATGGTTTTAAAATCTATTATGTGAAGGCCAAAATATTATTTGTCAAATACTGCTTTTATTGGACAGTTTATATTAAAGAATAGAGTGGGGTGACATTCAACCTAAAGGACAAAATATATGTTGTTATTTGACTTTGCCTTCCCCATGCCCATTACGAAAATGCTTCATACAAGGGTTTTCTGAACTGCCACTGCTACTGTTAAAGTTAGGTTAGGCTTAGGCAACTGAAAGTACTTTGTTGAGGTTAGGGAAACAAAAATCATCTTTATCATAGAAACACGGCCTACAGCCATGCTAGCAACTCTGTCCTTTGAGCTACATACAAATGTCAACATGCTAACAATGACAATGCTAACATGCTGATGTTTACCATTTTAGTTTATTGTGTTGGCATGCTAACTGAGGCTGATGTAAATGCCATTTGTATTGCAGGTATTTGGACATAAACCAACCGTTTTGAGCAATTGAAATTTTGACCTGATGCCGCTGGATGAAAAGAAATTACCTAAAATCATCCAGTGTCTGTGTACCAATTTTCATGGCAAGCCATCCACTTACTGTCAAGACATTTCACTCATAACCACAAGTGTGAACCTCAAGGTGGTTCTGGAGAAAGTCAGGGTCATTTGGATTCTTTGTCTGTGGACCATGAATATTCTTTTCTTGTCATTTCATGACAATTTATCTAACATTTGCTGAGATAGTTCAAAGACAAAGTAGTGGATGAACCAACTTACTGGCATTACCATCTCTAGAGCCATGACATGGCTAAAAATCATTCTGTGAAATTATAATAATTATATATATAGCCAATCAACAAATATGGCAACCTCCTGAACTGACATCTTGTGGCCCCTTGTGTAATAGCTTAGCATTAAACAGTATTTGCTCTGTCCCCAAGTCTCAGGTCTCAGTTCAAACTGGAAAGACTAGATGTTGATGTTTTGACACTTAAGACTGTGATAATTAAATATGAATGTCAAACACTAAAGCCACCATTTTTTGTTGATTAAAGAGCTAAGAGAGAGTCTTGTTGGCTGAGATCAAACTAAAAGAAATAAGTGGAAAATGACAAACGCTGTGGGCAATCCAGCTGGCAAGTAGCTGAAAATGTTTTTTTTCATTCAGTATTATGTTTATTTTTTCATAGTGTAGTGGTTATGAGGCTCGGTTTAGAATCGATCTGCCATGATTTTTCCACAAGCAGATTTACAACAATGTCCAAAAATTAAGTTTTCTTTGAGAAATGAAACTGAAGAGAAACTGAAAAAAATTATGACTAGATTAGTGTAACCTAACTGCACATGCACACACAGTGTGTGTAATTGAAGCAACATCTCTTTTTCAGTCCCTAACCTGCTGCGATATCATTATAGACCTATGAATGATTCACACACATATACAATTTCACAAGGGACATTGATATTTTCTCACTGCCTCCATCTCTGTTGCTTTATGATTCACCTAGCAAGCTTCTCCCTCCCGCCTCTCTTCCTGTCTTCAGATTCATGAAGAGGGGGGCGCTGAAAAATTGTGCTGTATTTAAGTTTTCAATTCAACTTGTAAAAGGAAAAAAAGTGCCTGAGGATTAACTATATTATGTTATGTCATCGACAGATTAACACTTTATTTAACAGCACTAAATAACTGAGGCTCAACCTGACTCAAAAATTTCCCAGATTAATCTGATTTGTAGTTTTTGTCTTTTATAATTTGAGTGTTATTGATTCCCTGCACAGTAGTCTTAGTAGTTTTCTTTATTCATTAATGTATTCCTGGGTGTTTATCCTGCTTCTCTCTGCAGACAATGACACAGCAAAAAGAAAAAAAAGTCAGACACTTCGACTCAGAAACTGATATTCAAGGAAAAAAAGGAATTGGCATTACTACTTCCAGCAGTGAGCAGCTGAATCCAGTGCTCAGATCATTGATTGATTTAGAGGCAGTAAAAAATGCTTCAGTCCTCTCTCCAAACTGAGATTTGACTTGGGAGTCCCTAACTGATGATTTAAATCATTGACTTTTAGGGTGCAGACCTACAAATGACTGACATCAATATGTGGAACTTGGACAAGAGTACAAACTACAAATCAAGGTAAAATATCCCTTTCCTGTTTGCTCAGAGTTCGACTCATTCAATGCCACCCCGAGAGCAGAAAATTTGTTTAATGTTAAGCTCCTGTAATGGACAGTCTCTATTTAGTTCAGACCGGCAGCAAAATACAGTTTATTAATTTGTAGAAAAGTGGGGGGGCTAAAGTAGTTATTTTAGTGAGACTGAAGGAAGTTTCATGACTCTTCCTTTGACTAATCGCCGTCTCTGCTCTACTTTAACACACGTGCGAGTAACTTCTAACCAACTTACTTAGATGCTCATAAACACCTACACAGACACACACATTCACACCAGCCAGGAAGCTTTTAGGCCGTCAATGATAACAAGCTTAAATTTGCTGCATATTTTTCTTGCTTTTCTGAATTTTCTGAATTTTTTTTACCTTGACTTGCCAAGTTGAGATGCAAAACTATGTTGAATGAATTTCATGCTGGAAAATTCACACTATTACTGTTTTTTACATAACTTTTTTACTTTTAGGCCATCCCAACTAATTTGTCATGGTTTAGGGTGAAAAAAAACCAATTTCTTTATGTATCATAATTACTTTATGACTGAGGTGTGACCCATATATATTTAGTAGTGTAGTGCACAAAGCTGGCTAGAGTGCAAATAGTTAACTGTTTGTTTGTGTGTGTTGCAGACATCAGACGAGTCACACACATCAGACAGGAGATGAGAATATGAGCCTGCTGTTAATGAAAGGTTTCGTGAATAACCAAGCCTGACATAAAAGCAAGCTGATTACTACTCTGGAACAAAGCAGTGATGGACTGGGTTAGCATTGCTAATACACACACAAACACACACACACACACACACACACACACACACACACAGGCTTCACACAACTGTGGGACACTGGTGTTAAATACACACACACAGAGCAGCTTAATAGAGAGGGAGAGCAAGGGAAGCACGTTACAGTACAACATAAAAGAGCAACCTCTGTTGATCCAAAATGAGACTTTATCATCATCACTACAGTACACAAAGCTGCATCCACATGCGCGCGCAAACAGTATTGAAGCACAGCAGGATATTATAATAATCCCCAACAGGTACGAGGCAGAACACCAATCAAGGTCACCCCTGCTGCAGTGACTGGTGAGTGGTTCTGATAACAGCAGACAGAAGTAAAATCCAGCTTTTCATCTACTGACAGGGGAAAGGGAAGGAGAAGAGCAAGAGAGAAACAAAGAACAAGAAAAGAACAATGAAATATCTTAACCCGTGTGTGCATTTGTGTTTGAGAGAGAGAGAGGACAGTCAATACAGTTTAATGTATTTTCTTTCATTTTTATTCTTTAGTTACAATTTCAGTCTGGGGTTCAATGCTAGTTAAGTTTCTATTTTTTGAGTAAATGTAGTGCAGGCAGGTTCACCATGCAAGCTTGCATAAAAGATTTTTCTTAAGTTTGTAACCAGATGTGTTGAACCAGAGGAACAGCTGTGAATTTTACCAAAAACAAAAATACAGCCTAAATTCTGCTCTAACACCATGTTGTTATTTACGGCTGAGGAGTGCACAACAATTTAATTTGGCTTTCCAAAACAAAAAGGTCTTAAGGTCACCACACAATTTAAATTGTAGAGATTTTTCTACGCCAGCTGATTTTAATTGTCACAATAAGACACAAAATCAATTGGTGGGAGCTGAAAATTCCACTGAAATCACTGGTAAAACAACAAGGCTTATTATATTAACAATGTAGTTTTAGTTTTTATTGTGTTTCAGCTCTTATTTTAATACTTAAGAATGACAGTGCAGTATTTTCCAGGATGAACAGGTTTATGCCATGAAGAATCTAAACATCTTCTTTTGGTATAACTGTTAAGTAGGCTTTAATCTTGTCTGGGATACCTGGTTAATTAGGTTGTGATCGCTGTGAGGCATCGACAAGAATGCACATGGACCTGGATTTAAATTTATTCCCAACAAGTTTTCTGTACATGTATGTGGTTCTAAAACAGAAATAATACAAATAGAAATAAATCACTTTCACCTTACCTGGCTAATTAAGCAGAACTCTAGCCACTACCTGTCCTCTACGATCCAGAACAATAACCGTAGGAGCACAATATAGGCATGACAATAGCACATTATTTATTGTGAATCAAATACTTGTCCATAGCTCAATGTGCAGGTTAATACATTGTGATAAGAACACTTTAAGTGTTACCAGAGATTGCAGTCAATATGAAATTTGGTTTGATTTACTATCAATGTGTTTTCATCTCCACCCCAGAGCAAATTTATTATGTATGCACGGATGCAAAGTGCCTATAAATAAGCTTTATAAGATGGTTAATTTCTCAGTGATGCTCTCTCTCTCTCTCTCTCTCTGAGTTTGTGTGTGTCTCTCTCTTGCTCCATCAGCAAAAATGAAGTGCACATGTAGCATTGCAGAGTAAAATTATATTGTGCAAATAATATATTAGGATTATAGTCTATAAAAATGATGACACATTGTATACAGTTAGATGGAGGCTGGATGTCTTTAAACCATATTCATTAATGGCAACTTCCTGACTATCTTTCTTTTAGTGCCCAGTGAACACAAAAGCACAAATAAGCCAGCCTAAAGAAACTGTGCTTAAATAATAAACACCCCACCACATAATGATATTACGTATTTGTGCACACTTTAAACTTTAAAGCAATGATGGAGAGTGATTTTAAATCTTGTATAAACAATCCCATTCACACATCAGTGGCAGTTAGCGTCTCACTTTGGGCCACAAGCATCGTTCATGTCTGAGTCTGCAAATTACCAGGTTCTTCTTTCTTCTAACACACACAGAAGCACACACATCGTATTACAAACGATCAATTATCCTACAGCCAAAGATTCCCCGCTGAGCTCACGGTTATGGTAAAGAAATCAACAGACGACAGTTTCCATGTAAGCAGTGACATACACTAAAAATGAAAATAAAAGTGTTCCTTTGTTTGGAATTTACACATGAGGACATTAATGTTGCCAACTGAAAGAACATCTTGGTTTCAAAAACAAACACAGTCTTGTTAGGGAGGACAGGCACTTGAACAGCCACAAGTGAACAGTGTGAGTCACTCATCGTCTAATATCAGGAGTCACAGCAACCTAATATCAATCAGCATTGCATATGCTAAAGAGTTTCCACAAAGCACCACTGTGGATGATTCACCATTGAAGCATAGATGGTTTTGGCATTTTTACGCTCACTTGGTGGGTAAGTAGACCACCAGGCTGATGTATGTCTGGGTATTGCTTTAAAAGGTGGATTTTGCTGTTAACCGGTTGCACACAAATCCTGGACAGGGGGAAAGCTTCACAGTAGGATCCATCTGAACGTGGACAGACACCAGACCCATATTTTTGGCTTTCTGAGCTATGGAGCTGGTGTTAAATACAGCACCAACAGCTGTTTTTCCTACCTCCAAACATCACTATGGCAACTGACTGAAAGACTCTTTAAGCAGAGTCCTCCTCAGCGCAATTCATTTTATTTATATGTTCATATGAGCGCAGGATTTGTATATGGCCTCCTCTCCTGGAAAATGTTTGCATGCGTTTGTCCTACCTCCAGAGATCTCGTTGGCATCCTCAGGAGGTACAACTGAATCAGTCTGCCTCTGGGGCTCAGTCTTGTCTCCCCCGCCATTCTCACCTCTTTCAGCTGCAGAGATTAATCACAAATTAGCAGAATCCCATAGAATAAACGTCTATTTTAGAGAGTTCTTTCTCTATCTGGATCTACATATGCCAATAAGGAAAGCAGAAACATCAATACTGATTAGACCAGAAAAGAATATGGCAAATATTCTATGGGAGTGGCAATGGTGCAGTGGATAAGACACATGCCTTGGTGTGGGAGACCTGGTTATGATTCCCACTGTGACACAATGTGTCCCTGAGCAAGACACTTAAACACTTGCTACTCCAGAGGCGTTCAACCTTTAGAACTAAGATGAGTACAGCATTACATTGAAAAGAGGTAACAACAGGAGATCGAGGAGAAAGGAAGAAAACAGGCTAGAAGAGGAAATGTGAGTAATTGAGAGGAGAGAAAAGAAACTGAAAGGAGAGAAAAGAAGAGCAAACAAGAGTAAAGGAAAAGAAATGAGAAGATTAAAATAAATAAGACATCCGAATACTATAGCATATCAAGACAAAGTTTAGCAGAAAGCAGAGGAAATGAGAGGATGGTCGATGAAACAAGAACGAGGTAAAAAATATATCTGAGAGTATACACGTGGAGTGTCAAGAAAAACAGAGTAGCAGAGTATAGTACCAACACATTCTCACTCCTGACTCGTCACTTATTGATGCTTGGTCAAGGCCCTCTGGCGACTTTGGCATCGCTTTTGAATGCCCTGAGTACCCCTTTGGCATAATTTTTAGTCGTTTAAGGCTCCACGGTCAAGCTAAAAGGCTTAGCAAAGTTAGCAAAATTAAACACTAGCGTTTCGAAACATCGCTATTTTGAGACGGCACGTTATTAAAGTCATGAAACGTTGCAGTTTGGTGAGTTTTAGGCACAAAAGGTACTTGGTTAGGTTTAGGCAACAAAACTGCTTGGTTAAGGTCAGGAAAAGATCGTGGTTTGGGTTCAAATAACTACGTAGTTAACACGCAGGTTTACTTATGTCACTTGCGTAACTTATGGAATTTATGTAACTCGCTTAACTTGAATTGAAATATTTATTGTTGACTATTTCTTACACACAGGACACAAACCCCGGTCAAAGTCGGGGTTATGGCCTCCTTAATCAGTCTATTCTGTTAAATATCATCTGCCTACCTTTCGCCGCAGGGCTTCCCCCAATGCGTTGAACTATGACGCTAGAGGGATCCCCAGTGCGTTACAAACTGATACTGACAGGTCTTGACCATGCGTCCATGTGTGAGGAGTCGGGGAGTGAGAACAGGTTGGTAAAAGAGCAGAGTATGTGGGATCTATACATTACAGGACAGCAAGAGGCAAAGCAAAAGAAGCAAAAAAGTAAAACGCATGAACGCACCTTTATGTCTGCCCTGTAGTGGTCTGCTCTGCTCACTGCCACTGACAGCGATGATACTGACAGTGTAGTCCTTAGAGGGGTTGTAGTCTGTTATCAACACTTTAGTGTCAGATTTCGATACTATGATCTCCCTCTGCTGACCACCTGACAGAGAGAGAGAAGATGAAGAAGAAGCAAAGGGGCAAAGGTTAGGCCCACAGATCCAGTGTTTTTATTCCTTGTTGCTATAGTCAGTTTCTTGGTAGCAACATATTTGCATTCTCCTGACCAGGTTAATTCAACAGATGAGCTTATTATTCATTCTGAAGGCAGGCAAACAAGGTTCAAGGTTGAAATACATATTTTATAGTAGATTTTTTTATGCGTGCATGTCTTTGTGAGGTACATAAATCTTCACAAAAATACAGAAATTACCAAAAAAAAGCTAAGTTAAATCTGTTTGTGGTCCTAAGTTAAATCTGTTTTTGATGTTGTTATTTCTAGGGCAAGTGGGTGACAATAAAGTTCAGAGTTTGGAGGTTAGGAAAATAAAATGTGTCCTTAAAATAAATTGTCGATTCTCACAAAGAAACAAGCTGTGTGCTTGTTTTCTTTCCGTAGCAGTTAATCCCCATCAGGCCGGCAGGTCACATTATCGCCCCCTTTCAATTTTGACCCTGCAATCAATTCACCCATCAATAAGGTGTGTGTGTGTGTGTGTGTGTGTGTGTGTGTGTGTGTGTGTGCGTGCGTGCGTGTGTGTGTGTGTGCTTTCTCAGCTCTTCTGTCCCCTGTGCCTGCAGTGATGACTAAGAACACCTTCAGGAGAAGGAAGATAAATCCTGCTGAAGAGGACAACACGTCAGGTGAGGTGACTGCATGGATCAGTGTTCACACCACAAGCCAGAACTTTAGTCTGCACAGGGAAACCAAACTATCTGTCAATCCACCAAATATCTAAAGTCAAAGGGAAAGATAGGCATTCACTGCATCACTATATGATCACTGTGGCACTGGGAGTACATGTCTCAGTTTTCTCAGGGCTAAATACCCTTCTTTGAACTTGTTTACAGCCCTTTCCTTACCTGCACAGATTTCTCATTCTTGACTGAATGGAGGCTGGATGTATTAGGTGACAACAGCAAGGGATCAAAGATTTCACCTGCAATCACCCGTTTAGTCTTTTTAATTAAAAGAACTGGGCCTCAATATGTTCTACACTTGGTACGCGAATCCTTCTCTCTCATTTCCGTCTCAGGCTGAAATTGTTGACAAGAGTATGAAGAGTTAAAGACTTAAGTTTGACATTTTGGAGAACGTGTTTTGTCACTTTCTTGCTGTGAATTAGATGAGAAGATCAATACTTCTCCTTGTATCTGTGCCCTAAATATGAAGCATATAGCCAGCGGACAATTAGCTCAGCTTAGAATAAAGACTGGAAACAGGGGGAAAAAACTAGCTTAACTCTTTCCAAGATCAAAAACACGCCTACCTGCATCACAAAAAAAGCTCATTATTAAAATCTGTATCTTATTTGTATCATATGTATGTAAAAATTAATATTTGTCAGTTTAGAAGGACGTGTGGCTATTTCTTGGCGAACAAGGTTTTGTCATTTGCATTGTAAACTTGCAGTGACAACAAAATGCTGGAAAGTCACTGTGCCAGGCCACAAAGTTGTTAAACCAAGAAACTCCCCATAAAACCACAAATCACCATTTTTACATTTCTGTTTGTGTAAAGATTAGACAAATGAGATACAACGTGTTAATTGGTTATCTTCAGAGGTGAATTTTGGACAGAGTCAGACTAGCTGGTTCAGTTTTTATGCTAAGCTTATCAACTCCACACTCTGATTCCAAACTTGGCATCAATCTTTCATCTAACTCTTGAAAAGAAAATAAATAAGCAGATTTCCCAAAATGCTGAACTATTTCTTTTAATCAGTCAAATTAACTTCCCAAAGACTGAAGTTCAAACCACATGAATGTTGATCAGATTTGTTTCCATTGTATCCAAAACAGTGTGCAGTTCTTGGTATGACTCAATTGTGGAAAACCCATTAAATTGATCATCTCTGCATATTAAGTTTAATTAAGAAGATTTGGGGAAATTACATCACAACAGCTGATGCCTGATTTCTTTTTAAAACTGTTGTCATATTAATTTTAAACCAGAATAAAAATAAGTTGGTTTGAATTCCATGGCATTCAGCCTAACAAGAATGCTTCATCATAAATGCAAAACAGGCCTGCAAACGTCATCAGAGAGCACACAACCATGTTGTTTTTCTTTATAGGGGAAAAAACAAAAAATAATGTGTAAAAAAGCCACAAGTAAGTTAAAATTAAACTAAGGCCATAATCTCAAACATACACAGAACACAATGTGGCTTCGCTAGTCTGATCAATTAAACAATAAGTGCAGTCATACAGAGAGAATAATGATTTTAGCCTGTATACTTCAACCTGATAGCACTGCCCAGTTCCACCGTTTTGTCTTGCCGAAAACGTATTGGCCATTAAATATCATTTCATTCCTGATTTCTTTGACACTTTTCAGAGTTTAACTTGATTGATATTTCCTCAGCTTCACGCACACATCCCACAACAACCATGAAGCCTTTATGCTTGAAGTCTTTTCTCTTATGAAACCGAAAAATCTTTTTTAAACAGCAACATTGACGCACAGATCTCACCTTTGTGTCACATGTTGATTTTTTTTTTACATGAGGAATGGCCCCTTTGTGGCCGTTTGGGGAAAGAACAGCCAATGCAGTTCTCTCCAACAGTCCCATTGGGTGTGTTGTGCCCACCGGTCACAGGGGACAGTACTAAGCCCACTGCAGTTTGGCACATCACAGCAAAAAAAAAACGCTGCACTAGAAATTCTACTTGGTCAAACAACACAGCTGTCCTTTGTCTGAGGTATTTTCAAAAACTGTTTTTTGGTTACTGGAGAAAATCAATGAGAACTAACTGGTTTTCAAATGTAGATCTAGTTAACTGCCCCACCTCTGTTAAAGCGTAGAGCACGTTCCCTGGAGTAGTATGTAGCTGCAGTACCGGAGGCTGCAGTTTCAGGACCGCAATCCTAGGACCAGAACTGCATTCGTAGAATCCTTGTTTACTTTGATCCTGCCAGCTAGCTGGCTGGCTAATTAGATAGCTAGCTAGCTATGTTAGTCTTATCAGCTCCTTGAAGGTAATTACCCTAATCATCACAGGATGTGTGCCTAAACCTAAGTAACTGATTATATGCATGTTGACCACTTAACCCTACAGCTGCACACGTCGGCTAGCAGGCAGGGTTAACCTCCTTTGTGTTGCTGTGCATTACCACCACCACTCCACTAAGGCGCTGTCACAAAAGAACTACGGTCCTAGAACTGCGGCCCCAGGATTGCGGGGGTCCTGAAACTGCAGCCTCCGGTACTGCAGCTAGATAATATTGGTTCCCTGTGCTTCAAGGAGTCACAAATGTTTGCTTTTTCTGCATCCTTTTATAATTAACAGCTAACTAGAGCTACAACCAACACTGACCTCACTGACCCCCTGTCATGGCAACACCTCATTCTGATTGGCTGTGTTCATCTACATAGATGTTTACACAACTGTTTATCTATACCACAATGCATATGATTAAAATGTTTTATCAAGGTGAACTAAATTGCTTGGCGTGGACTGCTCAAAACAACATGTGCATCCACTGTCACATTCACATTCACAATCTCCTCTACTGCAGCCATAAATATTACAACTTATTTTAAACCTCAGAGACCTTCCAACGTACTTTCTATTCCCAAATTATTTTGTTAATTGGTTGCAGCGACAGTGTAACAATAAGTTGCAGTTGCATACATAAAAACTGAACTTTTTTTTTGCTGGGTTTGGCTTAATCTCCACTGAGATTTGAGAGAGTAAATATAGACATCTGGCCCTGATAAATAACACACAGATATGCAAGTGCACACAGACACAACCCACACTATTTGAATTTCTGAACGTTGGCAGGCTATTGAACAGACTTCCAATAAGTGCTTATTTTAGTTAAATTCATGCACTAGAACAGTCATAGAACAGGGAATGAAGCCACTGGACAGAGAAGTACATACTAAAGTTAAATGCTTTTGATGTAATACGAAATGAGTTACATTATCTACAACGATACAAGCAGATAAAGAGGTTACTATTGACATGAGACAATGTTTTAAGGAATATTAGCAGTGAGAAAAAACTCAGCTAGTCATTTTTGTTGGCAAAAATGAGCCATCTGCTTCAAACAAAAACTCGAATCCTTATCCAGTTGCACTTTAGTTGCTCCTTTTTAGAAAAGCTCAGAGGAGAAATGGGATATTATGTTGAGCCCAAAGGTTAGCTGCCACTCTGACAGCCCCTTTTGTGATCTAAAATTGTATTTTATTCTCAACAAAAGGAGAGTGTTAACAAGATTTACCAAGCATGTTGTTCACCTTGTCTGACTCAGAGACTAAGACTAAGAGAAAGAAGAGACTGGGCATCAGGACAGAGGACAGGTATTTGTGTCCTCATCTCCTCATTATCAAAGCAGGCAATATTAACTGTAGTGTATGGATACAGTAAGGACACTGTGAAAGTCCAATTTTTACTGCATTTGCTGAATGCCAGCAAGCTACTGCTGCACTCACTCCCTGAGAGGAAGTGGCCATAAATTTCACTTTTTCTTCTCTTTTCAGCTGTCGGAGGCAGCAAGAAATTGTCAGGCGAGGCATTTCTCACAAATGGTTGTTTTCAAGATACAAGTTTTATGTTACAGAGTGCTTATTCAGTCCTACTTATTCATTTTAACAACGGCTGTGTAAGAATTGTCTGCAGTGTTCAGCACAGCATTAATAAAGAACAAATGCAGGCAGCGGTGCGGCAATAGTTAAGGAATTGATGTGAAGGATATTTATGGCTGTGACGGAAGGTGTACATGATGAAGAGCGACGTCAATGGTAATTAGGGTGATAACTGACTACACTGTGCGTGCCCAGAAATAGACGAGGTCATGCCTTGTGTCTGTACGATGATCTACTACTGACACATGCAGGATGAAAGCAGGATGCCAGGCGCCCATCATGCCCACAACTACACACTATGAAAAGGCAGTTTAATGCTGCATGAATGACGACTATTGCCACCGTTGTCTTTTGTCTGTCCTGGACTGAACTTCATCACGAGTCACTGTACTCCTGTGTACCTATCAGTCCCATTTTCAAATCTGCTGACAGGCATCACGAACGCAGCATAAACATTCCTTTGTCTTAAACTTGGCAGAGGTGCAGGACAAACTTTGAGTCCTCCACATCTCTCAGGAGTGCGATCCCTTCAAAGGAGCTCTGATAAGAAGCAAATTACATAATCCTTCCTGACAGACAGAAAATCCAAGTCATAATGGGATCCTTCCCCCAAAAGTTAAGAGCAACTTCTCTCTGGCATCTCTATGTGTGTGTGTGTGTGTGTGTGTGTGTGTGTCTACACAGCAAAATTATCCTACCTGGTATACTGTTGTAGAGGAATAGATAGCTGTCAAAGTCTCCTTTGGGCTCCTTCCATGAAATGAGGAGCTTGCTTGAGCTCAGGACTTTGAAACGCAGTCTCCTCGGAACTGGAACTGAAAAACAATTAAAAAGCTTCAATAAAGCTAAGAAATGAATAATGTGTTGAAGAATGAAAATGATATGAATTTAAAAAGTTCCCTGCCACCAGTCAACATTTGTTAACATGACAACAAGCCAGTGGTTAAAACCAGAAACTGTCCCCCAAAAAGCCTCAAATAAAAATGACTCAAAGTGGAAGAGAATAAATAGATGGACAGAAGGAAATAGAGAATTTTGTAGTTCTTGTATCCATGAGAGCAACACATAAAGCAGCTCAGCTTCAGCTTGCTTCAGCTCAAAACTGCATGAAAAAGGTTTAAAAACGCCCAGGTTTAAAAGAAACAATTTCCAGTCAAATTCTCAATGTAAAATTCATGCCGAGGAAAAGTGATATGAGTAAGGATGATTTCTGTTCTGTGGAAATGTTGCCCGTGCCAATGCATGAGTGTACATTTCTGATCTATACCAAATCAAAGAGAAATTAATGGTTTAGCATCCTCAGCAGCTGACTATACTTTCTATCTCTCTGTCAAAAATGGTGACAGCAGCCATTCTCTGCACTAATCTATGTGTTTGTTCTCGTGTGTGTGGGCAGACTGTGGCTTCTTAAAAACACACTTAGACAGCATATTTTGCATCAAAAGGCAGCAGAAAAGCAAAAGAGAATTTGACTGTTTTTAATCTACAGACAGAGAGGCAGATAATGAAAGAAAAGAACTGACAGCACAAACGTGGAGGTGTAGTGTTAAGAAATACCACAAATTCACCTCAGATGAAAACAAAAGTCGCTGACATAACCTTTATGTCTCCGACACATATCACCATTTTGCTACATTAGTTCACCACAAACCACTCATTTCTAATATGTTTATACAAATGAGTAGACACTGCCATCCATAAATGTGATGACACAGCCAATGTAAAGTTATTTTACCTGCCAACATTCTTTAAAAACATGTTGTCTTAAAAGATCCTTCAACTCTAATGACTCAGCGATACTTTAACTTACAATAAACTAACTTTGGGGTCAGGATATCACTTAATAAGGAGATGGGGTTGCAAAGAAGAAATTTTTTTTGTTTGTACTTTGTTAATAAAAAATAAATTCACAACATCAAAAAATCAAATACACAAAATCAAATAATTTTCTTCTCTGGATACATGTCAGTTAGGGAGCTAACTTCGCAGCAATCTATACGTCTAATTAAAGAACGAGAGTATGAGTTCCATCTACTCTGTGCTGGAGGAATCAAACGAATAATATTAATTAACTACAATTTAAAACAATCCCTTTAAGCTGTAATAAACTTTAAAAGACTGCTGATCCACATTCATAATCCTACAATCTACAAAAAATTGATGCTTATATGTCAATTAATGGCAGCCAATGAATGTTTATAGAGTGCTGTCATGTAAAGACTGTACATTGGCCATTATGGAGAAGCAGTGTCAAGAAAAAATGGGTGATATGATGTTGACAAACCTGAGGGGAACTGTGCAGGATTTTCACTCGCTGAGGAGAACGGACATCTTTCTCAATGGAAAATCCCATTCAGGCCATGATCAGAAGGCACTTTCACAAATTGCGTTATAGTATTGTTATAGAAAGAAAAGTTAGAAAGGGCTGTTTGAGTTGGACATTTTAACACTCAGGTGTGTTAGCTGAGTGACATTTCTTTTTCGACTCTTTCTACGAAATGTAACACAAAATGAATCAAGTCAGGTGAACATGGGTCAAAAAACTGTAATGAAACTGTAAATTTAGTTTCTTTTTAATTTAGTAATATGCTGATATGTTTATATTCTAATATGTATAATTGAAGCGTACAGATTTTTTCTCTACTAAAATCAATTATCCGAGTAAAGAGAAAAGTTTATCTCTTTCCAAAAAAATATTTTCAGCTCTGAATTTCCTGCCAAACATCCTTAAGATTTTAGTCATGGCATTACCTCACAACTTAAAGTCAAGTCCCGGAAATCCAGTCTCAGGTTGTCAAACAAGGACAACTTTTCATCACCAGACCTTAAGATGCCGTTTGATCATTTTGCAGAGACACAGTTCAGCACGTTGCAGTTTTACATTTTGCTCACTCCTTTTCTTAAGTAATCACCACGCCACCGATCAAACACTCAAAATGCATAGGATGAAACGGTATAATTACACCACACAATACGAATCTATGAATAATTTAAGTCTGTGACAGAGCTGGTAGGTTATTACGCTGGTATCATTTTGTGTGTGCTTGATAGTAGGTGATTTGAGTCGGCAGACAGGGTACTAATAACTGGGTGAAAATTGCTTTGAATACCTTGATCTTTGCTTTGCATGTCAATGCACTCACACGCACGCACGTACGCACGCACGCACACGCACACACGCACTGAATTGTTATTTAAAAAACTTGTGTTTAAAAGGAATGAGCTATCTATGACCCTCTTTTAGTCTGTGAATGCATATCAAGGTCTATATGTTGGAGGCTATTACAGAGACAGCAACTATGATTAATGAATATGGACATAATAGCTCCAATAGCTATGGATGCTGACAGAACATGAGGGTCTCTGATATAAATTACCCTTCACAAACCACCACGTCTGTTCTTGTTTACCACCATACAGCCATAAATATCATCCAAGAGCTAAACATTTCACACTCTCGCTCTGAATCAAAGTGCCAAGATGCTTTTGTGAAACGCATCAGACCTCTCTGTATCTCAAGAGACTTTGCGTAAATATTGTAGAAACCCTGGCTAGGTGTCTTACAGATCTTATACCCACGTACAATACGACAGTATATCATACAAACCAGAGCCATTTATCTGAAAGGGTTACACCACTGGAATCAGCGAGCCCCCCAACAGCTCTTTGCATAAGCTTCTTGCCAGGTTGTGAATGCAAGCCAAGCCATTTGGCAGAACTTTGGCGACTACTGCTTAGCAACAAAATTTAGCTCAAGTAAATAGTCTGAGTCACTGAAGCCTCAATGAAAAAATCACCCCAGTGCCAGAAAATTATAGAAATCAGTTCAAAATGACATGTTGTCACATTATGCAGCCCAATCTTAATTCAACGATACTTTGAAATTTGAAGTATCAACTTGAGTAATCTCCCGACCCTGATAGGGACCGTGAAAGGTCTTTTAACTCAAGGCCCAGTATGAACTGGAGTTATCTGGGTTAGAGTGATACAGGCACAGCTTGACGCCCCAGTTTGAGAAGGGATGATTCTTCCCAGGATTAGGAGCGGTGAAAGCTAGCTAGGATTCCTGGTGGATGAGTAAATGCTTGCTGTCCCATGATGTGCTTCACTTCATCACCTCTCTCGATCCCTCCCCTCTTTCCTTGTCTCTGTTTCAACTTCTTCTGCAAGATTCCTCTTCCCATCTCCTGATTTGGCTCACCGTCCTACTCTGCGTTGGCTTCTTTTCATCTCTCTCACTCTCACTGGCTTCTCTTCTTCTTCCTCTCACGTCTCCTTCTTTCTTCCTTTTTCCTAACTCAACAACATCTCTATTCAACTTCTATTCAACTCTGTCTTTTCTTGCTCTGATTCGCCTCATGTCCTTCCTTTGTCTCTTCTGAGCTTTCTGGCTTTTCTCAATCTCTCTTTTCAGTGCCAGTTGCCTCTTTCCTCACCTCTCTAGCTCTTTCTCACTTCTTTCTATCTTCTCAATCCCATCATCTTTCTCATGTCCTCATCCTCCTCTTCCCATCTATTTTCTCCTCCCATTGTTTCCTTAATTTAGTTGACTCTTTTCCACTTTTCTCCTACACTGTATTTCTCTCTACTTTGATTCTTCCTCTGCCTTCATCTTCTGTCCTACACATCCGCTTCATTTTCCCATCATTTTAATTCCCAGTTTTCCGCCCCCCTCTCTGCAGATTAGCCACATACTGACTCCACAATTACTACTCAAGCTTCAGTAGCTTCACTAATACGGAGTATAGATGACAACTGCTGGCTTGCACTGTCACCACAAGATAGCTACTGTACTGTACATGAGGGAGATGGAGGAAGTGTGTACGAGTGTGTCTTTGGTGCCAATCCAGCGTTGCAGCACGCGTCATTTGATGTGGCCGGCTTCTTGTCGGTACAAGAACTACTCTGCTCACTGAGATAGCACTTAACTCAAATCCACTCAGGCATTTTTCTTTCCACCTCTCCGCTCTTTCTTTATCGCCTCTGCTGCTCTCATGGAACACTCCACTCTTTCATCACATCTCGTCTTCTCATCCTTAGGTTTAAACCCTCTTCTCTCTTCTCTCCTATCTTCTGCTCTTCTGCTCCCCTGTACTCCGCTCCTGTAGTGGCTTCATATTAGCTCTTGAAACGTGCTGCCAAATGCTTAGATGCCACTGAGTGGCTTATTGCTTTTTTTCCTCTCTTTCATCACTTTACCTATGCAAGTGAGTCTATATCCCTTAATGCTTATCTCTGTGCTGCATTGCTTGAGCGTGTGTGTGTGAGTGTTTGAGTGCGAAATCTCTCTTAAGGATTGGTTGAATATGAAGAGTGTATTGGATGATCCGTCCCAATGTGCAGTCTGGTGAGGGAAGCCACAACATTCTGCCTGCCTGCCAACGGTGAAAAAATATCACCATAAAATACTCAACTAGGTTAATTCAGCCGTAGATAATTGACTTTAAACAAATATTAAATTCACTAGTCATATAATAGTCATATTTTTTCATTTCAAACAAAATTATCCTTTAAATTCTGATCTTTATATATACAGACATAGTTTATTATAGTATTTAGTTTCTTTAAAGGGGCATTATGTAGTTTCCAGCAGCCACTAGCGGTACGGTTTTGAGATTGCTACCAGGTATGTGCTCGTACGCGTGCTCGCTTGAACTCATGAGCGAGCATAATCTGAAACACAACCACTTTCATACAGAAATCCTGCAATACACGCAGGAACACCAGCATGCTGGCCGTGGCTTTTCACTCAGACATGTTCAGGCTCTGTTACTTCAACGTTCCCATCTCTGAGGCGGATCAACACCGGCGCCGTAACGTTCATTCAGCACAAAGAGCCGCATATCAGCACAGTCCTCCTGGTAAAAAGGCGTGACAGCAGCTATACACAGCAGGGACACAGCTTCACGCAGGATACTGGAAACCCCTACTGCAATGTTACAATAATAGTTTTGTCAGCTGCAGGTTGAACTAATCCACGCTCGTTACACGATCACGGTACATTTACTGCATTTAGCCGACGTGCTAAATTGTTAGCTCGCCTGCTGCTTTCAGTAACTATCTTTGCTATCTGTGTATCTTTCACTGAAGGTTCAGCAATGTCAGCACAGCTAAATGTATTGGATGATAATGAAATGTGTAGTGAGCAGGACTGAATATTATAACGAGATTGTGTCACTCTTCATAAAAGTTAGATTGCAGCAAGTAACTTTACTATAGTGCCTTTCCACTGGCTTGTTGTCGCTGTGAAGTTAGAGTATATTATGTGGGTCACGTTAGTTAGAGTGACGGAGAGGTGGAGAAGCTGTGTACCTGAGTATTGGTTTTACCACAATAAACCTAAACTGAACGTTAGGAAGCATACAGCGGCAGGTTCGAGCTACTGTAGCGTTAGCTGGCTGCTCCTGGCTACAGGCTAAAGTTAGTAAACAAATCGCTCCACATTTGCTCTTTCTGTTACATCCTTTCTTGCAGGCTAAATAAACAGTAGTACACAGGATAGTAACATGGGTCGCGTTAGTTGATGAAGTAATGTGGAAAGTGATATAACTTTGCACAGGAAAACATTGAGAAACTGCTCGGCAAGCTAACGTGACTTTCTGTGTTTCTCCAGCTTTACTAATGCTCACTTTGTTCTTACTCGACATCATCTGAACCTGTTTGGTCTGATGGTGTTAGTGGACTGTATGTCATTAGCTGCCATGTTGTCACTGTAGTACAAAAGAGGCTCGGGAGGGCGCACAGGGCTGAATCTGACTCGGAGACCTTACATTAAAAGCAGAATAGTGGCTGATGCAAGCAATGGAGAAAACAGGCGTGTGCTTCATTTCTGATTGAGTTTTGAGCCCATTGACAATTAGGCAATGAAAATTTGATTAATTTCATTGAAAAACTTACATACTGTATGCAACCTGCAGCAACAAGTTAATTTTCAGTTTAAACAAGCGCCATTTTCTTACCACTTTGGCAATTTCTATTGGTTATTTCAGGACAACCAGTACCCAAATAGCCGATTCACAACCTTGTAATATACAATATCTGCTCAACCTCGAGTCACTTCAGGCTCTGCACACTGTTCCACTCTGTGATTTTGGGAAGCATGGCTATGTTCCAAAACACTCGTAGCCTATTTCATGGTTTTCAGACAGCCACTACTTCACCAGACGCTCACTGTTCCACACTGTGGTACCCATACAGTGTAATGTGGCATATCCATGCATACTGGATGTAGAGTAAACTGGATATCCACAGTGGATGGAGTGATATTATACATTGTGCAGCCCTTTTGTTTGTATCAGGCCTTATATTTCCACAAAAAATCTTCATCAGCTCATGTTCGTATTAATTAAAGTTAATTTTGTTTATTTACAATCACAGGATATTATCTACATGCTCTGACAATAACAGGGCACAATTAGGGACCCTCCTGAACCTCACATTTCCAACGATTCAGTGCCCCATTTAGTCCAAAGTGGCTGATCATTATGACAAGCTGGATTACCATCAATAGAGGCAGAGTGGCGAGGTGACAGCAGTCTGGTTTTGGATAATTTAGCAGTTTTTAAATTCAAAACAGGTTGTTCCATCTCATCTTCTCTTTTGTTTATGAATAAATGATTTCTCATCATTGGCTTCTCTCCCTGTTCATTATAACTGAAATTATTTGCTAACACTTTCACACATACTAATTTACCAGGCTGACCTCTGACTACACACACTCGCCACACACACACACGTATCTAGAGACACAAAAGTGTCATATCTTTGTAAATGGGTTCTCGAGCACATAATGTATTGTGATGTGTCATGAAGCACAATATTGGCCTAGGGCTGTCAGCCAATCAGCAAAATCAATTACAATAATTAACTATGCACACAGTAAGCACACATACACACACCTACTGACTCATCAGGGAACAGGGCCATTTATAAAAATAAATGCTTAATGAACAATGAGGCATGACCACTCTTCTCTGTTGGGTTCAGATATAACAGTGGCAAACTTCCACCAACAGGCATCTTTCCTACGTCTATACTGCTTTTGTCACTGCTGCATTGGGAACAGCAACACAAAGGGCCAGGTCACCACTTGCACCCTCTGAGGATTGAGCAGAGACCTAAATTTACATTAGCTTTTTAATACTTTTCGAGGCCAAAGTAACAGCCAGAGAACAAACAATGACAACAACCCACTGGACCGCACACTGCTCACTATCTGCACTGAGAACAGTATCGGGTCAGAAAGACCAGCAAACATCTGGTGAAGCTGAAGCTTTGTGTGTATGCTGTATCCAAAGGCTGTTTTTTTAATAGGATGCAATTATGCACCAATTAAAATATCCTTGGATTTAAATAATCTTAAATATTACTAATTAGGTGTGAATGCCAGATCATTTGCTACATTAGCTATTTCTTGTAGAGAAAAAAATCTTCCTTGACTGACCCACTCTTTGGTAGTAGGAGTTCCTGATGATATCCAGACATTTCTGTTGTATATACAAACATACTCAGTGGGTAGAACACAGACTAATCCTCAAGCTCAAATCCCATCTGACCAGATGTTGCAGCTTACCGGGGACAGACCGGGCAAAAATTAATGGCTATCACATGCTCCCTAATGAAGGGATTGAGCAGGGCACGCTCCCATAGTGTCTGGGAGGTCATCAGCGTTCTGCTGTGATTCACTGGGATCAAGTCCCACCCTAATTTATGCTGCCACACTTCTGTCTCACCTCCCATTTCTGTCTGCCTGCAATGAAAAACATGCCCTACAGAACTGCTGATGAAAACTGGAAATGAATGTTAAAAAGAAATGAAAAGGAAGGAGCAAAGTGTGAGCACTAAATGAGGGTAGGTGAAAGACAGAAGAAAATAGAAATGCCCTTGTTTTGTTTCCAACCATTCACTGTTTAGTAAGGACACAAAGCAGTCCCACACTGATTCATTCAGGTTTTAAAGCAAAGATTTACTCCAAACAAAAACTAACCTCTAAAAGAGCACTGTAAAAAAATACATTAGTTTTTAGAATGGAACTTCTTTTTAATTTTGTTGTAAAAACAGATCAATAAAAGAATTGTGTCATGTGGATTATTGATTTTCACCTACAACTTCAGAAAGAGAAAATAAATTTGAGTTCTGTGTGTAGTGTTCCTTTGAAGAAGACCTGCTGCTTCCCTGCTCCTCAAACTCCACATCCTGGAAGGAATGTGAGCGACACACACACACACACACACACACACACACACACAAAGCAGGGCTAGCTAAAATTTTAAGTGTCCCTTGGAGTCATTTTCATATGATCTCTGTCCAGATCCAGATACAGTAGGTCTGACCCTCTGCACGTCATGGGCTGCCAATTACAAATACACAGTACCATGAAGCCATGCACTACACACACGTAGTTGCACACACACATTCACCGCAGTCATAAGATTCGGAAAAGAGCTCTTGGATCCGTTTGTTGGAATAAGCTGAATTTTCTCAGTCAAAGCATCCTACAGCTGTATTTGAAAAAATAACATCCAACATCTAAATCACCTGACCTCTTGGTCTTGATCACATGATAGCAAAGGATTACTGCAGTTTGGCTTTAGCTCTGGAGCCAATATCTGTTTTAAAAGATTAGAGAGGAGCAGTAGGAAGAGTGTTTCAGACTATCCGAGTCTCATTCAGAAGAAAACACATCTGTTCCATATTAACATGTGCTAATAATGCACATGATGACATATTAACATGCAGTACGTTCAACTGGAACTCAAGTGTGCAGTTGTTCAGATTGCATCCAGATTTGTCACAACCATGACCAAAAACATTGCACAAACCAGACAACATGCCCACGTTCTGATGAGACTCGGTTTGATTAAATCAGGTTTGCTGAGGTGAGTTTGATTGCAAAGCATACTGGAGCGATATTGTGCTACACGTTGCGCAGCAAATCATCACTGCTTGAAGCGCACCGTTACAACACATTTATTAAAACCTCTCTGAAGCGTGGCAGCATTGGCATCTGGGTTGCAAGCGTTGCCATCCTGCCACAGTGAAATGGCATGATGATATGGAGGTGATATGATCATGAGTGTGATGTAATACATGACGGCATGTGCAGGCTCAGAGACGGCAGAGGGAAGAAGGATGTGGAAACAAGGACGAGAGGACACAGAGAGGTCAGGTGAGGGAAGGGGGAGAAGGAAGTGGTGAGAGAGAGAGGAGGGCAGAGAGAATAAGGTAGACGCTCGAGGAAAGGAAGGAGAGAATAGAGTGATGAAGCGAACAGATGGGAAGAATTTGGGTGGCCAAGGTGGGAAGTGGAGCGAAAACTTTAAAGCAAAGATGGGTGTTGGAGGGGTGGGAGGGGGGCAGAGGAGCTCACTTGGACTATAGGAGAAAGAGAGAAAAAGAGGACGGATGTGGGATGGGAGGGTGAGAGCAGAGAGAAGATTAGAAAGGAGGAAAAGAGTACTTACCTTGACCCTGTGCCTTACTGGGGAAATGTGAAACTAAGGCCAGCAACACCAGTGGAGCCCACAAACACCATCTAATCTGCCCAGCTGACAACATCCTCACGCTCAGCAGCCTAGACCTGCACAAAGAGAAGAAAGATTATTAGATCATGTTGAGAAAAAGACAGAAAAAAGGCAGATAATGACACACAGCACTCTTCCTGTGTATCATTAACTGCCTTTCAGCAACATGAATGCCATTCAGCTGCAGAGGGGCACTGTGAGTCAAGAAGACCCACCTTGCCCCCATGGCCCCAAGAAGCTGATCTGGCACCAGTTCTTCCTGTCTAATATCCAGTTTGTTACAATTACAGAACAGTCATCTGACCGTTTAGACTGACCACAGAGCAGCGGCAGAGTCTCCCGCCTACACAGAGCAAACCGAGGGCAAAACAGTGGAGGACTTTGTTTGAGGGAAGGAAAGAGAAGAGAAATGAATAAAAGAGCTGACAAAGAAAGGATAGAAAAGTGATTGACAGACAGGGAGAGAGCAGTTTGATTGACAGACCAGCAGGGGAACATTTCATGAGTCCCATTGTCCAACCACAAGAGCAAACACTACAGCTCCTCTCCTCTTCTCCCCCCTCATCCTTTCACCTTTCAATTTATGTTCTCTGCGCCCTCTTCCTCTCCTCCTTCACCACCTCTCCACCTCCTCTCCATTCTGCCACTCATTATACACACACTGAGGATGGACACAGCCGTCTTATCATTTCTCCCTCCTGGGGGAACACGCACACGCGCGCGTGCGCTGGCAGTCGTATGAATAAAACAGCACACGCAACAAAAGTTGTTTCATGATAGAGTCATTCTCGGATGTGGAGGTAACCCCGTGGCACTGAAAGAATGGCCAGCTCCTTCAATTCAGACACCAGAAATATGACAATGCGCGATGATACGCTGAAAATACTCCAGGAAATAGGATTGATTTTTTTTTTCATAGATCAGCTTCAGGACATGAAGAAGGAAATGAGAAGGAACGGAAATTATTCTAGTGTCTATCTACACACAAATAATTAATCCAAGTAGCCTATACACACACAAATGAGAGTTGATCTCACTAATCGAGATTAGACAGTTTCAGAGTGAGGTTCAATTAAAAATGTCTCTCTTCACTCGTCTGATCTTCACGCTGAAACATAAATGTGCATTAAGCTGCAGCCAAATTTAAGTCACAGTAGGCCAAAAAGTTTCCCTTGTCTTCAGTTTGCACAATTTCCCCCTCTCCACTCCAAAAGGGCAACTTTGCAGCTGGTTAATTGGTTAATGAAAACCAGGGTAAAGGCGCACCCCTCATTAAAATTAAGAAGTCTCCATGTTTAATGTTTTAAGGCTATTTGTGAAGTTTTTGCACACAAACATATTCAAATGTAATTCATGACAGTAGGCCTACAACATCACAGGCGACCCTCGCACGCACGCAACAGTCAGGAGCAAACATGTTTAAAAGCAAAGGAAAACAACAGGCTACTTATTGTATTAAAACATGTCTTTAGCTAAACAAAATATACTACAAATATTTTTTAATCTGAAACGATTTTTCCACCTGCCCGTGAGACTACACAAGTTTGATTCACTGACGGCATAGTCAAGATTTTTTTTCATCAGTGATCATTTCAATGAGCTGCAGACTGGTTTGAATGAAGTTTCTCAGCCAGATGTGGTTCAAACTATTAGATTTAGCCCAATGAAGTCGTTGCGATCAAACGCTCCATGCACCGCCGCACACCTGAGAGCGACTCACTCACACACACGCACTATGAATGGAATCGCCGTTCATACCTCTCCAGTCATCAATGCAAAGCGTCCTTTTATCCCCAAAGGAACAAATCCTTTGAACACCAAAGTCTGTTACTGCTGCTGCCTCCCAACGGGGTCCTCTTTCTTCTTACTCTCTCTCTCCTTTTCTTTCTCTCCCTCTGTCTCTCCAGATACAATTCGGTCAGTCTGGAGTGGGTGTTTCTCTCCTCGTTATTCAGCCATCCCGCCCTCCAGCTATTCCTCCCTGTCCCAACCCTTCCCTTTTTCCCGGTTCATCCCGAGAGAGAGAGAGAGAGAGAGAGAGAGAGAGAGAGAGAGAGACTTCTGCAGCGCAAAAACCTCTGCCGCCAACCTGCAGTTTTCAATTCGGCTCCAGCCCCTCGGGGCCCTTCATCTGCGCGATCACGACGGGACTTGTCGTGGGGACATATCCGGAATCGGCAGCTTTAAAGGAGCCACATGGTCATTGCTGGAACTCGTTTTTTGTGTGTTTGAAAAAAGTCTGTCTGCAAATCACGGCTCAGTGCGCTCAGAGCAGGTGTCTGTCCATGCCCTGCTGCTCTGCGAGCTCTGATGTTAAAGGCACAATGACACAGGTTGTCACCTCAGCTGAAAGTTAGATTTAATAAAATAGATATATCTGATTATAGCTGTAAAACAATATGGAAATTGTGAAATTTTAGATTTAGAAAATCTGGTTCAATACCAAACCTTTTAAAAGGGCTATGTGTGGGCTAGTTTTTTAAATAATATAAATCACTTTTTAATTGGGTTGTATTGGGGTGGTAACCTCACATAAGGCACTGGCCTTATGGCCTCTTTCCATGTGAAGAAATCCGGTAGGATTTTCAGCAAAATCCATTGGATTCTTTGCCTGTGATGTTGATGCATGTTCCTGAGACTCTTGCCTACTGATTCTAAACTGTATACACTGCCACAACACCGCAGCTAACTGGAATCTGATAATACCAAAAAATGACCGGCTACCATCCCAGCAAAGACACCAACACAAACTCCACCTAAGGGTAAAAATAAACAGTAATGTTTCATGTGTTGAAGCCTCAGGTCAAACGATAACATGGTCAACATCGGAAAGGCTTGAGTCAAGGAGAGACCTCCACTTTGTTTTGTACATAAAAACCGACCCAGTTGGCTTTTGTGCAATTGGACAGGTAAATTAACATTACCGCAAAGCATGTGAAATATATTGTCATTTTGTGCTTTACTTAGCTCAAGTTATTTAACGTTAGCTCTTTGGCTAATGCAGACTAGATACTGACATTATCTGGTGCAAAATACTCGGCCTCTAATTGTATTCCTTGACACATTACTTCAACAGCTAACGTGATCCATATTACGATCCTGTATACCACCGGTATTGTGATAAGCTGTGCTGACATAGCTGAGCCGCCGGTGAAAGATATAGCCTAGATATTGGCAAGAGAGCTAATACTAACGTCGGCTAAATGCGGTCAATGTAGATTGTCCTACACCGAGCATGGATTAGGTCAACGTCAAGCTGAATATAAATAATATTGCAATGTTGCAGTGGGAGTTTAACATTACTTATGTTTCCAGCATGTTGGTGTGAAGCATAGTGTCGGTCTCTGTGTCGGAATCTGCTCGCTCATGAGTTCAAGCACGAGCACACGCTTGGGAATGTAGTAGTTGCAATCTGAAATCTCAGAGCTAAAGGCTGCTGAAAACTACACTAGGCCCCTTTTAAATGAACCGTTTTTGATGTCTACATGGAATTGCCAAACTGCAGTTCTTCAAATGGCCATTTGAGGCTGACTCCAAAAGTGAGTAAGTCTCCATAAACAGCCATGTTAAAATGCCCAACTTTACAGCAGAAATGTTTATGGCCTGGTAAAAAAGTCTTAAATTATATTAAAGTTTACGGTTGTGCATAATTAAGAGCATGGCCAATTTGTGTGACAGGTGGATGCAATCACAGGAGGCTAAATGCTAAGTGGCTGGCCACTAGCTTACTGCTAACTCCACTCTTTGCCCATTTCAGGATTAAAAGTTAGCTGGGAGTTTGGCCGCCGCAGGCACCTGTAAAATGGTCGATCTTTTCATCTAACTTTTAACAAGAAGTAAATCAGCATATGTCCCAAAATGCCAAATTTTTTCACTAAATGAGCGGTGATCAGTCAACACCAGTGCTTTCTTTTACAGGGCTTCGAAAAAAGTGCACTTTGTAGTCCTGTTTGTACACTCAGCTCCTCTGCTTTTGAAGAGACTTTTTGACTTGCCCCGAGGGAAGAAGAATGGGAGTCCTGGGAAACAGAGGCTGGTGATATGTGCCAGTGGCTGGCTGAGTTGAAACGCCAAATAGCTGCACTCCAGGTGTGTCCCTGAGGCACACACACTCGCACACGCACACACACACACACATGCACACGCCTTAGCCAAACAACTGTCCAGATGCCATCAACACTATAATCAAGTGGATAAGGATTCTCTGTCCTCCTCCCTCCTTCCTCCTCTTTCTTCCTTCAGCCTCTTCCTGCCTTCCTGTCCTCATGTTGTCCATTCATCAGTTGCCCGTTTGTGGCAGACCACACACACCAAACAAACAGTAGCCTACAGCAGATGCAGACAGTGTGTGCCCCTTTATGTCTGGAAGTGCCCACAGTGAGTGTACACAATTAGGGCCGGATGTTGTGACCTAAATTCTGTATCAAGATAAATAACAATGATAACAATAAATGTAGTAATATAATCATATTTTTAAACATTAGCTCATGTATTTTCTTCACCATTTTGTATGTTGTTTATCCTGTTTAATTTGATTAGTCATTGGTTGTGCATCAGTTTATAGAAAATTATATAGACATTTATTAAAAACTGAGATTTTAATTAATTTTGGATGGTAACAGATTCACAATATCTGTATTTCAATAAAATCAGTTTTTTGCTCAAGTCCAATACACAGTTAAATATAAGGACTATCTTTCTGAGCTGCACCACTTTTCAACAGTCCATGCAGCAATACCTTCCTTTCTTTTTAGCCATGTTAGCAAAGACAGCAGTGTCTGCTGGTCGGTTGGTCTACTACTTGCAGATTGCAGACTAAAATAACTATGCACTGGCTTTCCAGGAAAGTTTGTAAAATACATTCATGGTCCCCAGAGGTTAAAGCCATCTGACTTTGGTGATTCTCAGACTTTTCGCTCTAGCGCCACCATGATGTTAACATTTCTCAAAAACTCTTGCCATGAAATTCAGTACAGATGTTCATGGTTTCCAGTGATAATTTTCCTGTGGCACTACCAGAAGTTTTCACATATAAAGTGAAATAGCAGCATGTAGTTGATTGGGTACAGATTTTATTGGTATCATTGGTGATCTCCTTACCTTTCATCTAGCTTTGAAAACTTCAGCTCAACAGTTGGATGGACTGTCATGGTATTTGATATATTCAGCCCCCCCTCAGGATGAGTTGTAGGCCTAATAATGGACAAAATTCTAATTTTGAAAGTTTACTAACAAAATTTTCATTTCATTAAAACCAATTAATCTCAGCTATTTGTGCTCTCTGAAAAAGCAGTGTGTTTGCTTGAAACTAGAAGTTATATGAAGGATAATGTTTTAATTTTTAGTTTAACTTTGTATTCTGAGTTGGTGCAGTCCCAGGTGGATTTTGATTGACAGCTCCTCTCTACGGACGCACAGGCCGACAGACCTATAGACATGCCCTGTGGTTGAACCATGCTGCTGTCCTCCCTGCATGTCCCCTTTCCATTTTCTTTGTCATCTCGTAATTTCTCTTGATGTCCTCCCTCTGTTCCCCTCTTTATCTGTCCGTCCCCCTTTATTATTTAATTTCTTCATTATTTTCATTCTCTCCCTCTTTCTCTCCTTTCCACCCTACTCCTAATCTGTTCATCCCCCTTCTGTCTACCTTTCCGCCATAGCTGTCCATCCCAACTGTGGCTCTGTTGAATAAATGCATCAGTCACACGGTAGAGTTGATCTGCAGGTCATTTAGCTCGGCGCCATATGGTCCATCTGTGAAGCTTCATGAAGTTTTTAAAGTCATTGCACTGAAACAAATACCTGTTTACTGCAGGTACTCTTCCTTCCTAGTTGTCAAATTAGACTCTGACTGAGTTTAGTATTACTGTCACACATACAAGAACTGTTTAATACTAAAGTAAAAAAATAAATCAAATCTCCCCAAAAACTCTGCATACAAGTGTAGTGACATGGAGTAGGGGATCTTACTTTTCACCTTCAACAAATGTATGTATTGTACACCTCAAGAATTAGAGGGATGTGTGCAGTCTCTCACTGTATGTGCAGTCAGGTGATATGTGACAGTGTGACAGACTCACATTTGTAAAACCAGGATGGTTCACCACCGGAGGACTTGGCAAGATAGTATGGATAAAAAGTAAAAACCTTGACAGCCAATTATACTTGCTCTGACACTGAGAAGGTTTATAGAAGTGTTAAACACACAAAACACAAATTCTTTTTTCCTTTTCTTAAAAACTTAAAACTGCATGCACACATTTTTATATTTTTTTTTATTTTTTTCAGAGAACTGATTTTTTTGTTCTACAGCACCTTAGTCAGGAAGCTTTAACTTGATAATCCACATAACTGTTCCCTTGATCCACTGTTTTCTTGACTTTGGTGCCTCATCGATGATAAGCAGTCATTCCACCGGTGTTTGCACTGGACCAACATATTTTAATAGTAAAAATGATCAAACTCCACCACCGCCTATTGTATTTCCTCTTCCTGCCTATAATTACTACAAACAAGCTGTTGTTTGTCAAAGCCATTGTTGCTTTGACAAACATAGACAGCATAATTTCCTCTGCAGCAGAGGATTTCTCCCAGGAAACAGGATCACTTGCACACACACACACACACACACACACACACACACATACACACGCAGTTGTGTCACCTCAGAGACCATTACATTGACTATATTGATTTCCTGGAGACTTACCGTAAGCATAACCACCACTTGCCTAACTCTAACCCTTACTTCTTAGATTTATTTTGATAAGGTGTTTTATCATTAGAGTAATTTTATGTTGATTTCAACTTGTGCCTGTGCACCACAGACTTCATCCTTGGGATATAGTCCATCTCTCTTCTAACCTAACCTTAACCCAAACCTAATCTTTGACCAAGTCTTCTCCCTAAAATGTAATCATTTACATTATGGGGACTTGCATTTTGTCACCAAAGGGACGGCTAGTACCCACAATGTGACTGTGTAAACAGATTTATGTCCCCACAACATGAGTAATACATGTCCATGCACAGACACACACAGTGAAAAAGGACACAGTCCTACAACACACTCAGTATTACATTTAACGCCTCTGACACTTTTTGCTCTCTTTTCCTTTCACATTCAAACACACACACACACACACATACACACACACACAGACATACCTGAAGCCCCCTGCCCTACATTTTTTAAGACGCAGAGATAACCTGAGGTGTGGGGCTCAGCACTCGGTGCCACGGTGACAGACAACTGAGATCACTGTGTCATTCACACACACACACACACACACACACACACACACACACACACACACACACACACACACACACACACACACACACACACTATGAGTTGCACTCAAACGGGCAGAAGAAACATGGTTTGTCTTTCTTGTATGTTCAAGCAAAATACCTGGACAAGTTCAACTAGAGTTGACACATAAAAGGGTATGCATACACACTCAGGCACACTGACAAACACCTGATGTTGTGAATTTTAACCTTTTTTCTGCTGGACACACACCAACACACACACAGTCTGCTCTTGAGTGCCTTGTTAATAACAAGCAGCAGGTTAATATGAGGGCAGCAGCAGACTGAAGTGACCACAGCCTACTGATTAGTCCAACTAGTCACAGTTATTAGCCGGCGTGTCATCTGGTATCAGGCCTGTCTTTCCCAGTGCACTGCTAACCTGACAGCTCTTAAGGTCATTATGCACACAGACACATTATGCAACATTTCAGTGGTGGGATGCATGGAGGTGATTTTTTCAGAAAAATACAGCAGTTTATTTAAAACCCCATTCAAGGCCGCAGGCACATGTTTAGGTACTTATGACAAAGGGTATCTTTAACATGCACAGTGCATTCACTAGAGCCATCAAGGTTGCACACAATGACGTTTTTTCATCTGCCATTTGTCAGCAACATGATTCTACAGACGGCAATGTTGGTTTGTGGGTCTGTCGGTCAGTCCACCACTTTGGTGCAGACTGAAATATCTCTATTGGATGGATTGTCATGTAATGTGTTGAAGCCATTCATGATCCCCAGGGGATGAATCATCAGATAAAAATGTACTTATGTCCAATACTTTAGGATCAAATGCCTAACTATATGGTAACCTACATTGGTAAAATTATTGGATGAAGCAACTTTTCTTCAAAAAGAAAAAAGACTCTCACTAAATTAGACTTTTTTCACTCATGACCTGAACCTTATCAGGTCCTGGAAAATAGCGTGCCATTAGCCATACAGTACTAAAGTATTTGTAATTCCCAGTCCCACCATTTAGTTGGTGAGAAGCAAATGCTTGTTGGACAAAAGGTGACTTCCTGCCAGAGTAGCTAGCCAAATTCACAGAGCTGGCAGCCATAGTCCAAGAAGCATTTGGCAGGTGACTAACGATTCTGCTTGCTGTGACTCGTCCTGAGCTCCTCGCCTGTGGGGAGGAAGGTGGAGGACAGGAGACAATTCATTTGAAAACACTGTAATCATGCCTCAAAGGCATTCAGTCCATCAACCTGAGTAGGCACTGAAACATTACTTCTCTTGAACTATGTAAGTCTATTTTATTTTATTTTATTCTCTTCTCTGGGTAATATTCAAAAAGCTCCATATTTCCCACATGTGATAACACTGATAACCTCTATTTAATCAAGGCAGCAGTGACAATTATTTACACTGTGTCATAAAGCTAATTAAAGATAAGAATATTGTGTTCAAGTGAATCTTATTTCATTTATCTGGTGTTACATAATAATATAATGCATGACATGATAAAAAGTATAATAATAGCATGAAATCATATATTTCATATCACCCAGCAGTATGGTTTATTTTGAGAAAAAACTTTTCCCAACACATTTTTGATCCTCTGAGAAATTTGCATGTGATAACATGATACATAACATGAGCCTGTTAACAGGGAACATAATGGACAAAGGCTTCTTAAAGTACTGTTCACACAAACAGCGTTAAATTTTAAAACAGTATTTTACATCCGTCAAATTTTTCCTGGAACAACCTGAATGAGAAATTCTTGAGTTTTGCAACAAAGACACAAGATGAAATTTTTTGTGAAACTTTTTGTGCAGGTTTGAAAGCTTGATAGAATTCATTAATTTAAATCCAGTTTGGTCCTGAGAGATTTTCTGTCACATTTAATCATAATTAAGGGGAGTCAGGGTAGAAATTATGAAAAATGATAGAAACTTTTCCTTGCCCTTTTCTAACACTCCAAAACCTTTCCACCTGCTTTCTGGTCGCCTTAATGTTCTCATTTTGGCTTCTGTCAATGTCATGAGAGAAATTTTCTTTTTAGATGTGTATTAATTACTTGATCTTGGCTTGTGCCGCCTGCATTGGTGTTGCTTTAATTGGACCAACTGGGCTTTTCAAACCTTAAGATGACCTTATAAAATATGCCATTTGGTGAATGCTTTCATCCCAGACTTCTCTAACCATGTAAATTTTTAGCGTGTGTTGGGCCCAGTTGGAATTGGACCCTACAGTAACTTTGGCAGTGTGACTGTGATTCTGTATGCAGCGAGCTACATCACGTTGTATCAACACATTACTCTCTAAGGGCCCATGAATAGAGCAAAATTGGCTAATAAAAATGCTCACAGCTCCTCCAAAAACATATTTACTGTTTGCTACACATTTGTTTTCAACCCAACTTTGAATAATTGAATTTAACATTAGAAACCTACAATCAGCAAGTAAAAGTATTGTTTGCTGCATTGCACTTCTTCTGTTACACCTTTCTTATCAGTTAAATTACTTGTGGTTTAAATGAGATACCTTCATATCTTTCTTCTTCAAGGAAATATGTCCAGCAGGCAATCGCTCTGTGTGCATGTGTGTGTGTGTGTTTGTGTGTGCGTGCAAGACAGTTTCTAATTTCCTGTGTGTGTTTATCACACTGTACAATGATTTGAAACACATACAGACAGATATATATATGGACTGGTCAACGTGAAGGCCAGTTGCTGAGCTAATGAATGGATGTGTGAATGCAAGGACAGATGAACAGATGGGCAGATAGGTGGAGGAAAGGCGGCGGTGGTCTCATCTGATAAGGACTATTCTAGTTACTGTATCTGTCTGTCTTCTTGGATGATAAAAGGATGGATAAAAGACAGTGAGAAGGGGCTCTGTGGGCGAAGCCTCCATACAAAATAAGTATAGGTTGTAGGTCAACTTAAATCAGTTATTTGCAACTCAAGTCAATTCACATTTACTACTTTATCTGCTTTATCAGGGACAATATGCAGCAGAGCAGTGGAGAGTTAAGAAGATCATCCAGCTGAGCAGTTAGTAATGTCACCAAAAGAAAAAAAATGAACGATGAGATAAGAGCAGGTCAAAATAGAGAGAATGGAGATGAATGAGAAATAGAGGCAGTCATATTAAAATTTGGAAAATATAGCACCGACTGTGTGCTACAGTATAACAATACCACCTGCTGGTAGATTTGTGATAGTGCATTCCTTGTCCATGTGTGCAGTTATATTATAAATAAATTATCAAATAATATTTATATTCTAAATTATTATTACTACTTAAATAGAATGCCTGCTTTTGTGTAATTTTTCAACACACTTATGAACTAAACTTGCACTAAATCAGACCCAAAAGCCAAAATGTTTTAAATTAAAATTAGTCACATTTCAACTAGGGAGGAAGAGATCACAAGCTTAGAGTAGAATCAGTTTGTTTATTAAACACTTAATCAACTGTTTTATACATCTGAACATCAAATGAGCTTTAGCTGCTTTGTCAAAAACAGACTGTGTTACTGTGAGCTTATATCGTTGTCAAACCGAACATTCAATCTCTGATAGCGGAGAAACTAAACACACAGCTGTACCTGCTGAAAATGTTTGGGCCACTCACTCTGGCCTCACGAGGTGAACTTAAAATGAAGAATCCCTTTAGCTGAACAAACCAATCATTAAAGTTGAAGTATAAAACTGACAATAAGAACAACAGAATGAAGAAGATGCCTGTAAAATACATTCTGTCAAACCATTGCTTTTAAAAAAACAAACAAACAAACAAAAAAACCCGCTGTGGTGCTATATAAAGGTGGTGTCCATGAAACACTGATTGTCAACAGAACTGACATATGATTGCCTGGAACAATGAGCACTTTAAGCGCAGAAGTCAGAGGTAAAAGATGGGAACAGAACAATAGATTAGATGACCACCAACTGTGATTAGCAGCGAAATAAGGTATTAAGGCAAAGGCTTTCAAGGTTAATGTTGAACAGTCAGTGTTGTCGTGTTTACCTGCTGAATGGCAGTGAGGAACAAAAGTTTCAAACTTCAAAGTATCAAACAATATTAAAGCATGTGAAAATGGGCCAGGGTCACCAAACACAGCACACCCTCTATACAAAATATGCATGAACTTTATATGAACAGTATTAACATTTACACCATTGAGGAGGTTTTGTTCTGTTCTGTTTCTCCTGAAAGTGGAGAGAGACTACTTAAGACTCAAATCTACTTTACTTCTGAAATGATTTGTCAGATAACTCAGTCCTACAAGTCAACAGACTGAAGAAGTGCTTTGGATTAGAAGCTAATGCTATATAAGCACAGATTTACAGGAATCATGCATTTCACCGCTTACAACATCAAAGCAACATCGAAGCACATAGAGAAAAATTAATCAGATGTACACTGAATAACTCACTTGGAGGCAGTTTACTGTGATATACAGTATGTGTTTATTCTACCGTTTGGCAATAAGGATTTCCTGAATATTTGCTAATCTTGAATAAAAAAAGTGCAGTTTACTGCATTTGTATTAAGTTTTTAAGTAATAATTTCACTTCAGGACTAAACCAAGTACACCTCCTACAAACCACGCAGTGTTGTTTGGACTAAAACAAACAAATAAACATGTTTACTCAGAAGTCAACCATGGACTACAGACACATTGTGTGTGAGCAATGTGAACATCACTTATCCATGCTCTTCTTTTATTACCATGAAATTTTAAATGAGATCTTCTCATGCTAGTATGTCTAAGCACATGATGGCACGATCTATAAACATACATTTAATTTAGACGTTATTAGTTTGGAGGCTTATGATGTACAAACCAATTTATATTAACCTCAAGCCTGCTTTAACTCAAGAGGGGATTTTCTTTTAAAACTGGGTTTGGCAACTCGGAGAAACTAGTGAGAAAAGGTCGATATAAAGAGAATGTTAAAAAAATAGAATGCTTCTGAAATAAATTTCCCAGCTTTTAGGGTCATTTTAATAAAATTAATTTAAAATGAATAACAAAAATTTGTGCAGGATTTCTGCTGCTACTCCAGAACATTGGAGGCAAGTTCAATTTAGTAGTATTTACATATAAGAGTATATGTATATATAAGTGCTTTTGTAAATTAAGAGCTTAAACACTCACTCTATCCCTTTAATTTTCTTTAAACATCAAAGAATAAATATGGATTCATTTTCTATATTTTATGGTCAACTGTATCTTCTGTTCGCTACAAGAAAATCTTTAAATTTCCAAATTAAATCTGAATAGCATAACATGACTCCAATTATAGTTTAGACTTATTTGGCACTGCCACTGGTATGGTGTTTTTTATTTTTTTTGTCTTTTAGGCAATAAATGCAATGCTTTCCTTTTCCTAATAGTATGTTAGAGTGGAGAACATTTCAACGGTAAGTAAAACAGAGATTTACTCTCTGGGTTCTTATTCTTTTAAACAAACTCTTACAAGTAATGACATCTTATGTCACTGTGAGAGTTCCTGGTAAAAAACACAAAATACTAAAATATACTAATAGAGATTGGGGGTAATTTAAAAAACAATTATTCACAAAGATGTTCTTAGATGTTGTTTGTGCGTAAAGTGTTTCGTACATTTTCTATATACATTGTGCCTGTTAATGTCACATAGAGTTTATCACTGCATTTTTATTAAGTAAACTAACTAATTCCTAGCAGCTACATATAGTTATTGCTTTCACACAACAAGGGTAGAATGCTATCTATTTAACAAAGTGGTTCCCCAAACAAGGGGAAACACAATTAAACACCCTGAAACCTTTTGATTTATTTAGTTGTGGTAGAAATGCTCCTGTCTATGTGTGTCTTCCTGTCTTTCCCAGTAGAGGACAGTGTTGAGCCACAGTTGGAAACTAACTGGGAGAAGGGTCACGAGGATGTGTCGGCATAAAATAATCTTCCTTATTGTTACAGCTTTAGCTTTTACTTACTTACTTTTACTTATCTCCTACTTTTTAACTGTATCGCTCATCCTTGGACGTCCCTTAAACACTCCTCATTGTGTTCAGCAACAGATTCATGATGCAGTTCTGGTTCAAAACAGGGAATGTGGTTCTTCCTGTTCCACACATAAAGTCTGGGGCCTCCTCATTAAAACTGAGGCATCTGTAGAAGGGGTGGCTCCTGAACTTTCCCATAAGCAAAATGAGGTACAACCTGTATGTTTTGTCTACAGGCTGAATCATGGACTTGACTTGAATCCCCACATTCTTAAACCCATTCAGTCTCTCAGTCGTCCATCTTGTCCAAACAATGCTGGAACAGAGTGTGAGTTGCGTTTCAAGTTGTCACTGTGGTTTTGAGGTCAAGTACAAAACCTTCTAGGCCACCCAAGTCATCTTTCTATGAGGGATTGCTCTCCTCAAACTTATACCTCCTCCATCACCTCCATGACGATTGTCCTGGGTCCAGTTAGGATCAGGCTGCTGACGGTCCGGTAGTCCTGAGAGAGGACGTTCAGTCCATTCACCGACACCACAAACTGGCACACCTGAAGAAAGATGGACAGTGAGGGGAGAGATGAATTATGCTGTGGCTGTAATGCTCTCCACTTTCACACCAATTCAACGTGAACGTTAAAATGGAGCCTAACCGGAGAACATGACTGCGTGATTTTTACTATGATTCCGGGTCGTTATTGCAACTCCTGTCAATCTAAACAGACTACAGTTGTCCAATAGCTCCCAAGCTTCAAGAGCCTTGAAAGCTCCAGTCTGTGTCAACTGTTTTTTGCTAATTTAGAGCAGCTGTAAATCTGTTTGGGAATATGTAATAATATAACTAGGGCCTATGAGGGGAGATTTTTTTGTTAATTAGCTGTCTTGGCAAGATGTTCTTACAGATGGTTAGCTTAGCTTAGCACAAAGAATGGAAACGGGGAAACAGCTAGCCTGGCTTTCTTCAAAGAAAACTATATCTACATACCAGCAGCTCTAACACTCACTAATTAACAGATTTTATCTTGTTTGTTACAGTGAGTTATGTCCTGAGTGAAGTCTCCACCAGATGACTTGCAAAGGGATAGAAGTGTACAAATGCAAATAAACATAGTTCCCAAAATGTCAAATAGAACTTATTATTTCAGTTTTTTGCACATTACATAAAGTAATGCCTAAATATTTATTGTTACCCAAGGTACTGTATTTTACTACACAATGATTAGGTTGTGCTGTAGCACAGAAAAACTATACATTTTAAATAGACAGAGGGTGAATGTTTGATTTCCAATAGTCACAATTTCTACATATTCCTTTAAAAAACATTTGTCCAGTCACAGTGCAGCCATCAAACCCAAAACACTGTACAATCAGAAAATGCTCCAGGTAGACAACTTAGAATTTACAACACACTCAAAGCTCCAACAGTACAGAGAAACAGGTAAACACTGATAGTGTTGCCTGACATAAATTACACCAGGTACAACATGACAGCCACGCTCTAATCACTCTCCTGTCACGCCTGTACTCCACCTCCCTTATCGTTTTTCACCACCGCTCCAACTCGGCAGTTCCGATAGAGATAAGGCTTGTTCTCTGAGCTGCCTTCTGGCTGCTGCTCTTGCAACATGATGCTGGCGTTTCTGCTGCTGCCGCTGTGGTTTGTGTTTTTTTTTTGTAAGCTATTACAGGCGCACACTCACAAACACAAACACACTCCCAATTCACTGGCTCCCAAAAGTTTTTCAGAAGCTCTGCAAGATGCAAACAAGGTTTGATGAGTGCCAGGGAGGACAAACGCACATAATCATTTAGGCATTTATGTTTCCTATAAATCAACAATGTGACTGTTGCAGGTACAGATGTGTTTCATGGGCCATTAATTCAGGAAACATGTTACATGGAGCAACCATTTAAACCCAGCCTGTTCCTCACATAAACTTACTTACATACAAAACTGAGAATAGAATACATGTAGAAAGAGGTAACTAGACTGTCCTAAAGGTTTCATGAAAGAAGAGATCAAAATAGGAAGCAGGAATAAGGGGGAAAAGAGAGATTAAGAGTGACAGAGGAAAGGGGGAAAAATCCAGTCTCTTAATGCTCCAGAGGAATTTTAGACTCTCACTGTAATCACATCTAAACCTTTGCAGCCTATACACTTGCAAAGTCAAAGTACTCTGGACTCTGTGTCTTTTTCTCCACTTCTATTCATTTCTCTCTCTGTTCCACCTTTTCTTTTTACTCTCTTCCAACACCTCCCCCACTTTTCTCTCCCGCTGGTTCTTCTCTGCTTTCAGGCTGTGGGGTTGTTAGTATTGGCTGGGGTCCAGCTGGTCTGAATGCCTCCTTGGATTCAAAGGGTTAAAATCACTCTCACAAAAGAGAAAGGAAAGAGACAGAAAGAGGCATAAAAAGAAGATGTAGAGAGAAAATAAACAACATATCTTAAGAGGGCATTCTGAATTATTCAACTTGCATGCAGCAATAACAGCTGTGCGCATTGCAGAGAATATTTGTTCTTTAGAAAAAAAACTGATGTTGACCTGAGGCCATATTTGAATGTATGTCCCTTAAGGAATCAGAAAGATAAACAATAACTGAGTAAATTGAAAAACAGATGGCAGGGTTCCCTGGTTAGTTTGGTGTTTTAAAGACATGGTTCGACATTTAGGAAAATACGCTTTTTTGCCAAGAAATGATAAGATCGACACCACTATCACCACTCTGAAGCTAGAGCAAGAAAGCGATTAGCTTAGCTTAGCATAAAGACTGGAAGCAGGAGGAAACAGCTAGCCTGCTTCTCTCCAAATTACACATTTTAATTGGCCTTCCTGTATAGCCAAAACCTTGATGCTGAGCATAAACAGGAAACCAATCACAATCAATGTTGTTACAATAAAGTTTATTGAAAGTTTATTGAAAGAAGATGGCTGCATCCTCAACAATGTTGCCAAAAAGAGAAAAACAGCATTACTTTGTGTGAGGCTACTATGAACAGAAAGCACGAAGAAAAAATGGAAAAATATGGAGCCAAAGATGGTTGGAAAGATGCAACTTTATGGTCTGTCTGTTGTGCTGCAACCTCAGCTTAAAATCACAGCACAATCTCAGTCAAGACCAGAGTAGCCACATAATGTAAAATAAAACTCCCAATAACCTTAAACCATGCTCACTACAGTTTGTAACAGATGTTTTTACAGCAGCCATGAGAGAAATCGGACCATGGAACTGCTAGACCTACAAGACAGCTGAGCAAAATTTCCAACATGCTCTAAATCCAATCAGAACCGGAGCGATAATAATAAGCGCAATTAATCAGGCTCAAACTGAACAAAAACTGAAATTCAGCAGCAATTTGGCCCGACTCTAAAATTATTTGGGGATCCACACAGTGTCTGCCTAGTTTACAGCTCACTAACTAACACATTATATCTTGTTTGCTTGATCAGAACAGAAAACTAAATGTAACCATGAAAAGTTGGGGTTTTACGGAGAGTTATGAGTATTTCTTGGTCAGGAGCAGTGACTTGGCAACCTCACGACAAGACTACAAGAGAGCCACAGCAAGAAAGCGAATAAGAGTTTTTCCCAAAATGTCAAACTTTTCCTTTAAGAGTCAGACTGTTAGATCTTGTACTTTGTCTCAACTGGTCATAATTGTGTGTCTTCAATATACTTAAAGATGTTATTACATATCCCTATAAATGATCTTACACATAGTATAAGTGTATTTAGGCTGCAATTCCTGATCTAACATTCAAACCTTTAAATGTTCAATTTTAGGGTTCAAAATCTTTCATGGAGGTTCAGAAACTCGATTATATTCATGTGGTACAAATAATGTAACGGAACATATTGTTGAGTACACATACTTGTAATGGTGCGCAAATATGCAGTAAAGAACAGGATGCACAGATAGACACAAAGTGAGACAAACTCGCATCCTGCTCTACCTGCTGTTTTATGAAAGTGCTTGGATCCAATATGGCCAGGACAGTGCTGATGTGTGTGTCTGACAGAGATGCAGTGCCTCAAAGCACGAGTGTATGATGATGAGAAGTAAGAAAAGCTTCATGATGCTTTTTACAACCCCCGGCCCCTGAGGTCAAGAGGTGTAGGTTTCTCATTTGGCCTTTTTTAAATATGAGAGTTGACTATAACCAAAGCAGAAGTGATATTATTTCCACTGACCGTTTCCTCTTTCTGTGCTCATACTTAAGCTCCTCTACCCCTGCCTCCTTCCTCATCCTCCACATTCTTCACGCTTCTGCTCGTGTCTTCTCTCTGACATCACTCAGGGTTAACATCCTGTCCTTTACTTAGTCAGCAATGTTCCATTTTACACAGATTTTTTTAAAGGGTTGTCACCTTTGGGTTTCTATTAAAACTGACATTTTGGACACTTGGCAGATGATTCAAAGCCATTTTACTTTATGCCTCGGGAAACATTTCAATCTTCACTTCAGAAGTCTCCACTGGATGTTAGCAATGCTCACTACTTTTTAAAAACACAACCAACACTTTTTTATGTGCTTATTAACTTTCCTCTCCCAACTCTCTCCTCTCCTCTGTCTTTCACTGCTCTTCATTCTGGCTTCTGCTGCTTTTTTAATTCAGTCCTTCCTCTCTCCTCCCTCTCCCTGCTGCGGTTTAAGTCCCTGTGCTTTGCATTCCCAGGATTCCTTGCTGCCACTCTGTTTAAATAACTCCATGCCAGTTGTGGCAGCAGAGCCACCATTACCCAGTTTCCCTTCTTCATGACTGTTTTTCCACCTTCAACACTTTTAAAGCTTCTCTCTGCCCCTGTCCCGACCATCTTCCTCACACAGGCTTAAGTTACAGGATCTTCCCTGTATATTTATTTCTGCTCCTTCCCTACTCCTCTCTTTCATTCTTGTCTCACTCTTGTCTGCACAGTAAATATAACAGTTTATATTTAAGTGTAGACTTAATGAATTGCTCATAAAACCCTGTTCAGACAACTACTGTACTTGTACTTATGAAAACAACTTTGTGGCCAAGCACAGAAGATGCTGTCTCAAACATCAATGGCAAACACCTTGTTTCACATTTCAGTCTCTCTAATTAAATTAGACGGGCTCCCTTCTCTAATCACCACATTGCACTGTCAGTCATGAAGATTATAAAATTTATTAAGTATTATAGTTATAAAATTACAGATGACAAAACCCATTATATAGATAGGAATAATGGCATGAATAGTGCAACCTCAGCAGATTACCTACAGTAACACTTTCACACAGGTAAATCAAGAACTGCAATTCTCTCTTACCTCACTTCATCTAACCTTCACTTTTTATATTGATTCATTTACACTTCAGGACTTGAAACATTTCTCCTGTCCTTACCTTCATGCCAGCAGCAGCTGCAGGTCCACCAGGGTCCACAGCCTGGATGTGACAGGGTTTACTGCCTCGCACCACGAAGCCCCAGCCCACAGCATCACCTACAATCTGAGGAACAACAAGAACACATGATCACATAATGACATCTTGCTGTTTTTTATACACATGGGTTAGTATTTAAACCACAACAAAATGTTCATCTGTTAAAATGTGTGGTTGTAGCTAGTAAGTGGACCTTTGTGATTAGACTCTCTCTCCCATCATATACTGTTCCCAAAACGTCAATAACATCCACACTGTGCAACCACGTCTATAAATCACTGTACACACATAATACTGTTTCAAATGTCAGTATTTTCCTGAAGAGTGGGACTCCCTGTGGTGATCACACTCATCTGTGGCTCATGTATCCACAAGTGTGTGCATGTGAGAGGGATACGTGACTCTGAGTGCGTGTGACTTTATCCATGCTGTCTTTGTTTGAACTGAGTTGTGTGAGCAGAGAGTGTGTGTGTGTGTGTTTGGGTCCTACAGTGAATGTCTTCTTTAGAAAAGGTCCTCCTGGTGTCTGCAGCTCCTCTGGACTCACTTGCCTTTTCAGAACTGAAACACACACAAATATTCCCCCACTAATTGTTACTGGCTACATTCATTTAAATATATACTTTGTTACTGCACACATACCTCTGCAAACATGCATGAACAAGCACACACACCGAAACACACAAGCATAATACTGTTGGTTAAAAATGTGTATGTATGTATGTGTGTGTATAAAAGTGGTAATGTTTGTCACGTGGTAACAGGGCCTGGAGGTCCGCCGCTTCCTGAAACAATACAGGTCCCCTTCCTGTTCTCGAACTTCCCTGAAACACTGCTCACTTAAACACGACTCTACATGGACTTTACTTTTGTGTCTCAAAAAATGATTTAATTTTTTTTTTATTCACTCACAAATGGTGAAACATTTGACAAAACAGAGAGTGGGGATGATCCATACACACACCAATAAAGAACCCACACCTAAAAGAAAAAGAAAATGAAACTCATTTGATATTTTTGGAGGGTTTTTTTTAAAGGTTTTTAGACAATTTCACGCTGTGCATGCATTTCTGCAATCCACACACCAATCTATAATATACCAACTACAAACTTCTAGCTAACTGCTCACATTCTTTATTCTTGCTAAATTTCCTAAATGTTTTGTTTATTATTAACCCTTTAAAATGCAAGATGTCAACAAAATTATTATTGATTATCTTACTCGGGTTTGACGATTGAGATAACATGGATGATTATGGTTTATATGAACAAATGTGATGAATTAATGAATGACACTATGCTGTGCACACAGATATTTGTTAAAAATGCACTTCTTCTTTAGGCCGATTAAAGGCATTTGTACTGTATGTCCATTGATTGGGATTTATAAACCAGAACCAATCATATGTAATGATTTATACAGCAGTTTTTGACAGTGTTTATTATTTAACACAGCATCTAAATAAATTAAGAAAATGTGTATAAAAGTGTGCGGAACAAACCTTTAGGTGCTAAAATGACTTGAAATGCATTTAATGTTTCCACACAAAGCTGAGAGCACATCCCTTCCACAGTATGTGTGTTCTTGACAAATCACTTGTGGTCTGTGTAGTACTTCATTCTAATCTGATAAGCGAGAGGACGTGAAGCGAGAGAGACCTTTTACTCTCTTGATCTGGACATTTCCATAATCTCTCTGTGGAAATCCTGATCTAATCAGATCTAAGGACGACCTCTGTAATACCTCGACATCTGCCAGCTCTACTTCAAATCAGAAGCCAAAATTGTTTTTTTTTTTTAGTCTGGCTTTATAAATGCATACCAGAAACAGATCCTCTTAATCACTCAGCAACCTTTGTGTCGTCTACTGTGTTTCAATGTTTCAGATTTTTGAACTTACCTTTTCATTATGTGAAACACACTATTCCTAGGGTTAAGTAAAGCAGAGTTTGTGTGTGTGTGTTGTGTGTGTGTTCATGTTGAGGGGGGATCTGCTGCTACAAAGAGACTGTCAAGGACTCTGCTTGGATAAGACACATCAAAGGAAACCTCACAGTAGTAAAGACACACAAAGAAGAAACACACACACACACACACACACACACACACACACACACAGCTCAAAGGCATCCTTTCTTCATTCAAATCTCCAATCAGAAGTTAAACCAGTCCACCTCCAAATAATGTGTATCACTTGTTACAAGCCGCACATATATCTAACCCTGTAGTTAACATGAGACCATTAAGTTCACTAAAATAAAGTGAAGTTTACAGTTTGTGATAGGAATAATGACATGAGGTGACTTAAGTCACAAGACAGTAGTGTTAAGGATGGAAAGTTTAATAAACATTATATGTAATGTTCTAAAATGTATACTGCAAAGTCACATTAGGAATTAGTGTCTTAAAGATCTCATTACCAGTATAATCAACATGTTAATAGGCTTCACCCACGAGCCATTAATCTGCCAGTATGTACAAGAAACATCTACCAATCCCTTGCGCTTCTATACCAGTTTTTCACATTCACTGTGAGACAATGATCTATATGCATGAGGGGAAAACCAGACACACGACTTGGTCAGATTGCCATTGGCTAACGCAGAGTTCCTCTAAAATGAATAAGAAAGAACTAATTGAAAACCACATGTTTATAAAACCTAAACTAAGACACAGTACCTGAAAACAAAATTGTGTTTGTGAGTGTATCCTACATCATCTCACCTGACTTGGGGTTGCAGAGGACAGGTGGACTGCTGCTGAGCGTGGGACTGCTGCTGTAATAACCGCTGCTGCCACAGCTGCTGCTCATGCTGCTGCGCCGAACTCCGACCGCCACCTTTATCTCTTTAGTGGGACTCACTGAGACAGAGAGAGACAAAGATAGGCGAACGACTGAAAATGACAGGAGCGGGAGAAAGCCTTTCTACAAGTCTGCAGGTCAATCAACAGCGTGAAAAGTACTAATCCTAACTGTGTTTACATGGAGCCTTTTATTTATTTAATTAATATTCAGAATTACAGCTCATTATAAAAACAAATGCCTCATTTAATCATCTTCAATTAGTATAAACCATCACATAAGTTTGAAAAGAGTGGGTTAATCTCATAATGGTCCAAAATCTATAAATATATTTGTTATGTAAACCCTGTTTCCCGTTACTTCCTGTTTCCTGATAAGGTTGCCCAGTTCACTTAAGTCAAGTTCAGTTAATTCTCTCTCTCTCTCTCTCTCTCTCATTGTTTGCTATTTACAAGCGCTTTCTGCAGCTCTTTTTGTCTGGTGCATGTTTCCCAAATGAAACTTCTTTGACTAAGTGATGTTACAAGTTCTGAAGAGCTAATCAGTGTCTCCATTACTAGTATATTCAGATAAAGATGTTTAATTGTGAAAGCACAGCTCTCAACCCGGTCCATCTATTAAAAACGTTTTGTTGAAGATGGTGAACTGGACGGTTAACTTACTTATTTTTGAGCCGGTCTTTTTTTTGATTACAGTGGAGTATCTGAAGTGCAGCCATTGTCCAATCATTTTATCATGATCCACTCTGTTATCTTTACATGGCAGACACCACCAAGGACACCAGTTATTGTGTGTGTGTGTGTCAACAGAAGAGAATGCTAAAGGGTGTTAATATGTCACTGCATTTTTTTTCCTAGAAAACAGGATCCAATAACCAAAGCAAACATTTAAAGTGCATTACGAGAAAAAAGTAACACATTGAAAGTTTTCTGTAAGGTTTTAATTGAAGGACAGCTAACCTCACCTTCTCTGTCAAACACACACTGACCACTACTATTAATAGCTGGTTTACAACACTGTGTAGAACTGGACAGGATCACCGTACATCCATTTACTTTGTGTATGTGGTATAGTGTCTACCTGAGAGGAAGCTTGTGTTGCCTCCGTCTGAGTTCTGCTTGCGGAGACAGAAGGGGCTGTCGTGACTCTCGGGGATGCTGCGGCCACGCTCATGAAGAAGTTCTATCAATCGCCGCCGTCTCCGGAAATTCATCCTGAACTGGTAGAGGAGGGGCCCGGTGACAAAGTGATGTTTGTTGGTGACTGGTGACAAAGAAAAAGGCACATGGAGAGAATAAATAAGCTATTTTGAAGAGAAAGATGGAGGGAGAGATAAGATAAGGGTTGAGATGTTAAACATGAGGAAATGGTTTGATTGGCTTGTTAAATGTATTTCTGTACTGGTTGTGAGTCAGAATCTAACACACACAAGTTATTTTAGTTATTTTAGTGAAGTGAATGTGTAATTTCTTCTGTAGGCCAGCTTGGCTGAAAACCTCACAGATTCATGTTTCTCACCTGAACTGAGCTCAGCCATGCCTGAAATTCTGCAGCACTAAACAAACTGTCCACTGAGCTGAGATCACCTGAGCCGAACAAACACAAAACTGACCTCAGAGAGCGTTGACCTCAGCCACGTCAGCTGAGCTGATAAGAGCAGCTGAACTTAGAAGTTGCCGGAGTACATTTTATTTGAATTAATACGCTTGTCAAAGTGAGACAAAATCACATATGTAACTGTCAATTCACCGCCAGGGCCTACTTTTAATTTAATATTTATTTTTCCCATTTTTATTACTTTGATATTGATTTACACCTTTGTTCATTGGTGTCTTCGGTAAAAAGTTCAAAATGATTAGACGATAATAAATGACATTAAAAAAAATACAACAATTATCATTATAAATCACAGGAAATGCACAAGCTAGCCCAAAACGACCCAGCTACATACATCAGAAACTGAAGCTCTTTGCCTGTGTCTGGTCAAGTTTAATAAGAAAGACTGCCTTCCCAGAAAGCTGTCAAACTGGTTTATTTTCATCAGCTGTATCACTGCTGTTATGACATTTCTAAATGACTCATCAAGCCCAGTCATACAGGATAAGTAATAAAATTCAAAACACTTCCCCCCAAAATCCAAACTCCTTCCATAGAATTTGCAGATCCAAAGGCCAACCATGGCCCTCACTCTAATCTCTAGAGTTGCACCAGTAGGCATGAATTACCTAGTAGAAACAGATATTTGCTCCATGTATACCCATTGAAAGCACGTATCATGTTGGTAATTTCTTCTAGTGCCCTTCCTCATGAAAGAGCTTTTGACTTTGCTCAATCAGAAAATAAAAGATGCAAGAACAGCTTACGTCTCAGAATAAATTACCAATAATAAACACAATCTCCAGGCTGTTTAGCCGAATCACTCAATTTGTCCATCCTTCACCCGCTGCTATCGCTGCGACCTCAACTGCGTTATTGCATTTATCATTTTGCAATTTCTTATTTGCGCCTGCCCTCCTGCCAACTTGATATCTTACACTCCTGTTTAGTCCTGTTTAGCAGCTATAAAGGACTGGATGTCACTAAACTTCCTTCAAGTTTATTCTAAAAAAAGCTGAGCTTCTCATCATTGGCTCTGAAAATGCTACTAAAGCCATCTTCCAGTACATTGGCCCACTTGCCCCTATGTCAAACCATACTCTGGGAATCTTTGAACTCCTGTTGAAATCTGAAAACCATGTCAACCAACTTGTTCATGTTTTTTTCAACTCAGAAACATTGAAAAAATAGACCATTACTATCGGCTTCTGACTCAGAAGACATTATTCATACCTTTATTTTCTCACATGGTGACTTTTATAATGCCCTTTTCACTTGCCTGATTCAAATGGCCCTGGCACATCTACAGCTTGTACAGAATGCAGCAGGTAGGCTTTTAAGTAGAACTAGTCGTAGACCACACATCACTCCTATTTTAGCCTCACTGCACTGGACAGCAGTAAAGTTCAGGATTGATTTAAAAATTATTTTAATCACTTATAAAGCACTGCGTGGCTTAGCTCCTGCCTACATTTCTGAGCTACTAACCACTGAGCGATCTGTTAGGTCATCCAACGAAAACCTGCTGGCTAAACCACATGGCAAACGCAAAAAAAAGGTGTTCGTTCTTTTGCTATCCTAAAACCCAGACACTGGAACATACTACCCCTTTACATTAGATCAACCAAGTCTGTTGACTGTTCGATTAGGTTAGGATAATTCGAATGGTGTGCTATGGGTATGACCTTTTAAATGTTTTCCTCTGAGAAAACATGAGTCTTGCATATTTATGTTTATGCTTGATATTTTGTACAGCATGCATCTATATTAAAAAGGTGATATATAAATAAGGTTATACTTCCTTACTTACTCTGTGGTGTACAGAGCAGTGGAACGTACACATTTTAACATTTTTTTCATTGTTACATGCCCTTCGCCCATCCCTCCAACATTATCTCCTACCAACATCCAACATCTAACATCCTCCTTACCCACCCCCAAACCTCGGTCATCAATGCTCAGGATTTGAGTGTGACAAAAGTATAGAAATATCCAGTAATAAGTAGCACACATGCAGTACACTAATAGTGTATAATAGTGTACTGTACTAGTGTAAATGTAAATGTAGCCATTTAGTGTTCTTCTGTGTAGAAATTTAGTTATTGTTAGGTATTGTTAATTTATCAGCCTGCAGCAAAATAAGAAACACACATTGGGCTTCTTGTTAGTTTACATATCCTTTTGTAGGTGCATGGCTATTGTCAATATTATAATTTATTCATATATTAATATATTATATTAAAGAGGTGGTATTATGCTCATTTTCAGGTTCAAAATCTTAATTAGGGGTTGTACCAGAACAGGTTTACATGGTTCAATTTTCAAAAAACACCATATTTTTCTCATACTGCACAATGCTACAGCTTCTCTTTTCACCCTATGTGTTGTACGCTCCGCTCTTGAGCTACAGAGTGATGCATCTTACTTGTACAAAATCTTTGTTTGGAGTTGCACATACGCAGTTCCCAGGTAAGGACTACTAGTCCTAGAAGGTCGGGTCATAAGAAACAAGGTAGCGTGATCCAAATCAAAGATGCTTCAGACTGCGACCGTAACCTAGCAGATGGTATAAGTTATTACCAGTCCACAACCACACAACATCATTTTTCCACTTATTACCATCAGGACTAAATGTTGAACTGTTGCCGGTGCTCTGGTGATCTATGCTGCCTTGCCAGAAAATGCTACCATAGCGCACATCGATTGACTCGACCCTGCTCCGTTTTCCATTCCAGATAGTAGCCAGAGATAGTAATGGCTTGTCGTCATAACAACGGCACACACAACAGCCGCGATGTAATGTTCAATTCGACACACATCGGCGATCCACACAGCTTTCTCTTTTTTAAGTTAAAACGTTCTCAGAATGTAAAGACAGATAAGCGGTATGAAAACCTTCCAGCTGTATTTTCCTCTGCTGTTGTTGCTGCAGCAGTCTGTGTGACGGTGGGAGCAGAGGGCTCTGTGAGTGGGCGGCTGGCCGGCCTCACACACTCCTCCCGCGGGTTGGCACAGGCTTCCCCCGCCGCCACTTGCGGAGCTCCTCAACTCCGAAAATATTCATCACATTTTTGTTCCGCCATCATGTCTCGTAACACTGTCAATATTCGAAATCTACACGGCTGATTTCTCACCTCTACCTCTACATTGGAAACCCAAACAAAGGCGAGTTGAGCCAAAGTGCCTCCACTCAGACTAGCTTGGTTTGAGGGCGTGCCTGACCCCGCTAGCTGCTTGGCAAGCTTTATGACGTGTTTTCATTGTGACGTCACAAGTAAAGGAAGTGAAGGGTTGGACTACAAACGACCTGTTTTGAAGCGGTTCAGAGCAGAGCTTTCTGTGGGAGATGGGAACTCCCTTTGGGTTGGACTTGGAACTTTTTCACTTTGCAAACCTGTTACATGCACAAAAAAGATATTTAACTCAATAAAGGAGAGGGAAAAAGCCAAAAAGCATAATACCACCTCTTTAATATTATATGTGACAAAAGAAAAAAACATAGTATGGAAATGTCTTTAGAGGAGTGTTTTAGGACTGATCTACTGTAAAACAGAAATACTATCTCTCTTGTTAGACTAATTTAGGAATAGTTCGGTTGTCTTTGGCACAGTGATACATCAAGTCTACATTGACCACTTGAATAACTTATAGTCTTAAGTTGCTTATATATATATATATATATTATCTGAAACATTTACCTTGACTGTAGGTCTGTATTAAAGATGCCTCATAATGTGGGATCCCAGTGTCAGCTGGTCAGATGTATAGTGCAGAAAAACAGCAACCATACTGCCCCACAGTAAACAATGATACAATGTGGATCCACCGAGACGTTGTTTCTATACATTATTCGAATGAATGTGTGAGCATGACCTTTGCAGAGCAGAGATGAGGAATGGAGATTAGCTAGTCGACTGTTCCTCTCTACCATGTTTATAATGTGTTTCTAATGGGAACTTAAGGCCTGTAAAGACAACTAAATTAGTTTCATTCTCTCTCTTTAATGAAACAAAAGGGCGTACACTGATATTTACAATGTAAAGTCCACATATCATCCATGTAATGCCATTGCAGTTATTCCCACAGGGAGGCCAACAGGAAGCAGACCTGGCTCTGTATTGCTTTAAAAGTGAAGTGGCAGTGGTATTTTTATGATGTACTGTCCCTAAAGGCCATATACAGTCTGTATTCCAAACCAAAGTAGTTGAGTTAAACGTTATATTATAAATGTTCAATGCCTCAACTGAATGATTTTGCTATTGTGTATTTATTTAAAAATTGCATGCAAGTGCTCTGTGTATGTGTGAACATGTCTAGTTACTAATTATCATGTGGTGAAATCTGCATATGTTCAAATGAAGAAAAAAAACTCCAACATTAAAGGCCATGTGACTTCTCTGCAGAAATGCACATCCTAATTTAATCAGACACAAGACTGAGCCACAGACATCAGCGTCAAATCAAATTTCATGTCATGTGGTGAGCCAACAGAGATTCATTCAGTATCTATGTTCATTGTTAAAGAAAATCGTAGATTGAAGCCGTCATGCACAGTAGTAGAGAGGAGAATGTAGACCATCGTAGGACACACCCCACAGGTGAATATACAAATGCACTTGTGTGGCTCATCACTCGATGTTCTAATATTTGCAAATTTTGAAGATAGCTTTTTTAGTAAGAAGTACCGCTGGTGCTAATTGTGCCCTTAAATGGCTAATTTAATAAGAGGACGCAAACACAAATTCACACATGGGAGTGATATGTTTGATTACACTGCATACAAAGCAGAAACATTAATACTTTTCTAAAATAGAGAAAAACATTCTGGGTTTCAGTTCCTCTGAAATTCCCCAAAATGCTTCTGAAGTGACAATGTGTCTGTCTCTACACTCCCTTTGTTTATACAAGACAGATTTGGCAGGTGATTTTATTGTTTTATGTTGATAAACATTTTTGGATTAACTAAATTAAGTTCAGCTGGTTCAGCTTTGTAAAGGCAGCTGAACATGTTGGCCTCCAGATACCCATGCACATTTTCCTCGTGTTTATTGTTTATTACTCACTAACCTGCAACTCTATTCACTCTTGAACCAGCCAGGCCAGGTTAAGTATAGGAGACATAGAATCAAGTCTGGTGAAATACAATGCCAGTCAGTATAATGTGGGTCAGTCCAGCACAGCAGGCAGCCCAAAATAAGATGTAATGACTTTTAGGAGAGGACGAGAATAGGTGCGAAACTTACACGGTTTCCATTTTGAAGTTTCCAGTTTCCCATTTGAGACTATGTTAACCTATATTTTATGGGGGGAGTGGCGGTGGTGATGGGAAGGGGGAGGTTCAGATTAAGTGGTAAAGGGATGAAACTGTCAACAAAGACTCCTCTGTGTTAAAAACTGCTGTAAGCTCAGACTGAACTGCACGACTATGGACAAAAAGAAATAAAAAAGGTCAAAAGGGTGTTAGAGTGAGCCGCAATCATAACGTCTACCACAGTTATCAACTTGCATGACCCAAAAGAGCAAAGCAAAGATAGGAGTTAAGGAGGAGCTGTGAAGGAGTCTGAATATGAGACTCCTTCACAGCTCCAAAACAACCCAAGGAGAATGTAAACTGAATATGGCTGATGGTGGAACTTAAGAGCTCTCTGACAGGTTCATGTAAGGGTGAGACGGGACAACATACAGGGGCTACAAGCTTTTTTCACCACGGGTCATTCACAGAGCATCTACCTGTCAATAACATGACCTCAAACCAAACTGCGTGCCCCTCAGCTAGAGCAGGTTTATGCAGACACAGAAAAAGGTGATAACATTATGATTGTGTGAGTATATTAAATTAACTCAACTTTGATCGTAATTTTGTATATACTAGTAGAATGATCCAGACGTCACTTGATACTGGTGAAATGTTTTCAGCACATAAAAGAACATTTTCAGCCCGCAGGTCGCACACACAGTTGCCCCATCTTCCTCACCGTGCTGGATGATGCCATGTTCAAGAAGCCTCCGTCCCAGCTTCTCTGCCTCCTCCCTGGTTGCCATCTCGCCCTCCTGAATCAGCCAGTCGATAAACTCAGAGGCCACCAGCGTCCGCTCGAATGTCACGCCCTCCTCCTCCCTGGTTTGTAATAGGTTGTTTTCTGTGTTCATCAACCTGCGGAGAGAAAAGAGCAAATATTTGTTACTTTAATTAGTCAAGAAGCAGAGTACATGACCACCTTACGAGATAAGTCATAGGGTGGCAATCCGATCCGTTTACTAAGCTTAAAATTTAGCAACTTAGCAACCCTCACCACTGATGGGATTTTGTTGTTAGACGCTTAGCTTCCTGGGAATCAATTCACTCATCAACTGGAATCAATCTGGTGTTGGATTTTTTATCAATTCCGCAGCTACAGTGCAGTATTCTTGACTACATCAAGAAAGCAATGTGAATATGCCATAACACACATTTTGCAGCTCTGGCTAACTGTCTCCATAGTAACAGCTGACAGGTACTTTAGTAAGTGTTATATGTAGTACATACTGAGCTGATGGGGGAAAAACATGTTAAAACATGCTGCAATGCTGCAACATTTAAAAACGACATCTAAAATATGACCCTATTGTACTGTTTAACTATCCAAGAGATGTGTATAGGTGTAAAGGTTATTTTGAAAAGTAAGCTTTCTTCAGTGAGCCTTTTGTACTTTTTTTATTTATAGATGTGTGTAATTCTGAATAGTCTTTACCAAAGGATAACATAAATTGGGCGCTGTGGTCTCCTTTGGACGACACCAGATGACACATGCGAAAACAAACAAAAACACGCACACACATGCACAGAACAGAACTACTGACTCTCTCCCAGTGCTGCTATCTTAAAACCGAATTAACATCCGTCACTCACACCTAAAAGCTGTTGCCTGAAGATTAAAAACAACATAAGTCAGCCAGGTAGGGCTCATAAGAAACATTAAGCTTTTCGTGGCACACCTGTGCATGTCAAAACACGTGAAGGCAACAAACTGTATCAGATATACGAAACGTTCCACATCTTGGTTGGCTGTGTTTTGCTGGCACCATTACATTCCCACACTCTGTTTTAATGGCTATCAATGATTCACTAAACTGTCAACCCCACACAGCAAACAGTGTAATACAGGTGGACAGATATAATTTATGGAAATAATAGCAGCTTGGAGATTTGTAGGAATGATTAGAACATTTAATGAACTGAAATTATGGAAGCCCAAAAGACAATGAATATTTGCACCACCATCGTATAGTTGAAGGATGTAGGCTCTGAGCTAGGAAACTTCAACAAACACTGACCTAATTATACATTAAACCTGCTTATCTGTGCAGGGTCACAGGGTTACACACTAACACCTAAGGGCAATTTAGATCCACTAATTAACATATTAACTTGCATGTGTTTGGATGGTGGAAGGAAGCTGGTAGACCCAGAGAGAACCCATGCAGAAAGGCCCAGGATGACCAAGTTTTAAACCCTGGACCTTCTTGCTGTGAGCCAACAGTGCTAACCACTGTAAGCACTGCACCATCCTACCACCCACCCACCTACCTACATAGACCAGTCTAAACTGGATAGAAGAGCCAGTGAAAGCTGTACCAACTTAACCTTGGATGTGACTTTTTTCAGAAGTTCATATTTGATTAATCAGTCAGTCAACAGATTTAATGTGACCGCGGTTACATGTGGGAAATATGCTTATTCACTTTCTTGCAGAGAGTTAGATGAGAAGACTGATATCACTGTTACGTCTGTATGTTAAATATGAAGCTACAGTCAGGAGACAGTTAGCCTATCCTTTCAGGCGGATTATGTTACCATTGGAAAAAGCCAGCCTAGCTGTTTTCAGCCTTTATGCTAAGCTAAGCTAACCAGCTTCTGCCTCAAGCTACATATTTACCATACAGACATGAGAGTGGTATCATTCTTCTCATCTAATTCTCAGAAGGAAACTGAATGATAATATTTCCAAAAAGGTTTAACTATTACTTAAAAAAACAAACTAGCCATGTTTATATAGGTAATCCACACGGTGTGTAGTACTGATTATGGTTGTGTATGGCATAGGCTAGAATGGTCTGGCCTGGACAAGCCACATTTCACTAGAGACAATGTAACATCTTATGGGATGCAGAACATTAGTGGTAAAACATCCCGAGCCCAAGAAAAAAACACTTCTGCTTTAATGAAGCTAAATGAGGATCCTAATACATGAAATTAAACTAAATTAAACCTAATTCTGTTGCAGGCTGTAAAAAGCCTCCTCTCTTCTGAGAGCTTTCTGCCAGCACTATACTCTCAGTGTGGTTCATTCAACTCTGACTGATGATCCACAGCTGCAGCCCCACATTTCAGGAAAAAAAATCAGATATTATTTTAAAACCTTGACCCCAGGATGACACTGTGTTCCTCAAGTTTCAACCCTGTGTTGGGTAAAAAATAGAACTGCAGTTTAAACGCATTTAAGGAAATAGGTTGAGGTGCACACCCGGGACTGCTTAAGTACTTCACTCATCTACTCAAGTCAACACACTACAGAAAACATGCCTTGTTTAAATGTCAGATTTTGATTTATTTAGTAGGACAGCTGCTATGGCCCACATTAGCAACCAGCATCATAATACCAATGTTGAAAGAACTGGACATTATGTTCCATGAGACGTGGCTGTGCGCACAAAGCCATTTAATCCATGTAAACATGTTAAGTCAACAGATCATGTTATGTTAGCTCAACGGGATTGACTCCAAGTACTGTAACTCAAAGAAAAGCATAGTGTTGGAATAATGGCTTATTGAATATTACATAGTATTCTTGCCTCACATGAGACTGTATCTACAGTATGCATGATATGATTATTTTGTGTTTTTATCTGGTTGAGGTTAATTTGTTAATTTGCCTGTAGGTTTGATTTAAAAAGGTTATTGAAGTCTCTGGGGAGACTTGTTAAAAAAAGAAAAACACTATACCTAATTCAGAACCTTTATTTAGAAAACACATATCAAATCTGTTTTATTTGCACAGCCCTTAATCTCAGTTACAGTCTCCACCTCGTGGAACAACAAATAAATGATAATGTTACTTACTGTACTTAATGTACTGGACTTTCAGTACCCATTAGCCTTAATAATCTATCCAAGTTAAATAAAAAGAAATGTTTAAATGTTTAATGTTTATATCTGTGGAACACATTAAACCAGTGGTATGTTGGAAAATAAAGGCTGTGATGCTCTCACTTTATTTAGCAGCAGAAAAAAGATAAATACACGTTCACTGTGATGTAAGTCTGGAATGCAGAAAAATGGTCACCAATAATGTTAAGCGTATGCAATTTGTAATTTATGGGCTAAAACATGCAATAGCACCAGTATGCTTCTTTAAGGACAGTGGTGCCTGGGCAAAGAGAGATAAAGTCGTTCTTTTAAAGTTTTGTAGCCTTGACAAGACACACGCAACAGGTAAGCAGTATTGCCTGTCACTTTCTTTCTCTCATACACTAAAAGTACACACTGACTCAGCAAACGGTCACGCACAAACACAAAATAAATTCATGTGTCATCAAGTATTGAATAAATCATTGGAGATAGTGATCATCGTTCTCTGTGACTGAAGTGACTTCAATAAACTAGGACTGAATTGGAGATAACATATTTACATTTTATTGCAGGTAAAAGTTTGATTCCTTATTAATGAGGTGGACTAGAGAAGTATTTAACATTTTTGATCTCAAGGTTGCTGGTTTGATAACTACTGTACACCGACAGGATACATTTTGGGTATGGAAGTTAAAAAGCTTGAACATTCCAACTTGCTACTACTGAGGCGCCCTTCAGCAATACACAAAGCCCACATCTGCTGCAGTGAGGCTAACAGAAAAGACTGGTTCTACTGGACCATCTACTGTAGGTGTGAAGATATGATGAGCAGGGCATTCATGCTCAGTGAATCTACTACCAGATAAATGAAGGTTAGATTAGGTTTTCATTCTTTTAATTGAAAAGTTTTTTTCCATATGACAGCAAACACTGTCCTCTCTGACTAACCCTGTCGCCTAGGAAATCACAGTCGTAACAACTGTTTAAAAAATGCTTTCCTGTGGTTTATTTAATGTTTATTTGTGTATGCTGATATGACAATTGACAGCGTCTGAGATCAATGCACGAGACCTGTGAGGGCTGTTTATTACGGAAACTAGATGTGCAACTTGCTGTAGGGAAGAGTACTTGATATAACACACTGTATGATAATGGAGTTTGTAGATTTTGTACTGTCGGTGATTTTGCATGTATAGAGATCTATGCTAAATGGCACAGTCTATTGTTGATCTCCCAGCAAGAAAGGACACAAAGAAGTGATAACGTGGCACTACATTGTACATTAGTGCATAAGAGCCGTACGAGAATCCTCTAAACAACCTGACCATGGCCGTAGTGTCCTGCAGTGTGTAATTCTATTAGAGCAAACCACCTTTCTATTATTTTATGGAAGTTCATTTAGTTTTTCAAACCCATTTTTAGATATTGTATGTCAAAAAATAACTCCAAACTCTCAAATCCACTTTTGTTAACCAGCAATGAATTTACATTAAATTCAAGAACTGAAACAGCCAAACACGTTTTTTTTTAAAAAGATATTGGAGGTACAACATGTCCATCATCCAGACTAAACTCTGTTAAATAAAAAGGCAAGCTAGCGGTTCTTTGAGGCTATACTTATTCTTTGCAGAATGGTCGAATACTTCCCAGTGAGCATCGAATAGTGTTTTTGCTCGAAATGCCCATCCCTAGTGTGTGCTGTGGAAGACAACCAAGTGAAGCCAATATCCTGTTCAAAACCAGTAATTTGCATTGGGATGTAAATTTTCTTAATTTTGACACAGCTTAATGTTTGTAATGTTTGTAATTTTGACACAGCTTAATGTTTATCCTTGAGTATCCTAAAACCCAGCAAAAGCCCTTACTCATTTTATATTTGAAGTACTGACATTTGAATTAATTGAATCAAACCTCTTACCAAAGAACCAAGTGTACAATTATGAAAACAAGCAGTAGACACAACGGGCCTCTTGCAAGAAACACTTGTACAAACAGATTTGTTCTACTAAATCTACATATGATTTACGAGAACTTGTAGCATTCACCACTTGTCTCGTGATTTGAATTTTCTCACTTTATAAGTAGTCCAGACCTGTCATAAGAGTCGTGTGCAGTTAGTCTGCTGTTATCCCAACCATGTTTTTCCCCAAGTGATTGTATATTTCATTATTTTGAAGCAATTTTCAGTTGGAAAATAAATTACACTTCATAGTTATGTTGACATTATCCTGTCTGACCCTGCATTTTGAATTATAATGTTATTTTAAATGTATTAATTTAGCCTAACTATTTCATCATTCATTTAAAGTCAGCTATTGATGCTATTGTACTGTAACACTACGGTATGAATATCTTAAACAGAAAAATGAACTGATTTGTCTCTGTATACAATCAGGTCAGTTGGAAATGTAATCTTTTGTAGAGATAGACAGCGTGCTGATATATTAGAAGAGACAGATGAATGGTTGTTGAATAGATTACTACAGGCTGTGCTTCTGCAAATGTGAAACTTATTAGAGCTGTAACTCTGCAGACAGACACACAGATCCAACCCGTGTTAAAAATGACTGACTTTCCTTTATTAATCTCCAGAAGCAGGAATTATGAATGAGCACTTCCTGCCATATAGGTTGGACACTATATTAGTTATTAGTTATACTAATTTACAATTCTCGTACACTCATCTTATTTGTGCACAGAAGGCATTCATCACGTGTGTCTTTTACACAGTTATCTTAAGCCAGAAGCGTTAGCTGAATCAGACACACTCGTACGAGCCCACCATATGAAATAAAGTAAGAGACAGATCAGATAAGAATACGAAAATATTCTTGAATGAGTGACCGGGAGATGGTCGTTCTTTCTGTTGCAAGACTGAGGACTGTTACTTGTTGTGCCATAAGTGTAATTGTGAAGTAACTGTAGTTCACAAGCAAGCAACCACCAGCGCAAGCTTGGGGGTGTTTAGGGTTTGTGTCCCGGCCTGTACCATGGTGATTACATAAACACATAGCTTTGAGAGCGGAGACGACAGATGTCTCCCCTTGGACTATTTCTTCCTCTTATGCAACTCCTATGTGTATGTGTGTGTGTGTGTCTGAGCATGTGTGTGCACGCGCGTGTGTGTGTGTGTGTGTGTGTGTGAAAAAGGTCTCTGTGTATGTGTTAAGAGTGTTAAGAGAGATACAGAAATGCCATTCACTCATGTGACAAAGAGGTGATAGATGTGTGACACAGGGAAAGGGAGTTGGGGAAGCTATGTATGTTTAGTACAGAAAAAAGCCAAAAATGTGTATATGTACTGATTTGGATGTAAAAGCAAAGACGGAGTGTGTGTTTGAATCCAAAACTGGAGAGATCTCACTGATAGACAACTAACGAGAGGAGTGGAGACATCCAGGGGAAGACTTTGGGGTTACTATAGAAACAATTAGTCTCATGACTACTAGAACAACAGTATCATGAACACAAAGCTACTGACAAACAATGGCAGTCCCACGAGTGGTGACCTCTACACTCCTCTAAATCCAGCCTGTCTCTGGGCAAACGTTATGAGTCACCTCTTCCAGTATCTTCTGATACTGAGGAAACCTGCAGGTTTTTATCATGGTTAAAAAACAGTTCAAGTTCAATACTATGCTCTCTAATGTAATGGAATACAATTTACAAGCAAAACTAATTTTCTAAAAATGAATGGTGGTGGCATTTCTGATTCAATCAGTATGCCATGGAGAATTCCAGTGATTCTCACAAAAGGAAACAAAGAGGACGGCAGGAGAATGAATACACTCATGGCACGCATGACGTGTTTGTGCTGCCCTTGCAATGCGATCTCTTGAGCACAGTGTTACTGCACAAAGTGGCCATGAAGTTGTAAAAGTTTAAACAGCATCAGATCAGTCACTGTTCACAGAAACAATCTCCACCAGCACCATCTTTGAGAAGGGAAGTCTGATAACTTAAAAATTATCAGCATTTCTATCAGTGCATTTCATTTCATTTCATTTCATTTATTTGTTTATTTGACAGGGACAGTGCTCATTGATCAACAGTAAAATAACTGTAAATGAGCCAGAGTTAGCTCAACAAGCTAATTTTCATCTTTTTTAGGCAACCTAAAATGAAGACTTAAAATGACAATAAAATGACTTATTACAGTCCACCAGTAATAACAATATAGAAAAGAATAATAATAAGACAGATACAACACACAACAATAAGTGACAAACAACATCAGCACACAACAAAGGCAAAAACATAACGAGAGATTTAAATGGCTGACAAAAGACAATCTGCAAACAAGCAACAATTTTCAGTAGGCAGTCAGTAGTCTTAATGTGCACATATCTGATTGTCAATTAGCCAGTTCTTAAGCTGACCAGTAAAAGAACGATAAGTATTTGCTTCTCTTATTGGCATTGGTAATAGATTCCATCACAGTAAAACCCAGACTGTAGACACCAGCAGGAATGCCACGTGCAGGAGTTAAAATGATTCCACAATAAACTTTATGAGAAATTAACTCCTTGACCAACACAGCCAGATACATGTTTTTTTGCACTTGATTGCAACTTTAAGTTGCATTACATGATGCGTTTCACAGTTTATTTTGTTGCTATAAAAATGTAGTTTTTACATTTTAGCTTTTATTAAGATTAAACAAATGAGACATAAAGTGCTACCTGTGGACAGAGGCAGGCTAGCTGCTGCCCCGTTTGCAGTCTTTATGCTAAGCTAAGCTGACCAGCTGCTGGCAGTAACTTTATATTTATCTTCCAAATATAAGAGGGGTGACAATCTTTTCATCTAACTTGTCGAAAGAAAACTACAATGAACTATTCCTTTAAAATCTACACTCTAAAAAGATGAAATCAATTAAAAATGCTAAAACCATTACACAACTGTATGAACAGCAATTTCCTGCAATCCCCTCTCATAATTCACCACAAAGAACATGACTGGGTGGTTGTGGTTGTGTTATATGGTGTGTTTGTGTGTGTCCTTACTTCTCATAGATCCTCTGCCCCCTCATGAAGACTTTGGCTTCACTGTCCAACGGGGAACGTGCCGTCGTCTTTTCGGAAGCGGTAAAACAGCTTGAGGTCTTTGAACTCCCGGTGCTCGTCGCACACTGAAAAGAAATGTATTGATGTTTTAATTTTAAGGGCAAGGAACACAGAGGACGGAAATGGATTATCAATGACAAAGAGCCAGAACAAGAAGAGGTTGTTACTGACGCACAAAAACCAGAGAGTTTCATACAGAGAAACACTGTTTATATACAAATGCTATGCTTCCTCTTATTGTATGATGATATTTTTGTATCATAACCAACATGCAGGGACTTAAATTAAGAGACCCAGAAAACATAAAGTGTCAGCTACAAAGGGCCCTTTTAGTTCACAACCAGTTAAGTGTTGGGTTTAATTAATGATGGTAGAAAACACAAGCAAACATGTCACATAATGGGATCATGGGAATTCTGGGGATTATGTTTGTATAAGGCAGTCACTAAAATCTACATCATTAAATCATTCATCTGCAGCTGGGATGTGTTAATACTGTGTTGGTTCTGTCTAAACTTCAACTAAAGAGAGAGAGGCACCCCGTCTCTGTTTTCAGTGTTTGGTCAAATGTGAAACAGGTAGTGAGACGCTACATTGGAGCCGAATTGGCTGGGAGACATGAAGAATCATCTATTAAGAAGCACTGATCGTTCCCAGAAATTGTCAAGAAAGAAAAAAAGAGAGAGGGGAAAGCAAATACAGGACTACACCCACACAGCTCAGCCTTACCGTGGTGAATGATACTCTGGTCTAAAAGTTTTTGCATAATCTTGATGGCAGTGTCTCGGTCTGAGGCCTCCTTGTGTTCAATCAGCCAGTCAATGAGCTCCTTGGCCACAAAGCAGTTTGGGTACGTTCGCAGGTGATGCCGCCGATCCTTGATCACCTTCCCCTCGTGGAGCCGCAGCCTGGAGGGCAGCAAACAGGCCGTAGAAGAGGGGGAAAATGATTGAGAATTCTTTAAACCTAATGTCAACACCTAAGATGCTCTTTCTGAACCATCTCTCTGTCAACGCTAAACCAAAATACTGTGCCCATTCAAAATGTCAAAAATAGTGACAATTCATCCTGGAAGTAATAAGGAAAGATGAGATCTGTGTGAGCCTCATATCATAGATTCATCTATAAAATAAAATAAATCTTCTTATAGTAGAAAATTTAGCTAGGAACAAGGAGAACATTCATACCAGGTCAACTCTACACTGTTCAAAAACATTTTATCATCACAGTGTAACATCAAGTCAGTTAAACGTCAGGGATATCAATCTGTCCACTTAGGAAGCATGAGCGACTGTGAAAGTGGACCTTTCCGAAAGTACCTGCTCCTCCCTCGCCCTACCTACTTCTACTCCATGTGTGCGTTCACCTGGAGGGTCTGCCACATTGAGCGCCATCCAAAACCAATTAGCACGGAGTTGTAGTGGGTTTTGAAACATTCCACTGCTGAGTGAGCTTCGATGCGGGCTTGTCGAAGGTGTGCAACAGCCTTTGCTGCATGATGAAGGAACGTTCTTTAATTTCAGTTCCGTGTGACTACTACTGCAAACATATAGGATTTTTAAACTCCTAAACTACTGATTGTTCACTAGTTTTGTGTTTTGCTAGTGTCCTTTTTAATAGCATGAGGTGGTACCTGCAGCCCATTCAGGTTGCACAGATAGTCCAGCTTCTCTAGGAGGTCAAATGTGCCATCGTGAATGACGGTGGGTCAGTGATGGTGTGGAGAGGCATATCCTTGGAGGGTCACACAGACCTCCACGTTAGCAAAAGGTACCCTGACTGCTGTTAGGTACAGGGATGAAATCCTCAGAGACATGGTCTCAGATCTTTCGCTGGTGCACTGGATCCTGTGTTCCTCCTGGTAGAGGACAATTTCCAAAAATGTGGAATGTGGTAGTAACTAGAGGCTGACACGGGAGTGGATTTTCACTCCTGTCCCGTCCCACTCCCATAGAAAGAAATCTTGTCCCGTCCCACTCCCAGAACAAAGTTTAAAAACTAATCCCATCCCATCCCGCTCCTGTTTAAACTGACTCCCGCTCCTGTACCGCTCCCATATTTTTTTTTCTTCAATTAGTGTAGACATGTCATTACTTCTGACTTGCAAATCATTTTTTGCCACATCGACTTCTCCGCGGCTGTTAGCTCCCTCCATCACTGCTCTTTGAATTACGGCGGTAAGCCGTGACAAAAAGCACTGATGGCTTCTGGGACGGCTGGGTTGTGTAGTTATTTTTTAATTGCGTTACATTGTAGGCAAATTGTAGGAAACTACAAAATGGTGCATGTACTTTTTTTTGCATTTAGGTGCATTTAGATTTTTTTGTCGTCTTTGCTATTGGTTGATTCCCGCTCCCGTCTGCTCCCGTTTACCATTTTTCCTGTACCGTCCAAATCCCGTGATTAATAGTAAATATGACTCCCATCCTGCAGGAATCCCACGGGAATCCCGTGACCCGTGGGATTCCCGAAAAAATGTCAGCCTCTAGAAGTAACAAAGGCAGAACAGTGTCTGTGTGAAAACCCACAGCTAGCATGCAGCAATGGGTATGGCGTTTCAAAGCTGTTGTGTTACAAGTCAGTTGTTCTTTTTTCACGGTCTAACTTGGTGTTCTCATGCTTCCTTATCAAAAAATGCTACATTAATGCAAATTGCAAACATCTAACCCTAACCAATAGGCATTCAAAGAACTGCCAAGTAGCACATCTTGATGGGTAGCATATATAGACAGAACTACGAAAAGCTGGATCACTATGGGAAAGCACACACGGTTCGAGGATTATGCTGCAATATTTTGTTCAGTATGAATGAGCGATTGCAGCATATTGGTGGACATTGTTTCCATGTTTATTGCGGGATCTCTGTGTGAAAGTGGCTGTTGATGCCACTGACTGGACCTCATGTTCCCCAGACCTGAATCTAATTGAAAACCTCTTGGACATTATATATCAGTGCAATGAACACCACAGACTATGAAGGAGCTCAATGATGCCCTGATCCAGGTCTGGGAGGAGATCCCCCCAGGACACAACCCGCCGTTGCAGACATTGCCAGGAGTGCATAGAGGAACATGAGGGCCATACACACTACTGTCACAATATGGATTGCCATGATCAAAATCACGCAAGTTGGATCATCCTATGATTTAATTTTTTTATTTAGATTTTTGGTGTGATTTTGAATCCAGCCCTCATTCGGTTGGTGATTTTGGTTTCCACTGACCATTGCTACATCAACGAATTATACAATGTACAGTAAAGATTTTGAATTTTGAACTACTTCATTCATTGAGATCTGATGTGTGATTTAAGTGTTCCTTTACTTTTTTTGAGTAGTGTTTGTTCATAAAGTTAGACACACTAAATCAGTCCTCTAGGACAGAGGCGAATGCATGCTTTTTGAACATTGTCTGTGTTTTTTTTATAATGTGACTATATTGCAAAATGTCATAACAACCCTCTTGCGCTTTTATAGCTGCACTAGATGCTGCTTTCACGTCATCAAGATGACCTCTTTCTGAACCTAAGTATTGTGAAACAGCCCACCACAGCCTTGCCCATGCTTCCTGTAGCCAGCTAGTTCCACTACATGCTGAGTCTTTGTGCAGCTGGCTGGCATCACTCCGGATTGGCAATGACATCCCTAGTCCAAGGTTGCCCACTGTCCTGTAAATACTCAACAAACAAGTTACAGACTTCACTTCCAACCAAGTCCATCAACATCCTCTACTCCTCCTTTGGTTCAGTTTCAGAAGGCATCAGTCTAATCTACCCACAAATCATCTCAAATAGAGCTCACAACAAAATCATTCATCTTGCCATTTCCTTATAGGAGGCTCAGGTGGCAGACTAGCTGCTGTGATAGCTATACATTGTCTGATGGTTACTCTGTAATAGCATTTCGGAAAGTTGTGCTGGAATAAACAATGATGAGCAGTAGTATTTCTGAAAGAGTGTCTGGCTCGCAGTAGATTATAGCGATGCTGAGTCCCAGACTGAAAACATTCACCAAGCCTGACTCTCTCTTGCAGTCTACCATGGCGCAACAAACGGTCTATTCACAACTATGAACTGGTCACAGGACTTACCACAGCAGCTGTGTGTGTCTGTGTGCCATGGTATCCATCTTTGTGTCTGTTTTTCAGCCCTGAAGCACATTTACTCTAAGATACGTGCTGCTGACATGATGGGACACAAATGTGTGATAAGATATTTAAAAACAGACAGTGTACTGTTATCAGTACCAGGAATAATATCACTCATGTGCCATGAGCTTGACACGTGAATATAAAAAGATCAAACAAAGGTGTGGATTAGGTACACTCTTTGGTTTTATACCAGCAGTGTTTCATATCAGGTCTAAACTTATTTTTGTGAATTCTACAGTTCACAAAAGAAATTCAGTGTGACTTCCTCACTCCCTCCTGTCATGTAATTTGGTCTGATTTAGACCAAAGGACAAAGCTAAAGCAGGGAGTCCATTTAAAATACAGAGGGAGAACTGTAATCATTAAGCTGACCGGTGTGTGTTCATACTAGAGAATGTAACAAGAATAACAGCCTACAGCAGTGGTCGGCAATAGGTGGCCCGCGGGCCAGAACTGGCCTGTGGCCAAATTGCTTTGATAGCAGAAAAATAAAAAATAAATAAATGTTGAGTTTTTTGAGAGCTTTTACTTCTGAAGGACATTCGAAAGAGTCTCTGGCTTACTTGACACACCTCTGAAAAAGCTGTCAGTAAACGTGTGATTGGATTTCCCTGAATTTCCTCAGAGGCATTTTGGTCGCTGTGATAACACCCCATCTGCAAATTAGTCTGACAATGTCAGGCTATGTATTACAAAATATAACATTATTATTATATAACATCATTATTATTATTACTATTATTATTATTATTATGTTAACCTCATGTTGGCACTAGAGGTTCAACAGGAGTCATCCTCTGGGGACTATGAATGTCTGTACAAAATGTCATGGTAATCCATCCAATAGTTGTTGAGACATTTCAGTGCGGACCAAAGTGGGGCGCCAACCAACAAAACAACATTGCCATCTCTGGAACCATGCTGATTGTGTGGCTTAACAAACTGTCAGGCTGACTGCTGTTTGTAGAATAGGCAGAAAGAAAGACATTCATGTCACAATCCTTGAGTCCTTTCCCCCAGAACGCAGCGTCTCAGAGGCAGAGGAGTCTGGGACAGCTACTGACAGCCTCAGTGTACAGCTGTGCCAGGGACACTGACACACACACACACACGCACACACAGTACACAATGACAAACAGGATATCACACACTAGTGCCAAAAGTACACTGAAGAATATGTCCAGACACAAACTATTAATCTCTCGAGGTGATGACTATTACTTTTTATGGTTCTTCTGAACAGGATAGTGTTACAGCATGGATTTCTTCACGAACAACAAAAGCTCTTACTCAGTTTATCCCACCAAGCTGGAAAACACAAATCTGTGGTACATTTCCTCACAGTTCAGCGGGGGCCTGAAATTCCAGGCATTGATGCCATGCTTTACCTACTGAGTCTCTATTCATGGATGGTGCGCGTGAGCCAGCGAACGCCACCAGGGTTATGGGGCCTTTCTTTACATGCCATAGGTCAAAGGGTACAGCATGTCAACAACACTGCCAGCATTTGTGGTATAATCCCCTGATAGGATGAATGGGGCAGGGCATGATAATGATATGGGGTTAGTAGGTGAATCATTCCCTGTGCAGCTCAAAGGGCACTGCATTACTGGAGCAACAAAAACTACTCACATGTTCAGTCTCAAACAGGAATCCTAACCTCAAAACAGGATTACTATGCCTTGGGCTAAAATGTGTATGTTACAGTATATAGGTGAGGAGCAGCAATGTGCATGGGGAGGGCTGTGCAGGTGTGAACGCCTTTGTTTGGCTGTGCATGCTGCAGTGGATCTGAAACAGCCTGCAAGTTACACAACACCTACTTTTTTCATTCACTGCATCGTGCTGTTATATTTTGGTTTATTATGATCTGGGCCCACACAAAACATGCAATACTGAACATGAAAACTAAGAAAGATTATTATATTAATAAAGGATTTAATGATTTTCAGGTTTATTCATTCACAGCTGCAAGTTTGGTGCTCAGTTTGTAGATGATCCTGACCAAAACACCACAGTTTCCCTCAATGTCTGACCAACAGCACATTCGGGGTCATCGGGGACCGACCTACCTCAGCTGCTCTCCAGTGACGAGCACCTCGGCCAGCCGCTCCAGCTCTGCAGCCTTCTTCTGCATGGTATTCCCGATCCGGTCCATCTCTCTGCTAACAGAGGCACAGACCCAGGGTGTTTTTGCTCAGCCACACACAAAGACATCATGCTGCACGGGGGAAACGCATCAGTCTTGCATTTTTGTAAAACGAGTAGAAATGCTGTACAGTGTGCACCAGTAGCTTTCTAGCTGACACAGAAAGGTGGGGACGAATGGATTGGAAAAACAAAGGCATGCAAGCATCCACGCCGGGACGATTTCACAGAGTAAACAATGCACTGACAGCTCGTTTTTTACTTACCCTTCAAGCACCATCGAGAGCGAAAAGAAGAGCTTATCTATTATTCCTTTGATGAATGAGGAGAGTTACTTCATCCCAGGAAACATGTGCAACAATGCAGGCAGTCACAAGTCACACCCCAGTCTCAGTGTTCCAGCAGCTCCATCAGCAGCGGTCCACTTTGAATTGCTCGAAAACCTCCAGATATCTGCACACGCACACACACATATACATTAATGCACGCATGCACGCCGAACTTGCTTTGTGAATTCCTCTATTTATGTCTGTAAAAACAGCCGAGTGCTCCACTTCGCGCTGGGTAGGTCTGTTTGGCACTGACACTGACACACCACACGAGATGAACGCACGTTTTTCACCACAGTACAGCCAGTGCCCATCCACAAAGCCCCCGCATTGGGAGGACTCTGCTGTCGTCACTAGGGGGAGTTAACCGGAGGGGCGGGGTTACAAAGGCGCTCGATTCACACACCGCCCTCTCCTGGAAAGACCTAAAAGACTGGGTCGGGTGGAGCATCGAACCAAACAAATCAATTAAATTAGATTTATTAAATAAAGAACTCAAGATTTTCGGAAAAAAGGTTGTGACCTCATTTTTGTTAATAATCAAAGTTTTTGGCCTCACTTTCCATTAAAGGGGATGCTTTCATTCAGTTCTATAATGTATGTGAGAAAGTTTATCAGCTTTTCTCTGAGTCCTGCCCAGTCCTCCCACTCACCTTTCCATCCGTTTGGTCAATATCTGAGAGCATTTCTCTCCCAAGTGACTTGGTGGTTAGGTGTGATTGTTTTGACGTTTTGGTGGGGTTTTTTTTGCAAAACTGGTGAAAATGTTAACAGGATCATTCTGAGTAGCTTTGATTTAGTTTTATTACAAGTATACCAGAACATTTAATCCAATTTCCATTAGGATGTGTAGTGAGACTTCACTTGCATGCATTTAATCTCCTTCCAGAAAAACAAATAGTATATACCCAGTAATAACATAAGGTGGAAATATATAATAGTATGAACTATAAAATAGTAATTGTAGCAATAAATTAAGCAAACAAAACAAAATAAATAATGACCACATATTGTGCAACTAAAGACTGATAATTTCCATCACAACTGCATTGCTTTCTTGACCCAAACATACTGTATGTTTAACAGTTAGTTTTCAATTTTCTCTGTTTTAAGTGTTCGGATTCGCCGAACACTGCCAGCTGGATGGCAGGCGTAAGAAGGATGGCAGAAGGAACGCTTGTTAACTTTTAAGATGCATGGCAAACTAAGCTCAACAGGCAACACATAGACAACTTTCATTTTACCTTTTTTGTAACAATTTTCTATTGGCTGGCATGCTGTGCTTGTGTAAAACCAAAACTCATGATAAAATATTGGCTTTTTACTCATGAAGGTTTTATTGCACTTAGAGTAACAAGCGAAATGGCTATTTGAATAATCTCCACTGATCTGCTTGCTGACTGAGCTCTGCATTTGTGTGTGTGTGTAGGTGCTCCGCTGACATACAGAAGGGGGAGAAAGGCTGCGGATGATTATAATTTAAACAAATCATTTTGGTTTAAAGGTAATGTCTTTTTTTGTTTATAAATCAGATTTGCGTATGCTGGGCCGCACAGAAGTTGCTTCTGGGCTGTTTGTGGCCTGCGGACTGCCAGTTGTTTAGGATGGGCTTCCTGATAGACATACTTCCTGTATGTGTCACAGCCCGAGCAGAGTGACTATGGCAGAGAAGCTCATCGACCCCTCTCACTGATCTACCAGTATGTCCAGGTAATTATTGTTTAATGATTTAATTGCATGCAACATGATCTGTGAATTGCATTCCTTCTGAAAATGAATTTAATTATTTTTACAGTTAAGGTATCATGGTAGTTTATTTATCATTATACAACACAAGGTTATACAACGTATTGAAAGTTTGTAGTCCCTTCATGCTACCCACAAAGAACACAGAACCGTTAGTATTTTAATGTTACTCTTTGAAATATTATGTCAGACTGAGATAAGTTCATGAGAAAACTTTTGTCACAGAAGCAGAAAAAGAGGAAAAGAGCTTTCTTGTTGGTGGGAGCTCTACGTGTGGTCCTTTGTCTCTAGAAATATTGTATATACCACAAAACCATCCACCTCAAAGTAGATGTCAGAAAGGATGAAACAAAGTCACCTAGTAAAAATCCCTACAGTGTATACCCCTGGCCAAGATGTAAACAAAACGTGTCAGCATCACAAACTTCAGCTCCCTTCCTGATACAATACAAGACTTTCTCTCGACACTGTCGACATTTTCCCATGCTACTAGACATTCCTGACAAATGTGGGGGAGCCAATGCATCCGGCGAAGTTTTCCTTCTACTGGTCATTAAAACCTCCCCTGTGAACTACGACCGCCGAGAGGTGCTGCGCAAAACCTGGGCTAAAGAGAGGTTACAGAGCGGTGTGTGGATCAGAAGGATTTTTTTGTCATGGATGCTGGTTTTGAGAAAGAGCGACTGAACAAACTCCTAGAGCAGGAGCAACGCGAGTATAAAGACATTCTCCAATGGGATTCCTGTGATACATTCTACAACCTCACCTTGAAGCAGATACTCTTCTTGGAATGGATGGAAAGAAACTGTCCGAACACTCGCTTCCTGCTAAATGGTGATGATGATGTGTTTGCCAACACAGACAACATGGTTAAGTATCTTTGAAGTATCTTCAAAGCCTCAAGGTCATTGATGGCAGGAATCACCTCTTTACTGGCCATCTGATTCAGAACGTGGGGAACATTAGATTATCATCAAGCAAGTATTTTATTCCAGTTTAGGTGCAGGAGTCAGACTTATACACCCCTACTGTGGTGGTGGGGGGGTCCTCTTGTCTGGCTACACAGCTTTGGTCATATACAATATGTCCCAGTCCATCATAATTTTTCCCATTGATGATGTTTACATGGGAATGTGCTTGGCCAAAGCAGGATTTAGACCTGATTCCCATATTGGTGTGAGGACAGCAGGACTGCACATTTCCTCCCGCAAAATCGCTGAATATGATCCTTGCTATTATAGAGAAGTTCTACTTGTTCACAGATTCCTTTCAGCTGAAATTTATCTTATGTGCCACAGAATACATGACCCTGATCTGAAATGCTTTAGCAGTTCCAAACACTAACTTAGACGTGGTGACAGAGCTTGTTGACACTAACATACACTCACTGGCCACTTAGCTCTTGTTCAGTAATGCAATTCACAACAACACTTATGCTATAAATTCTATATTTACAAAGCTGGCTTCATTATGCTTTATGTTGACAGATGTTTGCAGGATATTGCCACCCTCAGTATTTAAACTGGATGGACAAAATTTTAATGCTTCAGATTACACATTACAGTATTATGGAATATCAAAATATCAAAAATAAAAAAAAAATGTGATACATTTACTAATTACATTCTAATTCTTATTTTTATCAATATTACATACATTTTTGTTGCTTTGGAACAAAACATTTGGCTAAGCCTGCAAAGGAGGGTGTACCTCTATAGCCCTAGCTATATATATAGTTTGCTTTTAAAATGATAAAAAAAACAATGTAAGATCAAAACTGCTGTTTGAGGTTCAGCTTTTATGTGGTATGTAGGCTAGTTCATTCAGAAACAAACTTTGTTTATTGAACAACATATAGTAGGCCTATAAAGAATAGCATGTAAAGCTATTCACAACTCACAAAATAACTACCAGTTTTCTCTGTTTTAACCACCTTGTATGCTCAAGTGATTCAAGCTGAAGTAATGTACTTTTAGTAATGCACTGCCATCATGACAGCCCACTGAACATGGGAAAAAGCTCCCTTATTGTCGTTTAGGATATCAAGGTCCGACTGCGACATCTGCTGGCTAATAAGGGATTTGCGGGCAAACTTTTTTGTTTAGTTTTTAGATAATAAGCTTTGAGAATGCCACATTATCTAATAATACATGACAGACAACAGGTTGAGGCAGAAAGATAACACGACACACGATTCAGAAATCGTAGACATCGTTTTACCGTTAGGCTCCTTTAAAGCAAGAGCGTAGACTTTGGTAGCGACGGTCCATACCAATATCCAGCGACGACTGAACGTTCCCTAGCAATAATTTTAATTAAAACAATTAACGTTAAATACAACCACTTTTGTCCGTCAGCGTCTAGTTAACGTTATGTGTATTTGGTAACGTTACACAGACGGATAACATCGCTTGTTCTTTACAACGAATCCACTGTTTTTTTAAGTTTTGAAAGATAATGTATTCTCCCCTCATGTGCCTCGCAGTGGTTTGGTCCGCTGCTTTACTTACTGACCCTTTTCAGCCACTCAGTGGCTCTATTGCTCAAGTCTTTCATCGTTCCATCAATAACAACAACTATCCACTTTCTTTAATTTAAGAACAACGTATGATTTCAATATTTCTTACTCGGGCCAGTGGCGCAATGGATAACGCGTCTGACTACGGATCAGAAGATTCTAGGTTCGACTCCTGGCTGGCTCGAAATTTTTTGATTTTTAAAAAACAATCGTGAGAAAAGTTTTTTTGAAAAATGTTTCAGCTATCTAGCGCTAAGAAACGAAAGACAAACTCACTGAAACAAGCCATCAATCCTACTTATACTATTACACACAGGTTGAGAGCTTGATATGCGTCTGACTGCTGATTACAAGATTGGCGGTTCGACTCCAGATTCGGGCTGTGCCTTCCTCTAGCACAAGACAACCCATCCAAGTAAGTAACAAAAGGTTTTTCGTTTTTTTCATAAATAGTCGTACACGATATATTTCCATCGGTCGATTTTGTTGTTTAGTGTCACATTACATTAAATGGCCTTAGCATGTCTTTAAAGAAAACAAGACATCATGGTTTATAGTGTAGAAATCGATATTTACAGTTACTTTTAAAAAGAACATTGGCCTATGATTCGTGCTTTTGACCTCTGGGTTGCAATGGATAACCAACTTTCCCCCCCAAGACTTTTAAGAACATTAGTTTGAACAATGTTCCGTTGAGCTAGGGCTAAGAGACGAAGGAGAAAGAAGCTGTGAATATGACTAAGTTACTAACGTTACCTCTACTACTTTACCCTCAGGTGAATATGATAGTTACAGTACACATATGACTCTAAACACCCATAGCTCAAATGTTATTGCATATTAATAGCTATATACAATAATAGCGACTATGTAATATATAATTATACTTACATTGTCCAAATATGTCTTACTTTAAATTGGTGCTCCTGCCACCTGTAAATCGAGGTTGTTCTTGACCGTGACAGGCAATCAGGTTTACCTCTGCAACCACAAATCTACCAGGATTTGCATGCTGTGGCCAATCAGCGATCCTATTGCTACCAAGATTTCAGGAAGAACTGACCAATCAGTGTGCCAAAGAGACATTGCATAGAATAATAAAAAAATGATAATGATCAATTACGATTGCTTTCCTATAGCGATTTTGATACATCCTACAAACATTATGTTGATGCAATGTCAATTAAACTTGTATATCTGACAGACTAACTTGCCTTTTGATGATATTAGCAAGCTAAGTTAGCATTAAGTTACAAACACTTTTCCTCCTACTTTGACTAGCTAATCATGCAGTTACATATTGTAAATTCATAAATAAATAGTAAAGTTAGTACTTATGCTAAAAGGAGTTTGTAAGCAAGGGTGGCTCTGTAGTGCGCCCAGGTCATGGGGGCACTACAGAGCCAAAACAATCTTATATTAATAATGTGTATTCTGCTGTAATTTGCAGGTGTTTCATGATTTGGTCCTTCACAGTGGCCTGACTGCAACAAAGCAGTGGAGGCCACCTGCACAAGGTAAATCTACATTTTTTAAAAAGTGAAAGTTACAAATTACATGAGAGGGTGTGAGCTTTTGCTATGTGATCACAGCTGCTGCATCCTACTCATGATCAAATAGCAATTGATCACACAATCTTTAGTATTATTGCTTAAGTAAATGTTTTCGTAGATTAGGCTGGTGTTGCGTATGGTGATATGGGAGATTCTGAAGCAGGGAATCACCAGAAGTGCCCACTGGCAGGACCTGGATACCTTCCTGTGGCTTTTCTCAAAGGACCAACTCTGCATTCTGGCAATTTAACTGAGCCTCACCTTTTCATCCTGGTACCAAATACTGCTGGGGAGGCAAAGCTCAAGGAGAGACCACAAAAGCAGGCCATCTCTCCAGCCACACCACCACATCACACACTTGACTGTATGCTTTAAGGGCTGCACAATACATATTCCTTGTCTTCTTCTATATTGTGGTTTCAGCTGCACACTTTAAAGTACATTAGGAAGACATGGGTTTAATTTAAGTTTGTTTTCACTGTTCGTGTTTAGTAGTAGGTTAGTACTTCACCAGAGGCAGAGCTTATGAGCACACACAGAAAGTTGCAAAAATATGGGCTATCCATCAAATTCTGCAAATGTGCACTTTTGTGTTTGACAGCAATCTAGAGAGCAGTGCAGGGGACTGTAGTCTGCGTGCCTGCAGTGCCACTTTGGACATGACTGTTTAAGGCTGAATGGAAATAGACTGCATTAGTGCATGAATTAGACTGTGAACATATTGATCAAATAAAGCATCAATGTTGTCAAAGTACCACCAAATAGTTATTTGTCTTCAGTGAAAGTAAGATATATGGATTGACTAACAAATTCAGGTGTTTCTACTGTAAAAAAGGGTCAAATTAAAATAGAAAGTTGGCCCATTACAATGCATTTATTAAATATTCTTTACAACAATCGTACAACACAGGTATATGTTTGCTCTTCATTTTAACTACAGTTGGCTATGAAATAAAGACCTGACATGACAAGCAACAAGTTTTAAGTTAGTAAACTCAAGACATGAATAACGTAAGGATAGCAAAGTAGGCAAGCAAAACAGTACTTCCCATTGCAGATCAGGTTAGTATTTAAGAAGTTTTGCGCAAAAAAAAAAGAAACACAAAGGAATATAGTCCTAAAATATATATATATATTTTTAAATATACAATGTTTGTAACAAAATACATAGATGTCCAGGCCTAATACCAACCTCTTCATCGGTGCATAGAGAGCTCACAAATCTGTCTCTAAGTCCTTGGAGCAGACTGCATGTGACAAATATTCGCTTATCTGTGTATTTACTACAGAACAGTATAACCTGGAAAAGTATAACCTCAGCATTCTTACTCAAACTTAACAAAACAGACATATCATAAAAATGTTTACGTGGCTGTGAAATGGTAAGGACACAAAGGCGTGGCGACATCAAGGATAATGGCATTGTTTAACATTTCTATGGAATGGTTGTGTATAAAAATGATTGTTTGATCCAATATATTGCATACTAGAATTTGCATATGGAAAAATACCAACAATCATGGCTTTGGTTATTGCTGATAACCACTTTGAGAAGAAAAAAACACTTTCTATAAAGTGGTAACTCTGGTTAACAAATTGAAAAGAGAAGGAATTATTGTTATGCGATGACTTTTTAAAATAATGTTCAAATAATGTTACTTTTTATGTATTGCTCATATGTAAATACAAGCTGATATTATTGCATTTAGAAACTGATGGTGGAGGCACAATAGGCATTCAGAGTATCACGTGATTAAACCCATTTTTTCCCATTAATATCATTCATTAATATTCCATTAATATTAGTTAATGAGCCAGCAGATGATCCTTTCTCTCTGACTGAAACATTAGGTAGCTGTGAATCTTCTAACATTCAACAGTGGACTTAATTATATTTTGTGTAAATGATTATCATTATTAGAACCTTCAGACAGATGATTTATGGATCAAATTTGAAAGGAAATTCAGAGCTGAAGTGCAAATGTGAAGTTGAAGGTACACCACATCTAAAACGTGTTGACTATCAGATATTTACACAGCCAAGGCAACTGACATTTACATAAAAAAACATGGCAACACCAAGTATGTATGCAGTAGATCTAGCATAATACTTCACTGCATTTAAAGTAAGGTTTTGGTGTACTTCATTATTCGGTCAAAACCTCATGAGGCATAATGGAAACTGCATTACTGTGAAAATACATTTCAAACCACAAGTATGACCTGATGCATTGCATGAATCAATTCTCTACAACAAGAATTGTACATTGCCACTCCTGCTGTCCATCCCTCTTTGGCAACTCCTCTGTAAATCCACCAGGTGTCTCCCTCCACCTACAGAGGCGTTAGTAGGAGGAGGCGCCTATGGAAGAGGAGCAGCCCAGCTCGATGTTCTTCAGGTGGCAGGAGTGGCAGAGAAGTCGGCCGTTCAGAGGGTAGCAGCGGTGACCCTCCTCGTCATTGAGCTCCATCTTACATTCCTGAACAACACAAAGGAGGAACAACGGATGAGATGCCTCCACTGACAGGTTACTTGAGCTTGAATAGAAGAATAGAGGAGAATTTGTGATTTCTGACCTCATTTCCAACCACTAAAAGAATGGACAGCAATAATTGCCTCAGAGGTGTTGTGTTCACAAAAAGACTGAAACTGCTCATTATTAGCAAATCTCAAATCTGTGCAGAGAAAAACATGCATTCTTTGTCTGCGTTATGGCTTACAGTGTTTACAAAGACAAAATTCCAATGTCAACACGCTCCTCTTTGAGCTACTACTAAGATTAACGAAAAATTACTGGAAGGATGCAGCCACTCAGCAGTTAAACACTACTAACAGGGAGCTGCTCGTCACAGCCCACTGATTTTTATTTGTGAAAACACAGCAGCTGTCAATCAGCCTTTGGCAAAAAAAAGAAGAGGCACTTGAGTAAAATGATGAGATAGGGATGATGAGGCGTTGCATACCTGCTCTCCTAAGCAGTATGTAATTAGCGCAGAGACTGTAATTAAGATTGGGGATCTACTCATTATGATTTCTCTTAACGAGCCATTCAGAGGGTCCCTGGCTCAGAGCCATTAAACCTGCGTGTTTCATTTTTCAGTTTGGTAACAGAAATGTGACGAGATTTAACCCACCTCACAGTGATAACATTCTACGTGATAGTCCTTGTCCATGGATACAACTCGAATGGTTTCGTCAGACCCCTGGAAAGAAATTCAAACAGACAAACACAACTGAAACCAATCTCACCAAAAGACACTCTGTCTTATTTGTTCAGTCTGACAAAAGCTTCAAAAGATCGATAAAAAGCGTGCGCACACTGATGTCAGCCAAGAGATGAAATGTCTGTACTTTAAAGTACTTCTCTGCATCGCAACCTTGGAGCTTACAGGTTTGTCAACAGCCCTTTTACTATCAGTAAAACAAGTCAACAAGTCACAGTCAAAATAGGATTTACAAATCATGCTAACAAAAATACATATAGACACAAAATATGGCTGCAAGGAGCCAAAGATTGTAGCAAATCATTTGCAAATCTGTCCAAAGATCCTGTATCTCAGATTGTATGTGATCTTTGTCTTCCTGATTATTCATGTCATGACTTATTCTTACAGTGAAGGCATGAGAGGGAACTGCCCTTAAGCTTACATAAATGCACATTCTCAGACACACACACACACACACACACACACACACACACACACACACACACACGTTTGTTCCTCAATCCCCGTGGGGACATCTCATTGACGTAATGCATTCCCTAGCCCCTTACCATAGTTTAACCATAAGGTGACACATACCTCACCTTAACCCAACTATAACCTGAACCTTAAAACCAAGTCTTAACCCTCTAAAAGCAGTCTCTACCAGTGATGACCTCAATTTTTGTCCCCACTGTGACAGGAGTCCTCAATAGTTAGTGTACATTCAGGTTAGAGTCCCCACCGGGATATAAAAGCATGAATCACACACACACACTACCTCTCCTCTAAATACCGGCCTCAATGCTTACTCAAAGGGGAGGGCAGGGGACATTCCAGCAAAGTCAAGTCTAAGTTTGGACATTTCTTTGCTTTTGCCAGCATGTCCTGCCTGTGTGAACTTCTCCCTACTATCCATACTGCGTTCTTCCTTAACAAAACATCTCATCAAAGCCCAGAGATATTAGGTCTCACATAGTTTTGACCTGTAGTCTACTGGCAAATATGGCTGTATTGAACTACTTGCTACTTGTATGCTAAGTTCTGGGTTCAGGTCACAACTGAGCACATGAGCACATAAGGACTTGTCACCTGCTGGGCTCCTAGTGGTTAAAAGGTGAACAACCTCTAGATGTAATGTTATAAAGCTGATCACTCACACCATGCTGGAATTCATGTGACACTCCTTCTACACTGAAACTTGTCATAGGGGCTTTGAAGGCACTAAAACACTACAACTGATATCACATAAGTCACCACTAAATATTTCCCAGAGTCAGGTAAAAAAAAATCCAAGAATTAATGTTCATATTGTCATATGTACATCTACTTCCAGCCCCATTCTGAAGGAAATTAGGAGACCTGGCATTCATATCCCAAACATGCAACCTATGCCTTAGTCAATAGCAACTACTGAGTGTATTTAAGGTTGATACTGGAATGTCACTTAACCTATAAGTTATCACAGTGACTTGTAAACTAAGAAGTAAGGCATTTCTGGCTGGGGTAACAGGACTTCCTATAAAATGCAGTGACGTTAAAACTGTTAACATTCCTTTTAATTAACACAGGGGTTCCCTGTGGAACGGGTGAAAGTGCTGATCATGAACCGCAATGCCCACAGTTTAAATCCAATCCTTTGTTGCATTAATTCCACATCTTTCTCTCAACTGGTTTCCTGCCTTCTCTCTACTATCAGCTCACTGATAAATACATGACATGCCCAAAAAATTTTATTCTCTATTTTGTCAACATACATACTGCTCATGTAACATGACACAAGAACCAGCATAATCAAACAAAATACACAACATACATATGGTTTGTATTATACTGATTATCAAAGCATTATCTTAACATCAGTAGTTTAAGACAAGATATCCACCTAGGTATTCAAAATCCTGTTAAAAACCTCCCAGTGAGTGAAATGGTTTTAGTGTTTCCCTAGGACAAAACCTGAATCCTCTACATTTTAAATAAATGTAAAACTTTAAAATCTCAACCTTTTTTAAAAACTTATTATTGATTTAGACAAGTGTACCACAATACCTTGATATGAGAATTTTGTCAAAATAAAATAATACAGAGAGACAGCATATGAAAATATTTTATCATGACACCCAGTCCTAAATAAAGGTGAGTGTTAGCTTACCTCTGAGGGCAGGATGGGCTGGTTACAGGCTGAGCATTTAGACGCCAGGACCCTGAGAGGGTTAGATGCATAGAGAAACAAGCTTTTATAGAATTTTTTGATCTGCACTCTAATAAGTGAACTTGAGTAACTTGAATTCAAATTCACTTTAACCAAAGACTACAAAGGTCACAGTTCATATTTGGAGTCCCTCTCCCGACAGGAGCCTCCCCCTTCTCTCTCCTGACGCGGACTAGATTAAAGATCCTGATCCGACCAAGGAGATGCCAGGTTTGCAGATGTGCTGGCTTTCCCTCACACATGTGAATGCATAGATCCAAAAAGGAGTAGAAAAGCAAAAACCAAAATAAATTCTTTATTTCCACACACACATGGCTGGCACCTGGATGTCTGAGGGAATAACAAAGGGGCCTCTCAGTGTGGATGGGCATGACTGCTAAAAGTCAAGCACATACTGTATACACAATAAGGTTTGTCTGATTTAATCGAGAACATGTGGGGGCTGCCAGACGGTGATCGGCCATGTGCCTGGCTGTGCTGTACATGCTGTGCTAGTAAGAAAAAGAAAGGCTTTAACTGTTGAGGTACTACAGGTGCTACTGTTGATAACTTTACCTGCAGTATCAGTTTTCCTCACTCACAAAAAAACTTGGTTTTCCCCTCAAATGTTAGACGCTCTGTAAGAGCCAACGGCCGTGTGTCACTTCTCACACCTCTGACTGGACAGAGACTGGATCTTTTCCACCTCCCTCTCCTTTCATCCCTGACTACACTTCTCATGTGTCTGCCACCCGTGGCAGAGACAAACCCAGTTGGCCCTTCTCATCTAGATCCTGCAGTAACAAGGGAAAGTCAAGGGCTTGTGCTGTCATTTAACTTGGAATATGACACCTAGACATTTTTGCCATTGTCACGCTAAACTAACACAGATAAATCGAGGTCATGCGCTTGTGTTCCTTTGAAATACTGTGTAACAAGAACGCTCACCTGTGGTAGTCTTTGAGACAGTAGATCTTATTTTCAGTGTCCACAGTGAAGGGCACTCCATCAAGGCTCTCATTACAGATGACACAGCGGAAACAGCCGGGGTGGTACGACTTCCCGAGAGCCTGCAGGATCTATAAAGAGAGAAATGAGTTAAGAAAATCAGGACATCAATACTCTATTTCATTCTGCTACTGGCGTTTCATACTTCCTTACTATTTGTATCCAACACAGTTAAAATAGTAATTGTTCTTAAAATATCTCTGCCTTTTGATTAGATTCACTTATATTCCTGTGGTTATAGTGGGTCGTGAAAGCAGCTGGGAATAAGACAAAGAAGAGAATAAGCCCACTTAGACACTCAGGATCATTTAACAAGTAATCATGCCTATTAAATGAAGCTTAAATAAAAACACAGCAATTAAATAAACATACTATGTCTTCTGTGGTAAATTTAAGACAGAGACAGACGACATTTTGTATGTTACATACAAAAACATAACATACACAAAATATTCAGTGCGAACAGATGTCTGCTGTGAGATACAGCGTGTTTAATGTGCAGATGTGAAGATAAGGCAGCACAATAAAAACAGAGACATCTACTCCATCTCTGTCTGCTGGATGGAGATATGTGAAGACTCATGTCTAGAAAAAAACTGCAGTTTAACACTTCCTGACTTAACCATATGGCTTTGTGTTTGTGTGTTTTTTTTTACCCCTGAGACTGTGTGTCAGAGAGAGAGAGATGTACATGTGGAGCCAATGCTGTCTCCTGAGTCTTTATCCAGATGTGCCCACAGAAAGCTCTTTTAGGATGAAGTAACTCTCAAGTTTCTGCTGAGATCACCTGGCTCTGACCCACACACACACAAACACAGACAATTCTCAAAAAGTACACACAGCTGGAGAGAAGTAACAGACACTCACCATGTCCATGATCAGATGTCCACATGCGTTGCACTTGTCTGCAGACTGCTGGAAACCAGAGTACTTTAACAGACAGAAAAAAAGACGACAGTGATGTCATTGGAATTTGGTTATTTAATGGATGACTGAATTCACTAACCCACCGTTTCAGACTGAGCGCCAAGCAACTCCACAATAGCCGTTTTTGGACAGGAGGAACTCATATTTCTACGACCCTCCCCTCTTTTTTGTGTGACTTTTTTAGCTCCTACTTACGAGTAGGTTTTCTTCCAGCGCAAGTGTAACCTTGAATGATGCAAGTGTACGTTGATGGGTCGAACACATGAGCCGTGCCCACCACACAATGCCATTTTTAAAAACCTCCGTAGAACGTTAGCCATGTAAACAACAGGTCGTAATGGTAGCCTTAGAGCTTAATTCATGTCAATTCTTAATTGAGGGTATATGCTAAGGAAAAAAAAAAACTAACTGGTGATATGGAATAATATCACAATATTTCAGGGTATTTCTGCAATAATGGTATTCTTGATTATATGACCCGCAACATCTGTTGAGCTCTGCTTGCAGGATTTTTGACTCTACTCAACCAGGTGCTTCTGCTTGAGGCGGTGAAATAAGTCTGTTGTATTGCCCTCTTTTGTTGTTACGGTATAGTTACATCATTTCTTGCAGGCTAAAATCAAGACTTTGACATTATGTCGATGGTACACAGGATAGTAATATGATTCGCGTTAGCTGGTGAAGTAATATGGAAAGCCATAACATTAAAACTATAGTATATTGCACCAGATAATGATAGCAACTACATCCTGGCCCAAAAACTTCACATAAGAAGAAGAATAGTGGCTGTTGCAAGCAACTGAGAAAATAGGAGTATGCTTAATTTCTAATTGAGGTTACAGTCCATTGACAAAAAGAAAGTAAAAAAGTGATTTATTAATAATTTCATTTAAAAACTCCGAATAGCCCCTTTAAAAGTGACTAAAATCACTTTCTTTTTGTGAGATTATGTAACTGATACAGTATTTGAATCAATCAGCTCAGCTTTATTATGTGTTATTCTGTATGAGCAGTGTGAGTGAGTAGAGGCCACACTAACAGGGTTGGCAGAAGAGCAGATGTAATTAAAAGCACATAGAGGGAGCACGGCCAGAGCTAATTTAATTTGGTATAAATTATGATTTTAATTGAGCTACTTCGAGTTTTGGTGAAAAGATGAAAAGAGTTTTTATACAGAGAGGGCTCCGTGGGTAAACACACACAGAGCCACTGACAGTGTGAATGCAACCCTTACCTTAACCCACATTAAAAAAACAGCATGTACACTGGCAACAATTACGACAAATTTCACCAACCAGTTTAAGTTGTGTTTAATGGACATCCTATGATGATGCGTACTGAAAGTTTTCCATTTTTGCAAAGTACACACAGTCATTCTGCAGTGGTGTGAATGGCCTGACCGCTCTCCACCCCATTAACCATAGCAAAGCAGCTTCTCCAGTTACTGACCTTCTTCCAGTCCCACCCAAGGGAGGAAACGGATATGAATTTGCTGCATTGGATGCTAAAAACTGGGCCACAAGGTCAAATATTTCGCATTTAAGTGAAAGGCTGACAGATAATTGTTTTTTTAAAATGTTTTTCCAATCAACCTGGTGAAGCCAAAGACAACTTTCCAGAAATGGATAATAAAGATTTATCTTATCTTTTCTTATCTTGTTAATCTTAAATACAGAGAGATCTGGAAGCCTTGAGACAATGGACATGTGGACTGGGTGAAAGTGAATACAATTCAACATGAGAAAGGTATCTCAACCTATTTTTGAAGTCAAAATAAAGGTTACAAGACCACATACCTCAGTTGAGGTATACTAGATATTGATTGCGTATTGACTACTCACCAGAAAGTCCTCTTCACAGAAGACCTTCCCTCCAACATAGTAGAATGCCTTCCCTCTCAGCCTTCGACCTGCAGACAGATAGAAAAGTCAATTTGTATCATTTCATTCTCAAAAACTGCCTCTTAAAAGAAAAAAGTGTGCTTATTAGTGAAATACAATAAGTATATCAAAGCAGATGAGAAAAGGTGAGTTAATGACAGAATGTTAAAATGTCTCAGTGGAAAATCTTGCAAAGCTGAGCATGGTCTCAGAAAATAGTTACAGCACTAACGCATAAAGACTGTGGTGATTAATTACACCCATTTGAAGGTAATGGACCCTCTTGTAATATTCATTATATCCTGCTGAATCCCAGGCAGATAAATCAAACTAACGGATCGTTGGTGTGCTGGTGTCTTAATATAATATTGCTGAGACACCAAGCAGTGCTGCATTAAGGAAAGGGAACACATCTGGATCAGACGCATGTGGGGTAAATGCTGGCAAATCCAATTATTAGACAGGTGCAACAGATTAAACGCTGTTCTATTAGATTTCATGGCCAAGACATACACTGACCTGCTGTTCTTCTTCTCTGTTCATTTCTGGTGCTTTTCCACATGCTATGTGTGCTTCAATAGTTCTGTGGTATTGAAACTGGCCACTTATAATAGCGCACACGCACACACACACACACACACACACACAGAAACCTCTATGCTCACTTCACATAGCTATTCTTGCCCAGGTCCCACAGGAAGAGGGAACATTCCTCACATTTTGTGAGTGGGGAGGTGAGGGAGGGGACAGCAAAGGGAGAGGAGAGGTTAACCTTGGTGAACAGGAGCCTTCTTTATCTCCCATGCTTCATCTCATGCTTTTGCCTGATTACTTGTTTCCGGAGAGTCTCACACAGTCATTTAGCCACTAAGAATTGAACACTTTCATTCTTAAAACAGAAAAGGAATGCAGTCATAGTAATAACCCAGGTACAAGACATTTTAATTACAGGGATTCATTTCTGGAGGACATGGGCAACAAGTGAACGACTACGAAGCACTGAAAGAAAATATATTTTGATATAGTGGTGTTGTTGGGTAATATGACAGTAGTGACAGTGAGATCTTATATTGGCCACCTTTTTGCCCTGCTCTTTGTTTGGTGGTAGCTATTCCTTAAATATATCTGGCAATATTAGGCCATTAAGGATAATGCTGCAAATAACTGATCGAGCTAATACGATATGATAAAGCTTTCTTTGACCATATATATATATGGTCAAAGAAAGCAATAAACTGGTTCATGTGAACCAGTTATCCACAATTACATTATCTTCCTCTAACTCAATAATAATGGTCACACAGCAACTAAGGTCTCGCCAAGTCTCATGCAATAACTAACTTAAGAGGAGTCATTTTGATCAGGCCAAGGTGTGGAACCGGCCTTGGGTAATTACTGACACACGGTCTAGGAACTGTGTCCCTAAAGGAAGGAGGGAAGGATGAAGGGGATGAAAGTGAGATATGGACCTTTCCTCTTCTTCACATTCCTGTCTTTTTCCCCCAGTGATTCAGAGAGAGAAAGCTCTCAGCTTTGCGGAAGATAAGAGCTTAATTAAAGTCAGGAGTCAGGGCTGACTATTTGAAAAGCATAAAGAAAGGACTGTGACTATTTCATAAAAATGTAAAATACCTGGGGGACAGAACAAAATACAAGGCCATTTTCTAATTAAAACATTCCATGAATTCCCTTATGTAATCCCATTCAGAAAATAGGAGATTCACAATGAGCCTGTCATGACTAATCAAGCCTCAACCCAGTTCTTTCTTGTGAGTAAATTACTCAGGTGAGACACCTCAGCAAAACAGCCACATCTCTTTTATACCAATATCACATGTATAGGCTGTTTGTCTCTGAGATTCAGTCTCACCTGAAGTAATTTCCTGCCCTGCTAAAGATATAGATGGATATTAAATTGACTAAAGAATATGTTCCCTGCATTTATAAGAAGTATTTCTGGTAGTTTGAATGCATTTCTCTGACTGAACAGCACCATAGACGTTTGGTCAAGGTCCTGACAATCTACCCACCAGATGTTAACATACCAGAGGATTCGAACGATCAGTCTTTTTGGATTTTCCAAAGCCCGCCAGATGGCTAGGATTAGGAGCTGGTGTTGTGAAAGTAGAATCTGATCTGTGTACCACAAACCCAAGTCACACCTTGCATTGCTGTTCTCTTAGTATTATAAAATTACCAAAAAATAGATACTTGGTATTCAGAAAGGAAAATATAGCTATGAAGACATTTCTACCTGCATTTCATTCTACATATGAATAATATACTGGAAAAAAGGTATATCATGTAAGGAGAGGGAATTGCTATCTTGCAATTGAATCTTGTTCTTTCTTGCTACTGTGTAAAACAGTTCCCCTGATTACACACTTGAGTTTAATCTCCAGCAGGAATTGGGTTTTACAGTTAACTGTTCATAAACAGTCAATGATTAGCCTGGAGGGAAGCCCCCCCCCTGCGGTGCTGACTCCCAGACGTGCAGCCTGAGCTCTGTTAGTCAACAGGAATGTCTCCTGCCTGTCAGTCACCTTGGGGGAGTTGGTGGAGGGAGGCCACGGGACGAAGTTCACGGTCATAAAGACTTGTTATGCAACAGTTGTCTTGATACACATTATGGAGGACAATGAGAAGCGTTATATACTGTATATCATTGACTGCTTCATGCTGTTTACTGTGTGGGTACATGCATGAATACACATGCATGTGTATGTATCAGTGTGTCCCTGCATGCTGGCTGTGTGTGGTGTGCTCTACACTGAATGGTCTCCCTGTTCACACACTGTACTCCCATCTTGTTGTGCCCAGCTGACATAACAGCACCCAGTGTCCTCCTATGCCTGCATTCCTCCCCTGCTGAGATGCTTTTCCCTGGGGCCACTCATAGAGATGCACAACCCTCCTGCCCTCACATGGAGTAGGCTATGAGAGGTATGTGGTGTGTAAACTCTTCGCTCCCCCCTCCTTAAACATCAGCTTCACTTCACTGGTGAACCGCAACTGATACCTGGCTGTACCTAATTAGTCGGGTAAACTGTCTGAACTGACAAAGTAAAACCAAAAACTCTGACCAGCGCAGAGTTGAAAGTGTATGTTCCAACAAACAGCACGTAGTTTTTTCAAACTCATTCTGTCTTTCTGTTAAAAGTGCATCTGGCTCATGTAATTAAAAGCAAAAGAACACAGGCAAAGAACAGATATTGTCTTTCAAAGTTGTTCCTTTGTTATTATTAATCAAAGCAGCCCTGCAGCTAACCAGTACGAGGTGCAACAAGCCATTATTGCTTCATCACAAGTGTCATGAAGAACATGCTGATGCTTAATAAATATAATACTTAGCTATATAATATATAGTATGACAATGATTTTCAGTCTCAAGCTCTGTACACGACTTTTCATACACACACATACACATAGTCAACTATACTGAAAGTTATTTAGTATAGCTAGACGTCTTTGTGTGGGCTGGAGGAGTGACGGGCACACCCAGAAACCAAACACTAGAACTACAGGACAGTAATCCCCAAATAATGGCGTGCCTTTGCTCGGGCCAGTGAACAACAGAAGAGGATGGTAGCACTTTCAATTCAAGAGATCAGAGGTCTATGGTAGCCTATCAGTCGGACGGTGACATGAGCTTTCCATGCAAATCGACAGAGGAGAGAAGGTGAAAGTGTTCGAATGGGAGCAAAAGAGGGTATGATGATGTGTATGTGTACTTACTGCAGGCGCTGCAGGTGAAGCAGCTGTCATGGTAGAGGCTACCCATTGCCTGGCAGGCCTGGTTGGCTCCGTACACCGCCTTGTTGCACTTAACGCAGACTCCTGGAGCACAACACAGCATATGAGCAAGTCACACATTTAAGTCACGTATACAGTTAGATCAATACAGCACAGCACAGCACACATACTGATGTAGTCACACACTACATCAATCTATACTCAATCTAAATATGATATATCATTTAAGACACAGTTAGTTAATTGTATCAAGACAAAGAGGAGTAAAGAGTTGTGGAGGCTATGATCCAGATTAAAAAAACAATGGAGAAAATCCTATCACAAAAGTCAGGAAACTGGTTAGAGGGCAATATCACAGAAAGGGGAAATATATCCCTATTTGCTTATTTGACTTGGCTCAGAGACCGACAAGTCTGTTAGTAAAGTCCCTGATAAAAATCAAAATGTTCCTACCCCAACAGCACACACAGTCAGTGTGGCTTGATATCAAGACACTGCAGTCTACTTAATATGAATCCATCCACACATCCAAGCCAATGACATTTGCAAAGTGTGTGCAGATACAAAGTAAAATGTCAAAAAGAGATAAAAAAAATTCCCCCAAACATATGAAAGCCAAGAGTTTTCTCTCCTCTGCTTTGGGTGAAGAATACCAGTTGAGGCCTTTAAAGCAAATCACATGAGAGCGTGATGGGCAATATTACATAATGGCTCCTTTGACTTTGGACAGCTCATGAACAACACAAGACTTTCCTGTGTTATCAATATATAACAATTTTCTATCAGGAGCTGCTTAGGATGCAACACTACTTTCCTGAGACCTGGCATGAAAGTATTATCTTGACAGCTTCACTTCCTTGCCAAATTCTGTCTCCCCCTCTCCTGGCAGTGTATGACACGGCGTGACATGACAACTGACATATGGATTATGACAAGTGACAACCCCTGTCACTTCTGACCCTAAATGGTACTCAGCTAGCTGCTAAATCAATCAGATACAGTATAATATGACCATCCAATCTATCATGAAGTATTAAGTAACACTAACAGAAGGGGCAAAGGCATTGATGGAAGGTGAAAGAAAGAAAGAGCTTCTCTTTCAGTGTGTGTGTGTGTGTGTGTGTGTGTGTGTGTGTGTGTGAGCATGAGGTTATTTGTGTTTTTATGTTTTTATATAAAAGCTCCCTGGAGACAGAGAAATAGAGCTCAGCAGAAGAACATGGCCTGGCCCAGCCCAGTCCAGCCCAGGTCCTCTCCAGGAACACTGACAAAGAAACTTCTGTTTCCACTGTATCCAACACACATCACGCGGGTGCCTCCTCTAAAAACAGTTGTTACATGTAATAACCTTCTTTAAATGTTCCTCTTCGCAGACTTTCGGTAATACAACATGCTACTGGGCTATATATATTTCAACTAAAGCCTCTCCCAATGCCACAACAGAGGACACATAAGCAGGGGCCCCCATGGCTGGAAAGAAGATTTAGAGATAATAGAGGGATATTATTAGAAAGCAGAAGAATGTTGCTTATTTGTAAGCTATCTTGTTTACATGAAAACACAATGAAGTAGTCATGCCCTCAAACTACTGAAATGACTGAGTGAAGGGCTGTTAAATCTCGTTCTCTGCTTTTCTTCTGTAAACGTTGACTAGATACAATTTACGTCAGAGAGCGAACAATATAGCAGGATTCAGATTCTCAAAAAACAATAGATACAGTAAAGTACACTGCTTTTTCAAGATGTGACACTGAGTCAACAACATTTTTCCTTTAAATTTTTGGTAAAATTCTTTTCTTTTCCAGTTTGGGACCAAAAATTCCTTATTTTTGTAGCAGCCTCACTGGTTAGGCCACTAAAAAATCTGCTTTTGGCTGGAGTCCTATGTTCCAAAACAGTGTGATTATTCAGGGGACTGGCTGCTTGCTTCAAACGGGGGGAAGGAAAGCAAAACATGCAGCCAACACTTCACCCCTCTGACCCCCCTCACACACACACACACACACACACACCTTTCCCAGCTGTCAAAACTCCCAGTAGGCGGCTGCTTGCTAGCCAATATGCCACTGACTTAAAACACATTGTAGCAGCTATTGAGCTTTCTCACTTCTACAGTAGCCCCAAGGCCTTAGATTCATTTACTGCAGATCCACAACATGATAAAATCTTTGAAAGCAGCAAATGTATGCACATCAACATCTCATTTACTGAAAAGTATCTTAAACATTTAATAGATGGAGTTATGCTGTGCCTATAGCAGTCATTAGATAAGCTCAAATGTTTATCAATTTCTTTTAGCTAACTATTTCACCTACTTATCCATTCATTTTAGGTAACTATTACCTTTTGTCATTATTTCTGTCCAGTGGTGGAAGAGTATTACAAATGTATAAGCATCAATAAGTTATACTTAAGTAAATACCATTTACTCAGACTAGACCATTTTAAATTAATATATATTGTATTTTAGTATTATAATTATTGATGCAATAAAGTGATGCATTAACGATGGCATCACTTTATTGTTGCAGCTAGAGGTGGGAATAATTTTATTTACTATACTGCTGAGTAGGTGAGAAGTTTTCCCCAGGGATCAATAAAATTATATCTCATCTTAACCTATAATGGTACATCATAATGTGTGTTCATTTATGTTTCTGTAATGTAGCTAACAGCTCCAGCTATTAAATAAATGTAGTGGAAAACAATTACAATATTTGCCTGTGAATTGTGGAGAAGTATAAAGAAGTAGGAATGACAAACTCGAGGTGATGGCGTTCCAGTTAACAAGTTGGAAAGAGAAAGAAGTGGACGTAGTCATAATCTGATAAGGCGCCACCATGTTGAGTTTGCCAGCCATGTGTGGAGCTAGTTAGTTTGGTTAGGTGCATCTGTAATTCACCTTAACTGTCATTTTAACAGAGCTGACACTTTTGTCTAGCAAATAACAGTCTTAAAACTAAATGTCAACGGCGCTCGTTAAATTTGCACAGTGTCGTGGTTACGAGTCACTCTAGCCTGTTTGACAGGCTGCCATGGTAACGACTTGTCAATCACAGATAATCCCGCCCTGAAGCATACTCTGCTTTATGGTCTTTTCCCTCTAAATGGGACAATAATTTACTAAATGAACATCATGTTGACCTGAAACTAGCGACTAAGACAATAAACTCATTAGGAAAGTGTTTACCGAGGTAATAAAATAGCTGAGAAGTAGGGTCAACTTCCTAACTTTAATCCTAACTCTAATACCACTGGCAAAACATTTCTACATTAATTTACATGCAGAACAGGTTTTACTATATGATAGCAATTACCTTAATTTAAATACATGGAAATATACTTTATGTTGCCTTTTAGTTAATGTTATATTGTGTGTTGCCATTGTTATGTGACGTCATTCAGCTGCTACTCGTGAAGTTGGGGTAGATATTTTTTTTCACAAGTTCACAAATAGGAAATCCGACTTCAAGTGGCGTTCCAGGATAGTTTTTCTAGTTGGATGTCAGAAATTTCCCAGTTCCGAGCTATCTGGCACACAGCATAACACTGTAGCAACGTGTCCACAGACAGCAGTTAGACAGCACTTAGTGTACAAAAATTTATGAGACACAATTACACAGAAGTGCTAATAATCAGTATAAACTACAGCTTTCACTTACTGTTGATACTCAGAGCAGCCATCTTCTTGGATCAAAAAATGTGGGGTACAGTACAGGACTTGAGTAATGTTCTCAGTTACTTTCCACCTCTGCTTCTGGCAAGTTATTTCAAAAGTTTATCCTCTACCTTTTAGCTAACTACTTAAAAGGAAGTAGAGGATACGTACTGGGCAGTCTGCAGATTGTAGAGTATTTAGAGTATTTATAAGTATGTTACTTAGATTTTTAAGCATAACTTTAAAGGTCTGAGGACTAACATATCTAACAAAATTGTTGACTATCATCCACCTATAACACATCCTATGTCTAACTTTTACCAACGCACACACCCACACCACACCCAGAAGTGACAAAACACATTAGATTCAGTCGATTCCGCAGCCCATATATTCATAGACAAACAGACACATAGAAGTGCTTGAGATATCTCACACACACACATACACACACACACACACACACACACACACACACACATACACACATCAGCCTCCAAAGGCCTGCCAGAGCAGAAGCCAAGAATCCCTGGGAAGAGTTAAAACGAAGCATCCAGATGGGATAAATTAATCCTCCATCTTAACACAACACTAAATGTTCAACTGAGTGTGTGTGTGTGTGTGCGTGTGTGTGTGTGTGTGAAAGAGGAAGGGGGGAGGGAGGCAGACACTGGGATGTCCCACCACTTCTCCCCTCTTGGATGAACTTGTCCATAAATCTCACATCCTCTCAAGCTCCTGTGGCCAGGGACAAAGGAGCATCCATGAACTTGTCCCTAAATCTCTCTGTTTGTCTCCTCATCCATTGAATCGCTCCACAGGCACCTCTAAACTCATCTGGGACTCTGCTCCCCTTTGTATCTTAAGACCTCATTTAAAAAAAAAATCATGTCTCTCTTCCTTCAGACATTCCTCAGTGTTCCCCCGGTGCAGCCGTTTGGCACCAAATTCATTTTCCCAGAACCTCCAGCTGCAGTTACCCCCAATCAGCACTCAGCGTCCGGACTGCACTTTTTACGTGTTAACGGGGTTTGTTGTGATTCTAAAGTCGCTCTCTTTTTGGAACTAACTCCTCCACAGAGGAGCTGGTCGCAATGTTACTTTTGCTTTTTGCCTTGCCTGTTGTTGCAGTGTGAAACAGTATGACAGCATTACATCACCAAGTCAACAATATATTTTTTTTATCATATTAAAAATTATACCGGTATGTCATTAAAGATATGATTCGGCACACACCTAGCTCAGGCTGGCAGAGAGTTTAAAAAGCATATTCATTTTCACAAGTATGAAGGTCTTCAATGGTGAAACTTTGTGAAGAACTACCTACCTACACAGTTTTTTTCTGGCATAAAAGCATGACTCAGAGAATGAGCCATGGCCTAGTGGGAAACTCCATACAGAAACTGTGTGTGGGCTACATGGGAATGTGTGTGCGCAAAAAGACACTGTATTACTTTTAGACCTACACTTCTGCTGATTACGCACAGTGCTCTCCCACACGTCCGTAATATTCATGTCTCTCTGCTCTATGAGCCTTGTTCGTGACATTGACGTACGCCAGAATATCTTCCCTTACGAGATACAAGCACACCAGGAGGGCTGAGGAAGGCTGTGGATTACAAATGTGACATTCCAGCAGGAAATTCCTTCAGCAAAAGAGGCAAGGGCGGGCTGTGTGCAAGTGTGTGATGGGGTTACTCTGTGGCTTCGAACACGACATCCACCACCTTGTGCTCTCTTTTACTCACTGTCAAGCGGGACATCCCGTTTTCATGAATGGCCTTGGCTCCAAATGCCTGGCAACTACATGAGCACCAGCTCTCTCTGCATCAAACACATTCCCAGCAACATATACTGTATACAGTATATCTCACCTATTTACGGCATCTGTCCCATGTCAGCTGACCTCACAGCAAAGCAAGTGTTTTTTTAAATGCTGCACTAATTTCCTGATAGCACTCCTTCAGTCCAGATGGGCAGCTCAAGTGTTACAGGCAATGATATGAGGAACAGAAACCTGAGTACTCTGCTGATGATGGACATTTTCAACAACCCTGTCATGTACATTATAATCTTTACTCCTCTTTTTATGCATTGTTACCGATGCATAAAAAGAGTAAAGATAGTATGTTAAATATATCTAATTCCAACAAATGCAAGAATAGACTGGGCTAACGCAACAAGCAATAAAGGATCTCCAAGATAGTGTTTTATGCCTCCACATGCCAGAACTAACAGTCACAGGTGTAGTTAGTCGTTATTCGATTTTCCTTTTCATCACGTGCATAAGCATGCATGGCAAGCTCATAAAGAGTCGTGAGAAATGTGCAAGGACAGGTCTGTAGTAGCTACACCATTCAGAAAACATTGAATGCCACTGTCAGTCAAACAACCTCAACATGGGAAGAAACTTTAAAATAGTCACAGACTTAATAAAATACAGATCTGACAGAAGTGATCTAATTCTCACTAATGAGTTTTGTTTCATCAATGTTGCCCCAATATTAATCCATTAAATCTATGGGAGACGATGAGAAGGCAACATTCTTCTTTCTGGCCCCACCTTTTACTGCAGTGGGGTTTGTGTCAGCTGCCAAGAGGGCAGACAATGAATCATTTAACAGAAGACATGAAACAAATTAGAAAATTATTCTGTCTGCATTCCACAGAAGAAAAGGAGAGGCCTCCCACGGCGTGTGCCTAATAAGTTCAGCTATTTTCTCAGCAGAGACCATCAAGAATGCCACCAAACACAGACATAAGACAACTGGGTTGCGCTATTAATTAAGCTACGCAAACAACAAATGTGTGTGTCTGTGGGTAAGGGAAACACAGAAGGGAAACAAGTGGATTTATGTTCTGAGCTGTGGGTGGGCGGTTCTGTCATTATATGGGTTTTACTGCAGTAGCCTAACTGACAGAAGCCCCTTGTTGATGCTGAGTAGTCTAAACTGTCTTACCAAAGTAGTCAGCCTTTGGGTGGGCATCCATCTCTTTTTCCAGCCGCTTAGTGAGGGCTTCTAATTTTATTTCCGCTGTTGAGGGCCCCTGTTCAGGGGGCTGCGTGAGGAAAGGCTGGCAGAGTAGTTGGACAGGCTTGGGAGGGCACAGGACTTCAGCTTCAGCACTGGTGGCCTGTCCACAGTCAGGTGTTTGGTTCTGGCCTTGACCCTGGCTGCTGATTTTAGAGACGTTACCAGGGATCAAGGCATCAGGTGTCACCTGGGCTTTGGGTTGAGGTGTTTCAGAAGGTGCCAGTGGGAGCAAGGAAGCTGCCACAGTACCATTGTGGCTGATAGAGGGCCTCGAAGTTGAAGAAGGTGGTGCGTAATGGGCTCCAGACTGTGTGGAGTGCTGCTGAATGTGGAAGTCAGCTCCTCCTGTGAAGGCACTCAAAGGCAGGGCAGGGATGAGGTCTGGTTTTGCTGAGCCAGAGGGCTCTCCGGCCCATCCCCTGGCTGGCCCGGCAGAGGAGGGCGGACTCCGGTTTACAGATGTGGTGACTGCCTGATTCTGCTGGGATGTTAGACTGGTGGCGGTGGGAGGTGCAGACTGGCGCTGGGGCTGGTGCTGAGATAAACTCCCAGACCAAGATGGGGAGAGCTGGCTCTCTGAGGATGGGGCCCAAGCTGACTGGCTGGCTGGTTGACGAGTATGTGCTGGCGCGCTATGAGGCGCGTTTCCTGGACTGGGGGGAGTATGGGTGCTGTGCTGGTATGAATGTGGCTCTGAGCGCTCCATATTTTCATAATTATTTCCGTAGCCATATGCCTTGCCGGCTGGAAGCTCAGGCTGAATGCCTGTGTGGTGTTTCTGGCCGTCAAACAGTGCGGACTGAGTCCCAGCCGTGGTGCCCGGCACAGGACCAGAGAGTATCGGGGGCTTCGCTGCCGCTTCACCCGACTGTCTATAACTATTGATGGGCGGTCTGTCTTTAGTGCAGTATGTGCTGTTGTGGCCCCCATTCATTTTCATGGCATGGTTGTTTTTTGCCATCTCCTCTTGGTGTTTCTGCATGTGTATTTTAGTCATTTTGGAGGCAAAAACTTTTCTTGTCTCTTCAAAGTCGGGGTTATTTCCCGCATCCCTCCTCGTGCGAAATAAACCATCTCTGGATGCTTCATACATGTTTAGGTCCTCGATGAACTTACTCGCCTCGAGTCCTAAATCCTCGTATTTATCCATTTTGAAGATACTTTCAGTGTCTGCTTTAGTAAAGTAAAGTTACAAGTCGTTATATTAAAAGGCTAAAGCCTAACTAAACCACAAGTCTGTAACGTTTAAAGAGTTAGAGTAACGTTATTTCCAGAGTTTTAGCTTACAGTCCAGCAGTTCGTAGTCTTGACAGGACAGGGCTCCAGACCCGCGGTGAAACTTTTCTGTTATTCCAGAACTCCCCCCTTCGTCTTTTAATAGTCCGGGGTTAACAATTAAAAGTTTAAAACTCCGCGTCCTCCACGGTGAAACTGCCCGCCCGTCCAGCTCTGCTCTGCCCCAAACAAGCCGCCGTCTGTCTGTTTATAAATGTGAGCCGATCCTAGATCCGATAGCCTGGGCGACCCCACAAACTGCCCCCTCCTCCCGCCTTACACTCCCAGCGGGGAACATTCATTCAAAACTTTATCGTCCACCACCTCCGGCGAGAAAGCAAATAACTTAAAAGTAATTAAAATAGCTAATGTCGTTAACTGATAAAAGTAACGTTAGTCTACAGTTAACGACCAGACCGTGAGATAACCGTTGAAGCACGGAGCCGTACGTGGCCACCGGTCGTCAGTTGGGACTGAAAACAGGGAACAGTTTGTTTTTTTAAAGGTGCAGTGCTCAAACTAAGCCACAAGTAAGAGCCAACCAACGCTGGTATCAGTCACGTTAGCTTACATGTAACTAGCGATGCTTCGTCTTAAAATAGCGGAACCTGGGGGCAGATGTTCGTCCTCTTGTTCAGCCCAAACTGGCTCTTACATCCTGTGGCAGGTTTAAAAATACCAAGAGCTAGTTGACTCAGCCGCTTCATTTTGAGTCACCCAACCATAGCATTTTCCTTTTGCTCCATAAAATGAAAAGGCTGAACTGGAAGTGTATGGAGTGGAGCTTTTGATGTGATAGAATATAACTAAAACCATTTATAAAATATCACATTAAATGTAAGTAAATTTGAGGTAGGTTACTTTTACTTTACTTGACTCCACTGCAGTTTAGAAACAATATTGTAGCTACTTTTTACTCCATGTCATGTATAGTAATTGACAGCTAAGTTACAGTTGTTAGTTAGCTAGCATACTTTATTTTTTTAAAGATTTTAACGTTACATAGCCTACAAAACATTTGATCTGCTTATAAAATATTGAGCTATATATCCAACAACAAATAGCCTACTTTAAGTTAGCTCCTCCTCCACCACTGAGAACTTTTACTTTTTATAAGACGTATATTTTACTAATAATAGGCCAAAACCTCAAATGTAGAACTTTTAAATGACAGTGTTTAACAGTGTTGTAATATGAAGTATAGGATCTGAATACATCTTTCATTGCAAAGGCAGGAGGAAATATAACGTAAACGGGGGATGTATTTTGGTATGTTTAGGCCAGCACAGTAAATGTTCACATATTAATCTTGCTTTAAAAACATACTTTGACAAGATACTATCTATACATGTGGGTATATAAAAGTAATCTGTGGTACTATGACAACATTTTAAAGTTTCCTGCATCTAATAAACCATCTATGTAAACAATAAGTATACTGTAATCACTGTGTGAGCATGTTTTTCTTGTGGTTGAGGGGGGCTATAGTGCCTAGCCCCTTCTGTTTTGGTTGAATGATGTCACACATTCCTGCTCATGACCCCCCACAGACACACACACAAAAACACACAGTGACCCATCCATATTGTGTCCTGACCCTGGCTGCAATATTTGAGACAGCGATAGGGTACAATAGGATGAACTCATAATGTGTATGGAGGAAAAAAGGCTCAATCTCACAGCAAACACATAGGAACACACTTGTGTCCTGGATGGAGCCTGAGTGTGCATATATTGTCTGACAGCCACAGTTTATGTGAAAAAATTTGGAGCCAGTAAGCTGAGGGGGCCTCTAGGCTGCTGCTGGCAGTGTAATTAAAACAGAAGGTTTATAAGGCATGACCATCTGTATGGTTGGGAAACAGTCACCATAATACAGCATTCCCTTCAAGCAATAGGCTTAACTTGCTTTAACTCTTTCTTACATATTTTCTCTAAAACAGACCCTCAGCTCTTAAAACCCCCAGAGACCTCATTCACTCGTAAACTGGTGTTGAGACAGTGTGGGAAAAAGTGACCACACATCCAACAGAAAGTTGGTTGAGCAAGTAGTCATGAAGCAATCTCTATTATATTTAGGGATTTAACATTAAACACTGATGTGTCACATTGCTCGTGTTTTACAGTTACTCCCTGTAATAGATTAGTGAGGTTAATTCATACATGTGGTAACAACAGCAGGGGATTTGGAAAATTTGAGATCATTTGGTTTCACCAATTACGTTCATTGGCCCATTTGTGTTATTAGCACCTAATTAAAGTAGGAAAAATAGGAAAAGAAAGATGTGGATTAGAACTTTATGTCCAAGTATTCAGACACTCCACACATTCACTTTACTACTAGATCTTAGGGATTAGGCAATATTTCTTCAGGCATACAAAGCCTTATTATCAGTTTGATGGGGTGTTTGGCCCTGTTTGCACCTGGCATGACATGGGTCTTGGATGATACAATGGACAGCTTCAAGTATGCCAGTTTACACGTGTCTCCACGTGTCTGGAGTGAGCACCTGTCATCGGATCCCGCTCTATATGCTAATAATGAGATGAGATCAAATGAGTTGTTTTTAACCTGAGTTTGATTGATTTACGGTTTATCAGACCACAAATGAGACAAGAATTAGGTTGGGAAAATGATGGATTCTACAGTTGTGGAGTGTTTCCTCACTGATTACTGTACAAAATACAACTGTATTCACTGATTTTGGTGAAACTGGATCATATTACATGGAGAAAATATTTTTTCTGATCGGACAGATAGCTTCACTTGTTGCTAAAGTAACCGCTAACTGCTGCTAACTGTAGATGCCTTAGCTAACTTAGCGTGCAGCCAGCGGTTGTGTACAGTAAATAGATGAATAACTTTGGCAAGTGTGGTGCTTTCACACGCATGCCAAGACATTAGCTTTATTCTCAAAACAATAAAAAGGACTTGGGAAAACCTGCCTGTATAATGAGCTCACACAAAAAAATCCCACGGATGACCAAATTACCAGTCTAGAGGCCAGCCTCCGAGATAATGACTTGTGGCATTACCGCGTCCCCTTTGAGAAGACACAGCCCAGTCCAGTTCGGTAAAGTTGGACATATATTCACAGATTCGAACTTCCGGGATCAATAACTCGAAAGCAAAACGTTTTTGAAACACAAACAAGGGCTCTTTACTATCGTAGTTAAGTAGACAACAAGCTACAAGTACATTTTCACCTAAATGAGTCGTCCTCCGAGCGGCACAAATAACATTGGTCTCTACGTGCAGCCGGCTGTGAGACGAGGGCGCAGGGACCGTCTACAAATTGCAACGCCGAAAAAACATACTGCAGAAATATTCAATAACTTCACACTTATACAATGTAGTGCCCCAAAATCACGTTACACATTTATGATATACTACTGGTTATACTACAACACTTAGTTTGGGAAAAACATGCATTTGCATACCTAATATTAGGTAGGCCTATTTTTAATATTCAATAACTACACTCTTAATTAGCTGTAGTATCTCCAATATCACCCCAGGCATTAGTGATATCATGCTGATGATTCTACAACACTTAATAGGTAGAAATACTGTTTTGCATAATTTTGGAGAAATTTAATATTCAATAACTTAACTGTTAAAGGATGTATTGTCTCCAAAATCACCTCACACATCACTGATATCCTACTGGTGATACTACAACACTTATTTTGCAGAAATACAGTTTTGCATAATTTTGGAGAATTTTAATATTCATTAAAATTCAATAACTTCACTGTTATGAGCTGTAGTGTCTCCAAAATCACCACAGGCATCAGTGATATCCTGCTTGTGATACTACAACACTTATTTTGCAGAAATACAGTTTTGCATAATTTTGGGGAATTTTAATATTTAATAAAATTCAATAACTTCAATTTCATAGGCTGGAGTGTCTCAAAAATCACCTCACACATCACTGATATCCTGCTTGTGATACTACAACACTTATTTTGCAGAAATACAGTTTTGCATAATTTTGCGGAATTTTAATATTCATTAAAATTCAATAACTTCACTGTTATGAGCTGTAGTGTCTCAAAAACCACCTCACACATCACGCATATCCTGCTTGTGATACTACAACACTTATTTTGCAGAAATACAGTTTTGCATAATTTTGGGGAATTTTAATATTCATTAAAATTCAATAACTTCAATGTCATAGGCTGGAGTGTCTCAAAAATCACCTCACACATCACTGATATCCTGCTTGTGATACTACAACACTTATTTTGCAGAAATACAGTTTTGCATAATTTTCTGGGAATTTTAATATTCATTAAAATTCAATAACTTCACTGTTATGAGCTGTAGTGTCTCAAAACCACCTCACACATCACTGATATCCTGCTTGTGATACTACAACACTTATTTTGCAGAAATACAGTTTTGCATAATTTTCGTGGAATTTTAATATTCATTAAAATTCAATAACTTCACTGTTATGAGGTGTAGCGTCTCAAAAATCACCACAGGCATCACTGATATCCTGCTGGTGATACTACAACACTTATTTTGCAGAAATACAGTTTTGCATAATTTTGGAGAATTTTAATATTTAATAAAATTCAATAACTTCAATGTCATAGGCTGGAGTGTCTCAAAAATCACCTCACACATCACTGATATCCTGCTTGTGATACTACAACACTTATTTTGCAGAAATACAGTTTTGCATAATTTTGGGGAATTTTAATATTCATTAAAATTCAATAACTTCAATGTCATAGGCTGGAGTGTCTCAAAAATCACCTCACACATCACTGATATCCTGCTTGTGATACTACAACACTTATTTTGCAGAAATACAGTTTTGCATAATTTTTGTGGAATTTTAATATTCATTAAAATTCAATAACTTCACTGTTATGAGCTGTAGTGTCTCAAAACCACCTCACACATCACGCATATCCTGCTTGTGATACTACAACACTTATTTTGCAGAAATACAGTTTTGCATAATTTTGGAGAATTTTAATATTCATTAAAATTCAATAACTTCACTGTTATGAGCTGTAGTGTCTCCAAAATCACCACAGGCATCAGTGATATCCTGCTTGTGATACTACAACACTTATTTTGCAGAAATACAGTTTTGCATAATTTTGCGGAATTTTAATATTCAATAAAATTCAATAACTTCACTGTTATGAGGTGTAGCGTCTCAAAAATCACCACAGGCATCACTGATATCCTGCTGGTGATACTACAACACTTATTTTGCAGAAATACAGTTTTGCATAATTTTGGAGAATTTTAATATTTAATCAAATTCAATAACTTCAATGTCATAGGCTGGAGTGTCTCAAAAATCACCTCACACATCACTGATATCCTGCTTGTGATACTACAACACTTATTTTGCAGAAATACAGTTTTGCATAATTTTGCGGAATTTTAATATTCATTAAAATTCAATAACTTCAATGTCATAGGCTGGAGTGTCTCAAAAATCACCTCACACATCACTGATATCCTGCTTGTGATACTACAACACTTATTTTGCAGAAATACAGTTTTGCATAATTTTGCGGAATTTTAATATTCATTAAAATTCAATAACTTCACTGTTATGAGCTGTAGTGTCAATCACAGTTCAACCAATAGGGGTCGCCTGTGTTTTATACTACAACACTTATTTAGTGAAATAAGTTTTTCCACAATTTTGAGGGAATTTTAATATTTAATAAATTCACTGTTATACACAGTTGTTTGTCCAACATCCTGTCACACATGGTGATGGTCTTCTTTTGGTTATATTACAACACTTAGTTAGAGAGGAAAAAATTTTTTCCATCCTTTGGGAGAATTTTAATCTTCAGTAACTTGTAACCTGTTATACAGAAAAGTTTCCAAAAATCACACTCATCATTAATCTCCACCTAAAAGGGCTTTTGTATGGTCACCAAAATATCACCTCATGGTTGCGTCATGGACACTACCAATCAAATGATAGATGCATGGGCTTACTAAGTCACTAGCCAATCAGGAGAAACTTTCAATTAAGCTCTACTTCCATCATCCTCCTTTAGTCTTCAATGCCAAATCACTAAGATGGAGACAGAAATATTTCTGTACTTATTGATGTCGGATTATCTTGAACTTTGCTTCCAGTCCCATTCCATGATCACATGTAAGTAATCTTTATTTTTGTTTTCTTGTGATTGATGTTATTACTTAGTGGAGCAGAGCTTGTGTACCTGTTCAGATTAAAACTTGAGCTAGATCTTGTGCCTATTTCACTTACTGAAATGTTACTTAATTTACTCTCCAGAGAAGGGCATTATTTTTTCTACATTAATATAAAATTAAATGCACTTAAAGACATATATGTATAACATATAAATAACTATGTGTAGAATTATTACAGAAATTACAAATTACTGGGTTTATTCATGTAACACTGGAAATGACATTTTTCCTTTATATCTATTAAATTAATGTATATGTAAGGTACTGTTTCTTTACATTGAAAATCGTAGCTTTATATATTGGGCCACCTTATTTACTGCCAAGAGTTTATGACACAAATTAGTATCTTATTTTGAGAAGTTCTTGCTTATTCTGTACAACCTGTCCTAGGCTACAGGCAATTTGATGACCATGGGACGTGTTAAAAAAGGAATCCGAGTTCCAAGGAAAGACTTATGGGCAATGGCTGGTGGAATAGAAGCATTGGTCAACTCAATGAGGAGTGCTAACATTGAAAACAGAGACACAGTTTATTCATCACAAATCTGGTCTGAACTTTCTAAAACCATATTTGGGGAAGACCTTCAGAAAAACCGCCATTGGCTCTGGGTCATATGGACAAAAAACCGAAATGGAGTGAGGGATTTGATAAATAAACAACCGAAAAAATCAACAAAGGACCTACCTCTGAGCATGACTCACAATATCAAACAAGTATCGGATGACGACACAGAAGAGAATGAGGTAGAATACAAACACCAGAAGATGTCTTTGCAGAGTGGAGTTCAACAGGAGGAAGCAGGCACAAATGAAGATTTACAGAATAGTGAGACAGAAGACAAGCACCAGAAGACACTGCACAGTGGATCTCAAGTTGAGGGAGCTGGCACAGATGAAGAATTACAGATGAGTGAGACAGAAGACAAGCACCAGAAGACACTGCACAGTGGATCTCAAGTTGAGGGAGCTGGCACAGATGAAGAATTACAGATGAGTGAGACAGAAGACAAGCACCAGAAGACACTGCACAGTGGATCTCAAGTTGAAGGAGCTGGCACAGATGAAGAATTACAGATGAGTGAGACAGAAGACAAGCACCAGAAGATAATGCACAGTGGAGTTCACACTGAACATGGAACATGGAACCAAATTCAATGGAGACAGTTGCCAGAAGTATCAAGGAGGTTCACAATTACAGTGAACAGGAAGAAATGGCAGAGAATAGTTCCACTGCCGGTTCTACAAAACTGAGACAACCATGGACCAACGTGTTCTACAACAGTTTCCGAAAGAAAAATCCCTGTTGTACCCTTGCCTTCAAAAGCCAACATATCAAAACTCTTCACAGCCGGAAAATTAATAGTCCATATTTGAACGTCACTGCAGTTTGCACATTCCCTTCATGTAGTGCAAAATATTCCTTTAAAAGGAAAAGGAGGCCAGTGGGAGACACCCCAGTTAAAATTTCTGTGCTACAGAGAGGTAAAATCACACACAAAAAAACTGAGAGAAAATTCAGACCAGCAGCAAATACACGAAGAGGAAGAATTGCAAGAGCTCTACGAAAAGGAGTGAGCCACTTCTTCTATAGTAAACTTAAGAAAACACCTGTTGCTGAACTGACCTCAGGAAACATAACCAGAAGTCTGAACAAAAATGTTCTCAAAGTCATTAGTTCTGAGGTCAGAAAAATGAAAAGAATACATGATGATGTTTTTATGGAAATGTACCTCACCCAGAATATTATGAAAGAATGTGACCATAAATTTCAAAAGATGCCTGGGTACATTCAGCACTTTCAAGTGGACCCCTTTGGTGTACACATGTATACCGAAACATCCATAAGTATACTTGTGCAACACCTGAGAAAGAAGACCCCACTGACATTATACCTGGATGCTACAGGTAACGTTGCATCAAAAGTTCCAAGTCAGACAAAAAGAGTACTTTACTACTCTCTTACCCTCCCTGGATCCGGTCAGAATGCACCTCCACTTCCAGTCTGTGAAATGCTGACAAATGAACATTCAATACCACCGATCACATTCTGGCTAATGCAGTTTCTCCGAAAACTGTCACAGTACACAAAACTACGAATACATCAAGTTGAAACAGATTACAGCTGGGCACTACTTCAAAGTGTTCTTCTGTCATTCAACAAGGAGAGCATTGACAGCTACTTGGACAGAGCATTTGCTATTTGTTCAAAACTGAAGACATGGAAGGATATCAGAATGTTTACAGTGCTGCACATATGCTCTGCACACATACTCAAAGCTGTCACCCAGTCAATTGGGAGAAAAACAGATGACAAAGGTCTGAAGGACTTCGCAACATTTGCATTTGCCAGGTTGCAAAACACTACCTCAATGGCCACAGCACTTAAAATATTCCGCTCACTGTGCACTGTATTAAATGGCAAACACAACACCACTACTGTCCTGACTGAGGTGAAGGCCATCCAGGACTTAATAAAAGGGTGTAAAATGTCTGACATGGAAGAGACTGAAAAATTAGAAGACAGACCCTTAGCTCAGGAGGAAGATGATGAAGAAAGAAGAAATGCCCAAACAATTGTTGGCAGATCTCCATTCACATATGAGTTCAAGAGGGTCTTGGAGGAGGTGAAGGGAGAGCTTGGAAAGGATGACGACACCGCACAAGATGAGGAAAATCCATACTTCTGCCCAGGCATTGTTGACGTCCTATTTGAGAACTACCTGGGCATTTTCCCCCTTTGGAGTGGTCTGCTGTTGGGGAATTTGAAAAGATATGCATCTGACAAAGAAGATGACACCTTCGGCCCAAGTAAAACAAGGGACACAAACTGTCATGTGGAGAGATGGTTTGGAATTGTTAAACATTCAATTCTGAAAAAGCAGAAGCGACTGAGGCCAGGGACTTTTGTCAGGAAAATGTATGGGTCTCTACAAGGGAGATACAGAGAACACATCATGTCTCATAACTTCTCGGAGCAGTTACTGCTTAAACCCATACAACCAAAAGACATCACTCAATCACAGGAGGGTTGGGCAAAGAGAGATGGAACAAAGACTCACACTGCCAGTTCCAAATATTACACTGCTCCAAATACTGTTCCAGTTCCAAAGAGAGCAAAGTCAACTCTAAAAACTGACAAAGATCTTCAGAAGAGCACACATGAGAAGAACAGCAGCAACGATCTGACAAGGAAAGAGTCAGAGTGTGATACTGAGGTACTACTATCCCTTTAATACAATTGATGCTCTATACTGATCACTCAATGTAATTTGTAGAACCACCAAGAACTTACAAAGTTGCTTAGAAAATCCCCAAACACAACTTTACTTATGTGAGAAATATGTATTAATACAGAAAGAGGTGGGCTACTTAAATGGCAGGTTTCTGTACCCGGACAGTAGAATTTGCATCCATAGGATTGACAACATAAATAGTTTGCAAATGCTGTACGAATTGATGACAGTCATTGTGTATATTTCTAAAGCTTGATGCCCTTTGGACACGCGAACCAACAGAAGTTGTTGTGGCCGTTGTAAGACATGCCGAACAGAAGCTGGAATTCGCCCTGCGGCACAGAGAATTTCTGAGTTTGAGGCCAGATGCACTTATCATAGGCGAGGCAAGTTTCTCAATTAAATTGTTTTACCAGATTGTTGATCTCAACTGAATATATGTGTTTATGCATTAATCCAATTTAAACAATTATGTGGACATGTCATGAGTTGTGCTGTATAAAATCATGTCCAAGTAATTTCTCAGTCTGGAGTGTGACCTTGGAAAAAAACATTCTCAAGTCTTCACAAAGTGATCCATTCTCAAAGATGTCAGTGATTACATCTTTAGCTTAGACTTTATTGTCCCCAGAGGAAAATTCTCTTTGAAAACACTCTACATCACCAAACAACATTCAACATTGGCCTCCCAACAAAATAATTCCCAACAAATGAACACCCCAAACGCTATACAAAACAACAAACAGGAAAGGTGAAAGCATGACTCGTGGAGTCTCATCTAAATGCCTTGTTTAGAGGCCAAAAATAGACTCATGACTTAACTTATGCATCTACATTACCAGTAATTAATGCGTAATTAATACTGCCTTTAATTTCTCCAAAGGTAATGGAATATTACATCAGAGCCATCCTCAATTCTAAGGATACAGCTGGCCGACTATACCACATGAATCACTACACCATAGGTGTAATCTTATACTGACACAAGAGAGCAGATGGCCAGGCAAGGGTTAAAAAGGTGAGTACAACAGAAATTATTTATAATATTTTTTTAATCATTTCAGTGTTGGTTGTCAGTAAGCTTCAACTGGGAGACAGAATGGTTGGAATTGTGTGTACACACCCTCTAGTGTTATTATAATCCTTGATATGATACATGAAAATGTTACATATACATAAAATATAATGTATACTGTGTAGGCCTATGAAATCTTTGCTGTGCTTCGATATATATAAAAGAAAAAATTTTATTAATTTTCTATTTTTTCAGGTAACATTCGATGACTATGATGGAGCCATTGGATTTGTTAATGTAAGAAATGTGCACTGGAAGTTTGTGGTGAGTATACTGCTACTCAGGTAGTACCTACTCAAGTACCTTTGCATTATTTATATATGGCTCAGGGTTTGTCCATTAAAAAGTTTATCAGGCTTACAATTGCATTAAACATAGTCAAGTAAATACAAATATACATTCATTTGAATAAATATTTCCAGAAAAGTCCACATATTTAAAAACTAACTAGCTTGATCACCTTATAGACAATGATCCACTTCAAATTTTGACGTTATGTTAAGCACCCAAAGTTGGTACATGCTTTAGCAGGGAAACATCTTTATAGATGTACATCTTTAACTGACACTTGTCAGTTTTGCACATCAAATGTGCTGTGTAGCACTGTTAAACCGGGGTTGAAGGTTTTATATAAATAAAGTGCATAATTCTATTATTGTAGCTGTTGTTGCTGATGTATCGTAAGATGGTAATGTTTAATCATATATTACTTTTATTTTTTTTTAACAGTATCTCCATGCCCTTTCAAACCACATTTTTGTGGTAGATCCGCTACAAGGATCAAATGAACTTGAGGACTCAGAAAGGCTGGCTATAGATTTGGGTATTATGAAATACATTATAGGCCACAAGGACAGTATTTAAACCATATGTAAGTACAAATTTAAATCTACATTGTCTTCCATTCATCTTGCAGACAGTATTTTAAGATGCTCTGAACAGACTTGGAAAAGAGGACTGGGTTAACATCAAGTGGCTGCCTGGCAAGATAACCCACACCTTCCAGAAAGATCACACCAGCTGTGGGATCTTTGTCATGCAGGTGATTCAATGCAACATGTTTTTTTTATTGATCAATAAAACATACACTTTTACTGTTTAATTTCAGAATCAGTACATTTGCTGTTTTGCAATCCATACAGATGGCCAAGATGACAGTGATGGAATTTCCAAACACACCAAAGGCGTTTCACATTGACTCATCAAAGCAGTATCTCCAACATCTAAGAAGAGACATGGCAGAAGAGATACTTCAAGGATCAAGTATGACTTTCTCTCTCTCTACACACACACACACACACACACACACACACACACAAATCTATATATTTAAGTGTATTATAACTTTGACTTTTTTCAGTTTCCAAGGATGAGTTCTGTTCTTTCTGTGGAAATAAGGACCTGTCCAAAGCCGCTGTCGCTGCTGTTTGGGTCAGAATTAATGTTCTGTATTGTTTCATACAATACTAATCTCAGTATAATCCATAGTGAACTTCAGGGAAAAACATGAAAGTAATCAAATATTGTAAACTTGTATGCATTGCAGGTTTTGCAAAGTAAATGCTTTCTATGTGTATTTTATTTATCCCCTCACAGATTCAGTGTGGAACTTGTACAAGGTGGTTTCACACGCAGTGCCTTGGAATGAAACCAACAGAAATACCAGGCAAAGAAATCCCTTGGTATTGTGCGTTGTGCAATAGCCCTGACTAAAGAGGCTGTAGGTGGTCACCTCTTAGGAGGTGAGATAGTACAGTTGAGGTCTAGAGAATTTAACGATCCAAAAAATGTAAGAATGCAAAATTCCCATTGTGATATCAAAATGTCATAATATATACTATATTAGGTTAGGCAATTTATAAAGCCTAAACCTATGTTGTTGTTTGTTTGAGGAAAGCAAGGAAGACACCTTCTTATATGCTTTCAATGCTGAAGAGATTATTGTTCAAATTAATCAAAATAGAACCAAAAATCTCTAATCAAGAAAATGGTGTAACTAAACTTTATCTTGCAAAACACTGTCAAAAACACATCCCCCAAAGTGTTGTTGCATAAAGGATGCCATTGATGTGTGAGAGGATTTTTGAAAACTGTGAAGTCATTGAAGATTAAAGTTCCCCCAAATTTGTAAAGACTGTTTTTTCTATTAAGTGTTGTAGTATAACCTTAAGGAGAACATTGATGTGTGAGGTGATTTTTGGATTCACTACAGCTCATAACAGTGAAGTTATTAAATGTTATTGAATATAAAATTGCCCAAAAATATGCAAAACTACATTTCTGCCAAATATTTGTTGTAGTATCACAAGCAGGATATGAGTAATGTGTGAGGTGATTTTGGAGATGCTACAGCTCATAACAGTGAAGTTATTGAATTTTAATGAATATTAAAATTCCCCAAAATTATGCAAAACTATATTTCTGCAAAATAAGTGTTGTAGTATCACAAGCGGGATATCAGTGATGTGTGAGGTGATTTTTGAGACACTCCAGCCTATGACATTGAAGTTATTGAATTTTATTAAATATTAAAATTCCCCAAAATTATGCAAAACTGTATTTCTGCAAAATAAGTGTTGTAGTATCACAAGCAGGATATGCGTGATGTGTGAGGTGATTTTGAGACACTCCAGCCTATGATATTGAAGTTATTGAATTTTAATGAATATTAAAATTCCATAAAATTATGCAAAACTGTATTTCTGCAAAATAAGTGTTGTAGTATCACAAGCAGGATATCAGTGATGTGTGAGGTGATTTTGAGACACTCCAGCCTATGACATTGAAGTTATTGAATTTGATTAAATATTAAAATTCTCCAAAATTATGCAAAACTGTATTTCTGCAAAATAAGTGTTGTAGTATCACCAGCAGGATATCAGTGATGCCTGTGGTGATTTTTGAGACGCTACACCTCATAACAGTGAAGTTATTGAATTTTATTGAATATTAAAATTCCATAAAATTATGCAAAACTGTATTTCTGCAAAATAAGTGTTGTAGTATCACCAGCAGGATATCAGTGATGCCTGTGGTGATTTTTTGAGACGCTACACCTCATAACAGTGAAGTTATTGAATTTTAATGAATATTAAAATTCATGAAAATTATGCAAAACTGTATTTCTGCAAAATAAGTGTTGTAGTATCACAAGCAGGATATGCGTGATGTGTGAGGTGGTTTTTGAGACACTACAGCTCATAACAGTGAAGTTATTGAATTTTAATGAATATTAAAATTCCGTAAAATTATGCAAAACTGTATTTCTGCAAAATAAGTGTTGTAGTATCACAAGCAGGATATCAGTGATGTGTGAGGTGATTTTGAGACACTCCAGCCTATGACATTGAAGTTATTGAATTTTAATGAATATTAAAATTCCCCAAAATTATGCAAAACTGTATTTCTGCAAAATAAGTGTTGTAGTATCACAAGCAGGATATGCGTGATGTGTGAGGTGGTTTTTGAGACACTACAGCTCATAACAGTGAAGTTATTGAATTTTAATGAATATTAAAATTCCGCAAAATTATGCAAAACTGTATTTCTGCAAAATAAGTGTTGTAGTATCACAAGCAGGATATCAGTGATGTGTGAGGTGATTTTTGAGACACTCCAGCCTATGACATTGAAGTTATTGAATTTTAATGAATATTAAAATTCCCCAAAATTATGCAAAACTGTATTTCTGCAAAATAAGTGTTGTAGTATCACAAGCAGGATATGCGTGATGTGTGAGGTGGTTTTGAGACACTACAGCTCATAACAGTGAAGTTATTGAATTTTAATGAATATTAAAATTCCATAAAATTATGCAAAACTGTATTTCTGCAAAATAAGTGTTGTAGTATCACAAGCAGGATATCAGTGATGTGTGAGGTGATTTTTGAGACACTCCAGCCTATGAAATTGAAGTTATTGAATTTTATTAAATATTAAAATTCCCAAAATTATGCAAAACTGTATTTCTGCAAAATAAGTGTTGTAGTATCACAAGCAGGATATCACTGATGCCTGTGGTGATTTTGGAGACACTACAGCTCATAACAGTGAAGTTATTGAATTTTAATGAATATTAAAATTCCGCAAAATTATGCAAAACTGTATTTCTGCAAAATAAGTGTTGTAGTATCACAAGCAGGATATCAGTGATGTGTGAGGTGATTTTTGAGACACTCCAGCCTATGAAATTGAAGTTATTGAATTTTATTAAATATTAAAATTCCCCAAAATTATGCAAAACTGTATTTCTGCAAAATAAGTGTTGTAGTATCACAAGCAGGATATCACTGATGCCTGTGGTGATTTTGGAGACACTACAGCTCATAACAGTGAAGTTATTGAATTTTAATGAATATTAAAATTCTCCAAAATTATGCAAAACTGTATTTCTGCAAAATAAGTGTTGTAGTATCACCAGTAGGATATCAGTGATGTGTGAGGTGATTTTGGAGACAATACATCCTTTAACAGTTAAGTTATTGAATATTAAATTTCTCCAAAATTATGCAAAACAGTATTTCTACCTATTAAGTGTTGTAGAATCATCAGCATGATATCACTAATGCCTGGGGTGATATTGGAGATACTACGGCTAATTAGAGTGTAGTTATTGAATATTAAAAATAGGCCTACCTAATATTAGGTATGCAAATGCATGTTTTTCCCAAACTAAGTGTTGTAGTATAACCAGTAGTATATCATAAATGTGTAACGTGATTTTGGGGGCACTACATTGTATAAGTGTGAAGTTATTGAATATTTCTGCAGTATGTTTTTTCGGCGTTGCAATTTGTAGACGGTCCCTGCGCCCTCGTCTCACAGCCGGCTGCACGTAGAGACCAATGTTATTTGTGCCGCTCGGAGGACGACTCCTTTAGGTGAAAATGTACTTGTAGCTTGTTGTCTACTTAACTACGATAGTAAAGAGCCCTTGTTTGTGTTTCAAAAACGTTTTGCTTTCGAGTTATTGATCCCGGAAGTTCGAATCTGTGAATATATGTCCAACTTTACCGAACTGCCCAGGGACTCAACTTGTGCACTGGAGGGTGACTGTGCTGCTGTGCACTCCACCCTGTTTCTTTCGCCAGCTGAGGTTCTCAAGAGGAGGGGGTGTGATTTTCTTTAGCTCATCAAAGACAATCCGTGCTGTACATCTCATGTGCAAGAAAGACAAAGACTGTGGTCTGGAGAGAAAGTGAGTCACAGTGGAATACTGTTGCCTATTCAATAATCCCAGTTGTCATGGAAACTGCAGAGCTGACAAGAGTGTTAAATGGCTCCAGGGGCCGTTAGTGACAAAATTAATTATTAGACCAAATGCATTACAGCTTAGACCTCATTTTACTGAAAACACTGGTCGGAAATATCCAACTTATCTATTTAATCAAACAGTCCGGGAAGTGTTTCCTGGAATTTCCGACCCATCCATAATGACTACAATGACGCTGTTTTACATGACACAGCAACTTCAGCTCATTGTTCAGGCCAGTCCAAGTTCAGACCTGTTTATTAGCTGGTGTTAACTAGCAAGGAGAGTGTGTAAAGAGCTGCAGCAGTAACAAAAAAAGAGGAAGACATCAACCTTCTAATTACTTGAATTCTCATTACATACAGCCAGTCTGACAGTGTGAAAGAAAACATGGCACACAAAGATGAGTTGACAGAAGATAACATATAACATCTATCTTTGTGTAGTACTTTCCGTTTTGTGCTGGTTGAGATCAAATTCACAGAATCTGAAGCAACACAGAGAATAACTAACACAGTTTAGGCTCTTTGCCCCCCTCCTCTTATTCCTGGTTTCTTTTCCTGTTATTCTGTCTCTCCTGTGAGCCTTTTCCTGTCACCTGATGGTCAAAGATAGAGCACAAAAGTATGGGGGGGGAAGAGGTCAGTGAGATCATTAAGGAGTGCTCTTTTTTGCATTTTGTCTGCACATTTTTGTATCCATAATGTTCCATTGAAAAAAATCACAAGCGGAACATAAAAGCATTTCCTCAAACAGAAGTCAACCTTGCTAAACGGACACGTGTGTCTCACATTTCTTCTTGTTCATTCATACACTAATACTGACAAAATGGTAAGACTACGAAACGTCTTGTTTACAGGCGACATGGGAACTGCAAGTGCTTCTACATATCAAATAACTGCTTACTCACCAAGCCTTTAAAGATAGGCCAGTGGGTGTACACATGGATACATTTCAGTGCTGCTGGCTTCTCTGCCTGGACAGTGCTAATGGCTGAGTCATGCTGATCCAATGCCGAGCAGATGAATAGGAAACTGACAACCAAAATATGGTGACAAGCTGAAAAATCTCAGACCACATTGGCCTCTTCATTGTCTTCCAAGCGACAGGATTTGCAGAGCACAGCATCACGTTCAAAAGCCAAACAGGGGTCCGTATATGGTGCTCTGAAGACCCCTGGAGCTAAAAGCAGCATCAGAGTTAGGGACAAACACTGATAAGGCACATCATGACTGCGTGACTCAGCCGAGACGTCAAGCATACCGCCATATGGCAAGTGGAGAGGTGTGAAGTGGCGTTACGGGAGAAAGGGGGAATGTGAACGATGACTGGAACCTAAAGTGCTGTTTGGGCTCATGTGTGATTGTAAAAACTGGAGGATTAGGTGCTAAATCTCCCTCTGCAGCTTAATAGGAGACTAGAAACCCACTGCTTCTTGAATCTTTTATTAAAAACAGGAAAGTATAAATAAAATATATTTAGACATATTCACAGTGAAGTTATGAGTTAATTTAAACTGACTTTCATCCTTTCACTTTGGTTTAATTTATAACATATAAAGTCCACCCCTTGTTTGTCTCTCTGTGCTGACTCACTGACTGACAGGCATTCACAACCATCTAGCAGTTACAAAAGTAGTGGCAAACGCCCAAACATCACTCATCAACTAGGAAGTTGATGAGGGCAGTTCTGGGGGAGAGGATGGCTCTCTTGATGCTGCGATCGCAAAGATGCTTCTGTCCAATCGGGCTCTCCAGGATGAGCTGCTGCACCCGCTCTGAATCTCTGGACACCTGCAGAGGCACGGTCACTGTCCCACAGGCCTTGTTATTTATCTGAGGGCAAGAATTAAGAGATAAAAAGATGAGATAAGTTACTAATCTGTTGTTTCAACTATTCCCCTTTCTCAATATAAATGAAGTTCTGCCCTGTCAGGCTGCACCCAAACTTTTCCTTCCTGGCATAAAAGTCCCAAAATAACAAGACTCCACCGCTCTTCCACATATACAGTGAACCCTGAAAACTAATAGTTAGTGGTAGGTATGGGAAGGGCACTCAGTCTTGTAATGTTTAGAAGCAAGTGCATGTGTGCACACGGTGAATGCGATCATGTCTCTGGAAGTGGTTGAAAATGAATGGCGTGCGCATGTGTTTGTGTGTGTGTGTCTGAGGCCACTCAGCCTTGGCCTCCCTTCTGGGACAAACCCAAGTCCAAGATTAGAGGACAGAGGGAGTGAGGTTGCCTCCACAGGGCTAAGGAACCCACAACAGAGAGCTCAGTCTGAATTAAAACCAACATCATCATTGAGCACTAGGAGCTCAAATATATGTAGTGTGTTGTAGGGGTGTATAAATTATGTATTTTATGTATGAGAGATGAACAAGAAGACAACAAGAAAGCATTAATGATCATCTGATGACCATTTTCACTCCCAGACAGAACAAATATGAGTCGTACACGCAAACACATCTGCCTTTCTATATTTGCGAGGACACTCATTGAAAAAATGCATTCCCTAACCTAAACCCAATTCTAACCTTAACCTTTAAAACAAGTCTTAACTTTCAAATTGTCCTTTAAAGTGGTGAGACCATCCTCATAATGCAAAAATGTCCTCACAACAATAGTTTGAAACGGAAACCGTTCCTCAGAAAGACAGAAATATAAAACCCCACACACACACACACACACACCGCACACTCCACATTTCTTTCATTTCCTTCTTGTGGTTTCTTGTCTCTCTGTCAGAGTACAGAGAGAGAGAATCCAACCGGAGGAAGACAGGTACTGTTAGTCAGCTGTCTACGTTCGCTGTCATCACACATCACGTGTGTTTGTGTGTGAGGGGATTAGTGAATTCTCTCTGGGGATACAACCTTCTTGAAAGCAAACGGTCAGATTAAAGCAGTTTCAGCTTTTAACTATTAGCTGAGTCGATATTCAGTGTTAGCGTGTGTAATGCTCGGATCTGATCCAAGTTGATTTTCTGAACCTTCCCCTCACAGCTGGATATTCTCTCTGATTGTCTGTATGCCTTTGAAAGTGCGCTCACACGCAGACACACACACGCGCACATTAATTCCTGATGACATATACTGCTAAACCGGGGTCTTACACTATCTGAGTGACTGAGCTCAAAGGGCAGAAAAAAAGACACAAGAAAGGAGAGTGAGAGAGTAACAGTGAGTCAGGAATAACACGGTGTGTTCTGTTCATGGCTTTTAATTATTCACCCACTTGTCTATTTAGCTTAAAGTACACCACTTGACATGCAGACACATAAACACACACACATGCACAGACATACACACAGGGTAATCATAGGCTCTCTTGAAAATTATAGACTATGAATGTAATCATGGACCTAAGACTTTGGCTTTAGGAGGGGAGAGTTTAAGTGAAAATGGTAGCGGATGCAAGAACAAACATTTGTGTTTATACCTTAATAATGCTCATTATTAACGTATAATAATGTTTACACATAACTTTATTAAGTGTAAATAATGAGCAACGCCTGTAGCTATGTGAAAAACCCTTAATATTCAAAAACAAAAATAAGAAAAGTAAGAGCTTTGATTTTAGCTCGACAAACATGTCAGGTTGAAAGAACTGTGGCAAAACTTTAGTGAGACTCCACACAATGAAAGAAAAAGAAAGAAAAAAGAAACAAACACAAGATCGTGCATGTGGTGTGTCTGTGTGATCATACCAGTACAGACAGCTCCACAAAGTCAGGGACATCCAGGTACTCTGGGTCCACAGAGGGCCAGGACTGTTGCAGGACATCTCCTTCCCGCTGGAGGAGGGGGCTAAGGGTGTTTTTCACCTGGCAAAGACCTGGGACAGACCCGGGGGGAAATGCAGGAGAACAACATTGAAAATACCAGCTGTCTCACTGAAAAGACGGTCTATTGTGCCAAGGTTCTGGCAAACTGCCATTACACCAACATAGCAAAGGGTAGGGGGGGATATTAAGTGAAAATGGATGACATTTATGTTTCTTCTTACCAAATTAGTTTTTTCCTTTTTGTAAAGAAAAAGTATCTTGATGAAGGGTCAAACAACATCACACCACCCCACCCATGACTCTCATTTTAACCAACAAGTGTGCACAAGGGAAGGATGTGAACTTCCTCTATCCTCTTACTCTGTGTGTGAATTGCAAACAACACACAAGAGTGAATTCAAGTACAACGTGACCAAGTGTACCAAAATGTTTCTTACTCGTATGCATGTGTGCAGTGAGCACAAAAAAAATGCACACAGCCACTCATTAAAGACCCACGCACCTCTTCCACCCAATGATCATCTGTCAGGTTTTCCTGACTGCGGCTATCAGTTTGAAATTATGTCCCCCCCGGAACGTCTTTTCTCTCAGCTGTGTGCAGAAAGCTTGTGTACGTGTGTTATTGACAATAAGGGGATGTCTTTCAGGCCAGCGTGGGGGCAAGCTTTTACGCAAGGCATGAAAAATGACGCTAGGCACTTCCCTTCTATTGTCTGTTTTGGCCAAGAGCTCTCAGCACTGCTTTCAGTTTCATTTGATGGACATCCGAGTATATTCCAGGTGAACTGTTCTATGGCTATGGCTTTGGAAAAAAATCTCACTGACTTAACGCTTGTTGTTGCATCACGGCTTGTTGTTACATCACGGCTTGTTGTTCAGATGAGCAGCGGTGTCAACATTACGTTTATCTGAGGCAACTTCCTCTCAAAGTTATTAGAAATAACCTCATTTTACCACAGAACACATGCTTTTGTCACTGTGTCAGTCATCCACCATAAGCATGAGGTGATCACATTAATAGTCAGAGTCTAAAATAAACAAATAAAACAAATTAGATTAACATGTACATTCAGTGCCATCCTTTCCATCATGCCAACCATTTCAGACTGCGTGTTTGAGTGTAGAATTTATTTTAAATTTGCAAAAAATGATCATGTCACCAACCTGCCCAAAGTTCAGAAGCCAGGTGAGGGGCCATGGGTGCTGTCATCAATATAAGCGCAGCCAGAGCTTCCTCAAACTCCACACTGTGCTGCACCACTCTGGCTGTTGCACCCTTGAACACACACAGTCATAAAAATGTGATTTCCAAAGTAACAGACAATAAATGTGACATCTTTATTTCAAGGTACTGGATGGCACACTCACACTCAGTGTGTTGGTAAGGCCCATCAGGCGAGAAATGGCTGCGTTGAAAAGGAAGTCCTCTGTGAAGTGAGAGGTCACCTGAAAACAGCAACAACAAAACTACAACATGTGACACATTCACTTAAATGATAAAGGCTTCACGTTCTGTTTTGGTTGTTGGACATGTTTATGCTTCCAGATGGAATGAGTGTGTTAAAGAATATTTTTGAGTTTGCCTCTGAAGAATTTTTAGAAAACAATGACAGGCCCAAAAGAGGAGCCTCCTCCCCCTTATCCCCATATGTATCAACTGAATATACACAGCGTGTCAACATTCTCCTGTTAAGCCTTCTGGGAAGAAGAAGCCATTTGGGAAGAGCCTTGGGGAGGAGGAGGTCGATCACCAGGGCTTTTCTGAGGGACGGATCAAAAGGACACACTCGGCTTTGGGGGCTTATGGCAAACAGCCTGACGTCCTTTAAAAGCACCAGCCCTGAGGGGTGAAGAGAGAGAATCAAACCTGGCAGCCAAAGGAGGCTATTTATAAAGTGTGAAAGGAGATAGAGTGGATTTAAAATCAATTTCCATCCCCTTCTTCCTTTACTCTTTATTGTAGGGTTTCTCAGGTTACCATGGATGTTCAGCATTGGATAAAAAGGCTGGATCTCAGGACTATGTACTGTTAAGGCTGTGTAATGAGCATATTACCTTGGACCATGCCATCATACAGTACCTTGTAACTGAGAAAAAGTATCTTGCCATGCCCTCTAACAGTACAATCTGTTGCAGTGTAAAAAGGCTAAAGGAAGTTAATTAATTAATACTGCACATCAAAAACAACAACCACAGATAACTGGCACCAGTAGAGAAATTAAATTCAAACTAGCCCAGATGCAGGGGGTGAATAACCCAACTTACTGAAGGAAGAACACTAAATTGCTGTGAAAAGTTGGGATTTTGAAAATGGGCCCATTACTGACCTCTACTGGCAATGGCTGTTGGAATTTCTAACCATTAATATAATGCCACCATTAGATATTTTCAGCCATTTATCCACGATTACAGACAGTCTGAGGCTATGGAGTTGGTACCTCTTGAATAGCATAGTTTTTGTTCTCCCAGATCTTCTTAGTCTCTGCCAGCTCTTTCTTTTTCAGCAAGGAGGGGTTGGGGATATCTCCGAGCTGCCGAGCTCCCCTCAGCTTGGTCACCAGCTGCCAGAGCCGAGACTGCCACCGTAAAACGCCAGGGAGGGCGTCCGCTGAAGTGGTGAGCAAACACAGACACAGAGGAAAAAGGATAATTTCAAATTTATAATTAGATTTGCTGCATTTAAAAAAGGGATACCTTTTTCTTTGAAGAAACAATTCATGTTAATAAAGCTTCGTCTCACAAAACAATTTGAATTCATAATGCTAAACAACAACTTATGGCGTTAGTTTGATTATGAAGTCGTATCACATCTTACTCTTGACATTCCAGAGGATGTCCTGTTCAGGTGGTGCAGCGTAAAGGATATAGAGTCGAACTGTATCCACGCCGTACTGCTGCACAACCTCTTGGGGGTCCAGACCATTGTGTTTAGACTTGCTCATCTTCTCCCACGTCACCTCAATACGACCACCAGTGCACGCTACCAGCTCCTTAGCTGGAAGAGGCGGGTTAGGAGTCAGAGGTCAGAGATAGCTGTACAAAGTGGCATACTCATTCAGTCATCTCCGAGCTGTGATAAGAATTTGTGAAACCTCATTTTAATCTGACAAATGAAACTATTTTTTATCCTTTCCTCCTGGCTGCGGTTCGATCACAATTAGAAAAAGACAGAAGAAAGGAAAATACGCAAGGCCTAGTCAATCTGAGTCTATAGCACCAGGATCAAAAGGGTTTCCTTTCTCTGTAAGCCAACTTTATGGGCAGAGTGCGATTTGGATCAAAGGCCAGACCCATCGCCTGCAGGGTCCTGGCCATGGACTTCTTGTCGTCCCAAGCATTTCGAATCTGTGGGTTTTCTATCCTCGGGTTGCATTTCTTCAGGAACTTTTTCTTCATCTTCTTCCGGTCTTGGTTGTAGTCGAACCTCTTTTTCTTTCCTTTTCCTTTCTCCAAGCAATATAGAGCAGCTGAAAATCCTTGGGCGTGAATCAAAGGATTTCTTGTGATTTGACTTTTGTCCAGAGTTGCTGGTTTACTTGTCATTCAATTGGGAAAAAACTTTAAAGCTGAGATGAGTTGCTATTAACAGCACAAAAGGGATGAGGACCATATTGATGTCACTACAAACTACAACATAAAAAAGAGATGTTCTCGTGACTTCTTGTTTGTTTATAAGCTGTTTTACCTGGCAGCCCTCTCCTCTCCCATCTGTAACAGATGTGTCACCCTGCAAATTGTGGTAGTGTGTACCTGTGAAGTCTATTTCTTCTCTCTTTAGGTACTGCCCGCTGTCTGCCAGTTTGAAAGTCTGGCCCTTGATCAGACCCTGGACCAGCAACTTCCGAAAAGGCTCCCTGAAAGACAGAAAGAGGGTTTAATTAACATACACACACGTATGTGCATAGTGAAAAGCAGATAAAGCATAGAGTACTGCACCTGTGAGTGACAAGACCCTGATCCTTGCAGAAGTGACAGAGGAAGCGAGCGTAGTACAAGTGCATGACAGCGTGCTCCTTCCCTCCGATGTACACGTCCACAGGCAGCCAGTGATCCGCTAGGTGGCGTTCAAAAGGCCTGGGTAGGAAGAACAAGTTTGGGGGAGCTGTGAATTGTGAAACTGTCTCTGAATTGCGTTGGTATTAAGAAAAAAATTAACAACAGAAACATGGAAAAAATAAAGTCTCAATCTGGGAAACTACAAGATATTTGAAGATCTGTAATGCTTATCTTAAATAGTCATTTCTGTAGTCTTATTGTTTGACATCTGTTCTCTAGAGTTCAGTGCAAAAACAATGTCAAGTGCCGTGACATCTTGTTTCTCTCCCTAGATTTTCTGTTGATGAACTTTGTTATGGAAGCTTTCACCGCCCATGCCAACTATTCCAGCTAAATATCAAATGCGTGACTTCCTGTTCCACAAAGGATTTGATGATGATTAGAACAGCAAATGTAAGAGCTTTAGTGACCTTCACATATGTGTTAAAAGCCTTTTATTAAGTTCCACAATGTCACTCTTATTAGATCTTTTTTTTCCTGGAGCCTTTTATTCTATTTCCTTATCTGGCCTTTTATTTATCTGACTATCCAAATGTGGTGCTGAGGTGTTTAATGTATATTTTCCTATATAAAGCTCTTTGTAACATTGTACTGAAAGGTGCTGTATAAATAAAGTTCATTGTTATGTCATTATTATTATTAGATGAATCATAAACTGAAGGTACAGTAGCAATATGTTCTAAGACAACATACAAACTGGTTCCTTCCTCTAGGGGGCAGGCTGAATCTGATACACAAGGTTCTGGGGATGAAGCCAGCAGAAGGATCCTGAAGTCTCCTTTATCTCACTGGCTTCACACACACATAACCCCCAACCCCCTCCCAAAAAACACGTACTGAAGTAAAACGTGTTTCAAACCCAGCTCGGAAGGCTTCCTCTAAACTCGGCTGCTTTTTATGTTAACAGTCAGGTATTTGTGGAGAGAAATCTATCTGAGATGAACTAAGACCGGGCTGTTTCTTAAAGATTTCAGCAGTAGTGGTGGCATGATGGTCAGCAGATGCCGGGATTCCACCTAATGATGCTTTTTAGGGCAGTGTGTTATCTCTGTGTGTCACCTTTCACACCAGTCATTACTCTCCTGCACACCTCCCTGCCTCCCTCTCTGGATGATGGTGTCCCCAGATAATTGAACCACGAAAAAAAAGTTATGAACTCACAAGGCTGAAAATAATTTTGCCTGTTTGCTGGCATCAAGCCAGGGAACTCTAATACATAACCACACACACACACTTACAAATAACACCCTCTTCCTATTTCCTTCCACTTGCTACTTTCAACATCTCTTGCGTCCTATTTTCATCGTTTCCCCTTGTGCACATGAGGCTCAGCAGGCTAACTGAAATGCACAAATAGTGTAATTGCTTTTTCTGTTGTGCCATAATCTGTCCCACTAAGAAAAGTGATGGGGAGAGCAGTCCCCCTCCCTTTTAAAGCAGCTTTACAGCTAGGTCAGGGCACTGGGAAATTAATCTCTTTTGTTAAGCTCAGGGTATTGCCACCATCCCAGCAGGTGACAGCCATGGCTCCATAATCTCTATTGGCAGGGAATGCAACTTCCAGCGTGTGAATGTGTGTGTGTGTGTGTGTGTGTTCAAGTAAAGAGAGGCAGTATATGCATGTTTAAAACAGTTAAGTGGGGGAGAGTAGGTGGAGTAGGGGATCTTACAGTGAGCATAATTATGTGTTTGACTATAACTTTCCAGCAGTACAAAAGAATATAGTGTGTCAGCGGAAGTGCGGATGTGTGTGTGTGTGTGTGTGTGGCAAGAGAGAAAAATCAAGTTTCTATTTACATAGCAGAGATTACACAGGGGAAAATGTATGTATTTTTCTAAATATCTGAAAAGAGATAGATATGCTTATCTGCCCACTGCTGGAGACACTTGTGCAGCCCTCTCTTCTTTTCATTTCATTTTCATTTGAACAAACTGTGTAAGTAACACCTGTGCAGTGTGTGCTAAAATCTGTCACAAAAAGAAAAAAGGGGGAAAAAAGATGCAAGAAGAAAAATACATGAAAGGAGCTTGCACTTGGTGGCCTCACTGAGGCAGAAATGATAGGAAAAACAGCAAATGAAGTCTCAGGAGGAGGCTGATCGTACCTATCTGGGTTACGAGGGTCTGTGTATCTAAAGTAATACCAGGCTGAGTCCACAAATGTGTCCATGGTGTCAGTCTCCCTTCTGGCCGGGCCCTTACATCTGACAAGAGAGAGAGAGAAAGAGTTGGCAAAGGCAGCACAAAAATCAATATTAGTCTGACAAATTAGAAAGCGAACAAATGAATGATCCTTATTTGTATGGTTAGTGAAATGGCACATTATGTGATGTGTGTGTGTGTGTGTGTGTGTGTGTGTGTGTCAGTGTAAAGCTGGCTCCATCTGGCTATGGGGGTCATGTCCCTGTGGAGATGCACAGCTGAAGCCAGACTGGCACCAGAGCTCTGTTCCTGTGCCCTGACTAACAGGCTGTGCTAACAGGGAACGAACTGGCAGGCTGAACACGCGATCATGTGTTTGTGTTGGAAATGCCACCTCGTGCCCCTTTCTGTCCAAGCCAAACAGCACTTGGGTACGTGATGCGAATCTGCCAACATCACTTTCACAGTGGAGGAGAAGGACATTCACAAAGACATGGGGGAAAAAAAGCTTTTGAAAAGTATTTTTTGTTCAGATTTGATTTAGAGCACTTAATGGAACAGTGAGAGCGTCTGCCTTTTACTTTATAATGAGTCTCAATGGAGTTAAAATCAGTGTCCCATAAAGATAAACAGAAGCAGAGCTCTGAGCTTTACTATGTGGAACAGAGCAGGTATCATTTCCCGGACCTTGTGGGATGTCTTTGTTTAGTCTAACCGTCTCTTTCTGTCTACTCACAGTCAAATCTCACACTCATTAGTGCAGACGCACACATCGCATGGCAAAAAACCCTTGGCCACCTACCATACCAGCCTATAATAAGGCTGTGATGATGAGGTAAGAGCTGAAGGTTGCCTAGCAACAAGACAAAGGTGTAGCAAGGTTAATATTTGGAAACCAGGTGTTATTTCATGTAATGAAAATCCAGCAGTATAGTGAAGCTCATCCCATCACAAAAGAATCCAAAAATAGAAACTTCACAAAAACTGAGTGACAAAAGAAGTAGAAATCAGCCAATCAGAGGCCAGATTGGTCACTTGACAGACAGCAGGTACCAACTACAGTCAGACTACGGAGGATCAGATTAGACAACACATAGAGGCACTCTCTCTGGAGACTGACCTTCTCTAAGCCATGAAAGGAGAATAACGACAAACGTAGGTAACTAAATCTGAAGCAACCTGTATGCATGAGTGTGTGAAGTGTGTTTGCAAGATGAGCCAGAGAGAGCCAAAAGGCTCTCAAACAGATGAGGCAAGAGAGGCAGCTGCCCACTCCACAAATGCTCTCGTCTCATGGAAAATAGCCCTCCATCCACTGTGTTTCTGTGTAACTGTGTGTGTGCGCTGACTGGGCGGTCTCTCTCTTTACCTGTGAATTTGTGGAACAACACACACTTGGACGCACACCTTCCTAGCCAGGCTAAGCCGAGGCAGGGTTCAGTTGGCAGGCCAATTTACAGTGCTGCAGAGGGTCGGAGACGAGACGAGCGCACAGGAAATGACTTCCTCAAGGACAAGTAAAACCATCTCCCGTCACTGTGCTCGTCTGCGCTCCTCTCAAATTTTAATTGGACATGGTCGACGAGTGAAGGGAACAAATTTCCACAGACACTTAACAACAGAGAGGAGATGGGAAAAGAGGAGATAACGGCGTCTTGGTGATTATAGCCATCAATCACTGCTGATGTGAGGAATTGTAGCAGTTTTGTGGAAGTGAGTGAACACAATCTGATGACTTGTGCCATCTGCGACTGAGTGGGCCATTGTTTTAATCAACATGGTGCCATGGCGGTGATTAGTCTTATTCAGAGAGGAATTCCCATGTCAGCGGGGGCCTCTGGAGACGCCGGCAGAGTAGGTATTCTCCAACAATTTCAAACACATTCACCGAGATGACTCGATGGTGTGTGTGTGTGTGTGTGTGTGTGTAATTACGCCTGAGTACAAAAGGTAAATTTGTGTGTGTGCATGTACTGTATTTGTGTGGGTCTTTTGAGGCACAGCTGGCTTATATAACCTCTATCATCATCATCATCATGTCATGCTGCCCCTGCCACAGACGCCACTCATTACATAACCCTGTCAAGATAAAAGTATTTAATCACACAATTCACAAGCTCGCTCTCAGTGCTCTGTGTTCTTGTAAAGCCGTCAGTCCTCTCAGCCTGCCTGACAGCGGGCTCATTTTGTCTGCGCTGGTCTCCTGAGGAAATACAGGAAGTACAGAGGCGACGCTCTCACTGCAGAGGGTTTACACATAATTCAATTCTCACTCTACAAACACCATAATGGGCAGGATCAATTCTCCCAATGGCTTATGTTGTCCCAACACGAAATAACCCATCCTCCACCCTTTCTGCATCCTATTTACACCATCACATGGCTGAATGATCTGCTCACGCCTTAGTGTGCTAAAGGAGGATGTGGCGACGGAGTGGCTTGCTCAAGGATACGTCTACAGGGTGGTTCACTTACTGCGCAAATGGGGTCTAATCTACAACTATTATTTAAGGGATTCCCAAACTTCGTTGGACAAGACTTTTCAAATACTTTTAGGTTCTTGTTTGGTGAAATTTAAATAATCAAAATACCAAGGTGAAACTGATTTCCTGTTGGCTCCGCACACACATGAATCGGGTAAAATTATTCCATCTTCCACACAAATGTTTTTAGATTGAATGGATCGAATTCTGACAAACCTGCAAATGAAAAAACAAATATGGTAGTTTTATATAACCATAAGCTCTATTGATGATAACACCAGGAGTACAGCATAGATGAAGTATATATATAATTTTGTGTGTGATGTTTCAACAATATATCTATATATATATCTATATATATCTATATATATCTATATCTATATCTATATCTATATATATATATCTATATTCTATATCTATATATATATATATATATATATATATCTATATATCTATATATATATATATATCTATATATATACATATATCTATATATATATATATATCTATATATATACATATATCTATATATATATATATCTATATATCTATATAGATATATATATCTATATATCTATATATATATATATATATCTATATATATATATATATATATAAATAATACATCTGAGCTTTCTCACCTGGGACATCTGCAGTTGACCCAGTCATGAGCTGCCACCAGTGGCGACGCACCCTTTCCTGTGAGAGATGGCAGCTTTGGCAATATAACCGGTAACTCCTCCTCAGGGACAGCAACTGCACCACAAGAGCCACAATGCACCACTGGGATGGGTGTGCCCCAATACCGCTGTCTTGATATCAACCAGTCCCTGAGCTTGGAGCTGGTAAGGTGGCCGCCAACCTTCTGCTCTCTGGCCTTTTGCGTAATAGAGTCAAATGCCTGCACTCTGGTGAGGCCTGAGAACTACAGAAGGAAGAGGACAAAAGGGAAGGACAAGAGCATTACATTTTTTAATTTCCATAGAGAGAAGGCGTCCTAGATTTACAGTTTAATAGTCATGAGACATTTGCATTTTATCAACGGTGCTGACTTCATCAGAGTTCATCAGAGTTTGTGTCCCATCTTCATTGCTTTTCAGCACTGTGGTCCACTTCAGGTTCAGAGCTCTGGCCACAGACAGATCCTCCTCACTGCAGTCTGGGATACCTGTCAGAGACCAGGTGAAGCATGAACATTTAACACAGTAAATAATGGACACACACATAACCAAAAAAGAAAAATCTCCCTGTGGTGATGTTGAGCTAATGTTATGATGTGACTAAAAATCCCTTGGGTTCCCCGCCTCCAACTCTCTGTGAGACAAACACCCACTGGTTTCATCATAATGGCATCCACAGTGATGCATGGTTCAGCCAGCACCTTCTGCACAAATATACTAAAATCTCAATTTTATTGATTATTACTCACTTATGTTTTGCACAGATTCAATTTGGGAAAATGTTCATATGTTCTGCCTGTCTATAATATCAGCTCAGAGATACATACAAGACACGTGTTGAACCCCCCACCTCCCCTTAACTTACCAATCACTGTATCCAGATAGCCATCAAACGCCTCCTTGTGTGAGATGACCAGGGGAACCTCATGGCCGGTGAACAGGTTGTGAGCGGTGACCTCTGTCAAAGAGTCTGGAGAACACAAGGCGAGGAGGTGTGAGAGAGGCAGTGTTGCATTCCGCGGTAGCTCATTATCAACACACATTTACCACCGAGGCAGAGAAAACAAGAAAAAAGCAGCACATGGGAATCTCAACATGCACTGCAGCCACGACATCCATACCTGACACTGGCAAACATGAATCAATACTGGTGCTATAGAATATATGTAGACAAATATAGTGCATCTCTTTACTTACATGCCAAAAAACATGCACTTTACATTAATTTTTCACTCGTCAATAAAGACCACACATACAAAACATGCAGATGTAGCGGAGAGCGAGAAAAAGCTTCTATTCACCACAGCAAAGGCAGCAAACAGACCAGACACATATTGGGGTCAATGTACAATGGAGATACTTACCTCGGCCCGGCTGAAAGGCTTTCTCCAGGGCAGAGCGGACTGAGCTGCTACCATGCAGTAGTCTATGGGAGGGAAGGATGGCCAGGTAAGCCGCTCCGAACACCGTCTCTGGGGAAGAGGTGTAGGCTGACAGTGTGTCCCCTGTCTCCTCACCGTTCACCTGGTAGATAAGAGAAGAAGCATGAGGGAACCTCTCAGTATCCATGTCATCAGTAGCATCAGAAGAGTTAATGGGGAGGACCTGCGGGCTCCTCAGGCTGCCGCACAAACTGGTTTATTTTAAAATATGATGACTACCAAGTACATTTAGTCATTTTAGAATATTTTAGGCACAGAAGAAATCTGTGATTTTGTGGTATTGGTTAATACATTTTAGTGCTGAACAAGCCCATCCTCAATTAGTTAGTGGACAAAAAGTAAAATGATGATGAATAAAACTATTAATAAAAATATCAAGTAAAAACATTTGGTTAGCAGAGATACCCCGGTTCTCTACACATGCAAGCAAAGCAGTGTTGTGAAATACCTCACTTGGTTTTCAGAGAACCGGGGTTAACCTGGTAACCTAAGTTCTCTTTAAAACCCTTCTTGGTATCTCTCTTGGGACGTGTTGCCCTCTCCCAAACTGCATACTCCAAAGCCTCAACACCTCAACCCAGAAGGATCAACACCACAAACCCTCCCCATGGGCTGGTACACGGTTACATGAACCTACACTCAGGACATATCCAGCTAACCAAGTGCTAACCATAGCTGGCTAATTCGTGGGAGCTTCCCATAGTCAGATGATGCCGAGTAAGGTTTGAAGAACAACCTAAAAGAAGTACACCGTCATGAATTCTAAGGCCGTTTTTCCCCCCTACAGGATATTTCTTGTTCTTAGCCACACTAGTAGCTTACTAATGACTTTTAGCGACAAAATTAATGACTTTGGTGATCGCTCTCACATTTCCTCTAGCACCACCACGAGATTCACATTTGTGAACTTTTCCTCACTTTTATTTTTATTGTTTTAGGCAGATCAAAACGCATAGCAATGAGATCTCAATTTTGGGTATGTTAACAAAATGCAAAAGTAAAATGAACAATATAATACAAGACAGCAACCAGATGATGTGTTGAAAGAAAATAGAAAAAAAAGAAAACCTTCAGATTACACAGATTCTAATGCTGTTTTATATACTACCCATTTGCCCCATTTTTCTTTAAATTCAGCTTCTTTCAGTCTTAGAATACAGGTCATTCTTTCCATGATGAATATTTCCTGCACAATGTCCATCCACTGAGTATGGCTGGGTGGCTCAGGTTTGAGCCATCTTTTTGTTATCGTTTTCCTCCCTGCCGTCATTAATACCTTTACCAAATATCGATCATCTTTCTTTACATTGGACAAAAGGCCCAGATACATTGTTGTAAAAGTTAGTGGTACAGAATACTCCAGTATTTTGCAGAAGGCAAAGTGGACAGAAGACCAGAAAGGTTTTATCTCAAGACAGTCCCAAAAAACATGCGTGTGGTTAGCATCCACAGCGCCACATTGCCTCCAACACATTTGTTGGGTAGACAGTTGTTTAGCCTTAATAGATGGCGTGATAAAGAATCGGATGAAATTTTTCCAATTGAATTCTCTCCATTTTTGTGAATTTGTAGATGTCTGTGCCAGCTCACAGATTTTATACCATTCTTCATTTGAGATCGTGACAACTGCTTCTCTTTCCCATTTTTCTTTGACATACAGGGTTGTGTTTTTCTGACAGGACATTAAGCTTGTGTAAAGCTTTGAAGTGATTTTGTGCATTTTCCGTTGGTATACACCGCACAAAGTCTGTAAAACTGCATTAGGGTCACTACTGTCCTTAATTTCTTTATTATAATATTCTATTAGTTGCAGGTATCGGAAGAAGTCTCGATTAACTAGGATAAATTTGTCTTTCAGAGATTGAAAACTTCTTATTTCCCCATTATTAATTATATTACAAAAAGCTGTAACCCCTCTATTGATCCAATATTTGAAATTGCAGTCATGCATTCCAGGAATGAATTCTTTGTCATGAGCTACCCATCTTAGTATTTTCCTTCCTTTATTCAATTTTATTTGTCTTGCTACACTATACCAAATTTCCATTGTGAATTGCACAATTGGGCCGAGTAATTCTACTAAATCGGTTGGGATATGGTCCTCTCCCATAAGTGACTGAACATTACATCCAGGGATGCGTGTCTCAATCTCTTTCCATTTGGCATAGTATCGAGGGTCACACCAGCAACACAGGTAACGTAACTGAGCTGCATAGAAATACATTTTTAAATTAGGAAGGGCCATGCCCCCCTTATCTTTCTGCAGCTGTAGTGTTGAGTACCTAACTCTGGGCCTCTTCCCATCCCATATAAACTTCGATAACAACTTATCCCACTCTATGAATTGTTTCGACGGTATATTTATCGGGAGGGATTGGAACAAGTAAAGTAGCCTATGGAGGATATTCATTTTAACCACCTTTATTCTATCACTTAAATCGAGAGGGTAAGTTGACCATCTCTGGATGTCTGTTCTAATACTTTCGTTGATTGGATTTACATTTGTGAACTTTTGATGGATTGCTGTGTCATTTTGTACACACATTCATGTGCACCTCAAAATATATTGTAATATCTTTGGTAATGGGTTGATTCATCCCCTGACCAAATACTTGAAAAACAAAATCAGCCTGAGCTGTACTTGTATTTAGTGCTATTTACCAAATATCAGCATGCTAAACTAAAAGGGTGAACATGGTCAACATTACACATGTTCAAAGGACCACTGTGTCCAAGTACTAGTAAGTTTTAGTTTTTAATGAAAACAAAGTAGGCTATTAAACTGAGTATTGTATATGGAGACAATGAAAAAAAAAATTCTACCATGACCCAAGGACCTGCAGCAACACAGAGACGCTAGCCTGGCTGTGGCCTCTCAGTCTTGTTTGTCTGTTGGTCAGACCAAGTAAATTTTACATCAAAGGGCTTTTGTCATAATAAAAAAATAATATAAAATAGAAATGATTAACAAAGAAACTGATAAATTGTCACTTGGTGCCAGTTCAATATAAAAAAATCATGGTGTATGCAGATATATGCAACACGTGCTGAATGTAGCTCTTTGATACATATTAAGGCTACAGTGTCTTTAATCCTATAATTATTTATTGATGACACACTCCTTCTAGGCGGTTCTGGGGTAATTAGTATGTCATGTTGTGGAAGACATACTCATGCATATCTTGGGTTGCCTGGGGCAATAATTCAGGGTAGAGTTCCTGTGAGGATGTATGATGATGTAATCTAAGACAAGCAGTCATTCAATGAACTTAATGACCCTAGTTTTAAATTTAATGATCCATGTATACGAAGAAAAAAAGACAAAATCACTCACATTCTTTAAACCTCTTACCTCTAGAAGTATGAAGAGTTTTTAATTTAAGGGACTGACTTGAGTAACATTTTTTTCTGCTTCTTTGGTTTAATAAGGGTGCTTATAGGACGTTCAGTGGGCTTTCTCTGTAAATATGGCTCTCAGAAAATTCAATAGAAACTAATCTGTGACATCATCTGTTTGGGTAAATTGCCACTTGCAGATGGATGCACCCGCTGAATGCGAACAACAAAGTGAGGGTTTTTGTGTTTTGGTACATGATTTTTAATAGAAATACATACATAAACAGAGGCCTCTAAGAAACCAAAATAAAGCAAGCAATCATTGCTTGGGGAGAAAGAGATGAAAACAGAGAAGGGCAGGGGGAGCAACAGGGAAACATTTGGTGGGAAAGGGCTGAGGGATTGAAAGAAGTAATGAATGAATAAAAAGTGAGCAGGGGGGAAGGGAGCAGAGATTCACCTTGAGTTTGAAATCGAAATAGCAGCCGGTGCACTCTCCAATCCAGTTTGCCTGCATGGCTTTGACCCCGTACCACTCTGGAAGGTCTGCCAAGGCATCCAGGAGTGGCTGGAGGAGGGGGACAGAAACAAAGAAGCAAGTTTCCTACTTTGTACAAGTTTGGAAAGAGCTAATTTTCCACTTCAATGTTGAAAATAGATATTTTTTGTAAGGGTGCAGCCGCTTCCTCATAAGTAGGTGGCTGTCTAGGATAATGCAATTGACTCCAGCTCAGTGTGGCCTCTTTCAAAGCCTAGCCAATTTATTTTGACAAAGAAGCAGAGCCGCCCAGGTCATATTATGCAGACAAAGAGGGATTTTCAAAAATCCTGACCTCCACTCACCCTTCTTTCCCTGATATCACAAAGCAATCGCCTATAAAGTGCACACTACTTTCCCTCTCATACACACACACACACCACAACAGTTATTCTGCATGACTAAAGGAAGCTATGCATATCAACGAGATTCAGGCCAAAAAGCCACAGCTGGGCCGAGGCCAGTGATGTTTTAACTCTCCATTTCCTTTTCAGTCTGTCACAATCTATCACCCACAATCGCCCTCACTGTGCCGCTCAGCATGCTGTACCTCATCCCAGCGATATCAATACAAACATAAACAGTGGCTATAGTCATCACTAGCATGACTGCAGAGTGTGTCAGTTATGGATTTGCTCCAGAGTAGGAGAAAAGAGACATAAATCCCAGTGAATCTGTGTCAGCGAGACAGAGGAACTCTTGCAGGAGACGCAGCAAAACAAAAGATGTCACCAGTGATAAAAGCAATGGGGGGCAACTGATGACGGCCTAAAAGAGACGAGGCAGTAAATGCTTTCACTTTCCTGGACTAGAGAATATAGTTTTGTACAGAAGCAAGTTTAACCCCTTGAAAGATGTACATCAAGGACAGGAGTCTCCATGGCAACTAAGAAAAGCTTGAGAGAAAAGGCATGGTATAGCAATAACCAAGGACTGTCTGTGTGTGCATGTGAGAATGAGACTTAAAGTACACTTCTGACAAAAATATTACACAATGCAGCAGCACAAAACCATGCCTTTTCCAAGCTGGTTCGGGGATTTACATGTTCAGTTGGTGATGCTTGCAAATGGCAACCAGTGGCTCACGGTGCATTCACATGCTCCTTGGATGGTCCCATTGTCCGAGTTGTGAAGCTGTTCTTCTGACTTAAGTGTATGTTCATGTGCTATTAAGTTGGAATGTGGAATCAACATGGATGCTACTACAAACATATGTTGGATAAGCATTATCAGAGCATATAAACAACACTCAGACATTTAGTTCACTCTAAACAGACAGCAAACCATTATAACCATATTACAAATTAGCAAAATATGTATATGCAATACGTGATTTTTCATAAATCAAAGTTCTGTATACTTCTTTATGTCCCATGTACACTTTATTTCTCTTTTTGCAATAAAGATTTAAGGAAGAAAAAAAGATTCTGATTATTCTGACACCACGTGAATGCACCATCAATCACTGCCCCCCCCTCCCTTTCCAAGCATGCAAGAGAAGCTAGTGGACGATACGATCTGTCGGCCCTTGTGCTAAATAATATGTTTGGGCCATCCATCTTTTCTTACTTCGTATAAATCAGTCGACTACTACTTATACTTCTTCCATCCTTCTTCTTCGTATGCATTATGGCTACAGTAGAAACATGGCGTCGCGACATGGCGAGGTCAATGTAAGAGGACAGAAATAGATGGACAGAAATAGGTCATTCTAAGATAATAAAAACATAATGTTTTACATAAAGTTATTTATACACCACTGAAAACATAGCTATGTATATTACAATACATTTCTGTTAATAGATCCTCCTAAATGTTACACACTGGACCTTAAACCAGCAACCTCCAAGTTGTTTGTGATTAATGTACCTAAATGACACAAAACACTTTTAGAAGCTGTGCTGATATTCAAGCAATATTATCATTGAACAATACACTGAGCTCTCAGTTTGTGAATCATTGAGATGTCAGTGCAGTGTAATAAGCAGGCAGCATGTATGCCTGAGTGCAACAAGTGTGATTATGCATGAAATTGAAAACACTGTTATTGCCACGTGATCATTTTGCATCCCGCACGCTCCACTTCAAAAAAAAAAAAAAACATCTTAGAAATAATATGCAGTCAACTGCGTCCTGGAAGAAACAATATGGTTACGGTTCATGAGGAAACTCTTTCCGAACAGCGTGGAACAACCTGACAGCTAAAGTGATGACCGCTGAATAAATATTGTCTGAAGTTAATGTTCTCCAACAGACTCGAACACATGTACAGGCGAGCAGAGAAACGCACAAACAGGAAATCACAGTCCAATTACAGAGCTTTCTATTTGACACACTCCGGTTTGACAGGGCCCGTCCTTTCTCTCCATTTGTCTTTCTCACTTCTTTTCCTTAACACCTTCCTCGTATTTCCTTCCCACTTCTCGGTTCGTCAGAGAAAATTAGAAATGCAGGAACACATTGTCACAGTAGGCTGCTTCCACCTCCGCTCACACTTCTAACATGGACAAGCATGGGCGAGTTCAGCGTTGTGGCTAAAACTGGGCGACGCCTGACTGTGGACAAACTGATTTTTTTTTATCAAAATGGCAAAATTGCCCAAGAAATTAACAAACCATTAAAATACATACTAGAGTTTTTGCAAGTTTTAGCCCTTTTAATGGAAATAACATGTATTTTCCATTATTCCCAACCACTTTTCAAAGCATAGACGATTGATTTCACACCTTCCAGACAGGCTCGGGTTTCTATTTTATTTCAGTACAGTATGAAAATCCACTCACAGAAACTTGCTTATGCTTTAGCATGCTCTGCCGTTCCTTTTCATGGCATCAGTTTGTCTCACTTTTTTAATAGAAACAAACAGAGCTGAAGAGTCATTGAATTGATTCAATAAAAACAATAAAAAACATTCAAGTAAATAATAAATTGACAGGAAAACAATCTGCAACTATTTTGATTATCCATTCATGCCATTTTTCAAGCACAAATGTCAATTTTTTCCCTGGTTTTAGCTTCTCAGATAAGAAGATGTGCTCTTTATTTCTGTTTTATATCGACGTAAACTTAAAGTCATCTTGGGCTTTAGGGAGTTTGATGAGCATTTCTTTACTTTCTGCAAGTTCGCAGGCCGGACCAGTCGAAAAAATAATCAACAGATTACGTGATTAGCTAAATAATCTGTAGTTATAGTCTGCAGCCCTATAAAAAAGAAATATGACATTCACGTAATTTTTAGATATTTTCTAATCTTAGAGAAGGATTAACTCAAGTTTAAATTTTGGATTTCTGTCTGTAAACCAACTGCTTTGCACATCCACATAAAACAAAAACACTTTTCTCATTGAGGATGCATATGCTGCATGTATAATGCATGAACAGTTGTGATTAATGTAAGTCTAGAGGGGATCGTTTCGCTCTGCAGCAGGCCCGTGCTGTGCTGTGCGCTGAAAGGGTGGAAGCTTCTCATCAGCCGACCAGGCCGCCTGGTGGTATTACCCTGACTCCTGCTGGTCTCTTTCTCCATGGTCAGGAGACGCCAGGCTACAAATGACAGTGTCCGGGGGTCTGATTGCAGAGCCAGAGAGGCAGGGCTGCAGCTGCTGCTACTGAAGTGTCAGCCATGATTGTTATCAGAGGGGTCCAATGCTCATTTTGGCCCGTATGTAGCTGCTGACCAGCCATTCAGTTGCCACTTGTCACATACACACATATACAGGGCTCACACATACACACACCTTGGCATAGTTTGTAGTTTTGATGAACCATTGTGTGAGCAGTTTCTGCTCCACCAGGGCGCCAGACCTCCAGGAGCGACCATTTTCATCCACCTGCTCATCAGCCAGCACTGTTTGATCAACAGGGTCCCAGTTCACCACAGCCTAGACAACACACACACACACACACACACACACACACACACACACACACACACACACACACACACACACACACACACACACACACACACACACACACACACACACACACACACACACACACACACACACACACACACACACACAATGAAAAAGCAGAGCTTAGGAAGTAGCTTGGATTTAATAGACAGACCAAAGGCTTATTTTCGGGTGGTCCCATTTCATTAAACATAATCAAAGGGCTTCTTCCAAGGTCTCTTCTTTTCACTTCATTTATTTTCTTCTAACAGTAACAGTTGAGCTGCCTCAATCATTTCTGTAACTGTCAGGGACCCCATACCAAAACCAATCATATTATTCCTTTCCAAGGAAAACCAGGATAAACATTTTAGGCCATTCCTACCTCTTTCTGATATGCCAGTCCTGCTTCAAACAGCTTGATGAACAGATACTGTGTCCACCTGTAGTAGTCTGGAAGACAAGTGGTCACTTCCTGTCAGGAAAAGCCGGGGTCAGCCATGCAAATGCACAAAAGAGCGAACCAGTCCTAAAAGCTGCCCAATTCTCTGTGTGAGTTCTTCTTCAGTTCCTACTCACCCGGTCCCAGCTGAAGCAAAGGCCAAGGCTGTCCAGCTGCTCCCGCATGGACTGGATATTCCTGAAGAGACGACATACAGCAACGTTAAGGTATGTATAAACGATGAATGGTCAGAAGAACAGCTGTGATACTTAATGTACCGTTTAGTCCACTCCTCTGGGTCGAGGCTTCTCTCAATGGCTGCGTTTTCGGCTGGAAGTCCAAAAGCATCCCAACCCATCGGATTCAACACCTGTGGATGCAGTTAGGGGTTCTGTATTACTGGGGAAATCATTCATGATTCAAAAGTAAATTAATAAAATTTTGAGAATTAATTAATTTTAAGTCATTTATCATGCAAAAAATACCATGATGCTATGATATGGTTTAAACTTGTTAAAGATTGTAAAAACTACATGTACTCCTTTTTTCATTGGAAAATCCATAATATAAATATTCTAATATTTTTCTTAATCTGCTGGACACAATGTTTCCGATGTTCACTGAAAGGTTCATTATCAGTCTTTGTTCACTTGAGGCTTCAGGTTGCATGTTGGACCATGTTGTTTTTGTATGTCAGAAAATCATCTCGTACATCCACGTGTTAAACTTTTAGATTTGAAGGTTTGCAGAGAGCAACTTTCCCCCTTTCGCAGATGTATGTGAAAACTAGTGTCAAATTAAAGCTCAAACATCCAAGTGAAGTATCAACCGGAAAAAAATTTTTTTTAGTGGTGGATGACTTTAAAAGACACAAGGGATAATATTTGATCTGTGACGAGAGGATTTGTGCAAACAGCAGCTGTAAAATCAAAAATATTCCATTGCAGGTAATTTATTCAGCATAATAGCATTGGGTCCGCTTTCCCTAACTTCAGCACGTTGACCCCTATATGATAATGTGTTGCTCCCTGCTGTTAGCTCAACTTCATTACACACTGTGGTTAATGCATGCCGACTAACAGCAATTTTCATGTAACTGCAGCTGTTATATAATGTAAAAAGCCACAAGGTTAAGCTTTGATGGGAAAATCAGGATGTGACAGCTTCAATCTAGCCAGCCTGATGCAAATTATTTGTTTTACATACAATTTCCTCAACATCATCACAATTTGTCACATTTCCTCTCTGTCTGCTTTCTCCCTCCAATCTCTGCACCTTATATCCACGTCCATCTTAGAGCCCCAATCTAACATACACCCTCCTTGACATAAATTATTGTCGACTCCAGACAACTCATCTCTTTTTCCCTTTAGCTCTTCGGTCTCTTTTTTCTGCTTACTGAAAGAGAAATGAGATGAAAGCACAGGAGTGGAAGGCGTGAGTAAAGTAGAGGAGAAGCGGAGTGACAAGGAGTCGAGGACTGGAGAGGATCATTGCACGGACTCTAACGGGTCTGATGTTTCAGACGGATTGGTATCCTTGGTAACTGCATGGGCCTCATTTGTAAAGCTGAGTGCTGGATGGTATTAGGCTAAGAGCGCTCAGCACAGCGGACCACTTTGACTGCTCAGGAGGGATACAGACATACAGAGAATGAGGCATAAGCCAAAGATAGCCCATGTAAATAACAAAGCAGAATAAAAAAATGTGCCTCATTAAGATGGATATGCTACTACGTTGTTTATTCAGTGTAAATACTCCATTAAAGTCAAACAGTCCTCATGAGGGGGTGTTACAGGGACCGTCTGTGATGGACAGGCTGCAGTAGTGAGATCAATTCCCGAAGTTCAAAGAGAGGCGGCAGAGGCAAATTATATTTTTCCTGCTAATAGCTTCAGCTCCATCTATCCATATGTCCACACAAAGCGCGAATACTAGTCCGAATCTTTACTAACCTGTTATCACGGAGGCTTACAGCACATGTCGGTGCATGAGTGACAAGACGCAGTGGAAGATGGACATGGGAGTCTGTGTAGGCACATTTTATGACAATCTGTCCACTGTAACTAGGAGTAAGTCAGTGCCAACCTGAGACAGATACATCAATCCACAGCTCCAGGCTCCTCACGCTGACAACAAGAAGGACGAAGAGTGTTGGGAGACTGATTTTGTGAATGTGGAGCCACTCGGCTACATGCAAGTGTCAACCCACACAGTTCCATGGAGAAGCTCACCCCATCTGTGGCAGCACTGATAGGCAACTCCAGCTTTTGTCTAATCACACTAATTATCATCCTCTTACGTCTTGTTCATTGGACAGCTTATTCCATGACTAAACAACTTTTGCCATTTAAGATGCACACTTCTACACAGGCAGTCATGCTCACAAGCAACTACAGAAGAAAGGAGAGCACGACTTACATCTATAAAAAGGTTTATTTCACCCAAAATATAGAAATACATTTCCTCATTTACTGTAATTACATTTACTCATGTACTGCTTTAGTGACATCTAACAGATGCAGATAGTTTTGGTTTAAAGGTATAGTCTGACATTTTGGGAAAGACGGTTATTCACTTTAATACTGCTGAGTTTGAAGAGAAGACTGATACCACTCTCATGTCTCTACTGTAAATATTTAGCTACTGCCAGCAGGTGGTAAGCTTAGCTTAGCATAAAGACTGGAAACCGGGGGGGAAACAGCTAGCCAGCCTCTGATCAACGGTAACAAAATCCACCTATAGCTCCAAACCTCTACAGCTCACTAATTAAAGGGAGAGTAAGTGATTCAGTAGAAGTATTGTTGATATTTGAACTCAACTGGCAAACAAATACTTCCCTTCAGTGCCTCTTCAGAAGCTCTGCCCACCAAATCACCTTTCACCTTTGCCTGGTTATATAACTTTATATATACATATAACGTCTCTGTTTATAGTCTTCAGACCGTTTCCTCTTTGGCCGTTTCTCAGCCATCTCTCCTTCTTCACAATGCCTGGAGTTTGGCACACTCAAATGTGCCGGTGTATAAAATTTTACCCATTGCCCCTCCTCCCCAACGTCTCTTTCCAAAAGTCTTCTGATGACAGCGTGGTCTGTCGATTATTCAGTTTCCATAAGTACTATAAAAAATAACAAGTTTTGTGCCACCTGTTATTGCCCTTCCAGCACCTAGCTGAGCCTTTTCGCAAGGTGAGCTGTGGACACTTACATATTTTCCTTTTCTAATTGTACAGTGATCAAATTACATAAATTGACAGTATGGACTTTTAATGAACTAATCAGGAACTATCATGATTTTGGTCTATTGGTACGAGGTAGAAAACCAGGAAAATTGAGCCTGGGTATTGTTAAAATATTTTATGAGAAAAAAAGAACAGAGTTTCACACATGAAATACCCCTTATAAGCCAGAAAATAGCTTTAAGGTGGGACAATCAAGTGTGCCTTCTTTAATTAACTAGTAAGTAGACTGTGTGCATACAGCAGAACAAGGTTCGCTTTCTGACGGATGATGAGATAAGGTACACTCCTGGGAAGGAAGTAGTTGCCAGTCATGTGAAACCATTATTCTGTTCGGGGTCCAGGGAGACCAGACAGAAGCAGAAGGGATTCTCTCTACAGGCGAGGGAGATACACAAAACCTAGTGTAGTAGTGTGTAGTTTACTGAGGGAGCATGATCCACCTGACACACTGGTCACAGCTTCATCAGCATCAGTCATTTACTGGAGTCAGAGCGCTCTGGAGAGAAACAGAGTGCTGAATATCGACTGCAGTGCTTAGATCTGAAACAGTTGAGTCAATAACAAACTAGAGTGCTTGTGATCAAGACTAATTACATTTTACCTTATTTACAGCTATTTATAACTGGAAAAAGGAGATCTGGAAAAAGGAGATGTGGAAAATAAAAAATACAAACCCCCTTGTCACTTTGTAAGAACTAGAACATAATTTCCTTGCTTTTCAGCTGAATTAATTTTCTGATTTATCTGACATTTATTTTGAAACAAAACAAAATACCAAGTTTCCTTAGCTCAAAGAGATCATGGACTCATTCAATCTAACAATAAATTCAGCTTTTGCCCAACAACATAAAAAGGATGACGCATTCAATAATAGGTCATTATTGCACATAACAGCTGGAGACAAATGAATATTGGCTTTATCAAAAAAAAATAGTAAAAGAAAATAGTAGACTCAATTTATATTATCTAAATAAGTCTACTAAAGCAGTGTATGTGGCGTGCAAATGTACACTGTATTAGAAATCAATACAATACAGTAGAAACCAAATACATGCAACACAGAAAAATCTAATTACTCGCTTCCAGGATAGTGTAAACTTTGGTTATATAATTGAAAGGTGGTGGCGCCAGGAGGTACTTTTAATCTACTAATGGCACTTACATTAATGCTTTTGTTACTACACTGCCTAAAAGGACTTTGACTATATATCATATAGTGAGTAAAGAGATATGCAACATCACACTTGAGTGCAAGTGTAAACGGAGGCTCCAGCAGTGCAAACAGAAAAAAATAAATGAATTGTTGTGTACATGGAGTGATGTTGATCAGGGACAATTAAGCCACAGAAAAGGATTAGAAACTATAAAGTAAACCCAGGCATAATTAAAAGTTAAAAGCTTTGAGTCATAATTAGCTTATTCTCAAAAAGGGTGATAAGGTATATTTATTTTTGCCCAAGAACAGTTGAATCAATATTTGTGAGCTCACACAACTACACCTTTTCTAATAACTCTCTTTTACTCTTTAATTTAGAAACTGGAAATAACTCTCTAACCTGTGTAATATCACTGGTGAAAACAATCCTCACAGACAATGAAAAGGAAATTTATTCTTTTGATACATAAAATATCTGTGAGCTCTTACACCAACATTTGGGTTTCGAGAATGAAAGAACTTGAGGGTGTAGGACTTATTGACTTTTTCATGTCACTATTTAGTTTTCTTTCTAGTTTTAGGAAAGAGGGGTAAATGAATTATGAAAAAGTGCCTTCAACCTTTAAGCTGTTCTTATGAAAGGAGACCATTGGTAAGTTGGTCGATATTTACAGTAAAGCTTTACAGGCCTTTTTCAGAACAGACATTTGGACATGTGAAAATGGAAAACAACAGGTGTTACTAATAACATTAACTATGAGTCTACTGTATTCATGTGACCCAGCAAGCCGTGACAGTGAGCCAGCACGCACAATACCAACTACTCTGAAACTGAAGCAGATAAATGGAATTCAGACATCAGTCATTTTATTATGCACACCTCTGCTTTTCTTACTATGACATGTCAAAATGTCTTGTGTGAAAAGGGCCTTTCACTCATGTACTTTGTTTTCTAAGAGCTAGGCATATTGCATATTTAATGGCAGTGCAAACTTTATTGTTTTGCTTGTCTCAGGGAGGATAGTTTAACAAAAGCAGACATACCTGATGGTCTCTCATTCTCTGGAAGTGGCCAATAGTGTCACTGATGGTGTACACTCGTACGTGGCCCATGTGCAGTCGCCCCGACGGGTATGGAAACATGGAGAGGACATAAAACTTCTTCTTGTTGGAACCCTGGGATAAACAATAGTCATTTTAATGTACAGGGCTGTAAGAAAACACCACACAACATGATTTAATTCCTGACAGTCTTCGATAATAGGCTTCTAAATAAGTCTACTATAAAAGACAGGAATAATAACTCTTTGCTGACTGACCTCCATATTACTGTACGAGGCTCTAATGGAGCCTGATTATAGTGTCAGAATCTGAACTGCGGCAGTACTGATTATGGATGGTTTACACTCACAACACTGTTACCAAGGCAACACAGTAAGTACGGGTTACACCCAGCTATACATGATTACAGGAAACCTGAGTCATGAATTTTTCAATAAATTAATTAGGACCAGGGCTGTCACGAATGCACTTAATCACTGTCAGCCTGTCCCAGACGGCCGTACGATCAGACCATTAGGATATATAATCAGCTCTGGGTGTGGGATGAGCTACCAGGGCCAGATCCAGTAATAGCTGGAAAACAAGTGGAAAGAGGCTTCCAGTGTATACATACGCAGATTTGTCCAGATAGAAGAGTACAGCAAGAGCTGGCTGGTGCAACCTATGGATGCCAACATTTATTTTACTCATTCAACAGACAGACTGTTTACACAGTATGACTGTCAAAAACGAGCAGATCAAAAGGACAGCACTTTAGAAAATGTACATGACTCATAGAAATACAATTACATGCACATCAGGATCCTGTTCAGTTCACTGGGCAATATGGCCAAAAATGTTATCATCATAAAACATTTCATACCATTCAATATCAATAATTATCACAATAAATGTAAAATCTTTTTTAAGTTTAAGTTTCTTTATGGTCTGAACATGACAAACATTTGAGCAAAACAAGTGGATCACTTCACAAATCTGAGGTAGAACATCCAAAACAATTCTGATAAAATCTTTTTTCAACAATTATAATTAGGAAACCTTTTTTTCAGTACCTTTTCCTCAACAAAATAAATATCTTAAAAGAAAAAATAAGTGCTAATTTGTGATTCAAATGAATAAAATCAAACATTTATTGGCAATACATTAAACATTTGTTATATTTTTAAAGAGGAAAATTAGATTGCGATAATTATCATTATTGTTTTATTGCCCAGCGTTACACAGAACATGAGAAACGTGGTTATTCACATCCCCATAAACATGATCAGAACACGATCCAGCTTTCTGATTGTCTGCATGCAGGTGTGTCTCAACTTGGCCTTGGCAATCACATATACAACAAATGTTCAACAAAAAAACAATTTGATTTAGTTCATTTGAATCATGAACAAATAAGCACTTTTATTCCTATTAAGATATGTATTCTGTTGAGGAAAATGACTGAAAAAAGATTTCACTTAATTTTACTTATGCATATATGTTGAAAAAAATATTTTAATTGTTTTGAATGTTCTACTTCAGATTTTTTAAGTGATCCACTGTTTGGCTTCAAGTGTTTGTCATGTTTTGGCCATAAAGACAAAGTTTAAAACCAAAATTAACCATCTGGTTTCTTTAACTTTCATTCAGGAGCAAAAATCAGTCTTTATACTTGAAAGAAATAATAATTTTAAATGTATCCTCATAATTATCGATATTGAATGATGTGACATTTTTTACTGTGATAACATTTTTGGCCATATCGCCCAGGCCTAGTCTCAACCCAACATGTCATCAACTCATTTCTGAAGTTACCTCAGCAGTTGAGGGTGAAGACATTTTTTGGTCTCTCATCAACAGAAAATTAATCTGCAACTACTTTGATAATCACATAATGGTTCAGGTCAATTTCTCAGTCTCTTCTGCTTCTCAAATGTGAGGATTTGCTGTGTTTCATATCATTGCAAACTGAATCTCTTTTGTTTGGACAAAACCAGATATATCGTGTCTTTCGGGGTACTCCAGTTAGCATATCAAATTTTCTCCAGGACAGGGTTAGACACCAGCACATGACATCCACAGGCCGTAGATGCTAGTGCGCATGTGATGTGAACGCACTCACAGATGTGCTTGGCCATTTGGATTTTCATAATGACACCAGGCTAAAGACTTTAAGGAACTGAAGGCCTTCTTACTTCCTCCATCGCATCCTGTTGCCACTGGGCCATAATTCGTGGGTGCCACCATTCTTCCACTCTGCGTCGGGTCTCTGTTCGATAGTCCTTCTCCCACACTCCTGTCTTACTGAACAGGGTGCGGGTGCTGGGGGACAGGAGGCGAGGTACTGGGCTCAGGAGAGCACCCCTGGTCTGGGCACACCAGCCAACAGTGAGAGCCAGCCTTCTCACCGACGCCTGCATGGTTCTGTCACCTAAAACAGGGACAGATACGGTGAGCCAGCAGGCAGATGGACAGGATGGAGGTGCTGTGGGTAAATTAATTAAGTTCTGGGGCTTCTCATCTAGCGGGGGGTAGGGGCTACAGTTAACTACAAAAAGACATGGACCATCAGATTAACTTAATTAAATTAATATTACAATATTAATAAGAAAGCTCATATAAAATGATCTAGTTGATGTACTGCTAAAATGATTATATTATAATGGATTTATCAATTGTCAGGAAAGAATCCCAAACATTTGCTGGTTTCAGCTTCTCAAATGTGAGGACTGTCTCTGCTTCACATCACAGTAAACTGAGTATCTTTTTATTTTGGGTCCAGAAAAACAAATAATTTAGTGACATTGGAAAACTCTTTGGGGAAATTGTGTTTTTACTGACACAAGATCAATCAATATTTAGCAGATTGATCAATAATGAAAATAACTGTTAGCCGCAGCACTAAATTGCTGTTCAAAACTGTGTGCCACTGTTTAACAGAAAACACTTTTTACACAGGAACAACTCAATTTGTCAGTATTTAATTATAATCTGGGGATCAATCATTTAAAGGACCGAATTCTGTCAAATTGACATGATCATATCATCAGGATACAATTCAACTGAAAGTTTAAAAAAATATATTATATTAGAGCAGCAAATGTAAATGTAAAGCTTCTTAAATGTAAATTTAGTTTCTGGTTTCTTCACTACTCTAGACCAAACAGCTAATCAATTAATCGAGAATATAGTCGACAATGAAAAGAATGGTTAGGTGTGGCCCTAGATTATACAAAAGTGAATTATCATCCACAACTAAGACATCTGGGTTACTACTGTGATTCAGCATTTTCACCTTCAGGTTTCTTTTCAGCCCGTTTAAACATTAGACATACATGTTTGATTGACGCTTTTACACATGTCTCCAAACAAAGGAGAAGGGGACCTAACCCGATGAAAATCAAGGTTTATATGGGTCAAATGCCCCTGTGTGAGCACACAGGGTAGTATCTAATCCCAGTGTCTACAAGCCAGACACGGTCACTCACTGCATGGTACACCAGGCATGGAAAAAGTCCATTCTAGTCACAACATTTTATCCTCAGAAATTCTTCCCCAATGGGATGACAATGACCCCTCACTATTTCCTTGCATTCAAATCACTGAAAATGCAACATTGCACTTCTTCAACAATCGGCACATACGGTTTCAGATGTTTTGAGTTTATTTGAGTGAACAGCAAATGCAAGTCCACCTGCTGAGAACAGAGAGAATGATGGCTCGGCTCTGCAGCTGTTTCACAGTCTGTGTTCATTGCGGCACGTCACTCACACAACAGCACGATTTTGTGAAATAAAGAGGTTTAATGCAGCGAGATGCGATCATGCTCTGCCTCACTCTGAGGATCTGGACAGGCTGTTCTTGTTAAACCGGCTGCCTGCTCAGATGTGAGAATGACATTTTAAATCAAGTGATTTGCAGTTATTCACTGATGTCTCTGCCTCGAATGAGCCTCCTAGTTTTGACATACTTTTTTTGCATCCAGGATGTTAACTACTTTGTTTTATGTTAACCGCCTCATCACCTGGATGGACGTTCCAGCTTCCAGAATATTTTCCTCAAGTTTTGTGATCACCTGTAGATAGAAAGGACGAAATATTGCATTATATATATATCATTCAGACGGTTGAGCTACTTCAAAAAGGTTTTATTCTCTTTTGCATGAACACACAGCAGTTAGGCTAGAGTTCCCTGTGGCTTAATGTAGGTCAGACAGTCAAGTGCATGTAAGAAAAAAACTAACTAAGAAAAAAACTTGACCTAAATGTCTACACCACACACGAACGTGCGCATGCACGCACACACACACACACACACACAGACATGTATATAAACACAGTTTCCAAGGTAACCTGAGATATCCGTACAGTGTCTGCCTTCTTGGCAGCGGAGGACAACTGCTGCTAACCTGACCCTTCAAGAGAATATTTTCACAGCAGTGACGCATCTGGATCCCAGACAGCGAGACCCTTTATAGCTGCTGAGTGGAAGAAGTGATAATCTGCACACCGTGACACTGAGGCTGAAATGGAAAGAAATTGTGACAAAAGTTGTAGAGAACTCTTCTAAAAGACTGTTCTATATATGGTATTATGTTAAGAGAACACAAGATTATTGAGGAGATAGAGCTCGGTGCAGAGGTTGGGGAAACAAATGTAGACCATTAGGAAAGTGACCCGCGCAGGTTTTCAAAGCTACACATGTAAAAGATAAAATCATTTTCACCAGCAGAGCACAAGACGCATCATGAAAGAGAATTCAGTACATGTTGTAGCTTCGAAAACAAGATATTTTGAAGGTAAACAGTATCACTCAACTACAACAAACATCGTTTGGTAAGAACGTGACCAGCCTGGAGGATTTACTGACCGCTGAGGACAGATCTTTTGGGGATAACTCTGAGCTTTTTTCCACCAAATGAGTGCAAAGCCAGCGTAAAACCAGCAAAGAGTGTTCCTCTCCTCCACCCACCTGCTTGTGGGAATGTATTTTTCACTAAATTCTCTCGGGTATAACCTAAGCATCTCAGCGGCCAACGCTCCTCCCTCAGGCTGAGACGAGCACTCAAGGTTGTGTGCATCTCTGAGGGTGCAAGTGAGTAGGCTGAAGCGAGAGACTGAGAAAATGTTTCTATGGTGACTGAGCGTCTCCTGGAAAGAGTGACTGCAAACTTCTGACGGCAACAAGCTGGCTGCGCCGCGTGAGCAGATGCAGCCTAGGAAGGCAATGCTTCATCTGAAGACGTGTAGATATTGGCATGTCTAGGGCCTGGTTTCAAATTGGCCGTTGGCCTTGACGTTTGGTCAAATTCTTTATGTTGCTAAACTAGTTCTAGATGAGATTTAAATCCAAATCTTGCTCATTTTAGGCTCAATCTTCTTCACCCAATAACCCTGTATGGCTGATTTCTATTAAGACAAAATAGGGCTGTGCAATAAAACAATAATGATAATTATCACTACATAACTTTCCTCAATAACAATATAACAAATGTTTGATTACATTCATTTTAATCATAATCATATGAATCATGAATTAATTAGCAATTTTATATTAATATATTTATATTAAGATACTTAATTTGTTGAGGAAAAATTATGAATTTTGCTTAAGCATATTTGTTGAAAAAAGATTTTATCATAATTGTTTTTAATGTTATACCTCAGATTTGTTAAGTGAGCCACTGTTTGGCATCAAGTGTTTAAAATTTACCATAAAGAATAGTTTTAAACCACAATTAACCATCTGGTTTCTTCAACTTTTACTCAGGAGCAAAAATTAGCCAGTAAATTTGAAAGAAACAATGATTTGACAATTGTCCTGATAATTATCGCTATATTGAATGGTATGAAATTTTTTAGCATGATAACATTTTAGGCCACATCGCCCAGCCCCAAGACAAAATTAAGCACTGATGCAGTTTAGAGGTTTGGCTTTGAGAAGTTGTATTTATTAGTTATAGAAAATGGGATTTGGAGAAAAAGCTTGTTTATATTTCCTCTAAAAGTGTAGATAAAAAATATTTTGTGCCATACTTTTATATAAAATGATCATGATATGTCATTAATCGCATATCACAATCATATTATATTATAATATCCATCTCAGGGAAAGTAAAATCAGCCATGAGTGCCTGCTTGGCCATGATGATGATGGAATGATACGCCATTTAAAACAATTAAGAAATAAATCAAATCAACAACAATTTCGATAAGCCGATCACCTAATTTTTCAAGAAATAAATCCCTCTTTTCTTAAATGAGTGGATTTGCTGCTTTGGTCTGTGCAGGTTCAATACACTTAACAGTTTTCCGCTATTTTCTGACATTTTAAAGAAAACGATAACTTCACAATCAAGAGGTAATAGATAGCTAAATAAGTATTGATGATAATTATTAGTTGCATCCCTAATATAATACCCCTTGCTTGATCCACTGGCCATCTGCACGTCAATATTTGTTCAAACAAATTGGTATATGGTTTTCTCAAAACAGCCCAGCTCCGTTTACATAATATACACTGGTCACAAAGCTTATTAAATTGTTTGCTAATCAATTTACGTTGCGTTGTTTGCAGAATAAGTCAATTTTATATTAAATGGCGGTGTCAAGCATTCAAAGGGAAAACCACAAGACACCTTCACCTCAAATACAGTGAAGAACACATAACCAAGTAACCACAAATTAAATGCAACGCAATTTTAACTTCTCAACACTTGACTGTGTCTTCAGCTTCAGCTGTAGCTTTCCTGATAAAGCCTACAGGACAGCGATACTTTTAAACCCTCCTTTCTGCTCGCATGGCCAGTGTGATATTGGTTTATTTCATAAACGTATCCCCCCGGTCTCCACACAGCAGAGCAGCCGGTCATTGTTATTTATTTATTTTTTGTTAGCAACAAATAAAAGTCTCATCAAACCCCTGGTTATACCTGCGTATGGCAGCAAAGCGACCTTACATGTTTTATTTCATGTCTGCAGGCTCAGACCGCCTGCTGGCTGCACACAAGCTGGAAGATGAAACAGAGCTACTCTTCAGTTTGACGCTTCTTACCGTTTTATCTCCACGTCCTTTATTTCAGCCTTATGGTCCTAATGAGATAACTTCAATAATCCATGTTATATGTGTCATACCCAGCTTTTAAATACGCTGTAAATCACCTATTTCCCTGGATCACGACTTCACCATAGGCGCCGCCATCTTGGATTTCAATAAACTTTATTAACACGGCTCATGTCGACAAACAGAAAGTCGTTTAAAAACAAGGACTCTTGTTTCAATATCAGCTTTACCTCTACATTTGACATCTTGTTGATTTTAGATACTGTATGTGTGTGTGTGTGTGTGTGTGTGTGTGTGTGTGTGTGTGTGTGTGTGTGTGTGTGTGCGTGTGTGTGTGTGGGTGGGAGGGTGGTTGACTGTGTGGGTGGACATGTAATTGTGCATGTGTGCGTGCCTAAATGTCTGATTGCCAGAGCTTCATCATTGATTTCAGTATTGATGGCTCTGCTTGTTACCTTAGCAACCCTGTAATCGCCTCCTCCTTATTATTTGTGATTTTTCATTAACAAAACCCAATCAAATTGATTTATTCCAGTAAAATTACTGCCCGCAGCTATGCAGACAATTGCTTTCTACAGCTGAAACACACAGTATATATAAATTAAACAGAACAAATGACATTCCTTGTCAAGAGTCTCAGTTTTATTTGTAATTCTGTTTAATCTTCCACTCGTAGAAACTCTTTATAAAATGTTTTTACTAGTGTCCTTATTGATGGTGAATAAGTGATTTACAGATGATTTATATCAGTTAATAATAAGAACAACATTTGGGTTGCCAGGTTGTGAAAAATGGTGTCATTTCTAAATTGTAACAGTGCAGTTATATGTTTGTAGTGCATTAAGTTTATTAATAAATTAATTTTGGTCCAGATGCTCTGCAGCCTTCTGCAGACAATATGTGGTCAAATGTCACTGCAGTTTTCTTTTAGCTCTAACTCTTTCTCTATTGTTTAAACCTCTTTTATCTTCTGGGGCCAAATTTCATTTCATTTTCGTATTTACCAAAGTAAATCAACTCAAATCATAATCCCACAGAAGAATATGACATAAAACATGGCTGAAATAATTCCATGACACAAATGTAATGCCAGCAGCCCTACAAGTATCTTCAGGAGGGGCTTTCATTATGCGTGATTTCTGGGAATTCTTTGATGCCAACCTTTCAGCGTAAAGTGATTGCTGACTGTCACATCACAGAGCTCAGAGGCCCTGAGGAGGTAGATGAAGAGTAGGAGGGGGAGGCAGTGTCTCCTCGTCTCAGCTTCTTTTCTGCGAGCTCTCCCTGTGGCTCTCACCTTTGATCTGATGTGCAGACAGAAGCACTGAAGGAGGGAGGAAGTCAGTGGGAAGAGAAGAAGGAGGGTAGGTATCATTAGTAGGAGATTGAGAGCGTTCCTCAGCCTGACGTCAGAGAGCTAGACCTGGGGCTCTGCTCCGGCCTGCAGTCGTATATCAGAGTTAAATGGGCGCCTCCACTGAGGGCACAACAGGATGTTGCTGAAGAGGAGGAATGAGAGGGGGAAATGGGTTTATGACATAGTTGAGACATTGACTCTCCATGTAGAGCCACAGATGTGTCTGTAGATACAGAGGGAGGCTCCCTGATGAATGAACTAGATACTTCCTCATTTCATTGAGGACTTCAGGTACTAGTGAATGGTGTTTTATTATTTGTTCAAAATTGAAATTCTTGGTGAAATACTGCAAAAAAATAATGACAAATTCCAAATATATGCTCATTCCAGCTCAGTTTCATTTTGATGCCCCATTCTAAAATGGATATTAAATGAATAACTACTTTGTTTCACAAACGCAAGAACAGCCAAAGTATACTGTACCACCATGATGGATGAAAAAGGTATACTAAGGAGGTTAGCTTGAACTTGAAGGTCACTTTTCTGGTCAGCATCAGTGAAGCGCTTTTATGTTTAAAGTCAATACAACTGTTTGAACTAGACCACTTCTAAAGCAGTGAAGGGTGGAAGACACTGTGAGTATGACAGGTGTTACCTTGACTCACTAGTACACAGACACATTTCAAAGCTCACTGACTGAATCTGTATCGTTCATAGCTTGCATTCACATAACCAGTAGGTACAAAATACTGTCAGTCTCTTTGTCAATGAGGCAAAAATGATAAATACAGAAGAAGTTTTCACTGGCTGAAGAAAAAGCCCTTGAAAAAGTGGTTTTGAATTTTACGTTTTTCTCAACCTCTTAAATAATTATAACTTCATGGGTTACAATCGAAGTTAAAATTTGGAAAGTATTACTGTTTTAAAGGAATAGTTAAACCTTTTGTTTTCTTGCTGGTAATTAGATTACAAATAGATATGGGGTTGCTCCAGAGGCGTGCAACCTCTGATAAGTATAGCAATTGTAAGTCGCTTTGGATAAAAGCATCAGCTAAATGAATAAATGTAAACATAATGTAATGTAGATGAGAAGATTGTCACGTCTGCACAATGAGGCTATAGAACCAGGAGGCAGTTAGCTTAGCTTACCTGTTGGGCTTTTACGGGAGGTCATGGGTCGGACTTTTTCTTGGCTGTGCACAAAGCCACTGCACCTGGCCAAGAAATAGTGCCACTAGGTAACTCCCCGTGAAATCACAACATGTCAAGTTTACATTTCAGTTTGACTCTTAAGAAACTCTTAAGATAATTGTTACAGCACAGGCCACATTAATTGTAACATCCCTAACTTGATTCTGGCCTGGGACCTTGCGTCTTGGAAAGCAAAAAAATGTTACAACCTGATAATCTGATTCATTAGGATTATGTGATTGTGGTTTGATCATATTTTATTGCAAGTTGCCTGGAGACATCACGCTTCAACAAACAACCCTACAACGGTCAGCAGATTTTGCTTGATTTAATGTTGCTGAATCCTGATGGATTGGGCTTAGAAATTGAGACGCATACCATATATAACATTCATGGTTTGATTTCAGCCAGAGACCTGGGTTACATGTCGTACTCCGCTTCTTTCCCTGCACTTTCTGTCTGTATCTCTACTGTCGCCATCCAATAAAACAGCTTAATGACCAAAAAAATCCCATAAAAATACACATAGGTGCAAAAAAGTATGTTATTCTGTGTGCACAAAGGAAACAATAACTCTCAAGATGATTAAAAAATATGTTTTCGGGGTCTTTAAGTAATCAACTCGTGAACAAGAAGTTCTCTCCTCCTGTGAGGACTGTACTCGTTGATATTTGAATGCTACAGGTCAATATTTTATTTTTTTCAAATAATGGTCTCTAACAATGTGACATAAGAAAAAATGATGGGTATAATCTAACAGGAGCAGATGGAGGCTTGATGTCCTCAGGGAGTGTTTGAGTGAGCAAAGCCAATTTATTGCTGGAAATCTGTGGAGAAATAACACACTGAAATAAAGCATGGAATCAGTTCTGTGAAAGTCTTATCCTCTTTACAATTGCCAGCTTTGTCTGTGTTCCACATTTTACTCTAATTAACAGTGAAAACACAAACTGCATGGCATCATAATGGCAAAGCCTTTTAACAATTTTATTTTTGGTGGTATTTAAGTTGGGCATTGTGTTTGAGTCTCAGGTACAAGCGGCCTCTGTTGGTTTTCAAACAAATCACTTTGGAAAGCAACCAATCATCCTCCTTTTCCACCCACATCCGCCTCCCCATTCCCACCATGACAAACAACCCATGGTAATCACCCTCTCTTTCCCTGTTTCAGAGGACGATTGCATTTCACCAGCAGAGAACCAGATGACAAACGACCACACAGAGCAGCCGGAGCAGCAATGCCTCAGGTAGAAAGCAGATGAGGGGAGTGGGGAGTTGAGGGGCTGACTTGTCTTCACCTGTCCAAGGTGACCTTTTCGCAGTTGGGTGTGTGATTCACAATCCACATCCTCTTCAACGAGACGTAAGCCAATGGTGCCGCAGAGAAGCAATCTCACACCATCTCTGCTCCCCGACGCCGGCGAGTAGAGGGCTGATGGGTCTCCGCACGCCTCTGACTGTGCTTCAGAGAGCCGGATGAGTGTGGTGTTATTTCCAGGGCCTATTTCACGTTGACAGCCCCTTGTGTCCTTCACTTATCTGTTCCACGTGGAAGACAAAGGCCTCAGAGACAAACGTGGTGGTACAGAGGAGATGAGGAAGTTTTGATCTGAAACAAGATCTTAAAGGATCTGTGGCAAGGTGTCTGGCAGCATCACTCTCCATCCTGATCACTGCTCCATGCCTTTCACCCATTCTAGATGAAAAACCCAACAGAGAAGCTAATCTATGAGTCTTCTCTCTTGGTGCCCATCAAATTTGCCTGATTTCAGAGCAGCACCTTGGAAATGAATGTTGCTAATTAGTATACAACTCCTCATTTCTGCAGATCCGTCTGCATTCCCCTGGATGCACTCAAACCAGCTGGAAGAGATCCTGAGGTGGCAATCCCATTAAGATATAAGTGCACTGATTTTTAAAGTGACGTCTTGTCATGTCCCTGAGAAAGAATTTAATTTTTGTCTTGATGAGCATTTTAATTGCTCTCACTTAAATGTTTATATAAAAATCAGATGAGGACAAAAGCAATATGTTGTTGAAGTGAAATCACATTTACTCAAATACAGTACAGTACTAAAGCACAATTTTGAGATACTTCAGAGGCAATTATCTTGAGTGTTTCCAGTTCATGCTATACTTAATATTTGTACTCCACTACATTTCAGACACAGCTGCATATTGTTTAACTCACTTTATTTCTTTGAAGTTAGTTCAATGTGAACAGATTTTTAAAAAAAAAGATGTTTTAGGGCTTTTTGTGACTTTATTTCTGACGGGACATGTAGCGATGGGAGAGAACAGTCACCCCACCCGGATTTGAACCCCAGTCTACTGGATAAAAACATGCAACCACAATGCCAATGAGCCACGTTCATTGGCAAGCTCCACGTACTCAACCATAGTGATGGTTCTCTGTCACAGGACAGTTAAAAGAAAGGCAATGTGAGAGAGAGAGAGAGAGAGGAGACAGTGTGGACGACATGCAGTAAAGGCCCAGGGATTAGACTTCGAACGCGGGCCACTGCGGTCAGTAATGATAATCCAGTAATGTAATATAACACTGAGGACATGCTGGACATCATGCTGATAATAAGATTTGTATTTTTACTCAAGGACATTTTAATGCAGAGCTTTAATTAAGTACTTTACTTACATTGTAACATGTAAGCATTAAGTAATATATTATTTAATTTGCAGGTGCAACTTAGCTTGGTAAATGCAGCCCAAGCTAAGTTTGTCATACTTAGCTTCAAAGCCTGAATTTAGATATATCACATCCATTTCTGTATCTTATGATCACTCTGTGCCACATCTTTTTGCAGATCACTAGCATTTTCCTCCTGAGCAGGTCATATTGTTTCTCAGAAGAGACATGAGATAGAGAAGAATATTCTGATCCCTTGCAATATTGCTGGCACTGACACCAAACACGACAATGACGTTATTAGTTTTATTGTGGTTTTGCTTTACCAATCAAACAGACTCTATAGTTCCTCAACACCTCCGAGTCTAGGGAAACCGCTGTTTCGTTGCCGTGGTGATGAGTCCTGGCAGTGATTGGAGGTATGACAGGACTACTGGAGACGGGCAAGGGATTCACCTAGCTCAGATGTGAAAAAGGAGCTTGGACATGGCGGCTATAAGGATGCACATACCGAATCCTCAACTTCTAATTAGGCAAGTGGTCTGTGTGAGCCAGTGGGTCAGACTAATGGTGTCTGATCCAGTGCAGAGCTGCTAAAGGCCACTAACAGGTCCTCCTTTCAGTTTCCTGAATAAGGAGCCACATTTTGAGAAAATAAATCTTTCATACATTGTCCTTCGGCACAGGAGACTTTTATCCTTAGCCCATTTGCATTTTCACGACCAAATCAATTTACATTTTCATAGCATAATTAATGAACAAGAAAGTAATTTAAATGTTCTTGCTCTGTTTGCCACTACATTGTCTAGAGCATATCTGATGTGGAGGGACCAGCATTTGGAAACATGTGGGAGTGTTTGTGAGCACCAGAGGGATGTCTGAGTGTGCAGAAAGAGAACCGAACAACTACATGATTGTTTTAAAGCTACAAATTGCTCAGTAGAAAACACTGCTCTAATCAAACGGAAGGCAAGAGGACGAGGGCTTTCAGGTGCAAATTGAGGCCAAAGCGTCCTTTCACTTCAGCTGGCCCTCACATCAGATACACGGAGGCAGGCCTCCAGAGCAGATTACGCCATATGAAACAGCACAGAAGAAAACAATTCACACAAGTGGCATTCATATTTCCCAGCCTGCAAAGATGAAAGGGAATAATTCATCACAATTTTGCCTCTGGTCAGTGACCCAGTTCTGTCAATGGCTTATTATGTTTTCTGATGCATTATGTATACGTTGTTAAGAAGAGTATACTGATAAAAGGCATAACTTGTTCCTCATGAAAAGTCATGTCAACCTTAAAAAGTGGCAACTAGAAGCAGGACGTGTGGACAGTTAAGTGATTGACAAGTGGGGATGATTTATCCTCTCCAAGAGGAAAAGGAGAGTGGACAGGATAAGAACTGCACCTGTGAAATATGACAGAAGTAAAATAGCCTTACAGTAAATGCTACTTCTTTTTTGTTTCAAATTGTGCTATTGTACATATCGAACACTGTGCACAGGATGAGGTCCAGAGTAGACTTGTGCACATTTTCCAAAAGTGAAATATCATCTCTGAGACTGTAGATCAACCAGACATCTGTTACAGGCAAAGATACAACACATCATATATTGAGAGATGGTATCTCCAATAATATCTTTAAGTAAAAAATGCAGCAACATTTTGCAAAAGGTATGAATACATACAGTCCTGTCAGGGTGAGGGAGGTCAGTCCTTGCCTCTCAGTGTTTTTTTTTGCTATCATCTGGTTCTGTCCAGTTTAACTGAGTTGCATAAATGTAATTTACTAGGAGACTGGGTTGCCTCTGAGCTAAGTGTGATTCAGGCCAACGCCGGCTCACTCTTCAGCTTGAAAACCCTCATTGGCCAAACGGACCAGGTGTTCGACCACTGGTCCTAATATTTGGACTTTTATTAGAACTCCACAAAATTGAGATTAACTGCAGCTGTGTCCCGAGCTGTAATTGTAATCAGATTTGCTGTTTGTGATAAAGTGTTGGATTCAAAATACAAAGAGGGGGAGGGGACGGGTGGGGTGGCTGTGTGCTCAACAGCATCAGATAGCAGCTAGGTGATACACACGGTGTGTACAAAACCCCTGCTGCTGCAGCAGCACCGTGGAGGCACATGTTTATTGAAGAGTCTGGCTGCCCCAGAGTGCACAATATGGCTGAGAGAAACAAACACCATTGTACAAAAAAGCTCTCAGAGCAGAGAACAGATGAACAAACAAGTAAACAGATTAGGGACTGCTGGGTTTACCTCCCAGAGGTGTTTTCATATGTGCCAGCTTATAAGAGGAGAAAACACATACAACAATAGAAGTTTTTATTGTTTATGATTGTGTTTTTTTAATTTATTGTATAATTGATACGGGTCAACTTTACCAAGTACCCATCGGTAGAAAACCACCCACCACAAGGGTTGTTTTAGTCCAGTAACAGAAATACAACAGAAATACAAAATAACAGTAACACTGGATAAAACAACCCATTAACCGTGTGAGGTTAAACCAGTATTGCATTGGTGCTATGCTGGTAACATTTTTAACCCACTTATTCTTAGTGCAGAGAGAAATAATAAGTGACAACCCTGAATTTAACATTTTGAATCCAACGCAGGGAGGTTTTTTGTTTTCAACCTTCAGCTGACTGAATTATAAGCACTGACATTTAATTATGCAGAGTGAGAGTTAAAGAACAAACCTAACACAGTCGGTTTACCTACGTCACTATACTGTAGGTAACCACAGTAACCAGTAGTGTATCCAGCACACAAAAGAGTGTATTTCACGACTGAATAAAGAAAACTGGTATTGAACGACCGATTTTCAAATAAAAACATAAAGAATTCTTGCATTCCTGCAGATGGAGCACAGAAGGATGTGACGACGTTTCCTCATCTGGGAAACACTTTCAAATTGCTACATTTTGAGACTACTGACATGCCTGACAAGAACACATGGGCAGTGGTTTAGAACTTGCCTTTCACCTCTTCACTGCTGATGAGCTCTTGTGCAAGGCACTGAAGCCCCTGCTGGTCCAGTGTGCCTGCTGATTACTCAGTGGCCATCATTCATGCTGAGCTCTGTGAACATATTGTGGTTGTATAAAAGGTTCAAAAGTTCATCTTCCCTGCATGCAGATTAACTTCTTTTAGGCTCAATCACTCAAATGAAACAGCAGCTAAAGTCAATGATGTTGTGGCCTTTGTACCTTGAAATCCCATCATCGTTCTCAGCTTACTGTGGCCTTTAGGAACGTCAAAGCCCAGTGACATAAAAATACGATTTAGGAAATACGCCATTAAAAAAAATGCTAATTTTCTTTCAACATGAAAATAGCCTATAATTATATCGTATCTCCTCTCCGCTGAGCTCGTCTTTTTGCAATTACAGTACATATTGTGAGTATTTCATTTGGTGATTCCAATATTTTTTATTTGAGCATATTTAAAGTTGACTATTGGCTAAATTTAAACCGACAAAATAAACTCACAGATAAATGATTCATTGTCTTGTCTCAGTCATTTGAATAGCCTAAAAACATACGATAAATACAAACTATTAAAAAAAAATCTTAGCGTATTGGTTTCTGGTCAGAATTTCCTGGGAGGAGAGGAGGGGCAGTAAGACCTCAGTATTTCTAACACCCTGGCTACAAGACAGACAGAATAAGACTGGACTTTGCTTACATATCAATTATTCTATTTGATTTGATTTGGAAAGATGCTATTAAGCATGTACGTGTCAGCACTGTTGGTTGGGAGATGCGTGCTGAACTTGGCGCGTCGGTCGCTGCGCAGAGGAGGCTCTCCCCTCACCACCTATCTGTATTCTGGTCCTCAGCGCTCACACCTGAAGTGACAGAGGAAGGGAGTGAAGCTCGGAGCAGTGATGAAGGCAACGCGCCGTGCTGCTTAGCCTGCTTCTCTTCTGCAAAGCGATTGCAGGGCACATTTGGAGAACAAGTCAGAACGAAAACGTCCAGTGGGAGGGGGTTGCGCGCATGTGACAGGCTTTGGACATTTCCATTTATACAAGTCGGGAATTGAATCTCCCCACCGGGAGCTGCCTTTTAAAAAAAATATCTCCGACGACTGGCTTTTTCAAACATTGCACGCCTCGTCCGTCGCCTGCGGATCGCCACAGCACCATGCGAGAAGGAGAGACGCGCCCTGTGACATGCTGAACGACTCTCCGACTCTCCTGCTGGCTCTCACCGCGGTGGCCGGACTTCTCCAGCGATGCCAAGGCTGGAGCGACGAAGACCTCCTCCTGCCGCCCATCAACTCCTCCAACAGGTTCATGGCCAACCTGGAGGTGGACGTGCGCTTCTCCAAGAGGTCTGTGGAGGAGAGCGAAGCCTCGCCCGACGCCTCCTCCCTACAGACTCTGTCCCAGTGCAACGTGAGCGTCCAGAGACTCCTTCCCACCTCGCTGGTGGCCCGCTGGGACAGCAGCTTCGGCTTCCAGTGTGATGTGCTCATCTACACCACCAACAACCACGGGCGGGCTTTTTTCTCCGCGTCTGTCAACAGGGCGATCTCGCCTGTCGTCATCGAGCACCTGGGGGTCACCGGGGGTCAGCAGGAGTTGCGGTTGTGCGTGGGCTGCGGGATGTCCCGGTACCGGAGGTTCAGTCAGGGCAGGTCGAGGGGCCAGCAGACCGGGGATCAGGTCACATTCTGCTGCGTGGATTTCAGCCTCGACGAGCTGAAGGGGGACAAAAGTTGGAGGTTGAACAGAAAGCCCATCGAGTCGACACTTGTGGCTTGTTTCATGACTTTGGTCATCATTGTGTGGAGTGTTGCTGCTCTCATATGGCCAGTCCCGATCATTGCAGGATTTCTGCCCAATGGGATGGAGCAGAGGAGACCGAGATAATTGAAATAATCTTTATTATAAATAGCCTGTGCTGCCTATACTATAATTGTAGCCATTCAACTGAGTGAATGATTGAGAAGCTTTGGAGAATTTTTTGATCAAATGCTTTAGTTTGGGGTGTTCTTTAACCCTTATTAGACCTCCTCCTCATTAGGACAACCAAGGTAAAGTATGATGGCTTATACTAGCCAATAGTAATCTATACTGGGACCAACACCAATGTGTTTTGTATACTCTTGTAGGCCTTCCTATAGATTATGTCTGCGTAAACTGTGCAAACGTTTCTCCTCTTTAAACAGTGTTTGTATAGTTTTTAATCTTTCTAGAAAGTTTATGCCTTATCCCATGTGTAGGACTTTTGCACTGAAAACTGAACTTCAACATGTGCCGTCACATATATAACCTATATATGTTCAAAGTAAATGTAATATTTTTTCCCCAATACATTCTGAAAAATAGATGTTGTTTATGACTGACTGAGAGGGGGTTTCAATATTTATATTGTTAGATTTATAATGTCAGGTTCAATATGCGTGCTTATTTGTATTCATGTTCCACTGGTTTCAATGAAAATAAAATTGATTATAGGCTATACCTCAGATTCTGTCTGACCTGTTCTCTGTAGCCTAAATCAATTTACTTCCGACTTATTCGAAGTGAACAAAGCATGTGATCCAAAGTTGAAAAGCTCTGAGCCAAAACTGTCAGTCTTTGAAAAATGTACACTTTTTTATTATATCAGATGCACCTATATACAACTAATGCAGTGTAATACAACATTTCTGCAATAAATCCCACTTTCATGAAGGGTATAAAGTTCAGCTCTGTTGAAGCTGTTATAGAGAGGATTCAACTATGATCATTATGGAGGTTGTATTTTGTTGAGCTGTATAGGAAGTGGTGTATCTGTTATTTAGCCTACCCTCATTGATTTAAATGGGATGGACATAATAAGAGAAACACCTCACAGTAAAACAGCACCACAAACTGCAGCCTTCAAAATGAGCATGAAGTTGTATTTTAACATAATTTGAGGTGCAGAATAAACCTTTAACTTATGACCACAAAGGCTCTACTGTACCCATCACTAATTATGTTCACTTAGTAATTAAGTAAATTGTGACCATAACTAAATTAAGCAAGTGTCACATATTACCAAGTTCACCACAGATTTTGTAGGCCTATTATCTTGTAGTAAACCTATAAATGCCTGGCTATATGAGCAAATACAATTTTACATACGTTATACACTTATTTTATTTCAGATATGTTTTCTGAGGTGAAGAAATTTAATTAATACTTTAATGTAAGAGTAAAAGTATTTATTTTCACAATGGCCCATTTCAGAGTGTTAAAATATACTACTAGTGCTTAGTTTAACCCACAGCGCGTCATAATACACATTGTGTAAAATCTGACAGGGTGAGGTCATCTCTCTGTCCCTCCTCTCTTTATGATGCTAAGTGTAGATAAGGGTTTGGAGAATTACTACAAATGGATGTTTTAGTTCTGCAACATTAACATTTTCAGACACTTGCCTTGCTTTATTTCATGTGATGTGGCTTGCTCAGTCAAGAGAGACTTTATGAGCCGGATTTATCAACCAAACTGTTGCTGACTAACCAGTTTGTGAGGGTGACACATCCAGACTGACTCAGCAAAAAGCGATCAGTGTAGATTTAGTTTATCTGTAAAAGTAAGCTTTTAATACTAAAAATATTAATAGTAGCCTACAAATTAGACAGCAACACTAAATGACCATTATAATCTTCATGAAGTGATGATTTATTGCAGGACTGTTGTATTACACTGTATTGCTTCTTAACTGGGTGTATAATCTGGCAAATGGTGTAATCACAACAAAGAAAACTAAAATTAGAGAATTAATTTGTTTATATTTCTGCACTGGGAAGCTACAAATTCACGTAGACCTATATTTTAATATCTTGGTATCACTGCACCATTTACAGGATATAATTAAAAATAGTACATACTTTGTTTGGCCCTTTAATTGTAAATAAAGATGTGTCGATTTTTATTTTGCGGAAATAACTAAACTGCAGTGAGTATATTTTATTTTTTGTAAGTCACGGGTGTGAACGTGCATGGACTCAATACCTGCCAAAATGGCCGACCTGGCCACGCCTTTACTTTACCTGGCGGCCTACACTCCCTTTCTGCTGAAACCCTCACATATACGGGAAGTGGAGGGGTTTGACGTTAACGAGAGGAGAATGTGGCGCACGACGGTCTTATCTGTGGACGAGAAGCTATGAAATATGCGCGGCTCGCCACTGATTTCCCTCAGGATCTAAGTTGTAGAACTACACTGTTGGACAGCATGTCCTTATCAGGAGTCACTCTTCAGATTTTGCTTCTTACAGTCATGGTTTTCACTGCGTCAGGTAAGTTACAGCTTAATTATTAACCACCAGGACAGATTCCCCCTAATGTTGCTAAGGTGGAAGAAGTGCTGTTTAAATATTGACACTGATTATTCTTCAAATTATGTACTGTGCAGAAGTTTGCCCTGAGGGCTTTGTGTCAAAAAGCCTGCTTGGATAGATTTAGGCACCAAAACTCCTTCGTTAAGTTATGGAAACAGAAAGGCAGGAAGCCTTTCTGCCAGAAAGCCCTGAAGGCTACTTTTCCCACATGCTCAAATTATAGGACATTATTATTGAGCTGTTAACTGCTAATATAGATGTGGATGAACTACTGGGGCCTGAATGACTTTAATGAGTGTATTGATTAGATTTTGACAGAGTAAATGGAGTTGTAAGGCAGAATCAGGGTGAGAACAAAGAAAGGGCTTTTCAGTGTGGTGTTCTTCTTGTTGTACGTGACTGATCTGAGCGGCTTCCTGTTATTTGTCCAACAGTAAACCTCATCAACTGAAAGGTTTGCAGAGCTAATCTGATGTGTCATCTGTCAGATGATAGGTTGTGTCTACTTTGTCCACTCAAGTGAAATAACACAGTGTGAAACTGGAAATGTGAGATGCAATAGATAGTTGACACTAGGTGTGTGAACATGGCTCCTCAGTACAGGCCTGGTTAGTCAGAGAAGAGAGAGGAGCCAAGCTTTCGACCTCATCTCTCAACACAGTTAGTTCACTGACTTTGTTAACAGCGAATATCAAGCATATACTTAATACATAGCAAGACTTCTTTATATCCATTTTTTTCAGGACTGGAAATCTAGTGTTTTTTGCTGCACATGCCGCACATTTCTCCCTTTTCCACATTTTTGGGCTTTGTGTTTTTACCAGGGGTCGAGAAGCTGACCGTCACCCCCGACAGAGGCACCACCTTCCACATCAGTAGCAGCAGTCAGCTCAAAGGTTGCAACGTGTGCACCGGGGCAGGACGCTTGCGACGATGTAATACATCCCTTCTGCTAAGAAACAACACTCCTGTCTCTCTGGAGTTTGAATGCTCCAGACCTCAGGATGTATTCAGCGTGGAAATTGTCCGAAATATAGGTAAGAGCACTGAGAGTCTCTCAAGGTATTGTGATCTTGTATCTCGCTGAACTAATACAGTGTGGACGGGTTTATTTGTTGTAAAAGTCATCTGTTAATATGTCTTCCCAGAATGTACCACAAAGTCATGCAACAGCCACATCATCCAGGCTGACTTGGGCTCACGTCCGTTGCTGGATTTTGACCGCAAGTTTACCTGGAACCTGAAGGCCTCGGCGCCGAAAGCATTCAACATAGACTTCAGCAACACGGGTCTAAGACAGATTAATCCGTCTGAGAGATGTCCAGACAGACACAGTTACACCCTCCAGGCCTTCCAGACTACAGGGAATGTGGCCTTAGGGAGATACTGCAGAACGGGAACTATCCGTAGTGTCCAGATACTGAATCAAGGTAGCATTTCTTTGGATGTCCCAGCTGGACAGAAACTCCAAAGTGGCCAGTTTGACGTGTCTGTCGGGGAGGAAATCAAATGTGAGTTATTTAAAATTGAATATCTTCTCTGTCCAGTTGTCTCGTGCTTCTGACATCACATTATGTGACTTTTGTACATGTTTTTTTTTCTTCTATTATAGCCCTTGCCAAAATAACACTGACGTTACCAAAAGGGGCCTCATCGTCGGAGTTGCTCTCTCCAAACTACCCGGACAGTTTTCCCGACGACGGCGTGATGGAGTGGTACTTTCAGGTGCCGGAGAAGCACAAGACAGCTGTTCAGCTCTTACAGCTCACACAGCCACGATGTCTGAAGAAGGACACTGCAATGGAGTATCAAAGCAAAGGGAGAGCGGCGTCAGTGTTGAGGCTGACGGACCGCCAGCCGAAGCAGAGTCAGGGAAATTTCTCCCTGATGCTTAGGAACTGTGAGATGGACAGAAGACGTGCCGCTTCTCCTGGACTGTCCCTGACCCTTAAGGTGTCTTCAAATGAAAGTTCACCAGGTTGGTACACTTTATTTGCACTTAATGCTGCCGTTTGGCTTCAAAGACGTCACAGTTTTAACTTTTTACTTCTGCAAAGATGGTTATGTATTTGGCCCTCTGAAGATGCTTTGTTATTCATCATATTTATGAAATAAAGTAGACAGAGAGACACTGAGCCAGAAAAAGCCGGAGAGGCTTTTGGCTCTTTGTTTTGGTTTTAAAACCCACAACTGTACTGTTTTGGGTCACTCTCACAGCTTGCATCGGTGTTGTGTTAATCCGTAGCTGTTCTAGACCTCTAAAAATCCACTTTACAACAACACCACAGCACCATAAAGCTGGAAACTCATGTTGCTTCGAGTCTGCCGGATGTATAAACAAGCAGCTCTGTGCTCTGTGTTTACAGCTTATTCTACTGTCACCAAGTGGTGGAAAAAATCTAATATTGCTGCTTTAAAGTATTACCCCTGTTTAATCTGTTAGTCTGTCAAAAATAATGACGAGTTACTAGAACCCAGTGTTTCATCTTGAAATGTCTTACTTAGATCAGCAGACTTAAAGTGCCAAATTATTTCATAATGATATGAAATGTAAAAAGGATAGCTAATCTTTAGCTCTTTAGAGCTTTCAAAAGAAATATATCGATAACGTTGGTTTTGTTTTTGGGTGTAGAAGATTGCAGAGGTTTTGCTGTTCAGACAATATTTCAGAGGATAAATGGTAATTTAATCATTTAACCCTCCAAAAAACACTAAACAATGAATCAACAACAATAAAACTTCTGATGACGATAACATAATCCTCTACATGTTGCAGTAGGCATGTGATCGCTAAATATATATATCGTTACAACAAGGGTTCAGTTTCTTTCGTCAGTTGTGACAGAGGTTTCCCTGTTTCTCGAGTCAGCTGCAGCTTTGATGAGTAATGAAACAGTGATGTGGAGAGTGGGCTCTCAAGATTGCCTCTTCGCTGAGTCATAAATGACAGCAGTGGTGCATCTCCAGGAAACACTTCCTTCAGTCTGGGAAATCACGTTCAGCTCTACCAGTCAAATCGAAATTCAAAATCCTGTTGGCCAAGGTCATGATAAATGAAGAGCCCACACATTTGCATTTATGTGTGAGACAGACAGACAGAGGGGAAAAAATGAAACATAAGAAATGCTCATTTCTGTTGTCGTTCTGTAGTGTCGTGTAAAGTGGATGTGAATAAAATGGAGGGCCTTTCTCTTCACATCGAGAAGCTGAGACCGGCCTCTTACTGCGAGATGAAAATAAACTCCGTGCCGAAGGAGAAGATCATAGTCACGTCAAACAGTGACCTGACTTTCCAGGACTGCCTTCCTGGAGACGTACAAATCACCGCCATGGGAGTGATGGGTAAATTAAGATTTGAGTGTTTAGTGGAGGGCTCTCCTGGGCCTCGAATATAAGCCTTTAAGAAGCATTTCTTTTATATACATAAATGCTTCTGGGAAAGACCTATCATACACCTATCGTGTATGTACGATTTTAAAATACCATTTTATTACAACCTTGAATGAACCTTGATATTATTGAACTTGATTTCTGCACTTTTTTAGGATCTTGACTGAAAACATTCTCTCTGGATGAATAATAATATAATATCTTAGCCCAAACATTTTCTGTCCTTAAGTCAGACAAAACAAGACCTTGAAAGTAACTGAAAGTAATTTAAAGAGTCTTTGGATCTCATGTGAATATTAGAAACCAAGTAGTTCACCTCATAGTGTAGGGAGATCCAAGTTTTGTGTGTGTTTATTAAATGTTTATACTCTGCTTATTAATGTTAAAGTTAAGTGTTAATTGCATTCATTGCTGTAGCTCCTGAAAGTAGAAATTCATTCTCATTTCTGAACCCATCTTGATTTAAATGATCTGTGCTTTCATGTCAGAGTGCAGTCAACTCAAAGAGTGCCCGAAGACTCCGTCCCGACTGTCGTTGCCTCTGCTGCCTCCCTGCCTCCCTGCCGACCTGAGCAGCGTGACCTGGGCTCTCCGCCCCCCTCAGCATGGCACCGTGGAGCTGACCTCTCCCACTGGACCCCTCAAGCAGTCCGTACAAGGGCAGCCGTGTAATGACAGCATTATTATCAAAGTGACTGAAGATGGTGGCGCTACTATTGGACACTTCTGCCCTCAGGGATCCATACAGATGGTCCAAATCCACACCAACGTGTCTGTCACTGTGTCCGGCATGGGGGGCGAAGCACTGAGGACGTCTGTCAAGGATGTGCTGAATGCCAGGTTGAAAGAGGAGATATCAGGTAACAAGCAGCTTCAATTGAATAAAATAAGTAAATGAAATAAATGCATTTTTTCAGTGATATTTAATTTTCCTTTTCTTTCTAACTCCTGTTAAGAAAGTTACATATTCACCGTGTCTCCAAAGAGAGACACTCCTGTCCTTTTGGCTACTCCCGGTTGGCCGGTAGGAATGAAATCGGATTCCACCGTCTCCTGGATCGTCTCCGTTCCCGAGAGGATGGACGCACGCCTGGTGTTTGCCAACCTCCGCCAGCCCAAGTGCAGCAGCAGCCACACCGACATCAGGGTGCAGAGAGTCGGCCGCCGGGAGGAGGACTACAGCCGCAGGGAGGATGAGGAGGCCGAGAGTGAGATCACCGTCTCCGATAGCTTCTACCTCAACATGTCCAACTGCATGCCTGAATGGGGGGAGTTCAGCGTCATCACCGAGATCACCCTGCAGAAGAGTAAGAGTAAGAGGACATTTTGTGGTTTTGTGTAAACTGTGAGATTTTTAAAAAAGCGTTTTGGACTGGATGCTTTAACGGATCACACAGGCATCATCACTAAGACCTGGGTGTTGACTCAATAGATGACTCTATTTTATAAAACTTGATAGGTGTGTTGATTAGTGCATTAGTGACCGTACCCCAAATATTCCCCAGTAACAGAACTATGCCTTATTTCCATTTTTGAAGTATAAGAATCAATATTCGTTCATCTCCTGGCTTTTGATGTTTCCTTTAGACATAGACAACATAACATTTAACTGTACGCTTAATTTATGTCAGCTTTAATGAAAGTTTGCATTTGATGTTGTTTAATCTCTTTTAGACTTTCTGTTGACTATCATCCTGAGTGTGGTGGCTGCTCTGGTGGTCCTTTTTGTCATCGTGCTGGCAGTGGTCTGTGTGGTGATTAGGTGAGTGCATCTGTTTTTTTTTTTGTTCTTCAGATCTTTTAAATAGGCATTTTTGTCTTTTTTTTTTAAATTGCTCATTTGTGGAAAGAGTTATTATAGTAAAGGCAGTGAGGACGCTAACATAGTGTCTTAGTAAACCTCATGTCTGCTACAGATCATTCATTCTCCCTTCATTTAAAATCCTTCATTTAAAATGTTCTTACATAACCGGTCAGCAGATACATCTGTAATAGACGCTGTATATGAAGAGGCCATTGTCTTCTTTCTCCTGTCAAACAGGAAGAAGAAGAAGGAGCAGAACCATCAAGTGTCCATCTACAATGCAAACGGTACCGGCTTCCTGCCAGGGCACAACGGCTTCCCAAAAACACGCGAGGACAACGAGTCCCATGTGTATGCCTCCATCGAGGACACACTGGTCTACACACATCTGCTGAGAAAGGGGTCAGAGATGGGCATCTACGGAGAGTTTGACACATCCCAGCCCTTCACGGGGCACACGGACTCACAAAAGCCACTGATCTCTGAAGACGCTGGTGCAGACAACGTGCAAGTCGGGCCTAACCAGCAGTTTCGGGACTCCTCTTTAGAAGCTCCTCCGCTTCCGGAAAGGCCTCCGAGCCACGTCCAACAGCTGGTGGACAATGAGATTTACCAGACTGAGGACCATTGTGGAGAGGAACGTTGTCCGGATCTGGGGCCGCGGCTGGAGCCAGAGGGAGGGAACTGAAGACCAACGTGGATTCGACTTTCTGCTTTTCTTTTGACCTACTGATGTTCATCCTTCCAAGAAGCCTTTGTTTTTTCTCTTGAGTGTGGTTTTGCACTGAAGCCAGGTACACAAGATAACCCTCTTTTAACCTGCCTGCAGCTGTTACCTTGTTTAATCTCAGATGAAGAAAGGCACATTTGGAAAGCAACTCATAATCATCCTCTTTATCCCAGCGTTTTGCTGCTACAAAGAGATCTTATGTTGCTTTTAGGCAATTCATATTTTTCATTTGAGACATTTTGTACATTATGGCTGTTTACACAGGAGCAAACTTGCTGTTTACATGCAGAGATTTCCATGTTTTATCGGTAGACCAGTGCGCAGAGAGGACTACACTGCTGCTCCAATACACTGCACTTTTATAGCATCATCAAAACATTATTGCATGTATTGCAGGAGATTGCAACAGCGTTGTATATGCATGCAGTATCATCTTTCTGTTTTTTATGATCGCTTTTTCACCTGATGTGAGGACTTCTACATACAGCATCACTACACCATAACTGTGCCTTACAGAGATGTCCTGTCGGCACAGGAAAGTCCTGTTAATACAGTTTAGGATCTTAGAGTTGTTTTCAGCAATATTTTGGCCCAGGGATCAATAAATAAAATCGGTGCTTTTGTTCTTTTTTGGACCCAAACACATGGGAATCTCAAGACTCGTCTGCTGCTGGCTAAGTGAACTGTTTCTCTGCTCATACAGAGACTTTTTTGTTTTCTAATTGTGTCTCATGAAACACAGACCCCCGTGGGGGTCTGCTGGACTATAATGACATGGAACTAAAACACTTATAAACACTTAGTTGCAGTCTGTGAGCCAAGTTACATTTCACTAAGACACTTCAGTATCCATTTTGGTTGAGTGAATTTTGTTATTAATTACAGGGAGCTTTTAAAGGAGGTGTATAATTTAACGCAAGTGCGATGAGTGATCAAGACCCTTTCATGTGCTGTTGTGAAGACTGGTATGGAGCAACAAACTGATATAAAATGTAGTGGAATAGACCAAGTCCTTCCTATGTCTACATTTTTTAAAAAAATTATCACATTGTCAATTTACTGGGATAAAAATAAAATTACACAAGATTTTAAAGTTGTTATTTAAGGTTAGATGACCAGAAAAATCCCAGAATACTGAATATCATTTCAGGAAAAATTTGTTTTTTACAATCAAACTTGTGAAAAAGACTGAATAAATTGTGTTGTGTCTTGTCTTGTAATGGCTTGTTGCCTCATGCATTTCAGAGAATGTACTGCAGAGGGAGACAAAGTCCATTCTCATTCCTGAGGAAATAAAGTGTCCTTTTGCTTACTAGAAAACTGCAAGATTTCTGTGAATGTGAATTAAAAGCCTTGCAAAACATGAATATTTCTAAGTCCAGTTGTTTGAATGTTAAAGGGACAGAGATGAGGACATGCTCTCTACAAACACGCTGCTACTGACATCAGTGGATATCCATGGAGATGTCCAAACATGTTGATCTGATGTAACCCTCCTCTGGGTGAGTAAAACTTTTAGGAGTGCCAGTACAGAAACTGAGTTTTCATGATGAATAAAGTGTAGTTGGGTGGAGACGCAATTAGTCACTGTACTCATCAACACTATAGTATTTTTCATTAAGCTCTTTGGAAATCGGAAAAAGTGTTGCATGCACACCTTGCAGCCTCCTCTCTGCCTTTCATATATATTTTCCTGACCTTAACTGTGGAGTATGTAAAGTGTTGATGCCGTTCTCATAATACTGATTATCTTAAGACCCTTTCTGTTGACATTTACCATTTTCTTGGTTGTGAAAAGTTCTGAAAACGCATCATGTGTGTTTGTTTGCTTAAAATAACCCCCAGCTTTTCCCATAGAGCTGACAGCCTGTATTCAGATTAATGTATTTCAGAGCCTAGAGCTAAAACACATATGATATATACACTTCATCCAGTGTCTTATTAGTTGTACAGCCAAGATCTTTTTTTTGTTAGTTACATAAGCATTTTCTTCCCTGTAATCAGCAACATATGCCCATAATATGTGTGGAATATTTGACTTGAGCAAGAGACACAATGAGAAGGTTACAACTGAGGAGACACTATTTTATTTGTATTAACATAATGTAATGTAATATAAGCAGCATACATCTATTCAGAGCAAAGGTGCCTCAGAAAAGATACTCAAATACTCAAAAAAAGGTTTCATTGCAGTGAAAAAAGTGATCATGCCCCTGTGAGTTTAGCTTATACAATGACATACTGTATCCCAGACCACTGTGTGAAGTCCAGTGACATCCGAATGGCTTGGTCAAGAAAATGTGAGCTTAAGAAAGACGCATTCAAAGTAATACTTTAATGTACCTGATACTCTCTTTTCTGGAAGCAGCATGTAATGTTCATACGTGACGTTATCAGAAAGCAAGCACCCGCCCCCCCTCAGACGATGTTGAACTCACACACAGATGCCTTTTCGGCCCGGCAGCTCTCATCAAACCACTTCCCGTTGGCTGTGGTGGAGAGGATGGCACAGTTCTTGCTGCGCCCTCCGTCTGGCTGCAGGGTGATCTCTGTCTCCCAGTTCTTGAAGCGCACGCCGGAGCCTGACTGGTCCACCCACTGGCCCTCGGTCACCATGTCGTTGATGCCCAGCCAGATGTGCTCCTCTGGGCCGATGCTCTGGCGCACGTAGCTGTAGAGCTGGTCGTTCTCGTCTCCTGTCAGGGGAGTGCCAAGGCTGCCTCCTTTGGCGATGCAGTCGTCACTGGCTGCATGGAAGGTCTTCTTCACTGGGTCAGCCAGGAAACATTTGCCGAGGACCTTGGTGCCTCGCAGACAAACTGAGGGGGAATGTAGGAGAACGGCAGTGTGGCTCAAGTGTCATTGTTTGTTTGTTTTTGACTCTCCGTCACTGGAAAGCTGTTAAATTGGTGTTTGAAATATGTTTTCCCTTTTCTATTTTACACACACGTCATGTTGGTACTTTTTTGAAATATATTAAAGTGGATTATTGTGTGGTATTTATGACATTTATAAAATACCTGTCTGTAACGCTTGCTGCTCTTTCAGCAAAGTCAGCTCTTGAAGAATGTCATTAATCTGTTTCTTCAGCTCTTCAATCGCAGCATTATTTGCAGAGTCTGTTGAAGGGGCAAATGCAAATGCAAAATTTATTCTAAAGCTTGATGCACAATCAAGTCTTTATTATCTTTTATTTGTACATCTCGTCAATTTCATATTTTTATTGTTAAGTCACCAAAGCTAATTCCTTGTATGTGTAAACCTTCTTGGCAATAAAGCTGATTCTGATTTAGTCAGTATTAGTGATGAACTCTGACACAGTACTTCAGCGCTGTTATTCTGTAGGAAGTTATTCACAAATTTACCAAGTAAGGAGATTTGTTTTCATTTCAAATTCAAGATATCAACTCCTACCTCTCTTTCCATTTTTTTTCTTTGAGGTGGTCTGCTGGAACGTGCAGTGTGCCAACAGGAGAAGGCAAAACATCAAGCGAACCCCTCTAGTATCCATAATGTCCTGGAAAAACACTTTAACCACCGTAAAGAAACTGTTGGTGGTGCAGCACCACAGAGAAGGTCCTCGCAGCACTGAGCACTGGCCAGACACAGACTGTTGTGTTTTACACGCCCGGAGTGGCGACACAGAGTTGAATATGGAAATCTTATCTCACAGAACAAAATGTTTTACAGATGTTTAGCAGCTGTTTGTGTTGCTTTGAAACGCAGAGGGGAGATGCTTGATGAGCAGGAGTTTCTGTTTTACAGAAGTTTACAGCGTTCAGACAAGCATGACTCAGGTTCCACATGTTTGTAGGTTAGCCTACCAATAAATCATAGCAGTGCCTTAACTTTTTGTGTGTTGTGTTGTATGTACATTTATAACATAAACATCAATACTCCCCATCTGTCTGAGCCACTTCAGAGCAACAAACAAGTTTTGCAAGTGCCTTTTCGTAGCCGCTTGCTAAACGATCTGTGTATTTGTCCTGCCAAAAGGCCCTGTTGTGGTTCTGCTGAGGGTGCCAACAGGCCAGAGGTTGGATGTTTCTGATGTATGGGGGGTTTCTAACAGCACCACATCTGGATCTCCTCAGTGAGTTGGACGGGTTGCAATTGACACGTGGCAGATTCTTATGCAATGAGAGAAACACTGTTGTGAATCTAATATTTGTTTGTTTCATCTCTCTTCTGTCCGACTTGACTTCACTTGAGAGTTTCAGTGATCTCTGCCAGCGATGAAAAAGCGGACTGACACCCACCTCACAGCCAAACACACTGTCTCCTGTACAAATTGTATTGTATATTTATAAAGGATCATTAGATCTTATTAGATCTGAATTTAAACCTCTGCTTGCATGGAAATGAATATGATTAAAATGGGTCACGTTGGTGCCTCCTACTGTTAACATATTATATTATATATTATATTCTAAATGTATTCCCACAAGGCAATGGGAATACCTTGTTTTTATGAAAGACAAATTCTCAAATTTATACAATTTATACAAATCAAATTCTTGATTATATGAAGGAAGAAGGTCAGAGGGTCAATAGAAAATGAAATTATGTGGATGGGTTACTGTGATGATATATTTTATTATTTTCAGAATGTCTTTATTTATCTATAGAATAAAGAAAGTCACTGCAGTCCTTACATGCAGTCCTTATTTTGCACTTTATATTACTTCATAATGTTTGTCTCACATGTGATTATCATTTCTCTCATAAGGCGTTGTTTGTGCACGTTTCCATGAAATTAATAAAATACATTGAGACAAACAGGGCATTCATTTTACAATATATTTGAAATAAAATATTTACAAAATAAATTAACAGTGAAGCAGGTTCCAGAAGTAGTCCAGCAATTTGACATTCTTTGAAAATAAGTAATTTATAATGTACAAAAAGTTCAGGCAAAGGCAAAGGCAGCTTGTTCATATCCATGAATGCATACAGAATAACAATGCCCATTCGTGGTGGATGCTGCCCTGTGCACGGCCGGAAAGTCGACGCATGTGTCTCTGATTCAGGGTTCCAGTCAGCGTCACAAAGGTACAGACAGTGCACGGGTCACAATACACTATTCACTCAAATGCATAGTTAGATATTTAGGTAATTTCAGTTTAGACTTCATCACCTTGACCATCAACACTGTATATTCCATAGAATAATAATGATGATGATGTTTGTGGTGCTGAAAGTAGACGGCACACTTTGTCTGCTGCTACATGGAAGGCTGTGATGCACACGTGGTAGCTAACTGTTTATTTATTACACATTTTCCTCCATCTACCTGTGTCCTGAACCTCTCTGGTCTGTCTCTTGTGCTGCTATAATATTTACTGATTTCCTCCTGGGGATCAATAAAATATTTTTTTTTATCTTATGTTTATGAAACTCCTTCTATATTTCTTTTTTACTGCAGCTTTTATGTTTTTTGTGCATTTGCTCATTGCTCAGTGGATAGTTAAGCACTTCAAATAAATATAAAAGCCCTTAGCAATGTAGCTCTGCTTGTGGTCCTATTTGTAACCAACAAGCAAAGCTCAGTTTCCAATAGTGCAGCTCATATGCTGGTATCTATATGGGGATAATTCTTAAATAAAAATATTCATATTCAAAATTCAGAGGAACACAAAAGGTTTGCAAAACCACAATGCTCAACACAAAATAAATACAACTAAATGAAGAAAAGAACACATAAAAGGACACACCTTGAGGTAAATACATGCAGGAATAAATTAAGTGTGCTTCATGTCTGCAAAAAAAAAAAATTCAGTGTGCCCTTTTGATCTTGTTGCCATGGTAAACTTTCTGAAGCCTCTGCAGAGTGTTAGGCACCGTCCCTCTGGTCTACGTTGGGCAAAGCACTGTAATAACAGTAGAGAACGAATATTAGCAGAGGTACAAGTGACAGTAGATGGAGCTTCTGCATGGGGGGATCAGTGCAAAATACAAAGTAGGAGATAAAGAAGAGGAAAAACAAAAGGAAAAACCTATATTTTCTCACACAAGTTAGTGCTAAATATCTGTACATGATAACATGAACCTATTTGTGAAGTTGGGTGGGTAAGGACGAATACTGGCAGGCAGCTTGAGATCAAATGCAGCCTAAGCAGTGCTATATAACTAATAATCATAAAAAATGTGTCTTAAATACTAACTGCAGGGTAAATAGAGATTTAATGCATGTGTGGCCGTGAGTCACTGTCAGTGAGTCTTGACACTAAGAGACATCAACCACGCTGCAGCCGTAGAACGTGTGGGAGAGGGGAGAAGTGAGGAGGGGAACATCAGGGTCAGACTGCACTACAGTTCAGTGGTAGAGAGGCGGTGCGCTCCCAGCGTGAGCGGCAACACAACAACAGTGCACATCACATGTGAACGTGTCACAAACCTCACCATCCGTCGCTCACACCAGAGCTAGCGAGCGAAAGGCAGCAATAAATTAGATCATGAGAAGTAGAGAAAGAAATCATGAAAGGGTGAAAACAGAACAGAAATGAAAGGAGGGGCATAACAAAGCAGGCACTGAAGGATGCACTGGTTGCTTGATGTAAATCATATGTACAGTATATTACATTTTCATTTTCTATGCACAGGCTGATTATCTTTCTTTCAGATTTCAGTACACTGTGAATATCAGTTTACATATTTGAATATTTGCTTATTGTTTGTCGCCTACAAATTGTTTTCCAACAATATATACATATAACATAAAAGTGATACTTTATGGCATCTGTCAAATTTAACATTTTAGTTACTAACAGTGTTTTTCAAAGTAGTGCCTGCTCTTAACTCTAATACCAAGCAACAACAATGCAACTTGACCAAAATAGCAAATAGAGGCAGTGACATCTATATATATATATATATATATATATATATATATATATATATATATATATATATATATATATGTATATTTAGATGTCTATAATGAACAGATTCCAATGACTGAGGAAAGAAAATTTAAACAGCAACAATAGGTGTTAAAATGGGCAAAAGTAATCTTAAATATAGATGATTTATAGTAAATAGGTTGTAACATGCAAAACCACTGTTGTGGTCTTTTAACTTTACATCGCCAGTCACAATTGATTAATCAGTGATCCTTTGGATTCTGTGAAAAATGATTCGGAGTGCAGACACACTGCCAACATATCAGACCACCGACTTTGCAACAGTGTGTAAACAAAAAGGAGAAAAGCTCACCTTTGAGAATATAGTCTGTTAAGAGACTGGGCACCTTGTCACTGTCGTCTCTCATAGCTTGTAGAACTGTAAGGCAGCAGATACAGAGGAGTGAGTTGGTCAATCACAGCCGTTAAAATTTAAGTACCTTTGCTACAGATGAAGAAACTTACTCTTAGTGAGGATCTGCAGGTCCTCCAGTGAAGGAGGTTGTCCTTTTTTCTCGTAAGGGATAACTGTGGTCAAATACTGTAAACGTTGAGGGAAAAAATCAAAAATGCAGTTTGAATTTTCCTTTACTTTAACTTCAGATCTAGTTAGGTGTTTTGAAAAGGAAGATAGCTAAGATACAGGTGCTGGATTGGATGTTTCTGTGGGATGACATTGCTAACAAAGTGTAGATTTTTTAGTGCAGGAAACAAGTGATAAAAGGCCAGCAGCTGAGAGAGAAATACACAGTAACCTGTCTTTCACTGCACCCGCTCCCAAAAGTTTGCCGGAAGCTGTGCTGAATGACAGAGGACAGTCCCTCCATGCTGAAGCGCTGAAGAGGAAGGAAGTAAAGTAGAGAAACATAAGACGATGGGGTGACCAAAGATGGGAAAATAAAACAACAACTATGGCAAGAAAAGCAGCCAAAAGTGCAGACGTAAGATCTTAAGATATCCTATCCACTAACATTTCAAAAGATCAACAAGAAGATAAGTAAATCTACACACGTAACCAGGCTGGTAATGTGTAATGAAAGGATAAAATACTCACAGATCCACCTGCCTTCTCCGTGTGGCCCTGCGACGTCCCGGCTACACCTTTCTGCTTCTTCTTCTTCTTCAGCAGCTCCCGGTGCTCCTTCTGTCGGTTTTGTACGTCGATGAGCGCTGAGATAAAGCTGTTCTTCACCTCTTTCTCAAAGTCCAGCTCATCCCTGAGAGCCAGCTGCTGCACCAGCTCCTCTGAGAACCTCCTGATGTTCGTCTCCGTCTCTTCCAAACGTTCATTCAGCTCTGCGACAGTCAGGGTCCTCACCCCTGGACCCCCGGCCCCACACACACACACACACACACGCACGCACATTGTAACTTATGAAACCATGCTATCATGAATCCCAAATCTAGTGTATGGACCTTTGAGCTTAAATTAGATTTGTCACAGTCAGCTGGTGTGCGATACAAGTAAATAGCATATTTGTTGTAGTCTAGTACACAGTTGGTGCTCTGTAGTGAGTATTTACAAAGGCAGGACGGTGTGGGATCGAGTTAAAATAAACTACAGTGCCCATGTTCATGGTAATGAAGGAACATGTCACTCAGTTCAACAGTGTGACTCACTGATGCGTTTTTATTAATATTTTGGACAACAATGGGAGCTCCACTGTTGTCATGGCACAGAAAAATAAGTTATATGACGGTTTGGCGACGCAGACTACTTAATTCTTCTGAATCACAAGAGAAAGTGTCATAATATATTACTGATTATTTGCCCCATCCCAAGTCCAAATTAGTGGACACTTACGCTTCTCATAGCTGGGGCTTCTGGCGGACCGCCGGATGTCCAGGGAGAGCATGGAGAGGTCCGACTGAGAGGGCTTGTGCTCTGCCTCCCTGTCAGGAAAGTCCTGCATCATCTCCTCTATCTCCTCGATAACCTGCACAGAGCATGAACACGCACGTCAGAGCGGCAGCATTCATAATAACCCAGTAAACATCAGTTATTAAATCTCTGAGGCAAGCACAGAGGGATTTCAGCCATGTTAAGCTGCTCCTCTGCATGAACAGTTTGGCTGCACCCGGGATAGACTCTACTGGAGGTTTACAATTCTTATGTTTATCAAAACCTACCTGCTCTGCTGTGAAAAGTGGCTCCTCTGCGAGACAGGAGACGATGATGGAGTGCATGTCCAGCTGCTCCCTGAGCTCTTCATCATCCGACAGCTCCACTGTGACATCAGTCTTCCTCTAGCCAGGAGCAGAACAGGGGGAGGGAATTTAATCAAAACACTAAACCCTAGCACAACAAATATTTGAGATTTGTGAGATGAATGGAAAAAAAGATTTGACAAGGGAGGGAGGGAGTGAAGGGGGGCTTGAGTTAGAGGGAAAGTGGGGCAGAGTTGGTATGAAAGGGGCAGGATCACCCACGGGTTTCTCCTCCAGGTAGAATGTGGAGATGTGGAGGGAGCATGTTCGAGACTGTCTCCAGTCCACTGGCATCACGTGCCCATAGTTATTGGTCAAAGCGTTCCAGATCCTGTGGGGAAAGGAGATAAATTAAGTCTCATTAATTAAAATAACTTAAAATAAACCTCAGAAATTTAGGAGAACTCTAATGATGTTGATGTGGTTATCTCAGCTGGGGCAAATACAAGGCAGACGAAGCCTTACTTGCCTTACATTTGTAGTTCCACTTCCCTTAAGCCTATGGTATTAAATGACAATTTAGGCCTACGTCACACGGAGGCGCCTTAGAAAGCAGAGGGAAAGTGGGGTGGTATTTAAATGGGACACACTTGTCATTGTACACTTTAGGCTCAAACTATCATGGATTTACTGCCCATTGTAGGCTGAGCTAGACTGCTGATTGCTGAAGGAAGGGGTGGGATTTTTTCGGTTAGATCCTTTCAAAATCTAGCTGTCTCCTGCTAGTTCTCCAACATTGTTTTGTTTTTGATGATACATGAACAATGAATAGGTTATTAAAACTGTATTTTTCTTGTAGATCAACAATAGGCTTATTGATTAATCTGACAAATTTTTAGCTTTAAAGTAATATCTTAAAGGGTATTTGTGCAACAATGACAATAAGATAAAAATATAGGACAAATATGGGTGTTGTAACAAGTGAAAAAAAAGTGCTACTTTTAGATATCGGCTGTAAAAACAAAAACATGACTCGTCTTTCCACTCACATCAGCCCCTATATCTGTTTTTAAAAGCCATTTAGGGGCAGATACCGATAGTATGCCGATATTAGAGCACCGGTACGGTTGAATGTGTAAATAACTGAGCTCACATTTACACAGCCTGTTATTACAGTGGTAGACCCGACCTCTGCTCTGAGTTTTGATGACAAAGATGGTGGCAATGTTTGAGCGTCGCTGTCACTTAAGCCCTATCAGTGTAGCGCTCTCTAATAAGACATGTTGGCTTTCTGATCTGGGAAATTAAACGTCCCACTGTATATCCAAATGCCATTTGTGATTTTCAAAATGCATCCTGCAGCAGTGAGTTGAAGCCTCCACATCCACATATCATTAAACACTAGGCATACAGACAGGCCACAAACAACAACACTCACCCGTCTTTCTCCAGCAGGGAGTCCTCGGCGATCGCCTTCACAGGAGCGATGCTGTCCGTCTTGGCATTAAAATTTCGGAAGCACGCGGATAGCTTCTCGTCAAAATCGTTCACCAGGTCCTCCATGGACCTGAAAGCACCGATTTCCCCCGGGGAGATGCTGCTGTGCAGCTCGGGGATGTCATCATCATCATCCGTGAGGAACTGCGGAGCTTCCCCCGCGGCGGTGGCGACGGCTACGCGGCCTTTCTGCGGGAGCAGCCTCTGGTCCGAAACCATGCTCAAATCACCCAAAATCGGCCAGTCGTCGTCAAAATGTGCGATAGGTGCAGCCATTGCCCGGATCAGCCTAGTAGCACCGGGTTAATGATGAATATGTTGTGGGACTGTCAGGCCTCAGCATCCTCTCTGAATGCCCGCTCACTTCCCACACAGAGAGAGGCTGAGCCGGACAGTATGGCCGCACCGCACCGGGCCCACTAGTGGCTACAGATTCACTCAACCAGAAGATCATGACAGCATGATGACAGCTATTTACATATAATGGCAGTTTGAATATTGATGTACATTTTCAAAAGCATTAAAAAACAACAGCCTACGGCCTTTTTCATTTCACCACTTGGTCCCATTAAAATGTGTTTTTTTGTGAGAAAGTCGCTTGTTTTTTTTCTTGCAACAACAACAAATAATAATCAGTCACGGGCCAGCAATTAAAAAAGCAAAATAGGACAAGTAGCTTTACATAAGAGTACTACACACATTAAGTGTAGCCTATGATGTGTGAGAGGCAGACTACAGCGACCTCTTCCGGATGAACACACCTGTAGGCGTTGCTCCGCTACTGCGTTACTAATGGTAACATACTCCAAACACACTGAAAGAAAGTCGGGAGGTCCCAGTGAAGACACCTATAGTCGCAGCAGTTTGGGATATTTAGCTTAACTTGCGGTGTCTATGCTGTCTCGGGTAAAATGAGCTCACCATTGTCGATGCTGAAGAAAACGAGGCGCACTCCGCTGCAGAGCCCTCTGAATGATAGGTGACTCACCGGGAAATGTTCAGGCCTATAGGCCTACAGTTGCTAACTTCACTGTGAGGAAACATGAACACTAAACTGTCTTTGACCTGCAGGGGAAGACAGAACGTACCTTTCAGGAGGAATCTGTTAAAAGGTAGGTTGCCGGTCAAACCCACATTAAACATAAAGGCATAACATTTGCAGGTCACTAAAACAGCAGATGTCACCACTCAGTGGTGGAGGAAGTAGGCCTAGTCACATCCTTTATTAGGCTACTAATACAGGCTACCACACTGAAAATAGGAACAGGAATATGTATAAATGAAAGTATCAAAAGTTGAAGTATATGAAGAAAAATGGATCCTGTGACCTTTATTCTGATAATATATCATACATTATCGATTATCATATTATTGTCAACTACTGTCAAGTAGTTGTAGTGAACTAAAAATAATACAATTTCCCTCTAAAATGTGGAGGAGTACAAGTATAAAGTTGCATGAAAAGACAATACACAAGCAGTGTACAAGTACATCAAGTGCTTTAGTAAATGGTTATCACTGTGGCAGACTGTTATAAATGCCAAAATGTTCCCTGTGATAGGTAAACCATGAAAATGTTTGCTTTTTTGGCCCGCTTTTTTGACTTCCTCATGTTTTGTGTTTTTGTTTTCAGAAATTCAGGCAGAGATGGCTGATGATGATGAATCCTCTGATCCAAATCCTCTAACGACCTCTCACTCATCAGCCAGTCCTGCCACTTCAAAGTCAAAAGCCCCATTAAAGAAAGGTATAAGTTAATAAAAAAAAGTTGTTCTTATATTCCAAAGGCAAGTATGTTATTTTATATATTGATAAACTAAAATGAAATTGAACCCTTTCTTGAATCTAATCACATTGCAGGTATTGATTTTAAAACGCACCAAAAAATATATTTTTTACATGTGCAAAGGATGCTTTTTACGTACTTTAACGCTCTGAAATTCAGGTGCTCCACCGAGTGACTTTGAGCTAATGTCTGCCATGATGCGACGGGTGACGCTGCTAGAGAAAACAGTGAAGAGCCAAGCGCAGGAGATCGAGCGTAAGGTGAACAACAGGCACCTCCTCCACATCAACAGGGAAACTGTGATCAAATGTGGCAAACTCTCACTTTACATTTTCTTCTAAAAGGACAAAAGGATTTCAGTGTTGGAGGAAAAGCTGAGGCTTCTTAAAGAATCAGGTGACATCTACAGACCTGAGATGGACTTTCCCTACATAATTCTAGATTGAAGGGTTTGATTGTGGCCGTAAGCAATTGGTGGGGTGACATCATAGTCTCAAGCACTGAAAGTAAGTTTTGCTCCTTTTTCTTTCAGAAAAAATATTGAGCCATGATCTAAGTGGCAGAGACCATCTGGAAAGAAGGTGCCAACAACTGGAGAAACAAGTGTGTGAAATGGAGGTAAGTTGATTTAATAACACTTTACATTAATGTCTTTATATTGTGATTACACCCACTAAACGCAGCAGCCTGTCTTGCAGAGCTTTCTAAATGACTACGGTTTGATGTGGGTTGGAGACGGGGAGAGCAGTGACTCCGCTGAGGTTGAGCAGCCGGGCCTCTGGCGTCCAGGTATAGTGTCCATGTGCTGTATTCTTCATAGCCTTCAAGCTTTCCCTAAAAGTATCTACCGTATCAAACAATTCCTAACACGTAGGGTGTCTTTCCCATGCAGACGCCTCTGTTGTCATGAACTTCCACATGAACTTTGACCTCGTGCTGCAGAGGATCAAGGAGCTGAACGTCCTTGCAGGGGACGGAGAGTGTTTCATAAAGTCCACGGCCACAGGGGCACAGCTGGCGAAAAAGGATCCTATTCGACTGAGTCTCTACAGCAACGGGATTGTCATGTTTGACGGTCCTTTCCGCTCTTATCAGGAGCACAGCACGCAGGTTAGCTGACCAAAAAATGCACAGGAAATTATGAGATACTTTGGTGGTTCAAGTCTTCTTTTTTGGGTCGCTGCAGGAGTGCATGCAAGATCTGATGGACGGGTATTTTCCGTCTGAGCTTCAAGAAAGATTTCCAGATGGTGTGCCTTTTGAGGTTTGATTCTGTTCTGTCTGCAAGCAAATGTGCAAGCTTTACATGTGCAACTGCTGCTTATCATCATTTCTTCGTGCAGGTTCATGACAGGCGAGATGAGGAATTTATCTTCAGGCTGCCGTGGAATACTTTTCCTGGAGAAGGACAGGCTCCACGTGGGGAGAAAGGTGAATCATCAAAACAGTATACTCTCTGTCCCGCAAACATCGCAGTGATAGTCTCGAATGTCGCACCTGAGGTGGAAATCCTCTTTCGCTATTGTCATTCACATGCACCTCTTCTGGTCACAGGCAAGAAGTTAAGCACGAATCAGTTCCTGAACAGGTTACCAAAGGTGATAGTAAAAGCTGGCCGTGTTATCGATATCAGGGACTCACTGAGGGCGACCCTGCAGGTGAGCAGCAAGCTCAGACCACTACCCATCGGTCATGTGTGTCTATATACGTTCCCATTTAGCAGATGATCAGTTTTAGTGCACCATCTTGCATGTCTGTGCTGGTGCTGAACATACACTCACCACAGCCTGCTCATTATCTAACCAGAAACTTTCATTATAGGGTCCATCTGATGCCCAGAGCAGCAACTCAGTGATCCTCATAGACACATCGGCGCTGCAAGCCATGAAAGAAGGGTAGGCCTGATCAAAATGTTGTCATCCATTAAGTAAGCACAATTTTTTTGTGCTTACTGACTTTAATTGATACGTCAACTATAAAATACACAGATCTTTAGTATTTCTATTTGATCCTGAGAAAATATTGTATCCCGGGTCACTTGGTTTAGGATACAAGATGTACTGTATGTATGATGTCAAATCATTATGTAGCTTTAAAGCCATGTAGGAGGAAATCAGTGTTTATTAAAGGAATTACTAGATCCAAGAGCAAACTACTGTACATGATGTTAAAGGCTGATTAAAAAGCTGATGTGGCCGCAGCGGCAGATTGTCAGGATTGTGGAGATTACTGTATGCACTGGTCTGAAAAATAGGGCAGGTCACCATGGACAGCCAGCACTTGTTAGCTTGTGATGGGGTCTAGTATTCAGATCTGTGACCTCCTAAAAGGAGTCTCAGACCAGTCTGAGCTCTCATTATTAATCTACATCAAGCATGTTTGAATTGTTTGCCTTACAGGCAGCAGACACTCAGCTCTGAGTGGCCCTCATCTGCCCGGGATGTTATCACAACACTCAAGGTGAAGTCAGAAGACGGGAATCATACTTACATACTGAAAATGCGCTCCTCAGAAACAATTGGCCATCTGCGGTGGCATCTGGACAAACACAGGTGAGACCACATCCTCCTGCATTGTTTCAGTATCCTTCTGTCTTTAAAACATGTGACACTGTGCTGCTTCTGTTTCACGCATTACAGAGTGGGTGGTCTACCTGGTTACGACATCATCAGCGCGCACCCACGGTGCTTCTACGACGACGACTGCCAGACGCTCCACTCATGCGGACTCACGACTAACGCTACTCTGCTGCTGCGGAAGAGGCAACACCCTTCTTCACTGAAGTGACATAAAGCTTTAGAAGTTTATGTATGAGTTGCTTTTTTCAAAATATGACTTTCTCACAGCATACATTTAGGCTGCATCCAGACTTCAGGCCAAAGTGACCCAAACCTGATTCCTGCTCACTGGGATCATTTTTTTATGTTGGGTAAAATGAGGACAGGGATTACTGCACCTCTAAAAACCGAGGTCCACCATGACTGAACGCCACCTGATCTGGCATATTTACGTGATGAAATTGGTTCATACGAATCGGTGCATCCACAGATATAGATAGTTGGTACTCAAGGTTTTCTGCACAGAAGGGATGCAAATACTACAGCTAAAAACAAATCCCAAACAAATTAAAACTAAACAAAATGTTGAAAATCTTTATTTCTAAAATATGCAAATACAAACAAGGACAAATGTATGAAAATATAAACATCTTTTTCCCTTTTTCAAAAACACTTGAGATGTTAAGGCATGCGGAGCCGGACTTTCCAAAGATAAACCTTGTGCTACTTGAGTTTTTAAAAAAAGGTCCCATGAAAAAAAAAAAAAAAAAAGGCTTGTGTGTCCCTGGGCGTGTTGTTCGGTATCATTTGCATATTTTTATATTAAAATCCCTTTCTCTTCCTGTAAAGTGTCACCTTTTTTTTATGGCTTATCCTGCACTCGGGGCAAATATAAAATTCCATCGAGTACAATGTGATTGGAGGGGTGATCCAGCCAACCCCTCCCATCAGCATCATCATCATCATCATCATCACCACCACATGGGATTAAAACATGTCCCTCCTCTTTTTGAAGATGAAGGGTCCTCAATGACTACTGCCACTCTTCAAAACTCACCCCTATTTTGTCCTTCTCGACACTAAACCCAGCCCCATCGTCTTATATGAAACATGTCAAACCACAGGGGAGAAAATTACTAATCTAAAAGCCACTTCATGGGACCTTTACACGTTGTGGAAGCCAGGTTTGCTCAAACACATTAGCACATCTTCGCAGCAACACATTTGGAGAACCCACTGAGTTGTCAATACAAACAAATAAAATTACACTGAAGATTAATACTGTTTCTCAGTCATACATTTATCAGTTAACTACTCTGTCAAATATGAGTCAGCAATTATCAACCTGAAATGTACAGTTTACTGTGAAGTTATTCATCTACAAAAGATCACACAGACTGAAGAGTTTCAACTAACTTAAATTTATCTACCAGCAACAACAACAAAAAAAAAACAGTGTCGTGGGCCTCCACAAGCTCTGTGATGTGGCCCAATGTTATCTGCTACATTCAGAGTCAGGGAATGTATCGACTATCCTACTGGTTGATACACTGAGCAAAAAGGTAATATTGGAAGAGTCAGCTGCAAACAGCCCTTTGTGGTTGGTCTAAAAATGAATTAGCATCGTGGCTGCAAACGTGACAGAAAGGCACATGTTGGTACTCATTCAGAACAAGGCCTGCAGCAGAGAGAAGCGTTCACAAACATTCACAGACTTGCACAACTGCTTTGACCAGAGTTTCTTTGGTAATAAATCTGTTGGAGGCCTGTTGGTGGGAGAAGCTGATTTGGTATTAAACCCTTCAGTTTCCAAGTCTTACACCTCACAGCAGTATGTTACAGTTACTAATGTTACAGTGTTCGCCATTTTAAATAATGGCATGTTAGTAACATCTCCATGTGAATTCAGTTAAAAGCACAGGTTAAAATATTTTCAGTTGATTGTCAACCACTTCTTAAATTACTCCCCTAAAGAGGGAAATTAAGATTTAAATAAATTATATATTGCGGGACTTTTACACAAATAGTTATCCACTGGAGTGGAACACAAAGTATAAGACTGTTTGGTAACCGACAGCATCATGTCATTATTAAAAAAAACAAAACACACACACACACTCAATGCTTAAGTATCAAGTATTAGAGGTAAGTTATTTTCTGTTAGCCCTTGGACTGAAATAGATGAACTCACCGGGAGGGGGGGTTGGGGGGCTGTGAAATAGAGGCAGGCGGCTTGAAAAATGACTTACAGTCAGTCGATAGAAGGATAAGTTAAACCATTTGGGAATTCCTCTGCCCCCATTTTAAGAAAATTAAAAATCTTTCTGACATTCAGTAACTGAAAAGATGAGCCCGTTTTGCGATACTTCAGACGGTGAAGTGGGGCTAACGAACGTTTCTTCCTTCGCCTGGGCAACAAGGTTATTGGGTGATGCAGTTCTCTCCCATGTCCTGGGCGTAGCGGTCCAGTATTACATTGCGAAGTTCCTCAACGTCTCGGCGAAGCTGCTGTGCTTCAACCAGCTTCTTCTGCAGAACCTCAGGACTCATCCAGTCCTCGGCCTGCTCTGCCACTGGCAGGGGCGCTGGAAAAAACAAAACATGACCCTTATACATATTGTACAGTTTTCTCCCACACTATTTACTTTTTACATTTTTGAACTCACTCTCGTCAACAAGAGAGAGTAAAATTAAAGTAAGTGCTCACATGTGAGACCAAGCAGCAGAGAGAGGTTGGGGTCTTGTCCATGAGCTCTCTGGGTGAGAATGCTGCAAAGGGAGCGCAGGTCACTGAGGCAGGAAGCGATCTCTAGATGTAGCCTCTGCGTGAGACGAGCCCCAGCTGGCTGCAGGACAGAGGAGGCCTGGCTGGAGCTTCTCTGCTCTGGATCACTCACTTGCTCCTGCAGGGTCAGATTCTGCTCCATCAGGTCCTGGTTCTGGGCTGACAGCTGAAACCGAAAGTCAGCATCAATGTTACCCGGTCAAAGTGTCAGGCAATTTCTGACCAGGTTTATCAGGGAGTGGGGAGGGTTAGTCTGTCTCACCTCCTTCATGGCTGTGTGGAGCTCTAACACATTCTGCTCTTTGGCCAGCACCTCTTCTCTCAGTGCCTGAGAGCTGTTCTCTTCCTGAGATATCTGCTCCTCCAAAGCCTGCAGACACAACAATTAATGTCTCACAAATGCCGAGACTATAAATCAGGACAGTTGCCAAACAAATCATTGTGAGGAGGTAAACACCTGGATCTGAGAGCCAAGCTGTTCCATCATTCGGTGCTGCTTCTCAATGACCTGCAAATACACAAGCTTTAAAACAACACATAATGCAACAATCAACTCGTACTCCTTTTGTATTTTTAATCACTCTTTCTCCTCGCTGTTCTGTTGGACTGGGAAGTTGTGACCTCAGCTTCATGGTGTGTGTTTATGACCAAAGTATTTACTTTGCAGGTGAAGCACACAGCAGCACAGCAAGCATAGTAAACATTACAGAAACAAAAAAGAAGAAGCCACGCGCTACACGTTTTAACCACAACATACAGGAACTTACTTCCAGAGAAATGAACACTTCTCGTAGGTTCAAACTTAACACACAGTTCCTCTAAGCTCACTCAGTCAGATCAAATTTCTGAAGCTGAAGTCAAGTCAAGGGGTTCAAGCATATAAGCAATAAAATTACAATTAGATTGCATAGAATACAGTTTACGCATTCAAATATGGGAGATTCTTCATGAATAAAAGCAGCCTGAAGAGTACTCATACAAAAGCTGTCCCAAAAGTTTTTCAAGTACCAAGATGAGCTTTTAAAGAGAAAACACACTAAACAGACAAACAGTAACAGACCTTTTTGAGCCTCTGCTGCTCTTCCCTCAGAGCACTGTTCTCTCCTCTGAGCCTCTCCACATCCAGGGAGGGCAGCCTGGCTCCATCCTCCAGGCCCTGCTGCACCCTCTGCTGCATACTGATGAAGACAGATTATGCAGAATTATTACTGTTCGAATTAATGCTCACTGAGAAGACGGTACTTTGTTGTCAGACCCAAGTGTGCACATACTCAGTAATGGTGGTCAGCAGGTCTCTCTCCTTGCGTTTCTGATCTTCCAGCTGTGTGTCTTTTTCCCGCAGTTGAGAGCGCGTCGTCTCTAGGCAGACCTCCAGCTCTCGTGCTTTCTCTTGGAGCTGACTCACCTGCTGTTCAGCCTCCAGAAGCTGGTGCAAAACACAAACACGTGTCCAGGTTAAAGGATTTGCACACTTTGACACAAGTAAAATCAGAAAAAAAAAAAATCAAGCACAACAGTCCTAACCTGCTTATTCTGGCTCTGGTAGTCCTCCAAGGTGGGCAGGTCAGCAAGATAGCGCTCCAGAGTTTCAATGCGCTGCTGGTTCTCTCTCTTCAGCTCCGACTCCTTCTGACACTTCTTCTTTAGGTTATTGATGTGCTTGTCTCGACTGCGGATCTGCACAAAGGAAAATGTGGTAAGAAGGATAATAAGCTCAAAAAGTAACAAGTAAAAAGGTGCTACACATTTATAAATCACAGCAAGTGAGAAAACTGGAAGCAAAATGTTCCTACAAACACCATCAAACGTTCCTTCATCTTTCTCTATGAAAATGAACTTGTTACGGCTTCACAGTGACTTTATCAATAGTATCGGCTTTTTTGTACAGTGTTGTGTTGTTTGTGTTTCTATAATATCAGCTGTCTGGAACTGTAGGAAGCAGAAAACAGCTTCTCTTCATTAATGGGAAAAGTACAGAAATTTAAATGCATCTCTCTACGAAATAGAAGCAAAATAAACGGTTTGTAAACAGGGTCATCATTTACTCTTCTCAGTACCATCTACTTTTCCTAGTTACTTTTTGGTTTTGTTTTGCGTGCTCGCAGCACTGTATGTTAAGAAAATTACCCTCTCTTCCTGTTTCTTCATCTCCTCCGCATGTCTCTCACAGGTCTCCTTCAGGCTGTCAGTTAGTCGGCGAGTCTCGGCCTCAACTGCCCCCAGTCTGCGCTCTGCCTCTGCTTTTTCCAGGGCGACACAGTCGGTGCGCTCAGTAAACTGCGCCCTCAGGAACACATTCTCCCTCTGGGCCTCCTGTAAAGCCACCGTGTGATGCGAAAGTTTCAATAAAAGGGTCTCGAAATAGTTTGTAGGGATGATGACAGGATAATGCCGGGTTGTCGGTTGTGTTTGTGGGGGCTAACGTATGTCGTCTCTAACCTGTAGCCGCAGCATACACATGTCCCCATAAGAAGCTCCTCGGCCCAGGAGAGCTCCATGGACTTGCAGCTCGCTTTCCCTCAGACGCTGCTCCAACTGGGCCATATGCTGCTTTTGTCTACATCACATCCAATTATCACCAACACAAGAACAATAATGTCAGCAACATTATGAGGAAAAAACATGTGAAAAAGCACTGAGGAGACAAAGAAAAATACTATATTCACTCCTTAAAATGAACAATAAAATGTACAATACCACAGAATCAAGTCACTGTAACAGATGTCAGATGATATCAGAAGACCCCCTCCCCTCCATGAGCAGTAGAAACACTTGCCTCTCAATGATCAGCTCCTTCTCCTTTAGCAGACTTTCACTGGCTTTGACCAGAGCATCCCACTTGCCAGACTCCGAGTGAACGGGCGTCGAGTACAGCGATGGGTACTGACCCACTCCCGCACTCATCAACTGCAACAAAAAGACGAAAAATATTTGACAGTTAGAGCTGTATCATGTAGAGACTATGCGGTGGTGAGCAATGCAAAGATTTAGAACTGCACAATTTTAACCCTGATAATAAATACTGTAATAAAAACTGTGTGTAGGGTGGACATCCTTCCACTTTATCTCACGACAGTATAGTTTGACTACAGTGCACGCAATACAGGTGCTGACAGATACACAAAAACAGTTGCACACAACAAACAAAAAAAAACACCACCTGGCTCACAACAATAATTCCTAACATCAGGAATAACTGCTAGCCTTGCTAACACATGATCAAATTATTTTTATACCACAGACAGCAGTCATCTGACAAGGGAGCCACAGAAACTTGGTCAATAACAACATGGTCCATTTCAAATGGCTCGCAAAAGAGAAATTAAACTTGATCACTATCAAGCAGTGCTAATCTCTCTTTAGGACAGAATGTAATTCCACCTCAGTGACTCCTCACACTGAAAGCACTGCCAAAAGTTGGGTGTATTTTGGTGCCTTGTGGAATAAATTCAGCACCATGAATGAATGCTCCCCTCTAAACACAGCTTTAACAGCCAGTCATTTAGTTAAACAGACAACGCTTGAAAGATCATCACAACATGAATTTCTTAATACAGTAAAAAGTGATAAAGTGTCGATTCATGTGCCAGCACACAGTATGTGGAAGTGGCAACAGCATCTGATACAGCTTTTTCAACGGCCAGTGGCCAGTGCCGATCACAATATAGAGAGCAGGGTGGCCAATATATAATGTCGAGATCAAAACAAAGAAAAGTCACGTATAATTCCATTACTCCATGTAGTAATGTGCTGTTTTAGATGTACTTTTATCAATTAATGAAATAGAAACCTACATTGGGTTATGCTATTTCAGAACGTTACTGGTGTTTAAAAGGGAGTGCAGTACGGTCTTTCAGAAGTAGGGATGCACCGAAATGAAAATTCTTGGTTGAAGCCAAAACCGAATATAATGAAAGAATTTGCCGAATACTGAACAAGTACATTCACATTTTTTCTATTTCCGTTTCCTAAAGGATATGGAGAGACTATGGGGAGAGGGCCTGTGGCCCGAGAGTGTCCTGTAAAGTAAATTACATGTTACATTTACTTTTTTACATTTTTATAGTGTCTGAGGATATAATCCAATTAATCTTATTTCCATACTGCAACACTTGCTTGCACTGGTAAATTTCAGTGGATTTACCATAAAGGCTTGAATATGTGTGCACTTCAAATTTAGGTGCAGCTAGCTTAAATCGCTTTCTCACAGACGAGTGACAGAAACACTCAAAGCGGGTCAGACCTTGTTGCCTTTTGTAAGAAGTCAGCCACAGATGGTGTGGATGTGCTAGGAGACAATTCAGCAGAAGTGTCTGCAAACAGACACTTTAAAATGCGTCCACACTACCAACATGTCAACCTAATTGTTTGGCAAAATTTATTTGGTATTAGGCCGAACACCAAAAGTGCTTTTTTTTTTGCTATTTAATTTCAGTGGCTGAACATTCAGTGCATCCCTAGTCAGAAGGGACATCATTCAACTGCATTATTCTACAGTATAACAATATATATATTTAACACTAACGAGTAATGGCTTTAGATTAGATCTGCTGTCATTCAGGATGATATATCAGCCTCGTGAGTGCAGGTATAGGTCGATGCAGATTATCTCAAAATGCCAGATATCGGCCTGATTTATTGGTCTATGAATAATTTGGCAGCTTTATACAGGATGCAAAGGGAATAATCATTACATTATAAAAAATATTTAATAGTTTATGCAACAATCGTGTTGTTTAAAAAAAATATTTTTTCTATTGTTTTCACCAGTGGCTCCTGCTTGTGAAGCTTTACTACCAGGTCAGAAGAACATGCGTGGCACATTCAGACTGACTACAGAGCTGTGAGATTGGCCAGATGCTTAGGTTCCAGGCTAGTGTTAAAGGTGTGTATTGTGTTTGCTGCTGCAGAGGAAATAAAGTTCCTGTTTACAATATGAACACCACCACAACGTCTCACTACCATCTTCTATCAGCAGAGCGGATCAGACCACTAGTTAGCTAAGTACTGTAGTTTACTACTCTCTTCAGGGCTGGCACAACACTAAAACAAAGCATGGAGATGGATGTAAGTTACCAGCTACAAGCCCAGCTAAATTTGTCTAAAAAAAAACAGTATGCTCCCAGCTATGGTTTCAGGCCAAACCTGTAGAAAAGGTAACACAGGTAAAGCTAATATACTACAAAAACTATTCACAGTCCTTTGAGAGTGAAGCACTTTCTGTCTTTCTCTCTTTGGGTGGGGATCTTCAGTTCAGCTGTGTAGGGTTAATCAAGGACAGGATTTTCTCAATTATACAAATAAAATCTTTGTTTTTGGAATTCCAACAACAGACACCAGAAAATCCTTTGTAGGCTTTGTGATTTTGATTTTGCTGATTGACTTGACAGATCCTACTATAAAATAGGACAAGGCATCTGTATGGCTCCAGGCTTTGTTTAGTGGAGTGTTATTTTTCCAATGTTGACCTATATGTGTGTCAGGAGCCAAATTTCTGGCCAGATTTCAATGTCCACAAACAGCTGAATGCCTCACATGTTTACTACAAAGGCCTTTACCTTGCCAGCGTGTTTTCTTCAGAAAATCCACCCCACCCCTTCATAGCAGCCAAGACGTGTTTGTTTTACCACCAGTGTGAAAGGGTGACTTCAATGCATACCCTCTACACTATGAACCAAAGGAGTAGTGACAATTTTGAAACAAATTTTAAAAAGTCTGCACCCCCGGTTTGTGTGTGTCTACCTCTAGTGTTCTATGGTTTTCTATTTAGGATAAATGCTTACCTGCATTTGTTCCAGTTGCAGGCGTAAACTTTCCAGTTGCTGCTTATGTTGCTGTTGTTGCTGCCAGCTTGACATTTCACTACATCTGTCCTGCCGCAGTGGCTCATAACCCTTGGAGCCTGCGTGCTCTCTCAGCAGAGCCTGTGTCTGCAGGCTGAGAGGGTTTGCATAAACTCCAGGGGATCCAGCCACACCAGGCTGACCGCCCCTCTGATTAGAGATTTCTGCTGTGCCAGGAACTCCAGGCCTAGCTTCAGGCAGAACCTTATAGCTGTGCTCCATACCTCCTCTATAGGCCTCAGACACACAGTCTGAGGTGTCTCTAATCCCGGTCGTCTGTAATCGGAGTCTGACATCAGGGCATAACCCCCCTAACAGGGCTGACTGATTTAGCGTAGGCTCCACAGCAGGAGTGTCAAACCTCTGGCCCTCATCCATCCGCGTGTGATCTGAGGTGAACAGCGAGTGGTCCAGCCCATTGATAAGGCTGCGGTAGCGACTCAGGCAGTCTGGCTTTGGCCCCACAGGATCACCTCCCACACCAGTAGGAGCATCCAAGTTGGGCGAGGATGCTGATTTGGAGAGAGAGGAAGACTTTGAGGCGGAGCCACTTGGGGTTCTGGAGCCAGAGGAAGACCTGTGGCCCTCAGAAGATAGGGAGTCCTCCTGGAGACATGACTGGGGCTTAGAGGCCGGTGCTCCGGCCGTGGATGGCATGACATGTGCAGTTGGTATGGGTATCTGACTGCGGATGGGCTGGAAAGGTGGGCTGCTGCTGGAACTGCAGAAATCTTGAGAGAAAGAGAAGAAAGAGTCATTAGAATTGTGTTCAAAGTGTTCTTCGCTCACTATTCAATATGAAGATAGATCATGTTAATTCAGTGCAGAATATCTAGAACACTACTGCAGGCCATCTCCTCTATTTTCAGTCAGTGATGTAAAGTAGATGCAGCAGGGTTTATGGGTGGCCTACTTTGATGATGAGGTGTCACCACTGAAAGAATTAACTGGCTCTGACTGACTCAAAGCAGGGAATAGTCTTATAATAGACTTAAACCAATGCGCAGAGCAGAAGCTCGGTATTACATGATTTTAAAAAACAATATGCTGCTGTATAGCACTGCTACATCACTGAGTGTACATGGAAGACAAGTAATTCTCTTTCAAAAGAACTGCTGACTAAAGGGTCTTCCTGTTTAATTGGCATAAAGTCTTGTAATTACTCCGTTAGCCCATGCAAAGATACGCACCCTGACATTACTGTAAAGACTACACATCCAATCCACTCCATTAAACATGCACAAAAATGTTAGTGGTCTTCCTTTGTAAACCTCAGAGACCACATTACTCTTACAAAGAACTCCACGAACAACGCCAAAATCACAACAAGCCACCTACAGAAATCTCCACGAGCCCCAACATATTTCAGAGTTACATAACTCTGACTTCGGCAGCATTACAAACCTTAGAGACCTGTTGAAGCCTGGAAATCTGGCATTCACTCCAACGCAACAAACATGTTATTAGCTGTGGCATTTTTTCTATATCTGAACTAAGGTGAGCTGAGCTGCACAACCCTTTAAAGCAAAACAACGGTCGGTCCACTGCATCTCTGGGAAGTACCAAATCGACCTCTGAAGCTAAGACTGACAGTGTCGCAGCAGGCAGGCCCTCTGCCCAAAGCCGTATTGTCCTCCAACAGCCAAACCAGCCTGTATCAAGCTCAGAGCAAACACACACAAACAGGGATACGCAGTAAAGGTTAGGGGTATTTATAGCCCACCTCTCAAGTTACAGTGTGATCTGTGGGTGCCGCTTTTTTTTAAGCACCTTGCCTCCTCCCACTGTAACACACACACACACACACACAAAGTCAAAGACTGAGCGGCCTGCTCACTTTAAACCACAACTTCATTAAAATGAGAAACTCTTTGCAATCACAGAAGAAAATAATAATCAGTACAAAGGTAAGAATGTTTATGAAACAACACTAAGCTTTCAGGAAGGTAAAACTTTAAATATAAAAAAGAACCCTCCAGGCTCCACTGATTCATCACCGGCTAGAACAAGTCTAAACTACTCTTAAGAAAGATATTTGCTCAACAGACATTCCTGCCTTTAAAAGTATATAACATAATGATAATTACCAGCAGCTATAAAACAGCATTTTTGATCAACACCCAGTAACTAAAATTAAAAAACAACATTTTTCAAGCAATTTCTGGTATTCTAAAGCTGTTAAATTTAAAAGTATGGTATGCATCGCTGTACAGTATTCTCTACAACCGGTCATTGTTGTGTCTAAATTTGGGGCTAATTGTCATGTTGCTAGGCATGGCTGTCAGTTTAAGTGGCAGGACAAAGCTGTACCAGCACCAGTAGCACGATCAACAGTTGTTAACTAAAACTAGCGAGTCGTTTATGAAGTACATTCATAAAAAAGGCCACATTAAGAAAACGGCTATTAGAAGGAAATCGTATCCAAAGAACACGCCACACTTCATTAACATGTGCAAGGTTGGAAAAAAATCAAGTCAACCTAACAATAGACTCTGGTAGATATAATAAGGAGCTGGGCTACCATGTGCTCGAATGCAGCTTAAACCCTCCAAGGAATGTTGTTTTACGAGCTCTGAGCTCAGTAAACAGTGTGTTTAGAGACAGTAAGACAACACTATGTACACTTCAAATATATTCAGTTATTTGGAAGATGCAGAATATATGCATCTACTAACATTACTAACGGTTCTAGACACCTTCCCTTTCAGCGTTTGTGATGCTTATGTGTTTACATAAAATATTTCATTATGAAAATGTATAAAATGGACTTGTATACCTCTGCTGTTACACAACTGTTCAGAGTGATTATGGGTACTACTGACACCCAGGAGATTTTAACTCATACTATTAAAGATCCTATACAGTCTTTAACAGTTGGGAAGATACAATACATGTTGAATGGCATTCTTATGACTACCTCAGCGAAGACAACACACATATAAATATATATAACTTGATATAAAAAGCAAAAAACATTGACCTGTTTGAAATTGGTATTAAAAGTTTTCTATTGGCAGCTCTGCCATGAATACCAGCTTTGTGTACCTACAGTGTTGATACACTTGTGATCATTTTCCAGCATATTATTTTATCAGCGTTTCCTGTTGCATGTGGGACCATCCACCCCAGCAGGCCAGCCAGTACATGGAACCTTGCTGATACAACGAGTCTGTTATTTTTTCCACACTTTGTAAATACATATAAATATAGAACATATACACACACACCATCCCCAGTGAGATTTCACATTTTCTCCAGTGGGATGCTCCCATTTTAAAAACAACTCTGAATTTCCCTCCACAGACAAAGTCCAGTCCTAGCATCCCAAAACCTATCCACCCATTTGACCTTAACACCAGAGTGCGCAGCAGAGCCTTCGGGCATTTTTAGAGGTAGAGATTTTAATCTACCTCTGCAGATCTCCAGAGCTTCCACAGTAAATTATGAACATTTTTATCACTCTATAAAAAAAAGCCTAAGCAACAATAACACAAACATGACGATAAAGGCGTTTCAGCCTCAGCCACGCTGGGCTTCTCACTACATTAAACATTACATGACTATTCTCAACTTTCAAAGTCCAATTTGAAAGCACACAAGTTTAATCACCACTAAAGTACCAAACTCTGGCTGTATAGATCGCAAACTGGAGCTCCATCACTGCATCGCTCCAAACTGTGACCATTTACTCACATTTTGTAACCATTTTTGGAAACACTGGTACTACATTTTATAATTAGGTGGACATGTGCGACTTGCAAATATCATCCCTGATAGTTTTTTGTTTGTTTAAAATCATTGTTTTATATACAGTAATGTGAAACACCAGGAGGGAACAAGAACTGGTGTGTGCATGCCCTTCACGCTCACTACCCAAGTTGCATAGCGCAACCCCCTCATGTCCAAGCAGGTGTCAATGTTTCAATGACAAAATGGAGAAGAACTCTACTTTTGGTCATGTGATGAGGTATTAAAGAACACCATGAGATTGAATTTCAGGAACAGCAATCAGGTAAATTTGTGTTCTCTCCTCTCCAAATTTGATATCAGCAAATAACAGTAACATTAAGTTGATGTGTTAGCTGCAGTGCATCTCTGTTTAGTCTGTCTGTTTTGCTAAAGTAGCTGGTTTGTGCAGTCTGGAGCCCTGCACTGACAGGAAGACTTCAAAACAATGTTACACAACACACTCTACAGGCAGGGAAAGAACAAGCTAAAGTCATTACCTTCTGTGCTGTCAGATGCCGAGGTGCCAAGACCAGTGTCCCCACTGTCCGATGTTCCAGGCCGGCGGCCAAAGCGGCTTTGGAACTTCTCTGACACAGCTGGCGTCTGCCACTCCATGTCAGCAAACCGAGCTAATGTATATTTGTGAAACAGGACAACGGCAACAGATGAGTATATCAACACATGCTGAAATGACACACAGCTTACGCATTTTGACTTCTGAGTGTCAACTTACCCGCTGGTTTGGAGTCAATATATCTCTGTGAGGTTGTCATTCCATACAAGACAATGTCGCCTGATTGAGATGAGGACAGTATTAAATAATCATATAGTGCATATGTTTACCTCTCACTCACTTTAGCACATAAATTTATATCTGTCAACCAATTTCCAAGATTAAGTGAACAAAGAAACAGTGAAAAGAGACTGGTAACGAGATTTTATTGATGAACCAGAGACTGAGATCTGAACAAAAGCTCCTTTCTAGTATACTATTAACTGAGCGTCCATGGTGAAGGACCCAGCAGCTGTTGGCTATTGACTGACTGGCTCACCTATGAAAGTCTTCTGCCCTTGCCATAAGCAACCTCGAAAGACTTTTCTGGGTAGCAACAAAAATAACAACACGAGCACATGTCTTAGCGTTACATAATCTGTTACACAAACATCTCTATCCCCCTAAGAGGCTACAGAAAGTAAGTTTGTACATAATTTGTGGCAAGCTAACGTTAATGGTTGCTGGCGAATACAATCAGTCTGAGATGCAGCCAGGCTGTTACACGCTAATCCTCTTCTGAAGCTAATTCATAAAGGAAATGACTTGCTAACACTTAACCAGTTAGGGCAAGCTATATCAGCACGACTAATCGCTAAATTGAATTAGTTAAATTGTATGATACTGAACTAAATAAATGGGAAAATCATAGCTACAAAGGTTTGGGCTGTTTTAAAGTAAAAACTTATTTATAATGTCCTAACGTTATACGTAACGTTAAATTTTTGTTGTACAGCGCCTCACCGTTAACCATTTTAGCTAATCCGTAACAAATCCGTTTCCGTTTAACAAGCTAACGTTAGCTAACGGCTAACACAACGCTGCTCAGCTACTTTAGTTAACAATAACGTTACACGTCTCTGTTAGCTTCAGTGCTTATAACGTTACTGCTGGAGCTAAACTAGCTGTCGGCACCGACAAAGAAGATTTATTTACCTTTAGTTTTACATTAACACAAAAATGCAGTGACAAATCTCGGTTTGAGGCTGGAAGCCCAATCTGTACCATCCGGTGCTGCTGCTGTTGTTCCGCTAGCCAACTGAACAGATCCCCTCAGATGGCAGCAGACAACCCGTCAACACACTATGGCCGTTTGTTTAATGTCACAGCACCGCCCGCTAAACAGTGACGCCTCACGTTGTCTGTGAAACCGTTTGGGGATTTCCTGCCAGCAACGAATATGCAACCGCAGTGTTTACATTTGCAGAGTATAGCCCCCAAAACTAGGGTAGCAGTGTTCTTAAGATTATTGTTGAAATGTTGTGAAATATTGCTGCTGATTCAACAAAAAAGATGACAGTGGTCTTTCTGCCATATGACCAAAAACACTATAGTCACACAAAACGAACGAACCTAACCCAGATGCGTTGAGATGGCTAGAATAACCCAGAAAATCAGACTTTCGCAAGGTTCAAAAGTGTCAAAACCTATTTCACAGTTTCAAAATACATTATTCAGGCTACAAAATAGTAATTAGCAACGAGGTATACCATTCAATACAAAAATGTGTATCATTTTTACACTAAGCAGGAATATATAATATCGACATTAGGAAATATGTACCCGGAGAGCACCAACCCAAATTTCAACGTTGATTTTTTTTACATTTTTATTTCAACAGGGAAAAACAAACTGAGACCAGAGTCTCTTTTTAGGCTGACCATGTGTACACAAGTTATTAAAATTTATTATCATTAATAAGTTAACATGTCCAGTAAACCCACAAACAAGCAAATATATAAAAAATAAGAACCATAAACTTATCTAAAACATACTAGACTTAATTAAACATACAAGACCAAGATGTTCATTTCAAGGGAAACAATTGCAAATAACATCATAATGATTCTCAATAACATTTTAAAATGGGTATGTGACACCAAAACTTAAAAATAAGTGCTTTATAAAAAAAAAAGAGCATGTTGCTCATTCAGTTTGATTTCGGTTTCAACTACTAATTAACGTTGAAATTTGGGTTGGTGCTCACTGGGTACAGCTATTTCTCATTAGGTATTTTACATGGTAAATATATATCAAAGAACATACTGGCGTGAGTCAAACACTTCTGCTTTTCACTTTGCAAGAAGGTGTTGCTTTACACCAAACAGTAGGCAGCTTTGGATGATAGAGAAGTGAAAATACCACAAATGCTGACATGGGTTTTTGTTGTAGGAAGTTGGGACATCGAGGGGTAACATTTGTAACACCTAACCTCCACCATACCCTGAGTGACACATGCTGCCAGTCAGGGTGGAAGAAATGCAACTACTTGCAACATCTGTTTTATTCCATCTTTTCTTGGTACATTAATATTATAAATTAAACACAATAATTAACACATAATATTTTCATAAAGGTGGCATATCATTAAAACACCTATTATAAAACATGCCCTTGTATGGCCTCATCATGATTAGTAGGCTACATGATCATAAAGGATAGCCTACACAAACTGAAAAGTTCAAAGCAAGCAGCCCATGATAATTGTCACACTGACACCTTACAGAACACGTGTTTGGATCTTGACCTTTCGGGAAATAAAAAAGAAAGAGGTGAGACAGGCTTTAATGAAGAAATATGACTCACATTAGAGAAAGGCCTACCTCTTTTTTGGTCAGTATTCACCTCGTGACCTGTAAATATATTCTACATGCATTCAATCTGTTGCAAGGCAACACTTTCCTCTTTTTAAGTATACTAAATAAAAATAAATAAATATGTACAATTTGAATATTTGGGGGAGAAATAAAAACAGTTTCCATTTATATTTGTTGTTGGGTTTTTGTTTATTTTTTTCAAACCTGACGTGAGGCTCACAAATCAAATAAAAACAATGCCAAAGCAATGCAAAGGAGACTATAAACACGATCTTTATCGTCCAGTTTTGGCTTTAACAACCTCTGTGTTTTGACCTAATTTGATACAAGGTAGGTTGAGAGGGAATTATTTTCTTTCTTGCAATTATTGTGTGTAGGGTTTCCCTCAGAAAGTGATGAAGTGGTAGCATCAAAATTTGCCGCATTAACACCTTTTTAAAAATATATTTCATGGTTAACACCTTTTTTCAGTCTATGGCACGCTAACACGCTATTTTCTTTCGTATTAAGACAACGTTCAATTTTGCCTTGTTAACATTATGTTTTATGTGCACGTTATTTACGTTTGGAAAGATGATGTCTATGTAGATGTCCTCTCCTAATATGCCCCACAGGTATTTGGTCCGTTGCGTACCTTTTTCAGGCCTCAGCGACTTTATTTATTTTAAGCCTACCGCTGGTAGTGGTATGAAGGGAGAGTGCTTTTATTCTGAAATAAAAGTGCTTTTATTCTGAAATAAAAGCTCTCTCGGAAGTGTTCTGTCTGTTTGTCTGACGGAACAAAGTTGCGTGATGTGCTCAGTGGGAGGTGGTTTGTGTTCAAGTCAGGTATTACCGTGAACCCTGTCAACAAACTCACAGAGTGCATTTCATCTATCGTAATTCGTCTTCTAAATGGATATTTCTTGACAGAAGCCTTTTTAGTTCAAGTAAAGCGGTGAGATTTCTTTAGTAGTCATAAATTACAATGAAAGCGTTGCAAATGTTGAAGTGGATGTTTTGGTTAACGTTAGCTAGCAAGGTAACGCAAACACGCTAACGCCAGCTACTTGGTAAACGACAGGTCTCTTAAAGGCCCGATGCATAGGTGGCTAACGATTCAGGTAGGCTAACAGCGCCAGTGTTTAAATAATTGTCAGTATTTTGGCGAAACAGTCAGCCGATTATAGTACTGACAGCTGCATAGCTAACATTAGCTAGTTAGCTAATGAACTCGCTTTGTTTGTGTTCGTTGACGGGTGCAGTTCCACTGTGAACAAAGTCTGAAGACTTGCTAATGTTATGTGGCATGCTTATGTTTCAGCTGTTTTTAAAGAACCCGTAATCAGTGAAAAATTTAAATGCCTGCTGACCACCTTGTCCGTACCCTTGCTCTATGACTGACATTAAACCAACCTAACATCACCGCTGCTTTGTGAGAATTCTCTTTCCTGTATAATCTGCCCTGTCTAAATGTTTTCAACGTCTTCACAGCTAATTCTCGAGAAATACAGAGTAAATGTCATCTGAGCTCTGACCCCTGGATCCTCCAGACCCAGACCCTGATTTATGTTTTGTGGCGAGGCCATGACTGCGGCCAACATCACCAGGGACATCCTGCATAGGCAGATCCGAGTGAGTAAACAAATACCAGAGCATCCTACTAGCTCAATCTACCAGTGATCAGACAATGTTCTTGGTAATCTTGGTGGGGCTAACCCCCAAAAGACCCTCCTCAACCAAAAGGATTGTAACCTTTATGTACAAAAGTCTGATGGGGAATTTGATTTGTGTGTTCAGGACAAGAGAGCGTCAGGTTTCCAAAGGGTCTATCATGTGACTGACCCATTCATCAAGAGACTTGGACTAGAGGCTGAGCTTCAGGTTAGTGACAGCAAGTGTGTGGGTGCATGTAGAGTGAAAGAGTTGGGAAAAGACAAGGAGACTGAAAAGATATTTCTGTGTGTTATCATATAATCTTCTTATACTGTCTGTCTCAACAGGGTCATACTGGCTGTGTGAACTGTCTGGAATGGAATGAACGAGGAGAGTAAGTCTTCAAAACCTAAAGTTTCACCTTGTGTGTACAATTATAGTCTCTCACCTGGGATGACAGGCTGGGTGACATCACCATATATGTGCCAAAACTCTTATTCTGAGGTGCATTATACACTGTCTGTACAGTGAAAGCCTGTTAAGGCTGGTTATACTATGTCCAAATAAAATTAGGATACTATTCTACTTTATATTTTATTTTAAATGTTGCTGCTGTACTGTTTATTGCCAAAAATGATATAAGACCACCATGTTTCACTTCTCTGTTATCAAAACGTTAATTATTTGCCTCAGATTTGACACCTTCAGTGCTCACGGTGGCATTTGTTTAAATCACCAATATAAATGACTTCAATACTGCGGGAAGTTGGCAAGAAAAATCTACCAGCTCATTATTGTTATTGTAATTAATTAATTAATTAATAAAGAAGCAAATGCATACAGTGAGTCCAAAATTGCACATCTGAACATGTTTGACAGTATTTGATTTTAAATGGCATTAGTAGTAAAGAGCCATAACAAATGTTGATTCTTTTTGTATTCAGTTTACTGGCCTCGGGTTCAGATGATCAGCATGCCGTCATCTGGGATCCATTCAGACACAAGAAGCTTACAACTATGCACACAGGTCATGCAGCAAATATATTCTCTGTAAAGGTAAGGAGGACTGAGTGTAAGATGGATGTATTGAATGACAGGAGGGAAAGTGGGCTAAAATCATTTAAAAGTGGCTGCGTTTACATAAATATTGATAATGTAGTCATAATGTGATTAGGGCAGCGATTTAAGGTGTAGCCCAATCGAACATCGTACTCTGGTTGTGTTATTGCATTATGCTTACAGTAGGGTTAGATATTTTCGTCGCATGGAAGGGTATTTCAACCATGTAATCACATCAATCTACTGCTCGCTATCACAAGTTTCATTACAATTCGGGACACAAACGGCAGTTGAATTTCTGGTCTGCGAATGCTCTGTCACACAGATTCACTTCCTGTACATTAGGTGTCACTGTTGGCCATTTAATGAGTGGCATGCTTGGTGGAAAACCATCCTGTTTGAAAATTTTGAAGGTTTAATTGCAGTTTTCACACCAAAACGCCACAAGGGCATATTACTGTAGATTCATGGCAGAAATCTTAGGAATGAGGTCAAACACAGGAGGGAAAAGTGTAAGATAATGTGGAGATGGCATTAAATGCCATTAATCAGGCTATGATCCATAGCATAGAAATGGGAATATCAATAGATTGGTCGTATAAGTACTCTATGTACACATGTCAGTAATGCCTTAATCTATAGCTACTTTGTGATTGAAAGGGCTGCCATTGTGAAACACTGATTCTGTACTGTACTGCACTGATTATGATGTTTTTGTCCATACAGTTCCTCCCTCACTCCGGGGACAGAATTTTGGTAACAGGTGCAGCCGACACAAAGGTCCATGTGCATGACCTGACAGTGAAGGAAACCATCCATATGTTTTCTGACCATACCAACAGAGTCAAACGCATCGCCACAGCGCCCATGTGGCCCAACACCTTCTGGAGTGCCGCGGAGGATGGCATCATCAGGTCATAACCAGAAATGAATAAAATCACCTTGTTGTGTTTAACAAAGTCACAAGGTGTCCCATACCTAGTTTTGCGACCACTAATATGCTGTCTGTTTCCTTGTTCACTACAGACAGTATGACTTAAGAGAGAGCAGTAAACGCTCTGAGGTGCTGATTGACCTGACAGAGTTCTGTGGTCAGCTGGTTGAGGCTAAATGTCTTGCTGTCAACCCACGGGACAACAACTACCTGGCAGTGGGAGCCAATGGGCCTTTTGTACGCCTTTATGACATCAGGATGATTCATAACTACAGGTTGGTTACGTTTTTTTGTTGCCATTGTATGGTAATAATTTATCAACACCCCCTAAAATGTGGCACATTCCTCACTCCCAGTTTTGAAATACACATGCACAACTGGGTTTTAACCAAGTTTTTTTTTTCTCACACAGGAAATCTATGAGTCAGAGCACATCAGCAGCTGTGCACACGTTCTGTGAAAGGCAGAAGCCCATCCCGGACGGTGCAGGGCAATATTATGTTGCAGGTGCATATGTGGTTGAACTGTCTATTATTTATTGGGCATCAGGAAACGTACAGGTTGCAACAATAGCGTGAAGCTGCAGTACCGGAGGCTGCAGTTTCAGGACCCCCATAATCCTGGGACCACAGTTCTAGGACCCTTGTTCTTTTATGACAGTGCCATCTAGTTGAGTGGTGGTGCTAATGCACAGCAGCACGGCCAACGTGCTAGCAGACAGGGTTGACCGGTCAATATGCATATAATCAATAACTTAGGTTTAGGCACACACTCGGTGGTGGTTGTGGTAAGGATAATTGGCTTCGGGGGGCTGTAAAGAGTAACATAGCTAGCTAGCTAGACGGTCAGCTAGCTGGCAGTATCAAAGTAAACAAGCGTCCTGGAATTGCAGTTTCAGTCCTAGGATTGCGGTCCTGAAACTGCAGCCTCCAGTACTGCAGCTACATGCTGCTCTGTTGCAAGAAAGTGACTGTAAAGGATGTGGTTGAATAACGTCACATTCTGTTTGAATGCCGCAGGTCACCTTCCCGTGAAACTCCCAGACTACAATAACCGCCTGAGGGTCCTGGTGGCCACCTATGTCACCTTCAGTCCAGATGGCACCGAGCTACTCGTTAACATGGGTGGGGAACAGGTAATGCTTCTCAGAACAAACAAGGATTGGCAACAGGGGTTATTAAAGTCTTTTCTCAGTGTTTAAACATTTGCTTTGTTTGTGTATTGTTATTGTTCTTCTAGGTGTATCTGTTTGACTTGACATTTAAACAGAAGCCATATGCCTTCTTGATTCCAAAAAAGTGTCAATCATCAACAGGTAGGTCTGTGCCATCTGTATTAACAAAATAAAGTTCTGCATCTACAGATGTATTGGTGGTTTCTGAAACTTTGGCCTCTTCCCAGGAGATGTACAGAACGGAAAGACAACCAATGGCGTCTCTAATGGACTTCACTTGCCAACCAGCCATATGCGATTTTCCGAAAGCAAGATGCGTTCTAGGTAATTGTGACTGGTTTTCATACACAGATTGACTGTTTAAAGCTCTAAGCCTGCACACAGTTATGTTTCTTGTGCTCTCTTTGCAGTTCTACAGAGCTGCCTCCTCACTTGGAGAAGATAAAGCAACAAGCCAATGATGCATTTGCACGGCAGCAGTGGACACAGGCCATCCAGCTGTACAGTTTAGGCATTCATGAGGCCAGCTGCAACGCCATGCTGTATGGGAACCGGGCTGCAGCCTACATGAAGCGCAAGTGGTATGTGTTGTCGTATCACTGCAGAGAGGTGATTCATCATCTACTTCTAAAGGCTATAAAAGCAATTAAGTTTTTTTTGTATTGTTTTACTACCTGTGATTCACAGGGATGGAGACCATTATGATGCCCTCAGGGATTGTCTGAAGGCTCTGACTCTAAACCCTGGTCATCTAAAGGCTCATTTCCGGCTGGCACGGTGTCTGTTTGAGTTGAAGTATGTGGCTGAAGCTCTGGAGTGCCTGGATGATTTCAAAGGAAAGTTTCCAGAGCAGGCACACAGTAGTGCCTGTGATGCCTTGGATAAAGACATCAAGGCTGCTCTCTTCTCCAAGACAGAATCAGGTAGAAAAGAGTGTATCAATACTTGGGTGATTTGCCTTTGTGTCTTTTGTAAATATATCTGAATGACTCTTGTTGTTTTTTCTTCACCAGCCGAAGATAAGAAGTCCAACAGCTCCATTCGATTCCACTCATTCAGCCGGAAGGAGTCCATCCCTGAAGATGAGCTGGTGCTGAGAGAGCGCAGCTTTGACTACAAGCACAGATACTGTGGTCACTGCAACACCACAACAGATATCAAAGAGGCCAACTTTTTTGGAAGGTCAGTAGATCTCACTTCCAGTCTGCTGAGTTCTCACTAGGGGACAGTCATGAGCTCTGTGAAGAATCATTAGAGCGAAAACCAGTGTACAGTGAAAAGTAGCTTTCATTCATAAATGTAGGCTCAAGGTACTGTAGGTGGTTTTGTGACTGGTCAAATATTTCAAGTTTGAAATATTTCAAGATAAATATTTCAATAAAATCAGTCTTCATGATTTTATTCACTCTAAAATCATGAAGACCTTACATTTCAAAGTGCACATATCAGTACCAGTTGAAAAGTTGATTATTTATTAAAAGAAATATAGTTGTCTCCACTTTTTTTGTCTAACTTATGACTGTAAAATGTTTGTTTCACTCTGAATATGTCAGTCAAATTTTATTCTGTCATTTTGTGTTTAACTGTCATTTTCTGTAATATAATAATAGAATCCTTTAGTGTGATGATAATAAAAACACTTTGTGATGAGGAATTTACTAATTTATAAGTCAAAATGTGGATCAGCTCAAGCAGGCCACTGCATATTATGTGAAACACTAAGCAAACCTGTTGCTTAACAAAAGATTCTTTCCCTCCTCTTCCCTCCCTCACCTGGTTTCCTATTATCCAGCTGGAAGGTCTGAATAACTAGAACCACTGGAATACAATACAGAGCACATAATGTAAAACAAAGCTCGGTTCCCATTGAACTTTGTATACCAAAGCCCTGGTTACATGCCTGTACGGTGATGTGTTCTATGAAGGAAGTGCAGTGTATAATGGTTGCATAATTTCATGATTCCTAGTAAATAAGACATGTCCCAAGAACATGGCTCGTCAGGCAGGTCTGAATGGATTCCTTGTCTCTACAGCAAAGGCCAGTACATTGTCAGTGGCTCAGATGACGGCTCCTTCTTTATCTGGGAAAAGGAGACAACTAATCTGGTGAGGATCCTGCAGGGGGATGAGTCAATAGTCAACTGCCTGCAGCCCCACCCCAGCTACTGCTTCCTGGCCACCAGTGGTATTGACCCTGTGGTGCGATTATGGAACCCTAGACCAGAGGTAAACAACTAAAACGTCCGTGTATTTATGTATATATTTTGTTATATTTTTGGCAAAAGTTGGGGCACAGTGTGCATCATGGTCTCACTCATAATTAATTAAGAAGAACTATTAATTCCAAAATTATGCTGAGTTGGGGCACAGTGTGCATCATAGTCTCACTCATAATTAATTAAGAATAACTATTAATTCCAAAATTATGCTGATTCACTGACTTTTGAAATTGTATTGATTTGTTATACGGTGAAAGCACAATATTTTTTTGTGGTTTTTTGAACTGAGTCACTGTCACTCAGAATGTCTACTCAGTTCATTTGATGTATTTACAGGTGACCGTTGACCACCTGATAAAGATCTGGTAAAAATGACACGGTCATGTAATATTTCAAGACTCTACAAATCAATGATGCACACATGAAGGCACCATTAAACAATCTGACCAATGTGGGTTAGATTCTGCGATACTGACGTTCCCCAGATTCCTGCAGGCCTAGTTCACCCAGTACAACATATTTGTTGTCGAATTGCAGAGGGTGCATTTTAAGAAAACACTTCAGTAATGAAACATTCTTATCATGTATCGTCATGTAATGGTGCCCTTTCTCCTCCCGTCCACTTTCTCATAATACAGACAGAGACTGAGAACGGGCGAGTGGTGGAGGACATGGACGGTGCTGCTCAGGCGAACCAGCGGCGTATGAATGCTGATCCCCTGGAGGTAATGCTGCTCAACATGGGCTATCGCATCACAGGCCTGCGTGGCGTTGGCCCAGATGGCTCAGATGACGAAGACAGCTCAGAGGGACAAGTGCAGTGTCGGCCAAGCTAAACAAACTGTCGCCATTCTGTTGAATGGATGCGGGAAGTAAAGCCCAGCTCCTGTTTGAATCTTAATTTCTCCCCCTATCTGACAGAAACATTGAGTGAATGTCATGTCACATCTCTGCACTATGCATCACCCTCCCCTGTCCAAAGAGAGGACTGGTGGAGACCACTTTGGGGAGAGGAATTTCATGGAGGGTTGAGAGGACGCCCATCTCACCCCCTTCAAAGCACCGACAACACCTCAGCCTCCCCCTCCACTTTGTGGTGGCAGGGGGACACCTTTTGAGGAGAGCACTTTCCACGTCACTCCCCAGTTGCTCACGAAGAAGGAGGAGTTCAGCACTTATCCCTCCTCAGGTTTATGTTGGAGAGACACACAACACGTAGAAGGAGAATCCTGCAGTCTGATGACCTATTTTCAGGTCGGTGTGGCCACACAGTCGCAGTGTTCTCCGTGAAGGATGAGCTCACAGACCAGACGCTGGGGCTTTGTTGCATCTCCTGTCTGCTCTATAGTTAGAGCTGAGAGTCTTTGTACCCGCTCATCTCAGAAAGGCTGCCCACCCAAGTCATTGATTCTGAGTTGATCACATTTTCAGTTGGAGTTTTGGTCACAGGAAGCCTAGAATTAATTGTCACTCGCCAAGTTGTGAAAGATGCAAGTGTTACTCCAATGAAATGTATTTATAAGCTTTGTTTAGTTTATAACTGTCAGAAAAAACAAGTAGTTTCTTCTGCCAAAGGTTGCCATCTTTAATTTCAATGGCCAAGGATTAATGTTTTTTTCTCTTTGTTTCATTGAAACATAATTTTGGCATACAGTGCTCCTTTTAGTTAAAAGGTTTTACTACAGTAGATTCTTGATAAGATCAACAAGATATCGACAAAAAATGTAGAAAAAAATTACTTCTAATAGTTTTTTTTTGTTTTAAATCAAGTCCCATTGATTTAAAATGTTGTTTGGCATGACATGCCAGTGAAAATTCTGTTGGGTGTAAGTGGGACACAGATGCTAATTTGTGGTAAATGGCTAATGATGCGCTAAGTATTAAGAGGCGATAGGGCTCCAGCCTGCTAGCTCGCGTGGCTCTAGCACCAGACCTCTGCTGCAGTCAGGTGTTCAGTCCTGCTTGCATGAGGCTTCTCTTATCATAGTTGTGGGCAAAAAATAACACGGAGCGATTCGATCTGTTGCTCAGAGAACAGCTCATTGATTCTTCTTTGCCACCAAATAGGGTAAATGTTAAGGAAGGGGTCCTCGACAACATGCAACACTAGGCTTCCATGTGTTTACTTTGTTCAGTAATTTGAGTTTTTCTTTGAGGAATCCTATAATAACCTTTGCTGCAAACAAAGTGAAGAATAAAATTATTGAACACTGTCTTGTCTGTATTCTCTCTCTTTTTTTCTTGAAATGGTAACATTAGTGGTGTTAATGCTTTTTGTGTTAACAGTTACACTACACAGCAGTACTGACCCATGACTAACTAGGTTGGGAAGATGTACCGTAGGTGAGGGGAGGTGAGGATGAACTCTCTGTTATCCTGCTCATTCATCAGTGTCTGCTCTACTCCCTGCTTTTGCTGACTATTAAGCAACAAATGTGAGAACAGTACATCATAAGCAAGAGTGGTTGGGGGAGCATCTCACGCCCCATTTACTGTACAGTAATGAGGTGGCCCAGCTTTAGAAGTAGTGGAGGTCGGAGTGATAAAGCTCCCGGCTGACTGATCTTGTGTGTTGGGCGCCAAATAAGGCTGAAACAACACCTTGCAGCCTTTGTGCCAAGGCTGACTAAGAAACTATGTGCAGATATTAGATAAATGGCTGCCAAAATAATGTTGATTTAAACGTGTGCACATTCAACATTGTAAATTTGCCATTTATTCTGTAAAATAACACAAGCTACATCCATTACTTGGCTTAATAACCAGTGGTGGACAGTAACATAGTACATTTACTCAAGTACTGTACCTAAGTACAATTTAGATGTATTTGTACTTTGAGTATTTTCTTCTCGTGCCACTTTATACTTCTACTCCACTCGATCTCAGAGGGAGATATTGTACTTTTTTTCTTCACTACATTTATCTGACAGCTTTAGGGGATAGTTAACAAATGCAGCTTTTTGCACACAAAATATATGAAGAGTTTATAAAATGTTTTACGTTTTGTTCTAAATGAAACGACCCAACAGTTTATACAAGTACAGCCAAAACGATTAGATGCTTGACTGAAATTTAAGTGGCAAAGGCAGGTCATTTTGTACTTTCACTCAAGTAGAAATTTAGATTGAAGACTTCTCATATTTGTGGAGTAATATTTAGCAAAGGGTATCTGTACTTTTATTTTACTGGAGTAGTTGTGTGACCCACCACTGGTTTAATCACTGACTGGTCTTGTCTGTCACTTTATATGGAATATACTAACAAAAACTAAGAAAGGCTTAAAATAAGTAAAAATGTTGTTTTGGTGGAAACACTGATGACTGGAACTCTGCACTACTTATTAAATCTAATTAACATACCGCACTGTGGACACACGGTGTTGCGTTCACTGACCCGATAGCTGCGCGCTTCCGCTTCGACGCCGCCTCTCGCTGGCTGTGCGTCATCGCCTGTCACTCACGGAGACTCCAGGCAGTGATGGCGGAGGTGGATGACACCGACGTGATGATGAACTACCACGGCGATTTCTTAAAAAGCGACAGAAAAAACAGCCGTTACCCTTACTGCATTGTCTGGACGCCTATTCCTATTTTATCGTAAGAGGCGAACACGTTTAGTTTTCCTTGCTCTTGCTAGCATTAGCGTGACCGCTTGCCGCTTTTGCAGATTTATGTTAGCCAACGGTTAACATTAAATCCCCATGCGATATTTGTCCTGTGAATAAATGGCTGCATTAAATGCACTGCATGTATTCTGTTACACAATCAAACGTACATGGATTGACTCATTTGTCAATGTATTGTTTTTTTTGGGTGCATGCTGCAGGTGGGTGCTCCCTTTCATTGGTCACATGGGTATATGCACCTCTTCTGGAGTCATACGAGATTTTGCAGGATCATACTTTGTCTCTGTGAGTATCGCCTTAAAAATGTTTTTTCAGCCGCAATAGGTAGTTTCACCTCATGCAACAGCTCACTTCAGTGTAATGGCTCAGCAGAGTCCAGTGAGGATGAAATGAAAATGCAAACCTTGAAACGCAGATGTCATGCTGACGTCTAGAGGAAAGCTGCTGAATGTATGATGTATGGCATCTGCTGTATTTTGAGTGATCTATAACTTTAAGCTTAAGTTCTCTTGTGTGATTCATTAAATCTCCCTCCAGGAGGACAACATGGGCTTTGGTAGACCAACAAAGTAAGTTTATTTATCACAGTTTTGTAAGCAGTATTTCAAAACACAACATTGAAATAAACAATCTATCCATAGATTAATTGTTAACTGATATTGCAGGTATTGGAAGCTTGATGTGGACAAAGTGTGTGGCAATGGTGCTGCTACATGGGACAAAGCAGTGCATGATGCATCTGAGGAATACAAGTGCAGGCCGGTAAGACTGTGTTTAAGATTTTTAATGCACACATGTCCACATCATTATTCATATAATAATAATGACCTTTTTCTGAAGCACAACCTGTGCTTAGATAACTGCCATTCCCACGTGGCCATGGCCCTCAACCTAATGCGCTATGACAACAGCTCGTCTTGGAACATGGTGAACCTATGTGTGCGGTCTTTAATTCATGGGAAACATGTGAGGTGAGTATTTAAGCCTCATTCTGCCATTTATGTTACCATTAAAAACAGTTCACATACAGAACCTAAATAGATCTTGTTCATAGGTTTTCGATACATTTAGCTATAGAGTTTTTCTTTAATCTGTCTCTCTAATCAAACCACCAACCATAATGGTGTATCCATGTTACAGCTGTCCATGGGCACATACTATCAAAACCTCATGGCAGTGTGTCTAGCACTTTATTGTTTTTAAGCAAGAAACTCCGTCTATATAAAACTGTCTTTCCGTTTTTTGTCTGTTACATCAGATGGATTTGGTCAAATCAAGGAAATTTTATAAATATACAGGTGCATCAGATAAAATTAGAATATTGTAGAAAAGTTTATTTATTTATGTCATTTTATTTAAAAAGTGAAACTGTCATATATTCTAGATTCATTACATATGAATTTTTATGACTACAGCTTACAGCTCTTGGAAATCAAAAATCCATATCTCAAAATAAATTATAAATATTAGAATAAAGACTGTATAACGCAGAAATGTTGACCTGAGAAGAGCCTTTAATGTCTCAGTCTGGTTCAGTACATGAAACCACATGCGGAAGACTTGACAGTTGTCCAGAAGACACTCACTGACCCCCCTCCACATGGTGGGTAAGCCACAGGAGGTCACTGCTGAAGGTCACAGCTGACTGCTGTATCAAAGCATATTCATGGAAAGTTGACTGGAAGTGTGGTAGAAAAAGGTGCACAAGCAACAGGGTTGACAGCAGCCTTGAGAGTATTGCCAAGCAAAGCCGATTCAAGATGTTGGGGGAGCTTCACAAGGAGTGGACTGAGGCTGGAGTCAGAACATCAAGAACCACCATGCATAGACATGTCCAGGAAATGAGCTACAAATGTCGCATTGCTAGTGTCAAGCTAGTCCTGAACCAGGGACAGAAGCGTCTTACTGGGCTCAGGAGAGAAAGTACTGGACTGTTGCTCAGTGGTCCAAAGTCCTCTTTTCAGATGACAGTAAAGCTTGCATTTAATTTGGAAATCAAGGTCCCAGAGTCTGGAGGTTGAGTGGAGAGGCTCAAAATCCAAGTTGCTTGAAGTCCAGTGTGAAGTTTCCACAGTTAGTGTTTTCTCAAGTCAATGCAGCCGTCTACCAGGAGATTTTAGAGCACTTCATGCTTCCATCTGTTGACAAGCTTTATGAAGATGCTGATTTCCTTTTCCAGCAGGACTTTATGCTTGCCCTCAGTGCCAAAACAACTAGTAACTGATTTGCTGACCATGGTATTACTGTGCTTTGTTGGCCAGCCAACTCGCCTGACCTGAATTCGTCAAAAGAAGAAAATGAGAGACACCAGACCCAACAATGCAGACAAGCTGAAGACCGCTATCAAAGCAACCTGGGCCTCCATAACACCTCAGCAGTGCCACATGCTGCTGACTGCCTCCATGCCACACAGCATTGATGCAGTAATACATGAGACCCGACTAAGTGCGGAGTGCATAAAATTTTGAGAAGGTTGACGTCTCGGTATTTTTCCATTTACATACATTTTCCTCTTCCAGGGCCGACAGACATGCAGTAGGTGTCGGATACACAAAGAAGTCAGAAAATGTGGTAGAGGGAAAATATGATTGCCATTAACACTACTGAGCCACACCTCACTCGTCTTCATCACAAACAGCAGTCTCCTAAATTGCTCTGCTTCTGGACGCTTGTGAGCGTTAAGAGACATATGGCTCAGATATCCCCACCTCATTATTTTCTGCTGACCCACATTGAGAACGCTGGAGTCGCAGTAAGTGCTGCCTCTGCACATACGGTCCCACGGCACAGGAGTCTTTTAAGCAGAGGAGTCATGTAATTCATCACTGACAGTAGCGCTCCCCCTTCTGTGTCACCACTGAAGGTCACCTCTCTGATGGGCCGCCCTGCACCGGCTGGGTGGAAAGGACAGTAGGGTGGAAAGGACAGTAGGGCGGGCGGGCGGGCGGGCGGGCGGGCCGGGGGGGAGGGGCGCAGGCCCCTGGGACTAAAGAGGACGTACCATGCGATACTTCAACATGTCCAAACAGACCCTCACACATGTACACACACTCGCAGTATCCAGGTGTTGATGATTACGCTAACACACATTACCCTCTTTGTATCCTACAGCTGGGCAGCGTTCCTTAAGACCTGGCTTCCCTTCTTCATGCTCTGCGGAGTCCTCGCCACGTTCATCCTAACGTTCAACCTACAGTAGTGGAGTGAGCATTTCAACATGGGTGACTTCATAGACATGAGTTCTGCTTTATACATTTGTCATAGGCTGTTGACATGAGTGATGTGTTTCTTTTGACGGGGCATTTGTTTGTACAGAAAAAAATCCAAATGAAGGACTTCATTGTCTGTAATGATCTAGAGGGTGTTGAAGGGCAAAGCCTAGCTGTTTGTGAGTGCTTTCTTTTAATAATTCTTTTATGTCTTAACAGTTTTATTTCTGTGCGAAGTATGTATGATTTCGTGAGGCGAAGAAGCTACAGTATCTACAAAACATCTCTTCAAATGTGCTGTTTTTCGCACAGTGGGTTCTGCGTTTGCATTTTGCTTATTAAGAGTGTTATGAAGTAAGATGATCTTTTCCAGATTACACCACAGTAGAGCAATAAGGTGGAGTCCAGATATGTATTGTATTGGACTAGTGGTGATGAATGTGTTTCCAGACCGGCTAATGTACATTTCAGTGATGAATCACTACAAAATGAATCACAAAATCTTAATGCTGAAAGTAGTTATCAATTATTTGTCTGAGATATGAGCTGCTACCAAAGATAGAATGATGTAGGACCCACATGTGAAAAACAGTGGTATTGTGCTGTAAATATGCCCTCCTCCCCTTCAGTCGTCTTTCCTCTGGTGTATCAACACTAATGTGTGAAGTGTTTTTTCTTCAGACATAATTTGAATACTTTCTGCTGGAATGTTATTGTAACTGCCGAATTATACAAACTATAAGCAATACTGCATTACTTTTATTTAATTGAATTATTTCAGATGTTGTGTACCCAAAAGAGTGTTATTTATTATTGTATATCTCTATCAGTTTAATATGTCTGTTTCTGTAACTTTATTTTGGATGTGCTGTATACAAAGCCTTTTTAAGTCTCCCCTGGCAGACTGTGGTGTGGGTCACAGGCTGTGGGCTTCTTAATCTTCCTCTGTACCTTTAAGGGGACCATGTACCTTTTTCATCCAGCAGATTCTACGTGATATGAACTCCCATCAATTCTACAGGATCCTTTATTCCCAGAGTGGAGCAGAGGGGCTGATGCTGGAGAGCTCTTTGCAGCCTCTGCAGCATTTGATTAGTTTGTGACAACAAAAGCTGTATTTAGAATTTAAAGTTTTTTTCTGCTTCTAGTTCACACTAGTGTGTTAATTGTTTTCGGAATCTTTCTTTTTAACCGGCAATTACTTAAGACATGTGTGTTTTTGCACTCCGAGTGTTTTTGGGAATCCTTCTTTGTGCACCACACCAGTGCTTGGAGTGTGCTTTTGGCTGCGAGTGTTTCACTGTCACTCGCACAGTGAAATGTGTTTCCAAGGACCTGCTCACGGTGCCACAAATTATTCCAGGATATGCCAGGACTGTCATTGTCATAGGGAATAATATACACCAGATTGGACCTGAATCGTTTACAGATCTGGAGAACGTCACAAACATCATTTTAAGCAATAATCGGTGAGAATGTCAGTGTTTTGTTTTTGGTTTCATTCATGTATATTAAGCCATATTTGGATAATGTCACTAACTTTCTTCCTGTGTATCTAATAAATACATAAGCAAATTTGTTTTTTATTTGCTTACTTTGATAGTACTGTGAGATGCATGACTTGTATTCAAGCATGAAAATAACATTAAATGTCCAAGGACATACAGTTATAGTGTTAGTCATTTTCACAGGATTACAGAAATGGCATCCCACAGCTTCTCTGCCCTCGTCAACCTCCGTTTCCTGGACCTTAGTGGGAACCAGCTGGCACTCATCCATCCAGAAGCTCTCAGCATACCAGGCAGCCCACTTCAGGAGCTTAACCTGAGCCGCTCGCTGTACAACTTCACTGCCTTGACAGACCTCACCACAGCTCTGCGCTGGGGTCGCCTCCTGGGGCTTCTCCGCCTCGACCTTTCTGGGAACCACCTCACCCTTCTTCCCCCAGGGATGTTCTCCTACCTTCCCAACCTGCAGCAGCTCTTCCTCACTAACAACTCTCTGGTGGCTGTCTACAGCGGAACCTTCTCTGGCATGCACCATCTGGAGATGCTGGACCTTACGCACAATGCCTTTGGGACATTCGGGGCTGATGCTCTGCAAGAGCTGGAGAAGCTCGGGAACATCCGAATCCTCCTTGGTGACAACCCCTACACCTGCTCCTGTCAGATCCATACTTTTGTGGCCTGGCTGAATGAATCAAAAGCTCAGATAGATGTGGATACTGTAAGGTGTGCCTCACCAGTGGGGTTGAGTGACACTCGGCTGCGAGGGCTCAGTTTCCAGGCCATTGGATGTGTCGTTCCAGTCCAAGCAGAGGCGGCTGACCTCACCCTGCATACGTCATATGTCTTCCTGGGGCTGGTGCTGGGGTTTGTGGGTATGGTGTTTCTCTTTGTGCTCTACCTGAATCGCAATGGTATGAAGAAGTGGATATTTGAAATGAGAGATGCATGTAGGGATGTTCTCGAGGGATATCACTACCGATATGAGATTGACTCAGACCCTCGGCTAGGGCACATCTCAACAGATAACGTTGGCCGCAGGGCACAAGGGCATTTAGGATTAGTTCGGCCACAGCAGCTGCCAAATAAAACCTGTATTCTGGAGGTTCCTACAGACACAGAGGTCAAACAGGTGACAACCTCTCCACCTGGGAACCTTTGATGTTTTAAAGAAGCTAAAATAATTTGACAAAGTATGAGAAAGCTGTAGATGTTAGCAGTTTATCCTGGTAGATTTACAACACATTAAATGTTTTTAAGCTTCATGTACATACAGCAGATATAACTTATAAACCTCACTTTAAAAGTGCCTTTGTCTTTGAAGCACTGGCACATATGTCTGTAAACTGACCTTGCCATTATATGTTTATCATACATTTTTATAAAAATGATAATAAAATAAATAGAAATACATAAGCTATATTGAAAACATAACACAGCCCCCATGTCATTTTTTTGTAAACTGTGTTTCTTTGCTTTTTGGTATTAGTATTGTGACTTTAAGTATCTTAACATACTGCAGAAGAACATAGGCGGCAGCTGAACAGCATAGAAAATTTAAGTTGACCTAAAAAACTGTAATCCATTGACAACCCAGTATATTTGATAATAGGACTTTATAAGATTGCGAATGCTTCAGTAAAATCAAAAACAATCCTTAAATTCACTTAACCATGTGCCATTATTGTGCTGGAATTCATAATGTCGTCGATATTATAACATCCAAAGGAATGGATAACTGTACATGAAACCTGTATTTACATTTATTAAAAATAAAATAAAGTTTTGATGCATTTCATTTGGCTCCTGTTTTATTGTGACTGCAGTAAAACCGCAAGACAACGTACTACCCACACTCCTATTTATCTTCAGGAGAGGAAGCCCTACTATTCCAATTCAAAGAGTGGGTGATTAAGTGTTTCCATAGAGGGAAAAATAGGGCAGAATGAAAGATATTGTTTGGAAAACACCTGCTGGCTCTACAGCTGCTCAGACCTACCTTGTATGTGTGTGTTTGTAGCATGTGTGTGGGATAATGAAAAAGTCTACTTGTAGCAATGTAAAGTGCAGTGGTGAACATCGTTTGTTATGTTGCATCACATGGTCAAAATCTGACTATGAAAGGATCAAAAGCTTTATGTCTCACGTTTTGACAAGGTTTCCAGCCATTTACTTTCTATTTTCTTCTTCTATTACATTTATTTCTTTGTTTTATTCCCTGGTCCTCTTTTTGTTCTCTTTTTGTCTTTATCCCTCTTCTTCTGTGCTTTTACATCCGCCTCGCGTGACGTCACTGCTCACCTGTGGGTGGGTGAAGGATCTGGGATTAGCTGTAGCCGCAGGTAATAGCCAAACATTGGAAAACGCTTGGCTACACAAGACTGATTTTTTCCAAAAAGGAGACGACACGAATAAACGGAGTTGTGTTGTTCGGTCGAGGCACCCGACTTAAGGTTTGCAACGCTTGTTTCGTGGAAATAGAGTCACCTGGAAATCTGTGGGCGGTCGAAATCGAAGTCTTTCTTTCTCTGTTTGAGCTACTAGCAGAAGTTTTCTCTCTGACACTTCCGCGGTTTGCTCGCTGAACAAGTTATCTGGGATAAAAGACAATATCAAGTGTATCCTCTTATGCGGTAAGTGAACGTTTTGTTAGTAACATTAAAAACGGTTAAATGTTGAATGAGTTTTGGTCTGAACTGTTTCCCTGCACATTGACTGTAGGCCAAACAAGCTGTAAGGGCGCGACGAGTGTGCCTACTTATTATCTGGCCAGCAATCAATGCACACAGTTTTATTTACATTCTCGGAAATTCAGTGGGATGTCACTTCACTGGAAACTGTTTACATGTATAAGTGTGTACATAAGTGTTAATGTAGGTTATTCAGGTTATTATAATGTGTTATGGTGCGTTAAATGCTGCAAGCCTGTGCCACAACAGAAGAGGAGGCTTACACCTGGTTATTATCTCTAAACATGCCTCTCCCACAACAGGTCCCCAGCATTTTGAGCCATGCCTGGCCACAACACAGGGGCTCCCCATGCGTCCCACCACCCCAAGCAAGCAAAAACATACAGACAGATTCGGACTATATCCAGGGAGAGCACGGCCAGCCAAGACTCCTTCAAGGATCTTCATGGGGAGCATCTACACGAGCACCACACCGACCATCTCCGGTATTCACAAAACAAGTATGGCCGTAGTAGAGGCCACCCACGAAATGGCACGGGACGGGGCTTGGAGACAATAGGATTTATTCCTGGTTCGGCAGACAGCACGCCTACTGGCAGACATGACTGTGGCTCCTGTGCCTCCATGGGCTGGAGTGGCTGTAAGGCTTTTATCTGCTGTGTACTGACCTGTGGATTTTATGGCAGCCGAGAGCCCTGCCTGCCTGTTAACGAGAGCTCCACAGACCATCCCCCTAAAGCAGGTATTGAGCCTCACCCTCCTAATGGCATTAGTGTGACCAACCCCACCTGTGGCATCCCTTTGGAGTCCACGAAGTCTCCCAGAGTCTCTAAGTTGCCTGCGAGTGACAGCTTCCGCTACCCTGATGTGCGCATCGCAGGACAGACAGTAAGGTATCCTGCTCCTGCCACCAAACGGACCCGTACGCCTGGCAAAGGGGAAAGCCAGCGGCCTATCAGCAACACCAGCCTGTTGTCCCGCGAAGACTATGACTTAGATGACCTGAGCGACACAGGCACAGACATTGACTCTCTCATCACCAAGAAGCTGCTGGAGCTGTATGCCCTGCACCAGATCGACCAGCTGGCCAAGTGCACATCTGACTCCTCTTTCTCCCGCAAGACCAACGAGATCAGTGAGCTCATCTACAGCATCGCTCAGGACTACAACCTGGAGGAGCAGGAGGCCGAGTGCAAGCTGGTGCACGGAGTCATCCGTATCAGCACGCGAAAGGGCAAGGGCAAGGGGAACAAGAGCCATCAGTCGGGACAGCGTCCTAATGGGAGGAGCGACGGCACTCTCCCTGACAGCGGCAATGAGACCATGACCAACACTTTCATGAGCAGTGACTGTAAGCATATCATGTAAACATTTTTTAAACAAAAAGTTAATAATTAATGTTGTGTAAATATTTATGATATACCATGTGACAAATCTTTTTCCTACCATTTGGCTGCAACATACCAAATATAGCAATCATCTGATCTGTCTTCCCTAAATGACTCATAGCGTCTGTTGGAATGCTGCTGAAGCTCTTTTGTTTGGCTCGTAGTATTAAGCCCTGATACACCAGGCATTTTGCAGACATTGACCTAACAATAATTGGGTTAATCTGAGGCAAGTTGATACAGGTACACAATGTCTCCTAAAACATATTGCAGAATAGCAGAGATGACCGGATTCATTCTAAAACGAGAGTGCATTGATGTCTGTCGAGGCTCCCTGTCTGCTTGCACTCATTTTGTCTTTCCTGCTACAGTTCCAGAGGTGAAAGTGTCAGAGCAGACGCCATCAGATGAGCTGGCGAGGAAAATGAGACATTACAGTGGGAAAAGTGAGTACATGTGGGAATTTTCCATAACCGGCTCACAGACACATTGATGTGGATGTAAAATGCATGTATGAGGAATTAAGAGTTGCACTAGAGTGTATAAATGTGTGATTAGCCCTTAGAGATAGTACACATTTTAATATGGATCCTCATTGTGCTGATAGAGCCACTGTCTTTATTTGTCCCGGTCATTAAGGTATAATTACTAACCCGTTGAATCTGTGTGTGAGGCTCAGTCTCTGCAATCTTTTGTACGTGGTGCAGCTGCAGGCATTTTCTCACCTCCTCTCTTTCCATCGTCATACCACTCTATAAACAGTGAAAGCCCTGCATTCCTGCCCTTTTCTCTGCATATTACAATTCCCCTGGTCATTAGCTGCCTCCTCCCCTCATCTGCCACCTTACACCCACCTATCAGTCTGCCTCTTTCTCCCCTCAAGCTCAGCGGTCACCCTACACCACCTGCCTGAGCAGCAGATCAGGTCACGTTAAATATATGCTACATAATGTGTTTTTTCCCATGTGATTTTTAGCCAACAACTTGGGTTACAGATGGATTACCGTGCAGTAGTTTTTATTTTTTTTGTGTTGTTCTGCAAAGAGGCTGTTACAGGGACGGGATGTCGTGTTACGTGTCTTTGAATGAGGGTACACCGTAATGCACAGCTTTCACATTGCAGCCTGGGAATGTGTCTGTCCCTGGTTAAACTCAGCTGTTTTATGGCTCACGTTTTGTACATGAGCAACAACATCTACTGTATTGGCCTTTTCTCTTACTGCTGTGTATTTTTTTGTTTTCAGTGTATTAAATGAAGCTCTTTCTTCCACAGCGTACTACTCCAGCCCCTCCACAGAATACTCGCCCCACCATCATGACACCGAAAGAGACTCTTCAGGCGCTCCTCTGCTTCTCTGAAGGGCAATGCAAAAACAAAAGTACCTATACTCACAAGAGATGTAGCCAACGAGATGGATAATGTTGTCCTTCCGCTATCAGTTTTGTTGTTGTTGTTGTTGTTGTTGTTGTTGCTGTTACTGACTGATGCACCTTTTGTAACCCTGGGCGGTGGTCCGGCAAATGTTTGTTATTGGAGTGCCATTTAAATGGACCTTTTATCTTTGCAGCAAATGACCCACGGAGGAAACAATGTTGTTTTCTTCACACAGGGAAAGACACTGCAAGTGTTTTATGTATGTGTAAGCAGTGTTTAAGGTTGTTTTCAGAAAAAGAAACAACACTACATGCAATCTTAGCAGTCAGACCAGAGGATAGATATTGATCCTTATCTGTGTGATAGTTTATGCAGGCCATTGTGCATGCACTGTATTGTATGTATGGGCTTATTGACTCCTGCTATTTAGACTCCTTTTAAAAGCATGTTTTGACCTGAGAACTGCATTGTTAAGCCATATTTTGTTATATATATTGCAATGTTACTTTCTTGGTTGTTAAAACCAATGGTGGCTTTTGGTCACAGTTTTTTTTATTCACATGTCCTGTTTTTTTAACAAAATAAAAATCTCCGTACTTGTTTATGACTTTTCATGTGTACTCAGGGAATATCTTTATATCTATAGTAATGATGTTTTAAGTCATATTCCAGCTTCCAGAAAATGTGACACACTGCTTGCAGAGCAAGCCAAAATAATATATTCACAAAGTTTGACAATAAGCAGTCCTTCACATGGTTTTTCTGTTTGCCTACTTTTACTCTATCTTTTGGATTATTGTTGTCAAGCTTATCTCCCTGAGGTCACTGTGTTATACCAAGCAGGGTTTTCCGCCCCCAGCAGGAGAAGGAACTTGTTTAGCTGGTTCTGACAAAAGGAAACAAAATCCTGGGGTTTGTCGTTAGCATTTATTGCGAGGGGAAAACACATTGCAGAAAAACAGCCTGATTTCTAGCCTAAGACTGTCAGTCTTGAAATAGTCTACTGATATATATATATATGTATATATATATGTATATATGTGTGTGTGTGTTTTGTTCAATAAGATGTCTCATTTTCAGGCTTGAAGACTTAAAGAATGTATTGCCAGCTGCGAGAAATAGGGCAGATAGCTGCGTTAGCATTAAGAGAATGATTCAAAATCCTTCTTGAAACAAAAGTCATTTGTACTGAAATTAGGTGAAATTGTTTTTCTTACAATGAAAATAAATCTACTGAACAAACCCCTTAAACTACAAATAAGCAATGTTTCCAAATTTGTCAGTGCCAAATGTTGAGCTTTTCCAGTTGCTTTTCTGTTCGTGGTGTGTTGTAGTTGTCCTGTGTAACCCAATTTCCTTTGGCTTTCTCCTCCAGCACATTCCTGTTTTACCTGTATGGGGTGTCATGAAAAGGCTCTCTATTTCACAACTAACATACCACAGGCTAGGGTGTATCAAGAGAGCTTGACTATATTAAATATAGCCTGAAGATTTTTAACAGTAAGCTCTGATTTTTTGTGTGTGCTCATGGCCTTGTGGGGTGTAGAGCTTTTATTTTGTTAAATGTTTGTGTGTGTTACAAAAATGGCAGGACTCTGTTTTAGCCCACTTTAGGTGTTACTGACTATAGTTTCTAGCATGTGACTTCCACTATTTTCCAGGAGAGGGAGACAAAGGACCCCCTACATACTGTAGTGCTTCAACCTTTGTGATAGAATATAATACAAACCTGTCAAATCAATCAGTCTCCTGCAGTGGGAAGTGGTATAGCATTCACATGATTAAGAAATCTTACCACTGATATACAGTTTGATTTAAACTGGTAAAACAAGCAGCAGAACACAGCATGTATGAGTCAGATGTGGTTTCTCAATGAGTTTTGTGCAATATTAAGTACGACAGGCTGGCCCCTTACTGGGTTGTGTTTGCCTTAAAGTCAGAGAAAAACCTGTATTACAATATATGCTTTGTTTATGTATAAGCTCTTTCCAGTGGTTAGGGATAGGGGTTAGGGTTAGCTATACAACATATATTGACAGAACTTTTTAAACCCAAAATAAACATGTTTCTTTAGGGATGTCTATACACATTTATAGGGAATTCACTCTGACACATCTGCTATATTTGGCAACCCTGGTGTTGTTGACAAGAATATTAAATAAATGGGCTGGAGCAACACTTGGCTGCACAACTTGTCAGTAACAACAGACCTGCCAAATGAACTATAAGGGTGAAGATGTTCAGAATAGGGCGTACTTATCAGGTGGAATACCTGGTATGTAAAACAAATACTGTGTCAGATTTGGCTTGCTGTGAGTCTTTCTAAAAGATTGGGCCAGAACTTTACTATTATGTTCATGTACAAAAATATATTTATTTGAAATGTTCTGTAAATGCAGTTACTTCTTTACAACACTAAAACAAACAGAGAAGATCTTCAACATAAGATACAGAATATTAACAGTGAGCGTGGTCTGTCTTTGTGTGGAAAGTCAAATCTTTTCACTTGAAAAATATAAGTCATTCATAGTCGTATGTTTACCAATTCACATAGTGTTTGTTGGCTATTATGAGTCCACTGTCAGGCATTTCTTCATCTCAGGAGGAAACATTGCTTTGGTTGGTCAACAAAAAGTTCTGCATCACCACATTGGATTCAACATTCTCCAGGACAGCTACTTGAAGTCCACATTCCCTTTTCTGGCTATCTGCAGAAGAGCATGTCCACCAGCAGCTCCAGCAGATCAGCCTGACCTATCACGGGCCGGAAGAAGAGGTCAGAGATGAGGCTGGGTGTGATGCTCTGCAGCATGGAGGCAGTGAGGAGGATTCGAGCAAAGCGCTCCTCCTGCTCCCCTGGGTAAAGGAGCTGGACCACCTCGCTTAGGGCATGCTGGGCTTCCTGTTGCAAGCCTTCCACAAACAAAGCTACCTTTAAGTCTGGGACATCTGTTGTATATAAAGAAAAGAAATTAGGGTTACAGACATACAGTTTTTGCAGTGGTCTTTCAGCAGTGACTAGAAAATGTACCAGTGAGAACCAAGAAATCAGTTTGGAAGTACTTATTTTATTTTATTATGGACAGGATAAGATTAATACACACCTGGATTAAATATTGTGGTACCTTTGAGGTATGCATACTCCTTTGGACTCAAATCTAAACTCCAAAACTTTCTGAGGCAGGACTTGAGTTTGCTGACACTGGCCACGGTGGTCTGCTCCCTCTCCATCTCGGGGCTTTCCTGATGGTTTAGGAGAATCTTTTTCAGCATGCTGTCAGCAGGGGTGTCCATCACTTCAAAGTCCACGTGCTCCTGGGCCAGACCCAAAATGAAGAGTGGTGCCCAGCAGCTTTTGAGAAGTGAGAACTGGTCACTCAGTGGCAGCTGATTAAAAGCAGGTAAGTTCTTCATGAAATGGATGGTTTTAACCAGAACTGCTGAGGCTTCTTTGCAAATCTCCGATGGTCTTTTCAAGCACACTGTTCGTCGCAGGTCACAGTTGCATCTATGAGGTACTGAATTGTAGTTGAAACTGTTGTGGCTTGGTTTGCTGTTATCCATTTGGCTCAGGATGTTGTAGAGGATAGGATTTGAAAGCCTGTCGCTGTTGGCTGAACAATGACACCTGTTATCCATTATTTTCTAATTTGTAAAAATCTATATAGTTAAATGTAAGCAACTCGCAGGATGGGCTCTTCATGAGCTTTTGACTACTGCTGCTGCCTCCTGCAGTGCCCCGGTATTTATAAGGCCAGCCCACCCCACGAAGTGGACCTTGACTTGTCAATACACACTTTCTGTGAAAAACAACTATGTGCTCTGCCAGGTGACTGATGGAATAACCCTGGGAAACCGATAAGCTTTTCTCAATGAAAAGGAGCTGGTGGAGTAATGCTTGAATATCAAGAGGGTTGGGCCTTATCTCTGTGTCATTAACCCAGGCAGTACCAAGCTACCAAGGACTGCACGAGTAATTAGCCCCACATTGTGTCCCTACACACTGCCAGCTCACACTTGGAGAGCTGGAAGCAGGCCAAAGATGAGAGGTGCTTTGACCTGTAACTTAATTCCCCATGAGGTGTAGCAAGTTTTCTTTTTTTTTCTCTATTTATCTCACTGTAGTCGTAGGACCGGTCCAAAACTTAAAAAAACCTAATTTGGTGGTAACTGGTGGTATACAATTTCCCAATCCATCCATCCATCCATCCATCCATCCATCCATCCATCCATCCATCCATCCATCCATCCATCCATCCATCCATCGTCAACCGCTTATCCTGCGTACAGGGTCGCGGGGGCTGGATCCTATCCCAGCTGACATTGGGCGAGAGGCGCGGTACACCCTGGACAGGTCGCCAGTCCATCGCAGGGCCACACATAGAGAAACAACCACTCACACTCACACCTAAGGACAATTTAGAGACACCAATAAACCTAGCCTGCTAGATTAATAAATGTCTTGACACATTGATGCAAATGATTGTGTACAATTGTCTGCTGTTTCCTACATTTTCATTTGCTTATGTCATACTGATCACAATGTTTTATATCAGTCTGTGTTGAATAATCTAACCCCCCAAAACATCATCAAAAATCAAAGTTAAAATACGTTATTCATTTCTTTTTCCTACAAGTATATAGCAAAAAAATGTTTCTCACGGATCATAAGCAAAGTAAGAATAGACAACAAAAATCAGAGCATACTACATGGCTGTGATTACTGTCCTCTCTCCTGCAATGTATAACGTTGTACTGGTGAAAGTGATATATGCCAATTAAAAAATGTGCAGCCTTGTGCATTTTCAGGCATTGTCATCAAAACCTTAGCCAAAGTGTACATCAGAAAATACATACAGAATACACAGTTACATTGACAACATGACTAAACATTTTGACTTGCTTATTTGTAAACAATGACACAAGGACTTGTCATTCTGATGTCACTGACAAGTTCACTGATGTCGATATTTACTTTTGAGAGATAGACTAAGGATTTTGAGCCAGTTAAGGGTTTTTGCAGGTAAACCACTGTGTTCCTGCTACCTGTTTCGAGAAATGCACTTACTGTTTTGCAAATGTAAAGCAAAGCGACAAAAAAAAAACTGTAATTCAGCCAGTTGATCCCCAGGATGACATGTTTGTATGTCCAAACTGTAACGGTAATCCATCTCATAATTGTTGAGCTATTTTAGTCTGGACCAAAGCGGTGGACAAACAGACCACACAATTAAAATGATGTAAGCGTACTTACGAAACAAAAACTGAAGTGGCTAATTGATAAATAGATGTATTGATACCACTGTGAGGGTTGTCAGTTTAGTTCCAGTTTTTTTCTGATACTATGGTACTTCACTATTCTCAAGTATGTGGTAATATTTCACCACTCTTATTACACAAAACACATCACATAATCAAAAAAAGACCTTTTTTTCACAACTAGTACATCTGATATTGAATAATCAACATCTGCAAAGACATGTTTCTTATTGTAATGCATTATGTTCAAACAAAGTACATGCATAACTTTGAATAAGATTTTCCTCTCTGTTGTTAAAATATATTTTACGATAACTATGCTCAAACAGACCCACAAAGGATCAATGATTACAGTATGTACAATACAGTTCTGTAAAATATACTACATGATTACCATCTATAATTAATGTTATATTGTTATAGTATTTGTAACATTTGATTATACAAAACCTATGTGCTGCAATAGTTTGTTTCTTGCATCAATAATTGTCGAGGATGTCTTCATTGATCACAACTTGATTGCATATAGAATAGATATTATGAAAATGATAGATTCTGTGAATGCTGGGTAATGTAAGTCTATTGCCTTTTTGTTATCTGTGTAATCTGTCTTTTACAGTACCGTAGCATTCTACCTTTAGTACTAACTGTCTTGTTTTTCTATCTTATTGCTGTATAATTGGACTGTTTTAATTTATCTGGTTTTAATTTTTATTTCTTCTACTGTGTAACTTTGCACTTTGGTCAACTCTGGTAGTAAATGTGTTTCGTAAATAAACTTGACTTGACTTGGCTTCTAATGTGATTTGATCTCTTGCATTGTCTGTCATTGGATTCACTGGTAGCTGAAACAACTTAACTTAAAATACATCATTTATGTTGTGTTTTGGTGGTTAAACTATATCTTCTTGTGACATTTCACGAGAAACTTAAATTTTGAATCAATGGTTGTGTGGTGAGAGAGGTTTACAATCCAAGTGAAAGCACAATGTCAAGTTTTGAATGAAAGACTGTCTATGTAACAAGTGTGATGAGTTTTGAGTTGTGAAATTTGAACACATACTAGCGATAATAGTATCAAAGCAATCAACAAAAACAAAAAGCCTTATTATCATTGCCTAATTGAAATTCATTTTCCACTTGAGTTTTAAATGAGTTTTAAAAAATCATCCAACATAATACAATTTCAATTTTAAAATCAAAATGTTTTGCAATTCTTTACTTTGGTCATAAGCTGATTGTAGAACAGTCTGTGGCTCAAAAGATGGATAGATAGATAGATAGATAGATAGATAGATAGATAGATAGATAGATAGAAAGATAGATAGATAGATAGATAGATAGATAGATAGATAGATAGATAGATAGATAGATAGATAGATAGATAGATAGATAGACACCAAATAGAGCAGGTTTAGTGCCTGTTATGTTTCTTAAGGTAAGTAAGATGTTTTTATTCTGAAACAATCAAAGTTGACCATGAAAATGTAAAGAATTCCAGTGTATTGTTCTACTTGTAATTTGAATGAGTTTATCCTAATTTGTTATCATCCCTGTGCCTGGCACAGAGGTTTGAGACTGATAAGCAAATTACTTTATTATTGTCCCAAATAAACAAACAGTACATTTTCAATGATAAGCCCCTTTGGTTTGGACATTTGGCACCATGAACCAACTAAAGTTGTTTACCACATTGTTTAGTGACAGGTGACATAATATATAACATATTATGCTCTATAACTTTGCCTGTTGCACAAGCCAAGAAGCCTGAAACCATCATGGATGGAGTCTACAGAGGTAGATGTGAGCAAAGCAGTGGAGTCAAGGTCAGTCCATAAAATGAATGATTGCAATAAAGAGATTACAAGCCAGACACTACTGGCAGCGCCAGTCACCAAATGCTTATCTTACTTCATCAGTCTATTTACTAATTCCTTCATAGAATACTCCAGAATAGGTTTGACAGCCTCGTTTTTATTTCTAGAGTGATCTCATTATGACGCATGCATAACAGTTATTATTCATGTAAGACATGGCGTGTCTGTATACTCACAGGAGCTAAATCATAATGGACCTTAGCTTCAAATACATAGTGAAACATTATCTTCAAGAATGTGATTCTTTCAGTAAAGTGGCCTGTAGTGACCTCAGCAGCTCGGGCTTCAATAAGTATGCTGACAGTTGTAAATGCTTGTGATAAGGCTTGTGTTAATAGAGGTTAGGAGCAGGCAGAGACGGACACGGAGGACGGACACTTATCTTCAACAAGACTATAAAACAAAAACGTCATTCATTATAAAAGTAGAATAACTGTTGTATTCTCAGATCAAGCAAGCGAAACAGTCCAGGTCTGATAAAGCATGATGTAATGGCTGACACCTGAAGAGTGTCCAATCAGACTGCATCATTTTGAAGAGAAATGTGTCATCATATGTCTTATCCACTATTTGCTTTTCTTGGACAATTCTACTGGTTTGCGTTTTCCCAAGCCTGTTGGTTTTCCCAGGTCGTTGAATCTCAGAGCGTGACGGACACCATTCCTGGTACATGACACTTGACCTTGACCTACTGCTAATACAGCAGAGGTTCATTTACCTGGCTTCAATTTCACAAGGTCTTTCAACACCATCCGGTTGGCCCTGCTGGATGAGAAGCTATTGACTACCACTACCTGACTGGCAAACCACAGTATGTGCGCAAACACTGTGTGTCAGACAGCGTGGTCACCATCACGGGGGCCCCGCATGGGACTGTCCTCTCTCCCTCTTTAACAGAATCAACAAACTGATCCGGCCAGTTATGTTGTGGGGATGGAGCTGGACTTTCTGTCGTGGTGTCAGATAGGAGGATGCTGTCCAAGTTACATGTCATCTTGGACAATGTCTCCCACCCATTCGATGACGTGCTGCTAAAACACAGGAACACCTTCAGTACAAGACTCATCCCCAAAAAATGCACCACAGCGCCACAGGAAGTCATTCCTGCCTGTGGCCATCCATCCATCCATCCATCCATCCATCCATCCATCCATCCATCCATCCATCCATCCATCCATCCATCCATCCATCCATCGTCAACTGCTTATCCTGCGTACAGGGTCCCTACCTGTGGCCATCAAACTCTATAACTCCTCCCTCTAAGTGTCTGACACACGGACCCTTAGTTATTTATTATGCTGGACCTTATTAGCTTTTTTTGTCCAATATTGTCTGTTTAATTATTAACGTGCAATATTCTCTGCTGCTATTCTGCTGGTATTTATTCACTAGTACTGTTCACCATAACAATTCTTTAATATTGTAAATATTGTACATACCCTCACTCCTTTATATTTTCTTTACATTTTATATTTATACTCATATTTATATATTTCTTTATCTACCTGCTTTCTATTAATTATTATTTATATGCCTTATCAAGGCATAAGGAATGTGATAAGGCATGTGACCAAAGAATTTCCCCTTGTGGATCAATAGTAGTATTTCTGATTCTGATTCTGACACCAGTCACAACGCAAATCGGTTGCAATGGAACACATGACGTGAGAGAGGTGAATTTGGTGATAGACGTGAACTGTGCCAGATGTATTCAGTATGCCTAACCATCCTGCGTTTTTTTGTCTGCCTCGATCTTACCATCTTGGCACCTAATTCTGTGACTTAAAACGGGTCCACTTCCATACTTTCTACCCACCTACTCCTGGCGGCCTTTCTCGGACCACCCCTATCTTTGAGCTCCAATTTAATTTTAATTTCAACTACATACCTGTAAAGTTTGGATCTTTGAATCCTGCATCTTGATCAAAATCTGTCCACAGAAGACAGTAATATAAACACCTGGTAAACTACTGAAAAGCACTTCTGTAGTTCCCACTATAGGTGCCTCCAGGTCCACATTGTGTCATAAAAAGAGAAAAAAAAAGAATATAATTGGAATAATCTTCTCAATCTTTTCAGACCTACAACAAAATCCATAAATTGCTTTACTTTACAATAGTGGAGAAATCAGAGTGAATACTAAATGGTCCATCTTGCCTCCTCTTTCAGGATTTTGAACTTAAAAATAAAACTTTAAACACATATAAATAAATAAAACGCATGGATGAATTTCTGGCCAACCTGTAAAGTCAAGTTGGTTTCCACACTAATTTTCCACTTTTTATCTGTGATTTCCGAACATATGTGACACTCCTGAGGATTAGCGTGGGCTCCCACAAGCCACAGTGGCTATGACTAATGCACGCATGTGTAAGATGATATGTAAAGTGATGTCAGGGTTGAGACACTCGGGTCTAGTTTTACTGCCTATTACTATCAAAACACAATGATAAAAACTGAGGTGAAGGACAAGGCATGAGTTAGCCTCTGGGTCAATGAACTCTGAACGCATTTCTTGCTCGTCTCTCTGAAAGACGGTAAAAAGTTTTGTATTGTCAAAGATCCCAATCATCACATTTGTATTTTATCTAATCTTGTTGCCTTTTTGCCCTAAACAACAATAGATATTAAAAGTTAAAAACTGAGGCAGACAGCTGTGTCTTTTAACCATCATTTGGTCTAACTGTTTCATTTTTATATTTTCCTTTTATATTTTAACTTTGAATGTAATCAAGGTTGCAGAATTGATCCCTGTCACTTGTCAATGTTTGTTGAGTGTGTTGTTATTAATTAATGTTCATTTTTTTGTAATTCCCCCTAGCTGTCCCAGAAGAGGGAACTCTCCTAACAATGCCTCTATAAAAGGTATCTCCCAGTTTCCCCCATTTTGTACAAAAGATTTTTTGTTTGTTTGTTTTTTTATTTTTTCAGAAAGCTTGGGTTGGAAAAGCCCAGTTAGACATTGTATGGGCCAAGCTGCTATTTGTTTATTACTGAAACTACTTCACTGTCCCTCTATTTTTACCTCTGCAAAATATAATTTCTTAGATATCTTGATTATCAAGGGAATTTCAGTTTTCACTGGAATGCAACTATTACATGGTGAATATATAGAAACAACAGCCCGTGTAGATAAAGTAAAACCTCCAGAAATGAGTTCCATTATTGATTATTCAGGATCCATGCTTTGCTACTAGAGATCACATAATGCTATAAAAAGATAAAGGCAGAGCTAGGAAAACCAAAGGTGCTGTCTTTGTCTTCTATCTGCATATTTATCCACATGGACCTCTGTACTTGCTGTGAAAAGTATAAGAACAACACATAAATAACAAAAAATAAAGAAAGTAAATAAGAAAAAAAAACTGCTCCAGTAAACAGTGTTCATATCTGTTTATTATCTTGCACTTCTGCCTTTGAAGGTGTACACTGATGGCATTGTTACATTTGTAAGGATTCTTGCCTAATTTGAATACCTAAATGTAGCCTATTCGTGAGCTAGCTTCCTTTCCTCAATTTTAACTAGTAAACATATGAGATACAATAAATAGACTATGGTTCAATGATATGTTCATGCTGTATGCGCATCACTGACAAGACATGCAGTTAAATATAGTCTTGTCCAAAACTAAATAACTTTTTAAAATAGCTTTTTCCAATCTTAGAGGTAATTTATTTCTTTGTTATGTTCTCATTGCAGAAGCTATTACGACTTTATTTGAATGGGGGCTACAAAAATAAACTGATCTGGGAAAGCTTAGACAGTGGAGCATCTGTGTGTCCTTGCAGTCGTGCGTTCACACAAAACACCTTGTCCTTGGCCTCACACATGATTCAGATTAGTTGAACTGTCACTGCAAATCAGTACACACAAATACCTTCATTTCTCATTGCCTAGATGTTGTTATTTAAAAAGCACATTCAATAACAAACATTCAATATAGTTTACTCAAATCAGTACAGCTTAAGCTCAGTTAGCACACAGCAACCCAGATGTAAACACAAAGAGTCATAACTGATCACACACCTATCAGCACCATCAATAGATAAAAGGGCTCAAGTTAGTTGATTCAGTTTTGGAACAATGGACCCAGAGTGGTGAAGGAAGAGGTCGAGGCCACCAGAGAGGAGGAGGAGGAGGAAGAGCAGTAGGGAGAGGAGGAAGAGTAGGAGGAGTAGGAGGTGCAGGAGGTTGGTGGAGGAGGAGTAAGGAGAGGAGAATGTAGAGAAAGAGAGGGAGATGGAGGCTGAGATTCTGGGGCAGAATGATTTTGTTGGTGTTTGGTGTGTTGTACTGTGTAGTACATGTAGTACAGTAAACAATGTGCAAATGTAAACATTTGTTTTGTCTTTTTTCACCCGATCTACTGTGAATCCTCCATTCAATTGAAAAAAAATGCATATAAATTGTATATGCATTCTTATGGGTTGGTACAATTTATGTCCAATTTCTCTCCATTGAAAAGAGGATTCACAGTAGATTGGGTGCTTTTGTTGTGTTTATCATGTGAAACGTTTTTTGGGGTGCTGGTATGTCATGTCTGAGGGCAAGGTTTGGTTTTTCAGCAAGATTGTACAGTTTTGAGTGGAAAACTTCATTTGATCTGAAAAATATTGGGGAATTGAGGGAGAAGTTATGGGTTTGTGTTTACAGTTTTGAAAAAGAAAGACATAATTTAAAGAAATGTGTTCAAGCAATTGAGAAAAAAGGCTGCTACAACTGTTCCTCCAGTAAATCAAAATTTTTGTTCAAAGCTTTGCAGAATGTTTATCTTTGTTGAAATATTACAGAGAAGAAGTGTATTGTGAGTGAAGTCACATTTTACATTGATAACATGATAAAAATTGTTAAGTTCAAACTAGAAAGATGTTAAAAGGAATAGTTCAGATTTCTGGAACAAAAGCCCTATTTAAATTACCAACAATGATGTTAATTGGTACAGTCCTTTCATGCATGATTATGGAAAAATCCATAATCATGCATGATAACCTGATGACATGTTAAGAACATGGCGACAACAAAATTTTCAAATCAACTGTACATATTGAAGTCTATTTTACACATCAGTGTTTGTTGGGGATTAAGTGTTGCATTTTAGCCTGGATGACTTAAAATTTCCTTTAACAAGTGTATGGGTCCTTGGTGTGAAGGAGTTTTACGACTTGCATTGAAAATGTAGTTCTCTTTCTTGCAACATGGCAGTCTGTAACCATTGGTAATAACTTTTTTAAGAAAATTATTCATTTCTGTGCAGCACATCAATGAGTAAAAACTGGAAAAGCACAATGTTACTGTTCTTCTGTGACTTGTTCACAAGATCTAACAAGACAACAAAGTAATTAGCATTACAATTTTGTTAATCCAAAAAAGGTTAAAGTCAAGGGCAACTGGACTTGGTTGAAGATACTAGAAGACGTTTTGTCCCTCATCCAAAGGACTTTTTCAGTTCTGACTGACTGGTTGAAATTTTGTTGATATATTGTCAATTCAATTCAATGGGGCTTACATTGCCAAAGCAAGTGTGAAATAAAAAGATAAACAGACAAATTGTGCTATTTAAAAGAAAGGATCACAACCTGCAGCACCATCTACAGGCACAATAGCTCCAGACTGCAAATGACATGACAGGCCATGCAGCTGTGATGAGGAGTATTTACAGTAGGATGAAACAGAAACTTTATTTATGTGTTACAAGACAACAAAAACATACTATGCTATCCAAAGTTGGAGGAAAAAAACAATAATAACACTGTCACCATCCCTTACCTATGTACTCCATTACTAGGGAAGGTCTGTTCCAAATATCTGGTCCTTGTGTTCAAGATTCTTGATCACAAATAAACCTTGAGATGTCTGTTTGTAACTTCTCCATTGATGTTTTCTAGTAACAATATTTGCTAAATAAACATAACATTGACATTGATATTAATTGATATTAACTTGATAATGAGACATCCATAGAGTTGTTTTGGAACTGTGTTTATAGGGAGAGCAGGGTGAGTTGAAACAGTTTTTACTTAGGGTGTCTTTAAAATGAGGACATGATAGTAATGTCTCCAACTAAAATATGTACATATATTTTAGGATGTGATGAATCCCTGGCAACAATGAATTTGGATCTGTTTTCAAAATATGGCTTTCCAAAAGAAAGTGGATTCTTGGCTCAACTTCCCCGATATGAGGGGCATGTTGGTCGGGAACATCAATGTCATCGTGCAAACTTAAACGTCAGGTCCCAACATTCAATTGCACTTAGACAGTGAAACATTGCAGCTATGTCTCCTAGTTGTTTCATATCAATGTATGACTTTAATGTCATCCTGTTTATCATCATGTCCCGTGCCACCTGATGAATAGACTTCCCATTCTGTACCTCTCCCACTACTCTGTCCAAACCTACAATAGGAGTTGAATCCTCTCTGTTTTTGATTTATAGTAGTATAGTACCAGGTTTCTGGTTTAAAATGCATAATGTCACATAATTTCGGTGATGCATAAGAATGCAATGTGAAATTACAGTAGCTACAATATCTGTCTCAACTTCCCCCAGGTCTTTTGGCTGAAATTACCCCATCCTGCCATTTTAATAATATGTTGCTAACAATATAGCCTCATATTGTAACTTCCTAAAGCACTAACACATGCGTAAGATTTTTTCAAACCTGTCTGTAATTGGAATATCTGTTATTTGTTACTGTTTACTGTATTTTGCAACTTATGCGGCGTTCGAGACTGGTCGTAACTGGGATATTTCCCAGTTGAAACTTCCGACTTCCGACATCAAAGCGTTCCGGGTGCATGGTGGTGCATGACGCCGAAAGTGAACGAAAATCATGGCTGATCGTGACAAAGTGTGCACACAGTTGCACTCTCAGCAGTGTTTTAGGTGTTAATTAAAAGGATGGCAGTTTAACTGCAATAACTGCACATTACTAGTTCTGTGTGCCCCTCTGGCTGTATTGGTAGCCCTCAAGTCAGTCAATGTTGTAGGTTGCACTTCGTAATGTTTTGGCATTTTTAACAATAACTTTTATGCAGAAAAGATGACTTTATGAGATTCTTTACTGTAACCAGCAACCTAATGTGCAAAACATATTTCTACATCAATGTGCATGCACAACAGGTTTTACTATATGATCGTATGTATTATTTTAATTTAAATTCATGGAAATATACGTTTTATTGCCTTTTAGTTGATGGTTTGCCATTTCCAAAGTGTGCTTCCATGGGCGCTGACATTATTTTGTGACGTCATTCAGCTGCTCCGCGTGAAGTCGGGGTATAATTTTTTTCTCCGAGTTCACAAGTAGGAAATCCGACTTCAAGTGGCGTTCCAGGATAGTTTTTCTAGTTGGAGGTCGGAAATTTCCCAGTTTCGAGTTGCCTGGAACGCAGCATAAGATAAATAAATAAATAAATAAATAAATAAATAAATAAATAAATAAATAACCGTTGAAATGACGTTGAAAAAACGGCGTATTTTAGACGCGTACTTAACGGAAAATTACTGTGGGATTATGGCTTATATGCTTTTATGTAACTATATGTAATTTAATATGAAATATTGTGCAATAAAATTGTTTTTATTCTGATGTTTCAGGAATCGGATGTGACGTCATTTCTGAATGTAGTTCCGTTCACGTTTACCGTTCAGTTAAAAAAAGAAAACAATCATGGCGGACTCTGAAGCTGTTGCCACTGTGTATTTTGCTATAAGCAACATTCCTGTAGCCTTTCGCTCAGCGGATCTGAGAAATTATTTCAGCCAGTTCATAGAAAGCGGTGGTTTTCAGTGTTTTCATTATCGACACCGACCGGAGGTTCTCAGGGAGTCCGAGGGCCCGGAAAACACGGCGTGTGGAGACGGCGAAGAGGGCACCTCCAAGTCTTCGGAGACCGACCAAGTAACAAACAACAGCTCTGCGAAGAAGCAGACGGCGAAGACGTGCTGTTGTATCGTCTCAGTTTATGCTAAAGACGCTGACAGATTCGCCAGAATGTATGCGGGGAATCACTGGATTAACTCGAAGGGGAACTGGCTTTCTAGACGTTGTGTTATCAGAAGAGTAAAGGTTTCTAGTGGCAAAGGTCAGTGAGACATTATAAATCTCCTTCTGTGCCTGCCTTTTGTTTTGCCTGGGTTTGTCGTGTTTCTGTGGTGCCATATTAACGGGGCACAGAGGTCAGTTTAAAAGTGATGGAGAGTTCTGACCCTACTCCGCCTGTTTGTTTAGGGGGTCAACACAATGTATTTACACACACTAACACTAAGACGAAACTACACAATACATTAAATTCTAATCTAGTACAATTGACAGCTCTACGTACATGGAGCTAATTTAAATATATAATACAAAACCTGGATTACAAGATTGGGTTATGTATTTGCTTGCATTATGGGAAGTGAAGGATCAAATGTTTTAGGACTAACAGTCAGGATATCTTTGCCCTTGTTGCTTTGGTTTTCACCATTATTTTTAATAGCTGATCCTTCAACAATAAATAAACATGACCTGTTGCAAGTTATCAGTTGCCAAATTGTTATCTTACCACTTCCCACTTACTAATTTCCCTGTTCCAAATAGTACATATAGTAAATATATGTACTAAAGAAGTGCAAGTGTGTCTTGGTATTTGTGTGGTTATAATCACCACATGCATCATGTTGTTATTTTCAATCAGGCAACTATTGTGTGTAATTTATTTTGCTACCTTTGTAAACCACCATGGATATAATAAGTGCTCTATAAATAAAGATTATTAACTATTATTATTATTATTATTATTATTATTATTATTATTATTATTATCACAAACTGATCAACATCTAATTGTTTTTTTTATTCTTTCAGATGAGGGGTCGTTCCCCTATAAAACAAAATATGAGCAGCGTCACCGGGTGTCTTTAATGGAGTGTTTCACAGAGGCTGATCTCAAAAGCTTATCTGAGCTGAATCCACCTGCTCTGATGCAGAATGGTAACGTGGGCACACCGGTGAAAGTCTTCCTACAGCTCATCCAGTCCTGCCGACTGCCTCCACGCCTCATCCGGAAGTTGGGCCTCACTTTCCCCAAGACCAGCTCCAACCGCCGTTACGGCAACGTACCTTTCCAGTATCAGGACACTTGGACACTTCCAGCCACAGAGGAAACTGTATTAACAGCTGCTGGACATGAAATATCAGGACCAGGCACTTTGGCCTCTCCACCCTCAGGACAGAAGCAGCTACCTGATGACACAGAGACAGATGAGCCACAGAAAGAAGAGGAGGACGATGCACATTCAAATGCAGATGATGTGGGTTTAAATCAATTCACATTGAATTAGTATTTCAAATATAAATTTATTTTTATTGTTAGTATCTGTGGGCAGTGTTGTAGGGTTTGTCAGCATCATCATCATCATCATCATCCCTTCACTGTGTTGTTTGTCAATTTTTCATCTTGTACGTTTTAGGATGATGACTGTTGTGAGGAGTGGGAGCGCCATGAGGCTTTGCATGATGATGTAACGAGCCAGGAGCGAAGCAAAGAGAGGCTGTATGAAGAGGAGATTGAGCTGAAGTGGGAGAAGGGCGGCTCAGGCCTGGTGTTCTACACTGACGCCCAGTACTGGCAGGAGGAAGAAGGAGGTGTGTAACAAAAACATTAATCATATTGTTTTCCACCAGAATAAGCTGGTATATCATGATTTATGTTTGTACATGAAAAATCAGATATTATTAAGTTACATTATGGCAAGTCAAACTGAAGCTGTTGCTTTTTAGCTGGTGTTGTTTAGTATCTTAGAAATCATTCTGGTTGATGTTTGACAAAGTTTTGTATTATTGGACAACTAAATTCTACTCTACAATTACAATAATATACATTACAATACAAGGTAAGCTTTTTGTTGTAACTGCGTGCAAAAAAAGAAGATCTAAATCAACTAAAAGCACAATTATATACTATATTTTGTGACTACAATTTGTTTATTGATAAAATATTAATTACATTTTTGTCTCCTGTCCATTTTTTAGATTTCGATGAACAAACGGCAGATGACTGGGATGTTGACATGAGTGTTTACTATGATAAAGGTATGTTTTATGTCTGTGATCATCTTAATCAACGAAGGGAATCAAACTGTGAATTATCTCTGCAGAGTTTGATTTTCTTTAACCCAGTTCTTCCTCTCACAGATGGAGGTGACATGGATGCCCGTGACTATGTCCGAATGCGGTATGAAAAAAGGCTGAGGGATGGTCTTGAAGATGGATCTGGACACAATAAGTCTATTGGCAGCTTTGAGAGGTTCACTAAGGTAAGGAGGTGGCCTATAATATTACCCATACATACATGATCTGCCTGTATGAACAATTTTCTAATATTTTTTTTCCCTCTTCCTTTTAGGGCTTTGGCCGACGTTTGATGGAAAAGCAGGGCTGGAAGGATGGTGAAGGCTTGGGACACAGTCAGATTGGGATTCATGAAGCCCTTGGGAGTGAGGGCCAACATCCCAATTGCAAAAGAGGCTTTGGGTGAGTATGAGCGCAAAAACGGAATCAAGAAAATATAATTGCTTCCATTTCTTGGTATGCTAACGAGTGGACAGTGTTTTTTTTTTTTAGTGCTCTCCTGACGCTATTGTATTTCTTTTCTGCAGGTATCACGGAGAGAAATTGGTCCTGCATCCTGTAAAAAAGGCCAGAACAGATTTTCATATAACTACAGTGTATGATAAACCCAAAAACATTGATGGAGGTGACACTTTGCTGAGACAACAACCAAACACCAGTATGAAGTACAGAGGCTGGCAGCCAGGTGGCAGCATTGGACCACGAAGATGATTTAAATTAAATTATGATTTTATAGGTTTTGTACTTGCTCTTTTTGTCTGACAGTGCTATTAAAACATGTTTCAAACCTTTCATTCCACTTGTGCTGATTTTGTCTTTTAAGTTTTTATATACTTAATGTAAATGTCTCATATTGCTGACTCACTCTAACACAAAAACATCCTGTGTTAATGCTTCACATTGTATTTAATGTGCTAAAGATGTAACGTAAGAGCGGGGCTTAAATAGTACTACTACAAGGGTGTTGAATTCGTTGTAGTACACAGTAGTACTCCAGCTTACTGAACCATGCTTTTATTTTGACACCGCGGTTACGTAACCCGGATGTACAATAGAGTAGGTTAGCCAGTTAGCTATCAGCCGTTGTACGTACGCATGTTAAAACGGCGGCAGGCGGTAATGATCCATTAGTACTGAATACGTTTACAAGTCCACAATAAAACAGAAATTGTATGTAGCATCAGATAAACTTATAATTAGCTAACGTAACAGTTAGGTATTTTTATTCATTATCTTAAGTGTATTAATCTGTCCAGTATTAATTTACTCCTGACTAAATATCGAGGTGAGTTTTAGTACCGTTAAATGTTGGAAAGCTTGAATTTGACTTCAGCCTCATTCATGCCATTGTAATTTCTGATACTAGCTCATGTGACACTGCCAGGTAACACACTTGGATGCTGATATCCTTAATAGGACAACACATGTGGGCCCTCTGACATCCTGGTCCCATCTGGTGTGTGTGAGTCTCCAGTGGTACTGAAACCATGTCTGGTCAGACTGGAGTAACGCCCTCGCTACGTTTCGGCCAGGTGGTCATTGGCCCCCCAGGCTCAGGGAAAACCACTTACTGCCGAGGCATGCAGGAGTTCCTTACTCACCTGGGACGCAAGGTGGTTGTTGTGAACATGGACCCTGCCAACGAAGGACTGCCTTATTCCTGTGCGGTAGATATCTCAGAGCTGGTGACTCTGGACGATGTCATGGAGGGCTTGAAGCTGGGGCCTAACGGGGGGCTGCTCTATTGTATGGAGTATGTTGAAGCAAATCTGGACTGGTTAGAAAACAAGCTTAAACAACACAGTGACTGTTACTTCTTGTTTGACTGTCCTGGACAAGTGGAGCTCTACACCCACCAGAGTTCAGTAAAGAATATATTCTCACAGCTGGCCAAGTGGAACTTCAGGGTGAGCTTCTTCAACACTCAGGGATGGGAAGGGTCTAATCCTCAAACTTTATTCACACAGTCATCATGTATGTACAGCATTAACATTATAAAGTGAATTCACTGCATTTAGGTCTCATGACTGTCATTATCCCGCACTTTCTTGCTTCTTTAAGCTGACAGCAGTGCACCTTGTGGACTCTCATTACTGCGCTGACCCAGCCAAGTTCATCTCTGTGCTATGTACCTCCCTGTCCACCATGCTGCACGTGGAGCTTCCCCACGTTAATGTCCTCTCCAAGATGGACCTGATTGAGCAGTATGGCAAACTGGGTAAGCTGAGGCCTGTTGGCTTGACCTCAAACATATCAAATGTTATCCCACCCCCTGACCCCCAGTGTCACAAATAAGGACAGAGGATTATTATATTTCTCAGGCACAGACCAGTCATTTTCTAACTTTATTTATTGCCTTATGTACAAAGTATTTTGTTTTACATTTAGTGTCATTATCATGGTAACACATTTTCCTGTTTGTATTCGTGTACAGCCTTCAACCTTGACTTCTACACAGAGGTCATGGACCTGACCTATCTTCTCGATCACCTGGCTGCAGACCCGTTCTTTAAAAAATTCCACCGTCTAAATGAAAAGTTGGCAGAAGTCATACAAGATTACAGCCTTGTCTCCTTCGTTCCTCTCAATGTACAGGTATCACTGTTTTGCTGTATTTGTACACATTTAAAAAAAATACTCTGTGCCCATATAATTTATACTGCTGGTGGAACATTCAGGGCAATATGACATAATAGTGTTATATTTCCACTGAAATATGCTTCAGTAAAATAAAATTAAAAACACTGGGGATATTCAGATTCAAAAATGGCTACGGTGGTTTAAGCTAATATAGAGGCCAATTGTACATAGCCATCATCAACCCTCTGAATTGAAAATGAATAGAAGGAATGAAATGTGATTTATATAGGTTATGGTGTACCATTTTGTAGGTATATGATGTAACATATTTTCTCCAACAGCAGTTTGTATGCATGCACTGCAGCCATTTTGTGAAACCACATTTCTCTCTATCTGACTGTCAGTCCATCTGACCAGGCAATGGGGGGTGTTGCTTTGTTGGTGCACAAATGTTAACACAGAGCTACTGTAAGTACACTCTGCTAGATGCAAAGCTTGTCTTCTTTTTTTTGTTATAGGCTGAGTGACTACCAAATGGCAGGTCTGCTTGATCAGACCTAATGTAGCCTGACGAGCTTTATCAAACATCTCTCTATCATATTAGAGAAATGAGGCCTTGAAGGCTCGGCGTCTGTGTGTAGTACAGAATAATAAATGTTTTTTTCAGAGTGAAACATTTTAACATATTAAAACTCATGTCATGTTTAATGTTTCGACTGAAAGGAATTTGCCAGACTATATATATATATATATATATATATATATATATATATATATATATATATATATATATATATATATATATATATATATATATATATATATATATATATATATATATATATATATATATATATATCAGTATCGTATTTATTTATTCAGAATTAGCTTTATTACCAGGTATGTGTATACATACGAGGAATTTGACTCAGGATTGTACATTGCTCACAGTGTGCTTATTTACAATAATAAAATCAGACACAGGGTAAAGTATAGACAGCACATATATATATCCACTATAAACAAGAACTGTATAGACAGATTGAGACATAGTGCAATGAGCAGAGTGCAAAGGATGCAGGAGTAAATTATTATTACCATTATTATTGTAATGTGCATGTCAGAGATGGATGAGATATACAGGTATACATGTACACAATGTGATGGAGCATAGTGCAAAGGCTGTGTAATCTTAGTTGTGTTCATTTATTCCATTCTTAATTTCTATATCTTCAGTTTGTCTCATGTTATATTTATTTTCTGTGAAGTGGTGCTAGGTCGCTGAGAGATGTTGAGTGGACAGCATAATAAGAATTCCCTCATTATGTTTTTTTGATGTCCATCCATCCATCCATCTTCATCCGCTTATCCGGGGTCGGGTCGCGGGGGCAGCAGCTCCAGCAGGGGACTCCAAACTTCCCTTTCCCGAGCCACATTAGCCAGCTCTGACTGGGGGATCCCGAGGCGTTCCCAGGCCAGCGTGGAGATATAATCTCTCCACCTTGTCCTGGGTCTTCCCGAGGCCTCCTCCCAGCTGGACGTGCCTGGAACACCTCCCTAGGGAGGCGTCCAGGAGGCATCCTTACCAGATGCCCAAACCACCTCAACTGGCTCCTTTCAACGCAAAGGAGCAGCGGCTCTACTCTGAGCTCCTCGCGAATAGCCGAACTTCTCAGCCTATCTCTAAGGGAGACACCAGCCACCCACCTGAGGAAACCCATTTCGGCCGCTTGTACCTGCGATCTCGTTCTTTCGGTCATGACCCAGCTTTCATGACCATAGGTGAGGGTAGGAACGAAAATTGACCGGTAGATCGAGAGCTTTGCTCAGCTCTCTTTTCGTTTACAACGGTATGGTAAAACGAGTGCAATACCGCCCCGCTGCTCCGATTCTCCGGCCAATCTCCTGCTCCAATCTCCCTCGCTCGAACAAGACCCCGGTACTTGAACTCCTTCACTTGGGGCAAGGACTCATTCCCTACCTGGAGTTGGCACTCCATCGGTTTCCTGCTGAGAACCATGGCCACAGATTTAGAGGTGCTAATCCTCATCCCAGCCGCTTCGCACTCTGCTGCGAACCGATCCAGTGAGAGCTGAAGGCTACGGACCGATGCCATCAGGACCACATTATCCGCAAAAAGCAGTGACGAGATCCCAAGCCCACCGAACCGCAGCCCGTCCTCGCCACGGCTACGCCTTGATATCCTGTCCATGAATACCACAAACAGGATTGGTGACAAAGCGCAGCCCTGGCGAAGGCCAACCCCCACCTGGAAAGAGTCCGACTTACTGCCGAGTACTCGGACACAACTCTCGCTTTGGATGTACAAGGATTGGATAGCCCTAAAAAGGGCCCCCCTCACCCCATACTCCCGCAGCACCTCCCACAGTATCTCCCGAGGGACCCGGTCATATGCCTTCTCCAGGTCTACAAAGCACATGTAGACTGGATGGGCATACTCCCAAGCCCACTCCAGGATCCTTGTGAGAGTAAAGAGCTGGTCAGTTGTTCCACGAACCAGGACAAAACCGCATTGTTCCTCTTCGATCTGAGGTTCGACAATCGGCCGAACCCTCCGCTCCAGCACCCTGGCATAGACTTTACCAGGGAGGCTGAAAAGTGTGATACCCCTGTAATTGGCACACACTCTCTGGTCCCCCTTTTTGAACAGAGGAACCACCACCCCAGTCCACCACTCCTTGGGCACTGTACCCGACCTCCACGCAATGTTGAAGAGACGTTTCATCCATGACAGGCCCCTCCACACCCAAAGCTTTTAGCATCTCTGGGCGGATCTCATCAATCCCTGGGGCTTTGCCACTGTGGAGTTGTTTGACTACCTCAGTGACCTCCTCCAGGGAAATTGACGAGAAACCCCCATCAGCCTCCAGCTCTGCCTCTACTAGAGAGGGCGTGTCAGTCGGATTTAGGAGTTCCTCAAAGTGTTCCCTCCACCGCCCAATTACCTCCCCAGTTGAGGTCAACAGGGTCCCATCCTTCCTGTACACAGCTTGGACAGTTCCCCCGCTTCCCCCTCCTGAGATGGCGGACAGTTCTCCAGAAACACTTTGGTGCAGACCGAAAGTCCTTCTTCATGTCTTCTCCGAACTTCTCCCACACCCGCTGCTTTGCTTCTGCCACAGCAGAGGCTGCAGTCCTTCGGGCCTGTCGGTACCTTGCAACCGCCTCCGGAGTCGTCCGAGACAACAAATCCCGGAAGGCCTCCTTCTTCAGTCGGACGGCTTCCCTGACCACCGGTGTCCACCACGGTGTTCGAGGGTTACCGCCCCTTGAGGCACCTAAGACCTTGAGACCACAGCTCTCCGCTGCAGCTTCAGCAATAGAGGCTTTGAACATTGCCCACTCATGTTCAATGTCCCCAACCTCCACAGGGATGCCAGAAAAGCTCCGCCGGAGGTTTGAGTTGAAGATCTCACGGACAGGGACTTCCCCCAGACGTTCCCAGTTCACCCGCACTACCCGTTTGGGCTTACAAGGTCTGTCCAGAGTCTTCCCCCACCCCCTGACCCAACTCACCAGATGGTGATCAGTTGACAGCTCTGCCCCTCTCTTCACCCGAGTGTCCGAAACAGACTCAAATCAGATGAAACGATTACAAAATCGATCATTGATCTTCGGCCTAGGGTGCTCTGGTACCATGTACACTTATGAGCATCCTTATGCTCGAACATGGTGTTTGTTATGGACAATCCATGACTAGCACAGAAGTCCAACAACAAACACCCACTCAGGTTCAGATCAGGGGGGCCGTTCCTCCCAATCACGCCTTTCCAGGTAACTCCAACGCACATGTGGGTAATGACGAAGTCACCCAGCAGAACAATGGAGTCCCCTACTGGAGCCCCATACAGGACTCCATTCAGGGTCTCCAAGAAGGCTGAATACTCTGAACTGCTGTTTGGTGCATATGCACAAACAACAGTCAGAGTTTTCCCCCCCGCTACCCGAAGGTGTAGGGAGGCGACACTCTTGTTCACCGGAGTAAACTCCAACGTAGCGGCACTCAGCCGGGGGACTTGTGAGTATCCCCACACCCGCCTGGCGCCTCACACCTTGAGAAACTCCAGAGAAGAATAGAGTCCATCCCCTATCAAGGGGCACGGTTCCAGAGCCAAGACTCTGCGTGGAGGTCAGCCCCACCAGATCTAATTGGTAGCGCTCCATCTCCCGCACAAGTTCCGGCTCCTTCCCCCACAGAGAGGTGACGTTCCACGTCCCCAGAGCCAGCCACTGCCGCCCAGGTCTGGTCCGTCGAGGCCCCTGGCCTTCACCGCCACCCATGTGGCAGTGCACCCGACCCCTGCAGATCTTCCGATGGATGGTGGGTCCAAGGGATGAAGAGGGGGGTGCCACGTAGCTTCTTCGGGCTGTGCCCGGCCGGGCTCCTTGGCAAACCCGGCCACCGGGCGCTTGCCGACGAGCCCTCCCTCTGGGCCTGGCTCCAGACGGGGGCCCCGGGCTTCCTCCGGGCAGGGTTTTTCCTCCTCTTTTGTGATTTGCCATCAGGGGTTTTTGTGAACCATTCTTAGTCTGGCCCCTCACCTGGAACCTCTCTGCCTTGGGAGACCCTACCAGGAGCACTAGGCTCCAGACAACACAGCCTCCAGGTTCACCGGGGCACGCAAACCTCTCCACCACGATAAGGTGATGGTTCACCGGAGATGTGCAGGTTTTTATTACCCACTTAACATCGTACTGAGTAGAACAGGCCTGAACATGTTAAACTCCAATGTTAATTCACTGTTTCCAAAATGGCCCCCTTCCAAGACTTTCATCTTTTCAACAGGTAAATCATAAATCATTTTTAGCATCTGAAATTGAACACCGGGTCAATTTTCTGCAGATGGATTGGACTGTTAAAAGGGAGTGGGTTGTCTGCACACTGTATTCGTTCACTGACATTACTTCTTTATGGAGACGGATATGATTGTGTGTGTATGTATCGAGAGATAGGAGTCTAGAGCACTGTGCCATCACATGGGACTAGTAATTTATACAAATGGCAGGTTTGTTTCTTTTGTTTCCATCATGGTGAAAATGCAGCCATAATGCATTTCTGTGTTTTCAACCCACTTTAAAGTTCAGTAGCCACTAGTTACCTTGGTTACCAATGTTACTTAACACGGCAAATTTAAAAGGCTACAATGCTTTTGACCTTGAGAAAGACAAGATGCTAAACTCTGAGCACTGGAGAAAGTTTGTGTTTGGGGTTGTGTGGCTTTGTATGCATGTGTAGCTTATCTGAAAATACTAAACCTTGATAAACGTACCCCCAAGGCTAATAGACTGCATTTCCAGGAAGGTTTCAAAATATTTTCTAAGGAGAAGTCTGACTGTATGCTGCAGCAGATCTGACTGGAAGAATCAAAAATAGGAGGGAATGAGGACATATGAAACACGTCAAATGTTCAGAAAACAGAAATGTTTTGTCATCGGGTAGTTTCAGTGAATTTCTACAGGGAACCCCCCCCCGATGAAATGTTTCTCTTTTCTGTCCCCAGGACAAAGACAGCATGATTCACGTCTTACGAGCAGTGGACAACGCCAATGGCTACTGCTTTGGAGACCTGGAGGAAAGGAATCTGCAAGCCATGATGTCAGCTGCTGTGGGGGCAGACTTCCAGTTCGACTCGTATCCTTTCCTAATCACTATGGTGACTCACTCTGACTCATCTGGTTTAAAACCAAACCTTACGAATTTATGGGAGGTGCCTGAAATACTGAATACTCCCGTGTTTAGCATGAATTAAGAATGAAGCTAAAAGCAACCAACAGTATGTGTTGTTTTGTTATGTTTTCCTTAAACAGTACTACAGTACTCTTGGAGTACAAGAGCGGTACGTTGAAACCAGCGGAAAGACACTGGAGGATGAAGTGATGGACCTGTAAATTGAAAAGCCTAAATAACAGGACAAAACTGGTTGTCTTTTTAGCACCAGTGTACCAGGGGAGTCTTGGCAACATCCATCTCACTTGGCCTGAATTCTGAAGCTCTCTACAAAAGCCGTGGAAAGATGGGAACTAAATTTGGGTGCTGTAGATGCTTCAAGGTTGCACCACCCCTCATAAAGAATCACTATGAGGATGAGAGAAGGGAGTAAATGCCAAGCTTTTCTTCAGTTGCCAATGAGTGTGGTGTGATTATTCATATTTCTCCACTGTTGTCTCTATAGACGACAACAAGACATTCAGTAAAAGCCAATACATTTTCTTATAATGATGATGTTAATGCCCTCAATTAGTTTTTTCTTGTTAGATGTTTACGGCACCTATTTTGGAGAAAAGGGGCCATTTCCATGTTAAGCATCCATGGGCAACAGTCTGTAAAGTCATATCTCTGAAACAATAAAAGGACTGTAATTAATATAGACGTCTTTTGTCTTCTTTACAGGTTTGAATCAACTGAAAATATAAGAGTCATATTGATGTTCCTTGTTGTTTAAGATTATTGTTGCATAAATTCATTCACTTAAAAGTGTTTTATAATTGGTGAAGTACATTATGGCATTATACAGAGGACTTGTACTTTCCTCATGCGCACCCTCCTGCCATGAGCATATATTAGCGAGGAGTATGCCTGGCAGAAGGATGCAGAGAACAGACAGTTTCCATTGATATGCAGGGGAATATAATGGAACTTGACAATTGGCTGTGCCTCAAAGATGCAAGTGCAATTTGAGTGTGTGCAGTGGATGGGTAAATATTTACATGCACACTACATATTTTATGTTGCAGAAGTTTTCTGTTCAGTAAAAATTTATATCATGCAACATGCTGGGTAAAATGGGGACATGTCTTTAATCCCACGCATCTAAAGCAATCACGGGCTACTAAGTAATAACAGCTTTGCATAACGTCCATGGAGCAATTTTGAACAAAGACGAAGTGAAAGAAAAACATCTCTTAATACAAGAAGTAACATGGCCAAGTCCTTGAGTCTATCTTCTGTCCAGCAGATGGCACATGTGCTTGCAAATGCTTCACCCCGGATCCACAAAAGTCTGCCACGGCTTTTCCTAGCAGCAAGAGCAGAAAAATTAAGTCAGGCGGGGAGAGGAAGCTACATTAAATCTGTTTCTGCACAACTGGTCCTGTGTATGTTCTCAGGGATGGAAGATCACTGTCTTTCTAAGAGCAACTCAAACTCTCTTTTTGAACGTGGAGGAGATTTCTCTGTCCGCAGTTGATAGTGTACGCTGCCTTTACTGTGAAACCCAGTGTAAAACCTCACATCCGCATTTTAAATGTGCCTTAAATCACCAAGTCTAGACGCCCTCATACACACTTATTACCCTTCGTGTGCGTGCGCTACTCGTGCATCGTTGCAGTCAGACTAAAATAAAGCGTGATCCACTTTGCGAGCTCGCACTGTTGTGGGGAAATCACATTCAACCCTGTGTGGTGTGATGTGGCTGTAAAATTATATGTGGCCTGCTGCTGTTTGCCTGCAAAGCTCTGCGCTCTCCGTGCATTAGGGGGGTGTGTCAGGCAGAATGTTAAATTGTGTTCCGATGTTTGTACATGTGATCGAGAATGCCTTCTCACTGATACTTCCTGCACCCCCCCTCTCCAATAAGCCCCCTAGAGGTAGGGGTGTGTGCGTGTTCGTACGCGCGCGTGGCGTGCACGTGTGTGAACGAGAGCAGAAGGGACAGTTTGTGTGTGTGTGTGTCGAGAGTGAAAAAAGAAACCGAAAGGCAATCTCGTCCCACGTACAGCAACATTCTGAATTTCGATCAATACCCAATCGAACTATTAAACGCCTCATTAACCTTTTCACGCATTTGCATTTCATTCTTTATTTAACACAAACTCCCCCTGCCTAACACACACACACACACACACACACACACACACACACACACACACACACACACACACCTCTCATTACCATCCCATCCCTGCTCGTGCTGTGCGTTTTGTGGATGTCAAAAATGTCTGCTTCATTTGACTGAGGAGGGGTGGCGGGGCAAATGCTCCATTTTTCTAATTGTTGGGAGACTTTGAAACTGTTCGTGCATCCTCTGTCTGGAAGATAAGGCCTGGGTTTTTTTCTCCCCCCTGTACGGCGTAGTTCAATGTTAGTAGGTTGAGAGCGAGCTTGCGCACCCATCCCCCCACACTCAGCAGAGGAGTGTTTCTGCTGGAGTGAGAGACAGACAGAGAGGAGGAGAGGGGGTGGTAGAGGAGAGCAGAGCAGGCAGGGGAGGGAATGAGAGGGAATGTGCATTGGTAGTCTCGTTTGCTTGCTGCAAGGCTTCCTCCTTCTGGTCTGGAAAAACCTGTGTGTTTTGCCGTTGCTTGCCTAAATACCACTCAGAAACACTGGTGGGAATTTACTAAAAGCAAGCGTATACAAAGGCAGATTTATGAGCTGAATATATATATACATATACATATATACATATATAGTGTGGCAAATTCACTTTCAGTCGAAACATTAAATGAGTTTTAATATGTTAAAATGTTTCACTCTGAAAAAAACATTTACAATCTGTCAGCCAGTTATTCTGTACTACACACAGACACCGAGCCTTCAAGGCCTCATTTCTCTAATATGATAGATGTTTGATAAAGACTATTATTATATTATTTCACCCCAAATAACTGTGTGTATGACAAGCCAGGCTAAATTACATAGTTTTATTTAATACCCATCTTGCAGTGTGCAGTTTAGATCTTTCTTTACATGTGCAGCTCTCTATTTAGTTTCCCCCTGCATTGATCACGAATGAAATCCACCATGCGTATTTTTACACAGCCTACTGGATGATGGATGATTTAAAATACATAGTTTTTACATGTTAGTAACGCAACATTAATGAGTTGTGTGAGCATCTCTTCATGTAGAGAAAATATTCCACCTATGTGGAGCAACAACAAAAAAAGACAATGTGAGGTTGTAAAGACAAAAAAGTCCAGTCCGCGTCGGAGTGGATTCAGTCCATGTTTTGCAGTCATCTGAGCGGCTCAGTAAAATGGCTGTATCCACCGGAGCCTCGTGTTGGTTGGGTTCGCTCCCTGCCTCTACCCGGGCTCAGTAACACAACTCCCACAACAATTTCTGTTGCTTTTTTACGCATTGTATGGAGCCTCCATCATATCTCTAACCCGTTTACGGAACCGGAACCGGGGGGATGGCCGCCGGATTCGGTCCGGTATAAGGGGTGGGAATGAATCGGCACAAGGATAAATGGTTATAAACAATTATTTATATTCAATGCTAGCTTTTGATAGTGACTGACCCGCCGAGAGAGGGAGCGAGGTGGGGAGGGGGGGTATATCATGGCCGCTCAGGTCGTCAGCGCCGCCACTCTGAACACTAGCCCGCCTTCCGAACTCAAAAAGCCGGACCGAGACCCCAAGGAGGAGTCGGTACCTGGGGAGAAGCAGTCAGACAAAAAGCAGCCGGGCTTGGACAGCGGATCGCCGGGCCGGGGGGATCTGCAGGACGGGACCGACGGTGGAAATGCAGGGGGAGGAGGGGAACCTGAGATGAAGAACGGGAATGGGAACCCGCCCAGGGCTAACAGTAATAACCAGAATGACTCTGTCGGACCGGAGGGAAATAACCATCCTGGTTTGGTGCATCACCACGGCCCCGCTTTTCCCCCACCTTCGTACGGATATAGTCAGCACTACGGTCGGGCCCCTTTTCATCAACATGGCGGACAACAAAGCCCTGGCATGGCAGCTGCTGCGGGACCGGTCGTACAGCCGAGCAACATGATGGACCCGTATCAACCTAATTCACACGACCATGGCTTTTCGAACCACCAGTTTAACAACTACAACTCATTCCCGAACAGGACTCCTTATCCCGGTCAAGCATACGCCATGAACTCCCCTCGCAGTACCCAGGCGCCGACAGCTGGGGGGCAGCCAGCTAACGTTAAGCAGCAGCAGCAGCCACCAGCGGGAGGACCCACGGCGATGGCTGGATCTTACAATAACCAGAGATATAACATTGGAAACCCTCAACCTACATCCACACCGACCCTCAACAAGCTCCTGACCGCCCCCAGCTCGACGCGGGCATATCCAAACTACCCGTCTAGCGACTACAGTAGCCAAGAAGGAGCTAACGTTAGTAAGGGACCAGCAGACATGGGCAGTAGCAGTCTCTATGGAGGGAGCAATCCGGGCTGGCAACAAAGAAGCCATCTCCCGTCGCCCATGAGCCCGGGAAGTGCCGGGCAGCCGCTAGTTAGAAACCAGGTAAAGTCACATTATTACAGGACCATGATGTGGGCTATAACACGTCTCTTTCCCTCCTCCTAGCTAGTTCACAACGTAGCAGGCCAGCCATTGTCTAATACTACTAGTTCGCAAAGACTCTAAAATGGCTGCCTCTCGTGTATGTGTTTCCCCTTTACACCAGACCGTTAAATAGTTGTTGTTTTTAATATATCTGTGGAGGTATATGGTAATACAAGAGCGCCGCTTGAAGAAGAAATAAGTTGTTGAAACGATGTAAGGACGTTCAGGGAGCCAAGAAGGCCCGACTTTGAAAAGGGACGGAAAGACTCACCGAAGAGCAACGGCTCGTTTTTTCTCTGATAGCTTTGCTCCGCGCATTATATGTTACATTTACAGTGTATTCTGGTATAAATGTGTTTATTATACACGGGTATACAAAGGGTAACGTATTGTTACACGTGTTAGTTTATGATAGTTGCTTATGAACCCAGGTTGTATTGTTTTCTTTCCTTATAAACTATAATTTTGTGGTTACGACGGAAGGAATGTGTTGCATGCCGAATCAGCCTCTTACGGTTAGTTAAAAGGCGTGTGTAAGTTCAGTTTAAATTACTTAAATGTCCTGTAAGATGTTAGGGAAAAGGATGTCAATTATTACACTTTGATCATAGATTGATTTCATGGGTTTCCATGTGCTGAAAGGCTGCAGGGCTTCCCGTGCATGCTGCCTGTAAACAGTCAGCTCAGCCATACATGAGTGAGTGACTGCAGATTGCAGTGGGATTTGAATTGTGGAGGTAAAATCCTGCTGTCAAAGCCAGGAGATAGTTGGTCTTTGGTTGACATGCTAGCCGAAATCTGATTGGCTCCTCATCTGCTGCTCATGGCCATTTATAATTACATGTGATGCAAGGCAACAGTTGCTGATAAGAGCACACAGCATTAAGTCATCACAGGGTCACCAGAGGTATTATTGCTTCACTCCTCTGCTCTGCTCCACTTCTCATTTGCTACAAAACATGTAGTGTTGGAGCAACAGGGACAATGGATGATGTTTGGTTTTATATTTTTTTATTTTATTTTATCTTTTTGCAAATATTTACCCAAATGAGGAAACTCCTGGTTATTAGCTGTTTGACGCATGGTTGCCATCAGAACCAGCTCTATTACATAGCCTATGCTGCAGCTTGATGGCCAATATATGAACTCATGTGACAACTGCAGTCTGCATCATTTTATAGCACAGGTAGAGTGCCATGTGTTTGTATCAAACCCACATTAAAAACCACATAACAGCATTACTCAAGTCATTAAATGTTTACAACACAATGACTTAAGGCGACATCTGCTGTTCCATTTGTTTTTTATTTACATACCACCTTATTTGTTGTCCTTGAAGTTCCCTAGGTAAACAAATTATACACTGATAGACACCTTTTTGTTTTTTATATTGAAACTTGTGACACAGGTAGCAAAAGGCAGATTAAACTCCTGCTGGGAGGATGTGTGTGTTGCTGTTGTGTCTGGCATGCCACACAAGTTTGACTGTGTGACTGCAAAGAATTTGCCCCCAATCCTCCCCCCAAGCCAATCAGAAGGCAGTCCACCATCTCTCACCAGCCAAGGGAGTTTCCTCTCTGTCTTATGCAGATTAGCCATGTGCTGCACTTATTTATTTCACTTCATTATCTTGGATCTGCAAAATGTCACCTAAGGTACTTTGCATACTACTTATAAAGGGCTGTTGTTAAACTGAGGACGCTCTTCTAAGCAAAGTGTGCATGTGGGAATTCACTTGATGTAAGGGGATACTATTAGTTTTCAAGTAGATGTTCTTTTGAAATTATCATAAAATTCCCGACCTTTTAGTGCTATATAGTTTTGGTGGAGGTGAGAAAATGATTGTATCCTAAATGTAAGGCACTGGTATAGCGCTGCAGTATGTTGATGGTGTTGATGATTGAGACATAACACCTTCTTTCTTTTTTTTTTTAACCTGAGACAGAACATTTAAACGAAGTAATGGGTTTGTACAAAGTATGTTCTCATGCATTTTTCACTCTCGCCGGCTGTTGTGAAAGTACTTCCTTCATTTCTGGTGTCATTCATCCAGAGCCAAACTGCATTCTCTAGGGGGAAAAAAAATCTACTTGGACCAAGCTCAAAACAGGAGCACAGCTGGGATATGTTTAAGATTGGGCAGACTGCCCTCCATTCGAAAGTAGATATATATAGCTCTGTTGACTTCCGCAACTATGGCAAAATGAGGTGAAAAAAATCAGGGTAATGACCGTGGGAAATAAGGTGAAAAAGCACAATTTTCCCATTCATTGAACTTTGTTTTTACACTTTTAGTCCTGCAAAATGCAGCCATGTATTTTATCGACTGTGAAGAAATACCAAATACATTATTAAGTTGTATAAGTATGAGGAGGGTCGATGCAAGTTGTATCACTTACTGTAAACGTTTTTGATATTCTGCTTGGGTGTTAAAGTATTGTCTGTTGTTCTCCATGTCCAGCCACCTGGTCCCATTGACTCCATGGGAAAAATGAGAGGTCAACCATACGGAGCAGGCAGTCCATACGGTCAGCAGTCGCAGCAGGGACCTCCCACAGGTCCCCAACAAGGGCCTGGTTACCCTGGCCAGGGTTATGGCTCTCCAGGTCCCCAGCGATACCCAGTGGGAATGCAAGGACGTACCCCTGGAGGCATGGGTGGCATGCCGTATGGTCCACAGGTATTTCTCATGATTGATCTTATTCATAAATAAGTCATCAGTGTGTTAATTTGATTTTGATGTTGTCTTTGTTTTCTTCAGTTGTGTTTGAGGTATTTTGTGTCTCTGTATTTTGTTTAGATGGGATCTTATGGTCAGCAGGGACCAGGAGGCTATGGCTCTCAGGGCCAGGCACCATATTACGGCCAGCCTGGCCAGGCTCCTCACCCGGGCCAGCAGCAAACCCCCTACACCCAGACCCCACCAGGACAACCGGGTAGCCAGACACCATACACAGGGCAACCCCACGCTCCGCCAACTTCTGCACCACTTACCCAGGGAGGACCACCATATCAGCAGCCCCACATGCCCCCACAGTCCCAGGGGCCACTGCCAGGCCCATCCCAAGGGCCCTCACAGTCTCAGCCACCTTATTCCCAAACCTCAGCCCCACAATCTGGTCCGTCTCTCTACCGCCCAGCAGCAGGGTCCTCCCAGTCAGGCCCAACAGCAGCCAAGTTCCCAGGATCCCTCTGTATCGCAGGGCCAGTCCAACTACCCAGGATCCACACAGGGGGCTCAGCAGCCTCCCTCGCAGCAACAGCAGGCACAGTCTCAGCCTCCACAGCAGCCACCGGGACACAGCCAACACCCACAGGGCCAGCCTGCAGCGTACCCGCAGAACCCTCAGCAGCAAGCACAACAGTCACCTTATCAGCGCGCTTTCCTCCTCCACAACAGCAGGTACCACCCTCATTCTGGGATCATATTCATCATACTTGATTATCTTTCTCTGTGCGTTCATATGCATGCTTTCCCATAACATTATGCTCAAGCATTTGTTCTGATTTCTTTCAGGAGGTGTCCCAAGACTCATTTCAGTCCAATGCCCCTCCATCCACTCAGCCTAAGTCGGGCCCAGAAGACAGTCAAGGCCGCCCCTCCAGCCTTCCGGTCAGTCATTCTTGTTATGCTACTGCTGGAACATAAAAAGCTTTTTCACACTGTTTTCCAGTGCTCTACGCTAACCTTTTCTCCCAACAAGTAGTTTGTGTGCTTGTTTATTACATACATATTTAAACTGGCGTGTGTGTGCTCCCTTGGCTGGGTTGAGTGGACGTTGAATTGACAGCAGGGGTAATTAATGTGTAATTAAGGTGTTTAATTTTTGTGTTGTCTGCACATATAACACAAGTTACAGCCTAATGATGGATCATAATCGTACTCACTGTTGTTCATCTTTCTCTCAATTGACACTGGTTGTGTCATTACAGAAAACTCTACTGTGATTGGCACATTGCGACTTGTGAAATGTGGGACTTGTAGTTTTTCAAAAATTAATGGCAGGGGGTTATAATCTATACTCACATGCTGTGTTCGTAAAGGATTTTTCCTGTTCGCTCATATGATTTTTAGGGGCAAATGCAAGAGAAATACACTCACTGTAGAGCACTGTTTTAGCTTATCACCCACATGTTAGAGGGTGTGTCTTGTAGTTTAGATATCAAAGTACAAGTTCATTTTACTACTTATCATATGAAGATTCAAGGCTCATTACATTTAAAAAAATCCCATTGTGTTACTTTGAATGTCAGATATTTTGCTGCATGCTTGTATTGTGGCTGCTGTGCTTTCTGTTCCTTGATCATTTTAGAATTTGTGTGCGGCTGCACGTTAGTGGTTGATGCTAGAAAAGGTGCTGGGTAAACGGGTAAATCGGAGATGAACACAAGAGTTTGTTTGTGTATTGAAATCACATGGCAAGGCTGCTGCTGCTACATGCTGACTCAGCTGGCATCCTACAAACCTTGGTAACCATAACAACCACTCATTTTTTTTCTTTCAAAAGATAAATAAGGACAAAGGCCTCTGGGTCTGTGTGTGTGGTACTTGTAAGTGTGCCACTCATATCTAAACAACAGAGAAGGATTTGTAACATGCTGATGCTACAGCAAGTATATGAAATAAACAATACAATACTATAAAAAAGTTATGATTCATCTGTAAAGATACAGTCTGTGTCAAAATACACAAGAGGTGAATCTACTGCCTTATATACTGTGTTTGTTGACCTCTTCCTGTTCGGTGTTTTCAGGACCTGTCAGGGTCCATCGATGACCTGCCTACCGGTACAGAGGGTGCTCTGAGTCCCGGTGTGAGCACGTCGGGTGTGTCGAGCAGCCAGGGCGAGCAGAGTAACCAGGCTCAGTCGCCTTTCTCTCCCCACACATCACCCCACCTGCCAGGCATCCGAGGGCCTTCACCTTCCCCAGCTGGCTCTCCTGCCAGCGCCAGCACACCCCGCACAGGACCACTGTCACCCGCCAACATGCCAGGTGGGCTGATCCATCACACGCTGAAACAAGACAACTTAAATTTTTATCATTCAATTCTTGAATTGTCTACTTATTTTACACTAACAAGAACAAAACTCTACTAACATACTCACTTACACCCTGATTTCCTGATTCAAAATCCCTCCTTAAATAGCTTTTAAAGTTAGAAAAAACATATCGTGACACTGTGTCAGTACCATTTTCTGTCTTCTTTTTCCGAAACATCATTGAAGCTTTAATACTCTCTATATATAGCTCTGCTTTTTATGGCTGTTTCACATACAGTAACAGTTACAGTAACAATATCCTGTAATTACACTTTTCCTTTTTAACTCAGCCGGATGTATTTTGTTTCCTCAATCACTCTTGGCTACGCTGGACAATGCTTGCTCACAAAACATGCATTTGTAACTGACTGAGCCAATGGGTCCACCAGGGTCAGAGATGTTAAATATGTTTGGGAGGTTGACAACTTGGACATGATGGACAAAAGAATGCGGAGCCAAATACTTGTTACTATGTTTGTGTTCCTTGCCTTCCTTGGTTTTCTTGTTGGTGTAAATGAATCTCTCAAATGCAAAAGTTTGAAATTGTAACATGCTTTGACGTTTGTTTATTTTTGTCCACCCACAACATTGCTAGCCACTTTCTTGTTGTGTTTTCAGCCAAATACATTGTTACAATCAAGTAATATATATATGAACTTCCTACTCAAAGAGATAATGGGATTCACCTGGTTTCAATTTTGTTAATTGTTCAGAATGGAATTCAGCCTTTGACCGCTGTGTATTATACCCACAGTAGCTTGAATCTCTGTTCTTGTACCTTTCCTGAACTCACACAAACATACCTTAAATATTAACGTGTAGGGACCCAGATGCCTCCCAGACCATCAAGTGTGCAGTCAGATGGGAGCATGCACCCTGCAATGAGCCAGTCTCCTATGGCCCAGGAGAGAGGTATGCCACAGTCTAAATGCAAAGTGTGGATAGAGATTAACATTTTGGGTTTGACGTAGCATCTGAGTCCGAGCACTGTTCTACCTCTCTTGTCCTCTTTTAGGGTTTATGCAGAGAAACCCTCAGATGCCCCCTTATGGCTCCCCCCAGTCCGCCTCTGCACTGTCGCCACGCCAGTCCTCAGGGGGACAGATGCACCCTGGGATGGGCCCATATCAGCAGAACAACTCCATGGGTGGCTATGGACAGCAGGGAGGACAATATGGGCCCCAAGGTGTGTACTTTCAAATATCACTGTCAGGATCTGACTTGAAAGAAAAGCTTTAATTTGTTTTTGTGTAAAGATTCATTAAAAAGCCTCTAGAGATGGAATTTTTAAGGCTCACTTTAAGTTTAGATATTTAGAGGTTTTCCACTTTATGGTCTATTCAAAGGGGCTTTATTGGCATGGGAATATACATAACCTTTACGTTAAAAACCTAAGTAGAAGAACTCTGCAATAAAAAAAAAATCAAATAAAATATAAGTAAGTAAAGTAACGGCATTCATTTATCTATTTAAACATTTACATTTCCCGTTAGACAAACATATGAAATATATCTCTCTATGCTTCATAGGAGGACCATGCTATCATTGGTCCCTCCCTCTGACTCTGTTGCAGCTATTTATAGCTGTGAAGCAGAGAGTCAGCTGACGTAGCAGAGCCTCCTGTCAGTAGAGCTGAGACTGTGACGAAGGCTTGTTGCTCAGGGTGCAAAGCTCTCTCTGCTAGCAAACTGTAGGGGAAAAAGTCTGCCTCACACGGCTCTTCAGGAAAAGACTCATAGCTATAACGCTCCACTTTTTTAATGTTGTACACAAATAAACTTCTTGGTGCTGGTGATTTTTTTTTCCAGACCAGTATACATTTACAGCCAAGTGATTACGTTACCTGATTTCTTATTATTTCATCCTTAGGTTATCCCCGTCAACCGGGCTATGGCAACATGCCCAACGCCAACTACACTGGGCCGGGCATGGGCCCAATGAATCCCATGGCAGGACAGGGTGGGGGACCACCATATGCTGGAATACCTCCAGGAAGGATGCCTCCTAATCAAATGGGGGCACGTCCCTATGGCCCCAACATGGGTCCAAATATGGGCCCCAATATGGGTCCAAACATGCCTCCTAACATGGGCAACATGCCACCCCAGGTAGGCTCAGGAATGTGTCCTCCTCCGGGCATGAACCGAAAGCCCCAAGACCCTGCAGCCATGCAGCACCCTGCCACCAACTCCATGCACAACAGGTTGGTTTATGACAAGTTACAATTACATTTAGGGCATTTAGCAGATGCTTTTATCCAAAGTGACATTATGATGGATGTGCCTAACTTTATTAAATTCATACCTGTATCACACGTTGTCACTTGTATGAATACAAGAAGCTCATTTTTTCTCTTCCGCCCAGGATGCCGGGTTACCCCAACATGTCTCCAGGCATGATAGGCTCCGGTCCCCCTTATGGCCCCCCCATGAACAACATGCCCGGAATGATAAACACTCAAGGTGGATCGCCTTATCCAATGGGGCCCAACATGGCCAATAACTCCAGCGGTAAGTTGTACAGAGATGACTGCACCTAGCGTTATTAACTTTTTAATGTGTTAATTTCACAACTAATTCTGAGCCCTATCATTGTGTCTAGGTATGGCCCCCACCCCAGAGGTGAACAATAAGATGAATAACAAAGTAGATGGGAGTGGAACGCCCAAGCCAGAGTCCAAAAAGGTAACCTGTCTACTATATGTTAACAGTATTTTTGAAAATCCTTGAAAGTTTAAACACCTCAAGTGTGTTCTGTTGGTGCATCTTTAGAATTCCCACTCTGCTTTAAAATTGGTGTTCATTTCTCTGCACAAAACAGAAGTCCAACTCTTCCACCACAACCAATGAAAAGATAGCACGCCTGTATGAGTTAGGACCAGAGCCAGACAGGAAGATGTGGGTGGACCGTTATTTGGCCTTCATTGAAGAGAAAGCCATGGGCATGACCAACCTGCCTGCTGTGGGGCGCAAACCCCTCGACCTCTTCCGGCTCTATATGTCAGTAAAAGACATCGGAGGCATGGCACAGGTTAATGTGGCATTAATTAACTAAATTAAATCCCAAAGTACACTTATTGCTTGCCCCATATTGTAATCTCTGTTCTAAATATGTCTTGTGTGTCTCACAGGTGAATAAGAATAAGAAATGGCGTGATCTGGCCACTTCCTTGAATGTGGGTACATCCAGCAGCGCTGCCAGTTCTTTGAAGAAACAGTACATCCAGTGTCTGTACGCCTTTGAGTGCAAGATTGAGCGCGGTGAGGACCCTCCTCCTGAGATTTTTGCAGACAACAAAAAGAATCAAGCTGCTAAGGTCCAGCCACCCTCTCCAGGTTAGAGTCGTACTCATGCCATTTTTTCAAATGAACACAGGTTTCAGTGTGGTTCAAATCCAGTAACCCACGTAGTACATGCACTTTAAAACCAACTAAAAAAACTTGCTGTGTCATTAATGTCATGTACCATGTCTGTCTGCTCCTCTTTTATTTCAAACTGAAGCATCCCTGTGCTCCACAGCGGGGTCAGGTTCTCTGCAGGGTCCTCAGACACCCCAGTCTACCAGCAGCTCCATGGCAGAGGGAGGAGACCTAAAGCCTCCCACTCCAGCCTCCACTCCTCATACCCAGATGCCCCCCATGCCACCTGGGTCCAGGTGACTCTCCTTAAAACACCTCTGATTTTACCATTTGATTCTAGCTTGTAAAATACACTGTAATTTGAGAAACTAATTTCTTTCTGCCTTTTTGTTTCTGTCTCTTATTTCCTAACTTCCCCTCACCACTGCTTCTCTGTAGGAGCAGCGTTAACCTGCAGGACCCCTTCTCTGAAGGAAATGACCCCACTTTCCCCAGGAAGAACATGACGCCCAACTCTGCCTATCAGTCGAGCATGAACACACCAGACATGCAAGGGCGCATGGGCACCTACGAGCCCAACAAGGATCCCTTTGGTAACATGCGGAAAGGTGGGCACACTGAATGGATGGGAGCTGAATGGATTATGTTATTCTATAAACTAAAGTACTTTGCTAATTACCCACTCAGTTAATCAGTTTTAAATGGGCTTTCATTCTAAATGCATTTCCAGTCGGGGAGCAGTTTGGACATGCTAACCAGGGCCCGAACAGCGGTGTGGGAGACCAACAGCAGCAGCAACCCCCGCAGCAGCAGCAGCAGCAGCAGCAGCAGCAGCAGCAGCAGCAGCAGCAGCAGCAGCAGCAGCAGCAGCAGCAGCAGCAGCAGCAGCAGCAGCAGCAGCCTCCATTCAACAGAGGGCCACCCGGGGCCATGGGCACTATGCCGATGGGGTCCAGACAACAGTATCCTTATGGACCAGGCTATGACAGAAGGTAAGAATCATGGAATGGAAGATTGCATTTTCAAAGTCGTTGAACAGTGCTAGTTAACCAGTAGCAATTTTTATGCCCAGTCAAACCTCAAACATCCTAAGCAGGTCAGGAAATGTATATCTAATTAATAACTTTCAAGGCTGAATTTGTTGACTTGGATTTCAAGAAACGCATGGGCATTTGCAATGGAATATTACACACTTAATTATGCTTCGATGTACTGCCAGGGATTGACAGGGTTTTGTTGTGAAGAAGCAACAACAGTCTCCAAAATTAGTCAAGCGCATCTGAAAAAGTTGCATAGGAAAAGATGCGGTTGGACTATGATTGATATGTCATATTTCTGCCCATCCTGTGAGAGCCCTTTACTATATTGATGATGAAATTGTAACCAATCTTCCTATTTTGTTTAATTTTATCTGACATTATTATAGTAGAAGGGTCATGCACCAAATTTAAGCTGCATGACATGATTATAAAGTAATAAGTTAGTTACTATTTAAGATTCAGGATACAATATTTTCGTCATTGTCTCATCTAACTAAATTAAATCTTAGACTTTAAACAGTATTTAACAATTAAGGCTTTAAATGGATACACTGCATTTAATGAGAGAACAAACTATAAAGAAAATAAATTTGATATCTATTGAGCACATAAAGTATTAGATTTTCAGTGTATAGAGAATTTTGAGTTTTTATCTTATCTCGAATTCTTGCTCAAGCCTGACACTCACCATCAAACTCCATGTGTAAAACCGGCTATCCATAAAGTAGTTGACTACTTGTACATGTTTGACTGGAAATAGTCACATTCTTAAATAATAAATAAACTGAACAACTCATTTAGTACATTAAATTGCTTTTTGGACAAAGTATTCATGTTGAAGTTGTGAACTATTTTTATCTTCCTGTTTTTTTTTATTTTATTTTATTTTTTATTTTTCTTGAGAAGCTCTAGTGTAATTTTTCTGCGTGTAGCAAAATATGAAAAAACTTACCACATACATTGTTTATGATTTTCTCAGATCGGAGCAAGGGATGGGCCCAGAGGGCAACATGGGATCCGGTGCTCCTCAGCCAAACCCTATGATGCCTGCCAACGCCGACACGGGGATGTATTCGCCAAATCGCTTCCCACCACAGCAGCCACGGTCAGTTCACATGGCACTTATGTGCCAAGCTTCTTAGATTTAAAGCTGCTGTCAATGAACACTGATCATTCTTCATATAAAACAAATGTATTGCTTTTGTTAGTTGTAATGTAAAGGGTTTTTCAGTGTCGTTACAAGACAACCTATTTTATTCCGGTTGTGCCATGTTATTAGACACTGTACTTTCTCATTATTTTGATATTTAATATTTGACTAATTAATCAGAACATGATCACATCATGAACATCGTTGACACCCTTCGTGGGTAAAATAGTTACTCCAAATCTTGCTTAATCTTCACAGCTCTTTGGTCACGGCTTGTGTATGTGGCGATGTAAGCATAGACAGAGGTACATTGAATTGCAATAATTTAAGTTTTTTTTATTATTTACCTAGTAAGTAGTACAGTTAACAGAAAGTGTTGGATATAATCAGAATTTAGTTTGGAGAAAAACAATGAATCATGATGATACAACGGAGACAGGAATAATAGAGATTCACTGTAATGAAATTGAGAGTGAAGCTGTAAACAAAGAAACCCTACTGGGTGTATTTTGTTTGTAAATCACTGTATGTATCATTGCTGTGTGTGACTGTACATGTGTAACAGCGTGCCATGGCTTTAATCCATTGATTTAGAGATGTACAATATTTTCATGGTCAAACTGATGAGGCTTAATGTTTGCAGGCATGATTCCTATGGTAATCAGTATCCTGGACAGGGAACGCCCCCTACTGGCTCCTACCCAAATCAGCCGCCTGGAATGTACCCACAACAACAGGTTAATGATCCTTATGCACTACATGAATTCTCACTGTTCTCAAATAATGTTATTTATTGTTTTAGTATGTTTTTTCCTCTTTGACTGAAATGCTATCATATATTAGTGTTTTGTTTTTTTCTGGAAACAGTGTTATGAACCCATTAATTAATGTTTCGATGATTTCTGCTGAAATTGTGCAAAATAACGAAAGTAATTGTGTGTGTCTCTCTATACCTTTTTATGTGTAGAGTTACAAGCGTCCTGTTGAAGGGGGATACCCTCCATCGAAACGTCATGAGAGTGAGTACAGTGGGCCCTTCCATGGTGGACAACAACAACCACAGCAGCAGCAACCACAAGGAGGTGCCTCTGCACCCTCTTCAGGACAGCAGGAGCCGTACAATCAGTACAGCGGCAGTGGGCCCTACCCTGGCTCTGATCGCCGTCCACCTGGCCCAGGCAATCAGTTCCCCTTTGCCTTTGGCCGTGAACGGATGCAGGGAGCAACGGGGCCTAATGCTCAGCCCAACATGCCCCCTCAGATGATGCAGTCAGGCCCTGACGGTCCTCAGGGAGGTATGTGGCAGGGACCACGAGACATTAACTATCAGAACTATCCAGGCCGGCAGGGTGGCCCTGGTGGTCCACCCCAGGCACCCGGTTTCCCTGGCATGAACCGCTCAGAGGAGATGATGTCATCAGAACAGCGCATGAATCATGATGGCCAGTGGGGGGGTCAGATGGGCCCGCGGCAGCCCCCTTATGGTCCAGCAGGGCCTGGTCAACCCATGCCACGTTCAGTACAGTCCAACTACCAGCCCCCTCAGGGTGTGCAGAACCACATTCCACAGGTGTCCAGCCTCGCCTCCATGCCCCGCCCCATGGAGAGCAGAACATCGCCTAGTAAATCTCCTTATATACACGGAGTAATGAAGATGCAGAAGGCCGGCCCTCCAGTGCCTGCATCTCACATAGTGCCCCCTCCGGTGCAGTCGCCTCTAATAAGGCGAGACATGCCTTTTCCCCCGGGCTCTATAGAAGCTACCCATCCTGTCCTGAAACCACGTCGGAGGCTCACCGTTAAAGATATCGGTATGACTATAGATTATAAAAATCAAATCCGTCTTGTGATATTGACCTTGTTTATTATTAACAGCACTGCATAATGTCCCTTAGCCCACCAATAAGCTGCAGCTTAAAGCGTACTTGGTACCAATTGTGTTTTTTTTGTCTTGACTTCATAGGAACTCCGGAGGCTTGGAGAGTCATGATGTCATTAAAGTCTGGTTTATTGGCTGAGAGTACGTGGGCCTTAGATACCATCAACATTCTCCTGTATGATGACAGCAGTATTTCCACCTTTGATCTCAACACGGTGAGCCCTTAATGACAGTTTAACAGTAACCATGCATAGTAATCATGTAAAATTATAGAATAAATTATAAATAAATATTTATGTTCTTTCTTCAGTTACCTGGCCTGCTAGAGTTGGTGGTTGAGTATTTCAGACGCTGCCTCATTGAAATCTTTGGCATTCTGCGGGAGTATGAGGTGGGAGACCCTGGCCAGAGGACACTACTTGATCCTGATGCCTTGAAGCGAGACTGGAAAAGCACGGAAGAAGAGGAACCACGGGTGGAGGACATGGAACAAGAGGAAGAAGATGATGACGACGACGAAGAAGACGAGGAACGAGAAACGGAGGGGCCTGATCATGTGAAAGAGGAGGAAGAACAAGAGCAGTGCTCTGAGGCTCGAGGTCGAGATGAGAAGACAGAAGATGATGAGAGGAAGAGCAAGGGTTCTTCATCCGACCAGTCTGGCTCATCGCAGTCCTTAGCTACCCATGAGAGACCCCAACAGGCCAGCAAGTTTGACAAGTTTCCCCTCAAAGTGGTACGAAAGAAAGACCCATTTGTGGCTGGCCAGTCCAGTAATCACGGGAAACTGCAAGAGTTTGACAGCGGGTTGGTTCACTGGAGCGCTGGAGGGGGAGACTCAACAGAACACATCCAGACACACTTTGAACCACGCAAAGACTTCTTGGAGCCACGGGAACGAATACCTGTTCCCCAAATTTTATTGAGGCGACGAGTCCCCGAAGAACAGATACTGGAAAATTGTTTGCCAACTGAGGAAGAGAAAAGAAAGCATCAGGATGAAGAAGAAAGGCCAAAAGAGACGTCTTCTTCATTAGAGAAAGCTGCAGTGTCAGAGAAGGCCAACCTCTCATTCAGTAATGAGGAGGAGAGGAAAACAGATTCTGAGACAAAGACAGTTGAGCAAGGTGTTAAAAGCCACCAGGAGAATAATAGACCTGTTCTTTCCTCCGGCAGTGTTTTAACCCAGCAGTCACAGCCGGCTGGTACCATCCTGGAGGATGAGCCTCACAGTAAAGACGAGGGGCCACTCATTGCACTGGCTAACTGGCAGGATTCTTTAGCCCGCCGCTGCATTTGTGTCTCCAATATCGTCCGCAGCCTCTCCTTTGTACCAGGCAATGACCACGAGATGTCCAAACATCCAGGGCTACTGCTGCTACTGGGTCGCCTGATTCTGCTCCACCACAGGCACCCGGAGCGCAAACAGGCTCCGCTCACCTATGAGAAAGATGAGGATTCAGAGGAGGGAATGGGTCAAAGGGATGAATGGTGGTGGGACTGCCTGGGGCTCCTGAGGGAGAACACACTGGTCACTTTGGCGAACATCTCAGGCCAGCTGGACCTCTCCATCTACCCCGAGAGCATCTGCTTGCCCCTGTTGGATGGTCTTCTCCACTGGGCTGTCTGCCCTTCAGCAGAGGCCCAGGACCCCTTCCCCACCCTGGGCCCCCACAGTGCTTTGTCACCTCAGAGACTGGTCCTGGAAACGCTAAGCAAACTAAGCATCCAAGACAACAACGTGGACCTCATCTTGGCCACTCCGCCATTCAGTCGGTTGGAGAAGCTGTACGGAAACCTGGTGCGGCAAATCGGAGACAGGAAGGTTGCAGTCTGCAGGGAGATGGCGGTGGTCCTTCTGGCCAACCTGGCCCAGGGTGATACTATGGCAGCCCGAGCAATCGCTGTTCAAAAAGGCAGTGTGGGCAACTTGCTGGGCTTCCTGGAGGACAGTCTGGCTGCCACACAGCTTCAGCAGAGCCAGAGCTCTCTACTACACCTACAGGGTATGCACTTCGAGCCCACAAGCCCGGACATGATGCGGCGAGCTGCCCGGGCTCTGCACGCCTTAGCCAAGGTGGAGGAGAACCACTCAGAGTTCACACTACATGAGTCCCGACTCCTCGACCTTTCAGTGTCTCCCCTAATGAACTCGCTGGTTTCTCATGTTATCTGTGATGTACTCTTTTTGATTGGCCAGTCATGACAGATGTAGGGAGCCGTGGCTCCACTTTTTGGGGTTTTCTATCCCCAGTCCCCTCTTCCCTGGAAACCTGGCTTGTGTGCGTAACAGGGGCAAGGAGAGTTCAAGTGACTGTCTTTAATTTATGAAAATCCTTCAGATTCCATTCTCTGAGCCCTCCCCAGGCCGTCCTTGCTCGAGGAGGGTAATCACAGAGCTGTGGTGGATTACAAACCAGAAAGATGCCCATAAAATGACACTACTTGCAACACGAATGCCAACTGGATGACGCAGAGCAGAGCACCGCGGTTGGGAGACTGTTCTGCTCTTGGGGGAAAGTACTTTTTAATAAAGCTAAATAAATGAATAAATAAATAAATAGCTGAAAAACAAAAACTGTAACCAAAGTTGCTGTCTCGTTTACAGTGAGTTTGGGAGACACAGTGTGCCCTAGCTCTCCCCTCGAGGGCACAATGAGTCTGTAAGTGGTTGACGTTCAGAGGTGAAGCAGACTGACAAGTGGCCTAATGGTTGTAGTTGCTGTAGTTGGAATCTCACCAGTCAGCCCGACCGTAGACAAAGTGCTGTCAATAGACACCTTCACCGGGGAGGCCTGTGCAGTGTGCAGTAGATTGTAGGACATTTTCTGTACCGTACTGCTCTTGAGTGTATGCATTCTGTAACACACGTTTCACACAGAAGCAGAAGATGCAGCTCTTCTAGAGTTTTGAGGTCATTTTAGTTTGGTGTTAAACAGAAAATGGCTTTCTTCCCCAAAGTATCAAGAACCTACAACACCCTTACCTCCTCTTATCCCTTGATTGTATGAATACCCTAATGAAAAGAAATCACCTCTTAGGACTGGTTTTCAACTTCAGATACAGCTTTGCTGTGGTGTATATAATAATGTTGTACATTACACTTCCTTTCTCTGTGTCTGTCTCTGTCTGTGTCACTATTCTCACACTTGTTATCGGTGAGGGATTGAGGCTGACATGTGAGTTTGGTCCGTGACCTCCAGTCCCTGCTGATTAGACCCACTCGTCTGGTCTCTCCACAGCTCCGTAGTACGGCAGACACGGCTCAAACCTGTTATCTCCTGGTACAACAAAAATAAACTAGATGAAGTACACATTTGACAATTTTTCTTCAGTCATGGATTCTGCATATTTGTATTTCAGACTATGTAGCTAAGACAACATGTAAATTTCCCCCCTTTCCCTTTTTTGGCTCAATGAATATCATTTATTCAGTATGAAATCTTTATACTATATGTTCCACGTGGTAAGAATAAATGTACATTAAATCTTCGTAAGCTGTTTGATGGTTTTGTTCTTCTGGAATAATGATCTTCTCTTGACAACCAAGTCAATCACATATGTGAATTTGCACAAAATTGGGTTCAAAAGAGTTTCTGACATGGATGCATCTTTGCGGCAGTGCTCAGGGAATCACTGTTTGCATTAGCTTTACTACTGTTTTTATGTTTCATTAAACAGACAAATGAAAACAGCAATGCACCACAGCCATCAGCAAGTAAGAGGGAGGAGGACCAATTTCTCTTCCTATGAACTTATTTATCCAAACAGCACTCTGCTCCATGAAAGATAAACATTTCCGCTTATACCTTAATCGTTCCAGACATAAATAATAGGTAAGAAATCACTTCATGCACGTTTAATATACATAAGGTGAAAATATTCTTTAAAACCCACATTTATAAGATTACAGTGTGAGAGGGCCTGTGTGAGAATATTCACCTTAAATCCGAGCCAATCACATTTAATAGACGAGAGAGATTTAAAAAGTAGGCAAAAACAAATGTTTTCCCATTTTTAGAATGACATAGCTGCCCCAGTTGGAGAAACCAATTCAGTCCCTTCAGACGGTGTGGAGCGCCGCCTGCTGGAGAGAGAAAATATATCACCCGTCACGTTATCACAAGATTTGACTTACGTTACGGCAAATTCAAAGCAGTTCATAGGTTATAAAACTTAAGTCAATAAAAGCTGAACAATTAATTATCACTCTATATATTACGAAAACTCAATAAAGGCTTTCAACGCCCGGGCTCATGAGCTTTTATTTCGAAATGCGTTGTGGGATAAACCGGAAGTGAATGGTGCCTTTCGAAAGAGGCAGGCAGCTGCAGGGTGAGGATGTGAGGACAAAGATTGCACCCAGAGAAAACAAACGCTGCTTGAAGACCCGTGGCTATCTTAACCAAACGAGTGTTTAACGTTACCGTCTCCCAGAAATTTGTCAAATCGATGAAAACGCGAGACTCCCATAATGTCATTTGTCGAATAGTTTTTTCACAGAAAGCTATGTTTTCTAGAAAACACGACGAATCCGACAGTGGCTGTCTCGTAGGAGCGACAATGCTCAGGCCTGTCACAGCTGGCTTGTACAGACTTTGTCCATCACATCAATGACCATGGATGTCAGAGCAGTTCTGGAGTTTGCCACAGTTGCCAGGGGTCTGTCACTGTTCCTGCAGGTAAGTTTCAGGCGAGGTGGGTGTAATTTGCAAATCTAATTTCCCCAGTTTATACCTGTAATGTTGGTTATTAACCTTAAATCCCTCTGACGTTTAAGTCACCTTGGCAATTTTATGTTACTGTGTGATGGCTAATGAATAGTGCTCGTGGGAATACATACAGTCTGTGATAAGTAGGTCACAGACAAACTGACTGTACAGCAAACCTCTGTTTATGATTATTGTAAAATATTTCTCCTCAGGCTGTCCTGAATGCTGCAATCCCTGACCATGATGCTGATGCGTTCAGGCCCCCCCGGACAGAGGAGCCTCTGTACTTGGACTGTGCGGTGGAGTGGTTGTTGGGTGGGCTCTCTCACTGGGACGCCGAGCATTACCTCTTCATTGCTGAGAGAGGATACCTTTATGAGCACAACTTTGCTTTCTTCCCGCTCTTCCCTGTCGTCCTGCGAGGCCTGGCAGACACGGTACTGTGGCCCCTGAGCAGCTGGCTGAGTGTGCGGGGGCGTTTGCTGGTGGCAGTGGCCCTGGGGAACAGTGCCCTCTTCCTGCTGAGTGTGGTTGCCTTACATGCACTTAGTAGGATAGTTCTTCAGGACAGGCGCCTTGCTCTGCTCTCCAGCCTGCTCTACTGCATCACACCTGCCAATGTTTTCATGACTGCCGGATACTCAGAGAGCCTGTTTGCTGCACTCACATTCGGTGGCCTGTTCCTCCTGGAGAAAGGATTCACCTTCCGAGCCTGCCTGGCCCTCAGTATAGCCACTGCAGCACGATCCAATGGACTTGTTAACATAGGATTCCTACTGTATCTTCCATCACTGCACGCTATTTCCCAAATTCGTGTATTTAGAACAACAACAAAAGGCCACACTAAAGTCTTCCACTACATTTGGGTCATCATCCGTCTCCTGCTCACCTCCCTCTTGGGAACTGCAATTATTGCCCTTCCCTTCTGTGCGTTCCAGTATTATGGGTATAGGACGTTTTGCACACCATCCGTCTCCTTGGAACGGATCCCCCATGCTCTTCTGTCACTAGCTGAGCGGAAGGGCTACAGAGTTCCTGATGAAAATGGTCCACCACCACTCTGGTGCATGAGACCCCTCCCTCTGCTTTATTCTCATATCCAGGATGTTTACTGGGACGTGGGCTTCCTCCGCTACTTTGAGCTGAAGCAGATACCAAACTTTATTCTGGCTCTACCCATGGCTACCCTCGGTGTAATGGCAGCTTATGCATACTTTCAAGCTAACCCAGAGCTGTGTCTGAGACTCGGACTCTGGGAGAGCGGCGCAAGTAAAGGGCTTGACAAACCCACACCGGGACTGTTCAACCCCAGGGTGTTTGTGTATGTTGTACATTCAACAGTACTCCTGGTGTTTGGAACACTGTGCATGCATGTGCAGGTAAGTAAATCGTATAATCACCTTCTTGTGGCACGTTGAATCTGACCGGATGAGAGGAACAACTCATTCCACTCATTCCCATTTTTATTCTACATTTCTAGGTTTTAACCAGATTTATGGCCTCCTCGTCTCCTGTGCCCTTCTGGATAAGTGCTCATCTGCTCCTGCTCAATGAACCACTTCTCCATCGAAGGAAAACATCAAACCCTAACATACAGCTACAGACACATTCCCGAAACGGATGCAAGCACACGCCTCAAAACCCCATCATCGCTCTGCTGCCACACTTTACAGCCTGTTCTCCTACCACACAGAGCATCCTGGGATACTTCCTCTCTTACTGGGTGCTGGGCCTCGCACTGCATTGTAACTTCTTGCCATGGACATGACTTAAGACGTTACTCTGGGCTTTAAATGCAATATTTCTATGCAGGACTGGGCTGTATACCATATTTTAAATGCCATAAATCCACACACAGGTGTTCTTAAAGTTCATCAATCGTTAAATTGTTCACAAATAAATTGCTGTCATTATAATCATATACATGGATGCAACATTTTATCAATTATCAGATACTTTGCCTCATGTTATGATTATACTGCTCAGTCCTACATAGAACTTATAGATAGTACATTCTTGATGCAGATTCATTCATGCAGTAGTCAACACATTTGAGTCTCAGTTAAATGTGTTTGCAACTGTTTGAGAACAAACTCACATGTACAACATACCTGAAACTTTATTGAATACTGTTTAGTTGTAAATCTTGGGAAGACTGGTTGTACTATTTCTTGCTGAAGCGTTGAATTTTATCTTCTCACTTTAATATTGCACTGCATGTTTGGAAGAATTCTTCCAAGTTATATTTTAGGGGGTTTTGGATGTAAAACAGATTTTGTTGCTGTAAAAGGATCCTCATTTTATCTTTTATTTTTTATGTAAAGGTCATCTTTTTTTCTTGAGGCATTAATGTAAAACTGCTGTATTGTGTTTTGTTGTAAAGTACATTTGTTGCAAAAGTTAAGCCTGGAATTTAAAAATTAAAGAAAATTTGTCCATTCTAAAGAATGAATTCAGACATTTTTACTTTAAATGTGTGCGTAAACTTTCACATGTAAAATATGTTCTCTCTTACTCTTTACACAGTGTGTAAACAGTTTTTTTGTCCTCTTTCATTGTTACCGTACAAAACAGGTCCTTTACTGCACTGTTATGGGTACAGACATGTCAAGTCCAGAGTATCCCCCTTGCTTGACGCTTGCAGACATCTCTTTTAAACCACTAGAGGCTGCTGTTACTCATGAAACACTTGAATGCACCACCCAACACTTCTGAACTTTTATTTGGAGATGTTTTAGTGAAAACACAATTCAAAAAACACAAAAATGAACAATGTAACTGGACCCCTGGCTATTTGTACACCGTTTCTAAGCAAGTATGTTGTGGAGTGCAATAAGTGAGGAGACAAGAGACTGAGATGTGTCGAGTCAGCTTTACTCTCCACTTCAATATAATATCACACTGTACAGCGAGTCACATCAAAACAACCACGCCATGTTAACCAGGAACTGCTACATTCATCACCTCTCCCTCAAAGGTACAGTCCCTTGGTGAATGTCTCTTGTTGTCTTACTTGTGGGTCACCACAATGTAATCAAAGCAAGAGTTTTGACAAAAATGGATACAATGAAAGCTGTTACTCTCATGGTGTTCCTCTGGTGAACATTGTTATTGGTTGTATAGGTTTAAATTATATGGACTGTTTAAAAAAATATTTTGTATATAAACAATTGTCCACAAAGAATCAAGAGAGAATCAATCAGTGTCTTTAATTTCCCATCCCTTAAACGTATGTCTGCTAAGTTGTGCAATATTAACAAACACAAATTAAACTAATAAACAACTCAACCCTGTTCCAAAAGTGTCATGAGCTCTAATCTTTGTGGTATAACAAAGTTGGAAACATACTAAATAATATCACAGCTGATATGCACACAGAACACTGGCCTTGTAGTCAAACACCACAGTATATTTAGTGGTATGTTTGGACTTGACAGGTATTTGCCAGTTTGCTAAAATGCAAATTGCTTAACCAGTACTGCTACAGATAAACATCATATATTCCTCAACTTCATCTCTTCCCATCAGACATAAACAAAGACTGGAAACAGGCTCCGCAAAATAATAATAATACCAGAGTAGTCAATGATGCCCTCCCGGTAGTGCTTTTCTCTGTCTCTGGCTTGCATGATACACAAGGATTAGGTTCAGCAGAAATGCTAACTTTAGACAATTTAAAAAAAAAGATAAATCAGATTTTCAGATAAGTACCTGGTATGTGTCAGATAATGTCTGAGCTGATAAGGAAGGATTATGAATATATAAAATTACTACACATGGGAATTTTTGGGTGTATAAAATAACTGCAAACAACACCGACCATGTATACGTTACCCCCTCCCCCCATAACCTCATAAAATACTGGCATGAGCTGAGATATGAACTGAGTACAAAATGCTACAAAACAGCAGCAGGGTTATATAATAGTAAAAGTATATAGTAGTAGTAAACCTCATATTTTTACTTTAAAGCTGTGTGTGTGTGTGTGTGTGCGCGCGCGTGCATGTGGAGGGGATGGGGCTGCATTACTGTCATTGTCTTCTTCATTTATAAAGTGAAGCACTTTGTGTTACATGGCTGTTGTATGAAAAGTGCCATACAAATAAACAGTGATTACTTGATTGATTGATAAGGGATTTAATTATTCTATGTAGAAAAAAAACAAAACATTTTGGGCTGCCCATGTCAATCCAAACCAAACAGATAACCATCACGGGGTCTGCGTGTTGACGTCAACACCGTGACGTAAATTGGCTGACGGAAGAAAAAAAAGGAAATGTGAACTGCCGCAAGAAGCTTGAGCCGAAGCCAGTCCGTTTGTGTTGATTTTTTTGTTGATTAATGGCGAGTTAATATAACCAAATGAATACTACTATTTACGAATGGGTTTAATTTAACTACCAAAGATGGTAGTTAACCTTGAGTCAACCCGGGACCTGTGTCAGCTCGTAAAACTCTGTCTTTGCTGGTTTGCTAGCTAGCTAGCGTTAGGTTTCAGGATGGGCAACTGAACGCTAACCGCTCTCAAGGAAAAATATCAATGACTGAGTATTGTCCTCGATAACGCGGCGAGAAAAGAGCGTTTATGTGTGTGCCTTTAGCTACCTCCGATACTGTGTCGATACTGTTTACACGATGAAGAACTGCGAGTACCAGCAGATCGACCCGAGAGCGCTGTCGGTGTCGCCCTCGTCCGCACAGAACCACATCGAGAAGAAAGTGCAGCGGCCGCGGAGGAAATGGGAAGTGTTCCCGGGGAAGAACAGGTTTTTCTGCGATGGACGGATCATTCTGGCCAGACAGAGTGGTGTCCTTCCTCTGACACTGGGCCTTATTGTTGTCACTTGTGGCCTTTTCTTTGCATTCGAGTGAGTAACTAGAAGTGTTCTTTGTTTCTTTCCTGTGAGCCCTGAACGCAACACGAAAGGTCGTTTCTGCTTACAGGCGTGTGGAAGTGACAAATTCACATTGCTTCATTTTTTTGTGACAATATAATTGTATTAAAGGCGTTTTTGACTTTGGCAGATTGAAACAAACCCATGTTTTTCTTACAGTTGCCCATTCCTGGTGAAGCATCTGACTGTCTTCATACCTGTGATTGGTGTGGTGCTTTTTGTGTTTGTGGTCCTCTCCCTGCTGAGAACCAGCTTTACAGATCCAGGAATCCTACCTAGGGCCACTCCAGATGAAGCAGCAGACATAGAGAAGCAGATAGGTAAAGCACACCCTGGAATTGCACACTTGCTGTGGGACAGATGGGGTAAAAGAGCTTTGCCATATGGGGGATCTCTGAGTGTTTGTTGTTGAACAGCACACCTACAACTAAGAGGCTTATTTCATGGATGAAGAGCACAAAAGCCAGACATAGCTTTGTCTGTGTTTATTTATTCCTTGTTATATAATTTGACTGTGTCTTGTGTGAACTGTTTTGATTAAAAGTGCAAGTTCCAGTGAGTCTCTCTCCTTGTGCTTCTCTATTTTAAGATACCTCAGGATCCTCTACGTATCGCCCCCCTCCGCGGACCAAAGAGATCCTTATCAACCAGCAGGTGGTAAAGCTCAAATACTGCTTCACTTGTAAAACGTTCCGCCCTCCTCGGACCTCCCACTGCAGCCTGTGTGACAACTGTGTGGGTAAGGATTTAGCAGAGAAGTTACCACTTATCCCAACTGCACTAATTAAACTTAACAACTTAATGGCAGAGAGGCACTGTGTAGGCTTTAAGTTAGTTGACTGCCTGAGAACCTTTTACAAAACATATACTTCAATTCACATAAAATTTATCACTTGCAGTTTTTTTTAAGTGAGTGAGTGTTGTACATGCAGGATGTAGGTAATTTGCCATAAAAAACATTAGGTCATCATTTGGCAAGCTTGAGTAAACTGTTCTTTGCAGGTTGTAACTGCAGAGTGTGTCTTTTGCCAGACTGAAAGGTTGGAGCTGTTAGAGGACAATACACCTTTAAATGATGATCTTAAAACAATGATCACACCATGTGCTTGCTGCAGCCATTCCCCCTCCATACCTGGTAAAAGATCCCTTCCTAACTTGCTTTCAGTGGAAGAGATAGGGGGGGTATACAGACCCCCTGCAGTGCAAAAACGTATCATAAGTTCATCTGAACCCAGTCTGAGTTAATCAAGTGTGTTTCTCATAAAGTTACAGTATTTTTACCACAAAGTTCCCCCTTTGTGTTTCCCCCGACAGTGTTTACTTGGTGACCTGTGGTTAAGGCATAGTAACACAAAGAGAAACGTTCTCACTAAAAAGTCTGTAACTTCAATGTCCACTGATTGGTCTTACTCAGAGTCCTGAAGCCTCACATTAACTTTAGCTAAACCATAGATGTAGTTTTTGCACAGAACGAGGTCCTGTGATGTTGTCCCCCATTACATTGGAAGGATTCTCTGTATGTGCTGGTATCAGCAGGAGGAATGGTCACAGCAAGAAAACATGGTTTCAATGACCATATCAACACCTGATTGTTTATTTTACTTGAAAAATTGTGAACCTGTCCTGAAGTAGTGATTGTGTTTTATAATAATTCAGTGTACAGCATGTTTGTAATTAAGCTTTACAGCTGTACAACTGCTATAAACGTGCCTGTAATCTATGTTATGTGTACTTTTTTTTTTTCTCATCTTCAGAGCGATTTGATCACCACTGCCCATGGGTGGGGAACTGTGTGGGCAAGCGCAATTACCGCTTTTTCTACAGCTTCATCATCTCTCTGTCTTTTCTGACATCTTTCATATTTGGCTGTGTCATCACACACATTACCCTGCGTAAGTATTTTCACTCCGGTATAAAGACACCGATGCGCTCTGTAGTTGTGGGATGCTCCTATTATGTTATCAAGAACCACTCTAAAGATTACTTTGTTTCTGAATTGTCTTTTTTATCCAGGTTCTCAAGCAGGTAAAAGCCTTGTTCAAGCCATTCAAGAGAGCCCTGCCAGATATCCTTTTGTAAATACCAAATTTTCACATCATCAAACTGTTCACAAATATATGACATCTTCTTTAAATGTGCTACTCCTTTGTGTCAAGAAACAACACGCGTTACACTGTTGACAAGGCATTTCCCGCTGCTCCTCGGCCTAAGCCAACTCTTAATAGGATCAGCGAGTTAGCATCCAGCAAAGACGTGCTTTTAGGCAGATGGCTTTCCAGTAGGTTTGCTGCCTCATGTCTTTGTGAGATGATGTCAGTAGCTGGACAAATATAGGCTGCATGACTGTTTTGTTATTTATAGACAGGGTGTGTGTTAATTTCCTCATGGTATGCATGTCATCTTTAGTTATCTATTTACCTCATAGAGCAGATGTTCTGATAACATTTTTGACACATTGCATCAGTTTTCATATTAAAGTAAAAAACAATGAATTTATGAATCTCCTGTGAATATTGGGCTTCAAAGGCCATAGTGGCATTTTTAGCCAATTTACAAATCAAATATTATTTGCAACTGTGTGCATAGAAATATTTACAATCAACTGATTATGTGCTATGTCTAAATAAATGACAGTATAGTAAGTATATAACTAGTTTTATTTCAACAAGTCATCACACAGTGGCAGTATCTCTTAGATGTTGTGCTTTGTGCAGAAAGAAAAATAGCAGCTTGTGTAGCAGGGGCAGAAATACTTAAACACACTGAGCTTTGTCATAGCTTTTAATCACCAATTGCTTAATCTGTCTTAAATAATCATTGGTAAAATTAGCATGCCTTGACTCCTCTTCCTTGTGCACTGTGGTGGAGTTGGTGATTTGTTTCTTCTCCATCTGGTCTATATTGGGCCTCTCAGGCTTCCATACTTACTTAGTGGCCTCCAACCTCACAACAAATGAAGATGTAAGTACTCGTGCGTCTATATATGATACAGTTCGGGTCATAATTGTGTAAAATAGACTTGATCCTCTAACTGACAGCTTATTTATTCATTCACTGTGCAGATAAAGGGCTCATGGTCAAGTAAAAGGGGTGCAGAGGAGTCTGGGAATCCGTACAGTTACAACAGTATTATAACCAACTGCTGTGCGACTTTATGTGGCCCCATGCCCCCAAGGTGAGTTAAGATGTCCCCCATGTCGGACATAAGCTGAACACACATTTTTCTTTAATTTCTCATAAAGTTCACCCTGTGTATCCTTAATTAACTTTAGAGCTCAGGGTTTACCAACATGTTCAACATGTTGACAATCGCATCAGTTACAGTTTATGTTAAAGTGCATCCGAACACAATCCTCTGTCCTCTTCTCTAGTCTGATTGACCAAAGAGGTTTCCTGCCCCTTGACGAGGAAGTCCCTGCCGCTTCTACTACGGAGATTGAGCTGCCTCCCTTCATGGCCAAGAATGACACGCACATGGTAGGGTGAACCAGCTTGTGGTCCCTCCCAAGTCTCGACTGTTGTTGTTAGACTGCCCCCCCCCCCTGTGTGCCTTTTCCGATCCGTGTCCACTCCTTCACCCTCCAGACTACCAACTTCACTCCCTCAAGTAGAGTTGCCAACATGTGGTGTGTTGAATCTGCGCACAGGTTTATGAAACCTGTACATTTTATACATATTGTATTATTATTATTATGACAACAAAAAGCGGAGCATGGATTTTTTTAAAATAATGAATGGCCTCTTAGGTTGTCTATGAGTAGACTGGAACAACATCACCAGAGCTCAGATTACGCTCAGAACTGACACAATATAAACCATCCATATCCACAGTAGAAATGATTGAGTTTGCTAATTAGAGTTGGCATTCAACAGAAACTTCTGCTGAAGAGGTCATTTACCAGCAGGATAAAATAAAACTGCTGTGTCACTTGTTCTTTGAGCTTTGGAACAAAATGTTTCAGAAACCACCTGTAACAGTTTGACATCATTGAGCAGTTAATGCAAGGACATGGCAGAGAGCTTTAAGAGTTTTTACAGCCAGAAATGAAGCCATCTGTTGAGGTTACTCAGTCAGACTACTGCATTATGGTCATTTGGTGTCGTGGGACAGTAAACATGTCAATTGTTGCACCTTTTATTTATGGTTGCTTCCATTTCAACTTATTGCTGTATCTACCTCCGTGTTGCTGTACTACTGGGTTTGCTTGTATGTGGTGAAGGTACAAACATACACATACACACACACACACACACACACACACACACACACACACACACACACACACACACACACACACACACACACACACACACACACACACAGAGTTCTTAATTACTGCTTTTTTGTAGGATATACAGATGGTATTTGATGGTATCATATGTATTTGGTTTTTCAGCACTTTATCACAGATCATTTGTTACATGTCTTCAATACATTTGTCACTCTTTTGTCAGGATATTAAATGTCTTTGATATATAATTATCTATATTGCTCTATTTTTACCTACTTATTATTTACCTTAAAAGTATCCTTTATGTGTTTAAATAAACATTATTTTTGTATTTTGGAATGTTGGTCTCTGTTTTGAGTTTACTTTACGTCTTCATTTTTTCTGTTCTTCATGCTCCTTACTGCATATTTCAAAGAGAAGAAAAGTTGTAATTTCTAAGGTTAATCTTTTCACTAGGTATAAGTTAATGAACCGATGGGCTTGTATTCTGTGAACATTTGTTTCGTATGTCTGAAACGTAACTGCTAGACGAAAGGTCTGACACTCAGTGTTGTATTCGTTCCACCCTGCTAGGAGGAGAACTGTCAGGATTTTGCTATTTCCTGCACAGCCTGAAGGGCACTGCCGCATGTAGACGGTTGATGGTAAGAGTAGGGTGTGAACCTTAAACCAATCACAACATCTCTTCATTGTGTCTTTTTTTTTTGTTGATAATTTCGATTGTGTTTAGGTTTGGAATTGCCGCCATCTTAATAGTTATTTTATTTTCTAAGATATATCTTTTTATTGTTGTTGTTGGGTAAACTCAAACGCAGGTGGGGCAGATCTTGTGATTGGGCTGTAGTGATGGTGTGGAGGGGTACGCTGCCTTAACGTGCATGCTTTCACTACCATTCATTCTCCTGTCATTAACACTCGCTCGCTCACTCTGGTATGGGGATGGAGCTCATTTTTGAAGGCTGGTGATCCTACTCTTGTCCTCTCTGTAGTTAGATGAGTGTGCCTGGGGCGTTATTGTGCATGCATGGTGATGCAAGTAAGTCTGCATAAACTATACATCTTCCTTTCTACTTCGATCAGGGCCAGAAGAAACCCAGGGAGAAGCAGCTTCTCCACACACTCTACCTGTGTTGTATTGTCTGCATCTACCTCATTTCTTCCATGCTCCTCCATCTGAAACTTTTGACAATGCCCTCATCGGTGCTGTCATCGCTTTCACTGTGCTTTATGAGCTCTAATCATTTAAATCACATTGCAGAATTTTTTATATGTGTTTGTCCTGTTCCTACTGTTTGGTCTTTCATAACACAAACTGATGATGTGGCCCAGTCCAATGCTTATTCTTGACATTTCCCCACCCCTCCTCACACAGTGCACCCAGAGCACCAAGGACGTGCTGGAGAGGATGGTCCACTCCTTCGACTTTCATGGCCTGTGCCCCCCTGGCACCCCAAAGACCTCCCCTCTGGGCCAGGAGGTTTCCAGCACAGCAGCAATTTCCATAAAACCTTCACCCTCCGCTGGCTGCCCCACGTTCAGCAGAAGTAGCAAGAGGGACTCGCTGCACTCCATCAACCCGGCCTTCCGTCTGGCTTCTCCCTCTCCGTCGCTGGGCCGTGCCACCTTGATTCTAGGCAATGCACCTGACATTGGCTTTATAACGCCACCCTGAGTACACCCAGTAACCATAAGAGAAATTGAAGGAGTCATCGTGCACTGGTCCTGCTGCACGTAACGCCGCTCTGTAACACTGGCAATGTTTCTGGCTACATAGAAACTTTTTCATAGTTGTGGTTGTGCTGTGTGTTGCCACTTGGTATCTCAAGATGTCATTGATGAGTTGATTGAGCTTTAGCTGGAGGGTTTTTATGTTCTGTGAGTTTTATCAACAACGTCCTACTATACTTTGTGTGTTCTTCAGGATGGAGGTAAATCTTAGTAATACTTGGAAGCACAATATAGAGATATTTTTTTAACACCTTTTTATGAAGACACCCTGAACATGCCTCTACACCTTCCACACAACCTCAAGCCATACGTCACAACCGCAGTGTTTAGGTTTTCGCTAATAACTTATGCAAACAAGTCTTTAAATCTGGGAATACTAGTGTGAGCGTGGATGCAAGAAGTAAAGAAAAAAGTTTTGATTGACTAAACTGGCAAGTTCTGGATAGTGAGCCATTTCAGGATGATCGACTCAAGAGTTTAGCCTTACGTCATGTGCTGCTGTTTCCTGTCGTGTAGATCTACATCATCACAGCGTCATCATCAGTTGGATCCAGCTTGACAGGATTTCCAGGAATGAGCGAAGAGTTTGAAGAGGGAGGGGGTGCTGCAGTTTTTTTATTTTATCTTTAATGTATACATATCGAGGTTTTGCTGTATTTTGTAATCAGTTCTGCATGTCTTGAATGTCTGCTGCTCTAAATTGTAAACTGTTTTTCTTTTGTGAGGTGTATCACTTTAGACTTGAAACAGTGAATTTGTACAGATATTTTTCATGTATGACTGGACACTAACTGATCGGAGCGTTTTCAGAAGCAGTTCCTCCACATGTGTCCGCTTTGTTGCTTTGTTTGGATGTCAAAAGCCAGTATTTATTTGAACTCAAAATCAAATTTGCTGCTGCCAGTTTTTTGTGAATATGATTTACTGGGACGCTTTTGGTATGACTGAGCACCTGCTTTTTATTTTCCCAAGTGTGTTGGTTACTACACAGATCCAACATGTGGACTGTGTCAAGCAGAGTAATGTTTTAGGAATGTTTATGAGACGTGCAGGGCAAGCTGTCATTTTCATGGCTGCAACCTTTTTTTCTTCCTTTTACAGCATGAAACTTCACCCTCTGTTTCATGATGGAGTAGGCTACACATTTGTTGTTGGAGGAAACAGTAAGAGTTAGTTTGTGCCACTAGGGGGCAGCCTGTGATTACGGACTGCAGCCCAGTAAGGGGGCAATTTAGCAACACACCGTTAACAGAAAGGCCTTTTGATGTTCTATTTATTTTTTTCGTAATTGAGCGTTGAAGCTGTACATAGGTTGTGAGTTTGTGAAGAACTACGTTGCCATAGTCAGTGGGTTCATTTATCAGTCTGCATCAAGACCCTTATGTTGTGTAAACAATTACAAGCAGTGCTTGTATTAACAAACTTGTTTGTTTGTATTTCGTAGGATGTAACAGTGGAACTGTAACATTTGGGTAATAAAAATGATGAGTTTTGTTGATTTGGGCTTTTTTGGGCTCTGTCTTCCCTCCATTTTATTTTTGCTTCAGATTTCCATAATAAAAAATATGTAGACAACACATTTAAACAGGCATGAAATAATATCAAACTATAATGTTTAGTTTGCTTCACCAGTGATTGTTGGGTTCGTCCTTTCTGACAGCTCACTCATGGAAACAATGAAAAAGCGCATGTTGACCATAGGCAAAGATCTGGCCATACAAAAGGGTGTGTGGGGAGGGGGCATACAACAGCTGACACAAGGAGAGGTTAGGAATATATAAATTTGCCAGTGATATAGTTATGAGGTGAGAGGGTAACTCAGGATGGGACATGCACATTTTGTTAGCTAATAAACCACAAAGTCCACCCTGTTGTATATAGCCATGCAAAATAGAATATATTTTTTCACTGTGGTGAATTGTTTCTTTGGCATAGCTGATGCCATGATGTTTATTCTGTGCTCCGGGTTTTACTTTTTAAGAAGCCACTTTTATTTTCGCCTGTAATTATTGAAACTGAAAACTGGAGGAAAATATCCCGAAGGCCGGCAAAGACGACGGATGGACTGTGGCAGCTGAGGTTGGAGTCTGACTGCTCTCAGCTGTCACTACAGGGTTCAGAAAAGTGAGAATGTTGCTTTAAGCTTCTCCAAAATCACCATTGAGTGTCTGCATGTGGCAGCTGCTGTCTCCTGTGTGCTGAGGTTAGTCGCCTTTCATAGAGGAGAGACGTGAGAGAAGTCTTTACATATAAAAAAATATGTAATTGGTTTGGATGCAATTTTAGGACTTTTATTTTTACTTTACAGCCATTTTTAAAATAAGTATCTTAATATATTTACTGTATGGGAGATCAGGTATGGTTGTAACACTTGCTTCTGCAACTATAACTTGCTGAATTTTTTTAACTTCTCAAACTTTTATACCCACATTTGTTCACTACAAATGGCACCAATTCAATCCTCTACAAGAATATCTCAGACCTTGTGAGCTGATGTCAAATCCATGGTGTTCCGTGCTGGGGTAAGTAGTAGCGATTAGACAAAAAAAGCAAAAATGGATATCAACTAGTTTGGTATGGCTGATTGACTTGCTTGTGTGTGTGTGTAGATTTCTCAACTACATTTACATTTATTCATTTAGCTGACGCTTTTATCCAAAGCGACTTAAAATTGCTATACCTCTGATGTCGGAGGTCGCACGCCTCTGGAGCAGTGAGGGGTTAAGTGTCTTGCTCAGGGACACAATGGTGGATGGGTCACAGTGGGGGATTGAACTCAGGTCTCTCACACCAAAGGCAGGCATCTTATCCATTGCACCATCACCACCCCAACTGGAACAAACTTACATAACGGCATACTTAATAAACTCTACTACAATGTACCTAATTAAAGAAAATCTTTGTACATCCTTAGATCTAATAAAAACAAACATCTGTATGTGTGTGTCAGTATGTGTATATTCTTGATCAGAGTCACAGTCAGGGCTTGCAGTGGGCCAGTACTTACTGGTATACACTACATTTTACTGTTTAGTGTCCCGGGACTTTTTCTTGCTCACCAGCACTTCTCACAAGCTGCTGGTGCTCTTTTCAGTCCTCTCCACCGGTGGAGACTGAGTAGGGAGAAGATCAGGTGCAGATACATACACCAACATGTGAACTGCATGTGAATGGAGAGAACTGGTCACAGAGCTGACAAATGAATGCTGGTAATCCTGGAGTGCAGGTTTGGTGGGCCCTGAGTAAAAATATTAAAATCAATAAAGGGGATGGTTGTAACACTTTGTAAAGCACTGTTACAACCTACCCCACCCTGGTCAGTCGTTGTTTAGCTAGCTGTTTAATAATAGTGGTTTGAAATTATCAGGGTAAAAATGATTCACATGTTGCCCAAGAAACTGTATTTTATTCTAATGTCTAAGTCATATAATTTTATCTGTTATGGTATAGATGCTACACAAAACATAGTCTTGGTCAAAACATGTACTTTCTCACCTCAGAATCAGTTTTATTCCTATATATTCTGAATGTAACTGGTTCCAGCCTTGACAAGCACCATGCCTGATCGTGGAGGAAGTAGGGAAATACTGATATGACCGCATAACTCCAATCTTATTTCTAATTGGTGGAATTGGTGTTGTTGCAACTCTCCCCGTGTTACAACCATATGTGATCTCCCCTATTTAGAGGGGGGTGACAGAGGACTGAAGACAAACTAAAGCTCTGGCTGGATTCAGACAGAGGATGTCATGTTGGCAAGGCATGGACCTTGCACAACAGAACAACATATTTTGTTGTGAAATATGATAAGCTTAATGGATTTATCAAGATCTTTATGAATCTATTACCTCATTTGACTTCCAAAGACTCCTCACTGAGGCATGTCAGTATAGAAACCTGTGTATCATAAGCTAACATAAAACAGATGTTCAGACTTTTGGCCCAGTGTCTGGCAGAAGGAAAAAACAAAAGCATCAATGCCTCAGCAGCTGTGTTGCATTTTGACCACAGCCCCTTCATTGCCTAGAAGACTCAACATTGTTTGCAGAAGAAGAGATACGTGAAGATGAATTCAATTTAACAACAGCAGTAAATGCACCAGGTCATCAGCGTGCAGTGGGTTTATTTGTCAGCAGTGTTGACATGTGGATTATTTGAGTCATCGCCGGCTGCAGGTGATTATTCGCTTGCTGGACTGTGCCATGCTCTTTAACCCCAACTGGTGCGGCATAGAGACAGAGACGGCCACCCAGTCAGCAGGGGTGAGTGGCCTGTTTTGCTGCTGGAAGATGTACTCTAATCAAAAAAAGTGACTGCATAGAAGGGGTTTGATCAGACGGACCTTTTAAATATTCTCATCGACTCAGCCTAGACCAAACTTCCTTGTCTGATGTGACCTTTTTACTTGACTTCTCTTTTCTTGAAACGCATGAGCAATGGACAGTAATGGAACAGTTGGGAAACCCACCCATTTCACTTAGAACGAATAAATCCAGCTCTTCAAAGAAATAACCCACTACCAATTTACCTCCGGCTGCCCTCCACTCCATGATTCATCCTAGTCGTTCCTCTTCAGCGAGCTACGTTTGGCCCTGCTGTCATGTGTGTTGCCGTGTGCCACACTCTCATAAGTCTTCTCATCATCACTCGCTGGTCTGACGAGAGCAGAGGAGAAGTGAAGTGCCCCTGCGAAACGAAAAAAGATGACTCACAGTCAGGGCTGCCGTCAGCATCAGAGTCAATGTGATTTTGAGGGCTTAAAGTGTGTCTTCATGCTGGGCGGTGAAGCTGGACCTTGTACTGAGCAGAAGGAACCAGCTCTCAGGAGGCTACAGCTGCCAGCAGGCTTGTTGCCACTGCCGGTGGAACATGAAACGACTGAATCTTCTGGGTAACTTGCACATGGTGGTTAAAAAGTCTCCATCCTGGATGTTCAGTTTAAAATGCAACCAAATAGCCTGTGGTTCTTGCACACTTGTGTTTTCCTACAAGGGGATGCATGCTGCAAAATTTCCATAACAAAACTGCAAAGTGTTCTTCTGACAAGGGTCAAAGCAGACACACAATGTGCAACTCACTCATGCATCCCAGCACACAATAAATGAAGTAAGGATTTTTTCCTAGTATGTCGTGTGGAGTTTGGTCAGTATTTAACCATATGTTTATGCACTGCTGTTCCTGGAATGTGTCTGGGTGTAACGTTTGATTATCTGTGTGTTTGGACATGGTGGCTTATGGTAGCTTATATGTGTGAACACCTAATAAGCTCTGAAAGCCATTTAGTCCATAAAGCCTGTGATAGATGAGTTTAGTGTTAGTTATTGGTTGGCTTTGAATTAGGTGTACTGACCAATCCAATTTGTTGAAAGATTAGAGAGGAGTGCAGGGTTACAGATCTTATTGCAAAGCATACTGTGCACAGGTTAGTAAGTGCGATCATTTTATACAAACTCTGCATTGTTATTTAATTATTGCATTTTGCATTGGGTGCCACTGCATCCCAGACATGCAGCTGCAACTCTTACTGTTCTACATAAAAGTCTTTATCTTGATATATAACTCTAATAATTACCCCTTGTTGTCATATCTCCCAAATAATCATAAAAACTATTTCCACTTTCCCAAGATACTGTATCTGCAAAACTGCAACATTTGGTATTTGAGTGTTTTTTTCTGTCATTGCACAGATTAGATAAGTGAATAAGTAAAAAAGACTTGAGATATCCTCGGTTCTTGCAGTGGAAAAACGTCGGCTGTGCGTGATGAAGTGGAAAGAGCTCCCCATGGAAACCTGAATATGTGCCATGTAGCTGGATTAGTGTACCAGGGTACCACAGGGTCAGACCTTATCACAGCAGCCATTATCATGCGGACTGTTTGATATGGCCTCGATCAATCTGCTAAAAAATTATTTGGTTGCAGACAGGTCATTAAAAAAATATAAAAATTAAGACCCAACTGCTGATTTTGAAAAGGAATATGCGGATCAGCTTTCACGTGTACATAGTACTTCCACCATATAACACGAAAGTAAAATGAGTTGAATTCTGTACTAGACAGAAATGCATCAACATGCACGTTTCTCTGTAACATAAACCATCATGTTAACTTTAAACACTGTGTATCTATCACTCACACCATGGCAGTCTCCGATAGCATAGGAATCATATTAAGCCCAATTGTGTATTTTTTTTGTACTGGTAAAATGCTATCTCTCTATATAATTGTAATAAGTGTTTTTAATAAAATTAAATACCTTTATCTCCTGTTATAGTGTAATGTGTAATGTTTAATGACAGGTGAAGCATCCTGCTTTTTGAAGATCTCATTCCTAAAAAAGTATTTTTTTTGGTATTGTTTAATTTAAAAGGTATTATCTGAGTGAGCTATATGATTAATCTAATACAAAAATCTGTAAATTATGTATTTATATTGATATATTTGAGTTAAAATATTTCAGTCTTATACTGCGGTTTGACATTGTGCATCTTTACTGGCTAAACCAATTCAGCTGCTTCGATAGCAGATGATTACAATGTTTGTTTTTGCTTTAATCAGTAATGGAACCTAACTAAATACATTTACTTAAGTAATTATGAAATATTTGTACTTCAAGCCTGTCCTCACCAGAAAAAGAAGACCATAGGTTGTTTGTCCAAGCAGCTTATTATGACCCATATTTACGTTTATTGTGGATCTGACCTCTAGTGGTCGTATGACAGTAGTAAATGAGGAAGTCAGGTGACGTATTATAAAGAGTGAGAAAGTCCACACACAGGTGTGGATGGATGGGTCAAATACCAGGACTTTCACACAGGAGATTGGCTTTCAAATCCTATGTGAAACCAAGTAAAGAGTTTAAGTTAAAAGCATTACTGACTTAGTTCACATGATTTACATGACTTGCGTAACATACTTAGTTTAACCCAACATAGTTTAACCCAAACCATGGTGTTTTCCTAAACCTAACCAAGTAGTTTTGTAGCCTACACCTAACCAAACTGCGACTGTTTCACAATGTTAACCATGTGTTTTACATCATGTGATTAATATAACGCAGCTACCGTCTTGTACGCCTGTTGCCAGAGTGGTGCGGGGAACACTCATATGTGACATTTTTGGAAGCATTGACAAACACCCTCTTTTGTCATTTAGGTATAAGGACATGTCTCCACTGGCTGTAACAGTATTAGATATTATATTATTATATTAGTGTATGGATGGATCTTCGGGCAGCCATACATTGTAAGAATGTGATTATGTACAAGTGATGGTTGTGCAATAACTTTAAAGGGCCATTGAATTTCATGCACTTGGTCATGGCCAGGTTTATGTAACAACGACAAAAAAGTGAGAGGGAAATGGAGACGGACAGACAGTAGATGCTGAGTCACTAGAAGTGCATGACCAGACATATCCCCAGCATGCCTGACTAAGCAAAGGCCATAGTACAGCTTTATGAGGGAAACAGCGGGTTAAATGTTCCCTGTTGTATATAAAGTTTACCTATGTTAGTTAAAATGAACTTATGTAGAGGGGAGAAAGGTAGCAAAGACAATAAAATGCTTGAGACTGTGGGGTGACTGTCGAGTGGTTTGTTGAGCCCCAGTTGCTGCCAATAGCTCCACAGTCTGTAACTCAGCGCAGCTTTTGGCCATATGTGCAACGTGCTGCCTGCCTCCTGCCTGCTTTCAGTTACAACACTACATAAATCTCAACCCTTCACCAGAAAACCTCACAAGGATCTTTCAAACTATGGAAAAAAAACAGGTTTTGTTTTTGTTCAAAAGCTTTTGTTGTTATTAATACACACAAACACCTGTCACAAATTTGGAAAACCCTGCAACTTGATAATCGTAAATATATGAATCTATTAAGTGTACTTTGTTCTTTGGGCATCATAAAAGTTTTTTGTAGATCTTGGAGCAGCCATCTGGCTCTCTCTGACCCGAGGCATGATGGGGTATACACTTTCTTACCGATCCCTTAATCCTTCCAGGGGGAGGATTTAAGAAATCTGGATGATGATCTGAGAAATGTGCTTTTTATTAGTTGCTCACTTGGGCGGAGGTTTAAACCTGACTGAAAGGTTGGATAAAACTGGCTCTGCTGTCTTCAGACATTGAGCAGTATCAGTTACATGAGTCAAACTGTGCTGGTACGATCATGACCTTCACAGGCCACATCCCTGAGGGACCTGCTCCGTATCTCTGCTGCGCTTAACCCCAAAGTTGACACAATAGCTCTCCAACTTGTTCCACTCTTTATCGCCCCTCGGGTTGAGTTTTTCTCTCAGCTACTGGACGGGGGTGAGGAGCAGGCTTTCTGGGAATGAAATAAGAGCTTGCTGCTAAATAGGGGTTCCCTCTCACTTCTGGAAAATGCTCCAGTTCTCTTCTCTGGTAGCTTTTAATATGCGATGTCTACACCAGGCACATGTGTTGAGAAAATTACAGAACATGTTTATTTTATAAGCCTTTATGGTTGCATTTGTTGACTCAGCAGTTATCTGCACATTGCAGGCAGCTGTCAACTTGTTTCTGCGTCTCTGTAGTGTAGTGTAGTAGTGTATTTGAGCGGTGGAGAATTATACCCGAGTGAGAAACCCACAGCGAACCATTCATCTACCAACACTAAAGCTGGGAAGTGAAGCAAACAGGGGTTTATTTTCTTTTTGTGCAGCATATGACAAGGTAACTTTGCAACAGGGACCCTAATTGTCCTATTGGGGTGGGTGTGGGGCCACTGCATAACATGATTTAAGCTCCAGTTAAGGGAGCTATCCAAGTTAGGATGTCCCAGACATACAGAAGGAGGCGAGGGTGTTTTATTACCGGGGCCATACATTCCTCTCTTCTACATGTGCACCTCTAGACCCAGGAATTGCTCACATGTGAAATATCCACAAACTGGCTGAGAGTCTGAGAAGAAGGAGAAGTCTGAAAAGAAGGAGAAAACATATTCATTATAGATACAGGAAAAAATGTGTGTATGACTCCCTCAGTTCTCAGTACAATGTCACAACTGGGCATTTAATGGGGTTATAGAGATTTAATCACCCCATCCAAATGAATTTGTTTCTGATGTTTCTGAACACTCCACTATTTGACTTACATTCTCCTTCTATAATGCATTTGACGTTGTACATAACCTCAGTGTGAGTCAGCTTTATCCCCCTTTCCACCCGTTCAGAGAGTAAAGTGAGCTGAGCCTTACATAATAGCCTAACACTATATTTGACCGTTGAACTTTAGAGCGATTCAACTATGCAATAACTCTCTTAGCCAAAGGTACTGTCCCATCACTAGCCCTGCAGAAAATAATGCCACAACTCTCAGTCTTTCATTTTTAAAACTCATAAAATAATTATTGTAGAATCACAAAAACAATGGGACAACAGAAATCATCTTAGGACATAAAATCATCAACTTTTTTTTAACCTAAACCAGTGGTAACATGCTCATTATGACTGTAAAAATATAATATAATAATAATCACTAATCACAGGTTTGTTATTAGTAATGATCAACACAAGTCAGGATTTGTCCAACAGTTGTTACAAAGCTTATAACAGAACACCAAATAGTGTGTTTCCTTTTTCACAGTTTTACATTTTTCCGTTTCACCGTCCAGGTGTGGACAGAGTGGAGAGCTGATGTATAAGGCCACTTGAATCTATAGTGTGTTTATTTTTTCCAGCATCACACTGGTCGACTCTGCCAAGCACTACTATAATCAATCAAGCAGGCAGCGGAGGGAGCCTGACGTCAGCAGCACGGCTGCTTACATAACCTTGTTCCACTGTCCCATAGATTTGTCATCTGGAGCAATCCGGAAAAGTAAATTTACTTCTCTTATCATGCATTCTCTCTATCCCAAGTAGCCCCCCCCACCTGCGTCCAGCCTGACTGGTCAACTCAACCTGGCTGTATAGACCAGTTATCTGCTGCCAGGGCACACTGAGCCTGAAAAGCAACTCTGATCCAATCCAACTTTTTATTATTCACAGAATCAAACAAAATTAAACATGCAGCGTAATATCAGACATGCAATGTAATAGCAGCAGCTGCATCACTATTTTAGCTGTGGCAGTTCTGTCCAAAGTTACACATGATACACACTCTAATAATAGAAAACACTTGGTCGTCTAGTATAACCTGTCTGAATGTTGCTCAGTGACAGATGAGGGAAGTCTTTTCGGGGAAATAATTCACTTAGATTGTAGGGGCCTCTGACAGACTAGTGTGAAAAGAGCTTCTCGTCTCATCCTGTGCGACAGACGGAGTGTTATCTGTCTTTGCACAGTTGATCATTGTGACACTTCGCTGCTCTTGTTTGGGGACATCGATTTTCAGCCACGCTTTTACGACACACTGTGACGTCCAATAGTGTCCCTGCACTTGAGAGAAGCCCTGCATTGTTCCTCTTCCTCTTGCTGCCCATGATGCAACGGCAGATAGAGATATTTGACAACAAAACTCTGTGATGTCTTTGAGCACAAACGGGTGTCTTCAACAGGCTTTCATTCTGGGTCTTTAATATTACATACTGAAGACTACCAAGAGTGCTTCATAATGTTTGATCACGGCTAGGCCTGGAACATACGCCTGTCTAATGCATCATTTGTTTAAGGTGTGGTTAAATACTGGTTATCTCACCACGCCTACTAGACTCACAGTCTCAGTCACCATGGCACCAGGATGTCAACTCAGAGACAAACAGAGGATCCAGTGACAGGGACATAAATGTAGAAAATGTGAGATCAGGAATTATGCACAAAGAGGTAAACACATTTCAGGAGGCCTTTCCTCTAAACTGTATTGTTTGTCTACCACTGCACAAACGTCTTGACTTCGTATCTGACTGGCGCCCTCTGCCACGAGATTGTGAGGGAACCTGAGAATGTCAAGTGGCCTGACATTTATCTGCCGTCATTGTTCTCTCTTTCCCCAAGTGTTTCACATTCAGGTAAAGGCTGGCTCTTCTCCCAGGATGCGCAGCTGCCACATGGTGGGTTATTTATAGTCTGATGACGCAGATGTCTCACATCGGCACCTGGCAGGACCCTCAGCTGGAGACGCCTCTGCCCCAGCTGCCCGACAACCGCGGATGCTGTTGCCAGGGAGACAGTATTATGTTGACATCACAGGATTTGGAGTGATCTTCGGTGGAGACCAGAAATCCGTGGTACGCCCACGCCTCTCAGAGGGCCGTGAGACACTGTCAGACTCCAGCTGTGTGTTATGGACAACAGTGGAGAAGTGTGTGAACGAACAAATACACACACACACACACACACACACACACACACACACACACACACACACACACACACACACACACACACACAAACATGTTTGGTGAGTGTGTGTTTCCATCTGTCTGTGTTTTATTGCTGTATCACTAAAAGCCATATGATCAATCATGAAATGAACTTCACTCTCTTATAAACATTTTACAGGTTTTTACCTACTTTGTGGACAGGCATGAGCGGTTAGGGATTCTAAAAATGATGACGTATGTAGGTCATTTTAAAAGAGGAAATTACAGACGTTTTCAGCTGTATTGTTCACGGGCAATTACATGCTGGCAGAATCCACTGAAAGAGTAACGTCTGCCACTGAGGTCCTTCATTAGGGCATATTTAGTGGATTTACACATAGTTGCATGCAGGTAAGGATGAGATACAAAGATGGTGACGATGTGACCACAGTCCACTCCTGCATGAACTGATGCAGAGGAGACTGACAGATTTGGGAAATTCAGAGGGGTCAAATGAACTGGAAGACACTGACTGCATCTGACAGCAGCTAAATAAAGCAATCTAATAACCTCTCATTGTAATGATTTTGAATGCCTCAGTTGGACCATTATATACATCAAAAGTTGACAAACGTTCGGTTCAGACCACAGGAAATGTCTCTGTATCTGCACCAAAAGAATAAAATAAAAACAATCTGCACCACAGAGGAGTGGAAAGAAGTGGCAGTGAGGTGTCTGAAAACGTAAATGGAAAGCTTAAAGGGCATGGCAGGTTATCAAAGCCTTTTCATAAGCCACTGCGCAATCATGAGCAAATTGAATGAATGATTGTTCGTATGGCTGTATCCTTTAATTTTCCATTAGCTGGATAAACAAACAATACAAAGGTAAGGCCCTCTACTTCAAACAAGGCCAGATCAAAAATGATAAGGACCTATAAAAATGTGTGATTAGCAAGCAACATTTTATTTAAATGTTTAAACATTTAAAAGCCTGCTATCATAGTTTAAGTGCTCTGCGGCTGACAAGGAACTTCTGAATTTCAACAAAATAGATCATGGATTTCCAGAATCTGGTTCAAGAAGCTGCACATGAGTTATTTCAAATTATTAACAAAACAGTGAAGATAGAAAAGCATGTGCATCTTGGATTTTTTTATAGTGGGCCTATTAAAGAGGAGTATAGGAGTTTTTTCAAAATCTTTGACGTTGGTGTGGATATTATAGAGGCGGTGAGTGAGGAAGACTAGAGACTACTGCAATGCCAAAATGCAGTTGTCTATATTTTGTCAAAAATTGAGGTAATACAGAGTCAAAAGACTTTTTGACGTGTTTTTTTTACGTAAAATGACCATAGATAGGTGTGGTTGCGGGTTGCCATAGATTAGCTTTTAGCAGGACTAGTTCATCTGGTGTTACTTTGTTCTCCTTAATGATTAGATATAGCCTACTACCTTTTATGTGGTATAAAACACTCAGTTATTAAGATATTGGAGCACAAAAAACAAATTTTTCTGTCACAGGAAAATGTGGGTGAATTATCTTTAGCTAAGGCTATCTCACCATCTACCACAATCAGCAGAGTGCAGTCACTGCAGTTTGGTTTTTAGGCCTATCCCTGTTTTGTTTTGTTAAAACTAACACCCAGCTTAGCGGACTACTGCTGTCTCTTCTGCAGCCTCTCATGGAACTCTTGTTAATAGTCAAGCTACCTATCAATCACATTTTTAAATGTATTTGATTAATGCTGAAAACAGGCGCCCCCTGTACCGGGGGCAACTGTGCTCTGAGCGAAATTACAGATTGAAATTTTTTTTTCTCGCTGTTTTAACTCCAAAACCCGCCGATGTTGCTCAGAGTGTAAGCGGACGCCATTTTGACAATTGTGCAATACCTGCGAGTTGCCTGCCTGCTCTCAACATTTCTGCAGAAAGGAAACATGCCCCTTGAGAACACACAGTGTTTTTCGCCATTTTGTGGCCAATCCGTTGGAGATATATAGACATGCAGGGTTCTCAATCTACAGGCCTGTAAAGCATGGGAGTGCTTTTGGTGACAGGAATGTTGATGAATATGTTTTGTCATTTGGAACTTGGTTGTATGGACAGAAAATGTGTTTTAAAGATATCTATCAATAAAAGTCAACATTTTAACTGTAAATATTGCCAAAATATGGACATTCGCCTGGTATATTTGAAAATGCTATGATAGTTAACTGTATATTTTAGTTTATTTTTACCAGATTTACAGTTACAATTGCTAAGATATTCAGTTGCATTAAAAGCTTTCTGTTGATGGTTTTCAAGATTTATTGCATTGAAATATAGCTTTTTTTACCAGGCAAGGATGAAAATATCAGATTTTTTCTTTATTGCATCTCCATGTAGTCTGTAATAATAAAATAAATATATTAATACACAATGGATGGAATATAAATTCCTTAGCTTGTGACTTTTCAAAAGAGACTTATGCATCTAGGCCAAATGGTTGAGGAGTTATTCCTGATTCATTTTGAGAATGTTATTTTAGGCATTTTTTCTGGATAATGGTGCCTATTTTCAACAGGTTAAATATAAATCTATTAAAGTAGTAGGGCAAGAAAACTGAAGAAGAAAGGAGAAAACATTTTGTTAGTAGCCTCAATACTGAGTTTCCCCGTGACCGGTTGTTCAATATTAAAATGTCTTGTTTTTATATGTGAGAGTGATTAATAATCAGCCTAAAAAACACATAAAATTTAGTTTTTACAAGTGCATGATCTGGAAGCAGGGCGTTGCTGAGAAAACATCCTGCACGCTCCCTGGACAAATAAAAAAAATACACAGGAGCAAAAGTAGATGTTGTGTTTGCACAGCTGTACAATGATCTATGCAACTATCAATCCGTTTCACTTATCTGTTTCAATCTGACACAAAAGAACAACTATTAACACATGCTCATTTCTCAGAGCTGCAGCTGAGGCGATGTAGATTAGACCATTAGTAGATCCTTAAGGGGAAACCCTGTCAGCATGTAGGGTCCACAGTGAGTGGAGCCGAGGGGAGGAGGCTGTCAAATGCGTCACATGAAGGGTGTTCCCTGCAGACAGGGCGTCCATAATCAATGACCAAACACAGCAGCCAATCACAGGGCTCATGCTAATGAAGAGGCTTTAAACCCTCAGATGAATCGATGCTTTGCAGACTTACCGGATTTAAGCGCCGCGCACAGGGAGAAACGGATGACCCACTCTCACCTCCGACACCTCTGACTCAACTAACTTTTCAGCACTTAAAAATAGATAACCGGACCGGCACACTGCTGACATCAACGGGAATATCTCACTAAAGAGAGAAGACACTGAGCTCATCATATTCTATTGATTTCTTTCTTTTTTTGTTGTTGTTGGGGGGATTGAAAGTTAACATCGCGATGTCTTGCGGTGATGCGTCGGATCAGAGTCGGCGGTTCTGCATGTTGTCTTGGGATCAGGTGCAGCGCTTGGACTCGATCCTGGGGGAGGCTGTCCCCATCCACGGTCGAGGAAACTTCCCCACTCTGTCCGTGCAACCCCGCCAGATTGTCCAGGTACTAACCCACACATATGTTTTCATATAACTAATAAACTCACTTGTGTATTCCAACATGTTTTAATTGTTTATTAGCTGCATTTCTAAGTTTGGGCATCCCTTCTTTTTAGAGTTAGCTAAAATTAAATTATTCATATCTTATGGACCTATATATTACATTGATTATTACAGCTGACCACACTGCAGGCGGGTAGGTAGTGAATACAGTAAAACATATGGATCAAATAGTCTCTCACTGTGAACACATGAGAAATTTAAAAATGAATCTGTAGCCTACTGTCTTGCACTCTCTTGGAAACCTGTATAGTAGGCTACCCCTGGTGGTCTCCAAATCCCAATTTGAGATCCACTGAACAACCTAGGATATAGCCTATGTAGGATCTTTTGGATCCTTTGGATCCTTCCATCCTTAATTGTATTTCTCTGACACATTATATCACATTTCCATAATTTGGTTTGGTCTGTTTCCTCTTTTGGGGGCAGCTTGAAATTTTGACTGCTATGTGTTGCTTGTATATCTTGACTCTTGCTGACACTAAATTTAAATATGTAGGCTATTCATTTTATTGCTCAGCAAGAAGACCATTTAATCAATATGAGAAGGTCTTCTTCTTTCTGATTGGTCTGCGTGTCCATCATTGTCATATTCGTTTGAAGACTGGGGGGAACATAGTAAGTTATATACTCCCCTGGTTTGACTTAAAATAAATGAAACACACACATGCCAAAGTCCCTCCACATTTCCAGTCTGTTACTGCATTGTGGCTGGATCACATTTCACTTCTCCTGTGGTGTTTCTACATTGTTGGGTATGTATGAAAGTGCAAGATTAACACCATGATAGAAGATCAATATGAACATACAGCCGATTCATACCGCCATAGTAAAGTTAGATAATCTGTTGTATAATTGTACATTTCATTTCCACATTGACATATTCAAGATGAGCTCAACGAGTCTGTGAAGCCCAGAGCTTCATGCTTGTGGCTGTGGAAACATGTACGCTCCATTGAGCGTGCAGGACGCTTAAATGCAGGTTTGAGCCCCAAATGTTGGGACTCTCGTTTCCCTGAGATTTGTGGAAATCACATCTTATTCAGCTAAAATCTGCCATCTGCCACATAGATTCAGACAGTGGTTGGTTGAACATTGATCAACAGTAAGTCTCCTGTCATGGCAACCTAAAAATATTCTGTCTAGCCTAAATATTTAATCAGTTTTGGTGCATAACAGAGGGCATAAAAGAGAGTGTGGACCTTTGTCCCGCAGCATCAGGAAGCTCAGGAGTTGAAGGAGTGAGAGCTGTAACTGTAGATCTAAGATAACAACACCGTTGTTCTGCTTCACAACTCAGACCTGAGACTCAGAGCCTATGAGTGAACCACTCTATATTACACAACTCCTTTCACTTTTACTCCACTTACCTTTTATGAAGATCCTTTTTTTTATCTCAACAAGTGAGACGGACTTGATTAGACGGGAGATGTGTTTCTAGCATGATTTGGAAAGCCAGCAGAGACATACCTGTGATGCCAGGGGCTTATCCACTCACCTGTATTCAAGTATATACGGCTGACTACCTGTAGTCAGAGGGTGGAGAGGTGTTAAGTGTACGCCTGACCCTGAATTTGGCTCTGACTGCGCTGACATATCGGGATGACCACAGAAGCACACAAACAGCAATATTATCGCTTTTGATTGGAGTTTGAACCCATTCTGCATGGCTTTATAGCAGAATGATTACAATGCTATTGCTGCCAAGTAGGGTGGCACGACATGGTAAAAAAATCCCTTTGCAATTACTTTGTCAGAAATCACGATTTGTAACATTTTTCAGTGGGAATCATAGTTTTTGCGTCACTGAAAAAACGATTAAAATCTTGATGGTGTGATATTTGGTCGGGTCTGTACCAAACAAACTGCAGTACTTCATCATAATGCGGTTTGTTCACACATTTTACCTTCCTCAAATCCCTGCACCTTCTGCAATTTGTATATTGCACTGGGCCATATTGCTATTTCAATAATATTTTCATTAATCATCCAGCACTCCTGTAAGAGGGGTTGACTTGCCCTCAAATATTTGTTTGTCTGTAGCCTGACCCAGTATGTATAAATAGAGCCAGCTTGTTATCTGATCACCATGGGAGAGAGAGTTAACAGGCACTAATCTGACAGGTCAGTGCCAGTAGGGAGATTCAGGATTGTGTGCGGAGTGTGCACAACTCATTAGTGCTGCAGGTTTTGCTATTTACTGTATGCAATTGTTATTTGCGCAGTGGAAATGCTTGTGGAGCAGGTATCGCTTACATGTACAGTGTGTCGGGCATGTATTTGTTGCCACAGTCTGCTACATGTATCACATCTTTCAGTATCAAGTCTGCCTGCTGTACGAATAAATATGAGGAACTTAAATAGCTTGCCAGATAAAACAAGGGCACTGCAAATAGTTGTTGATGTGTCATATCATTCAGACCTTTCTGCTGAACACTTTGATCTCTTCCAAATGTTTTGAGTATGGGACATTTTTTAGGGTGGATTATCATTTCCCTTCAGGCAACTCTGAAACTACGTTTGATGTCTTATTTCAGAGCTCAGACATGTTTCCCCTATGTGCTTGCTAGCAGGGATGTTGGCATACCCTGTCCAGTTGTAGCTCATCCTCTTCCAATGTGACCCCACTGAGGTGGGACCATGTTGTTTAAACATCTTACGGGTCACTGGGACAGAGGAAGGGAAACGCTGCTGACCCTTAATGACCTGAGGTTGTTATGTATAGCCAGAAGCAAAAAAACATTTTTAACCAACTACACTGCACCTGCACGCTGGTATTCACTCTCTTGAATGAAATTCAGGATTAAAATCATAAGATAAGGTAATCTGACTCAGAGGGTGATGGACGGAGCATGGACTCACCAGCTCTGCTGCTCTTTGTTTTGGCACTTTAGGTTTCTTTCAGACTAAAGCTGATGGTGATGAAATGGACTTTTGTGAACGGCGGGATTGATCTTGCCTTCACAAACTATTGATTTCCACTAGGCTCATGTGGAGCTTATTTGGACATATTTTGTTTAACTCGAGGCTTTTTAGATGTGTGTTTCTTTCATCATTTCTGTAACTACACAGCTCCCTCCGACCCCCCATTTTTTACTATTATTATCTTAACAGAGAACCTGTCCTTAGTAACATGCTGTGTCTCTGTCTTGTCCCTGTGCAGGTGGTGCGGGCGAGGTTGGAAGAGAGGGGGGTGTGTGTTAAGGATGTGAGGCTGAACGGCTCGGCCGCCAGCCATGTGCTTCATCAGGACACAGGACTGGGCTATAAGGATCTGGACCTGATCTTTGGCGTGTCTTTGAAAGATGATCAGGCCTTTCGTCTGGTGAAGGACGTCGTACTGGACTGCCTGTTTGACTTCTTGCCAGCTGGGGTCTCTAAGGAACGCATCACAGCACTGACCCTCAAAGAGGCCTATGTACAGAAACTGGTGAAAGTCTGTAATGACACGGACCGCTGGAGCCTCATTTCGCTGTCCAACAACACGGGCAAGAATGTGGAGCTAAAATTTGTGGACTCTTTACGGCGGCAGTTTGAATTCAGTGTGGACTCCTTCCAGATTTGCCTTGATTCTCTGCTCTTGTTTGACCGCTGCTCAGAGACGCCCATGTCTGAGAGCTTTCACCCCACTGTGATCGGGGAGAGTGTGTATGGGGACTTCAAGGAGGCCATGGACCACCTGTGCCAGAGGACCATAGCTACACGCAACCCGGAAGAAATCAGAGGGGGCGGCTTATTGAAGTATTGCCACCTACTGGTGCGAGGGTTCAGGCCCTCTTCAGAGGCAGACATGAAGCAGATGCAGCGCTACATGTGCTCACGCTTCTTCATTGACTTCTCTGACATAGGCGAACAGCAGAGGAAACTGGAGGCCTACTTGCAAAACCACTTTGCTGGGATGGAGCACAAACGGTACGAGTGCCTGATGACGTTGCACGAAGTAGTTAATGAGAGCACTGTTTGTCTGATGGGCCATGAGCGGCGCCAGACGCTCAGTCTCATCTCAATGCTGGCGCTGAGGGTGTTGGCTGAGCAGAACGCCATCCCCACTGTAACAAATGTCACATGTTACTACCAGCCGGCTCCATACGTGCAGGACATCAACTTCAGTAATTACTATATTGCACATGTGCAGCCACCGCACGTTTCGCCGTGCAGTAACTCATATCAGACGTGGCTGCCATGTAGCTGAACTGGCTGTGAGAAGGGCAGACCTGCCTGGACATGTCACCATCGCTCTTTATCTTTCAAAGGAAGTGGACTGAAAATACAAAAAAAGAAACTCATGTTTGCCAAATATGACTTGACTTAAACAATCCTGTACTGCTGTACATCTGATTGAGCCGACAATGATTTTTCTCTCTTGTTTTGTCTTGCAAAACATCTGTAAGATTGCTGGTCATTTCTGAGATGTAGCGATAATATCATCTTTAAGTATTAAAAAAAGTCTTTATGAAGCTTTATACATGTCAAAATACATTTTTGAGGAAACAAACATTGAAGCTGGTGTTATTTTCATACTCTGGCTTTTATTTTTTTTAATTACATACCGGACCAAAGATTTATTTGTTGTTCAGAAAGGGAATGTTGTTTTGATTCCAAGTGCCTAAAATGAACCATGAAATGTTCTAAAAACATCTGTAAAGTGAGAACTGTGCATTTACTGTTTTCTAGATAACTCCGTCTCTCTTTTCAGGAACAGAAGCATTCATTTTTGTGAGATTAAAAGAAGGAAAAACAAAGTTTTTTTATTGTATTGTGGTTATTTTATTTTAACCTTGGCCTGTTATGATTGTCAACATTTTAATCTTCTGTTCTATGGGCTGCAGTTAACTTTGAACAGGTCATTATCTGATCTGCTTCACCATTCACACAGTTGAGTTGTGTCTTTTCACATGGCCATCATAAAAAGTAGGTTTTCAGAAGCTTTGACTTAGACCTTTGTCCTTACTCTGGATGCATGGGATGGATGGGAGGTTGTTTGTCCTATACTTGATAAGCTGATGATAACAAGGGGGCTCATTTCCAGCAACCAGACCCACTGAAATGCATATACTGTCACCCTGAGTGAGTTGCATTTGTTAAACTGGGCCTGAGGATCCATTACAATCTGAGGACATGAACCATAATAAGGGCTTTTCTAAAGCACAATGGCTTCTCTCTCTCCTCAGTGATACTAAATCTTTTTAACAAAGACTGGCCTGTTCTCCCACCCATGTTACCACTAGAAACCCAGCCCTGTTTGCTTGACTGATACCATATCCATGTCATTTTGCCTGAGTGAAAATCAAAAATCTTTACAGGTATAGCTATGGTAACATTTGTTACCAAAAGACAAACATGGTGGAAACTACACAGCTCATTTAGATTATTAGCAGACCTTGGATCTTCACAAGCCTTGCTGGTCACATTTGGTTCAATATTTACATCCACTGTGTAAAATGATAACAAAAAATAGTTTGTTTTGCCATATGTGGGTCACACTCATTCATTCCTTCATCACATTGAACTCCTAACTAGATTTTTAAGTCTGATGTTGAAAGACAGAATTAGAAATGTTATTGAAGATTGTATTTGAACAATCTTAACTTTACATAATCTGTTAAGGGATACCGGTAGTGGTCACAGTTCCAGTTTACAGCAGTGGTTCTCAAATGGGGTTCCCAGCAAAAAGGAAAGAAATTTATTTTCATTATAATTATATCAATAAGTAACACAGTGACTGAATGTATGACCATATTAGTCATGGGTTTCAGACACTTTCTGGAATTAAACTTCCAACATCCACAAGCCAACATCCTATTAATGGACCATCTTGGGACAAAATCTTATCAAATGGGGGTTCTCGGCCACAAAAAGTTTGAGACCCATTGATTTACAGGAAACAGTACTGTACTGGAGTCAATATAAAGTAATACAGGCCTGTTAATGTTAACATGAAATTCTTTCTCTTTATGTCACATTCTAATGCACCCATGGTCAGATTAACCTGTTAGGGGAACGCAGGGCAAAGATCTGCAATTGGGCCGCTACTGACACCTTATCTAATGCATTGTGGATGTATTTCATCACGTCCATTAAGTCCGGTGCAGCCAGTACTCCTATGCTTGAGTAATACTTATTTTGTGTTAGTTTGTCGTAATATGACTGAACACAACTTCATTAGGAATGTGCATGATGTACATTATAAATAAATAAATAACTGCAATTTGACATAGGGTCTTTCTATAAGACATGGGTAGAACATTAGCTAATAACACAGGAAACCTCCTTAGTTGATGTGCTGAACTGGTACAGATTTCCTATAATAATATCATTAAAGGGGCACTCCACCTATTGTTATTGGCAGTACTACTCAGCCTGTGAAAACAGATGTGTAATGTCCTCTTTGACTCTGAAGGAGCTTTCTTATCTTGACTTGGACTACAAATTCTTAACAAAAATGCCTTTGTTACAAACTGTGGGCAGAGTTTGAAATATATAGGCATTTACCAGGCAGTGAGGGTTTCATTATTGCATTATCAATCCACGTTATGGGAATTGTAGGATTTAGTGTTTTTGGATGTTGACCCATACTAGGGAAAGAAAAGTCAAAATTTGTCAGCTGCATCAATTTTTACCATAATTTTCTTCATACAACTCTTGTGAGTCCCTGATTCTCTGCTCACAAGAGTTTAGTGCAATAGTAAAACCAGTGGAGATCCCCTTAAGTGACATGCAGTGACCCTGAGGATTTTGGAGCACCTGTTTGCTCAGAAGATAGTTTACTGTTACAAGTTGTAGCAACTTTTTCATCTATAGTAACATTAGTCAGTGCTTGAAGATGACTAATTTTTATTTATACAAAATGATGAGTGCTCTAAGGGGATTCTTTACATTAGAGCAACTGCTCAAGTAGAGATGATGCAGTCTTCTTCTGTTGGATGGATTTGACATGAAACCTTCGCAGACAGGGGTAAGCCACATGCATGTTCAGGATCATGACCTCTACACGCTGCTCCATGCAAATCACCTGAATGACAGTTGTAGTTGTAATGGGCTTTTCCAATTAACCTGCCTCCGCTGAGACATAGTTTATGGAATCCTATAGTGCTTAATTATCATCTATTACCTGTTATTCTTTGTCTTTTTAGGCTAGGTTATCCATGAACATGACAATCCTTTCTTATCATTTACAACAACAGCACATTTCTTCAACAAAGGATAAAATGTTTGGGGAGCAGTGAAATGTTAAGAGCTGAAGGGTTCTTTGGGGTGTAGTTTATCGCTAAACATGCTGGAAATTATTTCTTGCTGGTGCAAGGCCTGTTCTGATAGAGTGGTTTTGAATCCAACTTCCTGGTAATCTGTCATGATCACTGACTCTGCTTGTTCTGGCACAATATTCAAATGTTGAGTTGTTCCTTTGTGTGTGTTTTTCAAGCAGCAGTGAGTGTTAAGAAGAAAGGTGCCAAGACAAAGGGTGTGTTCTCGTAACTTTCCTATATTGTTTGCACATAAGTTGAGCTGAAACATAATATCTTAATTGTCAGTAGAACAATATTGATTCTTTGGATTGGTGAATATAAGACATGTAAGATGGTTTCACTGTCCATGGCTTCTAGCTGCAACCCTGATCTACTTATCATATCATAAAAACACAAGTATGAATAAAGAGATATTACACTTCTTTGCTAGTGGATTTAACAGAACAAGTAGTAGCAATGATTACAACAATTTTTATCAACTACCATGTCTAGATGACAGATAGAAATTTGATCTCAGGGAAAACTCTGTGTGAGATTTTGGAGACATTTAATCTGTGTCGGCTGAGGTTCTATGCACATGTCTGTGCGAAAGGAAGGTGATGACAGGACAGAGATGTGGTAATGACAGAGATTTCACAATTTCTTGCCACAACACAAATCAAAGTCACCCTGGCCTGCTATCTGTGCTATTACCTCTGCTGAAAAAGGGTTTATTCACCTAAGGGAGCGATTATAATGTCTCACTTACCCATTATCCAAAGGGAGTTTCTCACTTTGTGCCTCTGTTTGGTGCATACTTTCTCTCCATGATGTCTCCCCTGACTCAGTCCAGATCACACTGAACTGACTCAGGAAATGGAGATGTTTTAAATTAAGATGTACTTGGAGAGCACATGACTCTGTGGATGTGACATCATCCTGAGGGTGCAAAGGGGAAACACATGTCTTTGCTGAACTGCATGATTGGAGCAAGCTGACAGTGCAGCTTCAGCTGGAGGAGATGCGTGGGCCGTCCTCTGTGTGTTGCTGTGTTGCCAAGACACAGCGCTGAGAAATGTCCACAAGTTCATCACAAGTTCTTCATGAGGGGAGAGACTCCAAACAACTGCGCCTATAGCTATCTACTAGTGTATTATAAAGAGGAAACTCACACTTGTGAAGCCTGCAGTTATAAATAATAGCACTATCAACCTTAGTGGCTGTTGTCAGGAGAAAACCTTGTATCTCCAAAAGGCATTTTTAGTTCAATTGGTTTTTGAAAGGGTTTTGAGTATATACATTTCTCATTAACAAAAAATCTTGTAATTCTTATTCTTATCAGAAAGTGTGGAACATGAAAACCTGTCTGAAAACATGAACACTTGGAGAAAGTGATGAAAACATGAAAATCTGGACAGCAACTAAGTAATACATACTTTTTTGTGCTAAAGCTTTGTTCCATTAAGTTAAGAGGTCATACAATCCATGCAAGAGCTCTTGGTTGGTTGGCTGGTTTAAAAAAAAACAGTATGCACATGCCTCAACTGGGGTTGGGATGTAAATAAGTCCATTTACACAAGTACTGTTCTTGAGTAAATAACATTGATAACGGGATATGTTGTCCTGCCCTAAAAGGTGCAACAAAAGCAACAGAAGGGCGAGGGGAAAAGTAGATCAAGCACAATTGGTACACACACGCAGTCCTCTGATGAGGTCTGATCATGCAACATAAGTGAAAACACCTGTGAGATGGACTATGGGTGTGCATGGGCTTTAAGATTTATACACAAAATGTATGATCATTTTATAAAATATGATGCATTATTATTGATTAAACAAAACAGTGAAACAACTAGCTAGATGTGCTGATAGATTGAATGACTTTCATGTTTACTTCACAGACATACGAGTGATATCAGTCCTCTCATCTAACTCTGGAAAACAAACATCCCAAAAAATGATTAAGCAAATTAAAAATAACCTATAAACTTTAGAAATATGCCTGGGAATAAATTAAATGCAAATTTATGAAGAACAAGATCATGTCAAACATCATAAATCTGTATTAAACCCCAAACAGCTGACTAAGGCTGGATCAGAGAGATGAGCAGGACTCCGATGCAGTTGGATGCTGGTTTGACTCAAGCTGTGATTGTGAATCACCAGACGAATGTGTGTTCATGTTCATGTTCATCTGCTCATTTAGAAAGTGATGTCATGATGGCTGGATGGAACATGCTAGAAAATGCCAGTGCAGAGTAGAGACAGGACAGTCTCTACTAGGGCAATGGGAGGTGTGTGTGTTGGGGTACCAAAATAACTTGCAGGAGAGAAATAGAATCTGATATTTTACTTCAGAGTTCAGGGAGCGTGGGGGGTGTTACCGCAGATCCAAACTGCTGCTGGAGAGACAAAATAAAGTGTGAGAGACACTCACACACAGGGGGAGCCAGCACTGAGCATTCCTGGCATTACAGCCCGCTGACAAACAATCCTAACTTTATCCAGTGAGCCGGGCCAACTGAATGGCTGCAGTGTGTAGAATTTACCCACCGAAACAGGCACTACCCAGCCCGATCCTCCACTCTGTCCCCATCCAAACGCTATAATGTCTGAGGTGGAACTGTCAACTCAGTGTCGGAAATCTTGTAATCTTTAGTGTTTGGAAGTAAACAAGTAATTATTTTTGTATTTTTCATTTGATTGTTAGTTTCATTATAGCAGCTCCAGATGGCCTTCTCTTGGTCATAAGATTTAAATACACCAAAACATGTTCATGATTTCTGCCAGATACATAAGCACATGTCTGCTTCTATAAATGAAAACATTTCTGTCAACTGGGGTTAAAAGATACAAAAGTACAAAATAACATCCGCCTTGTTTGATTATAGAAGAGATTTTTATGAGAACACAACATTCAGATCAAACTATTGCCTGTTCTTTTAGGATCATACACCCACACAGACAGACATTTAACTCACTACACTACAACCATGCCACATAGTTAGTAGTGTTGTGTCATGTGAGGACAAAAGCAATTTAGTGGAGATTAAAAGAAATTTTTCAACTTTAAAAACAGCAGCTGACAAAAACAGTCACATACAAGGTTTGGTAGTTGTTCTGAAGCTTTCGATCATTTCACACGATCGTCTTTTGCAGACTTACACATTTTTACATGGAATTGACTGTTAACTGACTGCAAACGTTTCCCCGGGCAACAATTGTCTAATCATTAGCAACCGTAACGTCGAGCGTTGCATTTCTACACATTATAAAGTGGTGCACATGGGGCAGTAGTAATAGCATTTAAAAGTTGGAGGGTAGTGTATATTTCAGACTATAACGTGGACTATATAGACTATATAGTAAGTTTGCCATTTTGTAGCTGTCTCAATGCTTAGTGAGAATTATTAAATTCTCACTAAGCATTGGACTCAAAGTATCCCAGAATGTATTTTGAAAAGTAATGTACAACCGATGGTCACTAACCCAGTGGTATACCATATCTGATCCCTGATAGAAAAATAGTCCACCAGCCAACATTGATTTAGCATATTTTAAATGTGCGATAGCAGAATCATTGCAGGGGTGGTGATTGTGCAATGGCTAGGGCTATGCCTTTGGTGTGAGAGACCGGGGTTCAATCCCCCCCCCGTGACCCATCCACCACTTTGAGAGGAAAATGCTTGACTGGAACATCTAGTCCATGGGGGCTAAGACACTAGTATTTCAGGGTTTCAGAGTAACGTTAGCTGCTTTGTTGAGAAGTTTAGACTCCGGCAGCTCCAGCATTACATTAGCCAAACTCACTGGTTGCTCCTCATCCTCAGATTATTTTCTCTTATAAAAGTAAAGCATACTGAAAGTACAAACATTGAAGCAGAAATCTAATCACTCTTTTACTTTAATTGCCTTATGCTAGCGATAGCTATAGTTGAAAATCCTTTATTGGAAAGGATAAACTGAAAAGATCTTTTCGTTTCCAGTGAAATTTAAGAACTATTGTTTAAAAAATTGCTGAGAATTTGAGGTGGTAAATCTGCCACTGCCAAACTGCTTGGCACATTGACGGATGTAGCTACAATAACTAAGAAAGACCTCACTCCCCTAATAAAGGGGAGTGAGGTTTAGCTAACAGTCAAATTTACATTTTTTCCTAAGCTTTTTAATAACTTCTAGTTCATGCTGACTTAAAAGATGAGATTGAAATTTTATTGTTAATCCTCTCTTTCCTAGGTCAAGAATTAACTATACAGTTTCATAACTGGACAAACTCCACCTCCTGAGGAAGATTATGTGATATGGTCAAAAGCTCTGGGACAGGGTTGAATGGACATCGTGGTGACATTGTTTTTTCAAAAGTAAAATTGTATTTCCCTTCCAGTGATTTGAAGTGCTTTTTCAGAAGCTGGCTCAAGTAAATGTTGCCATGTAAAATCTCCACCTCTGAATCCTTTCTCACCAGTTGGACGTCACGTGGAGCCCATCACCAAGACCCCTTTCACCACATGCTGCATTCCTGAAAAAGGACAGGAAGTGTACTGTTGAGAGAAGGGCTTGGGAGTGCTCTTCATCAACACTGTAGGAGAGAGGATGTTTGAGGATCTACGTGTGAGTTTTTAAGTTACGGGTGATAGCGGTGACTCATGCACGAGAAACTGGGTCTACTGTGATGTGGGTTTGTTTACTCAAGGCCCAGTAAAAATCATTGTTCCACATTTCAAGTTTTCCACATGTCCCAGAACTGCTCTTCACCCCTGCCGTCGGCTGAATGCTCAACCCCCCACAATCTGTCTCCTGCTGCGAGTGACTGGGGTTATTGGCTACCAACTCACTGAGCACATCAGCTCAATCTGGTTATAATAACGCCATGGCTTTGTGTTGATATTAATCTGAGCAAAATCATTAAACGCTCCATGTCTTGATGTTGCTCCAAGGTCATTGGAGAACTTTTGTGGATGGCAATTTCCCCACTCAAAACCAACATTTCTGTCAAACTGCATTTCTTCTCTGTCTGTGACTGAGATCAGATGGAAAATGAGGCCTCATCAAAACACATAAATCAGTGATTTGTTTTGCCAGTTTACATTTCACCTCTGAAATGTATGCTTTTTGCTCCAAACCAATGTGCCTCTGCAGCATGTATCAACATCAACCATTAGGGAACTGTCAAAAAGATAATGGCAGCCTATAAATAAATTTTCCCCTTCTATTTCAAATCTTAACTGTAAACAAAATGCCAGAGAGCTATTATGAAATTCAATGTTGCATTGCCTACAGTGATTACAAATTTTGAAACTTTTTTGTATGCACTGCTGACAAACTGTCTTTTGTGTGGGAATTTTAGCGGCATATTCATTTTATTAAAATGTAAAAGGGCATCCATGTTCACTACAGGCTATAAATCTCATAGTTGGCAGTGAACGTCAAGAGACGAATTGATTCCAGGTGTATTTCAGGAATCACATAATTCACTTGATTTGAATTTAAAAAGAAATAATAAGATAATTGAACCAAGCCAAATGTTTAACCTTGGGAAACATATCTGTGATGGCATACAAAAATAATTCCAAAGATAAAATCTTTTCTGGTCCCTAGCAAGAACACAATGGATTTTCCAATTAATTACTCAACTGCATTTCCAAGCATTAAAGCATGCTTGTTAAACAGCCAGAGGGAGTGAATTATGAACCCATAATTACCATGCTGTGTTCCAGCTGTTTTGTTGATAATTTTAATTCTTGTTCTGTCAGTCAGTTTTTATAGCGAGATATAAAACTGAGCAGTTCCTTTTCTCATGAAATAATTTTGTCTGTCTACCAAAAGGTTTAAAGTTTATTGTTAAAAGACGTGGTGTAGGCAGGATGTTCCCAGGAATAATAATAAAAAATAAAAGTTTTATTTCAAATACCCAGATGAGGTGATATTTTGCTATCAATAAAATGATCATATGTTTCACTTCTCCTGTGTGGTATGTTGACTTTGGTCAGTCTGTTGTCTGTTTTGGACAGTATATTTTCCAGTCACTGGTTTTTATCCTGACTGGCTAGAAGCATCAGACCAGAATGTGCAGATTTTGAACAACCAGCCTGACCCACTTGTGTCAACCTACATCGGATACAAGCCTCTATTTCTCCCAAAGATAAAATGATCAAGTTTGGACATCTTACAGTAAGGACACTGAGCACGAGGCTTCAATGTACTTCACCCTAGTCAGCCTGTTTACACTGAGCTCTCTAGTTTTAATCCTGCAAAATACTATCTCAAGTAGTTGATTTGATTTCATGAAACAATTACAGAATAAGTATAAAATTGTGTATTTTTGTCTGCCAGCGGCTCTCAAAGAAAAATGACCTCTCGGACAATATCTACCTGCTGCTGACTCCTGTGGTGTTCCCCAAGGCTCCATCTTAGACCCAATTTGATTTGGATTAAATAAGCTTCCACTGGCCCTCTTGTTTGGAAAATCCAACATCCCTTACTGCTGCTATACCGACAACATGCAGCTATACGTAAACCTCCAGTCTGTTTTAAATTGTGTTGAGGATGTAAAATGCTGAAAGGCCAAACATTTTCTCCAGCTCGAAACAGAGGTTCCTGAAATGTCTATGGAAAATATTACTGGGCTTTGTCTTCAAATGTCTGTACATGTGACTCTGACTCAAACAAACAAATAAAGTTTGTCATTAGTATGAACGTTTTCCACATTAGGCTTAAAATAATAATGTTTCTCTCTTTTGGATGTCTGGAGTCTACCTGCTTTTATTACTGCAGGTCTTTGTGTGGGAGTCAGTCAGTCTCTTGCAACTATAGTTAAAAATGCAGCTACTTGACCCTTCACTGGTACTAAGCAGAAACAATTGCTACCCTGTACTGGCCTCCTTTTACTGGTTACTAGAAACTCTGCATGAATTGGCACCAGCATACAGCTCTGATCTCCTCAATCCATAATCATTCCACATTTAGACGCCTCGGATCTTTTGATCAGTTATTCCTCAAGATTTCCAGTTCCTAATAGTCCAAAGGTGACCAAGCCTTTTCTATTGCTCTGCCTAGACTGTGGAAGAGTTTACCCCTCACAGTCTGACCTTCCCCATAATGGCTGAAGAGAAGAGACCTTTTTACAATTGCTTTAAAGTCCCTTTAATCCTTCATATAACTATTGTTTAGATTTAGTCTGTAACAGTCATTGACCTACTTGTTTTAGTTTAAATCATGTTTGCAATTTCCCAGTAAAGCACTTTTACACCTGTTGTTTTTTAAATTTGCTCCCTAAATGAACAGGACTTGTTACAAAAATGTTACAACAAAAAACGTTAAAAGATAAAGCAGCTTTGTTTGTCTTCTACATTTACACCAAAGACCTACTACAACACCTGCTAAGTTTGGATACAGAGGAGCGATAATACCCAGCTGAAGTTTACTAAGGCAGCCAACAGTAACTTTTGGCGTGACCCCAAGTGATATAACACAATAACCGGATTTCCACAGCTCTTTGGGCTCAGATGCATTAATGATTTGATTGGATAACGTTGCTTTTCCTCATCTTCATAATCTTTTTGTTTTGCTTGGTCTCCTGCTGAGGGTAGACAGATGTCCTAGATGTCTCCCTTCAAGGCTGCATTAAGCAAGCTACCAATCTGCTGTCAAGAAGAAAAGAAAAGAAAATGAGATACAAACCAAAACGTGACCTTGATGTTATAACAGGACAAATGTTAAATGTAAAGCATACATTGCTGTTGTGTGATCTGATCGCAGGAAGTCCGAGCAGATGAATTAAGGCATCCTGTCCTCAGCAGAGACACCACCTCTGCTCTGAGACTTTTTTAACTCCCTGGACCCCACATAAATAGAGACCATCTGTGAGCTTTCATTTAGCTAAACCAGAAACTAAAACACACACAGCATCCTTTTCCCACCTCCCCTAAAAGACACAGAAACACACCCACAGCATGAATTTACACTCTCTAAAACACACACACACACACACACACACACACACACACACACACACACACACACACACACACACACACACACACACACACACACACACACACACACACACAGGCATTAGTAAATCACCCATGCATTAACAAGTCTGCTTGTGATGACCTTGGGGTGCCCCCCAAGGTCATCAGGAGACTTTTTTCACTGAAGGTCTTGGACAGAATGCCCCCGTTTCCTTTGGGCTGTTGCAGTCTCATGTGGTAGTAATAAATCCACCACAGACTTGAAACGAACAATGCAGAAAGATGTTTGGATAGCCCCTCCTGCTTTTTTATTTTTTTCTTCCAATGAACTGGTTTTATTTCTTTTGGGATGTTTATTTTTGTCTTGTGCCTGATTTCACTGTTTTCAGTTCCTCCTACGTGGATCCAGTTGAGGGAAGACATGTATAGTAAATGGAAATATTAAGTAATTGGAAATAATATACTGTGATCTTTCTTTTTATATGGCCAAAGCCCAGCGCTATGTAGGCAATATTCACCATTGCTGTGCAACATTTCCATCAATTAAGTCTTTATAAATCTTAGAAATCTCATTAATCTTAAAAAAAGCAAACACAGTATATATTCAATTTCTGTTCAATTCAATTTTAATTTTATAGTGCCAATTCACAAAACAGTTATCTCACAGCTCTTTTCATATAGAGCAGGTCTAGACCATGCTCCTTGTGCTATTTGTGCTGTATTTGTATGATATATACATATATTATATTTATATATTATATTATATATACTGTACACAAAACAAAACAATGTGACACAACAGTCATAGATAAAATAAATCTGAGGGCTGATTCACAAAGATTATTATTAAGGAAAAAGCATTCTCATCTCTTAAAAAGCTGATAATCAAACACATTTCTTAACATTTTGTTAGCTTTCTTCATATTCTGTTATAGAAGAAAAAACAAATATTCTTAGATGGCAGCTATGATCAAAAAAATAAGTGTGCTGGTTTCCTCTTGGGTTGTGCAACAATAGTTTTTTAAAAATGCATTACCTACAGGCTATCAAAATACAGTTATAAAATACAAAATACAAATTTTTTTATTTATTTTTATTTATTTATTTATTTGACAGGGACAATGCAAACAAGCATAGTGTCAAAACAAAGCTTGTCACTGAAGTGCTGCATATAAAGTTTATAGCTAATGCTAGTTTTCAACTCTTGTTGATAAATAGCATATATCACTACTTCAATTTAAAAAATATAAACATGATATATAAACATGCATATCATATACAACTCTTACTTACTTACAATAATTAAAAATGAGTACACTTTTGGTTTGTCTTTAACCAGTTTTTAAGCCTGGAAGTAAACATTTTAAAGTCAGGTACAGTCCTGATGTCAGATGGTAATGAGTTCCAGAGTTTAGAGCTCTTCACAGAGAAAGTCGTCTGCCCAAAGCTGGTCCTGCAGTATGGTATTTTACAGTCATGGTTTGTGGAGCTCCTAGTGACTTGAATGCTATTTTGTCTCTCAACAAATGAACTTAGTGGCTCAGGTGCTAAATGATTAATGCACTTGTAAATCAATTTAAGAAAGCAAAGATTGCTAAAGCTATCAAAATTCATTAAGTTATATTTCTTAAGGATGGTACAGTGATGATGGCGTATTGTTTTTTTATCCATAATTTTTATTGCTTGGTTGTACAGAGAACCTATGTGTTTGGTTGCAGTGGAAGAGGCTTGTGCCCATGCTGTCATGCAGTATGATATATGAGAAAAAAATCATAGCATGCATGTACAGCAGGGCTGCCTGGTTTGGTATGTAGCTTCTGATTAGTTTGAAACAGTTGAGATTGCTTTGTATAGTTTTTGAGATTTTCTTTATATGCTTGTCAAATTTAAGTTGAGGATCTAAAACTAATCCTAGATATTTAAATTCTGTAACTGGATGAATTTCTTTATTTTGTAAATTAATATTAAATCTTTCTTTTAAATTAAGTTTTTTAATGGAAAAGCACATAGAAACTGTTTTTGAGAGATTAAGAACTAACTTTTTTTGGATGAGCCACTGTTGAAATAAATGTTTAGTCTTTTGAAGCATCATCTTGGTTGGTAGAACGGCAAAACTGTCGGTTGAGTATTGCACTTCCATAACATTGGGAAAATTGCAAAAGACTAATTTCAAAGAAAAAGTTCAAATTGATGCAGCAGGGGCCAATATATAGTAAAAAATAGTCCCCGTGTGTAATGACTCCTGCATCTGACACCGAGTTTGAGACTGAGCGAGTGTGTTTTGATTTGTTTTTTCTCTTTGGGTGAGGGAGGCATGCCTTGTGTGTTTTTGTTTGGTCTGTTTTTCTCTTCTCCCTTCTCTTAGTTATTGAGTCCTGGGTGTGTCTGGCTTCCTGGGTTGACACAAGCTGCACCTGCTGGTAATCACACACCTGTTCCTGATCAGCCATCCTCACCCCTTCTTAAGGAGAGGCCAGACATCCATTTCCCTGCTGAATTGTTAAGTCGTGTGTTGTAGGTTAAGCTGTAACGTCTAGCTCTGTGCCTGTTTTGTCAAGTAACCAGTTCGCCTTTACTAATATCTTCCTGTCTCCAGATTGCCCGCTCAGCCTGCCTACCAGTTCCAAGCCTCTGGAGTCACTAGAAGATCCAACCCTTCCAGCCACATTCCTGCCAGCCATGCCAGCCCAGCCCTCACACTTTCCAACTGCTTGGAAAGAAACTCCCTGTGTCCTCACTCTGCCTTAGTTTACTCACTCTGCCTTTATCATTAAATTGTTTAAATTACTGCATTGACTCCTGGTCTGCATCTGGGTTCTGGCATAACTTCTGACATTGTGTGAGTAAAGGTCCAAAAACACTCCACAATTCCATGCAGCTTGTCTTGTGTCTTTTTGTCAAATTCTCCTTTCTTGGTAAAGTCCCATGTCTTTCATAATTTCTTACACCTATTAAAGTGGATGCTTTTAGTTAAACATTTGTATGGTGAGACAACGCAGATGATCATTAATGGTTATTTACTCAATCATGACAAAGCTCAGAAGACATTACACAGCTGTTTTCACAGGTAGAGTATTAGTTCTCATGTTCAGTAAATGGATCTTTATGGGGGGGAAAAGGTTTTCAAGAAGGCACATCATGTATCAATTAACAGTGCCTGATAAGTAACAGCCATATAAACAGCCATAACAGCCATATAAACATTTTGTAGAACTGAAAAAGAGATGAGACAGCATGATGACAACATGGAAGAGATGTAGTCCTGGCAGCAGAAAATTCAGTTTGTTTTTTGTCTAGTCGCATGGATCATTTGTTAAAGCTGTATTATTTCACATGATGTATGTGAACAAGTTGCTTTAATGTTCAAAACCTATAAAAGTGCCTCTGTGCATGGCAGGAGGTACTATAAATATGTTCACTCTTGATACCCTGATGTCTTGTTTCAATGTGGTTTTATGTTTATGTTGTCTTTAAATTATAAGAACCATATTGGCTTCGGACATTTCAGAGCTTTCTGGTATTCATTGACACACCATTTCCAGCGAAGTCAGTGAAGTGCAAACTAAGCTTGCAAATGTGTGACAGTGGACTCAGATGTTTTTGCACAATGTGAACAACTAACTAATTTAGCATTGAGTCTAATCCCTGCTTCTCCTAAATCAATGCATTTTCTGTTCATAAACATTTAACCTGTGCAGAATCCAGTTCCAAACAAATACACTGCAAAAGCTGCTAATACAGAAAGGAAAGGTAGACTAGTGGGTTTTGCACTATGGTGCTCTAATTGGATTAGTGGGCAGTTGAAAAGGAAATGAGAGTAAGAGCGGCTTTACACACTAACACTATTTGGCATTTTAGCGTATGAACTTTGCTTAGTCAATTAGCACAGCTTGACCTGAAGGGTTTGTGTGATGTGATGTTTGTAAACTGCTAGGTTAAACTTCTATGAGTGCAATTATTGAATCCTTTTTTTTCCACAGTTTTATGAATAAAGAGACAGACACTGAGCAGTTGCCTGGCTCCATGGTTTGCAGCAGTCTTTTAAACTCCTTTTCCATTAGTGAAAGCCTGATTTGGTTCTTTATTTTGAAGGATATTCTTCCCTGTTTTAGGCTCAGGCCAAAGGGGTTATGCACTTGTTTGTCAGCATAAAGCCGAAGCTCAAGCACAAATGAAGAGAGCTCAGAGATCAAATCGCAGCCTTGGGAAGAACCGCAGGATCTTTTTGCAGACACACTACACAAATGACTCAGTGTCTGTCCAGTGTGCCAGTGTGTAATTGACGGTTGTGGATAAGTTATAGTACATATTTTATATGCCTTTCTAGCTTTGTTTCTGCCTTTAAAAGGCATGTTTGGGTTATTCATTGTGCAGCTATAGGATGAATCATTTTCTCTGTCTCCCTTCATAATCTGCAGTTCGGGTGAGGTACAGGAGATGTACTTCTTGCAGTCAGGAATGGGGTTAAATATCTCTTCCTCAGGGCATAATTCAGATTCAGTTTGGCCAGTCATTTAGTTATTTTGGTTGGATTGTGTCTAACAGTGGCACCACCAGTTATTTTGGTCAAAGGCAGCCTAAAATAGTGGCACCACCAAAACTGTTTTGGATGTGGCAGACCTGGTGTGTGTGTGGCAGTAAATAGAGACTTAAGAGACAGCTGAAGATACAAGGATGTTCTTAAAGTCTTTGGGTGGTCCAACCTCTCCGGGAGCAATTCAGCCTACGTTTTGCGAGTGCCAACGCCGAACAGTGGTCATTATTAGCAGACAAACCAACCCCACCAGGCTGGGGTTACCGACCAGCCAACGGCAGATGTGAATGTCTAAACAATTCTCCCACTCTGTTTTGAGATGCTCTATTACAGGTTCTGCATCCTACTCCAGATCCAGAAAAATTGACAGCTAAATGAAATCATTCATTTTCTGGTCTGATGTCATCCAAAAATTGCCATAATTGCCGATGCCTGGCGTCTCTGGTCTGTGACTGGCAGAGACACTAGCTCTGGGCGAGGTGCACTGAGAGGAAAGTAGACTGTCGGACGTTCCCTGTTAACTCTGTCTGTTAACACAGTTAGACAAAGTACAACAAGGCGTGCAGGACCACTTTCTCCTGTCTGTTTGGAAAGCAAGCAAAGACAAGATAGGACTTGATGTGGTCAGACCCGAGAGGCTAATGACAGACTCTTAAAATCGGCAGCAGAAGCTCAGGGTACTTCAGTGTAGCGTATGCACACACTGTTATGTAATATCGTAGAGCCTGAGAACATCAAGGGCCGATTCCTTTCTGCAAAATCTACATCTCAGCTGTCTCAAGGAATAACATCTTTCTTTTATGTGAATGATTGTGACTGTGGGGAAGACACATTCAAATCCTTTACTTCAGTAAAAGTAACAATACCACAATGCAAAAATACTCAGTTACAAGTAAATGTAATAAGGTGAAGAAGGGATAATTTAATAATTCTTAGTACTATGTGCATTAGCCTAATTTGAGGTTGGAGACCAAGGCTGGTGGTACACAGTTCACACAGAGATCTTCTCTTAAAAATGAAGTGATTTATTTAGTCTCTACAGGGAAGGGGCTCAGAGGTTGCAGGACGGAGAGCAGCTCTTCGTCAGCTCCAAGCCGGAGGGTTTAGCACACAGAAGATAAAGGATGTTGCGGGTTGATCTTGATCACTGGTTCTTCCTCTTGGCCCACTTCCTCTCTTACCTCACAGTCCCACTTACCCTCTGTCCCACTTCTCGAGTTGGCCGGCAGTGTCTCTACCTGCCAGACACACTGCTGTCTTCAGGCGGAGGCAGGGCCGGGTTAAACGCTCAGCCTGTTGTGTAAGAGTGTTGTAAAGAGATAATACTCTTTGCTCAAGACAAGCTTTTAGACTGTACTTTCACCTGCCGTCATTAACACAGTTCTCTTCAAATCCCTGCAACACAAATAAGAGTGCCGCAGTTTGTTCTTATCTTAATGGGACACATGGATCATATTTATTTTAGTTTTAAATCTGAACACTTAAACTTACGTGTAGGACAGACATTTAAGTTTTCCAGCTGTTCTGTATTAATATAGAATTGTATTAGAGGGCATTGTTGTCAACATAAATGGTGTGCATATAGTATAAGTACATTAATAGACAGACAGATCCAAACCAATTAAAATCTCAAGTCTTCATCCCTCTGCAACTTGCATCTCACTCGTCCTCACAGCAGGGACGTCTGGAAGATCTGAACTGTAGCGGGGCTTGGTTCCCGGTGGACTGTGGGAGGATGCCTTCATGCCTTTCAGTTCTGGGAGTGAATTTCTCTTGGAAGAGATTTTCTGTCAAAGCAATCTACAAATGATTCCTTACAAGGAGTTGTCAGAGATGATGAGATATACACACATTTTTACAAGGATACCATGGACCTTGCAAAAAGCACTTGCTTGAGTAATCGCAAGTAATTTCATTCTCTGAATGTTTGTTTAATTGACCTCAGCTAACTCAGTGTATATATCACAAGACTCACAGGAGGACTGTCAGCAGTAAAGACGCGTGCACTTATAGGCACATGTCTATTTGATTAATATCATTCAAGTGCAATATTAGGATAATTTAATGTCCAGTGCATTTCTTGGAAATAGACTCCACAGTCTCTACGTTCATACTTTAACAATAAAAGTTTTGCAAAGAGGTTAGTTTAAAATAAGAATAAGAAAAAATGTGCCCAAATCTCATTGTGAGTGTAAAGACATCAGAAATCCTGTACTGCCAAAGTTAATGGTAATAAATAGAAGCGTTATGGTTGGTGCATGATCAGTGTTTTTAGTGTTAAAGGAAATCAAATTAATTCTTGTGACAGGTTTTGATCAGTCGGCATGTGAATCTGTGTACAGACTAACATCACAGCACCCTCTGGTGGCAAACACGTACAAACAAATCCAGGAACTTGTTTTTTTTTAACCGCATTAACTCCATTTTGTAAACGAAAGCGAAATTCACTCCACATTTGCACAATGAAGGATTGCACAGACCCCAATGCCTGAAAATATCAGATAAATCTTGTACCTAGTGCTAAGGTTGCGAGTGAGGTAATACATATGTAGTAACCAGTGTCAGGCTGCTCTTTGGCTCAGCGGAAAACTGGCACAGGCGTGCAGTGTGCAATGTCGAGAAATACATAAGGCATGATAGGAGCCAATAAGATTTAAACTAAAGTCGAAGTCCCCGATTGGCTTGAATAGTACACATGAGGAAGTATTTAATGACTCTGAAAGAACTTTACACGAATCACAGTGAGAATTAGAAATTTGTGCTGTCCCATGTGTCTACTTTAGCTCTATATTTAGTTGTTGTCATGTGTCGCGCTGGTCAGCTGGGACCCTGCAGGAGGACACGCCTCTGGAGTGAATGGAGCACGCCGCGCGTAAAGTCCGACCTGCAGCGGATCCAAACTTTAATTTAAACTTTATTTCGAGTATTTAATCGATACTATAGGTTCGTTCTTAGTCGAGTAAATGCAGCCATGACGCGGGAGGAAGATCTCATCCGCATTGCAAAAAAACTGGACAAGATGGTGTCTAGAAATAACACGGTGAGACTTTACAGTATTTTGACACCCACAGGTGGCGCGTTGGGCTGCCGCCTCGTGCTGCGCAGAAGGCCCGTGAACTTCTATTCTGCAAATTAAATGTTTTCCTGCAGGTTTACGTGGGAGATACGTTAGATTTCTGCTGAATGTCGGTATTTGTAAAGTCTGCTCAATTGTAATATGAACCTGGCTTAACTGTAGCAAATGATCAACAGGTGTTTGCAGACATTTTGCTCGCAGGACGTTTCCTGTCCCCGGGTGTGCGGCGCCATATGGGTCAATTTCTGTCAAGTTGTTGACAACATTTTGCAAGTCTTTTGCTGGTGGTCACGTCGATCAGTGACTCATTCAACAGAAAGTAAACAACGCGGCCTGTGGGCAAGGTCGTGTGTGCGTTGTGACTGACTCCAAAAACAGGACGTTGTTCAATGCATGGCGCTCTCGAGGGCTACAGGGAATAATGTAACTTTAGTAATCTAGTTTGCAATCAAAATAAAGCTGATGTGCTAATTTAATTCCTGTAGTGATACACTCTTTAATTTTACGGAATCAATAAGTATTTGTTCTGAGGTCCTCCTAAAAACCCAAAAATACAGAAGTGAAAGTGTTTACCGCTGAAGCTGCTTATCAGTTTGTAGCTTCTTTTTTAAAATTTTCACATTTGCATGCTATCAAATTTGCACTTTACTTTGTTATTACACATTTCTAATTAAACACATACGATAAATAAACACATAAGAAAAGGTGTATAGGTTAAAAGTCTCAATCAGATGATGTTTGTTGTGATTACAATGTCTGTGCAGGAGGGTGCTATGGACCTGCTGAAGGAACTGAAAGGTTTTAATATGACACTCAAACTTCTCCAGGTAGGCTACAGTGTATTATAGTGTATTATATTACATTTATTTATAGCTATAGTTGCCAAACAATTCATTGATTACCAACAATGCAAAAATAGTTCAGATAACACTCATAATAACCAAAATAAAGCTCACAATGCCAATTTATGTGTGTATGTTTGTTTTAGGAAACGAGGATCGGCATGTCTGTTAATGGTATCAGGAAGCACTGCACAGATGAGGAAGTCATTGCCTTGGCAAAAGTCCTCATTAAAGACTGGAAGAGACTTCTGGGTATTTGACTTTGTGACGTGGTTTACATTATGTAAATGATTCACTGAGCAGTTAGATAGTTGTTTCTGCAAGAAATACACAAGTGAATTGATTGATTTGCTGATTTGCTTCATTCAAACACACACAGACTCTGAGAAACCATCTGAAAGGAACAACGGTTTGGACTCCAGCAAAACAGCGGCGTCTCCAAACAGCTCCCCTCCTGAGACAAAAGGCAGGTCAGTACTTTCACAGCTGCTGCACAGAAACCTCACAGGTAACATGATATTTAACACAAAGAAAGACACAAAGGAACATTATGAAACATTCAGTGAAACGGTGAGGTTTCTGTCATACACACCAAGATGCCACTACACTAGACCTACAGTATTAGTACATGTTCAGGCATGTATTATCATAGCATGTGCCTCTGCATGTGTATACAAAATACCTGACTTGAAAATGTCTCAACAACAGCTCTGTTGAAAAGCACTCAAGAAGATGAAGTTAAATTTACAACTTCACTTAACAAATTAACAACTGTATTGTCATTAAATGACATCGCATTGTAATTTTGTACAGTTTTCTGGCCACCGACCACTGGAAGGGGACTTGCGTCATTCTTACATGCAGTATTGTTCTTTAAATGAAAATAGGCTACCCCCTGAAGTGAGCAGTGAATGCCAGGGGTAGGCTGATTGCTCAAACAAAGAATGACAATATTCAGCACCAAGGATAATGCTTTATGTTAGAATCAAAATAAAAACTAAACTATAAAAGAATAGATCAAATGTGATCCAGTGTCGGGCTGCTCTTTGGCTCATCAGAAAACTGGCACAGGTGTGTAGTGTGCAATGTCAAGAAATACATAAGGCATGATAGGAGCCAATAAGATTTAAACTAAAGTCGAAGTCCCCGATTGGTTTGAATAGTAGCCACATGAGGAAGTATTTAATGACTCTGAAAGAACTTTACACGAATCACAGTGAGAATTAGATATTTGTGCTGTCCCATGTGTCTACTTTAGCTCATTATTTAGTTGTTGTCATGTGTTGCGCTGGTCAGCTGGGACCCTGCAGGAGGACACGCCTCTGGAGTGAATGGCGCGTAAAGTCCAACCTGCAGCGGATCCAAACTTTAATTTAAACTTTATTTTGAGTATTTAATCGACACTATAGGTTCGTTCTTAGTCGATTTAGCTGACGCTTTTATCCAAAACAACTTACAATTGCTATATATGTCAGAGGTTGCACGCCTCTGGAGCAACTAACGGGTTAAGTGTCCTGCTCAGGGACACATTGGTGTCTCACAGTGGATTTGAACCCAGGTCTCTCACATCAAAGGCATGTGGCTTATCAACTGCACCATCACCACCCAGTGATTTCACTCCCACACATCTCCTTACCTGCTGAACTTGCTGGTCTTCTTGCATTTTATGTCCAGTCGGAGTTGTTACTCATATAGTAGAGTTGTGTTACTTAAGAAGTAGAAATATAGATCCCTAGTTAACATGAGTCAACTCACATAATGAAGGAAAAAGTAAAGCTAATCAGATGGGCTGTTGTAGTGCCGGGGGGGCAACAACAAACCTGACGTAGGTGAAACAGCTGAATGTCTGCTGGCTCTTGAACAGAGGTAAAAAAATTATACTTCCTTTGTTTCTGTTAGCCACAGGAGACTGGATGTCAAACCTGAACATGACTCAGATCCTGACAAAAAACACTCCGATAAAAGCAGAAAAGAAAAACATAATGACGAGCACAAAAACAAAAAGACACGCGCAGATGACCTCTGGGATGAGCGCCTGGAGGAGACCCAACATGACAAACAGCCAAAAGAAATCAGAAAAGAGAAGCATTTAGAAGAATCCACACAACAAAGACCTGCAGAGGACGCCCAACTGCAGACAGATAACAAGAAACAGAAAAATGTGCAAGAACTACAGAGTGAGAAACACAATCGAGAACCAAGGAAAGAAAGACCGTTTGAAGAATCAAAAAAGATGAGGCACATGGAAGAAGTCAAAAAGGAGAAACGCCCAGAGGAGCATAGGAAGCACAGCGACACAGATGACATGAAGAAGGACAAACACAGAGAAGACAGCAGACGTGAGAGGCCAATAAACACACTGCAACGAGAGAGGCTGTCAAGTGAGAAACCTGCTGACGCTCACAGACCAATATTTGAAAGGTGAGAATGGAGGTGGCCCAGAAACTGATGATCACATATCAAAAACATCCTGCAGTGCTTCAGGTTGAATTATATATTTCAGGAGAGGAGTGTTGGACAGCACTATTCTGTATCCCACCCGGTTCCCCTCTCCTCCTCGACCTGCTCGGCCTCCTCCCCCGACCAAACGTCTCTCTGTGGACCTGAAAAAAGACAGGTCAGGACTCTTGCATCGCCTGCATGACGGACTGAAATGTTCCAGCTAATGCTGCATGACATAACCGTTTCTGAGTCACTCATATGCACTGACATTTGTTCCTACAGTTTTATAAGTGGACTCGTGGCCTGACAGGTTGCCCGCTGTGCATGATGCATGTTGTGATGGGTCACTCAGGTGTGTCTTTATTGAAAGGATTTCGTATTTAGCCTGAACAGCGTGCTGCATCATCGGAGACTCTTGATCTGTACTTTTGTGACATTTGTTCAGGAAGGACAGTAAAGACCCTTCCTCCCGCCATCCTCGTCCTCATGCCTCTCCTCTGGCTAAGCGACCTTTACAGGAAGTGAAGAAAGAGAGGTCAGATGTGCTGTGGTGCATGTTTGTGAAACCATTTTTGAGTTTACGTGCAGAGATTGTGTGAAATTTTAGGGGATGCTTAAATAAGTGTTGATTTTCACATCAGAAAAGTTCCACCGGACCCAAATGCTCCAATTCCTCCTCTTCCTCTTCACCTTCATCCGCCTCCACCAAGGTCAGGGTCTGCATGCCCGCTGCACTGCCTCACGTTAATATTCGTTCTCATCATGACGTTATTCAGCTCAGCTCAAAGGTGTTTTTTCATTTAGAAAAGAGCCCCCTGATCCCAACGCTCCTCTTCCTCCACTTCCTTTTCACCTTCACCCTCCGCCTCCCCTGAAGCGTCCCTCACAGGACGGGAAAAAGGACAGGTCTGGATCAGATGAGTTCTCATTACAGGCTGCATTAGTCAATGCCTTCAGTGTTTTGGAAAAGTAACCTATAATTTCATTTGGAGTTTTTTTCTTCTCTGCATTGAATCCTTGTGTTGTTTGCTACAGCAGGAAGGAGTTTTCCGACTCTAAACCTCCTTCACAGAAGAAGACGTCAGATCATGTGAAGAAAGACAGGTCTGGGATCTGGGAAACATTCTGTCTCTCATTCATCCATGAAAAATTACTTTGCTGTTGTCTCTGGAGGATCAGTTACCTCCGGATTGTAATATCTGGTTTTCGTTTGTTTTACACAAACAATTGACACAATATTGTGTCGTTCTATGACAGCAATGCCGTGTGTCGTGCTGTTCCAAGAGTTATGTCAGTAATTGATCTTTTTCTATTTACACCACTACAAAGGAAACTCCAAATAATATGTTTATTGAACACTTCTAATAGTATAACACGCAGATTTGATTGACTATTATTCTTCCTTTGTCTAAATATCCTGATATATTATTAGGAAATACCTGTACATACACATCATTACTTAAAGCTGGTGTTCAGTAACTCACTGTGAAAACAACAGAGTGTAGCAGCGCTGTTTTCTTTTTGCAGGAAAGACTCAACGGATAGCAAAGTGCCTAAAAAACACTCAGATGAAGCCAAGAGAGAAAGGTTGGCGAGTCATGGGTGTGAAAATGCTTTCTTGGGCTCTGGGTGTGACACATGATGGTTGTGTGGTTCGACTTAGATTTCGTCAAACAGCTCTGTGTCAGTTTTCAGTGCATGTGGAGCTTCCATTTTTATGCCTTTACTGTCTTGTGACTGGATTTGTTTGAGAAACAAACAAGTGTTTCCTTTTGTCAGGAAAGATTCATGTGACTCTAAACCGCCGCCTCCCAAAAAGCCCAGTGTGGATATCAAAAAAGAAAAACACAGGTGTGCAAGGGCAGGAAAATAAATGCCACTGTACATTGTATTTTAATTTATGCTGCTTCATGTCCGACATAATCCCAAATATGTATTTTATTTTTAAAAAGATGGTGTCACAATGCTGTTTGCCTTTTGTTGCAGGAAGGACTCCTGCGACTTGAAGCCTGGCCAGCCAATGAAACGTCACTCTACCGACTCCAAACCTGACAGGTAGGACGGGTATGCACTCCTTTAAATCACACTCAAACCTGGAAATGAAATATAAATAAACGTTGTCAATAAAACCAGATTCACTGAAAAGTGTCTCTCCATTTACTGTAGGCGGGAATCCACTGATTCAAAGAAAACCAGCTCGCCACCAGCAAAGAAGCCAACAGCAGAAAGGTGAACGAAACAGAGATTTATTTTTAATAACAGTTTCACAGGTTTGTTTCGATGGTATTGTGGTCAATGAAACTGCCTTTGTATTATAGGAGAGAGTCTCACGGCTCCAAGACCTCTCAGCCTGGACCTCCACAGCGGAAGCCCTCTACTGATAGCATTGAAAGGTATTTCAGTATGAATTGCTGAAGGATTTTACTGACGATACCCATAATTATTTTATATTTAGTCTAGCTGAAGTACACTCCTTTTGAGTAAGGAGGGCCATTTTCTGAAAAATAGAATAGATGCTGATGAACTAGGTGTGGCTGGTTATCACACCACTGCAGTGTTTTAGCACCTTTCAGTTACAACCTGCAACTTGCATACTAGCTGGTTAATAGAGTGGATCTAGCAGCTAACGAGTCAGACATTTCCCCCAGGAGTTCATCTCAGTTTAGTTTTATACATCTATTTAATAAGATTTTTATGTTAATCATGTTCTTGACACTTCACACACTCTATTCAGTGATTGTTTTGATGTGGCTTTTCTGCAGAAAGGGCAAAGTTGATGCCCCTAAAACCCCCACCACCCCAACCAGCCCCCTGTCACCCAGCTTCAGTTCTGCCGGGGGTCCGCTGCCTCCTCACCTCGCGACCGGAGACTCTGTCAGAGACAAGTGCATTGAGATGCTGGCAGCTGCTCTGCGCACAGACAGTGAGGCTGAGATCACACTTTCACACTGAGAGTACAGCAGCTAATAGGCCCTAAATATGCTGACGGGGTATCACATACACAACAGCCTGGATAGTGAAACTTAGCTGCAATTTGCCACACGAGGAACACACAAATATCAGTGTAGTGTGCAGATTAACATGAATTGTTTTTACTTCACAGATGACTACAAAGATTTTGGAACTAACTGTGACAGCATGGCGGCAGAGATTGAAGATCATATCCTTGAATATGGTGAATTGTTTGCCGTTATGACTGCTTTGACTAATCTGCGGTTCATACAGTGATGATCCAAATGGAAAGTATCCCATTTGAAATTATTAATATGATCAGATCTCCCTTGACTGCTCAATTGCACATATCTACCAGGACGTGAAGGCAACTGATATGAAATACAAAAACAGAGTCCGCAGCCGCATCAGCAACTTAAAGGACCCAAAGAACCCTGGGCTTCGCCGAAATGTCCTTGCAGGAAGCATTGAATTAAGCCGCATCGCCACCATGTCTTCTGAGGTACACTGCAGCTGCACAGTAAACCAGTGGTGACCTCCTCATTGCAGTACAATCTCGCTCTGCTCCATCTGTCACATCTCTGTCTTTATGTAGGAAATGGCCAGCGACGAGCTGAAACAGCTGAGGAACGTTCTCACCCAGGAGGCCATCAGGGAACACCAAATGGCCAAAACCGGTGGCACCACCACCGACCTGCTGCAGTGCGGCAAGTGCAAGAAGAAGAACTGCACCTACAACCAGGTTAACAGACACAAGCATGCTATACATGATCAGACACGAAGTTTCAACAAAGCAAATGTCATTATTAGAGAAAGAAAACATAACACAATTAAAGTAATTAAAGTACATTTTAAATCTGCTGTTAAATCTGCTTTGATGATACAATTGCTGTTTTATTAACTTCAGCACTTATCTGAACTGCAATATATTGTTTACACTCCTGTATATATACGTGTGTGTGTGTGTTTTAGGTGCAGACACGCAGTGCTGATGAGCCAATGACCACGTTTGTTCTGTGTAATGAGTGTGGAAACCGCTGGAAGGTAGGTCTTTCCCTGTTTCAATAAAACTTATATTTTGTACTTTTTTAAATCCTTTAAAAAAATACTTAATACTTAATAAATCCGCCTCTCCTCTAAATTTCAGTTCTGCTGATGCCTTCCAGGTGAAACTACGATTTCTTTTCCTGAGCATTTTGAACTGCATATTTTCTGTAATGGGAGGGAGTTTATAAATTATTGCAGCTTGTGATTTAAACAGATCAGTAGGGTTCATATAATTTGTACTTGACATTTTGAGATTTTTAAGCATGTGATAATCCGGGTTTGCTTTTTGTGCTATTGAACACTGAGCATGAATGCCAATTTGATGACTGAACAATGAGTGATGATCATGGCGCTGCTATGATCGAAAAACTACCCAGTTAATATGCTGTGTCATGTTACAGCTATTCACTTTGTAAATATCTGATTCCAATAAAACTGCATAAATCAGCAGTATGGTGGCTTTTTAAACTCACATTTAATAAAAGATTTTGACAATCAGTCATAGAGTCACATCCCTCATTATCACAATCATTACCATCATCAGTGTCTTATGGCACACAGAATAAGTTATTAATGCTTTTAAGTATGGTTTGGGTGCATATATTTACATTTTTGTATTTAATTTGGGCATAAAAACTGGCAGTTCTTCAAACTTCTATCAGTATCTGTTTCATCAATAAACACACAGGGATCAACGGACCTCAAGAAAGAAAGAAAAAACTGAGCGTTATATTTCACTACTTCTCTAATGTACTAATATTCCAGGAGGGCCGCGTCTAAAAATACAATTGACATGTTAGTAATTATAAATAAATCTGGAACTAGTTAAAATATAAAATTTTAATGTAAAATGGTGTCTGTTGTTGCACGACTGAAAACGTTCAGTAGATGGCAACAATTCATCATAACTCAAAAGAGCAGCATTGGCTCCCACAATATTTCTCTCTTCAAGTTACCAAGCACAAATTAGAGGTTTGCCTGTTAGTGCCAGTCCAACAGGCCAGCAAAGCCAGAGGGAAGTGCTGCTGAAGACTAAAGTGACAATATTAAAGCTGTTCAACAGCATTCAACAAAATACACTGTTGTCCTGAACGTTACTGAATTTGATATACCTATGAGAAATATGTTTTATGCAAATTATCATCCATCAATTTTGTGCTCTTGAAGAAGTTTTGCTACATGTACTGCATTAAGTGGATACATAAAATGTAGTGGTAATGTGAGAAATATGGTTTGTATGCCAGTAAAAATGATGAAAAGGAAAAAGCTTTCTGACTGCCCTTTGGCTGAGTATCCACCATCTGGTTTCCTAAGTTGAAACCACATTAATTTACTTCTTCTGCATCATTTCCACCATTAAAATTCCTCTGTTGATGTGCAGACAGAGCTCAGAAAGCATAATTGACTGTGTTATTCTACACTGGTGCATCAGTGTTAAAATCAGCATCCCTCTTTCATCCCGTGTGTCTCCTGAAGTTCAACTTAAACTTAACAGATACACATAAACAGGAATGTAAAAAATAGAAGCTCAAAAAGCAAAGTCCACTCGATTAATTCAATAATCTGTGCCAGGTCCTTTCTGTATTAATTTGTTAATGGATTCTGCAACAAAATTCCCCATATTTTCACTTAGTGTCAGCTGTTCTGCTCCGTAACCTCTACATCCCCAACAGTTGCTTAACTGAGAAAATAAAAGCTGTTGAAACAGTAACACTCTCCATACTATGCCCCAAATGAATAATACTCTCAAATAATGGCAAAACTGTTTCATGCAAATGTATAATTATTTGTAAAGTCATTGCAAATTCTTTAATGAAAGAATATATTTTATAGATTCATTATTATCATTAGCCTTAGTAACCTTATTATTATACAACCATATTAGCTTTTCCAACAGTGATAATGCACAATACAGAGTACATGTGTCTACTTTTAAGCCAATGTTGGATTTTGTAGCTTGGGGGCCATCACTCTGATGGCTTCACTCCAACAAAAGATGACATTTAAAAAAACAGAAATACAGCAAGTTTTACAATTTACAGTTATAGAAAAAAGTCAAAATCTAAAAATCTACATATGTATCAAACCTGCACTAAATGGACTCCAAATCCATGTATGCGAGTAATCTGTCTGCAAAATTTAAATTGAAATATGGTGATGTTGTGTTACTATGTGTTATTTACATGAGAACGGGAAAGGAGTGTTTGCTTGTGTTCTTTTTTCTTTTCTTTTTTTTTTTTACGTGACCTATAATGTGACATGCCACGTCAAGTAAATCAGAGACGCACTTTGATGTAAACTCTGTATGGATGTTACAGTTTGTCTCTTGAGAACATGTGCGCCAATGCATGACTGACGGCCACATACAGGCATCGTCCAATCTGATAACTCTTTCGGCTTCAAAACAGCCCAACCTCAGGAGTTGAAGCGACTGTCAGTCAGGATGAATTTATTTCACTACACAGCTGAACATTTGGGCATAATTACATCTCTGTCAGACGGAAACAGGCATCGCTGGAATTTTTCAACATTAACGCTGCACTCAGTTGCATGTTAATGGCAGGTTAAATGTTGCATAATACAGTTTACTTAATTCCAAAAAGCTTAAAATTTAACTTACACAGGAGAGGAGACAATGATGCTTTAATTATAACCACATCTCGTGATCATGTGGCTTACAGAGCTCATACTGTCGGTGTTCTTCAACACTTAGTGCCTTGTTGACTTGCAGAAGTCTTCTTTGTCTGAAATGTTTCCTGCAGTGATGGGATCAGTCTGTAACCTCTCAGCCTCCTGTTGTTGCTACATGCAGCCTCTCTGTAAATGGAAATAAATGAGACTTGCTAGGCATAACATAATCAGTCAGGTGATTAAATGTACTGAACACTTACCCCCACAACTAAACAGTATGAAGGTCAGGCTGGACATGAAATGAATCTGAAACTTATACACTTTTAAGAACAATGGTGCACTTGCTAGCATGGCTAAAACAAAAATCTGCAAACATTACAGTACACCTGCAAAACATCTCCATCTTGACAGCTCAGCTTGTTCTAGAGACTTTCACTGTGAGCTCAAATTAACCAATTAATATTATAAATTAAACAATGTTTGTGTCTGTTTGTATGAACCTCTGACACACAGGATCAGATCTACATAAAGGCAGCAAAAGGACAAGGTATACTGGGGTACAACGTTATTGACCCAGTAACAAGCAGTGTACAGTATTTATGATTATGAATTTTTCTTCCAGGCTTTTCTGCCTCTGTAATGTATCTTAAAAGCTGTATAGTCATAACCTGCTGCAGGGAAACATTATCTCTCTGTGAAACTTTTCAATTTAGAACATCTGCAGCCTCTGAAGCATCCAAACAGTCTTCACCCCTTGAACAGCTGCCATCCCTGAACTACATGCAAACTGCTTGAGTTGGATAAAATGACCTATTGAAATAGTAGGTGAATACTCTAAAATGTTTTCAAAATGGCATTGCATCTCACTTGCATCCTCAGAACTTTGCTCTTTTAAAAACTGAAACATCATCTGCTCTAGTTTTGATGCTTGATGTTTTGAGACCTCTTTAATAACCTTGTGAGTGGGCGTGAAATGTTCACCTTTACTGCTGCTGTGTCAGATGAAAGTGCCATGGTTGAGACTCTTTAAATTGCAAGGAAAGTGCACTGAGGAATAGAGGGAATGGATGATCTGTAAGTCCGGACTCCTGTGGCGTCGACTGCCCCACACTAAATCTCCTCCCTTTCACTCGCTTAAGAAACAAATGCCTCTTCATCGCTTTTGCTCATGAGTGGTCAGATGAAGTGAATTATATCAATGTCGAGAGCTGTCAGATTGTGGAGGACTATTCCAAACCAGTTCAACACCTTTTTCTTTTGATTAAGAATGTATTAAATTAGTCAAGCTATTGCCTTCTGATCTTCTGTATAGAGGGTAAATAATCCTATAGCCTATATACTGTAGAGGGAAATATTTAGTTGTTATTAGCAACAAGCTATTGCTTTTAAGCAAACTGGACATCTTGAATAGAAATCAACAGTTGAAGATGTTTGACCAGCAAGGAGGTTTTGAAGACCTGCAACTTTTTAAATGTTTGGAGCAATGTTTGTCAGAAAAAGGGAGCCAGTGGAGTGGTGTTCAAATACTACTGCACATAATATGCATGGTTGCATAATACTGGGTGAAATGACCTGGACCAGACATGAACACAGTAGTCTGCTCTAGAGCGTTGGAGGACAAGCTGCAGGAGTCCATTTGGGTTCTGTGAGGTTGTTTCCTGACTTCACCCTAGCAGGCTTTGATTTTGCTGCCTTACATGTTAGGGTGCTATAAAGTTTACTCCTGTGTACTGCCAAATAAATTATAACGGGATCATGGGTAGCAGCAGACAGTCTGCCACCTCTGCTTTTATAATGGTAGTTTTAAAGACTGAACCCACAGACACTCAAGTAAAAATTGAAATATCTTTGCAGCTTACAAAACCCATTTGTTATATGTCTACTTTCTCTACGACTGTGCAGGTAGGATAAGACAAAAACTCATTTCCACATTATCAAAGATCTGAGTCTTCAGGCAAGCTGTCTATAGTTGTGCCAGATGGAGATGAGCAAACTGAGCTTATAGTTGTTAATACAGAGATGTCTGAAAACTAGAGAGACAATCAGCTACTGTCTGAAAGGAACATTTTGAAGAAATAAAGCTTTCTACAGAATTTCTGGAAAGGAAGGAGACAGCGAGACACACAAAACATTTAACTTACCAAGAAATCAATCAAATCTGTCTAATGTTACAGGATGCTTTAGAAATGTGAATTAATTAGAGAAGTAAAGTATAGCTGGATATGAACAACAAGAGTTTTCAGCCTTGCTCAGTGAGGCTAAAGTTGGTCAGAGTGGTGCTTTATGCTCACATCAGCATGCCAATATGCCCACAATGAATGTTGATGTTTAGCGGGTGTAGTGTTAACTGCGTTCTTCTTCTTAGTTTAGTTTGTTAGCATGCTAACATTTGCTAATCAGCATGAAACACAGCTGAGACCGATGGGTAAGACATGATTTGATTGATTTGCAAGTAATTGTATTGGACAAATTCTAATTTTGACCTTAAATTTGACCTTAAAAAACAGCGAAGGGTTCACCAAAGTTAAAATTTTCCATGGCCATACCTCGATGGTGGGGATGCTCCACAGAAGTATTTATAGGCTCTCAATCTTGTCTGCACCACCTTCATAGCAATCTGACCAGTAGTTGTAAAACTAAAATGTTAACCTCCTAAGGATTCATCCTTTGAGGCTAATCAATGCCAAAAATGTCATCTAATAGTTGCTGAAATATTTCAACTTGGACTAAAGTGGTGGCCCAACCAACCAGCAGACTGATTTATCCTAGAGCCATGCTGCTAAACTATAAATAAAAAAGAAACTTAAGTTGGCCTGTCAGAGTGAAGTCATCTTTTCCAGGTTCAGCAGTTTGATTCAAACCTTAAATCAGACCAACAAATTTAAACAACCTTTATATGAATTATGTAAACGCTCCTGAATGATACCAAAAATGTCATGTCCATTTCAGACAGTTCTTATCAGCACCATTATCATGTGTAATGAGGCTGAAGCCATTCTCATGGAAATGTTCCTCCCCTCTCCTCTTCTGCTAGAAATTATTCAATGAGCCTTGTAGCGGCTTGAGAGGGTGAGAAAACTGAGACCAAAGGGAGCAACATGTTCACTGGAGAAGCAGGAAGGATGTAAGGTCGAGGGAAAAATAACATTTTTATTATTTAAAAGTTTTTTACAGTACATAATGATTCTCTTTGTCTCATCTTCACACAACTTGCTGGCACACTTCACAAGTGTTCACCAGAAAGCAGAAATTTTAATTACAATGACCCTTTCTTTTGCGTTTTCCTCATTTTAATTTGCTCTTGAAGAAATTAAAAGTCTTTGAATGTCTAATGCTACCGTTGTGGGCCATGGGAGAAGCTGTCAGCAGTACAAATAAGATGTCAATAACATCAGTGAAATTCGCCTGACGGTATATTCATAATAATAATAATATCAGATTTCTTCAGAAGTCACATTTATCTGAAATCTTGATAAGTCTTTTCACAACAAAGAAGCAAGCTAATCTCTAAATGTAATGTTGTGTTCTAATGATACAAGCACTAAGATATTATAATGTGTTTAGTTGATGCAACCACTATTTCAAGTGAATTCCTCTTGGCGAAACAGCAGTGATACAACCTTGTTTACAGCTCCATTACAGTCTGTACTGAGCCAACAGAGCTGTGATTTGTTTGGAGGTCGATTAGAGCCTGGTGGCACCTGGGAAAACACTGTCCTCACTGTCATCTCTTATTGTAGGGACCAGCAGGGAAACTAGAGGAGGCATCTGCAGTGTTCATCCTCACTTCTGTTTTTGTGGCTGATGAACTCACTGCAGTGTAATTTCTGACTAACAACACTCAAATGAGGGATTTGCAGCCAGCCTTCTAACACTGAACGCTTTACCTCCAACATTAGTGTTTGAAGGAAAACAGGACACTTCTATCGCAGTTTCCAGTTTTTAAATTTTGCCCCAGAGTCCCTCATTCAACAGTGTCTTTCACTGTGGTTGCTGCAAAGATGCCTTCTCAGGACATAATAAAATGGAAACCATGCAAATGTTTGCACATCTTCTATAACCCTCTCTATACTAAACATGCTCATTTATTTTGTGCTGTTTATACAGAACTTATTTGCTGATTGATTTCTAACCCATGAATGGCCTCAAGTCAATTTATTTTTACTACAAATATTTATATCATTTATTGATAAAAATGTACAACTATTTTTCTACAATGCAGCATTTTTTATTTCTTTTTTACAAATCCACATTTTGTACTGATGTCATCTGATTATTTAGGTCTTTATTAATGAGACTACTTGTCAAATTGTATAATTGGAGATGACTGGCACTGCAACAATCCAGCTTCTCTACAGTCATTGTCATCATCTTATCTTCAGCATCCTGGGAGGTTCTGTCAATCCTAGATTTGCAGGAACTCAATCACATAATCCTGTTTCTTTCCTCCGGAGTTTAACCCAGCTATATGTCACTACAGTCCTGGCAATTGCTTCCCACATCAGATATTCATAAAATCAAATCCCGCCTCCCACTTTGTTGCACCTGAAGACCCTTTGGTTATAATCCGTCTCTGATTGCGAGATAGATGACTCATGAACCAGCCTTCCTCTTCACAGTCCAAAGTGATCTTAAAAGACCTCTTGCTGTGCTGGTGCTGAGCACTTAAGATGGAGACAGAATGGGACTGCTGCCAAACCTGTCGGTACAATACCTGTTAGCCAAGTGATAGACCTTCAAGTTATTGCCTGGTCAGTCTTAATCGGGAGACATTGTTAAGGCTGAATGGCGCCATGGCCTTTAGACTGCTGCAAATGTCAGTGGCGTTCAGAAGCAATTGACTCAAATGCTATCATCCAGTGACAATGATAAACAGGGAGGAACTGAAGCCTTTTGCATGAAAGTCTGAACGGCATTTGCTCTCAATGACAAAATCAGAAAATTGATTCTATTTTCTTGACTTCACCTTTAGGCGCCCTTCTGACTGTTTAAGATTACTGCCTCCACTTCAGTCCATTAGCTTGGATTCAGTCTATGACAGGAGTAAGCTGTGATGCCATTTCAGCTCTGTCCTCTTTTTACACCAGGGAAAAGTGTTAATGTTGCTGCTAGAACACCCCATCCTCATCAACACTGCAGTGTCTCCACCTACCATCATCTGAAATTCTGTAGACTTTACCCCACAGATTATAGACAGTATATAGCCACATCATAATCAATACAGTAATTTTATGTTACTCACACCATTTCCCCACAGCATTCGGTTGACATTTGAGGAAACACGCTTGCTTTCTTTGCTGGGTTTGTGAAATTATACTCCTAATGTTTAAGTTTGTAATCTAATTTTGTGCAGAGAACAGAAAATCAGATAAAGGGCTGATTTAACCAAACAGAGAAATAATATAATTCAACATTGATTGTTTACATGCACAGCCTGTAATTACTTACTCAACTAAAATTAAGCGTTAACAGTCTGGCCAGAGAGCAGCCCAATTAATGGCCATTTCTATTAACACAAATCAGCATCCATCCACTCGCACATGAGCTTCTCCTACTAATATGCTGATGTCATCACCCAGAAGCAGCCTAGCTCACTGGTTTTCATATATCACCTTGTTTTAAAAGCAACGTGTCCCCCCTGAGCTATAGACAGCATTTTTATTTCATTTCACCATGTTGTTGAGAAAGCTCTCAGGTGGGTTTCATCGTGCAGCAGTGTGTCCTTGCTGGCAGATGTAAACATTTCAAAAGCCTACAGTATGTGCCACTGGTGTCCAGGTGTTACAGTGAGGGCAGCAGACCTCCAAGAGGATGACAAAAGGCAAAACTGAAGTGGCCTCCTTTGCTCTTTCAGGAAGAATTGATATGTAGATTAGGCCACTGTTTCCTTGACAACCACATTTTACCAACTTAGATTTTTTTGTCCACACTGATCACCAAGGTCCTTACAACTTCTCTTCTCTCTTTTCCAGCCGGCGAAAATTCACTTTCCTCAATCTCCTTTCAAGATCTGCTCTCAAGCTCATCTCTCAAAGCTATTTTTCATCTTCTTTTTTCTTCTCCCAGGCTTTTGTCATCCTGTAACTTATTTAGTCAAGATTTCTGTTGCTGTGTTGGCCCACTCGATATTTTTTCTTTGCTGCCATCATGTCCATGTTTCCCTCTCCTCTCAGTTCAGTAGCTCTTGAAGTGGATATCATCACATTGATCTATCAGCCTGGATACTCCATAACCTGCAGTCTTAAGGCAAGGCAAGGCACCAGGCAATTTAGAGTGCTTTACATAAAACATAAAAGCAAAGTAGGGCAAGATGAAAAGACATTAAGTACAATTAATAAAGAGTTAAATAGGAAATAAAAACAAGATAAAACAGGACAGTAAAAGTTACAGTGCAAGGTAAGATATTGATCAAAAGCCTAAAATCTGATTTAATAAAACACACACATTATCCTCGCTGCTATAGCAGGTAACAGACCTTGACCTCAGCTTGTATCCACAGATACAAGAACAGATTCCTGTACACTTTGGAAAAAAGAGGTTTTAAAAGTTGATGCACTGGCATCAGGGGATTTTTCAGATGACAGTCAAATCCATTTTCTCTCTTAGCAGGTTTCATTTTAGCGAGTCACAGGGAACGCTGATGATCATCTGCCACTCCAACGGTCATGTGTATAATTGGATGTGATCTGTGCCCTATTGCAGTGTTACATAAGCCCTTTCCCCTGCTTGTTTTCTCGTGTGAAAAGCAATTTTTTAACTGTCTGTTTAGGTTGTAGCCGTGTTTGTACATTTCTGCGAGTGTTCCTCTTTGTGCGTGTGCATGCATGTTTGTGTGTGTGTGTTTGGGAATCAGCAGCCAACGCTCCTCGTCTCTGGCATGTTGTACTCTCTTCCATGTCATTTCACACCTATCTGACACCTACCCCCATATAGCACCTTCAATAAGAATTAGTGCAGATAACCGGTGACCCTGAAGAAGATTGTGCAGTGACAATAACAATAAGGACAGTTGCTGTGTCATTGAGATAGAACTGTGTGTGTGTGTGTGTGTGTGTGTGTGTGTGTGTGTGTGTGTGTGTGTGTGTGTGTGTGTGTGTGTGTGTGTGCCATGTGGTAAAATTCTGTGATTCAGAGCAAAGCAGATAATACATTATAAAAGAATTACATAAATCATTTTCTGTGTCATTCTGTATTTTCTGTGCCTGCAAGATCCCAAATGTGTTGCAGGTTGATTCCCTGTGATTGCTGGGGGGAAAGCATATACAGTAAAATTATGAACACTATAATCAATATAAACAGTCAACAGTCAACAAATTAGATAACCAGTTCAAACCAGTGCTGTTCTGCTGACAGCACAGAATTACTGTTTGAGGTTCAACGTTGTGCAAAACATTGCAAGCATAATCTTTCATTTCACACTGTGTATTCACTGACACACCTCTCAAACACACGCTAAAATCAACATAACTAGCAGATTTAATACATGGAACAGAGAGCATACAGTATGGCAAGAAACAAATTGGTTTTGTAGGTTGAAGGACAGACGCTCTGCCATCTCACATAACCCCCAGTGGAAGACGGCGATGACTAACACTGCTCTTTCAAAAGCAGCGCTGCCTCATCTTTGATGTGAACCTTTAAACCCCCCCTCCCTTGAAGGCTGTAAACTGTCTCTGCCTTTTTTATGCTTTGTTTTGCTGCCATCATTCAAACATCATTACATTAGCATTGCCCCTTGAACAAAAACTATGAATAAGACTAAATTAGCCTTACATCAGCCTTGCTTCTAAAGGCACTCTGGTATTGTCAACAATCATTGTGTTACAGTTATAAACACTTTTAATTGGTGCATGCTGTCTCTGTCTTGTCATATCTATACTGTGCTGGTTGCCGCCGCCGAATCAGAAAACTAATCAACTCCTAGACCCAGACAAATTGCTGTTGCATAACTAATTGTCAGCTGAAACTGCTGAACCTCTGCTGCTGTGAAACTAAAAAAATGGATGAAAACAACATCTTGAGAGGAGGACTGTGAGATTTTCTTTTAGCAGCAATAGCTACTTAGATTGACTATCCGTCAATCACAGCTATCATATCCGAGGAGATCTCATATTTAAAATTATTAGCACTGCAATCAGGGGGAACACTTCACAGTTTACATTAAGAATGATTTATTACTTTGCGAATGGTGTTAAGAAATAAGCAGAAAATGGATTTGGCAAGCATGAGTAACTTTGCAATCAGAGGCACTGACGCAATGAGTATTGTATAAGTGATAAACTATTAGTGTGACTAATTAATTTCTTATAAATCATTCAACCACCTCTAAATAAATGCTATTTCTATGATATTATTTTTGATTTATTCCATGAAGTGTTAATAATATTAATAAAGTGAATAAATAAAAACAATAAAGTGTCACTGTATCAGTCAGGTTCCAGGTCTGTATTCATCCTGTGTGCGTTTGTAAAGAAAAATATCACAAAGTGCAGGAAGAAGCCTCTGAGGACACTGGAGCTCTACGCAAATAACAATGTTCCAATTTCCTCTAAGTGATTACCCAGTTGTGCTGATAACTCAGTAGCTTACAGACTCATAAAAGCCTATACCTCATTTTCGTGGTTGCCCATTTGAAAATTTTCAGAATGATACTTTAAAAAAAAAAAAAAAAGCAAAGCCCTCCATGCCATTATTAATAGACCCTCCCCCTGACTGAAAAAACTGCAATACCCTCAGCCCCAAAATCTCAAAACCCAACCCCGTATCCTAGACACATTTATATACAACGAAATTGCTACAGCAAATAAATTTAGAAGGGAACATATTGCCAACTGCATTACATTTCTCATTAACATAATGAGGAAATGTTGCTAATTAACTGGCAAGTTGTTGATACCGAATGTATTAGTATCAGTGACAACCTACTTCATTTGTTTTCCACCAAAATAAATGATCCTGCAATACAATATCTGCTCGTAGTGAGTGCAGCATTAATAACCTTTTTTATAGTTACATTTAGGCACTGGCACTTTCCAGGGGGTCCCCAGCAAAAAGGGAAATCATTCTGATGACACAATGTTAGAATTGATGATTATTTTGGTCATTGGTTTCATAAACTGTGTGTAATAAAACATCTTTAAGCAAAACTCCTATTAAATGGGGGTTCAGGGTGTAATTTTTCCCTAATCTTAACCAAACTGCTTTTTTTTGTCTAAACCCAACCACAGACGGCAAACCACAGTCTCTGGAGTCAAAAATACATAACCCTCCCACTTTTCTGACCCTTTCCCCCAATAATACAGTCCCTGGATCCTTAAACGTATACAAATCTAGCTGTAACCACCTCTTAATTGCACCCATTATACCAATAGCCTAGTTATTTAGTATACTCTGACATGATGTAATCGTGCTGCAGTTATCCATATATTTCTTGAGCTTGAAGATGCTTTAAAATATTCTTTTTTGATGTGTGTTTCTCTACTAAGAGAGAGGAAATATCTTGAGTGCGAGGCACACTTGCAGGGCACAGCATGGCTCATTCTGTTCTGCGTTACGACAGCATAATACCACAGCAGGGCATCTGTGACTTCTCCACATATTAATAATGCATAAATCTACACGCTGCACCCTCACGTTTTATAAAGGAAATAGAGTTGTTTCAACGACAGATGTAAATAAAGAAAAAGAAAAAAAGCTAAAACATTTCTGAGGCTGTGTTCTTGTTTATCTCTCTGTGTCTCTGTCACCAAGGCAATTAATGACTGTGCTGTGTTGACACTGCCTGCACTCTCTCTCTCTCTCTGTCTCTCTCTCTCTCACACACACACACACACACACACACTTTTCATTTGCCACAGAGACATCCTATCACGTTTAACAAAATTCTGACTTCATCACAGAGTCCAAAATGAATTAGGTTGCTGGCTGCATGATCTCTCAGTGCTGTGAAGGAAAGGGAGCCTGCTGTTGTCTTCTGCTCCAGTCTTGTCCCTCCAATGGCTTTCTCTTTTACTCTGGTTTATTGTGCTGCTTATTCAGTCAACAGCATACCTACAGGATTGATCATGCAAGACATGTCTTTGTAAATAGTATGGATGTCCCATCCCTTGACGATTACTGCACAGAAAACTGACCACTTAAGAATAGTCAGGTTGTCAGATTTAATTGTATGGTTTCTCTGTGTCATAGTGACATTTCTTTTGTCTGTTTTCCAGTTTGTGTAAAGTCAGTGTCCTGCAGAACTGTATCAATAACAGTGAAAGACCACCCTCACAGAGCTATCGATCTACAACTTTTCATTGCTGCAGTGAATCAATAACATCATGAATGTGTGATGGCAAAATCCAATGACCCTGTCCCACAGAAATTGCTCTAATTTGTGAGTATTTATAGAAACTAATAACAGTCCCTGCCTGTTAGGAGTTAGCAGATAACATGAGGTCACACCTGAAGGTAGAACAGGTCAGACTTACGCTGTACGTGGCTTTGTGTGTGATTGAGAGATAGCGATGCAATGGGACATCTAGCAGAAGCTTGCTCCCCGCTTCAGCTACAATTACAAACAGGTAACAGAAAACACCACCAAAGCCTCAGCACGGGCCTTTTCTCGTAGTTCCTTTCCCGTCTATTGCTGTGTTAGCGGAAAGATACTTGCAACGTGGAGAAATAAAATGTCAAGATATAATGTGGAACACATTTCATTTATCTCTGACCTTTCAGAAGTTATGAAGTTATATAGCAGAACTGCTGTCGTAGATATTGCAACTTGACAGCATATAAGATGCATCCATTCATAACGGCAGTGATAAAATATAAAATGACTGCAACAAGGATGGCAATTCAGTCGGTATAAGCTGATTTGTCAGTGTATTGTTTAAATTGAATCGATTATCAGCAACTGACAGAAGTCTGTTTGTCTCGTGTAATCATTTAAAAATCAAAAATGCAACGTCATCACCCCATCCTTGCAAAAAACCCAACATCAGGCCCATTTCAAATGGTTTGCAAGCTGTATTCCCTGCCACGAATATGATGGGTTCGGGGAGGCAGCTTAATGCTTCCCAGGGTTTCCATTGGACTGGTGAGTGATGAGAGTAATCATGCTGTCTGTATAGTTTAATGGTGAGAGATTCTCCCTGAGGGGGAAAAGAGAAAACATAAACACAACAGCAGCATTTGGTTTGTGTTGGCTACTGTACATCCAGACCCATTTCTCTCTCTTTTTCAACACATTACCGCCACATCTCAAAACTGTGTGCAGAGAAAGATATGGCTCATCATATACACTCAGTCTGCTTCCATTACAGAGAGCACCTACCCTGCACTCATACATCATAGTATTTTTAGGCCTCTTCTTTAGGGGCATAGCCCTCTAATCTGACCCTGGATATCATCACAGATGCTGGTGTCATATGCTGTTCTCCCACCCAGCTGTAACTGAAATTAACTTAGCGAATTTACTTCCTGAACTGCTGTGTAAGCCATTTCATGCTGGCGGAATGTGCTGTCCCTCTTCGACTGTTGTTGTTGAGTGTGAGTGCTGTGATCAGGGCTTCTGTGTCAGGTATACAGAGGCTAGATAACTGTCGAGACCAGAAACTACATACCGAGCCCTCTGGAGCTGTCGTGGGCTGGATTCAATGAAACATATGTGTCTGTTTTATAACACCTCTCTGCCTCCACTACCTCCCTCCCCTCATCTCACTCACTAAAGGTACTCACCCTTTGACTGAAAATCTGTCATCTGTTTCATCAGATTTTGAACAAACTCTGACTTTCTGTAACACAAAAGGTTCTAAAAAGTTTTTTTCATAACTTCACTGTTGATGCTAGCCACTCCTGTGTTTATTTTTTTAAAATCTTTAACAGTAGAGTCTACATAGTGTTTCTGTGAGGCTGTTACATGCATGCGGATGTTTAGCAGGTATAACGTTTACCATTTTCCCCATTTCCCTTGTAATTACCACTAAGCACTGTTTGAATTATGCACCTCATTTATTTGCACATTTTTATTACATTGTATGTAGGGTGTCCTTGAGTGTCCTGAAATGCATCCCCCAAATAAAATGTTATGTTATTTTTAAACAAAATTATTAAACAAAAAGTAGAAGTAATTCAGAGGGATATGACCAACACAGCTGACAAAGAAGAGTCCACACCCATGCCAGCGACTCTGTGAGGTACAGTACATTTGATCTAAATGACACAATACGCTAACGTATACTCACAATGACAATGCTAACTTGCTGATGTTAGGCAGGTATAATTTTTACCATCTTAGTTTAACCTGTGAGAAAGACAACATTTGCTAATTAGCACTAAAAATAAAGCTGACACTGATGGGAATTTCATTTGTTTTGGAAATACGTAGTCATAACCAAAAGAGTTTCACAAATTGAAATTTTAACCTGATGATGCAGCCAGATAAAATATGATGAAATATTTCTCAGGCTGAGTGAAAGCTTTGACCTGTTTGTGGTGCTAGAGGAATAGTCAGATGATCACCAAATTCATTAGGATTCATCCTCTGTGAACCATGAACATCTGTAACGAATTTGATAGCAAAACATGCAATAGTTGTTGAGATATTTCAGTTTGGACTAAAGTGGTGGACCAACTGAACGACCAACAGAATGACCAACTAACGTCCAACAATAGAGGCATGCTGCAAGCAAGGCTAAAAACTCAGTCGTGGGCATCATATTGAAAATTATCTCGTCTGTGGATATCAAGAAATCAGATGCTTTCTAATCAGATGCTTTAAACAAACATCCTTCATTATTGAAAGAGAGATGAGCTCGCTGAACTTCCAAAATGAGCCAGAGCTCTTTGTCATTGGAAGACACGCAAACTTCAGAAGGAACAGTAAAGAGGGAGGCTTCAGTGCTTTTGTTCAGCATGCTGGCCCTATCATTCTGACTGTCCCTGCTTTGTGCTGTGTTGACGCCAGTTGCTTAAAGGCGGATTTTGTAAAGGTCACATTGTGGAGTGGATAAAGACTGCCTCAGTTATGAACACTACAGACACAGCTGCAGGAGGATTTTAATGTGTCTAACTTCAAATAAACAATTACCCCTGAGAAACGCACTCAAAAAGACTGCACACTTGCACATGCATGCACCGATTTCAGCAGATGCACACAATCATATGCAGGTGCATGATCATAATGATCTCTGATGTTCACAGTAATGGGCTACAGATAAAAGGCAGCTGCAGATAAATAAGTGCTTTGATGAACATCAAAAAATACACACCTGCTTGGCATTACAAGTCAAACATTTGCGTGATTAAGAATTTATAATGTCAGTTGAGCAGGTCAAGCAGTGTGCCCTACTGGAAATGAACATTGAGTGTGTCAACAAATTTAATGCCCAAAAGCATACATGATTTACAAACCAACATGACGACAGGGGAACTCTTTAATCCGGAGATGAGAAATGTTCCAGATGCATTAAGAACCATCAGAGATAAGAACATAGCCTGTTGTAGCTGGTTAAACATGAGCAGCATTGATTAAATATTGACCCACAGCAAATACAGAGTTCTCAAATGAGTGTGCATGCCTGTTTTGTGCCTGCATCAAGATGTTTGCTCATCCAGATGCAACTGATACCAACACAATTAGCCAGGTGGTGAACGTAAAGGATAACAAGACAATTTGTAGGACTTCAAATCCACACCCTTGACTGCTGCTACAGGATATCAAAACCATCATAAATATATCATCAGCCTTGCAACTGGCTGATTATTGCATCTCTCATGCGGTTTAGTTTTTCAATTTCATGGAGGTGACCGCCTGGTGAGAGCAGTCAGTCCTAATGGAGCTCCGCTAACACAGGCCACAGGACATGGAGAGTGGGAGAAGAAGTACCTCAGGGTTGAAGGCAGGCAGCAATAAGAGGAATGGCTCAATAAAAGAAGACATGACTGATTGAGCTGTAAAGATACAACAATGAGAGATGCTCAGATTGGTTTTGACTGACATTGTTTGATGAACTGCTGGGTGGCTGGTGGACCAAGAAGCTGTTACTTTGGATAATAGGGAGAATTAAAAAAATAAAAACAGGATGTGATGAAGCATTATTATATGTCAGAGCTAATTAAAGCACTTTGACAAATGGGATACCTTTAGGCAGCATAAGGATTGGGCAGGGAAACAGTTTCCTGGCATCTTGCTTCGTGCACCAGTGCAAGGGAGCGCGCAGACACACTCACAGAGAGAGAGAGAGAGAGAGAGAGAGAGAGAGAGAGAGAGAGAGAGAGAGTAAACCTCCTCCAGGCGCCTCATTACGAATTTGCCGTCCAGGTTCCATGCGCTCCTGTGTGCCTGATTTCTTTTTGAAATCTCTGACTTCTTGGCGCGCTCTACAGTCTCATCTGGATTTTAGACATGGAGCTACCCACTCTTCCTCCCGACGCTCTTGGTGATTTTAACGAGCGCTACTCCTTCTCCATAACTCCTTTCAATGTTACGTTATCCGAGGATCTGCTGCTTGTGCCTTCAAAGAGCAACGACACCGACGGGGCTGCAACAAGGAACACTACAAGTCTCATCATCGCAGTTTGTATCACGGCTCTCTACTCTCTCATCTGTGTGGTGGGACTGCTGGGAAACCTGCTTGTAATGTACGGGGTGGTCAGGTAAGAAAAGATATGATAAACAAAGAACCATAAACTCATTAGTTTAGGGGTAAATATAATAGGATAATAGCCTAACAAAGTATAAATAAATAATAATATGATTATAATAATAATAAATTATAAAAATAATAATAAAGTAAAATAATATAAAATATCAAATAAAATAAAGAATATGATTACTAAATTAATATTTACTACTATAATTTGCTGTTGACCAGTGAAAAGCGACACAGAAACTTATAGCATCAGACCCACTATAGAAATTATAAATATGTCCTTTTATATCATCAGTATTTGTTTTAAAGCACCACTCACTTCTGGAAATATTTTATATTTTAGGGCCATAATAGTAATTTTTCCTATATTACGTCCTTTTAGACATGGTCCTTTTGTAATTTCACACAATTTCAGTGTCTGAGAGATGCTTTCTCTAACACACCCACCCACACACACACACACACACACACACATACCCCTCCTACACACAAGAGGAGAGGGAGGGTGGTGTGCCTCCCAGTTTAGCATCAAAATTACTTCATTGCACCAATTATTCCTGTCAGGAATGATGTGGTACGCTCAGATCTTTAACTTGGATGGGAAATAAATGTTGAACCCTTCACCTGATAATCAAAAGCAATGACTGTGGTTCTCTCTCGCTAATTCATGTACTGGAGACTTTAAGGATCCCTGCCATGTTGACTTGTTGTTGAACTAATGCAGCTTAAATAAGAAAGTAATGAGGGAGATGGATGGATGTCCAGTGCCGATCTCACTGTGCTGCTTCCTAAATCCCCGGTAAATGTGTGGAAGATGAAAGTGGGTGCACTTTAGTTTTCCAAGTTCAGAACGATCAAACAAAGTGAATAAAAAGCACATTGTGCCCACTCTCGCTTTGTAAGCAATAAATAAGTAATACATCTCCTTATGCAAGGGATTAAGATATAGCGCAGGACATCCCTTTGTCTTCGCTCATCCCTTTAGAGCCTGCTGCAATTTAATTAACTGACTGTCACAAAGTGGAGGTCTGATGTGGAGGAATCTATCTTTGAACAGCCAGACAACATGTTGAGCTGGCATTCAGACAAGACTGGTCACTGGTAAAAGGAAACAAAAGTACTCTGTGAACCTGAAATCAAGGAGGAGTTTTGCAAGACTTTTCAGTGGACTGATCACACAGAAGTGCCGTTTAATGGACTCACTTTTAGCGTAGAATCTCTCCTGCATTTAGTGTAGCGCCACAGAAACATTATGCATCCACAAAGCTCTTTTATTAGTTTGATATTTTTTGAGGGGAAACAGCAGATAGTTTGACAGAGGAAATGGATTAGAGCAAACAAATTGGTTTCTAACCTTGAAATGTTTTAATGGAAACCGTGAGTCAGTCACACTCTCTTACCTTTTGTTATGCAGTAGCATGCAAACCTTGAAAAAAAGAAAGAAAGAAATCTCCTCCAACTAACAGCAGTTGCTGTTGACTATGAGCCAGAATCAATTAAAAGGGCCTTTTCCTCCCACCAACCAGGTACACCAAGATGAAGACTGCCACCAACATCTACATCTTCAACCTGGCTCTTGCCGACGCTCTCGCCACCAGCACCCTCCCGTTCCAGAGCGCCAAGTACCTGATGAGCACATGGCCCTTTGGGGAGGCGCTGTGTAAAGTGGTCATCGCCATCGACTACTACAACATGTTCACCAGCATCTTCACGCTCACCATGATGAGTGTGGACCGCTACATCGCTGTCTGTCATCCTGTGAGGGCCCTGGACTTCCGAACGCCCGCCAAAGCGAAGCTCATCAACGTCTGCATCTGGATCCTTTCCTCTGCCGTTGGAGTCCCTGTGATGATCATGGCTGTTACCAAGGTGACAGAAAAAGGTGAGGGATTTTTATTGCTAAGGGGGGGGAAATGCCGAAAATTACCATCGTTGTATAAAAACTTCACTTATCAGCACAAGCTTTTTAGCACTTTTACTGGCAAGCGTTGATTTCGGGGAGTGATCATGTCGTGAAAAAGAACACATTTGAGCTGGGTTATTAACTTAAATTAGCCTCTCCACATGGCCCTCTATTAAACTTCTAATTGTTTTAACTCCTCAGGAACCACTGCCTGCATGCTCAGATTCCCCAAACCTGAGCGGTACTGGGACACAATGATGAAAATCTGCGTGTTTATCTTTGCCTTTGTGGTTCCCGTCCTGGTCATCACCATCTGCTACGGTCTGATGATCCTGCGGCTCAAGAGCGTTCGTCTGCTCTCGGGCTCCAAAGAGAAGGACAGGAATCTGCGCCGGATCACCCGCATGGTCCTGGTGGTTGTGGCAGCCTTCATCATCTGCTGGACCCCCATCCACATCTTCATCATCGTCAAGACAATGGTGGAAATTAACCACAAGAACCTCCTGGTGACAGCCAGCTGGCATCTGTGCATTGCGCTGGGCTACACCAACAGCAGTCTCAACCCCGTGCTGTACGCCTTCTTGGATGAGAACTTCAAAAGGTGCTTCAGGGATTTCTGCCTGCCATATCGCTCCCGTCTGGAGCAGAACAGCTTCTCCAGAGCACGCAATAGCACACGGGAGCCTGTGTCTGTTTGTGCTCGTGCGATGACAGAGAGACCGCCGGCCTGACTAGGCATGGGTCAGTGGGGAGGGAGTGCAGTTCAGGATGACCTCGAGACTGAGGTCACACAGTTTTCCACCACAGGAGTCTGAGTCTGCCGATGCAGGCTTTTGACCTACCATATATGTAAATCACAAACTGTGTCAATGTCCCAATAGTTTTGTGACACAAAATTCTTTCAGGATTGTCTTTTTAGGATGATCACAAACATGCCTGTGTGTGCCTGTGCATAAGGAAAGGGATTCAAATGTATATATATTTTTGGAGTGTGTATAACGCAAAAGCACAATGCAACCAAGTAAGCAAACACATACAGTGCAGCCAGAAAGTATTGGCATAGTGATGTGTTTTTCATTGCTTAGACTCTACTTCTCCACAATAAAAAAATGCTGACTGTAAGAGGATGTAGGTCTTCACATCCATATTAGGTGAACAATGTAGGGCTCATAGCCCTGTGTATACACAGTCCCACAATGACCAGATTATCAGGAAGGACACTGATCCTAAACACAAAGTCAAGGCCACCAAGGACTCTTTTTATGGCCAAACAGTGGCCGGTGTATGATTGGCCGAGTCAGCCACCTGACCTCAATTTAACATAATCATAGACTTCACTTGATGAAGACCAGGCTAGCTCTGAAAATCCCCTGTAGCAGCGAGAAGTGATGGTGGCTGCAGCACAGACTTGGCAGAGCGTGAACAAGGAAGATACTGCTGGGCTACAATTCCTCCAATGTTGATGAGACACCTTCAAATGAAACCTGAGATAATAACTTTTTTGGCCACTTGTGGGCTGCAAACACAACACTGACATATTATCACCTTTCAACTTGATATGATGAACTGTTTCGGCCTGTAATGACTCCAAACATAAATATCTGGCTCTTCAGCTGCTAAATGCTCCACTGTATTCAGTTTGGTGCTGAGTACGTACAGTTCAGTGGGTTTTTAGAGCTTTTTTTGCTGAAAACAGCTGCCTGCTGTGGGTGAACAGGGACAACACTATTTGAGCAGTGAGAGTGAACCAAAACATTAAAGTTGCAGGGCCAAAAACCAAAACAATTAGCTTAATTAAAGAAACTATAATGCTCTGTAGAGCTGAGGGGAACTGCAGAGTGGAGTAATTATTCTCTGTGGATTTGTCGCTATGAGCGATCCTGTTACATTACACATAGTCATTTGATCCATTGTTAATATAAAAATATTTCTTATAGCAGCTTTAAAATCTGGATTTGCTTTAAGTCAGGACTTTAATTTCACATCCAGTGTGCTAAGCCAACGCAATGGAACATTTCCCTCTGTCTTTATACTTTCTGAATGCACTGTATATCTAGACTAGTAATAGTATTGTATAATGAGAATCCAATAATGTGAATGAAAGACAAAGGGCACAAATAATTAAAAATAATTTCAAAGGAGGTGAAATTCAATATGACTATGGCAACATCCATCTCATTTGTCATGGGAGATGCTCTTGAAAGACACCAAATAACATGAAAATAAGGCCTTCATGATTAAGCTGAGATGACTGGCGCTTCCAGGATATATACACCGTTCAGCTGACTCATTGTTTCCACTCCTCTAGCAGTTAGGCTGCTCTGTTCTTTTGTACAACTAAAATATTCAGCTGACAGTAGACTGAGGAGCTGAAGGGGAAAGCGGGGCCGCTGTTTCAACTCAGAGTTGTGACTGAATGACCTTAAATTGGCATGGAGGCAAGTCTGAATGGGATCAAAAGCATTAGCAAGCAACAAGAAGTTTCCTACATATATTACGTCTAATGGACTCTTTTCCATTGATGATCATCAAGCACTTTCAGGAGGAGATTAAAGTGAGGAAGACATGTTTTGCACATTTTGGGAGTGCAGTCAAATCGATGCCTCTCATCTTGCCACTGCAGCAATGCAGTTTTGCTTAAAAAGGCATCTAAAGTATATATATATCAAGTGTAAAAAGAATATTGTTCTGTAACAGCAAATTATGTGATAATGTGGTGTACTTTGTTTCAGTGTGCTGTCAAGCTGTTGTAACATTAAGCTTCACTTGTAACCAGTTAGTGAAAATCAAATGTTATATAACTATGTATTTACACTAAGTGCTAGAAATGTTAGGTGAAGCATTTTAAATCTTAAAAAAAAGATTGTTCCGGTTTCCTGTCTGGACTATCTCTAACGTTTTTTAAAATCTCCATCACTGTAAGAAGAGCATTTGTAAATCTTTTCTGCAGCGTGGGCGAGACTATGTTTAAATGAATGAAAATATGTACCGTAATGCCTTTTTCAGCATTATGTTTGATTCTTTTTTGCAAGTAGTAAATTGTTTTGTAAATAATTTGAAAAGTTCTTAATCTTTAAATGTTTTTGTTTGTTGTGTTTCAGCAGATACAGTATATAAAGTATAAAGTACCTTATTGTACAGAACTGCTTTTGAAAACATGAGGTCTTGTGGAATAAGTTGTATCTTTCAAGTGCTTTTAATTGAAATATTGTTATAAATAACTTTCAGTTTTAATCCAGTATTTAGATTTCCTTGTTATTACAGCTGTTGTTGTCATTTATACTCTTTGTAAATGCCAGTGAGGCCTCATGGAGTTAAACATGTAATTTGATGGTACAATCAAGAATTAATTGTTGAATAGAGGGAATGTTGATGGGGTCCAGGGGCCTCTGACCTGGAAGCAAGACCTGGTGGTCAGAGGCCACAGCTCACAGGGACAAACCAGACTCGTCTAAAGTGTGTGTGTAAATGTAGGAGAATAAATGAGAGCACAATATGAAATAAGTCAGGGGTTATACTGGGGCTTCTGGCCACCAGATGCCCTGGAGAATTAGCTCATTTTACAGTGTATCACTCATAATGTAAATTAAAATATAAATAATAATAAATAATGTAAATAAGGCCAGTGATATTATATCTTTGTTATTGTCAACAAAACCTTTGAAACAACATTATGTGAATCCCTCTATCAATACTTTCTGGCTTCCACAGCTGGTCTGTGGCTCTTATACCCATGACCATTCGCTCCTCCTTAAGATCTAAACAAATCTAAACAGGTCATGAATATAACATTTCATTTCATTTTAAAATAAAAAGCTTGATATTTTCTGGCCTTTGTAGTTTTTAAGCACACTGTACTCAAATTAGGGACTATATTCAGCTGTGTATCTGGTGCTCAGTGTATGTGAAAATAAACTACAGTGCCCTTGTTCATGGTAATGAAGAAACATGTCCCCCAGTGCAACAGTGTGACTCACTGATGTGTTCTTAATAGTTTTTGGACAACGATGGAGCTCTGTGGCTCAGAGGAATATGTTCAGGAGTAGGACACACAATATAGTTGGATCAATTCATTGTTGTTTTTTGTCTTTTTACATAATTTGTTGACAGTAAGACAAATATAGAATAGCACCAGCCTCACCCTTTAACGGTTTAAAAGTGACACAGGTCCAAAGCCCTGACTGACACTTATTTAGACAAACACTTTCATCACAGTTTTTGATATGTACTCGTCTTGAAGAACATATCATCAAAATAATTTATTTTAAAGAATTCAGATTTGTTATTACAGATTCATTTAATGCTTGAATGAGACATGGCAGTGAGGCCCGCATAAGATGTGTTGAAAATGTGTGATGGTCCATGGATTATATGTTTAACTGGTCTTTCTTTTAATTTATTCCACACATTAAAGGGCTGAAACCATTCTCGACTGAAAAACTGATGTTGTCTCAGAGAAGAGAAACCTTGATTAGAAGGCATCATTCAACCACATTTCTGAGCAAGTGATGTTCGGTCTAAATATCTCAGAGGCTCCTATACGTGATATCATAGGGTTCCCACCATGACACCAGAGAGACAGAGCAGAGCATACATGTTCCCTATGAAATTTACATGGCTCTGACTATATGTGCACACAGTGAAAAAGGCAAACAAAAAACCAACAAAATTAATAATTTAGTCAAACACCATGAGCTGGTTCCTGACTTGACAACACTGCTTTTAATGTGAATACCAAAGTGATTTATTGAACAGAGCAGTCAGGTATACAGCTCATGTCTGAAAACTGAATGGTAATTGTGATCTTCGCCCCCACAGCAATGGTTTTCTTCTGCATTTTGAAATCTATCTTTTACTTTCTCAGAAAGCTTGAAAGCACATGCAACAGGCGTGTTTTTAAAAAAATAATTTGCTATCAAACATTACATGCAGAGATACTGTAAACCCCTTCCAGAGTGACACACAGATAATTAAACACTTTCATCTGCTGACCCTAACTAATGGTTGCTCATGCACAAACAAATTAACAGAGGGAAACGAGAACGGAGGGGATCCTGCTGAAGCGGTCATAACTGTTCTAACTGTTGCTACAGTAGTATCCCCTTGATAGCATCGAAAGCTCAGAGCATCCCAATAGTTCTGAAGCAAGATTTTGTTTTCTGTTTCATTTGGAAGACATTTGTTAGGTGACTTCCCCTGCACATTTGTGTGTGAGGGAGACAGTGATCTTGCTTGGCAGCTTGGATAAAAGCGCAACTTGAGCTCCATTATACCACAAAATTACAACAGTGTGTATCTTTCAAGATAATCAGCGATAACAGACGTTTAGGTGTCTCAACAGTAGACACCTACATACTGTAAGTGAGGCTTTTCACACAACACAGCATCTTGGCGGACTGCGCACAACTTGTCAGCACTGAGTCAAAACCATACAACCCAAAACTGAAGATGGAAAATGAACCCAAACACATTTGTTATTGAGATCATGATTATGCAGACATTCTGTAATGGATTTAGCAATTTGGCCTGCTGCTTTGTGTGATTAGACGCCTGGCATAACACAGATAATCAGACCTCCTGGTTGCCTGAGGTGTTTACGAAAAGCCAGAAGTGCAAAAGGCTCTGAAGCAGTTTTAGTGGATGTTTCACAGGGCAAATACTCCGATATTTCCTGCTGAGGAGCAGAGACAGAAATTCATACTGGGTGCCATCTGCCAGCTGAGAGTCATAAGGGACTAAAATTCTTGGGGTGGTGAGAGGAGGCTGAGCCTTGCATTTCACTTTACAAAAAAGTAAGGCCCTCCCTAGGGTTGTAACAGTTTTCATTGAACCCTCCTCTCGACTTTGAATAAAAACGCCTTCCCCACAACATGTCAAACTAATTTTATAGTGGTAAATTGCTACATGGTGTTTACATTTTAAAATCTTGATGTAACATCTCATTTGTGCCAATAGTGTACAAATTAAAGGGGAACTCCACTGATTTTACATATCAAAGTCTAGGGGAGTACTACTACATATGTGAAAAATGTATTGAAGCCTGTTGCTCCAGAGTCACTTGCTGTGTTCAATAGACTGCTTATAACACTGTTCCCTATAAGGGATTCTGTAACTGTAACCTGTTTTTCACTTACAGAGCACAACAATGTAATGTGCAGCTTATTAAATACTGTAAGTCAACATACCCCGCAAACTTTCAGTGTACAGTACTAACAGTGTAATGTTAACTAATGTTAAACAAAACTGTAACATTACATGATCAACAATAAATCTGTAACCTGTTTTTCACAGAGCACATGTGCCATGCAATCAATGACATCTTTAACTCCTGTAAGTCAACACATCCCCCAGACTCTCAAACCCAGTGTAGTTTATAACTAAATAAACCTGTAAAGTTCGATCAACAATAAACCTGTAACCTGTTTGTAGCCAAAGTTAATAATTAATATGATGGCAGCCAGCGGGATGTAAATGATTATGCTAATCGACTACCACAAGTTTGGCAAGTAAACAAATCCTCATTAATCTTTTCGTAACCTCCCGTAGGTCGTAGCTAAAGCAAGAAGCAAGCTAACGTTAGATGGCCAATGCTGAGCTAAACATGTTGATTAACCTCAGGTTACTAACCTATGCGTTCAGCGCTTTTTTGTTTGGGTCCTGTTGTATGAAGTTTTAAAGCCAAAGTTTATGATGAAAGGCTCAGCAGCTGGCGGTGTTTGTTGTCCTCTCTCACGTGTAGCCGTGTGCAGCTGATTCTAGGAGTTATGTAGGTAGGTTATAGGTAACGGAGGGGGGGAAATAACAGCAAGCTTATCGGACCTTTCCTAAAAAGAAACATTGTTCACTAGTCCTGCACCTCGAGTCCAAGTCAAGTCTAAAGTTTTTCGAGGACAGGGTCTAAAGTTGAGTCTGAAGTCACTGTGTGTGACGCAAATCGAGTCTCAAACTCGAGTCCTCATCTCTGCCCCCCTCTTTTCCTCTACTAATTTTTGTACAGTCCCTCTGAGTCTGGGATGACAAACCCAATTCCTTCGCAGGATCCATCTCTTTGTATCAGCTGCTTCCCTCCGAAAACCGCTATTCTTGTATGACATGATCATAGTTTAGGTGGACCTCTGTAAGTGATTAGCACAGAATCAATATGTCATCAAGTAAATCACAAGAAAGTCCATGACAGGGATGAGTCACACGCCATTTGTACCAACATTAACAGGATTTGACGCCTGTTGTCATCTGGTCAATGTGACAGATCTCTAATCATGCATCAGATTGACAGATTAGTCCAGCTCTTACAAGCCTCTGCACAGCTGTTGTTCCTCCGCTGTGGGGCTCCAGTAATTGCAAGTGTGGTTCGCAGGCGATGGGAGTATTAGCAGCTTAACAGCAAGAAAGGTAGTCATTTGCTAATAATACCCCATTTGGTTTGTGCACACTCTCACAGAAATACACAATTTCGCAGTGTACACAATTCTCCTATTAGAGCTTCCAAGAATGTGACTCTATTGATCATTGTGTTTGCAATATCTGTTGGTACAGAGCAGCATTTCTCATATGCAACAGATGAGCCTCCGTACAGTGTATGCTAATTTCCAACTGATATAACACCAGGCAGGCGATGTGTTGGAAAAGAGCTTTGGTTTGAATGCTTTCTCCCAATAACACAAAGACAAGCCGAAAACCGCTATTCTTGTTTGGAAATGGCAAATGGGTGGCAAGTGTCTTGTGGGGATCTTTTTCTTTCTACACTTTAACCTCCCACATACACACATGTATTTAAAGTATGTATATAATGTATTTTTTATCCAAAATGTGAAGGGAATGAACTGGACAACAACTATCCGCTGCGCCACATTCACCAGGTTCCCACTATGATGGCCCACTTGACAAAAACAAGAGCCTCTTCAAAGCATTGGAATCATCAAAACACTTTAGATTTCTTGATTAAGACGTACTTGAGAAACAGCACCCAATACAACTTGAAATTAAGAAAGCAGCAGGGTGACTCAGGGGCTGCCACATCCCAATCAAGGAAGGAGCTAAATAATGCAACATGTGTTCTGTTGTAAGGTTATAATTTTAATAGCTTGATGCTGCTGTTCATGAATGCCTCATGCAGCCTTTCGCAAGACAGATGTGCAGTGTAAAGCACACGCAAAGACAGTTACCACAACAAAAGCTTATACAGCCATATGTACAGCTCTGAGTGGTGAATGTGTGGCGATGCAGGTGCCTCAGACTCCTCAGTTATTCGTTTAACGAGAGGAAGATTAGAGACCACATGCATTATGAAAAATCCTCTTTTCACTTTCACTACAAATGAAAGGAATACATCACAGGATGTCACTGCTGAATCCCTGGATAAATGCTTCTCTTTGTGCCTGAAACGTATGAGAATGTTTCATTATCAAACTTTGAATGCTCCAGCATGTGGAAGGCTGTTAACAGATATTAAAGATGGGTGCTTTTAACAGCCTTTCCCAAGCTCACAGTCCCATTTACCCATGTCTGCACACTGAAGTCTTTTCTTTAAAGTCTTTAAAATATTTTAATATTTTCTTAGAGGTCTAAAAGTGCAAAATGAAAGGACAGATATGTAACAACTACATTTAAATAGGTTCAAGATATTTCATGAGGTCTGGAGGTTTCACAAAGTTCTACAAAACAAAAGTTAAATTGCTTCAACTTCATGCACAGTGGGTGATGAAAAATAATGAGTGCATGTCTAAAGGCCACTTCATTAGAGTCATAATAATATGACTGAACATTTCACTCTGCTTGGTGTCTGACATTGTAACAGCTCATTACTGAACTTAGGCAACAGAGAAAATGTTGATGGGGTTGACCCATCAGAGAAATAACTTGAAATTACAGACACACCACACTGCGAAATGTCAAATTGTCATTTTGGTTTCTGCCATAAAAGTCTATTTTCATCATAGTAGAAAAATGTATTGTTACGTAATAGTGAGTTGTGTGCGGCAGTGTAGTAGGTGAGACAAACAATACCATCACGCTTAAATAACTGTCAAAAAAAAGAAAAAACTTAACCCCTCATGTTCTTTGCAGAACAATGTGCTTTGAGAAAGTTTCTCAAAAATGTGTTGTACATATCAGGTGTAACAAAGACAGCTGCCTTTGTGACAGTACAAAGAACCATTTCATATGTGTTTTGAGTTAACACTGTGTGGTGGAGGCACAACAGAGGCAGTTAAGAACAATCATCACTCTTGCTTTTTGAGAGACTCTTACAGCCACTGTACAACCATTACCGATGAGCAATGAACAGTGCCATCGAACATATTCCTGACATTGCTTCTTTGTGACAGGACAAACAGTGATGAAAAACAAACAAGGGGAGAGGTTCCCTCTGATCAATTAACTGCTTATGAAAGATACTTTAGCATTTCAAAGCTTTTTTATAAGCTTTCACTTCATCTTCAGCACTTTTGGTCAGATGAAAGCTTGAAGAGACAAGCAAGGAGCCCGTGCATTTTAACCCCAGATACACAAAAGCATGTAGCTTTGATGTATGTACTTGGACCACCATTTGCATCTTGAAGTGTTTCTCATTTAAATAGATTACTGTGTTTGGAATGTGTTGTTTGCATACAAAATAGACATGAAGCAGCTCGAGTTGAACTGCTTTATATTTATGAAGACTTTATCCATGTCACCCAATCCTAGAGGCTACCAAACCCTTCATCTGTGAAATAAGCAGGAGACTTCTGTCTCTTTATTCACCGTCAACAACAGCCAACGCTACTTCTAGCTACTACTAGTTATTTTTTTTATAGTATTAGAGTTATAACAACATCAACATCAAGTGGAAAAAATCCCCATATTTTGGGGATTTATATGCAATAAATCCCCATATTTATTGCATATTTTCAAAATGAGTATGGTCAAAACATTTCCTTTTATAAACGTAAATGAAAATCCATATCCAGATTTTGTTCTAGGGTGGATTTTCAAGCACGGTGTGGTTACTGCATAGCAGGGCCATAACTACAAACCTTCATTATTACTCTTACTACAAACTATTTTTTTTATTATTAAATTATTATAACTGTAAAAAACATGCCTCACACAATTAACCAGTGTCATAGTTGAAGTAGCTAGTTTTGTCTGATTGAAAATACAAGAGATTAAGTTGACTATCACAAGACAAAGAAAAGCAGCAAATCCTCACATCTGAGAAGCTCGTTGTAGGTTTCCACCAACCATTTATTTTGCAGGTTACATCCATGTCTGTCCAGACTAATATATATATAGTCAAATAAAGGTATCAAGTATATTTTTTGGTTAAATTTAAGTTATTTTGATGATACGTATGATTCCAGTCAATATACATTGTTGAACTGATTAAATAAGGATGGTCATAGATGTACTTGATAATACAGATTCTTATATGTATAGCTGCACAAAGCATGCTGCTTTATTTCTCCTGGCATTTTCAGAAGCTTTATGAGCTGTAGATGAAACTCACTCACAGGATCATGAGGATCTAGCGGCGTTACAACACGTTTGTTTGCATTCAACTGTCGACAATGATGATGGAAATTCTGTATGCGGCAGGAAAGGAAAGGCATAATGGACTAGATGGAGGACAATGTGTGCTCTGCTAGTTACTCATTGTATCGCCCCGGTCAACGTGTGTGAAATCTGGAATCGCTTAATCCATTCTTAAATTAGGGCTAAAAACCTATTTTGAGGTCACAATGACCTTTGAGTCAAGTGTGTCTAACCAACTGTGAAATATGGTCAGTCTCCCCTTTTGTTCCTGAGGTATGGTGTTGAATAATGGCCAAAAAACAGTGTTTTCCCAGGGCATTGAGGTCACAGTGATCTTGACCACCAAAGTCTAATCCGTTCATTTGAAGAAATTCCCTCAAGGTGTTTCTGACATATTGCATTCACAAGAATGGGATGCACAACCCTGTCGCCGGCGCTGAGGCGTGACGATTAGTCAACTATCAAAATATTTGATGCACTGGATAAAAAGGGCTGAAAAGATTTGATTAATTCGATAATTAAAATGCATCGACGCAAATTCTTTGCATCAAGGCTTTGTTTAATCCATATAACTAAGGGGTGCCGCGGCCAAGCAAAAGTACTTCTGAAACAATGCATTGATGAATAGATAAATAATCTATAGAAGCTTCAAGTACTAAAATAATCGTTAGCTGCAGACCTACTGGAAAAGAAAAGGCTTAATACTTAAAAAGTAATCTTTATTTTCAGACAGGAAAAGCAACAATATGCAGGATACAGTATGATGTGTTACCAACAATTGTGTGTGCCATAGGTAAAATGAACAGTAGTCTCACATATTAAACTCATGGAGTATAAATGTCCTGTCTGAATCAGGGTCAGTGAAGTTTTTTCTTTAAAGAAAAGAAAAGAAAAAAACACTTTAAAAGACTATTGCGTGGGGAAGTCATTAAAAGGCTTGCACTCTCTTTTCCTTTATCTACATGCAAACAGTCACATTCACAAACATCACATCTGCAGTCACACTAATGACTTTTAATGAAAAGAACATCAAAAACTAGATTTAAAAAAGAAAAAAAGAAGAAAAGAAAAAAAAAAGAAATAGTCTCTCTTGTCATGATCTACCAAACATCCAATGAACATTTGTCCCCACACCAGGAGGAGAAGAGTTCTCATAAAAACGGCCCTGCACCTCCCACACTTCCTCAGCTCGACACAGGTAGTGACATTTAGATTAAGCCCCATCCCAAGATTCAGGCATCTTGAACAAGGCCCCACCTCGAAACAGATCAAAAAATTCCCCCATCATTCCCTGCCTGAAATGGACATCAGCTCTCCTGCTTGTCTTTGACCAAAAGGACGGTGTGCTGCCCTCCACTGGAGGCCATCAGTACTGTGCGATTCTCCAGCTGCTTGCCCGTCATCTTTACAGGGCTCCACTCATCCTCTTCTGTTCCTGTGCCAAGCTGCATGTTGGTGCCCATGCCCCAGGCGTACACAGATCCTGGAGTAAGCACAGCCAACAGTTAGCGGGGTGAACATCCTTTTTTACCTTCTTGGCTCATTGCAAAGAGTAGACAAATGAAGTTGTGGCACAGTTACAATTCATATCAGCTAGCAGAACATAACAACAACAACAATCCTCTGTTTTTGCTTCGTTTCTCACCTTCTCTGGTGACAGCGTAGCTGACAGACGCCCCACATGCCACTCCGCAGGCTGGCTCTATCCCTGACACAGGCGTGGGCTCACTCTTCTCTTCAACCCCTTCGCCCAGACCAAGACGCCCATACTCAGCTCTGCCCAGGCTATACACCTGTCCTGAAAGATGTAAAGAAGAGAATGTAGAGAAAATGGATTCATTCATTGTTTGTTTGACAAACAGGTGTCCTTGACTTATGGAACAGCTCCAGAGGTTTTTAGGAGAATATTGTAAAAACACAATTTTTACATGTGCCTTTTGTGTTTTAATATATTTTGACATTTTTAACATTCTTTATTGTATTTCCTGTCAATAACTGATATGTTGTTTTATGTATTGACTTTCTTTTTCAAACAGTTTTCACTCAGCATTTGGGTTATACTGTTTACAAACAAATGTGGTCTATCAATAGGGTTGTAGAGTCTATATTTTATGCAGAAACTGAGACTGGTGTGGACAGAAATATATTGGTCCTCTTCTATCACTCTTTTGTGGAAAGCATATTAACTTTTTGTTCCATTGCCTGGTATTTTACATTGTCAGTGAATAATGAAAATAAACTGCATGAGATAGTTAATATGTCCAGAAAGACTGCCGGAGAACAGCAAACTAGCATGACGACAACCTGCAAGTCCCAATTGGTGAGGAAGGGGTAGGCGTTAATTAGAGATACACATCCCCTGTTTGGCGAGTATGAGCTGTTGCCATCAGACAGACAGTATAGGGTGTCATCCCTCCGAACCAACCAGGCCCGCAGGTTATTTGTGCCTACTAGCATTAGATTTCTTAACAAACAATGAAATATTAAACAGTGCTGAATCGGTGGGTGTCTGGGAGCTGCACATTAGTATAATCTGTAGAGCACTCGGGAGATGTTTGTGTTGGTATTGCAGTTTAACACACTGAGCTGTAACATCAGTCTTGATGGGATCACAAAGCCTGATAAGCATACTTGTTCAGTTTTAACATAGTTTTATCAGAAACGGCCTGACAGCACAATTAAATGGAGCTTACCTTCAGCATCGAGGCAGATTGTGTGATGTTGTCCTCCGGAGAAGTCCACCCAGGAAGTGGTAGAGTTCTTGAAGCATGTCAGTTTTATTGGGACAAAACAGGTCTTCATGCTTTTAGTGCCTGAACAGATGAAGAAAAAAAAAAGAGTAAGAACAAATAAAACACTTCATGATGCCTGATGCTAATGCTAACCATAAAGCAATGTCAGATATTACAACAGTTAAAGCTATGACACAAATTGGACCAATTCACATCATCAAATAACTAAAATTCTGATGTGCCATACTAACCCAGCTGGTGATAGTTGGAGAGGCCGAATCCATAAACATGTCCCTCTCTTGACACAGCAAAGGTGAAGTATGCCCCACAGAAGGCATCTATGAAGTGAACTTTCCCTTTGACATGTACCATCTGTGGTACCAGCAACCGGCCTGAAATCAGAAGACTAACAGTCAGCCACACTAATATAAATTACACACAAGCGACGAAAACACCTATTGTTAATGTAATCGCAAATCAGAGATGTAAGTTCCAGTACTCTTTTATTCCAGTTGATGGCGAGTGCTCAAAGTAAGACAATTACTTACCGAGGCCTTTCCTGCCCCCTCTGTCTGAAAAATGCTCAGGCACTCTTCCCAGCTGCCCCTGCTCTGCATTTCCTGATGAGTAAAGACTTCCTTCCAGTGTAACCAGTATCAGGTGATCGTTACCTATTAAAAGGATTTATGACAATAAAACAGAAACATTGTTAGAAGTTAATATGCAGAGTGCAAACAGCAAAGAAATAAAGAAGAGGGTTTCTTACCTGACGCAATTTTCACAACAGGTTCTGTCATGGGGATTTTGACTGGAACAGAAGATATTTTCATGGGCTCCAGAAGACCTATAACACCACTGTTATCCTGGGAGAAAAAAACGGTTCAGCATATTAATGGTTAACCTAGAGATAAGCAATCCTGTTTTGGGCTATGAAAAGAATAACATGGCTGTAAATGGGACCATTTTGGAAACTGACCTTTTGTTTGATATAATGAAACCTGATAATAAAAACTGGAAACGCTGAGTAAATTTAATTTTTTGGGATTAGTTAAAACTAAATTTCCTCCCAAAGGCTTCCAGCTCTCGCTAAAGCAGTACAGTATTTGCAAATGCTTCCACCATTAGCTACTCAGACCCCAAATCTCTATTTACTATGAACTATTTAACGTGTATACATATTTTGATGCCCACTGAACATAGTCCCAAATTCCTTTAGTAATACATTAGTCTACACACACTACACAGATGTGTGTAATGTAGTTTGCGTTCAACACACACACACACACACACACACACACAGTTTGGTCTGTCCAATTGACTGCTTCGCTAACGAAACTGAACTGAGCTATAAAAAAACAACCTACCTGGAAATCCAGGTTAATAAAAAGTATTTCAAAACAATTACTTCATTCTAGTTGGGCCAACTCCATTAAGTGTTTTTTAGTGACAGTACTTTTGTTTTAACTTGATATTGTACTTGATTTCTGTTGGATAAAAAAAACAAACTGGTGAGTGGAAGGAGAAGTGTGAGCAGAAAGAGGAGTATAACAGAATAGAGTGATAGAGGATTAAAGCGAGAGACATTTTATTTGCCAGATTCCTTCTGAATAGATTAGTTGATGGGACGTATAATACACATATAGAAAATATTCAAACTATGAATCAGGCCTGAATATGTGTATGGTTCGTTCTTTGATTTTTTTGTTTCAAAACCGAATCAACACTGGCAACTGGAACAGGAACGCCTCAGAAGTTGCCTAAGAATTCTCTGTTTTTTAAGATTTCTTCAGTATCAATTTAATTCAGTGATAATTGTCAGTACACCCAATGGTACACTGCAAACATGAACTGTTATTAGTTAAATCGGCGAGCTGTATATTAACAAATAATACAGATTAAAAGGTTCGGGTAGTTTTAGTTCAGCCTGTCTACACTGTTTCAACCTGACTTTTGCTGTGGAGAGCTACAGCAACACATGGATTAGTCTATGCATAAAACATGAGCATTGGACTTCATCTAGCCAGAGGGAAGGACCACTGACCGTCCAGTGCGCCGGTTCCACTGGCAACACAACCCAAAGTAGGTCTACCAGAGAGGCAGAGGTGCGCTGCGGATGGTCGGTGATCGTTCTCTTTGGTTGGATGAAGCCTGACGCTGACCACAGCTGTTGCAAACAACAGGTGCACATTTACAGCAGCCAGTTTGAAAATCAGTATGGATACAACACCGGTCATAGAACAAAATGCAACTGCTTTGCTTTCCATTTTGGTTTAAAACAGAAGAAAAAAAAAACAAGCAACGACTTGTTTGTTTTTTTTGTTTTTCCGATTTGGTTTTGAAACAAAATAATGAAAGAATGAACCATACACGGATTGACCAGGGATAACAAAAACAGTTAACACAGAATTTTTCTAAACAGAGGTTACAGAGTGAAACACAGAATAAGCACTGTTAAAAATAAAAGGGGGAGATGCAGAAGGTGGGGCGAGGTAATATGAGGTAGTTGTAGAGATGTAATTGCCAGTGTGCCATTGAGTATTTATAATGAAAAACCAAAGAGTGATCTAGAAGGACTGATAAAGTGATACGAATGGCACAACGAAGCATCATCAAGCCACGTCTTTAATGTCTTTACTTTGCTCTCTAATGAGTTACAATGTGACGCATGTAACATGGTCATGTTGCCACATGAAGTGGGAGATTACAGAGATCAAAAAGATGAGAGGACATAAGAAAAAGTTGGTCAGCCTATGGGAAGAAGATATCTTCCGCAGAGGCAATTAAAGAGGTCTGAGGAAAGAGAGACACGCCACTTGGGACGAATAGGCCTGCAGGGTTAAGAAGAATGGAAACTGATGGCCGGATGTGTAGCAGGCAAGATGAATCTGGTTGCTTTTAGAGCTGGGTTATAATGTTAATGTCGTTAATGACCACTATGACTAAATATGTTCATCAACAAACATTTTTTCCATCACTAAGATGAGATGATAAGATGACACAGACATCATTAAACACAAACTGTGACTATATTAACATGCAATGTTTTTGAAAAAAAAGACAAGATTGTCTTTTTAAAAAATACATGATAATCTCTCCCGTCTGTGAGAAAAAAAGAAAAAGGTTTATGGACCCATAGGACAATACAGCCACCTCACTAACGGTTAAAGCCATAAACCAGCACAAAATAACCAACATAAACCACTGTGCTTTGAACAGCTAAGTTAAAACTACTCAGTCCAGCAGTAGTAGGCATGATTGTTTTCACAAAAACTACACTAAAATAGTTACTTTAATAGTTACTAGTTAGTTTGTTCGACTAAGACTTGCACCACGGTAAGATGGAGGGGGAGGAGCAGGATACGACACATTCACTAACATGAACATTTCATACACTTGATCCAGTCCTTTTTTACCCCATTGCTGTGTGAAATCTTTAGGTTAATGAATGTGTCATATGGATGGATGATAGACCAGGTGTTTTCTGATCAAATGCAGTCATGCTGTTGTGGTAGGCCACATAAGTTTAAGGTGGACAGTCTGTAACCTGTTACAATTTTTTTTTCATTTAGTAATCCCATACTTTGGACACTTTCTTCTTCATTTCTATTTTCTCTCTCTCTCTCTTTCTCCACTTTGCAAACAGCGGCATCATAATCACGTGTTCACACAGTGTAAGCGGAAAATGCGACAGTAAAAAATGTCTGTGTGAAACAGTGGGATATATAGTTATATGGATGAGCTATATAGTAACATGGATTAAATGAAGCATCGATGCAAATAATTTGTGTCAATTCTTTTTAGTAACTGAATTAATCAATGAATCGTTTCAGCCCTAAAATCGTGAGAAGTAGGATAATTTTCCCATAAGCTTACATACAATCTGACTTTTTGCAACCAGGTGAGTCACCCCCTGCTGGTCATTAGAAATAATGCACATTTAAGACATGGTAACAATAACAGCAACTTTAGCATTTAACTTAAACCATGATTGATTATTGAGTTGAAAGCTAGCAAAAGTAAGCCACAATCCTCAGCTGTAAATGTATACACATGCGTTTGTTGTTCTCTGCCTGGTTGGGCCGTGAGTTTGGGTTGTAACCTTACAGTCATGTTAACTTACACAGCTGATCCTGGGGCGAGTACTAAAATCATCGTTAGCTGCAGCTCTACTTGGTTTATTGCATCAGTAAACACTTCCCTAATGAGTTTTTCCTCAATCCATGATGGTCCTGTTTAGAGTGAAATCTATGGTAAAACAGGATATGCACTACATGGTGATAGATGCTTTCACAGTGTGTTTTCAGCTCATTAAGGTTCATTTTAACATTTTGGTTTCCTAAAAACATCTTGTTCAGTGGTCTGTCTGTGACACCATAATGAGTTGGCTGTTAACAGTTGTCAAGTAGAGGATTCAGAGAATACTAAATTATTTGAGACACATCTGCCAGTTGATGAGTGACTTGTCTTTTTAATGGACTCAAACTGCACAGTTTGTGATAGTCAGGTGCATGTGCAAGGTCAGTACAGGACAACTACTGGTGCTTCTCTGTTTAAAAAAAGGTTACAAAACCCCTAGTTGAATTGATGTAGGGAAGATGAAGATCCCTCGCACACAAAACCAAGCACAGGCCGAGGTGGCTGAAAACAGCAGGTAACTAACCCTGAAGGAGCCCCATAGGTATACTGTTCCATCCTCTGTGAGTGCAGCAGTGTGGCTGTCCCCTGCCGACACCTGGACCACCTTCTCCTCCAGTGTCACCTTTCCTGGAACCATCTCAGATCCCTCTTCTGTTGTGTCCCGACCAAGGGCCCCTTCGTCGTTACAGCCAAAAGTATAGACCTACAAAGGAAAAAGAACAACATAACAGTTTACCATGGCAACTCAAGACCATTAGTTAAAGTGTTAACTAAGTGCAATAAGACAGATGCTTACATGGCCAGTGTCACTGAGGCACACAGTGTGCATGCCTCCAGCTGTCACTTGCACAATTTTCTCTGGCAGGGATACGAGGGCCGGCTTCTTCCTCTCAATGATGTCCTCGCCAAGTCCCAACTGCCCAACATCACCCTGACCCACAACAAGAACCTGGCCTGCCTCCTTGCCATGACTTCTGTGGGTAACTGTTACACACATATACACACATTATCACATGTTTATTAGAAAAAAATTCTCTCACAAATGCAAAAGCAGCTGCTAAGCTACCTTAAATTGGTAAATTATCAATTTACCAATCAATTAGCAATTGACATAATTTTGCTTTAAATGCTCTTAAATGAGAAAATTAAGTCCAGAAAAAAAAAAATTACAGTGTCTAAACTGCAGATCCATTGGTCACAAAAACTACAAAAGTAAAAGGGAAGCAGTGGTTACAAGCAGAAAGTTACGAACAGGAATAGTTGCTTAATGCCGCAAAGTTGCGATGCACACTGGCAAACTGGGACCTTACAGGACAACAACCAGCAATAATGCTGTTAGTTATACCTTTGCCACACACACACACACAGTTAATCCTGTCCTTCCACAAACTGGGTGCATTTGGTAACAGCAATTTGATTTTGTTCTTCAAGACTGAAATGACATCTGCAGTATATATTCAAAATATGTCATAAAAACATACAAAGACAAAAACAAAATTGTTTTGTCATCACTAACCAGAGGCATGGGTGTAGTCCAATCTGTTTGCCTTTATTAAACCTTTTTTTTGAAATGGTCAGCGATTTACCTTTCACTTTCTTGAAGTCTCTATGATCCTCCACAATAGCATCAGACTTCCTCTTAGTGGTGGACTTTTTACCAGGCATGAGTGCAACACTTAAGGACTTTGGGACAAACAAAAGAGAATAATCACTGAACTGTGCTGTGCTGGTGAAAAACACTACACGAAAATGGCATTCATTTGTAAGAATACCACAATTACAAATGCAGATCCATTGGTCACAAAAACTACAAATGTAAAAGGGAAACATGGGCTGCAGGCTAAAGTGACCAAAGGGTATCTAAAATCTCTGGACCAGTCTGAACAAACACTAGTGGCAAACTGGGACTTTACAGCAGAATGGAACCATCACAAATGTGTTTCCTGGTGAGACACATGAATGTCTGCACAAAGAAAGTTTCATTGGAGTTAAAAATGATCTGGATATGCACAACAACATGGGATAAATAAGAAGGTGGTTACGTCCACCACGGTCTCTCTCTTGCAGATTTGACCTTGGACCTTGTTTGCCGCTGTGGTGCTTTGAGTGTGAAGTACAATTAGTGTAAGCAATATGGTATTTTTCCATAAACTCTCAAGCCTACTGACAAACGCAGCTGATTGACAGACACAATTACTCTTTTTTGGTCGTAACATTAGCCAGCAGTTGCTGGGGTTGAACAGCTGTCGGAGAGTAATATCAATGGTTGGACCAGTGTCCCGGTTCTTTCACCCGACAGACAGCTGTGCTTCCTCCTGCTGCCCCCATGCTGACATGAAATGAACGTCCGCAAAGTCCGAAAAGACACTACCGTTTAAACTTGAGTCCCACTCAGTTACAGACAAATAATTTGATAGACACAAACTTTTTGTAAGGATATGTCTACACATATGCTGTAATATTTCACGTGAGCTACATGCATACCGTTACCGTAGTTTAAAATAAGCAACATGACCTAACGTTGGCAGTAACGTTACCCATGTGTCCTTGCTAACATTAAGTTAGATAGGTTACCGAACACGGCTGAGCTTCAGTCTAATTCTTTATCATAAAATAAACGTGACGCAGCTTGCTACTAATACAGAAAAATAATGTAAAATCACGTTTTTAACCATATTTCAAATGTTGTTTGGCTAGCATTAAAGTGTAGCTAGCGTACACTACCTAAGGTTCAGAGCCGTTTGATAGCCTGAGCTAACTAGTTAGCACCGTTAGAATGACATTCGGGAGTCAATGAACAATAATATGAATGAACTGCATAGATATTGCTAAAGTAGTGTTTATAACTGCCTGTCCTCTCCAGCTGGACAGTTAAGGAGCCGATCATTTACTAACCTGTGATTATGTAGAAGTTTGCAGTTTGCCCAAAAGTGAACGTGCACAGCCTGTTCCCGGTCTTGAGTTACGTACCTTACGTCAGACGTCGTGTTCTTTGGAAACCCCGCGTCCTTAAAGAGACAGCGGCACTCAAATCTGAAGCGATGGAAGACGTACTCTCACAATTCACTTAATATAGTCCGTTACATGTAAGGCTGGGGAAAAAACTTCCTCAATAACATTATAATAATAATTATAACAAATGTTCAATAAATGTTTGATTTACGTAATTTGAACCACGAACGAATTACCACTTTGTTGAGGAAAAGGGACTGACAAAATATTTTATCATAATTATTTTTAATGTTCTACCTCAGATTGGTGAAGTGATCCATTGTTTAGCAAGTGTTTGTCATGTTCTGACCACAAATAATGGCTTAAAGCCACCTTTAACCATTTGGTTTCTTCAACTTTCACTCAGGAGGAAGCATTTAAACTTGAACGAAATAATGATAATTATCGATATTGAATGATATCATATTTTTTATATCGTGATAGCATTTTTGGCCATGTCGTCCAACAAGTATTATCAAATTATCAATTAATGTACAAAAGCAACTTATTATGCAGCTCAACATTTTCTGTGACTGTTAAATCACATATTATAGCATATAAAATTGCATGTAAAGTATTAACATGTGAATACATTGTTAATGCTATGGTATATCTACCATATACATTAGATAGATCAATCTATTATCTGTATATCTCTATAACAATGTATTCTAGAAGCCCACATGTGTTGTATTAAAGTTTTTATCTGCAAAGTAGGCTAATCATTACCTATAGTTGTCAAATGGAGAGATGCAAAAGTTGCAGAAAATCGATAGGAGTACCTCAAACTCATACACCAATACATTTCAATTCTGCAAATCTGTGACCCTAATGTAAAGAAAAGGTTCACCCCACAATTTACCACTGTGTCGTGTGGTGTCCTACCTTGGTCTGCTGTGCAAAGGTTTTAGGTGTGGAAAGATGCTATGAAGTAAGAATGCTTTCAAAAATCCACATATTAACATATTATATTTATCACTTAACAATATGCAAAGTGAGTGAACACAAGAAAAATCTAAATAAAATACATTTTTGGTGTGACTACTCTTTGCCTTCAAAACATCATCAATTCAAGGTACACTAGCACACACCTTTTGAAGGAACTCTGCAGGTAGGTTGGCTCAAAGATCTTGGAGAGCTATACCCAACGTTCTACTGTCGATTTGTGCAGCCTCAGTTGCTTCTCCCTCTTCATGTAATCCCAGACAGACTTGTTGAAATGTTGATATCAGGGCTCTGCCTGTAGGCACTCATTCTTGTACCGCTCTCCAGCCCTTCTGTGAACAAACTGCCTTTCGCTATAGCCAGATACTTTTGACTCATCAGTCCAGAGCGTCTGTTGTCATTTTTCTGCACTCCTGTTCCACTGTTTCCGTGCACAGTTGAGTGCCTTGTTTCCATGTTTGAGGTATGACTTATTTGACTGCAAGACATGTCTGCCTGGGAGAGACCTTGCTGATGTACTACCTTGTATCTTGTTGCTGTGCACATTCTTGCCCTGCTGTATGACTTTTGATAGTGGACTGTCTTCAGCAACGTCACATTGTTAGCTGAGTTTGGCTGTTCACCAGTTGTATTTCTCCTACACAGCGGTTTCTGTTACAGTTAATGATTGTGTTTTAAACTACATATGTAACATATTGAATTTATGATCATTGGTACCTGTTTGGTATAACTGATTAATCATGGCAGTATGCCTACAAAATCCCTGACTGTGTGCAAGTAAACCCAAAATAAATGATGACGTTTTGAAGGCCATGGGTGGTCACACCAAATATTTGATTTAGACTTTTCTTTTGTTCATTTACTTTGTATTTTGTTAATTGATAAACATAATCTGTTAACTGTTAAATAAAATAAATGTAATTAAAATAAAGAAATTCCAGTAAGTACATTTAATTACACCAAATTAATTCAATTGAATCATGAAATCAATTCAATTTAATAAATAACAATAATAAATAACACATTACATTTATTAATTTATAAATGAATACAGTTCTGCTGCTTTATGCTTCTATTCCACTAGAATTCAAAGACAAATACTGTACACTTTACTAGTTACTACTTATTTTGAATACACAACTTTAAGTTGTCACAAAGTATTTTAACAATGTCGTTTACTACTTTTACTTAATCAAAAAAATTTGAGTACTTCTTCCACCACTGTATGTATGCATGTGCTTATGTGTATATATGTATATGTGTGTGAGTTAGTAAAATATCTGATCTTGTTTTCAACCTTGTAGGTTGCAGACAATAGCAACAACAACAAATGCTCTGATGTTCGTGGACCTAAGGACAGGAAGACACATACACATGGATCAAGTACAAAAAATAAATAGGCAGTACACACACTATCCTTTATGTGGTGTGTAGAGCAGCACACATTTGCTTTCAGTAATCTCTGGAGTTGTGTAAAAACACTGTTTTTCCAATTTGGTCAGTTTGAAGCAATAAACATCATTATTGAAAACCTTGTTTTGTTTGTTAGATTAAGATTAACATGATTTATTCCATGTCTTTACATTTTACCACAAAACAGAAATAACTTTTTTTTTGATAAATCTCCCAAGTTGTAAATGGCAAATATTAAACATACATGCTTTCTGTATATTGTTTGTTATTATAATCAGAAGTTAAGAACAACTGTTAAGTATTTTTTTACATTAATTGTTATGGCTTTATTGTTCTCAAACTCCAATAATGTTGTATACATAAAAATACGACCACACAAGGGTTTAAAACACTGGATTGAAAACTGATATTGTTTTCAAATTAAAATATGTTTTCACATACATCCATTTTCTTTCATATTTCTAAATATTTTTGAGGTTGAGATAAAAAATTATACACGAAAACATAACATTATGAATTGTGGACGTAACTATATTTTAATGAGTTCAATGTAATCTCATCCTGTTTTTATGTTGAAGTCCGCGTTAATTCATATCTGTTATATGCATTTGTTCCAAAGCATAAATATTTAATGTTAATTTATACACCCTGTATATGTGTTGTAATTTCATTATTAATTTCAATCTACTTTCTAGTGTTGTATGCAATCTGCACAGATAATTTGTCTTAATCTTTGGCTTTATTCTGCTGCTGCAACAATGCAACTTCCTCAGCTTACAGCATCACCTCATCATGAGAATTTTCCTTCACTGTTTACAGAAAACATGGCTTTAAACCTTTGAGATGTCCATTTGTAATACCAAACATATTCCAAGGTCCTTATAGACACTTTCATTGTGCATGACGCATCCAAAAACATCTCTCTCACCAAGTTTAGCGCCTGGCAATGATAGATAAAAACTTACCCTACCAGCAGGTGTCGCTGGAGCCCCATAATTCTTACTTTGAGGTGCCAATTGCAATGTTCTCAACCAATCTCGACCTGAACACAATCAATAGGTAACCTGTCTATTGATTCAAGATCCAGGTGCAGAGTCATTGCACAAAAGGTTTAAGGAATTGTAAGGTTTTTTAATTAGATCCAGATGTGACTATTTACAATTACAAAGAAAACTGTCAGTCCGTACAATTCCACATTCAATTAAAAATGAACTTAGTTTTACAGAAAAGGCTTCATATTTCATATTCCCATTCTTGTAGCATTTAATCATTAACTAATATTCTGTGCTTAAAAAAATAGCAACCTATAATACTTTTATATTTAAAATTTCTTTTCAAATGAAAGGAAGACAAGATATACACAAGCATCAGTTAAACCTATCTCAACCTGTACACAGCATAGAGAACCCTGTAAGCTACTGGCCAAACAACAATACAAGATAAAACACATCTGTAGTTTCAAAAGATTCCAGCCAAAATGACTCCCTGTTGACCGTTTATATTTTTTCTGATTTTTTGGATAATTCCCTGATCTACACTCTCAGCAACTTACATTTATCTCTTAGTATAGACTCTACTAGCATGACCTTATTCGAAATGGCTACAGAATGCATTGCATGTTTGATCTTTAAAGGGAAGTACAAAAACTCATAAAAAAGTATAAATGAAGAGAGATTATCCAGATCCAATGGCATTGGATTCTGTGTTGGCTCATGCAGAAATCAGTAATATGAAAACCAGTATCCTATGGCCACTTCACATCACAACCATAAATACAGGCAAGCCAAATTTTAAAAAAAAGGCTCAAATAAAAGCTGTCACTACCCATGTGATCAAATAACAATATAAAATATCTTGTGCATTACAGAATATTTTGTAATTAGATCGTTCCAAGTTTCATTCTAAGGTATAATAGCATTCTGTACACAATTTATATAAAACATACACAATATCCCAGAGATGTCCAGTCCTATAACAGAATATCCCAGTCTTCATCCTACAGCCCGCTCTTGCAGCAGTCGTTTGTCTCTATTATCTATTATTACTGTGTGGAGTATTATAAGTCATCATCATTATTATTACTATTATTATTATCGTATGTTATTCCGTTAACAAGATGAATTAGCTTTTCCATATACAGTAAAGAAGAAAAAGGCAACACAGAATGAGGCCGCATTAAAGGTTGTAACTAGATCCAAGTCCCTGAGGGGTACCACATAACAGCAGACTGAGAGTAAGCCCTGTAGGTCCTCTGCCACTTTTCCACTTCATTGGCACGTGGTTCCCCCTGTCGTCCGGGAGAAATACTGCATCTGGTCCTCACCCACCACCATCACCACCTTGGCTTAGTGAAAGCAATGTAGAGGTAGGGCGATGGAGGGCAAGCGAGAAGCATTCTTGTTTTGAGTCGGTTCCAGGGTTTCCCTGATAATCTGTACATTACATTCGGGAAGGGTAAAAGGGCGATCTGTCTGCATAGAGAGCAGTTTCTTGCCACACAGATATCTTAAGTGCTTCATTATCCGTGAAGAGGGGAGATGCTAAGGCCGATGAAACCTAAACAAAACAAAGAGATGAAGAAGTTACAGTTACAGTGTTACCACTTAGGGTTTTCAGGAACAGCCATTCAACGTATTTATTAACAAGTATTAATTTTTGGGCTTTTTGCCTTTATTTGACAGAGACATCTGTCAAATAAAGTACATGGTGATCACAATCTTCCAAGTGAGCCAGCAGCGACCCCAATGTATCTACATTCTATAAATACTACTATACAGTAGTTTCCATTGTTAATTGGCGGAGTCCACCATTCCCGTGCTGGATTCAATTTGCCTTCACATTCAGGAGGGATCCACAGGAAACTAATAAAGCGTTACTCTTTTTAATGTTACCTCACTGCTATCAGCCTCACTGTTTATGTGTATCAGAGCTGCAATAAGTTACTGCTAACGCAAACCCAACATTTCTGCTGCTGCTTCACATTAAATGGGTTTAGGTGAAACACGACGTGGGTTTTATTGTGAAGCAGTCACAGGCAACACAATGTATGTGTCACAGAGGTTAGCACTCACCGCAATCCTTGGTCAAAGAAGCGGCGACAAAACAAGACGTAAGTCATTTTCTGTATTTCGGTGGTTTTAAAACTTTGCAGCGAGAAATGGGACAAGAAGAAACAGCCACAGTGAGCTGAATGTCAAGAGTTACAGGCTGCCCACCTCCTTCTTGGCAAGATAATCAACTTCTTTTACTTTGTGTGGAAAAAGGCCAATTATCAACTAAAAACATGACTTCATTTTGTTGTGCAGTAAACAGATACACTAGCTGCTCTTCTGTTGCACTTAAAGTAGCTGCACTCAAGATTATTTGCTGTACTATTACATCGTACTTGCTGTTACCACGGTAACCATGGGCAATGCAACCTGATATCTGAAGGATTAAAATGCCAAGATCCAACAGATAAAAGGTATACCTACCTTGTGTAGATTCTGCTCTCTTCATGAACCTCCATTTCAGTGCTCTTGTAATCGTTGAGCTCCTTCCGGATGGCCGCCTAGATGAAAAAAACAGGAAAGAGATTAGTTCAATGTGAACGTAAAAGAAAACATGTGCTAAACATTACACTTTATGTTAATTTTATGTGAAACACGGGGAGATTTGTTGGGTCTTTTCAATGCTCGCTGGAAACGAGCAAGGTGCATAGTGTGTACCTTGTCAGCAGGAGTCAGCTTGGTCCACGGTTTCTCTGCTCTCCGATCATAATCTTGGGCATCGGTGACTTCCACATACTCGTGGAACCGCAGGATTTTTCTTGCCTGTAGTTCTGCAACTGTGGGTCTTTGACTCAGCTAAAACAGAATTTTTGTGTTTTTGTTTAATATCCAGCAAATACATGATCAGACGCTTGTCTGTTGTGTGCAGCCTCACCTTTCTGGTCAGCCGCCGCTTGATCTCTCTAACCTCAGCTTGTCTGTCAGCCTGATTTCTGGCTGAAATAAAAAAGAGACAGCTTTATTTAGACACTGCATGAAAGCCCGGCTTGATGTTCACTGAAGGTAGAGTAACAGCAGTTTCCAGAATTAGACGTCTGAACTGTAATCCATGTTTCAAACAGTCTTTTCAAGTTTACATTCTTGCTATTACTGCAGGTATAAAACATTATTATTTTGCACATAGGTAAGACCTGGCTCGAAAGTGTGGCTTTATTTGGGTAAACAAGCGTAAGCTATTGACAAATCATCAGTCTGAATTGAGGTAATGTTTGTTAAAGCTTCCGAAAAATGTGTCCAAACAAGTCAAAAAGACAAATCAGAATCCCTTATTTTAGTGAAGACATTATAAGCTTCAGTAATGAATGACAAAGGTGAAAAGGAAAGAAAGGCTTGATACTAACGCTGAAGGATGTTTCTTTGCTCGAGTTCCTCAGCAGTGGGTCTCTGGCTAAGTCGCCTGAAGTGGGGAAAAAAAAAAGAGCAGGACTATTTTTACACAGTTTCACCACTTTGTCATTCAGGCAGTAAGTAGGACAAAGATCCAAGAAATGATCTCCTGATTTCTTCAGAAATGCACATTCACCCCTGTCAGTTAGGAGACAAAGGAAATGGAATATGCATGTAAGTATCATGACGTCTGTCTTTACCTTGTGAGTGCAGTGCCGATCTGTGTGCGGATGGCCTCCCACTGCTCCCTGCTCTGCCAGGTGAGGCCGGCCTGTCCTGGAGGCTGGTCGTCTCTGCTGCTCCTCTCCTGGGTAAACCTGTCCCTTTCTGGTGCACAGGGACGGCTGCTAAGCTTCAGAGCCAAGGTGTCCTTCCTCTTGACCCTGCTGGCCAGGGCACCTGGACAAAAGCCAAGCAGAGCAAGCAGAGACATGTTCAGATGGGAAGGAGCACGAAAACCATGCAAAGGATTTACAAAAGTCTTTTTTGTCTTTTCATAAAATATGGTTACGCTTACTAAGTGGGGGGCTCATCCTCCTCATCTTCATCTTTATAACGCACAGAGCCGTCTGAGTCGCTGTCCTGGCCATGCATGTCATGCTCTCCTTCCTCATCCTCTTCCTCCTCTTCTTCTTCCTCCTCCTCCTCACTGCTGTTTCCCCCTGGAATGACACAGACACCCGCGTCTCCGACGAAGCATCTGCGACTTCGCGGCTCCAGCTCTGGCTGAGGGATCTCCCCATCATACTCCTCCTCTTCCTCATCATCTTCCTCTTCTTCTTCTTCCTCCTCTGAGTAATCATCTTCAGATCTAATGGCAAGGGACAATAAATAAATATATATAAGCATTATGGATACAGATTAAGCAAGACTGACATGTTTTAAACTAGTTTCACCAGTTTAAAATGTATATATCCAACCGTCAATAGAACACAAATTAGCAGTAGTGATTTTGTCTTGACAGAATATCCCTGATTAACATATTTATTTCATCCTTAAATTATTATAAACTCACGGTTTTAGTGGTTGGATGCTGACAGGAAGGGGGCGACCACGATCTGATTGGTACTCTGGAGGGGTTTCGAAAAGCAGTGCGTGGGCACGTTGTGACCCGTCTGGATGCGGCTGAGCTGGGCCGGGACTGGACAGGGCTCGCTGGATCATGATATGCAGCGGGACAGGAGCTGGGCGCTGTGGAGACTCAATGGTCGGGCTCGGTGGGTCAAACAGCATCGGTATGGGCTGCGGCAGTGGGTGGGGGTAGGAGTGCTGATGATGGAGGTGGTGGCTGTGTATGTGTTGGCGGGGCGGAGACGGTGGTATGTGTGTTGGCAGGGGAGGGGAGGGAGGAGGGGGAGGCAGCTGGAAGCCCACAGTGAGGTTGCTGTGGTCCTCCAGAGAAAGCGGTGAGGGGCTGATGGGATGGCATGAAGCAGCGGAGTCCTCTGCGTTGCGCTTGGTGACGGGGGTGGTCCTCTTAGGAGGCATCGGTGGAGAGGGCTTGGCAGGCACAAGACTGGCACCGCCGGTGGCTTGGGTGAAGTCACCTGCAAATGGAAGAAACAAAACAGTTAACATACATTCATAAAGCAAAATAGCTACAGCTTAGGCCTGCGAGTGAGTTACAAGCAAGTGCTTTATTTTTCTATCAAGTTTGCTGCTGTGGCATGACTGCACATGCATCAGCTCTACATGTATGATGCACCCCACATGACAGAATACACATGAACAAATAGAAATACTGGGATTACATGTCTGACGGAGCAGTATTGCATACATACAGTATGTCACATCACAGGAACTGTGTCAACATGAATGCACACGCTGCCCTGACAAACCAGAGTGCAGCATGTGCCCCAGATCACAGAGGTGAAGAAGATACACACAGCCTATATGCTCTTCCAAACCTTGTTTATTGGTATCTTTTAAAGTGCAAAAAGCTCCTAAACAAAAAGCTCAAATGCAAACCCTCCAATTATCTGCATGCACATGAAAATATACATTTTCTATGTAATTCTTAAACAACTTTAAAGCCACATCAATGTTAAAAGCCATAGCCGTGCTGCTGAGGCATAAAAAGAGATGGCTGCCAGACTTGAAACATGCAGTAGACTAGACAGAACTGGATTATATCTTCCTCTCCAAATTAAGTTAAGCCCTTGTGTTAGAGCCCTTTCGCCCCTCCATTCATATCCACCCATCCATCCCAGTTGATCAGAAGCTGAGTGGATTAGTGTTATAAAATTCACTTGATGCATTGCAGGCCACAGCTGGAACGTGATAAAGGCTCTCCCTTATTCACATGCCGAATAAGTACAGCGTTAAACTGCTCATTCACACAGGAGAGCTGTCTTTCATACAGACAAAGCACCCAGCACACTCATTATCGGCTCATTATGTGCATGCGACTCTTATATTCCACATCCAAAGAGAAGCAATCAAGGCCACTCAACAAGTTATAGGCATTGGGGGAAAGTATGTTGGCAGCTAGAAAGGACGCGACACGATGAAGAACGCAGACTCTGAAAGGGTGGGGGGCATTCCAGACACGGGCACCATGGCCACAAAGATACTGGGGGGCATCCTTTTACCTGAGCGCAGGCCTCCGGCCCGCCGGCACAGGTAGACGGGCAGGGACAGGTAGACATCGTAGTCGCACTCTCGCTTCCAGCAGGACCAGTAGAGTGGAAGCTGAGCGTTCTCTCCCCCCTGCAGGGCGGAGACTAACAGGGAGGAGACGGAGGCCTTCAGCTGGAGTGTTTAATGTATGCAGGAACATGGTGGTACTGTGTAAGTTGTACAGATGGAGTGTACTATGAGGGAGAGGTGTTGTTGCCCTAAATGCTGATCATTCTGTCATTCAACCATCTTCTTAAAGTACTATTGTTCTTCCTTCTCTAAGGAATATAAATAGGCTTGTTTGTTTCCTTAGCTTAGCTAAATAATCAGGGGGAAACAGCTGATAGACAACACCTGTCTATCAGCTCTCAGTATCTTGTTTAATGCATTAAAAAAAACTTCAAGAGATGATTTAACCATCTCCAGGCTGTCGCTTCACATTTAACAGAAAGATATAACAGTGGTATTAATTTTCTCATTTAACTTCGGAATGTGGATTTCCAAAAAAGGTTAAACTATTACTTCATGGACAAGTTTTTTAAAATGTCAGATGCAACTGAAAAAGTGCACGCACACATACACACACAATCAGGGGCCTCATTTATAAACGTTTGACCCTTGCATACGCACATAAGCTGGTGTCTCTAATGTATTGAACTACAACTGCTTGCAAAAAACAGATTCTTAAAACCATTCTTAAAATTAATTACCAAACACCTGTTTGATAGATAATCTGGAGTGCACAAACCAAAAAACATGATTTAAGATAAACACTGATTTTTGACAAAGAACTCCTCAAATAAGTTTAATCGTGAATCCTATTTCATTTGATCTGTAATTAATACTGGCGTGCTATGAAATTTATACTCAGAAATAAGAACAGTATGACAAATTACATTTAAACTGACAATTTTTTCGATGCCTTAGTCGAGCAAACGCGAGTGCATAGTTTCATTGCATGTTAGTTGCCCTATCCCCAGGCATTTGATCCCAACGCCGTGCTCAAGTGTGTGGATGTGATGCATTGCTTGTGTAAAAAAACCCCAACAAAAACAGAGTATGGAAAAATATAACACTATTTATTAAGTAGATCTTCCAGTGTACAGTTTCTGTCACATAAGACAAGTCATATTTTTTTAACTCCTCGGCAGCCTCATTAATTGAGTCAATGGGAGTCTCTTTGCATTTGCAGGACTACATCTACACGGCCGCTCGAGGGTTGAGACGCAGGAGGTGCTGTGGGGACGTCAGGGCTCGGAGCACTCAGCTTCTGCTCAGCTGCAGCAACAACGACCCCGCTTGAACACGCAGACACTAATAACAATAGAAAAGGTCTCATTTGTTTGTGTAAATAAATGTTTAAACACAACTTGCATTTCATTTATGTTTATTCTAACGAGGGAATACAAAATATATATACCTGGATCATCCAGTGCGTCTTGTATATCTGGGTGTCCTTCTACCTTAGTCGCTACTCAGGAGGGATTCTCATTCTTGCAGGTCACTCATCAAGGGGGTCAAGGTCCGTTTGAGCTCCCCTTTCCTCTGGTGTTTAAACACTGTTTGTGTGCGTTTTTTCCACCAAACGATATCTTCTCTCCTGCTTCAATCTCCCCAACAACAACTTCAACTTCACTCTAGGTTAAATTTATTTTATCTCTGTCAGAATTCACCGTCGTTGTCTTCATGCACTCAGTAATAATTAATGGCGTTTCGCTGACTATTTATTGGCAACTACGGACGATAAAAGGGTTGGACAAGAAGCTCGCTCACGAGCATCAACTTTCAGGTTAATTTAAAAAGGGAAGTCAGCGTGTGATAAATCGGAATTTGCATCCGTATCCAACCTTTTGACAAGAATCCAACGCACAGTTTTATAAACGAGGCCCCAGATCTGCTGATAAGATTAAAAAGAATCCAAGATGGCCTTGCCCAAGTGGGAATTAAGGCAAGATCCCAGATGAGACAAAAGCCACAGTAAACAACAACAACAACAACAACCAGTACACTGCATCTGTGCGAGCAGCGTCCCACAGCCACAAGAGTCCCAGTTATCTTCAGAGTGTAAAATGCTGGGGAAAAGTCACAGCAAAAATAGTCCAGGCGTAATAAGTAATTAGCTGGGGAAAAGCTGCTCAAGCTGTTCAGATAACATCATTACCGGGATGTGTGTATGTGATAGTATATGTCTGCGTGCTGTGTTGAAGTCTTCTCTTTGCCATCAGTTGTGCACTGACTCGTAAAAGTGCATATTGTATTCGCCAGAGGGAAAACTCCATGCTAACTGAGCAGACATTTGAGTGTTCATAAAGTACATTTTGTGTCTGTTGATGTGGGCTACGTGTGATCTTGTTGATACCCTCCATCATCACCTGTTAACAGGAACCCTCACAGTTCAAGCAGAACTTACCCAGCATGGTGGCGTTGCCCCTGTTCACAGGCTTGGGTGGGGGCACAGGTGGCTGCTTGGTGCCCTGAGATGTGGAGGTTGGCGCTACAGATGAAGACTGCTGCATGGACGCACCCGCAGACGAGATGGACCGAACAGGTTTGGGGGCGGAAGGAGAGGGGTACTGGGTCGTGGGGTGGTTGGACGGGGTGCGAGGTGGACCCTTGCAGCCAGGTTCAGGGGTGGAGCTCATCAGCCATTTTGGAGGCATGACGGACTGTTTAGGTGGCAGAGGTTCACGCAGGGTGTCCCGCAGGGCTTCTGGGTCAGGGACAAAATGGCTGTCTGACTCTGTGAAAACACAGAACAGTGACAACATGTGATATAATAAAAGTTCATTCCATCAAAATACAGTGCTCCATTCAACTGAGATTGAGACATTTTAACACAATTCCAGTAACACTTTAAAATCTGTGTCCCACTGGTGCAGTCTTTTAAAAAGTGTACTTTTATCTTTTTCATTATTGAATTAGAAATATCCAATTATGAAATACATCTCTAACGAGTCTATAAATGTTTCAGTTGAGGGAATTAGCACTGAGCCATTTTCTGCTGCTTCGCCACTCAAAGCGCTCTCTATGATAGCACTTGTTTGGGAATTGCATTATCTAGGGATCAGCTGTGAAGATAAACAGAGTAGGCGGTTGCAATTACCACCAAGACCCCACCTCCCCCTGCCCACCCCAATGCAGCCTCCGAGCGGTGCTGCCAATGCTGCTGCTGCTGCTGCTGTTGCTCCCACGCCATTCCTCAAAGCTGCAGCTCTGAAGTTCAGGGCTATTTATTTACAGATACGCTTTTATCACTGTGACGTCATGCAACCAAAGAGGAAATAATCCAGAGGAAAAGGAGGAAGTGAGCATGAAGAACAGAGATGAGAGAGAAAAGGAGGACAGAAAGCAGGAGATGTGATAAAGATAGAAAGAGAGTGGGAGAAGGAGAGACAGAAGCAGAATCAGAGAGAGAAAGAAAGAAAAAAAGGAAAATGCAAGGTGAGACAGAGGAAAGAGCCGAGCAGGGACACACAAAGCAAATCTGTCGATAGAAAGACTTCAGTCTTTTCTAATGGTAGATCTGTATTCGCGCTTTCAATAGGATTACGTTATCTATATTCTGTTGATGTAACCTAAGTTTCACAAGTGGATCATTTAGCTTTCCTCTCATCTTAATGACATACTTTTGTACCTGTGTCAGATAAGTGATAACTGGTCAACTGAGATCTAAAAACAGCCGAAAACACCATTATTTCTCAAAGCGTAATGTTTCAGTAAAATCAATTAGCTGTAGCTCTTCACCAATTATCACTGAGCTGACAGTGTTAGCGTTAAAGGGCAATAATGGGTATAGTGATCGTGCCACATTAATTAGGAGAGGAGAAGAGAGGACAAGCTATTCCCTCAAGTTCCTGAATAAGAAGCGGAGCTGGAGCAGGGCCCCTGGGAGCCGACAGGAGCCTGTCTATATCTGGGAGGACAAGCATATAAGCAGGAGAGCAACAGCAAGAGGGAGAATAAAAAAAAAATCTATCGCCTGCCAGTTCTTCAAACATGTACGACTTTCTCATAGTGAGGAGAACTCAGCAGGGATCTTATGATTACAGCTTTTCAAAATCTCAGATGGCAGAAGGAAAAATGCTGGAAATGACTCACCTCTGCGGGTCCTTCCCTCTTCAGCAGATGCATGCCGAGGGAGCGTAGGCTTCCAGTCCGTTTCCGCAGGCCGACTCCTCCTGCCGTCCTCCGATGGGGCCTTCTGCAGCCCGGGCCTCTTCTGCCCGTCGTCGGGATGAAGTCGGCCCCCGCGTCTGCCCTCCTCTATCTGGCCCTGCCAGACCATGTTAGGCTTCCACTCGCCCTCAACATGTGCTCGCGGCCCCATCCCTCCCCCTCTCCAGCCGTCTTCATGCAGTCCCCTAGAGGCTGGAGCTCCCCGCCGCTCTCCATCGGATGGAGAGCGGCCCCTGCGGTCGTCTGGCTGGGTGAGCCAGGCGGGGTTCATCCTAAAGTCCGACTCTGAGGGGGGTTTGCAAGGGCTCCTACCACCGCCCACGACTCCTCCACCTCCTCCAACCCCAGCGTTCACAGGCAGAGTGTGGCCGTTCTTCACGTAGGGCTGCTTCAGGGTTTGTGTATCTGCATCTGAAAAAGTCGGACAAACAAACATGAGTCCTTGATGAATGCACAGCTGTAACACATAAAAATGATAGCTAAATACTAAATACTAAATATTTATTCAAGTTAAATTATTAAACATGTTTTATACTGGCAATATCTTTGTTTGATATTGTAGAATACTTTGGTAGTTTATTCTAACTTCATTTTATTCTCCTTCTTACAACAGAAGTGATCAAATGATTTGTAACTTAATTATCAATTAATCATCATAAGTAGATCAACTGAAAATTTTACTATTTTTTGTGATTTAGTTTTTTTAAGTGGGTTTATTATTTATCAAGCAAAAATGCCAAATCTCTTCTGGATATAAGATCTAGTCATTGTCAAATAGACACCTTGGGCTTTGACATATTGACATTTGACATTTTATATAATGAGTAATTAATTGAAAAAATAATGAACAGATTAAATCAATAATGAAAGTCATCTTTAGCTGCAGCCCTGTTCCACAGTAAAAAAGGAAGGTGCCCTCAACCCAAGCCCTGTAGACAGAGTCTGTGTTTGTTGGTGTGATGAAGGAGCAGCTGTAGGTTTAATAAATGGGCTTCTGCAACAGCGGGGCCAGCATTGCGCTTGCACACACCCCTCTCAAAGCTATTTCGCTGCAGGGCACAATTCGTTCCACTTTCCCTCAGCTCTGGAGAGTGGCATGCCATTTTAAACAGATATTACATTACTTTGAAAAAACAGCAAGGTGAAAGTAAATTTGCCTTTTTAAAATATGTCTCAGACACCTGCTGGTTAGGAGGACAGTTGTTCCTGCCATAGCGTACTGATGACTTAACTGTACTGTCTGTGGGGGTGTGATAGCCTCGGGGCCACTGCTGTCAGATACAGACACCGTTATGCAGACAGATCAAATGAATCACAGGAGCACTCTTACCGTTGTCCGGGACCTCCTTCAGCACTCCCTGTTCTATAAGCTCCTGCCGCGTACGCCTCGTCGACATCTTTCTCTCCAGCTCTGCCGTCAATAAGCAGAATTTACGTTACACACAAGATCTCCACGAGGAAACACTATTGCAGTAAAAACCTGTCACATTTGGCATGTGACCTCATAATACAAAGATTGAAGTTTAGAGCGCCACAGTCAACAGGATGTCTTGTTTGCAGCCTATTGTCTTTTAGGAGAAGGTACAAACACAGTGAGTTCACACCACAAACCTTCTGACGTTTCCTTGAACTTCTCGCTGCTTTTCTTCTTCCGCCACTTCCACGGCTTGAAGATCTTGCCAAGGGTAGAGAACTTGCCCTTCCGCTTTGGGGTGCTGCCGCCCGTGCTGCCCCCCTCTCCCACCAAAGTGCTGTGGTGCTGCTCAGCTTCATCATCTAAAATAAAAACCACAATTAAATATAAATAAACACTTTGAACAACATTTGTGCAAGACACAGATGATAAGAGTATAGAATCTTTCTATTCTAACTGAGCTCATCTGCTGCCTGTTTAAAGAGGGCCGTGCTCATTACGGCTGTTATTATCTTTAGCTGCTAGTTCTCGGGGACTGAGTGTGCTTTGGCAGGGTGATGCTGAGAGCTCATGGACTCCTCCACATATCCACAGTTAACAAGAGAGGTCTGATGCTGGCGCTCAGCCAGGATTTCTCACTGTCAAGTGCTCACATTCCTTGGGAGGATGGAGACTGGTGCCTTATCAGCCTTTCAACCCTCACTGCCTCTATAGAGAAGAGAAGCTCACACATGAATGCAGTGATACATTAGCAGAAAAAAAAAACTGTCAGTTCGGACGCTATACATACAGCCAACAATCAAGTAGTGAAACATTTTAAAGAATGCCATTTGTTACAAGATGCCATTAAGGCTTAAAGTACTCCATGTAATGGAATTCTGCAGTCGTGGTTACATATTCTGTGTTACGTGATTGACAGGCCAACTGACAGGGTGCTGAGCTCAGAGAGAGTTTCAAACATTAGCTCTTTCAAGGCTGCAGCTGCTGTACTCAGCAGACATAATGTTTACCAGTGGAGAGAGAATAGGGTCCCATTTAAAACATCCAGGCGCATGCACACACACGCAGGAAGTCTCGAAGACAATAATGCCTTGCAGTCTGATTCCCACAACAATTATGCTCTCACACAATACCTATAATACTGATGGGGCGTACTTAGCAGTCCAATAAAGAACATATTAACAACAATAATATCATCCCTGAGTGAAAACTGACTCTTCGTTTGACACACACAGCAGGGACGTCAGGGTTAGCTACGGACCAGCGCCCCTGGAGCTGGCAGGGTTTCAGTATCTTGCTTGGGGACATTTTAGCACGGTGGATGGTTGCTGACACAGGTTTCAAACTCACTTTTTGCAGCTGAAGGACAGGGTCTTTAACCGCTACTCCACACGGCTACCTCAATGCTGCTGGCAGGGTAAAATTTGAACTGAATGCTTACACAGTGTTTAAAAGCCTGACAGTCGGAAAATCTTCCAAAAGTGTTCAAATCAGAGCTGTCCAGATTTGTGCACTACTGCCGATTTAAAAATTAGGCTTCGCTGTTATCCTGAAAAGTTAGATTATTGACAAGCCTTTAAAACAACAGACACTAGTACCTAATACCTGGAAGAGGGGTGTTGAGCGTCCAGCTTCCGTGGTGGTGGGACTTGAAACAGCATGCCATGGGAAAGCACGGAGCATTCAGCAACCCCAAAATCAACTGTCCTGTATGTGTCCCACCAGAATATGCCAGAAAGACAAGTTGCAGAGAGCTCTTTGAAACTACAGCAGAGAGGGTCCGGGTTCAAGGGACATGTCCGCACCATGGAAATCCAGCTTATCTTGGCGTGGTAGAAATCTGAGGATTCAGACCAGCTGCCATAACATCCAGATTAAGCATTGCTTAAGGCAGCTTCCCCGTGAACCAGAACTAAGGTTTTCACACAGCAGACTGCTCTGTCAGAGAAGCCCCTGACACAGTGGCTCAGCTGAACCCAGTGAAGCAGGATAAGAGCTGCCTGTGCCAGGCCTGCACACTCCAAAGCACTGCAGAGAGATGACAATCGCAGAGGACTCAGCCCATGCAGCAGACCCCTTTTCGAAAAAGATGACTGACCATATCCTTAGCAGACGTGTCCATTAGTCAGCGATGCTAGATCATAAAGTGTTTCAATCCACCAGCACCAAAAATCAAAAAGACAAAAAATACAGTATATCCAACTCAATTATCACATCCAAGAGATGTGTGCATCCACTCAAAATTATTCTTCACAGATACAGAGAAAAACTATCCAACATGCCATTGTCTCAACTGTAAGTGTGAGAAGACATCCGTTGTGTGGTGGCACTTGAAGCTGTGTGTGACTGTGGGTCTGGGAATGGGAGTAAAGGCTAAAAAAAGAGCTACAAAGACAGAAAAAGTACAGGAATTATGGGGGGGTGGGGGGGGGCTGGAAACACAGGGAGGAAACGGCACTCCACCCTGATTCTGTGACCGAGAACAAAGACAACCTCTTCCCCTCACATTCAATAACACATCCACTGTACTGCTCATGGAAACAGTGCTGCAAGGTTCAACACTGTGATACCAGTAAAACTAATTCATTTTCCAACTGTTAACACATCTAGACGCTACAAAACATATTTCCATTCAGAACAAGGCCAGAACCAGAATTCTTATAGCCATGCTTTGTAATCACCAGCTCTGCCAAGATAAGGCATACCAGTCAGGAAACATGGGGGTTGGTGACACTGGGTGTATGCGTGCGTGCGTGCATGTGTGTGTGTTCCTCTGACGTACCCCTATCCTGAAGCCACACCTACCACTCTCTGAGACATCTACCAGAGAGGCCAGATTTCCCTCTGACCTCATGATTCAATGAGTAACGGCAGGCCTGGTCAGGTGAGCATGTGCTTAAAGGATATTGTTGTTTTAAAAGGACCCGCCCTTTAACCGATCTGCTAGTCAAGCCATCCTGATCACTTACATAAGACGCCCCCTTCCATGGAGTGCAACGGTTGGGAAATACCTCCAACCTCATTATAACCCCATCCCTTGCCAAGCCAGATTATAAATTTTAATCTACTTAATTGAGAGCACAAAGAGGTTATAATCACGGTGCTTGGTTCTTGTGGAATCTTGTGTAGCCTTCAATCATTGAACCATTTAAACCCCAAGATAATAGTAGCAGTAAGTCAAATAAATACCATTAGGGCGTGCTGTTTAAGGTAAGAAATATTAGGTAAGATTAATTTGGTCTGGAGATTTAAACTGCAACCATCAAAGGGGGAAATTTAGGAAGTGATCTAAAACTATGTAAAACCTTTCACAGTCAAACACAACCTCCATTTCCAGTAACCCCATAATAACACTGAAATAACTGTCTTGTGCACTCTAACATAAAAAATAAGTGCGCAACACATGCATGAGTGTGTAAAAACACAGCTGAGATTCATCCACATGATCCCAGTGATTTAACATTCCTTGTGGTGAAAAGTGAAGGGAGGGGGGCAGAGAGAGAGGACACTGCACAAAGTTGATTATACAATCTCCAACACTCATCTCTCCTCTATGCTTCGACTCAATGACAACCTTAAGAATAGTAAACTAATTGCATGCTGTGTATGTTGCTGTTGAGGAATGCATAAATGTGGAAAGTACAAACTGAGTTCATGAGTGAGTCCAGAAACTCACCGCCATTGTTGTGTTGTTGTTGGTCCTGAGCTGGGGTCTCAACACGAAGGCTCTGTCCCATGATCCAGCCCCTGAGGGGCCTCTACCTGTCTTGCACCCAGAAACGTGTGCACTACACCCCTGGACAGATCAGCAGCTGCACCTGCCTTCCTGCTTCTTCAACAAAGTCCCACTGGTCTCTTCAGTCTCATGTCTTTTCTTCTTCTCTGCGTTTCTCTCCTCTACGCCTTTCAGTTCAGTCCTTCCCCCGTGCCTCCCTCTTGCAATCTCCTTAAGACCTTCCCTCCCTCCAGGAGTTGGACTCCCTCTCCCCTTCACTCACTGACCCTCCCTCCTTGGCTCACAGCACAGGTCAGCATTCACTGAAAGATGCCTACCATTCCTGGGAGAAGGACGAGTTATGTTTTCAATTTGATGAGTGTGGTGCGGTATGTGGTGCAATGTGTACATCCAATAATGTATGTACAATGTAATGCGTGCTATGTGGTGCAGTGGGTCTCAAGAGAACAAGGACATGCATGATCCCGACACTCTAATCCAGGCCAAACAATAAAAAAGATTTAACCAACGCAGGGAGAAAAAAAAAAACTAGACTTAAAACCTCAGAGCTCAAACCACATTGTGTGCCCTGAAAACAATCCTCTGCCTCACACACTGGTGTCAGTATTTTCTTGCCTTCCTAGCACTGAGATGACAAGGAGAACAGAAGACCACGGTAGAGACTGTATCTGCATAAGCCTTTCTTAATTAGCAATGCGTCTTACCTGGCAAACAAAAATTTAGTCTGCATGTGAAGGATGGAGTGAACAAAAATTGGAGCAATTTAAATCAATGCCCTCAATCAGGACAAGATCAGAGACTTTTTGTGGGAGTTGAGTTAAGGCCAAGTGTGTCTGAGATGCTGCTCCCTTTTAACATTTGAACATGAACAACAGAGAAGAATCCCAGCAGAATTACAGCTGCTACTACGACGCTGAACTTGTTAAAAGGTGGAATGAAGGATCATTGGCCGATCTGACCAATAGGAAGATCAACATGCTGCTGTTTCTATGTCCATCACTGATGGTGATATTAAGCTACTACTACTGTTGTTCAGTACTACAGGGGGGTGTTTATCATGCTGCTCACCTCTCTTAATGCCTCCAGACACCTTTTCATGCACATCTCCAAGTCTCTTATCGCAATTTCAACAGTCTTGGGAGCATTAGCATGACTTTGAAACATGTTTGCCAAGGAGAGCTGCCCTATTTGGGGCTTGAATATAGAGAAGCAGAGCAGGGAAGAAAGAGACTGCTTTCTCTTAACTACAAGAAAAAAGGGGAGTGCGGACTGGACCTCCTGAATTAACGCTTTGACTCCTTTTGAGGTTTGTGTGTCTTCAGAAAACCTTGTCCGACTGCCCCTCAGAGGAATCCAGAGCATTGAGCTGTGTCACTATGTCTGGACTGATCAGAGTTTTCTGAGCGCTTTGGCTGCATCTCGAGCGGTTTCTAAAGATGGAGAGCTAGTGTGTTCGACAGCGTTCCTTTTCTCTCCCTGTGCCCCACATACAGCCTCCACACCGGGCCGGCTTCCAGAGAGAGCTGAGCCAATCCGCATGAGCCCAGAACCTGTTGGCCTGACCTGGATAACAGACTGGGCCAGGCCACTTCAGCAGGCGGGCAGGCAGACTGAGGTAGGTACACACATACACGTCCAAAATGGGCAGAGTATGACGTGCCCTGTGGATGGTGCTATAAAGCTGTGTCACTGCCGACAGTCCTGATAGAACATTTGTCTTTCTTGCTTTACATTTTTGCATACAGGATTTTATCTGCTTCTATAAGGGTGTTGTCTTTAATTGATGGCACAGCAAGAAAAAAAAGATAAACTGAAACAGCATCACAGGTATAAGGCCAGTAAGGACAGGAGAGAGAACTGGCAGTTATTTCCAAATGTTAGCATACTATTCAATGTCATTTTGGAAAATGGTCTTATTTGCTTTCTTGCCATGAGTTTGATGAGAAGATTGATACCACTCAAGCTCATCTTAGCACAACTAGGGGGGAAACAACTAGCATGGCTCTGTCTAAAGGTAAGATACCAGTGAGTTACTGCACCTGGCCAATTTAAAAAAATAAATAAATAAATCCAGCACATAACCCCTCCGCCCGTTAATTTTATGGATTAAGCAAATGAAATATAAGGTGTAAGGTAGTGAGTTTTAGAGGTGCTGGTAGGCAGAATTTGTCCACTTTGGACAGACGCAGATTAGCGGTTTCTCCGTGTATCCTGTTGGTCATTGTAGCTTCATGAAAGTTGTACAAGATTTTTTCATCCATCTTTTGATACGAAAGGTATTTTTCAAAATGTCAAACTATTCCTTTATTGAAAATTCAACACCTGTAGATATTTTTGTCTATTTTTGTATCTTGTATTGACTTTCGATTTTTGGATAGGGGGTGGGATTAAATTTTTTTTTTTCTTCTTCCTACTCCTTTATGAATATGTAATGGACATTGACAAGAGTTTAAAAATTCTTTGGCTGTAACTATTGTTAATTAATTTACTATTGCGTTATTCTAATCACTTTGATTCATTTACTTGATTTCATTTTGTTGGATGTTCTTTTTACATATATTCGAAATAAACAATAATAACGAGAATTGTGCAGGGCTTTTATTATGAAATGGCCACAGGAAGTCTAAAGTGAAAGAGCCCAGGAATGGCTATGTGTGTCCAGGCTTTTTGTGTATGGCAGATATAGTTTTACAAAAGGGAACTGGTGAATTGTAGAGCTACAGGTGGTGGTGAACCACCAACACACATAATCTAGATTAACACTTTCATTTCCTTCATAGCTGCTGCGATTACAAGAGAGGGAAGGGTCAGTGTCGCCATGAGAGCGTTTAAAAGCAGCTCAACTTAATACACAGCAACTTTATTATCAAAGTCAAACTTTAAAAGAAAAGGGTAACTACAACAATGACCCAACAGATATTCACTGAACCATCTCTTCAACACACACAACCATCTCTTCAACACACACAACCATCTCTTCAACACACACAACCATCTCTTCAACACACACAACCATCTCTTCAACACACACACACACACACACACACACACACACACACACACACACACACACACACACACACACACACACACACACACACACACACACACACACACACACACACACACACACACACACACACACACACACACACACACACACACACACACACACACACACACACACACACACACACACACACACCCCTGAAAGGACGAATTTTGGGAAGGGAAACTGATCCTCAATCAGGCCCTGAGGTTGGGATGATGTACGGTTGCACTCCTGAATGGCTCATAACGCGAGCACAGGCCAGACAGACCCCATAAACATAGTGGATGTACAGCTCTCTCCACAGCATTAACACTGTACTTCACAAACCACAACATGCATCTTGGTACTCACCACGATTTTCCATTACAGAGTTTGAGGCAGACCAATCAACGGTTCCTGAAAAACAGCAGTTTAACAGAGCATCAGCACCAGTTTAAGACGTGAGCTGAGACACACCAAGATAAACCGGTGGAGCAGGAGCAAGTTATTCGCTCTTACCTCAAACATTTTCTTGAAAGTGATGCTCCAAAAACCATCAACACTGTGGTCTTGGATTCATGAGACTCTTAAACGTTTTCATTAAAATTCCTTAAAAGCCCTAATTAACCCTTCCACTATAAAAGTATCTGAAGCATTTAACTCAGACTGATCTGGGAAAGAAAAACCCAGTAAAAACTTTTTAAACCATACATAGTTATTTAGCTGAAAAAAATCACATATTAATACAGTATAATAATTATTTTGTATAGATATGTTTTTACTTATCCATTAATCTAGTTATTTAAAATTGTCAGCATTGCTTTTAGAAATAGCTAGGACAGTATTGGTCATTAGCTGGTCATTCTGGCTGTTGTCATGGTGAACAGCTGAAATGTTTTGTTTTTTTCTCATCAACACAGAAAAAAAATCTCTGGGCTTTAGATTTTATTCTCTAAAAAGTACTGGAAAAGTACATTTTTAAATACATTTGGCACATATATCCCTATTAGGATGTGTGTAACATTGCAGCCCTTATAAATCACCATTGCATTATTTTTGTGAATTTGTGTAAATATAAAAAGGTAGAGACCTACACTATAGAAAGTCATGGGTGTGGTGGGGGTGGTTGAGGTCCTCAGCAGCAGTGTAGCAGTATTTTTTCAGGTCTCCAGCATGCTTGAGATGGCAGCTCCACCCATCTTATCCCCTCTGATAAAGAAAAGCAAAGAAGATTGGATTATAGCTAGTCATAAACAGAAAGCACAGAGAAGAAAGTAGCAGTGAAGGTGCCACATACCATCACTACAAAGAACACCAACATATTTAATCCAGAACGGGCCTGAGAAGTGTGAATGGACAACAAAGGCCCTTCCAGAGAGTCTTGAAAAAGAAGCACTCAGTGTGTCAGAACATCTCAGAACACACCGTTTGGTAAAACAGGATGTAGGTGGACTACTGCAGCCATCTATAAAAAGACAATGATGCTACAGTGATCCTCAGAACTGGATGACTGAAGTGTGAACCGACTTCTGTTACCGTCACGCTGATGGTAGTGTTAAAATCTCGTGGGAGAACAGTTTCCTGGCGTACACTCCAGCCTGTGGTTGTGTAAAAAGTCAAAACGCTCTCATCAAAACACTTCAATAATGTGATTAAACACTTTGCCGGCCAAGTGCATTACTTCATAACCACTAACTAACCTTTTTAAGTACCTGAAGTTGGCAATTTATGAATGCCAAAAATGGACTTAACAAACATGGTTTCTTAATTTTGGAAAAATAAAACACATAAATTGGCAAAGATGCTACTGTGATATTGAAAGGTGGCTAATCTAGAAAGATACACTAGAAAAGATCTGCACAGGGTTGCACCAGCTATGAGTAAGTTCTCTCCTAAGTTAGGGTGTAAAGTCGACAGTAAAGGCTTAGTAACTACTAGTTAGTTTGTAACTTAATCAGCTACTAAAATTGGTTGCACTACGATTACTTAGGCCAGAACATAACTAGTTTGGGCGGAAAGTCATGGTGGCCATCATAATGTTTACCATGAGCATTAGCTTTCTGGCGGAGCCACATAGCATCGTAGCACGTCTTAGTAAAGCTTGAAATATACTGTTAAATTAGGTCTATTTTAGATTACTGTGTTGTGAAATGAAATGAAATACATGAAAACATAATGCTATGTGGTGGAAAAGTGCTGTTTTTATTAGCATAAGTGAGTACAATTCTGTGACATTTTATGATCTACACCTACCCTGGAGGAATGTGTAACTATATAGTTATAACTTATCTCTGTGGTGCACTCGCTTTTAAAATTTAGTGATGCATAAAACACAACTTTGTAATAATTTACATTATAACTAGCCTAAGTCTGAACTTACACACAGCTGATGCAACACGCTGCACGTCCCAGAACTTTACTACTTTAGCTAAGCTTTGCAGTCTTCAATCAGTTTTCTGCCCCTACAGAGCATAGGGGCAGAGGGCAGCAGAGCAGCAAAATCAGAATCAACTGTGATTTAAGAGGAAGAGGGGAAAATCTGAGTTTGACATCATCAGACAGGGCTGTTATGAAGTGAATTTACTCTTGAACTGGAACTGTTAATGAAGAAACTGAGAAAATGAAAGGGCTTTACTTTCCTGCACCTGTTGCATACGCCCACCAACTTGCTGAGAAAATTTTTATGCAAACATGTCAAACACTTGCTGGTAGCATTTTCTACAATATGAAGATTTGGTGCTTTTCTTTGTAAAATGTGATCTAAACTTGTGTATTGGTTGGACAAAACAAGACATTTGAAGACCTCACCTTGGGCTGCGTGGGGAAAATAAATGACAGATAAGTCAATAATGAAAATGATCAGCTGCCGCCCTTGCTGAAACCATTAGTCAATTAATCGATAAAATGACAAAATTCAACTGGAAACAGTTTTATTGATCAATTGAACATTTTAGTTGTTGTTTCTCAAATGTGACAATCTGCTGCCTTTCAGTTTTTTACATCATTAAAAATGGGATATTTAAGACATTACCATTGGCTCTAGAGAATTGTCATGTAGATTTAACAGCATCATTATAAAATGGACTGCAAGTTGTTTATTCTTTGCTATAAAATAGCTGCAATACTATGAAAGCCACAGCGTTTGGGGCAAATCGAGAAAAACAAAACACAGATGCCGGTGTCGCATGAGAAACCAAAAAGCAAATAACATAAGAAGAAAAAAAAGAGCTCAGTGAAAAAAAAGTGAGTGTGACCCGAACTTCAACTAACTTCAACCCTAAAAGATACTGCAAAATTCCTTCAGTTCCTCTCTCAACATTGCTGCTGAATTTCACTGCAAAGTAATCCTTCTGGAGGTCTAATGGAGCTCCATATCTACTTACATTTCAGTGAATTACTGGTCTAACCAGATTGCAGCATCCTTGTCTTGCGGGCAAACATTACTTTCAACGAATGGCCAGATAAGAGCAAAGGCCTCTTTAGACTGTGTGATGGTGTCCAGGCCACAGAATGCCCTTTGACAAGACTATTATAGCAATCAATGATCAATGTCCTGCCATGTAGTAAGTAAAGCTCTGTCTGTGTGAGGCACACGTGTGGCCGTACGACAGTGTGATACCAATCAGAAACTCAGAAACGGTTTCCTCTCCTACCTTTCTAATTATATTCTGTATTTTTTTGCATTCTTCTACGTTCCTCTTACAGGCCAATTTAGTGGCAGGGTCAAAGGTGAACTTCCCTGTCAAAAGAAGAAGCATAAGTAACAGACATCAAACGGGCCAATAACCCTGCCTGAAACCACATAAAGTGGGCAGTAAAAAGCATCATACTTTTCGTAGTACAGCCGAACAAGCAGACTGGAGGAGAACCCTAACACCACTGAGAGGAGGCAGATGTATCCGTGGTCGGAGATGACATTTTTTACACTCCCGCCCAGCGCCACAGCCTTGGCTGGATGACTCAAAATAATCGAGCTGAGTGGTGAGCATTTTGCTCTATCCGGGGAAAGAGAATTTTTTTTTTTTTTTGGTTAAGGCAGTGAGGGGGTAGAGCTACCAACTACAACTACTCAGAGCATTTTCCACCATTTCAGCCACAGACTCATATGTTATGTATGCATAACACTAGCATGCAACACTGCATATCAAGTACAACATAGACGATTAAAAAAAAACAAAAAACAGAACTGGCTCGGGCAGATCCATTTCACCGTCATGCACTGCTGTTTCACTTGCTCTTTCTGTCAGAGCCAGTCTCAATCTGTGCCTATAAAAACGGGATGTTGATGGCCTAGTTCCCTTTCGAATTCTTAACCCTCTCTCTGCACTCTCTGCAGTACACAACAGATCAATATGAAAGCGTAAGTCTGTCCAAACTGTGCAGGACCGCTGTTGCTCACCCTCATGAAAGATATGGTATTTTCTCTGAAGCTTTCTGAAGGCTTTGACAGCCACCACAAGTCACTTCACAGTGTTGGGCAAACAGATCTAGGAAGACATCACACACATGACCAATTAGTGACATAAACACCCAACTGCAGCTTCAACATTCTGACAGAGGAGTAAATAAATGAGTCAAGAGTTACCTCCTCGCCTCATCACCTACTCCCACTCTACACAGTCAGTATGAACTACCTTGTTTAAAAAAATCCCATTACAAACCCACATAATTTGCCTGGATCATAGCTTGACGGGGGATAATACGAGCTGGGATTTTGTCCTCTTCCCAGCTTCAGTCCCTCCAACACACCAGGAATAGGAGCCACCACTCAGGTGTGTGAGAGTAGCTGTTACAGATCGCCTAGAAGTCGCAACTGTATAATTTTCTGTGGAGCGCACACACCCTTCACTGGCACGCTCTCCTAACGCTGATTTAATTACGATGGGAGCGGAAATGGCAGCAGCTGGCCGGGGTTATGCCATCTTTAAATAGCAGCGCGCTTCTCACTCCAGGGCTCGGGTTTTGGGCTCGAAAAGCCGCCAAGTCAGTGGAGGAAAATCATTCACTTCACACTCAAAACAGGCTCCCTAACAAGTAACACTCCTACAAAAAAAGATGAATGATTGAACACCAGCAGGTCCTGAGTCAGACGGACCGAGCAGTGGCATACTCACAGGCCTGCTCCAGAGAGGTATCAGCGATGGATGTGTAGATCAGGGAAAATTTAACAAAAAAAGAAAAAAACAGTTGTTTGGAAAGCAAAGTCAGACCTGCAGTGTTTCTTCTGCAGTATGTATCCGAGCAGCACAGTTTCCATACCCCTCTCCAAAATGGATGGACGAGGGTGTCTGTTCCCAATCCGGGCCGGGTGAGCGTCATCGCCAAGCCTGCCCCAGAAAAGCATCACTCACCACAGGGACCAGTGGCCCACTTTAAAAAATATCTTCTTTTTTTTTCTTTAAAGAAGGAGCCCAAAACGCTCCTCGCCTTTGCTAAACTTTTCTTCCTCAGTGTCCCCCCACCTGTGTGAAGACTGCACTGCAGGGGGGGGGCATCACTTGCCACAGTGCATCTTTAGTACAATTAAGGTAACAGATCGTACCAAGCAAGCATCAACACGGCACATATGTTTGCTCACTTTACATTCAGCATCTCCAAGAGCCAACCTTATCCACCTCTGCTCCCTGTCAGCTGCTGCCTGGTGGTGGAGGTGCTGAGAGCTCCGGAGGAATCTCAGGCACACATCCGTCTCAACTGTGGTCTAACCGAATCAATCAGGCCCGGCTGACATCTAAACCATCGTGGTTGCCTCTTTAATGGCCCATTAAGGGGCTTCCAATGGGAAGTGGAAAGAGCTCCAACACAAGCCATGAGGCAGCATTTTTTCCTCAGAAGCGCACATTAAATTCAGGAGCTATTATGGGCGGATGAAACCAGAGGAAATGCATGTTGCTGTATGGGAGAGGAGATGGAGGTTCAAGAGGGAGGTGGAGGCACCTGACCAGACTGTTAAGCTAAGAGGTCTAACTTCCATGTGCCAATTTTTTTTACTTGTTTCACATATATTAAATGTTAACATTCATTGGAATAAAGACTATCATTATTCACATGCACACACTTCTTGTTGAGAACGCACTCTACCACCAGTAGGTTTTTTGACAGGAAGTGTATTAGTCTGGTGTTAACTCTTGGATTGACACGTTGTTATCTGAATAAATAGCACTGTATGCTCCTGATGGCGTCCAATATCTTATAATGTCCTTGAACAACAAAACAATATCCACCCCCCCTCTCTGCTTGGTTGATAACACAAAAAATGAGTAAAATTAATGAAAAAAAAAGCTTTGCAGGGATACCTTCTCCCGGTTTGCACTTTAATATCAGAGTCATGCACGCGCATTATTCGCCTTGGAGATGAAACGGGCATCACGTCTCCCATCTTTGCCCGAACAAGCCATGTCCTAATTAGACCTAAATGAAGCGCTGCTTTCTAATTGTGTCGCCGAGATTAGCCTGACTATTACTTAACCGCTTTCTTACCCGAGGCAACATTCAAATTACCTGAGAGGTTGGCTCGGTCGATCGCGTGAAAAGCATCAGATTAAAGCAGCTGTTACTCCCGGCGCGTAAGTGCGCTGGAGGCTCTCTACGGCGACCCGCTGCCTCCCTCTCTGCGAGCGGATCTCGCGCCAGTGGACTCGAGATGCTGATGAGTGAACGGGTCAGAGCAGCCGCAGCAGGACCAAGCGGCAACTTCCGGGCGTGTATTTCAAAATAAAAGCAGCACTGAACGCATTGTGCGACGTTTTTCTTGTACAAAACACCACTAAATAAAGTAATTAAGGTAGGACTTGTTATGCGTGAATTTATTGTTGTTAGTTATGTTTGCTTTTTACATACATGCACTTGAAATAGATCAATTTGTCAACATTTTACATTAATAGCTAATTATTACTTTGAGGAAGAAGCTCTTGCATTAATATGTTTAAGGGTGTACAATCTTGCGCCTCCAAAGTGAAGCTACAATCTGCTTTGATTTGGAAACTGAGCTGTTTTCCGATTCAAGAAGCATCCCCTTTCTGACGAGAAGATAACATGCAAGGGGAGCGTTTCTGGAGGCCTATAAATGTTTCCCCCCACAACATGACGCGTCGTAATGGGGGGAAGAACGGCATACAGACCTTAAGGGCATCCCACTGTCAGTCATCCGACTACAAACATCGACGCACACTATCTACATCCCGCAGATTGAACGCATCCTTTGTTGAGCATGGACGCCGAGATCAGTGGAAAATGGAGATTCGGGTGGTGAAACAACAGCAGTGATTTCGGCGAAAAGAGAGCACAAAAACATTCACCCTAAGGCACCCGGGATATGCAGAAAAACGCTATACTGCATTGCGAACGTGCGATTTTCTAGCAATACCGGCTTGTTTTGTCCCCGGCCAAGTTGGAGCGCAACTTCGGTTATTGTCTCAGAGAAATCTTCTCTCTCACTGTTAGCTGTTTTGCTCCCGCAGGACCTCGGCACCCCCATTACCTCTCTCCTGATCAACCTTCTCCGCCTCCTCTTTTGAAATTAGTTTAAAATTAGCAACCCGGTCATTTCCTCACCTCACGCTTTCCTCCTCTTCCAGCGCCCGGTCCAAACATTTTACGCACTTAACCGGAAACCATCCCGAGCTGGGCATCTCGGTACCGGTAGTTCTCGGTGGAAGCTGCAGCTCCTCTGTGGCTGCTGCTAGCACTGCTCTTTTTTGTGTTGTGAAGACTTCAGTACCCACCAAGCATTGCATTGCATTGATCTGGGTGTGAAGGGAGGGGGTGGAGGAGCATTCCGTTATATTACCCAGCTTCCCACCGTGATAATGAAACACTACAATGCAGCGGCGTCCACTTTTCTCTTCCTGTACCCATACTTTTATTTATTAAATGGACACGGTTTCCACATGTATGACTATGCCTGAAACAGAACCTACTGTCATAATGTATGACAACAGGTGATATATGACATCAACCTCACACCCTAAATTACATGTATAATGGTAACCGCACTGGCTTACATAAAATGATATTACTATATCAAAAAGATTTGTTGTCAGTTATCTGTTGTGTTACATTTTAATCTAGTTTTATTATAAAGTGACTAATGCATTTAACACAACACATTCATTTGTTTAACTTTCTTGCCAGAAATCAATCTGGAAGATCATGTATCAGAGGTGAAACTCCGTTTTACAAAACAAAACTCCTCTGTTTCACTATCCATGGCAGCAATTATAAACTTTATACTTAGGCCTATTGATTTGCGTTTTAATTTCAAGTGCAGTTTATGCATTCTTAGGCTTACTATATTGAACAAATATGTTATATTTTATGTTGTCAAAGCTAGCATCAGGGGGCCCAATTCACAAATACGGTAAGTTATAATTCATGTTTTTCCAGTGGTGGAAACATTTTGAAATTTTGAAGTACTTGTACTTTAGTAGGCTACTTTCATTTACTTAATTAATTACTTAATGTCTCCACTCAAATTCAGAGGGAAATATTGTACTTTTTAGTGCACTACATTTATTGCATAACTATAGCTAATTTTGGTTAAGATAAGATTTTTTATTAGGGAAATTCAAGCTAGCTGTATATCAGCTAACATAATTAAAATTTGCCCCTCCTTTAATAGCTCCAACATTAAAGTAACCAGCAGAGACAAACAATTAAAAGGGAAAATCCTAAAACAAAACATATTATATTTTGCTATTATGTTGTTGTTGTATTTTTGGACAATATACTTAGTGTATCTACAAACATAAAATACTATTTCCTAAAACTGAGAATCAGAGAAAGCAACAAGTCAAACTAAAGTTATCAAATAAATGTAATGGAGTAAAAAGTACAAAATTCCCCTCTGAAATGTAGTAAAGTCTAAGTATAAAGTAGCAGAAAAAGTACCTCAAAATACACTTCGTTACTTTCTGCCACTGAATGACTGTTGAAGGAACAACACCAACACCAAATGGGACATGAGAGAGTGACACAGGATCTGTTCTAGAGTTTATGGTAGCCAGAGGCCATCTAGTGGACAACTACATTTATAGCATGCTGATCGAGTGACAGAGAGGATTTATTCCCAGAATATTTACTCATTCGGCAGACGCTTTATTTGCAGTAAGTGATTTTTTTTAATCACAAACACCAATGCGTATCTCTCATTGCAATAGGAAGATATTGTTTTTAGGACTAGCTAATAAGCTAATATACTGTTGCGTTGTAGCGTACTTCATGTTTTTCTAGCTCTTAGTGGTGTGTGATAATGCGTTCCTTGTCATGTACAGTGCTGTACATGCATAAATAGAACAGTAACATTTTGATTCTTTGTGAGCTTTATATGTAACACATTTCAACAGAGGAAGCTAATGGTGTATTTACATTGCTCAGCAGCAGCATCTGGAATCTTCCTGGTTCAATAGTTTATCTGATATCCATAAATACCTAATGTTTGAGATAAAAAACATTAGCAGATAAGCTGTTGGCACTTATCATGAAACCATTTATCTGGGATGGGACTTGTTAGACTGTTAAAGGTTTTTATTCACTTTCATTCTGAAGACAACAAGAAAACCTTTATTACGACAAGTTACCACATCCTAGGTAAGATGGAAAATAGTGGTTATATTTAATTGTTTTGAACAAAATTATTTTTGTGGACAATTCAGTAGTCGCTGGATACTGGAAGGGACATGTCCTACTATCCCTACTAAACCCTTGAATGTATATCTGAAATAAATAAGCCTATTCACAGTAAAATGACTAAGAAATGCTACATTTTTAGGTTCAGATGAGGACAATGTTTTACCCTAGAAAGTTCTTTCTCGTGTTGTGTATTGTATGGAATTCATCAACTAATGTTGCTAAAGTCTGGCTAGCTTTTCTGAGTGTAACTGCTGTTGTTAATAAATTAACCATAAATAAATGAAGCGCTTGGAACTGCCCACAGTGCTGACAAGGGCATGGCAGGAATGATTCATGAGCCATCACCAAGGGAGTGATGGTCTAATAGTGATAGTTCTTCGGTATCAAGGAGTATATTATCCCTCCCACAGAGTTAGACGTTGCACTTTGCCCTTTAATATGTAAGTCATTCCCCTGCTGCAAAACATCAAGGTACCAGACAGTGCTGCACATTATGGATTGTTCCTGCATGGGTTCGGATGTTGACATGAACAGGACAGACAGCTGCTTCAGCCTAAAGAAACATGACTGTGTGGCCTGGTGGTAAAGAATCATTGCAATGCACAGTAGAGGATAAAAACACACTTGTTCTGCTGTAATTATGTTTTTGACTTTAAGATCTGCTTGTCTTTGCATGATACAGTACAGTCTTTGTTGCAACCCCCCCATTCTAAATCCCCAGCAACAGTTGTGTTTTTTTGTGTATGTATGTATATACAGTGTGTGTGTATGTGTGTGTGTGTGTATGTGTGTGTGTGTGTGTGTGTGGTTGAGACACTGGGCTGTTGCTTCACTGTGCATTCTTGGGCAACAGCTGTGGGATATTTGACCACTGGCTGCATCAGGATTGTTAAGGAAGTTTCTCATTGGCTGAGTTGCTGATGAATGGGTGCTTATGAAGCCATATCGATGACTAATAGGTCGCACTCCTTTACTTTAACAAAGCATCAACATACACACAAACACATTCATGCTGAAGCGCGCAGCGAATCATGATGAACAAAAGGAGGGCAAAGTGCTCCTCACAGCCAAGGTGTTTATAATCTTAAACCAGTTACTTTTTAACATATGAGCATAATTTTCCTGATTTATTGCTGAACTCCTTCACTCAACTGAAAACATGAATGATACCAAGGGCTATTCTAAGAGTGGGAACATGCTGTTACTAATCATCATCAATGGCAGTTGGCTGTGACCCAAAAAAAGGCCTTTTGTGTAAATCAGAACACAGCGCACTGAAGCATTTAAGGAATGTTTACTGAGTGTGTTGAATCAGTATGGGTTGTATCTAATGTGATGTGGTCATTTGAAGCTAAATAAACCACATGGGTCAGTGCAGGTACAGTATATGAGTCATTTAGAGGACTCAGTGCTATTTGACTGGATCAAGCTCACAATGTGAATACATTAGAGTATGCATACCAAAACATAAGGGCATTACTCTGCCACCCTCCACTGGGGTTTTTGGGAACAGATGCTTAGACAACTGAGACGTCCCCTCAATAAAAAATATACATGTGGTCTTGAAATATCTAAATTGAACAGATGTGCAGATGCCGTTAATGTCAGGTGTTTCCCATGCATGAACTCCCAACCACAATGTATACAAATCTATCTGTTACATAACTGATATTTGGATTGCTGCCATGTCAACCCTGTAAGTGTTATAATATTGTGTTGTAATAATAGGAACTATGTGACTGATACTGGTAGTAGAGAACTGAGAACCAAACTTTAGTTTAGTAAAAAGTACTTTTACCTGGTACATATTTTACCTACAGTGGAAGACATGTTATCTATTACATTTGAATTGACTTCATATTTAGTAAAGAATGTACAGAATGTAAAAACATCCTTTATGATAAGATTAAGGTAGTAGACAGACAGGATGTCATCTGTAAAAAAAAAAAAGAGGGGGTTTTGAATGTCAGTTTATGTAACTGCTCAAAATCACAGTGTGCAGAAAGAAAAACAGCGGATATAGTACTGTTTTGTGTTAATTAGACAAACAGAATTTTCACAAAAACACATCATGGGGGATAACAGGCTGCAGATTAAAACAAGTTGAATCAATGGACTACCCAACAAGTCCGTGTACCTAAACAAAGTTAGCTGGTCAGTGTTTTTACAGAATGACCCATATGACCTACAGCAGACATGCCTGACAAAATGGCAAGTGTTTTTCTTTAGCTTTTGTAACAGCTCTTATAAGAATCATAATTATACAAAACAACACAAAATTAATTTGTGTTCATCCTAAGCAACTAGTAGCTTATAAAACTATAGATGCATAAATTAACTTTCATTTTTTGATTACAGGCATATGAATGATCACGTCTTCTGTAGAGTCTCATATTTCCTACTTCAGATGCACGTTCTTTTATATTATGGTATACGATAATTCAGCCCACCCCTCACACACCTTGAGAAAAACAACACCTACATCAGAATGCTGTTTGTGGATTTCAGCTCAGCATTCAACACAATCTCCCCCATGAAACTGATCAGCAAACTCAGCACTCTGAGTTTAAATACAAAACTCTGCAACTGGATATTGGACTTCCTCACAAACAGACCCCAGTCAGTTCGGATTGGCAGACTCACCTCCTCCACTCTAGTGCTCAACACGAGCAACACAACATGCACACATGTGCCTAGCCCTCTCCTGTTCACACTGCACACCCACTGTGCATCCCTCGACATGCACAGTGGGTGTACAGTGAACTCCGTTGTCAAGTTTGCGGATAACATCACCATCATCAGCCAGATTTCAAACAACGATTAGACTTCATATCGGGAGGAAATCTTGTAGTGTGGTGCTCAGAGAACAATCTACTGCTCAACGTCAGCAAAACCAAGGAGCTGACCGTTGATTTTAGGAAAAAGGAGATAAAGACATACACTCCTGTCTACATCTGCTGAGGTGGAGAACAGTTTCAAGTTCCTGGGAATCAGCATCACAGAGAACCTGACATGGTCATCTCACATCTCTGTGCTGGTAAAGAAAGCAGCTGAACAGAGTTACAACACTCAATTTCACTCTATAACCTGTTAGATTGTGACATAATAAATCTACCTACCTACCTATCTAATAAATCACTATTATATCAGATCATTTCATTTTCTTATATTCATATATATATATATATATATGTATATATATATATATATGTATATATATGTATATGTATGTATGTATTAAGCAAGGTGGGAAAATCTCCAAAATGTCTATGCAGTCTTGTTTTTATGTTTGCATTTAAAAGCCAGTGGAGTTAAAAATGTTTTATAATCCCAAGTGTGCCAACATTTATACATGTGCATTTGTACAAGCATTTTTCTCAGCAAATAGTCAAAACAGGAGTTACAAGCTATTTATACGGCAAGAGCAATATTAATGGAGTTATGTAAACTGAGGTTCAGGAACAGGACCACGCCTCCCTCACCTATTCTACCACCTGCGCTTCATTCAATCCCTCCAATCAACCACCTGTACTTCACTCATTCCATCCACCTGTGCTTCTCAATTGAGTCACATGAACTCACGTATATAAGCTGTCTAACCCATTTTCTCTCCTGTTTCTGAGTTCTCACATCCCTCCCACCCAAACCCTGCTTGTTCACCTATTTGATGGGCAGCACGGTGGCCCAGTGGCCAGCACTGCGCCCAGTGGCCAGCACTGCGGCCTCACAGCAGAAGGTTCTGAGTTTAGACCTCGCTCAGCCCACGCCTCTCTACACAGAGTTTGCATTTTCCCCTGCTTGAGTGGGTGTCCCCCAGGTGCTCCGGCTTCCTCACACCATGAAAGACATGCACGCTAAAATCCATAATTCTGCCTAGTAATCATTCGTCTTCTTCTACAACAGGAACCACAGGGGGGTTCATAAGACCAAGTTGCTTATCGAGACGAAACCACCAAACCAATACAACCTCCTCAACCCCTTCATCCCTCTTCTCTTGACCCCTTCATCCCCCTTCTCTCGACCCCTTCATCCATAACTATTCATCATAATAAACCACCATAAAATCTAACATTGCCGTGGTCCTTGTTAGTGAATGGTGTATGTAACCTGACCAAATGTATAACCAATTCCAGTTGCCCTTGATTCTAACCTTCCTAGGATAACTATAATCTGGATTACTGAGAACCTTAACAGGGAAGAGATTTATTTTGTTTGGGGAATAGGAACTTCCTGTTTTGGAGCTCAAATTTGGCTGGCAGCGGATGCGGTTGGGTCAGTGGGTCTGTTAAACCAACTCTATGTAGCCTACTCATGGTACTCAGCATGTCATGATAAAGTTTAAAGAACTGAAGCAAATATATCTGTGCACACATGATGTAACAGTCTCATCAATCTCAGTTTGATGAATTATTATTAATCACCACTTCATGCAAAATGAGGAAGCAGCCTGTTACACTGAACAAAGAAGGGTGAACCTGGCCAATCAAAACAAGTCCTGGCATATCAAAATGTCTGCTGGGAAAATGGAAATGCTGAACTAAAATCCTATTAATATTGACACATAATTGTACTTGGTAAAAATTTTTCTTCTAAAATTGCTTTCATCTTCCTGTCAATGCATTTGATGCAAAACTGGGATGCGCATACATATGACATTGCAACTTTATCTTTGTCAGACGAACGGGTTTTCTCAACCAGAAAGCTCCATCAAGTTCTCAAACACATGCCAATTTTTTGTAGAAATTGTTTGGACACGTGTGACCATTAACCACTTGGCTCTTTCAGTGATGTGTTGTATCATGCATAAAGTAATTAGTGTTATGTTGGTTTGCCGGTCAAATTTGCAATATAGAAACAAAGATAAAAGAGGAGCATTTTCAGTGTGTTTGACTTTGTTCACTGGAATACCTGCAATTTCCGAAATCACTCAAAGCACAACAAAAGGTTAGACTCAAAGCTCTGCTGGATACCAGTGATTTTCATGTCTGTATGGTGAAGTGATTCACAAGAGTTTCTCTTGTTCCAGCACCATGGACAGAGTTCTGCCTTTGAGACAGCCTGTGGTTTCTCAAAGCCCAGCTTTCACACAATCTGAATCTCTTTACAGTCTCTCAATGCCTCAAGTTAAAGTGAGTCACCATATCGTCATCCACCCAAATGGCCGCACATGATTTCTGGTGATTGACCTGAGAATGGCCTGTTACATCCTGCCATTTATCCTCTCTCTTTGATGGACCGACACAAACAGTGAAAATGTTTCCTGTTTTGCTTTGTAGGACACAGGAAACCATTTAAACCCGAGAAGTTCAGTAGTGAAGGAAATTGTAGAGACAAGAATGAAACATACCGGTGTTGTGAATGTTCTGAAATATGTAGACATTATGACAATAATACCAAAAACAGGGCTTTACAGAACCCCCCTAATCTTTTATAATAATTAAATTCATTATTAAAAAGATAATAAGAATAAGTAACAGGCAAAGACACGTTTTTTTAGACGTAGAAATGACATGAAATAAAAATAACTGTTGAACTTGTGACGCTGAATTTTTCAGTTTCAACAAACAAGTATGCATAAATGTACCCGATGGTGTCCACAATTCTTCTGTGGATGCAGGCGGCCTGTTTGTGATTCCGCCTGAAGCCAGGCTCTGGTTTTGCTCAGGTCTGACAGCAAAAGCAGGTCAGTTCTCTACCGCTTCACACGTTAGATGATAGATGAATCGTCTTCTTGCATATTCAGGTGTGCATGGACGGTATGCACAGTACAAACAGACAGAAAAGAACACGGGGTGAGAACAGGGCATTTTGTACCCCTCTCACCCCCTGAGCAAAGTTACAAAACGCTGCATTCTTTCCACAGATCCTTATGATAACACACACTGTGCTGCCTTTGAATAGCAAAGTAACTTATCATTGATGTGAGCCTTGAATTCCAGGACCATTCATCCATCTCAGACCTCCTTTTGAACACAGAGATGTGTTTTAATCACACATGCTGCCTAAAAGGATTTTTTCCCCTCAAATGATTCTACACTTCACATGTAGTTTCTTCACAGAAATCACTTTATACAACACAACACACTTTCCCAAAGCAAACAGACAAGGTTGCAAATGACAAAGAAAGAAAAGTAAGATTAGGGTCATTTCTTCTTATTGTTTTTTAACTTCATTTTATCTTTATAATCAAAAAACTTTGAGAGACAGATAGTAAAGACTGGTAGAGACTTTAATTCTAATTTATTTGCTTTACACATTTGCACACAATACTCCTTGATACAGAAACATTACTTTCAGTATTCTATATGACTTTTTTTCCTCTTCTTTTAGGTCACTCATAACAAAAGTAATTTTATATACTGTAAAATAACAAATCTGTTGATACATGTATGAGAGAAGATAAAAGCATTTTACAAAAAAATGAGCAAAAACATGCAATTAATGTGATAAATGCTTATACATATATGTACAAAATGCATGTCCTTTTCCTCTGTTACGACCTTCTATGTCAGTGTGACAGTATAAATTTCTCCAACTCTTTCAGGCTAGACTGCCGGAGTCAAAGACAAACACCGGCACAGTGTTCCTCCTGTCCTGATGCAGCTCCTCTCAATGCCGATCCTCCACATCTGTTTCTAGGATGTGTTTGCAGAACTGAAAACGCTTTATTCCTGAGTACAAACAGACATCTTTGTGGCGCTTCGGCCTCCCTGGGTCGAACACATCATTCAGCAGACCTTTTTTTCTCAGTGTCATTTGTTCAGGTGCTCGCTGCTCTCTTTCTCTCATCCTCGCTGCCTCCACAGCCACATTGTTTAGCGAGCTTTCTTCCTCTGAGCCTCAGAAAACTTGTCTGAACCAGGTGCATCCAGAGCTCTCTTCGACCTGCTGGCCTCAGCTCTGAGGAGCAAAAAGTCAGTACACATAATTTAAAAAATAGGATCAAAATGTATGGTAATGATTCAAAGTCAATCAAAGCTCACCTTAGGATGTTGAGTATGTTAAGTTGACGTCTCTTTACATATCCCTTTGTGGAAGTGATTTCAGGGCTGCACACAAGAAAACAGTTTGGTTACTAAAAAATGACCAGTGCCTTTGACGTACAGACTTAACCATGACATTGCAATTTGTCACTTTAAATGTTTTATTGTATTGCTGTTAAAGCTCGGGTAGGCAACGTTGGAGAAAAAAATCTCCAAAGCCACTCCCCTAAAACCCATTTTCATGCAAAGTAAGTGCATTGGGCATGTACAGGTAGACAGGCAAGTAGGTCAGCCAATCATTTCATTTGGACCAATGAAATGATTGGCTGTGGTTATTACAGTCCTGCGACAGCCACCAATGCTGGATTTTTAAAAATGATTGTCAGAGAATTAAATTTATTGATTGATGTTGGCATTTAAACAGAATCTTATAACAACAACAATATAACAAAATGAATTAATTGCGTATGCAGCAGTTTAAAGAACACCAGACTTTTTCAAAAGCGCATAACACTATATCTTAGGTCTTATCTCTACAGGCTTATTAAATGTTTTATGTTACAAGAAAGCAAATATAATTTCTGTCACACTGTTCATAGGCGGTGATAGTATTTGTTTGACATTTCTAGAAATTGTGGCTTGTGGACTTCTCTCTGAACTCCTACACACTTCACTCCTCTGTTCACAGAGCTAATCAAAAGCAAGCTTTGCGCACAAGCCTGAGAGTATTCTACTTCCTCAGATCACAGCTGATCACACCCTTGGTCAAGCAGGACTTTCACAACACATTTAGGCTGATAATAGCATTGCATTGAAATGAGATGTTCCCTCAGACTCCGCCCCTCCATGTCCTCCACAAAGGGCAATAATACCTGCCTTTAAAAACTAAGCAACCTGTGATGGAAACACATGGGCTCTGGTCCTGACTAACCTGTGAAGGCAGAAGCTGGTGCAGGTCTGATCATCAGAGTTGGCACAGGTGCAGCGCCAAGTGGACCGTCTGCGTCTGGACAGAGCGCTGCCTAGACCATAAACTGTTGTCTTACTGGAGAGAGAAAGAGAGACATGTGCAAGATATAAACATTCTGCAGACTTTGCTCTCTGATACTTCAAGCACCGTTGCCCATTTAATCAAACAGTGATAGGACATGTTTATTGTGCAGATATTGAGCTTAAATTGATAATGCGCTGACTTTTGTGCAGAGTTTTTAATCATCCTGACCAAGATGCTTTACATAACATTTATTCATTTAATTTTAGCTGACGCTTTTAGCCAAAGCGACTTACAATTGCTATTTATGTCAGAGGTTGCACGCCTCTGGAGCACCTAGGGGTTAAGTGTCTTACTGAGGGACACATTGGTGGATGTGTGGGGAATTGAACCTGGGTCTCTCACACTAAAGGCATGTGTCTTACCCACTGCTCCCTCGCCACCCCCCACTATAATCACTGTAACAAAAGTCACTGTACAGGTGAGTATGCTGTATGTGTGTCCAAACTTGTTTGTTTCCCTATGTGGTGTGTCTTGTCATGCTCACCTGGGCGTGTTGACCCAGATTATATCCAGGTGGCAGAAGTAGTGGCACTCAGAGTCCATTGGGCTGCTGCAGGCACAACGCTTGGTCCTCTCTGTTTGTGGTGGGACACCATCACCGGCCTCCACTTCCGGCTGTTTCATCACCGGAAGACCCAAACCTGGTCCGAGACAAAGAGGGACTTAATCACAGGATGGGAATGCATGAATTCCTTGGCTTTTTTTTCATGTCACGAACAGTCGAAAACAAGGCTAAATCTAAAACTCTCACAAACATTCGCACTTCTGCCATTGTTTTAGAAAAAAAGCCTGCATGAAGTAAAAAAAAAAAACACTACCATATTCCTACTACTTGTTCTTAAGTTATTACAGGAATCAATTACAAAGCTCCTTCAGATAAAATGAGCCGCTTTTGTGTGCTGAACTGATCTATTCATGTGTTCTGTGTTTCTGGTCTTGCCAAAACATGTATATGTACCAACATCCAGCAATGGCTGTTTCTGCTTTGTGGCAGAACTTGAAGCCAATGTACAGCAATGTTCTCCTTTCTAGCACAACAGAGAAAGTTCTTAGATTGACATGTTGATGAACCCACTAAAAAAAGAATATCAAATTGATGAGTTTCTGAATAAATCTTAAAGCAAATTGACTCACCATCCTGCAAGGACGCCCAAAAAGTGATGAGAAGAAGAACACTGGTGTTAGGAGACATAGCTAAAAGCAGATGGATGGAGTCTGCAGAGAGACAAGTATCCACACAGTTAGAGCCGTGTTTTGAAAGTGCTGCTGCTGGTTGCAGGTGTCTGAGCTCTGACTCTCTTATCCCTCTCTCCTCCCTCACATGATGTCATGGCATAGGCTCCACCCACGGCTGCATGGCATGGAGCAACCCCAGGGAAATTGAACCTGTGACGCATACCAGGAATATTTTATGCTTTGTAGCCTCTCCATGACACCAGTGTCACCTGCTGAGTAACATTTATGTCTCTTTGTCTTTGATTGAGGAGTTGTCTCTTTCCTCTATTTACACATGAGGTTTGAGGGAGGGAAGAGAGAGATGGGGGAAGACATGAGGTCTGAAGAAGTGTTGGAGGGATTACCTGATGTGCCGGAGTAGAGAGGTGGAGGATGATGAATCCTGATATGAATTTGCTCAAGGAGGACAAAGGTATTGAATCCCAACAGTGATCACTGGGAATATGTGTCGAAAGAGATAACAGGGAAGATGCAGTGATGTGCTGGTATAGAATAGAGACATTTTAAATTGGGTTTTCCCAAGGCCAGTTTCTCTATTTGAACAACACAAAATAATATCTACAACATGTCAGAGACAATCTTTCAATGTGTTCTGAAACATTTCAACATTTTTTGAAATGACTGTAAACGACCTTGTTTTGAGCAATAATGGATGAGTCAACCTTTTAACCTCCAAGAATGTACTGAGAATGTTGGACTTTCCAGTGACATTTGAAAAATATTCATAATTTTTTTATATTATTTGCTTATAAGTAAGTTACCTGCAGTGATTGGCATAAATCCATTGCAAAATTTGGGCTTCAATCGATTAATAGCACCAAACACCAGACACAGTTACTGACTAGCTGGTAAACACAGTGGAGTTATTACCAGCTAATGCCCCAGATATTTTCCTCAGAAAATACAGCGGTGCTTGTAGTCCTGTCCCACCCACGATGTGCCCAGTATGCAGGTCAGCCGTGCCAGTCATGCAGATAGCCAAATGGCAGCTATCACTCATGTAAATACAGTAAATGCAAGTTCAGATTAGTAACATGGATACTGTCCTCATGGGCTAATGAACATGAAAAATAATGTCTTGCTAGTGTTGGTTTTTAATGGAAAGGTGAGCATATGAGGCATGTAGTGTTTTAGGAAAGAATATCAATTGAAAGATGGATGTGTAATCACAAACAAAGTCAGACTCGTTTGCTCAGCAATTATTACTAAGGGGAGATAAAAATACATTGTCCCCCATTCACTTTTCATAAGCCCTTCTAGGGATAATGTTTACCTAAAGGGGTTTATAATCCACTTTCTATGAAGCCTGAAACCTGAACATATAGAACACAGCACAGAGAGAAAGCAGACAGTACTTTTCCTCTGTACAGTGGGCATGGCCAGTGTACAAAAACCTTACGCCTATGAACAGAGAATAGGACAAATAAAAAGCAGGAGAAGACAAGTGGGAGGACAGAACATAGGAAAGTCATTAAAATGATTATTATATACAATAACACTATTGTGTGTAATCCTTTCAAAACACATTCACACACAGTTTTTGCTTCCTATTTGATTTTAGGACTGTAAATTCACACATGATCTCAGTCTGCTTCTGTTTCATTCCTCCCAAACTCTCAGAGTAAGAGTCCATTATGGAGTCAATCAGAATACTCTGGTGATTAATACATAACCTGCGACACTTGCGGCTGGGAGGGGCTCACTTTTTTCTCCCACATAAAGAACTGTGGAATGTTTGACACAGTGATGAGATTGGCACACTGCATCATGATAGAGTAGGGTTTTTTTAAAAACACATTCTTGCACCACAGGTTATAAGTTCAGTTCCCTCAGGAGCACAGATGTGCCTATCTCTGCAGGCATCACATCACTTTAAGCAGCCCCCTCTCTGAAAAATAGATAGCAAGTAAAAGTGAAGGATACAGTTGCCTTTTGTATTCTTCCACGCCCTAAACTGTTTGCCAGCTTCTGTCCTAGAAGGTGTTTATTTTAATTAGCAGCCCTACCTCCTCAGTTCACTCCTTTGTAAATATATTCTCCCTCCAACCCCTCTGGCTCTGTGTCGTCGGCATGTAGAGGGCTTTAAGGGAGGAAGAATGATCATTCATTTACAACTATTTTAGACATGTGTCTAAAAATACACATGCCTCACTGTTGTCTGTTTTGTTCCACATTTTCTGTGGAATGTCAAGTCACAGCAGCAACAAAAATCCTCACTGGCTGTGCCCGAGTCAGCTTTATGTAATCCACGTCTTGCTGTGCTGTTAAATGTTGTTGTGCAAAGCACCAGTGACAGTGAATGGAAACACTGCTGGGATAGGAGTGACCCATTTATGGGAATATTGTTTTATAAGTCGCATGTGCCAGAGAGAGGTGCTTGAAATAGCTAACAAAAGCGGTATGATAAAAACAGAGTGATGGAGGGTTAAGTCTTTGCAGAATCAAAATCCGCCTTTGGAAGTTATAAATGTGTGCGTCTACACAATAAAGATGGGTGGAAGCAGAGATGCAGATCATTGTTCAGAATTTATAGACATGTTATTTAAGATTTATTGTTGGATCAGAGTTGATAAGGCAAATTTCCTCTGAAAGGTGTGTGTATCCTCTTGACCCCAATCAAAACTAAAACCAAGGGAACCAGAAAACCAAATGACAACAGTGTTTCTTTAGTCATGTTTAAGAGCACTTCCTTTTTCTAACATATCACCTGCATGTTGGTGATTTAGTATAGGGACATCTAGTGGTATTACTAAATGCATACAGCTGCCTGGTTGCTCCCAAAAGAGAGAAAAGTGTAGAAGTTTAATTATTATAAGTTTATTATTATTATTAAGTTTATTAGTAAGTTTATTATCTATTATTTAACTTAACTTATCCTCCCGCATATTGAAAGGTGACAAATTACAAGGAAGGAAAAATTATAACACAAACTTCCTAAAGGGAGAACACACATGGAAAAGGATTGATGCCACTATTCACCAGTTTATCACATATGGAGTGCAAAGCACAACCAAACATATCACAAAAACAACAAAGTAGGAGCCAAACTTAGACACAAATCTACCACAAAAAAACACATATCCATACGATGCACCCCAGAGTAGTATAAAATACCGAAAATAACAGACTGTCTTGTCTTCTTCTGAATGGAGGTAACCACTTCTGATCCAATCAGTTGAACCCCGTTGCAGATATTTATGGTGTAGTTTTGATGTTTTCTTTGTCCACATTCCAACTTCACTGTTGTGAAAACACAAGGAAATCATTAAATGGGTATGGAACAATCTGTCCTAAATCTTCCACATTATAATTAAAAAAGAATTGCACACATGGCGACATAGAAGAAAGGCACAACATCAAGGAAGTCTGGTGCATTTTTTATTTCTTCAATGACTAGAAATTTTGCTGTGTGTGAAATCTGCAGGGCACTTAATCGTCCTACGAGCCAAACTCAATCCCTCATCTTTGTCACCAATTCAAGTCACAAGAACATCATGAAAAAGACACACAGATGTAACAAAAAACATCCTTTTTCAATAAAAAAAAGTAAAAAAAGAAACAACCATGAAACAATACTCATTGTCATCAAATAACAATAAATAAGGAGCGCGCTCTTCCCTGTACAGAGATATATTCTAATCTAAAATCTTTTGTAATAAAAAATAGAACTTCAGTGCAATTTCCTTTGACACGTTTCTGCTGCTCCTTCAATATCTCCACAATGCGACTCTCTGTTACCCTGCCATTAAAGCAATGGAACAATCAAAACACCAAATATTAACTCTCCTGAACAACACAAAAGAGCAGATATAAAATTTCACAGCCTTCTCTTTGTCTATCTGTACTGTACATCTCAAAACTCAAACCTGGACAGAAAAGGCACAAGTAACTACAATTTGAGTAATACTGAACAAAATTTGGACAAACAAAAATGGAATTTTGATTAAAGATTTTGGTCATTTACAAATTTATTCATATTCTTTTGTACATATATTTAAACAGACACTAAGATTACCAGTATCAATAGAGATACAGGAGGGATATAATTATATATATATATATATATATATATATATATATATATATATATATATATACATATATACATATATACATATATATAGATAGACATTGTTTTTACAAGAAAAAAGTGCATTTTTATAACAAACCTGAATATTGCCAAAGAACAAACATTTAAGTTAACAATAGTATTGAAAACTGTATAAAAACAAAGCAATAAAAAACAAGACTAGTGTAGCAACCAATAAAGCAAAATGGGATGCAGGATGCATCAAGGTGTAGACACTGTTAAGTGCTCTGGTCTGTTCTGGCTGAGTCTCCTTCAGCTCCTCCCTCTACCCGATCACCACCAGACGGTGGCTCCTCCCCCTCTGGTTGCTGTCCAGTGACATGCGAGGCTACGGGTACTGCTAGACTAAGAGGTGCTCTTGAACGACTGTCTCTGACGCAGCGTTCGGTGGTCTCAGTAGCAGACCTGCGGATATGGGCGGAGCTATGTGAGCTGCCATATTGCTTTGAGTCTGTGGTCTCCAACTCCGGTTTGGAACATATTAGTGCTGTGCTGAGAACGCACCGTCCTGACTGGCTGGTTCCTGCTCCCTGGTGCTCTGACCAGTGGTCTCCAGGAGTCCTAAGCCCTTGAGTTCTGGGGGTCCCGCCCCAGTGTGATTCAAACCTGGCCAGTGACGGCCCCTCCATGGGGGGAGACGTTGGGGACGAGGGTGTGGTAGGGTGGGACCTTGGTCTGGCTTGTACCATTTGGATCCCTCCGATGGGGATCATCAGATAGGGGACCTTGGCTTGTTGGGAGTGCATGGGAAGATGGCTGAAGATGTTGTCTGCTGTTTGGTGGCCAGGATAACCCTCACAGGTGGAAAGACGGAAAGCGGGTGGAAACAAACTGGCTTCTGGCAATGTCAGGCCTTCTGTTGTACCACTTTTCTCCTGTAGGGGGAGGAACAAACTCATTATTACATTTCATGGACTTCCTCCGTCAGTGCACAGGGTACTGTACGCTGAGATCTTCCTACGAGGACAGCACAGAGAAAATGCATTCTGGATGCTGTGTACTTCTCAATTTAAATTTATTTACATAGATCAGTGCAGACTAAGAAAAGGAGACTCACCGGTTTGACATGACTACCCTTTGTACCAGCGCTCTCCCATGGCAGGTATCCAGGGGTCCTGTGCTGTAACCCGAGTGGCGAGGGAGGGGTCCGAGCTTGAGATGACCGGTAGTAGCTGGGTAAAATGGGATGAAGAGGAGAAAGGGGTCTGATGGGTGATGGTCCCCTCTCAGGGGAGGGTGAGACGTGTCTGCTGGACGAGGACAGCTCTGTCCTGGGGGAGAGGCTGTGGATGGGTGAGGATAGCTCAAGACGGGGGGAGAGGCTGCGGCTGGGGGAACAGCTCTCACTGCTGGGGGAGAAGCCTCTTGGCGATGCCTTCCAGCCCCGCCGGGAGAACAGTGCTCTCCTGCTGCCTGGGGAGGCAGCTCGTCTGCTGGGCCAGACTCCTCTTGGGGAGGGATCGTGAACGGGGCTAGAACTGAGGCCCGGGGGCTCGGGGTCAGGAGTGCCCTGCTGAGAGTGCCTACTGCAGCTTGAGTGCCCTCCTGTTGACGGGTGGGTGTCTGACGAACAGGAGGATGGTGGGTCGTCATGGGACGTGGACTCCTCTTCCTCATCCTCATCATTGTCGTCGTCGTCCTCAGACTCCTCCACATCAGAAAACTGATGTTCCTCCTGTTCCTCCGAGCCACACACACGTTCATCACTTCCTGCTGTTTGTGTTGACACAGAAAAACATACAAACCTTAAAATTATATCCTTTTAAATACACTGGATGTACAAAGTCGTGACAAAAACCCTAATGCTAAGGGACATGAAAACACATTTACAACAATTTTCAGGAAGAAGCACAAAGGGTTAGGACCGTGTACTGCATCTTTCAAACTTCACCCACCACCCATCAAACCCAAGTTATAAATAGAGCGAGGATGAAAAGACCGGAATTTAATTGAATAGCGCCATGCCTCTATTCACAAACTATCTCAACAGCCTTGTGAATGGAAAGACGGTTTAAATGGCGCGTCCTTGGCTGTGATGAGTGTAGTCTGTCAGCCAGAAAGAGACAGCGAGGGAGGGGTAGTAGAGGAAGGTTAGGGAGGAGATCGTGAGGTAGCTGGCTTTGAGGCTCTTTTGTGGCTTTTGGGGTGGTGGAGTGTGGGGAGGGGGGGGCATAATTACTGGAATGCATATTGTCATACACAAGGTATACTTGGCAGACTGCCGCAACTACATCAGGAGACTATGAAAAGCTCTGTATTTTTTATTCATTTATCTTATACTTTCTCGCATATTTCTTATGCAAGGCCAAAGGGAGGAGAATAGAACATGGTGTTGCATAAGCTGTCAGTGCTGACCAGCTACAATTCTTCACGGGCAGAAGTTCATCCAGCTGTGTACCAATAATTCTCTACAGTGGATAGGAAATATGTGAAATGCCCCTCTATCCCCTCTTAAGTACCTGTTTCCTCACTCTCTGGCTCGTCCAGGGATGACTCAGATACTCCCATTGCCTGACATTTTTTACCATGAGCCTTTGACTTCATGTGTTTTGTAAGGTTCCCTAGGAGGGAACAAGGAAAGCACATTAAAACTGTCCTTGACTCAAACAGGGCAAAGAAAATTCAACAACAGGGGTAAAATGTGATCACTGGGCATGAAGTAGATGGCTGTAATATAATGGAAGAACAGCAATACAAATCCTGCTTTAACTAACTTGTAAAATGTCCCCTTACCTTTGGTTTTGAAGGCAAAATTGCAGTGTTTGCAAATGTACGGACGGACATCGGTGTGTGTTCGGATGTGCTTTTTCAGCATGCTCGGTTTCTTACAGCGGATGCCACACTCTCCACATATGTACTTGCCCCTGCCGCGACCTCTCACATAAACGTACTCTTCATTGGACTTATATCTAAAAGAGAGAGAGAGAGAGAGGAGAAAGAAAGAGTAAAATAAGAGATTATTTAATCACAAATGACCACTGATTACACTGTGTGGTACAATGTGCACAAACACCTAGCTTCTTCATTGAACATAAATAGTGAAATTTATTTGTAATTGACTGAATTGAATTGCATGTTAAAGCGATAGAACAAGCTGAAAACACAGCATTAACATATTTTCACCTTATAAAGTTGGTACGCTGAACATCTTAGCAATCAGTTACCTATACATCTAGCAGTTATAGAGCAATATTGACATGACGACCCTTTGTACCGGCAAATCAGACTTGTAGCCACTAGTAATCCAACCATCTATCTTTAACACTTAACATAATTGTAAATGTGCTTTTAAATACTTTACTTCTGTCACTTTTGTCATGTATTTGTGTTTTATTATTATGTATTTTACCCTCTTGCAGTACTTGTTTGGGCACTGTAGTGATGATGTTTGGCAATAAATTGGTTTTATATACTTCTATCATTGTAATGTACTTCATTTTTATATTTATATATATAATTTATTGTATTTCTCTTACAGTACTTGTTGAAGCACTGCTTTGACGATGTGGCACACTAATTAGTTATAATGCTCAGGGGCCATGGAAGAAAATAAGCTATTTAGCTACATTTAACTGCAGTGTTGATTAATGTGCATTGTCCTAGGTAACTAACTAAATAAATAATTTAAATTAAATTATTAGGATTCATTTAGAGTCATGTGTCTGGCCACCTGGCAAATTTAAATTTCTTTTTAGCTTTATTTTGGTCTCTACCAACTTCTTACAAAATATCTGTCTCTTGAGCTCCTAAATGCTTCACCATGTTCACCAGCTACTTTGCTTGTGGGTAGTATACAGTGGCCTTAAAGAGCCTTTATAGTCATTTGTATGTTCTTATGAAAATATTGATTAGTGCAGCTTTAATAATAATGATGAATGTGTGGATGTGGGTCTGTGAAAGGAACAAATACATGCACACATGTGCACACACACACACACACACACACACACACACACACACACACACACACACACACACACACACACACACACACTCAGAAACAAGACTTTCTTTATGGAGGCGGGTTGGGGAAGCCCCACCAAAACCCCAGCAGCACTGAGTCCCTTGGCTGTTCCCTCCACTACACCCTGGGCACACAGAGAATACCAGCTATTCTGCTGCGATCGCGTGGCCCTGCCAACAACAGCAGCAGCTAAAGAGAGGGAAGGGAAGCCTGGCTATGGCCCACAACCTAAAATAGACTCTATAAATAAAAATCAAGCAACACATTTAGGTCTAGTCTATAAAAACATTGTTTATACACAATTGTGATGTTTACCTAAAGCCTATTCGTAGACACAGAGGACCGCAGACATTTCATATCTGAATGAATTGTCCTCTATGAAAAACTCCATCTGCTCTCACTCCTCATGAAGAGATGTACAATCCATTCTGAATTGTAAATATCCAAAGTGGGTTGAATGTGTTTAATTACAGGATGCGCAGCACATCTACAAGAACCCAGGCTGTGAATGATCTCAGTTGTATAACAGAACCAGCAAATCATAACAAATTGTTACACAACTGTAGAATATTCTCAACAGTGGCATTATGTTGTGTTCATTCAGGAGCTGGCTACTGTTTACTGGCATGTATTTTTTGCCACTGCTAAAAATATCCACCCACATCTCAGGAAAAACAAGGCAGAAGTTGCATTTCACACATCGAGCATTAAATCATAACGTCTCTCGATAAACTCCAACGACAATCTGCACCTGATTGAACTGCAGCTTTTTGGCTGCCATTGCAGATTTGTGGAGAGAATACCTCTTTCAATAGGGGTGTGACTGATTGATAAGGCGACTGAATTTCAAAGCAGCAATAACTGAATAACAGTAAAAAGGCAATACTGCAGCTACTGAAACAAACTTTGATCACTATTTTGTCAGAGTTTGACATTGCTAATCCTGATGAACTCGGTTCACCAGTGTGGTTAAAGTGTTATGACACATCTGCTACGTTAACTTACACTATGGAAATCAATAAGCATGTCTTTGAGAATCCAGAAGGACACAGTTTAGCTTGTGTTCACTAAGAGGGATTAAAGCTGAGTTTTGGTGCCACCAAGAAGGAACAGCTATGCTTGTTTAACTGCTAAGACGTGTTATTGAGGAGAAAGCTGTCTTGATCCAATATCTGTTTCTTTAGCTGTGTGATACTAATAAACTCTAGAGACCCCTGCATCCCTCTTTCTTAAAGGAATCTCTGAAATTGGATCAGGATGCAATCGTGCAAGTCAGTGGAACATAAACAAAGCTGCGTGGTGCACATTTGTAAAAATAAAAAAAAGCATTGCTTGTTCTCCAGAGTAAAATGAGTGGCACATAGTCATGATTTCAAAGTGTTGACAAAAGGGAGATAAGGATAATGAATCGTAACAGTCAGGGTACAAAACATTCTGCCGTGTTCAAGAGTGAGTGGCTGTGCTTATTTGTATGCATTGAGAAAAATACAGCGGGACATCAAGGGGTGCAGTTACACAGAGAGAGGACACTGAGGATGTTGGGAGGTAATGAAGAGAAAATAAGACATAGGTAAGTAAAACTGGAAGAGCCACCAGAGTGGCACAGGCAGCATGAACAGACGGAGGAGGGTGGTATGATGGTGACAGAAGATGGGAAGAAGGGAGAAAGCTGGAGGCTGTTTATGGATGAAAATGCACTTTCTGAATGTGTGTAATGTGTGGCTACGAATGATAAAGACGGGTAATTACTGCCTTATCTCCTGTTAAGCAGACAACTCACACTCAATCTGTGTGCAAATTAACACAAAACACAGGCCTCAGTGTGCAAGTCTTGACACACACATGGGCACACGTGCAAAAACCACTCCTTAAATATATCTATAAAATATTATCCATCCCCATCAAAAGGAAAACCCGTGTGTTCTGAAATCCTCATTAATTGGGAACCTTTCACCTCTAATCCACTACTCCATCTTCCATCTTTTGCTACTCTCCCTTTTATTCTTATCTATTTCTACCATTGCTTCAGTGTGAGCAGATCTATACAGAAACAGCTGCTGGGGGGACGTTCAGCTCACCAGTAAACCTAGGAAAGAAAAGAGGCTGCACTGGAAAAACAAAATCACTCAGACATTTACAGAAAGCACAAATATGTGAATACGTGAATGAAGTGTGCAGATGCCTACAGCTTTAAAGACAGACACACGAACAGATTGCACACAAACATGACAATCATGAGTGTCATACTGATTGCTTGCAGATTGCTTCATACTAGTCCTCTGTGTCTTCTCAGTAACTTATGTAACTGTAAAAACGAGTATTAATGAGAGTCTCACAAAGTGAAGTTGTAGACAACCTTTTCCCCTTCTCACACACACACACACACACACACACACACACACACACACACACACACACACACACACGGCTATCTCTTCAAATTAACACTTCTAAAAAATGACATCCATGCCAGCAGTAAGAGGAAAAAGCTTGGCTGCAGGTACAAATGAAGTCCCTGCGGGTGCCACTGCCTCCCATCTGTTACTGTAATTCTCTGTGCAATCTTGTCAGCTCTCCATAGTTGCTGTTTTGCTGTCATTAGGCGTTGGTTTGTGACAGAAGAACAGATTACTTGTGTAATGAGGCACCGCCATTATTCGCAAATATTGAATTCTGAAATAAAAGATGTGCATTTTAACAGTCTCCTGAGGTTCTTACCCGCCTTCAAAGATGCGAACACGAGAAGCCTCGCTCTGTTTGGAGGTAGAGGGTCCTTCCTCTTCTCTCATCTCTTTATTCTCCTCCTGTTCATGCTGCTGCTGATCCTTTACTTTTGTGAGGGTGACGGGTGGGGTGGCATGTACCTACACTCAAGACACACATAGAAAAATTCAAAACAACTTAAAATAAAATGTTAACTCTTTTTTGTTAAAAGAGTACTCCAGGCTCATGATGGACAGTTAAAACAAAAAAGAAAAGAAACAACATTGATGCGGCAGAACCAGAAATATTGTCTTTTTTATTCCATGCACTCATCTTCCTTGTCAAGACCAGTGGTGGAAAAAAATACAACAGTACTATATTCTATAGACGTTTACAGTCTCTTTAACACACTGGTCAACATTAACTTTTAAATACAGTAAATGTATATTATGGTTATGTTTACCTCTGACACACGTGGGGTTCTGCTACTGGCAGGGGCCAATTTGCTTTTCGCAGGGGTTGGGGCCATGGCCATGGTATATGTCTCTGAGCTGTGCTTCTGTTTGGAGCACAGCAGAGACAACGCCACCTTAGTGCTTAGGCCCGGCAAGTTGGGGTTGTGAGCACTGACACTCCAGGTAGAATAAACTGAGGTGCAGGGGTCCCTCAGGGCAGATGGGTTGGGTTTGACATAGTTCAGGTAGCACCAGTTGACTGAGGTGGAGGTGTGGAGACTGGCGTATGAAGGAGTGCTTGGTCTTTCAACCCCCTCTTCCACAAGAGGCACCTCCTCCTTTTTTTTACTTGTCTTCTCAGTTGACTCCTTCTCCTCCTCCTTTTCCTCCCTATTATGTTTCCTTGGTACTTGTTCCTGCTCTTCCTCCACTTTCACAGTTGTAGCTTCTGCCCTTTCTGGTTGTTTCTTCTCTCCCTCTTCCAGTTTTTTCCCTGTGGCTTTACTTTCTTCTTCCTGTCTTACCTTCTGTTCTCCATCCTCCTCCTCCTCCTCTCCCGCCTTATGTGGCTCACCCTCCCCTTCCTCTTTAACCCTTTTCTGGTGACGTTTGGCCTCTGTGCTGAGCTCCAGACTGGCTGCAGGAGAAAGCATGCGTTTACTTCCTCCAGCCCCCAGTGGACCATATCCCTCTCCAGATCCTGAGGCCAGCTCCGCAGGCAGAGACAGGGGAAGAAGGCTCTTGATGTCTGGGTAGGGGACTTTCAAGTAGGACCTTTGCAGCTTGTCCCGCTCCACCTGGCCCATGATGACCATAGCTGTGCAAGAAATGGGTTCCTGTGAGTGAGTGGAGGCCAGGATCTGGGACAGGGTAGTATACATGGCACTAGCATAGGTAGGTATATACGTCTGGAGTCGCACTGGGACAACAAGGGAGACTACTGGCGTGAGCTGTGCCAGGCATGTGGCGATGACCGGTCGTGGGTGGTGGTAGGAGATTGTTACAAGGGATTGATGGGTAAGTGCAGATGACATGGAAGAGACGGAGGCTCTGCTCTCTGCAGTGGGAGGTGAATGTGCAGTAAGTCTTGGAGGAAAAGGCAAGTACAGAGTCTGACTAGCTCTAGTCCTGGAAGAGATCTGGAGAGGAACGAGAGCAGGAAGCTGATGGAATGGTATACCCAACCGTTCTGCCATGTGGACCTGTGCTGGATGTATCTGTAATGGTGGAGGTCCTGTCTGTGAATGTAAGAAGGCTCTGTGGATGATTTGGGTGGACAGTACATCAGTGATGGCTGTGGTGACAGGGAGTAGCTGGGATAGTGACCCTGTGGAAAACACTTGCTGCCCTTCAGGCTGCAAATGGAGCACATCCTGAGAGGGTGGGAAGATTTGTGGCTGTGACAGCTGCAAGGTTTTCCCCGTGGCTTCCAGGCTGAACTGGGAGCTTGCCTTGGTTGAGTAGTGAAGAGGATGGATGGAGTGGGAAGGCCCAGGCTTTGGACTCTCTGCTCTGGACAACTGACTCATGCTGGCCCCTTCCTCCTGCTCAGGTTCGCCTAAGGTGGCATGCTTAACAAGGAGACACTTTCTCCTTTCTTTCCAGGAAGATGCAGGCTGCAGTGGCGACAGGGACCCATAGTCAAAGGACTTACTTCTGGTCTCTGAGATCTGCTCTGTTTGTTGGGGGCTGGTTGGGGCCTGCTCTGAGGCTGAGCGCCTCATCTCCTTGTGGCTTTGGTGGTGTTGGTGGGAAGCGGATGGCACCATCAACATCTGGGAGCTTTGGCTACTGGAGGCCCGGGCGGCAGGCTCTGACCTTGTTGTGTCCTCAAAAGAAGCAGAAAGGCTTGAAGTGTGGGAGATGTTGCTCTCTTGACTGGGGCTGCGAGGCAGAGACACAGACTCAAAGCTAGACTCCCCAGAGGACTGGGCTGCTTCTGCCAGGCGGAGTCTCTTCTTCTTTGGTGGCAGCTTCTCTGCAGGGAGCTGGGCCAGACTCTGGCTACGCTGAGGCCACTGGAACTCCTCCACTCTCTCTGCCTCCTAGGATAGACAAATAGTTTAGTAATTTAACATTCTATGTCATATGAGGGGACATGGACTGCTCACCAGCTAAAGACTTTACTTAGGAAGCTGGAGTTAAAGAAGAATTTAAATCAACAGCACAACAGCCTTAAACCAATGCATGTTTCACATTTATTTTACATGAAACATGCAATGTATGAAGGCCCTTGTTTTTGAGGGAAGCTACATGAAATAGGTAAACAAAAGCAAGGCAATCACATTGTATAAAAGGTACAAAAATGTATAGCCTAATGCTACTTTTAATAATTATGGACCTTGGATGAGGATGCTGTCACTGGTGGTGACACAGATGGCATGTCGGCATCAGGCTCCACAGTAACAAGGATCTCTGGCACTTGGATGTTTGGCTGGCGGATGAGGCGAGATGTAGAGGGTGATGGTTTTGGCTCGGGCTGTTGTGTTTGCTGACTCTCTCTGAGGTCTGGTTCCTGACTTTCCATGCATATGCTCTCCTGCTTCTCAAAAGAGCTTGTGTGTTGAATGACAGACACACCCTTTCTGTCCTGCTGCTGCTGTTGTTTTGGCTCAGTCTGCAAAGAAACACCTTGAAACAAGCAAAAGAAACAACAAATTAGCTACCATCATATTATATAGGTATACTGTATATCTTTTCTTTAGCTATTCAGGCTTCTAAGATGTTAAACGGCAATGAAAAAGAAAAGAAATGTATAGCTCACAGAAAATAATGTTGCTTCTGCAAGGATACATAAACAAACCTGAGAGGGCCTGGCTGTCCTCTGGTCTGCTTGGCACAGGAATGAGGCCCGCAGAGCTGCCTGACATGGCTACATATCCAGGGCTAGGAGGATCCTCCTCCAGACTTTCCTCTTTCCTTCTTTTCCTCACAGCCATTGCCAGTGCTCGAAACTTATAGTGCATCATCATCTGGGGACGATCCTCTCTGCCTGTTTTACTCCCATCCCCGCTCTCCTGTTCTAGTGTTTGCTGCCCTGGGCATATGCCTCGGTGGACCTCGTAGCCTTCTCTGTTTTGGAAGTGAGCCCCACATGCTTCACATCCAAACAGGCTAGGACTCCTTTGCTGTTGTTGTGGCTGTGGCTGCTTGGCTAGTTCAGTGCCTCTGGCTGAGGAGGAGGATGTGGGACCAGCCTCCTCCAGCATTAACTCTGCTCCCAGTGGAACTTCAATGGCAGGCTGGCGCCTCAGCATACGCTGGGCATGGCCAACCCTCATCTCTGCCACCACTGCTTGCTGCTCATCGAATGACTGGCAGAGACGGTAACCTCTGGGAGACATGGTGCCAGAAGTGGAGGGCTCTCCTTGGTTGGTAGATGATGGCATTGAGTGGCTTCTAAGCAGAGGCACTGCTGACAGCTCCTGAGTACCTGATGGATCTGTCTCAGGATTGTGCAGGTACCTCAATCCACTGGGGCCAGGGGCTTCTCCTTTGGGGTCGAATGTGTAGGGATCTTTAGGGGTGGTAAATTTGGGTGACTCCATGCTGCTCTTTCTGGACAGAGAGGAGCGTCGTGGCTTTACGCTGTCAATCTCACTGGTGTCTACAACCGCTTCATTGATTGTGATGAGCTTGGTAATGTGTTCTATGACTTGGGTTTTGGGTACAGCAAAGGGAATGCTCTTGTCCTCCATTCCTGAGGATGAGGAAAGTGAAGAATGAGGCTGCTGCTGATGGGGACTGCGCTGCTGCCCTCCCAGCCTTCCATATTTCCCTAGAATAATTTCTGCATATGTTTTGGCACTGGCACTGGGAGGACTAACTTGGCACAGGTCAGTGCTGCCTGAGCCGGAGAAGTAGCCAGACTCTGTGCTGCCCTTGCTGCCAGGGCCCAGAGAAGAAGATGAGGTGGAGAGGGAGGAAGAAGGCGGGTCATCTGGAGAAGCCAGTGGTCCCCGTTTCCTTTCACTAAGCCTAAGTGCCAGCCTTTGTTTGACAGCCTGGGAGTCTTCTGGCCTCTGACTCTCCTCTGAACCTCCCAGCAACTCCTTACCAACTTTCTTCTGCTGACCCAACATCTCCTTAGAGGAGGATTTTCTGTGTTGGCCCGTTTCTTCTTCAGACTCAGTGCTTTCTCCTTCTGTGTGTTCCTCAGGGTCTTCTCCGACGCCACTGCCCTCTGGTCCACTCAAACTGGGCTCATCGCGACTAGACGCCAGGCCTGCTTTAATGCGATGGGCATGGGACTTGCGGTGCTTGTACAGGTTGCTCTTGGTCTTGAAAGAAAAGCCACAGGGGGCACAAGGGTAGGGTCTTTCTCCTGTATGGGAGCGAATGTGTTTCTGAAGAACACTTGGCTTGGCACATGGACGGCCACAGTAAGTGCACACATATTTCCCTGGTTTTGGGGGTTTCTTCTCCCCTTTTCTGGGTGAGCTGACCCCTTCTCCGGCCTCTTGGCTGGACTGAGATGGGACCCCATGACCATGCTCACCCCGGGTGGAAGAAGTAGAGGGGAGGGATGAGGTTGATGAGGAAGCTGGAGATAAGAAGCTGCCTCCTGAGGGACCTGGGGTGTCTGAATGCTGCCATACTACTGCTTGCTGCTGCTGTAACCGAAGCAGAAGGTCTGTGCGTTTGGGTTGACGATTTTGCAGGCGACCCAAGGCTCTGTGTACAGGACGAGTATTAGGAGGCTGCTGGGGCTGCTGAGGTGGACAAGATCCTAGTGAGGATTCAGCTGTCACATGCTGCTCTTCTTGCCTTCCAGAGCGGTCCCCATCAGCCGGATGGCTGGGCTCAGCCTCCATAGAGTGGGGAGGAGGCCTCAAAGACACACAAGGAAGGGCTCTCTGAGCCTCATTGGGCTAACCGCATGGCAGCAGTGAGGTCAGAGGCAGTGGAACATCGACAGAGTGAGATGTAAATCACAACGGAAGGCCTTTTTCAGTGTGGGCCAAAAGTTATTCAAGAGGACCAAATTAGGCATCATTAAAAGGTGCCCTGGAGCTGCATGGATGCAGGTAAACATGGATCATCTCTCTGTACAAAATAGCTTTGCTTATATCCAACTTCAGCCATTCTAACAGCCCTCTCAAGGTTTTTGCTGCATCTCCTTTGTTAGTTGCCAAGGATGTTAGCCGTTCAGCTTCTGAATGGGTCTAAAGAAACACAGAAAAAGACAAGGGAGGACTGAGTTACAAAAGTGAAAACATATTTATAAAATTATCAAAATCTCTAAAAAAGGTTTTGTCACAAAGGGCTAAATTAAGTGCTGTAAAAACATTTCCAGTTTTTCATTTGGCAATAAAAAGTACATGTTTTTCAAAATATAAGTTAAAAAAGAGGTAAATAAAGAAAGGTCTCCAAAAAGCAATTGGTAAAGTAAAAGCCTAGTGTCCTGTTATCAAAACTCCCTATTAAAAAATTGCTCCCACATATCAAACCATGACAAATAGGGTTATCTTTCCTGGTGAAGTGTTGAGTGGGGTCAGTGTTAAAATGAGAACATTGGGAAGGTTGCTGCATCAGCAACATGTTATTTGTCTCATCTAGTATCTAGTAAGAATGCATGTCCACATACCGTATAAACACTTGAAATTTAGGTCAAATTAAAAATGCCCTTCAAATTGAGACTTCTACTTACAGTTTTTTTCTGGCGCTTTATTATCAATAGTGTGGTGCAGTTCAAAAGTTCAAAACTCCAAACAGATCATACTGTTAATGCATGCACAAGAACTATGATTCAACCAACACATTTTTTGTGAAATACAATAAGTACATTTGTTAAGCGATCTAAACATACCATAGTACAACTCTGTCAGTTAAGTCATGGTAACAAACACTTAGTCCAAGACAAAACACTGTAAGACACGTGTTTCAAAATGAAGTGCTAAAATTAATCTGTTAGATTTCATTTCAGGGTATTCACATCAGGTAAAAATTGAACTGGACTTTACCCATCACAATTACCTAAAATAATTTCTATCTCATAATCAAAAGTGTGATCACTGAAGAATCTTCTCCAATCATCGATGCAAGAAACAAACTTTTCTTACAACATAGGTTTGTCTAATCAAATGTAACTCTGAGTCTGTCCTCTCTGTCGGGGGCCTTGCCTGGCCACCTCTGCTGTCTATTCTTTTCCATGTTGAAAGGAATTGCCAGTGTTCACACCCCCTTGGTTACCAAATGAGTTTACTGCCATGTGAAATTAGCAATGTAATTGTGGATGGTAATCATGTAATGTATTTTGCAGCATTGTGTTGTATACTGTAATTATCGCAGTGGTCCCTTGTGGCTCTGTTTGTTAGAACACTAAGTTGCCAACACTAAGGTTGTGGGTTTGAATCCCACTGAGGTCACATGAAAATATCAGGCCTTAGAGAGGTGATTCTGAGGTTTTCAATCTGAACATATCAGGCAAAATAAACAACAAGACATATACGTACATTAAGCACATTTTTCAGTGACAAACAATTAGGAACAATGAGCATAGTGATATTAAACGGTATTTTAACAGTTAAGTAGAAAACTGTATCCAAACCATGTACTTTGTATGAACATATTGTATTTCAATGAGAAACATGTCTTTCTAGATGGTTTTTGTACTCAGTCAATGTAGTTGTGAAAACAAGGTATTTTTTGATGATCTGTTGTGTTTTTTGTAGACTGGTGAAAATTTACCACATACGTGTGTGAACAGTACCATAGTACAGAAAAAAAACTTTAAGACAGATCTTATTCATAGCTGACCCATGACTGGTCTACTCTGAGAACAGCTCAGGGCCAGCCAGGCAACATCCACAGCACAGGCACTAACAGACGAGACCACAGTGTCAGGGCAAGGAGTCAAAACAAATGTTGGAAATATAGCCTATGCTTATCTGATCTGGCACTAAAGCTAAAGGGGGTAAATGGAGGGGTTCTGTTTTCTAGTGGATAAAGGGACTTGACAGCAACTGGGTTTTAGCCCACGCCCCTCAGCCACCAGGGTGCAGTGTTTATAAGGGGCCAAGAGTGGTTGTTTGTTATAAAGCCTGTTGTGAAAGGGCACTGTGAAAACTTTTATCAAGATGGATCTATTGTAATATTTCCCAACTGCACACTACTACTTTGTGTTTATGAGGAGCCAAAGTATAGCTGATCACGGGGACTTGAGGGTAGGGTATCTCCTCTTTTATCAAGATGTATGCTCTGCAATATTTCCCACTTACTACAAATCCTGCACTCCGTCTCAACTTGAGACACGGGATTCTTGTATCGCAGCCAATCAAAACACACTGGGAATGGATGGGGCCAATCATAACATTTTCACTGAGCAGCCATGCCCAACCGCTGACAGTCCCAGCACAGGCTCATCCAGAGTATTAATCATCGTCTTAGACAATGAAACTACTTGCAACCCCCGGACTCAGCCAGACTCTGGAGATCAGAGCTCACTGAAGGAGCGTGCCGTATGGGTTCACCTCACAGCTGTAGATGTATGCGATGGTGTTGACAGTGTGCACCACCTCTGATGGCGAATAGCATACCAGAAGAGAAGATAAAAAGGTAGGGGGAAGGGTGAGAGACAGAAAATGCATAGATGTTCTACAATATTAGAGGTATGCATATGAAGTAGGAGTAAGATGAAGTGAGACAAGGTAGGGTAGAGAGAAAAGACTGAATCAGTGATCCAAGTGGCTGAATAAACAGGCCCAGCAGAAGACTGCAGCTTAAGGTGCCAGTGGTGGCAAGGAAGGCGCTGACAGTTTTTTTAATGAGCCACACTTTTGCTTTCTCCATGTGTCTAAAAAAAACACTCTGCACCGTCAGCCTTCATTAGAGCCAGTTTACAGTTGGGGGGGGGGGGATCAGTCTTCCTCTTGGAAATAACTTGACAGATTCTCGGCTCCATCTCCACGTTCCCCCACATCTGCTAAGGACTGATCATCTGTTTAGTGTGTGTTTCTCCAAGCAGACCAACTCTTTGATTACAGCAGACTTTTACCATCAACACACAGCAATTAGGCAGCATAACTAACCGAGTCAACACCATTAAAATTCACTTCTCTGTTTTCATTTGCCTGTCTTCCACCTTTTTTAGCTGAATAGGAAGGCTTTTGAATATCGTGGCGGCTATACTTTTTTCTGCCTTGAGCTGGTGAGCCTGAGAGACACAATACTCTCTAGAGTTACATGTAAGTAAGTTAGATCAGGAGGGAATGGAGTTTTTAAACAAGTTATATCAGATCCTGACTGAAGAGGGTTGTTCCTCACACGCTTGAACTTTAAAAAAGAATAATTAGATGACAATAAAAACCGCAGATAAAAGACGTGAAGCAACCAAGTGGATTAAGATGGGTAAAAAGTGAGTGGTTCTGGATGTGAAGAAGGAGAAGCATGCTGCTGTGCCTAGAAAATAGAACATTTGCACTAAGAGCAAGATAAATTGTCTTCCTCAACCCCTCTGTAATAAATGTCTTTCTTCATGTAGTTGGTTATCAGAGTGTAAGTTTAATGATCTCTGGCATAGTGGTTGATGCAGCCCTTAAACAGGGTGATTAGAAGGTTTTAAGGTTGGGGAGAGCATTGCTTACATTATTCATGGCAGTCTAGACTGCCAGCTCTGAGCGGGGAAACACACAGTCAGGGCTTTGCCAGGAAGATGAGGGAAAGGAATGCCAGTCTAGCCTACATTAAGCCGAAACACATACACACACACACACCCTAAAGTGCACATACAGTGTACAGTACTACTCTCCCCAGAGCAATACCCACTAACACACAGCAGTCCTAAATCTAATCTGACACGTCTGACCAGCAAATCAGCTGCAGTGGCCTGAGGTGACCTACCATGGTTCCACTCAGCCAATCCTCCTGCTGTTTGACGAGGGGGTTTCCTTTCTCATCATCCCCATTCCACAGAGATGACTTGTTATCAACGGCGCCTATCATAGTTTAATGCACCGTGAGCTTACACAGTAAATACAGCAATAGAAATCAGTTGCTCATAGGTGAACCATATAATATAATGATCAGACCTCTGGTAAAACACACAGGTTATGTAAATTGGTCTAACCTTATTGATGAGGGAGGGGCAAGGGCGTTGTTCACTGTGCTCTATTTTTAGGCTGAGGTGTGAGCAGGAAGCCACTGATGCAGCTGTTCTACTGTGCTGTTTTCTTTTGATAGGACACGTCAAATCAAAACCACAAAGCTAATATTAGTAGCAGTTACAAAACAGCAAACTCTGAACACATGAGCATTTTATCCAACCCCTCCTGGTTTTCCACTTCAATCTTGACCCATTGAATGATAATTCACAGTCTCTTGGCGTATGCCGCGATTTGTTGTGTGAACTAGTTTCTGGTGTCTGTGCCTAATATGTGATTAACGACTGGTCCACAGAGAGAAGAGACAAGAATGAGTGAGGAATGTGTACAGAGATGTGTGTGTGTGTGTGTGTGTGTGTGTGTGTGTGTGTGTGTGTACATGCAAAGGGGCTTTGTCAGCAGAAACAGACACTGACGCTGGTACCCAAGGGAGCCCTGACACACGGAAGATCTCACACTCCATATCCTTCACACGCACGCACGCACGCACGCTGTCACACACTGCCTCCTTCCATCATCACTGCCGTGTCTATTAAGTCCAGCAGTTATACTTTCAAATCCCATTAAACAAACATTTAGCTCAACTCCTGCTCGATAAGTAGCGCAGGAGCTTTGCAGCCATTTGTACAGTTAAAACTTCATTAACATGCACAGGAGAGTACGGCCAACAGAGTTTGTGTTCCTCATCAATACCCGGACACATTCATGCAGCTGGTAATGATTGATACAAATATGGGATGCAGATAGAACAGATAGACCATCTTAAGTGCTTTTTTAAAAATCTACTGTTATACCCCCCAACACACAAACACACACATCTATCGCTTACTGGCGGTAGCCTGGTGCAGGTTCCCATGGAAACCAGCCTACTCTGAGCAACGGCAGATGGAGAGGGAGCTGGAGGTCTAAATTTATCTCCCAGCATCCTTTCTCACTACATACGCACACTGGCAGCAGGAAGTGAGAAGGGGAAATGCTTGGCCTCTGCATACATTGACAAGCTGGCATGACCCTTGACATCTAACCCCCCTTTGAGTGTTGACAGTTTGATGTCGCAGCACACAAATACATACAGTAGCGCCTGCGACGGCTTGAACCACAGCAGTCAAAATCTCAATGAAGCAACACAACATACTGTACAAGTGGCTCTGCAGCATTCCCTAAGTATAAGGTAAATGGAAAGTTTCGTCATTCCCCTGTCACCACCACCACCACCACCACAAACAGAGCTGTCAATCAAAGTCAAGCCCCAAATCCTAGACAGTCACACCATCCAATCACGGCACCACAGGAAGAAAACAGTTTGGTTGGATAGTAAATGACTGGAGAAGACAGAACCAGATGCCAGATAGAGCATAAAACCTCAGAGGCCGAGACTCACGCTCACCCAGGGATATCACTGCTGTCAGTAGAAGCTGAGCGCTAAGGAGGACGCCGTCTGAAAAAACACCACATACCAGAGCGCTCACTCACTATCTCTCAGCTCTGTGCAGGACGCATTCGGGATCACTGTTCCTCTGAGGCGAGAGGGTGTAAAGAAGGATTTCACAGGGCTTTGATAAGACTGGCAGTTCACAACCGTCGCAGTGTTCACTTTGATTAAACACAAGCCAGTGAACTGCGGGTCAATACCAGCCTTTAAATCAAACATGAGTGGCATTGTAGAGCACGGTAATGCACACCTCTTCGTCAGAAAAAAAAGGTTGCGCTGAGAGTTTTAATAATACCCCTGGCAGCAGAAAATCTATGCCTTTTGTGACATAATCAGCTGTAGAAACAAACTGACCACAACTTGGACTAAATTGCAGGTTACTGGGTTTTTCCATTATGTTATTTGCGGCTAGGACATTCACCGATGAAAATCATTTTTTTGAAATCACTTTGTTTGTCGGTTTTAATTATATAGTCCAAAATTTCTCTCAGGGGGGCTTTACCTCTGATTGGAGAGGCGTTCTATCCTTAGATCCTTTTGATCTGGATAAGAAACAAGTTCCATAAATGCAGGAAAAAAGGGAGAAACACCAGGCAAAATTGAAAGAAGAGGGGTCCTACTTCCAAAACAGATATTCAATAGTAATCTTGTCCCACAAAGAAATCTGGAAATTTGAATACTTGTATCATAATGTCCATTCAGTTCAGGGACAACCTTTGACATGCTAAAACACTTAAACGCATCAAGCATGTTGTCCTTAAACTGGTGGAAAAGAGTCTTAAAAACAAACTTAAATCCTTTAATTTACCAAACACTCCTCTAGGTGCTAAGGTCCCAGCTTATAAAGACCAAATGACAGATTTGCAATTATTAACAATGCCATGTGTACACAAGTCCACACGACTGCAACAGTTGCAACAACTAAATAACTCATTTGCTATGGCTGACAAGTAAAGTAATAATAGGGAGGGATAGAGAAAGGGGAAAAGACTGAGGAGGGAGAAGAAGATACAGAGACTAAGACCAAGAGTGCTGGAGGGGGTGCAGAGAGAGAGAGGGAGAGAGACAGGGAGAGAGAGAGAGAGAGAGAGAGAGAGTTTAGATTACCTGACAGAGCAGTCTGGTCTTCCCCCTCAGAGACGCTTCACAGGCACTGTGAGACAAGCAGGGAGAGCCAGAGAGTGAGAGCGGATATGACTGTTTGAGTGGGTGTGTTGCCGTGAGAGGGAGAGGGAGAGGGAGAGAGAGAGAGAGAGGCTGGTGGTGATGCAAATAAAAAGAGTGATAGGGAGAGAGAGAGGAAGACACTAAATGAATGTTTCCACTGTACAAATGGGAGGGGAGGAGGAAGATGCGGTAGAAGGAAGAAACTAAAAGCGATGCATATTCCCGTATTCCCGAGTAACATCCCAAAAAAAATCACCATAGTCTCTGAAACCACAGTAATAGTCACATTTCATTTCTAATGCAGCCAAAGTGCACGGCAAACCAGGGCAGTGAAAACAAATACCTACAGATTCAGGAACATCTGCTGCTGATTCTTCAGCTCTTACACATTCAGCGGCGATGACACACTGCCGACAGATAGGATTACAAACACTGGGGCTTTCCCCTGGAACGCAGAACCCCGAAGGCGATTCCTTGCAATTATCACCTCTTTATCAGCAAAGTTATCTCACTGTAGCGGTGGATGAAGGATAAAAAAAATCAGCTACCTTCTTCCTAAATGACAAACCCTCTGCCTACACGAACATGTCTCGTTTACATAAATCTTCCAGTTCCAGCCAGAGTGCCACTGTGCTGCATCTGTAAATTAATTCCAGAGTGGCATCCATTCAAGCAAGCCCCCGCATTACGCAGAACCCAGGCTAGGCCTATCAGCGGTGCAACACAAGAGAGAGGGAGAGAAACAGAAAGAGAAAGAGAGAATTGAGAATGAACGGAGGCCCTGCTGTTCCATAGAGCTTTGCCTCATTGGCAGAGCACAGGAAGTGTGAGTCACACACTCTAAAATAAACACACTCACACAACGACGAGCCGGCACACAGAACGAGCGGATGGCCGGGCTACTGATCAGAAGGCAGGCAGTGGGAACATGGATCCTCACAGGCCGGCAACACGTGGTCGCCTGGTGGGACTCACAGCCAGATGACGGGATGAGTCAAAAGGAAAAGATGTTTCTCTCCTTCTCTAATTGCTCGATTATATTTCTTTTTTGATTTTCTTTTCAACACCATCTACCACACACCTGCTCGTTTGCTCTTGTTATCAAAACTCTCATTTTTGTTTGCCTCTCCTCTTCTCCTGTGCATGTTCACATGCCCCCCGATTCTTTCTCGTCTGCTCTGTGTTTCCTCTTATTTTATTTGGTCGCAGTCAATAGGAGTGTTGTTCAGGACTTGGTGATTACCCCTGGCTCCGTGCGGCTGCTGGCTGACTGCTGTAGGGGACTGTGCTGGCCTGATGCTGGGCTACTCTCAGAGGCTGCTGGCCGAGCCACTGTATTGTGTCTGCCTGAATGTGCTCATTGTCACTCTTTACAGCACACACCTTCTATACTGTACTTCCCTGTGAGGGATCTTCACCCATCCGTCATCCCTTTGTCCTCTGTTCCTCAGAATGAGGGTTGTGACGGGAAGGGGGGGGGCATAAGCCTGGGAACAAAACTGCCACTGTGGCGATGATTGACAGGAAAGTTGCTCTACACAGACGTAACGATTAACAAGGCCGTGGACTGCAGACACAGTCTGGTTAGGTGCTAAAGAAAGCTAGAAGGTATTACGCTCAAGAGCCTGTCAAAATAGGAAGTGTAATGATTGTGAAGGTGTACAAACCAGCTTTCATGATGCTATAATAAATGGTAACCATATGGTACCTAACGGTCCCAAGCATGTCAGGCTCATATTATGCAAAGTTGTAACAGTAAATGAAAACAAGAGCTCCCCTGTGGTATGGTCACATGAGGCAAATTCACATATACGACACACACCTACCTATACAATATAACGCAGACTCAGACAAACATCAGGCTTTATACAAAAACTTCATGTTGTTTTGGAGCAGCCGCAGACTATAATTTAGACCAAATGAGTGGTTTGCACATTTACAGGCAACCATACAAATGACATATTTTTGGACTTTCACCCCATAAACTGCAGACACAGGCAGTTAAACTGGCAACTTTAGGAGTATTCAGAAAGGGTCCTCTCTGTTCTGAGGGCAGATTATTTCAGACGTGTGGTCTTCCAGTAAAATGACCCCCCTCTGTCCATATGACTGCGGTATTATGATAGAAACAAAATCCATTTAAGAGGGAGCCCACCTGGTGTATAAAAACCACTGTGGCTCTGCATTGCTCTACCTGTTTGCATTTCTTTGGAAAAGAACTGGGGGCAAAGAAGACGTCCATCAACCCAAATCGAGTCTTTTGGGAAAAGCATGTCAAACCACTAAATCAGTCATTTTCTCCCAAGGTACAGCTATAACATCTTCAGTTTGATAAAAGACCATGAGATGTTGAACATCTGTTGATGGTCTTGACCGGATGGCACCAGTAAACAGTGTTAAGACACTAATGAGTGTGTGTTATGCCTGTCGGTAGGTTTCGTCCGACTGAAATATCTGTTTTCATCACATCAACATTTCAATGTATCCAATACTGGTATATTAAAAATAACGTTGCAATCAGCCTCAGTTGTACTTTTTGTTTGGTGCTAACTCGCAAATGTTAGCATGCTAAAACACTAAACTGAGATGGTGAACATGGTGAACATTATACCTGCCTTTAGCATTGGTGTTGTCTTTGTGAGCATGTTAGCATGCTGTTGTTAGCCTTTAGCTCAAAGCACCACAGCACTCCACCAATGTAGTAGTACTCTTCTATGACGTTTTCACACTCACACTGGACAAATAGCCTACAATACAAGATTGATGCCTAGATAAGTCTGTTTAAAACTAACAAAACTAAGGTTAAACCAGGAAATATCTATCAAAAAATAAGCCTTTGTGCCAACTTTCAGCATGTTTTTGACATTTATTGCTAAGGCACAATTTCATTGGTACTCAAAAGTCTAGTAACGCCTTGACATAAACAAATAAACCCAATGAAGCAAAAAAGGTTAACGTCTTGGATTTGGAATTCATACATACATATAGGTATATCCATTTCACATAGACAGATATAATCCAGCTAGTAGAGAGCAGCCTTAGACATGCAACCAACCGGCCTGCTAATGGAGTCCAGCATGCTAGTCTTTTGTTAATGCCAATCGATATGTATCCTCAGCAGATGTGATATCTGATCCTGTACAACACTGAAAGACTGACCACCCTCTGTTTCACGCAGGAGCTCTCTTTTTTTTAAATCTTGAGGGGTTTCTCTGCCTCTCTTTTCTCTCCATTTCTCTGAGACAGAAATACACTAAAAATTCGCTCTTCGCAGCCACTCTCTCCCTATTTAGTACTCAATTTCAGCCTTGCAACACACTCTCATTATCTTTTCCTTTTCTGGTGCTGAAGCATTAATAAGTGCCACTGTCTTTATGTGCAGCAAAGTAAACTGCATGTATATTACGAGGAAGGCTACCAGGAAATCATGTCTCCAGGGTTGCTGTGGGTAGTGATTATGGAAAGTAGCCTGGCCCTGAGTAAAGTCCCTGATTGGTAAGTGATACCATATATAGAGCTGACATATCATTAGCAATTTACAACGGTAGTGTAAACCCAGCTATTATAGTTATGCAGCATTAGTGTTTTCTGAGTCTTACGCATTAGGTTTGATTTACTGCCTCAAAGGCAAAATGGTCCTCTGATATGAAACAAATACATTAGGGACAGCAGCCACAAACAAAACGACTCCGGGGCCTCTCTGGGAGTTACTGTAATAGAAGTGAAAAAGATACAGAGTGTCTGTCAAAGAAACTTCATCTGCCTTTGGACAGCTCGGCACCAAACATCAAAACGCAGCACGAGTGGTGTGCAAATGAAATAAAAGAGTGACAAAGCATGGGGAGTGGATAAATATAGAAAGAGGAACTGACATTTTCAAAAACTGTCCTCCCCGCGCCCACAAGTTTCACTGATGCGTGGATGTCAAGATCACAGTGCAAATTCTCCCACACAGCTTGCTGTACCCGTCGTTCACACTCGGCTGCTTTATATTTGCTCTCTCTCTCATTGTGCTACTCGAAAATGAGGCAAACCTGAGATGAACATCTTCAGTTAAGGTGATTTAAGTGTGTGTGTTGTGTGTGTAAGGTGGAGGTCAAAGGCTTTTTTTTAGGTTAAGGTTAGAAAATGTTGCTATCTTCAAACAATGAAAACCTGATGTTATCTGCATTTTCTGTACTAGAAATTGGGTGCCAATTGGGTGCTCTACATGCTTGCCAATGACAAGCATGTAGAGGTGCATTTAAGGAGCCCCACAGCCAGTAATTTTTCATTTTATGACAGTAATCCTTTTAGAGCAGTTTTTTTTCATTTAAGTTATCTGTTTTTCTATGAAGTCACCCTTGTGAATTACTCCCCTGTGATGGGAAAGCCTGTGCTTGTTCCTCTTTCTGCAGCTGCTGTACTGCATCCTGTGTGAAGCTGCAGCAGGTACAACACTGCTGTAGCACTGTGCATGACCCGGCGCCATGCCTTATCTGCACATCTCAGTAACCTGTGACTATGTTAATTTGAGCTGTTATGTTGGAGCTGCTGGTGCTTTCAGCGCTGCCTGTGCAAACACAGACACGGGGAAGAGTCAACAGGTGGAAGCTCAGCCTGAGTGTGTTCAAACATGAGGATCAGGCCGCAGAATGTATCAACACGGCCTCCGTACCCGCCTTTCTCTTCGGGACTGGCAAAGGGGCACCCTTCTGATCAGGGAGTTTACTCAAAGCCAGGCCAGTCCAAGTAATTGCAACCCTCAGTGACAAACAACTCCATTCAGCCTAAGTGTCGGTTTACAGTTTACTCTCCCTCCTCCGCTGTGTGCCCCTGCTGCCCATTCTGCCCGGTGCCACGCTGCATTAGTGGCCTGTCAACGAAGACTCTCCTGACACATCAACACCTCGTCAGCTGCCCTTCAAAACCAACGCACATATACAAACGCCATGTGCCGTAACCCGTCTGTTTATGTGTTTGTTTCTCCGAAAGTGGAGGTGTGCGTGAGCGCATGTGTTAGGGAGAAAGAGAGGAAAAGAGTGCGAGACAGAGAATAACAAGATAGAGGAGAAAAACAGTGTGTGCAAATGCGTAGGAGAATGACAGAGACACAGAGAGAGAGAGAGAGATAGCGAGAGCTCTTGTATATGGTCATTTCGTGTTCTCAGTACATGGCTCCGACCCACAGTAGTGACTCTATCTGCCAACTGAGACAATCTTATAAAAGGCTATCAAATGTGTATGCGGTGTGCAGCCTCTATATCTTGAGACTGCAGCTCCAGGGCTGAGTGAGACAGCTCATCAATCACACACAACAATCAAGTGTAGCTAAAACAGTCTCAAAGTAAATCTGTGTGTGTGTGTGTGTGTGTGTGTGTAGAGTTGTGAAATGCTGAATTTACAGAATACATGTCAACCATGAAAATGCAAATGCTGTAGGTTTTTGTGTTCCTCCCAAAGTAATTATGAACAATATTACAGAGAGATCTGGTTCTTGATTTTTGTTACTGCACTTTCATTTCTGAGCCTAAAGCCCCAGTCTGTATGATGAATACTGCTGGATTATCCCAAATAATATATACAGTGTTTCTGAAACAGAAAAGTTGTAGATTTTAAAAATGCAACTTTTCAATGCTTTGAGCATCACAAACAACAAAACACTACTTATCTCTATTGTACTGAGGCAGAAACTTAAGAGACAGATGTTACATAATGTATTTTTCCACATTTTGCCAGCACCACGTACATATATATTCTTTTTCTGCTTGTTTCTGCATTTCATTGAAGCCTAGGATATGCAGATGTTTGGAAATATTAAAACCCAGGATGCCATGTTTAAATGGCCAAACCATCAAATCAAATGAAGAATAATAATCACATAATTATCTAACTGTAAAACTTGGGATTTTCACTAGAATTTAAATAAAGTTATATCAGGCTGGGCAAATGCTCTTCCGCATGAAATGAGGCTGTAATGATGGTTTGATGAGACCACACATGTTAAATCATCAAGCTGATTTCACTGTGCTAACCTTATCTTTACAGTAACAGTTGTCAACAACAGAAAGCTGAAGGAACTGTGAGCCTAACTGTTCTATAAACACAAGGTCGAGAAGGATTAAGATGTCAAGATAAATGTCAATACCTGAGCGCTGCTTAGTAACAAAGCGCAAGGGACAAACAAACACAGACTGGCATCCAATTTCTTTACCATAACTCTTAATACATGGAAACTGAGTTACTTACAAAAAAGCATTAGATCCCAAGATTAAAATTACGGGACACCTTCAAGTGTCTGTAAGCCAAACATGGCCTACTCTGCCGCAAACCAACTGGCCCACTTTGCAGACAGACAGAAATGTGTCACTGGCCGGTCTAGTTTGGCCACTAGGGAAGGCCACACACAGCCACACCGTCTGGTTCCAGGCTAGGGTAACAAACCCTATTCCCGCAAACACACACTGCTGAATGAGATCAAATCATAGTGTGCATATATGACGTGCACATTACAGATGAACATTTTTCTCTTCCCATGACCACCCAGTGTGTTCAAATTGCTCTGTAAGGTAAGCGAGCCCAAGGGTCACGTGACCCGCGTTGCGGGAATTAGCGGCGCATTCCTCCAGCTGTCATTGCCTAGTAACGATCTGGTTAGGAGAAACCTGACGCCAAAAGCCGGCTCGCCACCTCTCTTCCCTCTTCTCCCACCAGCCCGCTCCGCCTTCAGTATTGCATCCTCCTGCCTGTGAGCTTGATCATTTGAATACAAAGCAGAGAAACAATGACATCCTTAAAATACAGTAGAGATGCTGTGGCCTTCAAAGAAGCATACTGCAGAGACACAGAAACCAGAGAGAAAAAAAGACACAGAACGAGCAAAATGAGCAGGCTCATGGCGAGAAAGTGAGACACTATTGATGTAGGATAGGTGGCTGGATACATTGATTTCCTGTTAGTTCTTGCCCGGTTACGTACGGCTGATTTGTCATCCAATACAGGTTGAAGAACTGTCTCTGAGCATGCTCTCAGCTGGGCTTCAATGGCTTCTCTGTAAGGATATACACATATTAGATCATTATATTCTCTCGGAGAATATTTCCCCACTAGGAATGTTTACTGTAAGAGCTTTCTGTCATCCCAGGCTGTGTATCATGCAGCCTCATAATGAATTGGCCATTACAAAAGAGATAGTTCCAGTTATTGGTTCTGATTGGATGATACTTTTGATTTTGATTCTGCTGTAAAATACTCAATTAACACCTGAAACCACATGCCTATTAATTTAATATTACGCTAACCTGATGTTGGCTTCTCAGTTATATCTTTCAGTTAGTGGCTACTTTTAGTTGTTATTGGGTCCCCCTGCTAAAATAAAGGATACATTAAAAAAATCATTGTTTATATCAGACTTCTAAACTGAATCACCCACCTCAACACAGTTCAATGCAATGGGTAAAGAAAAGCAAAATGATCAGGGATGACACGAAGCCAAGTATCTCACATTTAATTGTTTAAAAGCAGGTAATCCCAGCAGGATTTGCGGCAAACAAATTGAACGCACCGATGTGACAAAGAGTAAGGTGAGTTTCTGCTGATAATTTGGGGAACCAATGGCTTGACATCTTTGGTTTGTGTACTTCTAAGTTTCAGAAAAATGTGCTACAATAGAAACTAATTTAATGTGAAATCTTTGAGGGGAATAGCCTATGTCAATGTTTTGGTCAATACTAATCAATACTAATTAGCTTACTGGCAGAGAGTTAGAGGAAAGCATGATAACACTCCCATATCTGCAGCCTTCCGTTTGACGTACAGATGTTATTGTGGCAAATAATCTTCTCCTCTAACCCTCAACCAGACAGTGAATAAGCATATTTTCCAGAAAGTCAAACTACTCCTTCAAGGAAAGGATGACTAAACCTGAAAAATCGCACATAGAGGGAATATACGTAAAAGCAATTTGGGTTATCATGTCAGTCAGCAAACTGACATTTTTTTCTTTCTTTGTGGGTGGTATTTGTAGCATGGAGATATTCAGGGTAGCAATACCCTTTTATGCATCCCGGGACAGGTTTTCTGAGACAGTTTCATTTTTTGCTGATGAAATTTCAGTAGTTTTCATACTTTGAATTCACTGCCTCTGTTGTTGCTTTGCTGATGTACCAGCCAACTGAGGGTAATTGAAAGCGCCCTGATGGTGGCTCAAGTAGCTATCTTATAAGAAAGGAGCATAAAATATGTCAACACGAAACAAAGTGTTTTGTGGTTCTTGATTTTTTTGAGGTTTAAAATTCCTCTTTATTCCCTTCACAATAGACAGTAGCGTCTCTGAAATACTGACTATACACTCACACTGAAAGGGATATAATCAACAAGTCATTAGAAGTTTAATAATTTCCTGGAGAGCTGACCAGTAAGGGAAACCTGGATGACTTGTGTGGTTAACAAGCTTGTCAGCTGATGTTTTGTGGTCAGCAGTTGTTGACAGTTCAGTTCAGTTTGTCAGTTTCTGCTGACAGGCACAAAATGAAGTTGATTATCGTAAATCAAAGCTTCCCAGGTCTCCACAAAATTTTTGAAAAAACAACAGCTGCATCCAAAGAGGGGGCTGACGGAATGATTAGTACATTTTCAGAAAATGTTTCATTATTAAGTATGATTATGACGGTATAATTTTTGTGTTACCATTCCAGTTGCTTACAGTACAAATACCACCAGCGAAGAGTTGAAGAAATTAACAGCAGGCCAGGTACTTCAGCAAAACATACAACAGATAACAACATAAGTTTCTGCGGGATAGAAATGTGTTTAGAGACCATTTGAATAGCAAGCGAGAAAGTCATAAGCCTGAACCCACAAAATTTAAACAAATGGAAAAGACGCGCCCTCCAGTGAGCTGCTAAATCTAATCTTAAAACCAAGAAAATCTAATCCGGGGACTGGCAAGTAGGATAACTTTCATTGTTGAAGCACTCTGACTACAAATTGAAGAAAACTCAAAATATGCATACCATCAAAGTCAAACAGCATCTGAACAAATGCAAGCAAGTGAAGGACGTACAGTGAAGATAGAGCTGTACAGCTGAGATTTGTGATGATGGAGAGAATGAAACGCAAGTCAGGATGGTTTCAGTTTTAATGAGAACGCTCCCCGGATTTTATGGTCAGGCACACTTATTTACAGTATATATGGGCATGCACACACCTACCAAAAACACAAACTGCCACAAACACAAGTAAAATCACAATGGGCAGGTCTTGGCAGACCCGGTCTTGCCAACCAACAATTTTTACTCTGCTCATTGTGGATTGGCATGACTCAACAGGCATGTGGTTGAAAGAGATGTCATTCACAAAGGCTGTACAAACGATGATTGACAGGACTTGCCTTCACCCAGACATCAACATAAACCCTCACTTTAAGGGTAACAAGCAAATGTAACGAGTTGCTGAAGTAATATTTCATTCTAAGAGTCTACAATCATGTTAGCGGCTCTGTCAAGTGATAACACAGAACTTTAAAGCAAAATTATGTTTATTTGACGCCCACTATTTTGTAATTCACCACTGTTGTAAATAAGGACAGCCACTCACATGCATTTGTTGTGAAAACATTACTTAAACCGGCAAGTCAACAACTTTGCTAACAGCCAAACATCAATACTTAACTTATGGGTCAAACAGAAAGAATACCAGCTTGGTATCTCTGTTGTAGTCTTTTATTTCACAAAGCTCTTGCTAACACCTGGCAGCATCTTGTTTGGTCACCCTCTTTTGCTGTTCTTAACTTAACTTGTTCTTAAACCTCTGTGAAACCTCTGGCTGATTTTGCTCGAGTCAACAACTTTACTTACACAGGCAAACCAAGCAAGCGCTACAACAAAAGCAACCCAACTAATAAGTTATTAGTCCAACATCAAGAAAGCCAGCTCGGCACCTGTCCTGAATCCTTTCAGGTTTTTTTAGCTCATGCCAATAAGTACATGCCATATTTATTCTTGTGCAGTCGCTTTCTCGGTTACACTCTTTTTCTCTTCCTCGCTTCCTCCGACAACGTGTTCTTCAGTTTCGTTACAGCCTTTGCCACTATATACTTACTAAGAACAACTAGCTATTTTATTCTTAGTTTCAGGGAAGTTAAATTGTACAATTCTACAATTTTTGCTTCCTCCTTCAGCTTGCTGAAGAGTCATGTTGGTGCCGTAAAGCATTAGCCTCATGCTACTCTCACTAAATGCTGTTCGTGCACTGGACTCCAGTAACACTAGAAGTCAGGCGCCATTCACCTTATTACAAGTAGGTGTACCACCAAATTGACTTTGAAGCTGATATTTTAAGATAAAATTACTACATAATGTTGCTTTAAAGAAGTTATTTAAGCTTTAAGCTAAATGCTAATTAAAGTATGTTAACAGTAAAAATGCTAACATGCTGATTTTTAGCAGGTAATGTTTACCATGTTCACCATAAACCAAGTTTAGCCTGTTAGCACGCATTTGCTAACATTTGCCAATTAGCACTAACTTGATGAAGCTGCTGAATGAAAAGTCATCATTCATTCAACATCGTACAAGTCAACCTCATGGTCAGTAGGATTCATCACTTGGAAACAACAAATGACTGTACAACATTTCAGGGCGTTTCACCCCATAGAGATATTTTAGTCTGGCGAAAATTGTGGACTGAAAGAACCACATTGCCATAGGTGTCCAGCTATGGCTAAAAATGACTGACATTACATAGAGGATATACATACACATCAAAAAATATCACCCTCCAATTAAAGGCCTAGTCTGGCTATAGAAGGATAGAAGGATTTTTGAAAATCTAGAGCAGTAAAGACTTGGCTGATGAGAGGACAAATACTATAAAACCCAATGTTCACCATGAAAAACTGCACTGAAGATAATCTAATAACACTGTAGTTACACAGAAAAGCAATAAACAGTACATTACATAGATTGATGGGATGAAACACTGATACTCTCTGCAAAGGAAACTACAGCTATTACAGAGTTTTGTGGCTGCGCTTCAGCAACAAAAGAATAAAAAGTCCAGGAAGAACATGCCCTATGTCCATCTTTGCAGCCACTCCAAAGCCCATGAGCTGCTATCCAACCTATGACTTACGCATCTGTAATTCTAATAACAACATGACCAATCACACAAGCCAAAAAGGACAACTAAGACCAATAAAAGAAAGACTGTTGCTGGCTTAGCAACAGGGACAGCGGAGAGACCATCCATCTCACTGGCTGACAAAGAGATATTATACTTTTATTCTGACAAAAATAGCTCCCATGGAATGTAGTTGAGAAGTTAATTTGAGATTTACAATGTTGTTAAATAGCTTGTCAATTTTTAAATCATGCAATCACACACAGAGCATCTTTTTTTCAACAGTGTTTGTGAGTGTCTCACCTTCTTTCTGCTCAGACACTAATTGATTTCTCCACTTCCTCCTCCTCCTAAACTCTCACTAGTGTTTCTCCTGATCTCCCTCTTCTGTGTAATTTGGGCACTCCCACAGTAATGGACACCCATTCACCCACTCAGGGGCAGCGAGTGGGAACCCAGCCCCGCTTTTCCAGCTACTGTACTCTCGGAATCCTAATCGTAGCTGTCCACACATTACTACAGCCTGGATGCTCTTTGGTAGTGAGAGAAAGACAGAGAGAGGGTCCTGGAAAACCAGGGGATGGGAAACTACCTCTACCTCTGCCTCTTCAGCTAGTCGCATGCTAACAGCCGTGCAGCTCCTGGTTTCCCTCTGGGTGCGGGTGTCAGAGTGAAATATAGCATTCACCCTGCAGCCAGAGATGCACCGGGTGCACCATGTGGATGTCCTATCACATCCTCCATCTCCTTCCCCCTAACCTGTCAGCTGACATCGGGGCAAAATGGGGGTGCTCATAAGAGGAGTGTGGTGCCATTAAGTATATTAGAATTGCAGAGTGTTGATGAAAAATCAAAGTCTGCAGTGACTAAGCTGGGGTTGCTCCCCAGCACTGTGCTGACAGTGCAAAGCAGGAAAAAAGGGAGGAGGTGGGGACTACCTAGGTGCAAACACTTGGGAGTACTGACTGTTTGAGGTTGTTTAGGACAGGAGGATTACATAATAGAAATCACTGTAACAATTCAGACTGAGGCAGCACTTCCGTTTCCCCCTAAACATATGCCACATGTGCCTTTCAATGTTGAAGCTTTTGTCTTGGTTATGGCTGTAAATCTGAGATTCATATCAAGATTTATAATATTCAGTTCACTTTACACTACTGTTATGTGCCCTTAGCCCAGAATGTGCAGGGAGACAGTGCAGATCCCATGACCCATTATGGAATAAGAAGGTACAGCATAGAAAATGGATTGATGGATGGACCTCATGTGCAGGACTGTCATGCGTCAGCCTCAACTATTTGCCTCCCTTCCAGCTCTTCCCTCCGCTTCACCCATCCCATCTCATCCATTCTTGCTCCCCTGAAAGGCTTCAGCATCCAGCAGCAGAGGAAAAACATGTAGCCCTGTGACGAGCAGCACCCTTTTTTCACATCGTGTGTTTATTTTTTTTAATTCACGCCGGCACCATCACCTGACCATTCATTTTCTACTATTAATCCACCCTGACAGTGTGTGACAAATGTGGCATGAGATTACTTCACTAAGGCTGCAGTGCATTGTGGAGCTTGATCCTGCCTAAGATGATTCACCTACTGTCACGTCTTTTGTTTGACAATGAGGCTGGTGGGGGAACTCAACAGCAGGAACAGTCTGTCTCATCAAGGATTATTAGGGTTTCCAGACAGACACCTGAGTAAGCAAACACGGATATACTTGTCCTTGAAGCCAGAGTCGGTTAAACATAATCTTAGACCAACACTAAGATTAGTAGTAGTACAGTAGGAGAATAACCAGTTTTAAGGACTATACCAGCATGTTGGCAAGTTTTAGTAGGTACAGTATCTCACAAAAAGGAGTACATCCCTCACATTTTTGTAAATATTTGATTATATCTTTTCATGTGACAACACTGAAGAAATTACACTTTACTACAATGTAAAATAATGAGTGTACAGCTTGTATAACAGTGTAAATTTGCTGTCCCCTCAAAATAACACATCACACAGCCATTAATGTCTACACCGCTGGCAACAAAAGTGAGTACATTCCTAAGTGAAAATGTCCAAATTAGGCCCAATTAGCCATTTTCCCTCCCCAGTGTCATGTGACTCGTTGGTGGTACAAGGTCTCAGATGTGAATGGGGAGCAGGTGTCATAATTTGGTGTTATCGCTCTCACACTCCCTCATACTGATCACTGGAAGTTCAACATGGCAGTGCTGTCTGAGAATCTGAAAAAAGGAATGCTTGCTCTACATAAAGATGGCCTAGGCTATAAGAAGATTGCCAAGACCATGAAACTGAGCTCCAGCACGGTGGCCAAGACCCTACAGCGGTTCAACAGGACAGGTTCCACTCAGAACAGGCCTCGCCATGATCGACAAAAGAAGTTGAGTGCACATGCTCAGCATCATATCCAGAGGTAAATAGACAAATGAGTGATGCCAGCATTGCTGCAGAGGTTGAAGGGGTGGGGGGTCTGCCTATCAGTGCTTAGACCATACGCCACACACTGCATCAAACTGGTCTGCATGGCTATCGTTCCAGAGGGAAGCCTCTTCTAAAGATGATGCACATGAAAGGCTGCAAACAGTTTGGTGAAGACAAGCAGACTAAGGACATGGATTACTGGAACCATGTCCTGTGTTCTGATGAGACAAAGATAAACTTATTTGGTTCAGATGGTGTCAAGCGTGTGTGGCAGCAACCAGGTGAGGAGTACAAAGACAAGTTTTTCTTGCTTACAGTTAAGCTTGGTGGTGGGAGTGTCATGGTCTGGGGCTTCTTAAGTGCTGCCTGCACTGGGGAGCTACAGTTCATTGAGGGAACCATCAATGCCAACATGTACTGTGTTCAGCTGCAACTATATATAGTTAATTAATCGATTAGTCGATTGAAAGAAAATTAATCGACAACTATTTTGATAATCGATTAATCGTTTCAGTCATTTTTTAAGCAAAAATGTGACAAAATGGCTGGTTTCCTCTTCTTAAATGTGAGGAACTGCTGCTATTGTTTGTCATTTATGATAGTAAATGAAGAGTCTTTGGCTTTGGACTGTGGGTTGGATAAAAGAAGCAAACTGAAGATGTCCATGCTCCGGAAAATTCTTGACATTTTATAGATTAAGTTGATTAATCGTGAAAATAATCAACGGATTAGTTGATAATGAAAATAATCGTTAGTTGCAGCCCTAGTACTGTGACATACTGAAGCAGAGCATGATCCCCTCCCTTTGGAGACTGGGCTGCAGGGCAGTGTTCCAACATGATAACAACCCCAAACACACCTCCAAGACGACCACTGCCATGAAGATGAGAGTAAAGGTGATGGACTGGCCAAGCATGTCTCCAGACCTAAACTACATAGAGCATCTGTGGGGCATCCTCAAATGGAAGGTGGAGGAGTGCAAGGTCTCTAACATCCACCAGCTCCATGATGGACTCCAGTGGCAACCTGTGAAGCTCTGGTGAACTCCATGCCCAAGAGGGTTAAGGCAGTGCTGAAAAATAATGGTGGCCACCCAAAATATTGACACTTTGGGCCCAATTTGGACTTTTTCATTTATGTGTTTACTCACTTTTGTTGCCAGCAGTTTAGACATTAATGGCTGTTTTTTTGAGGGGACAGCAAATTTACACTGTTATACAAGCTGTACACTGACTACTTTACATTGTAGCAAAGTGTCATTTCTTCAGGTTTGTCATATGAAAACATATAATCAAATATTTACAAAAATGTGAGGAGTGCACTCCCTTTTGTGAGAAACTGTGTGTTTACTTATGATAGCAGTGTATTTACCGAACGCAGCAATGTTTCAACATTCTGTTGTTAAAAAAGTCCAACAAACACAGGGAGTCAGACAATCAGAGTCAAATGTTTTGCCTCGTTTTCCCCTTTATTTGGAGATAAAACCAAAAGTGAGCACATCTTTTATGTTAGTAATAATCCCTTTATTAAACCAGAAAACTGTGCATGCCAACAACTTTTGAAAGTGTGGTAGGTCTAAGTTGAACCAGGAAGCTGTTTCTTACTGTGATGGATTTTTACAAAGGACAAAAGTCCTTTGTTCTATAATTTATGTGACTGTAATAAATAGAATCAATGATCTTTTGTAACAAACAGTAGTTTTCCTTTGATTAAAAATCACGTATACTTAACATTCTTGCTTAATATTTTTGAATGTTATGCATTTTTACATTTTTGGATATATATTTTGTACAGTTCCAGGCTGCCATTGGTTTCTGTTCACATCTGACTGGTACCAAAATTAATAAGTAAAATATAAAAATGAAAGCAGACTGACAAATTAACTCTAACTCAAGCATGTTTCGGCACTCGGCTAATATGTCATAGTGTGCAGAAAAGAATGAAAGAAATCAGTACAAACCTAAAACAGCAGACAAAATACATGCAAATATCTAAAAATGTCAAAGCAGCATAGTTTGCAATAAGATTAGCTAAAGTATAACTGATTTGTATTTAAGGAGTTCAAAATGCAAAGGTATAGTCATGGGCCTTTGTTTTTTGGATCAGCTGTGACAGTACGATCTGTTCTGTTCACTTGGTTCAATGTATGGTACACCCAAGTCTGCACCCAACTATTATAACGATTATAGTTTATGAAAAAAAGCCACATGCTTTACTTTTATAAATGACAAAGAGAAGCAAATCCTGCCATTTGAGAAGCTGTAACCAGAGAATGTGTAGCATTTTTTTCTCCATTATTTTTGCTTAAAACATTGTTACAACAAATATCAAAATAGTTTGGCGATTATTTTTCTGTCTTTGATCTCTATCAGTCACTGCTGCTGTTTCAAGTTCCTGGCTATATAAGAAATGTATGCTCAAATAGGGAAATTCTCACATGTTTGCTGACATTAATTAGCCATGTGCAAAATCTTTCTCACAATCATAAAGTAGTATTTAGCAAGATAACCTGTGTGCTTTGCAGGGTTTAGGGATGCAATTGTTGATTCTGATACAACCAGGAAGGATTTTTCTTTGATCTCTTGCAGAATAATAGCAGGCTATGGAAGACCTTTCCACTGCTTTGGCACAGAACATAAAGTAGTGTAGAGAGATAGGTCTGGCAGTGCTAGACTAGAATATGACAGGCACTTTGATTATATTGAAGTACAGTGGTAGCCTGTGTTCTGTCTAGACCAAGCTAGGAAAGTTGTTTGTAGGAATGCTCATGCAAATATTGACCTTCAATTAGGTGAAACAGATGCCCCTCGTTTATGGGCTGCAGTATGGAAGCATCAGCAAAAACATCGTACACATAAACAGTCATAGAATATATATATAAACACGCAGAGACATACCTAAACAGCATACACAAACACATCTTGTTTAAATACACCTTCATTTGCAGTGTGAACTGACATCAACTGGAAGACAACTGCAAAACCTGAAGCCTTTTAAAGGTAGTTTTAACCTCAAACAGGATGTCAGCACAGCACTAGTAGCATCACAAAACCACAGGAAAAATGAACACTTCTACCCCAACACAACAAACAGACCAAAATCTGTAGGATTTTGTGCCCTTTAATAGGGTCAGGAGCAAATGACCTTCACAAGTGATGGCAGTCGACCACACTGCTGCATAATTAACAGCATCTAAAATGAGGTGTTCTTTATATGACCTTACCTGACAATGTTAGGGCACAGCTTGCCTACAGGGAGTATGCAGTAAATAACAAATGCACATGCACGTGTCCCACCCACAGCACACATTCAGACTAGCTTCTTTTAAAAAAATCTTGTTTCAGATATTTTATATATTAGATTATGGCTCATACTGCAGATTATGACCCAGAAGATAAAAAAGAGAATGCCTCAGAGCTCCCCATAAGCCAACACATCTTAAAGCATGATGGCAAGCCAGGCAAGAGAGCGAAGAACTGAACATGGCACACTGTAGACTGACAGCACCGTGAGGGACAAAACACACCTGGATTTCACCGAAGGCTGTTTGACAGATTTCACAGGGCTTTTAAAGAGTGTACCTAAAGGAGGGGGTCCTGGGGTTAGTTCAACCGCTCTGCTTCAGTGACAGTGGCAAGGCTGGGGCGGACTGTGCTGGAGCATCGCCTGCTGCCTTGATTTGCTCGGCAGATCCATGGCAGGGTTGGAAGGATTTTCCCCCAAAGCCCTCTTACCCTCCCGCAGAGCAGAAATCCCCTCCAATCCTCATTCGCAGTTACTGGAGGGACGCCTTACACACTGAGACAAAGGACTCCAAAGAGGAGAGGAGAGGACAGGAGAGGAGAGGTAAACAAGAGGAAAGAGGAGAAGAGAAGACAAGAAACAAATGGAAAAAAAGGGAGAGAAGGGGAATCTGTTCTAAGAGAGGAAAATTTAACGAAGCCAGTATAAGCACATAAACATCATTAAATTGGAAAAGTTTATTTCACTGTCTCTCTTCTCCTTCACTCTCTCACGCACATATATTCCTACAGATTGTCAAAGGACCAAGATAAGACAATACAGAAGGAGATTCACTTGGAAGAGCCAGAGGAGAGACACAACAATGGTGGCTCTATAAAGTCACAGATCAGTATGGTGAACAGACACATGAAGATTGTGCTCCGTGCAGATGCAGTGTGTGCTGAGGGGTGTGGTTGGAAGGGGTGTCCTGGGACCCAGAAAGAGAAAGCAAGAGATTTGGAAGAGGTGGAGACAACATAGTCGTGAAATATAATATCTCGCCTGCGTCATAGATCAATACACACACTAGGCATGCATCTATTGCTAATCTTTCAAGGCAACATGGAATCCTTGCTGGAGAGCTATGTGCCCGACCTCCTGAAGGTTAGGTTTAATTCCTTCCCTAAGAATATCCAGTAATTGATAAGCTACAGCATGTGCTATCGCTTTTCTTTAGGCAGTCATCAGCCTCTCTCAAGCGCCGCACAAACCTCCCCGATGAGATTGTGACCGAGCCCTCTACAGACATACCTGTGGTCAGCAGCGCAAGAAGCTTACAATCACACTCCAACAATCACTATTACACAACACTGACCACGGTGGAAAGTGAACACCTGTGCTGAAAGGCTCTCGCTGTTGATACAAGAAGAAAACAGATTGATTATCACATTCACAGGTGAGAACAACAGAAAATGTAAACCTTGTCAGAATGACATATTGTGGCATATTAATGAGTTGCTGTGATGTAATAAACATGAGCCCTTTTTGGAAGGAGGATTGCCATTACAAGCAGCAAACCCCTCGACATTCCACTTGGCTACCAACTGTGCCGAAGTAGCTAATGATTAACTCTCATGAAGGGAGTGTTTGAATGAGTAACCCCTCTCCTGCAAAAACCCCGCACTGCCTGCCTGGCTGTACGTGTACATCATCGTCCACATATATCGTTACGTAACCTGGACTGGCACACATGGGAGCTGGCGAGGCAGCCACACTAACAAACATACACTACAGACTCTTGCTCCCTGGCAAACACAAAGAAATTCTATCTCCATTTGAACGGGCAGCCAACACAGCGGCCTGGGCGAGAGGTTGAGTCGAGGCCAGACACTGACAGACAACCGCACCCCCTGAGAAACACAACACAAACACACTGCGCGCAATGATACAAAAGCAGAGCTGCTTAGTACGGACGAGGCCACAAGACTAAATTACAGAAATATATCTTTATAAAAGACCTATTCAGAATATGTCACAGTGCAACTGAATGCACACAGTAAAATTATTAGGCCAGTGGGGCATTTGTGAAGTTGCCAGACTGGCACTCCTGGCCTCCATTTTGCTTTGTGTGTGTGTGTGTGCTTGTGTTTGTACAAGTGTGTATCCAAGGTCTTGTTCCTGGTTCACTCTGGTCTCCCAGCACTACAGTGGGTCTATTCTTCTCGGGTGCTTCAGAGATCAGGATTAATGACCAGCGGCAGGGACATGAAAAGGTTGTGTCCACCAGCCACCAGGATTTTACAGCCTTGGTGTGTGTGTCACTGTGTGTGTGTGTGTGCATATTTATTTTGTAAAAAAAAAAAATAGGGGACTGATAACAATGCCATCCTTCTTGCATCCTCACTCTTAAACATGCTCATACATGCCATTTAATACTTTGCGTAATCTGTAAATCCAACAGTCATGCGTGAAGCAGCACAGACTGCCGACTACCACGCTTGTTCACTTTTTACACAGTATAACAAGCATCCATGTAACACCTACAAATTTCACATCAAGGGTTCAGACTAAACTGTCACTCTTGCTCTGTAGATCATCCCCTGATCGTTTGCTCCAGTGTGGCCGTGGTTATCCAACCTTGTTATCTGTAGGAGGTGCGTCTGAAGGTCTGAGCAGGAACTCCACACGACCCCCTCGCTGCCGATGGCATTTCATGCATTTAAATCAACACGTTGCCACCTGCAAGGCTGACTCAGTGTGTGAGAGATGGAGACGTGGAGAGGGTAGGCCAGGTGAGTGTGTGTGTATGTGAAAGTAGGGACATAACGTATAAGGTGTTGAGCGGTTCTGCGTTAATTGGCAGAAAACTGCCGTTTTCCATGTGGAGGGTTGTTTGTGCCAGCACGAGCTGCAGACACACACGAACCTGCCTGACTAACTGACTGAGGTCTTCAGTAATCTGGGTAAGTGCTGACAGAGTTATGTTTTGCTTTTATTGTTCCTAACAAACTCATTGCACAAGTCTACAGCTATGATACTGAATACCAGAGCTTTCTGTAATGAACTGGCGCTGCTAAACTGACTGGTATGAAAACAGGTTCTACAGCTATACTGCTAATAGCACATTCACTTCCATCTTTAAAACATAGTAATTATTCTTTACAAGCCATCTTCTAACATTTCAGCCAAGTTACAATGGTATAAAAACATCAAAGTAAGGCTGTCTCGCAGCTTTTATCCCCATCCACGTTAAAACCATAAATGGCAGTAATTCCTAAAGCCCATATTTTTTTCACCAATCAAATGCTTCACCATGTCAAATGATCTTGGAACTTTGCAAGGAAACAGAGCAGCGCTCTCCTTCGATGCCTGCTGAGCTAGCGCCTTTCTTCAGCCAGCACCACAAGTGGTCTTGATCCAGGCCAGAGTGGAGCCCTGTAAGGCTGCCACTTTGTGCTGATTCAATAAGAAATAATTGCATATTGGCCCTCTCCACTCATCCTCCTACAACACCCTGGTCTGACACTTTACTGTATTTCTGTGCTGTAAGTTACAGTATGGAGTTATAGCTTGGGGAAGGACACTGCAGCATTGCTGCTGTTATTTTTAAAAAGCCCACATTCCTTTAGATTGGATGCGGAGTTGCATTGACGAGATACTGAACTTTGAATGATATGGAAAGGTATTTCTCAGGAGGGTTTAAGGCAACCACAACCACTGTGGTATCTTCCACAGTGAGAGCAACACACTTCAAGTGCTATCCTTACCTCACGTCCTACCAAACCCATTTCCTTTATGATATCAATATGCTCATGTTTTGGATATTATGGAACTTAATATACTGAACTCAGATAGATAGATAGATAGATAGATAGATAGATAGATAGATAGATAGATAGATAGATAGATAGATAGATAGATAGATAAACAAATTAAGTGCTAATAAACATAAATGGACTGCACTTATCTAGCTCTTCACCTTAATGACAACGCGCTTAACTGGATTCTCATTAACCCATTCAGAATTACAGAAATAAAGGTTAAAAGCTACTGTTATACTGTTACTCTTTGCAGATGTGTAATTTATAGTTTGTATGTAAACTATTTTGCATAGGTTAAATATGTCGGGCAAGAGTCATAGATTCATTGAGTCTGTAATATTATCATTAGCCTACCTTGCTGTGTAGCCTTAAGGTGTCAATAAAACAGCTTGAATAATATGGGGATTTAGAGTTAAACGGAGGAGGTGTTCCTAATTTAACAGCCGCCAAAATAAACCTGTTGAAGGCATCTTAACCCATTTATCAGACGACAGCGGATCAACGGAGTACAAAAGCATGATGTCATCCCCTAAAAATCTGGTAGTATTGGTGTAGCTGATTACAAGTAAGTTCACGGGCCTGATCTGAATCTTAAACTTGCGTTTCATCCGTCCGCGTTGTTGTTCTCCTCAACCGGTTTATTTCTGAGGACAGACGGGGTGAATGAAGGCAGCCTACACGGAGAAGCATATGCTGTCGGCTGTATGTGCAGCGCCCCCGCGGCTACTTCAGCCAACACTGCTGCACGCGCTGTAGTTCTGGACCGGGGGTGTCTCCAAAAATCCCTCTGAGCTGCTGCGGTCCGCTGCATGCAGCCCATCAACGCCGCCCCCCCCCAAATACCCCACCCCAAACCAATCACCTATCCTATCATTATAACACAACGATGCAACTCAACTTCATGACACACTCTCGCTGTGAAAACGCGGGTGGCATATCCTGCGCTCAACTTCACACCACATCACTCCTCAATGTGACAACCACTGCAACGTCACCGAAACTAAGTCATAAACAGGCAATAATATTAAGGTTAATATTTACCAGCTTGCTACAGTGCGGGAGCTGCAGCCATTTATCCCGTAGCGAAAGGGCCAGAAGTCCGCATTTCCTGGATTGCGATGCGCTGGATAGAGTTGCTCTCGGTGCCCGCGTTTCTGCGGAGGGAGGGCCGGAGGGGCTCTGGGTGCTTCCCACTGTTGTGTCAGACCGGACAGCGATGCCACATTCAGCTGATCGCCACAACAAAACAACATCTCGCCCTACGCAAAACAACACTCCGCGGCTCCGCACCACCCCGCACGGCAGGTCCGGTGGGCGCCGCCCCCCTCAGCCTCCACCAGTGGGCTGGCGCGTCGAGCCCGCCTCATGAATAATCATGAGGTAGCAGACACAGCCATTGGGTGAAAGGAGCAGTTCCTGTTTAATGCTATTAATTCTAATTAGCCAGGCATCCTCAAGCAGTGGCTTACTCGAGAGTTTTGTAGAGACTGATTAATCACGCACACCCTGATCTGAGCTGGTTTAGGCTACGCCAGACTCCTCTCTGACCCTGCAGTAGGCCTAGTATTTTAACCTCCGCAGACTTAGAGGCCGCCGGCGCACACCTTCCTGCTATAGGCTACCGCAAGAATGAATAGCCTCCCTAAAGTGATGCTGACACTGCATCACACACAGAGAGATATAATAGAGGTCAGGATCCGAGGCCACAAATCAATTAACTCCTCCTGGATGACTGTGTGAGCTGTCAAAGGGTCACAGGCAGCGTTTTGCAATCCTTCGCGCACATATCTCAGTGCTTAGAGTGAATTTCCTGCTAATCTGATGAACCCGCCTGTTTGTGTGTGTGTGTGTGTGTGTGTGTGTGTGTGTGTGTGTGTGTGTGGAGGGTGTGTGTGTGTGTGTGTGTGTGGGGGGGGGTTACAGTAAAGGTCACCGAGGGGAGCAGCCCTAGTGGCAGTGACTGCTGCACGCCTTGGTATCCTGGGGATCAATTGGTGTTCTAAAAGGGCCAGTGGACATCAGAGCTCACAGGTGATGATGACTGCTACCACCAATCATCTTTTCACCTGACTCACATCACTGTCATGGCGCACAGGAATGAAGCTGACACTCAAGATATCCAGCAAGTGAATTAGGCCACATGCTCCATGGTGTCTACAGTGGAGGAGAAGCTGGTGCAGAGTTAAAAACATTTCGTCCCCTCTGCGTGTGAGCGTACAGTCAGTCCCGCTCTTTTGTCTCTCACATTTCCAGAGCTGTCTGTGCATCTGCATCCAGCGTGCTAACTCTTTGTTGAGTAGGCCTACAGCTCCGCAGCGCAGAGGAAAGGGGAAGGAAAGAGAAAGTGGTAGGGAGGGAGGTAAGGTGTGGAGAAGAAAAAGAGGAGAGTATAGAGGAGCGCAAAAAAAGACAGTGGGAGGAAGTGAGAGACAGAGCAGGAGACGCAGGAGGGAGAGTAGGGACACGCTGTGGTGTGAGCGCTCCGTACTGCTACAATATGACTCTGACAGGCTTATGTAACCAGACTGGCCTGGCATTTGGCTCACAGCAGACGCCGGCTGCTCTGACTGTTATATAACTGCATTAGCTGCTCTTCTGAGCCGGGGGAGAGCATGCGCACAGGAGAGCCCCATGCACACAAACACACACACATAAACACACAGATTTTTTAGACTTCCAGCTAAAGGACTGAGTGACTGCATCGCATTGTGGCCACGAGTTAGAGAATGCAAGCGATCGACCAAAATGAGAAAATGAAAAAAAGTGACCCTGAAAGTCCAGTGGAAGTTCAGTAATTGATTACAAACTGGCAGATCATTTAGTGCCCACAATTTACACGATGGAGAGAATCTACGCAGTAAGTCTGACAGGCATCAGCATCTCCACTTCCCATCATCCAGCAACAAGTTTCCCATCCTGAAAAGCCTAATTGGGGCTTAATGTTGGGTAAATGTTTCCAGTGCTCATGCAGTATGCCAGCAGGGCTTAAACTCAATTAGCTCCCCTGCACGCAGCACATAATTTAATGGGCCTGGATCCCACTCTTAAAACCCAATTACACCTCAGACAGGCATTTCCAGTCACTCTGTCAAAGAGGTGGTCAGGGAGGCACACTCCTCTCACAAAACAAACGCTCACCCAGATCAGCACCAGGAGCAGTCCTACTGTTCACGGTTCATATGTTGTAATAACAAAACACTGAAACAAAGCCGAAATCAGGAGATTATCTACGTGTTTCACCGCGGAGAATGACCTTATTCCTGACAAGTGAATGCAAAGTGCAGCTAAACGCTGACATTTCCAAACTAATGTGGGAAAGCTGAAGTGAAGATTAAGGTCAGGGATAACACTGCGAGTGATAACCATTGTTTCAGTCAATCTGCAATTAAAAATCCCAGGGTGCCTAACCAAGCGTGGCTGCTGAGCTACACTAAGTGGTTCATAATCAGCACATTACAGCTTCTGATCTCTTATTACAGCGACAAATTGCGTCTGATGATAACGGAGGAAATGAAGGTGGGATTTATGACACTGGAGCCAATGGCCAAAGACAGAGAGTGTCTTAAATCTGTCCTAGGAGAAAAAACGAGTTCACATTTGTGCACCTGATGATAGCAGGGGAAATAAAAATGCGATTTATGACACTTGGCTAATTTGTTCTCACATGTTGGCTGTGTTCAGAGGCTGTTAAATTTCAGATGGGACTAATGGAAGAGTATAGCGCAAAGAGTTATTTAGTCTCACGAAACTGTTGATTTTACATGCTTCAATGACTGACAGAGAAATGAAAAAATATGTTCTTTAAAGAGTGAGATAATGCCAAGTCTTGGAGCTGCTGTCCCTGTTGCAGCAGTTGTTTGATGCCGGTGTGTTTTGTTTCCCATGATGATTAATCACATTAGTTGTGAGGTCCTAATTACAATCTATTAACATCTTATATTTACGTCAGTGTCCACTACGCTGAAAATGGAGTGGCTTACACACATTGGTGCTGTGATATTTTCATTTTGTATTAATATACAAAATATAAAAATGTAATAAAATACAATTAATATGTAATAACACTTTATATCCCCTCACACACTTTAAACACTGCTCATTGTTTTAATTTTTGTTCTTTACTCTCTACTTGTTTTTTTTTTTTTACATACAAGTCTTCCTTTCCTCCACAACACAGGGAAGTGAGACTTCATTCTTACAACTAAATTGACATCATCCATCAGCTCAAGGTTGTCATGGATAGGCTAAGCGAGGGGTGGCATTGTCGGAGGGTTGTGGAAGTCAACAGGAGCTAGTGTGTCCCAAACTGTTTCAGACAGTGCCAACTGGATCGAGTGACTGTAGTAGCCAAAACCAACAGGCCTCGTCTGCCAGCCAGGCAAGGAAATAACACAGCAGAGGCTGCAAGCACTGGCACACACTGCTCTGTCTCTGTACCAGCGTAAGGCACAGGTCAGAAGCATTTACTGCTTCAATTTACTGTTAGGCTTAAGAGGTGACATCTGGTCAAAGCTATAATTATTATTTACTGGACACACAAGTCATGCGCTTTCACTTTGGCTTTGGACTTCTGTCGCAGGAAGCTAAACTCAGCAAAGGATCAAGACATTAGTGGCTGATGTGAATGTGTCCTCAGTTACACAACTGCTGAAGAGAGAAACCCTGTTAACAGTTTAGGCAGCAAACAGGGAACCCCAGCAGGAGACATGGCAGAGTAAGGCCAACTGATAATGACAATCCATCAGACATAAAGTGCTTGCACTGAAGCGATGTGTCAGGCATACGGTTTGCTTGTTTTCAGGGTGTCATTTATCACGATGCTTCACAGAGTACAGAACATGCTGTGATGTGTCTATTAGCCCCTCCTCAGTCCCTAACTCATAGCTCATGACCTAAATCTACAGGCTGATGTACAGAAACGATCACAGAGCCTGCACCCTGGTGACCCATAGAGATAGGGAGGTGTTATCAATAACATCTATGGGGTACCTAAATCACCCTAAACATTAACATATTTACCTTACAGGCAATTATTGTACCTCAGTAAATAAGTAAAACAATAATCACGTGTAACCACAAACTGGCTCCCGTCCTGCTTTTATCAAGTATTTTGTAGTTTTTACACTCCGATCTTCACATCGTGCTGAAAAGGGATGATTTTACTCAGTTTATCTATTTGACCTTTTTTCATGGGCCACACGTGTAAAGCTTCTATCGAGGCTCCATAAACACAAAGAGTGAGAGACAAGCGTTCCATCTTTATTAAAAACAGTGTTTATACATAAATTACAATGTTAATTCCTGTCATAGGCCTTTGCCTTACTGGCATGCAATGACTGACTCAAAACAATGTAAGGCAAGGCATAATAAGCACACGTCAGTATTAGTGTCAAACTCTTTTTGGAACGCAGGACCACAAAAAGGCACTTCTGAAATAGTGTTTTGAAATAGTACATGTTAAGATCCAACACTGGCAATTTTACCTAAATAATCTGCTTAGTAGGCGGATTATGGTAACATGTACAATACATTTGACATGTTTGATGAATAAAAAAATTTAAAAAAAAAACCCCAAAACATTTCCAACTTTTCACATTCACAATACTCATACACAGCCTAACAAGAAATCTGATTCCTAGGTGTGGTCATTGCAAGGTTTGAAACATATGATTGTACCAAATTCATTATACAAAATATAAAGGTCTTACCTTTAACTCATTCTATTCATATTGAAATTTGAGGTAACTACTATATAATGGAAAAAATACTGTACCACCATTACATCAACACACTATTAAAGTCAATACCATTTAACTGCATTTTACAATTACTGAAACGCGTCAATATTGTTTGGTATACAATTAAATTCTGGAAAATAATGGCATTTGTGAGAGGACAGGTAGTGTGGAGTTAACGCATTCGCCTCCTAAAACGCGCACCACTGCACATCGCATGATGCTGACTGCTATGAATCAATACATGTCTCCCTGCTGCAAATAGACTGCCATACAGATACAGATTGTCGCCCGTGGCTGTACAAGGCCAAACACAGTCAGACATGGAAAAGGCATAGCACCGGAGATAAATCACCCTATGTTGGGAGTAGACGAGGAAGTGCTGAGATTAGACCTGTGGTCTATAGGACTCTCTGGCTCAAGGAGTAATGATGTGGATTTGCATACAGCCAAGCAGCAAAAGGGAAGCCCTGTTATGATCTGTAGGGTGTGTCATATTAGTCTTATCTAACTCTCACACTCACCTCACTCTGGGGCTCCTAAGAAGGGTTCTCCTCGTTGCCCCCAGCACTAAAAACAGTCGAGCTAATCAGGGGGATTCCAGACCTGGCCAATCAGAGAAGCTTGATGACACAGGCTTTCAAAAGGGGATCTGTAACGGAAATGTCTGAGGTATTGAGAAAGTGCCTTGTTGCTTAGCCTTTGTGATATACCAGCATCTAAAATTCAGCAAAAACATAATGGAGCTCATACAGTCATATCACAACATCAGGGGGGTGGTTGGGAGTTGCCTATCAAGGTCAGGCTAACTATAAAAAAAAATCCACTTACACTTTCAAATATCTATAGTTATTATCACACCAAGCAATCATACTGAGAGGAGTAAAACAACAGAAACACAATAACAGCAAAGAGATTAAAAAAGAATACAAAGAAATGAAACATATTTCCTTTATAATATCCTTCCTATGCCCTCCTTCACACTGCCTAGTACACTAGGCAAGAAAACAAAACAACCAAATACAGCTCAAAGACAAGGCATACTCAGTTGAAATCTCTGTCAGGGAATATGACAGGGGCGATGAGGGTCCAGAGGTAGAGCCCAAGGCCCAACCAGCTGGAGCTCATCTTCACCCACACAGCTGGCATTGTGCTCTGCATGGTCTGCGTCGTCAACCCTGGTCTGAAAGGAGGACACAGAGGGAAAAGTATAATTAAGTAAAACCAAGTCAACATAACACATGTAATGAAACTTATATACAGATATTTCCCCCATTTGGTCCATGAATTATTAACACGAGGAATTAATGATTTTGGAAAATTACATACAAGTTGTGGTCAAAGAATGGATAACTTTTGGGTGAAGCAATGTGCCCTCTGGTGGCCACACTTAAGGTCTACAACGCATGTTCAACAGCTTCTGATTTCAAAGCATTTGACCTCCTCAGAACTGATCATTTTGTCACAGAGATATTAGTAGAATTGCATTTAGATTCTGTCAGTTTGGGTAGTAAAATTGCTTATTCGTATCGGTCTCACACACTGTTTCTACCCGTGTGTTTAGACATCATTTCCACAGGAAAGATTCTGTGATTAAATTCACAGCAGGACGTTGTGCTGTTCAACCACAGTCTTGTGTTTACGCTCCACTCACAGACCTTTTTCACGTCAAACATTTTAACTTTTAAGGGCAAGAAAAGCACACGTGAATCAAATTCTGTTAATGATGGCATCAAGTGTTGCGGTAAGACATGCCAGCAAGCCAGCATGCACAGTACCAGGACTCTGGAACTAGGGCTGGACGATTTCACCTAAAATCAAAATCACTATTAATTGAACATTTCACCTTGATTACGATTAATTGAACGATTATTTTATTTTTGAATGTTGTTTTTTTCCATCATATTTCACTGACAAGGTTTGTACTGTAAATTTGCTTGACTATTAAAACTGGGTTTATTTATTCACAGATGTCACTAATCCATTAGGTTATCTAAATGTTAATTAATAAGGTAATGTTGACGTGCACATTATAGAGACATGGTTGCTCTATATTCGGGCATCACCGTTGCTGAATTATGACCGCTGCTACTAAACTTTCGCTTTACTATCAGCATGGTAATGAGCATGGTAAATCAAGCTTTGCTAGCTTCCCCTCCTCATTCATCAAAGGACATCTACGAGACAGGTATTGTTATAAGAGCAGCGGAGTTAGTTCTTTTAACTGCAGTGCAATGTGTTTGCATAGTGAGTGAGTGGACGAGCGAATGTGAGAGAGCGAGCGGCTGAAAGCCAGCGAGTAATAAGTTGTCAGTCTGTAAATGTACAGTGTAGGTCAGAGTGTGTCCGTTATTAAAAGTCTGTCTATTGTTTCCACAACTGCTGGAAAGTGAAGGTGGTTAGCGCTAGCTAACATCTCCCTGTGCTTCAGACTCCGGTCTGACGGGCCGGGACAGGACGGGGCGGAGTCACGCTACTAGGATTAAATAACCTTAATAACTGACATGGGAAATTACGGTTAAAGGCTCTGAATTTCGGTTTTGATTACGTTTCAGTTAATTGTCCAGCCCTACCTGGAACTGTTCCTTTGGACCCCTTATGTTACATGTTTAACAATCTGTTGGCGAGAGATACTTACTGGTACCAGTTAGTCAGAGTCATCATGATGTACAGAGAGGCCAGACAGAGGTGGAAGTGGAAAAAGGAGTAGCTGTAAGTGACTCCCTCCTCCTCATTGTCCACGGCCCTGCGTATGCCGTCTTCTCCCACCACGCCCTCTCCACCTGACCCGCTGCCCTCCTCTGTCTGCATCAGCTTGTTCACTTGGGTGTTACTGGAGGAACGGATACTAGGGAAGAAGACAGAAAAACAGAGTTTGACAAAAATACAGATAAAAGATAAAAGATAAAAAAAGATAAAAAAAACATAAAATATCACTTTTTAAATGGTTTTGACTAGGGATGTCCAAATCAGATCACGAGATCGGAAATTGGGCCATCATCGTCTCAGCGCCCTGCTGCCACCGAGCCTGCTTCAACACGCCCACCGTACGAGCAGCGCTGGGCAGCAGCGTTGCTACAAGTAGCACCGTTACTAGATTAACAACATTTCTCAGTAGCTTCGTGGCAGCGTCGCTGTTTTCTGAATCAAATCAAAGCTCTTTTATTGATTGAGTAGTGCGGTACCTTCCACACACGCTACATTTTCCCAAGTCTAAGTGACGCCATCGCCACACACGGACCGGACCTGTATGTGCAGCCGGCGGAAGCCCTTCCGTGTGATAGTGACATCACGCACCGAAATTTGGGGTGATGTCTGCGACTTTGCTGCAGTGGATTAGAGAGTTTACTTTGTATTGTGATAGTTGTCCCTGGACACCTCTTCCTCTAGTGAGGAGGAAACTTTGATATGTAGTGGCAGAAACTTGTTTCCATGAGATGAGAGATTTCTCTCTCTTTCTCTCAGGCCTGTTGCCATGAATGTTTAGGTTGCAATGGTGCCAGAGCACAAATTCACATATAAACAATATAAAATATATAATTATTAAACAATGAAATGACATTATAAAAACTAAAGACAGAGGAATAAAAACAACAAAAAATAAGAGGCCGATGTTACATTGAAATATGTCTTGGTTTTGACAAGCAGTAGCATTTTTCAAAGGAACAATTATTAAAATAAACTATTAATGATACTTAATTTCATTGATATATACTATTAATGATAATAATGTGATAATTAAGTGACTTTATAAAACAACAATGGTTCTCCATTTGTTGAGAAAATATACAAATTTTATACCAATAAAATTGGTATCAAAAAAAGTATCATTCAGGAACCGGTATCGAAGTTGAGGTATCGATATCGGTATCGAAAATCTTTGAACGATACCCAGCCCTATATAGATGTGCTTTGCAAACACTGTGGCACTTTTATGTTTGTATTTGTTTACATGCCTGCCGGGTATTTTAAGTTGAGGTGCTATTTGTTTTTATCTTATACTTAGATCTTTTATATTTACTGTACTGCACTTAAGTCCAAAAGTGAATTTATGTTATTACTTGATTGTTCAAGCTACCTAACAGAAGTGCTCTGTTTGTTAACAGAGTTGTTGAATGTTAAAATAAGGTGAATTAAATAAAAAATAAGGAACATCTTGGATCTGTTTTTCCGCTCTTCTTTATTCTTTTTTTAAGTATTAAAGAAGTATCAGATCGATACTCGAAATCAAATGACACGGACTCGGACTCGAGGGCAAAAAAACCTGATCGGGACATCCCTAGTTTTGACACTGCCTACCTGGCGTAGAGAGTGCAGAAAAGGAAGATGATCAAACCAACGATGCCCTGAGCATCCCACAACTGCACCACTCCTGGGGTGCTGCCAGATGGTTCAGTGGTGCTGACGTTTGACACTAGACTCAACAGGCTGGGATTACAGTTTCGATCTAAGACAGGGCACACACAGACAACATTATCACACAATAATGAAATGTCATTCACATCATCATTACACAGTGAGCCTGCTTACACAGTGAGCCTGCTTACAGGCAATGGAAATAATGGACTTTTTCTTTCTATAGAAACATTTTTTATCACCATAAAAATTTCATATCATTTGATTTCAATAAATATCACAATAAATGTCAAATCATTAAAGTTAAAGAAACCAGATGGTTAAGTGTGTTTTTTCCCCTTGACATCTTTGTGGTCAGAACAAACACTTGATGCCAAAACACTGGATCACTTCACCAGTCTGAGGTACAACATTCAAAACAATTAAATGATTAAATCTTTTTTCCAAGAAATATGCATAAAATTAAGTAAAATCTGTTTTTCAGTCCCTTTTCCTAAACAAAAGAAATATCTTAATAGAAAGTCTAAACACTAATTTGTTTGTGAATCAAATTAATTCAACCAACCATTTATTGAACATTCGTTATATTGTTATTAAGGAAAATTATATTGTGATAATTATCATTATTGATTTAATGCCCAGCCCTACTTTCTTATGTAAATTAACTACAATTTTTGCACTGAATATCTGCAAACAACTTAAAAGGGGGTACGAGCATTTGGCAACACATGTCTATCAATAACAAAGTGTACATGTTTTCCTGCCCATATATACATTACTCTGCCTTACACTGAAATAAGTGAAAATGGTTTCCACTGAACAGCATTCCACCACACTAGTGTTTTCCAAGTGTTTTCTTGAATTTCACTGCCAACACCAAACAATAAGAAAACTTTTTTTGCGCTGTTGTATGTTTCTGTTATATAATAACTACTGTTTTTAACTGGTCGACTTGTCGGGCGAAAGATATTCTCAGCCTCAGCACCTCCCAATGCTCCGTCATTGCATTCCTTGCTGATGTCTTTACTTGACACACTCCCAAACACCTAACAACATTCACATTAACCATGCACTAACCATTGGCAAAAAAGGTCATATTACTGAACTGGAAAGACAGAACTAGGTTATTCATATCCCACTGGCTCAGTCTACTCACAGACCACTCAAATCTAAATATAGGAAGAAAAACAAAATAACATTCATTAATCCATTTTCATTTTGCTTTAACAAACCTAAAAGAAAACATTTTGTCCCATCAGCCTGGTTTGTCTGTTCTTGTTTGTCTTGCCTGTCAAGCGTCTTTTTTTTAAACGAATGATGTATGTGTATTATGTAACTGAACGAATAGGGTAAAAACTTGGTCCATATTGCGATATATTATAAGCATCTATAGCCTATGATATCTAGCAAATGACAAAAGTACATGCGGTGTGAACATCAGGGAAACTCAGAAAGTCAGTTCTGTCAGAATTATTTACATTTTGCAAATAAAGGTGAAATTCTATGCAGGTAGGAGAGACACCACTTTCAATGTTTGTGTAAACAATCACACAGTCACCACAAACTTTCTTATTGCTGCCATTCACTTGGGAAAGGTAGATCACACAACAAGGAGGGTGTGCTAACTATCAGCAAAAAGCAGCTCTTTGTTCCTATTACGTGCCATGGTAAACTCACCTGTATGATCAAAATGCTGCAGCAGATAATCGGCAAATACATGTGTTGAAAGAAAACTGTGACTATAACTGTAAGTAGTAATTGGAAATGAGTATGTAACCAAAAGCTACAGGGGAGAGCCGCAGCGAACAGGAGACTCACTTAGATTGTTGGTCATTGCAGACCAAGTGACATACATGGTGTAGAGGGAGATGATTGAAGCCTGCAGCAAACCGGAGTATGGCTGGGCTTTCTGTAACAAACAGGACAACAGACACTAATTAATTGGCCAAAATGTAACAATTGGACAATGTAAAATAATGTTAAGCTGCCCTGAATGTCACTGTATTTGGATGTTCTTCTACTAAAAACTCAGCTGAGATTGGAAAAAATGACTCAAGTCAGTTTGGGTTGTTTCTCTCTCTCTTTTGTTGGCTTAGTATGGAAAGAAGAACAAATGGGAAACCTGTTTTCAAATCTGCATTAGTATGGACATGGCCTTCGATTGATCAACACTGCACCTGTATCTTTGGGAGGATGGAGACAATGGAGACGATGACGCAGAAGATAAGGTTGAGGCTGATGAAGACCTTGTGCTCTGTGCAGTCCTCAGGCTGTGTGTAGTAAACATAGAAAAGCACCACAGCAGCAAAAGCCAGGGCATAGTGAAGGAAGGTAAAAGACAGCAGGCCTGGAAAATACATGATGATATATCAGCATGAATGGCTTAAAACCACAAGTATAATTGTGTGTTGCTGACTTGGGCAGCAGCGCCAACTAATGGATTCAAATAATATATCAAGTGTATAATTCATTGTTTTGCAAATAAGTAGCTTAACATGGCAAGAAAGTCTCCTTTCAAGTGAATGCTGTACCTGCAAACCAGCATTTGTTGTCACTATTTTCAGCATTTTCTACCCACGCCTTGTTCCAGGAGTGGGCAAAGTCGATCAGAAGAATAAGCTGGATTAAAATGAAGATGAAGGATCCTACCAGTCCGAAGTAAAACCACACTGTGAAGTGAAAAGGAAACAGACACAGCTGATACGATTTCCTGCCTGAGTCACTGACAAAACATAAAGTCAGTGTGTGCTCAAGAAAAAGAGAGTACAGTATATCGCTGTTTACTGTAATTCAACAGAGCATGTTATTACCAGTATTAAATGTTCCATCAGGGATGAAAAAAGCTCCCACTGTTATTCCAGTCAGGATCAGAAACTTAAAGAACCAGAACCTGGAAAATAAACATTTCCAAACCCATCATCAGTACAGAAGACACACAGTAGATGCAAATGCAAATCTGCCTCCATCCCTCGGCCCCGATGTATTCCACATGAGTCCTATAAAGTCGCTCACCCATTTTGAACAGCTGCACGTGGGTCTTTGCTGCTACGGACACGAATCATGATGGCGGAGAACAGAAAGAAGAAACAGGTCATGGCAAAGCACATGCGGTACACAGACTTGTAGCCCACAATGACATCACAATTAACTTGGTTTTCTACACCGGGTAAAGCAGTTCCTCCCTGGCACAATCCCGGGATCTACAAAGGAGCAGATGGTCAGAGAAAACTAAATTTGTAATAAAGCTTATCTAGAAAGTAATTACATGAGAGAATGTGACAGGAAATCTAAATACAGGAAATCTAAAACAACCCTGAATACTAATTTAATAGCATTAAGAGGAACAGTGATCTTACCTTACGGAGCTGTGCCTCCATTCCAGGAAGGATCATGATGACTGACACCATGGTACCCAGCAGCAAAAAGAAAGAGAAAACCAGCCTGGTGATGGTGGAGTTATTGGAGGAGGGACAGCAGCCACACAGAAGGCATGGTGCTGAGCCACACAGACAGGATGCCTATGAGTGATGGGGAGGATGGAAAAGGTGTGGGAGGGGTAAAAAAGAAAATGAATAGAGTTAAAGCTTTGGTCAGGGCAGGCTTGAATGTAGGCAACTACTTTGGCAGAACATCAGTCAAAGAGGTTTTGTTCCATTAGATATACTGGGCTGGTAAATTATTTATGGTGACAGTAAATTTCCAATTCTGGATCGAAGTGGATAAACGTCTCACATATCTCACACATGACTCAAAACAACAAGAGCCCGTGGTGATCCCAGTTTGTCAAGAAAATCTAGGTCATAGGTGCCTCCTGGCTTTTATGATCTCCACAGTTAGTCTACAGAGAAAGACAAACAAACCACCTTATTTAATCTGAAGATACTGTCACTGACTTCGTTCGCCATTATTTGCCCTGCTGATTCACAATCATGCTAAGCTAACTTCCTTGAAATGTATAGCGTTACCTGTATGTCCAGTACAGCTAGCTAAGTATTTAATGTCACTAACTAATGTTAACGTGTTGAAAATATAGTATGAGTGTTTAGGTTGACTGTCACGTAGCGTTTAATGTTACGTCAACTCCTTAGCTAACTTAGCCCTACATGAGGAAGATGACAGTGAATTGACGCTAGCTTATAGCTTTAAAGCCTTCCGTAAGTATCGAAGATAATATTTGTAGAGATTAGATACTTACACAGCTTGCTAAAGAGCACAAGGCCAAACAAGCCCCCATTTTGACAGGAAAACGCTGAAATTAAACGGTACTGTACAGCTGCCTTTCGCCTTCCTGTAGATCCAGTCTGATCAGAAGACAAACAGTCGGAAGTTGCTCGACTGCTTTTCAAAATAACAGTCTTCACAGTTGACCCAAGCTTTGAAACCAAAACAAGAGGCCACAATTTCCTCTGGCTGCTGCTAGTCTTAGGTCTTACTCATAGACTGTATATAAAAAGGTCTTACTCAACTACAAATTTTCTCTTTCTACACAATTTTTGCAGTTATTTAATCAAAGCGATTCTGAGGTAAGTTAAGTAGATATATTTCTTTGTCCTTAAAAAAATCTAACTGTGATATACAAGGTGCGTTTGACTTCATGCGGCGCTGCGCAGGGCAGACTTAACGTGATGCATGTTGGACTTAATATAAGGCATGCTGGTTAGAAATCGTGTCCGACTTTAGCCGGCGCTGCAAAACCTCACCAGGACACATGTCATTAAAAACTCGCGGAAGCAAGGCCACTGCAGGCGCCGAGTCCGGCGGCCGCAGTTACTTTTCTCAGGTTGCACAAAGTTGGAACCACACTTTTGCTTAGTCTCGCAGCATTTTTCTTTGCGATTGCCGCGAGATCAGTCATTGATCTCAGTTTACAGTAAACTCACGTAGGTAGAATGTGTCCGACTTTACGGCGCCGTTTTTATGCCCCGCCCCTGCAGTCACCTGCAGCTCAGACTATAAACGCCGCCGTCATCTCGTTACTACATTTCTCAGTAGCTTGCTATACACACACACAAATAAGGGGTGAATAAGTAATGTTTTATGTTTATAGAGAAGGAATTATAGTAATATGCTAGGTTAGTACGTTGGTGACCTTCTCTCCAATGGGGTGAGATTTATTCAACACTTTCAAAAAGTGATGGAGACATTCAGAGTCTGACATGTCCCCAGCGTCACCAGTGTAAATGACATCCACCTGTCAATACTTTTAAATGTCCCGCTTTATCCAGGCTCGCTTTACGACAAGTGACATTGACGAGCTATATTCAGCACAGGTCTGCCTGAGAGGCACCCGGGCTTCTCTTTTCCCTCGTCTTTCTCCGCCGACAGAGTTTAGCAGGCAGGCGAGAACGAGAACAGGGCTGAGTTCAGCACAGACAAGACGTAGCAAAACGGTTTTTTTCAACGGAAAAGGTGGTTTCCTGAATACCCTGCTATTGACGCAAACGCACTGAATTTTCCTACCTTTTTAACACCGTTGTGTTTACAAACTTGTGGCCGCTGATTGGGTAACACCTAAGACACGCCCACCAAACGGGAGAAAACCTTGTGATACGCGTATGGCAACCAGTTAGTTTGTAAACCAGTAGGCCTACAACACCCACTTCAAGCACTGGCCGGGATCCCTTTATGGTTGATCATTTGTAGATTTGTTTGTAGATTGTCATTCAGACACTTGCCATCTAGCAACTTCCCTATCAGAAAGTCAGTAAAATTCTGAGGTTATAGGGATAAGCTATTATGCTCGTACAGCTAGCTTGCTAGGTGGCTGGCTAATGGTTAGGAAAACAACCGCTAGCCAGTTCCTTGTAGCCTGACTGTTAAAAAGTCTGAGAAATAAATTTTGGCAAGTTAATTAACGTATCACATGATCCGATGGCTTTTAGAGCTACTAAAAGTTTATTTTATATATATATTTTTTATATTTATATTTATATGTAACGTTTTTTTAACCATATGTTCACCTGTAAAGTGCTTTGAGTAGGACTACTTAGAAAAGTTAAATTATTATAATTATTATGAATATTTAAAAAAAAATTAAGGGTCAGTGCTCCTAAAGTACTTTTATAAAAAAAACCTTTTCTTTTCAGAGATTGGTGCAGAGATTACAAAAAACTGATCATGGTGGCTATGGCAACTTGTGTCCTGGCTGCTATAAAAAATTGGCTATTAAGGTAGCTTCATGGGAAATTAATGTGCCACCCAAAACCCTTAGGGGCCACTGAGGTAATCTTGTGAAAACCCCAGGCCACAACCATTTGGGTATATAACTGGTTTTTGCAGGCTCTTTTGAATCTGAGTTGATTCCCAAACATCATGGGACGCTGGAGATCTTGCATTTGACCTGGCTGAAAGAATTGGAATATAAAAAACATTTAATAAAGAAAGGGGTTAGCATGCAAAGATGGGTTTGATAGTTTTATAAAGCAACATCAGGAATTGGCCATTTGAAGACCCCAGGCTACCAGTCTAGCTTGAGCTGTGGGCTTCGATAAGCAAAAAGAAACGTGGATGCCTATGCATGTGTTTTATAATATACTGAAGGCTTTTTTAAATTAGATAATCCACATTGATCACAAATGATCCATCCATCCATCCATCGTCAACCGCTTATCCTGCGTACAGGGTCGTGGGGGGGCTGGAGCCTATCCCAGCTGACATTGGGCGAAAGGCGGGGTACACCCTGGACAGGTTGCCAATCCATCACAGGGCCATACATAGACGGACAACCACTCACACTCACACCTAAGGACAATTTTAGAGACACCAATTAACCTAGCCTGCATGTCTTTTGGATGGTGGGAGGAAGCTGGAGCACCCGAAGAGAACCCACGCAGACACGGGGAGAACATGCAAACTCCACACAGAAAGGCCGGGGCAACCGGGGTTTGACCCCACGACCTTCTTGCTGTGAGGCGACAGTGGCCACTGCACCATATCACAATGACCGCCTAAGCATTTTGCCAAATTGATAAAATATTACCATAAACAAATAATGTTGCTAGAATACCACCATATCATGTATCATTTATATGTATCATTACTACATACTAGGGATGTCCAGATCCGATCACGAGATCGGAAATCGGGCCTGATCACATTGTTTCAGACTCGATCGGAATCGGACGTTACCTCCCAATCAGGACTAGGATATAAATGTATATATATTCTCATATTTTTATTTACTGTTGCACTAAAGTCCAAAATGAAGAATCTATGTTATTTATTACTTGGTTGTTCAAGCTATATCTCACAGAAGTGCTCTGTTTGTTAACAGAGTTGTTGAATGTTAAAATAAGGTGAATTAAATAAAAAATAAGGAACATCCTGGATCTGTTTTTTAAGTATTATAGAAGTATCGGACCGGGACTCGGTATCAGTAGATACTTAAAATCAAATGACTCGGACTCGGACTCAAGGGCAAAAAAAAACTGATTGTGACATCCCATACTGTATGTTACGTGGATTACAGTCAGACTTTGACTAATCCAAAAAATGGGCAGTCAGGCACTTCCAAGATGCGCCATTTCTATGAGTGATAGCACATCTGTGTGTGGTTAAGCGACTAAACTTTAGACTGTTGTCTGTGCTGTGGTCCTGTTCATTTCTGCCAATCCAAAATAGTCTAGTTGTTTCTGCAGAGCCCACTGGCTAACAAGACAGTAAGTGTAGGGCTTTTGCAACCAACCATCTGTCCTCTCGCTCAGCATCCCAGGAGCTGAGTGTCTGTTGTTTAAAAGAGCTTGTGAGGTGCAGACAGGAGCCTCATCAAACGCCCCTGCTGATGGTAGTGCACCTGTACAGCAGGGGGCCCAGAGTGACTTAATTATTAATAGCACATTTAATAACCTAGAACAAGATAAGTTTCAGTACCACATACTCTAATTCTCTAGCAAGTAGGAGTATTGAAAACTAGTAAGTTAAGTCAAATTGATGACAAATGAGGACATTCCTCAATTAACCACTTATTTTAATGAGTTTGTAGTTGAAAAATACAAAAACTCAAATGGCATAGTCCATAACCATAAATGTGTTCAACTTTTGCAATTTAATTTGCCACATTTGTAATTATGGGAGCGTGGTGCAGCAGTGGTACCTCACAGCAAGAAGGTCGTGGGTTTGAACCCGGTCGTCCCAGGCTTTTCTAAGTGGACTTTGCATGTTCTGCGTGGGTTCTCTCCGGGTGCTCCAGCTTCCTTCCACCGTCCAAAGATGTGCGGACTAGATTGATTGGTGACCTCAAATTGTCCTTAGGTGTGCGTGTGAGCGTGAGTGGTTGTTCGTCTGTGTGTGACCCCGCAACCCTGTACGCAGGATAAGCGGTTGACGATGGATGGATGCACGTGTGATTACAGACACTGTAGTTGTATGTTTATTTTACATTTGTCAAGTGGATTTCTCTGTTAAACACTAGGTGGCAGCATTTAACCACTGTTTCACATAACTGTCATTCAGTTTAACTAGAACATATAAACCATTTTACATTTCAACAGGTTAATCAACGCACAATCATTTTATAATAAAAATTAAAGGCAGTCATTACAGTGGGCCCGATATACAGGCCTTCCACAAAGATTTAGAACATTACACTTCACTACATGTTCCAGCAGGAGGAGGACACATTTTTGATTACAAGCAATATCAAACACCTTGAGAGGGAGGGGATGTAGTTACAGGGTACATTTTGAGACACAGCTTGTGATTGAATGTAGCCTGTTCCAGCACACCACCTTGTACCACACAAACAGCAGCAGTCAAATCTACTTTGGAAGAACATTAGAGAGCTGTTTATCATTTATTCTCATTACGAGAGGGTATGGTAATTCACCTGAAGCATCTGGTAGCTGGATATAAGGCAGTTAAAGAAGATCCTTTGTAATGTCAACCATCTGTGCTAGTCTTTATTATTTGTTTAGGATGACTGAAGACAGGTGGGATGTTTGCAGGACTGAGATTAATAGGAAGAATGTCTGTCAGTGACTGTGCATGTTGTTGAAGTCCAGACTCATGCCTGTAGTGAGGATTTTGCAAACTCTTGGTATCTGCTTCTTGTCAGAGACAGCCAATAAAAGCAAGAGACATGAGCATCAGCTGATGATTTCTGTAGCTCTAAATATGTAATCCACAATCCAGCCTGCATGTAATATCCTACAGTTATGTGGAAATATTCAGGTATTTTTTTGTAGGAAGCACCACGTCTGTACAGCACATGCATCCAAAGATTATCTTTGCACTAATCTAAAAAGACAGATGGATTACATTTTTGGAGGCTCAGGGAGTTATTCAAACTCTCTCAAATCCCTATTCTCAAATCAGAATAGGGATCTTCTGGTAGTAAGGGAAGACCATGTATTGACCATGTGATTAGCCTGATCAGTCAAAAGAAGGTTAAGCAATCCCAAGATTCTTTGAGTATAATGAGTAAATGGGTTTCCAAAAAAGTAGGGAGGATCACAGCAGTAGTGTTAACACATTTGTGAAGTTTAAATAACAGGCTCGCTAAGGCTGTCTGCAACCATCTTTATAAAACACATTAAAGAACACCCTCCTCCAGCCAATGTGATTGATCTGGTAGTCCAAAACAGCAAAGACAAATTTGACTTATTTGCAACCAATTAATCATCAACATGGATATGTCAACCAATTACACATTAAATGTTCTAAAGCTCAAGTAAAAAGGAAAACAATACGTTAGCTTGCTATGGTACACGTACCAATACTGAGATGCTAATTAATTATTTAACCTACAGGTCTGCACTCATAGCTGGACCTACTTTCCCCCTTTATGAACCAAATACTTTTGGAGTACTTTTTAAACTGAAGAGGCTAACAGGAATACAGGGGTAGGACCCAAGTCCAGATGATAGAGGCTCATCTGGTGCCGTTCAGTTTAGAAGAAAGGCTTATGAAAAGAAGATGTAGACAAGGGTCAAAACCAGTGCAACACAAGCAAAAAAAGGGGAAAAAAACATGGTAGTTGATGAAGTTGCAGGTGAGGAGTGGGCGGAGTAGGCTAGGTAACTATAGGGCTGATTCGAGAAATGGGAACAGGTGTGTAGATGGGTGAGTCAGTCTAGTGATGGGGACAGGCGGGAAGGACTGAGGACATCTGGTGGACAGCTTGAGGATGGCAGGTCTGACGAGTTGGGACAGATAGAGTAATGCAGAGGGGATGATAGTGTTTGGCTGCAGGAAGGAACTGAAAAGCAAACTGTGACAGTGTCATCCATTGGGCATTTTAACCACACACCCCTGTGAGTCTCCTATAATCACCTCTTTGTTCTGGCACTGGCGCACTCACTTGGCTGGCAGCTGATGTCTGCCTCTCTTTTTTATTGTTTGTAGGATGCAGCTGCCAGGATTAAAACTTCTCTCTCATCCATCACAAACTTTCATCGCTCACTCCAAGGACATTCTTGTAGTATTCACCTGAAGCACGGGCTGCAACAAAAGAAAAATGATAGAAGGAAAAAAAGATGATTGTGTTTGGCTTTTTGAAGACTTTTCTGTTCTGCAAATACATGCAACACCTTACATTTAGCCTGGGAGAACTGACTTAATTCAAGTGATACATCTATTGCATTAAACCTGCCTCATATAAGGCACAATATTAAAGACACAAAACAGAAATTACTCCATATCCAGTTTAATGACTCATGAACTAATGAAAGTCTCAATTTATTTTCAGCTAACAATTGCAGGGACTGGAAAAATAGGAGTCAGTGTTGGAGTAAACATTCAAATGGACCGTAACCTGTTATTACATAATGAACTACAATATTTGATTTCATTACATCCCTGAGGCGGTGCAACTGCCCAGTTTTATTTTTTTGGGGGGTAAGTAATGAAAGAAATAGAAAAAGAAAAGGAACTCAGTACATACTACATCATCAGGCCGTTCTTTAACAGCTCAAAAAATAAACTATAGGCCGACATTGTTTTATCACCTTGATATTTTATGACCAACAGGGAATTAGACCTCTCTGCCGTCTGACCCCAAACATGTCACATAAAATACGGTGTATTTCTTCGTCTGTGAATCACTTTTGGCAAAAGGAATTCATGTCTTTGTGTTTAGCTCATATGACATAGAGAAGAAAAGAACAAATATATTTAAAGGAAAACAATTGGTTGATCATGCAGTTTTTGCACTGGAGTTTTCTACAACTGGTAACACACATTTCGCCATTCTTTCTCTTACTTTTTCAAATCTCTTCACACAGATCTCTTTACCGAAATGCAGCTCAGCACAGCAGTTTTTTATTAGTCTATTTTACTTCTATCGTTATTTACAGTATAGTGACACAAATGAAGATTCCATTACAACAAAAAGAATGGGACTTCTTTATTACATGGATTGTGCTACCTTACAGTATGTCACAGAAGTGAATGCAAAATGCTGCCATATACTTCAGTGGGCTTTATTTGTTTTTGTTTTTTTGCACAGAGTAATTCCAAGTGCTCAAAAGGAAACTTAAGTAATTCCACTAATGCAAAACAAAACTATACATAATCAGCATACATGTAGAAATACCACAGTGGTGGTCAGTCCTGTCTTTTGAATTTGAACAGTTTTCATCCATATCACATTGTATGTCCTCTCTTGCAATATGGTAAATGATCTTTTGCATGTCAGAGCCATCCATGGAAATCTTCTGCAGATGGCCTACTGCATATAGACATCCAGCATTCATTGTGGCCAAGAGGCAAGTCTGATCATGTGGCTGCTGGTCTTAAACCTTTGACCTCCATGAGGAAAAGACTTGAGGAATGGAGAGAGTGGAAAAGTGTGATAACACATTGTCCCATACAATTACAAAATGTTATGGATTCCTCGTTTGCAAATGTATTTAAACAAGGAATGAAAATAGGCACTCAGTGTTGAATATTCCATTTAGGAATTTATGCATTTTGGTTTCTTTAGATAGGTAATTGCAGTATACTTTACAGTAGGCCTAATTTAGTGTCTTGTTGGGTTGCTAGGGTTAGCCCACATTGAGTGTTGAGATATAAAACGTGAACTATTGCATAATGTTTTTACCAGTGTAAATAAAAACTGTAATAATGACCTTATAGCTACACAGCCAGGTATATAGCACTGTGAAACATACCAAACCTTCTTTGCTATACGTTTTAAACTAACACTTATCAGAAAGTTCCTTTCAGTGTAACACTGAATATCTATGATGACATATCTGGCTGATGTGGATGATTTAATTGACAGTTATAATGTGCAGGCTCTTGTCAGACTTGTTTTGCTCTCACATCCACGAGGTTGCGTGCCAGCTTAGTGTATGTTATTTTGGCCTGCCTGCCTGTCCTGGCGCTCAGTTTCAAAACGTTCTGTGATTGGTGCATTTTGGACCAATGAATGCAAACAACTCTGGTGACGTATGGTCAGATTTTTGCGCGAAGGTGCAGATGTTGGCGGTCTGAAAGCAAACAAGAAGAACCTGGCAGAGGTCTGCTCTTCAAGCTCAAGCACTTGACGGTGAGAACAATAGCTTTATGCAAATGCTTTAACCAGGCTTTCAGACAATTCAGACAGCGTGTTGAGAGAGTTAAAGGTCGATTTGGACACTTTTTGAAGTCATTATAAAGCCTGTTCAGCATCACTGAAGTCAATTGTAGTAACGTTACGTTAGTTAACGGCCTGTGTTGTTATGGCCGCCGCCATTCAGTTAGTGTTAACTTGCAATAACGTTGGGACACAATAAAAAACGCTTTTTAAAACTCACAGAAATAAATTATTCTTACACCCTGCCATACACTTTACGTCGATGACCTAATTTACACAAAGTTTAGCTGAGTGTATGTTTTGTTTTGTGCCGATATTAGGTAATTATGACTATTGGGCACTAACGTTATAAGTTTAGTTTGTTAATTTTAGCGGTCGAGTCAGGAACGTCATTGTTCTCTTAATCATTATCATTTTAACGTTAATTACTTTATCTTAACGACGTTTTGTTCATTAGTACTGAAGGTGTGTGTGTGTGTGTGTAATTAGGTTGTCTAACGTTACAGCATTTCCACTGCCCCGCCCCCGCCATTTTGGTAATAACATGTTGCAGAAACGTATGTGTGCAGTCTCCAGCAGTGGGCCCCCAGAATCACCACCATTGTTTTACCTTACTGGAGATTAACTAACATGGCCTTTCCATTCTAGAGACCCTTCCACTGTGTGACTATCACTTCTACATTATACTCATATAAGGCTTCAGGGAGGTGGAGGACTTGTTTTGCCTGTCATGACTTGTTGTGACTGCTAACATAACAGATTATTATTAACGTTATATCTTGCACCTACTGCTGTGTAGATCTTATTCTGAGAAGATTAGTAATTGAATCCACATGTAGCCACTCAGATAACATAAGTGGCACACTGTGTATTTAGTTGAGGGATGAGTCTGTTACAGGACAGAGCAGGAGGGAAAATAAAAACAAACAAACTTTTTTTAACATGCTTGCTTGACTGATCTATCAAAACCTGGGCTCTTAATGTCAGCTGCATCACTGCTGCTGGACATGATGCACAAAGCTAATCCACTTTGTAAATTTGAACATATACTCCTTGATTATAATCTCCTTTTCATGTTTTCTTCTAGTGTTATCAAAAAAGGCAACGTTTCTGCTGAAATGGCAAGCTGTGGAGGTAGGTGTCAACGATGCAGATAATAAATGTGGATGAGTGGTCTTGTTATACAATAGTACATTTAAATACATTTTAGATCTTAGATAACTTTTCCAATACTATAGACTAAAAAAAAAAGTCAGTATAACTGCTAAATCAGGGATGCGCCCGACCAGAAAAGCAGTGTAAAGCAAAGTTATGCCCTTAAGGCCTCTCAAATCATAAGCAGGAGTCACATGTGTTACACAACTATATGCAAGTTACTTGAGTTTTTTGATGTGGTTGGTATAGCAAGTTGCAAAAAGCAATCTGTAAACCAATACTCACACAGTACCTAAACGGTCTTTGTTTTGTCAGATCTTGTTTCCACTTCCTCTTCATTAAAAATGCAAAATGCTGCCATAAAACAGGGATTATTGTTTTCTTCTGATCTCTGACAAAGCAGTGAACCCTAAATATGTAGCAGGGCCCCTTCAGCCTCCTATATTTATCCTCTGTCAGACAGCCAATCTCAGTGGAAGCATAATGTTATAATCTGGGATGGCAGTGAAGTGATGAAACAGTTGAACTGACAACAGTTTTGATAATCAGTTTTTGCAATTTGCAGCAAGGTTGCCATGTTGTGACTAGGGATGTCCCGATCGGGTATTTTTGCCCTCGAGTCCGAGTCATTTGATTTTAAGTATTTACCGATACCGAGTCCCGATCCGATACTTCTATAATACTTAGAATAGAATAAAGAAGAGCGAAAAAACAGATCCAGGATGTTCCTTTTTATTTAATTCACCTTATTTTAACATTCAACAACTCTGTTAACAAACAGAGCACTTCAGTGAGGTAGCTTGAACAATCAAGTAATAAATAACATAAATTCTTCACTTTTGGACTTTAGTGCCACAGTAAATATAAAAAAAAGTCTAAAATAAAAACAAATAGCACTCAACTTAAAATACCCGGCAGGCATGTAAACAAATACAAACATATATATATATCTGAGTCCTGTGATCGGGCCTGATTTCCGATCTCGTGATCGGATCTGGACATCCCTAGTTGTGACCATTACCTTTGCTGACATAATCACACACCTACCACAACTTTGACCATCACTTGTACCAGTGAGCACTAACAAATGCCCTGTTTTATAGATATCCAAGTAAGGGAGCTGAACAAGCGTGCCTCAGGTCAAGCATTTGAGGTCATCCTGAAGCCCTCTACCCCAGATACCAAGGTCGAATTTCCGTTGTCCCCGCTTAAGAAAAAGGAAATGTCACTGGATGAGATTAAGAAAAAACTGGAAGCTGCAGAAGAGAGACGCAAGGTATTGTCAGGAATAACAAAACTGCAAACAGATGTGAACAAACCACCACTGTGAAAATCATTAACTGGGCTGTAAAGCCTAGCACATGGGTTTAGGATTCAGGTTTTGTTCACTCATTGCAAAGGTTTTCTTTTTGTCATGTTTCTCAGAGCCAGGGGGCCGAAGTGCTAAAACACTTGGCCGAGAAACGAGAGCATGAGAAGGAGGTCATCCAGAAGGCCATAGAGGAAAACTGCAACTTTAGCAAGATGGCAAAAGAGAAACTCAATCAAAAGATGGAAGCAAACAAAGAAAACCGTACTGCACGGATGGCCGCTCTCAATGAGAAATTCAAGGAGAAAGTAAGCTCGTATTGGCATATCAACCTATCTTCATGTCTAATGTTCAAATAAGGAAAACTACAGTGCTGTGATTCTTCTGTTTTTAATCATTAACAGGACAAGAAGCTTGAAGAAGTGAGGAAGAACAAGGAGGCAATTAAAGAAAAGGATAATTAATCTGTTTATGGTGTGGAAAACGGTCTTCACATCTCCAAAGATAAGCTGTACTTTTGTAACTGACACGGCCCTGGTATTGTTTGTTGTGTTGGTTCTGATTATGCTGTTGAATGAAAGTTGGTTTTACAGTGTTGGGTGTGGATATAGTCTGACTTTTCTTGACTTGTAGCTTTTTTATTGGCAGCTGATTACACTGTAGTTTTTTTGGTTAGAACTATATTTTTCCATTAAGAGTCACTGTGTTGTAATACATTGGTCCTTATACTTCAGTTGAAATGCGTTACATAATATTGTTCTGAACGGTTGATAATGCTGTACGTTTGAATATGCTGTACGATAACGAAGTGTCACCATTAAAGTATCCACAGTTTAATTGTTTGCTGTCGTGAAGTCTGTTGAGTGTTGATTGTATTGGTGCCTCATGAGTGTTGAAGGTGAAATAGTTTTATTTCTACCAAGCAATGAAGCTTGACAGAGTAGTTATGTGGCATATGATGTATCCTGCTGACACCTAGTGGCACCTTTGGATAAATTTATGTAATTTTTCAATGAAGTGATTCCCAAGGTGTCCCAAGATAAAAGAGAAGGAAGATGTCTCACAAATTTGTTCATTTCTGCCTTTTCAGTATTTCTTTTGAAATACTTTAAAAATCCTTCAAATGACACATTTTAGAACATAGAAATAGAAAGATTATATATGAATATATAATGATGATGGCTCATAAAAAGTGTTTCACTTTTAGGAAGAACCAATGTAATGTGATTAAAAAAGAATACATTTCCTCAGGTGTACCACCAATCCATTACCTGCATATTCCTCTTCAAAGTCAAGCTGCCTCCTATATCCCAACGTGAACTATCACTGTAGTAACACGTACATTTACACCTGTGGCCAAGGGAGATTCTCTTCATTAGCATGTCTTTGCACTGTAGGGACACACTTGCTGTGAGTTGTAATTGGCACACATAAGTGTAAAAGAAAGCAGCGATATCGTGCATAAGCAACTGAAAGGGCCCAGTGCTGACTGGGAAAAGTTGACATTGTCATACACATTCACAGACCTCTTCATTGGGTATACCTTGCTAGTACCAGGTTGGACCCCCTCTTTGCCTTCAGAACTGGCTTAATTCTTCATGCCATACTTTTAACCAGGTGTTAAAAACATTTCTCTTTGGTCCATACTGACATGATAGCATTACACAGTTGCTGCAGATTTGTCAGCATCTATGACACAAATCTCTCATTCCACCATGTCTCAAAGGTGCTCTATTGGATTGAGATCCGGTGACTGTGGAGGCTGTTAGAGTATAATGAACTCATTGTCATGTTCAAGAAACCAGTTTAAGATGATCTGAGCTTTGTGACATGTTGCATTATCCTGCTGGAAGTAGCCATCAGAAGATGGATACACTGTGGTCATGAAGGGATGGACAGCAACAATACTCAGGTAGGCTGTCGTGTTTAGACGATGCTCATTTGGTACTAAGGGGCCTAAAGTGTGCTAAAATATCCCCCACACTGTCACACCACCACCGGCCTAAAGCGATGAGACAAGGCAGGATGGATTCATGCATTCATGTTCTTTACACCATATTCTAACCCTACCATCTGAATGTCGCAGCTGAAATCAACACTCATCAGACGAGGCAACACTTTTCCAATCTTCTAGTGTCCAATGTTGGTGAGCCTGTGCGAATTGTAGTTTGCTGTTTTGCTGACAGTAATGGCACCCGGTGTGGTCCTCTGTTGCTGTAGCCCATCTGCTTCAAGGTTCGACGTGTTCATTCAGAGATGGTATTCTGCTTACCTTGGTTGTAACGAGTGGTTATTTCAGTTACTGTTGCCTTTCTGTCATCTCAAACCAGTCTTCCCATTCTCCTCTGACATCAACAAGGCATTTTCATCCACATAACTGCTGCTCACTGGATATTTTCTCTTTTTCTTCATTCTCTGTAAACCCTTGAGATGGTTGTGTGAAAATCACAGTAGATCAGCAGTTTCTGAAATACTCAGACCAGCCCGTCTGGCACCAACAACCATGCCACATTTAAGGTCACTTACATGCCCTTTCTTCCCCATTGTGAAGATCAGTATCAACTTCAGCAAGTTGTCTTAACGATGTTTACATGCCTAAATGCTTTGAGTGAGTTAAGTTGCGGTCAAGTGATCGACTGATTAGCTATTTGTGTTAACAAACAATTGAACAGGTGTACCTAATTAAGTGTCCGGTGGGTGTACATTCTTGCTGTGAACATGTGTTTGGAGAGCCTTACATGCCCAGAAACCATGGTATCCCAAACTCAACTTCTACAGGTAGCTACACTAATCTGTTGCATGTGTTGAGAGCTCAAAATGATTAGTCTTTGGGTGTCATTTTTGACGTTTATTGACAGTTTTGCAAATACTAGATATGAAGGCCATCTGGCATGCCACATGATTTACAGTGTTTTGTGTAAGTAGTCAAGATAATTTATGGGTTTGCTTAACCATGCTTGCACAGGCTTGCAGTCAGTGATGCAGTCGGTGTCTAACCGGTCATGCATGTTGGAAATGTCACTCAATGCTAAGTATCATTTGTTCAATGTCGAGTTCAGAGCTGTTGTGTATTTATCCTAAGGGCAGAGAGGCCATCGTGAGTAGCCCACTGGAAATTTTTCCGATGGGCTACTGGACAAATGGGACGATAAGCCACATAGTGTTAAAATAGAAACAAAAAACTGTAGTTAAAAATCGATAGCTATGTGCCTTGATGGACTGGCCCATGGCGATGGGTGGGGCGGGGCCGTTTTATTGAGATTGGCAATGTCTATCCGGTAATTTGTGCTTCCAAAGAACATGTGACGAAATGCAAAGGTGGTGCTGAAAAGTTGAGGAAGGGAAAAAAAACAAGTTGTTCGAGGGAGGTGCAGCATAGTGCCTCAAAATGAAAGACTCTTCTGTCTCAACCTGCTGTAGCCTCTGTCTAGTCTCTGTCTAATTATTCTGTTACTACAATGACTGCTGCCTATCTTGCATACTTGTAAATTTGGCACCTGACTAGTACTACCAGGAGTAGTAGGCCTATACTAATAAACATAACATTCTAACAGGCCTAGGCTCTGTACTAGTATTAAATACTACTATTTTAACATTTTACTGATCGTGTTACGTTTTAGTGAGAATATTCCAATCCTGATACTTCCTAATACCTTCCAATCCTGTACTTGCATAAAATTCTTAAGAATGCATGAATAAAGGTCTTCCAGACCCAGAGCCTCCAACAAATGCTTTGTCTGGAGAGTGGGCTGACCATTCAAAGGATGAATTCCTCTTTTTTGCCTCAGTCAGCGCCTGGTTCAACCTCCTTAGTTGCGTGAGTCCGAAAGCATGTAGAGTTTTAAGTTTGTACTTGTGATTACTGTCATTTAGCATGTTTATTAAATTCTTATTTCTCAGGATATCAGGATTGTTACTTATTGTATTTTATGTGGTATGCATTTATAATTGCACTGCAATTGTGCAATCATACTTAACACTTTTACTTATACTTTTATAATACTGATAATTTGACTATCCTCATGAGGAGGAATGTAAAATGCTAGAAAAATATTTGCACATGGGTAATATAAGTCACGCATAGCTGCACTCCTGGACCACCTTTTTTCTTCAGCTGACAGTGATTAAAAATTAAGAGAGATTCTTACTGTGCTTAATCCAACAACAATAGAAACTATATCTATATGAGAAGGTGTATCTGAAGCATACCCTACCTATCATAATCCCTTTCACTTGTGTTTAGATAGCAAAGTAGTGATTTATTTATTTGTGCTGAAAGTGACAAAAGCATAATTTGTAGAAATGTACACATCGTTGGTTGTGTATGGGGTGAGTCTGCATTGGTATGCATACACACACAGTGCTGCACAATTCCATCTTTGTCATGTGTTGGGCGAAAACTGCTAGACCCGTCAGCCCAGCTTGTGCACTGTTCCTCAACTGACAACACAGAGAACAAAGCCTGGTTCTTTTCCAAGACCCTTTTCTTAAGCCTGTGCTGGATTTTTGGGATCTTGCCCATGATCAAGACTTTTCCTGGCTTTACCAAGGTATTATCAGCATCAATTTTATCTGCTCTGTTCCTCAGTATGAATCATGTTGTGAGCCTCTGTTGACACTTTTCACTCATGTTCTCCGAACTTGGCCTTTCTCAGGTAAGAACACAGATCATCTTAGAGTGGGTTAATACTCAGAAGGCCAGAAACATGTTCAGTGTTATTGTAGACACCCGAAATCCATCTCTGTCGGGAATATTCGCTATAAAATGGTTTGAATCAGGAAACAATGCAGATCTTTCAGAAACACTAACAATGGAACTTTGTAATGCCAAACAAGGGAATGGCACAGGCCATATGACTCATTTGAATACACTGTTCAAGGAGAGAAATTGCTTGTTTTGAAAACCAAATTAGAACCAGTTGGGTTATCGCTGTAATTTGCATGATATCATGCTTCATTTTCTAGACCAAGCATGAACCTTACATGAGTGTAGGATCTTCAAATTTGCCTGGGTTAATGAAGGCACTGGCCTGAATTGGTCAGTGCCTTCATTAACTACGAGAATTAACTGGGATGTAGAGCTCTACATCCCAGTTAATTCTCATAGTTTAGGGGAAAGTGGTTTTTGAAAGGAACCGCATGTGCAAAATTGGAATTCCCGTTCAACATTTGTTAAATCCATTGTTAACTGTTTTTGTTTTCCTAACAGACAAAAAGGGGATAGTGATAAGTGGGCAGGAATGGGATGTAGTAAAAAAAATATAGTGCAGAATAGCACATCAAATGGCATTATCAATTAAAGAAAAGCAATAGGCCTATACAAAGCCAACTCCTGTGTGAATATTGTAGGAGTTTTAATATTGCCTGTACCATGGTGAGCCCTCTTGAGTTAAAAGATTATTATTATGGAGTTGTAACATTATATGACTTCTAACTTGTCTTTAATAAGGGCAACACTGACAAGACGTAGGGACACAGGTAAACCAATTTAATAAACATATTTTAAACTGTTACACAAATAACGGGTTCGACGACTTCAGCCCTTATCTTGTCTCACGGGGATGCCATGCATTCTCACGGCATTGGAAGAATGTCCATGAAGGGTGGGCGGGTATGATCAGCCAGGCGGCAGCTATCATTGGCCACAACGATGGATGCGGCCGCGGCAAAGAGCAGAGCCGTGCTCACTGATTGGCTAGAAGGCCCGCTTGTCAAACCGCCCCTGTATCCTCCCGGCAGCTGCGCTGTGAGAGCCGCCAGGCGCTGCTCCCGTCACGGTCATCCTTTCTCCGTTCACCCTTTCAAACAATGTTCTATATATTCTTCACGGCTCTAAATCATTCATCGACTGCGAAGCTTAAGACGTTGGATTGATTCTACCATCTACAGGTATGCCCATTTTATCAGCGCTATTAATTCCATCACGAAAATTCACGCTATTTTTTTCTCTCCCGGTAAAATGTCCGAGTGGAACAGCGTGAAATACGTTCAGACGCGCCTCGAACGTGTATCGCTATTTTGTTAATGCAACACGAAACACTACAGAGCAGTGGTTTGGGATGCACATGGGGGATTGAAGCAAGCCTCGAGGCTCGGAGGAAGGTTGAATGCAAATTGATTTCGTACACTGGATCTCAAATTTAAAACAGACATGTAGATCAGGTGCAGATTTGCTCGTGGGAATTCACGGCAAACAGGCCCATATAGGCCTGCGATTAATACGTGCACAAAAACCCTTCCTCGTTATAGACGAGCATTATTTTTTTTTAACTCATAAATATTTTAAAAGATTGCAACCCTTGCTGGGTGCGAAGGGTGTGGATGTCGGATGGGGTTATGTTACGTAATATCTTCCCATTCATCACTCCACGCCTTTCCTCCTGAACCTCGGCCTGTGTTCATCCCACACAGCCTGCTGATCTCTGTGAAGCTGTTACCTCTGCTCTCTGCCTTCCCAGCATCTCTGGGAAGGAGAGCTCATCAAATTGGTGATGGCCTATGCTATACTGATTTTAACCCGGGTCTCAGTAGATGGGGGTCTTATTAGTTATAGCCCAAAGACAAAATCATTTGGCACTATTGTGTGTATAGTTCCGCTTACTAAATATAATTTTAATCCAGTTTAATCCACACAAAACACACTCTATATTACAATAAATATTTACCATACTCTTCTTGTGTCAGTCACCTGAAGTCTTTTATTTACCTAAGGGTGAGTCCAAGAACTAGTTTTGCTAGATTTGATGACGAAGAGCCAATCATGCAGGTTTAAGGAGAAATGCCTTTGGCAGCAAAAGTCAAGGCTTTTGTCAACTGTCTTCCATAATAATCCGAACTAGTGTGATACTTTAACATCTCTGGGTGTACTAGGCTGGATTATCCCAAAACAGACACCTGTCAACTTGTAATAGCATTGCCTTCAACTTTCTTTTGTATTAAAAAATATTTTCAAATCCTACCTACATCTCTTAAACATAGACGCTGCAGGAAGTATTGATTCTGTGTCGAGTTCTACACTTTAGTAATTTCCTATCTGCAATCCCCAATACTGAAGGCCTCATTGGGCAGAATTTATGACTGCAAGGGCTGCTAAGGTCAGAGCTCAATTGCTCCCGTGGTCCTGTTGTTTGCACCGCTCCTTCAAAGTGAAGCACCGTGTTGTAGAGTTGATGGAAGGCCTGGGAACATATTCAGAAACACCAATAAGGTGGTCAGCCAAACAAACAAAAACAAAGAAACAAAACTGCTGCCACCGGGAATAACACTCAAATATGAAACAATTTGCCAAGAATGATGTAGGATTATTTTAATATTGTCAGGATGATTCATTTATACAAATGAAAACAGTTAAAGCTGCACTAATCAATGTTTTTGTTGTTAAGAATGGATTCAATTACCAGTGTGAATGTGTCAGTGTCCAACGCACAGGATTATCCCTCAACACTGCAGTTCATCTTTATAGAGCCATTTAGTCTAGTTTAGCCTATGGTTTTTTTTTTTGGTTTTCTGGCCCATAACTGTACTATCATCAACTCCGATTCCACAGAAGGCAGCTGTTTTTAACAAAACCAATAAGCAATAAACCCACTGTACACTACCTGCCATACGGACCCAGTTAGCTACCAGCTGGTGAGCATTGTGGTACATTTACCAGCTAAAGAGACAGATGTTTTTCTTTTGGAGTTGGAGACCAAAACTAAGCGGAGAGTGAATATTGGGCTTAGATTGTCAGGTGGCCAAAAACACGGCTCCTTAAGAATGTTGATATTGCTGCGTGTCTGCTGAATGGGTTAGCTGTTTGGTAAGATGTTAGCCATAACACGCAAAAATCTTGATAATAAGTCAATGTTACAATATTACAGCTACCAATGGGCATAAGAAAAAAATATTGTAGTTTTTATTGACCTTAATCTAGGATTACAAATAATGATGATTTTTATGATCAGTTAAGCTGCTGATTACTTTTGGCTTAATCATTTGGTGTAGAAAATGTAAGAAAACAGTGACAAGCACTGTTACAATTTCCTAGAGTCATAGGTGACATCATTAAATTGCTTGTTTATTTTAAACAACTGGACCAAACAAAAGATTCATTGAAGTTCATTGACCAAACAATTAATGCAGCAGTAGTATTGCAGGAACACACACACAGACACACAGTCTATATATGCATTTAGTACACTGGCAGATGCACACAAACAGATGACAGTAGCTCACAGCCAGACAGATATTGACTAACTGACTGTTCGTTTTCATTCTTTCCGCCCTCCCCTCTGGCCTCCAGTTTGCCATGGCGACCGTGGTGATGGAGCAGATCGGCCGCCTGTTTATCAACGCGCAGCAGTTGCGTCAGATCCCTCAGCTTCTGGAGTCGGCCTTCCCCACGCTGCCTTGCACTGTGAAGGTGTCCGATGTTCCCTGGGTGTTCCGCGAGCGCCACATCCTCACCGGCTATAGGCAGCCGGACCAAAGCTGGCGCTACTACTTCCTAACCCTCTTCCAAAGGCACAACGAGACCCTCAATGTGTGGACCCATCTGCTGGCCGCCTTCATAATCTTGGTGAAGTGGCAGGAGATCTCTGTGACGGTGGATTTTTTGCGAGACCCTCACGCACAGCCCCTCTTCATTGTCCTCTTGGCAGCCTTCACCTACCTCTCCTTCAGCGCTCGCGCTCATCTCCTCTCCGCCAAGTCCGAGCTCTCCTACTACACCTTCTACTTCCTCGACTACGTGGGCGTCGCTCTCTACCAGTACGGCAGTGCCCTGGCGCACTACTACTACGCCATAGAGAAAGAGTGGCACACCCGAGTGCAAGGGCTCTTTTTACCCTCCGCAGCATTCTTGGCCTGGCTTACTTGCTTTGGTTGCTGCTATGGCAAATATGCGAGTCCTGAGCTGCCCAAGTTAACCCACAAGCTCTTCCAAGTGGTGCCCTCAGCCTTGGCTTACTGTTTAGACATAAGCCCCGTGGTTCACCGCATCTACAGCTGCTACCGGGACGGCTGCTCCGACCCAGTTGTGGCGTACCATTTCTACCATGTGGTCTTTTTCTTAATCGGTGCATATTTCTTCTGCTGCCCTCACCCAGAGAGTTTGTTCCCTGGAAGGTGTGACTTTATCGGGCAGGGCCACCAGCTCTTTCACGTGTTCGTGGTGGTGTGCACCCTGACGCAGGTGGAAGCCCTCCGCACAGACTTCACAGAGCGCCGTCCCTTCTACGAGCGTCTTCATGGCGACCTGGCACACGATGCCGTTGCACTTTTCATCTTCACTGCCTGCTGCAGCGCTCTTACTGCTTTTTATGTGCGCAAGCGTGTTCGTGCCTCTCTCCACGAGAAGGAGGAGTAAGAATTGAAATGAGTGAAACTAAGTTGGGTCTGATTTACTTTACTCTGTAGTGACCATTAATTAAAAAATAATTACCGTTATCAGTTTGTGACAGTGACTTATGATTATTTCTTCTCGATGTGATCTGCCAAACTACAGTGTGCTAAAAAAAGAAAAGATTAAGGGTGCGTTTTTGTGACTTACAGTGAGGAAAGGGGAATCTTGATATTTGTCTGTAGCAATACAGGTGTTACATAAACACCGCTACGAGTCCTTGCATCTTCGCTCTGCTCTTTTATTAGTCTCAGAGGTTGTTTTTAGTCATTCTTAAAGGAATGTAGTTTTACTTCACCTTACAACAATACACTTTCTGTCAAGGTGAGCAAATGAATTAAGAGCCTAGTTTCTTAAGATGCCTTTTAACCAATCATATTTAGAATAATCTGACTGTCTTGATCGAAATGTAGCATTTAAAATCATGCAAGCATTTATTTTGACAATTTACAGTCCCATTTGTATATTGCATTCAGAAACCAAATCCAATCCTATATAAGTTGGTGATATTGATATACCTTTCTGATCCTTTTTGTTTCATTTCACTTTTTTCATTTTGATTCTGCCCCTCTCTTTAGTAATCAAAGCAGGGATTTTTTTTAAATTCTTTTTTTATTTATCAAGACGCTGACACTGCGCCACACAAATGTTTTAACATATTATGGGAAAGTAGAGAAACCAATTTTAAAAAACAAAAATAAATGTTGTACCTCATATTATTTCTTCGGGTGAAAACATTTTGTTGAATTATGTTGACAATGAGGCTGGCACTCAGTATTGGTTAAAAGATGGAAGGAAGATTACTGATGTCTCTTTGTTGTTGTGACAATGTTAATTTTGTTTTTATTCAAAGGGCTGGAATTTCAGCTTTTGCCTTTTCACATCCCATGATGTCTATGCTTTTGCGCATATTTTTATTTCATTGTTTGATCAGATTTGAGTCACAAAAGCTGTGTCTGACTGGTGTTCTGCTTCTGGTATGTTTTGTTGTTGTGTGATGAATATGTATGTGCCTCTACGCATGTCTTTTGGTATATACTGTGGATATTACAAGTGTGTGAATGTCTATGAAAGCTTAGCCTTGCACTCCTTTCCTACCCTGTAAATAAGCTGTATTTCTCTAGAAAGTAATTTGCATCCCATTTTGTCTCCACCTAATCGCACTCAGAACAGAGTGCGTCTTTTTATCTGGTGGAATACAGCACATTCCTGTTCTGCTGCATCCTTTCAGAGTGTGTTTTGTGTTCAGTGTCCTCCTGCCTATCAGACGTTAATGGCTATGAATCATTTCATACTGCTGCACTGTTACACTGAAGAGTCCCTTTGTTCTTTGATGACTTTTATAAAAAAAAAACTATCACATAGATATGGCTCACTGATAATGTTGCTTAGATTTTTTATCTCACACAATTTTAAATGTCAGAAATGATCTATATTCATTATAGCACTCTCTGTTCATGATGGTGTTTAATGTGCCAATGAATCTGTTATTGCTTCAGTGATGGTACAACTGAAAGATGAATTCAGAGACAGAATGTCAGAAGTTGATTTAAATGATGTCTTGACCTGACTGCAAACATGTTACTGGTGAGATTTAGCCCTAAATATGAATCTTCTAACTGTTGATTTTGGCGTTTCTGACCTGGTCTCATCATGCACTGCCTGAACACTGTATATACTGTAGCTGACAACACTGGCTATGTTTACATGCATGGAGGCATCTGGGGTTAATGTGATTATTCTGGTTTTGTGTAGACGCTTGGAAATGCCATTATTCCAAATAACCTGGGCAAACCTGTACTTCAATTAGGAGAAACCTGTTCAAGACCCCTCCCTAGTTCGTACATGGTTATAAATTGGTTTGCAAGATTAAGGCAAGTCTAATTTTGCACATGTACTCATGTACATTCGGCATGTAGCCCTGCATGTAACTCAAGGTTATTGTCCCGATCATTACAAAGACCAAAAATGTTATGACTGGGATCATAATTTCTTTCCCACGTGTTAAAGATAATTTACTTTGTCAAACAGGGAGGGAGCAGCTGGGAAGTGACCAGTGTTTTTCACACCATGGGTACTCTGTCTCAGATTATCTAAATTGCGTGCCAATTGAACCTGACTAAGACCTTACCTGGAATATGGTCAGCACTCTTTACTGTATAAGTGAGTTTGTGTGTAAACATAGCCGCTGATGCCACCCAAGGGTTTCCTTTATTCCTTTATGAAAGTAGGATGAGAGGGACCAGGATGTGTTCTGCCTCTAAAAATATGTGTGATTGACTGTACTAATATTCTGTGGTATTTAAGAAAATAAAGTGTTACATTAATTTAAAGTTCTCCTCGTTATTAACAGGTTAGAGATCATATGGAAACAAAGACGATTACATATATTAGATATATTATATTTGAAAAATTAGCGACTTAAACCTATAAAAAATTTAACCAGTGCTGATTATTTAAGTTTATGTGGCAGCATTGAAATATTTTACACTGGAAACCACCTATATGAATGTATGCAATACTGACTGTATGTATAGTTTTAAGTGTTAATAAATTTAGAAAATCCAAGGTGTCACTATGCAAAGAAGCTGTATTCAAGTTTACCAGATTTAGCTGGTAATTTTCTGGATCAAGTAAAGTTTAAAAAACACCAACATTGAAGATGAAAATTCAGTCTACTGAAAATAGTAAAAAGTTGAAATGAAAGATGGAATTAAAACCATAGAAATTCTTCAGATAAATGGTTTACAAAGTAAAATATTTCAATGCTATAGTTTCAATTGTATTTAAAAAAAAAAATCAAGATTAAGTATTATGGAGGTGGTTAAGTTTCTTGTAAGATTCAAATTATTATGGCCTTTCTTTGCTTCCATAAATCACGCCCACTAACAAATGAACTGAGACTGAAGGTTTATGAAGGCTCATTTTAAGCGCATTCTGTTTTAAATCTTACATTTAAAGTTTTATTTTCCTACACAACAAAAGATGGAAATAAAAATACAAGATTGGGTTATTTAGAACTGGAGACTGTGGATCTAAATGCAGATATTTCTTAATCCATATTCTCATGACTAATGTTATGGTCACTGAAGTACAACTAAAGTTAATTTTATTCTCAGACCTGACTGATGGCAGAGTAAAGACACTCAACTACAGATTATGAGGTGGTAAAATGTAAAAAAATAAAATAAAATAAAATCTGACCGTTTCTCAGTCTCCCAACACCACCAGAGGGCAGCCTTGCCATTTGGTAGTTTATTTTGACAGGAAAGGTGGAACTAAAGCACACTGAGAGGATTGTCTCATCTTAGATAAAACTGACTCTGAAGAGGTATTTTGAGGTAAAAACATATTCTATCAAGGCAAAAGACGTAGATATCGTCTTATCTGAATGGTTTTGCAAGAGCAACAAATTGTAACAGTGCTGTTGCACAGGAGCCTTATATAATGAAAGAGCAGTTAATCACAGATACTATAGAGACTTTTTGGTAAAGGCATGGCCTCCTAATGTTGATATAACATTATTATATAACATCAGTAATATAGCTTTAGATAGCTATTAAGTACAACAATAGCATATTCAGTAATGAGCATAAATCAGTCATTGAATAACTGTGGATCAGCAAATGCTAATATTTAAATTTGATGGCTCACATATCTCAGGTTTATCAAATTGTGATCAAGAAACCATTGTGACACAGTTGAAAAATGTACCATTATGTTGGTCAAAACAGATGGAATATCTCCTCTGTGCAGCATATATGTGTCAAATGAAAATAAGCACACAATAATTTTCTTCTTGGACAAAGAGCTTTAAATTGTCTCTATCCAGGAAAAACAAACAAGTTGCATCCTTCTTCTGGACACACCAGCTCAATAATTCTGGGGAGATTCATCTCATCCTACATCACAGACATTCCATTAGGGGGCACAAATGATCTGCATATCTTCCTAAATACATATTACTGATAAATCACAGCACTTCAAAATTAACTTGCAGGTCAATCAAGACAGTATTTTTTATTTATTCTTATTGATAGTGATGCCCTCTTGCTGTGTCGGAATATTCAATATAAGCCATGTGCAGCCTGGATTAGTAAAACAACACTGTATTCAGTTTCCTTTGTTGAATTAAACCTTCCGTGAAAATGAACAAAAGTTAATTATTGCTGTAAACATATGCTTAATAGACTAAGAATAATATTACATGATTAAATCTCGAGTTATTCATGCAGATCTTCCGCTGGGAATAGTTGGAGCATCGTCTTGCTCACGCTGCAGCCTTGTGGGCGGCACATATGGTTTATGTATGTGTAGATGGACTGACTCTGGTGTTAACACTTGTTTTTGTTTACACAGTCTTTGTCTCTCTCTCTCTCTCTCTCTCTCTCTCTCTATATATATATATATATATATATATATATATATATATACATAATATATACTGTATATATACTGTATATATTTATGTGGAAGTTTGTGTGGGTTTACATAGCGTCTTGCCTTTTGTTGATATTTGTCAGGAGCTTTGCTTTTATGATGATTAAACTGACTCGTACTCTGTGCATTCATATAAGATAAGTGTCTAACCAAGCTTAGCCTTCTATCTCTCCTATGTAGTACACACACACACACACACACACACACACACACACACTCACTTAACATACTCTGAGTGAGTGGAAATGCTTTGCTAATTACAACATCTCTAAAGTACATTTTCCACTGATGGAGAAGAATCATTGAAATTTAAGGCAGAAATGGGCTCCTTATGTATCCACCTTGGATGTGATTAATTCACAGTATTACACACTCAGACGGTCTTAAATCAAATGGCAGAGATAGTGATAATTGCCTTACAGCCTGCTTCCTGTCCTCTAGCAATCAATTGCTTCCCCAGACTCCATCAATTTTCATACGCCTGTTTCTGGAGTAGCTCACTGTTCCTCTCCTTCCAGTTTCACTTGTCTCCTCTACCCCGCCTCGGTCCCTCTCTCTGTGAGTTACGCTGCAGTGCTATTGCGTCCTTTCCATTCCTTTTTAAACGCTTCATTTGTTTAGTATGATTTGTATCAAGGTTTTTCCGAGGTAATATTGGGTGGCCCTGGTCTCCTATCGTGTTTTGTAATTAATGGTTTGACTTGCTACAGGGAACAGCTTTGTTCAGAGTTATTAAATCGCATTCTCGTTCTGCCAGGTGACAGACAGCCAACTTCTTTTTCTCTATTTATTTATTTTTTTGATGAACCTCTTCTGTGATGCCAGGTATTTTTTTCACACATCCTTTTGTTATTGTGGCATTTTCATATGGTCTCTCGCTTTTGTTATTACGTGGAGAAAAGCTTTGGGAAAATCACTGTTTTATGAGGGATGTAATCACATGAGGAACTGAACAAAGCATTATCAGACTGGAAATTACAAATGAATCAAAATGGAAACGTAATGCCTGTCCTCCACTCCCTGTAGTGTACTCAGAACTAATAATGGTACAGAGTCAGTGCATGGTAAAGCAGATAAACAGCAGGACTTTTAATATTTTTCCCACTAAAATCTCATTTTGTATTTGATACAGTAGATTTAATTCTCATTACAGTATAAACAATGGTCTATTTGAAGTGTGAAAGGCTTTAAAACATTTAGTTCTTTAGGTCTAAAATGTTCAAGTGGTGCACTGAACAAAAGCCAGTTTTTAGTGCTATCTATACACCTATAAACCTGAATCTCCTAAAGTCCAGCAGGGGTTTTGAAAAAGGTGTTATTGTTCTTGTGTAGATTTATTGAGTTTGACGAGAATATCTGTACCGCTCTCATGTCTGTTCTTTAAATATGAATCTGAAGCCAAGAAACAGTTTATCTTAGCTTCGCATAAAGACCGGAAACAGGGGGAAAAAGCTAACCTGGTTCTTCCTGAGATAACAAAATCCACCTAGTATTGTTGGTTTAATCCGCACAAAAACCAAAATATAAAGTTGTGAATTTATGAGGCCAGGAAGGTTCCCTGTAAACTTGTCATTTATACACATTGGTACAGATTAAACAAATGAGATTTAAAGTGAGGTGCTTGTAGTTTTTTTATTTTTTTTTTACCTTTGAACAGAGCCAGGCAGGCTGTTTCCCCTGTTTCCATGCTTTGTGCTAACCCTAAGCTAACTGTTTTACACTACTACTAGTTTTTTTACTCTTCTGAGTAATGAAAGAAATTGTAATTATCCAGACACAAAGACACGACCTTCTGTAATTTCTGGATGTCCATACTTGGCTTCAAGTTAAAAATTTACATTGTGCCTACTTTGTTCAACTGACATAGACAATACCTATACATGTTATATGTTGTACTTGTCACTCAGCTTTATATTGCTTTCTGCATTGCGTTGAATGCTGCTTTAATCCAGGGTTGCATTTTTTTTTTACAAAAAGTGGGCAATGGTGGAAAGTAACTAAATACATTCACTCAAGTACAATTTTGAGGTACTTTACATTGAATATATCCATTTTATGTCACTTTGTATTTCTGCTCCATTACATTTAAAAGGGAAGTATTGTACTTTTTACTCTATTTCAACCTATAAGTTTTAACATATTTATTATTATATATATTATTATTGACTAAGCTATCCAGCACAAGCTGCAACATTAAAATGATGTACACATTAATGCATCACTTTTATTATAATCCAATAATCCAATATTCTGAAATGGGCCGTTCTGCTTAGCCTAATGAGTACTTTCATTACTTCGACACTGTGGTACTGCAACTTTTATTCAAGTAAAAGATCGGAACAGCTCCACACCGTGCAAGTGGGTAATGTGCTTACAACAGGAAACAGTGCGTTATTTCAACAAATCCGAGAAGTGTTTCCTATCAGTCACATGCTAGGCATTGTTAGTCAGATCTAACAATGCATATCTAGTGGACACATAAAATCTAAAAGAAAAATTAAATGATGATGACAATAAATTGTGAGGCTCCAGACAGTGGATTGTTGTCTTGTTGGAATGAACATTATCCTTTTAGTTACACAGTTAGTGTATCACTGACTTTGTAAAATACAATAATGAAGCACTGGCTCATTGTATATAGTTGGATGTTAATACTGCTTTTAAAGTAGCATGAGAGAATCAGGCTCTGTCTTTATAATCCCACAAACATTGTGTTGTCCTTGCTGGCATTGATGTATATACTGTAGCACTTGTTCTACAGCACTGTCAGAATTTACTACAAACCTAATAGATTCAGTCTGTTCTAAAAGGGACACTTCTTACCTCCTCTTCATCTTTGCAGCTGCCTCGATGCTACTTGCTTCACCAATCAGCTCGCCTGCTGATCGGGCCTATTCATCATGAGCTGGTTGAGGAGATACTGGAGGCTGGCGGAGGTGAGGAGGAAGCACGTATGCCCTATCTGAAGGTCTCTCTCTCTTGCCAAAGCCCGTAGCCGCTCAAGGATAATGAATTCCCTCCTCCTGCCCCTTAACCTCTCTGTATACAACAGGGTTACAGACTCCCAACACATTATACCTTGATAACCAGAAAGTGGGAAACTTTAAGAAGCCTGGACATAGTGTTTTTCTCACAGCAGGCTTGCGCTAGTCCAGCTTAGAGGGCAGATAGACTTGTTTTGTGGGTGTATTGTTGGAATAACCTTTTGCTCACTTGGAGTTGAGACATGACAGCCAGTACTGCGTGCTTCTGCAGCACAATTTCTTGACTGTAACCCAAACCTTTGGATCTCTTTGCCATCTGATTTTAGCCGTAATGTTATTTTTAACAGTATAAAAATAAACTATGCTCGCTTGATTTTTGAGTGTGTCAATGTAACTATTCTCACACAACGCAATGCACAACTAGGAAAGATATTATAGGAATAGTTCGACATTCTGGGAAAAATGCTTTTTTTATTTTCTTATCAAGAGTGAGATGACGATCTATGTGGCCGAAAAAGGAATTTGTTAAATACTGGTAGTAGTACCAAATAATCAATTGTATAGATACTTGTAATAAGAAGTTATTTAAAAAGAAACAGATAAAGATATACAAAATATTCATCCTCTTTTGAAATATGTGAACCGTGACAATGGAAATTTCCAAAGTACAATAGGAAATGTGTGTGTGTTTAAAATCTTACGAGGGAAAGAAGAAACAACAATTGGTACTATATGAATGTGTAATGGGAATAAGAGTTGGGAACACAAATAACAAATGAAGAATGGAAACAGACGTTTAATGAAATTCACAAAACTACCAGTTCCTTCTATTGATTAGAATTTACGTGAAAAAATAAACATGAGATACTTCTTGATCCCAGTAATTGTTTCTAAATATAAAAGAAAATCAAGCTGTCAGTGCCGAGGAACTAAGGTGAAAGTAATGCAAATGATTTACATATCTTTTATTCATGCACATTATTAAATAAATTTTGGTTGGAAGTTTTTAGATTTATAGAAGGACTTCTGTATTCAAATGCAGAGCATATTATACTGGGAAATCCTCCAAACGGTGTTAGTTAAGATGAAAATGATTTATTCAGAAACTTAAAAATCACGGCACTGAAGCAAATAAATAAAGGGGGTGGGTGCCAATTTAATAAAAGGGAAAAGCACAATTAAAAAAGCAGAACTTGAGAGCGTGACTCACAAAGTGAGGAATATGGAAGCTGTGTTTGAGAAAAGCTGGATTTTAGAAGATGGCAAATCTGCTTAATTAAAAACTTAATTTAAAACATTACTCACAAATTGTCTTGTGAATTTTGAGAATGTCTTTGAAAAAATATTTTAGGTAAAAAAATAAAGTATTAAAAAAATGATAAGGAGATCAACCACTCTCATGTTCGTATCCTTAATATGCCACTAGTTAGCTTTGGACTGGAAACAGAGTAAACCTATAGACTGTATAAAAGAACCGGACATAGTCACCGTGATGTCACCCATTGGTTTGTGGACTGCCATTTTGAAGATGTTGATTTTTTGCAACGAGCAGCTCCAGACGTGACCATATTTTAACCGGGATGCTAATTTTTGCTAGCTTAAAACAAAACGTTCTGTCTGGAAAAATTAACAGCTGACTCTGCTGGTCAACTTTACACCGTGCAGTGGATATGAGTCACTCTAGCTTGATTGTCAGGTCACATTGGTAGCGACTTGTCAATCAAAAGGTAGTTCCGCCCTAAAGCATATGCTGCTTTATCATCTATTTTCCTCTAAACCGGACCATAATTTACTAAATGAACATCATGCTGTGTTAAAGAAGACTTGAAACTAATGATTGAGACCATGAACTCATTAGTAAAGTGTTTACTGAGTAAATAAATCATTTATTCATTATATCTAATGAAACCGGACTTCTTTTTTCAAGCAGTGGTGTCATCCCCTGGTGGCTGTAAGAAAGATGGCAGGTTTAAGTTACTTCCACATTGGCTTCACTTGTGAGAGCCGGAGGTTGCTGCTTGGGTAAACCACTAATCAGACTCTTACATATAAGGTAACAAAATCTACCGGCTATCAGCAGCTCTTAACCTTGCAAATGAACATAATACATCTTGTTGTGGTTTTACAGGGGTAAGACTGTTTCTTCTGAAAGTTCTTATGAACTTCCTGAAGCCTCTACTGGTTGCTAATAGAAATAGCAACCAATTGCTAATAAAAACTCAGGTACAAATTTTCCTGTAACTTGTTGTTTTTGCAACTTAAGTCACTTCTTTAAATATACAAAGGCATTCCCTTAACTCTTCTATTATTGATTATTTTATTTATTTCACATTATTTTATTTTACTTATTCTTTCTCATCTGGCTCCTTTTGTGCAGTGCTGCATATCTGTTTTATTGATTGGGTTCATCAATGTCAACCAATTCTTCTTTTGTCTCACAAAGCACAGTGTGACTTTGTTTTGAAAAGTGCAAGTAAACTTTATTATTATTATTATTATTATTATTATTATTATTATTATTATTATTATTATTATTATTATGACAGTGGTATTAATCTTCTCATCTAACTCTCAGCAAGAATGGGATTGGGCCAAGCGTATTTCCCAAAATGTAAAACTACTCATTTAAGAAAAATAATAATTCAATAATTGAATTATTGGAAAAACATTTTGGTTTCTCCTAAAGCTTTTTTACATTTTTGAAAGATGCAGTTTGATTGACATCCAATGTCTGTATACTGTTAGTATAAAACAGTTAATTAAATTGAATTGTTGTATCCTAACTCACAGTGAACTCTAAAGACTATATGGCACATACTGTATACAGTTAGTATATATGGAATTGGGACTTGGAGGATTTGCATAATCTGTATGACTGATTTAAACATTGAATAAATTATAGTATTGATGGTTATATGCTTGTCAAAATGTCAAGCCCCTCATCCTCTCACGCAGTGTGCTTTTTCCCTTATTCTCATTGTGTCTCTCAGAAGAGTCTTTATGTTCCCTCCTCCTCCGCTGCCACAGTATGAGTTTTCTCAAAAGACTCCAGATGGCTCGGGATCCCTTTGTTGAGCCCCAGCTCTACACTTCCTCTGCTCGTCTCTGTTCCTTGATACACACTGTTCAATTACCCATGCACCTGCAGCGCTGGTTTCAATTTTCCGATGGAAGTGTTTGAACAAGGGTTTCATGCTTGTTGCTATAGAAAATGAGAAGCCATTTCGAGTTTCCCTAAAATCACTAGTTTTAATATCTTTACAGTATTCTATATTGGAACAGTTGTTTTATGATGGCGCGGTTAAAATAACTTCCTTCTTTGAGTGAATGATGAAAGTCTTGAGTAAGACTGAACAATACTTGTAGATATTCAGAGTTATCTATTTTCATTTTTCGGTTGTAACTCTGACTGTAATTCTTGGATTAGGCAATTGGATGGGCTCAATTATTGTTGCGACTTTTTCAGGGATTACATCCACACTGAGGATTAGTAAAGAAATTGTTAAATTGAATTTTGGGGAGGTACAGAAATGATAAAGGGAAATGTGCTATATGCTATATTGGCTCAGTGTTGCTGAATAGACTTGCTATTCTTCAAAGAGCCGGAGACCTGAAAGCCAAAACCAGAGAGTCTAAACCAGCTTATTCAGCAACAGTTGATCATCCGTTGGGAGGCTGATTCTGTGAGAAGTTATGTGCCATTGTAGAGGAAAGTCTGTCACAGCAACCTAAACAAAGTACTGGTAATTGTGTGGCTGCCATATTGGTATAAACAATAATGATAATAACACGTACAACTAATCACCAAACTGTTTGAATAAAGTAACGATAATGAGAATAAAATGCCCTAGTCTAATACAACCACAGATAATATGAAGATTCCTACCATAAATTATCGTACTCGAACATACCACACATCCATCCTGCTTGGGGTTATCCCTCTAAATGAAAACGAATGGACTATTTTTTATTGTTAGACTCTTGAATTGAATTTATACATAAAGATTTCAAGGATATATCGCACTGTTGGACTGCTAGACTTTAACCAAGGCAACTATTTGCTAACCGTCACCATATCAACGTTATATGGTGTAAATGCAGTATCAATTCATTTCTGTCTACTTACTGTTTTGCTGCCCCAAGTGGTATAAAAATGACATGACAGGGCACTATTTTTGCAACACTGAAAAGATTGCTCTAATGTTTGTAGAACTTGCCATTATTTACAGCCAGGGGAAACATATACTAGCTAACTGTTGTGATTGCCATTTTTTAATCAATTACCATCACCATATTCATACTGCAATGTAAGGTCATTTTGTAGCAATTACAAAGATTTGCATTTTTTTCCTGTGCTTGTTTATTTCTGCATATTTTCAGTCACTGAAATATGATATTTTATTGTATCAACAGGTTTAATCAGTATCGGAGAGTAAAATGTCATCTCCCTGAAATAAACATAAACAGTCAGTGATGGGGAAATCTTGGAGCTACAGGCGGCGTCGTGTTGTGCATTCTTCCATATTTGTCTCTTAATTCAATTCTTGTAATAGCTGACACCACACACACACACACACACACACATACACACACACAGACACACACACACACACACAATAATCTAAACCTCGTAGTCCCTCTGTACTTGTAACACATCCTTTTTCTTATCTGTTGACGAGGTGAGTTGGGAGTATTAACAAAAAGACTGTGAAGTTATATAAAAAGAAGAGAACCCCCATGCCCATCACTCTGAAACAATACTTATAATGTGATGAGTGTATCTTGACAAAATCTAAATAGAAGTGTCTGAGGGAAAACAAGGAACGGGTGGAGCCAATTGCTGTGGTGTGGAGCTCCCGGCTCTGTGAATCAACACAGGCTGATAGATGGCTCTCGGGCTGACAGCACCGGCACAGTAACTAAATCACGAAGAGGGGGGGAAGGGTTGATAAAAACTCTGGGACTGTCACACTGTTTCTGATTAAGGTTCTCTTTCAGCCTCTCCATTGTGAGAGAGAAGTACTTTTAAACTTGGTTTAAGAGAGAGTTTTTAGAGATGCTGGAAGGAGGTGAATCATTTCCTCCTTATCTCAATTAACCTGAGCACTGCGGGAACGGGGGCGTTAGTGCTCCATACAAATCTGTGTAAATCCTGTTTTTGTGGCTCATTTTTTAACCTGAATTTGGACAGATACCTAAAGGAACATTTTTTATTGACATCACAAAAAAGTATCTAGGCTATTTATAATTTTTCAGGCCTGTGAAAAACAAAATGTATGTATAATTGCTGATCCAGAAGCATGGTAAAGTCTGGCTGCATTCCATTTTCAGTCAATTTGAAGATTAGTTATGTTGCCATATAGAATTTATTCCAGCACTTTCAAGTCCAAATAAATCAAGCTATAGATTTTATGAAAGACTAATGATATGTTCACTTAAAAAAATGACTGCTATGAAGATAACAGAAGTTTGCATTTTGGTGGAAACTCAAGAGCTCTCTGAAAGAATATGCCCTTGAAAGGGACCACAATGTACTTCAAGCTGTGTGAAGAGCAACCCTTTGTGGTTTAATGAAGCGCACACCCACATGCACTTGTGAGTCATCTCCCTCTGCTACTGTTGACAGTTTATACAGAGTAAACTCACTGTCGTGGAACCAGACTTGCCAACAACATAGTCAATGAGCTGAGTTAACACAGTTTAAAAAATAACTTTTTAAAAAACAACAACACACGGTTGTGAGTTGTCCCTCCATATATAGTATTAAACAGCATATTATCCCTCCATGGTATACATTATTTTGCAGGTGGGTTAAAAAAAAACTATTGCTGTGTTTGTCATTAAATGCATCAAGTAAACATAATTTAATGTATTAAAAAAGAGAGTTATTATTTAAAGTTTGAATAAATTTATTAAAATACTAAATGAAAATATTCAATGGCTTCACCAGTTGTTTATGTTAAGTTATTTTAAATGTGAAAATAAAAAAATTAAAAAAACTCTTAGGTTTGTTAGTCTGAACATTACCCTCAGGCAACATTGTACCATTGTGCAACCACCTATAGGAATGAATGCGATTTTAAATGTCAACACAGTTCAAATTAAAAAACTTTAATTCCAAACTTCAAACCCATGTTGATGGTTTCTTTGGTTTCCATGGTGTCTTTTCTGATATGTGTTGCCTTGCAGCCATCTTTGACTCAGTGCTTATGGAAGTTGACAAAGCACAGAATGTCAACAAAATTCAACAATCTCTTCTCTTTTTCACTCTTATCCTGATCTGCATTTTTAGACTCAACCTCAACCACAATATCACTTTTCTTGCAAGATTTTTAGCAGCTCATTACCCCCCTCACTACTAAACCCTTATTCATCTTCAGTCAGTACCATCAACCATAGAAATCTGTTGTGTTCATCCTCTAAATGGAAGAATAATGCATTTAAAACATAAGCATGTGCTCTCCAGTGAAGGAACCCTGGATGGAAGTGTACTGTTAAAATATCCAGTGTAATTTGTATTACAGTGATATTACAACTGACATTATCAAATATATAATTAATAAATTAATTAATGTTGAATGAGAGAATTATGTTGACTCTCATACATATGAGCAGTATAAACCTAAAGATTTGATAACGGTATGATGTTGCTTCAAGGCAACATTTGCATTTGAACTATTTTCCAATAAATATTTATAAACTAAATGAACAATTAATGACTATACTTTACACACCTATTATTACAAATTTTTCCAGGTCAAAACATGGCATAAAAAGATGTTTCAAGGGGAAGTTTAGTGCAGAGAGAAAATGGAGCTGGCCCATGAGTCAAAGGCAGCAGTAGGGATTCATAATGGGTGCCAGAGTCATGTGACAAATTTTAACACTGCTCTTGGTTTCCCTAAGGCCCTGCAAGTCTTTTTAATTAATGCATCATATTTCAGGATGAGTGGTGGAAATATACTAGGTCAAAAATGGGTATGTTCAGTGGCATTGCCATGGAGGATACGTGGTGAGGGATGAGCCACCCTAAGAAAATGCCAGCCAGCCACCCTGGAAAGGAGCATAAGCAGAAAATGCTATATACTCTATATATTATGTAACCCATTGGTTTGAGATGAATAAAAGATGAATAGCAGTATACAAGTGTTCTCATATTAGGCTCTGTCACTTTAAGAGGGTAACCTCTGACCCTGTGGTGTGACAGACTATGATGTTTATTTTATGAGAGGCCTCTGATTCATCCATGTAGATGTCAATTACGTTTCTAATTTGTGACTGGTTATGGGATGGGACTAATGGCGCTTTCGAGACTGGTTGATATTTCCTAGTTGAAACTTCTGACTTCCGACCTCAAAGCGTTCCAGGTGCATGGTGGTGCATGCAGCCGAAAGTGAACGAAAATCATGACTGACCGTGACAAAGTGTACACACTGGTTGCACCCTCAGCAGTGCTTTAGATGTTAATTAAAAGGATGGCAGTTTAACTGCAACAACTGACATAAACAGCCCATACGTAACTTCGTTCTGTGTGCCCCTCTGGCTATACAAGTTGGTAGCCCTCAAGTCAGTCAATGTTGTAGGTTGCACTTTGTAATGTTTTGGCATTTTTAACAATAACTTTTATGCAGAAAAGATGACTTTATGAGATTCTTTACTGTAACCAGCTACCTAATGTGCAAAACATATTTCTAGATCAATGTGCATGCAGAACAGGTTTTACTATATGATCGTATGTATTATTTTAATTTAAGAACATGCAAATATATGTTTTGTTGCCTTTTAGTTTATGGTTTATCATTTACAAAGTGTGCTTCAATGGGCGTTGACATTGGTTTTGACGTCATTCCGCTGCTACTCGTGAAGTTGGGGTACAAATTTTTTCTCCGAGTTCACAAGTAGGAAATCCAACTTCAAGTGGCGTTCCAGGATAGTTTTTGTAGTTGGAGGTCGGAAATTTCCCAGTTTCGAGTTGCCTGGAACGCAGAATAACAGGCAGAGCAGATGGAGTACACGAGTGTTGTGTCGAATGTGTGTTTTCTGTGAAGGTAGCGACAAGCTGCAACAGAAGAAAGAAAAGTGTAATTCAATTAACATACAGAGACATTTAGTAGCCTGGCTAGTTTATAATAAGTTTGTCACACTGCTACACAGTTTGTGTATTGTACTGTCTGTGAGAGCTAATAGTCTGCAGATAGCAACAGGTTAGCACCATAGCTAACAGCAAGCAAATATCATAACACTGGAACTGACAGCGCCGTGTGTGACTGGCTGTTAACGTTTCGCTTCGAGGGAGACCGTCCTATGCCTGTTTTCATCTTCATCTTTCTGAAAGGACTGCAAAACATGAGAACAGAGGGAGTCTTCTGGACCATGCAACTGGGCTCAATGTTACTTGGAAGGGTAAACATCGCTGCCCAACAGGCGCTTCATTGAGCAGCACAACAAACACTGCTGGGCCACAAGGAGTTGGGGGGACTTTCTGAAAAACTTCCGAGTCATCCAGAAGTTTGCCCAAAGGAAAACCTGTCATGCTGCATATTTCCTCACCCAAGGCCTCAGCTCTGGTGAGTGAAAACATCTTTTATCATCATGACTCTGCTGGTGGTCCCTGCATGGGCAAATTGTTGTGCTGGCTCGGTTGAGACTATGCTACGGATTACGGTTGTTGTCATATAGCCACTTTCATACTCGCTGCACTGTATGAAAGGTATGGAGCTGGAAATGAGATATATATTGGCGGACATTTTGATTGCTGGATCTCTGTGGAAAGCGGCTATAGAAAGGTTTTGGATCCCTAAAACCTTGTCTGTGCCTGTCATTGTTGACTTCAGTGGTGTTGGGCTCACTGCTGTTTGCTTATGGCCCTGTAGGCTCATTTGTTGTGAGCTTGGATTGTCGGCTTAAAGATTGCATTCTTAATTTAGGTTTGTGACAGTGGTATTGTAACTTGTGTCAGTGCACTCATGTGTCTCTCTGGCTCTCTCTGGTGTTTTGTGGAGCCGTGCTGTTTGTTGACATGTTAACAAACACAGTAGCAAGAGAGAGTATCGTAGTTTTACTGGTATGCATGTTCGGAAATGGTTGGTGCCCCACCACTTTTACATATAAATATGATACTGGGCAAATTGGTGGTTAAAAAGTGGGTTATTTCAAGAATAACTATCCTAGTTGTTTGTAACAAGAATAACACCAAACTTGTGTCTTGAGTAGGCTTGTTCCCAGTTAATGTTTTGTTCCTCCCTGTCAATACACTACAAACAAAAGCTGTATTTGTCTTTTTAAGTAAAAGTTAAACTAGAATATTTAAAGAACAGTTAATTGCCTAACACATACAGATAATATATGAAACAGGATTTTCATGGAATGTTAACTGAACTGGTTTTAGTCTTTAGACATTAGACAACTTTAACTGTAAAATAAGAAACCAAAATAATTCTGTCTGATTCCTTAAAGAGGTGGTATTATGCTCATTTTAAGGTTCAAAATCTTAATTAGGGGTTGTACCAGAACAGGTTTACATGGTTTAATTTTCACAAAAACACCATATTTTTCTCATACTGCACATTGCTGCAGCTCCTCTTTTCACCCTATGTGTTGTACGCTTCGCTCTTGAGCTACAGAGTGATGCATCTTACTTGTACAAAAATGCTGGAGTTGCACATGCGCAGTTCCCAGGTAACATCATTTATAACCACACAACATCATTTGTCCACATCTTACAATAAACCACTACAAAATCCATATTTCAACTCAGTTTTACACAAAAACTGGCCAAACAATCTGAACATTTGCTCAGTAGCTTTCACATCAGGTGTAACATTAGCATTATAGTTATAACTTTAACTGTGTTAGCCAATGTTTACAACAACTCTGCACTTGAACAGTCTGTGAAATTACATTGCCGTGTTGATTTTAAATATAATTCACAACCAATAAGGTATACTTACAGGTTGTGATTGGGAATTTCCAGGCCCAAACAGAGTTGGAGTTGCATCGTCTTTTAGGACTAAACGTTGAACTGTTGCTGGTGTTCTGACGATCTATGCTGCCTTGCCGAAAAATGCTGCCATAGCGCAAATCGATAGACTCGACTCTACTTGGCCCTTCTCCGTTTTCCATTGCAGATAGTAACCAGAGATAGTACGTAGCTTGTCGTCATAACGAAGCCACACACAAATGCCGCGACGTAATGTTCAGTGCGACACACACACCAACGATATCCACACAGCTTTTTCTTTATTAAGTTAAAACATTTGAACATTCCTCAGAATGGAAATACGATAAGCAGTATGAAAACCTTCCAGCTGTGTTTTCCTCTGCTGTTGTTGCTGCAGCAGTCTGTGTGACACGGCGGGAGCAGAGGGCTCTGTGAGCGGGCGGCTGGCTGGCTTCACACGCTCCCCACGCGGGTTGGCGCAGGCTTCCCCCGCCACCACTTGCGGAGCTCCTCAACTCCGAAAATATTCAAGCACATTTTTGTTCTGCCATCACTTCTCGTAAAACTGTCAATATTCGAAATCTACACAGCTGATTTCTCACCTCAAAACTTCACAGAAGTGGATTTAGTGATGAAATTCCATACGAACACTGTAAAATCTAAAACTTTCTGTTGCTGCCCTCTGTCTGGTGCAATGATGATGCAGTGAATAGTGAATATTCTCTCTGACCAATCAGTAGTCTGTCGTGTCTTCATGTTACATTTTAGTATCCCTCAGCTCGCTTGGAACCTCGACGGAGGTGAGGTGATACGAAAAAAAGTACTTGGAAGCAGGTACAGGTCCAACATTTCTACAATGGAAACCCAAACAAAGGTGAGTCGGCCAAAGGGCCTCCGCTCAGACTAGCTTCGTTTGAGGGTGTGTCTGACCCTGTCAGCTGCTTGGCAAGCTTTATGACGTGTTTTCATTGTGACGTCACAAGTCAAAGAAGTGAAGGGTTGGACTACAAATGAGCCGTTTTCAAGCGGTTCAGAGCAGAGCTTTCTGTGGGAGATAAAATGCCAAAAAAGCATGATACCACGTCTTTAACTTATATTTTTACATAGTATTCAACTAGTCTATATGGTGCATAATAGAATTCCTGAAACTGGCTTTTGGTTTAATGTGCCAGTCCAGGATTTTCAGTGTACCCATCTCGCCACCCCTATAGAAAATTTTCTGGAGGCACCACTGGGTATGTTGTGTTTTTTAATTGCATAATCAAATGAAATGTGATAAATGTTAAATGTAAAATGTTTAAAGTACAAAACAAACTGATTGTTGTTTCAGAATTTTCTTTAGGAAAAACAAAACAACTGTTTTAATGGTCCATAAGGTAAATTAGGAGAGAATCTTTAGTGAAATGATATTCAAATTACATTAATTTGCAACAAATAAACATTTCAGTTGTGCTGTGAAGTCTGTCCTACAGGACTGGAGTAAAATCTGAAATACTGATGCATCATATTGTAAAGGATGACTTCAGTGGTGAAGCTCACACAGCGAAGCAGAGGCAAGGAGTGGCTGGATAATCTTGATAGTCTTCTCTTTCTGAAGGCCTGGACATCCATGTAGTCCATATCATTCTAAATGTTGCATTACAAAATGTAAACATACTAAAAAAAACACACTACAATGTTGCATTGTGACTATGACAGAGATGTAACCAAAACTCATCTTTCATGGTTTGAATTTCTTTAAAAGGGTAAACAACCAATTTTAGTTATCAAGATCAGTTTTCTCAGTCTGTGAAAACAGTTGCAAAAAAATAATTATGGGGGGGGGCTTTTAATCTGGTTTATAAACCCAGATGATGTCATAGTGATGTCATCAGCCAGGGTTGTTTCAGCGTGGACATTGAAACTTCAAATTTTAAGCAAAAGGCCTGTGTTACAAACTGGAGATATGGAGTTTGAAAGATGTGGGAGTCTAAAAAGAGAAAGTGTCTATCAAAAATGTGCTGTCGAGTTATTATGGGAACTGTAGGATCCAGTGGATCTTAACCCAAACTGGGGATTAAAATTTAGGATATCTCTGTGTCTACTGCATCAGGCTATTCATGACTTTTAAACCATCTCTTGCCAGCCCCCCCTTACTTGTGCTCATCCAACTATAAGGAAACAGAGACATTCAGAGTCCATATCTGACAGCTTTTAGTTTTGGTTTGTTTATTTCTTTCCATAAGAAATGCAAATTTCATGAGTCTACATGGCAGTCTTTGTCAATAGCATTTTTATGGATGAAATCTGGAAAAATATTTCTAATTGTGGTGTAGTTCACACTGTGTCTATCACACTGATGGCCATTGCCCAGGAAACTCAAACATATATCAGCACAGATGGGAATGCAGTTGGAACACACATACAGAGTGAATATAAACATATTAAAGCCAAGCGAATGAGAGGAAGAACAGATGCTGTATTAATTTACTTGCTGTTAATCCAATACTCAGTGGCATGCCACACACTTCTTCCCCCCTGCGTGAAGGTCTGCTGACACAGAATTGGTATTCTTCTGTAGGCACAACTTTCTGGGGTAAATATTTATAGAGGGGACTGGCATGAGGTGATAAGGAGTAGGGGTCCATTCATGATAACACAGGGGAATTTAAACAGAATATTTAATCAAGCACTAGTTTGTATCTTTGGGACAATAACATTTCAAAGCATTTAAAGGCCCACCTTAAAGCATTTGGCAAAGGTCAAGGAGGACTTCTACAAACTTTTATTCACCCTGGAGCAGCGTGCTATTTAGGGGCTGTTTTTACTGGGTTGTAATAATCATAGACAAAAACATGGCATATTTGTTGTCCCAGAATACAGTGCACTGTGGGCTGCCAGCTGAATATAAAAAGCTATCTGAATGTACACAACAAATAAAATCCAAACTGCAGCTGCATATTCTGATATGGATATATCACAGACAGGGTTGTAAATTATGTTTTGTTCCCGAATGGCTGCTCCCCCAATTCTTCAAAACAACAAACTGTTTCTGTTTTTGACTTTAACCGTCAGTGACAGCCACTGTGTGCAAATGGATGAAGAAAAGAAAAAAGGTCATGGAAAAAATCTGTGATCAAAATCACCTCATATTATTGCTGTTATTTTTTGAAAATCGCTGTCGATATTATCGATCCATCCTCCTTGAAATGCTCAATATGGGAATAACTGTTTCATTTTACATACAATAATCGTTTTTCAGTCTTCACAAGATGTAACAGAAAACATAGAGCGGAGATTTCAAGATGCAACAGCAATCAATACATCATTCAGATAACCAGCCCCTAAGCCCCCAATCTCTCATGGTAGAATAAGCTCGCAGTTAACTGTTACACTTCTAATGTAAAAGCTAATTGCAAAACTGGAATCTCACAAGGTCACAAATTCAGTCCTTTGCATTTAAAAACATGTAAAAATGATGTCTTTCAAAACTTGGAATATAAAGTTGACTCAAAAAGACAGATACCAACTGCCAGTATTTCATAACATAAAGGGTTCTTTCAACTTTCTTGTCCATTTTAAACAGTATTACAATTAAAAAGAGTATATAACCAGTATTACTATTATTTAGATCATAAAGTAATATAATTATAATTAGTCATTTAGCTGATGGTTTTATCCAAAGCAACTTAGAATTGTTATCTATGTCAGGATCGCACGCCCCTGGAGCAACTAGGAGTTAGGTGTCTTGCTCAGGGACACATTGGTGGATGTGTCACAGTGGGAATTGAACCCAGGTCTCCCACACCAAGGCATGTGTCTTATCCACTGCTCCATCACCACCAATACATTTACTAATAAAATACTTTATACAATACATCTTAACTTTACCAAATCACAGGAATTCCACTAGAGTAAAATGCTAAGGTGGTACTGATATAGCTAATTAGAGATAATTTCCCCTGAGCAAAAGTTTAGATTGGTTTAAAAAATAATCACCATTATGTTTGCATTTAGGTACTGTCAAACTGAGTTATTTGGGAAAAACTAACTGAATTACAAAAGATCTCAGTTCATCAAAATATATATTTTTCATTTCAGTGTATATAGCTATGCAGCACAATGCCAAACTTCAGTAACTTCACTGCCTATGCTTTAGCTTGGTTTTTAGCTAGCTAGTTTTGTAGTTACTGCTAATTTTAAAATCTATTTTCACAGAAGTCTCACATTTCTATGTTTCAATAACACTCATATAACCTAATAAAAAGCCAGATTCTGGTCTTATCCAAAGTGCTTATAGGCAAGTCCCGCCACTTGACAGCTATCGTGCTAATGCCTCCGGGTGGTCTCTGTCTTAACTCAGTTTTGACAAAATATGTAGTTCCTGTCTTTTGCAGTAAAAAATGCTGCGTTTAAGATTCAGTCACCTGTAGAAACAGCAAAAGATTACACCAGCGAGAAAACAGTGCTCAATTCTAATGGCTCTGAATTAAATTAAGTGTGCTTTATTATTAGGAACTATGAAAGTGTTGGAAGTGATTGAGGACATCAAGAAAGACTTTATTTAACCAGGAAATTGTTGAGTGATAAGCGTTAAAATTTTTTCAAAGGAGATGCTTGGCAGCAAGGGCCCTACTGTGACAGATGGCTGAGGGAGGTAAGGGAATAGGGGGGAACAACAGATCAGACCTGACTCGGATTGAAGGATTGGAGGAAGAGAGTTTTTGGAACTCAAGATGAAAAATGGGTGATAAGAGGAGGGATTTCAGGACTGACTCCAAACATGAATCATATAACTTTAATGACAGTTTGGAGTGTCCTGACATGCATGAGTCTGTCTAGTGGTTTCATCGAGTTTCCACACAAACATGAGTCATTTCATTAAGATGCTCTTAGTGAAGTACATTGTTATGCATTTAGTTCTCTTGTTGAGCCTTGTGATGAGCAGAAAGTGTTGCTCCACATCTTGAACCCAGGTCATTCTTATTTGCATGCAATTAAGAATTGCTTTAGTTGTGCAAAGAACATGGCTGCTTGATGTTGCACTGGCTTACAGACGGCTCCCCGAAAATTTGATGGGTAGACCCGGCAACACAGAGCTTTTTGCTGGCTTAATTAACCCTGATCATGCTTATTTTGTGTTCTAGTTGGGATAAATGGTATTTCTAGGGAGAATCCTCGGAGTACAAATTAGTTAGTGAAAGCTTCATGATGTGTGCGGGCATAGTCATTAGTGTGCAGGTCCAAATGAAAATGTCAGAGAGATAGAGGGAAATGTAAAAACACCCCACTTTGACAGTAATGCTTACATGGAACAATCCTTGAATTTGCTTATTTATTACTAAATAGTGGAATGATACTTTGTTAATAACTGCAAAGTTTGAAACATCTTGTGACAGTATGAAGTTCAGTGAGACACACACTGATTTAAAGATGATTTTCCCCCCACAGTTTTCTTGGTTTGGGGGAGTGTTCTCTCTCATTCTTGGCATGGCGCTCTTGACCCACGAGCCAGGCTTAATGAGTTTACTGGTTCATCTGTTTTTCAACATTGAACACTTAACACCATCTGTTGTGCTCAAGTACCAACCCACCCGCAAGCCCAAGCCCAAGCCCAAGCCTCACCACCTGATTCCCAAACCATGCCGCACTGCTCCACCATGCTCTTATCCACTCGCTCCTCCTGAGGGAATCTGTGTTTTTAGACTCCAGGTCTGGCGGAGGATAGAGAGTGTCCAATCTTTCTGGCGCACTGGGTATTCAATCTTGTCTTTTTTTATCCTCTCCCTCTCTGATGATCTCTGCAGCCTCTCCGAGCTTTATCTTTCGGATAGTAGCAACTATCTGCATCATCTTCCTCCCTCTGTAAATTGTTTTTTTCCATACCTCCGCTGACTTGTTGTAAGCCATCAGTATGATTTAGTGAATGATGCTTCGCTGATTCTAGTATCTCTGTAGTGAATCAAAAGGAGACTAACAAGGAGGGCAGCAATTTGAATGTGTTTTTTTCTGTACTAAAATATGAGGTGCTTGTTTTAAGACAAAGACGGAAGGAAAAGAAAGAAAGAGCAACAAGTTTGAAAACTACATTATATATATATATATATATAATGTAGTTTTCAAACTTGTTGCTCTTTCTTTCTTTTCTTCATACATATTTATATATATAAAGGAATATATATAATGAATAATGAATTTAAAAAATATATATAATTAATAAAGACTTGGCAGTCAAGCAGGGCCATACGATGCAAGCCCTAACCTGGATGCAGAGCATTAAACCATTCCAAATACCTTGTAAATTGCTGAGCCATTTATTGAAGACGATTGTTAATTTGGGTTATTTCTGTCATTTCCTTCATGTTATGGACTACCTTTTCATGTCCCGCCAAGCACAGGTCATGCCTGAGCTCATTCATCTGAAAAAGAGTGCACTTTATTCCCCGTGTTTGCTAACCTCGAGTAATTGTTGAAAATGATTTAATAAATGTGCATTCAAGAGGAGGGTTTAGAAATTGGTACCTGCTTAGAAGCATTATGAGGCAAAGAAATCAGCATGCTATAACCTCCACCAACTATTGCTCCACAACGGGCAGATCTGTACCAGGAGTTCACTTCAATTTAAGTCCACCTGTATAAAAATCTGCTTTAGTAAGAGCTGAAATATATAACTAATAAGTATAAGGGTGACATTTTTGAGGAAGAACGGGCTTTTATGTGCATGCAAATATTTTTGTTTGAACGCCTCCTACAGCTCATTAAATTTAGGAAGTTGGCAGTATCACTATAGGAGCTCTGCTATTTGAATAATGCAGTAACATGCTGCTGTCCAACCCAAAGATGCCATATGAATTTATCATGAGACAAGTACCAGAGCTATTTGGGTTGAAATCTTAATACTGGGTCCATTAAAGGCATAAAAGCATAGCCTCGGCACCAACATTCAAAACAGAAGACCTGGTATCACTTACACAATGATTGACATGTCTTTGAAGACAGGGACTAAACAACAAGATGAGACAACATCTAAATCTATTATTAATGTTCAGACGCAGTAACAGGCCCAGAGAGGGTTTGGATGGGAGTGTTTTACTGTGTTGGGGGACGTCAGGCGTTTCTGAGGGAGGGAGCTATTGCTTCTTTACACAATGCAAATTATATCAAACTAGGTGTCAATGCAACCATGAGGCCCACACAGTGTTGTTCTAGTGGTTGTGATTGTGTCACATGATCTTCCTCAGCAGATGTTGTGGGTTTTCTTTATTATATGCTGTTTCTAAGGTTGAGAATTAACTTTCAATTACAACTGTATCCAACTAATCTATACTGATTTTTGTTTGGGTAAAATTCGTTGTTGTTTTTAACCAGGCTAGTGGTTTGGCTTTAGGGATGGCAATATTTGTTTGTCGATCCACCTGTTATGTCCAGGCAGAAATATCTCAACTTTTCGATGGATTGCCATGAAAGTTGGTACAGATATGTGTTATGCCAAAAGCATGAATGCTAATTATTCAATCAATAATTATGTGATGCCCTGACTTTTTGTCTAGCACCACTATGAGCTTTGTGGCTTTAAATAAAATGTCCCAAATAGTTTTGGATGGATTGATATGAAGTTTGGTACACACGAATGTCCCCTTCAAAATTAATTGTAATGAGTTTGTTGATCCTCTGAAGTCAGGTCAAAATTCAGTTTGTCCAAAACTTTACTTCATGACCAAATACCTGAAAAAATAATGGCATTTCATAATCCTCAGCTGTACTTTGTATTTAGGGCTAACTAACAAAAGTTGAAACATGTTGAAATAAACATTATTTCAACATGTAGGGAATACATGTGCATCAGGTTTGACCTTGCTAACACATCTATGGGGAAATATTCTAAACTCAAGCTTCACTTTCACTATCTTTTCAAACATGTTCCATGACCTTCTTTAGCAAATGCATCTTGCTCAAGTGTCATCACGTGACCTACATTTGGAACTTGTGATAAGAAGTGGCTGTTAATGGCAGTCTTACAGTGTGTTATATTGTAACACCTTGCACTGTATGCATTGTTTTACACTTTATTCTGGAAATTCAGATGTTACAGTGAACTTCCACTTCCACATTTTGACCTCATGCTGGAGTGCAGAGGGTAGTCACGTACACCTGGCTTTAAATAGTTTCTAACAGCATGGTGTCCATTCTTTGGCAGCTAAATGGAGATCTGCCACTGATGTTACATTGAGACTAAGTTTGCTCCTCCCTGTTTTTATACCTTTATACCTTCCCTTTCTCATTTTGTTCTTCCGTAATTTCTCTTGAGAACATCTTACATACATTAGCATAATTCCCTTGGATAGCATTTATGTCTCCTTAGCGTTGTGCAGTACTGCCACAGCAATGCAGAGGTCATCCATTTCTCAGTGGTCTGTGTCACCTACTTGCAATTATCTAAGCCTAAGTCTACTTTGGTGTTCAATGAAGTATCAGTTAATTTGAAGATTTAAGGACTATGGCTGATACTACTTTGTCCTTCTATTATTATCAACAAATCTTATGAGAAGACCAAAAACCAACAAATTATCCTATTAACAAGCATTGTCTGTGGATCCAAACCTGATGCAGCTTCTGCCTCCATAAATCTTCATTGTTGTCTAAAGAGTAAGTAACACCTTACAGAGTGCACATATGACCAATGTTATACAGAATGTTATATGACCAATGTAGCAGTGCTAAATTGCATTACGCCCACCCGTAAGGCTTTGCTGAAGCATTTTAAGTCACACTGCATGCATATTCATACAGAGGACATACTGACATTAATCCATGATATGTGTACACAGAGCTGATCTTAGCAACACACCTTGGTCCTTGTCTCTCACAATTACAAATGGCATTTACCTACTAAAGCATGGCGTCCATGAGACAATAAACCTACTTCGATATATGAATTTATGGAGTTATGGACTGAAGGGTGATTTTGGATACAGTTATGGCAAATGATAGTAGATGGATTCACATACTATACAAAGTCTGTTACACATAGAGTTCTGTTAATAGTGTTTCAAACTTCATAAATATCTTTAGTCCATGATTTTAATTTCATTCTATTTCTGTTAATATTAGTACATCAGACTAGATCAGACTAGGTAACACAGTGTACGTGATCTTTACATTGAGCCACCGTTGCCACTTTTGCGCAATTGAAAAGAAAATATGAGCTATTTAGTAATTTCTTTCAGATATCTCAAAATACAATATAAATATAATTTTTGAACATAAACTATACATTTGACACTGAAACATGATCAGTTATGTGATTGTTTCTACTTGTAAAACACTTGAAACCTATGTGACTTGCTCTTTATTGGAAAGAGGATTCTCCTTTTTCAGATAGCTTTAGACTGAAATGGGAATAAGAACATGGTGCAGCTATTCCTCGTGACAATTGAACATGACCACTCATATACACAACCTCAAAATAATAGTGCACACTGTCTGTACACTGATTAATACGATTTTACTACACAAATACAACACAAATGCCACTATTCTAAAACTACACAAAATATGTTTCTCCTCCTCTGTTCCAGAACCAGATCATTTACTTATCATCCTTGGCTCATTTAAAAGAGATAGTGAAACCTTCTTCTCAGAAATTACTTCTTTCCTATTTCCTCATTACTGCGGCAACAATAACAACACATATTGGAGGGTTACTTCTTTCGCAACTATTGAAATGTGACTGGAAGATTGATTTAATGCCTTACATTTAGATGAGCTGCTTTTACAAAAAAACTCCCTCAATTTTATAGTAATTGAAGTTGCAGCTTCAAATTAGAAGATTAAGTTTACACTTTTGCAATATTTCACAGTATCCAAATGTAAAAGAATGTCAGTAATCTACAGAGTATTTGGATGGGTTAAGGTGACATGGTGGGATTATCTAGACTCTTTGTTGTGTTGTTTCTTTCCGACCTCCCCAGTTTGTTTATGTTTTTCACTAACTGACTGAATAGCTTTATAATTGTCAAACTGAGTAACAGCTGACTAATTGTTATCTGTATATGATTAACAAATTGCTCAATAAATGTTTTTGTGTGGCACAGGGCTGTACATCATATCAGGCTGTGACTACAATGCTCTGTAGCTTTAGACAGGGTATTTGTTGATAAAAAAGTAACTCCATACTGAAGTACTAAATAGTACTACTCCGTAATGATAATACTTTAGCTGAAAATGTTTCTCAAACCATATTGCATGTGGACTTAAATTTCTTTAGCTGATATCACTATTTTGTTACACAAGATAGAGTAAGTACATGACCATAAAATGCGAACCAGGTTCAAATAGGGTGGCCCATTATATGCAAATCTCTCCACATGAACGAGGACAATGGAAACTTGCTGGCCTCGAAGCACATGGGACACATTGTGACCGACTTATTGCGTCTGTCTCCGGCCAAAAGGAAAAAAATGGAAAAAGAAAAGAAGCCAGAGCAAGCTAAGCAACAAAGAGAGATATTTGTGATTGACAGGGACTGTAAGAATGAAGCCATTTCTGTTCACAAACCCAGTCTCAATGCTGCTCCAGTTTCTTTATGTCTCTTGTTAGCGCTTTTGTGACTAAATGTGAGTGCAGTTTCCCACAATACTGAAATAATTTGGAAATCTTTACAGCTCTATCAAGTTACAATTTTTATTTTTGAAAAGCCGACTGGTATGTCAGTTCAAAATGCTATTAAATGTTGACAAATGCTTCAGATTACAGGCAGCAAAGGTTTCGTTTCTTTTTAATATCAACCAGGAGTGGAGTCAGGTGGCGGGTCAGACACAAATCACTGAAGTACTACTTATTACGCACAGTAAGGGAAGCAATTTTAGCTCAGGTGGCGAGAAAAGAAGGACCAGGGGACTTAAAAAAGATGAGGAACAGGGAAGAAGGTCATGTTTGAGGAAATTGGGAAGAAAATGAAGGGGTGAAAGTAGCATGGCAGATTCAAAGAAATGTTAAGAGATGGTTTGATATGCTCTGCTGACAGAAAAGTCTGCTTTATAGAGAGGGAAGCAGAGTGGCATGGTGGTGAGGGACACCATCTTTTAGCTGGAGGAGTGAATTTGAGACTGAAATGACAGCAGGTATCCATCCTGCTGAACCATCATTGACTGAAGTACTAAAATCCTACAAGCTCTAGGGATGCTGTGTTTTTTTTAACCAATTGTCATTGTCATTGTCATTACTGCGATAGGGAAAATGGGAAAATAATTTTTTCTGCTGCAGTATCACAAACAAAATTGCTACATATTTTTCAAGTTCCAATGATTTCTGTGTGGCAGGATGCTTGGTTAAAATAATTAAGGTATTCACATTGTGTTACAAGTTTCCTGTCCAATGAGTGTGCACAGATGTATAGCCAGCTGGCAGGGACTGCACAGACTCTACTGAAGATAGAAAAATCAAAGAAGAGCAGCAAAAAACTTTCCACAGTATACTGTATCTCACATCAATCTCGGACTAACAGCAATCACCCACACCTCAGTGACTCAGTAAAAAAATGCAACGCAATCTAGGGACAATACACCTCCATAAGCAGCTGTTTACTTTTATAAGACCATATGTGACATTCTTTTTAGGTAGTTAAGCATTCTTTGAGCCATATTGGCAGTGCATCCATTGAAGGAATGCCAAGACGTATTTGTGTGTGACATTTAACAGATTAAAAGTCAAAACAAATGTGGCCTTTGGGAGTATTATTAGGTTTAGTGGTAGACAAGTTAAAGTTATGCCAGGCCCATCTTCACACTTTGATTTTGTTGTTATTACACTGTCACTGTGGGCTCATCGTGTTTACTGCTCTTGATGAATCTTACCTGTGCCACAGTTTTCAAAGTCCATGTAATTTCAGACATGTTTTTCACAGTTCACACTGTATAAGACACTTGGTCAGGTGATTAGGTTTCTATAGAATATTATTTTCTATGAGAAACAGTCTGGGCTTTTGGCCTGCTCTCATGGTTGGACATTTTGTCAGTTTTCAGCTACGCTAGCAGTATGACTCTAGGGAGCGCAATGCTGGCAGACGGTCCCCCATGGATGAAAACTGACTTTGTTTTTTTGTGAGATGTCTCAACAACTATGGTGCATTGCCACGGAATTTTGTACAAACATTCATGGCTTGAATTTTATTTGGTAGTGGTACTGGCAATCGCTTAAATTTCATCTGGCATTGTCAACATGTATATCAACATGTGTCACTTTGTTAAATGACCTGCAAATTAATTAAATCTCCTTCTCTACTTTTGTGTTTAGTTCTAATTAGCAAATGTTAGCTTCCCAAAGTAAGATGGTGAACATGATAAACATTATACCTGCTGGATACAGCATCTTGGCACTGTAATTGTGAGCATGGTAGCATGCTGACATTAGCTTTTACTTTGGCTTGACTGTAGACTATGGATCTTCTTAAGCCTATCAGCTGCTTACAAAGCTACTCTGAAGGCCATTTGGATTCACACCATTTGAACGGTTAATTTATGTGTCCTTAATGACTCATATTAAACATTTTACCTGCTAGATATCAGCATGTTAACATTGTCATTGTCAGCATGTTACCACACTGACGCTAGCATTTGCTCAATGACTTTATAGACCACCTCTACAGTGTGCTGGGAAACTTTGTTTAGAAGTTAATAGATGTTGAATAGTCAAGAAGACAAAAGCTTTGAGCGCAGCTGAGCTCTGCTTAGCTACTGGGCAAAGGGATAATTCGTGTTCTCCCAACCTCAGCTCTGTTCCCTTCAGTAAGCTCTCATTATGACAAACTGATTGTGCTGCAGTGCAGAAGAGGACACTTTTTTGTAATTTACTTTGGACAGGAAATTTAAGCAAGTTGACATTAACACACTGTAGCCTACTCTCTGTTGCATCACACAGTAGCTAAAAGCTGACTGCTTTTGCAAAGCATTTATCTTGTTAGCTGTGGCTTCAGCAAAGCTGTGGTTTGAAGGAGATAGAGCAGTGTGAAATGCCTCATTTAAGGCTGGATGTCCATTTCCTCCTCAAAAGTCTAATTACCTCAAAATAAATAGCTGCCCATTCCACAGGTCACTGTTGCCAGAGTGAGCTCAGTAAATAACATTTTATGCAACCCTCCACTGTGTTTGATCAATGAATACATGTCTGCCTGTGTACATTAACCTTTTGCATTTTAAAAAGACATTTACTTGGAAGACCAGTGCAAAAAATAAATACTGTCATCTATTTTTTGTTTAATCAGTATCTTTGCAAGAACACTGACTATATGTCAGGAACTTAGCTTAGAAAGAGTCTCAGAAATTTAATGCAAAGTGAATCACTATTTCTATTTGTTGACAGCTTTTAAAGACAGCAGATGTAGAGTATTACATGGATCATTTTACCCTCCAGATGGTCTTTGCTAAGACGAAACCTTCATTATATGTTTTAAAACCTGCTCATTTGCACCATCCTCACCTCCACCCATCAAAGTTGTTAATGTGTGTTTATATTCTTTCAACAAAAAAAAGTAGTTCCTCAGTTAAGGTTACATTAAGACTTTTTATTTGAAAGGTATCTCAGCAAAGAAAGAACCTTCAACTGTTCTGGCACGCACGCACTCACACACACACACACACACACACACACACACACACACACACACACACACACACACACACACACACACACACACACACACACAAACACACTGAGTTATTTAATCATTCCTTCATAACACACAGTATTTTGCCTTTTTTAGCATGCACACACATGCTCTCATGTGCATTTGACCTAGTACTAGATGATGAAAGTTCTGCACAAGCAAAGAAGACATAAAAATAAAGCTAAATGGAAATTTAAAAGAGTTGTGTGCGGCATCTGTATCCTATCCAGATGTTGCAGGAAATCCAATAACACACACACACACACACACACACACACACACATTCCTCTTCTGTGAGTCTTGTTTCTTGTGGAAAACCACAAGTCAACAGATTGTATATCAGCAAACATCCATACAAACATTTTTATAAGTCTGGGATCTGGCTCAGGTCTCTATTTGCATAATGAAATCCTTTGTTTATTATTAACTTGCACATTCATTTCACCAAGGACCATTAAACAAGCACAAAGTAGTTAAAAATGTGGAAGCTATGGTGCGGAATATAAAATTAAAATGTAAATGTGGTTCAATCCTGATATCTACTCCTCCATGGAGCAATATAACACCAGCCAAACAGGTAGCACTTGAGCTGTGGCGTTTCCCTACAGTGACAGACAGGGAGCAGAGGACCCAGAGGAACAGAGCCAAAGCAAGATGCGGATGATGACACTTGATTTCCTTTCGTGAACGAGACTCAGGTGGGTACTGAAGAGTGTGTGTAGGGAGGCGTGGGAGATGGGGACAGTATTAACATGTGGTACATCAGATCGGCACTGCTGTGCCATTAGTAACCTCCTGCGCTGATATTTTTGAACAGCTACTTGTGAACTTGTTGTGAACACAGACAAACAGGCAAAATTAAAGGTCAGGCCTCTGTGGATTTGCTTCACTTTGCATACATATTTATCAGTATGTGTGTATCTGTGTGTGCATGTGTGTGTATGTGTGTGTCTGTGTGTGCGTGCACCTGGGTTTGCACATCTTCTACAACGTGTGTTCATGCACGCACACAGCCAAGGATTTATTTTGTCTTCTTCCCTGCAATTTGCAATGTGTCTGTCACCTGCTCTGTCCATTCATTGTGACCCAGAAGTATAAAGTTATAGACCATTAACCGTATCATAGAGGGCGATAAGCCTGAATTTGTGGTGGAATTATCTTTCCCCAGCTACATGGTGATGTACTGTTGTTTCTGGGAAAGTTGCCAAGACAATGTGACTGGAGTTGAAGTGTGAGGTGAGCTTACATAACCACAAATCTGTGTCTTAGCTGTGTCAATACCATGTAGTAACCCCAGAAGCAACACTTGAGCCAAAATGTAACTATACTTGATCTTTTCCATGAAGTTGTCTGTCTGTCTTCATATTGATGAGTTTTACAGAAGAGACATGACTTTGTACTGAATTTATATAGGAAGATTTAAATATTGTAGGTTAGACTTGCTACATGTTGCAAAATATAACAGGAAAAGTAAAGAAAGTCAAACAAAGAGGTAACAGAGAGTAATAGTTTTACTGTTCATCGGTGGACTATGTTGCAGGAAACAACCAGATAAAACTGTGAACCAGTTTTGGTTGATTTGACTGGTTGATTAAAGCTAAGGCAAAAATCTAAATTCATCATTTGCTCTTCCAGGGCAGTATAGTAGATGTCATCATGTCATTATGTAGTATTGCACAGGTTTGTCACTTATTATGACGATTCCACTCATTAGTGGAAACTGTTTATATGTATATTTTGGTATATATGTATATATATATATATATATATATATATATATATATATATATATATATATTTTTTTTTTTTTTACCTGTTTGTATGTTAAGACTTTTTAAAATTAGTTTTGTCTAGGTTATAGCACATTTTGTTTAACAATGTACTGCAGCCGAATGTTCTTTGTTGAAAGAATCTCAGAGAGACTTGCACTTTTTGGATGGAGATTGAAATCTCAAATGGATATTGAGAATCTTAATAAGCTGTCAGACTTGATCCCCCCTTCCTTGGAGTCCTGAGTTACCTGCAACGAAAACTAGAGCATTACAGAATATTTGAATAAGTAAAAATGTTCTACCTATTCTTAGTGGGTTTGATTTCATTTTAGTGTCACCTCCTAAAGAATTTTTTTCAGAATTTAACTCTCATTCGAAAACAAGGTCACTTTTAAACTGTTCACTTAAGTCACAATGACAATGCTAACTTTTAATTTTTTTTATTTAACCTATATTCAGCTAGGGATCAGCGATCTCTTTTACAAGGGAATCTTTCCCATGTTCACCATGTTAGTTTAGCATGTTAGCATGCTACTGTTGAATTAGTACAGCTGAGGCTCATATGTTCATTTGGTCAGAAAACAAAATATTGGACAAACTAAAATTCCTACCAGATGGTGGCACTAAATGAAGAGTTAAGGGATAACTACATGTTTAAAACTTCATCTTGTGGGGGACACAAAAGTATGTACACATCCAATCCAATGGCAATCCATCAAATATGTTTTTGAGATCATTTCAGTCTGGTGGCCTAACCTAAAGTCAGGTGGCTACTATGGCTGCTTGGTGTCTTGTGAATATTTTCTCCCTCGCCACAGTCAACTTCTTGTCCCCCTTTTTTTAAGGCATATGCACATTTTGGTAATCAGACCTCTTTCTCATCTTATACATGGATTGCCAACATATCTGTACACTCCTTACTGCACTCCACTGTATCTGTTGCTCAGCTGATGTTTAGGTATGTATCCCTTTGGGTGAACTGAGCACTGTCTTAGTGTGTTGCCAGGTTTGTAAAATACAAGAATGTTTTGGTTTGCACAACTCCTCTGGTACTTTTCAAAGACAGCAGCCACATAAGGGAAGGTTGGGTTTTAACAAAGTCCCACTCAGGATAACCACAGGTTCTCAAAGCTTGTTTGAAGTGCTTCTTTTCCCTGGTGTTAAATTCTGTTTGTTGATATTTTCTGTGTTCAGTAGTTTATGGTTCAAACTCCGGCCAATTCATGCTCAAGTGGATGGTGAGAATCAAACAGGAGGTACTGGTTTGTGTAGGTGGGTTTTCTTGAGGGGAGATGGCACAGTCCATGAATGCCAATCTGTTGCTATGTAAATCCACCGTTTTGTGAAAGCCACCAGCCAGCGGGTTTTGATTTTTTTATGCCCAAATACCACCGTGGTGTGGAGCTTCCCATGTTTGCCTGTGCTTTTCTCTCTACTTCTTAGGTTCTGTACTGCTGAGCCCATAGTACAGACAATACAGGTACTGTATGAGGCACTTCTGTATTTGAAGTACATCGTGTTCAAACGAAGTCCAGCTTTGACCCTGGTCTGTAATGTTTGGCCCTGTTATAAGCATCACTGTCTCCACCGTCTTGTTGGAACACATGTGGATACTCCATCATCTCATCTGCTTAATTACCTGGAAACTGTAGATAAAACATACAGATTTGTCAATGTGGTTCCAGCTAGAGGTTTAAGTTGTAGTTGAATAAATTATAAATCTGACCATTTGAAGCAGAGCATCCTTTTTGTACATTTTGGAGGGGAAAAAACATGTAATATATTCCCTGGGGTATAGATGATGGTACTTAGGATTGTAGGAACTGACATGAATTATCTTTATCTTTTATTTAAAGTGATGTCGTCAAAAAAACAGGAACTTCTGTGTGCAACAACTCTGTCTTTCTCCCCTTCTCCACTATCGGGATGGTCATTTTCAGATCCTCTTCTCTTGTGTTTGTGTTGTGACAGGAGTGGTTGGAGCTGGATTATAGCTCCACATTGGAGTTGGAGTGGATTTGGTGTTGGGGGTGTATTTTTCTAAATGTCTGACTGCTGTGGCTGTGATCGGCTCTCATTCAGTAATGTCATATTAAAGCTACTCATGCCACAGGAAGTATTTATTTTAGACCCTCTACACATGTTCAGCACCTTGAGACAAACATTAATTTCCTCAGTGAGCAAGGAGAGGGCATATTACTGACCTGTGACAGCATGCTCAATCAAGGGCAAAGAGCAGGAGAAAGACAGAAAGAGTCTGCAAAAACTTTGCACTGCTTTGACATTTGGACTCGGTGTTGTGGACACCTGGCTGAGGACAGCAACTCATCATCTTGGAAAAATCCCAAATATAAACCACTGCCAATGGTTTTATAGTGTATATCTTATTTCTACGATATAAAGCGCACATCTTGTGTGTAATATGATACCACCGACTCTCCACACAGCAAGGGATCATATGCGGTAAAGCCAGAAGATCAGAGGAGGAATTCAAATTTTATTTCCAAAGGGATTTTCACTGTGTAAATTCAACTCCTTCAATATGCCCTCCCCTCCCAACCCACCACCAACAACATTGTCATCTCCCCTCAAGCCCGACGAATCTGTTTTCAAATCCTCCCAAACATTGGACTCACAGTCCCCGGCACTGTTGCCATGGAGGCTACCTCAATATCAAGTTTCCCTCCTCCTAATATGGTTAGAGGCCTTATGAACAGAACATTTCATTATGGCCCCCTAACCAGATTAAAGCTGTTTTGCCCTGGAACAACTGCGGGCTAAACCAGCTGTGATAGTTTATTAGAAGGGCGGGGCTGGTGCAAAAGCAGGCTTTGGATGTTCTGAGATGTTGGTACTTCTTTACTGGACCTTCATGTTCATCCAGTGTTTATGAGCAGGGACACATATATTTTCATGTCTATGAAATTACACTCGCCGGTAACCCGTCAGTACTGAATATGAGCACTTCATTTTTAGTCCTGCTTGTCTATGCTCCTGCTCTATATGAGCCGCCAACACTGATATTTCCTTCATTAACAGTAGAATAACAGCAGATTTAAAACCAACAGCGCTTACATTTAGAGGCTATTATCACCAGCATGAACCATTACAAACCTTCTATCATGACTTTCCCTAAGTCATCCTTAATGTCCTCCTCTTGGTCCCTCTCCTTGTCTCTGAGGAGCTTTGCCTTAGCCAACACTAACAAACATAAAGCTCACAGAAACAAAAGCTTAACTGTCAAACACTGCCAAAATGAGCTCCCACACACTAAACAATGTCTGAGGACTGTGTGTGCTGCACACTGCTGTATGGCCAAATATGCTATATGCAAGGGCTGGCATTGCAGTAGGCGGGTAAAGTACAATCTCTCATAGTAGGCGGTTCTTATGGAATTCAAATGTTTCGTACCTCAAAGATTAAAGAGGGAGCTGATAATTCCAGTTTAGAGAGGGCTGTTGAGATTAAGCCCCTTCTCTTCTGTCTTTCTCTCGCTCTCTCTCTTTTTCTCTCTCTCTCTCTCTCTCCCTGTAGCTCTTTGCATATTAGTGGGCGCTAGATCCTGCAGAAAAACACAGGGTGAAGAGAACTCAGCTGCTTCTAACAAGACTCATACTAGGCGTGAAATTCACAGTGGAAGACTTCTTGCATGTGAAAAATCTTAATCATCATCCTCTTGTTGACTGTAGTTTTTTTTCTTTTACTTTGAAACTGCTATTTTTTGGGGTGGCATCTAGCACTTTAGTATGAGAGAGATCCTACCACTGCATGTAGTGGTTCTTATTTGATATTCTTTCTCCTAGTCTGCCGACAATTGCTAATCAATAAGTCTATCAAGCCTCTTATCTTTCAAGGTCACGGGCGGCTAAAATAGACCATATTTCATACAATTCGCCTTCCGTTTTTCATGGGATTTTAATGGCATTTTAAGAAGGTGAAGTTCACAGGTCACAGTGTGCCATGTAGATAATATGTATTGCTGTAGTATCACTTACTGCCAGTGTAGATAGATATCAAGCATTCTGATACTTGTGAGTGAGACGCTAAAACCCGACAAATGAACCAGGGTTATTTATATTTTATTCAGATTTTTAATGACTCGTGGGCTAGGGGATCCTCTTCTGAACGTTTTGATGAATATTCCATGTCAGCGGATACATAATTTCTCCCGGTAATGATTTTACCATAGCTCCACATGAGGGAAAAAAAAAAAAAAATATATATATATATATATATATATATATATATATATATATATATATTTAGAGAGATATATATCTATCTTGCTGTTCTCCAAATCGTGGCTGAGTAATATCACCTGCTGAGATAGCCTGCACACCAGAGGGATTTTTTGGTGAGAAATAGATTGATGTGAAGAGGTGTGGAGCGGCACAGTACATGTACAGCTTCTCCGTTTTGATTTCTGTCTTATATCAAGCAGCAGGGGGAGCTAGTAGGCCGGAAACTGAGTTGGGGAGTTGGTTTCTGGTGAACTCAGAGCAGTAGCTGAGGGTTTTCTCATCAGATGTGGTATATGAGCTTTTCAGCAACACAAACACAGTTCCCTATTTTCTGCTGCTAAGTTTGCACAGTGCACACAAAATACTGCTACTACTACTACAAAAAATAATTTCCACCACTCACCATGTTCTTTCACAGAAAATGTGAACAAGAGCGACTTGCCAGTGTGCCCACCTCTCCTTACACTCATCAAAATGTGTGTCACACTTTTAAATACTGCTTGCTTTATATTGCATAAGGAATAACCCAAATAATAGGCCACTGTTCTGCCTTTGCTGTCACGAAAGTGGGAATTCAGCAACTGAACAATACAGCTGAGCAGTCCATTTCAGAGTGATCTCAAAAATAAGCCGCCGTCTGGAAGTATGAAAAACACTTTTCACTTTGCCAGCAAAGATAAACACCTGACTCAAAAACCGAGCGGCTTTGCATAGTCTATTGTTATGCTCTTCTTTCTAAAGGTTAGTGCAGTAGCTCTCATTACATAAAAGTGCTTCAGTACTGCCGCAACTCATCTGACAAGGAGCTCACATTTGGTTTGATTCTCCTCCTTTTTGCACCCCCCCCCTCTCAGGGTCTCACTGTTTTCTCTAGAACTCCCTTGCAAAGAGCTACGTTTATGAAACTGTGCAGCCTGTCTCTGTATACACTCTACTTTGTTCCTCACACATTCAAGTGTTGGAGTATAGCATTCTTTTCTCTTTTTCAAAGCCCTTTCCTTGGGAACTTGACTTAAGATAAATTATGTGTAGCCTAATGTGTTTTTAATGTTTAGGGCAATCTGAGCCTTTTAAGAAGTATTCTAAAGGAGACTGTAGGGGAGCTTTGAATGCTATTATTGAAAGTTGTTCAAATGGTGAGTTCAGAGAAAGGTTTTGGTTTACAGTGCTTCTTCTTATGTTAATTGGTCCCTGTGAAGGTATAATTTTAAAGAAACATTGGATCAATGTAAAATAACTATAAAGAACAAGTAATACACTGTAAATGTTTTAAATCAGTTATCACTGATAGAGGCTGCACAGAAGGCAAAAAAAATTCAATTCAATGAAAAAATCCTGAAACTCAGATTGCAGAAACCATTCAAATGTAATAGGCTGGGTTGTAAATTAGAACTACACGGACCACGAGTAACATAACACTTTATACCTGTAGCCTAGTGACATCTGACATCAGAAAATATCTTAAAGGGGTACTACTGGAATTTATTATTGCACTTTAAAAATATTAGTCTCTAATATGGGTTAAAATTCAACAAATTTGGATGCTCCATTTCCCTTTAATGCAACTCGAGTTTTATGCCACTTTCATTCACCCCCTTGCCTCCTAAATGTCTACATTTTTTAAAACCTACGCATCCCAATTGTAATACACTTAAAACCAAAAAGTCCAGTTATCAATCCCAAGACAAGAGGACATCAGCATGACACAATCAGGGTTATTTTTTCAAACTTAAAAAACTCCCTCTTAAGCCACAGCAGATATTTTACAGCTGCTTTCACAGGTTGGGAATCCATGTGTAAAATCCTATGCCTCTTCAACATGTAATCTGGGCGGCATTATGTTTCTTTTAATAACGTATTTGCTGTTACAAATTAGTAGTAGCTGTAAATACAATTTCTAGAAGACAGTGTTCCAATCTATCCTTAACAAATGAAGGCATGTAGCAATTCAACTTCAGCGAGGTAAGCCTCTGTAAATAATGGTATTTATTGGACTACCTATTTTTCAATACCATGGGAGTGACATGCTAGGATTTGTTCTGATGCACACTACAAAGAAATTCATATATCAGTGTAAATAAACGGCTTGCTAAAAGAAATGTGAACAGATGTACCTGTCACTTCTTCCAGTTTGTAGCAGGGTATGTAGCATTATCATCAGTTTGTTGTGGCGGTGATGTTTAAAATCACATTGTGTGAATGCACTCTGGGTTTTGGCCATCTGGATCCTAAGCACCACCATGGTCCTTAGCGGCTTTGGTTTCCATTGCTGAACTATCCCCGAGCAGCTATTGACACCCGAGAATGGCAGCTTTATGAGCCAGGACGTTTGTTCCTTTCTTCTTGTGGAGCTAAAGAGAAAAGAATAGATATCATTATGAGATGTGCTTCATTAAAAAGGGGGCTAATGACTGCTCTTTAACACTGAGCCTGGGCTGCCTTTGCAGACATCAGTGCTCTACACTGATTGCCACTGCAGCCTCAGCATCACTTAACTTCACATTAAATCGGCCTGTGCTCTGTCTGCTTTGAGCTAGGGCAGGAAAGAGAAGCCAGTCAGCAGTTTAATGAAGGCAAAAGGACCTATTCTCTTTTCCTTCCTTAGTGAGAGAAATGAGAGACATTTTAATGTCTAGAGAATAGAGGGTGAGCTCATGAAGTCTTTTGTAGATGGAATGGACAAAGCAGAAAGGGAAGGAATTTCTTTAATCGAGGTACCTCATGGCTTCATGATTTCTCCTGGTAGCTCTATCTCTCTATACTATCACAACTTTGTTGAACATTTCTTTATATATCTAGAAAAATCACAATATGTCATTGAATTTGGTTTGTTATATTGATGTTTACGTCTCACTGTATAAATTCCACACATAAAGCCTCCATTTGGAGGCAACATGATCATAAAATGGTAATATGCCCTAAATTTTAATTCTAACTCTGACTCAAAACAAACTTCTTAATTGAGTGCGATAAAATGAAAAATTGGCCTTGGAATCAATTGAAAGACTTCTCAGTCAAAATGAAGTTAATGCATAACTTCTTTGAGAAGATGGCAATGTTTATTCTGGGAAATTCTCCACAGTGCCTGGGCTGTTATTCAAGCACTAACAGAACAAAAGGAAAGAATCCTGAGTCACTTTTCTTATCCGTGATTATTTTCTCACACACCTTAGGGTAGATTTGACAGAATGGAGGAGCTCGCTCGATGATGGCAACTAAATCTTTCTAGACACTAGTGTCTGTCTCAGCCATGGTCTCAACATTACTTAGTGTTTTTAGATTTTTGTCAAGGGCTGAAACAGTATTTCCATGTGTATGTTTTTTCAGCATGAAGTGATGGTCTGTGTTAGATACTGATGCTTTTCTGTTTCTAGATTTCACACATCCTACTGGTTTGAGAGCCAAACACATGTATTTTCAAGTCAAATATCTGACTATATTTAAATCATACAGTGAGGAGTTTTGTTGTCAGAAAAACTGAACAAACAAGTTCAGACATTCCTGACTGCAAGCATGCACAGTGAAAATCTCCAAGGACGTACTTTCTTTCCCAGGGTTAACATTTCGCTTAAAGCAGACCCAGCGATCTTTCTGAATGCCCTTGAGCGTGACAACAGGCATAACAAAACCCTATATCACACAGTGGTGTGTGGTTTATGCCCAATGTAAAGAACAGGAGAGTTATTGCCATGCACACCCCCTGTTTAGAGGTGTGTCCTCCCACTGGGAGATGCTCTGGAACCACTTGTCCAGTGAATATTTATGTCGAAGACGTCATTGAAACAAGGCCAGAAAGCAAATGTTTGGCAATACAAAGGAAGAAAAACTGACATATTAATCAAGTGTCATTCTGACAAATGCTATTTCTCAAAAGCAAGTGGGGAAACTAATTATATTCAAAGGAACTTCTCATTGGCAACTTGGGAGATCAACACCATTGCTTGTTCCTGCTTCACATGGCTTCCCTGCTGTGAAATTCCCACACTCTCCTTCATACAGGCAAATGAGGCTGAGGCTCCAAAGATGCTAGCATCCCCTCAAGAAAAGCAACACTGTGTGACACTCTTTGTGGATCTGTCAAAATCTTTTGATACTGTTAGGTAAGCTGCTTTTCATTAGTTTTGGTGATTATGCTCACACTCCCGTCAGAGAATTTCTTTTCGGTAGAGATCAGACTGTTGTTGGTGATGCTTTCAAATCAATCTCAGAGAGTTGATTACGGTGACCCACAGACATCAATATTAGGCCCCCTGCTATTTAACCTATGCATAAATTATATTTAACTAAACATTGCAATGTCCATTTTAATGCTGATGATACCACCTTGTATGCCATCGGCTCTGCTGCAAAACCAGGCCTTCACCAGATTACATACTGTTTTCGACCCCCGCACCTCTGTTATTAATTTAAAGCTTGTTCTAAATGCTAAGCAAATGTGTGTATGTAATTGCTGGTTTTTGTGAGTAAACTGTCTTGTGATGTTGCGTAGGCCTTATACCTGTACATTTTTTATTTCTATATTGATCTCAGTGAGACTTGCATTTTTTCAATTTGTGTCTAGGGAGAATGTAAACAGCAGCAATGAGATGATAAAATAGTTTCATCTTCACATTAAAAAGTCTGCACCAAGCATCATCGATGTAAAACAGAGTCCACCTCCTCTCATCTTGCCGGATTCTTGCGCTGACAGCTTGGAACACGGACCGCCCGCCGTGCGCTTGATCCAGGTTGTGTATGAGGCAGGTCTCTGTGTAGTTGTGGGCTCAACACTCTCTGGTTTCTGTCGCTTGGCCAACCTGAATCCCATTTTGTCCAGACCGGACTTTTAGTAGCAGCATTAAGTCAAAGCCGGGCCAACATGGCTTCTATCCAAGGGGGTAAGCCACAGTTGAAACAGTGAAGCTGACCAAAGCCTGCACGGATGGTTCCATGTAGGTCCAAAGATGACGTCAAAACCCTGTGACATCCCGTTGCACATGAGATACAGATGTAACTGATACAGATGTAATTGTATTGTGACGCTGCGTTAGTGTTTGAAAGGTAAGCCTTTTAGGTGGGCTGATAAAATAGTGACGATCTGAGTCAGATAAACACTCTGAACCATGAAACTTTTTGTTGGCGCAGCTATGCAGCTACCAGAATTACGGTGTTTCTGCCGCTGTTCTACATCATCAAACCATGGTTATGCTACGCGATCATGTACAGTAGACGCTGGTGCCAACAGGAAGTAGCCCTGTAGTAGTATTTCACTGGTCCAAAACTGGCTTCACTGCTCTCCATTCAAATCAGAGGGGTGGCTTCGTCCAGTAATATACTGTCTATGCTCCTATCCCATATCTCTTTCCTCTCCTCTGAGCCACATCCGCCATGGCACCTGGTCCGGGTGATCAGACTGTGTGGATCGTTGTCCGCCGCTCTTTAATCCAACCCCTTTGATGACTGTGTTGCTGTCATAGGTAATACAGGTTTCGGCAATAAAGCCAGAAAAACAGATAAACAAAACAAAAGTGTAGTGAAGTTTGAAGGAGCTACCGACTGCTACTTCTACAAGCGCTGCTGGTGGCCATAGCCGTAGCTTAGTATATATGTATTTATACGTATATACATCTTCACACACACCTAGAGTTATAAGTGTTAGAGTTTTAAAGGTGGCAGCATGAAAGTGAAATAGCTAAAATGCAGCACTGATACTGCACTGCCAAAATATTGTGTAGCCTACATGAGAGGTCAGAAAGTAAATGAGGTCTTCATGCAGGCCAACAGTGCAGTAACGAGCTTTACTGCCCACTGTAGAATGTAACACTTCCTTAGGCGTGGGTCACTGTGAAGAATACACAGCAGTGAAACTATTAAAGCACAGCTCAGCTTATCACAGGATTTGTGGAGTCTAAGTTGCTTTGATGAGGTCCACAATGATGTTGACACAAGGAAGTAGCGTAAAGAACGGCACAGGCACAAACAAACACATGCAGACACCCACACAGCCGTGGGTACACAAGTGATATGACACTGTCCATGACCATACACAAACATGCGAAGAGCCGACTAGCGAGCGAGCGAGAAACAGAAAGGACGGAAGGAGAGGAAATGCAGGAGAGAAAGATATGGAGGGACACCGCCTGCAGGGATCTGTTTTTCTGTTTGTGGTGCAGTCAAAAAACCTTTCCACATATTTTTTTAAACATTATTCCACCAATTGTTATCAAGCATGTCTCTAGGCAACACATTGGGTTGGTTAACTACCCAATATAGGGCATAGTATATACACTGACAGCATAATGCTTTTGCTTTAACAATGCTGCAACAATGAATATGCTAACAGCTTCCTTTCTGGAAACAACAAAAAAACACTTGTTCAACTGAAAAAGCAATTCCTCAGCATGGATCGTGTGAATAGCCCTGGCTGTGTGATAATCTGCCCTTTGGTAGAAAAAGCTATTTTCTACACAGTTTCCCCAACAAACATGTCCGTAGTTTGCACACCTCCTGACCCTACTGTACCAACAAGAACATTAATATCAATTTATGTCACTTCATTACAATCTGCCATTATTTAACATCAGGACAACAACAAATCCTTTATGTTCCCTTTGCTATGAGCCTGAGATTAAAGCTGTAATGACCACTCCCTGCTCTCATTAGAAAGCTTTGCCCACATACACTTTTCATCTGAGTCTGTCACACACTCAGACTCCCCTGTCAGCCAAATGAAGATAGAGGGACCCTTAGAAAGGCATTGTTGTCTTGCTTCAGTATTTGGGTTGTTTTCTTGCGTATGCACACAATTTTGATTTTCTCCATCACAGACTTCATTCCTTTCCTCACTCATCAGACTGTGTGTGTGTGTGTGTGTGTGTGTGTGTGTGTGTGTGTGTGTGTGTGTGTGTGTGTGTGTGTGGTGTGTGTGTGTGTGTGTGTGTGTGTGTGTGCGTGTGTGTGTGTGTGTGTGTGTGTGTGTGTGTGTGTGTGTGTGTGTGTGTGTGTGTGTGTGTGAGTGTTGGCTAGTGTGTGAAAGTGTGAGTGAATTAGCACATTTCCCTCAGATAATCAGGTGCACTGAAAAGCCACTTGGACACAAATAATTGGTGACTTTTAAGAGTTACATCCTCTTCCCAGAATGGGAAATGGCTAATGTATATGGGAATTAGGTTGCTACAGTATATGATCTGTCTCTGTAGTCAGTACTGCTAATGACCTGTTAAAAACAGACAAAATGGCTAAAGTACAGTCACATTAAACATGTGAACACTGCAGTTTTGTTGCTAAAATCCGTTCCTTTTCTTAGGTTTTGATGGCTTCATATTTTAGATCAGATTGCTCTGCAGCAATAAGCACCACAAACTCAAAAGCCAAACATCCCACAGAGGCGTCAGCTGCACAGGTTTTCCGGATAATGATCAGAGTTTTTAAGCTGGTGACTCTGCAAGTGCTGAGTCACACTGTCCAAGTGCATTGTCTTCTTGTGTTTTCGCACACAAAGGATAATGTGTGTATTTATGGCATCTCCTCTGACATGGTTTTTAATAATTCAGTGATTGCTATATGTAAATTATTTCACTGAACGCGCTCTTCTCAACAGGAGGAACAATTTGAAAGATGAAGCTGCTACAGGCATTTCAAGATGAACAACAATTTCAGTGCAAGAACAATATGCAGAGGTGTTAAAATATTCAGCATTGCCCGCAAACAGTCTTTGCCTCTCCCTGGGTTATTGTGCACTGAAATATGCAGTTGATATTTGCAAAGTAGCAAGTGCATATTGCTAACTCTTGGATGTAATGTCTTTGCATGAAATGCTAATATTGTCCAACAGCTACCAATGTGTTCTGATATATTTTTTACAGAACATTTATAGGTGGAGGCAATGGGACAAATGGGGACATAGAGTATACAGATACATCACATCACACCCACCCAAACTTCCCAACACAAGAGGGTGTTTTAGTTTGCTTTGCTGGGTTTTGTAATGAATCACAATTCAGAGACCTCTGCCTTGAATCAATACAAAGCGCCACGCCAGCACTATCTCTGCCTTATTACAATATGGTTAGAGTCATTGGAAATGAGTTCACAGCAAGTGTCCCACTAGTTCTTTAAAAATGCATAGGATTAAGAGGGAATGGTGTGCTGCAGTATCAATCAAGCTCAACCAAGTGAGTAAAAGGACAGAGGGGATAGGAAAATTGAGGCTTGACAGTTTCCACAGGCCGTGCTTTCTGGATACTTGGTGTCTCACTTTCTTTCGTAGAAACACTACCAGTTCTGTACGGGGTGTTGGTGGATTGGTAGTAATGGTTGGTGGGTGGCAAGGTCATTATTTAATGCTATCAGACCAACATATTCAGTCTTAATTTGATCAAGAGTGGGCTGAAATGTACTGCAATACATGTAGAAATGGAAATTAATGCTTTTGACCTGACAGCAAAGTAGGTGTTCTCATTTTTTCTTCATATATGAAAGGCATTTAAATTCAGCTAAATCTGTTTACGAGAAAAAAAAAGACTGTGGATTTTTCAACATGGGTTGCAGGGTTTTTTTGGTTTTTTTTCACGCTGTCAGTACACTTTACTTGGCCAGTGGCTGAGACAGCACAGCTACTCACAATGAAAGCAAAATCCCTGGTGGATTCATTTCAGTGATGTGAAAACACTCAAATGTGCTTCCTGTGTTATCTGCAGTACCAGCTTACACATAGCACATAAAATGTGGTCATGTATTCCTTCAGGATCAGGCTTTGTATCTGAGAAAAACAGCTTATACACATCTATACCACTTGATAGTCAGAGACTACAAACATGTGGATGCCTTGAATCAATTCAGAGCCTTTCAGGGCAGAGCAACAGATGAAAATATTCACTTTGATTGTTTGATCAAGATCAGGTTATTTCAAGAATGTACCCAACAGGTTTGCACATTAGTAAAGTTAAAAAAGCATGAGTAAAGTGGCTGTGAGCCAATTCCCATTCACAAAGTGAATGTGCCTGCAGTGATCTATGCTAATGTTTTATGTTTTATTTTGCAAGGCTGTCATTTGTCTTCCCTGAAATCTAAAAACCCACTGTATTTTGTGAAAGGTCTAGAAGTAGGTTTGTGTAAGAGTTCATTTTTTTAGCCATGCCAGTGATGTATGAAATGTTTGTTAATACAGACTGAAATATCTCAACAATGATTAGACATATTTCCATCAAATTCTGTACTCTGACTATGAGCCCCAGAGGATGTAGCCCTTATTTCTTTTGTACAGGTTGACAGTTTTGACTTTGAGTAAAATGTCTCAACAGCTGTTGAAAGGATTGTTGTGGGATTTGGTACCATTCCTGTTCCTCTCAGGATGAATTGTAATAACTTTGGTGGTCCCTTTTAAAGGTGGGGTTAGTGATTCTATCCTTTCTTTCCTGCTATCCTTTCTGTGTGCGTGCTGAAAAACAATTCTGGTGTTTTTAGACAGTCTTGGCTCTGTAAATGGGAAACAAACAAAGTTGCTTGTGCCAATTAATTTGGTTAATAACTGAAAACCTGCAAAACTAATGACATTCCCATCAACATCCAAAACAGCAGCTACCATGAATATATGCTTTCATAGCTATCTGTGGAGAGTAGATTGATTAAGTGAATGCATTTTAAATGATAGTGTATTATATACAGTATACATTATATATATTATTTATATATGTATATGATACAGATATTTCAATAGGCTCTACATTTAAGGAAACAAAAATATTAAACTGAAGCTTTGACAGGCCAGCGCTGTCAGTGGCCCACCTACCATAGTTGTTTTTATTTACCTTCCAGGTTTAAGGCCAGGGAAATCTATCTTACTTACAGATTTATTCCACTGGGATTCCCTTTGTTAATAATCTTGACATTTTCCTAAAGGTTAGAGCAGTGAAGGCCTAACCAGGCTTTAAAGGCTTTCTGCCCACTAGTGTCCATCTGCCTTGCAAAGGAGATCCAAGAATCTGACAAAAAAGAAGAAAAATGCCTCACAGTAAAGAAAAGCCCATTAGAAATTCATTTTTATTCACACTTTCCTTTCAGCTTCACTTTACTTCTGCGACCACAGAATATATTTAGGAAAGCTACACAGTTAATGTCACAAAGCTAAAAATTAATATAAGGGTGAAAAATGAATTGGTAATGTAAATGCTTGAAAGACTGTAATCTGCTTCACTGGAAGGAAGAACATGCTTATATCACCACCTGGATGGAGGGATCCTGAAAAAGATAAGTGGTAATGAAACATTTCTCAGCACCCTTTTAAATTACTTACTGTAGTAAGCATATGTTGCAAAATTCTTGTGCTCGAATTACTAATTTCTCTACACCATTTTGCATTGTATAGCTAACAGACCACATTATAAATATATAATTAAGCAACACTTGACCATAATCATCTGTAAAATGGTTGACTGCTCTCATATTTTTCATTCTTTTCCAATGATATCATGCTTTTTGCTTCCACTTTCACTCCACAAAGCTGTGTAGTGCAGCCACGTTCATCCATCTCTGGTCTCAGGCTCCACAACTGTGAAAAGGGTGCATGTTCAGGGGCACCTGGAAAGTATTAGCAGTGGGTGAAGGAAAATAGATCATCACTCATGCAGTATCCAGAGATTTGTGGTTTATTTTGAGGATTTATTCCAGCAACATTTTGGCAATTATGTATCACCAGTAAAAGTATGTCATTTTGCATGGCACAGCAATCAGGCTTAAACACATAATGCCCATGTTGTCAGTAGGGGTCAGAAACAAAGTGTAATGACTTATTAATACAATTAATATAGAATAAAAAGTCATTATTCTTGAAACAAAGTTACAAAAAAGCCTCATGATCACGAGAAATAAAAGACTGAGCAGATGACTAATCAGTACAACAGAAGGACAATGACTCAGTAGAGTGATATTAAATACAAAAATAAAGTAGAATTTTAAAAAAACGTTCTGGGCAAAATGATACAACAGATGGAATGATTAACACAATAGACCGATGTAATAAAAAGGAGATGGCAACAAGGACAATATCAATTAAATGTATAAAAAAAGAAGAGCCAAAGACTATGATAGATAGGCCAAAGGATACATGTAACTGGTGTTAAATATGTATTTAATAAATATTTATAGCTACTCAGTTTTATTTTATTCAAACTTTGATTTGACATCTTTTTGCTCAGAAACTCAGAATATGAAACTGAAACATATACTCAACAAGATCCACCCTATAATAGGAAACAATATACTTCTGAATAGACAAAGTTTAAGTCTGGTATGATGATGGTTTTACATCTAGGTTCATGCTAAAAGGAACTGTTTGAAACAAGAGATAAAAAACATACACCACAGTAATATGCTACTTTAGGAAACACACTTTAGTCTTTCCTCTCTTATCAGCACTTTCCTCAAGTCTACCTGCCAAATCCGTCTATCAGGTTCCTTCACTATTTCTACTCTCGGGTTACATTTCATATCCACTAAAGTTCAGGCAGAAATTCATGTTGCCATGGAGTGAATAGCAGTTGTAAAACAAAACAGAAATAGCTGTACTTAGAAATGTCTGCTCTCAAAGTAGGTTTCATTTTGGGAAGCAAAGTCTCTTATTTGGGTTTCAGTTCTCTGTGCCTCGGTGAAAAAGAATATTGTATTTTAGAGTAAAGTATCTTTCCAAATCACTTTTATTTGTTGGCTTTATGTGAGAGCGAGGAATTCCATTGCACTGGCCTCTAGTGGTGTGATCAGACAACTTGAGTGTTGTTCAAACACTCAACACAGGATGACTTCTGGTGTATGTGTGTGTCTCTGCTTAACAAGCATGCAAAACAACTTGCAGATGGAGGCAAGCCATGACTCCTAATGCACTGAACAAAGTTAAAACTAGTGAATTATTTGGTATCACTAGTATCTCTGTGGCTCATGCAAGGAAACAGCAGAGGAAGACAGGATGTTTTAAAATCATAAGCTTATGTATTTTGACAGTTACAAAAAAGTCAAATGTGGAAAAGTGAGAATTTAAAAAAACACTATCAGAAGACAAATCTTAATATAGTTTTAGTGTAGTTATCCATTTATTGTGTTTTTGGTCATTGCAGCAAATTACCCATACTGGTGTTCTATATTGCTATAGTCCTGTACGCTGCAGAGTTTAAATCCTGTACGCTGCATGTTGATCACTCTTAATATAATGAGTAAATCATTACAGAGGTTCACTTGGAACTCACTTTTAACCGCATACAGTAGTGAGATCGCTGCCCTCTCTGTACAGGGCAACATGTGCTCTAGTGTCAGACAGGAGAGCACTGGTTCTCTGTAAATTTACTTTTATACCTCCTGCTTTCAGCGCTTCTTGGGACAGGGTGGAAAACAATGCCACAGATAGGAGGGAAGGATAATTAATTTTCTCAGTCCCATCTGGCAAGATTTTATTTTCAGCTGTGGGGATTTTAAAAAGTCCAAACTCACCAGAAAAGACTGGAAATTCGTGCAGTTTAATGTTTTCCCTCCTAGCAGCCTTCCAACAAACCCCTCCGTTCTTATGAGACGTAAAACTAAAGGATTTGTTGTCTTTTATAAATGTTTACATGGCAGAGTTTTTTTACAGTTTGCATTGGTGAAATTTCAGTTGTCACAGACATGGAAAACATAATGATGTAGGCTACAACGGCAGTGCGTCACAGTGGAGAGGATGACATTCAGTCTACTCAAGAGAATAAATACTCACAGAACGAACCACTAATTTTTAAACTTTTTGTTATTTTTTAAACAACATTGTCTAAATTGTTTTATGCATCATTTAGCCTATTTTATTTTTGTACCACGTTCTAGTACTGCTAATTGGTCTGCGACCCCCTGACTACGAGAGGTCTCACCTACCGCTAAACAAAATCACGTTTGCCATCCTGGCTCCAGGCTGGTTTGTGGTTTGATTGACATCATGGGTCATTTGCTTGCTTGGAATAGATAACATTAGTTGGAGAAATACTTCATCTGCAGTGCTGCCTTCATGAGCCACAGGACAGCAGGAGATCATGAGCTGCAAGTTAGGCTTCTACAGAAAATTCGGTGTTACATTCTGATAAAAAAAAAGCTTTACAACATGCTTTTTAACCAGATTGTCCTCTCCAAAAATACAGCTGTATAGGTAGTCTGTGCATCTGAGGGGATGAATGAATGGATGAGTTAAACACAGGGCTTTCACCCACGAGACAAGTCCAGTGCAAAACCAAACATTAGTGTTAGTGGTGGGCATAGATTAATTTTTTTTAATCTAGATTAATCTAGATTAATCTTGAAATTAATCTAGATTAATCTAGATTAAAATGGCTCATTTGAATTCTGCCGAAGGCATTTAAAATATGTGTGCGAACGGGTTTCAAGCCAGGTTTCAAGCCAGGTGGCGCATTAGACCAGAGGCTCATCTCCTGTTTCCAAAATGCATCAGAAAGCTGTTGTACTATGATAATTGGTGATGAAAATAAATCATGTTCAATAAGATGTACTTGTGTATAGCGTGTGATGTGCTTTGCGTTTAGGTGGTAGGCTACTTGAGACTGGAAGAACTCCTACAGTAAACTAATTCCGCATTGCACAAGGTGCAAACCAGGTGTTGTGCCGAGTTTTGCCTGCCTGCCGAGAATTGCATGCACCTCCAAATAATGCTTTTAAATACTGTAAAATTCTTTGCGGACTTCATCAATGGTGATAAACTGATTTGAAGTATATATTTTATGAACGTTTAGAGTCTTTAATATTTTAATACACTAGGCTAGAAGGACCGTTCCTTGACATTCAGTAAATATATGTGGCGATAAAGCTGTTTGATCAATGAGCACAGCAAAGTGTCTGAGAAGGACCTAAAGAGGTGGATGCATAATTCGGCAGATCAGATTTTGTAGGCTCCATGCCGAGATTTGCATCCACCTCTTTTCTCAGCATAGATGACCGTTAGCACCCGCGAGGTGCATGCGATTCTCGGCAGGCAGGCAGAATTCGGCACAACACCGGCGGCTTCAGAAGTGTTAGGTACACAAAGTGCTGTCCAACAGCTGTCTGTGGGCGATGTTGCTACAGTTAGTGTGAGTAAATACCGCACAGTGCGTTTTTTAATCAACCGGTGTATCAATAACTAACCTGGCTAGTTGTAAACAAACAGCTGGCCGAGCAGCACGTTAACGCCGATAACGGCACACCACTAATTAGTGTTGACTTATTTCAACTATAGTAACATCACAATTTCCTTACAGTTCCCTCCAGAGTTTTGGAACGGGTTTAAGATCAAAAGATGGGTATGAGACAAGAGTTCAAAATTTCAGCTTTTATTTCCTGGTATTCACATCTAGATGTGTTAAACAACTTAGGACATATCCACAGCATTCTTACGTGAGCAAAAGGAACAAATAATCTTAAAGTAAATAACATTTAATATTTAGTGGCATAACCCTTGCTTGCAATAACTGCCTCCAGCCTGTGACCCATCGACCTCACCAAACTGTTGTATTCTTCATTTTTGAAGCTATTCCAGGTTTTTACCGCAGCTTCTTTGAGTTCATATTTGTTTTGGGGTGTTTCTCCCTTCAGTCTCCTCTTAAGCAGGTGAAATGCATGCTCTATTGGGTTAAGGTCAAGTGATTTACTTGGCCAGTCTACCACCTTCCACTCCGATTAGTTTCAATGCATTTCTCTGTAAATTGGCAGACAAAATGTTTCTGTACACTTGACACACACTGAATTCATTCTGCTGCTACCATCATCAGTTACATCCTCAATAAATATTAATGAGCCTGTTCCAGAAGGAGCCATGCACGCCAAAGCCATGACATTACCTCCACCATGCTTCAAGGATGAGCTTGTATCATAAGCAGGTCCTTTCTTTCTCCACACTTTGGCCTTTCCATCACTTTGGTAGAGATTAATCTTGTTCTCATCTGTCCATAAGATTGGCTCATCTCTGTACTGTATCTCTGTAATTTCAATCTGGCCTTTTGTTTCTTATTGCTGATGAGTAGTTTGCATCTTGTGGTGTGGTCTCTATATTTCTTCTCTCTGAGTCTTCTTTGAACAGTGGATTGTGATACCTTCACTCCTGCACTGTGGAGGTCGTTGGTGATGTCACTTACTGATGTTTTGGGGATTTTCTTCACAGCTCTCGATATTTCTGTCATCAACTACTGCTGTTTTCTTTGGCCAACCTGTTCGACATCTGTTGCTCAGTACACCAGTAGTTTATTTCTTTTTCAGGACATTCCTAATTGTTGTGCTTGCTATGCCCAATGTTTGTCCAATGGATCTGGTCAATTTTCCTTCTTTTCTCAGCTTGACAATGGCTTGCTAAACCTAACCAGACTGCGACCGTTTTGTAATATCATATGTGTTGTTTTGGGAGTCATTGGCAAACAGCCGATTCTGTCATTTAGGCATGATTTGTTTTTAACTGGTCAATCTGTGATGCCTCCATGTGTAAAACAAAGACTGTCACTAGGATAACAGGCCCTTGATAAATGCAGCATAAAACCATTAGGTTTCAGCACATTGTTGTAATCATATGTGACACCTAAATGTCTGTGGGGTCTGTTTGCTTGCAGACAGCATCCTGCCAATAGGAAACTTTCACACTGTGGTGCCTTGAGATAGAGGAGTACGAGAGAGAGAGAAAGAGAAAGAGAGAGAGAGGAGAGCATGAACGGCTATGAGGAATGTTTGATTGACAGTGAGTGCTAAAGACAGTGGACCATCTGTATCACTTGGGTACAAACCATATTTTTTCATGCTAGTATGGTTTTGAACTTGACCTCTACTGGTTCTGGTGTGATTGGGCTTTTAATTTAGCTGGCAGCTGATTTAAAAGCCAAACAATGAAACCTTCATGCAACTTTGGCTACCAGACCGCAGGCTTAATGCTCAATTCTGATTTTTTCCCCAGATCCGTTTTTTTTTTGTTTGACAGTTTACATAAATGTGGCCCATATCAGACTCCAGTGTGAACCGTCTGCGGCCTGAAAGTGACCCGCATGCGCAGAAGAATAACACGATGTCACACGCAGCATGCTGTTGCAGGCTACAGGAGTAAACAAGGAGTAATATGATCCGGTTAGCTCGCGGGAGACTCCCGTTTTCATTGTCCTCGGGTCATATTTTCCTGAATTATGACAATTGTTCACAACTTTCTGTTCTATACGGTTTGTGGCGCTGGACAACGCATCTGCCCCACAACTCTCTCTCTCTCTCTCTCTCTCTCTCTCTCTCTCTCTCTCTCCCCCATCTGTGTCCGCTCGGACAAGTAACATACACGTAACTCAGAAGAGAGCCCCGGTCCGGTGGATTTTAGGTATAAGAAAGGGAATTTGTGAGCAGATCATTGCGAGGTAGAGAAGGAAGAGAGCCAATGTTTAATACTGGCTTTTTGTGGTGCTTTTTCCTTCATAGCGGCTCTGTCTGCAGCAGAACTGCTGCTCCACAGTGACATCAAAGTCGCATCAAATGCGACCCCAGTGTCCAGACTGAGGTCGCATTTAAAAAGATCCGATCTGTATCAGATTTGGACCACATGGAAGTGGCCCAATTCCAAACAGGAAAAGATCAGATTCCATGTAACAAGGCCTGTTCACACTGTCATAAAAAGTTCAGATCTGAGTCACATACTGACAAAAAAAAAATCAGATTTGGGTCACATTGGCCTACAGTCTGAGCCTGCTTGTGCTTTTATAGTCCACTGCTGCAGACAATATGTTCTCTGTAAAGAAAAGTGCAGAGTGAGATGACATAATAAGCTATATAATACTGTAGCTCCAGTACATGTTTAGCTTAGTTTATTTTGTAAATGTCATGTTAACATGTTAAAGCAAACTGATTTATTTTAGATATATTAAAGATTAATACAGTGTGTCAGAAACCGAATACAGGATGTCTGTGCCATTGTAACCTGATTTCAGGTGCAACTCTAGATAGAGCTATTTTCTGCAATGCACTGGTGATATAAAAATCACTTTCATTATACTTAAATTAAGCATCCCATTACTCAGGCAACAGGTATTCTTACAGTGGAAAAATGCTTATTTCAGTATTACATTAGAAGATGATGACACTGGATTGAAGAGACGATTAGCTTAGCTTAGCTTAGCCTAATTTATCTCCGCAAAGCATAGTATCGATCATCTAATCTGACTCTTGGCCGTATTTAAGTCTTTGCCAAAATGATGAGTATATGTTTAATATAAACAAATTGCGATGTCTTAAAATGTCCAGATGTAACCTGAACAGTGAAGTGCATCAGAATGTGAAAATCTGCCACCTACAACACAGGCACAAGTCAAGCATCATCCATGTATTTTATTTTCACATTACACCAAAAGAGTATTCAGTGCTGAGAAAGAACGACAGCTGGCACAGATAGATACAGCATGTGCTTCTTATTGTGTACATTTGCCACATGGATTGTGCTATCTTGGCATGCACACTGTGTATTTTTACACAGTGCAGTGTGCACTTCCATTCCAGGTGGTTGAATTGGCAGATGAAATATAGCATATTCATAAAACGTTACATTTCTCACCTTGCCTTGATCAACATGTGACTGTATTTGGGAACCAAAAGGCACACTTATCTGTCAAGATTTATGACAGCCCACCAAATAACATATACTTGATAACAGTCATTATTACAGCCAGAATGTCAACAGGGATGATTTAGATTTGTACTGCTTTGGATGAATAAATAATTAAGGGATTTTAAAATAGCTTGGAGGTCTGTAGTAAAAACTGGGGACATTTAATAGGTAATTATGTTCATAATCTCCCTTTGTTTTGTTTTTTTGCAGCTCCGCCTCTTACGTGAAAGCCACATATTTGCTGATAAGTACACAGACACTGTGAGCTACAGATTGTGGCAAAATGACAGCATTAGCAGCTGTTGTTATCTTCAAGTTCAATAAAGCCTTGACAAGAGGTTTTCCATGACTTATCTAGGGAGAGGCAGAAGAGCACGACAGGGGACATCAAACATGACAGTGTTCATCCCATGTTTTCATTAAGTTCTCTGCAGAAGAGCTACGCTTTGCTTGGAATACAAGCTACCTCCCTCTCGTCCTATCATGTACTGAAGCGTACACCTCCCACTGCTTTTAGATTAACTTTGTATTCCCTCTTTCACTGTTGAAGCAAGGCTTTCATATTATCCCACCTGGCATGTCGTTAACTCCTTCAGCTGATAAATGCAATTCACAGCTTCCCGTCTTCCTAATTCAGCAATGCTGCACAAGCTACGCCAAGTGAATAAATTAGATTCAGTATCACAAAGTAGTACAGAAGAAGAGAAACTTGAGAGCAAAGGTTTGTGAAATAGACTTCGATCGGTGCTTATCTCATCTTGGATCCTCTTCACTCTGTTCTGTGTCGGTATCTCTGAAAGATTTGGGTTTCACAGAGATTTCCATTATTCTGCTCTCTTTGTTTTATAAATGGCTGTTGTGACAGGTAGACTTTCTAACAGAGCTCTCAATGATACAAAGCCAGTGTTTTATCTACGTGACTCAGATATTGGTGCTTGTCTTTTCTGTTGTAGAAGGAATCCCTAAATGATCTAGAATACTGAAATAACTAAGCTTGGATAACAACTAAGTCTGGAATCAATCATTATAAAATATGAATGTGGACAAAGTAAAGAGCCTAGAAAAGAAACCCTTTACTTTATGGATTCAAAGACATGGGACAAAATTACTTTAAATGAGAAGCTATATTTAATTTACAACAATAGAATACCTTTCAAATAGTAAAAGTCATGATCCCGCAAAGGCATCCACTGGTATTGACTGTTTTCCAAACAGTCTCTGTCCTTGGGACTCACTGGGTCACTCAGTACTGATCTGTGTGACACCACAGTAATGAAAGGCATCTAGAGAATGTGATTCTCACTTCTTAATGTCATTTTTCAATTAAAAGTGTGCCACTGAACATTATGATTCCCTCTCCTCATTTATGTCCTCATCCTTCATGCCTTTCCATCACTTTAAGACTTAGGATGATTTTCAACTATTAACTTAACGCACAAACTATTAGGGGGGCTTTTACATTAAAACCTCCTGCTTACTGAGGTGAAGGAGCGATGGTTCTTTATGCTCTGTCATTTGTTCAACAGGGTAAAGTCCTCTGTCACTGGTAATTAGACCTCAGAGAGCCGTATAAAGACCTGCAAAAGGGAATGATTGAACAGATTGCCAGGACCCCTGAAAGTGCTTGTGTGGCACCAGAGGCATGTGTGTGTGTATGTGTGTGTGCGTGACAGACAGACTGGAGGATGGGAAAAGGGGAAAGAGAGGAAGCCATTATCCAATATGGATCTCCATTTTTCTTCCGCCAGCCTTCTGTCCGTATTCCACTCCAATGAATATCCCACTGATAAAACAATTAGACTGAGAGACAAAACACTGGTTCCAAAGGCATTACTCATGCTTGGCAGTAACACATTTTCCACTGTTTCACTGCATATTTCATATAGACAAAGTCTTTAATTATGTACTTACACAGTTCACATGAAGCATTTATATAATATTACACAAAACTGAATTGATAGTACTGTAAATACACACACTCATATAGTATTACAGTGGACAGAACGTCTGCAAAAGTAAGTTATGTGAGAAATTGTATATAAACCTCTGTTGTCTCAGCATGATTGCCCTGACCAATGATCAGTCTCCCAGAGCTGAGCATTTAGGCCCCTTTCTTCTTCATGACAGCAGCTAGAATCTCTTCCAGGCAGACCGACCGCCCCATGACACAGGATGTGATGCGAGACTCCTGTTGCATTAGTGGACAGGTCTGATTTGTCTCAGAAAAGGGCATCAGAAATGGCTGAGCCAGTGATGTATCCAGACTCATTTTCCCAGCTGGATGTCCTCTCACTTGTCAGCTGGAGATATGGAAAACATCAGATCGCCATTACCACTAAACCCACAGCTACTGTTTGTCCAAAGGTGTCTACTGTATAGTACAGAAAACCATTATGTTTAAAACTGAATAATGAAAGCTTTTGCGTAAGTTGGTACATTATTTTATATTTAAAGCATTTATCATTATTATTAAAAGAAAATTAACAAAGAAAGACATCAATACTCTCTTCATATATTTAAGAGCTCAAACTGTAATTGTGAACTATTTTATCATCTGGACAGAAACACTTTGCGGTAAAAAAGCAATTATCTCACTGAATAACTGCCATATATTAACATAAAAAGAGGGAAATGAATGTAAGTCCTTTACTGGAGAAAACCAGTGTGAGGCCAAAAGTCCGTGATCTTCATCACAGCAGCATTAAAGTACATGTAAACAGGCTGCGGTGGGAGCTCAATGGAAAACGATGGAAAAGTAATTTTTGTCGTCTGTCCCTTCTACCAGGAGTGCCACCACAGCTCTGAGTACCCCCCGGCACATTGATTCAAAGATGAAGGGGAGCCTCAGCAGCAGCGTGATCCTAAACGAGATGACACAGGACTCTGTGGCTGATTCTTTGGACAGGTGCATGCTGGGTGATTTATGTGCACGTCCTCTCGCAGGTCCCCAGGAGCAAATATTGACTGTTTATTTCTCCAAGCTCAAGGCAATAGGGAGGCAGCAATTTCTTTATTTTTGGACCTTAGATAAATTGAACCCCGCAAGATGCAAACGCACGTGACAGCGAACAATTTTTTTTAAACCTACCCATCCCCCACCTCTGAAAATGTTGAGGGGAAAAAAGAGCAACTATAGCGGACATTATTGATTTGTCATTCCTCTTCTCAGACATCTATACACAACGGGGACATTTCAATTACATAGGGGCTTTCCGATTGCCTCTCCGTTCAGGTCCCCACCATGACAGGCTACCTGTTGTTGATCAATGATGGACCCCCACCTACAATACTGTGTGTTACAGCATTTATATATGTAGATTATTTATCTTCCACCTATTGGCTTGTACATAAAATCATCTGATCAGTGCACAACATAAGGGATGCTACTGGAAATAAAGGATTGGGAGACGTTAATCTGACCACCCCATTCGAGGGTTTTTATGTGTATTATTGATGAATAACAAATGCCCATTAAATTCAAGTTCTGTATGACAGCATGTTATGGTGAAGGTTAAGCTAAGGAGACATTTCTGCCATGATAGCAGACTGATTATGTTTAAGGGTACAATATATATAAATAAATGTTTATAAATAGTCAAAAACCTAACATGCTGAAAAACATCATGTTCGGTCCGGAGGGTCCTGTTTTCCCTCTTCAATTTGCCCTTTAATGGGAAATAGACTGCACAGGTTTTTCTCAGCAAACTCCGCTGCTAGGGAAAATTGTGTTTAGCGTTATCGGTGGGAGATACACAGGCTCAGTCAGCCAGAACAAACAATTATTGTACAGAGGGCAAAGCTGGGGTGTCCAGATGGAGCCGGCCCACACATGCTTATTACTGAATCCAGGAGTAAAAGAATGAGGAATATGCATTATTGAATAATGAGGATCAAAGAGAGCTGTTCCTCATTCAATATAGTGTATCATTCATATTTCCCCTCTTTCATTCTCTCACTCACCTGTGTGTGTCCCATCTTTAGTTCGAGCTCCAACATCTATTACATTTTTGGCTACACAGACGTTCAGTGGTAGAAATACTGTAAGTAAAGAGAAACTGAACACAGCAGCGTTTTGCTCTTCTGGCTTAGTGAACACGTGCATCACACCTGCTTCACGGGGGTGAAACATTTAGAAACAAGCTGGATCTGGACTGAAAAAGAAAAGTCCGATATGCTCATTCAGTGGTCTATTTTAATTTAGCCACTGTTATTTTGGTACAAATCTTCACATAAATTCATTTACTTGCGCAGGAAAAAGATGATATTCATGAGTATGATAGAGGAAAATGCGTCAAAAGGTTAAACTAGTCAGTTTTCCTTTTCTCAATAAAATTGTTTTAATTGGCAACAAGGCTGGATTTTTCTTCTTTTATGTAGCTTTTCTTGGTTAACATTCCTCTTGTTAATCAACAGAGAAGCAAGAGACTAAATTATGCCCTTGATCATTAATATTCTTTGGTCTAGTCCATGTATACAAGGCAGTGTGCTGAAACTTTGGTGTTTTCGTTCGTTCATAATTAACCAGGAGTGCTCATTAGAAAGCATAGAGTCATCGGGGAACTGTCATCGGGGAGTCTTCTTTCAAGGCCAAACTAAGGTAAAACTTCATGATGTGTCAGTAACAAAACATTGAATGAGTCTCTGAAAATGAAATGGCTATTACATTTATATCCTGCTAAACAGCTTTGGCAATTTAGTCTGTATAAAAAAGTCTAGATCATTCCTGCATCCCACAAATCACCTGCAAGCTAGTTCAGCCAGTCAACTTGAGCTGCACTGAATACACATGTAACAGCATTCAGCATTTTACCTCAAGAACAAGATTAGAGATTTTCTAACTGAACCAGACCTGGAGAAACTCATCCGCACCTTTATTTCTACCAGAATTAATTACTGTAAAGGTCTTCTTGCTCGACCCAAAAATAGAATTGAAGAAGAAATGAACAGATCACTCCTTTTCTTAAATCCTTACAATGGTTACCAGTATGTTACAGAATAGATACTATTACTGGTATATAAGTCACTTAATGGTGTAGTACCAGAATTAAATGATATGCTGCACATGAGCTGAGCAGAACTCTCAGATTACAAGTCAGTTATTCCTGCCTAAGGTAAAGACTAGACATGGAGAAGCAGCATTTAGCTATTACGCCGCTCCTAAATGGAACCGGTTGATAGAAAGCATTAGAAAAGCCTGACGCTTTTAGCTCAGTTTAACATATTTAGCAGGGGTTGAAAGAGTGAAGCTGGGCCAAGCACCTGCTTAAGAGGTTCAGGAGCAAACCATTAGGCTCGGGGTCATAAATGCAGATTTTTATACTCTTGGGGAGTGTCTCACGGTGCCTGTTTGAAAGACAACAAATACCACCATTGTACTTAGCTATAATGAGAATCAGAATCAGTTTGTTACCAGGTATGTGCACACATACGAGGAATTTGACTCTGGACAATGCTCATGATGTGCTTGCTTATACAATAATGCAATAAGAAAACAATAATCAAACACAGGCTACAGTATGAAGAACATGCTATGAACAAAAACAGACAGATTGAGACAATAGTGCAATGAATAGAGTGCAAAGGATGGAGAAAATTATCATTACCATTATTGTTATTATTATGTGGAGGTGGATGTGAAATACAGGTACACATGCACATACAAGCAAACATGTACACAGTGTGATGAGTGCAAAGAATGCTGGAATAAATAAGTATTATGTGTGGTGTTATGTACATGAGGTAGGTGGATTTGGTATACAATCATCTTTATTGATATATAATTACACACATAGACACAGCTTTACGGTGTTTTATAAAACATTTAGTAGTCACATTTACAAATCATACATAGGTCGATATAAAGTCTTTGTAAATGTTTTCAAAGCTCATGAAGACATGAGCTTTAAGATTCTTTTTTACCTTGGAAATAGTAACTTGAAAAATAATTCATGGTCCACTCCACTCAATAGATAATTTTCGGCTTATCTTGTCTGTTACAGGCCACATTCTGGCCTTTGTCGTTGCTCAAAAAATTGACATCCCTAGAAAAGTTCTCATCTTCAACCGGAGCATCTGCAAATTAATTACAGACCCGAATATATCTGCTTAAAACTACGTATTGTGAAGGTATAACTGCTTAGCGCGTTATACCATTTATTTAGGTGTGCATAGAGGCCACTGCTTATTAAGGTGAGACACCACAGTCAAATATTATTACAACTGTTTAATGTTCATTCATATGCAAATTAGGTATTTTAAATATGCACTGATTTGCACATCACACAAATCCATTTATCAGCACATTAGTGAGATTTAGATAGATTTTTTTGGTTTTGTTGTGATAATACACCAAATGGCCAGACATTTACAGAAGGGTTTATCAAAATATATTTATTCATGGATTTATTCAAAATATACCACTCTTATGTGTGGAGGGTACAGGAAACCTTTTTATATACACTATATATATATATATATATATATATATTGTTAGATCCCGAGTTACCCCTGTTCAGGAGGTACTGGACCAGCTCTCCGTCTTAAAGGGTCCGATCCTCGTGGCCTATGGGTATTACCCTATTAGGTATTTACTGAGGACTGTTTAAGCTGGTGTCGAAGAGATTCGCCTAGCTTCTCACTGTCTTCTTCCGAACGCCTACCCTGCTTACTCTGAAATGGCACCCGACTGAATAGCCAGAGCCGAATACCACTCCAGCCACGTCCGTTCCACGACAGCTCTCTTCTCATTGATCAGTGCACTTGGTATGGTTGCTAGGATTGTGTTTAGTGGCCAGGAAATGAGGCCCCAAGGATATGTTAATTTCGTTGGCTAGAGCAACCTAAAAGAACCTTAAAGATGTTAAACACACTTTACCTAATACAATTACTACCTTAGTGAAGAAATAATTCAATGTCTACTACTGGTACTTTAAATGCAGTGATTATCAATTACTTCCTTAGTGAAGAAATAATTCAATGTCTACCACTGGTACTTTAAATGCATTGATTATATAATTTATTGCAAAATTAAGCAAGGGTAAGCATACAACTGAAATGATTAAAAATATAGTAAACTGATAAAATCTTAAAAATTCAAAACCTGATTGTAGTAGTTGAGCTTGAATGCTTTGATGTCTTCTGTTTTGGAGAGAAAGGGAATGGAAGGAGTCGTTACTGCAGGTGGATTCCTTCTTCTACTGCTGGGCTGATGACCTTGGTGGAAACTGATGCCTTGTACAAAGCCCTCAGATTGTCTTCAAAAGTCTTCAGTCTTCATTGCAGATGAGGGAGAGAAAATCTTCAGAGTCCGATCATTCTTCAGCTGGTCTGGCCGGTGTGGTTACCCTCAGTGGCGCGATCTCTGGAAATCCCCCGAAGAATCTCTGAAGTCGTCTCTAGTTGTTGGCTTCTCAAATCCCCGTCTCTGGTCTTGGGCTCTTGATCCGACGCTCTGATCTTGGTCTTGATCCGATGCTCTGATCTTGGTCTTGATCCGACGCTCTGATCTTGGTCTTGATCCGACGCTCTGACTTGCTCTTGATCCGACGCGGTGTTGGTCTTGCTCTTGCTCTTGATCCGAGTCCAGTGCCTTCTGAGATCTGCCGAGGAGTAACCCCGATCTCTCTCCGTCTCTTCTTTTTATATCCTACATCGTAGCTGAGTTTTCTCTGTCGAGTCAGCCACCACCCCCCCTTTCTTTTTTGACTGTTGTCATGCAGCTCGTCTCGTCCTTCCGTTCCTCCCCCTTCCTACTCCTTCCTCTGACGACACATGGTCATGGCGCTTTGCATTCGTCTCAATGTTTCACTACAAGCTCAAAATGTCTCAACTTAATCACTTACTTCTTTATCTCTCTGAGTGCAAACATTTACTTACATTTTAAGTTCCTCATTTTTAGCCATAGCATTTTTCTTTCATTTTAATAGTTCATAGCAAGTTCAACATGCTTCGAGATGATTCTTCACTTCCCTTTTTTAAGCACACAGACACATTTTTAACTTCATTAATATTCCTTCTTGTACCATCAAGTTTGCAATTTTCTTAACTTCTTTTCACAGTCTACCACATTCATTGCACTTCTCAGTTGATCATTTTACAATCGTTACTTTTAATGCGTCATATTCTTATTTTCCTTCATTTAGCAAGCTGATTATACTTATTTGTGTTATTCTGTTGGAAAGTACCTTACAGTCCCCTGGCTCTGGGGTGTTACTGAGCCATAGTTCATGCTGTTTAGAGCGTTGGGATCTCAACCTACTTGACACCCCCCTCCTTGAGATCACTCGCTGCCCATATCTTCATTTATGAGCATGAAGTCCTCTTCGTCGTAATCAGCTTCCAGGGTGAGTATGTCGAGTTCAGGTGGTGATGGAGGTCGATCCCATTGGTCCATTATCACAAACTCGGGTGGGTATGGGGTGCGATGATTTGGGTAGTTTGCGGGTGAGGCATCCTTACTTAAGTCGTCATTGTGCGGTGTATGAGGTGTTGCTGCCATTGTTTTGGTGTGCTGGTCTTCAGTTATCTTTTCCCCTGGGACGGAATCTTCATCATCAGACTGTGTGGCCACGTCAGAAATCGGTGTCACGGCTTCGATAGGTGGCTACTGTGCTGGTACTAAACCGTCAGTGGAGGGCTGGGAAGCGACCTCTTCTATTTCAAAAATCTCCTTCATGTAGTCTTCCCAACACCACACCATCCAGTCGGTCTGAACACTGGCATCTTGTGACAATGGTCGTGTAGTTGTTGCGGATCTATTGACAGCTTCTTTCAGTTTGGGCAACCGTGGGCTAATCAGGACAAATCTTCCATCCATAAGATGAGCTGTGGACACTCTGGTGCCGTCTTCATACTCCCACATCTTAGTATACAAGGTATGGTAGTAGCAGTTGGGATGGATGGTGTATATCATACTTGCCCCTTTTTCGGCCTTCAGGGAATTCCACACCTCTTTGGCATACAACTCCACCTCTATCACTGCGTCTGCTGTGATTTCAGGCAGTCGTGTCATGTCTTTATGGCACACAATACCTCTTGCCGCTTGGATGGTGAAGTGACGCACATAGCACTCCGTGCACCATAAGGCTGGGATGACATCCCATAGGAGCTTGGTCTGCTCTAGGGTGATGCCACAATGGATGCATCCTGCTTCATCCTTCATAATAATAACACAAATTTTTTAAGCTAATAATATTTAGCAAATGCAAGTAAGCAAGCAATAACCTATTTTTATAGTTCTGTCTTAATTGAGCCCTCTGACACGCCTTTGAGCCAATGTAGCTAGCCCTGGTGATTGTAGAGTGATTGATGGGATTGGATTGCTCCCGGGCTGCGTCCTCATCCTATGCCCCAGAGAATAATAGTGGCTAGCCAAAGCAGCCAATACCTTCTTTCTCTTTTCTGCAATTCTAGTCAGAATGATTACATACTCCATCTGGGCTTCGCATATGATGTTGTTGATCCTTAGTGATGTTGTTGGTCATGTTCAAGCTGAACTTCTTCTTCTGTCTTTTTTATCTAATCGATGGTTACTCTGCTGCTGCTTTCAAGTCAGGAACTGCTTATGGATCAGGCGTGCAGGTTCTCTATTCTTATGGGCTTCGTTACTCCTCCCCCTTCCGGAGGAGGGGTTTCTCTTCTTCTTGTTTTTGCGCATGTTTCTTCTTCACGCAAGGGCGCAGGGCTGCATGGACTCCTCCTTTCACTACCGCAATTGTTATTGCGCATGCAATGATGAGTCCTACTATCATTAACAAATAGGGCCAAATTTTAGCAAACAGGCTATTTATCCAGCCTGTCACTACTCCAAATCCTTCACCTATTATTTCTGTTGTTTCTTCAATTACAGTTGTAACGGCTGCAGTGACTGCTATTCCCAGTCTTTCATACCAAACGCACTCATGTTTCTTCTTTCCTGTCTCTTTTCTTTTTGTGGGTTTTCGGCATTTTTGACAGTTAGCTCTTATTCCTTTCTCTTTAATCTATTCGTCTGGTGCAGTCTTATCTCTCTTCTTTTCTCCTCCAGATAGTGACCTTCGGGAACCATGCTCTCAGATGCTTTGCAGGTGCTTTCCTACCTGTTGTTGGATTTTTTACTTCTGCCTTTGCTTCTTCTTCTAGCACTTCTGGTAACTCTTCTGATGGGATGTCTGGATTTTTCACCACTTCCTCAATCAGTTTGCCCCAGGTGGTTAGTTCCAATGGGCCCTCCCATTGGACCAATAAGATTGATGGTTTCATACAAACTACACAGGAATTGTCGACTTCTCTCAACTCTAATATCTCTTTTTCTTCTGACAGGAATCCTTCTTTTGCACATTTCAGCTTTCTCAGTCCTCTGCCTGCCCAGAGTCCTGAGGTTGTTCTTCTTAAGGCAACCATCCCATAGACAGTAGCCAGTCTGACGTAGGGTGGTAGGTTCTGTGTGTTACTGGCCATTCTTGGTTCCTGGTTCGCTCTTAGCTTGGGATTGGTTTAAGCTGCTCCACCCCCTGGACTCCTCTCTTCTTCAGTAATACCGTATTACTGTCTAATATCTTTTTCACTATGTCAGATACCTCGTACTTGGCCTTGACTGCAGTGTTTTAGGGTGATCTCTGGCCTTAACCCACACTCTCTGACCAACGTGAAATGGGACTTTCAGCCCTGGTTCCTTCTTTCTGTCCTCGACGCCCCCGACCCACTTCTTGTGACGTAAATGGGCGTTGATTTAGCTCCTCAGAAGGGGAGGGCCTGTCTGCTCTGCTTCTGTCATTCAGGGCCCTTCCCATTTCCAGGGCTTTGGTGCTCCACCCCTCGCTGTCAGCACTCCCCTGTGGAGTGTATGGCGGCGAATAAGTCCTCATCACCCCGTTACTGACCACACTGCTGCCGTTAGCTTTTCTGACGGGTCTGATGATTACATACCCCGACATGGAGTTAACTATCACTAAAAGGTACTTCTCACCTTTTTCCTGCCACTCCCATTGGGCCAACTACGTCCATACATATTGACCCCCATGGGATGGTGCTCTTAATGGTTAGGCCTTCCACTCTTTGCCCTCTCTGACCTGCTTTGTACTGACCACATACATTGCAGTCTTTGAAGACTCGGCGAATCTGACCACAACCTGGAATCCAAAGTTGCCGCTCTCCAATTCCCTCCGTGTGGGCATGGCACCTGCATGGCCCAGCGCTCCATGTACGGCCTGTACCACTTCCACCACGGACTCTTCTGGGACCACCCGCCCTTTGGGTGTCTTGTCCCACTTCTCAATCCCGACAAAGACTATTTTTCTTCGCTGCACCTAGCGATCCACTTCATCGTTTCCTCGCCAGTGAGCTCCTTTTTTTTCCATGAGCTTTCTGGTGAACCACTTCTAGGTCCACATTCATAATTCAGCTATCTTCTTCCACAGATCTTGATGGGTTACCATTTTCCCTTTGGCACCCTCAAATCCGTTCTCTTCCCAAATGGTGAGGTCTTCTTTTTGGGCTTGCATCCAGCAATAACTATCTGTGATTACTCTTGCCCTTTTTATTTTGCATTTCCCTAACTGAGGAGTTCTTTCATTATTGCAGTTACTTCACCTATCTGAGCACTCCCTGGCTTTCTGCCTTTCTACTGGTGCTGTTCCTTTCCAATGTGTTTCAAAATGAATCCCCAGTAGACTGTGTTGTCTTGTCCTTATTTTTTTTTTATTTATTTTTTTTCCTTTTTTCTGTCACTGATTTTCGGAACCTCTTTGGTGTATGTAGGTTTTTCAGATCTCTGGTTGTGATGAAGTCATATGGGCCTTTCACCCACACTATTCTTTTCTACAACCTAAATGCTATCTCTCCACTGTCCCGTTGGCAAATTGGACCTTCAGGTGTCCTCTCGTCTTAAGGCTTCTGCGGGTCATGGACACTTCTGCCCCTGAGTCTACTAAGTAGGGTTCTCCATCCACTTTAGTGTAAATATTGTCCCCCACCCAGTAGAGATTTTCCAGGATGACCCACGCCTTTGATGCTATTACTCATTTGACCCTCCAGCCGTCATCTTTCGGGCTTCCTGGAGGGCTTTCTTCGGTTGAGGCTGGGGTCTGGCCAGATAAAGCCCTCGCAGCTGTTGGGCTAAATTGCTCACCTCTGGGTGTTCTTCAGCACATCCCTGAAGGGATTTTTCAGCCTCTTCTTCATCAAGGTATAACTGTTGCAGTGAGCCTTGCTGCCTGCTGCTTCTAGCCAGAGCCTGGCTCCTATCTAAGGTTGACTGTGTCTCCTGTGTCTTAACTGGAGTTTTCTTTTTATTTTGGGGGAGACTGGTGGAGGATTCAGGCTCTATATTGTGCCACTTCATTCGGCTCACCACTCTTCCTCTTTTCTTCATGTTGCGTTGACATCCTTCCCTTCTGGTCTTCGTCTGGTGGTCAGCCTTCTTTGACTTATGCTTCAGCCCCATCTCGGCTACTCTGGATGGCTTTCTGTCTTGGTCCTCATCTGGTTCGTCTTTCCGTTCAGGTGTGAACGGTGCAGTTCTTCCAAAACTAGCTCCCTCTTTGAGAAGCTCTCTTTGCTTGTCCAAGAATTTTTTCTGTTTTGGTTATGAACCCTTTAAACTTGTCTATTAGGGGGGGTTAAATTACTTGGTAGCGCTGATGGGAGGTTCAGGATCTCTTCCTCGAGGGAATCATTCAGCTCAAACGGACTGTCCTGTCCGTCACCCTCGGAGCTGTTTCCTCCTTTTGGGCCGGAGCTGGAACTAGCTGACCCTCGGCCATCCCTCATGCTTCGGTTGGAGTGGCTGTCATCTCTATCCTCCTGGTTTTCTTCAACTACACTGTGGACATCTCCATTATATTGCAGGGCTCCTCTTCGATTTAATAGTTCTATTCTCTCTTTGTGTTCAGCATACTGGCTGGTTGCTCTGGTCTCTGCCACTTCTAGGACACAGTCGATTCTCACCACATCTGCAGTCATCTTAATGATGGAGTCATATTTTTTGGACGGACTCACCGGGACGGTGATTCTCCCTCTGTTCCACTCTTCAAGGACTTGGAGCCACCACTCAATCCAGGTTCGCACATCTTCTTTTGTCTTCACCTTGGTAGGACGTCTCATGACCATTATTGCCTGTCCTTCCATGCAGGTACGGGCATAATAGTAGCCTGGGTTCTTCATTGCTTCATTCACTTCTCCTTTTAACTGCTCCTCTGTCACTCCTTGGCAGTATTTCTTGAAGTGTTCCAGGGTGACCGGGCTCCAGGTTTGAAGTCCGTCCCCGAACACGATGACCCGGTGTGGTACTCTCATTTCCACCTTTGGGGTCTGACTCTCTACTTCTTCACCATTGGGACCTTCCAGCGTCTCCTTCACTGTTTGCTCATCGTCTGATGCCCTTGCCGTGGCCATCTTCTCTGTCGTTTGTCGTCTCGAGTCGTCTGCTTCTCAAAGCCTCCCTTAGCGCATCGGGTCAGGGATGAGTTACAGACTGGCTGGCTATTCAGCGCCTCTCTCGGATGAAGCCTGACTTCTCCTTCGGTCGCTCTCTCTCCCCCGCTCCCCTCTTCTGGGTCCACGAGGCGGTGACTTCTGCTTTCTCTAGCCGGTCACCAGGCAGTTCTGCTTCCCTTACAGGACTGCCTCTGCGAGGGTTCAGCCGGAGCTCTTCTCCGCTGTACTTCTCCTTTCTGCGCTCCGGCAGATCTCTTTTCTGCCTCACGCCTTTCTCTCTCTCGGGTGGTTCCACACGAACGACGGTTGGTCTCTCCGTCTGGGTTCAGCTTTGGGCTCAACAAACCTTTTCGTCGAGCCCCACGTTGGGCGCCACGTCTTAGATCCCGAAGTTACCCCTGTTCAGGAGGTACTGGACCAGCTCTCCGTCTTAAAGGGTCCGATCCTCGTGGCCTATGGGTATTACCCTATTAGGTATTTACTGAGGACTGTTTAAGCTGGTGTCGAAGAGATTCGCCTAGCTTCTCACTGTCTTCTTCCGAACGCCTACCCTGCTTACTCTGAAATGGCACCCGACTGAATAGCCAGAGCCGAATACCACTCCAGCCACGTCCGTTCATGACAGCTCTCTTCTCATTGATCAGTGCACTTGGTATGGTTGCTAGGATTGTGTTTAGTGGCCAGGAAATGAGGCCCCAAGGATATGTTAATTTCGTTGGCTAGAGCAACCTAAAAGAACCTTAAAGATGTTAAACACACTTTACCTAATACAATTACTTCCTTAGTGAAGAAATAATTCAATGTCTACCACTGGTACTTTAAATGCATTGATTATATAATTTATTGCAAAATTAAGCAAGGGTAAGCATACAACTGAAATGATTAAAAATATAGTAAACTGATAAAATCTTAAAAATTCAAAACCTGATTGTAGTAGTTGAGCTTGAATGCTTTGATGTCTTCTGTTTTGGAGAGAAAGGGAATGGAAGGAGTCATTACTGCAGGTGGATTCCTTCTTCTACTGCTGGGCTGATGACCTTGGTGGAAACTGATGCCTTGTACAAAGCCCTCAGATTGTCTTCAAAAAGTCTTCAGTCTTCATTGCAGATGAGGGAGAGAAAATCTTCAGAGTCCGATCATTCTTCAGCTGGTCTGGCCGGTGTGGTTACCCTCAGTGGCGCGATCTCTGGAAATCCCCCGAAGAATCTCTGAAGTCGTCTCTAGTTGTTGGCTTCTCAAATCCCCGTCTCTGGTCTTGGGCTCTTGATCCGACGCTCTGGTCTTGGGCTCTTGATCCGATGCTCTGATCTTGGTCTTGATCCGATGCTCTGATCTTGGTCTTGATCCGACGCTCTGATCTTGGTCTTGATCCGACGCTCTGACTTGCTCTTGATCCGACGCGGTGGTGGTCTTGCTCTTGATCCGAGTCCAGTGCCTTCTGAGATCTGCCGAGGAGTAACCCCGATCTCTCTCCGTCTCTTCTTTTTATATCCTACATCGTAGCTGAGTTTTCTCTGTCGAGTCAGCCACCACCCCCCCTTTCTTTTTTGACTGTTGTCATGCAGCTCGTCTCGTCCTTCCGTTCCTCCCCCTTCCTACTCCTTCCTCTGACGACACATGGTCATGGCGCTTTGCATTCGTCTCAATGTTTCACTACAAGCTCAAAATGTCTCAACTTAATCACTTACTTCTTTATCTCTCTGAGTGCAAACATTTACTTACATTTTAAGTTCCTCATTTTTAGCCATAGCATTTTTCTTTCATTTTAATAGTTCATAGCAAGTTCAACATGCTTCGAGATGATTCTTCACTTCCCTTTTTTAAGCACACAGACACATTTTTAACTTCATTAATATTCCTTCTTGTACCATCAAGTTTGCAATTTTCTTAACTTCTTTTCACAGTCTACCACATTCATTGCACTTCTCAGTTGATCATTTTACAATCGTTACTTTTAATGCGTCATATTCTTATTTTCCTTCATTTAGCAAGCTGATTATACTTATTTGTGTTATTCTGTTGGAAAGTACCTTACAGTCCCCTGGCTCTGGGGTGTTACTGAGCCATAGTTCATGCTGTTTAGAGCGTTGGGATCTCAACCTACTTGACAATATATATATATATATATATAACCATCCAAAGTGTACTCTCAGTGGCAGGGTAATAACACAAGATCAGATCCACCCAGGGCTGAGACTGAACAGTACTGGAAGAACATATGGGAGAAAGAGGCATCCCACAACACCAATGCTCAGTGGCTAGTGGATCTAAGAACAGATCACAGCAATCTCCCAGAACAAGAACCAGTAACCATTACAACGGCAGACATCCAAGAAAGAGTGGCAGGTATGAAGAGCTGGACAGCACCAGGCCCTGACATGATCCACACCTACTGGCTGAAGAAACTAACTGCACTCCATGAACGCCTGGCAGTACAAATGAACCAACTGCTGATGGATGGGACCCACCCAGAATGGTTAACCCAAGGACGGACAATCCTGATCATGAAGGATCCCCAGAAGGGAACAATCCCATCCAACTACCGGCCAATAACCTGCCTCTGCACAACATGGAAGCTCCTGTCAGGCATCATAGCGGCTAAGATGAGTAGGCACATGGCTCAATACATGCACAGGGCCCAGAAGGGAATAGGCAGTAACACCAGAGGAGCCAAGCACCAGCTACTGGTGGATAGAGCAGTCACTCGAGACTGCAAGACCAGACAGACCAATCTGTGCACTGCCTGGATTGACTACAAGAAAGCCTACGACTCAATGCCACACACATGGATACTGGAATGCTTGGAGATGTACAAGATCAACAGGACACTAACAGCCTTCATCAAGAACTCAATGAAGCTGTGGAAAACAAGTCTGGAAGCCAACTCAAAGCCAATTGCACAAGTCACCATCAAGTGTGGCATATACCAAGGCGACGCACTATCCCCGCTGCTGTTCTGCATAGGCCTGAACCCCCTCAGCCAGATCATCACAAAGACTGGCTACGGATACCGATTCCGAAGCGGAACAATCATCAGTCACCTCCTCTACATGGATGACATCAAGCTGTATGCCAGAAATGAGCGAGACATCGACTCACTGATCCACACTACCAGGATCTACAGTAACGACATTGGAATGTCGTTCGGACTGGACAAGTGTGGTTGCATGGTATCAAAAAAGAGGGAAGATGATCAGAACCGAGGGGGTTGAACTACCAGAAGGCCACATCGCAGATGTTCAGGACAGCTACAAATACCTTGGGGTGCCACAGGCTAATGGTAACCATGAGGAGGCTGCAAGGAAGACCGCCACAGCCAAATACCTACAAAGAGTGAGGCAGGTCCTGAAAAGCCAGCTGAATGGGAAAAACAAGATCCGAGCCATCAACACATACGCCCTGCCAGTCATCAGATACCCCCGCTGGTATAATAAACTGGCCAAAGGAGGAGATAGAGGCTACTGACATCAAGACAAGAAAGCTCCTCACAATGCATGGAGGGTTTCACCCCAAATCCAGCACCCTGAGACTGTACACCAAGCGTAGCGAGGGAGGCCGAGGGCTAGTGAGCGTCAAGACCACTGTCCAGGATGAAACAACGAAGATCCAGGAGTACATCAGGAAGATGGCCCCAAAGATGAAGGGCTTAGTGAATACCTCAGGCAGCAGAAACCTGAAGGTGAGGACAAGGAAGATGAAGAACTGTCATGGAGGGACAAGCCGCTACACGCGTGGTACCACAGACAAATAGAAGAAGTGGCTGATATCAAGAAATCCTACCAGTGGCTGGAAAAGGCTGGACTGAAGGACAACACAGAGGCACTAATTATGGCGGCACAAGAACAGGCACTCAGTACAAGATCAATAGAGGCTGGGGTCTACCACACCAGGCAGGACCCCAGGTGCAGACTGTGCAAGGATGCCCCTGAGACAGTACAGCACATAACAGCAGGGTGTAAGATGCAGGCAGGAAGTGCGTACATGGAACGCCATAACCAGGTAGCTGTCATAGTGTACAGGAATATCTGCCACGAGTACGGGCTGGAAGTCCCAAGGTCAAAATGGAAGACACCTCCTAAGGTAGTTGAGAATGACCGAGCTAAGATCCTGTGGGACTTCAAGATCCAGACTGACAAACTGGTGATGGCTAACCAACCAGACATCGTGTTGATCGACAAACAGCAGAAGAAGGCAGTAGTGATAGATGTGGCAATACCAAGCGACAGCAACATCAGGAAGAAGGAACACGAGAAGCTTGAGAAATACCAAGGGCTGAAAGAGGAGCTAGAAAAGATGTGGAAAGTCAGAGCAACAGTGGTGCCAGTGGTAATCGGAGCACTGGGGGCTGTGACCCCCCAAACTGGGAGAGTGGCTACAGCAGATTCCAGGTAAAACATCAGAGGTCTCTGTCCAGAAGAGTGCAGTCCTAGGAACAGCTAAGATACTGCGCAGAACCCTCAAACTCCCAGGCCTCTGGTAGAGGACCCGAGCTTGAGGATGACACATACCACCCCGCAAGGGGTGAGAGGGGGATTTTTTTAATATATATATATATATATTAGGGGTGGGCATAGATTAATTTTTTTTAATCTAGATTAATCTAGATTAATTTCGAAATTAATCTAGATTAATGAAAATAAATAGTGATGAAAATAAATCATGTTCAATAAGATGTACTTGTGTATAGTGTGTGATGTGCTTTGCGTTTAGGTGGTAGGCTACTTGAGACTGGAAGAACTCCTACAGTAAACTAATTCCGCATTGCACAAGGTGCAAACCAGGTGTTGTGCCGAGTTTTGCCTGCCTGCCGAGAATTGCATGCACCTCCAAATAATGCTTTTAAATGCTGTAAAATTCTTTGTGGACTTCATCAATGGTGATAAACTGATTTGAAGTATATATTTTATGAATGTTTAGAGTCTTTAATATTTTAATACACTAGGCTAGAAGGACCATTCCTTGACATTCAGTACATACATGGTGATAAAGCTGTTCAATGATCAATGAGCACAGCAAAGTGTCTGAGAAGGACCTAAAGAGGTGGATGCATAATTCGGCAGATCAGATTTTGTAGGCTCCATGCCGAGATTTGCATCCACCTCTTTTCTCTGCATAGATGACCGTTAGCACCCGCGAGGTGCATGCGATTCTCGGCAGGCAGGCAGAATTCGGCACAACACCGGCGGCTTCAGAAATGTTCGTACCCAAAGTGTGTCTGTCTGTGGACGTGTTGCTACAGTTAGTGTGAGTAAATACCGCACAATGCGTTTTTTAATCAACTGGCGTATCAATAACTAACCTGGCTAGTTGTAAACAAACAGCTGGCCGAGCGAGATTGTAACTGGAACGCCGTCAACTCGGGTGTGACGTCATTCCCAGCTCCGACCTCCGAGGTAAATTGAACGCAGCAACAGCTGCATCCATGTTTGCACGTCACGTTTGATGTGGTAATTTCACAGTAGGCAGACACACAGGTTCGAAGACTCGTTCTTGCCCCCTAAAGTGCAATTCGGTATACATCTGTGCTAAAATATCAAGGTGAAAGTCATCATAGCTTGCGTAGTATAGACCCAGCTCCCAACCCAACTTTGAGAATAGATTAACGGCGATGTTTTTTTTATCGCCCGATAAGAGTTTCACGTTAACGCAGCACGTTAACGCCGATAACGGCCCACCACTAATATATATATATATATATATATATATATATATATATTATGTGTGTGTTAATTTGTAGGAGGTGTTTAATTAAACACTAAACACTCAAAAAATGTGGCATTGCCATCATTGCCAACATTGCCATCAAATGCAATGCCTTTATGTCCACCTGTGTGAGTTACTACAGCTCTTAACATACATAATATAAATAGTTCAGAATGTGGCATTGTGGCTACTGACCAGCACTAAATGCTTGTAGTGCATTTTTAGTCCTGGCAGTGTTATATTGGCTTTAAGTACATTTTAGTATCCAGTTTAATATCTTTTTATTTATATTATAAGATTTAATGGTAACTTTCTAATATGTTGTTGCTCTTTTAATCTCATCTTCAGCACCAGCACCTTGCCAAAAGACATGAAATGTTGTTCAGTCTTGTTTATATCCTGCTTTTATTGAACAATTTTATTGTGTGTATTTTTAAAGCACTTTGTAACTGCAGTTTTAAGTGCTCTATAAATAAATTCTACCTTCTTACCTCCTTCTTATTTTATATTTAGGTATAAATTAATTTTCATGCCACCCCAAAAAGTCCCCATAAACATAAGGTTTGGAAAGCTTCCTGTCTATTTTCCAGGAAGGATGTCTATTTAAAGGAGGAGGATGCTGACTTAACAGATACACACAGCCAACCACTGTGGAGAGATCACTCACAGAAATACACAACAATGACAGATACCGTCTGGCCTACAGAGAACATACTGTGCACAGACACAACATCCTACAGTGTTTACCTGCTTCCTGTTCTCGTCATCTCATACTATCAACTTAGCTTCTGAGGAAGCTACATAAAAAACCTGCACATATGCTGATAATACATGTACTGTACAGCCAAAGGTAGGAGAACATTTTAAAAATACACGCAGACACGCACAGGGAGCTAGTCCGGGTCCCATTTGGCTATCAATTATTTTGTTGTCATATTTTCATTTCATTTCTGTTAGGGTTGGTGAATCTTCGGTCCTTAATTGAGTCTGACTGTGCTTTCAGTTTGATCTATTTGAAACATTCTACACTGACGCATTGATGCGACACCAGCCAGTATAACGCTGATCTGTTTCAGGTTTTTTGAGTGATCACACCAATACATCACTCTTTTCCTGGGATTCTGGGATATACTCACATAATTTGTTTGATTATGTGGTGATTTTTTTGAGATGTAAAGAACACAACAACAAACACACACTGACTACAGATTCATTCCTCTAAACATTTATTTTATGTCTGAGTGGTTATATGGAAGTACATGGCCATCTTCTTCATGGCACTCATGGGATCTAAAGTTACTGCTGGCAGTAGCAGGGACAGGAAATTCAAAGCAAGTGCATGTTTGAGGACCAGGATCATTGTTTTTGGACATGCATTTGTAACTTTTGCACACGATGCCACGCCTCTTACAAGCTGCTCTGCAATCAACCGTACTGCTCTAACATGTGATTGGGTTCTGAGTGTTTGATTAATGCACTTGTTGAACCACCTGCAAAGTTCACAGTTTCAGATTTTCCGCTTTGTTCATGAAATCTAAACCTAGTTTGCTCCACAGATGAATGGCAAATTTCCATTTTAGTATGAAAGGTAGACTGATTGAATGGAACATGCGCGGGCGAGTTTACTGCAATAATGGCAATTTAAGGTCGGACTAAATCTATGAAAGGAAGTGTTAATGGGTTTGGAGAGGGTGTTCTTTAGTTCAGTATAACAACACGTAAGTGCACACATGCTGAAAACTTGAGGATCCTGCTGTTTACCAAATGAGTAATTTGTGACTTCAAAAGCGTTATATTTTTTCCACCTTCTTCTGTTCAATACAAAAAAAGCGAAACAGTACTGCCAGAATGGGCAGGTAACCACTACCTGAACTGGTTACAGACAAAGGCACTGAACAAACTAAAAAACTCTTATAATGAGGCAGAACCAACTGGAGCAGAGGGAACCTGGCATCAATGTCTCCAAGATTCAGCAACAACGATCTGGAACAACAAGGTGTATGTAGTATGCTTGGCAGCTGAGGTAAATGATTAGGCTGATCAGTCAAAGCAAATTATTGTCCATCAGTCCCCAGCAGCAGGATTCCTACCCACTGATGTGGGTGTTGGCGAACGCCCAGGAAAGCCAATGATTCAGCAACTGGATCAATGGATTTCTGGGAGAGTTCCTGGGAAACACTGGGAATCATCTCTGGTATTAAAACCCTTATCAGTATTTCAAATGGCAGTGGTTCCGAACCAGGGAGCCAGGACACTTAAAGGGGTCACAAAATATATCTCAGGGGTCCTGAGATGATTATCCTGTCAGACATATTCTGACTTTTTTATAATCATTACTATTTTCTTGAATATAACCTTTTAACACCCTTCACAATGTTTGCTTTCTACACTGCATTCTGTTTTCTAAATCCCTCAAGCAAATTTATAACTCAGCACAAGGACACGCGTTGGCTCAGTCACTGTTCACAAGCTATGAGGACAGTATCCTTGCTATCAAAGTAAATAACAGAGCAAAAGGCACAATGTTGTCCTGGTGGATAAAAACCACACAATTATCGGTGCAAGAGGGGAAAGAGAGCAGGCGCAGTCTTGCATTCATGGTCAAACCGTTGTGTTTGTGTTTTTAAATATAAATCTTTTGTGTGAAGCAACAGATTGTTCCCCCGGTGGCTTCCTGTTAGTCAAGGAGAGCTGAAGTAGATAAGCCTAATGACTCCCGCACTTCAAAGCAGACTTATTTGAATATTAAATTATAGCACATTATTAATTAAAGAAAGTGAGGAATTGCATGGGCAGAGTTTTCTGCAGCAGATGTTAAAGATGACAGTGAATGCAAGGCCACAGACAGAGAGGCACAAACACATAAAGAGAGAGAGAGAGAAGGAGAGTGCAGGAATAACATAAACACGATAAACACTAATTAGCTACTCTAATTGAAGTGCACTCTTAAAGTAATTACTAGGCAGAGGAAGCAGTATTTATATTCATAAATAATTCTGACAGCATGGAGAGCCACCGCAGTAGGAGAGTCCCTCTTCTTTCCTTTGGGTCTGGGGGAAGGCAGATTCCCATTCTGGAATATGTCAGTCATCAACAATGTCAGTTAAAGTTTACTGCTAATGGCTTTGTACAGCAGTGGATTTGTCCACAGTATGCATGGAGTTATTGAAATATGTATCAGTGTTGTCTCAAAAGCATCCTCTTAGAAAATCATATATCCTTATGGAATAATCTCTTCATCATACAGTCACTGAAACCTTATTCATGTAGTCTCAGGCCCAAAGAGCATCTAGCGTCTCATTAATTTCTGATGAAATAAAATGTGTTCAACGCATGTTTCCCTCTTCTTCTAAGGAGCACATTCATTTGCACAGAAATATTAAAATATTTTTTATTTGACTGTTTTGTCCACTTTTGAGCAATTGTCTTTAGTTGCATATATAAAGAATATAACATTTAGCATGTGGCCACTATGCCAAAATCACCTCATATCCCAGCACCATTCCTGAGGGCTTGCTTAGTTCACTTGGTCTGTGCTGTCAAGCTAATATTTGCTAATTAGCACACATGTACAGCTGAGGCTGATGGGAATGTCATTGATTTTGCAGGTATTTGGTCATAATCCAAAAAAACATTTTGACCCAATGATGGCGGTAGATGAAACTTTAAGGGATCACCAATGTTATCCATGAGGGGAACAGTGTCTGCCACACATTTCCTGGCAATTGATCCAACAGTTGCTGAAATTTCAGTCTGGTCCAAAGCGGTGGACTGACCGACTGACTTCAACATGCATGCAGTGCATGTCATAGACTTCTTTAAAACCCTGAAGAAAGCAATTAGAAAGCTCTCTACTGTGCCTCAAAGACAACTAGTGACAGAAACGCTATAAACTCATGTTTTCTCTTCTCTATATTGTCTCCGTGTTAATTGGCACTTGACTAAGTAGCGTGATCTTGATGATTTCTTGAGAGACTTTGGATGTCTTGACATACGTATTAATGAACTTGTCAAGATGAAAAAAACTGCAGATTTACAAACTCTGGCTGTCTGCCTCCCTCAGTTAATTTGTTTTTGCCCTCTCCCTCATATGTATTACCAAATTAAATTGTCTAATTTGAATTGTTCTCATGGCTCCGGCAAACAGCACAATGTCGGCTCTGTGGGGTTGGCCTACAGGAAATAGCCTTCTATTAAGTTGTCACTTATCAGCTAGTAAGAACTACAGGGAGCAGAAAGATTTTTTAATCAAAAAAGTGTATGCATCCATGGGCTCACACAGAGGAAAAGTACATGGAAGATGGCGTCCCACTGAGGAACTATATGAGAGTCTGAGACGTGCCATTAAACATTCCTGGCCACGCTCACACAGAGAATTGTAAAACAAAAGCAGCTGAATTCATAGATTTTCTCAGATCCCATCAGTCATTCAGCAGATATGCGCCTTGGATGACCCTCCTAAAATATTAAATTAAAAAAGCGGACACATTTTGAGTGTAAAGTTGCTTTCACTTTCAAATATAAAGTACATTAATCGATAAACTGAAGACAGATCCTTCATTTTCCTTCTTATTAATCTGACAGTAAAGCAGAAGTCACTGCAGGCTTTTCACTAGTCTGAGTTAATATTTAACATATTATAAGTCTACAAATGGTTTCTAATGAGCTCCTTCACTCTGACTAGTCAAACAAAAGGCTGCAATACAAGAAGAATCAAGTGCAAAGGATGTTTCAGCACTGTAAGCAGTCAGTTAACACTGACAGATTGCGACCTATACCCACATTATATCTATATACTGAGGCTTGGTTAAGCACAGAGGAAAGGGGGAGCAATTCTCAAGCTACTAACAGTGATTTGCTCCCACTAAAAGTTTTATGAAGCATGAATTTCATTTTCTAATTTATTTGATTTATTATACCCTGTGGATCTCAATGAATCTGTGCACTGTGTGCTGTTGTTTTAACGCATTTACTACACAAGCCCTTTTAGACTTATGGGCGATTTAAGTTGATAAAGAGGTTCTTCTTTTACTTTTTAGGAAACCATTGGTTTCAGTTCATTTCAACAGGATACTCTTATCAACAGACAGTTGACCCTTGCTTGGGACAGAGCCTCACCCTCACTCTGAGAATAAATTGTTAATGCAGAAAAGTTGTGTATGGATACACGAGAGTATTCTCCACAAGAAGGAACGCATTTTCAGGTACTTGTACTTTACTTTATTATTGCCATATTGTGCTACCTTATTCTTCTTCTGCATTACATTTTGGAAGCCAATATTGTTATCAAATGTATTTGACAACATTAGGCACTAGTTACTTTGTAGATTTGTATTATTAATATAATATAAAACCAACTAATAAATCATACTATTAAGGATTAAGCTACCCAGCACATTAATGCATTACTAATCATAATCCAGTGATATAATATGTATTGTTGTGAAAGGCCATGCTTGATGAGTACTTTTACTTTTGGTACTTTAAAGGTTGCATATTATTCAAAATCCACTGTTATTGTCTTTTCAATCTAAATATGTGTCCACGGTGTGTCTAAAAACCCACAAACTACAAGAAAAAAAATTCTATGGCTTTCTCTCCTGCTCAGTCTTTCAGTAAATGTGTGCTGTTTGAATGCGCCTCGATTATTGCTGTCATGAAGGGATTAGAGTAGCATACGACCTCCTCCACTGGTGGATAGCGCTGTGGCCTCACATGAAAAAGATCTCAGGTTCAAACCCCGGTTGTCCTGGCCTTTCTGTGTGGAGTTTACATGTTCTATCTCACACAGGCTCTGCCCTCTACTGGACTCCTGGGACTGTAAATGTCCTGGCCTCCAATGACACGTACGCACTTGCCCACTGAAATATAGCAGTTTCCCAGTGTCAGCAAGTGGCGAACTGCTCACTGAATTCACCACTTGTAGAAAGTTATCTTTGCACCAGGGCAAAGTGACCCATGTCCTGCCGGATGAGCCCACCCCTCGCCAGCCGACTCTGCGGTCGGGAAGGGAGCGATTACTACATTATATATATATATATATATATATATATATATATATATATATATATATATATATATATATATATATATATATATATATATTATAAATGTATATACATATATATACACTGCCTCAACTCTGTGATTTACGGCTGTCGTCTGATGGACAAATAGCTTGTTAGCTGCTGTTATAGGGTTACAAACAAACTCTGTAAATCTTCTGTCTCCTTACAATTCGCAAGTCTTGATTGTACTATTTCTTAACTCCTATTGCTTCCCCAAGTATTTAGCCCATTGATGCCGTATGGGTTAATAGATCTTACTAGTATTAATGCTGCACTTACTAAATAACCCTTTAGCATAATTTTTTGATGTATAGGGGTCTGCGGTCAAGTTAGCAACAATAAATATACAATGTCTGGTTAGACTTTCAAATTACAATTAGTGGTTAACATTGTGAAACGTCGCAATTTGGTTAGGTTTAGGCACAAAAACTAGTTGGTTAGGTTTAGTTAAAGTCATGGGTTAAAATAAAAAAACGTTATTTCCATTACAAATTCAGTAACATGACTTATGTAGCTTCCGTAGCTTACATAGCTTACATAACCTATTTAAACTACGTAACTTTACTAAAAGAAATCAGTGTTGTTTCACACGGGAAACAAGTCAGGATTTTTACTTTTCTGTTATTTATTTTAAATGATGCTACATGGCTTCCCCAGTGTGAACTATCACAATAAAAGGTTTCCCAATACGTTACAAACTGATGCCAACGGGTCTTGACGGTGCGTCCATTTGTGACAACTTGGGAGTGAGAACAGGTTGGTTTTTTGAACGTTAAAGCACGGAAACATTTTCTACTAGACAATTTGCATAATATGGAACCTTATTTTGAAGCTAATAATTATGTTCTTTTAGTACGATTTTGAATACAGGACTTTTACTTGTAATATTATTTTAACAGTATTGTTATTTTTACTTACGCAAAAGATGTGTCTTTATTCACCACTGTGAATATCAAAGTGACAAATCCCTTTAGTGAAGGAGGAGGTCGGGTTGGATGAAGGTTCACCCGACCTCCTCCTTCCTCTATGGACTTTGTTGACTGTAAAACATGACCTGGTTAGGTTTAGGCACAAAAACTACTTGGTTAGGTTTAGGGAAAGTCATGGGTTAAAATAAAAAAACGTTATTTCCATTACAAATTCAGTAACATGACTTATGTAGCTTCCGTAGCTTACATAGCTTACATAACCTATTTAAACTACGCAACTTTACTAAAAGAAATCAGTGTTGTTTCACACAGGAAACAAGTCAGGTTTTTTACTTTAAACAAGACCTGTTGATTGTAAAACTTGACACTGCTGCTTGTTTCCAAACGACAGCATGACCATTCAGCCTAAACCTAACCAAACCTTAACCATAACTTTGCCACATTTTAAAACAGATGTATTTTTCAATAGTTATTTGTAACAGTTTTGGATGGAACAGACAAAATATGTGTTTCTGCTAATAGAGGCATCAGGTCAGAAAAGGCTTTTATGTTTCCTTCTAGAGGGCATGGACAAACAATGTATTTTGGTGTTTAATTTGGAGGACTTGTTGGACTATATAGTAATCTATAGGATACAGGGTTGATTTCATTTCACTTTCATTGAAATTAAAATGAGTTTTTAGATGGTTAAACATGAAGGTTGGTAACCTAATGGTTTAAGGCACTGACCATGTAATCACTGCGTCTCTGGTCAAGCTTCTTGTTGGGTTTCCTCATCTTTTTTACCCTCTTTTCCTGTCAGCTCTCTACCATTGACTATCTAAACGGTGACATCACACTTTGATCTACCTTTCACTTCTACTGATGATTACCTGACAGTCGAATGATTTCCTGCATGTGTTTCCTGTGTTGGTGCGGTCTCCAACTGGCTGAAACATATGTTCGAAGTTCAGAGTTCACCTTCGTTCAACTTTGTTTACTTGAGACAGATGTGAACACCCAGCCAACAGAAACACTGATGGCACTGTGTTTAAAAATGTAATTTTAATGGGGATTGTTTGACCATATGCCATCAACCTCTTCAGTAGAATATTATATTTTCAGACAAAAGTGCAGTATCACTCTTACAGACTGTTTGCAATTGCTCTGATGTGATTTATTTATTAGTGACATTGGACCCATTTGTTGAAGGAAAGCCTAATGTGGTAGTACTTTGAGAAAGGTAAAAATGTACCAAAACACTGATGTGGTTTGGCACTATTCATTGAAAAAAGATTTCTTATTCACTTTTATAAACCAAATTCTGCAAAAGGATGGTTCTCTTGTATTTTAAGAGCTGGAATTCCAAATGTTTTGGTAAAAATCTTGGATGGTTGGTTAATTTCTGTTAACTTTCTCATAACTGTTCACTTTCTCAGTATGTACAATACAAATACATTTTACACATGAAACAAATAGTATGTTTGTCTGCACTAATGTTTTATCAAATACAATGAGTGATATAATACATACATTTTGATATAACCTTGGTGCAGGATCCAATGAGACATTTTGTATATAACAGAGAGACTGTTATTTGAAAGTTATTTTTCCTTTCAAATGAGTTCTTTTATATTTTCATTCTTGTGAATGTCTTTCAGAATAACAGTATGCTAATCAATGTAAACAAAGAAGAAAATAAAATAATAACTTGAACACAGTATGTTCTGTCAGCATACAGCCTCTAATGAGGCACATTCATAGATCCCAACATCTGACAACTTAAACATAATAAAGGAAGGAAATAATACAGTAAACCCTCAGTGATATTTTTTATTAATTTCTTGCTTTTTCCTTTCATTTTAATGCAGTTTTGTGTCTCAAACAGAGAAAATGCACTCAAAACAATAAGTGAATTCTTCACTCAGCTGACAAACTGAAAAAAACTGCTTTCAATCAATTCACTCCCCTGACGAGCCCTGAATAAAAAAAAATCTTCTTTTTAAAGCCCCTTTTCATACCTTGGCCATCATTCCTTAGTTATGATAAAATAATAATAATTATTATTATTATTAAAAATAAGTGATACTGGACTGTATGAATAAAATACGCTTGATTTGACTACCCAAACTGTCCATTCCAAATTAAATTGTTTAGAGCTATTTCCTTCTTCAACGTTGACCTACGTATGTAGTTCGGGTCAGCCAAGAATGGATTCATTAAGTCAATGTAGAGTGTGTAGAGTAGAAATTTGGTGTGTACTCTTTGACCTCACCAGTAACCCCTGAAAATACACTAAGCACAGAGGAGATTGAGGAATGAGAATAATTAAACTTTCTCTAAATACAGACAACAAGTAAGCAGACTTTTTCTATGTGAGGGCAGAGCACTTGCCATTCCCCAACAAGGCATCATAACCACTGCTGGGACTGTAAATGTACCAATATTATCCCTGCATGCATCAATGAACTTATAGAGATATAAGTTCAGATAATTATTTTCTTACTATCAGAAAATGCACAGCTTGGAACAGGATAGATATTCTTCTGAAATATGTGTAGATAAGCAGTAGGTGACTATTGCTACATGGTTGTAAGTTCAAGGTGATGATAATGAACAATGATAAAACAGATCTGACCTCAGTAAAAAAAGAAAGAATAGAAAGAATAGTTATACAAGTGGACAAGTGGACACATACATCCGTTGTTTAGCTGAATACAATGTTAGTATTTGTTTAAGTCGACTGTGTTTGTAGGACTGTGTTTCAATGAATTTGGGAGACTTTCAAGATTACAAATACCCCTAGCTCGAATTAAGAAAACACTATTATTTCACTAACTAAAGCTGCTGGTTCTGTCCCTGTTTATCTCATGTATGCCGTTTGGGGCCTTCATTTATATGACTGTGTTATTATAAAGATTTGATGACCTTGGAAAGCTACAGTTATATTTAAGTATAACAATTTGTCATTTTATTGTCCTATTGCAATTGTAAAGACTTAATAAAATACATTTACACAAGAGTTGTGACACATTGATGAGCACTATTATTACAGGCCGGCTGTGGTTCAGGAGGTAGAGCGGGTTGGCCGTTAGCAGAAGGTCAGTGGTTCAATCCCTGGCTCTCCCAGGCTGCATGTCAAAGTGTTCTTGGGCAAGATACTGAATCCGGAATAGCCCCTGGCAGTAGTGTACAAATGTGTGTGAATGGTGAATGCAGATGTAGTGTAAAAGCATTTGTGTGGTCGAAAAGACTAGACAGACGCTATACAGAGCATTTACAAGTACAAAGTTGTATAAATTATGATATTTTTGCATGCAATAAGAAATTCTGAAATCAAAAATATTTTCAAATTACTAGAAAAGTAACAATCTTTTATGTGCAAGGCAAGTGGGCTCAGCTGTTAACACACTTGCGTTTATAGAAGAAACAAAGGTCACTGTGTGGTAACCACAGTTCTATCAGCACAGGCGGAGCCCTCTACTGGACTCTTCGGGTATTACCTCTCCTCCTATCACACGCACATACGGCTGAAATTTGCTTAGTGAAAGTAGCCGACCAATGGGACGCCGCTACCGACACGCGTAAATCATGTAAATAGCAATGTCCGCACATCCAGCCACCTCTTCAGCAGACAGAAGCAGAGTGACAGGGCTCCATCGTCAAGGGCTCCTCCTGTGCTAATAAAACAATGGTTACCATATCGTAACCGTTGTTCTATCTCACACAGTCTCCGCCCTCTACTGGACTCTATGGGTACAGTAGGTGGAACCTGATTACTTTCTTCCCAGCTGCAACAAGCCCACCACACCAATATGATCACCTCCATTCCAAGCGATAGGGCAGTAGGCCACCCCTTCACTAGACCGATAGGGGTGTGGCATGACCAAAAGGGAAAGCTTGGGGAAAGCTCTTCTCCCAGTTGATAGCATAATCTTGGTTGTTCAAGTGCAGAATCAACTGGGCTGTGTGGAAAATGGTCCGGCTTTTCGACCTGGACATGACAATGAGGTCGTCTAAATAAAAGAAGACCTTATCCCCTTTTCCTGCAGAGGCCATAGTGCCGCGTCGGCGCACTTGCTGAATATGCGGGGGGCCAGCAAATAACCAAAGGGGAGCCTGTTACTTGTTCTGTACTCATACGCTACCCCGTGGAAGACGAAACGCAGAAACTTCCCGTGTTTCTGGGCCACTTCCACGTGAAAATAGGCATTCTTCAGATCCAGCAGGAGATGGAGGTAGCCTGCCCCCCCCCGCCACCATAGCCAAGACTGACTGCGGGGAGGTCCTGGTGGACTGAGGAAAAATGCTCCTTAGAGACTATACACACGGCTGAGGTGGAGGTGGCTGAAACAGAAGCAGCTGACATAGACGACAAGCTGTCATCCTCGGGTGACGGTGGGGCAGGTAGTGAGCGTAGTGCAAGCTGAGTCAGAGCTGGAGCTTCAGTGATGAGAAGATCTGGCCCGGCATCCTCCTCCTCACTCTGCTCACAGCAGAGCGAGAAGTTTAAAAATTGAATATTTTTGATGACAATCACTCCACCATTTGTTGAATAAGATGGTATTTTAAAACACCCATTAATTAATACAATCTCTTGCAACCTAAAATAATTCATTGATTTTTGTGCTCTCAAATGTGCAGGAAATTTTGCATGTGAAAATGTCAAATGTCAAAATGTAAAAAATATCCTATTAAAAGAAAAACCAACAAATATTGCAAATTGATATTTCTCGATTTCTTCTGTGCCACAGAAGTATTTCCACTCTTGTCACTGTCAAACGTGTCCAGATTTATTTATCAATGCAAATAACTCAAGCTCAAACCGTCATACACCAGTGGCGTATGCATTTAACCGAACTGTTCCCTCTTCACACTCTAAGCTCGGAAATACAGCTTAATCTTCTCCAAGGCTGTAGTGTATCCCACCAGTCATCTTAGCCCCCATGCAGGGCATGTGATTGAACTCTCCTGGACGCATGTGAGGTGCAAGAGGCATGGAGCGCCAAGGTCCAGAAGCTACCCTGCAGCCTCCAGACAAGCAGGGCGCAGGTTAATGAAAACATCAAACAACTCCCTGTGGAGTCCAGATGAATAGAGAGCTGCTACGGCGATCACCGTCCCCTCAGGACTGGGCCAAAAAAAATGATCCAAACAAACAATAATCTGCTATTCAAGTATACACAAACAGCACATTTGTAGAGGACATACAGTATACACCACACTTCATCTTCTTTATGCTCTCACACATAATGGAAATCTACCTAATGAAACTGTTTTCCACCTAGCATTTAAAGATAAAGCTTTACTTTCTCCTGTGGAAGAAGAAATGCTTGGTGGGCTTTTCATGCAAATGTCTATAAATAAATATCCTCTTCTGACTTCTGACTTTTCAGTCCATTATCTTCAGCATCTCATTTTCAAGAGAGTGGTTGCATTAATACAAAAGCTCCAAAAGTTGAAATGAAAGAAAATATATCTGTATTTTTTGTTGTTTTTTTCTGTACTATTCTAATAGCGATCATGAAATGACATACATGCAGTTAGTGTATATAACATAAAGCATTTCAACAAATGTAATCCCATGAATAAAAACCTATTGAATGTCCTCCCACCATATCTGCTCCTCTTAATGTGAGTGTACAATCAAAGCACCTAGCTACAGTCATTTGCCCTGCTTGTACAGTGCATTTGCAGTAATAAACATTATTTGAAGTGCTGTGTGTGGAGTAGGCAGTTTTATAGTGTGATTCTATCTTGATAGATCAATTTACAAATAAGAAGGAACTGTAAAACAGTTGGACTTTCACTCCAGGCACTGCTTTTGAGTTCAAAATCTTACTGTGATTAGAGCAATATTTATATTGCTCATTTTCTTAAGGACAATAATTGATCTGTTTCCTTTGGAGTATTTTTTGTCTCCAAAAGCTCCCAAGAAATGTTCCCTCATTTAACATTTCTCCTATTCTGGCTTTGCTCAAACAAACCTCCATCAGAACAACACAAAATCCTCTTCTTATAGTGATTATGCAACCATCCCAAGGCCTGAGATGTAAATGACATACATGAATATACAATTGTTGTGTTCTATTAAAATGCAGTAGTACATTTCACCATCAGAGATAACAACAAGAAATATGTGTCAGCACTTTCGACCTAAGCAGCATTTAAAGCACTTGTTAAATATCACTACAACGACAAAGGCATCCAAACAGCTTCACTTCATGATCATATCAAGGCCATGGGGCTAATATAATAATAATTTGACAATATCTTGCAAAAGATCATATGATATGAGAAGGAGCCATGCTATGGCATCAAAACATCACAACCGCAATCTTTTTTTAACATTTGATATTTTGATATTTGACAGTAAAAAAAAGTGCATTTGTAAATAATAAATTCTATGTAGCTGCTTCAGTGTCATGGTCCTTTGTTGTGCAAGCTGGCTAACTGTCACAGGAACAGAACGGAGCCACTGTTAATAGTATTACACCTGTGCTTTTCCTAAGTCAAAATGTCTGCTGTGAAGAAGGGATAATGTGTTTTTTTTCAAAGCTAAATTTCTGATTTGTCAAAGAAATCCATGTTCTGTAGACAAAGCACAATCCATTGTGCTTTGTCTACAGAACTTCGTATACAGCAGTGGCTCTCAAACTTTTTCTCGTCCCCCTTTAGAAGCAAGAAAGTGTTCATGCCCCTCCCTATCCCAGCAAAAGTTGATTTCATTTTTATCAGTCGTTAACAATATAGGCGATTTGAAGTAAACAAGATTCAGGTTAGCAAAATAGCCTTGCTAGCATCAGGGCACTTCTGTTGTCACCACATGAATCATAAAACTTTAGGACCTAAAGTTTCATGAATATGAAACCCATTGTAACATTCACGACCCACCTGAAATGGCTTAAAGTACTGCTATCCTATCATATATGTTTTTAAACTGACCAATAGCTGTTTGTCATCATATTCCCAGTGATGTAAAGTCTGAGACCTTCAAGTGACACACTAAAACTTTATAAGATTAAGTATGTATTCAAACTAACACATCCCACTCAGTTTTTGACACTTAATATTGAACGCTTCTGGCATTAATATGCAACTCACACTTTCTATCTGTTGCATTTTGATATTCTCTCTAAAAACATTCATCTACAGAAAAACCTCCCAAATCTCCTAATTTTGTGCAGTCCTTTCAGACTCAGCTGTAACACAAGGTCACTTAGCAAGATTGTTATGAGACAGATTCCGTAGAAGCACAGAAACAGCCGTCGTTGATGTTCACAGGGAGCAGACATTATTAAAGCATGGATTATCACTTTCACCTTGTGGCTGTACCTTGGGGACAATTTCCCGCCGTCCTCTGTGGTTATTGGTCACTCAAGATTGTATAATTTCATTCGACTAAGTGGAAGTCAATTTGGAATGCTTACTTTAGCTGCGTGAAAAATGGGGAGTTATGTGAGCACAAAAATCCCTCTGTGACAAATAAATCAACCCTGCAACATTCTTGCGAGACACCTTACTTTTTCTTAATTATTCCCATTAGCAGCTGAAGCATCTGTAGCATGCATCACTGTCTTTGGAATCGACGCAGCAGATTGACCAGGACGTAAAGGCGTGACTTCTAATAGCACGTGGAGGGTTTTATCAGGCTTGTTGAAGAGGAGCAAAACAAATGGCATGATATGCACTCATGTCTTCTTCTGCTAATAAAAACTTGAGAATTAAGAGTTCTTGAAATTAAGAAGATGCTAGTTAGTTTTCTAACTTCATTGATTTTCATTGTGTAAAGCTTGTATTTAAATGTTTAAATGGACTTGCTCCTCAACCTCTCTCTAAAAACATCAAGAGACTACAGAGCAGCTTCAAGTGGCGTCTGTTAAGTTTCATTTTGCAAAACTTCTTTTTCTCAGACGGCCTTTTCTGTGAAAGGAGCAAAGTCTCGGAACTTACTACCTACACACTTGAAAACTGCAGCAATCTTCACAACCTTTATGAGAGAGTACTGATTGGCTCAGAAACAAAACTGAACTCACCTCTAGTCTATTCCTGTTACACCTCCTTTTATCTTGTGTTCTACTGTAACTTATTGTATTTTTATACTTTTTTCATTTTCTTTTTTTTCTCACTGTTTTACTGTTTTATTTATTTAAAGGCCCTTCTAAAGATGGGTGTTACAAAATAGCAACTGCTAAAAACACTATGACATTGGATTGCTATTTTCAGTTAATATATACAAGATGTTTAGTATCCATACTAAAAAAACATAAAATAAAATAAGATATGAATTAAAGCCTTGTTAACATCTTCAGCAGCCTTCACCACTTGTCAATATCAAATGCACCTGATACGGTCTTAGAGATAACATTCCTTTTATGGAGAGGAGAGGACAAAAAGTGCATCTCTTTCTCCCTCCCCTGGCCAGTGATCCTCACGTGGAGCATGGCAATCAATAGGAACACAGAAGCTTCAGTTTCCAGTGGTGCAAAACTGATTGCAACATTTATTTAGTTAATTAGCTGGCAGAAAAAAACAAGCAAATAAAAGATGCAAGTGCCCTGTCCCCATCCTCATTTCTCCCCTTCACATTCTCTCTCCATTACATCAAAGACTTAATAATTGCCTGCGAGCTTTTTGTGTGGAGAATACAAATAAACACTGGATGATGATGATAAGAAATAGGAAAACATGGACAGAGTCTATCTCCTTAATAACAGTCAAAGACGCAATTGTGGATGTTTATTTAATAGAATGATTATGATCAAAATCAAGTGGTAATAGCATTAGTGACTTCACTGCGCTGATAGTGGTGTTGCCCTGCAAATAAAGATGACTGGAACCATTCTTATGGTGGGATGGAGAGGCCAATTAGATGAGTGCAAAGACTGTTTTTCTACTTGTATCTTATCAAGCGATATCAAGACTGATTCCGGATTCAACGATTTAATAATTGTTGGCAAGTATTTATTATTTGTGGAATTAATTTATAATTTTATTTTCAGATAAACATATGGTCATTGGAGTGGGCACTAAAAGTTATAGGATACTCCCACTTAACTGGAGATTCATAATGTAAATAAATAAGAGAAATGCTAAATTGATTCACATGGGATGATATTGATAGTGCGACAAACAAATGCGTCTGCAAGTATTATATACATTCTTTAAGGATTCAAAGACTTCTCGAAACTTTATAGAGAGTGAAACAGTATGACAACTGAGCTAACTTCTGTTGATGGAGCCTATGAGATGCAATGATGAAAAGTAAGTGGACTTTGATGTACAATAATTTTTGTCACATGTCTTTGAGGTGTAGCAGTAAATAGGAGCTTTACAAGCAATATCCCAGGCTTGCTTTGATCAGCCTGACTGCAGTGGCACACATCTGTACGTCACGGCAGGCCTCTCTGGAGGAGAGTTTGCATCTCTCGTAGCGCCAAGGTGACTTCGGTGTGCTGCTATGCAACCCTGCGATAAGATAAGAGAGGGGCGAAGAGTTACTGCCCCAGAGATACAAGCTAAAGAGGAACAAACTTAGTAAGCACAGCGCTTTGTGAGTATTTACTGTGGTGTCAGTCTATTCACAGGTTTGAGACTATTTCCTCAGACAGCAGGATAATTTAATGTCATTCAAAAGTGTAGGATTGGTTGGCATACTTACATTTCAAAATTTTTTGCTACAGCTTCACACACAGATATGCACTCGGGGTGAATAAATTCACATATATAATATTTCTTAAATACACACTAACTGATTATATTCAAGGTTATTTCAGCCAGTAACATGATTTTTTAAAAGCACTTAGATTGCCTGAGATGGTGGTTTATGTATTGCAAAGTGCTGTTGGGTTAGAAACGACAAAAGATGGAAGTAAGTCAATTCCTTGTTGCTGTCAAGTTGAGAGTAAAGGACTGTATGAAAATTACAGGGGTGTTATAATTATTTTCTGAAAACCTTCCCCAGACATGAAAAAACACTGCAGGCCCTGCAAATTTAAATGTTCCACTTAACTTTAAATATCAGTTGATGTTATCATTGCAGATTTTGTCTTTTTGTATTTTGTCTGCTTGTGGATCTCCTTGCACCTACATTTTAGCAAACACCTGACCAGTTTCATAACATAATGTACAGAGTGAAGGACTGACAGAGCTGGAGGGATATGAGAGACAACAGCAGTCTGACAACCATCACCATAGAAATAGCTACTTTAACGGCAAGCAAGTTGGTTGAGCTAATTGTAAGCAAATTAATGCCAAACAATAATGTCGTAGTATGTAGTGAAGTTGAAAATTGGGCACAAGAACACGGCACATGCAGACACAGAAATAATATTTGTGTTCAATTGGATATGTTTTGCTAAGTACCACTCAATTAGAAGTAAACCTTTTTTACACATTGTATTTGGTTTTCTGAGGCTTAGTGTGATAGTGATGATGTAACACATGAAGACTTTTTTATATTAAATGCGGTTTGTTGCTCACTAATTTGTCTGTGCCTGTCCGCAGTTAATCACGCACACTACTGGGCTCATCAGCCTAATACTTTTTTTGTGCCCATTTACGACACTTGGTCTTTTCAGCGGTATTCTCTATTTTACGACAGTATCGCAAAAAGCATTTTTTAGGTACTCAGCTAGGCTAAAAAAAGCTTTCACAGTCGGTTGGCCTTTGTTGTGGCTTAAAGACTGACACTGATAGAAAATTTTGGGTTCATCTTGAAGTGGAGCATCTGCAGATTAATTCCATACCTGATATGTTATGATCCATTAATGGATGGGCACAACCCATGATGAACAAATCCTTGTGTCTGTTATTTTTTCTTGACTGTGAGTGAGGTTCAACTCTTCTTTACTTTAGAAGAGAGAGGGAAGAATGGATGGCTTATATTTTGTGTGGTGTGTCACAACAAAATGTTTTAAATAAATAATATTTGAATTGAGAAGTTTGGACTCATCTTAATTATTTCTTTACTTAGTTTGAACCCAGGATGCATGGTTACTATATATTACACTACTCTATGCATCTCAAAGAAAACTGAGACAATACTTCACAAAAAAAAATTCTCTCCTTCATCTCATACATACACGCTGGACACCCAACCTGCTCTGCACTCCCTGCTCCTCACCCACATGCCCCACCAGTTCAGATCACACCTGGCGGAGATCTGAACTCTAGTGAGGGCACACTTCTAGTTGGTATGTAACAAGCTAACTACAGCTTCAAGCCACAAACTAAAGAGATCATGAACAATAAATAAAGGGTGATGGGAGGTTTAATGTTTGATCTTCTCTCATCACCTCCCACTGTTTAGAATTTTCCTCCTCTACATTTAGAACAGGAAATTGAAAGGCCAAAAGCAAGATTGACTGCATTGTTGCCATGCTTTTACAGTAGTGTGCTAAAGCTCAGAAAACGAGTTTGAATTATGAAAGGGCTGAACGGGGTTTCATCTATAGACCCCCCTAGATGCCTCTGAAATCAAAGCTGAGGACTGCTCCGTCACATCGCTGTCATTGTACTGAAGGGCACCATTCCTCACAGTAAAGTTTGATTTTGCTGGAAGTAATTTTCAGCTGCACGGCAGGAGGTGATTGGTTCAATGGCCACTCACGGACAGAACATGTTAGCCTCTGCCAGACAGCAAGAATATTGCTCAAAATTGCCAGCAGTATAGCACAACTTTGTCAAGGGGAAAGGCGGCAGTCAATAACCCATTTGTCTCTCGGAGTGAACCAGAACATCCTTTTAGGAAACATCTTGTTCTCTTCGTGCCCATAGTGTGGTGTGGGTGATGGGGATAAAAAGGCACAGCAACTTATACTAGTTTAGATTCATATTAGCAAAATGGACTGCATTTGTCCGTCATGGTTAAGTCTCATATTGTTAGTGAAATTTACATAATATAAAATATACTATAATATAATATATGTATAGTATGTAAGTGTCTTTTATGTAGCTGTAAGAAGTCTTTTGAGTGAAATTGCCTGTGTCCTAACAGCACATTGTACAATTTTAAAACTTGTTAATGTAACTCTAAAGTAATTTCTGTCTCTGTCTACATCTGTTTGTTCATCTGTTTGTCTGTCTGTCAGAGGTTTTATCCCAGACATCTCAGATGCAATTTTAAGATGTCTCGGGAACATGATGCATTTCCCCACTGCATTCTGGCATTTTTAACATTACAACGATGAGCCCAAGTAAGCCGCTTTTACAGGTATAAGCAAAGTGACATATCTGTTCGTGTTAGCTCCAGAGGGGCTCTGCATCAGTCATGAGGGATGACATGTTTACTTTTTCCTTCGTCATTCTGGCAGAGGAGTGTTTTGAGAGCAAAGAGTGCTGGAAAAGAAACAGAGCTGACAAGCTTTATGCAGAAACCTTTGGTCAACTTACAGTCTGACATCTTTTCATACCAACCTCACAGCGTTGCCGCCTGAAAGATTTGAAGGTGTTTTTGATCTGACTCTCACTCATCACTCATTTTTGTTAGGGCAGCTTGGGGCAGAAATTACAATGCTCCTAATTAGTTGTGTCTTTTCCTTGATATGTGTGTATTACAATATTTTATTAATCTTTTTTTATTTGTCTTTCTTTTTCCTGTACGTGTTGAAGCTGCTGTAACAAGCAAAATTCCCTGTAAGATTATGTTAATGTAACTTATCTAAATATATGAAAAGATATATACCGTACATGTAACTTGACAAGTAATACACACAAATAAATCCAGTGTCACAATCCAACAACTGTGGTCAAGTGGTTCTAATTATACAAACCATTAGAGCCAGTGTAACTTCAAACACGAGGAATATAGATTCACACCACAGACATTCAAGCCTTTTGAGTTATTAGTGGAGGTGCACCATGTCAAAAAGCTGTTACCTATATTTATCTCCTCCCAATGAACAAACAAACACCATGAAAGCAAACTTTCCATCCCCCTGATGTTGAGATTCTGTTTATTCAGTGTGGTGGGTGAATCATTTCTACAGTCATCAACCTTTTATTTACACAAACAAGTCAGACGCACATAGCTGCACAGCTGCAAAGCCTTTGCAAATCAACAAGTTGAATACTGGAATTTGATTAGTTTTATTGTTCCTCATTGCCAATTCAGTTTGGTATGCTTTGGTGCTATTACAAAATGACGCTGTTGTGCACCAATAAGAATTAGTTGTTTCACTTGTTTTATCTGTATCAAATATCTTCCATGTGCACATTTAGAGGAACTATGTCCATTAACAAGACAGCAGCTGGCAGGCACTTATTATGCTTCACAAATATGGTAAAGCTGATGTATCTTCACACACATGCACACCATCCTACAAGCACACACACACACACACACACACACACACACACACACACAGCCATGTGGCTCAAATTAATCTTTCTTTGGCTCATCTAAATGAAACAACATCTATATCAAATCAGAGATCAAAACATAAATTTATCTATGACTTGTATCACATGTATAAAAAGGTTCTGTTAATAATTCCACACTACTTCAATCCACCGTGCTTTTAGTGATTCTTCTCAGTTTCTCTTGTTAATTATTGATCTGAGCAGTGTTTAGAGCTGTGAATAATTAACATGCCCGTGTTGTGGCTGTCAGAACAGTGGCAGACACAGCAACATGTCAAAACAATATTGGGGGAAGTATTAAATTATACAGTGTTGCAATACTGCTCATTTAGGTGTCCTCTGACCAGTTTCTTCTGTGTCAGTAAAGAACTGCGAGCAAATCCTTCACACAACACACAACAGCATTAACATAACATAACATAACATAACATAACATAACATAACATAACATAACATAACATAACATAACATAACAACATATTTACAGTATTATTATGCAGGATAAGTAACATGTCAAGAAAATATTCAGACAGTATTATATCGTGATACCTTTAAACAGGGTGGAATTAAAGTAAAATGAGTCAGTGACACACAAATCACGCCTCCGTCCACATTTTAATGAATGATTAAAATGCACCCCCCCCTTTCTTTTCAATCTCCCTTCATTTTTTCTCTCTGCTATGCAAATGACTTATTCTGATATCACCTAAGTACTCTAGTTGCGTTTCATTGTTTACCACATAATTAAGAAAATAGATTTGCCAAAAGTATTCCAAATTGCAAACAATTGAATATTTCACAATACATCTATCATCGGCTCCTCACTACTAAAACATGCACATATTCTCTCTTTATTGTACCGTATATGACACAGCCCTCTTAATAAACATTAAGCATATTTAAATTAAACATAATTAACATTACAGCAACATTAAAATATTTAAATATACGATATCATTTTAATTTTATCACAACACACACCAGGTGAAGTCCCCCGTGTATTTACAAGCAGGAGCTTCACAGTTTTGGGCACCAGCCAATCCACTTCCCAGAGTTTATCATGGACAAATACAGCTAAATACATTGTTAACCTCTCTATGATCCGCAACACAATTATGGTCCTAGAGATTAAACAGATTTTATACCTATTATTATGTTTCTGATTTAACCAGACTCAATCTAAACCGGACAAATTAAGTTTACTGAGGCTGGAAGTGGGAAACTTTGTGAGTATTTCAATCAGGAGTGAACAATATTTATTGACATGTGCACGATAAAGATCAAGAGATAAAGAGAAATGTGAAGAGTCTTTGGTGATCAGACCCCATCGTAATGCCATCATATTTTAAGGGGGTAGTGAAGCCGTGCATGGTATAGGATAGCCCCCCCAGGACTAGACACTGGTGGTGGTGATGGGATGAGAGTATGGCATGGATGGATGGCATGGGTTGAGACAATTCACACTGAAGTGACAGCTGACTGCAACAGAGAGGAGAACAGAACAGTATGATTGGCTGATGGAGATTGTAGCAAAATCTGTTTGGTTTACTGAAGAGTTAATGTCCATACGGGTACAAAGAAAGCAGGAGAAGAGGGAGAGATTATGGGAATGAAGGCATAGTCTTCCTAATTGTACTTACGCTAAGCTTCAAATGCCATTACCACCACTTAGTGAAATCTCTTAATTTGTTACATCTTGTTCTACACAAAGATGTTTACTTCAAGTAATGATTTAAGATCATTTGCTGTGTGCATACATGTTAAGAAAGCTCAAGGTATTTCTAACTGATCTGAGTACACAGGAATACAATAATGGACATGCTGCTATGTCATTCAAGGATTTTCTTATGGCAGTATAAGCAAGCAAATAGTCCTGACAGTTTAAGTACAGTTGCAGTGTCATTTGAACAGCCCTGTGAGATCTCGTTTTTTTATCAAATGTCCTGAATGTTTGGAGTAGAGCTGAGTTTATGAGCTAAACAGATGCCAAAAGTTTGTAGCTTCTGTTTGTAAATTCTGTGACTTACTTTCTTAGAATGACATATTCTTCATGTAAATGTGTCAGCATAGATCATTAATCCTGACCTTATTTTTAACAAGTATCTGTGTGCAATCTGTACATTTTAAAATGGCTACAGGATATTACCAAGCTAATTAGTTCTTTTATTAGTTCAACTTTTATTGTCAGACTCTACAAACAAATTCTTGTTTCATTGCAGTTCATTGCAAAGTTTTCCGTCAGACGAGCACAATTTATGGTGGCACACTGATCTGTCTCTCATTTCATGTCCAGCCAGAACACCGAACACTCCGACACTCATCATTTATATGAACATCAGTGCCTCTGTGACGTGCTGCAGCAACAAGCACTGACAGTCCTGAGGAAGCATCATCTTAAAATGGAAATCAGACAGCTCTGGGAGCCATCATCCTGCAGTTTGCGTCACTCCTCTCACAGACAGCTTTTCACAATATAGCAGATTGGCCTCACTGTTAACTGTAAATATGTTTTAGAATACGATAGGTAACCACAAAATCAGTTAAGTGTATCTTAGTAAAAAATGAATCAGTCTAGGAGGCTAAAAACAGGAGGCTTATCTAATCTGTGTACAAACTCTTCCAGCATTGGTTGATGCATTCATGAGCAATCCATGTTGCCTACACCAAATCAACAGACCGGTTTGCGTAAGCAGTGTGTTAGAGGGCACCTCTTGGCATTTACTTGTTCCCACTACTTCCTTCCCATGTGGTATGTGTGCTCGACTTCTGCAAGACTCCTGAGTAGGTTGTACACAGAAGTGGCAATGTCTTTATGTCAGATCAGATTTCTTTTAGCAAACAGTTAGTTGCTTTTAAATAATAGTTGGCCTTTATTTCTGTTATTGCATTATTGTTGTTATTTGATCTGACTTTCCTGTTCCATTCCTGAAATGTTTCTTACAGCTGAATGCAGGCTGTTTTCTGGATTTCAATGTCACTTTTCTCTCAGGAGAAGCTAATTTGGGAGAAAAAATGGCAAAAACCAGTGAGAAGAGCTCCATGTTCAGTGTGTATACTGCATTCCCCATGGAGATATAGGAGGAGGGATAAACACATGGTTCCCAGCAGTTTACTATAGTGCCAGGTTTGCTGGTAGTTGGCTGCACAGATGTCTGAGTGAGGGAAGGGGGAGTGAGGAAAAGAGACCATCAGCCCAACCACCTAACTCGACACACTGACATATGGACTGCCTGTCAATTGCAATTATTAATTTGATATTTCCCAGCCCCAGGAGCATGGCACAACATGCTGCCCAGAGTCAGTATAATCAAATTACCAGAGCATAAGTAATGGCTGGCCATACACCACTGCTTCCCCTGACTCAACTTTTAATTCTGCCATGCTGGCTCTGGGGGTAAAAAATAGGATATATTTGAATTGATAACTGCAGACAGTCCTCCAGACGGGTGTGTTTATTTCTTGCTTGGAAGGATTGATACACGTTGTTTTGGGTGCAGTAACCGTTGCTTTAGGGATGGATTTTGCAGTTGAATGAAGTTTCGGGTAAGAATGAGATTCCTAGATGGGTCCCTCTTAATTCTCTGGCCTTCTAATATCCAGGAAAAATTACACACCTACAGCATCAGTATAACTTGTTTGTTGTTGTTTCTTGTCATATTTTTCTATAACACCCTGCAGAAAAGAAGTGTTCAATTTCAACAAAAACTCCAAACTCCATTGTAGCAACACTTTCCAAAACAAGATTCTTTACAAACTATAAACCATCAGTGATTTAATACAAGACAATAATACAACAAACAAACAAAGACTGAAAAAACACACGTATAAGACAGGGATGCAGGTGAAGCTCGCCTGAATTTCTGCCTCAGCATATTATCCCTGCTGTAGGAATTTCAATTTCAACTTCAATATTGGACATTTCTGTCATCTGGTTGTCAAATACATACATCAAAAAGTTTTTATTTTTATTTTTAATGATGGAGTTGTTAACAGCTGGACACTATAGTTTTAAGCAAACTGTACATTTATTGGGGACCATTTCCTGCCATGGATAAATACAGTTTATGTGTAATTTGCTTGACAAAAATGTAGGAGAAGATGTCACCTAGTGCAACGATGTGGCTCCTTGAAGAAATAGCATGCTCTATTTGAGAGAAAAGGGCAATGATGTGTAGGTTTGGGTGGTGGATGCGCATGTAGCATGCATCCAACTTTCATGCAAGAACCTGCAACAAACGTCTAACCCTAACGTTGATGGAATAATGTGTTTTGGACTGAATGTTTTTAATGGATTTGATCGCTGGACCTTGGACCTATTCAAGGTAACAAGACCATTTTTGTTGAAATATCATCGATTGGTGGATTACTATGAGAATTGTATCTCGAAACGTTGAAATGGTTTGCATTGGGCAAATCACGAGGATTTTTGCTTTGAAACGGTTTGTCATATGAGTATGAACTTAACACAGCATACTAAGAGGTTTTAACATAAAGTTACAACAAACCAAACTGCAGCCAAACAACTGGGTGTAGCTTAAACATAACACTAGCTTTCTGTGCGTACGATGAGCCTATAAGTTAGCTAAAAAGCTGCAGTCACATACCATACCTTTCTTTATGGGTTCTGGAGTGACGGATGAAGTTGGATGTTTTGGTGGTCATGTCACGCCCAATGTCAGCTGGGATAGGCTCCAGCCCCCACGCGACCCTGTACGCAGGATAAGCGGTTGACGATGGATGGATGGATGGTGGTCATGTCACAGATTTTTTAACTGCAGACCTTGCACACCGCTGTTTTTTTCTTCCTACCATCATTGTCAACATAATCACTGAATGTCTGTGTTGTACATGTAACGTTCACGGCTTCTTTTTTTTTTATTGCCGCCGGTTACGGATATCCGGACTGCTATGTAAAATGCATACACGGTTACAAGATTAAGCCGCAAATGTTGGAATGAGCAAATTCAAGTATTTAATTAAAAAAACAAGTCATTTTCAAGTCATCTGTCTAAGTCAAGTCTCAAGTCAAGTCTTTTGTCGACTCGAGTATGATTCGAGTCACGTCCTCTGGTAATTACAGAAAAACTCCTCTTACAGGTGCTTAGTTTACTCACTGGTCAGCATCCTATTACTGGAATTGGACAATCATCATTACAAAAATGAGTCAATGCAGGTATTTTAGAAATCTCTTCACAGGACATCACCTAAGCTCTCACATGTTAGCCTTGTTCTGCTAGATTAATCCCAATCAATTTTAATTAATGCTAATCAATGCTGTGCAATCATTTTCACCCTCGGAGGAGTGGACCAAACTAATGAAATTAATGAAGTGCAGTGTTTGAGACTTTGGCCATCAGCCTCTGGTGTTGTGCAACATCTGCTTACAGTGCAGCACATAGCTGAGCTTTGGGATGGCTGTGTCGTGATTTATGGCTCTGTTCTACATTCTCCTGTCTAGAGGACCAATATTTATTGTATTACGTCACATGCGTTTTGATGGAATTTAAATAAAGCTCAACAAGGAAGAACACCAGTCAGAGCCAACAGATTAGTAGGGGACTGCACCAAAGCAAACATGCTTTTGAGTCTTTAATACATATTTGACTGCCAAGGACATTGCATGCAGACCATCCTCAGGGGAAAAGTCCCCCTTAAAAAGTCTTGCTATTCTCTCTAGAATTTCATTTTCCTGCAATAAAGTTTATCAATAATTTGTTCAAGCGTGCCTTGCTCTGCAAATGGAGTGATGATTACTTGTCCAGACTTCTAATTGCCTTGTAAATGAGAGCAGAATTACCAATACATCAACTTGGATCCAATGAACTGTTTGTTTGCTCAAAACCACTGAGTCTAGACAACTCAAATAATAATCTGGAAAGGTCTAACCGCAAGGTTGTGTAAAAGAAATCATATCTGACAGAGGCCATGATTGGATCATATCAGTTCATTATCAGATTGTGTCTTTTCTTGCCAGTAAAGTTTCCTTTGATAGAAAAAGATCGTCAGCCCGAGGTATTTTCATTGGTGGCTCAAAACACATGAAGCCGTTGACATCGCCTGTGAGTGTGAACAGCACCCTGACAAGGTGCCAGACCCTTGTCACAGCTTGTTCCAGTTCATAGTGCTTGACATATGTTGCCTTGTGTGGTACATTATACTATACAGTGCATCTACTCCTTTCTGTGAGCAGACCCTTGTCTCACCATGTACAGTGTATAGGTTTAAACTGTTTATTCAATATAGATATTCCTGCTCTTATCAGTGCATATAGATATGTCATATATAATTTCTATGTCACCAGTCAGCTTTAAAACCAGTCTCATGGGATGTTTTAGCATAATGTTTAGACATTTTATTTGAGATATTTGTTTCAGCGAGCGTGTCTTTCTCTGATTTCATTTCAGTGTAACAGACACAATACAACAGTTGGAAAAAACTCAATTCAAAAAATTGAAAAAGTTAGCAATCATCGCAATATCTTGTTTTTCAAGAAACCCACAATGATGTGACAATGAGGCATGAAACCACTGACCTTCATCTCTTACCATGTGAAAGAGTGCATGAATGAGGAAATGAACGCAAAAGTGAGTGCAAAACAAAGCCTCCTCCGTCTGCAGAGGCAAGTAGGATTCATGCTTTCATCCAAACAGCTATGAAGACAATACTGCCTCCCAGATTCCTGGCAAGTCTAAATCCATGTGACAGTTTACTGCATTTCAACGACTCCCACTCAAAATAAACAAGAATAAATAGGAATGCAAGCACCCTTAACGTATTCTCTATGGGCTGGAGTTGGTTTGTAACAGCAATACTGAAAAAAATAGCTTTGCTGCAGCGATGTCTTGTGTTTTACTTGAGCCTTTCTTTTATGAGTTTAGTCCTAAAGGTAAAATATACTTAGCACTGTATGTAATGGTAGGAAACTCCAGCGCATGCTCTGGTGTATCTGCAATTCATTATTCTGCTGTGATTTATCTGTCTTAGTCAAGGTAAACCCCCAATGTCCCACCTTGCAAGCACCTGGGGAAGGTCTCTTTTTAATGTAGGTATATATACCTACATTATACATATATACATACATATACATTATACTTTATACATACACACTACTATAAATATATATCCCCTCTCACCCCTTGCAGGGTGGTATGTGTCATCCTCAAGCTCGGGTCCTCTACCAGAGGTCTAGGAGTTTGAGGGTTCTGTACAGTATTTTAGCTGTTCCTAGGACTGCACTTTTCCAGACCTCTGATGTTTTACCTGGAATCTGCTGTAGCCACTCTCTCAGTTTGGGGGTCACAGCCTCCAGTGCCCCAATTACCACTGGCACCACTGTTGCTCTTACTTTCCAAATATTTCTAGCTCCTCTTTCAGCCCATGATTTTTTTCAAGGTTCTTGTGTCCCTTCGTCTTTATGTTGCTGTCGCTTGGGATTGCCACATCTATCACTGCAGCCTTCTTCTGCTGTTTGTCAATCAACACGATGTCTGGTTGGTTAGCCATCACCAGTTTGTCAGTCTGGATCTTGAAGTCCCACAGGATCTTAGCTCGGTCATTTTCAACTACCTTAGGAGGTATCTTCCATTTTGACCTTGGGACTTAGAGCCCATGACAGATGTTCCTGTACACTATGCCAGCTACCTGGTTATGGCGTTCCATTTATATATATTTTTGTCATCAGCTGATGTGATTGATTAAACTGACCAGGTCTCATTGAACATTGTTCCTCACCCACATGGGCTTCAATCTTCAATCTGGGTGTGGTTCTGAGAGGTAAAATGCTGCACCAGCAGCTGCACCTTGTCAGGTCCTCCGCACATGTGCAGGAATTGAATTACTGAGACAGGGATATGGTGTACTCTAGACACTGGTACCTGATGATAGTGGGCAATGCTAGCAGGGGTTGTTTACAACCAAGCTCAACAAGGCTCAGAGAAAAATATAACATACACATGCTGGCTGAAGTGCTTCTGCTATTGTGTTTTATGTTTAAATTGCAGCTTCACAGTACTTAGCAATGTAATGGTAGATTTTATAGGATATAAGGATGTTGCAAAACCAATGCTAAAGTATATCTATAGCAAATTAGACTAGTGTTTCTCTTTGGAGTGCCTGTGAACTGTTCCTCATGTAATTAAATGAGCTCTGTGTCCCTGATGATTTCATTCGACCATTTTCAGGCAGTTTGAACGACGGGGCGACTGTTTTTTATGGATACTTGGGCCCAGAGGGACATACAGGAACGTGAGAGTGGAGGACTCCATACTGTGACAGTAAAACACCTTTGGGAAATTTTGTCAGACAACAGGACAACAAAAGAAGGTCTGAAATTCCTGTAATAGTTTGTAACAGCCACTTCAAACAGTAAATACTGTTCAGGCAGAGGCTTGAAGTGGTTGCGGTCCAGGCATGCCTCTGTGGTGAGCATTATCACATTATCTGCTACCGGTAAAACAGAATTTTAGAGAGATGTTTTTTCTGTCGTTTCAGGTTTCATACAGTGAATGTCAGTATTCATTTGTTTGACTTTGCAGTGTTCCTTGGAACAATTACTGAGCCTTTCAGAAAAAATAAAACATATTCCACTTAACTTCAATTCAAGGGAGAAAATGGGGAGTATATTACAATGTATGTGACACTAGGCTCCAAGCAATACAGTATTATACACCAACCTACATCCCATTTGGGCTAAAAGTGGATATGGTAATTCTAGCTTGTGTCTGTAATGGCAGAAGCTGTGTTAGCAGCACAACTTGCATTGTGTGTAACAAACTTCTATAGATAGTAAATGATGGGTAACTATGGGAAGGCTCAGATGAGAGTAGGAACTCAGTGGGAGATGGGGCAAAAAACTAAATGGACTACGCTTAGTCATTGAGGCACTTTTTTATCTATATGGAAAAAGCTCCTTACAATTCTCATTCACCTGTCCACACATGCAGACTCTCACACTGATGGCTGCCAAACTCCTGAGCCACAGCCATCTGATGCTCTGTACGTACCTGCAGGTTTGATTCATCAAGCCTGCAAAATCAATAGTAACCTGCTAGAGTTGCCCATCATCACATCAAAGCAATAAAAGCAGTAAACCTCATCTGACTCAGCACAGCATAAATGTGAGGAAGACAGAGTGGTAGGAATGGGAGAATACAGGGAAAATTTAAAAAATGTACTAAATTAAAAAAAAATTGAGTTTTTTTTCTGCTGATTTTTCTGGGGCTTTATCACATTACGTTTGTACAGGCTGGGCTGATCAATAGCAGGTGCCAAGACAAAAACACCATGCAGTATATCACTCTGCACAAACTGATTAACTTCCCTCCTTTGAGCAACACACTCAGGAATAATGATATGAGTAGTGTAGTTTAAGAAAATCGAGAAAAAGATCTCGTAATGAGCTTCTTGTCATTGATGAAGCATGAAAAAATACTAAAAATCAAGATGAAATCCGATCATGTGTTTTTACAACTCCATTCTGGTTATTACGATTGTTTCCTGCTGAAAAGAGACAGGCCTTATACGAAAGAAAACAGTCAGCCTAGCTAAAGGGGAATGATGAGGCAAAGTTAATCACCGTCCATTGATTTTACAGACACAATCCTGGGCAGCTAAGCCAGCTTTGAGAAAATCAATAAAGAAAACTATCATACATGTGAGGAAAGTTTTCAAGTTTGCAGTAAATCATAGCTAAGAGGAGAAACACAAGCTTTAAAGTGAATTTAAATATGTTTGTTTGTATCTTTAATGCATATATATTACTAAAGACTGGCTAAATGAATAGAAGAATCACATTTCTCCAGTAGTATATAAGGAGCCCCAGAGCAAAACAGTGTTTTCCAGTTATTGCTGTGGTGTAAATTGTTTCCCATTTTGAAAACAAAGTGCTTTTGTATCCTCACAGCATGGTAGACTGTGCAGATCCTCTACTGGGGAAGAAGCTAAGGGCAACATGTGAAGATGAATCACTGCTGCTCAGTCCACAGACAGAGCAGGCCAACACAGGGGTCAAAAAATGTCCACTGCTGCACCAAGTTGTCAGTTCCAAACCAGTGGAGCTGTGGTGTACAACCCAGTGTTTGTGACATATGCTCTTTTGAATGCAGGGGATCCTAGTTTGCCTTTATCTTTAATTCAGATCCCCGGTGGTCTGAAGTCTTAATTGTTGCCATAGAAACAGTGGTAAGATCAGAGGGATCCGATTTAAGTGTTTTTGATTATTACAGTGTGCAAATATGTGTGAAGGGATATGATTTCTGTGTGAATAATGTTGTAATAAAAAGAGTTAATTTTTGGGGAGAAATCATTCCCGTCACTAAGTAGGACGAGGTAAACTCACGGGCATTTTATATTTTTGCTCCTCACAGCAGGTAGACAAGCTCGATCGAACAAGAAAAGACATATTAAACGCTCAAGGTCCTAACATGGCAATTTTAAATATTCCACCAAATTACCCCAAAATGACGGTTAATGGCAGATGATCCTTTGAAGTGGAACAGAAAATGAGCAACTGGTCCACTGTGCATTTCTTTAGTCGTTCCCCCTGGCTGTTTAACAACTCCCTTTTAATATTTCGTTTGTTGTCAGATGACAGTCCTAAAAAACACTTTAAACAACAGGGGGAGCCACTAAGGCTTGTGGGCTACTAATTCCAGTATCTAGACAGGTAAGGCTAGTTAACCTCACCCAGTGCTCCACTGTCCTTTGTCCTTTCACATTCTTCTTCTTGGCCTTGCTGGTTACTTGTGTTCACAATATTGTTCCTTAATTCCAATAAATACACACACCGCAGTAATGAGGCAAAGTCAGAGCTCCCCTGTTTCCTTTCATTTGCTGAAAGATCACAGAGCCAATGCATCACACAGGGGTTTCTAGCGCCCTCCCAGCTGACCATGGCTAAATGGTGTTTTTGCTCTGCTGAACACTAATCCTTCTGTCAGATAAGGCCCATTATAGCAGGGGTGTATCCAGCCCGGTTCAGTTTGAACACACATTGAACCCTCCTGCAGGGGACAGAGGTTCAATGGCACTGCCGTGTTTGTGCGTTTATAATAATGCTGCGTCTCTCTTGCAACACAGTGGGTCATTCCTTCTCTCTCAATATTCAGAGGCAAGGATGGATTCATTAAGGAGCCTCACTGGTACCACAAAAACTGCCTAAATAGTAACTCTAAAGTAACTACTGTTCCTCTACAACTGCCTGATATAATATGCACAGTAGAAATCAGATTCAATCACTCTTTCTTATTTGACTTTGAGCAATGAAGTTGCTCATATTTCATGATAGACTGACAGAAATCAGGAGATAGAGCGAGTTTGTACTGCATCAACCATGTTAGGCTGTTCTGACAGCACACGGGCCATTATATGAGCTGTTATCCTCTACATCTGTACATTAGTTGTTATTGCAAAATGAAGGTTGCTCCACTGAAACTCATTTGGAAGTCAGCAGATCTATCATCGACTCTCCCTGACCCAGACAGCTGCATGGAAATGAGGAGCCAAACAGATGCACTTTATTTGCGCGAGAGCATACAAGCATTGTTATTTTTTTCCCTCTCTGAAAATGAGGAGCTGCGGTTGGACGTTCACAGCCTGAGGGGATGGAAATTCAACTTGGAAATGTCTCATATATTGAAGCCCACAATCATTGGTATTCTTTGTAGTGTATTTTAACGACATACACCAGCCATTTCAGCATTATGGTCGGCAATAGAGCATGTGCAAGGCCATTAGGTAGATATTTTGTTAATAAAACCTCCCAACCCTAAATCCTCAGAAAGAAAACAACAAATGTGTCTTTTTTATTGCATTGTACTTAATAGAGAAGCAGCTTGCTCCTCACTTGTCATATAGACTCATCTATTAGAGGTTATTTGCCAATTGTTCCCCTCCAACTCCTACAATACAACAGCATGCTCACAGACTGACCACCTGGGGTGCTGTGGGAGCACAAACATCGGCAGGGAAATTGGTTTCCTTTCCTCCTGCTGTTGTGTCTCCTCTGCAGCCGCAAAAGTCCTTATTAATGTCATCAAGAGTGTATTCTGTTGATCTTTCAAAGAGGTAACATCTTTTACATAAAGCATGGAGGAATCTTAGGAGTATAATGTCAAGGGAATAGGCTAGAAGATTGTATGGAGCTCTGAGAATGACTTCTGCCTGCTTCCTCTCAACATCACACACATGCTCATGCAGTTTCTCTGCCCCTACTATCGCCTGTATGCCGGTGCTTCTATTTTGGTATGTTTGCGGTGTGTACTATCTGATGTGGATATAATTATAGGAGGCAAAAGCACACACTAATAAGGTTTTGGGGGGTGTAAATCCATTAATTAATATGTTTCTTTACACAGGAGGTGCATTAACAGCTATTTAATTTACATTTTGTGCCTTATAGCAAGTATATCCAGCTGCAGTCACAATCAACTGTGAAGGAAGTTGAACTTCAAAATACAGTTTGTCACAGAAGAGACGGCGCCAAAAACGTGATGACGTTTCTCACGGTTGTTCGGCCCACATATATCCCCCAATTATACAAGTATATCCAGCTGTGGCCATGCGGAGCCTTCAAACCACGCCCATTATCATAATGTGTTAGCGGGAAGGAAGTAAAGCAGCTGCAGATCAAAAATAAATTGAACATATTGTTAAAAGATAGCAATTCTAGCAACAGTTAAGCAGTGGCGGTTTTAGACCAATTTTATTGAGGGGGCCGGACTGGGGCCAGTTGTTTTGTCAGAGAGGCACATTCAGTCCGGGACAAAAGAGACAAAGGCAATGTTCAAGCTTTCAAAAATGTCTTGCTTAGTATACAATGTAATGTTTTAGTATGTTTCAGTTTCTTACAGTTATTGGTTTCAGTAGCAGGATCTTTTCAGTAACTTATAGTTTTATTAAATTACATTATTAAAAAAAAACATTCCTGTTAACTTTAGCTCAAGTTACAGTACATTCTTTGATGCAACACTTCTTTGTAAGGCTTAATGAACAGTATAAGAATCAAGTGTACTAGACATTCTCTGAATCCCAGTTTGTATTTTGTATCCCACAATAACTTTTGCTAGGAAACAACAAACTTCTCCATATTCACCCCTGTTATTAGTCCCGATGTGAAGTATACACAAAACAAAATACTTGATAGTATCGTTGAATTATAAAGGGGGGGTATATTTTATGGCAGGTTGAATCCATCACATACAGTCTGAAATAATGTTTCCCACCATATCTTTTACTAACTGCATCACTAACTGCAACTTAACTGCATGTTCAGCCTGGTAGGAGCAGTACGTTACTGTTGTTGCTTTTTGTGCTGTTTAAATGCAATGTACTGTTAAATTGTTGTAATAATTTACCCTTTAAGCAGGGGACTCAGAACAATTTCCTGCAATATCCACAGGCTATCCATGCGATGGAAACATGGATTACGGACAAAATATTGTCTACAATGCTGCATTCAGCTTAATGTACATTTCGAGTCAAGTAGATATACAATATCGATGGCGTAGATATTTGTAGTGTAACATTGTCAGACTACTGCCAAAGAAATGTTTGCTTTACGAGGAAAACTATGTGCTTGTTTTGTTTAGACATTCTCAATTCAGTGCAATGAATAATAAGAAGTTTAATAACACACAGTGATAACGTCACCCTGAAGGAGCCTTCTTATAATCCGTGTGCTAGTTTGCGCTGTAAAAACCTCCTTGATAAAACAATACTAAAACGATAGATGAAACAATCCACATGTTATATTTTTCATTTACTTTCGTGAAGTCGAAAGTCTCCCTTCATTGTTGAATGCATGTGCGCCCCCGCTGCAGGGTGTACACTTTCTGTCAGGAATATCTACTACTACTATCATTGGACAGTGGCGGTGTAACGTCCTAAAGGATACGACTATTTGAGACACATTTGTGATACCTTTTGCATCAGCTCCATATCGTCACAAGGAAGATATATTACTATGATTATTGTAGACTCTTTGTCTACAAGAGGCCATATGGGGTCCAAGGTCTGTGTTACAGGGGCCAATGCCCCTGTTGGCCACCCCCAAAAAACGCCACAGCTGTTAAGCAAAGAAATAAGGATAATAATAGTCTATGCGTTTGTGCCACTAGTACATACAGAACAGTACAATTTTCAGTAAACATAATGTGGTCTAATCAGTGAATGTTTGCAAACAAAATGTGGCTTAGGAAAACAAAACAATTCCACAAGGTTGAGCTAGCACTAGCTAGCTGACTCCTTTTAAAACCAGAACCCTTTAAATGAGTTTTAAGTTCTTGATGGCTGGTTGATAATTCATGTAGAGGAATAAAAAGCAGCATTGTTCTTGTAGGCTATAGGCTATTCCACTGTAGAGATAACAGTTAATATTATCAGTACTGTAAGGAAAAGTTCACTGTTTTTTCATACAGACGTGGTAAACGTTTGGCTGATTAGCATCCATACTTGGACAAGTTAGAAAAACATAAGATGCTCAATGCTTTATTGCTTGTTTTTATTAAATAGCCTATGTTTCACTTTTCAGGATCAGGACTTGCCAATTATATCTCTGATATGCTAGCATCTCCGGCTCCCGCACTCTGTGGAACTACAGTGCATGTACTAGTCCTGAGATTTTTAAAAAAAAATAATGTAGTATGAAATGCCCCTGGCCTCGGTAGTAGTGCTTGGTTACCTTGGTTACCTACCTCTGTACAGCAGTTTATTATGCTAATGTTTGCAGCTTACAGACAAACACACTGTTTAATCCATTCCTTACATTTTGGCTCTTGTATTGGAGAGGGTAATACTATATGCAGAGTATCACTCTTACTACAGCCTCATGAAAGACCTTGATAGACCAGCAGTGCCTAGTTGCAATTGCCAAGCTTTGATTGGACAATCACTGTTCAAGGGAGGGGTTTATCAAATCATTTGGTTCTTGTGTAGCTGGTGAGAAACGTGTAATTTTTTTGTTTTCACATGCTCCCAGTTCTTCATTGTGTTGTTTGACTTTTAAGCAGTTTTACATTTACTTAATTTCAGCAACCAACATGTGCACAGGGTGAATATTTTAATGAACACGTCCTGTTTAAATGTCAACAGCTCATACGGATAACGATACAATCAAATGCACTTTCATCCAACTTTATCTACTAGCCCCTGGTGCCTTGACATAACACAGCAGCCTTCTCCTTAAAGAATAGGATGTCAACTTTGGATAATCCATTCAAGTCAGCTCTCCTCCTTTAGGAAAAAAATGCAAGGGCTTAATCTTCTTTTGATGAATAATAGAGAAGTAAGATGAGTTTCTATAAACTAAAAATGTCAAAAGAAATCATGTTTAAAAAGTGCTAGACTGTATCAAACTGAGAGCTATAGCATTTCCACCTACTGTTATTTTAAGCCTGCAGGTATTCACAGATTCATCTGATCTCTTGTAATGAATCATGGTCTCTTCTTTATTCATAAGCAAATTACTGAGAGCAAGCAACACACATATTTGTTATCATAATCATATATCAATCATCAGTCTATTAACCAATTACAGAAATTAATACAAATTGAGCCGTTCTTTGCAGGTAATTAAATTCTGAATTGCTTTAATTGATATTAAGTTAATTTGAAAGACAGATAATACCACAAACGACACCAAAATCTAGACATTAATCAAGTGCTGCACAGTGTAGAAACTATAACAAAAATAGTTTTTGGTGTTTATTTTAAGTGTGACACAAATATTTTCATTTCGTATCAGGGCTTCGACAGAGACAGAAATGCATGCTCATTACTACTATTGATTTTATTGAAAATATTACAACATGTACACTCACATTAAATGTAGTTTAATCACAGTTTAATTAGGCAGCTGATTGCACTTTCTGCATGTGTCATACAGGTAAAACCTATGTGTCATGGTATTTCTTTTACACTATGTATATCCACACTTTAAGGTTTAATATAGATGGCAAACTTCTGTGTGGAGTTTGCATGCTCTTACTATGTTTGCATGGTTTCCTACCATAGACCGAAAGCATGTAGGTGAAGTGAATTGGAAATACTAAAGGTGGGAATGTAAGCCTGAATGGTTGTCTGGCATGAATGGAACCATGGACTGGTTACCTGTCCTGGCTTAACTTGTTTGTCATGAGGGCAACAACAGTTTAAGCCATTACATTTCTTTTTTTAAAACAGATAATAGATTATAATTGAAATCAGAATTGACAAAATATACAAGTTATATAACAAAAATATAGTATGGCACTAATGGCATTATGTACATGTGAATAAAAATTGGATATGTTGTGGGGAAAATAGAAACATAACAAAGAACATAATACACAAAGGATTTGATCACTAATGAAAATAAAAAGTTGCATAGATTCACGGCAAATGTTGCAAACGTCGTAACTGAAAAACTAACAGCGTAGTAGCCATCAGAGAAAGAAACTGGCTGACTGCCACCAGCTTATATATCTACAATATATACAGCCAGACCAGGTGAGCTGCATCTCCCTAATGGAGATAGAAACCTTCTATGTATTTTTAATCATTTGAGGTTCAGACTGACAAAGCAAGAATTTTGAAGGTGTCACTTTAGGCTCTGGGCAATTGTGGCAGCACTATTTTCATTTAGTCAGTTAACGGAGAAAATGATCCACAGATTAAACCATAATGAAATATGTTATTAATTGCAGTCTGATACACAATAATTCAACTTCAACCAACTACAGCAGTAAAATTCTACATGTACATTAATGCTTGAGATAATGATCTCAAATAGCACAGCCTCTTAACCAATCAGACAGCTGCAGGTCAAGTCCTCACCAAGACCAAAAAAGTGGATCACATCACTCCAGTTTTGAGGTCTTTACACTGGCTTCCTGTCTGTCAAAGAACTGATTTTAAATACTACTGCTGGTTTATAAAGCACTGAATGGTTTAGGGCTGGTTATGAACCATCCAGGACTCTCAGGTCATCTGGGACAGGTCTGCTTTCTGTCCCCAGAGTCAAAACTAAAAATGGAGAAGCAGCATTCAGTTTTTATGCAACAGATCTGCTAAAGTTCTTTTAAATCAAGACTGAACACTTTTTTATAACTGCTTTTTATTAAATAAAATATATGGCTGTAGATTGATAACTTACACTGCACTGTAACTTCTACTGTCCTGTTTTTAGTTTCTAGTTAACTCTTTTAAAATTTGTTTTGTAAAGCACTTGGTATTGCCTTTTTGTTTAAATGTGCTAGACAAAAATTTGCCTTGCCCAATAATAGTATAATCACATGGGATATTTTTCATTCAGCTTTGAGAACCTTTACTTTTAATACTTAAAGTATATATTTTCCTGATTTATTTTAAATGCAGTACTTTTACTTGTAATGTAGTTTTTTTAACAATGGACATATGTGATGAAATACACAATAAATGAAACACACAAATTGATCTCAAATAAGAAATACAGAAAACTCTATGGAAGTTTGTTTAGCATGTGTAAAAAGATGTCTCTGTTGAAACTGGCAGATAACCCTTTTGGTGTTGGAGCAAGAGATTTCTGTCTGACAAGAATCAGATGTCTAGCTAAAGGATTTTCAAACACGATAACATTTTTCATATTATTTAATTAAAAGTGATAAAAATGGCTAATTGGGCCCAATTTGGACATTTTCACTTGGGGTGTACTCACTTTTGTGGCCAGCGGTTCAGACAATAGCTTTGTAACGTGTTATTTGGAGGGGACAGCAAATTTACACTGTTATACAAAGCTGTACACTCTCTACTTTACATTGTAGCAAAGTGTCTTTTCTTCAGTGTTGTCACATGAAAAGATATAATCAAATATTTACAAAAATGTGAGGAGTGTACTCACTTTTATGATATACTGTATATATATAAAATATACTGTAGAAGAGGAGAAATATATAATATGAAATAGTTCCTTACCTCTTGCAGTTTAATATATACACTGCGAATGCCTTACAGACCTTCTGAATGTTTTCCCCCTCAGATATATTCAAAAATTGCATATTACGCATTAGTTGGGTTGGAAATTGAGTTGGGTATAAAGGATTATTCTAACTACGGAGAAACCACACTCCCTGATATTTTGGGTAACCTGTTTCACTGAATTTAATCTCTTATCTGTGATTGTGAAATTATTCAGTGAGAGAGGATTATGAAGTTTAATCTTAACAGGGATTTTCATGGTGAAATACAATTTTTCCCTTCCATATTTCATCAATATAAAATGATTGGAGAAAGGATTTTGCCACCTCTGAATGAGACAGGTTTGACTGTAGATCTTCAACATCCCTTCAAAACACAACAACCCACACGTAGGAATCACTTCCCTTCAACTGTTAGTATTGCTGTGATTATTTCCTGCTCTGTTGCTTTCATCAGCTGTGCGCTAAGCCTAATCAGTCTAAGTGAACATGAATCCATTTCTGAGAAAGCTACACATGACTATTCATTTGGTTTATTATGAGGTAAGACTTTAAGCTATCATTGGGCTGTTTTTTTACGTCTTCCTTGACACTGATTGAACAACAGATTCATAGCACAGCCTCTATTATGTTGCTCAATATCTAACAGCAAGAATGCAGATTTTAACTAGGAATTTTCTATTATATGTTCAGTAATAGAAAAGGGAAGCCTTTCCATAGCAGCAACTGAAATGTTCCCAATGGCTGATTTGTTTTTAAGCCTTCAACAGCACATATAACAACATACCATCTTTTTTTTATACGTAAGAGTGGACTTTGTAAATCTTACCTTTACAGCCCATAAAACTCATGACACTCTGTACCACATAAACTATTGGTTGTTCCAGTCAAACAAAGATGTTTGATTTGATGTTTTAGCCATTAAATGGATTTGGAAAGCACATCCAATAACAAGAGTTTATAAAGGTTTTATATCAAAGTTATTATTTGAGTTACTGATTTGGCTGATTTGTTATTTAACTAAAATGCCAGAGGTCAAAATCAATGTTGTCCTTTTTCTTTTATCACTGTTATCATATTCCTTTTTCAGAAGCTCCACAATAATACCACAATAATACCAATCCACCCAATACCAAATAACAATCCACCCAACAATCAATCCACCACCCCAGAGCATCATAAATCATGAATGTATCATGGGTTGTTGAGGCTGAATGTTAAAATCCTGTTGGTCAAAGACTCATCAGAGCTGCATCGCTGATATCCATATCTACAGGTGACACCCGCAGGTTTGTTTCCTTGGGGAACGGTGAGATTTTTTTCCACAACTGCTAACACCATCCCCCCTGAGGAGCACCACAGTGGCTCTTTACGATGTTGAAAGATAGCCTTTGTGTATCTGGGGAGTATGCAAGATGACTACACTTCAGACTGTCCGTGGTTGTATCTCCTGATCATAGCTTCCAGTATCAGATAACCAGGCTGCTGAAACTCCCAGTAGAGGCAGATTTTTGCTAAAGTCACCTGGTCGGGACTTATCTCAGCTGGACCTGAGAATTTCTGGCCTTAATCTGATGCCAGGATCAGCACGGGCGCATAATCTCAGAGCCATTCTCAACGCAGAGTCAAAGAAACGTTTCTAAAGAGCCCCTGGAGGAGATTCAGCAGGGAGAAATCCAGCTCCTGAGAAGAAGGTGTTGAATTTGATTCAGCAGTGTAAGACTGTAAGATACACTTGTTTCATATTAAATTGTTCCAAGAACTATAGATACTGAAAGACAGGAGAAAGATAGAAGGCAAGAGAAGGGGTGTCATACTGAGATGAGAAGGGTGCTGGGTTTGTTAAACAAGCTTTTTTAAGCAGACGTCCTCCAATCTCTATCCGGATTTTGTCTGTAATCCTTTTAGTCTTTCAATTTAGTGCTTCAATCCCATTTTCACTGAGGTAAACTATGTGGCCAGCCTCAATCTCCCCTTTGTGGCTTGTTACACCCACCCCTGTCATGTTCTCACACTGATGGATGCATGAGAAACTTGATATGAGTTGCATAGAAATGTCCCCAAAATCAGTCAATGCTGGAAACAATATGACAAGATATGTACATTACCTTGTCGATTTTACTCATATGTCTACAATGCCCCATAACAACAGCACAATCTGTGTGTAGACTGAGGAAATATTACTTAGGAGGCTCAACGTTGATAACAGGTGAGAGACGGGTCACATACAGGTCACGCTTGGGGTCTCTGACAGATCCAGAAGTAGAGGCAAACTCTGTCTCCCTTGCAGTAGTTCTTGATGATGTTGCTCTCTCTGTCAGTAAACCAGACAGTTGCGCTGAAAACAATGGATGTTACCTAGGAGGCAAGGCAAAAAGATATGAGATGTTTATTTTTAGACTGATGGTCTAAACTTAGAATGCAATACCTGTGACCTCCAGACCCCAACGTGACTTAAGTAATGCAGTTGAGTTTAGCTTCTAGTAGAGTGGCTAACGCATATTTAGGCCAGTAAATATTGACCTTGTATGGCATAGCAAGGGAATAAATATTGTGGCCCAAGAGTGATTCTTCAGATTTTGAAGTTGGCTAGGCATTGTATTTTCATTCTGTATGCTGATGCTATGACCTCCCCAGGCTGGGCTTCAATAAACAATGCTTTGTAAGACATCCTGAGTTTTCCTGAGAGTTGAGCTGCTCCAAGAATTTTGATAACATAGACCTTTAAAAAAACATTTTAGTAGGAAAAGAACAAGTGTAAATAAGATGATTAAGTTTCCATTCAATTTAGATGTGATAGTGGGTCTGGAGCACAATACAGTACCAGGGCAGCAAAACGTTATGTTGGTAAGTGTACTGTAACTGTTGTATCTTTACAAAAGCTCATTGACAACATGCGATTTATCTACAATAACAACAATTACAGAAGAATTAAAGCATGACTAAACTTAGAGTACATACTTACAAGACTTCCAGGATGTTGCCAGTATTGTGATCTTTGTTTAAAGAAAAAGTTCAACATTTGGGTAAAGATGCTTATTCGCTTGTTTTTTTTGTTTGTTTGTTTCATTTTTACAGCGAGTTGGATGAGAATATTTATAGCACTTTAATGTCAGTGCAGTTAATATGACGCTACCTCCAGAGCAATGAAATAGTCCGATAACCCCCCACAAAAACATTTTGTACAGATAAAAAAAAAAAACAAGATATAAAGTGGGCTGCGCCGTTCTGCAGTGGTTAGCACTGTCGCCTCACAGCAAGAAGGACTAAATTGTCCTTGGGTGTGCATGGTTGTTTGTCTATGTGTGGCCCTGCGATGGGCTGGCGACCTGTCCAGGGTGTACCCCGCCTTTCGCCCAATGTCAGCTGGGATAGGCTCCAGACCCCCGCGACCCTGTGCGCAGGATAAGCAGTTGACGATGGATGGATGAAAGATATAAGATGTTCATAAGTGAGAGCCAGAGGATTTTTTTTTTCAAATAATAAATTTTTGCTGTTCCTCTGACCTTTATTAAACCCAGTACTATATATAAAGGTACTGAAATTGTGCCCTTTCTCTTTGCTACAAACTGGCACATTTGAAGAAAATGACAAAATACTGTTATTACACCAAATGGCAAAAAGTCTTTCATAAACAAAAGAATGTATAGCACTGTATGCTGTCATACATAATGATGTTGGGGTCAGTTAGACAAACTGTTGTCAAACTCCGTTATCTGAAAGCCAAATAGACTGCTGAAGCTCTGAAGGGATGAGTAAAAAGTACTGTAAACACCAATCAAGTTCAAAATGCTAATGAGCAATGCTCATAAAATTAGGTCAGAAAGTCATGAAGTATGAAGCTGGTAAAAAGACATTAAGTATTTTTTTATTGTCAAATGAGGCCTATGGTCTAGAGCACCTCAAATGTTATTGGTAAAATAGATAAGTAGTATACAAACATAATTTCAACAAGCCTGTAATCATGCACGCAGTGCCTGTTTTTTAACATGTAGCAGACACGCACAAACGCTTGGTTTTAGTTTGCAGAAAAGCCAAGGTGAACAAGGTCAACACACTCACTTCCTGAATACTGGAGGAGCAAGGCACTGTGGTAAAGGTGCAGTTAGCAATTTGAATTATACCCAAAGTGGTTGTAATATTAATAAATACAGACCCCTAGCTCATTCTGGACGCCCACCTAAGTAGGTGGGAAATGTTCCTTTACAGCCTGTGTGCGCATCCAACATTCCCCAGAAATGGATATCTAGTGGCATCCTGCTTATCACTGTTGATTAATTAGAAATAATCTCTCAAGCAATAACTTATGAATTAAATAGTGTTTAGATGCCTGAGGGTCTCCCAGCAATACTAAGACAACATGTTACTGATGAGAAGGGAAACCTGAGGACAGCAGCATCAATGCCAGTCACATTTATCCACTGGTGCCTTCTGATGTGGTGCAAAAGAAGTGTTGTAAAGTCACGTTGGCTTTCAGTAATCACCTCACCAACTGCTGCTTTTTCTCTCTGAATGTTCCTACTGGAACTCAGTGGGAGTTGGACCGAACTCGCTGGGTGATGGTGGGAGATATACAGCTTCAGTGACAGCTTTGTAATGGAAAATAATAGGGGATTTAAATCGCTCACATCTATTCAGCTTGAGCAGCAATCACATTCGTTTTTGCTCTCTTCATGCCATTTCCAATGGGGCAAATGGAAGCTTTGCTGGTTGCGGCCTGATATTCAGACTGAAGTAAAGTGCAGGTGATGAAGGTGGTTTTCAGCTGAATGCTGTGAGGTATACTTATGTGTACAAAAGAGGGTTGTATTAAATGCATCAGGGTTTCGCATTTCCATTCCATTTCTTGATTTTAAATTGTTGCCTTGATATGTCAGCTTTTTCCAAATTAATTTTAGCAAAGTTTGCAGATATCCTTTGCCTTAAGTTTGATATAAAGTAGTGCCATGCTGCAATATTTTTTCTCCAGTTAGCTTTGCATTACTATTAAATATAGGCAAATGGTCCAGACGATAACATAATTAAAAACAGTTAAACCCTATTTTGTACTAGTAAGCGTCACACTATTTAATTGTAGAGCATCAGCTTGTAAAGTAAATTTCATCCAATATTTTGTGAACATCTTGGACAGGTAGGGCAGGTATTAAGCAGGAGTTGTTATGGTACTTTACACTGTTGCGTTTTAAACTAAATATAGAAAAGGACTCAACATTAAAGAGGACGTGTTATCAAATCCTGCCATACTCACTAACTTAGCTCATAGAGAACATGGCTCGCTGCTCTGATATTTCTTTCCTTTTTATCTATTTTTTATTCTTTTTTATTTGTGTTGCTTATTTCCTCATACAGTGTATCGGGAGAGGCTAAACAGAGATCCACAGAGAGACATTTTCTATATTAATTACTTTCTTTCTTGTATGCACTAATAATGATGACTTTGCCTTCACTTCAGATATATTTATGTTTGGTTGAGTTTGGTTTTCTATAATGCCACCAAAAAGCTATTAAAAGTGAGCTGCAGAAACGACAAAGCAAGAGGAAAAAAATGTGAGTTTTGCTCCAAGTAGAAGATTAACAGTGAATGAGAAAGAGAAAATTGATGATAGGACACGACAGATTGCTGAAATGGACAGGAACATATATAAAAAGAGGGGAAGCTACAAATTATAATGGAAGAAAAGAGACAGGTTTTATTAAATTAATTTGGACAGGAATAGTGTGCGCAGGTTTCTGTGACAGCTGATGAGCCTGCTGCTATAGATAGCCGAATTGGTAGGGAACCAGTCTGCAGTGAAGCCCCCCCTCCTCCACAAGCAGGCCTTAACACTGGCATTAAGCTGCTGTCAGCTCACACTCACACATAAGAGGAACATTCTCAGAGGTCAAACGCCAGGCTGTATCGCCTGTCAGACACCAACAGGGGTGCATCACAATGACATGAGGAGAGAAAAGAGCAGGTAATCTGATGAGGGACAAAGATAACTAACTACCACATGACAAAAGTCAACAATCAATCCACATTTGAGCATGCATTTGTTCTATTGGATCTACTGGATCTGAATTGGTAATTTGCCCATAAGAAAATTATTATTGTATCTGTACATTTTTGAAAAAAGTAATATTTTGAAGATATCTAAATGATCTAATGACATTTTGGAAATCTCAAGCTGACAAAGCCACATTTACCTGTATGGTTTTAGTCCTCAAAGGAAAAGCCACGATAACTGACGTGTCAGTCAAATAACTGGTTTCTTTTATCTCTACATGTGGTGTTGTTTAATAAAAGGCATCAAGCCAACATGTATGATGTGCTTCTTATTTCTTATTTTTATCTTATTCTACAGTAGGACTCAATCATGTTCCACATGCTGAAAATATCATTGCACAAAAGGGCCAGCAGCCATCTCCAACTGTGACAAAAAGAGTAAAGGTTAAAGTGTTAGTCCTCCATCCACCGTGCCCGAATGGTAGAGTATCTTGTTTATTCCCTGCTGGTATTCACAGAGAATTCAAAGCCTCTCGTATATCAGATAATTTGCCCTTTTCTCTTCCCCTGCCATTTGGCCCCATCATTCTTGGCTGTCTTATCTCTGGCAGGAAGGACCAGCACCCTCTCCCTCCATCTTACAACTTCCATCTTCCTGCTCTGACCTCCAGACAGATCTGCCATCAGTTCAAAGGCATAAAGTATGTGCATAATTCCATAGTTTTCCCAACAGAAAAGTGGACAAGGTGTTCAGTTATTGGTAGGTTCAAACAAATTGTTGAAAATGATTATTGTCTAGACTCTAGAGCTGCAATTGATCAAGTTTAGGAAATAAATGTGTTAATATATAGTGTTAATATATATCTTATAATATATAATAATGTTTAATTGTGGAAAGTATTACAAAAGTTAGAATTCACAAAATAACACATTTAAAAAGACTGTAGATGCTGACTGTCGTTCATATTAGAGTAACAATCAGCACTTTAATAAGGGTCTTCAAAAAAAGAACAAGCTACAAAATGTCAAATTATCTATGAGATACCAAAGTTATATAAAAAAAATCTCCCTGAGGGGCGCAGTGTTTGTGCCAAATTTAATGGTAATCTATGCAAAAGTTGTCAAGAGATTTCACTCAAAATCACAAATGTCAGTCTCATTGTGATGCTAGAGAAAATGTCTGGGTATAATAATAACAATAACAACAATAACAACAACAATAACAATAATAACAATAATAATACAGTATATTTTAAAAAGAGAACAAAATAAACTATATATAATAATAAACACCACAAAGAGAGTAAAATTAAAATGACATGTAAGAGAAGTTCGGCACGATGGCTCCCCAGCAGAAAGGCTCTCTGGTAGAAATCCAGAGCATAAAACATCAATGAAATCAACGAAAAGCCATTATAAAAAAGTGAGACTTGAAAACAAGATAGTTTTCAGCACTGATCTCATCAGACTGGTCATCCCACAGTCTTGGAGCCCTAACTGCAAAAGGCTCACCTTTTGATATATATCAACAGAGTTATTAAGAATCATCCTCTAGGCATCATGAAAGTCTGCACCATATTCCCCAGCAATCCATCCAATAGTTTTTCCAGTTGTGGTGGAGCAAGCGACCAACAGACTGATACTGCCATAGAGCCACGCTGCTAGCGTGAATAAAAATGCAATGCTGCCTTCACTGAGCAACAGATTAATGTTATATACTGTTGTACTGTTGTGCTCTTAAAGCTTAAAAAGTATGGTGGTCCGAGACACTGTGTTATGTGTTATCAGGAGTCTTGTGTGTCTTCAGTGTAGATACTCTTATCATCTTACCTCTTCAGAGAGTCCAGGAAGCATGGAGATGTGGATAACTAGCTCTTGCTGAACACTAAAAAGGTGATTAAATCAGGTCAGGCCAGGTGAGACTTTTTCAGGCAAGTTGGAGTTGGGAGCATGATCTGCAAAAGGATCAGCTTTGACATCCTGCTGTCACACTACAGCAGGCAGAGAGAAAGCACCCGAAGGCTGTAGGAGTATTCAGTTTTTATCGAGGCCACAGTTATAGTCAAACCTGCTACATGCCTTTAACTGTGGCATATAGCTACTGTACTTTTAAAATTACAGTTACTACAAACTGCGTGGACCCCTCCATACTGAGAAGGTACAGGCCTGTAGAGTTGACTGCACTGACTTGGAACGTAACCTTCAGGGGTGAAGCGCTTTGTTTAACTGGATCACTGTTGTAGTGAGTACCTACGCCTGCATGCATTCTATGCCAATATACAGTGAATATGTTTGGAAGAGGTAGGAATTTAATTTACATTCTCCATTAACATTAAAATGCATTTAAAAATTAGTTCAGTTTTACACTAAGCTGTGAGGGCCATGCCTTGGCCTTTTGTCACTTAACTTCCCTTGATGTCATCCCAGTCCTGGCGTGGTTTGTTTATGCTCACGAAAAAAAATGAAGACGTTTGGGACAGAGTATTTATTCTAGTCCTCAGAGTTTGTTTATGATTGACAGGGCCCCAGTTCTGTGTGGACCTGTTCACTATCTTCATATTTCATGAAGATAAGAAAGTGGATGAATTATCTATTTTCAGCAGAGATGGGTAACAAGTTATGTTATTGTATTACATCATTTTTCTAAATTAAGTTATTTGTTTTATGCATTCAAGCACATTCTGTTAAGAGACCGGTGGTCAGCTGGTCTGCAGGATCTCTGTTATCCTATGCCATGTCTTCACACCACAGCTGTGAATTTAACTAATCATCCTCATTTGTGTAGCCTCATAAAGGCCGACATTAAAAGTCGGTAAAAGTTGAGACCAAATTATGCACACGAAAAAAAGAGACAAGCTACTTTTACTTCATGTGGACATGACTGAAATGTTTCAACCCCAGATGGTTTTCCTCAGGCAAAAGTGAAGAAGTGAACACACCTGTATTTAATAAACCACAATGAAGCATCACAGCATTATCTCCTAATTAGCCTAAATGAGTCATCTGACATATTGTCAATTAGAGACTGATTTGGCCACTTCCCGAATCTTATTGTCTTCATGTGATTAGACAGATCTGGATGTGGCTGTCTGTGACGGGAACTGGGACATGAGACATCTACACTGGAATGATCAAAGTGTAAGGACACATTGTGGTGGTAGCAGAAATCAAAGAGGGATATGGCCTATTATGCACATGATCTGATTTATTTGCTAATTCCATTATCCACATTTGGTGGGCATCGGAAGCTAGAAGTGTGCCAGTGTTACTCAAGTTTCTTTCAGTTAATACTTTAGGATCAAGTTATTTTGATGACTTCTTTGACTTCTACTTGAGTACTTGTTTTTGCAAAGTAACAGTACTTTTGGCCACTCTACCCACCTCTGCTTTTCAACAGTATCTTTTTGTTACTGTGACAGAGAACTCGTGTTGTCCTTACCAGAAGAGAGCAGATGATTTACTGTTGCATATTATACATCATGAAGCAGCCAGTCCAGTGGTAGACTGAAATGGTGTATTTTATACTGAACATATTACCTGCAGGACAGGCAGGATATCGGTTGAATCACACTTTCTCCAAACGTCCAGCTGTATAAATCAGTTGTACTTCTCATTATAAAATACCCGAGGGCCCTGGTGCAAGCAATACTGTATGCTGATTTCATAGTTGACATTTTGTTGAAGTTCTGAACATTAGCTTTTTACGGTCTATTGCATTTCCTGCTGCTATTGTGTGAATCTTGATTTGTCCCTTAAAAATATTTAACCCTGCAAATATTTAAGTGTGTACCTTTCCATTAGCTTGCCATTAAGCAATCACACATTGCCTTAAACAAATAAATCACTGTTGTTTGCTAATGAATCTATTAGAATGCAGCAGTAAACCCAGTAACACCCCAGGCCATGTGGAAGTTAGAATGGATGATTTGTACCTCGTCTGAGTTTGTACTGTACTAGCGAGGGAGCCACACCAGCAATGCTCTGCCTTCAATATAATTAAGGGATAATGGTACAACAGTAATGTCTTACAAGCCAATAATGGATGCCTTCGGTCGATAAGAATTGATCTGAGAGTCACCTCACTAATGACTGAGGCTAAACCTTAAGGTACTTTTGTCTTAGAAAGTCAAGGCAGCAGACTGTTGTCAAAATGAAAACCATGTTAATATACTGTAGATTGTCAGGATGTCCAGCTTGTACGGTAAATCATACATATTTTACCTGTTCACTTTCAGCTAAAGGATCAATTCACCCATTTTACACACGCACGCACACGCGCACACACACACACACACACACACACACACACACACACACACACACACACACACACACACACACACACACACACACACACACACACACACACAAATGTGAAATGTCTCTTTGATTTCTTCTACCACCATAGTACAACTGAGGGAAATGGCATTTCTCTTCTGGTGCTCAAGGCATTAAAATAATATTTTGGGGGGAAGTGATCCTATCAAGTAGTGTGTTAAAAATTTGGGGAAATAAAGGCTGAAACCGTTTGCATGGTAAATGAAGCCACAATAAGCAGCTTGTTAGCTTAACTTAGCTTAAAGACTAGAAACACAGCTTGACTCTGTTCAAATGTAACAAAATCTACCTACCAGTGCCTCTAAATCTCACAGATTAACACAGTGTGATATATTTGACGTCAAAAAAATCAGATGGTTTCCTATAGCTTTATATTTAGCTTGAGACACATGAGAGTGGCATCAGTCTTCTCATCTAACTCTCGGTAAGCAAGTGAGTAAGTGTATTTCTGAAAATGTCAAACCTTTTCTTTAATGTTTACATTGCAGTGTAGAAACATCCTCTATAGGAAGAATGCTTCACTTAGCAGGACTAGTCATTTATGTCTGCCAATAGGCAACATAAAAAAATGGAAATATATAACTCTCACAAAAGTTAACTTTGTTTCAACAGGTACAACTCAGCTGCTTAACAGAGAGTTAGTCTCTAAAATGTCTAAGCTCATTGTGTATGCATTAGTAAACAGGTTTATTGTGTGGATAGTCTGCATTATGTATAATTTCTAAAGGTTATCAATGTGTTAATTAGTACACCATCTCAACTTCTCCCAGTGAAACACATGCTGTAAATTCTTGCAACGTGATATCTAATATAACCATTCAACCACAGATGACAATTATGCCAGGAGCAGGACTGCTACTAACTTGATTTGCATACAAATACACAATGTGATTTTTGGCAGTGGCAACCAAGAGGAACCATCATTTAATGATTGCAGTTTGACATATTGTGTGTTTCTGCACAACTCACTAATCCTCAGCATTGTAATTGTTGGAGGCACACAGGGTTGTCAGAGCATGGAAAGGCCCTGATTAGCTCTCACCTTACACCAGTCAGCTCTGTTCACATGCATTTCACAGCGCTTTTAGTATTGCCTTCTCATTAGTTACACAGGAGACCTGAGGTGCCATCGCTCTATTTAAGCTGGTTATTTAACTCTGGGAATGAGCCTCCTCTCCTTCATCGCAACGCCATGGCTGCTCTCAAACATAAACGGAGAGCTTGTGAAAGTAGACTAATTCACTGAGCAGGCTGAACACTCGATCAAGTAAACACAACTTATTAACATTACTAACATTAACTGCCTCATTTTAAATAAAAATGCTATCAGGATAGATAAAATGGCTTGCTGAAAACTCACTTGAATTAAACCTTTTGTTGGCTTTACAAAAAGAGCAACGGAGAGTCACAAAATTAACAGTAACAGGGCGGGAAACTGTCATGTACTTGAGCTTTTCACAACAAATTTTGGATGATATGAATACATACATATATCAATCATAAAAATTATAATCCATCCATCCATTGTCAACCGCTTATCCTGCGTACAGGGTCGCGGGAGGGCTGGAGCCTATCCCAGCTGACATTGGGCGAAAGGCGGGGTTCACCCTGGACAGGTCGCCAGCCCATCGCAGGGCCACACATAGACGCACAACCACATCCACACCTGCAAACTCCACACAGAAAGGCGGGGGCAACCAGGGTTTAAACCTACGACCTTCTTGCTGTGAGGCAACAGTGCTAACCACTGTACCACTGGGCCGCCACAAAAATTATAATGATATAGATAATTAGTTCTGCAAGGAACTAGTTACGTCCAGATCATTAAAACATCATTAAAAAAATTAAACTCTACAAAATCAGGATTTTCTTGAGCTTTCACATGACATGAAAATGTGGATATTCATATATCCATTTATTTCTCAACACCTTAGGGACTTATAACCCATTTTGGCAGAGAAGATGAACATCAACAATTTTGTGACAAATGAACAAACACCATCTGCTGATGAAGATCATGTAACATGATCCAAAGCTCTAGAACACCTATTAAATGGATTTTGCGGTGAGATTGTTTTCATTATTGTCTTCTCATGGGTGACAGGTTTTACAGTAAAACTATCTTTGTCCCATCTACTCTACTGTCCACTAGCAGTTGTCAGAATTAATAGTTTAAATAGCTGTAAAACACACTAGAAATTAAAAATGCTACTGCTGACATTTCAGACTTGTGGCTGCTACAGCAAAGGTCTTTTATGACTCACCACAGGATCATTGGTACTGTGAGCCTCATCCATGATGAGTGTAGGACTGCTCCTGACTCTCTCAAAGTGTCACTGCTTGTCAGCCTAAATGGTCAGGAAATGTAAGGCCGCTGATAGAGGCCTGAGAACATTTCCTCTGAATGGTCACATTAACGCAGTGAACCCACTGACGCATATTAAAGCAGGCAGTGGAACTGTATCCCATCCTTTGTAGTTATTGGTGAAAGGGCAGCCATCTCTGTCTTCTCAATGTCTTTATCCACATGAAATAATAATGTCACTACTGCGGCACATAAAATAGAAATATCCAGAGGGTGCAGGCTGAGTTGTCACATGGCTAAGCAACTCTAACTATTCTACTCACAACACAGAACAACAGGGAAAAGAGACACTGGCTACTCATGGGGTATAGATTCACAAGATGTAAATTTCATGAAAACAATTCTGCTTAGGGCATTTTTATTGTTTTTGGATTCAGTGATAGACTGTAAATCATATGACTATGAAATAATCTTGGTGTCAGCAAATTTCCAGCCATTAAAAGGCCTTTGACTGTTCAATAATAGATAAGGCTTAATGGCTTCTTTGCTGCTGCTTCTGGCTGTGTTTGACATGTAGTGAGATAATGAATGTAAAAAAGTGCTAGAGACATGGGTCACATGGTTAACATCCTATTTTGGTCCTGGAAATTTCCCCTTGTTTAATGCTATCCTCTGACTACCACCTGCCTGTGTCATGTCACCTATTTCTGAAGCTCTCTGTGATGTGGTCAGTGTACAAGCAATCAGTGCATATCTATCAATAGAGTGAGCACTCACTGACAATTTCCCTCTATATGAAGCGTAACAGCTTGTGTTCCTATATTCATTTTATCCACGTATGATCTGCTTCTAAACACGTGTCAACGTTACAACAAGTAATAGCATAGGGAATTTTCCTTTCAGCTTGAAGCTCTTTTTTTCCTTAAGATTAAACAATAAGACTTTGGCAGCAGATATCAGTTGTGAAACCATGAAAAGTGTATGTTTTATCACTACAAATTGGCCCATGATTGCCAGTTGTCTGGGCCAGTTTAAAAGGAGTCAACAATGTTGGGCACAGACTCAGACAAGACCGGTACTGAGCACAACATTTCTGCAGCCCATATAGTGTATCTGCTCCTGTAAGAGTGCAGGAACACACATTCTGATTTACTGTAAATACTAGGCTTGGGCGGTATCAAGGTATTACGGTATACCAGGGTCCACTGTATTCACTCTGCCTCTCTCTCTCTCTCCCTCAACCACACATTCACTGCGCACACAGCAACTCAATGGCGACTACAAGCGGTGAATATAACATTGGAGGACTAGCAACAATGAAAAATGCCTCTGCCATTGTTTGGGAGTATATTAGGTTTAGTACAGATGATAAAGGTGAGCCAGCCAACACGAATGAAGCTGTGTGCACATCATCTCCGTTCAGCCCACTGATGTGTCACTATCCGCTCTGTGTCATCTGGTTCTCCAGCAAGCACACGTATTTCTTATCTATTCATTATTCTATGGGCCACAAGTATTTAAACCCCACAAGACTTGTCTAAGAAGGCTAAATGTCAGGAAGGTATGAAGGTATGAAAAAATAAATACCGCCCAAGCCTAGTAAATATTTCACTCTCGCAAAGCCAAATAACAAGGTGACAGGTTTGCTTAGATGGTGAAGTGACAGCTGATTCCTGTAACTGTAACTCCACATCATCCTACAGCTTTTGCAAGCTGTCACTACCTGACCTGGATGTACGAGCATAGTTTATTTTCACCAATAGGCTTTATTCAAAGCAGACATTTTGACATGTCACAGGTGTTACTAATGGCATTAACAATGCTTTTTGATGATGAGGGAAACCGGAGTTAACCCACACAGAATGCGAACTCCACATAGAAAGACCAGGACGACCTTCTTGCTGTGAGGCCACAGTAATATCCAATGGACCACAGTGCCACCTGAAGTGGTGAGAGTGCATACTTCAGGACTTTGACACGGAAGACTTGGGTTCACATACTGAGTGCTGCAACAACTTATTCCGTTAAGAGATCTTGGCTTTGGGCAAATGTTAATAAAGTAAACAGGCTGTGTGTCGCTGCAGACCAGAATATCTCCCTAAAAAGTGCCACAGATGAAAAACAAAAGTGTAGCGAAGTTTAAAGGAGCTTCCGAGTGCTCTTTCTACAAGAGCTGCTGGAACTATACAAACACCATTTCTAGGAGAAAGGGTTACCCTTGTGACTGTGTCAATATACAGTATTTGTGTGGATATCCTTTCTTTAAAATACAGAGCGTATTGACACGTTTAACTGTATATAGGCATGTAAGTCAGTGAGGATATTTGCTAACTAAGGTCACTAAATTCTGCCCTCTGGTAGTTTTTGTTCTGTAGTGAGAGACAACATATTCACTAGGGCTGAAACAATTCATCGATTAAATCGATTAATAAAATGCATCGACACAAATCCTTGGCATCACCCATTCTCAAATAACAAACACCTTCCAAATGTACTTGGTTTGATCACATCTCAACTTACAGTATTTTCAACATGTCTTATTTCCAATGCAGCAATTGACACAAGTTCTTCGCTTGATTGATTTCACTGCCACTGCCTTCTGTCTGTGTGTACATGCGATAAGGCAGGTGGATGTTAAACATCACTGACATTAGTCAGATTGAGATTGAGGTGAGGCAGTATCTCTGTTAATGGGTCCGTCCCTCTGGGTCCGCTGTGCACTGAGGCAGAGAGATAGCCATGGACCCTCCCATCCTCCTGGAACACTGCTTCAAGAATTATTATTATCTAGGTTATTGATGAGCAACTTTCCTGACTGTCAGCTCATCCAGCATGACCATGGGTGCATTCTTCATTTCTTCACAGGGATCATTAAAACTTCATCAAATCTACTTTTTTGTAGTTTTGTGAGTTTGATTAATCATACACTGGAATTAACACATGAACAGCCACTGGCAGCAACACAAGAGCACGTGGTAAACAAAACATGTCTACTAAAACAGTACATAAAGCCATTCTTTCACTAAACCATGGGATTAACATTTTCTAGCTTTATCATTCAAAAGGTATTAGAGAGTGTTGGCAGTGTTAACAAACATCACAAACCTAATTTATTCAGCTCTGATTAGAAAAAAAGTGGAAACCCAAGCTATATGCTAAAACACAAATCCAGCTATTTCTCCCTTATTGTCCCAGTTTTCATACCATCATGACAGTTTAGTTCATAGCGTTTCGTAGCTCAAACTGCTGCTTTCCAGCCAGGGTACCCAATTTTCATACTTAAGTAAAGGTACAGATACCACATGAAAAATGTTTCTCAAGTAAAAGTAAAAGTCATCCAGTATAAACCTACTCAAGTAAAAGTACCTAATTTTTAAAATACTTAAGTAATCAGAAGTAAAAGTACTAGGCTACAGATCAAAATCTATTTATCTTACAAAACGTAATCCATCTTTTTAAATTCACTCAAAGCAGCTTTGAATACAGCATTATCAGTTATAGCGAATCACAATAAGGAAAACTGATTTGCAAGAAGACAAGTAAGATAAGTCTGCGTTATTGCTCTGTTGTGGTAGTATCCCCTTCAGACCGTTTGACAGACACAGAACCCCATTTGGGACTTTATGTTAAGAAGAACCAAAATTAACTGAAACACTTCTCAGTTCAAATTCTCACCAAAAACCTACACATATTAACTTCAGCACCTCTCATAAAGTGCAGCTAACAGTCTGTGGGACCTGCTAAACACATCTGGACTGGGTCTGTGCTGGGACTGGCTGGGCTGGATGTGGATCAGCTGTGCTTGTACTGGCTGATGATCCAGCATCTACTCTACTGACAAACTTCAGCTACCCCCTGTAAATTATAGATATGTTCTATATATTATATATTGTCAGCTGCATCAGGCCCATTCAAATACTCCTCCAGGTTCCCTTCAATACATTTACAAATATAAAATACTATTTATAAAAAGACTGGGCCGAATATGTGATGCTTATTATTTACTGAGATGTGCATCCATATTGCCGAGTCTGTGCAGCTATTCAATATTTTAATAGTCAACGTGAATTTACTGCTTCCTATCTTGCATTATTCCAGAGTTGTAACTAAACTTCACTGTCTTGTTTTAAAATCATGTATGAGGAGTGCCCTCACATCCTGTCTGGACTGGTCCCACAGATGTTTCTTGCTGGAATGCGCAAGTTTAATCACGTGCCCTACCGTATGTTTCCCTCAACATTGTTCAGTCACAGTCTGACAAGCAACCAAGAAATAGAGAGACAAGAGCTGCGCTGCTCAGCTGGTTATCAGGAAGGACATAAAGTCACAGTAGCTGCACATTAACATGAGGCTACATTTTATCCGCTGACCTCAAACTTTGAGAGAAGAGAACACATGTTTACCTGACTTCACTTGACTTTTTTCTTTACTCGTTCCCAGAAGGACAGTCCCTCTTCATCCCCTCATCATAGTTGTAAACACTCGTTTTCACCTTTGACATGTGAGTGAAGCGGCCTGTCCAGCTCTGCCGAGAGTTACCTGATTTCTATCACTGCGTATGCCGCATCAGCTGGGCGAAGTTGATTCGAGCAAAGTCGGTTTTTATCAGTTTCACAGTTGTTTTTCAATGCTGCTCCACTTAGGTGTGCTAAATAAGCGATTAATAACAATGATGTCATGTTTTGTGGTTTGTAAAAGCACTGAATACTTCTCTTATAAATGCATGTGCAAAACAGTAACGTTAGTTCAAAAGTCGAGACACTTGCTTAATTGTTTGTTTTTATCTCAGTCAGTGGCGTTAAAAAACTTTATGTGCTTCCTAAAAATCATCATCATTGACACTGTTATGAATAACTTTACGTGATTAGTTTAAAAAGTTGGGGGAGACTTGTTTTGTTTTTTCTATTTCAGCCAGTTAGGTTAAGAAATGTTATGTACTGTAAAAATCATACTCATTGATTATGTATACGGGATCAGTTAAAATGATCAGGAGAGACCTTTGTTTGTTTTTTTTAATAGCCTTTACCCATAGCCTATGATACAGCCTCTCAGACCAGAGAATGCTGCATCATGTGTTTTCAGTTCATCTGGTTGTTGAAGTGGATTCATATCTAAAATACACTGCTGAACAGGTTTCCCATCACTTTTAAGGATGGGGTGCGGTGGTTGAAAGTCACTGTAACGGAACAAGTAACGTGACTATTTCTTTAATACCCAGTAATGAGCAAAGTAATGTTATTACTTTTTAAATGCGCGCGCATCTCGGTGATGACGTTGCACAGAAACCGATAGAAGACATGTTGCTTTTCTTATCTAAGCATGTGCATAAAGTTGCTCATCAATGTCACTTTTCGTAAATCAACCAATCACAGCCTGGACGGGGCGGGACATTGAAAAAAGGTCGAAGTGGTGCTACAGCAAACTTTAGAAATGTTGAACTGGTTCTGCATGAACGGCTATGATGATTGACAAGTTAGTACTTTAACAAATTAATAACAAGTTAGGATTCACCCATCAAAGACTAAGACCATTTTTCTTGCACAAAAAGATTTAATAAATGAGAACAATATACCACAATGAAACTGCTGTAACTGGAATTAATATTATTGGATGCTTGTGTTAAGCTGTATAGGATACTACTATCTGAAATTATAATGACTACACTAACATTAGCCCTAATCAAACCTTAATAAGACAAAAAATGTTTTATTTGTGAATGAGTTGAATTGTTGAATCTCAACTAATAAACTGAAATATTTCAAACAGGCATAGACATTAGACAAATACTATTTAGACATATACTATATACATTTGTATTATACTAACATTAAACATTTTATTTAATGTCATAATATTGTATTAATACACTAATTTTTAATAGTTACTCCTCCAGGTCGATAGTGCCTCTGCATCAGACAGATGTAGCTTAAGCCAGAGCCAGGTGTACATCTGCCTCCTGCCTCCACTGTCCTCTTTGTTTGGAAACCAAAATATGGTCACCCTATGTTAGCATGCTGACCTTTAGCTCAAAGCACTACTGTGCCCATGTAAAGCCTCACAGAGCATGCCTGTAGACTCTCCTTCTTGTTTTCTTTACTTCCCTTTAGTCTTTGTTATGCTGACATTCTATTGACAAACAGGCTACTATAGAAAGAAAAGGAAGATATGTTAGTCATAATAATCCATAAAACAATTAGCGGTGTAATCATATGATTACAATCCATGTAATACCATGTTTTTTTGTCTGTTATAACAGGCTTTCTAGTTACCTTTAATTACTGCTTAGTTACCAGAATGGCATTTAGCCATCTACCATTTACCCAAACACCCAATTCATGCTGCACACATTCTCAATCATAATGCTTCATCAGTTAGCTATACTTATACATACTCTACATCTATACTTACATCTATACCACTAATATGGTGGCAATCACAACCTCTAATAGGGGAGATTATCCCCAGTCCTGATGTAGAAAGAAGGAACATTGAAAATCCATAGATCTGCATCGTTAGCACTTGTTTTAGGCACAGGTCACCGGTGGGAGGTGGGAGGAAATGTGGAAATAAGTGGAGCAAAGTAAGATATTTAAAATATTGGAAAGTAGGGAAAATTAAAAGCTTCGACCATTGCCAACTAGCTCGGTACACTGACAGTCTCTCTGGACGCTTCACCGACAGCTGAACACGTCTGATAAGAAGTGAGCCAAAAACAGCAACAGAAAGAGAGGTACCACGACTTAAAGAGAGAGGAGAGAGAAAGACAGAGGGAAAGAGGGGGAATGCTGTGGTGCATGATGCTGCTTATTTGATAGAACACAATTTAATTTAATATTAGCTTGAATAAGCATTCACACTACTGTTTCTGAACAAGAAGACTCTAATGCAATAATGTTCTTTTTATGCCCAGAGAAACATTTACATCCGAAATACGATTAAAAACATAGTTGGAGATGTCTTCTGAGTTTAATTAACTTAATTAAGTGGAAGATAAGTTCTCTGACCCCAGACTGTGGAGGAACTCCACAACATCAAAATATTGCATGCTTCATAGAGCAAAAGGAGGTGGAAGAAGATGGAGAGCATTACATACCACATTCTACCATCAAAAACAAATAATCATCTTAAATGATATTTTCCATTTGCAATTTTAGTATGTACATAGTGTCTTATGTTATAACGACTGTCTCTATTTTTAGCATAGAGTGCCTGCTCATTAAAGCATACAATCCCTGTACTCATATCGAATTCAGCCATCAGGGTTTTAACAGCGATCACATTAATCCACTCCTGCTTTCCCTGGTGACCTGTTAGCTACAGAATTAATTTCCAGATTTTAAAATTCATACATACCTAGTGCCCACTATAACAGAACTTTTAACCCCATATGACCAACAGTGCAGCATAAATACAGTAATGTGATACATGTCCTATTTCTAGTATTACATTTTCATTACTGTACAATGGAGGACAACAGAACTCTTTATGAATGCATATTTGTAGTTCACAAAATGCATTATTGTACTTTTATTCTGTCAGGTCTTTCAGAAGTCATGAAATAAACAACTTCCAGAATGTCGGCCCACGGGTCTCCAATGTGGCTGTGGAGATTAGAATGCAAATTAATTAGATTGTTCACTCCCAATCTTCACCTGAAAAATTCAGGTTTATAGAGGTCCGCTTCATCTCTAAACCAATGCCTATATAGCTGAACAAACATCATTTTAATTTATTAAGTGAAATGTTAAATTCAGGACATAAAAGGGTAAAACCTTGTGGTTCAGTGAATTTGAATATTTTCTTTTCAACCTCCATGGAAATAAATTTGAGAGTGTAGGTGACTCACATTACCAAGCTGAACATCAAACCAATACTCCCTTTTGGGATGGCACAGCAGGCAGCTGTTTTAAATAACAACTCCAAACAAGAGCAGAAAGATTTGGGACCAAGTACTCACATGATGTTGGCCACTGGTGTTCACATCTGACCGAGGGTGTTTTGATCCTCATCTTCATGAACTGCTTTGTTTTTATTAACTATTTCCATGCTGTTTTCACAGCTGCACAGTTTTCTTCCTGTCTCCACTGTTTTCATGCCGCACTGTGGCTGGCTGCTATGTGAAAAAGAAGAAATTACCTTTGGATTGGTTCCATGCAAAAACAACCCACTTTAAAGGCAAGTTTTTGTCTGTGAGAACAAAAGGTGTTCTCCCAGTGCACTCCACACTAGAAATCATCCTCAACCAAAGTGAAAGATACATTCTTCTATTTAATGAAGGTTACTTTTCACCTGTTCAAACCTGTTTTCAAACATCTGATTTGATCATCTCCTCACAGCCCTGGTAATCTCACAGTCTTTTTGTGTACCTGCCAATATCCTGTCTCCTGGCAGCACTTAAAACTTTGCACAGTGCCCTGGACACACTCAGCAATCCATGCCCATCAAACCGGTGCACCTTATTCCTTAAATCTATTGTCTACCTAAATAAATTCTGTGTCCTCCGACACCAGGGCTTGTCAATAGGACCAACAGGGTGGTACAGGACTATTTCTAGTAGACTGGGTCTCATACGGCCACAAATTGATTGAAAGTTGGATCCATTTTTTGTACCACCTTGGGCAATACATGTCAGCACAACCTTGAGGGGAGCTTGCGAGTCAGCAATATTACAGTGAGTTAACATTGTTTTTCTTACTCAGGGCTATGATCTCATCACAATGATGACAATAGTTCTGCCAGGTGCAAAACATTCAGAAAGAGACCAACCATTTGCTGTATAGTATGTGGACAAAATAAGTGAAACACCAAACAATGTGTGAATATAAATTAGGACAACACTTTGCCTGCAACAGTTTAAATCCTTTAACAAATTAAAACAACTTTATATAAGATTTGTATTTTTGTGCGATTTGGCACTTCTACCATTTCAGAGTCTAATTCGGAGTTACTCTGTAAAAAAAAGACAGCTGTACACATACATTTGTTACAATGACGTTACTTAAAATCAAAAACTATCAAGTCGACATGTTTGCTAACTGAGCTAAACATCAAGCAAGTGTGACAACACTAAACATAAAAAACAGTTAAGTTATTACTTACTTGTCAAACAGAATGAATGCCAGCTCGGCGTCTCGGCAGAAACATCAGGTCACCTCTTACTTTTATCATATAGGTCACTTATTTCTTCTTCTTAGCTTTGTCTGTCAACGTCCTCTCTGGCTTCTTCCTCTGCCTTTAGCTCACGCAATGTCAATAGAGACTGTAAATCTCAAGTTGATGTTAGCAAACTTAGTAGATAACACAATCGAACATCAGCAACATTACCGTAAGATTTCTTGTGTTGGTACAAAATCATCATTCAGAGTTATTCATCAACTACTTATTACAATGCATTAATTATCATGTCGTTCGTGATTTGTTCCTCACTCATTCCTTGGCAACTGCTCACAATTTTGTGCACCATTTTGTGTGTTACCTAAGTGTTACCTAAGTGTTACCAATTTAGGTACCGGTTCAAAGTTCCATCTGAAAAAATCTTTAATCCAGAAAAATCATGGATGGAGATCCATGGGATAAAATATGAAATTCTTCTACATTAGATCTATTTGGGGTGGGACTGTAAATCCTTCAGTTACTTCAAGGTTCAAACCTCTTTCCTTACAGTTGATGAGTTTCTTATTTTGTTTTGCCCTTGTGTATGACATTTATTCTATTATTCTTCCACACAATAACATCAAGGGGGAACATTAATCAGGCAGTGTTCATGATACCGTTGAACATGATGCCTCATGTGCGAGAGAATTTCAGGCCCCATAGGTCAGATTTGATGAAATTTGGCCAGATGATGCATTCTGGCACTGTACTGTGGAGATTGAAATATTGCAAAAATTGGCTTAATGGGGACATTAAAATTTGTAATTTTGGAAGGGTCTAGCTCATCCGCTATACTTGACATAGCCTATTAGTCTCTAAACATCCAATCATAAAAAAAGAATACCTTAAAAATGATTGGCCTAACAAAGTTGTTAAACATGATGATGCATGGATATATTCATAAATCAATTTTCTTTACCATTTACTCCTCTTTAGATGTGACGTCCTGTGGGGTCATGAGTGGGTGTGGCCTCTCTCTCTTCACCTTACTGTCTCACTGTCTCATTCTGAAAGGAGGCTGCTGTCGAGGCCAGGTCAGACATCCCTGCAGACCGGCTCCCTCTTTTCCCCTTTAATTTGGTTTTATTTGGTTAGGCTATTGCTTTGTGGAATATATCTTGTTTTTGCATACTACAGCACTTTCACACATACATTCATGCAACCATCATCCTGCACAGACACCACAGAAACCACAGACTACATACCTCATACTTTAAATATGTTAATTCGAAATAACTATTAATTTGGCTTATCTTTTTTAAATAAACATATGTTAACCGTTTACCATGGTGTGTCTCCCTTTTGTTGTGGCCTTTTGAACCAGGTCATAGCATGTATTATACAATGATTAACAAAATGCAAGGAAACACTCTGTCATCTATTATAGACACAATAGACAAAGACATTTTTTTTATAAAACCTGGAGGTCCTTCAGTAAGCCAAGGTGAAACTAAAGAAACAAGTGGATGTTCTCACTTTGTGAATCAATAATCAAAGGAATCAATACAGTGCACCATCTGTGACAATAAGTACAGCGTTTGTCTTTTTGCACAATTAACTACAGTTGCCACCATGAGGGTAAGCACTGTAAAAACTATGAGTAACATAAGCATTAATTTTTTTCTCCTCCATACTACCAAGGGAGAATTCCCATATGGAGTTTTCAGTGAGTTAAACTCACAGATGCTTCAGCATCTGGTTGATCCTTTTGGCATTTGCCAAGGCTGGATACATCACCAAGGCTGTACATGCTCATTCCCCATTTCAGTGTGCACAATTAGTCACTTCAAAGGCATAACACTTAGTCTATGCATAAGCAAAATAAACACCTGACGAGCCTTAAGCTCACTGTTGATTTGAATTCATGCTGTAGTTTACGGATTGCCACTCAGTAGGATCAAGGCAGCTAGTTTTTAGCACCTGATTTAATTTTCTTTCACCTCTCCTATCTTCACTAAATGTGTAATGGTATAGTAACCTTCTACTCAGCCAATTCCATGTAGACTTTGACATAAATGAGTGTTTATATATATGGGAGTATAGATGGGCAGTGGAGAAGGGGATTATTCTGCAGGAGTTTGCTGGGAACATCTTTTTTTAGAAATGTTTTCATACTTTATTTCCACCGTGAAAAAGTGTCCCTATTTGAATCCAATGCAGCTGCTGTAAAGATGACTACAGCCACAATTCTTCATAAAGAAGCAAACTACAAACTTTTTTTAGATCCTTCACAGTCTACAGGGGGTACCTGTTTCATTATCTACAGATAGATATTGGGTAAAGTACGCTTTAATGTAAAATAACATATTAGAATACACATACACAAACAAGCAAATGCACATAGAAGTTGTGTATTGCAGAATACTTCACATGCATGTGAATTTGTCAGGGGTTTCAATGTGACTCACACAAGACTCTCCATCTTATTGTCTAACAAAACCAAGAGACAGGGGCTGTGTCAGTAGAGAGGAAGTATAACTTCAATAAGATGGAACATGTCAAATTTAAGGATTCAGTGTGTGACTGCTCAGTTTTACGGTGGATTCAAGAATTCCGACATACCAAAAAGAACTGATAGATGAAGGCATAAAAGACAAGAATGGCATGATATGATGCTTTAAGGCAACACAAACTGTTTCCTTTCTTGTCTCGCTTTTGGCTACTAACACCTCACAGCGACAACAACATTATGAGTACATGTATATGTGCCTTACTTGAGCAATACTTTATTATAAATATGATATGTTTAGTCTGTGGTTTATTTTTTTATAATGTACAAAAGGTTATGTACAGACAGCGCAATCAACTGTAGGTACCAACAGAGAGAAGAAACATATGAATGAACCAGTGCCATTCTCCCAAAAAGATCACACACTGTCAATCATTTTATCAAGAACACTGCAAATAAATTGGTTAGCTTTTGTTTGTGAGTTTGTGAGTGGTACATTATGAGTAACTCACTGTAACTCAAAATACAAGCCCTTTTTACCCCTTTCTTAAAAATACATAAATAAAAATACATTGTATAGCCACCATTTCATTGTCACCTGGATTAAAAAGAAATCCTTCTCCCATCACACAATTTAGACTTAATCTGAAACCATTTTCTCACACATCTTTGGCTCAGCCGACTGTGACTTCCTTTTTTTTCTCAATCGCTTCAAAGGAGGTCTGCCACGGCCAAAGCAGCACTTTGCAACAGTGGTAGTCTGCAAGCATCAAGTTCAGTCAGAGGCTTACTCACACCCCGTTGTGATTCTCAGGAGGAGGTTGTAAGCATTTTGAACTGTTTTGCACTCTATGACTCTTAATACAATACAGTTAAAGTGGCTGGTAGGAAGTTAAATAATGTACATCTTCTTTCATTTGCTCTAACAGCAAATCTGCATACTTTGTGTACTACTGTGTATGCTTTTTTATTTATTTATTTTTTAACCAGATCCATACAACGGACTTTACAGAAAATAGAATAAACAAACCCTATCCTTTTAAAGGCTTCTTTCAAGTCTCTGAACATTTCTGCAACATGATTTTTGTTAGTATGCATCAGAGATTGTGAGTTGATGAGAAATTCAAATTTCTTAAATTACTTTTCTGTGATTTCATTCAGTTCAGATAATATTTGTCAGAATCAATAAACTTCTTTTGAAGCAAAAAACCAAGGCTGTTAGATGTAATCATGGAATGGTGGTAGATACTGAAGAGACACAAAGGTGACTTTTTTCAAATAACATATGCACTTGATGTTATTTCAAGGTCAGGAGCGACATCTGAACCTGTTAATGTGTTCATAAAACTGCCCTGAGACATGCCAGTGTTTGCACTGGGGATTTTTCTCTGCATCTTTGCTGTGTTCAGTTGTTCAACATTATAGAAAACACATTTATTTTACTCAGTGGACTCAGTGAACTGAAAATTTTTGTTTACTCTTTTATCTGTTTAGTGGTCCTTGAAAAGAAAAAAATGACAAAATGCCCATCATTGGCCTTAGAGAACTACATCCTTGCCTCTGTGAAGGCAAGTTCTGTTCATCTCTGAGTTTGGCATTGAGAAATGTTGTTCTTTATGGTATCTTCTTCACTGGGAGGAAAGAGGTAATATTTTCATCTTCACAAAGCGCACCATCTGTCCAAAACACCCACTTCTTTTCTATCTGTTTTGACCTCTGGCCATAATTGACCATTCACTGAGCTCCGCTCCTCTTAGCTGCTGCTGTCAAGGTTTCCATTCTTGCTTGGCACAGTGTAATCTCAAAACGCAAAATTCTGTAAAATTCTGGGTAATTGTTGAAAAAATTGGGTCTCTTGTTTTAGACAGAGGTAGACATAAGTAGAGCTCTTTTTTCTAGCCAGTAACCAGTGATAGTGATAAGCTAACATTAGCTCCATGGGTTGGTATGAACTCAGCATCAGGCTGATGTTTTAATATTCGGCCAGCTTGTTTTGAAATGAGGATTCTGTTACATGGTCTTAAATATGAACTTGATAGCCACATACATTATATTGCTAAAAGACGGATGATGCAATTGCTGGAGTAGACTTCAACCACTCCAATACAGACTTGCACAGATATGCTAACAATACCTCTGATAGCTTCTATGACCCATGGTGAAATACAACTCGATTGCGACTTAGTTTTTTAAACCTGGCAGTCTCACCCCTCCCCCCCAACCCCCATGGATCAGACAGAATGGTTTTATTGCAGTGAGAGGCACCTTTTTAAATTGTTTTCTCTAGGCAGTTCTGCCCCCTGCTGCACCTTGCGTTTTTGAATGAGCGCTCTGAGCGCACAGAGTTGAAAAAAAATTCAGCTTGTGCCCAATTTCACCCAGGTTTTTTTCCCCATTGTCCAATCTAATGAATGGAGAGACAGCCAGTTGTGTTGACGGACGTTTACAGTTGCTTGAATTGTCCAGAGACTGCAACAAACTGTCCCTGACTCATCCTAAAATAAGCCTTAAACCGACCATCATTAAGACGGAGCTCCTGGACCAGCTGGTGGTAGCCTACTACCAGCGGTGTCTCCCCTTTCTGAGAGTCTCATGTGCCCACACGGATCTCAGTTTCCCTGTCTCCTGTGTGTTTGTACACCTCGCACACTCAAAGCAGTGCCAGAGTAGGCGCTCTGTGTTTGGCAGATGTTTTTAGCAACAAAAGACACAGACCTGTGAGTTGTGATCAAGTTCCTGATAATATGACAGTTATTAATTAGCGGCAAACTAAAGATTACAGATCGCTGGCGCTATAATCTTTGATTAGACTGACAGGACAGCTGTGGTTGCCTAGCAACATTAAAAAACCGCAGCGCATTGCTCTTTTCTAAATTCAACCAAAAGCCGCAATGCACTTTCTGTCTGAAGGGGGCCTGATTCTTCTTTGTCCTTTTATAGCGGTTGGCATCACCGCCACCTACTGGATTAAACAGTGCAAAATATGTACAGTGTCCCTCCAAAGTGATTCCATTCACAACTATAGTCCGTCAAGTTATTTCCGTCAAGTTTTTCTGTTTTTTTCTGTTTTTGTGACTATAGCAGCATTCTCGCGACCCCCCTGGGACCAGGTTGCGTCCCCAAGGGGGGTCCCGACCCCCAGATTAAGAACCACTGGTTTAATGCCTTGACTAAACTCTTATAAATGTGTTTGGACAATCTCTGCTTGGGGGAGGGAAGACACCGAAACCCACGCCCAAAACAGACTATCGACACGTTCCTGATTTACATACAACACAAAATTGCATTATAATAACTTAGGAATATCAGTTCCATTAGTTCTCCCAGGACATTCACCAGATTGATAAATACATACACTGGTAATGATGTAGCACTCACAGTGTGCAGAGCAGTGGTCGGCAATAGGTGGCCAGCAATAATGTCTGGCCAGTGGCCAGATTACTTTGATAGCGGCAAAAAAAAATATTATATCGGCTGGTGCTGAAACGATGATCTCAGTCATGACAGCAAAAGTTACTCATATAATCACTTCCTCTTAAGTGATTGTGCCTACAAAATAAAAGCGCGAGAACTGTCATGGCCTATTCGTGACTCATGGGTTAATGTTACCTGTTAATGTGTGTGTGTGTGTGTGTGTGTGTGTGTGTGTGTGGGCAGACGGGGTTTCTCCAGGACACCTGGCTCTCCAGTGTGGTTGCAAGTTATCATCTAATCATCCCCCAGCTCAAATTCTCCTGAGATCCAGCCAACCGGCACCAGTTTGTTTCAGTCACTCCCGTGGTAACGTACTCTTGGCCAAACCGCCTAGTAGTTGTAGTTCTAGTGTAACCCTTGTTGATTGTGTATGTATCTCTTCCTCTCTCTGCACAGTTTTTTGGAGTCAGCATCACCTTCGCTACCTGCCACACCACACATACAACTACCATCTCCCCTTTTGCAAGATCACCTGTACAACAGAGTATTCATTTTTCAGCCTTATTATTCACCCTTTTGCTAAACCTAAACCTTCGATTTGGTGTATGCTCTTGAGTCCAGCAGACCTAGCACACAACAAGAACATGTTGTGCTTTATGTCCTGTTTATTGAGAGCTTTTCAGAAAAGTTCTGAAGGAAATTCAAAAGAGGAATTTAAGAGACGCCTACTTGACACACCACATACGACCCTTCTAATGGGAGACCTGTGTACTACTGCCTGAGCTATAGAGACATAGCAGTCTATGTGACAGATTATAAATGATAAATTGATAATGTTCTGTCCCGTTTTCTAATGACTTGAAAAAAATCTGGCCTGATGCCAGACTTATTTCACAACCCCTGGTGTAGAGGGTAACTATTCAGTCAGTGACAGAACAGAGACATTTCCCATTTGGTTAACAACATGTGTATCATTGATTATATTTTGTCACTGTGTAATTAAACTGAAGCTAAACAAAATGAGTGTCTGCTCCTTTGTTTGAAAAAAATGTTTATTTTCTATTGCAGTACAAATGAACAAACATTTAAAAAAGGCCTGAGTAGGCAAATTACACGGTTTTCATCAGAACTGCTCCCCTTAAGGCATCAGTAAAATCTGTGAGGGAAATCTGGAGTGGCGCAGTGTAATGCAATAGCCACCGTTACATTGTGTTCTGTTGTGTTTTTAGGACTGTTCAGTGAAATTGCTTCACCCAGCCATCTGTTTTCTCTTTGTCTGTTTTTCTCTTTTTCCTATTCTATGTCATCAAAAGTGGCTAATCACAAAGCTGAAATGTGGACTGAAAAATAGCATACAATTTAACAAAATAAACACTGCAGGAGAATATTTCCAAAAGAGAGGACTGTCCGTGAATGTGAAATGCCCTTAGATAACGCTTTTTGTTGTTGTATTTTCTTTTTTTCTGAATTCCCCATCCTCTGGTAGATTAACTGAGTGGGAGGTTGTCGCCAGCAAGAGGCAGGTGAAGGTGGGTTTTCCACAAAAGGCTTACTTGAAACATCTTCAAATTACAAGTACCTTCATATTGAGCTGTAAAGGATGAGTGAAAAACTTTTTTTTTCCACTCACAATTACATGAGTCACATTTTGAATATCAACTTAAAAGGTGATATGTCAGTGTTCACATCTTGTTTAGACTGCCCCTAAGTGGACACAAACAGTTATTGCAGACATTTTACTTAATGTTTATGTTTAATATTACTTTTGTTTGCTATTTTAAAGCAAGACAATGTGACCAGCTAAACAGGGGTCACTGTAACCACATTCGGCAGTCGGGATATAACGGTATTGACGATAACCATGTTATTTTAAAAATGAAATACTGATTTTAAAGGTGCCATCGAATGCTCATTTTCTGGCTCATACTTGGATTTAGGGTTTCTAATGGAAAAAGTTTACATGCTTTAATGTTCAAAAAACATATATATCTTATACTGTCAATATCTTTAGCACCTCTTTTCACCGTCTTTCAGTTTTAATTCCTCCTCTTTAAAGGGGTGGTATTATGCTCATTTTCACGTTCAAAATCTTAATTTTGGGTTGTACCAGAACAGTTTTACAGCTCAGGCATTTCAAAAAACACCTCATACTGCACATTGCTGCAGCTCCTCTTTTCAGCCTGCCTGTTATACGCTCCCCTCTTGAGCTACGGAGTGATGCATCTTACTTGTACAATATCTTTGTTGGGAGTAGCACATGCGTAGTTCCTAGGTAAGAACTACTAGCTAATCAGAAGCAGAGAAGGGCGGGTCTTAATAAACAAGGTAGTGTGATCCAAATCAGAGCCTTCAGACTGCAACTGTAACGTAGCAGATGGTATAAGTTATTACCAGTCCACATCATTGTTCCACATCTTACCATTAGGACTAAACGTTGAACTGTTGCCGGTGTTCTGACGATCTATGCTTTCTTGCCGAAAAACGCTACCATAGCGCAAATCGAGAGACTCAACACTAATCAGCCCTGCTCCGTTTTCCATTGCAGATAGTACCCATAGATAGTGACGCCACACACAACGGCCACGTAGTAATGTTCAATGTGACACACACACCAGCGATCCACACAGCTCTTAAAATACATACAGTCTACGGTTAAAACGTTTGAATATTCCTCAGAATGTAAAGACAGATAAGCGGTATGAAAACCTTCCAGCTGTGTTTTTCTGTGCTGTTGTTGCTGCAGCGGTCTGTGTGACGGCGGGAGCAGAGGGATCTGTGAGCGGGCGGCTGCCCGGCCTCACACGCTCCTCCCACGGGTTGGCACAGTCTTCTCCCGCCGCCACTTGCAGAGCTCCTCAACTCCGAAAATATTCATCACTTTTTTGTTCCACCATCACTTCTTGTAAAACTGTCAATATTCGAAATCTACACAGCTGATTTCTCACGTCAAAACTTCTCAGAAGTGGATTTAGTGATGAAATTCCATACGAAAACTGTAAAATAAACTTCCTGTTGCCTCTGTCTGTTGCAATGATGATGCAGTGAATAGTGAAAATTCTCTGACTAATCAGCAGTCTGTCGTGTTTTCACGTTACATTTTAGTATCCCTCAGCTCGCTAGGAACCTCGACGGAGGTGAGGTGATACGAAAAAAAGTACCAGGAAGCAGGTACAGGTCCAACATTTCTACAATGGAAACCCAAACAAAGGCGAGTCAAGCCAAAGGGCCTCCGCTCAGACCATCTTGGTTTGAGGGCGTGTCTGACCCCTGCCAGCCGCTCGGCAAGCTTTATGACGCGTTTGCATTGTGATGTCACAAGTAAAGGAAGTGAAGGGCTGGACTAAAAACGAGCTGTTTTCAAGCGGTTCTGAGCACAGCTTTCTGTGGGAGATGGGAACTCCCTTTGGGCTGGACTTTGGGCTTTTTCACTATGCAAACCTGTTACATGCACAAAAAAGATACTATACAACTCAATAAAGAAGAGAGAAAAAGCCAAAAAGTATAATACCACCCCTTTAAAGCCCCTCTCCGTGAAAGCCCACTTACTTCTGATTGGCTAACTTCCCCAAGCACAGAAGACGGGCGGTGCTTTTAGCTGCACATGACAACTTTTGTTGATGACATTCATTAGTGTTTCTGGCACAGCGCATACGCCCCACAACTTTCCCTCTTTCTGATGATTCCGCTCCGAAAAGTAGCATGCAAGTGCTTTCAGACCAAAAGCGAAGCGAGCATTCAGGGCGGTGAGTTTACATACAAACGTCAATGCAAAGACGCGTAGAGCCATGATGTCCTGTCAGGTGGCGCAAAGCGAAGCGAAGGCAATACAAAGAAATTTGCATGACGCCGTGTTGCAATAGCCTATTGACGTTGAAACTGTCCGTAAGTCACCGACAGCTTCAGAGTGTTGTGTGGAGAGGGCCAGGCAGAGCGGGCGATTGAAAATCTGCAGGCTGGCTCAGAGCTGCTAAACTTGTGCTAGAGGAGCAGGGAGCAGCGCTCCAACTTCGGAAAAATAAACACCCGTGGTCGCACTGGACTTTGCTTGGAACTACGCCGTTTGCTCGAGGGAGGAGCTTGGAGTAAACTGCTTTTATTAAATTAGCTTTTTACTTTAGTTTTTAGGATTACAATGTTGATTTATCTTCACTCGAGCTTCTCAACAGCTAGATTCCGTGCAGATCCGGTTCCAGTGTTGTTAGCATCGTTTGGCACTACTTCATATTTATATAAAAACCGGATAAAATTGGACATTGCTGGGAGAAAAGAAAGCGAGGAGGTTGAACTACCTGGTGAATTCATAAAACATGTGTATGTAACTTTATTCAAGCTATCGTTGTACTTTACTGTGACAAAGTTAGCATAGCATAGTCCTGATCGACCTGAACTCCATTCATAAAACAAACATTTTAGAAGTTGTCCTGACAGACCTGACAAAGCATGAATATGTTTAACAAAACTGCATCTTATTGTAGTTATTTCAGCATCAGTTTGATCCGTTTATTCACAACAAAATGTTTACTTTGGGTTCATAAAGCTGTAGTAACGGTACATTAAAATTGCCTTCTTGTGTTCACGCTTGCAGCATAAAGCACCATAATTCAGGAAATTTGTGAGTAAGGTAGAGGAGAAAGAAAGCCACGTTTAATAATAGCCTTTGTGCAGCTTTTTTCCAGAGTGACCTCGGAGTTGCATGAATTCAGACCCAACTGTCCAGACAGAGGTCACGTTTTTAAAAATCCGTCCTGATGTATCTGATGTGGACCACATATCAAAGTGGCTCAAATCCGAACTGGAAAAGCTTAGATTCCATTTCACTTGGGCTCTTAACACTGTTGCAAACAAATCTGATCTGAGTCACATATGGGCAAAAAAAAAATCAGATTTGGGTCACTTTGTCCTGCAGTCTGAACATAGCCTAAAGGTGAAGAATTAAGTCAAATTAAAATGGTGAGATAAGGAAATAGCACAGGCTACTAGAAAAAAAGTTACATAGTCATTATGTGGGAAAGATTGAGACATGTTGTACTGTTTATTTTCAGTTAGATTTTTTATTCGTACTAAAAACTCTGTCCAGCAGCCTAACCTAGAGCGCTTTTTAATTTGCGATGCATCTGAGTGAGAGCAGGTCCTGTAACCTGCTGCAAATTGGAGAAAATAATAGGGACAATAACAGGGATTCTAAGATTATTTACCAATAAAGAAAAGTTACAAAAATGTGTATGCAGTCAATTATAGTTTTTCAAAGGAAAAAAAAAACTTTTAAAAAATTGGTAATCGGAATCAGATAAGAAAAATTAAATCGGTGCATCTCTATAGAATTTTCATTTCTTATATTAATAAGTCTATAAGCCACCACAGGAATCACTTGTATTAAAGAATATTATCTCTTGTAGAGAACCCTACTAAACAGAAAGTAGTGAGAGAGCTTTTCAAGAAATTAACCTTTGTTGCTACCTTGGGTGAAAGGCAGTACATTAATCAGCCTCAGATGATGACCGAACCCAGTAGAAAAGGCTTAGTTGTTTATTAATCCCACAAATATGCTGTAGTGAATGTTGTGTACTGTGTGTGCACATATCTTTAATTACTGTACTTGTGCAGGTCTGTAACAGCATGCATCCTCCCTGAAAATTGTGTGTTTACTGATCATTCAGTGTGTGCTGTAGAAATATAATGATTGCATGGGCAGGAGAGATAATATTATCTAGAATGTCCAAAAGACCAGGCAATGTCACTTGGTGGGATAAGTGTGAGGCAGCAATTTAAATAGAGGTCCATTATTGCCAGCACAGGATTTCTGATGATGTTTGTGAACGCTATTATAACAGCAATTGAAAGAGTTGAGCGCTCAGAGTAAAGAGTGCTTTCTACCAGCTCCAGCTGTTTACGTGAAGCACTCCAGTGGTGTCTCACACTAGAGAAGGGAGCAAGAAAGAAGAGAACGAGACATGCACTCCAGTTTGCAATTTAAATAAGATTTCAATAAATACCATATCATTCAACCTGGCTTCAGGCTATTGTACTAAAACACTCCTAATCAAAGTGGGACATGAGCTGCGACTGGCTGCTGACAGCAGCTCTGTCACCTTTTTCTTCTTAACCTTCGTTTATTCATTTCTAGTGGCTATGGCATTCATTCAATCTTGCTACTGCTCTTCTGCTCTTTGCTGGTTTTGTTCACAGCAAAAAATCCCCATCTTAACATCTCATTTGGGCTCATAAGGTTTGCCACTGAAAAATCCCTCTGAGTAGCTCACCTAAAACAGTAAACATCTGTAATCCCTGCATGTTTCAGAGTCTAGCTCAAACATAAATTTGGCTGTAGGACAAGTGATATGAATAATTTAAAGGGAATTGCTACATTTCCAATGCTATTATAAAACAAAATGATGCAGGAATGGAGGGAGGGATGTGTGTATGTACTCTTACATAGACTTGAATAAATATATTGAAACATTTTGAGACAAGTTTCCAACTGTAAAGAATTGGGAGAAGACCTTCCTAAGGGATTTCAGATGGGGATTTGTGCGTAGCCGATCAAAGCTACTAAGGGCTATGTGGCTGTTTGGTTTCATCGTAAATCTCAGCAGAATCAATTCTCATTTGCTATTCATTCCTTTGTTCAGAAACACCTGTTTATCCGTGATGTCCTGTATCCACTCTATGTATACATTATGTATGATCAATTGCATCCATATGCATGTGAATAAAGATGATACAAGAATAGTAACAATATCAAGCAAGAAGAATTCTGTATTTTATTCTCAGAAAAAGATGAAATTGTACATTTTAGGGTACAAAATCTCAGGGGGCTGAGGCTGAAGCCTATATAAGTACATTACGGCAGCTACTGTACAAGGACATGATCACTCAACAGCTTCTCACTCGGGAAAACTACCAGTTTTATTCAATGGGGCCAAACACTGCTCCTGGGCAATAAACCCATGTCTTTGTAGTGCTTTTCCCCCTGTAACACCCAGGTGCCTCAATCACTATGCTACCTTTACTGACTTTAGTAACTATGCCTTTAGTTCAGCTTAAATCGGAGGTACATTTGTACCTTCAAATAGGAGAAACTCCTTCATGCTTTTACAGTGTATCAAAAGGTCTGTGTCAGAACCATTATATGCCCGTTATGGTACATTCGTGAAACGTGTGCTTTCAGTACTTTTGAGAGTGTTCAGTTTGGTTTCAGGTAAAGCAAAAATGATGATATTGTTCCTTTCTTCTCTTTACAGTACATTCACTACACATCAGACATGTCAAACCCCTCAGATATTGTGGTTACACTTTGTATGGATGGCCTTCATGTCATGTTGCTGTTAGTCAGCTTCTTTTATTGCAGTGAAGGAGCATTTTTGGCTTAAATCTTTCACCTTGGTCACATGCCGGACACAGATACTGTATATTGACGGCGCACACACAAACACACATACAGGATTCAATGAAAAATTGAAATTCCCACGAGATCTCATACTCATCTATATTCCTACAACCTCTTGGAGGAGGGTATTAGTCACGGGGACACTGAAAGGCATGAATAAATACAGTTATGGGTGAGTGGGTCCGAGGGCCAGAGAGGCAGACTGGCTAAATACAGCAGACAGTCTGATATTTTTCTAACTTGGGTCAGGGAAGTACATCGGGTTGAACGGTGTGACCCTTCTTAGTGTAAGGCATATTTTAATCTGCATGTTTTTGTATTTTTTCATTTGAACCTTTGCTGCTTTGAGAGATTACAAATTCCCAGCTTATTGTCATCCTGATGTGTGTATGAGTGATATGAATCTGTAAGTTTGAGCTGAAAGGCAACAACAGGGTGTGGATAGTCCAGACGAAATGGATAGCTGAAGAGAAAGAAGACTATTTTAAAAAACAGTAAGGATGCATTACTTTTCAGGCTGTATCTACTGATTTACCGCTAAAATGTATCATTTCACCCTTCAAACAGCGATCCATGAAGCCCAGGTGGGAGGCACTCAAGCATAGAGGTGGTGAACATGAACAGAATGCGTACACGTGTGTACAGAGGAACACACACACACACATAACCACACATGCTTATTCAAGAGTACATATTGCAGAAATGTATGGGAAAAATGCAGGGAAAAGGTCCAGTTTGTGCTCATTGCGTAGTTTTATGGCCATGGGTCATTGTCTCTGGGAATGTCATTTGCCAGAACATTTTATGACAGTGTCAGTGGACCTCATAAGCCCCAGGGATGAAACTGAGAGGAAGAACTCATCTTTGTATTAAAGCTATAAATAAAATCATTGCACTTGTGATATTGTTTCAAACCTCTAGGCTGCTTGCTCACCCTGCTGCTGTGAAGGACAATTTTCTGGCTTTGACAGGTGTTAGACGATTGTTGCGTACCCTCTAGCAGTCTAGAAGAAGTTCTCTGGACATAGGCTACAGACCAACAGGATGCTGTGACTGAGACATTGGCCCCTGATCAGGTTTTTCATCTAATCTGATAGAGCTAATTCCGTTGCACTAACATGCACAGTTGAGCAGCCGGGCAGCACAGAGTCAAAAGCACGTAACATAGTGTTAAAATACAGTAACTGGGCAGAATTCCATACAAGCAGCTTTCTAGCATTTAGCATCTTGACATTCAGTTGATTTTGGCTTTGAATTTGATTTAATTATGTGTTCAAAATGAAGATTAATTTGGAATTCCTTAAGCAAACTAGTGTATGTTTGATTATGTGTATGCTTAAAGGGGCTATATGTAGATTTTTTTGAAATCAATCACTTTTTTATTGCCTATTTGTGAACGGGTTGTAAGCTCAGAATAAAATTAACTAACGACTAGCTCTCAGCACAACACAGACCATACCTGTCAACAGTGGGATTTGAAAAGAGAAATTCTCGGGCAACCAATATAATCTCATATGTAGTTTACCACTGCGCATAATAGTAATTCCAGTTACAGCTGTTCCATTTTTCAGGGTTGTTTTGGTTCATTAAATCCTTGTGCAAGAAGTACAGTCATGGTATCTGATTAATTAATTAGTTAATTTTTTATATATATATATATATATTATATATATATATATATATATATACATACACATACATATATGCACTCGCACATTGTTTTTTTGGCGGGTGCCATTGACTTTCCGTCACTGTTACAGCTAATGTTCTACATTCTGCCACCTGCTTTACCAGAGGGGAATGTAGCAAACATTTAAAATCTGCACAGGTGTTTTTTTAATTAACTTTTTTTAGAAAAGTTGTAAATATGGGAAATTTTCAAAAAAATATTTTCAAAAAAAACTGTGGGATAGAATGGTTAAATACGGGAGATTTGTTTTTTTATTTTTTTATAAACAGTCTGTGCTGAAGCCTGTCAAGGCAAATAACAATCAGACCGACATTGGGTGAAAATACAGACGTCAGAAGTTGGCTTTAATCCTATTGGACAGGTAAACTAACATTAGGCTACAGCAAAAGAAAGTGAAATATATTGTGATTTTGTGTTTCCTCAAGTTAGATAACGTTAGCTTGCTGACGCTAACCAGTTGCTAACATTATTTGTTGCAAAATGGACTACTATAGTTCTATGGCTTGCCACATTACTTCACCAGCTAACACAATCCATATTACTATCCTGTGTACCCGTATTATGTCAAAGTGCTGATATTTAGCTTACAAGAAATGATGTAATGGTACAAAGCAAATGTGGAATGATTTGTTTCTGTTTCTGTAGTGATGCAAAGCAGGGGCAGCCAGCTGGATTACCATGTATCTGGCGTTGTTTTCTTTGTAACGTTCAATTTAGATTTATTGTCGTTTTACCGCTACTTTTCTTTGTTACCAAAACTTACGTGACCCACATAACATACAATAATGCAACATAACAGGACAGCTCCACAGTGGAAGACCCGTTCACTAGAGTTACATTCCTTACTGTGGTCTAAATGTTGTAAAGTGTGGTAAAAATCTCATTTATAATATTCACTCTAGTTCTCTAACTGACTTCGTTCATCATTTCATCAAATTTAGCTATACTGACATTGCCGAGTCTGTCTGGTGAAAGATACAAAAATAGTTATTGAAAAGTCAGCAGTATCATGTAAATGCAGTAAATGTAACATTATCATGCTATGAGCAGGATTAGTTCAACGTCAAGATCATTAAAATGCTACTATAACGCTGTAGTAGAAGTTTACCTGAGTTTCCAGCATGTTGTATGATGCTGTCTCCGGTGTGTCGGACTGTATTTTGGCTCGCTCGTTAGTTTGAGCATGTACATGAGCACATGCTTGGGAAGGTAATGGTTGCAATCTGAAACCTCACAGCTAGAGGCCAAAACTATGGCTCCCTTTAAAGGAATAGTTAGACAGGGAAATAAACTGCTTTCTTTCAGTTAGCTAGGCTAGAAGATTGATAACTTTCTCATGTTTGTCATGTTTGTGAAGCTACCGCCAGCAGCTGGTAAGCTTAGCACAAAGACTGGCAACAGGAAGTGGCACTGCATGTCATTTTTTTAAAAATACGTTTTTGTACGGATTAAAGTCCCCCTCCAGCTAGTATTAAGTGCCGTTTTTGGTGAACGTTCTTTCTCAAACAGAGAATGGGGGTGTGGTTAATAGTCAGACGTAACATTACCATGACAACCAAAAACTGACCGGCTGGAGTGTTCACTAACGATATGCTGTGTTAACATCACTACACTGTAAAGTTTAGTACACTTTACTGTCCGGCAGGAGTAGCTATTACTTACCCATGATAGGAACTAATGTGCGCGTATCAGCTGTTATCAATCATACAGTCGATGGTCCTGGTGGCGATGGTGACGCGTTTTCGTAAATGACATGATAAATTGGTTAGCTAGCTCACAACAATGTTTATCGGTTTGATGCTCTGACTTCAGAGGTGTGACGGTGTTTTAACGAGGCTTGACAGTGCGCCTGCGCAAGCTTGGAGAATGACGTATGACTTATGGAATTTATACGACACCACTCCGTTTTAACAACTAAGCAACTTTTGCAATTTTGAGCACAAAATTAAGCTATTTGTCAAAAAATATTTGGTGAACTATGTGGGTAATCAACATTGTAAGTGTCACGCCCCTGAAAAAGGGGAGGAATAATCACGAGTGTGAGAAGAGATGTTTCCTCAGCGAGAACTTTTACTCTAATTAATCTTTTACAAAAATAAACAGTACATACAATTTAAACATACAGGGAAAGGCGTAGAGAATGCACATACTTTCACTGACACAGTATTTACCTGAGACGTACTGGTAACCTATAGTAACAACAAAACTAAGTCTGGAGAACTGAGATTAACATATTACAACAAAATGTAAATTAATAGACAGTAATTAAGCATACAGAAAGTAATTCGCCATTAAATAGCAAGTAAATAGCTTATTGTATAAACAGGCAACTGTTTCCTCACACATCAGCAAAACTACTTTACTTCTGTTAACATGCTTTATAATGTTACTGTTACCACAAAATACCTCTGTAAACTCTTACACAACTCACCAAAGTGCATGAAACATCTCAACAATAATGCAAAATATACCAAAATGAGCGTACATGTGTATTCACAGTTGACACAAAATGGCGACGCACACGGCACGGCTACGGGTCGGTCAGTGCTAGTGTATTTCAATACACTTGAAATCTCTTCGACATGTTAGTGGATTATTACAATCATGCTAACTCTGTTTAACACCGACAACATACCTGAAAAAGGGGAGGAATAATCACGAGTGTGAGAAGAGATGTTTCTTCAGCGAGAACTTTTACTCTAATAAGGGAAAACACCGCGACGTCCCCAGGCATGTGGGCGGAGACGGAAGGTGTCAGTCTCCAGATTCTAGTTCAAGATCACCTCGTAGCTTGTCAATTCGTAAACACTTCTTAATCGCAGATTAGACAATCAGGAACAAAATAAATAATGCAAGATAAACCAATTTCTAGCGTTTAAACCTCTTTTAAATCAGATAACATTTTGACTACATTACCCAATTTTGGCTTTAGGCCATTCTTATGAACTTCTGCAGAATGTATTGCTGTTTTTACATCAGTGCACATTTTAACATCACAGACCACGAATTTACTATATTTAATTATCTTATGCTCAGGTTATTAATATCATCTTTTTAACATGTCACATAAGGAAATGACTCAGAAAAATATAAAATATCATAGAAATGTCAAAATACACTGGAGAGGGGCTTTAATAGCCGGACGTAATCAATTACCATGACAACCAAAAACTGACCGACTGGAGTGTTCAGTAAGGATATGCTGTGTTAACGTCACTACAATGTAACTTTTAGTACACTTTACTGTCTGGTAAGAGTAGCTATTACTTACCCATGACAGAAACTAATGTACGCGTATCAGCTGTTATCAATCATACAGTCGATGGACCTGTCACGCACTGCACACGATAACTCCCAGTATGTTTTATAGTGCGCTTACCACGGGGGTGTGGGGAGTGCCTCCGCCGACGCATTGGTAAAACGGCCGTCAGTAAAATGCATGTTGCAGACTGTAAATAAGACCGTGGCAGGTGAAAGTGCAACGTGTTTTCTGTCATCTGTCCTCCAACACCGCACACACGGATGCCATAATGAAAATGAACAGCACACTAAACCAAGAGGAGGAAACTAATAAATAAAATGAAGACCCTCTTTTAGCCAACTTTCTGCAATAACTATGCTAGCTAACTATACCTGGCTAACTAGAAAGACAAACCAACATTCAGACACAGAGAGAAATACTACCTACTGTGAGTTCTAAGTAAATTACATAATAAATTGGTTAGCTAGCTCACAACGATGTTTATTGGTTTGATGCTCTGATTTAACGAGGCGTGACGGCGTGACAGTTTTTAACGAGGCATGACTGCACCTGTGCAAGCTTGGAGGATGACGTATGACTTATTGAATTACTATAGTCATTCGTCACTACCCCTTTTTAACAACTAAGCAATTTTTACAACATGGGGCCAAAATTAAGCTTATCAGTATTGTAAGAAAAAGTCTGAAAAATATGAAATATCATAGAAATGTCCAAAATACACTGGAGGGGGGCTTTAAACAAACAACATGTGAATCAGTGTGCCTTAAAGGTGCGGGTAGGCAGATTTTGTTACTTCTGACCAGACCCAGGCTAGCCGTCTCTCATTTGCATGCTAAGCTAACCGGCTGCTGGCAGTAGCTTCATGTTCATCAATGGAATAAGCTTATTTCCCAAAATGTAAAATTATTTCTACAACAAGCCTTACAAGCATATGACCATAATTATATTGTAACATAGGCCTACTGATGAGATAATGAGTGTTGTTTAACAAATGTATTCACATAAGCTCCTTTAGATAAAGAAACTCCAGTTGATGGTATAAAACTGTTGTTTTTAGCATTCACATGGGTATATAGTATACAGTATGCGACTTGATGCTACTTTGTGATTACAAATCCATTTTTATTTGTGAGCCTGATTCCATTGTCACCAGATCCACATTAATCAAGGTTTGGCTATTTTTAGTGTTGAAATGGTCTCTTTTCAATGGAAAGATTCCATTACGTCCATTATAACAGCTAAATTATATTTGATTACTGTAGTTCAAAGAGTCAGGCTTTCAGAATCATCAGTCAGTCATGGGTATGAGGGTGCATGCTGGATGGATTAGGGATCATCTTGCTTAATATCATCACTCTAACACCTAGCAGAGCACGGCCTCAACACCAGACAAGATTACAGGGGTTGTCTGTCTCTCATACGCTCTTCGTAACAGACCACTCTCCCATGTCCATAACAGGTCTTCTTAAAAGACTGCCTTTTAGGGGTAGAGTCAAAAACACTGTACCTCTATTCTTTGTCAGCTCAATTTGCTGTGGAGAGATTTGAGGGTGAACAAAAAGAAAGATCATCATGTTTCAGTGTATTTTTATATCATGGTTTTAATTGTGCAACCCATGGAGGGATAAAGTGAGTTTATGCTTTAGGGTTCAGGGTGTTTAAAATGTATGTAGTCCATTCTTCGAAAAAACTTATATTATGGTTAGGGGTTTAGGTGCTGTGTATTTCCTCTTTTAATTTTTGAATCCTCCCTCATGTGTCTTTCACTTCCTGCCCTTGTGTTTGTTTGATTTGATTGTTGGCTACACATCAGGGGCGATTCTAAGATCAGACCATTAGGGTGCTCAGCCCCTAATGAGAATGTAGCATACATACAATACCTTGTAAATGACACATATGGGGTCAGTGGACCAACTAAGGTCAACAGCAATGTGGGGCTATGTATTTGCGTTTACTCCCTCAGAGGAGCGAGGGTGTTAAAAGTGTTTCCTAATTTAAGTGTTCAGTCTTGTGCTTTCAGGTAAATCTTGTTACCAACTTGCTTTCTCTTTTAAGGAAGTAGTTTTCTGTTGCTGATTGAATTTAATTTGTCAGTATTATTTAATTGTTAATAAAAATATTTATTTTGGTTGCACAGAATCTTTGAAGTATAATTTATTTCTGTTAGTATAATATTCTAACATTAAATTACAACTAACTTCATAGCTAGGCCTACAGTTGGCAGTATTGGGCAGGAACTGTACTAATTTTACTTTTCTCTTTTTACATTTACTCATTTTCCCAGTAACTAGTAATGTAACAGATTACTATTTCCAAAACAGTAATATTATTACAGTTACTAATCCAAGTAACGCTGCATTACTGCGTCACTGAATGCACCATGGCGTGAATGTGCAAATGTGCGGCAGGTCAGCTCTACTGGACCAAATGTTGTTCAAGTCAGCTGTTTACCAACAAGCTTAAGTAAAGTAAAAGGAAGAATGGAGAATGGGGGAGTTAGACACCTGTAATTATTGTCATTATTCTGTTACAGTCTAAAATGCAAAGAATAATGTCATCCGTTGTAATCTTTGTGCGACCAGCAAAAAGCTTTCAACCATGAACAATTCCAGATTTATTTATTGAAGCATCTGCTAAAGCAGCACAGCAACATGAAACTGGGGGGTGGTGGTAGTGAAAGTAATATAGTAACGTAAGTTACTTTTATCGCCCAGTAGTAAGTAAAGTAATGTCATTACTTTTATAAGGAGTAATATGTAACTTATTAAAATTCCTGAGTAACTTGCCCAACACTGACTAGTTAGTATAGACTAGTTAGTATAATGCTACTATATGACTTACATAATCTCAGCATATTCAATACATTTTCATATACTGTATAGTTTACCACTAGTTTAGGCCTATTATAAATATTATATTCCATTTACCAGTGTTGGGAAGTAACTAGTTGCATATAATAGTTACATAATTTATTTACAAATTAACTGTAACTAATATGTTACAGTTACCTGGGAAATTGTGTGTATTTGCATTTAAATCACAGTTACTTATGAAAATGTTCATGATAACATCGTGGTTACATCTGAATATTTTCTGTAAAAAGCTAGGCTATATGTTGAATATACAGTATATGTTGAATGGTCATCATCACCCTATCCCTCCGCATCACCTCCACTGACCTTAACAGCTAAATACATACAGACACACAAATATTCCTCATTAATGGAAGGATGTTGTCTTTGTGTGATAACATTGCAAACTGTTGTTTATAATACCTATATAATATTTCTTCCTATATTTATGCTATATAAATACATATATAAATAACTTCAGTATATAATAAATGCATTACTAATCGTTCCTTCCCTCTGCTGCTGAGTCCCGCCTCATCTGTACCTGCCACAGCAACTTTTCCACCAAGGAAGAGGTCAGTTAATTTGGCGCATTTAGCTGCCTCTTGTAGGCAACATCTTTTTCTTCTTAAGTCTTATTTTTTCGGCACCACTCTTTCTTTCTACTTTTACCATCTCTGTTGCACTTGTCACACCACCCTGGGCTGAGTTCAGCCCCGACAAAATGTAGCAAACCGGTGCAAAAGGTTTTGGATTAATCTCGCCCCAGATAGAAACTTATCTGATCAGCACCATTGAGCCAATCAGATTTCAGCAAAAACGAGGATCAGTCCAAGTTGGGAGGGGCCCAGTCTGATAGACACACCCAGCCTTCCGCTGCAGCAGACCGGTTCGCCAGAGCGGTTGCGGATCATTAAGTAAAACATTAGAAACTGAAAAATACCAGTATTCTTGTTTAATGTAAGGAAAGCCATATGAAACCCCATGAAATCAGTCATCAGAAAGTCATGAAATATGACCCCCCCAAAAGAGGCAAAAACAACAGTTCAGGGGGGGTCTTTCTTACCTGTGATTGTAAATATTACAACATATTTCCCGTTTTCATGTTTTATATTCAAGAGTCTGGAAATACAATTTCTGACTCCCCTAAAATGCTCAATACCATTTCCTAACCTAGACATAAGTAGAAGGTCTTGTCTGCACACATCACTCACAGTGGCATGTGCTCCAGTCCAGTACACCACATGCTGGTGGAGACACTGTAAGCGAATGTCAGTAATTAGCTATCTAGCTTCTTAAATACACTTAACTTTCCTACCTTCAGTTTCGTAATTAGCATTTATTTTACTTAAAATGAGCGTGTGTGATGTTAGCTAGCTGATAGCCCATCATATCATTTCATTACCACTATATCATTTTTTTTATGTTGTCAGCTAACACTGGTGCTCAGGCATGAGCAGTGAAATTGAGGACTAGTTATTGTAGATACACATTTTGAAATGAAGTTCATTATTTAATTTTAAATATTTTGTGCGTTCACTACAAAAGGCATCTCATTGCATTTTTTATATACAGCAGGTCTAGACAGTACTCCGTTTAATATTATTTACCAAACCCAAAAATCCCCAATTCCTCAACAGTGTATGAGAACCTCTTCACTGAATGCAGATTACATTTCATTCACATTCAATATGAGCAAGTGGAAAAGATATATTTGCTAAAAAAATTGAAACTAAAAAAACTTAAAATGAGAAGAATTAGGAATTAGAGATGATAATGCAGACTGTATTTTATGACAGTGTCTTTGATTCTGATTCAGTATTATGTGGGTCTGACATGCTGACAGTTTTGTTGTAGTACACTTATACTGAATAAAAGTGCCCCCCCCCCCCCAGGTCAGTGTGTCCTGCATTTGGATCCAAATTCCTGTGTCTGCACTCGGCAAACGTGACACCTTATTGTTCTGAAAGAACTAGGAACACCTGGGTACTCAGCACCAGAATAGACCAGACTGCTTGAGGATGAGGAAACTCAGATTCAACAGATGGATAGCCTCTCTTCCCACAGCATCCAAAGCAGATGGTGCAGCAACATCAACTCAAGGACTTCAACTTCAGCTCAGGTGGAAAAGCAAACGGCCGGATTTCATGTGATTAATTTTTATTTTCCTTTGAAAGTTTTCCTGGCTAGAGGTTGTTTAAAACTTGTCCCTCATTTATATCACAATTTCTGACATAGCCACGCTTTGATGGTTAGAGACCTGCTTCACTGAGTCTCTTAGTGAGTTTTTTTATTATGCTTTAGTCAGAAGACTAATGGCTTGAGCCTACAGGGTACACAAGAACAACCAACTGTGGGTGGTAAAACTGGAAGATCAATGGATTATAACATTATGCTGTTTCTGTTAATTATACCCCTATCTTGATGGAGACTTTGTTGGCATAGTCATAACGAGAGTTGTTTATGTCTTTTGAAGGGTCATTATAGAAACCCCGGTTGGAGAGCTACGCCTTTTTTAATTATCTCTCCATTTGTAAAGTCCTGGTCACATAACCACTGCATCATGCTGTCAGCTGCACTGTTGAACTCGATGAGGATGGAGCAAGGTTAATGATATTATTGTTGCAAGGTTGTAATACACGGAATTAAATCTTGTGTGAAGTTAAAATAAAACAAAAGTCCTTAATGCTTATACCATAGATTAAAACAAACTATCAAATCCCACATTGAAAACTGAGACAAATAAACCAAAATACCTGTAAGATTTTTTTATGCAATAACTGGTCATTTAGATATCAATTGACATCATCCATCTTGTTTAATACTCATTTTGGGGGCACTGCACATATTCAAGACACATCTTCATACTGTCAAAGGATTTGCTGGTGGTTTCAGCAGTCTGTGCACAGACTGTTAAAGGTAGGCTGCTTCTGGAGCAGCATTTAGTCCTACTCCATCTGTCCCTGATGGAGTAGGACAAAATGCTATCAGAGCTTTCCCCCCCTTCTTTTTTAATGGACAGTTACTGGGTCTTCCTCTTTGCATTCCTAGAAAAACACTGAAATTTGGGTTGTTTTTTTTCATGATAAAAGATGACAGACAGACTCTAATTGCAGTTGTCTGTTGCTTTTCAAAATCCTAATGGGATTTGATTTGGAGGCCTCGACAACTAAAATCCAAACCCACACTATTCACACAGAAATAAATTAAATCTTTGTTACATGAATAGCCAATTAAATCGGTGTGATCAAAATAATAGATTATCTTGGTAGTTGGGCTGAAATGGAAGCATTAATGTTGATTTCCCTTCAGGGCATTTACTAGTCGTGGTGAGAGATGATGCTTGAGTAAAGCTAAAAGCTCGCCTGTCAGTAGCACGTAGTGGTGCTAAGTGCCTCTGAGTTCATTAAAACCATTTGAGCCTTAATTATCAAGTGAGAAGGGGCCTACAAAAGTTAGTTTAATCAGACAAAATCCATTGTACAGTTTGATTGTGTCACTTATATAGGCCCTTTTTTCACAGCAGACATTTAGCCTCCTCAGAGCAGGAAAAGCACAGGTGGAATTAATAACATTAATTAATGCTACTGTGCTGGTAACTCTCTGGCATGGCTAACTGGGACATCTGAATGGAACTGAGCCATCATTAATTAAAGTTATTAGTTACACCTGTGCTTTTCCTGGTATTAAAAAGTCTTAACTACTACTACTACTACTATGGATGGATGAAAGTTTATGTCAGAAACAACTGATAGTCATGTGGGTTGTTGAAAGTTGCTGATGGCATGAACAGACAATGTGTAAAGTTGTTATCTCGGGTAAAGTAAAATGTTTTTCTGTATAAAGAGCCAGCAAGTTAAAAGTGAAAATATTTCACCTACTGTCCAATATCACTAAGTGATCATAATGTGTATGGAAAGTTTTAAATGCTATAAGTACTGAGATTTCTTACAGTCCAAAATCACATTTTAGCATATGTTTTGTAACTCCAACCTAACTTTTTTAACTGTTCACTATTTATGGAAGAAGCTGCTACAAGTGACCAACAGACATTGTTCAAAACCCAATAACTCGGACAAAACTGATTACAGCATGTTGCATCATGCTTCTACAACCTCTTCACTAGACCTTTCAGTTGTATCTGTGATTTCATTAGCGGCCTCTATCACTTGCCTCCATTATCAAACTGTGACTTTATTATTTGTGGCAGTTACAGACCATCAATTCTTCCTGTAGATGTTGTTACAGTTTCCTGCAGTGATAACAATGTTTATTTCATTTTTCTCTTGTAGTTGTGTTGTTGTGTAACCTCAACTAATTTAGAGTACATGTTTATGTTAAATAGCAGAGCTCACTCACTTGCCTTTGATTGGAAAAATAATTCTTTTGGTACACTGCAAAGCCTTGTTGTGCTTTTGAAGCACTCTGAAAGGTTATGTGCTACACTTTCCTTTTGAGGGCAAAATGGACACCTTTGCTTGCCACTCTTCTGTCATGTCTAAGCTGAAATTACAAACAAGGTAGTAATAATAGCAAGAGTTTCCTGTTGTTCACCTCTCTCCCCTGGGGATAGCAGTGTAACTGTGTAGCAATCTACAATGTCAGGGCTCTAAAATGTCTCTCTCTCTTGGCCTGTGAAGATGCACTACTTTTCTGCAGCGCAGATTGAGTTCAAGCCCTCGAACTACAAGCAATGATTCAGGCCACCTCTTTTTTTCTGAAATGAGTGTGTGTGTGATTGACAGGGTGTTAATAGTAAGTAAATCAAACCGGAGATGTTGTCTGTTTCGAGTACAGGAACGGGCATACCATGTACCCATATATATCCTGACAGCAAATACACACCAACTCTTTGGCCTTCAACATATGCTTATAATTTAAGCTGTTGCGGCAGCGTTCCTCATCTAGTGCAGATAAAAAGAGGCAGAGATCATTCTAGTTTTAAAAGAGTTATATGCAGAGGTGAGTAGCTACACATTTTTTATATGGATTTTCTAAATTAAATTTTCTGATATAACTTTGACTGCCAGTAGTAACCCTCTGACTATAATGCTGAACTTGTTTTTCATTGGTACTGTGAGCAAAAGATGGGGTAGTACAGTACATTTGTATGCACTATAGCATTGTCAACACAATATATTTTGATAAGTTTCCTAGACACAAAAATCTGGACATTTACTAATTTAGACTGATTTAGCTATTATTAAATAAAAACTTTCCTTATTATTTCAGATGGAACCCAGACATATCCCTACCACTATGGACAGTCACTTCAAACTTAAGTATTAACCTGTTTAACCAGAAACAGTTGTTATACACTGAAAGAAAAGTGAGAATGCAGGCCTGAAAGAGCAGTGTTAGGCAAGTTACTCAGGAATTATAATAAATTACTTTTGACCTATTACTCCTTCAAAAAGGAAAAATATTACTTTACTTAATACTGGGTATTAAAAGTAATTATTTGCATAACTCGCTACTATATTACTTTATCTACCCCCCGCCCCATAGTTTGATTTTCAAATAATCTGATGTTAGTGCGAAATTTTTCACACTAACATCAAATCAGTTGATAAGGTCTCTTACAATATTTTTTTTGTTGGTAGTAGTGACAGAGGTGTAACTAAAATTTAAATTGCAATGTCAATATTTATACTTGTAAAGGGCCAATATCAGACAATTCACAAACAAATTTCTACTCATAAGGACTTTAAAGAACTCCTTTCACATGCATTTAAGCCTATAAACCCAAATTTGCAATGTAGCATGAGTCTGCATTTCCTGGTCTTGTAAGCCCGACACCAAGTATGGGCATGTCTGTAAAAGTGCAAGTGAATGCTCACATTATGTGCAAACAGACTTGGCACCAAAGGAGACCTAATGTGTGACTGACGAAAATCACAGTGACCTAGATAAATGAACCTGGCAATGTTTCAAAATCCATGTGTGAAAGCGGCTCAAGATTACAGTCTCAAAACACACCATCAGTCTCGTAAAGAATTGTGCCCCCCAGAATTGTAGTTCACCCTGAGGAGACACTGTTGCTGTCACACCTCATAGCAAGATTTATCAGCAGCTCTGTAAGAGTGTGTATGATTCCCTCACACCTCTCTCCTGACTCAGGGGTCATTGACAGTGACTTATGTGAGAGGAGACAGAAGTGACATAGGGAAAATATGTGTGTCAGCTCACATCAGTTCAGTTCTGCTCCCATGAAACCTGATCACATCTAAAACTGTAAGAAATCCCTAACAGTGACACTATTAAACCTCCAAAACCTGTTGGGGCTACTACATACTTGTAAATATATGGAAGACCATAACAAACTGTATATTATATATTCTATAAAATGTTTCTTCATGTTAAGTACAGATGTTGATTATACTATGACAAAGACTCATATGTTGTCTATTTGTTAAAAAGCCTAGACTGTGACGCGACTGACTAGACTGTGATATTTATATTTTTCTCAGGCATTGATCAACAGCTCTGACCTCAGAAGCATGTACTAAGTGTGCATAATTATCATCAGTTCACCTTTTGCTAGCCCCCCCTCTTTTAGTTACAGTTATCACCTGTTAAACTTTGTTGCATGCCACACAATGCAGTTTCCAATGATAATAGCAGCAGATTTACCAATCAAAATCCAGAGTTGTTTATTTAACAATGGGCCTTGATTTCCCACACTCTCATTTCTAGCCGATGACCATAAATTTTTCTAGCTGTAATGACAACTGTTCACAGCAGCTGTAGCTGGCTGGCTAATTAATTAATAAAGTGTTAGCACTACATCTCCAGCTGACTTTTCAATGTTTCCAGCTGGAGACCCCTTTAAAAAGTCTTGATATCCACTTGATCCTTCAATATGCATGCTCACCCATCTATATTAAAGAAACAATATGTTTCTTGTATTGCAGTCAAGCCAGATATTCCCTTGTATAAGAAAAAAGGAAAAATGTAAGATCAGACTTGTTCATTCTAACATAATCCTAATTGTCTTAGGTTACATAACAGGACAAGTATGATAAAGATTTATTAGATGTAAGCTATCTTGTTTGGATTTTCAAAAAGTACAAAATCCTATCCTAATAGAAAGGCTTATATGATGACTACTCACCAATGTGTTTGGCAAAAGTAACACTATCTTGGATAATGGGTTTGGTTGGCTTTGATGGAGTTTAAACTTCCCCGAAGTTCAATAGATCAGGACAGAGCTGCTAACGTTAGCCTACACTCTATTAGCTTTCAGGTTTAATAATTCCTCTCAGCTTTGCTCATGTTTTTTGGTTTTAAAAAGGCTACCAAAAAAATCAAAAAATGCTACAAGACACCACCATCCATACTCTTTTGACGCATTGTTCTTGTCCTCACAGTTGCTATAGCTTGTCGTGTGATTGGACAATTGCTGTTTAGAGAAAGGGTTTAGCGAACACTCAATTGAACATTTTCCAAGCATTTTAAATTCTGGCCGAGTGTGAGAATATATTTTTCGACATTGAACACACAAGACACATACTATTTTACTTTGTGGCATTTGGTGTCCATCAAAGATGTGGTCCTTATAAAGAACAGCCTTTGCTCCATTGCTCAGTATCAGAAAATGATAACATTATTCATTGACTAGAGATGGCATGTGTTCATCAACCCTAGTATATAAAATATGTTGTCTGCAGCCCCACCTGTGTGTAGCAGGCCATGACAGGAATATCACTACTGCATACAGTCATATATCCACTTTATATACCCATTTACACATTAGCATTTTGGTTGTGCTCACGCTGTAGCAATGACTGACTGTAGTAGAGCTCTGCAGTACATCTAATATGCCTGGTCTGTCGTCTGCATGGGTATTGCATTATTGCAAGCTTTTGTTGTTGGCATTGCAACTGCTGTTGATACTGCATGCTAACCTGTTTCTGTTGACAGAGCTAGTGTGTTACGATAGCTCACATCAGGAGGGTGTAGGTTCTCTGACAACCGAGGCTGACTTGGGGTCAGCGTCTCCTGTCATGCACTGCTTTGGTGGAAAATGCAATAATGGTCTTAACATCAGTTGGGTGCATTTTACTTGTTCATATTCACTGGCCTAACATCGCTGCCAACAACAATAAAAAGCAATAATGATGTTCTCTTTCAAACTCTATGTTTGTCTGAAAGCTTGTACAGTGTGTAATACACAACCTTTGAAACCCATCACTGTGGTCCCCTGTAAATGCATCCAGCACAAGAGAGCTACCCAGACACTAGGCCAGAGATAAATCCTACTCATTTCCTGTGTTGACAGTCTGAGGCTGCTTCCTTGACTCGGTAAAATTAACGGTCCAGAACGTTATTTTCCCATCCAATATGCTGCCATCAATCATTCTGTGAGCCTTCATCACTTTCAAAAATTATGTGTCACTGTTTTCTACAAAGGCAAAGCAACACATTTCGTCACCAGGCAAAGTGGTGACGATAACCTGCACGCGTTTGAAGGTAAAATTAGTGGGTAAAACTCCTGGATGACAAGTTTGAAATTTCTGTCCATACAGGAATGAAGATGTACTGCAGAGCAATCAGTTCTGGGTAGTTAAGATGCTTTAACGAAAGTGTCAGGAAGTCACTGCAGGATAGATGTAGTTCAAAAAATAAAGTTGCAGGTACTGACCCACTGTAAGAAGTCACATCCACAGGTTTCCTCTGATTAACGCACTGACATGAGGAACTGCAAGATGTGTGAAATGACTGCAGCTCAGAGCGCGTTGTGATTTCAAAACTTGCAGAAAAAGGACCCTAATGTTGACCTCACACAACTGATTAAATACTTGTAAAGAGAGTGCTATTCATACATCATCTGTTACATAAAGTGTCACAGGCAAAGTATTAATAATTCTGAAAAAATGAATATTGGCAAAGTACTCCAAAAGCTGTTCATCTCTTAAAACACAGGCATAAAACTCAAATGGAATTAATTTTGGTTTTAGGTAAATATGGCAGACACCAATATGTACATTTTACAAGCTTGATTCTTTATTACAAGCTTGATTCTAATTTATTTTCATTGGCTATATGAAACAACAAATAAAATTAAATTATATGTGAATTATTAGCCAGAGTTGCAGTCATTATTTATTATAGAATACCAACTAGCGTCATGTAGCTCGATAGACAGAGGAGAAGGTATGTTATAACTGTAGGCTGTGACTACTCTTGCATGAAGTATGGAGTTTCATTGCAGAGCGGGAAATTGCAAGTGCCAGGGAACAGTAGTGAATGACATCAAGGAGGATGGTATGGTACGGGAGCATGTAAAGCGCATCCTCATTTCACTTCTGGGCTGATGCTCTTTCCCTCCCTGATCACAGAACAGCAAGGGCTGATGGGAGAGCGGATGGGTGGGGGAATGTGATTTGAGGGCATCAAGAAGCGGAACTGACAGAGACGGATTCACTGTGGCCCAAGCATGGAATTGCTTTTCCTTTCCCCTGGAACTGAGCTGGAAGTGCCTGCGGCTGCAAACAATCTCTAAGCAGCAGCTTTCACAAAGCCCAAGAGCCAGAACCATGAAAGCTCAGAGGCAGGTGAGAAAACGCTGAACTATTTAGAACAAGCAAAAACAGGTGGTGAGGAGGAATAATAAGTCAGCTCAGGGTCCCAGAAACTGTTGCGTCAACTGAAAACCCTAATTTAAACATATTGTATGTCTTTTCTTCTATATTAGATGAAGTGTGTGCATGTATCCGTGTGTGCATGGGAATTATGATGTAAAACTATTCAGGTTTATGGGTAGAGAGAGCCACAGAGGGTTTGTGTGTGTATGTGTCAAGTTGCACAGCTAATTATGGAGGTGTTACAGAGCTCCAGGAAGGAAAATTAGGAAGATGAGGGAGTGTTTGACAGAGGGATGAAGGTGTACTTTTCAATTTACACCTTAATGTGAGAGAAGGTCCATGTGGATTTCTGTTGCGTTTTAATCAGGTAAACTTGAATACAAAAGCCGTGGGTTCAGAGTTATTTTGATTTGGAACAATAAAGATATTATGTTACCCACAGTTACTGTTATCAATATCATTATAAAGATTGCAAATTAACATTCAAACAATGCATTCAATGTCACAATGAGCCACAAGAGAGTGATGTTACAGTGAAAAACATCATTAGAGCCTATATGCATTAGTTGAAAATACATATTAATCTCATTTGAATTCAACGTGACAAATAGCTTTTCTTAATGGGCCACACTCTTTGGAGTTACCATTTGTTCTAAGGAGATCAAATGAGAGCCCCTGTTGTTTCACCTCTAATGGTGCATGTCTGTGAGGAGATGAGGCGTTTTCAGGCGGAGGTCCTTGTCCTCACACAACCCATATTCTAACTAGATATTTTTCTTTTTTTTTCATCACTCGTCGCACACAATCTCTCACATCTGGTTGCCAACGTTGTCAACACCTCTGACAAGGTAAAAGCAGGTTGGGGTAACCAATCAGCATAATAAGCCCTGGCCAGTCTGAGCCACTGAACATGTCAGAGACTTTCGCCCTGTCACCAACAGCTGAACCGAATTTGCCCACAGTGGGGCTGCAGACAAGCACTCGTGCAAGAAAGACAGAGAGACACACAAAGAACACATTGTCCAAGACGATTCAATGTGTTTGTGAAGTGTGACCCCTTTTCATTTGTCTGTGTGCGATTAATCTACATCTGAAGCAGCCCCATCGGTGAGGGCTATTACAGCCAGTTGACAAGACAAAATTTAAACTGAGATATACATCAGTGACAAACTCGTAGTAAATAAATTTGCAGACATGTACTCCCTCTCAAAGTCCCAAAGACATTGAATTTTCTGTGAGAGCACAAGAGAAAAAGAATAGCTGCCATCTGGGAGAGATGATAAGAGGATCACATAACTAGCTATTCTACCATCCATAATGCAAGCATGCACTTGGCCATTTATGGTAATTACAGTCAGTAGTTGCCACTTTAGAGACACATGTCAAGCTCAATGCAACATGCAACACGGTTCAATGTTTTCCTATTTTTCTACTCATTCCAGCAGATTAACATCAAACACGCTGTTAGGAATGCCACAGTGCATCACTGAACTCTTTAAACAACAATGCTTAGCATAGAGTCGAAGTCCAGTTATTGTTCACACCTAGGAGAGTGTGACTTTCCTTGTCTGTTTTTGTGAGCACAAACTGATGCTTAGCCCTCTCTGTCCCTTCTACAGCTCTCTTCAACCATTCTAAAATCAAAGACAAAAGTGAAGCAGCAGCTCTTCAAACAATAGTGACAACGCGAAACAAATATCTATTATGCTGCCAATATGACTGATTTGTGCCATTTTACTGATGCTAAATTAGAGCACCCTGCAGTACTGTTGTTGTATAATGTGATGCTGTGACAGATGCAAAGTAGGCTGGCTGTAACAGTTTGTAGTGTGAAGGTGGCCTCCACTGAGGGTGCTGTTCTCTCCACTGTGAGTGACACAACAACATCAAAAACATGTCTCCGCAAAGCATGTCATGACCTCGTCACCCCGGTCACACAGCAGAGCAGACGGCTGACAAGAGGGCAGGCAAGATCTCCACTCTGCAGATGCTCCAGCAGCTGTCAGAGACTCCCACCTCCACCAGTCTTCTCACCGGTCACAGAACATATGAGATGCAGCGAGGGAAAAGAAAAGGACAAGGGAGAGTAAAAAGGACAGAGCAAGGTGGGGTGATAGAGAGAAAGTTTACAAAAAGGGAAACAGATACAGATAGTGGCAGAAAGAAATTGAGGAGACAAAAAAAGAGGACAGAAAGGGAAATTGCAGGAGCAGAAGTGAAATTGATAAAAGGCTCCAAAGGAGACAAAAAGTAGCGAGATAGTCAAATGTAGGGAAAACAGGGCCATGAATTATTCTGCTGTTATCCTGTCTGACAGCAGTCTCCAAAGACTCTTTTTCATTTTTTTGCAATGAGGTATTCTTCCGGTACAGACGAGCAGCCTGACCTGTGGAATGAAATATTAACGAGTTCATATCTGCATGCATGTAGATTCGAGGGCCCGGCCTACATGACACGACAGCATAATCCCCAGTGCTCTGTGGTCCAGGCACAGTATTAAATGGAAAAGCCATGGAGAGAGATGAAGAGAAATAGCTCTTTCCTCCATCTAATTAGGTTTGAAGGTTGTGAAAGACCAGAACATGACACTGACAGTTGCTCTCTCTAGGCAGGAGACAAGACTCTTAAACCCAGAGACCAATTTGTAGCCAAGTCAGTCAGTCTCTCTGTCTCGCTGACCTGCAAGGGGATGGGTAGCAGTAAAACCAATGTCTCGCAGGTGCAGGGTCGATCAGTGGTAGTGAAATGACAGCTCAGCCCAAATGAGCAGATGCTAAATAAAATTACATGAACATGAAATGAAAAATGCTACCAGGAAATGAAATACTAATAAAATCAAAGAATTGGTAGTAATAGGTTGACATTTTGGAAGCTATGCTTATTTGCTTTGATGCAGAGAGTTAGATGAGAAAATCAATGAACACACTCATTTCTTTCAATACAAAGGAACAGCAGCACCTGGTTATCTTACATTAGCATAAAGACTTGAAACTGTCTTTTAATCAGTGTGAGGTTGCCAGGCAACTTGCGGAGACCCCAGAAAGTCACTGCCCCGAGTTAAGAAATAGCACATAACACACCCCTAACAGGTTGTTTTAACACTAAGGACTTTGTATGGATTAGGTAAACCAGATAAAAAGAGTTACTGGAAGTCGGATTTTGCTACTGTTGAGGAGCGCCAGACTATACGCTTGTTTCTGTTTCCTGATTATATGCTAAGCTAAGCTGACTGGCTGCTGGGTCCAGCCAGGTTTACCGTGAATGGAATGAGTCTTTTCAAGCGTATTTTTCAAAGTTTCAAACTATTACTGCCTGTTTTTCATTGGCATTATACTTCAGAATGAACATTGTTTTCGAGGTAACATGTCCTGGTAAACACCAACATAAGTCGTTTGTCAATGCCTCCAAAAACATATATGCAAGTGTTGGAAAATACCAGTCCAACGGCAGGCGTACTGGACCTTGGTTACACATGGTTGATGTTGTGAAATGGTCGCAGTTTGGTTAGGATTTAGGTAACAAAACTATTTGGTTAGGTTTAGGAAAAGTAAGGTGTAAAGGTGGTTTGGGTAAAGTAACTACATTACGTAAGTCACGTGATCTAAGTCAGTAACACCGTTAAATTGAAAACTCTAAATAACACACAATTTACTTGGCTTAACAGGGGGACTTGAACGCTGGCCTCCTGCTGGCCCTTTTGTGCAATATGAACCCCAAGCTGGCTAACCGATCAACACTGTCATGAATAAAACAAACTAGAGTGATTGCAGGCATATTAGTAGTGTAGTGACTATTCTCCACAGACTGAGACGCTAAATGAAATGAAAGGACATTGCAAATAACACTACATAGGTGTGAAAGACAAAGTGTTTTGAGTAGTGTTGTGGGCCACATTTTCATTGAGGATGCAGAGAACTGTTTTCTTCGCTAGAGTAGCATTACTCAGCCATGGCAGAAGGAAGATAGGTTGCAGCTACAGGGCAGCATGAACCGGAGGACGCAGGGCTCCAGGGATGTCAGGAGAAGAACTGGGGTTACAGCATCCTGCACTCGGGGGTGTCTGGTGCGGAAGAGAGATGAGAAAGTAGAGGACGACTGTTGTTCTCCCCGAGGTTAATGTAGTACTATCTGCACAACTGTCCTCCTGTGGCTGCAACTATTTCAACAAGTGCTGGAGGAGAAAAGGGGGAAAAGAGGGAGGGAATGGGCAGTGTTGGGCAAGTTACTTCTAAAATGTAATACATTATAGATTACTAGTTGATGTCATTTGAGAATAATTAGTTATATTACAATATTACTGTCTCAGAATTGTAATGCTTTACACTAGTTTTGTTACTTTTACTGCTATTTAAGTGTTTCTCGGTGTAGGTGAATTATTAAAAAACACCAGTTAATTTCAAGTTAAAATTTGTTGTAATCCGCTTTAATAAGATTGTAATGCGTAGAAAATTAGGCCTACAGATTTTTCTTTAGTAATTTAATATTACTGCATTACAGTAAAAAGCAATGCATTACTGTAATTGCGTTACCTTTTTAACGTGTTACTCCCAATACGGGGAATGAGAGAGACAAAGACAGTAGGGAGTAGGGATGAGAGACAGGTGGATGAAGTGAGAAGAGAAGGGTACACACAGACTTGGAGAGTAAGAACCTGAAAAGCAATTCAAAAGAATGAAAATAAACACTTTAAAGAGTTCACGGGACTTCTTGTGCACTATTGTTTTCAAGTGCCTTGAAAGTTGCTGGCAGGATTCATTTTTGAGTCCTGTCTTTGAACGAATAGTTTAAAGCACAGAACAAGTCTTGTGTAATTAGTTGCCACAAATACGAAGGCAGACATGAACTCTGAACAGACTTAACAGTGGACATGTAATTATCTATTGTTTCTGAGTGCCTACAGCTAAAACATAAAGGCTTACAATTCAGTTTATTTACTATTTCTAGAGACTCTGGTTAAGATCTATGTGCAGTAGCTGCTGTCTGTTTGGATCTTAAGTTTATTATTTTTAAAGCAGTAAAGGTAAATGTTACACTTTATTGAATACAGCATATTCCTAATGTTTGTTTGCTACACTGAAAGTAATTCAGAAAGATGTGTGTTTTTGTGTTCAAGTTTGTCAAGGATGACAATGAAGTATGATTGATGTTAGTCGTCGCTTGTGGCCCCATTTTTCTGCTCTAAATAAACCGAGGGATAAATCCAGTTGCTAAGCCAGTCCCTCAAAGGGCTGACCTTTTGATAAGCCCATCTCTCAAATTTATGGCAGCTTGCAGATGCTTTATTGCCACAACCTAGAAATGGTTCATGTTGGCATAAGATCATTTACAAGCTTCTCCCCAGAACCCTCAAGGCTCAACATCTCTATATGTGTACTAACAATGAGAGATTATCCTTGGAGCAAAATAACTTCAATTTCTGCTTCACCTGAGATTGTTTTGTTATCAAAAGAGGGGGTGGCAGAGACAGATTTTCTGTGTAAAACTTTGATATTTTAGCACCAACTTCCTAAACTTTAAACTTTGTTGCTTCCCTGGATTTCACAGCTCCCCTCTGCTCTGCTTTATTTTACGGTGGCCATTTCAGGCCAACCATTTGGTTTCCCTCCACTGGCTTAATTCAGCTGTTGAATTCAAGGCCACAAACTGATACAGGTCAAAGCTTTTGAAGTTAAAGGTGGCTGGTGTCTGTGGTGGAAGCAAACTACTGCAGGGTTTCGTAACAGCAAAAGGTGAGTGTGATAAAGAGGAGAGGGACGGTTGAGTCATTCATGTGTCCTCTGATTCTGGTTATCTGTCTCTGGTTTCTTGTTTGCCTGAGTGATCTGGGCTGGAACCATCAGGAGCTCCCTCTCTTCCTCTCGTTCATGTGAACCGTGACTTTCACTGAAGTGAGAGCACACTGCTGAGATAAGGGCTCCAGTCAGACCGACTGTGGCAATGGAACCAGTTAGAAAACATGGTGGACAGAGCCATCTGGCCAGCTCCTCTCTGTCCTCGCTCTGCTGAGCACAAAGCTGGAGCCACCTGTCTTGTCTGCTGCACTGTCCAGCAGAAGTTGAGTACCACCAGGATGGTAAGACAAGATAATGTGTGTTCACATTTCACAATGTGCGTTTTATAGGAAAAATGCAGAAAGTGGAGAATTTCTCCGCAGAGAATAACAGTCTGTTTACAAGTCTGCATTGCTTCTAAGAAATCATATAACACATTGATTCTGAGTTTTCTCCTCTTTTCTAAAAGCCTCTAACACATTTCCATGCACTGTTAAAGGATATGCATCTTCCCTTTCTACTTATTGACTGAAGCTTAGGCAAGGTCATCCACAAAAGCTTTTGTGACAATATTCTCCCAGAGAATATTGGATTTTATCTGCATCTATTAGCAAAGCATTTGGCATGAAAGAAGAAACATTTAACATTTAGTAAGATACACCACTGTGCTTTGAAGAATAAAATGATGTCAATGCTAAAAACTTCCATGAGCCTTTGCAGCCTCTAACATGTCTCTTTGGATATTTGGCAACAAACGAGCGCAGTTTTTAGAGCAGTGAATCTACTTCTGCAGTAGCTGGGAGGTAGATGCAAAAATTGTGCAGTAACTCAACTAATTTGAGAAAAAAAAGACTCAAAATCTCTTAAACCAATGCATTGCTGCAATGGCATGACATATAGCTAGCTAGAAAGGTAGCAGCGATGTGAAAAAAGTTAGCTAAACATATTGGAAAAATGGTTTAAAGAGTTAACTAAAAGAAGATATAATATTTGAAATTATTTCCCAAAAGTAATGGATAATGTATTAAAATAAAATGGTCAAAATAGTTAGCTAAAAGCATGGATAGCTTACATGGTTGAAATAGTTAGCTAAGATGAATGGATACACTGTTGGAATAATTAGCTAAATGTTACTGATAAATTACAATTAAATCGGATTTTTTTAAAGTGCAGAAAACTGTTTTAGAGCAGTTACAGAAGCTACAGTCTATCTAGCTGTCGGGCCTCACTGCAGTTTTACTGAAAATACCCATGAGAATGTGTCTAGTGCGAGACTCGCCAGGGAGACCGGGCCGACATCCATCGAGTCTGTCAGTGGAGGAATTAAAGACAGGAAGCCCAGAGAGAAAAGACAAAAACCCAGCTGGATCTTGGCCTAGAGATAAGTTACCTTGCACACAGCAGGCATTACACCATCAGAATTAAATGATAAGATTCCAATTACCTGCTAATTTAAACCACCGGTCAAATATGAGTAGTAAAGGATGATGGAGCCTGCCACTAAGGATTTCATTATGTAATAGCTTTCTGCAGGTGAAAAAGGAAATTGGGAAAATCTTACAGCTATGAAGATAGTGTAAAGGTCTTGCCTCTATTCAAAATGTCTTTCTCTATGTCATGTTTCATCTATTATGGATTCTTGATCCTTCTCCCTGACACAACAAATGAAAAATTTCATCTAAATAAAACTTGCATTTACCAAGACACTCCATTTCCATATCTGAAAGTTTGTTTTTAAGACTGATCAACTTCCGAACAACATGAACTTGAAATTCATGTGGTCTACATTGTCTTCATCCCAAAAGTATGGGGTCTTGTCCTCTAATTAATCTGGCTTGTCCCTCTGCTAAACACTGGATCTGTTTGCAGGACTGCTGCATTATTCAACATAGCTGCTGGTGAGAGAGGAAGTCTGCGGTCTGGAGTCACCTTACTCCAGGCAGAGCAGCAAAGCGAGAGAGATGGAGAAGGATGAGAGGGAGAAATGAATTTGATGGAAGGGGAGCTGTGGACAGGGGAAGTGGGGAGGAGAAGACAGAATGAGGTGGGGGAGGGGGTGATGAAAAGGAAAGGGAAAGAAATAAGATGAGAGATTAAAAAGAGGGGAGAGATCAAATGGTCGATGTGGTTCAAGGCGACGCGAACTGCTAAAAAGAACACATCCGTATGAGAAACCGCAGGAGGGTCAGAGGCTTATAGACAGGAAGTCCATGTCCAGCTGTCATTTCTCTGCTGACACACCAATTATCAAACTACACCGAATCTTCTAGCTGTGTGCATTTTGACAGAACATTCAATGATAAGTTGAACCACACATCTCTTTTTTCCCTCTTTGTTTTTTAAAATTTTATTGTTGATCATTGTTATTCTTCAGAACAAACCCCATTCACGTCCCCGAAATACATCTGTCTTCTGTCTCTCTCATTAAATACACACCTTTGCCCCCACAAATACAACGGTTAAAAACACAGTAGTCATGTACCACTGGTTCATACAGAGACACGTGAAATTGACGGTGCTCTCGGGACAATCGCTGCCACTCGAGAGAGCAGTCATAATAAAAAGCTTTGGAATGGTAAAAGTACAATGCACTCACACAGCCATGGCTCCTGGAAACACAGTGGTTGAAATAAATGACATGGAGCGGGATATTTTGAAATGAACTACATGAAATGCAAAGCAGACAGTGGATTCATACATGCTTTGACGGACCTATTTTACTCAGAGCGCTGGAATGAACAGACTCGGTTGTTGAAAAAAACTCACAAAATGGTCATTTACAACACATTCACCTTCGTGGTTATGTAGCGGTTACTTACTGTACGTCTTTACTCTCGGCAAACATATAGTGTATTATTCACATAGTATTCACATAACATAATATACATCTTTATGTACACATTGCTTCCACCCTGAAGAAAAAACCCCAGGCACTTCCTCCAGTGATCCTGCTTTTTAGATCACCGACTACACTGTAGCTATCATTCTTCCTCCTCATCAAAAACAAGCTGATCTTTCAGTGAACCTGTGGGAGCCTGGTGATGTTGGTATACTGTTAGATTCCTCACATATTCTGCCGCTCCCAACTGAACCAGATTGTGAGCTGCAAACTAGCAGTAGAGTTCGCCTAGCTTCAATTTCTCAGTTTCTGTGGGCTTCAAGGTGTCTCTGCTTGTTTATTTAGGGCAGGTCCTGGAGTGATAGCTTCACCGCCCTCCTTGGAAACCTGCACTTAAAAGGGGTTCTGGAGATATGGTGGAGCATAACATATTTTAAAGGAGTAATAATGGAGTGTAGAATAGATAGTTTCTTGGTTCTGTACAAACATATAGAAAAAAAAGAAAAGAGAATTGCTTCCTGTGTGTGTGTTGGGAGTTTTTTTTGAGGATGTTTCAAAGCTGACTCAGATCATTATGTGTACCACACGTGCCAACCTGCCTGAGTTTTTTTCCACTGATTCAGGCATTAACAGTTCAACTGGACCCCAGGCTTTGGCCAGCAGATGAAAAACAGTGGATTCTGTTTGTCCATTAAATCAGGGATTGATACACAGCAGGCTCTGTGGGCAGTCGTTTCTTACTGTTCCTCCTGTTTAAAATACAATATTTATTTCAAGATACCAATCCCTAATAATGTACAGTGGTGGGTGGTGAAGCAAAGTAGCATTTTTTCCCTCTGAACAATGTTAATGCCCCTTTTTATTTATATATTTGCTTTATTTATTTTACACCACTAAGAACAACAACTAATATTCATGGACAAATTGTCAAAATGAACTTCCTTCCTCATAGGGTAGTGATAAAATGGTTTAGTTTGCTTCGACAGTTTACAGTACAAGAAAATGCCTAGGACAAGAAAGGAGTAAAAGGCTCAAACCTGTAACGCAGCACAGGTTTGGACACTTCACCACAGCATTAATGGAACATCATTTTTCACACCACCACTATGGCATGTCAGTACATTTCTAACAGTTTCCCCTGCTCCTTTTTTCTTTCCCGCCGGGTATAAAGTACAAACAATCACTTTGGAGCAAAAACATTAGCTGATGCAGTACATACTGTATGTTTGTAGGCATATATCAAGATGAAGCAGTAGAACAAAGTAAAGAGAGGATTCAAGTCAGTCAATGGGATTGGCACTGTGACAGTAATGAGACAGGAATCTCCCGTGGTGGCACCAGGCCCAGTGCTGTGGTCCCTGGGAACGTCCACCTATAGCACACATGGTAATCCAGCACAAACATCATGGCAAAAATACAACACGTTGCACTACTGTACAGTTTCTGCACCAGTACTGTTGAGGACTGGGCTGGTCTATCCTAATGCTGTAGGTCTCTTGTTAAAATATCTCGTTGCTGTCTGTACACCAGTATGACACCCTTTTTAGATTTATTCAGTGATTTGAATAAATCTGTCTTATCAGAGAATAAGGCAGTTTATGGTATGGTGGATAAGTCATGCCACAACCACAGTGAACTGCTGTTGTATGTAGCTCTTAAAGAGAGAAGAAATTCTGCTGTAACTCTGGAATTTCATCCAGCTCCCTCGCTGTTGAAACGATGAAACACAGACGGGGTGACCCTTCTTCTGAACAGACAGGTCCATTTTGTAGCTCACAATGTTGTTTTGCTGCTACAGAAAACCTTAGCACAAAAGAGCTTTAGTTCGGAGGCAAAGAGGACCGAGAAAAGCACAAAAAATATCAAAAAAGATAAACATCACCAACAAGGAGGAAATCACAGCTGTACATTAAAGGTTAAAAGTTAGAACCATGACCATGTTTTTTTCCCCCTCTCCTTCCATTGCTGTTCTTTCAATGCCAAGTCCACATGTCCAAACATAAAAGTAGAGGGGTCACTGGGTGGCCTTAAAATCGAATCTCCAGCGCATGGGATACCGTCGCTGTGGTAAACATTTAGTTGCTATCTACCATCAAAGCAGTCCAAGTACTCCAGGACAAGGTCATAGCAGAATCGATACTGGTCCTGAGGAAAAATACAATATTCTTAAATTAAAAACTGAAAACATGCGACTGATTACAGGAATATTCTTGCCACTCCAGAACACATAGCTTTATTTTATTTACAGACTCTTACCAGGGACTCCACCATGTTGGGTTTGCAGTTGCGTAGAGTTTTGACAGCATAGAAGATGTCCACCATGTTCTGGTATTGGATCATCTCAAGGAGAATGTTGCAGGCACAGAAGGTCCCACTGCGACCACCGCCGTTACTGCAGAGAAGAGGATGTGTTTAAGAAAAAGACATCTTAGACAAATGCCGTATTGTTTTCATTTCATTTACAATTAATTTTTATCCTTTCCTCTTCCATATGAATGTGAAATATATATGAAAATAATTTGGACAGGCATTCTGGGTCCCCAGACAATAAAACTGTCAACACTATTGGATGGATTGCCGTTCATGTTCTGCTCGGGATGAATTGCAGTAAGTTTGGTGATCCCCTGAGATCAGCATGTTAGCATTGTCATTGTGAGGATGATAGCATGTTAGCATTATCTTAAAATCACAGCCGCTGTACCTAAGTGCAGCCTCACTAAGTCACTTGCATGGCTGTAGACTGATAATTAAATGTTTTTATTGTAATTTGTGCACATACTCTGCCATTAAACTGTGTGTAATGGAGGGAAAACATGGCTTATTTCAAACACAAAGGCTATTTTAGAGTTTGTAAAGTAAATTTTAATATAGGCCTACAAATATATCTCTGTCTCCAGAGGGAATAAACCTCCTGATATGTTTAAGTGGGTTCTGGAAGACAATAATATAGTATAAGAGGGGCAGAATATGTGTAATCTGATAACCCTGTTTGTGTTCATGCTACCTCATGAAAAACAGATATTTGATACAGTTCACACAGCATGCGCACACGATGTCCTCACACAAAAATAGCGACATGAGAAAAGCTGTAAGGAAGAGAAAATTGAGAAATAACAGCACAGGGCTGCATTTCCTCGGAAATATTGTCCCGGTCATCATAAATGAAAGGCAATATCAATAAACTACAGGGGGACAATCCACTTCCTCTCTCCTGAGACAAATGCAAGGGGAAGGTGAGAACAGAAGCCTCCGCAGCGTATACAAGCAATATTAAGGTAATCAATTGTCGTCAGTGCTTTGGCAGTCCTGGATTTACTGTAGTGAGAACCATTGCATTCTGTATTAAGCCATAATTGATTTGATCTCCATAATCTCTTTTCTGGTTGTCGTGGGTAACACTGTGTGACAGCGCTGAGTGATGTGCTTTTGGATGGGGGCGGTGGGGATGAACGTGTGATGGGTTGGCAATGAGTCGGACGGACCCATTCATATTCATCAGCGGGTGTGCGCTCTGGGGACTTAGGACAACAGAGGAGCATACAACACCCTACACTGCACTACTCCACAGCGCAGCTCATCACACCACAATTTGATTTTCTACAACATACTACCATGGAAAAGTACTTTGCACTGCATCCCATTGCACCAAATTGCACGAAATACCACAGAAACAAGACATGACGCAGTCTCTGTTTCTCATCATCAAACTAATCTGGTCATGGTTTACCATGTCTTAACAGACGTTTTTGCCATATGCCCCTCTGTGAATAAGCTTTTGGTTTAAATGCACTTTTAAATGTCACTCTTCAACAGCACTAATTTTCTGTCTAAGACCTTTCCAGAGAGAGACTGAATGTATTTCTGCCTCGTCTCCTTGTCTTAAAAATTTACAGTACATGATGTTGCTTACAGATTACTCACAGGCAGTGGACAACAGTGCGTCCTTCTCCACACTCCCTCTGCCACTTGTGCACTTGAGCCAGCAGGTTGAGGAAAGCCTTCTTGGAATCGGGAACGTCGCGATACGCCGACCAGCGCAGGAACTGGAACTGACACACCACCAGCTGGCCCTCTTGGAGCTTCAGATGCAACAGAAAACATTAGGCACATGGAATCTGAGTGTACTGCACTGTTACATTTTCCGGGTTCCTTCAGTATTTCTATGTGTGCCAGTTAACACCCGTGTTTCAGTGCTCCCCAGGCTGCATGCCGGCACTCGCAGCTGTGCTCACTCAGCAGACTGACTTTGAGAAATATGGGTCTGCAGGTGTAAGTGGGGCCCGAGCTATGTGTGAGAGAGGTCCCTGTGTGTTCATAACCTTGTCCTGTAGAATCGCACCTAATACTTAAGGACCAGTGGAGAACAGTAAGTCATGCAAATTGGGCTGGCAAAGACACCAATGATGCATAAAGGAATTGCCTCAGCAGAGGTGGGATTTACACAATGTTCTTTTTTTGCATTACTCTCATACCCACACATACATTTGCTTACAATGCACTTCCTTTGACTTTTACTCCCTACCCTTGTATATCATTGTCACGCATAGGAAACATACATACACTGAGAGAGGGGTAGAGAGAGGGAGAGGTGTGTGTTATTTCTGTGTGATTTGATTTCTCCCATGCTGTGTTAAGTTGCCCTCTCCTTGGCAGTGCTGTGCTCTGAGTAAAAGAAAAAAAGGTGCCATAGGTAGAGAGGGGAATGACAAGGGCAGTCGACAGAGGAGGTAAGGATGCCAATCAACAAAAGTTCTGGGCACTGCCTGTCGTGCTGCTTCTAATGGCGGCGGGGAAACGCCTTGCATACAGATTTCTTCAATAATTGGTTGACAGCGATCCTGAGCAGAATGCATGCATGTGCTTATGTAAATTCCCGGGCTTAAACCATACCTGCATGCACACAACACAATGAAGTGCGCGAGGTCAAAATGACTGATTCATACATATGCACACATCTGGAGAGAAAAACAAAATGTGCTCCCTCTACCATGACAGGACTGTCAGTGCCTTTATTTTGCCTGTTTCATTGCCTTCATTTTTCATTTCATTTGCCTGAGGTCTTCCTAATTCTCTATGTGCCAGGTACTTTTTGGTTTATGAATGAATCAAAAGAAAGTCTGATTTGCAGCCTCAAAAGAGTATCCTGCAACTGAAAAATATGGCATGCATTATGATGATGAAAGTCCCCTCTTCAGTATGCCAACAGACACCTAAGAAAGGGAAGATGCCTATCTAGGTAATGACAAGAAGAAATTGGAAAAGGGAGAGACTGACCTTTATTCCATGCATGTCAATTGGCTTCTCGTGCATGTTTTCCATCAAAAGTTCTTATAATATTTATGACTCTTACCAACACAGCATGGAAATCTTATGGAAACTGGTGGCTCGCGTTACATTTTCTGGACTGCTGAATATTAATACAATGTCCTTGGTAGTATGTATGATACAATTTAAGTTTTTTTACTGATCTGCCATTGGGTTCAGTATAAATCTCCAGGCTATATTTTAGAGTGTATTTATTTAAGAGTGTATTTATTTGACAATGGCCTCTGACCCATGAGACATACGCTAGATGTCATTGTGTATGCATAAGAAAGAAATATAGACAGATAACAATGCAGAAGCACAGGCTGTGTAGAAATCCAGCATCAAGTGAAGCATTCAGCCTTTACTTTTGCGCACATTCAAGAAGTTGGACAGAAATTCAAATCATCATCTGAAAGTTTCAGGTACACAGTATCTTTTACAGCCGAGTCTGTAGTACTTTGACTTTCAGTACTTGTGTTGGGTTTTTGGATGCACATTATAGCTGGCAGCTCTAAATGCACTATAGGTAAATGTCAAATCTGAATTACCAGTGAGGACCACGGCTAATGCATTTCTAATGAGGTTCAAGTTATCATTTGTGAAATACCACTGAGTGGAACAACATGTCCTGTGCAGGCTTTTGTCGAGGTGCAATGACTCACCCTTGTTACGTTCTTGACCCGAAACAGACGTGTAATGACATCCTCATCTGCTGACATGGACAGAAACTCCACTTCCATGGGCCCGTACTGCTGTAAACCTGGCTCTGGCCAGTACTGAACACACGGCTACAGGTAGAGGGGAGGTCAGAGAGAGAGGGGGAGAAGTTTTATCAGTGATTAAATGTGGCACATACAGTACTTGTACTTGTGCTTTCTTCAGTAGTTATGGCAAACAAACTGCATTTGCTCTTAAAACTTTGGATGATTAAAGAAAAGAGAACTCATGAAAAATAATGAAATGAATTACTATAAATAAAGTATGTGTGTGTGCAGTGGGATCTGCATGCACACACTGTTAATAATAGAACAGAAGACACGCAGACACACATGTAGAATAACAGCAATGACTAAAGTGGTGTTAGTGTGTGCCTACATAGAACAGGAGGTGTTACGGTGCCACACTGGTGTTAATACAGGGAGAGAAGAAGCACAGGGAGGGAGAGATATAATGTGTTTTGAGAGATTGCAACAAGAGGGAGACAGAGTACTCCAATGCCACGAATGAACTCTATAGCAGAGTTCATAACAAGATCTTGCAATGAACAACTTAAAGTGGCGATAACTCAATTTTCAGGCGAGACCCAAAATGAACTGCATTGCACTGGAAGAAATGAGAAGAAAAACATTTAAAGGGGGTGGATGAAAAGTGGGATTGAACAGGGGGACCTGAAGTTTCTTTTCTGCTTCCTTTTTATTACCAGTCCACACAGCAACGTAGAAACCCTAGATGTCTACATTTAATAAGCACATCGTACACAATAAAGCATCCACTGTTACACGGTCAAAGCCGTTAAAGGTCATGTTGGTAAGAAATATTTTTATGATAGGGGTCTATAATAATGATAGCAATGAAGCGCTGTTAAAACCATCAGCAGTGAACAGTGATGCAAGAGGAGCATTGAGACAGGCAGAATAATATCAGTTTCTAAGATATAATAAGTTAATCGGTGGGTTTCTCTGGAACAGCTGTCGATTGGTTGGTTCTTTTTGTAAAAAACAAATTTTTCTTTTAAATTGGTGTGTAAACTAAAGAGCTAATACGACTTACATAGCATGGATCAAAGTGCCATCTTTTCTTTAAAGATAGCGTAGTAGACAAAACAATGAGCTTTTTACAAACTAGTCGTGTCACGGCTACTACTCACACTCAATACCATCAGAGGAGCATGGCAGACCTTGGACAAAAAAGGCTCATAATATGGAGAGATTTTAGAGAAAACACCTGCTTTCCAAGGCTGTGATTCAATGTAATACATATTTTACATGGTTAATAATTTAAGTTTGACTCTGCCAAAAAAATGAACTCCATTCAGTTTAAGCCATTATCTCTAACATCTTTGGCTTGGTGATTCACGAGTTATCACATATTAATTATATTTCAAACTGTCCTTGTATGATTTTTTTAATGAATGTATTGATGAAAGGTGATGTTACCTAACACTCTGTTCTCAGTGCAGCATTTGACACAATGGATTAAAATATTCTTATTCAGAAGTTAAGGTATCTCCAGGACTGTCCTTGATTAATTTTGTTTGTCAACCGCACATTTTGTCTTTCCTCCTTGCAGGCAGTGTCCCTGAGTGGTGTACCACAAGCATCCATTTTGGGACCAATCGTGTTCTCTCTTTTCATCTTTTCCTAAGGTTACATTATCAGACAGCATGACGTTTCTTCTTTCTTTCCGATATAATGCCGAGGATTTCACGTTGTACCTGTCCCAGCATTGTTGAATTATTCAGCAGCATTGTCATCTCTGTTTATCTGCCATTAAGGACTGGATGTCTGCCATTCTCCTTCAGCTTAACTCCAACAACATGGAGATCTTAATTATTGGCTGAACACATCCACGAGCACGTTATGCCAGCTTTTGGCTCTTTAACAGAGTATGTTGGTCCTTCTGCTAAAAATGTGGAAGCCTTAGTCTCAAGCCCCATATTACTACTGTAGGCCTGTAAGTCCCATTTCTCCCACCTGAGAAATACCCTCCAGAATTAATGCATTCTTTTCTTTAAATGATACTATTTTACATGCTTTCACTTCATTCACATTTGATCATGGTAATGATCGGTTTATATGTCTTAAGCAAAATGTCTTTTCTCTCTCAATTTGAGTAACAGTTAGCTGCCAGACACCGAGACAAAAACTCCCATATGACTGACTGAAATATGATTATATTTCTGTGGCTTTACTTAGGATCTATTGCTGACTTTCACAGCGTTCTTCAGTGTGGCACCAGCTCATCTGGTAAGGCCCTTGAGTCCGTCTTTACCAGCAACCGCATGGAGTAGCTTACCTTAGGGGCTCAGGATAGGAAAGGCTTTAACTACTTTAAAGTTGCCTCTTAAAAATCAATTTATGACATATTCTTGTAGTTGTTTGTTCTTAGTGTTCCAGTGTGTTTTGAATTAAATCTTGAACTTGAAGCTCATCCTATGTTTCCACTCATTATCACTGCTATTATAAGCGTCGAAGAAAGAACAGGGAATATTGCAGTACAAAGACATATGCTCATGAGAAAAAGTGGGACGCCAACAAAAAGAACCCTGAGATGTGGCTGGAGGGTAATGCAAGCCTATTCTCCAGAGATGTTACTTGAGGAGGGGAAGGAAAAACTGGGGCGGGTGTTATCTAGTCATGCCTTGAGATCAATGTGGTCAGGGATCAAAGCCCAACAAAATGGCATGAAGGGACTAATCCAAAGCACTGTAAGATAGAGGAACAGTGAAGGCAGGGTATGTCAGGAAAAGTCTCAAGTAAAGTTCAGATAACCTCGAGACTGAAAGTAAAAACTAGTACAGCACACGGCCGCTCTTGTGCAAACTCATTTTTTGAAAACATTTAGCTACAAATCAATGGCAATAAAACAGTTTATAACACTTTGACCTTACCCAGGCAGAGTTAGACTGGTTGAGTTGGTTGAGCATGACCACTGCCGTGCAGCCATAGTCAAAGACCAGCCTCCAAAAGTCCGCTGTCGTGCCCGGTAGAGGGTGAGGGGTCACTATAAAAGCAGCTTGCCGGTGAAAGCTGTCGGCGAGAGCAGCGTTGATGTAATTGTTGCTCTCCCCTTCTGTTGTAACCAGGAAGGCCAGGGCTCGATCAGGCGGCAGAACATCCATGCTGCGGTTCTTCTCTCGGTTTCTGGGCAACAGAGCAATGCTGCACTCTTCCACATCCAGGTGGGGTGTCACAGAGTTGAGCGTCTGCAAATGGAAATGTTAAAAAGGTGAGATGAGAGTGAGGAGAGGATGAAATAAAATTGAAGAGAGGGTTTGAAAGATGTAAGGCATGAGGAGTGGTGAGGAGTCAGAGATGTTAGGGAGGAGGAGGAGGAGGAGGAGGAGGAGGAGGAGGAGGAGGAAGTGAATCAGACAGAAGGAGTGGGATGCTGTGTATGCCAAGAATCCAATAATGTAAGTTGAAAGAATCTTTAATACCCAGAATATCAAGTTGACAAATTGATTTAGAAGAATAGAGAATAAATAAGGCCAACCGCATAATAAAAGGAAATATAATGAAGTTAAAAGAAAAACAAGGAAATATTGCATACCAATTTTCTTTGATGAACTCGCTGTTCATTTAGCCGTAATTACATTTGACAAGGCAAAAAAACATTTGGATCATTAATACACAGCATCAATAATACATCTGTGACTCGCTGATCTCAGTACTGTGGCTGGCTGTTTGCTGTCTGCAGGATGACAGAGTAAAAAAGCAAACAGAGAGCTCACTGGGTGGTGGAGAAGCTTTCAACAGCAATGTCAGACGGATACATTTACAAGATCAAAGCGAGACATGTAACATTTTCATTTATGAAGAAGTAAGTTTGTAATTGCACCACCTACGGCACAATTCCCTAATTCTAAGCAATACATCCATCATAATTCCCATGTATACATAGTATAAGGATAAAACTATAAAATTAGTATAAAATTAAAGGGGGAGTATGAGCCCTTTCCACTTTTACTTTGAAATGCTAAATCTGGAATCAATGTGGCTGCTGGTTGAACACTGCAGCAGGGGGAGCTGGATTAGGCAGGTAAAGCATGTGGGAACACAGCTGGCTCTCCTCTCTCCTAATCAACATCTAATAAAATGTTCTGAGACCGCATTCCTACAAACCAGGCAGAGGATCTCAATGGCAGTCACACAGAATCAAAAGCGAAAGGAAGCTAACAGCATCCCGCACACAAGCACTCACACGCACACACACACACACACACACATACACACAACGCTCAAGTGACACATGCACACATACACACACACATCCATTAGTTTATTCCTTTGTGAGCTCTTTGTTGATTTCAAAATGTCTGTGCTGTGAAGTACATCATTTCCACATCCGAGGAGATGTAGTCATCGTCTATTGTTTATGTAACTGAATACCAAACTGACTGTTTCAACTTAAATGAGCAGATGCACCATACACAACAGAGACTATGAAACACAGATATTCAAATATAATATTCTTCAAATTGTATACAATGGATCATCAACATGGTTACCTCTAGGTGTTTCCCAACCTTCAGCTTTCAAACACCAACATCCATTAATATGACTACTTTGTTAATAATAATACATTTTATTTAAGGCGCCTTTCTTGGCACTCAAGGACACCGTACAGGGATGCAAAACATTTAAAGGCAGCAAAGCTAGAAAATAGAACATTAAAACAAAATAAAGTGCTGTCAAGGATGACTCCCAGAGTCTTAACCTGGGGGAGGGTCAATGATAAGAGAAAAGCTGTCAGTTTTGGATAAAGTGGATTTACTTCAAATGAGAAGCTCTTCAGTTTTATCACTGTTTAATTTGAGGAAATTATTGGTAAACCAGGTTTTTATTTCCGAGATACAATCAGTGAGGGAGGTGGGGGGGGACGATGGTTTGGTCAAGAGGTAGAGCTGGGTGTCATCAGCGTAAGAGTGGAATTGAATATTAAATTTGCGGAAGATATTGCCCTGGGGAAGGAGATAAATGATGAAAAGTAAGGGCCCCAGGACAGAGCCCTGGGGCACACCTGAAGGGACGGGGGCGGGAGAGGATTTAAAAGACTTAAGTTGAATGAACTGAGTGCGGCCAGAAAGATAGGATGTGAACCAGTCTAACGGAGTGTGAGTGATGCCGATAGAAGATAACCGGTTGAGGAGAACAGAGTGACAGATGGTATCAAAGGCTGCACTCAGGTTGAGGAGGATGAGAATGGTAAGTAGTCCAGAATCAGCTGCCACAAGGCGGTCATTGGTGATTTTGATAAGTGCTGTTTCAGTGCTATGAAGGAGATGGAAGCCGGACTGGAACTGTTCATACAGGTTATTGTGGGAAGATGAAGATGGAATTGAGAGGCAACTGTTTTTTCAAGAATTTTGGAAATGAATGGTAAATTGGATATAGGACGGACGTTATTTAAGTTAGAGGGGTCTGCACCAGTTTTTTTCAAAATCGGGGTAATGGCGGCAGTTTTGTATGATGTAGGGACAGTTCCAGTGGTGAGAGAGGAATGGATGATAGCAGAGATGAGGGGAACCGGGGGGGAAGGCATGGCTTAACAAGTATCCAAGGATCAGGTGGAAGGCTTGGATTTCCTGATGAGTTCTGTAATTTCTGAGGTAGTGGGAAGCTGGAAGGAGGAGAATGGATGTGTGAATGGGTGAGAGTCGGCAGAGATACTGAGGTGAGGAGTAGATCCAAGGTGCTGGTGGATGTTTTTAATTTTTTCAGTGAGAAATGAAATGAGAGAGTTGCAGAAATATGTTGTGTACAGGTGAGGGGTGAGAAAGTCCTTGGGTTGGGTGATATTGTTGAGTAGGGAGAACAGTGACTTGGAGTTTCCTTTTTTTTTCAGTAATTATACTAGAGTAGTAGTGGGTTTTGGTGTTAGAAATAGAGTCCTTGTAACATAAGATGTGGTTATTGTACATTTCTTTGTGAATAGTGAGACCAGTTTTCCTGTAGAGACGTTCAAGTTGCCGACCTTTGGCTTTCATGAGACGAGGGTCGGAGGTGAACCAAGGGGCGGAGACGGAAAGGAAACAGATCTATTTTTTAACGGAGCAAGGGAATTAAGAATGTTATGGAGTCCAGTGTTGTAGTGAGAGACCAGAGCATCAGGGATGGATAGGTTGTGAGTATCAGGAAAACAGAAGGAGTGGATACTTGAAGTGAGAGTTGCAAGATTAATGTTCTTTATATTCCGAAATGAAATAAGACGCAATATTTTAGAAATGGAGAGAGTGAGTTTCAATGTAAATGAGAGGAGAAGATGGTCAGATATGGGGAGTTCAACGGCTGTAAGGTCAGAAGGGGTGACACCAGAACAACAGATTAATTCCAGAGTATGTCCTTTGGAGTGTGTTGGAAAAGTAGTATATTGTTGGCATCCAAAACCCTCTAGGCAGGAGGTGAAGTCTTTAGTAAGAAGCAGATTCACATTGTCCATGTGGATATTAAAAACAAACCCACTGGGAGTGGATTCATTGAGCTGAGAAAAGTTGTCGGGCTGTTGCCATGTCTCGGTTAAACAGAGAAAGTCTAGCTTACGATCGGAGATGAGGTCCTGGATGAGATGTCCCTTGCCTGTCATTGAGCGGATGTTGAGCAGAGCGAAGTTGAGTGTGGTGTTGTCACAGCTGGTGGTAGTGCTAGCCGACCGAGCTAGGTGGGCTAACACACTGTGGTTGACAGCCCGGTTGGTGGCGCGTGGTGGGCGACGAGAGCTGGACCATAGACTTTATTACTGTAGAGCTGTTGTGATGAAAATTCTGGCGGGACCCTTGGTGGATGTATCTCGGATGCGGCTGGAAGGCGATGTCCGGATGAAGATGGAGAACTTCGGCGCAGGTCCAGGCAGGTGAGGGCGCAGCCGTAGCAGGTCAGCGGCCGAAAACTTAAGTAAACCCGTCACTAGCAGGTGAGCAGGCAGTAGAAAGAGCCAGACACAGACAAACAAGATGTATGTCCTAGTGGCCCACATTATGGATGGGGATTTAAGCGGCGTGCAAACGCAAGATGTGGCTCAGACCAGAACGGAGAAGGTGGGTTAACTATGAAGGCTCAGACAAACAGTAGTGCCGGCAGATCGTAAGAGTATTCCGTATGAAGGAATTACACTGTGCGATTGAGTTATAAAGCCATAAGGTGAGTCTGAAAGTTAAAAGATACGAGTTAAAAGACGCGAGGTTTACCGGCGAGCAGTGGCAGCAAGTTCCGGGTTATTGCTATTATTATGTGGTAGTAGTTGTAAAAGTAGTAGTAGTACTATCTGTTAATGCTGTGTAGGTACATGCAAAAAGCGATATTTTTTGGATGTATTTGTTTATTGCATTGTTTTTATTTGTGCTATTATTAGTACTGCTGTAATAGTATCAGTAGTAGTACTGCAGTAGCAACTGTAGCAGCAGATGTGCTAGTAAGTTCCATTGAGGTAAATGACAGAATTTTGTGGATGATATTTAAAAAACTGCATTATAAATGCAAATTACAGTGTGTGTGGGCTGTGTAATACAGAATATGTGTTTGCACTCTTCATGTTTTAATGCCTGCATATTTTAACAAAATGAAACTGTGCTTAGAAACTGAATGACATTGCTGTCCAACAAGATACTGACCTGAAACTCCTCCCGTAGCTGAGAGGAATTACTCTGCGAATCCACTCGCAGCATCTCTTTGTAAGTGACCGCAAACTCGTTCACTAAGATGGCCGTCTCTCCACACAGACAGGCCTCCAGAATGGCATCGTGGATAAAGATATACTGCTCCTGAAGGGACAACGGGTAACATAATTAGGTGCCGTGTATGTGCACATGTGTAAGGGCATGCATATGTGCTTTAGTGGGTTTCAGATAACAAGCGAGAGTCTGTTATCTGGTTGCAAACAGAGATTAAAAAAGGAGGCAGGTTCAGACAGAAGCTGGCTAATGTAGATGTAAATAAATAATCAAACGACTTAAATACTGGCAGAGATTTTTCATCACCTGTCTTGTTCTGAATTAAACATGTGCCATAATGTTGGTGGTGTATCAAAGCTGTTGGAGAACAAATAAATATTTCTAGTAAGTAAACAAACACATGTGGTGTGCATTTAATTAAAACACCCCTGCAAATAACTACAAATGTAATAAACAGCCAATTCAATGTTGGATTTACATAATAAGGTCTGAATATGCTAATCGTCCTCACATCTAAAGAACAGCACGTGCCTACGCAGCACACTGAGAGACAATGTGAGTCTTTTCTCTAAAACTGTTGCAATGACCTTTACATAAGTCCCAGAGGGGGAGTATGATAATACACTCTCCTCGCAACAGGAGGGAAAAACAAATGTTTAAAAGCCTGACCCTCCAGCAGTTTTCCAGTGGAAAGAGGTAATCATATTATGGCCAGTGATGTAACCTCCTGAATGTGAACAAGACATATTTGCTTCAATGTGAAGTGGTTTCCTGACAGTGCAGTTGGCCTGACCTCTGTCTGGATCATGTTGATGCGTCGAGAGCAGAGGGTTTTGACACAGTTGTAGATATCCACCACACCTTCACACTCGGCCATGTCCAACATGACGTCCAGCACGATGTAGCAGCCGGTGCGGCCCGCCCCCACACTGGCACACAAAGGACATCTTTCATGAGGAATCACATATTAAATTATAGAACATCTGACTTGATAAAAAGGTTGTTGCCATTTCTCAGGATACAGTTTCCTCAGGAGCAGAAGTTATTAGCGCTAATTGATTTAAAAGAGAAGAGGAGAGTCTTGAAGGACCGCTACAACGTCATGTGACCGATGGAGTCTAGTGGTCAAAGGAGCCAGCTAGGCTATGCTGTGCTTACTGCCACTGTGTCACAGGTATTATTACATTATGATCTTATAGCTGTGTGTTGGAATTGGTATGGATTTTGAAAATAAAAATTTAGTTAATGGAAAACTATGTGATAACTGTAACACAGAATGAATAAGATTTTTGTATGAAAAAGGTTGTGTTCCATGTTTGGTTTTACAGGGTTAAGTAGCTGAGCTAGCTAAGATAACAAAAAGTAGCCTACCAAAACTAATGGTTGCTTCTGTCGATCACGTACCCCTCACTTTGCACATCGTAGTGGTCCCGAGTCTCCCAATAGAGAATACTATCTACAACTAATTTATTACTTGTTATGTGTTACACTACAGGTTAGAGCAGTTGCTGAGCATCACATTACCTGCAGTGGACCACCACAGGGCCAGCGTCAGGTGGCGTAGAGGCTTTCACTCTTCGTATAAATGCCAGGAGTCCAGTGGCGTGATAGGGTACCCCATGCTCAGGCCAGGATGTGAAGTGGAACTGACGCACCTCGTGCTTGGTTGAGTATCCTCTCTGTCAGCAGAAACATAGTACGCATAACATGTAAAACGCTACATTTATAGGGCTTGCATCCTAAAGATGGTAGCCTACAGGCCCTTTGTGTTCATCCAAGATGTGCTCCCATCCATTCAGAGACATTCCCCCTCTGTGATAGATGTGACAGATTTTTCGGTTCAGTGTGAGGACAACCAGGACATTATTTACGTTGGGTGTTAGGTCTTCTAGGACAGTTAGGCCTCTGGGCATCACATGCTAGCAGCAGCTGCAGTGTGACAGACACGCGGAAAGGAATTACTGAGGCTCTCTGGGAGCTCAGGGAGGGCTGGGAGGTTTCTCCTCTCTACTGGGACACCGCTGCAGTCACACAGCAATTTCTTCCTCTGCACAGAGACGACAAAGTAAAGCGACGCAAAGCAAAGATTTGTTGAAGACAGAAATCCAAAAAAAGACCGAAAAAGAGCTAAGAAAAACAAGCTGTCACCAGCTCCCAAATTCATGAAGATTTGAATAAGCAGCAGCGGGTGCCCATGGAGAGCGAATGTGACAGTGTGATGATAATGCTGTGTTTGTGCTACTGTCACTGCAGCGTCGCTCTGAGCCCTTCCAATGAGAGATCCCCCGGGAGATTGACAGGGCCAAGGCCATCAGGGGCACAACACTGTAACAGCTATGTTGGAAAGACGGCAGGGGCATTCACATAGATACTGGTGTTAATTCCTTTCAATTTAATATGAGGCCCTCATACCCATCAGTGGTAAATCCTGTCAAGTATTTAATCCCCTCTATTAATGTTCTACTTCTAATTTTAAGAATATTACAAGAAGTATTAATAAATGTAGAAGAGGGTAGTAAAAATGTAAATCTTAGACACACTTACCCTCTCCAAGGCAAAGGTGCGAACTGTGTATTCAGCCAGTGTCTCTGTCTTAAGCAGAGTGATTTTGATGTCACCATACATCTCACTGTCATCAGGCCAGTATTTACAGCATTTCACCTGTTTGAAAATAGTGAAGCAAAGAGTTAAACTTTTAAATGTTGACATCGCTGGGAAATACACCTGCAAAACAACAGAAGGGGTAACATGAATCAATCTGTTTCAAGTGTTGTTTGAATGAAGGTTGGATCTGCTCCCCCCCATACAAAGTGGAAGACTCTCTAGTTTCAAGCTGTTTTTTTTCAAAACACAGCATACTAAAATCTCTTGATATTAAGGATAAGCCCAACTTTTAAAAAACTTTAAAAAAATACGGTCAATACGGCTGACCTTAAAACATCCATCCTTTGACAAACAATCCTATTTCTCTCAAACAGAAGTCTTTGAGAGACAATGTGATCCAGTGGACTTTAAGTCTAGTTCCTCACTCAAACCCTCCCAAGCTCAAGTGCCCAATTGTGAAATCGCCTCCCTCTTAAGGAGCAATTTCTCTAAATCTTCCCTTCTCTTTGACAAGGATACCTTATGCATTTCTATATATCTAAGGGAAGATGCTGTTGGGATGTTTTAAATTGCCGCATTCCTATTGACAATGTCAACTTATTGAAAATGCATTACCACATCCTATCTTTCAGACAAAAATTAACATTCAGACAGTCATGGATTGCAAATTATAAGTTAGGGTTTTTGAATTCAGCGATGATGAATTTAAATATCAGCCTTACACCATTCCTTAAACCACTTTTGAATTTCTAGGGAATTCCTTTCCATCATAATCGAACTGTATATATGCATTCCATTCACACAGAATGCATAATAAGGTACTGTTATAAAAACTGTCACAAGATTCATTGTAACAAGTCATTTTACCGCAAAATATATAAAATATTATCTGACATTATTATTAATCATATATAAGATAAATAACTGATTATAAGATTAGGTACTTCATTTGTTGGTTTAACTAGAACAGAGGAATATTGGTGTGAAAAATAATAAGTTAAACATACAGAGGTTACATTTCAAATGCTGTGAAAGAACAAAAACAACCTGTTCCTCTGCAGATATTTCATCTCGGAGGGCAAAAAAAAGAAAGGCAGAATAATCACATAATGGTGGGAAGCATAATGAACAGGAGGGCAGCAATCTTTTTCACCAACACAAGGCACAAAGGAGGTAATTTTTCTTATTTAACGGATGTGTTATTTGGATCCGGCCACACAGACCAGTCCTCATTTGTTGACTGATCGCAGAATTGTTAGGATGGAGAATCAACTTGGATGTAGGGCTACTGTGAGAAAAATGGTGTCATTTGAACCATCCACTGAGGTAATATGTTTCTTTTGCCCAGGCTGAAAAGGTTGGGGTGATTAGAGCAGAATTCATATACTATAGGTGAGGTGGAAACTAACAGCACTACAGTATAGTCATTGAACCAGTGTATCCATGCATGGGAAATACAAGGACAGCAGTCCTAGATGTGTGGCTCAGAGGACATTTTTATGCATCCCAAGTATTTTATCGCACATTTTATGGACTCTATAATCATTACAGCCATGATGTCAATTTCTATAAACACCATCACAATTTTATGATGTTTTCAAAACAGACAAATACAGGATGATCCATGTAACAATCCTTTAAAATGCATGTGTTCAGTGAATAGTACACAGACGTTTGTGCAGACTTGCTTAAAGTATTATTTTGAAGCTTTCTGATATAAATGCCACCAAGAGACAATTGCACACAAAGTTAGAGGAATAGTTTCACAGTTTGGGAAATATGCTCATTCACTTTCTTGCTGAGAGTTTGATGACAATATTGCTACCACTCTCATGTACTGTAAATATGAAGCTACAACCAGCTGCTAATTAGCTTAAGTGAGGAAACTATGGGAAACAGCTGGACCAGTTCTGTCCAAACGTAACAAAATCCACCAACCAGCACCTCTAAAGCTCACTAATCAACATGTCAAAAAGTGTGCTGGTAGCTACCTTTGCACAGAGCTTGCTGCTAAGCTAACCCATTGCTGGCTGTAGCTTCATAGATAGCAAACACACAAGAGTGGTATCGATCTTATCTAATTTTAAGCAAAAAAGCGAATAAGCATATTGCCCCACAATGTTGAACTATTCCATTAACTGTTTTCTACCATAAAAGCAGCTTGTGAATTGTGGTTTCACATTTAATGCAGGGCATAAAAGTACAGCATTTAAGATGCAGTTTTCCTTGCACAGCAAGGTCCTGTGAGATCTATACTTATCAAACACATAAAAGCATTTCATGTAGACACCAAAATGTTCCCTGATGGTAAATGTAGGGATGTTTGTGAGCAATGGGTGGTGACCTCCAGGTGGGGGAGAATGGGGGAATGCACATCACTTACCCTGCCAACCTCCACCAGTTTGGTGATCATGACGATGCTGAAACAATTTTCCTGCCACACCATCCTCCAAAAATCATACAGAGTCTCCTGCTTGGGTCCTAGTAGGAAGAGGGAGCAAACGACAGAGACAAAAACAGCAGCATCAAAGCCTGCTCTGTCAACAAGGGAGTTCTTGCTGTTGTGAAATCTCGTATTATTGCAGCCTAAGTGTACTTCCTCAGACGGCAGGGTTCTGATCTCTGAAGATTATGCCGTCAATAAAGTTATTGGAAATTCCAGGCAGAAAGGAAAGGGGTGACGGGTGACAAAACAACAGCAACAGCTGATGATGAAAGCCCAGAGGACCATCAGTCACTCGTTGTCATCTGAAGGGGAGACATTTTAGGAAGCGACATACAACTTTAAAACGAGGCTCACGTAGGAAAGAAATGCTCAGAGAGACAAAATCTCTGCTGGCACCCTTTTTTTGTCTTTCTTGCAAGTTTTATCTCTCTGTCTCTCTAACAGGGGGAAAAGGAGGTGCTGGTGCAAGATAAGCAGATGAGCAGACCTTGAGTGACTTTGTGATGGGAGCTCCCTGGAAACTGACACTCCTTGGGGTTTAGAAACAGCGGAAGGAAATTTCTAGCGCTCACACACACACACACACAGGCAGTCTGACTGTCCATCAGAAGCGACTTTGTGTTTGAGCAACAGAGGGTGAACTAACGGCTTCTCTCCAGCAATGAACATACCGCTCCACATGTCACAGAAATTGAGAAGCTATAATTAATGTGCTTAATTATTCACCCCATCTAATGATTAATTCAGTAACATCACCAACACAGCCTTCACGAGCTGGTACTCACACTATCACCTTTTGGATTTTCCCGAGTTTTGGCAAGGGACTGGGCATGACTAGGCTCATTGGCTGGATCATCTTAAATTTATTACACCGCGACAAAAGGTCCTGCATGCACATACACATAAACACACACTATAGCCTTGCTGGGATACTCACCCTGAGTGGCGATGAAGTGGTTGGATCGATGGTAGCCCTGAAAGAGAGAAGAGGGATGACATGCTGAGTAAGCCATCTGCACCTCAGGCACAGCTGTATGGAAGGGTGCCTCTATGTCTCGCCCTTTTCCTCCCCTTCTTCTCTGCATTCTGCCCTCCTACTGACCCACTACATGCAACTATGAATTGCATTTCCTGTATAATTTTCCAGCGTTATCTGACCTATTGCTGACTCCAGACCACCTCTTTGCCCTCAGAGACTCCACAAAGAGTTTGGAGCAGTGGAGACAACACATGGCAAATAGTGCACCTTGACAAACTGCTGATAAATCTCTGAAAAAGTGATTCCTATAGCGAGCCGGACTAGCTGACTGAACAATGACTGAATCCCTGTGACAGTTTGACAGAGCACTGTCCCATAAAAACAAATCAATTTTCATTGAAGATGCAATGTGTACTATATCTGGGATGATGAATTCACAAACCAAAACCACATTTTTTTCTTCCAGAAAATGTCGTCCTTCAATTCTTCCACCACTGTCAAATGAGTGGAAGAATCTTACACAAGTGTCACATAAATGCAGGATATCACCACCAACATAAACAGTTGTTACGGCAAATCTCACATGTACAGTGAAGTATTCTAAGACCCTTTATTTCAAAGAATGAAGACAGCCTTTAATACAGATGACAGACATTTTCATATGGCGAGTATGGGGTGAATATGAATGAGTGATGAGATGTTACCTCTGCAGCATTGAGGGGAACAAACACGACAATAGACCCCCTGGTGGACATGGACACTTTAAAGACGTGCAAACTGTTCAAAGAAAGTCCTGCATGTCTAACCTTTCAAGGTAAAGGAGTCACCTGTCCACAAAAAAATCTAGAAAACCACATGGATGTTGGGGATCACTATGTGTTGTTATTTTGAGGGGAGCAGCTGGAAGGATAATTGATGTCCCAATTACCTTACATGCCTCTGTGGAGTGGAGAAGGTCAGGAATAATCTGAATACCAGCCCACCAGCTCTCCTCAAATCAGTATGATGGGGTAATCCATATTGATAACAGATTTTGTCTTTTTGTAGGGGGGGGCATATTCCAAATATGCTGTAGCTGATGGATTGCTAAGTTGAATTGCATCCAGTCAGATAAACTGGGACATGTTTGAAATGGAGATGGATGACCAGTGCTGTGCGGCCTGCTATCCACAATTCCTCTGGCCCTAGCCATACACTGTCAGCATGGATGCTACCCCTCCTCCACTTAAAACGGTCGCCATAGCAACTAAACTTCCTAAATCTTGGCCACTTATGAGAACCAACAAAGACAGCAAGGCCCTCTATCCGGAGAGGACACATCTCCTTGTGTTCATTTTAAAGCATTAGCTAAAAGGGCTTTTTTTTGTCAAATGTGCAGAAACCTGAAACACACTGACCTTTGAGCATTTGTGGATTGAGGGTAGTGGAAAGAGAAGAGGGAAGTGAGAAGAGAAAAGGGGAAAAGAGCAAAAATAGAGCGATGGCAGGCAGAAGAACGAGCTGTGAAGTACTTACTTCCCTGTTAATCCGAATCTACAGGGGTCCAAGGTCGAGGAAGTGGGGAGGGGAGTAGAAAAAGAAGACATATAGGCTAGTTAATGAAAGAAGCTTTTGGTAAGTTGGAGTTATGGTTACAGACAGGCCAAGAAGTGTGTGTGTGTGTGTGTGTGTGTGTGTGTGTGTGTGTGTGTGTGTGTGTGTGTGTGTGTGTGTGTGTGTTTATGGAAGTACAGCAGGACTGGGTTTTATGTGTTAGAGCACTAATTTCATCATTTTTTCATTTACTCTTATTTACTCTTTCCTTTTTTTCAAATTAAAGTAACTTTTCTTTACTGTTAAATTTGCCTTAGGGATTTTCTATTATAACAAAGCAGAAATGAGATAAATCCATGTCTCACACATATATTATGTTGGTCTTTGGAAAAAGAGTCTAGCTAACTGTTTTGAAAATATGGTAATAGTCTGATTTCATTGCATGTTGCATTGCAACAGCATAGGACTGACACCCTATGTAACCAGGGACCATTTATGAACTGGGTAAAAAATGTGCCTGTGAAAACCTCTTTTAAAAAAGTTTATGGGGAAATCACTGGGTATCATTCATGCTTGATCAAGACTGTGTGGGCACAGAATTGATCAGATCTGATTGATGATAACCTGACAACATAAACGGACAACCCACCAACGGTTATCAGATGCTGATTTATTTGCTAAATTTTTTTTGTGTTGCTAAACTTTGGGCGGTGCACTGAAATATATGTAACATTATCTTTTAATGACAAAAGCATGTTAAAAATGTATGCAGAAAAAAATGTTTTCATGTACAGTAGGGCCCCTATCACTTATAGTAAGAAGGTGATTTTCAGGGCCTTTCAGGTAAGTGACAAAGTGAGATATTATAAAAAAATTTCCACTGGGAGCATTTAGACGGAACTGATCAACAATATGACAGTGTGTGTTTGTGTGTTTTTTTTGACTGTGAGCCACTGTTTCACCTGTCAGTAAGACCTTGTTATTTTTCAGAAGCAGACGAAATTTAAATCAGCAACAGCCATGACGCACTGGACTGATCTAGATTTGCAATAGGTGCAGGAAGCTGTCAAACATATGCAAAATTCTGCCCTTCTTCAAGCAACACACACAGCCAAGCAAAAGACTTGGGCAATTAAATGACAGAGAAAGAGGAAACAGAGAGCGAGCACTTTCTCACCTCTGTTTTAGAAAGCCCAATGATGTTTCAAAGGGAGGGAAACTTTTCCATTTAACCTCTGGTGAAATAATCGCAGGCTAAAATAGCAAAATATGCTTCGCTGCGGATAAATAGGTGCTGTTCAGCTTGCCGGGTCGGCCTTGTCAGGGAGTAACATCACTGACTCTGACAGTGAAGTGGCTGCTGAGTGGTGTTTTCCCTCTAATGCCTGCACCTCTATGCCCTAAACGCTAATGGAGACCCTCACAATAACTATAGTCCTAACAGCAGGCCACGTTTTTAATGCCCTCTCATTGTAATGAACTCTCTAAAAGCATCTCACCACTGACCATTCTCTACAGAGAAATAAAAGAGAGGAAAAAAGCCCCTGTAGTGTCAAACCTTTTTGTTGACAAAATTTGGCCTAAAGGAGGAATTCACACAAAATCAAGTCAGTTTATGCTTGTAATTTTCTCTCAGTGAAAAAAGGTTTTTTTTTCAAATATATTCTTCAGAAAGATTCTGACAGTGACAGGGTCTTTCAGCCTCTTATCAGCCTCAAACACGAACAGGAGTACATCAGCCTGTCTCAACTTCTCACAGAGTGCCATATTTACTTTATAGTAGTCCCAATGAGAGGGGTGCAAAAGAAAAAATTTTGTGAGATAAAGAAATCATATCAGATTGCCAGACTTCCCTTGACATAATTCAAATGAATAGCAACTGAGGACTGTGTCAGCAAATTCACAGGGGAGCCAAAATACAAGTTTCTATCTACAGTATATCAGCTCTCGGTTGATTGATGCTGCCATCTAAACGTGCACTCCTGCTGTCTGAATAAACACAGCCTCCTCTAGTTTTTATGAATGGGAACACATATGAATGAGACTGTGTGAGACACATTAGCAACATATACATGTATTTTATTATGATCAGTGAAAATGTTTCTGTGGTGCTGCATGTGTGGTGAACAGTTAGGGTGAACAGTGGAAAGGATCATCTCCTCCCGGCCCATCCAGAGATTGAATAACATCAATCATGTCTATTTAATTTAGGGGGATTTGTGGCATCTTACAGAAAGGTTCATCTCCTCTGCGAGGCATTAAATGCATTTATTCCACTCTGTTTTAATAAAAGTGATAGCATAGTAAGTCTGGGTCAGAGATCCGGTGCATCAATTGACAACCATGGCATCTGGCAAAACACCAATAGGAAGAGTGTTTGATTGGATGAAAGCCTCTAGGTAAAAAGGGGGCCAGCAGACTGGTGAGCTTACAGGAATGAGAGAGATGGACTGTGGCTTTGCAGGGTGTGAGTGAGAGAGTTACTATTTGTATCCCATGTTGAACAGAGGCAGAAAAACAGGATTAGACTTACATCAATGTAGTTAGCGTTAATGTAGTCTGAGTTTGGGTCTCCCAGGAGCGGGTGGAGCTTGACTCTGTGGCGGTCATCTGGAGCAGATAACAATAGAATAGAAATGAAATGCTGAATTACAAAGTTTCCATGGTATTTTCTGTTATTTTTAACACAGGATAAAATGTTCTGATGACTTACATCCCAACAAGGTATCATGCCTCCCTTTGGTTTTGTCCTTCTTCTTTGTGCAGTCCCAGCCATCAAAGAAACTCTACAGGGATAAAGAGACACATCAGGAAAGCACCCTGTCTTTATTAACCATTCGAATATCTTAGATAAATACTAATCAAAGCTTTAACAAATCTTTTCTTTTGAAGTTTGGTAGTTTATGCATTATATGTAATTTAACAAAACAGTGCTAAGAGAATCACTTAGTCCTTAATTGATCCCAGAGCCCCTTTGAGTCGCAAACCACAAGTTACACCTATTCTTGTGACAGCCCTCAACGCCATGGGTTTATAGTCAAGATTTCAACCCAGTGGCTATATTTCGTCTTGGTTCAAATTCTCTGTACACCATAAATGAGAGTATCAATATATCTGTAAGTTCCATCAAAATAATCCCAGAATTACTTATCACAGTAGAGGCTCATGGAGGTAATGGTAGTTACATAACTCACAAATTGACCAAACAGCGATTATAATCATAATCGCTGGAGCTACACACAGGGGCATAGCAAAAAATCCTGCGCCCTATGTACATGCTCAGTGGGCCCCAATCAACATTCACAGCTATTCATTCTAGTATCTCTGTGGGCCCTGTATACTCAGTTCCCTTCCCCACCCATTCATACACGCCTAGAGCTGTAGTAAGAGCAATACTCGTTATTTAAAGTGTTTGGAGGGTGGTGTCTTTTTTTAATCCTTCCCCCCAAAAAAATATGAGTTATAAAATTGAAACAGTGTGTTTGACTGCTCTAACCTAAGTTGTGATTGTTAGCATGTCCACCTCACTACCTTTAGTAGTGGATGCTGGTCATGAAAGCTATCAGAGTGTAGGCTTACATTAGCAGCTCTGTCCTGGTGTTTCTTAGATTTGGAGAGGTTCACACTATAGAAACCTCAGCCAACACTTTCCGAGATAGCAATAAATTTTGTCATTCATCATCTTAAAAGCCTTTTCTCTTTTAACATTGAAAGTGAAAACTGTATGTAAGCTAAGCAGCCACACAGGGTTATGTCAGAACAAATTAAGATGTTACATTTTTCCTTATTGTATTTAAAACACTAGGACCAGCTCTACACTGCAATTTACAAGAACAATGCTGTTTCTTTACTTTTATTACATCATCAATGGATCATGAGAATACTGACTTTTTTCTGGGACATACACCTTTAGCCTCAGTCTTTTAACCGATGTAGCAATCACACGCATATTAAAGACTACTTTTACTGGGTTTTTGTTTTAAAACGGTCAGCTGGAAACATAAAAAGGTCAACCGAATATGTCTTCAAATCCTGCAGCTAATGTTAGCTTTATTAGCTAGCTAGCCATAACTGATAAAATCTACAAATGACAGTTGTAATTCCAGCTAGCAAAATCAATGGTGGCTGGCTAGAAATGAGAAGCCTGCTTTTGTCTATCTTTGTCTGAAATCAAGGAAACACTATTTGTTTAGAAAATTCTAAGGAATCCCAGTATAACTGTCACACTGTCATTGTAAACTGCGTACTAGCCTCTCATGTAAAGTATAAATTGTTGCGAAAAAAAAATATTGTTCATGTGTACTATTCTGTGACTAAGGCCAACTGAATGTTTCCAAACTAAAGATGACTGGTAATTAGAGTGAAGGCTGAATAACTGTCTACCACCTGCTTGGTGGAAGGCCGCTCAGCCGTATTATAACACATCATACTCAACAACACATCTCCTCACTCCCTATCATCCACCTGTCTGAATGGATGCACTGGTGAGCGCTCACGCTCACATGCCGTCATAAGCCACTTTTATGCATCCACCTTCGGGCCAAATTAAGCCCGCAAACAGCCCCTTCAGATTGACAAACAAAAACACACGCATCTATACCAGTCTACCCCCTGTGGTTTTAAGCCACTATGGGGAATTTGGTGAAACTCTGCCCAAGTGTGCATGCTGAGCAGGGGATTACAATGCAGTTCTCCCAACAGAGAGCCAAGAACCAGCCAAATCCTGCCTGGGATTACACCCTCCTCCTCATTTTTCTCTCTTCTTTCCATGCGCTTTCTCTCGGGGTCTGACTCTCTCTCTGAATCCCTCGTTCTCTTTACCTCCTTCTACCTCTCTTCATCACTTCTCTCCCTGTCCACCTCTCCCCTTCTTGTTCTTCTTCCCTCCCTTATATTTTTGACACTAGACCTCTGGGCTCTCTTTGTTTCTCAGCTCCCACCTCTCCTCGGCTCAGCCCTCTAGAGAAGAGATAGAAGCAGGAAGAGGAAAAACACAAGAAGAAAAACTGTATGAGAGTGGCAGTATATTGAAGGGGAGGGAAGGGAAACAACACAGACCTGTGGAAGATTGATTAGAAATCTTCATTGGCAGGGATCAGTGGGGTGGGTTGGTTAAGAGGATCATATAAAAAGAGTAAAATGAGATGAAGGAAAAAATGACACAGTCAAGTGTTATTACACTTTTAAAGCAATTATTTAATTTTAACATCTTGGTTTGCTATCATTATCCCACTAATTTTCATTATGTGGTAGTGGGATGTTGATAGCACATTCATTTGTTTCCCCTCAATAACAGGGCAACCATAGACATGCTGTCCTCCTCCTTTCAGGATTACTCAGTAACTAACTTTTATACTCAATTTGACCTGTCATTTTTCACCCCCCATAATTTCTCAAATGCGGTTATCATAATTCCACCACACAAAATCCAATCAGAGATGTCTGAGACGTGATACACAAAACTCTAAGAGGTAATATAATGCTTTTTGGCTTTTTCCCTTTCTTTTATTGTGTTATATATCTTTTTGTGCATGCAATAGGTTTGTAAAGTGAAAAAGCCCAAAGTCTACCACAGAAAACACTGCCCCTGGACTGCCTGAAAACAGCTTGTTTGTAGAGCGGCCTTCACTTCCTCAACATATCTTTGTCACTATGTAACATGTGTTACATTGCTCGCTTAGAAGCTAGTTAGGCACACCCTCAAAAACACTGGTGGAGAAACACACTGAGCTGTGGCACACACAGAGACTCGTCATCTGCCCACTGCCTTCCCTCACCCCTACCAATCCTGCAGAACATCAGGTACCCTCAAGTCAGTCGATGGACATAACGTTGTTACTGTGATGTAACAACGTTATGTCCATCCAGCTGCTCCTGAAACAGCTGCAGAGCTGAACCAAAACCATGGTTACTGGCTGAAGGAGCTTTGTTTTGAAGGAGCTTTGTTTTGGATCACAATACCTTGCTTGTCAGGACCCTACTCTGCTCTGATAGGCTAGTAGTCCTTAACTAGGTTACTGCGCATGTGCAACTCCCAACAAAAATGCTTTCATGCAGTAGCTAAAACAAAGGGGTGCTGCAGAAATATGCAGTATGACAAAAATACGTAAGAAAATTGAATGTCTATTCTGGTACAACCCCTAAATAAAATTATGAACCTGAAAATGAGCATAATATGTCCTCTTTAAGGTAAATTGAATTTTCTAGTCAAAATAATATCATAACCAAGCCAGATTGATGATACCAATAAGGTGGCATGATGAAGCTGCTATTTTTGTGCAATTATTCAGTAGGCTATGCTGCAAATTAACTTTGAATCAATGAGTCCATCATCTTTGCTAACCTCAGCCTCAAGGTGCAAAATGGTATAATGAACGTTTTGAGATCTCTAGCAAAGCTCTGCTGTTGTTTACTTGTAAGTTTCTGCAGTGAGAATATGACTGCAGTGACAGCAGCTGCCACACATCCCAGCCCCTTTACAACTCACTGTAAATTCTTGATCAATGTTTCCCATAGAACATAGGTATTCTTCTGGGAAATAAAAACCTATACCTGCCAGGGGAGTGTAATATGATACTCCTCAACATTTTCCTTCATAATGGAGAGAGACACTCCATCAAAATACATACTCTAGTACAGAGACGGGAAAAAACCCAAAGAGGTGTGTATTGATTTTTTGAGTGGAGTTTGTTTTGCCCGTGAGGGACAGTTTAATGAGTCTACAAGCAGAGTTCCAAAGGGGAAAACCATGAACCAGAGACAAAAGATGTTTTCTCTTTTTCATGAATGCTCTGGGCCATTGGTGACAGGAATGGACTTTTCCCCAGGGTGTGATCTCAACTCCCTGCCACAATCTTTCCACTGGGGAGAGGTGTTCAGAGGTCCCTTCATTATATGCCCCGAAACATACAACTAGACATAGCAGCCACTGCAATAGCAGAAGGGTTGTAAGCAATCCTCTGCAAAACAAACATATCTGTACTTACGGTTCAGTTCAGGAGTAAAACCCCATGGTGCATTGGTGCAAAAAGAAATTAAACAAGCATTGATCTGTCAAGCACACTCAAGTGATTTACAACGAATAACTGTGGTGGTGCAAGCAGATTCTGAAAGATTTCTGGTAAGTCCCTGGACAACGACCTGGCCAATCATAGCATGTATGAATTAGTGGTAATTCCCTTCCAAAGAATGCAGAACCACTAAAACTGATCGCCCACTATATGACAGGACATCTGATGTGGACATTGCACAATCTGAACATCAGCAGGGTCATCATGGAGCATCATTAGACCTCAGACCATCAGCACTGTGTGACGACCCCAACTCCTGACCTGACCACATCTTTGACGTCCCCCTAAACAACATCTAGTGGTCCCCAAGGTTAAGAGAATTGTCCTGTGTACCGCAGTCTGATTGTTACCTTCATGGATTATAGTGCATTTATGTTGCACCACATATTGCAGAGGGAGGTAAATACTAACATTGCTGCTGGGAAGAGGTTATTTGGAGGTTACAGGGCAAGGGAGCCAAGAGCTTGCTTTTCTCACATTCCTCCCTCTGTACCTTTTCATCTTTCTTACCTTCCCACTCAAACCTTCCTGCCTCCCCTTTCCTCTCTTTGCTACCCTACAATCTGTTAGCAGTGGACAGGGGACTCACGAGCTAGAGCACCTCCAGAGACGTTTAACCTCATCATTCCTGCCATAATGAAAGAGGTCTTCTTTGGGCCCAAATGAGGATGATTTATTCATACGCACAGCAACAGTGTAATCCTAATGCCTTTTTTAACCCCGCTAATTACTTTCAGAGGGTGCATGGATGATGTCAGACGAGGATTGATGGTCTCCCAGCCGACTCTCGCAAGAACCACTCCAGCTAACATGGCCTCACTAAGCTAGCAGTTATCCACAACATGTAGTTATTGCACATGAGCCATGTTACTACTGACTAACAGCCAATCAAGATATTTGAACAACTCAATTTTTAGGCACTTCATCACAACCTTATCTGGGTGGAACAACAACGATGGCATCAAAATTGGAGGTGCTTAGCCCGACTTCTTTGGTTGTGTCTTAACATGTGTCCAGTTGTATCACAAACTGGTGAGAGGAGAAGATGTTTCCATGCCAGAATCCAATGCATGAATGAATTATAGGTTCAAGTACAGACCATTTATAGGCTTGCAGCACTCCACACTTACTCTGTGGACTGTCCCCAGCATTGGGTGTCATCTGTGGACTATGTCTGTGACTTAGTTGTATTTTGGATGTTCTTTATTGTGCCTACACTGGAAATCATTTTTTTCAATGGATTAGCAATTTTTAGTAACATGTCAGTTATTTACAGTTTATTTACAGTTTAAAATGTGGTCCAAATTTCTGTTGACAGAAGCACAGAAACTGCAGTTTTTTGTATGCACAGTTTGACATCAGTCTTTTCCACCATAGGCACCTCTCATTAGTATACCTTCCTCTACCGAATATACGAGCTTAGACACTCCCAGAATCTTCCAGCAAAGCCTGCAACTGAGAGTTTGTCGATAAGGTTTAGAAGTTCTTCACAATAGTCTTTATGCCTCCTAACAATGTTGCTAATTAAGGTCAACCACTCCTGCTGAGGAAAGCCTGGGTGCTGACCTGCCTTCCTCCCTGGGGCACTATATAGTGTTGCTTTAACTAAAACAGTGCTTTGCTTCTTTAAGTACTACACCAGCAGCCTCTTTAGCCGGCTTTCTCTGCCTTGCATGGAGTGCCTACGCTAACCGTGCATGGAAGTACATCAGTGCAGCCATTGTGCCGGACCTTATGGTGAAGAGGGAGCTAACCCACAAAGCACAGCCTTGTCTTTTGTCTTTGCTACAACCTCCCCTACAGCAATGAGGTCTGAGCAGAAACTGAAAGAATGAGAACATGGATACAAGAGGTTGAAAATATTTTCCCAACCCACATGGTGGCTGGCCTCAATAGGGCAAGGAGTTCAGCAGACTTGGGGGAACTTCGTGTTGAGCCGCTGCTTTTCCACACTAAGAGGTGAGCTCTTGGCAACTGGTGGAGAAGCTTTACAGGTATACTGGCATACTGGATTGAGAGGAGACCTCAGGATAGAACTGAGATATGTTCAAGAGATGATACCTTCCAGCTACCATGGAAGCGCCATACAAAACCCTCAGAAGAAACAGCTTTCTGCTGTGAACTGAACCCAATTAAGATGCCATGAATGTTAGTTGAATGAATGAACTGCAAAGTTTTAGTTTTATAATTAATTTGAGGATTGTTGGCAATGAAGCACCTATACCTATTCATACACAATAACCAGCAGTTCAGTGAAGACCTTGTGTATCACTGAGAAAAACAGACAGTGCTGCTTAATGTTTAAAAGTCTTTGACTTTAATTTCAATGAAACTTCTTTGCCACAGCAGTCTCAGCCTGACACTTTTGTTTCCACAGATACAACAGAGAACACTATAGAAAACACTCTTCACAAGAAGCGGGGGACACCACGCAGGAAACATTTCTCTTTCCATGGGAACTGAGATGCTTTAACATCACTGACAACCTTCGTACAGAAACAAATAAAACTTTCAATAAGTTACATAAACATGAAGATAACTAGACCACCTTCTCATTTTCAGCATTTAAGCAAAAGTGAAATCCAAGTGTCCAACTGTGACAATGGTTTATGTATATCACAGTAGAGCTTGAGTTTTTGCCTCTAGTTCTCTCACTTGCTATATGTCACAGAGGGAAGGAAAGGACCAATTATAATCATGCTGTTAAATTTACAGTGAAGGTTAGTGACTTAAGAATACAACCACAGTGTGAATGTAGATATTTTTTATACCACAGTTATTTTAGAATAATATAATTGTCCACAGTGCTTGGCTGCTGGTGCATCAGCAACAATTCATTTCATGTTGTCAGAGTGTAAGACAGGAGTGTAATAGTGCCCTTTCACCTCATATTCCTGTTTAAAACCGTAGCCCTCGGCAGTCTTCATCTGGTTGATGTGCTGGAGAAGGTCAGCCACTCGGACGGCAGGGTGGAGCTGCCCTGTATGATATGGGGAGCCTTTACGTCCACACTGGTGCCTCGGAGAGCCTCCCAGAAGGCTGCTGGCCTCGTTCACTGAACTACGAGCGTCACCTGCACCAGAAACAGACACATGATATGATATAAAACATTAAAGTTTTGTAACACTTTGTACGTTTAGTTTCGGATGGTTTGTGTTACTTCTCAAATGTGTTCGCATAACATTGCAACACTTTGCAGATACAGTACAGTACAGATTTGCTGATACAGTACTGTGTATGTTACAGACGCGTCCCTTTGATAAGCTTTGCCTGGGCAAAGAATTCTTCATATTAGATCTTATGTAGATGTGACAGCAGCTCTGTCTCGGGTGATGAGTGAAGCAGACAAAGATCTGTACCAACTTTAGAGTAAACATTTCTGTCTTTCTCTCTCTGTGAGAGTGACAATATTAGAAAGGAGATCAAGATGAAATGTGCTGACAAGAATCACAAATCCTTTCATTCAAATATGTTACCTCACTTGTGCAATTCTCCTGATTTTTACATATCAGCAGCAGGCAGTGAATAGCCGAGGGTAAGTCATACCAAAGACTATTTTTCACACAGGATGATTACTATCTTTCAGACCGATTCAGACATTTATGGAGTGAATGAGTGACGGTCAACAAGATTACAAAGTGAGGGATGATATGTGTCAAGTTTGAAATTGCACTGTGTAGTTGTGGTAAGCTCGTGGGTTTGCTGCATCTACGAGTTTTAGTGCATTTTTCTTACTGCGTGTGCCGCAGGTGTGTGCATCCATGAAGGAAAGGGCCATTCTTTCATCCTCCTGTAGGGTGCTCTGGTCTGTGAAACTGCGTTCCATGGAGCCCATATGGCTCTTCTCCTGCCGGTAGGTAATGGGTGTCTTATTCATGTTCACTGGTTTCCTGTTAACAGATAAAGAGGAAGAAGAAGGGGGATGGCAATACAGGAGAGGTTGTAATAGACAGATAGATGCAGAAAAAGGGAGAAAAAGAAAATGTGTTTAGTAAGGAATAATATAGAGGTAAATATTGAGAGAAACAAAGAGAAAAGAAGTGCATAAAAAGACCAACTGCTTTTTTGCTTTCCCTCCACAACTCATGATTGAGAGCCAGCATGTATATGATGGATCACAACACGATGGAAAAGCAAAGAGGTGGAGTCACTTACGGATAGTAAGAGTAGTAGTCCCTTCTGGTAAGAGTGCAGGAGAAGGAGAAAAAAAATCAAGAGAAAGAAGAGATGTAAGATGAAAGCAATGTCAGCTGAGAGCAGAATGTATTGATTACAGTGAAAATGAGAACCATCCCCTCACGAGCTCGGCCGTGCAGGCGGCAACATGACACATGCGGACGTACCAGGCAGGTGCTGACAGACCAAACCACAGCGCGGCAGAAAAACGTGTGTTTCCTTCTATCGAATATATCTCAGTGTTACACTTCAAGGACTAGACCACGCGGCTTCCTGTCACAGCAAATTTAGCAATCAATTCTCTAAGAGCGAACTTCATGGTGGCTTAGCCGAGGAGCCCAGGCTAATGTGCAGAGTTGTGGTGACTTTCAAAATCAACATTATTGAATATTAGCCTGGATGCTGTGTCAGCCATTTAATAATGATTGCTGGAGCCCTGAGTAACTTCCCATTTGGCACGGCATGTTCTTTAGATTTCAATAAATCTTATTTATGTAAGGCAGGTTACGCCTTATTCGGGAGTTAAGCTCAAGCTGGCCTACAGCTGCTGCTAAATAAATGCAGAGCAAGAGGTGCAGATGATCTACTGTATACCTGTGGGATGATTGGCTAATAATCTCTAAAAGCACACCTTTTTCCTCCCGATTACCATGTCATTTAAGGGTCAGGCCTCTGCTTGGTGTGCGTAATTAAGTGGCTAATTGAATTGCATCCGCCTCTAATTAAATACTTCACACTCAAATAGGCTCCACAGATGAGAGTTGTTTGGTCCCTCTGGTGTTCCATAAGGGAAGGAAAACAATGCAGCTCTGGCTGTTGGTTCAGCATCTTCCAGCATCTAACCAAGCATGACCTTTTAGAAAGTTCAGCAAGTATAAAAACTGATTACTGAACTGTTCCAAAAAATAAAATGAAATAAAAGAAAAGCTATGTGGGAGATGTGGTGTGATAGTGCATAATGAGGCATGTTTTGTACTCAACACTTCAGCAGACGTTTACCCTTTCTTAATGATGATGATGACGGCGCCGAGCAGAAGGATGAGAACTACCAGACCTCCAGCGCACACCCCAAGAATTAGACCCATCTCCTCAGAGTGTTGGGACACCTCCAGAGCCTTGCGGTGATCTTTGCAGGCAGCTAGAAGCAGAAACACAGATGCACATTAAAAAGGCACAAAGCAGATGCATAAAGGGACAAGGGTGAAGGTCCCGAAGAAATGTGTGTGTAAAGTGTAAAGCAACAAGAGTGAAAAACTTAATATAGAGATGTAAAAATTGGAAATTCACAGCTTTGAAGAACACATTACTCATGCACACAAAACATTTTTTTCTTACCAATGCAGACATTTCACGTGAAAATACAGACTTTCATGCTGCTTTTCCTGACTACTTACTGTGAGGAGGTCCATCGAATTATAATGGTCTTCTTAATGTCAAAGCTACAGATCAATAATGGTGGTGTTTTCAAATAGCTGGCAAAAATTAAAGATGTGCGACTAAAGAAGTGATGCCTTAAGCAAGGCAGACAGTGATTATCCATTTTGTCCAACACAACAAATCTGCAGTCCTCAGAGATACTTAATGACAACTTATGCTGTGAAAAACAAAATGATTGGCTTGCACGCAGAATAAAAGTTTGGGTGTCTGAAAGGTTTTCAACTGGCTATTAATACTGAGGTCTACAGAAAAAGAGTGAAGATGGGAAAATAAACAGACTGCTATAAATTGGCGTGGAAGGAGAAACTATTTTCAGATAACAGTTGCAGATATGTGAGCAAAAGACAGGAAACTCATTTGCTAAGAAAAAAGACTTGCAGCACATTACTCTTCAATCTATTGTTAATTTTAAAGTTATACAGTGACATCAAACTGACACCTTGTGATATTGCACTTGTTCATTTTTATGGTACGTGCACTAAACCTTTAAGGTGCATTTCTATTCAATACTGCATTAAATATGATATTTTTCACAGTCACAAGTCATCCACACAGCCCCACAGTATAATCTCAAGGTGCCCCGGTGTCTGTGAGCTACTGGAAAGGTCGTTATCATAATAGCAGGTTATTCATTTCTCTGGCATACAGTTTCATACTTATGTAAATGGTACTGAGCAGTGGGCCTTTCTTTCTCTTGTTCGAGGGGCCCGCTGATCTAGTTTTTCTTGTGTGTGTCAGCCTGTCCTCCAGGCCTTGACAGCCCTGAAACTAACCCGTCTGAGCCTATTGGAACAGCACAAGCTATCTGGAGTGCGGCAGAAAGTCAGAGCAGGCCTGAGGATAGAGCTCTATCTTGCAGCCTGCTGGGGAAGAATCAGATCTGGGGCAATGGAAATGAAAGCATCCATGTTTTAGCCCAACAATCTGCAGCCCTGGGCACATTATGGGTGCTTTACAACCCTCATCTCAAATAAAGATGAAAGTAGCACAATATCATTTTATTATTTGACATTTTTAATCAATGATGTTGTCATATCTGAATGGAGAAAATAAGTCATTGGCTTGATTTTAGAGAAGAAATGTTCCTCCTAAAAATTCTCAGGACATGGCTTTTTGAGTTGCTCACTCCATGTAACACGTTGTTCCAAAAACTGTGACATTTCTGTGTTTACTGTTCAGTGTATAGACACCAAAACACTACAGTGTGGTAGAAGAGGGTTTAGTTGGGCTGAATCAAAGATTTTTTTTTTGTGTGTGTGTGGTTTCTTTTCACACACAGAGACACAGTAAGATCCAACGACGCCTTTGTGTCTGTGAGCTACTGTAACTGAAAATAACATTGGATTTAAGCCCCTCTCAAGTTGCTCCATTCAAAAAACAGCCTCGGCTACATGCAACTCGGCACTTGCTGTTTTTTTGATAAGAGTTATCCTGCAGCCACTGTAAAATTTACAGGGGAGGTATAGAAAGAAACACCTCAGACAAAAAATGACAAATATCCACAATGTCGCTCATCTTCAATTGAGCTGCATCTTGTGACATAGGCCACGCCCATGTGTACTTCTTCTTTTTTTCTTGCAAAATGTGTTTTTGAACTGAATCTTTTCTAATTTCTGTGTTGCTCTCCACCTTCGACTTGCGTCTCTCCTTAGGGACTGCAGGTCCGATTTGAATCGACTCCGCAGTGCCACTGGGTTTGGCTTGGACCTAGTTTTATGTTGTGACTTCAATCAAAATGACACGTACGTGTGAAATACAGGTGTACTTTATATTGGCTAAAAATATAGATGAAGAGGTGAAAAATCAATTTAATTTCTCTGACAATGTGGACAGATAAGACGGTTTTGCCACATTTAGGCTCGAAATTTCTATTAAGCCAAACACGAGCATGAAATAGATTTCCACATGAATCCATGCACCTGCCAGCTGCCCGATGGTGGAAATTGGCACTTAGAGGAGAAATGGAAGTCTATTGTTGTGTTGAGACTGCCAGAAGATCCTTAATTAAACTGTCACCTGGAAGTTGAAATGTAATCTCCAGCTTTGTTATCCAAGCCAGAATCATTTGCCTCCACTTTACTTGTGATGGGCTGCTTGATAATAACGGCTTAGGACCCGATGATGCAGAGGCTATGTTAATGGTAGAGGGATCATGGAGATCACAAACAGCGGCCGGGGCAGGGGAACCTCTGACCTGTCGCACCTTGAAATTGGAAATCACCCTGAGAATTCTTTTTCCTATCAATATGCCTTTCAGGTTGTTTTTTTACCCGGTTACATCATGCTGCATGTGGATGATGTAAAGCATTACTTTCGATTGTGTATATTTCTTTCCTCTTTCTTCCCTTGTCCTCTCCATTTTCAAGACTATCTTGCTTATTTACTCAATAAAATTTAATTATTTTGACTTTTGGAGCTCCATTATCCATCTCTGTCCTTCTTTCTTTGCTTTGCGTCAACGAAAAAAGGCAAGCACAGTGTACAAAGCCTATTGCAGGGAGAAAGCATAATTAATCAATGCCCAACCGGGTGTCTTTGTGGAGCAGACGGAATGAGACACTTAGTTTGATGGCTGGCCTTGCTTTTTGGCTGTATGCTTGAGGAGAGCCTCGTCTACTTTGTTTTTTCACTCACATAAAGAGGCCTTCACCAAAAAAAGACACCCCGACAAGACAATTTACTTGCAAGGCTCTGCTTATTGTTGCGGTGCTATGATAACTATAAATATATGACTTTTATTTGCCATGATCTGACAGTGTACTATGGCGGAGGGGCTCTCCTGCCACCAGGACTTAGAGTCAAATTCCCTGCCCTTTTCATGTCCCTTTGAATCCAAAAGCCGAGGTACAGAAGGGGAGGGTGAGGGGGGCAGGGCTTTCTCATAGTTATAGGCCAAGGTAGCTCCATCTGGAAGTTTTGATCTGGAGGACTCTTCTGGACTGCGCCGAGGTCAAAGCACTCAGATGTAGCCATCTAGTGGGTAGCTGATGAGAACAAAGAGCCTGCCTTTGATATAGTGTGTCCCAGCGTCTGCCCCCAAACAAACAGGATGAAAGCCTGACCTCTAATCCCTCCCTGCTTGTTGCCCTTTTCTCAGAGGCCCACTGCGAAACAACCAGGACCGTCAGAGAAAATTTGTCCAGATCCCCCACCTTTGTACTTGAGAGTGAGGTGAACAACAATACTGTTAAAGTTACATTCTTAATTTCTTATCTTAGAACAACGGGAAAGTAGAAGGCAATTTTTGCAAAGCTCTCAGAGACGATGCAGGAAAATTCATTCAAGGTTACAGTGTTTGTGGTAGGACAAATATTCACATTGAATTACCTTTGCGAGCGATACGGATGCAGTTTATTCTGGATTCCTGAAAGAGAAAGAAAACACGGGCATCAGAGGGGAGGCTGTCGCTTTGCATTCAGCATAAAAGAGATGTGATAAAAGGAAAGAGGATGATGTAAAATACTGAGCAGAGACACACGCATATCTCACGTTGACAATATGACCACAGCTGATAAAAACACATTCCGAATGAGCATTAAAACACGATGATTGCTCTGCTGACACACAGGAAACATGTGAAGTAGGGCTAACTCTGGACCACATCTGGAACCACAGTGCTGCTTCCCCTCTCTACTGTTTCAAACATCTGATTAAACATTCAAATGACTAAACTTAAGTGGGCTGCACTTCTCTCCTCTAAAAAAGCATAATTTTCTGTATGATAAAGACACAGATAAACTACTGGGAAATGATTCAGACTGAAAGGATAAATTACCTCTGAGTTAAGAGTCCAATTGATGACATGAGATTACAAAATATCTCAAATCTGAGAGCTGTGGTGAAGTGTGAGAAGGAGATTCTAGCTGAAGGAGCAAAGATGAGAGTTGAAAGGGAGTGAGCATAATTAAGAGGAGGGTTTCAGACCAGCGCACTACTATGAAAAGGAATTAATTTTATTCAAATTTCAGCTGATGACATCTCGGTGGTATGAAAAGGACCTTTGTCAAACTGCACTAATGAGATCCAAGACTGTAATCCAATTCCATCCTGCCACTTCTTGGAGGAGATGCATTATCAAATTAAGATTTACAGATGCTAATTCAGGCATTATGGGACAATTATTAAAATGTGCACATTTGGAATAGAGCAAAAAGCACTTTCCTCAAACTCCAGTTAAACTGCTTTTTTTATTGAAAACCCACTTCAAGCTGACAGACACTTTAACAAACTCTAAACCCAGTGGTTTGATCTGAAAAAAAAAGACCCATACTGTAGACAAACATGATGTCTGTCAGACAGACTGTCTTTTATTTCCACAAACCAACCACGCACATTCAGAGAATGACACAATGTACAGTATGTACTTTCATTTATCAATCTCTCAAAGTCTCTTGTTAACTTCAAATATGAATGTAGTGTACATTTTTAATTTACTTATTCAGAATAACCAGGGCTATTGAAAAATTAAGATTCATTTGTTTTGAATTGTTGCATTCAAGATTTATGATGGATTACGCATTATATAGCAGAACGCTGACGTTGTCAAATATAGCAGCTCATTACAGAAACAGTGACATCGGTGAGGCTATAGGTGAAACTGACAGCAACAGTGAGCTTTCAACAGCATCACCATAAGCAATGAATGAAGCAGGCAAGAGCTGATTTTGGGAAATACCACAGGACAAATACAATCTACAGCCAGGCTATAGCAGCTCTGTGAGACTGTACTCAGGCACATTATGATCTGAATGCTAATGCAGACTGCTAACATGCTGATGTTAGGTGGGTATAATATATACCATGTTCACCACTTCATTTTAGTGTGTTTTTTAATTTTATATTAATTAATGAATTTTGACCAGATGATGGTGGTAAGGAAAAGTCATTAGGATTCATCCTCTGATGAACATGAATTACTGCGACCAACAATGATTTTATGTTGAGATACTATCTCTGGATTGGCTGACCATGCTGCTAGTGTGGCAAAAACTGATTTCTTGAATCCTTGTTGAATCCGTTTAATTTTTTAAGTTTAAGAAAGAGTTAATTGGCGAGCTCCAGATTGTGGGACACACTTCACACGTCTAGTCATGCTGTGCCAGTCAGACCAGAGGCTGGTGGTTCCTGGCAGCTCTAAATACAAAACACAAATGCCAACACGCGACACAGGGCTCCACAGCTTGTGTGTGTGTGAAGTTGTGAGATGTAAGAGCACATAAATGGCTTTGCTGTGGCCTGCAAAGCTACAGTCTGTATAGTCTTTCAAGTACATCTTTAGATAAATCTATCAAAAAAATTAGAGAGGCTTGACAGCTACTCTGCAGATAATTAGCATGGGTAAATGCCAAATTTATACAGTCCCATACAATGTTCAAGCTTTTCGTATTGACTGCCACTGACAAACACAACTTACAAACAGAGCACAAATTCCCTGATTTAATGCATTGTGAAATTAAATGATAAATAAGCTGACAGTTTATATTTTAATAAGGTATTCAGGCCGCAAATACCTTACATGATTGCCAAATATGACAACTTTATCAATTCCATATGCAGAAACCCTATCAGCAATTGTTTTATCCGAGTAAATATGTGACTGTTTTCTGATGTTTCATCCTTAGGAAAGAACTGCTTTCAATGCCTGCTACCCTTGTAGTTCAAGAGCAGGTACAGCTTTCTTCTTCCATAACGAGTTGGCATAAAGTAATTATGTGTTCCTCTTCGGTGTACAAAAACTACTATAAAAATATCCCACAGTACATGCGTATGCTGAATGCATTTATACTTCCGTACAAAATCAAATTTAGAACACTAAAATTCTCTATTTTGGCCTTCGGAGGAGCACAGTGCGGAATTGTACAAGGCTTGAAATGCATAATTGCACATTGAGGATAAGCAGGAAGAGAAAATACAAAACAGCACAAAACACATTTAGCAATTGCCAAACCTTTCCAGTCCATACGAGCTACATGAGCCAAACCTTAACATCTGCTTTGTGGTTTTAATAGGCTCTCTCATTAACACTTGGACGTGAGTGCTGTCAAAAGACTGTGTGAAGTGAGAAATAATAACTCTGTAATGTTAATAAAATCATTAACAGGCAAAAAAAGAGGGTTAAGAATAATTTGTTGGTCTGTTAGTGAAATGCGTTATGCTTTTTTATTTTATCTTACTTTAAGTAATTAGCACTTTTTCTGTTACAGTCCTCATGTTTCAGTTCATGTTGTCATAGCCTTGTTGGTGACTGGTTATATGCCCAGAAACCAGCTTCCACTCAAGTGTGCTGTACTGATTTGAGCTAAATCACAAGCTTTTTTAGCAGAAATTTAGTTTAAAAAAAACTTAATAAAAAAGATTGAGTGCTTAAAAAGAAGAAAAATCACACTCACAACAGACAACAAAGAGGTCTGATGTCTGAAACACAGACACTAGAATGAAGCGGAGTGTGTAATTAAGTGTTTGCAGCAGTATGGCTGTCGTCTTTTGTCGTTCTGCTACTGTATTTCTATGTGAAGGCAGCAATGTTGGAAAGACTGGGGACAGTGCTGGCTGTATGATTTGGCACTTCATTCCACTCATTGTGGGTCATGGGTGCTGGCCCCCTGCCAGGCAAAACAAAACCTAATCCCATCCGCCGGTTAAGCCAGGCCTCCCCTATCTAATCCCATGCTTAGCAGCCTAGTTGTGTGAAGTGCTCACACTGCAGTCCCTCCGTATATTTCTCCACTGGGTTGGAAAAAGATGCTACTGGTTGGGATGAGCCTCCCAGCTCTGTTAAAAAAAGTGACGTGATCACAAAGTAACCACTGTCAGGACTCAAAAAGTCAAACAGACCAGTATCGCAGCCTGCTTTTATTTATTCCCAGTTGATAATCACAGAAGTCTGCATTACCTACGGCAACATTTCTTAGCCTGCGAACATTAAAGCAGCAGCTTTCTACCTCTGATCATCTGCACCTGTGCCCAATTATTCTTAAGTAATTGCCTCACCCAGGTAGCAGCTCTTCCTGTAATGGAATTTGGAAAGGTAATGCAGTGTCCTCTGGGTATGACTGAAGACTGGGGGGGCTTCATGTGCTCAAGAACGGTGAAATGGATGGAAAAACACAACGGTGTGAAATAACACACTGCTTCTCAACTAACAAGGTCTACAACCCAGATCACAAGGTTTTTTGCAACAAGGATACAAATGCAGAAATGTAAAAGCTTTAGGCTTAGTTTTGCGTTACCTTGGTCTACACCCACTGGCTATTTGCAATTCAACTGATTAGGCGCTTTAAGAAATAGAGGGGAAGCTAGGGACAATAATGAAAGGATCGCTGAATGGGGGACATGAAGTAACAGGAGAAAAAAGAAAGGAACGGGGAAAAGCATAGATGAAGTGAAGTACGTTGTTGACTCTGAGTAATCCCGGCTAATCATAGCTTTGCTAGCTATAAGTAATGCATACAAGTAATTCCCTGATTCAGACAGGCTTTGTTTGCGAAGAATCAAAGCTGTTGGATATAAACACACATCATTTCCAAGTAGCTACACTGCCAGCTCAATGTGTTTTCATCCAACAACCCCTTTCACAGCACAAATACTCTTTCAGGGGTTGTGAGCCCAGACAATACCAACTGTCCTACAGCGTCAACCATAGCATTAGTAAATACTCATTAACACCGCTCATCACTGCCGCAGAATTATTCTGAACACTCACGTCTGCCGCTAATCGATTAAGTGTTGCCAGATCTGCTGCACCGCTGGTGGGACTCCACAATCACTCACCCCTCTGAAGTTGCTCATAGCCTGGAAGTAGACAAGGTAGCTTTTGCGTGGGTCCAAAGGGCTGTTCCAGTAGCCGTTGTAAGTGTGATTGTCGCCCACAGTGAAGGGACTGGCCTCTGGGAGGCTGCTGGGTGGCAGCTCGGCTGTGTAGTAGTGTGGTGTCCCCCGGGCCTGCGCCTCACCATGGGACATGGGCAACGGGAAACACTCCTGAAGCCCCAGCTCTCTCTTCACTTTTTTCCCTGTCTCCTCTTCAACCACCACCTGGTATGTACTGGACACAGGGTAGATGTGCACTTTTAATAAGCTATGTTTGGTATAAAAAGATCTAACATGTACATTTGAGATTATTTCCTCACCTGACAGGTGCCCCTCTGCCTTGGGCGGGCCGCAGCAGGACAGTAATTGTGCTCTCTGTCTCACTCAGTGGGGACGGCATGTCTCCGTAATCAAAAGTAGGAGCTGAGGACACACAGACACACACTCACATGTCAGAAATAATTATGCACATACGCACACACACTGCCGTATCCAGTGTTCATTTATGCCATATTAATTCAATTTAAACACTGCTCTGCTTCTCCCCCCTTCCACATAAACATGTTCAGCCCCTCAATGTCTCGTGAAACTAACAGACCTCTTGGAGCCATCCCTTTTTCCACACAAATGGCTAACATTGCTAATATACCCAATACCCATAATAAGCACTTTGAATTTCCAACCTTGTTGTTTTGGATACAAGTAAAAGGCATGGGTTTATAATTTGAAAGGATTTAGCTAAAGTCATGCTCCTCCCTGGAGCTGCTGGCACATTTCTCTTTAATATCAGTTGTCAATTAGTGAGGGGAAGGAGGGCAAACTATTCTTGAGGAATCAATGATTATCATGTTAAAAAGCAGTTTGCTACTACCGCAGCAGAAAAGAGCGGCTATCATTAAGGAAAACTGAATGTGTGTTTGTTGACATTAAAGGTCTGTTGCGGTTTGTAAAACTAAAAGAGGGTTTGACGCCCGATGCCAGAGTATGTTTGAAGGATGATTGTGTGTCAGCCACGGCGGTGCGTCTGAATGCACGTGTGTGTGTGTGTGTGTGTGTGTGTGTGTGTGTGTGTGTGAGCGAATGAGGGAACGTGTGTAGCTGGATACTCTGCGGTGGGTACCGCTTGAAGATGCTGACAGTAGTAGCTGTTGAAGGTGTTCAGTGTTTGCTAGCTGTCAGTGCAGATTTGAGAGACGCTCAGTGTAAGTGAATGTTCTGCACCGTGGGCCAGTGGAGGAGGTTGAGGATGATCTACAAAGACTTTTGGACTCTATCTGAGGTCTGGCTTTGTGCCAACGTTCTGTCTGACATACAGCCAGTAAGCAGTGATTGTGCACTAAATCTATAATTAAACAAACCGGGCGTCTCTGAAAAGATATAGGGGCAGACGGAGTGAATAAATGTGTGAGCGAGGCAAGGTGGGAGTGGCTGTGTTGTGCGTTCCTAAGAGGTGTAATCCCATCCCTTAACAAGCACAAATGCATCATTAAAAGGAAATGGAAACACAGAGACTGTATTTCTATCACCAGTAATAAGCTCTGAGACTCTTTGGAAGTGACATTCTGGTCCCAGGAATGTACTGCATCTTTCTTTATACATAACACACAGCAGTGTCCCTTCTGTGGTGTTTCTCCACTTTCTACCAGTTAATTTATGTCTTGAAGACTGTGAGATGACAGTATGTCACTAGTTTGGAGAGGCAATGGAAAATAGCTCTTACACTCTGGGAGCGGTAGTTTTGCCTCTGTGAGAGAAGAAAGATGCCGAGGTCAAAAGACAGAAAACCTGGATCCTAATTATAGCACACAGTGGGTGTAGTCTAGTGTTTTGTACCTGCATGCTACATCAGTGATAGGCAGTGATGGCACACCGAGCACCCTCTACATGCAGAGGCCTGTTTCCATTTCTATTTTACAATTTTACGGCAGCTATCATACTCCCTTGCAAGCATGGATTCTCATAGTCAGTGACAATACCTGAGATGTTAGTGGTGATTTCGGTGAGGGCGGTCTGGCCAAAGCCCTTGGCTGTACGGGCTCGAACGGAGATAAGGTAAGTAGTTCCGGGATGGAGGTTGGAGAACATGTGGTAGGTCTCATTCTTCAGCTTGGACACAGTTCTCCTAGGTCCTGGAACGTTGATGCCTGGATCAGACGACTCAATACTCTGGTAACTGATCTGTTGTCAGGTGAGGAAAAGAAAACCAAGATTGTCTCGGGGTAATATCATAACAACCAGGGTCACCTTGGCACTGATTTTATGCTTCGTTATTGCAGCTGCTAGCAAATTTAAAGTGATCCATTTTTGGAGTTTTATACTGATCAGAGGGAGGCCATTAACTCAGTGCACAAATCACTCTGTCTTAAGAAATATTTCTAAATTTGACTGATATGATTCAATCCACTCAAATTAATATGCTTATCTAAATCTATGTGCTAATTGCTCATGCGGGTTTGTACTTTTAGATGAATGGGACTCGACTGGCATTGGCACTGTTAGGTCAAAGTCATAGAAGAAACCTGGAGTTTTTCAAAAACTACTGTGAGTGGACAATTATTTTCTGACTAAGTAATTTGCAAAAAGTGAATTCAAGTGTGCTAAGTGTTTATGAGTTCAATTTATCTTGTTAACACCATCTTAACACAATTGCTGTACATGAATGTCCTTTACAATTAAAATCTTTTATAAAGTTTTTCCTCAAGAGGTGATATGCCTTGCCTGCACGGTCCTCTCATGAGAATTAGAACTTACTCTTTGAAATAGTGGAGGGCTAAATGAGATGACCTCACTGCAATCAGACAAGGGTGAGGATATTAGGATACATGTTGGAGCTGGGAGACATCCACTTCACCGAAGAAATGAACTCGCACGTACTGTTTATGCTCATATGCTTGTATTACACACACACACACGCAGCGTACACCACACACAAAAAAACGGCACACAAGCCAAAACAAATGCTTTGCTGATTATTATAGGAAGAGCTTAATGCCTGCTCATGCCTCCTTAGAGTGAAGATAGAATTATGAGCCATCCAGTGACTAAACACAGAGAGATCTCTGTTTCCTCAACAAAAGCAGACATAAAAAGATGCCTGCCAGTGCACAGAGCAGCAAAGAGGGCTTGCAGGACAGCACAGCGGTCAATGGGCTCAGGCAGAGTGGTCAATGGTTTAATCTGAGAGAAATGAGGAGGATTTCTACAGTTCTGTATAAAGCTTTCTCCATCAACCGAGAGAGATCAACACACAACAGAGTAAAAAATCCTGTGCAGTTTCCACTTTATATGTCAAACCACAAATCCTATCCTTGAGGCGACATTGCAAGAGAGGCCAAGGAAAGAAGGATTAAGGATAGGTAGGCAGGCCTACTGATGGCTTACCACAAACGGAGAGCAAACAGTAAATCCAAAATCATTATCCCGCAAAATGTAAGGCCTACAGCACAACAGATCCATGCGAACTATCTATTAATAAAGCAGAGCTTTAGTTTAATGGCACAAGACCAGCATTACGTAATAGGCCATGTGCACCAGGTCAGTGAGGGGGTATCTCAGCATTGCTGCTATTTTTGTTGATATGAGTACAGTGAACCATGTACTAAAGGGTTGGGTGAAGAAGAACACAAATTGGAGCAGAGTGGTTTGGTGATTAAGCACATATCTGTACTGTGCCAGTCGTAGTAGCACTTGAAGAAAATGGATCACTAAACATAAAGGAAAGTATTTTTTGCATTAGGCACGAACATACCAATAGAACAGGCACATTTCAGTTTCGGGAAATTGCTAAAATTTTGTAGTGACGCTTGAAATGGTCTTTGCAATTGTCCAATTCCAGATTGGCCAGAGTAACTAGGCACGGCTGGCCTATCAAGCTTTGGATTTCTCTAAATGTGAGGCAGTGTGCAAGTCTGTGTCTTTCTAGCCTTTCCAAAACCCCAAAACACATAAACACGTAACCCCAACCAAACTCCTCAGTCCTTATTCAAGACAGCATTTGTGGTAAGCCCTCATCCCCAAATCCTTTTATTTAGGATTTTAATTAATTTTATATGAACAATAAAGCACAAAATCTAACATCTGTCTTGCTACTCCAAGTATATAAGCTAAGCTAACAATTAAGCTAATAATGTTAACAATTTTTTAAGTTACAGGACAGAGAAATTCAGCATGTCAGCGTCAGTGTCTCTCTGGGCTCACCTCATATTGGGTAATAAGGCCATTGGGCTCAACGGGCTCCTCCCACTTCAGGAATATCATGTCATCCAGCGGGGTGAAGGTGAGTGACTCTGGTGCTATGCCTCCGGGAACTATAAGAAATTGTCAGAACAAACATTTGCCGGGGAAATTGAAGTGCTAATCGCACAGTGAGCCTTCTCCTGTCAATATCACAGAAGTGAATGTCACGGTGGCTCAGAACAATGCACCACATGAGACACTCAGACAGCCAGAGAGCAGCAGGCAGAGAACATCAGATAAGGACACAGTTAATTTATGAACCGTATCAATTATGTAACCACAACACAGACAAGAGGAAAAAAATATAAGGATATTATCATTTCATATCAATCTTCAGACAAAGTTATATATTGAATAAATATATTGATGAATATGTCAGACGTTTGGTGGTAAACTTGTTTCTGGCTGGGAGTGAGAGGACTTTGAATGCCCGAAACACTCAACACTAGACTGTGTTAACAGTTTTTTGGGCCATTCGGCTGCAGTCCCCATGGTCTGTGTGAGCGCTGAACAGAGGAACACTGTTATGTGAGATTCAGGCCTGAGGCTAAAGCAAGAGCCAAACAGCTGAGTCGACTGTTATTTTTGAATTGAGTTAGTCTGGAGGACAGAGTTGCTTATTAAGGCTTTTGGAAAAAGCGTTCATAATTGATGTGTACTGTATGTATATATACATTCATATATTTATCTTTTATCACTTTCACAGAAAACTCTTTCTCTTGCTCACTCTCTCTTGATCTTTTTCTGTCTTTGTCTGTATATATCACTTTATGAAAAATCTTGTTTGTTTTGATTTTTTCATGGCAGAATTGATTTCTTCCTCAGCCGTCATGCAGACTATGTGCTACAGCACAAAGGAATAATAGGAGATAAGAAATAAGCACAAAATCCTATCTCAGGGTTGCTGGAGTCTCAGATATAATGTTTTTTCTTTTATGTTATTTTCATCTGGAAATGAAAAGGATCTTTTGTGATGCTGATTCAGCCTCGGTCAGATGGTCACCCATTCTGTATTAATGTGCTAGAGGAAGACAGAGGAGCTGGCAGAGTTGCTGTGTGTGTTAAGTGTTAATGTATTGAAATATTTAGCAAATTCACCACATGAGAAACAAAATGATACATTCTGATTTTATGAGTGCTAGTTGTGGGAAGCCTCAGGTCTGGATAGTTTCCTTTCTGACATTTACTATGGGAATAGTTAAACAATTTGAGGTGTTCTAGTACATTTTAGACATCATGCTCCTCCTAAGCTGTTTAATGTAGCTCATGTGATGATAATTTAAGATAATCCTGCTCCTCTCTGAATAAAATGTTAAGAAAATGAAATGCACATGAAGCTGGAGGACAGCCGGATCATTTTGTCAGACTCTTAACAGTAGTTAAACACTAAAACATTGCACTGCCAGACTCATTCTGGAGGCTGCAGATTGTGGTGCTGTTGATTTGTACTGCATTGTACTCACAGGTAGGGTTTTTTTCTCCACCCCATTTACGTCAATAAGAGTAGGCTAAATAACACCTCTGGGTAATGCAATACAGTTCAGCAGCACCACAAACTACATCCCCGTTTAATCGTCAAAACAGTTTCAACTAAAATGGAAAAATCTTTATCAAACTTTATTAGACCGCATTTGGTTAACTATGTATAGCTAATATCCTGGCAAATACATATTCATTTTCAGGTAGTCGTTTTTCTCAAAAAATGTTCACCATTTTGTAGCAACACTTTTACTTTTTCTGTCTTCCGTTTCCATACCATCTTTTCTGTAACCTCCTCCTGAGACTTACTGTCCTCCTCGGTCTGGAAGGTGACCTCTCTGCCCTCTTTCTTTCCCTCTGGGTTGGCCAGTGACAGACGGACATAGATGCCGTGGTAGGGTGGCAGATCACGAAGCGTGAAACGTGAGGCGTTGTGTTCCACTGCCAGGCATTCGCGCACGGTGGTGTTATGGCCTCCACCGCCTCCCGCCGTGGTGTAGCGGTAGCACAGGGACACTGAGTAGGTGTGGCAGCGTGTCAGGTTGAACGCTAAATTCTCCCACTGCAGGGACAACTGCCTGGACTGGATATCTGTGGCTGTGAGGCCCCGCAATGTACGCATGGGCTCTGGGAGGTAAGAAGGAATATTGAAGAAAAAGAAAAGAGGCAACTGAGTAATAAAGACAGTAGAGTTGCAGACAAAAACAAGCAATGTCATTAAAAAAGTCCTGAAGGCACAATACAAAATTTTAGAAAATGAAAACACCAGTAACTTTGTTTTATTGTGAAATATCTGATTTAAGACAGCACATGATAGTGTCACTGATGTCCCAGGACTACCCTGGCAGTTTTTCACTTGTCCCCCTCCTACATGCCGCCATATTGCCCCACCACAACATAGAGGTCAACATTTTGCTGCCAGCACAACACACCCGCATTCCCCATGGCAGAGCAGCCATGCCAATTGCGCTAATTAATCGGACAGGCTGCGGGTTGCTGTCACACTCCCAGTCAGTCCCCGCCTCCGTGTTGCAGAGCAAATTGACTATCCAGTAGTTACTTCTTTGGCCCGAGGTTTAATCCACACACAAAAATGGCAGTGCCATACAAGGGCATTCACTTCCGCTGGTCACTTTTACTGCTGGGTCATGGCGATGGCCTGTTGCATATTTTTAGAAGGCACCATGTTAATTCTGGTCACTGCCGAGTTAACCCTGACTTTCTCTGACTAAAAGAACAACAGCTCTGTCTTTGATATCCTCCTAAATTGTAATGGCTAGCTGAAAGATACAGAGAGCCTCTATACAGAGGCACAGACGAGCCAGTGTTCATGAGGACGTCCGAAACTGAGGCGAGGCTGAGTCAAGCCAAGGACATCCTCAGTATCAATGGAGGCATTAATCAGTGGTCATTATTAACAAAATCAATGCCTTTTTGTCAAGCAATAGGCTACATAATGTATTGTATTGCTATATTCTTTTAATAGGGCATGTTGAGTAATGGGCCGGGGAGGCAGGGAATGACAGCAGAGATATGGGGTACAGCGAAAGATCAGTGGAGTTTAAGGTTACTGGCCAAGGTCTTCATTTCTTCACTGACTTGAACACTCAGTGGGATTCTCACTGCAGTACAGATTAGTGCAGGGAACTTAAATAAGGCGGCTAATGCATCACTGAGCAGGGCTAATGCACTAAAACAAGAATTATCTAAGAAAATTGATGTGAACGGTGTTCAAGGACACACTAACATACAGTTATGGACACATTTACTGTATGAAATAATCATTTGGCTATCTCTTTATCATTCTTTTTATATATTCCCCCTCCTTCTTTCTCTCTCTCTCTGTATCTATTTTACATGTAGGTTTAAACACACATAAATTATCACGCTAACATTATCTGATACAATAGCCCTTTTCCTAATTTCTTATGCATGTATTACTACCTGTGGTGGAGCAATTCTTAAAAAGATAAATTTTATGACACTTCAAATCTATACTGAAGGCCTCTGCAGTCACCAGCTTTCTCTTTTAATTTGCTGTCTGGCATCTCATACGAGGAAAAATGACCAAAGCATTGATCTGAACCTCATCCAGACTAATGTGACGGCGGATAAATGGGTGGGCACAGTAATCTCAAAGTAGTAGACTGCACCGACCAAGATATGTTAATGTTCCGTTGTTCAGTGTGACTGAGGATTGTCTTAATGGTGCAATTGATAGTCTGCACAGTCTGAGAGCTAAATAAAGAGAGGCATTTAACTGCTGAGTTGATGAAAGTACCGCCAAAGAGGCCACAGTGTGCTCATTGTGGGTTTTCTCAAAGTGGACATTTGTGCGAACCCCTCCCCCTCGCCTCGTCTTATTTGTCTGTATGCCATGGGCACCCATTCTCTGGCACCCCATGGCGTGAAAACTGCAGCCGCCTCAACATGGCCAAAAGCCCAGAGCACCATGTTGATCCTTGGAGATTGGAAGTTAGAATGGATGTGACAGGTTCTGGTTTATTATCGCCCCTAAAACTGTGACATGGGACAGCAGCAGGACATGGCTGAGTTGCCTTAGATTGTGTGCATCTGTAGAGGGGATCTGGACTGACTGTGTCAGATGGGAAAACCAAATTTATACAGACATGCACGCCTATAACCACGTGCAAGCAAAAACACAAGCACACATACGTCCAAACACTCCAAATGTGGTCATATAGGGAATTAAAGCTCTGAGTGGAAGACATGATGAACGACATGCCGAGAAAGGCAAAGCACTTGTGTTCCTAATGTGCCTAATTTTAGCCAGGCTCCAGCGTTGGCTCCCTCTAACAGACCAAGAGCATCATGGGCAGGGGCTTTCCAGAAGGTTCAGTGACCCAACAGCAGGTGGAAGCCCATTAACGTAGTTTGGAGACCACCTGCAGTACAAATGCTCGCCTCTCCTCTGTGATTTACTTGAGGGGCTTCAAGCTGTACTAATGCACCGTGCTGATAATCACAGCAATGGCTCATCAAGCACACCTGGATGGCCATCAGAGCCAGGCGGAGACCATGTTCACATTCACGGCCATTAGTTTTACAGCACTTGCACGAGGACGGCTCGGCTGGGCGAGGATGTGTATGTGTACGGTGAAGCCAGCTAGCCAACGTGTTTGGGAAGGAGGGAAATATTCAGCATGACCATGGAAGAGTGAAATTAGTCACGGCGGCAAGACACAGCTTCTTCCTTCTAAATACAGAGAGGGTCCAAATATCCCTTCTGTTCACTAGACAGTTACCACCTCCCTGAAATCACCACAACAACCCCACCATCTATTTTCTCGCATGTAAACCTAATCAGGCCAACCGCAAAGGGGACGATCAGGATTCAGCTTTGGAATGACGGGTCAGTAGGGGTAGTGTAGACCAGATGGTTTGGAGGTTGGGTCAGGGGAGCTCTGGGAGCCAGGTGGTGATTATAATCTCCCGGAGGGTCAGGAAGGTGAAATACACCAGGTGGAGGAGGTTTCCATTGTTGCAGCTTACTGTAAAGTGTGTAACACCTCAACATGCCCAGGTAAGAACTATGAAAACTGATCAAGCCATGCAGGAGCCAATGCACACACACCTGCACTACAAAAAAACAAATTCAACCATCAGCTACTTACAACTTTGCAGCCACCAAGACAGGGACACCGGCAAAATTAATTTCACCTGTACTTCCTCTGTACTGAACTGGTACTGCATCTAAATGCCCTGTTTAACAGCTCAGCAAACACAGCGGTATTACTTATCCCACACATGGTTGAACAAGCTAATGTCACAGTGGTTGAAATGTAAATACATCATTAAAGGCTGAGTTTAGTGACTTTAACAAACACCAATACCAGCAACTGTGAAAGCAATTTCCATACGCTGTGAGTCCTCTCTCTCGCATCACCTCTCACACATTCACCCCCCACCCTCATTTTTACTGTTTCACTCTCTCACTTTGAAAAACTACCCTCGCTCCCACACACAGACTCCAACACCGCATCCGTCCCTCCACTCTGCCCTCCCTTGCTATTGACTGTTTTTTTTCAACTATTTCAGTGTGAATTGTCAGTGCCTCTTGAGTTGAGGTGGGGTTGTGCGGGGGTGTTAGGGAGCAGGAGCTTGCTCATGGTGCCTGATGAATGGGGGGTGTCTTTGGCTGTTGGGTGAGGAGAGTAGCTTTAATATGTCATTGGAGAGGGGGCCTGAGAGTCTCTACTGGAGCGGGCTAGGGAGATATGTGAGGGATGGCGTGTGGCAGGAAGAGACCGTTGGGCATAGAAAAGAGTGATGACCATGGAAGACACAAATCCACAGACTGCCTTTGGGTAACACAAAGCTCTCCATTTCGTGAGTGCTATGCACCCATTGCAGATGCAGGCAGAGGTAATGAATGCCTGCATCTCTGTGTATGCATCTGCATCAACACAGTACTCTTTGTCCTACATATGTGTACATATATTTAAAAGTAACCATGAGTGTGGCCTGCTGGTATGCTGTCCTCATCTCCCTGGGTGTTCGGTGTCTGCAAAGTGACAAATGACAGGGGGGGCACAGATTTGAGCAGGTAGTACAAAATGTTCAACTGAGTGGAAAGAAAGCCTGATAGGAGGGAAAGCTTCCCCTGAATCACCAAATGAAATTAATTGATATTTAAATCTGCATTTTACTGGAATGTTTCTATAGATTAAGGGTAGGCAAATGCCAAAATGAGTAAATGCGAATGCTGAATGAGTAGAAAAGACCAACAAAGAGAAGGAGCATGGACACCTTGTCTATTAAGAAATTAGTTGAGCAACAGAGAATTAATCAGAATCTACTATTGTGTAAGTCAGTAAAGCAAAAATGCCAAACATCCATGCTTTTCTTTTTCATATCTGACAGTAAACTGAATATCTTCTGGTTTGTGTAAAACAAGCAATTTGAAGATGTTCCGTTGAGCACTTGGAATGTATAATAGGCATTATTCACTATTTTCTGACATTTATAGACAAAACTATTGATTAATAGAGCACATGGAATCTGCAGATAAAAAAAAGCTGCAACCCTTCAAATGTATCATGAATATGTAACGTCTTACACACTATCTTGCCCATAGCACTGTATGTCCCTCAGTGTTTATTTAGACATTATTTTAACCCATTTACAGTGTGCATCTGTGGATACTGTGATTGATATGTCTCCACCACTGTCACCTACAAATTCTTGTCCATTTATTCTACTTGCCAGATAAAATGTCCATCCTCTTCAGTAGATACCAAAGAAGCCTGCTTTAGGCCAGCTACTGTAGCCAGCCAGCTGTTATCTTTTAAATAAACGTCACACCAATATTGCCATGCTGGCAGCAAAGAAAGTCTCCCTTTCAGTCTCTTCAGCTGCAGAGTTCAGAGAACACCAGTGATAGCAAATGTGCCTTTTCTTATGAGATAAGTATATGCAGCGACTGAGTCAGAACTTTTCTATCAGCTCCTCTGTGATTAAATTTTAGCAGATTATCGCGACAGATGCAGTCCCATAATGTAAAACTCTCTGAAGTTACGGTGTGTGGCTGTTGGGTATTAGTACTTTGAGCTGTGGATCTTTCATAGAATTTATTAATTAAGTGCAAAGAAGACATATCTATAGGTATTATTTTAAACTAGATTAAATGCAGTTTGAAAATAATAATAATAATAAACTTTATTTTATAGAGCGCCTTTAAAAGCAGATTCTCAAAGCGCTGTACAAATCACAATCCACAGAAAAATAAGAGAAATAAAAGTTAACAAATACAACAACAACAACATTAATAATAAAATAAAAAAAATAAAATAATATAAAATAATCATAAGAAGACATTAGCAATCGAATGTAAGTTTAAAAAAGTGTGTCTTGGGAAAAGCTTTAATAATCCCAAGAGTCTGGGCTTCCCTGAGTTCATGAGGAAGAGAGTTCCAGAGTGAAGGAGCATAAACAGAAAAGGCCCTGTCACCCATAGATTTTAGGTGCATTTGAGGAACAGTTAACAGTTAACAGAAAAATCACAGAGCAGCTTCCTGGTAAAAGTTGCATGCTGCCCCACGCTCGTGGTTTGTACCAAACTGCCAGGTGTTCAGCGCACTGTATTCCCTTATCTGGAGCTCTGGGGCACACAAACACCTAAACGGTGCACACTATAATTCCTTTAAGCACTACACGTTGCATAACGCGTCCTCTCAGAGGATTGCCTCTGACCAATAAAAAAAAAAAAAGAGATAAAACAAACCCCCCCAAACAGGAATAGTGAATTGACTGTAGTAACCTATTTCCCTCAGGATTAAGATATATCTTCAAATTCCTGCTATATATAAGATATAAGTAACATTGTAAACAATAATCCATAATTGAGCTTTCAACAAATAACATAAGGATGAAAATCTGGGTGGTGGGTGGTGTGTTTTCAGCTTGCAATGCAGCAGCAGCTACTGGCTGATGAAAAGCAGTTTGTAGTAGCATTAGCACTTAAAATAAAATACACTGTTAAAAAACACTGCTCTGTTATATGAATGAGTGTGTAGTTGATGATTATAGTTGATGGTTGTGTTATACTCACCTGAACCTACGCACAAAGCTCTATTATCTAACACAGACTGTATAATACATTAAACCAGTGGCTGCCAACTTAAAGAGATCTCAAAAAGATTCTGAGGGAATTGAAATTATGAATATGTGTGTTTTTGACTTTTCTCAATTTCTCTTCTTTTTTTCTTATGAAAAAATTGATACCTTGAGCTCTTCCGGCATCCAGTAATCCTTCAAATTAACCAGGAAAAATCACTTATAGGTCAAACTGATCATCGTCACAACCATTACCTGTCACAATAAAGCTTAATTTTAAGAAGTCAAAAGCCAAAATGTTTAGAAGCTACTGCATTAGGCAACTATACCCTGTCCAGTTGCATAGTGTTAGAATTTCAGAGCTCACCTGCACACTTGGTCCGGCTCACCAGGGGCGGTCCAGGTGGGCCAGTTCCGCCCTCTCCAGGCCGTGTCAGCAGCACACTGATGTGGTACTCTGTGTCTGGATCCAGGTGCCACAGCTTATAGGTGACCATGTTGACTCCATGCACCTCTGACCATGGAGACTGGCTGGCGCGGTACTCAATCTCCTTTCTGATAATGGGGCCATCTCCCAGGATAGAGTTGGTGTTGAGCTGGATGATCAGGTAAGTGGAGCCGGCACGCAGCAGCTGGGGTGGCGCAATGGGGGACGGAGGTACTGTGAGAGGAAATGAAAAGCGTATTTTCTGTTCAAACACATGTTTGTATTGGTAAAAGCATTTGCTGGCGGGCCCATAACACTGTACAATCTAGAGAGGGGAAGCTGCGGTATTCTTTTATTAATCAGTTGTATGCAAACAGATTTCTCACGATGTTAAAGCCTGCTGAGGTCTTAAATGAGTCTCTAGACATTGTAGGGTGTGAGCAGGTCAAACTGCATTCAAATAGCAGATTAGTCATACCTATTAGCCAGGCATTCAGAGTCTTGCATACATTTGAGCAAATCAGTTAGTGAGGGAAGCAGCTCTGTATGCAGCGCGTTGAATGTGTATGATCTTTATAAATGAAGTGTTAAGTGCTGTACATCTTTTTCTCTAACTGAGTGCTCCATCCTCACAGCTCACCACGAGGTCACCACGAAATAGGAGACTGCATAACTGACTGGTAAAAATTGGCCGAACCACAGATTAATTCCGTAGCCCACCGGTCAAATGTCACTTGCTGGCAGATCCAAGCGACTGAACAATTACACGGGCAACGGTGTGAGGGAGGGAAGGGAATGCAAAGGAAATGGGGACAAAGCATGAGAAAAGATCAGAGTTAGATCTGTGGCTGTGACTAATCCTTCATTCCCGCAGAGGCGCCTCTTGTCTTTTACGGCCCTCCTCTCTGTGGGCTTTCAACATTACCAACCCCTCACCTCTACTATGTGTTGCTTCCCTTTGCCTTGACTTAGCCTGCAGCAGCTCATCTTTGGGCTGTCAGGGACTGCATCCATAATGAAAGGTCAAATTTAGGCCATAGGCAAGCTGCCAGTGGGGCCATATTTAAAAACAACTCACTCATTTCTTTCACAGTTAATGTTCATAGCTCCAGAGTTTTCTTTCTCTTCATTTAGTTTGACAATTTTAAAATACATTTTTCCTCTGTATATTTTTAGTTGCCTTTTTCATTGTTTCCCTCTGTATACGGAGCTATTCTCAAACTAGACATTGCTCTCAGTGCTACTTTCTGTTTAATTAAGGATTTCTCTGTACTGAAATGTATGCATTAACAAGCTGCAAATCCCTGAAAACACATCTTCAAATATGCTCTGGCTCAAAATATAACAACAATGGGGTGAAAACAAACTGTAGAGACATACAGTACCTTAAGGAGGAATAGGAAAATGTTTTATTCATTATGTGGACATGTTGCTGTCCTCTATGGGGCAATAAGAGAGCTTCATCATGATTCCTGCATGCAATCTACGGTCTTTGAGTGATGAGTGGATCCAACTCATTAAGGGGGTGATTAGGCCCTTCTCACCAGAGCAGTAGGGGGAGAGGGATTTATGAAAGTCTCGTTAAGGACTCAGTCTCAGCTCCTGTGAAATAGATTACAGAGTTACAGCCAGTTGACTTGAGCATGACTTATAGCCGTCCATCGCATCTACTCATGGTGCAGAATGAGCAGTGCCAAAAATAACGTCTCTGTCCTGATTATAAATAAAGGAAGGAAAGCAACAACCACATGGATACTATAATACTTATTTACTGAGAGTGTGAGCATGCTAAATGGGATTTCATGGCTCTCTATGAGCACATTCACTGACTCCTCATTTACTGGCAGCTGCTGGTGAGAGGGTTTAGTAACATTTTGGCAAAAGGGGTCTATTTTGTACTGTAGCAATTGGCCTGTATCACAATACTAAACCGAATCCATGCTTCAATATCTATCAAAGGGATTTTCTTCATGCTTAAACAAAACAGAAGTCTACAGCCATGCTAGCAGCTCTGCAAGGCTGTCACAGGCAAAGCAGTGCTTCAAGTAAAATGCTAATATCAGCTTGCTAACATGGTTACCATGATGGTGGTAACTCGCTGGTGTTAAGCAGGTATACTGTTTTCAGACATTTCACAAATAACCACAAATGTCAACCTGCTAACGGCACTAGAGGAAAGTCAAGGGATCACCAATGTCATTAGGATACATCATCTGGGCACCATGATTGTCTGTACAAAATTTCATGGCAATCCATCCAACGGTTGTTCAGCTGTTTCAGTCTGGACCAAAGTGGTGGACGGACCTACCAACTGATCAACATACTGACCAATTGATTATCATTGCCATCCATAGAGACATGCCACTTGCACTGCTAAAAAAACATTTTGCACTCTATTTTGAACTTGCACCACTCTTTTAATAAAACATGTTTTTACAGGTGGTACAGTCCAGGACAAGAAGATTGGGAATCTTTCACATCCTTATTTTCCCTTCTCATCTTCCTTTTGCTGAGGGCTGGTGTTTGTTATGCCATCAAACCATCCCACAGGCATGTCATTACTATGCTGTCAAAGTGGTGTCAGGCTGTGGGGTTGGACTGAGTAATAGGAGTGAGGTCACCATCTGTGGTACATGATTTGACAGGGGCTGCAGGAGTCCAAGTCAAGTGAACAGCTTTTTGACAGAGAGCTGAAAAGCTGAGTATGACAGCCTATTTGACAACTCCAGCTCGCAAAACAACACATGTCAGCGAGATTGTATTTGCCATCCAAAGAGCCTCCATGTGTGTCCAGCACCATACAATTTGTGATAAAAGGGTTACGGAGATCAAATTGAAATAGGGGTCTATGATTTCCACCATCATGCACAAATGATGTCCTATGGGTAATTTGAAATGTGTTCATACTAGTGGCTATCATTACTTGTTATGATCAGTTTCATTTTCAATTCTCAATTGAATCACATGCAGTAGTCTACTGTGAGCAAGAAGAGCAAAACACCATGTTACCAATCAAAAAAGAAAGAGAGAACTATAAGTGACAACAAAAAAGTGAGCGTTTACCTTTGACAACAAGCTCTGCAAAGTTTGAGACCCCAGAGCCCCGGGGGGACTGAGTGACACAGCGGTAAAGGTCTTGATCCGTTCGCTGGACGCCGTCTAGCTGGAAGGATACCACAAAGCGCCGGTGACTCAAGTGCTTGACCGAAGCTGTTGTTAAAATGTCCCCATTGTGTCTCTGCAAAGCAAGAAAGGACAGGGTCAGAGAAAACAGGACAGGTCTCTCTCATCTGTCTCTCTCTCTCTCTCTCTCTCTCACACACACACACACACACAATTAGTTACACACACCACAAACATAGGCTACTTATACACACACAGTTATAGAAAAAGAATGATCAGGGTTGAAGCAGCAGAGGCCAAGATATCATGACTGTTACTAAAATCCTTAGTATGAGTCAAGCTCCCAAACCCTGGATCCTACATTTCGTATAATGCAACTACATACAGTCCCTTTATCAGACACACCGTGCCTGGACAATGCCTACCACTTTCAAAGTGCATGTTTGTAACACAAACCTTTGCAGCCACAGAAGACATTTTAAAACTTGTTAAATAGATGTGTTTTATTAACTATTAAGTGAATTTAACTAATTATTTAAAGTAGTAATTCGGTATGTTGTATATATTGATGTATTTAATATATACATCAATATATACAACATTCACACACAAAAACACTCATTATCTAGCCCTTGTACGGAGTTATTGCCCAGTGAACTCCCGGGACACTACTATTATAATTTCCCGAAACACTCTTAAATTATTGCTATCTAGGTCAGTTCTTATTAGAGCTGTGTGAATAAAGAGGAGGATTGTCCAATTGTGTGCAATTTAATTAAAACGGCAGGACCATCTCTCTGATTTAATCATGCAATATGACATTCAGACATGCTTTAATAAAAATAAATGAAATCTTGTTAAAATAATAGTGATTATGGGGGTAATACATGTCATGAGTCTCGTTCCCTTAATGGAGCCCATCTACAACCTTAGTTGTCCTCAGTGTGCGATGTTATTGAACCAAAACATTTAACTGGTCAGCAGTTAAGAATTGGGAGGCAGATGGGCTTTAATGCATTAAGATTTAATCTGTTTAGTAAATAGGCTGATGGATGAATAGCAGCAGTAGACTGTGTTTTGGTGTAGAACTAAAAAAAGAAGAAACAGTAGAAATTGTGTTTTTAGTTGGAGTAGAAAGTCAGAAACAAAGAGAAAAAGTGATTTTAAAAAGTGATAGAAAAAGAAAAAAGAGAGAGTGTGTGATTCAAATGAATGTTGTATGATGCACCTTGCTGTTGCACTGTGAGGGGCATTTCTCACATTGTTCCACACCATTAAAACTACTAGCATCCGTCAAGTTCACGTAGCCTCAACAAAACAAATTGAATCTGACATTTTTTTCTCATGTTTTCAGGCCATTCTCTTTGTGTGAAATGGTGGACATGAATCTTGATACCCATCCTTTTGATCTGCCAGTTTTAAAAGAATCCAAACCATTTGAGCTTCCTGAATTAACAAGGAGACCTTTGGATTGTGCTAGGCCATCTCGGCTTCTGTTGTGCTCCTTCAGAAAACCACAGACCACACAAACCTCCGGCCGAGCTTTCGCAAACAAACCCATAAACACACACCCGCTGATTAGGGTTAAGCAGGCAGCAAATCTTGTGACCGCAAGGAAAGGAGAAAAAAAACGACTTAGTCTGTGGATGGCAGAAAGAAGGCAGGGGATATCAGGATAAATCAAATAAGCATGAGATCACTTCATGTTACGTAAACAATCTGGCTGTAGCTAATTGGCGAGGAAACGACAAAACGATCTGTTAATCTGGCAGGCGTGTGCAGCCAAGACTGCTGCAGCTGGTACGGCAGACACAATGAACACAAAAGGGCACAACAACAGAAAACAACAGAGTTTACATGCAGAAAACAGCTCAGACAGACATGTGTGAAGCAGACAGAGCAAACAGTAGGAAAGTGAATAGGACAGTAAAAGGTAGAGGAGAGGCAGGGAAAGAGCATTCATGTGGCCTGCACATCTCTTTCCATCAGGTGCCTGTGTGGTTATGCCAGCTAATTACCCAAAGCATTTGTCTTCATCCTTGTGTTGTGACCAAATGAATAGATTGATAAAGTGTTCAGAGATGTGGGAATGAGGATGCTTCAGTTACATAAATCACACATCTTTCAGTTGGACACAATACACTAGGGCTCCCAGAGGTCAAACGCGATTAACACTTGCTGTAGTGGGTGATAAGATGTTGGAAAAGCAGTGAATGTGTGACTGTGCAGTAATTGCATTAGAAATGAAAAACATGAAGCCCTGTAAGAGCACAATGTTTGGTCCTTTAATCAAGGCTACATAAAGAGGAGGACTTTAAGACCACAGAGTTATTCCCATTAGAATGAAAGACTGCGTGCCCCATCTGACCTTCAAAGAGCAAGCCATTCTAGATGAAAAGCCAGATATCTAAAGCACAGCACATGATCTGAATAAAAACAGGAGGTGGCGAGGTAAGCAGAGAATATGACCATATATTCACAATGTAACTTTTCAAAGGCTCGACAGGGCCTTTACACCATTAGACCTACTGTCTACAATCTGCATTTGAACACAAACACGTCTGGGACACGTAATTATTCAAAAAGAAAGAAAACCTTGTTGCAGTGATTATTTAGGATGACGTCCTGACACATGGATTAATATATGGAGAGATGCCAGAGTGAGGATGGCCGCATCATGGGATGGTGTCCCAAGCAGTTAAATGTTTGGTGCCTTGCTCAAGGGCAAGAGGATAAGACTGTGGACAGCAATAATATCAGAGAGACACAAAACAACCCCAGAGTTGCAAAACAAACCACAAAAAGTTGCTAAACAACAACAGCGATACAAAGAGACACAAAATGACTACAAAGTGATGCAAAATGACAACAAAGATTCTGTGTCCAGTTGCCCATTGTGTCATAATTTGTCCATTACTTGCAGTACCTATGAAATGTAAAGGACTCAGTCAGTCAAGCATGAAAAGTACCAAAACCAATTTTCCTTTGTACTGTTAACAGTTTTGAAGGCAAAAAAAAACAAACTCACACACATCTAAGGCAGACATACAGGTCCCTTTAGCTGTAAACTCCACCGTTAAACCACTCACCTCCAGCAGGAACTTCTCAGCCTCTGATGCTCTTCCAGCAGCAACACACTGGAAAGTAGCATTTTGCCCAGCATTGACCTCCTCATCTCCTAGCCTGGAGAAGTGTGGTGCCTTATCTAAAGAGACAGACAGAGAGAGAAACAGTGAGATCAAAAGACTCCATTACCTTTCAGCCTATCACAATGTCTGCTACACAAGACACATTTTATCAAGCCCTATTGGGTTTTTTTCATATACACAAACAGGAATCTCAGGCATTTCTGTTTGGGAAAACAAGTAGCTTTGTCCAGTGTTTGTTCATAATTAATTCAATATCACAAACATTCACCCAAAACATGAAGCAGTAACAGATTCTCTCAGCAGAAAGTTTGAAGCAGCACTAAACTTCAGTGCTGACTGTCTAAACCCATTTTTTGTTCAATTATCTGTGATGCGTTTGTGCTTTGATTATATTAATGCCCATCACTTCATATTAAAATTGCTTCTTTTTTCAACTTATTGTGTATTTAATATTTTTGATTGCAAAAATGAACTTACAAATGCAGCTGCAGGAAATAAAATGGGGACAGCTTTTGATTCTTTTAGTCTTGCGTTGACAGTGGAGGATGGAAGTTGTTCCACACGTCACTACATCAGAATACTGTGTGGAAATGTACAGTATGTCCATGACATTAAAATAAAGTTCAATGTTGGAATAAAAAAAAATATAGTTTTAAGACAAAAAGTGTGTATTAGTGTGTAAATATAAGTGTTCCACACTTCGCTCCACAAAAGTCACCACATGACTTGCTAACACGCAACATCACATTGGAGTTAATCTATAAATGAGCAGAGTGTGGGAATGAATCTGTGGAAAAAAAGGCACAAAGGAAGCATCAGTCTTCCACATTTTGACTAATAATGACCCTGTACGTGCGGACCTGCAAATGAGTCAGTGTGTGATTACACCCAACTCTGTGATTAACAATAGAGCAGTAAGAACCAGACCATGCTGAGCCAAATCACTGGGTTTACGCCAGGAGCACTGTTTGCCATCTCTGAGAAATGTGGTAGGACATGTCAACGTGTCACTCTGGATGACTGACAGGAAGAGATGGCAGAGTAACAGTGAAGCTGAAGCATCTGGGAGAAGCAAATGTTTGGGTCTCACACATCTCCTGCTTGGTTTTGCACAACAGTGTCACTACGTAACAGAGGTAGGAGATAATAATTTGTTGATCTTGTTTGTGTACAGTAAGTAGTAAAAGGAGCGTACTCACATCTGTACCCCACAGGTGGCCATGTTTCCTTTGAGGGACTCTACCTCCTGTGGTTAAATTCATAATTCATGCCTTAGAGCCAAATTCAAACAAACACCGAAATGAGTGTTAATGGGGGAAAAAAACAGGCCTCGCCATCGGCAAGAACTGCAGTTTTATACAGCTAAACGTGTCAGATCTTATCCTCAGGACTCTTTAACGTGATAAATATTTCACAGGAGTGCAACACTGGTTTCAGAGCAAAGGCTAAGACTCAGGAGGATAAAACAGAAATGTCAACGATTCTTTATACAGAATCCACAAAAAGGAACTTGTTGAGCTTTTATTTTATTTCTTTTCTTTTTTTTTTTACAATGTGACGCTTCCCTTTGGGTTTTCACTCATTCTTTCCTCACACTGTTCGCTGCCAAGAAATGCGTGCTGGCCATGTGCCACATCATAAAGCATGCTCAGGTCTTGATGAGAGTCTTAATTATTTAATGGCCACAGTGGGAGTATTCGGAAGATGCCATCTGCTGTCTTGGGGAGAAACGGGGCAGCTGACTGGGTGGTATGGGTACAATAGGGGTACGAACCAATCTCACAGCCGGTGTTCGTTTAATAAAATCAATGGCGGTATCCTCAGCAACATGATATGCCTGATAGGTCCATCCCTAAAGACTATAATGATAATAATAGAGGATATATAATTATTAAGAGGGAGCTGACACCGAAACCCTATGAGAGAAAAATATCCTTCAAGCTTGTGTCATTTATATTCCATTTGAAAGCTGTGTGGATGATGGGTGTTAAATGTATTATGAGCAGTGTTAGGAGTAACAAAGTAACTTTTTCAAAGTAAAAACAATTAATGAAATTTAAATTTTCTTGTTACTCGTCACTTTTGTCTAGACAGAAGACAAACACAACCTATTCACCTAGATTTTCTGGTTTATGATCTAACGTCGACAAACATAACGGCTGCACAATCAGCAATGTAAATGACTGACAGTTCTGGCAATGTGGGCTTGCTGTCCCGGAAATATGGACATTAGTTTTCCATCCTCGATATAAAGGACAAAAATATAGCAGTGAGCTGTTGTCTGTTTACAGGCGTGAGAACTTTGTCTACATCACAGACTAGTAATTCTAATTTTCTGAAGCATCAAGCAAAACAACATGCTTCTACAAAACTAATCCCAATAGACCCCGCTGCTAGCTGCACTGGCCAAAGAGGAGACACTCTATCCAAACAGGCTTAATTTTAAATCCAAGAACTTGCCTGCACGGCCTGTTTTGACTAAATTTTAAATTTGAGTTGTCACGGTGCAACAGCCACATTCAAAAATCGCATCTGTGTGCCATAAGTGTGTTATCATTTATAAGAGAATTCAAGCAGATATTAAAGTTACTTTCAAAACTTATTACTTTTATGAGCAGTAATCTGTTAAGCAATTCAATTACTTTTCAGAGAAGTAACTAGTAACTAATTGCACATTTTTAGTAACTTGTGCTATACTGGTTATGAGCCATTGTGTTCACCAATGGGCTGTCCAGGGACTGTACAAGTGACATTGAGAGACTTTGTCCAGGTATTAAGCTCAGGGGGGTTACAGAACATTGTTTTACACAACATCCTTAGGGGTTGACAACACACTGAACTGCTACCCTCACTTTACCACCACTGACACAAAAGGCCTGCTGCAGGGAGCCATTGGTTATACAAAACCCACCACGAACAGGAGACACTTTCATAAAGCTTTGAAATATAGTGGTTGATAGGAAAAAACCCTCTATGCAAAGTGACTTACAAAATAACAAAAAGCTGCACCACACTTAATGTCAGGCCAGAGAACATGAAAGTGTAGAAGTCTTCAGAGAGAGAATTCAAGACTTCACTGATTAACAAACACATTTGGCTGTCAAACAAGGCCAGAGGCAGAACAGCAGGTGTGTTTTCAGGTGGAGGGGAGTGTTGGCATTTGAGTGTTTTAATAGGACTGCTGTTGTCGCAGGATGACTCAGGCCAACCTGCAGTACTATTATAAAAGGTCGATCAGCCATTACTCTTCTCCTCACCCTATTTATGTTTCATGCTGCTTTGAAATACATTTTCCCCCCCAAACCACTAAACCCTTTTTCCCTCCAGCACCTTCTGTAATTGCAATTCATTGACAGAAGTGGCACTTACAGCAGGGATAGTTGAGCACCATGATGTCATCTATGGCAATGTAGCCTCGCCGCTCCCTGGAAACTGTTGCTTCAATCAGTACCTGCAAAAGTGAAGTGAATATGAATACATGAAGAACAGATTTAATTCATAACCAGAACAGCTACAGCATACACTTGTGACAAACCTATTGCCCTCAAAGCTCAAGTTTAAGAGCAATTTTCTAAAGAACACTGAGGGCTGTGTGAATTCTATTGCTCTTGTCCCCTTTCAGTGACAGAGGCATTAATTACAAACAAGCCCATCACCACATCGTTGCACATCTGCTGACCCAAAACAGAAAGCTAGACAATGAGAGAAATAAGAAAAAGATGCAAGCATAAAAATAGAGAGATAGATACAGTTTGCCTCAGTCCGCAGGGCCAGGAGAAATAATAGCTTTATCAGGAAGCACACAATGTAGCGCCTGAGTCATGAGCCCCATTCTGCATTCAGGGCGCAGGCTGCTGTGAAGCTATAACAGCAGATAATACAGCTTGCACAGGGCCACGAGACTCAAGGGAGGACAAAGCTCCATACCGTCCTATAGAACAATAACCTGGATGAGCAGCGGGCTCTCATGAAACCTAATCAATATCAAATCACCATCCTTAGTAATGGTGAGAGTTATGAGACACAGGGGTGATGTTTGTTTTTTGCAGCACCAAGGACAGTCTTCCATCCACATGTTTGATCGAAGGCCAGCTTTGAATTATTGTTTCTCATAATCCTCTGACCAAATGATTTCAACATGTTTCCTATCATTGGGTCTTGATTTTTACTGAGGCCACCTCACACACACACGCACACACACACACACACACACACACACACACACACACACACACACACACACAAACTATCTTATATCCTCCAAGCTACTTTAAGTGTATGTGTGTGTGTGTGTGTGCGCGCTGTGTGTGTGTGTGTGTGTGTGTGCTGCTCGCGCGTGTGTGTGAGATGTGTTTACATGCTGCTGTAGCAGGAATAGGTTATGCAAGATGACAGGTTATAGGGGTTAACCACTGATTATTTGTGTTGCATAATTATTAGACTCAGGCTGGGTTGCAGTGCCAATACAAAAACTAGAGTTTTTTTCCATTAACAAGACAGTTCATTTGGCAGTAGCTCGACAAAAGGTCCACTTATTAGCTTGTCCAAAGATTTCAATTGCATCGCATGGTCTCCCTCAGCAAATGACACTTTTTTATTATCTTTCATGTGGTGATGATGTGGTTGAAAGCTCTGGGAAAGGATATTAGGTGGAACTTTTTTAAGTAGATTTTTTTTACCTTTTGGGATTTTTTAACCACATCTCACTTATTCCTCAGCAGTTGCAGTTTTTTAAATCATGTTTCAAACTCTATCCGCTGAGGAAAACCTGAGGTTTGAAGATTTTTTGTTTGTTTGTTTTTTTGTTAAGATTCTTTTTTCAATACCTCACTTTGAAAAATATTAAAATATTGTCTGCTTTCAGACTTCTCCAATTCATCAGTCATGAAACTAAATTATATCAAGACAAGTTATAATACATTCTAACCAATGGCACAGAAAGCCATTGGTTACCTCTGGGTCTGAATTCTGAAGAAATGCGGAAGTAAGCAGGGGGCGACCACTGGTTGCATGAAGAAGTCCAGTTCCATTAGAAATAATGGTAAAATGACCCTACTTTTCACCTGATTTATTACCTCTGTAAACACTTTCCAAATGAGTTTACTTCTTTATACAGTCTATGGTTGTACAGCAACAGTATGACACAAAGGTATCAATCTAACTGTTTGATTTTGTGTGTAATACGAAAATACTTCAGGAAATCTCACTTTGAGGAGTTTTCTTATTACAAAAATAAACCACATTTCTCAAATGCATCCATGTTGAACTTTGTCTTAACACAAAGCAGCTATACAAGAACGTTGCCCACATAAATAAACAATACAATTAGCGACATTATCATTTAACTCATGAAATATCTCATAACTATCTGACCAGACTGAGGGCGGAGCTAGACTCTCAGCACAGTGGAGGCGGAGCTTCATCATGGGGCCTACCTGCTACAAAGTCATTTATACCAAGTTTACATGACCCCGTACTCACTCCGAAAGTCCACTGAGTCCATCTGCGTCGTGGCTGCCGGAGCTGATCGCAGCCATTCTAGTCAACGCTTGTCCTCACACCATAAGTGTGTCTCCACTCATCTCTGGAGAGAATACACCGCCATTTTCAAAATAAAATTCCCTGTGCAGACCGCCGATCGTGTATCAACAATAAACACAGTTAAACAGACAAAAAAGAAACAATTTAACTACTCAGCCTTCTTAACCATAGTAGAAGCACAAAAAGCAAGCACTTATCACGAAATCAACAAAATCTAAACGTGTCAGCAAAATCAGGCAGGCAAAACACTCTTATTCTGAAATGTTCCCTATGGGCTCTGCATATGATGGAACAAAAGCGGGTCAGAGCTGTGAAGAAGGTAGAAGAAGCACAAAAACAATGTATTAAAAACAAATCTTTAACATGGAGCAGGCTGCACGCTCTGCTGCTGAAACACTTCGGCTTCCAGTGGAAGCCTAAACCGCAGTGTGCAGCACACACGCCGCCTGTGTGAGTCCGGGGTGATATGTAGATGCCCAAGTCCGTCCCTCAGAATTCCCATGATGCATGGCAATGAAGACAGTTTTGTTAAAATTTGCTAATAAGTCTCCTATTTCTTTGAATTACAAAAGTTAATTTGTTTATTTTTATTACAATGTGTCTCCTTAGAATATAGGGGGTTTTGTTGGTAATTGTCATTCTTGTGGTGGTTTACTATAAAACCGGAAGTGTAGTGCCTGCTTCATTTGAAGAACGGCTGCACTAAGTTTTTAAAACGTTGATTGTTACCTATAATTCTCCTGTGTGGTCGTATCTGCTAGTAACTGATAAAAAACCTGCGGCCCCTTCCCATCAGGGGGCCGTGGGTCGGCAGCCCCTATATCCCCATGCTACCTCTGCTTATGGACTAACGTTAGACATTCAGTTCCACTTATTGATATCAAAATGTTCTGTAAATACGTTAGAAGTTTGATACCATGACTAATACATACCCTTACATGACAACAAGATGCGTTTAGCAACTTAGCCATTGTTGTAAATTGATCTAAATAGTGTTTTAGACAGCTAGCGGTAGTCTCGCTGCTGTTTTAGCTGAGTGGTAGCTCTGGGCATTGGCTGTAGCAGCTCCGTGTTGCAAACACCAATCCGGTTTGTTTTTTTTCTATAGACAGTACTCACAAAAGGTATAACGATAAAGATTAACTTAAAAATTGCCCGGAGTTCTCCTTTAACTTCAACACCACAAACCACTTGTCTTTCCACACCTAATTTAGCAGTCGCAACTACGTTCATCTCCAGTACCTCTAGCTCAAATTCTAGCCTCCAACAGTCAGCAGAAAGAGATGGTACACCTCACTGGACTTGGAAAGGAAGCATGTGATTACAGTAACAACTGGTGTGACAACAACCCTGGCCATGCACGACCCCTAAAGGCACCTACACAGACACATCATGATGGGATGTGAGGAGATAAGGGTCAGCTACAAAACTCCTGACAGAATGAGGCACAGATTGGCCAGGGTGTTCAGAGAGAAGAGAGGGCCCGCTAGAAGCAGACAAAAGGGGATGTGGAGTGGAGTGGAGTGGAGAGGTGAGAGGGAAAGCAAGAGGGAAGGCCCTGGCTGATGGGTCTCAGTATTGGAGAGTGACCCTGCTCCGTCTATAGCTGGCTACTCTGCTCAGGCTCAGAGAGGAACAAGGAGGCTAATCTCCTTCTGCCACAGTCAATTTTCCTGTTGTTCCAAGGCACTGCTGGAAACTGAGCTGGAAGATTCAACTTCTTCAAAAAAGGAATTTTAACATTTCCTGTCTTGTTCCCCCTATATCAGGTGGTCTATTTTCTCTTTAAAGCCTGTCCAGGACCCACTTCTCTCAATTCACTCTTTCTATCTTTCATTGTTTCATTGTCTTTCTTTCGCTGTTCATCTTTTCCACTTGCCCCTTCCTTTCTTCCTACATGCAACACATACAATATTTACAGCAATGACTAAAGCATGGCATCCCCTAATGTGTTAACCTGAATTAGCTGTGTAAGCACATACTAAGACTAACACCAAAATTAGCCAGAAACACTGATTAGGCTTAATGGTATACAAGAAGGAGAAAAAATGTCTTGAAAGTCTAATTGAAGGTGTTATTACTCTCTGCTGAGCTAAAGCACTCAATACAAGATTGATTACGGGTTAATCCTCAGTCTTTAGGATAGCCATTAGGATAGGAGGTTATTAAGAGGAAGACACTCAGAGCATTTGTTTCAATAAACAACCTCCCCAGATTTTTATTGAAAGCCACTTTCCCAATGAAACTTTCCATGCTTTATTCTAATGAATGGCTACTTTACTTCCAAAAGATAAAAATGCAGAAATCATCTTCTGAAGAAAAAAGTAAAAGTGTGACACACCGTAATTTATGACTGTTATAAAATGCACATTAGGAGAACGTATTACATTACCCTGTAACATTGGCTGTTAGAAACAATTGTAGTGTACACAAATCAAGATACAATTTATCTGGCCCTTTAAACCAGCGTCTACCTTTCTCACAGCCAGGAGACACCATTTTGACACAGAGGTCTTTCACTCACCATTAGACACAGCCATAGATAAATAACTCCTTACATATTTGCAGACAGACAGCGATGTGCTGATGTAAATCTGTTCAGGTGGAAAATGTCAAAGGATAACAGCCTGTGTCTGAGAATATGGTGTAAGCGTTAGGAATCTCAATTTGATCTCAGTATTTCACAAAATCCTTTTCTATAGCCATAGGCTCAACTGGCAGGACTCTCAGCAGGAGGAGTGGGGAAAAAAGTGATATTATCAGATATGACGATTCTCATTTATAAGTCTTTGATGTGCCTCCCACTTTCTAAAATGTTCCTTTTAACTTAATCAGTGTAATAAGTAATCAAAATTGCGTCATGGGAACAGTTATGAAGTGGGCTAATCTGGTTTCATCGGAAGCTAAACAGGCTGGATGTGTACATAATGTGACAAGCAAATCTGTACATTTACAATGTTTCTTTTTCTGACAGGAATTAAAGTTTGTTTTCAAAATTTTGGGAAATATGCTTATTTGCATTTTTGCTGAAATTGAGATGAGAAGATGGATATTTATCTCAAATCATGGTTCAGAGGTGGTTAGCCTAGCCTAGCCAAGCCTAGCTTTACATAAAAACAAGAAGCAGCTGGCATGGCTCTTCCCAAAGGTAACAGACAATCTGTGTAAAGCACCTTATTAATAAACACATTATGTCTTGTGACAATACATTGCCAACCAACCTTAATGTGACAAGACAGTTTCAAAACGTCACTGCGCCCGGCCAAGAAACAGTCCAGCACAAACCCCCTGTAAAACTTAAACTTTTTACACTTTGATATTTTGGACCGATTAAACAGACGAGATATGTGTTCATTCTTGAGTGTATAAACAACAATTTAGGCTTTTACTAGGGCTTATGTCCTGGACTATTTTATGGCAGACCACAATAACTTTCTGTCGTGTTTGGCAGTGGTTTTGGTTTTTTTGAATTAAACAAATAAATGCCAGATATGGACAGTGAGCGCAGAATATTGCACCAAGTGTCTGTAAAGCGCTGATGGTGCCAAACCTGGCACATAACTGCTGCAACTTGTCACTACAAGCAGCTATTGTTTGCTAAGATGTAGCAAACCTGTCCAAATTGTCCACAGTGGCAGTCCGTTTTTCGTATCATCAAAAGTTAGTCTGAAAATTTGAATTTAGTCCTGAAATTCCCCCTTTTCTTTCCTAGACAGTGTGATCATCTTGAGCGATGGCAGACAGATATGTCATCTTGTAGTCTATAGGTTTTTGGCCATATAAACTGTAGGTTTGAAACCTATGTATGGCCAAAGATAGCAACTTGATTCAGCTAACTTTTTGCTAAAGCCTCATATTAGCTTCTGATAAAGTAATCCATGTTTGAGCTGAACAAGGACTGTGGATCTTAATTTCTTACTTTGGGACAAGATCATTCCAAGGCCAGTATGGAGCAATGAAAGAAGTAACTCCCTTAATTTACATTTGACATGACAAGTGAGTATTGTATTAAGAAACAGGGTATAAAGGGGATGAATTACATACTCATTATCAAAATGTGAAAAAGTAATTCAAGACAGAAAAAAGCAAGTCTGAATAAGATTCTGACATTTTGAAGGAGATGAAGTAGAGAGACGGTGGGAGATGGTAAAGAGGGAAGGGGGATCTGTCTCTGGCTCTAGTTGGCAGTCTTGGAGGGATGGATAACATCTTTAATATTTGATAACAAGGTTCTCCAGGTATTGCAAACACTTCTACCAATAAGAGGCAGAGAGAAATATGGCAATGTACACCAGACTCACACAACACCTCCAATCGAGACATCTCAAGGTGATCTTATGCTCTCAGATTTCCACCCCAAAATCCATTGAACTCCAAATCCCAATTTCACAACCATGATAGGAGAAGGTTATGTATGTGTAATGCCTGTCATTCCCTGAAAGGGCAACCTGATTCAAGAACATAACTGAAAACATGATTTGTAAGACAATAAATAGCAAAATCGACATGTTGAGTGAGAGACACGAAGTCATGCACGAATGTGAGATCCTGAAAAGTACTCAAGCTGTAAATTTTCAACAAGGATATTTTTCAAATCACCAGGAAGGTGAACAAATGGGATTGGGATATTTGGAATGATTTTGGTTTTCAGCATGTTAATTCTCAGTTTTGGTTAATATCAGAAAATTGCTTTGACTGTTTTTAATTACGTTCCACAATGACATTTCCAAGACATGAACAATGACTGTGTGTGCTGTAAACAAGGTATTTCATTACACCGTAAATCGTGAACTGAGCAGCCTTGAGATTAATCTCACATCTGTATCTGTGCGGGGGAAAAGGCTACACTGACATTTTGTATCCCTGTGCTCTAGCCAAGGAACTTGGAGCTCTAATATGACCTGAAATCTAATAAGGCGGAAAAACCTGTGGATTTGAACCGTCTGCAAAATGATGTGTATTCTCCTGGGATTTATTTTACTCAGAGACAATGATAAGAAGTGCCTACTCTCCACCTCTGCTTCACAAGAGTGCTTTGCTAGTTTAATGACAGAGTAAATCTGCCTGCCTATCACTTAAAATCTAAAGTTATTGTATTAGACTCGCTATGGAGCTGATATAAGTCAAACCCTTTAGTATTTAAAGACACACAAGCTGAACGTGCTTTAGAGCTAAAAGTCTCGGGTGAATTTCAAGAGAACTGTGTTGAAGAAAACCGGGGTATAAGAGACTTCCATTGTTCTCCGTTTTTGTGTTTTGCTTTCATTGCACTGTTGCTGGTTAACAATAGAGGATAGCTAGCATTAAGATGCTATTAAAGAAAACATTCAGCCGTACACCTCCCCACTTGCCCTTTCCTGTATGGTCTGTGCAACACAGAGCACTGTAGTGTTGCAAGGCAAGACCCTGTGTCACTCTGCAGTGATGAGGTTTTTGACTGCTGAGGGATTAGCAATGTAAGCTGCGGTATATGTGACTTTGAGGGGGCAGTTTATGTTGCTCTCTTTGTACTAAGAAGTAGCACAAGCTCAGCTGAGTTAAGTAAAATGTGAAATGAGAAAGAAAGCAAAGAAGCAAAGCATTGCTTACATGCCATATTTAGATACATTTTCTGTGCCAATACCTGGTGACCGAATCCCTAACATTATCAAATTTAATCCATTTAATTGGAACACGGTGTTTTCCCCCCACATGACATAAAAGCTAGGCCATTAACAGTTTAAGCTGTTCTATTAAAAGGCTGTACTGTCAATACTAATTTAAGTGTTGGGCCTATCTCTTTCTCTTGTACTGTTTGTCCTGTCTCCAGAGTCATCTACTCCTCCTCATAAGCCTATTATAAACCTCCTTCTCCTAACTGGATCCTCTCATTGGAAGCCACAACACAATTCTGACTCACCTATGAGCCATCACTGTTTACTGGGATATTTACAGGACCATAAGACAAGAAAGTACACAACTCCACTGGGGAAGAGGAAGGGAGGGTGAGGAGAGCAGAACCTCTACGCACATAGGCAAATTCAACAGTACTAGACAGAAAAAGAGAAGGCAGCATAAAACATGTTATTACTGTATTCATGACTTATCTATCCTGATGTGGTGATAGAGAAGAACAGTGTTTATAGAGTCTGTTTTATAATTGAGAGATCATAGCTCAGCTCTCGCAGCATCCATCAGCATTGAAGCACTCCTCACCAAGACACTCGACCATTTTCAGCTCACTCATTGTTAAACAGCCAGCACAAGAGCAACAGCTGTTTAATAAATTTAATAAGGGTACTGTAAAAGTAATGATTCACACTGAACATGCCATGAATTATTTGTTTAAAAACTGATATGATGAACAGTTTCACTGGCAGGAGCCAGCCTGTTTGTGAGGGGCAAAGCTCAAGAGAAGGTGTGACTGGCAGTAACACTGAGTAGTAGAGCTAGTCTACTCGTATAGTGATTTGTAGTTACTAAGACAACAGCCAGAAATAGAGTATATAAAGAGCCAAAGTCTGTGGTCTCAGCTCCATTAGCGTCTGTAACGTGAGTTTTCTCCATGGATTTGCTTATGTCAAAGGTATGTCTAAAAAGCAGAGAGTTCCTTTGGCTTTGTCTATGTTCTTTAAAAAATAAAATTTAAAAAACTAAATTTAAAGACAGGAGGATTATTTGCTGCATTTAAAGGAAATCTAACATTTTGGGAAATACATGTATTCACTTTCTTGCCAAGACTTAGAGTAGAAGATCTTTGCAAAATCTGCAAAGCAACTCCAAAGCTCACTAATTAACACGTTCTACCTAGTTTGTTTAAACCATACAAAATGGCTGCCTGAAAACCTCACACCAACAACCAGACTCCAGGAAGTCACTGCACCAGGCCAAGAACTAGTTCAGCACATAACCCTCCGTAAAACCACAACTTTTTACACAGATCATGTTAGTGAGCTTTATTTATTTATTTTTATTAAAACTTTATTGAACCAGGCAAGACACTTATTTACAAGGACTACCTTTAGAGAAGCTCGTAGAAATATTTTTTCAACCTTTGGATAGATCCAGGCTGGCTGTGATCCCCTGTTGCAAGTCATTGTGCTAAGCTATACTAAGGTTTCCTGGTGTTTGCTTTATATTTGGCATGCAGATTTGAGAGTGGTATCAATCTTCTTATCCTGTGCTTTGACAGCACACCAGTAGCAAAGTGACAAGGTGTTTAAATATTAATAGAGCAGTAGATACCTATTCAGCTTAAAATAATATTTCTCTGTATTGAGACTATACCTTGCAACACTTTGTGCTTGTACACTTCTTGTCCACGTGCACAGACCACAGCAACAAAACTTTCGCTAAGATGTTTGCGTGTGAGTGTTTCTGTTAAGATAGTTTGCCTTATTTTCAGATCATGTGATGTTGGTAGAACAGAGTCACCTTACATCTAGCCCCCTGTTTGTACAAAGGACTATTATTTACATAGTGAAGGTCAGATCTTGTGGGGCCGAACAGAATTTAATTAAGTGGGGGGGATTGACAGTTCTTGATAAAATGCACACTACTCAACTTAATTGCTTCTTGACAGCTCTGCGGAGTTTGCAGAAAAAAGAAATTGGATTAATAGATGGATCCCTCGTGCTCACCTGAGTGTGCCATCTACAGACCACAGCACATCAGGCACCCACAGCATATGCCAGTCAGTGTCCATCTACTGTAAGTAGGCAATGACATGCCATACATATTTTTGGAGTTGGCTGAATACACAGTACATAGGCCTCAGTGGGTGGAATCTCTACCAGGCTTGCCCACAAGATGGTTAGGGCCCTGGAGCACTAACATTGGCTACATTCACAAGGGAATCAATGCTAATTAAATTGCAAATGCAAGTAATTAACACCAGATTCACCTTGAGGCTAAAATGAGTGGTGATCACCAGAGCCTTACTGTGTAACATTTTTTTAGCCTTTAGATGTCTGTCGATGGGTCTGCAGACTTAGACGTGACGTAAGGCTGGGCGATAGGACCAACAAGTTATGTCCCGGTACTCCAGTATAAAATATATATTGTATATATTGGTTGGGGGGCTATGTTCCTACAAATAGGGCTAAGTTCCTACTTAGCTTGTTTGTTATTTCACCATTTCAATTATACTGTGTCACTCACTTACTGAATCTGCCTCCTTCAGTTCTCTTCACACTCAGACCTAACATACCTCTGTTCTGCTGCTGTTTCTTTCCGTCTCTCTTCCTGTATAGCTGCTCCGGTCACTTTCTCCTTCAGTAGTAGGCTACATTGTATAAAGTCGCCGGGTGAAAAGAAGAACTTCCTCCATGTTAGCCTCTCAAAACAAACCAATGTGGTAGCTAACGAATAACATCTGCACTATTGTGTTTACTGTCGCTTTACCTGGTCCGTGCTTGTAAAATATCCACCGTGTCGCGACTTAAAGTAACATAACGTAATGACTGCAATGTGTCGGCAAATATACCTGGCCAGCCGTTAATATACCTGGGTGGCCCGCCGAAGTAAAGTGTATGTGTTGAAAACACTGATTGAACCGTTTTTACAAGGCAGGTCTTCTGCAGTGTCGGCGTCAGAGACTGTGTCTCCTTCCATTCTGTCAGAGACTTTGTGAGATGGCTGCATGTAGACGCACAGGGAGGGGCGGGGTTGTGCAGTGAGGGAGAGAAAGGAACAAATGCTGGCAGGACTTTACGAAACATATTTATTAACTCAGCAGAAAAACAATATCGGTATAAACGGTATTGTCTAATTTTATATCTCTTTTGAAATTATATTGGTATACCGCATTATGCAGATATACCACCGAGCCCTAATGTGACCTTTCAACCCCTCAGTGTCAGAGGAGCACATGATTTTATTAAAGCATCATAAAATCAAAGTCATAACACTACAAGCCTGACACTGAGTTAAAAAGACACATTAGTCATATCATCACATGCAAGTGTACAGAATGTGTTAGAGCCGAAAGTTTGTACCTGGTATTCATTAGGCCAGAAGGTGCTGACAGCCAGCTCAACCTGGTGCCACTGCTTGGCGTGAGACCCCGACGTGTTCCACACTGGACTGCCAAGTGGACCGCCGTTGACTCGCACATATGCCCGTAGGGCCCCTGGACTGTGGCCATCACGGCTGTACAGGAAGTAGCTGAACTGGACACAGTGTGTGTCATTTTCACTTAGTGTCTGCAGCAGCAGCTGAGCACGATGACCCACGGCATGCTGGGAGGAGTTCACCAACATATAGGATCCTGAAAGAAGCAGAAGAAATGCATCATCAATTATTTATAGTATTCCAACTTTATGGCTCGCCACAACAGTTTATCACCTCTGCAGTCTGTTTTCATACGTTGCCATTTTCTGTATGTTATTTTAAGATTCAGAGAACAACTCATTAAAAAATATTTTATAAATATTAAACCCGTTAAAAGTCAGGATGATTGGTTTTAAAAGCCAATCAATGCATATTTTAATTGATAGATATCAGCTATTTTCAGCCTAACATTATAATCTTCTCTAATCTATTCATTTTAAATCACTAGATTAGATTGCTTACAGTGTTTTTATTGTGAATATGTCAATAGCACACTTTTTTGAACTTGTACTAGATGTATAGATAACTGGAAGAGATCTGTGAATGAGCCACTGAGAGTTTTGAGTTAAGCAGACTGATATGAGCCAAGGCAAACATGTGTCAAAGGAACAAATCTGCTTTTAACTACTTTTAGTGAGGTGAATCCACGAGAAGAAAAATGTAAGAAAAAGTATTCTCCTGCATTTCATTACTATGTGTGTAGGCAGTTGATAACAGGAAAAGAAATGTGCCCTGTTGAATAGAAAGACACATCTGTGCTGGCTAAGGCACTAGTTCTTGTGAATACTGTGAATACTGGAGAGAGACACAGAAGAAAAAGCCGACAGACTGAGCAAGAGAAAGAACCGATGGCAGTTTTCCCTTGCAAGGTGACGCCGAGGTAGGAAACGAGATTCACAAAACCCCCCAAAGCCTCCTCTAATCAGGATAACATAACCCCATTGCCCTTTGCCTAGCATCTGTCCCGCCTTGAGTCTGTGCCCGCTAACGTGATTAGCACAACAATGTTGGGAGACCTTCCTGTGTACTCACATAATCAAGCCTGTTGTCTTTGTACTCCAAGGTCTTTCTGTTCTCAGTCAGAAATGAGCCCGAGAGACCAGACAGTCACAGCCTTGGCGCCAGGTGTCCCGAAGACATTTATTCTCCACTCAGATGTAATAGCATGTGAATGCTGAATTGCCAGACAGAGAAAGAACTCTTTACATCCCACACAGTCTGCACCTCTAAATTGGGATGCATCCCAACAAAAGAACACACACAATGCTCCTCAGTGTTTTCGCACTTTCCAAACATCTTACCATACAAACATAAGTACTGTGAGTTATGAGTACAGAACTTTTATTTGGAAGTAACTTTCATCTTTCTCTCCATTCACTATGTGCAAAACAAGACACCTGACGGAGTCATCTGCTTCTTCACCAGCACCCAGCTATTTTGAAAACACTAATTACCTACTTAATTGCAAATAAGACCGGACAGCTAAATTCACAGGCTGTTTTACATAATGAGATTGAGATTCACAACCCTTAACCCCAAGCTATAAAGAAAGTTAAAGTGAAGACCACAGAGAAGTAGGGTCGGTCATTAACTGGAGGCTAGAGGGCTGCCTTTACTGCAAAGCCCCATTGCCCTGCAGCTTACCATCAACAGCCGCCGATTTGTGTCTTGTCCTGGGCTGGGGATCTAGGCACTCTCATTTCGCTTTGCTTAATTAGATCTTTCGGAATCTGTCTCCTCTCCAGCACCCTCCAGGGCCACAAGGGACTCATAAAATAATAGCAAAGGGCTGAAGTGCTGCAGCCGTACTGTCCTCACTGCTGGTTATATCCTGGATGTGTGCCCCTTGTTTTATATATAGACATTATTAACACCTTTCTGTTGACTTTGCAAGTTACTATAATGTCACGTGGGGACATGGGAAGCAGTCATTCTGCTGCCCTTTAAACTCTTCTGAGATTCAAATCGAAGATAGATGGAGTAATATATTTAATAAGGTATTATATATGAGTGCATATGATGTATGAAAATGAAAATGTCCATGAATTAAACATTAAATTGAGGTCCTGGACACATTCAGTGCAGTAATTTGATATACTGTGAAATAATCCATGGCAGCCCATTACAATCAATATGGACATTATGCATAATTTTAGTTCATATAATTTGGCAAATCATTTACTGAATTGCAAATCTGAAGTGGGAATATACCCTTATGTTCTTGGTTTCTCCCAAGGTTACATCTCTATATTGTTTGTTTTGTGGAACCAACAGTCCGAAACCCATAGACACTGAATGTTTTGTCATTACAATGATATAAAACAAATAGTGGCATATTCTCACACATGAGAGGCTGGAAGTATCATATGTTAACAACTGTGATTGATAAATGAAAATGATGAAATGATTGGCTATTCATTTTCAACAAATACAGCATGTACTTCTGCCTAGTTAATATTAACCTAAGGGCTAGTCATTTTAGCTTTACCTTGAGATGGAGACACTGACTAACATCTTCAGGAGAAGCTGGGGAGATGAACTAAAGACGAGGTCAGAGTGTTCTCAGTCATCCAGGTATCCAAGGAAGGTTAAAATCAGGGGTAACTGCACTGGGTTGAAGATCGTTAGATAGATGTTTTCAAGAAATCTTCAACAAAGTCCAGTGGCCCTCGATTTTAACCTTCCTTGGTAGAGGCCAGAGTGGCCACGCTAAGTAATGAAGCTGTTCCGCCACTCGGATTTATCTGAAAAGTGCTCTCCAACAGGAAGTTGTCAGCCTTTATTATCATCAACTTTGTGATTGTATACTTTGACTGTAACCTTCAGTTTGTCATCAGCACTTAAGCCTTCATAAGTTTGTCTAGAAGGAGAGTTCTGACAGATTATTTGTTCTTCTACCTGAAGTAATTTCGCTGTCGGTTCGGGCTTGAGCTTTCAATACTTTCAGTTACCTTGTAACTAAGGTAAGTTTATGTTAATTTGAAAACTGCATGTGTTGATGGAATAACATCACACTGTATTGCTCTAATGACAAATGACAGCACTTTTCAATAGGCTACATGCACCTGATGTTCCTTTGTAGATTTATGTAAATGCTATGCTGAATATTCCCATTTCATAATCAGTTTTGATATTTACATTCTGCTGTTAGCTTTATATGAAGAGGTACTACAGAATTTTTGATTAATGCTCAGGTTTTATATAATTACTAAAATTTACCACAACTGTGTATTAGTTAAGCTCTTATATCTACACTTTAAAACACAAAATAAAGGATACTTTGCTGTTTCTGAAGAAATTTAATGCGACAATAGGATATTGCTAATAAGATTACTCTTAATATCACCTTGCTTCCAAGACATCTTTTATGTTGTTTTAATAAACCTGTTGACCTTGATCTTGTTCAAAATATGAAACTAATTAAGAAACTTTTCTGACTGTGGAATATAATGCTGATTTCCTGCATATTTAAACATATTCACATAGCTCACATCACTCAAATCACCAAAATTACAGACTAATTAGCTGGATAAAAGTAACAACGAACAAGCCAATATACATATACAATTGCAACGTTTTCGCCGTTTCCCATCCAAAAATCAGCCAATTTTTTAATAAAAATTTCTCAGCTGCCATCTTTTTTATTGCACAATAGTTGGAAATAATTCAGTGTTTTGGAAACCTTATGTTATTTGGAACGTGGTTGTGTGGACAGAAATAGTGTTTTAAAGATAACTCCCAATAAAAGTCAACATTTAAACATTTAAGTAAATATTGCCTGGTATATTTAAAAATATTGCATGATAACTGTTGTATTTTAGTTTGTTTTCAAATTTACAGTTACAATTGCCTTCCAGGTGTATTACAAGATATTCAGTTATCCATCTGATGATGGTTTTGATGGTTTATTGCATTTAAAAAAAATAGCTTTTTTACCAGGTGAGAATGTAAAATATATTTTTCTTTATTGCATCTCCATTTAGTCTGTAATGATAAAATACACATGTTAATTTAGAATGGATTTATATTGCTTAGATTCTGCCCTTTCAAAGGAGACCTGAATTATGCATCTAGGCCAAATGGTTGAGGAGTTATTCCTGATTCATTTTAGGTATGTTAATTTAGACATTTTTCCTGGAAAAAGGTGGCAGTGACCAACAGGCTAAATTAAATAGCTTTTAATGCTCAAAAATGTACACAAAGTAATCATGTTGTGCAGTGCAACTTATTTAGGCTTCAGCCCACCATAAATTGCCCACTTCTAGCTTATTCAACATGTGGAAGACAAGAAAACATTACCCCATCTTTTCCTCCTTTAAGTATGAGAATTGATTTTAAGATTGGAATGATAGCCTTAAACACTCTACATGCTCAGACTCCCAGGTACGTTACAGATATGTCAATCCCTCAAGAGTCTCGGGGCAGCCTGAGATCCTCAGCAGGTGTCTCCTGGTTGTTGCAACAAATTGCCTGATCACAAGACAAGAGTGGCCTTTTCAAACCAGGTCTCTCTGGTTTTAAACTACATACATGGGCATCTCAGGTTACAAAGCAGTATCATCTTTTAAATCACTGTTTAAACTCACGTTTTTCTGATGGTTCTCTTGGTTGTAACAGGTCACCTTTTAAATGCACAGATCACATCTATCATTGTGTACTGAGCTTTAATTTTGTTTGTCTTCCTTTGTTATCCTAATATATTTTCATTGTTTTACTGTGCTTCCTCTTCTGTTTTCATGTTTACATTTTTCTTAAAAGATAACTGCTGGAATATAAATGAAAACTAATGATCACACAGTAGTGTTTAGTGCCCCCCCACCACACACACACACACACATATACACACGAGTACCTCTTTTGAATTATACTCCTAAGCACTGTGAAATCTGATAAAGTTCCATCCATACGTTGATGCCCCTCCCAAGGGCAAAAGAACATCCATAACAAGATTAGGACCGATCCAGCACATCATAATTCATACAGAGCACTGCTGGTCAACAACCTGGTCACAGGCTGTAGGTGACACTATCTGTGGCAAGCCACAACAGACGAAGAACGCAAAAGAGGGCAATAAACAGAGCGTGGGGTTTTGGTTGTGCAGCATTGATACATTAGGTGAGGTCACAAACAGGGAGTCAAGGAAACATACAAAAGGAAAGTGCAAATAAGATGCAGCAGTGTTAACATGGGAGAGGGTAAAAATAAAAAAGAGGAATTTATTTACTTCCTCTGTATGTCTCTGTCATTCAGCAACACTTTGTTCCTCTAACATCCAAGGTCAGAGTCCAAGCAATCTCAAATACACAAGAAACTAGAGGGACCAGAGGTCTGAATATAATGGGATCAATGGCTGTGTTAGGGTTTAAGAAGTGTCCTTGATGCTGCTTGCTGTATTATTACAGTTAAACCCTGGCCAACTCTCAGCACATCAGCCTCAATGCTCGTCTTTTCACCAGGTGCCTTCATTTTGCCCTGTACTCTGTTCTGAGAAGGTCATGTGGGATTTCAGACTCAATCTCTGAGGGTCCAATGTCCCCCAACTGTCTGTTTATTTGCTGCTGTCCGCAATAACCTTCAGCACAAATAAATAAGTAAGGAAATAAATAAAGTGCCAAACTGGGGAAAGAAGCTGCAGCTCTGGCCATTGGCCTGAAACGCACATTAGTGTTGTCATTTCTCTGATGTTTGGTATCACGCTGAGAAAACAAGCTCACAAATGTGAAACTAACTCATCATGTACTGAAATTGTTCACAGAGCAATAAGAGCTTTCAGTAGAAGACACTGCAATCACAGACATAAACAGCTTACCACTAACACCGGACACTAATGTGTTTATTAAGCCATCACTGTGCGAAGTAAATGACAAATAAAGTTACTCTTAAATTCTTTGGTGTTTTTTGCCTGCCTGACCTTACGGATAATTCGAGGCAAGCCAGGAGTTAAGTAAAAAACACAGATGGAGGCTTTGATAAAAGGAAACCCGTTGAGAGGATGGACAATTTCCCTGTTTTCTGGAATATTTCACATGGGGACAAACCAATAATAAGACATCACACAGACTTAATCGACTTATCACAATGACACGCAATGACAGCGTTCCTACTAGGAGGCTGAGGCTGAACTTATACTCATTTAAGAAAAGCAGCACAACGGTTTCTTTCAACATGCAGCACTAACTTTCATTTCAAAGGATGTTTTCTTCTTTTATAGCGTTGACTCCTACAATCTCAAAGTGCCTGAATCTAATTCATATTTTGCTCAGTTGTGTTAAAGGAATTAGATTACATTTTAACATCCTTACTGTTTTACAGCTGACTATTAAGCCCTGGCACCCTACAAGCTTCTCATTCTAACGCAGTTTACAGTGATAACGGTGGCAAAAACTTGAAATGATTAGCAATTTATTAAACAATGGGTCTTGGTGCTGGGAACGTCAATTCCACCAGCTGAATGACAAATGTTGCTGGCAGATTTTATTAGCTGTAGCTAGCTAGTTAATTAAGCTAATGTTAGCTCCATGAGTGTTTTAGGTTTTGGAAAGTTTGGAAAAAACTCCACAAACTAGTATTCTTATAACAGCCCATGGCACACCTTGACATACCTGCTGCGGCTTGTTATGGTTGCTAACCGTTGCTAACCTGTGATTTGACAATCAGCACTCACATGAGAGGTTTACCTAATGGTCAGTTCTGTGATGGTATAAAAGCAGCACACTTGAATTCATACCGTGGCCTTATGCAACCAAATTAAAATGTTGACATTTACAGTAACACATCATGTCTGCTCACACACACACACACAACCCATAATGTTAGACAAATGAAAACACCAGTGTTGGCTGCATAGGATCCTTCTCCATTGCAGCTGAATCAATAGAGCAGCCTACCAGTTTTGCATCAGGGAATGAAAGACTGACAGGTTTTCCATTCCCAAGGCTGACACACCACCTGAAGTGCCGAACCTAATCTCATTTTCACCCCCCCCCCTCTCTATCATTCACAGCTCCACCTCTGTCATACTCGTTCTCTCCCGTTTGTATCATTTTCATTATCACCGCCATCATCCATCAAGCAGCTTCTCTAACCCACAACTTTAGAAATATTCAAAGCAGTGTACAGAAGGTATCGACATTTTCTGTTCTTTGAAACTATCTGCCCCTCCGGCTGTGGTATTTTTCATTGACCACAGATCAATCTCAAATGACATCTCCACTGTCATTTATTTCTAAATGTTAATAATGGAACGGTATTCACTTAATCAACTTATCGTTTTTCATCTGCACACCATCTATCCTACTTGGACTTTAAAACATTTTCAGTCACCTTCCCCCCCGTGTCCTCATTTTTTCAACTTTACTTTCTCCAAAGCCCTAATTTAAAATGCAAAAACAGACCAAGAGGTGACAGAAAGGAAAGTATTGAATTAGGCTGTATAGCGCCACAGGGCACTCTTAACCTTTTTTCCAGTGCTTTTCCTTTGTCTACACTCATCCTCAATTTCTGCTCTTAACTTTGTCTCATCCTCTCATTCTCAGCAAGAGCTGTGACTGGTTTCTCTGCAGGTCTTTATCACCTCAAGTAGAGGGCCGGTAGACCATTACCCACGCCTCTGGGGACAGCCTGGTGCACACTGAGTAGAAATGGGCCAGCTGAGGACTGATGTTTGAGCAGAAAATAAATGAAATACAAGTGGTGCTATTGTCAAAGTAGCCTGTGCCTTCCAGCATTTGAGAAAGATAAGGCCACGTCAGCAAGTGTTGTTGTCATCTTTCCAAGGAGAGAGCGGGAGAGAGGAAAGGTGCATCAGTCTGCTTGCGCTGACCTTTTGAATTGTCCTCCAGGCAGTTAAGGATCAACTGCCAGATTTGCCCAGGAGAGAGGCAAATGAGTGGACAAGAATGAGTGGAAGGAAGGAAGATGTACACTTTTTGTATGCCTCAGCCTGTTTGTCATCACACAAATTGCAGCACACAAAACGCACACCTAACTGATAGTGTTACAAGTAACCAAAGAGGAAATTTCAGGGGACACCCTGGTGGCCTAACGTCCTTGGTTTGATATATTTGTAAAAACTCAATTTCATAACAAGTGTGCATTCTGTGTCCATATCATTAAATTGCCTTTAACCAAAACAGCTCACATAAATCAAATATAAATGCTGTATTTTCTTTCTGTGTTCTTATATTGCTAGAGTATTTCTGATTCAGATTTTCTGGACCAAAAGTAATCATATCCTTAGGGTCATGATAAAAAATAGCTGACTGGAGCTGACTTAGCTTGAGTTGTGTAAATCCATTGCATTAAATTTGTCTCAAAGTTACATCTGCAGATAAAAGACTGCAGTCCTTTACTTATGTCATCGTTTTGACTTCTGAACTGGAAATTTCACTTTGCGGCAACTAACCTTCCAAATTCAGTTTATTGTTTATTTACGTACTGTAGTCCTACATATTCTCAGTACTGCATGGTGCATGGTTTTCCGTGCTGCAAGTCCTAATAAGGACAAAGCACCGGAAATAATAGTGGAACAACTTATTTAAGTCGAGGTCTAAGCCAAATCAACACAGGAATCACTGAGGATTAACACAAACATTTCCTGTGCAGGCATGGACAACTCTGTCGCACCAGCTGTCCACCTGCACCACAGCCAGACAGACATAGGTGGTGTCTGCTGCAGTCCTGAAAAAAACCTAAAGAAAATCTTTCACATACTTGCACAGATCTTGACCATATGACTGAAATTAGTAACTCATTAAAAGAGATTAGTTCAGCTTTAACTGCCAGAAATGGAAATGAACAGAATAATTGAAAATTTCTCTTTTAATGCATTCTGGACCGTTCATAAGAGCCCCCTCAAAACAGAGCAGTTAGACACTGATGAACTGGAACTGAAACTTTGCTGTTCATTCCAAGATGCACAAGTGATTCATATGACAGATGTTCTCCTCCTAGCACAGCAATATTGTGAAGCAAACAACAGACCATATATATGTGCTTCAGGAGGCAGACACCATCTCCACGTTTAACAGTAGGCTTAAGACTTTCCTCTTTGATAAAGCTTATAGTTAGGGCTGGCTCAGGTGAGTCCTGAACCATCCCTTATTTATGCTACTATAGGCCTAGACTGCGGGGGGACTTCCCATGATGCACTGAGCTCCTCTCTCTTCCTCTTTCTCTCCCTCTGTGTGCAACCTCATCCCATTAATGCATGTTATTAACTCGACTTCTTCCCTTTCCCATAGTCTTGTGTTTCTCGTCCCTCTCCTCTCTCCTCCTATCACTTTCTGCAGGTATTTCTGGCTCTGGAGCTGTGGAGTCTGGATCTGTGATTGCGGGTCACCTGCTGCTCCCATGTTCCTGCTCAACATCCTCTACAACAATTATTGTTACTAGTCCTATTCTTCTTATTATTGTTATTATCATTAACATTATTATTATTATTATTATTATCATTAGCATTACTATACTAGCTGTACCATTATTCATTCAGGTTGTACCAACATCACCTTTACAGTCTGTACTTCTTTATGTATATTGTGTAGACTGCTCAACCTACCCCACCACCCCTCTCTCCCTCTTTATGGCTATCTCTCTCTCTCTCTCTCTCTCTCTCTCTCTCTCTCCCTCACTCCCAACCCAGATGGCCGCCCACCCTGAGCCATGGTTCTGCTCGAGGTTTCTGCCTCTTAAAAGGAAGTTTTTCTTTGCCTGTGTCACCTCGTGCTTGCTCTTGGTGGGAATTGTTGGGTTTCTGTAATAATATCAGAGTATGGTCTAGACCTGCTCTTTTATGAAAAGCGCTATATAAGTATATAAATAAAACTGCATTGAACTGAAATGAATGTACTTGTAACATTTGGTTCAATTGAACACATCTCACAGTCAAACTAAAGTATTACTTAGATTTGAAAAATCGTTCAAAAAAACCTGTTTAATCTGAGAACTCATGATTGATTTCCATCTCTTTGCTGGGTTTACAGGAGCTTGCTACCTGCAGTGTCCACTTACAAGCTGCAGCCTTTTGTTGCACAGTGTGCTCTATGACAGTGTGTATGCACACATGACAACTGGGATAAGATCACCCCTCGGGCTCTAAAGGTTGGTCAGGGGTGTAATCAACCATGTGGTCAGGCTATAACCTCTCTCAAAGACAGACAAACTAGATAACCAAGAGGCCCTGATTAATTTAGTCTCCATTCGGTTTGTAAAAAACAAAACAAAAAGTTGCTCGCCAATGAGCCATGTATCACCATTAGCAGTCTGGTCAAAGTGCAAGCCCGCACTGCTGTTCTGCACAATGAACACGTCATATGGCTCTCCGGGCCAGCAAGAACCAGCATTTAGCCGATTGAGACTGGCATCATAAATTAACTGCATGATAATCAGGAGTTTTTATTTGAAATATGGAAAGACTAAGAAGTTAGCATTTTGGTGCTTTAATTTTTATGGTTAATACTCCAATGGTGCTTTGCATAACAGCCATCACCTGCAAACACCTTTCTTATTGGTATCTGGGCTATGCTTCTATAAGGACATTTGATGCATTGAGATTCACATGTGGGAGTGGGCAGCTGCCAGACGGCTGTGATATGCCAGATTGGTTTGCTGCCTCCCTCTGGAACATATTGGAGGCCAGGAAAGCTGAGAAAATACACAGTCTGCACAAGTGGAGAAAAGGGCTGGGACCTTGCTGTCATCCTGCTCAGCTGTGGCTCCAGGGTGTTGCAGAAATCCATAAAACTCGCCCCCTAGCACTCAGCAGCACTTTATCAGCCAGTCATCACCCTCCGAGAACTCATCACATGGCTCTGAAAGACATGCTTTCTCCCTATAGCACAATTAGCCAAGAGCTTCCATAATAGTAACTACAATATTGATAAGTGCACTACGGGTTCATAGGTCTTTTTATATCACAATCCATCATGATAAATGGATGGGTATTTTCTCCATTAGTTAAGTGAAATATTATATATCAGTAAAGCAACTCATACTAATACTGATTTGCCTTTTTAAGCGTAAAATTATATCCATGCACAGTTTGTACTTAATGTTTTCTGTAACTACTTGATTTTGCATAAAAATCTAATTTTCATTAATGCTCTACAGATTCATATAGTTAACCATGTGGTACATTTACATCTTCTCAACTCTTAGACTGTACACAAATTCTGTTTTTTAAAAAGAGAATAAATTTAGAGAGAGAAAAGAGTATAGATGTTGAAATGTTGGTGTGGATAACATACAATACAATAATATATAATATGCATAGTAGATTAACTGCTGAGCAAATGTTCAAATGTAACTCAGGTGTAACTCTCCGACATTATGGCTCCAGACAATACACATATGGCTCTCCATCGCTGTCCTACATTTAACGCCTACAGGGCATTCACACATTCCTCTGTAAAGCCTGCCCATTTATTTCACTGCAGCATTCAGGCCTTGAGGGCTTCATCACAGTTAGCTGTTCCCCTGAGCAATACTGCCATGGACAGAGAAGAGAAAACACATTGTCCCCCATCATGACAGTGCAAGTATATGCAAAACTGAATTGTCTCAACTGTTGAATGAGTATAGGTTTAACGTTCCGTGTACAGATCCATTTGACCTTCTCTGCTGGGATGCTTAAAACATTATCATGGCCCTAGCCTTGACCTACTCTTTGTCCTGCCTCTCAACACCCCAGGAGGAAGAAGATAAAATAGAATGAATTAATGGGGCTCCATTAATTTTAATTTCCTGTATGCCCTGTCTAACTGAAAAGCTAAATTTAACACTGCCGCAATGGAAAGACACCCTGTTCAACGTGTTTCCCCATCTTTTTCTGACAAGAGTCAGTGGCCAATTCTAGCCCCTAAGCTACTAAAAAGGATAAAGTAGGTCGAAAAAATGAATGAGTGAGTAAATAAATAAATGACTGAATAAATATTACATTTTTCCAGGATGACATTGCAAGTCAGAGACCTGAAAGAAGTTTTTCTCACTGGACAGAGTAGTGAGGCAGAGCATCTTTGTGTCTGCGACATTCAGACAAGGAGAAGACAATCCAGCGACAGACTTGTTTTCTGATTAGATTTTCATTAGCTCCTTGTTATCAATGACTGATCCCATTAACATGTCAGCATGGCGACATGCCCCTGTGGTAAACTAAGAGGCTTTCAGGGATGGAGGGCACAGACGCATAATATCACACCACATGGTTTGGTCATCTGTCTTGACATGAAGCTAATGAGCTAGCCACAAGAGGAAATGAATGGCAGTTGGCAAATGTTGTCGTGCTTGAAAGTCTTTTCCATCGTACCCCCTGGGAATTATCTATTTTAAGGAAACATAATTGTCATATTACATGTACTTGAAAGATATTTGTAGTTTCTAAAGCTCCACTCAAAGTCAACATTGTAGTGATTTAATTGTATGGCTCTAGGCACACTATATCCCAGGATATTAGAGTCAACGGTGATAAATCAGCATAATAAGCCATTCAAGCAAAACAACCCTATACACAATCTGCTCGTTTTCCCTCTGCACGAACACGCGAACATACCGTCTGCTCACACACATATACACCTAATCTTGAAATTTGTGTCACAGCGGTGTCAACAGATGCAGCTTAAATGGCCTTCAGCATGCTTTTTAGTAATTACTCGGCTTGTTTAAAAGAGCCTTCACCAGTGCCATCAGCAAAGTTGTCCACCCACACTATCCCTCCCAAAACACTTAAGTCCCAATAAACTCTGCCAGCTTTCTCCCTGGTGGATGTAAACACAGTTACAGTGCTCCAACAATGACAAAGCGTCTCTGGTTTTGCAGATTTGAATTGTAGGAGCACATCGCCCCATCCGCAAATATTGTGTAGAATTTATTTAGCTGTGCTCGCCGAATGAACAGTGGGAACAATAGCACTGCCATGTAGCGGCGGGGACCTGTATAGAAAGACAGATTGTGTCCACTCCGTCACAGGAGGACTTTAGGATGGCTGACGGATGGACAGGTGCCAAGCTCAGCCCAAGACGAGGCCACAGTCTAGTGCTGGATAGATAAATCTGAGCCCGACACTGATAGGTCGCAGAGTCATCATAATGACAGGCAGGCTGGAGCCAAAGGCAGGAGGCTGCAGTTCCGCCCATCCCAGAGGTGTAATGTGCTTGTGATTAACTGTCAATCCCCCCCCCCGTTTGGTGGGCAGACGTTCTATCTCAGTAAGAACCACTCATCATCGTGACAGCTACTGTAGCCCTGACCTTGGCCTCCACCAAGAATGCTGCAGAATTTTTTTTAGGATTTTCCACATTTCTACGACGTAAACAGTTATTACGTTATTTCTTTTTTTATTCTTGGCCATGTTTAAAGCAGAGTGACTGAGGGCAGCTGCAGTGCAAGAGGTAGAACTTTGCTATATAGTGCCTGTTATGAACATTTTGACATGTCACAGAAGAAAAGCACAGGTATCACTAACAAAATTATTGATGGCTAAAATCCATTTAGCTGCTTCAGGCCTGGGGGCTGGTTTCAGAAAGACACACTTTGACTATGGCTTAGATATATCCAACAGTCAGACTTCAGATCAAAATTCAGTCGTTGCACAAAGGTCATTCATAACTACCTTCAATCTGACACATTTTGATGAATTCTGGGTAAATTAAAAAAAAAAAATTCAACCACTCAGCTCCTTTCACTTACAGAAAATTTTACTGGGAATTTCAGCAGTGTATCAATAGAAAAAACTTCCAGTGGCATAAAATTTTCTGCACAGTGCATGGCTGCAGTGGAGCTATATTACTTCAATCAATCAGTGCTTCTGCTAACTCGTTCTTCAAATTTGGAGCATTTTATTTGGACAAAAGAAAACAATCGATGATGTCAAAAAACTCTTTCCCTTGTCATTACACTCATTTCATTTTGCTCATACATCTTGCTCCACAACATTGTTAACACACCACAAATCATGAGCCAAGTTGTCTTGTTTATCCAGAATTCACAGAAATGTGTTCTACTAAAGATAATCAAGAACTGGACAGCTTTGTGCAACATATGAATTTAAACAACAAGATGAAGTCAGACTATTTGATGGATGCAAGCCATAGTCAAAGTCAATCTATGTGAAACCTGTCCCTGGTATTGTGCATGCTGGCTCACACCTGCTTACTGGGACACTTTAACAGAACTAGTCATTGTTGATGTTGTAACAGTAACAACACCTGTGCTTTTCCTTGTATTTCACTATTCACAATGTCTAAAAAGGTCTAAGATTATTTCTTAAATATCAATCACATACAATATCTTCAAATAATATGTTACCGAGCTGCTTTTAGCAGACATCTCTTTCCAAATGACATGGTTACTCTTGATAATCCACAGACCTTACTGTCAACCATTTTCATCGGAACTATTTTTTACTGAAGAAGTAGTCCCAATAAAAGTCTAATGTTAATGTGTTTCTTTTCATTGATGTGAGCTCCACATCAATGAAAAGAAAACCACCTCTATTGAATGGGTGTGAAGGCAATTAATAACACATGCATTTCTTCTCCAGGTGCTCAACACACAAAAAAGTCCCCTGCCAAAATCAAACCATTAATGCTTATGTGGTATACACCTTAACCATTAAGCTATCAGGGCACCCAACCAAGCCCTTTTTAACAGTGCCTTTGTTATTGAGGTGCCTTTATCCCAATAAACGATGCCAGTGAGCCAGCATGTACAATAGTGCCTTTTTAACTGTCTGACCCTAAATGGGGGTGTGTGTAATGTGTTAGATCTGGATCTGGAACTTTAGCTTAAACCAACCTTGTCAACTAAATGTGAAGGACAGCTATGACATCATGTCAAAGACGTTCATGAATTATGTTGTAGAGATATATACTGAAGATAGCATGCTAACCAGCTAACCCCATCCCATTGTGTGTTGTAATACCACTTAGTATAGTCCGGTTGTATAGCTCAGGCCTCCCTCAGGGTCCAAATAAACCCTTAATCCACTGAGTAAGATGTTAAAATATTCTGGCTCTAGATGCTGTTTTTGACCTCTTTGGTATCTGACCTCCCTGTTGTTAAACTGGTCTCCTTAGGTCTGGAAGGATGTGTTTGGTGCACTGGGAGGCTGCTGAGCCCGGCTCTGTTGCCCACTCTGTGGTGCCCATTCAAGCTCCAGTCAGCTACTAGGACAACTAAGTTAGCGGCACTGCTCATTGAGCTAATTAGCTAACAACAGTTAGCAGCATTTATGACCTGATATGTGATATGCTGCCTCTTATGTTTTTTGGACAATGCATTTGACAGGTAGAGGTAGTCTCAATTCTTATACATTGTACCTTTAATAGTAATAACTACACTTGTACTTTTCCCTGCTATGACATGTCAAAATCTCTGCTATGAAAAAGGTCTACTAAAGTATAATTCATTGACTCTCATAGGGAAATCTGTCCAATGCATTTGACTCTTTCATTGTGTGATATAACCCACAAAAAAGTAAAAAAACTCAGAACACAACAAAATTGGTTTAGTGTGAAATGACAACACTAACCACTAAAGCCATGGCACTGCCAGTTAACACCAGCCAAGTCAGAGAATATGTCCCTGCATATGCAAATAGTGAGGAATTCAATATTTATGCTGTTGTGTTCTCGAGATATTTTATGCAAATTAACAAATACAGCAAAATGCCATAAGCACTGCTTTGTGACTGTGGTCACTTGATGAGAAATGTCTGTTGTTAGAAAACAAAACACCTGATGTGTGTCTCAATAGTCGTTTGGCAACCTAATGGAACATTTTGGAAACTGTGACGACTAATTGCACCACCATGTTTAAAATAATACATTTGCACTCATATCACATATCACTATTCTCCACTGCAGAAAAATCCCATCTGTATACAGAACAGAGAAGCTGAGCCAGTGGAGACACACTTTTTTTCACCATGAAAGTGGTTTCTGTTTTCCAAAGCTTTGCAGAATGTGTGCTTTTCTTCCTCTGTTTAACGTCCCATCGATTACTACCTCTGCCGGCTGAGAGCAGACTGGATTTGTTTTTTTCTGCCCTCTTTTTGGTGCCTGTCTGTGGTGTGACATCCTTGTCCTCACAACGAGACTGTGAGAGAGGAAGAAAAACCTTCAGAAAAAAAAGGAGAAAAAGACAGAAATGCAGTAAGGCAGCACAGCCAACTCACTGAGCCTTTGTTTTCAACACACTGCCTTAGGTACGCAACTATGCACACTAAATACATGAAGAGTGATTAAAACAGACACAGGGAAAACATATTTGGACTGGATATTGCTCATGACTCTCTTGCTTTTTCCTCTCTTCACTGCATGTAATCTGTTGCCCTTCTGTTTTCCTTCCAATTTTTTTTATATTTATCTCCCAAGATTAAATTCTGTTTTGCAGTATTTTTCTGTATTTCTCACTCTCATGTATCTTGTGTACCTTGAGGGAATTAATTAGAGTGGGTCCAGTATTGGGATGTCTATCCTCCAGCATGGCACTAGCCTCTCTGACTGGATATCCATTCATTGCATGGTGAAACAAACAGTTATTTGCTTAACCTGCATTTTGATGCTACAGCATGTGCTTGTAAATGGCCTATAGAGAAATAAGTAAACAATCACTTCTGAATGTGAGTATATTGCACTCCTCTTCTCAGTATTCTATGGATCTGTTTTCTGTTGTCAGCAAGCCGTGAGGGAATTTCGTGCACGCAAATTTTGTAAAGTGATACATTTACAGAATGCCAGTGTAGCCACCTCCAGCATTTCTGGAAAGGTACTGTAGTTTTTACAAGGCTCACTTTAAAATAATCAATAAATCACAGCACACAAAACCCCCTTTTCCCCCCAAATCTCTCCTAGTTTTTAAATCTCTATGGACGACTCAGACTCTACTTCTCCTCGTTGTCTGCCAGGGCTTTATCTCTTGCTTAAAAAGGATCAGAAACTGTCAACTGCCAAACTCTGAAGAGCAGCAGCATGGCCATTAGACAACCGTGGAGACTGCTGTGCTCCCTTTCAGAGGGTATGCGAGAGAGCAACTCTGAAAAGCCCTGCCAAGACCCAGCCTAAGGGAGCTCCTGCGAGCTCAGGGCCCTATTTCTGCCTCTACATCCAGGCTGCGCTCATCAGCCAGTCTGTCTGCAATCAACAATAGAGCCAGATGGACAGAGACTGAGGATCCACTGGCTGACTCTACAGTGTATGCAGCCAAGAAGTATAGTGCTCAGAAATAACTTTGTTAAGCCATGAAGACTTTCGCTTTGCAGGTTTGAACGGGTGCACAGGCAGAGATCTACCTGCCTGGTCCTCAAAGAGTTTGTTTTTAAACCTCTTTTTATCCAGAGGAGGTTTGCTGGGCACGCATGTACTTTATTTAAGTACATGCACACACATATCTGCTTCTTTGCCTTCACACCATGACCCTTGCGCACACCTGGAGGCTCCACAGTATCACCAAATCCACTGTGGACCGAAGACTTATACTTCCTGCTTAGGTTTGTTCACTTTCTCTGGATTCTTCTTTGCTACAAGGACGTTTCCACGACTTCTCCAGGACACTGATCAACTATCTACTACACTCACACAGTACATTCATTCCATTCTGAGAGCATGAGAGAAGAGTTCATATGCTATGAGATACAGCATATCATCCATGCGTCACGTATATATGCGTGTAATTTTGCAAATGTCATGTAGACATCACTTTTATTGTTTTAACATCTTTCCGTGCATATAAATGTAATCTTCAAACTTTCAGTTGTGCAAGACATGTGGGGGATGAAATTAAAATATAAAATGTCAAAAGAGAACAGTGGAGTTGAACTGTTTATTCAGAATGCATAATTAATTCACTACAATCTCTCAGTGAAGTAGAGCCTACCGTGAGACAAAAGAATTTTTATACTTAGAGAGAAGGTGGAGAGAGAATGACTCTGGGTGGCTCAAATCTGATGCTTGTCTATTTTGCAATTAATGTACCTGACAGAGTCAGAGCTGACAATGTGCCCACTTATGTCACAGAGACAGATGTTTTCTAAAAGCTTTATGTGTTTATTTTAAGTGAGTGGAGGGAGGCAGATATTTGGCATACATGCAGTGTGATTTGCCCATCAACTTTTATGGGTCATTATGACAGCAGATTCATATTTCCTCAAGGGTTTTGCACCATATGTTCAGGTATCCCTTTACCTCTACTCAGCACATAATAAACTATGACTATACAGTAACACAAATACCTATCAGTTAAACTGCTCCCTCTTTTGATTCCTCCACAGACACTGCCAGTCCTATTCTGCTAGTCCTATTCTTAACTTGGAAATATAAAAAAATAGCATGAGTCCCAAAGTAGATGACTTTCTAATGACCAAAACAAAGCTTCTCTGCCATCTGCTTGCTGGTGTGTGTTGCACTTAAAGAGCCGATGGTCTTATGAGACCAAATGCCAAGCGGACCCGCAACAAAGAGAGCAGACTGTACATTTCTCTGTGGTGCTGTGACCTGCCAAGCCTCCCAAGGCGAGAGGTCTCCATGAGATGAAGCCAAGCAGAGCCGCAGGGAAGAAAACATCTCTTTTTTTTTTAAAGGGATGGGCCCGAAAGCCAGCAGCATTAGAGACGAGCCTTTGAACTGGGGAGTGGGCTAAACCTTCATGCTTAAGATGTCAGAAGGAGGATTTACAGGTGCACCTCACCACTGTAAACAACCATGTTTGTGTCCATCCACATCCACATATTTACATTAATAATATATCCTGCAGGGTGTAACACACACTGTATTTACACATACTAGCACACATATTCTCACAAACACAGGCAACAGAGTAATTACGCTGTACCAATACACACATATATATGGGAGCAGATTTAAGCCTTTCCTTATTCGTCTGGTCTTTGAAGTGTTCTTCTGCTCCTCTTGGTAGTGTAAGGCAGTTCGACCCGCTAAAGCCTGTGGAAACAGGATTAGTCGAGCCCTGCTTCTTAATTAATTGTCGGGATGTTTGGCTAATAAATCTTGGTTATCTGGTCCTCTAATCGCACAACTCTGACCCAGCCGCTGGAATTTTGAACAGTCTGTGCTTTCTGCAATCAAGCTCAGAGAAATGTGGAGGGAATCTCTGCTTTATTTTGCTCTTTTCCTAATTCAATTAAATGAGATAGGACGGTGCATTGCGGAAATTGTTGTGCATCGTTAGATTAGTCTTTAATTGGCTGTATTCTATTCTGGCTGCAAGTTTGGATTATTCCTTTTTTTAAGAACTTTTCTAGACACAGGGTAAGAGAGGAGAGGATTATGAGGAGAGAAAGTAACTCTCCAAAAACAAAAAAAGAAGTTAAGTGAGGGATTGTCTGACTGCAGAGCACCTAAAGTTCAGCTGAATAGGTACATAGTGTAGCGTACTGTAGATGGAGTATCTTGACACTGACATAGTAGCAGACATTTGAGTAAAAGAAAAAAAACCGACACCCTCAAACCCAGAGGCGTACATGCCTACAGCGATGAGCACAGGTAGCGAGCTGCTCCTGCCCTGCCACAGACAGCTTGCCTCTCTGGTGAATTGCAGCCGAGATCTTAGTCTAGCACTCGAGGTCTGTTGCAGCATGTCTGTGTGAATAGGCATTTATAATGCACCAGCCAGAGCTCAGGAACAGAACTGCCATGTCATCTCGTTCTCAATATCATTCTACAGCTGGGTGTGAAATGAAACTCAAAACGTTAGGCAGGGATGGAATATTCTGGGGAGGAAAAAAAGAGCAGGAAGCAGACAGTGAGCAAATAAGTGAGAGATATGCTGTGAAAGAGCAGAGATACAGGTGCAAATGTGTGGTTTGAGGGCAGCCTGAGACCCGATGAAATGTAAAATGTGCATGTGCATGTGCATGTGTGTGTGTGTGTGTGTGTGTGTGTGTGTGTGTGAGTAAAAATAGGTGCATGTGATCCTGGGCTGGGACGACTCCTCTGCTCCCAAAGAGGCCCCAAATAAATTAGGTTAAGCGATGTGCAAATCCCACAGCTGTTTGTGGGAGCGTTTTGCAGCCAATGTGAGGGGGCTTCCAGCAGAGTATCACAGACTGCCCATGCCACCTCAAAGAGAACACATCAGAGCACGAGAAGAGTGGCTTCGCCTCCCCACAGGAATCATGTTCATGAGAAAGACTTTGAAACGTTATGTTTCCCACAAGTTTTCTCTGCAATGAAAAACATTACAAGCAAAGCGCATAAAAGAATATGAGTTTCCACTGAAGTTATGATTATGGCTTTTTCTATTGCTCCCTTTAGAAAGCATGGCCCCTAGCAAGGTGACAAGGAAGCAGCCCATATAGCAGTGGGAGCTGGAACTTCATAATTGTACTGTCACAATAAAACTGATGCACAGCTTCCAGATTTCACTTTATGAGACTGCCTCAGAACTGACACGGAGGCAAAGCAGCTGATTCTCCAAGCACAGTGACCTAAATCAATTACTGTATATGCAAAACATAAGTCAGCATACTGTACAGATGCATGATGGTGTGTATCCGAGCGCCCGTGCCAAGTTCGTTCACGCATGTGTGGCGTTTGTGCGCCGCCAATTTACGAGCGTGTGCCATTGTCCTCGTCCCCATCGTCTGATATTAATATCTGAGCAAATGCTGTCAGACAGCTCCTACTGGAGAACCCCCAGCAGTCATTAGCTGTAACAACCTGGGAGTGTTCCTCGGAGGGACATCTTCACTGCGATCACAAACAACACAGAGAAAGCGGGGGCCACAATGCCACGATCAAGCTGCCTCTCTAGCATCTCTGGTGTTTTTTGTTTGGCTGCAAATACTCTTGACTTTTTTTTTTCTCAGAGCAATTGTGAGGCTTCAAGCTGTGGCTACCGCTGGCATCTGCAGCCACATTTTGATCACGATCGCAAAAGACAGTCGCTGTTTTATGTCACTCACATTCTATAATTGCAGTCGATATATATCTAAAGGTATAGGAGGGATTGAAAAGATTTGATGGATGCAGGAAAAACAGCAAAAACTGGAGCTGTGAAAGAGAAATTTCAAGTAGTAATTCAGCAGATGCCATCAAAGTACACAAGGCACTGCTCAAAATATCAAATATCTCTCATTTGAGAGGCTGGCGAATAAACCGTTGGAACACTTGTAATGATTTAAGAATGGTGACATTTTGAACAAAAATATTTATCAAAATTTTAAAGTTAATCACTTCAATGCAGCTAATACATTTGTGTTTTTGTCTATGGTGGTGTCCCTTCTTCATCCAAGCCTGTCGTAAAGTAATAACTCATTTGAAAGGCTTACTGCCTTTCAAATAAAATGGATAATGGATAATAGTGTAAATGGATAATGATAAAGTTTGGTGAAGCCTGAGAAGCTAATTGTCAGCAGTCTGGTTAAAAGCGCAGCGATGACAGCATACTAAACAGACTGGCACATGCAAGACAAAGACCTAACAGACATGTCACTTAGATCATTTTCAGACACCTCAGCTATAATAATGCCGAAAATATCACCAACCTAACACATCGCAAAGTATGTTTTATTTAGTCCCACTTCTAAAATCTATTTCCACATACATCTAGCTCTCTCCTCATCACATATTAAAACTGGTAAGGAGAATGAGGATTGTAGGAAGATAAAGAAGGAGATGCCAGAAGTGATACGGACTATTTATATCTAGGCAACCGGGATGATCCCAGTAAAAGACAGGCAACATATGCAGACAGAGCCGTGGACCCCTGAGACCTGATATAATATATTTCTTATTGTGTATAATTCAAATAGCCATCCGTCTCCGGTTAGTCATTCTGCTTGCATCAGGCCTTTCACATTCATTATCATATCAGTTAACACAATTTAATGCAAATGGCTCCACCCAGAAGCAGTGCCTACATATCAATTACTGACAGAGTGTTGTGCACGACAAGAGTTATTATGGTAACACTGCTGAATTAAATTGCACCTGAGAGGAAGTATAAGAATGAGAATGGCAGGAATGGATGAGAGATTAAGAGGGAACATGAGGAAGAGAAATAAAATGCTTTGTCCCCACTCCTTTATTCCCTGGAGGACCGTCTTGGCACTTCATGAGTGTCCAACCAGATGCCATCTCAAGAGGATCCTACATCTCAAATCAATGTTATTCCAACAAATGGAGATGCAATAACCTACACTCAGAACCCCTCCTGGCAACTGGATTGCCACCCACTACGTCTGCAGAGAAAATACAGCGAAATCATTAAGTCTCACAGCAGAGGATCAATGGCTGCATACAAATTCTGATCGTGCCATTTGCAAGGGATGTTTATCCAGCCATTACCTAGCCCTTTTCACCGGTATGGATACTTAAAGCACACACTGCAGTTTCACTCCTACGTGATACATTGTTCACCTACTCAGCCACAGTGACAGCTGATATAAATATGGAACATACAGTTAAAACAAAGCCTAATAAATATTTTTATAAGCCAGACATTATTGTTAGATGCATTATGGTTGTAAATTGGTTACGGAAAAACTTGTGAGGCTGCATGGTTATATAGATGCATTGTAAGAGCTGTTGCACAGCTGAAGCCGTTTTGAGAATCCTTCAAAGCATAACAAGTATCTCCAGTGGGACCTCTGAAGTATAAATTAGGGTGCCCGAGGGACACAGGGCACCGTATATCTAAGCAGATGTTGGTTACTTCACACGCCCACAGGAGAACACTCCAACACTTTAGTTCCCCTTAGGAAGGCAGTCAACCTTGCATTGAAAATAAAGCATATTATGCTGGAGAATAATTCAAGAGCCAGTCAGCAAGTTGGCAATAATAAGTGCAACATTCTGATCCCATAGCAAAATGAGTTTAGTGTTATAAGGGTGTGTTTCTGTATTGACATTTTAATAAACTTGGATGACTTATGTCACTTTTTTCATTAAAGAACTACTGCACTTTGACATAGATGACATTAAAATTAGCATTGTTCTAAGTAGATTTTTTGTGGAAGTCTGCTGTCTCTGCTGATAAAGCTTCTGCATATAATTCTTGCAGCTGATATAGTCTGCTGTCCTTTGCATGCCCTTATATGCCATTTTGTGTTGCCTTTCTGCACCACAGGGGTATTTCCATTGTGTTTGATGGCATGATTTATGATTTATATCTCTTAATTTAGCAACTTGGCTTGCTGACACATGGCTAAGTATTTAAAATCCCAGTCCCTGACATTAAATTCGAACATATTACATGTCTGTGTACCATCACTTCAGTACAATCTCCTCAGGCCACATTAACAGCACACTACATCCTGCATTGGCACTAATTGTTGACATTCAGGGTGGGAAAATGTGAACATTTACCAGGCACTAACAGATGAAGGTATAAATTCACCAGCCACTCAACAATAAATCCCTTTTTTGTGTCTGAAATCTACCAGCTACGTTTATATTTCACCAGCATTGGCTGGCGGCTGGTGCTAATTTCCCACCCTGTTGACACTGGATGTAAACTGAGCACTGCAGAACCATCCAACATGAACATAATTCCTATAAGTGTAAACAAAGCCCTGGCAGGTGTCTATTCTGTTATGTGTAAAGCTTAGATGGAAATGTGGTCATTTGTTTTTATTAAACCTTTATTTATTGATCAGTACCCTATGGCTAATCTCGAATTGCAGAGCTACATGCAAAAGTTATCTGTTTTATGTCTTACTGCGTCACAAGCTCAAATTTACATTTATTTATGGGGCACAATATCATTAAAATCTATTTCAAAAGTGCTGTACAGAGTGATAAAACTACAGATAAGTCAAAAACTTTAGATACAGCCTGATTACATAATGCAACACATTACAATACTCAACAACAATACATTGTCAGTAACATTAGTAACTTACATTGAATACACTGCTTGATCCTGCATTAATAATTTCCTCTGACCAAAACGAGCAGTGATATCGACCTTGTTGCCACTGAGTTACATTGAAACCCCAAGTGACCACAAAGTAAACCCACAAACTACTTTCTAAGTCCAGTGTTTGTTATATTGTTCAAACACAAACTGTATGCTAACAGCACAGTTTATTTCCTTGGCAAGAAATGCATCAAGCATATAAAGGAACTGAGATGAATCAAGGATTTGCTGATGTTTAGGGGAAAACAGTTTTCAAGATAAAGTAGTAATCAATCATTTTTATTCTAAGTTGTTAAGTTCATGATTAATTGCAAAACAAATGGTTGATAGTATGAAAATAAGTGAAGATTGGAGCTGCCATCCTTACTGTTCGCCTCTGAGCAAAGATGAGCCATGAGAGCTGTCAAAAATGTGAATATTTTTCAAATTAATGAAACGTTATCAAAGCAACAAATCTACATCTTGTTCTGACATCTCATCTGCCTGTATTCAAGTACTCACATAAGATCAGAGACTCTTTTCCCTCTATTAAAGACACTGTAGCCCATGGGTCGTGAATGAGTTGTAGTGGATATGACTGCAGAATTATTACATTTCTGTGCATTTTCTCAGCCATTTGTGATGCGTATTGACAAAGCAATATGCAGGCTTACACGTGTACACAAACAGAATTTTAAGAAATACTTCTGAAACTATCTGTTCCGGTTTCACACAACTTGCCATGGCCCACAAGCCTGTGATCTGTGAACATTCAGAAAGCTGGAGCAAAGTGTAGACACAGAGGAATAGAGGAAATACACATACTGAAACTATCCACACCATGCACACATACAAAGCTTATTCCAATCTCAAGATCACCAAAGAGGGAATGTGTGATTAGTAGAAAAGAGGGAATTATGAGAAGAAGAGAGCAAACTTCAAATATTTGAAAAACATGTTCAAAGCCAGCAAGCAGGAGTAGAAATGTCTTTAAAGTTAATTCAAGTGTTCACATTTGATTCACAAAGATGCTTTAAGTCTGTTAATCTTTTGCTTACCAAGAAAGTAACAGAGAGCCTAACTTGGATTAAGTGATATAAAAGTCTAGACAGTTTTGCAAGCATCCACGTGTCGCAAGCTCTGTGCTCTGAGCTTACACTAACTTTGCAGATCAATTTTAGCTCTACACACATTAAAAGCTAAAATAAATATTTATTATTAAAAGTTCAGTAGGTAACTTTCATAGAAATGCATATTTGCTTTAACTGTCACTATATCCTGACAGTAGTACATGAGACAGATAATCTGTGAAAAAAAACTAGGTTCCTCTTTGCTCATCCTACTGCTTGTTATGCCATTTTCAAGACTCCACCATCCCCGAGTCAAAAACAACCAATCAGAGCCAGGAGAAGTCTCTAACACAGTGTTTGTGCACAAGCTGTGCAGTCCCCTCCTCAAGCGTGCTATCACTCAGTCAATGACGATGGCTGATAAACAACTACCATGAATGAAAAGCACTGCCCATCCCTCCTTTGCAAACAACACCTAAAGTACAAAACACATGTGTGAACATGTCCCGGCCCCGATGGTGCTTCAGGCTCAGTATACTCGATGCCATGGCGCTTGTATCGACAAGTGGCAAACAGGCAGCATGATGAAGAAGGCGGACTAGCCTCTCGAAGGGCAACCACCTCCTTCGCAGAGATGCAGAAGGTTTATATATATATATATATATATATATATATATATATATATATATATACACATACATACATATATATATATATATATATATATATATATATATATGTATGTATATATATATATATATATATATATATATATACACATACATACATACATACATACATATATATATATACATACATACATACATACATATATATATATATATATATATATATATATATATATATATATATATATATATATATATATATATGTATGTATGTATATACAAATTGTGCTGAAGTACTTTAAAGAGCAAGGTAAACAATAAATCTCTAGCTACTAGAGTCTGTCAAATAGGGCCAATTATGTGTGAGCAAAATCCAAAATTCCCATTTATGCAGAAAATATGCTCCAGCTTTATTGCAGTTGTCACCTACATGGCCTTTTTCATGAGCTGAACCATTATGTTTCAAGTGACCGGCCACTTCATCTCACCTGAGTTAAGGTGATTCACCTAGTAAGTCTATTTGGCTACGATCCCGAGTGTGCTTCCTGAGCCTCAATTATGTTGTTAAACCGGCAACCTTACACATAAAAGCCCTCTAGCTGTCCCTCTAAAGCGACACTAATTAGACAGAAACTACAGCCAAAAGGGGGCTGCATTACCATACCTACCTATCACCTGGGTGTCTGTGTGTAGGTGTACAAAACACAGACAACAAAAGAACTAGTTGCAGAGTATGCTCCAGTTAGATTGCAGGCTTCAGTGACCAGCACAATGTCTGCTCTGGAAGCCATTCTCAATTGCGCCTCTATCATTTACATTAATGATTCCTCTTTACCTTGTTGAGAAGGCATAAAGAGAGCTGATGCTTGCTTCCCTGAATATCAATGAAATTCATTTGTTATATTTTAAAAGATTCTGTGCACTTCTGAGATGCTTTAAAAGGAGACCAAGCTTTCAGCCATTCCTATAATACATTCGTGATCAATATATATGATCTCCTTTGCCTTAAAGAAATGAGTCGTAAGCAATTATCCCTGTGAGCCACTGGTGTCCAGTCCAGAGCCATTGAAGACCCAGGAGGATTTCATCCTACAATGCTACAGCTGCTGATTTCACTAATTAGTTCCTCCCTCTCTGACTGAAGGTGTGTTAATTAGTGAAATCAGATGGTGGAACGTTTGGCTAGATCAAAACCCTGCAGATTCTTCGACAGCATGTAACCGGACACAACTGTCTTCAAGGGAACAATTGTCCTCTGTAACCTAAGATGATGATAAATATAGCTCTGTTGCATGAAGACGTTAAAAGGATCTTCCTCTCTTCATGAACAACAGATGCAATACCATGCCTGAAAATAAACAGCAGACCACCTTATCTCATCTCTAATTTCATTCATCATTGCACAGTTTTAGCCTTGGAGCCAAGCTTTCCTGCTTAAACCATTACATGACTTTTTATTAAGATTTACCCAACCGTGACTTCAAGCTCCATATATCTGCTCGCCCTTTGAGGACCTCACTCTTTTTTTGTTGTTGTTCAAAACATGAACAACAGAAACATTCTTCAATACTTTAGAGAGAAATGGTTCTTTTTAGAAACGGATGAGGAGAGCTTGGGCTTTCTGAAAAGCAGGTCCACCAGCTATTGTCGTATGACATATGTTATAGAAATTAAGTTTTTATATCAAAATTACAATTTGAAAGAGTGAAACTTTAAAATCCCAAGAGCTGTACAATTTTAATTGTGGCCTTCATAATTAATAGTGTCTTAAATAGCTGTAGCAAGTGAGACTTCCCAGTTACAATGACAACTATCCCCAGTAGGGTGCATTTACTCAGCTGTGGCTGTTATGTTAATTCACTGAGTTGCCTAAACAGCTGTCTTTTTTTCCTAGTTGATTGTCTGACTAGTATAAAAAACTCGTGCCCTTGAATTTATTGTGTAAACCATGATTCATTATGGTGTTTTTTTATATGCATGTACGAACTTGTATATGTGGGCATGTTTTATTGTATTGTTGTGGGTAAGATTTGGACCCTGAGTCAGTAATTGTAACTGTTTTCATTGGCTGATTAATTGATTGATTTATATAAAGAAACACAATTTAAATTGCAATTGCAATATTGGTTAGAAAAATTTGATATTTTAGAGATTCCAACTATTATAATATCTGATATCTGTATCACATTGTACTGCAATAATCTTGTGTGGTACAATACAAATAGACTCATTATAATTATTAAATAGCACTTGCCTTCTTCTAAACTAAAATTAACTATCTGCAGTATATCTACAGCAACCATTTGCCCCTACAAGTCAAGCAGCAAATTTACAAGCTATAAAGTATAATACCTGTCTCAGAATATATACTATATATAGTATATGGTGAAAGCAGACTGCTAGAAGGAAAAAAGGAGGTCAATGTAAAAGGGTATTAAACCAGTGAGAATGGCTGGACAGCTCCGATAACAACACGTCTCCTACAGCAGACGTATTTGTCTCCTCGCTCCGCCTCACCCTTTCACAGACACAGATGAATCTTGGGTCGCCGTCAATGACACATGTGCAGCTGGTCCGCGGTGTGCACCCTGGGCCAGGCAGGGGTGAGAGGTGACTAATAGTAAAGGCCACAAGATATGACATTGTCCTCGAAAGCCAACTGGTAGAGGATGCTAGAGATACAGATGGGGGACTGTCTGTGTTTTAGTGTATGAATTAGCTCTGTTAAGGTCATTACAATGAGCCTGCTGCTACAGTATGTGCCAATTGACCGTGCTCTGACCCCAACACAACGCTTAATGCTATGCTTTATGTAAGTCTTAACCTTCCTTAGTACTGAGGTCCATCCAGAATGTCTATAGGCGTTTATTTGAGGATTTATTGTGGTACTAACTAATAAAACAACCAATCAATTGACTTTGTGGCTTGTTGCAATGTGATCTACAAATACACAGATGGAGCTGGATTCTCGCCCACAGCAGAGCCTATTTCTGAACGTTACCTCCACTCTGTGTGTGTGTATGCCACTGGACAGCACTAGAGATATTTCCAAAAAATAGAAAGAGAGAAGTGGGTTTGCAAGATTAGCATGCAACACATGGTGAGAAGAAATAGCATATATCAACACTCTTTCAGTACAGTCAGAGAATCTCTGCACATCCAAGAGACACTGTTTGTGTGGCTGCTGGTGGAAAACGGAGCGAGGTTTGTGGGAAGTCTGATAAATTGCCTCAAGTGACTTGAGGCAGCGTCAGCTGGGGCTGACGACTACAAGTTAGAAAATGAAAAAATCTAGAGGTGTGGAGTTAGAAACAAGAGGGCTTACCACTCCTCATCTCTGCTCAAGGCCATCAAGGCTACACGAGCCACTACCGGTGTAGCACACCTGAACTTGGTAGTCGGTAGTAGTTGCATTGCGGGTAGTAGGCACCTGGTTTTGATAATGAAGAGAGTAGTGGAATAAAAAAGATCTCTGCTTCTGCTGCATCGTGAGTCCAAAAACATTATAGAAGTGCAATGCTATGCAATACTCAGTGGAGTATATTTTTAAAGGAAAATCCATCCTCATAGATTATTAAGTTGTGATATTAAAGGAGTTAATGAACTGATCTATTGAATCAGTGTAGCCACTTTAGTCAACTAGCTACATTTCAGGTGGTGTTTTGTTATGCTTCTAAAAGTCCTTAAAAGCGCTTCTTAGTTTTAAGTAGTCAGGAACCGAACTTACATTTTTAACAGGATGAACCAACGTTTAAAACCAGCCCTTAACCATTATTCCTTGACCTAAAAAAGGCTCTGCTTAGCATTTTCAAATGGCCATTTCCTCAGCAGATTATCACTACTTTGTAGTCAGGTGCTCTGCAGTTTTTAGTATCCTTTTTTACACCTCTGCATGTCTACATTGTATCAGTTCAAACATTAGAGTGGCATAACAGAAAAAAAGACAAAAGGCAGCCCTATGTTGTTGTTTCACTGTGTGGAAATGTTCAAAATCTCCAACAATGCCCATATTGCCTTTCTAGTTATCAGACTAATTTGCCTACTCTTCACGCTTCTTCAGATACAGTGAAAATGCTTGTGGCTCCTTACTACCTGAAACTCTTTGGTAAAAAAAAAGGGGGGGGGTATTAAACTCACTTGGGACAATTAAGGGAATTCTCACTGCTGTATGCATGTTGGCAGAGAATGCTAGCGACAAAGTAGTCAGTTTATTCTAGCCAAAATACAAACAAATGCTGTAAGTCTGTCCTCTGGTTAAATCAAGATTATTGACAATGATGTATTTGTATTTGCAAACTATCAGAGACAGATCCACGTACAGTACATGCAAGCTGTGGCTGCAGTCTGTCATATCTGCCTCTTTTTTTAGTGCATTTGTAATTGATAAATGTTGAGTTTTTAAAGATGACAAGAACCTGATGTTTACTGTTGTTGTCTAAGACAAGAAGAAGATCTGCTTTCAGTCATCATTGTAGTTAAGCTTGAAATATCTTGACATTATGTTCCATATGTTTGAGGTGTTGTTTAAAAGAATTAGAAAAGTATAACATGTAACAAATAAAGTAAGCTACATCCCAATAAGCTTGTTTAAGCCTGTAATGGATTTCACCCTTAAGGGCACCCTGATACACTATAATGGATACTGTGGCAGACCCATAACTTATAAAGGTGATGAATCTGCCTTTCAGAATCCGAGGTACACTTTACATGCAGACACATTCTTCTTAACAAGGTCATCATCCTGCAAGACTGAAGTACGTTCATTAAAACAGCAGGAGAACTTAAGATTACCAACACCAACTAGACATCTCCGATCTAATTCTAAATAAAGGGGAATGGAATAAAAATTCTTATTAAGATCTCCCCGCATTTCTATCTTCTTTTTTTTCTCCAAGACTATTTTCTCTTTCATGGGAACGGTAGTCTCTAATTTCTCCTGGGAGCCACAAGCTGCTGCTATCTCAGCTGTGTTTACTAATCTTCCCTCGACACCAGTTTCTCAGCCCCCCAAAGTTAATACTGGTCCAATGTAAATAGCCTTATCTCATAAACTCTTGTTATCCCCCCACCTTGGCTGACCAATGTGATACATGGTTAGAAGTTGACACAGGGGGATTGAGTCAAAGAGAAGGGCAAAAAATACTGTAAAAATAATACAGTGAAAATATCATGGTGTACCTATACAATGACAGAAAGGAAGAACATGAGCAATACACTGCTTCTAGTGTAGGGCTGAAGGATGAGCAGATAAATTAAATTGAATTTGTCTCCTGGTTCTCAGAACGGATCGATCGAGAGATGATGCTCAGAGCCTCTCATGCCGTCTCATCAAGTGCAGATTACAGTACCTGCCTCTTTCCACCTGTGCTAGCCTGTTCCACTGAAGGCCCCAGATCGCTGTAAATGCCATGCAGTAAGTTTTAATTAAACCCAAAGGGAAAAGTATTAATTATCCCATTGCCTGATGTGAATTGGCTGCTGGCCGCAGGCAGATTCTCAAATGCTGATGATGAGGAGGTGAATGAGGTGCGGTTTAAGAGTTTAGAATTAAATTTGGGATTTATCAAGTTCAGAATTCTATTTGGATCAACGTCTGCGCATGGTAAGGAATTTCAGTCCTATAAATGCAAATCACAACTATGTAGCTTTTAAAAATAACACTAAACTTATAATACACTTATAATTTATAACTGTAGGAGGTTTCTGACCATTTTTAAAGGCCACTCGAGTCAATATTCTCCAAAAGAATGGTGTTTTCCCTGTGGCCTACAATTATTTCTTTTTAAATGATCTACAGTATCTGACTGTATCTTGTCATACATCTGTTCCTCTTAGCTTATCTATCGTTATATCTGTCACATTACCTGTCTCTTCTGTTATCAAATGATGTCAGTCTTGTAGAATTGCTGCAGACATTGAACTTCTCTCCCCTCTCATGTACAATGAACATTGAAGCTTGTCACGGCTCTGACTGTGACTGTGCGTGACTGTGCGTGTGTTTTTGTGATGGGGGCGTGGACTATATTCTGGGAACCTGGCTCTTTTCCACACCTGCTTCCTGCTTCCTCCTGTCATTCATCACCACATTGTTTCCGCCCTCCTGGTGGTAGAGTAGCTCTCTGGCAAAACGCTTTCTAGTGAAATTCTAGTGTTGTGACTGTTTTTCTTTGTGCCTTTTGTTTTGACATACGGGCTTTTACCACACCCTCACATAGAAGTGGACTTACCGGCCTGCTTCCATTAGAAGGTAAGACTGTGCACCTTGTCCCCCTCTCTGAACTGCCTTCTGTCTCTGAGACTGTAGAGATGCTGGTCCGTATTCCTCAGTACATTGTGTCTACTCGGGGGCCCACAGTTTTTCCCTCAGGTGTGAAAAGCTTTCTGTAAGCCACTGGGTGTGACTGCCAGTCTCTCCTCTGGATATCATCCACAAACAGTCAAAGAGGGCCAACCAGGATTTGGAGAAGGAGCTACGCTGTGTCTCAGCCCATCAGCCCTCCTCCTCAAGTAAACAGCTGACTTAGCTGGAATACGCCCATAAGTCCCTCACCAGTTCTGCAACAGGTATGACACCTATCATATTGCATTATCAGCCTCCTCTCTTCCCGGCCCATGAGAACGAGGTGGCAGTGCCATCTGTTCAGGCCAACATTCTCTGGTGCAGTCTGGTTTGGAGGGAGGCCCATTCAGCACTGGTCTGCTCAGCAGCCCGTAACCGGTGCCTTGCTGACCACCATCATACACTAGCAACCTCTTATCTTCCCGGTGAGAAGGTTTTGGCTGTCCTCCCGCGACCTTCCACTTCCAGTGGAAACCTGCAATTTGGCACCCCAGTATGTTGGCCCTTTTGAAATTGACAATGTAATTAAACCCTCTGATATGAGACTCAAACTACTTGCATCTAGTCCACTCGACTTTCCATGTGTCATTGCTCAAGTCTGCCTCTTCGTGCTCTTTGAGAACTCTGCCGCTTCAACTCAGACCTTCTCTACTCGCACTTCCACCAGACCGTAGCTCTCCAGCCATTCTTACCACCCTTCTGCCAGCCACCTGCCATCGACAGCCACGCATTACCTACCTTCCAGCCATGTTTTTGTCAATCAACACTTTTTATTTAAACATCTCTACCGAGTCTGTGTCCACTTTTTGATCTGTTTAAAACAAAATAGAAAATAATGTTTTGGTCAGGGATTGGTTGAATTCTCATTACCATATCATAGACTGATTGAGTGGCTATACCCAAGGGAGGTCAGTTCCTTCATCATATTGCAAGTTTCCAATGTAGAAATACTTCAGAAGACAGCCCACTGCTTCCACTGATATTTCTGCTGAGAAGCTGAAACAGGGCTCTTCTTTGTCAGATCCCTGTAGGTATTTGTTAATGCAGAAATGAAGGAGCGCCTTATAAACTATGCATGCCATCTCCCTCTGGCAACCACCAGTAGAGAGGATGATAGCACAAAAATGCTGGTTTCCATTAGTCCTGTGAGGCTGGTTAACATAAAATTATCCATGGGGATACCAGGAAACAGACAAAACTGGGGTGAGTGCTTCATTAAAGCTGATGCATAATGGACGTTGGACATCTATTAGGCCTGATTTGCACACAGTCGCATGTTTTTGTTATGTTGGCTACACTGATACAAACGAAAGTCCATTTATTTCTCAGACAATTTAAAAAGAAATAGAAGCCCACGCCAAGTGCTACAAAAAATAGCTTCTGGTCTTGTGCCCCATGAACTCTTCCTTGCTGCGTTTCAGTTTCAGATTTATAGCAAGCCAAGCTGCTGATCATCTCTGTCTAATCAAACATCTGCATGCTTACAGACATCTAACAACAAAAAATGTCTGCAGCCTGCAAAAACAGTCAGTCATAGAAATGTAGAAGAGACGACCACTCACCCCGCAAGAGGTCAGAGCTAGCATAAGGTGAACTGTACGTCCGGAACAGCAGCCAATCAAAGTCATCTTCCTCTCCCTGGGTGAAGTCACACAGACTGGGGTCTGAATCCTCTTCAAACGTGCAGCCTGCCGCTGAAAAAAGGGAAACATTTAAACAATCATTGAAATAAACAACATAGCTGCAACTAATTAATTATTTTCCTTATTGATTAATCTGTCAGTTATTTTGTAATAGGTGTTAAAGGCAATTTTTTCAATTGCTTGTTTTTATCTGACCATCAGTCCCAATAGAAAAATACTGCAATACATTTACAACAGATTGTCTGCACCAAACTGGATCTCCAGTACACAAATAGATCTGCAAAGTCAACATTATCAGCACACAGGAACAGTCAAAGGTCTCTGGCTTTTAACAGTGTCAGGAATTGCCAGGTATTAACAGCACCTATGACCATCAGCTTAATTTGAATGGTTAAAATCAGCCAAAATACGATGTCACAACCCCATAGCCTACACCGGCATTTCTGTTTGAGTTGTACTGAATGAAATGTGTTTACATGTACGAATTCTCTCAAACCAAGAGCAAATCGAACAGTAAGCTATAATTAGTTCAGACTTGCACAAAAGAACACAAACCCTAGCAAAAGCAGTAATTGCCCCTGCACCTGAGGAGAATTACTCCTCCCATAGAGCATTCACAAACAAGACTACATATCCCGAAACCCATTCACAAAGGCATACAAATAGTAATAACATTTGGGGAAAGCGCGCACCCTAGGGAATGTAGTGATTATCATAACCTGCTATTTCATGCGCCAAAAAGCTAATTTTTTCAAATTATATTTAATAGCTATGGCTTTATTGGCCCTTGGGTCCTGAATAATGTGCTTCAGTCGTTGCTCTCTGCATCTGTTGCCATATTTCACATTAGTCCATCAGTGTGAGAATTACACTGAAACAGTGGGCAGTTTGAACAACCCAGTCATAAGACCAGAGCCTGTGTCAGTGCTAATTGGAGCAGGACAGCACGAGATGTGACATGCTAATGATAGGAATATAACCATGAGCAGGTCCTGAAGGTGACCCCTGTGGTCTACAGCTTCATACATGCCCATTCTTTTCCTTAATCAGCCATTAAACAAATGTTCTCAATATGAAAGGCAGCAGACAAAAACGCAGCTGGCATCACTGTGGGGATTATTCATAATTCTCTTTTTACTACCAATGTATAAGGTAGCCACAGCTTCCAGTCATTAACAGGTTTTGGCAATTGTTGGACTGCCTTGGAATGTTACAGCCCAAATGCAATGTAAGATGACGACAGAGCTGGGTACCATTTGAGATTTTCTGATGCCAAAACTATATCTGGGTAACATTCCCAAAATATGAATGTAGTTTTGTGTTATGGTTTTGATGTTCAGTTTTATTCTTGTTTATGCCCTTTTCCTTTGTGTGTTAGTTGTTATTCACTTTCTGTCGGTGTACTTGTTCTTTGTCCTTATGTTTTGTCAGCTGTTCATTGGTTCTGTGTTCTCTGTTTTATTCTGTTAGATTCGTCCTTGTGTGTTTTCACAAGCTTTACTTCCCAGTTTATTTTGAAATGTTCGGTCTCAGTTGGCTATGTCTAAGTAAGTAAGTAAGTACGCAAGTACGCAAGTAAGTAAGTAAGTAAGTAAGTAAAGTTTATTTGTATAGTACCTTTCAGAGATAAAAAGTGATTCACAATAAAATGCGATATAATACAACAAAATAAAATACAATAAGAAAATTTAAAGACAAATGGAAAACATTGAACAAACAACCATAAAAACTCCACATCTAACTAAAATCCTGCTTGAATAGCAGATTCTTTAGTTGCTTTTTAAAAGAATCGACAGAATTCACACAATGTAGAAAGATAGGCAAAGCTTTCCACAGCCTGGGTGCCACTGCTTGGACTGATCGATCCCCTCTGGTTTTAAAATGAGTGTGGGGAACCACTAAAAACCTCTGACCTGATGACCTCAGACTACGGGTGGAAGTATGAAGCTGTATCAATTCAGAGATGTAGGAGGAACTTGACCATGCAGGGCTCTAAAAGTAAGGACCAGGATTGAACTGAATTCTATACTGGACTGATAACCAGTGAAGTGATGCTAAAACAGGTGTGATGTGCGCTCTTTTGTTAATGTGATTTAAAAGCCTTGCAGAAGAGTTCTGAACAGCCTGGAGATGGTAAAGCTCCTTCTTGCTCAAGTAAAATACTCTTACAGTAATCTAAACTAGATGAAATAAAAGTAATCCAACACTTTGACACCAGTGTTCTTAATTTGGATATATTCCTTAGTTGGAAGAAACGACACCTAAGCTCCTGAGGCTTGGCTGGACAGACGAGCCTAAGTTACCAATATGCTGCTTTATCTGAGGAATGCTACTTTCAGGGACAATAATAGTGTTTCCGTTTTCTCTGAGTTCAGAAGCAAGAAATTGTCAAATAACCACTGTTTGATACTGGTCAAGCAGTTGATTAAAGAAGACAATTTATGGAACTCACTTTCCTTAAACAAGCAGTACAGTATCATCCACATACAGATGGTAAGATATGTTGCTAAATTGACAAATTATCTCTCCTAGAGGAAATATATAAGGAATAGTATAGGTCCCAAGACAGAATCCTGTGGTACCCCACACGACAACCCTGCAGTTTCAGACATGATCTGAATTCATATAAACACTAAAACTTCTACCAGAAAGGCAGGATGACAACCACATTAAAACTGATCCAGACATCCCAACAAGATCATGAAGTCTATGTATCAAAATATTGTGATCAATAGTATCAAAAGCAGATGAAAAGTCCAATAGGACCAAAACTGTGTATTCCTTAGAGTCAACTGACATCATAATGTCACTAGAAACTTTATGTAATGCAGTTTCCATGGAATGCTTTTTACAGAAACGAGACTGGAATTTGTCGAACAACTTGTGATTCTCTAGGAAAATGGTGAGTTGCTCTGCTACAACTTTTCCTAGAATTTTTGACATGAATGGAAGTTTGGATATTGGCCTGTAGCTCCAAGCTTGTAATGGATCCAGACTGGGCGTTTTAAGTACACGCTTAACAACTGAATGTTTTAAAAAACTACGAACGACACCAAAAAAAGTGCAGTATTAAGAATCTTTACAATACAGGGGCCAATAGAACCAAAAGCTTGTACAAATAACACAGTAGGGAGAACATCCATAGGACAAGATGAGGGTTTCAATGTGTGCCGCAGAGAGGTGATGTCATGTAATGTCACAGGCTTAAAAGAGGACCAAGAGTGAGCAGGAGACAGGTCACATGCAGAGTTCTAAGAAAGTGATGGTCAGATGTTTGCCCTGACATCTCTGATCTTATGTACAAAGAAGTGAGGGAATTCATTACAGTCTGATTTAGTCAGTCTGCAATAGTTTCTCCCCCTCAAACAACAGTTTGAGGGGGAGAAACTATTGCATTAACGGTGTCAAACAAGATTTTGGGATTGTGCTTATTCGATATAAGCTGAGAAAAGAAGCAAGTGTTTGCATTTCTCGGTATCTCGTTTGAGGTAACAGTCCTCTAAGATGAAGTCTATGAACCTCGAGTTTAGAAGATTTCCATAGACGTTCAACTTTTGTACAATTTCTCCTAAAACTCTGGATTGTTTTATCTATCCAAGAACAAGTTGTTTTTATGGGAGACAATGCTTGATTTCACTGGTATTTAGCTAAAACTGACTATTAAAAGACTGGATAAAATCATCTGCATCACTGCATCCCATCAGTGAACATGGGTCAAACAAGGCAGAGAACCTCTCAACAGCATCATGATTAATAATCCGCCTTTGGGCCCTAATTCTCAGGGGTGGGGGATCAAGAGGAAAGTTAATGTCAAAGAACACAAAGCTATGATCAAACATGAACATGTTCCACACTTGCATTTACTAAATCAAGACCAAGTGAGAAAACAAGGTCCAGAGGGTGACTTTTAAAGTCTGTGGGTCCAGTTGCTTTTATTATCTTTTATTGAATTAGCATAACATTAGCGGGGCAACTATTCAATAAAAATCTGGACATGGACATGTATAGCACTGTCTGATCAGTGAATTTGTTAAATATAACAGGATGAGATGGCAGGAGGAGAAACAGCCAGATTGAGCTGGTATGATAAAGAGATGGAGATGATTGGCTCTTACTGTGTGACAACCAGAAAAACTCCAGCATCTTATCGAGGCAAATAAAACCTTTTACATTGCCATGCTGGCCTATTTTTGGAGCTTGCCAGAAAGTAGCATGAGATACCAAAGAAGATGAGCCAGGTTGTTTCTGTTTGGTTTTAAAAGATTACAGTTGGTCCAGGGTGTTGAACTTTCTCCAGATGATGTACTCACCGCAGCACGAACACACTCACAGTGCCCTTGCCTACGGCCAACCTATTACATCACTCTTGCACCTCCAGTGATTACACGATAACACCGGAGCATATCTACCATCATGTAAGCTCGACCCATTGGGTGATACTCACAGCCTACCAGCAGGGGAGGGAGTGTGGGCTTCTCCCTCTAGGTTTGATTTATTGCCCCATGCTGGGCTGTTACTGCACAGATCTGCTGCTGAGGCCAGGGGTTAATTGTCCCGCACTGGGGTCTATTTCTAATAGAACAGCCAGAGATATGGGACCTGACACATCCAAACGCTGGCACTATATTATTCCCTGCTGCTTCGTTAAATGAAGCCTGCAGACTCCTCCCTACAAAAGTCTCATCATCCAGAAGAAGGCAGCCGGGATGCGAGGCCAGTGCTGCGCGGGAATGTCATCTCCTCACAACCCACTGGGAGAGATTCAGCTCATCTATCATGACAAACACACTCCCTTCTTCACCTCCTCCTGGAAGACCAATGGGTGTGTGGGGTGTCAGTGGCCATTTTTTACCTGAATAATTACAGCATAATTTAGTGCAATAGCCAGTGCAAAGTCAGACACTGCCAAGATATTGTGGCATGGTGTTGTTAGCCCATATAAATCAACCTCAGTTTCAAGTTTTGTGCAGTTTGTTAATTTGATAACAAACCTTGTTTTTATTGTCAATATACAGTAGTTACTTAATGCCACTACTTTCAACTTAGAGAAACATTATTTGGGGAATGAATTAATACAAACCATAGAGCCGAACATCTGTGAGATTACACTCGTGAGGCTTTCTGTTTTAATCACATTCAATGTCTCTGATCTGCTAGCCAGGCTTGCAAGTATTTTGAATTTTAAATGAAGCAGGCCTACGAAAAGAGCAGGGTGCGTCTCTTCTTGGGAGCAAAATGGAAGGACATGTTGTTCAAATTTAATTACAAACACACCGGAAGCACTTGTTTCTAATCAATACCAGCAGAAAACACATTGACACCGGTCAGCAGTGCCACATCAACCTGCTGTACACCACTAATACTGTCACTGTGTGAGAGCAAACAAAATGGAGAGGGAGATGAGAAAGGTAGAGGGGATGAAAAGAGGTAGAGGAAGGAGGGAAGGGGGTTGTCACTTTTTAGTTTTGTCACAGTTTAAACAATAAGTTAATTTTATCTTCAGAGAACCAACACAGATCACTCAATACATCAATTAATACATAACCTCTGAGACTTTATAGCAAAACCAAAACCAGATTTATACTGTGGAAGTGATGAGCCACTCTCTGTCAGAGGATGGATGCAGTAGCTCATCTTTGATTTTTTAAGGAGATAAAGGAAGGTGGCAACTTGTTTTCTCCAATTTGCAGCCACATTCACTTGGACGCGTAAAAATGTTCCCTAGTTTTATATGTGCAGTTAATCAAGGCTGTGAGTCTTTCTCTGCTTATATCAGTTGTTAGTGTCATATGTATTAAGATTTGGTATCTCTTCCTCTGTTTACTTGTATAATCCCCTGCCTTGCTATCTAATTAGAGTGTCAGCTATGCACAGTGAATAAGTCTCTGCTTATCCCCTTTATTTGCATGTGTTTTAAGCATAAGGACGCTAGCCTAAGCTTATTTAAGGTGCTACTACTCTGACAACTTTCCACTTGAATAAATCAAACACAGCAAAATAGGCATGGAATGAAATCAGAGAAGTGGCTGAGCCCTATGCTATGGTATCAACAGCAGTTAAGCTGATATTTTAAATTAGAGCCACATTCAAGACCACCTTAAACCACTTGTGGACTGTCATCATAGTGCAATCGGTAAATGTACACTTTTTCTTTTTGAATATCCATCCATCCATCGTCAACCGCTTATCCTGCGTACAGGGTCACGGGGGGGGCTGAAGCCTATCCCAGCTGGCACAGGGCAAAAGGCGGGGTACACCCTGGACAGGTTGCCAGTCCATCGCTGGGCCACACAACCACTCACACTCAAAGCTAAGGACAATTTGGAGACACCAATAAACCTAGCCTGCATGTCTTTGGATGGTGGGAAGAAGCCGGGGCACCCGGAGAGAACCCACACAGACACGGGGAGAACATAGATGGATCACCACACAGAAAGGCCGGGGCAACCAGGGTTTGAACCCACGACCTTCTTGCTGTGAGGTGACAGTGCTAACCACTGCACCACCGTGCCACCTCTTTTTGAATATTTCAAAGAAAAAGAATGGTCTGTCATTAAATACAGAAAAAAGCCATAATTTGATCTGAAATACTGCAGTTAATCTTCTCACTGGCTTCTAAAAGATTCAGTACAGTGAGTGTGCAGAATTAAAGAGCAGAGTCCAACATCACAGGCCCGTATTTGTACAGACTGTAAAATAGTATTGCTTAGTATTCGCTCAAGTGATATGATTGTGAAGGGGTGCAGTATGCACATGATTATGAAATTCGGGGACCCTTGACAACAGCTCACTGGGGGCATGTTACAAAACCAGTCCAGGTCTGGGCGAAACCCTTGGAATATGATTGGAAAATGCAAAAATATAGATTACATGCAACATGAGTTAGCCAACATGAATAAAATCATCTATGGCAATACCTTCAGTTGTATATCACACTGTTGATATATGAATTTCTGAGAAAATCTATGTGGATAAAATAACTGATGGCAATGTCTGTTTTTGGTTAATCCAGCAAGTTAAACACCTAACAAATACATATGTTTAATTACATTACCCAAAAACTATATAAAAAGCCATAAGGCTGTTCTGCTCAGTTTGCAACATTGTCCACAATGACATAGTGCAACCAAAGATATTACATAAAACCATCAATGGTATAAATGGAGTAGCGAAGTCATGAAGTGATGATCAACACATCACTCAACCAAAGAGAAGTCTTCTTCAAATTACTGAGGTAACTTGCAAATTGAACGTTGTCAGTCCTTCATGTTACCTTCAAATAAAGCAGCATGATCAGTAAAGTGCATATTTTTCGTCTAAGTGGGGCAATCAATGATTTAACTGAAGTTTCTGCACATAAAGGAGTCCTTCTTTAAAGGATCTTTCTGGCTGTCGACCATGACCTTATTTACCGTGGCTGCACTGTAGAGTTTCATAAACTGTATCTCAGTCACTACATGCACAATACCTGATGCACAAAATGTCCACAAATTCTACAGATTACCACCATGGCGAAGTAAACATCAGAACCACAACCTATAATGTGTTAATTGGTGAGCTGATGGTGAGCCAGTGGGCAGATGGGTTACCTCTGAAAGGAGCAGGGCTGGGATCCCAGTCTGTCACTGCTGTGGAGACAGTATAGCAATTTCTGGGACGCCTCTCTTCTATGTCCCCTTCTCCAGGATTACAGACTTAAACTTAAGTTTGACTAAGACTAAGTACAATTAAACTGCATTGATACTTTCTTGTTTTAATTCAAATTCAATGTCCAGTCTCAGTGGAAAATAAATAAATCAGACAAAGAGCGGAAGCAAGAGGGATGAACACACACAGTTGTGTACTCATGTGGCCCTGGAAATAAAAAGCTCCAGTCTTATTTTCAGAGACCAATCAAAACCAAATGAAACTGCAGCCAACACAGACAAAAACACGTAAAGCAGTCTCTTTTTTATTACAAAAATAGTTGTTATTAATGGGTAATGTGAAGTCTCCAAATGCAGCGTAATGATGAGGCACGGATGCTTGTCATATCATCATCAACAAATGCAACCCAAACCATGCTGGGAATGGAGCCCATCCCTGAGAGCTCTTCCATTCCACACCGAAAGTTCTGAGTCTGGGGTGACTGATTGTCTGGCTGGTGAGGATCCAGGTGTGAATGGGTGAATAATACCAGAGGCAGTTAGAGGGAGGAGAGCGGCTGATTTGCATTGCAGTGAGTGTGGCCCGATGCATCAGCAGGAGACAGGTATATTTATTCTCTACAGAGGCTCTCCTCCCCAGCACTCCCCTGGCTGCCTCTGAAAGCCATCCATCCCCACACCTGAATACGCAATGAAATCATCTCTCTGCCTCCCCAGGCATTAATAACTCAGCCCTGGTGGCTGGATGGGCCCGGTCACACAGCGAGGGCCAGGAACAGATTGAGAAAAGAAAGGGTGGGAGATGGTGAACAGGTACAGTGGAGAGGCGCTGAGCTTCAGGGTAGACTACACTGAAATATGCCATAACAGAGCATCTACAGAAGGAGAAGAAATTAAGGGACTGTACAAAAATTACTTGGGGGTACTTGGGGGATGCTACTCCCAGCATTCTTAATATTTTTGTTGAACTTTACCCTTTACTTAGAACAAAAATTACCCTTCCCACAATATCTTATCATAATTGCACTATTGAACTGATGCAACTCCCTTTGCCTAGCATTGTTGATTTCAAAAAAAGTCAAACATCGACGCACCACAACCACAGATATCTTTTTTTGTCTTCTTTCAAGCCTTCTACTTCTTCTGCGAAACCTGGTGTCTACATAACACAAAATGCAACTTGATCACTGGCAGTTTGGTCAGAGATTCTGGTGTGTTATGCTAGTAGCAGCTAATTTAGCCTCAAGCCACTAGCCTCAAGCTGAGATGAGGAGTGGGCTACAGATGTCTTTAAAACTAACTTCTTTCTCACTTGAGGCAATTTATCAGACTTCACTCAGCAACCCTCTGGAGCTACTGCATATATCAGCTTTTTTGACATATGCAGTTCTCCCTAAGACCTGTAAATAGACTTTGATGTATGAATTAAGTTAAGTTCCCCTTTTTCATGGAATAATTACTTTCACATGGCACCCAAATCGAACAATTGGAATGGAATTTACACTTACAAATAACAAGATGATGCCTCATCTTTAACTGATATTCTACCTCTCCTTTATTTCTGAACCAAGAGCTGCCGCTGTCGCTTTATATGACGCATTTAAAATTTCTTGACACATCTGACTACTAACTACATAAATTCAGCTCCTAAACTGCAGGCTGTTCAAATCAATAATAATTTCCCTTTTTATCTTCTGCGGGTGAACAATGACACTCCTACATCTGTATTCACACTGAATCCAAAGATAGCAGTCAGCTGCAGCGCCTCTTGAAATTAATTTTGCCTTCACTTTAAAGGACTAGTATAATATTTCATCTGTGATGCTGGGTCGCTGATAAAAGTATCTCAGATGTCAGTAGAATAAGAGTCAAAAATATTACTCTGAAGGCAACACAAAGGGAAAACAAGGATGCTAAGACAAGAGCAATCTGAGCTTGTTGTCTCCCGTTTCTCCTTCTCAGAGAAAAAAAAGAAAACCCTTCACTACCCAGTTCCTGTGGCTTTAGGGTATGGGTAGGAGAAATATCAGTTCACACTCCTGATAAGGAGTCAGTTTTAGTTATTAATTATTAATTACTTAACTTCCTCAAAATATTGGTCTTTTTTGAGTTGATGTCTTTTCTCAGGTGCCTGCATAACATTCATCTCCTCTTTGCATTTTTCTTCACCTCCATAAAAGCATATTTAAAGGCCCATATAACAAATCAGTTTCGTTAGCAGGAGGAAATCTCAGTTTGACTTCTCCATTTTTTTCCATATTTCCTTTTAGGCTCTAGTTTCATAAATGCTCCTTTAGACTTAATAATACTAACATTGTGACTGCAAAATGTAGAGGAGGCGGTCTCTGTCAAAAGAACTATAACATACATATCTCTTGGTTAGCATATGCTTCTCACTTCAGTAAGGGACTGAGACAACTGTAGCACAGGGGCTCTTACATGATACAATATGCATTGTGTATGCACTATTGAATGTGTAATGAGATTTGATATTTAACCAAATAATGCATTGATTTGATTCAGCACAGTGATCAGTGGATTCAGTTGATCAACAGAAAATTAACTGACAGCAAGTTTGATATTTGATTAAATGTAAGTAAATGCCATATGCTGGTTTCAGCCTCTAAAATGTGAAGATTTCCTATTTCTTCCTGGGTCAGAATAATCTACAGTGGTTTCCTTTGAGTTCTGAGTCCACTAATTGATTCTAAAGAAAATTATCCATCAAAGATCCTCTCATTTTAGCTTCTCAATTGTGAGAATTTCCTGCTTGTCTGTATCCTATATGATAGTAAACTGATTTTGAAATGGCCACCTTGGGCTCTGGGAACTTGTGATGGGTGTATTTTACTAATTGTCATTTCATTTATGAAAACAAACAGCAGATTAATCCATAATGAAAACACTCGTTAGTTACGGCCCTATTTTGCACTGTGGGTTGGACGAAACAAGCAATCACAGATGTTGCCTTGGGCGATGGGAAATTGTGATGGCAGTTTTAGACCATTTTATGGCATTTTATAGACAAAGGTTTAATTGATTAATCTGCTGCTAATAGTGTATGCATATGGTACAGGAACACCATAATAGCATAGACTGCACAGTATTTTGTATTCAAGATTTATAAAGTGAAAATCCACTTATTTAGTAGCATAATTAAAAGTTAACCTAAAACCATCTGGCTTTCCCCCCTTTCATCTCTTTTTTGGGCTATTTATTTCATATCTAAAGATAATTTGTAAACTAATTTTCCAATTGGATTCCTATGACAGCACATGCTAATGTTATTTCTTTGAAGCAGCTGCAACATTTTGAGGCAGCAGTATTTGAGGCAATACCATCAGTGTCATACATGTCTTGTTGATGATGTAATGTAATCCAAAAGGGGTATTTTAAACCTGTTAAGTAAGCAAGACTAAATCCTTTGATGAAAAAAGTAAATAACAGAGCCTGATAGAGCCTGATCCAAAGTATTTCCTCTGGATAACGCGATACCATACGACAGTTTTAGCACTCATTCAAAAAAATGACATAAATACTACACTATGACACACCTCACTGGTGAAATAATTAATGTCTTTAATTTAGATACTAATATTTTATGACCTAACCATAATGATCCATAATCCACCTTATTATGAATCATATCATTATTACATTCTCTACACTATGATATAATTCAAATGTGCTTAAGGGGTGATTATGATGTTTCAAACAAAACACATATTTCATCGTAAATATATTACTCATAAACACACTCGCACCTCTAGATCATTAGTTAAAAGGGTTGCAGTGCAAGATATACATAACTGTAAAGAGTGAAACTGTGCAGACTTGAACATTTCCACCTGTTGACACTTCCTGTGTGTTGTTATAACAACTGAACAGCTAATGTAAATAGGTGATTCATTCCCTGGCTTGGCAGCTACCACTTCCTCGTTCGTGTGTGATTTCTATCACACCGCCTGCAGCATGAATGCGCTCTGTGATCACCTGATCACCATCATATGAACGAAGGGGCGACCTTAGGGTTCATGTAAAGGTCACGGTACAGTGTCTGTGTTTAATGTCCACGATTATCTTGAGTTAACAAACAATCTCCCACACAAATATAAACTGCAAAGTCTTTTTTCCCACCCCCGAACTGACCTCAGCCAACTGCATGCAACTCCTGACCAGCTGGGCCAACTCCATTTGACTGTGCATCCTAATCAAACTGCCTACAGCGCCTCGAGTCCCCAGGAAAAAAAAACAAAAACTGGTGTCTATCAACTCGGCTAAACCACATCCCCCGAAGCAGCTTCACCGCTCTGCTGCCTGTCAATTCCACTAACACAAAGGCAGCCAATTGCTGTCTCCACAACCTGCAGCCTTTCAATTCCACTAACCCAGATATAGGATCACACGAAGGGAGGGGAGTGTAAGAGAAGCATCTCTCTCTCTCTCTGCCTTTCTCTCTTTCTCCCGCACAACCCATTGTTCCTGTTGGGCATGTAGCATAAGACGTGTGCTCGTTATTTTTCCTCTTCTTTCTTCATTTAGCATCAATGAGGAGGAGACAAAGGGCAGATGACTTTACCTTTTTTAAAGGGTTTTTCTGGGTAATTAATCCCTAATTTGGAAGCAGTTTACCAAGTTTACTCAACTGAGAAACATGACCTTTGTTCACTGGTTCTCAAAAATGTTACTGTGAGCACTAAAGAGGAATACAGGCCATGACAAGTTGTGCTCTCTTTACCACCTAAAATACCACAGGCACACAAGTTAGAGAATACACTGGTGTTGCTTGATGCAAAAATCCTACAAGCTGTGTCCGAAGGTGAATTACATATGATGCAGTCAAAAAATTACATAATATTGAAAATTAGAAAGCATTCACAGGCAAGGTTTCTTCTTAGCCAGACAGGATTTTAATTCTTTAATTACCAACTTACAGTGAAGCTGAGGAGTAGCATTGCATCTACTGAACCTGGGCGTGTATTTTCAGCCTATTGTGAATTCCCTGAGAACTTGGTTTAAATTTAAAATTTTCAAGTACTTCTCAATAGCATTAAATATTCATGACAACATAAGCAGCAATCAAAGGGGGAAAAAACATGGTGATTATTTATCAAGAGTTTCACACTCAAAAGCTAATCTGCTTCTTCCGGACTGTGAGGGTATGACTTGATCACATCTGATTGACACATTTGATTGGGGCACAGAAATTACGTGACATCCTCTTTTATCAAATGAGCCCCGCACACTTCAAACCAGTGAGGATAAACAAAAACAAAACAACAAAAATCACTCATGTGAAATAAATTAAGCTGAAAAAATTGTGCTCATGTAAGAAGCTGATTAAGAAAATATTTCAGGGCCTTTAAGAGATGAATCACATTAAACTAGACACAAAGGTTTAACAGGACCAGTTCTAAACCACAGCTAAGCTAGTCTAATGCTAACTGACAGAGCAACCGCCCATGTGAACCTATCATATTAATGAAAGGAGGAAATCTGCATGGCAGCAAATGTCACAAACATCAAACAGTGTTTATTGTTGAGTCTTAAACATGGAGCTAATTAGCTAGACTGCACAATAGTCTTGGCTTGTCATTAAATAAATAATTCTGGTGTCTCCACAAGCAAATGGGGCATCCTCCCATCTACTGTAGGCCCGGCGTATTAAGGGATTATCATGAAATGAATGAAACGTACAGCCAACTGTGCTACTGCACACAAAGGGGGAGCCAAGAAGTAGTTTAAATCTACTTTTAAAAAAGTGAAGTGTGTCCTGTGTTTCTGTAGGGATAGGGTCGGGATCATTCAATGTTGTTCAACTGATTCGCAGAGCAAGATCATGCTGAAATCAGCCCTGACACAGGCTCTCTGTCAGGATCTCTAAATATGACACAAACCCCATCTTCAGTGCAATTTTAAAAAAATAGGGGACAAATGTTAGGAAATCAAAAGTTTGGACATAAGTAGTTAAGATATACCTGTCAAGTATCTCGTTTTGGCCGGGAAAGTCCCATATTTTACCCTTCTTTCCCGCCGTCCTCCCGTATTTTAACCTGCGTTATTAAAAAATAATAGCAGCGTTTGACTTTGCGGCGCTGCGCAGCTCTGACTAACATAAGCATGCTGGTTTAAAATTGTGTCCAACTTTCGCAGGCGCTGCAAACCGTAACCATGTCACATGACATTAAAACCTCGCGGGAGCAAGGCGGCTGCAGGCGCTGAGTCCGGCGGCCGCAGTTGCTTTTCCCCGACTGCACAAACCACACTATTGCCCGGTCTCGCGGCATTATTCTTTGCAAATGCCGCGAGATCAGTCATTGATATCAGCTCACAGTAAGCTGCTGCAGGTAGAATGTGTCCGACTTTATGCGCCGTTTTTATACCCGGCCCCTGCAGTCACCTACAGCTCATGTTAGACTATCAAGTCGGCGAAAGTCAGCCGCCGTCATCTCGAACGCACCTAACAGATCTGTTTGCGCTCTACTCTCCTGTAAAATGAACCACTTTGGCCCAGCCCACAAATACACTCCTTCCAAAACAGTCTTAAAGAAGCAATCTCTGCAACAAATTTGTACAATAACTCACTAAAAGAGTAAAGAAAAGTTATGTGAAATTAAAAGAAAAATTTTAAAAGAAAAGCAATATGAAATGAAAAGAATGTGTGGAATGAAAATAAAATGTTGGCTAAATGTAAAGAAAAATAATGATAAATGAACAGAAAATACGCAAATAAGCATTTAAATAAATGCTCTTCATATATACCCTTTTGTGTTCATTTAGGCTATAACACCTGTCTTAAAATGTAAGGGATAGCCTACTGATTGGATGGGGTGGTGGGACTGCTCCGGTGGGCACCGGAAAATTTCCCTTATTTTCAAATCCAAAACTTGACAGGTCTGAGTTAAGACCTTGGCTGTGTCTAACACCTAACTAATTCATTTTGACCCTCCATGATTTTTCTAAATTCTCATTATGAAATTTGTGCCCTAAAAACTTCCCACAAACGACAAATGTACTGCCTATGGCATGGCCACTATTTTCTACACTTACAATCCCACATTGCAATCCGTTGCATTTTATAGATAGCAAAAATGGCAATTATAACTGGGTGTGGTATAATTAATAAAGGGAAGTTGGAAACAGGAGTGAGGGCCTAGCTATAGTTGAAACCAAGCACAGTTTTTAACTACCTTGTCTCATTTTATTTCATGTCATGTAAGATTCCATCACTAGCCTATTATAATTTAAAATACTTGTATATATATTCTGGAGGTGCATCATGAAGTGGGCAACAACTTTCACTTAATTGTGCAACCCTGTGTTGTACTGATAGACTGAATAATTGGTTGACTGATATCTGGCATTTTGGGATAATCGGCATCAGCCAAGGCCTGCTCTCATGAGGCGGATAAAGAAAAAATGCAGGCAACGTTGTCTGTTTGTCTGCTGTAAAAAAAATGTTGGCGTTGCCCCTTGTGAGTTTTGGGAATGTGGTGAAAAAGTTATTTTCGAGCCCTAAACTTCCTCAGTCACCATCGTCTTTTCTAAATACTGCAGAGAATAATGCAGTTGAATGTCGTCACTTCTGACAAACTGTACCACACTCTTCCTTAAACACCAGTCACATTCTGAAATCTACAGCATAACCCGATGTATTTTTCGATTTCATTCATTAGTGAAAATTCCATCTGAAACAACACATTACTGGCTAAGACAACCATGTATATTAGACTGTACTCTGCATGGAAGAGTGGAATTTTACACAACTATTCTTTGTTTCTGCGTATCTGGATGATATATTGTCATCAGTCGTCCTGCTCTCTAAATATCAGCATCAGCCATTGAAAATCCCATTTCAGTCAACCACTACTGTGTTGTAAAATTACAAATAATAACCCTGAACCTTGACTGAGCGTCAAGGGTGTGGTTTCAGAATCAGCTCTTAACTCTTAGTAAAAGAAAGCAAAGTAAAAGTAAAGCAAGCTAAAACCACAGAGGGACCAGCTTCAGTTCCTGTAAAAAACCTGGTACTCCAGATGGCTATGTACAATCAGTAACTGTCCTATGGGGAAACTTCTGAACAACAATGCTAATCTGACAGACAATGTCAACAAGTGCAGCACTCAAAAACAAATAGAAGAAAAACTGAACAATCAAATGTTTCAGAGGGCAACAAGTCAAACTCAAACTGAAGAGACACACTTATTCACCTTTTAACAGTTTCCCCCTCTTATTGCAGCTTCCACCTGCTCTGCCACCCTTTCTGGGCTGCTACCCAGGCAGCCGTCAGTGTCCACCTGATCATCTAGTATCCGGGCAGCTCTTAAGATTACACGGTCCTTTGGCCTGCTGTGGACCTACTTCCTGGTGCAGCTGCCACCTGCCCAGTTGCATGGTGTTTTGCATCAATCTCACTGTGGCTGGAGCCAAGTGGCCAGTCCAGTGTGGGCTCATATAGACATGCCTGAGTGTCTGCATGTGTGCCTCTGTCCGTAAACATTCATTTATATGTAATATGCTGCTGCTGCTGCTGCTGCAGAGACATGGCACAGACAGGCCGTCACTCAAATAAAGATGGACGTGCAGAGAAATAGGAATAGACATCCAGCAATCACACATAAGCATGCGCTTTCACAGTCAATCCAAGGAGAGATGGCCACAGAGACACCAAATAAACCTAAATCATAACTGTCCAAACTGTCATGGCGCATAACCCCCCTGCCTCCCTGTTAATTCTTATTCCTTCCTCCTTTCTTGAGAGGTGAAGCAAGGAAGTGATTGAACTGACCCCAAGTCTTTGACAGTCCTGTTAAATGTCACTGCTTGCGTATGTGGCTTTCAAACTATTATTGGTTTAGTGTTCAGCACCTAACCTGCCCTGAACTGGTCCTCCTGCAATGTAGTGTTGACGTCTGAAAGATCCAGACTGAAAGACTAGACTTTGTTAGTTCAGCTGGTCTTCAGTGCAGACTTAGAATGTGTAAAATCAAAGCTAAGTCTAGTAACTGGCCACCTAGCAGCCCACTCCACATCAATCTGTGGTTAGAATCTCTTTTGTCATGATATGAGTTCCAGACACGCGATGAGAAAAACACCTGGGCTGATTTTGGGTCACGCAGTGTATTTTCAGACATAATAAATAAGCGTGCACGAGTGTTTCCACTGGTCTCTCAGGGACTAATCAGTGAGATTCTTACTGTCTGTCTGCTGTCGACACCATGTGAAGAGAGAAAGGAGAGGATTGGGGCGGGGAGACCTGGCTGGGTGCGTTAGCAGCGAGTGGAGACGAGATGAGGACAAAACCATGTTCCAGCCATGTTAGGCCAAGTGAAGACGGCGAGAACAAAAAGCCTTGTTCAAAGTGATTAGCCATGCCTCAGTCACAGCACTTTGAAGACAGACTGAAAGCTCTCAGGGTAGAAAATACCATTTTGAACAAATCTACATTTCCATTCCGCCCCAGCGGCTTGGAGTCATCCAATTCACACCCGGAGAAATTGCATGGACTAGGGAAATGTTTAAGAGCCTCACTGTACAGAAAATGTACGTACTTGTTAATGTAAACCAAATATCATTGATACTAAGGTGATAATGTGTGTATAATACTCACAAAATATGATCACCAAAATTTCAATCCATATTTCATTGCTGTGCTGAGAGTAAAAATAAAATAACTGAGTGGGTTCGCTACAGTGAGAGCTGGAGAGTGAAAGAGACAAAGTTCATAGGGAGTGGCACTGTCTATTGGACCTTAGCCAACCTGTAGGGGACAGTGTTTGAGGTGGGAAGTCCTGGGGGGAACAGAGAGAGGGAAGGCTGCCAAGACTCGCTGTTAGAAAGCTAATTAAACTATTGGCCCATTGTGAGGGAGGTGAGGGTGGAAGAATGGGCTCAAGCTCGCCCCAGGAAGCACCTCTGTAACTTCAGAGCAGCCAGGCTCACTGGGGCAAATTTTCCACTGAGTCATGCAAACAGGCCAGCGGTGGCCTTTCGATCATTTGGCTCTGTCTCTCTGCTGATCACCGTTTTCTTTCTCTCTCTCTCTCCATCCCCCTACAGTTCAGAATTAGCTTTCGCCAAGAAAAAAGCATTTCCAAGAATCCCTCTGCCGCTTCAATCGCCATGCCCTGTGTGAGCTGTGATGAGCTCCTCATGTGTGCGGAAGACCTTAAAAAGGAAAATACAATGCACCACCACATAATAAATTCTGCACGAAAATCGGTTGCAATGCTTTCAGTGCAACCAGCAGTGCTGTCTGTTGGCATCTGTGTTTTTATACTCTGGTTTATTGGGACTATGAAAGTGGGAGCACTACCGACGCTGAATGACAGCAGCAGCTGTCCTGCTTTGAAGAAATGACACAAGAGGCTGGAGAATTATTTGATGACTTGGTCGCTTCTTTTATTTATTTTGTGAAATATTATTGAAATATATGTACTAGGCACTGAAATACTGTTATTCCCAAACTTTAAACAGCCACAACTGTCAAGAGAAAATTCTACAGGTAGGGGCTCAGCACATTTGTCAGACCTTTCTGCACAACATCAAATTCAACATGAAAATGCTTCAAGAATACAAAGAAAGGTCCCTTTGGGACCTGCAAAGCATTAGTCTCTTTACACTCCATTTCTTTGAGAAATCCTGTAATTCTGCTGCTGAAGACAACTTAGTAGATCCAAGAAATATTCTAAGAAATCTGCAGAATAGGGACATTCTGCTGGCAGATGTAAAGGGCCGCTGCTGGAAGATGGTGAGCAAGGGGTTCATTTGTTATATATGGCTGCTGGCCAGAAGAATAAGGGCCGTGCACACTAATGTGGACTCTGACTGCACATCCAAATTCCTCAAAACATTTTTCTTCTTTAACTGACTGTTACTGTTAAAGCTGTCTAAAATGGTCTCTGACTTCTGAATGAAAAGGAAAAACCTTACTTGCAATTTATTACTGACTATTATTTACTGTGTCTTTTATTATGTCTTTTTTTACTTCAATGCACATGCCAAACAATGCATTTTTATATTTTTCAAACACTGTATCTAAAATTACCTGAATAGTTCTCTTCATGGTAAAACATGAACCTGAAACCATGTACATGTTCAATGATGTGTATTAGTAATGCAGCAACAAACATTTCTCAGCTATTTCATGCCTGTGGTAAACTCTCTGATCAGCTGTGTGGATGCAGGGTGTAACCCTGAACATTAACAAAACCAACATAACAGCATGCAGAGAACTTCACAAATATCTGCGCCCTGCTGTGCCTCGGTTGTGATTCTGCCCCACTTGGTCAGCCTTGCTGATGGGAGACCCTACAGGCTACTTCCATCTCTTCCTCACATATTCAGACACTGTTGTGGGGCCAATGCAGAGGGAACTAGAGGTTACACAGCCACTCACTGAGAAATGAGAGGAGAGATTGGAGATGTTGTTTAACTGAGATTTCTACTTAACGTGCCATGATAAAAGGACCAGCTTAAGCTTATGAGACATGTCTTTACTTACCAATTTATTTGTATGTATCTATTTTTCATTTTACAGCTTTAATTCATCTGAGATGACCCAGTTCTCCAAGCACTCAGTATCTCAGTATTCTCTTTTGAGCATCGACAACCATAGACATCAAACACCAAATGAAATGCCCACAATCAAATATGTAGCATATCGAATCATCCAAATCAGATAAATAAGACTGGTATGCTGTTTATCTTCTAAATCCAATCATGTTAAATTACACTTGTTTTACATCTACAACATTAACTTTTTTTTTTTTTTTTTTACAAATCATGTAAAAAAGAACAAAATTCTTAATTTTTGTTCACGTAATAACAGACTAGCAACTGAGCAAAATGTCATTTTCATGTTGTTCCCAGAATGTTCGTTTTGGTGGGTAAAGATGAATCTGAACTCCCTTTGCCACACCTCTGCTTAAAAAAAGGATCATCTTCCACAGGCCATAAATGCACCTCAAATACATTTTCATGGTGGCACGTTGTGAAAGGTTTTAGCTGCTTTCAAAGACCAATGCGATTTAGTAAAAGGTCAGAAAATAATCCAATCCTTTCATGAGGTGTCTACTTGCAGCTTTTTTACCCTTTTATAAGTGCTGCACTTTTGTGTAATAATATCTTCCATGAAGGTGCAAACTCTTTAAAGGTCTTGATGGGGAAAATGGATTGTCAAGAGCAAGGTAACATTGTCACTCTGTAATCCTGTATATGGTGTGAAAGTTTTTAATTTGCATTTAAATATTAGTCATGCAATTTATGTACAACTCTGCACAGTAAAAATTATTTTAGAGATGACTTTTCGAGAAATAAAGCTACATACTGGCACCATATTAGGAGCCATTTCCCTACCAAAGTTTCTTCACCAAAGTTGGCAAAAAACATTGTTGTCCGTTGTAAACTTTGTGCAACCAGCAAAAACTTTCAACCGCGAACAATTCTGTCTGATTTATTAAAGCATCTGCTAAAGCAGCACAGCAATGTAAAACTTGTACAAAGAAACTGCGGCCGCTACTGTCGGTGATGCATGCACTTGTCGGGAGAGAGAGGTATTAAGCAACATTTTACCAAGCAACATTTGGTTTTGTAAAAGCACTGAATACTGCTTTTATAAATGCATGTGCAGAAAAACAGTAGTTCTAAAGTCTGGATTTACTTGCTTTATTTTTTTATTTCAGCCAGTGGCGTTAAGAAATGTTTTGTACATGTTTTGTAAAAACCATACTCCTTGTTGCTGTTATGAATATGATATTGGTTAAAAAGTCGGTAGAGACTGCTTTGTTTGAGGGGAGTGGGGGTGGTGGTGGTGGGGTTAGTGAAGGTATGGTAATATAGTCACTTAATGAGTAACGTAACTAGTAATTTTTATAACCAAGTAATAAGTAAGTAAGTAATATTATTACTTTTTAAGGATTAATGAGTAACTAGTAACTTATAACAATTTCTGAGTAACTTCCCCAACTCTGATCTTCACATAACAGTGACGTAATTCACAACATCATTACACAGTGAAATGAGTTAGTAATGAATAGGTTTTACCTAAGTATTAATCAGGGATCATGTCAGGGTTGTGTGAGGAGGTGTAGGTTGGTGGACCCAAACGCAGGACATGGAATGGAGCAGGTACAGTTCAAACGGTTTATTAAGCAAAACAAAAGGCAAGCACACTTACTGAGTGGCTGAGAAGCTCCCAGAGAATAATTGTCCAACAAAACAGAAAATCCAAACGGGCAAATCCAGAGACCAGACGAGACAGGTACAAAGCACATGACAGAGCGTAACACGCAACAATGACCGAACAAAGACTGAGGGAAACACCAAACATTTAACACTAGGGACTAACGAGAAGGGTGGGAGCACACAGGTGACAGACATGAGACTAACGAGACACAATCAGGCAGGGAGAGAGCAAGGGAAAAGAGAGAGACAGCCAGAACACAAGTTACAGACATTAAACAGACCAACTAGCACAAGACAGAACCCCAAAACTCAACAGACCAGAATAAGGAATACAAGAACCCCAACTAAGTACAAGTAACTAAAACCCAGACTCCCCAACAAGACACACAGACAGGATCGTGACAGTACCCCCCCCTCAAAAGGACGGCCCCCGACGTCCCAAAATGAAACACCACAAAAAACAAACAAGCCAAGCCGGCCCAGGGTGGGTGGAGGGAGGTCAGGAGGAGGGCCAGAAAAACAAAAACACAGTCCAGGGGGCAGAACAGTTCGGGAGGTCGCCCCGGAGGACGACCCAACAGGCCAGGCAGAACAGGGGGGCCACAGAGTTCGGGAGGCCCACCCAGAGAGAGAGCCTCAGGCGGGCGACCTGAGAACAGGGCAGGGCTGCCTGACGGGGAAGCTGGAGGCCGGCGGCTAAGGCGGGACCTCTCCGGAGGCCGAGCAGGAGGCCGGCGGCGAAGGCGGGACCTCTCCGGAGGCCGAGCAGGAGGCCGGCGGCGAAGGCGGGACCTCTCCGGAGGCCGAGCAGGAGGCCGGCGGCGAAGGCGGAGACCTCACCAGAGGTTGAGGTCTCTCTGGAGGCCGGACAGAGCTGAAGGCCGGTGCCACCGGCGGAGCTGGTGCCGGTCGGACCACCGACGGAGCACGAGGAACAGGAGGAGTCGGCTGGGCCACCGGCGGAGCACGAGGAACTGGAGGAGTCGGCTGGGCCACCGGCGGAGCACGAGGAACTGGAGGAGTCGGCTGGGCCACCGGCGGAGCACGAGGAACTGGAGGAGTCGGCTGGGCCACCGGCGGAGCACGAGGAACTGGAGGAGTCGGCTGGGCCACCGGCGGAGCAGGTGCCGGTCGGACCACCGACGGAGCACGAGGAGTCGGCTGGGCCACCGGCGGAGCTGGTACCGGTCGGACCACCGACGAGGAACGAGGTGCAGGAGTCGGCTGGACCACCGGCGAGACTGGTACCGGTCGGACCACCGACGAGGAATCAGGAGTCGGCTGGACCACCGGCGAAACTGGTACCGGTCGGACCACCGACGAGTGAACGAGTGCAGGAGTCGGCTGGACCACCGGGCGAGACTGGTACCGGTCGGACCACCGACGAGGAACGAGGTGCAGGAGTCGGCTGGACCACCGGGCGAGACTGGTACCGGTCGGACCACCGACGAGGAACGAGGTGCAGGAGTCGGCTGGACCACCGGCGAGACTGGTACCGGTCGGACCACCGACGAGGAACGAGGTGCAGGAGTCGGCTGGACCACCGGCGAGACTGGTACCGGTCGGACCACCGACGAGGAACGAGGTGCAGGAGTCGGCTGGACCACCGGCGAGACTGGTACCGGTCGGACCACCAACTGGGAACGAGGAACAGGAGTCAGCTGGACCTCTGGCGGGCTGCTAGCAGCGCTAGCAGGCCCGGGATCAGGCAGGTGAGCAGGCAGGAGGCTAGCTGCGCTAGCTGGCCGGTAATCAGGCAGGTGGACAGGCAGGAGGCTAGCTGGCTGAAAGCTAGCTGGTTGGCTGACTGATTGGGTGACTGATTGGGGACTGGCAGATCTTGGGCTCTCTGGCTCTAATGGCAAGTCCAACAAAAATGAGACCAGAGAGCTTGATGTCCAGGAGTCCCCAACCAGCCTGGATGCTGGAGCCAACACAGTGTGAGCAGTCCCAGGAACAGCTGGGCGGCTAGCAGGCCGGGTGCTAGCAGACCTGGGAACAGATGGCCTGAAGCTAGCAGCGCTAGCCGGGCAGGACAGGAGGATGCCACCCAACTGGCAGCTAGCAGGCCGGTGACCCGGCTTGTGGAGGCTAGCTGACTGGGGGTTTACAGGCTGGAGCTCAGCGCTTGCAGGCCGGGGTTCGGGCGGCCTGGTGCTAGCCGGTGACCTGTTAGCTGGCACCGAGCTAACAGGCTGAGCGCTGGCATGCTGGGGGGTTGTAGAGCAGACCTTCGACACAGTCTCCAAAGCAAAAGTCTTTCTCCATCTTGAGGAGGCAACGAGCACAGCCATTTCCGGGTCTTTAATCCACATGGAAGACAGCAGTTGAAAAAACTGAGCCTCCTCATCTGCCAGCACCTCTTTGGGCACCCCCAAAGCCTCCCAGGTGCTGGGCAGTTTGATAATGTCCGCTGGGTCCAAATGTGTTTCGGTCATTCTGTCAGGGTTGTGTGAGGAGGTGTAGGTTGGTGGACCCAAACGCAGGACATGGAATGGAGCAGGTACAGTTCAAACGGTTTATTAAGCAAAACAAAAGGCAAGCACACTTACTGAGTGGCTGAGAAGCTCCCAGAGAATAATTGTCCAACAAAACAGAAAATCCAAACGGGCAAATCCAGAGACCAGACGAGACAGGTACAAAGCACATGACAGAGCGTAACACGCAACAATGACCGAACAAAGACTGAGGGAAACACCAAACATTTAACACCAGGGACTAACGAGAAGGGTGGGAGCACACAGGTGACAGACATGAGACTAACGAGACACAATCAGGCAGGGAGAGAGCAAGGGAAAAGAGAGAGACAGCCAGAACACAAGTTACAGACATTAAACAGACCAACTAGCACAAGACAGAACCCCAAAACTCAACAGACCAGAATAAGGAATACAAGAACCCCAACTAAGTACAAGTAACTAAAACCCAGACTCCCCAACAAGACACACAGACAGGATCGTGACAGATCATTGATAAACGCTGGAATCATTCATTCATATTTTATGCCCTGTGTGCACGTCTATATCCTCTATTGTTCCGAATGGTGTGTGTGTGTGTGTGTGTGTGTGTGTGTGTGTGTGTGTGTGTGTGTGTGTGTGTGTGTGTGTGTGTGTGTGTGTGTGTGTGTGTGTGTGTGTGTGTGTGGTCTGGGAAGATAATTGGCTGACATCATTGGCACATCAATACACATCATTCAGCCATCAAACTGCAAATTCATCCAGCTGAAAGTTGAAAAAGCAACAACCAAAGTTCGACCAGAATCTGCTAAATATCTTCATGGTCTAATTATTAGAACCAACACTGACAGAAGAAAGTCCAATAACTTCCCAAAGGGTTATCTCTCAAGGTTAATTGCTCTAGGAACTCTGGGAGCATGTCTTGTAGAGTATACGCCATAACATCAAATTAATTTGCTTCAACATATATACGAGGCTTGAGGATGAACTTTCAGATGAACCCTGGCCTGATAGCTGAAGATTTAAAAGGACTAAAAGCATATCACTAAAAATATCTTCACTGTGATAGTTATAAAAACAAAAGGACTTCTTGTCAGAATGTCTATAACAAGCCATTTTGAGGAGACAATTGTTAAACTGGTGAACATTAGCACCAATTGGATCTCTCCAGCTGCCACTGGAACAATGTGCTCCTCCATTTTATTAGCACATGCACGCAGTAAGATGCAGACTGATAGGATCCCAATGTGATGTCTTGAGACTGAGATGTTTCCATCATGATGTCCTCTGACAACATAATTATGCACTGTATCTCACTTCGCACGGCTTGCCAAACCACATCAGCTGTAGCTCAGAGTCCAGCATCCCAGAAGCAGCAATGGAGCTGAAGGAGGGAGCAGAGGGACAAGGGGAGGGTGGGGGGATGAAGCTCGGAGCCTGAAGCTAAGCAAATGGTATGCAAAGGCAGTAGATTGGAGACCAGACGCAGAGGGGGCTGAATAGGGATGTTGGAGGAGCGCCAGTGGTCTTTCACTTTGCATCAGCGTCAGATTAAGGGCACTGGCAAGAAGAGCAGGAGCTAAGGCACTGAGGGGCAAGGGTGGCAAAAGAGTGCGAGGAACAAGAGAAGAGAGTGTTAATCCTGAAGCTAGCGCTGCCACTGCACATAACTGGAAGCCCATTTTAGGGAATGGAAACATGATGAAAGATGATGACGGGAAATCTGCCTCCACAAGAGAGGATTAGGCCTGTACCGAAAACCACAATAAAATAGTGACATCATTTTTTCAGTGACAAACAGTATTAAAGCAGAGGCCGAATACCCAGCAATACATGACCAGAAATCCATGTGCCTTAAACATATCAAGAATATGAGTGAATAACTGGAGGCTTGAGTTGTGCTTTGCAATTAGTGCCAAGTGGTCTATTCTAGTTTGAGATGTTTTCTGGATGTTTTCAGCTAGTTGCATAGTGTCCAAATGTCCACTGTAAAGAGAACAATAAATTACTGAAGCTGCAGCACATTAGCAGTCACTATAACATAGAGATATACATACCTTTAGAAAATATTCTCAACCATCCAAGTCATCCAAATGAAAGTGTGACTATGTAAACAAATCCTCTTAGAAAATAAAAGTTGAATTCATATGCTATAAAACACACCTATACCCTATTACAGTGTTCGTGATTCCCCCAGATGTGCCACAGCATTTTTCCAAAGCATCCCAGTAGCTCTCTGCTCTGCTCCAAGGAGAACACGTAGCTAATCTATTTTTGACAGAAGCTGCATCAAGCTACACAGAGAAGATCAAACCGGGCACACAGAAACGGCATAAAGTATCAGGTCGATGTTCAAAATAAAACACCCTGTTTAAACTCCCAATCACATATCAACAATAAACACAATTGAAACAGCAAAAAAAGAAGCCATTTAACTACACTGCCTACCTACCCATGGTACAGTACCAGTCAAAAGTTTAGATGCACTCTCTCATTCAAGTGAATTGGAAGGTATGTCCAAATTTTTGACTGTACTGTAGAAGCACGGAAATCAAGAAAAGTTAATTCCTTAAAGTCAACTAAATTGGGCAGGCATAACACTCCCAACGAGGTATGAAGCAATTTGAGGACGGAACAAAACCACGTCGCAGAAGCGATGTCATAGAGCCATGCCTGGCGGAATCAAGGAGTTACCCAGTTCTATACACTCAGTGGCTTTGCTGCTAGAGCCTTGCATATGTGCCCCAAGGTTTCCTGCACAGTCCGGACTCAAACTTGCGACCCCCGGTACGGGAGTGGACGTGCTAACAAGGAGGCTAAAACTTATGGGCGCTACCGTCAGTCATTAGCGCGTCTCTTAAGGCGTCAGGGAGTGAAGTTTACTTACTGCACAGCCTAGCTCGCTACTGTTGCACTCCCACCCTAAACCTCACTCTCATCCGGGTTACGGCACCAATGTATCCGACTCGAACTTGCGACCTCGGGTTTGCGAGGCAGTAAGATTTTGTTGTGTAAGTGACATTACAAATTCAATTCGCTTACTTCATGGCTTTTCTCTACTTGCACTATTGTTTTAAAATGACACAGGAACAAGGGAAATGTAATTATCCTGCCATTGCCACTGGCCACAGAACATTACTTTAAGGCACAAAAACTATTTGGTAAGGGTTAGGGAAAAATCATGGTTTAAAATCACTACTTCACTAATGTTAGGGCACCTTTATCATCATGACCAAAGTAATAAGTGCTCAGGTTGTGAATATTGGTTATAAAAAAATCAACCTTGACTGTTAGTAGTAATGTGGTTAAGTCCAACATTTTTTCCATTTTGTCCAGTCCATCCAAACTGACCTCCTCCTTTTGTGAACTTGGTGACTCTATAATGACATCATGCTCTTTCCTCTAGATGAAGAGTCAAATTTCCTACGACGGCACACGTTTGAATGTAAACATATGTCGTTACTGTCTCAGAATAGAACAGCAATATAATCAGAGTTTTTGAAGGTTCAAATGAAGGAACACGGATCAAGGCTGTGTAATAACACTTAGAAAAATCTGTCATATTAGTTTAGTTCAAAGTTTTGGGAATACTACAAATCTCAGACATGAACAGTCAAAATGCAACCGTATGCCCTGCAGCCACCTGCAAGACAGTCAAATATTTCACTGTTCACAAATGCATGTAATCATGTTATTTCATGCTTCATTTTGTCAAGAAAATTGATGAAACCCTATTTCAGAAAGACAATTCCATGAAACTTAAAAGTCTTCACTGAATGCCTGACTATTGGGTAGGTAATATCCACATATAAGAGTGTGATAGTATAGAGGATGGGACACTCTCCCCTGGATAATCAGGTGCCTCCCACTGTATTAAACTATTTCTCTTCAGTTGTATTCCTCTGGATTTTATGACACTTTGCCATAAAGAAAAAAAAAATGAAATACAGACAAGAACAAGTAGACTCTACAAAGCCAAATGAAACATATGCCCATCTTGAAAAATTTACTCTTCCTACTTTATCCCTGTACTTCCCAGAAGAGACAGCTGGATTTTGCCACACCACAGAGAAAATTATCCCCCCTGATCCATTTGGCCACTTCTCTGTAGTCATTTTGGTGGAAGTACAGGTGGCCCATCAGTCCTGCCGCAGTCAATAGGGGACGCTAGGTAAAAGGGGTGGGGGCTCAAAAGTGGCTCCTTAAATCTCCACCTCCATTAATCACACTTTGCATGCCCGCGGCCCACCGAGCAGAGTGACAGTGACAGCACTGAGAATGATTAATACTTAATGCAGCGTTTAAGAGAATGATTTATGCCATCTGTTAGTGGGTGACATGCTGCAGAAGTTGGCTTCACCACTCACACACACTTGTCAGCAAGGATTAGGAGAATGATACATAACTTAATCTCAGGAGCAGCAGGTCACCTCCAAAATTAGGCTGAGTTTAGACCATGAACACAAGGGGGTGTGAGGGGAGGATATGTGCATAACCTCTGCATCAAATTAATTGGAACTGGCCAGGAATCCATCCATTTTCTGCCACTTATCCAGTTGGTACTGTATTGGGGGTATGGTTGTCCACATCCTCTATCTCTTCGTGGGGGATCCTGAGGTGTTTCCAAAAGCAGGGTCTAACCCAGGGTCCTAAGACATACAGCATGTGTCCCGAAAGCATCAGTATCCCATCATCAGATGCCTAAACCATGCCAACCACCTCTGACACATTTAAGTGAGATCTATCTCTATTTTTATCTCTAAGGAAACAAATCTCAGTCATTTATACTCCTGATCTTGACGAAAAAGGTTAACAGAAGTCATGCCACACATACCCTCTAGTGGGTTTTGATAGTTTAGCATCTGGTTTCACCTGTTGAAAACACACAACACTCAATGAATTCAACATTCTTGGCAAGGTCACGCTTTAATTGTAGTACTTATAGAATCTGTTAATCAGAAGGTTTGCAGTGGAGATGGCTTTGCTAGATGTGTGGATTAGTGAAAAGAAAACTACTGACTCATAGTTCCGTAAAGTTTACTATCTCTACTATACAAATCTAGGAGCACACACGGGCGCCACAACTGACCAATTAACATTCCATGTTGTATCCCAAAGTTCATGACCAGATAGCTGAAGTTTGGAACATAGATCGACTGGTAAATTAAGAGCTTTGCCTTCAGGCTCAGCTTTTTCTTCACCACAACAATCTGGTACAAGTCCAACATTGCTGCACATGCTGGACCAATACATCTCAAAACCATCAGAGGTTTATTTTATATTTCAGTGGAGATCCCAAAAATTCAAAGATACCCGATATGTTAAGCTGAATTTGAGTTTTGGGTTTGAATATTTCATTGAATGTAAATATTACTCAGCTTCGATTCCCAAATTAAAGCTACTAAAGTGGAAATAAAAGGTCATTATTTAAAAGGTTAAATGCTCTAAACTCTATTGCACTGTTACAAACAAGTATGATTTAATCTCAAGACTTGATTGCAAATGAGCAGCGTTATCTTTCCCTGCCTTCCCTCACTCCCTTCCCTCTGTAATATTTACATATTCAAACAAACTGTCAAAGCTCCAAAACAAACAATTTGTTATCCACCAGAGTTTGCATGGTTAAAAATACTCTGCATCAAATCTGCATAAAAAGTATCAGTCTTTCGTCTGAGATTACTGGCTTTCCCTCCTCTACTTCTCTGTTCTTCAGAGAGCTATCAGATGACAAGGTGAACACAAGGGTAATCAGTTTGGTCACTGCTTTGAATCTTTCTATTCTGGAAAGGTTGTTTCCTGTTTGATGTTCCTGCTGAGAGTTAATCGACAAAATCAGTCCTTCAGCAACACTCCGATCTTTACGTCACCCAATAAACAGCCTGCCCAAAGCTTCACTTCAGATTAACATTAACACTGTGCTTTCATACAAGAAAATCAGCCACTGTTTCATAATCAAGATCAAAAAGAACACCCATTACTGTATTCAAAATGCAGAGAATATGTGTCCTTGGGTATCACCATTCAACCAGAACCCTTTAGGGACCAGAGATGCGATGTTTGTCAGTTACGGGCGAGCACAGGCTTGCAGCAGAGCGGTTCAACTGCAATTGTGTCCAACAGCGTAGGAGTGAAATTTGGAGGAGAAAAGCTTGATGCTTAAAACGCACAAAACAATCCAACATGAAGCAAAAAAGGATCCAAGAAAATTTCCATAACTTTTTACATGTTTATTTTTCATCCAGGGTGGTTGCTTTTACAACACTGCAGCAAATTACTACATACAAAATGCAAATTGAGGTGTTTAATAAGCCAAAAAACAGTCTGTGACTTGTTGGAACAAGATACTTTATCCAATTAATTTAGGGAGTCTTGAAATTGCTACCCTCTGCACTTTAGGTCGTTAGCCAGAATGTGGAGCTGTCTGAATTTAAATATACTACAACTATTTATACGTGTAAAAGACTTATTTTCCCTTGACCTATTTCACTTTGCCTTTGGTTGCACCTTTACTCTTGCCAGTGCGAGTACCTGCCTGTCTACAAATAGAAGTGAACATGAAAGAAATATAACAAGGTACTTAAAGCTGCAAGTCAGATGAGATTTTTATAAGTAAACTGCACCACATGAATGAACAGCAGCACTCATTTCATACACAAGAGGAACAATAGTAACCTCAGATGTCTCATTTTTCTCACAAGCAAAAGTCATGTCTCATTAGCGTCCAATCACATGCTAAAGTTTTTGCTTTTTGCTAGCTAAAGGAGTATATTGAGACATCATGAAGGTGTCGGCAGACAGCAGCTACACCACCTTTGGCGTATGTGACATGTCTTCCTATATGAACTCTAATGATGTGAGTGCTGTGAAACGACTGGGCACAGCAGTCTGAGGCAAGCTCACTCATACACACTGATGATTGATTGATTGATACACAGTGGTAAATCAAAGAGTGGGGTGCCTTTTCAATCACAGACAAAGTCTTTGAACATAAATAACCGCTACCATCTTGCCTGTGGCAGTTTCAGCTCACTATAAACACAGGCACTTGGCAGTCTGTTTGAAAGGGAGACAGAATTCTTCACAAATGTAAATTTATGTACACCCATTTGACACTTTGCACTCTTGATTGGTTTGTATTTTGCCTCCTTTCTCCTTCCTTCCCATTTTCAGAGATGATGATGGGCAATGAAGGAGACTATTGGGTGGAAGAGGGTCTTGAAAGCGCCACCAATCCTGACTAGTACGCTGCCAGTCACAGATAGCCAGCAAGTAATTCCTGTGTGCTGTTGACAACAAAGAGCCACTGCAGCCATTCACCTGAGACCTGCGCCCATCATAGGCCTGCAGAGGTACAGTAATAACAACTCTGCTAACTGCACAGTTAAGAGGGAGCTTTCTCCGGAGGCAATTAGTGCTGAAGAGCTTGTCTGTTCTTTTCTTGTCTGTAATTTTAAAAATAGCTATCAAAATTACAGAGCCCTGGAGAAATAACTGCAGAACTCAACAGCGATTTTGAATATAATAACAGCCACATTTACAGCATTATTTCTGATATTTGTCCCTGCATTAAGCTCTGTTCTACTTTGAGAGAGGCATTCATGCGCAGCATCTTGAGAGCAATATCTCATCATTTAAGAAAATGACAGTCTGCCAATTTGGCCATTAATGGACCCATCAGTTCTGAAAACAAAGCCAAAAAAATTACTTCCAAACAGTTCCAATAACTCAGGGGATGGTTTTATATATATATTTTGACAATGCTTTTCAGGATGTTTGCCAGTCCTCTGAGCATGAAAGAGAAAATGAATCTGAAGAGCTATCACTTTTGGGCATCCTTTAAGAGAAGGAATTCAAGCACAACTTGCACAGAAAAACATCCATAGATAAAAAAAAATAATAATAAACACACTTAATGCTTAGTGTTGTATATTTACAAGGTTATTTAGCATTAAGATGCTTGGCACTGATGCCTTTCAAGTGTCTGAGAGAGAATCTCAGATTTGACTACCAACTGGAGTCAGGGACAGATAGCATGATGATTTATATGTGGGAGTAACACCTCTACTTACTGCTGATGAGAACTGAAATACACATAAATAATTAATGGGCAGCAGTATTGTACAATTAATTCAATTAAACTAAATGAATCTGTTACCATGTCAGAAAAAGGTCCAGATCCACTCAAAATGTTATGTATGACTATTTGCATATTTCTCAGCTTTCCATAAAACTGATTCACTGTTTGCATTGACTCGGTTATCACTTCATTGCCTTAAACTGGGTCATCATATCTCCAGGCACAATTACAGCCAAAATCTCAGCGAGACAAATCTGCTGTCAGTCTCTGTGCTACTTTTATGTATGAACAGCGAGCTGTCTGCGGGATGGGCGAAGATAAAAAAAAAAAACTGAGAGAGGGTGGAGAGGAAGCGTTATGGATCATGCAGCAGGCCTAACAGGTCGATGGGAGACAAACGTATGTCTAATAAGCCAATGATGAAGCTAGACTGGTCCCTCTTGTGGGGGCCAGGCCTGCTTCTAACAAATGTGTTATTGACTTCACACAAGCAGCCAGTCATAGAAACACACTCTGTATCTGAGAGGGAAGACGAGTGTGAGAGATGAGACATGAGAGACTGCTGCAGTGGGTAATGTATTGATCACACAATCCTGTTTATACCCTCCAGCTAATGACGAGCAGGAAATAATTGACACGCAACAGCGTGACAGCTTGAGCATTGGAGGAATCAATTCAACCTTCATACTATATGGACATGTTTCAGTATTTGTATGAGGGAAATTCCTAATAACCAAAAATGCAATTAGAAATGGTCAACTGTTTTACAAAATGGAAAATCAATTGTCATTAGAGGCTACTTGAGCCACTCTTTTATCTGCTTGCATTTGCTGATGTTGCTACTATTAAACGGCCAATACACTGAAGAAGGGCTGCAAATCATGACTATTTTGAACATCAATTAATAATTGCCACTTCCTAGTGGCCAAGGTCATGTCTTCAAATGTCTTGTTCTGTCCAACCAACAATTCAAAGCCAAAAAGCTATTCTATTTACAATAATGCAACACATGGAACTGCATCAAATCCTTACATTTGAGAAGCTGGAATCAACAAATATTTCTAATTTTGGGTGAAAAAAATTACATTACAACTATAAAAAATAATAGTTAATTTTCTACACATTGACTAATTAATTAATTAACTAATCGTTTCAGGTAACTAAAATAATACTATCAATTGACATATCACTGATTTCATGGGAATTGCTGTTGTAGTTTACATATGTATACTTAAATGAGTTACAGACAATGAAGACAAAATGGCAAAATTGCCTCCAGATAGATTATTAATGCGTTGGCTCCAAATAGAATTGTAAAGTGACCCTACCCTGTAGAGTGCTTCCTAGAGGGTTATCACGAACCACCAACAATAACTCAGGACCGCATTAAAGCTATTTCATCTGCAGTTATTAATCAAAGTGATTCAGTAATATTAACTACCGCTATGCAGTTGCATGCCGTGCATTATGGATATGACTTAAAGAGCTCAGATGTTGAATTACAGTCTCATGCCACATAGTCCAGTGAGTCAGACTGCAAAGGGGCTGGCTATATTTCACCTGTGTGTGTGTTGGTGTATGTGTGCGTGTGTGTACATAATCCTATGATATTCTATTTTAGAAGAAAAAGTACAGTTTGTCCTTCATCTTTGTCATTAATTTCTTTCTCCAAAATAGGGTTCCCTGTACTTTAGTTAAACATCACTGCCTTAAATCTGTACTGAAGTCTCTTCCCAGAAATAAATAAATAAAACTGCTGTGTCTGCATAGTCTGGATAATGAGATTAATTTACAGTGCTGCTTAGTAAACACTCTTGGCATTGAATTTATTTTGTTTAAATTTTATTATCTTGTAAAAGAGTGACACATGTACAGCACAGTGCCCATTAGGCTTATAGACTAATAAATCATAAGCTAAGTATAGGGTGGGCAGCAGGTTCATTTAAAGATTCACTAATCAGTTTTTTCGTATTAACCTACAATAACTGATTATTTGGCCATTTAATTGGGAAACAGAAACAAGCTGTACACTTATTATCACCTTATAAAGTTGCAACTTTCCTGCTGCGGTTCACTCTTACTGTCAGTCAACAGCTGCAGCTGTTTTCAGTAGAGATTTAAAAACTGACAGTACACTACCTACAAAGCACCAAATGACAGAAACACTAAGTTAGCAACTAGCTATTGAACATAAAGCCTTCAGCAGCTAAAGAGTCTGTTAAATGAAGAAGAAAAGAAGATATTTCCCTCGGGAGTTGGTGGAGACCAAAACAGAGCTAAAAGGAGAAAGAATATTGGATTTGTATTTATATTTGCCAGTTAGCCAGAAACATGAATGAAAATAAAGTTTATTGTTAAGCTAAAGAAGCTTCTGTTTGCTAACATGTTCACAATATCAACTTAAGAAGTCAGTGTGTTTACAGCTTGTTGCATTGCCACAAAAGTAAAATGAATGTTGGTAATGCTGGGTTAAGATAACCAAAAAATTCTAAAATAAAATTTCTCATATGCACCAGCTAATATCTCATTCACACGAGATACTATCTGGTGCCCATGAGAAAGTATCATGTGCTCACGAGAAACTATCCCGTGGATAGTTTCCCACGCCAGATACTTTCTCTCAACAGAAATGTTATTTTTTATTTTTTTGGCCATGTCTCATTAGGGGCTCCATAAAATTATCTGTATATTTGTGTTTGTCTTGCTGTGTTTGCATGCAGTAAATGTATACAGAGATATAAACATGGGTCCATGCTGTGTGCGTTTGCAGCACTGAGGTGGAGTTTGTGATAAATGTCCTGTTTGCTGCTGACGGAGCAGGTCCTGGAAAGCTATATGGTCCCAGGGGAGGGAGGCTAATCACAGTCATTTCTTTGGAGCCCTTCTGCCTTTGAATGGCAAACAAATGTAACCCTCAACCCACAACACACACACACACACACACACACACATTCATAACAATGATTTAATTTCTACTGTCCCAAATGTTAATGATCGAGTTAAGTCGCATCTAATGGGTCTGTAAAGCCCTTTAACAAACATGTTGATCACAAGGTGTCGGGAGAAATAAAGGGGGAGAAAACAAACTGACAAAACAATGTAACGGTTTGATAATTCACTGTAGCCACAACACATCCTCACAATTGGTAATAAATTCACTTGGGGATTCAAAAGCATCTGAATGGTTTTGAGAAAAAGTAATGACTGTTTTTCATTACCTAGAATTTAATTACCTACAACCACCAGAGTAATGAATGTATATGGAAGCTTCGTTTAGCACATTGTGAAGCATTTGGAGAGTTTTCCACGCACATCCTCTTGACAATATTTGCATTTGTGATCAGAGCTGATATTGTGTGTAGACACAGTTCTGTTTAACAAAGCATTAATTATGTAAGCTCAACAAAAGCAAAGCTGGTTCCCCTGGCCTCTGTTTCCCTCTCTCCCTCCCTTTCTCTACATCCATCCCTCCATCCCGCAAGTCACAAACACACGCGCTCAGACACACACAAAGAGCAGTGAAGCAGAATGCATCTGACCACACAGCCCGTCCGTCTCGCACTGCTGTGTGGCCTTGCTGCGGGACGACACTGGTCCTGCCCGGTCCTGCTGCTGGTGTTGATTTGAGGCTGCACTCAGGACAGCATGAGATCCCACACGTTGAAATATACGAAGAGAGGGTGAGAGACGGGAAACAGAGAGGGAGCTGGCAGAAGGGCAGACAGCAGGAGATGAGGGAGTGAGTGAAGGGAAAGAAAAACTGTGGGAGAGACAGAGCAAGACGAGAGAGCGATCTGGAAGATGTGCTCGTGCCCACCAAGCACCTCTTTTTCAGCTCCAGCAACACTAAACACATGTATATGAGAAGTACTGGTTGTGGTTATTTCTGCAAGACTCCTGAAAACTCATTTGAAGCGTGCCGCTGTTTTGTAGAGAAAAATGAAACATTTTCAACTCCTAGCTCTGTGTGCCGTGGACGCCAAAGACATGCAAAGTTCTCGCCGCTGCCAAGAACATGCCATAGCACATCTGAAAATAATGTGAAAAAAAAGGAGGGCGGCCGTGTAAATAGAGGCCCCCTGTGTACATGTAGCCTAAGGGTGTGCAGGAGGGAGGGATGGTGTCAAATGAATGGATCAGGTCGATCGAGATGTGAATGGAGCACCGTGTCAAAAGAAAGTATGACAAACGGAGCCAAAGCTTGACGAGTCATAATAGAATTACCACCTCTTCTAACCCCCTGTGCTCATTCCTCCTCAAGGTAAGAATGACTTTTGCTGAGCATGCCGGAGCGAGAGGAGAGTGAAAAGAGGCCTGGTGAAGAAAGCACAGTGCAGCTGTGAAACCTCTGGCAGACACTAAAGGAGCACTCCACAATGTCTTCATACTAATCCTGCTCTTCAGGCACAAACTGAATGCACCTCTCCACTTGAGCACAAATGATGAGCGCTACACCATCGCTGAGATAACGGCTTCCTTTCCCGCTACAATGTGTATGCAGGGTCATGGAGCAGACCCTGCACGCGTATTGTAGTTGGACACATTCTTTTATGTGTAAGGCAACATCAGGCTTGACTAAAACATTGCTTGCTAACTTTGTAAAACAAATTGCTATATTAGCTCTCCCAGCATAATGTTCAGATCTACCGGCGCAGTGGTGACACATGCGTCGTAATTGAATTGAACAGATTGGACTCTAGATTGGCCCCCTTATCTTGATAATTTTTCATGATCTAGCTATTTGAGTCAGTACCGATATCCAATATCAAGTATCAGAACAGCACTTCCCTAGTAAGACCCCCCAGGGTTGTTTGGGTTCAGCCATACTTTTCACCCTCTATAGCAATGACTGCTAGTTAGATAAACCAAATACAAATAGACTTACATTCTAAAATATACTGATGAGACAACAATAATATCTTTCTAAGTAAATCAACATGTGCTCTTGAGATTACCACAAAGAAAAGGAAGGAAATTGTGGAATTTGGATTATTGTTATAACTATTAATAATAACAATACAATTCAATTCAATTCAAATTAACTTTATTGCCATGAATGTGTAACAACAACATTGCCAAAGCATCATACAAACAATATTACAATAATACAAACAATAGATCAATAAAGCAGGTATTTTCATATGATAAGTTCTTGTGTGTGACAACTGACTATCTGTTTTCCTGGAAAGATCACAATGAATCTGTCTACAAAAGGACAAAGAATTTATTTTGTCCGTCGCCTTAAATCTTTTAGGGTAGACAAATTCTTCTTTTCTTTTTATTTCTGCGATTGTGAATGTTCTGTAGTATTGTAATACTACATGGTATCTGTCTTTGTCTACTACTTTAAATCTAAATTATTCCACCAACTCACAATCTGCATAAAAGATTGTAGGCCAACCTCTTATGAAACTCTATGACTCCATACTAAAATAGGATGACTGGCCACCAACATTGTCTATCTATCTAAATGAAGAAGGAAAGTGTGCAGGTATCTGCCGAGGTACTGATGTATTTTATGATGTACCTCCCTATGGTTATGATGTTAATCCCATAGGATTGGGCCATACGTGTACCATTATCTGTCACGGTACATGTAATTTTAAATACGAATTTGGGCTAATCTAGTGAAATAAATAGATGTTGATGAATTATATCCTGATAATCAATTTTACTAGATAAATAATCTTAGCTTACTCTATAAAAATTAAATTAAATAAATAAATACATTTTTAAATTTAAATGTGTCACAATGTACCAGAGGAAGTGACATCATTAAAATGTTTGCTTAGTCTGAAGGTATTGAATTTCAATGAAAGTTTTTAACATTTGAAAACAGCAAGCACATATTAGATTTTTTTGCTTGGTAAATAACTATTATTACAATAATTCATCTATCATCAAAACAATTCAAACACCAATTAATTTTGTCAAGCAACTAATCAATTCATCAACTAATCATTTCAACAAATCTAGATACTTCATCACATTGATGCTAAAAATCTGTAAATCCAATACTGCTCCCGCTCATGGAGTGGCCTTGAAATACCTGAAATGGTGCAAAACAACTAGAGATAATAAAGATATTGTGTGGCTACCTCAGTTATCTCAGTGTACAGGACACCATCATGTTGCCCAACCCTAATATCCCATCTCTGCCAGAGATGCAGCATATAGTCCAGTAGCATGACAAGCCAGAAAGCCATTTGTCCAACCTGCTGTAGAAACTCTCTCTGTATCCCTGCTCTACTCTGCTACTATGACCCTATTTGCAGGCAGCAGAAAAAGCCACTTCTGATCACGTGACCATTCCTAGTTATTTTTCATGATATAGATCATTCTATCTAAGGCCATGGTGAGAAGACAGTATTTCTCCACACAGGCACCTAATCCCCGGCCATGAAAAGGTGGCACAGAAAACAGGACCGGTGACAGGAAGCTCTCCACCCGTCATACTGCTGGAGGCCAAAACAATGTGAGTACAGAGGCTGCTGAGATAATAATATAGCGGGGTGTGTTATGAGCTTCATGTTGATATGACCACTAATGATCTACCTGAGTGACTGCCTTTGTCTGGGTTTGTTGCCTGGTGGCGCTACTGTAAACCACTGCCACACACAGGGCCAAGATAATGGAGATGACTGGAGAAATTCGAAAGCAGTAATTTTCCTGAAATTACAATCTGCACTCGTAAACATACATACGTGTCCATGTGCTCGTTTACCCAGCAGCATCAAAATCTGCCGCCGCTATCTTTGTGGAGCAGTGACTGGGGAAAGAAGAATTAGCCCCAAAGCACTCTTCCAGCAATCATTTCCAGGACAACTTCAAATTTTCTTGAGTGTCGTGTTTGAAAGACAGGGGTTGCAGTCAGCTCAGTCAGTTTTCCTCACTTCCTGGAAACACTTTATCAAAAGCGGCGGCTCTGCAGAATCCCACAGAATCCGACCCGTCAGCTTGAGACTGACAACAACAGGGCAGCTGTTGGCAGGACCTGTGAGAGGATGCATACTCCATCCCTCGTTCCCTCCTCTCATCTCCATGTGTCTGCATTTCTCCAGCTTCACCTACCGCCCTTTTCACTTCTTCACCTTGACCAGGATACATGACAGGGGAGCTGACAAGCCCAAGCATGTGTGTGTGTGTGAGTGTATGAGTGTGTGAGTGAATGTTTTCTGAACCGTTTGTAGGTCAGAAAAAAATTGCCTCACTGGGAGTCTGACAGAGGGTTTAGGAATACTTTTTAGTCTGGACTGGCAGGAAAGCCTTGCGTGTGAATGTTATATTACAGCAGTGTGTGTGTGGAGAATACAGAATTTGCAGAAAATTCACAGATTCACAAAAAAACCTTTCTGTTTCAACAGGTGAATGCAGACCCAAAGCCATAACAATGCATTATGGGATATGAGGCAAGACTATTCATGAAAGTGGACTTCACTCGCTCAAGAGATTTAAAGTGTTTAATCTGAAGCACGCAGCTCCATGCGGAAGGCTTAGACACTTCTAATCTAATAGGCCCGAGGAAACTAAATTCCTCTATTTTCTGGTCAATAAAGTCTTAAAGAATGAAACAAACAGGACTGCAAAAATTGCTGTTATGATAGGCAAGTGTTTGTTTCAATGAACTGCTTCCTGTGAATGATACAAACATATCTTGTTAATTCTATTGCCCAAGGTGCACCCCAGGGGCACAAACAGCACTAAAATATGTGTAAACACACACCATTGCCATCATCTAATATGGAGAGTAAAGTCAAGAGGTGCAGTGAATCAATTCAGATTAAAAGAGGTTAATATTGTTTGCCCTCTGAGTAATGACAGGGCAAGTGTTTGACTATGCATGACTGGAAATCTTGTGCGTATTACATGTAAAAAAAAATATATGTTTACAGATTTTGCAGATACAGTCTAAGTGAGAAAAAAAAGGTTGTTCCTCTTTGTGTTAGTGAGACAGTAATGTTAATACAAGGTAAGACAATGGGTAATGTGTATCTAAACTCTGTGTGTGTGTGTGTGTGTGTGTGTGTGTGTGTGTGTGTGTGTGTGTGTGTGTGTGTGTGTGTGTGTGTGTGTGTGTGTGTGTGTGTGTGTGTCTTCCATCAACCAAATTATAGAAAGGAGTCTCTAGACCGGTACCTGCTCATTACCTGAAGATGAGTCACATTGCAAATTACAGAGCAGCCAAATGTCCCAGGTGTATCAATTATCCCCACCTCTCTCTCCCTCCCCTCATTGCACACAGCCACCCACACGTGTAAACACACACAACCACACAAATGCACACACCATTACTTCTAAAATAAGATGCACAGATTTTAGTTCCAGGTGTGACATTTGCACTCTGCACCACTGTCGCCATTGAGACTCGGTTAGTATAATCAAGTTAATCTGTACAGCGGGAACTGGCTAATGAAGTTACCTTCTCCCATCGCCCCAGGCTGGGAAATGATGTCTCTGTCGGGGGCCTTTTAACCTCCACATGCACGCATGTTTCCCCTCACAGCTTCTGGAAACACACACTGCCTTAATGAGTGCCTGGGGAGGCAGACAGACACACATACTCCAAAGACAGGTCTGCTTTGAGCTTGTGCTCACCCTGCCTAGAATACTGAGCCCTTCCTAGGAACACTCCATATACTGTTGATCCCTGAGAAGCCCTAAGGCCAAGAGGACAAAGATGGAGCTCAAACAAACAGAGGGAATGATGGAGCAGGGAAGAGATAGAGTGATATGTAGTTTGGTTTCATATCCAGTTTTTGAGAAGAATCACAGGACGAGATCAACATTGGGGATTGTTAGAGAGCATTTTTTGGCTATTATACATCATATTAAAGAGAATAAAGATACTATGTGTAATTCCTGGCCACATGCTCCAAACAAATAGGAGGCAGCATTTCACCTCCTCCTCCCCCTCAGCCGGGCTACTCTCCGTGAGGTTCTTTTCCTCTGCTCTTCTAATTATTAATTATAATTTGTTTCATCATTTGCAGTATTTTGCAGCAATTTTACACCCAGTCTGTGCAAAGTCAAGTGGAGGCAGGAGACAAAAAAGTAGCAGCTCGTGCTGTAGCATTGATTAACGTGCCCTCTGGGCAGCTCTACTTCTTCGTTCTCTCACGTTGGACTGAAGGCAAATCATTAATATATTATTATATTATATATTATTATGATTATTATTATAAATCATTTTTGTATTGTTTTCAACTAAAATTATGGCCAAAGCTTTTACATTTTACCTTTAAGCTGATTTTTTTTTTTAAATTGTCTCGCCCCATGTTGATCCACAGGATTGAGACCAAAGCCAATCATGGTATTTCCAATTTATAAGTATCAAAAATATAGAACGCCCAATGCTGAATGTTATGATCTAAAAAAGTGGAGTAAAATGAATCACAATAACTAAACTTGGCAGAAGAACAAGAGCAGCAGACAACAGCTGTGAGAAAGTAAATGCTTTCCATGTTTGTCTTCCGGTAATTCAGACTTTCTGCAGCTGCTTCACAATAAAAGCCTTCAAGAAAAACAAACAGATGGTAACTTATTACGGTGAAAGAAGTGCATCGAGTGTTGAGCTACACTCATTAAAATTAGCTTAAATAGTGGGCTAAATCTTCCATTGGACATTTTTCTTTAATGTACCCATGAATGTGTAGCTATCACTGGAGTACTTTGATACTGAAGAAAACTGAAAAAATGTGATGATTCTCAGTCAAGTTCTGTAGTTATATAGTTATAAGGAGTGCCTTTTTTTCTATTTCTAAGCAGATTCATGGACCTTCGTTAGTGATTGACATCTGAGATAATGATAACTCAGAAGTGTAAGTCACACTGAATCTTAAATTAGTTATGATTATTATTTTTGATCCTAATTGCAGCAGTTGGACGCTAATGGTTTTAAAGTGCCACACTCACGCAATGTCTTTGCCTCACATCTCTACCTCAGAGTTTAAAAACCCCTGATTTTATAGGAATGGATGTCGGAAACCACTTTTTAATAAGAAACCTATTATAAAGGGTTTATCAGTTGTAAGTCATGCCTTTAAATAATTTAGTAATGGTTTATTAATCAGTTATACGCCACTTATAAGACAAGCTTTTGGTTTGCTCTTTAGCACTTTAATTCATCAGGAAACCCCCTCTAATAGACTGTTTGACCTCCAACGTATTGACGAAAAGAAGCTTGACCCAAATCAATCTATCAACAACTTATTAACAAATTATAAACACTTTATTAATGCCTTACTAATGTTTACAACTACAGACATGTCTATAAAGCAATGATTATGATAACTATTAATAACGTATTAACCCATATAAATGGGGACTAAGTGTTACAGAGATTTATAAACCTACTTTATACAGTAGCACACATTACTGCCACTATTTGAGTTTCTTAATAACTCCTCAGAACATCCCTTTTCACTCACACTACTCTTTTCAACCAGGCTTTGTCAACATCAGGTGCAGACACAAATATTTATTGCAACAAAAGAAAAATCTTTCTTCCCAATTTTTAAAAAAAACAACACACAGACAGACAGACAGACAGGCAGACCAATCTTAAATCCTTCAGCAGGAGTTTGTGGCGCCATAGGGACTCACTAGACTGGGATAAGTCCTCAGTTCCATAGCCTGAGCACTGAATGAGCCCATTCCCCAAGGAGCACATGTGCCTAACCAAGCCAGCAGACAACCAGTGAAGCAAGGAACCCTCCTCTGTGAGGTAAAACCTAGTTAATTCATCTGCCATAATGAAGGTCTTAGCCACTATTGCATCTCCCCTAAAACAGCTACTAAAAGTTGTCTCCTGACTTCACCGACACACAGAATCAGCTCACAGAATCAGACACTCGCTCCTTATCCTGCCTCAGAAAAAGGAATTAAGAAGTCAAGTTGTCTGGGAGGAGTTTTCCTCCATTGCTTTTCCAGTCAGGAGTGAATAAAGCCAAGTTAGCCAGACAAACACATTCCGGTCTGCCTCTTGTTTCTGGCAGCGCTACCTCAGACGTGACTGAGTTAGCCCTCCATGCTGTGCAGTCCCTCTGATGGGATTAGCTCTTAAAGACTGTGGAAAACAATTCCCTGCTCCCTCTCTCAACAAGGTCAACACAAAGCATTGCTGTGTCACGTCATGCACTGATAATTCTGCCAACTATCCACCTGCGGGTGGATGTTTTCTAATACACACAGACTCATACCAGGAATAAAAGCACTGGGCCATTGTAAATAAAGGTAATGCAATGAATTAGGTGGGCCATTTGATATAACCTTTCTGTTTTTGGAAAAACCTTCCCCCTACGTTGTTATTATTCACTCTGGCCAGGTTCCATATCCTTCTAAAGGGCAACAAATGGCTTCACTTGTGGTGCGGGGGCTAAAAGCATCGGGTTACCTGCATGTGGATCACAATAAAAGGCTGGACTAAGAAGGAAAACAGCTATCTTACAATTCTCTGTTTCACATGCCAAAGGCAGGCTATCTGTTTCCACAACCATGTTTCCTAAAGTAGAGGAGGGCAAGGACCCGAGGGTATCAGGCTTTTAGTTCTGCCTTACAGCTCGTTCACTCAGTTAATGAGAACATTAATTACATTCCACAAAAATATCTCAAAAACATCAAGAGTGTGTATGTGCGTGTGCGTACATTCACAAGAGAGATGAACAATCATGCATGTTCGGTTTCAAAGGTGCTGGTGTAAGGCAAATACGTCTGAACACAGCTAAAATGCCTGAGGGAGGTGTACAGCAAAATATTACCATTTTCTAATTAGGTTGAGACAAATTGTAAAAAGTTTGAATGTGCGAGGAGGGAAGATAAAGCAGGAAGGTGCAGTGCACACCGTGTGTAAACAAAGCTATCTGCAGTAAAGCCTATTAGCGTCAAGCAAGGGATCTCAGCATCAACAGGGTTCCATTGTCAGTTGTCTTATTGTCACATGATACCACTGCTAAGCAGAGTAATACCCATATTAACCACCATTCTCCTAATGCATTTTCTTCTGTCCCCTGTGATCAGCCTACTTCCAGCCATAATCCCAGCCTAAGCTGATTCTTAATTACCCTGGCTGTCCGGACAGACAAAGGCCAGGGCCGACCTGCTCCGGAGTCTCAGACACACTGTGTACTCCAGCCACTCTCTAAACACAAAAGGGCTCCAAAGCCTGTTTCTATGGCAAAGCCCGGCTTTTTGATCTTTGCAGTGCAATGTATTTATCATCAGAAGAATATGTCCTAAGCACAGTATGCTAATTTTTTCATTAGCATTTTCACACCGTTGAGGAATAAAGCAAACAAAGCTCCATAATAATCCACATGGCCATGATTTATGGAAGTTCACAATGGCCAACGTAGTTCAGAAAATATTTACATATACTCAGGTGGGAACAATCACCAATCTGCCCCTTCCACATATACAAAACACACACCGTGGCACTCGCCACCATTCACGTAAACACCCACTCAAATACCCACAGATATACACGTACACACACAAGAAGGGCCAAGAATTATTATAATCTTGTGTTTGTGGTTTTGAATTAAGCTCTTTGTTAACGACACCCCGTGGGATCCCTGGACATTCTTGCATATTTCTGGCTTTGTGCTAATGTGAGACATGCAAACGGTGCAGTGCCTTTGGCTACAGAAGGTCTGTGCTTTTTGAAAATGGCATGCAAGCTTTCCGTCCACATTAGTCTTTCCAGGCTGTTCTGAAAAAGTTTGCCATTCATATCAAAATGCCAAAAACAGTAGAAAAGCGGTAAAATCTCCTCCACTGGGCATCTGAAGCCCCCCACCCACCACACACACACACACACACACACACACACACACACACATTGAACAGGGGCTTTACAGTACATCACAATGGGGGTGTCAGCGTTTTTGAAAAGACAATGTGAGACCAGCTCTTTAAGAATCATCCATGGGAATTTTCATTGCCAGCTTAGCATGGATGGCAGGCCAAGAACAGATTTCAAACGTATCCACATTGCCTTACTGTACAAGAAAACATGAAAGGCTCCTCAGATGGTGCTCTGGGTCCTGTTGGTTCCCACCTCAATGTGCCCATAAGCCCCTCATCTCTTGGGGCAATCACCTCCCCATTACCAGCCTCCCCTTAGCTGGCGGGCCAAGTCCGGCGGCCAGCACAGGAACAAACAAAGCTCTTTCAGACTGTTTGACGAGCTGTCTCTCAGGAACGCCAAGCAGCTTAGCAATCACCAGCCCAGGAGGACCCTGCAGGGCATTGGAGGGCTGTGAAGCGTCAGAGTGCCCTGGAGGAAGGTTTGTCACCGCTACCCCACCAGGCATTCAGGTGAGAAAAAGATCACCTCTCCTGGTTTGTATAAACAGACCTAAACATCAAAGTACATATGCTGGCATTATGAGGAATTGTGTTGTACCTGTTTCTGAGCAACACAATAATAGCACAGTGATCTGAAGATGAAGGGCACATATTTTCTTGGTCAGGAGCTATCTCTCTTCATTAGTGTCCCTGCAGAACTGACTCACACACAATCTAAATACACTGGGCAGCAAGTAGACATTCATCTCTTTGTCCTTAAGCAATGATACCACCTTGTCAAAAGAAATGAATAATAGACCCCATTTTTAATGAATCATCTATTAATGAGTGATTTGAACTGTGCATACTGAATATTGTGACACGAAGGAAACAGACCCTGAACGGCTTGCCCCTGAAATTTCTTACAATGATACAAAGTGTAACAGCCAAGGTGTAAGGGGATGTTTTTTTATGAAAAAGGTACTCACGGTCCCCTGAGCAACTGCTGAAATAGCGGCATGTCAAAGTGAGGAGGATTGTGACGAGAGGTCATGTAGGATCGAAAGAAGAGTTTCAGGAGGAAGAAGACAATAAGCTGACTCTGACAGGGCGTGTTTGAGAAATCAATAGGCTCTGCTTTTGTTCTGTTTCACTTCAACACCTGAATCAGAACAAAGCGCCCAAGCCTGGCCGAGCTCTCGAACGCTCTTTACTAACATCACTTGACAAAAGCCTTTCAACCCAACTGGCGGTCAGAAGCCAGCGCTCTGCTAGCATATCATAGCATGCTCCCAAACCCTGACTATTCACTGCTTCTTATTTATATTTAAATAAGACACCAATACAGCACACCTGCAATCCAGAGCAGAATAAGGATCTACTAAAGCAACATACCAAAATGACATTGGTATAAAAACTGGCAGACTACTGTGGAATTTTCCCTGCATGGATCTGTGATGAAACTGCATGCAACATTCAAGTCACTGAAATTCCAGTTTGGTTGAGTCAGATAATTTCACTTCTACTAAAAATTTCATGGACTTCCAGATGAACTCCTTGGAAACCCCATGAATGTCATCCAGCCAAAGACGAGCTTAGTCAAGATCACTTTCTTGTTTAAGAATCAAGAATCAAGTACTTCATGCGTGTTGTATGTGCCCAACAGGTTTGGATTCAGTCCACAGACTGATTTTCCGCCAGCTGCCACCTGTGCTACCACAGTTGCCATAACCCACCAGCAGCAGCAGCTGTCACCGCAGAGTGTCACCGCCGTGCCATGCGACTGTGCTGCATGGGAAATAGAGAAAAAACGCCTTCAATACAACAGCAAACGGGTCAAGTAATGCAAGCTACCAGCTACAGAACTGAGCCGATATGGCATTTTTTAAATAAGCTCCTTTTTAGTTAGGTTCCATGCTGTGAAGGCCTCAAACACGACGCTCCTTTAAATCAGCACAATAGACATTATCCCTGCTCTGTTACACTTTAATGCTCTTCAATTTCCACTGTCCTAATAAAGTTTATGTGAAAGAGTGTCAGTCCAATAAGTGTGAGATACATCAGGGTGATAAGTGTTCAGGTTCATGGCAGGGTCTCTGAGAGGATATTTCCTTGCCCAGAGGGATTGGTTAAACCAGAAATACCACTTCCCCTTATAGAGAGCAAGCGTTGTGGCACAATGACAACTAAAGCCTGCATCCATTACACCACCAGGGAGAAAAATGCCCTAAAGAGACTGTTTTGACTTTTGGAGGAGTGTCAGCGGTTCAAATTTCACTGGGGGTTTCAGATGCAGAGGACTACCGGCAGCTCAATGACAGGTTAGATCTAGACACTGCAAATCCTGGCCTCACCCTGAACCCTGACTCCAGTGACCTGAGCATTCGTTACACACTATATACACCACAACAGAGAGCCTGAAGAATCTCGCTCTAACTTTGTTGACACAGGAGAAAGGTAAAGCACTGAAACACGGCCAATGGGGCTAAATATAAACTGCTCAAGAGGCTTTCTTTCCTCTGGGTAGAGGATAAAGAGCAGCACTCGCAGCATCAGTCTTGCAGACCCACTTTTTGCAGTCTGGAGCTCACTACCTCAGGGAAGAAAACACAGGGACTGAAACGGCTGCAACTCAGAGCCCTGCTTATTTCTTTGTTGGATAATTACACATCTGTGTGCGTGCCTGAGCTACGCAGACTCATTCTCCTTCGTATTCAAGCTATAAACATTGGCCCATCTGTGTCGAGTCATACATTCCTGTGTCCATTATTCAAGCAAAACATATGCTTTTAAGTGATAATGAGTATAATAGCCCTGTCATTTCAGACCAGTACATCAACAGGATATGTCTGAGCTTATGTGTAATATATATGGCCTTCTTATGGAAATGAGGCTCACTCTTTCATGTTTGAGAGGATTTCTGCTTTTTCCTGTCCTTTGCGCTTCACAATGCTGCTAACATTACGTCATGCAAGTCCTGGCTGGCTGGCTAATTTCCACTCCTACATCAAACTGCCAGGCCACAAGCGGGATGCCACTTTGATGAAATTTAAGTAAAATGGACTTGCCGGAGTTTGAAAGATCAATACAGCATTAATAACACCTGGCAGATGGAGCCGAGAAGCCTGCACTCTGGCTGTTGCTGTGAGTGGAAAGGAAAAGGCAGGCCGCTGACTGTAAATCTCTCAGTCCTGGCATCCCTTCCAGGGTGCTGGAAGGTCTCACAGCAACCCTGAAGAGCTCATAGTGGCGGCAGCTCCAGCCCCTGCTAGCATCAGTGTCAGAGCTGAGTCACTCAGCACTGTGGGACCTTCCTGCATGGCAAGCCTTCAGCACCTGACTCCCAGCTCTTACAGGCAAAGACGCTAATGAACAAAGATGCTGATTAGCACATGCATACGCACGAAACTGTAAAAACAACAAAGTTCTTTGTTGGCCTGCAGAGGAGAGACACACAGCAGGAACAATCCTGCTTCTGGGCATTGCCCTCTTCTCAAAGGCAACGACCTGCTCTTTCTCTGTCTCAGAAACATGACTCCCAACATGAACTCAACCTTTCTGAAGAGCAAACAATCACAGGCAACTCACAGAGCCTTTAACAACAAAAAAACAACCACTAGGGACTGATTTAGAAATAGAAATAGTACCATGTGATAATTAAAACAAGAACATCAAAATGCTTTCCGGGATTAATTAAGGGCAACAGTCACAAGTTGTGCACGAGCTGCATAAGGAATGTCTGCACAGTGCACACTCAGCACAGCTCAAGCTAAGGTGAGATGCCTCACAAGAAACACACGCTTGCCCAACAAAGGTCCTGCTGAGGCCTCGGCAGAAAACCAAAACATCCTGACCATCTATCTGAATAAATGCCTCTGTCATTCTCAGCTCTCCCACCTCCCCTTCCCCCTCCCCCTCACATCTCCCCACCCCCTCCCTCCTCATTGCAAAGTTTTCCATCTGCTCTCTGAATTACTGCCCATGATACCGCAAAGATGGAAATAAACCAGTCTTTTCAGGAGTCTGATTTAGACCCAGTCCCTACCGCCCCTCACCCTCTATCCGCAGATGGTGGCCTGGCTCCTGAAGGGAACACTTCCACTTTGAGGATTTTCTGCAAGTCTGTGGTGCAAGGCAACATTTTTTACATGATGGCTACATTTTTTCTTTTCCTACAATAATTCACAAATGCATCTCAAGCCCCCCTCATCAACTAATGGACTCTCAAGAACCAACATGTTACTGCTACAATAGGCACAGAGTGGTGAATTATGTAGCAATAATGATCCTTTTGAATAAAAAAAAAACATTTAAATTGGTACAGCAAGCAAATTTAAATAGTGTCAAGAGAATTCTTTAGAAGAAATATGTTTCATGTTAAAAACTTTGGTCATGTACCAAATAGATCTGTCCTCTTTTAAGTAGAGCCTTCTCTAGAACCTGTTTAATCTTAGTTTGCTGAATGTATCAGAGTGTCAGTGCACCTGTTAATGTCTGTATATGTGGGCGGGTTTTGTCTAGAAAATGCTCTTCAAATGTCTGGACTCACAGATATTCAGTTTACTATCACGTATGACAGAAAACAAACATCAAAACAGCAAATGTTTGGCATTTTTGCTTAAAAATTACTAAGAAGATTATTTGATCACTGCAGCTCTAATTCCTTTATGTGCTGGTGGTCTTATGTTACGATTCCCAGCACTGCTGCTGGTGTTTATGCAGTGTAAACTTGTAGCTCTAAAGTATTATTCATTGCATGCCATGCTTTAGCTACACAGTCTGGGCTTCACAGTCCTTTTCATCACGATCCAAGTGTTATCTTATTCACTGAAATTAGCAAAAAAAGATCTTCTGCCTTAACTTTAGATCAAACTGGGAAATGAGTCATGAGACACATGATAATTACACCATTCAGTTGACAACATTTGCTGCTAATAGAGGAGACAGATGGTAAGTGAACATACATTCAATTCCCACAAGAGACAACAGAGGAGTTGAAGTGTCATACTGGGCTTCGCACAATGAAAAACACAGACATACACCCGGAAACTGGACTATCATGTTCATAACCTCTTTGTGTCTGAGCAAATATGATGCAAATGTGTTTTCCTCTTATCAACCTCACTGCAGTCAGTCCCGTGCAGGAGAGAGCCTCCATATTTCATAGCCTCTAATAATTTCACTTCCCTTGAACTGACAGCCTGGACCCACCACAGCATAAGAGTTATGGAAAAAATGGATTAGATCGGGTGAAAAAGGCAAGAAATCCCCAAAGGAGTGCCGTCTTAATTGTTAAGCATTCAAGGTTATGGTGTGGTCTTCACACACAACCACGGCAATAAAGTCACAGTGTAAATCACAGGAGACACTGAAGATTGTGGGAGTGAATGCTGCATATATGCTCCTTAAACTCTCCTCCTAAAGGATGTAGGCAGGTGGAGATGGACGCCAGGCCAAGGGGATCAGACAAGGCCCCAAAAACTAGCAGCGTTAACGATTAGCGGCTAATGGGGAAGGAAGAAGAGCAGATGGCGAAGCTTGCAACACTCCAGTTAACAAACTAAAAAACCCACACCGTGTACACTTTTTGTTGACAGACACTCTCACACAGCCGTAGTGAGGCGTCACCGTTCCATTCAGCTCTTTTAATTACCTGTGTGTGATTTAATCCTTCATATGTCTTAGCCTATTCCTCTTAATGATCTGCTCCATTCAGCTCTTGACAATACACATTCTGCTTGCACGGTTTTCTTGTTTTTTTATGCCATTGTTGTTGTTGTTGTTGTTGCTTCTTACACAACCAGTTACATATACATAAAAGTGTTACACTGAGTTTTCCCAGTTTATCATGAAACAGGAGCCCGCTGGTGAGAAACACAAATATGAGCCAAATGTCAACGAAAAATACCTCCTCGTGATCTCAACACAATCAGGCTTTTTTTCCAACATGTGCCAAACACTGTGCCGCATTGTTATCCAGTGCCGAAACAGCCTACAGTGTAAATGTTACCAATATTACTGCCTTATTAACCTGTTTTTTATGTTACATGGGTCAAAATATTTGTGTGTGTATGACAAAGACACCCATTTTAGCTTTTAGACAAAAAATATCCAATATACAGCACTGTAAGGACACTGCAAAATTTACTAATAGAATTCAGTGAATAAAAGCAGATTCTGACAACATGAATATGAAAAGGTCTGTGTCAGATTCCTATGAAAGACGTTTATTTGGCCCCACTGTGTCTCTCTCTCTTTCCATCTCTCTGATATATGGATGATTTTCAAATTTGGAAAGAGTTATTTATCCCACTGAAACACTACTGTGGAAATGAAATAGGAAAACAGTATATTTCTGGGGAACAATTTAGGAAATAGCATGCTTTTGATAATTTTATCTGAAAATAAAAACACGTTCTCCACATGCTGGAATCCAGCTTGTTTGCACACAAAACAGAAAAGAGCACTCTTAAGAAGTCTGGCCAACCAAGTAACGTGTCATTTTCGTCATGTTGGAAGATGTGGAGTTAATTTATGACCACAAATATGTCTTCTTCTACAGTTAGACCAAATGCAGCTTACATCAGGAGAAAAACACCCAGCAGCTTTGAGAATCTATCTGTCTATTTCCCCACAGTGGAAAGATGCTACTATGAAGATTTTCGTTTTAAAAAATCTATAGGCATTGCAATGCCTAGAAGCTCACTGGGATGTCAACTTTTAAGGAACACTCTGTATACGACTATGCAACCCAACGGCAGTGTGGAGCAGCTCCAGGTTTTGGTCTCTGGATGTCATCACAGATTGGTTCAGGCTGTTGGGACTTGGGAGCGTGAATGCTCACAAATATTGTTTAGCTTAAATTGCCTAAAGGTCGCTTGAGTGTCTTTCCTTCCTTTTTAATTGGAAAGTGTCGCACCGATTGAACTGGTATCTAAATTTGGATCACAATATTTAACACCTTTTAGGCTACCTGGCGCCTTTAAATCTGACTGCGTTACAACAAAAAGCCAGAAGCAGCGTAGCGCAGCGGACTGTGTTGTTTTGGGAAATGGGAGCTTTCCCAGAACCTGCATACCCGGTCCTCCTAAATAACCAACATTGTTTGCAGGAGTCTGTCTGGCAAAAAGAAAACTTAATAGCTACTACAGTTTACGAAGTTAGTAAATAATTAATTTTATTTCCCCCCGGGAGGATTAACACTGTCCCATTTGAAGTCACTTGAAGCAGCAGTAAGCCTCATATAAACGCGGTAACGTGCTAGGGAAAGGGGGCACAAAGTTGGCATCTTCGCCAGACTCGCTCCGCTTTTGCTTTCAGTGGAGTTTTTTCCACATTTAAAAACTTCCCAACTGCGTTGAGGAGATCGAGATGGATATGCGCCTTACCTGTTGGCCCCTCAATGCCATCGGCGTAGATCTGAACAGTCAAAATCAACAGAAAGGCGCAGGTGTTCATCGTGTAGCTGTTTTAGTCCACTTTAAATGTGCAGAAGAAATCATTTCATTCACTCCGTGAGGTCCGGGCGCACAAGTAGTAGAGACGAGCCCATCTACTCCCCCAATTCTCACTGAGTGGAGTTTCAGAGACACTCGGGGAGACAGGGCAGAGCTAGTTCTGCAAACTGACGTCAGGGTAAACAGTTCAGGGAAGAGATTTCTTTCTCAAGCCCACTTTACTTCCCAGCCTCCACTTCTCCGCGGACACAAAGTATGAGCCGGGCGCCTCCAAGCGGCTGAGTCCGGCAGCGACACTCTGGTATTCAAACGTCGGCCAAGCAAAACCCCAGACTGTGAGTGTGTGTGTGTGTGTGTGTGTGTGTGTGTGTGTGTGTGTGTGTGTGTGTGTGTGTGTGTGTGTGTGTGTGTGTCTGGTCTTATACTTGTATCTTTGTGGGGACCAAGAAGAGTTTTAGACGTAAAAGTGAGGCCATTTTTGGAAAGTGTGGACGTTTTTGCCTGTCCTTACTTCTGATAAGATTTGTTTGAGGTTAAAAAGTGTATTTTTAAGATGTAGTTCTGAATTAGGTTAAGGTTATAAGGGTATAGTTTGGGGTTGAATTTGGGTCAGGCATGTATTTGTGATGGTATATCTGTAAGTATCGAAGCATAAAAACAATGCATTTTAGGATTAATACTTAAACTGGTGTGTTGTGGTTAAGGGTGAGGGTGAATCTGTCGTGAATAGCCTACATGTAAGTCCGGGCAATGTCCCTGTATGTGACTGAAACATGTGTCTATGTGTGTTGGCGCTGTATCTGTGGAGACAGGGACAAGGTGCTGATCTCCTTCTCTGCCTTTTCATCCATTTGGCTTCATTTTAATGAGAAGTTACTTAATCTTCACTGCCCAGCAGCTCCTCACAGCTGTCACCATGCACCCAGCAGCACAGATACAGGATTATCAGTCTGACAACAGGATGAGAAAATACTTTTTTTTAATTTAAGACAGATACATGCCGTTGCACTATGCTTGTGTTTTGAAAGTAACACCGGTAATTTTTCACATCTGCATTAACAATGATATATACAATGATATATAGTCGTTCTCATGTTTTAAAATCATGTCAGCCATTTTAGGTCTAATGTTTTACTGGGGGAAAATGTATTTGTCATATTAGCTGCTGTTTTACAGTCATATATTCACACAGAACAGACAGGTAAGCATTACTTCACACCTCCTCGTGACAGGTGCAAAGCATATATCAACATAAATTATGTTGTTGTGTGCATTGAATTTGCATTTGATGAGGTTACATTTTCTTCTCTACCCACGGCTAGTCAAGTTTGGTAGAGAATACCTGCCAGACACCACTCAGACTGAATATAATGTGTAAACCTAAATGTAAATATCTTCCTGCAAACAGGTTTAAAAAGCCACTGTCATGTCATAGCCCTATATAACATGTTTAAAAGCATTAGTGTTGTGTATTTCATTATGAGTTGTGGGCCACTGGTCACACGCTGCAAGGTGTCCTCTCGTATATCATTACAACATTACACAGGCTCAGAGATTCACCTTTGAAATTGAACATCTTGCACAAGTGCTGATGCTGCAGCAACTCCTCATGCACCAAGCTGGTGTTAAAACATGGTTGGGATGACACATTTAGCTATGGCTCCAGGAATCCCAGTTGGATCAAGATGCCATTATGCAGGGTATTCATCACTCATTTTGTTGTCGTGTGTGAACATTAAAGTGGTGGATTAAATTAAAGGGGGCCAACAGACGCATCTAAGGCTTCCAACATGACTGCACGTCTCAGTCTCTAATGTTGTTACCCCTGAATGACAGATGAACGATGGATTGCTCTGCAAATTACTTAATTTAACCAGCGGAGCACAGCATATGTCAAGCTAACACCTGTAATTACACCTGCTTGATGCATGGCAGCCATTTTGTGCCCTGGTATTCAAGGCACAGAGTAGCAATTTATTTAAACTGGGTATTATTTTGGTCTAAATCCGTTCAACTGCATGATAGTTTAATTTGCAGTGAACCTAACAGGATGTTGCCAAATACTGTTCAAATCCAACAACAGGGCAAGCATCAGCAGGGATGCTGACAGTGTTTTATCAGCTGCCACTCATGACCCCTAACAAACAACTACATCTGCACAGGCAGTGTTGTGCATGAATTTATAATAACATATCATTACAGTTCTGAGGGAAGTTGTCACAGGCTGGCTATCAAACCATCACTGTCTACCACACGGCCTTGGCATGCACTGTAGCACTTCACAAGTAAATGAACAGAGAATCACAGGGCGGAAAAGTGCTGCTATGCTAAAATCTGTTGAGGGAAACTTTGAAGGATGGTGCACTACAGGCCACACACCAAACAGTGATATCACAAAGGTCGATTTCAATCATCTGTCAAATAAAAAAATATTGTTTGACATCTGTTATTGAAGTCTGACATGCATGTAAGGTGAACCGAGCCACCCACAGAGTAGCAGTTTTCTACTGTGTGACTTCCTGTTGGAATACCAATTAACTTCTGTGTTTATGAGTGGAAACGAAGTAACAATTATTCACATCAGATGTTTGCTTGAACTCGACTGTTAGAAGAAAAAAAAACACTCTTAAATTACCAACAAGCGAAGAATAAAAAGAACCTCGCTCTATGTGCCTAATATATAGGCTTGCTACAGTGAGCACTCTTTGTCTGTGTCACAAAGTCAGTGAACTACCAGTATTCACAAGTCTCATCAACAATGGCAAAGTTAGCTCTTAAGCACAAATCAAATGTAATTTTTTTGTGTAAAAATGTTTTATTATCTTACAAGATTTTGTACCACCATTGTCCTTTTCATCATAATCTCCTGTGCATAACATATTTTCCTCCTTTATATTTTGTCTATGATAAAGAAAAGGGGAAGAGTAAAGATTATGTATTTGCAGCACGTTGGTAAATAGCACCCTGTTTAAAGCAACAGCACGCTCAACAGTCACAATACTTACTTTATATATAATTAAGAATGTATTTTTCAGACTGTGTCTGGTGCATAGATATTAGGCAAGTCTTAGGCATTATAAGGGCCTAAATCACGCCTTTCACAAAACCCAAATGATATCAAATTCAACACACAAGTGTAACTCACAAAATATGTCTTTTAAATTACAAATTGTCTTAGAAATTAATTATAAAAGCATGAGGGAAAAATGTCTCACAAATACCTGAAGAAATTGCAAACTACTCTTAGACAAGAGACGTTATCGAGATCATAAACAGAAACAAATATTTTATTTACAGGCATCTTAGGGCTGCATTTTATTTTCATTTTCAGTTAAACTGCTGATTATTGTCTTGATCAACCAATTCTGGACTATAAAATATATTAAATATTATTACAAACGTAAGACTAAGAAAATCAGCAAATATTCACCTTTGAGAAGCTGAGGCCAATGAATGTTTGGCATTTTTGCTTAGAAAATTACTTTAATGATTATCAAAATTGTTGCCAATTAATTGTCTAAATCAATGAATCAACTAGTCATTTCAGCTCTACTGTGTTTTCCATTGTTAAAAAGTTAGAAAAGCATGTCCAAAATGCTCTTCTTGAATGTGTCATTTAAACCCAAATGCAAGAACAAATCTGTGGCTGTAACACAGCTGCATTAACTGCAAGTGAAGTAACCACAATATATATATGAGCATACAAGAAAGAAAAGTACCGTTTGACAAAGTAATGTTGTTTTTTAATCTTTTTCCCTTTTAGTCTTCAGGTCTCAGGCAAGTTCTCTCACCTAGTCCAGCATTGGGATCATCTCTCATCCTCACTTACTTTTATGTTTCTTTGATGCCTTTCTTCCTATAACAACCTTTTCAATGTCATGCAAGCCTGCAGTCTCCTCTACTGCTTCACTTCTAAGGAGAGGGTCTTCTTGAAACTTAACAGACCTCTGTCCATGCTCTTTATGGATCCCTGAGATGTCCTCTTTCTCCACGCAATCTGGTCCAAACCTGTGAAGCTTCTCCTGGTTCCCCGTCTCACTGAGCTCATCCCTCTCCAGCGCGGCACTATGGCCGTCCCCGTCTGTCCTGCCAGCTCCGGCATGGTGACGTTGGCCACCAGGGGCCGAGAAACGGGTGAAGAGATGAGGGTTGACGGTGGGTTGAGTGTAAGATGGAGCAGCGAAACCGGGAACAGAGAGAGGCTGTATCACTGGGCTTGTTTTGATGGGGCACAGCAAGTTGTGGCTGTTTGGCGGGCTGTGACGCTGAGGTTGTAGGTGTTTCAGGGACTGAATTTTGTTAGCGGTGCTTTTATTACAACCCTGCTCCCTCCGGTCCTCCAAGATCTCATCCAACACTAATAAAAAACAGGATATTAGTTTGTACGATCAACTAGGATATTACTCTATACACTGTATGTTGTCTTCAACAGCTCTCTCACCAAAACCATTATTATGGGTTTTGTTCTCTTCACCCTGGCTCCGCTTCAGGTCCAGAGCTTGCTTCACTGAGTCTAAAAGCCCAAACATCTTACACAGGGAATTAAGTATGACGGCATCTGGCAAAACAAAATAATCAAAAGTTAAGGTTGACATCAAACTTCTTTTTTTTAAAATCAATATCCATTTCTTCTCAAACCAAATTTATCTGGTGGAGCCATTTTTAAATTTTTTTAATTACATTTACATTACATTTTCTTAACCTACCTGACATTTGCCTACATTTAAAGCAATTATTTTCACAGTCCAGCAGTTAGCCAGGTCCCACTGTGGGAACTCACCTGTCTCCTGCAGGTTGGCCCTCTCGCTGCGAACCTCCACTCCTTTAAGAGTGGCTATTAATTCAGTCTGGAGACTGGACAGGACATCCCCCATCAGCCCTGAGTCTGCCACACCCTTCCACAGGCTCAATACTCCATCTAGAAAAGGTCAATTAGATGGGACATTATTAAGATATATGGGGGACTCTGTATGTGTGCTTGTTTATCTTTCCATTTAAAAATGTGCCACAGAGAAATAAGAAAAACTTGTGTAGGCACGAGAGGGGATTTGTGTATGTGTGAGAAAGTAAACGTTCCTATTTGAGCTGTGGAGTTGGATAGTAAAAGAGATTGCACCCAATGGGAAGAAAAGGCAAAGCAAAATAAATAAGAAATGTGGGATAAATGAGATAGAGTATGGAGGCAGGGAAATGTCTGGAAGTGAGATTTGAGGAGAGTTAAAGGACTGAAAGAGAGTAATAAATTGAGGAGAGAAATGCAGGAAGAAGTGTCAGGGTTGGAGAAACAATGAAAAAAAGATTTAACGAGATAGAGGAAATAGGAGAGGTGCAGCACTTGGAGATCGGATGTTAAATGGGTGATAGAGGTAGAGAGGAAAAAGTAGGAAAATGGGTTGGAAGAGAGGCGCTCTGTGAGGAGAGAAAGCAGGACAGGGCAGATTGGGGGGAGACTGAAAAATCACTTGGGATCTAAACAAAATTGAGCAAAGCAGAGGTTGAGTATATTAGAGTGATAAAATGTCTGAGGTGTTTGATATCTCAACTAGCAAGAAATGCGTCCACTTTCAAGTTTGCTTAAATGTCTGGCAAGATAAATGCAACATGCTCACGGAAAATATTCCAAAACTCATTTATAGCTATCTGAAGCTAAATTCATGTATTTCTTCATGTTGGGAATGTACACTAATGGAAAGACAGACATTTGGAGATAGAGGAGCGTAGCTCTTGGCCGAGTACATTCACTGAGAGTTGCCAATTAGTTTTAAGCCCTGTGACAAGCAACACCGCTTGTGCAGTAAGGCACCACAATTTGTCATTCACACAAAAAAAAAATGCTTGAGGCTAAGTTACCGACTGTAGTCCAGCTGGAACAATGCCTAATAAGGTCACCTTTAAGAACCCTCAGATTGTAGGTCCCCACAAGAAAAATCCACACTTACAAATGCCGACCATGACAATAAAAAAGGATGTGACTCTCTGCCTGCCAGTGGTCAGCAACTTTTTAAGGCCAGTCTGCAAATTCAGAGGTTCATTGGCTCAGTATGTCAGAGGTGTCAAGCAGCAAGAGGCATAACACAAGGGACTGACGAACTGCAAGTAGACGGATGTTAATATTCACAGCTGTCATTGTTTTTTTATTGATTTTTTTATTCCCTACATCCCTAATGCCTAAAATTTAAGTCTAAATGTTGCTTTGCTTCTCCTCATCAACTAACTATTTTATCCTTCAGTGATGCAGTGTTTCAACAGGAACGCCTCCTTTAAAGGAGATGTCTTACGAATATGTGGAAGGACTGAAGGTCAGTGGGCTGAATCTGTGCCTCCTCACAAAATAAAAAAGGCTATCTTAATACACTTTCCAAATGTGTTTCATCCTCCAGGACATTGCCCTTGGTGAGCTGGCAAAGTAGTTAAAACCAGAAGTAAATGCAACTTACATGATTCCAGAGTTTGCAGTGGAGGTTTTAACATATCACTTTAAAGAGATTCAGTAGGGAGACACGTGACTTTCACATGCCAGAACAAAACTGCCTTATACTACTGGATTACAGACCATATTCCCAATAGTTTCTTGCTGGGGAGGATGTTGTGCAAGTACAGACCCCCTATTGCTGTTTCTGTAATAAAATACTAGTATTAATATTCTTCTAGTAGATGATAAAAGTTTGCATCATATATTTCATGATAAATGCTAAATAAGGCTAAGTATAGAGAGGATCTTATTTTCTTGTTTTTAAAAAAATGTCCTCCAAAAGAGCTAATAGCCACATTGTTCTTTCTCTATTCTTTTATTATTGTTATATAATTTGCATTTGTCTATGCCATATTTATAAATTTCTACATTTATTTATATCAACTGTATGTTTGTCTGTGTGTAGCACCTTATCACTAAAGCAAATTCCTTGTACATGTAAAACACTACTTCGCAAAAAAGCTCCTTCTGATTCTGATTCTGATTCTGATTTCAGTCCATATATTTGTCTCGCCTAACTCATTTCTGAGTCTTTTTCTCCATAACAATGCCTCTTTACCCTGTTCAGGCTTACATAACCCAGAACTAATAAAAAATTGTCTTGTATTTACCAGGAGTGTCAGCCCTCTTTCTCTTTGCAGCATGCCCATTGGCTGTTGTGGGATTTACAGGGCGGGCTAGACCAGGGCTCCTCTCTGCTGTTGTGCTGAACTTGTCCTCCAAAGGCTCCTCAACATCTGCTGCATCATGTACAACCACTCCTGAAATTAAAACAAAAAGGGATATACTGTAAATAGAGTATCCTATCTGAGTAACCAGTGAGGAAACTGATGGATTATTAAAGCTATGTGATGTTCAGCTCATTTCCTAATTACTTACGCACCAACAGCATGTGTCAGAAATGACTATTATTGTTTCATTATTCTAGAGAAATCATATCCTGGTGGCTTGAAAAGTTTTTATCTGCATTATCTCAATGACATAATAAAATAAAACAGCAGCCTAACCATATGTGGGAGAAAAAAACATCACAACATGCCAACTGAAATCTACCTGTCAGGGGAGGCACCTGTCCTCCAAGAGGGTCGAAAGCCAGACACGACGGGCTTGGCTGCACCAAGGTCCCTGGAGGAAGCCTTGTGCTGTTGATCAGCACGTCAAATTTAGTGCTGCGGCAGGTGTTGCTGCACACGGTGTCATGCTGATAGAAATCTATCTGGCCGGAGTCCATCATTTTCCTGCATTGGGAGAAGCAGATTTAAAAGAGCACTCCAGAGTGTCCAAGGAAACATCAGCTGCAGAGGGGTGTTAAAGAATGAAGTGAATTTGTCGAACAATCCCGATAGCTTCCCAGAGGTTTGTCTGACACAAAGCCCATTGATCTGACCTCTACAGAAATACAGATATAAAGAGCAGATATTGCCTATTGAGTTGGTATATTGACTCACTGTAACACCAAGAACAAGTGCAAACACGATAAAGGGGTAAGAGGGATCACTCAGCAGCTTGCTTGTGTGTTATTTGATCCTGCTATCATAATAATGCCGCTTACCGACTACCTCTGGAATGTACTGGCAAACCTCAACACAGACAGAATTCACACAAGTGCAAATTATGTGAATCAGATATACTGCTGACTGCATTAGATAGAGGTGTTTAAGGTCTGACACTTTAACCTCAATGCAACAAAGGACAAATGGAAAGGATTCCCTTAAAAGTCATTCAGATTCACAGATAGCACGTGTGGGTCTCCCAAGCAGCTATGAGGAAGAGGACACACAGAAAATGCTTTTTCTTAACTTTCTAACTAAGTGTACCTGAGCATTACCCCTCCCAGTCTGATGGCCCTTTTCCAGTCCTTCAGAGTGGCTTTCCCTGCCAGGTGTACAAACTGCTTCGGGCTGATGAGCTGGTCATTGAACTGTAAGAGAAGAAAACAACACAATATATGTTTATGAAAGCCAAGTATGTAGAGAGAAGACTAAAACACATACAACAAACAAGATGTGAACACAATCACATCTGGTTGAGTGAGGAAGGTTTTACCAAGTCATTTTATAGTAATGATAAATTAATAATACACACCACCTTTTGATCAAACTAAACAAATCAACTTACTTTGACACATCTGATGTTGATTCCAGGGCACACAAACTTCTTAAACAGTAGAACGGCTCTGCTGTCTCCACAGGTGATGGGGTAGCCATACTCGATCTCCTCTCCTTCTGCTTCACTGTCTTCTAAAGATTACAAGCCAAAAACATAACCACTTGAAGCAACAGTGTGGAATGGTATGATACATTCAACAGCAAGATTTTAATAAAGTATAATTAAGTACACTGTATCAACAATAATACCTGCCTGGGTGCTAATAAACATAGGCATCATGTAACAAAATCAAAAGTCTATCATCACAACACAGGAGGTTTATCAATATTCTTAAATAATTCATATTTGTTAAATAACAGTACAGCTTGAAATACACTGTGAGAAATTCATTAGTGCACATAATATCAATGTATTAAATACATTTTTGATTTTCTTTGTGTGTCTGAGTAGATTAATGTCAGCAGGGAGGGGAAATGTCTCCATGTCACATACCATGATGTGTTTCAATGGCCAAGACTGTAGTGCCAGTGTCAGCAATGTCACCATTTACCCTGCAGAGGCCGACAGATTCATTTAACAGAATAATCGTGCCAGCTGAATGACAGAGTTAAATAGTTCTGAATTTCACAGCATAATATGTAAATAGCCACAGCATGTCTAACCTTTTTTTTCTCCACATAGCTTACTGTTGTTTTCTTTGGCTTAAGCCTGCATTGAACTGGATATGAACAGCATTTTTGTAGAATGATGTCATAAGATTACCTTAGTATAAGAAAGAAGCCTATTTCTTATTAACATGCAAAAAATCTGTCTGTACATTTACATTTGCCTCTCTATTTTGTCACACAACAAATGCAGGCCATCTAATGGTCCTTTAATGATAAAAGCCACATTACCCATGCAAGATGGGCTGCAGGTGCAGGATGACTTGAGTCTTATGGTTACTGCCACTGGACTCCCCTTCTTCTTCCTTCAACGTGATGAGATCCCCTGAAGACACAGTGACCTCAGCACCCGCCATCACCCCCTCCCCACAGAGCTGCATGTAGAGAGCACAGAGCACGCATGTTAACATCCAGATCACACACAAGCATGAAGTGATGCTATTTAATGCACACAGAAGTCAATTAGATCCACCACAGCGGTCTATTCTGGCATGCAATTGTTGTAGAAGTGAATCCACAGCGGGCTTAAAATGACATAATCCTCACACAAGCAGGCTTTGCTTCCTACATTGCTCTTGAGAACGCACATATATATCCTAGATGATGGGACAAAGATTAAAGTTTTAACTAAAACCTGGATTGTAAGCCCTGAATTGTAAAAATGGTACAACGATATAATAGCTACAGTGGGCTCAACAGGTGCAATGTTCTGTCATAAATGTTTTTTTTTTCCATTCAGAGAGAAATTCTTAAATCAAATGGTATCAGTACTGTGTTATGCAACCTTGTTCCATTTAGGCAAATACCTTTGCCACATATATGATTCAAATAAAAGATCTGTTGAGCAAATGTAATCTGCAGAAGTGTTCATATCAGTCTCCAGAGACAGTTATTTCTTTGTGTGTGCTGTCATAATGTTGAGAATGTAGTAGCCTATATCCTATTCAATCTCTGAGAGGGTTGAAATTAAATTATGAACTATAAAGTGAATGCATGTCCTTCATTACTGGAAATATAGGTGTTTACAAATTCATAGCATATAATTAGGTCAAATGTGAATAAACTGTCCTATTATCAATGAGCAGAAGGAAATGGAAAAACAAGATAGCCTATGTTAATTCCCTCCTTGGTGACAGTTACAGGATAATAACTAATGAGTTGACACTGCATATATTCTAGTATGATTCTGCCCATAATATTCCTTCAGTCCTACACAAACGGCAGCTGAGGCGTACCGGGCGACAGAATCACAGAGAGAAATGGAGAAATGAATTTACAAACTGTGTGTTTGGATAGATCCACGGTAGAGAGACAAAACAGGCAACCTTTCCATGCAGTGAAGAGCAGACTACAACAAACTGATCAACAAATTCCACACTATATGAAGTAGCCCTTGCTGAATTCACCAACTCCAACACGAACAGTTGCGTGCCTTTTCGCCCTCCTTCACCCACTCAAACTGACGTCTGTTGGTGCGGCAGCACGCACACCCCGGCCAAAAAATGTGCGACTGCGCGCGCTCCTGTTCCACAGAGGGTGCGCAAAAAAACACCGGTTCTACACTAAAACTCTAAAAGACACTGCCTGCTACTTTAAAGAATACTGACTGACATAGTTTTACTTACCGCTTTACAGCAGGGGATAATTCATCCTACGCTTGTCATAGAGGCACAAGAGCATGCGCCGTGGTGCTTCCTGCAGTGAGAAGCATCTGTCCCGCTGTCACGAGAAGCGGTTAGTTCTCACGCGATGTGTAAATCGGTCAAACTGCTCTTATGTGCGAGTGCATGACTCGGTTTGAGCGCCTCTGGGCCATCGCATTGCATATGTTGAAATTTTTCAATCCTCAGGAACATGTTTTCCACACCAAAGGAAGCAGTGAAAATGTCTTTTCATGGACGGTTCCCTCGTGAGAGGTTTCAGACTCCACAACAATACATTGCTTCAGTTTTCACTTGTGTGGCCTCAGTATGGTCGGGTTTCTCATGAAAACGCTGCTTAAAACGGTGGCTTTAGGCTACTGTATTGTTGTTGTTGCCTGTATGTCACCAATAGGTGGCAGGGTTTGAACTTAGTTTGAGCTAGGTGTGTCGATAAATTGCACACAGATAAGATATTTCAAGATGTTGGTCTTAACCATTTTGACTTTGATGCATCATTTTATATTTTGCCCTTCTGAGTTTATAAAATAGCCTTTATAGAATAACATAATGTAACACAGCATAACGTAATCTAAAGTCCATGTCCATTGTTGCTATTTTAGCAGACATGAGTACATCACAGATTAAATCCAACGCAGTAGTTTTACTGTCTGCTGGTCTGAGATCAGCCCACGCCAGAGCCCTTTAAAGAGCGCTGGCACACACCTACTAATCAGCCCACCCCTATTTGGGAATGGAACGCTTGAGATCATTTGATTGACACTTGCGGTAAACCAATGGAAGTTGAGTTTACGCCCCGTGCCCAATAGTAAAATATTCAGTACTTTGTACTATAACTTTTTACTGAACCAGCAGCTCGGGCCGTCGTCAGGGCTTGCACCTTACTTTTTTAATGCGGAGCTGGGGAAATCATGCTTGCAAAGTGCAAAAACATCCGGGATGCTCTGAAGTCTCTTGTTACCGGTTTCTGGATCACTTTTAGCGTCTGTTCCGTAGGTGTTCGAAGCCAGGAGGGTAAGAAATTCAGCAGCCTTTTGACAAGATAACGAACGTGACGCGAGTTTATAACATACTTGCGGCTATTTCTTCTACTTAAAGTTACGTTAACTGCTCGCGAGCAGCTAAAAGCAGATGAATTGCCAGTTAGGCTAATTTTACTTAATAGTTCAGTGGTATGTTGTTGTTTAGTGGCATGATTTAAAAACATTGGCAGACGTAGACATGCACCAATGAGCAACAGGCTTCGAAACATCCTTTACACCCTACCTAAGCTAACGTTACGTTAAGTTAGTCGTTATCAAACAAATGTTGCTGTCGTTTCAGCAACTTTTTTTTTACCGTTACTGATTGTCATCATTAACTACGCATATTTTCTGTTATGCATACCGTTTTAATATGTTCTGCTGTCAATAATAATAATAATAATAATAATGTATGTGTTTAGGTCAGTGGCAAAAAAATACTGTATTTCCATTTGAAGTAGGCGCAGAGGTCCACCATGTGATGTCAATGTTAGCATTCTTTACATACTCTTCCCTTGTGCATGTTTACGTACTGCTCCGAGCGATCAGCTTACCTTTCCCACAGGTTTTCTTTTTCAAAACAGCAGTCAAGCCCATGTTCAGTATGAATCAGTGAGTAAATGACCCTACGTACACACTCAGAGAAATAGAAATAGAAAAAACTAGTGTCCCGCAGACGGTGACTGTAGCACTCAGCCACACCACAAATCTTTATTTGTTGTTTTTGTCTGTTTCTGGGGGATTTTGTTTCCTCACATTGGAAGATGATTAAGTCCAGGGTGGATTGCTTATTCTGGATCACATTGTACATGCAAAGAGCTTTGGTGGGCCAGGGTATGGGAGGGGGGGTTGTGGAGGTTGTGATTGACATTTAAGACCGGATAAGGCAATGTAGTGACAGAAAGCACAGGTGAGCATCCTGTTGGCTAGTGTGGACCTGTAAGGGCCTGCCAGCAAAGCCTCAAGTGGAAAACAATGTCACAGGGCTTGTTTTGATTGACTGTCTGTTATCTTGCTAGCCAGTTAGACTCCAGTTTTCTTTAATTTAGCCTACCTTCTGAAATTTCTAAACTGGTCAGAACAGGCTGAACAGGTATCCCTTTGCTAACCCTAACCCTGCTGTATGAAATTAGAACCAGACAGGCCCGGAGACAGACTGTAGCTGAAAGGGTTCAGTGAGCAGGGGAAGATTACCGGCCACCCAGAACTTCCCCAACATTTCAGCCTCTGTGGCCTCCCACAGGAAGGTGATAGATCCATGCTCTGCTGCCCACAGATACAGTATGTCGCTGTGGCATTTCCAGGGAATCCTTTTGGGACTTGAGGAGGGGCAATAACATACAAAGGTTTATGGTATTAGGAGCTGAAGAGCTGTCAGGAAGTAGGGAAACGTCTGGTGTCACAAGGGGTGAGTGGAAGGTTATCCTTCCGTTTCTCCTCAACAGATCTCCAGGAGCCTTATATGGAAGACAAGGACAGTGATGTGTAGGCTTAGATGGACCCTGGTGCCTTTTTCCAAGTTTTGACCATTCTTGGAACGCTTGACATTTTGGTTTGTACGTTTTGAGCCTGCCACCCCCGCAGCACTTATCTCTGTGTGACCACTGTTGGAATTGACTCATTTATTTTGTGGGACCCACGGGGATGTCAAAGGATCTAAATATTTGTGTTGCCTGTTCCAGTCAAAGTGTTAGTCACAGAAACCGCAGGTCAGAGGATGTAATGAATCAGTTGAGAAAGTAATGTTCATAGTAATGGATTAAAACAAACTAGAATTTATTGCCTTTTCTGTCAACAACAGCAGTATATACAGTAAAAGTACATATTTTGTGATTAATCTATGAAGAGTATCTTTTTGCAATCCAATATACAGGTCTTTGGAAAACTTCCCTCACGGGCAGTTGTGTCATCTCAACGTTGTGATGAGAAGAGTATAAACACACCCTGGTCTGCTGTGCATGTTCAGAAGAGGCTTTATTACTCATTTGTCCTGAAATAGTGCACTTACAAAGCCCTTAATATTGTGTATGGAATTAATGACGAATCTGTCTGCGGTTATGTGAGTTTTGGCTTCATTTAAGCTTGAGGTGCTCAGCTGATAGCTCTTCTCCTGGCACAGATGTTTTTAGTAGTGAAACATATCAGTTATGCTTTGATATCCACCAGCTGTGCAAGAAAAAAACATTTCCTGTTAGTTAGTGGTCTGTAAACAGGTTTGACACTACATTAAACAACTGAAATGAATAGACAGTTAACCAATTAGTCGATCTACAGATGGTTAATGGGAAAACATTTTAATAATCTGTTAATTTTTAATTTTCTTATAGTCGTGCTAGTAAAAAAAAAAAAAGCCAATAATTCACTTGTTCCAGCTTGGCAAATGTGAATGGTGGTTTCTTTAGTCTTTCATAATATTCAGCTTAACACCTTTTTTAATTTGAGATAATCCCACTTTTCACTATATTCTTTTTGACATTTTGACAAACCAAATGATTAATTGAGAAAAGAATCTGCAAGATGAATCCATAATGAAAAAAACCTTTAAGCCTTTGTAAGCCCACTGTAAATATTTTGTCTTCAAAACAGTACCGGTACATATTTGATTTGATTTTAAAACCCTATTAACTTTTGCTGCTGTCAGATTTTCAGCCAGTGCTGTAAAACTGAAAATGGTTCAGTCCTCCTGAAGACACCTTTTTCATGAAAAATTTATTAAGTGACATAAAACACGAAGAGTGACTCTTGACTTTTGTTCCCGCAGTTGTTTTTTTAAAGCTCCTCTTAATCAGCAAGTGGTCCGCATCTAATTTGGAACTGTCCCTTAACTTGTCCTGACATTGGGTTTACCTTGGGAAACTCTCACCTTTATTGCAGGTAATGGCTGTGGACATACAGTGCTGGGCACAGAGTCTGGCACGCTGGCCTCTCAGAACTATCCAGGCACCTACCCCAGTAACACCTGGTGTAAGTGGAGGCTTCGTGTGCCAGAGGGGCGCACGCTGCGGCTGCTGTTTGGGGATTTCGACATTGAGAGCAGTCCAGACTGCAGCAATGGCTCTCTTGTGATCACATACAAGAACGGAGACGCCAGCCTGGGTGAGCTTGTTCATCACTGCTGGAATACAGTGTGTCTTTTAAATGCATCCCAGGTTGACACAAGTGCTCTCATGTCTCCTGTGTTGATTCTTCTCTGAAATACCTGCTGATTAGACTTTTTATGTTCCGTGTCATTACTGACGTTTTCCCAGTCATGATTGTGGAATTCACACAGGGCATACCTTTCCTTTGACACATCAGCAGAAGAGGCAAACCCAATTCAACAACAGACACATGCACATCTTCCAACCAGAGGGCTGTTTCACAAAACCAAGATAAGGGATTAAGCCGGGATTTTCCAGATATCCTGGCTGAATTAAGCCTTGACTCGGTTTCACGAAAGCAGTAGCACATAAGTTACCATGGCGATTTATTCTGTGCAGCTAGCCTGCTCCAGACCAGGCTAACAGCCAGGCTTAGTTAATCCTGGTGCCTTATCTGTTCAGTCAGCGGTCACGCCGATCAGAAACCAAAGTGTTTTTTTCAGTCATTCCATGTTCTTATGTAGGCCTGTGTGTTCTGCATATTTTTCAGTAGCCTGTATTAAAATAGTAGGTTGTGGTTATTAGGTTTCATAACTAGAGAAGATGCGTCCACCATACTTTGCCACCATACACAATGGCATCAGCGAGTAAGTTAGGTTTACGTGGAATGAAAGCACTTGTAAAAAATAAAAATAATAAAAAAGGATAAATAAAAGAAAAAGTAACACGGGTACAGCAATAAACCAGCGAAAGAAAGTGGCAGCCAATTGTTGACCGACTGAATGTGTGAGAAGCTAAAAATATCACAGCTCTTAACTGAAACTGTCATAATTATAATGTTATATTGTGCCTTAAAAGTGAGCACCAGACATTATATGTCACTCAAGAAACTCACACACACTATGTAGGATTCCTATGTCTTTTTATAATACTCTCAAATTATAGTCCTACTTCAATAAGGAGGATATATTGTGCACTGTTTATTCATGAAACAACTGTGTGTTTGGGAGAGAAAACAATGATTACCGTAATACATTGTGTTACAGTTTGGCTTACAGTCTACTTCTAGTTCACTAAATCACTAAATCACTTCTCTTTGCAGTTGCTGGTTTTCTAATATCTTCAGTGCTTCTTTTTATCTCCATATCTAAGTCTGTTTTTTATTTTGTTAATTTTTTCAACTGTGTGCAGTTCAGACATATGACAGTAAAACACATAACAGTCCGCACAGCAGGAAGTGTTCACCTGTGGATGTGCTGTAGGACTACAGCCTCAGGGTCAACTTACAGATATCATACAGTATTTTCTATGAGCACCACAACACTGACTTTTTATCTATTATCCATATTGACTAAAAAAGTACACCATTTTCACACATAATTGACAGACCTCCAGCCTCTCTGCCAAGCCTACTATATATATTTACACACACTTTTTAAAAGTATTTGTCAAAAATGTTGCTTGCACTAAAAAATGCTAAATAACTGAAAAGGCTTTAAGAAAGGTTAATAAGAAAACATGCTGTGCAAACAGAGAAGAAAGATATGTGCATTGTCCAAAAATGAAACTTAAGCTAATTGAGCAAGCTGCTGATACTGCATTATATTTTTATATTTTGAATTGTCACCTGCCAGCTGAATGTTGTTTCCTTTTTATATAAATAAAATTTATATCAAATAATTTCCACCATAAATTGGTGTAGAACATTTCTTCAGACGTCAGAAAATTAAGTGTTTAATGCTCAAAAATATCTGGGGGAGGACCCCCAGACTCCCCACTCAGATATCTCAGCATTACATATTATTTCAAAATAGGGTTAAATGGGCAGTACTAGTACTAGTACTAGTAGTAATGCTGCCAGAAAAAGAAATACTTTTGTTGTGAACTGTCACTATATAAATAAAATTGAATTGAATAGACAGTATGTTGATTAGTGGTTGTAATTAATACATTTGCTGAGTGACATATTAAGGTCCGGTGCTTACTTGTAAGGTCTGACATAACGTTACTATTCATGGTAACGTTATAATTAATAGTTTCAGTTGGGAGCAGTGATTGTTTTAGCAACTTACTGATTAAGTATTGTATATAAGTATTGTCTGCCACGCTTTTCTCGCTGTTTTAATACTTTTCTTTCTTTCTTTTTTATATTATGTGCATTTTTTCATCAAAAACCTTTTTTACACTCATTGACTAACAGCAAATAAAGTATGCTGCACACGTCTTTTCCATTTCAGCATCAATGAATCTGTGATCGACAGCGTGGTCTCTTGAAAAAAGTTGTTGACGCCCATTTATCTGAATTACTTACACCTGGCTTGACTTAGTTGCACCTTCTGAGCCTGGTTTGGCCTTTGTGAAACTGATAAAGCCAGGATGCACTAATCACACTAGGTCAAGCCTAGCTTTATCTCTTATCCTGGATTTCTAAATTCTACTTTTGTGAAACAGCCCTCTGGTTTATAAAGTCCTGCCTCGAGGGCATAAACAATGACAATGCACCAAAGTGAGAGTTGAGGCAGTCCGGAGATAGAAAGATCCCGTTAGGCTGCTTTTTGTGTTTATTATTGGATTCCACAGGTCCTGCCTGGCTCATGATTTTTATTTTGTTGGCTCTGCTGGGGAGGTGTTCTTACATTCAGATTTTCCACGTGAATACGCGGCCGTGCTCTTTGCTATGCAGGTGTAGGTATGGGATACAAACATGGCAGCACTAGTAGGGTTAGACTAACTTAAAATCATCTGCATCTGTTGGCTCAGTAAGGAACAGACAGTACCCCACTGATCAAGAATGTAATTTGCTGTTTATATACGTTATGTTTCGGAAAGCAACATGTATTTGTGTTTATGGGCTTTTACAAGAGCAGTTTGTGGGTCTGTGTCTTCATAGGCCCAGTGTGTGGGAAGCTTGATGCTTCACAGAAGAATATGACACTTAAAAGCAATGAAGTGACAGTAACCTTCAAGTCGGGCCCACACCGCTCTGGACGAGGATTTCTATTGTCCTATGCCACAGACCGGTATCCAGGTATGATGTCTGTAACTGTTTTGATTATTATTTGTGAAGTATATGAATGTGGTTCATTACGAACATCTGTGGTCTTATGGCACGTAGAGCACATAGCTCACATTGTACAAATCGGACATGTAGTCTGAATTGAATTTCTGAAATTTTACACATTTACAAGTTTAAACACTGGTGTAATTTTAACACCAACGCCTGTGTCAATATCTGTGCTTGTGCACTTGTGTGCATGAGTCACTTCTTATTGGCATTCATCCTCCATCGCTGTCTTTGCTCTGGTGTGTTTGCCGGAATCTGACTCCTTCTGTCAGGCTGAATGGAGTGAGGCCTCAGGCTTGGAGTGGCTTGATTTCTTTTTCACCCCCCCTCCTCCTCTTCATCAGCCCGTTAACCACTGCAAGCCCACTACCATCCAGTGTTTTATGCAGCCCAGAAGCTGTTGATTTAGCAAGTGCAGCAACAGATTGTAACACATGTACGCATACATTTATTTAGGGATTTAAATCCTAATTTAATGTCTCTGGATAGTAGAAATTAAATGACAAAATGATTCAAGGTTCTTCCTGTGTATCATATTAATAACCATGTGGACTTGTTTGGCCTGAATGCTAGTCTATACTTAGAGATGGTTTCCTTTTCTCTGCATGCAGTCATCCGTACTGTACAGTATGTATCATAGTTTCCTGTTTTTTCCTGGGTTGTTTATGAAATCCGGCAGTGTCTGGAGCCAAGCCCGCGTTCAGACATACAAACCACTGTCTGTTAATTGTGATCACACGAAGACCTATTCACTGTACTCGTGAACTGTGACAAAGTCACAGTAACAAAGGGCCTAGTCACATCAACAGTGATGACCGCTCATCCCCTAACATAGCACACTTAGAGCATGTCTCACACAGAATCTGTTTGTGTGTGGTTGAGTGAATGACGGGGAGGGGTATTATGTAAGCCTGAGATACTGGGTCTTACCCTATAATTCATTCAAGTCCACCAATACATACTATTAAAGAATGTTTTAGTTCATCAAATATATTTTTGTTTTGCTGTTACAGATCTAATTTCTTGTTTACAACGAGGATCTCATTTTAGCGTGCTGCATTTGAGGTAAGTGGTTGACCTCCAGATTTCCCATAATATAATCTGTTTTACCCGAACAGTGTTTCTCACATGCTACTCTGCTGTTTCTCAGTGTGTACTGTCCTGCTGGATGTAAGAATATCACAGGAGATGTTTGGGGAAACTCCGAACAGGGTTACAGGGATGTAAGTAAGCGTCATTTCATTTTTTGTGCACAAGGTAGTAATTGAATTCATGTCTGAAATTGCTCCGTATGGCCCTTCTGCCACAGACCTCAGTCCTGTGCAAGTCTGCAGTCCACGCTGGAGCTACATCTGACAGTCTGGGAGGTCATGTCACTCTGAATCGTGGGAAAAGTCTTACACTCTATGAATCCACCTTTGCCAATGGAATCCTCTCAAAAATGTGTGTCTGCTGTTATCATATTGAAAGTGAGAGATCACATTAGTGTCATGTTGAGCTGTAAATGTAGTTTTATATTTGATGTTATGTGGATGTACTGATCTTTTCAATTGTCTTCTTCTTACAGGGGATCATTATCTGAGAAAAAGCTGCTTTTCAGCAAAGGTACGAGCAAGACGTGACATTTATCACTACATGTTAGAGTGTTTGAAAGGACATATGCAGCATTGTTGCCTGTTTAACTAAGTAACACATTATTTGGATGCAGACATCCTGTAGTATTTTCCCACCTTGCAGACACATAAGCTTTCATTCCTTTCACTGTGATGTGATGTTTTTTGTATTCAAGGCGCCAATGTTGCTCACACCTTTCCTCTGGTCCCCGAACAGAATGCGACAACGTCCTGAGTGTTTCTGGTTTAAATGCCTCATCTTTCTGGGATAAAAACAGTCAAGAGTATACAGTGTTCTGGTCCTCCAGATACATGGACTCTAGCTATAAGTTCCTACCCTGGGCAGCAGACAGTAATGATCAAAAACCATGGGTGGAGCTGGAGCTGAGTGATAGAAGCACTATCACAGGTAAAAATGTTAAAATTAGATGGGTTTAATAGTTGTGTGACACATGATGATATTCTATATTTCCTAAAAACAAGTTTTGTGTGTGTATTTAAAGTGTTGTATACAGGACATTATGTCATCCTCTATTGTTGTACCAAAACAAATTAAAATGCATAAATGAGCAACACTGTTGCACCAGTTGACATCTTCCTTCATAAAGATGACATGACCCTCACTAATTCATTTTTACTTAATCCCACATACTGCCAGAAATACTTGCTAGCACACCAAATGTGTATTAATCCACCACTGAAAATATTTCCCAACAATATATACTATATAACGTTTCCTAAAAATTGTTTTTGGAAATGTATTAAGTCTTTTCAAAAAATGTAACCATATATTTGTTACCTATTTAAGATTTACATCTTCAGTAGGAAGCCACTGGGCTTGCGGAGGTCCCGTACTATTGAGATGGGGCCCAACACATTGTTAGTTGTTAGTTTTTTCATGCGATTTGTTGACAGTGGAAAAAAAATATAGAAACCCCCCCCGACATCCTTTAAAAGTTTAACTTGGCTAAAATGTTATTATCATTACTATTGTATTACTGTGTGTGTGTGTGTGTGTGTGTGTGTTTTTCCGCAGTGTCTCGCTGTATTATGTGAAACCAATTTTGTAATAATAATGTTGTGCTCTGTTCGTTTGTTTTTTAGGAATTATAACAACGGGAACAAATGAGTACTACATAGAATCCTATATTCTTCTTTTCAGCAAAGACAGAAAGGTTTGGAAGCTTTACAAACAGGCTCTCAGCAAAGAAAGAAAGGTATGCATTGCACTTGCAGATGTTCACTTTATGGTTCTTACTGAGGCCTCAACGGAGCTATGGCAACTGTGGCTTCCTGGTGTTCTCTGTGAATTAGTAACTTGGTTATTATGCCCTCCAGGTGTTTCAGGCCTATACTGATGGCCACCTCAAGGTTATCAACAGCTTATTTCCTGCTGTGGTTGCTCGGTTTGTCCGGCTGCAGCCACTGAGCTGGCACGGCCGAGCCTCAGCTCAGCTCCAAGTCCTTGGCTGTCCTGTTGTCAAGGTCACACCAAGGTCCGGCACAGCAGCTAGTGCGTATTCTCACTACTTGTCCAAAAAATATTATCTGTTACCATGATCTTTCTAGCAGTGTGAATTGCCTGTCTCATGTCTGTACTCCTGATATTATGATGTCCTGTCCTGCTACTTGTCCAACAGAATCACCACCTGTCAAAGTTAACATGGGGACGCCACACCCTGGCCCCACTCCAACCCCCTCAGAAGGCCCAGTGTTAGTAGAGACAAGACTGAGTGTGTACTTTTATCACCTTCCTATTTCACATGTGTACAGTGAGAATTATTGCCAGTGTATTTTAGGGGGACAAATCAGTGAAAAGAATGAATCCTCCTCGCACATCCACGGTTGCGTACATTGCAATAAACTGCATTCCTTCCACACAGTTGTACAACTGTTTACTTACTTGGACACTTACCGTCCTGCAGGTTCTAGCCAACCAGTAATAGTGGCAGTGGGAGTGGTCCTGGCGCTGTTAATGTGCGGCAGTTGTTTGTTGGCTGGAGTCTGGTGGAAGCGAAGGTACTGTATTTTAATACTGTTGACCTTTTTAGAATGTATTTGTCTTCTAAGGACAGTTTGCACACACTATACTGTCAATATATATTAAAAGCTGTTATTTTATTCATACCTAAGTAATAAACATATTTGGCATGAATATTTTTTGCCTGAATAATGACTGAAACCATTAATAGATTATTAAAATGGTTGCGTGTTATATTTCAGCCAGCTGAGTAATCAGCTAATCATTTCAGCTCTAGTGGTGATGTTCCAGTCTCTACTATGTATAAAACTTTAATGCTTCGTGTTCATCTCCTTTTCCATATAGAAAGAAAGATTCACAATTGAAGTACTCCTTACCCACAAGTAAGTCATGTGCTCTTTGACCATTTTCCAGCATTTTTCATTCTCCTCAAAAAGCCCCTGACTGTGTCTGTTTGTGTGTCAAGTAGGTTGTCAGAGTTTCCAGGCGAAGAGTCTCCCCTGCCCACAGTCAGAGCTTATCTCCTACCCTCTGGAGCGAAATGTCCACGATGCTTTACCTAGCCCTCCTCTTAATGGTGAGAAATATTTAATAACTTTTGACTTTTCTAACAGAGCAGTGCTGCACCTCAGCTTTATCACTGTTATCGGCCACTGCCTGTTTTTGCTAGCCATTTCATTGCCCATTCAGAGTTTTTACTGGGGATCACAAGTTGTGAGCTCTGCCTTCCCTCCTCCATCTTTCCAACAGTCACAGGCTTCAGTGGGCAGTTTGAGGAGCTCATGCCAGGCCCGACAGGCAAACAGCTCTCTCCACGGGCTGTCCATTCTTTCCCCCGGCTCAACCCATCACCCAGTTGCAGTATAAACATTCCTTTCTTTGGTCCACGGAGCCCCTCTGAAAGAGACCCTTTAATTGGAGCTCGATAAAGAGCGCTGAGCCTACCCCCCCACCCACCACCACCACCACCACCACCAGTCGCCCTCTCTGCCTCCCCCGTCCACTCCCCCAGCAGGGGGGCCCTACACTGAGAGGTCCAGTGATAAACAGGACAGAGGGTCAAAGCTAAGACAATCAAAGCCCTCACCAAAGCCTGTCTAATTAAAATAGCTCAGGTCTAGGCCTCCCACACCACAGCCCCCTCTGCGGGGGTGAAGAGTAGGTTCTGGTTGGATCTGACTGCTACACTCTCAACCCCTGTCCCTGTGGTTAGAGGAGACATTGTTGGTGGCCAAGCAGGATACTCAAAATTGGCCTGGTATGAGACTGTTATTGAGTAGAAAAGAAGCCTTTCCCAGAAATTGCTGCGTAAGATGCAAATAGACAATTGCTCCCAAAAGATTTTTCCCCGTTAGTGAAAGGATGCTGCCAGGTGGTAAAGTTGATGATGTCATACCCATTTAATAACATGTTGTTCATTTTAGTAATGGAGTGTTAGTGGGGATGCTCCAGTATGTTTTAAAGCTCATAAAATACCTGACATTCCCTTTACATATTGTTTCATCCTGATGCTATGACTCTTAAAGATAAATAACTAAAATGGGTTAAGTTTTTCTGACATGTCTGTTAGAAAGGTGCGTGGAGGTTCAGTCTTGACCTTAGGAAGGGATATATTGTAAATAAAATCTACTAGACTGTGTGACACAGCCAAAATCTTTGGAATAGCTAAGTAAAGCTACTTTAAGGTAATTAAAAATGATTTAAAGATTATACTTTAATCCTGGTTATTTGACAGTTATATTAGGTGACACTCAATGTATTGAATGACTTTTATTTCCCATGCAAACAACAGTATCATCACAGGGACACAATTAGTGTAACAAGTTGTAGTTACTTGATAAATTACTAATTAAAAATATAATTGCAACCAGGAGTCAAATAAGTGATACTATAAGGTAACAAATGAAACATAACAAGGACAAAGGTATCAGTTAAAACAGGTAAATGTAGCTGGTAATGTTTCAGTGAGTGAGCCAAACTGCGAGAGTCCAACACTATTCTGAAGGTTAATCCGTCTTTAAAGGTGTAGCTCGACATTTTGGGAAATGTGCTTATTTGCTTTCTTGGATAGTGTTAGATGAGAAGACTGATACCACTGACTGGTAGCTTAGCTTAGCACAAAGACTGCTAGTCTGGCAACAGCAACAAAATCCCCCTACTAGCACTTGTAAAGCTCTCCAATTACTGCTTGTTTTGTTTGTTTAATCCGTACAAAAACTCGTGTGAAAACGAGCGGTCAACCGCTTTACGAGGGGTCATTATTTCGTGGAAAGGACCGGTAACTTCCTGGAGTCCCTGCTGGTTGTCTGGCAACTGCTCAGAGCCAACAGTGCCTGCAGAAATAAGAGTAGGCCTGCCACAGATTGGCATATGTATATATATATATAGATTGTCTAGCCATTGTTTGTTGCATCTCATACTGGTTTTGACAAATTTTTCAATTTACTCATCTTTCCAGACTATGCCGAGCCTGCTGTTACAGCCATAGGACAGAAGGTTGGGTCAACGTTTAGACCCTCCTCAGATGAGGGCTACACCACCCCCTTCACCTTCAACTATTATGACACTCCTGACAACCTGCCAGAGTATGCCGAGCCTCTTCCCCCAGAGCCCGAGTATGCCACCCCGTTCAGTGAGCAGCCTTCCGAGTCACACGGACCTCCTTTACCAGGACCTACCGCTGGTTCCAGGACAACATCCAGCCACGCGCAGTATGACTGCCCTTCACACAGGATGCTATCCAATGGCTACTGCACTCCTGCTCTACATGCCAATGGCCCACGGCCAGTCAGTGTGGTCTATGCAGAGCCAAAGTCATGTGACTCTTTACTACAGAAGCACAACTATGAGGAGCCTTTGTGAAAGCTCAGGCTTGGAGAAAGACTCTAATGAACTAAAAGGTGTGTTGGGACCTTAGAGTGATCTCAAATGGACTCAAGCTGAGCAGCGTTGTCCAGAATGTACTAATGCTGACAGAGCTGAACTTCCAGGGAGTGATGTACCCAAAATTGAGAAGTCACTTTGGACCACTATGCATATAGGAATGTACACCACTCAGTGTACACAACGATCTGAGAGCCATATGGACGCAAATATTTTCTCCCAGGAAGTATGTAGTGGAAATATCCTGTGATGCACAGGATTCAATTGTGTCTCAGAGATATTGTTTTATTGATGAAATGTTTAATCACAAGCTGCACTTTCAAAAAAAACATACAGCAATGTATGCTTCAGTCTATTTAACAGGTTAATGCAAACAAAGGTGTATTGAATATGTTACTTGTCCTCACAAAACATTGTATTCACAATGTATAATATCAACATGTTTTGTATAAAAAAAGGAAGAAGAAGAAACATTAAGAAACACTAGAAATGATACACTGTAACAAAGTGGTTTAAAGTTGTTGCTACGATTATCTGTAACCACTAGGTGGCTCTCTAGAGCTTTAAACATCTAACAACAATGGATTGTGTAATTATTTGTTTGCTGGTTCTCATTCCTCAGATAATTGTCTTCCATTTCTAACATACATTGTAAAGTAACAAACAAACATTGGTTTAAAATAAATGCTTGGATTATTAGCATATCACAGAAAGGCACAACAGGCAAGGGGAAGTTCTTGAGCTAGACACACATACCTCAGTCGAACTCCAGAGCTTCAAAGAGTTCTTTTCCCTTAGAGGGGTTAAGAGTTTTACCACAACATTTTACCTTAACATCCAGTACATGGCTGTTTTTATTTGTTCTACCACTATACAGCAACTTCCCACAAGTGAGAAACACCTAAACCGTTATGTAAAATTAAAGCTGTATTCTCTACATACGTTTACTTAATTTTCTATGGCATGCAAAGTCCACTGGATTTTCTTTAGTATGGGAAAAAACAAGTGTTAAACAGATTAAATTACTAACAAACTTAATATAAGTAAACTGATATGGCATTGCTGGTCTCACTGTTCCCCTTCAAGGAAAATTACAAAGGAAGAAAATAGAAGAGGGTAGAAAATTGTAATTTTTCCTATTACAAGGCATTTTGTACAATAAGAATCAGGTGGCAGTGGTAGTCCTTCATTACGTCTAAAAAATTTTACTAAAAGACCCTGGGTCTGTAATTTTGCGATTCACTTGCTAACCTCCTCCACTGCTGAATAAGGCACAATAAAACAACCGTATTAAGAAAAATACTTTAGCAGTGGGCCTGGTGTGTGATTGCAAGGTGTTTTAGGGTTATTTTAAGATGGACTGAAAGCCTGTCGTGGAGATGAATCTGCACAAACAGCTGGATTGCTCACTGATAGAGAAATGTTAAACAACCTGACCTACGAACTTGGATCAAATCATAAATTTGAAAAAACCGTTTGAAGGTGAAAACTGGCATGGTTGAGTTTCTGAATATAACATAGTCTCACCTTGAAATCATTTTAAGGTGTTATATATTTGTAACTTCTATCTATCTAAAGAGTCGCTCGAGAAAAAGTTGTGCAATATCAAAGTATTTTTTAAATAGTAATACTTAACTACAGAATATAATTGACACAAATCATTTCAACGCTGTACTATATACACTTTGCTCTGGTGATTTGATTAATTCACTCTCCGCTGTTATCACGGACCCTCTCATTTGTGCTTAACTCTTTCCTCTGCACCTCCTCCTCCTCCTCCTCCTCTCTCCCCTCAGAGGAGTAGTGCATTAGAGTCTGGTGTCTGTTCCTGGATGGGGCATCCTTAAAACGCAGGCCACAGTCTTCACACGCATACAGGAGCCCCACTCTGTCACTTCCTCGGTTTGCTGCCTCTGACTGTGACTTGCTCTCATTACTGCTGAGCAGCTCGGGGCCGGGATGAGCAGGAGAATCTCTGGAGCTTGGATCAGTATGTGGGTTGTTTCCCATGTTGTTTGGTGTATTTAGCTCAACACCGGCTGGACGAAAAGTCCTCGGACGCCCAGGTGGATAACCGCGGCTGGCCGGCCCCCGAGGTGCACCACCAGCTGCAGCTTCCCCAGCATGTTCTGGGTCCAGACCGTGGACTGTGCGGTAGTGGAAGCGGATGCCCGAGCGGTTGGAGAAGCCTTTCCCGCAGAGGCTGCAGATGAAGGGCCTCTCGCCTGTGTGGATGCGGGTATGGATCTTAAGAGCTCCTGACTGGGTGAAACATTTGTCACACTGGCTACAGCGGTAGGGCTTCTCCCCTGTGTGGGTCCTCTGATGGGCCCGGACCCCTGCCAGATGGGGAAACCCCCTGCCGCAAAATCGACAGGAATAGGGCCTTTCACCTGTGTGAATACGCCTGTGGATCTTCAGAGCCCCCGACTGGCTAAAACTTTTCCCGCAGTCGGAGCAGGAGTAGGGCCGGGCACCAGTGTGCACATTTAGGTGGATGCGGAGATTGCTGTGCGAGTTGAAGGCCCTGCCGCACTCTGTGCAGAGGAAGCCAGACGGTTTGTGGGCATGCTCAGAGCGCTGGTGCTGCAGCAACTGGGACGGTCTGGAAAAAGAGGCAGGGCAGTGCATACAGGGATGTAGCGACAGCAATGTCGCAGCCCCCCTGCCTCTTTCCTCTTGTTGCTGAGCATGTGTTGGCCTGTGCTGGTGGTGGCACACCTGAGTACAGGTAGGGAAGGAGCGCTGGCAGGACAAACAGGGAAGAGGGCCAGAGAGCTGTGGGGTGTGAGAGTGGCCAAGCTGGGGGCAGGGTAAACAAGAGCTTATAGGACAGTGGTGGTGATGAAAATGATGATGAGCATGGGTGTGAGAAAACTGGGGGTCGGTGCCTTCCTGATGGCTCAGTATCTGAGCGCAGGTTTGTAGGCTGCGGTGGCAACACAAGCAGGGAAACATGGAGAGGTGGGACAGGGAGCCTGAAGACACTCTGGAAGAAGGAGTGTCTGAGTTGTGGTCCGGGCTTCGAGTCCCTCTGTCTGACTCTTCCCTCTGAGGTCGGCTGGATGACCGGGTCTCTAACTCAGATGCGGTGGTGCTGCTTGGTTCAGTGTCTGGTAAGTGGTGGCAAACTGCATCTGAGCGTGGCGGCATGGACAAAGATTGTCTGGGTTTTAAAGTCTCAAAAGAAGGTGGAGAAGTGAAGTAAGGGCAGCCAGGGCAGGTGCAGGCATAATGCACATCTAGGCATAAAAGAAGCATGAATTAGTGTACAAGTATTTTGTAAAAGAGAAAATCAAAACAATCCTTATTTTGAGCTCTAACCTTCTCTCCTGTCTCTGGCATCCCCCTTCCTTTGCAATGTCCCAAGCTGGATCTGACGGCCTGGCTCTGCATCTGACTTGTCCTGGGCAGTTCGACGTTGTTCTAGAAGTCCGAGTGAAGCACCTTTGAACCCCAGAGCCTCACCACCACCACCACTAGCAGCAGCAGCAGCAGCAGCAGCAGCAGCAGCAGCAGACACGCCCCATGCTGCGTTTAGCACATCAGGCTGGTCCTTGGAGGTGTTTCCAGATGTGAGAAGGTCACCAATGAACTGATGCATCTCCATCCAGGAGCACTGACCTTGCTGCAAGAAGTACAAGGCAGAGTCTGAATGCATTTGGTGTATGAATAAACAAAAGTTAAAACGCCTAAACGCTTCATGACTTTAAGCTGAAAACTCTGGTCCCTCTCAAATTCGTCTAATTTAAATAGCGGTGTCGCCTACTTACAATGTCGCTACACTGGTCTTTGTCCATGAATTTAAACAAACGCTGTTGTCGACAGACCGACGTGCTTAGCAAATATCAACGATTTCAGTATGTCAGAAGACACTGGGTTTCAAAACAATGAAGAACATAAATTTAAAATAATGCACGTTCTTTATTACATTATTACATCTCGCCTGTAACGTAAGCCTACTCCCGTTAAAACATCTTGTCACGTAGCAGACATTGTATTTCCGGGTTCTTCAATCACGTGACAGGAGTTATATCCTTTTACCTAAAAAAACCATACCGTATTCACTTGTGTATAAAAACCAGCGAACTCAACATAACTGAGCAAATATTCAATAAATGTTTTTAAAATTTAAAAAATAAGCATATATATATATTATGAAAACCCAAAACAAGTTAGTCATTAATTACCCAAAATTAATTTCATTCATATTTTCATACTTTTAAAATGTAACCATCAGTTATAACTGATGGTTACATTTTACATAATAACAAATGCTTTTAATAATAACAAATGCTTTTACATCCCCACAGTAAATCCCCATGGGAACATCTGGCTGTTCTATTGAGGTTTCCATTAGGATTATCTGTGTGATGATAATGACCTGCAAAATAGGATGGGATAACTCAGTGAAAGCAGAATTTTTAAAAGGAAAGCGTCTAACCTTACAGATCAATATTTTGATCTGATTTCCAGTGAAGTACTTACCTGTTAGCTATTTCTGAGCGTTCCTGTGTAAGGAGAGCAATATCTGTACACTTACATGGTGCACTGTAGTGCTTTTTAAACAGATTGGTTTTATAGTGTCAACACTGTCTAACAAGGCAAACATGGGTTTGGTCTCTTGAATGCACGTACACACAAGGCATTCAACTAAGAATAAAAAACTGCTGTCAACAAGATATTAACTGAACAGGCACCAAGGACAAATATTTATTTACCTTTACAAAAACATCAAGATACCTGCAGTGTGTCAATATTCAGCAAAAAACACAGGTCACGTTATATAATTGATCAGTACCATTATTTGCATGTATTAAATATTTAACATATTACTAAAAGTCCCTATACAGAAAAATGCACATCATGTCAAGTTACTGAAATCCAGTGTTTTTCACCATGCAAAAAATAAGCAAAAGGGGGAAAATCAAGAATGTTTTTACTGTGAGAAATATTGCATAGGCTTCATGACTGTTACAGTACCACATTGCCTCAGTAGCCCAAGCCACAAGCTTTTCCCAAAATGCAAATAAAACAATTGCCATAAAAAGCAAGAGCTTGAATTTTTTTTAAATAACAGAAAAAACAAAAATCTTTCTTACTCTAAATCAAGTCACACATCTGTCTAGTAGAAAGCCACTGGATTTCACCAAGAGTCTATTCATAATAGTGGAAAAAGTATAAATTCTAAAATAAAATTTTGCTTTATCGTATAAAAAGGTATGATTTTATATATCACATAATGTCTTTAAGGTAGAATAACACCTCCATATTTAGTTTATGTCCCTACAGGTAGACAACAGAAGGGCAGACCTTTGCATTATTTAGACAGAAAATGTTTACGTTTTTTTCTCTATATCTGCATAAGAAGTTTGTGAAATGTCAACCTCCATCTTAATTTCTTTCCCTGCCAGTAGACAAGATCTGGATGACCATGATTCAAAATCAGGACCAGGTGACTGGGGCTCTTTCTTAATGTCTATTATTAGTCCAGAGGATGATGTACTAACATTAAGGGAGAGATCTATGGGATCCATTTGAACCTGCTTCACTTCAGAAAATGTATCTGTCTCTCCAGGATTTATTTTAACAATCGCTCTATCTCTGTTTTTCAATTCTTGTCTTTCACTTCCATCAGCCTGTAATGAGATGTCAACTCCCACTGGCTCATTTTTAATGGGAAGAAAAGGAACGTTGCTCAGAGCAGAGTTACACAAGCTAGACTTATTGGACAAATCCAGAGGTGCATCACATTCTAGATACTGTTTAATCCCAGTCACCAAATCCAGGGCCACTTGAGGCTGGATAGCTGGACCTAATATTGTCGGAGAAACTGCCGATGGGAGTGTCAGGCCATTGGTTTGAGCTGGGCAGACAGGAAGAAGCAAGACAAGTTTTACACCTGGAGGAGGCTGTTTGTCAAGGGTGAGTTTCCATAATCCATCTGTTGGACCAGAGCCAGCAGACGCATCCCCTGTCAGTGGTGGACCAAGAGAATCCTTTGCTGGTGCAGCCGGGTTGCTTGAAACAGCAGCAGGTGTGGTGACTGTGTTTGCTGAAATCCGCAAGTCTGGTTTTGCATTATGCTTTTTAGTGTCAGATGAAGAGCTCTTCGAGGCCTGGCGTTTTTTGGGAGCACTCTAAAAAGAGAAACAACAAAAACATCTCAGTCACGCAATGAATTAAACAAAATCCAAGTCCTGCCCCCCCCCCCTTTAAAAAAAATATTTAACCTTTATTTAACCAAATAATGACATTGAGATTTAAACCTCTTTATCAAGAGAGACTTGGCCAGAAAAGCGGCATATTGACAGAGAAGAGTTACAGATGAGAACACCATACACATCTGCAACAAGACAAGACTCTTTAGATACACAAATTAACAGAATAATCTCACCACAGATGACACAGTTATATATACACACACATGTGCTTCCAACCTCCAGGTTGCATTCTCTTCATTGCAGTACCTATTTCATAGCCTCAAATTAGTCTTAAATAGCCAAAAAAAACAAGTTCATGACATTCACAAGAGTTCCACAAGCTTCTACTCTTACCTTCAATAGCAATAATTTAACACTGATAACAAAATTAACCGACAACATGCACAGTTAAGAATTACCTAACTCAAGCTATTTTCATATCCCTGCAATTTCATTTTCATATACAGTTGAATCATTCAAAGTTTTTTTTTTATCATGTGGAAGTGAAACCAATGGTTGCCTGGACAGTAGGACATCAATTTAAAAATGTATTGCTTAAAGTGTAACTTAACATCCCTTTGAAAATCTTGTTCTTGCAGACCTCCAGTAGTTTAACTTGCTGCAGCAAAGTACAGGTGTAATTTGTATTTAGTGGGCAAAACAAACAAAAATAATGTTCGCCACACTCACCGGAGGCTGGGGAGTTTGTCCACAAGTCTTGAGGTGGCTGTCATAGTTTTGTTGGTGGGGAAAGCCCAGTCCACAGCTTTGACAAAGGCAGGGGGACTTCCCGGCATGACCGCCCATGTGCGACATTAACAGCAAGGCCGACCGAAACCCCTTTCCACAGTCGGCACACTTGAGCACCCTCTGGTGAGCCCCGGCATGTTTCTTCAGCTCTTCCTTAGTGTCAAATCTCTGTCCACACTCCAAACATCTAATCTCATCCCCTTTAGGCTCCTGGTTGCCCCAGCAGCCTGTGTCCTTTTTGTGCTGCTGGAAGTCCTCCTGACTGAGAAACTCCCTCAGACACGCCACGCAGTGAATGCGTTCAGGTTCACACTTGTGCTGGCGATACAGCTTTGCCAGGCGGAAGTGGCAGCGGCACCGTATACAGGTGTATGGCAACAAACCAAGATGGGAGAAGCTGTGTTTAAGGAGAGCATTCTTCTTCGTAAAGGTCTTTGGGCAGTCTGTGCATTTAAAATTGCGATGGCACCTCTTCCTCCGATGGCGTGCGAGGGATTTCGACGAGGAGAAGTTGCGGCCACACACTTCACAAACAACATCCAACGTACATTTGTGTAACTGCACGTGATATTCACACACCTTCAGGGAAGTGAACACGCGCTTGCACAGGTCGCACTCGTAAAACTCATTCTCCAAGTGAGTTCTTGACAAATGGTCTTTCAGATCTTCCTGTGATGCAAAGCCCTTCAGACAGACCCGGCACATGAGACGATCCACTTTGGTCTGGGCGTGCGTGCGCAGATGGACACGGTAGTTGTAAATCTGGCAGAAGCGCTTTCCACATTCAGCACAGCAGTACGGGCGTGCTCCGGTGTGCAGGTTCATGTGGTCCTGGAGCTTGAATTTGGAGGGAAGCTGGAGATCACAGACACTGCAGCGGCAGTCGCCCGAATGACTCAACTCTGTGGAAAAGAGAAGGAAATTATAAGTAAGCCAAGTGATAGAGGTTAGATCATGAGTGAAGACGTACACTGAGCAGGAAGGAGAAAAACTGATGCCAGTTATTAGGAGTAATTAGAGATGGACTATCATATCAGCATACATTTGGTTTCACCTTATCAGTTTTAAAAGCTATGGCTTTTGTCTTTGGCACTCAGCTCTAAGGCCATTTTTCCCCAGTTTCTGCAGCATAATACATGTTTAAAAACAACATATACTTTTTAAAAAAAATATGTACTTTTTTTCTCTCCAATAAGCGTTAATGTCCTAAAACACCCAGACACTGTAGTTTATAAAAAATATTACTTAAACAAGAGTAAACAATACATTTGCTGGGGTGTATTTTTAGTAGGGCTGCACAATTAATCAAAATATTGATATTGCAATAGCCAAATCGCAGAGGCTACAATTTTTGGATGAAGGTAAAAGGTATGTGTGACAAAACAGCATTATAATGAAGTACTGCTGTGCTGCAGAGATGTCCCCGCCTAGAAATCCTGGTTTTCCAGATGTAAGAAAACAATGCATGGTTGGTACAGACCCCAACAAATGTCATACCTTCATGATTTTAATTGTTTTAATATTTGTCGAAATAATTGCAATATGATTTTTTTTTACCACATCATGCAGCCCTAAATTTTCGCAGTGGATTAATACGCATATATTATCAAAAGAGTCACACCGTTGTTTAGTCCTTCCTCATCCTCATCATCCTCGTCCTCGTCAACCTCTTCTTCCTCATACACCTCTGAAACCTCACTGTCATCTGAGTCATCCTCTGCATCCTGCTGCACCTCTGTCGAACCCTCTCGTGCAGAGTCTCCCCCATCTACACCTGTTTCTCTGTTGTCATCCTGTTTACTTATCAGCTGTGGGAGGTCTGCGTCTTCTGGTCCAGCAGTCAGATCAATCAGTGCTATGCTGTTGCCCTTTTGCTCATCTTGTAGACTTTGTGCAGGATTTAGGGGTCTGCATGGTGATGTCCCTGAGAGAGCTGATGTAACATCCACTGTGCTTTGTTCAGTATCTGAGGTCTGTTTTGCTGACTGCTTGCCTCTGACCAGCAGGCTTCGCTTGTGTGTGGTTAAAAGGGTCGTGGGAGAGTGACCGGGTGAGTCGTCAGATGATGTGGGGCGACATGGTGTTTCTCCAACCGGGGTCTCCACGGGCTGCAGAATGTCCGGAAATCCCAACTCCGTTAGCTGGATGTCAATGGTGTATTCAATGGACATGACTGTTGGCTGAAACACAGACAGGGGTAGTTGTTCAGTTAGCATTAAGGTTGACATTAACAGAAAGAGTTATGGGTTCGTGTTTAAGACAGTAAATGTGTGTTTATGAATAAATTAACACACACATTGTCACATATCTATTTCGCATTAGCCTACCTGTCGGGCGACTACATCTGTGGCTATTCTTCTGGGCCTTTCGTTTTCTTCTTTCTTTTATTTTTTTATAGAGCTTGGCAAACCAATTCTCCGTGGAAATCCATTTTTGACACACCTTAATACACTGTTGGCCACTTCGCGCACCTGGAAGGAGGGACTGATGGTGACAAAGCGTGGCTTCAGGAAATTTACAAGCGTAAATCCTCGTTGTTAGCTTTTATATCAGAGGGCAAATGAGACGCGTCATTCGTACGAACAAGCGGAACAAAAAGCCAAGAAGATTCGTCAACACCACGTAAAAAAACAATGATAACAAGTAGACGATTAGCTAGCTACAAACTCACATTACCATGGACAACCCCGATGATGAAGGGGAGTTGAAAATGAGGAAAACAAATTAGGCACCGCAAGGAGAAATTCCTTTGGACGCTCGAGCTCACCTAGTGTCTCGGGGCGGTATTACATGACATAACTGTTCACCAGTAACAAAGGGTCTGATGCTGTATATACATTAATCCACTACAAATCAGTGTGAAAAAGTGCACTTCTGCTGATAAAGATTTTCATATGAGCTTGTAAAATATATTTTACAAAATCATAATACAGTGCTAAAATACTATTACACGTAAGAGTCCTACATTCAAAATCTGCAACCAAAAGGACAAAAGTATAAGCATTAAAATATACTTAGCCATAGTACTTATACTCTGACAAGTATAAGTACTGCATTGAAAACACATAATTAGGAAAATGTACTCAAAATATTAAAAGTAAAATGTAGATTGCCCAGTGACTGTTATACTATTATATATTATATCATTAGATTGTTATTACTCATGCATTAACGTAGTTGGTTGAGGGTGAACTATTTTGTATCAGACTGCAATTAATGTTTTTTTCAATATGGATTAATCTGTAGATCATATTTTGTCACAATTGCCCAGAATGACACCTTCACAATGCTTGCTTTTTCAGTCCGAACCGCAAAATGATTTAAAAAATAAAATAAAAGAATCAAAAATTAAAAAACAGCAAATCTTCACATTGGTGTTAAGTTGGAACCATGAAAAATGTCTTAAAAGATCATCAAAATAGTTGCCAATTACATTTCTGTCAATCAACTAATGTACTAGCTGTACATTAGTAAAACCGTAAAAATGTTGGTTGGTTTAATTAGCAACAAAACTTTTTTTAAACTTTTCATATGTTTTGTGTGTAAAAACCCTACTTTGTAAAGTAACTAGTAACTGAAATTGTCAGATAAATGTAGTGAAATAAAAAGTACAATGTCTCCATCTGAGATTTAGTGGAGTAAAATTAAAACTGTTGAAAGTACAGTACTTGAGTACATTTGCTTAGATACTGTCCACCACTACTGGATTATAAATAGTGACAAATTAATGAGTTCATCACTTTAATGTTGCAGCTGGTAAAGGTGGAGCTACTTTACTGCTGGGGAGTGTCACCTATAATAAGATACAGTATAATGTCTTAATTGATTTGTACTTTGCAGATTTAGATTATTAATAGAAAGTAACTAAAGCTTTCTAATAAATGTTATGAAGTAAAAAAATACAATATTTGTCTCTGAAATGTAGTGGATTTCCCTTTATGTTGATGTAATTGACATTATTGTGGTATTTGAATCCAATTTTCCTATCCAAGAAAATTATTTTAACATAGCTGTGACATTATTATCAACACATTTCATTGCTCATTGTGACTTTGTGTTATTCTGAAGTTTAAACAACTGGGCACACATATGTCATTATTCTTACTCTCTTGCATTCAAGTGCACATCAAAAATCCCTATTTGTGCGATAAAGTATACAAGTATTGTATTCAAATATGAATACTGTAACAGAAGAGACACACAATTATAGCCAGTCCCAAACTATAAAGGAAGGACACATCAGGATTAGTGTGCTTGGACAAAATGTTCAATATTCAGCATTTATAATAGTTCAGCTGCCCTGTGGTAAAGGTACACATCAGCCCAATCAGAGCTTCTCACTGAGCAAACAGCTAACATCTGAATAAATGCCAAACAGATGCTGCCAACCTTGCAAACACCCTAGCAAAGTTCACATCCTTTTTCAATTAAGCTATTGCTAGGCAAATAAAAGCAATCTCAATATTAGATAATTAAAAGGCATTCATTTTATAAACACAAGACCACATTTCAGATTGATCCTGCATTAGAAGTGAGAACAAAGGCAAAAAGACTTAGTTATTTCTTCAGCAGCCTCCCTTGGGATGGCATGTTTTATTACATTTTTGCAGTGTCCAGACACATTGCAGTGGGGAGAGAAACAATCCAATCAGTGAATAACAGATGATATACACAGTTCCTTATGGGACTCTTAAGGCGTTAAAGAGCCACAAGTTCCATTTGAGAAATGTCTAAGACATATTTTATTCTATTAAGTGAAAAAATTAAAGAGTACATATTACCTTAAGACAAATCAAGATTATAGTGGATCATTTCTGCCCACACGCCAAACACTCCACATTGAATCTGGAGCACATTAGCCAAAATCTTTTCTTTTTTTTTTGCAGAAATTTCATGTTATTTTAAAATTCTTCCTCAATAACACTTAATTTAGAAAGGAACATAATCAAAAATATTAAGTGTAAAAAAAGAAAATGCAAAAATATGAACCAGAAGCTGTACATTACACATTTCTTGACAAATGGTCTAAACATTCAAACATAGTATCTCTACTAGTTATCTAATATGCACTTATCCAATTCTGAAGAAAACATGAGGAAAAAAAAACATAAAAAATATTTTTTTTTTAACCACAAAGTGAGCTGAATAACTCAAGACACCAAGTAAGATTCACACCACACGCATTTCAAGCTTTAAAAAACTGAAACAAATCATTTAAAAAGTTAATCAAACAGTTTGTTTGTACAAATAAACTAGGCTTTGTGACAAAGGGTGTAACTGATGGATTGAACATTTGGTTAGTCAATTTAGGAGATGTGTCTGTCTGTCCAAAAATTTCAACAGCTCATAATCAAAACTCAACTTTAAATCCAAAACTTGCTAAAAAGGTCATTCTCAAAACCATTCCCACTCATCTGAAACCATCATCTGGAGCATCAGATCTCCAGTGTTAAAACAAAAAGGGCAATTCCTGACTAAAATCTTCAAAAACCATACACTTTCTGCAAGGTCCCCGCGTGTCAATTATCTCTTAGCACTTGGGTTTTCAGGCTTTTCCTCTGGGTGGCTTTTCTCGTGAGCTCTCAAGGTGCGTTCACGGCCAAAGCTCTTCCCGCAGGTTGGACAGGCAAAGCGGCCCACAGCGTGAGCACGTGACATGTGGGCATCCAGCTGCTCAGGACGGGCAAAGCTCTCTTCACATTCTTCGCAGGGGTGGGCTTTCCTCGGGGCGTGTTTCTCCTTCTTGTGAGCACGGAGCTGGATCAAACTGGGGAATGCGAGGTCACACTCAGGACACGGGTGCTGACGAGGCGGGGCAGGATCCGGTTTAGACGCTTTCTTCTCCTTTGCTGCAGCTTCGCTGTCGTCCTCGGGACTCTTCTTATTTTCCGTTTCTGACTTTGCGGCTGCTTTAGAAGGACGGCCACGCTTTGCTCCACCTGCTTTTCCTTTTTCCTCTGCAGGAGGTGTTGCTGACTCGGACGTGCTGCTGGCCTTTACCGCCTCCTCGGGTGCTTCTGCCTCATCCTTCTTTTTCCGCTTTCCCTTTTTCTCAGCACCTGCCTGTTCTTCAGTTTTGGAAGGCCGCCCACGTTTCTTGACGGTTGAAGCGCTGCCGTTACATTGCTGCCCTTCAGGGTACTTCTCCTGGTGTGATACCAGTTCTGATTCCGTTTCAAAGCCCTGACCACACTTCTTACAGCGGTGGGTCTTCGTAGGGTCCTCTGGCTGTTCTGCAATCTCTACGTCCGGGCGAAGATGCTGGGTCAAGCGATGATTGCGCAGCAGTCCAGCACTCCGGAAGGTTTCATTGCAATCTTTACATACCATCTGTTTCTCTGGACACACCTGTCTTCTATGGGCTGTGAGCTGCAAAAGTGAGAAGTAAAGAGATAAAGCAGAAACATTCGGTATAAACTAGAATCTGCTTATATTTGTCTAGGTGTTAGTTTTAATACTGCCAATTATTTTTATGCAATTTTAAGAAACTAAATAAATAAAGCTTTAACATTAAACTCACTTCAGAGAACGTTTTAAAGCTCTCCTTGCAGTGAACACATTTGAAGGGCTTGTCGTCCTTGCTGTGTGTTGGCTGGTGCTGTGTCAGTTCCTCAGATGACAGAAATGTGCGATCACACACGTAGCACGTAAACAATGTGTTTCCCTGTGAAGCAATAAAAATAAGAGGGACCAAAGTTAAAACAATTCAAGACCAAGAACTACTTTATCAGATTCACTTCATTTGCCAAGGACAGGTGACGTGCAGGAGTTTGTCTTGCTTTACTGAAAACTAACACAGTAACAATGTATCAAATGTATATGCTGTATATACAGTGTTTATTCTATTGAATATAGTCAAGCAAAGTCAAGCTCAATATATTCTCTAAAATAGAAATTGCACAAAACATATTCAAACACAAGCTATAACTCAAGAATGCACTGCATAGAAATTGTGACCACGCACTGCAATGCCATTAACTTTACAGCAATAAAAGGATAAAAGATCACAGAATATGAAAGACACGTACCTTTAAACTAATATGGGCAACTTCCCAGAATATACTTGGGTGCCTAAAGCATTAGAAAGCTGCTATGTTAACTATCTGAGTACTTTCAGGCAGAGAAAATTAGAGGAGAAAAGGAATAGGCACTGCAACATAAAGATCATACAACTCTGTCAAGACTTAGAGATTGTACTTATGAAAACTTGTCATAAACATTAATTAAAAGTATATTTATATGTATATAAAGGCTATTTGTTCCACACAAAATGGGTAATTGACACAAACTGTCACCATTACTAGTGAACTGAATAAACTGCTATTGTGAAGATTACCTGCTGAAGCTGTTGCTTATACTCTTCCCGGTGGCTCTTCTTCATATGCCTTTCCTTGGCTTTGGCACTGCAGAATGTGATGAAGCACTGGAAACACTGCAGATTTTCATGCTGGTCTGGAATGACAGGGGGAGATTAGAGAGACCTTGCAAAGACACACTTGATCTTTCAGCAGCTTTCAGTATTTTAAGTTTAAGTTGTGACAATTGTACTATTTACATGATTGAACAGAGGGTGCAGGAGGCCCATTAAAGGTGATGTTTTTGTATGGCTCTGCTGGCTTTTCAGGGGGAGCTTCGGGAGGTGGATCTGGCAGTCCCCGTCCCATCACTATCTCTTCTATGTTCAAAATCTCCGAGTCCATTTGGTATACTGGGTGGTCTCACAACAACTTTCCTATATATTAAGTTAAATAATAAAACAGAAACAAAGACAGCATAAAAGTCGGGTTAGGTTAAGTTACATATCACATGGAATTAACAGCAGTTTGGTTAACAGCGGGAGCATAACACTTTTATAATCCCACAGATACCGTTAAATACGTATGGATCACTTAAGCTTATTCAACAGATGACAACATATAAATAATTTCCCCCACCAGTTGTTTAGTATGAGGTAACTGTAAAACAAAGTGTTCATAGAAACCAAAATGTACATAGTTTAAGGGCTGTTTAACTTTTAGTCCGTATTCCCAACAGGAACCACTTAAGTTTCAGCTCATCATAGCTAGCGTAACGTTAACGTTACTGCCTTTGAGGCCGCTAGCTAAGCTAACTAGCTCCATGCTAGTCGGCGATCATACAGCCTTCACTTTGCTGATTGAAATGCTTTAACGAGTCTAGCTGGTACACTGGAACCGTTTAAGTGCTTTATTTTAACGTCTGTGCGCGTAGCTTACGCTGATAATAAAGTACATGGCAACCGGGCGGGCTAATGCTAGCTAGCCTGCTAGTGGTTAGCGCTAACAACACTGGCTGCCATTCAAATAACAAATAAGACTTTTCGTGCCTTTACACACACCAAGTTTTAACTCATTGTTTGGCGCTTCAATGCATTATGCTATACGTCAATATGGTGCACGTCAATATTTAGAGCTAGTGTAAACGATTTAAATGACAAGTATAAAACTGAGTAGACGTTTACGTTACCTCTAACCGCTCTTTGAAGGTAGTTTGACTGAGAGAGTTGACCCCAGAGAAGCACACCGGATAGATCGGACACTTCCTGGTGTATGGCTGTGATAGCCGTTGCTACAACTAAGATGGCTGCCGGTGGAGTCTGCGGTACTACGTTGTTACAACATTGATAATGTTTAGACCTATTATTTACACAGAACATTAAGGTACACAATATAGATCTGCCAAGTTGTTACGTAGCACGTAGTACTTTGCATCGTAGTGAGTCTAGGTAGAAACATATACTTGGCGGAAACGAGGCACATACCTGTTCTATAGTATGATAGCCCTTTAATACAAGAGTTTTTGTTTTAAAATGTTAAGGCACCTGTTACTACGCTATATTATCTAATAAAATCGGCTAACACAAAACAACAACAACAGAACTGCAAACGTTATACCTTTAAGACACATGGATTTAGACTGACCCTTTCTATTGAGTCTGAATCTATGCTCTATCTCCGTCACGTGACCCAAAACAACTTCGTGAAAAGTACTTATTCAAAATTTCATTCACTGGACTGTAATTGTCTTATTTACGTCCCTCTCCGTACACTTCCGTGTACCACTTTAAACTAAATCCCGTTGATGTTGATGTGTTTACCCGCACACAAAAAGGCTTTCACGCGGGTGTGAGTTAGTTCAACCAACAGTCTTCTGTAGCCTATTGTACAAAGAGGTTTCTCAGCGTTTTGAATTGAATGTCTAACTTAAATGCACTCTTCACATCTTCACATCAGCTGTTTTATAATTTCCTCTGTAGTTATATATGTTAGACAATATTCATGGATTATAACGTGCCTCTATTCGGGAGTAGCCTATGCATAGGGCCTGTACGCTATATTCAATTGACAGTTTTCTGTTCTTTTCTATTTTGACATTCTTCGTTTTAACTAATAATATCTATACATATTGCAGAGCATGGTCCTAGTGGTAGCCTCCTGCACTTTCCATTTGGGATGAATAAATCTAGCCTGGTTACAGTGTTGGGGAATAACTAGTTACATGTAATTTAGTTAAATAATTTAATTTCAAAATAAATGTAACTGTAATCTGTTACAATTACTGGGAAAATAATGTGTAATTAAATTACAATTACTGTCTGTTGAATAATATTAATTTTGTTGCTCTGCATGTTTTTCATGTGTACAATGTCTCCCTATGCCATTTCCATCCACAAACGTTTTGTAAAGTTTGATGCTGTTCTGATGCTTTTGATTGGTTCTCATGTTTGAATTTGCAGCGTCACCTATGAGCGTAACCCTTCTGCCAGTTAAATTGCCTCTCAAGCTGTTTTTTGAAAATGGTCAGTTCAAAACATTCACTATAAATTTAGAAAATGAATCAAAAAGTATTTAAATGTAGTAAGTTACACTACTTTGATAAATTAATTAAAATAGTTACACTACTGTTACTTTTTAAATAAGGTAACTTTCCAAAGTAACCTTGCCAGATCTGCGCTGAGGGAGAAGGCGATTAAAAGGCAGGTCAAGGTCCGTGGTTCAGGCGGACTCCTCTGATATTGATGAGCTTATGGATTTGTGTAGCTACATCTCTTTTTGCAAATACTGCATGATTCATACAAAAAATAAAGATCTTTCCTAACAACAAACACTGGATTTCCTGAAGACATTAAAGGGTCTGACAAGTAAAAGGAAACATGCTTTTAAATGATGGGGATGCCAATACAGAGAGTGAACTAAATAAAGATATGAGGGCTGGGGAAAAAGGCTTAACTGAGGTGTTATGATATGATTGAGGCTGAGCTCAGCAATAACAACTTCAAGAGAGGAACAGAATGAAAATGATAGAATCACAGGATAAGGGCAACAGGATGGAAACTAAATTATTTTAATCTAAGATTTAATAATCATGATTTTACTGTACAGATGACTGAGAGCCAAGGGCCCGATAACATATGAGGTCAGGTATTAAAAATGTGTGCATACCAGCTCTGTATTAGCTTTCAGTATATCTTTACACAATCTCTAAAGCTGCAGAAGCTTTAGAAACATTCCATTATTGTCTGAGTAACACACCTCAAAACTTATTTCAGTCCAGTAGCTCTTACTTCTTTAGTAATGAAGTAATTTGAAAAGCTCATCAAGAATGAGATTTTAATGCAGGCTGAGGAACCACTACATTGATTACCATTTGGATATAGTCCTAGAGGTGTGGAGGATGCTGTCGCCTCACTGTTACACTTTTTGTATCAGCATTTGGAGGGCCCCAAGACTGATGCCAGACTCTTTGATTGACCTCTCTTTGGCATTCAGTACCATTCAGCCTCTCCTGCTCACAGAGAGGCCTATCTGCCACTTAAAACTTAATCATAATCATGACTGATTGGATAATGGACTTTTAAACTGATAGGTCACAGTATGTGAGCATTAACAGAGTTTTATCCAATCTGCTCATCCACTGGTTCCCCTCAAGGTTGCCCACTTCTTTTAATCATGTTCAATAACAAGTGTCGCAGCAGCTATTAAGAGCAGACACATCTTGAAGTGCAGATGATTCTGTTATTGTCAGCCTCCTTGTGGTGGTGGTGATGTTGTCTTTGTATCTGTCTGTATCCTTTTGCTGCCAAATGTCTGTCATTATGTCAACCATTGCTGTATGACAAATCTTCCCAAGTGAGACAACAAATAACATTTCACTTTTCATGGAAGATATTTTGATGTCACAGTAAGAAACACACAGGTGTAAATAACAAGATGAATGATGGCTGAATTCACTTTAGCTGCTTCAGCTGCAGGGTGCCTCACTGTTCATACTGGCTCCATCACAGCTTAATGAGACATTTTAATAGAACTGTCATTAGTAACATTAATGATGGCTAGTAACTGTGTAACTTATTAACTGTGACAAGCTATCAAAAAAGGCATGTTGTGCAAATATTTGCTAGCAATTTTCAGAAAAACAAAACAATGCATGTCTTTTTTAACAGCATTTTATTGTATTCTGAAATTCAAATAAATAATGTTTAAATTCAAAGACCCCAAAACAAGCTTATCATAGAATTTAAAATGATGTAAAAAAAAATAAATAGTAAAAACATCATGGTAACTGCAATGTCAAAATCATATTTTACACTTACTTTGCAGCACAAAGTGTATGGCTGTGAGTATTTTTTTTACATTTCCTTCTAAAGGCAAATTCATTTTTACACTTGCTCAATGACAAATCACAAAGCATTTGTTTTTTTAAACTGCAGCACAATAATCCTATTAAAAGAATGACATTACCAGTGATATGCATCATGGAAAAGTTGTAAGGACTGAGGAGATAAGTTTTTGATTAGCTGGGTTTACATACACCAGAAGCACAGTTACATTCTAAACCAGAAAGCAAAATGTTACATAAAAAGGTTGATGCCTTGAGTGGACACTACTCTTTTCCCAAATTCCCTTCATTGTGGAAATTCAAAAAGCAGTTGTGGTTGCGTGAGATACAAAGAAAAACACAGCACTTAAGGCATAGCACTCGAGATGTTCTCTGACAGTCCCCAAAACGACACTTGCCCCCTTCTCCCTCCCCAAGCTGTTCGGGCCAGTGGCCTGAACCATCGTACCGTGTGGCTGCATCTGGCAGGGGACTTTCCTCCACAACACTGGGATTTGGGGTTTCATTTGTTGCATGTCCCTTCTCTATGAGGGGTTGGGGGTGAACTGAGTCTGGGGTATCAGTGCCACTGGAGAGGATCAAAGCCTTGGACACCTCCAATCTGAAGGCCATGAGAGTCAAAGGCAGAGACGCAGCCCCGTGATCCTGTCTGTATAGGAGCCAGGAGTTTACCAAAGCCAGATCCGTTAGGTACCAAAGCACTGCTTGAGGCCAGCAGGTTGGGGCCGAGGCAGTGAGAGGGATAGAGTAAAGATTTAGCAGATCTCTGTTGAGGTGAGCCGACATCTGGGCCTTCTCGAAGTTGTCAATGAGTGAAGCCATGTTCCTCTGGCCATTTCCCGCAGTAGAAAGTATGAAGCCACGGTGCGATCTGCGCAACATCAGCTTTCCATCTGAACTTACGAACTCATCTCCGATCTGTCCCCGGGCTCCTCCCACCCTGCCCGCACCGTGAATCCCAGCTACTAGCAGACGCTCAAGCATAGCAGGGGTGGAGAGTTCCTGTTTGCAAAGAAACACCATGCTACCTTTGGGGACCATTTTTTCCACAGCATCCTCTTTGCCGGACAGACCCAACTTAAGATCTACATGTAAGAGCAAACCGCCATATCCAATTAATGTAGTACAGTGGAGAGACAGTTTCTTATTGTGCATCTTCCCAGTCAAAGGAAGTGGATATTGGTCAACTGCATAATCACCATCTCGTCTCAGTGACTGGCACCCTGCTCTGAAACGGCACAATAATGGCTGAGCCTTCCACAGGGGATCAGTCTGTGTTTTTGAACTGTTCAGGTCATTTCGCGTGTCCCCTTGCTTCTGCCCGTCACTACACTGAGAACTTTCACTCTGCCTGCTTGACAGACTATTTTCTTGTACATTTTGAAAGTCACTACCATGTCTTCCCTCCTGTACGTTATTGTTGACTGGATCCTTTGCAGGAGAGGCAAGCTTCAACATGCGAGACAGCTCGAGGAAACGGGAAAGTGGCATGGCTTCAGCAACCAAGGGCACCTTAGTCAGGTCCTCCCAGTAGAGCCTCGGAGAGGGAAACTGAAAAATACCAAGAGACCAAATAAACTTTTTGTGGTTGTGCGTCTAACTAACACAACTGAGTAAACTTTCAAGAAAATTGAGAACCAACCTTTAAAGTTCCCATTGCAATGTGGATCCCAACAAACTGTGCAACCTCTCTGGCTATGACAGGGTTGGCCATGTGGGACAGTTTATTTGTGCAATTGGTAATTTCTACCCAGGTATCCCAACCAAAATACTTGGAGAAGTAATCAATGGGCTCTCTGGTCCTGTTTTCCTCTCTTGGTGTTTGAAGCTGGCTCGATGATGTTGGCAAACTAAAGACAAAAAGAAAAAAATATCATGAGCAAAAGAGTGAGCACCACATACAAGAGCCAAACATTTACTATATTTGCATCAAATAGGTTTCCCTAATGGCTGGATTCTACGTCGCAGCACCCAGAGCTGATCGTGGCCATTCAAGACAATGCTTGTGATTCCACCAAATGCCCTTTCAGAAGTGTCCCAGAAGCATCTCTCAGCTCTGCTCCACTAAATTATTTTTGACTGAAGCCACTGATTTGACTGATGTCACGCTGCACAGAGCTGATCGGGCAGGAAGTCAGACACAGAAACAGCTTAGAGAATCAATCAACACCCCGTGCAGACTTCTGATTGTATATCAACAATAAACACATTTACACCTTTTTGCATTTACCCATGGCAGAAGCACAAAAATCAAGGAAAAATGACCAAATCAACAAAATCTGAGCATGTCAAAACATCAAGCCGCCAAAAGACTTCTATTACACTCATTTCTAAAATGTGCCCTGTGGGGTATGAAGGCGTGCAGATGACAGAACAAAACCAGGTTGCAGACATCATTATAGAGCCGTGCCTAGTGGAATCCAGGCATACGTTCTCCCTTACCTGTCCCATTTAAGAACATTTTAAGTTACAGTTGAGTGTTTTTTTAGTGTTTTAGTGTTATGTGAAGGTTTGTGTAAATAAAAAAATAAGATGTACTGTACTTTTGTGGCATTTCCTCTGGCTCTTGCCCACGGTTTGTTTGGTTCTTGTAGAAATAGGCCATTACTTCTGCTTCTGAGTCAAGCTGAGGATCAGACAATTCAAAAGCACCAATGTCCTCTTCATCAGAACTCTGGAGGAGAAAGTCCCGGAGATCCGGTGGATGCTGCCACTCAGCATCTGAAAGATCAGCTGAAAGATCAATTAGCATAGCAAGCAAGTCATCTAAAGTAGAGAATCATTTGGTCCAAGCCACTTGTTGATTTCTTATTTACAGAGCCAGTGTTGTGTACAAACAACAGCCATTTTTTTCAGGGTACACACTGAAAAGGCTAGTGCAGTCTGAGGAGATATTTGCTGATCTGTATTGGATTAGAATCACATACGCCATCTGTAAGGACTATCATCAAGTAGCTACAATTACAGGTCAATTAGAAAACAAACCTCGTCCATCTGCAAAGTCACTGACCCCTGGTCCTGACAATAGTCCTCTCACTCTCATTTCCTGGTAGTCTGGTGCAGAATGGCTCCTTTCATCTGTTGTTAACAGATCAGACATTAAAATAGAGGTCTTCCTATAATCTGTAGTACTAGAAAAGGCAATGACTCACTTAAATCTGCTGCTTGATGTTCTGTTCGCTGGACATCACTGGATGCCCCCATGATCAAATTCCCACTGTTGGTTTGAGCAGCTCCCAGTTGAACCTCCCTCTCTTCTTCCTTCACTGGGTAGAAGATACAGTGGTTGGTGTTGAACTCAGGGCTGACACGACAGTCCCTTGTTGTCTCCCCACTCTCCATTACTGAAAGCAAAAAGCCCAAAATGTCCATCTTTCAAAAGATAAAGTCCTCAAAGGTTTAAGACTGTCAATACAATGCACAAAGTGGATTTACCACCACATATGCCTATTTAATAATCCCCTTTCAAAGCTGTAGCTAGGAAGTGTTTAGCTTATCTTAGCTAAAAGACGAAGCAGCAGTTCAAAAATACACCTACCAACACCTCTCGAGCCCACTACTTAACACACATTAAATTAAAATTGTTTTTAAGAAAAACAATATGTGGCTTCAAAAGGGATTTACGTTGTGTAACTACAATTCATCTGTTGGCTCTGCACTTGTTTGCGCCATGTTTGATGTTTGTTGAGACAGAAGTATTCGGGAAGTCACGGAGCTCAAATGTTGTTGCTTATGTATGGATTAAACAAATGAGATACAGTGACTTAATGAGTAAGCTTTGAAGTAGTATTTTTGAACTTTGGGAAGAGCCATTTACCCCAGCTTACACTCTTGTTTGTGCGTACCTGCCCTGGCACTGAAGCCGCTAATAGCGATATCTGGTACAGTACACATCTTTGTATTAGATTGATGTTTTTTGTACATGGTCCTCGACAAATTTAATAAAGTAAACTTCCAGTTTTCATGCTAAGCTAAGCTAATTGCCTCCAAGCTATATCTCCATAGCGTATGCACGGACATGAGTGGGGTCGATCTTATCCAATTCTCACAAAGAAAGCAAATACTTACCAAAATGTTAAACTAATACTAATGTGCCTACTGTGTGAACTAATACTTACGTGGACTGGAGGTGGTTTCATTGCTGACCGGCTCCACATTCCATCGGATATGTCTGCTGTCCTGCGTGCTCTGAACCTCATTCAGCACAAGGTTATTCTCTTCCTTCACCAGAACAGTCCTTATATCACGATGGTGCTGCATACTGGCACTCTGTCTGTTTTGACAGGTGGGTGCACACAGTAGTGGGTCTGAGATATTCTCTTCAACCTTGATCTCCTGGCTCTCAAGGGCTTGTACGTCATTGTCAGCAATGCTGTCCAAACCCTGGAACAAAAACTAATGTTGTAAGTTTACAATGTTGAATTCGTCACTCATTGTTAATGTTTGGTATTTATCTGTACAATTAGCATCACACCTGTCTGTGATCTATCCTCGCTGTCATCAGGCACAACTCCTTGTCAGCAGTCGCTCTCTGTCTAGAGGTGAGGAACTTCTCAAGTATGATGCCTGGAGACTGATCCCTGTGGTGCTCCTCTCCTCCCTGCAGTCCTCTTTCACTCATTACCTCCTCAACACTAGTGGTAACAGACTCCAGCTCAAACACAACTTGCTCTCCAGGAGATTCCTCTAATGTAGAGGGCACTGAAGGCAAAGATGTCGCAGTAACAGTAGCTTTGTTGGTCTCAAATTCAGGACTGGTCTCTGGTTTTGATGTCTTTGTTCCGGTCTGACCTTTATCAAAAAGTTCTGAATCAGAGATGATGGTGTGTTGTTCATAAACTACCTGACATTCATCTTGTTCTTTCTCTGATTCTGTTCCTCTGATACCATCTCCAACTGAAACTCTCTTTGCTATCAAATCCCTTTTCAGGCGTCCTGTTCCTCTTCTCTTACCCCTTGTAGCATTCCCCACAGGTCCTGTCTCTCCTTTTATCATCTCGACTAACATTTCTTCATCCTCTTCTTTGATCTCAACCTGACGAGTGGAGCATGACACAGTCTGCGAAGTTAGACTTATTTCAGTTGTTTCAATACTAACTTGTCCAGGAAGTTTGCCGGCGCTTGCACCCTCAGAATTGCAGGTTTCACGTGATTCATTTTGGGGAACAGTGTCTCCATGAGAAGTTGGATCATCTCTCTCATTCGCCTCCCCAACAGTGACTAAATCTACCTCGAGAAGTAAATCCTCCTTAATGTCTTCATCTGTGGTACCCTTGACTTCAGATTCTGAGTTGGAATTGTTTGGGGTGCTTTCTTCTCGCTTGTCCTCATTTGATGCCAAAGGCTCTCCAGTCTCCGAATTCTTTGTCTGAGTAGAGGTATGTAAAGGGGATTCGGATGTGAAATTTGGAGGGGTCTCGCTGTTTTTTATTTGACCAGATGGTGAGGGAACTGAAAAGGTATGAGATTGATTGTCTGCCCCTCTTTTACTTCCATCCTTATCTTCATAGACATTCATTTCAACATCTGAAGGAGGAAGAGGTAAAGATGGGGATGGAATCAAAGCTGGAAAAGAAACACTTCGCTCTCTGTCTTCTGATGCCATCTCAGGCTCAGTATCCCAGTCTGTAGTAGCATTCATCACCCCAACAACTTTATCGTGCTGTTTTGGAAGCTGGTAAAGATCCAACCTGGAGACGCCTTCAAAGATGTTCCCATTGGTGTAAGTGAGACCGGGACTCTCTACAATATGCAACATCGCCTTGTGCTTCTGGAGAGATGAGACTTCACTAAATCGCTCCCCACAGTCCTTACACTCTAAGGCACGCTTGGAATGAGAAGAAGTTATCACTCCTTCAGTCTCCACTTTCGAGGAGGCTTTACGTTTCCTGGTGGTCTTTGGCTTGGTGGGGAGGGTCTCAGGGGATTGATGGGAAACCTGTAGCGAGGACAACAATGAAAGAGCTTTCTGATTCTTTTTAGGTCTTCCTCCTTTTTTCTTACCTGCTGTGAGATCTGTAGACTGACTTGCTGGATGTTTGAGCCTGCTGTCTTTACGCTGTTGGGACATTGTTAGGGACTCCTGAGGTGAAGCGTCCTGTGTCTGGCTGGATGTCTTTGAAGGGTCTAACTTGTAAACTTTCAGCTGGGGCTGTTTATGACCTTTCAGTAGAAGTAGAGCATCTTGTGTTATATGTGGGCCAGGCATGTCTGCTGAAACTGCGCTTGGTTTTGTTTTGACTTTTTTCTTTTGCTTCCCATCCTTTGCATTCTTGGGCTGATCTTTTCGCATTATTTTTGCTTGTTTTTTCTTTTTGAATACAGGTGAGGCTACATTTTTGTGCTCACTTACATGTGTAACAACCTCCCTGGCCACTTCTTGCTTTTTCATTTTACTTTTTCTTGTATCCTCTTTGATTTGTTGCGCCTGTGGATCCCGGGTTGATTTTATTTCATCTGTAGATGTCAAATGTCCTGCTTTCTTGTCCTTTTTCCCCTTTCTTCCCTTCTTCTGTGATGGTAATTTTTTTTCTGAGAGGTTTGTCGTTGGTGTTTTACCTTTTATCACATTTTTCTGCGCTGGCTGATGCTCCTTCTGTTTCTTGCTTTTCTTCTCTTTGCTTTGTGGACCAAATTTAACAACAAGATGAGACTTTTTTGTTCTTCGCCGCTTGGCAGGTTGGGCATTAATCTGTAAATCATCCTTGAGTATGGATCCGACCAGTTCTTGCATATATCCTTGAAAGATAAATGCCCTGGCTGGCTTTCTCTTCCGTACTTTCACCAGTTCTTGAGCTGACATTACATTTACGGGTAACTCTGAGATCTGTGGAACCTGCTTTGTCTCCAATTGTGATGGAACTTCCTCTTTAGCAGATGGATCCTCTAATTCAGACAGGTTCTCCACCTGTTCCTGTCCTTCCTTTTCATCTACTAGCAATTTCTCAGATGGATCTTGTTCAGATTGTTCTCGTTCAGCCTTTTTCTGTGTCTCTTGTGGTGCGGCTCCATCCATCACAGGGTGGACCTGATCTAGACTTACTGTTTGCATCTTGATATCAACCCCTTCTTTGGGGTTAGTTTCAGATTCACTCGGAGTTTGTGTAAGTGTCTCTGGTGGAACAAAAGCGCAAGAAGGAAGGTCCTCCTGCTCTCTTTGTAAAGGTGTCAACTCCAACTCAACTGTATGCATAAGTGCTGGGACTGACAGGCAGGTCTCCTGCTCATCTATTACAGTATGATCTGGAGTCTGATCAGGAGTCTTCTCCGTTTCTGTGATTGATACCAGAGAGGAGGACGGGATATCATTTTGTGGCACAGTCTGGGATTGTTCCAGCTCCACAGTTGGAATCAAAGCGGGGGTAAGTTCTAATATGACTGTTTGCTCAAAGTTTTCTTTGAGGACAACTACCTCATTCTGACAAATCATTTGATCCATAGGATTAGACTGAATTGCACTAATATCTGGCTGTTGAAGGATGTGATGCATCACCTCTCCCTCAGGTCTCTCTGTTTCTTCAGTCTGAACAAGTGTTAGCTCTATATTTTCACCTGCCGCTATGTGGGAACCAAGTTCTGAGAAAGTGGGGTTTTCCAACTGTCCATCTGGTGTAATAGGTTCCAGTATAATTGTTTGCTCCATTGAATCACATATGCTATTTGAAGGGTGAAATTCAATGGTCTTAGATTCCGTCTGTTTCAGGCCCATAAAATCTATTTGCGGTGGATTGAGATTCAAATTGGCCGATTCTGACATTTGTGTTATCTGCTGCACTTCCAGTGGCGGGGCATGAGGGGGCACCTGCCCCAATATGACAACTTGGTTCACTTTCTGCACATTTCCCAAAGATTCAATAAGTCTGCGAATCTGCTCTGTGTCAATATTGGCATCAACCTTTTGCAGAGGACCATTGGGCTCAACCTGTAGTAGTGCTGATTGGCAAATAGATATTGGAGTTATGATAGGTGTACTTTGTTTTACTTGCTGCCCACCTGGGAGGGCATTACTGGCAGCAGCAGGCAGCACACTGTGCTTAGTTTTCATATGATGTAACCGTGTCTTTGTACTCTTGAAGGTGGCCTTGCATACAGAACAAGGATACTTTGTAGAAGCACCTATAGATAATAAAGGAAGAAAGCTGTTAAGTACTATATCTCCTGCAACCTGACAGTTTGTTTTTCTAGAATTATATACACTGATATGAAATTTCAAGGCCGAAAATGACAACTGATAATTAAATCTGTTGTGGTTGATATGATATATCATAATAACCTTACTAAAGGAAACAATGTGAAGAGAATTACATTACATTTTTCTAATAAAACATTTTAGAGCCTTCACCATCCCTAAAATAAATACCCGCATTTACTGTAAACTTGTTTAAATAACCTTAGCTTCTCATAAACAATAACAATTTAATTTTCTTACTCACTGGCTAATAACATATCGTCCCCTGATTTATCATGCATTCTAATTATTGTATAATTTTGCATCATGTTATGATACTAAGACTGAGCGTCTACATCCATGATAGCAGCTCTATAGGGCTGCACATAGGCACAGTGGTGCTTTAAACTAAGTGCTAGAGTCAAGTGTCTTGGTTTAGCATGTCAGCATGCTCACATTTGCAACAAGTCCATCTGATGGGAAAGTAATTAGTAAGTATTTAATCATAAACCACAGTATTGAATAAAGTGACCGACAGATAGACTTTGATCAACTCTGGTGATATATAAATGTGCTTTATAAAAACATGTCTTGACTTCACAGACATGCCCATGTCACTAGCATAACTACAATGTATGTTACTAATTGAATGTGTAAAATGATGAGGCATCCGTAACATGTACATTTTCTTACCATCATCTTTCTTCAGTTGTGCTTTAGCTGTTGTGTCTCCCCCATCTCCTTCAGCTCCCTCTGGCAGGTGAGACACCATATGTTTCTGCAGAGCTTTGGACATGGTGAACCTCTTCCCACACTCCTTGCAAACATACGGCCTCTCTCCAGTGTGTGTGCGGCGGTGATACTTCAGCAATGTCATGGTTTTGCATGGTTTGCCGCAATCAGAACAGGCATAACCGTCCAGGCCAAAATGAATTTTTTTATGAAGGGTGAGCTCTGATGACTTGTTGAAGGCCTGGCCACAGATTGGACACTTGAAGGGTTTCTTCTCTATGTGGGCTTTCTGGTGAACCATAAGCTCTGTGGAATTTGTGAAGTGGCGGTCGCAAACATAACAGGCGAAAAGGGCATTCCTTAGTATGCATTGTTCATATTCTGCTGGGTGGCTCAGCTTCAGATGACGCTCTTTGCTCTTGTGATCACTGAAGATTATGTGGCACTCAATGCACTGCAGGGAGAGCTGAGAGGCTAGAGGGAAACAAGGCAGAAGGGGGACAACGTTTTCATATAAAATACATTATTAAGTATTCATATACAGCATAAAGGTTTGTAAAAAGACAAATATGGCTCTGGAGGGTAAATGGGGTGGCTTAAGAAATATAAACGCACCTTAATATACACTACATCTTTTACAACTTCCCGATAGCAGCAAGTAAATGCTGCATTCATTTTTGTCACACATGGGATGTCAAAATTGGAAAACACGTCACTACTGCTCTCTGTCAATTGGAGCTATCAAAGTGGGAAGAACATGGACACCTGCAGTTTAGCTCAACCAATACTGGATTACTGAGGCAGAACCATATATAAATATATGAGCTTTAAATAAAATATTGGCTGATTGATTTTATAAATGTGTAACAGAAACACATTTTCTATGAGAATCCTTTTTGTTTATTTTTCAGTACCTGTGACCATAATATGTACTCAGCAAGACATTTAGCACTTGTCGGTGCACTCTGGTGGACGAAAACATATATGTGCATACCAATATATCTTCAGTAAGGTAATATGTCTCGGCCCAACCAAAATATTGGTTTAGCTCTAACATGCAGTGTTTTGTTTGGCTGCTACTGAACACCAGAAAGTTTTACATGTAAAGGTTTATCCAAATTTGTAACAAACTGTATCAGTATGGTAAAACAAAGATTAGAAGTATTTTTAAAGCATACTGTGTCATAAAAGTACACAATTCCACAATACAATATGTGTGGACTGCCATACGTCTGCATGTTTACACTGTAAACTTGAATATGACAAAACACTGAACCTCCCAATTAGCAAATGTGTCTTAAAGTGTGGTCATATTTAAATTTTCAGAGCGGGGAATGTGTAATCCTAAATTAAAATTAAAAGTCAAACACCAACACAGGTCATTCTATGCTAGCCTGGTTCAGAAAGGTTTAATACAGAACGACATACAAACAAGGTAGCACTCACATGTGAGAGGCATAACAAGGGGTTTGGACATATCCATCTTCAGAGGATCCACCATCGCCTTCTTTGAAGGAACATATTTCCTACCATCACGTACACCTTTACCCTGTTTCTTTGCCTTTTGCCCATCACACACTGGATTTGTATTTGTATCAGGTACCGGTTCTGTGGGGGCACTTGGCTTTGAAGCAGAGTCCACATCCACCCCTCCACTGTTATCTGAGGGATCAGTCATTGGCGGAACAGCAGAATCATTCTCCACTGCTGGCGTGACTTCCATACTAGCAGGTGTTTCTGCTGTTCGCACCCCTGTCCCATTTTCCTCCGGTGTGATTTGTGCTTCAGTCTCAGCAGTGGTAGCTGATTTGTTCTCCTCCTCTTGTGCAGCTGGTTCACTTTGTGCTGGCTGAGCTTCAGTCTCCATGTCCAGCGGTTGCTCCATGGTTGCTGTGGTCACCGGGTTTGGCCCACTGTTAGGCTGGGTCGGGCTCTGCATGGCTCCCTGCTTCTTGGTTTGTCAAATGCCCTTGTTTATCTGTTTCTATGATCCAAGTAATACACAGAAACACAGAATAACTGTTAATTACAAAAGTATACCAACACATACTGGAACACTCATTAAAACACCAACCAAACAATGTATTCATTTCATTCAACTACTTTATTTAAAACAAGATGATTTAAAGCAGTGAACAGCATCTTTGTTATCTACATGGCGACAGCTGGGAGACCAGAGAATGAATGGGTTAGGACATTTGTATTACAAAAGAAGACCGAAGGACACCGAGGGCAGCTTTTGGAGGCTGTAGTATAACCCAAATTCAACACATATTTTGTATACATAAAATGCTGTAGGATGCTGATAACTGTCTTGAACAAACCCTGCATTAATAACCACACATATTGATAGCCCAGCTAGCTTGAATTCACTGATTTGCGGTAAAAATCGGGCTGCAAATGTTAGCATTCCCGACCGGCTACGACGCCAAACATGCTCAATATTAAGGAACTTTCTACGTCCCCGCTCTTTTACACACACACGCGCGTACACGTATAGCTGTATGAACGCAGGAGGATGGAGATTTAAGGTTACCTGGGCTGACTCGTCCGCCCAAACATCTCAGCGTCGCTTCGCACAAAGCCAACACTGAGGAGCTGCAGACATCTCTACGTCACGTCTGACCAGGGGCCCAGAGGGATCATGGGAAATGTGGGTTTTCCAGCTCAGTCCTCCGTTTCTCCAGGAGTGATGTCCACTCTGCTGAAACTACACAACCGCAGTACGACAGAGCACTTAGGGTACTTGAACTATTTGACCCAGTTTAAGATACACGTAGAGGTAAGAAATTTTATTGTCATAAATTCTATTCAGTAAATTGTATTACTATAGCCCAAAATAACCAAATTTGCCTCAAAGGGCTTTACAATATGTACAGCACAGAACCGTCTATCCTTAAACTTATCAAACTATAATTAGCAGTTCAATTTAACAGAATACAGTTCGGGCAAATTATTTGTTTGTTTGGTTTAATTGACTCTGGTAATAGGTCCTCCTTAAGGTCACTGTATTTCTAGTTATCTACAAAATGCAATGTCAATTCTTGTCTAATAAAATTTTCACATACAACTGAAAAATAGAAAACAAGCTACTGTAAGCTACAATGGCTGAATATGTAACTGATGTAATAAGATAGATCAACACCATATAACCACAGGATTCTTTACCACCCTTCATCAGAGGTGGTCTCATGTTCACCTCTTTTATGGATCCATTATGTCAGAAGGGTTTTGTTACCTTTTTTCGCTTTTTGTAAAGAACAAAAAAACACCTGCGTCTTTGGTCTATCAGCTCAGAATGTGACACCTCCGCCTATTAAATACCTGGAAGTCCTGCACTCTCACTGTTGCTGCCATTCATCAATACATAGTATGTATAGTATAATATGTAGTATGATCCCTTTTAAATTTCTCAGCCCTTATAATCATGTTAACCATCATGCTTCAGCTCCTATTAGCAGTTTACATTCACGTTTTCAGCAATCACATTTTCTTCTTTTTTTCATTTGGTGGTTTTCAGTTTTACATAATTTTCAGTATGAATTTATCTGTTAGATGAATTTATAATAAATGTTCAGTTGCTGTTTAGTTTTGGCACTTTTAGCAATAGTAAGTTATGAATTCACAAAATGTATTTGTGTATTGCTTTCAAGAAAAAATATGTTAAATAATTTGTGAAATATTGTGATTTGTGAAAATTTGTAGTGCAACAGTCTAAATAACATTTCCCCCTGCACATACAATGACAAAAACAGACAAAAACATTTGAATGGATTTTATTTGGTTTTACAAGTAGAAGTAGGTAGTTTTATTTCAGTTTAGCATTTAAGTGTTTCCCTTTTTGATTTATGACAATGTTTTGCAACACCTAGTTTTAATCTCAGTTTATATATAAAAGTATTCATTAAAAGCTGTAGTAATAATCACATAGCATCAGGCTTGAACTGTTCAGGGTTACTCTGTTTTAGATGCTCAACAGCAATCTCCCCAGAGACCATCCATCATCAACCGCTTATAGGCTCCAGCAGGATGGTGGAGATGACACTGGGATAGGATGGTGGAGAACATGCAAACTCCACACAGGAGCAACCGGAGTTTGAACCCACGACCTTCTTGCTGTTAGGTGACAGTGCTAACCACTACACCACCTCCCCAGAGACATTTGTCCTAAATTTAGTTGTACTAGGAACCAAGTGTTATAGATCAATTTTTAAAATTTCAAGTACACGTGATATAAAGAATTAATCAAGAGTAATGTTTATTCCTTTGTTTCCTATCCCTAAACATGCATCTTTAAACAGAAAAAAAGTTTTTTAAAAAAAAGGTTAAACATTAGCAACTGTCCCGATCAAAAGTCAATAGATGAGAGTCATTAAGGTCAATAAAAAGGCATTAATGTGAAAAAACAAATGTTTCTGTGAGCTTTCAATCCTCAATATCATCCTGTGGTATGGGCAGCTCCCCAGTAGCATGTTTTATATAATGCAAATGCAGGTTTGACACTTCATCAAAGCCCATATCACATTCACAACACTCCCACTCCCAATACTTATGCTCTCTGTGAATTTTTGTTTCTTGTGAGTGACTCTCGTCCAGCTCCTGTCCTGCTTGTGGTGGCGCAGTTTCTGATTTACACTCATTGGGTACATCAGGTCTAGGCGAGCCAAGTGGTTTGGAAGGCTTGAAGAGATGCACAGGCTCTCCGCAATCCGACTCGTCAGAGTGTGAATGATCCTCAAACTCGCCACAGTCGGCTGACTTTTCGGTTTCACTTGTCTCCACGTGTTCTTCCTTTTCTGGCAGCCCTTCCATGTTTGTATCCACATCTGACTCCTCTTTAACACTAATAAGTCTTTTGTCTTTAATCCTGTGTTTCTTCGAAGTAACAGCAGAAGTCTTCATCCCGAGAGACTTCGCACTGAACCCGACATATACACCAAGATGTTTTTTTCGGTGTAAAATCAGATTTCCAAGGTGTGTAAAGTTCCTCCCACAGTATGTGCACTGATGAGGTTTTGCTCCATTGTGGGTTTTGTAGTGATTCACAAGCTGTATGGACATGCGGAAACTCTTGTGGCAAACATCGCACGTATGTTGTCTCAGGTTGTGATTCTGCAGGTGTTTATCTAGTGACTCCTCCTTCCTAAAGCCCTTGGCACAACTTAAACACCAAAATGGTTTCTGTTTATGAAGATCAATGTGAACCATCCATGACTTTAAAGAACTGAAGCCTCTGTTACACTGATCACATCTGGGGGGTTTTGATTTGATTGATCTGCGTGACATGTGAACTCTCAAGTGACCACGTAGTCGTGCTCGCCTGATAAATGACATCCCACATTCTGGACACTCATATTTATGCAAATTCTGGACAGTCTCACTTTTAACTGAGGGTGACTGGTTTTCATGCAGCTGTTGGTGTTTTCTGAATGAAACCAAGTATGTATAAGCCTTCCCACAGACCAAGCAGGCATGAACCTTCTGATTTTTGTTATTCACTGAGGCTGTGGCAATTCCAACGCCCTGTATTAAACCTGAGGGGTTTGTTTGCGAGTCCAGTTCTGTAGATGGATTCCTGTTGTCTCTCATCTGAGCTTCCCCCTGCTCATCCTCCTCTTCTAAGGCATGCTGGTGTAGGTGAGTCTTGAAGAGGTCCCGGCATGTAAACTTCAGTCCACAATCCTCACATGCGAAGCGGCACTGTTCAACTACAAGAGAAGAAAAAAAAGACCAATTTAGAAATTCTACAAGTAAAAATGTGCTATGTGTTCAAGTTATTATAAGAATATACATTAAACTAGTAGATATATTTTGATATGAACAATTTTGTGATGATGTTCCAGATGACGTTTTGCTGTCTGGTAACAGGTAGTAAAAGCATGGTCATTAGTGTTGTTTAATGGTAGCAGGTAAAACTTACAAGCCTGAGTTGTGGCTCTTCTCTTCAGTCACAGATGGGGTGGGTGGGCAATTACAAGTCAAGTGTTAAGTCCTAGCACTCTTCATGAAATGTCAGTCTCAAAGCATTAAAACATTTCTTTTTAGCCTTATTGGTCAGGTCTCTAAAGCAAGTAGATTATCTGTGATCTAGAGGTGAAGCCTGGAGTGTGCCACTAATAATTCTGGTACTGCAACTGCTCTGTGGGTTGGACAGGTTGATAGGTGGTAAATATCTATATATCTTATTTTTAAATATTAAAGCAGGAAGATGATGAGTTGTGCAATTATTTACAATCAGAAGAAACATTGAATGGTATAAAAAATATTTAAAATAAAATTAGTATGTTTAATTTTTCAATTCCATTTTTAAATTATGAATTCATAATTTAATAAGTAAATACAATCATTCATTGGCAAATTAAATTGTTCTTAAAAAATGCATTTGTTAAAAGGTATAGTAAGCGATTCTGGAGAAATCCAACAATCTGAGGAAAAAACATGATATAGAGCCAACAACGACACACCAAGTAAAGTAAGTAATGTTAGCTAAGTTGTGGGTTAACAAACTGTTACAGTTGCTGCTGCGAAGCTAAAATGAAGCGAGGACGAGACTGTCCCAGAGCTGGCACAGCAGCTCCGAAACAGCGATATTCACAACTCTCCTGTTAATATAGCTAACATCACAACAGCAGCTGGCTATGACTTTCTAATCAATCCTTGTATTTTGTATCAAACTTTATTGTTAAATGTAATCAACATCTGTAATCAACTTGGCCTGATACAAACAGTAAACTGTGGTTGAATTAATCACACAACCCAATAATTCACTCAAAAATGTATCAATTTATTTGTAACTTTTTAGAGAACCATTTCTTCGTAGTTTCAGAAACTGCAATTTATACAAGTAGTTAAAGGGTCTATTGGTCATCTAGGGAGGAAAAATGAAAATAAAGTAAAATCTCTTGTACAATACAAATACTTTTTTTCCCCCACTACATAAGTGGTAAAGTAAACTAACAACTATCCTACATGAACTAAAGCTCTATTTTAGTCTAAATAATGAATAGTCTTCCCACAACATAGAAATATAACACTGAAAAGGAAAGAACATGGGTTACTTCAATTAATGCTAAACGTTTTGTACATAACATTCAATTACTTGATTGTGTAATTAGTTTTATGGTAGTACCTGGCTGTAATGTTAAACGTCAATTTTTTTTTAACCAGTTCACACAAACAGTGCACATAACTGAATTTCATATGTCTGTATCTTCTCTCTAAAATATGCAAATAGGACATTGTTCAGCCAAAGCTCAGCCACTTACAATGACACAAGCTAAATTATTATACATTTGTTGTGCGGAATTATTTCAATGCCTTCATAAACATTGCAATAAGTAGTGTGTCAACAGGGAATTTTTAAATGCATGAGGACAAACGTGTACATGCATAAATGTTTCTAAATCTTCATATATATATATATATATATATATATATATATATATATATATATATATATATATATATATATATATATATATATATATATATATATATATATATATATGTATGAACTACCATATTCAGCCCGTGATCCCCAAAGAGATTAACATGGTTCACCTGACATTCATGACAGGTCTGTTCAAAACAGGGACAAATCAAAATGGTGGCTCAAAACTATACATTTGTCACACTTCAACAGAAGTTTATAAAAAAGTTATTTTTCTCACATTTGTACATATACTAATCCAGTGTAAAAGGAAAGCCTGAGATAAGGAAAATAAACTAAGGAACTGGCTTTTAAATATAAAGAATCACAAATATAGAAAAGAAAAGGGAAAGCATGTTTCTACTCAGCCTAAACAAAGGTCTACCAAGGAATTTTGAAGCTCAACACATTTACGTAGTTTCGCAACCTCCAAAAGTAAAAAATCCACAATCTCCAGTGTCTTTACTTCAGTCCTTTTCAGGTTGTATAGTCTAATACATTAAAACGGGCATGTTCGATATAGTGCTGGTGCAAGTCATTTTCTTGACAAAAAGTAGTTCCACATTCAAGGCAAGTAAGGCCATTGGTATCTCCCGATGAGACAGCAGCGGGAGCATCACTCTGCCTTTTTGTAATCACCGATACATTCCTGGTGATGATTGATAAGGTCCTGTATTTCACTGAAGGTCCTGGGGCAAATAGAGCAGTGATAGCAGTCATTGTTACAGTGCTGAGTTTCGTGTTTTTGTAACGCAGTTGGTGAAAGAAAGGCTTTGCCACAATGTTGGCACTTATGGCTACTTTGCGACTGGCTGTCCAAGTTTAGTGTAGGTTGGTTCAGTGTGGAGGAGGATGGAAAGGACTTTCCTCTAGTGTCACCAGAGGGCATGGAGGACTTATGAGGCTTTGAGGTCAAAGCAGCGGCGAGCCTATAGCGTACCTCGTTTGGCAGACGACAGCGGACTTCATCGTGCCAGGCGAGGTGCTGCTGCAGTTGATTCTCGGTCCAAAAGCCGTGGCAGCACAGGGCGCAACAATAAGGTCGGCTCTTTGACTTGGTCTTATGGGTCCCTAATTGTTCCTCTGTTTGGAACGCTTTCCCACACTTATCACACTTGAAGAGGCATTTGGTTGAATGCTCCAACAGACGGCTCAGAGGAGGGGAAACCTCAGCAGTGGTTTCAGGAGTTTGGATCTCTTGTTTAGACTCTTGCTTTGCCTTCAGGCATATTTTCTTATGGTCAAGGAGTGCGGCCGTGGAAATGCACTGCTTCCCACAGTCAAGGCATGTGATCGATTTCACAGGTGAGGGGTCTGGTCTGATTTTCATCTTTCCTTTGGCAACAGGGCTATTTTTCAGTGTAGAGTTGTATACAGCCAGTGAATCTCCTGTCTTTTTGATTTCATTGCCTGAGGCGATGGACCCCTTTTTTGTGCTCAAAGGAACCTTATTTTTGCCTTTTCTCTTCGAGTGGGCCTGCCACTTGTGGGCACGTAGACCTCTTGCTTTAGCAAAGGTCATAGAGCAGTGGGGACACTGGTGAGCTTTTGGCTTCAGTATCGATGATATGGACTCCCTCTTGCCAAAGTTGACATCACCCTGTTCTGGGAACTGGACAACCAAGGTGAGCCCTTCTCCTTGATGACCTCCAACTTCCCAAGTGTTACTGTGCTCCGTTTCACAGTGGGCAGCTAGAAGTGAACCACGCACAAACGTTTTGTTAGATTCTACACATGAAAACTCTGAATTTTCCAGAGTGCTGTTGCTCTCAACACTTTTGTTCGAATCACACTCTGGCTCAGTTTTGGTTTGACACTGAGGATTGAACATCTGATGGCGCTGGAGAACACAATGGTTAAAAAACTGTTTGCCACATTTGTTGCACTGAAAAGGTCCGCCCTCTGTCTTGTGGCCCACAGATTTAGAATCATCATCTTGTAGCAATGGCGGTGAACATTTCTTTTCTTTGTGCCATCGTTTGTGGGAGCCGAGGGCTGAGTTGGAGATGAATCGCCTTCCACAATCTGAGCAGTGAAATAGTCCCTTACTTGGCTCTTCCTGTTTAGGTTTCTTAAGCATTACAGACATGGCTAATTTTGCTTTAGCTACAGATTTGTAACCGTCTGCATGAATTCTTTTATGAAAATTCAAAGCTCCAACAACTGAAAAGCTTCTGTCACATTTTTTGCATTTGTATTTCAAATGAGTTGTCTTTTCTAAGTTGCCAACACCTGATTGATTTCCCATCTTTTGCTCCCCACTGTCCATTTCATCCTTCACTTCAGTTATTTGCTCAGAGCTTCCCTGTGTGCAGACATCCACACTATCCTTGTGCAATTTTCGGGGATCATTATTTTCTGAGAGTTCTGTCTTACAATCAACTGCTTGACTGTCTTTTTTAATGCAAAGCTTTTGATGAGCCTTCAAAGTGGCCTTGCTGTTAAAATGTGCGAGGCATGTTGCGCACTGGAGATCCTCCAGCGTGACAGTAGGTCTTGGTGATGATGGCCCAGTCTCGTACCCATGGCTTTTCATGTGAAACTGAAGTGCTTTGGCCCGTGAAAACAGCTTCCCGCAGTCAGGACAGCTGTATGTGTTCTTTTTCAACTGCTCAACCTGATGCTGAAAAGACTTGCTAGGTGGTGGGAGTAACTGGTCATTATGCACAACCTGGTGTCTGAGAAGGCTGGAAAAAAGACGGAACGACCTGTTGCAGAGTTCACATTTGTGATTTCCATTTTCATGTTTTCGCATGTGCAATGCCATGATGCCCCTGTGACGGAACTTTCTACCACACACTGGACATGCAACCTTAATACCAGAGCGTTGGTGTCCATTAACAGATTGCAGAGATCCTGCGACACCTTTTCTTAGCCTCAAATCTGCACATAGAGTCTGACTTTGCTTGTGGTGGGAGTAAGCTCCTAGAGACCAAAAACCCTTCCCGCACTGTTCACAATGATAAATCTTTGGGCCTAGAAGGGTTTTCTTTGGATTGTATTCTTTCTTAGTGACTGAAATATTCTCTCTCTTTTGTGCAGAGCAGTTTTTTCATATGGTTAAATAAGCTAGCTGCATGTGAATAAGACATCATGCAATCTAGGCACTGAAATTGTTTTCTTTCAGGGTGATGCAACTGATGAGAGACTAAAGCAGACAAACTGGAATAGGATTTACCACATTCATTGCATGTCAAATCTTTTTTCTCCAATCCCTCTGCCTGGCACAATACGTCACCGCTCGCGTTTTGATTCTTGTGCTGTTGTATGTGATTGCAGTGTGCTGCGTAGCTACCTGCTTCGTGGCCACACTTGTCACATGTGTAAATTGCCACTGACTGACCTTGAGTCTGTTGTCTTCTCTTATGAATGCCATGCCACATTCTGTGTACGCGCAGCGATGAAGCACTAGAAAACCAACGATAACACTCTGGACAATCAAATCTTTCCTCTGTCGTTTTATTCTCGGGTTCCATCGCTATCGGTGCACACTGCACGTCAGCTTGCTCAAAGTCAATCTGTACAATTTTTAAATCCATCTCTGGTTTTGAAACGATACTACTGGGGGAAAATCCTGTTTCACCGTCATCTCTTACTTCCTGATCCGATTCGCACAGCAGCTCAAGATCAGGATTCAGGTCTTGGACTGGCTCGTCCTCAGATTCACTCGCACTGATCACTTGTACATTAAAGTCCCCAGGTTCATAACTCTCCATGTCATCATCAGTCTCATTTATATGTGTCTCTTCTTCAGCCACACTGGTAGGAAACACGTTCTCCGATTCCACTTGTTCCTGCTCAGTCTCTTTTCTCTCACTATACAAAATGGCCTGTGAGGGTAATAGAGCGGTGCGCATCTGGGTCTCCTTCTCAGTTTCCCTGAAAACATCCGTGTGATGAAGCTGGTGGGAGTGAAGAGCTGAAGCCCTGGAAAACTTTAACCCACAATCTTTACATTCAAACGCTTTCTTTTGTAGCTGACACACTTGATGAAGAAACGACTTTGCTGGGGTCTCCTCACTGTGTGCTGTGCGCTGATGCCTGTAGTAGAACGTCAGAGTCATAAATACTTTTCCACATTCCTCACATGGGAACCTTTTCGCAGAATCATTTGAGTGATTAGCATGCCACCGCTGGTGGTTGAAGAGGGCAATATGGCCAGTGAAAGCCTTTTTACACTCACTACAGTAAAACTCATTGCAGCCTTTCTTTGGTTTTTCTTTCATTTCTTCTGGAGAGCACTGACTGTTGCGGCTAAACCGTTGATGTGTTTTAAGGCGTAATAGAGCAGAAAAAGCTTTACCACATGAACACTTAAAAAGTTTTTCAGGAGTATCATCTGTCTGGTCTTCACTAGGCTTGGCTTCAACTGCTGACTCCTCAATGTGAAATGCCTCTCCTGAACTCCTGTTTCGTGACTTCACTAACTTCTCCTCATGACAACGACGGTGTGCATCAAGAGCTGAAGCGCGAGAATAATTTCGCCCACAAGACTCACACTGAAAGGACTTCTTTTTCAAATGTTCAAGGTCATGAAAAACTGATTTGGAGGCTTGTCTGTGCGAACGCTGATGGTTGAGAAAGTGTCCAATCACATAGTAACATTTCCCACAGTCTGGACATTCATAAGTACGCTGCTTTGTTATCCCGGAATTTATTTGAATACTAGACTCCTTTTGAGAGGTTTGACCATGGTTCTTCTCCATGTGCACGTGGAACTCACTTGGTTCAACAAATGAGAGTGAACAGAAAGTACAGAAATTAGCTGATTCACTGTCCTTTCCTGCATCATGAAAACCATCCAGCTGGTCGTCTAAACACACGCTTTCTTGCGAGTGCTGGTGGCGATGCTCCAAGTAGGCTTCTTCCTCTCTGAAGGCTTCTCCACAATCCCCACAGCAGAAAAGCCCAACCCCTAAAAAAGAAAGGGGAAAATAGGAGGTCAAAGCCACTCCTGTTTCCAAAGAAAGAAAGAAAGAAACACACATCACAAACAAACAGGTGTAAATCATGTCTTTATTTTAAAAAGGTGATTAGAGTAACAATACAGTAAAATCATAAAAAGAAGGCCTTGCAATTAAAATCAATATTTGGTTTGTGGAGACATATCCATTAATAAAAAAACTCTGTTTTATTACAAAGGGGCTAATACATACAATGTTTAAGCCAAATGACCTTTATAAAGTTCATTCAATCATTTGGATATATGATAAGACTGCTGACTAATGTACTGCAGTTTTAAAAAGGCAACTGTTACCAAAGCACCCCATTGCAATAGATTGTGGAACTGCACCATAGTGTTGTGAAAGAAAAAATTCTTGATTTTTCTCACAGTCAACCTGACGCTACTTTCACTATCAAACCTAATGGTAGAAGAGTTGACAAGGTTCAAGATATTCTGATGCTACCTTCAAGTGGCACTTGACAATCGTGTATTTTGACACAGACAGTTAAGTACACAATATGCTTGCAGTATTGTGTACTTAACAGTATAAACAGTTATACTGAGAACATTGTTGTCCTTTGCCTGGCAACAAAGATAGATGCCACAAACCCCTTAAGTTCCCTTTAAAAACAGTAAATGCTTTTTTGTTTTTGCATTGCCATGCCAAGAACAAACACACGTTAGCTACTTTTTACAAAGAACACACACGCTTAAATTATCATTACTATTTATTATTATAGAGGACAGTCAATAGTCAAATACTATCACTTGCAACTGAGTTTATTTGAAACTATTTTTTTTTTATCTCTTGCGCATCAAAATGTGATCTAAAGGGGGCAGTAGCATTCTTTTCTTGCATTATATTGTATGTCAATTTTGCATAGTGAAGTACTGCCAGAATATCAATTTAAGCTAAATTATCAAGAAATGTTGAGCTTGCTTCTGCTAGTCATTGCCACAGGCTGGAATACTGTTATTCTAGGTTGCTAATGAAGCTAAACTAACAATTAAAGTGCACATGGACCTGAAAATCAAAGTAAAACTTGTCTGATTGTTGCTAGATGGTTTATATTTATGAAGCAAATACCACAGGAAAGCATAAGATGAATAAGTTAAAAGCTGAGATGCCATAGTTTGAACCTGAGGCCTCATACATGGAAAGCACACCCTCTACTGCTGAACTACATCCTGTTCAAGCATTACTAAATGTATAATAAATTCCCACGGTGCAGTGCTTCTGTATGATACGCATCACTGTTACCTCTGTAATAGAGAACACTGCACTTGAGCTAATGAGATTTCAAATATCTACAAATAAAAGGAGACTACCAGAGTATTAAATGGTTGAAATGGTTTGTGCCTCATAAAATATTAATAATCGCACATCAGCTTTTAATTTTTATGGCTTCTGAGCTTGGCCTGGCTACATAATAAACACTGTATACAGTAATAACATTTTTACATCGTCATTTTTTAGTATAATGCTTGTGATGCACTTGTTATGTCATGCTTAAATGCAAACATGCTTTATTAAACCGAATTATTTCTGTGTGGTTGTTTATCAGCTTTGTCTAAGATAAACTATCCAAAAGGCTGGGCGTGGAAATGAACTGTTGCCGGTAAATACAAATTTATGGTAATTGTCAAATTATGTGCATTTGCTGAAAAAAAAATGCAGTAATTTAGCAGCCCTTATAGTATGCATGCAGTATTTCGTGTTAGCGTAGGAGGTCACTACGCCTTGACATGCTGTTTGTGTAACTTATTGATAGTTACGTAAACGTTTTGAATGATGGATACCAGATACTTAACTGTTACTATCAGTGGTGTCCTCCGCGGATGGACCAACGTTGTTTTCAGATGCTCCATCTCCATTGTGGGGGTTCTTTTCAGCTCCGTCCTCTTTGATCGCCGCGGCAGCAGCTTCGTCCATCTTGGCGTGGCTGTTTGTTAGTGCTAGCTTACTCTAGCTAGTGCTCGTTAGCTAAACAGCGCCACAGTTGTTTTAAAATAGTTTCTCTTAACCGCAGTCACTCAGCGCAGAGGCAGGGTAAAAAGGAATGAAAACGCGATTCTAGTCATTTACCACATATCTGGGCAGCATTTTGTAATGTTTTTAGCAATGCGATTGATGTTAGACGGCAAAGCTAACTGTTTTGCACACACACCTGCGCTGTGCGGCTGTGCAGCCATCAGCGGAAGTGGATTCTTCTTCTGCTGTTTTGTCTCCTTTAAGCTAAACGGTTGCAGTGGACCCACTACCTTAAGTCTACATATAACAGCTTTTTTTTCTAAATGCTTACTAATAGTGATTCCTGAAGCACTGTCTCTGAAACCATTAACACTTACTTGGCCAATGCATTTACCAAATGTGCCAAACTTAGCACGTTATTTGCTTTACACTCACTTTGTAATTTTATTTTATAACACACTTTTTCTTGCAAAACTGTAAACACAACTTAAGTTACTGCCTTACACTCAGTTTGCAATTCAATAACACACTTGTAGCAAAACTGTAAACATTGGTCTCTAATTAACACTTTTTTGCTGACAACTGACATTACACATGACTCATGTGAAAACACTTTTAGAACATTGCATCAAACATGGCATATGTGGATAAATCCTATGGCCAAACCCACAAAGGCGACATGAAAACTTTGTCTTTTGTCCTCCTCTACTGAGCGTTTGTTACAGTAACATTTTGAGAAAAAAAAAGTTTAATAATAAAAACGTTTTGTATTGGCACAAACACTTTAGACATTATGACACCTCTGTGTATGTGTGTTTTACATATGAATGACTAACTCTACACACAAAAAAAGCAAAGGTGTTTTTCATTTATTCAATTTTCAATTTCAATTTCAGTTTGCTGTATTGGCATGCATGTCAAAAGAACAAAGCTTCAAGGAACATACAAAATTTATATTATCATTTATTATTTATATTATATTATCATTTACATTTATATTATCAGTGCATGTGTATTTATTCAAAGATGATTTGTGTGTAAAACGTTACTGTATTTATGCGAAAACACAATTTTTAAAATAGTTTTGCAAGAATTGTTTGCTTTTGCCAGAGATGGTCATTGTTTTTTTATTTGTTTTTGTTTTTTGTTGTAGTTTTGTAGCGTTTCGTAATAATAGTCTAAAGTTTAAAAAGTGTGCCTAAGCAGAAAGTACATGATTCTCAATGTGTTTTACTCATAGGAACAAACAGACTGAGTAGCTTATCACGGGCTTTATGCAAAGGTAAGAAATTACTCTGTTTCACTCATGTTTTGATTTTATTTTCGTCATATGTATTTTCTGCCCCTACTGACGCCACCAACACAGTAGTTATATAAAATCTCAGACAAGGTTCCTTCAGGCAGTATTTGTGGGCACCTTGGGTTGTTATGGACATTACAAAATAATAATGCCTTCTCGCTTGAGAAAAACATTTTTTTGTCAAAATCCCAAGAGTAGGTCTCGTTTATCCCGATTTCATGGAAGCACACATGTCCTGGTTGTTAGTTTTATTTGGGTTAGGGTTTCAGAGATACTCCTGTCTTTAAGCAGCTGGTATTATTAGTTTATTGACCTCCTACTTGAAATGTATTTGATTTGCACTGCACTGTTGTTGCTGGAGGATAAGGCCAATTAGCATCAGTGGCCTACTACTCCATCCAAGTGAGATCTTCTTTCAGGATTTTGAGGTATCTTGTTAATTCCGGAAAAACAGCAGGATTTTCTTTTCATGAAAATTTATCTTGTACTGAGATAATTGTCTCATTAATTCAGAAAACAGAGCAGATTCTTTCTTTCTCAAATTAATGGATTATGCTTCTGTAGGAAATTAAATACACAATTTTGCATTATGATTTAATCTGTTTCTAACAGTGAGGGTCATGTAGTTTTCCACTAGAATGAAATACACTAAACGCGAAGTAATGTTATCAATAAATGGGATTGTGTATGGGGGATATAAGTCCCAATTTACCAGATTAATGAAAGTGACTCTCTGTGAAAGTGAACATTTATGTTCCTCCTCCAGGCAGGCGTGTTTTTATAGAGAAAATGCTGAATTTTAATCACAATTGCCTTCATCTATCTTCATGCATACTTGCTTTCTATACTTTTAATTTTCCACAAACTCAAAACCTTAAATTGGGTTTATCTAACAAGTACAGCGCAACACAACATTATAATCAAAGGCAAGTTTTATTCAATCCAATATGTAGACATCATGGGAAATTTCTATTTCTTTCCATGCTAAAACAGTGGATAGAGGTAGAAGGGCACATGTTTTTGAATATGAAGACGCTCAATGATAAGACAGGGAAGTTTTTTGTTTTTTTTAAACAAGTAGGCCGTGTGTTTATTTTACAGCAGTATGAAGATTTTCTGTCCCTTACTGGGCCACCAAAGCTACTCAAATGTCATAACAGAGGAGACGGGATTCTGTACTAAATCTACAGATAAGGAAAGAAATCATTCAGTATTCACAAAAAATACATTGAATTGTACTCAAAAGAGGACTAAAATTCCAATCTGAAACAGTCATTCTGATAAGAGACACATATTACATGGCACTCATCAGTTTACAGTAGGTGCTAAGTATTGCCACCCACAATCAGTTTAAAGTGTGTCAGTCATGACACATTGCCAGAAATTTGCTGACTTTGACTTGATTGGGGCAAAACATACATAAAATATCATCACTTTCATGTTTGTCTTGCCATTGTAAAAAATATTAATGACAAAACATCACATAAATCCAAGTTTGATTTATTACAAAATTCACTATTTGACAACAGTGTCATCAATAATTGCGTAATGACGCTACTTTCTCCCTGTTCCCTATAATCACTCAAGAGTTAAATTTACAGAAAACTCTTAATGTGGAATGAGCTTTACGTGGAACCGTCACCTTTTGTTTAGATACTTTCGCTGTGACCAAATTATCATGATGAGAACTTTACTTATGAAATATTTGGACCCGGCCAATGGTCCGGTGAATACAAGTGCTTCCTAACAGGGTTTCGCTGTATGTGGGCAGCTTTCCATTGTATGTTCTGACACATGTGATGTATGAGCCCAACAACCTGCCGCTCGCCTCCTCAAAAGCAAAAACTTACATTTCTTTACAGTATCTTAGAAAGAGTTGCTCTGTGTTTTGGGAGTGAGGTCACATTGTTGAGTCTACCTTAAGCACAAACTAGGCCTAGAATACCAAGACAGCAGACATGCAGACTGTACTCATAAAAGGCACACAGTATACTGTACATGAAGAAACACAGTTCAAATGGTTCAGGACATATGAACAGAACTATAAAAGTACTAATATTATCTAAATCTAAATGTCATTGGCAATAAATGAAATGTAGACCATAGAGCCTCATTGATCTGCACCCCTCTGAAGTTGTTTTAACCAGTTAAGCATTTGGATAACCTAAATACATTTAAAAAAGACAGTGAAAGCAATTTAATGGCATGTGTATACACCCTCTATTACAAATAACACTCTGGGCAGTCTAATTTGGAGCTGAAAGACTTTAAATTAAACATGCGTCAAGTGTGCAGACTTAAAAAAAGGTTTCACTTTTATCTTTTTGTTCCTAATGCCCATCCACTCAACTGGTCAAACTTCACAAAGAAGGGTCAAATAAATGAGGTTCCACTGAAAAAAGTATATAAAAAATGTTAACTAAGTCTTGTTGCTAGGGTAGAAATGTCAAATCTCTCCTTGTGCATGTTGCAAGTAATGCATTTGTAGATCCAGCTCCCGAGGAAGAGAGCACCCACATATCATGCACTGGAGAAGCCGTTCTGGGGCAAAAGGCAAACGGGGTCCAAGTTTGTGAGGTTCTGTCCGTGGGGCAAGCTGAGGTAGGGGCAGGGTCTGTGGCATGTGTGGCCTCTCGCTCATGACTGCCTGTGGTGTGAAAAAGATATTTGGGTGTGGAGCTCTTGGAAGTGCACCAACTGTGACAGAGTGAAGAGGGTGAGGCCCTGGCAAAGCAAGAGGAGGGAGCGGAGCAAGTGGAGGTGAGAAAAAAGGAGAAGGCTGATTTATGATTATTTGAGTGCCAGTTACCATTGGTTGTTGCTGCAGCTCCTGTCCATTCCCTTGTTTGAGTTGCCCAGTGAGCAGCGTTTGAGGACCCACGGGATTACTTTGGAAGCCCCATACTGGGGTTCCCAACCCCTGGCCAAAGCGATGAGGCTCATACTGAATGGAGATGGGAACTTTCTGTGCCGCTGTCTGGCCCTGTACATTGGCCCAGCCAGGTGACACCTGCTTTTGAAAATCTTGATTATTTACTAATTTCTCTGGGGAGTTATAGTTTATAGTCTTTGGAATCCCTGGTGGATTTTGTATGTCCCACAAGGTGCTACCGACCCCGTGAGAAACAGGAGTTGAAATTGGCATAGCACTGCTTTGGTCTATCTGAGCTGAGGTGGATGCACCTGCTAAGCCTGAAGCCCACTGCTTTTGGAGCTCACAGCCGTTCCATGGCTTCTCTGGCTGGCTAACAGTCGACGGTATAATTTGAGAATTGCTCATGTCCCACACTCTACTGTCCTCTTTTTTAGGAGGTGTGGATGGCTCCTTTTGTGTTGACACTGGGGCACCTGGCCATCTTGGCAGCTGGAGCTCTTGACCAAGCTTATTTGGAGAGCCCCGTGAATTCGCTAGCAGGGCAGGTCTGACGCTCCACAGAGCGGCCCCGTCTATGTAGGACGGAACAGAAAAATCATGCTGCAAAGAGCTTGTGGATGCTAGCACTGTGGATGTAGGTGTGTTACTCCAAGTGACGGGCTTGGGCTGCCTGTGCTGCTCCAACTCACTCACTACTGATGGGCTGGATTTCCTTGGCACAGCTGCCAAGAGGGAGCTGACAATAGAGGCTGCGCTCTCTTTCATGTGTGATGACTCTGAAATCTGAGCAGATGCGGGGCCTGATTGACTTATCGCCGGGCTATCTGCCCAGCCCGGGCTTCTCTGATGGTGCTGCTGCAGGCCAGGCTGTGGTGGGCTGTCAAACCGCGCCTGCTGCGGAGCCGCATGTTGCTGCTGTGATGATGGGACAGGCATTACCTCCCCGCCGTCCACCTTCCACTGCACCGGCTGAGAGTGAAACTCGGCCAGCCACGGCTCCTTCTGCTGTCTGCCTTGTAAATCCATGCGAGATGAGAGCATGGAAGACTGCGGCTGGACTGCCCTCCTGTGCAACTCCGCATCTCTCAGTGCAGAAACTGGATACGGAGAGAGCTGAGAACTAACCATCCCTGAGCCTCCTAAAGGTCTAGACCAGCCCCACATGAGTCGCCCCCCTCTCCTCCCCCTGCTAGCCCTGCCTCTCATCCTAGCACCCATCGGGAAAGAACTATACTGGCTGAAACCCTGGCGCTTACGGGCATGGATCTTCTGGTGTACCAGCAGGCTGCTAAACCAGGAAAAGGTTTTGTGACACTCTTCGCAGCGATGAGGTCTCTCTCCAGTGTGTGTGTTCATGTGATCACGGAGCAGATAGGCTAAACCAAAGCTCTTGTCACACAGGTCACACTTATGAGGCTTGTCACCGTTGTGTGACAACATATGGTGCTGCAGTTGGGTCTCGTCGCTGTAGCCTTTGCGGCAGCTGGTGCAGCGATACGGCTTTTCCTGATGCAGCTTCTGATGCGTTTTCATGTTCTGCAGGAAGGCAAAGTCCTTCCCACAGTCAGGACATTTGTATGGCTTCTTGCCTGTGTGGATGATGAGATGTTGCTGTAAGTAGCTACTGAATCTAAAGCCCTTGCCACACACTTTGCACTGGTAAGGCTTGTCCTTGGAATGTATGCGCATATGCAGCTCTAACACTGAGCGGTGGCGGAACGTTTTTCCACACTCTGAACATTTGTACGACTTAACACTGATGCCTTCGCTTCTCCATTTCCCCTGCACATTATCACTGCTTAATGGAGTAAATTCTTTTTTAGGTGTTGCTGCCACCTTTTCTAAACATTGTGCTACAGACTTGTGGACACTTAACAGATGTACATTTAAACTGGATTCATCACGATAAACAGATGGGCAGTGGGGACAGGTGTGTCCTTTTTCCCAGTATTTGTTATTCTCACTTGGGGGTCTGGGGGTTCTCTCCAGCTTCTCATACTCTGCCTCATGAATAAGCATGTGGGCTCTCAGGTTAGCTGGTGCCGGGTAGGTCTGGGGACAAAGGGGGCATTTGAATGTGCGTTTCGGTTCCTCGCTCTGGCGTGCATTCTCTTTTCCTGGCCCCCTACCTGGCTCCTGTGTGGACGCAGGGGCTTGCTTACTGGCCTGCTCAGCGGAGGAGTTGGTTTCACGAAGTCTATGCTGACGGCAGTGTGCCTTCATGTTCTGGGCAAAGGCAAATTTTTTGCCACATTCAGGGCAGCGGAAGGGCTTCTGGCCTGTGTGCAGATACTGATGCTGATGGAGGAGGCTGCTATACTTGAAGGTCTTACCGCAGATGTTGCACAGGTGAGAGCGCGTGTTGTCCGTGTGCTTGCGACGGTGGTCTTCCATGACAGAGTAGTGTTTGAAAACCATGCCGCACTCTGGGCATTCGTAGGGTTTCAGGGCGGTGTGACACCGCTGGTGGTAGCGCAGGGCCATGTTGTTTGGGAAAGTCTGACTGCACTCTTGGCATGTAAAGACGCTCTCCCTGGAGTGTGTCTTCATGTGCTTCGTGACAGACACCCTGAACTGGAACTCTTGGCGGCACAGGGGGCAGTGGTAAGGCTTTTCTACTGTATTGCAGCAGTTGTGGTCCCTCAGCTTATCCACTGTAGAGAAGATCCTCTCACATTCTGCACATCCAAAACTCCCCTCCTCCTTTGTTTGCATCTCCTTCTTTGGAGTGATGAGTTGCTCATCCTTCTCTTTATGTTCATTTCTGTGTTTAATGAGGCTGCTGCGGTGCTGAAAGGTAAGGCCGCATTCTTTACAGGTGAGGGGCGTGAGCTCATCCTCGTGTGCATGAAAGTGGCGGTGGAGGTTGAACGTCTCGCGGCGGTTGAATATCTTTCCACACTCCTTGCACACCAAACGGCACTTTTTTGGCTTGGCTGTTGAATCAGCGTTCTCCGCTCGGTCTGCCTCTTCATCGTCTTCAACCAAGTCCTCTACTCCGTCGACTTCTACCACCGCCTCCTCAGCTAGTTGCTTGTCTGCGCTTCTCCCATCCGTATATGAGTTCTCCTCCTCACAAATCTCCTCTGCATCATCTGTAATGCTATCATCAACATGTGCATCCTGCTGCACCTCTTCAGCACCCTCTGCAACACTGTGGTGGTCTGGAAGAGAAAAGGACATCATACTAATAACTTAGCCAACAGAAATAAACAGTACCTATATGTTGCCAATCTAACAGACTGCACGCAACTAACAAAGCTAACACGGGGTGACAACCTACAGTGTAGGATGCTAGCTTGATTTTGTTATGGTAATTAACCGTTAGCAGAGTTGACAGTGTATATTGAACCGGTAGTGAGGTTAGCCCGGAGGCTAAAGCTAACAGTAAAATATATTAACAACGTTAGCATACCACACTTATTATTTTCCTCCTTGTGTGTTTTCGCCTCTTCATCGTCGTCTTCAGTTTCAGACCAGTCGAAAGACCGCTGGTCGCTCCCAGGAGCCTCTGTCATTTTTTCGGCCGATGCTAGGTCCTCCGGTGAATTGCATGTCGTTTTGTCGGCTCCAGCACCGGACTCGACACTAACCTCGGAATGGCTGGCAACACAACCGCCGTCGTTGCCAACACTGGGTCTCCGCTCATAGTCGGGGCTCTCCTCGGTTTTATTAGGTGCTGATTCGTCTTTCTGATTTAGGCTGCATCCCGACTCCACCGCCTCGGTCTTCTCCCCAGATGTTTCCGCCTCCTCCGCAGGGAATTTCTCTCGTTTTGGAGACTCCGATGGGTCTACGGCGGCCATGTTTCACCCATGCACCCCCTTGTCCAGAACACACAAGGATCATGCTAGCCAGCCTGAACAAGGAATGACATTTCCGCCCGATACTTTCAAAGTAAAAGTCTTATCACTGACAACCAGCTGTAGTTTAATATTTCAAAAACATAATTCGAAGCCTTAAATTATAAATTTCCCTTCCTACTAGTGCACTGATTTTGTTGCTCTACACACACAACTCAATATAAATAAACTTTTGCACATTAATATTACATTCACTTTTTTATATGCTATGTGACAAATCCACAACTGATCAGCTGGATTTATTTGCAGTCCATGTCTGACTTTTATTAAAGTGTAGTTACATTTCATCCAAACAGTAAGCTATCTACAAAATATAGCTTGTGCAAAACTATGGAGATGATGGCCATATGCTGTTTCTTTGCAACTATTTACAAACACATCCATCATACTGCATGCACAATTATAATAAATAGCCCCTACATACTTGTGTATGCTTTTGAAATCCACCAGAAACATATGAATTAAAGTCTACTGTGATGTTTATGCCTCAAGGATGTTTGTTTATCATACCATCTATAAATGGCAATTCTTTAAACATTTTTCTCTCAAAATACACTGAACAGAACACAGTCTATCTTTATTATCCAACCAAAGCTGGAAAAGTATGTACCATGAAGCTGTTAAAAAAGCACAAGCATACGTTAGCAGGTAATTACAATAGCTACAATATATGGTAACAACTGCAGATTACAAGTACTTGTTAACAATGTAGTTAGTGTATCAGGATAATTGAGACAGTACTTAACTAGTAAGAGGATCTGCAGCTCTGCTGCAAGGCATGTACAGTGACATGCATATTAAACATCAGCACCTACAGTGTTGCTGTCTGGGTATTGAATGTCTCATGAGTGAAATTGTAACTCCACAGAGCAACTGTTGTTCAGAAAGTGTTTTAGCACAAGAATTGTTGCATTTCTGAAGAAACAATGTTAAGGCCACCCTATCATCTCATGTATCTACTTTTCTTATCCACTTCCGTGTATCCTCTCTGAAGACAAAGTGCAAGATGGATTACTGATTTGGAGTGGGATGTAAAACTCCAAATAACTTTTACATGTTTATTTACACAAATACAGTCAATACAAAAAAGTATCAATTTTTGTCACATTTTGAAACACCAAATATGCATGATGTGCACTTTGAGTTTCTAAGTACTTCCTCCTCAGCGCCGTCTTCTGCGTCTGTGATCAACAGCTCTTCCACGCCGTGGCCTCTGCACGCTTCCATTTGTGTCTGCCGGTGGATCAGAGGGGAAAGTGCCGTGTACGTCAGGGGACGATGGTGCAGGAACCACTGCTACAGCTGACTGATTGTTTAAATGCTGGGTGACCAGTGGCTGCTGCTGTATTTGTGTTTGGTGCTGTTGTGGCTGCTGCGCATGTTGAAGCTGCGTTTGCAGTGGTGCTTCAATCCGTTGTTGTTGCTGCTGCTGTGGTTCTATGTGTTGTAGCTGCTGAGCTGGCTGTGGCTGTAAGTGCTGTTGAGATGATTGTGATTGGTGTGCTTGTTGTACACGGTGTTGCTGTGGCTGTGGTTGTTGCTGGGCCTCAAGCACTCCTAACAGCCTTTGCAAGAGGACATTGTTTTGTTGTAGACTGACTGCTAATGCCTCTTGCGAAGTGACAAGTGTTCTCATGTCCTGTCTGAAGCCTTCGCCAAACTCCCGCAGACTCTTTTCTACCCGATTTCCCAGTTGAATTGCTGCTTCCCCTAAACCTCGTAGCTCGTCCTCAAGCCAGGAGCTGCGCGGAGGGGCATCAAGAGGACCCTGCTGTGCTCCAAGTGATGGCTGAGGACTGCTGGGCTGAGGACTGCCATTGAGGAAAGGGGCACTGTAGAGTGGGGAAGGAGGCAGCCATCGTTCTGATGGAGGAGGCGGTCCTATGCCCAGACCCAGTCCTAATCCTAATTTGTCCTCCATACTGTTCTCTACTGTTTCACACTCAGGTTCTCCTATGTCCCTGTCACGCTCAGGATTGTCCTCATCTTTCTCCAAACCATCTCTTTCTGGTCCTTCCACACCAACACCTGGAGAAAAAAACATTTTAAGTGGACACAAGTAGATATTAGATTCATCTACAGAATCTACAAAGAAAAGCAGATGATTAATCAGACAATTTATGTTTACCTGTATCAGAGTCAGGGAAGCATGGGAAACTGGGCTTTGGTCTGGTGCTTTGCTTTTGCCTGGCTTGTTGAAGCCTGGGACTTGTCTGGGAAGGACGGCCGAGCATCGAGGCCCCTCTGCTGGATGGCAGGTAGCAGCTGCGGTGGCGAGCATCTGCTAGCCTGCCTCCATTGCGTCTCTTCAAGTCGTCCCAGCGCTTTTTCACCTCTCGAAGGGTACGTGGGACTCTGGACACAGCGTTGACCCTCTCTAGGATTCCTGCCCAGATGCGCTCTCTCTCCCGCCGCCGGAGCCTCCCCGCAGGACCAAAGAGCTCTCCTTCACACCGGGTGACTTCTGACACCAACACCTCCAGCTCTGCTCCACTGAAACGACTCTTTCTTTTTCCTGCACCACCAGCAGCCAGTGCAGCCGACATAGCTCTGTCTGTAGAGAGCAAGGCGAGAGGACAACCCATAGGGGAAAGGAAATATATCAAGTGAAGCTAAATATACTGTGTGAGGAAGAGAAATGTGCTTGATAAGTGTCAGTCTTGCTTTCAGTGTGCTAAGCCAAAACATATTTAACTGTAACTACTTTTGTCAAGGCACCGAGTGAAATGTATCTCAATTTTACTTAAGTCTTCCTTGATTGACTATATTTGAGCTAACTGTCTTCTTGATAAAACAAAATGCTGTTGGTCTGTTTGCATATAAATAAACATATAAGTGTTTTTTTACACTACTGATGAAATAATTTTATGAAATAATTCTAAGAGTACATTTTTTTAAAGAATTCAATCCAGTGGGGCTTTTATTGGCATGGGAAACAGATGTTTACATTGCCAAAGAAAGTGTGAAATAAAACATGTACATAAACAGACGAACTGTGCTATTAAAAGCGTGTATTGTTCTGATTAGGCAACACGTGCTCTCGTGGAAATTTAAAAACACACAAAGGAAATGTGTAACGCTGTTTCCCACAATGGTGTTAATCCCCTTCAGGCTTACTTTGTTCAATGGACAAGAGGTCGTCTGAGGACATGCCAGGTGCCATGATGTTCGGATGCACCACTACCACGTTGAAGGGGAGTCCGCCGGGTAATCCACTGTTCTGGTCACAGCTGCCCTCCGAGTCCTCATCCTCCCTGGGGAAGCCATTTTCTGAGGCTCCCCCTCCAAAGGGTCCCTCCGGAGACTCCACTTTGATGTGCATGGGAGGTGATTGCTCGTACAGCAGCCCCCCCTCCTCGTAGTACTCAGTCATGGGTCAGACCTGATTTACAGCAGAACTGACTGGCGGGCCAATTCTGATACTGGCAGCTGCTGCCCCATTAACACAAGTTCAAGGTAGAACTGAACCTACATCTGAAGACATTATAACTCTTCAGTATACTGCATCTGATAATTCTGAACCTGCTTTGGGCACAGCTGCCACGCACACTATGAGGGGATTTCATAAGAAATATAGAGTTTAAGTATCCTTAAATACTCTTTTTTAACACTATTGTTCAAATGAATCAAAAGTCAGTGCTGCATCTTAGTGAGAGATTCAATCATTTTGTCTGATTGGAGCATGAAGTCCAGAGACTTTTATGGCTAGCTGCAGCCACTTGAATCCATTTCTATCATTTCCATTTACACTGATACATTAATGAAAACATATATACACTGTGTAAAAACACCTAGAGCAGCTACATATAGACGTCCAGCTGTTATACAGAGAGATGCATCATCCAGGCAGAGAATCGCCTTCAGAGCTGAAATACAACAACAAACATAACACTGCTTACAACTGTGTAGCATTTTAAAACAGCTGTGTTCGTTTTTCTCAGTGAGGCTGACTTCAGTATTCTGTCGCATCGATGCGCATTTTGTTCTGCACCACATCCGCAATGGTTGCGCATTCCGCATACATTAGGTGCTGATCTTGCAATGGAGCTAGCTGCAAGCTAACAGGCTACCACAGTGTCGGGTGCAGCAGCAGCCTGGACTGCCTGCGACAACTGAGCAGACATGTTTAGAAAGCCGACGCTGTTGTATTTCTTACCTCATGATAACTGCACATGGGAGGCAAAACCAAACCAAAACACAATTGGCGCAGCTGTTAGCTCAGCAGCCGATACACAAACCGAAGACAGTCGCTTGTTATTGACGTCACTGAGGGGGACGTTCAAGACCAGTCAAAGTTTGGAAATGTTGAGCAACTGTTACAGGTCCTGTGGTTTTCTCAAATTAATTCCAAATAAAACCTTGACAGTGCATAGTAGATCTGCTGAACATGCAAAAATATGAAATGTGTCAAAAGGCAATTAAACAGAAACAGAACTCAACACAACTCAGCACAATCAAATAACAGTATTTGTTGTTTCATATATAATACGTACCATTTGACTTAGTGTCTTTCAGAAAGCTTTCTAGGAAATTAAGATAATATGATAATTACTGACATCTAAAAAGTATGTTTGCACAGTCTTTATAATCGTGTGTTTACGTCTAGACTCGCTGCATTTTTTCATTAATATAATTACAATTAATAAAAAACTGTAAACTTAAACACAACAAATAATTTTGATTTCAACCTTTGTCTATCTCGGTGTCCTCTATTTTTATTCAGTTTTTAATACATAGGTATGGGTTGAAGGCTGCATCTGTAATTGTCAGATAAAAGTCAATGACTCATGGAAATCCATCTGTCAGACTCTTTGACCATACGGGCTGCTTCCCAGGTGGGATAATGTTTAATCATTGTGCAAGGTAGGCTACATGGAAAAATCCTTGAGAAAGAGTTAGATAAAGACCCATTCAGTTAGGTAGTGTGTCTGTATATAAACCCACTGCATCTGTTCCTGTTGTGTGCATGTTCAGTAGGTGCAGAAAACAATCATGAAGTACTTCATTCTTCTGGCCCTGTTCGCGGCAGCCTGTAAGTTCCTGAATATTTTGTTTGTGGTGATAAAAATTAAAGAATTTCTCTAATTTTTGTACTCATCATTTTAAGTTTATAAAATTGTACCTCATTGTTTGCATTACAGTCGCTGCTCCCATTGAGGATGACAAGATTGTTGGAGGCTATGAGTGCGGAAAGAACTCTGTGGCCTACCAGGTCTCTCTGAACGCTGGGTACCACTTCTGTGGAGGCTCCCTGATCTCCAGCACCTGGGTGGTGTCTGCTGCTCACTGCTACAAGTCGTAAGAAAAGACATAATTTTTCCTTCAAAGATGCTTAAGTTACTTTTACACTCTAAACACGCATACTAATCGCCTCATCACGAGTGCGATGTCACATTACTTACATGTAATTTAACCCTCTTTCCTCTCCCTGCAGTCGCATCCAGGTGCGTCTTGGTGAGCACAACATTGCTGTCAGTGAGGGCACAGAGCAGATCATCGACTCTGCCACGGTCATCCGTAACCCCAAGTACAACAGCGGAAACCTGGACAATGACATCATGCTGATCAAGCTGAGCAAGCCCGCCACCCTGAACAGCTACGTCCGCACCGTTCCCCTGCCCTCCAGCTGTGCCACCGCTGGCACCCGCTGTCTGATCTCTGGATGGGGCAACACCAGCAGCTCTGGAAGTCAGTAAAATACTGTAAATTGGAAAATATTTTTGGTACATGTCCGGGTATGAACATTAATATGCATTTTCTTTATTCCTCTCTAGGCGCATATCCTGATCGTCTGAGGTGCCTGGATGCCCCCATCCTGAGCGACAGCAGCTGCAAGAACGCCTACCCTGGTCAGATCACCGCCAACATGTTCTGTGCTGGATTCCTCGAGGGAGGCAAGGACTCTTGCCAGGTACGAGCTGAAGTCATAACTTTTGTTAAAGTGAAGTTTGTAAAAGTGGACACACCAAACTTCAGGACGCCCCTGCTCACCTGTTGTCCTTTCTATCTGTGTCCTTCCAGGGAGACTCTGGTGGCCCCGTGGTGTGCAACGATCAGCTGCAGGGTGTGGTGTCCTGGGGTTATGGCTGCGCCCAGAGGAACAAGCCCGGAGTCTACGCCAAGGTCTGCAACTATGTCAGCTGGATTCGCAACACCATGTCCTCCTACTAAAGTCACTCGACTGGAAGGAGCATCCATCTAAGGAATCTCTAGTAATTGACTATTTCAAGAAAATAAACGTTTAACATCAACCTCACTGTTATTCCTTGTTTTGTGCTGTTGGATAAAACATATATTTACCAATGTAGACAGTCAGCAGGAAGCAAAAGAATAGCAAAATGTAATTTTCCTTTGAAATGAACAAAACACACATTTGCAAAATCTCAGAAACTCTACATAAATATGAAAAATCATAAATTATCTTATCAAAAACAAATAAAAATGCCACAAAATGAAATACATTTCACCTTAAATACCTCATAAAATAAATATGAAAAAGATCTAAAATGTTTCTTTACTTTAACAACTAGAATGCTCAAGAGACAGGGTTCAGTGTGTCCCATAAATACATTTTAGGATTGTACCAAACATTGTGACATTAGAGGGATTTTGAGAGAATGACTATTCAAGACTTCTTACTTGATAAATAACAGTACATTTGACTGCATGCTGTCAAATCAGTAAAGATACAGTATTTATACCAATACTCAGTCACCTTGGATGAGAAATGCTGTTTATTTCATCATGCACTGGATATTTTTTTATTTTTTTATCATGAGATAGGCCTATATATGCATGTGTTTGCTTCTGTTCAGCAGTGTGTTAAATAAATACTGTCTGGAATTATTTCGTTTTGCATTAAGATTCAGTTTGTGACATAACAACATCTACAACTATTAAAAAAGCATAGAAGGGCAACCAATCCAAGAGAAATACTGAGTGGCGGACAGAAACTAAGTTCATTTACTCAAGCAGGGAAGACCTGGTATGGTTGTAACACTTTTTGCTTCAGCAACTATAACTCGCTCATTTTTTTTAGCAGGAGTTCTCAAACTTTTATACAAAGTACCCACATTTGTTTACTACAAATGGCACCAATTCAACCCTCTACAAGAATATCACAGACCTCATGAGTTGGTGTCAAATGCATAGTGTTCCCTTGTTACAATCTACCTGATTACAGGGGTAGGTTGCAACACATGAAGGGGTAAGATGTAACAATAAGACAAAAGAAACAAAAATATATACCACACCATATGATATGCTTCAAAAACAGGTAGATTAGACTATGTCTGATGATTCACGTGCATGTACACTATGTGTATGTAAATTTATCTATAGAATAAACTTCCATAACAGTATTCTTAATAAATATTACTAAAATGTACCTAATTAAAGGACATATTTGTACATCCTTAGGTCTAACTAAAAAAAGGTGCCTGTCTATGCGTGTAAATTTTTAATCTGAGTCACAGTCAGTGCTTGAAGTGAGCCGGTCCTCACCGGTACGCAGTATGAGCACTTCTATATTTTACTCTTTGGCATACTGGGACCTTTTTTCGTGCACCTGAATTTCTCACAAGCTGCCTGTATGCTTCACTGTCCTCTCCACCGCTAGAGATGGAGTATGGAAATGCTCGAGTGCTAATACATATGCCAACATGTGAACAACATGTGAATGGGGAGTACTGGTCACAGAGCTGACAGATAAATGCTGATAACCCTGGAGGGCAGGCTTGGTGGGTCCAGACTGCAAAGGGCACTCTGTAAAATATTAAAGTCAAGAATGTCCCTAGTTGTATGTATAAAGGATGGTTGTAACACTTTGTAAAGCAGTGTTACAACCTGTCCCACCCCTCAGCCAATGTTTAGTTAACTGTTTTGGCGTAGTGGTTTGAAATTAGAAAGGAAAGAATTCATCACATGTTACCTAAGAAACTACATTTCAATCTAATATAAGTCAACCAATTTTATCTCCAATAGTATAAATACTATACAAAATATAGTCTTGGTCAAAAAATTTACTTTCTGACCTCAAAATTGTTTTTTTTAGCCCTATATATTCTGAATGTACCTGTGCCTGATTGGGGAGCATGCAGGTAAATACTAAAATGATCACATATCTCCTATCTTATCTCAAATTGGTATAATTGGTGTTGTTACAACACTCCCTATGTTACAACCCTATACCTGGTCTCTCCTACTGTACTTAAATTAGAGCTATTTGTACTTTACTTGAGTATTTCATTTCCATGCCACTTTCTACTTGTACTCCACTCCATCTCAAAGGGAACATTTTTACCTTTTACTTCACTACATTTATCTGACAGCTTCAGTTACTACTTACTTTATAAATTAAGATTTTTACATACAAAACATATAAAGATGTTAAAAAAATATGATGCTTTGTCATAAATTAAACAACCCAACATTTTATATAAATACAGCTGAAACAATTAGTTAATTGACAGAAATTTAATTGGCAACTATTTTGATTCTTTTTAAATTGTGATTGTCATGTCAGCAACCTTCTGACAAGCTTAACCATATTAATAATACTTTTTCTTTGATACTTAAAAAAGCTGGTACTTTTGTGCTTTGACTCAAGTAGAAATTTTAATAGAAGGCTTCTACTTTTAGTGGAGTAATATTTAGCAAGGGTATCTGTATTTTTAGGATTTGTGTACTCCTTTCACCACTGGAAATACTTCAGGGCAAGGAAGCTAATGTACCCCCTTATAAATATCTAAGAATTAACTAAATATCACTGCCGTACTGATACATATGAAATATGTTCAATATGTGCAAAAAGACTGCATTCAAATAAACACTTTGAGAATTTTACACTAGTTTTTATCTTGTTTTTTAGTTAATGTTTAAGGGTTGTAACCAAAAGTACCAACAGGAGACAGACTGGAAAATAAATATCTTCAGCTGGACTTGTAGGTGAAAATATAAATACCAGAAATGAAATGCAGACGTCTTACATAGCCTACATGTTTATATGAAGGTTATTGTGTTTCCAGATGATGGTATGTTTTGCACTTGACAAGTAATGTGTAGCAGTAATGTAATGTAGTAGCCTTTATTTCATTGAAAAATAAACAAGGATTTTAAGGATAGTATAAAACGCAACACATATCATTTCAACTCCTACAATAATCTCAAACAAATCCATAAGGACATAGGTTTAATAAACTTCAGTGTAGGCTGATCAGAGTTTTGCCTTAAGCTTGCGTCATCAATAAATTGTCCCTCGTCTTCCAGATGTCTTTTCACACACGTTACTCAACATGAAGGTAAAAATGGAAATACACGTCCTTGGCCATTCAGATAGCAGAGGGTCAGAGTACTATAAAAGGGCATGCAGTGCACAGAGCAGACATCGAGGCCGAGACGAAACCATCATGAAGACTTTCATTTTTCTGGCTCTGTTAGCAGTGGCATGTCAGTACTCATCTTATTTCATTTTGTCATTTTGAGTCATTTTGTCTTTCTTTGTGACTGAAAGGTTATTTAGCTTTAAGATTTCTTTGAAAATGACTGTGGTGCAAAACAAAAGTTATGCTAAATTCTCTACTCCTACCAGATGCCGCCCCCATTGAGGATGACAAGATTGTTGGAGGCTACGAGTGCGGAAAGAACTCTGTGGCCTACCAGGTCTCTCTGAACGCTGGGTACCACTTCTGTGGAGGCTCCCTGATCTCCAGCACCTGGGTGGTGTCTGCTGCTCACTGCTACAAGTCGTAAGAAAAGACATAATTTTTCCTTCAAAGATGCTTAAGTTACTTTTACACTCTAAACACGCATACTAATCGCCTCATCACGAGTGCGATGTCACATTACCACATGTAATTTAACCCTCTTTCCTCTCCCTGCAGCCGCATCCAGGTGCGTCTTGGTGAGCACAACATTGCTGTCAGTGAGGGCACAGAGCAGATCATCGACTCTGCCACGGTCATCCGTAACCCCAAGTACAACAGCGGAAACCTGGACAATGACATCATGCTGATCAAGCTGAGCAAGCCCGCCACCCTGAACAGCTACGTCCGCACCGTTCCCCTGCCCTCCAGCTGTGCCACCGCTGGCACCCGCTGTCTGATCTCTGGATGGGGCAACACCAGCAGCTCTGGAAGTCAGTAAAATACTGCAAATTGGAAAATATTTTGGTACATGTCCGGGTATGAACATTAATATGTATTTTCTTTATTCCTCTCTAGGCGCATATCCTGATCGTCTGAGGTGCCTGGATGCCCCCATCCTGAGCGACAGCAGCTGCAAGAACGCCTACCCTGGTCAGATCACCGCCAACATGTTCTGTGCTGGATTCCTCGAGGGAGGCAAGGACTCTTGCCAGGTACGAGCTGAAGTCATAACTTTTGTTAAAGTAAAGTTTGTAAAAGTGGACACACCTAACTTCAGGACGCCCCTGCTCACCTGTTGTCCTTTCTATCTGTGTCCTTCCAGGGAGACTCTGGTGGCCCCGTGGTGTGCAACGATCAGCTGCAGGGTGTGGTGTCCTGGGGTTATGGCTGCGCCCAGAGGAACAAGCCCGGAGTCTACGCCAAGGTCTGCAACTATGTCAGCTGGATTCGCAACACCATGTCCTCCTACTAAAGTCAATATTCACAGTCATTTGTTTTGGGACAGTAAATTGTATATCCCTTAAATAAATACAAAAAACCCAAGATACATCATGTTTGTCTTCTTTGCTTACATCTCTTATTTCAATGTTAAAAGGATCTTTGAGCCACAACTTTCAGCATCATATCATCAGTAGAAATGTTTTTAGATTTAAGGATGTCCTCTTAAAGGTGGAGTACAGGTTATAAATGACATGACATGATCACACATCAATACAAAACGGACTTTTATTGGTTTTAAGACAAACTATAACACAAAATCATATACAGCAAAGCAACGTGTCCGTCTTTTGAAATGTTTAATTTTATTTATGATTCCAACAAAACCAAGCCAGACATCGAAGCATGAAAATGTAGTTTTTCAAATGCAGTAAACACAAATGGATGTTGAACACTCCTGCTGCACTTGGTGTTTCAGGTGTGGAATGTGCGTTTGTCAGTGTATTTTTCTAGAAAGATTTAGCATCGCTTGACTTCAGCAAAATCAGCACAGCACTTTTGAGTAACAGTTTCACTTGTATAAGCCAAGAAACGACCTGCGTGATTTGAAATGCACACGTTTGATATTAAAGTTCACAGTGGTCACAGTGAATACGTGTCAGGATGAGGTGACAATGTCTGAAATGTGTAAAACTATACAGCTATTATTCAATTAATTGATCATTGTTCATTGACAATGTGTTATAAAATGAAAAGTATGTGCACAAACGTTCTTTATCAGCCAAACCAAACAGCAAGGAGTTTGTAAATGAATTCAGTGTGACCTCCACCTTCTCTGATCACTTGGTGATTTTGTCTTGTGCTGGATGTGCAGGGTACTTTAAAACATAAATATGCTGGGAGGTTACATGGCAAACATTATTTCTGGGTGGTTATTTCACTTGAATAAAAGTGTTTAACCACCCCTTATTTTTCTTAATTAGTCATAGACATTCAGCACAATTTCTGTTTTCAAATGCTCATTGAACAGCTGATTACTTCATCCCAGGGCTGCTTCTGGCTGGGCGTCAATGCACTGAATGTATAACATGTTTGGGGTGTCTTTGGCACAATCCACGTGTCAAATTTAAAATGTTCTATCCGTTCTTTCTGATGGACACGAATATAATTCTAGAAACTAAAGAAAGGTTAGTGGCTTCTTCATGAAAACAGAAAGCGTCCCGTATTATTTTGTACATTCAGTGTTATATTCTTAAAATCTGAAAACGGCCAGGCATGACAGGTACATAAACACATGAAAGTGATCAAATCTCCAAAATCCTTTTTGAGGCATTTCCGTTCCCCTAACCTTTCCATGTGCGTAACAGACGACATTTCTACATTTTCTAATCTAAGACTACAGGAGCCCTGTGTTAAACAATGTAAAAAATAGTTGATGTAAATACAGAAGGGCCGCTGAATGTCCATTGAGGTTATTACACCTGGCCTCTAGCATGCTGTAAATAATGGTGATAAAGGTCTGAAATGGCAGGATATGCATTACCACACACAGCACACTGAACACCATCTGTAGACCCTTCATTTGATTTCCTGCCATTTTGGTTCACATGTCTTTTCACAGTTCTCAGAGGGGTAATGGGTTTTCCAAGTGTATTTTCATCTTTTCTGTCACCGCTGGTCTCTCTATCTTGGATCAAGTGTGTGCTGCCTGGACACTGGGAAGTTTTACCTAAATCAAGTTCCTGATTTTGGACAAAGGAAGTCATGGGAACTAGAGGCGACTCTTGAGGAACTGGGTCTGGGTATTTGGATAAAAGGCTTGGAGGAGACTTATTTTCCTCAGGTTCTGGATGAAACGTAGCCATGTGGTTGTTAGTGGGAGGGCTAAATATTGTCTTGTTAGACTGTGTATTGTGATCATCTAAGGATAAGTCAAAATCAGAGTCCTTGTGCATGTCTTGCGTTGACGAATGGCAAAGCTGGTGACTGAACAGCAAATCTAGAGTCTTAAAACTGCATCTGCACTGCTCACACTGATAAGGCAGAAATGATTTCTTGGGCCTGACCTGAACCCACTGGAACTCCGGGTGCTCGCTCATGTGCTTCTTGTACAGCTCCACAAACCGAAAGCCTTGCCCGCACTGAGCGCACGTGAAGCGGCCGCGTCTCTGTCGATGGATTCTCTGGTGATGCCACAGTTTCTTCCAGTTTTCTAGAGTTTTACCACAACAAGAACAGGTGTAACTTTGACCCGGGGCATGAGTGAGCATGTGGGCTCGGAGTCTCCCCATGTGTCTGAACAGTCGCCCGCAGCCCGGACATAAATATTTCCTGGGGTCTGTGCGGCTATCTAGTTTGTTTAACTTTGACACGAGGTGCGAGAGGTGGTGAGCTGGTATGACTGTTGACTGGAACGGTTTCTTAGCAGAGCGTTTCTTGTGGCCAGTCTGTGATTGTTTTTTTGGTGTTTCACAATTTGCAGCTGTGACAGGAGAAGCTGAATTGTGTCCCGTTGAACACCTAAGTGCAGGCACTGTGTAGTTTATTAATGACATTGTCCCTTCCTCTTTTATGGCAGAGCTGGAGGCGTTTTTTCTCTCCTCTGCACTGACTGCGATGGGAGTTAAATTCAGACAGCACACCGAACAGCTTGTCACAATACAAGCAGCGATAAAGCTTCGCGCCGGTGTGGGCTTTCATGTGGCTGTTGAACTCCTGCAGATGGTCAAAAACATTCTTGCAGATGTGGCACGTGTACGTCAGCGAAGGCTTCACGCGTCTGTTGGGTTGTAAATCATCGCCGCTTCCCGATGGCCTACACGTGTGGTTTTTTGCATTGCTATAATGAGTGAATGATTTCTCACAACGTGTGCAGTTATAACGCTTCACAGACCAGTGCGTGAGCCGTGAACACGGAGGAAATAGGCCTGACCGAAAGCTTTGCCGCATATATCGCATTTATAAGGCTTCTCTCCCGTGTGGACACGCACGTGTCTTATGAGGGCAGACTGAAACGGGAATGTCTTACCACAGTACTGGCACACTTTTCTTTCTCTCTTCTCTGGAGGAACCGGTCTATGAAGTCCAGGGATGTTCACATTGTCGTTCCCTCTGCTGCGTTTCTCTGACTTGTTGCTCGCAGAGTCCTGGTCCAGCACATTTGCATGCATCTTCATGTGAGAGGCATACTCTGAGCAGGAGAATTTGATCTTGCAAAATGGACATTTCTGATATAAGTTGCTCTTTCTGTGCGTCTTGAGATGAAGATTTAAGTTTGAATTTTTGCTAAAACCTTTGCCACATTCAGTGCATTTGAAAGGTCTTTCTCCTGTATGAATGCGTTGATGGATGACGAACTGAGACAGAAATCTGAAAGTCTGACCACAGTAACCACATTTCAACAGAGTTTTCCCCCCTCTTTTAGTGTAGGTGACATTTGCATCAGCATTTGAGTTCCCTTCCTTCTCCACGTCACCGCTGTCTGTTTTTTGTTGCGTGTCGTCACTTCCTTCGTGGCCAACATGCGCTTTCTGTAACAAAACTGTACTTATTCTCCTCCTTCTCTTGCCGCCTTTCTTGCGCCTGAAAGATGTTCGCAAACTGTTTGGACCCTCAGATTTGACTGTGGCAGTGTAAGATTTAGTACTGTTTACCTCTGACACAGGATTTAAGTGATCCAGATCTATCTCGATGTTCTCAGCTTTCACAACAGGGGGTACCACGACGGGTTTAGGTAGTTGTTCAGAGGATGTTACGACATCTGCGCTAGAGGGCTCTGTATTCTCCGAATTTGCATTCTTTGGAGATTCAAGACTGCTTTTTGATTGTGGCGCCACGCTGTCATTCATGTCGGCTGACTGTTTTAATTTAGGGTCATCACTTTGAGAAGGTGTTACCAAGCTTAGGCTGTTCAAACCCACTGATGGAATAACTTCAGGCTCAGCTGCTGGCTGGGGACACAGTTTTTTGTCTCGTAATGCATCTTCCTTTAGTTCTGTCTGCTGCACTTCTCCTTCACCAGACAGTGGGGAGAGCTGATCGACCTTTCCATCTGTATCAGTCTCTTGTTTGTCAGTACTAAGTTCCACCTGCTTATCTGCATCTGCTTTTTCCCCACAGCCTGTGTCATTGCTCAACGCTGGCGAGGGCTCCTGGGGAACTTCCAGTCTGGAGACTTTAGCTGGAACTTGCTGATCGGCATGTTTCGCCCGTCTTCTTCTATTACCTTTAAAGTTCAATTTATTACTACTTTCTGCGGGAGTCATTTCAGTTTGCTTGGGGTCTACCTTGCTATCAGATTCAGCCTTTCCATCCTGTGTTGAAGGGTGCTGTTCTCCTCTACTCCTCAGTCTCTGTGCAGGACCACTTACATTATTAGCATTAGCAGGAGTGGCAGCAGCACTGGCAGCAGCAGCCTTAGCAACCAGAATTTTAAAAGCTGCGATTTCTGTTTTTCTTGGTCTTCCTCTTCTTCTTTTTGGCAGCACGGGAACATCGTCTTCTACCTTACCATCAGCGACAGTATGAGGACCAGCCATCTCATTATGAGGTGAATTATTGATTAAGGGACCATCTATGGGGTTAGGCACATCATCACTGTTGTGGTTCCCTAAGCATGTTGGCAGAGGTATTGTCGTGCTGATCTCCTTATGCTGAACTGCATCAAGACCGGCAGAATCTGGATCTTTTTTGTCGTCAGTCAGCAACGGTTTTATTTTCCGAGGGCGCCCACGTTTTCTGCGGACCTCCACAGGCTGTCCTTGGCTGTCTGTAGTAGAGCTGCACACACCTGCCGATGTCAATTGAGACTTTGCTTCCATCCCTACCTGTGGCGATGTGTGCTCACTGTGTTGACAATTTGTTCCGCCTTCTATGTCAGCTTTAAGAAGGCCATCACACGGCAGGTGCTCCAATGAGCGGGACTCAGGTCCAGGTTGAGTCAATGCTGCTGCTTTCATTTCCTCTCCCCACCTCGAGTTCAGGTCTTCCTCACTGCATCTCTTGTCTCCAGGTATCTGTGGAAGAAAAAAAAGCATGTTACAATTGTATAAATGGTGCTGTTGAACAAGTCTCCTAAAACAGTATTAAAATAAATATATAAATTGTTCTATGGTATTGTCTATCTCTTGACTGCATGCAGTTAAACTGTACAACAGTCAGGCGTACAGTAGAAGACAACATACAGCGTAGAAGACAACATACTAATGAAAATGCATGTAAACTTACAGTAGAATCACACTGTATTGCTAAATCTGAAACAAGTTTACTTCCTGCCTTTAGGGACTGCACTCTCTTCATTTGGATGCCACAGCATCAACATAAACACAACACAGTGATTTACTGCACACTAAAATTGTCAAGATACAATATACGCTACTCAAAAACAAACAAAAAATGCAAAAAAAAAGAAAAGAAAGCACTACAACAATAGTCCTTAAATAAGCCTTTAAGTTTAAATTTTTGTATGCAGAAAAAGCAGAAATATTCCACTAGCAAATTAATCCAGCTGTATACTGTAAAAGACATAGGGCTGGGCAATATGGCCAAAAATGTTATCACGATAAAAACATTTCATATCATTTGATATCGATTATCACGGTAAATGTCAAATCATTATTTCTTTTAAGTTTAAAGGCTGATTTTTGCTCCTGAGATAAAATTGAAGAAACGAGATGGTTAATTGTGTAGTTAAATTGTTCTTTATGGTCAGAACGTGACAAATACTTGTCGCCAAACAGCGGATCACTTCACAAATCTGAGGTAGAGCACTGAAAATAATTATGATAGAATCTTTAAAAACAAAAACAAAAACAAGATTAGTAAATGTTTTTCCTCAAAAAAATAAATTTAATAGAAAAATCAAGTGGTGATTTGTTTGTGGTTTAAATGAATTAAAATAAACATTTATCTATATATATATATATATATATATATATATATATATATATATATATATATATATATATATATTAAACATTTGTCATATTGTTATTGAGGAAATATTATTGCAATTATTATCATTATTGTTTTATTGCCCAGACCTAAATAGACAGCACAACATTCGGAGCGAAACGTCTATTTTTCCTTCTAGCTACCTGCTTGCAGTCCGAAGGGGCATGAATGGAATTGCGCGGAAGCGATGCCACAGAAGTTAATTCAGAGACTGTATTTTGGTCAGTGCTTCCTCTGCTGAAGGACATTTTACTCCCCATGTCAAAAGTCTGTGGATTAAACAGTGACAAGGAGGTTGTAACTAAAAACAGCAAAGTGTACTTCCGCAGCAATATGCTATCACGTCATAATCCCTAAAACAGACTGGTCTACCTATTAATATTATTATTATTACTTTTTTTAAATTATTGATGGCCTGAAAAATTGTTAAACGTGCATTCTCCATAGGAGAGACATCTCTGCATACACTGCATGCTATGCCTGTTTGTTGCACTAACTTGGAAGTGGCTGGCTGAATTATTATGATTCTTCACCAACTCTTTCAGGCAGTTTAAGTTGGTTATGTGACACAAACATTTTTCATCAGTGATTCAAACACAGGCGTCAACATGGCACACATCTGGACTAGAGAGAAGCCCGCTGTAAACAATCACTGGGTCCATTTTTAACTTGCCTCAACAGATTTATGCTTTGCAAGACTTTAAAGCTTCCGATGAAAAGTTCAAAACCTCAATCAAAAGCTGTCCAGAAAGACACCCAAGTAGCAGTTTGATTATAAACTGTTAAGTACTCTGCCTAAAAATACAACTCTGAGGTATTTGGGAATTTATTTGAGTATTTCCACTCGAGCCTGCCTAATTCTTCACTATATTTCAAAATGTATATTTTACACAACTGTTTTTAGATGAGTTACAGATAGGCTAGTAGTTACTTAACAGATTAACATTTTCCCAAAAAAGACATGCACATCTTATAAATTATGTCGAGCCATTACAGAATAAGCTGCCCAGCTCTTTATAAACTAGATATAAACGAACTACATCACCACCAGCTTCAAAATGTAACTTACACGTTAGGGATCAATCATTTATGTAAAACAGTTAGAATAAAAAAATATAAGACTTCTGTACTATTACTTTGGTAATAAAAAACTTTATCCATGGGTTTAACTTGTAATGGAGCAGTTTTTACGTCGCAACACTGGTCGTTTTACTCCAGTCAAAAGGAGCAGTGCATTTGAATACTTTCCCCATCTCTGTTCACAGATCACACGATAAAGCTGACACTTCTAAACCAGGAGAACACACTCAGAACCAAGACTCAAAGTATGGTGTTGCAGTTTTGTCAGGCGCTACATGTATACATTTCATGTGGTAACAGGACAGAGATGGGTTGCTAATGTCAGCTCGCCATTCATCTCCCGTTACGTTACAGACATCCTTCATCTGATGCTGTGTCTTTCTCATGCACACAAGAGCAAATGGCTGTTTTTGTGTACTCACACATAAACACACTAACACATTACCATGTCCTAAAAGGTCATTTAATATGTATTTCAAACACGTATGGCCGATCCAGCAGCTTCAGCACCCGCTATATCATTTATCATTAAACCAACAGCTTGACTAACAATGCAACTTAGCTAGGCGTTATCTTTCTGTAGGCCAGATCGCTAGCTCTGGGTATTTAACGTTACAGGCCACACGAACCAAACCGTTAACTGCTGTGTCAGCTTATATGACTTTCTTTCTAACTAATAACGTTTGGGTATGCTATTTCTCAACAGCGGTTACAAGATGTGATGGGTAGAAGTAAACACAAACTGCTTGCCTGCGTGGGAGAGAGTCAAGACTGGTCTCTGCGTAGCCATGCACTGACCGCTGCTCAAATAGCTAGCACTCGCTAGCTCGAAGCTAACATATGCTCTGTCGTTACGTGGCTGTTTGGCACTTTTTTACAAGCATGCATTGGTCTGCAAGCTGAGCTGTTAATGTGGACCGGGCTTTCTCTTATTTTCACAGCAGTTTGCAGCAGTGAGCCACTCGATATCCAGCACAAAGCGACCCGAAAAAGTGTCAATCACACCGAGCGCACAGTGGATACTTCAGGCGCTGTGAGAAATGTGGGGGTTATGACTTCTTCTTGCATTAGTAGCTTGAAAAGTGGCAAACACGACAAAAACGACGTGAGTTCCTGGTGATAGTATATTGCGGAGATATGGCGTTTAAGGACAATAAGCTTGGAAGCTGGAAAATTGATGCATGTCACCATCTTGAATATTCCAGTTAGACGAACTACTAGTAATGTGCCGGACACTACTCCTAGTGCCGTCGCAGGCTTTAGTGAGTCAGGGCCACATTTGCTCGCACCAACCACCCAATTATTTTTGTGCAGGTGTTTTGTTTCTTTTGCCATTAGATGATCGGTTTTGGATGTTCACACCAGATTTCGTGAAGACAAGCACAAAAACATTACTTGAACGCCGCATCCACTCTTTGGCTATTATATTTACCTCATCATAAATGGACGCACAGCAAGCGCCTTGTTTTCCCTTTTAAATGGCCCCCTCTGCTGGAAATCAGGGCCACAGGATAAACATCAGATACCGAATACATCATCGACAAAAGGAGGCTTTTGAAATCAGAAACTAAGAATAAAGACGCAAGAAAAATGAAGGCAGCAAATAAATATTATAGATAAGAAAAAGCGCAGCATCCTCAAGACATAACGTTGAAGTTAATACTTAAAAACTACTCGAAATGATTGTCTAATCTGTTTCACAGGAGTGTTGAAAAAGTGCAAATAATCATAAATAGCACTGAGGATGAATGTCAGTTTAAACAATCATTATTTGTGTAAATGTTCATGATGCATCAATGTTTTTTTTCTTCCACCAAATCAAACACTCAATATACCAGTATTTAAGAGTTGAAAAGACACATTGGGATTTGGCAAACTTGCTTTTTGATGCTAACCAAATCTATGCATGTCTAGTTCTATATCTTCATTTTAAAGTTTTTATTTTATCTTTTACTTGCATTTACTGCACTTGTCAGGCACCATTAACTTTTAAAGTATTAAATATCAAAACATTGTCGTCGATTTAAGTATTTGCACTGTTCTCAGGTGAAAAGCACTACACATTCAGTCCACTTATCATGTGAATAACCTTAATGATAATACAACATGCTGCAATATTTCATGAACACACGCAAAGCGAGTTTGAAAATATAGTTTAATACAACATATATTTGTACTGTAGTCTTAAAGAGTGACAAAGCTGGTAAGAACACACAAGGTATTGTGGCCAATTCACACAACCTCACAACACATTCTGATCATACTAAAAGCATATTTTAAAAAAATCAGAACAAAAAAACAACTATAATACGGTACCTGGTATCCCACCAAACATGGGTAAACCATGCACATAGATTGTGATAACAGTTTATTGATTATTATTGATTTACATCTTCTATAACCATTGCAGGGGCACCAAGGTTAGACTAATGGGAAGTCATAATTGGACAATTTTGGACTGTACTGACAAAAAAAATCCAGCTTAATTAAAATACATGTATGCTGTCACCCATACTTCATCATCTTTTAACACAGTAGAGAAAGTCAGGAAGCGGTGTGTTCCTGCACGATGAACCTAAACAAGTAGATGGTCTTCAACCAGAAGACTGGATGCACTTGGTCCATAATTAATATAAAATCTGACATGCAAAGCAGATGTGCCTCTCTAGCTTTGTCAAGTCTTAATAGGGACAGATGAGGTTACTTGGTAGATCATCTCAGCAGGTTTGTCTGGTCTGCTTTCAATGATGTAACAATCTTCGTCCATATCCACTCCTGTTTTCCCATTCACAGGAGCTGCCCCTTGCCCTTTGTCCAGACCCACAGCTATGACTTGGTTTTTCTTTATGTTACCAGATGCTGGAATCCCCAGTTTTCGCTCACCATTCATCTGAGGAGGATTTGGGCTCATCGCTGGTGTCACCCTCTTGATCTTGTAATGCCGTTTGCCACCTCGCACGTGCTGTGCCATAAACTCCTGTGCTTTGACACACTTGTGCCTCTGAAGCAGCTGAGTGCTTTCAAAAGGAATATGACAGACGCGACATGTGAACATATTTGGTGAAAATGTTGTCTGCGTTGGTTTGCTCGGTACACCTGATTGAGAGTTTGCAGGCATCTTCACCTGCCCGGAGGGAGCAACAGGAAGTCCATGACTGTGTTTAATGGATGCACTGAGATCTGGACTCTTCGATGAATGAGCCACAGTGACATAAGGATTGGATGCACTGAGATTCTGACTCTTCAACTGCAGGGACCGAGTGACATTAAGCCTCTGATTGCTTTTATTGTATGGTTTCATATGGGGATTTTTCAACTGGAGGGTGGAAGTGACGTGAGGAGCCCAACTGCCTTTAGTGGCTGCAGTGGTACTCCAGCTTTTCAGCTGTACAGAGGAAGTAGCCGGAGACCCCTGAGCACTCAGATTCTGACTCCTGTTTTTACTGCCTTCATTTAGCCTCTTGTTACCCAGAGGTCTTGCAGTGACAAGTCTGAATTTGGTAGCAGTGTTGGGTGAGTTACAAACATGGAAGCGAGGCACTAACTTCTTGCTGGAGAGCAGCAGCCCACATCCTATACAGCCAGAAACCTTATCTGTGACATGAGAGCTGTGGTGGGAGACGAGAGAGGTCCTTGTCAGGAAACACTGCCCACATTTACCGCAAGTGTATGGCTTTTTCTTGTTAAATGTGCGCACTGTTTGCAACAACACGACTGGCTGGTAAATTGTCCAAAGATCCACTGTTGGTGCACCTACACCTGCAAATATATCACTCATGTCTGTTGAAGAGGTTATAGGATTTGGGAGCAAAGACGCTTGTGACACAGATGGATACAACTGAGGCACTTGTGAAATATGCATGGGAACTGTTGGCATAGGCGCTGATGTAATGGGTACTTGCACCATAGGCTTCACTGGCAAAGTAATTGACGGCACATTGTCCAATTTAGGAGTCTTCCAGACAACCTCACCTTTCTGTAGTCTTTTCAGCTGCTCCTCCTCTTCCATGCGCTTCTCAATTCTGCGCTTCCTTATCGTTTCATGATCAAGCACTTGATGTCCTGGTTCATGGGTAGTGCTGTGCTCCAGCATGTCTTTGTATTCAGTGAACTCTGTTCCACAGGAGCAGATGTGACTTGCAGCAGAACACATGTGTTCCTCCAGGCATTTTCGATTTGCAAATATCTGCTCACAGCTGAAGCAAAACTGGCCGGCGTTCATCAGGTCTCTACCCAAGCCATCATCGAGGATATTCTGTAGTTTTTGCCTCCCTCTCTCCATGATCAGGGTAGACGTGGATGTGATCACGTGGAGCCCTCTAGAACACCTTTCCTGTTGGAGACAGGTGGTAGTATGAATCATAGACACATTTTAACTGAAATGGCAAAATATTTAATTAAGTTACACGTCACTATAGATACTGTCAATCTCAGAGGACCTAGTTATATTAACAGCTACACACAATAAACGAACTGCATGCTAAGCATAAGAGACAACTAACTTTTCAAAACCACTTGCAGCTTTCTTTGAACGTTTAGCAACATTTGCTCGTCTAAAAGCAAGTCCAAACTTCAGAGAGGAGCTTCGTTAATAAACTCATTTACCAAATCATTTCCTGCCATGTAGCCCATCGGTTGTGAAATGATACCGTAAAATGGCCCATCCAAATAACAGGGTGGCATATTTACTACTACTTTTTACAGACCTATATGTTTGTAGATATGCCTAGATAGTTAGTGGGCAGGTTTTACAATGTATAACGTTATTTTGTTTAAGGCGCGCATGTCTAACTACAAACCTACCGTGCTAACGTTAGCCTCTACTAGCTCGTTGACAATAACGCTGGCTTACCTTCACATGGACATGAAGGTACCACCGTGTCAGTATTCTGGTATGTTCTTGCAACAAACCGCAAACAGCTTGTTAATTTTCGTTCAGTGAGACATTCACAATCGGGCTAACCTGCCGGTATTTTCAACGAGTAGATAGCTGTTAGTCCATTAGCCACACCAAAGAAGCGGAGGAGAGAGACCCAACCACCTCCACCTCTTCTTCCACGGAAGGCGCGTTTTCACTGCTGAACGTCCGGGTTTGGTTTCCCTATACTGACACCTATCGACTGGAGTCCCTGATTCATTATATTGCGCTAGGCTACTTAAAGTGGCTGAATTGTAGTCCTCATTAAACAAAGATAAAGAACACTAGCATGAACAGTTTCAACCATGACCTTGGAAACAGTGTCGACTCCACTTCCTTGCTTGTTCTAGAGCACAGTTGCCATCGAAATACCCATGTTTTAATTTGACATGACCAACACTGACTTTAAAGTCTAGCTTGACGTTCATCTTGACCTTGCAAACATCTGCTGACAAAACAGTATCACCTCAGAGGACTGTGTGATAACAGCTGGAAGCCCCTGAACAAGTGAATAAGTGAACCTTGAGTGTAGCAAATTCGAGTCTGTTAATTTGTCAATGTAAAAATTGATGGAAAATTAAATTTAATAAACATAAATCAGGGATGTCATTACATTGAATATGGCCTATTAAATGAAAGGTGGAGAAATACATATTTTATGTCACAAAGCTACATTTGGATCCCACTGTGTAAATCAGAGTCAACTTTTCTATCCGTACCTAAAGTAGACAGTGACTATTCCCCAGGTTTCTGAGCCTTTTACACCCAGTGACCACAGCAATTAAGTATTTTAATCTTAGTATAGCATATTTAATGTATCTGTCCCATTTCAGTGGTATGGACGGAGGATGGAAACTCACTGAATTTTGTTTATTACAAATATTTTTACATATTAGTACACTTAAAACATATTTAAAATCTTGTGAACAAGCATTTGGGATCGCACCCCCAAGATTGAGGAAAAACTGTCTTTGGTTTCCTTTCCTATCTGATTTACAGAAACAATAATTATCAGGCCTTTTGTAATTGTTGATTCCTGTGTGGTAATTATATTATGTAATATGGGTAAGGGCAACAAAGGAAAACATTGGCTAAATAGAATTAGTGACTCTAACTGCCTGACTGAAAATGACACGATCTTTAACAAAAGGTACAATCTATGATAAAAAAATACAATTCAGTTGAATTACTCATGAGAAGACAAAAATCCAGGACTAATGCAATGAGTTTTATGCTTATGAAACACTCTTTTTATAGACAATGGCTAGCTTTACCTAGGGGCTCCGACAAAGACCCCTAGTCCTCATACACTCTGAACAATGTGTACAGTTACCTTTTTCTATGCTGGAATACTGACTGGCCCCAGATTTGCTGTTTTGTAATTTGATGAAATGCATTCCCAAATATGCAACAAACAAGTGAAACATTGAGATAATGATGGTCTTAAACCTACAAGACCCTCCTCTAAACAGGTAGGAGCCACCTTAAGCCCCTTACCATGGTAGTTATGCACTCCTAACTTAAATGTTTGCATACTCCTCATACACAATCTACAGGCAAATGCAACTTATTAAGGCTAAAATGTCCACCACGAAGACTTCTAAATTAAATCCTGGAAGTAACAGCACACTGAAATCTTCTGAACATACAAAATTACTCATTTATATCTGGTCTCTCCAGTGGGTCATCTCACATGAAGACAAAATAACTTCAGTTAGTGATTTATACAGTAAACCTGAAATCAATGTATAGTTTTCAGATTTCAATATGGATACTCACACGCTGCACTGCCGCTGAATTTAGCTAAAAATGTACATACTTGACCCCATGGCCCTTTCAGCTCGGACTTATATCTACTAAGTTCTTTCATATTAACTATGCAATTTTCCTGTTACTCAAGACTGTGAATGAGACATTTCTATTAATTGAAAATACCTGTCTCACAAAGCAGGATTATTGGTTATGTGGGACATTTTGAGGAGTAAAAGCCAGGAAACACATAGCTATAAAAAACAAAGCACTATTCCAGGCTTTAGCTGCAGTAATACACTTAAGATTGAGAGACACAACTAGGATGGATATTCAATCAAAACTGCAATATGAACTACTGCATTTTTAAATCATCAAATAAAGCAATATTTGTTATATGTAAAATGTATGTCAAAATACCAATTTAAAATTAATATTGTCCTGTTGCAGAGATGTCGTGTCCTGTAAATCTTATTCTACAGACTTAAGAAAACATTTGTTACAGATCCCACCATAATAATTTAAATATGTTTTCCAATGAAAATGAGAATAATTATGTAAAAATTATAGTTCCCTCTAATATCGCAAATTGTATTAAATTTACATTGTCAGTCAAAAGAACGGCAATTACATACTTTTTCAAAATCGTTAAGCCCTAGACACAAGCCTTGGCCAGTTGTGATTTCACTACACTTTTTGCCGTAAAGCCCTTAAGATAATATGCCAATATCAATAATAATGATGTAACGTACATGTTTCACATACTGGTATGTTTATTATCACCAGAAACAACAAGCTACATCACAACTTCTGTGATAAAAGTTTGATTACCAAATACTAAAACATTTACAGGCTAATGAGGCTATGTAATAAAGGGATTCGTGTACAGTATATCAAAGCTTTTTTTTTGTTTTTAACAGTGTTGAGCTACTATAACACACTCCCAGAGTTGCTTTACAAAATAAAAAAACACCATATGTGGCTGTACAATGTTATAATAACACCTGGACAGTAAAAAAAATAACCACAACAACAAAAGTAAATTACAACTGGCAAATATGTAAAGCTAAAAACTATAATAAAATTTACTCTGTTTTTAAATGCACCATGTTAGACATTTTTCAGAAAGTGTCATTAAGAAGTTAGCTAAGAAGTTAGCTGTTCTTGTGTTTTTGGCTTAGTGTCTCCAGCCATTATGCGATGAATCCGTCTGCGGTGGTTTTTGAGTGATTTAAGGTTTGGGTATGTGCCCTGACAGACATCACAGCGATATGATTCAGACTGCTTGTGAGTAAGCAGGTGTTTCTGCAAACCATCCACTGTGCCAAACCAGCGAAGACAAACAGGGCAACGCACAGGCTTGATGGCAGGCTTGCAAGCTCCACTCCTCTGGTGAAAAAGAAGACTGATGGTGTTGGGGAAGTCGGAGTTGCAATGGGAACAGTGATAGGTTTTGGGTGGGTTTGTTGGTGGGTTTGTAGACCGTCCACCTTTGCATCTATTGCAGGATATGTGCCTTCGAAGGGAACAGCGAGTGGCGAAAGTATTGCCACATCGTGTGCATACAATCCGTTGCTTCTTCTTTGCTGGATTTGGAAATTGCTCTGGGCCTGGCTGCTTCTGTGGTGGCTGATGTACTGGCTGAGATTGCTGCTGCTGAAATCGAAGTAACAGAGGCTGCGATCGTTGCGGTTGTAGTCCTTTCAGCAGCTGGTGATGAGGATGCATATGGATCTGCAGATGAACTTCGTAGTCTGCCCAAGAATTGACAGTCTCTCCACATGTCGGGCATGTGTATGATTCCTGTGCATGCTTCTGCAGATGCTCCAGGAGCAGCCTTGGAGATGTGAATCCGACCCCACACTCACATGTCACCCTCCTTGGAAGTACGGAGGGCAGTGACATGATGCCCCAGTTTCCTCCATCCTCCTCCTGGGTTTGACATTCTGCTGTGTTGCCTGACACATTCTGCTGCACAGCCCCCCTATCCACATCTGTCATTGTACGTTGCAACTGACACTTCTGTCTGTGAACCATCATGTTATCTTTGCGGTTAAACGTCTTCCCACAGACAAAACAAGGAAACAGTGGTTTCATATTGTTGGCATTTACGGGTGTGGCACCCTGCCCACCACTCTGTGCTGCAGTCAGAGGTCCACGTGGCCTAAACCCACACAGCCGTAGATGGCGCCTTAAAGTTGACGGCCGACTATAGGTTTTCTGACACCTGTTACAAGGGTAACGTTTTACACCATCTCTGACAAAATAGCGCAGAGTATGGGGTGCCGCCTCTGCATGTTCACCTGACACAGATTTCTTCACCTCTCTATCATTACCAGCTTTCTCTGGACAGTTGAGGACCTCCATTTCATCATCCAAGGGCATTGTCCACTGCCCTTCATTACTGTCTTCATTGTCAACTGCTGCTGCATCCCAGCTACTGATGTTTTCGCCTTGCTGGAGCAAAGGCCCACACACAGAGGCGTCCTTGTGCTGCTCCATCATGGAAGATTCGGGGTAGAATGGTGAGAAGCTTTTTGCAGCATTAGTCCAGGCCAATTGTGAAACTGCAGACTGCTCTGAATTTGGAGAGGTCACCTCTACCTTGATACGACCAGTAACTTCAGTGCCCACGGCAACATTCTTGGTGATGTGAGATTCAGCATTAACCTCTGCAACCGTTTTGGCTTTATTGGCTGATCTCGACATTAGCATTTTCTGAATGGAGGGATTGGCCTGGCGAAGGAGGGCTGAGCCTGGACCATGGCACTTGTGCATTTTCAGGTTCCACCTCCGCGCGTAGCTGTGCTTGCACAATGGACAAAAGAAAACTTTTCTTGTATTGCTTAGACTATGGAATGGCACTATTTTTTGGGCAAACGGTAACTTGTTTTTTAAAGATCTTGGAAGCTGTACAGCCTTGTTTCCTAACTGAGGGCATACGTGATTGTCAGGTAAAGGCAGCCGCCCAATGATCAGCTGTTTACAGCGACGGCAACATTTAATCCTCTCTTTTTTTATGCAAGAAATGATGCTCTGTCAGTTTGTCCAAGTTTTGAAAGACCCTACGACAGCGGCCACATTGATATCTCCCATATGAGCCATTACTGCCAGGATCCTTGAGCTTTTGACGGGTTTCAAGAACCACAACAGGTGAGAACGTCTTAGTCAGAGAGACAACCCTCTTCTTACTGGACTCAAGAACTCTGCTGATGGATGGAGCTTTCGTCTTTATGCCGGGTGCTGCAAGCAGCCGCCTCAACTGTGCAATAGAGAGATCATTGATCGGTGACGCCTCAGTTTTTGCTCTTGGTGTTATGTCAACGGGCAACACTTCTTTTTTAGGGGTCACTGTGTTATTGTTCTGATTCTGAGACTGAGGAAGTGGGAAGCGCTTCATGTATGCTGAAGCCACCAATTTCATTAGGTTATTTCTGGGCAAAGTTGCACCATTTTCGCTGCTAAGAACTGAATTTGTTTTGGCTTGAAAATGTAAGTCCTCTACAGTCTCTGGTATTTGCTCTGCTGTGGCTGACATGTTTTCAATTTGTTTCTCACTGTCATCTTGAGGGGGTTTACACTGGCCTTGAGGAGTTGTTAATATGGCATCTGCTTTATGGTTTGTTAATGGGGGTAATTCGACAGCTGGGGACCTTGAGGTAGAGGGGCAACTAAGAACCAAACCCGGCTGGGTTACAGCTGGACTGAATGATACATGCTGGGTGGGAAAAGCTTCATTGCACCCTGTTCCAGAGAGAACACTACTGTTTTCCAGAGGTTGCAGTAGCTGTAGTTGAGAGACATGTGAACGCTTATGTTCCAGCATAAGATTAAAGTCCTGGAATTCCTCTCCACAATCACAAATATAAAAAGAAGGTGAAGAGCTCTCCAGCAAGGCTGTTGGTGGATTGGGGTGCTCACTGGATGAGTCCATACTTGCAAAGAGTGTTTCATGTGGGCTGATGTTAGGCTGTGGAGGGGCAGAGACCTTGGAGAGTGCACTAGCATGGGTTGCCTGATGTACTAGCAAGGAGGCCAATCCAGTGAAGGTGGCTGAACAGGCCACACAACGATACACTTTGGAGGACGAAGAACTTCCCTGTAACCCAAGCATCATGGCAGCCAAACATACAAGGCAATCCAGGTGGTGTGGTCATGCAAGGATGTTTCCTGTAAATCACACACAACATACACAAAATGATGACACCAAGCGAAAATCACAATGTGCTCAATAGTTAATTAATACAGCATATATAAGGTGCTCCACTACAAATAGTTTAAGTACCAAGTACTTTGTGTCAAATAAATAACAATACAGTATATAGTCTACAGCTAAATTGCTTATCCATGTGTCAAATAAATGACAAAAGAAATACATTGAAAAATAGAAATGAGGCCCTTTTTCCTGACCTGCACTGCTTCAATCTCACCTGTTGCTTCTGCCCTAGCTGGCCCTCCCACTCCAGCACGTTGGCTGCTGTGCTCCTCCTCTGCTACATCTCACTTTTCATTGGCTACAGCTATCCCTTCCTGGCCCTCTCTTGCTGCTTCAACTGCCACAACAGCACTGGTTGAAGCCTGGAAATATTCAAAACAAATTAGTTGGATAGTTAATCACACTGGTCGGACTGTTTTGTTTTCCCATGTGTATTTTCGGAGATTTATAGGTACGCTGTTTTGCTAATACCTCTGGTCCAGTCTTTGAAAATATTTCAGAAATTATCTGGAATGAGGGAGCAAAAATTCAGAGTTAAAGAATTATGTTATCCACTTGCACAAGCACTTGATATTGTCCAGCAACTGTGTACAGTGTGCTAACCTCGACAGCTCAGCTCAGAGTGTGCACAGAGAGGAGGAGCTATTCACAGATTGGTCCATCTGAAAGCGGGTCAAGGAGGAACTTAGCGAAATGATGTCCTGTGCGCCTCTCTACAAAGAAATATAATTTTACCCATTTTAAATAGTAAAAAAGAAAAATCAATATATGGCGGTCAATGTTATATTATAAAGATATTGTGGTGGGATGCCACAAATAAATCAATGTATGGGAAACACTGGAGACATTACAATTTGCCATAAAAAACATTGTTTGGTGGGGTTTTAATCCAGTCAAGGAGCCCTAAACTTAGACCAGTAGACAATATGAAGAAAAGGCCATGCTTAGTCATAGTGCCTTCGCCTTCATTTTCTCCCAGCTTCTAACTCCACAGAGCACCTGAGGGATGTCCTGGATTGCAAAATGAAGGCACACAGCCCCGGCTGGCAGTGGTCAGCAAATCCATCAGGTCTTTCTGCAGAAATGGGATCACATCCCACAGCTGCAGCAGATTTACACCCCATTTCACTGGCTTTGAATAGCATGCGTTAGATCGCCACAATTGTGCGCGTTGACGCTTTATCCGCAAAGCAAGGAGAAAAACCCACGCAGACCTGTGATACAGTCATGTTGCCTCTGAGCAGGGCCAAACCATGACAAACTTAACTGTGTTGGTAAGCAAAACCAACTAGCTGGACATGCATGTGTGGTCATGCAGGAAACAAACCTTCCTACGTCCATGAAACACATTAGTTTTACTAATAATTGGGATGGAGTTATATTTAATTTGCATTTGATTTTATGTACTGTATATGCTTTCTGAGAAACTAATTTGTAGAACTTTGATGGTTATGTTTTTTAATTTGATGTGTCATATAGTCTGCCAGTGTATTGTTCAAATACAGTACCAGGTGTAATCAAAGTGCGAGATCATATCCGGTTGGCGTTTTAAACCATTATGACTTTTCCGGTTTTTAAATATAACTTATCCTTGCTCCTTAAAGGGCAGTTTGACAAAGGGAACACATACGGTTCCATCTGATCAAATGTATCAATCCATTTGCATCTTCTGTGTCCAATGTTTGTGCGGTACCTATTGATTATGGCCGACTTTAGGTATAGTAGTTTTCATACATGTTTTCATACATTCTCCACACGTACCACAAATAAATAAAAATTAAATAATATTAATAATAATTTCTTTTGACACTCTGACACACGTTTTGTCCTTGAAGATGAAAATTATTTTGGAACCCTCTCTTTACTATTGAGGAAACATTATACATTTATTCTTTAATTAGTTTACAACAAAACCACAGCATAAACTTAAACCCGTCAGTTTGAACATGTTTAAGTTCACATAAACGGAAAATGGGAGAGCCTTATTTGTGGCTTAACGTTACGATATCTGACCAGGCAAATGACATCGAGCTAAACAACAAGCCAATAAGCCACCAAACACGCTGTAAGGTGGACATAAACACAACAATGGACACCAACGGAACCTTTTTTTAAGAAAATAAATGAAAGAATAGTGGAAGGATACGTTTGCTTGCTAATGCTGCCCATATTGCTAACACAGATGATCTAGTTTTACTAATAATACACGCACATAATAAGTTACCATGTTTACAAGCTCCAATCTTAGGCTAACGAGATTTTCACATTCATCTGCTATGTTTGCTAGCTTGCCATCAGATCCTGCCATACATAACAACTAGGTCTTGTTCAACTATCTCGAAGGGTTGCTAGTGAAAGCTAACCAGGGGGAGGTGGCCGGACACGTTCCAGAAATAGGCCGGAGAAAGGAAAAACTAACGTTAGCAAGCTAGCTACCATGACCTATGGAGCAGCTTCTGCACAATGACCAACCTTTTTTCTCCGCGTTAGGTTACTCACCAGCCACAGGAGTGTTAGCGTTATTCCTTAGAGTGGAGCCACAATGGTTGTGCAGAAGAGAAATGGCTCCGCAGACATCTGTCCGTACAGAGGCCATATACTCTCAAGGGAAACGCGGGTCTGCACAGCTCTGTGGTGAACAAACGTGATGCTGTGCCAGGAAGAAGAGCACCCAACTGAGAGCTGCAGCTGCAGCAGGCGCGGAACGGATCACTCTCACACACACACACACACACACACACTCACGCACTCAAACAGAGTAGGTTCACATTGCGCATGCGCATTTGCTGAAGCGCTGAACTGTATGCCATGGCTGCGCCAAGATTTGGTACTGCGGCCACAGTCGAAATAGCAGGTCATGTGAGGCGCTCTGTCGCACCTCCAGACCTCACCCGGTCAAAGAACATTGTTTTCACCTCGTGATATTTGGTGTATTATTATTTTTGAAGACACATTCAGGTACACACGAGGATCATACAAATTGAACTCTAATGGCCCTGGACTATTGTTCATTTTAACATAAGCTTGCTAGTATACGAGGACCTGTTTAGCGTTGGATCCCTATTTCTCCCTGGGTTTTCCCCGTGCATTGGATGTGTATTCATTAAAAAAACAATATTTACTAGGCTTGACTAGAGTGCAATTCAGATCCAAGAAAGGGACCCCAAATTATGTCACCTTAAGGCCCCTTTAATGTCAGTTTATGTTTATGTGTTATTGTAGCAGACCGTAACAAACAAAATAGTAGTTTATTAAATTACCACAAACTGCCACATAATAAACTTGGCACCTCCAAGCCCCTTAAGGGTCTGAGGCTCTGAGGCTCATGGTGATTCATCATTCATAACTTCAGCCAATCTAAAGCTATTCTTGAAAATCAACTGTCTGTTATAAAAATGGAGCAGCTGCCCCAAGTGGAGTTGTTATAGTATCTTGAGGACAATTTAAAGGGGTGACTGGCTTTCAGCAGCAGGTTCAGCAGTCATTTTATCATTTCTTGTGATGGTGAGGAGAAACCAGACAAAGGAACCAGGTAAAGTTGAGGCACCTCACTGTGGTATGGGCCAAGGAAACCCTGAAGCTAAATCAGCACACAATGCAAGGATGACAGTGGCCTTGAGAAAAGCCTGGAAAGTCATTAAAAGGTCACTATTCTGTTTTCTTGGATAAACCATTGTATATTTGAAACAAGTACATCAATAATAGAGTAAAGTAATGTTGTATTTTTCAAACCTACTGCACACATTACTTTAATTGTGAGATTTTCATCCAGATCTTCACTTTGTCGGCTTGGCTTTGTTCGCTTCATTTGTCTGACAGCTCTTGCATGCTGCAAAAGACAAGAGGACGCATCTGTTGCTCCCCTTTGCTATCATCTCTTTCAGACATTTCCCTCTGGCAATCACAAGGCAATTATGGCAATACCAGACTTAATAAATTGCCAAAATGTGATTTAATGTCTCTAATTCCCTTGTTGACCAGTTGCTTAATCTCTTCAAATGAGAACATAACATTTATATTGCAATGACTTATCTATAATTTTTAATGACCTAATGCCAGTTTGGCACACACAGACTGATAATTAGATAGTTCCTTGAGATTGAAAGAATGAAGCACATAACAATTTAGCAACAATGAAAAGAGATTGTACAACTCCCTTCTCCAGGCCTGGAAAGGAATGAATTACTTACATCTTTTCCTGGAGCCCGACAACTGAAAGCCCTATTCTGATTGGAGTGAATGGGGTGGTTGGGATGTGCTTTGAAGTTCATGATTGCAAATAGTCTTTAGCATGTCCTTCAAGTAACAGCTTAAACATCTGTACAGACAGGTAGAACATATTCAGAAAGGTTCTGGAATGACTTGAGTGCAGCTTCACATCCATGGATCTGTCTCCTAAGCTCAGCCAGTGTGCAGGCTTCAACAGCAGGGTGAAGAAAAATTAATGAAATTAATAGAGGAAAAACTTAATCACGTCCACTGCAAAGTAGATCAAGAGAAAATTAACTACTGCAGTGGCAGTCTCAAGGCTTACATTTGACCAGTCAGAAATGTTTAGTACTGCAAAAATTATCTTAAAAATAGAATCAAAATCAGCTTTTTTGCCAAGTAGGTTTATAGATACAATGAATTTGCTTTTGTGACTTGGTGCACAATTGACTTAAAAATCTAAATATAAAAATATGAAGTTGACAAAATACACAAAATATGAAAGAATAATAAAGACGATGTGCAATATAGCAGTTATTTACATGTGCATCAGATTTGTATGATTATTTGACATTTACAGTACTGTAAAAGGGGGGAGGGGAGGTTTGTGGTGGGAAGATGGCAGATGGGAAGAAACTGTACTTGTGGCGTTAGGGTTTGGTCCTGATGGGCTGCAGCCTCCTGCTGGAGGAGTATCTGAAACAGTTTATGTTCAGGGTGAGAGGGGTCGGCCACAATCTTTCCTACTCGCCTCAGATTCCAGGAGGTGTAGAGGTCCTGGAGGTATGAAAGATTGCAGCCAGTCACCTTCTCTGTGGAGCAAATTAAACAATGTAGTCTGTCTTTGTCCTTGTCAGTGACAGCATTGTACAAGATGGTGATGAAAAAGAGAAAATGGACTCAATGATGGTGGTGTAGAGATTGACCATCATTGTCTTTGGAAGCTTGAACATCTTCCGCTGCAGCAGGTTGTACATCCTCTCCTGGGCTTTCTTGGTGAGGGAGCGGATGTTCGCTCCCACTTGAGGACCTGGCTGATGATGGTGCCCAGGAAGCAGGAGGACTCCACAGTGTCAATTGGGGGTGGGTGGTGCTGGGCTTTTCCTAAAATCCACTATTATTTCCACTGTCTGGCTGCATCAGTTTACCAGGTGGTCAATCTCCCACCTGTAGGCCCATTGAGGACGTTGTCATCCACAAACATCAGGAGCTTGACAGACTGGTGACTTGAGGTGCAGCTGTTGGTATACAGGGAGAAAAGCAGAGGGGAAAGAAACGCCTTGAGGAGAACTGGTGCTGATGGTCTGAGAGAGTCATAGACAGGTTTTACCAGCTTAACGTGCTGCCTCCTGTCAGACAAGTAGTTTGTGATCCACCTGCAGGTGGAGTCAGGCAGGCTCAGCTGTGAGAGCTTGTTCTGCAGTAGAGCTGGGATGATGGTGTTGAAAGCAAAGCTGAAATCCAAAAAACAGGATCCCATCATAGGTTCCTGAGGAGTCCAAGTGCTGGAGGATGAAATGAAGAGCCATGTTCCCTAGAGCTGAATGATTCTGGAAAATTATCTAATTGCGATTTAATATGCAATTACCTTTAAGCTCTTTCTCTCCTGCATTATTAAACAAAGACAAGCAATAAATCAGTGTACAGTACGATCAATACAATATTTGATAGATTAAACATCAACTGTTCTTTCATGTAGGTCAGGCCTATATGTTATAATGAAATCAGGTGATGCATAAATTGATATGAATGACATTTTTTTTCATTTTCCTACTTCAATCACAGTAGTATATTGACTGATTTGGTAATCCTTCAGCCTTGTAAACATGTAATAATAGTGTCTCCAAAGCCGCACAAAAAACTTGGAACTATACCCTAGACCCAACAAGAAGTCCGCCATTTTGATTTGAAAGTGTGGGTGTGGGTGGGTGGCCAGCTGATTTTCGGATAGTGGCATCCTTTGATAGATCCTTCAAGTGTCATTTGGATGGTGTGCAGTGTCCACGGGTGGTTTTCATAATTAGTATACCTTTTGGCTGGTCTGTCCCACGGTAAGCCCCTTCTCTCCTCATGATCTGATCTTGGAGTGTTTCTTTCATTCCACAAACCATTAAAGTGGGCTTGTGGGGTATTGTGCAATATTTTATTTAATGTTAACTGTTAATTGTTAATTGTTAACTACAATTACACTTTCAAACAGCTTGTTTACATTTTAAGAAAAGTGGTAATAAAATGTATTTTTTGCTTTTGGAATCTGACCTTGTTGAGTGGGTAACTCTCTAAATGATTTCCTGGAGGTAAAATTTCCCAGGTTGACATTATTGCGAGCAATCTTAACCCTTGTATTATGTTGAGAAATAATTACATTTATGATGTTGCGGGTCATTTTGACCCGTATTGTGTAATTCGTCTCAAAACAGTCAAAAATGAAGTCAAACCAGTCAGAACTTTATTTTAGATTACATACACACTTATGAGAGATGAGAAGAACAGATACACAACTTGAACACTATATCATTGAACTGCTTATTTAAAATTTTCACTCTTCATGAATACTGTTTTTCATTGGCCTTGCCTCATGTTCTCTGTCAATGTCCAACATTTTCAGTGTTCCCCACATGATGGACAGAATGTGACAGTGTGCTTTCTGCAAATGTACTTCCTGCATCTCACATAAGAAGAATTATCTTCTCTATGGGTGGGGATATGAAAAGCTGAAATGCTGATTCAATGTCATTAACTCTTGTGACAGCAAATCTTGTTGGACCAGGAGTCATTTTGATGACTGTAAATCTTCTGGAGCTCATTTTGGATGCATCTCTCAAAGAAAGGGCATGTAAAAGTGACAAGGAGAGGGAAGAGAAAGTCCCTCCTCCACACACCTGGTTCTCAATAGCTATTCTGAGGCAATCAAAACAAATCACATCAAAGAGGCATGTTTATTTTGTATTTAAACGGCTACTTTAGGTCTGGGTCAAAATGACCACAACATCATCTTTGTACACAAACTGTGTGCAGACACTCCTCAACACATCAAAGACTCCAGATTTTACTCAGAAGTTCATGACCCTAGATGAGGAAAAGTCACAAAATTTCATGGAAAAAAAATAAGAATAACCTGCACTTTGGTCAACTCAAAAATCGAAACGGGTCAAATTGACCCGAAACATAACACAAGGGTTAACTGCTCTTACCACATTTCAGCGTAGTTGGCAGGATTCACTTCTTAAAAGTCGAAGATTGGGATTCCATTTTCTTTTATTGTATCTTTTTTATTTTTTTTATTGATAGGCAGCCATGTTTTGTGTTGTGTTTTATGTACATATGTGAGGTGGTAGAGACAGGATAGCAGTGGTTGTTTCAATGACAACATGAATTTAGCATAGGGATTTTGTTTTGATGCAGCTCCTCCCTCTGGTGCTATGGAGAATAAGTGCAGCATCTCTGGGACTTGGTGTTTCAGCTTAGGGCAGATAATGAGTGGCCTCTTCAGGAAAGGTCTGCTGTCCAGGAAGGCCCTTGTGCATCTCCCTCAGCTTTTCTGCTTTGGCTAGTAATGCCCTGTCGGTAGGTGTCAGTGCTACTGTTACAGAGCTGCTGGTGATTGTACCTAGAGACCGCAGATATCCCGTGTTTAATGGTAAGACAGGCATGGGTGTAGCTGAATGGATTGAGGGAGAGGCACGGGAGATCAGACATTGTACCAGTGCAGAGTAAGGGGACCCATTTCTGGTCCCAGTCAGAGCTATATGGTTGTGTCCAGTCGTATGTAACTCTGCAAAGTCTTTTCTCCAGGAAACAGCAGGGAGGTGAGACGCTATAGGAATTCCACTTAGCCATCATGACCCAGATGGAACAGATCTGCTTAATGGAGTTTTACTTCGAGCAATTTGTAGAGCATGTCCTGGATTGTGCCCACTGCAGAGGGATGTTACGACCTGGCTCGTGTGGGCAAGGAAGATAACATAAACCAGATTGATTGGTATAGAAAAGTTATTTGTCGGGTAAAAGTGACATGCAGTAAACTGCAACAGAAAAAGGGTTGATCGGATGCTGCTTAAACAATATAACCAAAAAGAAAACTCCACTGAGAGACATAGCGAGCTTAACCTACTCAAACCTACTCATCGCCCATCTCAATATTAACACACTCGTACTTCACAATATCCCCACACAACCTGACACATCGAGGCAAACTGATCAATGGAAATCACAGCTGCCCGGGTGACCAGCACACACTCTATTTAGCCGTAGTCGCTGTCAATTGCTGTCACTTGATTGGAGGAATCCACCACCGGCCGCCCCAACAGGAGGAGTCAACTTTGTTTGGTTAAATTCCCAGCGGACAATCCTACATCTCGTTAGCGAACAGCAACCTGTACATCTTCACTCGCAACAAGATGGCTACTAATACACACGGGCCGTAACACTCCCTTTCTTAAAATGCCACTCAATAAGGTACCCATAAACCCACACACAATATTAGCCTAGCCTAGATAATGCATCGGCTACCACGTTCTCCGAACCCCTCTTGTGATGTATGTCAAGGTTGTAGTCCTGCTCAACCAGTGCCCATCGCATGAGTCGCTGATTGTGATTGTACATGCGAGAGAGGAAGACACGGGGATTATGGTCAGTGTAAACAATAACAGACAATGAACTAGACCCAACATATACTTCGAAATGCTGTAATGACAACAAAAAAACAAGGGTTTCTTTTTCAATAGTTCAGTAATTCGCCTGGTGCTGGTTAAACTTATGGGAGAAATATCCCACAGGATGATAGATACCATCACCTCCTTCCTGTAATACGACAGTGCCAGCTCCCACGGCACTGGCATCTACCTCAAGCATGAAGGGTCTGGAAAAGACAGGAGCAGCGAGCACAGGGGCATGACTTAAGAGTGTCTTTATGTTTTCGAACGCCACCTGGCACTCTAACTTGCTTACAAACTTGGCTATACCCAAGTTATCCACATAATCCTCCATTTTAAGTAAAGGGTAGGAATCTCTAATAGTATCCGCATTTACCTTGCAAAAATTGGTTATGAACCTAAGGGAACCATCAGATTTAGCCTCAAGCAGACATGGGGAGCTCCATGGGCTGGAGCTAGCTTTAGCTAATCCATTTTTCAGAAGGTAGTCTGCCTCTCATTTCATCATTACACACTTCCTCTGATTTTCACGATACGAGTGTTGCTTAATGGGCCAAGTCTCTGTCACCACCTCTATGTCATGGCGCAAAACATTTGCACAGGTCGGGACATTACTAAAAAGACAGGTGTACTGACTTACCAGACTCACCACATCCTGCTTGCTGCTCAGCAGTCAGGTGTTGTAACTGAGACGGCAGATCTACTAACGCCTCAGAGTTGGGGAGCTGAACGCCCTGGTGTGCAGGGGTGTGCATCTTTAAATCATCAGATGTGTCCGCTGACTCTGTTACGATCAGCGTGGAGACAGCTACCTCAGGCCTGGCCGAGACAGGGGAAGGCTGGGTGAGGAGCTGGGACAACACAGCGCTGAAGCAATCTGCCTCATTGGAATGATATATTAACATGTTAACATGACAGACACTAGTCTTCCTGCTTCTCTCCTGAGTACAGATTAAATAATCAGTGTCACTGGGACACTTTTGAATGACATAGTGACCCGAAAATTTAGCAGAAAGCCTGGAACCAGTTATGGGCAGCAACGTCAGAACTTTGTCACCAACTTCAAAACGTCGTAGCACAGCAGAGTGATCATAGTAGCGCTTCATTACCATCTGGGAGTCACTGAGCGACTCCTTGCTGCGAGCATTTGCACGGTGCAAGCACTCACGAAACTAACAGAGTCTAATACATTCATTTTAACAGAAGTTTCCCGTGACAGACACTGATCATGTAGCGACTTGAGCGGCCCGCGGGGTGTGTAGCCAAAGACGAGCTCTGCAGGGCTGAATCTGATAGACTCCTGAAATGAGTCATGGGCAGCAAACAACACAAAGAGGATCCCCTCATCCCACTGTTTCTCAGATTCCATGCAGTATTTCCTGAGCATCGACTTTAAGGTCTGGTACCAGTGTTCCAATGCGCCCTGTGACTCTGGGTGATATGCGGAAGAGACAGTATGGGGTACATTTAGACTTCCAAGAACCTGGTTGAAAACACCAGACTTAAAATTAGAGCCTTGGTCTGTCTGAATTATCTGCGGCAATCTGAACGTGGAGATGAATTTTATTAATGCTTTCACAATTGCACTAGCAGTAATCTTACGGAGGGAAATAGCCTCAGGTAAACGAGTGGCGGCGCACATGACAGTAAGCAAATACTGGTTTCCACTTTTAGTGCGGGGTAAGGGACCACAGTCAATGAGCACTTGCTCAAATGGCTCTCCTATCACATGAATTGGGTGCAATGGTGCCGGAAGAACAGTTTGGTTAGGTATCCAACGAAGGTCAAAGTCAAGGGCAACTGGACTTGTTGGAAGATACTGGAGGACGTTTTGTCCCTCATCCCAGAGGCTTCTTCAGTTCTCAACTGAAGTTCAGAACTCCTGTATCCTCTAGTATCTTCAACCAAGTCCAGTTGCCCTTGACTTTAACCTTCGTTGGATAACTATATGATGACTGAGAATCGTCACAGACAGTTTGGTTAGGTTTTCCTACAACCTGGCAACACCTACAATCTTTAGCAACATCCGATTTTAGCCCCGGCCAAAAAAAATGTCTGAGGATGGCCTGATAAGTTTTTGTCACCCCACCGACTTTCGTGAGCTGCTGATAACACCTGTTGTCGGTAGCCAGACGGAACCACTAAATGATAGACAGCATCCCAATCTGAATCATCAGCTATTAACGACGGCCATTTTCACATTAAAATGTCCCCTCTAAGGATATATGCTACCTTTGTACCAGTTGCTGGTTTGTCACTCACCACCTTAGAGAAGCACTTCTTCAGTGTTGGGTCAGCTTTCTGTATCACACTCAAACAATCTCGACTGACTGGAAGTGCCGCCACACAGAGTGTCAGCAGATCTGGCTCAGCCGGGAGCGTTCCCTCAGCAGCCTCATCCTGAGCTGGAATAACTGCGCACTCTGCCTCAGTCTCCAACCTTGGAATCTGAAAAGGCTGACATAATTAAGCTGTCAGATAAAGAAAACTCATGGCCCTCACTTTGGTTTTCACCTGCATGTGCACGAGTAACGGCAAAAGAGGTAAATATGTTCGAGGATTTGTGTAGGCTGTGTCTCCTCCCACTGAGGTTGATCTAACACCTCCAAAGCTGGAGTTACCTCCCGCTATATCATTCCCCATCAGGAGCACAATACCTTTGACCGGCAGCTCTAAGCAAACCGCAAATGGGAAAAATCCAGTGACTAGCTTAGACTGAATGTGGACGCAATGTACTGGCCGTTGCATGTAACCCATTTCAATACCTCGTAAAACAGAACCATAGTCACATGCAGACTGTTCAGAAAAGGGCAGTGCTGACCTGAGGATTACTGACTGTGAGCATGCGGTGTCTCTCAGAACTTGTATGGCACATTTGTCAGGTGATTCACCCATCAAAGATACATGGGCATCAAAAACAAATGGCTTGAAGCACACATCAACCACTTCCTGTTCGGGCTGCTCAGTGTCTAAACCTGATTCTGCTCTAATCAACCCTACCCCTTTTGGTTGAGAAGAGTGAGGAAGTTGCTCTTTAAGTACAAGTCAATTAGCAATTACATTTGTTTGGTGACTATAGAAACACTCCCGGTCCTCTCTCTTTGTGTTAAGGGAGTGGGTGTTACATACTTTAGGTGAACTGGGTGTAAAGGCAGGAGAATCTTTTTGGAGTAACCTGGGGCAAAGGCAATCTTGTTCGTTAACACATACTGATCTGCTAACACAGCAGCAGCAGACAGTGAGTTCATCTTCTGTTCAATTAAATACACCACAGTGCGATCGGGTAAGCACCTTTTGAAATCCTTCCTCCTGTGTGAACTGTCCATTGACCAGGAAAGACGGGATGTTCAGCGAAACTCCCTCTGGCAATTCTCCCAAATTGTGAAGCCCTTGTCTGCCATAACCATATCATCTGGTTGTAAATGTTGGAGATGTCCACAGTCAGCTGTTATTGCCTTGTCTGAGGCACTCCCACCGTACAGGTCACCGGCAAAAGTAATTACCCCGTTTGGCACAACACCAATTAAAGCCTTCAGTGTGGTTCGTTCTTTGTACTGCGGTACAAATGACACTGTGTGCCAAGCCTCTCTGTGTTAGAGACAGCTACCTCTGTGCAGTCAAGCACCATCCTACAGTTAGGGAAAGGCTGGTAGCAGTATGGCAGTGAGGTTTGATTCTTTGTTGTGGAGGGGATGTTCTCAAGCAAACAGACATACAAAATGTCATACCGGGCACTAATGATGGTGATAAAGATGTTAGTTACTGTGGCTGTGCTACAGTTAAACCTTATTGCAAGGTCTACATGACCGCAATTAAGTCTCAGTTTCATTAAGGTCAGGAGCAATTGATCAACTAGGGGCAACATTTGGACAGTCCAATCAGAATTAAATTGTAGCTCAAATTTAGAAAGAAGTGCTTCCAAAAATAGAACAGCAGCAGCATCAGGCAATCCGGTGAAACACTGAACACTGTGAGGGCTGGAGGAAATTTGATGGAAGGAAAATGTTTGCTTTTGTTTCTCTAGTTGTTTTTTTAAATTCTCATTCTCTTCCCGCAGCGTGTCATTCTCTATCTCAAGTGCCACAAGACTTGTTGAAGTACTAGGGGTCTGTGCAGTTACATTGTCAGCATCTGTACCCTCATCCTCAGCACTGCTAGGGACCATTTGTTTCTTTAGTTTAGGGGGACGGCTGAGCTGGTCAGGGGACTGGAAAGTCTTCCCCTCGTTCCAAGCAAATCGCGATGGCCCAGCAGCTTTTCCATTGGGGAAATGCCAGCTGCACACCCTCGAGTTGCAGTTTGGTGTGAAGTTTTCATGCCTGCAAAGAAATAGAAAATTTTATTTTATTAACCTTAAATGATTTACCATGTGCCCTTGTTAACAGTAAAACAGTCTTTGGCAGTGATTGCTCTCTACAAATGTTGTTCTGTTTATGGTATGTGTACACTGTAACTTAGTCTGTGCCTGTATTTGGTGAGCTTGTTGTGCTGTTTATGCTTGTTCGGTGTAACTTGTGTTCGCTAATTAGCCTAAGCTAGCTAGTTTCGCTCATTTCGGCGCAGAACAAGGCCTGACAACTGAAACACGAAGCAAAATTTGGATTTACAGAAACAGACACTATATAAAATCCAAAGACTACACCAGCATTTTCTTCAAACTGCCAGGGTTTTTTGCTAACATTAAGCGTCCGAACGTGGTAGGTTGGTAGGGCCCGGACTTTGGACCCGGAAACAGTATTATCGAGAATTGTGATGTCATGGATTAACAACCGAACAGTAGAAATACAGCTGACTTTTCTGCCCATAATGGTGACTTGCGTTGCACCAATCTCACAACATTCCCCTACTTGATGATGTTCCAGTGCGGAAGCAGTACAGGCATATTCCCCTATCTATGTGAGTATACAGCAGTGAAGGCTCACATCAACCAGCTTTGTGTGTGTTTTTGTGTGAGGACTACCATTTGCTTAATCAGCAAAGACGAGGAAAGATGTATTACCTTTACCTTGTATTGAGGAGACCAGTGGGTATAACCAGGTCTCAGTTTCTGAACAAGATAATCCCAAAAAAGTGTTTTGTAAGCCTTTTGGTCTTATTCAATGTGAACCAGATGTCATTTGGGTTTTATATTGCCAAGGCACCTTTCAGCGGTTGATGCAGAGGATGCTTGTGGACCAGCAGAAGTTATTGTGTCTTTGTCTTGACGACATAATTGTGTTCTCTTCTGTCTCCCAGCACATACATTGGCTAGAAGTGGTTCTTGACCAGCTACAAAAGGAAGGTAAAGAAAGGTCTGAGTTGGTGATAGGACAAGCAGGCACCAGGTCTAAGATAGGGTCAGGACAGGTCTTGGTTTCAGCATGGAAGCCTCAGTGTAAGCAGAGCTTAGAGAACTTAGCTGGTTTCCACTCTGGTGCTGGCCTATGCAGATTCTTCATTTCATTTTGGAGATTGATGCTAGCTATAGTGGTCTCAAGACAGAGGGCGCTGTTAGGCATGTAGCATATGCCTGGTCTTAGTCCCACTGTGTGCAATATGACCAATTATAGTTCCATGAAGTTGTAATGACAGTATTTCTTGGGGCATAAGTGTGTGGTCTTTACGGATTATAACCAGTTAAGCTCTCTCTAATCTGTCAAACTGGGGGCCACAGAACACAGATGGGATGCCCAATCTGATGATTTTTTTTAACTTTGAGATCATGTACCAGACTCAATAAAGCATGTGACCCAGTTGACGGTGTCTGTCTTTCTATGTCACTCTCCATCCAAAATTCACTCCTTGTAGGAGGCTGGTCCCCTCCTGAAGGATGTTTTGCTATTTGGCATTTCAAATGAGATTGTGGACGTACACTCACCAGCCACTTTATTAGGTAGAATGGCTTGTTAACACAAATAACTAATTAGCCAATCACATGGCAGCAACTCAACGCATTTAGGCATGTACATGTGATCAAGACAACTTGCTTAAGTTCAAAGTGACCATCAGAATGGGGAAGAAAGGGAATTTAAGTGACTTTGAACGTGGCATGGTTGTTGGTGCCAGATGGGCTGGTCTGAGTGTTTCAGAAATTGCTGATCTACTGGGCTTTTAAACCACACCGAGTGCCACTACTGTCAACAAAGAACAGGAAACTGAGGCTAAAATTCGCACAGGCTCACTGAAATTGGACAATAGAAGATTTGAAAAATGTTGCCTGTTCTGTTTCAGCTGCAACATTCAGATGGTAGGGTCAGAATTTGGGGTAAACAACATGAAAGCACCCTGCTTTGTATCAACAATTCAGGTTGTTGTTGGTAGCGTAATAGTGTGCTGGATATTTTCTTGGCACACTTTGGGCCCCTTAGTACAAATTGAGCATCGTCTAAACGTGACAACCTACCTGAGTATTGCTGCTGTCAACGTCCATCTCTTTATGACCACACTGTACCCATCATCTGATCACTACTTCCAACAGGATAATGCACCATGTCACAAAGCTCCAATCATCTCAAACTGGTTTCTTGAACATGACAATGAGTTTACTGTACTCCAGTGGCCTCCAGTCTCTAGATGTGGTGGAAGGGGAGATTAGCATCATGGATGTGCAGCCACTGCATGATGCTATCATGTTTACATCTTGTTGAAAGTATGCCACAAAAAATTAAGTAAGGCAAAAGAGGGTCCAACCCAGTACTAGCAAGGTGTAACTAATAAAGTGGCCAGTGAGTGTAGAATTTACAGTGCTGGAGCCTTTTGGCAGTGGATTAGAGAATATTCTTGTGATGACAGCCGAGTTTAGCAAAAACACTGTGGCAGTCCTGATTCGGGATCAGCAGGTTTTTACCGTGGCTCTGGTCTTGTTCACAGAATGTTTTGTGAGGTTCCGTTTTGCATTCACTCTTACTTAGGAAGGCTCTTTAGCCCCTTTTCCACCAAAGCATTTTGAGAGCAAGTTTGGAGCGGGTGCCTACTCGCAAACCAGTTCTTTGTGTTTCGACAGCCAAAGAACTGGTTCTTGGCCAGGAAAACTGGTTCCAAAGCGGCACCAACTCTTTGCTGGACTAGAACCGTTCTTTTACCACGTTTCTGGGAAGGCGAAGATGTATTCCGACATACACAGTGACGTAATGACGTCAATCACTGGGCTCTCAAGCCAGTGGAAAAACAAACAAGTTCTGAGAAAGTTCACAAGTTGAACCAACTTTGAACCAGCACCAGTTCTGAACCAGTTCTTTTTTTGGTGGAAAAGGGGTATTTGAGAGTTCCTTTATTCATCAACTTTGTTGCCTGTACGAGGTCACAAAGTCATTTTGCAAAGAAGTCAATGTTCAGTTGGTTACTTTTCACTAAATGAGCTGACAGTTTTTCTGTTTCCCTAGAAGAGAGGGATTTCTTCTTCCTGCGAAGATCAGAGGGCTGCTCTCAGGTCCATGTTTTCTGATCTAATCCAGTGCATCAGGATTGTGCATGTCAATTGCAGGCACTAATGGATTGGTTGAGAGGATCACTGACACTGAAGACAACTCTCTAGCCAGATTTATTTGCCCATACACAGGGCTCATAGAAACGCCCCCTCTACAGAAACCAGGATCACTGTATCGGTTACTATGACAACTAATTTCCTGACACCAATCTGCTATGGCATGCTCTGTGGGGCTGAGTCAGTGCTTCAGGCAGGATCATCTGTCCAGACTGAAACAGTGTTTTATTCCCCAGCAGTTTTGCATCTTATACTATGGCCATCAGTGAGAATATATGAATATTTATTTTTTATTAATTATTTTTATAATAAAATTGTCACATTTTGATATGGTTCAGATGACCTATTTCTTTTCTGGAAACTAACTATTTGTTAGTTCTTACCTCCTCCATCACTATCTGGTATGCTGCTACCACTGCCAAGGACAAGGGCAGACTAGCATATCATTCTCTCTGCTGAGAAGGTGATTGGCTCCAATCTGCCATAGCCCACCAGGACCTCTATTCCTTCAGGAACCTGGGGCTGCAGGAAAGATTGTGGCCAACCCCTCCCTCCTTGGGCACAAACTGCTGAGACACTCCACTTCCCCATATCTTCCTGTCTGCAGCTGGCGTCATCGACAAGGCCTCTGGATCCCCACTGACACTCACTCTAACCCCCCCCCCCCCCACCAAGTATTTTGTGATTAATTTGTTGAAATTTTCTTTATATCCTGGTAGCAATAAATCAGATACTCTGATACAAAAATGAATCATTTAATTTGGTCTGAATTAATGAAATGATTGGCTGCCTTACAAGCCTGTCTACCTCACTACCTATGCTCTCATTGTGCATGAAAATGTGTTTTGGGGTAGTGGCTTCGGGAGGGAGGCCGGTGGTAGGAATGTTTTTAGATGGATACTTTCAAAATCTGTTTCTTGCTAGTTTCTCCAATGGTGTACCCTGGCTTTATTTACCCACCTGATTCAGTGCGTTACATTAAAACACATCTTTTGGACAGTGTTGGGCAAGCTACTTGGAAAATGTAGTGAGCTAAGCTACTAGCTCCTCTACATTAAATGAAGCTTCACTACACAGAAGCTACCCCCCAGTGAAATGTAGCAAGCTAAGCTACAGCAACGTGGCAAAAGTAGCTTAGTTACATCTAAGCTACTTTTAATTTTTTAAGTTTATAGTTAGGTCATTTATATATATTTATATACACACACTCACACACACAACATAGGCCTAGTTTATATTGAACCAACTTCATTCCACAGTAGCAATAGAAGAAAGACTAAAAAGCTGCTCCAATGTGTGTGTGCGAGAGCTAAATCAGTCACAGGAACTCTCCTACTTACTGCCATGTCATTGCTGCTAAATGTACTTCCTCATGCAACAAACGGAGAATCATTGTTGTTTGTATGAAGCAACTTAATTATCACATTATTAATTATTTATTAATTCTATATTTTTTATAGTTTATATGTGACTTTGTGCTCTGGAAACATTGCAACCTAAACAACCTAAACATTCATGGCAGAGAAAGAGACAGAGAGAGAGAGACACTCCGTCGCATGTGTCTTTATTCCCCTGCAACAAAGTCGCAAACATCAACCCAAGGATCGGTACGTGATGTCACCATCACAGGGAAGCGCTTCTGCCAGCTGCACATACAGGTCCGTGTGTGGCGGTGGTGTCACTTACTGATCCATCAGAGATGCTTGGGAAAATGCGTGTGTGGAAGCTTCCGGTCAATAAAAGAGCTTCGTTACTGAAAAGCTATTTGATTCAGAAAATAGCGACGCTACCACCAAGCTACTGAGAAATGTAAACTTGTAACGGCGCGCAGTAATGCACAGCCTTTCATCTTTATATGTTGTGCTTACTAGGTTTATTTTTAATGCAGCTATATACCAGACGAAAGTCTATGTGCAAACATACATAGATGGCAATAAACTTGATTCTGATATATAAAGCTACGTTGGTTTATTTCATTGTTAATCTAAAGTGCTTTGCAAAGATTATTTTTCAAAAGTACTGGAAAAATACATTACATTTTGTTTGCAATGAAAACTCCAAATGAAGATAATCTTAGATCATGACTGTGGGCATTACCATTGAATCGTTCAAACAGCATCCAGTTAAAATAATAGAGCATTGACATCTTATTCAGTATTTTGGGGAGAATGAAGGCAGAAAACCAATCTATTTTCTGTACCTGCTTATCCCGTTTAGGGTCACAGTCACTGAGGCCTATACCCGCATACATTGGGTTTAACGCAGGATGCACCCTGGACATGTTGGAAATGTATGAGCTAATGCAGCTAAATAACTACAGAGTTTAGATTTAGGTTTGTCTGACCTACATGTCTTTAGACTAAAGGAGGAAACCAGATGTAATCTATGGAACACAGGGAGAACATGCAATTTCCACGCAAAAAGGCACTCAGACGTGGTTGATTCAAACCAGGACAAACTTTCTTAGTGTTAAGCGCTGACCTGCTACACCGCTTGTGTACTTCCACCACATGGGGACCATTTTTCAACTGCCAACTGGCATATTTAACATTTTGTAGTTTTTAACAAAAGCAAACAATTATATCTTACATCAATGTTATGTACCTGTATAATAGTACATCACCCTGTAGATGTAGATTACACAAAGGATTTACTGGTTTTGCTTGTGGCAGTGGTATTTCTAACACTATTTTCCTAGCTCATACAAAGTAGTTTCTCCTCTTACTTCCACTTCATCAGGTCTGAAATTTAAAGCGATGTGCATTCTGTTATCTTGACTCAGGTTTCAATCATGTTAGCTCTAATTAAGTATTTTGGTTAAATGAAGTGAAGGTTTTCATAACAAGGCAACAGTTTTCTTTCTGTCAGCATCTCCAAAGTACACAGAAAAAACAAACATGGCCCACACGTAGATTTTCTAGTTGACTTTACTCCTTAATTGAATGTATCAACTCAAATTTCTTAAGAAACTAACATCCTTGGGTTGTTAAAGGAATCTTCAATTACAACATCTTTCGAATGTCTGTACAAGATGCTTTGCAATATCAAAAATGCAACCCATGATAAACATTGAGAAATGCTAATTTGAAAATTACAAAATTATCTATAGTACATGTATTGTCATACAAAATACCAATAGATTAAAATGACCTGTTTGAATCCATTTTAAACATTGTCAACAAAACTGACTAAGAAGTATTTCAAATTTCAAACATAAAAAGTGATCACGTTTGATCAAAAAGGTCAGTCTCTATCCAAGACATTCCATAAACATTTTGCTTAAACATCATGCTTTGTCTGTATTCATCACACAGAATATTAAACACCTTTACACAATTTTGTAATAGCTTTACAAACACTGTGGCTAATTTGTGGTATACAAATTCCAATATTAGAAATAAAAGTATATACAATGTAAATAAAAACTCAGGAGAAGATGCCCCATCATAGTGACATGAGCAAATAGCTTTGCAAGTATGCAAAGGGCCAAAAATACAAACTGGATCTAAAGTACAAGTGGAGGTACACATGTAAGGCATGAAAAGGATTTCAAGTTACTTTAAATACAGTTATTCCAAGAGATAGATAAGGGAGATGGTATCCAACAAACACTACTGAGATGACCCAGCATGAGTCTGTTGATGTTCATCCAGTAGGTGAGGAAAAGCAAAGGCTTTGTCACATTCTGTGCATTCATATACAACTTGGCCGACATGACTTTCTTGGTGCTGCTTAAGAAGAGACCACTGGCTGAATGACTTGTAGCACATATCACAGCGGTACTCTCCAACTTCTTTTTCAGCATGCATTCTCATATGCAATGACAGATTGTGTGCGGAAGTGAATTCGGCATGGCACTGGGTACATTGGAGCTCATTTTTGACTGACTGAGCAGCAGATTTTAGACGATGCCTTCGCTCGTGCTCTCGAAGGTACCGCCTCACGGCAAATGTTTTTCCACAAAGCTCACACTTGAATGGCTTCTCATTTGCATGCTGTTTATTTTGATGCTCCAAGAGACTGCTTTTTGAGGAGAACTGCATTGAGCAAACAGGGCAATAGTAAAAGTCCTCTCCGGTAACATCAATCTCCTCCTCCTCTCCTGCTGTTTGATGATAAGTTGGAGTGGAAGTCTTAGCTGATGGATTTGAGTATTTAGTCTGCATTAGTGCGTGCTCTTGACGGGAACAGTGGTGCTGGCGGAAAGCATCGCTTCCTAAAAAGCTCTGGCCACACTCTGTGCATTCAAATTCAGTAGCTGATGACAGATGACGGCACTCATGTTCAATCTTACTTCCAGAGGGGAATGTCATTTTACAAATTTTGCATTCAAATGTACTATCAGGATGCGTGGGAAAATGACAAATCAATTCAGTGGCAGTGGCAAAACACTGATGGCAAATTGGACATATGAAACCATGTGACGGACCTCCATCTTTATCTTCAGTGTTATGATTCATTTCTGCTGTAGTATCAACGTGGCTCTTAAGATGGCTGAGGAAGTGCTGAGAAGAGGAAAAACTACTGTTGCATCGGTTACATGGATATTCACTGCTAGACCATGATAGCTGATGGGTGGCCCTGTGCTTTTTCAGGTGAGATGCATGCAGAAAATGTTTATCACAGTCTGAACACGCGTATGGTCGCTCTTTGGCTGCCATGCAACCATGCTCTGAGAGCTCTTCTGGGTCTTTGAAACGCTCACTACAAACACCGCAGCGATACTTAAGTTCCTTGTGGAATACTGATGAGCTTTCAGAAAGTGAAGAGGACTCGTGTTCTTCCCTTGAAGTTAAAGATGGGTGACGGTCACCTGACTTGGAGTGGCTTTTCCGATGCTCAGCTCTACTACTCTTGGAGAGAAACACACGATTGCATATGTCACATGGGAAGTTCTCTTCACGGTGGTTGGACATGTGTTCTGCTAACTGTGAGGGTCCTGTGAAACTGAGGTGACACTTGGAGCAACGGTATGGACGACTCTTTCCATGAGTATGCTTATGTTTACGGAGTGCAAAGAGAGAGACAAAACCCCTGCCGCATGCCTGACACTGAAATTCAGACTTGTGCATTCGTTGATGGTGCTGCAACTGAGCTGCCTGGAAAAAACATTTACCACATTCTGCACATTCATGTGGTTTTTCACCCAGGTGACACCGCTGATGATCCTCAAGACTTTCTGAAGTTGGGAATGTCTTGCCACATACATGGCAAGGGAAGTATGGTGCAGAGTCTGAGTCGCTGTCCTCAGTGGCATTATTTTCATCCTCATCACTATCACAAGTTGTACCGACTTGAAAGCTGGATTGTTGTTCAGTTTTCTTCTTTTCCTGGACAATACTCCCATGATCCTTCTGCTCATTTTGATGCCATTTTCTATAGTGTCTTGCCAGTGATTTTTTGACTGAATAGGCTTTGTTACAGAAGCGACAAGTAAATACATCCTCTGGATGGGCGTCACTGTAATGATTACATAAAGACGGTCTTGTCCAAAACCTTTGATTACACAGTTTACATGCAAAAGGTCTACTTGGGTCATGACATGTTCTGTGGATGTCAAGGTCAGACAAGTTGTCAAACATCTTGGAGCAGTCAGGGCAAGAATAATTCTGATTAATTCCATGCACTCTCATATGTTTTTCAAGACTTCCTTGACTACTGCAGACCCTCCCACACTTAAAACATGTATTGCGCTTTTTCTCTTGTTCCTCTCTTCCATGGTCTTCAAGGTGACTAATGAGCATTAAGCCATCTGTGAAGCTCTTATCACATTCTGAACATTGGTACTGCTCAGTTTTCTTCTCTGTACTTGAGCTGCCTTCCTCATTTCCTTCAGAATTTTGTGGGGATTCGTTGATAAAGTCCTCTTTGCAGGAGAAGTTGGTCTGCAAAACCCCAGTGCCAGTTGTTTTGGAGCCTTCTTTGAACACTAGAACAGAGTCATTTAGTGCAAAATCAATCTCTGCTTTTAAAGGGACTTCCAACTGTTGGGTTCTATTACTCTCTGAAATACGTCCAAATCTACATTTCCTGTAGTGATTACGGAAAAGAGTTTTATTCCAGAAGCCTTTCCTGCATGTTTTACAGTTAAAAGGAAACTCCATTGCATGTACACGCAGATGACCACTTAGTCCGGCTTTATTTGCGAAGGACATGTTGCACTCTGGGCAGGAAAACGGTTTGGGGACTTCGCCATCAAGAGCTGTGTCTAGTTTACAGATTAGATTAGCACCAGCACTAAACCGTTTGTCACAACTCTCATCCAAAGGCTCTTCTTTGATGTTTGGCATGTTTGACAGATGGTGTTGTAAGGGAGCAGTAGCCACTGGTGGAACCATTGTTTCCATCTTGTGCGCATTTAAAAAATGCTCTTGGAGCTGTGAAAACAGCAAAAAGCGGGAACTACAGTATGCACAAGAAAAGCCTTTTGGTGGGCTTTGAGAGGTTGATGGTTGGCAAACTGTTGTCTTTGATAAGCTTGGTGTTGAAGTGCAACTTTTTTTGTGATTTTCAAGCTTGGTGTGACAGAAAAACCCTCCACATCTGTCACAGAGCACTTTACTTTGCTGTTGTTTCTTGGGGCACTTTACGTAGTGACGCTGCACATAATCCTTCCTTATAAATCTCTGACCACAGTAATCACAGGCATAGGGCTTCTCTCCTGTGTGCAGGCGGGTGTGCACACTCAACTGCCAACTGTTTGCAAAAGAACGGGGGCAATAACTACATACATATTTGTATTTTTTGTTGAAATAAGGCTGGATTCTCTGAAGAACACGATTTCTCACCACATCAAGGGGTTTTGTTACATTTTCTGTGGGTGGATTAGTTCCCAGTGGTAGAGCAGCATTTGTTACTTTGGAGACCTTTTTGCACTTCCTCATCTTTCTGTGTTTTTTCAGAGATTTTTCATGAGCGAATGACGAGTCACAGCGTGTGCACTTGAATGATTTTGTGATATGGAACATGGTGTCATGTCGGGAAAGTTTAGACTGAGTTGAGAAGCTCCTTGAACAGATTTTGCACTCGAATGTGTCCTGCTTCTCAGCATGCTCAATGCCAAACTTATTTTGCCAACCCTTGCCAACATCATCTAAACTGATTTTGGGAATACAGACTTCCAATCGTGTTCTTTTCCCTTTGCAACGACTTTGATGTACTTTCAGATGATCATATCTCGAGAAGCAACTGTCACAGGCTTTACAGCGATAAGGCTTTACTTCATTATGTGTCAAAATGTGACGTCTCAGGTTTCTTGATTTCATGAAGGTCTTGGTACAGAATTTGCACTTATACTCAGTTTCACCTTCTGCTTGGGCCTTTTGCTGTGCCTCTCTGAGAGTAGGCATGTTTGACAATTGTGTTACAACATCACTTTTGATTTTTGACTTCCCTTCATTGTTAACGCCATCACACAAAGCTTCATGCTGCAAACATACTGTCCGACTTCTATATCTCTGGCCACAGTGCATACATGCATAGGGTTGCAGACCAGTATGTGTAACAAGATGTCTCAAGAGTAATGATCTATACCTGAACCTCTGTGTACAGTGAGTGCATTTTAACTGAAACATCATGGTTGCATTGGACTGTAAAGGCATTTTATGGCCATTCTGGCTTGTCTGTGAAGTGCTTTTACTGACAACGCCATTAGGAGATGATGAGGCAGTGTTGATCTCAGTAGTCCCCCCGCAGTTCTTTTGATGTTGATTTAATTTTCGAAATCCAAAGTACTGCCCACATCTTGAGCACAGAAGCAGAGAGTTTATTTTGTGACCACGGTGATGATTCATCAGGCGGATTTTCTTAGTAAACACCCGAGGACAATAGGAACACCGATGTGACCCCTTTGACTTAGTGTTGGACATTGTGTCAAGATGTCTGGTTTGAGCTGGCAAACAACTCTCACAGTGAAGTTTAAGGTACAAGTCACGGTAAAACTGTTTTCCACAGTTACTGCAGGAAAAGGGTTTGTCTCCAGTATGTTTGATCATGTGGCGAAGCAAATAGCGGCGATTATTGAAGTTAAGTTTGCAAAAAGGACATTGGTTTGACGAGGACCCAGATATGTGTGTGAGACAATGTTTTCTTAGCACTTGGGCATCATTAAATACCTCTTTGCATAAGGAACACTGTAGCTGCTTGGGTCCACTCTGCTCTTTCACAGATTCCATGGACTGCTGTGGTTTTAATGGTGGTCCCTCTTCAAGCTGATGTGCCTTAGTGTCTCTATTTTTGTGGGTGTCTAGATGCCTAAGGAGATGTGCAGGATACTCGAACTGCAGATGGCAGTCTGGGCATTGAAGCTTTCCCCTTTTATTATGTGAGCTTCTGTGCTGAATCAGTTCTCCAATACTTGGAAGAATCTTTCTGCAGACAGTGCACTGTATCCTCCTCTGGTGAACGATTTTATGACCAATAAGATGGGAACGTTTCTTGAATCCTTTTCCACATTCCAGACAGCGGTATGGTCTCTCACCTCTGTGATTGCGCTCATGTTTTTTCAGGGACTGCGAGATGCTGAAACATTTTCCACAAAAGCGACAGCTCAGTGCTCGACCACTATTTGCTTCAGCTGATTTTAAGTTGTCCTTACTCTCTTCAGTCTTTGTACTACTTAAAGTTGCTGGTTTAGACATGGTAGAGAAAATTGAATTCCTGTACCTGAACATTTTGCCAGTGAGTTTAAACAGCTCATGTTTCTTCATATGTCTGTACTTTCCAGAAGCATGAGAAAAAACAGCTGGACACAGATTGCATTTGTAACGTGGTACAACCTTGGGGGCTGTTGAAGCTGGGGGTGCATGTTTTCTCAGGTCATTTTCCTTTGACACTGTTTTCTGCTCAATTTCCTTTGTCTTTATCTGTTCAAGATTTTGCCTTGATTTAGCACTCTCTTTTGCAAGCCGATTAACACATTCTCTGAGGCAAAATGTTTGAATATGTCTATGTCGGTTGGATGGTAAAGTGAAGGTAGTGTGGCACAAGGGACAACGGTATTTACTGCCAATTTTCCCCCTGCCACCACTAATTGAATTTCTGACACAGTCACGCAAATGCCGAGCCCTGTTGTAGGAGTACTTGAAAAGCCGTGGGCAAAGAGGACATTTGTGTTTTCCTCTCACGTCATTGTCTACTTTTTGACTTTTCTCAGCACTGAGGTTTGCAGTACACTGACTTGGTGGTGACACTGCCAAACTCTTTCCCTTGTGTTTGCTGTTGAAGTGCATTTTGGCCTCCTCTGCAGTTGAGAAACTTTTATCACATGCATTACACATATGAGTTTTGGAGATGTCAACAAGCTTTACATAACATTTAGACAAATTTGCATATGGTTTGTTCTGTATCAAGTCCTTCAGTGGTGGTGTTCTAGTGTCAGAATTTGTAACTGGAGGTTTTGGCTGCTTGCATCTTCCAGGTATACGCTTGTGTCTTTGCAGGGTACTACTCTGTGCAAAATATAATCCACATCCATCACACTTATAGGGTGTTTTGCCAGTGTGAGTCCGCATATGCTTGATATATTGAAATATTTTTGAAAAATAGAGTCCACATCTAATGCACTTGTGGCGGCCGAGGCGGTGTCTTTTCTTCTGTAGGTTGGAATCAGAAGGGAGCTGAGGACTTTCTTTGCTTACACCACACACATGTTTTTCTGCTTGTTCATTCCTCATTAGGTAGAGATTACACGTCTTGCAAAACTGGAAGCTATGCACTGCATGGCGACAATAGTGGTGTTCAATCAGATGATCTACATTGTGGGTTGTGTGCTGACAATCTGCGCAATGATATGAGCTATTCATTCCATTTACTGACTGGGTGGTCTTCAATATTACAACAGGCTGCAGACTTTTTCTCATTTGAACGGAGGATTTTAGTTGAGTTGCTTGTCCTTCTAAACTCTTCATGCTGTTACTTTCAGGTCCAGCCACATAAGTGTCTTCATACTGACTTGTGTCAAGTTTTGTTTCATCAGTGTCACATGAAGAGTCTTCTCTTGACAGAGGTTCACCATACAGCATGCCAAGCACTGGTGGTCCTTCTGTAGGTGTGTCCATCTCATCAAATGACTGTCTTGCATTTTCAGCAACATCTCCAGTAAGATTTTCTTGTTCAAGGGCCACTGAACTTTGATGTATTGACTGATGTGGATAAGAGCTTGTATTTAGATTCTCTCCTGGACTTGATATTTTCTTTTCTAGATAGGTACCGTCTGTGGTGGAGATGTTTGACTGTAAGCAGGATTCCGAACTATCACAAACACTTTGTTCTTTACAGTCATTAGTCACATCAGGGCCACTACCATCTGGATCAGTATCAGATGTGGTTTTCTTCTTTGGTGGACTTGTCATTTCCTTTTCTAGATAGATATTTGCATCTGTACTGGAAATGTTTGACATTAAGCAGGATTCTACATGATTAGCACAACCTTGTATGTTCTTGTCACTAGTATCAATAGAAAGACAGTCACTAGTGACACCAGGACCATGACAATCTGGAGAAGAAGTGGCATTTGTCTTTTCTGCTTCATTAGGCCACTCTGTGCTGGAGCCATTTGACTGTAAACACAATTCTGATTGACTTGCACCATTTTTCTCATTCTTGCCTCTTGCATCGATGCAATGACCAACACCCATAACAGAAATATTGTCCTGAGCTACACTTTCATAAGACTGATGCTCAGATATCTGTAAACAGGATTCAGAATCTTGACTTTTGCTTTTCAAGGTACTTGTGCATGCACTAAGCTCATGAGTAGCATCTTCGCAATCTGACAACTTGATAACCTGTGCATCTGAAGTTTGAGAGGTATTTGACTCAGTTTCTTTCTCCTGAAAATCTGTTTCCACATTTTCATCTTGGCCATCAGTGGAGTTGAAATTTGGGGATTTCTGCTCATCAAAAATCATTGTGTCTAATGAACCCGATTCTTTTTTTCCCCTTTTTAGGACTTCACTTTTGTCCTGCTCATCCTCTTTCATATTTCTGTTTTGACCATCTGTGGAGTTGACATCATCAAATCCATCATTGTCTACGTCAAATGACTTCCGCATTTTCTTTCTTGTTACTTGATTTTGCTCACTGTCAAGTGTAGTCATGATCTTTTGAGCAGTTGCAGTGATTTGCTCCTCCTCATTACCATCTGGGTACTCCTCTATTCCATCACCACTCAAGTTTTTTTTGCCACTTATTGAGTTGTCCGAATATTTTCCTTCACTGAATTTTCTCTTCAGATCCTCCTTTTGTTTCGGATCTTCACAATCACCATAATCATTTCCTATATCCTCGACAGTCTCACTCCCTGTCACCACATTAGAAGTTGTAGGGGACTGGTTGGCTCCTGTGTGAGGTTTGACAGTGTTTTTTGGACTTTCCATCTTGTCTTGTGCACATTCATCCATATTTTCTCCTGCCTTCACATTTAATGGACTTGACAGAAGAATGTTAGTCTCTGACCTATTAGGGCACAGACTCTCAGTTGGAAATGTAATATTTCCAGTATGCGTGAAAAGCCATTCAGATGAGCTTTGTTTTATAGTAACATCAGTTTTAGGTTTTGGAACTGAATGACTTGCCATGAATTTACAAGAGGGCCTTCTTTCACCAACATCTGCATCTGAGCAGCTACTGACATCTGAGTAGTCCTCAAGAAATGATGTTGCTAGCATTCCACAGTCCTGCTTAAGTCCTTGTAAATCTGTGGCAAAAGATGATGGAAAAGATTCCGATGTCGAAAATCCATCTGTGGCAAAATCACTATTCCCACATCTTTGCAAGTAAACATTTTCCATTTGTTCTCCATCAGCTTGCCATGGTGTATCCTTGTAGTATCTTTGATAAACACAGTCTGAGCTAGAATTTCCAATACTGGGATTTGAGTAATAGTCTGTGTTGAAGTTTGAGTTTGCCGCAGGGGCTTCATTTGAAGCCGCTGTGCCGGAGAAGTCATGTCCAACGAGGTTCTCTATATGCTGGGAAAGACTTCCCTCTGACTCTGATGTCCTTCTTAAAGTGCTTGGATCTGATGATAGAGGTGGAATGTTATGGAAGTATGAATCCCATCCATGAGCCATTCTCCTCAAGGACTGGACGCTAGGGCTATTTACCCAATCCTGAAAACACAAAGCATAGAATTATAAAAATAAAAAAGCAAAAAAATAAAAACACATACAGAAATAAAAATCTGACCTTTTCTTGGACATACAAGCACTAGGAGTAGCCAGGATGATGTGGGTTACATCTAAAATGGAAACCTGAAAAACAAACAAAAAGTATGAAATACTCCTTTAATTATTGTGAACATTTTACAAGTCACTATAAGTCAGACCGAGGATGAGAATTGCCGCATAATTTTTTGTTTCTCCCTGTGAACCCAGTGGTGGCACTTAGCCAAGAAGTTATGAAAGGGGAGAATCCGACGCTGGTGCAAAAGGTGGAGCAATACTAACTAGTTGGGATGCATCGACAGTTCTGTATTAATTTTGGGATCACAGATCGGTACGTTTTCCATAAAGCAGGGAAAACATAAAAATGTAGAAAAGAATATTTTATGCTGCAGGGAAAGGTTTCCTGAATGCTGTGGGTAGAAGGACTTGCATCCTAGTCTGTTTTGACTCATTAGGCTAATGGACACATTTGAGTGACATGGTGACTCAGTGAAGTTACATGTTTGAAGTGTGTCCACAGATATAATGTTACCTGACTTCAGTTGAACAATGGCCTTAATCACTGCAGTAATTTAAAGACCTTTATTACGGTTTCCTAATACTCCCATACAGTGGATGTAAATGTAAGGAAACTCCAGTTCTGTCCTCTTATTTGTCTGTCTTTCAGATAGCCCTGTCCTTCAAATGCAGCCTTAATTACCATACATCCAATACTAAGCTGCCTGTCTTCTCGCTCAGTCTGGCAACAGAGATCACATACACAGTATTTCAAACCCTCCACTGGCTCCCCTCACTTCTACCTCACTGACCTCTACCACCAACATACAGTCCCCTCAGAAAGTACTAGTATTCACATGTAGATGTGCTGAACAACTTAGGACATATCACCGTTTGTATGAGACCACAGCATTCTTAGGTAAGCAGCAGTAAAGGAACAAATAATCTTAAAGTAAATAACATTTAATATTTGGTGGCATAACCTTTTCTTGCAATAACTGCCTCAAGCCTGCGACCCATCGACATCAACAAACATTCTTCACTTCAGCATTCTTCATTTGTGAAGCTATTCCAGGTTTTAACTGCAGCTTCTTTCAGTTCTTGTTTGTTTTGGGGTGTTTCTCCCTATAGTCTCCTCTTAAGGAGGTGAAATGCATGCTCTGGGTTAAGGTCAGGTGATTGACTTGGCCAGTCTAAAACCTTCCACCTTTTTCCCCCTGATGAAGTCCTTTGTTTTGTTGGCAATGTGCTTTGGGTCATTGTCCTGCTGCATGAGAAACTTCCTCCCGATTAGTTTCAATGCATTTCTCTGTAAATTGGCAGACAAAATGTTTCTGTCCACTTCTTAATTAATTTTGTTGCTACCATCATCTGTTACATCATCAATAAATATGAATGAGCCTGTTCCAGAAGCAGCCATGCACCCCCAAGCCATGACATTACCTCCACCAGGCTTCACAGATGAGCTTATATGCTTCGGATCATAAGCAGGTCCTTTCTTTCTCCACCCTTTGGCCTTTCCATTGCTTTGGTAGAGAACAGTCTTGGTCTCATCAGTCCATAAGATTGGCTCATCTCTGTACTTCTTTGCAAATCTGGCCTTCCAATTCTTACTGCTGATGAGTGGTTTGCATTTTGTAGTGTTGCCTCTATATTTCTGGTCCGAGTTTTCTTCGAACAGTGGATTGTGATACCTTCACCCCTGCACTGTGGAGGTCGTAGAAACACTGGCAGAAAAGTCACATGTTCCAATAGACTGCTCACTTGAAAAATGGGTGAGTTCAAATAAAGGGTGGTATGTCCTGAGTTGTTTAACACATCTATTTGTGAATACCATGACATGAGAGCTGAAATTCTGATCTGTTGTCTCATGCTCATCTTTTGATCTTGAACCCAAATGTCTTCAGTGAACAACAAAAACAAAGGAATTTACCTCACTGTCTCAATACTTTTGGAGGGGACTGTACTCCTTCCTGCAATCTCAGATCCGCCGAGACCAGACCTGGGGGGACAGGGCAGGGATTCAGAGTACAACCAATTTAGTCCAAAAATCTGTCTATTAGTGTAAACAAAATACTTTTCTTGGTCGTACTCGTGCGCCTAACATGGCCGCATCCCTTTCTTTGTGTGCCTGTTTTCCCCAAAACTCACTTCTGGAAGAAGGTGAGAGCCAATCAAAAGCAGAGAACGGGCACTGGATTTAAAGGCATCACTGATACCTATAGCGAGGCAGGTAGCCTCGTATTTATGCTGCATTGGTGTCACTCTTACACCGCCAAATCGGTAGTTGATGGTGGGGCCTCTATGTGCCAGTGTATTGATTTCTGGTCTTGCCCTCCAATAACTTGAATGGAGGTAAAATAATAATTGTGAAACTTCTCAAATTTTATCGACCAAATGGATCACATTCTTAAAATAGTAATTGTGAGGGGTCGTGATGCTCAAAAGAAAGTATCCACCATTTTACATGTCACTTGTTTGGCCACTAATAAAACTGGCTTCAAAGCATAACGCACTTCCTGTGAGCTTGAAGGAAAAGCGAAGTACAAGCAGACCAATCATTGTTCTTACATTTTACAGGAGATCAGTCTATGGCGCAGGGTACACTACCTTCTGAGGGACCTGGGCCAGCAGGAGGGGATTGTTAATTTTTGTTTGTGTGGTACAAAACTTTCCAGGTAAAACTCGCACGCTAGACTTTTTCTGCCGTGTGTGCGAGAGGTGGTACATTTGATAGGCTGTTTTGACAGTAATTGTTTGGCAGGGCATACAAAACCAAGAAAGCTTTATACTGAACTGAAATTGCTGGACCGAACAGTTCAGATAAATACACATTACTGTCACCCCTACCAACTAGTGGACAGGGGCTGACAAAATTGGTTGTAAATAATTTCCTTGTTTTATATAATTTAATATTAATTTAATAGAGTTGCCTAGGAGATGGACAGGTGTAGGCATTGTATTGTGAGTGTATTTTCACTGGAGAATGACTTGGCTGGATTTTTGCAATTACATGTCACTGTGAGGCAGGCTGTAACTGTCTATGCCTATGCACCAAAAGGACATCTATTCTTGGAGTGGGGTCCTGGGGAGTTTACTTCTTAGGTCCAAAACACATTTTCATTTGAACATAAAGTTGTTCATAAAAGATGAGTTGGATCAGCTGGCAGGGAAGACTACTAGACAGACCTGACAAACTAGCAAACACAAACATGCTGTAAGGGTAGGAATACCTGACTGAGGGCCCTGTTTGCAAGGTCTTCTAACTCTCACCTCCTGAAGAATATTTTCTATATCCCAAGTGAGGTTGGGACATTGAATCCATTTTTCACTCTGCTCTTTCTGGTCCTCCCACCCAAACTGTTCCCCCAATTTATACCGTCTCCAAACCCCTAAACTGCTTTCCTGAGGTTTCATCAGAAGAGGTTCAGAACATCATTAGGAAGATGAAATCCTCTATCTGTCCCTTGGACCCTCTCCCAACATCCCTGGTAAAAAACCCATATCACTGTCTTAAGTCCCCTGATCACCGCTGCTATAAATAATTCCCTCCAAACTGGTCACGTTCCCCCTGTCTTAAAAAATGTCATTATCACACCATTGCTTAAAAAACCCACTTTTGATCCGGAAGTCCTATCCAACTATAGGCCCATCTCCAATCTCCCCTTCATATCAAAAGTACTTGAGAAAGCAGTTGCCGCCCACCTTCAGGACCACCTCAAACATAATAAGCTCTTTGAAAAATTCCAGTCAGGTTTCCGCTCTGCCCACAGTGCAGAGACTGCCCTAGTCAGAGTCACAAACGACCTCTTCATATCATCCGATGCTGGCTCTCCATCCCTCCTTATCCTCCTTGACCTTTCTGTTGAATTTGATACTGTCGACCATGGAATTCTTTTAAACCGCTCCACCTCACTACTGGACTAAAACTGCCCTCAGTTGGTTCAGGTCATAACTCACAAACCGGACAGAATACATCTCCCTGGGCCACTCCAAATCAAATCCACACACAGTTACTGGTGGTGTCCCCCAGGGGTCAGTCCTTGGCCCCATCCTCTTCATCCTCTACCTTACCCCCCTTGGCCAAAACATCAGCCGTCACAAAATTTCATTCCACTGCTATGCCGATGACATGTATGTATGTAAATGCCACAGCTGAAACCCCACCCTCACAGTCATCCCCATCAAAACTCACCACCTGTCTGGAGGAGAGAAAGGTATGGATGGAGCAAAACTTCCTTCAACTCAATACCTCCAAAACTGAAGCCATGCTGGTTGGAACTCCTCATCATACCAAATCATCACCCATAACCAGCATCACCTTTTCTGCACCAACATCTCCCCTCTCATCAACAGTCACTAATCTTGGCGTAAAAATGGACTCCCTACTCACTTTTGAAGCCCATATAAATCACCTATGCAAGACCTTTTCTACCACCTCTGTAACATCTCTAAACTCCGTCCCATTCTCTCCCTCCCAGATGCCGAAAAGATGGTCAATGCCTTTGTCTCCTCCAGACTGGACCACTGTAAAGCACTTCTCATTGGGATTCCTAGAAAGAGTCTGCAGAGGCTTCAGTAAATTCAAAACTCTGCAGCTAGGATCCTGATGCAATTGCGGAAACATGAGCACTTTACCCCAATTCTCCACTCACTCCACTGGCTTCCCATCTCCACCAGGATTGAGTACAAGGTTTCCCTCCTCACACATCAATGCATCCATAGACATGCTCCCCCCCTACCTCAAAGAACTTATCAAACCACCAAACACAACCAGTTCCCTTTGCTCCACTCACTCAAACCTCCTCCACACACCCAGAACCAGACTCAGGACAATGGGAGCATTTTGTGCTGCTGCCCCACATCTGTGGAATGCCCTCCCTGACACCTTGAGGGCACCTCAACCCATTGACTGTTTTAAAAAAGGAATTTCCGGGTTGAGGGGTATGGTGTAAACCTTTGATAAACCAGTCAACAGGAACATATGAGTGCTTCATAACCATGTAAATATTTCATCTGAAATATCTGTGTGGAATAAAAATACAGTTTGCCCCATGTAGGGGTAATATTAGGTTGAGGAAACCAATTTCCAGGAGGGACAAAAACAAGTAGCAAAACAGACTGGTCTTAGGGCTGTGCGATACGGCAAAAAATTCATATCCCAATATAGGTCGTTTCATATCCCAATAACAGAACATATCCCGATATAGCATATCCTGATTTTTTGTAAATTCAATGAAATATGGCATTTCCAACTTTTTTAAAAACTATTTGTAGGAACTTAGCTTGTTTGTTATTTCACCATTTTAATTATACTTCATTCTCCACTAACCATTCTCTTATTAAATCTGCCTCCTTCAGTTCTCTTCACACTCACAGACCTAACGTACCTCTGCTCTGCTGCTGATTCTTTCCATATCTCTTGACTACGTTGTATAAAGTCACCAAAACACCCCCAGAACTTGTCTTCTGGACTTTTCCTCCCACGATTGCGTTCACAGCAGCAGGTGCTCCGCATGTTAGCCTTTCAAAATAAAACCAACGTGGTAGCTAACAAATTACATGTGCACTATTGTGCTCACTGTCGCTATGCTTGTAAAATATCAACCATGTCGCGACTTCTAACGTAACGTATTTGTGTTTCTATCATTATACCAATATACCACCCAGCCCTATTCTGGAGAAATCCAACAAAACTGACAAATACCTTGATTGCATGAACAACGACACAGCAAGTAATGTAACTAGTTAGCTAGGTTGTGGGTTAGCAAATTGACACTACTTGATGCTGCAAAGCTAACATGAGAGGATGAGACGTTCCCAGAGCAACACAGCAGCTCGAGACAGGGACACTCAAACCTCCTGCTACTACAGCTAACATCACAACAACAGCATGTCTTCTATAAAAGTAAGCTGTGTGTCCGTAGGCAGTTCATTTAACATTAACTGACTGACATGCACATCACAGCTGGCACTGCTGGATAGTGGTCTACATTTAATAGATATCAAATTCCAATGTAAAGCTAACTTCACCACGGTGAAGCAGTGTTTCCTCACCAAAATATTATGTAAAGTGTGGAATTTGCAACAGTGAAATAAACAATAAGGATAATTGTAAACGATAGATGTTTTTTTTATTATCAAACGATCAACATCATGATGTCATACAGCCCTAACTGGTCTATTGCTGATACAGCTTTTTTATTTGGAGGCCACGTTGCAATCACATGGATTCAGGTAGGCCGCAGACAACAACAAATTCTGGATGGCACAGGAGAAACAACAGCTAAACAATGTTAATAACTAGTCAGAGCGCAGTTGCAATAAGCAAAAACTTGGGAATGGGGGAATGCCGGTGAGGCCATTGAAAAGAACTTTTGTAGGTCTCAAAAAGATTCTGGCAAACTGTCAGACAACTGCAGAAGGGGGCAGGGGTTAATCCAGACTGTTTTCAGCATGCAAGGATGCAGCATGCTGACCTTATCTATGAATATTGTAGTGCGGTAGAGAAGGAAAACTTTGAGGAATTTATAATCCAAGCAGACATCCTTTTTGGAGGAGGCAGTGTCAAAAGACCTGGGTGAAGCCTTAATCCCCTTTCAGACCAACTTTAACTCTGCAAGTAAAACACCTCCATCTCAATCATTTGAATTGTGCCAGTCTGGTGGTGCAGTGGGGATGCCAAAACTGAGGGCTCCAGTGAAGAAAATTCAACCTGGTTCAAGTTTTGCAACTTTGGCATGCTGCTTCTGAGTATCATACATTGGTTTTGGGAGTTTAGAAGTGTTCAGATTCACAGATGTATGAATTCATGGTCTAGATCTATGGATTCATGGACCAACTAGTTTGTATTTCACATCTCACCAGTGCCTATAGCCACACGCCCCCAGCAAAACAGCTCCCTGTGTTGTTATAACCCAGCGCTGAATTCAGTTTGAACACAAGCTTATCCATCTCTCTTGCATGGCTTGACTCAGCCAAGGCCCACCCATTCCAACTGGGAAAATCCAAAGCATGCTTGAATGCTTATAAGGCCTGCGAGGGCACTAATAGCCCCATGAAGAGCTGGAGGACAAAGTTATTGATAGGGGCATCTGGGCTACTTTCCTTAACATCCTACTACTGTGCCAGTGACTTGGATAAGCCTCAGGCCCCTGGAGAGGACAGGGTTGGAGGACTCATGGAAGCTGTGCCCATCTGCCTCCGAAATCAAGTGGGTATGTTCCAAAGCAACCGCTAAGTAAGAAAGCACAGTCCAGGTAAACACAAAGGAAATTTCATACTTAAAAAACTGACTGTTGAAAATACCCTCTTTGGCTAACTCAGACTGCCAAAGCTAGCATCGGTTGAACTTCAAACCAGTTCTATTCTCTCTCTAAACGTTACCCATGCTGATTTGGTTTACAGATCATCTACCCAGATTTCCCTTTGTTTTAAATCTTTGATTTACACAGTTTACTGCCATCTCATGCAACTAGGCTGGCTGTGAATGACTTACAGCTCACTGAGTTGGCACCAAATATGATGTTGTGGTAAACTGATATTAGTGTTTGGAACATATACTGGGCATACAGAGTGGAATTGTGGATTCAGTTGCAGGAGGTATTTGAGAAGTTTTTGTGACCATATGCAGGTATTGTCTTACTTTGCCATGAAACTGGGTCACAGCTGGAATATTTTGTAGTTGTTGTGAATTGCTGTGGCACAAGCTCCAAACTTTTTAAAGCGGCTTTTCATCGGCTCAGTGGAAAAAATGTGTTCTCACTGCTAAAAATTACCCTGCACATCACAGCCAGACATATCCTTCTGCTATCCCTGACCGTAGAAAACAAAAAAAAACAAGAAAAAACAACAACCAGGGTATCAGGACTTAGTATGAGTGGACCAATCTGTATCCCTAAAGTGTGATTTACATTTTTGCATCAAATCAATTGAATAGCCTCTGCATAGCCCCGCACCCTACGCTCTATCCTATGCCATAGCTTGCCATGCACCTCCTCAAAAATGTAACTAAATGTCGGGGCGATACGGACCGTAACAACTATGATTGGTCAGCTGGGTAGCCCAGCAATGCCTCTGAGCCGACAGGAAGTGCTCAGTGCTTTGAAGTAAATTCTACTAGCGGCCAAACCAGCGGCTGTAACACAGTGGATCAATATGTTTGGGGATTACAACACGAGGGAAATGACTCGTTTCACTATCAGAATGTGATCCATTTGCTCCATAATATAGAAATTTTACCCCCATTCACGTTAGTTGATGGCTAAACTGAAAGTTAGCCTGCTCAGCCTGCAAAAGTCAACACAGTGGACACTGTAGCACTATCAGCTCTAGCGTTTGTCAGACTTCTTTAACACACAAGCCAGTGCTCACTATGTTGGAAACAGAGCTTTATTTTTTTCATGGAGCTGAACTGAGCTTTTTGAGTTTTTTAAAGAAACAGAAGTACTAGGGTTATGCGAGAACAAAAACAAAAATCATATCCCGATGTAGGCCATTTCATATCCCAATAATAAACTAGTAACTAATGTGGGGTAGGTTGTGGATAAGCAAATTTACGCTACTAGCTTCTGCTAAGCTAACATGAGAGGACCCTGGAGCACAGCAGTACAGCGTCACTCACATCTCTCCTGTTGCTACAGCTAACATCACTAGAGCCAAGGTGCGATTTGAGGTAAAAACCAAGGAGGATGGTTTTTTCTCATGAAGTTTATTGCAGCTTCAGTCCTACTATCAGCTGCCTTCCCCTTCCACACACAGCTCCACTGTTCAGTGGAGCTAATGTATCATGAGTGTGGATAGGCTATTATTCGTGACTTGTAAGGCAGCTGGATCAGAGCCAAAATAGCGCATTTTAAAATTTATTTAACCCTAAAAAAACTGAGGATTGATCCGAACCGTGAGTTTTGTGATACGTAGCATCACTATTGAAGTAGCATAGATCACTCTGAGGGAGGGATACATTTTGCCCCATCATAAAAATTATTCAGCAGAAACCAGAAATGGAGAACCCCCCCCCCAAATTGCACCCTGACTGGAGCTAAAAGCATGTCTTGGTGAACTATCAAGTAAACCGAGTGTCCGTGGGCAAGTCATTTAATGTCAAGCCAACACAGGTGGATTCTCTGAAAATATTAATGAAATGGCCAAAGCGAAAGGAACGGGCTGCCGACAACACAGCAAATCCTACAGTTGAATCACTGCTGAGGATCACCAGAAAGCCTATAAGGCCAGCAAACATTCTGACTTGTAAAACCAACACCTAAAAGAAATGCCGCCAGTGCCAGGGTATTGTGTGTGCAGGATCAGCTTACTGGCACACCAAAATGGAACAGAGCTATCCTTGGCATTCAGCTTCCATATCTGCCACCACCTCCTTTTCTGACCGCTATATTAAATACTGCTTGCAAAAAGTCCTCAGAGCTCACAGCTGAAATTCAAATCTGGGGCTTAAGGGCACATGAATTACTATATGCAGAATATATATGGACAGCCCAACAAAGCAGGTGTGACACAGCTTTTACCCTTTCAAAAACCTGAAAATATAGTGTAAAGTGGGGACTGATTTAAAGTTGCCTAAACGCCAATTTGACATACTGTAAAAAGTGCTTCTATGGTCAGGAGCCAGCCACTAAATACACTTGAATATTTTGCAGTTCACTCAAGTGTCAGATGTCAAACCAAAAAACTAAACTCTAAATCTGCAAGAGACACTATGATAGCACCATAACAGAATCAGTGAATGTATGTGTAAAAGGACACTTTTGTCCAGACAATGTGTCTGCACTGCAACTGTCACTAGGTTTTAGACTTAAGTCTGGATTTACACTTGTGCTTACTGCAATTTGGTCCCTTATCCTTTCCTCCTGCACCTTGCTCTCCCCTCAGGCTAGTTACAACACACAGTCTGCAAATGCTTCCCATCTGGAAGGTACTGGTAATGTGGTCCAAATGTGGATTAGAGGCCCATTCTGAATGTATGTGTGTGGATCACTTAGCAAAAAAGCATAATTTAAAAAAAAAAATATTCTGAGGGCATTGTAGACGAGAGAAAGGGAATGGTAGCCGGCCATATTTGAATCGAGGGTTGCTCCATTTAATGGTCTGCACTTTATAGCCCTAGGCCACTAGTGCTCACTGTCTTGACTTATTCCAGTACAGTGCTTTTATTAAGTACTTCCCACTATCCTTACCATAAAGGGTAACGTATATGAATGACACAAAACTATTATGGTTAAACAAAACGTTCAATGCAGTCAAGTGCTGTTCAACAATAGCAGTGCTTTCATCTAAACCCAAGCTAATTTAAGTCAAAAGAAAAGATGCGTTTCCATCTAATGTTTTGGAACAAATACACTATGCCACAGCGTAGTTTCATCACAGGGGGTGGTATAGGCTAGATTATAGACACGAGCAGAGTTTCCGAAATAGAAACAAAACCAGTCGTTTTACAACCATCAGAACCTCAAAAAGAACACATAAAACCAGCCTTAGTCATCTATGAGAGAAAAGTGGAGGGAGGGCTTCAGGAATTCCCTAACCCTTGTTCTCCTCCTCTTGGAGCAGAAACAGCTGATCAGTCATGCGAGTTAAATTTTTGCTATGCCGTAACTTTTTCGGAAATGGTGTTTCGATCTCGCAAGTGCATTAAACACATTAAAAACAATGTCACATAAGGGTCTTTTTTTTTTTAAACGAAATTGACATTAGAAACTTTTAACAATTTTGCTGTTTCCATTAACATTTACAAATGTGATACTTAAACACGCACATAAAATTACATTAATGGAAAGACAGCTAATAACCCAATCCAAGCTTAAATAGTATTTAGAAATAATACACTCCTCCAGCCCACTGGCACTTCTTCTGCCACTAATGCACTGAAACCATTTGAGGTTTTAAGGAGACAGCATTTTCATGTAAAAAAAGAAAAAGAGCAGGCAATCCATGCAGCTTATCAAACTACTCCTCTTTAGATAGATATAACGCCATCTCCTTATTGTGCCTACAGCCCATGGCATGGTCCTGGATCAGTCTGTTGCCAATTAATTGAAAACCATACAATTGTCTGATAATAAGATTCAGTGGAAGTACACAAAATATATGATAAAACAATTTCCCACAACTTGCATCTAGGCAAATAACCATTATGCAATTTGCATTCAGCATGTGTGAGAAGGTGACATTTTAGGAGCAGCTTCTCTCCAGTGGGGCACTTTCCCCCCACTTGACCAGGATACAAAGTTTTCAATACTATGGATTCAAGCTTGGGTTCAATAGGCCTACTGTGGAATAAGGATGTTGGAACTAACTTATAATTATAGGTACAAACTGCATTGAATGGACAACAATCTGAGGCGGTGCGGTACATTCTACAAAAAGGAAACAAATGCAAGATGGAACCCTTGCTTTTTGTGTCCATAGCAGTCAAGGATATGGTGCCAGTGCAACATGAAAGTCTTACTAATGCAGTCAAAGTGGTGAGTTACATTAAAACTGAGCCCAGAGAACAGCATTCGCAAGGACCTTGACATTCTTTGGCACCACAGGCTACATGAGGCATTAGCAGCTGGAATCAGAAAAATCAAGAGGGTATCTTGCAAAGTTATTTTTTTTAGTACAACATGCCCTCTTGTTTTCACACACTGGGAAACACAAGGAGGGAATTTTGTACTAAAAGCAAACACAGTGGCATGTGACACAGATTAAAACACTATGAAGGCCCAAATATCTGCAATGTTTGGATGTGTCATTGTGGGGTTACACTGCCCTATTTCCAAGCAACACACGCTCCCACTGAAAATTTATTAAGTTTTTGGCGCACGTTTGCTTCCGTACTTTGACTATTTCCACTTTACGTATGACCCATCCAGTGTGTGCTACGTGCGTAATAGAATAGTGTGACACATCACAACTGTAGCATATCCCACAGCAAACGAACAAGTGCTTCTGTTGTGATGATGCTGTTTGAGCGAGTTAAATGGGGCAACATTTTGCACGAGATTGCAATAACACTGAAAATTTAGATGAAAGTAGCGGACACACTGGTTGCCAATTTGAATACTCCACTTGATCAATCTATTACGCTATTATACATAAATATTTGTGGCATTTTCTTCACAATGCCTTTACACAGGGCCCAATCACGCTTGACCGAAAAAGGAAAATTTATTCGAGCAAAAATCTATAAAACATGCAATCTTTACTTCTCTTGGCCATATTGTGTAGTTGAAGGTGCAGCTGAAAATGAGCAGACAGGGGCATCAGCACATGACACAGTAGCTGAATGGGCATGGTGATTACTGGTTGCCACTGTGGCAGTGCTACCTGCTTCCAGTTAAAAGTGGCTCTAGCATCATACAATTAACTCGTCTCCCTCCCACTTATTGAGTGACATCTACAGCTGCGCCTTTCGTGGGTTGACACCGACAGCACTGGACTGCTCGGACTTGACAGGAGTGGCACAGGGAGCTGCGAAAACAGTGCCTGTGACACCCTGCAGGGGTGTGCAACATACTCCACAACAAACAAAAAACAAAAGTCATGAAGATTGCTTCTTTCTGATTTGACAATTTACAGGATTTCTTATGTGTAAACTATGTTTACCTGGTGCACCACAAACGCAGCCACAAGGACAAACACTAATATGATCCTGCAGAAAATATGGTCCCTCATTAAGACGATCTCCTGGGTAGACACAGAAGAGTATCTATACTAGGATTGAAGGACGTCAGGATTGAAGCACGTTTTTTTAAAACCAGCTGCTAGCCTACTCCACCTCCACTGTTAGAATGCTACCGAGTAAAAAAGACCAGCTTGTGGACGGGCTGCAGACAGGCCTGAATGAAACTGAAGCAAAGCCAATGATACAGTAGAAAAGAGATTCATCCTAATTATATGGTAATGTGAAGAACACCACAAATACACAGATTAGAAATAAGGATATTGACAAACAAAATATCTGTAGTAGTGTCACGTTCACAAAATCAGGGCTGGTTAGTCAGTGTTGGGTGTGGGGTCACAAATTTCTTATTTGCCACCAGCACCACTTGAACCAGCAATTATCTGATACTATAGCCATGAAGTACACAACTTTGTGTTTCGTTTATCAAACTGTAGTGAATAACAAAGCCTTTTAAACTGGCCGTGTGCTCTTGCATGCAATAGGCTAGCGGTGCAGGTGTCTTGTTTTGCAAAGAGCAAAAATGCAAAATACAACTTCCTAGTTGGCTACAATGAAAATTAACCACCAACAACACAGCTAATGTAACACAGCCCAACATCTGCCAAAGCCAGGCAAATCAGTACACACAGATTACCCAATTCATTAGTCTCTTTCTTTAGATGTTTTTAAATCATCATTCAAGGAAGGCAAACATGACATTGATTCTTCTTAGCAAATGGGTATCAATCTTCTACTACTACTACACTTGCCAGTACAATTCTGTAAATTTGGCAGACGTGTCATACAGGATAGCAAATTGCATTAGACTGTACTAGTGTACCTAATAAAGTGGCCAGGCAGTATATGTGGTTTAACAGCGCTTGCACTTGCCAAGAGTCCACGGGATGTTTTGTGAAAAGGACACTGCACACATTTTATTAGGGATTGCAGTTGTAGACACTTATTTATCCCAATATATACACAGAAAAAAAAGGTTTAGCCTATCTTATGTCACCTTTTCACAGACAGAAAAAATGACTGAAATGAAAAAATTCAGTGTATGACTGAAGCTAGAGGATTAGAGACTATTCAAAAAACGGGCTTTGGGTCTCTTGCAGTCTCTTGCAGCATGTTGTTCTCTATCTGTAGTGTAACCTGGAATACAGACTCTTGGTAACAGGTGGCTATACTAATATACCAAAGTCACAGAAATTCACCAGAGGACTATGGAGTAGTGAAGTGTCAACAGAGATGCATCATCCAGGAAAATTGAACTGTTCATTTAATATTTATTTGGGAGCAGATCATTGTATTTACTTTCTTAGACAGTGACAACTTGTTTCAGAGCTTACTATGCATTTTATAAATCATTTGAAGCTGTTAAACCACAAATCTGCAGAGCTGCCACAAGCCAAGTCTGAAATGAAAGATTACCGGCTGCTGTAAATAACAACCTTTCCAAAACTTTGTTTGTAAAGTCGTGTTTTGTTCTCAGCTGTCATTTGGAAGGAAGCAAGCATTTTAAATAATCCCACGTTTTAGTTTAGGTAATAATGGGAAACGGCGATGTGGGATCACATGGAAGCTGTGTGTTGCTCTTGTCTTGATTGTGTTATTATAAGATGCTGTACTTTATGCCAGCATGGTGGGAGGAGAGCAGAACAAAAGGGCACGGTAGGATGCAATCAAATCAACGTAAACATCCACCGCAGCGTTGCGGTTTGACACTCTTATGTGTTTTACATAATTTTACACCGAGGTTTGTTGACGTTCTGGGTGAAGCTAACGTTAGCTAGCTAGCTATCCCAGGGATTAGCATAATGCTAGCAAGCACGGATACACGACAGCTAATGGCTTCTCTGCAGCTGGTCTTTAGCAGGACCCCTTACCTGATCCGTGCTCCGTGTTGTTCTTGCGTGCTTCGCCGGCAGATTTCCTTCGTGGCTTGTCGGCTACATTGTGTTGTGTTGTAATAATCACGTAATAGAGGTTAACGTTACTGGTTCAAAGGCATTAACGTTAGCTGTCTGTCCAATATGCGGAGAAGGCAATTGTCCTCCTTGCCGATGGCTTCCGTATTTCCTGATAAGTACAGCCTGGAGACCTTTTTTCCTTTATGGACTGTGAGTAGATCTGGGTCGTTCACTCGTCAAACCCCATGTGTTATTCTCACACGACCTGGGCTACACTGCTTGATGTGCTCTGAACACCAGCGCCGGATCCAGATCGGCATCCATTATCTTTACTTGCGCATTTTCAGACAATGTGCCTGAAATTGTTCGTACGTTATACAACTGTCTGATGATAACCAATAACAAGGTGCGGGGAATCTGAGAGAGCCCGCCCCTCCACGTTCTATGGCTGGTACGACCAGAGCCTGGCGGGGCGGTAGCACGGCGTCTCTTTCCGGTCGACTGCACCAGGGTTGCTCCTTACTGCTGCAGCTGTTCCTGCACTGACTACGTGCTGTGGCAGACAGGCAGTACCATGTGCCGACAGTAACGGGGCAGATCATTGAAGTCCTCGATGAACATTAAGTGCTTCCATGTGCAGTTTCAGTACCACTCCGCTGATGTTGCATGGATGTGAGTTACTGGGGAACATGTCTACTTGTCTGCTGAACTAGACGTGGTTGCCCTCGAAAGGGTTAATAAGTTGCACACAACCATTTTGTGAGCAAGACTCTACAAAATGGCGCCACCTCTTCTTGTGCTGGTCTAGACTAAACCTCTTGGGCTGAGGGAGGCACAACAACCAGTTCCCATGGAAAGAAAAAAACACATTATTCTAGAGAAGGAAACAAACTCAATACCCATATTTTGACATAAGGCGTAAACAGGATCTTCTCAATATGCCTGATATTCAGTGACCAGACAATTACTTTACTTGTAGTTGGTGCATTTATGCATCCATGGGACTTTCTTTGCTTTTACCTCAGAATGTGTTGATCACCAAGTAACTGATCCTAGCTAACTGAATTTATTTAATGGTGTACAACAAAATTGTTCAAATAAGGAATAGCTTTCTGGCCAAGTCAGGCTGCATAAACCAGCCACCCTGCGCAGCAACAGAGGTCCACTGGTTTCAAAGAATCGGTTAGATAACTGCCTCTCTTGTGGGACTCAATTAACCTATTGCAGCAATGAAAAAACAGACCGGGATCATTTGACACATTGAGTCTGTATCCTAAATATCAGGGTTTAGCTACTCCCTAAATATTTATTTTCTTGTATGCAGTTACTGCATACTGTCAAAACCACGCAATTAAGTTGAGATCCATTCTACAAGCTATACACTGAACTTGCATATTACCGCAAGAAATGGTAGAAACGCCACACTTTCCCCACACCAAAGCTCTATTCTGCTGTCAGTATGCTTGTGGCTCAGATGTTGGAGGTTTAAATCCCCAGACTGGACGTAAAATGTTGAGTTGGGATATGACCCTGCACCCACTACCACCACCCACACACACACTTTTATATATATTTCTAATGATCCTTCCCTCTACAATGCAGTGCTGCCAGTGCACTACCTCAGACAATAAACAATACAAAAACAAAATTTGCCCTTAACTTTGGCCACACCGGTCACTTCCCAGATGTCACCAACAGTACCTGAAAGAAGTGGTCTCTGCAAGGTCAAATGTTAAAAGCCAGGGTTTGTTTGAAACAAACTTGTTTGCAGGACACGTCATTCGACCACATCCAAGGGCAAAAGTACTTACATCTATTCTGAACAGCCTCACTTCAGTCATATAGAGGTGCAAGATGCTACAATTGTTTAAATGGAGATAACTGCATGCACTGTCGGACTCTTCTGAAATGCTTTCAGTGATGCTCTTGTTTGTACACACAAAAGGAGATGGAAGTGGTTGTGTGGAAAAGGAAAAAAGAGGTCTTGGGAGAGATGTTTGAATCCTACATTTCTCACCTCTTCATTCCTGACTCATTGCTGCATAAAGTGGGCATGGTCGGACTGCTGTTTCAGAAAGTTCCAAAAATTCGAAGACAGACCCCACAAATCCAACAGGGGAGCCCTCCCCTACATATTGTGTATGTAGGGGAGGGCTCAGATGTTCCGTGACAATCTTAAGCCTCAAGCCCAGAACGTCAAAAATCAGGTTTCCCTAATATTATCCGCTGCAACAATGCATGAGAGATAGTGTTATAGATGTAATGTGATCAGCTGTTCATCAGTGATTAGCTGCTAAAACAATCTTAGTGTAGTTTGGTTAAGAGCAAGCCCCTGGGAACAGCCTAAAGGCTTGTGCAGACTACATGACTTTCAGCATTGGCCGATGGCCATGCTGTTCACACTACGCAACTTTCCGTCTTGTGATGGGATCTTGAAGTCATTGTAGTGTTCACACTGCGTGACTGATTGGTGACAGGGGGTCACACACTACGTGAGCTGACAGCGGCTGTGTCACCTGACGCTGGTCTCCAAGCCGCGTTTGGTCAAGAAAACACACGTGAAATGTGAAATGACACAAACCTACACACGAAGCAGCTTGTTGTTTGTTATTATAAAGATAATTTTAAAGGCAAAAAATATGGGTGAAAGAATGGATTAGCATACGCAGGTAGTGGGAATTGTCTGAGCAAACAGAGAGCTAAGAGTGAGTAAAAAGTGTTTTGCAGTGAAAAAGTAGCTGGGTGCTCTGCCAGCTGCCTGCTGTCATTGGCTGGATGTGGATGTCGAGTTGGCCGACTCCTCCAGATATTTGGCACACTAGATGCTGTTGAGTAGTTCACACATAACGACTGGTGACTTCCAATCGATCGCTGATTTAACCCTGATCACCGCCTGATGGTCGCTGAGCTCACCGACTGGCAAATTGTGCTTAAAATCGTGTAGCAGACTTAAAAGTCTGCGGATCTCTTTTCAAGGAACTAAAAGGTTCCTTTAGCCCATTGTTGTGTGCATTTCTACCGTGGTCTAAAGACCTGCGAAGTTAAGGCAAATTAACTAGCTGACGTATAGATACACTATACAAAGTGATGCACTGGCATCATTATTTGGTAACCACTATCCATGAGCAAAATTTATAAATGAACATCAGATTTGATTGGAATACAGTAAAAAACAATAGGCTGTGCTTGACCTATACAGCGTTTTTGTGTGGGATTATAAATTAGCTGCCTCAGCCAGAGGAAGTTTCAAAGTTGAATGCTGTCAGCAAGGACACTAGTGCACATACTCTAAGGCCAGACGCTCCAGCAATGCACCCAGTGAGAAGCTTTCATAGCAATGAATGTAGCACCATCTTACCTTACCAAAAGGTTACCTTTTTTAGCCTATCATGGTACTGTAAGTAGATTATGTAATTAAGACCTAAACTGAGTGCCCAGTCCAATTTTCCTGATTGATTTTTCAGCCCAATACGTTCTTCACAGTGGATATTGAGCTCAATAAATGTATCCTACAATAACAGAGCCATGTACTACACAGGGTAAGAAATCCCATGAATGACCCGCAGACGATTCCTAAGTCAGCCATGGCTCTTTTCCTTTATGTTTGATTGCCTTTGTAGTATTATCTTCTTTAATGCTTACACACAATCTAGCTATAACCAAACATAGATTGGACCTTCTGGTTGTGCACACATGACCACAGCTGACATTTGCACCTACAGCACAACTGCAGGTTCAATTCCCAGCAGATACCCTGCCAGTTTGGTGACCCAGAGGTAGTTGCTCTAGAAAATGACTTAATTGTTCCCCTCTGCAGGCACATCAGCTATTTTCTCAAGCTTGCCACTGATGCTCAGGTACCTGATTTGCATGTTGCAGTTTACATTTGTGATCTGACTAAATCTTGCTTGCTTGGTAAGTAACTGCATATATAGGTGTCACTCTCTAGGTCAAAATAAAAATCGACCGGTCCTCACTTTTCTATCTACTTGGCCAGCTCCTCAGTTTCACAAGAGTTATGTAAACCACACTGTGGATATGTTTAGTTCAGTTAGCTTTATGATCAATAGGTCCTTTCCTAATTACAGCAGTAACTAAATTGCAACAGAAATGTGCAGGTGCAGAAGGCATGCTCTAGGCCATCACAACAGCAACTCACATTGGAAACACATGTTCAGTGGTGGGAAGATGGTGAGGCAACATGTTGTGGTTGCAGCACTGAAATCTTTTCGAATGAATCAGGCTGAACTTTCATCATCTAATGGCGTTTTTCCTTTGCTGGTACTATTTCAACTCGCCTCGCCTTGCTTTTGGCCCACCGTCCTCCATTTTGTATCAGTGCAGCTGGTCGTTATCGTTAGCAACGCTGCACGAAACTGCCGTGAAGTAATTTTCAATGTGCCACATACCCGCGGCCAGATGTCTCTTGTTTTAAGTTACAACATTTCAACATTACTTAGAATGTAAAGAGAGAATGGCAGTAAGAAAATCTTGCAGATGTAGGCTTTTCCTCTGCTGTTGCTGGATTTGTCTGCTGCGTTGGCTACAGTGGTTAGTGACTGTGTGACCAGAGGGGGGTCTGTGAGCTGACTGGCTGGCCGCCTCGCTAGCTTCCCCTGCCGGCACTTGTGAAGCTTCTCAACTCCATCCATCGTCAACCGCTTATCCTGCATACAGGGTCGCGGGGTGAAGTAGGATTCAAAAAATGTAAAACATAAAACACTTGACTCCGTCTGGCAACCGTAATTATGATGCAGTGAACGGTGACGATTCTGTGTGACCAATGAGTAGTCTGCAGTGTTTTCACGTCACCTTTTGGTATCGTCTCAGCAAGTCTCAGCTAACTTGGAACCACGGCCCAGTAATACAAAAAAAAGTACCAAGTACAACTTTTCCCCAATGAAAAACCTAAAAAGGCAAATCGAGTCAAGGCCAGTCAAGCTGGCACCATGCAGTGGAAAAGGACCATAACATTTTGAGAGAGGTACAGAGGGGTCTTGGAGAGTTTTTACCATCCAGTAGTAACAAGTGCATTGGAGGAGGGACATGCTCTACACCTACTGTAGTTATCAACCTACTACTGTTACTGTTACACTTGAATTGATTCATGTATCCTAGTAAATAAGTTGGGATGCCAGAATATAGTGGTCACTGGTTTAGTCAAGCAGGGACTTTGTGCAGAGGGCAAGTCGCTGAAGGCTGGGAGACATCAAAGTATTGAAATGTACCAATGTCATTCACAATCTCTTAGAAATGGCAAAACTGGCCCCGTAGACCATGCTTGAGCTAGCAGATGACAAGGCCCAGTAATATAAAAAGCAACCTAGCATCAATGACAGCACACAGAAGATCATGAACAGAGATGCAGGCACCCCCTCTGTGAGTCATACTAATCAATCTGTCACTAGAAGGCCATAGAAAGGTTGGGTCTGTTTATTTGGTTTGTTAAAAATAGGTTGTACTGGCCTTTGGAGTATAAAATTTCCCATGAGAAGTAAATGTACTCTTTTTTTTGTCCTAGTGGGAATGATGTGTATATCAGGGAAGGTGTTAATGTAATTTTTTCAACCGGTAAGAAAAGACAATGGTCAAGACATAAATTACATGTATGTAGCTGACATATGATTGCATGGGAGACCAAGCTGTTGCAAGCTATGTTACTTCACCTGTAGGGGCAAGACTGCTTGTGCTGGGCTGCATCAGAAGGATTGCAGACTTGGTGCAGGATTTCACAGATAAAGATCGTAAATCAATGTTTGCATAACACCGGTAAATTTCAATACCAGACATGCATTCTCTCAGGGAAAGGACCTTAAAGTGATATTCTCCAAAATTGTAATTTAAATAAATGTGTCTAGTCACTATCATTAAATATGGTAACACAATGGTGAGTGGGCCTATGGCCCACTGTGAAAAGTTTTGCAATATTTATATATTATTACGAACTGGGTGCTAGTGGCGACAGTACAGTTCCTGCTAAACTGAACATTTGCTCCTGCTGCAGCTTAACATTAAAAGCATTTAACTGGTCAAATGCTAGTTTGCTTTAATGAAGTATTCACAACAAATGCAATGTGTTGGTGAGGACTTACCCCAATCCATAAAAAACTCTGTCATTTGCCATTTTTGAAAGTGGATTAAATGAGAATTGTCAGTCCACTAGAGAAGGTACTGGTGGCTGTGGATTCACTACTTGTCTTTTTCCTCAATAGCAGTTGGTTAAACAGTCTGTCTCTACGTTCCTGCCATGAAGTTTAGCATAGGCACTGTTGCCAGAGGATGTTTATCAATGATTCTAGTGACCACCTGACCCCTTCATCTCGTACCACCGATGTACAAATTTACCTGTGATGATTAACACATTTCTGGTGGCCCAAACTGGGGATAAGCCATGTTCTAGGGCTCTTTAGTGCAGGAGTCTCCCTCTGAGATGTTAAAAGCTCTCTGACTTTAAGTGATAACTTATTTAAAGAAACCACTTAAGTATTAGAAAAACCTATACTGTGAACTGAGAGCAAGGCTGACTCATGGTTCAGATTAATTCAAATGCGTTGAACTCTACAACAGGGGCGTTCTCACACTAGGCCCGGTCCCCCTGCCTTTCCCACTGCCCTGTTGGTCTATGCTTGGACAAGGTAAGGATCCCCTAGTGAGAGTACGCCCTAATGGAGATATCACACTCAGAACAATTGATCATGAATCCAGAATACCCTATTGAAAATCTAAGTTACTGCATCAGTCTGTTTTTAAGGAGACACTTTAGAGTATGAAGGCGGAAGGGGCTTTCAAGAGGGAGCTGTCTGCTTGTATGGATCTACAGTATCTCACAAAAGTGAGTACACCCCTCACATTTTTGTAAATATTTATATATCTTTTCATGTGACAACACTGAAGAAATGACACTTTGATACAATGTAAAGTAGTGCATGTACAGCTTTGTATAACACTGTAAGTTTGCTGTCCCCTCAAAATAACACATCATACAGCCATTAATGTCTAAACCGCTGGCAACAAAAGTGAGTACACTCCTAAGTGAAAATGTCCAAATTAGGCCCAATTAGCCATTTTCTCTCCCCAGTGTGAATGGGGAGCAGGTGTTTTAATTTGGTGTTATCGCTCTCACACTGGTCACTCGAAGTTCAACATGGCAAAGAACTTTGAGGATCTGGAAAAAAATTATTAGTGGCTATATGAAGATGGCCTAGGCTTTAAGAAGATTGCCAAGACCCTGAAACTGAGCTGCAGCATGGTGACCAAGACCATACAGCAGTTCAACAGGACAGGTTCCATTCAGAACAGACCTTGCCGTGGTTAACCAAAGAAGTTGAGTGCACATGCTTGTGCCATATCCAGAGTTTGTCTTTGTGAGATACTGTATGCAACTCAAGCACTGCCAGCCTTTTCTCCAGTTCTTATGGATTACCATCTTGAATTTCATTGGATACACTGTATGACAAGCCCACTAAAAAAAAACGATCATTCATATGACAGTGTCAGTTTAAGGGTATGGTATTTCACAGACTCTCACAATAACAGTGTGAATTGCTGTGTCCTTTTGACACTACCACTAGAGTTACCAAAGACAGACATTTCCAACAGTGGCCACTTGAAACAGACTAGCCAATACATTAGCCTACATTTTTGATCCATAATCCCTATTACATACAGTGATTCATCTCTGAGCACTTGCTATTAACTTGCTGTACTACAATTCCATAAAAACATAAAGAAAACAAAACTACAAGGGACAAGAATATATAGTTAATGGAGTTTCTTTTTCTTTTTTAACGGCCAAGTGGAAGGAAAAGGGAGTTAAAGCAAAAGTGATAGCACATCAAGTAATTTTGCTGTACAATTTTAATGGCACAATTAAAAATCTATTCAGTGACAATGCTATCCTTTCAAACAGAATATATAACACATTAAAAGAAAATTTCAAAATCACATATTTGCAAGTAAAACAATGAAAAATGCAGCAATATGATTGACAACAGCATGGTTAGCCACTAAGAATACATTGAAAAGCAACACATTTATCCTAGCTAGTCAACAATTGTTGGGACACCAAGTTAACGACAACGGTAGTCTGTGGGAGAATACTAGGTTCCAACTTGCATTTTACCAATGTCAAACATACATTGTAGTTGTCCATTTTTTTAAAAATTCAAAAGACATTTGGTATGCACCCCACCCAAACCGTATTTCCTGGTTCAAATTGGTTTCTGAGATTCACCAACATACATAATTTTTCTCCTCATGCCAAAGAAAAAAAATGTGTATAAAAGTAGTTATGCAAAATAACCCTTACAAACTTCACATCAATTAATAATCCATACAGTAATTCAAATATTTGCATTCAAAAGAGTCAAAAACACTCAACTCCTGAGAGCTCCATTATTAGAAATTTCAATAACTAATGGGTTTGACAACATAGTTACCCGTTGTTTTCTGAGCCATGAGAAGTCTGGTGCTGAAGAAATGTCTCCAAGCATGAAAATGTCTCTGTGCACTCAGTGCATTCATAAAGAACCTCTGAAGAATGTCCTTTATCATTTGGAGTATGGTCCATATAGTCATCCTCTAGGTCCTCTACATTACCCTTTTCTAGCACAGTGTCCCCAATGGAATCAGTGCTGTGACATGTTTGTCCAACATCACATGCATCTCCTGCGCTTGGGTGGTTTTGAAGGTGAAGCTCGAGGGATGAAGAATTCCTGAATTGAGCTGGACACCTGGGACACTTGCTAGGTTCTTTTTTGTGATAGCGCAAGTGCCGTTGGTACACACACAACAACCCAAATCTCTTTCCACATTCCTGACACTTGTAGTTAACTCGGCCTGCTTTTCCAGATTGTTTCCCCTTTGGATTCTGCTCTGGTGATTCTGTTTGTTCATTGTCAGAAGAGATCTTGGCTTTCTCATCAGGAGAGCTTATGTTTTTCTCACCATTAAGAGAGCTGGGGGCAGACCCATTTTGTGGATTTGTGTATAGGTGTTTCAAACCTGGTTTCTTTTCTAATTCTGCCTTGTGGTACATGGCTATATGCCTTCTCAAATCACAACGCTGTGGAAAATGCCTACCACAAAACACACATGTGTGCATAGTACCCTTATGGTATCTCATGTGCCGAGATAAGCTACTAGAATGATTAAAGACACGATGACAGTGCTTGCAAGGATGCAGCTTGCCATTTGGATTAGCCCCTCTTCTACGTCTGCCTTTAGGTGGTATTCTTCGCTTAAAAGTTCTTTGCGATTCTTGATTCATCTGATCTATTTCCTCTTGAGTTTGATGTGTGAGATGATGCTCCTTCAGAGCAGTTAACTTTTGGAAGCGATCCCCACATAAACCACATCTGTATGGTGTAAAGGAGTATTCCGTATCAATCTCACCGCTAGTATCCCTAAAGATTTTACTATCCCCATTCATAACATCAATAGATGTCCCATTGCTGTAGCAGTTTTCAAGCTGTGTGTCTATGTTCTTTGAATTTACATCGATTTCAGATGCAAAAGTAGCATCAGCCTCTTTTCCTTTACAGTGGTACAGTGAATGTGCCTGAAAATCTGACATCCAAAAAAAATTCATCTTGCACTTCCTACAAGGATATGTTTTCTCAAACTTTTTTTCCTGCTTATTCTCAGATTTACCCAATGCTGTTGCCTTGGGGGGAGAAGTGATTTTCTTTTTGATGCGCATTCAGTGAATCCACTTTAAGAAATCGCTTACCACAATGTCCACAGCAGTGAAACCTTTCATTGGTGTGGTCTTGGAGGTGTTTCTTAAGGTCATGTCTACCTTCAAAGATCTTACAGCACAAAGTACATTTGTAACCTCGCTCTGTATTTCGATACTGCTGGTGGCGATGTAAACTCTGCAGGCTGTTAAATGATCTGCTACATATTTCACAACGGTAATGGCCCTGACGGGACTTGTCTGTGTTCAAGTCCGACGGCCTTGGCCTGAACACATCTCTATAAGGAGAAGGTTGTGGCCTTAAAGTTGGAGACACTGCTTTGATAGGGGATGGGAAATGTGATGGCAGGACTCCTGGAGATACTGGTTTTACAGACGAATGTGACTGTACCAAGCCATCCACAACTGTCAGTGTACCATTTTCTTGTAGCACATATTCTCGAGGGACTTCAAATCCATTGGATGAGCCATCAAAGGAAAATGACTCCAAGGGTCCATGAATGGCCATGTGGGCCAACACATTGGAGTACTGGCTGAACCCATCACCACACTCAGTGCAGATGAAAGTACTTGATTCTCCACCCAACTGTGTTGAGCCAACAGTATTCACCGATTTCTGCTTTTCCATGTTGAAATTATTTTGTCCATGTGCTGATGGCATCACTTTTTGATCTGCATGCATTAGCAAAACTCTATCCAGACAACCAAAAAAAAGGTTTCCATGTGGGAATCAGTATGTCCTTATGAGCTGAACGTTTACTCTGCTCAGGTTTTCCATGTTGTATCAGGACCTGGGGGATAAAACAAAAGAATTATCAAACCACTGAAGCCCAAATTTGTTTAACAAAAGATTCAGATTGACTGCCAATACAGGTTTAACATGCCTGTCTGAGTTGAGAAGGGGTTTTAGCTTCACTGTGTTCACTGTGTGCACTTGATGAAGCTGTTTGACAGTTGTCTGTTGTACCCCAAGCATAATTACTAGTGCCGTTGTGTTTTTTCCAACAGCTTGATTGTGGCAATTTGCCTCTCATTACCTCCCAAAATTCTGATCTGTGCTTTCCCACTCAGGTAGATACACTACTCAAAAATAACAGATAATTGATGTTTCTTATTACCAAATTAGTATGTCCAAAATTTCAATTTGAAATAACAATTCACCACACTTGAGAAACACTCACTCACAAACATGCACCAAAAACAGTTTAAAAACATGCTTGGCACAAAGTCATTTGTAAGCAAATTTACATGTATTTATGAAAAATGTTCACTAATAAAACTTGTGTGCTCCCCCTCAAGTATTCACGCAATTCCGGCCATTGTATGATGATTCATACAATGTCATTTTGATTTGGGTTTAGGTCAGGAGACCTGGCCGGCAAGTCTATCACACCTTCCTTCTTTCTCAAGGAACATCATGGAGACCCAAGCTGTGATGGCCATTATCTTGCATTAAGATGAAGTCATCATCAGTGCCTGCAAACAGTCTGACAAGCTCCAGGATTTCACTGCGGTATCTTAGAGCTGTTCTACCATCTCTGCCGAACACGTACCGGTCTGTACATTCTGGCTTTCATAAAGTTATAGTTCCTAACAGTCTGGTTGGATAAGTCAACGCCAGTAGCACAGTGGAAGACAATTTCCAAGAACAGAGCTGTACTTGATGAGACATGCTGATGAGTGGCAGTCTCTAGGTGTTTGTCATACGTAAACGAACTTGACTCCTGTAGTGCCCTGTCTGCTGGATTGTAAAGCCAGATAGCGGCATAGTTTGCTGACCAAATCAGATACAGATCGGATCTTTTTAAATGCGACCTGAGTCTGGACACTCAGGTCAGAATTGTTGCGACTATGAAGTCACTCTAGAGCAGCTGTTCTCAGAGTTCTGCTGTAGACAGAGCTGCAGTGAACGAAAAAGCTTCACAAAAGCCATATTATACATGTGGCTCTCTTCTTCCACATGTACCTCGCTATCATCTGCTCACAAATTCCCTTTCTTACACCTGAAATCCACCAGACTGCAAACTCTCATCTGAGTTATGTGCATGCTACTTGTCCAGGAAGTGAGCTGTGGGGCAGTTGCATTGTACAGCGTCAGAAACCATAATGAAAAGAACATAAAGTCGTGAACACCTGTCATAATTCGGGGGAAATGTGAGGACAAAAAAATGTGAAAAAAAAAGAAAATAGATATGGGAAAAAAATCGTAATTGACCATTGAGGTCTGCAGTCTGAATGTAGCCAAAGCAACAAATTCTATTCCTTTCACTCACAGGCCACTTTATTTAGGTACAGTTGTTCAAGTCCTCGTTAACACAATAGATTATCAGCTAATCACATGGCATAGCAACTCAACGCATTTAGGCATGGTCAAAACAACTTGCTGAAGTTCAAACAGCATCAGAATGGGAAGAAAGGGCATTTAAGTTACTTTAAACGTAGCACGGTTGTTAGTGCCAGATGGGTTGGTCTTTCAGAAACTGCTGATCCACTGGGATTTTCACGCGCAGCCATTCCTAGGATTTACAGAAAATGGTCCAAAAAAAAAAGAGAATATATCCAGTAAGCGGCAGTTGTGTGGATGAAAATGCCTTGCTGATGTCAGAGGAGAATGGTCAGACTGCTTTGAGATGACAGAAAGGCAACAGTAACTCAAATAACCACTCATTACAACCAAGGTATGCAGAATACTATCTCTGAATGAACATGTCGAACCACACCAGGTGCCACTCCTGTCAGCTAAGAACAGGAAACTGAGGCTACAATTTGCACAGGCTCACCAAAATTGGACAGTATAAGACCCTGGTCTTATGGGTCTTAATTTCAGATGCAACATTCAGATGGTAGGGTCATAATTTGATGTCTAACAAAATGAAAGCATGGATTGATCATGCCTTGTATTACTGGTTGAGACTGGTGGTGGTGGTGTGATGGTGTGGGGGATATTTTGGCACACTTTGGATCCCTTAGTGCCAATGAAGCATTGTTTAAACATGATAGCCTACCTGACTATTGTTGCTGGCCATGTCCATCCCTTTATGACCACAGTGTACCCATCTTTTGATGGCTTCTTCCAGCAAATAATGCACCAAGTTCAAATCATCTCAAACTGGTTTCTGGAAAATGAGTTCACTGTACTCCTCGGCTTCCATAGTCACCGGATCTCAATCAAACAGTGCACCTTTGGGATGTAGTGGAACAGGAGATTCACATCATAGATGTGCAGCCGACAAATCTGTAGCAACTGTGTGATGCTATCATGTCAATAGGGGAGAAAGTCTCTAAGGGAATGTTTCCAACACCTTGCTGAAAGTATGTCATGAACAATTAAGACTGTTCTGAAGACAAAAGGGGGTCCAGCTATTAGCAAGGTGTACCTAATAAAGTGGCCGGTGAATGTATAGGAGTATGTTCACACAGCCATTCCTATGGGCACTGTCTTCATGCTTTCAAACGTGAACTCTTCTGTAGTTAAACCACTCCCCTAATCACACAAAACGTGCACAAAATCTAACTTTTGTAGTAGATCAGAGATTCTAAAACTATGTTCCTTTAATTTTTTGAGTAGTGTATTTTGGTAAAGCCCCATTTTAAAGCCTTGTTAGGACAAGTGTTGCCTTCTACTGTGAGCAAGTGTGCCCTTTTCCTCTTTCAACACCAGTACACCAGTGACTGTCCCTTCAACCACCTAGACCGATTCAGTTTTTGGCTGCTTAAAACAGGAAATAGGCTACTGTCTTTTATGTAAAACATGAGGGTGCCTACATCACCAGGGGTTTCCTTTTAAAAAATATTTACATTTTCCAATTATCTGCTTAGTATGGACATGGAATATTGAACTTGGAGCACGGTCTCAGCTAGGAAAATCTACAGCTTCCAAGGCATGGTTTAGTGATATGACTCCTGTTCCAGTACAGTATGACAGGGCATTATTAATTTGCTATTTAAAGGTGGTGAGGTGACTCAGAACTAATATCCAGGACCTATCCTACCTGTCATCCCAATGCACACTGTTAGGACAGGTTTAGGTATAGTTTCTAGACCCAAATGCACATTGGGCATTGCTGTGAATGTCTCTTCTGTCTCTGAAGACAAAACTGTCAGGGCGGCACAGTGGTCAAGTGAATAGTACTGTGGCCTCACAGCAAGGAGGTTGCAGGTTCATACCTCGGTCGTCCCAGCCTTTCTGTGTGGAGTTTGCATGTTCTCCCTGTCTGCGTGGGTTTCCTCCTAGTGCTCCGGTTTCCCCCCACCATCAAAAACATGTTAGTTCTTCACTCAGTGCAATTGACCGGGCACTGATAAAAAAAACCTGGAGTTGGTCCCCCGGCAGCTGCACAGCGGCTGCCAAATGCTCCCTTGAGGGATGGTTTAGAGTGCAGAGAACGAATTTCGCAATATGTACGACGTGTATGTGACAATAAGTATCTTCTTCATCTTCTAACTGGTTTGGCAATTGTCTCAGCTTAGCTAGGCTAAATGTTGTATTATGAGAGCTAAGCTATAATGATGACAGTCCACAGGAAAGAGGCCTACTGAACAGGTTGTGCAATGTGGCAAACTAGGGTTCACACTGGCCCCTTCTGTCGTTGAAAACATGATTGGGATTTTATCCCACTCCTCCAACTCATCTCTGACAGCCAACAGCCACTTGGTGCACAGATAGAAGGGATTTGAGCAGTTCAGCAGTGAACATGGACAGTGGAGAGGCAAAAAAACAAACAACTGTGGACAAAGAATTTAGAGAGTGCTTGGAACTTTACTTTTCTGTGCACTGAAATCGAATTTGAGTGGGTATTAGTAAAAGATGCTCCATGCTTTGTCTTGTAATGTTACTGGTGCTTCACATTGCCACTTTTAATATTTGCCGTGGTCTTCCGTGGAAAGGAAAAACATAGAAGTCTATCCATTCTTGATTAAAAGTCTACCTCTCTCATTTTTGAGCTTTCCATGTGACATCTGACTTGCTTATTTTGCCAACTGTCTCTCATTTTCCCTGTGTCACAAAGGCTCTGTGTGTGTATGTGTCTGTCTCACCCATTGAGTTGAGTCGCAATGCGCAGATTTGACTGGCTAAGTAGCATCGTGTGAGATAATTCTGAGCTGCTGTACTAGAGCTGTAAAGCAGGAGTGGGCAACTGGCGGCCTTAGGGACGCATGCAGACCCTGTCCTCACTCACAGCGGCCCGTGAGTCAATTTCCAAATATCATTTATATATTTATATATTAATATTTATTTTCACAGGCGTTTCAAACAAGCAAGTCAAGCAGGCCATTTTTAAACACATTTGAAATGGATTCCAATTGTAATTATTCCTTCCAATGACAGAGGGTGTGCCCTCAAAACGCAAGAGGTCCATAACCAAGCAACTGCTTACACATGGTCTTGTCTTGGTGTCACCAGGCCCCTTCTGCAATGACATGCAACAAAGAGAAAACAAAAACTGGACCAAGGGAGCCTTGCCTTCCAAGAAAGATGGGAAACAGATTATCTTTGTTTAGATTTGTTTAGATTATCTTCTGGCTAGTTTTGACCAATGGCTGGCTGGGCAAGGTTTTCTGACTTGTTAACTGGAACTGTCAACTTGGGCATGACACATCATTCCCAGCTCTGACTTTTGAGGTAAATGGAACGCAGCTTTTTGCCATGAGTACACAGGAGTCCTTTTTCGTGGCATCTTAAGCCTTCACTTTACTCTGGAGCAGACGTGCAAACAGACAGCCGCAGACACAACAAACGTGGACTACTTTCTGGAGTCAACTTGACGGACTCGTTCCACGTGCGCAGTAGACTGGTGCCCTAGTAGCGTAGTTGACACGTGGACCTATACGCGTAGTCACGAAAAACGGGAAGCTTGCGGACGTCCGCACAAAGCTAATGATTTTTTCATCACGCAGACCCTAGCGGCCCCTCGTGGTCGCGGAAAAGTCCTTGCTTTAAAGAAGCCCTTGTCAGACAGTGAAACCATGAAGCGATGTGCAGTAGGGATGGCTGGAGCTTTTGGAAATGACATGGTTAAAAACCTTTTCTCTATAAACAGTCTCGCACAGTGACAAGGAATTTTTGACATTCAAAATCATGTCGAAGGAAAGCCATAGGTGAATACTTATCCTTAGCATTGAAGGAAAGTATGTGATGGATGTTAGCCAGCTTATTTACACAAGAGCCACTAGCAATTTATTTGAAGTGCATGAGGAGTTATAGAAGTTTATCTTTGCATGACACTACCAAAGGCAAGGATATTTTCAACACCATTGAAAGTGAGCGCCTCTTATGGGGATTTACAGATGCACACTGAGATTAGATGTATGAGCCGCAGGAAGTGCTTGACGAGATTTTTTATGCGCTGCACACTGAAATCCCAGTGTTCTTGGAGGATAGCCTTCACTGTGATACAAGTGCTTATTGCAGTAAACTCAGGAATACAGATTCTGTCTGGGACATGGCTTTCCAGATTTTACCTCACATCTTAAACCACCTGAATATGCAGGGAGAGGCCAAACTGTGTTGGCTCTCTATGCACACATGATTGCATTTCAGCATAAACTAGCCCTGCTCAAAGAAGGAAAGAAGCTTTTTATCTGACCATCCAAATTTGGCACACTTTCCTGCTAGTGCAGAGATGCAAAAATATGTCCCCAAATGCAAGAAATTATTTCTCAAGTACAGAGCCTATGTAGCAACACTGCAGCAGCTGTTCAAGGACTGCTTTCAGGAGTTCTACGCTATGCAGCCATGAAATCAGTTATTTACTGATCCCATCTCTGCTGCTGTCAGTGACCAATCCCTGGAGTTGCAGCTTGAACTGTGAAAACAGTCAGACCCCTTTCATAGAAGCAAAGCGCAGTGAGTGGAGAATTTCATTTTGGAGGTTACTACCAGAGTCCTGTTTTCCCCTCCTCAGGGATTTTATACTCTTAATTGCCAGCAGTGAGAGCAAGCTTCTCAACAATGAGGCACATCAAGTCAAAACAGAGAAACAGGCTGACAGATGAAACACTGTTCCAGCTAATGCAGATTGGATTCGCAAACATTTGACATTCAGTCAATTGTATGCCAGCAGGAGAGGTCACAAGTATCTTATTAAGACAGAACCTTATACAGATCTTCCTGTAGGTGAGTGTCAAAGCCTTTTTGAGATAAATGCATGCATACAACAAACATGTCATAGAATGAGAAGAAAGAAAGTTGAAATGCACTACCACCAATCAGTCAGGAATTTTCTGAGTTAATGAAAAGAATGAAGCATTTTCTAAATGCATTTGAATATGAAAAATAGAAATGCTGGTATAATAAATGTATAAAAGGCTCTGACATTTCAAGGTGCCTGCCGCTTTAAGACTCTTCTTCTGTGATTATGGTAGGGGCGGTCGGGGAAGAGCGTAGCTAGTGTGTTGGCTATAGTGGGAACGGAAACCTTTTCTAGTTCAAAGAGCATGGTTTAGCTCACATACCTGTAATGATTAGTATTTTTATTTTCTCCTGAATGATTCAGAATCCAAGATTCTGTGTGTTGAGTTAATGACGGAAAGTAAGTGACTGTAAATTTGTTGTGTTTATGTTTCTGTATTGTAGAGTTAACATGCATTCACATGTGGCCAGCGTGATGAGAGACATTTCTAATGTTAGCACAATGTTCAAGCTGTAAAACACTGCAGGAAATAATAAGTTAACTGGTGTGAGCCTTCCGATGTCTAAGCTATGCAGTAACACCTATAACATTGAGTTCAGGAGTGTTAGTGTTCATGAGTGGTGATTCATTCAACCTAATGGTGATTCATTTGGTTTCATACAGACTAATGACAAAGATGGATATTGGAATGTTCTGATGAGTACTGCTGGAGCTCAATACAGTTAAAGGAAGAAATTACATCTCCTCGTCTTTATTCCTGTGTCCTGACCGATACACCATCCTGTTTACTAGCTGAAAACCTTGCTGAACTAGCCCTACCTAGTTGCCTCATTAACAATACATTTTGATAACAAGTATCTGTTGTGTTCTTTTCATTAACTTAGCAGCTATGGCTAATTGAGGATGGGGTTGCAGTTTGCTACTGGTTGAAGTCTCAATCAGTGAGGATAGAATTTTTGTGGCCACTTCTACCATCAAAGTTGCCAATCCCTGCTGTGAAGGCTAGAAAAGCAGCGCTGGTTAAAACAAAACACGTATTGTAGCATGCTACAATGACTTCCATCACCAGTCATACCACATACCCAGGGTTCAACATTAAACTTTTTTGCAACTGGCCCCATCAGGCCGGTGGGTTTGAAACTTACTAGCCCTCCTTTCAAAAGTTATTTATCAGTGTTATGTTATACTGTTAACATGTTTAAATCATTTATTATACATCCTGGATAAAAAAACTAAAATGTACATCAGTTAGAATTATAAAAAGGTAAAAAAAAATTTCTTTTAACCATTTAATTTAAAAAAAAAAAAAATGTACACAGAGCAGCAGATACAAGTCGCCATGGTAGTGACCTGTCAATCACAAGATATTCCCACCCAATTAAGCATATGCTGCATTATTGTCCATTTCCCCCTAAATAGAACCATAATTTACTAAATGAACATCATGTTGTGTTGAAGAATCCTTGAAACTAGCGACTGAGGCCATAAACTCATTAAAGTGTTTCCTGAGGTAATAATTTAGAGGTACCCTCATTTTATCATTTTTTTCTAATGGAACTGGACTTCTGGCCGTTCCATTAGAGAATGTAGTTGTAAGTTCAGTTTGCATGCTTTCACTTTTAGACCCAGAAGTTGCCACTTGAGTGATATTAGAGACATAACATTTGACAACCACTCGTCATGTAACTACAGCTCTGTAATGGACAACGGTGTACGCCATGAGCTGTAAACAAATGTAGGAGTTTCTAATTTATTGTTTTTAAATACTAATAGTTTTGCACTGGCCCGACTGGGCCGGTGAGTTGCTAGCTCATCTGTCCCAACGTTCCACCACTTCAATATGTTGGGGCTCAACAGCGCGGTATTATCGCATTTTTCATCAATGAAGTCATTTGGTGCCATTCACCACAACGTTAGTAGTGCATGTCTGTCACCTCACTGCACAGCGAGCCGCTAACAGCAGCTTTACAGTCAGAGCAAGCTAGCTGCTGGGTGCTAGTCAACAACATTGCCAAGAAAACATCTTTCTGTAATTTGTCTGTGTCTATTGCACACATAGCTATATCATTATCCTTCAGGGCACGTCTATCAAGTCAATTGCAGCAATGCATGCGCGCACACAAGCCGGTGCGGCACAGAATGGGCTGTCCACAACTAACCACTGCGCTGTAGTAACGTCATAACTAAATTTCCACAGAAAGCAACATGAAAAACAGCTGCAGGCATCTGACACAATACACTCGCTAGTTAGTGAGCTTCAAATGAGGCTTACCATTCAGTTTCTCTCCACTGTCCCTCAGTATAACAACATCGCTGAGCCTGCTACCCAACGCCAACCTTTAAAATAGCTAACCTTTAAAATAAACAGTAAAACATGGCAATACTTACAGCTTCTAAGTTTGAAGTCGGATCTCGTACAGCCCACGGTGATCTGTCCTTTAACTGTTACAGAGCTCATTATGGTTGTGGGAACTTTTGAAGCACTCATTTATTAATTAAACAAGCCCTGAACTGTAAAGTATGAACATTGCGGTTGTTGCGGTGCTTACCAACCTCCTTGGTAGGCTTGACCAATTTCCATTTTGCAGTTATCGCGACAGCCCTAATTTTGAGACGCTAGAAATATGACTGGATGAGGGCAACTTGGGATTGCCCATTTTTTAAATTAACATACAAACTGAATTTTTCTTAAAAAAATAAATTGTATTCAAATTCATTTTATCATTTATAGATCTTACATTATCTAAACATAACTGGAATGGCCAAGAAAATAGTCTGAAGGTCCTTTCATCCCTCAAAGACAATCAACAGTGGGTTTTTTTGTGATGGGTAGAGTAGGGATTTCTGGCACAACTTCACCAACTTTCAAGGTCCACGGAGCAGGGAAATACTCTTCGAACGTCAAAACTCCAGCAACATAAAGACCAATTTCACTGCGAAACTAAAGTGTGACGTTTTGGCCTGTCGCCTTCACCTAAGACCTTGGGCACCAAAACCTGAAGATTATATATTACCCAAGCCATTTTAATTTTAAAATGCGCTACTTTGGCTCTGACATAGCTCTCGCAGTCTATTCTCGCTCAAAGTCCCGCCCACCGCAGGATCTGATTGGTTACATGTCACGACAATGGCCCAATGATGTGATGTGCAATTTTGATGTCCAAACCCCTTTATGAAGTCAAAATAAGGAAATGTTTTATTAAAAGCACCTTTATTGAATCTATTAATGTGTTTATGAAATTATATGAACATAAAGGGTATTACAAAGTGTAAGAATTATCAGACATTATAGTCAAAAAAATGTCATACCCGATAATTGTCCGGACCTCAGGCTGAAATGCAAAAAAGCTAAACTAACTGTAAAAAAGGTAAGAAAGCCTAACATCTCTGTTTAAGTGTTAACAATATATTAAAATATTACAAAGAATATGACATCCAGTTGATTGTTATGCTTTGGAGCATTCTGTCCCAAAACTGGAATTTAGCTAATGTCATACGAGATAACAAGCAAACTGGTGCAATTTTTGGGAGAATTTTATTTTGACACGATATCAGACAGCATGTCACACAATCAGGAAGACCCTGAAGCATCCCCAAATAATGTTTAAAGGCAAGTATGTTTAATAAAATGTGTTTAACTTACTCTTTATACTAAATAACACACTATAGTAAAGTCTGCTAAAAGAAAGCTATGTAATGTTTATTTTATGCAAATATGTTTATTTAGCAAGAATTTGCATACTTTTAAGTTGAAGATCAAGTTTGCAGATTTCTATAGGTAGCCAAATCTACTGTCTGATAAGGATTCAAACAAGTTTTGTCATATAGGATAACACTTATTTTCTGTTAGCCCCTAATGTCATCAGTTATCTTGGATGACATGTTTACCAAAATATTCTTTTATACTGTTTTCAGCTTTAATTAGTATAATTAATATTGAGATTGTGATGTTAACATATCATTATTTAGTTTAATATTAAATTATTCATAATAATATTAAATCATAATTACGTCCAATCTGTCAAATTGGAAAATCCATCCCTTTAAGAACAGGCCAGCATGATGATGTCATTTTTTCCTCTCTTCATTACGCTGGCGCTTTCATCCAAAGCGACTTAAAATTGCTTTATATTTTATTTGCTACATATTTTTTTTTCATATTTTTCTTGTTGTTTTTAATCTAACTATCACAGACATAATAAAGCAGGGATGCTCCAGCAGCCAATTAGATCTTGATAAACTTACCGTAGAATAAAGATGAAACAACGGAGACAAAAACGGGACCCTACCAGTAGCTGCACACGATATTTCATTCGTTCAGACTGCTCTAATTTTTCTATTATTTTAGACAATGTCTGTAAATAAAAAAAAAGTGTTGTTCATTGACTGATATTAAGTGATGTGATTCAAGGTATTTTCACCCAATAATAAGATTTTTCTTTATTAAAAATGTTGTTCAATAACATGATTTTGTACATTTGTTGTTCAAAGAAATGATGTGCATCGAAACAAGTGAAGTTCCCCTAGTTTTTAACCCTTTACATTTTTTTATGAGTATTGATGTAGAGTGACTATGATCTTCAATAAAATAGATCAAGGTACTTTTCAGTACTAAATTAAACCTGATGTTGAAAAGTTGTGCTGCACTGATATTCATACACATGGCATTATTGTTTAATTCTATTTGTCTACTTAACCAAATCCGTGGAAGAAGCCACACAGAGGGGATCTGTATTTCTTTGCAGTGTAGCCTAATTTTACTTAAAAAACTATTTTGAGTGTGACTACCTTTGCATGACAAAACATTTATAATTATGTGTAAATTGGGTAAAAATGGCATTTCAAGTGTTAACTCATATACCGAGTAACAATTTCAGTCAGGCGGGATAATGCTGTTAAATTAAAATACATAATTTCACTTTATGGAGTTGAGAAAACAATAATAGGATGATGCCAAGTACTGTAAAACATTTTGCATTTAAAAAAAATCAAATTGCAGTGTTAAAATATGGGTAAAGAACTTGAACAAGTAGGGTCACATTTAAAGAAATCACAGTATAAGAGAGCAAGTTTTTCCTGTGCTCTAAATACTGGTTACTGCCTCAGTTTATATATTCATTAAGTATTATTGATTAGTTAAATCATAATATTTAGAAAATTCATTAACATTATCCCGTATGACATTTTGACTGGTGTCGTCACATGATTCTCAGTTAAACCAGTTAAAATACATTGATTGAAAATGAGATTTTAGTAATTAGTGAAGCAGCCCAATGTCCTGTTACACCACTGAATATGCCCCAAGTCACAGCCTACAGGGATTTACCCAATGAACGCAAATGCTAGGGCTTTTAAATCAGTCCCTCTTCAGTAAACCAATCAAAAACTGCACTTCAGAGTTAAACAATTCATGCATGTGTCTTTTCTCTATTTTCCCCACAAATCTGCATTGCAATGTATGTATTACCTTAAAATGGCAGGTTCCCATACTGTGATGGTTAAACTTCAGTCCGCGGTTAACCTGCGTGCTGAACCGTGTGTGTGTGTGGGGGGGGTCTGCACGGATCATAGATTAACTTCTATCCATTGCACTACTACAGGGCAGGCACAATAGACTGACTAAAATACACACGAAGGAATATTGTAACAGGGCTCAAGGACTTTAGTCATACGCTTTGATTCTGTATTCTCTATGACCAAGTACAGCATTAGTTATTACCACCCAAATCTGCAGCGAGAGGCTGTCTGAATGCTGTGGGGAGAAGCACTCTCCTTCCAGTGACACTGACACCACATGAGTTTAACTGAGGCCCCCATCCACAATACTGCGTTTTCGTTTTAAAACGGCAAACTTTTGCTACGTTTGCACCTGCCGTCCAGACTAAAATGGTGAAAACAAAGACCTAAAACGGAGAAGTTTGAAAATGCTGCTGACCCCGTTTTTCATTTCAAAACTCCGGAGAGCGCTTTAGTGGAGAGGGGCAAAAACGGTGGACTTTAGAAATGATGACGCAGTCACTCACGTTTGGCTCTCTGGGTCTCAAAAGTCAGGCGAAGTAGAAACATGATGCTACTGACTGAGTTTTTGACTTGGTATTTCTATTAAAATATTTTGTACTGTGTATGTTGCCATATTTACTTTGCGATGACTCAGTCTGTTTTCCGCTGCCACAGCCGCTTTTAACTTGTGTGCTACATTCAGCAACAGACCCAGCTTGTTAAAAAATTCTGTTGCGGTACTTTGTAGTATTTTCTTCTTTTGCCAAATCTTCTGTAACTACAGAACAGACCATCTGCTTCATGTTTACACCAGCATGCGCATGCTGAGTCGTTTTCAACTCTGATATGCAGCTAAAACACTGGTGTGTACAGAGATTGTATTAATTTTAAAACTCCATTTTTAAACTAAAAGGAGTAGTGTAGATGGGGCCTGACCTGGTTGGCATGATACGATCGGTGTAGTGTAAAAATCTTCTGGGTAAACCTAGCACTCTAGTTTCTGTTCTGCTTCCATAGACTATTTTGACAAAAAAAAATTTCCCTTAGGCCATACTGAACTGAGAAGGTCGCATATAGAACAAATACCCTGTGCAGAGTGGTTTGTTACACCCAGGGTGCATGAATGCAATTATTACTTTTAATAAGTTACAGTGGCAATAAGTGTTTCACATTGTGATAGTTAAACGTTGCAATGAATCTGAGGTAGGATGGCAACAACTAATCAACGTAGTCAACAAAAAAATCTAATTAGTTGCCAGCAAATTTAATAATCGATTCGTTCATGACACCATCGTGCCACAACGACAGTGTCTGCTTAAGGAGTAGGGCTGAACGATTAATTGAATTCGCGATATTATCGCAATGTAATACAACGATTTTTTCTAATCGCAAAGGCTGCGATTATACTCTGGTCACAGCCAAAGCAGTCCACAGACGAAGTTGACGCTTCAAAGTTGATTCTTCTTCTGCACGTAACGCTTTACCTTGTCTTCTTGTTGTACAACGGCCTTAAGCTTGACAGAAACTGTCACTACATAAACTTTAGTGTCACACAGGGAATGTAAGTAGCAGCCGCCACCACGGGTAACTTGGTGGTGGGTGAAGTCGTCGGGCCATCCGTGGATTGATGGACAGGAAAAATGCACATCAGAAAGAGGCGTGTAGTAAGCTAAGCGTATTGTGGAAATCACCGCCTGCGTCTCACACACAGCCACCAGTCAGCTCAGGAAATATCTGTGAAACCGCGTTTCAAACAAGACTCACACGTCCGAAGAGGCCCAGTCTGTCCCGAGTTATAGCCAGCGCGCTGCTCACCAGCATCAGGCTGCGGGGGAACTCCGGTGTTGTCGGAGAATTACTAAGCTAGTCTATTAAACACGAGAGGCGTCACTTGGCTTTATTTTCACTGGCCAAGTTTTAAACTGAACCTCAAACTGAGTATTTTTATTTGATTACTGGGATATAGAAAGATGGACTCCTAGGAGATTTGAACTGAGATAAGGACTCATTAATTGCTGGTTGAACTGTGGGTTTTGTATTGAGCGTACTGTATAACACTGTGGAAAACTTAGTTTTTCTTTTGGTCTGTAGGTAGGCCGAACTGATGATATATCATATTATTTAATGCCATGACTTGATTTTAGAATTATCTTTTTCATATTATTATAATTTTATATATCTTCTCCACCACTGCTAATAATGATTCTACCTAATTCATCATAACACAAGAAAGAACAGTAGTTTTATCTAATATTGTGTATGCACTGATTTACTGCTTGTCCATTTTGATTAATACAAAAGGTAAAGAGCTTAAAAAAATAAATCACAATATTTAAAAAAAAAAACCCTATTAAGCCCTATTAAGTAGTAAAGTGATGTGAACAGTAAAGTTAATAAAACAACACAACATCAGCGCTGCAGTTACACCTTCACAACCTAAAACCTCCCAAGTGTACGAGCATTTCACTCTTTACTCAGCCAAAAAGGTTAACTGCAGCATTTGCAAAGTAGGGCTGGACCCTAATAATCGACTGTAGGGTACTCATTCGATTTTCAATTATGAGATTCGATTGTTGAGGGTTTTTTTCGCGCACCTGACCTCAACCGACAGCAGTGAACTATCTCTCCAGTTCACATCCAAGGGAAAACGAAATGAAGCCCTCAGCTGTGTGGGAGCACTTTAAACTGAGTAATAACAGCAGTAGTGTGAAAGTTTAAAATTAAATCAGTATTAAACTGTACGCTGGAAACAAACAGCGGGGACTTCGGTTATTCCCTCTTAATTACTATCAAAGCGTTGAAGCTCAAAAAATGATATTCAGGCCAGCCCTACTGCAAAGCTGAGCTTTCCTGGAAACACTGGAGCATCTGAAGGGGAGGCATGTAATGTTGCTTTGTGGATGATGAAGACTTGTTTTGGTAAGTTAGATAGCCAGCTGGCTTCACGTTAAAGCTGTATTACTACACGTTATGAGTGTTAATGTTTTCTATACAGTTTCCCTTGGTCAGTGTTAATGGCGTTCACATTCCAGATGTGCCCTGACTTTATAATCGTAAACGATGCATTGCTCATGGCGAAGTTCCTCCAGCACCTGGAGAATGTGTGCAATGAGTGCGTAAGGTTAGACAACACCGGACAATTTCATACTTTCTAAAGAAGAGAAAACCTTCTTTAGAAAGTATGAACGCATAGTCTCTTGTCTATGCGTGAGGGGGCAGGTAATCAGGCCCTTAAAAAAAACAAACATGGAGTTGTTGAATTAGGGGAATAAACGTTGTGAAACACTGTCTACTACAAAATATTTATTATTGATCCCCCTGTAAATTCGGCACCGTAACGCAGGACATTATTCCTCTCTTTGTATAGCGTCAGTTTGTCCCGGTGTGTTGCAGCACTGGCATGTAAACTGCTCTGTCACTAAACAGAGGATCAGTTGTTAAGATCAGGACATAATTTCAGTGGAACTTTCTTTTGTTTCAGCAGAAACGTTCATTAAAAGGAGTATTTATTTTATTGTTGTGACCGTTAAGCGCATGCCTAAAACAACCTCAAGTTTAATTTAAAAGCCGATAGCTAAATAAGATGCATTGTGTAATTTTGTGAATCTTAATCTGAATAGTCGATTATTTGTTTCAATAATTGATAGATTAATCGACAATCAAAATAGTCGATTAATAGAATCGAAAGATAGAACATTTTAAACAGAGAAGATGGATGGTTTGAAAGGGGGGTCAAGGAAGCCATCTACACACGGGTTGAGAAGATGTCATTGATCAGGGAAGGGGGTCTATGCCACCACTTATCCCCCACTTACAATGCTGTCCTTTCATCACTTCCCACTCAACGTCACACAGGGAACGCCATGGCCAAGACTGAACGATAGTTGTTCAGTCTTGGCCATGGGTTGTCCTAACGACCGTCGTTACAACAACCAGGAACACTGACGAACCAGCAGTATCAACGATCCTGGCAAACGACCCCACTGAGATTAAACAGCTGAGTTTCCCTGCCAGTCAGTCAGAGCTGAAGAAGTCCCTTGGATGAGGGACAAAATGTCTTCCAGTATTTTCAACCAAGTCAAGCTGCCCTTGAATTAAACCTTCATTGGATAATCCAAAACACGTTTTCCTAAACCGAACCCAAGTAATTTTGGTGCCAAATCATAACCAAAGCTATAATCTTTTCCTAAACCTAACCAAGTAGTTTTTCATGTCTAAACCTTACCAAACTGCATACCACATATTAAAAAAAGTTTTCTTACGGACGCTGAAGCGTACCTTGTACATCGAATACCAATGCTTACAATGCTTAGATTACATCATGTCACCACACAAAGTGCTTTTTTTATTGCTGCCACTTGCTTCCCCCGCAACATCAGCCAACAGCTGACTGTTATTACTTGCTTGTCCTTCACCCTCCACCCTTCTAATGCGACTAAAGCCAACCAGACAGCAATGTCATTTATGGGGGATCCAAGACAAGTCAACTAGACAACAGCTAACTAATATGTAGACTCACCACTCACATGAGTCAATCAGAGAATTTTTTGGATAACGCAACCCCTGATACCATTTTAAATTAAGCACTGTTGTGCTACAGAGATGCACTGACCTGCATATAATATTCACCAGATGTCCAGAAGGGAATGTATTTGTTTGGTACATTTTTATATATTTTGCAAATTATGATTCATATCGTAAACTATAAAAATATTCACTATCAGATTTTTTGGCGTATTGTTCAGTCCTACACTCTACCATGTACAGCACAGTCTGAACTCTAGAAAAGGAGTCAGTAGGTAAGATCCAACAACAGTAAAACATTTCAAGATAGGGATGCCCCAAAAGGCACGTCCAACCAATCCCCAATATCAGGATCACGGCTGATCCAGATATTGATAAATTGATGTCCGCTATCAAAATTAAAATATGGTGTGGAAATACAATTTTAAATGAAATATCGCTGTGCTGCAGTGACATTTTGGCCTACACATTATATTCTACAGACCTACGAAAACATCCCCTCGAAATTACACCATCAGTTTAATGTTTTTTAATAAAAATGTCAAAATGATGGAAAAATTCCCTCTAATATTGCAAATCATATCACAAGATCAGTCAAAATCATCCCAATTAGATTGTTTTTTTTATGTTCAGCCCTATTTCTGACACATTTGTGGCATCAACCTTTGCACACTGGAATCACAAACTGCTGTGAAAATAAACACTGAATGGCAGCTTCAATTAATGATATGACAGTTCGTGTCAGTTGTTTTGCAGTACTGTGTGTCTATTTTAGCAATAGTTTGAAGGAAAAGCTCACTTTTAGAGTGATGCTTAGAAAATGACCAAAAGCCTGAATAGACAATTTAGTGAACAAGAAAAACTAGTCTAATAGCGTGTCCAAATCCTGCTACAAGTCTCCAGAGAGCATACAAACAACAATAGGTTACGTTAGTTTTATTACCTTAAAAAATCCTAATATTTACAAAGCTGAAGTTACGCACACGTGTAATGCCACACTTATTCTGTAATTAGCTAACTTATATGCCGTAGTATACAAAGCTTGGACATGATTTCCCGACACTGTCCGTGTCCATTAGATATTAAAAACCAACATAAGTCTATGCTCAGGATTTCAGATTATCATGAACAGTAGAGTATGCTTAAAAGGGAGATGAAGGCAGCCAGGGGGCGACTGAACCCTGCCCAACAGACATCTATTGTAGCGGACGGGTGGTTAATGTTAGCCTACTTTGAAAGCTAATGCTAAATTGAGAAGTACTCGCATTGGCGTAGTCTCTTTAAAATACAAAAGGCATACATACAGACATAACGTAAGATTAGCCCACAAACTGTTGCAACATAATGTCAAGCTGTGGGCTAATACTGTCAGACGATAGCTAAGCTAACGTTAGCTGCTGCTAGCTAACGCTACTTACCAAGAGGAGAAATGCACTGTGACTCATACACAGCCAGACATTTAGGGGTTGGCCATTTAACAGTAATAATTAATTTAGAATTAACTTACCACGCGATCAGGTCCATGTCAGAATACAGTCAATTTTATGTGCACGTTACCGCTCCGTAGCACTTGACTAGTTACTGCTGCAGGCCGAGGATCTTTCTCCCGGAGCTTCTTAAAATGGTAACGGCCATGACATCATGACGCACGTTTATGACGTTTTTCTGAACTACAGAACAGTGGACACCCGCACACCACTTTGTACACATATACACAGTAGCCTAACCAATTAACCAAACAACTAAATAGCATAACTAGTTGCACATTCTGATTTAATGCAGATCTTTATTGAAAGGTGAAAATGTTATAGGTTTATTACTGGACGTCAACAGCAGGCTATAATTCTTTTCTTGCCTTAGATGAAACGTCCCAACAATTCACTGGCAATTGTAATTGTCTAGATACTTTTCACGACAATAACACCAAGCACCAAACATTGTAAAACATTCCTTGACAGAGGGCTTTCCATTCTTTATCCTTTTTTTGATCACATGTTAGAGTTCAGACATTCAGATATAGCATGAGTGTAGTCCATCTTTGAAGAAAAATGTCCATTTTCATTTGTAGTTTTGCTGTCAAGTACGCCATGGCATAGATTTTTTCACTCTGAGTTCATTAGATTTTTGTTGGTGAAGGTGCTTTCTTCCAATTCACTAGCAATCAGTATGGGTAGGCTACATGAAGAAAATCTTGTCTTTCTCTGTTATATTTTCAGGAGGTACTCCCAATAGGAACAACATAGGATCCATTAGAATTACAGTGTTCAAAATCCTTTCAATCTCCCCTTTATATCTTGGCATTATGCCTGCAATGCACGACAGTCCCAGAAGAAATGTTATCATTCCTCCAGCAGAGTGGGGATACATCTTTATGAAATGTTGAAATTACAGATGGCGTCTGATACCTTTACCTTACCGATACTTTTATGACAGTGACTACATACTTTCTCCACAGATATGTCTTTATTATAAGATTGAATCAAACACTGTAACACGCATTAGGTAAGGTAGTTCCAAGGTATATCCAAACTATTTCACTAATGTATTTTTATCATAAATACTGCTTAAATTACAATGATGTAAGAGCTACTGTAACACTGTGAAAAATATTTGTACATGATCATAGATGACTGAAGAGGTTCCCACAACCTGACTAGAATACTTAATTATGTGAAACAGTTCACTCTGCTGGTCAAGGAATATCTCAGTCACATCAAGTCAATTTCATTTATGTAGTCCAATATCACAAATTTGCCTTATAGGGCTTTCCAGTCTGTACAGCATGTCCTTAGACCCTCGATTTGGATTATGAAAAACTCCCCCAGAATAACCCCTTTTAACAGGGAAGAAATGGAAGAAACATTGGGAAGAGCAACACAGGAGGGATTCTTCTCCCAGGATGGCCAGACATGCAATAGAAAAATACAACGTCTATAAGTACAAGGCTTGATAGATTAATTGAGACTGAGACTGGCCCGCCGAACAGTTAATTGTAACATCAAAAATAAGCAGCTAACTTAACATGCCAACAAGGAGGTTCCAAAGGAAGGGGGCTCGCTTTGAAAAGGCCTTGTAGCCAGATGACTTTATTTTAACTCTGGGGACACAAAGTCTATCAAAATCACCAAGCACATCCAGTACTTGAAACAAACAAGGCTTGAAGGCAAAGACTAAGCCAAGTAAATGCTGCCACCATGTGTATTTATTTAAAAAAACAATATATGTTAAATATACAGTAATCAAAATTCAGTTGAAAAAGCTTCTTTGGTGCTACTACATTGTAGATCAGTGTGGATCAATAGCATCCAGATACAGTGCACCATAATAAATAAATTTCAGGGTGATTTGACATGTGGAAATTACTATACAGACCAAAACAGTAAATTACAATACAAAAGTAGCTGCAGATCAACTAAGTTATGGTTTCTGTTGGTCTGCAAAATCTTATTTCACATCTTGATGGTAGAGGAAGTTGGGTTGAGTGGGTTTGAGGAGAAGTTAAGCAATTGTAGTTAGGTACAAAATGTAAAAATGAACTTGCTGTGCAGTGGTTAAGAAAAAAATATTTAGGCTAATGTATATATCCTATGTTTGATAAAATGTGTTCCATAAGGTAATTCAGAGTCTGCTATGTTTTATATCTTATATTTAAATATATGCTGTCAAACTATAGTTATTACTGTTTCGTTTAGGTTGTGTGCAAGCCTTTTTATTCATCGATGTAGGCTACATGGGATGGGATTTAAACAACTGGGCTGTTTTTTTCCTTTGCTGTCACATACAGGCAGGAAAAAAGTTATCAAAATCTGTAGTGTACAGTATATCTGAATGGCAGATGAAAAGAGCAATGTTTTCTTGTCACCTAAATTTAATATTTTGTTGCTGGGGTTTGCAGAATTTTTAAAAATTACTTAATTACTGCATTATCTTGTCCAGATAATAACATTTTACTTATCCTCTAAGTAGGACTCTAAAACTGCATAGATCTGGAATAGCATTTGCTCTGTAGAATTTAAACATAACCACTTAGTCAATCATAAAATCACGAAAAAGCAGCTTCCAATACATTCAGTTTGGAATCTTGGCAAAGGAAAACATACAGCAGTGGGTTTAGACAACTGTTGAGAAAGGCTAGTTTGGTGGCTATAGGGATCCCTTTAGTGGTGACATGGTTTAATGTTTCACTTGGATTAGAAGCCATGTGGTTTACCATCACAGTTAGAGCCATGATGTGATAAGGAGCCCAGCACAGAAAAAAAGAGACGATAACAGCAGTGATGATCTTGAAGGGGCGACTTGACTGGCTGGCCAGGGTGTGGTTTCTTCTGATACAATGGATAATTACAGCATAACAGGAGACAATGACAGTGAAGGGGACAACAAATCCCAGGAGGAAGCTGGTGATGGTAATGGCCTGATGACAAAACTGTTGCAGCTGATTCACAGATGACTGATATGTAACTGATATGTCGGTAACAGGGTTGGCAAAGCACACATATGAGATAGCTTGAGATGGCATGGCACTTTTTTCTTAGAGCTAAGGATCTATTTCATCCAAAAAGGGGCTTTAAGACTTTGAAAACAGTACTTTGAAAATCAAACATTAAGAAGGTGACATGGCACATTTTTGTATAATGACCCAGCTACAGTACATATGGTCCTGCAACTTGTATTGACATAGTGACTTATCTGTAAATGCTGCTTTGCTGCTAAACTTAAGTGAGACACTAAATTTCATGCTAAGATATGTCTCCCTAATTCAAATGCCACAAAGTAAAGACTCTGTCCTTTGGGACACTCCACAAGAGATATCAACAAGCAAGCAAACAATTGTATTTAAGTTTGAACTGATATCTGATATTTAGGTTATTTGTAGCATTTATAGCAGCAGTTTTATAAAACAGTAAGCTACTCCCACTTTTACACTGTCCACTTAAAAGTTGGACACACTGTCTATGCTGTGAATGTACATATAACCCTGCAAGCGAAAGAGATCTAAAATGAGAATATACCACTTTTTTAGTTGTTGTCATAATCAATAGAGGAATTTCACAGGTCTAGGTTGTCTACATAGGTTCCTCCCTGTCAGCACCTGCTCTTGCCTGAAATATAGTGTAACTGCTATCCCCCCCAAACACTACTAGCAGTGCTTAATCATCAGCCAAACAAATGAAATAAATGCACAACATTATGTCTTGACTGAAATATTCACTCAAAGTTCCAAATTTCTCCTGTTTTTTAGCAGTAACAGTGACAGAGGACTTTTTACACAGAGAATTACATTATGAAATTACACAGAAGGATCTAAACATTTTCAAGAGTTTCCCCCTACATTTTCCCATACTTTTCAAACTATCTCACTAATACAGTTAACAAATATATCATAAAAGTTAGCCAACTGAGGAAATTGTAACAAAGACTGGCACACTCTAATGTTTTTCAGCCTTTAAGAAGACAGAGAGTGCTGTAAAAGAAAATCAATCCATGTGCTGCTCTCTTTATTTCCTTTGTCTTCAATTTTGCTGATCTTGGTCTGAGAAGTACCTGATTCTGCAGCTCATTGTTTCATGGAGAACTCCATTTGACCTGGCCTATACGTATTACAGCTTCCTCTGCTCGGCAATTAATATGAAGAAAGTCTATCAGCCACAAAAAGTATATTCTGTATCTACTGTGTCTCAGTGTATGATACTATGGAAAGAGATTCCAGGCACCATATTTTGTGAAATTATATAGTAATTATGTGTTGTGTATTATGGGTGGAAAACAGACAAGTTCAAATAATATTTTAATAATGGAAAATAATGACAGCAATAAAAACTACAATGACAATCATCATCATCATCATCATCATCATCATCATCATCATCATCATCATCATCATTTATAATGCAAATAAATAATAATGGAAATAAAAATAAATTCCTATACATGTCAATAAAGCGTTTATAATTCATGTTTCAATATTTATGCCCTCAGTCTTACATGTAGACTAAGTGTGTCATTTCATTTGTCTGTGGTTCAATGCTGTTTGAAGGTTAAGGAATGACGGACACCTAAGCCAATTAAATTGAACAGCTGCTACATTACAAACATAACACTCGTAGCTTTAGCCATTCTGTACAACAAATACAACTATAAATGTTTATCAAACAAGCAGTGAAAACTCAGATGAATCCATTTGCATGCTGGAAGGCAACAATGTAGACTACTGGCATCCAGGTACTCAGTTCACGGTCCACATTTCAGGGTGAGTTATGTGGTGAAAAGTATCATACAGGCCAGAAGAGCAAAATTACAATCAACGAAGAGATACGTTTCTGTGGGGCCCGTCATGTGCCCAATGATGGGCTAAGTTTGATGGTTGTAGTTGGGGAATTTATTTGTTTTCAGCCTGTTTTTGAGATAGTTCAGATATAATATTGTAAATTGCAAATTCTATATTTTTCAGTGATAGGTGCAATGTTATTTGCCATGATTACTATGGCATTTGTGATGTGATATGTCAGCCTTTTAATTATTAATACTCAATAATAATAATAAAAACTTAATAATTATGGCCTATAAACAATTGGGATTTGTATTGTTTGTGTGAATCCTTTGATTTCACATACAGGCAAGGAAATGGTTATCCCAAACTGTTGTGGGTATAACAAATGTCCTGTTGGCAACCAAACCTTATTTCTTTGTTGGTTGTGTTACACAGACTTAACCATAAAATAATGCAATGCCTATTTTGAAATGACTACTGCAATATTGTGTCATGGGTACAGACTGAAGGCACGACTGTGAGTCAAAGAGCATAGAGACAAAGTACCATCATTATTCAAAAGACAAATGCAGCCACTTGTTCTATAGGATATTTAATTTGCGTAAATTTGTCTGCATTTGTATGTTGATCTTTTTTACCACCCTATATAAAACACTTTCAGCAAAAAACATAATAATTTCAAAAATATTTACCCCACAAATGCATTACAAATATCTACAACTTACTACACAGCATTACCATCTGTCTACTCTACCATACTCAAATTATTGTCGGTAATGTTAAGAAGCAGAAGTTATTTCTAGACGTGAACAATTAACCAATCTAAAACCATATCAATCAAAGTGTAACATATAAAATGCTTCAATCTGAGATGATGTATACAGATGACCTTATGGGTCCTTGAAAAAAAACCCTTACATTTTCTATGTGCAGTTTCACTATTTGTTTCTTCATGTCATGGACAGCCTCATACCTCAGTATTAAGAACTGAATTCCCTTTGCTCTGACTGGTATCTCTTGACCTTGTGTCAGTGTGAGAGCCTGTACCCTCCTCCTGGAAGGCAGTCTCAAACACATTCAGGATGGATTTGCGGACTTTATCCTTGAAATCTTGTCCCATGAACACATACAGCAGTGGGTTCAGGCAACTGTTGAGAAAGGCCAGGCTGGTGGCTATAGGGATCCCTATAGTGGTGACATGGTTTAATGTTTCACTTGGATTATTAGCTGCAAGATTCACCATCTCAATCAGAGCCAAGAAGTGAAAGGGAGCCCAGCACAGGAAAAAAGTGGTGATAACAGCAGCAATGATCTTAAAGGGGCGACTTGACTGGCTGGCCAGAGTGCGGTTTCTTCTGATACGATGGATAATTACAGCATAACAGGAGACAATGACAGTGAAGGGGACAACAAATCCCAGGAGGAAGCGGTTGACGTTCACGGCCTGATGACGAAACTGTTGCAGAGACTGTGTTTCATCATCAGAAAGGGTGAAGTTGTTGAAACAGTTGATGATGTCGTCATTGTTATATGATGGCCCAGTGACCCTGAAGATGAAGTATGGAGCGCTAAGAATCAGAGCCAGTACCCAAACACCCAGACTCACACCAGACGCCTTCTGTACACTTCGATGGTTCTGGGCCCAGACGGGCCACACCACAGACACACATCTGTCCACGCTGATCACCATCAGAATGTAGACACTGGCAAACATGTTCAGTAAGGTTACAGTGCTGTTCAGCTTACACATGAACTTGCCGAAAGGCCAGTGGAAATCCAGGGCCAGGTACGTTAAACTCAGGGGCAGGAACGCTGTGAAGAGGAAGTCGGCCACAGCAAGGTTGAGGAACCAAACTGTGTTAACTGTTTTCTTCATCTTGAACCCGGTCACCCAGATAACCACTCCATTCCCGAGCACACCGAGAACAAAGGCCAGGGAGTAAACAATCAGAGACATGGTGTGGAGAGACTGTCTTATGTCAGCATACTCGTCAGTATAATTTGAAATATCTTTTCCAGATCCTTCTGTTGCGTTGACGTGATAGAAAGGGGTAGCGTTCACCTCCATGATTGTCTTGATTTCTGCAATGGCAACATGCAGAATCAATGTGAACATTTTTCGCTTTTTCTATTTTACCTATACAGATGTCAATAACAGTCCATAATGATAGAAGGATGGAGGACAAACACAGTATATACACTATATAACCTGTGAAAATATGACTGAAACTATGAAGCTGTAAAGTTGTGGCAAGTTCCACTGGTGACGGTTCACATTGCTACTTCGATGACTTCATTATTGTCTCTGTTAAATTCCTCTTTAAGTCGAAAATATTGTTTTGTACAGTGTTGCAGAGGCTGTCTCTTATTTAATGTACTTCAGGATGCACATATCAATCTTCAGCTATTACTTAATATTTAGAAGTTTTCTGAATTAACCTTAAACACATCATAGTCAAACTGTATGAATCAAATACTGTTCTGGTGAATACTTTCCTAGTCAAAAGCTTATTAAAAACAACAAAAGCAAAAAAAAGTCATAATGGAATAATTCTACAAATATGTGGCTTCTGTGCTGTAAAAAATACTTCTTGTATAGGCCCCAATTCAGAAATTAAACAACTTCTGTGTAAGCTGTAGAAAGAGGTTTGTCCAGTTTTCTTCACTTCTGGGCTTTGGGGATGTCAGAAATTATGCTGCTGCCCAATTTACCATTCTGCACTCAGGTTCATCACTGGTTTTCACTGATATCATATATGAGAAGCTGGTTGGCCTTCCCTGTCTGAGTGAGGCACTAAACACTGGAACTTGTCAGTCAACCCTTGTTGATAAATTGTCATTTTACATCTTTCATCTTGAACAAAATATGAAATTCTAAGAATTACGACGTACCTTTATCAAAGCTCCGCAGTCGATTGATGATGAATCTGTCAGGGTTTTGGGTTTTGTTGTCTTGGGTTTATTTCCTGTTTAATGTTGAAAGAGTCCTTCCTTATGTGTCTTTTGTAACTTCCAGTTTTTGTGTGTTTTGCCACAAGTTTTGATTCTTGTGTATTCAAGCTATGTGTCTTATGTATTATAGGCCTGTCCCATCATAGTCTTCGAAGCAGCACCTCTAAAATTGTTGGTGTTGCCTTGTTTTTGGGTTGACTGAATAATTATTAGAACATAGGTTACATATTTTAATTTTTAATATTTCACATTACAAGAAGGTCACAGCAGCATTTGTCAATAGGGGAGACCGGGTATGGGTGTAGCACTTTTTGCTTTAAGAACTGTAACTGAATTTTTAATTTTGCTAGAGTTCCCAAACTTTTATACAAAGTACCCACATTTCTTCTGTACAAATGGCACCAATTCAGCCCTCTACAAGAATATCACAGACCTTGTGAGGATGTCAAATGCATTGTGTTCCCTTGTTACAGCCTGCCCCAATACTGGGGTAGGTTGTGACACATGCTGGGGTAAGTTGTAACAATTAGACAAAAGAAGCATAAATGGATGCCGCACCATATAACATGCTTCAAAAACAGGTAGTGACATGAAATCATTTTTTTCTCTACATATTCTGAATGTGCCTGTTTCTAGACTTCATATAAATACTGAAATGATCACATAACTACTGTCTTATCTCTAATTGGTGGAATTGGTGTTGTTACAGCTCTCCCCATGTTACAACCATACCCGGTTTTCACTAATTGAGTTTGACAAACTGTTTAATAAAATAGCAGGCACACCCTGATTTCCACTGTCCATTTGCCTCTGCAAGCAAAGGGATCTGAAGTGAGAATATATCTTTTTCTGTGAAATTATTTTGATTAAAATTGGTAATCATTATCAGTATGCTCCTTCCTGTCCGCAACTTGTTTTTTACTTATCAGAGTTTGTCTGAAATTTTGAAATAACCCTACATCTGTTTTTCTGTTTCACTGTAGTTAGCTATTGCTCATGAGGCAAGAAATATGTTTGAGCAAGCAAATGATATTTCCACACTGTACCACTTTACTGTCACTCAAACACATCAAACAACACAAATAAACATACACCATACAGTGTAATGTACCCATATTTATTTAACTTTTGATGTAGTTTTGTGATCTCTGTGGTATTGGTCCACAAAAGTTTTTAATTTAAAGATAGTATCAAACGACTGATATTGACAGAGGATTACAAAATACGTTGCACAGACCCACAACATTATGTTGCGAAAGGATATTAGTCACATCCACGTGAAATTGAAGTAGTTTTCCTATTTTTGTGTGTGTATAATGTGGTCTGTCTTCATCAGTATGACAAGTTAAATGCACACTGCTCTACAGTGTTAGTTTGACTATTTACATCATGGCAGAAAGCAGGATTAGAAGTTTTATAGCATAATATACTGTGTGTAGCTATTTGTTTTTAAACATATTGGCATTAATGCAACACTAGTCTTTGTCAGCTTAGTGTCAGCAGGGTTATCTGATAAAGGCTGCAGACTTCAAAACCAAATTTCACCTGTAAATATTAGCACTATAGACTCTTTGAAAGCCATATGCTGTAACTTCAACTATTATTCTGCTCTGAGAGTAACAAAGCACTTGCAAACTTGGAACCAGCTCACCACCTAACTCTTATCAGATCACAATACAACAAAAATAAATAAAAGTAGCATGATGAGTGCATCCATTTGTAATGGAGCAAAGGTAATGGTTTTTCTCTAAAAATATACTCAAGTAACGGTAAAACTACTCTGACAAGTAGCCTACAATTTACTCAAAAAAGTTAACTGAATAGGCTATGGAGTAAATTTAACTCATAGTACCCACCTCTGAGGTGTATGATCACCACTGCATTCTGTATGAGAAGCTGGTTGGCCAGGGCAAAGCAATAAACACCAAACTTATCTACCTACCAAGTCCTTGTTTAGAAATTGACCTTGCTGCTCTGACTCTCTGGCTCATACACACTGCAATGATTGGTTGAAAAAGAACGAGTCAAGTAAATCATAATAATCTGTGGGTAGTAATGTGATGTTAACGTCCATGTCCAGGTGGAGCCACACACAGCATGCACAGTTTTTTCCCTGAAGTCTTTGAATCTCTTGTATACACTTTAAAAAAAACTTTTCAGATTTTCTAAAACAAAAATATGTCTTCAATGACAGATTAAGTTACATAATACATGAGCAAATATATCTACAAGCAAATATATCTATATGTAGGTCTACTATGTGCACGTATAGACCTAAGTTATAATGTTACTACTACTGGACCCATCAGTGCACTAACTTTTGTCCACATTATGCTGAAAGTCCTCTCTTGATTGTGAATGTTTGATAACACAATTTTATTAACTGAGGCGATCATAAAGTTAAGACATTTCCTCTTTTCAGCAGTGTTTGCCATTTTACACAGCAAGGCATTTCTGGCAATTGGATTACCTAGTCGGTTGCAGGCGATATTTTGTTTTTTGTCGTGGCTCAAAAACTGATATGCATTAAAAGGTTTGCTCTCATCTTGAAGTCCATACTCGATTTGTTGTGATCCACTAAAGTTAGGCACAATATGAGATGAATAAATCCCTGTTTTTGTTACTTCCACTGCCATCCTGACTGTAATGGAGCCGGGAAGGAAAATTGATTGAGAGTCAACTCTTCTTTGTTTGGGAGGGGAGAGGAAAGTAGGAGGGGGCTTTTATTTGATTTTTTGTGGTGTATTACAAAATGTTCTAAATACACAATTTTTAAATTTAGAAGTTTGGACTCAACATCCTCTTTATTGTTTCATTACTAAGTTTATACGGTTAGGCAAACCCAGGTTACATTACACTATTCCATGCATCTTAAAGAAAACTGTGACTGTTTAAAACTCTATAATGTATGCACTGCATTTAGCTACATAAGAAAACTTACACTATACTATACAAAAAAAACTTTCTCCCCTTCATCCTACTACTCTTATACATACACACTGACACAGTCTTGCAATCCCTCTTCCCTACCTACATGATCCCAGACACCTGGTGGAGATCTGCGATCTGCGCTGACCACAATGGAAGAAAACACCACATCAGACTTTTAACATAACATTTTAGCAACGACATTTTATTACAGAAAAATAAAGAGTGGACTTTTGGAGCTATTAAGTAACTGAATCGACTTCACTACACTACAGTTTGGCCTTGACTGAAACATTCCCACAATTTACTCACATGGCTAGCTGACAACTCTCTGTGCTTTTAGCAGCATAGCAGCAGCATAGTATCAATCCATGTTCTTTTAGTAGTATTGATCACATCTTTTTTTTAAGATAACGACTTAAAAACTGATAATTACAAAAAACTTTGCATGGATTAATACAATTATGTGAAAGGTTACAAAGGGATGTAAATATTTTCATGTGTTTTTATCTTCATGTAGAGAATTTGAAATCATTTCAAAATTTATTTTACATTAGTATTCAAACTATTTCACTAACAAAATTAACAAATGCATCATGAATCTTACCCAAATGATTTTATCAAAATAATGTTAACTGAAGTAAAATCTGATAATTACTAGGGGTGCAACGGTTCAACAAGCCCACGGTTCGGTTTGTATTGCGGTTTCTGGGTCACGGTTTCGGTTCGGTAACAGTAGGGAATATGGAGACATTTCTAATTTCCTACGAAAGTTGTAGTGGGATACAAATAATTTTAGACTATAATTTTAGATTGGTTTAGGTTGTCTACAATGCTGCATTCAGTTTAATGTACATTTTAAGTCAAGCAGATGTAAAGGGTGACAGTCTGGGTGAATCTAGCTGCTAAACAGTAACATGGATGACATGATCGACTACGTCGTCAGTTATAACATCACCAGACTACCGCGAAATAAATGTTTGCTTTACGAGTGAAACTAAATGCTCTTCTTGCGTAGACATTCTCAATTAAGTGTAATGAATAATAACGTAAGCCTATAAAAACGTTTATAAGTGATAGCGTGCTGTACACAATCGCTAATAAAACAACACTAAAACGATAGATTAAACAACCCACATGGTATATTTTTCATTCACTTTGATGAAGTCGAAGGTCCGCCCTCACCGCTGAATGCACGTGCGCTCCCGCGGCAGGGGAAACACTTTCCGTTGGGGATAACTACATTGGCACGACACGGTCTCCGTTTTAGTGACGACCTTCGTTCCCTCGCTATTGTAATCAACGCTAAATCCAAAATGCTCCCACACAGGTCACTTAAAAGACGATGGTGCATCCTCATACGTTAACTTTTCGCCTCCACACGCCATCTCCTCCGCAAATATTCTTGCGTTTCATTAGCGTCGGTATGATTACCCTCTCTCCAGTTTTTTCCAGTAACGTTACATGATTTGTCATCGATATATTGACAGTTCATTGGACAGGTACTCTCCGGGGAAGGGGAAGGGCAAAAGGTGTTTGCTTGTTGCAAAATGTTTTTTTTGTGGAACCTGTACTGATATTGACTATTCTAAAAGCCAACCTACAGAGGGCGCTGTTTAGTTGGTGTTGCCTAAAGCACTCTTGAGAATGGTCTGTACAGTCCAGTCAATACAGAACCGAAAATTGCGGATTACATGTAAAAACCGAGCCGTGGTTTGTGTATTGAACAATTCGTTTTTTTGCGGTTCGGTTTTGCACCCCTAATAATTACTGAAACTGGCAGAAAACAACAACTCAAAATAAGTATTCTTAATAACAAATGATTGATGATTACCTCTTCCTGAGTGACTGATTGGAAGGCACTTAAAGGGACTGGTGCACACCGATTAGATTGGTGCCATTAATAGTGCAAACAGATTTGTAGCACTGTTTGCACTATTAAAGGCTGCAAATCAATCAGTGTTTTTTCCTCTGAAGTTTGTTGTCCTTGACCTGAGAAGCAGAGTAGGGATTTTTGGCACACCTTCACCTACTTTTATGGTGTATGGAGAAGAGAAAAGGCCTGAGGAGGCCTGCAGCCTCGTGGCCTTTCGCAAAATCATCATAAAAAAAGTAAAATTACATTAAACTCTTTTATTTGAGAATCACCTGATATGTGAAAGAGCTCTATCTACTGGCCAAGTCTATAATAATAACAATAAAGAGCGACTATACATGTATAGCGGTTTTCAATAGGTGGTAGCGCCTCCCTGAGGAGCTAAAGAGCTGACAGGGGAGCGCGAGTCAGTTTATAATACGCGACTTTGTTTTTTTTTTTTTTTTAAGTCCCGTTAAAACAGCACGGGTTGCGGCTTGCGTTTTTTGGGGCTTATTAAAAAAAGGGTAGCTTGTTAGGAAAATCTGACAAGCAACTTTGTTTTCTTTACATCTATCATAGTTGCTGATACGGATTAGCCCACATAAGCAGAGAGCAGTCTGTTTTCTTTCGTTTTGAATGGTTCTGTTTAAAAGTATAATGGTCATGGTTGCCGTTTTCTCAATCTCCAATACATTGATTGACACTGTCTGCTCCCAGCTATAGCCAATCAGTGCAATCAATTCGTCAAAACATTCAGCCGAATTCGGCAATTTCAGCGTTATGGAGGAGATCCACAATTCCCAGATAATTAAATATTTTAATAAATAGGCCTATGTGAATTAGCTACACTGCACAAACCAAAAGTAATCCTACCCACCATATGAAGAAGGGTTGACTCTCCCCAGAACATAAAATCTTCATTTTATTTTATTTTCCGTGTTTGCATTTATGAGGAAAAAACAATGATACGAACGTGACCGTTCTCTGGAAGCAGCACTAAAACTTTCACAGAGCCTAAACAGAAAGCACAAAGCCTTTCTTTAAAGTGAATTTGAAGAAATAATTTTTTGAAATAATTTTATCTTAATTTAAACCTTTTTGTTCAAAAAAGGTTTTGATCGATAAAAAAATCATGAAAAAATATGTGAATCTGTTCGATCTGAAAACATGCCTTCAATGCAGTTGACTATTAAATGTTGTGTTCCGTGAACAAACAGCGTTGTCGTTCATTGATCAGGTAGAGCTGTCCATTGTGCTGATTTTGTTCGAGACGCTTTTTCAACCGTCAGGTGTCGTCGTCTGTAGCTTTGGCGCCGATTACACGTTAAAGGGATAGTTCACTTCAAAATGAAAATTCTGTCATTATATAGGCCTACTCACACTCAAGTTGTTTCAAACCTGTATGAATTTCTTTCTTCTGCTGAACACAAAGGAATATATTTTGAAGAATGCCAGTAACCAAACAGTTAACTGGAACCATTGATTTCCATAGTATTTTTTAGTAAGTCAATGGGACCAGTTTACTGTTTGGTTACTGACATCAAAATATATTCCTTTGTGTTCAGCAGAAGCAAGAAATTCATACAGGTTTGAAACAACTTGAGGGTGAGTATATGATGACAGAATTTTCATTTTGATGTGCATCCCTTAAGCATGTTTTGTTGACTTGTGGTTAGGCATATGCTACTGATGTTCAGTGATTTTAAAAGTAGCCTCAATTAGGCCTGCATGAAGTTGGAAATTATTTGCTGTTGCAAAGAATCATTTATGAATGCACTTAAAAAAAAGAAAATAAAATGTCTTCAAATAAAATTTAAAAAAAGATTTGTTGTTGATCAGACAATCAGTTGTTATTGAAACTCATCATTGCCTGGAACACACAAAAGATGGCATTTACTGCAGTGGCGTGGGTTAGGGCAGGCAGACAGTGTTTTGGGAGGGGAGGGCTCGGCTGTTCCTACCTACTCTAAGGGGAGGCTCACATTCACCCAATTTGAAAACCCCTGCTATATTATATACTAGAGAAAGAGTGACTACTAACTGTTTTATGAAGTCATGTGGTGATAATTACATGTGCATTATGAGTGGAAAAACAGTGAAGTCTGAATAATATATTATTAATGTAAAATAATTAATCAAGAACCACAATAACAGTTATAATCATTTCCAAAAACTTAGTAGAGTTGGCCACTTTGGCCAAACAACAACATTTCCATTGTTTACATTAGAATAAAGCTTTATTAGAGAGGTTGATGTTATATCACAATATGCCACATATATATAGGCCATAAAGTAGATTTAATAATTGTTTCATTTAAAAGTAATTGGAATAGTTCATCAATAGGAAATTAATTGGGAAAAATAGTTTACCGATAGCTCTTTTTCTTATTCTATTTTTTGGGAGGCAAAAATGGCAAAACACTCCACTTGCTTCTAGCTTTTGAAATGTAAATATTTGATGTATTTTCTTCGTTTTTTTTTATAGTAAACTGGATAGTAAACTTGTTTTTTTTTCTCTGTGTTAGACAAAACAAGACGCTTGTTTGTCACATTGCACTCTGGGAATGTGAGAAGGATTATTTTCACAATTTGTTTATGGACTATGATTAATTGAGAGAAATTTGAGAAGAAAACTGGAATGTTAATAAGGAAAATAATCTTTAGTTGTAGCTTGGATGTAAACTGTTAAAACAAATTATACATTAAAAGTTATGGTACAGCATGCACTTGCATACAGTGGGGGTCAGAGACAAACACCTGCTCCAAAATAGAAACTATCAATGATGAAAGGATAGGCCTATGTTATAATGCATTGTAAATTATAGTACATCACAGAAAGTCTGCTACACTACGTTCTTTGCATCAGCAGCTACAACATTGTCCATATCGTTGTTTGGGTCAACTCAATCAACATCTGGACATGAAGGTTACATATTTAAATGTATAATAAAGTCCCAGCAGCATCTGTCAAGAATTGAGTTTGTCAAACAGTTTTATAAAATAGCAGGCAGCTCCCTGCCTGCCACTTGCCTTGTAATTGCCTCTGTAAATCCATCTCTGCAAGCAAATGAGATCTGAAGAAAGAGCATATATTATTTTCTGACATATTATTTTAATTAATATTAATATAAGGACAATTGTGTATGTTATCTAAAGTATGCTCCTTTCTGTCATCATGCTATTTTCTACTGTTATTCAGACTTTATCTGAAATTCTAAAATAGGCCTATGTGGACGCAGAAAAGTTATATTGATATGTAGACTAGGCTAATTTAAAAATCCTGTAGGTTTCATTACCTTATGTATTTTGCTCCTTATTATAATAACACTAGTGTGTCAGTGTTTGGAATTGAAGGAACATCTGTGTGATTGTTCTGTTTTAGGCACAACAAACTAGTTAAAGTGAGAAAATATATTTTTCTGACATGTTATTTTACTTATAGCATATTGCACAACTCTAGGTTATCTATAAATTATTTCCTGCTAGCATCCTGTTTTGTACTCTTAATCAGACTTCTTAATATAAGATAAGATATAACTTTATTAATCCACCATGGGGGAAATTTCAGTCAACACAACAGCACAAAAGAATATAAAAAACAGATGCAGTATTATAGAAGTATTAACACACTATTTACACTATACACTCAATAATAATTATTTACAACCATTTACAACCAGATAAATGTCTGAAATTAAATGAAATTAGGAATAGTCTCTCAGTTTTGTGCTGTGGTGTTGTGGAGCCTGATGTCTGATGGCACAAATGAGCCTCCAAAGCTCTTTGAGTCTGAGTGAGTCTTTGACTGATGGTGCTCCTGAGCTGCCTCAGCTCAGCATAGAGAGGATAAGAGGGGTTGTCCATGATGGTTTTCAACTTCCCTCTCATCCTCTTCTCAGTCACTGCCTTCTGAAACTTTGAAATAGGCCTACAACTGTAGGCCAATTCATACATTTGAGCAAGCAAAAGGCATTTCCACTAACAACATTGGCGCCACTTTACTGTCACGGTAACACTTTAAATAAAACCATACAGTTAGCATACACAATACATATAATGTCCCTATTTATTTAATATTTTATTATCTCCACCAGCAGGGAAGGCATTTTTTGCGTGTGTGGGTGTTTGCATCTGTCTGCAGCTGATCCCTCATACTACTGGACCCATCAGTGCACTAACTTTTGTGCACATTATGCTGAAAGTCCTCTCTTGATTGTGAATGTTTGATAACACAATTTTATTAACTGAGGCGATCATAAAGTTAAGACATTTCCTCTTTTCAGCAGTGTTTGCCATTTTACACAGCAAGGCATTTCTGGCAATTGGATATGCATTAAAAGGTTTGCTCTCATCTTGAAGTCCATACTCGATTTGTTGTGATCCACTAAAGTTAGGCACAATATGAGATGAATAAATCCCTGTTTTTGTTACTTCCACTGCCATCCTGACTGTAATGGAACCGGGAAGGAAAATTGATTGAGAGTCAACTCTTCTTTGTTTGGGAGGGGAGAGGAAAGTAGGAGGGGGCTTTTATTTGATTTTTTGTGGTGTATTACAAAATGTTCTAAATACACAATTTTTAAATTTAGAAGTTTGGACTCAACATCCTCTTTATTGTTTCATTACTAAGTTTATACGGTTAGGCAAACCCAGGTTACATTACACTATTCCATGCATCTTAAAGAAAACTGTGACTGTTTAAAACTCTATAATGTATGCACTGCATTTAGCTACATAAGAAAACTTACACTATACTACACAAAAAAAACCTTTCTCCCCTTCATCCCACTACTCTCATGCATACACATTGACACAGTCTTGCAATCCCTCTTCCCTACCTACATGATCCCAGACACCTGGTGGAGATCTGCGATCTGCGCTGACCACAATGGAGGAAAAACACCACATCAGACTTTTAACAAAACATTTTAGCAACAACATTTTATTACAGAAAAATAAAGAGTGGACTTTTGGAGCTATTAAGTAACTGAATCGACTTCACTACACTACAGTTTGGCCTTGACTGAAACATTCCCACAATTTACTCACATGGCTAGCTGACAACTCTCTGTGCTTTTAGCAGCATAGCAGCAGCATAGTATTGATCCATGTTCTTTTAGTAGTATTGATCACATCTTTTTTTTTAAGATAACGACTTAAAAACTGATAATGAAAGGTTACAAAAAACTTTGCATGGATTAATACAATTATGTGAAAGGTTACAAAGGGATCTAAATATTTTCATGTGTTTTTTTCTAGGACAGGATTACTAGCTTATCCTTGTGAATAATAACAAATGTAAATAAGTTGTTTATCAAAGGATGCAGTAGGCCTGTAGCAGTCAAAAGTTACATGGCAGGTGGCATAAGAAACAATCATTTCACAATGATTTACTTAATAAAATAATAATACATAATACAGACAAAATGAGCTATACTAATCCTAGTGTTACAAGGTACGGTAACTGACTACTTTACTTTCACTTTGTATGTATCCAATGATGGCCTTTGTGGTCCCTGTCACGTGCCCAATTTTGTACACAAATAACTTAGATATAACTAGATCGGTGGCTGAGTGGAGTTGGGTGTGAGGGCTGTCGATTCACCCTTATTACTATGTTATTTAGGTGCTGTGCCAGCCTTTATAATTAGTAATATAGTCTACAATTATGGCATTGAAACAACTGGGACTAATGTATAGGAATACCTATTTTGAGATCACAGCTGTGTTCTTTTGTCCAGGAAATTACATGTTACAATCACATTTAGCTCTATAATTCAGACTGAAAGCACTGCTGTGAGAACAGCCAACAGCAGAACTGCATAGATCTCATGTAGCCATTTCCTTTGTATGGTTAAAAACACCACTATTACCTTGTTCATCAAAGGTTAAGCCCACAAAAGGCATCAAAGCATATTGTATGATAATACCGTCAGATTGTTAGTGGGGTTTAAAGGCAGCACTCTTTGATACCGGATCAGTTTGCCAACCATACTGTAAAAATCACATAAATCTAACTATAATAGGTTGAAATGATTCAGTCTTGGATAATTACAGCTCACCATTAGGGGCCCTGTTTAATATTGATTTGGTATATATATTTGTGTCAAAATTATTTTCTATCGGCAGTTGCACTATTTGTTTCTTCATGTCATGGACAGCCTTATACCTCAGTATTTAGAATTGACTTCCCTTTGCTCAGACTGGTGTCCCCTGACCTTGTGTCAGTGCGAGAGCCTGTACCCTCCTCCTTGAAGGCAGTCTCAAACACATTCAGGATGGATTTGCGGACTTTATCCTTGAAATCTTGTCCCATGAACACATACAGCAGTGGGTTCAGGCAACTGTTGAGAAAGGCCAGGCTGGTGGCTATAGGGATCCCTATAGTGGTGACATGGTTTAATGTTTCACTTGGATTAGTAGCTGCAAGATTCACCATCTCAATCAGAGCCAAGATGTGATAAGGAGCCCAGCACAGGAAAAAAGTGGTGATAACAGCAGCAATGATCTTAAAGGGGCGACTTGACTGGCTGGCCAGAGTGCGGTTTCTTCTGATACAATGGATAATTACAGCATAACAGGAGACAATGACAGTGAAGGGGACAACAAATCCCAGGAGGAAGCGGGTGACGGTCATTGCCTGATGACGAAACTGTTGCACAGATGGTGTTTTCTCTTCAGAAAGGGCAAAGTTATTGAAGCAGTTGATGATGTCGTCATTGTTATATGATGGCCCAGTGTCCCTGAAGATGAAGTATGGAGCGCTAAGAATCAGAGCCAGTACCCAAACAACCAGACTCACACCAGACACCTTCTGTACACTTCGATGGTTCTGGGCCCAGACGGGCCACACCACAGACACACATCTGTCCACGCTGATCACCATCAGAATGTAGACACTGGCAAACATGTTCAGTAAGGTTACAGTGCTGTTCAGCTTACACATGAACTTGCCGAAAGGCCAGTGGAAATCCAGAGCTGTGTACGTCACACTCAGGGGCAGGAACGCTGTGAAGAGGAAGTCGGCCACAGCAAGGTTGAGGAACCAAACTGTGTTAACTGTTTTCTTCATCTTGAACCCGGTCACCCAGATAACCACTCCATTCCCGAGCACACCGAGAACAAAGGCCAGGGAGTAAACAATCAGAGACATGGTGTTGAGAGACTGTCTTATGTCAGCATACTCGTCAGTATAATTTAAAATGTTTTTTCCAGATCTTTCTGTTAGCGTTGACATAACAGGAAGGGGTAGAGTTCACCTCCATCATTGTCTTCAGTTCTGCAATGGGAACATGATGAAAAAATATGAAAATTTTCCCATTTTCTATTTTACCTGTACAGACGTCAATAACAGAATAGAATGATGAGGACATGTACAGTATATGCAGTATATAGCCTATGAAGACGGTGTTCACAAAATTATGGTGTGCAGCAGGAATCCATTTTGAGTCCTTTCCTATTCACCATTCATGTAAATGAGATTGTCTCTTTCCTGACACATACACACACGCACACACACACACATCTGTAAAATGGAGGACAGATGACTGGCTGATGTCAACATGTCATTTTAAATTAAACATTTTAAATTAAATATTTATTCAATAGTCAATGTCCATTGCTTTCCATCTTGCATTAGTGCAGCGTTGTAACCTTGAGAAAGAGACTATAGATATTCATTGTTTTGTTTTGAAATGAGACTGAAAATTACTCTGGACTTGTCCCCACAGAGATTGCTGCTGAAAAGAGTTTCATTTCGTGCAACGTGCATATGAATGCATGTTTATTTAAACACCTATAGTTGTATTTCAACTTCGCTTTTGTCAGGCACACAAGTCACAAACAAACTTTTTTCAAAATATTCAACTTAACAACCAAAATATATGATCGACCAGGCAGATTGGGTTCAAGGTGGGCCCCAACTTAAAGGGAGAGAACGGCGGGCCCGGGGCAGTCGCACGCTGTGACTCGCCTTACTACAGACTTCATCGTTGCTGGATCATAGCCTACTGAAACCACTCCAGGTAGATGCTCCGTAACCCCGAACCTGAACAAGTCTAGTAATGCGTCGATTTGTATCCTAAATAACAGTAACAAACCAGTTTGGTAGAAACTGGTTACAAAAGTAACGCAATTACAGAAAAGTAGGCCTATTGCTTTTTACGGTAAGGCAGTAACTGGCTATTACTAATAACATTTCGGTATTATTAACCGTTACAATCTCAGTAACGCGCGTAACAACGCATTTTAACCTGAAAATAAGTGGTGTTTTGCATTTTTAATTCACTAACACCGCAAACATTTTGGCACCAGAAAAAGAAATCCGTGAATCATGAATATGGTTTATGAAATTTTTTGGGGGGCAAATGCATTTCTATTTTTCTGTATCTTTATCATCATGGATCATGCCTAAATAGAATTGTTTAGACTATGTGTTTTCTTCTGTAATTTACCTTCATGATTCTAGAGGCTCTGTCAATGCACCCTAACCGATCCTGTCTGAGTGTTGGGAGATTTAAATAATCAATGAAGTTATGCAGCTGTAGCCTACCTTGTGCGTAAATGCGCACAGCGTAACTTAACGCTAGAACCACCAGGTTTCGTTACCCCCGTACCGGGTAAAATTTACCCACTATAAAATGAAGTGAGTTTGTGATTATCTCTGCTACATGTTGCTCCAACACACTTGCAAACATTCAGTACCTTTAGGCTGTGCATTCCCCCTAAACACCATCCCCACATTTCAGGCATTTGCAGAATATTTCATTCTATTCTTTTCATTATGCCTTCACTATGCAGGTCGTTCGCCTGCACTCCGCATCTGTGAAGGGCACGTCCACACCCTAACCTCTCTCTATTGATGTCATCCACTCGATTTTGTGGCTGTTACAGCCTATTAGGCTATATTCTAAACACAACTGGAATTTAAATGCAACATACACTTAAGAAAAACGACGATTTTAGTGCTTTATTGGTAATAATTTAGCCTAATGATGTTGGCTAATTCTTACTGTTCTGCTTGTTTTTTCCCGACCGAGGGACCGCAAAACACACCTGTAGGCTATAGGCTAAATGCCCATTTTTAAAATATGGTTTTATCTTGCCTTTTCATGAACAATAGCGGGTGCTACATAATACACTTTTAGGAAAAGTCAAAGACTGGGGGACTTGAATATTATATTGAAACAAAGTTAGGGTACATATCGAAAAACAGCCGCGGGTTTGTTTGACCTGTTTGCCGTTCTAGTGCTAATAAGGAAAGATTCATCCTATTTCACCCATCCGCAACCCCCCCGATATTAAACAGCATGTTCACTTTCTGGCAAAGACCCACTATCCACGGAAATAACTGTAATCTGCACATCACAAGAACCGACATATGCAGACTCATCTTACTATCTCAATAATGCGTCCATTAAATAGCAGTGAAATTAATTCAAAAGCAACGCAAAAGCAGGATAGTGTAGCATAAGCATCAAACTCAGAGACGGTAATAGTCTAATAAAACTAATTACTCTCAAATAACAGTAACTAGTAATCTATAATGTGTTACATTTCGGAAATAATTTGCCCAACACTGCAACCTACCTTTCTCAACCATTCGGTTGAAGACCAATCCGTAGGCGAAAGTATTGACAGATTAATAAATGTGTCTTGTAAAGTGACGTCAACTTCGAGGCGGAACCACAAACAGCACGGACAGTCCCGAAGTCTTATAATACAATCTTATACAAATCTCTTGTGTTCACTTGAACTGTTTGTGTACAAACGTTTTCAGATTTTCTAAAACAAAAAATGTGTCATCATTGATAGATTAAGCTACATAATGCATGCAGCTTAAACTACATTATAGTACATTATAGCTACTCCATTACAGCCTTTGGAGCAGCCCCTATAACATTGTCAGTGTTGCTGCTTTGGGTTGAATCAACATCTGGAAATGTAGATTATATATTTTAAAGTCTCCTCTCTTCGCCATGATAACAGAAAGTCACAGCAGCATTTGTAAATAATTGAGGGTTGCCAAATAATTGAGGGTTGCCAGAAAGATGCCTGCTTGCCACTGTTCCATGTCTCTGTATGTCCATCTCTGCAAGCAAATGAGATCTGAAGACAGAACATATTATATTTATTATATCATATTATATAATATTAGTATAAGCACATGTTATCTACAGTGTACGCCTTCATATCAACTTTCTGTTTTGTAGCCTACTATGTACTAGATTTTATCTGTAATTCTGAAATAGGCCTATGTGGACGCAGAAAATTTATATTAATATGTAAACTAGGCTGCTTTAATTATCCTGTGGCTGTCATTCACTTAGGCTATGTATTTTGCACCTTGTTATAATGACACTAGTGTATCAGTGCTTGGAATTGAATGAACATCAGTGTGATTGTTCTGTCTTAGGCAGACTCTTTCCTGTAATAAAGAAGCTTCCACTGTGGTTTAAGGTTTTTCTTGTAGACTACACAATTATCTTCCACTGGTAAATGTTTTAATCTTCTGTTTCTCTAGGTCAGACCCCCAAACAACCTGTTGTATGAGGTCTCTGTCCCGGCTGGAGTAGCCTCCTTGTCTTTCTTTAACAAAGACAAATAATGTGAGATGTGGAAGGGGCAGAGTAGTGAGGACTGGGTGGGACACAGATCCTTAAATTCTTCCGGTAGTAGTGAAATTTCTAATTATAATTAGTGGTTTGAAATGGGTTTCCTTGCAAATGGAAGCTTAAGTCTAAAGCAATTGGACCAGCTCAAGACATGTTTGGAGACAAAGGAAAGGAGAGATGCAGAAGAGCTGAAAAGCCTAGTAGGCTACTTGAAGACAATAGGCAGGCAAAGGGAAAAGACTTAGAACAGAAAATCTGACTAGGTAAAATGAGGATAAGAAGGAAATGGATAAAAAAGAAATCACAAGAACAACAAAAACTTTAAATCCTTCTTTAGCCATGGTACGCAAATCAAGGAATCCATTCCGGCTGATGCAGTCCTGGACTCCGCTCCTCCACCTCCTCTGTTTGCTCCATTCTGGCACCCAAAAAGAAGAGTGAAGCTGCTGCTGGAAATTGATACCGCAGCAACAGACCAAAAAAGGATTAAAGCCCTGCTGCTGGTCTGGTCCTGAGCTAATGCTGAACTTATTGGTTCTGCCTCCCAATGCCTAGTCGAAGAAATGCCAGAGGAGAAGTTTTGTTATTCAGGCACTGCTGGAATGGGACAAAAAATAAATCCTGGGCATTTGTACCAGTGCAAGTGGATCGGTTTACTCATTCAAATTTTACTGACTCCCTGGTGATCAGAGGTGGCCATGGAGTACACACCTTGTTACTTAATCTTTAACAATGAAGATAAATAATTGCATGTATTGTATACTTACAAATTGGAAAAAAGTTACACGGCCCTCTGAACAGTCTCAACAATTATACAGTATACAGCATATTGTGAGGAAGTCCAGTCAGTGGCCCAGCCAACTACTACACCTCAAGCTCGGCTGGTGGTCCGCCTGACTTCTGCCCCTGGTGTTGTGTTGGTGGCTTGGCTGACTCCTGACCCAGCTGAATGGTAGCTAATCCCTGTCTGGTCTCTGCAGGTCTCACCTTCCTCATAGCCCCCTGTCTGGCCTCTGGAGGATTTTCCCCAACACCTTGATCAACCTTTTGGGCCAGTTTCCTCCATTGGCCCCAGTGTACATTTCCTTTCACTGTCTTCTGTTCCTCTATAGCTGTGAGCGTGGCCAGCACATCAATGTATAGACTGTCTTAAGGGTTTCAAAATAATCCAAATGTTTTCTTCAGGGTATTGCTCTCAGCCCACCATCGTGTCTCTTCAATTGGAGCTATGAGTCTTGCGTCTCTTGTCATGGATGTCCTTCGCAGTGGCAGTTCTAGACCAGTTTCATTGAGGGGGCCAGGCTGGGGCCAGTTGTTATGTCAGAGGGTCACATTCAATCCGGGACAAAAGAAACAATATTCAAGCTTTCAAAACGTGTTTTTTAGTATATAATGTAATGTTTTAGTTACAGAAACTTACAGTTATTTGTTTCAGTAAAAGGATCTTTTCAGTAACTTAGTTACAGTTTTATTAAATGATAATTAAAAAAAACACTCCTGTTAACTTTAAATGAAGTTACAGTAAATGCTTTGATGCAACACTTCTTTGTAAGGCTTAATGAACAATATGCTCATTCTCTGGATCTCAGTTTGTATTTTTCTTTTCTAGAATCTCACATTACTGCAACTGTATTCTTAGGTTTTTGTGATTTTTGGCAAAAAAATCAACAAAAGAGTCAAGATTTAAAGCTTTAGTGTTCAACATCACAAACCTGGTGGTCCAGTGCTTGTGGGTGCACACAATGTATCCTCTGTCTGTGTCTCACACTCTGCTAGTATGTCACCCTCAGTCTCACTTTCTGGCTCCTCATCTGTTTCTCCTTCCTGCTCTGTGCCCTCACTTTGGAAACAAGTCTGTCCACATAACAAGTCCTCTGGCCTATGCTCTGTGGCACTCTCAACATGCTGCTGTTTCTCTTTAGCACTCTTAACACCTGGCCCACTTGACTCTGCATCACTGTCTGCATCATCATTGTGGACTTTATTTGTGGTGGAGACATAGGACATAATGTCCTGTTTTGTCTTAATTTGAAACAGCGATTATATTAACGTTACTGTTGCTGGCTTGCTTAACTTTATATTTATTTGGGTTGTGAGAGCCTTTGAGCTTACACTTCACAACTAGATATTCATGGAAAAACTGATTGAAATGTATAGCATCAACTCATGCTAACCAGTCATGGAGAGATATTTTCTTGCAAACGCCAACGTTATCATAAAGCTTAAGTAATGTTACAACAAGTAAGTTAACATTATTAACACAAGCAAACGGTTAGCATTATCTGTGAACGCTACAATTGCATTACATTAACTCATTTAGCTGATGCTTTTACCCATGCGACTTACAATTGCTATATATGTCAGAGGTTGCACGCCTCTGGGGCGACTAGGGGTTCAGTGTCTTGCTCAGGGACACATAGGTGTCTCACAGTGGATTCAAACCCACGTCTCTCACATCAAAGGCATGTGTCTTATCCACTGCTCCATCACCACTCCACCAATTTTACAAATAAAATAGCTTTGCTCACTTTCAATTCTTCCTGGTAATCTTCCATGCATGCTTCTGAGCAGAGCTCACAGGGTTGTTTGTAGCCTGCTTTCTTTCGCACTTTTTAGTGGTGCGTTCCATTTACGTCGGGGCAATCGTCTGTGCATCCGGATAGTGCCGGTGTAACATCCAAAAGGATCTGACTAGTTGAGACACATTTGTTCCGCCTTTCGCATCAGCGTCATATGTTGCAAGGAAGATATATTACTATGATTATTGTAGACCTTTCGATCAGAGGGGGAGCCACAGGGGGCGTCCAAGGTTTGTGTTATAGGAGCACTGTGCCCACCCCCACAGCTCCTTCTCCTACAGATTCACACTCTGATATGACTCCCCTGATGAACACTGCTGCTTCGCTGAGGAGATTAAACAGCGACCCACTCTCAATCACTCTTTGAGTAGTATCTGACAGCACAAGAATGAGGACATGTGCATAGCACCACACATGCACATGGGTGGGGACTGACTGTGATACAAGAGAAGCCTCTCTACTGCCCCTGTATCAGGGCCTTGCAGAGACCTTTGGAAGGGCAGGTGCTCAAAGTATAAAAGGGGCACATGGAACAAGGATTTAAACAGTGTTGTTTTCAAAATAACGATACAGAAATAGATATCATTATGTACTTCTTGCTGATATGCGTATACTGATGCTTCTATCGGTAAATCAACAAATGCTGTGATACAGTTTTGAGAAAGATACACAGGCAGGGAAATGCACATTTTGGTGAGCAGCGGCTCAAGTGAAAAAAACGGCACTTGTCATAATTATTTATGATTTTTTTTGACAAAATATTAAATATATTAACACAACTCTGACTACCTTACCAATTTATTTTGATTCCCACTTTTGCAAATGTTTAACCCTCAACATTTTTCTACAAAATAATCACACAAGAGCAGGCAACAGCAAAGTAAACTCTGCCACAATGTGCATGTTTTTTATGCTACTAGTATATATTTAGAATAAATGACAGCACCAAGGAGAGGGACATAGTTTCACTGATTATTTGTTTATTTTTCACAAGGCAATAAATCCTTTTAATTGTTTTGGTCTTGTTGGATCACATAACACTTTGTTAGGACTTGGTTTCACATTTGAGGGAGGGCTGTCTGTATCTGTAAAGATCTATCAGCATGCAACAAACTAATAGAATGGATAGTTATTAGATGAGGAGCCTCTACGATCAGAAATATAAAGTTACTGCTTAAGGCAGGAGACTTTTTCATATAGTGGTCAAATTTCAAATTTGGGTCTATTTTGCTTCCATGTCTTCTTTTACTCTCATTGAAAGAAAACTTCCAAAATACACATTTAGATGGAGTTTACCCTGTATATTAAACAGAACATTTCAGGGGAAAAGAGTCTTGATGTAAGTCATTAACTGGGGAAGGTCTGTGGTGACATGATTTAGTTATTTTCTTTAGCCCATTCACCTTCAATGACTTGTCAAATGTGTGCAAATTAGCACATTTTAATTAGTTAACGCCTAATTTGCATATCAATGTGGCGATCGTCATTACATTATTAGACACAAATTTTACTGTACTCACCTGTTGTGTCTCCATTAAGTAGGCAACAGTAACAGTAGCCTGTATGACCAACCATGATCCTTAGCTTGACTTTAGCTAATTATTTTAGCTCAGCTCATGAGTCGTGCATGTTAGCAGTGAACTCGAGGCACTGGTAGTTTACTTTTGTTGGTCTTTAGTTCATCACCACTCACCTCCGCACAAGCCAAGAAAAACACTGCTGGGAGGGGCTGCTGCGGGTAGAGGCGGAGTGAGAGAGAGGGAGAGAGAGAGAGCATCGGAACTGACAAAGTCTCATCTCCCGACCTGATATTATTTTTATTCAGTAATTATATTTGTTTGACAGGAAAGCTGTGCGCAAACAGGAATAGATATACTGTATATATAAATTCATTTATTTAAAAAAAAAAGTATCCCGGAAAAAGGGCACTTTCTCTTGAGGAAGAAAAAGGGCAGGTGCTTGAGCCCCTGTTGATGTCTATGTGTGCACGTGCCTGCCCCTGTATGACACATGTATGGATGAATAAATCCTGCTTTTGTAATCTTTGCTGCTGTCCTGACTATAAGGGAGAGGGAGGTAGGGAGGGCTTTTATTTTTTGTGGTGTGCTGCAACAAAATGTTCTAAATACATAATGTTTAAATTCAGAAGTTTGGACTCATCGTTCTGTTTATTGTTTCCTTACTAAGTTTATTTGTTTTTATTACCTTAGAATGAGCCATTTCTATCTACATACACCAGAGGTCCTCTTACATAGAAGTCACCATGTTGCCATGTTTACACAGTAGGCCCAAACGGCCCCAAAGAGCAGAAGAAGAAGAAGAAGAAGAACAACAACAACAACAACAACAAGATCAGGAACAAGATCAGGAACAAGATCAAGTAACATTAGTAGTAGAAGTAGTATTTGAATGGTTTATTAGAGATAATACAAATGGAGGCCCACACATATTATTTGCATTTAGTGGCATGCGAATGCCACTAAATGCCACTAAAACTTGAACCTTTATTACATGATGTAAAATCTATAGATAATAACTAACATAGGCACAAAAGTTTATTCAAAATATTTATACTTGATAAAAAATGACTGATGGTCACCACTTCCTGATTACCTGACCTGAAAGCACTTAAAGGTAGTGGTACATGATTGATTTGCAGCACAGTTTACACTATTAGAGGCTGCAAATAAATCAGTGGCTCCTGTGTTTTTTTCCTCTGAAATTTGTTGTCCTTGATCTGAGAAGCAAGAGGAAGAGTAGGGATTTTTGGTACAACTTCAACTACTTCCATGGTGTATGGAGAAGAGAAAAAGCCAGATGAGGTCAAAACTCCAGCACCCTTGTGGCCTTTTTTAGAATCATCATAAAACACATAACAATTAACAATTAATACATTAAACTCTTTTATCTGAGAACCAGCATCTCTCTCTTTCTGTTTAAATACCAGAGAAAGAGTGACTACTCATTATTTTATGAAGTCATGGTGATTATGAGGAGTGCATTATGAATGGAAAACCAGTCAAGTCCAAAGAATGTTTTAATAATGTAAATCATGATAACAAAAACAACCACAATAACAGTTATGATCAGTTATAAACACTTAGAGGAGTTGGCCACTTTGGCTAAACAACAAAAATGGCTGAAATGGCTGAAAAACACCCCACTAGCTTCTAGCTTCTAAAATATGAAAATTTGGTGTTTTTCCTTCTCTTTTTTGATAGTCAACTGGATATTTTCTTTCTGTTGATTAGATGAAACAAGACACTTGAAAATGTCACCGTGGACTTGGAAATTGGGAAGAACTATTTTTACATTTTCTTTATAGACCAAACAATTAAAGCTGGGGTAGGCTATTTATTTCAGATTCATTTTGTTATATTTGTTGAAATGATCTTTATATCTTGAAAGCAATCAATAAATCAAATGATCTGACACAAAAATAAAAGACATAAAAATTCAGGTATGTGTGACAGGATATGAAATGACTGACTGCCCTGCTTCCTGTCTACCTGCCAACCTGGTCACACTCTTCTTGGGCACTGCACATGAATATGTGTTTTGGAAAATGTAGTTAATTGAGAGGAATTTGAGGGGTAAAATGGCTAATCAATAATATAAATAATCTTTAGTTGCCGCTCTGAAATAAAGTGGGGAAACATTGAAAATTCATGGCATAACATACATGTACTCAAAGTGGGGGTCATATACATACCCCACATACATACATAAAGCTATACTGAACCTAGTATAACTAATGTAACTGACCACTTCACTTTAACATGTTCTATCATCTGTGGTCCCTGTCATGTCAATGGCTGGGTGAACGTGAGTGTGAGGCGGAAGCTGGGAAATTAACTTGAGGCTATGAGGCTGTTTGTGCAGCAGTTCAGAAAAACTATTTTACACATTCAAATTCTTTATTCAGTTATATCTCTTCTATACGTTAGTTTACAGCCTTCTGTATTCAATGGCAAGAAAGGCATAAACATTCTTTGTCATATTGCATGTCTTACTATGTTATTTATTTAGGTGATTGTCTGCCTATAGTAATTATTAATATTAATATAATCTACAAGTATAGCCTTTAAACTGGGATTTGTTTTGTTGATTGATTTCTTTGCTGTCACATGCAAGGGAATGGTAATCAAAATCAGCCGTGTATATGACCAATGGAAAATAATGTACATTAATACCCATTTTGAAATAACTGCTGGGTTCTTTTGTCCAGGAAATGACATTTTACAATTTGTCATTTTCATAGCTCTATTATAGTACAGAAGGAATGCACTGGTGTGAGTCAAAGAACATAGAGAAGAAGGACAAAAAGATCAAGACACTCAAAAGATAAATGTAGCCACTTGATCTATAGGTTATTCAATTTGGGTAAATTGGCTGCATGTGTGTATGTTTTACTTTTTCTTTCTTTTTTTCCTTTGGAAAGCACTTTGTACGCTCTGGTTTGAATAAGGGCAATATGAATAAACTTTTCAACAAAAAACATTTCAAAATGATTTACCACACAAATGCATCACAAATGGATCTACAACTTACTGTACAATATTACCATCTGTCCGCTCTACCATATTGAAGGTAGGTGAAGTTAAAAGGCAGAACCTATTTCTAGACATGATCAAAGTGTAACAGGTGAAATTTTTGCAAAAATCTGAGATAATATTTACAGATCACCTTGAGGGTACTTGAACAAAAGAAAACAAAAGCTAACAAAAAGTATGTGTTATATACAGTTATTTTTTATTTACAGTTTCAGTACTTGTTCATTCATGTCATGGACAGCCTTATACCTCGGCATCAGAAACAAACTTTTCTTTGCTCCGACTTGTGACCATTGAGTTTGTGTAAGTATAAGAGCGAGAGTCCTCCTGGAAGGCAGTCTCTAACACATTCAGGATGGATTTGCAGACTTTATCCTTGAAATCTTGTCCCATGAAAACATACAGCAGTGGGTTCAGGCAACTGTTGAGAAAGGCCAGGCTGCTGGCTATAGGGATCCCTATAGTGGTGACATGGTTTAATGTTTCACTTGCATGAGAAGCCATGTGATTGACCAACTCAATTAGTGCCATGATGTGATAAGGAGCCCAGCACAGGAAAAAAGTGGTGATAACAGCAGCGATGATCTTAAAGGGGCGACTTGACTGGCTGGCCAGAGTGCGGTTTCTTCTGATACGATGGATAATTACAGGAAACAGGAGACAATGACAGTGAAGGGAACAACAAATCCCAGGAGGAAGCGGGTGTCGGTCATGGCCTGATGACGAAATTGTCACAGCTGATTCACAGACGGTGTTTCATAATCATCAGAAAAGGCAAAGTTATTGAAGCAGTTGATGATGTCGTCATAGAAATATGATGGTCCAGTGTCCCTGAACATGAAGTATGGAGCACTAAGAATCAGAGCCAGTACCCAAACACCCAGACTCACAACAGAAGCCTTCTGTACACTTCGATGGTTCTCAGAATCATCAGAATGTAGACACTGGCAAACATGTTCAGAAAGCTCACAGTGCTGTTCAGCTTACACATGAACTTGCCAAAAGGCCAGTGGAAATCCAGAGCCAGGTATGTTAAACTCAGGGCCGGGAACGCTGTGAAGAGGAAGTCGGCCACAGCAAGGTTGAGGAACCAAACTGTGACAACTGTTTTCTTCATCTTGAACCCGGTCACCCAGATAACCACTCCATTCCCGAGCACACCGAGAACAAAGGCCAGGGAGTAAACGATCAAGGACATGATGTTGAGAGACTGTCTCAGCTCAGCATGCTCATCTTTATAGTCATACTCGTCATCATCTTCATAGAAAAAGCCATTGTTTTTAGTGGCATCTGTAGCGCTGATGTTATAGAAAGTTGTAGTGGTCGTTAGCTCCATCATTGTCTTGAGACCTGTAACATCAACAAAAAATAAATGTTGACTGTTATTCATGATGACTTAATTTTTCAAATCTTACATGCAAGTAGGCTTGGATTTCTGCCTTTCACCAACGGTGTGCCACAGGAATCTATTTTGGGTTCTGTCTTGTTCACCATTCATGTTAATGAGATTGTCTCTTCTGTGTCTAATGTGAAATTCTTCTTTTTAATACTGTTTTGTACTGTATTGCTGATTCTGTCTCTCATTTAATGCACTGCAGGGTGCACTAAACAATCTTCAGTTATTACTTAATATTCAGAAGATTTATGAATTAATCTTAAACACATATCTTTATAATGTATTGAATCACAATTGTCACTGTCCGAATCAGCAGCATTTAGCATTAGAGCACCTTACTGAGAGGTGAAAACTTCCTGGTGAAACGTTCAGTGTGTAATATTATGAGGATCTATTGACAGAAATGCTATATAATATACATAAATATGTTTAACCGTTATGCTTTTATTATCTTAGGCTACATCCACACTATTACATTTTCTTTAAAAACAAAAGTTTTAAGGTTTAGTAAGTTTTTAAACAAAAACCATCTAGCTGTGTTTCATAATTGATCTCCATCTATATTAAAATGACTGAAAACACCCATTTACATACACTGGGCATGCACATGCCGGTGTAAACAGGAAGCAGGTTGCCTACTTCACAGTTGCAGAAAATTTGGCAAAAGAATAAAGTAGCTTACTACTACAGACAAGGAACCACACCAGAGATTTTTTTTGCAATGTACCAACAACGAGGTGGAACTGTTACTTACTGAAAGTGACATGAGAGTACAAAGCGACTGTGGCAGCGTGAAAACAGACCGGGAGTTGTTGCAAAGTAAATATGGCGACATGCACAATACAATATTACTGTGTCTGCAAAAGTATTACAAGAGTGTTGTTTGTACAAAGCAAAAACACTGTATGTACTTATGACTTATAACACCCAATCAGGAAGCGAAACCCGAGTGTCTGCGTCATCGTTTTTAAAGGTTCAGTGTGCAATATTTCTCAGGGTCTATCTATGGAAATGCAATATAAGATCCATAACTATGATTTCAGTGTTATGTGCCTTACAAAATAAACCATATGTTTTCATTACCTTAGAATGAGACATTTAAATGTCCATAACCACGGGCACCCACTTCCATGGACGTTGCCATGTTGCATCGTCATGTTTATACTGCTGAAGCTGAAAACAGACAAACAGTGCTACAGAGCGTGTTTTGTCACTATGTTTTTCTTGTTCTACTTCTGTCACAATCCTGTCCTGGGTGCTGTGTTTTTGGGTTTTGGTTTTGTAGCTGCATGTTAGTTATGTCATCTGTTCTGTTTAGTTCTGAGTTTATTCATTTATCTGTTAGTCTGTGTTTTGGTATTTTCCTGATTTCACTTCTGTCACAGTTTCATGTATTAGTTACTTAGAATCTGTCTTGTCTAGTATCTTAGTTCTTAGTACTGTACCTTGTTCATGTCTTTAGTGTTTTCTCCTGGTCTGTGTACTTCTGTGTTTTGCCCCATGAAGGCCTGTCTAGTGTTCCGTCTGTTCCCCTTTGTTGTCCCCGCCTGCCTGCCTCTCTGTTGCCCCCTGTTGTCTCTGTCCGCCTCTCTGTTTTCCCTTCTGTCTCTCTGCCTGCCTCGTTACCTTGATCCCACTCACCTGTGTCGCTCCCGCCCTGCTCATTTGTCCGTGTGTATATATACCTGGTGTTTCTGTTCGTTCCCTGTCCGGTCATTGCACAATGTGTCACAGTGAGTCCAGTGTGTTGCTCTGTCTCGTCTAAGCTCATCTGCCTTGTCCTGTCCTGTCCTGTCCTGTCCTGCCCCGCCCTGCCAGTTCTATGGTTAATTGGATTTTGTTTTTTGAGTTCTGTTTTGGATCACCGGTTTCTTGTGTATTGTTTGTTTTTTTTGGACTTCTGTTTGGATTACCCTTGTTTTTGGACTCAGTTTATCAGCCACTCTTTTAGTAAGTGTGCTCGCCTTCAGTTTGCTAGTTAACCCCCTTTTGAACTTTACCTGCTCTGCTCTGCATGTCCTGCATTTGGGTCCACAAGCCTGCCACACCACACACAAACCCCACACCAAGACCGTGACAACTTCTGGTAGAGTTCAGGCAGTGCAGACACTCATCACTATGTTGAATATGTACATTAGAAGTAAAAACTGATATGTCAGACTGTACCTTTAAGACTATTGATACTACAAATATCAGAGGGTACTTAGCAAACAATATTTTTCACATTCAAACTACAAATGTCAACTCAGCTGCAGATAACTTCAGAAAACAACAACAATTAACTTATGTATCAATAACCACAGCAATCCACTCAGTTACTGATGAGCCCATAAAAGTGAAAATAAACAGGCCTGAATGCAGCTTGAGTGCGCTGAATGACAGTTTACAGCGGAGCACATGGACCCTTCACTCCCTGACAGGCATGCAAACAATGGTGAACAGTTCAAACGTCCCCTTACTGTTTAAGGCAGGCGAAGGTTTACTCTCAGTCCCAGTGATGAAAAAGAGGAGAAACCCCTAACCCAGGGGCTACAATTCCGTCAATAAAATCGCAATCCATGAAGAATGTATCATAATATTTTAACAGATCTACCTGCCCCTCTGACGTGCATTACCCCGCATTGCTCTGCTGACATCAGGGCTGGACGGGGACAAGAAATCAGCTCTGGGACATTTTTGGCCCACCAAAATCGGTCGGACATCCCTCACCAATACACCATCCTTGCTTTTAAGGGCTTAGATATGATAGGGGTTTGACAAAACTCTTAGCCCATGACAGTTGACACTGCACAATTAGTCAGGTCATGACAACAAGACAATATTTATATAATATAATATAATATAATATAATATAATATAATATAATATAATATAATATAATATAATAATACTATAATATTTATGTATTGACAAATTAGTTGGTAGGGGAGTCTGGTGGTACTCCCCCAGATGATTTTAAACATTAAAAACTTAATTTCCTGGATTCTGGAGACATACTTGTATAAACCCTCAAAAAATTCTACATTTTTATGCCATTTGTCAAACTGAACCCTGTAAATCATTGAGCTACATTTTAATTATTAAATATCATAGGCCATATAATTATATTTATTATGACTGTTATAATTACTACTGATAATAATAAAAAAATATTTAAGACGGGGGTCTGGGTATCCTCCCCTTGAAAAATTTGGGCTTTAAACACTTAATTTCCTGCATTTTGGTGATTTTTTCTGCAGCAATTCATTGAAGAAATGATTTTATTTATATAAACGGAAACACAAAATTCAGGTGACAATTCAAAAAATAAAAATATAGTGTAATATAGTGCTGTAAGGCTCAGGCATTCTGTAGTGCTGTCAAATATGTTTCTACTGTTTTTTATTTTATTTCATCCCTGCTGAGTCAACACGCACACAGGCATGACTGAAGTAATCTAAAGTCTTTAAATGTGCACATTGCACCTTTTCACCTCAATGATAAATGAATTAATTTTAATTCAGTGCACCTTAATAGCTCCTATGTTACAGGAGCTTTTCTGCTCATGTTCAAAAATTCTGCACATTAAAAATCTCTCCCACATATCTGTTTTCTGACATTTGCAGAATAACAATTTAGGATATAATATTATGAAATATATTGAGAATGAAATCATTATATTTTAGCAAAATCTACCTGCCCCATTGTTGTGCTTTACCCTGTGTTATTGCTCTGCTGATATGGTAGTAGGCTGCTACCCCCTTTAGACCGTCTGACAGATAGAGTGCCTGTCTGAGACTGTACTGGGTGATACGAGCTCACTGCTCTTCGTAGAAAACTAAAACTGAAAACACTTGATAACACAGAAATATCACCACATCTCCAGACACATTCACTTCAGCAGCTATGATAAAGTGCAGCTCACAGCCGCTTCAGAGGGAATTAAGCATCCTGGAGCAGAGAAACAGGAAAACAGAGCTAAGTGTCTCTGAGCGACAGAGACAGCAAGAAGAGCGACATGTTTCAGTGTCGCGGTCAGGTGTGTCATGCTATTCTCTCGCTACTTTGCAGCGGACTGTGAACCGTTTGCAGATAAACTGATTAGACACTGACCGACAACTTTTAGGCTATAGCCTATCTCAATGTTTTCATTACAATTCAGTATCGCTGACAAGCCCTGAAGCTGTGAGCAATGCACTCTCTTTCCTGTCCTGCTCACTCTAAATGCAGGCAAGCGGAGTAGCGGTGGGGGTCGTCACTTTAGTGGTACAAAATGTAGCAATAGGATATTATTGCGAGTAGCCTCCGTTCTTTGAAGACCTGAGAAACAGGCTGCGATTATTGATTAATAAAAGGCTAGGGAAAATATTTTTTATGTTTTTGTTGAGTTACATTCGGAGCTACAGTCAAAAGATTCGGGGCTGAAGCCCTGGAAAAATGAACTGGCGACGCCGATGGTGTTAACTTCTAAACTTGAATGAACTGTTGAAGTGAATGAAGTACTGAACTGATCAAAACGATTAGGCTACAGTCAGAAAATTTCACTTCTAGAAAATAAACCAAAGTCTCCAGATCCAAAGTTATAGATTGCAATAACATAGCCTATTAGATTGACCAGGTCAAGAGTTCAGTGAGTGAGTTTCAACTCTTCTTTACTTTGGAGTGGAGAGGGAGGGAGGGCTTTTATTTTGCTCGGTGTGTTACAACAAAATGTTCTAAATACATGATGTTTAAATTTGGAGGTTTGGACTCATCGTCCTGTTTACTGTTTTCTTAGTTTACACAGGACGCTCTGTTATAATACCATTAAAGTATTCCACTCAATGTCAACCGTTTATCCTGTGTACAGGGGCTGGAGCCGATCTCAGTTGGCATTGGGTGAGAGGCGGAGTACACCCTGGACAGGTCGCCAGTCCATCGCAGGGCCAACACATAGATACACAACCAATCCCACTCACACCGAGATGGACAAGAGTCACCAATTAACCTGCATGTCTTTGGACTGTGGGAGAAAGCCAGAGCACCCGGAGAGAACCTACGCAGACACGAACATACCATTTCCACACAGAAAAGACTGGGATCACCAGGGATTAAACCCTGTACCTTCTAGCTGTGAGGCCACTGTGCTATTCACTGCACTGTGCCACCCCATTACACTAATTCATGCATCTTAAAGGGAACTAAGACCACTATACTATACCATATAAAAATCCTTCTGCCCTTCATCCCACTTCTCATGCATACACGCTGACACAGTCTTGCACTCCCTTATCCCCACCTACATGACCCCAGACACACCTGGTCAACACTATTTCATTCATATCATGCACAAATGTGGCACATTGCACATATTTATTGTTAATTGTTAATCTTTGTTGTTGTATATTTTTATATTATCAATTTATATATTTATGTTCACAGTATTCTCTTCTGTTGCAATACCTCTGCACAACACAAACCCAGAATGAATCTGAGAACCACCGGATATGTAAAACAGCTCTCTCTACTGGCCAAGTCTATAATAATAACAATACACAATAGCTATAAAGGTGTTCCATCAACCTACACATATCTCTCTTTCTGTTTAAATAGCAGAGAAATAGTGACTACTCACTGTTTTATGAAGTCATGTGGTGATTATTAAATGTGCATTATGAGTGAAAAAAGTCAAGTCTGGCTAACATTTTATTAATGTAAATAATGGCAACAAAAAACAACTGAGCCCGTTCTCATCTCAGGGCGTCATATACCGACGATTTGAGAAAGAGTGACAAAGCGTAAGTATTTTACGCGAAAGGTACCCTTTAGCGTTTTATGGAGACGCACCCGGTGCGTCTCCATGAGACGCTTCCGGAAGCGTCTGTATGAGACGCTCCGGGGCGTCCGGTTCGGACCGGAAGTGCTAGCTAGGTAGCTAAGTTCGTGATAAAAGTGTTGACAGCCCCCCCGAAGCACCTACCCTAACCACAACCATCCGAAATGTTAGTGCCTAAACCCAAGTCACTAAATGTATGCATGTCGACCGGCTAACCCTACAGCTGCGCACATCGGCCGTGCTAACAGGTAGGGTTAGCCTCCCTTGTATTGCTTTAACGTAGGAAACGGGAGCGTTTCATACGGACGCGGAAGGGTACCTTTAGCGTAAAATCCTTACGCTTTGTCACTCCCGGATGAAAGCGTCAGATATGACGCATTGAGATGAGAATGTGTTGAACAACTACATAACAGTTATAATAATTTACAAACACTTTACATTGTTTACATTAGAATAAAGCTTTAATAGAGAGGTTTACGTTACATCACAATATACCACATACAGTGCATACAACAAGTGTGCCATTTTACGTTGAATAGTTGATTGACAAGATATTAATTGGGAAAAATGGTTAACTGATCGTCCTTTCTTATGTACTTTATGTAAAATGGCAGAAGCCCCCCCATTAGCTTTGAGCTTCTAATATGTGAACATTTTTTCTTGTCTTGTCCTTTTTTTTTGCTTTGTTAGACAAAACAAGTCACCTTAGACTCTGCAAAATTGAGAAGTACTATATTCCACAATTTTTATAGCCCATGATTAAGGCTGGGTAAGTTATATATTTCAGCATTTTGTTATATTTGTTGAAAAGATCTTGACAGCAATCAATAAATCAAATGATCTGACACAAAAATGGACATGAAATGATTGACTGGGCTACCTCCCTGTCTACCTACTGACCTGTGCACACTCTGCCAGTGCACTGCACATGAAAATGTGCTTTAGAAAATGTGTTTAACTGAAAGAAATTCAAGGAAAAAACTGATAAAAAATTATACATTACAATGAAAATTTATGGAACAGAACGCATGTACTGAGGATGGGGGGTCATAGAAATAACCTTCCAAAAAAGCAACAAACAAAGATGAAAGGTCAAACTAAGCTAAGTGTACAATGCATCTGCTACTTTAATCATAATTATCTCAAAGTGACTATCTTATGCATTGATTATGATTATATTAGCATATCCTTGTGCTTAATAACAAATGTAAATAAGTTGTTTATCAAAGCATGCAGTAGACATGTGGCAGTCCAAAATCGCAAGGCAGGCGGCATAAGAAATAACCATTTCAGCATAATTTACCTGATAAAAATGACATTATTCAGACAAAATGAGTTATATTAAACCTAGTATAACTAGTGTAGCTGACCACTTCACTTTCACTTGTACCTATTTATGGTCCCTGTCATGTGACTGATTTTGTCGTGTACACAAATAAATGATCAGTGGCTGGGTGAGCGTGAGTGTGAGGGGGGAAGCTGGGAAATTAACTTGAGGCTATGAGGCTGTTTGTGCAGCAGTTCAGAAACACTATTTTACACATTAGATTCTTTATTCAGTTATATCTCTTCTGTACGTTAGTTTACAGCCTTCTGTATTCAATGGCAAGAAAGGCATAAACATTATTTGTCGAATTATCCTCATTACTATGTTATTTGGGTGATGTGTCTGCCTATAGTAATTATAGGTTTTAAAAACTGGGATTTGTTTGGTTCATTGTTTTCTTTGCTGTCACACACATTTTTCTTTTTCCTCCTTGGAAAGCACTTGGTACTCTGGTTTGAATAAGGGCAATATGAATAAACTTTTCAACAAAAAACATTTCAAAATGATTTACCACACAAATGCATCACAAATGGATCTACAACTTACTGTACAATATTACCATCTGTTCACTCTACCATATTGAAGGTAGGTGAAGTTAAAAGGCAGAACTTATTTCTAGACCTGATCAATCAGCCGATCATAAAACTCATATCAATCAATGCTTCAATCTCAGTTTCAAGTTATTTATTATATACACCTACTGTTCTATATACAGTTTCAGTACTTGTTCATTCATGTCATGGACAGCCTTATACCTCGGCATCAGAAAATGACTTTTCTTTGCTCCGACTTGTGACCATTGAGTTTGTGTAAGTATAAGAGCGAGAGACCTCCTCCTGGAAGGCAGTCTCCAACACATTCAGGATGGATTTGCGGACTTTATCCTTGAAATCTTGTCCCATGAACACATACAGCAGTGGGTTCAGGCAACTGTTGAGAAAGGCCAGGCTGGTGGCTATAGGGATCCCTATGGCGGTGACATGGGTTAATGTTTCACTTGCATAAGAAGTCATGTGATTGGCCAAATCAATTAGAACCATGATGTGAAAGGGAGCCCAGCACAGGAAAAAAGTGGTGATAACAGCAGCGATGATCTTAAAGGGGCGACTTGACTGGCTGGCCAGAGTGCGGTTTCTTCTGAGACGATGGATAATTACAGCATAACAGGAGACAATGACAGAGAAGGGGACAACAAATCCCAGGAGGAAGCAGGTGACGGTCATGGCCTGATGACGAAATTGTCGCAGCTGATTCACAGATGGTGTTTCATAATCATCGGAAAAGGCAAAGTTATTGAAGCAGTTGATGATGTCGTCATTGTTATGTGATGGCCCAGTGTCCCTGAAGATGAAGTATGGAGCACTAAGAATCAGAGCCAGTACCCAAACACCCAGACTCACACCAGACGCCTTCTGTACACTTCGATGGTTCTGGGCCCAGACGGGCCACACCACAGACACACATCTGTCCACGCTGATCACCATCAGAATGTAGACACTGGCAAACATGTTCAGAAAGCTCACAGTGCTGTTCAGCTTACACATGAACTTGCCAAAAGGCCAGTGGAAATCCAGAGCTGTGTACGTCACTCTCAGGGGCAGGAACGCTGTGAAGAGGAAGTCGGCCACAGCAAGGTTGAGGAACCAAACTGTGTTAACTGTTTTCTTCATCTTGAACCCGGTCACCCAGATAACCACTCCATTCCCGAGCACACCGAGAACAAAGGCCAGGGAGTAAACGATCAAGGACATGATGTTGAGAGACTGTCTTATGTCAGAATACTTGTCAGTATAATTTAAAAAGTTTTTTCCAGATCTTTCTGTTGCGTTGACATAACAGGAAGGGGTAGAGTTCACCTCCATCATTGTCTTCAGTTCTGCAATGGGAACATGAAGAAAAAATATGAAAATTTTCCCATTTTCTATTTTACCTGTACAGACGTCAATCACAGAATAGAATGATGAGGACATGTACAGTATATGCAGTATATAGCCTATGAAGACGGTGTTCACAAAATTATGGTGTGCAGCAGGAATCCATTTTGAGTCCTTTCCTATTCACCATTCATGTAAATGAGATTGTCTCTTTCCTGACACACATACACACACACACACACACACACACACACACACACACACACACACACACACACACACACACACACACACACACAAATGTAAAATGGAGGACAGATGACTGGCTGATGATCCAACATGTCATTTTAAATTAAACATTTTAAATTAAATATTTATTCAATAGTCAATGTCCATTGCTTTCCATCTTGCATTAGTGCTGCGTTGTAACCTTGACAAAGAGACTATAGATAATCATGGTCTTTTTTTGAAATGGATGAACTGAAAATTACTCCGGACTTGTCCCCACAGATATTGCTGCTGGAAAGATTTAATTTTGTGCAACGCGCATATGAATGCTTAAACACTGATAGTTCTATTTCAACCTCGCTTTTGTCAGGCAGACAAGACACAAACAAACTTTTTCAAAATATTCAACTTAACAACAAAAATGCATGATCAAGAAAGAGCCATTGTTTTTAGAGGCATCTGTAGCACTGATGTGATAGAAAGGAGTAGTGGTCATTAGCTCCTTCATTGTCTTGAGACCTGAAATAACAACAAAAAATAAATGTTGACTATTATTAACGATGACTTCATTTTTCAAATCTTACATGCAAGTAGGCTTGGATTTCTGCCTTTCACCAACGGTGTGCCACAGGAATCTATTTTGGGTTCTGTCTTGTTCATCATTCATGTTAATGAGATTGTCTCTTCTGTGTCTAATGTGAAATTCTTCTTTTTAATACTGTTTTGTACTGTATTGCTGATTCTGTCTCTCATTTAATGCACTGCAAGGTGCACTAAACAATCTTCAGTTATTACTTAATATTCAGAAGATTTATGAATTGATCTTAAACACATCATCTTCAAACTGTACTGAATCACAATTGTCACTGTCTGAATCAGCAGCATTTAGCACCAGAGCACCTTACTGAGAGGTGAAAACCTCCTGGTGAAACGTTCAGTGTGTAATATTATTAGGATCCAGGCACGTGCACACATAGACATCAACAGGGGCTCAAGCACCTGCCCTTTTTCTTCCTCAAGAGAAAGTGCCCTTTTTCCGGGATACTTTTTTTTTTAAATAAATGAATTTATATATACAGTATATCTATTCCTGTTTGCGCACAGCTTTCCTGTCAAACAAATATAATTACTGAATAAAAATAATATCAGGTCGGGAGATGAGACTTTGTCAGTTCCGATGCTCTCTCTCTCTCCCTCTCTCTCACTCCGCCTCTACCCGCAGCAGCCCCTCCCAGCAGTGTTTTTTCTTGGCTTGTGCGGAGGTGAGTGGTGATGAACTAAAGACCAACAAAAGTAAACTACCAGTGCCTCGAGTTCACTGCTAACATGCACGACTCATGAGCTGAGCTAAAATAATTATCTAAAGTCAAGCTAAGGATCATGGTTGGTCATACAGGCTACTGTTACTGTTGCCTACTTAATGGAGACACAACAGGTGAGTACAGTAAAATTTGTGTCTAATAATGTAATGACGATCGCCACATTGATATGCAAATTAGGCGTTAACTAATTAAAATGTGCTAATTTGCACACATTTGACAAGTCATTGAAGGTGAATGGGCTAAAGAAACTGAATCATGTCACCACAGACCTTCCCCAGTTAATGACTTACATCAAGACTCTTTTCCCCTGAAATGTTCTGTTTAATATACAGGGTAAACTCCATCTAAATGTGTATTTTGGAAGTTTTCTTTCCATGAGAGTAAAAGAAGACATGGAAGCAAAATAGACCCAAATTTGAAATTTGACCACTATATGAAAAAGTGTCCTGCCTTAAGCAGTAACTTTATATTTCTGATCGTAGAGGCTCCTCATCTAATAACTATCCATTCTATTAGTTTGTTGCATGCTGATAGATCTTTACATGATACAGACAGCCCTCCCTCAAATGTGAAACCAAGTCCTAACAAAGTGTTATGTGATCCAACAAGACCAAAACAATTAAAAGGATTTATTGCCTTGTGAAAAATAAACAAATAATCAGTGAAACTATGTCCCTCTCCTTGGTGCTGTCATTTATTCTAAATATATACTAGTAGCATAAAAAACATGCACATTGTGGCAGAGTTTACTTTGCTGTTGCCTGCTCTTGTGTGATTATTTTGTAGAAAAATGTTGAGGGTTAAACATTTGCAAAAGTGGGAATCAAAATAAATTGGTAAGGTAGTCAGAGTTGTGTTAATATATTTAACATTTTGTCAAAAAAAAATCATAAATAATTATGACAAGTGCCGTTTTTTTCACTTGAGCCGCTGCTCACCAACATGTGCATTTCCCTGCCTGTGTATCTTTCTCAAAACTGTATCACAGCATTTGTTGATTTACCGATAGAAGCATCAGTATACGCATATCAGCAAGGAGTACATAATGATATCTATTTCTGTATCGTTATTTTGAAAACAACACTGTTTAAATCCTTGTTCCATGTGCCCATTTTATACTTTGAGCACCTGCCCTTCCAAAGGTCTCTGCACGGCCCTGTTAGGATCTATTGACAGAAATGCTATATAATATACATAAATATGTTTAACGGTTATGAAAACGGAAGCTGAAAGCTGAAAGCTGAAAACGGACAAACAGCGCTACGGAGCGTGTTTCATCACTATGTTCTGGTAGAATTTAGGCAGTGCAGACACTCATCACTATGTTGAATATGTACATTAGAAGAAGAAGAAGAAGAAGTAGTTATAATATGCTGCAGAGGCCTTCAAATAAGTTTTGCATCCGAGCAATATTTTCAACCATTAGATAAGGAATCCATAATACTGATTTATCACATTGTTCAGTTAGCTCAGTTGGTAAGGTGCAAGACTTATTACCCAAGGGTTAAAACTTCAATCGCACTTGTAGGCAGCTTTTTTTCTTTCTCTTTTAAACAAATGGATTCTGCAGAGAATGCTTCTCACATTACAGCATGTGCACTGTTTTTGTTTCAGTGTTTGATCCACGTCTATCAACCTATGGAGCTTTTGCAAGATTTTGTAAAGATAAAAAATAATAAAATGAAATAAAGCCACCCTTAGGTTTCTAATAGATGTCCCTCAAATTACCTTAATATATAACAGTCCACTTGTTTCTCTAGAAATTGTAAAAACTGATATGTCAGACTTTACCTTCAAGACTATTGATAGAAACTTAAGACTCCTCTGCTCTACAACACAGTGCAAATATCAGAGGGTACTTAGCAAAGATGATGAAAAAGAGGAGAAAACCCCTAACCCAGGGGCTACAATTACGAGAATAAAATTGCAATCCATGAAGAATGTATCATAATATTTTAACAGATCTACCTGCCCCTCTGCTGTGCATTACCCCGCGTTGCTCTGCTGACATCAGGGCTGGACTGGGACAAGAAATCGGCCCACCAAAATCGGTCGTACATCCCTCACCAATAAACCATCCTTGCTTTTAAGGGCTTAGATTAGGGGTTTATGACAGCCCTGCCTAGCTGGGTGCTTAACTGTGTGGTGTTAGGCAGTTTACTTATTTTCCTTTTGTCCCTGAAGCTATTAGCTCGTGAAACCAGTTTGGTAGCTCTGGTCCAGACGCTGTCGAAGGATAAATACTCCGGCCCTTTTTGCACTCGCTCTCTCTGATATGGTCCCACTCCTGCCAGCAACAGCATCTACAGCAGTACTTTGTTTTGTTACATAATGTTTGTTTCCACTCCTCAACACGCAAGCTTGATACCTGTCACTCATCCACATCTACACCACTGACTTCACTGACAAACACACTCTACATCGTTGATTATTAGTTTAGTTATTTAAGTTGTTACAATAAATATGTTTACTTTTGGCAATCCTCCGTGTCCTCTCCGCATTTGTCATGACCTTTGAGCCGGCTATGACAAATTTGACAAAACTCTTAGTCCATGAGACAATAGTCGGGTCATGACAACAAGACAATATTATATTTTAATAGGCTTAGTATTTGGGGATAAAATGTATTGACGAAATAGTAGGGGAGTCTGGAGGTACTACTCCAGCAGAAGATTTTAAACATTAAACACTTAATTTCCTGCATTCTGGAGACATACATGTATCAACCCTCAAAAACTCCTACCTTGTTATGCCATTTGTCAAACAGAACCCTATAAATCATTGAGCTACATTTTAATGATTAAATATCATAGGCTATATAAACATATTACGCATTGTTATAATTACTACTGATCATAATAAAAAATATTTAAGAGGGGAGTATTGTGGTCCTCCCCTGAAAAGATTGGGCTTTAAACACTTAATTTCCTGCATTCTGGTGAATTTTTCTGCAGCAATTCATTAAGGTAATTATTTTATTTATATAAAAGGAAACACAAAATTCAGGTGACAATTCTGCTGTTCTGCAATAGCTGTCAAATATGTTTCTACTGTTTTTTATTTTATTTTATCCCTGTTGAGTCAACACACACACAGGCATGACTGAAGTAACCTAAAGTCTTTAAATGTGTACGTTGCAACCTTTTCACCTCAATGATAAATGAATTAATTTTAATTCAGTTAAAACCTGTGCTTTAATAGCTCCTATGTTTCAGCAGCTTTTCTGCTCAAAACTTTCTGCACATTAAAAATCTCTCCCACATATCTGTTTTCTAACAGTTGCAGAATAACAATTTGAGATTTAATATTATGAGATTTAATGAGAATGAAATCATTATATTATAGCAAAATCTACCTGCCTGACTGTTGTGCATTATACCCTGTGTTATTGCTCTGCTGATATAGTAGTAGGCTGCTACCCCCTTTAGCCCGTCTGACAGATAGAGTGCCCGTCTGGGACTGTACTGGATGAAACAGAGCTCACTGCTCTTCATCAGACAGAAACATCACCACACCTCCGGACACATTCACTTCAGCAGCTCTGATAAAGTGCAGCTCACAGCCGCTTCAGAGGGAATTAAGCATCCTGGAGCAGAGAAACGGGAAAACAGAGCAAAGTGTTTCTCAGCTAGGGAGACAGAAACAGCAAAGAGAGCGACATGTTTCAGTGTCGCGGTCAGGTGTGTCATGCTATTCTCTCGCTACTTTGCAGCGGACTGTGAACCGTTTGTGTAGCAGATAAACTGATTAGACACTGACCGACAACATTTAGGCTATAGCCTATCTAAATGTTTTCATTACAATTCAGTATCGCTGACAACCCTGAAGACCTGAGAAACAGCTGCGTCATGAAGATTATTGCATAATGGCTATGGAAAATATTTTTTTATGTTGTTGTTGAGTTACATTTGGAGCTACAGTCAAAAGATTCGGGGCTGAAGCCCTGGAAAAATGAACTGGCGACGCCGATGGTGTTAACTTCTAAACCTGAATGAACTGTTGAAGTGAATGAAGTACTGAACAGATCAAAACGATTAGGCTACAGTCAGAAAATTTCACTTCTAGAAAATAAACCAAAGTCTCCAGATCCAAAGATATAGATTGCAATAATATAGCCAATTAGATTGACAAGGTCAGAGAGTTATCTTGTTATCGAAGAAATTTGTATTTCAAACTTATATAGTTTCCTTCATGACATAAATGATGACAGAAATTATGCTGTTGCTCCAGTTTACCATTTTGCCCTCAGCCTCATCACTGTTGATAATTAACACTAGCTGGTTACCCTTCCCTCTCTGAGTGAAGCAATAAACATCGGAACGTAAAATCTTATTTTAAGAATAACAACGTACCTTTCACAAAGGTCTTCAGTCAGTTGCAGAAGAATCCGCAGCAGAATTACTCAAATTTGCTGTTAAATAGGCTGATAATGTGTCGTCAACTTCCTGGGCTATAAAAACCCACACGCAGCACGCTCAGTTTTTCCCCCGGAAGACTTGTATCTCTCTTTTATACACTTTTGAATCTCTTGTATACAAAAAAGTTTTCTGATTTTCTAAAACAAAAATGTGTCTTCACTGAAGCCACTGTCCACTTGCCTCTCCATCCCTGCAAGCAAAAGTGAGAATATATCTTTTACTGACATATTATTTAAATTAACATTGGTATTAGTGCAATTGCACAAGTCTAGGTTATCTACTACAGTATGCTCCTTCCAGTCAGCAACCTGTTTTTTTTAGTCTTTATCAGATCTCTTTATCAAATTTTGAAACAAGCTTACATCTGTTTTTCCACTGTAGTTGGCTATTGCTCAGAAGTTAAGAAATAAGTTTGAGGAAGCAAAATATATTTTCACACTGTCACCACTTTACTATCACTATAACACATCAAATAATGCCATTCAGTAAACATAACCCACACAGTATAATCCCTATTAGTCTCTATTTGTTTAACTATTTCTTTTTTTCCACCAGAAGGGGACCATGCATTTCATCATATGTGTTTGTGTGTGTGTGTGCATCTTATTGGACCCATCAGCTAATATTATTTGAGCATTTTTATAACTGTATGCTTAGTTCTTGGTTTTCTTCTTCTTCTTCTTCTTCTTCTTATTGACTGAGACTATCGTAAAGCTAGACTTTTCTCATCCCAGCAGTATTTGTCATTTAGAGATATTGTTAAGATATAGCAGAAGGCATTTCCAGCACTTGGTTTTCCTAGTCTATTGCAGGCCATATTTTGGCCTTTGTCATGGCTCAAAAACTGATATCCAGGTTTGGTCCCATCTTGAAGTGGAGCATGTGCAGATTAATTCAATATTTGATATGTTATCTTTCACTAACGTTAGACACAATCCACGATGAACAAATCATTGTTTTTGTTATTTTCGCCGCCATCTTGACTGTTCAACTATTCTTTACTTTGGAGTGGAGAGGGAGGTAGGGAGGGCTTTTATTTTGCTCGGTGTGTTACAACAAAATGTTCTAAATACATGATGTTTAAATTTGTGGGTTTGGACCCATCGTCCTGTCTACTGTTTTCTTAGTTTACACAGGAAGCTCTGTTACAATACCATTAAAGTATTCCACTCAATGTCAACCGTTTATCCTGTGTACAGGGGCTGGAGCCGATCCCAGTTGGCATTGGGTGAGAGGCGGAGTACACCCTGGACAGGTCGCCAGTCCATCGCAGGGCCAACACATAGATGCACAACCATTCCCACTCACACCGAGATGGACAAGAGTCACCAATTAACCTGCATGTCTTTGGACTGTGGGAGAAAGCCAGAGCACCCGGAGAGAACCTACGCAGACACGAACATACCATTTCCACACAGAAAAGCCTGGGATCACCAGGGATTAAACCCTGTACCTTCGAGCTGTGAGGCCATTGTGCTATTCACTGCACCGTGCCACCCCATTACACTAATTCATGCATCTTAAAGGGAACTAAGACCACTATACTATACCATATAAAAATCCTTCTGCCCTTCATCCCACTTCTCATGCATACACGCTGACACAGTCTTGCACTCCCTTATCCCCACCTACATGACCCCAGACACACCTGGTCAACACTATTTCATTCATATCATGCACAAATGTGGCACATTGCACATATTTATTGTTAATTGTTAATCTTTGTTGTTGTATATTTTATATTATCAATTTATATATTTATGTTCACAGTATTCTCTTCCGTTGCAATACCTCTGCACAACACAAACCCAGAATGAATCTGAGAACCACCGGATATGTAAAACAGCTCTCTCTACTGGCCAAGTCTATAATAATAACAATACACAATAGCTATAAAGGTGTTCCATCAACCTACCCGTATCTCTCTTTCTGTTAAAATAGCAGAGAAATAGTGTCTACTCATTGTTTTATGAAGTCATGTGGTGATTATTAAACGTGCATTATGAGTGAAAAAAGTCAAGTCTGGCTAACATTTTATTAATGTAAATAATGGCAACAAAACAACTACAATAACAGTTATAATAATTTACAAACACTTAGTAGAGTTGGCCACTAGGCCCAACAAACAACAAAAAATCTATTTATCATTTACATTGTTTACATTAGAATAAAGCTTTAATAGAGAGGTTTACGTTACATCACAATATACCACATGTATCAAAGTCATACAGTGCATACAACAAGTGTGGCATTTCACTTTTTTTTATTTGAGTAGTTGATTGACAAGATATTAATTGGGAAAAATGGTTAACTGATCGTCCTTTCGTATGTACTTTATGTAAAATGGCAGAAGCCCCCCCATTAGCTTTGAGCTTCTAATATGTGAACATTTTTTCTTGTCTTGTCCTTTTTTTTTGCTTTGTTAGACAAAACAAGTCACCTTAGACTCTGCAAAATTGAGAAGTACTATATTCCACAATTTTTATAGCCCATGATTAAGGCTGGGTAAGTTATATATTTCAGCATTTTGTTATATTTGTTGAAAAGATCTTGACAGCAATCAATAAATCAAATGATCTGACACAAAAATGGACATGAAATGATTGACTGGGCTACCTCCCTGTCTACCTACTGACCTGTGCACACTCTGCCAGTGCACTGCACATGAAAATGTGCTTTAGAAAATGTGTTTAACTGAAAGAAATTCAAGGAAAAAACTGATAAAAAATTATACATTACAATGAAAATTTATGGAACAGCACGCATGTACTGAGGATGGGGGGTCATAGAAATAACCTTCCAAAAAGCAACAAACAAAGATGAAAGGTCAAACTAAGCTAAGTGTACAATGCATCTGCTACTTTAATCATAATTATCTCAAAGTGACTATCTTATGCATTGATTATGATTATATTAGCATATCCTTGTGCTTAATAACAAATGTAAATAAGTTGTTTATCAAAGCATGCAGTAGACATGTGGCAGTCCAAAATCGCAAGGCAGGCGGCATAAGAAATAACCATTTCAGCATAATTTACCTGATAAAAATGACATTATTCAGACAAAATGAGTTATATTAAACCTAGTATAACTAGTGTAGCTGACCACTTCACTTTCACTTGTACCTATTTATGGTCCCTGTCATGTGACTGATTTTGTCGTGTACACAAATAAATGATCAGTGGCTGGGTGAGCGTGAGTGTGAGGGGGAAGCTGGGAAATTAACTTGAGGCTATGAGGCTGTTTGTGCAGCAGTTCAGAAACACTATTTTACACATTAGATTCTTTATTCAGTTATATCTCTTCTGTACGTTAGTTTACAGCCTTCTGTATTCAATGGCAAGAAAGGCATAAACATTATTTGTCGAATTATCCTCATTACTATGTTATTTGGGTGATGTGTCTGCCTATAGTAATTATAGGTTTTAAAAACTGGGATTTGTTTGGTTCATTGTTTTCTTTGCTGTCACACACATTTTTCTTTTTCCTCCTTGGAAAGCACTTGGTACTCTGGTTTGAATAAGGGCAATATGAATAAACTTTTCAACAAAAAACATTTCAAAATGATTTACCACACAAATGCATCACAAATGGATCTACAACTTACTGTACAATATTACCATCTGTTCACTCTACCATATTGAAGGTAGGTGAAGTTAAAAGGCAGAACTTATTTCTAGACCTGATCAATCAGCCGATCATAAAACTCATATCAATCAATGCTTCAATCTCAGTTTCAAGTTATTTATTATATACACCTACTGTTCTATATACAGTTTCAGTACTTGTTCATTCATGTCATGGACAGCCTTATACCTCGGCATCAGAAAATGACTTTTCTTTGCTCCGACTTGTGACCATTGAGTTTGTGTAAGTATAAGAGCGAGAGACCTCCTCCTGGAAGGCAGTCTCCAACACATTCAGGATGGATTTGCGGACTTTATCCTTGAAATCTTGTCCCATGAACACATACAGCAGTGGGTTCAGGCAACTGTTGAGAAAGGCCAGGCTGGTGGCTATATGGGATCCCTATGGTGGTGACATGGGTTAATGTTTCACTTGCATGAGAAGCCATGTGATTGACCAACTCAATTAGAACCATGATGTGAAAGGGAGCCCAGCACAGGAAAAAAGTGGTGATAACAGCAGCGATGATCTTAAAGGGGCGACTTGACTGGCTGGCCAGAGTGCGGTTTCTTCTGAGATGATGGATAATTACAGCATAACAGGAGACAATGACAGAGAAGGGGACAACAAATCCCAGGAGGAAGCAGGTGACGGTCATGGCCTGATGACGAAATTGTCGCAGCTGATTCACAGATGGTGTTTCATAATCATCGGAAAGGGCAAAGTTATTGAAGCAGTTGATGATGTCGTCATTGTTATGTGATGGCCCAGTGTCCCTGAAGATGAAGTATGGAGCACTAAGAATCAGAGCCAGTACCCAAACACCCAGACTCACACCAGAAGCCTTCTGTACACTTCGATGGTTCTGGGCCCAGGCGGACCACACCACAGACACACATCTGTCCACGCTGATCACCATCAGAATGTAGACACTGGCAAACATGTTCAGAAAGCTCACAGTGCTGTTCAGCTTACACATGAACTTGCCAAAGGCCAGTGGAAATCCAGAGCTGTGTACGTCACTCTCAGGGGCAGGAACGCTGTGAAGAGGAAGTCGGCCACAGCAAGGTTGAGGAACCAAACTGTGTTAACTGTTTTCTTCATCTTGAACCCGGTCACCCAGATAACCACTCCATTCCCGAGCACACCGAGAACAAAGGCCAGGGAGTAAGCGATCAAGGACATGATGTTGAGAGACTGTCTTATGTCAGAATACTTGTCAGTATAATTTAAAAGTTTTTTCCAGATCCTTCTGTTGCGTTGACATAACAGGAAGGGGTAGAGTTCACCTCCATCATTGTCTTCAGTTCTGCAATGGGAACATGAAGAAAAAATATGAAAATTTTCCCATTTTCTATTTTACCTGTATAGACGTCAATAACAGAATAGAATGATGTGGGTCAATAGAATGATATCTCTTTCCTGACACACACACACACACACACACACACACACACACACACACACACACACACACACACACACACACACACACACACACACAAATGTAAAATGGAGGACAGATGACTGGCTGATGATCCAACATGTCATTTTAAATTAAACATATTAAATTAAATATTTATTCAATAGTCAATGTCCATTGCTTTCCATCTTGCATTAGTGCTGCGTTGTAACCTTGACAAAGAGACTATAGATAATCATGGTCTTTTTTTGAAATGGATGAACTGAAAATTACTCGGACTTGTCCCCACAGAGATTGCTGCTGGAAAGATTTAATTTTGTTGCAGCAGCATATGAATGCTTAAACACTGATAGTTCTATTTCAACCTACGCTTTTGTCAGGCAGACAAGACACAAACAAACTTTTTCAAAATATTCAACTTAACAACAAAAATACATGATCAAGAAAGAGACATTGTTTTTAGAGGCATCTGTAGCACTGATGTGATAGAAAGGAGTAGTGGTCATTAGCTCCTTCATTGTCTTGAGACCTGAAATAACAACAAAAAATAAATGTTGACTGTTATTAATGATGACTTCATTTTTCAAATCTTACATGCAAGTAGGCTTGGATTTCTGCCTTTCACCAACGGTGTGCCACAGGAATCTATTTTGGGTTCTGTCTTGTTCACCATCCATCCATCCATCCATCTTCATCCGCTTATCCGGGGTCGGGTCGCGGGTGAAGCAGCTCCAGCAGGGGCCCCCAAACTTCCCTTTCCCGAGCCACATTAGCCAGCTCTGACTGGGGGATCCCGAGGCGTTCCCAGGCCAGCGTGGAGATATAATCTCTCCACCTTGTCCTGGGTCTTCCCGAGGCCTCCTCCCAGCTGGGCGTGCCTGGAACACCTCCCTAGGGAGGCGTCCAGGAGGCATCCTTACCAGATGCCCAAACCACCTCAACTGGCTCCTTTCAACACAAAGGAGCAGCGGCTCTACTCTGAGCTCCTCGCGAATGGCGAACTTCTCACCCTATCTCTAAGGGAGACACCAGCCACCCGCCTGAGGAAACCCATTTCGACGCTTGTACCCAGCGATCTCGTTCTTTCGGTCATGACCCAGCTTTCATGACCATAGGTGAGGGTAGGAGCGAAAATTGACCGGTAGATCGAGAGCTTTGCCTTATGGCTCAGCTCTCTTTTCGTTACAATGAGTGCGGTAAGCGAGTGCAATACCGCCCCGCTGCTCCGATTCTCCGGCCAATCTCCTGCTCCAATCTCCCTCACTTCGTGAACAAGACCCGAGGTACTTGAACTCCTTCACTTGGGGCAAGGACTCATTCCCTACCTGGAGTTGGCACTCCATCGGTTTCCCGCTGAGAACCATGGCCACAGATTTAGAGGTGCTAATCCTCATCCCAGCCGCCGCACTCTGCTGCGAACCGATCCAGTGAGAGCTGAAGGCTACGGACCGATGATGCCATCAGGACCACATCATCCGCCAAAAGCAGTGGCGAGATCCCAAGCCCACCGAACCGCAGCCCCTCCTGCCATGCGGCTACGCCTCGATAGTCTGTCCATGAATATCACAAACAGGACTGGTGACAAAGCACAGCCCTGGCGAAGGCCAACCCCACCTGGAAAGAGTCCGACTTACTGCCGAGTACTTCGGACACAGCTCTCGCTTTGTACGTGCACAAGGATTGGATAGCCCTAAGAAGGGCCCCCTCACCCCATACTCCGCAGCACCTCCCACGAGTATCTCCCGAGGGACCCGGTCATATGCCTTCTCCAGATCTACAAAGCACATGTAGACTGGATGGGCATACTCCCAAGCCCACTCCAGGATCCTTGTGAGAGTAAAGAGCTGGTCAGTTGTTCCACGACCAGGGCCGAAAACCGCATTGTTCCTCTTCGATCTGTGGTTCGACAATCGGCCGAACCCTCCGTTCCAGCACCCTGGCGTAGACTTTACCAGGGAGGCTGAGAAGTGTGATACCCTGTAATTGGCACACACTCTCTGGTCCCCTTTTTGAACAGGGGAACCACCACCCCAGTCCGCCACTCCTTGGGCACTGTACCCGACTTCCACGCCAATGTTGAAGAGGCGTGTCATCCATGACAGCCCCTCCACACCCAAAGCTTTTAGCATCTCTGGGCGGATCTCATCAATCCCGGGGCTTTGCCACTGTGGAGTTGTTTGACTACCTCAGTGACCTCCTCCAGGGAAATTGACAAGAAACCCCCATCAGCCTCCAGCTCTGCCTCTACTAGAGAGGGCGTGTCAGTCGGATTTAGGAGTTCCTCAAAGTGTTCCCTCCACCGCCCAATTACCAATTACAGTTGAGGTCAACAGGGTCCCATCCTACTGTACACAGCTTGGACGGTTCCCCGCTTCCCCCTCCTGAGATGGCGGACAGTTCTCCAGAAACACTTTGGTGCCGACCGAAAGTCCTTCTCCATGTCTTCTCTGAACTTCTCCCACACCCGCTGCTTTGCTTCTGCCACAGCAGAGGCTGCAGTCCTTCGGGCCTGTCGGTACCTTGCAACCGCCTCTGGAGTCCTCTGAGACAACAAATCCCGGAAGGCCTCCTTCTTCAGTCGGATGGCTTCCCTGACCACCGGTGGTCTTGTTCACCATTCATGTTAATGAGATTGTCTCTTCTGTGTCTAATGTGAAATTCTTCTTTTTAATACTGTTTTGTACTGTATTGCTGATTCTGTCTCTCATTTAATGCACTGCAAGGTGCACTAAACAATCTTCAGTTATTACTTAATATTCAGAAGATTTATGAATTGATCTTAAACACATCATCTTCTGTACTGAATCACAATTGTCACTGTCTGAATCAGCAGCATTTAGCACCAGAGCACCTTACTGAGAGGTGAAAACTTCCTGGTGAAACGTTCAGTGTGTAATATTATTAGGATCTATTGACAGAAATGCTATATAATATACATAAATATGTTTAACGGTTATGAAAGCGGAAGCTGAAAGCTGAAAGCTGAAAACGGACAAACAGCTCACGGGCGTGTTTCATCACTATGTTCTTCTTGTTCTACTTCTGGTAGAATTCAGGCAGTGCAGACACTCATCACTATGTTGAATATGTACATTAGAAGAAGAAGAAGAAGAAGTAGTTATAATATGCTGCAGAGGCCTGCAAATAAGTTTTGCATCCGAGCAATATTTTCAACCATAAGGAATCCATAATACTGATTTATCACATTGTTCAGTTAGCTCAGTTGGTAAGGTGCAAGACTTATTACCCAAGGGTTAAAACTTCAATCGCACTTGTAGGCAGCTTTTTTTCTTTCTCTTTTAAACAAATGGATTCTGCAGAGAATGCTTCTCACATTACAGCATGTGCACTGTTTTTGTTTCAGTGTTTGATCCACGTCTATCAACCTATGGAGCTTTTGCAAGATTTTATAAAGATAAAAAATAATAAAATGAAATAAAGCCACCCTTAGGTTTCTAATAGATGTTCCTCAAATTAACTTAATATATAACAGTCCACTTGTTTCTCTAGAAATTGTAAAAACTGATATGTCAGACTTTACCTTCAAGACTATTGATAGAAACTTAAGACTCCTCTGCTCTACAACACAGTGCAAATATCAGAGGGTACTTAGCAAAGATGATGAAAAAGAGGAGAAAACCCCTAACCCAGGGGCTACAATTACGAGAATAAAATTGCAATCCATGAAGAATGTATCATAATATTTTAACAGATCTACGTGCCCCTCTGCTGTGCATTACCCCGCGTTGCTCTGCTGACATCAGGGCTGGACTGGGACAAGAAATCGGCCCACCAAAATCGGTCGGACATCCCTCACCAATAAACCATCCTTGCTTTTAAGGGCTTAGATTAGGGGTTTATGACAGCCCTGCCTAGCTGGGTGCTTCACTGTGTGGTGTTAAGCAGTTTACTTATTTTCCTTTTGTCCCTGAAGCTATTAGCGCCCATAAACCAGTTTGGTAGCGCCTGGTCCAGACGCTGTCGAAGGATAAATACTCCGGCCCTTTTTGCACTCGCTCTCTCTGATATGGTCCCACTCCTGCCAGCAGCAGCATCTACAGCATTACTTTGTTTTGTTACATAATGTTTGTTTCCACTCCTCAACACGCAAGCTCGATACCTGTCACCCATCCACATCTACACCACTGACTTCACTGACAAACACATACATCGTTGATTATTAGTTTAGTTATTTAAGTTGTTACAATAAATATGTTTACTTTTGGCAATCCTCCGTGTCCTCTCCGCATTTGTCATGACCTTTGAGCCGGCTATGACAAATTTGACAAAACTCTTAGTCCATGAGACAATAGTCGGGTCATGACAACAAGACAATATTATATTTTAATAGGCTTAGTATTTGGGGAAAAAATGCATTGACGAAATAGTAGGGGAGTCTGGAGGTACTACTCCAGCAGAAGATTTTAAACATTAAACACTTAATTTCCTGCATTCTGGAGACATACATGTATCAACCCTCAAAAACTCCTACCTTGTTATGCCATTTGTCAAACAGAACCCTATAAATCATTGAGCTACATTTTAATGATTAAATATCATAGGCTATATAAACATATTACGATTGTTATAATTACTACTGATCATAATAAAAAATATTTAAGAGGGGAGTATTGTGGTCCTCCCCCTGAAAAGATTGGGCTTTAAACACTTAATTTCCTGCATTCTGGTGAATTTTTCTGCAGCAATTCATTAAGGTAATTATTTTATTTATATAAAAGGAAACACAAAATTCAGGTGACAATTCTGCTGTTCTGCAATAGCTGTCAAATATGTTTCTACTGTTTTTTATTTTATTTTATCCCTGCTGAGTCAACACACACGCAGGCATGACTGAAGTAACCTAAAGTCTTTAAATGTGTACGTTGCACCTTTTCACCTCAATGATAAATGAATTAATTTTAATTCAGTTAAAAACCTGTGCGCCTTAATAGCTCCTATGTTTCAGCAGCTTTTCTGCTCAAAACTTTCTGCACATTAAAATCTCTCCCACATATCTGTTTTCTAACAGTTGCAGAATAACAATTTGAGATTTAATATTATGAGATTTAATGAGAATGAAATCATTATATTATAGCAAAATCTACCTGCCCGACTGTTGTGCATTATACCCTGTGTTATTGCTCTGCTGATATAGTAGTAGGCTGCTACCCCCTTTAGCCCGTCTGACAGATAGAGTGCCCGTCTGGGACTGTACTGGATGAAACAAGCTCACTGCTCTTCATCAGACAGAAACATCACCACACCTCCGGACACATTCACTTCAGCAGCTCTGATAAAGTGCAGCTCACAGCCGCTTCAGAGGGAATTAAGCATCCTGGAGCAGAGAAACAGGAAAACAGAGCTAAGTGTCTCTGAGCGACAGAGACAGCAAGAAGAGCGACATGTTTCAGTGTCGCGGTCAGGTGTGTCATGCTATTCTCTCGCTATTTTGCAGCGGACTGTGAACCGTTTGCAGATAAACTGATTAGACACTGACCGACAACTTTTAGGCTATAGCCTATCTCAATGTTTTCATTACAATTCAGTATCGCTGACAAGCCCTGAAGCTGTGAGCAATGCTCTCTCTTTCCTGTCCTGCTCACTCTAAATGCAGGCAGGCGGAGTAACGGTGGGGGTCGTCACTTTAGGTGGTACAAAATGTAGCAATAGGATATTATTGCGAGTAGCCTCCGTTCTTTGAAGACCTGAGAAACAGGCTGCGATTATTGATTAATAATAGGCTAGGGAAAATATTTTTTTATGTTTTTGTTGAGTTACATTCGGAGCTAAAGTCAAAAGATTCGGGGCTGAAGCCCTGGAAAAATGAACTGGCGACGCCGATGGTGTTAACTTCTAAACCTGAATGAACTGTTGAAGTGAATGAAGTACTGAACAGATCAAAACGATTAGGCTACAGTCAGAAAATTTCACTTCTAGAAAATAAACCAAAATCTCCAGATCCAAAGATATAGATTGCAATAATATAGCCTATTAGATTGACAAGGTCAGAGAGTTATCTTGTTATCTGAGAAATTTGTATTTCAAACTCTTATATAGTTTCCTTCATGACATAAATGATGACAGAAATTATGCTGTTGCTCCAGATTACCATTTTGCCCTCAGCCTCATCACTGTTGATAATTAACACTAGCTGGTTACCCTTCCCTCTCTGAGTGAAGCAATAAACATCGGAACGTAAAATGTAATTTTAAGAATAACAACGTGCCTTTCACAAAGGTCTTCAGTCAGTTGGAGAAGAATCCGCAGCAGAATTACTCAAATTTGCTGTTAAATATAGGCTAATCTGTGGGTGATAATGTGCTGTCAACTTCCTGGGCTATAAAAACCCACACGCAGCACGCTCAGTTTTTCCCCGGAAGACTTGTATCTCTCTTTTATACACTTTTGAATCTCTTGTATACAAAAAAGTTTTCTGATTTTCTAAAACAAAAATGTGTCTTCACTGAAGTCACTGTCCACTTGCCTCTCCATCCCTGCAAGCAAAAGTGAGAATATATCTTTTACTGACATATTATTTAAATTTACATTGGTATTAGGGCAATTGCACAAGTCTAGGTTATCTACTACAGTATGCTCCTTCCAGTCAGCAACCTGTTTTTTTAGTCTTTATCAGATCTCTTTATCAAATTTTGAAACAAGCTTACATCTGTTTTTCCACTGTAGTTGGCTATTGCTCAGAAGTTAAGAAATAAGTTTGAAGAAGCAAAATATATTTTCACACTGTCACCACTTTACTATCACTATAACACATCAAATAATGCCATTCAGTAAACATAACCCACACAGTATAATCCCTATTAGTCTCTATTTGTTTAACTATTTCTTTTTTTCCACCAGAAGGGGACCATGCATTTCATCATATGTGTTTGTGTGTGTGTGTGTGCATCTTATTGGACCCATCAGCTAATATTATTTGAGCATTTTTTATAACTGTATGCTTAGTTCTTGGTTTTCTTCTTCTTCTTCTTATTGACTGAGACTATCGTAAAGTTAGACTTTTCTCATCCCAGCAGTATTTGTCATTTAGAGATGTTAAGATATAGCAGAAGGCATTTCCAGCACTTGGTTTTCCTAGTCTATTGCAGGCCATATTTTGGCCTTTGTCATGGCTCAGAAACTGATATCCAGGTTTGGTCCCATCTTGAAGTGGAGCATGTGCAGATTAATTCCATATTTGATATGTTATCTTTCACTAACGTTAGACACAATCCGCAATGAACAAATCTTTGTTTTTGTTATTTTCGCCGCCATCTTGACTGTAGTGAGTTCAACTCTTCTTTACTTTGGAGTGGAGAGGGAGGTAGGGAGGGCTTTTATTTTGCTCGGTGTGTTACAACAAAATGTTCTAAATACATGATGTTTAAATTTGTGGGTTTGGACTCATCGTCCTGTCTACTGTTTTCTTAGTTTACACAGGACGCTCTGTTACAATACCATTAAAGTATTCCACTCAATGTCAACCGTTTATCCTGTGTACAGGGGCTGGAGCCGATCCCAGTTGGCATTGGGTGAGAGGCGGAGTACACCCTGGACAGGTCGCCAGTCCATCGCACATAGATGCACAACCATTCCCACTCACACCGAGATGGACAAGAGTCACCAATTAACCTGCATGTCTTTGGACTGTGGGAGAAAGCCAGAGCACCCGGAGAGAACCTACGCAGACACGAACATGCCAATTCCACACAGAAAAGCCTGGGATCACCAGGGATTAAACCCTGTACCTTCTAGCTGTGAGGCCATTGTGCTATTCACTGCACCGTGCCACCCCATTACACTAATTCATGCATCTTAAAGGGAACTAAGACCACTATACTATACCATATAAAAATCCTTCTGCCCTTCATCCCACTTCTCATGCATACACGCTGACACAGTCTTGCACTCCCTTATCCCCACCTACATGACCCCAGACACACCTGGTCAACACTATTTCATTCATATCATGCACAAATGTGGCACATTGCACATATTTATTGTTAATTGTTAATCTTTGTTGTTGTATATTTTTATATTATAAATTTATATATTTATGTTCACAGTATTCTCTTCCGTTGCAATACCTCTGCACAACACAAACCCAGAATGAATCTGAGAACCACCGGATATGTAAAACAGCTCTCTCTACTGGCCAAGTCTATAATAATAACAATACACAGTAGCTATAAAGGTGTTCCATCAACCTACCCGTATCTCTCTTTCTGTTTAAATAGCAGAGAAATAGTGACTACTCACTGTTTTATGAAGTCATGTGGTGATTATTAAACGTGCATTATGAGTGAAAAAAGTCAAGTCTGGCTAACATTTTATTAATGTAAATAATGGCAACAAAAACAACTACAATAACAGTTATAATAATTTACAAACACTTAGTAGAGTTGGCCACTAGGCCCAACAAACAACAAAAAATCTATTTATCATTTACATTGTTTACATTAGAATAAAGCTTTAATAGAGAGGTTTACGTTACATCACAATATACCACATGTATCAAAGTCATACAGTGCATACAACAAGTGTGCCATTTCACTTTTTTTATTTGAATAGTTGATTGACAATATATTAATTGGGAAAAATGGTTAACTGATCGTCCTTTCTTATGTACTTTATGTAAAATGGCAGAACCTTTGAGCTTCTAATATGTGAACATTTTTTCTTGTCTTGTCCTTAATTTGCTTTGTTAGACAAAACAAGTCACCTTAGACTCTGGAAAATTGAGAAGTACTATATTTCACAATTTTTTATAGCCCATGATTAAGGCTGGGTAAGTTATATATTTCAGCATTTTGTTATATTTGTTGAAAAGATCTTGACAGCAATCAATAAATCAAATGATCTGACACAAAAATGGACATGAAATGATTGACTGGGCTACCTCCCTGTCTACCTACTGACCTGTGCACACTCTGCCAGTGCACTGCACATGAAAATGTGCTTTAGAAAATGTGTTTAACTGAAAGAAATTCAAGGATAAAACTGATAAAAAATTATACATTACAATGAAAATTTATGGAACAGCACGCATGTACTGAGGATGGGGGTCATAGAAATAACAAATAACAACAATAATTTCATCTTTGTTTGTTGCTTCCAAAAAGCAACAAACAAAGATGACAGGTCAAACTAAGCTAAGTGTACAATGCATCTTCTACTTTAATCATAATTATCTCAAAGTGGCTATCTTATGCATTGATTATGATTATATTAGCATATCCTTGTGCTTAATAACAAATGTAAATTAGTTGTTTATTAAAGCATGCAGTAGACATTTAGCAGTCAAAAATCGCAAGGCAGGCGGCATAAGAAATAACCATTTCAGCATAATTTACCTGATAAAAATGACATTATTCAGACAAAATGAGTTATATTAAACCTAGTATAACTAGTGTAGCTGACCACTTCACTTTCACTTGTACCTATTTATGGTCCCTGTCATGTGACTGATTTTGTCGTGTACACAAATAAATGATCAGTGGCTGGGTGAGCGTGAGTGTGAGGGGGAAGCTGGGAAATTAACTTGCTATGAGGCTGTTTGTGCAGCAGTTCAGAAACACTATTTTACACATTAGATTCTTTATTCAGTTATATCTCTTCTGTACGTTAGTTTACAGCCTTCTGTATTCAATGGCAAGAAAGGCATAAACATTATTTGTCGAATTATCCTCATTAGTATGTTATTTGGGTGATGTGTCTGCCTATAGTAATTATAGGTTTTAAAAACTGGGATTTGTTTTGTTCATTGTTTTCTTTGCTGTCACACACATTTTTCTTTTCCCCCTTGGAAAGCACTTGGTACTCTGGTTTGAATAAGGGCAATATGACTGAACTTCTCAACAAAAAACATTTCAAAATGATTTACCACACAAATGCATCACAAATGGATCTACAACTTACTGTACAATATTACCATCTGTTCACTCTACCATATTGAAGGTAGGTGAAGTTAAAAGGCAGAACTTATTTCTAGACCTGATCAATCAGCCGATCATAAAACTCATATCAATCAATGCTTCAATCTCAGTTTAAAGTTATTTATTATATACACTTACTGTTCTATATACAGTTTCAGTACTTGTTCATTCATGTCATGGACAGCCTTATACCTCGGCATCAGAAAATGACTTTTCTTTGCTCCGACTTGTGACCATTGAGTTTGTGTAAGTATAAGAGCGAGAGACCTCCTCCTGGAAGGCAGTCTCCAACACATTCAGGATGGATTTGCGGACTTTATCCTTGAAATCTTGTCCCATGAACACATACAGCAGTGGGTTCAGGCAACTGTTGAGAAAGGCCAGGCTGGTGGCTATAGGGATCCCTATAGTGGTGACATGGTTTAATGTTTCACTTGCATGAGAAGCCATGTGATTCACCAACTCAATTAGTGCCATGATGTGATAAGGAGCCCAGCACAGGAAAAAAGTGGTGATAACAGCAGCAATGATCTTAAAGGGGCGACTTGACTGGCTGGCCAGAGTGCGGTTTCTTCTGAGATGATGGATAATTACAGCATAACAGGAGACAATGACAGTGAAGGGGACAACAAATCCCAGGAGGAAGCGGGTGACGGTCATGGCCTGATGACGAAATTGTCGCAGCTGATTCACAGATGGTGTTTCATAATCATCGGAAAAGGCAAAGTTGTTGAAGCAGTTGATGATGTCGTCATTGTTATATGATGGCCCAGTGTCCCTGAAGATGAAGTATGGCGCGCTAAGAATCAGAGCCAGTACCCAAACACCCAGACTCACACCAGACGCCTTCTGTACACTGCGATGGTTCTGGGCCCAGACGGGCCACACCACAGACACACATCTGTCCACGCTGATCACCATCAGAATGTAGACACTGGCAAACATGTTCAGAAAGCTCACAGTGCTGTTCAGCTTACACATGAACTTGCCAAAAGGCCAGTGGAAATCCAGAGCTGTGTACGTCACACTCAGGGGCAGGAACGCTGTGAAGAGGAAGTCGGCCACAGCAAGGTTGAGGAACCAAACTGTGTTAACTGTTTTCTTCATCTTGAACCCGGTCACCCAGATAACCACTCCATTCCCGAGCACACCGAGAACAAAGGCCAGGGAGTAAACGATCAAGGACATGATGTTGAGAGACTGTCTCAGCTCAGCATGCTCATCTTTATAGTCATACTCGTCATCATTATCTTCATAGAAAGAGCCATTGTTTTCAGTGGCATCTGTAGCACTGATGTGATAGAAAGGAGTAGTGGTCGATAGCTCCATCATTGTCTTGAGACCTGTAATAAAAATAGAAAAAATGTTAACCTTACTTTACCTTGAATTCAGTAACAGTCTCTAGTAATGTGTGAGAGAAATGGTTTCTTAAATGACTTTCATTAAGAAATTCATTAAAAGTTAGGATGTTCAGTTATGCAGCTCTGCAAAAAGCCCTACATAAGATGCATGCTGAGGACACTAACATAGATCTTAAAAAAAAATTTGACGAAAGTTTCACAATTAGCCTATCTATGCTAATTACAGGCTTAATAGTAAGACTTTAAAAACAAACAAACTTGAAACTCTTTAAGTCTTGCACTCAAGGGCATCTCTTTGTGCTGAAATGTATTGGGGACATAAGGGCTGAGATTAAGGGTGTGTTGATTCACTTTGATCATGAGACTCAACAATGCAGGAGAACAAGAGGAGAAGATGTGAACACCTGAAGAAATAGGAAATTTTGAAATATATGAGTGGGGGTCCACATTTAACACTCAATGTCCTGTATTCTTGAGACATTTTTTTGCTCCAATTTATAATGGAAATGTCTGTATTTATTTAAAGGGAAATACATATTTAGCTCACAGGTGACAATACATAAATGTAAAAATATAACAGAATATAATCAGCAGCTTGTTGTTTTTTTTTTTAGCTTAATTTACTTTTTGTGGACAATGCACATTTTTTTCTTGCATTTTGAATTGCATTGCACGTTTCATTATCTTATTGTACAAATAAACATTTCTCAAAGCATTTTCATTTGCTAATTGATATTTTTTGTTACATGCTATTTTCATAACATTTTAATAAATGCTTTCAAAAAGTGATGGAGACAAAATCATCTCTTTCAAAATGTGGTGGGGACATGTGTAAATGACACTTATGCGTTGCTCCAGCATACATGCAAATTTCCCGATTTTCCCACTTAATGAAATCCACGTGCATGTATGAAACAGGAACAGAAACTGATAAACAGAAGTTTTATCAGTCTAACCACAGTAAATCAGACCACTTTTTTGCATAGCCCAAATGAAATTGTTCATACACACTGTGGACATATACACTTAATTAATAAGTTAATTGCTCATGAAGACCTTTATCCATCGAAAGCATCAAACCCTCTGAAATGAAGCGGTTGAAATTCCAGACTAAAGATGCTCGCCAGAGCAGGCTATGTTGCCAACAAAAGATGCTTTCATTGTTCCTTCTTCACAGTTTGGTGTGATACTCTGAGCTACGGTTTCTGCGGGTAACAAAGGTACAGTACCTTTCTCAAGGCGTCAGTCCGAAGAGGGTGCGTCCGCTGCAAAGGCAACTCTGGACAAGTCTGACGGGTCTGTGGGATTTGTGGAGTGCTGATCCCTGACTCCTTAAATATGTGACGTCATCGCCAAAATCGAGGCGGGACCTCAGACGGCACGCACTGCCCTTCTTATGAAGACCATTAAACTTCTATATAGGCTACTCTTTATGCATTGCAGTTCAAGATTTCTCCTTACATTTTCTAAAACCGTTTTGACTTCATGGATAGGTGGGTTATGATCATGCATAGGCTACAGTCGAAGATGCTGTAAATGTGTAGCCTACAGACATTCAGTTTACCTCTGAATGTGTGGACTGACAAATTGAATCATCCTGCTGTCTCAATAGCATCTCTTATACGTGTGGTGCTTTGCCCCCAATCTGAATTCTGACAGGAAGTCTTGCCAAGACAAGAAGCTACATGACAGTGCATTTGGTCTTAGGGAAAGTCCAAACGTGAAAAAAGACAAGTAACCAAACAACTAAATGCATAAATTGTGGGTTGTCGAGATGACTACCTGAGAAAGAGTGGAGCTGTGATTTCTCATGTGGCCACTGATCCTGCTGCGTAATATGTTTTTCTCAGTGTTGATTGAGCTCATGTGTGCTTGAGGTTGAGGGTAAAAGCTCTGTGTTGACTGTGTGAAACGACATCTGGACATGCAGGTTACATATTTTTAATGTACCCTCTCTTCACCCTGTGCTAAATGCAACAAAGTCACAGCAGCATCTGTCCATAATTTAGGGTTGTCGTGCAGTTTTTTTTAAATAGCAGGCTACTCCCTCTGTGTCACTGTCCACTTGAAGCTGGACTCATAACAGTGGTGCCTCTGTAGATTCAAACCTGCAAACAAAAAAAATCTGGAGTCAGAATTCATCTTTTTGAATCCTATAATTGGAATTTGGGTTTGTATTTTATCTAATTTATCTACAGTGTGTTCCTTTTTGTCAGCATCCTCTTTGAACTCTTCAATATATCATGTATGTTTAAAAATTGGAACATTTGAACATTTTGATTACAACATTTGATATGTTAGAGAAGTGTACACGTACATTATGAAACAAGTTAGAAATTTGAGCAAGAAAATACACTACTTCAAAGTACTCTTAAATACTTATTATATTTTCCATGCTGTATGATCATACATAGTGGTTAGCTGACATTAAGATTTTGCAAGAACTTCAAGGTTAAAAAAGGAACTTCTTGTATAGGATGGGATGTTTTTGATCACTGGGGAATACTTGTCACTCATTACACTGAACCATGCATTCCTCAAACATCTGACATTTACAGTATTTGCCAAAAGGTGCATAAGGGTAGGAGTCACTACAGAATGGGACAGGCAAACAACCGCAGACCGGATTGCAAGCTTAAAACAAATGGTAATTCATATACACACCCTGAAGCAAATCTAAGCTGTTAATCTCAGCAATATCATCTTTTACCGGGAGCATTCCTTCTGATTTTCCACTCCCAGTCGTGAACTGGAGCTGAAATCTATTCCCAGACCTTGCAAGAACATGGACCTATAGATTGCCTAAATAATAATATATTATTAATATTTTGAAGAAATAACAGGGAAAACTAGAAGATTTAATAGAAACAAAAAATGTTCTCAAATGCTGGAAGTTTATGAAATCTGTAGAAATTTAAATAGAAAAATACAAAAGCATTGAAAATACAACAACAGGAACATGATGGAGGCATGGACATGGGGGAGTCTTGGTTGGAGAGACTGAAAATCAGTCTTGTGTCCCCAGGGTATAGCCCTACCTTTCAGTGGGGAAACAATGTTTCATGGTCAGAGTTTTACTTCATGGTCATATTTCCTCCCACATGGTTCCTCTTTCCTCATGGTGTTGCTGGTCCACTACCCACACACTTGTACATCTGCACAACTTGACTGAGTTCATTCAGTCAATTTTTTGAAAATTTTAAAACAGGATGCATAGACTGTTTCCTCAACCATAGTATTTTGCATTTCTTTTACTGAAAATGTGTGCAAGATGAATTATTTTTAAGTTTACATGGCTCAGTTTAACACCCTTGAACAGAGTCACAATAAGCAAACTTATAAGATAAATGTATTTTTCCTGTAAATGGTGGCCTAAATATTTGAAACTCTTGAAAAATAATTATTCTTAATATCTACATCTAATGTTATGATCTGAGCAATTCAAACAGTCAGACAAAGATGCATCTTAGTGATGGTGATGGCTTTGATGACCTAAACCACATCGGTTGTTCACATAGTGAAACACAATGAGGCTCAAAATCTTGATCAGATTTGCACAGTGTGAGCTGCTAGAACCTGCCCAACCCAAGAACCGAGTCCCCTGCTAATGTACGCACACACGCCACACAGGAACTGGGCCCTGCCAATAGTCCAGATGTGAGGGGGAGGAAGGAAGGAAAGAAAGGGGGGGGGGGTAAAAGTGAGAGACACTACATGCCTGTGAATGTATCTGTGTACACACTCTCAGTCCCTGCATGAGTCCAGAACAACACTCTCATTTTAGTGTGTAGGAGGACTCTTGTCTCTGTTATCCTTGCCCCCCTCCCTTTTTTGTGGGGGATACATAAATATTCAGCATCTGAATATTCTTCTCCACTGAGAAATGTTTTACACCAGGTCCAAAACCAATTTATTCTAACTACAGGAAACAGCCTTAAATAAGCTGACCCAGTTAACTTCTTCATCACTCGTTTGCACTAAATGACTGTACTGTTTTAGCTAAAGTCTAGACAGTATGACTACTTTGTTTAATTTGGTTCTGATCCTTTTGGGCAATACATCCTTCACTTTTCATTTCTGTGCTAAAATGTGTTTTTGGATTTAAAAATTTGCTTTTCCTTTATACTTCTGTAACAGAATTTGAAGGCAGAGCATTTCGCTGGTGTCTGTAGGGGATATTAATAGCTATCCCAAGGCTATAGTTTGAGGGACGCCTTCAGAGCCCAGAGCTTGCCATAGTTCTTGATTTACCAACCAAACGTGCAATTATGTGTGTGCGGCATAAATACCAATTTGGGTGTGTAAAACAGCTAGCGGAGGTTTAAAGGGAATTTAGTTTTAGCAGCGGGTGATGCAGTTGGAGTTTGGGGGTTTATTATTCACTATAACAGCTGGGAGGGTGGGGGAGGAACCTGAAAGGCACAACTAAAATGTATGTATGTCTTTGTGTGTCTGTGTGTGGGACAGCGAAGTACTAATGACATACTCCAACCCGTCACTGTAATACACCCAGTATTTTTCTTTGTTGTTGAGTTCAAAACACTGTCAGCTCACAGCGCTTCTCAATCCACAACTCCTTTTGTGAACAATGGTATTCTGACTGTTGTGTTGAAACTTCTAGACTCCAGTAACACTGTCATAAAGACACAAGTAGGGGGAATCTACTGGGTCCTGAAACCTCGAAGGTTTGTTGATCTTGTTGCGGTGCTGACTGGAAATCAAAACCTTGTCTCATGGAGAGGTCAGGAATTTTGTTTTTCAAGTCAAAAGCGGTGCCAAAGTTCCTATGGCTCACTCACAGTATTTTCCATGAAATACACCACATACAGGGAAAAAAGCGAACCCTCAATAACCTAAACCACTTCCTTACATTCGTCCCTACTTTCAACCACAACGGCTGGTCCCCCCCTAAGCAGGACTAAGGGATGTGAATAATCAGCCTGGGCTCTGTCTGAGAGCAAACAAGCCTGGCAAAGTAGAAGTCATGCAGATCTTTGACACAGCGCTCTCTCTGTCTGTCTGAGGGTATTTTGAGGTACAGTGGAATAGAATTAGGTGAACCGGAAGTGGTTAAACAGGGAGCACCAGATGGCTAAATCAATGGAAGGTTTGATCCTTTCCATATACTGTAACCAAGGTAAATGCTTGTGGTGCTGGTTAATATTAAAGGTCAACGGCAGTTTTAGAGAGAGAGAGCAGAGCTCGTGGCACACCATTACCATCTCTGCAATCTCAAACTGCCATTGACCTTCAATATTAAATAAACCAAACAGTATATCTCAATTCATGCAACTGATCACATCCTGACTCCTGTTTTGCAGATGTGCAACTAAACAGGCATCTGGGTGTCATATGTGAAATGCACAGGGACTGGTTCATTTTAACGATTTTGGCAATTTAGTTTACTCTAATAAATGCCACTGAAATGTCCTGCAGCCTCCTGCTCACTATTGGCTTAATAACAATGTATCACTACAGTGTAGATCTTTTTATCTTTACAGAGCGTTAATGCCTCTGCAGAATGTGCCAAGTTGTTGCACTTGTTTGCAGTCGAAGAACACAAGCAATGATATGCAGGTCGCAAAGCAATGAGGCAGACAGTGTGTGTGCCACACAGTAAGGAGGGTGTTGGTGGGGGGGCTTGTCTGTGCTGGATGGGAATGTGTTATATTTTAGCTTTAAGTGCATAATCATAGGGTTTGGTTGAATGTACCCTCACATTTAAATGTTTTTCTGTCTGGTTCTGATAAACACCTATGCTCATACATGAGTAACGGAGCCGTGTACCTCTTGGTACGTCTTCACCCTGACACTGACTCAGCGATGATATGCAGTTTCTCAATGTTGAATCACTAAGAGTGTTGATTTCCTTTATCTATTTCTTGTACCTTATTCAAATGGTGTAAATGGCTCCCACCAGCCTTGCACAGTTGTACTGAAAATAGTGATAATGTTAGAAACATGCTGTTGGTTACAATGAACTAAAACATCCATCCATCCATCTATCGTCAACCGATTATCCTGCGTACAGGGTCGCGGGGGGGCTGGAGCCTATCCCAGCTGACATTGGGCGAAAGGCGAGGTACACCCTGGACAGGTCGCCAGTTGAACTTAAACAATTGAAGAAAAACAATGCTTTCCGTGTCAACAGCTGACACTTCACTGATAACATAAAGTGAATTGAAAATGCTGATACTGTACCACATTTTTCTGAGCATTGTTCAATGTTAAGACTACTATTTTTTGTCAAAGCGGAGCAATACAACAGGCTAAAAACATCAACACTTTCATATCATGTATTGCAACATAGTTATGTACTGCATTTTTCCAAGCAACAGCTTGCTGATAAGCAGAGAGCCTATCTTATGTGAGTAAGCAAAACATGAAGAGAATAAAATACTAATAATGAAAATCTTTTTTGGGTAGTTTGTGGTCCTGTTGATGAAAAATGGCATATTTGCAAAAGCACAATTTAAATTTGAATCTGGCACAGACCATGTTCAACTACACGAGTTACACCCACACATACCAAGTGTTACGACCCCCTGTTGGTCTAGGGGAGTGGGGTCATAAACATATAGGCAGAAACTGGTAAGTTGTATGAAATGATAATTTATTCGGTAACAAAAGGGTGCAAGCAATAAACAAACAAAAGGAGGGTGGATGAGGGTGCTGTGAAAATGACAAACCAAGTTAAATAAAAGAGATCCTCAAAAGGAGGATTGTGCCTAACTGTACATTTAAACAGGAAATTCTTACTAAAAAACACAAAGAGCACAGCACCCACTACACCTAATGAAACTAACATATACAAACTAAGTGTGGCGGTCAGTGTGGACTCTGGCCCTAATTCCACCCTCTTTCTAGCCACAAGCTAATAAATGCACATAAGCCAAACACACACAAGGTACTAGCACTGGCTACAAAACACAAATGAGTCACTCCATTAAGCACAAATGTAACTGCTAACTAACAATCCGATTCACACGAGGCACACAGGTCAACTAGCTATGACAAGCTGCCTCAATCAACTGCTGGGCTCTCCTTATGAGCAGGAGGTGAGTGTAGGTGGAGACGAGCCATTGGTTGAGCTGGAATGGAGGGAACCAATGGGTGGGACTGAGGTCGACACCCCAGAAACCAGGAAGCAGGCGGGTCATTCCACAGGGACAGGCAGCCTACTTAGTAGAGGTGAGAAAGAAAAAGGGGGAAACACAAATATGACGGCGACAGCCGTGACACAAGTCTTACTCAATGTTCACAAGGGTGAATGTCACTTTGTGGTTCACTTGAAAGCAATACACATGCCATGTCCAGTATGACATTTTACAATTAACCTGTTGTAAAGAAACATCGTCATAGTGCTGTAGTTTTATAGAAAATGTACTGATGCCACGCCGAGATTAAATTCACAAAGAACTGAGCTTAGGGACATGTTGGGTTTTCAACCCATGAGGGGAAGAGAAATTATCAGGAAGCCACTGTACCACAAGAACAAATATAGTACATAACAATATAAAAAAACTAACACATGCAATATGTGCTGACTGAAAGCTCACGGACAAAGGGGAATACCACATGTTAGTATTTGCAATTCAAATTGTTTTCTCATCCAAGCTGTTTTGCCCAGTTCTTTTCACTGTATTGAATTTAAATGTTTTTTCTTCTTTCACTATAAACTGTACATTAAACCCAGTGTTCTGGGGAAATACAACACATGTTTAGTGTTTGAAGTGTTCCTCTGACGATAGAAGACCTTGAGAGAAATGAGATAAGGGGACTAAAATACCTGAAACTAAGAGGGTTAGGGTACATTAATCTGCCGGACAGACAGACGGCATGAAACTATTCCTTCTTTTGACTCTCTTTGGACGGGCAGGTATAGTAAAGAATTGATAGATATTGTAAAAAGTGGATTTGAATAGTGCCACAGACACAAATGTCAATATGATTAATGTCATTGATGCCATTGCACTGATAACATAATTGTCTCTAGGTTTATCACTTTTTTCTTTTTACTATCTGCAGTTGCCCTGAAGGAGGATGACAGGATTGTTGGCGGGTATGAGTGTCGAAAAAATTCTGTGCCTTACCAAGTGTCTCTCTTCACTGGGTACAACTTTTGTGGCGGGACTCTTCTGTCTGATGAGTGGGTGCTCTCTGCTGCACACTGCAAACCAAAGTAAGATAGATTGCTAACCTCAGTTTACAGCATGCAAACCAAAACTCTAGATTAAGAATGATAGCCTTATGTTTTGTCTGAACAAGTCTTTTTGATGCAATGTTCCCTTAAGCTATTTCTTAAGGGTTGGGAAGCAGTAAGAATACAAAGGAACCTTAAAGACATGTTTATTTTTGTCAGGTCAAATGTAGAAGTCCGGCTGGGAGAGCATGACATCTGGGAACCTGAGGGCACGGAACAGCACATTTTGTCTGCCAAGTTTGTTCCCCACCCTGACTACAACTCCCGCACACAGGACAGTGACATTATGCTGATCAAACTGAGTCAACCTGCCACTCTGAACAGCTATGTATGCCCTGCTATGCTTCCTTCCAAGTGTGCCAGTGAAGGATCAATGTGTCATATCTCTGGATGGGGGAGTCTTCGTCCCAGCAACGAGGGCTGTGAGTTACAGAGAAAATACCCCACTGTTTGTTTGCTCTTTTTCATGCCATTTTTGTACATAAAACCATTGATGCATGCTCCTTTTCTGTCTTTTCCAGCGAGGTACCCAAACATGTTGCAGTGCCTGGATGCCCCTCTCCTGAGTGATGACACATGCTTTAATGCGTATCCTTTCCAGATAACTGAAAACATGATATGTGCAGGCTATTTGGAGGGAGGGAAGGACTCCTGTCAGGTAATCTAGAGATCAGAGCTGCTGTAACCCAGAACAGTGAGTGTTTCTGCCAGTGAAGATAAACTCATTTTTTTATCCTCAGGGTGACTCAGGGGGTCCCTTGATGTGTGATGGAGAACTCCAGGGAGTTGTGTCTTGGGGGCATGGCTGCGCCCTGAGAAACAAGCCAGGGGTGTACACAAAAGTTTGCAATTACATCTCCTGGATCAAGAACACCATGGCGTCTGGCTGAGCAGCAAAGACAGAATTCACTTGTAAACTGACAACATCAAACATAAAATCAACTGCATGTCGTGCTGTGGGTGCAGTTTGGTTTATACGGCTGTATTAATGTGACAGTTACATCAGTTTTTCTATGAATATAACATCCTGTTTGAAGACAAACATGTTTGCCTTTCCAATTATGCCATCCCCCACACGAAACAGTGACCGCTTCTGCAAGAAGTTACAGCTCTCACCCAGTCGTTGCATTACAGTAAATTGACAGACAGGTGTTTTTCTCTGCAGGTGTATAAAACAAGTTTGTCATTAGTGTGGGTGAAAAGCCACTTTAGCTCAGTACTATAATTCATAGCTTCAGTACACGCGACTGTAAATCAAAATGGAAAGTATATGTTAAACTGGGCAACAGATCTAGCAGCCTCCCGTGCAGTCACGATATTGGATCTACGAGCTCTGACTTTACAATGAATGGGCAGACATGGTTCTTCCTCAAGTATGCTTCTGTAGAACACAGAAATGTTGAGGAACAAACCTGAAATTTACAGTCAGCCAACTGTAAATCACCTAGGGACAAACATTGCTACTACACTGCTCTCTGTGGGTTGAAACTATAAAACATGGAGTGCACTCTGGTCAGCACTGGTGCAAATGTGGCACTTAGACAGTTGACTATCCAGTAAGGTTTTAGCTGTAGTTCATACAAATTATGTGAACCATTTTATAAATTACAATTGGAGTTCCATGATGTACTGGTACTGCCTAAATGGAAGAGTAGGTGAATAGAGCAGAGCTTTGAGCCCCTAAGTAATTCCCTGTTAGTAACAGCGCTCTGTTACCTCTGTGTGGAAGGGCACAGATTGGCAATAAAACAGCATCAGGTGCACATCAATCACAAAATCCCTGAATGATTTAAATGGAATTTGGTGGCTTGGGTGTGGCACAGAGCAGAAGAATGAGTCACCAGGCATTTGCTTGATGATGAATAAAGACCTAACGAGGTTTCTGAGGACGCAGCCTATGTGCAACAAATAGCTCTTGTCTCCATGACGCATACTGAATTGCTTTTTTCTCCTTTTGAAAACATGGCACTGGACAGGATGTTGATGCTGGCAGACGTACGTGTTTTGAATGCTACAGGATTCCACAAACCATTTTTATGAGCTACTTAGAAGTTATGGCAGGTCGGTAGAGGTAGAGTCCTTCTCCCTCAACGGTATCCTTTACTGTACATGTTGAAGCCAGTTCACCATCCATGCACACATTGACAGGCACAGCCTCCATGTATGACATCAGCTGCCTGGTGGCTTCTATTTGGGTCTGACATCAAGTGTGTTGATGGCTCAGGCCAGCTCCTGTGGCTAAGGGTGTGGACCTCATGTGAGCGGTCAACAGATTTCCCTGTAAAGAAACTCTCAAGGGATGTAATCATGGTTAAGTCAGGCCAGTGGCAGCAACTCAGTGAACCAGAAGAGGCAGCTTTAGTCCTCTGAAGTCAGAGATTAGAGGTATAGAACAGAAGCCAGACTTCCTTTTACTCTTTGACTCCTCTTCCATAGCAGCCTACACTTCACAACTAGAAAGACTTAGGCTACTTTAGCCCCCTTGCTTCCACTTTTCTCCCACTTTGTTTTTTTTTTTTTTACTTTTGCAGTTTCAGATAGAAGCCAACAGAGGGCAACATCCTCATCCTTTTACAGCTGCTGGGGTTACTTATCTATTATTTCTGGGTGTCATTAAATACCTCCACACAGTTTCTGGCAGAACAGACTTTTAACTTCAGTACTATGGTCTTGAACTACTGACTGCAATCTTTACAATATTTGTACACAGACACATCTCTAAGCTCCTAAGTCATCCTTAATGTACAAAGACAAATGAGAAGTGGTTAAATGTTTTGAAACAATGAGAAAATGCAAGTAAAACAGGGGAACCTTTGAGACAAGCCTGTCACTTAATAGGGTGATTGCAAGGGCTTAGGTTTCCTTCCAGATTTAGAGGGGGCACATGTCAAATGGTGGGTTTGGGTTTTTACAGACTTAATTTCCTGCATTCTGGTTATTTATATAAAGGGAAACACAATTCAGGTGGAAGGTGACAATTGAAAATATAAAAAGATAATGGACCATGATGCAGTAAGGTTCTCAGCCTCCCCTATTTGTTTCAGGTATTCTCCTGTAGCCTACATCAACTTTTCTTATGTATCATTCATGCTGTAGTAGGCTGTTACTAATAAAGTGGTATTTATTGAGATAATACTATATAAAAACAATCTACCTGCCCTGTAGACCTACTCTGCGTCTATTCGCCTAACGTTATTTGTCTTCTGATATGGCCGTATCCTCTTCAGAGCGTCTGACAGACGCTAAACCACATTTTGGACAATAGGCTACTGGATGAAACGTGTACGCTGCTCATCACTGGGAACACTTCTGATCAGGCATGAATCTCACCACAAATCCACACAAATGTTAACATCGCCACTTCGGATAAAGTGCAGCTGATAAGCTGCTTCAGCGGAAAGCATCCTTGAGCAGAGAGAATGCCAAATATACAAAGGTGTCTCCAAGCGAACGGGACGCAGAGACAGCAGAGCGACAGAGGAAATACGCCACACAGCAGTCCAAACTTTTTACAAGTCTAAATAACTGTAAAGTGTCTGGGAATACTAAAAGATTCACATGTGACGAGAAACAAACCTTTTCCTTATAATATAATGATCTAAGTCTCTTCTTACTAATTTGCGACTGACAATTAACCGTTTGTGTCGCAAATACATTGAAGGAAAACAGTGGTCATCTTTACATTTGTAATCAAAATTATTGCTAGTCAGTTCAGTAATCCGGTCTCCACTATGTCCATTTTAATCTCCCTAAAGTTCGGAAGAGCCTTTCTTTAGTGAACAGTCTTGTCGGAGGTTACGGTCACAGGAGGATCTCCATGGCAAAAGAAAAAAACAAAGCAGCCGCTTGTGCGTCTGCTCACGTCTGGGACCACCGCCTTGCTCTTGACGCATGGCTGAGTCAGCGGGAGCGCGCGTAATTGATCAGTCCCAGACACGAAACGCGCTCATAAGATTCCATCCCATTATTCAACCTGGTAGCCTATAAAGCCAACTAACATTGCGCCAAGTTACCAGACACAGAGAACACCGCGCGGATGTGGTGGACATTTAAAGCCAGAGGAACTAGACATCAGGTTAGAAATATAACTTTCTCATGTGAGGCAAATGAATTGTTCTCTTGTAATTTATTTGTAGCTTTGGCAATATTGTGGTTTTACATTCAGGCCAATAAAGCTTGAATTGAATTGAATTTTAAGGCATTTCATCGCGTTTTTTAATTTTTTTATTTTTCTTATTGGCTTTTTGATATATTAGCCTACTTGTAAACTGAAATACTGTGATTTAAATTTGAATGATTAAAGATTAAAGGTTGTAATTTAAATAATAACGGAGAAATTTCTGTTTACCTAAATGATAACAGATTTCTGCTAGTGGTAAAATATCCGATGCTTTTACTTTTGCATTATTTCCTTTAGTTAGTTGTATTATTTCCTTTAGTTTATTTATTTCCAATGTGCTTTATTGGCATGAATGATTAAGTTAAACAATGTTGCCAAATAAGTTTACAACAAAATCAAAGTTTTCATTTGAATATAACATAATACGAATTATTGCATGACCATTCAATTTAGCAATTATAATTTACAAGGAACTGTGCTTGTTTCTGTGAGAGTGTGGGATGATTAGGGAACGTTGTAGATACATGATAATCTGCAGTATTACTATAGGCCTATATTTATGAAATAATATTATATAGTATTATAAATAAATTAATATATTCTTAAATTATATATAATTTACCACTGAAACAATTACAACAAGTAAATAGCCTACCTTATTACAAATGATCCAGAACTTAGTAGTAGTAGTATTTTCCATTGTAGCCTTTAACTTCTGCTGCATGCGTTTTTACATAGTTGTTGGACTAACAGTCTTCAATGTTTAATGTACATTTATCAGGCATAAAACACAGTGCTGCACAAAGCAGTGAAGGTTGTAGCCCTATTCACATTACACACACAGGACACAATATAGAAATATTTACATTTACAAAGTATATAGTAACAGTTAGTTGCAAGATAATGTGCAAAACCAGTCTAACAGGAAGTTTCATGTCAAGTCAGTCTTGATAAATACTAAACTGTAGCTTAAATCTTTTTGTATGCCTGGTAGCGGTACTATTGTCCAACTTGTAAAGCTTGTTAACATTTCTTACAACAGCCCACAAAAAACTAATTCCATTTAAAACACCTTTTTTTCCAAACCACAGTGCCATGAATGTCTGTTTCCATATTTAGCATGATCAGGACCAGTAGCAAATCATCCTTTATGCATGTAATAGCCAAACTAACATGTGATGTGTTTGTTTCTCTTAGGTAAAGATATACAATGGAACTAAAACCTTTATTGAAGAAGCTGGGCTCAATTATCCGCGCCATCCTCACTTTCCTCTTTGCTCTGCTGGTCCTGGGCGTGATGGTGTGGGCCTATGTTCGTGGTTTCCAGCTGGTGACCTCTTTGTATGGACTCATCTCCTTTGGCTTTTATGGACTTCTGCTTGCACTCCATTTGTTTGTCCAGAGCTTCTTTGCCTTCATTGAGCACAGACGAATGAAAGCTTGCACAAACCCGTGCACCTTTACCAAAACCATTGGCCTCACGATATCAGCTTACCAGGAGGACCCCGCATATCTCAGAGAGTGCCTCAACTCTGTCAGGGCCCTCAAGTATCCCCCCGAGCTGCTGCGCATCATCATGGTGATAGACGGAAACACACCTGAGGACCAATATATGATGGACATGTTTAATGAGATATTCGCTGACCAAGACCCCGGCTGTTATGTGTGGAGGAACAACTACCACACATGGAACCCCACCCAGGCCCAGCAGGATGTAGAAATGGCTACAGTAAACGACCCAGGGGGGGATGCTGATCATTCACCAGGAGAGGATCCACAGAGAAAAGAGGTAGAGCGGCTGATCCAGAGCAAGAGTTGCGTGTGCATCATGCAGAAGTGGGGTGGCAAGCGGGAGGTGATGTACACAGCGTTTAAAGCACTCGGGTCATCAGTAGACTATGTGCAGGTATGTATTTTTTTCAGTGAAGTTGATTGTATGAAAAAAATGCAGTGTTGCACATTTGTTTGTGACATCACTCTTTCTCCTTCCTCAGGTGTGTGACTCGGACACTAAGCTGGACTTGCTGGCCACCGTGGAGCTATGTAAAGTGTTGGAGAGCAACCTCAAGTACGGTGCTGTGGGAGGGGATGTGATGATCCTCAACAAGAAAGACTCTTTCATCAGCTTCATGAGCAGTCTTCGGTACTGGATGGCTTTCAATGTTGAAAGGTCGTGCCAGTCCTTCTTTAACTGTGTGTCCTGCATAAGTGGTCCTTTGGGTAAGAGAAATTTTGTTTTTCTGTTATGTCAAAGCAATGAATCTACATGTCAAGCTTGTAGTCATAGCTTTAATGCCATGTTGCAGTCCCTGTGAGTAAAATTTTTGTCTGTGGTTTCTTGAATTGCCCAATAAAGGTCTGTACAGGAATGATCTTCTCCAGCAGTTTCTGGAGTCCTGGTACAATCAGAAGTTTTTGGGAAGTCACTGCACATTTGGTGATGACAGGCACCTTACCAACCGAATGCTGAGCATGGGCTATGCCACAAAGTAAGACGCTTATCAACATTGTGCACAGATATGACATCTGACATGTACATATTGATGGTGCAATCTTGGTAAAATGAGGAAGTTTGATGGATTTTCTTTTTTCCATTTCCTTTAGATACACAGCCCGTTCCAAATGCTACACAGAAACACCCGCACAGTTTCTGCGCTGGCTCAACCAGCAGACTCGCTGGACAAAATCTTACTTCCGTGAGTGGCTCTACAATGCAATGTGGTGGCACAAGCACCATCTCTGGATGACCTATGAGTCCATTGTCTCAGGTATTTTCCCTTTCTTTGTCACTGCCACCATCATCCAACTGTTTTGGACAGGCTCACCGTGGAATATCCTCTGGGTCCTCATCTGTGTCCAGCTGATCGCGCTGGTGAAAGCGGCTTACGCGTGTGCCCTGCGCCGAAACTTGAAAATGTTGTTCATGTCCCTCTACTCGGTTCTGTACATGACCAGCCTGCTACCTGCTAAGTACTTTGCCATTCTCACCATGACCAAAAGCAGCTGGGGGACATCAGGTAGACGTAAGATTGTAGGAAACTACATGCCCCTACTCCCACTGTCAGTGTGGACATTAATTTTATCAAGTGGGATCGGTTATAGAATCTACAAGGAGAGTCAACTGGACTGGTCAACTCCAGCCAAGAAACTGGAGATCAAGTTTCTTATCTTTGGCTGTGTGGCCTACATGTGCTACTGGCTGCTTATGTTGTTCCTCTACTGGGTGTGGTTCCGAAGGTTATGTAGAAAACGCTCCCAAAGTTACACAGTAAGTAGTGTGTAGGTCCAAAGTGTCCTGTGAAGAAGTAGGAGAAGGAATATAATTTATTTGAATTCAACCATTTACCTTATATTTATACCTTTATTCATTTATTTATTTTGTCGCACATTGAAGTAACTGATGTATGGAAGGATTCTTACGCAGCTGATTTTGTAACAAACTTTTAAAAAATGAACAATTTACCAAGTATTGGTGATACTGATTAAATGAACAGCATCCATATTGACAGACATTTTTGATTTTTTTTACTGTTACATATGAGGACAAATGTTTGACTCATATGGAGATGTTGTTGCACATTTAAATGAAACTGTACTGAAAGCTTTCTGGCCCACGCACTTCTCAGGTTTCTCTTTGTCGGATTATGATGGCAGAGACGGCCTTCTGTCAGATATTTATTCATGAGAAAGCGCTATTTAAATTACGTGTTGTTTTTGTTGATCTTGGGGTATGTGTATTACTTTAGCAACACAAAGAACACCCCTTACTGATGTTTGACTGTGTTGTTGTTATTGCACTGGACCCTGGTTGGCACTTTCTGCAGCATTGCAGACCTACTTGAAAACAGAGAAAATGGCAGATTGACATGAGAGTTTTTCTGTATATATATTTGTTTTTGTTTGTTGGAAAGTCTGGACATTGTCTGAAAATGTGAAAAAATAATTGTTTAGGAAACCATTGATAGAAATGAAAAATAAAATATTTTTCTAACTTGTACAGTTCTGTTTTGATTGGATGAACATTATTATTTACAGTGCAGAGAACAACAGAAAGTTTGACTGGTTAAATAAGTCAAATCACACACATTTATGTGATACTGTTTACAGGTGACACATGATTGAAAGCAAAATGTAACATGACGTCAAATTAGGCTTCATGATACACTTCACCAGCTTAAACATGAACCCTTCTTCTGTGTTAGCATTAGCGTAGTTGCTGAAATTAGTGGGACACCTGACCTGTGTGGCAGTGAATGTACATATTGTACAGAACCACAGTCACAGTTGTGACAAGACTTCACTGTACTGATAAAAAAATGTGAAAATGCCTGACAGGTGGCAGTGGTCAGGCTAAGTGTCAAGGATCTCCCTGACAGGTCTCAGATAATACGTCAACTAAAAGTTACCCACAAGCATAGAGATGTGCATCCTCCACAAGCATGCCTTTCATAGTCAAATAGAAATCTATACAAAATGTGTGCTAGATAATCTGCATAGAGCAAATAAACACACTCTAATATTGACTGTGTGTAAAATGCAAATCAACAAGCGTTGAACTGAGATCCCCCCCCAAAAAACAACTGGATTCATAAATGCCTAAAAATTTGTAAATGTTAGGATGACATTCACAAATACTTTAATTTCTTTATTAAATGTATTCATTAATATATTTATGAATATGTATTCATTCATTTAATGTATGTTCACAGATGCAAAACATATTTGTGAGTGTACAAAAAAATTGTATTTGTGAAAAGCTGTTCCATAGACTAAATATTTACACATGGATTGTTAATTTGTTGAGGTAAATATCTGATAGTGGCTATCTTGAAGAGATCAGACAGTGAGGATCCTGCCTATCTGTAGAAATGTTCTCCAGGTGTAAATTGAAAATGCATTTTTCTTTTCCTCTGATTTATCAGGATGTACTTTGCACCCAAATGCATGACGTTCTATAATACTTAGAGATCCTCCATCTAGCCCGACCCCAGATTTACAGACTATACATTATACATGGCTTATTGATCTGTTTACATAAATAAAATTGAGACACATCTATCTGCATACTATTACTATTCTTAAGAAACACAGCAACAGACTAAAATTTAAAATGGCTGAGGTGACGACATAAAAAGGTGTGTGACTGTGGTAATAAGAGTGGAAGAAAGGTGCACAAGGGTGGCCAAAGTTGGTTGAGCAATAGCCTATTTGCCTTCTTTGGCTGAGCTGTGCCTCTGGAAGAAATAATTTTGTTAAAGAAGATAAGATAAAATAAGATAAGATAAGAATTGACACAGCAACACAGGGGTATCTAGTGCAAAGAGGAAATAAAGAATAAAATACAACAGACAATAAAAGTAGGACCAATAATCAGAATCATATAAAATGTACACCCCATATTGAAATAAAAGAATATGGTGCCCTTGTGCATATCTGCAGATGTGCAAAGTTACAAAGGTATTGTACATGTGCAAAAAAGTCTCTATCCACCAAAAAGAGTTTGGTGGGATAGAGAGTTGTGCTTGTCAGTTGAGAGTGTCTGTCTCTGTCAGCAGAGATGCTGGGTGCTGTGACGATGTGGAGTCTGATGGCTTATGGCAAAAATGAGCCTCCCAAGTGCATAAATAGTCATTGCATTTACTCTTGTACATTGAAAATGTAAAACATGTTTTACTGTAAACTGCTTTGACTAAATTGTTTAACCTAAACATTCATGCCAATAAAGCAATTGAATTGATGGAATTGAAGCGCTTTGAGTTGGGGGGCTGAATTAGTCTGTGGGTGAAAGTGCTCCTGGAGTGCCTCAGCTCAGCATAGAGAGGATGAGAGGGGTTATCCATGATAGTTTTCAGCTTCCCGCTCATCCTCATCTTAGTCACTGCCTCCACACTGTTGAGCCTGCCAATTTAAAAACCCAAATGTATTAGTTGATGAATGCACTTATGATAAGGCTATTATTTCATATAATGGTGTCACCTTTCCCAATCCCACTCTCATGTTATTTAGCAGCCTCGTGGCCTTAAAAAAACTATTTTACAATTTTTCATTAACAATTTTGTCTGAGTATTTATGTGTTACGTACACATTCTGTTCATAGAAGTTTTGGTGTTGTGTGGTGTGATTTTTGTCATGCATGCCATGTGTTGGAATATTTAATTATTGGAACATTTCCCAATCCTTCCATTAAGAGTTCAAATGTTACATTATGTACTATGGAATTCAGATAAATATTATGTTTGTTCAAACATGCTCAGCGTACAAAACCTGCCTCTTGATAAGACTCTCCCTCTCCCTCTCTCATCTTCCCTTTGCAGCCCTGCCTGACTCTGCAGTATCACACAGAGGTATCCCAGTTGTATAGATAGCATTAACGAAAAAGACACCAACTTCACAGTTACACGACAGCAGATTTTTAAACACCTTCAACTTAATGACACGATGTTGTCAGCTTTATTATCCCAAAGAGGCGCAGAAGAACACAAAACAGTAAAAATAGTAACTCCACCTGAAACTAGACATCTGTGTGAATCTGATCTTTGTTTCACATGGAAATATGTTCAGATAACATGTAGGGTGGAGGTCTTGCTTATAGCAGTAAAAGAGAGCAGTAAAAGCCCAGAGTGAGAGACACCCTGTTTTGTAATACTGTACTAACAAATTATTGTGGGGCTGTCAGTTAGTTGTTTGAGAGGAAGCAGCAATAGTGGGATACAGGACTAAATAAACAGTCAAAACCTTATGTGCAGAAAAAAAACGAAGCATCATAAATCACTGATTACACAAACACTAAAGTGGCTCTTCAACACACAGTTGAAGACAAGCGCACCTTTGTCAGTCATCTTTATATTTTTGGGATATGCATAATGGGTGCACACATTCTGCTACTAGGTGTGGATGAGGAGGGAATGGTATGTTAATAATTCTGTAATAGCTGTATTGGATTGCCACTCAGTCCTTCATCTCAATCATCAGTGTACACACACACAAAATGCAGCTCAAGGTGCTTTACAAAAGACAAAAAGAAAAGTGCAAACAGACCATCAATACACCTAAAAAGAGAAGGAAAGTAAAATAAAATTTACACAGTGCTTCACACAAAGTAATAAGATAAGACGAGAAGTAGTAAGTAATATTAGTAAGTAAAATTAAATCAAAATGAAAAGTAAAAAGAGGAGATATTAAAAGTAAAGTAAGAGCAACATGTAAATGTTAAAAATAAAAATTACACAAAGGAAACTCTGACCAGGTTCTTTGTTCACAGAGAAACTTGCAATATTTAAGAGCCAGGAATAAGAACTTAGTAAGAAGAGCTGTTTCTGTTCAGTGCAGCTGATGAAAGCAAAAATAAAACTTGATAGAATATTAATCTCGTTTAAGGCATCCTCATCTGTGCTTCTTATCATAAACAGAATATCTTGTCTCCACAGCCACAAAGTTGTTATTTCGCAATAATACGGAAGGACTTTATAAAAGTAAATGTTGACTAGAATGTTGACAGGTATGAAATGCAGAAGAAATTGTGGGCCTGATTTACTGCCGGAAACACTTCTGATGATGGTTAAAACAACTGTCAGCCTTGGCAGCCAACAATGTTTTATCATTGTCTCAAAATATGTGAAGTCATGCTAACCTTGCCACTTCATAAACTAAGTTAAGTTGTTGAACCTGTTCTGCTTGGTTCCAGTCGTGTCATTAGAACGCAGTGTACACTTTCAGACCAACCTGTCATGGATTGATTGCCTGAGGTGAAGGAGTCTTCTGGCTGCATCAGTTTATGATTGAGAAGTTTCTGTTTGTGATGATCATCATAACCATTTTAGCTACATGTTTATGATATCTTGTTTTGATATTTTTCAGTAAAATATGAAGCCTTCAATGAAACTATTGACTAAGTAGGCAATCTGAGTTTCACCTACATTAGTGCCACCTAACCATGGATGTATTTTCTTGCACCAAATTCATAACTGCAATGCATTGTGGGTGATTTATACCTCTGTGACAAACATTACTGACTCACTCGTTCAGCCCTCCAAGGGTCGATCTCACTAAGTTCAGTTCAGTTTTTTCAGACAAAACTAAAGACTCATGATGGCGGTGGATAAGTCAACGAGGGCATGTTGCACGAATAATGAATTGCAGCCCGTCTTGCTGTTCAATCTGCAGATGGATCGCTAGCTTAACCTGGAACTCCTGAGAGCCCGGGTGTGTTCCCAGGTTATTTTAGTGTGATTTTCACACCACATGTTGTGAATATTTAATTTGGTTCTTTCATTTGATTTAATTAAATATTCTTTGTTAACAATTTCCCCTGGTGTGTCTCCTTGTTGTTGTGTCCACTTTAAGGTGACCATTTCTGAAATGAAAACCAGGTACATTTTTGGTTTAGTTGTCAGTATGTCATTAAGTTATTGTCATTGTTTTTGTCATTTATTGTCATTATGTTATTATATATGAAATAACAAGGGGGACAATTTTGGGTTTACAATCAAATATGTCAAATATGACTCTTCTCAATGAAATCAAGTCATTTTGAGGCAGAAACTAAGTTTCAGTCAATAATTAGAAGCTGCAATCACTTTCTGGCAAGTGGAATACTGCATTACATGGGTTGTATTGACCAATTAAAAGGTACAACAGGTTCAACAGGTTAATAGGACTGGACTGGTTGGTACAGGCCAAGTTAAGTCATTTAGAGTCTTAAGGATAATTGCAAAAGAGATCACGTCTTTATTTTATATATAACTCAGCTGGACGTCATGTTAATTATAGGCTACATTCCATTCTCCAAATATAAACATGGATATTAGACATATGCTTACCAAACATATCCACAACAACAGACTTCTATAAGTGCCTATAATCACGTAAATGTCAGGCCTGGTTACATATAAACTGCACTTTTTTGGCCACAATTGTGATTTTTCCATTAAAAGAAATGATAAAGTATTACAAAGAAATACCTTTGCTATTACCATGGACATGAAGAGTTGTTTATATACACGTTATGTCTGTTTGATACAGATAAATGCAGGTGTAGAGGAAAAAGGAGTTGGCGATAACGTCACATGCTGAGTGTGCTCCCGCAGACGATCACTTTTTGGCACAATACCTATACGCTCTGCTGTCCAGTCTTTCTGGCCGCACAAAATCTGATTTCAGGTGTGTTAACACCTTATACAATAAAAACAGGGACATTTCCGGGGACAGCTCCAGACGGGGACTAGCCCGCAAAACTGGGGACTGTCCCCAGAAAATGGGTACGTCTGGTCACCCTAGTCCACTTGAGCCAGGTCATAAAACTTAAGTAAAAGTGTGTTTTACAGATGTTGGCCCAGCCTGTGTTTGGTTTATAAAAGTAACTCTGCCTTCTATATTCTTCCTTCATACTGTAAACCATCCACTGTGGCTCTCAGAGCTCTGAGTTTACTACAGAAATCAGTTTCTATATAGTTACAGAGCCTCAATGAGTCAAGGGAAAAAACAACAAAAGCCTGATGAAGCCAAGCATCACTTCCCCTCATGTCTGTTTTCAATTAGCTTGTCCTCCCCCACCCTGTCTGGGTCTCCTTCTCTGACATCAGGAAGGAGGAACTGTTTCAGCTGGCACACATGTTGGGGTGCACGTTTGATCCTCTACAAATGGGAAGAAGGAGTATAGACCAAAAAGTCTTGTGTCACCTCTTTGGTCTCATTCGATTTGAACAGCTCACTTTTGGAGGAAGCTCTAATTTCCATGGCGTGAACTGCAGCTTCCGCAGAACACGTGAAAACTGCCATGGTGGTTACGATTAAGAATTAATAAGCCAACATTATAATTAATACAAGTTGACGCGTATACAAATAACAAGATGGTCAACACTGTGGTACATCAGCAGTAATTGCTACTATAAGGGCTATTATAATGCTTGTAATATATCATTATATATATATATATATATATATATATATATATATGTTACAATATATACAAGTTTGTTTTCACTTTTTGTTGTTTCCATCCAAGATGGCTAGAGATGAGAGAATGAACCTATATACAGAAAAAGAATGGAGAACTCATTTAGTTATTTTTGGCACACAGTATTTGGAAAAAAAGAAGCTGAGGGTGTTACCCCAGTCTACAGAGACAACTTTTATCTGACGACTTCAGCTGCAGCATGCACACTCATAGTGGTGGAGGTAACATCATTTACGGAAACTTTCGCAAACACAACGTGACAACACAATGTGTGAATCTGCATACCACCGGACACCGGACAGCGCCCACAATCTTTCCCAAACGTTTTGAAGTCACTGTCACTTTGTTTTAAGCTGAAACTGTAGTTGTCCCCTGCGCTTATTAGAGTAATATTTTTATGCTGGAATGTTGAGACAGTGAGCTTATTGTGTCACTCTTTTTTGAAATATAGATGAGGGAAGAAATGAATAGAAGAATGATTTTTTTTTTTAATTTTATCTTCACTGCACTGATAAGAAACATTATTGCCTGAACCCCTGAACCAATAAACAAATAAAGAACTGTTGTAATGTTCTCCTTATACCAGCAATTATAAAAATGCCAGAAAGGAACAGTTATTTCCCTGGCTTGTAATCAAAAACTGATTATTTCAGCCTGAGATTCGCCCACGGCACAGAAACACAACAGGGTAACATATAACTTCACTCACATATTTGCCAAAGGTAACTCTAGTGAAAATAAACTTGAGACTACAATAGAGACTTTACAATGTTGAACAGTGTTTTCAAATTATGATGAATTGGAACTAAACAAGTAAGAACTAAATAAGTTTGCCATTTTTGCTATCTGGGATTGTGATGGGTGTAGGCTACAGTGTTATAAACATGAATGAAAGCCTCAAACCGTTCAAAGTTGCAGGCTAAGAAAAGGAATTACACCTTTTACACACAAAATGCTGAAAGAAATGAATGATTTATGGCACTGTCCACAATGAGATCTGCTGAAGGAGCTTTTCTGACGTAAAACCATGATGATGGTTTTAACCTCATGGACACTCCTCTCTGTTGCTTATTACCTATTTAGATAGGGAGAGTGAGGTTGGGTCCAAAAGAGAGAAAACACGTTAACGACTCTAGAAGCACCATACAGTATAGGGCCTAGAGGGCTAATATAATCCAGAGTGGCCCAAAAGAAAATTCAGATACCCTTTCACATCCAAAGAGTTTTCCAGCTGTAAGGCTTTGTCACATTGCATCATTGGTTGCCTTGTCTACCACATGACTAAAACAAACAAAAAATACAAGCAATCTGCCCATTAAATGACAACTTGGGCAATGACTCATGTCTGGCTATATTTAGATACTCCACAAATGCTTTATAAGGCTCTCAGTTTCAGATCCCTGTCAGTCCTCATAGTCACCTTCGAGAACATTTGTCACAAGCACAGCCTGGACAGGACAAGAAACATCAAGGATGCATCCCACCCCAACAATGGAATTTTCACCCTCATCCCATCTGGCAGGAGTTACAAGAGCCTATATTCTCGCACTAGCAGGGTCGGGAAGAGCTTAAGAAAAGCTGTGACCCTCTGAACTCCACACCTTCAGTCTAACAGCACCTTTGCAGTCATTCTGCTCTGCTCACAGTACTTGAAGATACATGTGATTTGCACTATTCATATTTTTGCATAGACTCAACATACACTGTTTAATAATGTGGGTGTACATTGTATATATAACCTACTGTGTATACGTTATATCATATATAACTTATAGATGCTCTTTATACTGTACATACATCCTTACGTTTACACCCTTCATTCTTTGTCCTCATCTTTTAACATAGTAACATATACTGTATTATTTGTATAAAACTTATATTTCTGCACTTCTGGTTAGATGCTAACTCCATTTCATTATCTCTGTGCCCATACTCAACATAATGACTATGAAGTTGAATCAACCAATAAAACTTAATAAATGCTTAACGTGATGACTTATTGGTGGAGAAAATACAATGAGGAGAATTATCACAGGTCGGCAAAGCTGTTGGCTATTTCAGCTATTTAGCTAATTTACAGGAAAACAGATTCTTACAATATTAAAATGTAATACTGTTAATCTAGTTTGCATTTCAAAAATAGTGTAACAGGATTCTCAAAACATAAAACACATTTATTGAGTTATAAAACTATCAAAGATTGAGAGTCAGAAGTGAAGGATGAATCCTTCAGAAAAAGTTATACAAGACTTTCAGTGGAAACCATTCACCTTGTGTGTTATCTAAATCAGACATGAGTCATATTTTAAATTAGAATGGGTGGTGTGGTTTCCAGCATTGCTGTGGGGTTGTGCCCAAGAGAGACAGACTGTGCCTGAGTAGTCCGATAACTCTTTCCTGTACCTGGAACCACCAACCACCGTTAAAGTATGTTTTCCCTAAGCTTTAAAACAAAATAGGAGATTTTTTAGCAACTATGTAACTATTAGGAAAGATGTAAAACACTTTGTAGCAGAGCATTCATCAATAACATGATAGGTTGCAACAGTTTGTCTTTTATGGGGTATCAAAGTGTACCAACATGCTGTGCTCTTCCCTTTTTTGGGGACAAACTGACTTTTGCCCTTGTGATCTCACTCTTATAGCTAAGTGAAGCAAAATTTTTCTCAGGTTCATGTGTACTAGATAATAGATATAATAATAATTTAGCATTTGTACTTCAAATGTGTGTCCACATCATAAAGCATCAATGATATATTAACAGGTTAAGTAAGATGGCTTTTCTCTGGAATTTATTTTGATGCAGTATCTGGAATGTAGTGCAAGTTCTATATGCTCCATGAATCTGTACTAAATACTTGATTTTAACAATACATTATTATGACCACAGACAGGTGGAGTGAATATCACTGATTATCTTGTTATCATTGCACATGTCAGTGGGAGAGATGTTTTAGATCAGTTAAGCAAAATTGATGTGTTAGATATAGAAAAAAATGGGCAAGCATTTTTTAGTCTTTTTAGTGAGTTTGACAAGTGCCAAATCATGATGGCTAGATGATTAGATCAAAGGAACTCCAAAACTGCAGCCCCTGTAGGGTGTTCCCAGTCTGCAGTGGTCAGTACCTATCAAACGTGGTTCAAGGAAGGACAAGGCGTTAACTAGCTGTTAACCAAGGCTCATTGATGCATGTAGGAAAGTAAGACTGGCTGGTGTGGTCCAATCCAACAGATGTAAGTCAAATAGCCAAAAAATTTAATGCTGGTTCTGATAGGTGTCAGAACACACAGTGCATAACAGTTTGTTGCGTATGGGGCTGCGTAGCTGCAGACCAGTCAGGGCTGACTCCTGTCCACTGTCGTAAGTGCCTACAATAGGCACCTGCGCATCAGAACCAGACCACGGAACAATGGAAGAAGGTGGCCTGGGCTCATGAATCACAGTTGAACAAAGTTCCTGGGGAACACACGGTACCAGACTGCACTATGGAATGAAGGCAAGCTAGCTGAGGCATGTGTTTTGCTGGGAAACCTTGGGTTCTGCCATTCATGTGGATGTTACTTTCATGGAAATGGTATTCCCTGATGGCAGTGGCCTCTTCCAGCTGGATAATGTGCCCTGCCACAAAGCAAAAATGTTTCAGGAATGGTTAGAGGAGCACCACAACAAGTTCCAGCCATTGACTTGGCCTCCAAATCCCCCACCTTTCAATCCAATCGAGCATCTGAGGGATATGCTGAACAAACAAGTCCGATCCATGGGGGCCACACCTTGCAACTTACAGGACTTAAAGGATCTGTTGCTAACGTCTTGGCGCCGGATACCACAGCACACCTTCAGAAGTCTGGTGGAGGCCATGCCTCGACAGGTCAGGGCTGTTTTGGCAGCAAAATGGGGACCTGCAAAATTTAATATACACTGGTGATCAAAATGTTATTGCTGATCGGTGTATGTGGGGCTTCAAAAAGGATTAAACGCAGGGTCACTACAGAGTTGTTTTTGAAGCACTTCAGAAGTTGTATCTTCCAAAAGCTTTGTTTTCAGTCACAAAACATTCAGTGTTCACTCAAAAACATATAGCAGTACATCCAGAGACCAGAAAACTTTAAACCCTTTATACAATGTAATGCAGTAATATTCAATAGGCCTAAAATGAATTGTACATCAAACTGTTAAATTTTGATTTGTGTTTTGCTCAAGTACACATTCGTGTCTCACAGTGGATTCAAACCCGTGTCTTTCACACCATCGGCATGTGTCTTGTCCACTGCACCATCGCCACACCCTGCAGCTACATACTGAACTGTACTCACTTCACTCACTTTAATTTCCTTTCCTGTTTCCCCTTTGAGGCTAAGAAGAAACTTATTCAAGCCAGCTTTTTATCCATGATGGACTACGGGGATCTGCTAAACATGCACACCGTACAAAAAAGTTTGAGGTGCAGGTACCTCTCTTGCAGTTCCAGGCTGAATGCCATTAAGGGGAATTGTAAATACTAAAGTTGATTTCTTAAGTGTATATACAGGCATCTTACAATACACATTGTATTGTATTGTATTGTATTGTATTCTCCCTTGAAAACGAGATTTTATCTCAGAGGGGTTCTCCTGGTTGAATGAAGGTAGGAATAAAATATGTGTCAGAAAATGTTTGCTATATTTCTTGCATCATTTTATCATCCACAGGCAGCTGACTGTCTGGTAGGCCTATGTCAGATTTTATTGCGGCAGATTGGCCATCTGGCAAATCTGGCCAGTGCCGGAGGGGCCGGACCAATTGTTTTGTGATAGGCCAGTCAGATTTTAAAAAAAAAAGGCTATAAATAGGAGAGACGGGTTTGGTTGTAACACTTTTTGTTTTAGCAACTATAACTCTCTGAATATTTTAGTTATAGTTCTCAAACTTTTATACACTTTTGTACCCTCATTTGTTCACTACAGTGTGTTCCTGAGCATGACACTTAAGCCCTAGATGCTCCAGAGGCGTGTGACCTCCGACATACATAGCAATACAAGCATAGCACAAACACTCACACGCACGCACGACGCATGCACGCATGCACGCACGCACGCACGCACGCACGCACGCACGCACGCACGTGAGTCATCAGACATAGTCTGTTACAGTAAGAGAGAAGTTTTGCTCTTTTATTTCACAATACCTGTTTTTGAAGCATGTAATATACTTATTTGATGTTTGCTTTGTTTGTCTAATTGTTACAACTTAACCCAGCATGTGTTACAACCTACCAGGTAGTGGGGTAGGTTGAACAGTTGCTGACAGGGATACATTTTACTCTTTGGCGTACTGGACTTTTTCTTGAACACCAGCACTTCTCACAAGCTGCAGGTACTCTGAATGGGGAGTTTTGGTCACAGTGCTGACAAATGAATGCTGGCAACCCTGGTGTGCAGGCTTGGTGGGCCCAGAGACTGCAAGGAGCACTATGTAAAAATATTACAATCGAGAAAGAGTTGAAGTACGCCGACTTCCCCGAGTCTGTTGATGAGAAAGGATCAGAAGGAGACGAGTTATCAGATTCTGACAATATTTTATTGAGCTCACAAAGCAGATATATATCTGGAGACTCTGCTCTCTTAACCATACGCGTCTAAGGTTCCCCACAAGAGTTGGGGATTCTTCCTGGTAAGCAATAACTATGGAACCACACCCAGATGCACATCTTCCTTTGGCCTTATTTAGCTATGTCTGATAAAGATGCAAATATCATGGATGACCTATGACCGTGTGTAGTTGTGCATGTACCAGACAGAAGATTCTGGACAGTGTGCAGTATATGGTGTGTGTGTGTAAGTATTGGGGAAGGACAGTGTATCGTGTATGTGTGTGTCTGTTGAGTGATGTATAAGTGTGAGTGCATGCTCTGTATGCTGCAGGGTTTACTGGGTGAAAGGTGCGGTTCCTGTTTTCTGCACAAGCTCTATGATTAATTATATGCTGATTAACATGATGCTATACATTTTGTTCCTTTCTTATCTCTACGTCAATCTTAAGCAAGTCACACTTCTAAGTATACTAAAGAGCAAAAACAAACCCTTAATAAATGTATAATCCCACAAAAGTCTCTAGGTTTATGTTTAGAGAATGGTTGTAACACCAGTGTTACAACCCACCCCACCCCTGTCAGCAACTGTTCATCTAGCTGCATCAGCATAGTGGTTTGATATTAGCAGGGGAAAAATGCATCACATGTTGCCTAAGAAACTACATTTTAATCTAATGTATGTCATACACCTTTTATCTGCGATAGTATAGATACCAAACAAAATATAGTCTTGGTCAAAACATTTATTTTCTGACCTCAAAATCATTTTTTTTTATCTATATATACTGAAAGTACCTGTTTACAGCCTTGACAACCACCATGCCTGATTTTGGAGGAGGTAAATACAGAAATGATCACATGACTGCTGTCTTATCTCTAATTTGTGGAATTGGTGTTGTTACAAATCTCCACACCTGGTCTCCCCTACATTGTTTTTATGCCAATGGCGCGTAGGACAGTTTGTTATCGCCCTTGCAATTTCACTATTGTAGTAATAGAAATAATAACAATAATAGTAGTAAATATTAACCATTTAACCCAGTCGGTAATGGCCGAGCTGGTCCTGGGTCAACCAACCCAATCCAGAGGTTACTCAAATTGGGACGTTCAGTCAAAATCAAACATTTCATGAGAGAGAGTACAACATGAGCTGATTGTTAGACTAGGTAAAACTAGGTTACTATTGTCAGAATAGAAAACCATAGCTAGATAATGGACCATAAAAAAGGAAAAACGGTGCTGAAAAAGTTTGAGAAAGTAGCCAAATGCCTAATATGAGCCTAACTCTTCTCAAAAGGTTAAAATTTGGCTGCTGAAGCTGCAGCGGAGGACAGTAGTGCCATAGAGGTAAGAATAAAACATAGGAAATACAGCTCTAGTCATTTTCACACAATTCACGATACTTATACATGTTAGCAGTTTTTTTTGGACAGTAACCTATTTTGAAATGTCACTGCTTCATGATAATTAGTGTTAGCCAGCCTGTTACTGAATCACACTACAGCAGATAAGGTGGGCTTTAGAGTAAATACACTACTGTAGGCCACCTGTCACATAGTATACATAGTCTAATATGTCAAAAAACCTGTAGCAATAGCCATATACTACTGTAGAAAATTTAGTAAACTTTATTTTGTTAGTCATATATTAAAATAAAACATTTAATACATGAATACAGTATGCTATTAATCCATAGGTAGGTTGGAACGAATGAATCGTTTTCTAGTTTCTTCAACCAAGTCCAGTTGCCCTTGACCTCAACTTTCTCTGGCTTACTTTTGTTCTCCTCTGAATTGTGTGTTTATCCATTTAAAAGTAGAATGTTGCTAGTTACAGATGCCACCAGTTTCTTAATATGGTAGTTCTAATTAACTACCAATTACACTTTAGGATAGGAGGAACCCGTGAAAGTGTGTTACACGCATTCCTTTGCATCACGCACAGGAATACATGTTAAGGACACACTAGCATACCATATTTTATTTACATATAATGGTATATCAAAAAGTATTTAAAAATCAGTTGTTAAAGACACACAGACAACTTTTACTGCTATTATTATTTATGTTTTTGCTAGGTATATTTTCTGTTGGCTTTCACGCTGTTGTTATTACTTGTTTGTATTAATGTGCATATTAATGTTGAGATCAGGCAGTTAGGAAACATTTTGCTGCAATGTTAACATCCTAAACTGTGTTCATTACCTAGGATGTAGCTGGAATCCCATACCTGTCAAGTTTTGGATTTGATAATCCAAAAGGGAAATTTTCTGGCACCCACCGCGAGCAGTCCCACCACCCCAAACAACCTCCAGCATCCCTTGCATTTTAAGACAGGTGTTATAGACTAAATGAAAACACAAAAGGGTATATATGAAAAGCATTTATTTAAATGCTTATTTACATATTTTCTGTTCATTTAACATTGCTTGTCTTTACATTTACATTTTATTTTCATTCAACACATTCTTTTCATTTCATATTGCTTTTCTTTTAAAGTTTTTCTCTTAATTTCACTTAACTTTTCTTTACTTTTTTATTTTTTTTAACCAGAGTGGTTAATTTTACATGAGAGTAGAGCGCAAACAGTCCTGTTGTCTAACGTCTACCTGCAGGTGGCAGTTATCGCGAGGCTAGTGACAGAGCTCAGATTGGATATAGGTGCGTTCGAGATGACGGCGGCTGACTTTCGCCGACTTCATAGTGTAACGTGAGCTGCAGGTGACTGCAGGGGCGGGGTATAAAAACGGCGCCGTAAAGTCGGACACATTCTACCTGCGTGAGCTTACTGTGAGCTGAGATCAATGACTGATCTCGCGGCAATTGCAAAGAAAAATGCCGCGAGACTAGGCAAAAGTGTGGTTCCAACTTTGTGCAGCCTGCAGCATCTGCGGCCGCCGGACTCGACGCCTGCAGTGGCCTTGCTCCAGAGAGTTTTTAATGTCATGTGTCCTGGTGACGTTTTGCAGCGCCCGCTAAAGTCGGACACGATTTCTAACCAGCATAGCCTACCTTATTAAGTCCAACATGCATCACGTTAAGTCAGCACCTACACAGCTGACAGCCTAAACAACACCTAATTTTATTTTTTTGTTTTTTTTACTCCGCCCGTCCCGGAGTAGGCTATTATTATTTTTTAATAACGCAGGCTAAAATACGGGAGATTTACGAGAAAACACTAATATGGGAGGACGAGTCGGAAATAGGTACGGGACTTTCCCAAAACGGGATACTTGACAGAGTGACCCTGTGAACCAGTGGTAGCCTAGACGTTGGAAGAAAAGAGACTCACACAACTGTACTTTGGGTTCGTAATTAAGCAGTAGTAGTTCTTACTGTAGCCTATGTAAATAAATAAATGTGTGTCTTTTAAAGTTGTATTTGCTAGTCACATTAAATGTTTCAATATCTACAGTACTGCTTATATTGTTTCACCATCGGTATACAAATATAAATAGTGAATGCATGCGTTTGTGGGCATGAGAATGCGGCCTGGTGTGGCTATATTTCCAGGGCTGAATTTGACCCAGTCCAGCCCTGGAGGTAGGGAGAAAGCAATGACAGAGACACACCCTGACACAGATGTCAATTTCATAATATGGTGTCTCTAATTACCTATTAATTAAACTTTAGGGTAGGAGAAACCTGTGCATGTGCGTCACACACAGATCACACTCACACACCTTCACACCCCCCCCTCCCCACACACACACATGCATGTGTAGAACAAACTAGCAACACTATAGCATACTGTTACGGCATAGCACACACACAACTATTTCTGTTGCTATTTTTTTTGTTGTTGCTAGGTATATATATATTGTACTAATGCCTTTAGTGCTGTTGTTATTACTTGTTTTTATTAATGCGCATTCCAATGTAAATGTGTGCTCTACAAAAAGTTGTTTGCTAGTCACATATATTTTGTTAGTATGTTAATATCTGTACATATATTAGGCTACTGCTTATATTATTTCACCATCTGTACACAAATGTACATAGTGAAAGCTTGTGTTCATGTGTGGGGATGTGGGGACATGTGGGCTTGTGCGGCTACATTGCTGAAATTTTGTCCCAGTCCACCCCATCCTCCTGGTATAGAAAAATGGCAACTATGAATGATTTGTGAGTGATGGCCTTTTTTGTACAGTTTACTATTAGCCTATTTCTTTATGTAATTGCCTGTCCCCTTGATTGATCTAAAAACTATGAATATCATAGTTTTCACGGTACGTCAAAAGGAAAACGCTCCATTGGAGACCAAAAGACGTTATTTTCAGCTGCCTGCCAACCAATAAACAAATGCTGGATGGTTGGTGTGCTTTCAGATGCACTAATCGACGAGCCTGAGCTGTGTTAAGGTGAGGGATTCCCTACAAGGTAGGCTTTAAGTAGGCTAAACATTACCACAGTCGCACGCTGGCAGGGACCTGGCAGTTTTAACGGCGAAATACGGCAGCGGGTGCTGGATCGCTGGATCGCCACACTTGCAGTTTGTGTTCATATCTGTTTCTTGAGTCGACAGGGGATCCAAATAAAATTTAACTGCTTTTACGGCGTCTCTACGAGGGAGTCCGGTATCTTTGGTTTTTTTGCCCTCCAGGTCACCGCGCACGTGACTGAAGACTGTAAATATGTGTGTGTGAGAGCGTGGATTACATATGAACATACTGTACCTGGATTAAAACACGCTACCATGTCGGCTTTTTGTGTTTGACAGTGAGATTTAGATGCAGCCTAAGTCAAATTGACCTGAAGCAACCAATTGAAGCCTTGCACTCCTTTTGTCAAGAAGCAAGGTTTTCAGGTCAATGATCAGAGTACAAAGTAAAATCTGTTATGCAATGCCAAATGACTTCTGTCATATTCTAATTATCAGAGGGATTTGGGCCAAGCCTTTGGCTTTGAAGATTCACTCACTCAATTCAAATCTTGGCAAATACAACTACATTGGCATATTTTTAATCATCAAAACTCTCTTTCACAATAGAAGTATTTCTCCATTCTCACATATGATTCAGATTTGTTTTGGGGATGTTGTCTTTAGTTTTAGCAACCAAATATTGTCTGGACCATGTGACACACTGTAAATGTAACAGCTAAGGTCAATGCACACTTAGCTGAGGTCTACCTCCCCACCAGATACTGTATGTTTAGTTACTTAAGCTCTTCTGTCCTCCAGAATTACCAGAGTAGTCACCAAACCTTCCCATGCCCTTTCTATTCACATTAAAAATATCCAGAACCAGGAGGACAGTCGTAGTCAAGCATTGACAAACTTTTTGTGTTTCTTGTTATGAATAAAAGTAAGGTACCATGTCAACTTGTGATGGGCTTAATTAAAATTTGGCTACATTTGTTTTAAGGTGCATTTTAAATAGTATTGGACAACATTTATTCTGGGTTTCTTCCACATTCCAAGGACATGCATAGGTTAATTGGCGACACTAAATTGCCCTTGGGTGTGAATGTGTGAATGGCTTGTTTATTTGTCAGAGCTGTGACGAACTGGCAACTTGTTCAGGGTGTACCCCGCCTCTCGTTCAATATCAGCTGGGATTGGCTTCATGGCTTCTGATGGGAAGATGATGGATAATGTATGGCTGGACAACATTGACATTTTTAAACTGAATCTTATTTTTTAGATTTTTTATTTTGACACAGTTGTTGGAAGAAGTATATAGATACTTTAATTAATTAGAGCAACACATTTACCCAATGTAAAAATAATATATTACAAGTAAAGGTCCTGCATTCAAAAATTACCTACGTAAAGTACAGAAGTGGCATCTGCAAAATGATTCAATTATTTATTATGTAGAATAGTCCTTTTCGGGATGTCCATAAGTAATCCAATGAAAGAATGTGTGAATGTTTTGGTCATGGGTTTTATACACTTTCTGTAAGAGCAAAAATCCCATCAGGTGGGCGACCTTGGGATAAAATCTCATCAAACTGGTGTATGTGGTCTAATTTCTGTCAGTTTGGGGTTTGTAGGATGTGAAAACGTTTGAGAACCACTGACTTATTACATACTGTTTGCAGTTTCATTTACAACTGTACATCATAGCGGAGTAGAAGTGTAAAGCAGCATAATAATTTGTACAGTACATGAGTAAAGCTAGTTAGTTACTTTCCATCCCTGTGAGACACAAATGAGAATAAATGTGACCGTTACATACAGAGTAGACAGGGCACCACTGATAAAGATGTGCATCCTGCCCTCTAGTGGTGAAAGGAATCACACACAGGCTTTGTGTAAGCTATGACGTAATACTCTGTAGACCCAGAGGATTGATGAAATGCATTTATTGCATTATATTTGTCCTCTGTCTTCATCTCCATCTGCTGCTTCTGCATGACTTCTTTTATCTGATATTGATGACCAATACAGAGCCCTGCAACAGAGGAACGAAAAGAAAATGTGGGAGTCATGATACCAACTAACATAAGCTACTGTAAGCTAAATGTCTTGGCAAGGGCCATATTTTATTCACAGGAAATGCATGCATTTATAAGTTTCTTTGCTGTTGATGTCTCATGTGGTGCAAATAATAGCTTTGTTTTACCCCAGGGAGAGGAATAGCAGCAGGAGTAAAGCAGTTAAACAGGCGGTGAGAAGCAGTGGCGAGGGGAGGAGGGAGCTGGGAGGACCACCAGGCGCAGGGAGTAACTGCCCTCCTGGGAGCAGAGACAGGTCGAATATCTCCTGCAGCTCTGTGTGGCCTGCCACAACCTGGGGGGTCACTTAAAGAGAGATGGAGGGAAAGAACACAAGGGAGAATTGGAACTCACATTAAGGACATAAAGTAAAAGATGAGGGTGAAGGAACAGGGAGTGTGCAAAAATAGATACACTGGAGTAAAATAGCAGAACTACATTTGAGAAAGAAACTACAACAACAAGTGATGTTGTTTTGAAGTTTTTTTTATAACCCGCAAGGTATAATAATATAATAATAAACATATAATAATATAGTATATACTGTAGTATAGTATATTAATTGTGTGTATAATAATGTAAACATTAACCATAATGAAAAAACTAAAAGTAATAGAAAATAACATAAAGCAGAAGAAAATAAGAAGTGTGACCTAGTAAGAATTTACATTAATAGTTAATCAGAATACAGAAAAGAAACTTGTACATACATATGTATGCACACATACAAATATGTATGAATACGCTTATCCAAACATGTATATACATGTCACAGTCTGTTTTTCTGTCCCTCATTGTCAGCCACTTTCCTGGTTCCCTGGGCCTTTCCGTCCACCAGATGCCCCACCCATCTACTCACCTGTTCTCTCTTGTCTCCTCAGCTCTGCTGTTACCTGGACTACTCCACCCACTCCTGCCACTTACCCGTGTAATGCTTTTGTGGACTTCATTTCATGTTTCTGTCCTCCTTACTTGCATGTTTTGGAATTTGCCTGTTTTCTTTGGACTTTTTGGGGGATTTTCGCCTGCTTTTCGACTGTTTGGCCCATCTTCTCAGTTTCATGTAATTACTTTTTAAAAATGTATTCTCAGCACTCTAAGTAAATATTTATTTATTGTTTCCATTATCTCATGAGGCATTACATCTAATAAGTAAAATCATATCTGTGCCCATAGAAAACATATTCAGCATATTCATTCCAATTAAGAAATATTAATCACAATTTGAAATTATTTTTGCTAAAAGTGGTGTATCCTGTTACCTGTGAGATAGTAATACAGTCTGACAATGGAGCGTTGGCCTGAGTAGATCTCACATTGGTAGGTGCCCTGATGCTGCAAGTTGGTTGAAGGGATGGAATAGAGCCTGTCCAACCCTGCGGTCACTTCTTTAAACTGATTGACCTGCTGGGTTTTCACCTGTCCAGCAAAAAAATCTTACAAATACTGTAGGCAGGAATCATAACTGCTAATTTGCACAGATGCAAAGACAGACTTAATATGACTTGAATAATGTAGTGTTAAAGGACAGTTAGCTTGGCTTAGCATAAAGATGGTGAAACAGCTAGCCTGGCTTTGTCCAAAGGTAACAAAATCCACCTACCCGCACCTCTGAAGCTCAACAATTAACATGTTATTGCTCATTTGTTTAAATTGCACAAAAACACTTTTTTTTCACACAATTTGTGTTTTTTCTATGAATTTAACAAATTAGCTATGTAATATATTAAGTACTGAGCTACCACTCGACCCTGTCAACCCTCCCAATTTTCCCGGTAGACTACTGTTTTTCCTGTCCCAGTTTCCTCCTGAGGTTTCAATACTCCCATACTTCTCCTGATTTACGTCAGATTTTCACACCCTTTTTCCCTTTTTATTATCACAATCTATTTCTGGCACTGTACAGCATGTATAACCCCTCTGACTCCAAAAGTTTTCCACTCACAGACAACAATGCAGTTCACCAAAAGTTGTTTCTTGGCATGCATGTAATGCGACGTGAGCTGCTCCTGAATGAATGAATGAAAACTGACCAGACATTCATGGAAGATAACCCAGATGGGCAAATTAAAAGTCAACAGAATGCAAGTCTCCGAAACTCAAATTTTTCTGGGTAGGTATGTTGCTTAATGATGTTAGAATGATGGATGTAAAGCTTGCCCTGCTACCTTCTCTTGTCTGGGTAGGAACAAAATTTATGTACAGCTCAGTCATATAGTTAGCACTACATAAAATGTCAATAAGTTATTATAGCATAATGGCTAGCTAGCTTGCTTACTGGGTGTGCCACATTACAATATATGACCAATTTAGCACTTTAAATTGCATTGCATCCACTTATCATGCTTTATAGTTACATCTCAAACACCAGCATGTTCATATAGAGGACATTTTGATATAAATTTGCTACATTTGTGCGGATCGCTGTGCCCAATAACCTTTGGTGTATCTCATGAGCTGTTGTCACCTACTGATAAATAACAAACCTACACTAAGACATCTATGGCAAATAGAATCACACACCTACCCTGTTACTGGTAGGCCAATTGTGTTGTTTTATCTTAGAATACAAGTAGGCTAGCTGTTTTGTCCTGCTTCCAGACTTTATGCTAAGCTAACTGTATCCTAGCTCCAGTTTCATATTTAACAGACAGACATAAGAGTGGTGTGAAGCTTCTCATCTAACTCTTTTCTCTGCAAGAAAGCCAATATGTGTTTTCCAAAAATGTTGAACTATTCCTTCAAAGGTATTGCAGTGACCCTGATAGGTTCACCATATGCCAAGCATACCTCTTCTGCAAACCTCCAGACCACCTCGATATCGTTAGGTAAATGAAACGGCACCTCGCACCACACTCGGGTCTTGCTGTTCTCCTTTACTTTAATTTCCTGAACTGAAATAAACATAACACACACACACACACACACACACACACACACACACACACACACACACACACACACACACACACACACACACACACACAGATAACATTCACAGGGGGGCAGCTCTTACAGTCTGAGCCCTCCTTAATGATAATACTTAAGCCCAGTCTCTGAGGAGTGGAGTAAGTGATGATATGCTAAACAGTCACTGTGCTGTATAGGTTTGATATGAATACCATCGTGTGTGGGAGTCAACTGTCACCTTGCATAAAGAAGCCAAGGACTTAAAGAGTACCTTGGGGGCTCTGTGCAAAAGATATAATGTGTGGAAATAAAACCTTGCCTCGGTCTTTTTTTCAAATCCCGACTTTGTGCTAAGAGCATTTCAAGGATCAAAAGCGGAGCATTTCAAGGATCAAGAGTGGATGCTTATGAAGGTGAAAATATAGTTATGTAAGGATGTGTCAAGTCTGGATTAGTAGACTTTTTTTCCTATTTAAAAATTGTGATGTAACAGTATCAGTAATCCAATATGTTGGACAGATTATTAATACTCACCTGGACAGTCGAGGGGGAATTCACAGGAGTCATACTGGCAGGTAATACAGTTGTATACTGCACCTGCACTCTGAAAACCTGATGGGTGCATGAAACCAATACTTAAGATATTTTGTTTCTAATAAAAGAAAATGTGATATTGAAGAGACAAAAAAGAATAAAAACACTAACCACATGGTGGAATACATCCAGAGACTGAAAACAAAGAAAGATAGTTAACTTAGATCAGAAAATCTAAATGTTATTGTCTATATCCAGAAGTATGAATCAGTTCAGCCTGACAGCTTCCTTTATTCTCCTCAGTATTTGAAAGGCTGTAATAATGTAACTAGCTTATTAAAAAGAGAGTGTAGAGATCAGAGGGAGCTGTAATGACCTAATGTGGGCCTTACTATAGATGAAAAGATGAAGGAAAAAGGGAAGAGACCATGTCTCACCTCTAGGCAGTTTGGAGGCAGCTGCGATGAAATTGTCTGCTGCTGTTTGCAACCTTTCCTCATACACTGTGTCTGATGGGTGGAGAGGAGGAGGAGGAGGGGGAGGAGGAAGACAGAAATATTTGGCTCAACACGTTCTGGTGAATTGTGTGCTTTAGGGCATCATTTTAAAATTTCTCATTTCTAACTCCCCTCCGTTACTGACCTTATTTAACAATTCTGACACTCTAAAGACTCATTTACTTGTGTGGTTATGTGTGTGTGAGAGCAGGTGTAGCTACCTTTATTCAGCTTTTGGTCAAACTCTTTCACCATGGGCAGGATCTCTTTATCCAGAATTTCTTTCAGCTGTTTGTCATAGCCTTCACCTGGAAGAAGGGCACATACCACAAAGTATAAACCAACCTCTTCACTGTCTACACCTACAGGTTATCCCTAATTTTTGTTTAGAGCTGATTTACTGTTTTTTTGCATTTGCCTTGAAGAAAAAAATGGATAAAACGCTACAAAAAAAGTAAAAAGATCATTTTCCGCACCCACTCTGCCAGCCTCAATCACTCCCTTGTTGTTGTTGAATATGCGGTCCAGTTTTCTAAAGCAGGCGTCAACATTTCTAACATTGTACATGGTCAAAATGTGACCCCAGCACAGGCTAAGACTGTCTTGCACATCAACAAAGCACTGATAGCAGCTTAGAGAGGTGCTGAACAGCAAGCTAACACACAGGAGCCACAAAGCAGATGTGCACATTTTTCAGCACGGGCATCAAACTTAAACAAAGGTTGCTGTATGAAATGTTTTTATTCAAATCCCTGTCTCATAGTGACTACAAACATGAAAAGTCAAAGGTTTCATATTCCAGAAGCTTGAAAAAACAAAGCCTTAAATGTGGATTTTATGTGCCTATCCCACATGAAATTGAAAAGCAAGACTTTAAAGTATCCTGCTCATGTTTCCTCAACATGCTTGCGTTGAAGAGAGCACCACAGACTCCCCTCTATATTTCCCTCCATTCTATTGTCTCTAGTCCCCATTTCCTGCTGCCTCAATGCACCAGTTTTACTGCAGAGCACAGAGATGGAGTGAGCCAAGGAGAGAGGCGGCGGTGGCGGTGGGAGGGAGAGGGGCAGATGAAGAGGGTCTTAAATGCTTGTGTACATAGAGGGATGAAGTGGACGGCGTGTTGGCAAGAAAACCCAAGAGAAAAATACAAAGAATAAAAGTATAACTGGTGATGTGGAGATGGCGAGGTGGAGAATAAAAAGCCAAAAAGCCAAAAAAAAGGAACAAAAGGGTCAACAAAATCAATAGATTAGTGAGCGACGAGAAAGAGAAACTGCATGTTCTTGCTGGTGGAGTTTAGAAAATTCAAAAAGTAGTAGAGAAACAATGTTAAAGAAAAAAGAAAACGTAGTGAGGAGAAACAAAGAAGATGTGCAAGAGGAAAGAGAGGAGGACACATTAGTGGCAGAGAAAGAGGAAGAGGGAGCTGGACTACAAATCAAGTCGACTGCCTCATCACATCCTGTATCCCCCACTCGTCTCCCATCCTCCTCACCCCCACCCCCTCTCGTCCCTGGTCCCTCGCTCCCAGTGCATCTCCATGGTAACCAGACAGGGTGCCTAATACATGAACTTAATATATTTTCAGTGGCAGGGTGAGCTGGGTACTAATGCATTCATCTGTCTCCACACAGACAAGCCAATCAATATTAGGCAAGAATCTGCTCCAGGACTGCCAAAGTCAGATAGCTAGTCAGGCAGTCGGACATGGAAAATCCCAAATATATATGTGTGTGTGTGTGTGTGTGTGTGTGTGTGTGTGTGTGTGTGTGTGTGTGTGTGTGTGTGTGTTAGAGTGCATTTAATTGTGTCTGCGTGTACAGAACATGTGTTGCAATCAGGCACTTCGATAAAATCTCCACATGCACGTCCATAACATTATAAAAGCATAAAACCTCAATAGAATTTCTAGTTGTGAAAGCAATGACACTTTTCATTTATGTGGAAGATAACACACACTCGTATTCACTTGAGAAAAGGAAAAGGGAATAATCTTCACAAGATGTTGCCAATTACACTTTGTATTCAAGAGCTGGTGCTTCATGTTTAAATTGTGCCAATTGGCTCTGTCTAGCAAATAGTGCGTAAGTGGACAAAGGAAGACTGACAGATTGCAAAATTCACAACTGTGGAGTATTTTTTGGGTATCAGACAGAAAGACATATTTTTTTCATAAATTCACACACATAAACTGTTTTTACCATATTTTATTAGCATACATTGGTAAAAACAGAGCAACAATTACAATACAAATTACAGAAACATGCACATGATATACCAATAATTCGAGTGATTTTTGAAGGTGACATAAATGACGGGGTCACAACCCTCGGCTGTCTTCCTATTGGCCCCCACTAAGGGTTATAACACAAAGCCAGCCAATAGGGTTGGCTCCCTGATAGTGTCTGTGCTCCCTCTTCTTCTTGTCCAACCAGACAAGTCTTGCAGCTGGAGACTAAGATACATTAGAGCCAGAAGGAAATGTGACATTGTATCATTTGAGAGTTTTCTTTTGTTTAAAGTGGTTTGAAAGAACAGTCAAATAAATGTTAAATAGACAACCTTCTGGGGGGAAAAATTAATATATTTTTCATAAAATGCCTTTTTTTCTTGAATGTTGAAACTGAATGCAGCCCTGTTCCCGAGGACCTCACCTGTGACCTGCTTTGACCTCACAGGTTAAGGGTCTCAGGGACAGAGGGGCATACTGTGAAATTATAATACACCTGGAGGGTTTTAAAACTGAGCAACTGAATATACAAAAAACACAACCCTGGGTCGGAAGGTGTTGAAAGAAAGAACCGCATAGTTGCTGCACCGAGAAAAAGACATGACCTCATCTGACATTTGGATTCTGCGGCACCGACTGGTCTCCTGGTTTGCTGCAGAACAGAAGCAAAACTGATCAGTTCAATTATAACATAATTAAGAAACAATCATGTATTTGACTACATTTCAGGCACACTAACCGTTTGCCTTACAGGGCAGCAAAGAGAAGCCAAGTAATGTATTTTCCAGCAAGGTTAGAAAAATCGCAGCAGTGCAGTAGTTGAGCACATTGTGATGGAGACGCAATTAATTTAGGAGAAACATTTAATTTCAAACTGTTGTTAAATGTCATGGCCATTTTGAACATGATTTATTGAACAAGCACTGACAAATGACAACGTCTAATAGCTTTTCAGAGCTCAGTGAGCTGAAAGGGCTTTAAAAACAAACTTCACATGTATGTAAGAAACATTAGTGGCAGAATCATAATCTAGAAAAAAAGTTACACGACAAAGAAATAGATATTCATCTTAAATTCTTAATAGTTGCCCCAACTCCAACCTTTTACACTACGTAAGACACATAAATAGCCGAATCTTTGCATATAACATAATGTCTAATAGAAAAGGATATTTATCTTTAGTTCTTGATAATTGTTGAGGTGTGATCTTTAAATCCTCCACAACTCCCTGTAAGAAAAGGTAAATGAGGGTACAGTCTAGATGGATTTACAATGATATACTATCTAAATGTAGTACTTATTATATATTTCTGTGTTATAATATGATTTCTCAGTCTAATATTAAGAGCAAGACGTGATCTATCTATCAGTTAAGATAAAACTAATTTTTGATGATTATAAAGGAGTAGAGGAGGATAAGGAGATATAAACCTACCTGTTAGTAAAATAATAACACTTTAGACTGCAACAATATCAAACTGTATTTACTTCCCCCCCAGAAATAAATCCAATCATATCTATGTAAAACTTTCTGTATATTTATGAAATGAACGAAAGAAAGATTCATAGCGTTAAAATATCAGAAGCCAATGCCCCCCACTGGCAGACAGACAGAATAACACATATTAACTGGGGAAGACCGAACAGTCCATGTAGAGAAGGGACATTTGCATATTTTATCTGACTCATCTGTTAGGGAAGCATGTCTCATCAAGTAAAACACCTCAGTGTGAACGTTAATGATGCGTCACGTCCTCCATCAAACTGGACTGCGTTCATGCATATTACATTTTACCTACAAGTCAAGAGCCACAGGCCTCAAGATTTTGGACTGTAAAAGTGCAATATTTAGGTTGTTTCAGTTAGTGTCGCATGTGACAGACATGGCAGCTGGAGACCAGAGTAGAATAGCAGACATTTGTCATAACTTCATCAAGAAATAAATTATGGATTTGTCTGCAGTAGAGGTGTCTTTTTTCTCTTTCATGTCACTATCAATACAACGAAGCTGTGAATTTATTATACCAACACATACAACAACAGAAATGGAAATGTCTGTGTTGAATACATTCATGATTATTGCAGCAGGTGGAAATGCATATTGTACAACACTGCCAGTCATAACATTAAAATTCCTCACCAGCTGTTAATTTTACTAATTTACCTACCTGGTGTAAAAAAGATGATTATAATGAGCTAAATTTCAGACATACTTGTAAATAAGGTGTTAAAGGAAAGTGAGAATTAACACAAGGTGCAAAACTAACGCGACACATAGACATGACCTGTCGACAACATTAATTGAAAGGCTTTTCAGCGTGTGCAAACACAGACAGAATGTCACATTTATACGACAAATATATAAAGCTAGGAGAGTACACACATGCATGCAAAAGCAGCACAACACAGCTGGTTTTCTCACTGTCAAAGGAAAGGGTGTGAAAAATTAGCGGTGAAAAAGTTTCAGATAAATATGCACGTCAGCTCTGCATAAGCAATAAACACACTTAATCCAAATTCACCTTATGAGTGAAAATGTATTATGTTATGTACAAAAAAAAGACAATCACCTTGCAGCCAGCGTCTCCTTTTCTTTTCTTTCCCAGTCAGAGTGAGACTGTGTCTCCTCTCAGCTCTCTCTCTCTCTCTCTCTCTCTCTCTCTGATGGTCTATGCTGGGGCCAGACAGAGAGCCCAGCGGCAGGTAGGTTACAGACAATGGTATTGATTCCATTATTCTGCTCTCTACCTACCTACCTGACTAACATCCATCCAGCTCCTCACCTTTTGTCTCAGCAGGGCTGCCGTCGCAAACACACAGAGCAGCAAAAAGAGAAAAATAAAGGAGAGAGAAAAAGCTTGCGTACTTTATGCATTCACATGCCCAGTTATACACCAAACCTCCCGTAGACATGCTATCCAGCACTTACAGACGACACTCGCAGACACACATACTCATTTACCCTCTGTGCTGCATTCATGGTCTCTAGTTGTTTCTCTCTTTGCTTTCATTGTACCTCAAAATATCTTCTCTTTCCTTCTCTCTTCCTCTTTTACACTCTCTGGTCGTCATCCTTTCATCTCCCTCTTTTTCCTCTAACGTATTTCTAGCCTCCCGTATCTACCAGCTCAGTAACCCCAACCAACTCCACACACACACACACACACTCCAGTCTGTGAGCTACGTGTATGTGTATGAACGTGTGATAGATGGAACGAGAGAGTGAATAAGAGTGGAGTGAGTGTGTGCCGGTGTGTTTGTATGTGTACGTGTGTGTGTGTGTGTGTGTGTGTGTGTGTGTGTGTGTGTGTGTGTGTGTGTGTGTGTGTGAGTGAGAGAGGGAGACGGTTGGGGGAGGGAGGTAGGGTGGCAGAGAGGCTAGCAGAAAGTGGGGATGGAGGGGGAGGGTCAGAATCTCTAATAGGATGAGAATGGAGAAAAAATATGAAGCCCAGGAGTCTCATGAACCTGAGAGCCTGACACTACTGCCTCCTTCTATATGTACAGCAATCATACCATCATCAAATTGATTACGGGATTTATGGCGTTGCTCCAATACAAGTGTAAATTGCAGTTGGAGTGACATCAAACACACTAAATAAACCCATCGTGGAAAGCTTCGCCGATTACAGGAATGTGCCTTGATTATTCAGCTTAACATCAGAGGAGGACAATATGCAGCTTGCAGTTCGGTACCACAAAACAGATCCAAATGGTGCTGAAATAGAGGCTGTTTGAACACAATGAAATACTGACAAAAAAAGATAAGAGCTGCATGCACTCTTACGCTTTGTGTTGCACGTATAAACAAAGAAATTGCAACAGTTGTGCATATTTAATGTTTTGTAACATGTTTTCAATTCTGTGATATTTTTTACACGTTTAATATTTCTGCTGGGTTGCTCAGGCAGTTTTAAATATTATAATATTTGTGCTACCCTCCGAGAGGACAGAGAGTTGCAGTTGTGCTTGTTGGATAACAGAATCATACGGCCCTGAGGGAAATTCAGAATTGAAAGTAAATCTAATTTAGAGCCACTGATTGGCTGTCTGTTCAGTGAGATGGAGCGTAAACACACACTTGATGTGTAAGCATCATTAATGGCCCTAAAGTGTTCTGACCATGTTGTACAATATCACCAATGTGTCACACATTTAGCACAAATGAGGGTAAACTGACAAAGAAAATGCACTGCTTTCAGCCTAAAGCCTGAAGGCCTTTGACAACATGTTTCTGATGGACAGTTAGTTAACACCCTGGCTAAAATAATGAAGGTATGAAATAGGGTTGACTGATTGGATGAATTGGCTATCAAAGAAAGTCCATCTGCAGTTGTGTTGTCTTGATGGGAGGGGGAGAGTGATTTTTGTCATTTTATTTTGCTAATTTAATGGTCTGTCTTAGAACAGAGTGAGAGCTGCTGCTCAGTGACTCTTGTTCAGCGAGCTAACCCAGCAGCACAAAGAGGCCAGCAACGGCAGACAGAGGCAGTGGGAAAAAACAGCATGCAGTGCCAGAATATTTTCACATCTAACTCTGTGAATTAAGAGTTTATTTCGACCAACCCAGAGTTGGTGATTTCTGGAGCAGTGGGCTGACTAACCAAGACGGTTTTGGGGAGTTTTATTTTGGTTCTGCCGCAATTGAATAAAGTGTGTTTCATGATGACTTAACAAGGCAATTGTGCTAGTCTTTAACATATCGCAAAAACCCCAGTATGAAATTGACAATAATACAAGGACAAGTAAGCACACCGATTTTTTAAAGCATGTAGTGTTCATTTTAAAAGGCACTCTCCCTGAAAAGCAATAACTATTGTACAAAAGATGGGAATCAATGAAGACAAACTCATCGTTGTCTTCTTTCAAAAGGCATTCAGATGAGGCTTCTATTTCATAAATATGCAAGACGAGGATGCAACCTTTCAGAAATGTAGGTTAGCATAAAAACACTACACTATATATTCATAATACCTCATGAATATTCATTGTGTACCCACACTGCCTATAGACGAGTCTCTGTCACTTCAGCTGCAGGTATTCTAGACACATACTCTGCAGCTGAATTTATTTCCTGCTTTGATCCTATTCTGTATGACTGTCTTATTCACAGCTCCAACACACTACAGGATTCTTCACATCCTCCTCCGTATCCGCAATCACACTGTAATGCCATGCCACCTAAATTTGCATAGAAACAACGTGGTGAATGTGTTTACACTATCTGCTGGGATGTGCACTGCATGTTCTGCACTGTCCCTTTGCACTGAATGTGAGTTCCTGTGCAATATGTGCTTGCACAGCACATATATACTATCTGATCCTGCATTAATGTCATCAAGACAAATTCCTGTACATTTACAACACATATATGGTGATTGTGAATAGATTGCAGAGTGCAGGAATCTCTGCCTCCTCTCCTCTGTCTGTCCTCTTGCCAGAAGACTACATTAGAGCTCGTCTTTCCAAGACAGCGGCTATCTGGACACCAATTTGTCTTTAAAACCCAGACATCAGTGTCCCAACCTGAGTGACAAATGCAGAATGTCAGACAGGTATGTGTGTGTATGTATGTATGTGTGTGCCTGCGGCTGCACTCTGCAGTGCCACTGAGAGACAAAGCACTGGGAGTGCTTCACAGGGATGACATCATCAGTCTGGGATGGTGTCTGCCATGTCTGTCTAAGAATCGGGATGCTCTAGATCTCAGTTATATCCCAAGATATCGGAAGACACCATCGTTTTTTGGCAGCACACTCCTCCTCATCACACCTGTGTTTATACAGTAGTGAATGTGAGCAACGCAAAAAAAAGAAAAAGTGATGTCAGAATTTTTATGGTGTTTTAACAAACCCACGATGCTTGATGTTGGGAGAGGTTGTGCCGTTTTACTCATGGTTCCAACCCCGAAAGACGTTTTTTAGAGCAGCATGTGTGCATGTGAATATGTTCATATAACAAATCTGCAGACACATATGCATAGTGTGCAGCATCTGCCACACTGGAAAATTAGCCAAGTAAAACCAGCCACTGGTATAAACAATCTTTTTACTATATTGGTGAATGATAGTGAGAGCAAGAGAGAGCGAGAGAGAGAGAGAGAGAGAGAGAGAGAGAGAGAGAGAGAGAAAGAGGCAGGGCAGATAGCTCATTCTACATTGTCCTTGCCCCACACACCTTGCAACTGTCAGACATTCAGCTGTATCTTCTGGCTGGAGAGCAGTGTTGTGCAGTGGATGATAAAGAACTCTACGACTGACAGTGCCGAATCAGCACAATTCTGATATATGCTGCCCCCCCCAACTTCCAGGAGGAGAGTGGGCTATAACGCACTGCAGATGGCTGCTGTCACAACCACCAGTCTGACATACTGAGGGGAAGGGAGGAGGTTGTGGGGTAATGAAACTGGAAAAATGATTGTGAAAGTCTGTGTTGGCGTGGATGCAGAGGACAGCATAAAGTGAAAACATGGAAGAATTTGTGGCATGTGTGTAAAAGTATAATGCCAGGCAGACAAGACTCCTTGCCCTGTTGTAAAAAATACATGGATGATGATTGCCAAGCACAGGGAGGCAGTCCCTGATTTCCATAGTGAGGCTGGGTATAATGTACTTATTTTATATGTATGACATGTTATGTAATATGTTGCATTAGGAACTGTATGGAAATTGAGGCTGGGGGGGCAGAAAAGGGTGAGAGTATAATTTTTTTCTTCTGTTATTGGGAGAAAAAAAAATTAAGGTTGCCCATTTGGCCATATACGGGGAAAATAATCCTGTCTCAAGATCCAGGCTGAATTCGGTGACAAACTGTTTTGTAGAAGGCCTTTTCTCAAAAATCAGGGAGTGGCAAAATGTTTTTAACGCTATTTTTCTTAGGTTTACCATAAAAGTATTTTCTTTGTCAGCTTACCCTCCTAAGTTCTTAGACAGAGGGTATTGCTGTATGTTTCCTAGTCAAAGAAAGGGTAAAGAAAAAATAGAAAATGTGATTAAAGTGAAATAATAAATTCATTCCACCTCCCTACACTAATAATTTTCGTACACTCCCTTCTCTGACCTTGATGTAGGATCTTGGAGAGAAATGGAGGTTCAGTTTCCTATCTTAAAGGTATTTTTGTTGCAGCAGGAACTACTGCCAGTGTACAACTGACACCCTGTCAAGCAGCAGGTGGTCCTCCTGACAAACATGTTCAGTTGCTACAAATATTGCACACAAAATGACACACACGCTGGTGGTGGAGAAGTTAAGACTTTGCCCAAGGACACAATATCCAAAAGGCGTCAAAGTTGAAAAGGGCGAGTCATGTCATTAACCACTAGGCGATCCTCTGGTGGAGTAACAACATACTTACCTCTCTGCTGGGGGCACATTAGACGTGGCAAGAAGTGACTCCGCAGGGAAAGCTAGAAGGTTGTACAGTTATCTCCGTGCTGTTTATTATGCGAAACCATACAACCAACTACCTCACACTGCAGAGCACAGACTGTAGAGCTGCTCTCCAGACAAGATCTTCACCCGCAGGACGAAGGTGTCCATGCACATGCTCTACATACACCTCTCTGGCTTCTGTCTACTGGTCAACCAATAACCTCATGCATCACTTATTTTCTGTGTTATACATATACTCAAATTGTTAATGTCCTTCTCACTAAATCATTTAACAGGTTCTGAAATTGAGAGATCCAGACTCAAATAGAATTTATGTCTTTATTTTCTTCTGAGGATGTGTTGTTGTGCTACAGAATTACTTCATGCTGTTTTTTAAAATTTCTGTTTTTTAAGAAATTCTGATTCTCTGACAGAACAAAATAATGCCTTTTCCCATTGAGCTCAGTTGGTGGTGTGTGTCTATTTGTATAAGAGGTTATGATAGATAAATTAGTCTTTTTTTCATCAGTTTGGAAGAAAACAAGAGTTTGAATGATGTGGTTTTGCCTGAAGAGATGCATGTTACCATTCTGTATTATGAAACAGGGAGCAAATCTGCCTTTACGACTCATGGGCTGGGAAGACTCTTCTACAATTTGGGGTCCCAGAGATGCGCCTATACTGAGTGCTGCAGTGCCTATGGTGACACAGGTATGACTGCATTGGAGGAGCTCAGGTTTAAAGCTGCACAAAGGCCTTGAGATAAGTTATGTAGAGCAGGCATATATGCAGAGAGATGCCAGTGGAGCCAAACATGAAGCTGCTGACATAATCAAATATGCTGTAAGACTGGATGGAACAAAATGTAACACAAAAGTCGTGCCTTTGACAAAGCCGTTAAAATTCTGGTCCAGCACTGGAACAGAACTATAGAAATCCATTTTCACACATCTAAGCCTCTCATGCAGGTGTGAGTACTACAAAAGGCTTCATTTCCTATGTTCATTCATGGTCTTTCCATCTACTTCTTAGGAGTTGTTGCCCTCTACTGGTGACTGTGCAAACTCCCTCTTCTCCTTTATTCTACATTCGTTCACTCAGTGCCACAAGACTCTGCAATAGAGCGCTATTGAAAACTTCAAAATTCTGTCTCTAGACAAAAGGGCTTGGGTGTCCTAGCATTTATATACACAGGATGTTACAAGTACACACTTTCTTATCCCATCACGTCCTGGAAAGCAGTGACTAAAATTCAGATGTTCTTCCCTCAAACATATATATATTTTTAAATGACCAGCTTTTATCGCGTCCAACTCGTTATTAAACCATATTGTTTGGGTTTGCACTTTCATACATTAACACACTGCAGCATTTCATCCAAATCAGCTGTCTGATTCTACTTAATAGCTGACAGATTTTAATGGGAGTTTAATGCCATCTGCCATAACACTGTCATCACCATTAAGTCAGCTGTCAGCTGTGATATCTAAATCTGGGTGACTTCTGGTTCTACAGTCAAAATGGAATTTCCTTAACGTCACACCGAGTGAAAGAAAAATTACTTCACAAAAACTTTTTTTGGTCTGTGAATCCCCTCTGCAGGAGTCGTAAATGCTGCACGCTACAGTACCACATTTGCTGGCACAATGTTACATTCCAACAGCTACAAGCCCAGGAGTGTTAAGTTACTATGAGCACAGATTCAGACGTAACTGGGACAAGATGATATGCGATGCAAATGCAATTTAAAGAGTTTCAGCAGAGCAAAATAGAAATATGTTAACAAGTGCCATCAACGTAACGATGATTAAAGAACTGTAAATATTCTAAAAAGTTAAAACATTTTCTGCAACACTGACAAAAGTGAGAAGTATGTGGGAACTCTGCATGAAAACGTTGCTTGGCATATGGAATTTTAGGAATCAATCTTCTGACAAAGAAGCACTAAGGTACAGAAATGGATATATTTTTCAAACTGTGCTACTATGGATTAGAAATGTCTGTGAGAATAGAGAGCCATAGAGAAGAAGAAACTACATAGATGATCTTAGCCAATCGGGCATCATGCCGGTGTAACTGTAAAAATGTTACCAGGTGAATTTGTTTCCTGTTTCTCCGCCTCCTTCCTTTTTTGGCATGTGTTTAGAGTCCTAATTCTCCTCTTTCTGCTGCTCCCAGCCCCTTTCTCTCTCCTGTCCCAAAGTGCATCCCCCCTCCTCCTGACCTCCTCTCTTCCCTCTCTTCACTCAACCTTTTCTCTTCTTCAGCCCTCATGGGTCCCCATTTCCCGCCTCTTACCCTTTAACCACTCTCTGTCTCCATTCCCCTTCTTGCCTTCTCTATCCACACATGCCAGCCAGGCTGTTTTTCATTCAGACAACCTCCTCTACTTCATGCCCCTCGTCTGCAATATTTTCACAGTCAAATCACGCAGAAATGCAGTGTAATTGTGCCAATGTCAGCTATCCTTCTTTCTCTCTGTCTTTCTCTCTTCCTCCCTCCACCCTTAAGCAGGCCTGTCTGACTGTCTAAGCAGACAGTCAGACTGAAAGACTACTCCACTATGAAAAATGTCTGGGGTGATTCATAATGGGGCGTCTGACGTAAAGTTCCAACTTTCTCTCATACTTGATCATCATCCACATACAGTGACACACTATGATGATGTCGCTTAATGGTTACAGTCTTTAATAAAGCCATGTAAAAAAAATTCACAGATTCACTGCACAACAAGGCAGTTTCAGTCTCACGGATTTTATACTATGTGCGATGAAATGAACATGATGCAATTCAGGGGAAACAGAAAGTAGCAAAAACTACTCTACGCTGAATGTGCAGTACCAGCTTATTTTCAGCATGTGCCAAAGCTGCCTGGTTTCAATATCAAACATGTGTCTATCACCTCTGCCACATCTCTGAACAAGGGTTACATTGCCGTAATGTTTGTAATTTTAGAGAGCGGGCTCTAATCTGCTGAAATATGCATGTGTTTTTCCCAGGTGAGAGCAATGCTCCATCCTACACTAATCTTCTTCGGTTGACACTGGCCTCGTATACAGAGATGGCAAAATGAATGTTGCCATGGGAACCTTTTGCCTGGCAACTCCAACACCCTGGCAACTAGCCAAACTGTTGCTATGGCACAGCTGTCAATTTACGTATGCTGGGATTGGCATGTATCTGGCCTCTCGCAGCGCCTCCCTTTCAAAGTTTCCAATCAAATGCATGATGGAAGAATTTATCTGTGTGTGTGTGTGTGTGTGTGTGTGTTTGTATTTGTGTGGTGAGGTGGTAACAAAAAACGATTTTGCCAAATGAAACACCAGAGAAAAAAGTAGCATCCCGTGTGGTTGCACCTTCAAAAATAGCATACTTCTATTTTGTATTTCAGTGTAAAAATCTAATTTTAGACGAGTCATAAATTAGTTTGAGATCTTGGCTTTTCTATAGCACCTGGGCAGCTGGAGTGTTAACTGACTGTGTGTAAGCATTACTAAACTTTTGGATAAACATGACTTGGTACCCCTTAATTACCTTGTGAGATCATTTCTTGCCAAATAATCCACTTTAGATAAAAGCTGTTAACAGCATTACATCCAAAGGCTTAAATTAGATAACAAATGTTCGTATGTGTGTGTGTTTGCGTTTTTGCAGGGCTGGTCCTTTGGCTTACAGCCTTTTTAAAAAGTAATTTGATATACAGAGACAATGGTTGAATTTTGGTGGACACTCTCGGTACATTTGAAATTTCACTGAAATGCATGGTGTAATAATAATAATGTTTGAGGTTAATGTGTGGACAATAGAGAACAAAATAACATTTTTCCGATTTCAGAGAACGGAAAGCAGAATACCAGTGTGACAGATGCGAGAAGACTAAAAGGAACAAGGCAAATATATCTCTGTCAAAGTTTATAGTAATGCAATACATACAACTGAAGCATTGAGGAGCAGAACAAATGAAAAGTATAACTGGAAGGTTTAGTTTTGGACAATAAACTTAAATCCTGTAGTCTCCGGTTGCTCCCCATTCAGCTCTGGCAAACCAATCATTGCTGCTCGACATAAAACACATCACTACCTGTATGCTAGGGCGATAACGTCACCACTGGCACAAGATTTACCTGGCGGTGATGGACAGCAAGTCCCCTGCTCCACCTTTAACTTAAACAAGAATTCTGCATCAGTAATGTGTTGATATTCTGTTGGTGCAAGTTTTGCTGTAGTTTTTTTTTTCCAAAGTCCAGATAATAAGTGTATTAAATCAGTGGATTTTCCTCTCACAATATTATGACACTTCTTTTATTAGTTGCCAGAGGTTTGAATCAATAAATCAATTATCTGCCAGTATATAATTTGTTTGTATATTTAACAGGGAAAATACAGATAAACAGTATTGCATAGGAAAAAGAAGTGCAACAGATGTATGGTCGAATGATGATGGTTAAAACTATTAAACAAAAAGATACAACAGAACATATAAAATGTGCATATGTATGTATTGTAAATGGATGGATAAGTGAAATTAATGAAAAAATATAAAATAATAAAAATAATAATATGTTACCTTGATTTTACTCGCTTGTCAAAGTGTGCCAGGGGTTCCTCTCAGACATGAAACGGAGGCTAACTGAAACACACACACACACAACACACACACACACACACACACAACACACACACACACACACACACACACACACATTAGAGGAAGACAAGCTGGCCTTGTGAACAGACAGACTGTTTAACCAAGAGGTCACAGGTTCAATCTCTGCAACAGCTGAAGTGTCAGTGGACAAGACCACAAAAAGCTACCGACTTACTCACGAAGCATGAACTGCATCAGCTCCAAAATGCCATTTTTGGAATATTAAATACATGCACTGGAATAATCAAACAGCTGCAGTCCAAATGATTCAATTAAACAACCAATTATCATCACATAAAATACAAAAAGAGATGAATCAATGTCTAACTTTTGTAATAATTCTGACACACAGATTAGAGGGACCAACAGTTCACGCTGCAGAATAAATTACATTATAATTAGCCTAATTTAAAAAGATACACTCAAAGCTCAAATGTTTTGCTTTGCTTCTTGAGTGCTGCCATTTATAAATGTTGGATGGATGTTTACTAAATTTTCCCAACATGATCAGCATCAAGCTTACTTACTTGTTTGCTCTTTAATGCGCGGATTACAACTCTATTAGACGCTACGATTTCAGGGTACACTGTAATGTCACATTCTGTTTCATTTTACTTTTTAGATCAACATTTGAGGTGTTTAAATCTTGATATCTGAAAGCCATCTCAGTGTGCACATGCGTTCTGCAGTGTGGACAAAGCGATGCACCAGCTTGGAGTGCTAAGCCTCCTGCTCCGGTTTGATAAATATAACTTCAAAAGAAGCAGCCAAACAGCTTTAGCTGGCCGACTGCACAATGAGCATAATAACTCCCCACCCCCTGGGAGCTCCAGCCTAGTTCATTTACCCTTGCAAAGCGTTGCCATGTCTGTATGTGCACATGTGTCTTTGTTTCACTGCGAGCCTCTTGGAGGCTCCCCACCTTCTGCTCTGTACAAAGCGGATGTATAGAGGAACCTTTTGTAACCTCCTTTTTACAGAGGAAATGCACCCCACCCCCCCTCCCTTGTATTTGCCCCTCACATGTAATGCCTGATTGACCACAGCACCCCTTAAAGAGGTCAAAGGGCAGACAAAACAGTCTGGTGTCATGGCAACATGTGTGCCACCAACCAGAATTGTAAGGGGAAAGCAGGGGGGTTCAATGAGCTGTCAGTTAAACCTTTAAGAATGCTGCCTTGTGTTGAGGCTTATGTGTGGACAACATGCAAACACTAATACACACACATAATGCACCTGCACTATGAAAAGGACCCCCCTAATTTGCACCGCAGAATAATCGAGCTAAATCCCTCCGTGCAATGCAGATAAGTATAGTACCTATGGGGGAATCAGATGGCACGCATGCATGCTGATGTGTGTTTGCTGCTTCTGCACGTGCACGCACCTGTGAGTGTGTGTTGTTTGTGCGCACAAAAGACACTCCTGTGTAAAAGGTTCTTTGTGACCGCTCAATGCAGTGGCAGTGTTTACGTGATGGGGGAGAGGGGCAACGGATAAATGGGAAGCAAATGCATTCAGATCAATACTAAGCTGAGAGAGGGTGAGTGGGGTTGAGAAGAGAAAGTGGAAGGTGGTGAGTAGATTGGGAGGGGCCACAGAAGGACTGATTAATCATTCCTGTATTGTTATTGACTATCTGTTAAAGGGGGTGAGTCAGACTCTGAATTATGTGTTTGTGAGTACATGTGTGTGTGTGTTGTGCTGTGTTCATTGAGAGCACAAAGTCATCAATTACAGTGCACAGACTTCCCAGAGGTTTAGCACTGTAGCTAGTTTAGTTGTGCTCTGACTACCTTTTTAATTCATAGCATGTAGTCACAACTTTGAGGTAGTTAGTTTGCATATTGAGCACAATATGCGTAAAGGATTTAATTAAGAAAAAAGGGGGGGCTAATATGCTGTTCCATTTTCAACAAGAAAAGGGCAGCGAAGGAGGCGAACAGGAAATTCCCTGTGAGGAGTTAATGAGGAGCTGACGACCGTACAGACACAACAGAGTGGGAGGGAGGGTGCTAAAGGTGGAGGAGGGGAAACGCTGCCCTGACATCTGACCCTCTGGCTGTGACCTTGTACATTGTCTGAGAGGACAGAGAGTGGACACACCTGAGCACTGGCCACGTGCAAGCACAACCACACACTGGGGACATCTCATTGACTTAATGCATTCCTTACCTAACTTAACCCTTACCCTAACCCTAACCTTAACATAATTCTAACCTGAACCCTAAAGGCAAGTCTTAACCCTCAAACAGCCCTTTAAACTTGATCCCCACAATGCTGTTTCGGTCACCATAAGTATATTAAATCCTGGGTTTTAGGACCCCACAAGCATAGTATAATGAAAAACATGCATACAATATTTTAAAAGATACTTTCCAGCTATTTCTTTTAAACCAAACAGTCGGCAATGCTCCGCCCAATCCACACCAAAACCCCTGATTAAATACATAAAATTGACAGAAGTCGTTAACAATTATAGCAGCATGACACCAATGTCAGACGTTGCCAAAGACAGTGCTTTCCTCTAATTACAACCCTTTTAGAAACAGCAGCTTATCAGAGGAGGGAGGGCTGAGCTAAGTGAATGAGAACCCCATTCAGTGTTACCTTGAACTTGAACAATGAGTCTGGTGTTTGTGCTGGGGCCATTTCCTGACCTTTCTATCCCTCTGTGAAAGCAACAAACCGCAGCCTCTCCTTTCATCTTACAGATGACGACCCAGCTGACCAAAGAACAGCCTGCAATGACGAGGTTTTATGTCCACTACTGCCTTCTGAATCTTTGAAAGTTTGTTTGCTGTGATATTTTATATATTGATGTGTCACTTCACTTCAACCAGTAGATACACACAAGCAGACTAATTCTTATTGCTTAGGAGCTCCTCAGGGTGCTGATTATTTTCTAATAATTCACAGAGCACACAGACAGTAAACAAATGGTTACTCCTCCTCCTCCCCATCACCTTCCTTTTTCCTTCCTTGCTCCCTCAGATGCTTTCTCTCTTGCTTTTTCACCCACTTGTCTATACCTCAAAGATAGCTTGTTTCTTTACGCCTTCGTCTTTCTTTTCCCTTCTGTCTTCACACCATACCCACCTCTCCTCCTCTGTGTCATACTCTCTCCTCCTTTCTGTCTGGCACCAGAGAGCTGGCACACTTGAGGGTGCCGTTGTGTGACGCGGATAGCTGACACCTCTGACGCCACTGCAGAGCACGCGTATCACCACAAAGGATAATGGAGAGCCATCCATATGTTACCAAAGGAGACAAAGTGACACTTACAAACTTTTTATAAACTATATACTGTTTAGGGCTTTTTATTCACTTGTTCCATTATTTTTCAAACAACTGATAAATAAATAGTTTTGTATGATAATTTGTATATATATATAAAACAGAGTGAAAGGTATTAAAGGTTATGTTTGGCAAATCCTTTAATACATTTACATATTTTCAAAAAGCTATCTTGATCAGTTAGTTTAGCACAAAGACTGGAAACAAGTGGAAGCAGTTCAAAGGTAACCAAATGTACAATTAAGCGTATCCAAAGCTAAGTGATTAACACATATTTGTTTAATCCATAAAAAAGGGTTTTGTCACCTTCAAACAGAGGCTAGCTTCCCCCCTGTTGCCAGTGCTTGTGCTAAGCTATAAGCTACCTGTCTTGACTTTTCACGAGCAAGACAGCTACGTCTTGATACAATGAGTGCAGTGATTGTGTTGGCAGGTGGGGACTATTTCCTGGTCCACTGTTGAACTAACTCATGAGAAGATATGAATAGGCAATGCCTGATGACATCAACAAAGCCCATTTCTTGGGAACATGCTCCATAAATCATACATGACTGACGTACTTAAGAAGCCGGCAGTAGAGAGCTCTGTGCAAGAATTATCCAGCTCACACACAGGTTCACTATCTCTCGCTTTTTACCCAACCCCCAACTCCTGAGGCTCTTTAGATGTCTCACAGACATCTAAAGAGCCTGAGAAGAGAGGGGAGATGGTGAGGATCAAACTTGAGACAGAACATAGAAGAAAAAGACAAAAATCAAAAACGAGACAGACATAGAACGTGGTGACTAAGACGAAGATCAAATGCAAGATGGAGCGGCAGAGGCAAAAGGAGACAGAAACATGGGGGAAGAGGGAAAAGAAGGGATCGAGATAGTTTGGCGAAGTAAGAGGCAATGCTGAGACCTACTAATGAACTGAGGAATTCTCACTGCTGACTCCAAACACATTCCTACAGCCTGCAAATATTAACCCCCACCTCACCACCTCTGCCTTCATCTGAATGTATCTGAAGGCAGCCACATGGCCCCTCCGTGAGGAAACTATTCATTGATATAAACATGGTTACTGGAAGAGATTCTAACACTGCAGTGGCAAAGCAGAAAAAAATTATATTTAATCCAGTACAGCTAATGGTAATTTGTACTCCAACACCCAGGAATCATGTAACATGATAAATCTAGACTATCAGTTGACCTTGGAGAGAGACTCATGCCCCCACAAATCACAAATGTATTAAGGCAAATAATAAGAACGTTTGGGTCTGTTGCAGAGGGAGGCTGTATATCTGTTCTCTTTAGCAGTCCAGTTTTGAAATTCTAACTGATCATGTGCAGATATTTACATAAAAACATAATAAAGTGTAAAATAAATCTACTTTTAGTAACCATTCAATGTTAAGTAAAAAACTGTTTGCTTTGGGGACATTACGCATCATGTTAGAGGACAGCTGGATTTTTCTAATAAATGTCTTTCTATGTGTTATTTTTTTGGATTACTTTTTGGAGTATTGTTTTACTTTAATTAATAGTATTTGTTCACAAGGTAGACAGGAAATGTGGGGAAAGAGAGGGGCAGCAAAGCTTCTTGACCAGATTTGAACCGGGGACACTTTGGTACGACGGAAGGTGTTAGAAAGGCCCTATATCTTATAGGCAAATTTATGATTTGTGATATTGAGCCATGTAAATATAAATTGACTTGACAACGAGTTTTAGACCCTAGGCCCCCATGAAGCCCTGACACTAGATTTTTGAAACCGATTGAGTTTAGTTTTAAAAAATAAGCCTCTTTGGGTCGTAGTAATTTTTTTCACATTAAACATATAATATTACCAACTGTTTTTGATGAGTATCACTCAAATGTATCTAATACACCAACTTATACACACACTGGTTTGGTGGACAAACCAGTGTGTATATAAGTTTATCTTCTACTTAAGTAAATGTTGGAGTACTCTACTTAAATATATGCATAGTAACAAAATATTCTAGGATCAAAATTAAAAATACTAGCTACTACCTTTGCTGAGTGGTGTATTATTGTATATTTTATGATATTGGATTGTAATTGGAATTTATGTGAAGATTTATATGATGATATAAAGACATGAACCTCCTGCAATTGGAAATACAAGAACTTCACTCAGCCAGACATCAAAAGTGGTAAAACTTTGAGCTGTTTGCGATAGAAAAACATTATTAGCACTGTGCTTATAAAGTAGGAAAGCCCTATGGGTAACCAGATGGAGCTCTCTCAGCTCCAGCCCCATTTCAGCCCCATGTCCTAGAGAAGGCAGACAAACACTGATGCAACTGGAACACTGAGTCCAGGGGGAATAGCTCTCACTCAGACCGTGAGAGAGCGTTAGTACATCCACAGTGGTCACATGGTGCAGCTCTTTCTCACCACGCCAGGCCCCGCTCGCTGCCTGTTGTGTGTGGCCCTTTTCCCGTCTCTTTCACACTAGAGCTACATAATTGATAGCGAAGGCCGAGTTACGTTTTTATAAAGTGAAACACATTAATGGCTTCCTGTGCAAACTTAATGTGCTGGGAATAGTAAGTGGTGGCCTCAAGTTGAAGAGGTTTTAAATAACCAATACATTCATTGTCAGTACAATAAGTCAGGGTAATCCATTATTTCTGCCAAAGTATTCAGTATTGTAACATAGAAGTGGTGCTTTGGAGATGTACTGAATGCCTCAACTGCTCAAATGCTTCAAGCTTATGATATGATCAAGTGTCTTAATGCCACAAAAGAAATCACTGGCTTCATTCATTAAACATTTTTTAGTTTCAGTTTTCAATTTGTTTGTGTAAATTGAGCAAGATTTGATTCATAAAATGTGTACAAACCACTTATTTAAAGTGTTGCGTAACACTTGACATTAAATTTTAAGCTCATTTGGAGGAATTTGTCATTAGCCGAAGAAAATATCCAAATAATCAATGGTTAAAGATATGTGCAACTATCAGCAGGCTATTTCATTGACAAGCATCAGCACATGTAACCATGGATTTCATGCAGCATAAAAAACTGAACATGTGTAGACATTTAAAACAAAAGTGGTTTGATATCAAAAGAAAGTCTGTCAGCTGTTAGGTGTATTTGGGCCACCGGAGATAGACAGCTTCTGAACTGCTGACCTGGATGAGCTCTGTGGATAAATTAACTGTAGTGACCACACTTTTAGGTGTGCAGGATAAAGTGCCACATTATGCTCCCACTGCTGGATAACATCACACTGCTCACTAATTCTGGGATCAAGGTCAGTATGCTGCATAGTTATCCAGTAATAATTTCTTTAGCACTAACAATTCACTATTTCTGACTTCTCAAATGGGAATAGTTGTTGTTTTACTTACTTTTCCATGATAGTAAAATAAATATATTTGGGGTTTGAACTGTTGGTTGAACAAAATAAGTTTGAAGACATCAGCTTGGGCTTTTAAAAAAAATCGTTTACTTGCACTTTGTTTTCTATTTAATATATTTCTCCACATCTGCAATGGACTGGTGACCTGTCCAGGGTGTACCCCGCCTTTCGCCCAATGTCAGCTGGGATAGGCTCCAGCCCCCCCGCGACCCTGTACGCACGATGCACGGTTGACGATGGATGGATGGATGGATGGATGGATGGATGGATATTTCTCCACATTGTGACCGGGGAGGAATAACTCCGCCTGTATAGCTGAAATGAATAAGGAGTTAATGGTCTTCACTTGAATTCAAATGGTTGAGGTGACTTCATTACTCAAGTTAATCTTTTAGCTTCAAGGCTCCAAGCACAAGTCGAGATCTGTGCACATGAATGAGACCAATGAGCAACTAAGCATCTCTGTATTTGACATGATACATAGGCTACTATGATAAGATATGGAATACAATTTGTCAGTGTTTCACAAACCATTAATTTTTAAAAATGAATTGCTCAGTCTTAACTAGTTCTAGCTATACACGTTGAACATTAACCTTCTCTGCTAGCCGGCCTTCGCTAAACCCAGTCGACAGGTGCAAACCAGCCACCAATCATCAAGGTCGGCTGACATTGGTTCTATTAAGCTTCAAGCTAAACCTGCATTCAGACACAACTATCAAGACTACCATCTTCCCCGCAGTCAACCTCTGATCCACTGATCAGGAAAAACCTATTTCTATTTTTCACTTTGTGCCCTGGCGCAGAGGCAACCGGGGTATCTTTGTGAGTTTGTTTGCATGCAGGCGGCAGAGAGACTGAGAGCTCATATCAGGTCTCCATGGAGATGGACAGGCTTGTTAAGAGCTTGGATAGACGGAGGATATATCACAAGTCCTCAAGCGGACACGCAGGGGGACAAACACTTACTTGTCGATATTAAACAATGGAGTTGAGCCTGAGAACAAACCGGACAGCAAGGATGAGGTGAGAGCTACATGGGCATAAAGCTGTGAAGGTTTTTCAGAGCAGTAAGTTAGGTGTAAGTGGACGCTGAGAAGCATACAGACGAGGACTGGTCATGTGCAGCGTAACAGGGACACATACTGAGACTACAAACAAACAGCAAGGGGAAGTAGAGGGTGGGACGTGTCAATTCCAGAGTAGGGAGGATGATTATTGAAATACTTTGTGTCATTTCAGCTGAAACTAAAAAAACTGGGCACAAACATACCCTCTCTAGCAGAATGCTCCATACATGTAAAGATTTAGTCACAGACACACAATAATGGCACAAAAGTGAGTGCCCCGACCCCATTCTTCCTTCCTCTTCGTCCTCAACAACTGGGCCCCAAAAGCAGCCTGAGTCTTTGACTAACTCTGAGCTTGACTGAGCTGTTTCAGCAAACATACATATTCTGTCAAGCACATACAGGAGATAAAAGGCATAGCCGGATTATGGGAGAAGTGTGGAGACATGCAAAAATGTGGGAGGAAGAAAAATTACTTTATGTACATAAACCAACAAAAAACATAGCAGAGCTGAACACAGTCGAGAAGAGATAAGACAGCAAAAAAAAGAGACAGAAATAATGTGTGTACATTGTATACTTTTCCTTCTAAATAACATAAGAGAATTAAAGCTTATGTTGCAAAGGTCAGCCGCCCCTTTTTTACCTTTTCCCGCGTTTCTTTCCGATTCCAACTTGATTCCTCCTCTCTGTCCCCTCTTCCTCTCACTCGAGTTAGTGCCTTCCGTCTTGACTTGGAGCCTTGCATCTCTATTTCACTCCCAGTCTCGTCACATTTTATCCGCTGTTGCCCTATATTCTCTTCCTCAGACACCATTTCTTTTTTCTTTCACCCTTCCACGCTCAGGACTTTGGAAGGGAGACATGCCTTATGGACAAAAGGATATCAATAGCGAGAGGAAAAGTACAGGACTGGTACTTTTTCCTCCTCCAGCGTTGTGCTGGAGCTGTGCAGAACAGGTTCCACCGTAGGACAAACACACAAAAGTCTCGCTGGTGCAGAGAGAGCTGAGAAAACGGAGAATGCAAGAGAAGGAGGGAGAAGGCATCAGTCATCGTGTATGTGTGTGTGTGTGTGTGTGTGAGTGTGTGTGTGTGTGTGTGTGTGTGTGAGTGAGTGTGCATGCATGCAGGGTAGGAATGAAGGAGAGGAGAGAGGGAGGGACACAGATTGAAAGAAAGGAAGGTGGGAGGGAATAGGAGTATACGTGGAGAGAGGAAAAGGGGAGGAGACATTTTTTCTCCGTTTTCCTGTTCACATTTTTTTATTCACCCCCTTTTTTGTGTAATGACCCCTATACTGTCTCCATGTACATTACTGTCTTGTCAGTAAGTCATTATTCTGCCTTTCCACCACTGTTTTCGCCTTGTCATATTCCTCTTTGCTGAAGCCAGCTGTGTCTTTAAGCCCGTGCACTTGAACTCATAGATTGCTTTTCCTTCTCTGTGTACTTCCCCTCTGCCGGCCCCCCAGCACACAGGAAGGAGACACAGCTTGCAGGAGAGAGAGAGAGAGAGAGAGAGAGAGAGAGAGAGAGAGAGAGAGAGAGAGAGAGCAGGAGCAGAGGGGCAAAAAGGGGCAGAGAGAGAAATGCAGATGGGGGAGGGGAAAGGTTTGTCAGTGGTGGTTCAAGGCTGTGGAAGACTTGGAAATCAGTTCAAGAAATACATCAGATGCACAATGCATAAACATCAAACATATTTTAATAAGAGAGAGAAAGTTTTCTTATTGTTGTCCAGGGCTGAATCCATATTAAAAGAATATTTAATGTGTTAGTGGGAAAGGTAGTAGAGAAGACTGCTGTTGAAATATTGATTTGCTATATAAATTATGCCCATGTGTTTGTAACATCATGAAAGCGTACATTTGAGAAAGTGCAAGCTTAAGGTCAGACCATTAAGCAGAGCCTCACATATTTGCACAGAATCTCCAAGGCAACTGCTGACATTCAGGTGAAATGTTTCATAATAAGACAACTCGTTCGTGTCGTGGGTCATAGAGTGGACTATTACACCAGCTTATGCTTTTATCTGTTTGGCCATTTTTTTATAAAAAGGAAAGAGAGTGGGTAGTACACTCACCTTGACTGATTTAATTGTTGAGACAGCAGAGGGGGAGACTTAGGGGAGTCAGGAGCTCTGGCAGGATTCGATCGTAGTCCAGCGGGGGCACGCGGTAAACTGAATCACCCGAAGCCTCTCAGCACAGACCTGCATATGTTATATTGTTCTACATTATACAAGTATTCCCTGAGCATTTGCGTATGCAGTTGCAGAGCTTGCACAGTAGACTTCAGGTTCATGAACGCGTCTTCACTTCAAAGTATCATGTAAGTGCAGGGCATTGTGTAACGATGAAACAAAAGATAAAACAAAACAATAGAAAATAAAAGAGTAGAAGGTTTTCCAAAGCCCTTAAAGACAAACAGAAGGAAAAGAATAAAGTCAGTAGGTCTTCCAGGATTCATTGTTGTGCCTTCATTAAGTTATAAGTAATGCCTTTTGGTAATAAGAAACATAATCCATCATTTTCCAATAATTTCCTTGCAATTTCTTATTGATCACGGCAAAAATCTGTTATTAATCTGTTTATTCAAGTTAGTTGCTACTGTAACTTAGACAGTCTTCCTATGTTAAATTTGTCAACAGGAAAGCATATAATTCAACATACCCCGACAACAAAGTAACAAACAAATATTGAGCATTTAATTGGCTTTAGGAAGTCCCTCTACTTTCCCTAAATGTAATACCAAATGACATTGTCCTTCCAGGTAACTTCTTGGGAAATTCTTATTAAATTACATAGCTGGAAAAAGAATGTGTTATGAAGTTAAACAAAGAAATAATATACATAACAAAGATAGTCCCGGTAAATCCCAAACTTTTCCAGCTCAATTCCCAACAACGGGCTGGGTGTTTCACATTCACTTTTGAGTTTCAAAACACCAGTAGTGAGCATGGGAAAAAAACCCGGGGGGATTCAGGGGAGTGTAACTTTGAAAGTATTTTTAAGAAACAGGAAATGTAATTAGCTTTTTGAATAGAAAGCACTTTGTACAAGCAGGGAATCACTTGAAAGGTAATGTACTTGAAGTTTGTTGAATTAATAGCCTATTTATTCAACAATTATTGATTTATTTGTTACTTATACTATTCTTTATCCTTTTCTGTATTGTATTGTTTATTCCTAATGCACTTAGAAGATAGTTAGAGACGTAATTTACGATGTGTTTAGACTGCAACCATGTGAACCAAGGAGAGGGGTTGAAATAAAGCCAATTAAAAAGTCGCCAACCAAATTAAATCTAGTGAGAAATTACTTTCTTGATGACTTAATCGTGTCTAAGGCATAGATCAACAAGATATAAGAGTGAATCTAAAGCTGTCCTATCTACAAAGAAAACACGAGGGAGGGAAAATGTCAACATAACCTCCACATACAGCACTTGAACCCTAACAGACAATGGCTGTCTGTAAAACTGAAGTAAGACTGGGAGACTTTTCTCTCCAAAATACTGGAACTATTCTTATTTAAGCATTAGTGAAAAAAAAAACTTTACCTGGAATTCACAGATTAGAAATATCAATAGTTTGAATTAATGCAATATCTGTTTGTCCCTCACACCATAGCCCACTGGTTCCTGACCTTTTGTCTTGTGTATGCCAAACAATTTCTTCTAGAGGTTCTTGAGCCTCTGCAGTTTCTTCTACCTGTAGAGAGCTTCATCGTATCTTTGCGCTTTCTGTTTTGATTCTTTGGCCAGCAACGTCACTGTTTTCCCCTCTGCTCACATCAGCGGTGTGTTCAGGCCCCAGCAGCAAGCAGACAGGCACAGTCGGCAGCTAGCTGGTGAACATAGTTCACCCGTTCATTTAACGGCTAGAGAGCCAAATATTCTCTTAGGAGTGGAGACCAAAAGCAGAGCTTAAAAAAAGTAAATATTAGACTTTTATTCACCAGGTAGCCAGAAACATGACTCCAAATGAATGACAATGTTGCTGTGTACATATATAAATAGGTCAGGAGTGATTGCTCCCCCCTAAAAATAATTTTGTGGAGTAGAAACGTTTTCTTCTTATCTTATTAACCATCTCGTGACTTCTTGGAGGGTTCAGACCCCCAGTTTGAAAACCACTGCTTGTGCAGCAGTTGAAGAGCTGCTTCTGTGACATTTAAAGCAGCTGGGACTGAGGGACTCTCATATTTTCTCAGCATCTTTAATTCAGCATTAGAACAATTTCTCAATTTCTGCTTTTTTAAGAGCTAACCAGACCAATTAATGTGATTGTGCTGATCTTAAAAATGTCTAAATAGGAAAAAGGTGTAAAATGCTCATAAAAAGCTTCTGTCTACCTGCTGTGAGTTGCCTGCAAGGCGCTAAACTGAGAAAAGCTAACTTTTTCAATCTAAAAAGAGGACACTAGTCTAATGCATTGCAAATACAAATAGGTATCGACCCAGTGAGAGGTGAAGAGGAGGAGTAGGGATGGTGTGGGGGGGGCAGATGATAAAGGTCAGAGGAGGTGTGTGCTGCATTTGCTCATATCTTTTATCAAAGAGGCAAATATATGTTCCATACTTAACCACATTATTGGCGACCGAAGAGGACAAAGAGGGACTGGATGCCATGAGAAACACTTCTCTCCCTTAATGCAGACAAACCATTCCCCAAGCCCAAGGACAGTCATTACCTGAGGGGAAAGAGGCAGCATGTGTGTTAGGGGAAGAGATGCTTATACTGGCGCTGATCTTGAAAGGGCCTGGCCGATCGATCGCATTAAGCTCCCTGCGAAAGAGAGAAATCAATATGTTTTTAAAGGCGAAGCAGGCTGCATGTGGTGTATGCGTGTGGGCTTCATTGATACCGCCAGGCGTGTTCAGAGAGAAGCTGATCCTGAAAAAGGCCGATCACATTTCGAGGTCAAGTGGTTTCATTTCCAAAGCTTATCTATAAAATCACAACACTTGTGAGAAATATGTACATTAGACGTGTGTGTTTGTATTACGAGTCCCAGTTTGGGATCCCATTGTCAGTGCAGAATACTGGCCAGTGCTGGAAGAGCAACAAATAACACACTGATGGGGAAAATCAATAGTTTTCAGATTGAGAAAGTTGGGCAGAAGCCGTGAGGTCTGAGGAGCTGTATCAGGATTAGAAAGAAAGAAAGAAGCAGAACGACCTGTGACTCTTTGAGAAAATGAATTAGACAATGTAATGGAATCAGTCTTATGGTTAACAACAGCAATTGCCTACCGAGGTTCACCACAAGGAGATGGAGTGGGAAGGAGGTCAACAACAGCAAAAGGGTGAGAAAGATATACAGAAGGGAAGACAGAAAAGGCAATTTAATTTCCATCAGTCATCAAAACAATGCCAAGCAATACCAAAGACACCGACTCTTCAATGCTTTCTACCTGTCTCATCCCACTCTTTCTCTTTATCCATCTATTTCTATGTCTCTCATAGACACTCACAGCAAAAAAAGTCCAAATGGACGAACAAAGACACCAAGTGATTAATGAGTAAATGAGGATAGGAGAAAAGAAAAAGATGCCCAAAGTCTTGACATAATACAAATATGTAATATTCAGCCAATGACTTGTCATTAAATGCTGACTTTATTTTTCCTATGCAACCATACGAAACTGCAGAACTTACTACATGCTTTACGAATCATGTAACCAACATTTTTAACTGGAAGAATTTGAGAAAAGAAACCAGCCTGCCCTCTAGTGATCACATAGAGAAACAAACACTGTCTGGTCTGAAGTGAAACACTAACTTTTACTAACATTACTAACATTTACTCAAGAATTATACTTTCGTACAATTGTACAATTTTGAGGTTCTCATATTTTATTGAAAATTCAGATTGTACAAACAAAACATATGATTGGCTTATGAAATATGATGCATTGCGATACTGTTGTTATAGTGCTCGAACTACCCAGCAATTAATTATTATTATTATTATTATTATTATTATTATTATGTATTATTTAATTTCTACATGTAGACAGATAGATAGACTGCAGATTGAATGGTTATTAGAAAGCATCAGTATTTATTGATGGATTTGCAACATTTATAACATTAGCAACATTTATAACTGCACTGTTTTTGTAAGTTGTAGTAATGCCAAGTAATGCCTCCGTCACCTAGTGCTGGCTCTTGGTGGGAATTGTTGGGTTTCTGTAAACAATATCACAGAGTACAGTCTAGACCTGCACTTTTATGAAAAGCACTATGAGATAACTGTTGTTGTGATTTGTAATACTGTACTTAATACTGTAAGTATACATTTTGAAGTTGAAGTTTTAGCTCCTTGTGTTAAGTAAACTTTTAAATGTAGGATAGTTACATGTAACAGACAGTGTAGTAGAAGTAGAAAGTTAAGTAGAAGTAGTAGCCTAATTAATACTTCTTCTTGGATCTACCCAACATCTACAATACACAAGTTATAATAACTTTTAGTGTTTCCATTCTGGTCATGGTTCAATTCTATAACTCCTCATACTATTTTATATTTACATGTTCTGTCTCTGCATGACCAGGTCCCATGTTGGACTGAATTATTTTGTTTTCTTGTGTTTTGTTTTGTCTAAGTGTGTTTTTGATAGGCTGTTTATGACAGAAAAACCTGAACCAACCCAAGACGAACACAAGACAAATTGGTGTTTTAGCCAGTGATGTAATGTACATGTTCTGTATTTAAGTAAAATTTTGAGGTACTTTTCTGGAGTGTTTTTTTTCCTGCTACTTCTCCACTAGATTTCAAAGGGAAAAATTTACTTTTCACTTCACTCCTTTTATTTGACAGCTGTATTACTGTGTACTTTAAAGATTCAATTAATACACACAAAAAACAATGATAAATTTTGTTAGTATGACAAGCCTACAGAAGATTAAAATGCTTCTTATGTAAATGCCTCAGCAATAATAATTACATAAAGAATCAGTATAATATCACAGATATGGTCAATTTAATGTTTTACTTATGTAAGAGTTTTAATATAAAAACCGTTTATTTATGTTTATTGTAGCTTTGCATTGGGGTAATTCTAATTTTACTTCAATAAAGGATCTGAGTATTGTTACACCCTTGTTTTTTTACAACCTGGCAACCAAAAAGGTGTTCTTATATTAATTATAGATCCATTAAATGAATAATTTATTACAACATATACAGAAGTGGTAAAAGGTGCCTTTTTATAAATAACCTCACTGCTGCCACACACAAAAATATTTATCATAATAATAATAATTATCACAATAAGGGATAAACAAGGATACTACACCACAGGATTGCGCAATTATCGTTGTGATTTGTAGGGACGAACATACTGTAATATGTAATAGAAACCCCCACGCAGCTTTTCACCCTGCCCATATTTGGGCCGGGCGGGATGTCGCTCTCGCAGGGAGCCAGTCAGCTCTGGCTCACCGCGCTGAGTAAAGGAAGTGACTCACACTGACGGTAATGTTACGTCTCTGTTGCAGCAGCACAGAGAACAAGGAAGCAACATGTGCTGACCACAATAACTCCAACACAGCAGCACACACAGGCGCGCAGCCACGAGAAAACAGACGAGGAGCCTGAGGACAATCAAGAGACCGTTTTAAAAAGAAGAAACGTATATACATTTATCGTGAGTAGCATTTTGTTTTTGGAGTTTTTGTGTCTTTATTTGGAAAACGTATTTGGTTGTGAATATAGCCTGTAGGCTACTTAAGCAAATGCGCTTGTGTTTGTTAATGTCGTTATATTTTTGTTTTCTGGGTCCGTCACTGGCTTTTATTCCTTGGTTTTTTCTTAATGATTTATTTTTGTTTTACTGGCTAATTAAGCTGGTGTTTGCCTCACTAGAACTTTTCCTAACTACCCAACTTCAAACCGTATTAAAGTATGGCTTTTTCAACTAGGCTACATAATAATTTGAACTTAACCATGTCAAGTTAACTCGACAATGTAGGCTATCGACTCGACCGAAATTACACCCGTAGGCCTGTTTCCACTCATTTCCACTGGGGGGTTTCCGCGCTGTCAAAAAACCCAAATGTGTTATTTCCAGCATGTCGTTTCCTTTATCACAGCAGAGAGAAACAGACCAGAAAGGGCGAAGAGTAGTCTGGCTGTTGTTTGATCTTTTCTTGTTTCTGGTTCTTGTATCCACGAGCAGCGACACTCAAGCACGTGTCCCCCCGTCTGATCACGCACGCCTGTGACTTCAGCGCTTTTGTTGTGTCTCCTTTGTTTCATGCTGACACGAAAACAAGTTTAGCCGTCACCCAAAGAGAATATCGACGAAACCACACCAGAAGACCTAAATGGGTCAAACAACTTCACCTGTCTGTCAATCGCACCTGTTCAGATCGGATTACACTGGTTGTAATGTGGCAGGCTGCAACTAACAGTTGTTTTCAATATCGATTAATCTGAGGATAGCCTTTTCTGGATATTATCAATTAGTTGTTTGGTCCATAAAATGTCCTAAAAGCTGTTCACAATCATCAAAAATCATTCAGTTTAGATAGTCATAGAGGAGAAAGGAAAGTAGGAAACATTCACATTTGAGAAACTGATCTCAGAATTTTGACTCTGAACAGTTAACTGATAAACAGGCTGGTGAATAAGTTAATATTTGACAACTAATTGATTAATTGACTAATCGTTGAACCTTTTATTGAAGTTGTGGTGACAAACTATTAAGTGACACAGGAAAAGAAAGGATCCAGTTCATAATCCCTGATGTGTTCAAATGTTAGTGTATTAAAGAAGACATACAGGGGCCTAGCACAAAATTCTGGGCCCTGTGCATATGTCTTCTCTATGGGCCCCTCCCCAGATCCACTGCTAGTAATTCTAGTATCTGAGTAAGCCCTGCTTACTCAGTCCCTTCCCCAGTCCCATGCCCCTGGTCAGTTTGTGTGCAGTACATTGTATGCACAGAGGGGCTACTCTGAGCGTAAATGAGTTAAGATGATGTCTTCAAATCACGTAAAATCAAAACAGTATCTCTGCACTAATGGCAGTAGGTCACTGCTCAGTAAACAGACTTATAGTAACTTCTGAACCTTTTTTGAGGGCATTGCTAAAACTCTTATTAGATCATAGATTTTAAGCTAAGTAATCAGAGAAAACGCACCATCAGTGACGTGAATGTATGTTTCTCTAGTATTCTGTGAACATTTATCATTGTATGATGCAAGCTAGTTGAAAGCATGACTCGTCGTGGCTGATAATTATACGGTTTCAGTAGTGATACGTGTGGTGTTGAGTGTAGTCAGTGAACACCTGCCCACAGGGCCAAAAATATTGTAATGATAATTAGAAATATTCACTTCCAAAACATCAACAGTTTGAACAGTTAGAATCAATTAGTCCAATCAATTGATTACCTGATTGGCAGGATTTCTTGTTATATAATTAAAAACCACAAAAAAATATCGCTGGTTCTTTTTTTTTTTTTTTTTTAAATCTGAATATTTATTGTATTTTTTAGCAGAGGTAGGAATTACTAGCGGACCCACAATACGATATCATGATACTTAAGATATGATTGCTATTATTATTATTATTATTATTATTATTATTATTATTATTATTATTATTATTATTATTACCTTTTTCCATCTTGAAATTGTGTCCCCAAAGGAGAACTCTTTTTCTCATGGACTGAAAAAGCAACTGATTTTATTAGTTTAGTACCAAAACGTACAATTCATATAATAAAAGATCAATACTCGATACTATATTGCCACAGAAAATATTGCGATACTATGCAGTATCGACCTCCCCCCCCATTTGTTAGTCTACTATTGTACAAACCGAATTTTGTTGGACAAAACAAGGTTAAACAACGATTAATCAAGACAATAATGGTCAGATTAATCAGTGATGAATATCCTACTTTGCTGTTCAGTTTTTCAGAGAAACGGTCACCAAAGTTGGAGATGCATAGGTTAAACAACTCAAAGAATAATATTAATTAATGTTATCACAATGACATATTGCAGGATACTGTAACATAAAACTTTCAGAGTATATCTTAAGATATTTTCTGAATATTATTATCTGAAACATTAGAAGTCGAATTTAGCATTTTATCCTTGATTTAGATCATCAAAATGTGCAATGTGTAAACTAATTCTCATTAGTTCATCACATAATGATTGTATTTAAAGACATAAACACTGAATATTAAAAATCAGTAATCGTATTCAGGACTAATTTTCGGGAAAAAAAGTTTGACACGTCTGATTAAAGCTCTGTCAAATAAAACACGGTTGGTTTTGAATTGGTCTCTTTAATAATACAGCATTTGGTGGAATTCAAGCACGATGGCTGCTTTAACATTCCTCAAAGTTGTAGAAAAAAAATCTCAAACTGGAAAACCTGCCAGCTATATTTGTGTTCAGGTTCGTTTGCCAGACAAAGTGACATCCTGCAGGTCTGCATGTTGCAAGATTTCTAACCTTTTGCTGGTGGAGACTGTTGGAATGAACACCTAAGTTGCTGAGTGATGAAAAGCAAAACAGAGTTATGTATTAACTGAGGAACCAGCAGCAACAACCTCAAGACTACACGTTGACACCGTTTACCTCACTGAGTAATAACTGACTGTAATATATGTCTGAACATCTAAACATAAGGGTGATAACCGCAGAACCTCTTCTAGTTCAATGGCAAAACATATTTGTTAGGGATTTAAAATTATTACTGCTCTTGCTTGTTGTCACAGGCTCATCATTGCTCTTTAGTGGAGACTGTGGCTATGTCTACCAAGGCAAATAATAATTTTCTCTCAACACATTACAGCAGGCTGAAGCAAGAGTGGTGTATTTCATGCCACAATAACAAATGACTGTCTTGCACCTACAAGTTCAAGGCATGACTTTCTTGTCAGGGATATCAGCAGGATGTTGGCACACAGAGCCAGTTCGGCTGCAAAGTTTGGATTGCCTTGGCCTTTTATTGAACGTGCGCTTTTCTCTGGTCAGGCTGACATTGGCGCTGTAACCAAACAGACACACTATCAGAGGATAAACGGCACAGTGAGCTCATTTGATTTGCATTTTAGAATGCTTGCATGTCAACACGCCAGCTCTAGTTTGCATCTTATTTGCCTGAATACAAATCCCAGCCCTTTGTCAACACAGAGCCATGTCCGTAGGTGTAAAAATGCCTGGCGCCCCCCCACCCCCAATCCGTCTAATACCCCTGAAGCTAATAAGAATAGAAGGCCTGGTGCCAACTGCACAGGGAAGTGCTGTTAGGACTGCAATACCTGCTCCCCTCCACATCTCATTGAAGGGAAGTCAGTTGGTTACCAAAAACTCATAATCACTCTACTTCTTTGCATTTCAGTTTGCAAAAGCAAAGTGTGTGTGGTATTTGATTTTAAAGCCACACGCTCATACTTGCATACACAGAAACACCAACATGAATTTGTTGGCGGCCTCAAGTGACCCCCCCCCCCCTTCTCTATCTTATCTTCTGTTTCTACAGGAACCATGAAAAGAGAGGTGAAGGCTGGGGTCAGCTTCCTCAAACGCCTGGCTGTGGCACGTGGCAAGCTAAATGCCGCTAAAGCAGAATTGTTTGCGGAGAAGCTTCTGCAACTTCTATGCGATAAATACACTGACCACTGGTACCCTGATTGTCCCAGCAAAGGCCAGGCATACAGGTAATTATGATATGAAAAATGTACACAATTGTCACTGAATGTAATTTTGTTTTGGTTTCTGCAAACATCATAGAATTAGAACCCTATCAGTTGAGGTGGTGTCCTACAGAGGAAGAGATCCACATCATCTTAATCTTTTATCCTTTGCAGGTGTATCCGGATAAATAACGGCTTTCCCTGTGATGGAGAGGTCCTGAAGGCATGTGAGGAGAGTGAGCTCACACCCAGTGAGCTAGGCCTTCCGTCTGAGATCACACTGTGGATCGACCCGCTGGAGGTGTGTGCAAGGTGAGTCACCGGCTGGCCTGCTGAGGCAGAGGCAAGGAATGGCACCGTCAGACATGCTAGAACAACATAAAGGCATTTCTCAGTCAAGATTTATGTGGATGACGCATCTCCACTTCCTCCCACTATACAAAAATGAAGCCAAAGTATCCCAGTTACAGGCGCTGCTGATACAGTTTGGAGTCAAAGACTGCACAGTAGTGATCATGAACTCCCCTTTTTTAATATTAATAAATAACTTATTCATTGTCATTTCGTCCATCTTTATATGTACAATATGTGGTTTAAGTCATGAGGCATTCTGTAGGAATGTAAATAACGTGTGTGTGGTTTAAAATAATCCACTCTCTCTTCACAGATCTGGGGAGAACAGCAGGCCCTTCACAATAGCTGCTTTTGAAGAGGAGAGTGTGAAGGGAGAACAGGATGATTCCTCGGTGGACTCAAACCTGGACACCTCGGATTACCACTCTGCTACCTCTTCGGATTGTGGTTCTACTGCGTCGAGCGACACGGAGGAAGAGGCAAAATATGGCGAGACGGAGGGAGAGCAAGAAAAAGAAGAGAAGGAAGTCACCAAGACGGAAGCGGCAGAAGGTGACACCTACACGATAGCAATGGTGCCCAGGATTCGGAAGCGGCACAAGGAAGGACCAAACAAGGTCAAATACGTCAGAAACATGGTAATTATTTTTTATCATTATCCCTTTTAGGACCATGTGTTGGAATGTTACAATTAAAAGATAAGGCTGGTGAGATTCTACTCACACACATTGTCACTGTAGCTGAAGCCTGATCAAGCTTATTTCTCTGTGCTATAGAGCTCCATAGTTATCCAAAACTATTTGAAGAGGTCATATTATGCTAATTTTCAGGGTCACAATATTATTTAGGGGTTGTACCAGAGCAGGTTTACATGGTTTAATTTTCAAAAAACAACACATTTTTGTCATACTGCACATTGCTGCAGCTCCTCTTTTCACCCTGTGTGTTGAACACTTGGTTTTTGTGGAGTGATGCATCTAAAGTTCAATTATGACAATCATGATGCCTGCTCAACCATCGCCCATCTGTCCGCCATCACCAATGGACAATGGCATTGTCTATCAGCCCAACCCTTGATGCATCTTACCTCTACAAGATCTTAGTTGGTAGTTGCACATGTTCAGTTCCTAGTTAAGGACTACTAGCCAATCAGAAGCAGAGTAGGGCGGATTGTGAGAAGCTGGTAAACACTGCTTTCTGCTTTGGTTCAACTGTATATCCCTTTACCAGCTTAGCACCATGGACTGGAGCAAGAGTTTCATTGACTGCCTGGAGGATAGCTAATGTTTGAAAGAGTCAGGCGGACGTCTTGTTACTGTGTGCTGCAGCTCAGTGTGGTTTTGAGGCCGTGTCGAATTAGTTGCTAGGTGAGCATTATGACACGCATTATGCTAGGACGTCACAGCAAAGTGAGCAGAGCTCCAGGCGTTTCAGAGTTTTCCAAGTTTCAAACTATGCAAACCTATTACATGCACAAAAAAGGTATATAACTCAATAAAGGAGAGGGGGAAAAGCCAAAAAGCGTAATGCCACCTCTTTAAACACATAAATAAGACACACTAATGCAGTGGGTCACATATTCCTTGTGGTGTGACAATGTGGTGTGAGTGAGCCAAAGACTTTTTATGGGATTTGTTGACACTGTAATTAAATTTTCAGTATTGCATGTTCTAGAAAGGAAAGAACCGGCGATTCCCTCCACATGGACAAAGTTTGTTGAACACAAATGCTGGAGACTCTCCACCATCCCACTAATCACTTGTACCCCATCTCAATCTTTCTCGTGTTCAGATCCCTGCCAGCCTCCAGTACTTCTACCACACTGCACCAGTTTGGCCTCAGTACAAAAAGGGTGCTCCAGTGTTTCTCAACACGGTGTGTGTGCCTCCGGCGCCACCACCTCCGTCCCAGCAGCTATTTGGCTACTACATCTTGCCGCAGTCGTCTCCGCAGTTCATTCTGCCTCAGGCCACTCTGCAGCCGTGGGGTGCTGTGAAGGGTTAGACCGCCCAGGAAGTATGGTGTGAAGGTGGATCGGGTTTATAAGCTCCTTCTGAGCCATGTCATGTTGGGTCTCTGAGTTCAGCTAAACTTGGGCCAAACTTTAACTGTGTAGCTCAAAGTTGTTCCTTGCACAACCTATAATTCCTCTTTCCTTTTCATTTCTGGTGACTTGATGTCTTTTACTCTGCACAGGGATACCATTGAACTTGAGTGTTTTTTTTTATCTGCTAGGTCTGCACTGCTGCACTGCTTTTTTTTCATACGTACTGTACATGTTAAGAATGACTTCAGTCACTGGGTGCTTGGACCAACTCAGGAACTCTCAGCAATACTCTTAAAGGCCTTGGTCTGGCATTGTCTATTCAGGTGTTTATATGTCAATGTCTTTGTCAGTTATCTCACCAAATATGGTCCACAGTGTATATGTCACAGTTAATAATGTAAAATGTGATTCAGGGTTTTCATCTATTGTAGCTAGAGTGACAATATGTGTATATTAAGAATATTTTTACTAAACTGCTTGTAAATATTACAGAACGTGGATACAAATAGACTGATGCACACTTTAACCTCACTGTCTTATTGTTGTAATTTATTTGGCCACCACTGGATGGCACTCAGCTCGCAGCTAATACATGAAATTTGATATATATTTTTTTTCTATGAACAGTAGCTGCTGTATACAGCAAATCTAACTTTGGACACAAACATGATTTTGAACAGCTTAAACTCTGTCTATTAGTGTATAATGTGTAAAGTGTATAATGTTCCTTATTCTGTCTCTTTTTATGTCCTTAAAGCTGTTAAGGTTTTTAATGTAAATAACTTCACTTTCTATGAAATCTGATACAACTATAAAGTCTGAATACATGTTTCACATATTTACACTTTACTGTGATTATTTAATTATTGATCCATAGTTTTTTAGCATTTAGTTAATGTCAATGCGACTGATCTGTGTGCTTAAAGCGTCGCTTTGCTTGCACCTTGTGCTTGCAGCAGATTAAATCAACTCATACCTGAAATTATAGTTTGTTTGCTTTTTATTTCTATAATCAAGACGTTTCAGTGCAGAGGTTGGTGCTGTATATAAGTGTTTGTCTGTTTTCTCTCATAAAAAATATTGACTTGACCTAGGAAACACCCGTCAGCCTGAACACTGTACTTAAGTCTTTCTGTCACTGAGAACTGGGAGGATCGCCATTACCTTAAGCAGGATACTGCAGCGGAAGGATTCCTGTGTGCTGGGTGCGTCATTTACCCCAAGGTCATGACGCGGGTCCTCCTTAAACAGGCCTAATGAGGGTGAGGGGAGAGTTTTGTGTTTCACCTCTTGCTTGGCCTGTGAAAGATATGTAGGAAATAAAAGGACATCTTGGCAACTCCAAATAATTAAAATATCTAAGAATACAGCTGATAAGATTGCAGTTAGTCCAAGAGAAAATGGTTGGCAGCGGTTAAATAACTAGAACACGAGTGGGATGTAGACGCCAATAAATAATAAAGCAGGCATATTTTCAAGACTGTTCTAAAAAGGCAAGAGGAAGAGCAAAACTAAGAGGAAAAAAAACCTGAACAGCCTATTTAGAAATGGATAACTGAAGAGGTAAAGGCTAGGACAGTGTCTGCAAATGTCCGCAAACCTAGGTTTAGGCCCATGTTTTCAATAAACTGCAATAGGTCATGATAAAGGTAGGCTCTTCTGCCACGAGATGTCACTCTGTAGCTGTTGTAGAACAAGTGCTCCCCGGTGTTGCAGTGCGTTATGACTAAATAAATGAAAACATGCAAGGCTCGTTATTTGTTTTTATAGTTTGCCTATTTTGTTCACAATAAGGAACTCAGCATATCTCGCGGCTAATTGTCCAATGGATACAAAACAGTATTGTCTAACATAACTTGCATATTCCACCAAATTACAATTTAGGCTATCTGATCAGACATATCCAAGTGGAAGGAAAGAATCTAAAAATATTTCGTTTCACTTTGTGACAATGCCCATCTGACAGCGCATCGCGCATTAGCGCACAAGCACACACACGAAAACAACTAATTTGTGGCAGACTGACGCACACTCTTAAAATAGGATAACCCATGCAAATAGGAGTCCATAGCCTACTGCGGTGTGCAAATAGCATAAGTGCGCGTAACCACGCTGCGCCGGTCGGTAGGAGTGTTAAAGTGCGGGTGTTGGAGGCCAGTTGTTTTGGTAAACCCGTTACTTCCATGAGCGACACACAAGAGACGGGCCTGGAACATAGTGCGCCCATCGGACTATGCCTTCCCCAACTCGGGAGGGAAGCAAAGGGGAGACAGGACAGCCAGAGGAGAGCGACGAGAGAGGGGCAGGCGGCCGTCTCGTGTGCGCTCTGGAGATGGAGATGATAAACCGCAGCCTGCAGGGCGACTCCAAAGTGGATTATGGAAATTGCGATGGCTTGATCAATCGAAACGGCGGGGACTCGGCAGAAGTATCCGTGCCGCTGACACTTTCCGGGAAGCGGACAGCTCATATGGAGGGCGACAACCTCCACAGACTGAGGGGGAGAAATGTTTTATTAGAGGATAAAAAGCGCCTTTGCGCGCTGGCTTTGGGCACCGCTCTGCTCGGGATACTGCTCATGATAATCCACGCCGAGATATGTCCCTTCGTTTATAAACCGGTAGGTTCGAGAAATTAATATGCCTTGACCAGTGAAAAATGTATCTAACCAGGCTTCAATGGTAAGAACTGACTGCACAACCGAATCAAATAATTAGATTGGAAATGTTTGAAATGTGATACTTAAATGTGGTTTTGTAAACACTTGATTTTAAAGCCGTACAGCATGCTCCCCATATCTTTTTCCACTGCAGTTCTCATGATGATTACTTCTGCTAATAAATGTTAATCTCTTGCCACGCACACATTGCAAAGGGACTAACTTTTAAAATAACGTACATCTGCAAAGACAGAACATTTACACCGCAGCTCATGCTCTGTGAAACAGCCACATCTTTGACATTTAGCCTAAATTCACGCCGTGTTATCAGTTTGTTCAGATATTTTAGTGATGGCTCTTGAATGACACAAAAAAGCAATAAAATCATCATGCCTTCAGCATCATGCAATGGAACTATTGGCTGCTGCTGTGGGGCAGCATCTCAACTATTCTTCACTCCTTGTGTGGCATTTACAAGTGCTCAGAATATAATATAATATAATATATAATTAATATATTTACAATATTTTAGCTGTTGTGTCTGTATTATTCATGGCATATTCCAGTAACTCAATGTAATAATTGGTCCATAAAAAACACCCTTACACAACTGGCTTTATTTTTGTTTTCATAACAACTTCCTTGATTAGCAGACAGCTAAAGCCCCATGCAGCACAACAGCAGAACCTGCACATGGGCTTTGAACCTCCCTGACCTTCTGATTAGTTAGTCCATTTCCAGACACACTATTTGGTAGCACAGCGTCATGACATTAACATGCAGATCTCAGTGGATAACAATGCCAGGCCACACAATCAACAAATTATTAACTTCCCCTGACTTCCTACAGCACACGCCAGTTCCACATGTGGAAAAAAGGTCTCATGCATGCCGCACAACATCAGACCACCTCCATGCTGTGAAGTCAGTGATTGATTACAGTGTCAAAGAGACCCACATTTCTAAATCACATCAGCTATAATCTATTGAGAAACCTATGGAATTATGGCCTGACCTTCACCAATTGCTTGGTGTATGCAGAGAGAGTTGGAGCCAGAGAAACATAGTCATGAAATTAATGGGGCTGGCACGGATATGACGTTATTACAGTGTACAAACATGAACCAAGGACAGGTGTTGTATGTGCGTTCCTAACAACAGGCATCAGCTTTGGTAACGTGGAAATGCTGATGCACTGGAAAAGTGTTCTCCGCCACAGTTAAATCATATTCTTTTGGAGAGGCTGTATTGCTGATTAAACCCATCATTAAACTTCATCTTTAAACTTCATGTTATGTCCAAGTCATGTGTGAGCTGTGACATCGTTCTGCCCTGTAGACTGTCATGACGCTGTCGCATAGGGAAATAAAGCCATTTTCAAGTATACTGCAGGAGCACATGTAGACCTATCAAAGTTAATGTCAGTCTACAAAGTTATATTTTAAGCTCACCTTTTCATGGTTCTGCATGAAAAAAACAGGGCTATTTATGGAACGTTTTTCCACATTTCGCCTCTTCCCCTACAGCAAGATTGCTCACATTACTTCAGGCTATCTTTCCACATCATTTAGTGCATAATTACAGTGTTTGCATGGCCAGTCTACAATTCTCTATGTCTTGAGTTTGGCTGTGCTACATTCAGGAGTGTGCACTTTGACCTGGATGCAACCTCGTGGCTGCCTTTCTGTAACTCGTTGACCACTTTCGTGGGATGACTTTACAGTCCAAAACAATATTCACGTATTTGATGTACTTACGACATATAGTCTCATTTATTTTCCTTTTCCTGTTTATCCTTTTGTCTTGATGGTTCTACATGAGTCACCTTTATTTAATGAGAAATGAAATTATATGATGACATGTGTAACTATTTGCACTGACTGGAAACGTAACATGTTTTTGTTTTGTATTAATTGCTTGCATTGACTCTGAACATCACGTACGTTTCTTCTTTTTATCTGTTCAGCTACTTCGTGCCGGCTTTTTACATGCTATTTGTTTTGTTGTTTTAAAGCAACATCTGGCCCTGGCCAAGGGTGGATAAAAGTGCCGATACATAATGGATGTCAATTTTCATGCTTGGTAGTTATGACTCATTAATTTGACTTTTCTATAAATTGCTAAAGCCACACCTATAAAATGTAAAAGTCTTATGGCTGGACTTAAGCCAATGGAATTTCCTAAAAATGATTCAGCAAAAAAGTATATTGATTTTCATTCATTTTTTAAATTTAAAGTTACATTTTTAAGTTTAAAATATTAAACTCAAAATCATTATGATGGAAACTTAACATTGGATCATAACAAAGTCCATGCTATAACCTCAGAGCATGTGAGTGTAGAGCAATGTAGTCACATCTTTTGTTAAAATAAATAGTTCTAAACATTTTCAAGTTAAGGGCCCACATTTCCTGTAAAATAACAGGGTTGTGGCTTTTTTTTAAACAGCATTCTGCAATATTGTTGCAATTCACCCACACACTGAAACCTGGCTTACTATACGGCCTACATGCAAATGAGCATAAGTCACCTAAAACCAGTATGCTGTGTCGGCTGCACTATTTACAAATTGCTGCTACTCACCCAAAAACAGCATCCTGTGAATTACCCCAGATGTGGGCCCAGGGCGGGACCACTTGTGTATGTCAACTGGGTTGCTGATTGTCGCTGATCAAACATCCACAACCACAAAACAAAATACCACGTAATATTACTGTAGGGCAGTGATTGTTAATACCAGTTTTCTGGGAGGCCTCGTTAACTAATAACAAACTAGCTTTTAAGAAAGAAAACCAGCAGTGCCAAGAGTCTGAAGGTCCCAGATGAAAAACATGTTCTACCCTGTTCTACAGGGTGCAGGGAAGTGGTATCCTAATCACCTGTGCTTTTGTTCATCTCTGACAGCTAATCAGCCACACCTGTCCTGTACAGTGTCTACCTGATACCAGGTGCAGTGTGTTATAATATTATGTGCCTGAGTTCACTCATGAACTCAATTCAACCAAGAAATCACAGACATAGTCTGATGCAGTGTTAGTGTTTGATGATTTGTTAATATTCTTACAAAATGTCCATATGCAAACTGTAGGTGTCTGTATATAGCATCCAGCAATGATTGTATGGTATAATCGTAGAATAATTGTAGAATCTGTCACCAGGCAACTTCACAGTGAAATCCCCTTGTGCAGTTTTTTAGTTGGTATTACCTGCTGCCTTTCCCATGAGCATCTGAAATATTCCTTTAGGATATTATTTGTAGGCCTATCCTTGTGATTATGACAGGATACCTCTAGTTGCATTAGTGACCTGTAGCACATAGTCTACATTGCTACTAATGAAACCACACTGACTAACAAATTAGAAAACTAAAGTCAGATGTATAAAATATTTATTTTGATGTATTTCTTTATTATAGTCAATACAAACCAGGCCACCTTCTTTTGCTTTGGATTCAGTGTTTTCTTTTTTTTCCTATGCTTTGGGTGGCCTGTCCTGGTGACAGTGGCACGTTGTCCGTCCAAGACTATGAGAAACAACCCGTGTTAAGGTTAACCCAAATTAAGTTCACCGTGCTTGAAATTACTTTTTCCAACAGGAAAATGTACCAAAACAATTTTAGAAACTCAGCAAGAAACATGTTAAACTCTGTGTTATGGAATGTGGTGAAATGTTGAGCTTTTGTGGGGTCTTCTAATGAGCTCTGGATGAAATACAGACATGATGTGGATGCTACGGGAGAAACTGTGGAAAATGACGTGCCTTGCCAACGGACGTCACACCATACCACCTACACGCTCAAGTTTCCTCAAGTTTGAAAGTTTGTAATTATCATTTTAACTGTAAACCACATTAAACTGCAATTCCCGTTAAAAAAACTTCCATTGACGTTGCATATGTGGCACCGAGATGCATGAATGAAGGATATAGGTGCTCTTTAACCTGCTGAGACAAAGGTGGTATGTCCTCTGCTTAGTTCCTAATTCAGTTTGTGAAAGCATATTAGACAAAGAGGGGGAAACCATTACAGTGTGTGCATCTGTGTCTCCAGCTGTCAGTTCCCTGGAATGGAAAGTATTTAATTATTAGTATTTAAGTACTCTCATTACTGTAATTGAGTGGCTTTTTATGTACTTTTTTGGAGTACATTACATAATCACTAATTCCACTTTCATTAGGAAGGCCTAAATTGTAACTTTCTAATGAAGCTCCTAATGGAAAGGCAAGAATTATAGAGTAGCCTACAGTTATGCTGTTTTAACACAATCAGCGGGGTATTCCATTTAAATTAGTTCCTAATCATCTTTTATGGAAAGAAAATCTCTGACAAAACCTTAATTATAAAGAAAAGATAGTTAACCCATTTTTTAGAGCATCACATATTAGAGGCTTAAAGACAGAAATACAGGAGAAGTACATTTTCTTACTGATTTGTAGATGTACAATAGCATGCGTGTAATGAATCCTAGATGTATACCGTTTGTTCCTCCATAAGAGTGCACTACTATGTTCATATTCATCAGTCAATTATTTTTTACTGCTTAGTCTATACATTTACAGAAAATGCATGGTGAAAAATCTAAATGATCAATGATCTAATTGCCTCACCACTACAATGTAGTTAATAGTAGTTGTCGTCTGACAGTTGAGGTTGCATAGCGCCGGCCACCATTGAAGTGATCCGTGTTGGTAAAGTTGGCAGCAGAATTGTTCTTAGGTGGGAAGCTGTTGAGGCATCAGGTCTAGCAACTCCTATTCGTTGGTTTGCCCACACTGTCTTAGGGAAAATGGCCAAATCCAAATTGTGAAAAAATAACAAGGACAGTTGACCCTGATTTTCTCAATGTGGTTTCATGTGTTACCTTTGTTTAAATGTTATTTTTTCCCACTTGGAGAATAAAACTTTATAATATATATATGAATAATAATAATCTCAGGGTGTTTAATTTGTCCTTTTTGCTGGAAACCATTCAAAAACAGCAACTGATTTTAAACATTGATAATACACAATGAATGAGTTGACTATTCACGCATTAATTATTTAAATTGGCTAATTCTTTGAAGAGAGCCTGCAAGATGAGGAAAAAGCCCTTTACTACGATTTAGCTTATTGTAGGTGTGGAGTATTGACATTTTGCACATAGGCACATGACATTCCTGTGAAAATATGTCAACATGTATTGTTATGATTGATATATATATATTTATATATTGACCAAATGCTTAGCTTGACAATATTTAGGTAGGATACTTCCCCAGAGACAAGCGTTTGTACTGCTAAACGTACAATATCACTCTACCTTTTGCTAAGAGAGTGTGAACGTCAGGAGCCACATCGAGTCACAGTGGCCATTGGTTATATTTTGGATATTATTCATTATCACAGTAGGCATAACAAACTGTTGAGTTCAGGAGCTATTTCACAAAACCTTGATAATAGAGAACATTACTTGAAAGAAATCAAATCTCAGTGGTTGCAGAAAACTTTCCTTTTATGCTTTATCTCCCCTGTCTCCCTTTTCTTCCCAGGGCTCAAACATTGCCTTAATCATCAACTGTTCCATCAGCCTGTCCACTGGGTGTCTCCTGGTCCTCATTATAGCTTTTCATTATAAGGACATCAGGGTGAGTTTGCCATTTCTCCTTCATTTCAGTGTGGATGCCCTTACTGTAATGTGGTGTGTGCCCAAGTGAGAGCCTGCATGTGTGCGTGCATAGGTGCATTGTTGATTTTCAGGGCTTGACTTGCCATGTTTTGTGCATCACTTTTCATACCAGTAAAGGTTGTTCCAAATTAGCCTCTTCAGAATGATATGTTGTTATAGATACTTGAGGGCAATTGTTTTAGAAGGAGCTCTCGGTCCACTGACGGTAGGCTCAACACTGATTATGTGTGATATATTTGCTGTATGTGTTCAAAACCCTGGAGAAAAACCCAAGCCCACACAGGCATGCAAGGTTGCAGCTGCCAGTCCACATGGCTCACTGCCGTTGTGTGGGAATTCAATATAAATATTAGGGATTTGGTTGAAATAAACAGAGTAAACATTCTTTCATTTGCCCTTGTACACAGCATGCATATTCAATAAAGTGCAGTACGAACAACAAGTGCAGAAAGCAGCAGTAATAAATACACTGAACTACTTTCCACTACTCAAGGTATCTTTTAGTGTTTTTGGTCTTGGTTGTTGAAATTATACTCTCACCACAGTGTTTTCAGTTTGGTTGTAAGTCATATGTGTCTGATACAAGTGGAGTTCATGCAAGTGCAAAGGGGAGATAAGGGATGTCAGGTTTAGGGTGGGGACTAACACACAGGCAGTATTCTGTGATGTCTGATGTTTCTTTGGTGTCAGTGTCAAAGAACATCAAGATACTGACATCTCAATCAGCAAAACAAGGAGAGGGGAAGTTCTGAAAATAACATTGACCTGCTTAATTTCCTTTACTGTATTGAGCAATTTAAGGCACAATTTATCCAATCAAATCCAACTTTATTTCTAAAGCACATTTAAAAACAACCAGGTTGACCAAAGTGCTGTACATTAACATGAATAAATAAATAGACAAATACAACACCAACAAGACAGCGACATATAGCTCTCATCCCAGATTAAAAGCAAAAATGAGTTTTAAGTTGCGATTTAAAAACCGGAAGACTGGGGGCCAGTCTGACATGGAGAGGCAATTCATTCCACAGTCTCGGGGCTGTGGAATGAAGAAACCTTCAGTGGACTGAGAAAGCTTGATCCCCCCTGTTCTTGAGCCATGTTTTAGGGACAACAAGAAGTGACTTGTTTAAGGACCTTAATGACCTTATCAGTGCATAACGGCTTCAATAGATCAGCAATATAGGCTGGAGCTAGTCCATGAAGGGCTTTAAAAACAAACAATCGAATCTTAAAATCGATCCTAACTGGGAGCCAGTGAAGGGAGGCAAGAACGTGGGTGATGTGACCTTGCTCATGAAATCCAGTAAGGAGACGAGCGGCAGCATTTTGATCCATTTGTAGTCACGAGAGGGAGGCCTGGCTAACACCGCATTACAATAATCAAGGCGTGTTGTGATAAATGCATGTGTAACCCTTTTGGAGTCTGTGAAGGATAAAAAGGGCTTTAGCTTAGTAAGAAGCCTAAGTTTAAATAAACTAGCCTTCACAACAGAATTAATCTTCTTCTCAAATTAAAAATCACAATCCATTTTAATGCCCAGTTTTGTTACAACAGACTTAACATAAGGTTCCATAAAGTTCCAAAAGGCCCAGGTCTATTTGAGAGACATCAGAGGCACCACTGAGTGTAAACATCATGAACTCCGTTTTACTCTAGTTTAAGTTTAGGAAATTTAAGGCCATCCAGGCTTTGATACAGTCAACCAATCTTTTTAAGGACCTACAAACTTTTCTTTTAATGGGCAGGTAGATTTGCAAATCATCTGTGTAAAAATGGGATGTTATGTCTTTTTAAGATTGATTGAAGGGGAAGCAAATATAATGACAAAAGAATTGGCCCAAGAATCGAACCCTGGGGAACTCCACATGTGAGGGACACAGAAGGTGGTTCACCAACTGACTCTAAAATCTTTATCTGATAATAAAGATACTGAGGCAATGAACACATTCTCGCTTACATATATCTAAACAACTGATGCAAAGTTCTGTTGGATATTTGTGGTTTCATGTCTTTGGAGGCTTAAAAAACATTTACTTATCACAGCGCCTTACAATCATGGTACGGTGCAGAGAACTATGTATTTGTATTTTTAAAACAATATTTTGTTTGTTTATCAAAACATGCACAAATATGCATCTTCTAGAATGCCTCATTATTCATCTCCATTAGACTTTTAGCATGTTTTTCTTTTCTCACTCTCTGTCTTTGCTGTCCTCCTCCATCTTTCAGCTGTTCATCACTGACCACAACCAGGTGGACTGGCGTATTGCCATGACCAGCCACAGGGTTCTTGTGATCACTCTGGAGCTGTTAGTCTGTGTCATCCATCCTGTTGGCACATACTGGGAGTCGGGTCTCCATGTCAACTCCTCTTCCACAGATCCACTCTGTTTTTCCAGCCACCATGGCGGAGCCCTGATGGACATGGAACTGCTGTTGTCAGTGCTGATGTTCCTCCGCTTGTACTTGGTGCACAGAGCCATCCTGCTGCACAGCAAAGTGTTGCTGAGTGCCTCCTACAGGAGCATTGGCTCCCTCAACAATATCAACTTCACGTTCCGTTTTGTTCTCAAGGTACTGATGAACAAATACCCGGCGCGCACGCTGCTGGTCTTCATCCTCTTCTTCTGGCTCACTGCATCCTGGATGCTTACTCTGTGTGAGAGGTAAGGAAAAGAACTACGTGTGTAATCAATACAAATGGACTGATCATAAAACAGCGGTGTTACAAGTTACAAGTCAAACTAGTAGCAAATACCTAGTATGATGTATGTTCTCTGTGCATACTAAACATTACAATTAGTACATAATACCTTAACAAATAAGAGACACATTAACACTTGCATCTTGGAGACTGAAAGCCCTCAATGAACAAACTACCCTGAAATATACAATAATTCATAAATGCTACTGATTTAGTTTGCAGTTAAGTAAAAAGCATAAACAAGAGAGTTAGATGTGCACTAACCATGAAGCTACAGCCAGCAGATGATTAGCATAGCTTAGCATAAAAACTGAATGCATGGCATGAACAGCTAACGCCTTAAGGTACGGTAAAAATGACAAAAATGTGGTTATTTGCCAGACTATTTCCTGGCCAGGAGCAGCTAAGTCTTCAGCGGAGCTGTACGCAGGTTTTCTTTTTTTTTTGCTTTGGACAGAGTCAGGGTAGCTGGTTCCCCCTATTTCCAGTCTTTCAAAGCTAAGCTAACAATCTGCTGGCTATAGCTTCATGGTATAACATTCAAACACAAGAACGGTGTTATTCTTCTTACCTAACTCGTTAAGGAAGCAAATATGAGTAGCCTATTTCCAAAATGGCATACTATTCCTTTCTTTAACACAAGTCCAACATACAACATGGATATATTTCTTTGCTCCAGACTGTTAACAGAACAATGAAATAATGTGTGTGAACGCTCAGCTTAAAATTTCACCAGCTAGCAAAAGACATGTTCCATTGACATGTCACTGTATAAACTTGGTAACTTGGTTCTTACTAATTTTATGAGAGAGCTGTTCCTGCTCAGCAAATATTAACTGGTCTGGACATGTAGAAAAAGTAACAGTGAAAGAATGCCAGTTATTTGCTTTACACAGTGATCACTATAGCCACTGACATTCTCTATGTCCTCAAAGTTTAGCAGCAGGGTTTGAGTTATCAGAGTTTTTTGTGAAGAAAAAAATGAATAGAGCTTTTGAAATCTTGATATTTGTGATAGGTTTCTTAATGTTATTTCATAGTACTCTTTCATAGATGCCTACACACACACACACACACACACACACACACACACACACACACACACACACACACACACACACACACACACATGCACACACACACTAAAGCTCTGTCTGTGACTATCTTCCCCATCACACACATGCACATTAAAAATAGTAGATGCTCTGTAGTTTAACATCCCTCCTCAAACCTTGATGGTCAATTTGACTTTACTATTTAGAATGGATTTCCAATAGCTGATTTGATAATCATGATATTCTATTTTGTTACTCTAGCAAATTGCTCTTTAACACGAGCCAGCTAAATGTCAGCCAAATGTTATCCTCTGTAGTGTGTTTGGCTGTTTGAACAATGTGAGGTCATTTGTTCATTTGAACCGTAATGGGAGGTTTTGCCTTCAGTTTCTGCTGTATTCAGTTTCTTCATGCCCCAGTCTTGTATGTTTTGAATTGTCAGAAGTAGTAAAATAGCTTATGACTGATAGCTGATAAGACTACCAAACATTTTAACACTGAACTGTTTCACTAGCCATTTTCTATATGAGTTTATTACCACATCCAGGAGACAGATGAACACTCACACACTGTATGACCTCTCTGTGTGCACTGTACTGCTGTATAATGTTTTACAAGTTTACACTGGTACCCACTCCCTGCCGTCTGTAGAGTGTCATCGAAGTTTGATTAACAGACCACACCTTTATCAGACTAAGAGGACTCACTAGACACAGGAAATTAGTGTTTCATTTATTGCTCTATCTAACATAAGGTTATGCAGACCACTATGTTATGGCAGATTTATAGATCAATGGGTTGGGTTTAATCATCAGGTTAATGCTTTATTTTACTGGCCCCATAGTTTCCTCAATCTGATATAGCCTATAAATTGTAATCTTAAGAAGATTCCTGGAAAGGACGATGCAATTTTGTACTAGGAAATGGATTGTTGAGAATGGGAATTAATTTGTACCCTTCCAGTTACTTTATTTCAATAAAATGCTACTGTAACATACGGATTCTTTAAACCAGTGCACAGCATAGGTCAGCTGGGGTCAGTTGAACTTTGAAATGTGAAATAATACAAATTTGTCTGCAGTCAGAGTTTTTGTTATACTTGTAGGAGTTATCACTGGATCACCTGCAATGACTGTGCTTCATGGCAATGTTTTGGTTTTTTTGTTGTTTCTTTTTTTACAGGATTTGTGTATGTATATATATATATATTGACCTACCTTGATTTGTATTTATAGGTATTTATTTAGCTGGATTGACCATTGCCATCTCTTTATTTTGTTCATAAACAGTTAATGGAAGTTGATTTTCCAGAAAGCAGAATTAATAATGAATGAATTTGGTCAAAGCAGTTATTTTAGGGAGATACCTCTGGAAATAGGGAATTGCTTATAAACTCAACACAACTAACTAAACTTAAACTGTCTCAGTTTCTAAGTTTGTCTCTATTTTTTCAATAGTAGATATATAAAATTTTACTTAATAAGTTTAAATAAAGTTATTAGGAAATTGCAGATCCCTAAAATAAATGTTACTGGCATCCAATAAACAAAAGATCATGTTTAAGTAAAACATGGTTATGTAAACAGAAGGTGAAAATGTTTGTGAATGTTTATCGTATTATGTCACTATGGTTTTGTTCATGTAAAGAATTTCATCTTTGCCCATAACACAGTCTCAGTCCTGCTTTTTCCCCCCCTGCAGGAAGACCCAAGAACCAACAGGCCACATGGACACGGCGCTGTGGCTCATAGCCATCACCTTCCTTACAGTGGGCTATGGGGATGTGGCGCCTAAAACCAGCTGTGGCAGGGTGGTGTGTCTCTTAAGTGGAGTCATGGTAACTAGGTTGAGTTTCTTGTTTAGACAAAAGTTAAAGTTAAATTTCAGAAACTAAATTTTTCATGCTAACAAAGGTGTTAAAAACTGTTTTGTGTGAGTGCTAAAGCAAGTGCATGCAACTGTCTGCATATATAAAACACATAATACACGTTGAAGCATTCATGTTATTTAATTTCAAGTGTGTGTTTGGGCTTTAGTAGTTTGAACACAAACACATTTAATGCCCAGTTCAGTGAACATGAAGAATGGGGATGTTTTATCTTTGTTTCAGCTCTGTATTAATTTGCTCCTAACCAAAGCACTTGACATTTCTCTGCACAGACGTCCAGCTTGATAAGGCACAAAACAATATGTTCTGTTCCTGTTCTTTTCATTTCATTGCATTTTGCTGTGTCGTTTGTGTAAAGGTCCATTTTTCCCTTCCATTCACTCATTTTGTTCCATTCCTCCCCAGTATATTTTGTTCTGTTCTGTTCCATATCATCCTCTCTGGTTTGTTTCATTCTCTTCCGTTTCTGCTCCATTGTAGCCACTCCTCCCCAATTTTCCTATGTAATTTTTCCAATTTCATATCAGGTCAGTTCAGTTTGGTTCACTTCGCTCTTGCACCTTTTGCATTCTGTCCCTGCCTAATCTGCACTATTCCACTAATTATCTTGGATACATTAGACCCTTTCCCTCTGGCTGCACAACCTAGCATTGCTGACAGACCTGAATGCCTTCATTCCCTTGTGTGTGTGATTTGTATAACAGCTGTAAATTAATAGACAGTGCCTCTGCAGGACCTTGGCGGTACCAGGCACTCACATGAAAAGATTGAGGGAGGGAAACTGTCAGCATGCAGTGGGCGCTATGTAGCCCACATAAAACATCTGTATAGAGTGTTTCTGCTGAGTGATGACATTGTTTTGCATTGTTTTACTTACTTCTCTCATCACTTGTAGAGATACAGAGATTAAATTTAATTGCTTAGTTTATCTCATCATAACATAAAAGAAATACATTAAAGTATCCTCGAGAGAAAGTTCAGCCATTTTAATACACAGCTGTGTTTTTCAATTACAGCAAGATGATATTGTGTTTTTTGTGGTAATGCAAAAGAGCGGCACGGTTAACACTGAATAAGGGTAAGGGAGAGTCAGAGGTAGGGGTAGAGAAATGATATTTGAAATAAAACAAAAAGTTTCAGTAAAGTAAGATAAACAATAAGTCACTGGGATTAAGGAGTGGCTGTGTGTTTGAATAGGCAATAGACTTGGTCTGGCTGCATTAAATTCTGGTTCAAGCAGATAAGATAAGAGTCACAACCGTGGTTCTGGATGTCGGCACGAGTCCAATTTAGACACCTCCGTGACTGAGTGGAAAACAGTCTTTTCCCTCTCTCTTTCTCCATCTGCCTTGTTTTTATAACCCCCTCCCCACATAAGGGGAAACTTTCCACCATATCCATTTTTAGGTGGTTTATTGCCTTTGGCACCATTACAACGCAAGGGTGTGCCAACCTGTGCCAGTGATTTGGAAAAAAAATAAATTTCCTGCTCCATCAGGGCAGTTCTGGGAGCCAATCACTGGGACTCTCACACCTGTAATATGGCTGAGAACCATTATGGTCAGCACTTCTGCTAAAACACAATTTGCAGCTGTGTTCAGGGGTAGACAACACTGTTCGCATCCCATCACTGTGTGCACATGGATCCAGGGAAATAGTTTGTACCTCCCACGTTTCACAGAGTTTTATGGATGTGAAGTATAAATATATATTTTAAAACTGTGGTTTGTGTTTGACCGTGCTCTGTCCCACTTTCTCTCTCTTTCTAATGCAAGCTAATAAAAGAGGAAAACAGGTAAAGACCGGTTATCTTCTATCATTTTCTGTAGTGGACATTAAATCAGTGTAGTGTTTCGTCTGTGTTTCCAATGATGTTTCTATTTGTGTGACTATGTAGATGTGATTCTCTCTGCGGCCTGAATCTTCGCCATTATTCTGTAGTTCCCTGTCCAGCAATAGCACATAGCTATTCTCAGAGGAAACCAGCACTATGGCAGTGCCACAGAGGCCTGTGTTTCTCTGTGTAAATATAACTTTGATTTATTGGATGAAACCATATGAGGTATAATATCAACATTCAGTATTCTGAATAAGTGCTTTTCCCTGAGGAGAATGGCGGGGCAAAACACACGAGAGCCACTGTGGAGGATTTAGATAAATTCAGGCTTAAACATCCATTTCTCTTGAGTTCTACCTTGTTGATCAGGATCAATCTTCATTGCTTACATGGTTATTGAGAAACTGTTGAGAAGACAGGCACACGGTAAATATATCAGTAACCATTCAAACATCTCTGTGTGTGTGTTGGGTTTTAGGGTGTAGCCTGCACTGCCATGCTGGTGGCCGTCGTAACCAAGATGCTGGCGTTGAACAAAGGAGAAAAACATGTGCACTTCTTCATGCTGGACATCCAGATTTCTAAAAGGGTGAGAGCAAAACAAGTTATTCAACAAAGGTATATTATGATTTACATTAAGAAAACACTGTAATATGTCTCTCAGAAAAGCATGCCAACTTACAGATTTGTCATTAATTCTTTGCAACAGTTAGGCAATTTTCTTCATCAAAAATATGACTTTTGGATGCACATGCATGGCTATTTTCTCTTGCTATTTTGCTGTTTCTAATCATTTGCTTTACTCTGACAAGCCTCATCTGATAAGTGCTACTTCAAATATATCATTCATTTTTTGCATGTTTTGGCCCATTTACTGCAAGTCATGTGAACTTTACATTACTGCCAACTCTGTTTCAAAAGGGTGCTGTAATGTTTTTTTGATTTTTGAATGCACCGTCCCTTTAATTTCTGTACGAAAATCAGCTCGCAGAAACTTGAAACTTGTTTAAGTTATGCAATCCATCACAATGAACGCCATGTCTGTGTTTATTTTTGTCAGTCACTGAAACACTGCAGGGTAATGCAGCTGGAAGTGCAGAATGATTTGAAAAGCCTGTGCAGCATTGCCAGACAACAATAATATAACTTAACATAAAAAATAAAAGGCTTTGGTATACTTTGGAATATGGCAGTTAGGTAAAATATTCTATTTATACTGAGTGTGGCAAAACATGTGAAGTCTGGTCGTTTAATGGAAAACCACCATACAGCAGAAATCAGCAATTTCCTAGTGAAGATTTAATGAAAATAGTCTACATACAGTCTTACACACAGTTGTTAACACATCTAACAGCTCAATATAGGTAAGATAATTGACTCTTAAAAACAAGCATAGCTGTGGTATCACATGACAAAATAAACCCTAATAACATCACAGGCTCTCTTGTACCAACATTAACAAATGTCCAACATAACAGGTGTAACAAAGTATGCAGAATCTTCTCTAATGGGAGACCTGAAAATAGTGTATCTTATTTTTTGCAGCATTTTTGTGATAATATTTACCTAATTATTAAATAAACGTCCCTATATAAACATTTAGTAAACAGTCAACTTCCATCAGAGGTTACTGCAGTGTAACAAGACAAACAAGTGATAAAGCGGATGGAGCACTCAGGACGGAAGCATCACTACTGTCCGCGTCACATGCATGTTTTGGTTTTTCAGTCTTATTCTCCTTATTTTTTTCCCCCGTAACTAAGAGACACCAGAGGACAGGATAGTGTGGGAAAAGAGGAGGGAGATGAGGCCTCCCAACCTCTTTATAGCATTTTCAAGACATCAAACAGAGGAAATCATCTGATCTTTGTCAGGAAAGAAACTTGTGTCAGTTCAGGACGGTGCAGCGCTGGGCAGGAAACTGGTTGAGCTTACGTGTGTTTGTGAGTGCGTGTGTGTGTGTGTGTGTGTGTGTGTGTGTGTGTGTGTAAGACTCTTGCAGTGTAGTTACTCTGGACTGGACTCAAATGTTTCCTTATTGTTGGGAATAATAATAATAATAATAATAATAATAATAATAATAATAATAATAATAATAATAATAATAATAATAATAATAATAATAATAATAATAATGGTTTATTTGTATAGCACTTTTCAATGAAGGTAACACATTGCTTTACAGCAATCAATGTCACAACAAGTCGAATAAAATCTATGTAAAATTAAAGCAAAAAGGAATGCAGCATCTTACAGTCGAAAGAAGGAGGTGTCTAATCATAAAAGCTAACAAGAAAACATTGTCATAGAGCCAGAAAAGTGTCATAGGAACATTCATAATTGTAAAATGAGTGATAGTTCCCACAGTGTTAGTTTCAGTTTGTGCTTTGTATGCAGTGCTACAGCTTCTCACCAAACTGTAAAGCAGTGTCTGACTGCAGTAGGTGCAGCGCTTTAGAGGATACAACCATTTCCTTTCTCCCGGTGGCTGCATCCTGTCACTAGGTGCATCTTTATGCCTTGCTAGTACTTGCTCTGGTTTGCGTGTGTGTGTTTTTGTGCGTGCATTCTTCTGAGCTATCTGGTGCAGTCCAGATTTACACTGATGGGAACAAGGGAAGACATCTGGATGGAGGCACTGACAGCCTCTATTAATAACCCTCACAACAGGGCCAGAGTGACATCATCACAGGGCAGTTACAGTGATTTGTACAGGAAGACAAACAGACGTGAATAGAATCAAAGAGTAAAGTGCAAAAAGGTGAGACTAGAGAAATCCTGAAATGGCTGTCCTTCAAATTCTTATATACAAGCATCTCTGTGAAAATAAGACCTTCATAGTTGAGGATAGCTTACCATTCCACGCCCACCAAAAAACCTCCTGTCCCATCCTATCCCGTTCCAGACACAAATAGCATTTATTCATATTACAACTGAATAGTTATATATAAAAACTGATCTATGATTCCCATCCCGCCCACTCCTGCTGAATTTTTTTCATCTTCCATCCCATTCTCGTGATGAAAAGTGAACTCGACTCCTATCCCGCGGGAATCCCTTGACCCACAGGATTCCTGAAAAAAAGGCAGCCTCTCCTTCACAGGACAGTGTCACCTGCTCAGCATAGACTAAAGGGTTGAACTTAAAAGACTATCTGGGTTCGATCAGCTGGCTTGGATGACTCATGTTTGTACTTCCGGCACGATACAAACTGCATTCTGCCTAAAAACACGATAAGTGCTGTTTATTTTTGCAAGCGAGTTTGATTGACTTAATCTTGATGGTCTTATCGCCACATTTCTGCTCCTAGAAACTGCACTTTGATCATTTGATTTTGGTGATTTTGTCTCTTTACCAGATCCGCCATGCGGCTGCTAATGTGCTAAGAGAATGCTGGCTTCTGCACCGCACAAATCTGACCAAGGGCAATCGCGGTGAGCAGCGAAGACACCAGAGATACCTTCTTGAAGCCATCAGAGTGTGAGTTACTTTATCGCAGAATGATGCCGTCAGGCAGGATGTGTTGGTGTCTGGGTAAGGGATGTAATTGGGTGGTGGTTTGTGTGCCTTCCATGTGTATTTTATGGGTCATTAACTTAGTGTCAACATGCTTAACCACAGAGTCACAGTTTTTAGTGACTAATTTAGATTAGTAATTAGATTTGTTTGCCTCTTTTATGTGGCAGGGCAGGTTTGAGCAGGGGTCCACCCTTTTATTATACAGAATTCAAGGCACAGTTCTGAGACATGCTGGCAAAAAACTAATTAAATTTCTTTTTTTTTTTTTTTACTATTTACACTATAATTTGACAGAAATACACAACATATTGTCCATATTCTTCTCAGACATTCATCTGTATTCTTATTGAATTTTTGTTGTCATTCAAGTTGCAATGTGTTTTTATGGAGCCCAAGCTCCTCTTCAAAGAACAAGTAGTTTGCACAAGACAGGAAGTACAGAGGTGTGATTGTATGGTTCATTATCCTGACAACAGCATTATGTGTGTGAGTGTTGCCTGGGTGGAAGGGTTGTACTTCCTGTTTTACACCGGGCAGAACCACTATAAATAAATACACTGGAAAGTATGAGCGGGAGGCACATCCACACCTTGAAAGTAAGAACAATATACTGAAATGATACCATCACCCGAATTTCTATAGAGACTTGTTGCTATATTGTTTCTGTATTTCTTTTTTACTGTTTTGGTACTTCGGGTTTCATCCATCTTTGACACTAAATTTAGCCCCATTCCACCTTTATATGTCAAAAACCTTCTAGCAATGTTTTATAGCTATTTAACAAACACAGCATGACTCCTGTATGTTGAGTAGTGGAATTCTCAGGTCATCATATCCATCTACAATTCAACGGTTGTGTTGTGCCAGAACTATTTTTTCTCCAAAAATAGGACCAGCAGTAGACAGGCACTTTGGAACTCTTTTTCAAACATTAAAAAACAGAAATCGAAAATGCATTTAAAAAAATGTTTTAATCAAAGGAATGGTCTTGCATTTGAACCTTTTCCCCTTTCTGTGCCTCAGTGTAACATTTGGAATAAAGTAATTAAAATGCTGTTATGTCAGAAATACTTCCACATGACTGAGATCTATCAATCTAATCATCTATTTAACATTTTTTCCCCCGCAGATTTCGGCATTTACGCCTCAAACAAAGAAAACTGAGAGATTACGTCAGTGAGATGGTCGATCTCCCTAAGGTAAACGACAGCTGTCAGTTGAATATTTTGTAACTTTCATTGGAAAGGCTAATGCCAAAATGACAATTTTCCTCTTCTCACTACTTTCATAGACTATTACACAGTATTTTACATGCTGTTTATCGCTAGGTGCTCAGAGACATTAAATGCTTGTTAAAAAATCTCCATAAAATGTCTCAGGACTTATTTGTTTCAGGAATTCAGAGGCCATGTGGAATAAACCCATGATATACAGACATTACACAGTAATGTGTAATTTGTGCACTTAAAAATGCATTTTATTGATTGATTTATATTGAAAACAAGCCTATATTTCAAACCGCAAGTGCAGCCCTTGGTAAAATGTCAAATGTAAACGATGCTATGGTGACCTTGCACTCAGCTAGTTACAGTCTGACTGCTGTGCAGTGAACTGAAATGCTCTCTCTCACTGACTCAACGCAGCTAAGCCACAGTCACGGTGAGCTTAGAGGGCCGAAAAAGTGACCAGATTTGGCTTCTCTTTTGAAACCAAGTTGCTGAAGGGGCTGCAAAATGTAGCAACACAGCTTCTAAGTTGGCAACACTGGGGTGGTTTTGAGTCCGCCCCAATGAGTTGGCTTGAAACGGCGTATAGTGGCGTGTCACGGTGTGTCAGTCAGTCGGAAAGACTCTTCAAAGCTTCATTATAAATCTGCAACATACATTTAAAATGTGTATGCACATAATTCAGTATTATTAGGTTTATGGCCATGACTTGCCCCTGCAGTGTTTTTCCCTTGTACATACAATTTTTGCATTGTGTGGCTGATTTCAACAGATGCAGATGATCATGTGCGACCTCAGTGCCAACTGGAATAACTCCTATCGGGAGCTGGAGCAGCGTATCCTCTCCATGGAGCAGAAGCTGGACGAGCTGAGTCGCTGCTTCCAACAAACCTCTGAGCTACTGTCTCAGGTCCTGCGTCAGCGAAACCTAGAGATCAGGTAAGCACTACTTACTGCTACTTGCAGATCTGCTAACAGCACAGTGCAGGATGTGGTATCTAAGCTGATTTGGAACATGTCTGCTGAGAAAATAATTGTTGTGTTGATTTCGTTTTCAGGTGACATGGCTACGTACACTTGTTATGGAAACCGATTATTCACTGTTTTTCACCTACAGTATCCATGAAAGTGAAACGGTAAATCCTCTCCACCCAGAGCTGCTCCAGACTCTTAACATGCTGAACCACTTGGAGGACTGGCATACCTCCTAAAGATCTCATCTTCTGGCTCTGTGCTGTGTGCACTGCACAATGAGTCATAGCTGTAAAATGATACAGATAAAATAAGACTTGCATTCACTGTGGAAGAATCACAGTGCATTTTGAGAAATCTGTTTTCATCTGTTATATTTGTGACAGTGCACAAAGAACTAAGATAATCTGAAACAAGGACTGTGGAGAGCCTTGTAATTCACCGTCTAAAGCTCCAGGGCTTGCTTTATTAACTGCTATTTGTAAGGTTTCAGGTTTGTAAGGTTGAGGTTTGAAGGACCCTGTCAGTGCCTTATTCCTGTGGAATAAGATGCATATGTGCTTCATGTTAATTTTCTTTTCAATTTCGTGCATTATTTTACAGTGATTTATCTGTTTTATAAAAAAAAAAAAAAAACTATTGCAAACCTTTTTTCATTAGCAGACAGTTTAATGGTTACCACGTTTGTTGTTCGCAAACAGGCTTATTAAATATAATACAGTTTGTAATAACTCCTCATTGCTAACCTGCAATTTGTGTAGGAAATGATGCATTTTGATGCTCAACCAAGAGAAGAAACGAAACTTCAATTCGAGTTTTGTTGGAAGAAACCTTTATTTCAAAGTGCAAGTCATTGGGATTTTAAGGTATGCCAACTGAAACTCAAAGACTGATATCTACATCTAATTGTGTAGTCATCTGCAAAATGTAAGAAAAGCATCTAACAGGTTACACCTGTTCTGAAAACAATGAAACTTTTAATAATCCAACAGCTCCATCTAGTGGGCATGAATTATTTAAACTACATAACATCAAGGATTGTTAACATTAAAATCATAAATATTATATAACAACCATAAAAAAAGCCTTAAGCTACTTTCAATCTTGGTTTTCAGCCTCAATTCCAAGACCTCGCACAGGCGCATAACATTTGAATCTGCTGTAGTGAAAACCAATCAGAAAACAAGAGGACTCTGAATCCTCCGTACAAACCTCACTGAATGCACTTTGTGAGTAAAATTTGCAAAACTGGACTAACTCTTTCTCTGGAGGATAAACTGGAGTTTTGATGCATTTTAAAATAATCCAGTACTAAAAAAAAGTTCCTTGTGGATTAATTTGTACTCTGGTATGTTGTCAAAAGAATGTTAAGAGGAACTTGTTCCAGCGGTGTTTACTATTAACCATTTGCACATGGTGAAAACAACCATCCAGGATGCGCTTATCATTAAAAGCCATCAATGAATCAATGTGTGATTTTGCTTTGATTTTGTCACTTGGTAATACAAAAATTAAACAAAGTGAACATCAGATGAAATGTGTGAACAATCCCTTTTGATTTAACACTTCTGTTTTTAATGTGTGGCTCACAAAGTTGGGGAAGAGTACCTAAAAACCAACGATAAAGCAGAGATTTGTTTTTGCTTCGTCATTTCGAGGGCTTCTTTAAGTGTTTAGTTTTTGTCCTGTTTTGAATTTGGTGCCATATGTAAGCAGAAGGCCTAAAAAAGTGTTGTCCACAGTCACATGTAAACGGCATTGTACTATTTCTTTTATCTTTACATTTCCATGTGCGTCCAGAACAGGATTTTTTCTGTGACTTGCCCCTCATGTGCTCAGCTAAGAGTTTTGCTCCTGTGAAAGTCCCCCCACAGCTGACACAGATGTAGCTCACGGCCTCCGAATGCTGAACACAGTGTCTCAGGAGGTGCAACCGGTGCCTGAAGGCTCGGCCGCACTGGCACTGGTATGAGCGGTGGCCTCGGTGGAGGTAGCGGTGGCTGATGATGAGGGAGGGCTGTCGCAAGATGGCACCACACTGCCTGCAGGGGTAAGGCGCCTTGGAGCGCCAGCCAGTGTTCATGCGTTTCATCAAAGCCACGTCCTGGCTGTCATTCTCAAACATGGCCATAATAGTGGGCATTGGCGCGGAGACAGGGTCAGGGGCCGCAGTGGCTGGAGATGTGTCAGGGGTGCCAGGAGGGACAGGTGAATGTGCAGAAAGATGGCTTAAAGGCTGGTTGGTTGGCCGGCATAAGGAACTGTCATTCCCCGATCCGACAGATGCAGCAGCGGATGCCAAGCATGTCGAAGCAGGTGGTCTGCCTGGATGGGAGGAGGAGGAGCTTGTGAGAGAGGAATGGCTAGATTTCACAACAGTGGACCCCGGATGGGTTTGGCCAAATTGGAGCTTTCCATTGACGACCTGGTTGACTACATTTGGAGTACTGATGGCTGAGTGGGCTGCCGTGCCACGGACACCAGGTGAAACCTTTTTATTGGTCAATGCTGCTGGATTGGTAATGATGCATACCTTGGTGCTGACTACTGACGTGTGAACTCTGGTGACATGGTTCAACAATGTTTTGTCAGAAGTGAAAAAAGATTTGCATATGTTACATACTTGTGGCATTGACTCTGAACAAAAGAGGACCAAAGGTGATTTGCCTGCCTTGGGACACTGGTGGCGATGGTATGAGCTCTCATGAGAGAAAACCTGGCCGCAGACATCACAGGAATACAAAGGCATGTAGTGTTCATTAAGAGACGCCTCAGTTAGAAAGAGCTCTTTGCACAGTGAACACTGATATTTCACCCTTATACCACTACAGTGCAGCAAATGGAGCTTCATCGACCTAAACGGCCCCCTGCCACACGCAGCACATACTGAGCTAGTAGTGCTAGGAAGGGCTGCAGGGGAGAGCGGACTATTAGAAGAGTCACTGGAACAGTCAGTTGAACTGTCACCGTCCGATTCTGGATCGGATGGCCACGAGTCTGTAGGTTTAGTGCGCCTCTTATTTTCACCATCAGATTCGGAGCTTGATGAGTCATCTGCCTTCTCACAATCACTTTCCATGTCAAAATCTTTATCATCTTCACCCACTATATACTCAACACTGTTTTCAGATGTCTCAGGTCTCTCTGGCGTCATCTCAATTCTTTGCCTGGATCTCAGCTCTACTGAGCCACGCAACAATGAGTTTAGGCTGTGGTGTGCAGCCACCTCATTAGAAAAGCGGTCACTGTTCGGACTTTGATATTTAACTGCAGAAATCAAAGAGGGAGCTTCTTGAAATGGCGCTGAGTCCATGCAATGTGTCTCTGCATGCTTGTTCAACTCCCACACATTATTGAAAGACTGATGGCACTTTTTGCAGAGGGGTGGAGAATGTGCATTATCCAGGTGTGTTGACAGAGACGTCAGGCGTCGGAAAGTAACATTGCAGATGTGGCAGGTGGCTTTGATATTGTGGCTTTTGTAGTGTGACATCAAGCTTGATAACTTGCGGAATTTTTTGCCACATTCCCAACATTTCGCCTCTGGGTGTGCATCATCCACCTGCCCTTTTGCATATATACACCATTCATCCTCGCTGCTTGAGTCTTCAGACATAAGGAGCTGGTCAGGCCAACCTCTGAGTGGTCTGCAAGTTAAACCAGAGTGGACAGAATCACTTAAAACAAGTTTGGGAATAAATCTATATTGCACGTTTCATACAAGCATCACAGCAGACAGGCTTTTTAGTCTTAAGATTTAGACACTCTACAGTTATGCAATACTATATGTGGTTTAGAGATGAAACAATTATACCATATAAATTGACTAGTTGACTGTATGTAAATGTACCAGTTAATATGAGAATTGCTAATTCACTTAAGGCAATTACCAAGCATAAATGTCTCAAATACCTCAACAACCAGTGGACAGATTACTATGATATCTTATACAGACATTCTCTGTCCCCAGAGGATGATGCTATTGTAATCCCCTGACGTATCCCCCAGCGCTACCATGAGGTTGACACTTGTGGCTTTGAGTGAAATATCTGGACAACTATTTCCGTAAATGGATTGCTATTCAGTTTGGTACAGACACCATATCCTCCTTGAGATGAATTATAACTATAATAACCTGACTTTGAAGAAATTCTATTTGTCCAGTTCTGGGGTTTATGACTAAATACCTCCTCAGATGTAACCTACTTTCTATTAAATGCTAATTAGCATGTATGCATGCCAAACTAGGTTGGTGACTATGGTATTACTGCTTAACAACTTTCATAAGAGGTCAAAATATACATAATCACTCCAGGTTATTACTAGACACAATTATCTAGACCTTATTGGTAGTGATGCCTTTGGTTTATATCTTAAATTTTAAGGTAAGCGATACCACTGAATACACTTTTTTATTAAAGGTGATACATTTTTAGGTTTTGGAAACAACTTCTGTTAAAATAATTAAGATGTTAATGACATATTTCGATTTTTGTATTTGAATCCTGGTATAACTCCGAGATTTGATCTACTACATGGTATTAGACAAGGATGCCTGAAAATTGTTTATTTTTAGTAATAGTTTTATCTATTTAAATGCAATGGGAAGATATTTTTCTGACTGTTTAATAAATATGAAAAAAAAATCACTTGATCACTGGTTAACCAGAGACCTATATCTTTGGCAGAGTAACGCTATATAAAAGAGTAGGTATTTCCAAAGCCATTATATCAGAAAGTCAGAGCTAGTCAAGGAGAATGAAAAGGGTGGCATAAAAGCCTTGGACTAAGATTAATTGGTTGAAAATATACTTATCCACATACCCAGATCTCTATTTAAGAAAATAGACGGGCTTGAATTTTTTCTACAATGTGATTTTGAGGTGACCAAACAAATTCTTCACTACTAGAAAATTATATTTACCCACAACTTTTCTCCCCATGGATCCACCCACTGGAATAACAGGGTCATTATAATCAATGGGAAATAATTGTTTAAGAGTGATTGGTATGAGAAGGGCATTGTGTTTGTGAATGTTGTATTTGATGATTTTGATAAGTTCTTGGAACATAGTGCTTTCTTTTACAAATATAAACTGCACTGCAACACCACTACCATTATTACAGCAAATTCAAAACTCATTGTTGTATGCGAGAATAAAATATATACCAACCTTCGCTAATCTTGTAATTATTGAATCTAACTTATATGATTAAAAAGTGTAATAACATTTTTTTTGTGAATTTTTAAAATCTGGAATGTTTTTGATTATAACATAGGATTGTGTGTACAGGTTCTAGGTACGGGTACTTTGTCTATAGATAAATCACCTTTCAAATTCATCAAACAGCCCACTTCCCTTAAAATCAAAGACACTCACTTCAAAATAATTTCTAAAATTTATCTGACTTTCTCAGTAAAAGGTTCAAATTTGAAGTAGATCTTTGTGTATTTTGTGAGGTGGTTGAGGAGACTTTGGAACAATTGTTCTTTCTATGTCCTTCGTCCAAAAACTTCTGGTCTTATCTACATAACTAGCTGTCACTTAACATTGATGACATCTGACATCCTCTTTTATATGGACATTGTAGAGCCGCCCCTATCTGATCTGGTGAATATGATTCTCATGGGTAAATATCACATCCATTGTAGTAGGTGGAAATATTCTAAGCCTTCCTATTCATCCTTCATGAACAATTGAAATTGAAATTGTTCAATTTTTTTCTTTGCTGAAAAAGTCAAGTCTAGTAAAATTACAAGGAAGATGTGTAGAGATATATCCAGGCAATTGGTGTTTTGATAAATCTCCCCTTGTATGCGGTGCCTAAACGAGGCTTTCTTATTTTCTCTTCTCTAGCCTTTTTGCCGAACTAGTACCCCACTTTCTGTCTGTCTATAGTTTGATGTTTGTTCTTTTGTTGTTTGTAGGACTCTCTTTCATTTGCAGACAGTCATTGTATTGTACCTATGTGTATATGGTTTTCCCTTCCCCTACGGGAGTTTTATGTTATCTTGTCAATATTTTTTTTAAAAACAACAATAGCATGTTAGCATTGAAATTGTGAGCTTATTAGCATTTAGCTCCACGCACCCCTGCGCTTAAGCAGTCTCACAGAGCTACTAGCACGCCTGTATGCGCTATTGTAAATGACTTATGTCATTTCTGTTTTTAGTCTTATACAACTTATTTCTATTCAATATATTTTTAGACAATATAAAAGCAATTTGACATTTAGACTTATCAGTTGGAGATATAGTGTAGTTAACTTTTTGTACCTTCACATGACTTTACTGTAGGTGCTGCCTTGTCTCAGGCCAGCATAACCCACTAACACTGTTTTCCCCACTTAGCTAACGGTAACATCTAGCCCACAGAGTGTTTTTGTGAACCATACCACTGCACAACCAAACTGTACTTACCTCTAGTAACGTTACTGGACCAAAAACTGATGCCTAAAGTTACAGCACAGACCAAAGGTTAAATCAATTCCTGCCTCCAAACTAGAGGTGACGGTTCGTCCAAGCTGTGCGTTAACAAATACAAACAGCTAACGTTGTATGTTATCATTTGAGTTTTCGATTTGAGAAATAACAGCCTCTATTCAAGAGTTGTGTCTGAGCGTATCCATCTGTAACGTTACAGGAGGCGATCGTACAGATACGATTCAGAACATTACAAAAAGAAAAAACCCTTCAAAATTCACGTTTGATGACACCGTCATGTTGATGGCGTCCCCGACACCGAGCTCCTCCCATGGACGTATGGCTCCGCCATATCCGTTTAAAACCGGAAAACAGAGGCCTCCATCTTCCAGAATGCATCAGTGTTTCAGATTTATGCTGCGTTCCCGGCAACTCGGAACTGGGAAATTTCTGACCTCCAAGGAAAAGTATCCCGGAACGCCACTTGAAGTCGGATTTCCTACTCGGAGAAAAAAATTGTACCCCGACTTCACGAGTAGCAGCTGAATGACGTCACAAAACAATGTCAGCGCCCATGGAAGCACACTTTGTAAATGGTAAACCATAAACTAAAGGCAACAAAACGTATATTTGCATGTATTTGAATTAAAATAATAAATACGATCATGCAGTAAAACATTATTTCTCAAAACTTGGAGGAAAAGTCGTGTTTGAGTTGACACTGGCATAGTTACAAATCACAGCCGTTTTCGTCATAGGAATTTAATGGCGCGTTCGAGACTGGTCGTAACTGGGATATTTCCCAGCTGAAACTTCCGACTTCCGACATCAAAGCGTTCCAGGTGTATGTTGGTGCGTGACGCCGAAAGTGAACGAAAATCATGGGTGACCATGACAAAGTGAACACACAGTTGCACCCTCAGCAGTGCTTTAGGTGTTAATTAAAAGGATGGCAGTTTAACTGCAACAACTAAAATAAATAGCCCATACATTACTAGTTATGTGTACCCCAAGTTGGTACCCCTGAAGTAAGTCTATGTTGTCCGTTACACTTCCTAATGTTTTGGCATTTTTAACAATAACTTTTATGCAGAAAAGATGACTTTATGAGATTCTTTACTGTAGCCAGCTACCGTATGTGTAAAACATATTTCTACATCAATATACATGCAGAACAAATTTTACTGCATGATCGTATTTATTATTTTAATTCAAATACATGCAAATATACGTTTTGTTGCCGTTTAGTTTATGGTTTACCATTTACAAAGTGTGCTTCCATGGGCGCTGACATTGTTTTGTGACGTCATTCAGCTGCTACTCGTGAAGTCGGGGTACAAATTTTTTCTCCGAGTTCACAAGTAGGAAATCCGACTTCAAGTGGCGTTCCGGGATACTTTTCCTTGGAGGTCAGAAATTTCCCAGTTCCGAGTTGCCGGGAACGCAGCATAATTCAATGACAGTTTTACGAATGGGTTTAACTTAAAAAATATTTGTAGGCTGAAAAATTAACACGAGTGGTCTTGAATTACTAATGTGCTTTTTTCCTTTGTAATTTAAAGGTTAGTAGAAGACTCTTGCTCTTCACTCTAGCAACTCTTAAAGTATTATAGACTATGCCTTTAAGAATCTCAGGATGTTATTATTATTAAATACTTAATAACTGCAAAATCAACAGAGCAAGGTTAAACAAGAAGAACGGGATGCTATATATCTTCACATGTACCTTATAAAATAAAGTGTGACGAGGTTACGCGTCGAAGTGACCCATAAAGTGGCGGAACTACTTATATTGCGATGTTTCCTAACGTCTTAATTTAGCAGACGGATAAGATGCATTTGATTGGCAACACATAGCATGGCAGGCGGGTGGAGTTTCCTGCAGCGCGTTGTTCGTCCAGAACCGCTCCAACATCATACTGTAACGGGTAACGTCGAATTATGAAAAAAGCGCACCTAGCGGGACGCTTTAGCTAGCGTAATTTACGTCCACAGACGAGTGCTTCAGGTTCCACTTTGGCGCAGTCGCCACTAAATGTCCTCAAACGTCAACGAGAGCAATTGACACAGGGTTGCTAAAGTTAGCTGGGAGCAGGTTTCTAGCTTAGACGATATTTCAGTGAAAGTAACATTATCTTCAGCTCACCTCTGCCTGGATTGGGGTCCCCATCATCGTTAGCTAGCTGTCTGTTGACACCAGTTGTAAGTGAATCAGGTGAGGAGAGACATGTCCGAGTCCGGCCACAGTCAGCCCGGGATGTACGGGCAGGGACGCAGAAGGAGGCGACGCCGAGGAGACAGGGATGCTGGACCTCCGGGCCAAAATCTGTCCGGTCCCAGTCGGGATCGGGAATACCAACCCAGAGAACGAAGGGTAACGTTAATGCAAACACATATCCCTTTACAACCAAACGAGGGTTGTTCTGATTGCTTCTTTATTATTTTTTAATGTTGTTTCACTTGCATCTGTCTATTCAGGATGGAAGTGAGGATCCACCGGGCCCACTTATTCAGAAGACCCCCATCATTCTTGCTAAACCTCCGGGAGAAAGAGTAATTACGTTTATCTAGATACTAAGATGTTTTTTGTAATTCTTGTTACTGAACACAAATAATACAATAACTATATCGTCTTTAGACTTGCCTACAGTCTAGTCCAGTTGACCACAAAGGCAGAATATACAGTAATGTGACTGAAATATGTGAAATCAAGCATCATATTATTGATTTTGAAAGTACATTTACATAAATACAGCACTTCACACTTTTTTTCCAAGGCCATGTGAGGTACTTAGAAATTTACGTAATTCTTTTCAGAGGTTAGGACTGCAGACACAAATGTAGTCACAGTTAGTTACTGATCCTTCCAGAGAGTACTGTTTGTTAAGCGTCTCTTCCTTTAGCGCCTTGTAATCTATCAACTTTTGCTGCTGTTGGATTCTTTTCAAGGCCAAGTCGTCGCACAATGTGCCAGCGAGTGGAGCTCCAGTCCTGGAGAAGCCTATCATGCTAATGAAAGCCAGAGATGATGGAGGGAAGCCGGGGACCCCTCCAGAAGCGGCAGCTCTGCCCCCTGGTCCAGGGCCCTCCAAGATGGAGAAGGAAGGGCAGCGACCCACCCAGCCTGTATACCAGATCCAAAACAGGGGAATGGGTGCTTCTGCATCAAGCAGCGCTGTGGACCGTAAGTTATTGTGGATTTCACAAAGATTACTGGGGTCTCCCTTCTTCTGAAAATATGAGTTACAGGGATACTCCACCTGGATGCACCCATTAAGCCCAAATTACATGTGTGGAGAAACATGTAGTTTATTTTATATGACTTCCAGCTATGGTTGGCCAGTCTAAACTCCTCCCTCCAGAGAAGATGAAGCACAGCATCAAGCTAGTGGATGATCAGATGAACTGGTGTGACAGTGCCATGGAGGTGAGATAGTGTTCAGTGGATTTAGTTGATTGTTGAGCCACTGTATATTGTACTGTAAGGAAGTTGTGTTTTATTGTCATGTGTTGCAGTATCTGAGGGATCAGACTGATATGTTGGTGGTGGGAGTCATTGGCCTGCAGGGAACTGGGAAATCTACGATCATGTCACTGTTATCTGCCAACACTCCTGAGGAAGATCCAAGGCAAGGGTGGCGCTAACACCAACAATAAACTCAAGCTTGTCAACTGCTCAGATATGTCTAAATGATATATGAATTTCATTTATAAAGCAACCGTTAAAAGATACAGACAAGGATGTGACGTCCCCATAATAACAGAATATCCTCTAGTATTTAAGAGGAATTTAATAGGAAATATTCCTGATGCCATTTTAATGTATAAGGAGGTTGCTTAAGACAAAACTGAGAAGGACTGATTTTTTTGAGGTTTTTTTTTTCTAAATATAAAAGTTACTGTTAGACTTGCAGTACTGTTAGTACAATATTAGCCTAACCTGTACTATAGAGTGATCTCAAACTATAGCATTGATACACCAGTGACATCACCTGCAAAAAATAAACATCTAAAAGAAAGTCGTTGATCAGGGAGTAGAAAAATCCACTACACAGCACAATAGAAGAATGTAATATTAAAATCAATAGTACATTTCTATAAGTGTTTTATCCCCAATCAAATTAAAGCTGCACTTAAAAAGTGATGGTGCTCTTTCTGAACACACAGGGGCGACATTGTAAACCCATCTGCTACTTCAGTGTCAGCTTATCATACTTTTGTTTGTTTTCTAACAGTTCACACAACGTTTTTAAAACACTCTCTTCATTATGTGAAACTGCACAATGTCCACACACCAGAAAAACATTGTGCAGTGTCATAAAATGAAGAGATTTTTTATATATATAATTGAGATCTGCGCCTATTTGTCAAACGTGTGGCCACAGCAAGTCAGTAAAGGGGACAGACGTCTAATGGGGTTTAGACTTTGAATTGAACTGAAGTTTTACATTAATCAAATACTTTTTGTTTAGAGAAAATTAACTACTACCTTAAATACATAGCTAGACCTTTACACCCTGTCTATGCATTTGTTAATGGAAGTTTTAAAATGTTAATTTCTTTCCAAAACTTGAGAAAATTCCCAGGTTTGAGATTCTCAAAACATTTCTGAAGTGTTCTTTCAGTGAGAGACAGGCTACTTGGAAGAGTAAGTTATGGAAGTCATCGTATTTGTTTTCACAGGGGTTACGTATTCAGAGCCCAGACTCAAGAAATCAAGGAAAGAGGAGGAAACCAGAGCACAGGCATTGATTTCTTCATCACACAGGAGAGAGTCATCTTCTTGGATACACAGGTATGAATGAGGTATTATTGATTTGCTGACAGTAGATGGAATCAGAATAAAAGTCATGAACTGTGTAAATTGACAAAGAAATTACAATGAGACAACAAAAACTGTAAAAGAATGTAAATTGTTTCTTTAGCCAATGCTCAGCCCATCTATTCTCGACCACCTCATCAACAATGACCGGAAGTTGCCTCCTGAGTACAACCTCCCTCACACATATGTGGAGATGCAGGTCAGTGGCTGGCCTGGAGATGGCAGTGGGTGAAAACACTAGTTGTTTATGTGAGCACAGGCGCATAACTGCTAGGGCAGTGGTCGGCAAATAAGTCTGGTATCGGACTACATTTTTTTCCTGCTCATGCCAAACCATAGTCAATTTATTATTTATATTCCATCCTTAACTGTGTGCCTGTTTAGCTCAGTATGTAGTGGAAAGGACTCCCGTTGGAAGAATTGTGTGTTCAGTCCCCACTTACTGCTATTTCACTCTTTTTTTTCAACAAATTGATTATGAAGAGATCGTTTAACATGTTCACAATTAAGCATGTGCAGGAGTGCGTGCCTCCCGGCGATTGGTCGGCATCACCCTTTGGAGACTTATTTTCATTTCCCCAGTATCACCTGGCATAGGAAATTGCTGTGTTTCTCATTCAAGGGAGTCTGATCTGACGGCTTATCACAGGAGGTTTTATTGCTGCCCGGCCAGCTTTGGCCCACGGCTGCCTGTTGCCAACCACTGCTCTAGGTCCTCTGATTCATTGTTCAGTGGTTCTTAAACTTTTTCTGTCATGCCCCACTTTAGAAGCCTAAGAAAAGTTCAAGCCTCCCCAGCACTAGCTAGAATTGGGTTTCATTTTAATCAATTAACAATAAAATAAAACATATGAGTTTAGCAAAAAAAAACATGAGTAGCAAAATAGAGCCTATGCCCCCCCCCATGGGTGGGGGCCTGCAACCCAGTTTGAGAACCACTGTTTTTTTCATTTTAATTCTTCTGTACAAAAACATTAACTTCTTAACTACCTTTGTACTCTGTATAATCTAAGTCTCTTCAGATCGCCGCCTTCCTGTTTACAGTGTGCCATGTTGTCATTGTGGTTCAAGACTGGTTCACTGATCTAAACCTGTACAGGTGGGTACTTGTTTGTCTGTGATTGGTCTGTGTCTTACTTAATTACTCCCCATGTTTACAGGAAAAAGAAAAGGGTTGGAATACAGTTCTTACATTAATCTGTGTCACAGCAGTCCCACATTAGACTCTTTTTTTGAAATATGTCCCTATTATCATTAATCAAATGGCCTTTGTGTCTGTTTTTTCAGGATGATTGACTAAAATACTGAATAATTAATGAGACAGGTTTTTGATATTTATTTTTTAAATATTTTAAAAAATAGAGTAGTAAAAAAGATCTTTAGAATAATTAATAGATTACTTGTTAAATTAACGAACCAACTGAAAAAATAGCTACTACATTAGTTGATTTTAAAAATAATTGTTAGGTACAGCCCTATGCAAGTCTACATTTTTTATTTTTTTTTAATCTATATATATTTTTTATCTTATATAATTTTGACATCTCGCTGCACCCTCAGTGATCATATCTCTTCTACAGTGACAAATCACTGACAATTGCCCAACCTTCACAGCTACTGTTTAGTTTAACATTCAGAAAGTTTAACGTAGTGTTTGTGGACAGGTTTCTTCAGACTGCTGAGATGGTGAAACCTTCCACTCCGTCTGCAAGCCATGACAGCACGGGTTCTTCAAGCAGTGACGATGGAGCAGAGTACTATCCTCATATAGGTGACTTTTAATGCCATCCCACCCCACTACCATCCCAGCTTAATGATATAAGAGGTTCTCGTTTAACTTCCTCCCTCCTTCAGTATTCCTCCAGAATAAGGCTAGACGGGACGATTTCTGCCCACAGAATCTGAAGAACATGCACATGGTGGTGGACAAATTAATGGCCCACTCTCATCTCAAATACAAAGGTTAAAAACTACAAGAATATTCTTTTCATACATCGATATATTTTAAATCTTAGTGAAGATATGAAAAACCAATGCTTGTGGTTATGGAAAATACCATGGGATATTTGGTTTGCAGATTTCATTAACAATATAGTTGATTAATTGCTTAATAGGTTGTTTTGTTTTTAGGCACATTGTCCATGCTTGACTGCAATATCTTCCCTGGTTTGGGGCAAGATTACCTGGCAACTGAAGTCAACATGTTCCTCCTTCCTGTGCAGGAGAATGATGGGGAGGATAATCTGACAAAAGCAGGTTATAGAGGAAGTTATCTTTGCATAATACTCATTACATAAAACTCAACTGTCCTCCTGTGTAAGATGTGAATTAATCTATGTACCATGCTCAGGGTTGGGAACCTACCCACTCTTCTCTTTGCTGCCGGGGTACAGAGGACATCCCGCCTTCTCCACAATGGTTTCAAAACTCCGTAGCCAAATACTGGCTATGCCCCGCTGTCAGCTGTCACACACAATCCTGACTGAGAAGAATTGGTAAATACATTGTCTCTGCCCACCGTCCATTTATAATGATATAAATGTTATTTATATTCTACAAACCGAAAACTGAATACTTTACAGACCATAAACAATGTATAAGAACCAAACAGGACAATGGAGATGTTTTAAAGGCAAGGGCATAATTTCCACTTAATGTATTATTTTCACACAACAGAATTTCAGTTTTTTCTAATTTTATTTTTGTCATACTACAATTAATATGGAACCCAATGACCAATTTCATCATATTGATTGATTTTAAATGCACCTGTAGCTAAAAATACAGATTTAATTATACATATGTACACACCCAGTTTTATTCTGGTGTCATGGTGAATACAATTTCTGGACTTTTGTGTTTTTACAGGTTCCACTATGCAGCTCGTATCTGGGATGGGGTAAAAAAGTCCTCGGCCCTCTCCGAATACAGCCGCCTGCTCTGCTGAGACCTCGGTTGAACTGCTGTTTTATTTAATTGATTTGTAAGCTCTTATGTCCCATAATCAGGTCGCATAAAGAGGAATGTGTCTTTAAAAGACCGCGGTTTGCACCCTAGATGAGGGACGAAAGAAAGTGGAAGCCCAGTCAGTGGTGAAGGGGCAGACGTAATGGTGGCGATGTTGGTGACACCAACTGCTGTCTACAGACTTTGGTGGGAATCCAGTGTCACCGCTCCATGTCAGATAGTTGTGCACTCTCTCTCCCAGGGAAATGTAATGATCAAATGTCCTGCCGCACCCTGTACCGCAGTGGTGAGAAAGAGAGAAAAAACATTTGTCTGTACATGTTGGAGCAAGTTGTGCACATTTTTTACTTTGGATGTCATGATTAACCATGTGATATTGCAACTGCAGTTTTGGCGAACAGATGTTGCATACATGTTTTCTGAGAACATAACCTGCAAGTTTTTTTTTTATTTTCCATAAAACATTAATAAAAAAAATCACTAATTACTCAGAAATAAAAGGAAGCTTGTGAAAAAGTTTTTATGTGTGGTTCTTAAGCTACATGATGCTTTTCGTTGCACAGGTTTGTTGCACTCTTCTCTTACAGTACAGGGCAAGGATGGTGTCTCCACTGGCATACGGTATTAAAAAAGAACAGGTAGTGGGAAATTGCATTTCCCCTAAAAGAACATACAAATCTGTTTTTAATGTCACCATCCAGACTCTATCTAGAATTCCTTTTTTGTAACAGCACTGACTGAGATAATGAAATTATTGGTGCTAATGGAGAAATACCTTATCAGAACAGTCAACCACACAGAGGCGTCGTTAGTTTTCAGGTGAACCCTTTATAAAATGTTTCGTATTACATTTTTAGATATCCAGCTACTGAAATAGCTCAACAGACTGAAAGTATACATGCTGTATATCTTACCCAACTCCATAGTAACTGCTTGCTTGAATGGGTGATGTTTACCATGGTGACCTACCTCAAAAAAACATGTAATTTATATTTTCGAGGTAGAATGGAAGGCCTTTCAACAGTCAAATTGTGTCTGCCTTGCCTGGGAGCTGAAGTTAACCCTGAAACAAATCTCAGAACTGAATCTTAACCTAATCCTGGGTAGTGTGCCTCTGCTCAAAAGCATGTTTCTATTGTTGAACTTATTTATTTTAAGGCTTCTGTGCAACTTTTATTAGGTTAACTGGGTGATTATATATAGAAACATACAATCGATACCATGATATTAAATGCACTTTTCCGCAGTATGTGAACATACTGCATATAAAAAGGTGTGAAAAAAGTGAAAACATCAGATCAGTTTTAGTTAATCTGCAATCTTTTGTCACAACAGAAAGAGAAATGGGGGAGTGGTCTGAGGATGGAGGCAACACCTTCTCAGGAGAGCTTCTTATAGCCGTAACAGATCAAACTAAAACTCAGTTGTATCCCGCCATCACACAATGTATCCCCTTACACTGGTTTTTGGGATTGTGCTTCTCCATAAAGGCAAGTTTTTGATCTTGTTGTTCTGAACTTATGGATAGTCATTTTAAATTAATTTACTTCAGAGTTAATTTGTTAAACTTATTTTATCCACCCCTTGGGGTAAAAAAAGAGCTGATGTTTTTTTTACTTATCTAAGTTTTGTGTTTCATCAGCCTACACCCTGAAATGTTATCAGTGTAGCCCGGGAAGCTCGGGAAACTGCACAGACACAACTAAAGAATGTGCTTCAAGTGGTGAGCAGTGTAAAGCGCTGAGAGTCCTTTTATATGCAGGTGAGGAATTTGTGGTGCATTGTTTTTATTGTAAAACTGCTTTGCAAGGCTCAGTTTAAAAAGCTTATTCTTCACTGCAGGGGGTTCAAAAGTTGCTGATCTCAACATGAAATCGTGTGCTTCGGCTCAAGAGTGTTTTGAAGGCTCAGTAAACCTTGGAGTACAGAACAGAACTGTCTTTGCCAGCAAGTGCTGCACCTCCGACCTCTGCAACGCCCCGCCTGTCACTGGTAACTACCTTTATGTTTATATCTTCTATTAGTATTTAAATTTTGATGTGTCTTTGCACTCAGAGCTGTTTTTGTTGAAAAACTGGTGTTTAGTTGCATGCGCAAAAACTGTTTAACATTTGAAAACCACAAGTAGCAAGTGAAAACCCCCAACTGCCTCAGTGATGCTGCACAGAAGCAATTTGTGTGTGTGAGTGTTGAAGAGAGAGAAAGAGAGAATCTCCAATCATGTTCTTAATTATGTTCGTATATTTTGTATATTCATTTAAAAGCTGTTAAACTTGTTAATCAGCAGGGAAACAAATGTCCATAACCTGCTGCAGAAAAACCTTTGAAAAAGGTCCTAAGAAAAACATAATTGCAGTCTGACCCCTCTATCTCCCCAAACGATATGAACAATATAAGTTCTATGTTACAGAACCCAGTAAATCCTATCCCAATGGTAAAAAGTGCTTCAGCTGTGATGGTCAAAAGTGCACTGCAATTCTAAACTGTGAGGGGAATGAGGACCATTGCATCTCAGCAGCAGGTAACAGGCCTATGACATTAGACACAACATCTTGCCTCATCTCTGAGGGATGTTTAGTGATTCTACTTGATGTATTAGGACTTAAAGCTCACATACTAACATTATTTTCTTTCTCTCAGTGAACACAGGAGGTGTACAGATTACCATGAAGGGCTGTGCCTCCACGCAGATCTGCTTAAATACGGCATATTCACAGATTTTAGCAGCCACTGGAGCAGAAATTAGCTGCTGTCAGGGTGACTACTGCAACAGCGCCAGCAGCACAAGTGCTGGCCTTCTGCTCCTGGTGGCACTGTTGTTCTCTTTTGTCATGTTCTCTTAACTGGTGGTGACGGCAGTATCACTGCTCAGTTTTTCCTCTCATCCTCATGGCGTCTTAGTGCTCCCACTCCTTTCTTTATCCTTTTGAATGAAAGGATAGGAAAGGAAGCAAGCATCACTGCTTTTGCTCGTTGGCTATAAAGACGTAGGGATTGTCTTGCATTGAATAGTTGTCAACAACAGCTCTTTGTTTCTTCTTAAGTAAAATGAGGGGGGAAAAGTTTTTCTGTTTTTAATTGTTTTAAAAGTTTTCAGAAATATTTTGATGTTACTGATGAAAAGCAAAATAAATTAATTTCTATGTATTTCTGTGATCTTGTCATCAATTTTCAGTCTCATTTAAACCTTAAAAATGCAAAATGTGCTCCTGAGATTTGTATCAGATAATCATTTATTATACTCTTTTAAAGTATCATGGAATTGTTTACAACAAGGTGTGCTCAAGATTCATGATGATTAAACTGCTCTTCTGACCAGCCACGAAACTCTGTTAGCTTAAATGTTTACTTCAGTGTCAGTTATTATGGGCTGTATCCCAGACACTGTGACAGAAGGTCACAACGGTCCAGGTCTGATTCATGCCCACAGTGTGTAGGCTGCTTTCTGATCTGATCTTGGGTTGAAGGCATCCCTAAAGTTGAGTGAAAAGTTATAGGTTTTAATGTGATTAAGCACTATAGACATCTGTCCCAAAACATTTCAATACAATACAGTGATCAATAAATACAGTGATTCAGTCTTGGCAACAAATGCCAGTTTGTATAAGGCACAATATGAGCCAGAGAGAATGTGAAGTCTTTCTTAAATTATTGGGGGAATATTAAACTTGATCTTTTTAACTTGCATGTGTGTTCTTGCAAGCTAACAATCTGTAGCTTCCTTACCAGTTGCTTTTGAAGCTCACACTTGGAGGCTGCAGACGTGCACAAATTAGCAGCATGACAAGGTGACTTTCAGATTTTTTAACCAGCTTGAGTTGTTCTGCAGAGTGGCGTGCATTCAAAAACATCAAGCAAAAGTACAGTGAATAAATGATAAATGTAACTAATCCCCTTCCCACTATTGAAATGTTTATCTCCACCTCCTCCCTACTCCTGTTCCACCTCCTTCTTCACCTTCTCCTCTTCCAACACATTGTCACTCCCTCCTCCTCCTCCACCTCTTCATCTTCCTCCTTCCCCATCTCCTTCTCCAACTCCTATTGCTCCTTTTCCTTCACCTCTTCCTCCTCCTCCTCCTCTCTGGTGTCCCACACCTCTTCCTTCAGATTTCTCTGGATCCATCATTCCAAAACTGAATGAACTTACTCTGGCCCTTTTATTTATTTACTGGAGGTTCTGATTGGTGTGTTATCAATTTTGACTGTTGGTGTTTCCACATAGGTAGACTGAGTGACTGAGTGAACAATATTTAATATGCTTTCTCAGTAACCACACAGTGTAGGCAAATGAGAAATGAAGGGATTTGGGTGTAGAGTTTAGGGAAATGGGTGCTTTTGGAAAAATGGCCAGAACATCAAAAGCCAGGCTTTAGTGTTTAAGCAATTGAGAGGCATATTTTGTGGGAAACAACTATTTACAGTGTACCGCCATCTAGTGGCCAACTGTTTTATAACAGTCAGTTTATACACTTAAACCGCTTTTAATTTCAACCAAGTTTGCAAATTGGTTGAAATTAAGACTTGTGTCTGGGGATTCTTTGAATGCAACTGAATACAAGAAAGATTTTAATTTTCAAGCTTCCGTTTTTCAAATTGACTCCACCACGTCACTGGGGCCGATCATTCGCTCGCAAGGCTTTTCTTAGCTGCTACACAGACAATACACAACTCTATCTATCCTTCCCGCCAGACGAGCCCACCGTTTCGGCGTGGATCACATACTGTCTCTTGGACATTCCTGCATAGATGAAGGCTTAACACCTTCAACTAAACCTCTCTAAGACTGAACTGGTCATTTCAGTCAAGCAATCGGTCCGCAATTACATCAAACTACAAATTGACTCCTCAACCATCACTCCAAGCAGGGTGCTTTGGTGTCATGATTGATGACCAGCTGTCCTTTTCAAGCCGGTTTGCTCTATACAACATCAGAAAAATCAGGCCCTACCTCACTCAGTATGCCACCCAGCGTCTAGTACAGGCCATGGCTATCTCTTGTCTGTGTGGTGAAACCCCTACAAATGGTTCAGAACACAGCAGCTCGTCTGGTTTTTGATCAGCCCAAAAGGACTCATGTCACTCCACTACTCAGTGACCACTGGCTACTCATGGCCTCCAGAATCAGATTCAAGTCACTAAAGCTTGCATACAGAGTGACTACTGGGTCTGCATCCATCTACCTAAATTCCATAATACAAGTTTACTTTCCTTCTCTGCCACTCCGCTCCTCCAACAAACACCGCCTGGCTCTGCTATCCCTTCACACAAAGCAATCCCAGTCCCGGCTGTTCTCATCTGTGACACCACGATGGCGGAAAACTTCAACTTACAATTATCTTGTATTGATTACACTTTTTGTTAATTCTTAGTCTCTTTCCCTCTGTATTTACCACATTGATTGATGTGCTTTCTCATACAAAAATAAAATAATAATAAAATAAAATCTGACACAGACTACAGTATAGACAAAACTATTATTATCATTATTGTGAACATGTTGGAGGTGGATGTGATATACAGGTACACATACACATACATACACATATGTACAAAGTGTGATGGAGCATAGTGCAAAGGATGCTGGAATAAATAAATAAATAAATAAGACCTATGACCTGAGGTAGGTGTATTGGTATACAGTATATAAGATATGACAATATTACAGCATGAACAGCACTGCAATAGAGAATGGTGAATAAGTACTAAGTGGTAACCAGTTAACAGGTGTCTGATTAGAGACAGAGTTACTGGGTTATTGCACAGGAATTGTTCCTGACACTACGAGTCAGAAATCAGCTGTTCATCAGAGTGATGACTTGTGGGAAGAAACTGTTTCTATATCTGTTGATTTTAGCATACAGTGCTCTGTAGTGCCTACCAGAGGGGGGGAGCTGGAACAGGTTGTGTCCTTTTTGTGGCAGATCCAAACCAGACAGTGATGGAGGTGCAGAGAACAGACTGGATGATAGCTGTGTAAAAGTGGATCAGAAGCTCCTTGGGCAGGTTGAGCTTCCTGAGTTGGCGCCAAGAAGTACATCCTCTGCTAGGCCCTCTTGATAATGGTGTCCGTGTTGGGCTCCCACTTCAGGTCCTTGGATAAGTCCATGGTCCTCTCCACAGTTTTGAGCGTGTTAAGCTTGTTGTTCTGACCGCAAAAGAGAGCCAGCTGATCAACCTCCCGTCTGTAAGCTGACTCGTCACGGTCCCGGATGAGGCCGATGACCGTTGTGTCGTCAGTGAACTTACGAGTTTAACAGACGGGTCTCCTGAGGTGCAGTTGTTGTTGTAGAGGGAGAAGAGCAGTGGGGAGAGCACACACCCCTGGCGCGAGTGCTGATAGACCAGGTGCTGGATATGATGTTTCCCAGCCTCACCTGCTGACTCCTGTCAGTCAGGAAGTTTGTGATCCACTGACAGGTGAAGCTGGGTAAGATTTAGACACTTCCAGGCGTATTATTGCCCTTCTCAGGAATTCACGTAGAATGAAAATGTTATTGCTTCAAATTTTCATTTATAGCCACGTATCATGTAAGAACTGTAATACTACTTTGACAATAAAGTGGTGGTTCTCATTTTGCCCCAATTTTGATTTAACTGAGTATGACTGAACTCCCAAATCTCATAATCTCTTGAATAAAATGCTCCTTTTTATATTTGTTATTGAAATGTAACAAATACAGAAAGGAGCATTTCAGTAAAACATGTTCCACCGTTTCAGAATTCCCGCACTCACAAAGCCCATTAGGGCGCTTTCCAATAACATGTAAGGACTGATTCAATCTACAATGCCCAAGTCTTAACCTACAGATTTTAACCCAATCTCTTCTGGATCCATAACAATGTCTGACTTTTTTTTAAACCTGAGATCGCAAAGAGTAGTAATGTCTCCCCTTGGTCCCATTGTCCCACAATATGCAATTCCCTTTCAATACTCTGTTTAATTTTTTCTTTTAGTTTCACTCTTCCCAATTATATATTTATATATGTCTTCTTTAGGCTTGATTTTTCTAAACAGTGTGCTACTTCATTTCCTTCAACTCCAGCATGCCCAGGGACCCAGCAGAACATACCACTGCTACCAGTCTCTGAAATTGTAAATATTACAGCTTGAATTTCACTTATGATATCAGGACAGGCATTTGCCTTTTAAGGCCATCAGGGCAGCTGCGGAGTCAGAGCAGATTAAGGCTTTTTTCACGTCCTCAGTCCACCACAGAGCCCAGAAAATTGCCAGTAGCTCTGGTGTAAAGACAGAACTTCCATTTGTAATTCTCTTGCTGATCCTGAGGTCCACTTTGAGCTATATACACCCCAAATCCTACTCTCCCACTCTCTGGTTCTCTGGCACCATCTGTAAAAATGTTCAGATATGATCCCTTCCTACTGTTTAGATAGTGTTCCAATTTTAAGGGAACCACACGTTCTTTTCTTGTAAAAAAGTTAAATCAATATCCAGTTTTTGCATTACCCAATAAGGAATAGGTAGTCAAATTGTGCTGAGTGCTGTGTTTTCTTGCACCATTCTCAGTTCTTTTTCCCACTGATTTATGCATTCAAAATTGTAGCCAAATATAATAATTTTAGTCTTTGTCACAGAAACTTTAAATCCCCATTTATCTGCCCAATCCTCCACAGTAACTAAAGCCTTTTGCATTTGTTTTAAAATATACTCTGTATTTCTAGCTCGTTTCTAAATGGCCCCATCATCTGCAAATAAAAACTTCCCAATCCCTCTTCCAATATTACTAAATATATTATTTATCATTATATTAGATCAGACTGGACGTATGACACTTCCTTGAGGGGTACCATTTTTTATTTTAACACAATTAAACATTCTACCTCTAATTCCTAGATCATAAATTTCATCAGTCCTTCCTTCCACAAGCAGTCATAAGCTGTCTCAATATCTAAAAATCACTTCTATATTATTAAATGCCTTCCTGATATCTTGATCTAAAACTGCTACTGACTCCATTGTTGATCTTCTCTTTCTAAATCCATTTTGAAATTCAGTAAAACATCATTTATTTTCTAAAAAGTAAACTAATCTCTTTGTTACCATTCTTTCCATGATTTTGCAAAGCACTGATGTTAATGCAAAAGGCCGATACGAGCTTGGGTCACTTGCATTTTTTCCTGGGTTCAAGATAGTAATTATAACTGCATGTTTCCTCTCTACTGGCAAACAAGCCTCTCCCCACGCACTAATCAAAGCAACAAATTCCTCAAGTACAAAATCGTCCAGATGTTTAAATAGTTCACATGGCAAGCCATCTCTGCCTTGGGTAGTGTCTGCACCAAAATTAATGGCATCCCTCAATTCTTTCATGGAGAAATAGAAACTAGTTGGATTTTCATCATCAAAATTCCAGTTCAGCTTCAACTTATGAACTGACAACATATTAGTCCTTTTCACACTGCTGTCAATTCCTAAATTACCAGAATTATGCACTGCTTCAAAAATTTCAACAAACATGTCTGCTTTGTCTCTGTTGATTATAGCTTCCACCCCACCTTTCTATAAAACCAGAATTGATTTCCTCTCATACAGACCTCACATTCTATGCATTGGAGTGGTGCCTAGCAAACGATGTGGGCTTTGTAGATCATTGGCAGACTTTCTGGGGAAAACCTGCTCTAATTCAGATAGCCGGCATTCATCCAACTTGGGATGGAGCAGCTCTCATTTCTAGAAATCTGGCCAAGTTTATTAGTGGACCAAATCCATGACAAGTGGAGACCAGGAGGCCTTCTATTTCAGCAGTTATCCACCCTAAACCCTACACACAACCCTACATTTCAGGAGTTGCCTCAACCCCCACCCTATTGTTACAATATAACATTCATGTGGAGACGTTGTAAATGATAGCCCTAGTACTGTGTTTATCTCTCCATTAGATTCCATTAGATTTGCTGCTCTCAAAGTGTTTTTACAGGCAGGGACGCAGAAGGAGGCAACCCAGGAAGACAGAGATGCTGGACCAGGGCCAAAATATGTGTGGTCCCAGTAGGGATCAATAATACAAGAATACAATAACTATATCATTTAGACTTGATTGCAGGATAATCCAGTTGACCACAACGTCAGAATATGCAGTAATGTGACTGAAATATGTGAAATCAACTTGTGCTGTTTTTGGATCCTTTTTAAGGCCAAGTCATCACAGAATGTGCCTGCTAATGGAGCTCCAGGGGTGGAGAAGCCTATCATGCTAATGAAAGCTAGGGACGATGGAGGGAAGCCAGGGACCCCTCCAGAAGCGGCAGCTCAGCCCCCTGGCCCAGCCTGTATACCATATCCAAAACAGGGGAAGCAGCGCTGTGGACCGTGACTTATTGTGGATTTCAGAAACATAACAGCTTTTGTTTTTACTGAAAATACAGAGTTACAGGATTACCCCACCTGGATGCACCCACTAAGGTCAAATTACATGTGTGGAGAAACACTTTTTTCAGAGTGATCAGACAGATATGTTGGTGGTACTTCTGTAATTGTCCAAAGTGTTTTAAGAATAAAAAACACTAGTCACAGAATATTTAAGTAAAAAGCTTGAGGAAGTCCATCAATAAAAGATGCTGACATGGATGAGACGTTCCCATAATGACAGAATATCCTCTAGTATTTAAGAGGATTTTGAAACAATAGGTTCCTGAGGCCATTTTAATGTATAAGGAGGTCGGTCAAGACAAAACTGAGAAGGACTGAACTTTTTCTTTCTAAATATAAAAGTTACAGTGCTGACTTACAGTGCAATACTAGATTAACCTGTACTACAGAGTGGTCATTGATAGACCAGTGACATCACCTGTAAAATTAATCATCTAAAAGAAAGGCGTTGATCAGGGCTAGAATAATCCACTAAAGAAGAATGTTATATTTTTTGTTGTACCATACCAAGTTTTTGTCAGTACCATACACTACACAAACACTTCAGCTGTTATTATAGGTTATTAGGAAAGGAAAATATGTTTAGGGTTTAATAAAATAAAATAATAAATGTCTGCTTAATATAAGTTAAGAGTGTAGGCCTACTTTCTCATTCAAAATGAAAATAACACATAAAACAAATCAATAGTACATTTCTATATTATCTACATCAAAATGTTGGATTTTAAAGCTGCACTTAAAAAGTGATGGTGTTTTTTCTGAACACTGGGGCGACATTGTAAACCCATCTGCTACTGTAGAGTATCAGCTTATCATACTTTTGTTTGTTTTCTAACAGTTCACACAACTTTTTAAAAAATCTCTTCATTTTGTGACACTGCACAATGTCCCCACACCAGAAAACAATATATAGTACGGTAAAACTTAAACAAATAACCCAGGCTTTTATTTGCTTAGAACTCATCCTGCTAATATTCGGGACGGGCATTTAATTCCTTTACCATTCCAGTACATGTGCATAAATAACACTTTGGTGCTCATTGTTGGGACTCTACCTCTCTAAGAATGTGTTGCATGACAATATTGAAAGAGGTTTAACATTTATATTGGTATATGCACAATCTGTAAAGCTTAGAACTTCTAAAAACCAGACCAGGCATCATAATTGAGATCTGTACCTCTTTGTCAAACGTGTTGCCACACCAGGCCAGTAAGAGGGACAGGTGTTTAATTCGGACTATAAATATATTATAAATACTATATGTAAAGAGAAAATTAACTACTACCTAAAATACTTAGACCTTTACACCCTGTCTATGCAGTTGTTAATGGAAGTAGTAGTACATTCATTTCTTTAAACTTATTTCCAAAACTAATCGTATTTGTTTGCACAGGGGTTTCGTATTCAGAGCCCAGACTCAAGAAATCAAGGAAAGAAGAGGAAACAAGAGCACAAACATTGATTTCTTCATCACACAGGAGAGAGTCATCTTCTTGGATACACAGGTATGAATGAAGTATTATGGATTTGCTGACAGTAGGCCTAGATGTCATCTTCTGTCAGAATAAAAGTCATGAACAGTGTAAATTGATAAAGAAGTTACGATGAGACTGTAACATAATAAAAAATAAATGTAAATTGTTTGTTTCTTTAGCCAGTGCTCAGCCCATCTATTCTTGACCACCTCATCAACAACGATCGAAAGTTGCCTCCTGAGTACAACCTCCCTCACACATATGTGGAGATGCAGGTCAGTGGCTGGCCCGCAGAAGGACTGCTCAGGCTGAGTGTTATCAACAACTCAAAGAATGACAGTTACAGGTGGGAAAGGGCGTCACTTTGTGTTCAACCGTGGTGGGGACGTGTTTAGGGCTCAGATTAGAGTTGTGACAAAACACTTAGCACATCCAGAATATTGAGGTCACGAGATCAAGACTAGAAGATATTTTAATAATATTTAAAAATATTCATTGATGAGTACACGATTGGGGGGTCTGGGGGTCCTTCCCCAGAAGATTTTGAGCATTAAACATTTAATTTCCTGCATTCTGGAGACATTTTCTGCACCAATTTATGGTAGAAATGTCTAATGTTTAGTGTTAATCACCATCTAACTCAGCTACATTTAGCCTTAGATGTTATATGAATCTGGTTTTATCACCTGGCCATTATCAATGCACGATTTTGTGAAAGTTGCAACAATAATGGAAAGCTGAGGCTTTTCAGTAGCAGTAATAACAATGAACACAAGCCTATGTACAGTTCTATCACCAAAACTCAGGGACTGAGGACACCAAAAGAGGTCCACATCCTCTCAGGCTCACTTATCTTCTAAAAACCATTGTCAAACGTAGGTTATGTATCAGCTTAAATGAATGTGCAAGCATCCAGGAACTGCTACTGTATATGACACACACACACACACGCATCCCGCATTCACTGATCCATTAACGTTAGTTAAGATCTAACGTTCTAGATTAAATGATAACATAGGCCTATAAACTATTTTCACTCACCAGGTAACGTTACGATAACATCAGCATCTGGCTTGTTTTCTGTGTTTCAGTAGGCTAACTTTAACGTTCCTGTCAGGGTGTCACCCGGAGCGGCAGCTGCTTCTGCAGGCTTACCAAAACACTAATAGAGTGTAGTTTGCGTTTGCTCGCGTTTCTCGTCTCCTTCAGTGATTCACATTAGTTAATTTCAAAAGTGCCACGCAGCTGTGTTGTTGTTTGGTAGCTGACGTCTTTGGCGAGTGGATAGTGCCACGGATATACAGTCACAGCTACGTGTGTGGAAGTGGATAGGCTACTCCGTCAGTGCAAAACGTCGTCAATAAACCCGTCGCCGTCAGGATCCCCCCCCTTCTGTGTAAAATAAACACAGAAATTTAAAAGGACAGTAATCTAATGGATATTTATTCGAAGATATTAATGAGCTTAAATTTGTAAGTTATGTGAGCTGAGAAGTTTGTACTATTAAAAAAACATAGGCTACTTTAGCTTTGTTGGTATGATGTCTATGTCCAAATTTGTAAAAGGTTCTTTTGTAAATCAAACTAAAAGGAAATGTGAAAATAACTAGAAATATGACCACTGTTCAATGAATTCCTTGAGGCAAAACACTTTTATGTAGTTTTAACATGCCTTCTATAAAGTAACCATCGAATCTTCTCTTTTTCATCTTTCCTATTTGCAGTTTGTATTTTTTGTGTTGTAAGCATAGACTATATTCCTGTATGTTGTATTGTTAATACTGTTAAATACTAATAAAGAGGAAAATTTTTTTGCTATTTGTTCTCTTCAGTGGAGTGATTCGATCTGTTTTGCTGTTTTGTTATGTCATCACATGATGGCACTGTTGCATTTTTTGTCAATTGCACAATTTAATAATGCATTTTAGGCTGAAAAAGTCCATAATATCTCGTGAGTTAATGTTTGAATATCATAAGATTGCAATAGGCATCTAGGGTGCACATTGTTAACTAATGCACAAGTGGTAATTTATTAAAAATACGACATATAACGTCACTTTAGGTGATGGGTGGGAGATTTCGTGCATTTAGACAATCACCATCGACAGAGGACCCCACTTTTTTGCAAACAATTTATACAGTTTATATCAAATGAAGAAAAAATGTTGCCACTAGTACTTCTTGCAGATTTTTATCAGTAAGGTTGTCCAAATTACTTTTTTCGGTGTTCTGTCGATTTATGCTACCGGGTTCTGCGCATGCGCGTGTTCCACAAGCGTTGTCTGTTACCCCACCCATAAATCTACACAACCTTGGTGCTGGTCATGCCGTCAAGACACTGGCTGATCGTCAAAAATAATAATTAGTCAGAATTATTAATCAGAATATGCTACGCCTGATAAATTAAATAAAGATGGCATAATATAGTTTATATTTCAACATGCTCCCCATCTTCAAAAAAGATGTCCTAATACTGTGAGAGTTACACCTTTGTGGGATTGGAAATGAATAAGTAATCATAGGAAGCATTTTTTCTTTATTGATTTAGGTAACATCAAGAATAATACTATAAATGACAATGGCATTGACAAGGTGTTTTACTTGAAATTTGCAAACAGAATTATGACAATTAATTTAGACACAGGGCTAGTTTTAGTCAGAAACCATTTCTGGTCACCCTCAATTCAAACAGTCAGAATGCTGCTGGTGGCTCCACAGCCTCTGCATATTATATATATATATTATTCAATACTGTTGTCATGGAGATGTCCCCCAATGAAATGCGTGACCTGCACGCAGGAGGTAGTGACGTAATGGCGTAAGGAAAGCCCTGGAAGGGTGAGCGATTTGGACCGCTTTACAACAGTGTGGTGTGAACAGAGTGACGTATTAAATTGATTCGGAACAAAGTATTCTGTTTCGGATCTGTTCCGGGACAAAACATATCGATCCAGGTGTGAAAGCACCCTTAGTCTATGCTTACAACACATAAAATACAAACAAATAGGAAAGATGAAAAAGAGAAGATTCAATGGTTACTTTATAGAAGGGAGGTTAAAACTACATAAAAGTGTTTTGCCTCAAGGAGTTCATTGAACAGTGGTCATATTTCTAGTTATTTTCACATTTCCTTTTAGTTTGATTTACAAAAGAACCTTTTACATATGTTACATATGTTACCATAATTATGCAGATGACACACAGATCTACATAACCATTTCACCAGGAGACTATGATCCCATACAGGCGCTGAGTAACTGTATTAAGCAGGTCAACGACTGGATGTACCAGAATTTTCTCCAATTAAACAAGGATAAGACTGAAGTTATTGTTTTTGGAGCCAGGGAGGAAAGATTGAAAGTCAGTGCTCAACTTCAATCTGTAATGTTAAGAACCACAGATCAAGCCAGAAATCTTGGTGTAGTCATGGACTCAGAACTGAATTTGAGGAGCCATATTAAGACAATTACAAAGTCAGCCTACTATCACCTGAAGAATATATCAAGGATAAGAGGCCTTATGTCTCAGCAGGACCTGGAAAAGCTTATCCATGCATTTATCTTCAGTCGACTTGACTACTGTAACAGTGTCCTTACAGGGCTCCCTAAGAAATCCATCAGACAGCTGCAGCTGATTCAGAACGCAGCTGCTCGAGTCCTCACTAAGACCAAAAAGGTGGATCACATCACTCCAGTTCTGAGGTCTTTACATTGGCTTCCTGTATGTCAAAGAATTGATTTCAAAATACTGCTGTTAGTTTACAAAGCACTAAATGGTTTAGGGCCAAAATATATTTCTGATCTTCTGCTTCGTTATGAACCAACCAGACCTCTCAGGTCGTCTGGGGCAGGTCTGCTTTCTGTCCCCAGAGTCAAAACTAAACAAGGAGAAGCAGCGTTCAGTTATTATGCTCCGTATATTTGGAACAAACTCCCAGAAACCTGCAGGTCTGCTGAAACTGTCAGTTCTTTTAAATCAAGACTGAAGACCTTTCTTTTACCACTGCTTTTAATTAAATATTTAAGATTTTGCTTTTATTGATAACTTACACTGCACTGTAACTTTTACTTTCCTGTTTGCTTTTTCTTTGTTTTAGCTTTTACCATTGCTTTTAATTAAATATTTACATGGTGAGAAATGAGTAGGTAGCTGGGTTAGGACGTTTTGGGAATGAGATTGAACAGAGTGAAGGAAGTGGATCTTAAATCTCGCGCCCGAGTGATTTGGCTGGATCAAAGGGGCCTGCTGACAGACATGTCCTGGTTTCTCTGTAGTGTCCGAGGGTTTTTGGAGTTTCAGTGGACCCAAAGATTGCTGTGGACCCGAGTACAGACTAGCTAGAGAGAGTAGATTAAGAGTACTTCTCTGTTTGTTCTCTTTTCAGAATGATGGTGACTCAGTTATTTGCTCAACCCCTCAGCTTGTTTTTATTTTCCATTTAACTCTTTTAACCCTGATTGTAACACTGGAACTTTTACTATATTTTATGTTGTTTTCAAACGTTTTTATTGTTCTTCCCTGCTGCTTTTATGTTTTGTGTAAAGCACTTTGAATTGCCTTGTCGTTGAAATGTGCTATACAAATAAACTTGCCTTGCCTTGCCTTTTACAAATTTGGACATAGACATCATACCAACAAAGCTAGCCTAGTGTTTACATAACTTACAAATTTAAGCTCATTAATATCTTCCGAATAAATATCCATTAGATTACCGTCCTTTTAAATTTCTGTTTAAAATGTAATTTTACAGCAACACTTTTAATGACTAAAAGGCTGGAGCATGTAGGGCTGTACTCCTGTATAATCTCTGGTTCCACACTCCAGTCCAGTTGGTGGCGCTAATGCACCTCTCAGCTAGTTTGCCAACCGCCAATAAAAAAGAAGAAGAAGTTGAAGTTTGAGAGGGGGGGGGGATCAAGCCTGACGGCGACGGGCTTATTGACAATGTTGTGCACGCGCGCGCTCGGCAGCAAAACGGGAACACACATCTGGCTTTTGAACAAACATTTATATCATTATAAATAGAATGTGGGCAGAGACAATGTATTTACTAGTGGTGGGCCCGTTATCGGCGTTAACGGTCTGCGTTAACGTGAGACTCTTATCGGGCGATAAAAAAAATACCGCCGTTAATCTATTCTCACAGTTGGGTTGGGAGCTGGGTCTATACTACGCAAGCTATGATGACTTTAACCTTGATATTTTAGCGCAGATGTATACCTAGCGGAATTGCACTGTAGGGGGCAAGAATGAGTGTTCGAACCAACTGTGAAATTACTACATCAAACGTGACGTGCTAACATGGATACAGCTGTTGCTGCGTTCCATTTACGTCGGAGGTCGGAGCTGGGAATGACATCACACCCGAGTTGACGGCGTCCCAGTTACAACCTCGCTGTCAGCTGTTTGTTTACAACTAGCCAGGTTAGTTATTGATACGCCGATTGATTAAAAAACGCATTGCGCGGTATTTATGGCGCGTTCGAGACTGGTCCTAACTTCCCAGTTGAAACTTCCGACTTCCGACATCAAAGCGTTCCAGGTGCATGGTGGTGCATGACGCCGAAAGTGAACGAAAATCATGGGTGACCGTGACAAAGTGAACACACAGTTGCACCCTCAGCAGTGCTTTAGGTGTTAATTAAAAGGATGGCAGTTTAACTGCAACAACTAAAATAAATAGCCCATACGTTACTAGTTATGTGTACCCCAAGTTGGTACCCTGAAGTAAGTCAATGTTGTCCGTTACACTTCCAAATGTTTTGGCATTTTTAACAATAACTTTTATGCAGAAAAGATGACTTTATGAGATTCTTTACTGTAGCCAGCTACCGTATGTGTAAAACATATTTCTACATCAATATACATGCAGAACAAGTTTTACTGCATGATCGTATGTGTCATTTTAATTCAAATACATGCAAATATACGTTTTGTTGCCTTTAGTTTATGGTTTACCATTTACAAAGTGTGCTTCCATGGGCGCGCTGACATTGTTTTGTGACGTCATTCAGCTGCTACTCATGAAGTCGGGGTACAAATTTTTTCTCCGAGTTCACAAGTAGGAAATCCGACTTCAAGTGGCGTTCCGGGGTACTTTTCCTAGTTGGAGGTCGGAAATGTCCCAGTTCCGAGTTGCCAGGAACGAAGCATTACTCACACTAACTGTAGCAACACATCCACAGACAGCTTGGACAGCACTTTGTGTATGAACATTTCTGAAGCCGCCACTTTTAAGAAGCTTCCCAATGGAAAATTCGACAAGACTAAGGTTGTTTGCACCTTGTGCAATGCGGAATTAGTTTACTGTAGGAGTTCTTCCATTCTCAAGTACCACCTAAATGCAAAGCACATCACACGCTACACACAAGTAGGCATACATCTTATTGAACATGATTTATTTTCATCACCAATTATCATAGTAGAGCAGCTTTCTCAAGCAGTTTGTGATGCATTTTGGAAACAGGAGATGAGCCCCTGGTCTAATGCGCCACCTGGCTTGAAACCTGGCTTGAAACCCGTTCGCACACATATTCTGCATGCCTTCGGCAGAATTCAAATGAGCCATTTTAATCTAGATTAATCTAGATTAATTTCAAGATTACAGTGAGATTAATCTAGATTTAAAAAAAAGTAATCTATGCCCACCACTAATTAATTCCCATTTTAAAACAGGACAGTTGAGTTTATGTAATGAGTATTATGCAAAGATAACTTCCTCTATAACCTGCTTTTGTCAGATTATCCTCCTCGTCATTCTCCTGCACAGGAAGGAGGAACATGTTGACTTCAGTTGCCAGGTAATCTTGCCCCAAACCAGGGAAGATATTACAGTCAAGCATGGACAATGTGCCTAAAAACAAAACAACCTATTAAGCAATTAATCAACTATATTGTTAATAAAATCTGCAAACCAAATATCCCATGTTATTTTCCAAAACCACAAGTATTGTTTTTTCATATCTTCACTTAGATTTAAAATATATCGATGTATGAAAAGAATATTCTTGTAGTTTTTTGCCTTTGTATTTGAGATGAGAGTGGACCATTAATTTGTCCACCACCATGTGCATGTTCTTCAGATTCTGTGGTCAGAAATCATCCCGTCTTGCCTTATTCTGGAGGAATACTGAAGGAGGGAGGAAGTTAAACGAGAACCTCTTATATCATTAAGCTGGGATGGTAGTGGGGTGGGATGGCATTAAAAGTCACCTATATGAGGATAGTACTCTGCTCCATCGTCACTGCCTGAAGAACCAGTGCTGTCATGGCTTGCAGATGGAGTGGAAGGTTTCACCATCTCAGCAGTCTGAAGAAACCTGTCCACAAACACTACGTTAAACATTCATAACGTTAGCTGCAAAGGTTGGGCAATTGTCAATGATTTGTCAATGCAGAAGAGGTATGATCACTGAGGGTGCAACAAGATGTCATCATATATAAAAATATATAAAGATAAGAAAAAACTAAAAATAATGTAGACTTGCATAGCGCTGCACCTCACAATTATTTTTAAAATCAACTAATGCAGCAGTATTTTTTCAGTTGGTTCATTAATTTAACAAGTAATGTATTGATTATTCTAAAAGATCTTTTTTAGTACTCCATTAATAAAAATTAAATATCAAAAACCTGTCTCATTAATTATTCAGTATGTTATTCAATCCTCCTGAAAAATCAGACACAAAGGCCATGCAATGGCCAATGCTCAAATTAATCTGTGTCACCGCTGTGATACAGATATGATAATAATGAGAGTTTTAAATTTATTGCTGCTCATGTGAGTCAGATAATGATATGTAGCTGAATGAGTGTCAGCACACGTAAGACGGATACATAGGCAGTCTGTTTCAACAGGTCTGGATTTGCCCACATTTGTTCACTAAAATACCAACTGACAGAGTAACATTACTGAACCCATGAAAAAGCAGAAGACCAATATCCTCAAGATACCAGATGAAATGCTCAACATTCCTGCAGCAGGAGGGGATATTTATCCCAAGTAGAGGGAGAGAGCAACCCTCTTCTTTCGTCCTGTAAACATGGGCCGTAATTAAGTTGGCTACACACAGACCAACACAGACCAATCGTAGACAAACAAGTACCCACCTGTACAGGTTTAAGTCAGTGAACCAGTCTTGAACCACAATGACCACATGGCACACTGTAAACAGGAGGCGGCGATCTGAAGAGACTTAGATTATACAGAGTACAGGTAGTTAGAAGTTAATGTTTTTGTACAGAGGAATTAAGATGAAGAAAACAGTGGTTCTCGAACTGTGTTGCAGACCCATCTCCCCTCTATTTTGCTGAACTTACTCATTTACATCATCTAATTCACCTGTGTTGTTAATGATTAATTAGAAATGAACCCCAATTTTAGCAAGATCGAGCTCGGGGGGCTTGAGCTTGTTTTAGGCTTTTAAAGTGGAGCATGACAGAAAAAGTTTAAGAACCACTGAACAATGAATCAGAGGACATAGAGCAGTGGTTGGCAACAGGCGGCCCATGGGCCAAAGCTGGCACAATTAGGCATATAGTAATTCGGCCATATATGTGGCCAAATTACTTTCATAGCGGTAAAAAAAACAACATTAGTGGCTGGTGCTAAAACAGATTAAAGTCATGACAGCAATAGTTACTCACATAATCACTTCCTCATAAGGAATGGAATACAGCCTAAATAATAAATTGACTATGTTCTGGCCAGTGGTGTATTCTATGTGATACGCAGGTATACGCCGTATACCCACTGGGAATAGTAAAAGATTTCCGTACACCCACTTAAAATAGCGAAATGATGGGCTACGTAACAACATCGTTTTGTAGCAGAACTTTCACGCGTTCATTCATAAGTTCACGCCGTTTGTGTTGCAAAGCTCAGAACTGACGTTTTTTGGCACTAATGGCTTGCCATAAACGATGCACGCGAACCCGCGAATCGCCGTTATCAGCTGCAGAATAGCGACAGACCGTTTCGTTCGGTCCAGCAGGGACAATTAAGCCTTTATAACTTCTCCATTGTGATTTGTGTGCGTGAGTGAATCAGGTGAGAATCTGCTTATGTTTCTTCAGCTGTAGAACAAGTTCATTTCCTGTTAACATGCATGCCCGTGTATATTTCTCTGTTTCTTATTGTAAACTTTGCCGTGTCTTTCCATGTGCTAGCTTGAATCAGTGAATGCCATTATGGATTATGTAATAATATAGGTTATTTGAACACCAAGTGCTGCATTTATGTTAGGGATTTCACCAGATTTGTTGTCATAGTCATGGTTTATAACAGAAAAGCCTTATTTGGAAGAATTTGATTTATAAGATATTTTTCTTTGTTAATTTCCAGAACCACACACCTATTCACTGTTGTAACCTGTCGACGGAATAAATAAAGCATCCTCTCAAATCGATTCTCTGGCCGGAATCATTTCATCCATAGTTGTCAGACCCAAACCAACTGTTTTCCGAGGTCCCCTTCCTCACAATGTTATTTAAATTCTACAAACCAAAAGCTGAATAGGCTACTTTACAGGATATAAACAATGTAAAAAAAAACAAACTGTAAAATACAGACGTTTAAAGGCATCATTTCCACTTAATCTATTATTTTCATACAATTTCTGAACTGTGTATTTATAGGTTCCACTACGCAGCTCGTATCTGGGATGGGGTAAAAAAAATCCTCGGCTCTCTCCGAATACAGCCGCCCGCTCTGCTTTAACACCTCTGAATTGTTTTATTTATTAACTGTGAAAGCTCTTATGTCCGATAATCTGGTTACATAAAGAGAAATGTGTCTGTGAAAGTGGAGACCGTGGTTTGCACCCTACAGGAGGTATGATGGAAACCGGAGGCCTGGTGAAGATGCATATATAATGCAGGGTGACACCTGCTGTCTACAGACTTTGGTGGGAATCCAGTCTCACCGCTCCATGTCAGATAGTTGTGCATTCTCACTCTTAGGGAAATGTATTCTATTGAATGTCACAGCCTGGACCCTGTACCAGAGTGTTGAGAAAGAGAGAAAAAAACATTTGTCTGTACATGTTGGAGCAAGTTGTGAGCATTTTTTACTGTGGAGGTCATGATTAACCATGTGATTGCAACTGCAGTTTTTCTTTATAACATATCCTGTATGTTTTTCTATTTTCTATAAAACATCAGTAAAAGAATAATCACTTATAACTCAGAAATAAAAGGAAGCTTGTGAAAAACTTTTTATGTGTGGTTCTTAAACTGCATGGTGCTTTTCGTTGCACAGGTTTGTTGCACTCTTCTCTTTTAGTACAGGGCAAGGATGGTGTCTCCACTGGCATACGGTATTAAAAAAGAGAAGAGGTAGTGGGAAATAGCATTTCCCCTAAAAGAACATACAAATCTGTTTTTAATGTCACCATCCAGACTCGATCTAGAATTCCTTTTTTGTGTCTGCTTTGTCTGGGAGCTGAATTTAACACTGAAACAACTCCCAGAACTGAATCTTACCCAGTCCTGGGGAGTGTACCTCTTCTGAAGAGCATGTTTCTATTGTTGAACTCATTTATTTTAAGGCTTCTGTGCAGCTTTTATTAGGTTAACTGGGTGATTATATATAAAAACATACAATTGATTCCATAATATTAAATGCACTTTTCTGCAGTATGTGAATGTACTTCATGTAAAGAGTGTGGAAAAAAATGAAAATGTAGATCAGTTTCAGTTAATCTGCAATCTTTTGTCACAACAGAAAGAGAAATGGGGGAGTGGTCTGAGGATAGAGGCAACACCTTCTCAGGAGAGCTTCTTATAGCTGTAACAGATCAAACTAACTCAGTTGTATCCCGCCATCACACAATGAATCTTCTTACACTGATCTTTGGGTTTGTGCTTCTCCATAAAGGCAAGTTTTTGATTTCTTTTTTTTTTACAATTAACTATTTAAGAAAAGATGGATTTTCATTTTCAATTGAATTACTTAAGAGTTCATTTGTTAAACTTATTTTATCCACCGCTTGGGAAATAAAGACCTGATGTTTTTGACTGATCTAAGTTTTGTGTTTCATCAGCCTACACCCTGAAATGTTATCAGTGTAGCCCGGGAAGCTCAGGGACCTGCACAGACACAACTAAAGAATGTGCTTCAAGTGGTCAGCAGTGTAGAGCGCTGAGAGTCCTTTCATATGCAGGTGAGGTTTTGTAGTGCATTGTTTTTATTGTAAAACTGCTTTGCAAGGCTCAGTTTAAAAAGCTTATTCTTTTACTGCAGGGGGTTCAAAAGTTGATGATGTCCACATGAAATCGTGTGCTTCGGCTGAAGAGTGTTTTGAGGGCTCAGTAAATTTTGGAATCAACAGAACTGTCTTTGCCAGCAAGTGCTGCACCTCAGACCTCTGCAACACCCAGCCTGCCTCTGGTAATTTACCTTTATGTTTACATCTTCTATTGGTATTGAGATTTTGATGTGTCTTTGCACTGAGAGCTGTTTTTGTTGCTGTTACTGGCATTTAGTTGCATGCGCAAAAACTGTTTAACATTTGAAAACCACAGGTAGCACATGAAAACCCCCAACTGCCTCAGTGATGCTGCACAATAGCAATTTGTGTGTGTGAGTGTTGAAGAGAGGAAGAGAGAATCTCCAATTGTGTTCTTAATCATGTTCCTGTATTTTGGCATAACGCTTTTCATTTTGTATGTATGTTCATTTACAAGCTGTTAAACTTCAACTTGTTCATCAGCAGGGAAACAGAAAAAGATAATTGCAGTCTGACCCCGCTATCCCCCTCTACCTCCCCAAACAATATGAACAATATATGTTCTATGTTACAGAACCCAGTAAATCCAATCCCAATGGTAAAAAGTGCTTCAGCTGTGAAAGTAAAAAGTGCACTGCAACTCTAAACTGCGAGGGGAATGAGGACCACTGCTTCTCAGTCGCAGGTAAAAGACCTATGGCATTAAACATCTTTCCTCAGCTCTGAGGGATGTTTAGTGATTGTACTTGATGTATTAGGACACATACTAACATTATTTTCATTCTCTCAGTGAACACAGGAGGTGTACAGACTACCAGGAAGGGCTGTGCTGCCAAGCAGATCTGCTCAAATACGGCAAATTCACAGATTTCAGGAGCCATTGGAGGAGAAATTAACTGCTGTCAGGGTGACTACTGCAACAGCGCCAGCAGCACAAGTGCTGGCCTTCTGCTCCTGGTGGCACCGTTGTTCTCTTTGGTCATGTTCTCCTAACTGGTGGAGATGGCAGTATCACTGATCAGTTTTTACTCTCATCCTCATGGCGTCTTAGTGCTCCCACTCCTTTCTTTATCCCTTTCAAGCAATGAATGAAAAAGTAGAAGAAGTTTAGCATTTTCCTTTTTCCTTTGTCTCCTGCCTCATACAGTTTTAACATGCTTATTTTCTTTTTTGCTTGTTGCCTATAAAGATTGTAGTGAATGTCTGGCATAGAACTGTTGTAAAACAACAGCTTGTTTTTTTGGTAAGTAACACAAGGAAAATTAAAAAAACTGTTTTTCTGTTTTCAATTGTTTTAAAAATTTTCAGAAATATTTTGATGTTACTGATGAAAAGCAAAATAAATTAATTTCTATGTATTTCTGTGATCTTGTCATAAAGTTTCAGTCTAATTTAAACTTTAAAAATACAAAATGTGCTCCTGAGATTTGTATCAGATAATCATTTAATATACTCATTTAAAGTAGGTTCATGGAATTGTTTACAACAAGATGTGCTCAAGATTCATGATGATTAAACTGCTCTTCTGTTCATGACCAGCCACGAAACTCTGTTAGCTTAAATGTTTACTTCAATGTCAGTTATTATGGGCTACATCCCAGACAATTTGACAAAAGGTCACAAAGGTCCCGGTCTGATTCAGGCCCACAGTATGTAGGATTTTGGGTTGAAAGCATCCCGGAAGTTGTGTGAAATGTTTTATAGGTTGTAATGTGATTAAGCACTTCAGATATATGTCGGAAAACATTTCAATACAATTCAGTGAACAGATACAGTGATTCAGTCTTGGCAGCAGATGCTTATGTTTCTATAAGGCACAATATGAGCCACAGAGAATGTGATTTTTTTTATTATTTCATCGGGAAAAATTAAACTTTTTTACTTGCAAGTGTGTTCTTGCAAGCTAACAATCTATAGCTGCCTTACCAGTTGCTTTTGAAGCACACACTTGGAGGCTGCAGACATGCACAAATTAGCGCATGAGAAGGTGACTTTCAGATTTTTTAACCCGCTTGAGTTATTGTTCTGCAAAGTAGCGTGCATTCAAAGACAACAAACATCAAGCAGAACTATGTGAGTGAATAAATGATTGTAACTGATCCATTTCCCACTGTTGAAATGTCTATGCTTAATAGAGAAACTGATAATTGAAGGGGTGGCAGAAATTTGCCAGACAAAAAGAACCACCAGGCAAGTGGTGTAATGTTTAATTATAATGTTGGGATTTAGCGCAATGATTTGTTTATTTATTTTAATCCAGGATCAAGTTAAGGCCTTAATGGATTTGAAGTGTTGTCAGGCATGAATAACACAGATAGCCCACTCAGCAATGCCCTACTATGAACTATTAATGAGTAATTAAGCAGATTAACTAAGATAAATAGCCTACTAGGGCTGACCCCCAAAAAGTTCTATTTCGTATAGGCTTTGCCTCTAAGGCTATCGCTATTGGGTTTAATTACCACTTTGCTCGCCTGCAAGGCACTAAGAATTTTAATCTACGCCCACCCACAGCGTGGGCCTCTCCTACATCCGCACCTTGTATATGTACAACGGTGAGACCCAGCCTTTGGCTTCCTATTTTCTTCAGTACTGATTTAAAGTCTAAAGAGTTAGAAGAAAGAAGAAAGAATCTACCTGCAGAAGCGATGTCTTCCTAGGGCGGGGCAGGAGGGAGACTCCATGTGTCCACGCTGCACCACATTAGCTGCGGCTAATGACATCCAGTAACCGGTTTGAAGGGAGCTTGAAGCTCAAAGCAACAAGCAGTACACTCTCTATTCACGATCAGAGGTCGCTTCACCCCTCCCCCACAGAGCTGTATTAGCCCACGGCAGTGGACATTTCGCTTCGTGTGGACAGAACATATACACACCGATACAGACCCCCTTCACCAGGATTGTGGAGACCGTGCTCTTCTCCCCGGAGCTCCTGGAGAAACAGGCCATCTCCAGGGTTCCTCCTGGGCAGGAGAATCATAGGTTTTACCCCGTCCATCCTGGACCTGTCACTGTTCAACAGGGTGAATATGGTGAGACCTTTTCGCATGTTAACAGTGAAACCGGTAATGAAATTTTTTGCGCCAGGGAGACTGGCTGTCCTCCATCGAACTTTTTTGGTTGGTTGCCCCGGAACGCATGAGCACGTCCTGGTTTCCCTGTCTCCAGCGGTTGCTGGCGGGGCAGCCATGGAAACTCCCCTGGAGGAGGGATGCTCTCTCTAAGGCGGGAGGCTCGATCAGGAGTTACCCGCCCCTCGGCCAGCATCTCTGGGTCTGGCCGGAGAGGCAACGCCTGGACTTATGTCTCTCCTGTGAGGTGGTTTGCACCATCCAAGAGTTGAGAGCCACCTCCACTCAGTCCTCTTACTCCTCAAAGTGGTCGGCTTTCCAACGCTAGTGTCTGGACCAGGGGACAGACCCGGCCACCTGTCCGCTGCCAGCGGTGCTCTTGTTCCTCCAGTTGCTCATGGACACGAGGCTGCTGTTCAGTATGATTAAAACCTACACTGCCGCAATTTCATCCTGTCACAAGGGCTTTGGGGATAGGACTGTGTTCTCCCCCCTGTTTCCCACCCATGGTGAAGCATTTCCTTAGGGGGGTACGGAGGCGCAGGCCGGTGACGCTGCCTCATGTCTGTCTCTAGAGTCTCTCTCTGACTCACTCAGTACTGAGTGTTTTTGCTGAGTGATCCTCCATGTGAGTGTGCAGTGCACCCTCTCCCACGGGGCGGTGTCTTAAGCATAATTTATACGTCTGCGTCGAATCGACGGCGTAGGTGACAGTGTAGGTGACAGCGTAGGCTGCGGGGCTACACATTTCGCCTGAAATGCACCTCCTTAAAAATGTAACTACACGTCACGTCGATGTGCACCGTAAGCACTGTGATTGGTCAGCTGGGTAACCTCACAATGCCTCTGAGCCGACTAGAAGTACCCTGCGCGTGGAAGTAATTTTTACTAGCGGCCAAAACAGTGGCTGTAACACAGTGAATCAATTTATTTGACCGTCACAACCCGAGCGAAATGACTAGTTTCGCTATCAGAATGTGATCCATTCGGTCGGTAACATTTGAAAAGGCTACACCAGCCGCACATATACAATTTTACCCCCATTTACGTTAGTGGAGGGCTAAACTGGAAGTTAGCCTGCTCGGCCAGAAAAAGTCAACACAGTGGACGCTGTAGGGCTACTGCCGACTAGTGTTTGGAGGTGTAATCGCAGAATGAGCTGCCTGACAACGCTACCACAAAACATGTGAGTCGAAAGCTCGCAACTCTGTGGGCATAAAGTGGGTGTTGTAAACTCAGCTCTGACAAAATAGTCTGCAATTAGGGCTGGTCCGAATACCATTTTTTGAGCTTCGAAGATTCGGTAGTAATGAATATCGAATATTTGAAGCTTCGAAAAAATCAATTTGTATAATTTATATTTAAATTTTCGAAGCTGCACAATCTCTTTAGGCTGCCTGTCCGTTTGTGTTAAAAAGGCCATCTGTTGCTGGGAGGCTGTAGGGCATGAATATACAGTCACTGGCCAGTAGGGGGCTCACACGCTCTATTCTGCCCAGCAACACGAAAATTGAGAGGCCAGTTTGTCTGCAGCTCGGAGAATACGGAGAAACTTCACACCGCTGTTCGGTGTTAGTCTTGGTTCGGTTGTGATTGGTGCGTTCATAAAACCGTAAGTTTCTGTTTTGTTGCTGTATTTACTTTGCCTGTTTCTTGGGCATTTTTTAAGTCATGTATAATCTGTAGCAGACAAGCGAATGAGAAGTGTTATTTGCCATCATTGCAGTAGAAAGTACATACATACGATAGGATTACACAGTGTTTCTTTTGTCTTTTGTCTTTAGATGTTATGCTTTAAAGATAATTATTATTATTTACATATTATTTTTATTCTGTTTATGGTTTCAGAAACCACAAATCTCCTCAATGCCAATAGATAAGACTGTATGCACCTTAAGGAGAAAATAAAGGAAACGCTTCATTGCAACAAAGCCTGGTTATTGGAGCCGCTCTCTGTAAAGGCAAACCCAGAGTCCTGACCCGACTCTCCACAACGATTTGAATTATCCACCACAACAACACATGCACTATTTTTCAGTTTGCATTTTGATTATTTCCAGAAACCGTTCATCCAAACGGTTTGGGGCAGGTGACGTGACGTCGCAGTAAAATCTCAAAGTCTCCTATATTTCGCAATAGATTGATTTAGATTGATAATAAGGGTAAAAAAACGCGTAAAAGGGATAATCCATTTTGTTTCTATTATTCTATTTTCCACAATGCAGCTTAACCCAAAATACAAGCTCAGGCATGCACTTCTGTCTGTCGATACAAACTCCGCTGTTCTGCGCTCTTTTGAAGACTCCCGTTGCAGGAACACTTTCAGTTGTCCAAGAAGTAATATATATTTATTAAGTAACTATAACGAGGTTATATGTTAAGTATTATTTCACCAGATTTTATAGCATAAAACATATTATATGCAGGGTGTGCAAAAAAAAACAAAGGGAAAAAAAAAAACGAATGTCGAATGTCACATTTTCAAATCAAATACCAACCCACCGAACGAATATTCGAATATTCTAGTCCAGCCCTATCTGCAATACCAGAGAAAATGAAATCTAATAAAGTCTTTTTTCACACATTTGCACAGCAGTTTTCAGCTCACCATTTACAAGGTTGCAAACCTGCAAAACAAAAGAATTTTTTTTGCAGTTCTAAAGGAAATTTTTTAACATTTTGCAAGCCTGCAAATCTTAGTTTTTGATATTTCAAAACTTTTTTGCTAAGGTTTTGAGTTAGTTTCAACCTTTCAGAACTTTATTTTCAGTTTTGATTCATGGCAAGATATTCTTTCCATAAAAATGAAGCTCACCAGTCAAAACAATTTAGTCTTGCTGAAAAACTAAACTTTGCCCTCAGACATAACACACAAGCCCTCAAAAACACACACACACTACAACACAGTCTTATACACTGGCGAGATAGCCTAAATTCATAACAACCCTACAAAGACTGGTTATTAATATTGCTTGTGGTTCTTCCTCAAAAACCTTTTCACATGATGACACAAAAGAAATAACAAATGTATACATTTGCACAGATGTTTAATTCCTAAGTGCCTGTGTCCACAAATGTTTTTTTTACCAGCTAAAAACAGCAGACCTGAAAACGACTTGCTGGGAGCGCTGGGGTGCAATTTGGAGGCTCAATGTTTTTTTCGAGACGCTTTGGTTGCTATGTGTTGCCAGTAGGCTGGCTAATTTTATTGTGCAGCCCAGGAAATGTCACCGCAAAGCAGGAAAGGCGTAGGCCTAAACATGAAAGGACAGACTCTTCCCCCTGGGTTCATAAGACTTGTGAGTGAGGAAACACTTCGGCGAGTATAGGCCCATCGTTTCTTTTCAAGATCGGATGTACTCGGTGTGGTGTTTGTCCTGGGTCTGGGTATTTGTGGATAATACCAAGGCCGTCCCGCCCCTCCTGCACTGCGCCATACAGTAAAACACACCAAGCAACAAATTATTCTGCGTCAGCGTCCTGTCTTTGGTCTTGGACAGACCAGAGAATATCATTCTCCACCTCCACTAAAACCTGGCTTTTAATGTTCTGTCCAATTTTCAAAAAGCACCCATTTCCCTAACCTCTACACACAAATCCCTTCATTTCTCATTGCCTACACCGTGGAGTTACTGAGAAAGCACATTAAATATTGTTCACTCAGTCAGCATAGGTTGAGCTCAATTAGCACACAAAAAGCCTACCCATGTGGAAACACAAACACTCAAAATTGATAACACGCCAATCCTTTAATAAATAGATAAAAGGGCCGAAGTAAGTTCATTCAGTTTTGGAGAAATCTGAAGGAAGAGATGTAGGACACCAGCGAGGAGGAAGAGGAAGAAGAGGAGGAAGAGGAATGCAGTATCGGGAGGAGGAAGAGGTGAAGGAAGACGAACAGTAGGAGATGGAGGATGAGATGGGATGGGAGAAAGAGGAATAGGAGGGAGTGAGAATGTGTTGGAAGAGAAGGTGAAGAAAAGGAGTGGAACAGGAGGAAGGAGGAGGAGGTAGAGTGTTTGAGCAATTGAGAAACACTGTGATCGAGTGACATTTTGTGGGAAACAACTATTTACAGTGTACCGCCATCTAGTGGACAACTGTTTTATAACAGGCAGTTTGAAACCTCTACAATTGGTTCAGAATGCAGCAGCATGGCTGTTTTTTGATCAGCCCAAAAGTGACTCATGTCATTCCATTACTGTGTGACCTGTGTGGCTCTGCTATCCCTTCACACAAAGCAATCCCAGTCCCGGCTGTTTTCATCTGTGACACCACAATGGTGGGACACACATCATCAGATCAGGGGCGTCCTTCTCTAGCTTCAAGCTCTTGAAAACTCATCTCGTCTGAGAACACTTCCTTTTGTAACACCTCTATCTCTTAACCTCTAACATGCACTTCTTGTGCTCATCTTCTTCTATCCCCTTGCAATTATCTTGTATTGATTGTACTTTTTTGTTCATTCTTAGCCTACCTCTTTCCCACTGTGTTTACCCCATTGATGCAATATGTGCTTAGCTCTTACTAGTATTTATTGCTGCTCTTCCTAGTATGTATTGGCAGCTGTAGACTTCATGCTGTATTTGATGCTTTGTTGATGCTTGTATGTTGTTCCTCAAATTTAAGTCTTTTTGGATAAAAGCATCTGCCAAATGAGTAAATATAAATGTAAAGGTAGACTGAAAGAAGCATACATATATACCCAACTTATAACTTTACATAGTAAGTGTTTCACAGAAACATTTACAACACTGACCTACCTCAAACAAACATGTTTTATATTTATATACATTTATATTTTCATGGTAGAATGGAAGGCAGATCAGAGCTTTGCAAATACCCCCTCTTACTAAATTTAAAAAAAAAAAGATCATTTAAATTGTACAATCACTTAAAAACAATTAACCCCCAGACATACAACCACAAAGCCCTAACATGCCAGGAGATGAAACCACAGAAGAGTCCCCTCATCCAGTTGGTCCTGAGGTTCCCTGCAGGAAGAATGTTATCTGGCCCTAAAAAGAGATTTCACTCTAGCAAATAACTTGGACTTCATACAGACTCAGACGGTGAACACTGCCTGGCCATAGAAAAGAGTCGCCACAGACACACCTGGCTACCAGAAGAGGAGAGACTGAGGACAGATAGAGACAGAGACCTATAGGGACTACTTTTTCACCCCATGTCATAAATACAAAACTTTACAAGAAAAACATTTCCCAAATATATCCTGAAATCCAATTTAAAGACACACAGAAACTTCCTTATTACTAGGAGAAATGAATGCCCAAATGTGAAATGATAGCAGCAAAATGTATTATGTATTATTAATTATATTATATATAATAGATATAACTAAAATGTCATGCAAACAAAGCCAACTGAATTGAATTGAACTGACTCCTGCATGATGTTAGATTATTGTCTAGAGTTTATAGTGATTCAGTGTTCGATCCTGTAAGTGTTACTAAATCCTTGTGTTTTTCTGCCTTGTCTCTGGTGCCGCTTGACAATTGTCACAATTGCTCACATGCAACCTCTCGCTTACAAACCCAAAATATTTTTTTGGATCAGCCTCACTTGTCTTCAGTTAAGTGATTGACCTTTTAGTTGCTGAGTAGTGTGTTCTGTGTCTGTTGAGTGTGCCCCATGAAAAAACGTAATAATTTGATGTGACTACCCTTTGCCTTCAAAACAGCATCAGTTGTTCTAGGTGCACCTGCACATAGTCTTTGAAGGAACTCAGCAGGTAGGTTTGCCCAAATATCTTGGAGAACTAGCTGGAGCCTACCAGCGCCGATGTTCAGTCGATTTATGCTACCTATCAAGATGTTCTACTTTGTGGTTCTGCGCATGCGTATGACCCACAAGCGTGGTCTGTTTCCACGCCCATACATCTGTGCAGCCTTGCTGTTGGGCTTCCCAATAGACTCTGCTATCGATTTATGCTACGGTAGCATTGTTCGACTAGGCAGCATATCGTCAGAACACCTGAGAATGAGAGCCAAGTCGGTTGTCAGGTAGCAGTCACTGGACTGACATCATATCACATCATGTATCTATTTAAGCATAAGTTATTACAACGCAATGATGTTGTGCTATAGTTTTAACACAGCCTTACTGTAGTCCTGCTGTTTACAGCTAAGAGCTGATGAGAGTTGTTCTGGGTCCGCTCCACTTCAGAGCCCTGACAGGTTTCTACCAGGAGCTGAATAACCTCTGAGGTCATCTCCAAAACAACCTCAGAGGGACCCGGTCATTAACACATTAAAACACAGACACATAGCAATGTTAGCATTAGCCCCCGTGGTGTGTTTACAGCTAACAGCTGATCCTGTCCGCCAGAGAACGCAACATAACTTTTCTTTTTTATCAACAGAGTCATGTTGTTGTTTCACACCTCTTGACTGGTGAACAAGCTGGCAATGTTTGAGAGCGATGTTCTCATGTTTGTTTCTCTCGGTCAGCAGAATCCGGTGTTCTGACAATATATGCTGCGTTGTCGAAAAAATGCTACCATGGCGCAAATCGATAGCAGAGTCTGTCAAGTTGCTCTCCCCTATCGAGAAATGCAACCTTTTGTGTTCCTATTTCCAATCCCACAAAGGTATAACTCTAGTATTATGATGTCTTCTGTTTTTTGATTATATTATAACATCATTTCAGGGGGAAGCGCATACTGATAGATTAATATCCACTATCAAATAATGCTCCTACTACAGAATCATTTTATATTGCACCACCACTCACTCTGTGTGTACTGTAAGGAACATGTTGAAATGCTATATTATGCCATCTTTAGTTAAGAAATCAGGGGTAGCGTATTCTGATGGACTAATAATTATTTTCTTTTTGATATTGCTGATGATCAGCCACTGTCTCAACGCCATGCCCAATAGCAAGGTTGCACAGATTTATGGGTGTGGAAACAGACCACGCTAGTGGGTTGTGCGCATGCGCAGATCCGCTAAGTAGCACGTCTCGATAGGTAGCAAAATCAACAGAACAACGGACCTGATTTGACCCGAAACTGCTGCGTTTACATAATGTGTCATAATTTTTCTTTGTTCCTCTCTCTGTGCTGGAGTCCTTTAAAGAACTTGGATGCTTTATCCAGATTATTATTAAATTTGTTGAATTTTAATAAGATCTATATTTGTTATTGAAATGTAACAAATATAGAAAGGAGCATTTCAGTAAAACATGTACCACCGTTTCAGAATTCCCACATTCACAAAGCCCATTAGGGCGCTTTCCAATAACATGTAAGGACTGATTCAATCTACAATGCCCAAGTCTTAACCTACAGATTTTAACCCAATCTCTTCTGGATCCATAACAATGCCTGACTTTTTTTAAACCTGAGATTTCAAAGAGTAATAATGTTTCCCCCTTGGTCTCTTGATTTTCATTCAACATTATACTACTTCATTTCCTTTAACTCCAGCATGCCCAGGGCACGGCAGAACATGAAACTGCTACAGGTCTCTGAAATTGTAAATAATACAGCCAGAATTTCACTTATGATATCAGGACGGGCATTTGCTTTACCGCCTTTCAAGGCCATCAGGGCAGCTGCAGAGTCAGAGCGGATAAGGCTTCACTTATTTTCACGTCTTCAGTCCACCACAAAGAATTGCCAGTAGCTCTGTTGTAAAGACAGAACTTCCATTTGTAATTCTCTTGCTGATCCTGAGGTCCACTTTGAGCTATATACACCCCAAATCCTGGTTCCCTGGCACCATCTGTAAAAATGTTCAGATATGATCCCTTCAGATATTGTTCCAATTTTAAGGGAAGCACACGTTCTTTTCTTGTAAAAAAAAGTTAAATCAATATCCAGTTCTTGCATTACCCAATAAGGAATAAGTAGTTGAATGGTGTTGAGTGCCATGTTTTCTTGCACCATACTCAATTCTTTTGTCCACTGATTTATGCATTCAAAAATGATTTGTTTTTTACCTTTCTGCGAGAGTCCAATGATCCTTGCATAAGGCACCTAGCTGGGAGTACTTGATTAGGCCCACTTAATTTTACCCAATACTGCATTCCCAACTTAATACGCCTGAAACATATGGGCATTTCACTTATTTCAATGAGCAGAGCAGGAATTGGAGATGTCCTGAGAACTCCACAACAGTCTCAATGCCTTAGCATGCAGAATATCTGACTTCCTTAGCACCGACTGCGCAGCAGAACCATAAACAAAGCACCCATAATCAATTAGAACTCATCGCATGAGCATCGCATTCAGTATATCATCGCCTGATATACTGAATGCATGGACCCCCTCTTACATTTTGACAAAATGTTCCTAACATGAACAGCCCAAGTCATTTGTTCATCAAACCAGACACCCCAAAAAATTAATTCTTTTGTTCTCTCTAGAGGAGAACCATACATACATCATTCATAATCAGGTACCTTTCTCTTGTAGCCAAATATAACAATTTTAGTCTTTATCACAGAAACTTTAAATCCCCATTTATCTGTCCAATCCTCCACAGTAACTAAAGCCTTTTGCATTTGTTTTAAAATATACTCTGTATTTCTACCTCGTTTCCAAGTGGCCCCATCATCTGCAAATAAAGACTTCCCAAACCCTCTTCCAATATTACTAAATATTACTAAATATATCATTCGTCATTATATTAGATCAGACTGGACTTACACATTTTGATCTACATCCACACGCTTGCTCTTGTAATGTCCTATTCAAGAAAAAATTTAATCCAATTAAACATTCTACCTCTAATTCCTAGATCATAAATTTCGTTCATCAGTCCTTCCTTCCACAAGAAGTCATAGGCTTTATCAATATCTAAAAATACACTTCTTTATTATTAAATGCCTTCCTGATATCTTGTTCTAAAACTGCTACTGACTCCATTGTTGATCTTCTCTTTCTAAACCATTTTGAAAGTCAGTAAAAATCATTTATTTTCTAAAAAGTAAACTATTCTATTTGTTACCATTCTTTCCATGATTTTGCAAAGCACTGATGTTAATGCAAAAGGCCGATACAAGCTTGGGTCACTTGCATTTTTTCCTGGTTTAAGATAGGAATTATAACTGCATGTTTCCTCTCTACTGGCAAACAAGCCTCTCCCCACGCACTAATCAAAGCAACAAATTCCTCAAGTACAAAATCGTCCAGATGTTTAAATAGTTCATGTGACAAGCCATCTCTCCCTGGGGTAGTGTCTGCACCAAAATTAATGGAACTAGTTGGATTTTCATCATCAAAATTCCGGTTCAGCTTATTACATATTAAACATATTAGTCCTTTTCACACTGCTGTCAATTCCTAAATTACCAGAATTATGCACTGCTTCAAAAATTTCAACAAACATGTCTGCTTTGTCTCTGTTGGTTATAGCTTCAACTCCACCTTTCTATAAAACCAGAATTGATTTCCTCTCATACAGACCTCACATTCTATGCATTGGAGTGGTGCCTAGCAAACGATGTGGGCTTTGTAGATCATTGGCAGACTTTCTGGGGAAAACCTGCTCTAATTCAGATAGCCGGCATTCATCCAACTTGGGATGGAGCAGCTCTCATTTCTAGAAATCTGGCCAAGTTTATTAGTGGACCAAATCCATGACAAGTGGAGACCAGGAGGCCTTCTATTTCAGCAGTTACCCACCCTAAACCCTACACAGAGTCACAGTCTATAACACACTTCTCTGCTTCTCCATTTCAGGAGTTACCTCAACCCCCAACCCCACCCCCCACCCCATTGTCACAATATAACATTCATGTGGAGACGTTGTAAATGATAGCCTTAGTACTGTGTTTATCTCTCCATTAGATTCAATTTGCTGCTCTCAAAGTGTACTCACAGGCAGGGATGCAGAAGGAGACAACGGCAGGCAGGCAGACGATAGAGATGCTAGACCTGGCCAAAATCTGTCTGGTCCCAGTCAGGATCAAGAATACAATAACTATATCATTAGAGACTTGATTGCAGGATAATCCAGTTGACCACAAAATCAGAATATGTAGTAATGTGACTGAAATATGTGAAATCAAACATTATCAAATTTGAGAAGAAAGTTTGGCAGTGGAGTACATTTACATGTAAATTCCTTCCTTTATGCTTTTGTCCAAGGCCATGTGAGGTACTTTAGAAACTGTAGAAATTTACATAACTCTTTTGAGAGACTACAACACAAGTCCTTTAGCCTCTTGTGATCTATCAACTTGTGCTGTTTTTGGATCCTTTTCAAGGCCAAGTATCACAGAATATGCCTGCGAGCTCCAGGGGTGGAGAAGCCTATCATGCTAATGAAAGCTAGGGACGATGGAGGGAAGCCAGGGACGCCTCCAGAAGCAGCAGTTCAGCCCCCTGATCCAGGGCCCTCCAAGATGGAGAAGGAAGGACAGCGACCCACCCAGCCTGTATACCAGATCCAAAACAGGGGAATGGGTGCTTCTGCATGAAGCAGCGCTGTGGACCGTGACTTATTGTGGATTTCAGAAACATAACAGCTTTTGTTTTTACTGAAAATACGAGTTACAGGATTACTCCACCTGGATGCACCCACTAAGGTCAAATTACATGTGTGGAGAAACACTTTTTTCAGAGTGATCAGACAGATATGTTGGTGGTACTTCTGTAATTGTCCAAAGTGTTTTAAGAATAAAAAACACTAGTCATAGAATATTTAAGTAAAAAGCTTGAGGAAGTCCATCAATAAAAGATGCTGACAGGGATGAGACGTTCCCATAATGACAGAATATCCTCTAGTATTTAAGAGGATTTTGAAACAATAGGAAATGTGCCTGAGGCCATTTTAATGTATAAGGAGGTCGGTCAAGACGAAACTGAGAAGGACTGAATTTTTTCTTTCTAAATATAAAAGTTAAAGTGCTGACTTATAGTGCAATACTAGACTAACTTTAACTACAAAGTGGTCTAAAACTATAGCATTGATACACCAGTGACCAGTGATGGTTCTAGACCAATTTTATTGAGGGGGCCAGACTGGGGCCAGTTGTTTTGCCAGAGGGGCACATTCAGTCGGAGACAAATGAGACAAAGGCAAAGTTCAAGCTTTCAAAATGTCCCATTTAGTATATAATGTATTGTTTTAGTATGTTTCAGTAACTTCCAGTTATTTGTTTCAGTAACAGATTCTTTTCAGTAACTTAGTTAAATTACATTATACAAAACAAAACATTCCTGTTAGACCAGGCTACTGTTATGCTCATACTGCTTTTTGTGTATGAAAAGTGCTGTTTAAATGCACTGCATTATTAAATTGTTATGATAATAATTTACCCTTTAAGGAGAGGGACTCAGAACAATTTCCAGCAATATCCAAAGGCTATCCATGCAATGGAAACATGGATTACAAGGATAAAATATTGTCTACAATGCTGCATTCAGTTTAATTTTGTCGCAAGAAGATACATTACTATGATTACTGTAGAGATTTATTTGGGACAAATTTTAAAAACAGGACACAAAGATGGGCTGGACATTTTCTCAGGAGTTGGGATCATTAAGATTTTATTGACACACTTGTATTGGTAATCCTTATTGGTTCAGTTCTTTATTGATGTTCTTGTCAGTCCTATTTATTACTAAATAATATGATTGAAATTTTTTATTGTTTCTAGAGCAGCAACAGGATTTACAGCAACAAAGTCACTAATATCTCACTGTAAACAAATTTAACATGTCAGTAAAATAAATATTACATGTTCCTGACATCAACATACTGTGTGAAGTTTAGAAATTATGAACAACTTAGTCCCTCCTGTCCTCCTCCTCCCGCTGCTGCTGCTGGTAGAGGGGAGGGCTGATTTGCCTCAGCCACCAGCTGAGTTTATGTGTGCCATATTTTAATGTACAGGCAAACTAAGCTAAACAGTTAGGCTACTAAAGACAGACAGCTTTCACTTCAGCTTGTTTTTAACAATAAGCTATTAGCTGAACCAGCGCTGTGCCTGGTTCAGCTAATAGCTAAAGACTGCTGCAGGGTAAAAAATGGCTTTTTACTAGCAAAGTTTTTATTGAACCACATATGTACACTAACGAGAGCGGAGAGGCTAAAAAGTAAAATATTATGCTATATGTACCTGTGATAGCAGAGGACACTAGGAAGAAGATGATATCGAATTGGTGGTGTTACCTATGAAGGAACTATTTTGGTGAAAGGTCAAAGTTCACAGGTATGTTAACGGTCTGTTGAATTTTCGCTGTAGGAGGGGTAATTAGACTGTAATTTCTCAAAGATGGTACAGTAAAATGTTATGATATTTGCACCAGTGATAGTAGAGGACACTAGGAAGCAGAAGAAATGAAATTGGTGGTGTCACCTATGAAGGAACTGTTTTGTTGAAAGGTCAAAGTTCACAGAAATGTTAACTATATTTAGTTTTTGCTGTGGGAGGGGTTTTTAGACTGTAATTTCTCAAAGATGGTACAGTAAATTGTTATTATATTTACACCAGTGATAGTAGAGGCCACTAGGAAGGAGATGATATCAAATTGGTGGTGTCACCTATGAAGGAACTGTTTTGGTGAAAGGTCAACTATAGGCTAATCATGATTGTTATTAGTAATATTATTATATTTCTGTTGTATGTATTTGTGTTCATCTAATCACTAAGAGTGTCACAAAAACCACTCGCACCTCTTCCGTACCTTAATAACACTGCTTTAGGCGCAACAGAATTCAGACGGCGGCAGGCTTGACCACGGTTTTGCATTCGGCGGCTCATGTTACCGCAGTTCTATGGCGATTGTCAACCTAAAGTGATATTTTTGCCTATTGCAGGTAAGCTGGTTGATGTTACCTAACTATACTGGGGTAGGGCAATGTTTAGACTGTACTTCTGTGGCATTGTCATGTTCTGTCAGTGTTCTTTAGCGACTGTAGTAACTTTGTAATATGCTCGGTTAGCAGCTAAGTTACCGTAACGTTGGTGATAGGAGCAGTGTGGGGGGTAGCCTTGATAATGAGGGAGCCCCGTAGCTCGTACAAATGTTAGCATGTTGCTATCACTGGTTCATATGTTTATGTAATATTACATGTCAATATTAAAGGTTTTGGTGTTAGGCTGAACAAAGACAAATATTTGTCATTGTTTATTGGATGAACTAGTCAGATACTGAGATTCTCTGTGTACAAGAGGTAAACAGAAAACGCTCTGTACCGATTGTCAACCTAAAGTGATATTTTTGCATATTGCAGAGAAAAATCTTCATTAAATGTGTAGCACCAGATTGAGCCTTTGAGACGTCATTCTGTGTCCCGCTACACATACACTATACATGTAGTGTACTTTTGTTGTCATATAGGCTATATTAGATCATATGCTGGGCCACATGGAGGTTGCTTCGGGGCTTCATGACTGCCGTAGACTTTCCGCTCAGAGGGGGGGGGGGGGCATAGGGGGGTACAGGGGCAGTGTTATAGGGGCACTGGCCCCTGTTGCCCCCTCCCCCAAAAACCGCCACAGCCAGTGACATCACCTGTAAAATTAATCATCTAAAAGAAAGGCGTTGATCAGGGCTAGAATAATCCACTAAAGAAGAAACCCATCTGCTACTGTAGAGTGTCAGCTTATCATACTTTTGTTTGTTTTCTAACAGTTAACACAACTTTTTAAAAAATCTCTTCATTTTGTGACACTACACAATGTCCCCACACCAGAAAACAATATACTGTATAGTACGGTAAAACTTAAATAAATAACCCAGGCTTTTATTTGCTTAGAACTCATCCTGCTAATATTTAATTCCTTTACCATTCCAGTACATGTGCATAAATAACACTTTGGTGCTAATTGTTGGGACTCTACCTATCTAAGAATGTTTTGCATGGCAATATTGAAAGAGGTTTTAACATTTATATTGGTATATGCACAATCATAAAGCTTAGCTCAAGTAGGTGACCCAGTGGGCTTCAAGAGGTTGTATAAATCCAAATAACTTCTAAAAACCAGACCAGGCATCATAATTGAGATCTGCACCTATTTGTCAAACGTGTTGCCACACCAGGCCAGTAAGAGGGACAGGTGTTTAATTTGGACTATAAATATAGAAATACTATATGTTAATAGTACTACCTAAAATACTTACACCCTGTCTATGCAGTTGTTAATGGAAGTAGTAGTACATTCATTTCTTTAAACTTATTTCCAAAACTAATCGTATTTGTTTGCACAGGGGTTTCGTATTCAGAGCCCAGACTTAAGAAATCAAGGAAAGAGGAGGAAACAAGAGCACAAGCATTGATTTCTTCGTCACACAGGAGAGAGTCATCTTCTTGGATACACAGGTATGAATGAAGTATTATGGATTTGCTGACAGTCATAGTAATCTTCGGTCAGAATCAAAGTCATGAACTGTGTACATTGACAAAGAAGTTACAATGAGACTGTAACTGTAAAAAATATAAATTGTTTGTTTCTTTAGCCAATGCTCAGCCCATCAATTCTTGACCACCTCATCAAAGTTGCCTCCTGAGTACAACCTCCCTCACACATATGTGGAGATGCAGGTCAGTGGCTGGCCTGCAGATGGCAGTGGGTGAAAATGTGTTAGCACTAGTTGTTTATGTGAGCTCAGGTGCATAACCACTAGGGACCAATTCCTATTTTTAATCCTCTTATTCATTGTTCAGTGGTTCACAAACTTTTTCTGTCTCGCCCCTTTAGAAGCCTAAAAAAAGTTAAAGCCCCCAAACTCCAGCAAAAGTGGGTTTCATTTTAATCAATCATTAACAACATGGGTGAAATAGAATTCTTCTGGATAAAAACATTCACATCTAACTACATTTCTATGTTTGTACTGTGTATAATCTAAGTCGCCTTCCTGTTTACAGTGTGCCATGTAGTCATTGTGGTTCAAGCTCAAGACTGGTTCACTGACCTAAACCTGTACAGGTGGGTGCTTGTTTGTCTGCGATGGGTCTGTGTTATACTTACTTACTGCCTGTATTTACAGGACAAAAGAAGAGGGTTGCCCTCAGGAACGCTTTGACGATAACTTGGGATAAATATCCCCTCCTGCTGCAGGAATGTTGAGCATTTCATCTAGTATCTTGAGAGGATATTTGTTTTCCACTTTTTCATAAGTTCAGTAATGTTACTCTTTCAGTTGGTCTTTTAACAGCAAATGTGGGCAAAGCCAGACCTGTTTAAACTGCCTATGTACCCGTCTAATGTGTGCTGAAACTCATTTAATATCATTTGCTGATATAAGCCCACATAAGCAGGAATAACTGGACTAACTCCACCCTAATGAGACACATTTCCTGTGGTTACTTGTTGAACTTTTTTACTTATTAACTTGACGTTCACTCTGCTGAAAAGTGTGACTGAAAGCAGTAGCTGTTATCAACTTGGTGGTATTTATTTAGGTTACGCTGGCCTGGAAAGTATAGAAATGCATGAACCTCATCATGTCATATAAGTGTAGGAATTAAAGGTTGACATGGTTTTAAGCTTGTCTTAAAACAATATCACATGCCTGTAAAAAGAAAACGGAAAAAGAAACAAAGGACATTAGAATGTTATCCAGCCCTAAAAAAAGAGTTGAATGAATATTTCTCAATTTTTGAGGTGGTCACTATGAGGCCTATCAACATGCCACAACCTGAGGATACAAACAGCACACACATTTAAATTCATAAATGCTGCAGCTTCACATTAAAAGCATTTAACTTGTGAAACACAAGTTGACTTTTATTTTGAAGTAGTGTCTGTTCAAAAGTGAGATCAGCGCTCACCGCTGTCGTACAGATCGCTACAATGGGACTACACAAGACAATTGTCATTTTCAACAGCTTTCTGATAGCGGACCGGTTTGAAATATTGCAATGACTAATGCAACAGTCAGGAGCAGACACAGTGAGTTGTTAGTTGACGAGCAGCAGGTGACAGGCACACCTCAACCTTCTCAGCCAAGTAACCAATTCGCTGTTCGCAGACTGCTCTCAGAATTATGTAAATACCCATAACTGCCCGACAATAGTTTGTTTAGCTGCCACAGACTACTGTGCTTGCGGTAGGCTATTAAAAGGGAGTAGGCTAACTACAGGTGTCAAAAACAAAAACGGCGCGGCTGCATAATAGCGTCAAAACCGGTTGATTTATATCATTATATATATCATATCATTCAATCAGAGTTACATTTGCAATTACAGATTTTAACCATCACTCCTCAGTGAACTGCTTGGCTGCGCTCTCAGAGCATTTTCTATGTAGGCTAGGCCTAAGTAGGTCTGTTTAGTATAGCCTAGGCTATATAGATTTATCATAATGGATTTAGGCACCATGTTTTTAAGGAGTCTGTTCACACCGATTTAAGCTAATAAAAACGTTCTTTTTGCAAACGTTGAAAATATTAGACAGTAATATGACAATTGAAAGCCCAGCACCCACAGTGTCTGCTTAGAACAAATGTAGTTGAGGACCCCTGATGTAGAGGTCAGTTAAATAATAGCCTACTTCCATTTACATTACATTTACATTTACCATTTAGCACGTAGCTTTTTTTAAGTTTCAATTTTGTCACAAAAGAAAGAGAAATGGGGGAGTGGTCTGAGGATGGAGGCAATGCCTTCTCTTATAGCTGTAACGGATCAAACTAAAACTCAGTTGTATCTCAACGTCACACAATGAATCTTCTTACACTGATCCTTGGGATAGTGCTTCTCCATAAAGGCAAGTTTTTGATTTAAATTAATCTAGGATGCCCTCTACGAATACAGCCGCCTCTCTGCTAACACCTCTGAAGTGCTGTTTTATTTATTACCAGTTATTATTTCCGATAATCAGGTTACATAAAGAGAAATGTTTCTCTAAAAGTGGAGACCATGGTTTGCTCCTGACAGGAGGGATGAGGGAAACTGGGGGCCCGGTGAAGACGCAGATATAATGCAGGGTCACACGAGCTGCTGTCTACAGACTTTGCTGGGAATCCAGTCTCACTGCTCCATGTCAGATAGTTGTGCACTCTCTCTCCCAGGGAAATGGAATGATCGAATTTCACAGCACCGCACCCTGTAATGCAGTGGTGGGAAAAAGAGAGAAACAATTGTCTGTACAGGTTTGAGCAAGATGTGCTCATTTTTTTATTTGTAAATCCTTATTAACCATGTGGTATTGCAACTGCAGTGCATGTGATTTCTGAGAACATATAGCCTCCTGTAGGCCTTTGTTTTTTTGAATTTTCTTTAAAAACATCAATCAATAAAAGAGTAATTGTTAATCACTGAGAAATAAAAGGAAACTTGTGAAAAAGTTTTTGTGTGTGGGTAGGTTAAACTGCATGGTGCTTTTTGTTGCACAAGTTTGTGGCACTCTTCTCTTACAGTACGGGGCAAGTATGGTATCAGTCTCAGTATTAAATCCTTTCACAAGAGAGAGCATAGCATTACACTATATTACCTATATCTACCTATATCTATAATAGACAACAGTAAGTGGGATATAACTTTCATTTCCTCTTGAAGGGCATACAAACCTTTTTTTTTCATCACCCATGTTCTGTCTTGATTTTTTATTTTTCTAACGGCACAGGCTTAGAAATGACAATGAAAGTGTTGGTGCTGATTGAAAAATACCTTTTGAGCAAACCATTATTAAAACAGCCAATCAAACAGTACAGAGTACATTAGGTTTCAGGTGAACAACCCTTTGTAAAGTGTTTTGTATAACATTTTCAGATATCCAGTCAATAGCTCAACAGACTAAAAGAGGTAAACATACTGTATATCTCGCCTAACTGCATATTAAGAAACAAAGTTAAAAAATGTCAAATCAGTTTTCAGTTAATCTCCAAAGCTTTTTTTAAGTTTCAATTTTGTCACAAAAGAAAGAGAAATGGGGGAGTGGTCTGAGGATGGAGGCAACGCCTTCTCAGGAGAGCTTCTTATAGCTGTAACAGATCAAATTTAAACTCAGTTGTATCCCGACATCACACAATGAATCTTCTTACACTGATCTTTGGGATAGTGCTTCTCCATAAAGGCAAGTTTTTGATTTAGAGATTTTTCTTTTTACAATTTAATCTTGAAGAAAATATGGATTGTAATTTTCAATTAATTTACTTCAGAGTTAAGTTGTTAAACTTATTGTGTCTACCCCTTAAAAAAGAGGTGATGTTTTTGACTTATCTGAGTTTTGTGTTTCATCAGCCTACACCCTGAAATGTTATGAATGTGTACCGGGAAGCTCAGGAACCTGCACAGAAACAACTAAAGAATGTCCTTTAAGTGGTCAGCAGTGTGGAGCGCTGAGAGTCCTCTCATATGCAGGTATGGCATCTTTTTTTCATTGTTTTGATTGTAAAACTGCTTTGCAAGGTTCAGTTTAAAAAGGTTACTCTTTTGTTGCAGGTGGTTCGAAACTTGTTGATCTCAACGTGAAATCTTGTGCTTCGGCTGAAGAGTGTATTGAGGGCTCAGTGAACTTTGGAATCTCCAGAACTGTCATTACCAGCAAGTGCTGCACCTCCGACCTCTGCAACACCCAGCCTCCCGCTGGTAACTTACCTTTTGGTTATATTAAGTGAACGTGAAAACCCCCAACTGCCAAGTGATGCTGCACAATAGCAATTTGTGTATGTGAGTGTTGGAGAGAGAGAAAGAGAATCTCCAGGTTCAAGTTGTTTTATTGCCTAATCATGTTTCTGTATTTTGGCATGAATCTTTACGTTTCTACAAGTTAAATTTCAACTTGTTTATCAGCAAGGAAATACCAACAAATGTCCATAGCCTGCTGGAGAAAAAACTTAAAAAAGATAGGCTCTTAAAAAAGATAATTGCAGTGTGACCTCTCTGTCTCCCCAAACAATATGAACAATATATGTTCTATGTTACAGAACCCAGTAAATCCAATCCCAATGGTAAAAAGTGCTTCAGCTGTGATAGTCAAAAGTGCACCGCAACTGTAAACTGCGAGGGTAATGAGGACCACTGCATCTCAGCAGCAGGTAACGGGCCTAAGGGATGCTCAGTGAATGTACTTGATGTATTAGGACTTAAAGCTCACACACTAACATTATACATTTCTTTCTCTCAGTGAATGCAGGAGGTGTACAGACTACCATGAAGGGCTGTGCCTCCAAGCAGATCTGCTTAAATACGGCATATTCACAGATTTCTGGGGCCATTAGAGGAGAAATTAGCTGCTGTCAGGGTGACTACTGCAACAGCGCCAGCAGCACAAGTGCTGGCCTTCTCCTCCTGGTGGCACCATTGTTCTCTTTGGTCATGTTCTCTTAACTGGTGGAGACGGCAGTATCACTTTTTTTTCCCTCTCATCCTCATGGCCTCTTAGTGCTCCCACTACTTTCTTTATCCCTTTGAACAACATGTGAGTAGATAGTAGACAGTTTAGCATTTTCCTTTGTCTCCTGCTTCATACAGTTTTAACCTGCTTTTTTTTACATGTTGCCTATAAATATTGTAGTGATTGTCTTGCAAGAACTCTTAGTTTTATTTCTGAAGTAAAATATAATATAAATATAAAAAAACATGATGCACATTTTTTGTTCGGAGCACTATTACTAACCTGAAATCTGTTTTTAACTGTTTTTTAAATTTTTCAGAAATATTTTGATGTTACTGATGAAAAGTAAAATAAATAAACTTAAATTCTGTGTATTTCTGTGTCCTTAATCATTTTCCAGTCTCATTTAAACATTAAAAATGCATTTGTACTTGATTTGTGTTGATTATTCTCAGTTTTAAAGTTGGTGGGCTTCATCACAGACACAGTGAAAGGTCACAGAGGCCCAGGTCTGACTCAGGCCCACATTATGTAGTTGCTGATTCCAGACGCTGATTTAAAGTTGAAGGCATCCCCGAAGTTTTGTGAAAAGTTTTTATAATTTTTAATAGATTAAGCACTTCAGACATGTGTCCCAACACATCAATATACAGAAAGGGCTCTCAATGTGATTTAGTTTGAAAATAGCTGGCGACAAATGCCAGTTTGTATCAGGCACAAGATGCGCCACAGAGAATGTGAAGTCTTTATTATTTCATGGGGAAAAATTATCTTTTTAATTTACATGTGTGTTTTTGCAATCTCACTATCAATAGCTGCCCTACCAGTGGCTTGGAGGCTGCAGATATGCACAAAATAGCAGCATGACGAGGTGACTTTCAGATTTTTTAACCTGCTTAGGTTGTTTCTGTATATCAAATTATACAGATTAAACAGGTTATTCTATCAAAGTGGTAAGATAAATAATGTGTAAAATTGTAGATAAACTGACCTACTGATGGCTGATCATTATTTTGGTCATCCCAAAGGATGATTTGGAAGAAATGTATTTCCAAATGTTCTTGGATTTTTTGCACACTGTTGATGCCTATCCCCAGAGTCTAGATCACCTTCAACTGTTCAGCCTGTCTCCATCTTTAACTGTCTATTTGTTAGTCATGTGTAAACTGCCTGTCAGTTACATGTGGGAAAAATGTGGGAAACAGTCTATGCCATCTAGTGGACAAGGTTTTTATAACAGGCAGTTCATACACTTGAACAGGTTTTAATTTCAACCAAGTTAGCTACTTGGTTGGAATTAGGACCTGTGTCTGGGGATTCTTTGAATTCAGCTGAATTCAAGAAAGATTAAAACATTCAAGTTACTGGTTTACACATTGACTGTGACTTATAGACTTCTAGTTTTGTTAACAACTACCTCATTCTGAAGTGTTTAGAAGTAAATACTCAAATGATTTTGGAGTTTGTATGTATGCACCAAACCAAACAGGGACGTGCACAAACATTTTAGGGGTAGGGGCTCAAGTGAAAAAAGGGAGTTCACACAAATACAGTGGCTGTTATATTCCAACACAGGCACACCTCATTCTACTTAATGAGTTGCTGATCAAATCTTATTTAATGAGGAAAAGTATAAAAACACTGCTGTGGTAATCACTATCCTCTTGCAATAAGTCCAGCTGGATGGCAAAAACAGTGCTAGTAGTATCTCAAATGTATTCTGAACACAAAAAGGAACAATTGGCCATGCCAAAAGAGTTGAAAAGAAAAGTTTTGAGTGAGAAAAAGAAGGGTCCAATTCTGGCTTTGCTGGTAGAAGGGCACAGTGAGCGTCAGGTTGCTTCCCTCCTTAAAATGTCAAAGACGGCAGTTCATAAAAACAAGATCAAGCAACAGACATTGGGGACAACAAAGTTACAGACTGGAAGAGAGCGAAAACAATTGTCCACTGACCGGGATGACCACCAGTTCATTTGCATATCACATTTGCCTGCAGTCTTCCAAAAAGACTGCAGGCAAACAGCAGCTGGACGGCAAGGACTGTGCAAAACAGGCTCCTAGAGGCAGGGCTGAAGTTATGCAAAGCTAGAAAAAAGCCCTTCATTAATGAGAAACAAAGACAAGCCAGGCTAAAATTTGCAAAAGACCTTAAGGATTGGACTGTAGAGGACTGGAATTCAATTTTCAGCTTTGCCCAACACCTGGTCATCTAATGGTTAGACAGAGAACCGGAGAGGTCTACAAGCCACAGTGACTGGCCCCCACTTTTAAATTTGGTGGAGGATCACTGATGATCTGGGGTTGCTTCAGCAAGGCTGGAATTGGGCAGATTTGTATTTGAGAAGGACGAATGAATCAAGCATTGTACAAGGTTATTCTGAAAGAAAAATCTGATTATCTCTGCTTTGACAATGTTCACCAACTCTGAGGATTGTTTTTTTCCAGCAGGAAAAGGTGCAAAGAGAGAAACGTTTAAGTGCAAAGCTTTGTAGGTCTCCTGCTCATGTCATTGTATTTTGTCTGTTTCGCACTAAAAATCCTCACACCACAAGACAGGCTAAGCTCTCGAAAGAAAACAGACACAGAGAAGATGAAAGAGATGCACAAAAAGAATGCCATTAAACATAAAAAGGCCTTTAACAGAGTTTATGATTCATGGAAACAGTCATCAAGAGAGATAAGGCCAACAATGGAAAAGTTCTGTTCTCCAAATGACCTCAATAAAATCGAAAAGGAAATCCAAATCAAACACGAGGCGGTTCAATGCCAGTATGAGCCTGTTTTACGCAACCAGACCAACAAGTGCTGCCCTGATGGAAGAAATGCTTGCTCTTGTGAGCAAACAAAGAGAAAACATGGATGAGAACTATAATAAGCGGTTAGAGAAAGAAAGGGTGAGAATAGTTCTCAATGTGGAAGAGCATGGGTCTGTCTTTGGTCACGCAAGAACTGAAACTTCAGTCACACAGACCACAGAGAACTCCAGCTCACACTCTTAATAGTGCTATGGTATTTGGACATGGATGAAAAGAAAAGAAATAAAGAAACAGTTAAGGCATCACTCGAGACTCTCTGCATCATGCTTTAATCCCAGAGTTCAATTACAGTACTGTTTGGGAGCTGGATCTAGACAGACTGTCAACTTTTTCAACCAAGCTGGTCCTACAAATATCTACACCATATATACTGTAAAATCAAGATCACTGTAATCAGTTTAACACATTGCTCGACTCAACGTTACATCTACTTGACTTGAAATGTACATTAAACTGAATGCAGCATTGTAGACAATATTGTGTCCTTGTAATCCATGTTTCCATTGCATGGATAGCCTTTGGATATTGCTGGAGATTATTCCCTCACCTTAAAGGGTAAATTATTTTAACAATTTTATAATGCATTGCATTTAAACAGCACAAAAAGCAATAACAGTAGCCTTCTGGTCCTACCAGGCTTGACATGCAGTCTTCCAAAATATGTATTCCCCTCCATAATGCACAGATGGTGACACATGAAATACAGTCTGCATTATTATCTCTAATTCCTAATTTTTATCATTGTCATCAAGTTTACAGTTTCAACTTACTCTTTCTTTATGAAATATCTCTTTTCCTCTTGCTCATGTTGACTGTGAATGATGTAATCTGTGTCCAATAAAGCAATAATCATACACTTTTGTTTGTTAAATTGGATTTTTTGGGATTTCCAGAGTTAAAACAAATGTCATGCTTATTGTGAAAGGACTCACAAAAGACTTGAAGTGAAATAGTAAACTCTATATTGATGTGAAAATTTATATCTACAATAACTAATCCCCAATTTCACTGCTTAAGGCACAGAGCCGGCCCTAGACCTTCAGGGGGCCTTAAACAAAATTTAGTTGGAGGCCCCTCTGACTGTCGGGTGCTCTCACTATATATATCACACAGAAACGTCTCTTGTTTTTAAATTTAATAAATAAATAATAATTTGTTAATAAATAAAGGACTGATGGCCAGTCAGCTGGATCTACTGGAGGGGTAGAAACTGGAGAGCCAAGAGTGGTAGAAAGATGATGGTACTGCTCTCCACTTCAGTAGGCACAGGTAGACCTAAGACGAAGAGGAGAATAAGTAATTTTAGTAAGTTGACATTTTCATACACTGAGTGTTCCTAGTGGTGAATAATTGTTCATTTATTGTTGATGTAGGCATAAACTTAACAACATTGTCAGCTTTTTGGGTGATATAAATGATGGAGGAAGAGGTGGAGGTTAATGGACCTTGTTACGGACCCTCCCCCCTGCCTGCTTCCTTCTCTTGCAGGAGGCTGCAGGCAGGGAGGCTGATTGGGCTGGGCAATCACCTGTGTAGCTCTACCTTGAGAGCTTATTTAACCAGGACTGATCAGTCTTTTGGTCTCTCTCTTCCTAGGCTGACGTCCTACCGGGTTTGGCTGGTTTCATTTTTGGTTAATCCTGACAACACACACATCTCATTCATCCATTCACTGCTGACACCACTGATAGTCATACTTTTCCACACCACATATTATTGATGCTTATTTAATACTTATTTTACTTTTATAATAAATCATCATCTATGCTTGCAAACCTGTTGTCTCACCTCCGTTTTGTCACTGGCTAAGAGCTGGCTTGTGACAATTGGGGGCTCGTCAGGGAGCCTCGCTTCAGGTGCGAGGAGTTTTGGAATTTGTTTGGTCAGGGTGTCAGATATATATTCTGTGTAATTTCAGAATCCTTAGCTTTTGCTAGGGTGACAGATATATTCTGTGTAATTTCAGGATCCCTATTTGTTTGGTCAGGGTGTCAGATATATATTCTGTGTAATTTCAGAATCCCTAGCTTTTTGCTAGGGTGACAGATATATTCTGTGCAATTTCAGGATCCCTAACTTTTTGTAAGGGTGACAGATATATTCTGTAATTTTTGGATCCCTATCTTGGTCCAGGAGATTGTGGACTAGGTTTGTTTGTGTAGATTGGCTTGTTTTGTGTAGCTACTAGCTATTTTGGTATTTGTTTGCCAGTCTGTGAGGTGAGAAACTTCAGGTTTGGTTAGGCCAGTGAATATTTCCTAGGAGAGAGTTGCATGGTCCTTTTTGTCAGTGGCGTAGCTAAGATTTGCTGGCTGAATTTGTTTTGTTGGACCTTAGCTGGGTTTTTCAATGTGAGCAGGAGTACTTCCCCCCCCTGTTAGGCTTGACAGCGACTTCCCTTAGGGAATTCGTGGTGTGGTGGTTTAGGTGGCGGTGAACGTGGGTAGAGCTTTGCTCGGGAGCACCTCCGTGGCTGTGAGAGGGTCACTGGTTTTCTGGTTGCCCTTTTTCACCCCACTGGTTTTGAGTGCATAAGTACCCCCCACAATTAGCTGCACGAAGACTAGTGGAGAGTTAGTTAGGTAGTCATTGTTGAAGTTAGTATAGGTATAGGGGGGAGTCTTCTGCTCAGGTAGCCCAGGTTTGTTATCTTTAATGGAGGTTGCAGTTAATTGACAACATGGCTTCTGTTGAGGGTTTCCTTGAGGCTCCTTCAGTGTCCGCTCTGGAGCAGTGCACTAAGGAGCAGCTTTTGAAAATTGCAGAGCATTACCAGATTGAGATTGTAGATAGGAAATATAAGGACTGTGTAAAAAAATTATGTGAAGCAGAGACTCATTGATGCGGGAGTGCTTTTGGGGCAGCCAGTTAGCATCCCAGTAGCCGGTTTAGTAGCTGGCCCAGCTAATATGACTTTTGAAGAGCAGAAGGAATTGTTACAGCTGCAACCTAAACAGCAAGTGGAGTTAGAGCGTCTGAGGTATGACAAAGAGGTAGAATTGGAAGCAATGAGGCAGAAAACAGAGCAGGCAAAACTAGAGGTGCAGCAGTTTCGGTTGGGGCTTGTTAGATGGAAAGTTGTCTGAGGATGGTCAGCAGGGCACAACAGAGAGCTTCACATGTTGACCTGGTTAATAGCCTTCGTTTGCTTCCAAAGTTTAGTGAGTCAGACCCAGACACCTTCTTTTCCCTTTTTGAGCGGATTGCAGATTCTAGAGGTTGGCCTGATTCAGATAAAACTATGTTGTTGCAGAGTGTTCTGACTGGTAAAGCTCAGGAGGCCTACTCAGCTTTGAATGTAGCTGATAGCAAGGTGTATGAAATTGTTAAATATGCAGTGTTGAAAGTCTATGAACTGGTGCCAGAGGCATACCGTCAGCGCTTTCGTTTTAGGAAGAAGCAAGATAATCAAACTTACACTGAATTTGCTCGTGATTTGGTTTCCCACTTTCATCGTTGGTGTTCATCATCTGAGGTTAGCACATTTGAAGATCTTTGTGATTTGATTATTTTAGAGCAATTCAAGGATTCTGTACCAGAACGGGTAGCAATATTCATTTATGAACATAAGGTGACAACCCCTTATAACGCAGCAGTTCTGGCAGATGAATATGTGCTAACCCATAAAAGTTATTTTGATGTTGAGGGGGATGTTCGACGCAAGACGGATACTTACTCTAGACCTTTGAGATCAAAGATAGTAAGTGAGGCTGCTCCACAAGGTCCCCAGAAGTTTGGTAGTGGGGGGCGCAGTGCGTCATATAATTCTAATATCTGCAGATACTGCCAGGCCATGGGACATTGGAAGAATGAGTGCCCCATGTTGAATGCCAGGTTTGCTAGCCATGTAAAACCTGTTGTCATGGCCGCTGCAGTCCCATCATTGGAGTGTGGGGAATTGAGTCAGTTGCAGGCTGACCATAGTTTGGGGGGGGAGTCCTCTGCTCGGGTAGCCCAGGGTTTTATCTGCAGTGGAGGGCGTAGTGTATCATTTTAAACTCACACCTGCTGATATTGTCATGCCAACGGGTATTTGAAGAATGAGGGCACCGTATGGAAGCAGTCTGTTTTTTCAACCATACAATTTTAATGCCATGTGTTTTTCTTATGCCTCTTATATACTCTCTTCCGTTCGTTTCCTTGTTCTTACTCCTCTTAAAGTGCTCTTCTGGTACCGAGGTTGCAGAACTGGTGAGATGTGAGGATGCAGCTTGAATTGGAATGTATGGCAGATGGGTAATGTATGGATAGATTACGGACTACCGCTTGACTATTCTGAAGCTAAATGGTAATGAGTTTTTGTATATTGTATTGCTATCTTTGGTGGGCCAAATTCAAGGTTCTTAGAAGAACGTTGTTCTTAAGGGGGGGTATGTTACGGACCCTCCCCCTGCCTACTTCATTCTCTTGCAGGAGGCTGCAGGCAGGGAGGCTGATTGGGCTGGGCAATCACCTGTGTAGCTCTACCTTGAGAGCTTATTTAACCAGGACTGATCAGTCTTTTGGTCTCTCTCTTCCTAGGCTGACGTCCTACCGGGTTTGGCTGGTTTCATTTTTGGTTAATCCTGACAACACACACACATCTCATTCATCCATTCACTGCTGACACCACTGATAGTCATACTTTTCCACACCACATATTATTGATGCTTATTTAATACTTATTTTACTTTTATAATCATCTATGCTTGCAAACCTGTTGTCTCACCTCCGTTTTGTCACTGGCTAAGAGCTGGCTTGTGACAACCTGCTATAAATAAATAAATTGACTGGACTGAAATGACTTGTGTTCTTAGCTTGGATCTGGAGGATCTTATAATTCTAGACAACCTGTAAGAGTTTGATGCCATCTCCTTTTAAAAAGTGACTTTAGATAAGATGTCTTTTTTAACACTGGCAGCTTTGGAGGAGCCTCCATGATTTTGCTCCAGACAGAATCAATCATTTAATAATGATTAAATCCTTTACTATGGTATAATATTATACCAAGTTGATGCAGTTTGTAAAAGTTGTGATGCTGATCGCGGTTAGTATGTTAGCAACCATAGCATTGTTAATACCAGCTCGGCTAACTGAGGTAAATGTAAGAACCTTTAGTACAGATTATCTGAAAATGCAGGCATAGAAAAATGAAGCCTGTGGCCTTAAGTACCTTTATCCTCTTGCCTCCTCTCTTCTTTGAGGCTCTTCTGTTGTCTTGGTCCAGACAAATAAGATCTTCTCAGAAATTAAAGTTAAGCCTGACGGACCCAGCATAACAAGTGATGTCACAGGGTCGGTCAGGAGTCACAGGTCACAGCTGATTTTTCATAGTATATTACTAAATTAAATAACCACAATTCTTATTATGCTGTGTAATATAGTTAATATAATTATTTTACGTTTCTTTTTTCAGTGATTGGATCACTAGCAAGCAGTGATTGTAGGTGGCCCTCTGCCATGGGGCCCTATGCCACCGCAAAGGTCGCTTAGTGGCTCGGCCTGCTCTGTTAAGGCATGAGTATGGGAAAGCATGAGTACAGGAAATATATTGTAATATTTACAAATACAGGTAAGAAAGACCCCAATGTTGGTTGTGCCTCTTTTGGGGGGTCCAAGCCTTAACTAGGGGCTCAGACCCCCCCCCATTCCCCCATGTAATTCGAACCATGCATACAGGTGTAATGCTGAAAAGGGATCGTCCGCGGAAAAGTGATTGCTGTCCACAGTAGCATGCAGCATGTTAAGGCTGTATCGCCCAGTCTCTTACATGTGGTAATAGCAAAGGTATGTCTGTATAGGCTACTTTTCACGGAATAATCACAATTGGGGCCAAATGACTTTTGAGTCAGTTTGCAGTTTATAGCGTATCAGGCATGGCATTTACGTGATTGGTTAAATGTGTTTGGTAGGCATATGTCTAATATTCTTCTGGAAAATGGGATGTATCCTACTATTAACATGATTTACTGATTTACTGCGGAATTATATATCAAATAGACATGATCTCTTTTACAAAATGACTATATATTATTTAACTTGCTGTGTACCAACCAGTCCAGTCATTTTTACCTGTTGAAATACCTTTAAATGACCAATACAACCCATGTAATGCAGTATTCCCTTTGCCAGAAAGTAATTGCAACCTCTACTTATTGACTGGTTATTTCTGCCCTGAAATTACTTGATTATATTCATGTTCATATTCAGTTAAATGATAAATAAATTATTATTAATGTTAAATGATGCATACTTCTCCCAAGCTGTTGGTAGGCCTATAATTTCTTCTGCCCTCTCAATATCAGGTTTTCTGGGTACTACGTGACACTCACCTGTTCCCATTCTCACCTGCCTGCTAATCTCTGTTGGTGTAGGAGAAGAGAAGCTCAGGTGCCTTTCAAACCGTGAATGTCACTTTTCGTGAACTGACCATTCATAAATAAAGTATTATTAATGTTAAATGAATAAACTGGTTGTCATTATATATTCCGGAAATTAAGTAAATGAAGTTAAGAGACAACATGGTTCTAGAGGAACTCAAACCTTGCCATACTGTCATTGGAAGGCTGAGTGTAGCCTAGTGGCAGGCAAACATAGGTGTGGACCAAAATGCAGACAATGGCAAGGAGGATGCAGATCAAAAGATTTATTATAAGCACAGCAGTCAGAAGTTCAATCAAAAGTAAAAGTAAGTCCAAACAAAACTTAATCTAATGTTCACCAGGGTAATCCCGAAACAAGGACACAAAGTGGGCTACACGGAACTGAGCAAGCCAGAACATGAGGACGCAACCAGTGCTTGAAGTGGGCCAGTCCTTGCACCTTCACACTTTACTGTTTGTTGTACCGGGACATTTTTTTGCATACTCCCAAGCTGTTGGTAGGCCTATAATCTCCTCTGCCCTCTCCATGGGTGCTACGTTATGCTCACCTGTTCCCGTTCTCGCCTGCCCGCTAATCTCTGTTGGCGAGGGAGAAGCTCAGGTGCCTTTCAAGCCGTGAATGTCACTTTTCGTGAACTGACCAATCACAGCCTGGGCATGCTGGGGACATATCAGAATCAAAATGTCTTCACTTTTAAAAGCTTTTGTTAAAAAAGGTCTGAAAAACAGCTTGCAAAGAGAAATGTTGAATAACAAATAAAACAATGGACAATAATAAAACATGCAATGTGATTGAAATACAGACAAAACAAATGTGCATTGTCCAAAAGCTGATTACTGCATTATACTCCATTATATTTTTATATTCAGAATTGTCACCTACCACCTTAATAGTTTTTCCCTTCATATAAATTAAGACATTTCCACCATAAATTGGTGCAGAAATTAAGTGTTAAATGCTCAAAGTCTTCTAGGGAAAACAATAGCAAGTGGTTAGGGACAATACCATGGGATATTTGGTTTGCAGATTTCATTAATATAGTTGATTAATTGCTTAATAGGTTGTTTTGTTTTTAGGCACATTGTCCATACTTGACTGCAATATCTTCCCTGGTTTGGGGTAAGATCCCCTGAGCTGAAGTCAACATATTCCCCTTTCCTGTGCAGGAGAATGACGGGATGGATAATATGACAAAAGCAGGTTATAGAGGAAGTTATCTTTGCATAATACTCATTACATAAAACTCAACTGTCCTCCTGTGTAAGACGTGAATTCATCTTTGTACCACGCTCAGGGTTGGGAACCTACCCGCTCTTCTCTTTGCTGCCAGGGTACAGAGGACATCCTGCCTACCATTCACAATGGTTTCAAAACTCTGTAGCCAAATACTGGCCATGCCCCAATGTCAGCTGTCACACACAATCCTGACTGAGAAGAATTGGAAAATGCATTCTTCTCTGCACACCTGTTGTGGTACTGCAGTATCTCCCCACTACCTTGTGTTCTTTTGTTCCCCCTGTAGGAACCAAATCCGTGCTGCCTGCCAGATCCTTGTCTGCACATGCCTAAAAGAAGTCCTGTTTGTCTAAGAATGTACCCTTTCATAATTACTTGTGTGTTGTTGACTGTTCTCATTTCAGGGCATCAAATACTGATGCTTTCAGAAAGGCTGAGAAAACGCTATTTGATCATAGTATTTGATTGAAAAGGTACTCTTCAGCGTGGGATTGGGATTGTTCGTATAAAAGGTATTGATAGCTTCCCAAAGCCCCTTACCCTTACCCTAACCACAGGGGTGTATGCCTAAACCTAAGTCAGCAATTGTATGCATGTCAACTGGCTAACCCTATAGCTGTGCACATCAGCTGTGCTAGTAGCTAAGGTTAGCCTCCGTTGTGTTACTATTTTATTAGATTGTTGTCTTTATTAGAAATTTAAAATGTACTGTTGAATAATGTTTTTCATATCTTAAGTAAATTCCTATTACATCTTAGTGAACAGTTTGATCTCCAGTGATTAAAAACATTTTGATTTGAAAGATTTAGTTGGATCATTTTGAATAGGCAGATTAACCTTTGACTGACAGAACTACTTTTACGCTTGTGCAGAATGTCTCTGGCAGGCAGTATGGATTTGGCACTGACACCCCCCCTCCCTTTGTTTTCTGTTCTCCCTGTAAAGCCTCTGTGTTTGTCTGGGCGTAGCTACACTCTCCGGCTTCTGCTGCCAAGCTCCAATTACACACCTGATCCTCATCCCACTAATCAAGCTCCTGCAGTATATCAACCTGTCCTCCTTACTGTTCTTTTAACCACACGTGGGGCATTTGTCAAGGCCTACTTTCAACTCAAGTAATATTTTTTTGTGTTTTCTGTGTTCTCCTTGGATTAAACCCTGTGTTTCTCTGTGACAGCCCCCCTCCATGCTCACCACTCTGCTTGCTGAAACATATCACCCAGCCTTCTGTTGCAAAACATTAACCCATTTAAAGGTTAACCATAGTGCCCCGCCTAAGCCTTGCCAGGGTCATGAGAACCTTTTGACTCCCCCTGATGGCGGGCCTGCCTATATCAACACTATAGCAGAGAACAGGAAGTGGGAGATAACTTTCATTTTCCCTTAAAGGACATACAACCCACCTTTTTTATGTCAGCATCCATATTCTGTCTTGAATTTCTTTTTTTCTAACGGCACAGTTAGACTAAGAAATGAAAATGAAAGTGTTGGTGCTGATAGAGAAATACCTTTTGAGCAAACCATTATTAAAACAGCCAATCAAACAGTACAGACTACATTAGGTTTCACGTGAACAGCCCTTTGTAAAATGTTTTGTATTTGATTTTCAGATATACAGTAACTGAAATAGCTCAACAGACTGAAAGTAGTATACATTTGGTATATCGTACCCAACTACATAATAAGTGTTTACCAGAATGGGTGATGTTTACCATGCTGACCTAATTCAAATAAACATGTAATTTACATTTTCAAGGTTCAAGGCTGAACTTCCTGAAACAAATCCCAGAACTAAATTTTACCCAATCCTTGGTAGTGTGTCAATTTTAAGGTGTCTGTGCATCTTTTATTAGGTTAACTGGTTGATTATATATTGAAACATACATTGTTACCGTGCTTTTTCTCAGTGTGTAAGATGATGCAGGTAAAAAGTGTTTTCAGTTAATCTCCAAAGCTTTGAACTGGTTGATTATATATTGATTCTCTTAACTGGTGGATACTTTGATTAGTTTATGCTCGAATTCTTAAATGAGATGTATGGGGGTGATCGATATTTTATATGTATTGGGATGATTGTTATGTTATATGTATGATGCTTTGGCAATATTGTTCAACAGTCATGCCAATAAAGCAAAATTGAATTGAATTATTGAAACATACATTGTTACCGTGCTTTTTCTCAGTGTGTAAGATAATGCAGGTAAAAAGTGTGAAAACATCAAATCAGTTTTCAGTTAATCTCCAAAGCTTTTAAGTTTCAATTTTGTCACAAAAGAAAGAGAAATGGGGGAGTGGTCTGAGGATGGAGGCAACGCCTTCTCAGGAGAGCTTCTTATAGCCGTAACAGATCAAATTTAAACTCAGTTGTATCCCGACATCACACAATGAATCTTCTTACACTGATCTTTGGGATAGTGCTTCTCCATAAAGGCAAGTTTTTGATTTAGAGATTTTTCTTTTTACAATTTAATCTTGAAGAAAATATGGATTGTAATTTTCAATTAATTTACTTCAGAGTTAAGTTGTTAAACTTATTATGTCTACCCCTTAAAAAAAGAGGTGATGTTTTTGACTTTTCTAAGTTTTGTGTTTCATCAGCCTACACCCTGAAATGTTATGAGTGTGTACCGGGAAGCTCAGGAACCTGCACAGAAACAACTAAAGAATGTCCTTTAAGTGGTCAGCAGTGTGGAGCGCTGAGAGTCCTTTCATATGCAGGTATGGCATCTTGTTTTCATTGTTTTCATTGTAAAACTGCTTCAGTTTAAAAAGGTTACTCTTTTGTTGCAGGTGATTCGAAACTTGTTGATCTCAACATGAAATCGTGTACTTCAGCTGAAGAGTGTATTGAGGGCTCAGTGAACTTTGGAATCTCCAGAACTGTCATTACCAGCAAGTGCTGCACCTCCGACCTCTGCAACACCCAGCCTCCCGCTGGTAACTTACCTTTTTGGTTATATTAAGTGAACGTGAAAACCCCCAACTGCCAAGTGATGCTGCACAATAGCAATTTGTGTATGTGAGTGTTGGAGAGAGAGAAAGAGAATCTCCAGGTTCAAGTTGTTTTATTGCCTAATCATGTTTCTGTATTTTGGCATGAATCTTTACATTTCTACAAGTTAAATTTCAACTTGTTTATCAGCAAGGAAATACCAACAAATGTCCATAGCCTGCTGGAGAAAAAACTTAAAAAAGATAGGCTCTTAAAAAAGATAATTGCAGTCTGACCTCTCTGTCTCCCCAAACAATATGAACAATATATGTTCTATGTTACAGAACCCAGTAAATCCAATCCCAATGGTAAAAAGTGCTTCAGCTGTGATAGTCAAAAGTGCACCGCAACTGTAAACTGCGAGGGGAATGAGGACCACTGCATCTCAGCAGCAGGTAACGGGCCTAAGGGATGCTTAGTGATTGTACTTGATGTATTAGGGCTTAAAGCTCACACACTAACGTTATTTTCTTTCTCTCAGTGAATGCAGGAGGTGTACAGACTACCATGAAGGGCTGTGCCTCCAAGCAGATCTGCTTAAATACGGCATATTCACAGATTTCAGGGGCCATTGGAGCAGAAATGAGCTGCTGTCAGGGTGACTACTGCAACAGCGCCAGCAGCACAAGTGCTGGCCTTCTGCTCCTGGTGGCACCATTGTTCTCTTTGGTCATGTTCTCTTAACTGGTGGAGACGGCAGCATCACTGCTCAGTTTTTCCTCTCATCCTCATGGCCTCTTAGTGCTCTTCCTTAATCTTTCTTTATTATTTTGAAAGACATGTGAGGAAGTTTAGCATTTTCCTTTGTCTCCTGCCTCATAAAGTTTTAACCTGCTTATTTTTTTACTTGTTGCCTATAAATACTGTAGTGATTGTCTTGCAAGAGCTCTTTTTTTCTGAAGTAAAAGAGAAAATATTTTAAAAAATCATTTAGATGCACATTTTGTGTTCGCTATTACAAACCTAAAATCTGTTTTTGTTTTTCAAGTTCAAAAATATTTTGATGTTACTGATGAAAAGCAAAATAAATACATCTCTAAAAATTCTGTGTATTTCTGTGTTCTTAATCATTTTCCAGTCTCATTTAAAATTTGAAAATATAAAATGTATTTGTACTTAATTTGTGTTGATTATTCTCAGTTTTAAAGTTGGTTCATGGAATCATTTACAACAAGGCGTTGTGCACAAGATTCATCATGAGGAAAATGCTCTTGTCCATGACAAGCCACCAAACACTGATAGCTTAAATGTTTACATAAATGTTAATAATTATGGGCTTCATCCCAGACACAGTAAAAGGTCACAGAGGCCCAGGTCTTATTCAGGCCCACACTATGCAGCTACTGATTTCAGACACTGATTTAAGGTTGAAGGCATCCCTGACGTTTTGTGAAGTTTTTAAAGTTTTATTAAGATTAAGGACTTCAGACATGTGTCCCAACACATATCAAAATACAGAAAGGACCCTCAATGTGATTTAGTCTGAAACTAGCTGGCAACAAATGTCAGTTTGTAGAAGGCACAATGGGCGCCACAGAGAATGCAAAATCTTATCTCATGGAAAAAATTTATCTTTTTAATTTACATGTATGTTCTTGCAATCTCACTTCAATAGCTGCCTTACCAGTGGTTTGGAGGCTGCAGATATGCACAAATTAGCAGCTTGACGAGGTGACTTCCCTATCTTTTAGCCTGCTTGCACTGTATATCAGAAATTATACAGATTACAGAGGTTATACTATCAAAGTGGTAAGATAAATACATGTGTAAAATTGTGGATGGACTGACCTACTGATGGCTGATGCAAATTATGTTGATCATCCTAGATCATTCGGAAGAAATATATTTCTAAATGTTCTTGTTTTTCAGTGTGTACTAACAAAATACTGTGTATTTGTTATATGTGTAGAACTGATGGGAAATGTGAAAAGAAGGACATTTTGTGGGAAACAGCTATGCTATCTTGCCCACTATCTAGTGCACAAAGTCTTTATAACAGACAGTTTATATACGTCAACAGCTTTTAGTTTTAACCAAGTTTGCTACTTGGTTGAAATTAGGACTTCTCTGAGGTCTGGGGATTCTATGAATGCAGCTGAATAGAGCAGAAGTTCCAGGTTTTCACATTGACTGTAACACAATGGTCGTAGACTTTCAATGGTCGTAGAGTCTAGTTAACGTGTTTGGAAGTAAATAATCAAATCACTTTGGAGTTATGCACCAAACCGAACCAAAACTACTGATGGAAAATTTGAGAAAAACATATTCAGTATTTTTATTTATTGTAAAAGGTGCACATATACAACATTGTTTTAAATAAATGATTATTAATGTTAAATTAATAAACTGGCTGTCATTATAATTCAGCTTTATGGATATGTAAAACAGAAAAGACAGTGTTTCCTGGAAGGCAGGGCACGAATGCATTGAAATATTCCTTGTCAAACCATAAGGTCAGGAAACACCACCCATGTGACCTCGGTGTATTTAGCAACCGTTTAGTCCAAAAAAGATGCTCCACCTGTCTTAAAACATGGAAGCCAGACATACCGTAATCAGTTTCTTATAACACATTAAGTGCAGTCTTTCACTCACAGGCAACATGACTGCTTATGTTTTATTAACCTTGTACATTAGTAGTCTATCTTGTGTTAAAGTAAAACAGCCACTAGCTCTAGTACCTGTATGCCAGTTTGTTGACAATATGAGGGCACCTTGGTGGTAGTAAACATAAACATTGCTGACTTTAGGACATGGACCCTGGCACCTATTTCCAGGAAAAATGCCTAAAATAACATACCCATAATAAATCGGTAATATCTCCTCAATCATTAGTTCTAGATGCATACATTCTGGTCTTCTTTGAAAGGTCAGAAGCTAAGGAATACTAATCCATTGTACATTAACATATTTATTTTCCCATTACATACATGGAGATGAAATACTGAAAATATATGATATTTTTATCCTTGCCTGGTAAATAAAACTATATTTTAATGCAATAAACCATCAAAACCATCATAAGGTAAATTATAATGCACCTGAATATCTTCTAATATACTTGAAATACAACTGTAACTGTAAATTTGATGAAAAGAAAGTGATTTACATTTCAAAACCTTTCAAAAATACCAGGCGAATGTCCATGTTTTAGCCATATTTACTGTTTATATATTCAGCTTCCAAAACATTGAAATATTGATAAAAACAGTCAATACATATGACCAAAAGCACTCCCATGCTTTACAGGCCACAACTTGAGAACAGAACATCCCACAGTGTCTCTTTCTCTTCGTATTGAAGATACGAATCGATTGGTATCCTGGATGGCTGTGTAGCTCCTACGGGTTGCATAGGCCGCTAAAGATCGCCTCCACCAAAGCAAACTCTTCTCTACTTGAATTTGACGACAAGAATTTGACGAAACTAAACTTACTGACAAAGCTGACCTCACAAAAAACAAAGGTTGTTTGATATCTCATTTTCAAAGTTGTATCCTGATGTAAAGTGGACCATATTCAAATGTTAGTACACATTTGAAAATTGAAATGCAATACAATATAACCTGATTTTACATTGATGTCACCTAGATTTAAGTCCATATTGTTACGACCCTTTCTGCCTGGTTGCTGCTTCTTCTTCTTCGTCTTTGTTACGTTTTATGGTGGGTGGCACCCAGCGTTAAGGTGCATTACCGCCACCTACTATGTTGGAGAGTGAACCAGAGTTTTCTATCCCTTGATAAATAAATAAACAAAACACAACAACAACAAAAAGAAAAAGAAAAACAAAAGATAAATGAACGATTTCACTGCTCACTAAACGCTATTGATCAATCCAGTTTATTTCATATAATGGAATACCCCAATGTCAAATACATTTTTAGATTCTTCCTGACCAAGCTTTCTGATTTCCCTCCTTAATGTTTCTCATTGATGTTCTCCTCTTTATTGCTTCTTCTAGCTGTTCTTCCTGTGCCCACATTCTGCTGTGGTACAGTACATAGAGATATTGCCCTGTATTTCCTGTATCCCAACTGTTCTGCCACTCCTTAATGATGTTTCTTTTGATTATTCCTTTGGCTTCAGATTTACTGAGTGGTACGTACAAGATCGCCTCATGTTTCAGAGCCTGTTTTTCTAATGCATCCACACCTTAATTTCCCTTAAGCCCTCTGTGAGCTGGGATCCATATAAATGTTATCAGCATGTTCATAATTTTAATTCTGTTTCATAAATCTCATTAAACATGTCTTGCCTGCTGTGAGATGTAAATGACTGCAGTGAAATTAATGCAGAACATGAGTCTGTACAAAGAATAACTTTTTAAATTTGTGATTTCTTCTATCTGCTGTAATGCTGTTACAATTGCCAACATCTCGAATGTATATATGCATAAATGATCTGCAGTACTTTTAAAAGAAACATGTAAGGCAGGAATACCGAAAGCAAAACCTGTTCTGACTGTATTCCTTAGATCCATCTGTATAAACCAATACTGCAATATTTCCACAACCTTTTTGACCCTGCATTTTTCCCAGAAAATATAAGTCAACTGACAGTGAAGGAAACATCCAGGGTGGTGTTACTGATAATAGCACTGTAGGGATATCCTTGATTTAATGTCATGTCTCCAGCTATTTCCTCACATTTACATGCAAAACACCCCTATTTGGCCCTTTCACTCTCCAGACACGGTAGGATGTTGATCCTCAGAATGCCCTTGTAGATTTTCCCAGTAGTGCATCATTAACTGTTTACATCTAATATGCAGCAGCATTTCCCCCACCTCAACCTGAAGAACAGACACAGGAGTTGTTTTCACAGCCCCATAACAGTCTCAAGGTTTGAGCATGCACTACCTCCAACTTCTTTAATGAAGTTTTTGCTGCCGATCCATAAGCAATACACCCATAATCTAATACTGATCTAATCAGTGCTGTTTACAAACTTTTACTTGCTCTATCTTTTACCCATACATCTTTAACTGAGCATCGACCCCTCTCTTTTTAGTGAAGACTACTCTCTTAGTTTTTCCAATTGCAAACTTGAATCCCCATGTAAATGACCATCTTTATACCACATTAATTGCCTCTTGTATTTTTCCTTTTATATGATTAATGTTCTTTACCTATTTCCACAAGGCTCCGTCATCAGCTTTCTTCCATAGTAATTGGAACATCCATTGTACTGTTAGTATCAACCCTTCTTTCAAGTATGCCACCATGCGCTGAGCTTGTTGTCATGGAAATTATATTCCTGGTGAGGAGTTGAGCAAAGAATTGAGTTACAAAAGACATTGAGTTAAAAAGGAATTGAGTTATTTAACAAAACAGAATAAACAGAGAAGTACTAAACACATATACAGCTGGTCCAGAGACCTGCCGCCTAGGGCAGCATCGGGCGTCTGGCCCCGAGCAAAGGGATGCAATATCATTTACACAGTCTAGGTTTCTATGTTTTGGAGAACAGAGATCCTCTCTCAGCCTTGAATGAACATTCCAGGAGAGGAGACTCCAGACTAACATAAGGAGTATAGGAGAGGAAAGGTTAAGGATAAAAACACAATACAAATCTATAACAATAATAGTAAAATAATGATAATATTAAAAGATCATACATAAAAGATTAAATGTAAGAGGACACAATTTTCTGCCATAACACTTGTCATTGCTCTTCCTCTCTTGCCCTCCTCTGTCAAGTTATCAGAACTATGGATAAGAGTAAATGCCTTCGCTATTATCTCTGCCTTCTATCTGTCAGACACTGCTGCTCCCTCCCCAATCTTCTGTACTGGATACTGCCATTACATACATCATACAAATCATACAAATTGATTCTTTGGCAGCTTGTAGCATTGCTGCTTTAAACTTTTTATCAATCTCCTCTATTTCCTCATTTAGATCTATTTTATCCATTTCTATCTCACATATATATTTAAATCTTTCATTATTATTATTATTATTATTATTATTGTTATTATTATTATTATTATTATTATTATTATTATTATTATTATTATTATTATTATTATTATTATTATTATTATTATTATTATTATTATTAATTATCATTTTATTTCCCATTTTGCTCTGCTAAATACCCACTTCCCCACTAATTCCCCATGCTTTTTTTATTTATTTTTTGTAATAAAACACTACACCATATTGGAAAATGATCACTACCTACTGATGTTTCTTGTGATTGATCCCACTCACATATTGCCCCTAAATTCCTAGAAACTAAAGTTAAATCTAATACCGACGTGTTCCCTGTGTGCACATCTACTCTAGTCCCTCTCCCATCATTTCAGCAAACAATGTTGCATAGGTGATGAGCTGCTGCCTTTACGATTATTTGTATTCTCTCTGTTTTGAATTTAACCTCCATTGTAGCATTTACCAACCCTGATCATGAAAGTGACCAGTTTCTTTAAATCAACCATTAATATTCCCTCATTTGCCTGGTCTGGATCTTTTGTGACTGATCATCTTCACTGCCTCTATGTGACCTTAGTTTTTACCTGCTGTGCTTCCATTTCACTTTTCATCACCTCATATCCCCATAAGCCACACTATGATTTTCCCCACAGTTACAACATTTTGGTTACTCATGATTACATTGACCATACTCATGATCTTCTCCACATCTAGCACACCGTCTTCTGCCTTTACATGTACTTGCTGTATGTCCAAACCTTTGACAGTTGTAACACCTCATTTTGGTACATACTCTCTCTTATGCTATAACTCAAAAAAAACATAGTGTTACGTTCTTTGGGAGAATTTCCTCCTCAAACTCCACTACCACATGCTCACTGTCCTTCCGAGTTACCTGCAAACTTTGAGCGCCTTTCAGACATCCTGTTGTTAGATTTGATTTGATTTCCTCCATTGCAACTCCGACTGGAACCCCCAAATCACTCTCTTACTCCACTTACTTCCTCTTTCAATTTTGCTTGTATTTATTACTTTGAATTGCCCAATTTCTTTAACCCTTTAAGCCCACTCTGTTATTCATTTTTATAACAGATCATTAAATTGCCATCTCTCAACACCTTGGCTACTACAATGTCCCATCCCTTCTTGACCTTGTGTGCTTTATTCCTTTCCCATAATCTTCATTACTCCAAAAGCATTTTCTCTTTTGTCCCTCATTGTTGCACCAACTCTGCATGCTTTCATCACTATCGACTATGTCCGTCGTCCCCATTGATTGCTTCCTGCAGGAGCTTGCAGTCTGGGAGGGCTCCACCCAGTGGTGTAGTCTAGTTTTTTCTAGTGAGTATACTGTGAATTGTCCCTCCCAGCCTCATATTCCCTCATCCCAGCGTGACATCCCATAAGTATCATGACCCTCACTAATAGTGTGCATGTACCAGGATCCAGAACTTCTACTTCTGCTACTGTACACACACACACACACACACACACACACACACACACACACACACACACACAGTATTCCACATTCACTGATCCATCACATTAAAGGTAGGGTAGGCAAGTTGCTTCTAAAACACTTTTTGTCATATTTGTTGAAACTGTCTATATACGCCAATGCATATTAAAAAATTAGGTGCACTGAAAAAGAGAGTTTAAAAATCGGCTGTCTGTAGTCCTCTCAGGGCTGCATTAAAAACAGCCACTCGTTCCATTCGGACCGAATGCAATGATTGACTGGCCGACTGTCACTCTCCCTCACTGCTATATGAGCTGCCCCGATGCGCGCACCCGGTCAGCTCGCTCAGACCTGCCGAGCGAAGCGGTCCGACCGGAGCTAATATCTGCATGGCTTTTCAACGATAGTGACAACTGAGGAACAACGAGGGGCTGACACAGCGTGGTGGCTTTATTTCTGCTGGACAGGTAATCTGGCTTTTATCATTTTGATGGTAATTTGTTACTTTCATCGCTAGCAAACGTAGCTACCTACTTAGCGTAGAGCTAACGGTGGCTACTTGCGGACACTATTAGGTAAGACAATGTAAGTGTAGACTGCGCCGGTTTAGTTATTCACCATGTAGGTTTATTGTTATACTATGTTTACACCTAACCTTACGTTATCTTTACAGCTTGTTTCTAATCGGTTTGTGTGATTATCTTGTGTCTGCAGTTGATGTTTGACTGAATGCTACTTTTACAAATATGATGTAGCTGTGTGTTTGTAGTAATGAGACATTTCAGCGTTAGTGTACATAAACAATGATGGCTAAAGGTCCCCAATTATCTGTGTTTCTGGTATATAAGCTACCTATAATACAGTTTGACATTGTTCATCGCTAAACCTACTGTGTGAAAACCTTTTGCAATTGCTGCTGTTTCTTGTTGATGTCATTACTTATTTTACCAGAAGTAAAAAAAGTCCTGTATGTTTTATTTCCACTGTGCCCTCAGGTCACCTGCAGATTTGGAGTCTTTCTCACCAGTATACACTGAAAGGACCACGCTGGTTGGCCTGAATCATAACCACCAAGTCCACAGTCCAGCCAGGAGAAAAGCTGATGACACAGTTCAGTATGTTGCATTATGAGTACTCCTCTGCATTTTAATCAATACATTTATAAGTGATGAGTCAAAAATATTAAACAGTATGAGGAATACAGATGTTGTTGATTTATTGTTTTGATTGCATTTTATGTGGAAATGCTAACTCCTCTATAAGGGAATAATGTCAGGTATTACAAACTTTTCTCTTCCTCCTTTTTGTATTATCAGGTAAAGTAAGGTGTACTACAAAAAGACATCCAGAGTGCTCTCCTCCTCCGCCGGCAGTTGCCTACTACTGAGGAGATGCCTAGAAGCAGAACCAGGAGACCTGATGATCCCTATCAACATGGGGTTCAGTAAGGTGTCCCTGCCCCAACTGTGTTACTAGATACAGCAAAATATAAATCAAAAAGTAATATGGTTGTTTTTGAAATGTGGTAATCATGTCAGAGAGGTGATTGTGATATATTTAATCATCTCCACAGCAGCAATATGCTACATGCAAGTCTGAACTGTCTTCATAATCAGTCAGGATACCTCTGGACACCTCGTTGATTCCTGTATATACTCATTTTTAATGATGTTTAAAATGATCTATTTGTGATACAGGTTGTAGTTTTATTAGTATTTAATAACAATAAACAAGTGTTATACCACATTTTGACGTCATTATTGGAGACATGAGACAAAAATGTAGTTGCTTGATTGTTTGTGCTGCAAGTGTAAAGAAAAGGCATTTTCAGTGTTTATTTTAAAAAGAATGAAAATATTGTCCAGAACAGAGAAACATACTTTGTATTTTCTCTACCCTCCTGGGAATAAAACTAACAATGTACAGATATTCATCCACACAGTGGAGGAATTATTTGTGTAGCAGTCAGTGACATTACATCTTGCTAGGATTAAACCTCTGTATTGTCCTAATGGATCAGGAGAACAGTTGCATATCTTCTAGAAACAGCAACTCAGTATCACAACTCTAAGTGCTTCACACTGCCACACTACAAACTGTCTGTATGCTGCCTGACTGAACTCTCTGTTACTCTGTCCTGGGTCTGAAGATCAGCCATGTGTGGTGCAGGGAAACACTGTAGTCTGGATGTTGTACACAGTCCTCAGATTCTGAGGCGGCGTAAAAGGGCACCATCATTGGGTTTCCGGTGGTTGGGAATTACTGTACAAAAACACAACTTCAATCACTCAACTTTATTCGCAAATTTTGAAACTAAATCGTATTTTGTGGAGAATATTTTCTCGTTTTCCCTATGATGTTCTCATGCTGCTCTGCTTCAACTAAAAGGGATTTATGGCGTATCCTGAAGGATTCATAATAACATGAAATAGCTCAACAGACTGAAAGAGGTATACATGTTGCATATTTTACCCAACTATATATCCTCTAACTGTTTGCCAGAATGAGTGACATTTACCATGCTGACCTACCTCAAATAAATATGTAGACCTAATTAATATTTTCAAGGTAGAATGGAGGGCCTTTTAACTGTCAAATTGTGTTTGCATTGTCATAGATCTGACATCCATCCTGAAACAAATCCCAGAACTAAAGCTTACACCAGTCCTTGGTAGTGTGCTTCTATTCAAAGGCAAGTTCCTCTTGTTAAACTCATCAGTTTAAAGGATTCTGTGCAGCTTTTGTTAGGTAAACTGGGTAATTACATTTGTAAAGGTTCAGGGTGTCACACAACCCCAGCAAGAGCCAGCATGATTCAAAAAGTTTTCTGAGATCTCTAAATACAAAATAAAAGTCAGTAAATCTGCAAGGCTTTTTTAAGTTTCACATTACACACAGAAGGCAAAATTGGGGAGTGGTCTGAGAATGAATACACCTCCTTCTCAGCATAGATTTTTATAGCCATAACAGATCAATCTGAAACTTAGTTGTATCCTGCCATCACAACATGTATCTCCTTACGCTGATCGTTAGCATCATGCTGCTCCCTAAAGGCAAGTTCATTCTGTTATCTGTAGGGATTTTTTATGGTTTAATCTTTAAGGTGGTTTGTAATAAACACACGTATAATAGCAAATGCTACAGACAGAGATGGGCAGTATTTTTTCATATTTTGAATCAAGATACTGTAGTGGAAATTTCTCCTTTAGTGAGTCTTCTGAAATAAAGAATTCAATCCAGATGTATTTAGGGGTTTTATTCTTTGCAAAGGGTCAGACAACCACAGAGTGCAACCAGTATGCAGAATGTAAGACAAAGAGCCAGTGAAGAAACAAATAACTTTATACTGTAAGGGTATTACGCAGCGCTCTTAGGGAGGAAGGGAGTAGGAACCAAACTGTCCTGAGATGAAGATCAAGGATGGTCAGATAATCAAACTGTCTAATGCAGCGGTTTTCAATAGGTGAGGCGCCTCCCTTGGGGGGCGCCAAAGAGCGACAGGGGAAGCGCGAGTCAGTTTATAATACGCGACTTTGTTTTTGTTTTTTGTTTTTAAGTCCCGTTAAAACAGCACGGGTTGCGGGTTGCGTTTTTTGGGGCTTATTAAAAAAACTAATATGGACGAAATTGAAACTCACGTGTTGTCTTGAATGCATAAATTGGTTGGTCCATAGAGGGTTGATGCCGCTCTTGTAGCGCAAATGACGTGTATGGCGCATTTCGTTTGTTTAAACCTTTTTGTTCAAAAAGGTTTTTGATCGTTAAAAAAATTCATGAAAAATATGTGAATCTGTTCGATCTGAAAACATGCCTTCAATGCAGTTGACTGTTAAATGTTGTGTTCCGTGAACAAACAGCGTTGTCTTTCATTGATCAGGTAGAGCTGTCCATTGTGCTGATTTTGTTCGAGACGCTTTTTCAACCGTCAGGTGTCGTCGTCGGTAGCTTTGGCGCCGATTACACGTTAAAGGGATAGTTCACTTCAAAATGAAAATTCTGTCATCATATAGGCCTACTCACACTCAAGTTGTTTCAAACCTGTATGAATTTCTTTCTTCTGCTGAACAAAAAGGAATATATTTTGAAGAATGTCAGTAACCAAACAGTTAACTGGAACCATTGATTTCCATAGTATTTTTTAGTAAGTCAATGGGACCTTTTTACTGTTTGGTTACTGACATCAAAATATATTCCTTTGTGTTCAGCAGAAGAAAGAAATTCAAACTGGCTCGGCTGTTCTTACGTACTCTAAGGGGAGGCTCACATTCACCCAATTTGAAAACCCCTGGTCTAATGAGTTACTCTCACATGGGAAACTTCACCTAGCTGCAACATAATAAAATTATCAAACACTGCACATTGAAACCTATAATACAGTGATAATATAGTACAGTACAGTAATAGTAAAGTAAATATAAAATTTCTACCAAAAGACTTTAGTGTTTTGTATTTAAAAAAATACTGTACACTCTACAGTTAGTTACTTTAAAACTAACCTTCATTGGGTGATCATAGGGTCATGTGAATATTTGATCTAACTGGCTGCATATTTATCGCGTGACTCATGAGACGGAGAAAGCTGCTGCTCTCAAAATTTGTCCACCTAATCAAATTAGTCAGTGTACTGAAGGGATAGATCCAACTGATCAATAGATAGAAGGTTTGCAAAATGATTTTATGGCACCTTGGAAAAGCATTTTTAGTGTTTTTTGAAATGTTGATAATCTTTGAGGGTATTTATATCTTTAAAAAAAAATAGAATACACTGATGTATTTTTGCCAATCTGTGGCTGCAGACATGGATATTTGAGATTACTAGTTTAAATAATTCAGAATAAAGTTGTTAAAATTATTTTTTGACTTATCTGAGTTTTGTGTTTCATCAGCTTACACCCTGACATGTTATCAGTGTGTACCAGGAAGCTCAAGGAGCTGCACAGACACAACAATACAATGCCCTTTAACAGGTCAGCAGTGTGTTACGCAGAGAGTCCTTTCATATGCAGGTAGGTATCTTGCGATGCACTGTTTTTATCATAAATCTGGTTTGCAAGGCTCAGTTTAGAAAGGTTACTCTTTTGATACAGGTGGTTCAAAACTTGTTGATGTCAATGGAAAATCATGTGCTTGGGCTGGGGATTGTATCGAGAGCTCAGTGAACTTTGGAATCTCCAGAACTGTCATTACCAGCAAGTGCTGCACCTCTGACATCTGCAACGGCCTGCCTGCCACTGGTAACTTACCTTTATGGTTATATTGTTAATTGGTATTTTTATTTTGATGTGTTTTTGTACTTAGAGCTATTTTTTTGCAATTATTTGCATGCACAAAAACAGCTCTGTTAGGATGGGGGCTTTAAAAAAAGATCATTTTAATCACCCCTTTATCCCCCTCTACCTCCCCAAAGCACATGAACAGTGTATGTTCTATGTTGCAGAACCCGGTAAATCCAATCCCAATGGTAAAAAGTGCTTCAGCTGTGATGGTAAAAAGTGCACCACAACTCTAAACTGCGAGGGGAATGAGGACCACTGCATCTCAGCAGCAGGTAACAGGCCTATGGCATTAACCATTTATGTTCAACATATTCCCTCAGCTCAAAGGGATGATTTGTGATTCTATAGACTTAAACCTAAAGCTCACACACTAACATTATTTTCTTTCTCTCAGTGAACACAGTAGGTGTACAGATTACCCTGAAGGGCTGTGCCTCCAAGCAGATCTGTTTAAATACGGCATATTCACAGATTGCAGGAGCCATTGGAGCAGAAGTTAGCTGCTGCCAGGGTGACTACTGCAACAGCGGCAGTTTTAGCTTGCCTACTTTCTTTTTTGCTTATTGTCTACAAAGATAGTAGTGATTATCTTGCATAGAATACTTGTCAATAACAGCTCTTTGTTTTTTTCTGAAGTAAAACATAATAAAAACATCTGACATTTTGTTTAGTGTTTCATTACAATTTTGATATTTAGCCTTATAATGGTTTTGTTTGAGTATTTATTTTAACCCAATTTAAGGATTTTAACCATAGATTATATTTTAATGTTCCCAAAAAGACAACATGATGGATGGGTTCAAAATATCATTGCTGGTATGAATGAATATAGGGTAGACTGGAGAATATGGGCAAGTTAATAATCTCCTTATTCACTCTGCACATGCTCAGTTCAGTCTTTATTCTACAAGGAAAAAGTAGCACTCACAGCCAAAATTAGAAGGTAAAAAATCATTTTAAGGCAAAAAAGTATTTTTTATGTGTTTTTGTTATAACATTACCTGCTGTAGTTAAACTCATTAAACTTAAATCACATTTATTGTGTGTCAAGTAAGTTATTAGTGATGTTTTAGCTGTAAGATATGGTACTTCATCAACAAGAGTTTGGGTTATTTATAATAACAAAGAAATTTAATTGTATGTACAGTATATGTATCCATTTCCACTCTTGGTACCCTTCAAGTTGATTCAAGTTTTTGAGCAAAATAAATTTGTGTCATCAGCAAATATAAACACATTTGAGAATTTTGACACATACAGAGTCCAGTGGTATTAATCTTAATACAGTTTTGAAAACATGTTTTAAGTTATGATGGCACACCATGGGGCCTGCAGTTGCCAGGTCCCCAAGGGATGTGGCCCCCGTTGTGGCAGGCTTTCCTAATTTTTCTTTATTGAAGGTGGCGACCCTACATTATACTGTTGTTTTATTGATTTTTATTGTTTTAGCGCTTATCTACTTATTGTTCTATGTTTATTTGATGATACTGCACCAGTAAAGTGGCAGTCGTAATACGCTTGCATACAATGACAGTAAAGGGATTCTGATTCTGAGATATTCATTCAAACTAATATGCTACTATACATGAATAAAAGTAAAACAGGCTTAAATATATGTCTTTCTGACCATATCTGTTCAAATGAGTGTAGAAGGATGTGGATTGTGCATAGACATGTGGCTGGAGACGAAGGACAGAGAGACTGTGATGTGTGTTCCATGTGTTCTGTGTGAAGAGTTACTTTTTTTACTCAACTAGGCTTGTTTACCTTATTTTTCTATTTCCTATTTATTTATTTATAAGGACAGCACACATTAATCAACATTACTGTAAATGTGTCAGTGTTAGCCTAATGGCTAATTTTCAACTGCAGTCCTTTGGCAAGATGTTTTGAAACCTTAAAAATGATAAAATATACATACAGAGAATACATCAAGACACTATAAAAACAACAACAACAAAACAGAACAATTCTCACAACATAAACCACATGAAACATCCAGAAACAGTAAAACATCAGTACAGTTACGGCAGACACCATTAAGACACAGCTAGCCATGCAGATAACACAAAGCAACAACACACAACCTACTTTTGTTACATGCAAACATGCAGGACCACAATAAACAGTACACATAAAATTCTGAAGTATTTTGAGTGTACGCCACAGAACATAAAACTCCTGTTTCATGAATGCAGAGAAGTAAAAGTTGTTCTGTAAGAATGCAAATAATGCTGGTAAAAATGATTTCACCATGCATGGAAGTCACCACCGTCACTCCTCTGCAAGTGGCAGTCAGTATCTGCTATGGTGCAGTGAGTTGATAAAAAAATTGAAATCACTCCAAAAATGGTAATAGGCTGCTGACTGATAACTTGTTTCAGAAAACATTAAAGGCCTCCATTTTTTAGACTGCCTAATGTCCAAGAGAAGAGCACCTATCTAACTATCCATTAATCTATCTACCTATCTACATTCTGTCTTCCCTGTTTTTAAGTTTCCTGAGCTATGAACACATTCATCATGCACAGATGTTTGAAGACTGTTTTTATCTTTGTGTGTGGGCATATTGGGTGGATCCTGGCTGTTCAGCATGAGATATATTTTCCTCAGTGTGTGAACATATACCACATGTAAAACCTGTGTTAAAGTATTCATCATTATGTATTTTACTGCTCCCGCAATGAGTTTGGCTGTGTATGTATGTACCTATGTATGTGTATGTATGGATAGATGTTTACACATAATTATCCAGCTGTAGCTGTAAGAGCTAAATGGTGCTTATTTAAAAAACTAAACTAAGAAAAATAACTTTAAAAATCACAAATTCAATGATTCAAAATTTGTCACTAGTGAAGGAGGAATGAAGGAGTGGTTCTGAGGATGAAGGCAACGCCTTCTTAGGAGGGTTTCTTATAGCCCTAACAGATCAAACTGAAACTCAGTTGACTCCCACCATCACAAAATGCATTTCCTTAGTCTGATATTTGGGATTGTGCTTCTCCCTAAAAGTAAGTTTTTGATCTGTTTTTTACTATTTAATCTTTAGGAAAAGATGGATTGTAGTTTTCGATTAATATATTTCCACTAACACATGCTACAGACATGGGTCATTTAAGGCTGTGTGTTAACATCCTACATTTCATTTTGCTGTTATTCCTCTTTGTTTGGTCAATTTCCTATTATGTTGCAGTTAGAAAAGAAACAACAAAAAAATCCTTTAACACTTGTTAGAAATGCCCTTGAAATCCAGTCCTACTGCATAGCCATTTAACTTGAGCTGTGCTTAAGATTCAGATTTAAGTTATTAAACCTAATTTATCACTAAAAGAACAGGTGATGCTTTTGACTTATCTGAGTTTTGTGTTTCATCAGCCTACACCCTGACATGTTATCAGTGTGTACCGGGAGGCTCAGGGACCTGCACCGACACCACAAAACAATGCCCTTTAAGGGCTCATCAGTGTCGTGCAGCAAGAATCACTTCATATATAGGTAAGGTATCATGTAGTGCATTGTTTTAATTTTAAAACATCTTTGCATGGCCCAGGTTACAAAGGTTACTCTTTTGTTGCAGGTGATTCAAAACTTGCTGATGTCAACATAAAAACTTGTGCTTTGGATGAACAGTGTCTTGAGGGCGCAGTCAACTTTGGTATCACCAGAACCGTAATTACCAGCAAGTGTTGCAACACCAACCTCTGCAACTCTGCGCCTGCCGCAGGTAACTTACTTATTTTCTATTGGTGTGTGTGTGTGTGTGTGTGTGTGTGTGTGTGTGTGTGTGTGTGTGTGTGTGTGTTGTGTGTGTGTGTGTGTTTGTATGCCACAGTCCATATCACAACCTGAGACAATATGTTTGGGGCAGATATTGTTAGAGAAACACTAGCCAGTATGAAAATTCATAGCTCTTTACATTTTGTAGATCTGATTGTTTAGAAGCTGCTATTTGCACTTGTTCATCTGCAGGGAAAAATCAAATGTCTATAGCCTGCTGGAAAAATGCTCTAAAGAGAGGGCTTCAAAAAAGGTTATTCTATTTATCTTATCTATTTCCCTAAAACAACATAAACAATGTATGTTCTATATTACAGAACCCGATAAAGCCAGTGACAATGGTTTAACGTGCTATCGCTGCGATGGTCAAATGTGCTCAACTCTACACTGCAAAGGGAACGAGGACCACTGCATTTCAGCAGCAGGTAACAGGCCTACAACATTAAACATCTACCTCGGTTTCACATATTTTATCAGCACAGAGGGATGTTTAGTGATTCTAGTATATGTATTACAACTTAAAGCTCACACACTAACACTATTTTCATTCTCTCAGTGAACTTACGAGGTGAAATGAAGATCATGAAGGGCTGTGCCTCTGAGAAGATGTGCTCAAATACGGCAAATGCACAGATTGCAGGAGCCATTCCTGGAAAAACTAGCTGCTGTCAGGGTAACTTCTGCAACAGCGCCAGCAGCACAAGTGCTGGCCTTCTGGTCCTGGTGGCACCATTGTTCTCTTTGGTTATGTTGTCTTAACTGATGGAGACGCCAGCATTACTGCTCAGTTTTTGCTCTCATCTCTGCATGGCCTTTTAGTGTTCCATTCTATTCTATTTTTTATATTTTTAAGTGACGAGTGAGATAGTAGAAAGTTCAGCATTTTCCTTTGTCTCATGCCTCATACAGTTTTAACCTGCTTATTTTTAATATGCTTTATTTTTTGCTTGTTATCTATAAAGATAGTAGTGATTGTCTTGCAAAGAATAGTTGTCAACAACAGCTATTAGCATTTTTCTAAAGTAAAACAAGGAGAATGTAAAAACATGTTCATGCACAATTATTAACCTGGAACCTATTTAAAATGGAATTTTAATGAAAATTAAAATAAATACATTTCTTAACGTTATTTTAATTTATTTCTTTGTTTCTTATTTAAACACTGAAATAACAAAATGTAGTGACATTTGCATCAATTGAGGATACTCCTTTTTAAAGTTGGTTCATGGAATAGTTAAAGCATTGTGCACAAGAAACAGTAAGTGTAAATGTGCCATAATTACAGAAGTAAAACAAGAGCCACCAGACATTTAGTTTAGTGTTTTACTTCCAACGTAGAATTTTAATATTTAGCAATCCTTTATTTATTCATTTGATTTTAACGTAGGTACAATTTAAGGCTTTTAACCAAAGAAGTAATAATAGTAGTATAATTATTTTACTGTAACAAACAAGGAAACACATTCTCACTCCCAACTCGTTACATATGGACGCTTGGTCAAGATCAACTTAGCAATAATAACTTTGCTTCTGCCCCAATCCACCCCAACAACCTCAACCACCTCCTTACTCTGACTTTTCTGTTAAATAACCTACACCTACCTTTACCAATCAAAAATGACACTACAGGGCTTCCCCCAGTGTGTTACAGCCTGACACCAAGAGGACCATGCTTACATATGTGATGACTTGAGTGTGAGAACGGGTTGAACAAGGACAAGACATGATGATGTTAAGTATCATCTGGTATGGATGACACCAGTAGCGGAGTCAGGCTGTTTGAGGTGCAGGGCTGAAAAAAATAAGGGCACCAGCTGCATGGGGTGCACTAGACATGATGGTGCTGTATTGCATTTTCACCACCAGAAGGGCACCATAGAGGGCACCTACTTCTCAAGTGTTTAGAAGGAAATAATGAATTAGGAGTTGTATGTATTCACCAAAGAAAACAGAAACAACTGAGGAAAAAATTAGAGAAAGGCATATTCAGTATGTTTATTTACTGTAACAGGTGCAAAATTCACTCAAGTGACAGCTAGTTGGCATTCTTTAAATAATAAAGTTTACATGCATTTCGTAAATAAAGTTTACATGCATGACCAACATCAATTTCCACACTACACAGAGATACATGCACTGTGCAATATGTGTATGAATGCAAAATAGATACACATACAGGACGTGATTGCTTATTTACTGTTAAACAGGTAAATTGTTTGGTAGTCATCATTATGCCAAAATGCTGGCTCGCTGTGCTGTATGTAAGGTAGAGAGACGGAAAGGGGGGTCCGATTTGATCTGCCTCTGAGCTGTGAATGGTGGTAGTAACAGAGCCGGAACGATGTCTCGTCTGTGTGAAAAGCCACATCTGGCACGCTGGTATGTGTATTATACATAAAGGTCTTTTTCTACGCTGCTGGTTCCAGAAAACTGGAACGCTATGTCAAGGCACACATGGTTGCGTATTATGCTGGAAACATGTGTTCAGTATGAATGAGCAAATGCGGCATTTTGGCGGATATTCTTTCCATGTTTTTTGTGGGCTCTCTGTATGAAAGCAGCTGCAGCGCAGATGAGGTAAGTGGGAATAGGTACGAAGATTGGCAGGCGATGCAGGCACCGGGTGGATGGAAGGAATTGAGGAGAGACAGAGAGACAGGCTGTGACAAGTGTTATGTGTATTCTGTGGGAAGAGTTCCTTTTTTACTCAACTGAGCTTGTTGGTTGGTTGAGCCAAAACCTGAAATGTGTGAGTGTATGCCACGGTACACCCTTGTTTCATTAGTGCAGTATGTAAATAATGTGGCCCGTTCTGACTATAAATAAAATTCTCAATTAAAAGACTTGGATAAAATATATATAATAAAAAATGGCGGTACTCTGTCCGCCCAGGCCTGAGTGAAGTCGCGTTGGCTGACACTGGCTGCTACGGTGGTCTGTCCTCTCGTCGCAGTCGCGGTTGGCTCCTTCTGAATTGGCTCGGCCCGGCTACTTCTTCATAGATCTCCGTCAGCTGCTGATTGCATGGTTACTCACCCGCTGCTTAGTCTCGGTCGCTACCATCCGTCCGAACATAATTGTTAATTTTGTGACGTCAGTGGATGTGTGTGGCGTTCAGGGACATTCAAGCCAATTAGAAAAAACAATTTAAAAATCACACACGAGTTAAAACACAACATGCTAAAACACCACTCTACATAAAACATTCCAAAATAAAACGTTAGCCATTTTCTGTTATTATTTTCACCATGCATGGAATTCCCCAGTCACACCTCTGTTGAAACACGCAAGTGTCAGTATCTGTTATGGTGCAGTCACTTGATAAAAAATTGAAATTGTTCCAAAAAATGGTTATAAGCTGCTGACTGATAAGATGATTTAGAAAAAATTTAGGCCTCCAATTTCAATATTGCCTAATGGTAAAGAGTAGACATGTATCTAGCCTATTGATCTACCGAGCTACTTTTACATTCTTTCTTCCTTCCTTTAATCACTTGTTTGCTGAGTGACATTTACTTGTGTTACACAACCATGGAAATATTCATTATGCACTGATATGTGACGGCTGCTCTTATCTTTGCATGCGGCACACAGGCTCGATTAAAGTGTATGAAGTTAACCACACTGGGTGGATCCTGGCTGTTCAGCATGAGATATGTTTTCCTCAGGTTGTGAACACAGCCTACTGCATGAAAAAACTGTGTGAAAGTATTTTTTTATTTTATTGGTCCTGGAGTAATTCTGTCTTTCTATGCATAACTTTTCCTCCAGCTCCAGCAGCTAGTGACCAAAACTCTGACAGGTGCTTCTGTCATTTTGTTATTGCATTTTTTTATTGCATCGTTACGCTGACATGGTGATGCTGTATTGTTCTCTGATCGTAATCATAACAGTGCACCGGTAAAGCACCAGTAAAGCAGTTTCTCTCGAGAAAGAAAAAGGCAGGTGTTGAAGCCCCTTTTGATGTCTATGTGTGCAAGTGTCTGCATGTCTGCATGCCTGCAGCATGTGTATGAGTGTTAATTGAAAATTACAATACGCTAGTGTGTGCCTTAAATGATTATCAAGAGTGCCTTAGGATTAGGAAAAATTTTCACATTAATTGGTCCAGACAACAATATAAATGTTTGGCTTTTTCAGCCCAACTGCCATTATGTGTCATAAAATCTAAAAACACAGACTGAAAATAGTCAAGGAAGAGCTTGTGCCTTTTGGAATATTAACCGTGCTCATTTGGATTCAACTTGAAACAAAATTCAACTGACATAAAAATCACAAAGAAGTCTCCTGTAAAGATAAGACCAACACTATCTGGCAAACATTTTTTGTGCAGAAAAATGATCATGTTTGCCCTCTCAGGAAGGATACGAGATCTTTCTGGACTTAGGGTGTCTCCAGAAGTGGAGAACACCCTTTCAGAAGGGGTGGAGGACGCTTGGACACAGAGATACTTCTCAGCTAGAGCTGACAACACTGGCAATGTGTCACTCTTCTTCCACCACCAGAAACTGGCACTGTCTTTGATTGGAATGGGAGAAAGGCTTCTATAAAGCAACGTTTAGTTTTAAATTAAATAGTGTAATAATCCCTGCCATGTATCACCATTGATAACAATTAGCTACAATAAACTTACGTAGTCCTCCTCTTCTTCTTTTTCTCCATCCTCTTCCTCTGCCGGCCACTACTTTAGCCATGTGGGATCTCTTCATCCATACGATCACAGAACGAATCCTTGCTGCCCAGTTGGAAACTGTATTGCAGTTGTACAAATTCTGAGCTCCAAGATTAAGTGTGTGTGCAAAACATGGAAACCTGATGATGTTTAGCGTTTTCACAACTACATCCATGTTTGCTGCGTTATCCACAGTTCCTGCTACCACCTTCTCTTTCACTCCAAACTCCTCTAGGATCCCCTCAATCCCTTCAGCCACAACTGTCCGTATTTAAGCTTTGTACACTGCTTTGGTTTTGAGGACTCTGTCTTTACTCTGACCTTCCCTGAAATAGTGCAATGTTACGGTGAGGTAGCGGTCTTGACTGAAACTAGTCCAGTGTGAAAGCCAGCATCGGAGCCAGCCAGAACCTGGCCATCATCATCATCATCTAAATTTGATGGACAATGACAATGGAGATTATTTGTATTGTAAAAGTTTACAACAATGAAACTAAGTAGACAGGGCCTGTCCTGCCAGGACAGTTTAAAGTTACCTTCGGCATTAATCACATGGCGTCCCGTTAGCTCTGCTGCTGTTTGATACACTTTGTCGCTAAGCAGTAGTGTATCAAACATGCGAGTCCTGCAAATGAATTGCATGGTGTGTCGCCAAATGTTTCTGCTTATCGGAGGTAGTTCCCCCCTTTGACGAAACTTTAAAAGTGTTGCAAGTGACCATATTGTGATCTTTTCTCGTGAAATATAACCAAACTTCAGAGCGCTTCTGCTTCGACGCCATGTTTGTTGCGTTCTGAACCAAAACAACGCAGTGTGTGTGTGACATCATGATGCATTTGCAACGAGCGGAACCGCATGCACAGCAGCAGGCATGCTAACGGTTCCAAGGAACTGGTTCACTGGGTACCAGTTCCGAAGAAGAACCAGTTCTCGATTCCCATCCCAATTGTGCGTACGTCTGTGTGTGTATCAGCGGATGGAGGCCCTACAAGACACTGTGCCCAGGGGCCTCTGACTTCTTTATCCAGGGCTGCATGACTCCTATCTTATCTCTAACTGGTGGAATTGGTGTTGTTACAACTCTCCCCATGTTGCAAACATACCTTGTGTCCCAGGTATGCTACACAAGCTTTAGCTTTACTACAGGACTTTGGTTTAGGTATGAAAATACACCTTTTCTCCCCTATATTTTGTGCAAAAACAATATAATCAAACCTACATACTTATTAAAGATGTATCTACATGAACAGCACTTTTTTAAACTTTTTTTATTGTTAATAAATATTAAAATTGTCCTCAGCTCAGATTACAGTCACATATACTGCATGTCATGAGCAAAATGACTTCAGAATAGTGAGTTGCTGATTGTGACAAACTGACCCGCTCTCCCCTACTGTTCTGTGAGAGGATGGGTGGGGTACAAGCATTCCCACAAATACAGGGAAAGAAAGTGAAAGTTAACTAGTGGCTTGCTTGATATTCCTCATAACTGTTAGTATACTTGCTGTGTAGCTGTTGGCTTAACTGAGATCATATTAAAAAGCGTAGGCCTATTGTGGACACTGCAGTTGTTGTTGTTGTTGCAGTAACTGTGGGCTGTCACAACAAACAAGAACAGAGCCGATCTGAGCTTTGAATACACTTGTGGAATCTCCCACAATTTGGTGAGTAGCTTTAAGTTTACAGTATATTTAAGTTACTAATGCAGAAAAGCAAGTTTAACAGTGCAGACCTATGTGCGTTGAAACATTTCACTTGCGCATTAGCAGGCACGCCCATGCACTTATTGTTTAGCATAAACAACTGACACATGTGGGCCTATTACATTTAGTATTCAACATTTACTGTATTTAAATCTGAAACTTTCATGGACATAATATTAGAGCAGGATAAACAATATGATCCATACGACCAAAAATAGTTAAACCTGCATCGAGCTTAGCTGCTGCTTTTGACTCAAATCTGCAAAATGAAAGGAAAAACACTGCATTTTAGCTTAATTCAGCCTACAAGCTGACAAGGTGTTTTATTCAGTAGATGGTTTATTCAACAATAACGATAAGTCAACCTGTCTGTCTCACTGTCTTAATAATAATAATAATAATAATAATAATAATAATAATAATAATAATAATAATAATAATAATCTGCTAGATTAGTCTGTTCAGAGATAAATCACTGTGCAGGGAAAAACCATTTTGCGCCTTTTGAAAGGGGTGAGAGGGGCCTCAGAGCCTGCACTATTACTCCATTAGAAAACCGCAAATATGTTTATCCTTAAAATGTAGAAATACATAGTTTTTTCAATCACAGAATATTTGAAATGGTAAAATGATGTATCCAAGGTGTTTCACTGTGAAAAGTATGCTATAAAACTTTTTTATTTGTTTTCAGATCTCTTGACTTCTAATTTCTACTAAACCACGCCCTTTCCCACATTTTAGTAATTTAATGCCATTAAAGCTGGAAGTCAGCACTTTCATTTTGTTGCTTTTTGTCGTTGAATCGACAGTTCATTGGTTCTTATAAGAATATTTTCAATTTTGGGTAGTAAAATACATATATCATATATGGGGACATTAATAATGTCAGTATTTTTCATACAAGTACAACTACATATATATTTAACACTTTTGCAATTATATTGTAAGTCTTTTCCCCACTTCATATATTTCAGCTAAATGACGAAATGTAAAAAATGAAAATTAAATATTTCTTTTTATTTATCCACAGCATTACACTTGCAAAACTTCAGAAGTATGCACAGAGAGAGAAAGATGATGTTATTCTGTCTGATCGTGGCAGGTAACATGGTCACCTCTTTGATTCAGATCTCATATTCACCCCACTTAAAAAAGTAGAGACCTCCTAGAACTAATGTCTTTCTTTGTGACTTCCTGTTCTCTCTTTCAGCTTTTAGCAGCCCTGTGTTTAGTGGAGAATGGAAGGCCACTGTTGTAAAACACCTTAACGTCCTGGTTTCATCCTGTGTTGTGATACCCTGTTCATTCACCCATCCTAAAGAAAACCTGCCAGCCTCCAAACTCAGAAAGATCTGGCATCGTTCCAAAGAAGGAGATCAACGCATCTATCATGAAGATTCCACACTAATCTTGGAAAACTTGCCACGGTACACCCTTGTTTCATTAGTGCAGTATGTAAATACTGCACACGGTTGCTGGAGGAAAAGAGTTCGAGCAACTGCACTTTAGAAATAATTGAAATTAAAGACCATGACAATGGCCCTTTCTGTTTCCGGATTGAACAAGCACGGACACTGGATGATACATCCACCATCGACAAGTTCTCCTTTGTTGAAGATTGTGTCGAGTTCACAATGCTCAGTATGTCACCAACCTTTCAAGATTACATTAATATATATACTGATTTTCTATGTTACAGTGATTTGCCTCTTACTTTATCTGTGCCTTTTTTCATTTATAGATGAACCTCCAAAACCTACACTGAATCACCCAAAGACAGCCATTCAAGATCGTCCCTACACTGTCACCTGTTCAGTCACCCATACCTGCCCCTCCCATATGCCTAAACTCACATGGAGTAGGGGAACCACAGACACTGAGGTCATTGAGGTCAACAAACAAAATCATGCTGGCCACTGGGAGGCAGAGTCCATTCTGACGTTCATTCCTGAGGAGAAGGATGACCACACTGAGCTCACCTGTACATCACAATTTTACGGCCAGAAGACGTCCTCTTCAACACTGACCCTCTATGTAAAAGGTGAGCTCTTTTCACTCTGTTGGTCATTTATTCCCTTAATTACTGCAGAAGAAATAAATATTTTGTGAAAGTCCCTTAACTTAATACTGGGAGTTTCAAGGGAGGAGCATGACACTGAAATCAGCTTTTAAAGTAAATGGACTGGATGATGTCATCTATGTAATATAATGGAAGAATGGCTCATTTATAAATTCTGTCTGTTTGCAGGTAAAGATAACTATAACCACATCATCATTTCCACAGCAGTGGGGATTGGTACTGCTGTGATCTTTGCAGTCCTCAGCATTTTCATGGTGAAAAAATACAAGTGAGTTCCATACATTACATTACAGAGAATCAAATGAGTTATTAACACAAAGAAAGAGGGAATATATTTCCTGTTCTTGGCGCTAATCAAAAATATACCTTTTTTTGTTTGCTTAAGGAATCGCATTGCCGAAAGATAGAGACAAAGGCAGGCAAGTAGAAATGTATGCAAAAAATATTCAAATTCAGTAGTGTTACACTGTTACAAGCTACAATTCTTTCAGTCTTATGAGAATGTGATTTATGTGTTTCAAATGTTTTTAATTATTGGTCTCATTTAGTGTGTGGAACCAGCTGTCAAGACTGTCTCGCGGGTGAGAAGAACTTTCCCCAACTTCAAATTTTTTGGAATATAGTACAAAATATATGGAATCTCTGAGAGCAGAGGGAACAGATTGTCAAGGATTACATTTTGATACAGCAATAAACAGCTAATATTACTGGGACCTATTCTTATTAAAGACATTTGAAGGGTTTCTGTATTTATAGATATTATAATTTAGTGATTAATCTTGTACTGTTCCTGTTACTTGAACTGTAAACTTTCGCACACCATTGAATCTGTGATCTCACAGTCATTTCGCATTATCCCTGCAGAAGTGACATGTTTATTGTCGCTGCTGTTGCAGATAAGACTTGTGCTTATATAAAATGGTACAATGATATTTTAGGTTCTCTTTTTTCTGTGTTCCAATCAGGAGATTGAAGCTAGAAGATAAGAAGAGAAAAAAAAGATCTTCCCACAAATATGTGAGACCAAACAGTTTTCTTCATAGATGTTTTGTTCTCACAGTCACATCAACATTATTCAATTAAGTTAAGAATGCATTTTAATAAATATTTAAAGCTGCATTAATACATTTTGACCACAAAAATGGCAGAGAAAGTCTAAAACAAGGGTTTTCACACACAATTGCAGCAGACAGCAAAGTACACTTATTTTACTTCACTTCATTTATCTTCAGCAACCAATTACTTTACAAAGTAATATTCTTACACAAAAAACATATGAAGAGTTAAAAAATGTTAATGTTTTTATAAGTTTTGTTATAAATTTAATTACTCAACAGTTTATACAAGTACAACTAGTACATTAGTTTATTGACAGAAATTTAATTGCCAACTATTTAGTTAATCATTTAAATATTTGTTATGTTAAAACATATCGAGGTTCCAGCTCGTAAAGATTAGCTGTTTAGCTGTTTTTAATCATTTTGTGAAGATGTTACTTTGGGCTCTGGGCAACTGTAACAGCATTTCTTAATTGGCTTTTTACAGAATTTTTACAATCGATTATTGGAGAAAAATAATCAGCTGATAAATCCATAATGAAAATATATATAAATTGCAGTACATAAATTGCATAAATTGCAGTATATAAATTGCAGATACAAAATACTTTAACCAACTACATTTATGCATAAGTAATAATAATGTAATGATAATATAGTATAACAGTCACAGGGGATATTTTTCTTTCTTTCTGCTTTGAGCACTTTTAATAGGCTACTTTAAGTACACTAGTACTTGTGTAGTTTTACTGAAGTAACATTTTCAATGCAGCACTTGTACGTGTAACAGAGGGTTTTTTTTACAGTAAGGTATTTATACATTTACGTACTAAAAGGGTTAGGTTGTAAAGGATCTGAATACTTCATCCACCACTGCCATCCATTGACATGTGATATTAGAGGCACTGTGTTTGGTTTTTATCAGTTGATAATAGCCAGCAGTGACACTGTGTGCTGTCTTGTGTGATTTATGCTAAAATGTAACCAGCCTTTTTGCAAAACCTAAAAAAAGTATTCTAATCACAATTTGGAGAGAAATATGTTTTAATAATTAAAAAATATATTTAAAAAACAATAATAAAATAAATGTACTAACACCCACTGCTTCCTGTTTTCCAAACAGATGTATAAGTAATGTAAAAATTTTTCTTTGTACTAATTAAATTTTGATTTGTGCTCAGCCTGTTGTGATTGCTTCATTATTGCCTTTGTCTTCTACAGAGGGGAGACTTTTGATTGAAGGCTATGCTTTCATGAAGTTTCATGAAAATGTAACAGTCTGAGATTTTTGGCACTTACTTTTTATTCAACTACCTTTAGCTGGAGCAAAATCTGGAGCTTCTACAACAGACATGTCAAATATACCTGCTATGGATCTTTTTTAGGAACTGGTCACACTCTCAGTACTCATGTTAGCCAGATAGTGGCTCTTGAAGACTGTTAAAGAATAGCTGAAGTAGTGGATGTGTCATTAAAATGTGCCATTTTGTCTCCCTTCTGGAAAAAAACGTCTGTAAATCTTAATAAATCATAAAACAAATAAAATATTTTAGAACTTAGTTTCCATCTGTCTTGTCTTATAAGAGGAAATTAGTTTCTGTTTGTTTTGTTTTTAAAGGATTTTAATCACATTTTTGTGTGAAGCATTTGCAGAAATTTTGAAAATGGCCTGTCCCTCAGTATAATTTTCTGCTCTTTTAGCTATTGAAGAATAAGCTATCATACAAAACTTAAACCTATATAAACCATCACATGTTTTTTTCATTACTCATGAATGGATTTTATTCTTAATATGTGTGAAATACTGCAAAAAACAACAATTTAGTCAGGTTCCCATGTTGTTGTCAACCCTGTTACTTTTAATGAAAACACCCCTTCAGAGCTAACCACAGTGTTGAAGTTCTTCCTGTAATTTTGTGGCTGTTTTCACAAGGGTTGAGTTAGAGTATCCACAATGAAGTGCATCCTTCAGTTTTTTTGTGATCCTTCTCTTAGGGCCTGGGCACTTGTTGGTACATTATCAACTTGGTGGTGCAGAGTTCTGACAACTCCTTGCTTATGCTCCAGTGGTTAGTGGTATTAAGTAAGTACTGGCTTGTGTGTGTGTTTCCTGTGTACTCCAATGTGGAGGTTCCTGCCCTCTTCACTGTGTATCGCACACCCCAAAAAAAGCCCCCAAAAAATGTTGCTGTTCTTGGATCTTTCACACGAGAGGTAAAGACAAGGAGGAAAAATGTAACAACATTGTGATTCCATTACTGTGTTTGGATAGGGAAGATACAGATGGTTTTAAAGAGGAGTGAAGGAGGATATTTACACCAGAATAGAAACACAGACACCACTTACCCCCCATATAGTGTACTGTCTTGAACAACTGGTCATGTTTGGCCTCGTGAAAATTCAAAAGACTTGGCCTCAGTTGACACCATGGACCCTAACAACCATTGGTACAATAGCCAGGATAACCAACCACTAATTAGTATCAATGATTTTTATTACGACCCCATAGAAGTAAAATACCTGGAACTCTCTATAGTAATTTAGAAATGAAGACGCCTCTTGGATGAGAGGTGAAAAATCTTCAAGCTTCTTCAACCAAGTCCTCGATTCAACCCTTCTAGGTTAAGAAAAGTATATTTTTATGTACCCACAGGCCAACCAATTCATTTTTTCACATTTATTTGTAAAGTACTTTAAATATGTTTTAATTAAACAACTGATTCACAGTTACATCTGTAGTATCACTATAAAGTTGTATCATCGTTTAGGTTAAAACCTCTCAACAAATCTGTCTCTAAAATGACTCTAATTAGTTATGTTGAATTAAAAGTTTATGAATATCCCATTAATACTCCATTACACCCTTGAATGTAACTTAATCAAGCAATATAACCAATACGGTAACTGTTGTCAACCCTGTTACTGACATGTCAGTCCTGTTACTTGTATATATATTGTAATATGATTTAAGAAAATAAAATAAAATTGTGAATTCAACACATGGTATAAGTTAAGTAGAAGAGACCAGTACACTCAGAAACTGGGAAATTATTATTTAGTTTTTTCTTAAAACAGAATATTTTGTGACAGTATTAATTGTAAATGAATGGATATTGATATTAGCAAACTAGTCAATATTCCCACTTTACAAACACTTATTGTATCAAGTGGTGTCTTATCTTTCATATCATGTCATATTTGTTCTAGATATGGATTTAAAACCTTTTTAAACAGAAACCTATATGTCGGTAACAGGGTTGACAAACACACATATATGCAAGTTGATAATGTTAAAAGAAATTAAAAATATAAGATAGCCTGAGATCGCACGGCACATTTTTCTTAGAGCTAAGGATCTACTTCATCTAAAAAGTTACATAAAGACTTTGAAAACAGTACGTTTCGCCCCTGTCCTCTGACCAGCTTCAACCAAGGGGGTAAGCCACTGTTGAAACAGTGAAGCCGACGAACGCCTGCATGGACGGTTCCATGTAGGCCCAAAAATGACGTCAAAACCCTGTGACCTCCCATCGCACATGACAGATGTAACTGTATTGCTTGGATTATCAACTCTCAGCAAATCTAAAAAGACTATTCAGCCATCAGTGATGTTGTTTGACAGGTGAGCGTCGTAGGTGGGCTGATTAAACAGTGACGATCCGAGTCAGACAAACACTGAGTTTCTGTTGGCGCAGCTATGCAGCTACCAGGGGCAAGTTCAGTGCAGACTAAAACGTAGCGAAATTGTTGGGGGGGGGAGAGATAACCGGAGCCCCTTAAATACAATCATGATCGCCGCAGTAGATCAAAGATGCGACTTCAAACTCGCCAGGAATATGTTTGTGAATGTGTGACGAATCTGGGGATGGAGCCAGTCCGCAGCTGCTGCAACACAACATGTGCACATATGGCAACTAGTTAGTTTGAAAACCAGTAGGGCTAAAGGGCTAATATAGGCAAATATGAAACGAGACCACAGCAGTCCCTGCGGATTTATTGATGGAACAATGTGGTTTGGACTAAATGTTTTTACTGGATTGGATGGTCTGGACCTTTGACAACGTAACAAGACCAGTTTTGGGAATATAATCGATTGGTAGATTAAGTTACTATGAACCTTCATAGGTGAGTCACGTCACCTTTGATTGTAGGTCTGGTTGGTCTGTCCACTGTGGCTTGTATCTTGAAATGGTTTGCATTTGTCGAATCACGGGGATTTTAGCTTTCAAATGGTGTACCATATGAGTATGAAGCTAAAATCAGTTGTGTGCACATACAGAAAGCTGCCGCCAGGACTTGACGGCCTGCGTGCAGCCGTTGGAAGAGGTTTTTAATAACTGTGAGGACGCACGCGCATCCTCACACGGAGACACATCAGCGAGAGAGACACATGTCGGATCTCCTGCTTGATATCAAGTTCAAACTTAATGGCAGGTCAAAACAGACTTCAAGCCACCAGGAAAAGTCTCGGTTCTCCCCGATTAGCAGTTCGCCCCTGCTGAACATATATACACATATACCACTCAGCTTTTGGAAAAGGAAATCTGAAACCTTAGGGATAATTTCATTATGAATTTATTAATCCCTTCTCATCAATCAATCTCATGTCTAAGGTGGAAGTTCCCACATCGGGGATTCAAACTCTGATAAGTAGTACACACAACAACCCAGTGATAAGGTGAATATATATTTATTCCTATACTACAGTGAATACAAGTGAATAGAAATAATTAACAGCAACACAACAAATTGCAGCATGAACAGAGGCAAACAATCAGGGTTAAATTGGCAGTTATTTAGCTAAAATGAAAAGAGGGACACACATGGACGAAATTTGTGGTGCTTAATAATTTCATAAGCAGACTTTGGTCCTTCAGTCTGTGAATCAAAGTTGAATGCCTGATGTCATGTCTGATCAATGATAAATTTGTAAAGTAACTGGCAGGCCCCAAAAGGGGTAACAGACAAGACAGCGGGAATACAAAAAGATTAAAAAAAAACATACTCAAAAAATAAACAATAAAAATGAGAAAACTTGAATGAGAAAAGTGAAAAATTAAACTGAAGATATATGAAGACATATAAATCTAATAAGAAGAAAAATTAAGAGTTACAATGGATCTCTAGAACGGCATACCTGTCAAGTCTCCCATTTTCCCCAGGATTCTCATATTTTACAGTTTTATCCCGGTGCCCTTTCATTAAAATAAATTTCCATATGTCTCCCATATTTTTAACCTTAAGAAAAAAATATGCTGGGCATATTTAAAATGTTTGCTACATTTCTGTGCAGAAAAGCAGGCGGCAGCATGTAGAGCAGCTATGACAGTGATTGGAAGTCCACAGCAGCCACCAATAAAAGAAGAAGAGGAAGAGCAGCATGAGGGGTTCAGTATGAATGATGCATTACATTACAGAGAATTTCCATTGCATATTTCCCTAAAAATAGATATGCTCAAACAAGTTAGTTCTTTAAATTAGATAGTAATGTAGACTGTATTTCTTGCACAAGGTTTTAATATTGACTATAGTAACTATAAGCATTATAGCCTATGATTTAGTCTACAGGCCTACTATGAAATAGTACAATACTTTTTAGAATATTACCATAAGAAAATGTAAAATAACTATCAACATTACAGAACAATGAAGGAATACATTCACAACAGGCATTACTGTTTTAGTAAGTATTTAGTTTTCACAATTTTATCAACTTGTGGAAGAAAGATTGGTTACAACAAGATACAAGAGAAGAATCCCAAGTTAATGCAAACATATAGATGGTGGGCTCCAGACTGAATAAGAAGTTGACTCACAGAATTCCTAACTTTCTCAATTTTGGCCGTATGAGAACAGAATTTGAACTATCAATATCATATTTACATTTCAAGATAAACGTTCAATTGTTACTTTGTATACATTTTGATTAAACTGATTTTAAAACAGTGTAGAGCGTCCTTACTCTGGTGATTGCTATATTTTTTCACATTAGCGTGAGAAAAGAGGAGGGGGAGAAATGGGGGTCCAGTTTGGCTGTTTGTGTGTGTGTGGAATAGACCGCAGGAGAAGAATCAGCTTAGTCCTGGGTTTGGTTACCATGGCAACTTCATAATTGATTTTGAAGACAGTTGTCTCCTGGAAAGTGTCTCAGTTGACACTTATATGGTCCTGCGCCTGAAACTCCTGGCCACAGGCCACATCTGCCCCCAGTCTCGCCTGCGAGAAGTAGGCTAGGCTACCAAAATATCCGCAACTTTTAACATGCAGTCCTTCAAACTGGCCTTCATTGGTGATTGGTGGTAATTCACTCACCACAAGCTAGTTCAACAATATAACTTAACCAATGTAATGCGCGATTGGCAAACATGTTGGCGAAGCGGAGTTCAGTGTTAAATTGTAGTATAAAACTGATGTTTGCATTTTTTTTCTGTTAAGTATGATTGTCAGTTTACAAGATTTGTGTTTATTTGTGGCTAAGTGTGTACTTCAGTGGTCCAATGTGAAATAATTTTTTGAGTTACATATACTTGAGAATGGACTACATTTAAGTAAAATATATATTGTACTCTTTGACTTCAGTACAATTATTAGACAGCTTTAATTTACAATTTATTTCAGAATAAAAATATTCAAAATATGTACGTAATGTTAATAAAATACAGTAAAACTGCGAATAATAGCCCAGGCTTTTATTTGCTAAAATCACTGAAATGACTCTGTCTATATTTGGGTGTCCATATGAGACAGGCTTTTAATTCATTTTGCACAAAACTGAAACTACTATGAAACAGTTTATTTATTTCAAACAGAATAATACTTGCAAAAAAATATCAAATAATATCAAATACACGTCATTAACTTGATTCCGCTCCGACAGACGGCTTGTGTGCTTTTATTTTGAAGTACCATCACGACAACAACACGGTGCAGGAAGAGCGAAGTTAGCTGACAGAGTGATGGACTTCACATGGCAGGATTCACAACTTGGATTAATTTTTATGAAAAGCTAGACCCTTACAGACTATGTAAATAATCAGGTAACGGACACATTTGGGCTTAATAGGCGACTTAACGAGCACTTCTAAGGTAACAGTCAGATTTTTTCCCCCTTCCCTCTCTTGTACCATGCAGGTTATAGGCTACTGGTAAATCTATAAGAATTAGACTTTGGGGCTTGTTGTTTCCCTTAAATGAAGGCAACTATTGAACTGTGGAGAATCTAACTGATGTAATGATGTGTAGCATGTGGACATATTGATCATACGTTTAAACCAGGGCGGGACTGGTAATCATACGAGGCAAATGCCTGGTGGGCCGACGCACCTTTGGGCCCGGTGTAATGTAGCCTAAATTATTTATTTATATAACTGTTATATGGCCCATAAAGCATTCATAGTGGCCCATTGGGAAATTTTCTGTACTGACATTGGGCTGGCCCATTCACATCTCTTACTAGCCCCCACCCCCTCTGAACTCTGTTTCTTGCGTTGCGGGCTAAAAAATAAATCTTCAGCTAAATACACGAAAAATTAATCGATATGTATGCTGCGGGGGCTGCAGTAGCTTCAACATCAGCTGGAGTACCCCATGTAGAGCTTGCACAGGCACTTGAAGGATTAAAGGAGAGCCATGGCCACTGCCAGGCAGAGGAGGAGTCCTAGTGAGTAACAAAGTGATAGGGCCTAGGGAGAGAGTGAGCAGGAGGAGAGTGGAGGTGAAGGTAAGCATACAGTAGCTCAACCTGTAGGGAGGGAGCGGGGAGGGAAGGTCATTTACATGGGGGAGACTGGTGACATTCTGAAAAGTATCTTGCACCAAGAAATATTGATTAACAAATAAAAATGCGATGGTTTATTTGCAATAAGAAAGCCTGCAATACAGTGTAAATGCAGAAGAAACCTCTGTGTTGTCCAAAAAAAGTACCTTAAGCAAAAAATAAGAAGCTAATGATTACTGCATTATATTTTCATATTGTAAATTGTCACCTGCTACCTGAATTTTTTGCTTCGCTGTATAAAAATAAATACTTTCCCACCACAAATTGGTGCAGAAAGTGTCTCCAGAATGCAGGAATTAAGTGTTTGCAGCATTGCCAGTTATATCAATTATTTAATCTATAAATATTTTCTAAATATTTTTTCAAAATAGTAGGTCTATTACAATATATTCTTGTCCTGAAGTTATGCACACCAATCTTGTGCAAATGTTACATCTCAGTGTTTCATCACACCCCTAATCTGAAGCTAAAATGGGCGACCCCATGGGTTTAAGATGTTATATACATCCAAAAAACTTCTATAAAAAACAGACCACGTGTTAAAGTGAGGGAAATTTATTATTTAAATTTATTATTTAAATTTATTATCGTTTATTTGTCAAAATGTGTTCTCACACCAGGCCAGTAAACTGGATAGGCAGCTATTTGGGACTCAGCTATTAATTGAAGTTTTACAGAAAGTACATTTTGAGAATATTACGCTATCTTGGAATACTTTAATGCTGTTGTGATCCTCCTATGAGATGACAGCAGAGTTTCTGTACTTATCTCCCCCATCTGGCTGATGAGGTTCAGCTTTGGGTCAGCATCTCTACCATCTGGTTCACCTCCTTCATTGACATAATAGTTTGTGATGTCACTGTTCCTCTGGTCATTACACACCAACTAGAACTGTAACGATAAAATTAATTTTAAAACACTGTACTAACATCTATATATTATTGGTTTAATGTCTACTTCTTAATGCTTAGTTGTAAAACACAAGATAACGTATTCTTTGAATTGTCCATTACCCGTCAGCAAAGCACTACTCACCTCATGCCTCTTCTCCGGTTACTAGATCACACAGACATATGAATGGAAGCAGATAATTAGTGCACAAATATTTGAAGAACAATTGAATTTCATTTAAGAAACAGCTGTGTTAGTAAAACTCACCCTTAGGGGATGGAAATTGTTGTTTGGAGATTTCAGTGGTAGAGTTTGTAGTGTGGGTGTTGATTCTATAGGACGAATAGGGAATCAGGAATATCAGTTTTTGTCTGTTATTACTATTACAGTCGTGATGTAGTAGAGGAAACACTGAAACACTTACAAATAGCAAACACTGACGTCTGCAGTATTTTCTTGGTGTCTACAAAGGTAATAAAAATGTATTTATATTTATTGGTATTTTCAACTTATGGATATTATTTCTTACTGTGCTAAAATTGAAAATGGTACCTTGAAAATGGGCGAGGTAGCAGAGTATAACGTATTTGTTTTGATAGTAGGTTAGCCCAGTTAATTTTCCATCTTATTTTAGTGTTTATTCACGGCTTGAATGCACTCCCCTTCTCTTCACTTCTCCCCACGCTCACACACACACACACACACACACACCTGTGGTCTCGCACGGCAAACACACCGGCTTGCCTAGCCTCCCTGTATGAGTCTCTGCTCTGCTCACTCTCTCTATCAGCAGTACTTTTATAAAGGTCCCATAATGTAATGATAATGATAATAACAATGCCCCCCAATTAAAAGTGAGTGTATTCCTACCGAGAAAATCGACTTCCAAAGAACATACTGTAATGGAAAGCACAGTGTTACTCTTTGTCAGTATAAGTGTACTGTATTTGTCAGTTTTTAAAACAAGCATTCTCAGGGTTTTTATATACAGTCTATGGTTTCCACGTGTCCTTGAAAACCTGAATAACAGTTGACCAATTTTCATGAAACAACACCTGGAAAATGACAGAAAAATAAAGTGTCCTGTAAAATCTTGTCTTGTCCTGGAAAATTATTTTAACGTTATGTTGTGGCATCTTTACATCCTTTAGTCACTTTACAAGGTAGCACAGATTGGATGACATTAATTCAAGTGACTGAAACTCTCAATAACGTAAGTTGTATTATGCTCCAAAGATAAACATTAGCCACTGCTGGCTGGCAACTGTGGTGTTTTTTATTAGGTTTATAGATCAACATTTTCTTCTCAACTTGTTTTAAACAGTTGAATAATGTTAAATTTGTTAACATGTTTAAATGAAATGCTTAAGTTGAGGTGCTTTCTTAGCTTGATTTGCCTACAAAGTTTTAAAGTTTGTGTTTCAACTCTGACTAGGAGCAATGGTTTCATATGTATTGGGTATAGTTGAGAAGAAGAATGACCAGGAAGCTGGGGTCAAAACAATGATTGGGAGCCTAACTGTATGTGAATTAAACACTAGCTAAAAACTGGCTAATAACGCCTATTTTAAAATGCATTGCTAGCATTGTCTTTTCAAATACAGTGCTACATTTCGATAAAATGGACCATAACATGACATGAAACCTTATAGCCATAGCTCACAGTGGGTTGTGATTAGCTTCGATAATGAAGGTAACAGTGGTTGAAATACAATCCATAACAAAAGCACTTACCAAGGATAGAACACAAAGGGCTTAAACAAAAAAACACAATGGCAATACTATAAATAAATAAAAACAATATTAAAACATTGCATTAAAACAAGGCAAGATCTGTTTGTCACAATTTCTATGCATGTAATAGATGATATTTTTTTTGTAAGTTATAGCCATAGACTGCACGTCTTTGTACACAGCTCCTCTATGATTTTATATTGCATGAAATGAGACAAAACAAAATTGGTATATTTCAATAGAGATTACTTGGACAATCTAACCCATATGATCTCCTGTGAGTAAGGTTTGAACTCCAGACACATTCCTTATAGTGGAAATAAATTGCTGTTCAGTGACAAATAAGATACCAATTGGCATCAGCTGTTTCATGCATGCTTCACCATCACTGGCTTATACTCTGTGTGGATGATACACCAAAGCTCCCTATACCACCGGACCTCCTTTTTATTTATTTTGGTATTGTTGATTTAACTAAGATTTAGTGTTAATTTCAATTTAGAATTTTTTCTACCAGCATAATCCTCAATGATCCTTGTGTTGTATTAGACCTTTTTCTAAGTGCAGACCCTTTTTTGCCAAATCTGTATACCATTAACATTTCTTACAAATAGTAATTTTGAGCACCTAAGTGTTCCTAATCCAACCACCAATCATGTCATCAGTTATTCATTATTGCACATTACGCATTTAGGTTTACCTACATACCTTTTCTCTGGTTGAGGTAGTCTCAGCGAGTCATCAGAGCGCTTCCTGTTGGTTATAAAAAAATGCCATAAATAAATGTTGACCTACATTCTGCAATTGACACCTAATAGCATCAATAGCATTGATATTACCCACCTGCTGGATTTACAAATTATGAATCGATTTGATTGATTAAATTTACCTTTTCCTGTAGATGACCACTCCAAACACTGCAGCCAGGATGATTATAATCAGGAGAGCTGAGACTGGAATGATCACTGGAAGAGAGCTTCTTAACTGGTGCATCCATGACCCTGGTGATGTAGGAACATTTGATATATATATATATATATATATATATATATATATATATATATATATATATATATAGCTCCTGGATAGCTGAGTGGTTAAGGCCACTGACTTCGGTACAGGTGATCGATTCCGGTCAGGGCGTGGGTATCCAGGTGGACCCTTAGGCAAGGTCCTTAATGCTACTGGCCTACCTCAGGCATGAGTGAAACCGCAAATACAAGAGTCATACCGGCTCGGACGTCGCCCGGATTAACAAGGTCCGCGTCAGTTGCTAGGGAACCAGAGCAACCTGATGAGAAATGGGCTACTGGAACAAGAACAAGACATACATGGACTAGAGCAGAAAACTTGGATCTGATGCAATGCTACTATACAAGCAACCCCAGTGAGAGAGGTTATATGCAGAGACTATGGGATATATGGATGCTTCGAAACCCATCATCAACACTGACAAAGAAACAACTCCTAGCTCAGTGTTCTAACATCCGCAAGCGGCAGCTCCTATCACAACTAGAGATTGATGAGGTACAACAAATATGCTACGGCAAGGGGGAGCCAGGACGACAGGTCAGCGGGGAGATTTCATCATCATCCCCACACTCAGAGATTGGGTCCCAAGCCCCAATAAGCCCTTACGGCACAGAACTCAACATAAGGGCAGCTGACCTACGAATGAAGATCATAGCCAAACTGGACCCCCTAGTACAACGACCAAGACTGCCAAGGCTAAGTGACAAAGTACCCTCTGAAAGTCTGCTAGAAGATGTGAATGCAGCACTACATACTATCCCTACTAAAGCCATAACCGAGACCAATGAGCTGATGTACGCCACTGCAACAGTGATCCTAGAGATGCTTGGCTATAAGATGAACACCACAAGCCACAAAGAGCATTACCCCCCATGGAGGAGAAGGTTAGAGGCCAAGATCAAGGCAACACGAAGAGAGGTTAGTCAGCTCTCAGAGCTACAGAAAGGTGTAAGGAAGGGGTTACCTAAGAAATACAACAAGCTGTCGATACCTGAGGCTCTAGAGACTGCCAAACAAAGACTCACTGCCCTGGCCACCCGCCTAAAGAGATACAAGGGAGAAGCAGAAACAAGGAGAATAAAGCGGATGTTCTCCACCGAACCATCCAAAGTGTACTCTCAGTGGCAGGGTAATAACACAAGATCAGATCCACCCAGGGCTGAGACTGAACAGTACTGGAAGAACATATGGGAGAAAGAGGCATCCCACAACACCAATGCTCAGTGGCTAGTGGATCTAAGAACAGATCACAGCAATCTCCCAGAACAAGAACCAGTAACCATTACAACGGCAGACATCCAAGAAAGAGTGGCAGGTATGAAGAGCTGGACAGCACCAGGCCCTGACATGATCCACACCTATTGGCTGAAGAAACTAACTGCACTCCATGAACGCCTGGCAGTACAAATGAACCAACTGCTGATGGATGGGACCCACCCAGAATGGTTAACCCAAGGACGGACAATCCTGATCATGAAGGATCCCCAGAAGGGAACAATCCCATCCAACTACCGGCCAATAACCTGCCTCTGCACAACATGGAAGCTCCTGTCAGGCATCAGAGCGGCTAAGATGAGTAGGCACATGGCTCAATACATGCACAGAGCCCAGAAGGGAATAGGCAGTAACACCAGAGGAGCCAAGCACCAGCTACTGGTGGATAGAGCAGTCACTCGAGACTGCAAGACCAGACAGACCAATCTGTGCACTGCCTGGATTGACTACAAGAAAGCCTACGACTCAATGCCACACACATGGATACTGGAATGCTTGGAGATGTACAAGATCAACAGGACACTAACAGCCTTCATCAAGAACTCAATGAAGCTGTGGAAAACAAGTCTGGAAGCTAACTCAAAGCCAATTGCACAAGTCACCATCAAGTGCGGCATATACCAAGGCGACGCACTATCCCCGCTGCTGTTCTGCATAGGCCTGAACCCCCTCAGCCAGATCATCACAAAGACTGGCTACGGATACCGATTCCGAAGCGGAACAATCATCAGTCACCTCCTCTATATGGATGACATCAAGCTGTATGCCAGAAATGAGCGAGACATCGACTCACTGATCCACACTACCAGGATCTACAGCAACGACATTGGAATGTCATTCGGACTGGACAAGTGTGGTCGCATGGTATCGAAAAGAGGGAAGATGATCAGAACCGAGGGGGTTGAACTACCAGAAGGCCACATCGCAGATGTTCAGGACAGCTACAAACACCTTGGGGTGCCACAGGCTAACGGAAACCATGAGGAGGCAGCAAGGAAGACCGCCACAGCCAAATACCTAAAAAGAGTGAGGCAGGTCCTGAAAAGCCAGCTGAATGGGAAAAACAAGATCCGAGCCATCAACACATACGCCCTGCCAGTCATCAGATACCCCGCTGGTATAATAAACTGGCCAAAGGAGGAGATAGAGGCTACTGACATCAAGACAAGAAAGCTCCTCACAATGCATGGAGGGTTTCACCCCAAATCCAGCACCTTGAGACTGTACACCAAGCGTAGCGAGGGAGGCCGAGGGCTATTGAGTGTCAAGACCACTGTCCAGGATGAAACAACGAAGATCCATGAGTACATCAGGAAGATGGACCCCAAAGATGAAGGGCTTAGTGAATACCTCAGGCAGCAGAAACCTGAAGGTGAGGACAAGGAAGATGAAGAAGAACCGTCATGGAGGGACAAGCCGCTACACGGCGTGTACCACAGACAAATAGAAGAAGTGGCTGATATCAAGAAATCCTACCAGTGGTTGGAAAAGGCTGGACTGAAGGACAGCACAGAAGCACTAATCATGGCGGCACAAGAACAGGCACTCAGTACAAGATCAATAGAGGCTGGGGTCTACCACACCAGGCAGGACCCCAGGTGCAGACTGTGCAAGGATGCCCCTGAGACAGTACAGCACATAACAGCAGGGTGTAAGATGCAGGCAGGAAGTGCGTACATGGAACACCATAACCAGGTAGCTGTCATAGTGTACAGGAACATCTGCCACGAGTACGGGCTGGAAGTCCCAAGGTCAAAATGGAAGACACCTCCTAAGGTAGTTGAGAATGACCGAGCTAAGATCCTGTGGGACTTCAAGATCCAGACTGACAAACTGGTGATGGCTAACCAACCAGACATTGTGTTGATCGACAAACAGCAGAAGAAGGCAGTAGTGATAGATGTGGCAATACCAAGCGACAGCAACATCAGGAAGAAGGAACACAGAAGCTTGAGAAATACCAAGGGCTGAAAGAGGAGCTAGAAAAGATGTGGAAAGTAAGAGCAACAGTGGTCCCAGTGGTAATCGGAGCACTGGGGGCTGTGACCCCCAAACTGGGAGAGTGGCTACAGCAGATTCCAGGTAAAACATCAGAGGTCTCTGTCCAGAAGAGTGCAGTCCTAGGAACAGCTAAGATACTGCGCAGAACCCTCAAACTCCCAGGCCTCTGGTAGAGGACCCAAGCTTGAGGATGACACATACCACCCACAAGAAGGGGTGAGAGGGAGATTTATATATATATATATATATATATATATATATATATATATATATATATATATATGTATATATTAGGGGTGGGCATAGATTAATTTTTTAAAATTGTTTAAAATTTTTAAAATGGCTCATTTGAATTCTGCCGAAGGCATTCAGAATATGTGTGCGAACGGGTTTCAAGCCAGGTTTCAAGCCAGGTGGCGCATCTCCTGTTTCCAAAATGCATCACAAACTGCTTGAGAAAGCTGTTCTACTATGATAATTGGTGATGAAAATAAATCATGTTCAATAAGATGTACTTGTGTGAAGCGTGTGATGTGCTTTGCGTTTAGGTGGTAGGCTACTTGAGACTGGAAGAACTCTTACAGTAAACTAATTCCGCATTGCACAAGGTGCAAACCAGGTGTTGTGCCGAGTTTTGCCTGGCTGCCGAGAATTGCATGCACCTCCAAATAATACTTTTAAATGCTGTAAAATTCTTTGTGGACATCATCAATGATGATAAATTGATTTGACGTATATATTTTATGAACGTTTAGAGTCTTTAATATTATAATACACTAGGCTAGAAGGACAATTCCTTCATATTCAGTACGTGGCGATAAAGCTGTTTGAAGGACCTAAAGAGGTGGATGCATAATTCGGCAGATCAGATTATGTAGGCTCCCTGCCGAGATTTGCATCCACCTCTTTTCTCAGCATAGATGACCGTTAGCACCCGCGAGGTGCATGCAATTCTCGGCAGGCAGGCAGAATTCGGCACAACACCGGCGGCTTCAGCACAAAGTGCTGTCCAACAGCTGTCTGTGGACGTGTTGCTACAGTTATGCTGCGTTCCCGGCAACTCGGAACTGGGAAATTTCCGACCTCCAACTAGGAAAAGTACCCCGGAACGCCACTTGAAGTCAGATTTCCTACTTGTGAACTCGGAGAAAAAATTTGTACCCCGACTTCACGAGTAGCAGCTGAATGACGTCAGAAAACAATGTCAGCGCCCATGGAAGCTCACAGTGTAAATGGTAAACCATAAACTAAAGGCAACAAAACGTATATTTGCATGTATGAATTTTAATTTTAATTTGAATTAAAATAATAAATACGATCATGCAGTAAAACTTGTTCTGCATGTATATTGATGTAGAAATATGTTTTACACATACGGTAGCTGGCTACAGTAAAGAATCTCATAAAGTCATCTTTTCTGCATAAAAGTTATTGTTAAAAATGCCAAAACATTAGGAAGTGTAACGGACAACATTGACTTACTTCAGGGCTACCAACTTGGGGTAACTAGTAACGTATGGGCTATTTATTTCAGTTGTTGCAGTTAAACTGCCATCCTTTTAATTAACACCTAAAGCACTGCTGAGGGTGCAACTGTGTGTTCACTTTGTCACGGTCACCCATGATTTTCGTTCACTTTCGGCGTCATGCACCACCATGCACCTGGAACACTTTGATGTCGGAAGTCGGAAGTTTCAACTGGGAAATATCCCAGTTACGACCAGTCTCGAACGCGCCATTAGTGTGAGGAAATACCGCACAATGCGTTTTTTAATCAACCGGCGTATCAATAGCTAACCTGGCTAGTTGTAAACAAACAGCTGGCCGAGCGAGGTTGTAACCGGAACGCCGTCAACTCGGGTGTGACGTGATTCCCAGCTCCGACCTCCGAGGTAAATGGAACGCAGCAACAGCTGCATCCATGTTAGCACGTCACGTTTGATGTGGTAATTTCACAGCAGGCAAACACACAGGTTCAAAGACTTGTTCTCGCCCCCTACAGTGCAATTCGGCGTTAAAATATCAAGGTGAAAGTCATCATAGCTTGCGTAGTATAGACCCAGCTCCCAACCCAACTTTGAGTATAGATTAACGGCGATATTTTTTTTGTCGCCCGATAATAGTCTCACGTTAACGCAGCCGTTAACGCCGATAACAGCCCACCACTAATATATATATATATATATAACATATAGAGAACACATAAATGTTGTGTTCTAACCCTTCACAGTCAGCTTTACTGTGCTATCTTGTTGCTTTCCACGCCAGAACATGGCAGTGCAGGTCAGGCTTTTCTCCCCGTCTTCTCCAGCGACCATGAAAGTGATAGTGGAGGTGGTCTTCCAGATGCCCTGCTGCATCCAGGTATGCCTGACCTCGCTGGTGAGGTCAGGGACACTCCATGAGAACTCTGGAGGATGTGTTGGACATGTGTGTGTCACAGAACATGAGACAGTAATTGTTGAGCCAGCATCGACTTCTGTTGGAACTTGGGTCATCACCGGTTTTTCAGGGGAAGCTGAGCAGGTAAAACACAAAGCAGTGCACTTTTGTTGATTAGAAAGCAAACAGGTAAATAGCTTGGCACATTAAAATAAAATGAAGAGTAAGTATTGATTCCAGACCTTTCATAACAATAAAAACACAGCTGTTGTTGAATCTGTATTTGTCATTTCCTTTCTCTGCATAGAAACAAAATGGCCCATTGTCAAAGGGCTTGATGTCATCAATCTCTAATGAGCAGTTTCCCTCATGCAGGTCTCCTAATATTTTGGTGCGGTCTTTGAAATGGTCAAGGACTTGGCTCCGGGCATTATGGTAGACAATGCCTCCAGTTTTTTTGGACCAGATGCCACGTGTGAGTGGCTCATCCTCCTGGTACTGGAAGCTGCAGGGAATCACCACACAGGAGCGGGTCAGGGCGCTGAATCTGAAAGGAACGTCAGCCGCCAGAACGTAGGACACTGTGAAGAGTGAAACAAGCCATGATGGGATGCCTATAGAAATCAGTCCACTTATGACAGCAACATGAGTTTTCAGGAAACTGAGAAAAACACCCACTGTCATTTTCATGTGGATTTATTTCTTCAAGTGGTTTGTTATATTCTAGAAAAAAATGACAGCAAGGAAGAATCAATTAAATCGTCTTTAAATGTATATAACAAAAGCTCAACATTTTGGGAAATATTATTTTACACATTTAGGAACTCACTTTTTATATGAAGAGTTGCAGAGTCTGAGGTTTCCCCAGTAGTGAACTGAGCGGTGCATGTCAAAGATTTACCGTCATCCTCAAGAGAGCCAGTGAAGGTCAGATTTGACACTGCAGTAATAGTATTGCTGGAACTCTCTGTGGTGTGTAATGAACTCTGCATGTTTTCGTAGTTCCACAGAATAGCTGGTTTATTTTTCTTGCACTTGTAGGAAACAGAACAAATGACACTCTTTGCCATACCCTCCATTGTCTCGCCTGGCTTCTCAATCATTGTGATTTTTTCATATGGACCTGAGCAGAAATATGAAAGTATGGCTTTAATCCAAACAGACATATCATTTTCATTTTAATTCAAAAAACCCATGGTGTCACATTGTACTCACATTCGACATTCAGCCTGAGCTCACTTGTGGCTTCCTGACCACCACGGTAGCGAACAGTACACTTCATGCTCTGGTCGTCTTCTTTTACAACCCAGCTTCGCTCTACTGTCCTTTCCCAAATCCCATCAGATACCAGAGTATCCATAATGCTGTCTGTTCCAGATATACCACTTAGAGTCAGGGTGGGGGGAGCAGAGATACATGTGTGGCGCACATTGCAGGACACTCTGCCCTGCTCTCCCACCTTGGGAACACCGATGATGCTAAGCTGCGGTTCCTGTGCATGGTCTATAAAATCAAAGCAAATATTGTCATTTGCAGAATAGATTTTTTGGGAATTTGGATTCAAATGTATCCAGATGCTTACCTAAGACAATAAGTTGAGAGGTTTTTTCATAAAATGTGTAACCTAAGGTGTGGAAGGAGGTAATAGGGTTCTTGTCTACCCATGGGTAAAGTCTGTCCTGGTTGTGCGCCATTTCCAGCCGCTCGATCTTGAGACTACAATTCCCTTCCCCCACAGATCCAATCAAGCTGGTTATACCTCTAAACTTACTAATAACATTCTGTCCTTGGTCAAATACGGGTGGGTATTCATTGTTCTTGAACAAGTACCATATAACGTGGAGGTCAGCAGGCTGGGAGGTACTGTAGGTGAAACTGCAAGGAATGATCATACATGAGCCTCTCATGCCTGTGGTGCTGCGAGGGGTGGTGAAGGACCAACCACGATTAAGCATATTTCCTGCAAAGACAAGAAACATTTGAATCAAATATTTTGATCAACCAGGAGTTCGCAACCTTTCTAACTTGTGACCTTTTAAAATGAAGCACCACCACATCACAGGTTATGGACTTAAATGTGTAATAATTTATTTTGTTTTGGTCACCTTGTTGCAGTCGAAACAAACTGTGAACACAACAATACCATATTATTACTTTTTCAATTGAGAAAATCTAAATAATGAGCTTAAAGAACATAAAAAGCCCGATGGACCTGAGGGAACTACAAGCAAAATCATCTACTACACAGTAGTTTAATCCATTGTTCATCTAAAAATACTAATCAAAGCTTCTTTAATGTCGACATGAGTCACACACAGTTCATTAAAAGAGATTTCACTCAGATTGTAATTGTTAAATGAAGAATATTATTTCTACTCACTCTTTACCCGTAGGGTGATGCTCACTGTCTCACTCTCACCCCCAGTGAAACGTGCAGAGCATGTCAGAGATTTTCCATGATCGTTGGCTGATGCTTTGAATGTCAGAGTGGAGACAGTCCTCCACTGAGCATTTCCAGTCTTGTCAGTATTACTTGAGGCTGGCATGCTACCATAGTTCCATGTGAGAGTTGGTATTTGTTTTGGACATGTGTATAAGGCTGTGCAGGTTACTTTGCGTTCCTGTCCCTCAAGAAACTCATCTGATGTAGACTGGATAGTCAAAGGTGAATGGGAGCCTAAAATAAAAATGGTAAATGTTAAAATTTCTAGTTCAGCATAAAATAAAACTGGTTTAATTCTTGCATGTCCATCACATACGTACATTCTGCATTAAAGGTTTCGGACGCTGTTGCAGTGAGACCGCCAGTGTGTTGGACAGAGCACTCAACCGTTTGGTGGTCGTTCTTTATGTTTAATGTGGTCACCAAGGTAGTTTTGGATGTGCCATCAGACATTGAGCTATGAGTTATTCTGGAGTTTTGCAGTGGGATGTTGAGAGTCAGAGTGGGTGCATTAGTGGGACAGGTATGATAAACAGAGCATTGCACTGTCACGGAGTGTCCAACCTTCTTGTTTCCAAAGATCGTAATATTTGGTTTCTCTGGATTTCCTTTACAAAGGAAATATAAAGAAATATTAATGACACATGAATAAACATCAATCTAACAGTGTATCTTTTCCCAAGCTCACCATAATAACTTACCCACTACATCAATTGTTACAGTTGTATCAAAGAATCGGTAGGTGCTTCTCCCAACATTCTCTGGATCTACCCAGGGGTAAATCTTCTGTCTGTGGTGAGACCAGCTCACTGGGTAGATTCGAAGACTGCATATTTTGCTGTGTTTAGAAGTCAGTAAACGTGTTCTTCCTTTAAATATACCAATGACATCATTCGGGTACCAGTCATCATATACTGAAGGAAATCCACGGCTCACATACTGGTACCAAACCACACGATCTGGATTGCTAGGTGGATTCTGTTGGTAGTCAAAACTGCAAGGGATGACAAGGCAGGAACCCACCAATCCTTTGATGTTGCTTGGCAACTTTACATACCAAGCGGTGGAATCGCAGAAAAAGAATCCTGCAAGAGGACCATTATGCAAAAGAAAAAAATAATAAATCTTATTTGAAAAGAAATGTTTATCAAAAATCGAATAGTACAATAGAGCAGTACCTAAAACGCAGAAGGTCAGGAGAAAATGGCTGAATCCAGACATCTTATGAATGGTACCACACACCTGAAATATATGCAAAATGACCATCTTAGTATTATGCATTACATAGTATCCAGAAATTAACAAAATTACACTTTTACCATATAGATACAATACTTAAGGGGCACACAAGCAATTTCTGTGAAGTTGGGGGACTTGCATAGAGATTTACAGACTCAAAAAAGAACAGTCAAAATCATTGTATTGTTTGGTAATCATTCGTCTTTAAATTGCAAGTCAAAAACTGGGTTTGACCCACCGATTGTGAATTTGGATCGACCGCGTGGCCACAACCACAAGCCCCTCCCTTCCTTGCTGTCTGTCTTTCTGTCTGCTCCCTGTCACCAGCTAATTCCAGCCACTAAAATCGATTTCTTCAGCTGTGTTTTTTCTTTTTTTTGTGCAAACACCGGACGAATAATATTGCTTGCCGTGCGGTTAATTGTAATAGCAGACCGTCCAAGAAGCTTGTGCTCCAGCTTTCTAGTAAAATTCTAGTATGTTATTTATGATAGCAGTAATTAGCAGATGGTTTCTGCACACATAGCATGTTAGGTTAGCTCGTTAACAAGCTAATTAGCCAGCTTTTAGCAATGTCAAGCTGGGCTAATGATACTAACTCAATAGTAGTGTGTGCTAGCCGATGTCTTTAAACCAGCATGCACAGAAGTCAAAACGTAATGTAAACGTGTTGACTTATTTGAGAGTAACTTCTTAGAGTTTAGTTGAATGCTTTAGTTGTCGTATATACACACGGCTTTGTTTCAATGCGTTTGTGTGATAGAGAGAGCGAGTGAACAAATGAAGGTTAGAACAGCGCTTGCTCCGGCTATGGGTTGGTCCGGCTACTTGTCATGCCTCTTGTAAACATCACAGCAGCTGAAAAGACTTCCCCATTTGGTAAATGAGAAAGGCCCCATGTAAAGTTATGTACAGATATGAGCAAGTACACTGACGTTATAACAACTTCCTGTTTAATGGCTAATAATCAATATTGAACACCCATCAGGTTTTTGTCAATGCAAAAGCAAGACACTGGAGAACTGGCATACAGTTCAGGGGATTTTTTTTTTTGTGAAAATTCACAGGTAGTGGAACCTGGCAAAATCCACTATACAAAACGGGTAGTGCAGCAACCGGCAGAACATTCATTATAAGACAAAAATATGACTGAAGCGAAACAGCATTTAACACCAGGGTCTAACGAACAGGTGAGAGCAACACAGGTGAGAGGGGTCAGGACTAACGAGACAGGCAGGCCGAGAGACAGCAGGGGAAAATAGAGACAGGAAGGCAGAGGGATAACTGGGGGAACAGTCAAGTTACTGAACGCTAAACACGGGCCATATCAAAATAAGACGTAACAGATCAGAATAATATAAATAACAAACTAATCCAGACAGAAGCAGACAGATCCCAAATAAACTACAACCAACAGGGCAAACAGACTGAAGCTAGGATTAAACAGAACAGACAGCAGACTATGCAGGGCTAAACCAAAGATACAAGACATACGGTTACCAAGTGAGCTAAACAGAACCTGCAAATGAACAACGGAATAAACAAGGCTAAACAGAGAACACAAGACAGGGAACAAAACCCCAAAACAGAAAACATGGACAAACTGTTAAACAGAATGGGTATAGGGTATAGAGACAAGACCAACCAGGAAACAGGACAACATTAAACATGGAACAGATCAGGAAAAGATAAGATAAGATAAGGAAATTACCAAAACACCACTAAACCCCAGCTCAGAGATCATAACAACTTACAACAAGTACAACGTAATCGCATCACTCAGTCGTCCCAAACCTAAGAAGCCCTGTTCACACCGGCTCAGGTTCATTCCTGCATATCCTGCGCCCACCACCCTTTTCTCTGTCCTGCCTCCTAATCTTCTTCCTCTCCATAGGGTTATGAGGGGGTCCGTCGTGCTCGGGTGCTAAGCCGGATTTCCCTATCATAGCTTCCCCACAACGCTTCGAACGTCTCTTCGACAACCGCAAGTCTCGTACATCATCTGTTTCGATCATCAATAAATCATTTAATCATACCTGTTGATTGTGTGGTCCTTGCTAGTGAATCTAATATAGTAATATTGCCCACCCCTAGCTATACTGCAGTAATCACTGTAATCTGGATTCGTTGCCAAAATTCTGAGTATGCCAAGCCTCAGATGAGGGAAACTCTGGGTTTTCTGTTTCAGAGGCCAAGATCCCATAAACCCTAGATCAGTAACTCTGGCAACTGATGCTGTCAATCTCACCTCCCCTTTGAAGCTTTGGTCATGTTTAACATGAACATCTGACATTGTAACATTATAGAAATGCCAGAAAACATGAAAAAGCATAGTAGGTTCCCTTTAACCAAGTTTTAACGCTAGTGTTTTATTTTGGGGGCCTTGACCAAGCATCAGCATGTGACAAGTCGGGAGTGAGAATTTGTTGTTTTTTAAGAAACTGGCCACAGTCCTTATTCAGTCATGTCTGCTAGATAGTGGTGCCATAAGACTTTCTGTGGTTCTCAACAAACCCATAGTTTAAGTTGAAGCATGTAGCAGAAGGGAGTTTTTTACTGATAGCTGTATATAAAATGTGGGGGTTCTTCTCATCAAAATCAGCTAGAAGTTACTGTAACTAATTTGTCAGTCTTGATCAATAGAATTAATATAAATCTGTCTAGTTGAGCAAGTGATTCTCTTACCACCCTCTTCCCCAGGACTTATGCTGCATTCCAGGCAACTCGGAACCGGAAAATTTCCAACCTCCAACTAGAAAAAAATATCCTGGAACGCCACTTGAAGTCGGATTTCCTACTTGTGAACTCGGAGGAAAAAATATATACCCCGACTTCATGAGTAGCAGCTGAATGACGTCAGAAAACAAGGTCAGCGCCCAGGGAAGCATACAGTGTAAATGGTAAACCATAAACTAAAAGGCAACAAAAAGTATATTTGCATGTATTTAAGTTAAAATAATACATACAATCATATAGGAAAACCTGTTCTACATGTACATTGATGAAGAAATATGTTAGGCCTATTAGGTAGCTGGCATGTCATGCCATGAAGTCATCTTCTCTGCATAAAAGTTATTGTTAAAAATGCCAAAACATTAGGAAGTGTAACCTACAACGTTGACTGGGGTACACAGAACTAGTAGGCCTAACGTATGGGCTATTTATGTCAGTTGTTCAGTTAAACTGCCATCATTTTAATTAACACCTAAAGCACTGCTTAGGGTGCAACTGTGTGTTCACTTTGTCACGGTCAACCATGGGTTTCACTTTCGGCCTCATGTAGGCTATTTCATGAACAGCACAGTATTCTTATTAATATGAAACTTAATATGAAAATTGTTCTCACCTCAGATTACAGTGCCATGCATGTCATGAGCAAAATGACTTCAGACAGTGAGTTGCACTTATGACAAGCTGCCCCGCTCTCCCCTGCTGTTCCATTAAGTCTGGCAGATGCCGTTTCCTTTGCCTGGAATCAGAAAGGAAGGGTGGTTACACCCCACCCTTCCTTTCTGACATTCCATGCTAAACTAGTGGCTTTACTGATAGTCCTCTTAAATGTTAGTATACTTGCTGTATAGCTGTTGATGTTATTGAAATCATATTAAATGGCTTACTGTGGACACTGCAGTTGTTGTTGCAGTGTGTTGTTGACAGACACAATAACCAAGGACTAAGACAATCCAAGCTTTGAATACACTTAGAATCTCCTGCAATTTGCTGAGAAGCTTTAATTTTATATTTAAGATACTAGTGCAGACAAGCACAGTTTGAAACTGTCCAGACACATGCACCCAAACATATTTTCAAGTTTACCAGGCTAAGTAAAGCTAAAATAATAAGAAAATATTAAATGCCATAAGTGATATTCAAAATGAACATCAGAGAATGTTGTGGTTGTTAAAAGTAACCAAATTCTTGGAAGTATTAAGAGTTGGAAATAAGATTAGACTAGTTTAAGGTATAATAAATGCAAATTATCAGACAAACTGACCAGATAACTGGAGTACCTCTCACTGCCGTCTCAGAAATGATCTGAAAAGCCCTCCCACTTGGTTCCGTAACATATCCCCGGATGAAATCTGAGCCATGCAATTCACAATAATGCATTTGATTAAATACTGCGCCACAGTTCTGGCCTTTGTGGAAGTGCGTGGGGGAGAACGTCATCGGAGACACAAAGAGGGGTCAGAATTTGTTCCCCCCTCCATCCCTGCAGGGCTGTTAAATAAGCTTTATATATAGCCACTTATTTTACGGCCCTGCTTCCCTCAGTATCTCTCCCCTTTTTATGGAGGCTCGAGCCCGGTACATCAGAGCGAGCCCGGTGGAGCGCTGGGCATGTTGTCACACTTTTCACACTGTCTAATATTTACTGAGCACCGTACATCACAATGGTACAAATGTCATACTAAATGAAAGAATGAAGTCTTGGGCAGAAGTTTTGTATTCATTATGTCTTCCTATCTTATCTCATTATGGAGCTGTAGACTGTTGAATAGAGAGTGTGCACTTGTGACAATTTACCCCATCGGCAGGTAAGTTGTCCCACTGGATTGGGTAAGCTGTCACACTGGATTATCAAACAGTTAAAAGTCTGTGAAGATTCTCAGTCATCCAGTTCATAGTTATCCAAAGAAGGTTAAAGTCAAGGACATTTGTACTTGGTTGAAGATACTAGAAGACATTTCGTCCCTCATCTAAAGGACGTTTTGAAAAGTCCTTTGGATGAGGGACAAAATGTGCCCTTGACTTAAACTTCTTTGGGTAAACAGTTAGAACACATAATTGAGAATATTGATTTCAATTTCAAATTGTTACCAGAATTAAAAATCAAATCAATCAACAATCAAGCCTAGAGAATTTGGAAAATAAATAATTTAATTAAAAACAAAACTGTTGGCAGAACACACATTAACCTTTTTACTTACTTTAAAATCAAACGTTCTCTGGAGTGCAAATAGATCTATGGTAACTGAATGTAATGCTGCAGATAACTTGCTTAAATGTATAACTTCTGAACTAAACAGTGGTGTTTAAACACACTAATGCAACAATGTGCATTTTTGTATGTCGTACATTTGTATCTGACTAATCAGACGTGTTTAGAGTCACAGTCCTGGCACACAGAAATTGCAAGGCCTGAGGTACAAACATTGCAGGACCATTTGTTGGAATAAAACACACTTAAACCCCATCTTCTTTATAATACTGTATTAAAATGGCTTCACATAGATGAGACCAAAAGAGATGTCAGCGGCTTACGTCAAAATCCTTAGCTGTACTTCTGATTGATTTGTTCCTCAACTTCACCTGCCTGACTGCCTTTAACATTATGTCAGGGATGTGTACTGCCATTCTTTGTCTTCTGTTGATGATTTTCTTCCTTCCTTCAAAAACACATTCCTACTTGCAATTACAAATTAATTACAAGCTTATTTGTCTACTACTCTTGTTGCCTAACTAAATTAATAACTGGATTGTGTGTCTTCGTCTTCACCAATAGTTCGCTTATACGACGTTACTGTGTGTGGTTTGGGTTCGATTTATGTTTTGTTGCACGTGGTGATTTTGTTTCTTTGCATGCATAGTCTGTTTGTAATTTTAAAGTTTTTATATATTGTAGCGTCCCTCAAATGAGAAGCTCGGAGAAGATAGCTGGTTTTTGCTCGCTCTTTATTTCTGAACCAAATACAGGCTACTGTGGGCCGTAGCCAACGCCAAAAACAACAACCCTCCGTCACCGAACGCTACGCTCTCGCTTTTCTCCCCAACTCGTTGTCTAGTCTCTCGTCCCACACCCCCTCCCTCCGGTCTAGCAGGAATAATAACAACCATCCCTCTTAACTCTCTGCCAATTACAGGTACGAACACAGTTGATTGACAGGCTTCTAAACATATCGCATCACACGCAAAACACATTCACTGACATCCTGGAACAGCCCTTCCTGTCTTAAGTTAACTAAAACAGTCTAACTAGAGATATTCTGACTCCACAGTAAACACCAACTAGTATCCGGTCCGTTACACTACCCCCCCTCCTCAAAGTCCCTCGCCCCCAAGGGGGCAGATAAAGTCTCTCAGATGAGTGGGGGGTCTTTGGTTCCTCTGAGGCCGTGTTCCGCCTGGGGGGGGAGGGGCAAGCCCTGGAGCGAGGGCCGGGGCAGGGACGGGGTTATGATGCAGGGATGGTGGAACAGTTTGAGAGGGGTAGAGTGGGACATTCCGATCATTGGAGGGGGGTTGTTGGGGGGCGTCTGGGGTGTCCCTGGTTTCACTCCTCAGCCCTCCTGGAGTAGCTGTGCCACGGTAGGGGGCCAGCCTATCACGGTGTAGGGCAACTATTCATCCTCTTGGTGGCAGCCGTACCCTGTAAACAACCTCACCCAGTCTCTCCAGGATTGTGCAAGGCCCCACCCACTCACTGTCCAGCTTTGGGCACCTGCCTTTCTTCCTCTGGGGGTTATATACCCAGACCAACTCTTCAACCTCAAAATGACGCCCTCTAGCATGCACGTCATAATTTCTCTTCTGTCTTGCCCCAGCGCTCAGAATCTGGTTTCTGGCGAACTCGTGAGCTGACTCCAAGCGGTCCTGGAGCCTCCTGGTGTAGTCAGGTCCTAGAGGGTCCACAGGGGTGTCAGGGGGTTTCCCCACCATCATCTCTGCAGGAGTCCTAATCTCCCTGCCTAACATGAGGAGGGCAGGGGAGCAGGATGTGGAGTCCTGTGCAGCCGACCGGTACGCCATCAGCACCAAAGGAACATGGGTGTCCCAGTCACGTTGGTGTTTAGCCGTGACTATGGCCAGCTGTTGCGCCAGTGTGCGGTTAAATCTTTCGACCAGTCCATCGCTCTGAGGGTGAAGGGGTGTGGTGCGGGTCTTGTGGGAGCCCAGCTTCTCGCACATGGTGGAAAACACATGGGACTCAAAGTTCCGGCCCTGGTCAGTGTGAATCACTTCGGGAACCCCAAACCGGCTAAACATTCCCTCCACCAGTGCATCCACTATAGTCTCTGCTTCCTGGTCTGGCAGGCTGTATGCCTCGGGCCACTTAGTGAAATAGTCCATGGCAGTGAGGATGTAGCGGTAACCTCTTTCAGTGCGGGGAAATGGTCCGGGGACATCAATCCCCACCCTTTCCATGGGACCCCCCGCGGGAAACTGTTGGAGCTGTGCATGGGATCTGTCTGTGGGGCCTTTATGTGCAGTGCAGCTGTCGCAGCGGCGGCAATAGTCTTCCACATCCTGCCTATGTCGGCACCAATAGAACCCCTGTCGGAGGCGGCGGAGTGTTTTAGAGTGTTTTAAGTGGCCAGAACCTGGAGCTCCATGCACTGCCTGTAGCACTGTCTCCCGCAGACCCTTAGGTACAACAACCTGCCACTGTGTCCCTCCCGTTGCTGGCTCTTTCCACCCCCTCTGCAGAACCCCACCACTCAGGCGCAAGGCCTCAAACATCGACCAAAGTCCCTTTGTGGTTCGGGAGCACATGGCAATTTCTTCCCACAGAGGTCGGCGTTGCATTGCAACCCAAGTTAACACCGGTCTGAGGTCAACATCCTCCCCCTGTTTGAGTCCCCACTCTGCTGCATCCACCTCTCTCAGTCCATGGCACGTTGGCCGCTGTGGGCCCAGCGCGGCACATCCTACAACAGTTTGTAGCTCCTCTCCCTCCTGTGCCTCTCTTTTCTCACAGTAATGGCAGCCATCGGCGAAGCAGGGGCGGCGGGAAAGTGCATCTGCGTTTCCATGACGTGCCCCCGGTCTGTGGATCACAGTGAAGTCATATGCCTGTAGCTCCTCAATCCAGCGTGCCAGCTGACCTTCAGGCTCTCTGAAAGACATGAGCCACTGCAGGGCTGAATGGTCAGTCCTGACAGTGAAATGGAGGCCCCCAAGGTAATATTTGAAATGTCGGATGGCACTGACCACTGCGAGCAGCTCCCGCCTGGTGACACAGTAGCGCCGTTCTGCCTTGTTAAATGTCCTGCTGTGCCACCACTCTCTCTCCGTCTGGTGTCACCTGAGCCAACACAGCTCCTGAGCCGACATTGCTGGCGTCAGTGTCAAGAATGAGTGGGGTGGTGGGGTCAGGAGGGGAAAGAACTGGGGCCTCCATGAGTGCTCTCTGTAGTGAAGTGAATGCGGCATGGCACTCCTCAGTCCACGTGAATGTCTCCCCTTTCTGCAGCAGGCGGAACAGTGGTGCAGCTATGCAGGAAAACCCCCTCACAAACCTTCTGTAGTAGGAGGCCAGGCCCAGGAAGCTCTTCAAGTCCTGCACTGAGCTGGGGGTGAGCCAGTCACGCACGGCCTGCACCTTTTCATCCACGGTGCTGACTCCGCCCTCTCCAAGCCGGTGGCCCAAGAATGTGACCTCTCGCCTCATAAAACAACACTTCTGGGGGTGCAGTTTCAACCCTGCAGCCGCCACTCTCTCCAACACCCGCCTGAGGGCTCTGAGGGCTGACTCAAAGGACTTAGGACAAGAATGTCGTCTAGGTACAAGATGCACTCCTGCCGGGGAATGTCAGCTAGTACCTTGTCCATCAGTCTTTCAAATGTGGCAGGGGCATTGCAGAGGCCAAATGGGAGAACTTTAAACTGCCACAATCCTCCACTTGTGATGAAGGCTGTTTTGGGTCTGGCTTCAGGGGCGAGGGGGACCTGCCAGTACCCACTGCGTAGGTCCAGAGAGGAGAACCAGGATGACCCTGCCACTGTGTCGAGGGCCTCGTCAATGCGTGGGAGGGGATAGGGGTCTTTTTTCGTCACCTTGTTGAGGGGTCTGAAATCCACGCAGAACCGCCAATCATCCTTCAGCTTTTTAGGAACCATGACGACCGGAGAAGCCCAGGAACTGGTGGAGGGCTCGATGATGCCCGCCCGTCGCATTTCTTGTAAGGCTTTGTCTGCTGCAGCTTGCCTTGCCAGGGGAAGGCGGCGAGGTCTCATCTTAATGGGCTGTGCAGTCCCTGTTTCAATGTTGTGCTGGATTAGGTTTGTCCAGCCCACATCATCCTCTGACAGTGAAAAACAGTCTTTGAACTCTAGTAGGAGCTGCCACAGCAGGTCCTGTTCAGGAGGAGTCAGTCCATCACAATTTCTCTGCCAAACCTCCCTCACAGCCAAGGTTCTGTCCTTCATGCCAGGCAGAGTGTCAGGGGCTGGTTGGGCGTGTACCCCAGTAGCAGGCAGGGTGGGGGGTTGTGTAGGCGGTTCGTTGGGGGAGGTGCTAGGGGTAGCCATGCTGGTTGTTGTCCCACCCGCTATTATGTTATGTTATTAGGTTATGCGGTCCCCGTGTCGTTTCCCTGGTTCGCGTTGCTGTGGGGACAATGACGGAGAAGGTGCCCAGGCTGCCCACAGCCCCAGCAGACTCTGGCACGCGGTCTGGGCCTCTGTTCCTCCCTCAGTGTGGCAGCCCGGACTAGCTGCGTCAGTTCCCCCACCCAGGCAGGTGCTTCTGTATTCAACTCAGTCCCACTTGCAGCTCTCACCTTCGGTGTCCTGTCAACCATGACTTCTAAAGAATCAGCACGCAGCATTTCTCTTTCTGTAGCCAACTCCAAAGCCTCTTGGAGGGACCTGGGGTGAGCCAGCAGTGTCTGGATCCGCAGGTCGGCTGGTAGCAGAGCCTGGAGGAAATGGTCTCTGGCCAATTCACTCTGGATGGGAGGGGGCATATGGGAGTAGGTGCGGTGAACTAGTCCTTCAATGTCGTTGGCCAGATCCCTCAGCGGTTCCCCAGGTCGCCGCTGACGGCTGCACAGTTCAGAGCGCAGCAGGCTAGCTGCTGAGCAAAGTCCAAACCACCTCTTTAAAGCTCCAACCAAAGCGTCATAGATGCTCCTATCAGCAGGGCTCAATAGCAGTAGACTTGACAAAGCATCACCAGTAATGCCGGTTTCACACCAAACGCGTTTTTACGCGTCGCAGCGCTTTCCACGCGCGAGTACATTCGCTGCAAGTGTTCACACACAACGTGAGAAGGCGATTTGAACGCGATGAGGTGAATAAACACAACTCGCCATTACTACAACTGTATGAAACCAAAGTAAATTTTGCGGTGATTAAATAGCAATAAACGGATTAAACTGATGCCGAAATAACCACAACATGATGCAGATTTGTTAAACATTTGAATTCATGCTTTGTCAGGTCTGTCAGCAAGACAGCAGGACAACAACTTATAAAATGTTTGTTTTCTGAACGGAGTTCGGATCGATCAGGGCTGTGCTATACTAACTTGGTCACAGTAAAGTACAATGACAGCTGTAATAAAGTTACAGACACATGTTTTCTGAATTCACCAGGTAGTTCAACCTCCTCGGTTTCTTTTCTCAAAGTAATGTCCAGCTTTGTCCCGTTTTTATATAAATATGAAGTCGTAGTCCAACAGAGCTAACGACGCTAACAACACTGGAAACGGATGTGCACAGAAGCTAGCTGCTGAGAAGCTCCAGTCAAGATAAATCAACGTTGAAATCCCCAAAATTAAGTAAAACGCTAATTTAATAAAAACATTTAACTTCGATCTCCTCCTCCGAGTAAACGGCATAGTTGTCAGAACCGAAACCGACCGACTTGTGCTCCAGAATATGCAACACGGCCGCATCACACCCCGACACGCTACAGGTGCGAGGGCCCGCTCATCGCTGCTTGCAGCTTTAATTAGTATTATTATTACTACTACAATACTACTTTTATTACTGAATCACTTCAGAAGGCAAGATAAGATTTTTACCTGAACAAGATTAAGGAAACAGAACTGTATAAGACTTTTGTCCAAAAAATCTCCTGTGAAGTGGCCATCATCCTGGAAAGTTTGAAATAAGTTCATCCAGAACTGCGCACTCTGTTTGCGGAGGGTACCCCACCATCCCTCAATGCGCTGGTTTGCTGTGCTTCTTCCATAAAGGAAACTTCTCTCCCCTGCAAAACTATCCGGGTGGTTTCTCCGCAAAAACATCTGCATTTCTCCTACACAACCATTTTCCGTGCCTCTGTCTGCACGAATCCTCTCTGGACATCCACCTATGCATGAAACTGTTTTGATGAAGTAACTTGCAACTACTTTAGGATCACTGTTCGTAGTATAGGCCTCCATCCATAACACATAGCGACTAAAGTCATCTATACAGCCATTGATGGCAATGCCATAGGGCTTTAATTTATCATAGCCATCCATGTGCCACAGCGCATTTGGCCCTCTGCAGCTGTATTGACGTCTTCTCAAGCGTCGTGCTCGTCTTAATTCCACACCTTGCGGATCAACCAGTTTGATGATGCGTCTTATGGTATCTTGTGACACAACAAATCCCCGTTGAACTGCGCAAAGATGTAGCCACCGATAACCCTGCATCTGTCCATTGGTCATGATTTCATGTTGGACAAAAGCCAGCACTTCCTCCAAGTCAGACTGATTCTTCCTCCTGAACCGACCAAGTCTTCTACAAATTCTCTTTAATGTTCGGACACTTATTACTGTCTGATTGTTATGTGCTAAAATAGCAAGTATTTCTTTGTTGCTGAAAGAAAGTCTGAAGTACAGTTTGATATGATCATCCAAATCTGACATTGCTGGCATTGTTGTGAGCAGCAGAACAGATGTAATCTATCCAGTCATTGCAGAAATTGAAGAGGGCAATTCGGTGTCATTTGCCAGCGCTGCATCATACTATCACAAAGTCACTGTCAATCTGCACAGTGTCACAAGTTGGGTGTGTGGAGTGCAGGGCAGAGCAGGTAGAGGACCCAAATGCAGGACACCAAGTCGGCAGGTAATTTCAATAATTTATTAACAAAAAAGCCAAAGGCAACAAAAAGCGAGCACACTTACAAAGTAGTGGCTGAGTCCAGAGAATGCAAAAACAAAGTCCAAATCCACAGGGAAATCCAAATCCAAATCCAAATCCAAATCCAAAATCCAAAATCCAAACACGAAGAAACAGGGAAGACAAACAAACTGCAATCCAAGAGATACCACAAACAATGCAAGACAAGACAGAAACACCAGGAATATATACAGGGACTAACGAGCAGGGTGGGAGCAACACAGGTGACAGGAATCAGGGTAAACGAGACACAGGCAAGGAGAGGGAGCAGAGGAAAACAGAGACACACATGCAGAGGGATCACAGGGGAAAACACAGGTTACAAAACACTAGACAGAAACCCAAAAACCAACATACCAAAATAAAGGATACAAGAACCAAGACTAAAGACAAGAACTAAAACCCAAACCCCCAACAGAACACACACAGACAGGATCATGACACACAGAAGACAAAAAGAAAAGACAATGCATAAATAATGTTAAGGTTATGCCCCCTTAATCAGTACAGTTAGTAGGAACATACTGATCAAATTTTCAGGAAAGGCTTGTGTGCAGGGGTCAGTACAATAATGTAATAAAAAAACAAAAATCATTTTTTTAATACAAGTTTAATCTCAGTCCTGTAAGTTTGATATGCGTTTCTGCTACCATAGTAGGCTGTTAAGTAGTTTAATAGTTGTTGTTTTTTGTCTGTTTTAACTGTGTTTATTGTTGATTTACGACGGGAGTCTGCACAGGGTGTTTTATTTTGAAAATTGACCGGATTCTCTTTCCGTTCTATATCTGACTTCCTGTCCGGTTCATCTGCTCTGTGCTGCTTGACGAAGCTTCTGCCATAACATACAGCCAAGCGTATATCTCCGTGAAGCGGAGCTGAGAGCCGCTTCTGACCCAAACACTAAGAATGTCCTTGCTGGAGTTGTACAGTCTTAAGGAAAAACACACATTAAAATACCTGATAGCTTCAGTAATACGTTATATTCACCTGTCGCTGCCCGCTCTGTGTGTGAGGAGCTGCCCTCGGACACTGAGCTGACAGGAGGACAGAAGCAGCGCGACTGGCTGAAATGTAGCTACGTACTGTACATTCTTTTGTACATAAACACAGACAACAAGAGTCTGTCACTGACCACAGATGCTCTCACTCGGTCTTCGAAAGCAGTTTAAAACACGATAATATAACTAAAATGTCAACAATACAAAAAACACCCAATATTCTTGTTAGCTACCATATTAGCTATCAAAACGTGCTACTAGCTACATCTTAATCATATTACACATAAAAGAGGAGTCCATAAAATACATAGGTTAATAGAGATTTGATCTACAATAAGAACACTGTGAAAGTAATTAAGCTACAGATTTACTCAACTTTATGCGATGCAAACAAGCCTCCCTGGCTTTGTCTTCCGCCACGATATTAGATTTAGCTGTTAATGTGTCTTTACATTCAGAATTTCCTGACACTACTATGTGCGTTCCTCTGGAAAAATACGGAGCATGAGCTGTTGCAAAAACTCCTGCCTGCACAGCTGAACACAACCCTTTTATGGGAACACGCACCAACTCCAATTAAGTTAACACAGGTTTAACACTGACTCAACTAACCAACATCTTATCCACCGTCAAAGTACCGTTTAACTCCAGTGTAGGCAGACAGAGTTTGTCAACCCTGAGTTGGCCTGATAACCACGAGTTAACTGTGAGTAGGTTGAACTCCCTTCGTAGTACAGGCCACAGGTTAGTCTAGGGCAGGCTGACTTTTTTTAAATGTTGAATGTGAATGCTTTGTTGTTGTTTTTTAATGTTTTTATTGAAGGCATTTTAGGCCATGTGTTGCCCAGACCCTGTAGACTGCAGGACATGTTTTTATGCAGAAGTACACCGCATGGATGGTAATGGAAGTAGAAGCACTAGTAGAACCAAGTAGTTCATGCCATTTTATTCACATGTAGGTGTGTGTGTTTGTACATTGCCTGTGATAACACTGGTTTACATTGCAGTTGCCTTAAAAATTCCGTTGTTGCATGAGGTGGGTCAGATCTGGGTTGATTATGTTGGTTGTTGGGTTGGTTATGCACTGCATTGTTTGAGGTAAACAGTAACTGTAAGGTATTTAGCAGATATATTTTGCAGTGTTTGTCTGATTTTAGGTTTGTAAAGCCACTGCAGTTTTGCCTGCCTAATGAGCTGCTAGTATTTGTGCCCTGATTTTATATGGATTTTTTATTAGAACCAGAAACTGGTGAATGGTTTTGTTAAAGGTATTGTAAGTTCTTTGGGCTGCATGACCTCAGGACTTTTTCCCTCTTTTTCTAGTGTTTTGCCAAACGGACAGGGTGGTGGACTGTGGGAGCCCCTCTCCCCTTCACTGCATGTGGTGATAGCTGTGTGCACACATTCAACTCTGCCTTATTGTGTGGTTTTGGTGTGAGTGATTTACTTGTGTTTAGGTGGCGGCGCACCAGTAGTGTGGCGGTTTCAGGGCATCCTGGGGCCCGTTTCAGAAACTGGGATTTCTGAATATGTTTAGCCTGAGATGAGGGAAACTCTGTTTTTTCTGTTACAGAGACTGAGATCAGATCTACACCCAAACGATGATGTTTTCCTAACCATAACCAAGTAGTTTTGGTGCCTAAATCAAACTAAACTGTAACCGCTTCGCATCATCAACAAAGCCTCTGACGCTTAACTTTCCATTTGGGTCACAGACAGTGTAAATGCCCATTTATACTCCTGCGTAGGGTCTACGTATGCACCTACGCCATAAGCTACTCACGTAGCCATGCATTTATACTTGTGCGTAGGTGTGTCCGTCATTTTGCAATTACACCCCCAAACACCAGTCATGAGTAGCGCTACAGCGTCCACTGGGTTGTCTTTTGCCGACCGAGTGGGCTAACTTCCAGTTTAGCCCTCCGCTAACGTAAAAGGTGGTAAAATTGTATACGTGTGGCTGGTGTAGCCTTTTCAAATGTTACCGAGCGAATGGATCACATTCTGATAGCGAAACAAGTCATTTCGCTTGGGTTGTGACAAATATATTGATTCACTGTGTTACAGCCGCTGTTTTGGCTGCTAGTAAAAGTTACTTCAAAGCGCTGGGTAAATCAATATGTGGCAGTCAGTGCTGATAATGTAGTGGGCTGCCACAAACAATCACTGTACTGGATATCATTCACCATATTAGCCAGTAAACACAAATCCAGTGATAAACAAACAGAACGGAAGTTAACTTCGGCCCGGACGCGTCACCTTGGCAACATGTCTGATGAAATGCCAGTAAACATGTAAAATCATAATTAGTTAACCAAGTAGTTTTGTTGCCTAAATTTAACCAAGTACTTTTTGTGCCTAAACCTGACCTAATTACAACATTTCACAACTTCACAGTTTCAAAATGGTGATGTTGTTTATTGGGGGCCTTGGGCCTTGACCAAGCGTCAATATATGGCGAGTGGAGTGAGAATGTGTTGTTTGTTTTAGAAACTGGCCACAGTCCTTATTCAGTCATGATTGCTGGATGGTGGTGCCATTGGACAGTTGCTGCGATTATCAACAAACCCATAACTTAAGTTGAAGCATGTAGCAGAGGATAAGGAAGTTTTTTCTAATAGCTGTGTTAATACAATTCATTTGTCAGTCTTGATCAATCTGTCTAGTTGGCAAGCGATTGTCATACCACCCTCTTCCCCAGGACTTAGTACAGAATAAATAGGCTACACCTTTCCTCTCCTCTATTCTGTGCAAAAATCATATAATTGAACCTACTTACAGGCTATTACATGAATAGCGCAGTATTTTCTTATGGATATGAAACTTAATATGAAAATTGTTCTCACCTCAGATTACAGTACCATGCATGTCATGAGCAACGTAACTTCAGACAGTGAGTTGTACTTGTGACAAGCTGCCCCGCTCTCCCCTACTGTTCCACTAAGTCTGCTAGATGTCTTTTCATTTGCCTGGAATCAGAAAGGAAGGGAAGGATGTAAACATTCCCTGCTAAACTAGTGGCTTTACTGATAGTCCTCTTAAATGTTAGTATACTGGGGGTATAGCTGGTGATGTTATTGAAATCATATTAAATGGCTTACTGTGACACTGAAGTTGTTGTTGCAGTGTGTTGTTGACAGACACAATAAACAAGGACTAAGACAATCCAAGCTTTGAATACACTTAGAATCTCCTGCAATTTGGACACCACATGAGTAGCTTTAACTTTATATTTAAGTCACTAATGCAGACAAGCACAGTTTGAAACTGTCCAGACACATGCAACCAAACATATTTTCAAGAGTAGCAGGCTGAGTAAAGTTAAAATATTAAGAAAATATCAAATGCCATAAGTGATATTAAAAATGAACATCAGAGAAAGTTTTAAAAGTAACCAAATTCTTAGTAGAAAGTGTCGGAAATAAGATTAGACTAGTTTTAGGTATAAATAAATTTAAATGCAAATTATCAGAGAAACTGACCAGATAACTGGAGAACGTCTCGGGTTACGTATGTAACCCTGGTTCCCCGAGAAGGGGAACGAGACACTGCGTCGGTAACGACACTATGGGAACGCCTCTAGGCGTAGCAGGTCTGAATGTGAATGAAATCACTCCAATCCTATTGGCTTGTAGCTAGAACGGTAGGGTGTGACGGATAACCGGAGGAGTATAAGACACACCTGAACACACTCATCATTAGCTTTAATCTATGAAGCAGGCACTCCAGGCAGGGGAGAGAGGTGCGGCGGACCGACGCAGTGTCTCGTTCCCCTTCTCGGGGAACCAGGGTTACATACGTAACCCGAGACGTTCCCCTTCGAGGGAACTCGAACTGCGTCGGTAACGACACTATGGGAACGAGATACCCACTAAACCGTGCCGAAAGACCCCGCCTGCCCCAGTGAGCAAGAAAAACGGCCCAACTAGGAAGAAAACGCACGAGTGCCAGGTGCCGAAGGAAGATCCAGACTGTAGAATCTAATGAACGTGTGCGGAGTGGCCCAGCCAGCCGCATCACATACATCCTGCAAAGACGCCCCAGAAAGGAGAGCTCGAGAGGCAGCCATGCCCCTGGTGGAATGAGCCCTCACAGCCATAGGTGAAGGCAAACTGTGCACCTGATAGGCCAGGGAAATCGTCTGCACAATCCAGTTGCTAATAGTCTGTTTGGATGCAGGGAGCCCAGCCTTGGGGGTCCCAAAGCACACAAGCAACTGGTCAGTCTTCCTCCAGCGGGAGGACCTCTGGGTGTAAATGCTCAAAGCCCTAACAGGGCAGAGCAGATGAAGTCTCCCGTCCTCCTCCGTCACGTGAGGTGGAGGGTGAAAAGCCTGCAGCACTGTGGACCCCGCCGCACAAGAAGGCACTTTAGGGATGTATCCTGGACGAGGGTGCAGGATAGCCCTAATATTCCCCGGGGCAAACTCCAGGCTTCGTGGACTAACAGAAAGCGTTGGAGGTCCCCACTCTCCTCAGAGAAGTGATAGCCAGGAGAAAAGCCATCTTGAGGGTCAAGTGCTTAGCCTCAGCTAACTCCAAAGGCTCGAAGGGGGCCTCAGCCAACGCCCCAAGAACCACTGCCAGGTCCCAAGTGGGAACCTTGGACCGAGTTGCAGGTCTCATCCTCCTAGCACCGCTGGAGGAAACGATACAACCAAAGGAAGTTTCCCCAACGACCCTTCCCTCAAAGGCGTGGAAGGCAGAGATAGCCGCCACGCACACCTTGAGGGTGGATGGGGAAAGGCCGGCAGAAAACCGGTCTTGGAGAAACTCAAGTACCTGAATCACTGGGCAGGTAACTGGATCCACTGACCGCTCTCTACACCAAGTAGAGAAAACATTCCACTTAAGGTCATACATCCTCCGCGCAGACGGGGCCCTGGAGCTGAGGAGGGTCTCGACCGCTCCGACTGTCAGACCCGCCTCTAGGTACTGTGCCCCCTCAGGGGCCAGACCCAGAGCCGCCACACGGCGGGGCAAGGGTGAAGAACCCGGCCCTGCGCCTGAGACAGCAGGTGTCTCCTCAGAGGAACCTGCCATGGCGGGCCGTCCAGGAGCGACATGATGTCTGAGAACCACACTCGGGTCGGCCAGAACGGAGCTACTAGTAGTAGGCTGACATTGTCCTGGCGGACCCGCTTCAGGACCCCTGGGAGCAGAGCGACTGGGGGAAACGCGTACAGACGCAGCCTCGGCCACGCGTGTGCCATGGCGTCCAGCCCCAAGGGGGCTAGAGGAACGAGAGAGAACCATAGGGGACAGTGTGTAGTCTCTAGAGATGCAAACAAGTCCACGTCTATGGGACCGAACTCTTCGCACAAGAGCTTCACCACCTCGGGGTGAAGTCTCCATTCCCCGGGCCTCAGCCCCTGTCTCGACAGCAGGTCTGCTCCCTGATTCTCCGTCCCTGGGAGATACATTGCCCTGAGCGACAGTAATCTCTGCTGGAACCACAGGAGGATCTGACGCGCCAAATTGTTCAAAGGGCGGCGCGAGACCGCCCTGGTGATTTAAATAGGCCACCACCGTGTTGTCGCAACAAACCAGGACGTGGTGGCCCTGGAGATCGGGCAGGAAACTCCTTAGAGCCTGGAACACTGCCAACATCTCGAGGTAATTGATATGCCTCCCTGAATGATGCACCTGCCAAGGTCCCCTTGCAAAGCGGCCGTCCATGACCGCGCCCCAGCCCATAAGGGAGGCGTCCGTCGAAATAACCAGCCGGTGACAGGACCCTCCTAATACAGGACCCTGGGACAGGAACCAAGTTTCCTTCCACACTGATAGGGACCGAAGACATTTGCGTGTAACCCGCATCAGGCGGAAAGGATTTCCCCTCGGGGAAAAACCCTTGGTCCGCAGCCACCACTGCAGGGGTCTCATGTGCAGCAGTCCATATGGTATTACAGTGGATGCAGCTGCTAGGAGACCTAACACTCTTTGAAAATGTCTCACAGTGATGGCGTGGCCTAACTTTACCCCCTTTGCTGCTGCCAATATGGTGTCGACCCGTGCCGGGGATAACTGAGCCCGCATCACTGTCGAATCCCAAACAACCCCCAGGAACGTGATCCTCTGGGAGGGCGCTAGCACACTCTTCTTTGCGTTGAGCCTCAGCCCTAAACGCAGCAAATGATTCAGAACGACATCTCGATGCCGAACTGCCAACTCCCGAGACTGGGCTAGAATCAGCCAGTCGTCGATGTAGTTGAAAATCCGGATGCCCTGGAACCTCAGCGGGGCCAATGCTGCATCCATACACTTGGTGAATGTGCGAGGGGAAAGTGCCAGGCCGAATGGAAGCACCCGATACTGGTAAGCCACACCCCCGAAGGCGAACCTCAGGAACTTCCTGTGAGAAGGACGAATGGAGATGTGAAAATAAGCGTCCTTTAGATCTATTGTGACGAACCAATCCTCGGATTGGATGTGCGTCACGATGGCGGGGATGGTGAGCATCTTGAACCTGAATCTCCTCAGAGACCGGTTTAGTACCCGCAGATCCAGAATAGGACGCAGCCCTCCGTCCTTCTTGGGGACTAAGAAGTACCGGCTGTAAAACCCGGTGTTTCTGTCTGGGGGAGGAACGCGTTCTACGGCCCCCTTCCTCAACAGAGAAAGAACTTCTTGTCCTAACAACGAACCTTGCTCCGGGCGGACCACAGTCCAAACCACCCCGTTGTACTTTGGAGAGCGGACTTTGAACTGCAGCCGGTACCCATGTATGGCAGTGCGCAGAGTCCACGGAGAAATGTCTGTCAGGCTCCGCCAGGCTTCTGCAAATTCTGCTAACGGAACCAACCCTCGGGCTGGTGGTCGGTGTCTCGTCGCGATTCTCCGACGGGCCCCTGAAGCATGAAGGCAGGGGGAAACCACCGAGAATCCACGGTGAGTGAGTCCGGATGCCGCCTGACTGCAGACCCTCGGGGCAGACAGTACGGCGCGGACTCGAAAGTGGCCGGCACGTCCCGAACGTGAAAACGGCGGGCTAGCGTCACCTGAAGCCACCTCGGAGGGGACCTCGGTCGGCAGGTCTGGGGGAAACGCGTACAGACGCAGCCTCGGCCACGCGTGTGCCATGGCGTCCAGCCCCAAGGGGGCTAGAGGAACGAGAGAGAACCATAGGGGACAGTGTGTAGTCTCTAGAGATGCAAACAAGTCCACGTCTATGGGACCGAACTCTTCGCACAAGAGCTTCACCACCTCGGGGTGAAGTCTCCATTCCCCGGGCCTCAGCCCCTGTCTCGACAGCAGGTCTGCTCCCTGATTCTCCGTCCCTGGGAGATACATTGCCCTGAGCGACAGTAATCTCTGCTGGAACCACAGGAGGATCTGACGCGCCAAATTGTTCAAAGGGCGCGAGCGCAGACCGCCCTGGTGATTTAAATAGGCCACCACCGTGTTGTCGCAACAAACCAGGACGTGGTGGCCCTGGAGATCGGGCAGGAAACTCCTTAGAGCCTGGAACACTGCCAACATCTCGAGGTAATTGATATGCCTCCCTGAATGATGCACCTGCCAAGGTCCCCTTGCAAAGCGGCCGTCCATGACCGCGCCCCAGCCCATAAGGGAGGCGTCCGTCGAAATAACCAGCCGGTGACAGGACCCTCCTAATACAGGACCCTGGGACAGGAACCAAGTTTCCTTCCACACTGATAGGGACCGAAGACATTTGCGTGTAACCCGCATCAGGCGGAAAGGATTTCCCCTCGGGGAAAAACCCTTGGTCCGCAGCCACCACTGCAGGGGTCTCATGTGCAGCAGTCCATATGGTATTACAGTGGATGCAGCTGCTAGGAGACCTAACACTCTTTGAAAATGTCTCACAGTGATGGCGTGGCCTAACTTTACCCCCTTTGCTGCTGCCAATATGGTGTCGACCGTGCCGGGGATAACTGAGCCCGCATCACTGTCGAATCCCAAACAACCCCCAGGAACGTGATCCTCTGGGAGGGCGCTAGCACACTCTTCTTTGCGTTGAGCCTCAGCCCTAAACGCAGCAAATGATTCAGAACGACATCTCGATGCCGAACTGCCAACTCCCGAGACTGGGCTAGAATCAGCCAGTCGTCGATGTAGTTGAAAATCCGGATGCCCTGGAACCTCAGCGGGGCCAATGCTGCATCCATACACTTGGTGAATGTGCGAGGGGAAAGTGCCAGGCCGAATGGAAGCACCCGATACTGGTAAGCCACACCCCCGAAGGCGAACCTCAGGAACTTCCTGTGAGAAGGACGAATGGAGATGTGAAAATAAGCGTCCTTTAGATCTATTGTGACGAACCAATCCTCGGATTGGATGTGCGTCACGATGGCGGGGATGGTGAGCATCTTGAACCTGAATCTCCTCAGAGACCGGTTTAGTACCCGCAGATCCAGAATAGGACGCAGCCCTCCGTCCTTCTTGGGGACTAAGAAGTACCGGCTGTAAAACCCGGTGTTTCTGTCTGGGGGAGGAACGCGTTCTACGGCCCCCTTCCTCAACAGAGAAAGAACTTCTTGTCCTAACACCGAACCTTGCTCCGGGCGGACCACAGTCCAAACCACCCCGTTGAACTTTGGAGAGCGGACTTTGAACTGCAGCCGGTACCCATGTATGGCAGTGCGCAGAGTCCACGGAGAAATGTCTGTCAGGCTCCGCCAGGCTTCTGCAAATTCTGCCAACGGAACCAACCCCTCGGGGCTGGTGGTCGGTGTCTCGTGCGATTCTCCGACGGGCCCCTGAAGCATGAAGGCAGGGGGAAACCACCGAGAATCCACGGTGAGTGAGTCCGGATGCCGCCTGACTGCAGACCCTCGGGGCAGACAGTACGGCGCGGACTCGAAAGTGGCCGGCACGTCCCGAACGTGAAAACGGCGGGCTAGCGTCACCTGAAGCCACCTCGGAGGGGACCTCGGTCGGCCTCCGGAAGGGGTGTGGGGGGTGAGGGAGGGGAGAAAGGACTCCCCCGAGACAGTCCTCAGGACCTCTTCCCTGCGCTCCGGCGGGACTGGATGACGGTCCTCAGATCGCGTCTCTCCAGAGGTTGAGATTGAAAGCGTTGTCCTGCTGCCCCAGCTCCTCGGGGGGGTCTGCGGGATGCAACACTTTGCTTTCTTTCCGCTCGGTAGGAACTGGTAGATGGAAGGGATTTACGCCAGGCAGCCTCAGCTGCTCTGGGCGCAGACCGGCGAGGGAGGAACTGGCAGAACGCTTCACCTTGCTCTTTCATAGCCTGAAACCGCTCCACCACAGAGTCCACTGCGTCCCCGAAAAGACCTCCTGGGCAAACTGGAGCGTCGAGGAGGAGATTCCTGTCCTTCTCGGAAATGCCCGTGAGGTTAAGCCAGAGATGACGCTCTGCAGCCACCAGAACCGACATGGATCTGCCGATGTGACGGGCTGTCTCTTTGGTGGCCCTAAGAGACAGATCCGTGGTCCTACGTAGCTCCTCCAAATCTCCCTCGGAGGGACCCCCCTTCTGGACCATCTCCTGAAGCAGGTCAGCTTGGTAGGCCTGAAGCACCGCCATGGTGTGCAAGCTCGCACCTGCCTGACCCGCTGCCATGTATGACTTGCCCATAAAAGAGGAGGTGACACGACATGGCTTGGAGGGTAACGCCGGTTTCTCCAGGGAGGACGCAAGTCGAGGGGAGAGATAGCCTGCAAGCGTATCTTCCACCTGAGGCATCCCCCCATACCCACGATCTTTGATCCCCATTACGTTACTGTAATTGAGGGATTTAGATGTAAAGATGCCTGAGGAGTAAGGTCTGCTCCAGGATTTACTGAGCTCGTCATGTAGATCCGGAAAAGACGGCAGACACCGGCGTGGAGGTGGCGCATGGTGTTTAAGGAACCTCTCATCCAGCCTACCACTTGTTCGTGGTTCTTAATCTTCTTGCGGCCAGGAGATATTGAGCTTCGACACGGCTCTAGTCACCACCTCCAGCAGCTCGTCGTAGTCGGGCGCAGCCTGATGACGCTGCTCCGACACCCGGAAGTCGTCTTCCATTACACTGAGCACGTCTATCTCCTCAGAGTCAGAGTGCTGATAGCTGAACGGTGAGTGGAGGACTGAAGGACTGGGGGCGCTCAAGCTTCTGTGCGACCCGTGAGCAGCGTGAATGCTGAACGCTTGATCGTTGTTTTTATGTATGTTTTTACGTTTGTTTTTTACGTCGGCGTGCACTTTTTAAACCTCTTAAACCATTTGTCAATCTGGAGCCATGAATTGTGTCTATCTGGCACTCTTGATTACGATTCTTAATCGATTTACCTGGGGAAGTGATGGCGGCGGCGGGGCTGGTCACAGGATTATCTACTCACGAGAGCTACTGCTCAAACTCCGTCCACTTGCACCTGCTGCTAGCGACAACAGTCCATATTTGGTTCGCAGCAAAGATAATGCCGCAACAGAGGATATACATAAAGTTTCCAAAAGTCACCGGAGGAAGAGAGGAAGGAGAGGCGGTGTCCAACGCCGACTACGGAGATGTGGGTTGGCTGATAGACGCCGGATCCCTCCGCTTCCCACCATTCTTCTCTCCAATGTACAGTCCATTCGGAATAAAATTGATGAACTGGAGGCTTACGCTCGGTGTAAGCGTGACTTTACAGACACATGCCTGCTGGCTTTCACTGAGACATGGCTGGGGGAAGCGGACAGGAATGACGATCTGCGCATTAGCGGCTTCGGGTGCCCTGTGCGCATGGACAGGTCACCTGTCATAACAAACAAATCCCACGGGGGAGGAGTCTGCTTCTACATCAATGAGGGGTATTGTAATATCGTCACTGTTCGGGAGGAAATCTGTACCCCTGACCTCGAGCTGCTATCTATCTCTCTTCGCCCTTTCTATCTTCCAAGGGAGTTTCCCCAGCTCTTCTTCACCCTGGTGTATATACACCCGCGTGCAAACGCCTCCTCAGCTGCCCAGCTGATCGCGGAGGTGACCAATAGACTCAATGCTCTCTCACCTGATGCGCCAAAATTTGTTATGGGAGATTTTAACCACTGCCAGATACATAAGACACTGAAAACATACGAGCAGTATATCACCTGTGCAACAACTAGGAACAACTCCACCATTGACTTGTGCCTCGGCTCAGTGCCTGGTGCTTTTAAATCCATGCCAAAGCCCGGTTTTGGTGCATCCTACCATAATAGTGTCCTCCTGATACCTATTTATAAATCCATCTGTGAGCGACAGGAGAAGATTGTTAAGACAGTGAAATGCTGGACTGAGAGTAGCATTGCCAGCTTACAAGCATGTTTTGAATGTACGGACTGGGACGTGTTTTATAGTTCCTGCCCTGATTTAAATGAACTTACACAAACTGTGTCATCTTATATATCTTTCTGTGTAGACAGTACTATTCCCTGTAAAAACATCACAGTATTCCCCAACAACAAACCATGGGTCACTAAAGAATTAAAAAGTGTTCTGAATAAAAAGAAACGCATTTTTTATACAGGGAGTAGCCAAGAAAAGAAAGAAATCAATAGAGAAGTAAGGAATGGGATAAGGAAAGCTAAAATCATGTATAAGAATAAGGTGGAACACAAGTATAGTAGTGGGGATCTTCGTGCAGCTTGGAGGGGAATCAAAGCGATGTCCTCAGCTACTCAGGGAAGCAGAGACAGCAGGAAACCTGTAACAATTAGTGGAATAAGTGACGCTGATCTCCCCAATGCTTTTAATAATTTCTATTCCCGTTTTGAAAAACATGACTTTTCTGAAAATATTTCTTGTTTGAGAAAGTCTCTATTTTCTCAAAATGATGTCACCATTAGTCAAGAGTGTGTCAGGGACCTTCTGAATAAGGTCAACACCAGGAAGGCCCCTGGACCTGATCTTGTCTGTGGGCGGACTCTGCGCTATTGTGCCGACCAGCTGAGCAGTGTCCTCCAGCACATCTTCCAGATGTCACTGGAGAATAGTGTAATTCCCACTATCTGGAAATCCTCCAAAGTAATCCCAGTCCCTAAGATTAGCAAACCAGGGCAACTAAATGATTTCAGGCCTGTTGCTTTAACATCACTAATTATGAAGGTTTTCGAGAAAATTGTTAAAAACTTGGTGCTATCATCTGTAGAGGGAAGACTTGACCCCCTGCAATTTGCCTATCGAGCGGGGAGGGGAGTAGAGGATGCAAAGCTTTTTATCTTGAATAGCTTATATAAGCATTTAGACAAACCAAAATCCCATGCCAGGCTTCTGTTTGCAGACTTTTCTTCAGCTTTTAATACAATGCAACCGCATATTTTAATAGACAAGCTGCTGTGTGATTTTAACTTGCCTCACCAACTGGTTTTATGGATTTTAGATTTTTTGACTGTCAGAGAGCAGAGGGTCTTTGTAAATGGTCATTTCTCAGACTCCTTATTGCTCTCTACAGGATCACCTCAAGGGTGCGTCCTTTCACCCCTCCTTTTTATCATGTACACAAATGGCTGCAGAAGCGCCCAGGAGAACAGCTATTTGGTGAAGTTTTCCGATGACACTGCGTTGTTGTCACTTCTCCAAGGTCCAGTATCTGACCACGGGAACGCTCTGACTGACTTTATCACATGGTGTGATAACCATTTCCTTGATTTAAATGTATCTAAAACCAAAGAACTAATTATTGACTTTGGGCGAAATAGAGATGCTGCTTCAGAGAGCATCATACATAACGAAAAGGTGGAATTGTCTCATCATATAAATACTTGGGCACTGTTTTTGATGACCATCTGAAATTTGATGTAAACAGCGCTGCCATTGTGAAGCGGGGGCAACAGAGAATTTATCTTCTCCGCAAACTAAACTCCTTCTCTGTCACGCCGGTCATCCTGTGTAGATTTTATCAATCTTTTATTGAGAGTCTTTTAAGTTTTTCTTTTATCTGTTGGTTTCACAATCTGACAGTCAAAGACAGGAACAGCCTGAACAACATTGTAAAGATCTGCTCTAAAATCATTGGTGTGAAACAGAGAGACCTTAATGTCTTCTGCAATCAACAAATAGTTTGGAAGGCAGCGAGTATCCTCGCCTCTCCAGGACATGCTCTGAGAGGTGAATTTTCTCTGTTGCCGTCTGGGCGTCTTATTTATTTTTTTTATCTTTTTTATTCTATTTTTGATCTTCTTAAAATGTGCACTGACTGCTTGTATGTTGTGAATAATGTGTGTGATTGTGTTATGTACTGTTGCAAACACGCTGCTCTTAACTAATTGCCCCTTGTGGGATTAATAAAGTTGAATTGAATTGAATTGAATTGAATTGCTGCAGCGTCTGTGGGTCCAAGCCACGAGCAGGAGAATCCGTAAAACGGGCTCCCGGACGAGGCAAGGACACATCCGAGCCAGTGGACGAGGGTCGGGAAAAGGCCTCAGCCGTCCCGAAATCCTCCGCTAAGTCACACTGCGATCCCCATGACTGCCGCTTACGGGCTGCCTCAGCAGCTGCTGGGCCAGATCCGCGGGGAGAACACATCCGACCATCCTCGGTGAAGAGAGCCAAGCGGGACCTCAGTACCCGCAAGGAAAGGGTTTCGCAATGGCCGCAAGCAGCCCCCTCGAGAGCTGCCCGGGCGTGCTCCATCCCTGGACATGAGACACACATCTCATGCGAATCTCCCTTGGTGATGAAACGAGGACATGGATAAACACACCTTCTATAGATTTTCTGCTGTGTTCCGGACATGCTGGAAGACTTCAACTCAGGTAAGACAAGTGCTTGGATTGTAGCTTCTTCACTCAACATACAGACGCCTGCTGAATAGAAAAAAGCTAATGATGAGTGTGTTCAGGTCTTATACTCCTCCGGTTATCCGTCACACCCTACCGTTCTAGCTACAAGCCAATAGGATTGGAGTGATTTCATTCACATTCAGACCTGCTACGCCTAGAGGCGTTCCCATAGTGTCGTTACCGACGCAGTTCGAGTTCCCTCGAAGGGGAACCTCTCACTGCCGTCTCAGAAATGATCTGAAAAGCCCTCCCACTTGGTTCCGTAACATATCCCTGGATGAAATTTGAGCCATGCAATTCACAATAATGCATTTGAATTAAATACTGCGCCACAGTTCTGGAAAATGGTCATTAACAGTGGCGGTTCTAGGCCAATTTTACTGAGGGGGCCAGACTGGGGCCAGTTGTTTTGCCAGGGGGGCACAGTCAATCGGAGACAAATGAGACAAAGGAAAAGTTCAATCTTTCAGAATGTCCCGTTTAGTATATAATGTAATGTTTTAGTATGTTTCAGTAACAGGATCTTTTCAGTAACTTAGTTATATATTTATTAAATTACATTACATAAAACAAAACATTCCTGTCAGACCAATCGCATTTTGTGTTTGAAAAGTGCTGTTTAAATGCAAAGCATTATTAAATTGTTGTGATAATAATTAAAATTTCCAGCAATATCTAAAGGCTGTCCATGCAGTGGAAACATGGATTACAAGGACAAAATATTGTCTACAAGGCTGCATTTAGTTTAATTTTGTCGCAAGAAGATATATTACTATGATTACTGTAGACCAGGGCTGTTCAATTATAAATTTATTTGGGACGGATTTTAATACCAGGACACAGAGATAGGCCGGACATTTTCTCAGGAGTTGGGATCATTAAGATTTTATTGACACACTTGTATTGGTAATCCTTATTGGTTCAGTTCTTTATTGATGCTCTTATCAGTCCTCTTTATTACTAAATAATTAAATATAGGCTATTATTTAAATTTTTTGTTGTTTCTAGAGCAGCAACAGGATTTACAGCAACAAACAACAAACAAATTTAACATGTCAGTAAAATAAATATTACATAGGCCTATTCCTGACATCAACATACTGTGTGCTGCTGGTTTGTCTCAGCCACCAGCTGAGTTTATAATGTGCCATATTTTAATGTACAGGCAAACTAAGCTGAACAGTTACTAAAGACAGACAGCTTTCACTCATACCTGTCAAGTATCCCGTTTTGGCCGGGAAAGTCCTGTATTTTACCCTTCTTTCCCGCCGTCCTCCCGTATTAGTTTCGTAAATCTCCCGTATTTTAACCTGCGTTATTAAAAAAATAATAGGAGCGTTTGACTTTGCGGTGCTGCGCAGCGCAGACTTAACATAAGGCATGCTGGTTTAAAATTGTGTCCAACTTTCGCCGGCGCTGCAAACCGCAAGGCGGCTGCAGGCGCTGAGTCCGGCGGCTGCAGTTGCTTTTCCCCGACTGCACAAAGTTGGATCCACACTCCTGCCCGGTCTCGCGGCATTATTCTTTGCAAATGCCCTGAGATCAGTCATTGATGTCAGCTCACAGTAAGCTGCTGCAGGTAGAATGTGTCCGACTTTATGCGCCGTTTTTATACCCCGCCCTGCGGTCACCTGCAGCTCATGTTAGACTATCAAGTCGGCGAAAGTCAGCCGCCGTCATCTCGAACGCACCTAACAGAACCGTTTGCGCTCTCTCCTGTAAAATGAACCACTCTGGCCCACAAATACACTCCTTCCAAAACAGTCTTAAAGAAGCAAAGTCTGCAACAAATTTGTACAATAACTCATTAAAGAGTAAAGAAAAGTTATGTGAAATTAAAAGAAAAACTTTAAAAGAAAAGCAATATGAAATGAAAAGAATGTGTGGAATGAAAATAAAATGTTGGCTAAATGTAAAGACAAATAATGTTGAATGAACAGAAAATACGCAAATAAGCATTTAAATAAATGCTCTTCACCCTTTTGTGTTCATTTAGGCTATAACACCTATCTTAAAATGTAAGGGATAGCCTACTGTTTGGATGGGGTGGTGGGACTGCTCCGGTGGGCACCGGAAAATTTCCCTTATTTTCAAATCCAAAACTTGACAGACAGCTTTCACTTCAGCTTGTTTTTAACAATAAGCTATTAGCTGAAGCAGCGCTGTGCCTGTGTGAAACCTAAAGGCAGCTGCAGTGATAAAGTAGGGCCTAGTGGCTTTTTTACTGGCAAAGGTTTTACTGAACCACATACTACACACTAACGAGAGGAGAAGTGATCATTGTCGTAATGTCCACTGATCAGCTGGCTGACTTCGTTCCGTGCGCGCGCACGTGCGTGTGTGTGGAGGCGCTCTGCAGACACACAGAGGAGCGGAGAGGCTGCAGGTCCGACAGGAAGTGTTGAGCCTTGATTGGCGGTGATCGGTACAGCATGTGAAACTCAACAGAGATGAGAAGGAATGGATCAGCCTACAGCAGCTCACTCTGTAGATACGTTCATACACTATAGGCCTACATGTAGTGTAGCTACTTTTGTTGTCATATGTTAGATCACATGCTGGGCCACGTGGAGGTTGCATCGGGGCTTCGGGGCGGCCGCGGCCGCGGCCGCTAATTCATTAGGACTGCCGTAGACTTTTCGTTCAGAGGGGGGGCCATAGGGGGGGGGGCCAAGGGCTGTGTTACAGGGGCACTGGCCCCTGCTGGCCCCCCCCCAAAACCGCCCCAGGTCATTAAGGTTGTTTCCCTGGAAATTTTTAAACAGAACGATCAACCTTCCAACAAGAGAAATTACATAAACCTCTGGTATTTCTTGTCCCAAGAAGCCCAGTACTTTTAACTCTCTGTTTCCTGGACACACTGAAAAAACAGATTCTGAACTCTTGTAAATGTTACATGGTTTAATTTGGTTCATTTCATAGATTTTAATTGTGTTATTAAATCCTATTTATTTTTAAATTCATTTTAGAATTCACTGCCCTTGTTTAATAAAACAAGTTCATTTCACTCACAATAATTTCACAATTAAAAGTAATTAGAAAAAATATGTGTAATTTAATTTCCACATACTGTCCGGTCTGCCCATGTGCCACTTTGGTGATTGTGCTTTATGCACTCTTTAGTAGCTCCTATGCTGTATAGCTCTTCATTCTCCATCAGTAAGCAATTTATAACCACTGGTTTGTTTATTCTTTACTTAAAGAGAGTTATGTTTATACTTCACAACATTTAATGGAAAAAAATGTGTTTAGCTTATGCTATCAGTTTGTGTTTTGAGAAATTAACATTTGCTAACATTACAGCTACTTGCTTGGTTGTGTAGTGAGTTAACTTAGAGACATTAAGTGTAACATAGATGTATGGTTGACATAAGCTAATTGTATAGCTCTCAAGTGAAATGTGTGGTGAATTCATTGTGTGACTTTTTAGACATATTTATTATTTTATGGATACTAAAAAATTCCTGAAAGAGTAAAAGAAAGTTTTACAAATGTTAGCTGACAATTAAATTGTAGCTTCCCCTTCCCTGCTGTCTCGGCTTGTAGACTACCCTGACCTACTGTATTCCTGCCTGGCTGTAGACATGTTTTTTGATCTTGTCAATGTGTTAACACAGTGTGTTTGCCAGGTGCCAGGACTGTGCTTCATGAGGGAACAATAAATAAAAGTCGTTGGTGTGAGCAGAACTTGATATTGTGGGTGTTTAATATCCTCATTTAAGTTTTACTCAGGTCCTCCCCTTTGCAGTTTCTTTAAAAGTATCTATTTTTTCACAGCTGTATTTCATGAAAAACCGCCCCTACGCTGCCTCAGATTGGCTCCGACCGTAACATTTTTCAAAGCCTAACCATGTCACTCCCTTTGCCTGTTTTGTTGTGGAGCAGTCAAGTCAACACCTACATCAGCACTTCAGGTGGAAGTTGGAGAAATGCCACTGATACTAAGAAGAAAACAGCTGAAGGCCAATTATTGGGCAAATTTACAAACTCAAAAGGATTCACATCCTGCAAAAAGGGTTTTGAATGAATGTTGGGAAAGCAGTAAAACTGACAAGTATCTTGCAATGTAATATACGATATAACAAAGGAATTATTCAGTGATTGGGTCACTGGTCCAACTGCTTTAATGCCAGCTGTTCCAGTTTGGTAACTACATCAGCCTGATTTTTCTTTACTGAAACAAGTACATTCAAGTAAGAATGTGTTTGATTTGCAAGCGTATGTGAACACTATGCTGCATGAGAGATATGGATATTATGGTATTATAAAATGAAAGTGTCTAAAAGATTAAACGATCATTTATCAGCAGAAATTATGGCAATCTCGTTTGCATTACAGTGGATAGAGAAAGTCAAACCAATGACTATTATATGTTCAGGATTAAGCACAGCTCTGGCTAGTCTCAAGAATACTACATCAAAATACAGGGATTCTGATTCTGCTTAGCAGCTAATTAGACTCAGTCTAATTAAACTCAGTCAAAAAAAGTTAAATGGACAGTCAAATAGACATTAAAACTGTTTTTGCAAATAACCCTTGAAAGATGGTGTTTAAACATATCTTAAATTTTTTAAAACAAAAACTGAACACAAGAATTTAAGGGATGTGTACCTAGGATACAGTCAGGGGTAGACAGGTAATCAGGCATACCGGGAAAATGCCCTCCACAGCTTTGGGGTCATTGTAACATAGATGTTTTATTTATATAAATGCCAAAGATCGGCCCATAAAGCCCATTGGGTTATTTTCTATACTGACACTGGGCTGGTCGAATCACATCTCTTACTAGCCCCCTCTCCCTCCCTCTCTGCCTTCTGTTTCTTGCATTGCGGGCCCAAAAAATATAGCCCTATATACATCTTGGACGGATGTAGGGTTGCGACCTTCAATAAAGATAACTAAGGGATGCCAGCCACAGTGGGGACCATATCCCTCGGGGGCCTGGCAGCCACAGGCCCCATGGTGTGCCAGTGGTGGTATATCAACTTAAAACATGTTTTCAAACCAACAATGGCAGCAAATATTACCCAATCAGGTGTAAAAAGGGACAAGTCTTCACAGAATGCGGGTGGGATGATTTGCAGACAACTCAGAAATACGGGACAACCCGCGTCCCCTTTGATTCAAAACGCGACGCGCTAGGCTATTTAGTTCTCCTATACGGGACGATTCCGTATTTCAAGGGAGGCACGATGGCAACCCTTGACGGATGCCGCCAAATATGTGAAACAATCGATATGTTTTCTATCGGGGCTGCAGTAGCTTCACCATCAGCTGCAGTAGGCCTACTTGATGTGCTGCAGGCAAGAGAAAAGTATAGCCACTTTGGTCCTCTTTTCGGGAACTAAAAATGTGTCTGGCTGGGAATTCTTAATCGCCCAAAATGAGATTAACCCTAACCCTAACCCTAACCAATAGACATGCAAAGAACTGCCAAATAGCACTCCTCGATAGGCAGCATAAATAGACAGAACACCAGCGGAGACAAAGTAGGGAGAAGATCTGTGCATATTTTTTATCCGTGTGTGCATATAGTTGCTTATCAAAGTCACTTCTCGTGAACCAATCACAGCCTGGATGGGGCAGGACAAAGGAAAAAGGCTCATGTGATGCTACAGCAAACTCAAAATTTTAGTACTCGTTTTGCATGAATGGTCATGATTACTGACAATTTGGCACTACGCATTTATAAATCAGACTATCATCCATGTAGACATTTTTTTGCACAAAATTTATTGAGTTTAAATGTTTACAGTTTGTTACATTTACATTTAGGAGGAAGAGGAAAGTTTTTAAAGGAGGCAACCTACTGCATGACAAACAACTAACAAACTAAAGCATGGTTAACTTCAAATGCAAGACTATAAAATTACAGGGCAATAAAGAAATACCTTCACAACAGGCAATAATGTTTTAACTAGGATTCGACTATTTAGTTGTCACACTTTTATCAATTTGGGAAAGAAAGACTGGTTAAGACAAGATAAAAGAGAAGATTAACTAACAAATTAATACAAATACATAGACGGTGATGTAGTTCCAGAGTGAATACGAAGCTGATTTACAGAGTTCATAATTTTCTCAATTATGGCCGTATGAGAACAGAAAATGAACTGTCAATATCATAATTACATTTCATTACACTTGTTAATTTGTTTACATTTTGATTAGAGTGATTTTAAAACAGTGTAGAGTGTCCTTACACTGGTGATTATTATGGATGAGACAAAAGGAGGGGGAGAAAGGGGGGGTCCAGATTTGTTGTTTGTGTTTGTGTGGAAGAAACTGCAGGAGAAGAATCAGCTTAGTCCTGGTCACTGTTAGTCACTGTTCCTCAGTACATAGCCACTAGTACTGTAAAGATAAAATAATTTTAAAAGATTGATCTAAAATCTGTGATGATTTTATTGGTTTAATGTCTTTTTCTTAATGGGTTAGTTGAGATAACCTTTGATTTGGACATTACCACTCAACACAGCACTACTCACCTCATGCCTCTGTCTCCGGTTACTAGATCAAATAGAAATATAAATGGAAGCATATAATTAATTCCCAAACTAAACAAAAAACAATGTAATTTAAGGAATAGCTGTGTAAATAAAACTCACTCCTTCGGGGATGGAAAGCGTTGTTTGGAGATTTGATTGCCACAGGTTACAGTGTGGGTGTTGTTTCTTCAGGAGGAAGAGGGAATCACAGAATATCAGTTTTTGTCTGTGCTTACTATTATGGGTTTGTGATGTAGTAGAGGAACATTCATAGGCACTTACAAATAGCCAACACTGACGTCTGGAGTATTGCCTTGGTGTCTGCAAGGGTAATAAAAAATGTTTTTATATTCACTGATATTTTCCAATGATGTATATTATTTCTTCCTGTGTTATAATTGAAAATGGTACCTTGAAAATCTGTTCCAGAATGACTTCCTGTAAGAATAACATCAATAAATATTAAAGTGTTAGATAAAAACTTTAAGCGAGAGTGGTCAGATCTAAAACCAACAGTACTGAAGGACACCTACTTGGGTCTCCTCTCATTTTGCCACCCGACACGCCCATCCTCTGCTCTACTGGAAAGGGTAAAAATGGATATAAGACACTTCATCCTGGGATTAAAGGTGAGTGTTTTCTCTTGGGTGTTCTTACCGAGAAATCCTGTTCCAAAAGGACATCCTGTAATGGAAAGCACAATGTTACTCTTTGTAACTATAGGTCTACTGTATTTGTTCAGTTTTCAAAACAAGCATTTTGCTGACATACCGTTTTTCAGGCCTTGGAGGTCTCTCCCTGTCTTCAGGGTATCTCCTGAACATTTCCATGAAAATTAATTATTTAAAATAAGACAAGATTAAAAGGATGTACAGAGCTCCTCTGTGATTTTTATCCTGCATGATATGAGATATGAGGCAATTTTTAACAGAGCTTACCTGGAAAATCTATCCCATAGTGATCTCCTGTTAGTGAGGTTTGAATCGCAAAGACAAAGATTTACTTTTTGGTAGAAATATTGGATGCATGGTGTTCAGTGACAAATAAGATAGCAATTTGCATCATGTATTTTATATATGCTTCACAAACATTGGCCCATACTGATGATGATTACTAACTTCAAGTCATATACTTGTGTACAGTGCAAACATGATCTAACTTTTCTCACTATTACTCTGCTGACAAGACAAAGCTCCCTCCACTCAGACCTCCTCCTTATGTGTTGTTTTTGGTTTTGTTGATTTAAGAGGTTCAGGGTGTGAGTTTTAGTGGCATCTAGTGGTGATGGTTGCGAATTGCAACCAGTGGCTCAGGGTACATTCACGTGTTCCTCGGATGGTCCCATTGCACAAGTAGTGAAGTTGCTTTTCCGACTTCAGTGTGTGTACATGGGACAAGAAGTATACAGAACTTTGATTTGTGTAAAACCACTTATTGCATTATACATATTTTGCAAACATGGAATTTGCAATATGGTTATAGCAGTTGGTTTGCTGCCCATGTAGAGTGAACTAGATGTCTGATTGTTGTTTAAATGCTCTGGTAATGAATAATTCAACACATCTTTGTAGTAGTGTCCATGTTGATTCTTAAGAGCACATGAACACTTTATTTCTCTTTTTGCAAAAAAGATTTTGAGGGAATTTTTTTCTGATTATTCCGACAACACATGAATGCACCATCAGTCACCGCTCACCCCTCCATTTCCAAGCATGCAGGAGAAGCTACGATGGCCCACATGTATTATTTAGCACCGTTGCTGTGTTAAATAATACACGTGAGCCTCCATTTGTCCAAATTTCTCTTCTTTTCTTACTTCTAATAAACCAGTTGACTCCTACTACTACTAACATTACTTCTTATTATTCTTTTTAATGGGTACATATTCAATGTACTGACGAAATGTGTAAAACTGTACACATCTTGTGCCACCGTCATTGAAAGGCAATAAAAACATAACAGTTCATTTTGTCTTTATGCACCACTAAAATCATAGTTATGTATAATATCTTGTATTTCTATCAATATATCCTTCTAAATATTACACACTGAGCCTTTATTAATAATTTTGCTCTGCCAGCACAATCCTCAAGGCTCCTTGTGTTCTATTAGACCTCTTTCAAAGAACAGAGCCTTTTCTGCCTAATGTGTGTAAAATTATTACTTGTTATAAAAGGGAATTTCATTGACGTACATGTTCTTGACTTTAATCTAGTAATTAATTATATCATCAGTTTTGTCATTGTGCATTATGCATTTATGTTGACCTACATACCTTTTCTCTGGTCGAGGTGGTGGTCTCAGCGAGTCATCAGAGCGCTTCCTGATGGTTGGGGGGGGGGGGGGGGAAACGCCATAAGAACATTTGCTAATAAACGTTGACCTACATTCTAGCCAATAGACACATAATAGCATCAATAGCAGCATTGATATTACCCACCTGCAGGATTGGCACATTTTGAATTGATTGGACTGGATTTACTCTACCTTTTCCTGTGGATGACCACTCCAAACACTGCAGCCAGGATGATTACAATCAGGACTAAAGCTGAGACTGGAATGATCACTGGGAGAGAGCTTCTTAACTGGTACATCAGTGATCCTGGTGATGTAGGAACATTTACGGCTCATGCTAATGTATTAGGAAAAATACACAACTCAAAATGTAATTGCCAGGAAATACATATAGAGAACAGATAAATGTTGTGTTCTAACCCTTCACAGTCAGCTTTACTGTGCTATCTTGTTGCTTTCCACGCCAAGACATGGCAGTGCAGGTCAGGCTTTTCTCCCCGTCTCCAGCGACCATGAAAGTGATAGTGGAGGTGGTCTTCCAGATGCCCTGCTGCATCCAGGTATGCCTGACCTCACTGGTGAGGTCAGGGACACTCCATGAGAACTCTGGAGGATGTGTTGGACATGTGTGCGTCACAGAACATGAGACAGTAATCGTTGAGCCAGCATCAACTTCTGTTGGAACTTGGGTCATCACCGGTTTTTCAGGGGAAGCTGAGCAGGTAAAACACAAAGCAGTGCACTTTTGTTGATTAGAAAGCAAACAGGTAAGTAGCTTGGCACACTTAAATAAGAGTAAGTATTGATTCCAGACCTTTCATAACAATAAAAACACAGCTGTTGTTGAATCTGTATTTGTCATTTCCTTTCTCTGCATGGAAACAAAATGGCCCATTGTCAAAGGGCTTGATGTCATCAATCTCTAATGAACAGTTTCCCTCATGCAGTTCTCCTAATATTTTGGTGCGGTCTTTGAAATGGTCAAGTACTTGGCTCCGGGCATTATGGTAGACAATGCCTCCAGTTTTTTTGGACCAGATGCCACGTGTGAGAGGCTTATCCTCCTGGTATTGGAAGCTGCAGGGAATCACCACACAGGAGCGGGTCAGGGCGCTGAATCTAAAAGGAACGTCAGCCGCCAGAACGTAGGACACTGTGAAGAGTGAAACAAGCCATGATGGGATGCCTATAAAAATCAGTCCACTTATGACAGCAACGTGAGTTTTGAGGAAACTGAGAAAAACACCCACTGTCATTTTCATGTGGATTTATTTCTTCAAGTGGTTTGTTATATTCTAGAAAAAAATGACAGCAAGGAAGAATCAATTAAATCGTCTTTAAATGTATATAACAAAAGCTCAACATTTTGGGAAATATTATTTTACACATTTAGGAACTCACTTTTTATATGAAGAGTTGCAGAGTCTGAGGTTTCCCCAGTAGTGAACTGAGCGGTGCATGTCAAAGATTTACCGTCATCCTCAAGAGAGCCAATGAAGGTCAGATTTGACACTGCAGTAATAGTATTGCTGGAACTCTCTGTGGTGTGTAATGAACTCTGCATGTTTTCGTAGTTCCACAGAATAGCTGGTTTATTTTTCTTGCACTTGTAGGAAACAGAACAAATGACACTCTTTGCCACACCCTCCATTGCCTCGCCTGGCTTCTCAATCATTTTAATTTTTTCATATGGACCTGAGCAGAAATAGGAAAGTATGGCTTCAATCCAAACAGTAGTTTTCATTTTAATTCAAAAACCCATGGTGTCACATTGTACTCACATTCGACATTCAGCCTGAGCTCACTTGTGGCTTCCTGACCACCACGGTAGCGAACAGTACACTTCATGCTCTGGTCCTCTTCTTTTACAACCCAGCTTCGCTCTACTGTCCTTTCCCAAATCCCATCAGATACCAGAGTATCCATAATGCTGTCTGTTCCAGATGTACCACTTAGAGTCAGGGTGGGGGGAGCAGAGATACATGTGTGTCGCACATTGCAGGACACTCTGGCCTGCTCTCCCACCTTGGGAACACCCATGATGCTAAGCTGCGGTTCCTGTGCATGGTCTATAAAATCAAAGCAAATATTGTCATTTGGAAAATAGATTTTTTGGGAATTTGGATTAAACTGATTAAAAAGGAAGAAGAAATGTATCCAGATGCTTACCTAAGACTATAAGTTCAGAGGTTTTTTCATAAAATGTGTAACCTAAGGTGTGGAAGGAGGTAATAGGGTTCTTGTCTACCCATGGGTAAAGTCTGTCCTGGTTGTGCGCCATTTCCAGCCTCTCGATCTTGAGACTACAATTCCCTTCCCCCACAGATCCAGTCAAGCTGGTTATACCTCTAAACTTACTAATAACATTCTGTCCTTGGTCAAATACGGGTGGGTATTCATTGTTCTTGAACAAGTACCATATAACGTGGAGGTCAGCAGGCTGGGAGGTACTGTAGGTGAAACTGCAAGGAATGATCATACATGAGCCTCTCATGCCTGTGGTGCTGCGAGGGGTGGTGAAGGACCAACCACGATTAAGCATATTTCCTGCAAAGACAAGAAAGATTTGAATCAAATATTTTGATCAACCAGGAGTTCACAACCTTTCTAACTTGTGACCTTTTAAAATGAAGCACCACCACATCACAGGTTATCAACATCACAGACTTAAATGTGTAATAGCTTATTTTGTTTTGGTCACCTGGCTGCAGTCAAAACAAACTGTGAACACAACAATACCATATTATTACTTTTTTTCACCCATATCAGTTGATGTGACACACATGTTAACATGTTGTATTTGTGTTCACCCAATGAATTTAAGTGTCTGTCGTTTGTTACAGGGGAAGGAGTGTAGAGTGGCTTTTCAAAGTTGTGGACCAGAAAATCTAAATAATGAGCTTCAAGAAGCTAAAAAGCCCGATGGACCTGAGGGAAAATACAAGCAACATCATCTACTACGCTGTAGTTTAATCCATTGTTCATCTAAAAATACTAATCAAACTTCTTTAATGTCAACATGAGTCACACACAGTTCATCAAAAAAGATTTCACTCAGATTGTTAAATGTTAAGTGAAGAATATTATTTCTACTCACTCTTTACCCGTAGGGTGATGCTCACTGTCTGCCTCTCACCCCCAGTGAATCGTGCAGAGCATGTCAGAGATTTTCCATGATCGCTGGCTGATGCTTTGAATGACAGAGTGGAGACAGTCCTCCACTGAGCATTTCCAGTCTTGCCAGTATTACTTGAGGCTGGCATGCTACCATAGTTCCATGTGAGAGTTGGTGTATGTTTTGGACATGTGTATAAGGCAGTGCAGGTTACTTTTCTTTCCTGTCCCTCAAGAAACTCATCCGATGTAGACTGGATAGTCAAGCGTGAGTAGGTGCCTGGAATAAAAATGGTAAATGTTAAAATTTCTAGGTCAGCATAAAAGAAAACTGGTTTAATTCTTGCATGTCCATCACATACGTACATTCTGCATTTAAGGTTTCGGAAGCTGTTGCAGTGAGACCGCCAGTGTGTCGGACAGAGCACTCAACCGTTTGGTGGTCGTTCTTTATGTTTAATGTGGTCACCAAGGTAGTTTTGGATGTGCCATCAGACATTGGGCTATGACTTATTTTGGAGTTTTGCAGTGGGATGTTGAGAGTCAGAGTGGGTGCATTAGTGGGACAGGTATGATAAACAGAGCATTGCACTGTCACGGACTGTCCAACCTTCTTGTCTCCAAAGATCATAATATCTGGTTTCTCTGGTGTTCCTTTACAAAGGAAATATAAAGAAATATTAATGACACATGACTAAGCATCAATCTAACAGTGTATCTTTTCCCAAGCTCACCACAATAACTTACCCACTACATCAATTGTTACAGTTGTATCAAAGAATCGGTAGGTGCTTCTCCCAACATTCTCTGGATCTACCCAGGGGTAAATCTTCTGTCTGTGGTGAGACAAGCTCACTGGGTTGATTTGAAGACTGCATATCTTCTTGTGTCCCTCTGTCAATACACGTGTTTTTCCTTTAAATATGCCAATGACATCATTCGGGTACCATTTGTCATATATTAAAGGATATCCACGGCTCACATACTGGTACCAAACCACACGATATGGATTGCTAGGTGGATACTGATGGTAGTCAAAACTGCAAGGTATGACAAGACAGGAACCCACCAGTCCTTTGATGTTGCTTGGCATTTTTACCTTCCAAGCGATGGAACTGCAGAAAAAGTATCCTGCAAGAGGACCAATATGCAAAAGGAAAATTAAAAATGAGAAAAAGAATAAATGAAAATCTAATAATACAAAAGAGCAATACCTAAAATGCAGAAGGTAAGGAGACATCTTCGAAATCCAGACATGTTATGATTGGTACCACACAGCTGAAAAAAAAGGAAAATGAGCATCTTAGTATTATCAATCGCCAAGACATTAGAAAATGGAGAAAAAATAGAATAAGGTCTTTTTTCATATTTATCAGAAGTACCACCTCTAGAAAACTCTAATGTTACCATAAACAATATTTAAAAATCAGATCTTCCTTACAGTTTCAATGTTAAAGAGGCACTCATGCAATTTAATATGAATATCCATAAAGTTGGGGGACTTGCATAGGAGAGACTCACAGACTCAAAAAAGAACGCCCAAAATCAAAACAGCAGAAGTCATTGTCATTGTCATTCATTGGTCTCCCTTCAAGTGAATCTAGTTGGGTGGAGTACCACTTCACTAAAAGGTATCACCCGTTTCTTCTGAAAACTTATAGACTATTCAAGCAGAACAGGTTTTCTGGAGGGAACAAAAACAATCAGTGCAAAAAAACGCACTAGTAGACACATGCATGTTCTTTAAATAGCCCAAATATATCATGTGATTTCTTATTGCTTGATCACAATTACACAGTGCCTGTCAGTCACACTGTGTACATGTACAAAAGTGTCACAAACAGTTTTTCATGTGCTTTTATTAAACAGTGAAACTTAATTTTTAAAACACTGGCAAAAATATGCAACCGTAAAAGAGCTGAGTTGCAGACAAAAAAACACATAAAATACATACAGATTATGTAATGAGATTTTTTCAGTCACACAAATACCACAGACACAAATAAGAACATAAACTGGAGGCTTTTGAAACAAACTGCATTGTTTTTTAGAACCAAAAATAAAGAAAACCCCTAAATTTTAAGTGTTCTAAACTTTTGCCAGTCAGTGTTAAAAAATCCAGAAATCTCCTGAGACAGCCTAATCCTAATGATTAAAATTAACTCAGCCTTTTGCATATTGTTCTCATATTTTGGTATCATTATCATCATGATTTATATTTGACTCTAAATTGGAAAATGAAGACAAATATTTTTGAAACAGACAAGAGCTGTTTCTTGTACTTAAAGAATATCTAAACTTTCTCAGATATCTGATAAAAACCACAATACACTACAATATAAATTAAGCCATTACGTCACGAAAGAGTAACATCTTTGCTTACAAATGAATTTAAAATCAGTATTTGAACACATAGTGATACTAACATATATTGTCAAATGCAAAGATTATTTTATAAAAAAAATCATTCTTACAGATCTGAATGACTTACCTCCAGAGGTGAATGATCATGAAGAGATTTATCAGCTTTGACAAAAGTTCCTACACACATGCTTCTTAAGAAAACCTCCCCTAAATATGGGTGGAGTGGGTGCACTAACCACAAGATCCTGTTTTCTCTAAAGGACCATCAGACTGTTGTTTAAAAAACAAATGATTCTCAAAAAAGTCAAAATCTTCAATAAAATCAGTTGACCTCATCAAACTGGGTTCAAAAGCAGAATGCTTTTGACTTGGGTCTAGAAACAGGAAATTCTTTTCTTGCAGTAAATATGTCTTATTTACAGAAAATTATGTGATTTTCTGTCTGTATAACATTTCACAGCATTTTATAAAGCCATATTGTTTCTCACGTAAACAATACTGAGTCCCAGATCCAGGTTTATGTCATTTTGCTATATCATCATTTTTCATTTGTCTATGAAATATCAAATATACCAGCACTGTGTATGAGTTTATGCCTAAGGCATGTGTGTGTAAATTCTATATACAATAAAAAATAGGGTAATATTTCTTTTTTTGCTAAAAGTGAGATAAAACAATTTATGACACTTTCATGTCTGAACAAGCAGATGTTTGGCTTAGCTCATCATAAAGACTGGAAACTGAGGGGAAACAGCTAGCCCGGCTCAGCCGATAGGTAACAAACCTGCTGAAACTCTTAAACTTGCCAGTTAACGTGTTATTATCAGTTATTGTTAATTTGTGAGGTGCTAGTTGAAGGATTTTGTTACCATTGAACAGAGCCAGGCTTGCCGTTTCCCCGTTTCAAGTATTTATACAGGAGAGCGGTGTCACTCTTCTCATCTTCGCTCTCAGCAAAAGAGTGAACACGCACATTTCCTGTAACGTCAAACTATTTCATTCCATTCTTATCCCTTCTAGTTTTCTTTGTTTATTGCCTTTGGGATGAACTTGTTTTATTTAATTCAATCTCATAAAGGCAAGTTTACATTTAGGTTTCAGGACCAACAATGCCTAAGCACACATATACACTGGCTGAACAGAGTTGCATACTTACTGGTACTTACTAAATAATATAATAATATAATCATCAATGGTATTAATTAATAGAAATTATTATGAGCGTGATAAGAGTTGCTGTCTTCACAAGTTCTCTCTTTTCGAAGAATATATTTCTTTTCAGATGTTTCCATAGACGTTGAGGTCCTCAGTGTTAACGTAATCGTCACCATCATCAAGGTCCTGTGAGAGATTTAGGCCATTATTGTCACAGATGTTGATAGTTGATAGTATGGTATGTAATTCTTGGCAATAAATTATCAGCAATTTAATAATACCTCTTTGTAATTGCAGGACTTTGGCTGGCTGAGGCCCATTAACAAAAAAAATAACAAGAAGACAGAGAAAAAGAATGATATTATAAGACACTGCAGTACTACATTATATGATATCTATTTTTTTTTACTGGTGTAGTTCAATAGGAGGAACCAAGTACCTTTTGGGGGATGGGAAACGAGCCTTTGCGAATTTCTGATCAGCACAGGATTTTGAATTATCATTATTGGGCCTGTGGATTAAGATTCACGTCACTACACAGTTACGAAAACTAGTTACTTAACTTTTTTGTTTTTTTTACATTTAACACACTTACATATGACTGGAACTCATGTCCCCTTTAGGTCTTCTGTTATAGAAAAAAAAAATATAATGTAATATAAATCATCAACATTTTAAAGCACAAAATTAAACACTGTGGTGCGCTATCTTCATTATAACAAAAATGCACTCTCAAAGGTTATGTTTGATAAAACTGTGAAAACCAGTGTGTTTGGACTGTGAATATCAAGTGATAAAAAAACTTGTGAAACATATTAGTGGAGGATGCAACTATCAGTGGCTTACCTCGAAAATCTGCTCCAAACAGACCTTCTGCACAAAAAAAGAAGAACAGAAACCATGCAAATGTTGAGAGGCATAAAAATAAAAAATAGTTATCTTATCAAAAACAACACAAAAAAAGTGCTATACTTCTGCAGAAATATGCAAAGTAGGGAGAGTACAGAACTAGTCACTAAAATGACATTTAGCTTTTGGAGAAATAAAGACCCTAAAAAAGCCTCTTGCCTTTGATCAGAACGAGATGGTCCTGGGCCATCAGAACGAATCCTGAAAATTTCACAATTTAAATTATGCATCAATACAATTTAAGAGTCTAAGGTAACATTTTTTTATTTTGCAATTACTCCATGATGATAAAGGAAAATGAATCAAAAAACATTTATTTTTTTCTCACCTGCGAGACATCCTGGACAGCCGGTTCCACATGCTAAACATTAAGAAAATGACATTACGATAAGAAACATTTTTGAAATCGTGTGAAATCAGTGTAGCACTGTATGAACTTATTCAGCTTTACAACAGTTTTACCTTCCATCCTGACTTTGGAGCTCTGAAATGCGTGTCCTTGAGCGGAAAAAAACAATGTAGTTTTATTGAGGAGCATATAACAAAAATGTGTGGAAAATGGGGATGTGTGCAGGAAAATAAATACTTTTCTCTCAAAAATGCTATTGCTCATCTGATGTGCTGTTTTGACCAGTTAATGTCAGTGTATTACTTACTTGTATTTTTTTACCATGAAAATGCAGAAGACTCCAAAGATCACAGTGATACCAATCCCCACCACTGAGGGAATGATGATGTGGTTGTAATTTTCTTTGCCTGCAAACAGGATTTATAAGAGACACTCTTCCTTAATATTGTACTATGGAAAAGAGACATCCAGTATAAAAATTTCAAAATAAAAGAATCCTGAAAGTTCAACAACAGAGGGAAAAGATCTCACGTTTTACATAGAGGGTCAGTGTTGAAGAGGACGTCTTCTGGCCGTAAAATTGTGATGTACAGGTGAGCTCAGTGTGGTCATCCTTCTCCCCAGGAATGAACGTCAGGATGGATTCTGCCTCCCAGTGGCCAGCATGATTTTGTTTGTGGACCTCAATGACCTCAGTGTCTGTGGTTCCCCTACTCCATGTGAGTTTAGGCATATGGGAGGGGCAGGTATGGGGGACTGAACAGGTGACAGTGTAGGGACGATCTTGAATGGCTGTCTTTGGGTGAACCAGTGTAGGTTTTGGAGGTTCATCTATAAATGAAAAAAGGCACAGATAAAGTAAGAGGCAAATCACTGTAACATAGAAAATCAGTATATATATTAATGTAATCTGGAAAGGTTGGTGACATACTGAGCATTGTGAAGTCGACACAATCTTCAACAAAGGAGAACTTGTCGATGGTGGATGTATCACCCGGTGTCCGTGCTAGTTCAATCCGGAAACAGAAAGGGCCATTGTCATGGTCTTTAATTTCAATTATTTCTAAGGTGCAGTTACTCGCACTCTTTTCCTCCAGCAACCGTGTGCGGCCCCTGAAGTTTTCCAGGATTAGTGTGGAATCTTCATGATAGATGCGTTGATCTCCTTCTTTGCGATGCCAGATCTTTCTGAGTTTGGAGGCTGGCAGGTTTTCTTTAGGATGGGTGAATGTACAGGGTATCACAACACAGGATGAAACCAAGACGTCAAGGTGTTTTACAACAGTGGCCTTCCATTCTCCACTGAACACGGGGCAGCTAATAGCTGAAAGAGAGAACAGGAAGTGACAAAGAAACTTGTCAGAACTTCTATGAGTTCTCTTTGATTATTTCATTAACAAGGTGTAGAGAGAGTGAGATAGGAAACAAATAAATGACTTTATTATGTTACCTGCTAAGAGCAGACAGAATATCATCATCTTTCCCTCTTTGTCCATGCTTCAGAGGTATTGTTGGTATATTTCTGTGTTAAAAGGAAATTAAATAAAATCTAAAATTATAAACACTACCTACTACTATTACATGTAAATTACAACACAGTTGTGAAAGGGGAACTTGTACTTTTTAAAAACTCATTTAAAAGCCATTTTAAGTGGTAAATACTGACATTGTTAATGTCATCTAACAATATACACAGCTGAAACACCACATAAAACCATTAGCCATCATTTCAATTTTCTGAACAAAGGAAAAAATAATACCTGTCCTATATGAACGGTTATGTCTTATCTTTATTCTCATGATTATTTTTATTTATTTTTAAGTCACACACATTTTATGATGATAAATTATCTGTGGTAAACTCAATAAATCTGAAATTGCTAAGCTGCATTATTCCTGAACCTAGGAGTATATTATATATAAGGTTTCAAAACAAATCAACATTCATAGATTTATAATATAATCAATTGTAATGTACATTTACCAGAATCTTACCTGATGAAGCCGCTGACTGATCTGAGCTGTCTGTCCCTACTAAATAAATCTCTTGACAATCATGTGCGGTGTGCCTTTCAGCAGTTAAGCTGACAAAGATATGAACTCTACAGGCAATAGAAAAAACTGCAGGCCAAATTCGAAAACAATGTTGAGGCTGAAGCAGCAGAGTTGATGATGTAGAGAAGAGGGAGTGGTCTCTAAACTATGTGCATGATATGATATTTATAGAGCTCTGTTTTTGAGGGAGTTTACATCCACATCATAGGAACAGGAAACAGAATAAGGAACAGAAAGTAGCATGTCGAAAAACTAAACTCATCCCTTTGTGTGTGTACACTTGGTATCTTCCTAATTATGCTATGACAGGCCTGTGCTGCAGCCTTCTTTACTTCTTGCCCCTTTGTGGGCTTTCTGACAGCATGTTCCTCCAGTTTAGGTAACCGTATGGAGTGTACCGAAGGAAAGCCAGGTGTTTCTCATACTCACGTTAATGGTATCATTAAGATTAGATTAAAAAACTAAACAAAAAACTAACAAGGACCAGGTGTATCGCTTGAAATAAAGGGATATTGCCCCTCTTAAGTGATAAAGAGCAGCATTACAATTACTGAGGAAGAGGCCTGAATCTTCTATTTAATTTTTTTAAGCAAGGCTCTCCCTATTATTATTAATATATTTTATAAACATCTCCTTTACTGAAAAGATGTAATACCCTTACCCCATCTCAAAATAATATATTTATGACAAACAACTAAATATTGATAATAAAGACAATCTCATTAAAAGATTAAATAGATAAAGCTACTAAGCACTCATACTTAAAAAATGAAAGTTAACATGAAATGGATCGGATCATGTTGTGGCCTTTTACTTACGAGTTCAGATACCTGAATGTCTGCCATCAACCAATTACATGATGCTTGAACTGGATAAGCATGCATGCTAAAGATTGTAGCAGTGATAGTGTGCAGTTACTGCATGTACTGAGTGTATATTAAAAGGAGAATATTAATGTTTAATATGGGAAAAACAAATCCTATTGTCGCTACATCACTGTCTCACAGTGGATGGTCAGGGGCACCTTCACATCAAAATGTGTCTATAGGTTCAAACTGACAGCAAAGTACTCTATTTTGCATTAACAAAATCTTGCTCATTTTGTATTTTTTGAACTACTGTCAAAACATATTAACACTGCAGCTAATAATGAAAAACTCACTTTAGGCTACATTTATTTGTTTCAGCTGCACCACAGTCATCACTCAGTAATATCATCATATCCAGTTGATAACTAGGCTACAACAGGAATGTTCCAATCAGTGCGACAACAATATGAAAGATAACTGTTCAGTGATTACTGCAGCCCACAGTAAGTGTTTGCAATGCAACTGTCTGAGTTACTGATCTAGGGTTTATCTGATCTCTCCACTAATCCCACTTTCTGAAACAGTGCCCAGCTCTGTTCTGTATCCTGCATTTTGGTCTTCAACCTCCACATCCACACAACCAACAATGACAATACTGTGGGGAAGATTAGCCTGTGTTACTGCTCTGCTGATGCGGTAGTATCTCCTTCGTCTGATAGAATCCCGTTTGGAACTTTGGGTATGTTAGGATAAGAAAAGGAGGTGGAAACCAAAACTAACTGAAAACACTTGTGGTCTGCGGCCAGTGTTGGGCAGCAGCGTCGCTACAAGTAGCTCTCTCTCTCTCTCTCTCTCTCTCTCTCTCCAAAGCATCATACATATAACATAACAATCATCCCCATACATTTCATTAAAAAATTCGAGCATAAACTAATCAAAGTATCTGTGTTTGTGTTAAAAAAAAGAAATATATATATTAAAAAATAAAATAAATAAATAAAACAGTGTGTGTGTTATAAATACTAAAAATAGAATAAACAAAACAGTAAGTGTGCGTGTGTGTTAAAAAAAGTATATATATATATATATATATATATATATATATATATATTAAAAGTTAAAACAAAATAAGTAAATAAAACGGTAAGCGTGTGTGTGTGTTAAAAATAAAAATATCTATAAAAAGAATTAAATTAGAATAAATAAATGAAACAGTAGAATGTGTGTGTGTGTGTATATATATATATATATGTATATATATATATATATATATATATATATATATATATATATATATATATAGTTATATTAGTAGATAAAAAAATCAAGTATAAAATGTAAAACAAAAGAATTACTAAAATACCAAACAATCAATCAAAATCAAAAATCAAAATTTTTAAATCTGTACAATTATTTATCAGTCTGAGGTTCCACTGGTTGTCCTCACTTCATGGCGACCCTTTTCTATAGCCAGGCTGTGTTCACTCAGTATATTGTCAACATTTTTCTTAGTTTAGGACATTTTATTGTGCTCAGGTAATTTGCCAGTGTGAATTCTCTTTTTAGGGTCAGATAACATTGTGATTTACTTTGTGTTTTGGTTGTTTCTTTCCAGTATTCAATATATTTTTCCTTCTGCTTGTTGATACTTTGGTTTGGTCTGTTTGAGTTGGTGTTGCTGTCCTGAGGCTGTTGGGGACTTGTTACTGCAGAGAGCCTCAGGACCAGCTGGCTGAGGGGACTCTTCTCTGGTTTCAGCTCTAGGTATGTTAGGGCTTTGTGATGGTATGTCTGGGGGTTATTGGCCGAGCTCTGCTCTGCACAGGTTATTTGGTGGTAATGTTTCTTTTTATTGCAAAGAAAGCTCTCCTTGCTTTGTCCCTCAGATCTTTCACAGCCATGGTGAAGTTCCCTGTGTATGTACACTCTTACTCTCTCTCTCTCTCTCTCTCTCTCTCAATATATTATATTTATATGCTAAGAAGACGTAATTCTACAGTGTTTCCAGGTCTGTTCCGCTTTCATTTTGAAAGGCGACGTTTTCTTCTTCTGATGTTTTTCTTCGTTGTGACACAAAAATACCTGCTACTCTCTCTTCACAATGTGGTGCTCATGCATCGTCGGAAGAACGGTAAAAACTTGTAAACACATTAGTCATTTGTCATGTTCAGCCATTTGAATCTTATAAAGAAAGAGTTTATTTTGTGATATTGTCCGTACATGTTATTTCTAAGAGCTCCGAACCGTGAGGGTGTGTCGAGCTAGAGAGCATGCTAGCTGATGGCCGAAACTTGTTGATTAACGCCCTTGGAGAGCGGAGTGAGGTATGGGGGAAAAGGAATATTATTTCTTCATTTGTTTATGAGTTAATTGCACATGTCATCAATATAAAAGCAATATATTCTTTCTGTGAACAATTAATATATTGTATTTCATTTAAACAAAGCATGTGATATTCATTTGTCATAAAGACTTAAAACATATTTCATATAGGTTATTAGTTAAAATGATTTGTATTGGGTGTAAACATGATTAATGTGTGAATTATTGGTGAAGCTGCATAGAAGCATTTTTGTATTTCTTCTGTTTTTCTTCTGTAGTTTTCACGGTGTTCATGGTGCCAATGGCATGGTGCTCGTTGAGAGGAAGAAATAAATTGACACCCGTTTGAAACTCTCTGCGTCTTGATCAATAAATCCGAGGGGCGGCTACAGTGAAAACTCAACGCTGCAACAGCCCTGCCATCCCTGGTGAGAAGCTGACGCCATCACATCCGAGGTCCAACTACCAACCTGATACCAGCCAGCTTACTTCGCTTGTATCCATCTCCTACACCCAGGCAAGACTTGAAAGAGGACAGCATACTTAAAGTACAACTAGAAATGTAAAAAAGACACTGGATGCCAAGGAACAAAAGGCTTGAAAAAGGGGACAATTTCTACACATGCAAGCATACAGCATAACTGAAGTGACTTAAGTGATAACATGGTATTATAAGGTCAAAATAACTTGCGGGCTAATTCTCGGTTCCTAACGCTTCTAAAAATTGTTTCAAGAAACTGGCCCATGTGCTTATGTCATGTCTATTTATGAAAAGGTTGAAGGGTAAATTTGTTGTTACTGTTTTATGCTAAAAATCCTTTTGGATGTCCATAATCTGTTAACGCTTGGCATAAACATTACTCTGTGGTAGAAGATAACTACAGCTTACAAGTGCAAATTCAGGCGTAGGACAATCAAAGGCTAAACTCGACTTAAACCAGCAGCACAAACAAACAAGATGTCACGTAAAGACACACCATGCAGGTCCAGCTCACGTGAAAGAAAGCTAACAGAGAAAGGCCAAGAGATGCATGACCAAGACACCAGAAAACGTGAGAAAGCATTTAACAAGACCTATGACTCTTGGAAGCTGGTAGCAAGGGCGACTAGGACAAAATTAAAAACCCTCTGTTCATCAGAAGACCTTAATGAATTGCAGCAAGACATTCAAGCAAGGCATGATGACGTAGGGCAGCAGTATGAACCTATCCTACGTAACAGTAACACCACACCAGAGATTGTAAAGAAAATGGATGCCTGTGTTACGTTAACAAAAGACATTTGTGACCTCATAAGTAACCGTTTAGAGACTATTAATCAAGATTATAATGACCAACTTGAGAAGGAAAGGGTAAGAGAAACATTAAACAAGGATGAATATGGGTCTGTCTTTGGCCACACTAAAACTGAAACGGTAGGCTTAGCGGGGTCACCGGAGAGATTGAGCAACCACTCCAGCTCCGCCAGCACCCACAGCTGTAGAGTAGATGCACAAGCAGAGCTTGCGGCTAAGCTGGAACAATCAAAAGCCATGAAAGAAATCCAAGCACAGCAAGCACATCTTCACAAGTTAGAGAATGAATGGAAACTTAAAGAGGCAAAAATGTTAGTAGAAATGAAACAAAAAGAGGTGGAAATGCAGCAACAGTTGGAACAAGAGAGCCAAATTGCAGCAGTTACAAGCAGCAAAAGACGTTGCCATACCAACAGCTCGTGTGAGAGCATATGACGATTTTGAAGGTTTTGAGAACCATGATGAGGAGATTAATGATAGAACTAACTCTGCTTGCTATAGAACGGAAACTGAACCCCGATTAAATCCTGACGCTGCATCCTTCCAACCTCACCAATCTGCTTCTGAAGTGACAATGACCCAGGAGTCTTTCAGTCTAGCCCAAGCAATCGCTAGCTCATTAAGCATGAACCGCTTGCCGGTCCCTGAACCAACCACGTTCAGTGGTGACAGTTTACAGATTGGAAGATGTCATTCGTAGCTCTCATTGACAGAAAACCCCTCCCACCAAGTGAGAAGATGTTTTATCTCAAAAACTATCTTGCTGGAGAGGCGTGTAAAGCTGTAGGAGGTTTCTTTTATCGTGATTCAGAGAGCGCATACAATGGAGCATGGAAAGTCTTACGAGACAGATATGGGAACCCGTTCATCGTACAAAGGGCTTTCCGAGATAAGCTCATGAGATGGCCAAAAATCAACACAAACGACCCACTAGCACTACAAGGGTTCGCTGACTTCCTCCAAGGTTGCACTGAGGCGATCCCACACGTCAAAGGACTAGCTATCCTTAACGATTGTGATGAAAACCACAAGTTACTCAAAAAACTACCAGAATGGATCGTGTGCAAGTGGAATCGTTGTAGAGGAACTTGACGCATACGGAAGCTATCCAGATCTTGCATCCTTCACAAGGTTCCTGAGCAAAGAGGCACGGATAGCCTGTAACCTTATTGCTTCTCCATTGCTGATGAATTTCAAGGCCATAGATGAAAGATCACTAAAGAGAGCCAAAGCTTTCAACACAAATACACAAACGAAAAGTTTTGCTCAGGAGAAACAAGAAACGAACGGCAGTAAACCAAAATCACCTTGCTCCGTCTGTAAAAGTGAAGCTCATAACATCATCAAGTGTCCCACCTTCGCAGCGAAGAGTGGTGAAGATAAAAAGGCATTCATCTTTGAAAATCGGCTCTGCTTTGGGTGCCTGAGCAAGGGTCACATGACCAAAGATTGTAAGAGGCGACACACATGCAGCCGTCGTCATCCAACCTGCTTGCACGATGACAGGAAACAAAGACCTGCGGAAGCAACAACAAATAGCTCCACTTCCACAGAAAATCATGCAAGCTTGGAAACACACAAGGTCGTATCCCACGCATCAACACAACGTGCCGCTGCTACCTCAAGTATTGTCCCAGTCCTTGTGTCTTCAATACAAGAACCACACAGAGAAGTACTTACCTACGCAATACTGGACACACAGAGTGACTCCACGTTTGTCTTAGAAGATGTACTTGACAAACTGAATGTTGATGCCCAACCAATAAAACTGAAACTGAGTACTATGACGGCTATTGACACAATCAGTATTTAGGAATACACTTAGACTCAAACCTTGCCTTCAAAACCCACATAAAGAGGGTCTGTAATAAAGTAAAGTTCAGTCTGGCCAATTTCAGGTATATCAGAAACCTCCTATCAACTGAGGCAGCTAAGCTATATTTCCACTCATTGGTTCTCTGCCACATCACCTACTGTCTCATAAGTTGGTCCAATGCACATTCTACAGCTTTAAAACCACTGAAATCATTATACAAACAAGCACTTAAAACTCTAGACAAAAAGCCATTTCGTTACCATCATTGCCATATTCTAAAGAAGTATAAACTGCTCAGTTGGGAAAACCTCATAAAATACAGAAATGTCTGCTTAGTTTATAAGATCATGCATAATTTAGCTCCTCCTCCTTTGTCTGGCCTTATCAACTTCAAATCAAATGCAAACAGAGTTACCAGAGGTGCAGCTAGGAGGGACTGCACAGTCCCGCTCAAAACATCTGCATTCAGTCAGGCCGTCTTTTCATTTACAGCATCACATCAATGGAACTCGGTACCACCATTAATTAGAGAGTCCCCATCCTATTACTCATTTAAGAGTAATGTTAAGAAATGGCTTATTGAAAATCAACACTGTCAACACTGACGCTGGTCCTATCCACCAACAATAACTGTATCATCTATTTTAGATTTTATCTGCTTATCTTGTTTATTCAATTGTTGTGATTTAACATTGTAATTTTTAACCTTTTGTCTATTGTATAAATATTTTCATTGTATTATAACCGTTTATTATTTTAGGATGTTTATTATTTTAGGATGCCTAATAACATCTGGCCAGGGGACTGCCGATGAAAACTAGCCTGTGGCTAACTCGGGTACGCTTACATTTGCTTCGAATGTTGATCAGTGTACATTGTCCCCTTTTCAAATAAACAAATAAATGAAAAAAAATATCTAGCAAGAACGTCCATGGTCTACAAGTTCGAGGACTGCACTCTAAGAACCACATCCAAATACAGCAGGCCTACAGCCGTGACTTTATCCCGGTGGACAAGTCCTACGTCCCAACGAAGGAAACAGCATTACAGTGGCCTCATCTCAGACATTTGGCAGATAAGTTACCACCTCTTCAAGACTGTGATGTAGGGCTCTTGATTGGATATGACTGTCCATCAGCACTAGCTCCTCTTGAGGTTATCATTGGAGACAAAAATCAACCATTTGCACAGAGATCAAAACTAGAATGGAGTATCATAGGCTTGTCAAACCCTCACCTAGACAGACAAGGAGGTCAGAGCTTTGTGCATCGACTCACAGTAAAGGAACTGCCAATTCCATCGGCGACTGATGTTCTAAAAGCCCTAGAATCAGACTTCACCGAGAGAGCTTATGAAGATAAATATGTCCCAGAACGATGTTCATTTCATACAGTTCCTCAGTGACATCACACAGAAGAAAGACGGACATTGTGAGATGCCCCTCCGTTTCAAGGACAATAGTCCACACAACCTACCAAATAACAAGAGGCTAGCCACAGTTCGCCTGCAGTGCCTTAAGAAGAAATTAAAGACCAATAAACAATATTATGATCAATACAAAACATTCATGGAGGAAACAATTAACAAGGGTGATGCAGAGCCTGCCCCTACAACATCTGCGGGAGAGACGGAGTGGTACCTTCCGCATCACAGCGTCTATCACCCCAGAAAACCCAGACAAGCTGAGAGTCGTATTCGACTGTTCAGCTAAATTCCTTGGAGTTTCTCTAAACGACACTCTAACTGGGCCTGATCTTATCAATCCTCTGGTAGGAGTTCTTTGCCGCTTTAGGAAGGAGGCCGTAGCAATCATCTTTGACATCGAAAGAATGTTTTATCAGTTCTCCGTCACTCCTGAATCCCAAAATTATCTGAAATTCCTCTGGTGGAAGGGTGGAGATTTGGAGAAGGAACCACAGGAATACAGGATGGCGGTTCATCTCTTCGGAGCTGCCTCGTCTCCAGGATGCGCCAATTTTGGCTTGAAACATCTAGCACGGCAACACAAAGCTACCTATCCAGTAGCATCAACATTTGTAGAGAAAAACTTTTATGTTGATGACGGTCTAGTCAGCGTTCCATCAGTCGAGGAAGCCAAGAAACTCATCAATGAGTCACAGGAGTTGTGCAAAAGAGGAGGCCTACACCTCCATAAATTCAACTCCAATGAGGAAGCTGCCCTCGCCTGCTTAGATCCCTCAGAAAGAGCAGCAACCATCGAACTTCAAGGACTGGATCCAACCCTATCAGAGCGTGCACTCGGCATGCAGTGGTCGATTAAAACTGACACTTTCAGCTTTAACAGCAGCTTGAAAGATCAGCCTTCAACCCAGCGTGGTTACCTTTCTGTCATTGCCTCTCTTTATGACCCACTTGGATTCATTGCTCCATTCAGCCTTACTGGAAAGCGTATACTTCAAGAGCTGTGTCATAGAGACACCAGATGGGATGATCCACTCCCAGAAGATTTGAGGCAACGGTGGGAGGAGTGGATAAATGGTCTTCACAGGTTGAAAGAGGTTTCAATTCCGAGATGTTACCACCCACATGACTTCCATAACATTGTCAGAGTAGAGTTGCACCATTTTTCGGATGCCAGCTGCGTAGGATATGGTGCATGTTCTTACCTCAGGTACAAAAATGACAAAGATGAAGTCCATTGCAGTCTCGTGTTAGCGAAAGCAAGGGTTGAACCCTCAAAGGTCACAAGTATCCCGAGACTAGAACTTGCGGCAGCGGTGGTTTCTACGAAAGTCAGTGTCATGTTAAAGGGTGAACTTGACATAAAGATTGATGAAGAGGTTTTCTGGACAGATTCACAAGTCGTGCTTGGGTACATCAACAATGATGCCCGTAGGTTTCACATATTTGTTGCAAACCGTGTTCAGCTGATAAGGGATAACAGTGATCCCAGTCAGTGGCACTATGTGGACACTGCAGAAAACCCGGCAGATCACGCTTCCCGAGGTCTTCGTGCTTCAGACATTCATTCAACAAACTGGTTGCGAGGACCAAAGTTTCTCTGGGAGCGTGAATTACTTCTAACACCCAGAGCTCCATCAGAATTACTCGTGGGTGATCCGGAGGTCAAGACAATTCAGGTGCTCACAACAGAAGCCAAAAACTACAATGACATCCTCAGGCGTCTGAGTCAGTTTTCCTCCTGGACAACCATTCTTAAGGCAAGAATCAAGAGGCTGGGGTCTAAACAGAAACAACACCGTGAGTATGTGACTGTTAAGGAGCGTGAGAAGGCTGCAGACGAAGTGATAAAGATCGTACAGCAGCAAGCCTTCCCCCAGGAGATAAAGATGCTTCAGAGTAAAAAAGACCTTCCAAAATCAAGCTCTCTTTTCCGTCTCGACCCTATCTGGTCTGAAGGACTCCTCCGTGTTGGTGGCAGATTGGAACACTCATCGTTCTGTCACAAAGTCAAGCACCCAGTCATCTTATCAAATAACAGTCACATCACAAAGCTGATTGTGTCCCATTTCCACACTAAGATATGCCATCAGGGTCGAAGCCAGACTTTAATGGAGCTTCGGGCCAATGGATTCTGGGTAATTGGTGGGAGCAAAGTGGTTGCTAAGCTGATACACACTTGTGTGGTTTGCAGGAAACTGCGACGGCCGACAGAGACACAGCGAATGGCAGAACTTCCTAAAGAACGCTTTGAAGCCTCAGCACCTTTCACATACAGTGGCATGGACTGTTTCGGCCCTTTCATTGTAAAGAAAGCCCGCAAAGAATACAAAAGATACGGCTTGATTTTCACATGTCTGTACTCTAGAGCTGTTCATATTGACATGCTCGAAGATTTGTCAAGAGACTCATTCATCAACTCATTGAGATGCTTCATCAGTCTGAGAGGAGCTGTTCAACAACTACACTGTGACCAAGGCTCTAATTTTGTTGGCGCCAGGAATGAGCTCAAGGAAGCACTTAAACAATGTAACGCTAAGCAACTGGAAATCTTCCTGAGAAGCAATGTGAATTTGTCTTCAATGCTCCCTCTGACAGTCACGCAGGCAGTGTCTGGGAACGCCAGATCAGAACTGTTAGAAATGTGCTGAATGCCACCTTTGCACAGTGTCCAGGTTGACTTGATGAAGCCTCCCTCAGAACACTGCTATATGAGGCCATGGCTATTGTTAACAGTCGCCCATTAACAGTGGATGGAATCAATGATCCTCAGGCGCTGGAGCCTATAACACCAAATCACCTCATTATGATGAAAACTAAAGTTGCTCTTCCTCCTCCTGGAGTATTTGTCAAGGAGGACATGTATGCGACAAAGAGGTGGAGAAGAGTTCAGTATCTTATCGAACAGTTTTGGAGTCGCTGGAAAAAGGAGTATCTGCTGAACATATCCATGAGGCAGAAATGGCACACACCTCAGCGCAACCTCAAGGTGAATGATATTGTCATTATTAAAGACGACAACCTCCCAAGAAATCAGTGGCAACTTGGACGAGTGATGGAGATTGTTCAAAGCAGTGATGATTTAGTTCGTAGAGTTAAAGTGCGAGTTGGGGAGAAAAAACCTTATAAAAAACAAGATCCTCCCTCCAAGCCCTCAGTTATTGAGAGACCAATCAAAAAATTGGTGCTCCTCCTTGAGAACTGATTCAAAGAAAGCAATCAACGACACCACACACTGCCTTTTTTAAGCATGAGGCTATATAGTTACACCTCTGATAGCTTAACTTCAGGCTATTCATTTCTAAGAGTCAAGAAATCCTGAACAATTCATTTTTTTGTGTATTTGTTCATTCATTGTACTAGGATTTGGTGGGAGTGTAAATGTCTGATAAATTGCATTAATATTCTCCTACACAGTATTATATTTATATGCTAAGAAGACGTAATTCTACAGTGTCGCCAGGTCTGTTCCGCTTTTATTTTGAAAGGCAACGTTTTCTTCTTCTGATGTTTTTCTTCGTTGTGACACAAAAATACCTGTTACTCTCTCTTCACAATGTGGTGCTCACGCATCGTCGGAAGAACGGTAAAAACTTGTAAACACATTAATCATTTGTCATGTTCAGCCATTTGAATCTTATAAAGAAAGAGTTTATTTTGTGATATTGTCCGTACATGTTAATTCTAAGAGCTCCGAACCGTGAGGGTGTGTCGAGCTAGAGAGCATGCTAGTAGGGCTGGGCGATATGGCTTAAAAAAAATCTCAGATTTTTTCACACCAAACCCGATTTTTGATTTTAATCGATTTTTTTATTTCTATTTAAAAACAAACAACAACCGACAAAGAAATTGCTCAAAACAAATATACTCTTTATTTTGTTCTGATTTTCCCTTATGCAGATTAATCTAAATTTCCCCTTGGGGCATAAGTGTAACAGGAAACAAGCCTCAAAACATGCTTGTAAACGAGATGGCAGGCCCTGCCATTGTAAACAGTGAAAATGTAGCTAGCTTATCAGTTTTCTAATAACTTGAAACTTACAGTGACACAATGCACCTTCAAAATAACTTAAAATATAAATAAAAAATAAAATGTATGTGTCCCTCTTTGATAAAACACTTTTGGTCAAATAAATGTAACAAAAATGACAAAATTAGATGTATTACAAAAATACATACTTTTAACAGTGGTATTCATAAAGTGCAAACACAGCTTTCAACAGTTGTTCTGAATCCCTGAAATTGTAAACAAAATGAAACATATGCATCCATTACTTTAGTTTCAACATTCTTCTTTTATACATTTTTAGCCAGGAAGACAAGCCTGTCTACTACCTCTGGCTTGAGGCATGCAATTCCCCCTCCCACACTAAAAAGCCTCTCTGATGGGGCACTTGTAGCAGGGACAGACAAGTATTTTTTGGCCAGATTACTGAGCCTTGGGAAGTTTGGTTCGTGACGTTTCCACCACTGAAGTGGATCAGTGTCTGGGTCAACCTCAGGGGTCAGTAGGTAGGTTGCCAGCTCTGTCTCTACTTTCAATTCCTCTGGTTGGTGAGAAGATGGCTCTGGCACATTCTTCTTGAAGAAAGCAGCTAAAGTCATTTTCTTATTGGGCGGAGGATGTGCTTCTCCTTGGCACACCTGCACAGCTGGACCAGGCTGCCGAGGCGTACTTTTTTCAGCAGGCAGAGACATCAGCTCAGTGACAGCCCTTTTCTTGATTTGTTCCACCTTGTCGGGGTCAATGTAGGTTGTACGGAACCTGGGGTCCATCAGTGAGGACATGTCCAAGAGTTCATTCTTCACAGGGTCGCTGTATTTGTCATCAAGATACTGCATTATGTTTCTTTTTATTGTTTTAGTGAGTTCGGTGTCTTCCTCCTCTGGATGTAGGAGATTGGTTTTGAACAAATGCAGTACCGGTTTAATGTAGGAGACACTGACATAAGCCTCCCTGGACAGGGCGTCTGTAAATTCTTGGAGTGGCTTGATGGCTTTATTTACGGACTCTAAAACCTCAATATCTTGCCAAGTGGGGACAAGATGACGGCATTTCTTGTCGGACCCCAGGACACGGACTATGGCCTTGTCCTGTTCGAGAAATCTCTCCATCATTTTTTGACGTGAACTCCATCTGGTTGGGGACTCCGTTACCAGCTGATGACTGGGTAGACCAAGCTCAGCCTGTACTTCACCCATTTCTCTTCTTTTTTTCCAACTATAGGAAAAGGCAGCAACCGCCTTTTTACAAACCCCAATGGCACGATCGATTTGTGGGTCGAATCGATCGTTCTCTGTACAATAAATAAAATAAGAAAAAACAAAGAAAACTATTTTTAGTGTCACTATTGGTCAAGGTCAAAACAGGTCTTTTTCACATTTCCACATTATTAATGCACACTAAGGACACACACACACACCACACACACACACACACACACAATTATGATTAATCATGCATGTCCATTTTGTGGATTATGTTTTGATTTCATTAAATTGCATTAATTACAACATGCAATAATTGGGCTGGCCTGTTCATGTGTAAAACAAAATCATCACTTGAATGCATAGTCATTAGACTCTTACCTATAGCGTTATACACTTTATGTCCAAAGCACTGGAGGTTGGGCCACTCATTGTCTCTCAGAGCTTTTATTATGTTGGTGCCGCTGTCTGTTGTCATACAGGTGAGTCGTTCTTCATCAAGGTTCCAGGAAGTCAAAGCGTCTTTTAGCCCCTGCGCAATTATTTCACCTGTATGGTCATCGGGAAAGTACGCTGTTTGAAGGCAGACGCTTCGCAGAGTCCAGTCGTCAAGCTCTCTAGCGATCTTTTCACGAGTACTGTTGTACAGGCGAGGCAAGACAACTTCGGCAAAATATTTGCGGCTTGGTAGCACATACCTGGGGTCGACAACTTTAAGCATGTTAATAAACCCCGGCTTTTCCACAGTGTATATGGGCACCGTATCTCTTGCTATATATTTCGCCACTGAATCCGTGATTGTTTTCCACCGGGGCCCTTTCTTGTCATAGGGGATACAGTTCGAAAATCTTTCTAAGACTGTAGTTTGTTTTTTTGCAGGTGTGTCCGTGTTTGAACTGTGGTCTTGTTCGTTTCGTTGAGAAGCACATACCTCCCACTCGGCTGCATGCCTCTGTTTAAGATGCTGGAATAAATTTGTTGTGCTGCTACCTTTGGTAGCAACAGCTTTTAAACACACTTTGCAATGTGGCGTTATTTGTTGTGCGTCTGACACCAAAAAAGCGAACCAATTCCAAACAACCGATGAAACTGAGCCTTTCTTTGGAACGAGCTCATCCTTGTTACCTGCCATGTTGTCTGTGTGGCTGTAATGAGAGTGGGGGGCGCGGGCGCGCTGAGCGAGCCCAGTCTGAACTACGGAAGCCTAAAGGGGGCGTCGGTGGTGGAAGTTAAAGAGAAAACCGATTTTCATTAAAAACAAATCGCCCGATTTTCTTTAAACGTCAAATTTGAGTTAATCGATAAAATCGATTTATCGCCCAGCCCTACATGCTAGCTGATGGCCGAAACTTGTTGATTAACGCCCTTGGAGAGCGGAGTGAGGTATGGGGGAAAAGGAATATTATTTCTTCATTTGTTTATGAGTTAATTGCACATGTCATCAATATAAAAGCAATATATTCTTTCTGTGAACAATTAATATATTGTATTTCATTTAAACAAAGCATGTGATATTCATTTGTCATAAAGGCTTAAAACATATTTCATATAGGTTATTAGTTAAAATGATTTGTATTGGGTGTAAACATGATTAATGTGTGAATTATTGGTGAAGCTGCATAGAAGCATTTTTGTATTTCTTCTGTTTTTCTTCTGTAGTTTTCACGGTGTTCATGATGCCAATGGCATGGTGCTCGTTGAGAGGAAGAAATAAATTGACACCCGTTTGAAACTCTCTGCGTCTTGATCAATAAATCCGAGGGGCGGCTACAGTAACTAAGCTACTTTTGCCATGTTGCTGTAGCTTAGCTTGCTACATTTCACTGGGGCAGTGTTTCTCAACGGGGGCGGTACCGCCCCCCAGGGGGCGTTCCGAGGTCGATGGGGGGCGCTGGAAGCAATATTTTAGAAAGGGCTGAGCTGCTTTTGGGGCGTTTGTTGGTTGGAAATTCTAAGGCGAGTTTACACCAAAGATTCACAACAATACGAGTTTAAACTTTAAACTACTTGCAAAAAACTGTGGTCTGCAACATTAAAACCTCCCAGTTAGTCCACTGCGACGGGATGAGACTGTGCATTTTTTCTCCATCAGCTACTTGTGGTGCAGCTTTGTGCTGCCTTCACGGGAATGGGAAGTCAGAGTATCATCTCTAAATTTTTGCCCACATGGCGTTTACTGTTTAAACTCTAGAAAACCGACGCTCTCTTTCTAGGTGGAAAAGTGTTTATTTCTCTGAGGAATACACCGTGAACGCATTGTTATCGCAGTGGTTACACATTTACGAGAGATATTCTGCTGTCGGACTCACCCTGAAAGCAACTTCACTGCGACACTAGCAACTGTTGTCGCAGCCTGCAGCCAGCGTTGTCCACCCTCCTTGCGCTGTGAGTTACAGTTTGTGCCAAAGCGGACATATAGGTAGTTTCAGTCGGCTATAAAAATGTAACGTTAAAAACTGAAGCCCTGTCTCGCTCTGTGGGGGATTATTAGCGGCACTTTATCAGAGGTGCTGAAGTTAAGGTGTGTGGAATTATTCGTGAGCTTCATGTCTGATCACATGTGTTTATTCAGTTTTGTCTGTCAGACAGCGAGGGGGATACTTTGAGCGAATCAGTAACATAATGCAGTACAGGGCATGTAGTATAATATTATGTAGTAAATATTATATTACGTGTTTCCTACACGTTCATTTATTTGTGGTGGCCCGCCACAATATTAACGCTGACCGCAACATATTGATTTTTTACCAGGCCTATTTAAAATCGCATTTGACTGCAGAGCTACAGGCAGCGCGAATTTGCGGAGCTCATCCTCTCACCCGTTCCTCTCGCTCTCTCCCTCTCTCTCTCACCCGTCCCTCGATCTATCCTCTCTCTCCCTCGTGAACACAGGTGCACAACGCAGCCAATGTCGGAGACACAGCTAATAGAAGTTGTTGGTAAGCATGTAAGGGGTCTGGCTAATAAGGAGAGCTACACTGACAGGAGAAAGTCTGGTCAGTTACTGAATTAAAACGGATTCATTTATCACTGAGATGAAAAGGGGCCATAAACACATTTAAATAAGTTACTTCCCCACAAAAGAGAAAGTAAGACTTAATCATGTGTGTTGACTCAGCAGGGATGATATTAAATAAGTTGATCTACAGGAGAAAAATATTTAAAAGCAAGAAAAATGCCTGAGAGGCTCACTACATTGTATTCTATTATAATTATATATTTTGAATTGTGACCTGAATTTTTAGACATTTCCACCCTAAATGGTGCAGAAAAGGCAGAAATTAGGGGAGAAATCTTCACCAGAATGCAGGAAATTAAGTGTTCAATGCTCAAAATCGTCTGGGGGAGGACCCCTATACCCCCCACTTATTAAGTGTCCCATCCAAGAAAACAGTATTTTCCTTCACACACAGTTTCTGGGAGGAACATTCACTTATTAGTTAAATATAATTACTTTTCACAGGGCTTTTTGTAACCTTTTCCGTGTAACAATAGTAACAATAAAAAAATCAAAATAAATTCAGGGCAAATAGCTAAAATCTTTTTTGATGGGGGGCGGTAAGGGATCTGGATAGTGGCTAGGGGGGCGCTGGCCCAAAAAAGGTTGAGAACCACTGCACTGGGGGGTAGCTTAATGTAGAGTAGCTAGTAGCTTAGCTCACTACATTTTCCAAGTAGCTTGCCGCTGGCCCGACACTGTCTGCGGCACAGTCATACCTGACTCAGCAATGCTCTCACTATAATCCTTCTTCTGTAATAAGCCTGAATGGAAACCTCTTCTAGAAACATCCAGTGCTGGTTTGAACAGACTTCTGCGCAGTAACTCAGTCCTCATAAAGTCTGTTAAGACTGGGGGCCATTCTGCTGGGTCATTTGGTAGAGCAGAAACTGTTCCATTAGGGTCTTAGCTGCTTAGCTAACAACACAAAGTAGCTGACACAGTGTGTCAACCATGGAACAAATATGAAAAGCACAGCAACTCGTGTCAACACAGTATGAATGAATGGATGACGGCCTCTAGTAATCAGCAGGGCCCCAGTGTATTGCACTGCTTGCACCATAGGTACTACCTAAAACCCCTGACACTAGAGTCACGCTATTCCACTGATCTATGGGTGGCGGTAACACAGCAAGATTTGCAGTAATGCACCAACAAGAGCAGGAAAGATGACGACTAGTTGCTGGCCATGCTCAGTTTATAATTAACAGGTGCCGGAGTTCGCGAATTGTGCCGCCTGCCGAAAATAATTAATTTGTGTAGAAGGTCAGTGCAGTAACGGAGCGCACTTTAGAGGTGCCGAAGCGCAAAAGGCTTAAACTCAGAGGTACCGGAGCAGCGCACTGGTCAGCTCTGGCACAAATTAAGCACTGGTTGCTAGTGAACATGAATGGAAACAGAAATCAGCTTTGGGAGTGTTATATGAGAAAGCAAGTGCATTCACATTTGTTAGATATCAAAGATACACACTGCGTTATGGTGAATTTGCTTACAAAAAAACATCACAGGGCACCTTTGCCTCCATGGGCTGTGTCACCGGTGTATCTCCAACTGCTGAATGTGTTAAGCAGGCCAAATCAACAAGCCAAACTACAATGACTATAATTCATATGTGATGGGTCCCTTTAAAGGAAACTTCACCCTATGGCCTCTCCATTAGCAGGCACACACCTGGACTCTATGTATAAAACTGTGCATAGGAAAGACTCCTGAAGGTTGTGTACAAAACACAAGAGTTTTTTGCAGGTACATTTATTACAGTCTCACACTGCGCTTACGCTTTATATTCACAAGCAATAGCTGTTTCGTGTGCAGGATCGCTCATTTCCCGTTTCACATTTCACATGCGTTTTCTTGACAAAATGTGGTTTGGAGACCAGTGTCGGGTGACACAGCCGCTGTCAGCTCCTGTAGTGTGTGACCCCGTGTCACCCATCAGTCACATAGTGTGAACGCCACAAGAAATTCACCGCCAAGCAAAAGTACATCTTAAACGACGCATCGATGAATCATTGAAATAATCTATAGAAGCTTCCATCCATCCATCGTCAACCGCTTATCCTGCGTACAGGGTCGTGGGGGGGCTGGAGCCTATCCCAGCTGGCATAGGGCGAAAGGCAGGGTACACCCTGGACAGGTCGCCAGTCCATCACAGGGCCACACATAGACAGACAACCACTCACACTCACATTCACACCTAAGGACAATTTAGAGACACCAATTAACCTAGCCTGCATGTCTTTGGATGGTGGGAGGAAGTCGGAGCACCCGGATAGAACCCACGCAGACAGTTTGCATTAGGATCTATGCTGTACGTGAGACGAGATAAACGTCATCACGTTTTGTGCGCAGTGGCTTCTGGGACAAACCATATATGGAAGTTCAACTTCCGTCACGGTCTGACGGTCTGCAGGCTGCAGCAGGATATACTTGGACTGACACCTGCATGCGCGCTCCTGAGACTTTGCACTCAGCAGCGACAACACTGCAACTTACGACATGGAGCCTGCTAACGCTAAGAAAGACCTGCTCCCAGCAAACAGACACCAACACAAACTCCACATAAGGATAAAAAACAAAATACTTTTATCTGATGAAGCTCGTCGGTCCAAATGTGAATCAGATAGACTTTGGACGAAAACACGGAACAACATCAGCAGGGCTTTTGAATCGTAGAGAAATCTCCGCTTTGTTTTGGGTATAAAAACAGACCAGGAGTTGGCTTTCCTCCTATTGGATAGCTAAGCAAGCAATACTACAAAGCATTTAAAATATATTTTGATTTTGTGCTGCAGTTGGCTCAAGTTAGATAGCGTTAGCTTGCCGGCTAACGCCGAGCAGTTGTCCGGTGCAAAGTTAAATAGCTTTCACATTAACTTTACTTCACCAACCAATCCCCCATGTTACTTTCCTCTGTACCACAATGTCAAAGTGTCAAAGCCTGCAAGAAATGTTCTAACGGTTAAAAAGCTAATGTGGAGCGATTTGTTTACTATCCCATAGTGATGCAGCCACGAGCAGCTAGCTAACGCTACAGTAGCTCGGACCTGCCGCTATTTGCTTCGTAACGTTCAATTTAGATTTATTGCCTTTTACTGATAGGTACACAGCTTCTCCACCTCTCAGTCGCTGTAACATGACCCACATACTATACAACCCAGAGGAAGAGCCATCCACTTACACTAGTTATGGTAAATTTCCTTACTGCGGTCTGTTATAAAGTGTCACACAATCTTACAATATTCAGTTCAGCTCACTAATGTTACCAGTTTCATTATCATCCAGTACATGTAGCTGTGCTGACATTGCCGAGCCTCCGGTGACAGATTCACAGATAGTAAATAAAGATAGTTACTGAAAGCAACAGGCGCGCTAATGATGTAGCATACATATCACTGCAACATATCACTGTCTCAGGAGAGGGTTCCCACCTGCTTCAAGACAGTCACCATCATCCCTGTATCTAAAAAGTCTGCAGTCTATAGTCTGAACCACTACTGCCCAGTGGCTCTCACCCCCATTCTGATGAAGTGCTTTTTAGAAACTGGTTCCTCAGCACATAAACAACAACATCCCAGCCTGGACCCTCACCAGTTTGCTTTCAGAACCAAGAGATCCACATAGGATGCCATCTCCACTGCCCTCCACTCAATTTCAGGAAAAAGGAGATAAAGAAACACACTTCTGTCTACATCAGTGGTGCTTAGGTGCAGCCAAGGTTATTATAGTTTTGGATTTTTCATTAATTGTTATTCCTATTTTGTTTTGACATTTTGTTTTCAATGTCAGTTAGTTTGAATTAGTTTTTATCATGGGTTTGCTAGTTTAGTTTAGTTTATATTTTTGGAAAATGCTTAGTTTTAGTTTAGTTTTTATAAGTTTTAGTGTTAGTTTTAGTCTTAGTATTAGTTTTTGTCACTGCATGATGCCAAGCTCGGTTCGGTTTAGTTCAGTCCAGTTTAGTTTATTCACAAAACATTAAAATACAAGTACAATCATTAGAAATAATGCAGATTTGTGAAAGGGGAAACTCTTTTAAGCTATCTAAAGCTTGTACATAAGGGCCCAAACACTAAGCAAATATAAAAAAGAAAATGAAAAAAACACCAAGACAGTGACTCACTACCTGCAACCCAAACTAAACACAGCTCTAGTTGTTGCATTGATATTGTTTTGAACACATGTATGTAGAAAACATGTTAAAATCCCACCAACTACGCAGCCAATCGCGACCTACCTGCAGCTTCCCAGCTCTTCACGCAGAGGACGAAAGCATAACACACCTGCAGCTCAGGAACAGGGGCGAGTTCAGCGCAGACAAAACGTAGCAAAATGTTTTTTTCAACAGAAACTGTGGTCCCCTGAACACCCTGTTGTGTACGCAAGCGCACTGGATTTCCCCACCTTTTTAACGCCGTGGTGTTTACAAACTTGTGGCAGATGATTAGGTAACACCTAAGACACGCCCAGCAAACGGGAGAAAACCAGGGGGCGAGTTCAATCTTAAAACGTTTTGCACCGGTTTGCAACGTTTTCTGATTGAACGACATGTTTCCTTGCAAGGTTGCGCAACGTTCTGCAACGGGCTTCGAGGTATGTTTTCGAGGTACATCCCGTCTTAGCTTAATATGAGCTTATTTTCCACACAGCAATTCAGGTTTATTTACCCACATTAACACATCATAGCTGCTGAATGCACCATATTGGTGAACACTCAATTCTTACTGGATATGTTTACTCTAATTACATAATTACTTTGTACAAATTCATATCACATCATTATCAAATTCATATCACATCATTATCAAAGTTCCTGTATGTGAGAAAAACAAAACTAACAACTTATACAGTAAATGATGCCAACCTCAGCTGCAAAAGCTGTTAATGAAGTTCCAAAATTTAACAATCCAGAACTTTCTCAATCAAACCTGTAGCCATTTACAAGAAAGGTTGAATTGAGAGCAACTGGACTTCTTCTTCTTCTGAAATGTCCAGATGCTCCCAATTCAACTTTTCTTGATTTAACATGACCTGGATGAATCTTTACAGATGTGTACGTTTGTCTAACTCTTTCTCCTGTTCTCCCTCTCTCAGCACAAGAGTCACAGGGGTTCAGTGGAGCCTGAAGATCATCTGCCGTGATGTTTTAATAAAACAAATATAAAGCCAGTGATGTGTTCTTTCTTTGTGGAAAAAGTACCTCACATATTTTATTGTTAGCCTCTTTAGTGATTGTAAGGTCACTCCTGTTGACCTGATTCAACCATTTTTTCCTCCTCTCCATGTCAGCTGGGAAACCATACATTCATACTCATTTTTCTGACAGTTCACAGACACAAATCACTTAACATGCTGTTTTCTAACTTTATTGGAGATTTATTAAATTAATACACAATAATCATTGTCTATTCTATCTGAAGTCATAAAGATTACATTAGTCAGTAAGCTCAATTAACTCTGGTACCATGGAATTACTAAAAGGTATGTTAGAAAGGTAAATCTCATCTGAATTTTAAACATGCAACACTTTCCAATGTAAGGTTTGCCAAAAATGTCCACAAGGTAGGCTACACCACACACTTGACTGATACTTTAGTATACTAGATAACAAATGTTCATCAAATGTTTTTGCAAAGACCCTCACCTGAAAATTGCCATGTTATGTTTGCATAACAAATCTGAGATTTGCGCTGAAATTCAGAGGCCTGAAACTCGGACACGGCACAAACAATATTGCTATTTATATTTTCTGTCAACAACAACAACAACAACAACAACAACAAATAATAATAATAATAATAATAATAATAATAATAATATTATTATTATTATTATTATTATTATATAATATTATTAATAATAATAATAATAATAATAATAATAATAATAATAATAATAATTATTATTATTATTATTATTATTAAGAGATTTTGTATAATTTTTTGTAATCAATGTATTCTGCATCAGGCTACTTCCTTATTTTACATGGGCTGAAACTGAACACAACTTAATCTAAACGTGAAATGTATTGCTGACGTAATTCAGACGATCTCTGCTTCAATTTCAATTCAGTTCAATTGGCTGTCTTGCATGGCGTTTTAGTCCAAAGCAGAAAGACACATATAAATAAAATAAATAAATGTTAAGTGTCAGTGTGCTGTACACATATTGTAAATCAACGCATTTGTTGTTTAACTTACCTTAAATCGCTTAAAATCGCCGTTTTGTCGTTTCTTTCGCTCATTTTGAATTGCCCGCCTAGGACTTCAGGGAACTATCTGCGGTCTCCATGAACCAGCCTGTAGCATTTTGGACCCCCGCTGACGCGACTCTCTCTTTAAAGGGCTCTGGTGCCGGCTAAAGTCGGACACGATTTCTAACCAGCATATGCCTTATTTTAAGTCCAGCATGCATCACCTTAAGTCAGCCCTATACGCATCGCCGCATGAAGTCAAATGCACCTAGTGTTATTGTTTTTTTACTCCGCCCGGCCCGGAGAATTATTTTTTAATAACGCAGGTTAAAATACGGGAGAAATATAATATGGGAGGACGGCGGGAAATACGGTTAAAATACGGGACTTTCCCGGCCAAAACGGGATACTTGAAAGGCATGTCGGCCCATAGGTCCGGCCAGACCAACTGCCTGCAACACCAGTCCCCCCGGCTTCATATCTCTGTCCTATGAAATAAATATGCGGAAACTAAGTACATTTACTCTTTCATTTAAGTTAGTTTTTCAAGCCGATAATACAGCTTTAGCTAGTTTTTATTCCAGTTAACGACAATCCCAAGTGAAAACGAAATATACTTAAGTAACACTTTTTTTGGACGTTTTTATCATATTTTAATTGTACTATACTAAGTGTATATTAAATGTGTTATTTTGGAACAACAAAGTATGTTAAGTGCCATTTTAGAAATACTTAAAGTTAAGATAATTGCAATATATTTCAATATACAATTGTGTTAAAATGATCCTATTTTAATTACCTTTATTGTAATTTAAATGTACTTTTTTAAAATGTAACTTAAAATACCTTTTTGTGCTATAGTTGAAGAACAGTTTAAATATAATTTAAATATGTTCCCTGAACATTTTTATTAGCATTTCAGCATATTAGTAATTTATTACTAGTATACTCCAAGAGCCACTATTAATATCTTGGGAAGCTGCTTTATGAAACTATTCAGTATGAGAATAATGCATTATTAATGCATTAAAAATATCTTGCAAAATGCCCTTTTAGCATAATAATAAAAACCAGTAAAAAGATTATTTTACAACACACACATACAGACAACTAAAAAACTTTAATTTTGTGTAGATACAAAAATAAATTCCTGTACATCAAAAGGTACAGCATGTATCACATCTTGACCAATATACCTTCAAATAAAAATAAAATCAGTAAAATGATGACATATTATCAGTATTACTGAAAAGTACGCTATACACATCCCATCATTAATGTTACCCATGGGGCTCCCTAATACGATTGGGACTCTGGGCCCGGCTCAGATGACCTCATGGCAAGCCATGCCACTTCTGACACCATATGCGGCCAAAGGCGAGAGCAGTCATCCTACCCAGATTCAAATACAGTTCTACAGGGTACCAAACATGCAACTTTGATAGCAACGGCAAATAGCCAGGCTTGTTGGTATAGCTGTCCAAGCACTTACTCAACTGTAGTGAAGGTACTCTGTCACAAATACAGTACAAATGGTGGAACCAAACTGAAACTGAAAAATGTCACAATCCTTATCCTTGGAGTGGAGGGCCGGTATCTTTGAGTAGGACTTGTTGGATTTTCTGTGACTGCAGACTATATGGGATTTGGAAACTGCTTTATCACACAGTATCTGTGGAGGGGAAAAGGAAATATTTTGTCTTTATCAAAGCAAAATTACCTCTAATTAAAACAATTTTTATTTTTTTTTAAATGTGGCATGCAGGAGAGAGAGAGGGAGTGACCTAGTGAGGGGAGCGAATGTGTGCTGTTCAGCAATTAAAATGGGTCGTCAAATTTACTTGGGAGGCTGTTAATCTACCTGGGCGGCCCGACCAAGTAAAGCCTATGTGAGGGAAACACTGAGGTGAAATCGTTTTCCACAAGGGACCCGTCCCAGTAAATGCACAATTCTTCCATTACAACATAATCAAAAACATTACATAAACACTACTGTGCATTCAGCCAAGGAGCTGTATATGATAAAATGTTATTAAACAGGTGCAACAAATAACACAAACATACAGACTTGCTTAACAACTGTTCTGTCTACATGTCATTTCACATTAACACAGCAGTCAATTTGTGAAGTACAAAAGTAGCCAGTTACTTAATGTAAAACAATATTTTAAATAAAATTATTTTATTTCTATATGTTGTTGTTTGTTAAGTTAACAACATGTGCTGCTTCCTTCTAGGCCAGGTTACCCTTATGAAAGAGGGCTCTAATATCAACTAGCTATTTATCTTATTTTAAAAAAAAGAAAAGAAAGAAAAGAAATGAAAATAGATAAAGATAAAGAAATATAATATGCTTTTGAAAAATATATTTTAATGTTAAAAAAATATGTTTTAAAAATCATACTTCTGCAAATCCAGCTGAAACATGTGGCAATTACATAAATATTTACAATATTTTGCAGTAGCCTACACAATGAAGCATATTTGGCATAAATATATTTTTAACCCACTAAAAGTAAAATTGTTTAACAATGTACTTCCGAAAAGTACACTTAAATAGTATTTATTAAGAGTTAAATAAATAGATTCTTTTATTTAAGCACATTTATTAAAAGTTTAATTAAGTATATATTTATTACTAATATATTCAAAGTATACTTTTGAGAATGCTAAGGAGAATATATCTTTAATATACTTGTAGTAAACATGTTCAAAGTATGAATGTACTATAAGCATATATGTGAATTTCAAGTATATTTTCAGTGCCTTTAAGAGCATTTCTTTTTGACCTGGGATGTTTTTTCACATCTAGTTTTTATTATTTATTTCGTTCGACTTCGTTTACAATAATAACCTTGGGTGGAGCAGGTGAATAGTTCCACGTTAGGAATCAGCATCACAGAGAGCCTCACATCTCCACGCTTTTGAAGAAAGCTCAGAAATGACTGTTTCTTGAGGAACCTTAAGAAGGCCAAATTCCTGTGCCGAGTTCTTGTCAGCTTTTACAGAGGAGCAATAGAAAGCATCCTGACTGGCAACATCACAAACTGGCATGGGAGCCCAGGACCAGAGGGCTCTGCAGTGGATAACTGCTCAGAAGATACCTATCTCGTGAAGTGCCTATGCAGAGCCCATAAGATAATAAAGGACAGTACCAACCCAGCCAAAGGCTATTCACCCCGCTGCCTTCTGGGAAGAGATATAGAAGTTTAAGCTGCCACACTGCAGAGCAGCTTTTCCCTCAAGACTTTTAAGCTCAAATTCATCGTCAACACTGCTCCACTGATTATAGTTTATTTCTGTTTTTATAATTGCTTGCTTCTATTTTAATGTATATTGTCTGCTATGTAGCAGAAGGGAGTTACAAACTCAGTGTCACTATGTAGCTGTTAAACTGAGACAAATAAATGTACCTAACAGCTGTAATTTTCTGCACTGACATTGGGCTGGCCCAATCACATCTCTTTCTAGCCCCCATTCCCTCTGCTTTCTGTTTCATGGTTACGGGCCAAAAAACCCCACCATTCGTCAGATGGAGACCACCAAATGCGAGAAAACAACTGATATGTTGGCTGCCGGGGCTGAAGTAGCTTCAACATCAGCTGCAGTACCCTGCATAGTGCTGGCACAGGCACTTTTTGACTTAAAAAGTGGAACTTCAGGTGTCTCCAACACTTTTTGTAAGCATTTGTTAAAGATTTTCTGAAAAATAGCTTGCACCAAGAAATGTTGATCAATAATTAAAAATGCTCTGAGAAAGGTTTATTTGCACTTAAGAAAACCTGCAGTGCAATGTAAATATAGAAGAAACCTCTGCATTGTCCTAAAAAAGTAACTTAAGCAAAAAATAATAAGTTACTGATTACTGCATTATATTTTTATATTTTGAATTGTCACCTGCCACCTGAATTTTGTGCTTCCCTTTATAAAAATAAAGACTTTGTCACCATAAATTGGTGCAGAAAATGTCTCCATAATGCAGGAAATTAAGTGTTTAATGCTAAAAATCTTCAGGGGGAGGAGCCGCAAAACACCCTATCAAATTTTTCATCTATAAATATTTTTTTGAAATAGTAGGTCTATTTCAAGATATTCTTGTCCTGTAGTCATGCACACCAACCTTGTGTAAATGTTACGTCTCAGTGTTTCATCAAACCCCTAATCTGACCCCCTATAAGGATTGATGGTGTAGGCTGTTGGTGAGGGGTGTCCGACCAATTTGGTGGGCCGCCTCAGCCAAAAATGCCAGTCGATATTTTGTCCCAGTCCAGCCCTGGCTGTGTGCACGTTTGACTCGGCCTTATTGTATGGTTTTGTTGTATGTGTGTCATTTGCTGTGTTTTGGTGGTGGTGCACCAGTCTATGAGTGTGGAGGTGTCAGGGTATCCTGGAGGCACTCAGGTAACTCCCTGCATGTCTGGCTCCAGTAGATGCTGAGGTGTTTCAACAGTTGTTGTTCTCCTTTAGCACTGTTGGTATTAACATCTTGTTCCAGTTTGGTATTGCTTAAACTTTTGTCAAACCCATGTCTCTTTCTTATTTGTGGGAAACTTATGGCAACATTCAATTAGCTGCTTGGGGATTTAAACTCACCACTTGCGTCGGTTACACATGCATCTGTGTGTTATCTATTTAACTCTTTATCTCACGTCTCTCCCTCCACCCAGTATAAATCTCCCAAGGGAGGCACGCCTCTGTTTGAAAACCTCTGTTTGAAAACCTCTGTTTTAAACAGTTATTTGATTTGTTGAATTACGCCACAATGCAACAGTGCTACAAATCCAAATTTCTTAAACTTAAAATGACGGTCTCCTGCTTTAAACCTTTAAGACCTGCCTGACTTGGCTTCTCCACAAATTGTAATTGAACCATAACACTTCTTTAAATTAAAAAACCAGCTGGCACTAGTCTGGCCCCTACAAATTAAATGGGTCAGAACCACTGCCCTTAAATGGCATTAAAGCTAAAAGTCAGCAATAAAACTGAAGTTACTGGTCCATGTTTAATCCTATGCGTCAAAGAAACACTAAAAACACAAGGATTAGGGTCAAGTACAATGTACATTTAGCTGACGCTTTTATCCAAAGCAACCTATAATTGCTACATATGTCAGAGGTCGCACGCCTATGGAGCAACTAGGGGTTAAGAGTCTTGCTCAGGGGTACATTGGAGCACGTGTCACAAGCCCCTTTTCCACCAAAGCATTTTGAGAGCTGGTTCGGAGCCGGTGGCTACACAAAGAACCGGTTCTTTGTGTTTCGACAACCAAAGAACCGGTTCTCAGCCAGGAAAACTGGTTCCAAAGCGGCACCAACTCTTTGCTGGAGTAGAACCGTTCTTTTACCACGTACACAGTGACGTAATGACGTTGTTTGCTGGGATCTCTAGTCAGTAAAAATAAACAGGTTCTGAGAAGGTTCGCAAGTTGAACCAACTTTGAACCAGCACCAGTTCCGAACCAGTTCTTTTTTGGTGGAAAAGAGGTAACAGTGGAGAATTGATCCCGGATCACTCACACCAAAGGCATGTGTCTTATCCACTGCACCATCACCACCACTGTATTCTTAGACACATAAGGAAGACACCTCCCCCTTCTCTCACCCTCACACCACATTAAAAAGACAACAGGAGTCCTGTTGCCCCGGCAGTTAATGTCTTAATGAACTGAACTCCAGGACAGCAGACAGAACTGCAGCCGCAAAATCAGGTGAGATTTTGACAATTAAATACTTGAAAGTAGAATATCTACTACATGGCTCACTAAATAAGAACATTTTGTTTTAAGAGTTGACTGCTGTAGTGCTTGGCAATTTTGAACATTTTGGTTTAATTAAAGGCCCTACCACAGAGTATACATTTTTTGCTGTATCAAAACCGTTTGTCAGCCTAGATACATTTATTTAGTTTAGTCTTAATCTCTGTCATTGAACAGCCAGAAAGGAGCTGTTCATGTAATCACAAAGAATATTTACGTTAAAATATATTTTATGTGATGTCGCATTAATTTGTCATATAAAAACATTTTCTAATTGTTTAACCTTTGCAATTATATTTGAATTTGCTTGTAATTTTCCCCACTCTTATTTCATTTTATTTAAACACCACAATATCACACCAGCAAAACCTCAGAGGTATGCACAACGAGAGAAAGATGATGATATTCTGTCTGCTCTTGGCAGGTAATATAGTTAAGTCACCTCTTTAATTTCCAATTGCATATCTAAATGCATCCAACTTTAAAATGAAAGTTCTTTCTTTTGTCACTTCCTGTTCTCTCTTTCAGCTATTAGCAGCCCTGTGTTTAGTGGAGAATGGAAGGCCACTGTTATAAAACACATTGACGTCTTGGTTTCATCCTGTGTTGTGGTACCTTGTTCATTCACCCATCCTAAAGAAAACCTGCCAGCCTCCAAACTCAGAAAGATGTGGCATTCTTCAAAAGAAGGAGATCAACGCATCTATCATGAAGATTCCACACTAATCCTGGAAAACTTCAGGGGCCGCACACGGTTGCTGGAGGAAAAGAGTGCGAGTAACTGCAGCTTAGAAATAACTGAAATTAAAGACCATGACAATGGCCCTTTCTGTTTCCGGATTGAACTAGCACGGACACCGGATGATACATCCACCATCGACAAGTTCTCCTTTGTTGAAGATTGTGTCAAGTTCACAATGCTCAGTATGTCACCAACCTTTCAAGATTACATCAATCTATATACTGATTTTCTATGTTACAGTGATTTGCCTCTTACTTTATCTGTGCCTTTTTTCATTTATAGATGAACCTCCAAAACCTACACTGGTTCACCCAAAGACAGCCATTCAAGATCGTCCCTACACTGTCATGTGTTCAGTCACCCATACCTGCCCCTCTCATGTGCCTAAACTCACATGGAGTAGGGGAACCACAGACACTGAGGTCATTGAGATCCACAGAAAAATTCATGATGGCAACTGGGAGGCACAGTCCATTCTGACGTTCATTCCTGAGGAGAAGGATGACCACACTGAGCTCACCTGTACATCACAATTTTACGGCCAGAAGACGTCCTCTTCAACACTGACCCTCGATGTAAAACGTGAGATCTTTTCACTCATTTGTTCCCTTAATTATTGCAGTAAATGTATATTTTGCTAAAGTCTTAATACTGGGAGTGTCAAGGGAGGCGTCATGGACACGATGTCCATTAGATCCAGCTATATGTGGATGGGCCTGGTTAAAGTTTTTGCCAAACGCTAAGTTTTGCTAAGGGTTTTGCAATTTCTTTTTTGGGGTGTGTGATTTACATCAGCAATCAGCGTGAAAGCTGTGTGTGCACGTTCGACTCTGCCTTATTGTATGGTTTTGTTGTATGTGTGTCATTTGCTGTGTTTTGGTGGCGGCGCACCAGTGTATGAGTGTGGAGGTGTCAGGGTATCCTGGAGGCACTCAGGTAACTCCCTGCGTGTCTGGGTCCAGTAGATGCTGAGGTGTTTCAACAGTTTTGTTGTTCTCCTTTAGCACTGTTGGTATTAACATCTTGTTCCAATTTGGTATTGCTTAAACTTTTGTCCTGTTGTAGTGAATATAGCTGCTAATATAACTACCTAATATTGATGATCAATACATTTTTAAATATTTAAATATTTGTGGGGAACTTATAGCAACATTTAATTAACTGCTTGGGGATTTGAACTCCTCACCACTTGCCTCGGTTACACATGCATCTGTGTCTTATCTATGTAACTCTTTATCTCATGTCTCTCCCTCCACCCAGTATAAATCTCCCAAGGGAGGCACGCCTCTGTTTGAAAACCTCTGCTTTAAACAGTTATTTTGTTTTTTGAATTACGCCACAATGCAACAGTGAAATCCAAATTTCTTGAACTTAAAATGAAGGTCTCCTGCTTTAAACCTTTAAGACCTGCTGGACTTGGCTTCTCCACAAATTGTAATTGAACCATAGCACTTTTTTAAAAAAGCAGCTGGCACCAGTCTGGCTCCTATAGCATAAATGGGTCAGAACCACTGCCCTTAAATGCCATTAAAGCTAAAAGTCAGCAATAAAACTGAAGTTACCGGTCCATTTTAATCATACAGTATGTGTGAAAGACACACTAAAAACACTAGGATTAATGGTCAAGTACAATGTACATTTAAATTTATTCAGTCTTGTATTTTGAAGTGTATGGACATGATGTCCATACATTTTAAAATAAAGCCTTGTATGTAATATAATGGAAGAATGGCTCTTATATAAATTCTGTCTGTTTGCAGGTACAGAAAAACTTAACCACATCATCATTCCCACAGCAGTGGGGATTGGTACTGCTGGGATCTTTGCACTCTTCTGCATTCTCATGGTGAAAAAATACAAGTGAGTTACATAACAGGGAACAAAATGTATTTTCTATGTATTTTCTGTCATCTGGTTTTATTTTCAAGTGTTTTCTGTGCTTGTCAATAAAAGTACTTTTTTTCCTTTATGCTTCAGGAATCGCATTGCAGAGCTCCAACAACAAGAAGGCAGGCAAGTAGAACAATAGATCAGATTCAGTTTGTGGTGCTACAAACGGACGGCTGTGGCTCAGTAGTTAGAGCGTATTGCCTGTTAATTGGAAGGTCGATGGTTCAGTCCCTGGCTCCTCCAGACTGCATGTCGAAGCGTTCTTGGGCAAGACACTGAACCCCGAATTGGCTGTGGCTGTTCCTCCAGTGTAGGAATGAGTATGAATGTTAGTTTCAGTTTGAGCACTTAGGCTCAGTTTATGAATGTGTGTGAATGGTGTAGTGTAAAAGCACTTTGAGTGGTTGAAAAAACGACTAGAAAGGCGGTATACAGAGCATTTACATTTACACAGGGATGGACTGGAACAAAAAAATTGTCCTCAACTCCTCACCAATACTATGGAGGGATTATTGGGTCAGAATTAAAACAAAGTCTAAATCAAAAATGCGTTTGGCATTTAGTCATTTAGGATTGGGCATTTGGCATTTAGTCATTTAGGATTGGGCATTTGGGATTTAGTCATTTAGGATTGGGCATTTGGCATTTAGTCATTTAGGATTGGGCATTTGGCATTTAGTCATTTAGGATTGGGCATTTGGCATTTAGTCATTTAGGATTGGGCATTTGGGATTTAGGCTTGAGGAGTGTATGCAAATAAGGGGGCATGGCCAAATGACTGGAGGCTGGGTTTGAAAAGGCTGGTGTGCAGAGGCACATTTTCAGCAAGTCAGCAGGGGGAGCTCTGAGTGCTAAAGAGCACACTCCAATGAAACCAAACAGAGCGAGAGAGCAGGCTGGAGGGAGGACTATTGAACTCAACGAAAGCATTTCATTTCTGTGGCCTTACACACAAAGTCCTCAGTGAAAGGAGCTCTATCGGTCTGAGTATCATTGGATAATCTCTAATTCGTTTGTAATTCAAAAACAAAAAAATCGTATATCTGTTATTTGTTTCAAAACAAAAAAAATGAAATAAAATAAATATATAGTTATTCTATATATTAGTGCTGGCCACCAATTAAAATTTTTAATTGCATGATTTTCTGTGATTAATCGTGACTAATTGCATAGTTATTAGTTATTAGTTATTGCACACTTTTAATTTAAATGTACTGCTGTTCAGTCTCTGTTCAGTAGCAAGTGTCCCTGTTAGAGTGAGGTTAAGTGTTCTCCTCACACACACGCCAGCCCGCTGAAGTTGAATTGTCTTGAACTTTTTGTATGTGACGCGCTGTACAAATCATTGGAAGAAAGACTGATCCTCGCTGTTTGTGAGTTTCCATAATCTATTACTGTTTAGGCTACTAAATATGACATCAACAGGAGGGAATTTGCATCGCAGAACATCCCGGCAAAACTAGATGAAGGCCTATTTTAAATTGGCTAAGTTAATTTGGCTTCAGCTGTGTCGCACAGAAGTCTTCCTCATGGTTAGTACCCACAGAGCGCCTGCCGTCTACTCGCGGAGCGAATGTCTTCTTGTCTGATCACTGGAGCAAAGAGCAACCTTGTGGGGCCAAGTGACTACATTTTGATTTTAAGAATGTTCCTAAGACCAACATCTTCCCCAATACTAATTAGCATGCAGTGTGTAGCTATCCACTTCGCTATGGCATTTGATTGCTTGTCTTGCTTTTTTTGCTCCCACACGATGCATCCAGCGTAGTCTTCCAAAGCCTCCCACCCCTCCTGTGACTCCTGATTTGGCTGTATGTGTATTCAGAGCCAGAGAGGAACGACTGTTAATGTGTGATAAAATAAATGCTGGAGGAAGGAGTGGTGTTCTGCTTTGTCCTGCCAGTCCAGAATTTATTTGAACAGAGCGATGGTAGGTGACCGTGACCAGCCTTGCTACTGTCATCTGTCCTCAAACCCTGCACAGGCTCAGAAAGGTCTTGAGGAAAATCTGTGAGGCCCTGGGATGCTTTTCTTAGTGACTCAGTTTCACTTTTATTTTACAAAACAATGCAGGGCACTGCCTTTCCCTGATGTTTCATCAAACAGAATTAAACCCAAGAAAGGCACTAAATAACCTGAAAGCCTCACAGCTAGAGGAGATCCTTTTTGTCTCATAATAATGCTCACCAGGTTTCATACATAAGTAGGCCTACATACGTATCTAATGGGAACAACTGGCTGCAGGTACAATATTTAATCTAATTAACAAACATAATACTATATATTACACTGGCAAATTATTTGTCAAAAATAGCAAAAATACAAAAAACTCCACAGACTTGTTATGGAAGAGTTTTGTTTTGACACAGACCTGGTAACAGTAGAAGCTGAGAGAGTTTTTTAACAGTAATAGTGCCATTAAAACAGTAGCAAGAAGTTCTTTATATCCTGTGGCTTCAAACTTTAAGATTAGCATCGTTTGGTAGCAGCACTAGCCTACTCTTTGATAAATATATTGCCACTGGGTGCTGCAGCAGTGTTATAGTGATCTCTGCTGGTTGAGCTTCCACATAACAAGTATAAATATTTGTTATGAAAATATAAATTAAATACTAATAATTAAAATATTAATATCTCACAAGCCTCATATCACGCTAGTTCACGTTATCGTATTCAGAAGTTACAGGTCGCCAATATGACCTTACAAATGTTTCATAAATATCCAGAATTATTATTGTAACATTTATTAGTTGTTATTTTTATTTCAGTTATCTCAACTTCAATTTTCACTTCCTGTTTTTAATTACAAAAAATGTTATTTAAGTTAGTTTTAGTAAACTATAATCACCTTGCTAACTACAAGATACATGGGCAATATTTTATTTTGAATGTTTTACCCGTTACTTTCGCTTCCAAAAATTCAGTGATCCAGTATCCAGTGATACCCAGACCGATAGCAGCCCACTCACTGGTGACATTGTGAGGCCACAGAAATCTTACAAAGCTTTCATCAAGTTGAAGTCATCGCATTATAAAGTATAGTCTTCCCTCTGCCCTACTCGCTTGCTGTGTTTGGTTTCATTCCAGTGTGCTCTTTAGCACTCAGAGCTCCCTCTGCTCACCATAAGGTGCCTCTACGCACCAGCCATTTCAAACCAAGCCTCCGGTCTTTGGGCCATGCCTTCTTTGCATACACTCTTCAGTCCTAAATCCCAAATGCTCAAATGCCCAATCCTAAAAACCAAATGCCCAATTCTAATTGGCCAAATGCATTTTTGATTTAGACTTTTAGTTTTAATTCTGACCCAATAATCCCTCCATACAATACACTATCCTTGCTGTCCTGTGTAAGTAATATTCCCCCAAACTGCTATAAAGCTTGAGTATAAAGTGCAGTGGATAAGTGTACTCCTTTACTGACTCCCTGATAATCAGAGGTGGCCATGGAGTACTAAACTCATGTTCAAGCAATTTTCAAAGAAAAAAAAACTCTGCTTAAAGTCACAGTATGATTTCAAATTATTATTAGGTCCAGAATTGTTTGAATTCCCTGTCAAAGCTGTACAGTTTTAATAATAACCTACTGGGAATGAGAAAATAGCTGTTTATTCAATGAATGCATGACATGCATTTACGTAACACATAAGCATTCAATGATTTTAGTAGCAAGCTACAGGTGCTGTGTAATAGGCCCTATTACTTTGTCTAATAATCTTAAAGGTTCAGTACGTAATTTTAGGAGGATCTATTGACAGAAATGCAATATAATATACATAACTATGTTTTCAGTGTTGTATAAAGACCCTACAGAAAGAACCGTTATGTTTCATTACCTTAGAATGAGCTATTTATATCTACATACATGCAGGCCCTAATATGGAAGTCGCAATGTTGTGCTGCCATGGTTCTACAGTAGCCCAAATAGACAAACTCCTCTACAGAGCGTGTTTCGTCACTACACTTAAAACATATGAAGAGGGAAGAAGTAGTAGTAGTGGTGGTCTGTTTTATTGGAAGTAAGAAGAGAAAATGAATTTGGACAAATGGAGGACTGCACTTATTATTAAGCACAAGAGCAAACAGAGTGTGTCGGTCCCTGTAGTTTCTCTTACGCGCTTGTGAAGGGAGGGGTGAGCGGTGACTGAGTTTGCAATTGCAATTTGCAACAATCACTAGCTAGATGGCACAAAAACTTATACACTGAACCTTCAATGATTTTATCATGATACATATGAACCTATAGGTTCCTCTCAGCAACATTGGCTTAGCAAACACGATGGTGACAAAATAACTTACCCTAGTCAGCCATTAGGACAGTTAGCCAAAGTTGCGACTGCATTAGGGAACTATGCTAGCTACAAAAACAATATCTAATAATGCTGTGCTATTTGAAAGTGAGTGATCAGTCTCCCTTTATGGTAGTGTAACAATAACATTATCATTGACCTTAACTGAAGTAATCATCATCCTTGTCATTATGGCATGCCACACACACTACCTCCCTGCTCCCCCACGTACCTGTTCAGCTGCTCCATGCTTTCCACTTCTCCACTGTCCTCCTGCTCACTATGTCCCTCGGCCCTGTCATGTTGACTCTGTCCCTGTGGTTCGCTGTCACACCTTCTCCTCTGCCTGGCATAGGCCACAGCTATCCTTTACTCATTCAGGTGCCTGTGGCTGCACAATGTTGGGTACTGCAGCTGATGTTAAAGCTACTGCACCCCCCGTAGCAAAAGTTGGATTATTTTGGCCAATTTGAACCAAATGGACCGCTGTCTGTGATGTATGGTCAAATCGTTGGCCAGCATTTGCCTAGTCTACCAATCCACCCCTGCTGATAGGCATTTTCAGTTATTCCAGTTTTATGAAAATGTGATTCATGTATTTGTTTTTGTTTCTGCTTTTATTGGTCACATTTAGTGTGTGGAACCGGCTTTCCAGACTGTCTCGCAGGTGAGAAACACTGGGAATTTTGAAATTGGGGATCATGAGATACTACAAATATACATTTTGTCCCCAAAATGTCTGGAATCTCTGAGAGTATAGGTATACAGAATGTCACGGACTACATTTTTATAGAGCAATAAACAGAACAAAAACTACTAATTACTGTGGGAAATTCTGATTAAAGTTGGGTGGCATTTGAAGGGTTTCTGTCTTTACATATATAATTCAGTGAGTAGTCCTGTTCTGTTCCAACTGTAAACTTTCACAGACCAGTGCATCAGTGATCTCACAGTCATTTCACATATCTCTGCAGAAGTAACATGTTTATTTTTACTAGTGTTGCTGAAACGATCTATGCTTATATCTATTTATAAAATGACAAGGTGGTATTTTCTGTTCTCTTTTTTCTGCATTCTAATCAGGAACAAAGTCTGAAGATGAGAAGTAGAAAGAAACTTCCAAGAAATATGTAAGCCCACACATTTTTCTTTAGTTGTTTTGTTCTTACAGTGAAACTGTAACTACCTCAAAAATGTAAAAAGCTACCTTAAGAGATTTTTGGTTACAAGGGGGCAGAGAAAATCCAAACTTGTTCACACTAAATTGTAGCAGACACAATGCAACATTAATGTACACTATGTAAATTTATCTAATTGATTCAAATGCTTCTTTTCCTGTTCTTTCAGATTATCAGAGGAAATCCGAAGTCTGCTGTTTATTCCTGTTTGCCAAAGTGCTGCCTTTAAAGTGTCAATATAATACTGTTTTTAAACGACATTAATTCAGAGGCAAATCATTTACTGGAGGGTTGAATCTATTAGTTTGACAAGCATCCTTCCATGTTATTCACATATTAGCTTTAAAGAAATTGCTTTACCTTAATAGCTTCAAAAACATTAAAAACATTCTGTTAACAGCTTGAATCTTTTCGTAGCCTGTTTCTCTGAAAAGAAAGAATTTGTACTGTTTCTGATGTTCACTTTGGTTTAACAACACACAAGTTTATGAGGAGAAAAAGATTGTTTTAGCTGTTATACTATACTATTCCTTATTCACCATCTACTGACATGTGATATTAAAGGCAGTTTGTTGGTTTTTATTACTTGAGACAGTGTGCTGTCTTGTGTGGATATGTCATTTCTATTAATAATTTAAACTCAACTTTTATGAAGCTTAGCACCAAATCTAAGCATTTTAGATATTTCTTAAAACATTTTCTCCATCAAAATACCAAAGAAAATCTAATATTATTTTACCTACAATCACCACTTCACTTCCTGTTGTCTGTTTTTTCTTTGTGCATACTCAGCCTGATTTGATAATGTTGTCACTGATCAGTCGTTAATGCTTTTGCCCTCCACAGATGGATTGTGTTCAAATCTTCTTTATTTTGTATACTTTTGAGTGAGGACTATTCTATAGGTTTCATGAAAAAGTAATTGTCTGAAACATCCACCAATGTGTCCTTGAGCAAGACACAGAAATTAAACTTTGATAAATAGATTTATTACAAACAAAGTGTAATATTTCAGGCAATTTTTCTTTGAATCTTGATGATTACGGCTTACACCTCATGGAAATTTAAAAATCTCAGAATATTAGAATAAGAATAAGGAATGTAAAACAGAAACATTGAGCTGAGAAGAACCTTTAATCTCTCAGTCTGGTTCAGTACACACAACCACAATCATAGGGAAAAGTTATGAGTTGTCCAGAAGACAAGCATTGACACCCTCCACAAGGAAGGTAAGCCACAGAAGGTCATTGCTAAAAGAGCTGGCTGTTCGCAGAGTGCTGTATCAAAGTATATTCATAGAGGGTTAAAGTGTGGTAGGATAAGGTGCACAAGCAACAGGGATGACCACAGCCTTGAGAGGACTGTCAAGAAAGCCGATTCAAGAACATGAGGGAACTTCACAAGGAGTGGACTGAGGCTGTGCATCAAAAGCCACCACACACAGACGTGTCCAAGAAATGAGCTTACCTGAGCAAAGGAGAAAAATCACGGGACTGTTATTCAGTGGTCCAAAGTTCTCTTTTCAGATGAAAGTAAATTTTGCATTTACTCATTTAGCTGATGCTTTTTTTCCAAAGTGACTTACAATTGTAATACGTATCAGAGGTTGCACGCGTCTGGAGCAATTAGGGGTTAGTGTCTTGCTCAGGGACACGTTGGTGGATGCGTCACAGTGGGAATTGAACTCATGTCTCTCACAACAGGACACAAAGATGTGTGTCTTATCCACTGCTCCATCGCCACCCAATTTCCTTTGGAAACTAGGGTCCGAGAGTCTTGAGGACGAGTGGAGAGACACAGAATCCAAGCCGCTTTAAGTCTAGCGTGAAGTTTTAACAGTCAGTGATGATTTGGGGTGCCATGTCATCTGCTGGTCCAATCCAGTCCAGAGTCAATGCAGCAGTCTACCAGGAGATTTTAGAGCATTTCATGCTTCCATCTGCTGACAAGTTTTATGGAGATGCTTATTTTCTTTTCCAGCAGGACTTCATGCCTGCCAAAACAACTAGGAACTGGCTTGTTGACCATGGTATTACTTTGCTTTGACTGGCCAGCCAACTCGCCTGACTTGAACCCCATAGAGAATCTATGGACTACTGCAAAGAGGGAAATGAGAGAAATGAGAGGCCACTATAAAAGCAATCTGGGCTTCTACCTCAGAAGTGGCTGACTGCCTCCATGCAACATCACATTAGTACAGAAATTTGTGCAAAAAAAAGCCTATGAAGTATTGAGTACATAAATAACCTTTTTCAGAACTTCCTCTGATGTTAGCATTTCCATCTACACTTTGATATCTGCTGATGTCAGTGTGAGAGTTTTTCAACTGAAATATTTGACAGTACTCTTGTAGATTTATTTTCCGGCTTTATGCCTCACTACCCTTTTTTGAGTGGTATGCTGCAATTGTCAGCCTTTCGTTAATAATTTGAAAGAATTTTAAGAGGCTTCCCTTTGACCTTTCTTCCTTCTATGTTTGATCTGTTTCCATATTTCTACAAAAATATATCATTCTTCTGATCATTTCATTATTTTCTAATTAAATGCTTATTATGTGGTGTATTTAGACCATTTTCTGTCCACATCATTTACAACAACTTAGTCAAATGTCACAGTTTGTCTGAAAGCACTGACACAACTTGCCCCAGAGTGACTTGTATTCTATTGCAAGATATAACACAAGCAACTTGAGTACAGTGACTTCGGTTTAGGTATTAAAATACACCTTTTCTCTCCTCTCTTCTGTTTATTGTGGGAAAGCTGTTTTCTGGCTTGTGTGAACATGGGAGACCACAGCCTAGAATGTACAAAGTATAGGGGAGAAAGAGTGATATTCTTTGTTAGATTGGCAGGATATGGAGTTTGGCCTTTCTGTTACAACTTTGTTTGGACAAACTGAAAAGCATAAATTGATCTCCAAGGCAGTTCTTCAGTTTCAGCATGACCCATGATTGTATGTAAGAATTTGGTTCAAACTTTGACCTGTGAAGGGCAGTGTCTACACTGCCGGAATTCTACAAGAAGAAAAAGAAGAAGATCTCTCTTGATGCATTTTGGTCCAGTGTGGCTAGGTAACATTTTAGTCTCCTGGAAGGTATGTATCAAAGCTTACGTTTGTTTTACCTTTTCTGAACACTTTAAAAAAACAACAACCCTGTTTTTATTATAGACATTTTAGGCCTTGTGTAGGCCAGACAATGTAAAATGCATCACCTGTTTTTATGCTAGAGTTCCCTGCAGGGATGGCATCGGTAGTTGATACCCTGAGGTAAAATGTTTCTACATAGCAGTTCACCTACGCAATTTCACACATATTTGTGTGTCATCGATGCAAATGCTAAGCTTTGCTAATGGTATTGCAGGTTTTTTTGGGTGGGGCTGCATGCTTTACCTCAGCCCTCATGCTCTTTTCCCTCTTTTTCTAGTGTTCTGCCAGACGGTCAGGGTGCTGGACTGTAGCAGCCCCTCTTCCCTTCGCTGCATGTGGTGGTGTGTGTGTGATAGCTGTGTACACACATTTAACTTAGCCTTATTGTGTGGTTTTGGAGTATGTGTGGGATTTGATGTGTTTACAGGGTGCCGCACCAGTATATGAGTGTAGCAGTTTCAGGGAATCCTGGTGGCACTCAGATAAACACTGCATATCTGGCTTATCCTTCAGCATCCCTGGTACCGGCATTAATATCTTCTTCCGGTTTAGTATTGCTTGAACATTTGTCCTGTTGTAGTGAATAAAACTACCCAAAACCTGATTTTTAAGATTGATGTTCATTAAATAACCATTCATGTTCTGTATTTTATTATTTGTGGGGAATTACCTGCTTAAGGATTTGAACTCCTCCCCACTTGCCTCAGATACACATGCATCTGTGTCTTATCCTTATAACTCTTTATCTCACGTCTCTCCCTCCAAACAGTCTAAATCTTCACAGGGAGGCACGCCTCTGTTTGAAAACCTCTGTCCTACACAGTTATTTGTTTGTTGTATTATGCCACAATGCAACAGTGCTACAAATCCAATTTTCTTAAACTTAAAATGACGGTCTCCTGATTTTCCTTTAAGACCTGCCTGACTTCGTGGCTTCTACACGAATTGTAATCGAACCACACCACTTTTTAAAGAACAGCTGGCACCAGTCTGGCCACTATAGCTTAAATGGGTCAGAACCACTGCCCTTAAATGCCATTAAAGCTAAAAGTCAGCAATTCAAGTCAAGTCACTGGTCAATTTTAAATCCAATGTGTCAAAGACACTCAAACAACAAAAGGAGAGGTAGTGTCAAGTCTAACTGTTTTTTTCATGCACATGCTGAAAAGAACACCCCCTACTTTCAATACTATGAACTCTCCCACTGCTTTAAGTATAGCTGCTCTTACCTTTACACCACATAAAAAAAACAAAAGGGTACTTCTTTTGTAGTTTTGCCTGCAGGGCCTTCTGTTGCCAACAGTCAATGTTTTACTGAAATGAACTCCAGGACAGCAGACACAAACAGTTGAGATCAGCCGCAAAGTCAGGTAAGATTCTGATTCTTGAAAGATTCTGATACTTGAAAGTAGAATATCTAATATGTGGCTCATCTGAACATCTGAACATTGAATTTTGAGAGTTTCTGATGTACTGCTTAGCAGTTTGTTAAAGGTCTTACCACAGGGTTTATATTTTTTCTGTTATTTACTGTATAGTAACGGTTTGTCAGTCTAAATACGTCTTGTCTTAAATGTCTTAATTTTTGTCATTGATTAGAAAGAAAGGGAAGGAAAAAGTGTGGGCAGTTCACATAATCACATGAAGAATATTTTCACTTTTGTTTGTTAAAATACATTGTACTTGATGACATTAATGTCTGATTCATTTTTCAATTACATACACTTTAAAGTTGTTTTAGTTTTGCAATTATATTATAATTTGCATGTGGTCTTGCATGTAATTTTTTCCCCACTTTTCCTTAATTTCATTTAAACACACCGCAGTATTACACCAGCAAAACCTCAGAATTATGCACAAAGACAGAAAGACGATGATATCCTGTCTGCTCTTGGCAGGTAATATGGTTAAATCACCTCTTTGATTCTAATCTCATATCTAAATACATCCCACTTAAAAAATCAAAGACACCACTTAGAACTAATCTATTTCTTTGTCACTTCCTGTTCTCTCTTTCAGCTATTAGCAGCCCTGTGTTTAGTGGGGAATGGAAGGCCACTGTTGTAAAAGATCTTAAAGTCTTGGTTTCATCCTGTGTTGTGGTACCTTGTTCATTCACCCATCCTAAAGAAAACCTGCCAGCCTCCAAACTCAGAAAGATGTGGCATTCTTCAAAAGAAGGAAATCAACGCATCTATCATGAAGATTCCACACAAATCTTGGAAAACTTCAGGGGCCGCACACGGTTGCTGGAGGAAAAGAGTCCGAGCAACTGCAGCTTAGAAATAACTGAAATTAAAGACCATGACAATGGCCCTTTCTGTTTCCGGATTGAACTAGCACGGACACCGGGTGATACATCCACCATCGACAAGTTCTCCTTTGTTGAAGATTGTGTCGAGTTCACAATGCTCAGTATGTCACTAACCTTTCACGATCACATAAATCTATATTCGTATTTTCTATGTTACACTTTATCTCTGCCTTTTTTCATTTATAGATGAACCTCCAAAACCTGAACTGGTTCACCCAAAGACAGCCATTCAAGATCGTCCCTACACTGTCACCTGTTCAGTCACCCATACCTGTCCCTCCCATTTGCCTAAACTCACATGGAGTAGGGGAATCACAGACACTGAGGTCACTGAGGTCCACAGAAAAATTCATGCTGGCAGCTGGGAGGCACAGTCCATTCTGACGTTCATTCCTGAGGAGAAGGATGACCACACTGAGCTCACCTGTACATCACAATTTTACGGACAGAAGACATCCTCTTCAACACTGACCCTCTATGTAAAACGTGAGATCTTTTCACTCTGTTGGTCATTTATTCCCTTAATTACTGCTTAACTTAATACTGGGAGTATCAAAGGAGGAGTCAGCCATTGGTTTATTAAGCATGAAATTGATATCAGCTACAGTGTAGTTTGTCTTAATATTAACTTGTAGTCTTGTATTAAAATTACCTGCAGAGAATTTTGAGAATGTCTTGCAAGTTGAAGTGGATGGACAGGACGTCCATTCACTGCAAAATAAAGTCATGTATAATGGAAGAATAATGGGATGATGGAAGAAGGGCTCTAATGTAAATTCTGTCTGTTTGCAGGTACAGAAAACCTTAATCACATCATCATTCCCACAGCAGTGGGCATTGGTACCGCTGTGATCTTTGTACTCTTCTGCATTTTCATGGTGAAAAAATACAGGTGAGTTCAAAATGATCAGTTATTAACCGTGACAAAGAGAGAATATATTTCCTGTTTTCACATTTTTCTGTGCTCGTCAATAAAAATACTTTTTTTCTGTCTGCTTTAAGGAATCGGATTGCAGAGCTCCAACAACAAGAAGGCAGGCAAGTAGAAAAATAGATCAAATTCAGTTTGTAGTGCAGACTGATAGGCATTTTTAATTCTTTTATGAGAATGTGATTCATGTTTTTTTTTTTTAATTTATTGGTCACATATAGTGTGTGGAACCGGCTTTCCCGACTGTCTCGCAGGTGAGAAAAACTGGTAATTTTTGGAAGCTGTGGAGCATGACATACTACACATATACATTTTGTCCCCAAAAAGGTCTGGAATGTCTGAGAGTAGAAGGGTACAGATTTTCAAGGATTACATTTTCATAGAGCAATAAACACAACAAAAACAAAAAATACTGTGGCCTTCGAAGGGTTTCTGTCTTTCTAGATATTATAGTTTAGTGAGTAGTCCTGTACTGTTCCAACTGTAAACATTCACACCCAGTGCATCACTGATCTCACTCTGCAGAAGTGACAAATTTATTTTTAGTGTTGTTGCTGATAAGTTCTATATTTACACTCATATTTAAAATGACACAATGGTATTTTCTGTTCTCTTTTTTCTGTGTTCTAAGAAACAGACCCTGAAGATGAGAAGTGGAAAAAAACAAGAAATGTGTAAGCCCACACATTTTCTTTAGTTGTTTTGTTTTTACAGTGAAACTGCCATCACCTCAAAAATGTATTTGAAGCTGCATTAAGAGATTTTTGGCCACAGCACTAATGTACACTATGTAAATATATCTCGTTGATTCACATGCTTCTTTTTCTGTTCTTTCAGATTAGCAGAGGAAATCCAAAGTCTGCTGTTTATTCCTGTTTGCCAAAGTGCTGCCTTTAAAGTGTCAATATAATCAAAGCAAATCAATTACTGGAGAGTTTAATCTATTGGTTTTACAAGCTTGCTTCCATGTTATTCACATATTAGCTTTAAAGAAATTGCATAACCTTAATAGCTTCTTAAAACAACAGAACATTAAAAAAACAAGACAGAAAATTCTGTTAACAGCTTGAATGTTTTCGCAGTCTGATTCCCTGAAAAGCAACAATTTATACTGACAACTGATTCAGAAATCAGTGTAGAAGTGGCTAATAATCATTTCATCATGTTCACTTTGGTTTGTTTTGTCAACACACAAGTTAATGAGGAGAAAATAACCTTTTTAGCTGTTAAACACATTCTTTATTCACCATCTACTGGCATGTGATATTACAGGCAGTGTGTTTGGTTTTCTCAGTTAAGCTAGTGGGTTCACTGTGTGGTGCATGTCTGAATGTGTGATTTCTATCGATAATTTAAACTGAAAGCTTAGCACCAAATCTAAAAGTGTTTTAATCTCAATTTGAAGACAAATATGATAAAACTGTTTCTCCATCTTTATACCAAGGAAAATCTAATTAAAACATTCACCACTTCCTGTTGTCTGAACAGATGTATCAGTAATGTAATTGTTTTTCTTTGTATTAAACTTTTATTTGTACTCCTGATTTCATTGTGCCGTCATTGCTCAATTGGTAATGCCTATGTCCTCCATAGATGTTGAAACTTTCTTAATTTTGTATACTTTTAAGTGAGGGCTATACTCAAGCTTCATGAAGTGTAACAATCTGAGATTTTTGGCACTTACTTTTTCATTCAACTAACTTTAGCTGGAGCAAAATCTGGAGCTCCTACACCACACGCCAGAGAAACCTGCCAAGGATGTTTTGTAGAAACTGGCCACTTTCAGTATATGTTAGTCATGTTGGCCAGAGCTTTAAGACTGTTTCTGTGGATTTCAATAAATCCATAGCTCATGTGGAAGCATGTAGCAGAGAAGAAGGCAGTTTTTTTTGCTGAAGGGAGGAGCCTCTAAAATGTGGAGGTTTATTCTCATTGAAATCAACTATTATCAATTTGTCAGTCTTGATCATTTCAATTAAGATGTGGATCTTTGTTATTGGCAACTGATCCTTATATCTATATATCAGAAAGTGTGCTATTTTTTATGTGCTCCAATAGCTCCTATTGTTCTGCATCTTAAAAAATAAACTAGACGGGAGAATTGAACCCTCCTCTTCACCCCAATATATTCTATAGGAGAATATGAGGCATCTTGTCACACTTTTTGTTTTCACTCACATTTTTCAGTCTCTGTACATCATAGTAATATGTAATCTTAAGATTTTTACTTAAATATAGATATTTAAATGTGTAAGGACAGAATGTGCATTTGCGACGAGTTGCCCCATCACTGCATGGTAAATTATCATGTCTCAACGAACTGATAGGTCTATTTCTTGACCTCTCTGGGAGACAAACCCAAGTAGGTGTCGGCTGACTTCATTTGCTGAACCAGTTGGCATTGCAAACTAACTTTTGATTTCTGCAGATGTCATCTTTTGAATGTATCGTGTAAGAGTTTTGTAACTTATGGTGAAATATTTGCCAGTAGTCTTGTAGGTTTACTGATATTCCTCACTCATAGTAGCCTTGCTATGTAGGCCTAGCTGTTGGTGTTACTGATTCAAAACTGAAAATAAAGTTCTGAATGGTTGAGACTAAGTGTTTGAAAACTCAAAATCTTACAAAAAGTTTTGCAAGATCGAAAACTAAGATTTGCAAGCTTGTAAAACGTAAAAAAAAAAGTTTAAAAAAATCTCTGCAAACATTATGCTGTTTTTGAGTTTTCCTTTTTCAGAACTGCAACATTTTTTTACGATGTTGCAAAACCATGTGCAAACAATTTTGTGCTGACAATTTGTCAGTGTTCTCCCAGTGTATTAGTTTGTTTTTCAGGTTTAAAACCTTGTAAATGCTGATCTGCAAACTAACAACGATTAGTGGCAGGATTTTAATCCCATACGGTTTGTGCTTGGCCGTATGGGATTGACAATGCTGTCACAGTGGAAGCTTTAACATGAAAAACAACGTATATGTTATGAGTCTAACACGAAATTCATGTTGTGTAGTGTAACTGATGGAAACGGGAAACTGTGTATCTGCCTTTTTTTAGCTTTGCCCAATGTTACCGCGGCTGCTAGCACAGCTACATGTTGCTAACAGTTAGCTAGCCAACTCGTTACTGAATCAAAGTCAGTCTTTTAGTTGTTTATTTTCATAATGATAAATTTAAATGTTTTCTTACCCCTGATGTGAGCCGCTGCTCGCCACTGCTCTCCGCTCGTCACACTGCTCAGAATTCTGACTTTAAACTCAGAATTCTGACTTTAATCTCAGAATTAAAATTTTTTTTCACATGTGGCCCTAATCTTCTTCCGCACGCTTCCCTGTGATGGTGACATCACGTACCGATCCTTGGGCTGATGTTTGCGACTTTGCTGCAGGGGAATAAAGACACGTGCGACGGGGGTCTCTCTCTCTGTCTCTCTCTCTCTGTCTCTCTCTCTGCCATGAATGTTTTGGTTGTTTAGGTTGCAATGTTTCCAGAGCACAGAGTCACATATAAACTATAAAAAATATAGAATTAATAAATAATTAATTAATTTAATTAATTAATAATATGATAATTAAGTTGCTTTATACAAACAACAATGGTTCTCAGTTTGTTGCATGAGGAAGTAGCCTACATTTAGCAGCAATGATATGGCAGTAAGTAGGAGAGTTTCTGTGTCTGATTTAGCAATTGAAGTAGACACAGAGCAACACTGTTGTCCCATGGCAGTCTCTGCAGCTTTAAAAGTCAAACGTAAAAAAATTAGTTGAATCAAATTTTCCTGTTCTTTCAGAGGAAACCAGAAAAGGTCTGCTGTTCATTGCTGTCTGTGGTAAATTCCTTCATAATCACTTTGGTTTGTTTTGCCAACACACCTGTTGATGTGCAGAAAATAACCTTTTTATTCTCATAGTCTTTATTGAACTTCCAATGGCATGTTTCTCAGGGGATAATTATAGCCAGCAGTGACACTGTTTGCTGTCTTGCGTGATGATAATAATGTTAACTGAATTTTTACAAAATTTAAAAAAGGATTTTAATCAGAATATGGAGAGAAATAAGTTTTACATAATTTTAAAAAACATAATAAATAAAACTTACATCCATCACTTCCTGTTGTCTGAACAGATATATCAGTGATGTAAACATTTTTCTTTGTACATTAAACTTTTATTTGTGCTCAGCCTCATTTGATTGTGTTATTATTGCCCACTTGGCAATGCGTTTGTTCTCCACAGCGGGCAGTGTTCAAACCTTCTTCATTTTGTATAGTTTTGAGTGAGAGCTATACTCAAGTTTCATGAAAATGTAACAGTCTGACATTTTTGGAACTAACTTTTTTATTCAGCTACCTTTAGCTGGAGCAGTCTCATATCATTCAGTGATGTCAGCCAGATGGTGGCGCTTTAAGACTGATTAAGAGTAGCTGAAGTCACTCGAGGATGGGGAAATGTAGTGAATGTGTTTTTTTCCCTCTCTTTTTTGAAACGTGGGGATTTATTCGCATCAAAATCTACGGATTAATGGGATCAATATGTCACTTTTTAGCATTTAATCTCCAGAGGGTAATTTTTCACCCACCTACTGTAGCTCCTGCCATCTGTTTATTTTGTGTCATAATAGAAAGCAGAACTTCATTAGTTAAATGTTTTAAAAAAGTGTAAATGTGTTAAATAAAGTGACAGTGACAGCTGTTGGCTGAAAAATAAAGAATGGCTGAAATATCAGGTAAACAGATGCATTGTTTTTTTTATGTTTGCCATTAGTTTGGCAATTGCTAATTTCACTTCTGTTATTGGAGTTTGGTGATGTGGACAAAATTTATACAAAATGTATACTTTATACTTAGTACATCACAGAGATGTAACCTGAAACAAAAGAAATCAAACTGAAACGCTGATGATGAATACCTATGTTTACAATTACAGCTTTTAACATGTAAATACATTGTCTTTGTGATTGAAGGAAGTTCCCAGCGATTGATTAACTGACTGATTAATATAAGCTGATTGATCCATTGATCAGCGGTAGTTAACTTGTACTGTTAATGTGTGTTAATCTCATCCAGAGAGATCCAATTAAGTGTTTCTTTGATGACAGACAAGGTCAGGTCTTGGGTCTACCCTGCAGGACTGTCTTTAAAATGAAGGAGATGACCACTTATCATTTAATGTGCAACTTTGAACTTTAGCAGTCAAACCAGCAGCGTTAGAGGGACATCACTGTGACCTGTAACCAGGTAAGAAATTATGTGTAGACTCCGCAGTTTAAATGTACAGTTAATGTAATTACAGACATTCATTTGGTGCATTTCATTTTTTGATTCACAGATTTGCTCATCACATATCCCAAAATTCCAATTCAAACACATTTCCTGTCATGGGTATCTCAGCATCCACTGGCTTCATTACTCCTACTCCCAGGAAACTGTCCTGGGGGTGCCAAAAAGAGGACACCGTCAAGCTGGAAGACTTCTTGACACAACATGAAGAGGATCTCTGGAGAGTGAAAGGAAAGCAGAGTTTTTCTGTGAAAAAGGTCCACCTCATTCGCAGAGTCCGTTACGTTGATCTAGCTGCCCAAGACAGTGACAGTTTTTATCCAAACAGAGGCGAAATGTTGAACCCTGCTTTTATTGAAGATCAATGTCGATGAATTCACTGTGGACAATTAAATCTACACAACTTACTCAGCATAAGACCCTCTCAGCTGTGTTTGAAGAGGAAACCGCAAACAGCCCCAGTGACAGCAACATGAGAGGTCTTTTGTAGAAGGTCTCTGCTAAAACAGTTTTCTCTCTCACTGTGGGTGTAGACAAATGAACAGGAAGGAAGGGGTCTGTTTCCATTTTAGGTCCTTTTTTGTGAAATGGAAACAAAAGTGACTGTTTCCCATTTTTATGCATTGTGTGAGCTACTCAAACATATAAAAATGCCTTTTATATTTTCCATTTGAGAAATAGTGTTCAGATATTAATGATTTGAGCTGAGTTCACACCTCATCACATGACCTCAGCAGCTGTAAGCATCAACCAGGCATCAACCGGATGAAGAAATTCACATCTCATCTTCATCTGTGAATCGCACATTGCAAGGTATAGTAAATGCAGTTTTCCTGGTAGAGAATTAATTTAATATCTTAAAAAATGTAATTTCCTCAGTAACTGAACTTCTCAAATAACAATTGGTTGTGATTACTGTATTTGCATTATTACATGACCAAAATAAATCCTAATGAGGGATCATTTGCAACTTCTATGGACTTTTCAATGAGTTTGCATGTCATTGCTTTCAGTCAGAACTTGCTGTTCAGGAAAATGTTTCATCTTTGTTTTACATGGAACATATATAATTGTAATACAGCACGTTGTTGCCAATGACGCAGCAATAAGGCAGTTTGTAACTAAGATGTAAGCAGTCTTGCTTGGGCAAATACATTCAGCCTTCCACCCATTTCTATTTTGGCCTCTTGATTTATTTTTAGAGCAAAAAATAGTTCCTGGTACCTACCGCCGATGCATTGGTAAAACGGCCGTCAGTAAAATGCATGTTGCAGACTGTATATAGGAAGGTGGCAGGTGAAAGTGCAACTCGTTTTTGTAAATAACAGACAAATTGGTTAGCTAGCTCACTGCGATGTTTATCGGTTTGATGCTCTGACTTAACGAGGCATGCGCCTGCGCAAGCTTGGAGAATGACGTATGATTTATGGAATTTACTAAAGTCATACTCACCACCCCGTTTTAACAACTAAGCAACTTTTGCAACTTTGAGCACAAAATTAAGCTATTTGTCAAAAAGTATTGGGCGAACTATGTGGGTAATCAACATTGTAAGGAAATGACTCAGACATTCTTTCTATGAAATATCAAACACATTCTCATCTCAATCATACAGTCTATGATCTCAATGCGTTAGGCCTATATCCATCCATTTTTTGAGTAACGGGGTAATCTAACTAATTACTTTTCCCGTCGTTACAACGCCGTTATCGTTACTGGACGTTAAATGCGATGCGTTACTATTGATTGAATAAACTGTGTAATCCGAACGCACCCCTGGCTCACACTAGTGAGGAGGTGGACTAATAACGAGGTAAGCTATTATGATTGGCTAAGGCAGAGTCATGTTTCATGGTAGCCAATCAGAGCCAGTGTTTTTACACACATGCCAGCACACGCGCCACACACACACACACACACACACACACACACACACAAACAAACAAACAACAGCTAAACAGATTTGATGAAGCAGCCGAGATGGCGAGTCAGGAGCGATCCGATGAAAGGTTGGCATTTTCAAAGTAGAGATATAAACACTACTTCAAATTCATTGTGGTCAAAGGCAAGAACGTGCATGTAATGTAGGGCTATTCAGTTGGAAACACAGCTAAAGACAGACAGCTTTCACTTCAGCTTGTTTGTAACAATGATCTATCAGCTGAACTCGCTGTGCCTGTAAAACTTAAACACAGCTGCAAAGGATGAGAGACTGCGCATTTAAACCATTGCTTTTTGCGTGTTTATGCTTATTAAACAGGAGTGTTGGTAAAGTTGGCTATCAGCTTTTTTTCTGCACCACGTAGGCTACTTAACGAGCATAGTTGTTGTCAACGTCGTAGCGTCCGCTGATCAGCTGGCCGACGTGTGCGTGTGTGTGTGGAGTGGAGGCGCTCTGCAAACACACAGGAACTGAGAGGTTGCAGGTCGGGCAGGTGAGCCTTGATTGGCGGTGGTACAACGCATGTGAAACTCAACAAAGATAAGAAGGAAACATATCACTCTTTAGCTAATTCCATACACTACACATGTAGTTTACCTTTGTTGTCATTAGATTATGCGCTGGGCCACATGGAGGTTGCTTTGGGGCCGGATGTGGGCAGCCAATTGAATAGGCCTGATGTAATCCATTATGTCCAGGAGCGAAGAGTTTGTTCCAACATCCATTGTAAGCAACTCTTATTTAATGAAGCATATCAGGATAAACCTCTTGCTGTCTGTCCACGTGCAATAAATATCAGGTAGACCTGTCTGTTCTACTCATTTCAACTGACTTGTGAAAACTGCTCAAAAACTCAAAAAACGTTGCTATGTGTCAAATAATTTTTATTTATTTGACACATAGCAACGTTTTTTTAACGCAAATAGTTAGTTTCCTTGGTAACGAGTTACTTTTATTATAGAGTAATTCAGTTACTAACTCAGTTACTTTTTGGAACAAGTGAGTAACTATAACTACTTTTTTAAAGTAACGTTCCCAACACTGGTTATATCTGACGCCAACCCGATCGCATCTCATGCGTCACATATACACGCTTTGGAAAAGTCGTGTCGATAGTATGCAAAACGGCGATTTTGCCTGTATATGATACAGCAGTTTACAATAGCGTTGAAGCACAAAGGAGGCTAACCCTACCTAACCACAGCTGTAGGGTTAGCCGGTCGATATGCAGATATTTACTGACTTAGGTTTAGGCACTAACTAATGTCATGAGGTTTGGGAAATTGCCTCGGGGAGGCTGTCAACTCCTTAAATAAAAACATTGCTAGCTACCTAGCTAGTTAGCGACCGGAAGCACTGCATCCGGTCGCGCATCCGGTCACCCGGGGGCGTCACATACACACGTACCCATAGTACCTGGGGGCGTAAACTATACACGCAAAATCGCCGTTTTGCGTACTATAGACACGGCTTTTCCAGAGCGTGCATATGTGACGCAAAACCATGAGAACAGGCTGCTGACGCTTTCATTCGGCGTGACAAAGCGTAAGGATTTTACGCTAAAGGTACACTTCCGCGTCCGTATGAAACGCCCCCTTTCCTACGATGCAGCAACACAAGGGAGGCTAACCATACCTGCAAGCACATCGGCCGTGAGGCCGTGTGTCATAGAAATGTCAAAACACACTGGAGGGGGGCTTTAACTTCTCTCATTGAACTCAGTGGAGTGGGCTCATACTAATGAATGGCCCGTTAGCAGTGTTTAAAGTAGGCTACTTACAACGAGTCAATGGAGCTATAATGCTTTATGTTACCTGATTATCAATTAATTAATATGAATTAATAATTAATAGGGCCAGAGTGAGGTTTTTAGTTCTCCATTTAATGTGTTTCACTGGGGTTGTTGGTTGACGACCTCTAGGAGTCTTGGTTTCATGAAATTCATGAAACGTGTTAAAGAAATCAAATTGGAGAAGTCATGGTCACTAAAATAGATTGAATCCCTGAATAGCCAAAGAAGGAAGTGAGAGATGGTACAGATCGTGATCTCAGATGCAGAACTGGGATAAAATTAAAAGCAAAATGAAACAATTATAACAGTTGAGTACATACATGGAAGTGGTTTATGAGAGTAAAACATGAAAAATATACAGTTTATGTAAGAGTAGTTTGAATATGGTTTAGAAAATAGGAATAAAAAATGATGATTTATGATGATTAATACAATAAACTTCCCCAATGTGTATGATGGGACAAAAGTCAGATTTTGTGTGTAACACAGTGGACGTGGAGTGAGTGGAATGGAAACTAGACATCTCTCACCAGAGGGAAATGACAGATGCACTGCATAAGCCTGGAAAATGTTTGTCACTTTATTTGCAGGTCTGACCCTGAGAGGATGAGATGGAGTCTCTAAAATGGCTTCTGGTTTTTGTGTTTCTTTCCTTCAAAGGTATGTTACTATACCATTTTACTGCTCACAAGAAGAACAGTTAAACAATCAGCTTTTTGTGTTGCTGTTTAATTTCCTGGTGAATTTGTAGTTTATTCTCTGCAAGTAGACTGGTCTTTTCAAGGTGTGATTATCAATCCGCCTCTGCTTTCTCTGTTTTATTTCATTGCATTTTCCTCTGCATTTGATTACAGCTATTCAAACTGAAACCTCATCTTGGACCATTAAGGTACCATCCTCTGTTAAAGGTCTCCTTGGATCTTGTGTGGTGATTCCCTGCTCATTTAACTACCCAGATCCAGGGAAGACTCTCAGTTCATTCACTGGGATGTGGACCGATGCATCAAATCACCTCATCTGTCACACTGATGCGTCTAAAATAATGCCAAAGTATCGGAATAGGACACGTCTGGTAGGAGACGTCCGACAGAAGAACTGTTCACTGATGATTGATCCCCTTCAACAAAGTGACCTTCAACAAGGGCCTTTTCATTTCAGGATTGAAATAGCACACTATGATAAATATTCCTACAGAGAGAACAAAGTCTCCATTACCATGAGTAAGTAATATTAGCAACTTTCACCAGACAGTTAATGCCTACATAATAAGTCAGTCCTGACACCAGTCATTTGTACTGATCAGCATTTAGTGAACACGGATTCAGGAAAATAATCTGGTTCCTTGGTCCATCATATTATTGACTTATTTTTTCTAATTGCTATATTATATTTTTAAAAACAGCGAAATTTAACTATACAACACTGTTTACCTCTATGGTTTTTTTTCAGTTGTTTTAACTTTGAAAGTTGAATTTGTAGGCTAACTAAAACTTCATTTAGATTTAAAGTGTTGTCAACAACTACCATTTTCCGTGTTCCTTATTTGTGCTATTGTAGCTGGTTGCCCTCCCGTCACTTTAAATAGTCTCAGTTGTAATGGTTTCATTTCTCTAAACAGAAATTTGAAATTGAAAGTAATTGCCGCCCATCTTATATGTTAAATTCTCTGCCCACAGCAGTTCAGTCAAACAACAACAAAGTAAAGCTGGCTTGACAAAATGAGCAGCACATGATGTCAATAGGCCTCCCACCTGAAAGAAACAAGAAACATCTTTCCTTGTATACACTTACCCCACAATTTCTTTGTAACATATTTTACCAGTCGGTTTCAGTGTTGCATTTTGTTATCCTTACATAATAATATCTTGATTTGGGATTTTCATTTTTTGTCAGCTAAAATGCTTCCAAAATTCTCAAAACAAATGGTGTCAGAATACAAAGTTGCAAAAGACACAACTAACTTGCAATACACTAGCCGTATGATCTATGCTATCGCCCATCTTGTTGTAACAGGTGAACCAGATCCAATTACTTTCTCTATGCAAGAGGAGGTAGAGGAGCATCAAAATGTGTCTGCGTCCAGCTTTGTGACTCACTCCTGCCCCGCCTCTCCTCCTGTCTTTAACTGGAGTCACACTGGAGAGAACCAGGTCCAAGCTCTTCAGCTGGAAGATGGCCAGTGGAACGTAACATCTACTCTGACCTTTCAAGCTACCAGCGCTGATCACAACAAGTCTTTACAATGCACCGTAGCATACAAGGGTGGCCAGAAAAAGAACAAATCCAAGGTCCTCAAAGTAAAATGTAAGTGTACATGGCAGTGGCATTAACAAAAGCTGATGCTTCAAACACTCTAATTTTAGTAAGTCATACTTACTAATACCACTTTTCTAAATCCTGTTCACAAAGTGCTTCACAGTTACAAAATAATGATGAAAAGCAACTGAATAGTATGTTAAAGAATTATTTTAAATTGGGACAAGGGAGCAGCAATAAAGAAAATAAAGATGACATTTAAAACCAAACCACACTGAGGCCAAAAAGCAGAAAGATAGGCAAACATGTTAGGGCGATGATACAGTATGTCACATACTGGATTTAGGATGTTCTTTCCCCATTGTGGAAGCTGTTTTACCAACACGCATACATTCAAATACAGCAACTTTTAAAGCAACTTAAATCAGGTTCAGCCATGGTCAGAGGATCATCATCAGCCATCATTTATTCATCTGCACTGGGAAAAGAGCATCATGCCATCTCTCACTCTCATTTATATTGGATAGCAAATTCTGTCTGCTTTTCTTTATCTCCTATGTGCTTCCAAAAACCTAGTTAATTAATTAATTAATCATTCAGTACTTTGGTTTATGACCAAACCTAATGGTATTCCAATCAACCTTGGTTGTTATTTCTGTTTAGTACTAGTAAGCAAATGTTAGCATGCTAACACTCCAAACTAAGATGGTAAACATGGTAGGCTAAGCATTATAACTGCTAAACATCGGCACTGTCAATAAGAGCATGTTGAAATGTAGCATTCTGTAGACGCTTATGTGCAGTAATGTCAGCTCAGCTTTGTCTCTCTTTTTATGTCTGTAAAGACCACCATGGTATCATGAATGATTAATTGTATTTTTCTATGCAGACACCCCTAAGAATGTGAAGGTTGAGTATAAGTCAGATGCAAAGGAGGGAGAAGATGTGAGGCTTAAATGCTCCAGTGATGCTCACCCACCTCCCAGCAGTTATGAGTGGTATAATGAAACTGCCCAGCTGCATCAGGGAGATATCTACACGGTGCAAAATATTTCCAGACACACAGGGGCCCTGTACTGTTTTGCCAGAAATACATTAGGAAAAGGCAAATCAAGCCCTGTGCTGATCAATGTGTTATGTAAGTAAACAATTAAAGAAATCTAACGATAAAGGAGATAGTTTTATCTTAAATATATGCAATAAAAGTATACCCAACTCATACAATTCTTGTCCTTACAGATGCCCCTGAGTTTAAGATGTCTTCCTGCTCCTCAGAGGCAGATATGGTAAAGTGTGTGTGCATTGCAGAATCTAGGCCTCCCAGCATGGTTCAGTTTGTGCTTTCTGACAGAGTCCTGCCAAGCACCAAGGAAGAGAAAAATGGCTCTGTTACCATCGGGACTCTGCAAGCAAAGTTGGGATCTTTTGAGTTTGTCCTCTGTCTGGCAAACAACACGCAGGGCAACGCGAACCTCTCACTATCTTTACCTGTTGACAGTAAGTTGTTTATTTCCCCCCTGTAGCCTGTTAGCATGGAATGTATATCGAGATACAGAAAAATGACCCCACATGATTTCTGTTTGAACAGGTAATATGCAGAAAATTGTTATCATCGCTGCTGGAGCAGGCGCGGTTGTGGTGATACTTTTAATAGCTGTAGTAAAAAAATGGTAAGTTGGCGTAGAAAATGTTCACTCTATTCAAAGCAAGTAAAAATGTTTCTGTTTCTCTTTTAGTTTTGTGATCTATAGAAATCTGAATACAATCTTAATATTGGAAGACATTTGTATTTTTTTTAATACAGTGGTAAGCAGACACCACAAAGAAATATTTAAGCCATTCAGAAAGGTATTACTTGCAGTTGTTATTATTAGGGATGTCCCGATCAGGTTTTTTTGCCCTCGAGTCCGAGTCCGAGTCATTTGATTTTGAGTATCTACCGATACCGAGTCCCGATCCGATACTTCTATAATCCTTAAAAAAAGAATAAAGAAGAGCGAAAACAGAGCGAAACAGATCCAGGATGTTCCTTATTTTTTATTGCGTTATTGCTTTCTGTGACATCATGCACATACCTTCTATAGCATCTCTGCAACAAGTGACGTCATGCCGCACATGTTGCTGTTTCTGTGTGGGGTCTAACACCGTGCCACCGCATAACTTTAGATGTGTTAAAAAATAATGAGAATATATATACATTTATACCCGAGTCCTGATCGGGAGGTAACGTCTGATTCCGATCGAGTCTGAAACAATGTGATCGGGCCCGATTTCCAATCTCGTGATCGGATCTGGACATCCCTAGTTATTATTGGATTTTAGTGGTTGTGAAATGTGTCAATAGTTTTTTTTTCATGGCCATAAATTAAAAAACTGTATTTTGCCAGTAGGGGGAGATCTGGAGATGCACCAACACTTCACATGAGCAACATGAAGGCAGACAAAAATGTGGATCTCCCCAGGTATGCTTCAACAACAAGGTTTTAGTTATTCACTTCAGTTTCAATAAAATTTTATTCACGATGTAACATGACACAAGGAAGCTCATCTGCCTTGCGTTGGGTTTATGTGGTAAATTTGGTTTAAAGAAAGTTTGTTTCCTGCATTCTCAGAAAAGAGAAGAACTATGATGATGCGTATTGCCCTGAGATTTATGCTAATGATCATGTGTATGGCAACATGGAGGTATGTCAACTTGTCCTTATTCACTCATTATTTCCATGCATGAAAAAAACAAATGAGTTAATCTTGGTTCCTATACAGACTAACGAGGATGACGCAATATATGCCAATGTGTAACATGAACAAGAACAGCGTTGGATTCAGTGGAAGAACAGCTGCAGTCCTTCTGTGTGTTGTCTAACTGATGTGGATCACGAAAGTCATAAAAAATAAATATTAATATGCTATTTTCTTTTTAAATTATATTATTTTTTTCTGTATCCTGTAATTCACATACAGATGCTGGTCATATAATTAGAATATCATCAAAAAGTTGATTTATTTCAGTAATTCCATTCAAAAAGTGAAACTTGGATATTATAGTCATTCTTTACACACACTGATATATTTCAAATGTTTATTTCATTTAATTGTGATGATTAAAACTGACAACTAATGAAAATCCCAAATTCAGTATCTCTGAAAATTAGAATATTACTTAAGACCAATACAAATGGATTTTTAGAAATGTTGGCCGACTGAAAAGTATGAACATGAAAAGTATGAGCATATACAGCACTCAGTACTTAGTTGGGGCTCCTTTTGCTTGAATTACTGCAGCAATGCAGCGTGGTGTGGAGTCAATCAGTCTGTGGCACTGCTCAGGTGTTATGAGAGCCCAGGTTGCTCTGATAGTGGCCTTCAGCTCTTCTGCATTGGTGGGTCTGGTATATCTTTCTATAGGGTCAGGCAAGTTTGCTGGCCAATTAAGAACAGGGATACCATGGTACTGGTAGCTTTGGTACGGTGTGCAGGTCCTGTTGGAAAATGAAATCTGCATCTCCATAAAATTGGTCAGCAGCAGGAAGCATGAGGTGCCCCAAAACTTCCTGGTAGACGGCTGCATTAACCTTGGACCTCAGAAACCAACACCAGCAGATGACATGGCACCCCAAACCATCACTGACTGTGAAAACTTTACACTGGACTTCAAGCAACATGGATTCTGAGCCTCTCCTCTCTTCCTCCAGACTCTGGGACCTTGATTTCCAAAGGAAATGCAAAATTTATTTTCATCAGACAACATAACTTTGGACCACTCAGCAGCAGTCCAGTCCTTTTTGTCTTTGGACCAGGGAAGACACTTCTGATGCTGTGTCTTTTTCAAGAGTGGCTTGACACAAGGAATGCGACATCTAAATTGTGTTGGATACGTCTGTGCGTGGTGGTTGTTGAAGCACTGACTCCAGCTGCAGTCCACTCTTTGTGAATCCCCCCACACTTTTGAATGGGTTTTGTTTTTTGTTCCACAATCCTCTCCAGGGTGCGGTTATCCCTATTGCTTGTACACTTTTTTCTACCATGTCTTTTCCTTCCCTTCGCCTCTCTGTTAATGTGCTTGGACACAGAGATCTGTGAACAGGCAACCTCTTTAGCAATGACCTTTTGTGTCTTGCCCTCCTTGTACAAGGTGTCAATGGTCATCTTTTGGACAGCTGTCAAGTCAGCAGTCTTCCCCATGATTGTGTAGCCTACAGAACTAAACTGAGAGACCATTTAAAGGCCTTTGCAGGTGTTCTGAGTTAATTAGCTGATTAGAGTGTGGCACCAGGTGTCTTCAATATTGAACCTTTTCACAATATTCTAATTTTCTGAGGTACTGATTTTGGGGTTCTCATTAGTTGTCAGTTATAGTCATCAAAAGTAAAAGGAATGAACACTTGAAATATATCAGTTTGTGTGGAATGAATGTATACATTATACAAGTTTCATTTTTTGAATGGAATTAATGAAACAATAAATCAACTTTTTGATGATATTCTAATTTTATGATCAGCACCTGTAAATTTTTTTGAAAAACAACAAAACAAAAATAACTTTACAATGCATTTGTGTTTGTAGTTATTGTTTCTCCAGAATTTTATCTGACTGTTTGTCTGATTAACCGTAATATATGTGTTGATAGAAAAACATTTATTAAAGTAAATAACAAAACATGCTGCACAACATTCACAAAAGTGTACTTTTTGAAGTTCCTGTTTTGCAGGCATGATTGCATTATCAGAGCGACAGATAAGAACATAGCTGTTGAAGTTTAGAAATGCCTATTTCCTGCTTGAATACCAAATAAATTACTGACAAACTTTTCTGTGCACTGCTGTAAAACCATCAGGGTTGCTGTCTCTGTCCCATCACAGCAGCATAACACAGTGCACTGAACATAATACTACTTGCCTCACAAAACCGTTGTAGTTTCCTAATGTAAAAATAAATGTTTTAATGCAATATTAACTTAATGAGTTTAACAAAGCCAGCACTGAAAATGTATCTGCATGGATGGACACATGACAGCAACACTTACAGTACATGTTCATGCCCCATCACAAACTGTATTCACTCAGTAATCAACAATGCAAGTGAAAATATTCTGTGTGTGCTCATCAATGTGGAAAATCCCATGTGTGTCATGAAAGTGTTAATGGTAAGCTAACAGTGAGGCAAAGGGGAAGCTGTTCACCATCTAACAGATGAAAGTGCTGATGTGAATGTGTAACATTTCACACTAACCCCAAAGTCAACCCCAAATCTTCAAAAGATTCATTTTGGTATTCCTCAGTGAACTGCACAACTTTTGTGTCAGCCTTGTTATGTACAGGAATCTTGAGGCTTTACTTACAAACTAGCAACAAAGCTCTCTGTGTAGTTTAGACAAAGACAACATTATAACTGTCATGCAGAAGGATTCATTGTAGGACTGTTGTAGTTTTAGTTACATGTATCTAATAAACTGAAAGTAAAAAGAAGCTTTTAACTGCAGAGGACATCTATATTTAATCTGTTTACAAAAAAAAGAGAAAAACAGAACAACTAGAAGTATAGAGCCACAGCCAGCGCATTCTTGATAATTTAACCAAATTAAATAAAAACTAGAACTGCGAGCAGTTGTAAACGGGGTCCAAGCCCCCGCGCCAAGTCGCCTCTTCGCCTGAGTGGAGCTGCGAGTCGCCCCGGCTACCGACGTCCCGCGTGAGGTCCCCGAAAGTGAGGTCTCGAAGGTCAGCTCGAACCGAGTAAGGCGCGGCGTGTTTGAAAATGCCATTGAAATGAATGGGCTTAGCGACGGCGTTAGAGCTTCGATACGGCGCGCCTTTTGGCCGAATCGCACCAAGTCGCTCAGGTGTCATCGGGGCCCCTCGGTGAAGAAGTTACCCAAATTTGGTGTCATTCGGAGTTGCGGTAGTGGAGATATAAAATGCATGCAAGTGAATGGGAGTTATTTCATATGTGATGAACAGCGCCACCGTTTGGCCGATTGGCACCAAATTTGACACAGGCCTTCGGGAAGTCCAGCCGCATAAGGTCCTCAAGTTTGGTGTTGATCGGGCATTCCAAACCTTATGAAAATGTGTGCTGGTTTGAAATCCCATTCATTTCAATGGGGCTTCTGACCGGATTTGAGGTTCGATTACAGCGCCAACGTTTGGCCGATCTGCACCAAATTTTTGTGGTGTCATCAGGGCCCCATGGGTAACAATTGACCCAAATTTGGTGTCAATCGGAGCTGCGGTTCTGGAGATATAAAATGAATGTAAGTCAATGGGAAAAATTTTTTCGTGTTTAAGCTGCAATAACAGCGCCACCTATGGGCACATTAGGGTCCCCTTTGGTGCCTGGCATCAGGGGATCATGCTAAACAATTCGGCACTGGATTCATGTCAATGTGACTTGTGGTTATGGAGGAACAAATTTTCTGGATTAAAGAGCGCCACCTAGGGCCAGCTGCACCAAATTTTGCACAGGCCCTCAGGGGCCCATCCCAACTTAGTGGTCCAAGTTTGGTGTCGATCGGCCATTCCAAACTGAAGTTATGACCTCACTTCCTGTTAGTAGCGTTTTCGCGAAACGTTTGTTAGAGTATAATTGCGCCATTTTATGTCGGATCAAAATTTCCTCTACAAACGTTGTAGAGCTTGGTCCAGAGATTATCCGTGCCAAGTTTCATTCCGATCGGACTTGCGGCTTCAGAGGAGTACGTTCCAGGCGGTTTTTCAGTTTTCGCGATGTAGCTCGAAAAAAGTTTAGGCGGAAATGGGCGTGGCCTATACCAGGAGATTCAGCTCGATCCCCGAACGCGTGGATATAAGGTTTTGATATATGCCTTCGTATATGAGAGGTCCAAGCCCAAACGCGTTGACCTTGCTTACAGCGCCCCTAGCGATAGAAGTGTGCGAGTTTTGGGGCTGAGTTACGTGCAGTGAATGTGACGTACCCTGTGAGTTTCGCGTTTCTAGGAGTTACAGCGACCGCTGCAGTATGCGTTTTTTGGCGGAAGAATAATAATAATAATAATAAAAACGAGAACGATTACAATAGGGTTCCATGCCACTTCGTGGTATGGCCCCCGCGATGCCTTGCAATCGCGGGTTCCATGCCCACTTCGGGCTTGGACCCCTAATTACATGATGAGCAGCATGTTACTTCACCAGAGACATTGAGCTCTGGGTGTACCTAACCTGGCGTATATTTGTTTTGGGATTCTTCACAACTGCAGATTTTGAGATAACTTGATTTTGACAAAGACATACACAAAGAGTAATTTTGGTCGTTTTTTTTAAATCTGGGGAAACTCGTTCGCACCTATATTTTTTTTCCGTTTGATTCATATTACTGTGTAAAAATATGACACAAACAGCAAACCGCTGTTTACTAACTGCTAATTTAGACTAGTGAAGAGTAATACCTCATTCATTCATAGATTTTCTTAAAACTGTAGGAGTGTTAAGGAATTCAACTTGTTGAAAGCTAAATCTCATAAGTGCCTCAATATTTAAATAAGCTGGCATATAAGTCTTTTCATCATCATTAATTATGCCCCTTTAGCCTCTATCTTAAATTGCTATACATTTATCATACATTACTATAGCCACAAAAACTGTAATGTTTTAAGCAATCATACTGAAATCACATTTAAACATCAAGAATGTTTGTGGTAAACCAACAATGACCTAAAATGACCTTTCTCCAACTTAGTTTTCTGGTTTTACACAATCATACATGTAAAAAACAAACAAACAGGCAAATAAGGTTGCATTTAAATAGTATTTAATGATAATCATACAAAACAAATCATATTGACTGGGAATCATTTTTCGAGTAAATGTGCTGTGACCTTCCATAATACACAAAATATGAGGTGGCAAATAACGAAACATGAAAGTGATGCTGATTAAAGAGTAATTTTGGGACTTTCAAATCACATTACAGTGTGCAAGGAAATGTTCAGCATATCTTAACTAACTGATTTGGTATATTTATCACAGTAGGGTAATATTTCTCATTTCTCAGCTATAAATATCTGTATAGAGAGTAAACAATTGAAGCAGCTGTAAGACATTAAACTAGAGATTTGACACTCTTTGACTTACTGGACCATCCAGAGTGAAAGATGATATTCAGAGCCTACACTAGGCTCACGTCATATTGTGAGAATCGTGGAGCTCTCCACCTTCTTCCCCCCTCTGTAGTGCACTGTGCAGTTTAAAGGTGTGTTGAGGTCAGCGAATAGAAGGTTAAAGGTCAGGGTTGACACGGTTTTCCACTTCCAGTCAGTCAGCCTCTTTGAACGCAGCGTGACGATTCCAGAGTGGCTCCAGGAGAATTTAGGAGGAATATATGGGCAGGAGTGGCGCACAGAGCAAGAGGCAGTTACTTTATCATTCATCTCCACAGACAAAGTTGGAGGCTCTGGATTACCTGCAGGGTTTAAATATGATATAAACATAACACATAATACAATGAATAAAATATAATTAACAAAAAAATGGTTAGTGTATTGATTTAGAAATATTAAAATAAGCTATACAATACTCACTTATGACATCAATGGTCACTGAGTTGTTTATGTAGGAGAAACTTTTGTATTGCGGCATTTCAATCCTGAAGTAGAAAGGGCCGACATCTGTCGTCCTCACACCATCCAGGAGCATGGTGCAGTTGCGTGCTCTGAGTTTTCCCAAAAACTGGGTTCGTTTTTTATACTCCTCAGGCAATTTCCATTTGGGAAGATTGGTGGAGATGATCTTATTTCCTTTCTTCCAGAATCCCCTCCAACTGTTCAGGATCTTCTTTGAGGTGCGCCTGGGGTAAGTGTAGGTGCAGGGAATAACCACACAGGAGCCCTGCACGGCGGGAATATTTGCAGGTATTTTTGCTGTCCATTGTCCGGGAGGACTGGAGGACTGGACATAATGGATCACTGAAGTCAAGAAAGAACAGTGATTTATCTTTAAGTGTAAAATTATGGTTAATTAGTTAATGCAACAGCAATGTAAGACTCACCATTTAACAACAGCAAGGAAAGCCACAGCTTCAGCTTCATCACTGACAAGGAAGAGAAATAAAAAGTAAATAAAAAGTACATAACAATAACAATAACAGTACAATAACAAACAACTAAATCTGTGTTGCTGTTATTGTATTTTTACACACATACCAATACTTTATTTATCTGAGTCCTTTTAATGGCTGAATGAATACCGCTTCACTTAACAGTGACTGTAAGATTTGTGCATTTCAGTCTTGTTGTCATATTTATAGACTGGCTTTTGTTGCCAAATGTTTTACAAAGCGTTGAGTTCTTTGTGTGTGCTGTTGTTGTTCATACAGCTACAGCAGAAGCCAAGGAGTCAGATGCTGTTGAAACATGTGATAACATTCTGATTGTATGTCCTCTGTTTGACATATCACTTCTGCTACAAAGAATACATAAAGAAACTCCACAGAACACAGAGTTCCAGTAATGCTCAGAAGATAACAAAAGAGCGTTGCATGGTTAAGACGTGATATTTTTATTCTCAACAAAAGGCCATCGAGTGTACCAATGAGGGCTGACAGAGTCTGTCAGAAAGAAAACCTTTTAAACATTATAGATAAGTTACAAGATTAAGCAATGCATTGTTTATCATTAACATTACCACAGTCAAATGTAGCTTTTAATCACTCTGTTTTTAAGGGAGATACTACAGTAACATTGCCTTATTTTTAAAAAGCCATGTGATGCTCAGTCAAATGAAATCATAAAACATCACCAAGAAGAAATATTTAGCATAGTTAGTATTTTAATTAATAGCTGTTCTTGTACTTTGTATTGTATTACTGGTATTTTGGTTGGAACTCTAATAAGTTAGTTAACATTTAGGTACATGTAAACATAATTTCTCGGAGACAAGGATGCAAAGAACATATTTGACGTTACTTTAACAGAAATGCAAATTCACCTGCTGCCTTGAAAATGATCGCCTTTGTTTTACCTCACAAATTCAAGTTCATAAAGTTGCCACAATTAGTGTTCTTATTGTGTAACTATTATGACATACATTTCTGCATTATTCTAATTCACAGTTTCAAGTTAAAACAACTTAACTACATATATACTGCTTGTCATTTCAATTTAAGATGATTTAAATTCCAAATTTATTTCAGTGTACATCAATAAAGGCACTTTCAAACAGACTGCAACAACAGTCCTGTAAACTTTGCACACATGGCTTCTCAGGGCCTTAAGGACGTTGTCAGGAACTCTTTCCACTAGCATAGTCTTTTCTTGTTTACTACAAAAGTGTCATTAACCAAAAGTGTATATTTTGGTTGGAATTTAATAATATAAATTAATATATGACGTATCTGCAGTATATAGGGATGAGCAAGTACATGTATGTATGTATGTATGTATGTATGTATGTATGCAAGTACATGTGTATGAGCGTGGCTCTACCTGGATATGGGCTGGACTAACTGGAAATGATTTAAACCTGAAATTGGTATGGTTTAATCCGAAGTTGCTGTATTTATTAGAAAACTATTTACTGAACAGCCTTAGAATTGAGCTTCAGAGCTATGTTTTTGATTACAACCGTGTACTCGCTCAATCCTAATAATTTGTTGATTATGTCCATGTTTCTCTCAAACTCAAAAGAAGTAGCAACTAGGCAATTATAGACAACCAACTTTTTTTCAACTGATAACATACAAAGTGTAATCAGCATGTCAAAAGTTTCAAATAGCCAATACAATGAAGTAATGCAAGTTTAACTTTCACAGTTGAGTTCAAAATCCAAAACTTATCAGAGGTCTTTGAGTTAAAAAGAAGAAGTAAGTTACAGTTTTTTTCAGTTGCTAAGATGCAATGGTCAAAACTGAAGACACTTTTTCAAAACTCTTCACACAGTCAGCATTACCAACATGCATCTTGGCCAAACAGTTAATCGCACCTCCAAAAGTCACTCAAACCCCCAAAACACTTCATATACTGTAAGCCTCAAAATAAACTCGTTCAGCCAAAACACTGGCAACAATACCTACTCAGAAAGCATCCATTGTCACTCATTATACACTGACCTACAAAACACTAACAACAGGAAGCATTACGTTCATTTGTTGAACTTTTATCCTTGAAATGGGACTGATTTTCATATAAATCAGTATTTCATTATAGAATACAGTTGTTTTCAGTCAAATTGATACATTTCTCAGATCAGATTTGAAATTATACTTGTTCAACCTCCACATCATCTAGTCACATCATATGTAAAAGCAATTTCTCAGTCTTTTGAGAAATTGCAACTTGCACATGCTATGACACATTTATGCAAATTATTATGTACATTTGTCTACTGTTTCCTACATTATCAATTGCTTACTGTATTTCATTGTTGATCACAATGTATTACAGGATACTGGTTCTTTCTTGAGAAGTCTTACCCCCAAAAACATCTAGTCATAAGTTCATTGCGTAAGTTACTACTTGCAAAATGGTTGAACACGTCATAATCTGCAACAAATTACAATGCATACAGTAAAAGTGTACCTGTGTACCCTAACTCTGTACTGTTTGTCAAGTGATGTATGTAGAAGTCTCAGGATGTTGAAATTGATCTATGCCATACAGAAAAAGTACAGCCTTGTGCATTTTCAATCATTGTAATCAAAAGTTTATCCATAGTTTACCAAAACAAATACTTTTGCTAATGTACCACAGCGGCTGAAAAAAAAATGGAAGAAACCTGAAACATACTTTCACTTTATTGACTGTACTATAGTATGTTACAAGAATGAATCAGAAATACGTTCAGTGATTTACTTGTGTTCCTGACATTTCACACCTTTTTTTCAATTGTTTACATAGTTAACACTGGTAGCTGAGACCCAATGACCACAGTCTGTAACTGATGTACCATCCCCTTGAACCAATTCTGCTACAGCTTTTCTCGATTGCTCAAACACATATGCCCACTCTGACATCACATTTTCGAAACAATTAATACACAGGATAAAACTGAAGCTCAATGGCCAAAATGACTCATTTTGTTAGCAAGGAGGGGCATCTGCTCATATGCCCGGTGATCATACACCTTCCACCTCCAAGCAGAGAAGAACTCCTCGATTGGGTTCAGAAAAGGCGAGTATGCAGGGAGGAATTGCGACAGGAATTGGAACAGCGAGGCTGTGCTGCAAACCATTCATTCACAAGGCGAGAGTGGTGGAAAGCCACATTGTGCCAAATTATGACATACGGAGTCATGCAAGGCCTCAACAGCCCTCTCTCTTTGGGTGGAATCAGTATTTCTTTCAGTGCATCAAGAAATGTGATGAAGCGTTCTGTATTGTAAGGGCCAATAGTTGGTATGTGGCAAAGGACCCCATCATTGGAGATGGCAGCACACATGGTGATATTGGCACCCCTCTGACCTGGCACTGTGACAGTGGCCCTCTGCCCAATGATGTTAGAAGAGCAAATTCATAAAACAAATTATTCCAGAATGGGATTGATAAAACATCTGCATTACTGTGGACACAGTTTGTTCTGCTAACAGGGCAATACAGTAAAGCTGAAATACACAGTGATATACATTACAGTAACACTGTGAATTACCTGTTCTCATTCCAAAAAAGCCTGACAATAGATGCCACAGTGCTCTGACTCAGAATGGCCTGGACCCTTTGTCCAGCCTTTCTAAAGGACAAGTCATCATTGATGACATGGTCAATAACTGTTGCTTGAATTTCATTTGAAACTTGAGCTCAATTTCGTCCTCTTGCTGCTGCAACTCCTCCACCACGCATACAAACTCCTCTTCCGCTGGCTACTCTGCCATGGCCTCTTGCTCTCCTTCCGTGCCTATGGCCTCTTTGATCCATGCTTGCAAATAGCAACACAGAGGTGGCATCTTTTATAGATGGATGAGGACTGATTGCTGATTGAAGAGTTGTGGAAATGAGTTTCACACAGGTGCATAGAGATTTATAATTATGCAAGTACTTTCTATCAGGTGTGATTAGATGTTTTCCTTTTGTTCAACACAATGAATCCAATAGAATTCTGGGTGTTTCATTGAGATCTGTGGTAACTGTTTTGACAAAGGGTGTGAAAAATGTGTGAAACAGATGAAAAAGAGTTAAAACATTTGCAAGAGAAGATAATGCTGATAATGTGATGATGAAGATCAAGCAGATCCCAGTTTCATTTAGTGTGTCTTTGCAAATGAGAAAAACTGTAAAATATAAGCACATTTCTTGCTTTACACTCAGCTTGCAGTTTTACAGTAAAACCACATTCAAAACATTACACGTTTCTCTAAAACATAGAGTGGATGTAAATGCTCTGCAAAGATTTTCTATATGTATATTTGTCCAGCTACAACAAAAATGCTGCTTTGAATGTGTTTTTAACAGTTTTGGACACAGTGTGTTAGCATTTGAATAATGCGCTGCAAAAATATTTTTGTTTTGCAGGTCGTGAAGTAGTAATCTGAAAAGAGTTCATGGTTTTTGGATAAAGTGGTCACTGAATGCCTTTTGTGTGAAAGCAATGAAAATTATTCACAGTTTGGTCCACATACACTTCTGTTTCGCTGACTGTGTAAAGAGTTTTGACAGTGTGGCTTCAGATTTGACCAATGTAGGTTAGCAATTGAAAAAAACTGTAACATGACTAAATGGGTTTGTAATCTTTTGCAGTAAGTACAACATGTCACTCTATAGGTGGAATTGTAAGTTTAGTCTGTCACCTGAGGAGGAGATGGGAAAGGAGGAAGATGAGAAGTAGGAGGAGGCTGAGCAGGAGGGCGGAGGAGGAGAGAGGAGGAGGAGGTGGAGAAGGTGGAAGAGGTAGAGGGAAGAGGAGCAGGGAGGAGGAGATTAGAGGAATAGGGAGGAAGAGGAGTGGGCAGGAGGAGGTGGAGAACAAGAATCTCTGGCCTGTTGCAGACCAAAGACAGGACGCTGTGGCAGAATAATCTTAGCACACTAAGGAATAAAAAATGTGCAAATGTTTACATTTGTTACATCTTTTGTTGTGTTCATCATGTGAAAAGTTTTTTAGAGTGAGAACCACAAGCAACATTGCTAATAACCAGTTTTTGTAGTATTGTTTTGAATTTATCTCACCAGTGTGTAAGACTGTGTTGTAGTGTGTGTGTTGACCTTTGGTGCGCTGAATGGCATTGCACGTCTTCATTCAATGCGACAGTAACACAGCATAGTGCTAACATCATTAAGGTGGCATCGGCTCTAGAAAAATGAACTCACTCGGTTCAACATACATTTTCATTAGCGCAAGTAGGATAATAAAAATAGGTAATACCCCCTAAACTGGCATTTTTCATCATCAACTGCAGATGAATTATACTTTGTGCACGGACCGTTTCAGAGGGCTTGTATGTTATATCTGAGGTCAAAGTTTGATTTTTCAGCAAGATTGAATGGTTTTGAGTGGAACACTTCATTTTGACCTGAAAACACGATGTTTGGGGAATCGGGTAAGAAGTTGTGCACTTGTGTTTAGAGTTTCAATAAAAAGAGGCAAAATTTCAAGAAATGCGTTTAAGCAATTGAGAAAAACTATAACTCAACTGACACTTGCATATTCTTGAATTTCCTTGTAGTCTGGATAGCTCAGCATGAGTCTGTATCATAGGAATTATTAGAGAGATTGAGTGCAAGGGACCTCTGCAACTCCTCACCAAAATGGAAGAAAAAAGACAGGTGGCAACACTAACAGCATCACTAACTACCACTTTATTTACCACGTGTTTGCACAGTTGGTTATTGTTTAGTACATAAGTTAAAGTGCAGTGGAAGAGAAGTAAACCTTGTAAATCACTGAGGACAAGCAATGACATCCACTTTTAAGCGTTTATTTTTGGTAAAGCACATAAATTAAATCTCACATCAAAAGTAATAACTCAATAGGAAACAGAATTTGAAAAGAAAACAGAAGTTTCAGCTTCAGCACAGATGACTCAAGAAGTGAATTGGCAAACATGTTAAGAAAGACTGGAAAAAACACTGTGTATTAGGGTGTTTCTCTGAACCCAAAATGTGTCAAGTGAAGTTATACAGCCTTTGACTCCTCTCTCCATGGTCGTTTTGGCTACATTAGAAGACAACATTAATAAATTCCACAGAAAACAGAACTCGTATTATGAGATAAACTTGCAAAATGCTGTTACTAGCTTAACAAATTGATGTGCTACATTCTTGATATCCTTTCCTGTATCACTCAATGGGGCAATACAGCACTAACATGGTCATGCTAACATTTTTCAGCCTCAGTGCTTATTGTACTGTAACAAATAAGGCTCAAAAAGTAACCATGAAAAGCAAAATAATTTAAAAAGTTGAACTTTATTGCAGGTCTGTGAAGGGATACAATCTCTAGTGTCCTGCATAAATGTGAGGCATGCTACATGCAACCACCCGACCACCCTGACCATCCTTTATATAACCCAAACCAACATATACCTAAACCATAGATCTGTTTGTGTTTCCATTGTAGAGAGTAAATGCAGGGTTGTTATCAAATAGTATTAGCTGCAGTAAACAAAGGAACACAAGAACACAACAGAGGAGATTAAATGTTTTGTGTCATTTGTTCATGTCATGGGGCTTTTTATTACAACAAGGAGACAAACTTTGTTTGAGAAGAGGCTCCAGGCAACAGGCGTTGTCGCAATCAATGGGATATTTAAAAATCCTTTGTTGTGCAAGAAGTGACGATTCCTTTTAACAATCAACGGACTGAAGTGTTTCTAGCTCCACTTTGAAGTTCCAGGTTATTGTGCTAGGTACCTTAACAAAAGGTAAATGAAATGCATTCTGAATGTTTAAAAGGAAGAATTATTGGTTGCTGTAAACTTTGTCTTCAATTTTCCTCTCTACACTGGCTTTCAAGACATCCCTTCCTAGCATAACTCGATTGTAAGAGTTGCTTGTTGCTTTCTGTCTCATTGTGATCATTTTTCATCTCCTTGTGGTTGTGGTTTGATAACTCGGTTGTTCAACATCCCAGACCTCAATCTCAATCTCTCTCTCTCTCTCTCTCTCTCTCTCTCTCTCTCTCTCTCTCTCTCTCTCTCTCTTATCATCTTATCATAGGCTGGCCTTATCATACATCCTATACACCGTGACACATGCTCACACACACATATATGTCATACATATATGTGCAAAACAATGCAATACAGATATATCAGTTGAATTTTAAAATTAAAATGAAGTTTAGGTCTCCTGTGGCCCTGACGATGGATAGATGGAAGTTTAGGTCCAAAAGAATTAGTGAGGTGCAGCTTTTCCCCTATTTGAATAATCCACATTTGCATATATGTTGTCTATGTGATCCATTCTTTGATCCATTTGACCTGCAGGGGCCTGCAAAGACAGAAGTTGCATCTTTAAAAGGTGTCCTCTGGATTTTTAGACCTCTAGTAACACAGTATGGAGCAGTTTTTCTATGGGTGACTTCCCATTTTGTACGTGAGGATGAACATACAGGTAAACACAATATTCATTTCTGACAATGGTGTCTCACCAAGAAACACAGCAATTATCAAGCAAAGGCAATGAAGAAGAAGAAGGATAAAAATACATTCAAAATGTTCTGAATCTGAAAGCTAAGCACAACAGGTTTTGTTTACTAACACTGAATGTGACCACAGCTTTTGCTTGTTTTAAGAAAACTCCACTGGGCACCATTAAGGTTTGCTTTAGCTGATAAAAGTCATGGGACTTGTCAACAGGTCTTGTCTTAGTTAACATCTTGTTGGGGTTTTAAACCCAACTAAGTGGGGGTATTGTACCTCAGTGTTGATGTAGACAGGTTCATCAATTGGTTCAGGGAGTTTCGTGTTGTCTTGTTTTTTGCTACAAGGTTCTCTGAAAAGACAAAAAATACCTGTATGAATTCTGATTTAACAGGAGATTATGTTTGCAATTCATATGCATGCATCTGGTGTAATAACAATTTCCTCTAGCATCCAAAAGTCATCTTCAATCTAGATGTGTCTAGCGGCTAAACCATTGTGTCATGAAACACACCTTTTGACTTGGTTTGATGATGCTGTGCTAAAATTTGCATAATATCCAGATTCCTGCCTGATGAAAGACTGTGACCTGTGAAAATAGGTTATTTCTATGAGACATGTTGCTGGAAATGACACAAAACGACACCCTTGTTTTATGTCATATACTTTATACTTTAAATAATTTGTGTAGATACGGGTTACTTTTCCACAAAAAAAGTTTAGTTACCTCATTAAAAATCTCTATTTTACATTTTCTAAAACATCTGAACATTGTTTATGTCAAGAAAACACAAGGATCAGTCATTAAACAAAAGTACTTTTGCTATTTGCAAGCCCCACACTCAATTTTCAAATGAGCTAAAAGTGTAGTTACCTTTTGCGTTTTATGTAGAAGACAATTCCAATGACAAAAATAATGATCAAAAGTGCAGCAACTGGTACAAAGATGGCCAGATACATTTGTGATGAATTCATACTCTCTGCAAAGAAAAATCATCTTTTTAATTACAGATGTTGACATATTGACTATAGTCTGAAACAGTCCTGAGAAACAAACTTTGTACGCAACTTACTTTCTGTTGTTTCAGCGGTGGATATTGGGCTGGATATTGTGCTTACAGGTGTTACATCTAAAAAACAAATTAGTTTGTCAGAGTTTTCATTATAGCTATATTTTACTATGTGGTACTTTTTTGTTATAACTATAAGGAAAATAAAATACTAACTGTTAGCAAATTGGGGAGTACAGAAACATGTTATAAATGTGAAAGAGGAAATTAAAAAAAGAGGTAATGAAATGTTATACCTTGGTCAAGAGTTACTGGCTTGATACCTGGCAATTTGGGAGAAACGTGTGAAGTAGAAATTATTTCCCTTACTCAAGAATATAAACATAATTTGAATCATAATTCAAATGTTTTAATTAAATTCTTACCAGTTACAGAAATGGAGACTAAGTTTTTGTTGAAACTGTAGTTGTCACTCTTTCCCATTACTCTCACGTAGATTTTTTGTACATTATCCGTGACGTTCATGATCTTGAGTGAGCAGTTTCCTTTGGCTTTATCTCCAATGAGCTTGGTCTTTCCTTTGTACTTCTCAAGCACATATGTGTCATTTGTGTGAAAAATAAATGCATTTTTGTCATTGTCACTGATATGAAATGTACTTTTCTCAGACTTTTTCCAGTAAACTTTAACATTGTCAGTGTGTTCGTTGGGCGGATAGGTAAATTCACATGGTATGGTCACATCTGAGCCCCATGATGCATTTATGTTTCCTGAGACTGAAATATTCCAGGTTAGACCTGTGTTCAAAACCAAACCACAATTTATATTTATTAAAGTGCATACTTCATAAGATAGAATTCAAAACAAACACATTAACTCAACACAATAGGTGACTCACCTTTTGTAAAAGATGCGAGGATCAATACAAGACTGAGATCAATCAGACATGACAGCTTCATTTGATCCAAGAATGACATTCTGAGTTTTAACGACATAATCCTAAAAGAGGAGTAAATCAAGTTAATCCAGTTTGCAGTATCTATCACACATGGTAGTCTACATACTTCATAATCCTGGAGTTAAACTACCTCTATCCTGCCATTTTCTGCGTAAAGGAAACACTCACTGTGAGAAGGACAGAGAGGAGGGTGTAGTACTTTTTTGTGCTTTGTCAATATGTATTAGATCTTAACACTGGGTCTTGGGTGTGTTTCCTGTTGCTTAGTGGTGGTGAAATAAATAAAGGAAGTTAGGGAGAAAAGTGAACACTGACCTCCGTATAATTTTCTCATTGAGTTTGAGGGCAAATGTTTTACTGTAATCAAGAATCTTGAGGGCAAGCAATGGATAGTTTAAAAGGATAATATTTACTTGAAGCTTAAGTGTATTTGTATGTCTGAAAATTCCTCTTTACACTCATCAAAATAACAATGCTCAGAAGTGCAAAGCTACAGAGGAAGTCTTTGGGTAATACTACATGGTGCTCACTCGTTCCTTAGTTACCACTCACAATTGTATAAAGACGTTCCTTATTGTTAAGTCTTCAAGTTATCACACATCTATTAGTGTCACATTAGGGGAATTTTGTTTTTGGTTATGTAGTATCATCTAAGTGTGCTGTGACCTGAGTATAATAGTGATTCAAAAAAAGGCTGGCCAGTGCTGCTTGTTGACGGCATCTCTGCTCCACAATTTCAATATTTTCACATATGAGGACTGAACATATGGGTCGCTCAAGTGCCATTAACGGTGGATCTAAATTAAAAAATAGGTTCACATTTTCAAAGGTAATCCTAACACAATCCTCACATGCCCTTATGTAAATTCATAGCATTACTGCTTGCTATAATTGGTGGCTTTCAAAGGTGTGCTGTTTTAAGCAGCAAATTCCTCTTTGTGCTACTGCAGCTCAGCCTAGAAACACTTGATTTGTCGAACTCTAAAGCCTCATATTTTTTTAGCTGTACTTTTGCTCAGAACAACAACTGCTGATTTTCTCTCCAGCACTATGTTTAAATTGCTTTAGGAGGGCAAACTTTGCAGCCAGAACAACCAGAAGGAACAACAACTCTTTTAGTATAGGTAGCCTATGGGTACTGTTGGGTCAGATGTCCGACCAGGCTGGGCCAGTTAAGCCTGGTCCCCACCTTCCCCAACTTAATAAACTTTGTCAAAAAATACTCCATTAACTTTCTAGGATAGTCAAAAAACTCTGCTGACAAGAACTTCTCTGGAAACGGTCAAGAGTCGGTGCAAAAAGAGTTTATTCCAAGAAAGGACACATAAACCCGGACAGCATCTCAGCAGGCTGGTGGACGAAGTCAACTCTATGGTCTGCGGACAGCCTTATATACCCCTTTTGGGCTGGTGTGCCCCCCTTATCTTCTGCTTTTATACTGTTCACAAATGTTGTTTTACCACTTTTACCGGTTTTCCAGCTTTCATTCATCCTTCTGTATCGTTGATTTTCTATATTTTGCTATCTTACAGGATAATAAACTTTACATGAAATGCTTTACAAGCATTTACATTAAAACTCAAATGTCACACTTTTTCTGCATTTAAGAGTATATAGTTCCACACACAGTTACATTTCTTAAAGAAATTCTACAGGAATAACAAGTGCTGTGCTGTGCCTATCATCAATGATTGGTTTCGTATAGTAATTTTGTTGTTATTGTGACTTTTTACTACTTTTCTTGTCACCATCTATGCATCCTTTGAAACTCACTCTGCCAAGCTGAGTCAGCTAGTGCTTCGTCAGCAGGTTCACCAAGTGCCCAAGGGCAAGTTCACTTGAAGTTCACATAGGGTCTAGCATCAATGGTTACAAGTGGACAATCAAGCCTTTACTCAGTAATTAAGCATGTAGTCTTAATTGGTAATTAAACATGTAGTCTTAATATCAGTAGAATGACACTTTGGCAGTTTATCAAGTTATGACAACAGTGGATATCAGTAGACCCAAGCATGCACTTGTTACATCAGATTTTGACCTCCTGCAGCCTCCCAGGCTGTCATAAATCCACAGTAGATAACAGTTGACCAAGGTATGCACAGTCTCAGTGTCTACAGTCCATTCTCCCACTCAGGGACCTTCACTTTGTTACTGCATTCATGATTACAGCACAACACTTCTTAGTAGAAAATAAGACACATCTTGGTAATGTTCAAAGATAAAGATGAAAGTAAGGATACTTAATAAGCTAATAATGATTACTAAACTAAATACTAATGATTAATGATTAATACTACATAAGAATAATACAATGATTAAAATTAGGAATTAAGACTGATTACTTATTAATAATAAATAAAAACAATAAATGGATTAACTAGAAATGATGAATTAAGAGTGATTAATTGTTACTACTCAAAAATGATGACCTGACCTCTCCTGATCAGGCTATTTTCACCAAAAACCTCACTTTGTGGAATAAGCTGTAGTCTTTTGTCCTGTGTACTAAAGACATTCCTGATGTGATGGACTATGTTTATGTATATTTCGTAACCCAATTTTCACTGATTCTGCTTCTACATTTTAACTTTTCTGGTGTCTTTATGATGTCTTGCTGTGCTCATTGGCTCTGCTCTCAGAGCACAAGTGCCTGGTTACACACACATGCGCTACTGTTTATGCCTCGGGGCAGTTAGACACAGAGAGGACCACACACGCTCAGAGCTATAGAGCTTCAGCATTGTGATCTTAACTTTACACTATAAAATAACTCTTTAACTGGTGACAAGGGCTTTAGAGTTTTGACACTGTGACCCTAACTTTTACACTCTAAAATAATACTTTAAATGATGGACACTGCACTCAATCAAATGATGGCAATACAATTAATGACAACAATTAATGTTCTAAATTTTTACCCATCAGCACGCTGTTGTTACGAGAAAAATTTGTCAGCCTATCTTTCAAAGCTTTTTCCAGTGTTTTAATGTACATAGCCTCCAGCTGCTAAGAATAATATGCCTCTTAGATTAGTTAAAAGTGGGTCGTGGAAGAATTTAGTCAACTACATTCTTAAATTTATATATGCTATCTCAAAAAGATTTGGGTCTCTTGTTTCTATCTAGTTCAAAATTCAATGAAAAACCCTGTCAGATAGATTTGTTTTAGTACACATGTGCAAGTACATTTACTCAAGTACTTTACTTTACTTGAGTATTTTCTTTTGATTCCACTTTCTATTTCTACTTCTCTACATCTCGATATTGTATTTTTTACTTCAATACTTTTATCTAACAGCTTCTTTACAAATGAAGTTTTTTACTCATAAAACATATGAAGAGTTTATAAAATATATTTTGTTGTAAATGACCCAACAGTTTATACAAGTACAGCTGAAATGATTAGTTGGTTGAAAGAAAATAAACTGGCATCTATTTTGATAATTTAAGTCATTTTTCATGCAAAAACATAAATTTTTTTCATGTAGTGTTAATAATTTTGAGGTCTGGACTACTGGTTGGACAAAACAAATCATTATGAAGGTGTCACTTTGGGCTCTGGGTTACTGTTGTTACGGTTCATGGTGGTGAGGCAGGTAGGAGGACCCAAACGCAGGACGCATGGCAGAGGAGGTACAGTTCGAAGGGGGTTTTTATTAAGGCAAAAACAAACAAAAGGCGAGCACACTTACTGACAGAGTGGCTGGTAAACAGAGTCCAAAAATAAAGTAATCCCAACAGGAATCCAAAGGAACAGGGTGACAAGACAAGCGAGGCTGACAACAGGAGCTAGAGCACACATGACCAACAGAGGGGGTAACACGAACAATGACCAGACAAAGACTGAAGAGAAACACCAAACATATATACACTAGGGACTAAAGTGCAGGGCGCGAGTACACAGGTGACAGACATGAGGCTAAGGAAAGCAGGCAGAGAGAGAGCAGGGGAAAACAGAGAGAATGGCATGCAGAGGGATCACTAAACACAGGCCATATTACGGATCAGAAATAAACAAACTAACACGAGCAGACTAAACTAAAATAATGTAGACAAGGAACCTAAAGTAAATACCAAAACATGAACCAAGGCACAGGAGTGGGAACAAAGACAAAGAACTAAAATGCAGGACCAAGAGCTAAGATAATAGACAAGACAAACTACTAAGGACAAGGAATGAGAGAAAGAGAAAGAGGCAAAAAATTCAGAAACTCACAGGGGAAAAGTACAATAACAGCTGTGATGGCATTTTGTCACTATTTTCAGATATTTTTTTTCACAAACCATCAATCAATTATGTAAAAACAATCATAACCTGCAGTCTAATACAGAATAGTTCAAAATGATCTCCACCTCAACCACACACTTAGAAATGGAGGTACAAGACAAGAACAGTTCTGTACAGATCAAATGTACAATATTGATTTTTAAGAGGGCAGAAGTGGTCCTTTTAACTTACAGAAAGGGTACAATGTGATCTAAAATCAAAGTCTACTTTCACTAAAGGGTACACAATTGTCTCTCAATAGGCTACCTCCCCAGGAACTAGCATTTGTATACACACTTCTTTTGTAACAGTAGTATGTAACAGTAGAAAAATCCTGCTTTTACATTATTGCATGACTAATAATAACCTCAAGATATAATTTATACTAGTATAACAGTCACAGGGGACGTTTTTCTGCATGGAGTAGCCTACTTTTACTTTTAATAAAAGTACATTTTCTTGATTATACTTACATAGTTTTACTTGAGTAACATTTTCAATGCAGAGCTTCTACTTGTAACAGAGCACTGTTACAAGTAGAAGCTCTACTACTAGTGTGGTAGGCGTAAATACTTTTACTCAAGTAGCCTAAAGATGTGAATACTTCCCTGCGGGATACAAACTGTTCTGGGAAACTTTTGATGCTTGGTGCTGCTAAATATAACCACTAGATGGAGTGAGACGTGCTCCCTATCCTATGTGAACTTTGGCACTCAAGTCGGGACTCCACCTGGAATGTGGGCCAAACTTGGATCTGAAGGTGCAGTCATATGACTCCCCAGATCGCTGAAAGTGAGTAAATAGGGCTGGAAATGGTTCTCTGAAATTCACAAGAGTTTTGTGATCTTGAACAATTGGACCCTGGTGGAGAGAAATCCGTCCCCTGGCTGGTTTCAGCTCCAGGTCTAACAGGGAGATGGGAAGCGACGTGCTGTTCAGGGACAGATTGTTGTCTGTTGGGGCTCTGTGGATGCGACACGTCAGTCAAGCTCTTCTTCACCTGTCCGTGGTGTAACAGCGAACATGGAAGATCTGAATAACGGCCGTCCGCGGGAGACAGCGGGAGAAGAGAGGAGCTCATCGGACTATCACCAGTCACATGTACGCTTCCGCAAGGGAGTAGCAGCGGTCAGCTCTCCTGCTCTGTCCACGGCACGTCTCACCTTACCTGGAATCATGGACGCCGAGGGGAGGGTCGACGAGTCAAGGCTGAGGATGCATATTTTCAAAAACGGTACATCTATCTATCTAGAAAATTACATAACAAACGCTTCCTTTAGTTAATATTTGGGCATGCGTAAAGGACTCAATTATGCTTAGCCTATTCAAGCATCTCTTCCATAGTTAATATTCTTAATCACATATTTGCACCTGAACCTCATACTGTTGCTTGCGATATTAAATATATGTTCGTCTACTGCTTGACGTTACTTGTTTGACATCCATCTATATGCAAGAACTGTTGCATGCATCATTATTTATTATTGGCTCAGTTTGAGCTTAATGCAGCAGAAACTAATGATTCTGAGGTCACAAGAGGCCAAGTAGAAATCCTAAATAATCCAATAATGCCCATTTAGAAATATAAAGTCTTTGCTAATGCAGGGAAATTCAGGTTTGAAAGATTGTACAAGTCTGTATTATGGTAGTACATGAAGGTGCATTTCAATCTATAACAACATCTATTGTTTTCACATTGAATACTGTTTTGAAGAGGCCTAATATTATTTAGAGCAAAACAAAAGGCTGAAAGGATTTCTATTTGTTTGAAAATATGTTATAATTTGTATTTTGCTGCTGCAGTAGCCTAAATAATTCCACCAGCATTTCTTATGATCAGATTAACTGTGACCATTCCTACAGACTAAGATGTCAAGTGATGTTTTGCGTCAAGACATAAACTGAGCCACAATCTAACACTTGATTGTACATCAGACCCCTTCGAGCGAAGAACTCCAGCGTGACTACTGGAGATAATACAACACTTACTTTCATTTAGAGTTGGTCAGATTTCTTAGAAACAGAAAAAGTCAAATGAGACTCAGTCAGACAAAAAATGTGTTTCAGAAGTGGCTCCGGGGCATAAATGCGTTAAAGCATCCCCTAAACACAGTCCTTATACGGTAACTCATCTGGCCCTGCGACTATCTCTGCATGCTGATTGGCTTTCTTCTGTAGTTGAAAATTCCCAAGGTTTTAGCAGCACATCAGACATGGAACAATAAACGTGAACACAGAGGAGATCTCTTGGGGGATAAAACATGACTCTGAATCTGTGAGCAGGAATGTGGAAACTCACCCTCCTTATCCTGTGGCCTGTTGACCTTTATGCACATTCCATCCCTACAAACATGGCAACCAAAGATTAAAGAACTTGCAGAGCAAAACATTACATAAGACATCTGAAATCCTCAAATCCTGGGGAAAGGAGGGTAAAGTTCACACAATTTTGAAACAAGCCCTTCTTCTTGCATGTTATCTGTCAGGGTTTGTTTTGGTCTGGTGGTGAGCGGTTTGAGTAAATGATAATAGCGGAAATAATCTCAGAGTCATTTACGTTGACAACTGTAAATGATCAAAAGGTTGTGTGACCCCTATCCAGGTGGAGTGTCTCCCTCTGAGCGGGGTCTGGTGTGGCGTTTTCTGTTTGGCATGTACCCGTGCAGCTCAACAGCTTTAGAACGCTCTCTGCTGCAGGAGCAGTTGGTCGTACGTTACCAGGTCATGAAGAGAAAGTGGCAGCAGTTTCTACCTTCAGCTGTGCGGATGCACCTCAACGGCACTGATGGTAAAAACACACACGCAAGCTCTGTGTTAAAGAAGGAAGTCATACGACTCTGTGGCAACCTTTACCTTTTTCTTTTTTCTTCTTTCTCTTTTTTAAAACATCTATAACTACATGATCTTATGTCCATCCCAGCTGAGCTGGTGGAAGCCGTCAAGTACTTTGACCAGAGGCAGGCACAGGCCCAGCAACAGACCCAGGATCAGTCTGAGGAGGTCAGGGACAGACTGGCTTTCTTGGAGCTTCAGGCACAGGTTTGATTAGTGAAATTTATGCTTCACATCTATATATTTCAGTGCCATCTTTTCTATTTTATATGTACTTCTGTTTTCTTATTTGTATTTCTGTACTTCCATCAGATATATTTTCTTTGGCTTTGTTTGGTTTTGTTTGGTTGAAGAGAGAAGATTAACTGTTCGAAGTGGGAGGGGTGAAGTATGTTTAGGGAAATTACACAACAGGATCTAATTATGTTAAACAAACTGCTTAGTGTGTATTTACATATGGTATAATTTGATGTCTTTCTACTTACAAGTGTCTTGTCTTGCAGTTCCATCTGGAGACATGTGCGCACTTAAGATTTGCAGATAGTGATAGTTCACATGCTTCTTTAACAGAATGAAACTCTCAATAAACAACTGACTAGTTTACAGCCCATATATTATTATTTCTATTTCAACAATAATTAAAAATTAAGTGTATTCAAGTTTATGGACTCCAATAAAGAGATCAACACTAACCTAAGAATCAATAGTGTTCAATTATTTTTGTCTCTACATCTACATCTTGTTCCCAGATATTGTTTGAGCGTGTTACATTTGATGAGGAGGAGCTGCGGGAAGCCACACGAATCATTGACAAGGACGTGCCACGAACTAATAGAGACCTGAGCTATTACCAGTGAGTGATTGTGAGCCATTGTTGTCTTCTATGTGCTAAACTTAAGATATGAGGCAACAGGAATTAGATTGCTGACCCCGACATGTTTGTGGGAGTAAAAATCCAGACATTTAGTTTGGAACAGCTAAAAGGGATCACCTCAGTTGACCCAGAAAGGGAAAAAATAATTAGCCTGTGGTTCAGCAGGTTTAATTTGTTGTTATAAGACTGTAATACCAAGGGCCACAGTTAACTCTCATTTCACAAGAAACAAGGAATCCTGCCATATTATTGCACAGCACTAAGTTCTGGCATTGTTTTCTCCTGCTTTAGACTGTAAAGTTTAAGATTATGTATTTTTTTAATGGAAACTTCATTTTTGTTAATTTTTTGTTTAAATGATTTACAACCAGCTGTGTACAATGTATCAGGATTTTCCACTTGTTAACAGATAGACTCTTATTAGTCTTTAATTCACCGATGAAAAAACCTGAATTGAAGCTACCAAATGTATTTTGTCTCCTGCCCTCCAGAACCAGTCTGACTGCTTCTCCTAAATACAAGCATGTTTGTACAGTACGGGAATAATATTATGTCAAAGGAAAATAAATAATGAAGAGCTTAATTTTAAATTGCTTGAGTTACATGTGCAAAGTTGTAGCACTTATAGTGCTTAAGTACTCAAAAGTAAATAAAAAAAGTCAAAGCCATTCAAGTAAATTTAAGATATTATATATTTAAGCTATTTAATTGTTCAAAGTGTTCAAATGAATTCAAATTATATTCCTGCTGAAAAAAAACTAATTTTGACCTGCCCTACTCAACATCATTTCCTATAACTTCTATATGTCAGTGATAAAGCAAACAACTACATATAATAAATATATTAAATGAAGTAAGTTTCTGCAGAGGTGTTTTTCTAATTCTGCTTGCTTATGTAATTATGTAATTTTTTCTGCAGGAGGGAAGGTTCAGGCAATCTGTTGGTGTTGAGAGATATACTCATCACGTATGCTGCTTTTCATCCAGGTAAACAACAAGAATGAGCCCATCTCAGGCTTATCAAAACTAACTAGATAATACAGTTAAGCAGCTGCATGTTGTCCCGTTAAAGACACTAAATGTTTGACTGCACCACTTGATGTCATTGTTGATCCAGAGGTCAGCTATGCCCAAGGAATGAATGACCTGTGTAGCCGGTTCCTGGAGGTTCTTGACTCTGAGGTTGACACCTTCTGGAGTTTCTCCTGCTACATGGAGAAATTCTCCAAGGACTTCAGGGCTGATGGTCTGCGCAGAAAAATAGGTGGGTTGACCAAAAAGAAAAACAACTTTATGTATAAAAAATGTTATGTTTCCAAGATATATGTGTTGAAATGAGATTCATGTTCAAGAGACACCTTTTGATTTGTTCACTGATGATCCATAATGGTTCGGGTGGTCCAACGATTGTTTGAATGGTATAGTAAATGATTGTTTCAGGTTGTTGGGTAAGCTGCTGTCATTTAACAAAATCAAAACCCCAAAGAAACATTTCCCGAAATTAACAGGCCTTTAGAAAGAAATCAGGTCATTGGGAAATAAACAAATTCTTCAGACGAAACTAAGATCAAACCAAAACATGCACTGGTTGAAGACTGGCATCTTCCACTATTCTCATTTCACGCAGCTGCCTTCATTAAGTGGGTTCCTGAGATGTGAGGTCATGTGATGCTGTGCGCTTGGTTTAGCACCAAAAAACCACTAGGTGCTGCCAAACTATTTACATTGAAATAAGAAAAAGTAGCACTTGTTAGACATGGCTCTGTGTTAATAAACTTATATATGTTCATCCCAAAAATACTGTATAATGTAATATAATAATGTACAGAATTCTGAATATGTAAAGTCTGTATTTTTCCAGTCAGGAGAAGATTGCATTCAGACAAAACTATAAAATACAAACGCATTCACATAACACTGGACCAAAACCAGATCAAAAAAATTTAATTAAATAACGTGTCCAAGGGCGGCACGGTTAGCACTGTTGCCTCACAGCAAGAAGGTTGTGGGTTCAAACCCTGGTTGCCCTGGCCTTTCTGTGTGGAGTTTGCATGTTCTCTCCGTGTCCGTGTGTTCTCTCCGGGTACTCCCACCATCCAAAGACATGCAGGCTAAATTGTCTGTAGGTGTGGATGTGAGTGTGAGTGGTTGTCTGTCTATGTGTGGCCCGGCGATGGACTGGCGACCTGTCCAGGGTGTACCCCGCCTTTCGCCCAATGTCAGCTGGGATAGGCTCCAGCCCCCCCGCGACCCTGTATGCAGGATAAGTGGTTGACGATGGATGGATGGAACATGTGTCCAGAATAAAAGTTTAATTCAGCAGTATAAGCATTTGACAGAGTTTTGTTTAATGTCTTTTAGAGTTGGAGGCAGCCCTGCTGAAGGAACTGGACCCTCAGCTTTATGCTCATTTGGTCTCAGACAACATGGAGAGCTTTACCTTCTGCCACAGGTAGCTCTGCATAGCTCTGGAGTACCAGAATGCATTTTGAGGTCCACATCTAAATATATGTTTAAATGTGTTTTTATTTCACATGCAAATTTTTTTGTGTATGTGTGCACATGATGTTTCTCCTTTAAGGTGGCTTCTGCTGGGTTTCCAGAGAGAGTTTGAACACAGTGACGCATTGCGTTTGTTCGAGATCCTGAGTTGTGACCACCTAGAGCTTATCTCCCAACAAGTAGACCGAGCCCGTTATCAGGAAAGGCTGGCACGAAAATGCAGCACAGGTGAAACCCAGAAGTCAGGTTTGCAGAATAAAAAAGGCTGAATGTGGAGGGATGGTTAACTCTGTTAAATGTCTGACATTAATGTAGTGATGTGCTTTGTGATGTTTACAGAGGACAATTCAAAGTCAAAGCTGCAGGCCATCAACACTGACTTCACCTTCGAGCTCTTCATCTGTGGAGCCATCCTGCTAGAGAACAGAGAGTCTCTGCTGCGGTGCAGAGACGATGTTCAACTCATCCAGTTTACTAGCAGGTTTGTCTGTATGCTAAGACATGAAAATCTCATCACAAGAAAAGGGATTGTTTATTTGTTAGTGAATGTGTTGGTTAAACCTTTGCCTTTTTGTGCAGCCTTCAGGGAACACTGGACCTGAACAGCACACTGAAGAAAGCAGAGCATCATTTGTACAACTACTGCAAGCGCTGTGCTTGGGACTATGTGAATGGGAACTGCAGAGCACACAAGAGCAAAGACGAGGACTTTCTCTATCAACTCCGGAGTTTACTTGTTTTGAAGTGATAGCTACTATATAATACCTGACATCAAAGACTCTTATGAAACTGCAATTTGGAACAGGGGACATACAAGATAATCCCTATTTGGAGTTTTCATGATACATATTCTATATCTTGTTTTTACTTCTGAGGGAAACACAGTGATGTACTGATGGCTGCGTACCGTAGGCTCATTCAGCCACTGTTTATTATAAACATTATGTACAGTAATTATTTTATAAAAGTTGTCCAACTTTGAGTCATTTTGGTTGCTCTCCTGAAAGTCAATGAATATGAAAAGCTTAATATCTTAGTAGATACCTCAGAATCAGCGCTTTAAAGGATCTGTTTTTTCAGGTTATGCAATATTCAACTGCTAGAAATGCATGCGTGGATACTGAGAGCTGGCATGTCGCAACAGGTGGTGTCTACAACGAACCGCAGTTATATTTATGCCAGATGGTCTGTGTGTGTGTCAGACAGGCCTATGTAACAAGAATAGTTTTATAACTCTGGCAGGGGGCCATGTAGTTAGGGAAGGAAAACTTACAGTATAACATACATACACACACACACACACCCTGGTGGCAGCACAATTCAAGGTACTGGCCTGCCCATTCAGAGCAAATTTCAGTGTCTTGCTCAAGGACTCTTCCACATGGACAGGAGGAGCCAGATATTGAACCATCAGCCTGCGATTAATGGACAACCTGCTCCACCACAACCACCCAACAAAACACGTTACTGCTAACTATTTGTATCTCTAAAGTGAGCTAAAAATATGAGCTATAGCTCCTATACTGCTAATTGCATGAACATCTGGCTGAGACATCTGTTTAAGTGCACACTGATTGTCCACAAGATTGCAGAAGTAGAAGAAAAAGAAGTAAGTTGTGCAGACATCGTCACAATGGTATTTTGAAAAATGTTTAAACTGTGTACTGAATCAATGTTCTAACACTGTGGATAAGTGAACATGTGAACAACATTATTCATGTTCCAGAACTACTTTGTCCCAACAGAGCAACGCTCACCAGCTGTGTCATTTGGCATTTCTGACTTTACTTTGTTCTGCTCAACTACCTTCAAATGTAACACCAGCAAGCTTGCTTTCACAGAAATCCAGTCAATGAGTAGAAACATGGGCCTAGAACTTTCCTTGGTGGAGTCACCTGACACCCTGATAGGCTCTCCCTGAACAGTGCTATATACACTGTTGAGTGGAGACACTCGTCCTCTTAGTCCGCCTACCAGGAGAGGGAAAGGAGTGTTGGAGTCGTGTTGTAAAACACCGCTTTAACTCAGTAGACTCTCAAGTCTTGAACGTCTATCGGCACAAGGTAACCCCTTCTGAAAGAAGCATTGCACTCAGCCTGGTTTCATAGTCTGAATTGCTTGCTGCTTTAAAAGGCTAACTGGCAAATGTGAGAGGTTTTGACAAATAAGTAAGGCTTGCATGGTTTGTGTCAAACAATGGCATGGCAAGCTGAAGCAGAATCTCTACAACAAATCACACAGTTACCAGACTGTCCAGCAAACCCATTTAATGATTAATTTCCATATCACATTACAACCAGATCAATTAGATATGATATTGCTTCTCCAGAAAAAGCTAGTAAACTGGATTAACTGTACATTGTGGCAATGACAAAGTCCAATAAAAAAGTGCTGTTTCTGTGATAATTATGTTCCAACAAATTTCTTAAAAACAGCACATAGCAAGTTTCAGATGACCAGTGACTCAACAGCCCTGTCAGCATTTTCTACTCTGTTACACAACTGCATAACGTGATAATTCAATAGTCTGTTCTTGCTGAAGCCATTCCAGCACATTAAAGGAACACAGTTTCCGCTTTCACCCACCATGCATACATCCCGGCTGTTATGTGCTGTCTTTGTGATTTTATCTCCTTCTAAAAAGCTGGATTTCATGCCTGAGTCTGTTAGTATTGTCAAACACAGCCCCAAGATGTGTGGTAACAAGAGGCCTCTGTTGAGTTCTTTACTAATCAAATATGTTTCTTACTGGACCTCATACACTGAGTGTATTTTTGTTTTTTAAGCCCTCTGTTATAATAGGAACCAGGTAAGCTTTGCTCACTTTTTTTTAGTTTTAGCCACCTTCCATTCATTGCCATTTGGATACATTGATACTTATTATAGTAACTATAAGCTATTTGGAGTCAGCTGTCAGAAAATAGACCCACTGATCACTATTCCAGGATCAGTACATCTTATTTCACCAGCCTGACTGAGACTCTGTGGTGTTATGTTGCTGAGGGAGAAATGGAGAGAGAAGCCCTGCGAAGGGGGAATTAAAGAGCAATGTGACAGAGTCTAGTCATTTGGTCTCAAGTGTCAGGAGGTGGTTTTAGCCACTACACCATGCATATCACTCCACCAGTAACTGAGCCTCACGTGGCCGAGCATCTGGACTGGAAAATATCAGGCACAGACAGTAGGTTTACGTGGTTGTTTTATGTAGGTGTATATACATACGAGCAAACAAATGTGTGAAGTCCAAGTACAAAACACTCTCAATCACAAACATCAGAAAGAATGTAAATCCTTTATTCAGTGATGATGAATACATGTTCTAATCTGGGATCACTGTATAATTTATTTACAAAATAAAAAGGTACAATTATTAACACATTTCTTTTATCTAGATGTCTAAAGGACCAGCAGTAGGTATTGATCTGGGCACCACATATTCCTGCGTGGGCATCTTCCAGCATGGCAAAGTGGAGATAATTGCCAATGACCAAGGAAACAGGACCACGCCCAGCTATGTGGCCTTCACAGACACTGAGAGACTGATAGGCGATGCTGCCAAGAACCAGGTGGCAATGAACCCAGCCAACACTGTATTCGGTAAGGACATCAATACCCATGTGACAACAGTCTGGCTCAGAAACAGTGACCTGAAATTCTTATTCTCATTCTCCTCACTGTGTTTATGACTAATCCTTTTGAAGAAGAAAACACAACACTATTTGTTTAACTGAATAGACACTGCCATGTTTTTTCTCTGAAATCTCCTTTAGATGCTAAACGTCTGATTGGTCGTAAATTTGACGATCCTGTGGTGCAGTCAGACATGAAGCACTGGCCCTTCAAGGTTGTGAATGACTCATCCAAACCCAAGGTGGAGGTGGAATACAAGGGCGAGATCAAGAACTTCTACCCTGAGGAGATTTCCTCAATGGTCCTCACCAAGATGAAGGAGATCTCTGAAGCTTATCTCGGCAAGGTTAGTGTATTACACTATGCTATATCTATCTATCTATCTATCTATCTATCTATCTATCTATCTATCTATCTATCTATCTATCTATCTATCTATCTATCTATCTATCTATCTATCTATCTATCTATCTATCTATCTATCTATCCTCTGTCTATACAGACATTATGAGAAAAAGTGTCAGTAACCGCCTCTAACCATAGTTTTTCATAATTGCAATGTGCATGCAGATTTTAAAATGCAGAATAGCTAACACAAATGCTATTCATTGACTCAAGTTCTTATTGTCTTTACAGCCTGTGACCAATGCAGTTATCACAGTTCCTGCTTACTTCAATGACTCCCAGCGTCAAGCCACCAAAGATGCTGGAACCATCTCCGGGCTTAATGTGCAGCGCATCATCAATGAGCCTACTGCTGCAGCCATTGCCTATGGCCTGGACAAAAAGGTTACCATCAAATAAAACGCAAACCTTAAGCTATTTTATGTTTCCATTAGTAATTCTTTTAACCATTTATTTTAGGTTGGCGGTGAACGTAATGTCCTTATATTTGACCTTGGAGGTGGTACATTTGATGTGTCAATCCTGACCATTGAAGATGGCATATTTGAGGTCAAGGCCACAGCCGGTGACACTCACTTGGGCGGTGAGGACTTTGACAACCGCATGGTTAACCACTTCATTGCTGAGTTCAAGCGTAAGTTCAAAAAGGAAATCAGCAACAACAAGCGAGCGGTTCGTCGCCTGCGCACAGCCTGCGAGCGTGCCAAGCGCACCCTCTCCAGCAGCACCCAGGCCAGCATTGAAATCGATTCCCTCTTTGAAGGAACAGATTTCTACACTTCTATCACCAGGGCCCGTTTTGAAGAGCTCAATGCAGACCTGTTCCGTGGAACCCTTGAGCCTGTGGAGAAGGCCCTGAGGGATGCCAAGATGGACAAGACCCAGATCCATGACATTGTCCTGGTGGGTGGCTCCACACGTATCCCCAAGATTCAAAAGCTGCTGCAGGACCTCTTCAATGGCCGTGACCTCAACAAGAGTATCAACCCTGATGAGGCTGTGGCCTATGGTGCAGGTGGGTATCTCTACAACATTTAGGTTAATACTAGTCATATTAGTATTGTAGTATAAAAGCTGTTATTCAGTAGCAATTCTGTGATATATATAAAAGCTGTCTTATCATTATGACAAAAGTTTCACCATATTCACCATATACACTCTTCACAGCTGTGCAGGCAGCCATCTTGGCTGGTGATAAGTCTGAGAATGTACAGGACCTGCTCCTGCTGGATGTCACGCCCCTGTCCCTGGGAATTGAAACTGCTGGAGGAGTAATGACTGTCCTTATCAAAAGGAACACCACCATCCCCACCAAGCAAACCCAGACATTTACTACCTATTCAGACAACCAACCTGGTGTGCTCATTCAGGTAGAGCAACCCTGAAGTAAAGCAGTTCACTCCCCATTGTCCCTGTGCATTATGATTACTGAAAATGTTCACTGATGCATGAGAATTTGATTTGAGTAATTGTTTTCAGGTTTATGAAGGTGAGAGAGCTATGACCAAGGACAATAATATCCTGGGAAAGTTTGAGCTGACCGGTATTCCACCTGCTCCCAGAGGTGTCCCTCAGATTGAGGTGACCTTTGACATTGATGCCAATGGCATTCTAAATGTGTCTGCAGTGGACAAAAGCACTGGGAAGGAGAACAAGATCACTATCACCAATGACAAAGGTAGATGACCACATTAAATACATCTTAGAAGCTAATGTTGCTTAAAAGCTGAAAGAATGCTACTCATAAACAGAGAGAATAAATGAGTAACAGGAGGTACAGAGCTTTGTATTTCATCCTCCAATAGGGCGGCTGAGCAAGGAGGATATTGAGGCCATGGTGCAAGAGGCAGAGCGTTTCAGGGCTGAGGACGAGGCCCAGAGAGACAAGGTCACAGCCAAGAATTCCCTCGAGTCTCTGGCCTTCAACATGAAGAGCACTGTGGAGGACGAGAAGCTCCAAGACAAGATCAGCCCTGAGGACAAGAAGATCATCATAGACAAGTGCAACGAAGTCATTGCCTGGCTGGATAGGAACCAGGTAAAAAAAAGAAAAGAAAAAAGATCAACTGAAAAATGATTCTCGGTGAGGACATACAGATTCCTCCCATTTTGCTTGCAATGTGAAAGCAGATAGGTAGCCCGCTAAATACTCATATCCTGTAAACAGCTTGAAGCAAGTTCCCCACTTCTCTGTCAAAATGAATTCTTTGTTTCTTCTGTTACCCAGACTGCAGAGAAGGATGAGTATGATCACCAGCAGAAGGAACTAGAAAAGGTGTGCAACCCCATCCTCTCCAAGCTATACCAAGGGGGTATGCCAGGAGGGATGCCTGGAGGAATGCCTGGTGGTTTTCCTGGTGGCTTCCCTGGTGGAGCTGGAGGTGCCTCCTCCTCAGGACCAACTATCGAGGAGGTTGACTGAACACTGCAGACTGTCTTTATCTCAGATCCCAACATACACTGCTATTTACTTAGCCAGAATACATGTTCAACAAACATTAGTCAACAGGCTTAATTTGCTTAAACGGCTAAATTCTTACCATAACCTTTTTTTAAAACTTTAAATTCCAACATTTAATAAATCTAAGCAACTAAATCTGACACTTGCATATAGTTGCAATATTCGGTCACGTAAGACAAAAGTCTGTTGTCCTTGTATTTTTATCTCCATTGCCATGCAGCATGGGGGATAGTAGGAAGTAATCTCTTTATCTGTGTCTATTTCTAAACATTAAATCAATAAAGATCACCAATGGGATTCTGATTTGCAAAATGTACTGTGTTTTTTGTGATTTATAGTTTTTAATACCAAAGCCAGTTGCATTTCTGAATAGCTCTACAGTATACCTATAAAATATGTTCATTAGTGCATATAATCAGTATGCATTGGGGCTCTCAACTTGCAGCTGCTGAAACTTGTAGATAAAACTTGCTAAAAACAACCACAAAGGTTTTGATCAATATCATTAGTCCTGTATATTAGCTAGTCTTCCACACAGGAAACACATTTGATGCTTGAAAAAGATACGTTAAAAAGGTGTTGCTTTTTCGTCAAAGATGATAAAGACTTTATCTACAGTATTTGTTGCTTCTTGTTTCCACTGATGTGTGAGATGTGAAACATCTGCAACATTTTGTTTGCTAAAAGTCATTACCTATTATGCACAAAAACATGACAAACACAAGACTAAGCCTTAGAGGTGAATGCTTTGGTTCTCACAGGTGCTTATCACCAGATGTTCTCTTCCCAGTCCCACCACAGCCATTGGTATGTGTGAGTGGAACAAGTGCCACACATAGAACTCAAGGTCAAGAGTGTGTAGTACACATATAAAAGCCAGTGTCCCACACTGCTAAGATTACTCAGGGACGTGAATCACAGCTGAGAAATAACCATGTTCTTGCTTGTCAGTTGTTTTGCTCTTGTGGTCTCTGCACTGGGTGAGTGATTTTTTTGTGATTGTGGGTATAATTCTCATATCTTGGTACATAAAAGTGTAAACACAGTAATACACGGCACACTTTCACAGGCAGATAATTTTTCAATTGTGTGAATTGGCCTCAGGGTGTGGAGTACCTGCTATCAAGCCCCAAGTGAGCGGATACAACAAGATTGTAAACGGACAGAACGCAGTGTCTGGGTCTTGGCCCTGGCAGGTTTCGCTTCAGGTAGCCTAAGTAATATACTCTCCAAATCAACTGTAGTTTTGCTTCAATCCCAAGCCCTTGTATAATTCAGACTGAAAAAGGTAATTTAGAAAATATTGTAACTATTTATCTTCTCCTAGGATGGTAGGGGATTCCACTTCTGTGGAGGATCCCTGATCAGCCAGTACTGGGTTGTCACAGCTGCTCACTGCCGTGTGTCGTAAGCAACTCTGATCAGTTTAAAATCCACATAACAATTGCACTGTTGCCATCTCTGTGATCACTCTCCTGTCTGTTATTATTCTCTCCAGTGCTGTAAACCACCGTGTTATCCTGGGAGAATATGATCGTCAGTCAAACATTGAGCAACTTCAGGTCAAGACAATTTCCAGGGTAAGCAACACCATAGCACATAAGGCTTTCTTTTCCTTCTAAAAATGTAAAACGTATTGTCCCTGATTTAGGGTAGATGCGTCACTACAATGCAATGATGCTAAATGGCATCACATTTGCTGATGATTTCTGTTCACCTTTTCATCCAGGCCATCACTCACCCCTACTACAACGCCCAAAACTTCAACAATGACATCACACTTCTGAAGCTGTCGTCCCCAGTACAGATCAATCCCAGAGTGTCGCCTGTGTGCCTGGCCAACTCCAACACCACCCCCCCCTCTGGCTCAATGTGTGTCACCACTGGGTGGGGCAAGACTGGCCAAACCTGTGAGTGAGCGACTGCTTTCAAAGTCTTACATGCAGGGTACATTTAAAAATAGTGATAAACTCACACAGGTACGAACAGTTCCATTTCCACAAAGGAAAAATATAAAGGCAATGCTACATTTCCACTATACGTTCTTAAGAAATATTTGCCCAGCTGGGCCTCATCTCCATTTCTTCTTCGTTCTCAGCAACCCCCCGCTACCTCCAGCAGACTGCCCTGCCTCTGCTCAGCCCTGCTCAGTGCAAGCAGTACTGGGGTAGTAACAGAATCTCTGATGCCATGATCTGTGCTGGTGCCTCTGGAGTGTCCTCCTGTCAGGTAACAACCATTTCCAGGCCTGAAATACACATTTGTAAGAAAAATGAGTCAACACTGATATTAAAATGTTTGATTTGCAAATGGCACATTTGTGATATATAAGCACTAGTTAATGATTATTGTTTGATAACTGATAAGTGATCGATTAATTTTTCCTTATAATGGTTTAAATATTTTAAATAAATAGATAATGACAATGATTTCAAATATTAGCCTATACACATAATGCCCATATTGATAATGAATAGTTCAATATTTGCAGAACATGTAAAAGCAATCTTTGATGTCTGAGCTAGTACTTTAGCAACTAGTCATTTTTAAAGTATTCTTACTCAACAATGAAGTTCTTGCTGCATATCTGTTTTCCTGTTTTATTAACTCATTTCAGCTAAGGGCATGTCAGCCCACATCCTGTGTAAAGCTATGCAAAAGTCCTCTCATCCCTGCATCACTATCAAGCAGTATCAAGAGCTTGAAAAAAACGTTATGAACAATTATATGACCCATGCATGGTCTGTGAGGTTATTAGAAAAACTTGTTTCTGTCCTTCTAGGGTGACTCTGGTGGCCCTCTGGTCTGTCAGAATGGAGGAGCGTGGTACCTTGTGGGTATTGTGTCCTGGGGCACCTCTAACTGCAACGTGCGCACCCCTGCCGTATACGCCCGTGTGTCCTACCTGCGCAGCTGGATCGACCAGACTGTTGCGTCCAACTAACGTGCAATCACACACAAAATCTGCAATATACATTTGCCTACAGGTTTTCCCTCACTTCATCATCCTGCTCCTCAATGTGATCAATGAGTGATTCTATACAGCATCAATATTACCTGTCAGAATGATGGAACTATTCCTATTGACTTGGACTTGAATGGTGGCAGCCACTTACTGTTCCGCTATGTTTGGTGCATGACTGAGAAATCATGAATAAAATATAACTCTTATGAACACTTGTGTTTACATTCATGTCAGCCTGATAGGCTGGAGTGTGATGCATACTGTGTGAGTGTGTGTGTGTGCTCACGCGTGCGTATTATTGGGTGGTATGGATTGACCTCGTGAAAAAGAAGAACTGTGTAGCATACAACAAACACGTATTTGAGATAAAGATAAAGATACAAATGGAAAGCAGTTTAAAATGTTTTTAATAAATTCCTATAATCAAAAGGGTTTTAGAAATAAATAATTTTTCTATACAATGAAATAAAACACAACAGCTCTACAATAAACACAACCCTTGCAAAGCTTATTTCATCTTTTGCTGAGACCGCACAGTGATGTTCATTCAGGTCCAGTAATTTTAAGATCATACTGCTCTGTAGGATTGCATCATTGCATTTTTTTTTTTTACACTCACTGTGCATCACTTACTGTCTTGTTGCAAAGCCGTGGCAGCAGCACAAAGCACTGTCTCATTGGCAGTTATGAAGTGAGGAGGAGTAATCAGAGAGAGAGAATAAGTAAAGGCAGAACCAGATCAACTTAGACTTTCATTGCACCAGCAAAATGACTACTGGTAAGATACTTTAAACATATTATTGCATTGTTTTAAATTGCATAAACAGAAAGGTAGTTTACCATCATTTATTTCTAAGCTGATGTAACATGGGTATGCTTAAACATTACTTACACATTTCTGATCACAAGTGAAATTGAGTGAAATGAGTGGAAGTCAAGTTGCAACTTTAGTACAAAGTATTCTGCAACTACTTCACCTTGTCCTGTCCCAGAGCCTCTGTTGCATAGACCATGTGCCAGGACAAGGTTTTAAAAAAAAAGAAGTTAATTTTCAATGTAAAAGTTACCAATTTCTGTTTTCTCAGTGCATATTGCAGAATGTGTTGAAGTTAGGAAAGCATATAACAACACGTTTTAATTTTTTTTCTTCAGATAACCATACAGCTGTAGATAACAGTACAACTGTGGCTCAACCAGACACTGCGAGTGGGACTGTCAGAAATTTTGTTCCTTTAGTCTCCTTGATCATCTACTGTGTGATATTTTTGGCTGGGACAGTGGGCAATGGTCTGGTCATCTACGTGACAGGCTTCAGGATGAAGAGAACAGTGAACTCCGTTTGGTTTCTCAACTTGGCCCTGGCTGATTTCCTCTTTACCGCCTTCCTGATTTTCTCCATCATCAGTCTTTCTCAGGATCACCATTGGCATTTCGGAGGTTTCATGTGCAAGCTCAACACCTTAGTGCTAGTGCTCAACATGTTTGCCAGTATCTTTCTTCTGACAGCCATAAGTCTGGACCGTTGCCTGTCAAGCTGGGTGGTGGTGTGGGCACAAAACAAGCGCACAGTCCGCAAGGCTCAGCTCATATGTGCAGTCATCTGGCTGGCTGCTTTGGTCTGCAGCACCCCTTACGCAACTTTTCGTGAGCGTCAGTGGCGCGAAAACAGCAGTTTCTGTGATTATACAGAGAGTTTTAAGAAGCAATATTGGATTCTCGTCATTTTTCGCTTTGTTGTGGGCTTCCTCATTCCATTCCTGGTAATATCTTTATGTTATGTGGCCATAGTTGTTCGTGCAGGTCGCCTGCAGAGGACCAGCAAAAAGAAACCTCGCAGAATAATTTTCTCTATCATTTTTGCATTCTTCATCTGCTGGCTGCCCTTCCATGTTGTGCAGTTCATAAACCTAAGTTATAATTCGGGAAGTATTAAGACCATAGGTACTCTGACTGTGTGTCTGGCTTTTATGAACAGCTGCCTGAACCCCATTCTCTATGTTTTCATGTGTGATGAATTCCAGAAGAAAATCAAGCAGTCCATATGCTTTGTCCTAGAGAGCGCCCTGGCAGAGGACCACTTATCGTTTATGTCTTCTCGCTCTTTGTCGTCACACTTTTCCCGGATTACCCGGAGGTCTGACTCTGTTGCACCTTTCGAAGGGAAGGAGAGATCCGCTTCCTTAACCTTCACAGAAAGCAAAGCAGTCACCGCTGAGGAGAGAGAGACGCTGAGCACTGACTAAGACCTCCACATCTGCTGGACACTGTAAATATATTGAATCCACCTTAAAAAAAAACAAAACTTAGCTTGTAATTAATGAGAGAAGTAGAGGATGAATTGAAAAAGGCGTTAAATTGAAATCTATGATAGAAATTAGCAGAATATTCGCTGTGATTTTCATATTTTTAATGTTAAAGCACTTACTTCTGAACTGCTGTTTTCACTTGTAACATATCCCCCATGGCACCTTTTTCTTACTAGTGTATGCAGTTTGATGGCATCACGTAGCTCCCAATTTGTTTTAGGTCTAACGCCTGTGTGGGTGCACTGCAGTTTTAACATGTAAATATTAAATGTCTTTGTGTAACACTTAATGTAAAACATTTAAAGCTAATTAATTTGTACGAACTTATAACCTTCAAAACTTGATATAGAATTGTATATAAATAACCTGACAAAGAGACCAATTTCATGTTTGTTTGTAAGCTTTTGATGCTCCATATTTGACAGGCTTATTGTCCATAGCATCAATGATACTGTCATACAAGACTTTAATAATTGAGCTTTACGCACTTCAATACAGTGAATTTAAAAAAAACTTGAGCTATTCTCTTCCTTCTACATCACAAACACGAGTACACACTACTCACCAGACGGTGTTTTATCTTACAGGATACCACAATGGTATTTGCTCTATGCTCGACATGTTGTTTTTGCAAAATGGAACATACTGTTAGTCAAACCACTGAATTGAAAGCACACCACAAATCAGAATGATCAGTCTCAAATAAGTAAGTGGGGGGGAAAAAATCCAACCGGTCTGTCTCACTTATTCAATAATATTTTAGTTCCTTATATATCTCAGAAAACACTAACTTGTAGCCCTTCTTTGTATGCTGTCAAGGAATGTGACTTTCCAGCACTTAGTTCTTAGTCATTCACTATCTTGATGTAAATACGTAACTTTGTTTGCTTTCCTCAGTTGAGCAATTACAAAGCCTGTGCTACCAAATTAGCACAATTTCCTCCATTAAGCATTATTAAAACTGTAATGAATTACATGACAAACCCAGTGAAAACAAAAAGTTCTAATAAATGTAGTGTTTGCAACTTTCCAATTTCACATTCCTAATATTTTCCCCCAATAAATAAGGTGCATTATAAGTGAGGCAACAGTATCTTCCCTACCAGGGACTAATTCAGCATTGCATATACAACACCTGCTGGCTGCACTTTAGTTCTGCTATCTAGCTACATTACAAGATTATCCCTTGATGTATTCATGAATTCACATGTCACTTCAGACTATGAAAATTCTCAGTTACATTTGAATTGCATCATCTCTGGCTTTGATAGTTGATAAAGCACCAACTAGCTACAAGTTCGCACATCAAAAAAAGAATGAGTCATGATGACTTTCAAATGTTATCTATAGGCTACTCTTATGGACCAATTAAAACCTCTGAAGCAGCCATTTAGTGTCTTAATTTCTGTGGTCTATACTAATGTGCTGAAGTTCAGGAAGCAAATCTGGAAATGGCAGAGACCACAATGGACTTCAGTCAATCTTGTTAATGTAAAAGTTACAGTGAGTGTGGAAAGTTGGTGAACAAGTTAATTTATTCAGCCACGTATGCAGAATGTTTATGAATAAAAATGAAAGCAGTCCCACATCACACTAGAATACATCCCCCTAAAAAAAGTGCAACAAACTCAAACTGTTCAAAATGTTTTTTTTCTGCAATGCATAGGACATATTGTCTTTTTAAGGCTCAAGGTTCTGTTCATGCTTCCCTACGAGTCTGACTGAATAGACGGCAGGTGCATTCAAATATTGACTGCTGTGTCATGGCTCTTTTCCAACTGCATAGAGTCCATTCTGTGCTGGAGAGCCAGTTAGTGATCATAAAGCTCCTTCATCTCTTTAAGGATCTTGATACTATCGCTGTATCTCAACTGGTTCTTGTTAGAGCACTCCTTCCATCTGAAAGAAAAGAAAAAAGCTCAACATGGGTCAGCTCAACTCATTCTAAACTTTTGGGTGTTTTGGTCAGTAAAAAAAACCTGGCTTACAAACAAAAGCACATAAATTGTAAATCATAACCAGGCTTCATAATGGCTACAAATCAAGTATGTTGGAAATCTTTTTATACCAAAAAGTTGAACCCACTTTTCCCAATTTCTAAGTGTGAGAATGCACACTCTTATCCAATAAACACATATTCTTATCAACTTGTATCCAATGTGCCCTAAATAAAGCCAACAAAAATAGAGGAGAATATAGCAGATATATGCAACATGCCTAATTTTGCTAATCCATCTTTCCCAACAATGGGAAGAGCCTAGTGGGACTCGTCTTCTTTCTTTAATTGCAGATCCTTAACTAATGTAGTAAGTAAAACAAGAAGTGGGCTTTATGCAAGCTCTGAGGAAGTAAAATTTCTACATAGGCCAGCAATTTGCCAACTACTACGAGACCACATACAGTACACTGGCGGATCTAAAGCTGTAGAAGAAATTTGAGTATTATCAAGGGTTATATATATTTTACCATTCAGCAAGCCTAGCGTGGATGGACAGATCGCTAAAGTAAAATGATGCCTGGCCATTGTTATGTGACAGGTGCTGAAATGCATGCAAGAACAACTTTAAAATTACATTTCTGTTCAGAACAGAATAATTCTTTTTTTTTTCAAGTTAGGCTCTTTGGTCAACCTTTAAAGATTTTAACAAACACCACAATATTTTGCCTGATCTTCAGGTGGGTTGTGACTAGTACACAGGTCAAAGAAAATGTAAGATCCTTTCATGAAGAACATACTTTTGCCTTATCTTTTTCCAACGCTCCATGTGGTCACATATGAGAGAACTTGATACAGGAACTGAATCAGTTAACTGTGGGAAGAGAAAATGTTCAGACTTACTTCCTTGTAGTTTTTTACTTTTTAACTAATGAACTTGATAGAAAAACAGAAGTGCGCAATCATTGTGCAGGTAAAACACCCTCAATAATGCACATTATACAGTACCTTGGTAACAGTGGGTTTTTCGGTCTGTGGGATCCGGAGATTGATGGGTTCACCAGAGGTGCTGGTTGGACAGGAGGTTGGAGGAGGTAGTCTGTACACATTCTGACCTTTACCATTGATCATGTCTGTAGCCTGGCAAAAGGAATGCAGTGGAACAGTCAGTTTCACAATATTACTCCAGGTGTTATAATTCCCAAAGACCAGGGCATTTTGCCATCTTAATGTAATTAGTACTATAAGTACTCTCGTAAATACTTTCTTAAAAATCTTTCCACTGTAAAGACAATTTTCTGCAAAATGACTGACCATAATAATGATAAAAATTCAAAGATTTAAGTAGCATAGTCAATTCAAACACATTACAAAATGCTTTTACTCACTTACCACTGCTGGTGTTTAATTTTGAAAATATGCAGTTTTATTTGCAGGGATCCTGAGATTTCTACTGCTGATCTCTATAATCCCCATTTTGTTGGTGGTGCTCAGTGCATTGAAAAATTACAACTCAAATACACAAAAGCAACTTGCCTTTCCTCAAACAATAAAAACAAACACTTTCTGATAGTGACAGCCAGGGTTAACTTTTTTGTCCATCAGCCAATTGGCTCGTGAACGCTCCAAGTGTATCAGCCACTCAATAGATTACCATTGTTGTTTTGGCTGGTAGTTGTACTTAATTTTCATACTTAAGTAAAAGTATAGATACCACATGAAATGATAACATGAAATGTTATTCAAGTAAAAGTAAAAGTCATCCTGAGTAAACCTACTCAAGTCAAAGTAAAAAGTATCATGTTAAGATGAAACAAAGAGGTGGAAACCAAAACTAAACACTTCTCAATTCACAATCTCACCAAAAACCCACACATGTTAATTTCAGCATCTCATCAAATGCAGCTCACAGTCCCAAACAGAGCATGGATGGCTTTCAGTTTTGAAATGTTTATACTGCAAAACTCCACCAGCTACGTTACCATTCACAAAAAGTTGATTATTTTCCATAAAATAAATATCAGGGGGTGGGTCTTTGGTGGTGATTAGAGTCTTGGATATGTCAAAGACTTGCAACAAAATTGTTTTGACTGCATTAGTATTTTTATGTAGTGTCAAATACTCCCTCTGGACACCTCTGTGGCAAAAATGTACATTCACAAACAAACTGCTATAAAATCGATATACATCAATATTTGTTCTGCTTTTTTAAAATAAATTACTTAAACAACTTCTCTCCTGCCCCCTTTGGCTTTTCCCCTCTCCTTTATTGAGTTATATATCTTTTTTGTGCATGTAATAGGTTTGCAAAGTGGAAAAAGCCTGAAGTCTAGCCCAAAGGGAGTTCCCACAGAAAACACTGCTCTGAACTGCCTGAAAACAGCTCGTTTGTAGTTCAGCCGTTTCCCTTTCATCCCTATGACGACACATGGATGAAAGCAAAATGCGTGTCATATAATGCCTGCCAAGCGGCTACTCTGACATGCCCTCAAAAAAACAGATGGAAAAACACTGAGCTGCAGCACACCTATCTCCTTTCTCTTCCAAACACTAGCTACCCTCCAGGCAGTAAAGGGAAAGAAAGTTGTTACTGTGATGTAGAGACAGTGCACATTATAACTTTATGAAAGATACTTTTGTTACAAATTAATAAGTCAGAACTCTGAAACTCTTGCTCCAGTCCATGTTGCTAAGCTGGCAAGTGGAACTTGCACAGCTGAACTGAAGCCATGTTTACCAGCTTCTCACGACCCGCCCTTCTCTGCTTCAGATTGGCTAGTAGTAGGCTAGTAACGAGGAAGTGCGCATGTGCAACTCCCAACAAAGTTCATGCAGAGGCAAGATGTATCACTCCATAGCTAAAACAAAGCCTTCAACACACAGGGCGAAAAGAGGGGCTGCAGCAAAAATATGGTGTATTTTGAAAATGAAACCATGTAAACCAGTTCCTGAACAACCCATAAAACTGAAAATCAGTATAATATGACCTCTTTAACTGAACATTAAGCTACTGTTCTGCTGACACACTTTGAGAGGAGAGAACAAATACACCTGACTGCTGTTCCCGCACTTCACTCTCCCTATTCATCCTCTCATCAAAGTTGTAAACATTCACGTTCACCTTTACAGGACAGTGAAGCAGGACCGTCCAACTCTGCACTGGACTTTCGCACCGAGTCGGCTTAATCAGTTTTACATTTATTTTTTAATACTTCTCCACTCTGGTGCGCTGCATAGGCTACCAATTGTGCAGAATGTAACAGAGTAAAAAGTCAATATTTGGCTTTGAAATGCAGCAAAGTGAAAGTAAAAAGTTGCAACAACTAAAAATACTCACTATATTAGGCACTGAACACAGCACAAAGCTTCTGTCTTCATTAGCAGGTTTGTATAGCTTTGCCACAAGAGAGTGCCCTTATGATGGTCAGCCAGAGGCAGAGTGGTGCTTGTGGATTGTAGTAACCTGATATAACTGTGCCATGGTACATTGTTTTGCTTTGTCAAACATCTTTAAATTTTTTATAAATAATATAAATACCCAGTCAACTGTCCTGAGTGTTTAACAATCAATCTGCTTGCGTTTATAGTGTTTTTAAAAGGTATTTTATATTGCATGCACAGAGTTGCATGATATGATTCAGTATTTGGAGTGATGAAATCCAAGGCATAGTGGAAGGTAATTCTATCATATTTTAGCTCCATAAATACTATTAATGTTTGATACAATATTGTCTTTATACTGTTTGACGTACTATTTTTGGCCACAGAAATTGTAGCGTTGCTGCTCTGCAAAGGAAGAACATAAAAACTTTCAAAAGCCACTATTCTTGTCTTCAGTAGATGAGTGTTTCATACTTTAAAGAAGATGCAAGAATGATGTATAACTTTAAAGCCATACAGGAGTTATGTACTTGCATTTGTTATGTAATTGCATTTGTATATTTTGAATTAAATTGAAGTTGTCCAACATTATTGTAGGGCCTCACCTCTTCCTCTACCATGCTGCGTGGGGGGCTTGGGGAAGCGGCTGGCTCTCGAACAGAAGGATTGTTTCTCATCCAGGCACGGCAGATAGGATACAGAGGGGTGCTGGTGTTGAACTGAGCCAGATCAACACTGCGATCAAACAACTTAATAATGTAGGAATCTAGTAAGTGGCAAGATAAAAGAAAAGGTGAGTAACTGTACAATGAAGTAAACGGCAAAGTGATCACACAGTAACTGGGAGAAAAAAAAACAACAGAAAAGCAAACAGAATGTAATTTCTTGCTGAAGTTTACTCTGTTTATGCTGATTGCTCTCTGGTATGCCCTCATCCATCTCTTTTCGCTTCTTTCTCCGGTGCTGGGAAAATCGAGCTGATGGCCTGAAGAAATTAAAACCAGGATGGAGACATTATAGCATGTAGAGATAATTCACAAAAGCTTTTTAAATCTATTTTCAATAGATGTCTACTTTCAATGTGTAGACATGTCTACACATGTCTACATTCAATGTGTAGACATGAAACAATGTTATGAATGTTTTTGAGTTACTATCAGTTGTTGAAAAAAAGACACTTGCCTTTTTCCAGCAGATGAAGGAGACAAATCCCTAGCGATAGCAAGTGGAACATGAAATATAAAAACAAGCTTTTACACTTCGTATTTAATGTTGAAATAATTTAACAGATATTCAGTAACTTCAGTGCAGCAGCATACATTATATAACAATTTACAATTATATTTGAAATCCAAATAATTGATCCATACTTGTTTATAGAGTCCGCTGATGTTTTCCCAGTATCGCCCTCATTTTGCTCCCTGTACAAAACACAAAGATTAGTTTGGAAAATAACTAAAATAATTGGTGAAGTTTGAAATGTTAACAATAATAATTATACTAACCTTTCATTTTCACTCCTCTCTACTAGTCCACTTAACACGGCATCCAATCTGCTTCGTGCACCTGTCCCCTCTGAATCTGTAAGTTAGAAATAATACGAAAAACAGAGTGCTTTATTGAAACAAGAATTACTGACTATATCCAAAATAAGGAATTCATATTTAATGCAGGTAATATACTCATAGTTTATTACTTAATGCCAATGGTCTAGTTCAGAAGGATAAATACTTAAAAAATATAATTAAATTATTATTAAATTAATAATTAAAAATGTCGGATTAGGGCATGTTTAACGGTACATGAAAATCTTATAGGGGAGCCACCTCTCACCTGGCCTTTCAGTCTTGATCTTGACGTGGTGCATTATCGCCACCTTTCTAATGGCGTATATGTAACGTTAAGTTAGGTTAACTTGACTTGGAAACACCGAGTTTTACAACCACACATTCACCGTCGGTAACAGAAATGTGTCTTGTCAGGTTGATAACAACGGGTAACTAACGTTGGACGACAACAGGACGTCTGCTTCCTAACGTTAATGTTAGCTAGCTAGCTGCGGTTACGTTAACACTGTCTACAGTCAGCTAACCATTGGACAACAGTAAAGCTAATTCGCAAGCCCGATTTGATCTACGTTCACCGACTATAACAATTAGCTGATTAACAACCCCCCTAGCGGTTCAAATACATTCAGTGGAAATTTAATAAAACGTTTTATTATTGTATCAGTCCGTAACGTTTACTAGCTTATATTACCGTTGCTAACTTAGCTTGTTATCGACAAAAGAATAGCCTTTGCAGACTTTCCTCTTCCGCGCGCTGCCGGGTTTCTATTACCTGATTGGCGCATGTGCAGCGAGGATATTCTACGTGATTGGGTAAAGCGTCTGTCCATCACATTAAACTCGGCTCCTATTGGCTAAATGTCTGGTAGCAAATAACAATCGGCATAAACTGTGACGCTTTCTTCTGGCTTCATCGATAATGTTGCTTTTGCTAAAAAAAGCAAAGTAACTGTGTTTACAGTTATAAAGTTAGACGTGTTGGATAAATATATCTTCAAATTCACCACTGTAGCAGCTGAATTTGCTATTTTATGGACAATTTGTGTCGTACTAACGTTTGATTCCATGGTAACTTTCTCTTGTGGACATGCCAAGTCAACTCGGAAGGCCGGTGGATAGTGTGGTCTTCGTCTTTGTAAGTTAGTTATGTTACAGTAAGAGCTCAGGACCAGGCATAAATCAAACCCATATTGAAAACACTTTGCAGTGCTTCCTGTCTTGTGAATCACCAGTGACTGTCTAAAGCTGTAATGAAATCCAGGTAAGCTCTAAAGATCGCATAATATTTCCCTAAACAATAGTTACCGTTGGTCATAAGTGTTGTTTTTGCAGTGGGCCTGTGTTCACAAGGCAGAACCCTTTCCAGCCAGCATCCAGAGTGGGGACACACTACCACCCATCCTGCAGCCAGTCCCTGTCAAAGAAAAAGAAAAAAACAGTATGTATTAAAGTAAACTTTACATATATCGCAAGACCCATCTGATTTGCTTTCCTAAGACCTCGCAAACATATCTATCACTTTTTTGTTCAGGCTTTGAGTCCTGTGCGTTCAAACCAGCGACCCAGTCCACAATTACAATCTCCAGTGAGTCCAGAGAGTCAACAGCTGTTTGAGAAATCTGACCACCGTCTAGTAGCCACGGATGGACAACCTGATTTTGCAGAGTCCTGGCCCTCCACTGACTGTGGATCTTCTCCTGCCAGCACCACAAGCTCATCTAACATGGAGACATACAAAGACTCTGCGAGAGCAAGACAATCCACAGTTTCCTCAGAGCAAGGAGCTGAGCAGGATTCAGTGCTGGCAAAGTATACTTTCAGTTTTCAATAAATAAATAAATAAATAAATTTTTCAATAAAAAGTTGCAACATGTAATGGTAAACTTGTTCTTGAATATTTTATGTTACTATTTGAATCACTACTTAACTAACATACAGTCTATGCTTACTACACACCACACCAGCAGTAACCTTTGCTCCCCCAGGTACATAGACCGCTTTCGCCATGGTCGACCACAGAGTCGAGAGGAGCGCCTGCAGAAGGCTTCTGCTGTCAGAGAGACTCAGCTGCCGTTTTGGTGGATGTCACCCTTATCTACACCCCCCAGTTCAACACCAACTAAAACAACAGACAAAGGTACATTCTCACTTATTGCATGCTTACTGTTTTTTACTGTCGGGGTTTATTTACTGTTACCAGCTCTCAGATTTCAATGTAACCTTTCTGGTACACTCTTTCTGTTCCCTTCCTCCAAACAGATCCAGTTATCCAGACTCTGAGAGATGACAGTGGACATTCCATCTTTCGTCCTGCTGGACAGCGTCGACATGACATTTCCCTTTCCCCATGCAGAGAATCTCTTACTGTGAGTGCATTTGTGAGTTTACTTGGAATTAACCACGATGTAGTCTTTCTCTACTGAAATGAAATAATGTATTGTTTGTAGGACATTTCCAAATGTGCCTACAAATGTATTGTTATTTCTTTAACAAGTAAAAAATAACATCAGCTACTATTCCATCTTGTTTTGATTCTTTGGGTGTGCTGTTATAATAGGCTCTTGGGTCTCTGTGCCAGATTTGACCGAATGCCCGGGAAGCAGAATGTGTGCAGGAGAGACACCTTATTTCGAATAAGTGTTCACATAAATATTTGCATTTTAACACCACACCACATGTCCATTTAGAAGCCTCTGTGTTTACTAAATGCCTGGAAAGGCATCGTTTATGCAGCCATGTTTGATACAGTTATGGCTTGTTCAGCCTGCTCACAAAATTATTAAACAACCTCAGTATATTTGTTTGCAATATAAGGCCAGCTAATGGGACTTTTTTTTTTTTTTTTTTTTACAAATGTAAAGAAAATATAATTATCTAGTTTTATTCATTTACAGATTATTGTGAGTGTTCTTTTGTATTGAATATTGAGCAAAATTGTGGCTTATGGAGTGTTCTGCCTGTTGTTGCTGTTTCTCAGATTTTGTCAGACACCTCCCAGGGTGAATTCGATGACACAGAGATACTACACCTTCAAGAAAGGGCCAACAGACTACTGTTGAGAGAGTATGAAGACTAATGAATAATGATTAATGATACATTTGTTAATTCTTATAATTGTAAGTAACTTTGTGTCTTTCTAACAGTGAATGTACTCCAAGCGACGGATCTGTCCATGTCAGCTCAGAGGGCGTGGGATGCTCAGATTTCTCTTCTCCAGTCAGCGTAGATGAACTAGTGCGCCAACCTTTGATTCCCAGTATAATCAACTTTACTACTGGTAAGGCAAGAGTTTGGAGTAATATACATTTTTTAGACAGATTTTTGTTTTCAAATTTAAACTTGCTCAATGTCCTCCTTACGCAACTTGTAGTATATGATTCCTCTTTTTTCATGCTTAATATTTTAAACTGTACTGCTTTGTCAGTGTTATTGTGCAATGTGTTTATCATTTACAGCAAAGGCCAGTTCAGACCCAGTTCAAACTGTGTCATCCCAAAAACCCATTCCATCTCTGGTGACCCCCACACGCCCAGAAGAAGACATCTTGTTCCAGTGGCGTTTAAGGCGAAAGATGGAGCAGGCCAGGGAGTGGCCCCAGACCCAGACCCACCCCAGTCTTCATGGTCCCACATTTAACTGGCAGGCCCACAGTGTGAGCCATCCCTTTGCCAGTGGACATGCTTACAAGGTTGGATTCATATTCTATTACTCCATTTTTTGTTTAATGTCTATTATAGATTTACAGAATAATTACAATTACAATTGCCTCTTTCTTGCATCATCTATAGCAACAGCAGAGTACTCAACTTCCTGAATTCTCACAAAAAGCTACACATCCACATATCACTGCTCCCCAGCCAGAAGCTACAGAAGCTTACCAATTATGTCCCCCAGCTTCAGGTCCACCTCCCTTCCCTGCCTTTGTTGTTTCTGGCTCTCCTGTCTCTCAGCCCCAGACAGTTGCCCATGTTCCTGCTCACATGCATTTACTCTGTGATGTCTTGCCCTGTCCAATCCAGTCATCTCATGACCGCACGCAACAAAACATTTCACAAAGTACAGATGAGTCTCAGAGCAAGGTTGTTTGCAAAAAAAGCCAAGTCCCTGGAAACCCAATGAATACCTTTACTGATGAGCCAATTTGTGAATACATGCCAACCCCACCACCTGCTTCATCTGGAGCTATAGTAGGAGAGGGGCCTAGTCACTGCAAAAGGTCTGAGAGGAACAGGAAAGAAAACACCCAGGAAAAAGGGTCAGAGAAGAAGACAGCGATGTCCTTCAGAAAGCAGAAGAAATCATCAAGGTCAAGTATTGAAACATGCACACAGTGGACAAAAAAAATAATAATTCAAGTCTGAATACTTAATTTACGTTTTTTTTTCTTCAGATATAATGTGGAAAAGGAACAGGCGGATGGCCCTGGCTCTGCAAACAGAAGTTCTTCACATCAAAGAATCCCTAAAAAGGTCATGCAGCAGGCAGAGCAGCAGCAACAGGAGGGATGCCAAGAGTTTTCCAGTGAAAACTTTGCTGGCGATCATGCACCACCACCTTCTCCAATCCACAATGCCTTAGGACAGGTCAGAACAAGCACAAGCTGTTCTCAAGTTATTTTATTTAATACTCTCGCTATGTAGTTTGATTCATACGAGTCTTATGAAGCCATCAGCATATTTTGTCTTAATGTTTTTCCTCCTCTTATAACTTGATAACTTGCCAGCAGTTTGAATTCCGTGTTGTAGTTCTTCTTGAAAATGATCGTTCCAAGTTGTCTTCAGGATATCCTTTAAGATTTGTATGTAGTTAATTTAAAGCCATGTTAGAATAGCATGACAAAGTGGCAAAGATTATTTAAATGTAGTCCATTTAACCACATATCTTGAATGATGTTGCCATCACTCTGCACACCATATTTTTTAGATGTCATACGTCATCATCTGATGTTGAGGTGCGATGTCATTATGGTAATTATGGTAAAAGCTGTATAAACCAGTAAAAGCTGTATAAACCAGTAGTATGTTCTCATTGTGCTTTGACAGGTAGTTTCAGAGGTATTGTTCCCTACAGTGGATTCATCTCCTGCAGAAAGGACCCATGTTTCTTCGGTTACTCCTCCCTGCACTTCCTCTGCACCTCCACAATCCTCAGTTCCTCCATGCAGTGAACATAACTCTATGGAAATCATTACACAGCTGCTGGAAGAAGCTGAAGGTGGGTGTATGCCAGCAAAGAGCACCAACCTTTACCCTGTAGTTAACTGTGGAGTAAATATTCTGTCCTATGCATAGGTTCCACAACATTCCAAAACCCTTTAGGTCAAAACCCCTCAAACTCTTTTTTTTCCCCTGCATGCTTTTGTGTAACTGCATGTGCCTTTGGGAGTTCAAATAAATAATTACTTATAGTCTTGGGCCACTATATATGCACATGTTGTTAATACTCCTTTATCAACCGTCTCCTTGGATGCTCATTACCTTCAATGCTATTGTTTTTTCCTTTTTCAGATTCAGATGAAAAAGAGTTTGAAGATGACCCTTTATTGCAAGTCCTTCGCAAACAGAGAAAATGGGTAAAGGAGCAGATCAGGTAAAATTATATATTAATTAAATTGCTCAGCTAGCCGAATTGATTGTCAACATTTATGTAGAATGGTGTTGCTCCCAGAAAGCTGTTAATCTTCAAATCCTATCAAATGTAGATGTTGTAGTAATGTTATTGAATCATCTAAATATAGCACCCCAAATTCCAGAAAAATAATCTACTGCATTTTCCCTTTTAGTGAAGTGGATTCTATGTTGAATGAATTCCCAGAGGAGCAACAAGTTACTTGAACACTGGCAAGAAACACTTGAAGTAGTCACTTTTATAATTTGTTTTATAAAGAAATAAAGTTTATTTGAACTTTTTTAAAAGAAATATGTCCACATTAAAGAGCTTGGAGATATGTCTGTGTGTGCCATTAATCACATTACAGTGCATTTTACAAAAGGTACACACAAAAACAACTGTGAACGCGGAATATTTACAAAGACTGGTTCCTTGAAACATTATGTAAGATTGTTGAGTAATAGCAGAGCAGTATATACAAACCTCAGAGAGCAGGGAATATTAGAACAGTGCCAGGAACAGAACAAATGTGTGTTTTGGCACATGCTGAGCGTTGCTGTGACTGGAGGAGCCTGAAGTTATTTCTGTTTGTGCCTCTGTGTTCATAAAGGCTTCTGTTACATTTGTTTCCACACATGGTGATGATAGCAAAGATTTGAGTGTTTGCTATTTATGGGCTTAGTTTCGGATTCTGGAGTTCTCAGTCTGCAGCATCGGCGCAGATATGATAAGGATGCCCTCTGGAGAGACCGCAGACTCCAAAGCCATGGTGTGTACTCCCTTTGGGATTCGGTAGCGGCGGTTGAACTGCCGCGTTGTACACCCTTGACCGTCCTTCTATCAAAACACGGAGACGAATACAAATTTAGAGGATAACAAATCATATTGTAAATAAACCAACAAAAATACAGCAATTCTCCTCCAAGAATACCAACCTTTTTCTCTTCATGCTTCCCTTGCACTTCTACAAAGTCTCCTATGACTTTGACCATTAGATCCTCTGGGTTGAAGTCCTTCACATCAACTTGAACTGTGAAACCGCTTTCATCACAGTTCACCTACCAGCAAGAGTGGAAATACTGTATATTATTATAGAAAAATAAAATATCTCTAATCAGCAGCACATAGTTATAATACAAAAAGTCATATTTGCCACCAATATTTGAATGAAAGTTTGAAGGGGGCTTTCAAATGCATCTCAGGGTTTTCATCTGCTTATAAAATGTGAGATGCGGTTAAAAGCCTTGACAAAAAGTCAATATATTTATATTTTTCAAATGAAAAATGAGGGTAGTACTTTTGAGCCACATGGAGTGAATCCTCTGCCTTTTGAACAAGGTACCATTGTAAAAGGATATTTGTGTTTTCACGCAGTTCTAATGAGCCAAAATAAATGCATTCATGTTTTATTCATCCCATCCTTTTTCCATATTTACTTTTTGCAATACCTAGCTATAGTGAATTAAAATGACCTACCTCTGCAGAGCTGCCATTATCAGTCTCTGGAATTAATAACTTCGGGGACCACTTATATTGTCCATAAGTCCCGTTAAGCCGAGGAAGAAGAGGTGGTAAAACCTTCTCCCACGGAATACCACCAGCTGGCAGAGTGGGTGGCAGGATGAAGTCCATTTCTAATCAGCAGAAATTTGGGGAAAGAGTTGACTTGACAGTAAAGCTACTGCATGTTAGACTAAGACATACAACACTGGCCACTTACCTCTTCTTAAATTCCCTGACCAAATAAATGTGCGAAAGGGATAGGACAGCCCCTATTTAACCGCTTCTGTGAAGGCCTGAGTGAGGTACAGTGACCGGTGATAAGCCCGTCTGTGTTAGAGTCGTCGCCGTTATACGTGACTGACTGTTGTGGTGTGTGTTTTATACTGGTGTTGCATAATGGGTTGGGAATTCATAGTGGGACACCTTGCTTCTGTTATGTTCTGGACTAATGCGTAACCTTGGGGCCACATATTGTTTTGGGAGTGACGCAGCTGTCGCGGGCTTATTGGCAATTACCGTGTTTATTAGGAAGCAGTACCCTACAGTTTATTCATAGGGTTGACTATACGAACACGCCGTTCAGTTATAAGACGTGTTACGAAGTATATTATCCTTAAGGTCGGTTGTCAAGCAAGGTCTCTCAAAATAGAAGTTCAAAAGACTATGTTGTTGACCCTGTGAGCTCATGCCGGATAGACAGTGACAGCGGGGACGTCCCACACACATGCCAGCACATAAGCTACTGCCAATAAGCCTCTTTGCCCCCCATCACTCAATCTCACAGTGGTGGAAGAACTATTCAGATCATTTACTAAGTAAAAGTGTTCTTCATTGTTTAAATACTCCAATGCAAGTGAAAGTATTGCGTTCAAAATCTAAGAAATAAGTAGGCTACAGAAGCATTTCGAGCCTACTCATAATGCAGAAATTTGCTCCTGTGGGTATTGTATGATTGAATATTCTATTGATGTTTTTATTACTTAAGCATTAATGAGTAAGAAGCATTTTAATGCGTTGTTGGCCTAGGTGGAACAACTTCCCATTTTGCTGGTTACTTTATAACAATGGATACAACCAATTTTATTAACTGGATAAATGTTTTGTGGATAACATCTTAATGAGTAGCTGTCAAATACATATGGAGAAATTAAAAAGTACAATATTTACCTCTGAAATCTTGTGAAATATAAAGTGCCATGAAATGAAAGTGCCTAAAAATTGTACTTACAGTACTTGAGGGAATGTATTTACTGATTTTCCATTACTCAGTAAACATACACATAAGTACAACACACTTGGAAACAATGTCCATGAAATGATTCTTTTTAATTTAATCCCCATAAATCTCCCTGCATTGTGAAAAGTACTGATCATACTGATACTCCTGACCTGTTCCTGGCACACTCTTTTGAAGTCAGCAGTCTAAATGGCGGGCACACGTTCTCCCTGTTTGTAATCTAGAACCTGTTACTTAAGCTTTGACTGGAGTGACTAAAAATGGCACTGATTATGTTATGACTCATTTAGGATGCTAGGGAAGTGGGGACACTTGGAGGGATTAAGTTATTGGGTTTCACAACAGGCGCCAGCGATTGTCCAGACTTTAGGAGACTTCTGTAAGAATGCAAACTATCAGGAGTATATATGGAGAAAATAACTCACAGATGAGTCACCAAACAAAAAGTCCATAGTGATTCATAGATCCAAGAGGGATAATGATATTCCAACATAAAAATAGAATTCTGACTTGCCATGGGAAATATAGTACATGGAACAAAACATTGTAACTCAGAAACATTGTGTATTTTTTATTTTATTTGTCATTCATACACAAGTAAAAATAGTTCTGGGTGCAGCTAATGAATTTAGCTCCAGAGACCCATACATCACCAATTCTTTTCACTGTAGTTAAAGAAGGAACATATTTGGTCCATTATTGTGGATTAGTTATTTTCAAAAGACCTGTCATCAAAAATGTCTCAAGGAATGCCCAGTGGAATTGTAAAGGAGAGGTAATCTCCCACCTCCCCCCACTCTGCTCTGAAGTGCTGGAAAATAGTAATCCATGTGGTGAGTACTGCAACCCATAACAGCAGCCCTAGTGCTGAGCGCTTCACGTCTAGATGAAAAAACACACAAGACAAATATTTGGCATTAAAACAAAGGTCACGCACATACACAGGTATCATATCACACTCTACTTTTGCCATCTTAAAAATAAAGCTCATAAATTGCTTCAATACAGTTTGATAGAGTTTAATAACTGCAACATGTGTATTAAATAATAAATGTCACTTTCTCAAACAAAATACTAACAAGGACATCCACTGTCTTAATTGGTGATTTGAACAAACTGTACAAGAAGTAAATGTCTGCTAACATCAGCTAGCCAGAAATGTTAAATGTTTGATGCATATTTTGTGCTACTTTATAGGTTGGGCAATATAGCAAAAAAAAAAAATATATATATATATACACGATTCAACTTCATCCCAGTCTGACTGATTCTGTTGTATACAATGGCATTGAAGTTTTACTGACGACATTTGTCAGAGATATTGAGTGGATTCAAAACTTAATGAGTGAATAACATGAGTCCTTTAAGTGTTGAATCCACAGCACAGCTAATGAGGGAAACTAGGAGTGAGCATCAAACCTATAATGTTTTTAAATACACATTTTAATTAAAATTGTACAGTAATGATTTGTAAAATATTTGGAATTTAAGCAGCAGTTCTGACACTTACATGTCTTTATCTGGAGCTGTTCAGTGTAGGTTGGCTTTACAAAGGCCTCCCGAAAAAACCAAACAACATTGACCAGCCACAGGAACGGGAGAAATGCAAAGCCACCTGAGAAAAGAAAAGATGGGGAAAAAACATTATCAACAACAATAACTCTAATGAATATTTAGGAAAATCTATTCGAGATTGCTTATGCTTTTCTTTAGAAACGGCGCCCAGTGTAACTACACTGGTAGCCTATCCTCCCTCTCACATAAATAGTTTAACTTCTGGAGTTTACCAACACTTTGCACATTTACAAAACCAAATACTCTTACCTAAGTAATATTTTCTGCATAGGCTGAGCTTCTCCTCATTTGGCAGTCGTTCCAGGTTCATTGTGGATTACTTTGAATTCTGCTACAAGAAAAAAGAAACAAGTTTCAGCGTACAACCAGCTGTAAAGACATGAAACTGTTGTGACAAAGGTGATGCTGATTGTGTCTACGTTTAAACACTGGCCTGGACATTACTTAAGCGACGTACTCTTATGACCAGTGGTATAAAATCCTATCAATAAAGCAGCCTTCTAGTGCCTGCTGACCTGGTTTGTATTGTCAGATGACTCAAAATTCACCCCAGGCTAGTGTTAGCATTTTGTTAGCTTAGCAAGGGAACATTAATCTGTTCCGACTGCTACAAACAGCCGTTCCAGCAGATTACATCGGTACCCAGATTCTGTGAGAATTCGTTTTATAATATTTATAAGGGACTAGAATATTGGACATTAAAAGAGATAGTTTACCTAGTTAGTTTTAAGGACAAAAAGTCAAGAGAATCGTCGCAAATAGCTTCGAACAATACAACACTTCCTCACGCCTTCGTCCTTCTTCTTTGTTTGTTGGGGTTTTTTTGGTCAAAAAGCACGCTACCCTGCACTCTTCCGCCACCTACTGTACCAGACCGTGTGACATGGGAAACAATCTTATACAGTCTAACATGGAGACAACAATACAGTCTATGATGACAATGCACGCCTTTATCCGTGGTTTAAATCATATGTTTAAGAAGATCAATAAAGTAATTTAGTCCTTCCCTTGCCTGCTTACCTATGTGTCTTTTCACATATTTTACATCGGTTGTGGTAAATCTCAATTAAACCACCCACTTAATCGCTTTTTCTAAGCTTTATTTTTCGTGAAAGCTCTACAAAAACTTCGCACATAGCCTGCTGTTCTCACTCAGTTGCTTCAGTAGGCTACACCACACACTTGACTGATACTTTAGTATACTAGATAACAACTGTTCATCAAATTCTTTTGCAAAGACCCTAGCCTGAAAATTGCCATGTTATGTTTGCATAACAAATCTGAGATTTGCGCTGAAATTCAGAGGCCTGAAACTCAGACACGGCACAAACAATATTGCTATTTATATTTTCTGTCAACAACAACAACAAATAATAATAATAATAATAATAATAATAATAATAATAATATTATTAGTAGTAGTAGTAGTAGTAGTATTAAGAGATTTTACTTAATTTTTAGTAATCAATGTATTCTGCATCAGGCTACTTCCTTATTTTACATGGGCTGAAACTGAACACAACTTAATCTAAACGTGAAATGTATTGCTGACTTCAGACGATCTCTGCTTCAATTTCAATTCAGTTCAATTGGCTGTCTTGCATGGCGTTTTAGTCCAAAGCAGAAAGACACATATAAATAAAATAAATAAATAATAAAAATAAAATGGGATTTAAAAAAGAGAAACAAACAAACAAAATATATCTTACGTTGAAAATATGTCTGGCTTTTTGACATGCACTAACATCCTCCGTCCTTTCCCTATTCTTCGTCATCAGCTGCTTCCAGTGACAATAAACACACTGCCATCTGCTGCACAATGTGTAGAGCCAGGACACTAAATTATAGTGTCCTGGCTCTATAGTAATTATAGTATATACTTAATCATAAAAACAGAGCGTAAATGATGTGGTACTGTTGCTCTTTAGTAGCCTACCTGCCTCTGCAACCCCCCTCTTTCTGGCATAGTATGTTTTGATAAATGATTAGGCTAAGTATTCTGTCTCTTTTTATCATTTCAGAAATGCCACCATTCTCCACTTCCTTGTCATAGGAGCAATTTTAAATAAGGAGATTTCCATATACTTTTGCATCTGCTGATTAGTTTGACCCCAGAATAAGCCTGGTCTACCTTATTCATGGTCAGTTTTGTTAAAACTGGGTGCTAATACAATTGCGTTCAATTTGAAGGCTGTTTTTGACGTTGGTGTATCACATTTATGACATATGTAGCTTATTATGAAAAGTCCTGAAAACATTTAACTTACCAATATGATATTTTACAGCGGACAAGGAATCTTTACATTTTAATAGGATACATTAACATAAAATTTATCAGTGAGTTAGGTCCAGTTTTCAGCGGAACATATACACACGTATAGCTTAGTATATATTTGCGAATGGAGATTTGACTAAGATCACCACCAGGGGTCGACCCACTTATCTACATAGACAGTTGGACTTCATCGATAAGAACTCACTTTCCCTTGCAGCATTGCGGCTCCCCCCTCCCATCTCGCGCCTTCCCTCTTGTCTCTCCTCGAACTGCTAGCTGTCGGTGTGTGTGTTGTTGTTGAAGCAATGATGGCGGCAGCGGGATGCGGATCAGCAACCGCGGCTGCCGTAGGAGGCCAAGGTGGAACCGCTACGGCCAGAGGTCGTTTCCCCGGTCGGCCTTGGTCGTCACGCAGTCGTTTGCGCTCCGAGAAGCGATGGCAACTCGGACGATCAGGCTTAGAAGCTGATGATGTGACTAACGGAGGGCCAAGGCCCGCAAACCTGGTTCTATCGTTAAACGAAGACCAGTCTCACTTGCGCTTACTTGGGATAGAGGCGAGCCACAAGATCCTTGGCCAGGCTGGATACAGCTCTAGTGGGAGTGAAGAGGTGAGGTCCCAAACCGACCCAGGAGTTAGTATCTTTATTTCATCTTCTCACATTTTGAGTGTTCGTTAAATGTGCAAGAATGAGTGCTGTCCGCGGCGGTGTGACTGTTTAGTGCCATGGAGAAATGTCAACATCCTCTCGCTAGGCTAACGTTAACTTTAGCTTCAAGCTTGGTAAGCTAACATTACATGCTAACTAACGTTAGCACAGTGTAGCTTCCCATGACATTAAATGAACAGTCGCATCACAAAATACCACTTAAACAAAGCAGCAGAGCCGTTCAAATGACATTAGCATTGTGCCCTCGATTGCTCTCGTATAGGTTAAAATACTGGAGGGTGAAAATATGAGTAGAAGATATTTTTTAAACGCACGTTAGTGAGTACGCCAATTTGTAAACAGGGATCGCAGTTATTTCATCTATGGCCCGCTCGTTATCGGGCCAGACTAGCAGCTAGCTAATAGTAGCGAACACAAAGAACGGGAAGGCTAGCGCCTCTATATCCTGCACAGCGGCTAACTGCTACCTGTTTTCATACGCTGTCCAGATGCTACCGAGTTATCTGCTTAACAACTTTAAATAAGACAGTGCACACACATTGTGCAGGATTTTTCCTGTATTCGCAAGGCAGCTGCGATAGTTACACTAAGATAACTAAGTTTTGATTGTGGCTAAGTAGCTTTTCTGCAGTAAGAAGTGATCTTAAATGCTTTCGAGAGGGAGGGTTGGCTAACTGCTAGCTAATGTTACCAAGCACGATAGGTTTAAATGGTGGTGCAGAAGGGTGCCAAAGCCAGTTGCACCCTTTTTTTTAGAACTGAAAGCTCCCTTCTAATACACCTGTGATCGTTAATGTCTTATCCTGATTCATAAACGTGGAGGTGGTGTAGGCTTTCAGGTCAGAGCTGCAAGCATGGAGATATGCAGTGCTTGGAGGGAATCGTAATTACAGACGCACCTTTCCCTGCTGGTTTTGTAGGTAACGTTAGTGTAGGTGTAGTGTGGTGCATAGAAAGGTTGAGTTCTGACCATGCATGTGGTGGTTAATAATCTAGATTACATGCACTTGCATCATGACAAGTTCAGGAAGAGTTCCTCAAAACAGCTAAATGCATTTTTGATTGTCACAAATATAGGGTCCTCTCCCAGTTTAATGTATTACAACTCATTTGCAATGAATGAAAGGATGTGGTTTGAATGTGGGGGAAAAACTGAATCAACTGTCCATTGTCTGCCATTGATATTGTTGCTCGAAAGCCTTAACCAAATAACCTGTTTTTTTATTATTTGACATAGCTGTTGCTCCAATATGCTAAGATAAACATGACTTTTGATGTTAAGTTTATTGATAAAATCATCATCATGCTGGTCATGAATCCATTCTTCATAATGAACATTCAGAGACATTTTTTGTGTTCTTCCATTGACTTAATCTGTGCAGTGGATGTTACTAATGCCATGCTCAGGATTCAAATTGAATGCTATACACTAAACATTTTAGTTATTGATTTTGGTGATGGTTTGGCACCCACCAGCAGAGTGCTGTTACACTTATTCAGGTGTTAATTACCTGCTTTTATTTTTTTTTTAAGGGAGATGACTTCAGAGGATTTGAAGCTGAGAGAAAACGCTCCAAAGGACCTGTATGGTCGCGACACAACCCTTCCAAAGGTGAAGAAAAATGTATTACTGTGCCACATATTTGGTGTTATTTCTTAAACGACACAGTGGCATTAAGCATACAGCGTTCTGTTGAAGAATTTTTTTGTATCCAGTGGAAGAGCCATGGATTTTGTAATATTTCATGTTTTTGTTTTTTAGGGGATGCTGTCAACACAAAGTCTAGAAGACAAAGTGAGAAGCTACAACTTAAAACGCCAGCAGTGGAGGCACCTATTACCCCACCTGATGCTGCAAAAGATGTAAAATCTTTGGAGGAAATACATGGCACATCTCCTGACATAAAGCCTGCAAAGGACTGCAGGAAAGGTTCGAAAGGAAAAAACACTATGACCGACCGTCAGTCCACCAAAAGCAGGGCCTCATCAGCAGCACCAAGGATTACTATAAAGTTGGTGGCCAAAAAGAAAATGAAAACCGTGAAGGAGCCTCATAAAAAATCTGTGAAGAAGTTGAAGATAAAAGGAATTCAGGATCCGCCTAAAGCCAAGGACATTCAGGCCGACCAGATTTCAAGTGCTCACGTCAAATTAAAAACTGAACCACATGAGGATCAACATGACACAGAAGATAAGGGAGGTGGTACTGTACCTGCAAGAAGGCGTGGGAGATCTGCTTCAAAAACAACAGAGCCTGTCTGCCAGACTAGCGCCAAAGTTGTAGTTGATGACCAAAAATCAAATGAGAAAAAAACAGCCGATCTATTTGACACTGTAAAGGAGGGCGAAAGTGTTGAGCCAAAAAAGAATGCAAAGAAATTAAAGCATAAGGCCGTTGTGACAGAGCAAGGTTCTGAACTTGATCAACTAGTGATTCGTAGGAGCAATAGAGTCACTAACCCACTCTGTAAAAGACTCTCAGACAGTGCAGGTGAACCCGAAAATCTGAGTAAAAGTGATGCCGTTCTTGTGGATTCAAAGCCAGAAGTTCCTAGAACAGTGGAGGCCAAACCATTGGGGAGAAGTGACAGGCGAAGGCAAAGCAAGAGGCTAAATAAGGAAGTTACAGTGCCAGAAAATCACGGTCCATCATCCACAGACACTGACAGTTTAGCTGGACAATCCAATGACAGTAAGCCTTTGAAAAATGAGGAAATGAGGGTCCCAAGTTTAAAGTTGATAAAGATCAGAAACCCAAAATATGATGCACAGACAAGTGGGAAGAGCTCTCGTCGAAAGAAAAAACGGAGAAAATTTGTGTGGAGTTTAACATTAGTGAAGGGAGGAGGTCAGACAAAAGGTGCTGAAAACACTGTCAAAGTAACAGAGAAGGCTGTCAGTGAGGTAGACCAGTCCACTGACACTGGTGTCACAAAGAGTGACAGCAACAACAAGAGTTTGAAGGAGACAGACAAAAAATCTCAACTGGATAACTTAGCCCCGCAAGAGAGTAAAGGCATGGACAACAATGAGAAGGAGTCCCAAAACAAGGCTGACGTGTCTTTTGAGAAGTCCACCTTACAGGTGGAAGTTGAAGTGGAACATGTAAACGAAACACCTCCACAAGAGAATATTAAAACAGATTGCGGGAAAGTTGTCCCACCTCTTCAGATCAAGAAAGTCTCCTCTCCTGGTAAACACAAAAGCTCAAAGGCATCCTTTTTAATTCAGCAATTTAGTCCTGGGCCTGAAACGAAGGAGGATGTTCTGAAAGATCAAAGTGCAGTTAATGAAGATAAATCATCATGTGTGGATACTGAAGTCACACCAACTAGGAGACTAAGGAGGAGGACGTCAAGCATTGATTCACCACAGACCAAGTCTGTCAGTCATAGGCCTGTGAACACTCAGAAACGGAGGCTTAGGACGAGCCCACAGGATGAAGATACTCCGCAGGTGCAAGTTGAAGATTCTTCTCAGGCTCCAACTGAAGACTCCAGCTCACATGGTCTTCCTAAAATCTGCTGTCAGGTTTTGGCTGAGGAGACCACACAGACAACCAGTGTAAACTCCTCTGAAGGTCCTGATAAGGATTCCTCAAAGCTGGTGGAAGATCCTTCACAGGTGCCCGGTGAAGTTTCTCTGCAGAAGGTGGAGAATGAGGTAGAACCACAGATCGAGGAGGCCAAACCATTGCCTGTGCCTTCCAAACCAAGAAGATGTAGAAATAATAAAGTAGCGAAAAAGAGGTCAGCTCAAAGGAAAAAGGTTCTTGTCGCTCCCGACACTGCTGTCAACTCAGAGTTGGCTACAGTTGAAGCTACTGTCACAGAGTCTATGCTTAAGGAAGATACTCAGCCTTTAGTAACAGAGGTAACTCCGTCAGAAACAGAAGATTGCACCCAGCCTGAGGCAAAACAGGACACTGTGTCAGTGGAAGAAGAGCAGATACAGCCACCGGTAAAAGAGGAAACAGACATTCAGTTGATAGATAATCAACAATCTCAACTGGATAACTTTCTGTCAGAAAGTCAAGCAAGTGATCCGAAAACATTGTGCCTACAAAAGAAATCTCCCAAGAAAGTAAAAAAGAGGCGTAAAAGTTTGATTGGGCAGCGCCAGAAACATAGGCACAGGAGCAGAGATGGAAAGTTCACGCCGCTGAAATTATTTGAAAATAGCCTGAAAAATGTAGAGGAGGAGAGTGACATTTCCACCCCATTGGCAGCTACCACACCGGCCCCAAGCTCTAAACTTATTGGTATACATAAAAAATACAAAAAGAGACCGTCAGGCCTTCAATTTATTGGGTGTAAAAGGCCAAAACCACAAGCTAAAATCATATCTAAACTGATAGAACTAGGGCTTGACAAAGATTGTTTGAAGCAGGAAGAAACAGACACTTTAGTCGATGGGGGACAAGTAGCTGTTGTAGATGTCCAGCCTGGTAAATCAAAGTTTGTAAAAAACATCAAGCACTTTATCATGCCTGTTGTAAGTGCCAGATCCTCAAGAGTGATCAAGACCCCTCAAAGGTTTATGGATGATGCTGGGATGTCGGTGTTGCCTCGACGAAACTCCCCAAAGAAGGGCTTACAGCTGGGATTGCACATGCGTCCGGGAAAGAGGCGGGATGACGGGACAGACAGGGCCATATCCCCTATCCTGCCAGTGGACGAGGAGGACATATTGAGTGAGGCTCAATTGGATGTCGATCTGTTTTCCACTGAGGACCTAGATGACAGCCTTGATATAGCCGACAGCCTATTTTCTGAGCAAAAAAGTGGCAAAACTGAAAAGAAGAAGTCTCTTCTAAAGAACTCTAGTTTCAAGTGGCATGTGCCAGAAGAGCCTAACGAGGAAGTGTACACACTGGACAAAATTCCAGAGAACAAATGTGAGGATCTGTTTTTATCTACACCCATTGATAAGCCCACCGAACTGTCTCCGGACCTCCTGGATGCTCAGAAAAAGAAAAGTTCCTCTAAGTTTAACAAACAAACTGCTCAGCTCAAGATTTATCAAAGGCTAAAGAAGGCGCACATGGGACTCCCAAAAAGCAAAAACACAACAGAGATGGATAGTGTGATTAAACCCCCTCAGCCTCCTGTTGATTTAGCAGAAGGACTCGATGATGAGGCCATGAGCATCAGCCTTAGGCAGCGGAATACAAAGGCAGAGAAGGACAAATCCAAGCTCAAGATAGAAGACCTTGATTCTCCTGGAGTGGTGAGAAAAGTTTCTGTGTGTGTCAGGACTATGAACTCCAAGTCCCTTGCCTTTCAGCAGGGCAAACAGGAGGATTTAGCAGGGAAAGACACTACCCAACTTCACTCAGGTAAGCATAATGATTAAAAAGCATCAGATTATTTAATGTTTTATTACTTATAATGGAGCAGTAACTGGCAAATATTATTTTATATCCACAGGAGATCTGCCGTCAGAACAGAACTCAGGCACTGGTGAAGGTGATTATCTTGGATCTGTGGAGAAGGGAGCTTCACAAAGAGCGCGCCTCACTGGTGCAAATAAAAGAATGTTCAATCTCCTCAGGAAAGCCAAGGTCCAGCTCATCAAGATTGATCAGCAGAAACAGCTGAAGTCATCTGGGGTAAGATTGCGATCACCCCAAACACATGTTCCCTGTCATTCTAGACTTCAATTGTTCATTATTAGGTAAAGACTATGTAATAGGACCGGCTGTAGATGTGGAAAACCTCGTATAAGCAAAACTATCTTGAGTGATGTGAGGAGATGCTTAGTTTTCTGAGGCTTGTATTAACGCCTTGCTTTTGCTTGTTAACCTTGTAGCTGTTATCTGGCTCGGCTGGTGCCAGATCTCGAGATGTGACCTCTAAGAGACAAAGGAGGAAGCAGAGGACTCAGCTTAATGCTGATGTTCCAGTCAAGACAGAGCCACCTCAAGGACAAGTAAGTGTACAAATCAATAGCCACAAGGTGGAATTCGACCCAACTATAAGTCATGTTTCTCTCTCAGGTTTTACCAATGTTTATTGTTCTTTATTTAACTCAGCAAAAGAAAACATGCTCTGTTTTGTGTACTGACCTGAAATGTGACCAGTGCTTTGGCAAAAATTGAGCCCCCTGTCAAGTCCAGCCTCTTTACATCCGTGCCTGCATCCTGATCTGATTTTTATCTTCATTCTTTCCAGCCGCAGCTCATCTCGCCCCTGTGCCAGGAGTTCCGTAGAGCAGGAGGACCACGCATCAAGCATGTGTGCCGAGCTGCCTCTGTGGTTCTGGGGCAGCCTCGAGCCTTGGTACCAGATGACATTCCCAGACTTAGCGCCTTGCCCCTGCATGAAAGAACTGGTATTTCCCCTTCAGACATCACTAAAGGTAGGTGTGAACTGATTGGCAGACTTATCTGGATTTGTTTTCTTTAGCCACGCTCAAAATTTTTCATGACTTGAATGTGACGACTTGATGACAGCAGCAGTAGTCTTGGTAGAAGGCAAGGCAAGTTTATTTGTATACCACATTTCAACCACAAGGTAATTCAAAGTAGGGCTGCAACTAACGACTGTTTTGATAGTCCATTAATCTATCGATTATTGAAACGAATAATCGGCTATTCGGATTATGAATCGCAAAATTACACAATGCCTCTCATTTAGCTATATGCAGCTATTTAGCACCCTTTAAATTAAACCAGAGGTTGTTTTAGGCATGTGCTAATTAACAGTCAAGACAATAAAATAAATACTGCTTTCAAAAATGCATCTTTAATGAACGTTTCTGCTGCAGCAACAGAAAGTTCCACTGAAATCCTGATAAGCAGCTGATCTACTGTTTAGTGACAGAGCAGCTGTCACGCCAGTACTGCAAAACCCCAGGACAAACTTGACACTGTATACAAAGAAAGGAATAACATCATGCATTTTATTTGCCGAATTTTCAAGAGGGGATCAATAACGATTTTGTAGTATAAAGCGTTTCACAACAACTATAGTTTCCCTAAACTCAAAGGTCTGATGTAGTTTTAATAACTTTAACTTTACTGTTCACATCACTTTACTCTGTTAAGCTGACGCTGTCGCGACGGCCCAATGACGTCATGAACGATTTTTTTTTTTTTTGACTTTTTGGACAGTCACCCAAGGCGTTCCCCAAGGCCCCGTACTCGACCCCCTTCTCTTCATCATCTGCATCCTCCCCCTTGGTCAGATACTCCGCCAATTCAACCTGAACTTCCTTTTTTATGCCAATAACACCCAGATCTACCTCAGCACCAAATCCCCCCACAACCCCCCCCACCACATCAACCCCTGTCTGTCAGCTATTAAAACCTGGATGCAACACAACTCAAACTAAACAGTAATAAAACAGAATTCCTCCTCATAGTCTCCAAATCCACTCTCATCAAAGCCAATAACCCCACTCTCACCATCGACGGCACCATTGTCTCCCCATCTCCCCAGGCCCTCGACCTCGGTGTGATTTTTGATTCAACCCTCTCCCTTTAGCCCCACATCCGTCATGTCATTAAAACCTCCTACTTTCACTTTCACAATGTTGCCAAAACCAGACCCTCACTCACGTCCTTTGCTGCTGCAAGATTCATTCACGCCTTCATCTCCTCATGGCTGGACTACTGCAACTCGCTACTCCTTGGTATCCGCTCAACCTACATAAAAAGACTCCAACTGATCCAGAACTTAGCCGCACGACTCATCATTAGGGGTGGGAATCTCTGGGCACCTCACGATTCGATTACGATTCAGAGGGCTGCGATTCGATTATAAAACGATTATCGATGCATCTTGATGCATAATTTTTTTCTATACAGTATCCCTGGATAATTACTAAGCATTTAATTTTGTCTATTAAAATCCAAAAGAAACATCTCCTAATTAGCTTAAAAGGACTAGTTTGCATACCTAATTTACTTTATTAACCTCAGCTCCGTGGTCCCTCCATGGACCTGGTAGGTTAGTTAGTTAGTAATGATATACAGCTGATAATTAATATTACTTCATTATTAATTTAGCTAATGTTACATAAATAAATAAAACTTTTTAGTGTCTTTCACGGGACCCATGGACGCTTTACACATAGTTACAGTGACAGAACAACAAATAGTCATTCAGGACTGAGTGCCTGGGTAAAGAGCTGGGTTTTAGTAGATTTGTGAAAGTGTCCTGTCCTGACAGGGAGCATTTCGGATCTCTGTGGGGATGAGTTCCAGAGGGTGGGGGCTGTGACACTGAGGGCTCTGTCCCCAAAAGTCCGGAGTCTGGTGTGGGGGGACAGAGAGCAGGGCCTTGTACAGGGGAGATGTTAGCTAGTACTAACAGCCTTCACTTTTCCAGCCGTTGGGGAAACTACAGACTTTTATTAATGGTCACACAGCGACCTACGCTGCACGTTTACTACCAGACAGAAACTTACTGCTAATATATTTCACCGCTAACTTTCACCGTCACGTTCTGCCGCTCTCTCTCACTCGCTCGTCCTCACACACAGGATACACAGAGAGCTGCAGAGCGTCGAGTGTCACCATGCTCGTAGTGTGCGACTTAAAATAATTACTTAAGCATTGATATTAATGCTTGTGAGACACTTTGGGGTGGTTATTCATTCCACAGTGGTGACGAATACACTGACACTGGTCTCTCTGTTGTGTGCGCTCCACAGACGGTCCGGACGCTGCGCGTCCGTGAGTTCCGCCTTTTGCGTTCCGTCAACATTATGTTATTAATTAACATTTAAATAATCGATTATTAGACATTTGTTAATCGATTAATAATCCTCCACGTCCGCATCGCAATGTATCTAAGAATCGATTACTTCTCCCACCCCTACTCATCACCCGGTCCAAATCCTGGCACCACATCACTCCAGTCCTAAAACAACTACACTGGCTTCCCATTTCTCACCGGATCACATACAAAATCCTGGTCCTTACCTACAAAGCCATTCACCACCTGGCCCCTTCATACCTCACCTCATCTTCCCCCTACCAACCCTCACGGTCCCTCAGATCCACCTCGTAGTGCTAGGTCTGCACGGTCACAAAAAATGGGAGGCACGCGGACCCTACGTGTAACCCCTCTGATAATTTTTTTGTCCCTGGCGGACTCACAGACGCGGAAAGTATAATCCTTGCCTAACTCTTTTTCACTTAGGGACTCTAAACCTAAGGGGACTCTAACCCTTTAACACTTAGGGACTCTAACCCTTCTTTAGATACAGTTGTCGCTGTAAATCCAGATTGTCCAGACTACGAACTCTGGTAAAAGCAGTTCACAGGGGGCCCTGTCAACAAGTTAACAGTGGAGAAAACAGGGAGTCTAATCCTTGTATTTTTACTTGGCCCTGTTAACTGAGGATCAGCCATGTGAGATGGTACAATCAAAACAGCACTCTAAGCTTTTTAAATAGTGTTCACTGAAAATCTAAAAACAAAGTAAAAGAAAACAGGACAGTAAAAGTTACAGTGCAGTGTCAATCTACTAGTTAAAGGCAGTGGTAAAAAGAAAAAGAAAAGACTTTAGACTTGATTTAAAAGAACTGAGAGTTTCAGCAGACATGCAGGTTTCTGGGAGTTTGTTCCAGATATATCTAGCATAAAAACTAAATACTGCTTCTCCTCGTTTAGTTTTGACTCTGGGACACAAAGCAGATCTGTCCCAAACGACCTGAGAGGTCTGGATGGTTCATAACGAAGCAGAAGACCAGAAATGTATTTTGGCCCTAAACCATTCAGTGCTTTATTAACCAACAGCAGGATTTTAAAATCAATTTTCTGACAGACAGGAAGCCGGTTTGAAGACCTCAGAACTGGAGTGATGTGATCCAGGTTTTTGGTCTTAGTGGCAACTTGAGCGGATGTACTCTGAGAAGTCAAGATAGTGCTAGTTTCAATTTCTCCCTCCTGGCAGACTATGAAGTAGTAGAGACATTTGATTATTTCTTTTATCCGACAGATGCCTTGAATCAGAATCATTTGTAATGAATGCGTTTTGATTATTCTGAATTTACATTTCAGTCCATTTATGCAAAAGAAATGAACTGCACAATAAATTTAGCCCTATTGCAGAAATCTTTACATTGATAATTGTATTTAAAATGGCTATATGCTCAAATTTACAGTTCATTTATTGCTAAAACCATCTTTCTATAAATCCTGCATCATTAGCTATTGTGACTCTATGTGATTATGTATGCTCATAAGAACATTTTTAAAAGATAATATATTAGTCAGTGTTTCCCATTAATTAACAAGACCATGGTGGCCCGCCACAGTCTCATTTGCTCCACCATAGTGTTGAAATGAACCGAAATATTTTACACAACTCATAATAACATTACAGACCTCTAATGTTGTGTTTTGTAGGAGCTGCTGTAAGCTCACACACTCACACACTTTGGCATCCGACTTGTGACAACCACTTTTCTTTTGAGGTAACTACGGTAAACTTGTTTGCAAGAAGGCGATTAAGTTAGCTGCACCTAAATTTGGAATGCACACGTATTCAAGCCTTTATGGTAAATCCACTGAAACGGACCAGTGCGAGCTGACAAGCAGGTTAGCAACTTTATCCTGTCATTTTCTCTCTATACAAAGACAAGTATTGCTATATAACCTGAAGAGAGGCTGTGAAGTCTTCATGTTACGCGATATGAGAACCACATACAATATAATTTATCCAATTGGGTCGGACTTGATGAATTTAGTGTGAGGACAGAAAGTATAAAACATGTTAGGGAAACTTCTTATTCACTTCTTTGATTTAGGGTTCCTGGAAAAACATTAAATAAATTTGTTGACTTTTATTGCTTTTGTTTCATCACCATTTATAGCTATACAATGGTTTTATGACCAAATAGTTTACTAGATAACAGCATTGTTTTACAAGAGTGCAAAGTTCTTTATAGATAGCCTCTTAATTTTGCACCAAAATAATGCATTTATCTTTAAAATGTGCAAAATTTTCTTCTGGGACCACCAAGAGGGTCTGAGGCCTACCCACCACAGTCTCTTAAAATCCCATGGGAAACACTGTTAGTTACAGAGTGTGAGTCAATGTCTATACCAAAATGAGTTCCATCACGTTATCTGCAACCGCATCCTGAAAAGGAAATGATGAACTACTTAACTCACTATGTTGAATGTCTGTTGTTGTTGCAGATATTGGGTCGCCCTCTGAATCAGACAGTCCTGGGCTGTCAGATCCAAAGGTCACCAAGGTAAAGAAGCCGTCAAATTTTGTGAAACGGAAAGGACTCGGGCCATTTGGGTATCGCTCGCGGAGGTGTGGGATATGCAAAGGCTGCAACCACGAGGATGATTGTGGCAAGTGCATGAACTGCCTGGACAAACCCAAGTTTGGTGGTCCCAACACCAAGCGGCAGTGTTGTGTGTAAGTTTTGACCTTTCAATAATTATTTGTTGTAGTGGAGCTCATCAGTGTTTAAAAAATAAGTGAATTAAGAATCTGTTTGTTTTTTGTTTGTTTTTTTACCACAAGGTATAAGAGATGTGATCAAATTGAAGAGAGAAAAGCACGCAGACTAAGTGGAAGAACAGCACCCAAAGGTAAATTTTTCACTTAAGCTACCTGTTGCTGTAATACTTTCATAACATTCAGCATGTCAGCTACATGCCACCTCTTTTTCTTTTTTTAAGGTGCCTCTAAGCGAAGGCGATCCTCGCTCAGCGGGGGTCATTCAAGTAATGACGAAGGGAACGAGGGTACTGCAGACTCACCATCTGGTCTCCAGGGTGACAGCCACAGTCCGTCGGTAAGGAAGCAGCCAAAGCGCGTTGTGAAACCCCGTGTCTACTTTGACCTGGTGGACTACGACTCCGATCTAGATGACAAAGCTATCCAAAGCTCTGCCTCGCCAGCCAGGAGAAGGGGAGCAGGACCCCGCTTCAGTCAAGGTAAATTAACATTAAAAAAAACCACATGATCTAGTTGAGTTGAGCAACACAACAGATAAGAAGTGTCTGCTTATATTTAATATAGAGCTGTAGTTTCTTTAAACTTGTAGATTTTTTTTGTTGCTAGAAATCATTTCAAGTTTAATAATGTGCCTCTTATTAATACTCCTTCCTAATAATACCCCTGTCCTCTAAAGACTTTGTGTCACTGGATGGATTCCTCGGAGACATTTCAGACGATGAAGTCCGGCATCGAAAGTCCAGCTCACACCGTGTACCAACTTGTCGTCGTAAACCTGAGAAGGTGGGCAGTCCTGAGTTTGATTGCCATACACAACTTGCATCTGTGGCAGTTCTGTTTTGTGTTTAATTTGCTCTGCCATACAATATGTGTCTGTTGTGGAAACATTTGGAAACAAGCTTGTAAACTTGTAAAATGTAATTACTGCCAATATTCATGTTATGGTTGTCTCTCAGGGTCCTTTGGAGCAGACCCCTCCCAGTGTCCTGGCTGCCCTGGCCCATGGATTTGAGCAGAGAGAAGTTGAGTGTTCTAAACCAACTCACAAAATCAGGGTTGACTTCAAGGTAGGTCACTTGTTGCATCACATTCAGTAAATTGTAAAATAAACACTTGTTATATGGTGATGTTCTGTGGTTACAACAGCTGTAGAATTCCTGTTTGGTGCCACAGCTATGTGATACAAGATGATTGGGGTTAAAGATTTCAACATATTTGTTTTCCTCAAATGTTATTCACTCCATTCAAAGTGCATTAATCTCAGAGTGCCATCACACCAAGCCACATATTTAGTAAATGAAAGCCGTTGATATTTACTACTTTCCTATGACATTATTATTTTTGTCCACTAGAAGTCACTGTTTATTTCCTAAAACCAAAATCACTATATACCGCATTACCTTTGAAGCGGTTCATGAAAAGTGTCATTCAACGGTCCTATATATGTATCTGTAAATTTTCCCACATTATATTGATCAGCAAGCGTATTAGGCTGGTAAGTACTGTGAGCAATCTTTTCCCAGCTGTTAATGATGTTGTGTACACTGTCTTTGTTTCAGGAGGACTGTACTTTGGAGAATGTCTGGAATATGGGTGGTTTAAGTATATTGACCTCTGCGCCACTCATGCCACCCTATGTCTGCTTCCTTTGTGCCAGTAAAGGGCAACACGAAGTAACTACTTCATACATATTAGTCTGTTTTAATAGAAATAGTTGATGTGTTTCTTTGTCCTTCCTGCCAGTGTAAATCTTACGCCTTTTAATTCTTTTTGCAGATGCTGTTTTGCCAAGTATGCTGTGAGCCCTTCCACCAGTTTTGCCTTGAACCAGCGGAGCGCCCCACTGAGGAGAACAAGGAAAACTGGTGCTGTCGTCGCTGCAAGTTTTGCCATGTGTGCGGCAGGAAAAACAAGCACTCAAAGGTAGGCTTGTCGCAATTCTTTTTGATTTCTGAATTCTGATTGCGATTGTTTGGCCTGACCACCATCACTTTGTACAATCGTCTGATTCCATAATTTGAGGAATTGTAATCCAAGTACATGAAACAAACAAACAGATAACAGTTTTAGAACAATCTCTTTAAAATATATCTATATGCAGCAAAGCAAGAGGTCAAGCTTTGAAGATGAGTTGACACTCATTTGTAAAAGGCTGCATCATTTTGATGAGATTAGGCCTAGTAGCAAAGCCAGACACACTGGGACCGTTGTGTGGAATAACATGAACCACAAAAGACAATTAAACCGTATGTCAATTATTTAAAAAATGTTCCTGAAAGTGAAAGCCCAGCTTAGTATTAATGTAGTTTGGTCACTTTTCATGTCTCCCTCAGCCGTTGTTGGAGTGTGAACGATGCCAGAACTGTTATCATACTTCCTGTCTAGGATCCAACTATCCGAAGCAAAACAAGAAGAGGAAAGCTTGGGTAGGTTCATGTTTCTTTAAAAAAACAAAAAGTCATTAGTGTAAAGCATGCTGAGGTAGGAGTACTTTAATTGCTGGTCCTGATTGATGGTTTCTGTGGCAGGTTTGTATGACATGTATCAGGTGTAAAAGTTGTGGCGTCACACCGGGGAAGAGCTGGGACACTGACTGGAACCACGATAAAGGACTCTGTCCAGACTGTTCAAAACTCTATGAACTGGGTGAGGATTAAACCTTCAGCACATTTGGTAATCTGTCAGCTCACACGACAGATATTTGTTGAGACTTATCTTTTCTGAATGTCTCTTTATCTCATAAGGTAACTACTGTCCAATCTGCTTCAAGTGCTATGAGGACAATGACTATGACAGTCAGATGATGCAATGTGGCACCTGTAACCACTGGGTGCATGCCAAGTGTGAGGATCTAACAGGTAATTTTTCTTCTTTATCTTTTTGAGGATGAAAGTATTAGGGCTGGAACTGAATATTTGATTGTTGGGTACACATTTGATTTTCAATTTTGAGATTTGAATATTGAGGGGGGGGGGCGTTTCGCGCACCTGACCTCCGCTCACAGCAGTGAACATTACGCTCTGTTTCACATCAAAGGGAAAACAAAATCTCAGCTATGTGGGAGCACTTTAAATTGGGTGACAACTGCAGTGTGACAGTCATGGCGTTATGCTTACTTTCATTATTGATCAAAACAGTCATACAGCCTACATTTTAAAATTAGTCAGTAGGCTAAACTGTAGGCTACAACAACATAATGAACACAGTTAAATACATATTAGGCGAATTATAGAAAAATAACATTTAGTATGCTAAGTTTTCACTCTACCTCGATCTTCCCCAATCGCAGCTTCAAAGCTCAAAAAAATTACATTCAGGCCACCCCTAGAAAGTATACTAAGTGATGGCACTGGTGTTTTGAGGTTTATTTATATAACTTCAAATCAAAGAACATTAGAATAATAACACTGAAGAATGTAATGAGCAGGGACCGATATGCTCAAAAATGGGATATGTAATACCTAGTACTACTTGTTATAAGCTGTTGTGGGTTCCCATTTTCTTTAAAATGAAAATGCGAAACCAGATTTTGTTTAGAAATGTATTTCACGCTAAGACATCTGCTGATACAGACCTTCGGCTCTGTGTCAGTGCCTCCCGCTAGTGTGGATATCTGGCATTGCATATTGGACATCGTTTGAAAGGGCCATGAGGCAGCAGCATTTTATTCCATATTGCTTCATAACTCTCAAGACGATCTGCCAACCCTTAGATCAACATGGGAAGCCGACCTTAAAATTGGCCTCTCAGAAGAGCACTGGAGGTCGATTCTTAAGAATTCAAAGATGGTGTTGAGAGAATTAAAAACAAGGCTCATTCCATTCAAGATATTACATAGAGTTTACTGGACCCTGTCGAGGTTACACAGAACAGGCTTATGGGATAATGCAGTGTGTTGGAGGTGTAATGTGAACGATGGTACTTTGATTCATATGCTATGGGCATGTCCAATGGCGAAATACTATATAAAAACAATTACCAGTCATGATATCCCATTCACGTCAAGCCTGTACATTTTGGGAGATCCCATGGTGATAAAGGATTTAACTCCATCTAATGCTGAATGGGTTCAAACTGCACTGATGCTGGGGCGAAAACTTATTATTATGAATTGGAAAGCTCCCTCTTTACCTGCGCCATCTCTTTGGTATGTCCAATTGGGAAAGCTGGCTGCACTGGAATGTCTGTCATTCAGATTAATTGATAGTGTGGGATTTTACCATCAGAAGTGGGGCCTATTTAGATGGGAATTGATTAGTTTGTCATAAGGGTTGTGCAGTTGGGCTGGGTTGACACTGTAGAATGTTTCCTCTTCATGTGCTGCGGCTTATTTGGTTTTTTGGGGGGGGTTTGTTTCTTGTGTGCATGTGTATTTTAGTGTGCTTTAATATCATTTTATTTTATTTTTATTTATTTCTTCTCTTAAACAACCAGTTTGTAGTTGCACTGACAGGTTATTCCCTTTTGCTCTTTATCCTACTCAGTTATGTATATTTTCATTACCCAACGCTATGACCAGGTTGTATGTTCAGTTGTTTTTGTGTATGTATGTGTTGCAATGTTCTGGAATAGTCTAATAAGGTGTGAATCAAAAAAAAAAGAAATTACTAAATTTACTAAACCTCCATTGCTTAATTCCTGTCTCCTGTAAAATGATTGCAGATGAGCTGTATGAGATCCTGTCCAGCTTGCCCGAGAGTGTCGTGTATTCGTGTCGGCCGTGCAGCGTGACGCAGCCCAGCGCTTGGAAAGAGCTGCTCTACATTGAGCTCAGGGCCGGGGTGGAAAAAGTGTTGGCCTGCTTGCTTTCTTCTACCCTCACCCAGCACCTTGTCACCTGCTCACAGGTAGGGAGACTCCTTTTTATGAATCAAATGTACAAAAAAAAAATGTGACAAATAAGACTGTGGCATAATGCTTTTATATTTTGCTTGCAAAACTTCACTAGACTGTGTTACTTTTCACTGGAATTGATGGATCTTCTGCATTATTACTGCTGGAGCGTGTCAAATGTCTTTTGATTTTTTGCTGCAGTGTGAGAAACTGGTTGATCCCGATAGTGGAATAGAAGGACAACCAGCCTGTGACCTTCACGCTGTAGGCAAGAAATTTGACAAAGGCCTTTATACCACATTGGTGAGTACACCTGGGTACTTTCACTTTTTAAACCACTGTGGTGTGTGTATTTTTTTATGTGGAAAAAATTGTTAGTGTTAATCGTATGGGGCTCAATGGATATTAACCTCTAAATGTCAGTCAGAGATACTGTAAAGGCAACAAAACAGAAAATACCAACATGCTTGGGTTATTTACACGGACATTGAGCCTTAGCAAACAAAGTGAAAAGGCCAAACTCCCACACACTGGTGATTGCGTCTATTCATTTTAACAACAATGTTTTTCTCCTCAAATTTGTCACTGTCAGCAGTTTTTGATACTCTGCACTTGACATTTCTGATATGCAAGACCACATTGATTTTCAAAAGCAAATGCCTAATACAGGCATTTGCGTATTTGACTGGCTGCCTCCTCCTCCTTTAGCATATAATATTGTAAGATGCTATGTGATAGAAATGCCTGACAAGTGTTTCCGCATCTAGGTGTTATACTCCAAAGGAGACATGCATGTGCAGTGGTGGGGAAAATAAGGTATGCAACATAATGCATACTAAAAGAAATATTGTTTTTTTATAGAAAATGTTCCATGAAGATGTGGTTCAGGTGGTGCGAAAGAGGCTTGAGCAAGAGGAGGATCTTCCAGAGGAGAAGAGACCCACTGCCCTTGCACGCTCTTACTACTTAAAGGTGCTGTATGACAATAAAACCAGTGCAGAGATTACTGAGAATTGTATATAAACATATATAGATATATATTTGTTTTTTATGTGCTAATTAGCATGTTAGAAACCGCAAGTGCAGCTATGTAATAATTTTAGAAATGCAAGAGCTAGCATTTAGAATTAACTCGTGATTTTTGTTTTCAGCTCCTGGAGGAGGTTTTTAATTGGTTCAACAGCCAAGACCCAAAGGTTTGGAACTCCTGTACCAAAGACTTGCCCATGTAAGTAATGGTTTCCATTTACTGGTTTGTGTGTTTTAATTTGAAAATTATTCTTTGTATACATGGCTCATGCAAAAAATAATATAGTACATATATTTTTACAACACTTAAGATGTTTATGTTGAAAAGTACCATGTGTAGGTAGTCCATCATAATAATGAACTTCTATGAATTGCATATATGAAAGTTATAAGCACTGTTCTGTGATGCCATGGCATCAAAAATAAAATGTTCTAGCTATTGAACTCTTAAATTATTTTTTTAAATAGGGGGATGCTGTCCAATGCTATTCACCCTCCAACAACGGAACATGTTTACGCCCAGTGGCACGAGAGGGAGGAGCTCTTGTCCAGTTCTCCGCTCGGGCTCCTGCAGGAGGACAATGGTCAAAGCTTTGATATGAAGGAAGAAGAGGCACTTTCTCCGATGTCCGGGGAGCCAACAAGCCGGAACCACTTCAAAACCAGCAGGGCTGTCAGGCTCAAATTCAAAGGTAATGATGTCAGTTCAGTGTTTTTTATCATGTGCTGTATTTGGACCTTTAAGTTTTACTTTTGTACATTTTTATAGGGAAAAGGGGCCGGCTTTCAAAAGCTGATTTAGACACCGGATGGTCTAAGGATGATGAGAGACAGTGCTCTTTGTGCCAAAAATATGGAGACCTCAAACCTAATGTAAGCATAAAAATGAATATGTGATAGTACACTGTAAATACCCAAATTAGAAAGTAATCTTCTTATTAGTACTGTACATACAGCATTGATTGGTTACTCAAGAGGGTTCATGATTTCCTTTGTGTCGTTTTCTAGGAAGCAGGCAGGTTGCTGTACCTGGGCCAGAATGAGTGGGCACATGTCAACTGCTGTCTGTGGTCAGCAGAGGTGTTTGAAGAGGAGAATGGCTCTCTGCTGCACGTACACAGTGCCGTCACAAGGGGTCGCTTGATGGTTGGTTGTTAATTTGCCGTAGAAATTGATTCATCTAAGTTGAATCATGTGTATTCCTATACAGTATTACTAGGAATGAGTTTGATAAATGAGTCAGGCTCTACTTGTAAACAAATACCCATTCTCATAATTGTTTGCTGTTTCATTATTGCTCTGACTCATTTCATCCTTTGCCTCCGCCAATTCCCACCCCCTCTTAGCGATGTGAACGCTGCAACCAGACAGGCGCCACAGTGGGCTGCTGCCTGACATCTTGTCAAAGCAACTATCATTTCATGTGCGCCCGCTCTCGTCACTGTGTGTTCCAAGATGATAAGAAGGTCTACTGCTACAAACACCGACATCTCATCAGTGGCAGGGTAAGTTCTGCTCTTGCAACATGCCTCTTACTGTATCAGTGTAAAGGGTTGCAGTTTGATTCAAGGTTGCATTTTCACTTGTTTTCCTTTGTTGCACAGATGATAACCGGTCAAGAATTTGAAGTGAACCGCAGGGTATATGTGGATTTTGAGGGTATCAGCCGCAGAAAGTTCTTGACTGGACTGGAACCTGAATTAATCAACATGATGATTGGCAAGCACCTTTCTTTTAGCTGGTTTCCTTTGCACTCCTTCACATTTACTGATGTGAGCTTATGTTTAATTAATATTGTTGGTATCCACATTGTCACCACATAGGTTCCTTACAGATAGACAAACTGGGTGTGCTGACAGAACTTTCAGCAATTAAAGGAAAGCTGTGTCCTGTGGGTTTTCAGTAAGTTGCTATCCATACATAATTCTATAAATAAATCATTTTTGCGAATAAAAGCACTTTTAAAACACTGTTTTGCCTTCCCAAGGTGTTCTCGTTGGTACTGGAGTACAGTTAATCCAATGCGTCGGTGCAGATATACATGTACAGTCCGGGAAGTCCGTCCCATTGTCCCAGAGAATCCTGTTGAGGAGATGCCTGACCAAGGAGACAATCACACCATTGCTCACAGCCCCTGTCTACTACCTGGTGCGTGTTTTACTACTGAAAAACTGCACTACGTTAGGGAAGATATTTACTGTAAATTGACGGCGAAAGATACTAATAGTTTCATAAACCATTTTTATCTTCAGAGTCTGATGCCCAAGAGACTGATATAACAGAATCCCAAACCCCAACGGAGGAAACCTTTGTCCCCGGACCTCCCCCCAAGTCAGATCACAGTGCAAGGCCAAAGATACCCACCTATTCCCAAACCAGGAGACCAGCTGGAGGAATGTTCCGACCTCTGCCATCCCCAGGTAAAATATGAATTCATAACTTTGTAAAAATGATTTATATTCACTTACCAAAAAATGTGTTGATCCAGTTAAAAGCGCACAAATCTCAAGCTATGGTTCTGATTTCTTCTTAGGACTAACCCAGTTGAAGCCCCACCACATATTAACCATAAGTGATCTGGAGGAGACTCGAAGGGTTCGTCGCCACAGCCCACACTCGCACACAACAGGTCCCCGGAGTCACATGTCCTCCCCTCTGGGCCCCCCTCCTGGACCAATCACCCTGCGTGCTGGAAAGTCTTCTCTTCCCACTTCCCCACTGTTCCCACTTGGTGCTACTGACAACCTGATAAATTCTCCTTCATCCCGCCCAGTTGTAGGTAGAAGTACTTCCTCGGTCCGATGCCCTGGGAATACAATGACCCATTGTACCTCGGCTTTCTTTCCTCAGTCGACCTGGCAGGACAGCGCAAGCAGCTTTCCCTCCCCAAGCCTGTCTTTCTCCCCATCCTTACAGCATCTACCCAGAAGTCGATTGTCATTTGATCTGAGCCAGCCAGACTCAGTGGAGGTGCCACATAACTTCTTAGCATCGCCAGAACCTGAAGATGTCTCTCCAGCAAACGGTACATCACCACAGGGGGTTTTAGACCAACAGAAGGTTGAAGAAGAATTTCCCTATGGTTCATTCCACAAGGATCCCAGCTTGAGTCTGGGCCAAGAAATGAGGACAGAGCTGGAGATTGATGAGACGCTCCTGAATGAAGGCGTAGCTATGAACTGTGGGGGGCAAATAGTGGTGGAAGGGGATGATCAAGAAGAATTTTGGGGAAGAACCCAAGAGGTACACAAGAGGAAGGCTCTTGTTGCCAGCTTACCACGGTCTGCAGCCTCAGCCAGGGATGACTTAGGCAACACCTCCTCTGATGATGATATGGAGCATTATTTTGACTTCTCGCGGACTATAGTCAGTTGTCCTGGATCAAAAGATCATTCCAAGTCTCCCTCCTCCCCTTCCTCACGGCCTATGGCTCAGCTGGATGGTGTAGATGATGGTACAGAGAGTGATGCAAGCATAGCAACCAACGATGATGCTCAGAAAGTTCAGGGTTCTAGTCAAGCTCAGATACAAGCCAAAAACCTTAATAAAAAAAGTGTAACCGAATCAGAAACCACAAACGTCACACAGAGTGTTTTGCGTGAAGAGTCATCCAGTGATAAGCACACAGATTCGTCATCAGTCACCATCTCAGTTGCCAGCAAAAGATCTACAGATAGTTCACCTCAGGATCCACCTAAATCATCTGATGTTTCACCACACATTTCCAGAAACCCTTCACTCAAAGAACAAAACTCTGACACTCCGTTAGTAAATCAGGAGACAGTGCTTCCTACTCCAGTTAATGAAACCCTGCCTAACTTACTCACAAAGGTGCCTGAGACCTCATATTCAGAGGACTTACTCCAGGGTTCCAGTTTAGGGTTTCCCTCTGGAACACCTCTTGTTCTTGAGAGATGTGACACTAGTCCACATTTAACTGAGATGGTTCCTTTGCTAGAAGGCACATCGCTTGAGAACCTCCAGTCTGAAGCTTGTAAACTGCTGAACTCTGAGCCTGGCAGCAGCCACTTTGTGTCGGCAACCGAGGGCACTGCTGTGTTAATGAACCACTTAACAGCTAACACGATGGAACACCCACTAGCAAATTCTGCTGATAACAGTCAGTGCGCCCTGCTGGATCATTATCAGCCCTCCACTTTAATGTCTACAGATGTACAAACCCCCTGTCAAGGCCTTGTGGACTCTCTGCAGATGTATTCCTGTTTACCAAGTTTCAGTCAGCCTCCTCTTACGAGTATCACTCTTCAGCCGGTAACCTCACAAGAGTCAACAACCTTCCCATCTATGGAACCTTTGTCTACTAAACTAACCCCCCTTAATACTGTAGTAGACATGACCCAAACACTGTTCAATATTGCCCCTCAGAACGATCCAGTGTTATCAGCTACGTCAGGCACTTGTACCCCAGCAGGAACTTGCGGAGCTGTCACTCTACCAGTCTATGCCACACAAACACAGCCATTGGGATCTACAGCTGTCACCATTGTTTCTTCCTCAGCAGCAATAACTTCTCTCTCTGGACTTTCAACACAGTGTTCAGCTCCAACACCAGTCCAAACCACCTCAGCCCCTGTCATCTTAAATGGTTACAGCTCTTCATCTCTGCAGAAGGAAGCTACGTCTGGTCACACAATCTCCATCAACTTTTCTACGCCCAGGCCACCGTTGGAAGCTCAACAGCCAGTGGTTCCCCAGGCTTTACCTGGACATGCTATTCTTACTGTGAAGGAGGTGGGAGGTCCTAATGTGGATCCTACACCACATGTCCTGCTTGTGAACCGCCTTGGGCAGATCTTCGTGAAAAACCCGGAAAGCAACACCTTCCAGCTTCCCACTCCCAACTCTTCTTCCTACAACTGTGTCACTCAGATTGCCAGCCTTTTGCAAAGCAATGCACTGTCAGCCACACTAGCAGCAGCTGGTAATTTGACTGCTCCATCACCCGTGGCCAACATGGCACCAGCAGTTCCTGTCTCGGTTACACCTACAGCTCAGAATCCAACTACAATTACACAGCTGCTTGCTCACAATAGCAATGGTGCAGTTGCGTCAGTTAACGTGAAGAAGCCAAGGAAGACCACAAAAATGTCACAAGAGGAAACCGTTCCAGAATTGAAAAAGACAAAGAAAAAGAAGGAGTCGAGTGCATCAAGAAAATCCAAATCCTCCAAGTCCTCAGAGCAGCCTCCTCTGTCAACTGAGAATCCTCCCATGACTCCTGCTGAAAGTGCTCAAGCAATTATCAATCAAGCTATGGCGAGTAACTACACACCCAAGTGGAGCGGGCTTCGAACACTTAGCCCTTCCTCACTGGTTTTGCCACCTGGCCTATTAATTGAACCGGAGCCTCCAGTATCGCCTCACTCAGAATCACCGACACCGACACCGGCTCCTGCCCCCCGCCCTCGCACCCACGTCCGCATGAAGAGGGTTTCTTCGCTTTCAGACCGCATTGTCACAAAGAAGTCTAAAGTTGACTTCCTACAGCCAGAACCAATTGCTGAGGAAGAGGAGCGCAGCAGAGCTACCTTTGCCAGCATCTCCAGCAGGGCTTCAGGAGTCCGCATCAAGACCCCGACAGTGAAAGGAGTGCTGAACCTGGATGAGGTGAAGGAGGAGCATATAAGCGATTCTGATAGCTCAGGGTAAGATTGGATTAACTACAAGTCCATTATTATTATAAAATTATTTTGATAAACGATTAACCTATTTTTCTCAGTGATTTGAATGAAGCCATGTGGAACTTACTTTTCCCTGCTGTATGAATTCCATATTTTTGGATTACAGTTAGTGTTCCCGTTGTGGATTCTGGAAACAGTATGTTACATAGGAGGACTGCTTTATTGAGTGCATTCGGTTACCCATGGAAGATGTTTTGCAAAGCAAAAGTTATTTTCAGATAAGATAATAAATAGATGTGGAATGTTTTTTGTGTTTAAAAACGTGTTTAAAAAACGTTTGTACTTTCTCAGATCAGAGCCTTGGGATTATATGTCTCGGGGTGAACAAGGCAAACAGCAAGTTTGGGAACCAGTGGGACACAACACACTGACTGACTGGAAGAAATACTCTGGTAAATTTGAGTCAGAATTGCTCTGAATCATTCCTGAGTTTACTTTTAGTGTATGAAAAGACTCACTGCATAAATTGTGTTTTCTTAGGCGCCGCCTCCACCTCAGATGATGAACCACCACTGTCTGACGAGGATGAGGAATTTCCAACTAACAGAGACCAGCCACACTTAAGATTTGAGATAACCAGCGATGATGGTTTCAGCATAGAGGCAGACAGTATTGAGGGTAAGGTTAATAATGAATAGTGGTGGGCCGTTATCGGCATTAACGTGAGACTCTTATTGGGCGATAAAAAAATATCGCCGTTAATCTATTCTCAAAGTTGGGTTGGGAGCTGGGTCTATACTACGCAAGCTTGATATCTTAGCGCAGATGTATACCTAGCCGAATTTTACTGTAAGGGTCAAGAACAAGCCTTCGAACCTGTGTGTGTGCCTGCTGTAAAATTACCACATCAAACGTGACGTGCTAACATGGATGCAGCTGTTGCTGCGTTCCATTTACCTCGGAGGTCGGAGCTGGGAATGACGTCACACCCGAGTTGACGGCGTTCCAGTTACAACCTCGCTCGGCCAGCTGTTTGTTTACAACTAGCCAGGTTAGTTATTGATACGCCGGTTGATTAAAAAACGCATTGTGCGGTATTTACTCACACTAACTGTGGCAACGTGCCACAGACAGCTGTTGGACAGCACTTTGTGTATGAAGATTTATATGAGTCACAAGTACACAGAAGTGCTAATAAACAGTATAAACTACAGCTTTCAGTAACTGTTGATACCCCGACAGCCATCTTATTGAACATGATTTATTTTCATCACCAATTATCATAGTAGAACAGCTTTCTCAAGCAGTTTGTAGTCTTGAAACCCATTCGCACACATATTCTGAATGACTTCGGCAGAATTCAAATGAGCCATTTTAATCTAGATTAATCTAGATTAATTTCAAGATTACAGTGAGATTAATCTAGATTAAAAAAAATAATCTATGCCCACCACTAATAATAAATAAGAAGTATTTCTCTCAAACACCTTCGAATTATCTATCATGTTCTCAAAATAATGAAACTATTTTTTTAACGTGGTAATTCTGTAACCATTTATGTTCATTGCATTCACTTAATGACTTAATTCTCCTTTCAGTGGCTTGGAAAGCAGTGATAGACGGGGTGCAGGAGGCACGAGCTATTGCAAGGTTGAGGCCTCTGACCTTTCAGAGGATCACTGGTGCCCATATGCTGGGTCTGGTCCATGACGCAGTGGTGTTCTTGCTGGAGCAACTTCAAGGAGCCCACCGTTGTCAACGCCATGCCTTCCGTTTCTTCAAACAGTTCAGCCAGGAGGACGACCTTCCTGTTAATCCCAGTGGCTGTGCCCGCTCTGAGCTGTACCTCAGGTATGTACCAATTACTGTTACTTCATACAAACTCTCACAGCAAAGATAAGCCTATCACGTTGTTCTAGCACACTAGTTTTGAGTCACTGATCAGTTCTGCTAATTGGTCTTGATTTGTTATTTGAATCTATTCTAGTCCTTATTTCTATATTTGGGTGGGGAAAGAGTACAGGTTCAGGGTCAGGTTTAGGTTGCTTCATTTGTACCTGTAGATAAATGTGCCTTTGAAGTGACACCCTCACATTTGGAAACACACAGACAATAGACAGTAAACAGTGTTATACAGTCTACAGGTGAGCTAACATTACAAATGAGAATGTTTGTACTCACCTAGGCCTGATATACTTTTCTTTTTTTTTTTTGCAGGAAGTCCACATTTGACATGTTTAACTTCCTGGCTTCTCAGCATAGACAGCTTCCTGACATTGGGCCTTATGATGACGAGGAAGATGAGGTCCTTTTGAAGTCTACAAGGTCAGGCTTCACCCATTTAGCTGTAGATTTCTTCTGGGTTAAAATGTAGTCTTAACAACTTTCACAAGCCTTGTGCCGTTTCATTTTAAAATGGAGAAGGTTCTCTCAAAAGTTTAGCTAAGTTTATAACTTGCCTTGACTTGTGCTGGCTGCAACTTGGTATTGAAACTGTAATAATGGTAACCTTTTAGATAAAAGGCTAAATGCTGTCCACATATGTTTGAATATTTACACCATTTTGCATTTTTAAAAATTACAAAATTATTGTTTCTGGATGTTTGTGGGGAATTATTGTCTGCTCTTCCTGTTAGACGGGCGACTAGTTTGGAGTTGCCCATGGCCATGCGCTTCAGACATCTGGAAAGGACATCCAAGGAGGCTGTAGGCGTGTACAGGTCAGCAGAAGAACTACATTTGCAAAATAAATAAAGAATTCTATGAAATGCTTTAAAAAAATATTGGGTTATCATGTTGTAGGGCCACCTGGAGACAACAATGTTGGGTTGTAACCTTTTGGGTGGGAACAATGAAATAGCAAAGCATTTTTAGAATGTAATAAAGGGAAAGGAAAAACCTTTAATACTCTGACCCCACAGAGAAAAAAAAGCATTATGAAAGTGCTCTGGTCAGTTCTTGATCAGCATCAGATGACACATTACAGTAGTCATGCTGGTGACCACCCTGACTTTTGGAAACAGCCTGAAACTTTCCGGGGAATATTGCATCTTTGTGCTTAGTCTGGACTCTGACTAACGAACATTGACTAATCATTACTAATGTTTCCTAATGACCAACTTTTTGTGGGGTTGTCCAAATGTGATTTTAAACAATTTGGGAAACATTGTTTAAAATTTGAAACTTTAAAGGAATGTACTACAACAATATTTCTGTATTAAACTGAACATCTGTGTAGGCTGTGTGCCAATATGGATAGTCAGACCAGGGAATGTCACTAAAACGTTGGAATTCCCAACTATTTCATCAGACAAGTTTATAACCAGTGAAAATAATGGTTACAGCATAGCTAAGCCATTTGACACTGAGTAGCCTCTAACACTTGAGGCTTACAAGATTTTCTTGCAACAGCTGTTGCCCAGATGTTGCAGTTTAATGGGAAAAAAACTACAGTTGAAAGAAAAACCCATAGTGTCTTTGATAAGTAAAAAAACTGTTGAAATGTGAGAATGCTTATTTTTCCCCACTCATTTCCTGAAATGTCTCATGTTAGTACTAAATATTCTGGTTAAGGGAACTTTGGGAAATTCACGTCCAGAAATTGGCTTACTTTTACACATCGGCAGAAAAATACACAGTTGATACATGATGACTGTTGGCTTCTTGAGCATGCCTGTAAATGACCTAATTCATGCTGACCTTTGTGCGTCTGTTGCAGGTCTGCTATACATGGGCGTGGTCTTTTCTGCAAGAGGAACATCGAAGCGGGGGAGATGGTTATTGAATATGCAGGCATCGTCATACGCTCAGTGCTCACTGACAAAAGGGAGAAGTACTACGACGGCAAGGTGGGTCGGCTATCTATTCATTTGATCAGTTTCGTTGTAATGTAGGTCACTTATCTTCAAAAATTGTGGGTTAAAGTTGAGAAAGATTAAAGGGATGTATCAATAGCTTTCCTTTTTTGCCTTTGCAGGGCATTGGCTGTTACATGTTCCGCATCGATGACTTTGATGTGGTGGATGCCACCATGCATGGCAACGCGGCAAGATTCATCAACCACTCCTGTGAACCTAACTGCTACTCGCGTGTGATAAACGTGGAAGGCCGGAAGCATATTGTCATCTTTGCGCTTCGGAAGATCTACAGAGGGGAGGAACTCACCTATGATTACAAGTTCCCCATCGAAGACGCCAGCAACAAACTCAACTGTAACTGTGGGGCCCGGCGATGTCGGCGTTTCCTCAACTGAGACGTCCCTTGTATGAAAAGGGGGAGGATCCTGTTTACTAGTAAGCCTTAAATTAAGGTGGCACTGGATTGGGCTTGGGGAGGCAGTGGATAGTCTGCACAGCAGGGGGAAGTAGCCACTATCAGACCAGTCAGGAATATTTGGCTGTTCAGAAGTGATATATGGACATTTTATGGATTGGAGTTGAAGAAGAGGAGAACCTGCATAGGAAATATGTTAACATTTGTAAAGGTTTCTTGCCTGATGTGTGTTCACAAGGTACTTGTACTTGTGAAGAGTTAGCAGCTGTACAGTTGGCACAGCAACATAACCGCATAGATAATATTGTGGAGGAAGTGGCTTTGGTGTTCATGACAACAGGTCACTTAAACCGGATATTTAAAATGTCAGGGGTGTTCCTGGTTCCGTATGGATTACACCAACAGAGTTTCTTTTATACCACACGTCAAGCCTTATCTGTTTGAATCATTGCTGAAAACCTATAGCTAGGCTTTGAGAGATTCCTTATGTTTTATTCATTTCCGGGTGGGGGTGTTTGTCTATGTACACCTATTGTAATCATGATTGCTCCATCCTTCAGTGGTGGGAACATTAGACCCCCATCCGTGCAGTGAAGTCAGTTCTTGAGCCATACATTCACCCAAACCTTTATTTGTGTGTTTTATCTTACATTTAACACTTCTCACATTGTTAATATTTGTTCTTTTTAGACTTATATTTTTCATGAATAACAAAACAACCATGGTGCTAAGCTTTGAAAGGTCTTTTAAGTCTTTAGTTGGACTGAGATGTCCTGCAAATCAGGAAGTGTTTAGCTGTTTATTCACCCTGCTGAGACCATTTATCTTAAATTTATGCACTCAAGCAGTCCTCTTAACGTCACTGAAACATAAAGTGTCTGCTAAGTCTCATACTATGAATCTGCTGTTTTTCACCCACTTTCTTCCTGTGGTGAGTTTCAAAAATACATCATTGCCAACAGTTTCAGTCAGTGACAAAGTGTCATACTTATAACTCATACTCATAAAAAGAAAGACAGTGTGTCTTTAAGACACATTTCTTTTCTTGATGTACAGTGTATGTAGCAAACACTACCCAAGCCAAAAGTGAAGAGTTGTGGTGAATATCTGTTTTTTAAATCTATATTTTATTACTCTCATGGCAGATGCTCATTACCTATTGCAATAAGACTTTGCTGCCCTACGATTGCACATAAATAACCATCAAACCCACAAATTATCTTCATCTTCATCAAACCTGCTACAGTTTATCTCTTGATCAGGGAGAACACTGGTATATAGCATTGCCACTGAGTGGGTGTGTGTGTGTGTATTCAGCTCCTGCACGAAACTTGTTGAGATCTGACTTTCTAGATGTTGCTGTTGCAGAAACCATTCAGTCTAAAAATGGCGCTGAGAGAATGCACCGTTAAAATAATGTTTAATGTTGTTCTTAGTCGATGTTCAGTGCTGTCATTGATAAGGCTAATCAAATTTACACACTGTTCAAATTGGTTATATTTATTCATGTTTTGATTTATATTTTTTTAATGATAAAAAATTGTGCTTTGTATAAACGGTGGCGGTCTAGTGTATAAGGAGGTCTCCCCCTTTTGTATTTTGTTTTTTGTTTACAAATTATGTCCTTTGTTTCACTAATTTACTTGAATTTTCTTTTGGGGCAGTTGTGTCATGCATTTAAGCCTTTATGACAGAAATTGTTCTAAAGCAGGTATTTTTAAAGAATCCTTTTTATTTTGTTTTTTGTTATGGTAGATTACTGACGGTCTTAGAATCAGCCAGAGGAGTAAAGTGAGCACTGTTTGCCTCCCCAAGCCCATGATCATCTTTTTTTCTTTTCTTGTTTTTCACCCCTTTCTCTTCGACCATATATGAGCAAATGTCCATCATGTTTTGTTTAGATCTTAACTCCGTTTCCTTCCTGCATGTCCAATCACTGGGATGGAGCCCAGGTTTGTTAATCACCTAGCTGACAACTAGAGCAGAGTCACTCCAACTCCTTGCAAGGATTCTACCTCAGCTGTTTATACAGATGTTTGGGAATACTGATGCAAAAAGAGAGGATGATAATTTAAGAGAGAGCTTGGTTTTAATGGCCTGCAGAGCTGGTGTGTATGTGTGTGTGTGTGTGTGTGTTTGTGTTTATGGGTGAGTCTGTCTGTCATTCTGTGCGGGTTTGCGATGAAGGACGCAAAGCACTAGTCAAAACCTTAAGTTATCATGACATCTCTCCCAGAATCTGTTAAGAAAGCTGTATGTTATATATACACACATATATATAAATATATATATAGTAGGGTTATTTTAAAATAAGTGTAAAAGACATAAAAATGAGAACATATGTGATCTTTAAAGTACGTCTTTGTTACCATGTACAAATAAACCTTGAGTTTGTAAATATTTGTATACATATTTCTAAACCTGTTTAATTTTTCTATGCACTTTTTTATTTATAATGTTATTTGCTTAATAAAGATGTTAAGATGTTTGAACAAATTTCATTTTTTATTAAAGGTCAGCAATAATGTCAAGTATAAGTATATATAAAAAAACGATTATGTGCAGACAGGTGAGAATATACACATGTTCACAAAGGCAGGCACAAAAAAAGCTTTTACTGGCAGCTCTTGTCAAAATGAAAGGAATGGTCATTAAAGCAGCAGACACAGAGATATCAGGTGTGCCGAAAAGTGACCATCTGCTGAAAACTGATTTCCATCTTCTGGAGCTGTATCGCCCAGTCTCTTCATTCTCTTTCTGGCAAGTGAAGTCATTTACAAAGATATTAGGCATAGGCCTACCAAACATCAGTTTTTGACGGACGATTAGCCAACTTCACCATTCTGTGAAATATGGCAAAAAAAGTATACGCCTGGGCACTGCAAGTGCCCCATACAGTGGGATTAATAGGAGTGCTGTTAGTCAGTGTCATTCAGTGTGAGTTTAGCGAGAACAGCGATGGCATCATTGCGTTCCATATGTCTGAGAAGCTTAGCCAGGTGACCTACTGTCCAGTCAGGGTGCCTGCTGTTGACCCCCTCCAACACAGCTTTCAGAGGGCTCTTGCTATCCTTCATAGAGTATGTGTAAGTGATCCAGGTCGACGAGAAGGAGAGATGAGAGGCCAGATGTTTGGTGTTCTTTCGTCCATGGCTTTCTGGATCCAACAAAATCACCAACTCTTCCAAAACATCCAGGTTATCCAGCACTGTCTGTAAAGACGCCGATAGGATGTGAGGCCCTACAAAGGGAAGATGTGGAAAAAGAGGCAAACGAATTCTTTGGTCTATTTTTTTCACAGTCAGTTAAGGCAACAACACTTGGAACAACTATATCTTTGAAAAAACTGCAATAATTTGTGCACGTTGGCTAATACACCGGACTGCAGCCAGTTTGCATTGGCTGCTGTTCAATGTGTGGGCCCTCCTGGGTTCATTGTCAGTGCTCCAGTATAGGCTATGAGAGACAGCATTTTACAGACTGAAGCAGTTGAAGAAAAACAACTTAAGACTTTTAGGCATGAAAAGGGAAGTGTAAAACTCCTACTGAAACTGAAATCAGAAACTGACTCAAATGTGTGACTATAGGCTAAATAGTATTTAAAGACAACTGTGTCAAGTCATTTCCACTCACGAAGAATGCAATCCAGATCGCTGTTAGATGCAGTAGAAAGGGAAGAGAACCCCTCAGTGTTGTATGATGATCTTCGGTTATAACATATTGTGTGTTGACCTGTGTTGAACCCAAGCATGAGAGACACACAGTTATAATCAGTGTCAGAACCACCCATAAGCTATGTTTGAGGATATTTAACCTTCCTCTATAAAAAAACCCACCACAAGAATTCACTTTTAGGCTCACATCTGTGTGTCTACTTTCATGATATACAAACCTCTTTTCCGCTTCATGTAGATTACACAAGCAGCAAGCATGGTGGAAAGTAGGATAGCTAATGGTACTGCCCCTGTAAAAAAAATAAAGGTCAAGTTAAATTTAGACTATGAACAAATGTCTTCTTGTTCCATAAGCCAGTGTAGGTTTTACTTACAATATAGGCCTGCATGACTTGGGCTGGGGGGACGTGGTGTAATAGGCGTAGATGTTGTATTGGGTGTTAAGGTGGATCCTTGGATTGGCCGAATCTGAAATGGAAAAAAATCAAAAATTACTTTGAGTTATTGCTTCATATTTTTCTACCAGTAGCCTTTTTTTAAATGGCGGTTTTTGTAGAACAACTATGAATGGATGACAGGCTGGTGATGAATTAAAAGTAGCCTATGATTTCTGAGAGTGATTTAAATTATTTTATAATACAGGCTAATTCATCCATCCATCTATCGTCAACCGCTTATCCTGCGTATAGGGTCGCGGGGACAGGCTAATTCGCTTTCTGAAATATTTCTATGGAATAATAATAGATAGCCTATGCCTATAATTAAAAAAGGTAGGCCTACTTAATGAAATACCGGGGAAATTACAAGTGGGTTAAGAGCCATAACGTGGGCTTATAATTTCCTGTGTAGGGCGATAGTTTTCTGCATTACCGTTGATGCCGTGCTGAAAGTTGCTGAAACACTACGGGATGTTTCCTGAGGAGAAAGAAACGGAGTTAATAGTTCAAAACACCATTGAAATAATGTTACATAGCCTAATGCTTGGTGCCATACTCACGGTGGTCATCCCGTTTCTGCAGAAAAGCATGAGAGAGAGGGGAAAAAGAGCTACTATGAGGGCTTTTACTTTGTTAGCCTCCCTACTTCTAATAGCCTACGACTTGGCAATATAGACAAACCAACAAGAGGCGACGTTATGCCGACATCACTTTTCAACGTCCAACTTCACGGCGCACAGAGTGCGAGACCTTTAAATGTCCCCGAAATTTCTGGATGGTGGCGGTTCGAAAAGGCTAGCGTTAAAGATAAGCTGACCTTACTTGGCTGACAAATCGGTGTGCTTTCTTACCTTGTTTCTCGGCACTGGGTGTCGGCAATTGAGCTGCAGGGGCTCACAATGTCATAGCCGGGGGGACATGAGGAACAAGCTTGACAATATGCCCTGCTGCCATCATTAAAATGACCGGCTTCGCACTCTTTTTGGGGGATTTCGTGCTTCCCTCCCCTATCATCATATCCACAGTTAGGGGTAACTTCATGTCCTATAGTGTCGAAAACAAAAATATTATAGGCTATCATTTAAAATATTACAATACCATAATAACACAGGCCTAATAATAGGATAACAATGACATACCTGGCGATAGAGGACAGTCCACACATCTTAATTTTGTCCTATCCCAGTAGGTTGTCAGATCAGTGCATTTACTAGAGTACCCCATCATATTCACTCTACATGTAATCTAGAGCAGGCTCTGTACTTGTAGTCGACACAGCGCCTCCCACTCCTACAGAACACACCCAAGCCCGTCTAAACATCCAAACATAATTTTGAGGTTTAACAATCTAAGTGCTTTTTAAACCATTAGCCTTCTTATGTTTTATATGAACTGCATATAGGCCTACCTGTCAAGTATTTCGTTTTGGCCGTGAAAGTCCCGTATTTTACCCTTCTTTCCCGTCGTCCTCCCGTTATTTCACGTAAATCTCCCGTATTTTAACCTGCGTTATTAAAAAATAATAACACTCCGGGCCCGGGCGGAGTAAAAAAAACGAAAACATTCCCAATCTGAGCTCACTAGCCTCGCGATAACTGCCACCTGCAGGAAGACGTTAGACCAAAGGGGTAAGCCACAGTTAAACAGTGAAGCCGACCAAAGCCTGCACGGACAGTTCCATAGGTCCAAAAATGACGAAAACCCTGTGACATCCCGTCGCACATGACAGATGTAACCGTATTGCTTGGATTATAAACTCTCAGTGAATCTAAAAAGACTATTCGGCCATCAGTGACGCTGCGTTGGTGTTTGAAAGCTGAGCCTCGTAGGTGGGCTGATTAAACAGTGACGATCCGAGTCAGACAAACTGAGCCATGAAACTTTTTGTTGGCGCAGCTATGCAGCTACCAGAATTACGGTGTTTCTGCCACTGTACATCAAACCACGGCTGCTGTCCATTCAAATCAGCGGGGTGGCTTCGTCCAGTAATACAGTAATACTGTCTATGCGTTAGACAACAGAACTGTTTGCGCTCTTCTCTCATGTAAAATTAACCACTCTGGCCCAGACCACAAATACACTCCTTCCAAAATAGTCTTAAAGAATGCAAAGTCTGCAACAAATTTGTACAATAACTCATTAAAAGAGTAAAGAAATGTTAGGCTATGTGAAATTAAAAGAAAATCTTTAAAAGAAAAGCAATATGAAATGAAAAGAATGTGTAGAATGAAAATAAAATGTAAATGTAAAGACAAGCAATGTTAAATGAACAGAAAATATGCAAATGAGCATTTAAATAAATGCTCTTCATATATAGCCTACCCTTTGTGTTTTCATTTAGGGTATAGGCTAACATCTGTCTTAAAATGTAAGAGATAGGCTACTGGAGCTTGGTTGGGGTGGTGGGACTGCTCGGCGGGCTTTAACAGTGGATGAGCCGATCTGAAATCAATCTATCCCTACAATTAAAAACAAGCGAAGATATATTTTCATTGTTTATATATTTGTTTTATTCTCCAGCTACATGCAAACAAAATTTCATGGTCTTCCAAAATCGTTCATCTTGGCATGCTGCACACGTTAAACAGGTCTACAAGACAGAAGTCTAAAGTTTTGTCAGTTGATGAGCAGCTAAACAATCATAAACCTTCTGAGAAGACGTGAGAAGCTGCTTTAACTAATAACAAACCCGATCGTATCAGCCTCGTTTAAGCCTCTCTTCACCGGTTACCGGAGTGTTAGAACTGCAGGCAGGACAGAAACCATAGAGCGGTTTTTATGGCATAATAGGCCTATAAATATCTAAAATGAATAAACCCTATTTTCAGATTTTTTTTACATCGACAACAGGGCGGAAAGGAGTGAAAATCCACTCCCGGGTGGAGTAGCCTATCGCTGTGTAGTGCTGGTGTGCGGGTTCTCTCGTCCTCTCTGCAGGTTACATCGCAGAAGCAACAGTTTCCTATCTAAACTTCAACTTTTGTTGTTGTTTGATCCAGGATATATCATGGAATTTGTTATCGTTTTGGATTTCTCCAAAATCACATGGAGATACAGTTATCTATTATTACTATTACTATTATTAATTGGCACAAATAGGCATAGCCTAATGAGCATTATTTTAATACATCAGTGACATTTCAATTCGTTCTCCCACCTATTTTACACATGACTTCAGTTTATTTATGTGCCTGTTGAAACTGTGGTAGGCTATAATGTGACCTTTTCTAAAGGGATCTTTCTTAAGTTTGAGGAAATAACCCTGATGATATCTTATTGTAATGGCTCAGAAACACAACAAGCCTGAATCTAAAAGCACAACTTCGAAGACAGTCAGAGTAAGATAAAAGTTCCTGTTTAGTGAGATCAAAAACATTTGGTAGACTGTCAAAAATAGGCTGTGATCATTAAGGCTGGATGAGGGGCGAATGAATGCATTATATATGAGGATATGAACTTGCAAAATATGGTGATGACTGTGCTGACCTTTTTGTGTTTGTTAAGTCATTGAGCCATTGAGCAGTTACAGTGAACAATAAGCTATGAAGCTTATTTGAAATCATGAATATGCTTTGATAGAGCAATCGTAATGAAAAATCCCTTTCTCTAAATATTAGAATGTTAGAATAGAGAATTTATAAAACAGAAATGTACTGAGAAGTTCAAAGGTTCTGAAAAAGGTTAATTTATGTACTCACTACTTGGTCTGGGCTTTTTTTGCACAAATTTCTGCACTAATGTGGTGTGGCATGGAGGCAGTCAGCCTGTGGCAAAATCAGAAAATCAGCATCTCTATAAAGCTTGTCAGCCGACCACATGCAACGCTCAGTGAAAAGTTTAGGAAAAAAGTGAATGCCTCCTCTTATCTTCCCTCAGCCGGTGGACCAGGACAATTTTTTTTAACCATTATTTATTCAGGGGAGCTGCACTGAGAGGAAGCCTCTCTTTTGCAGGAAGGCCCTGATCACATTCACATTGTTACACATTCACACCTGGAAGCTGCCCAGTACAACTACAACCTGGTCTGCTGGCGACTAAGCAGCTCCACTGGTGCTCAAGGACACTTCATTGGGGGTAAATGAGGAAGGCAAGCACTGCCTGGTTTACTTTCCACACCAAGATTTTATCGTGTCGGTCTGGGGATTGAACCGACGACCACCACTGCTGATGTGAAAATGCTGATTTTTTTCTTTTTTTTATTAGGTTACAGTTATGTTTTTTTAACGAGTCTGCTGTATTTGATGCTCTGTTGATACTTGTAAGTTGTTCCTCAAATGTAAGTCGCTTTGGATAAAAGCGTCTGCCAAATGAGTAAATGTAAATGTAAATGTAAATGCTACTGATGATGTATTAGGTGCCATAGCCTATTATACAATTTATACTTCAAAGAAGTTTAGAAAGCTTTTGAAAGATGCAGATATTAAACCGTGGTTACAAAAACTTGTAATAATTCCTGTTTCTGCAGGAGAGAGGGAAGTTTGTCCCAAAGCTTGCTGCTGTATATTTACTGTATACCTTAGACCTTACACAGAAGACCAACATTTTGCTGGTTGAGTGGTGCTTTAATGTGTAAATTTGGTGGAGTGGCCCACCAAGTATAGGACTTCCTGCTCACTTATTCAGTGAAACTCATGCTTTCTCTTGAGTATTTCCTTTGTATTATGTATAAATGTACTCCCACATGCTTTTTTTGAGTTGTAATGAATATCATAGCTTTGTTCAGGTGCCTTTTCTGACACGTTAAGTGTTATATCAGGGTTAATTACAGTATATATTGTCCAAGTTAGTAGGTCTGGATAACCTTAGCATTACTTCCTGTAATTATATCCCAGATAAGAAGAGCAACTGAGTTTAGTCTACTCTGCAGGATAAAGTGGAAGTACTGCTGAGGCAGCAGGATAATGGAGCTTATCTCCAGCTGGAGAGGATATTTCCCTAAGCTTTCTCCCGTTGTGTTGGCTGCTCCTGTGTTACTAACAGTATGTAGGCTAAAAACATTGCTTAAAAATAATGAACTGTGTCTGGTGGAATTTTGGGATGCGCTGGCACCGCCCTCAGGTCTAAAGTTCTGCTTTTTTCCTTGCAACAATTTTCTTTCTAGAAAGGAGACTGATTGTTCACAATCAAAATATTCTTTAAAGTTTAACTAATTTTTTTTAAATACTCAAAGAACTGTCTTGCCAATTACTATTCTATTATATGCTGTGTGCTCTTTCTGGTTATTTGTAGCAAAGTTCTTTTAACAGGCTTGAATTCATTTTAAGGAGGCACATTTATGTGCTTCCCCTGCCGGGTGTAAAAAATCTTGTGTGACAGTCTTCTCTTATGTCTTCAGATCTTAAATCAATGCAAGAATGTTGGAACCCAAATGATCTTTCCAGTGCTCTGCTGCTAGTATTTATTGCCTTTGCATTTCTGCAATGTATCATGGTGCGAGAAGAGACTATAACCTTGACACCAGAGGTTCCCCTGGATTGGTTGGGACAACATTGAGCATAAAAGCCATGGGGCCTCCAGGGACCACCCAAGATGGTACAACGGAACGGAGAACGTCCATGACCTGTCAACCAAAATCTATCATGGTCGTCCATTCCACGCCTTCAGGAGAGGAAATTCAGTGTGAGAGCTACGTAATAAATGTAAGGCGTGATTTGGAGATTTTAATAATATTTACTTTCTTTTACTGAAGATTTATGCAATGTTGATAATACATTGTGCAGCATTGCTCTCTTTGCCAGGAATGTCTGTGCAGCCAACTTGTAAAATGATTTACATTTATTTCTTACTTCATGGTATCAACATCAGAGCAGGGGAGTCCCTCTCTAACTTCAAGAAGCTCTTGAAAACTCATCTCTTCCGAGAACACTTCCTCTTATAACACCTCTAACTAACTAACCTCTTCTTCTTCTATCTCTATAATTATCGTGTATTGACTGCACTTTTTGTTCTGATTGCACTTTCTGTTAACTCTTACTTCCTTTCCTAGGTATTTACCCATTGATGTGATATGTACTATGAGCTCTTACTAGTATTTATTGACGCTCTTATTGTCAGTTGTAGATCTATATTTGATGCTGTGTTGATTCTTGTAAGTTGTTCCTCAAATGTAAGTCGCTTTGGATAAAAGCGTCTGCCAAATGAGTAAATGTAAATGTAAACTGTATTACAGCCAAAGCAGTTATTCCTTTTTAAAGGTGGGGGATGCAGTTCTGGAGAAATCCAATACCATGAAAAATATGATGATATAATGCTGACGACACAGTAGGTAACTAACAGTAGCTAAGTTATGGGTTACCCTGAGGAGATACTGAATTTGACAAAATGTCATGCATTGGATCAGGATCACATACCCTGCCTTTAAGCCAGGGGCATTGTTTTGTACAAGGTCTGGAATAAGAAACTAGCTACATGAATAAAACTAAAACAAGCAAGACAAGAAATATGGTGTTAATTTGAGTTTCTAATCCAGTAAAATTCAGGGCAGCAAAGCAATGTGTGGGAGGAGGACGTGACATTCATGTCTCCTTTTTCCAGACAGACACAGACTCCACTCTTCCTCTTCCGGACATCATGCCAGGGACTTTTCCTGAGCTTGCAACTGCCAAGCGACGACATAAAAGCATAACAGACATTCCATGTCGGGGCAACATGCGCTTGCCTCCATCTTCTACCCTTGGTCTCACAGAGATAGAGCAAGGCTTCTGGCGTCGCTGCTCACTGAGAGAGTCCAACACTGTTTCACGATACCCTCGCCATGCCCTCAGTGTTCCTAACATGGGCAGCACCAGCCCCCTTAGTGTCATCAACAACAGTCCCCTCCACAGCACCCCACTCACACCAGTACACAGCAACATATCCAGCCCTGCTAGAGAGATGGAGAGGCAGGCCAAGGCCAGGAGTAAACTCCTGGAGAGTGAGTGTACCCAAACGCCCACCCTTCCTCCAGAAACCCGAGAGCAACTCCGCTATGTCTCCAAGGATGGAAAGTGCCGTGTCAACCTGTGTCACATTTCTGAGAGGGGTCGCTTCCTGTCTGACATCTTCACCTCTTTTGTAGACCTCCAGTACCGCTGGTTTCTATTTGTTTTCATGATGTGCTACATCACCACCTGGTTCTTGTTTGCTGCGCTCTACTTCCTGAATGCTTCCTTCCGAGGTGAGCTAAGACAAGAGCAACCCGCCAGCACACCTGAAGACCACCTCGCCGACCAAAGGCCCTGCTATTTCGGTGTAGATGGCTTCATTTCAGCTCTACTCTTCTCGGTTGAGACACAGCGCACCATTGGTTATGGGTCACGCACTGTGTCTCCCACCTGCCATGAGGGTGTGATGCTGGTTATGATGCAATGTATTGTTGGGTCCATGATAGATGCACTCATGGTGGGTTGCATGTTTGTCAAAATATCGCGACCTAAAAAGCGAGCTGAGACACTTCTTTTCAGTCGTACTTGCGTTATTGCCAATCGTGATGATCAGCTGTGTTTAATGTTCCGTCTGGGGGACCTGAGGGAAAGCCACATGGTGGATGCCAAGGTCCGTGCAAAGTTGATCAAGTCCCGCCCAACAGCTGAGGGTGAGTTCTTACCACTTGAGCAGACAGAGATTGATCTTGGTTATGAAACTGGGTCGGACCGACTCTTCCTGGTGGAGCCTCAAGTCATTCAGCACAATATTGACTCCAACAGTCCACTTTGGGAACTGGGCCCGGAGCAGCTTAGATGGCAACAGTTTGAGATCATCGTTATCTTGGAAGGAATTGTTGAGGCCACAGGTGAGTAATTATTATTAGTAGTAGCCTAGTCAAGAAGAGATACAGAAGCAGTTGTGTGTGAATAAAACTTTCAGGGTCCCTGAACGAATTTTCTTACTTTACACTGTGACAGTGATAAATAGCTACAAAAATAGTTGTACAATTTACATTTTACTGTAAGTTGCATTATACATTTTACTGTTATTTACATTTTACCAGAGGAAGCAGAGGTTAAGCATGAGGGGGAAAAAAAGCAGTCCATGCAGCTGTATTGTTTGAAAAGCCCTTCGGTCAGCTCTGCTTTTTTGTTTGCACATAGACTTCTTGAGCTGTTCTGACAAACAGGAAATTAAATGTCCCTTTATCCTGTTTTGTTACACACTGTTCAGAACAGTCCATGGGGTCAGGGTGGCCCTGAAGAGCACAGCACAACAATTTTAAAACACGAAGAAAAGTCTGTTTGTTCCAAATTGAAAACAGATGTGTGTGAGCTAATTGCTGCGTCAGTAAGGGCATTCTTTCACTACACAGTAAACTATAGCATATGTGAGACTCCTTTGAGAGAGAGAGTAGATGATTTCTAGAAATGTGAAGACTGTCATAGAGTCAAAAGATAAATTTTATATTGCAGGTCAATTTTCAATAGTGATTAGTCAGGGACAACTTTGCCTGAGATGTTGATTAAGTAAAATGGCCAAATGCAAATTAGGATCCAGCACCTTAACTGTTATTTCTCTTCTCTTTTTCTGCACAGTAAGTTTTCCAGATAAAGTTTACGTATTCTGTCTTAACCTCATTATCAGTCATATTTTTAATATATTTTATATTCTACCTGAATTTTATTGTCATCATTTATTGCAGCATAATTTAAAATCATGAGTATGCTTTAAAAAGCATCCAAAGATAAATGTTTATACACCAAAAAGTTCCCTTCTACTTATTTTGACAGTTGTTTCTAAAGAGATTGAGTGCAGTGTTTACATGTGTGGCTGGATATGGGGCCATTTGATTGCAGTTTACCAATTACGGGATGAGTGTGTTTGGTTATTACATGCGTGTGTGTGTGTCTGTGTGAAAAGATAATGGTGAAGTGTTTGATTTTGTTTTTTGGAATAAAAACAAAATCAAACAGGGTATTCATGCAGTTGGAAACATGAAGCTGTTCTGTAAATGTAGTCACTTTGAGTTAAATAGAGAAGGAAGGAAGCCCATGAACATTTTTTGGCTTTGTAGCAAATTATCTGCAAGAAAACACTTACTAAAGAGAAAAGCAAGGTCACTGCTCCCCTCCATTCAGGGAGATAAAAAAAGTCATGCGCTCAACACTACAGCCACTCAGCAACAAATGTTATTATTTCATGAAACAGGATGACATTTGAAATGCATGTAGCATCTATCCCCGCTGAACTGCAGTCCTCTAATTATCTCACAATGATGGCATTTTGGTTAGTTAGACATTTGGGCTTTCTTTTTTAATGTCTGTGTTTCTCCTGAAATGTTCTATAACTGTGCTTTCTGTCTTCTGTCTTTCACCGGTTGGATAAAGTGCTTTTGTGACAATATTGTGGTAATGTGTTACATATTAGGGCAAACAACATGTTGCAGATAAATCCAGGATCAAAATTTTAAGACTTGGTACATTCCTTCATTAAGAAATGTTTCCTCATTGTTTCCTCATAAAATACATTTCTAAACCAAAGCCATCGCCAAGGTTATTATTTCCTGTGCAGTAGATCCAAAACATCTGCTGTGTTCACGCCCCTAAGCAGCGATCATGAGAGCTCATTGAGTGTCTGACTGTTTCAAGTGAGGAGATTCAAAAATATGGCGACATCATGTGGCAAATGATGTGTAGGTAACAAGACGCCCCTCCATGGTAATTCTAACAAAAAGCACTTTTCTTCTCTTCGCTAACTATCCTCTTCTCGTGAGCTAGCCCCTCCCGTCTCCTTACTGAACTAAAATAATTTCCTCCTGTAATTCACATCAGTCTAGAAAAAGTGCTAGGATTAGCAACGTAGTCATGTAATGTGCAACTAGCTAATGATATAAGGCAAGGCAAGTTTATTTCTACAAAATAGGTCTATAATCCTCTTACTTTTAACCAGCTAATTGTAGTTTATTCTATCTGTAATGTGGACATATTAAAGTGATATTATTTTTACTTTACATTTTTCTCTAAAAATACATTTGATTAAATATAAATTAATTTATCAACTGTAGGTATTAATTTTATTTTATAGTATGTTACCCAAAGCATAGCCTTAAAAATACAAAAAATCATTAAAATGTTCTTTAATGTGTCGAAATTAGACATTAAGCTTAGGGGTTACCCAAATGGAGGGAGGAGGGGTGGGGGTTCATTAAATTCAAATTAATTTCTCAACTGTAGGTATTTATTTTACTTCATATTATAAGCACGGCCATCTCCAAGATACAAAAAACAGTAAAATATTATTTTATGTGTCAGCAAAAAGACATTGAGCTCAGGAGGGGCGTCTTACTCCACTCTATCCTATACAAATTCAAAATAGTGATGCATTTAAGATGTTTGACAGAACACTAACGGCCGATCCCATGTCTTCATTGTATACGCAGGCATGATGTGCCAAGCCAAAACATCCTATATTGAAACGGAGATTGAGTGGGGCGCGCGTTTCGAACCCTGCATGACACTGGAGAAAGGCTCCTTCAGAGTAGACCTGCGTCGGTTCCACACCACCTACCAGGTACCGCTACCTAACTGCAGTGCCAGCCAGGTGCACCAGATATTGGCTCTGGCAGATTGTAAACTTCAAGACTCGAAACGCAGTAGAGCCTGGGCAGAGGGGGACAAAGACAAGCAACTGCTTCATGGAGGATTCACTATTGATAACATTTTGGAGGAAAGAGCGTCTGAGGGCAATGAAAGTGAAGGGAGCGCAGAAAAAACCTTGCCATAACAGCGGCTGATACGGCACAAACATTAAATGTAATTTAAGTATGGCTGAATTTAACTTAGATAGCCTACTCTTATGGTGCCTGTCAAGACTGGACCGGTAGCACTTTATATTACAGCTTGGTAATAACATAGTGGGGTAATAGATTGACAATAAAACTTGGTATTAACAATGGATGTATCTGGGTAATATTAGGGTGACATGTATGTAACAGGGTAATAAGGGGCCCATACAACACAATGGGTAATAATTGGGAAACAAATTTAAAAATAGCAACAAGCCAAGACTATTTAGCAATATTATAGTAATATTTTTGTAACAGTATGTTAACTTTTAACAATAAAATGATTATGTCAGTGCAGTATTTGGATAACACATGGTAATATGGGGACATTAATGGGGTAATAACCTGATAGTAATGAGGTAATATGTTATTGTTTTCACAATATTCTAGGCCATCAAAGTAAAACCTTCAAAATCACATGAAAATTCATGGAAATCCAAACTGGTAATTACAATGCTGAAATTCCTTTTCCCTTATGTTCCAAACACTCCCTTTTGTTTTATGGCAATACTGTACACATAATATGTTTAATGCTGTGACTTGTCACCCAGGAAACACTTGTTTGTTGTACCAGCAAAGCGATAACAGAAAATGTTAAAGATGTGGTTGTGGTCAGCTGCCCCCTGTTCTCCCAGCACTTCCTTCAACATTTTCATCTACGTACAGACGTGTCTTTTTTTATCTGTACAAATAATTGCTAATACAGCTGCTGTGTATACACTTGTTTATTGATGCATTGGTAGTCTAAAATATGGCATATTCATCCATTAAAGCCTATAAATGAAAAATGTGTTAAACATGCATTTTCTATCGCATAAACATTAGGATAATGCTGTACAAATGAACAAATAGCTTTCAGTGGAAACAGGCCTGAAAGCTCCCTCTACAAAGCAATTTGTATGGTAACATAGGCGTTGTGAATGCATACATGTGAGGACACATGGGACAACTTCACAGTCTTTTAATTGGTGTGGTGCTTTTAGAGACACATTTACTCAGTATATCCATGCCTTTAAACTGCAACCAGTGAGTTAAGCCACCCCGGTTTTCCAGTAATATTTTTTAATTTCCCACAACATTCCTTATTGTCAGTGTTGATTGAATACAGTCTTCCTTAAACTGCTTTAAATGTTACCATTTATGTTATTTGGCTGATTTTTGTGTCACTGCCCGTGCTGGCTCAAGCCTGTGTTGGCTAAAACTGGAGCAAACTCCACTTAATAAAAAAACATCTTTTGTTCGGCTTTAAACCTAGTATCTCAGCCACTTTTGACATAGGGATGCATTTGTGAGTGCTACGACAGAAAAAAAAGTTGTTACAGTGGTTTCCCTCATGAGGGCGCTATAAACCTTGGTTGAACTTACAAAGTTTACATAAGCGGTCCAATAATTATGAAAGTAAGAAGGAAGATGCCTGCGTCATTTGATGAGGGTGAGCTGTTGATGTGGCTTTAATGCACGTACATGACCTAATGTGAAATGGTAAACACTTTCAGTTATCTGACATGTCATTGGAAATTAGTGCTGCATTTCTCTGTTCTATAGTTGTGAATGTGAATACAGTTTCAGTTTGTATAGAAGTTATTGCAACATATAGCCCCAGTTTGTTCCTATATATATGTAAGTAAGTCATGTTAAAGGCAAGTCATATCAACATCATCAGGGATTTATCCTTCAGAAAACAGATGCTTAGCTCTGTGACTCTGGTATAAGGATAGTTCATGAGAGGCACAAATTAAAAGCTACACCCATGAGAACTTTGTGTAGACAAAGGTATCTGTGTCGTGAGGACTGGCTTAGATGTGTGAGTTGTACAGGTAGGTGCTATTGATGCTCCAGTCAGGTGGGAAGTCCTGCACTGCGTGGCTCTTGAGGTGTCTCTGCATGGTGACGAGGCTGCTGCAGAACTCCAGGCACACCGTGCACTGGTAGGGCGCTGCCCCGCCATGGGTCCGCAAATGCTTGATCATGGCTGAGTAGTCCCGTGATCGCTGACCACAGAGACGACACTCGAAGGGTTTTTCTCCTTGATGCAGAAAGAAGGGGGGGGGATGACAATGGAGAGAGAATAAGACATGAGAGGGTTTTATATGTACTCCTATGTTGCTTAACTGCTTGATTAACTGCTTAATTTAGAGTGAAATCAACTAAACAGGGGAATGTTTTATTTGCAAATCAAAACAGTAATGCACAACTTATATGTAAGTCCCATCAAGTTAAATAGGTCTATGATTGTAAAAACATATATGTATGAACTTAGTTACATTAACACTCAACAGCAAATCTTTTAAAAAAGCAAATTTTGAAAATCTGTGTGTGTTCAGTTTTAGATGACAGGGAACATTCAAATCACACTTTAAAAAATTGATATAATTTTGAAATGGCATTTAATCTTAAATGCTGTGTTCTATGTAACAGAAAGGTGAAGGTGTATGTTTAACACCATTTCTGTGGTTTAGCATGTTTAAACCATTTCGAAACAAGTCACTTTCTCTGCTTTAAATTGTTGCTTATAATCGTATTTAGAAACACATGCAGTAGTGTTTTATATACTGGTTTCCCTTACTTACACTGCAGCGAGTTTGCTTGACAGAATCCATCACAGTGAAGTGTTTGTTTGATGTAACTAGTGTCAAAGCTGTCACTGCTTGGTAATACAGTTGTAAGGGCCCCCTATTTTCTGAGTGAACAGACACACAAAAAACTTTTGTCTTGCACTGCCGATTAATCAGTGTGCTTACCAGTGTGAACTCTATGGTGTGTGTCCAGTTGATGTTTCAGACTAAACTTCTTTGGACAGTATTGGCACTGGTAGGGTTTTTCTCCTCTGTGTTCTTGTCGATGGGAATTAGGTTCTTGCTGCACCACATCTCCTTTTCCGCAGCACCGACACCCTGCTGTGCAAACAACAAGACGGGGGTAACAATTGGAATTGTGAAAATTGTGGTGGCTCATGCAATGTCCTGTGGCCTGGCGGTACACAAAAACATATTAAATATAAAGGTACAGTGGTAAAATTACTGCAACAGCCAACAGTAAATGTCTTACAGAGTGCGAGAATCCATAGAAACCATGCACTTTTCTGACTTTCTGCTTTTTTTTCACTGTTTTATGTGTAAATATTTTTTATTGTCATACTATTGTCCTTATCGACAAAGACATTCAAGAGCAATGGGATCTGCAACCAAAACGACCAATTGCATGCAATGAAGTGAATCAAATTAACTTTAGAGCTGAAGCAATCAGTCGATTAATCAATTAGTTCAATGATTCCCAATCAGGGTATCCTTATTGCAGTATTATGCAATAATGAAACTTTGCTATTTTCAACTCTGCCAAATTCAACAGTTGCATTCGCACTTATAATTATAACATTCACTGACCTCCTTAACATAATACCAATTTTAAAAGAAAAATTACAATTTACTGCATAAGCTGTAGAATAAAATAGTAGACAGATATACATTATTTTAACCACCTTTCAGAGGCACAACTGTATTTTTGGTCAGCATCCTGTTGCAAGACAATAAATTCAGTTTGTACAAACTTACTTTCCTGTCACTTTGCACACGTGTCTTGCCTGCAGCTACATATGTTAGAAATTCTTTAAAAGCTACAAAGGTGTGATTTTGAGGTTAAGGTAACAACTCTGAAGCATTTCAGTACCTTATATTTTTTTAGGGTTTCTCAAGTGAAAACTTGGGCCTCATAGCATAGACAGGATGCTGAAATAAGAAGGGGGTGTTCTGTAGTAGGGGAAATTGAGAGAATGTGAATAAACCACAACAATTGAACACTCACCACTCTAAACACATCCTACTGAGACCTGTTGTCATTACCATGTTTCCTGTCCAATATCTTCAGTTCTCACTTTAAAATACCTAACATCTTATATAGATAATGCTTTAATGTGCAGCGCACTTACTAGCATACAGTAATATAATTCAGTGAGAAGAAAAAGCATTAGATACTGAAACATCACATAACAACATGGGGCGCAGGTGCTTAAATGTGTCATTCATACTTTTATTGTTTCTGTGCTGTTACACATCTTGTATAATTATATATTCGATAGACAGATTTTCAATAAGTGCTTCCTTAGTTGTATAATTATGTACTTATAGTACTTCCCCTAATTACATTGCTACCTGCACTGAAGTCAGTTGTAAAGCACAATTTTACCATAGCCTAATCTTTTTCTGCTTGAACATTATGTTCCATTTAGCAGAGATATTAAACATCAGATAAAATATGTTTATCAGTTTGATTGTAAACACCAACTATCATTCCCACATTTGCATATACACACATAAATACACACAAAGGCGCGCACACACACACAATGTTGGTTTAGCTTTGTGTGTTATTGCAGTGACTTACATTTATATTATAGTAATTTATTATAATAAATCTATATGTATGATTTTTTTTTGCTATAGGACAAACCACTGTTGCGATGAAGTACATACTGTACTGCATGTATCTAGCTGTATCTAGTAACCACACGACTGCTCCTGCTGCACCATGCTCTGAAAACCACAACTCTTTTTATCACTTTCCATTGCGTAGCTACGTAGCTGGAGTCTGCCGAGGTTAGGGGTCATGACAAGAACCGTCTTACTATCATGCTTAGTTGGTCGGTTCTACACAGGATAACCACCTTTGCAGCCTTGATCTTACTATATAGTAATAATAGTATGTACCATGTGTTTTAATCAATCAGAGACAGTATGTTTTCTGTTTGTCAATGTCATTTCATTACCTGATGGTGTGGAGGCTGACTCCGGCAGCACTGGATCACCAAGGAGGCTTGTACCGCAGTGTTGGCAGTCTTTAACTCTCTCTGTGCTGTCTTTGGGTACATCATGATTACTGTGGAAAATAATTTTTTCCGATTCAATAGTTGCAAAACAACCCCACCACTAATTATACCTGTTTTTATAACAAGAACAACGAAATTGCTCTTAGTTGTGCTCCAAAGAATTACACAGCATGCAAATGTCTCACTTTGAAAAGTTTGACAACGTTATGTGTTATCACAGATTACATCCTTAAACACCCTTTCCTTCCTCTCCATCCCCAACCACAAGATATTTATAGCGCTCATTCGGGGTAAAAGCTCATTTAACTTGTGTTAAGTTAAAGTAGGAGGAACAGGATAATGAAGTGACACTAAAGAATAACTGTTTTTCACACAAAAACCCATGACTGTCTTGAACAATTTCTTGTGGTGCAGACGAGGCCTGTCTAAACATTGACACTGTGCTTCGGTGGGTGGAAAATCTTGAATTCTGCAAAGGAGGGGAGAAATTTAGGGGGCTCCCCTATATACTCTGTTTGATTACATTGTGTGGAACACTGTAAAACATGCATATGCTTGAAAAAAACAAGAAAATCACCCAATCATCCAAAAACAAAGCCAAGTGGGGTTCACATTATCTAGTATCACAAAAGGACAGCGGGAAACTACTTCAGAATTTGAACAAAGTATGACTGTTTTCTAATCCAACAAATAAAGTTAAAACTTATATTTTAGATTTATTGAAAAATTAGCTTATATGTGCTTGCTTTATGTACTGTGATCTGATCTGAAAACTAGGATTATGATTTGTGAAAAATATAATTGCACTTGGACTGGCAGGGAAGGGTTAACAGGTGAAACTGCTCTACTAGGAAAGTGCAGGAGGCTCGATCACACACATCTACACAAACAGCAGTGAGTCAGGTGCTGTAGCTGTCGCAAGGGAACAATTGAGCAAATTAGGGGATTCTAAATGACTCTGTGAGAGGAAAAATAGGGAGACAATGACTGAAAATAAAAAACAGAAGTTTCCAAAATCATGTCCAGGTACTTACCTTGGTTCACTGGTTTGAACGGTCCCAGTAAATGCTCTCTGGCTGGGTTTTTTTCTTTTTAACAGCCCCTGCTTCAGTATGCTCCCCATCCCTGTAGAATCAGCGTAAAGGTTTTGTGTATAACGCGGGTAAAAGCCTGGGTAGCCTTTTACAGAGCTTGGAAAATGAGAGCTAAGTAGGGGGAACATGTGGGGAGCTGAGAGGGAGAATGGGTATGCTACAGAGGACTGGTTTGGGACCTGAAGGGGGTGTGGTGCAACTAAGTTTGAATAGTTCTCTGCTATCCGCCTCAGGGTGCTTACAGAGTTCCACATGTTTGAAGGGAAGGTCCAGGGGGAAGAGAAAGGCGAACTGCTGCAAGCAGGCCTTGTAATGCCACTGTCTCTGTTATAGGGTGTTGCCGACACAGGGGACAGTCTGGACTTCTTTCTTGAGGGTAGCGGACTGTTGCGGTTCTTAGCAGGAACAGAGGAAGAAAGGACACTGCTGTCGTCTTCTTCCTCCACTGGGGGAGAAATCTCTTGGAATTTCTCCTCTTGAACTGGGCTTCCTTTTTGCTTTTGATCCGTCTCCTCTGCACTTTCATTTTCTTCTTTAACATCTGTGATTTCTCTTCTTTTGCTCTCCTCTCTGGCTTTGCAGTGGAGATGATCCAGCTGCTTTTGGCATTGGTCCTCCAGCAGTTGCATCTCCAACAGCTGAGCAGCTCTCAGCAGCAGGCGCAGGTCATCCACAGACACCTCAAGAGTCTGTTTGTAGGTAAAGTCTAGAACTTGCTGGAAGGTGTGGGGTGAGAAATACTCCAGAGTGCAATGGACTGGGCTGTCTATGTCTCCTTGGGCTAGCTGCTGTGCTAGTCTTCTGCTAGCACAAGCCAGTACTAGCCGATGAGCCTTGAAAGTTTGACTCTTTACCGAGATGATGGCATCACATAGTGATCCTGAATGACGTAAGGCATCTGCTTGCTGCAGGAAGTGGAAGTATTGGGTGTTGTTGATTCGAATCATTTCTGAAGTTTGTAGACATATAATCAAAAGTCTGAGAAGAGAAAGTCACAGGAAGAAAAGATAGATCCCATCAGATTATGCCCACACTGTGAAAAAATTTGTTCCATCTATTTGTGAGGTTGTTACCATGTCTGTGGTATTTCTAGAAATGCCAAATTGTAAGTACAAATTTCACTTCAACAGCAGGAATTGGCTTGTGATTAACAGAAAATAAATTTCTCTGTGGTTTGTACTGGTACTGTTTTTTTCCATCCTTTCCAGACAGCATTACCTGCAGCTAGAGTTGAGGCGGCAGTATGTATCGTGTGTTAATGTTGTGATGAGTGTTTGTAATAGTGAATTATGTTTTTAACTAGTCTGCAGAACAGTTTAGAAAATGGTAACCCTCCAAAGTATTTACATGTTCACTACCAGTAGGAGTCATCAAATTTCTTTTAATAGATTCTCAAATTATGCAGAAAACTTCCCTCAATCACAACTGTGTGTGATATCTATCCGAATGTCTGGCTGATGTGTGCAAATGCATTCAGTTTTGCGAAAGCTTTGATATTCGGTGCTCACATACACACTCCAAAGCCACAAAGCCTGAACAGTATATGAAACCATGACTAATGACTGTACACACAAGTAAACATGAGTAAAGTTTGAACATCAACAACGATAAGATTGTATTTGGATACGATAAGCATCAAATGCAAGCGTGGTGGAAAATGTAAATATGTAAGTATGTTACAGAAATATTTGGAATTTTACATTAAAATAGAAAATACATGGATGAAAAAGCTGTGGCTGTGTGTCAAAACTACCGGATGCCTGAGAAGTTGTCATCGTCACACTTAAGTGTATAAAGAACTTTTATGATTATACAGTGTGTGGTCGGTTTCTGCAGCAGAGGTCACACATACTATGAGCTTTTACATTCGGTCCTCTGATGGTGACTGTAAACGGAAAGAAGATGTGAAACGACATGACATTTAGTTTAGTAGTTTAGCAGTCTTGTCACTGGAATTTTCTTTTAATGTGCACGCATTTTTGTGCACTCTCTAAATCGCTCTCTCTCTAATTAGTTCATTTACGTTACTGCAAAATGTTGCAACAAACAGCAATAATTCAAAATATTTTCTGAAATATTTTATTCACAATTTAAACAAAACAGCACTTAGTGCTGAGAGTGAAAGTGACGGCAGTATCTGATAAGTGGCAGACAGCAAGCGTAAGGTGTCAATTTATTATTTATTTGTCTATTTAAAAATAATAATAATTCAAGTTACACAATGCGCGATGTTGAGTACACAGTGCTGAGAGCACATAGGGAAATGATCATGCAAATTAAGCAGCCTATTGTCCTCATACATGAATATAAAGCAGTCAATATGACATTTTTCGGCTGTCAAAAGCTAGGCACTGCCTGATCAAAATTATTATATTTGAGTGTATATTACATCATTCAACTTAGGCCGGGGGCACAAGTTTATTGAGTGAGACAAATTAATTTTTTATGCCCAATTAAAATGACTGCTGTATGATATGCAATTATGCATTTTGTATTTTATTGCATATCAATGTCCTTTCACATAATAATAATAATAATAATAATAATAATAATAATAATAATAATAATAATAATAAAGACAAAGAAGAAGAATAGTAGTAATATAATGCTGTCTTAAATATATAGTGGTGTAATTGTATCAGCAGTCATAGTGGCGGCACTACAATGATAGTAATTTAGCGAGTGAATACATAAGGTGTTCTACAATGTATTTTATGATAATTGACTTTAACGCAACTTCGGTCAAGAACATGTAAATTTATGCTCAAGGAGATTTTGCAAAAACTTTAAAAGTGGTGCCATGTGTTGGCGTAACACATGGTGCAAATAATAGGCCTCACTGAACTGGCCTGAGCGAGTTATGTTGTCTGTCCTTGTATGTTATTACTGTGTGCAGTTGTTGTCTGATATGTACAGTGCAAATTGCCCCTTGGGAATAATAAAGTCTAAAGTCTTGTGTAATATACAAACCTTTAATCCTTATAGGGATGTACTCTTTTGATTTGCAGAGACTTTTCAGAAATGTTGCTGCCTTTTAGTGGCGAGCAGAGCGCTAATCCACAAAGTTAAATTTAATCGTTTGTTAGATTTTATTTTCAGATATTGCTATTCACATTCATGTGATGCACCTGACTTGTGCGCTGTGTAATTTTCAATTATGTGTTGAAGTAATGCATGTAGTGGGGGCTTATAAATTAATTCTTCATTTAATTGTATTCTGTATTATTATGCTTCAAGCTGCAAACGTTGTCTAAATCTTTCATATCTTTAGACTACATTTGATTTTGTAATAAACTGGCTTGTGCAATAAACAAATTCCTGCTGATGCTGCTCAAAGCTACGTTGCACTCTTGCAGGTTGTGACATAGTTAGCAGGTCTTCGAGCTCCTTGCAGTCACAGTGCTATCTCTATGCTTACATGGGGGAAAACCATGCATGCATATGTCAGATTTACGCATCCTTTGACAGGACATGAAGTTACAGTCAGCCTCCCCACAGCTCACACTTAAAGGACTAGAGTGACAAGAGATAAGCCTGAACTTAAGGTCTTCACAGGCAAGAGAAGATCAATAGCGGCACACAAGATTGTTTACAGTTGTTACATAACAGAAAACACGGCTAAAAAGACCAAAGATAAGCAATGTTAGTATCTTTGCATGTGGTTTCAATTCTTGGAAATGTTAGAAGCAGCAAGCTGTGTGAATGAGACACTTACCTGTTGTTTAGTGAATATTCTCCCTGGAGAATGATGAGCTACTTCGCATCATGACTGTGAAGTGACTTGTAAAGTGACACCTCTGTCTGGGTACAGGTTTTGGTGAGGGACACGGTGGTTTCCTCCTTCGTCTGTACAGTCCCTCCTCCTCAACTTATCTATCTCTCCCTTATTGGTTCATTGATTATAGTTCTACTTGGATTGTTTTTTGTGATAGAAGATGGTAACTTTCTCTTAAGTAAACCACTTTAAATTATTTAGTTGTTTTTATATTGCTTATAGCACGGAGGATGTTTTACTTTTTATTTAACATTCTTCAATTGTTGTACAGTATAGACAGCAAATACTATTGAATACAAACTAATGCTAATACTAATAGCAGACGTGACTCATTTTCAGAAACTAAAAAAGGTTTAATTTGACCAAATTATTAAACTATATGTGCATGTGCATGTGTGTGTGTGTGATTTAGAAAGAGGGAGAAAAATGGGGACAGTGGTTAGAGGGATATGTGTATGCCCTGCTGATGCTGTATACCTGTACATGCTGTACATGGTTTCCTCACCACCAGCATCACTAACTGGTCACTACATTAATAGGCTGTTCTGTGCTGAGACAAAAACCACTTCAAAGACAATGATCTGTGACAGGAAACATACAGACAAAAGCCCAGTGGTACCGATATGTGGGGCTAGGCTTCACTGAAACCTGCACCCTTGAAATAGAAATATCTGCTTCGCCCTTTCATTTTGTCAGGCCTTGGTGTGAAAACCTGTAAAAATAGGTCAACTGTAGAGAGCTGGTCAGTTTAGCAGACCGCAATGGTTGAGTACATTATTACTGCTTTGTTTTCTTTTAAATCAAGCAGTGATAACTGTTTTAACTTTGTATGTGGTGATCTCTGCAGACAGATATCAGTGTCACATTTTTTGATCTGTTCATCGGTTGATCTCATGCAGGCTAAGGTTGACCAACACAAAGGCTGTGCTCAGGTTGGTCAGACTGACCTGCCACATGCATAGATAGATCTCAAAGGAGGATTAAGCACCTACTGTTTGGCCTCCTAGAGAGAAAGTGCCATTTTCTGGGGTCTTTAAAAAAGTCAGACCAGCCTGCCCGAACTAAACAGAGTTTGATTGAATCAAAAAATCAGGTCAGGAGATTGGTGCGCCCGGCAATGCCTTCTACCCTTGCTCCTTACTGGTTTCCTGCCGCAGTGGCGTGCCGAGCACTATGTGGGCAATGAGCCTTTTTATGGTGAAAGAACACACACAGGCAAAATTGCACGCATAGGCATTCAGTCAGTGTGAGTCAGTGTAATGAGTTATTTTAAGGCAAACATCGGTATGTGACCAAACAAACTATAAATATACTTTTCAATTTATATTGATATTGATGGGCTTTGTCAGGGATAGGCTTGCCCTTAACTTTAACTTTCTTTGGATAACTATGACCTAGATGAGAACCTTCACAGCTGACAGCAGACCAGAGGGCTGGCAACAGGTCAGCATTGCTGGAAGCTGGTTACTTGGCATCAGCGGTGGAGGCAGTTACTGTAGTTCAGAAGAAGCCAAAGGTGAGTCCTGCAGTTGAGTGACATGGACAAAAGGTCTCTGGACAGGAAGCTGCTGTAGCTTGCAGGCAGGTAACTAGCATCTGATGCGCTAGCAGGCTGAGAGTTGCTGCGTTCCATTTGACATGGGAAGTTGGAATTTCCGAATTCCCAGGAAGTCGGGACAACCCGCACTACCCCGATCCAAGATGGCTGCCGGGGTGTCAACAGTTACTGAAAGCTGTAATTTATACTGTTAATAAGCACTTCTGTGTAATTGTGACTCATATAAATGTTCCTACACAAAGTGCAGTCCAACAGCTGTCTGTAGACGTGGTGCTACAGTGTTTAGTGTGAATAAATACAGCATAGGCCTAATCGTAATTTAAATCAACCGGCGTATCAGTAGCTAACCTGGCCAGTTGTAAACAGACAGCTGGCCGAGCAGGTTTTCCGACTTGTTAACTGGAACGCCGTCAACTCGGGTGTGACGTCATTCCCAGCTCCGACCTCCGAGGTAAATGGAACGCAGCATAAAACGGGAGGATGCTAGCTAGCTGGAAGCTAGCAGGCCAGGAGTCCGACTCACAAATGAAAGCTGGCTGGTAGCAAGGAGGCATGTAGTTACGCTGGTTGTTAAAAGGGCTAGTTGTCTGGGTACTCTCTGGCTCCACAATGAGGTCCAACTAAAAGGAAATCAGAGAGCTGGATGTCCAAGAGTCTCCAACCAACTCTGGCACCGGAACTGGGGTGCAGGCTGGTTGCCAGTAGGCCGGAGTGAAGGCTGGTGGCTAGCTGGCTTGAGGTTCAGAAACATGCAAATGTGCAAGTGGGCTAAGGAAGATCAGAATCAGAAATACTTTATTGATCCCCGAGGGGAAATTCTTTAATCGTGACTCATTCCAGTATCAAATCCCTTAGCCAAGGTTTAGAGGACACTTCCCTCTGAGCTATAGACAGAGCTGCTTCTTTGTATTCATTGCTTGGGGCCTCCCTTTAAATATCCTTGATGCCAACTCATGAAGTTCGTCAAACGAAGTGTCTGCTGTGTCCATGACTGGTTGGTTTGTTCTGGCAGAACAGACAGGTGAGGTACAGTTCACAAATTTGTTTTTTTTATTTATTGTCCATAAATGATCTTAAATGTAGATAAAGGCAAGCAGACTGGAGATCTGGTTGAGAGCGTGGAGAGTGAGGGGGATGCAAAGAAAAGGACAGAGAGCAAATTGTGACACTCTTTAGGAGTCTATAATTGAACTATTTAACAGCTCAAAACTAGCTGTCAATAGAGTTGATACCATTTTCAAATAATATGGTAATTAGGGAATATGGTGGAGTTATTGTGTCCCATCCAATGAACTTAGAAGAACAATCACTTTGCACTACAGCAGTTTTAATAATGTCTTATTGTCTTAATAGCTAGTTAGCTAATGTAATATTATGTTGGCTAGCTAATATCTCTCCCTCTCTCTCTCTCTTTCTCCATCTTTTCATCAGCATTTTCACGTTTCTTATTGCCCATTAATGAAGCAATTTGCCTTCTATAGAGAAGTGGTAAGAATATGAAGGCAAAAGGGGCAAACATGTAGCCAGAAGATGTACATCTTTCAGCAGATTAAGCTGAGATTCTGTGAGGATGTCAATCAGAAGGCTGGTTAACATGAGGAGAATGTGAGGAGAATTTACTGAAGTATACACTTCTTTTTTTCTTATTCTTTTTTTTTTTTTTTTTTTGCATGTTTCAGTGATTAACTGTCATGTAGCAGTATTTGAACCAACCTCAGTCATGGATTTGTTTGAAAGACATAGATTTTAATATCCCTTTAACAGTGTTGCAAAAGCAATCATTCCATGAATATATTTATTTAAGTAATTTGCCAAAATAATCTTTTATGAATTTGGGCCCCTGTCCCTATAACATCCTTGGCATGTCCCTGAGGAACTTTGGTTAGTTAAGAGTAGTTTTAGAGAAATGAAAACCTAATACCCAGTGAAAACAACAAGATGTGATAAGACTAGTAACAATCTTTGAAGTATCCTGTAATTAGACTGCTCTGAGGTTTCAGAAGCTCAGATGCCCACATGAAAGTGTAGTTTTAGCTATTGACAATGTGCCTATTTGGGCAGTTGCTTGATACTTTAACTGTAATTTTCTGCAGGACTATTCATTAAAATTAAGTTAAATTATTAAACCACAGAATCGATTTTCTTGTGATGACAGTTGACAGAAGACAAATAGTGTTAAGCTACACAACAATTACTATTAAAATACAGTGCTTGTCAAAACAACTGGCGAAGAATTCTGAGTCAGCAATGCCACTGGACAGAATCCAATCTGACAAAGATTTTTTGATTAAGGAAATAATTTATTAGGAGGTACTAATATTTCAAATTGTACAGTTCTCACCACTGTACATGTACATATCAACATTATGTTCTTTAATCTAATCTAAAGTCTTAACCAAATTATTATTGCATCATTAAAAAGTGATCTAATTTTGATACAGCTCGTCCTCAGATGTTGAATTATGATCTAGATCTACATTATGTGTAGGTCTCATTACACTTAATGTAGGTTTATATGACTCGTTTTTGTAAAAGGCAAATGATGAGTGTGCTGGGGAAGAGACTGGCTTAATTAAAAACATTTTAGTCTCAGTTTGATCTAACACCACACACTCTATACACTGAGGTTTTAAATCAGTTATACTATATGTCAGACAATAACTTTGTCTTGTATATAGTTTTGTGCTTCCTTAAAGAACAAAATAAAGAAAAGACGGAAAATATATTGTTTTTGAAAACTGATCAGTTGTTCACCATTCACAGTTAAGAGGGATCCTTAGGTCATGACCATTATGACCTTAGAATTTTAGGCTACTTCAGAAGATTTTCCATGTCTGAAATGTACTGAAACAATTTTACATACAAAGTTTGTTTTGTATGTAAAATATGCATATATGCACATTCATGCATATATATTATCTGAATAAAATTTTATTTTTGTAAATTAAATTTTTGTTTACTGCCCTGTCCTTGTTCTCCCGTACAGTAATGTTTCTGTGTCAGGAGCATACTGACCAAAGATGATGACTAGTTTTTACAGTTTTACAGTGGGATTGTTTTGTATGCTAAACTTTACACAATTGAACATATTGGGGAAAATATTCTGCATTCTGAGCAGCCACAAGGCAAACCCCATATTGCATTTATTTGCTCATGTACAGGAAAATGATGAATTGGAATCCGTGATCTGTGTGTTCAACTGAATTAATCTAGAATCAAGTACACAATATACAACTATGGTGAAATGCAGCTGGATTTCCTCTTCTAACTGAGAACTTATACAAATATGCAGCATTTTAACACATATCCTTTGACACAGTGTCCTTTGTACGTGTCACCTACATGTTCATGGGCAGGCATGCGGTGTTAAACAGAATTGTGGTTTCCTTGTAATATCTGTGATGACAGGTGGGACATGTTGTTGCATTGGAAGATGAGCAACAGTGACATGTCTTTTCTTTTTTTCTTTCTTTTTTTTTGTGAGTTAATTTTCCATTTTCAGTGGTTGTGCTTTTTTTTTTTTTTACCAACAAGACATTACTTCTACTGACCATCCATGACAACTTAATCTGTGTGTGTGTGCGTGTGTTAGTACGTGCACTGGTAAATGCTGACATTTGGCATTTACTGTGCATATGAACAGTTATCATCAAGCATTGCTCAAACCACTGGACAGTCTGATGTCATCTATTCCTCTCAGAGAAATTAGCATTATACCAACACTTAAATGTCATCTTGTGCTGTATGGGAAGGAGACAGCCTGATCTGATGCACAGGGCTTCACCTACCAGTAATATCAAGACTGTCAGTCCCCCCACACCACACTCCTCAGCCCTCGTTATCCCCTCACTGTCAGTTTAACAATCACCATTCGACACCCTACCCAGCATCAATGCTGACTCACTGAGGTGTCTAACTGTGTGGGGTATTTGTATTTTTTCATCTATGCACATTCTGTATTAGTAGGACCTTCACCACCCACACATCTCATATGATGTTGGTGATTTTTTAATTCAATTACACTACACATGTGATCTGCCTACTAAGGTTTTTAATCTTTGCATGCAAAGGGGTTTCATATTGTTGTTTTGTTGAATGAATCAAAGTGTTACTGAACTAAACAGAACACACACTCAGACTGTGATGTGATAAAAGTCTGGTTTAATATGAGTCGTCTTACATTACCACAGTGGCGGTATGCGAGCAGTCGACTTCAGAGGAACCACTACCAAGATGACTGATGTGCGCTGGAGGTATCAATGACAAACTGTCACTGTACAGCCACAGAGCCTTTTCACGGTAATCTGGGTAAGGAGGACTACCCGTCAGTGTTGTGGTTTGGAAGAAGTGAACCTGTGCAGGGCTAGGGGTTAGGGCTTAACACTTCTTTGTAAATTGTGGGTGAAGGAAGTGTGAGGCCTACTCACGCTAGTGACTGTCAGGTGAATTTATGCTTGGGAACTGTGTCAAAGCATCTTATCACAGGGTTTGATATTTAATTAATGCTTAACACAGCATAAAGTGTGTGACTATGATTTGATTAAAGCAGTCAATTGCTTCAGACACACCACAGGTCAACACCTCAAGTATATCATTACGCATTGCCCTACACTGAATTCATAGAAAAGTACTAATCAGTTACTGTTACAGTACAATGACTTGGAGGTGATCATGGAGGAAAAAAATCACTATACTGTCTCTGGTGTAGGTTGTCTTTTTCCATACCATTGTTTTAAGTATTCTAATATAAATTAATGTTTTAGCCCTGGTACCTAATATACGCAACTAAATATGGACATTAAAAAGTGAATGAAACTGAATTCATTGAAACATATATTTTGCTTCTTCAGATTTATCGATGTTAAAGAGGTGACATGCACCCATGTTGCTTTTCCTGACAGGAAATGAACTGCAATTTTTGCCGCACAGAAATGACACTGTGGCTTAGGGAGTCACTGAAACTCCATACTGAGAACTGAGAAAAAAGCTTATCTTACACCGTAGCTTAATCTTGGTCAAGATTTTTATCTTGTGCAAAGTTTTACTATCAAATGTAATATTTTGACACACTAATGAGCAGGAATGTTCAGGACTTTAATTTTAGACTTCAACATCTTTATTACTGTCAAATCACATCTTGTGCACTGAGGTAAACTTATTTGGGAATTTGGTGATGAAACCAACTGTAATTTATATTGTATTATGGCAAAAACACATGTGGTACTTTTAGGTTTCCTTTTCCAAAGAAATTCAACCGAGTAGATACTAGGAAAAAAATACATTTCAGTATGAGTATGTCATACTTTTGACTGTGGCTTTTACATCATACTGTTCATTACACAGGTTACATCATAATTTTCAGTGTTCTGGAGGTTGCCTGGATGAAGTTTGCTTAACATGGTGTCTTAAGAAATGTAGAAGTGATTCATTAAGCACAGACACAGCATTTTATGGGTCATTCCTTTTTATTACACTATTAATTAGCTTGACCAGTTTTAATTTCTCAGATTGCTTGCAAATACAGTTACACAACAGAGAACATTTTGCCAAATTGAAATATCCGTCTGCTTATTTGTGGAGCATGTCTTTGGTTACACGTCTGAATGAAAATGAAGAACAGCTCTCTCAATGATGCTCTCAACATCCCTAGAATCAATGCAGTATCATGAAATCAGACAGACAGAATGAATGTCTAACATTTAGCAACCTGTACACAAATTGAGCAATTTGGTTCTGCTTGTGCTTAGTGCCCCTCCTTGTCAATTAGGCAGTCTCTATTTCACATTTCGGAACGTTACAAACGTGTCAATGTTTTGTCATACAAGCCTCTAAAATTACATTACAGGTGAAAAGCATGACCCTTGATCTAACTGATTATTACATATAAATAAAAAATACAGAATAATTACATCCAAAACACAGCATTGTAAAAGGCAATAATGCAGCAATTAAAATCTCAATAACATTGTTTATATTTCGTTGGGAAGTAAGGGGACAGACCAACAAAGAAGTCTAGAATTTGACAGAGGACGTACGTACAAATGTGATTTGAGTAACTACAGTATACACCATTCTAAGTCTGCTAAATGCTGGTAGGAAACCTTCAGTGGTTTGGGAAACAGGCAAGCTTATTCTCATCTATGGTTTCAGTAGTATCATTACAAGATCAACTGACTTAAACTGTGAACATACAACGTCTTCATTCACTAATGTAGCTGTACAAATTATACAAGGGCTATGACTTCTCTTCTCCCGTCATAACACAACTGCAACCTGCAATTAACCCACCTAACGAGAGAAACTTAAGATTAATGCTAAATATAACTCTTATAGTCAGTTTTCAGAAAACTTTACAAAACAAAAACAGTGACTTTTCCTCAGAATGGACAAATGCAGGGTTTTAAAGAAAACTACCACCAGTAAGACATATATAAAGTAAGAACTGATTTTGGTGTGGATTATCTATATTATAGTTAAAGACTGATAAATGAAAAGCAACATACCACAATGTGACCTGCCTTAACAGAATTAAGTGGCGGAACGGAAATCAACCTGACACACCAAGCAGTTAACAATCAGCCAGAAAAAAGGGGTTATCCCTTTTTACTTATCTATACAGTGTACTATGTTGATCATAAATATGACAAACTACAATGACTCATTCAGTGAAAAGCTATGTGGGGATCAACTTAAATACACCATCTATAAAATACTAACATTCAATGTTGTTGAGTTCAAATTTGTCAATCTGGCAGATTTAAAGACGTACGGCATGTTTTACTACTATCATGCCTGAGTGTGGTTTGTTTTTAGGACTTACTTCACACACTGACACTTTACATTACGTTAGCTGTGGCCTCTTTACACTCCGCTGCTCTGTACAGTATAATTTGCCTAAGCTTTAGGTTCCTCCGCTCTGATACACACCTGCCAAATGTGAAAATGAACAGGCTGCTACAGGAAGTGATGAGAAGGGCATCAGGCATGTAGTCTGTCTGTTGGATGTGTTGAACTCACTACTCGTACTACCAGGGGTACCAGGGGTAATGATGCCTTACGGAAAAGAAGATGGAATCTCAACGTCTACCTTAAATACATTCAGAAAAAGTTACTGTGTCGTTGTCTTGTGCTGGTTTTTACAACAGTCCGTTTTCAATCAGCCATGTTAGGAAAATGTTTCTCCTTCTCGTAACAGCACAATGTACTATTTTATGTATTATTCCATTACATCAATGTAAATTAATCATAGAAATGTCTACATCTAGTTGTATGTATTTCTTACGTTATTTACAGTGTTCATTTTGAACGGTGACATTTCTGACTTCTCAAAAGCGATGACAAGAACAACACAAATAAATACAGCAGCATCATACACCAAGTTGTCATGCTTTCATTAAAATAACAGACTTCTGATTATTCTGTTTTACAGTTCTTTAGGTAGCAGTGCAAATAAAATAAAACTCAGTCACTGACTAAATTAGCTAAATGGAATAATATTTGGTATATTTTGCCAAATAATTCATAATAATATTAAGGGCAGATCCTCAGAAGTCAAAAAATGCTTTTTGTACCTCCAGCACATACAGTAGTTCTATATTGACTAGTGTGGTCTTTTTGGCCTTTCATTTTTTAAATTAAAGCCTCAATGTCTCACACATTCAACGCAAACACCTCCACATTCTTACTGTTTTTTTCCAATGTTAGAGTAGCTCATGGAGGTAAGGTTAGTTTGATAATTAGCTCGGCAAATGCCCTTTTTTCACTAAGTGGATTTTAAATTGAGAATTACACCATAATTTAACTAGGCTGTCACTCACACTCATCTACACAGATACATCATACTTAACTGTGGTACAATTTGAACAAAGCGAGTACTACTGAAAAAGAAATACTATAAAGTATTATGCACCATTCAACTTCAATTTCTAGTGAGGGGCAACAGGTCAAGTCATGCCACTGGGATGGTTTTCCTGTGCATCAGGTGAATGTTTTCATGATTATGAAAAGCTGTGGCACCGCTAATGGAAAGAACAATCCTCAGACTCTTACCCAGAGGAGTATTAGATTACAATAGGTGATGTGAGTTTGTATCATATCTCATTATTCACATTCTGATGATAGGTTGTTGTTGGTCATTTACAATTGGTTTGGGACATACCCAGTACTTATTCAGTTACTTTATGTTTGCAACACATCTTAAATCCGTCAAAGGGAGTGTAGCTTGGACACCACTGTAAGGAAAAGTGGGGAGGACAAAACAAGTGGTCAGGCATGACTTGTTGGCAGCCCCAGTACCTCAGTTCATCTGCTCAAAGAATTTGTAGGTAGGATTTTCGTAGCCATGGTTTTGCATTTTGTTGAGCTGTCGTTCTTCTGGTGTTAGCATGGGGTCGACCTGCTGCGAGACACACAAAAGCACCAGTTATTACACACTAAAGACAAATTCACTAAGATGTGAATAAACTGTTAGTTAAATATGGGATGTCTGAGTGGGGACTGGCGGATGGCAATGGTGGAGCAGGATGACGAGAGCAGTATGTGGAGGTTTCGGGGAGTATCTTCCATGGGGTCCGGGCTCGGGAGACCCCGAAAAGCTTTCTTGAGAATACAGAGAACTGACTATTGCACAGGCCTTAAAGGTCAGAGCAGAGGTACAGCTGGTAGGCTTGGGATAGGGGGATGGCCATGATTTTGATTAAATGATCTCGGTGTTCAGCGGGTGAAAGGAAGTGGGTTAAAGGTTTTGAAACACTTCAGTAATGGTGGTAGCTTAAGTTTCTTTGCAGACACAATGCTGCAAGCGATTTGGACATTTGGAGGTTGTGTGCAAGAAAAATTAGAACAGGCATGCAGGGAAGGAATGTATCTATAGACATGGAAGAAGAGTGTTGTGATCTGGCTCCTGAACTTGCACAGCTAATATGATCTAAATAAAACATTTCTAACCATCATCATATACAGTAGTTAATCATCCACTGCCTCTTTCACAGTCATGGTTTCACATTTTGGAAAAATGCTTATTGGCCGTCTTGCTGAGTGTTAGTGAAAAGATCCAGTAAAATTGAAGAGTAAAAATAATAATTTGCCATTTTAGGTGGGTTTATCTCAACTTCTGTCACTTTTTGTAGTCTCAGCTGGATTCCAGGCAACTGCTTCTGGTGCTGGTAGGTATTTTTTTAACCCATGGACAGAGCCAGACTAGCTGTTTCCCCCTATTTCCTGTTTTTAGGCTAAGCTAAGCTAACCAGCTCCTGGCTGTAGCTTAATTTCTTCATTTATAGTAGTTAACCTTCCAATCTAATTCTCACAAAGTAATCGAATAAGCATATATCCAAAAAAGTAAAACTATTCCTTTAACCTAAAGGATTGTACTGTGGCTTTTACATGTTTTAGCATTGTCACGGCTGTCGCCGTCATATTTGTGTTTCCCCCTTTTCCCTTTCTCACTTCTGCTAAGTAGGCTGCATGTCCCTGAGAAAAGACCCGCCTACTTCCTGGTTTCTGGGGTGTCGACCTCAGCCCCACCCATTGGTTCCCTCCATTCCAGCTCGACCAATGGCTCGTCACCACCTACAATCACCTCCTGTTTATAAGGAGAGCCCAGCAGTTGATCAGGGCAGCTTGTCACAGCCACTTGACTTGTGTGCCTCGTGTGAATCAGACATTGTTGGTTAGCAGTTGCATTTGTGCTTGTGTTTTGTAGCCAGTGATAGTACCTTGTGTGTGTTTGGCTTATGTGCACTTATTAGCTTGTGGTTAGGAAGAGGGTGGAACTAGGGCCAGAGTCCACACTGACTGCCACACGTAAGTTTCCTCCTGTTAGTTTCATTAGGTGTAGTGGGTGCTGTGCTCTTTGTGTTTTTTGTAGTAAGAAATTCCTGTTTAAATAAATAGTTAGGCACAATCCTCCTTTTTGAGGATCTCTTTTATTTAACTTGGTTTGTTATTTTCACAGCACCCTCATCCACCCTCCTTTTGTTTGGTTATTGCTTGCACCCTTTTGGTTACCAAATAAATTATCATTTTATCCAAACTTACCAGTTTCTGCCTATATGTTTATGACCCCACTCCCCTAGACCAACAGGGGGTTGTAACAGCATATAGAAAATGAATAGTAGTATAGGGCATAGTATACTACTATAATATACCACACCACAATATGAAATAAACAGAATACCTTGAAAGTAGGAAATTAATCTTAAAACATTTGCTTCACTTTAAACACTGTTATTGTAGGTGGTGATGTAACATATACTCATGTTTTTCGTTAAACTGTGAAGTGCAAGACGGCGTGTGGTAAGACTGCTTTTGGCTTCTCTGGGATCGTACCTCTACAATGCCATGACTGATAGTGCCGTATGGCTTCCTGCGCACCAGCAGCAGGCTGATTACCATCACCATGGCAATCGCCACAGCCACCACCAGCAACCCCACCATGGCGCCACGGTTAAACGTCTCCAAGACATCAGGTTGCTATGGAAAACAAGACATGTGCAGTGAGACAATAAACAAGGGAGACATGTTGGGACAAAATAAAGTGGGTCATTTTAATTTGAATTCATGCTAATTTCTTCACCTATATCAGTGTTTCTCAACCTTTTTTTGGGCCAGCGCCCCCCTATCCACTATCCAGATCCCTTACCGCCCCCCCATCAAAAAAGATGTTGACTATTTGCCCTGAATATGTTTTGATTTTTTATTGTTAATATTGTTATTAAAAACATGGAAAAGGTAACAAAAAAAGCCATGTGAAAAGTAATTATATTTAACTAATAAGTGAATGTTCCTCCCAGAAACTGTGTTACCTCCCCTTTTTGTGGGGAAGTAACTTATTTAATGTGTTTATGGCCCCTTTTCATCTCAGTGATAAAGTAATACATTTTAATTCAATAATTGACCGGACTTTAGCTCCTGTCAGTGTTTCCCACAGAATGACAGTGTAACTGTGCTGCAGCTGTACAGCATGCTAGCCTCGAAAACCCAGCTGTATTTTAACATTAACTTAGCTCTCCTTATTAGCTAGGCTCCTTACATGCTTGCCATAACTTCTAGCTGTGTCTCCGACATTGGCTGCGTTGTGTAGAGAGCGAGAGCGAGAGCGAGAGAGAGAGGAGAGGATGAGCTCCGCGAATTCGCGCTGCCTGCAGCTCTGCAGTCAAATACGATTTTAAATAGGCCTGGTAAAAAAAAATCAATATGTTGCGGTCAGCACTCATATTGTGGCGGGGCCGCCACAAATAAATGGACGTATGGGAAACACTGTAACTTATCTGCACATTCAGAATCTCTGCCACAGATCTGTGTTCTCTGACATGTAAAGAAAAAAAAGACGTTATAGGAGACTAACGTCATTAGCCTATTTAAAGAGAATTCATAGTATTTTCCTACATGCCCTGTACTGCATTATGTTACTGATTTGCTCTAAGTATCCCCTCGCCATCTGACAGACAAAACTGAATGAGAACGAAACTAACCGACAACACCTGTGATCACACAGGAAGCTCACAAATAATTCCACACACCTTAACTTCAGCACCTCTGCTAAAGTGCTGCTAACAGTCCCCAACAGAGCGAGACAGGGCTTCAGTTTTTAACGTTACATTTTTATAGCCGACTGAAACTACCTATATGTCCACTTTGGCACAAACTGTCTGGGACTCACAGCGCGAGGAGGGTCGACATCACTCGCTGGTGTCGCAGCGAAGATGCTTTCAGGGTGAGTCCGACAGCGGAATATCCCTCATGTAAATGTGTAACCACTGCGATAACAAGACGTTCACGGTGTTTTCCTCAGAGAAATAAACACTTTTCCACCTAGAAAGAGAGCGTCGGTTTTCTAGAGGTTACACAGTAAACGCAATGTGGGTAAAATTTTAGAGATGATACTCTGACTTCCCGTTCCCATGAAGGCAGCACGAAGCTGCACCACAAGTAGCTGATGGAGAAAAAATAAACAGTCTCGTCCAGTCGCAGTGGACTGAACTGGCAGGTTTTAATGTTGCAGACCACAATTTTTTGCAAGTAGTTCAAAGTTTAAACTCGTATTGTTGTGAATCTTAAGTGTAAACCCACCTTAGAATTTCCATCCAACAAACGCCCCCCAAAAGCAGCTCAGCCTCCCCTTTATAAAATATTGCTTCCAGCGCCCCCCATCGTCCTCGGAACGCACCCCGGGGGGCGGTACCGCCCCCGTTGAGAAACACTGTGTAACACAAGATCATGATGCTTGTACTCAGCCCTTACCAGTTCATCTCTCTCTATCTCAGCCGGCTTGTTGACTACCTGCTTGAGCTCCACAGAGGTGTTGATCTAAGAGGAGAGGGTAATATTGGGACATTGAAAAGAAAACATGTAGACACAAAAAAGACACACATTTCTATGTATAATCATATGCCTTTTGCACTGGGATTATCATCTTACCTTTTCCTCATATTCATAAGTAGGGCCTCTCTCAGATGTGGTATAATCATATTCGTCGACTGCAGACACTAAGGATTGAGACAAAAATGGATTAAAACTTTAAGTTGTGAGCAAATGTAAGAAATACTGCAATCATTGTAAACAGTATAGTTCCAGCTCACCTTTCTTATTAGACTGCACATCTTTAGAGAAAAAAAGGGGGAAAGTGTCATTAACAACAGCATGGCATTGTTCTACATGCCACTTACACAATTAGGACGAACTTAAGGATGTTGAATTCATGGGTGAGTGTATGAGTGGTGTGTGGATATATACCAATGCGGGGAGGATAAGGCCTGTTTTGGAAGGCTCTCTCCTCCTCCTCTTCATCATCCTTTTCCTCCTCGCTCTCAGCCGGCAGAAGCTCCTCAGTAGTGCGGGTCTCAGAGAAGGAGGTGGTCATGAGCTCACTGATGTCTCCTCTTTCGGCCTTGACCAGCTCCTCTACAGGTGATACATAGATAAAAACACAAGTCATCAAGGCCGATATCTAACAACATTAATTACTAGAAAAATAACAAAGTTCACAGAGACACACACGTTTGTTCCTCTGTCTCCATGGGAGCATCTAATTGATTGATTAATGCATTATTAGCCCCTCACCCTAACCTCCACCCTCACAACTCCATGCCTAACATTAACCTAGCAGTCCCCACATTGGTTAGTGTGCATTCAGGTTAGAGTCTCCACCAGGATATAAAAACATGAAAACATGAAACACACAAACACACACACCCACACACAGTGGTCTGCTGATTTCAAGAGTGATGAAACGATGGGTATTTTGGCTTACGGATATCATTGTGCAGCTCCTCAGCCAAGGTAGGATCCTTGTACAGCAGTGCAAGACTCTGGTTCATCCTCTCCTCAATTACATGCAGATGTGTGTACACCTGCAAATTATAATAATCCAATCTGCTTTAAGAAGGACGGGCCAACAGAGCTCAAACAATGAGTTTGCGTGCTGAACTGGTCTTAGTTTTGAAAAAGAGAAGCAGTGAATTGGTTCCTTTAACAAATGAAAAAAGAAAAGTACAGATATTTTTTTTAATGGAGTCATGTGTCTAAAGCTGCTTTTGAAGTCAGTAAAGACTGGCTTTGATCTATGTTTAATGAACATAAAATTATTAGCTGGTTCACCTCTGTAAGTTCAGAATTTTTTAACTTATCTGTGGCACAGACTAACTCTTCAGCACGCAATGTTCTGTACAGTAGACGGTCAGCAGAAAGGAGCCTCGGATCTCGAAGGCACAGGTGTGTGTGAATAGCATTTCAGAAGCAAATACCTAACACACTCTTAGACGTACACACACCTGGAATTTCATCTGCTCAGCCTTCTGGGGGTCGACGGCCACAATATGCTGGTAATGCCTGAGTGTGTGTCTACGGTCCTTTTGCTCTGCGGCCATGTATCGCTTCAGAGCCTGCAGCACGCGCTCTGGCTAGAAGACAAAGTTGAAGAGAGAAGAGAGTCAGTAAATGCCAGACAGGGAAATAAACGTAGTGTCTCAACCCATACACTGTCTCTCACACAGAAACAATCTAAAGCAGATCTAGGATTGTTGCTAGGTTTAACTTTCTACTCATGTTGTTTTTCCTCCCCTCCTCTGTACTCCATGATGGACTGACCTGAGGGGGATCAGACTGTACGGCAGTCAGGTAGTTCTCCAGTGCCAGGCGGCGGTTGTTATTGAGTATGGCCTCCACTCGAACAAGATGAGTCTCCACCAGCCTCTGCCTCTCTCCAGCGACCTGTTCCTCCAGTGTTTGCAGCACAGACTGGAAGTGCTGGCGGAGGAAAAAATGAGGGAGTAGATGCAAGGATGAATAAAGATGGTGCTTCATTGCCACAGGATAAATGAAACTATTGAATAAAGCCAAAAAAGCAGGTTGACAAATGTCTGCTTACTTCATTTAGTGCCTGTCGCTCTGACTTTGGTAGATTCTTTGACTGGTTGTCTGCCTCTGCCCATTCCTTCATAATCTAAGGAATTAAAGAAACATTATATCAGTTTATTTTTATTCAAGTATCACATACACTATCATTTTCTTCAACAATTTCTTCTTTGGGCAAAGTGACTTCCTGGTGTCTCTGCTAGCTGGCAACCAAAGTAGCAAATACGGGTTTCTAAAGTGATATAAAAAGTATAAAAAGAAAAACATCATCATTGATCATCATCACTAATTTAATCAGTTTTAGTTTTTAATATAGATGGCTAATTATGAAAGAACATGGTGCGTATCGAAAATGTACAGCGAGATGGCTTGACGGCAAAGATGAAAACACTGAATTTTTACAGATATGTTTAACTTCAGCTTCCCTAAATGTAGGAAAAACATGTGCAGACCAGTGCCACTGTCATTCTGAGAATTAGATTAGGAAGTCATCCCAGATTAATCAACTGTTCAGTCTAACCTGCCAGCCAAAAAACCATTAGCCTGTTCTTAGCCCTGTGAAAATCACCTCATTGATGCGCTTCATTCTGCGCTCCTCCAGGTCTGTTTTGGCACGCAGGAAGTTGGCATGCTCAGTGTCATCGACTGGCTTCTCAAAATAAACGTCAACGCCATCTGTGGGCCGAGGTGTAGTCACTAGATGGGAAAGACAGAAAACAGAGGTTATTACTTTCACGCTGACTGCAGGAGCCAGAGAGCAATTATCCTGTAATTAAAAGAACAGCCCTGGTCAGAATATGCAGGGTTTGCAGTTTTGAGACAGGACATTTTACACTACAACAGGAGGAGTGGGACCCCATTAAATAACATTGGAAACCTGCATCTGCTATGTCCAGGAGAGAATTTGCATAAAATATGATAATAATTATTTATAACCCCAGCTGAGTGCCAGGCAAATATATATATATATATATGATGTTGTGTAACACACAAGCTGAATGATCAACAAATCCTAAATATCAGAAAACAATTACGATTATTAGTGCTGAAATGACATTGTGCTATGAGATAGTGTATCTTGGTAAGACACAGCATACTCTTCATGGTTTTAACAAGAATAAGAATATTATAAACAATTATAAACAAGAATTCAATATTATTTTAAATGCAAGTAAAACAGCATGGTTTAAATAAAACATTCCAGTGGTTTAGGATTAGTTAAAAGTAACATCATATTTTTAAGATGAAGAAATTGACATTTGTTTTGAGACTTGCTCAGGACAAATTGATGAGTATGTGACACCATCTGGGTTAGACTTTCAATAAACTGAATCTGTTCAGTGCATAAATTCCCATATTTTAATTGAATTAAATTTTATCATCTCCTAAAGTGTTACATATAAAATATGAACATGTGTATGCTGTATTTTCTTTGTTGCATTACATTTATATTTCATATTTACGTACTTGCATACTTTTTACATTTTCCTTTATTTGAAATAAAGGGGTTGAGGTTGCTGAGTGTGAATGTGTGATATGGACTACATCTACCTGCCATAGGCCATGAGGTCAGTGCAAACTGATGGGAGGCATAGCTTGAAATTAATTAAGTACCAAATACAGCTCCCATATATATTTCTAGATAATATGTTAATGTAATCGTGCAGATGACACACGGCTTTACATAACCATATCACCAGGGGACAATGATCCCATACAAGCACTGAGTAACTGAATTGAATAAATTAATGATGTGCCAGAATATTGTTGTGATTGTTTGTGGTGCCAATGAAAAACGATTAAAAGTCAGTGATTAGCTTCAATCAGTAATGTTAAAAACCACATACCAAGACAGAAATTTTGGGTGTAGTCATGGACTCAGACCTGAATTTTAGCAGCCACATTAAGACATTTACAAAGTCAGCCTACTATCACCTGAAGAATATATTAAGGATTAAAGGACATGTCTCAGCAGGACCTGGAAAAACTTGTCCATGCTTTTATCTTCAGTCGACTCGACTACTGTAACGGGGTCTTTGCAGGTCATCCGAAAAAAATAATCAGACAGCTGCAGCTGTTTTAGAACGCAGCTGCTGTGAGTCACATCACTCCAGTTCTGATGTCTTTACACTGGCTTCCTGTCTGTCAAAGAATTGATTTCAAAATACTGCTGTTGATTTATAAAGCACTTAATGCTTTAGGGCCAATATACATTCTGATCTTCTGCTACATTATGAACCATCCAGACCTCTCAGGTCATTTGGGATGGGACAGTTTTCCGTCAAAACTGAAAATGGAGAAGCAGCATTCAGTTTTTTATGCTCCATGTATCTAGAACAAACTCCCAAAAAATTGCAGGTCTGCTGAAAGTGTCAGTTCTTGTAAATCAAGTCTAAAGACTTTTCCTTTTACCACTGCCTTTTATTAAATCAAATTTAAGGCTGTTTTTATTTTCTATTTAATTCTTATTTCAATGTCTTTTTTTATATTTCCCTATGTTGCTTTTATGTTTTATGTAAAGCTCTTTAGATTGCCTTGTTGAAATGTGCTATACAAATAAACTTGCCTTGCCTTGATTATATAGTCTTTGGCATGCATATGTGGGCGCATGTGTTGGCTGATAACATGCAGGAGTGACTCTGTCAGCAGTTACAGTATTTAGTTCTTTGAGTGCGTAGTTACCCACAGCTACTAAACACTCATTGCATGAAAACAATAGAAGGATTAACAGAAAACATTAGGGGCACTCACAGCTGTCTCCCTTCAACAAAGGTACAGATGTGGTGGGTTTGTGGCTTTTCTCGTAGTAAAAGGAGTCCAGATAGTCTGATGTCTGGTAGGGACCTGAGTCAATGGGGTATTCATACTCCTCTGGATCTTTCACTGCTATTGCCTCCTCTTCCTCTTCTTCTTCCGCCGCCTCCTCCTCATCAACTTCCTCCTCTTCCTCTTCCTCCTCCTCTTCCTCCACCACTTCATCATCCTCCTCTTCCATATCGGCCTCGTCCACATCTGTGTCAGGAGTGGGGCTTGGAGTGGGGGCCGTCACTTTGGTGCTGTGGGAAAGTGGAACAGTCATTACTCTGATGACTACTAACATATCACACATCTGCGTGTGGTCACGCTGAATCATCTTACACAGAATTGAGCTTTCCACTAGTCTGTGTCCGAGGACCAGCAGGGACGTCTCTTTCGTCCGCCTCTCCTTTACCACTGGAACCCCCTCGGCCTGGGCAGCACACATACTCGACCCCCCTGAAATGGTCTCCACATGGCAACAGCATCCCGTAGCTGTGGAGCTCCAGATTGTCTGCAGCGCAGTCCTGAGACGGAGGCAATCAAATCCACAAAGGGTTGTTTTTGCATGTTAAAGATGCAATGAACACCCTAAATTCCAATCATCACAAAACAGGATTCTGAGTTTCTTCTTTCTGAATATAAGACATTGACAGGAAGTGATATGAAGGTGTGCTTCAACTCTGTCAACTTTCTGCTCTGCAGCACACACCTCAGGTAGGCGTGCTGATGAAGTATGATGTGATACATAACACACGCAACTGTGCAGGCATGTCTAGTCTAGTCTGCTGTTGCTGTTGGGGCTGGCCACACAACGGGTTTTGAATCTGCACTGAAAAGTTCATTTTGTACATGTCTCATAAAAGTCACCCTTCTGCTTTAACATGGCTGTAAACATTTATTTTCCTTATTCATAGGCCTTCATTCTACGATTTTTAACTTCTAAATGTTGCCATCTATTTGCCCTAGTCACCTCCTTAGCAATGTTGTGCCAGTACACGTAACTCTCGCAAGCATCCATCTGCTCCTGGTGGAGGAAACGGCATCGGTCAGGGACCAGCAGGGCCTCGCTCACATACTCGCCCTCTGCAGCAGGATAGAAGGAAAGGTGCGATCAATGTAAAATGATTTCAAGCAGCAGGAGTATTGTATGAGTTAAACATAAGATTTAAGTAGACCTCAGTTCTATGCTTAAAAATGAAACATCAGACACAAAATGAGCTTTAATAAGGACAGAAAGTGGTGTGAATGAGCTGCATGATACACAGAATACATAAAACAGAAGTATGACAGATAACTGGAATAGTTAGACGGGTTGCATAAATTAGGGCTGACACAAAGCATAAATGTGTAATGCACTTTGCAAAAACTGCAGCTACAGTGGCAAGTCAAGGACATAGAGTAAAAATGTGCAGTGTTTAATATAAAAAAAAGTTATTATAGTGCTCATAAATGCAGATGACTACTTTATTTAGTAAAATAAACCATACAGAAATGAAGAAGAGGTTTTACACTACAGTCTATACTTTATATTCATTTAAAACCTGTCACAGCACACAGCAACAGTATTACATGTGCTGTTTTTTTAGAGTTCATGCATAAAGGAAAGTGTACACTAGAAATCAAAAAAGATACAGCCAGTTCTACAGTGCTATGCATGAGAATTGAAATGCCTGATTAATCCAGGGTGACTCACTGTTCATTACTCATTCATTCGATCACTCACTGTTAGCCTATCCGCCCTCCCGGTGGCTCACAATAGGTATGGCCTCTCTGCAATACTGTTGAACTGTAGGCGGTGCTGTGTGTCTGTTAAACTGCACATCCTGCTTTGTATCGCAGCTTATCTATTTATTGTCTTTATTGTCTATAAAGACAATAAATAGTATTTATGGTACTGTATTGTCTATTTATTTACCTTCTTCAAATACTATAACTGCCTGGTTAGTTTTGACATTAACTTGGGTAAAACCCAATGCTACAGGTCTATGATTCATGTAATATTTTAAAGGAATCTCTTTCAAAAAGATATGATGATTGCCATATAATTGGCAAAATACAAATACAGTCTTTGCTTATGAAATCTTAACTAATAATTTGTTTTGCCATATCCTTTCAAAACTTGGTTGCTTGGTCTATTCTATCTCATGCAGCATTTCGACACATATGGTTATTGCCTGTCGTGCTGTAGACAGGAAGATTGATACCACTAAACAAACGAGATGGAACATGTTAGTGTTAGTTTTATTTGTACAAATACCATCATCTATCACAGCGATTTGTCACTTTCACACTTAGGTTTTCACACATTTTAATTTGTGAGCCTCAGAGGTTCCGGTAGGTGGATTTATTGCATTTGGACAGAGCCAGGCTAGCTGTTTCCAGTCTTTTTGCTAAATAAAGATAAGCTAACCAGCTGCAGCTTCATAGTTGAACGCACAGACATGACAGTAGTATAAAAGCCAATAAGCATATTTTCTAAAATCTTCAGCTGTGCCATGGGGGTGTTCTGTTGGTCTAGTTTTAAAGAGGTATAACTGACCTGACACACAGATAATCTACACGTATGTATTCACAAGTAGTGTAATTATCTCATGGCAGTGAGGTGTGTTGTTCTTACCTAGGCAGCGGTAGGGCAGGACTATGAAGGGGTGTGTCTGGCAGTGGCCCCAACCTTTCTTACACCAGGCGGGGATGGTGACAGGTCTTTTTGACTCCTCTATATGGGAGATCGGAAGTGCTGGGTACATCTGGATGTAAAGGCACATGCAGAGACAACAGAGACACAAAAACACATAGATGGATGGACAGAACATAGGGATTGAAGAAAAGAGGGGCCGCAGACAGGGAAACATAGGTTAGAGGAGAGGTTCACAGATTGGTTGGGAGGGGCAGAATAAAAGTAGCAGGCCCAGGGATGAAGAGGGGAGAGCACAGTCAGTGGGGAGAAGACAAACGAGGAATAGAGTCATGCAAGAAATTCTCTACCTACTTATACTAAGCTGTGTAAAGACTTTGTCTGAAGCCACGTTAGACATGGCATACTGAAGATATTTCAATGAACATTCTTGTATTTCAATATTTCCAATTTCACATCTCACTACTTTCATTTAAAATCTAGGCCAATAATGTAAAGCACAAGATCATAATGAGGTTTAATAGTGAGAGAAATAGCTGGGCCATGGTCTGAATGCACATTAAAATGCTTCCTTCACAAATGTCAAGGGGAGGGAAAAAAAGGACGGCTTTTGTGTAAAGGCCATCACAGATGCATAACGTGTCAGCTAATCGCATTACAGCCCATTCAAGCTCATGGCTTCTGCACTCTGTAGTGTCTACTTTGACCTCCAGATGGCGCTTGGTTGCCTTTACTTCACATAAATTTCTGAAGGAGGAGTGTGTGGTGAGTATGTGTACCATAAATTACCTTATAGTAGATGTTAGAGTACACATATCACAAGAGGAGGAAAAGTGGATGGTGGCACAAATGAAATATTGAAATATTCCAACAGGTCACCATCACTTCACTATATATGATTAAATATATAGATTTATAGGACAGGTGTTAGACAAACCAAATTAGAGAAAAAGAATATGAAATTTTACTTGACTTTCCTACATCTTCTAAGTGTCTTGCTGATTTCATAACACATTCTTTCAAAACCTGCTCCGGACTACTTTTGCCATTAAGGGTGATTCTGATTTTGATAATGCTGCTGTTAGAAGTATTGATCGAGACTGGTGGTCATTACAGTTGTTCACATTATGTTATTGCCCTTTCAAGGTTCAGAGCGCCTACCTCCTGACAGTAGGACAGGATTTCGCCGGGTTCTTTGAAGCAGCCCTGGCGGCCCTGAGGATCTGGCTCCCACTGGCCTGTCTGTAGGTTCATGTGCAGGAGCTGACGGCCACAGAACATGGCAATCTGCGGCTCTGCCACCTGGGGGCCTGGCCCGTTCACCTCAGTCATGGCCAGAGCCTAGTAAGCAAAGGGGAGGGGAGACACATGAGAGGTGAGGTGGAGTCGATACAAACACAGTGGCACATAATAATGTGTTTGAAGCTGATCCAGGGCGGGTAGACCACAGATAATTCCTAAATGCACTCCAGCACTATCCAACATTAGACCAAGAGTGTAAGCCAGGGAGAGAGAAAGATCGAAACAGACAAGGGAAAATAATAATGAAGGAAGCAGAAGATAATGTACAGAAATGAGTGGACACTGTGAGCTTTAAGCAAATATGGGCAAGCCTAAAATTCAGGAAAAATCCATGGAAGACTGCCTGTTGAAGTGACCATGAAGTAAATCACAAGAAAAGGCAATAAAAAGCCTGACTTATCGACTGGTGGCCTATGCTCCCTGTTTGCTGACAGCAGACAAAAGAAGGAATGGCTGGTGGATGTAGAGGAAAGTGTAAAGCAAAAATATACAAGGATATGTAAAAGCCTTTCCCCCTTCCCTCCTCTCCTCCAGTGGCCTTCTAGGATGTTGTTATTGATCATGGGATATGTTGCCTCTGCCTGGGGGAGGGCTCAGGGGACCCCACATAGAGGAACAAACAGCAGCTAGGGCTGGGAGTCAGGTGTTAATACAAGCTCATTGACTGATGGGCCACTTCACTACATTAACATACAGCACGGAGACAGGGAGGAATAAAGGAGGGGAGGGGTTAGGTAGGGATGAAAAAATCTCACAGACAAGGACATTAACAGACAAAATAGATTTTACAGAACACACGGCAGCAGCCCTCAAGAATCATGAGAAAGCACAAAAGTATATCATGTTCCACTGGTGCAGAAATGAGTTGTTTACCAGAGACGTGCAAACAGACTTCAGCAGGTCACTTAAGTAAAAGGTGTGGGATTCTTAGTGCATCATTTGACAGTAACACTCATGGTGAAGAACATGCCATAATGTTTACTGTCCAACCCTGAAACTCATCAAAAAGGCATACCGAGCCCTGGAGCCTATGTATAGCTCATATCCTTTCATCTGCGTTGACAGACAGAGAGACAGACCTACTGACGAAAGACAAGACGAGCGACGCTGAGCCAATTAGAAGGAAGTTGCCCAAAGGGAAAGAAATGGAGGAGAAAAAATATGGGAGAGTGACGCCTGATCAAAGGGAAGCCCTGCTTTGGCCGACCGGAGCTCAAGTGTTTGAAGTCCTAATTAAAATTCATACAGAATAAAATAAATATATAAAACCCCTTTGAGTAAATGTACAATAAATATAATAAGCCCTGAGCAGTCTGTGCATTATAATTATGCTAAGAGGGGTTTGTGTTTCTGCATGTCCAAGCAGATTTCTTACAAATTATGGATCAACTTTTCATTACTGCTGACCATTTCCCAAAGCATAACAGGGTTTTTAAAATATACAGTTTTTTCAATTTGTTTCAATTTTATTTAAATATCAATTAGCAGAGGCTTACAAAGTTGCTTAAGACAGTTAGTCTATCAATGTGAATGTTTTCTAAACCACTCTCAGGCTCATGGGCTGTTAACATAATGCTTGGTTTATATGTTTTCTAAAGTTGTCATGTGGTAGTTGGTGCAAAAGTCTGCCACATACTACAGTAGAAATTTAAAAAATTGCTTTCTATACTTCTAAAAAAAAAAAGCTGACATCTTCTTCGCTGTGATCGTTTACCCATGTCAAGTAAGTTTCAAATCCTTGTTAAGGTTAGAGTCAACAAATGTTTAACTTGTGTTTCTAGTTTTACAGTATGTTCCACTAAAATGAAGGGGGGGTCTATTTCTAGTAGGTTATTCCTTATTTCACCATTTTAATTATACTTAAATCTCTACCTTAGTTTAACGTTTACTCACTATTTTCTGATTCTACCTCCTCATATGTGGCTGTTCTGTTGACTTTCCTCATCAGCAGAATGTTTTATAAAGGTGCCGAAAAGACACAGAACTCTTTTGAATTGTTCCACCCTCAATTCTCTTTTGACATTTCGCATGCGGAGGAAGCTTGTTAACGACGTAGCCTGTTTAACGATCAAACCAAACGTGGTACCAGATGACATCTGCTCTGGTGCTATCACTGTTCAGTGCTTTACCTTGTCCACGCTTGTAAACTATCCACCATGTCTGTGTATTGTCACTGTATGTGTTACTCTGCAAAATGCTAAAATGGGTTGCCAAATATACTTTGGCAGCCATTAATATACCTGGGCGGCCCGCCCAAGTAAAGTCTATGTGGGAAAACACTGGTTATTGACTGTGCTGAACTGAACTGTTTTATTGGTTAAGTGTACTGTTGGTTAAGCACAAGAAAACACAGAAGCTGCTGAAACAGTCTGTCTAGGGTAGCTGCTGAGCTAATGTCTAAATAGATATATCTCTTTGACTAAGGGAAGGTCAGTGCCACAAAGAAAAGAAAAAAGGAAAAATACTTCCGGATATTTGAGAAGATAACCTGGCAGCTCCCCCTGGTCCAGCTCTCTCTTTCTGCCTGCTCTCCACTACTGCACTTGCAGAAAATCAATGCTGAGCGACTGCAACTGTATCGCCACGTTCCCCCCAATCAATAGCAGTCCATCAGGAGCCTGGGCCCTGACCTCCAGCACGGCAAGGCAGCACATCCAATCTCCAGCCTGATCTGAGACCAGATTAAATCTCCCCTTTGTCATGACCCCTAATAAGAAATACTGTTTTAAGATATACAGTTATGTTGGTCTGTTCCTCCACAGGAGCAGAAGACCTGCTTGTTTTTGACCCAGTTTGGAGTATGATCACTCCTTCTCCATGCACCGGTCACCACTACAGACAGCCACTGCGACAGCATCTCATAAGCATCACTCGTGGGCTGACGTCACGTAGAGCCACTCTGCTGTGCTGTGTGAATGCCGTAGAGGGTGTTTCATTGTACTGTGGCTCTGTATTCTCACAGAAATTGCTATCGTCAGTATGATTCAGTCCTTTTTGTTCTTATCATAAAATTGGTGAAAATACTTTTAGGAAGCATTAGCTGCTGGATAGAAATGCATTTTGTGGTATTGAACATCTTTATTTACAAAGTGTATGTAGAGTGGTCAGATTTTGGACCTTTTTTTCTAACACTGACATTGGAAATCATATATATGCAATACTAAGGAGTGTGAGAAACATACTGTATGACAAAACTGTGCATGACCATAGAAGCTTGGTTTCAATCCAGTGAAAGTTGTTATTGACCATACTTGTTTCTAAAACATAGTGTTTTCATTTGTTTGCTTATTTGATCAGGTTAAGTCCTATGAAACCATAATTAATGTAACACATTAAACTGTTTGGCTTTTAAAATAAAGCCAGACAATTGCATTGCTCTATGGGCAGCAAGGTCATTCTAGTGTTAGCTGCATCCTCACAGAGCTGCTAGCATGGCCGTAGACAACATATATTCAGTATTACTGAGCATTATTTGAAAATGTGCTTAAACATTTTTTATATTGTTCTTAAATGAACCAAAGCAGGTAAAAAACAACATGCTTTCCACACAATTCTTTGAAGTCTTTAGTTAGGCACGTTGTATTCACTAGATACGGATTAAACAGGCGCAGACAACAGTCCTCTGTTGTGAAGGATTAGGCTTTCATTCACAGCTAAAAATAGCTTTTTCTACCAGTGAATGAATCACAGTCTTATGTCTTGATAAAGCTGTTCTGTCCATGTTTTATAATTAAAATTTTTAGCTGTAATTCTCTTTAGACCGACAAACATGTGGTCAATGATTTTCAGTGTCGTGGTGGTATGCAATTTCCATTTTGATGCCAATCAGACTTCAGAGTGTTAAAACTCTGGTGGCGTGAGCACGGCAGTATAAGTATCTCTGATCCTTTCCAGTCTCCATCAGGAGCTGAGGCACACTGATCCAGTTGGCTTCATAATAATGCTTCACAATCTGTCAACAATTATGCTTTTTGCTTTTTCTCCAGTAAAGGACAGGCTGCAGATCCATTCTCCATATCTAAGTGAGTAAATACAGTAGCTTACTGTAGCATCTCTGTACAGTACAGTCTGCAAGCATTGAAAGGGCGGGGGGTTCAGAGGTTGGCAAGGCAGTGCTATTCAACCATCCTGAGTCCCACATATCATGTCCTAGTGCTGATGAGGCTGAACAGCCCGGAAGCCTGACAGCTCCCCACTGCGGAGTATGCTGCTGCATCATTAATAGCAGCCTGGTGGTATTAAGCATCGATTGGCTTTCTGCCTTTTTGCCAGTTTCTTTGCCTCCGATATTCTATTTTCTCTTTTGCTTCTTCGCATCCGCTGCATACTGACTGTCCTGCTTCACTTTGTAATCGCATGTGTACCTCCACAGTTGCCATTACAGAAAGAATAACAAGAAAACTAAGCGATACCACAAAGAACACAATGTACATTGGACCACAAGTTGAGGAACAGCTCATGTAGATATAACAATGGTTAATTCTAGTAGAGGAAATTATGTGGCAGCACCCAAAATAGGAGCTTACAACAGATATTATCTTGCTTCATAAATGCTTCTGTCAGTCAGGGCTGAGTTTGGGCCAGGGCAGTACATTTACATGTTCCTCCAGCATCTCCCACCCTGTTCTAATTAAATTTTTAGCACCTGTTCCACCCTTATGTTGCAGGATGACTTCATCCTCTGTAATGATGCAATCTCCTGGGCCTGGCAGGCAAGCCAGACCAGTAGAAGCAGAGAGGAGGAGCCCACCCGTCATTTGTCACCTTTGACAATAAGGATGTACCGAAATGAAAATTCTAGGGCGAAGTCGAAGATAATGAAAAAATTTGCTGAATACCGAATACCGAACAAGTACATTCAAATTTTTGGCATTTTTTCCCCCACTGCATAAATTAAATAGTCAAAATGTGTTTTTTACTCAGCGTTTCCCACAGGATTTAGAAAGACTATGGGGGATGGGTCCAAGGCCCGAGAGAGTCTGGTAAAGAAAATTACGTGTCACTTTACTTTTAATGTACACATGTCATATGTTTTATTCTTTATGTGAATATAATCTAATTAATCCTATTTCCATAATGTAAAGACACCTTATTTTGAAAACCTGACATTTTCACATCTGTATCCTCGCACTAAATTCATCAAGTCCAACTCAATTTGATAAATATTGTTGTATGTGGCGGCGATTTTTGTATCTTGCTCAGCCACTTTAAAATTATTCCACACTGCCGACATGTCAACGTAATTGTTCGGTAAAATTTAACCGGTCTTTTGACTTATTAGGCAAAACACCGAAAGTGCTATTTTTGGCCGATTAATTTCAGTGGCCGAAGATACAGTGCATCCCTCTGTTACAAGTTGCTGCAAAGACTGTCCACTGGTACAGTTGTGTATTTGTTTATATGATGAGTGAATCACCATTTTACTGTTTTTAAAGCAGTGTATAAATCAACTCAGAATATAGTATCTACTACATAAATACATACTTTCTGGTCAGGGATAAATTCTAAGCCGCATGTTTTCCACCAGACGACTAACTAGAGACATCAGACCCCTGATGAGCTAATCCCTATTTAGCAGCATCTAACCAAAATACACCATGTGGTGACAATATAATGAAACAACCATATGTCACAAAAAATTAACAACTTGAGGATCTGTTTGTTTATCTGGGTTTTGCTATGACAACTGTCTTTCTATTGTGTTGTGTTTTGACATTGTGAAACTGTGTATTCTAATGATGCTATGGAATAAGACCTAGCTACCAGGCATAAACTGGAGAGTTGTGAAATTACAGCAGGGGTTCCAGCACACCTTCGCATACTTGCAAGGTGCATGGAGAAGGGCAGCAGTCTTGGAGTGTCAAAGCTCCAGGCACTTGTACTTTATACATTTGTTCTCAACTTAAGTGTTGCTGGGGTTTACTGTTAATACTTAACTACATACAAATGAGCTACTGTTAAATATATCTGCACTGAGCTCTATCCTGTGCTAACTTGAGCTTTGTCATTTGTGGTGTGAAAAGCTTGGTTAGCTAAGATTGCTCCTAGTTAGTGTAACATTGTGGACTGGCCAATTGCCATTACTCATGTAGCAAACACACCCACATACAAATAGGACTCATTGATGCATATCCCATGCACGTATGAAACACACACACACACACACACACACACACACACACACACACAAACAGGCCTTCGTTTGCAAGTCTTTGTGCTTCTCTGCATCACAGATGGCTGAATAGTGGGTGTCTTCCTGCTCACTGGGCCCCTCCTTCACTCTTTCTCTATATTCCCCTCTCTTTGCTCCCTCCACCTCCTCTCAAGGCTGAGCTCGATCCACCCCAGCTGCCCTATCCTTGATATCTCTCTTTTCTCCCCCTCCAACAGCTTTCACACAATGCTTGACACTCTGCTGTTTGGCCTCTCTCACCAGACCAGTGCTAAATGGCCAGATAGATTTGGGAGCATTCATCACCGTAATCATGTTGCTTAATTATTCATAGGCTCCATCAGGCTTTTTCCTGGTGTGGCATGTACTTATTAGAGAGTAGCAACATTAGTCTGCCAGACTTTCATGGTGCAGAGGGGACAAAGGAGGATAGAGCAGGTTAGCCCTGCACATTGACACTCATTATTATACATCTCTGACTAATGGCTAATTGAAGCCATTAATTTTGTATTCAGAAGACGCAGATGAGAGGAGTGGAAAATATTGTATTGTGTTTTATGTATTGCTCTATAGCTTCTTCCTGTAAACCACATATAGCTGTGCAGTTTCTTATTAAATACTAAACTGCTTTATTTCAATACATGATTGCCAACCATTATGATAGAGGCTTTTGTTTGCAAAGATGTGCAAACATCACAGACTTCTCTAAATCAAGCTTCATCAGTCCAGATTACAGCGGTCCAGCCTCCAGCTGGGCACACTGGGAGCAGATGGCCCCATAATCACGAGGGTTCATCTAGGTCTGAAACAGCAGCCAAAATCTGCTCCCAGTATTTGATTTAATTTCAAGTATATCTTAAAATACAGGACATGTCAGATGGCATCACTGCAAGAGACTCCATAGATCTGGAGGCTTCAAGTGTCAATCATTTCGTGTTTGTGGTTATTTAGGACTGGAGTCTGTTATTCGGAGTTGTGCCTACTGGGGTCTGTATGTATAGTGGCATATCCTCAAGGTTTTAGCCTATATCTTCCCAGCTAGTACTCTACAGACTGCTGCAGCTGGGGAATAGGAAAGAGACTGATTCCGCTCTTCTGTTAAGATTGCAAACGCCTCCTGGAATCAAATGAAGTCAGTTGGATACCGATTTCCCTGATGTACAAAAGCACTATGGGATTCAACAGAAGCCCCATACCAACAAGAACAGAGACTTCACCTTTCCCAGCTAGGCCTCACATGACTCATGATAAAAATTATGTTGAGACATATCCTGCTTCACTCTTTGTCTTTATAATACACTCCATAATGTACATATTTGACATCCATTGTGCAGGCAATATTGTTCCAGATATGTTTCCTATGACCTTTTGTTTTTTGTTTTTTGTACATCCTGCCTTTCAGCGCCATCTGTGGTAACACTTGTCAAAAATATCTAGTGCAATCAGATGAACAAAACAGGAAACTCCCACAGATACAAGACAAATTTCATGTGCGGTGTTCCCAGTTCTATGGAAAGGCTGAATTAAGCAATATTCAGAATGAGATAAGTGATTGTGATACTTGCGTTGCATAGAGTAGGCTGAACTTTTACGCATGTTGCCTCTCTGTTCCACCCACATTTCAACAAATGCTTCTTCTGAGTCATGCACCATAATGACGCCACACTGTGCATATTTTATCTCCAGAAAAAGACAAAAATACAAAGCATTGTTTGTCATTTTCAGAATCCTCGCTATGCCACCGCCTCCTGCAGATTTGTGGGAGACAACTGCTTAATAATGTTTCATAAATCCAGACAGAAAAACAGAGAGTCCGAAAAACATCAAATGCCTGCGACATTCAGCTTCTTCCACAGTCAAAACTGAAATGATTTTGTCTTCTGGTAGCAGTGCTAGTGAATTTCAGCTGTTACATAACACTGCTGAACCTCTTTCACAGTTAAGCAACACAACATGGGAATGCCAACATGTTAATGCCAAACACTGTGTGCCTGCAGATATCATTTCAAGCTGAAGAGCTATCTCGGGGGGCTGAAGGAATCAAAGGCTTAGCAGAGATTTGAGCACTGCAGGTCCATCTGAAACATCCTAATGTCAACACAATTGACACAGAAACTGGGATTTTCTGCAGGCAGATTGGGATTGACACAATGCAAACAAGGTCTCCAAATTTGCATTTATATGGTAAATACATTCAAAAGGCTTGAGTTCTATCTGGGACTCAAAGGTTAAAATTTTTATTAGCACGACCATGTTGTACCTTGTCACAGCTAAAATGTATTAAAGACTATACAGGCTGCTGTTGCCTTTTCTCCCACAGTAAAACAGCACATTTTAATGACATAAAAATGCGTAATTACCACAACTAAGACCACAACAGGACAAGAGCTGTATTGAATTTTTTTTTGCTTGCTTTGAATGTTATAAATAAGCATCACCCGTTTAAATGACTGATAGACTAGGCTTTGAGCTGGATCTGTGAAATTGGTAATCCATCCTGGAACTAAATCCTGAAATAAGACAATTTTCAATTTCAAGAGAAGAAGAAGAATATACTAATTATCTTTATTTAGAGTGAGGTATCGCACAAGCTTGTATTTTGTGCTTGGGGAGAAGAGACCGGAGGTCTTAAAGCAACAACATAATGCCCTTGAGCGTGTTTTAAGTAGATTAAGGCAATCTCAAGGCCTAAATGAGGGCATGTTTAGGTTAAAAGACTGTAATAACTGATCCACTTAAGGACAGACTGTTTTTCTACGGTCTCCCTGACAAACAGCAGGCAGTCAGCATCAATAAGATCTGACGTTTCTTTTTGCTTCCTTCTTATCTCACATTCTGGGTCTTTGCTGCCTCGTGCCCCTCACTCTGCCTTTGACTCTGTTGTCTTTGTAGCCAATCTGTAGTGAATTCTTTCTTCCTGGGTATTCTCCTTTGGAACCACATGTCATCTTTCCCCAAGTTCTATTTTTACTTTCCTGTCACTTCATGCACTTTATGAGTTTTGCAAATTGTTGGTACTTGTTTCCTACAGATCTTTCCATACTGCAGCTTATGCTTGAGTCTCAGATGTTGAAAATTACAGAAATTTGAAGTAACGCAACTCACTCTGAAACTCATTCAGTTGCTTTGGAAGTGAAACCTTTAAATAATATTTTAAATATCTGTCAAGTTCATTTTCTTTTCAGGAGTCCTTCGGGACATGGATGCATTTCATCCGTGTGTATGTGATTTATGATGATCTGTGATGCTCTCTGCTTTACTTTAATTACTAATCTCCTCTGTCTTGTTTATGTTGTATGAGTATCCTATTTCTTGCTTTTTGTGATAATAATTAATTGAGTCTTTTAAATTGAAGCATGTCAAATAAGTAAGACTGTGCTGAACTGAATGTATAGTGGCAGAGGAGGGGGGCGTATTGGAAGGGAAAAGGGGTTAAAGCATTCATATATCTCTTTCCCCCAGTCTCTTATTTATGCACATATACAATTCTCATCACATCGTGCCAGCTCTCCTGGGAGCCCGTCTAGCAGATGCATCTTATGGAAATGAGGCTTTGAGGTTATATGTATAAGTTGTGTGAGCCTCAAAAGAGAACGTGAGGCAGAGGCAGAGTGGTGTGATCGTTGTGTTTATTTATTAATTATTATTATTATTATTATTATTATTATTATTATTATTATTATTATGTGCATTTGTTGAAGTGGGGATGTGACCAGAAAGCTAATAGCAATTACTGATATCTTTATTTGTGATGGAGACCGCAGATCCATACCACATGCAATACATTATACACCATGTTATATACATAATGGTATACATATATAACATTTAACTCAACTTCACAAAATGCTGGGTCATTGCTTTAATTCAGATGCATGTGGTATCACCCCAGTGGGAACAAACTGGTCTTAAAGTCCAAGTGAGAGGTCAGAATGTACAACTGATAAAAGAGCCCAGCATGGCCTGTTTTAGCCTAGCAAACTGAAAACACATATTGAGGGGACGACCTCTTCCCAGGCTCTCAGGCAGTATGTTGCCCTGCACAGTCTCTGTGGCCTACTGTTCATGGTAATGAGGTGCTCTGTTAACGAACAGCAGGATAAACAGCTAATGTCGGTCCGCTGGGGCCGGCTAGCCACTTGTACAAAGCAAAAAAAAAGACACGGAGCTGATATAATAAAGACAAACTTGACTCCCACATTTAACATCAGCTTCCGCTCACATGCCGTCATCTTCATCTGTCTCACATTGAACCTGTAAACACACATTTTTTTAAAAGCCCTCTCCTCTTCGTTCTCCCTCTCAGCATCACTTGGCCACTGAGGGTGGTTGCCATGGTAACACCACCCACAGGAGCCAGCTACCTTCCCTGTTACCGTAGCAACTGGTTCCCCACAGAATTTCAAGCATGTCTCTCTCTCTCTCTCACATGAAAGAGTCCCCATATGTTTGGTTTGACTTTCTATCCTCGGCAGGTCGCTGATCGCTGTCTTAATGGTTGGTTAGCTTTCCTGACCACTCTCTGTTGGTTGTTTACAAGCCATTTAAATTAATGGGCCCTGCTGAGTTGGGCTTTTCGTTTCTCTTCCGTGCGACCAAAAACTTAAATATTTACCCAATAATACTGTAGAAATGTTTCTACTTTGTCAATAATGTATATATGCAAATGACAAATTAACTGAATAAATAATAATTTTATCGGATCTATTCTAATATAACTGAATTTAATTGATTTTACAATCAATTAATAATAAATAGCCATTTATCAAGCAAAATGGCAAAACTTACTGGTTTTAACTTCTCACGTGAAGATTTGCTACTTTTTCTATGTTTTATATAACTGTAAATGGAATATAATTGGTTTGGACTATTGGTCAGACCAATGAAAGTATTTAAATCAATGCATTGAGATCTAGGAAAATGTAATGGGAATTTTTCAAGAATAATGGGAATTTTTCAAGAATATAATTATTAGTTGCAGACGTAAATATAACATCACATAATACACCAATGGTCCTGCACCAACATTAAAAAATATATATAATAAACATACACAAACACACACACAAATACAATATACCATGTAAAGCAATTTAGTATTGACTACAAGTACACCACTATCATTGACAGCATTATATTGTTGTTGTTTTTTTTGATGACCCCACTTTTGCTTAAAAGTTGCCGTTGGTAAATCTCAATATTGTGAATAAGTAGCTGACTTAATGATTCGTCGCGTAGCTCGGATTCCTCTGGTACAGTGCCAAAAAGCCTGCATGTTCCAACCCAATTGATTATCTTTCCATTTTGCTTCACTGTATTTCTAATACTTTCTTCAAGCATGCTTAAATTAAAAAAATGTGAAATGTGAAATATGAATAAGTGAAGATGAAGTCAGTGAAGATGTACATGAGAAATCACCTTACTTTAAGTTAGCTTAAGCAGCATTGTGGTGCAACTGCTGTTCTAGCCAGTGCTTTACACAAATGCTAATTTTTAAGGCACTGCACTAATAACAATATAAAGTTATTTATCATCTTCCTTTGCATCTAATAGCATTTCCATTAGCACTAGAAAGCACAGTTTGACGAATCCACTGGCAAGTAATAATAATGACAACTGAGATCATGTAGAACTGACATGTCCTGTCTTGCTTTAGCCATCTCAGTGTTATTTTAGACCGGGCCACTCTGGTGAGATAATGTGTGCTGGCTGTGCAGTCTGCCAGTTTGTGCTGCAGAATCACTCAGTAGATTAAATATTAGTGTTATCTCATTTCCTCAGGCCATAAAGTCTCCACGGACTGTCCAACTGTAGGGAAAATGGTTTAATCATTGAGACAATCTGTACAAAAGACCCCTCACCGGAACCTCCATTTGTGCTTTGTACTTTTATTACATTCTTTTTCCAAGCCACCGCTAGACTCATGAGAAGTACCCAATTTGTCAGACGAGCTTCTGCGAGTATTGGCTGTTAACTGGCACAGCTTGGCCTTGGCGAACATAATGACTCTGAGCTGAGGAAAGAATGAAATACTGTTTGTCTCTCCCCATCACTGGCTGAGTCCTAATGTTGATGATTAACAGCAGCCATCACAGCACCTGAGTCTCTGTCATCTATAGCTGTTTGTACCACCAGTTTGGTTGTTTACAGAGGGCACGCCATCTGTGTATACTGTATAAAATGGAGGCAGAGTCAATTGCAGAGAATCTTTGGGTTGCTGAATACTGAGCATCGACTCAAATACTGTGGGAAAATTTTGACTCAAGGGAAGGGAGGGCATGTTTGAGACTCCTCTGCAGGAAGAGCATACATCTCTAAAATAACTTCAATCCTAAAACACATTAAAGCTGGTAAACAAACAACTGCTAGCAATGATTTTGGTTGCAATATCTAGAAAAATTAAAAAAAAACAAAATTGTATGGATTGAATATCCAATTTTCAATAGCAAGCTAACTTTACTGCTTGTTCACTAACCTCACAGCTGAATGCAACAAGTTCACACCAGCTGTCTGGGCATTGTCAGCATTCTGGAAAATGCAGGAAATCACTAAAAGATCATTTGATGGCATGCATTAAGGGAAAATGGGTCCAACAACAGGCAAGTTACAACACAAACCTCACAAAACAACTCCTGGAATGTGTTGAACCAAATTGATTGGTTCATATTGTAAGAATATCTGATGGTAAAACATTTAAGTGCTCTTCTAGTAAGGTGTAGAGAGAATAGAGAACCAGTAGACGCAAATGAAGATGTCTGAAAGTATCAAGAATGACGAAAAAAATGAAAGACTCACAAAGTGCAGAAAAAATAACACAATGAAGGGTGAGTTTGGAGGATGAATAATTCAAGAACAATCACAAGGAAAGTAAAAAGATGTCACTGGCCACTGAAGGCTGCTGAGGCAGATGGAGGAGCAGTGTCTGGGAGAGTGGGTAGGGGAGGGGTAATGAGTGCCTTTGGGATGTGGCAGGGGGAGAGACAGAAGAGGCTGGGGCAGAGACAGAGATGAGGGTTGAGGGGGGCCGAGGCAAAGAGGAGACAGGCGTGGGGATTTTCTTTTGTGCTCTGTAAAGCGAGGCTGGGGAGTGGACCTTGAGGGTGGGGAAGGGTGAGGGGTACATAAAAACCAGGTAGCATGAAGAGAGAGGACTGGCTTCAGAGCGTTGAGAGGGTGCGTGACAAGTGCCAAAGCCCCGTCGACAAACGAGAGCCCAGACCTTTCCACGACATTCAATAATTGATGCAGCTTCTGCATCGTGCCATCTTTTTAAAGCAGCATGTGTGTGGTAAACGTGTGTGCTTATCTGTGAGTGTGTGCGACCTAATTGTGGATGTGTGTAACAATCAATAGCAGTGTACCTTTGTTACTTTTGGATTATGTGTCAGAAATTAGCTTTTAGTCATTCTGACAGAGCTGTATGCTTTGTAGCCAATGTGGTGTGAATGACGGCAGAGCAAAAACGACCTGCCAACAACTGTATCTGTTTCTCTCCAGAACAGTGTCCAATGTTCTTCTGCAGAATATTAATACTGGCCTGATCCGCAAACCTGCACTCTCTCAAACCCTGCAGCCACGGCAGTTAAGGAAATGAGATTTGCAGTCCTGCTTTCATACAACTCAGTGTTCCACTCTTGCCTCTGCCCCGGCCCCCCGTCTCAATTCAAGGCCACCTGTGAATACATGTACATGACAGAGATGGATCTCTGTGCTCTCCCAGCAGCTTAGTCTCAGTAGCAATAGGGCTGGGTTCCTCCATTAGCATGCACTCCACCTTGCAACCCACATAACATTCTACATGCTCTACATCACCTTCTCCTCTTTCACCCTTACACTCTCCAATTCTGAAATCATCTGCCGTGGCAGGGCAATCCCCTCGCTCTCCATCAGCAATGTGTTTCCCTGTGCTCTGTTTCTTTCCTCCTGAACATGGAGGACAAGCGTTATCGCCACACTGCAGATGTTTTTAAGAAGGGGCTCCTCTGACAACTCCCACTGGCTGCAGCAGGACTAAACTTCTCCATAGAAATCCAGCCAATTAGGCTTACTGATATCTCTGCCCTGCAAGACTACAGAGAGGAGCCACAGCTGGATGTGATCGGGATGGCTACGCTATCCCTCTTGGTGACACTGAATAAACTTGACATGACATATGCAAACACACAGAAGACACACTTGCAAACATCCAACATCCAAACCACAGTCGTCCCATGCGGGCTTCAGCTTTTACAGACACAGGTGGAAGCAATCATATTTGATCTGCAAGTAGTCAAGGCTTGAAATTCAAGTTACATTGGGCATTCAGTATGTGGATGATGAAAGGTAAAGTAATCTTTGGGAAATTTAAAGTTAATCTAAATTCTTTTTTATGTTATTCCCTGATTATGTGTAACCTAGAAACAGCCGTGCAGTCTGGGAAGCCAAAGAAATTAACTCATCAAATGTGTATCAGGTTATGCATGACAGGCTATAGAGATGACATGAAGTGATGAGGCTTGCAAGCAACATTATTAAACTCTGAATTGGGAATTACGCGGTTTCCAACGGAGACGCATAATTTGAAATATTTGAGAAAGGCCAGAATACAAGATTAAATCATCGAAGCCAGGATTTAGCAGAGCCTCCCTGAACCTATTGGGAGCGTGCCGTGCAAATGTGCAATTAATGTCAATTTATTTTCGGCAGAAAAGCTGGATGAACTCCATGCCCAGAGACACAAACACAAATGTATACTTTATTCATTTACAGCCTAGACACTACAATACTAGCTCTCCAAACCACACAACGCTGAGAGGCCGGAAAATGCATTTATATCATTCATTAGTTTGTCACCTCCAGGCCAGGTGAAGACACATTTACAGCGCTCCATCCCTCCGGTACAGTGTAGCTCTCATTTCACAATGACTCTGCAGGATTTAATCCAGCTCCTGTGTGTGTGCTGCACTTGAAAAAACATCATTGGAAAGGAAGCCAGATACAGAGAACTGGGGGGGGGCATGTGACACAATAAAATGGTACGTTTTATGCCCACTGGCACATGGATATAGTAGAGAATAGCAAGCACACGGGAATCCATTAGTGGAACCCGATTATCTCTTGGCTCTGAAATTAATTAAGTGAGTGTGGGGCAGAATGGGTGTGTGAGAGAGAGAGATCTGGTTGTCTTTATCTTTTTTTTTCTTGTTTATGTTTTTTAAGCAAATCCTCTTGTGTTACTGCATTGAAAGGCAGATGGGGGTGGGAGGTGCATCAATCTGTATGGCTGTATTCCAGCACAGTATCTGAAATTGCTATTGGTGAGAATCTGGTGGTGGTGGGGGTTATACAGAGACTTTGTGACTCACCATTTTCATTTAATCTTTAGCCACAATAAAATGTGCTTCCTTTCCTTCTGCTCTTTCCTTCCTTATTCTCTCCCTCCCTTTCCTCCCTTTATGCTTTATGCTTTCACAGACCTTTTAGATTTCCTGAAACCAGTAGATACAGTAGGTCTGTCTCTTCGTCTGGCACTACTGTTGGGTTTGGGTTCACAATGCAGTTATTTGTCTTGATAAATATAGAACCAGTTGACTAAAGCGGAGAACACCTGTAGCTGGCCCTCGTTTGATCAAATATGGCTACACACAAGCGCCATCATTATATGATTGTTTTCTTAAATCCGATTTTCCTGTGTAAGGGTTTTGTGATACCAAAAACTGAACTCCCTAGCTGCAGTGCAGTGGCTTTGTATTTTTTGTATTTTGTTGATATGTGAGTATACACAGCAGCATTGTGATTCCTTGATGTTTGTGATCTTGAAGAGCAAGCCTTGATGGTATGATGATATATACCAAAGAATGATATAATTTTGTCAACTGTTATTGGATATTATGCCAAACCATTTCTGCAGCAATTTCTTTAGCATCTCTTAGTCCGATGCAGACAACGTTGCAAATCAATAAGCCAAACTGCTAAATGACAATATTGTATTTCTTATTTAAACATTTTGAATAAGGTACTTTGATTTGTTAAGACTGCTTCATTTCCAAGATTTACTAAAACAAGACATTATTGTCCGGTAATTCTATCCATAAACAGATCGTCCATTAACTAGATCATGATAGTGCTGATATGGATAAAATCCTCTGTAATGGTTTGTCATTCCATATCATAAGAGCTGAAATGGTTAGTTGCTTAATCAGTTAACTGATTGACAGAGAAATAATTGGCAACTATTTTGATAATCAAATACTAATTCTAGCTTCTCAAATTATATTATATTCAGCTCATATAAACCTGGGAATCCATTACTGAATTTGACATATGTGACAAACTGTGTGACAGTCCAATCACAAAACCGACAAAATGGGATGATGCTGACTTTGTATCTCAACTAAACAAAATACTGATGAATATCAAATATTAAATTTACAAATGTGATTATATTCTGATTGGACGTTATCATGGTACACTAAAGTATAAAAGAGAGATCAAAACAAATTTGTCGAATTCACACATTTGAGCTGAATGAACGTTGAGTAAATTATGGGAAGCTGACAGTTTTATTAGGATTAATACCACAGAGTAATCCAGCCAACCAACACTCTCAGAGTGTAATCTTCAGCATAAACCTTCATGGGCAGGTCTCCTTACATGAAGCTAAAGCCTGTTCCTCAGCATAGCAGTAATCCCACTAAGGCTCTTAGAGAAGTGAAAATTATTTCAGAATGAAAGGAGAGGCTTTATGACTGTTACAGACTCACTGTGGGAAGATGGCTAATAAATAAACATCTCACCAATCCTCTTGGGGGGGGGGGGGCTCTGAACCAACAGTGATGCCCTGTATTCTAGCTCAGATACTAGGAGCAGGAGGTTTATGCACTGATCATTTCCAGGTGGAAAAGTAGGTTTGACTTGAGCCACAGCTCCAGCTGGGACACCATGACTCATCCCCCCCTCTCCAAATTCACACGCAGCTCCACCACCCTGCTCCTACACACAAGTGGTCATGCTCCAACCTGAATCCATGCCCTCGCTTCTATCGCAGGGTAGAGATGATGGATAACTGAAAAGTTATAGAGAAATAAAGGTCGAGTCCATCAAACTGTGTGTCTGCTAGAAGTCTTAAGGGGGAGGGGCAGCTCGTGGGCCCATTGATCTGTCCTCTGTAGCCTAAAAATCTTTCAGCATCTCCTCTCTGCCTATTGATAGAGACAGATGCCAATAGGATGACCCCGTATCTCTCATTAGTACACTCTGTATCACACTGCATGGCCAATGATTTATGAAAGTCATCCCCTCCCGGATGACCGAAACAGGTATATGAAACAGGATGATCCACAGGAAATCTCAGGAAATAGTTCATGCGCCACAGTGGCTTAAAATCCTGATTCTCACTGAGAGATTAAATTTGTTTGTTTTCTAATCTATTCGATGCTCTTTCATGAAATGTATCACAGAACAGCAACTGAATATACATGACTCCATTCGGCTAAAGAGCTGCAGCACCACCCCTCTAAAAGACGGATGCGAGCTGATTTCTTCCTTTGACAAGGCCAGATGGGACGCAATGAGACGAGATTTGATAGTCATCCCTCCACAGAGCGAAAGGCCTGTGTGACATTTTCCCTGTCCGATACAGGCCCAGACTTGACGCAGCGAGCCAAATGCATGTGCACCACATCTTTAAGAAGGCAAATATTTACGTCCTGAGTTTTAGCCCCCTCTTCGTAGCATAGGCTTCTGCATTTATAATCCTTTCACTATCGCTGCGTTTTTTTTGTGGACGTTGCGTGTCATTACTCTTGTTGACATGGCACGGTTGCTCGAGGATCCATTTACAAATTAAACCTGCCCCAGATAAGAGTGCGTGTCAGCAATATGGAGATAGGAGCAACTGTATGCGAGGCATGTGTAATGTCGACATGCAATAAAATACGGCGTATTGTCAAAAATGCACACCGACATCCAGCTAAACATACAGCAAAAAAAATGCAGCGTTAGAAATGACTCAGATTGCGTCCTTCTTACCTCGGCGTTTTCCCACATACAGTAGGACAATACAGCCATCATTATAGGTATTGCGGTATGTCCCATTTTTCCCCTTCTTCTGTCTCTTTTAATGACGAAGTTGCTATTGTAAAATAACTGACTCCAACATAGGCTGTCTGGTTACATCAGCTGAAGCGAATGGACACTGCGTTTGTCGGCGCCTTCCTGCGATATCTCCTGCGTCTGCGTCCTGTTCGCTCTTGCCAACGGGCTCTCCAATGGCAGCCTGGGATTTTCTGTGGATGAAGTCTGACAGAACCAAGCCCTGTTTCTGCGGGTATTTATCACAGGGTTTACTCACGGCGTCCTCGCTGTGGCTTAGTAAAGGGAGACATCTGGTGGTGATGGAGTGGGGATGCACGGCAGGCTCGCATATTGAGTTTCTGCTTCCGTGTAAAAGGGAGTATCCACCTGAAATTAGAAATAAATAACGTTACCAGCTTTAATTTATGTATTTATTAAATATGTTTCACCTCAGTATAAACAGCAAACTGACTGACTGATTGTATGATGGTGTTATCTGGGAGAAAACCCTGGAGGTGCTTCATAGAGGATGCAACTCTTAAAGACTCCTTCCACACAAGTTTTAAGACATCTTGAATAATGGTGTCAGATAAGGTTTACCCACAAGATAACAACTACCTAGTTAGAACATCTTGAAACTACACTGACGCCTTCACAACTTTTTCATTTCAAAAGTTTAACTGCTTGAGTCAAGCTTGAGTCAAGCTTGAGTCAAGCAGTTAAACAGCAGCTTGACACTATATGTCTCAAACTTTACTGGAAAGTCAGTTCTCAATATCAACCTTCAGTTTTTCACATCACACCTAGTGACCACGATTAGCACCCAAACTGGTTTTGATTTCTCGTAATTGTGCTCATACTTAGATTTATGGCGAGCTCAGATAAATCTTCCCCATTCTGTAAAATAAATGTGAAAAATTGAATCATCTCCTCTTTAAAACTGTTTCAACAAATACTAAAACATTATACACTTAATGATGGTGGAATATATTGCAGGGTTGTTTATTAGACTGAGCTTTAGTTGTGTTCCCAGAGCTGTCATATTGATTTATTTTGACATCATTTTTATATTTTGTTTTTTTCATGTGAAATACTGGATACTTTAAAACCTCTTAAGCCTTCTAAAAAACAATCAGCGAGGGAAACGTTGATTTTAAACAGATCACAGCTCATGTCCACACTAAGGCCAAAAACAGTCGTGATGAGTTTCAAGTAGATAGAAACCACTGCAATCACTGTGTCAACAAATACACACAATGAGTGAAAAATAGCAACTCTTCTTCTGCAATCCAATGAAACACCCCTTTATTAAACAATGTCTATGAAAAAGAGTGGCATTGGTTATTTTTGAGGCTGTATGTTTTATAGTCTTGCATTATATCAATAAATGTTGTTCCATTTATGTCAGTGGAGTGGATAAACTGTTGTACAGCAATCCAGGCTTTCACAGACACATCACATATTTGGAGGACATCTGGAATCTCCAAAAGAAGATATCCATCATTGTAGAGCAAATGAATGCACTTTAAACTGTGTAACAGTTAAACTGTGTAACAGTTTAAAGCTCACATTATTAGAGCACTGAATAACAGATAAACACAGCTCAATTGATGCAAATATGAAACACCAAAATACTGTAAAGTATCAGGAAATGTACTTCATTACTTTGTGATTTAAAGTCCTTATATGTAGGCCTGCATAAAGCAGAGAAAAAATCTTTTATAGTCTACATTTTGAACATATTTGCAATTTTAAGATTATAATTTATACATATTATATATATATATAACAGTGCACACAAAACAATATGAGTTTGTGAGCATGATTTTTGCTTTCTTTTTAATCTTGCCTAAGAGCTACCCTACATGTTAGACGAAAAGCACCAACATCCACAAATGGTCAGCAGGGGGGAACACAGGGTGCGGAAATAAAGAAAACAACTTCCTCTTTCATACCTGCAACAAGTCCCCAAAAGCCGAAAAGCAGTTGGGTCAGAAGTAACGTTTACCCTGCGCCCTACCTGCTCTTCATTTAGGGTCTGACGTATCTTTTCACCTTATTATGAAAGCTAAGCAGCTATGTGGGCGTGGCTAGGCATAGGTGTGTAAGGAAGAAGTAGTTTCAGGTGTTTCAGCTTTAGTGGCACACGACACCACAGGAAGAGCTGCTGGCATTTCGATTTAACTGAAATTTACCGACCTTTTCAAACACTGCAAGAGCAAGATTCAAAAATTTGCAGCTCTATAGGGAAGGGGAACAAATTATCCAGGTACAGGGACTTCAGTTGGAGCGTTTCTGGAAGATGCATTCTGCCAGATATGAGTACGACGTAAGTTTGGCCAACTTTTACTTTTTAAATATTATCTTTGGTATCAGTGAGTGCGTCGTATTCTCCCTCAAAGGAACATCCAGTTTTACTACACACAAGTTTGCTTTGGAAATCTGTTTTCTGAAGGAGTTGTTTCTGTGTATGATTACATGATTAGGCCTACTGTTAAACATTTGAAACCCTGCCCTACTCAAGCCATGGCCCAGAAGCACATCAGTCTGCTTCTGGGGCTCTGTAATCCTAGGATCAACACTAATATTAAGATGAAATTTTCCCGTCAATGACGGTTGTTTTAATGGAAGATTAAACTAGGACCACCTGACTGGTGTTGAAAATTTGTCATATGTGGTGTTTTCCTGTTGGCCAGTGTACTGTCGTGCAAAGAGTGTTTATTTACATCCACATTAGATATTTAGATAAATAAAACAATGCACGAAATGAAAAAATAAATAATCGTTGGACATTTCTCACTCTCCATTGTCAATTTGTTCTTCATCTCTTTAACACGTCCCATTCTTTCTAAAACAGAATAAATTCTTTCAGTCACAAAGGCAGTCATGTGAAGTCAGATGAAATAGGCAAAATACATGGATGGAATTAGCTGTTGAAGATAATTTAATTAGTCTTAAGTTGGGTTTCTTCATAAATAGAGAGAGATTCTTACAGGGGTATGTGTAAGGACTTTTTTAATAATAATGGTCATTTGATAGCCTGTGATCTGGCTCTAGTTTGTTACTGTACTAAGAAGGGTTGATCTCTGATCCCCACCCAGAAGGAGGGATAGGGGCCAAGAAAACCCCAGTCACACACACCGTGTCAGTATTAATTGTTGGTATTTTATCAACATTATGGAAGATTTGGTTGAATGTCACTTACCTTTAGTAAATTCAAAAATATGAAATGTAATGTTTCCCAGGCGAACTGAGGAACTGTGTGGCCTCAGTTGTTTGAGTCACACTCAAACTGTTTCTTAGAGCCACTTGTGTTTCTAGGAATCATTTTGTGCCTCATTTCCATTATGCCCCCACACATAGGTGTGGTGTGGCATAAGGAGCACAGCTGCCAGTAGGAACTCCCATTCAGATAATTAACATTTTAATTCCTACTGGCTGTAGTTGTTGTGTGCATACACTACAGGTGTATTTCTTGGCAAAACACGTTGAACTGTTTAACAAATTGACTGAATAACAAATTTCATGAGCATACTGGTATGTAATTGTTTTTAGGCACTGTAAAAAAGTTGCCACAGCGATTTATAGTGATTTTTTTATGTCAACCAAGACAGCTTCTTTATAAATTAGAATAAACTATAGTTGTTTTTTGTAAAATGTAAGCAGGCTTGTGTTTTAAGTGATAATAGGATGAGAAAAATGGCAAAACTTATTTTCCCTAACCTATAGGTCAAATTCTCCAGGAGCACTCAAACATTATGTAAATATATATAATTCATGTTGCTACATAATTAATCTTTAGTTTCAGATGAATGAAATACCAATAGAGGATGTAGGCAGAAAAAAGTGTCAGGTGGCCAAAGGGGAGATTCACTCTGCAAAGGGATTCATTAATGGTTACAAGGATTTGGTCAGTGCTGCTGAAGTTCACCAGCTCTCTACTACCTTCCTTTGACAGCTTTATGAAAACAGTCTTTACCCATGGGGAAATACACACTGCAGTGTACCAGCATGTGTACTGCTCAGAATGTGAGCAAATGGTAACGGGATTCAGGCAAAATATACTGTTTTTCTTTTTTAATATAGTTTGAGACAAACAAGGACTTCGAAAACAGCTTGTTATGTTAAGCCATATTTAGAATTACCACGTCCCAGCTCAGAGATGAATGGCTCCCTACACTGTAATTGAAGTGAATTGACAAGCATGTTCTTGCTTTTTGGAAGGTGTGTGAGATTTCCCAAGGAAATGATGAGCTGCACCTTGTCATGAATTAAGATCTAGTGAAGTGTTGTCTTTTGTATAAAAAGTTGTTGTAGATTGCAAAATTATACATGAATCCATTCATATAAATATATTCTGTATTGTCCATCATTGTGATCCTGAGGAAGTATCTGTGCTTCAGCTCAGTATTGTAGCATAAATTATTTGTTGGCAAAACAATCGCCCAGTAGGTATTGAGGATGTTTCAGCAAACTTCCTTACATAAATTGATTTGCATGTATTAGTAAGGTTTGAAATCTTATAATCCACATATATCTATGAGTTACAGGGTGAAAAGATGAAATCTGTATTTGTGGTGTCTGTTCTTAGTTTGCAGCGTCATAATAAGGGCAGTAAGTCCCTTCCAAATGTTCGTTCCAATCTTCACAGCACCGTAGTTTATTGCTTAACCTGATTCTTTTATTTGGCTTTACATTTTTATCTGTGGTAGACTGTACTTAACCTAAGAAACTCAATGACAGATATACTCTACTGGATATGGATGGATATATTATTACATTATGTTATAAATTCAATTAACACTGAAAACCACTTACCAAATATAGGACATTTGAATAAGAATCAACTTAAAGTAAGTTGTAACGCCACACCTGCTGCCATTTTTGATCCTGAAAGCTGGCGGAGATACTTGTTTTAAATTATTGAAACTGTTCGTAAATGAACATCTCTTCCTTTGTTAATATTAGATTACTCACAAAAAATGAGGTCAGTCTTAGATCTTGGATCAAATGGGAATATTATGATTAATGTAGTCAGTTTGGTCTCTTTATGGTGACTCAGCAGAGTAGTCAGTAAAGAATTCTTCAGGCAAGGCCATACATTCTCTTGCATTTCAAGGGCAGCCATTTTAAAACTGAGCAACGCAAGTGAAGTGAATGTGTTGTTAATGTCACAGCTGTCAGCTGTCATACTGAATGATGCATTTGAATGAACAGTTGACAAAACTAGTGACAAGTTCAATGTCTTTATTCAGTTTCACACAGTAAGGAAGAATTTTATCGATTGGTTCCCAGCCTTCCACCTAACTCACCTTTCAGCAGCAAGATGGTAGTATGCAGAGGCTATAGCACCACACCTTCACATGCAGCCACCTGGCTAATGCTACCATATACGTGGCTAACTGCTGTCTGTTTAGTGCTACTGTCAGTAAGAGATAGGTATGTGTTTGTTCCCCACTGAAGCCTAAATTGCATTGATTGGCTGTTGTATTTGATTGGCCCTTTTTGGCTGCAGTCTCCATGCTGGTTTGTTTGGATAGGACAAATGGTGAATGCGGAGAGACCATATGAGAGCTTATTCAACGGTAACTTACACATCACAGTCTGTTTACAGGTCTGTAGCACTAATGCATGTGTGGTGGAAAAATTGGTGTAACGCCTTTTGTGGCTCCAGCGGGAGCTGTGTGAAGTCTGACAAATTGCCTCAAGTGATGTGTCACTTAAGGCAACATTGGTTGGGGCTGAAGACAAGTTTGAAAATGAAATAAATCTGGGGGTATGAAGTTAAGAGGAAGTGAGTTTACGGACCTCTGAAATCTGTTCCTTATTTCTGCTTGAGACTTGTAACTCAAGGCTATGTTACATTCTACTAGCTCTAGCTCTACTCCAGAGCTCGGGGTTTGAAGTATGTTGACAAACTACTTGAGCAGGTGCGGCACCAAGAAATACACTGTGGAACCACAAATACATTTTAGGACATTTAAGTTAAATGGAAAACAAGATAGCATAGAAGACAGTCTCCGTAAACATTTATGCATGTTTGCGCTAGAGTCAGCTTATCAGACAAAAGAATATCGAGTTGCACCAGCGTGAATACATGTGGTTTGGAAAAAATGGTTGTGTATTGCTGACATGCTGTTCACACCCGGGGGTGACAGAACCAATGTTTGTGTTGTTGCTGCCCTTCAACGTGGGCAGAACACGACTAACTGACTGGCTGAGACATGAACATAGGTAGCAGCTGAAGCTAATACAACCTTTATAGGCAGATATGGCCTTATAGGAAGAAGTTTTTAAATGTTAAAAATGTTTCAGGTGACGTTAGCATTGACTACTACCATGCTGTTGTATTTCATGGTATTTTGTACATTTACTAGTAAAGGTAGGCATCAAATAAATGTAACTATGTGTATGTATGTAACAGTCAAGATGTAGGCTACACAGTAAACAGAAGTAATCAAGTTAAGTGCCAGTGCCTCACATGTATAGCTAAGTGCCATACATTACAATTCATTCCATCTCTGCTTTATAAACTGAAAAAAGGTCTGGATTAACAGTCGACAGATATGGGTTTTCCGATGGCTAATGCTGATTTGTAAAGAGAATGGCAGCTGATAGAGTTGAATGATTTTATCTAATTGCAGTATTTTGACTGATATTGCAATTGCGATATGATTTGTGATATTGAAGGGAATGTACATTTTTACATAATTATTCTCATTTTCATTGCCACGGTGTCATTTCAGCCCTAGCCGCTGATGGTCGATATAATGTTGATATGAAAACAAAGAAAGTCCTGTATAATTTCATTATTCAATGAAGAGTACAGTCTAATGTACATGGCTATCTGAGCTAGTAACATTTTGTTTTAGATGGAATTAGTATTAATTAATTAAATAAAAAATACAGTGTGTTCTGAGGTGTTTTAAGAGAGAGCAAGAGGTTTAGTCTGTCATAAGTGACACCATTCAACTGCATTATTGTCTATAGTACTATATATTTAATGACAGCCCTCTAAGATTTTTGATTAGATTTGCTCCCTTTTAGAATAGAAGAAATGTGTTAACATTTATGAAAGACAGTGGTGACTAAGGAGGGGTGCTAACATCGTTCCGCAGCAGCCATACTAACAAGGGTGCCTGCAGATGTGTCCTCAGGCCTTTTTTGTTTACCAGTCTTGTGATCCTGGTATCGTCTGATGCTGATCATCTAAAAATGCCTAATGTCTAATATGGATTGATATAAATGAATTGTTGTTAATCAGGGCTAGTGTTGAAATAACATAACATAGAAACTCAGCTTTTTTCCCCCTCAAGCCACACCTCCCAACTTGCTTCCTTCTTGTCAAAACTGGTTAGACTGCTAAGCTGCTCTGTAGCAACTGCGTATAGAACCATACTTTTGACTATACCAAAACTGAAGCCTGCTTTGCAACCAGCTTTTTTTAGTTTGTCAGTCTTGTGTGTTTTCTTTAGACAGCACTTCTTCCTGTTTTTAATAATTGCATAGCACACAGAGCTTGATATTTAAAAAAAACTGCTACACATAGTTAAAAAATGGGAGAGTATTTCTTTCTAGGAGAGAAGAATGAGATATGATGAAGAGCAAAAATGGTTTTATTAGACTGTGATGAGGGTGGCTGAGACCCTGGAGCACTTGCTGACCCCATCTCTAATGATTTCCTTCATTCTGGCCCATGATTGCTGTTAGAGATTCCAATTAGAAAGCATGTATAGAAGCCCGAGCCGAGTAAGAATAGGCCTTAATTGCCATGAGTTATCATCTAGACTCATGTAATTGAGCCCCCATCTTAAGGGGCAGCACATCTGACAAATTGATTTAATACCAAAGTGATTCTCCATCCCTAATGGCACTCGGGCTTCTTCACTCATGGGCTACAGGCACTGAATTCATTGTGTGTTGATTACTAACCATCCTGAAACCTTTCTCTCTGTCCGCCCACTTGAAAGAACTCAACAACAGACACACAGTGTATTAAAAGACATACACACAGCCTAAATCACCAGGCCGATAATATCTACAAGGAATCGCTCTTTGTTATCCGGATTTCCTAATGCGTCTATGTGTACGTGGAGTGTGTGGGAGCTCTCGACATTTACTAAACAGGTTATGCCAGTTTGGCAACATGCTGTATGCACACTGCCTGTTTGAGCATGTCATTCTTAGAAAGTAGTTTAGGGCATTTCACATTGCATTTTTTTGTGATGGTTTGTCATAATCTGTTCCTAGAGTACAAACAAACTGTTAGAAACAGGTCAAAGATGTTTCCCTACTAAAGTTTGAACAAGTCTAGACATTGATAAAATTGTCTGTATGAAGGGCAGTGATGCATTTATGTCTTTTCTTTTATGGGTTTATTGTGTTTACAGTGTTTCTCTATTTGCAATTATATATATATAAAAAAAATAGCATTTATGTCACCATTCCAAAATTCTATATAAATGCTCAGTGAGGACTTTTATGTGCTTATAAACTGCATGTGGCTGACAACATCACTTACCATTTCAACTTAATTATGTGTGATGTGTGGATGCGTATAACCAATGAAAATCTTTTGGAGGTTCCCAACCACCCTTCATTATTTATCTGAAGGGAATGAGGAGGAAATGTGATTTATTGAGTCAAAAAGGCCAATTTATGGATCTGTTTTAAGGTTTGGGTTGAAGCAGAGGTTTGTGTTTGCTCAAAGTAAATATTATCTGCATCAAAACATGGCATAGTTGCTGTATGTTTGCTAACAGCATTTTGCTCTTTCTCTATATCAGGGTAGTAATGGCCATAGCGAGCGGATTGACTTCCTTACCAGCAAAGAGAAGGTGTCTTCAAAGCGGAGGGTCGGCATCCTGATCGGGGTTCTTGTGGCAATCATCCTTGCGGTTGTTGTGGCGATCCTCATTTGGCTCTTTGTCTGTGAGTATAGTTGAAAGCTTTCTTCTACTATCATCAAAGGTGGTTACTGTTACTATGCTTTCATAGGTGTGGATAAATTGAAAGATGAAGAGAATCATGAGGTGTTGGGCATTCTCTGGTTATTCTTGATAGAATTAAATAAGAAATAGTGAGTATTTTACATTTATGACATCAGTTACTGCCAAGATGGGCATAACATCAAAACCTGTAAAGTGGATCATTTCTGCTTAATGCTTAGGCACAGCTCTTTGATATAAGAGTTGCTTGTTTGGACTTTGTAATTTCCCATTAGTGTTAGCCTATTTGACAGCTCCAACTTTCTCCTTTTTAATAATGCAAAGGAGAAAAATGTCACAGCTTCCTTGTCAGTTTCACGTACAGTATATCTGATTAAAAAGGCCTCTGAAGTCTTGATAAACAGCCTCTTGATTCAACTGGCTGTTTTAATTGCTCTGAGAGCCAAACTGTCTTCTCAGTATGAGATCACACTGTACAACTTTAAAATAGTGCTTCAAGGCCTGTTTAAAACCCCCAAGTCTCCTCTTTCATCAAAAGCAGCTATCCTAAAGCATTTTGTTGATCAAACACTCAACTCTCATCTGCCTCTCTCCTCCAAGTTAAGGGTGCCAATTCAGAACCTAGTAGTAGTATGCAGCTCAGCCCATCGACAAAGGTCTTCAGTGGGCATTTGAGGATGGCTGATATACCATACGACAAGAATCTGGAGGATACAAGTAGCCCAGCATTCGCAGATTTGGCGGTCAACCTGGAGGCACTTGTGAGTTTGAATGCCGAAAGAACATGGCATTTCTATTTTTGTTCCATTTCTATCATCTACATTGTTTATTGTTAACTATTTTGAGAAGAGTAATACACTCAGGATTAGTTGTGGATGTTATTTTGTGGAGATGTCCCTCTCAATGCACATAAACTGCTGAAGGCACATTCGCGTGGGTTGACTAAAACGCTGTACATTCCCTTAGTTATTCCCTCAATAGCAACTCCTATTATTTGAGGCAGCGGAGATATTTGTAGCACCACTTAAAAGCATGCTGAAAGCAAAAAAACCCCCACCACCACAAAAACTCAAACTCCATCAAGCGTACACACTCTTAGTGCAAAGCTAGAGAAGTGATGGTGTTAAGTATGTATTAGTGGAAGTGGCCAACGAGAATAATAGATGGCTAGATGATTTGGAGGGGGTAAGGTTTATGAAGTAATAGCTTTGCACTTGCATACAACATAAAGGACAGCTTAGGATTGGAATAGTTTCAGGTTACTGTTTACATGTCAGGTACAACTTGCAGAGTATGGCTCAAAGTAAAGCACCTCAGAGATGGAGCCATTATGTTTAACCAGTTTTCCTGCAACTTTACTCCACCACTCTGGCTCCACCTGTCTGTGGACTCCTTGAAAATCATCTAACTGTATTTTATCTCCACTGTGTCTTCTAGATGGGTTTAGTAAAATGGCAGTGGGTTCATATTTGATGTTGTGAACCTACACTTTAGGAATGTCCATTTTGAAAACAGTCTTGAAATTATTTTGTGATAACTGCTAAGTCCTTTGAACAATTATTCTCTTCTCCCTCCAAGTCATTTTCAGCATTAATCGGCAAACAAAAATATTTATAAAACAAATATTTCCTTTTTTATGTTACCTTTTCACAACAAGCACTTTGATTGAAGTTTGATAACACTGTACATGCATAAAATATGGCAATGACCTGCATTTAAGACCACAGCATGGCTGCAGCCTTGTCTGATGCAGTCCGCAGCTCGATGCAGCTGAAGGCGAGACAGTTAATTTGGAATCCCGTGGTGATGTGCTTTTCATGGGAGGCGGTTTTTATGTTAACATGCTAATTTGCACTTTGTCTTTAGGCAGACAAGCAGAGACCTTGTACATGTTCTCCTCAGTAAAAATTCATTTTCTCTACACAGCTGGAGGAAAGCTACAAGAAAGACCCATTACTTGCAAAATACTACACTACGTCTGTGGTCACTGCATTCAGGTACCGTTGAGATCTCAAGCTCTTCAAATTTCTTTGTTAATGCTGAACAGATTGTGAAAACTGAATGTTAAAAAAGAAACTTCACACTAGATCTTATATGAAGCAAATGTTTTGTTGTTGAAAATTTGAGGTACGATGTGGTCTGTTGACTGGTGATCACGCCCAGTTATGTGTGTAACATTGCACTTTAGTGGAGTGTGACGTTCTGTACTAACAGTTGCACTAAATCACACAGCAATGTGGACAGAGCATGCAGCAACTACTAGATTTTAGTGGTTTACAGTAATCCAAATCTACTAGACTGTGCTTCTTCGTGAATTTTGAAGCTTGTTACTGAAAGGTCTCTTTATGCTTTTCCTTCCATCCATTTCTCTCTCATTTTTGCTCACACCAGTGAGGGTGTGAAAGCCTACTACTGGTCCCAGTTTGATATTCCGGTCGAAGACTTGGAGATTGCGCCAAAGTTCACAGAGTTACGCGTTTTGGAGAATCTGGAGAAGGGCATTAGGGATTCGCGCAGCCTGGCGAGCCCCAAGATTATCAAGATCACTGAAGTCACTGCCTCAGGTAGGTACCACAGAGGCAGGTTGGTGGGGTCATGCCAAGGGGCTGAATGATGGGGACAACTGGGTGTTTGCTACAGCTGGCTCCATAGTATGACATTTAACAATCAGTGAAGATAAAGCATCGTGAATACAGGTCTGAATAAGGTCATTGTCATCTCCTATCAGCATTGGCATTCTGTATGCTTTCTATTTGTATTATAGGAGCTCGCTCTGAGTTGTGCTGATAAGATGATAACCGATAAGCCAGGCCTCTCTGCTTGTGCTGCATCTGAGATCGCACATTTCATGCTGCTGTTTGGATCATCTAATGATATTAGCCAGGCCTGGCCTGGCTTGAGACAGCCATTTTTATTCCTTTTGTCTTCTCAGCGTTCACGTTGCATTTGTCCACATCTGGCCACCAGCCAAGTGCTGGCCTTGTGACTCAGTGGTTTTGGTTCCCTTTAAAATGATTTCTGTGGGTATGATTTGATGTTGCTGTCCCAGATAGTTAGACAGAGATGTATGGGTTGCTGCTGTAGTGCAAGGTGAGATGGAGCCGAAAGAGCTACACACCATCACCAGTTCCCTTAACCGCAGGGAAATGGAAGAGAAAATGTGCAACCCAAATATTTTAGGCTCATGCATCAAATTCTATCACCCTCTCAATGTTAGTGACCCATCCTTACCTCCTCCTGTTCCTCTGCCTCTTCTCTCTCTCTCCAGCTACAGATTTTCGCATGGCCAGGAACCCCAAAACCAGTGAGTACAGCATGTCCCATTTCAATCACGCGCAGTTGTAATTTTCCAGCTGGCTAAATGCTCACCCTCCTGCCAGTCTGTAACGAATGGCTGGCCCGGCCTGTACTGTACATATGCTACTCTAGTCAGAGATTGAGAATGCTGTATCAGGCCAGAGCGAGTCACTCACTATGCCCATCACTTTTCTTTGACACTGTCTGGAGATTTAAATCCTTGGGATGGTTAGACTGCTTTACATTACTACAGTAGTTGAATTATCCTTGCATTAATCTGTCTTTATATACATCTATAGGATTAACGATGGACAGACTTGTATTGGTAATCATTGTTTCACATGTTTAAAAGTCCATTCCATGAGAAAACAGAGAAGATACAATCTTAACTGTCAATATATTTTGAAGAAAACAGTAAAAGCAATTAAAATTTGCTTATGAAGATACAAAACATGATGATGATCACATTTTGATTTACATGCTACAAACTACTGTTACCAAGTTATACATGTCTATGCTGCTCACTGTTTAATATATACATGGTTGTTACTCCTAGGTGAATGTTTCTACCGTCTGGAGGCTGATGAAACAGCGAAGACGTTTTTTTCACCAGGATACCCCGATGGCTACCCCGCCAAGTCGCGGTGTCAGTGGCAAATGCGAGCTTCAGAAAACTATCTCATTTCTGTCAGTTTCCCTTTTTTCCACATTGAGGATAACTGCAATTATGACTATGTCTTCATCTATGACTCTTTGAGTACAGATGAAACTCGGGCCATCACACAGTAAGTCATAGGGCTGTGAAGGGTTTGGGTAGCATGTTGGGTACGGGACAAGGTCATACTGGTGCTCTTTTAAAGTGAAATCTTAATTAACAGGTTTTACCATTATACTGTTTACTTGCATTCTACCGGGCAGGAGTACTTGCACTAATGCTTCATTTATTCATTCAAAAGAAAACCAGAAAATTGACACATTTTTGCTCCTAAATTACATAAAATATTTACGCATATCACATTCTCATTTTGCCCTAAATCTTGGTTAGCAGGGTTTGTGTGATAGGGCTCAACCAACATTTGTCTCATTTATTTATCCTTGACGATTAGAGGGGAAATATCGTTCTTCATGAGGACAACCATTAGGAATCACTTTGTATTTAACTAAAATGCTGCAGAGGGATTTAGAAGTATAAACTGTTTTGATGTGGGTGGGAAACAAGTTCAAGTTCATTCCTTTCACTGAATTTCTGATTACAACTTTCTTTTCTTTTTCTATTTTGGGCCCTGAAGCCTTTAGTGCTGCATGTCCCATTTTATTGTTAACTTCTGAGACCTCAGTGAGATTGAGGTGGCTCAAAAAGACCTCTCGTTCAAATCTGTGATGGGTGCCAACACGAATCCTGCTACACCACTGTGTGTAATTGCACTTACACACAGGGGGGAGGGGGGAGTCCTGAAACTACAGACTCCTGAATGCAACATAAGTTGTAGCTGCAGGCACTTTCAGACTCGGAAACGATTGCCAAACAAATATGCGTTACCAAGTGATGCATACAATTTTTATAAAGCTATTGAGCGATCAGCTTTATCCAAGGTGACATGAGGTTTATGAGAGCCATAATATAATACTCTATAATGACATTATTCTTCTGGAGGTAGATGTATAACTGCTCTTGCAGCGTCATTCACACCTTCATTGCTCTGCCGCTAGCAATGCCGAAACTTTTTGCTAATTTTCCTAATGTTTAACTTTTGAAACTCCGCCTAAGCAATTTCTCTCTAGTGCTGGCACATCTCTCCTTATTTATCTCTTTCTCTACCTCTCTCTACTTATCTATTGATTTCTTTTCAAATATATTTTTTAAAGCATTTTAATCTTATTTGTTGAATTGATATTTTAGTGCTTCTGACGAAAAATAATTACAGCTTGATTTTAGTTCCCCAAGTGTTGCACATCCCCAAGACCCTTTTCTGATTCTATAGTTGTACCTGATTTGTGCACAATCTTGCTTGACAGTTTGTCCTTCTCTCACAGGAAGTGTGGTCAGAGACCACCCTCCAACCCTCTGGAGGTGGTGTCATCTGGCAACATCATGTTGATTAACATGATTACTGACAGTGAGATTCTGAGGCCTGGCTTTGAGGCCAAGTATAGCGCCATCCCTATTTCTAAAGGTAATTAAGACATTTGTGACACTTAACATCAATTTTCCAGCTGCATTCGTACAATATCTACATCTACAATTTAAATTCTTTTTATACTTTAAACCCATTACAAATGATAATGTCTTATACAGGAATGTGATTATATGACATGTTCTTCTCAGTGCAAAGCTGTGGTAGTGTCCTCACTAAAAGTGAAGGAGTCATCACCTCCCCACTGTACCCCAGCTTCTATCCTCCTTCGATGGACTGCGTGTGGACCATCCAGGTTTGCAACACTGCTCTTCTCCCTGGCCCCCTCCTCTACCTGAAACCCTTCCACCCACCTCCTCTGCCTCCTCTGTCCTCAGCCTGCCATCAGAAGAATGCTGAGGCAGCACTATAGAAGCCAAGCTGTTCAGTACCTCCTCTATCTTCATCTGTCAGACCGCTGTTACTGCTGCAGCTCTAGCTGAGCTGCAGTGTTTTGTGTGCTGGTTTTGCTTCCCGTGTGTGTGTGTGTGTCTGTCTGTCTGTGTCTCCGCACGTGTTTACCTACACATACATGTGTGCACCCAAGGCCCGTTACAGCATTTCTTCTCACATTTACATGGGGGAGACAGTTACATGTCTGTGTGTAGGTGAAGGAGTAATGTGCATGGTAAACAAGGTTGTTATAAATCTATTGCCTCTTCCTCTGTGCTGTAGGTCCCTGCTGGGAAGCATGTGCGGTTGAAGTTCACCATGTTCCGCATGAAAGAGCCTGGGGTGGACACCCGTGTGTGTCACAAAGACTACGTGGAGGTTATGGACACCAAGTAAGACTTTAACTAATGTAAATGATACCTTGGACCATCTGTCATTAACATCCGTCACATTTAACAAGCTGACATCATGGTTCAACTTTGACCCGCTCAACTTGCTGTATTTGCCTTCAAATATAATCTAACTTAATTGTTTTTGTTTACAACTTGTCTGACTACATGTTTCTTGGCCTGTTGGACATTCTTGTAGCATTGCTGCCCTTTTCCCTAATCTCAGCAGTTACTTTAGTGAACACACTCTCATTATAACCACTAGATGTACAAAAAATAAAACCTCAGTTATAATAAACCTGAATTCTCCTTAACATTGGCCTTGTGGCGCAGGTATTGTGGAGAAATGTCCTCTTTGGCTCTGACCAGTAAGAACAACGTGCTAAATGTGAAGTTCCACTCCGATAAGTCCTACACTGACAAAGGGTTCAGTGCAGAGTACAGCTCCTACGATCCCGGAGACCGTGAGTTAAAAGCCTTGTCTTGCACCCACATTTACATGACACTTGGTGAAACGGGTGAAATGTTGCAATGTGACAGTAACACTCATAGCCTGCCATTACAGAGCAAGACTCTGGGGCAGGAACTGTGTAGACTGAGAGACTACAAGACCATAGCTGATTGACAGTCAAGCAGAGCTGTTTAGTGATGGAGGGCTAGAAATTGCGGCGGTGGAAGTCAAGAGCTAGACTAATCACCAGAGAGTTTGTTTATTGGGTATATTTTATTTGCCAGTGTCAGTCAGGAGCATTCTTTTAATACAATCCCCTCTTTATGTTGTCTCCCAGTTTGACCAAAATGGATTTATAATTGCTCTGTTCAACAGTGACAAGCATTGGCATTATAGATATTGCAAACATAAACTTGTCACTCCCTCGCTCAATTCGTCACCATTGTCTTTCTGTCTTATTTTCTCTGCTCCCTTCCTCTTATTTCTTGTTTTGTGAGCAGCTTGCCCCAACAAGTTTGCCTGCAAATCTGGCTTTTGCATTGCAAAAGAACTGAAGTGTGATGGCTGGAACGACTGCGGTGATATGAGCGACGAGAAGCAGTGCCGTAAGTTTCTCCCTTGACCCATCTGCACCTTTTTGTCTTTCCTCCGCTCCTCATTTCTCACTCTCTGCTTTTCTTTCTGCTAAACTAAGCAAAGCCAACTGGCCACTGGCTGTAGCTTCATGATTATCCTACATACACTAAATTGCTAAAAGTTTTAAGACATCCCTTTGAATCACTGAATTCAGCTGTTTCAATCACTTCAATGGCCTGGGTGCATAAAATCAATCACCTAGGCATGCAGAGCGCATCTACAAATATTTGTGAAAGAATGGGTCATGCTCAGGAGCTCGGGGATTTCAAGAGTGGTATTATGATAGGTTGCCCTCCGGACAATAAGTCCATTCATGAAATTTCCTCTACTACTGAATATTCCATGGATAACTGTTAGTGGTATTAAAACAAAGTGGAAGCGATAGGGAACAACAGAAACTCAGCGCAAAATGCACAGAAGTCGCCAACTTTCTGCAGACTCAACCTCTAAACATCATGTGGCCTTCGGATTAGCTCAAGAACAGTGCGAGAGAGCTTCACGGAATGGGTTTTCATGGCCGAGCAGCTGCATCCAAGACTTAGATCACCAAGTGCAATGCAAAGTGTCGGATGCAGTGGTGTAAGCACGCCGCCACTGGACACTAGAACAGTGGAGACTGGAGTGACGAATCACGCATCTCTGTCCGGCAATGCGACGGACGAGTCTGGGTCTGGCGGTTGCCAGGAGAATGGTACTTGCCTGACTGCTTAGTGCCAAGTGTAAATTTTGCTGGAGGGGGGATTATGGTGAGGGATTGTTTTTCCTCACACTCTCACCCCTTACTTCCAGTGAAAGGAACTGTTCGTGCTTCTGCATACCAAGACATTTTGGACAATTCAATGCTCCCAACTTTGTGGAAACAGTTTGGTGATGACCCCTTCCTGTTCCAACTTGACTCTGCACCGTGCCACAAAGCGAGCTCCATAAAGACATGGATGAGCGAGTTTGGTGTGAAAGAACACGACTGACCTCAACACCTTTGGGATAAATTGAAGTGGAGACTGCGAGCCAGGCATTCTCATCCAGCATCTGTGTCTGACCTCACAAATGCGCTTCTAGAAGTCAAAAATTCCCATGAACACACTCCTAAAACTTGTGGACAGCCTTCCCAGAAGAGTTGAAGCTGTTAGAGCTGCAAAGGGTGGGCTAACTACATTTTAAACCTTACGCATTAAGAATAGGATGTCATTAACCTTCATGGGCATGTAAAGGCAGTTGTCCCAAAACCTTTGGCAATAACAATATGTGAAAGTGTTATCAATCTTCTCATCTAACCCTTGGCAAGAAAGCAAATAAGCATAATTCCCCAAAACTAACAAGTTATTTAAGGCTCAAGTTGTTACATTTCTGTAGGCCTAATTATCTGCTACTGGTGACATGTCACTTTTCTTGTCACAAATTATCTATATGTAGATCTTTCTCAGTTGCCTTGTTTAATAAATTGCATTTTTTTTTTGCATAAGATTGTGAGGCCGACCAGTTTTCTTGTGGGAATGGCTTGTGCAAACCAAAACTGTTTGTGTGTGATCACGTCAATGACTGCGGAGACATGAGCGATGAGAAACAATGCGGTAAGTATTACAGTCTCTTTAAAGTGCGTTTTAGGGAAAACAAACCTTATCTAATTCTATGCTAATTGTGCCAACATTAAATGCACATCACTGCTAATGCTCCGGTCACCGACTCCTGGGCTGTGTGCAGTCATTATTTTATCAGTAATGGAGTTTGTTTGAAGCCTTGCCCAATTTGCTCAGCATCTGTCCAGACGCTTAATCATGTGTAATACACGCAAGACAAATGGAGACTGGTGCTAATGTCCACCATGGCTGCACAACTAATGTCCTTCTGAAACTTATTGGCTTGTCTTCTCCTTATTCAAGCTTTCCTCTTGATTTTATTGTAATTTCCTCATCACCATGTTTCATTTCCTTTAGGTTGTGAGGCGAATGAGTTCCGCTGTGGTAACGGGGTTTGTCTGCCTCAGGAGGTTGTGTGTGACAGTAAGCAGGACTGTGAAGATGGAAGCGACGAGACCAAATGTAAAGACTGTAAGTAGCACTTATTCTCCTCCCAGCCAGTCACGCATTTCAAAAAAATCCCTACCAGAGTAATTTATAAGCATGTTACACAAGCAATTAAGCAGTTAACCTGTCCCTAACACAGTAAAGTCTGGTGTTTTACAAAGATGCTGCACTGCATAAGTATTTTTCACTGTTCACTTTCTTTTAGCAGTTTGTCATTCCTCCTCTCTAATTCCCTCTTATCAATTTCCCTTTCACTCACTCTCTTGGTCACACACAAAAACACACACGCTCACACTAACACAGAGGGCACCCTTGCATTTCCTTTTGATTTTCATTTCTGTGAATAAAGAAGGATATTAGACCTCAACCTCAATCAATACCCCCAATCAATGCAATCTGCTCCTCAATCACTATGCATTGTGCATTCAAGCCTCACTTGCTGATTGCATAGTATTTGACAGGTTAAACTTAGCGATGCTCTAACACTTTGATTGAAATACGCTATGTGTTTTGATTTCGGGACCTGTCTCCACCCCTCTGTAGCTCGGGCTGCCTGCTCTGACTTCAGCTTCACGTGTAAGAACAATGAATGTGTCAACAAGCTGAATGCTGAATGTGACCGCATCAATGACTGCTCTGATGCCTCAGACGAGGACAGCTGCGGTAAGAATGTTTTTCTTTCAGGCCTTACAAAATCCACCTTTTTTTTCAAAATTTTAAAACTGCTTAAAGTGGATCTAATGTCTTTGAGCTGTGCGTTTGGGCTGTCTGTTAGAAAAGAGCCCCAGGCTTTGACTGCTTTATTTATTTCATTCTTCTTTGAAAGCAGCTCTTGTCATCTCTGAAGTATTTGTTTTTTCCTCCATTTAAGCCTGAGGGTGTGTCTGTGTTTTTATCTTTTTTATTTATTTTTTTATTTGTTGGATCAGCCAATATGCCAGTGTGTCTCATTAGAGTTCCTAAGAGTCATTCACAACCAAGGCCAGCATTGTGATGGCTTCAAGTCAACTAATTCAGATTTTTCCCTCTGATCATTCATGCCAGCCTCAACTAGTATTTTGCACTGAACTCCTCTCATTATATTCTCTGTTAAATGTCAGATTGTGGCACAAGGCCCTATAAGCTGAACCGCATCGTAGGAGGGCAAAACGCTGAGGTGGGGGAGTGGCCCTGGCAGGTCAGCCTTCACTTCACGACCAACGGACACGTTTGCGGCGCCTCAATCATATCTGACACGTGGCTCCTTTCGGCTTCCCACTGCTTTCGCACCCATGACGAAGCGTGAGTCAAACCTTAAATATCCATAGAAGGGCAGGATTGTACTGTACATAATCTGTAACACAGTCCCTTTTATATTTTGATGTATAAACTGTTATTATTGTCCTTATGTTTTATTATTCATCACACTATTTTTTTAATCATTTTGTCAGATCTCATTATGCAGTGTTCTCACATAGATTCTGCTGGAAAAAAGTGGAACTGTGCACAACAGAGGACCATTTATATACAAATTGTATATACAAATTGCAAAGTCTGAAAATTAGCCCCTGGTGATGCAGTTAATTCAGAAAAACCTTGGGGGAGTGGAGGGCTAAATTTACATCTCACAGTTGTATTTATCAGAGTGCCCTGTAGGTGGAGCACTAACCATGCTGTTCGGCCTGAGCCACCTCTGTTGTTATGAGCACGGAATCATTTTCACAGATGGTGTTAATACTTGCTATACGCAATTCTGTTATTTGATTTGTAAGCATTTTACAGGTGATTCATTCAAGCCACTGTATATCCTCATATGTCTTAATGTAATTGACCATATTTTCGTACTAGGGTGGCAACTATATCATGAAAGTTGAATGCAATGCTATAATATGTGAAAAAATACTTTTATAGCTAAAAATGTCCAGTTTTTGTAGAGACTGTTAGACAGGATGTAGTTGTGGTGGAGTTGAACTTTATGTTACTTTATGTTGAATGCTCTTCTTACCAATTTGCTGAGCTCAAGCAGTCTTAACAAAAACTATATATAACCTTACAGTAGCATAATGTTTCAGTAGCATGGTGTTCGATCACAGTGCACACTTGTTCATGTTATTTCAACCTGGTTGATGCATGTACAGAAGCATAATTGCTGCCCATGATGCTATACATTCTACCACAGGAACCATATTCCATCTAACTGGCAAACCTACAGTGGCATGCAGGACCAATACAAGCAGGATGGCACACAGCTCCGCACATTGAAGAGGATCATCACCCATCCTGATTACAGCCAGATGACCTATGACTATGACGTTGCACTGCTGGAGCTCAGCGAGCCACTGAAGTTCACAAACACCATCCAACCCATCTGCCTACCCTCTTCCTCCCACGTCTTCCCTGCAGGCATGTCCTGCTGGGTCACAGGCTGGGGCTTGGTCCGAGAAGGAGGTATTATGCAGGAATGGGTGATTATGGGTAGAACTGTAGTTATTTCTTGTTTTTCACTTTAACTGATTAGTATACTACTTTTGAATATTTATACTGCTATTCCTCAATTATGGGTGACCCACTCTACAATTGTGTTTTTCCTTTTTGCATATCCAACCCACATTAAAATTAAGACATCCCACTCCTCCCCCTTCCTTCTCACAATTAGCTATTCATCTCTGTCCTTCATCTTCTTTCCCTGCCTGCTTCTTTCTTCTTCCCTTCATCTTTCTCATTTCATCCTATCTTCTTCCTTTCCTTTAATGTACCTCCCATTTCTTTATCTCTCCCATCATGACATACTTCTCTTCCACTCAATTCTCCCTCCCTTTTTCTCTCATCTTTTTCTAATCTGCTCTATTCCATTAAGCCTCCTTCTATATCCATATATCAAGACAGACGTTGGCTCTCCTGGGACATCTCTTAAACCTTCATTAGCTAACACTAATCCAGCCCATTAACACCTTCTGATGTTTGTTACGAACACTGAGGTCACGTGGCAGAGCGCTGACCCCTTTGTCCTGCTTTTTCAGGTCAAAAGGCACAGCTGCTGCAGAAGGCATCCGTAAAAATAATCAATGACACGGTGTGCGACGTGGTCACGGAGGGCCAAGTCACCTCCAGGATGCTCTGCAGTGGATTCTTGGCTGGAGGAGTTGACGCATGCCAGGTGAGACAGTGTAACATGTCCTACAGAAAAGAATAAAAGGACAAAGGGCTGATATAGATAGGTTTTCACACTTTTGTAATTATCGTGCTCTCACATCCAAATTGAATCTAATAACCGTTCATGTCCATATCAGGGCGACTCCGGAGGCCCCCTGGTGTGTTTCGAAGAGAGTGGCAAGTGGTTCCAGGCCGGCATCGTGAGCTGGGGTGAGGGGTGCTCTCGCCGCAACAAGCCTGGTGTCTACTCGCGCGTCACCAAGCTGAGAGACTGGATCAAGAAGGAGACAGGGATTTGATGGTGTTTTGAGGCACAGGGAGGGATGCGGAGCAGGGAACAATGCTAGCGTGCTAAAAATAAGGGGAGACTGAACATTTGAGTCTGATTCAGGACAAGTCTCTTCAAGATGTATTCATATAGCCAGCAGACTGAGGATACTGCTGCATGGACCCGGCTACTCACATGAATGACTTAAAGGACTTCATCTGGACTCTTTCCTCACTCCTGCCACACAAACACACAGACATAAACGACACCATCTCATGTTTTTTTTTTAAAATAGTTTTTAAAGGTGTAGATCAGCACAGTGTCTTTTACCCCCATCAATATTTTTAATGTTTCATTGGTGAATATACCCCAAGTAAAAATAATAAGTAAGAATTATTTTCCCAATACTTGTCCAATTTAACCTTTTTATAGAAAGAATATGAACATTTTATGCAGTTTTTCAAGAGTGCTTCTGAAAAGTGTCCCTCCCTGAAAAAGTAATCATGCTTCCAAGCTTTAGTAATGTGTATGTAGGTAAGATGCCTTCATCCTCTTGGGCTGCAGTCAATGTTGCTTACCCAGTGGGATCGTGCTGTAGATAGCTGTAAATCTGGGGGTTTATTTATCAAGTATCTTGAAGGACCAAACACAGCAGATTTACTTCAAAACACATAGTACTGACAGTTTTCCAAAGCATAGCATTGGTTTTTAGATTGATTAAAGACTTTTTATCTGCCAAGCATCCATTTGTCTCAGGTTTTATCAGCAGAGTATAAACATCATCTTGCAGACATCTGCATTACCATGTGATGATAACAGAAGTTATGACAAAGAACAAGAACTTAACAAGATTTCACAGGTTGCTCAAATCCATGCAGGGGCATTTTTATATCATACTAGAATTAAAACCAGAAGCTTCCTGTGAGGTACATCAATCTAAAATCTTGCTTTGGACATCAGTCCTACATCAGTATTTTTATTACATATTTACAGATGCTTACTGGCCTTGCTTGGTCTGTGAATGACTTGCCAAAATATGATATTAAAAAGGGGGGGCAGAGGATGATTATTAGATCCTCTTGGCTTCTGCACAGGTCTCTAGCTAAGCTCAGGGTGATTGGGGTTTTCAGTCACACGCATCTGAGAGCCAAAGCAAACCAATAGGGGTTTACACCGGCTGCCGGAGTAATGCAATGACTTCCCATCCCTATGAGAGTTTCCTCTCTTTGATCATGACCAGCTCAATCAACTTTTAAGATTTGATGGTTTCTCTAACTCTATTTCCCTCATCTCTGACTTATCCTTGGAAATATTGTATCATGGATAAGTAAACCACAATTAGCATAAGTAGATTTATTCAAGGGGGAAAAATTTAAGGAGAAATATTTGAGTATATTGTTCAACTGACCTTTTTTTAAATTACAGTTAAACAGTGTAAGTGCAATGTGTATTTTTCACAAAGCAGGGAGAGGTCACAACTTTTAGATGGCAAATATTTTCATGAGGATTGCACATTGACACTGTGATTTTGATTATATACATACATTATAACCTTTCTTTGTATGTGTTTTTATATGACAGTCATGATAATAAACATCTTTTAGCTGATTTCTCACTGCCTAATTGCATTACCTGTATCATTTGTGTTTGACGAGGTCTCGTTTTGTATTATGTTCTGCATAATAAATGCGTGTCTTGTGAGACCTTGTCCCTTCTCACAGTAGAATTGTAATGAGCGTGTACCTCTCCTCCCCGTCGTGTGCAGCGTGCCTACCTGGGGAACAGAGGTGACAAGATGAACTCATATTGTCAAATAATACCTACCTTTGTCACAGTTCTATTCTATTACCCTACGAGAGATGGGCATGTCGACTTCGAGAGGTGGATACGCATACAGCGGGGGTTCTACTTTCTCATCTGTCTTCATTAAAAGCAGCACACCACTGGGGGAATAGGAAAATCAACATAGACAGCGCTGCTAATTTATGTATTCATCATTGTTGCTACATGGGAAGCTTTGTTTGTCGCTGTTCCCCATACCCAATGAAGCTACTCGCCAGGCTGATTAACTCTCAGGATACAAACCAGCCAGTTCTTTATCGGAAATGGTTTTATTTAAATATAAATATGTGTACAAAGGTACAAGCAACGATAGCTTATTTTTAGCAAATAAAATTCTCAATACATTATTAAAAGAATGAACAAACAAATGGCAATTAGTTGTGTTCCAAAAAAGCATAGTAACTGCATTCAATGATTGATGAACAACTTAGACAAGAAAATCTGTGGACCCAAATAAATCAACCAAGATAGATACGTATATAAAGATACTTTACAATAGAGCAGCATACACGCTGTACATTAAGGCTTATATAAAATATAAAAATAAAGACAAGCGATGATGTTTGCCTCCTCAGTATAAGTGACATTTGTTCTCTCATCATGCTGCCTGGTAACAGCTTTTTAGACATATGGCAGTACAGGCATCCATACTGAAACATCCAGGAAGTGGAATGCAATTGGGCCAGGTGTAGAAACCAATGTCTCAAACATGGAAATGGACATGAATATAAACGCTGAAGATTTTCACTAGACACATCATTTGCATGCAACAGAGAGAAGGTATGGGCTCAGCCATTTGTACAGATACTTAGTGTTTCAGGGTAGTACTGTTTCTTGTAAACATATTGAGACAATTTGATTGAGTTGTAAAACTTGAGAGTGTATGGTCCACATTAGGACTGCCTTACACGTCTTTCCCCACCTGAGCCCGCTGATGTTGCATTCAAGTTTATTTCAAGTTCAAGATTGCCACCATTTTCCACCATTATTGATTGTTCTGGAAAAAGTCTACTCTTCATTTTACAAGCAGAAAACAGTACCGGGGTAGGACAGCAGTATTCTGCCTTAGCCCCCTTTCCCCCTATAAAATTATCACCATCTTTGGGTTTTCATGGCCTTATCTTATCCATCTTGGTATAACACACAGTTAACTGATAGTCCTCCATTACACTGAAGGCTAAAATACACATTCTCTTCGTATCTCCTTCTTTTATCCACCAATAAGCAACACTGCCAAGTCCAACATGTTAGGGTTATTATCAGAAGACAGGAATACAGCTCAGGCCAGAAGTATTCCACTGATGATTAGACTCTTCAAACAGTACAGTGCCTGTAGCACTTGTTGGTCAGTAGAGCTAGCCTGTTGTGCAGAATAGTTTATGTCTGTCTCTGTGGATAGCTCAGTCTTTTGTTGATGATAGAGACACAAATGTGCTTAGAATTCCTTTCGCATGCCAACAAAACACCAAATGACAGACAACAAAAGGTTGTTCAGATCTGCTTTTTTTTCCTCAAATATGTCTTAGCTTGTCATTTCTTCTTTGAAAGTATTTTAGAGGTGATGTTTGACATTTAGTGTTGACATAAAGTAAACTCTTGAAGGCAGGTAAATGGCTACCCCAGTCACTTTGGCCACCCAAAATTCAGGAGATGCATTTGCTTTATTTTCTAGTTGGCCCTTGCACTGACAGAATATCTCCACTGGTTTGGGTGGTCATCATGTAGAGATAACCTGGTGAGGTATCACACTGTAATCATAAATTTGACTTGAACATCACAATCTGCTGAATTATCCTGCTCAGGAGCTCTACAGTTAGCATTATTGTAGCTCCTGCCACCCATCACAACAAATAAACGTTGGTTATCCCATAACCTAAATCACATGACTCCCTCCAAATACTGTCCAAACACTGTCTGACACTCTCCGAGTAAAGAAGGTCTGTTCATGTTAGTCCAGCCACACATGTATGTGGAGGTGACAATGGTTATCTACTCACGACTCCTGTACTCTTCCTTTTTCCCATTTGTTTTGTCCAATCAGACATGCGTCTGCATACGCTGTGAGGGCCGGCCATAGTCAGACTGCTGGGAGGACACTTGTGAGGAGGCATAAGAGAAGCGAGAAGAGCTGGACACCTTGCTGGCCTGATCTGATTGGTCATACGCATCCACCTTCTCATAGGAAGCGGGTTTGACGTAACTGGTGAAGGCGCGACCATAAGTAGCAGGTAGGTAAGCAGAGCCACTGTAGACGGGATCAGTGGGATAAATGTTGGCTGGCTGGGCGGGTTGCTGCTGGGCAGCTTGCTGCTGTTCATATGCGGTTCTGCCCGCTGTGGTGGTTGCGTATCGGTGGGAAAAGTCATAGATACGAGGCTGGGTGCCATGCTGACCATATATTGGGCTGGGGGAAGGCAGCTGCGATGGTGTGTAGACTGGCCGAGAGTTGGGCACATATTCAGAAAATCCACTGCTGCGGATATGGCGGTCTTCATGGCCACGGACATTGTAGTAGCCATTGGTGGGGTCCTATAAGAAAAACAGAGAAAAACAAATTATGAACTTCACATAGTTTATTATTATGTATAATGGATGAAAATAATGCATTCATGCTATTTTGAGAGTGTTTCTCCAAATAAGTATTTTCTGTTTTACCTTGATGTCTGATCTCTCATCCTCCTCCTCTTCCAGGAGGTCACTGTGTTCAGTGCGTGACGTCCCAGGAGACTCGCTGCTGTTCGGAGCCTGAGGGAAGACCAAGCATTTTTGAAGTATTACTAGGATTAACCAAGACCTCACTTGAAAAAGAACAAAACAAAGACTGAATTTTCCCCAACCATAGATAGAGATACCTGGCATACAGAGACGTGAACAAAGAAATTTACCATGGGCTCTTTGACATCCTCCTCATCATCATTGCCACGTGTAGCGTTGTGATCACTGTGAACAATCTGAACTCTGATGTCACTCTTGGAAAGACGAGTGCACCTTTTACCTGTGAGGATTGAAAAGAAGAAGAGCTTTACTTGACATTACCAGGTAGACTTTTTGTACATCAAGAATATTTTTTAAACACAGGGTGAAATGGCACAAAAAACTGAACAAACACTGCTCAATTTTCAGCGCACAAATGAAAGACATTCTTTAATCTGTTTGATGTGAAGAAATGGCTGTTGACCCTCTTGCCCATACTAACCGTTGAGCTCACCTTTGCCTGTGTGCCTGCAGCAGAGGGAGACCAAAGTTATAACGCAGATGAGCAAGACACAGCCTCCACCCACGGCTCCACCAACAATTATCAACATAGGCAGGGCTTCTGTAACAAGAACAGTAATGGAACAAAAGTGTGACATAAGGGGTGGGGGTAGATGGTTGTCAAGAGAAGGGGAGAGATGAAATGAGAGATAGTAGAGTATAAGTGTCAAGAATGCGCAGATCAGAGAAAAAAAAATCCATTCATTTGTCTTGCTAATCCCAGAAATGTCAGTGCATATATAAATTCATCTGCAGTTAGCCCCGGCCTAGCATATGCTCATGCAGGCAATCCAGCATCCCACAGCCTGGCTATTGTCTCTAATCTCTCTGAAAGAAGGGTAACAAGGCCTGACATGCAATGAAGCAACAGACAGTAATCTAATTAGAGATTCCAGGAGATACCGCTGCCCATTTCTCTGGAGACCCCACTCTGCTACGTTGATGTAAATTACTGAAGAGGACCTTATTTTTGGTGTCTGCTGCAACAAAGGCTTCCACTAGCATCAGTGCAGTAGCTCTTCTGCCTAATTTTAAGATCACATAAAGGAGCTACTTGGCTCTGAGACAGTGATAGAGAATATGAGTCTGACCACAGACACATGTGGCTTCCTCTAATTGACTTTTGTCCCCAGTCAATATCTATGTTATGGGGCAAACATATTCATTAAAGGAACCATCTGCTGATTAAATCATATCGATTCAAGAAGTGTAATTAAGATAAGCACAAGACAGGAGCGCTTCTTTCACCTAATCTGGCCCCCTTTCACAGCAAGGATAGAGCATATCACTATAACTTCTGTAGACGGCTCTGGTGGGGTTTATTACTCCTGTCAGTGTGTACCTTGCTCCTTCAGCGTGACCAAGGCGGTGCTGGTCCCGAAGCGGTTCCAAGCAGTGCAGTTGTAGCGCAGCTGGAAATCCTGTGCGAGAGTCTCAGACAGCACCAGAGAAGACAGGACTCCATGTTCGCTGGCTACTGTCTGCACTGAATAACGACCGGAAGTACCAGAGGACAGGCTTGTGTCTCCAAAGGTCCACACCTGTGTCAAAGGAGGAAAAGACCAGACAACAGGAAGTAAGTCACTTTTCTGACAAATTCCTTAGCGGTGCGCAAAGCAAAGGCCTGGATGCCTGTTTATCCTTAGATCCCCGCCTGCCGCTGACTGAACACCAGTTTCTCTTTCTGTCCTGCTTTCACTCTGTTGACCTCTAAGGTGCTCCGTGGCTGACACAGCTCACAGGCTCATGTTTAAGCTGCCTCCCACGTCTGCCCTGCAGGTGAGGCCTAAGGAGGGTTAGGTAGCTGCACTATGAAAAAAGGCTCCTCTTTGCTGTCTCTAGCGCAAGGGCAGCAGGGCACCTGTCTCTCACTCCTCCTCACACCCTAATTATCCTCTCTCAGCCCGCCGTACGTTCAGCAGTTCAACAGGGTCAGCCGAGTGATGCCTCTTGGGCCGTTAATTGAATGTGGTTTGGCTGAAACCTGCAGGAAGCCAGTCTCCCACAGCTCCCCCAACTCGACTATCTCTCCAGTCAATGTCAGTGCAATTACAGTTGTGAATATGTGTGTGGGCATATTTGTTAACATGTGGAGATGTGGTGATGCAAAGGCGGGAAGGTGAGGTCAGGGGTAAAGCTACTCCGAGTGATCGCTCTCATGTGGGTGTGGTTCATAGGTAGATGGTAGGTAGAGTATGTAAGCTCCCAAACATGAATGACGCACAACACAAATAAGTGGCTCACTTACAATCTTATCAGGCGGGGGGCTACTTCCCACCCGGCACTCCAGTTTGCCCTTGGAATGCTTGACAGCATGCTGTGTGCTGTCCGCTGTGATGATAGGTGGGCCTGGTGTGAAGAAGAAAGAAAGAAAGGGAGAGCAGAGCAAGAGAAATGAAAAAAATAAAATAAAATAGATATTTTTAATTATTGACCAATACCAAATTGTCAGATATCAATTGTGAAGCTACTTATTCTACAAGTCAATCTAAACACTACAAGCAACCCTGTGTGCTCTGAAAATAATTCACTCACCGTTTACAGTTAGAGTGACATCTCTTTCTGCAACTCCAATCCGGGGCACAATGGCCTTGCAGGTGTATGTTCCAGCATCTTCCTGGGTAACAGCCTTCAGCTGCAAGGTGTTGCCATTACTGAGCACCTAGTGAGAAATCCAGAGAGACAAGGGAGAAGAGTGTTAGAGAGAGAAAGAATGAGATGGCAGGGAGAAAAGGCAGACAAAAGAGACTGGGACCTTTATCAGTGGCCCACTCATTGTGGAGGCAGCACAGAGGTGGGCTGACCATTGTAACAAATGCTGGTGGTTTGAGTTTAATTTCATTGTGAAGAGCTTTAATCACAGCATTAAGCACTCCAGCCGCCGCTGAGTGGCCGCACCGCTGGGGAGATTGTTGTAATTAAACAGTGGGGACAGAACAGAGCATACTATGGTGTGAGTGGGCCCTAGCCTTTGGAGCTGCAACACTCACTCACTCCTTAGCTCATTGATCCTGTCATTCCATCAAGCTGTGATTAATCCATTTACCCCTCCCTCCTTCCCACTCACTCTCTCCAATTTTTTTTATTTCAACACACTTATGGAGTAACCCAATTAATCCATTACTTGTGGCTGTGAGAGGGACAGTGGCAGTGGGTGGATTAGAAAAATGCCTGCACATTTCCCTCACAGGGACTGAAAGCGTTCACTCTTTGAGATGACTGCATCACTTACGCCATCCCGCAGCACTCTTTACTGGGGGTGTTTTCTCCAGCATCGCCTCAGAAATTGCATTAGTTGCCAGGAGATACGCTCCTATGGGATGTCTCTGCTGATGGTGTCTGCGCTAAAAGACTTTTACCAGGATGATGTAAAGTGAAAGTGGAAATGTCCCATTTGTTCCACCCACTTATGAATTTGACTTACTGGATACTCAAGTGCAGTCGGCCATTTTTTATGTTTAAGAGGCAGAGACGCTGCGCTGAAAGCTGCGGCGCAATTTTGATTGATTGATTGATTGAGTTAGAGTTATGACAGCGCGACATGTGCCCTGATGATGCTGTACGAATCTGTCAGTGGACCGACAGTTTTCTGCCAGAGGCTTTAGCCCTCCGGGAGCATGGAGAGAGGATGTGTTGAAGGTTCAGCCTGAAAAAAGAATGTGTGTGGGAAAAGTGTGAAGAATTCATGCCTCAAGGCCATGTGTGAATGTTTCTCTCTGGAGGGATGGTGTTGAGGGGTGGTGTTGAAGCTTCACCTTACCACCAAGATAAAGTGGTGACTAGTGTTTGTTGCCTTACCACGCTGGAGCCCTGCTTGGTCCAGGCCAGGGTCAAAAGGAGGGTTTCCAGTCCATGCACAAGTAAAGGCTGCATCCATTCCCATATCGACCGTCATTGGCTTAGGCTCTGACAGCAGTCTCGGGCCAACTACGGTGAAGCAACACAGACAGCCAGTCACAATCAATAAGAGACTGCTTTTAAAATCACACACACCTCAAGTCTCAAAATACACTGCATAGCCACACTATGTAGAACAATTGCCTAAAATTCAACTCACATTGGACATCAACTAGGGTGCTGACATTGGTGCTGCCCACAGAGTTGGACACTTCACAGGAGACAGGGTCTGTGAAGTAAGAGTAGTCCACTGTCACCTCAAGGCTATCCCCATTTGCCTCAGAGATGGGCACTCCTCCTTTTGACCACCTGGGACAGATGAGTAATCACATTATACAGTCGCATTAGTTCAGGGAAGGTACTTTGCCATGCGTATCAAAGTGTCTATTAGCTGATTCATGGCTTGTGCCAATCATAATCAAATGCTGCCAATCAAGCAACCCATTTAACCCAATGAGCAAACAATTGCATGCTCGTACTACTATTTTGGATCACATCTTTACTAGCAATAGTTGTATGACATAATGTATCATCATCATCTTAGAGTGACGGCTCTGTGTGCATGGTGTGGGAGGATCAGAGTGAAACACTGAGATTTAAATGAAGAATGCATACCTGTATCCAGTGATTTCCGGATTGGCAGAAGCAGAGCAGATGAAGAGAACCTTGGCTCCCTCAGTCACAGTCTGAGGCTGGACTGATAGAGTCACTGAAGGAGGGTCTGTGAGAAAGAAAAATTTTATGTTACTGACATGAATGTGTGACTTAGGACTTGCAGTCTTATTGGTACCAATCACCTTTCAACTATGCAACAGAATTAAATGTTCTTAACTGATTATTGTACATAGCTTGCAGTCTGCTACAATGTTTGGATTTTTTGGCGGTCTTTGCAGGAATGCTGATGCTGGAACACTCACGCTGGACATTGATAGTGACCGATGTCTGTCGTCCAGCAGGAGCAGCTGGGTTAAGAACCCTGCAGGTATAGGTGCGTCCAGAGTCGCTGTCCTCAGGGACAATTGGAAGCATACTGACAGCCGCCTCCCTCTTCCCATCCTCCATCAGCGTCTGTAGATTTGCACAGCAGAGTAACTGTTAGATGCTGCTTGAGGTCAGTATAGTTTACCCATTATACTTCTATAGAAAGACTCTATTACAGTGGAGTCAAACTGAACATCAGCTCAATGTCACACAAGCAAGTCACTTGCCATTTTTTGTGATGGCACCACTTAGGAATATCTCTATGACAATGCAGGTCTTATTTTTTCATGTGTGAGGCATTAAAATTGCTATCCTGTTCTTTGGCATGGCAGTTAAATCATATATTTTATGATGCAGCAGGGGATATTGTGCTGTTCCCACATTTCTGAGAGTGTTCCCCGTCAACGCTCCTTGTTTGTCATCATCCTTTAAATCTATTTACTGCTCACAGAAATCAATACGCCTAAGTGAGGAAAGGTGTAGATTCTGAGGATATGGCTCACTGCTCTCTCACTTTCTCCCTCTCTTCTTCATGCACACACACAAGGAAGAAAAACTGTGACGGCCGAGGTGCCTGTGTGTCTGTTTTTGTGGGTGGTGACAGTGAGGAAGAAGTGTCACACATCTTCGGAAAAGAGCAAGTGCAAGCTGAGCCTTTTCCCTGGACAGCCAAATCAATGGACGGAGGCTTCCACTTCCTCAGCCAGACACACAAAAAGCATTTTTGTGCTAGATCAAATCACATCACTCCCTGTCACCACCCCTCACTCGGACAAAGCATTCTCCTCCCCCAGTCTCACTTCTTAATGCTGGAAATTCTCTTTATTTTTCATAGAGCTATCTCACTGGATAACTCTACATTATTTTTCCCCTGTATCCCTATTTTCTTTTCCATTCATTCCTCTCCCCCTTCCAATCACACCCACCAGCCCTCCTGCGCCCTCCCCTCGCTTCTCAGTGCAGGCTCTCGCCTCCTTAAATGTAGCGTTTAGCGTCGTTTAGCGTGGTCAGAGAGCATGAAAAATGTGACACTTTCCCAGCCATGGCTGGCTTACGCTCCGGCGCATCCCCATTGTGTTTCTGCATTGTTGTGGGTGATTTCTTCTCTGCAGAAACTCTACTGTATGAAACACTCATGCCTGTCTGAGCTTTGGCATGCTCCAGTTATGCTGTAGTGTCGCTGCATTAGTGAGCAAAGGGGGGTGGAGGGGGTTAGCGAGTGGTGGGGGTGGGAGGGGGGGTTGGGTTGTCGGAGGGGGGTGTTAGGCATGAGTGAAAATGGGAGGGGTACTGCAGAGAGTGAGCGAACAAATCGTGCAAGGGAAGGGTTACAATAGAAAAAAAAAGTGAGACCATGGAAGAAAGATAAATAAAAAGAGAAATGGAAGAAAAGTATTATACCCTAAGAGAAAATCTTTCTGTTTTGAATAGCTGTGCATTATTTTTTCTGCCCGCTGTTACGTTTTGTAATATTGTGTGGGTGCTAGTGATTGGATGATAGTACTGGGCATAAATCTGTTCTAACTGTACCTTGGAATAAATTGCAGACTCCATGACCTCTCCATCTCTGTACCAGGTGATCTCGGCAGCAGGTTTGGCTCCTGAGGCTTTGCAGGTGAGATTGTGTGGTGTGTGGGCCTTAAGACGCACGACAGGGCCACCCTCCACCACAGGGTCTGAAGGAGGAACTGTAAAGCAGAACAAACATACCACTCAAAACAAAAAGAACTCATTACAGCTCCAGGCCAGCACAGAGCCACATAGAAGGCATACTGATATTGAGCTTGCTGTTGCTCTTAGCTCTGCATCAATTCTTGCAACAGCAAAAAGAGGCAAACAATATCTTTTATGGCCATGTGTCTGTTTAACAAGGTGTAGTTTCAGACAGGAGAAAAGACCAAGAACAGCTGTCATTTGGAGAAAAAACAACAGACTCAACCTTATTTATTTCCTTTCTTGGGACTAGCATTATTACTCTATTTGCTCTTACTGTTGCACGGTGATGTTTCAACTGAATTGCTTATTTGTTCATTTATTTGCATGGTTTCGCACGCACCACTGGCAAGCCAAGCGTGCCACCCCTGATGAAGGCGTCCATCTCCCCAACCAATAAGAAAAGGCGTAAACATGGGGTTTGTGCCGGCCTTTCTCGCTCCCTCCACCGAACCAATTTCACTGTGTGTATCTGAATTGTCAGAGGTCCTTCCGTTGCTGCGGCACGGACACTAATGGAATCCGAGTGCTAGGTGATTTTAATTTCCATGCCGATTCCCCTGACTGCACTCCCGCCGTTGACTCCTTTGACTGTGCAGGATTGCTTTGGTCTCATCTGGCCACATTGATTTACACACACATACACATACACACACACACGCACACACACACACACACATACAGGCATATGCACACACATACACATGCACAGAAGAAGCCCCTCCTCTTCATGTTCACACATAAACATAAACCACGGATTTCTGAGCCTGACCTGATGGAGCTGATTTCATTTATATGTTTATGAAATGCATGTAATGTTATTTACTACCAGCCTCGGTCTTTCAGATTGCATTTCATGTAGAAGTCGCAGTTTATCAACTTTCTTTTCTGCCTTCACGTGGGCATCTTTATAGCTGTGTGTGGGCATGTGATGGCCGCACTTCTTTGTGCTGCTCTGTGCAGCTTTGACAGTGACACTAGACACAGAAAGGTGGGCTGGTGAACACACAGGAGGTCTCTGAACCTATTCATTTAGCTGAAATGTTCCCACATGCCGCTTGTGATCTCTGATCGGCTTGTCTTTCCATGGCAACCCTATCTGTACCGCCAGTCACCCTGCCTCAATGAACTCGGTATACACACCTTAACGGCAACAGATTCAAGGACAACATGCTCTGTGGTGAAAGCTTCACGCTGAGTTGTGGCATTATCTCCAGCATCATACCTGTATAATTGTTCCATCTGAGTTGCCCTCTCTGTCTGTGTAATATTATACTTGCTTGTAGGTGAATATATGGACAATTGACAGAACTAATTAATGAGTGATATTCCTCTGCATGCCACAAGATGCCAGCAGTGCTTTGCCAATTCCAATTCCCACAAGACCTGGCCCTCCTCCTCCTCCTCACTTCCCCCTTCCCCCATGTCTGTGTGAAGAAGTAGATCACTCACATCATGTTAATGTAAAAAACGTCTTGCGGTTGACAAATGTTGTGGCTCACTGTAAAATGTGCTAACTGTGCAGACCCTGACTTTCAAGCGACTACGCAAGTCATTTGTGACTGCAGCAATCACATTATCCAAGACGTCCACAATCTTGATTACCGCTACTGAGAGCAGAGGGGTTTCCTTTTTTTCCCTAGCTGAATCTCTTGGCTGAGCCTTGCTTGGTTTGAATTACACTTTCAGGACATGATTTTTACCAGGAAGCTAGATTTACAATGGGGTTATCTTTGAGTGATGATAAGAGATTGTTTTACAAATTGCAAATCACTTGAGGAGTGTTCTGATGTGTTTTTTTTCTATGATGAAGTTGGGTTTGGAACGTGATTATCTTTTGTTTGTTGTACGTTACATTGTTATTGGTATATTTGTCTACATGCTTCTGTGTTTTGTGATGAAGACACTCCCCTGATTGTTCCCACGCGCTGCCAGCCTGCAGGCCTTGGCACGAGGGCTGGCTGTGAGGATCATGCATGAGCTGTGTATCTTACCTAGTACAGTGAGCTTGGCACGGTGGGAGCGCAGTCCCGCCTGTGTAGCCTGACACTCATACACCGCGTCATCCGCCAACTCTGCCGAATCGATCTGCAAGCTGTGCTCGCCTGATAGCGGGTCGCCCATTAAGGAATAGCGCGTCCAGCCTGCGTGAAGCCAGCACAGAGAATAGAGTCAGAGACAAACAAACACATAATGAAAGGACTATAAAATGAACAGACTTGTGGCTTGAACAAAGGCGAGAGAAACATGGCAAGTCTCTGTAAGACACGAATGAAAGCAAGCAGCACCTCACTGGGCCAGGAATTGTAGGCGTTGTGTTAGCAGACCAGCGTGAGGCTGGAAATGCAACACGTGAGAAGGCTGCTGCTGCATGAGGAGCCTGTCCTTTAAACACAGACACAATAAAGATGGGGTGGCTAAGGTCAAGAGGAAGCCTCTCCACCTTCTCTCTAGTCTGCCACACATTTAAATGTCAGTGCGTGACAAAAGACAATTGATTATCTACTTTCCTACAAGACCCTTCAAATGCTAAGCAACAAATTAAAGTACGGTGTGTGCTGACCTGTCTGCAGTACATTGTTCTCTAAACATTCATTTGTGTATAACTCCAAAGTTTGATAGAGAGACGCTTTGTTCCTAATGAGACCTGGCATTGATCACGGCAAGACAGACAGACACAATAAACATACAGAGAATAGAAGGGAAAAAAGAGAGGGAGAGAAAGACAGACAAAATTAAGGCCAGTGATAATACCTGGTAGGTCTCTCTCTCCACCCAGTGCCAGGCCGTCCTTGGTCCACTGTACCATTCCCCGATAACCCACAATGACACACGGTAGAGTCACTGACTGACCAGATACTACTACCTGGTCCTGGGGTTGTTGGGAGAAGTAGGCTGCTTGGGTGGCTGCTGAGAGAAAAGAGAGAAAGCATGATGTGAATAAACATGTCTTAGAATTCATATTTGTATGATGGTAGATGGACAATTCATACTGAGATTCACAAAATAGCTATAAAATATATAGGTTGGCACACTACCACTAATGGCATTTCAGAGAATGCAGTGGCAGTACATTTCTGCAGTGCCAGCAGAGATGTAGCATGAGAAAAGTGAAACATGAACTGTAAAGGGTGTGAAAACAAGTAAGAATGAAAGAGAGCAGACTCCCAAGGACTGGTCGACTCACTCTCTTGTTTTGATGGCACTAGCTGAGAGAATGGGTCAAGGCTGACACGTGAAAATATTATTTTTCCCCCTATAAATGTGGCTTCTAGGAGGAAGAGTCAGCTGTGCCTCATAACTTATTTAACTCTTTCCCAAGACCATATGGTTATATGCTTGCTGACATGAGGCAAACACACTTCTGGGGAGAAAAAGCTGCCAGTCTTTCAGTGTGCTTTTTGTAAAAATGGATGTTAAACAATCAAAACTCCATTAAAGTTCCCAGGGGACCCATCCGTTTGAGTCTGCTGAAAGTCAGCAGAGACACCTGCCGCCGTTCCGCTGCTGTGTTTAAGTATGGAACACAATCTCACCGGATTGGCTGGCCTGCCTTCACACGCACACAGAAGCACAGCGTGACTATGGATCCACGGTTCCAACTGTTTGTGCCACTATGCTAAAGATTGACTATTACAAACCCTATTGGCAGGGGACGATGGCAACACTCTAGAGGTAACTAATCCGTAGGGGAAGGTAGGGGGAAAGGGAGAAAGGCAGTTGGTTGGTTATCTAAGTGGGGTGTCTGTGTGAGTTGCGAAGACGACTTAAAAAAAACGCCCTCATTTTCCTCTCTTTCTTTGTTGCTCAGTGGAGAATGGAAGGGAAGGGGGACAGAGGAAGATAAAGAGGGTTCTATTCAGGCAGTGCTAAGCCCCCCCTGAACTGCTTCTCTTGGTGGGAGCGCTTAAACAGACAGGGTTGCCCCCCCCCCAGCAAAGAAAGCCGCTGAAAGGAGGGCAACATACGGCGGCCAGAGACGCGCTATTGTCCTCTTGTCCCTCTCTTTTAATAGGCCTCTTCATTTCCAATCAATCCTGCTAAATGCAAGTTTAATAGCTTTTCAATAGCAGCTTTCCCCCCCAGAGGGTAGCCGGGATTTTCTCTCTCTGTCTCTCTCTCACTCTTTTCTCTTTTCTTCGTCTCTTCCAGTTCTTCCTTACTCCATTCTCCCCCGGTTTTCATTCTTTTTGAAAGGGGGGCTTCCGAGGTTGTTGGCAGTGTTTATTCCACACTCAATTATCAACTTCATCTCAGGGCGCACCACAGACTGAACCCTGCCCCTCGCCTCCCCTCTCCCTTTGCACCCTCCTGCCTCTGTCACCCAACAGCACAATTAAAGCCGCCAAACAGTGAGTTCATCAGGAACGTGAGTTCTCCATGGCTCAACCGTTTTTGGTTCTCAACAACTGCCTGAAAACCCATTTTCACATGCGCCCAATCTCTCTCACTCTCAATCTGGGGCCAAAAGAGATATTAATAGATAGCTGAAAAGAAAAAAAATTAGAAAACTACGCATGTTAGTCCACCAATCATGTCCTCCCTGTACATTATTTTACCAAAGTGTTTGAAAAGTCTATCGAGCTGTGCATGCAAACAGGTAGGCTGTATGTGTGTCATGCACTGTGGATCAAAAGAGGCCAATTTGAGAGTGTCAATGAAAAGTGAAACGCCTTCTAGCTCAGGCTATTAGGCATTTAGTGAAGGCTGGCATTTTCCCATCATACCTTCAAAAATGCAGTTTTTACAGTCTGCCTGCCTGTCCCTAACATTCTGCTTTTATAAGCTATTGAGTGTTTTCATATGCCTCCCCTTGCAGAGCGAGTTAAGGGTTTTCCTCTTTGTACTTGCAACAGTACAAACATTGATTGCAATTAAGTATCTTGCCCAGAGTATCTAAATGTTTACAATGGGTAATAATTCACTGCAATGGTTGATTGTTCAGATGGATTACATGCATTGAATTGTTTCTCTTTACCTCACCCACATACGATTTCTCACGCTCACATATGGCAATTAACGCCACATGCACACACACATACTAATGCTCCCGTACAAATATAGAGTACAGAGTATGTGCTGTAGCGAATGTCTTCACACCATATGAGTGATTCATTGCTCTCCAGATCCCTTATTGAAAATGCTCAACAGAACATCTCGACTGGCTAATGACTCATGCCAGATTCCTTTAATTCCTCCTTGCTGAATTAGACAATTCTTTGACGGTGTATTAGCAGCTTAATTACATGAATACATTTCTGACGAGGAGAGAGGGAGGAACAGAACCAGACAAAGAAACAGTGGAGGAGAGGCAGTCAGAAGAAGAAGGGAGCTGTGGGTGTGAAGAGGCTTGCTCTTGGTGTGCTGCAGTGTCACGTACACACATGCATGTACACAAATAAACCTCAGCTTTCAGTGTTTTTACCAGACTCAAAATGAGGACTATTGGCTGCAATTGAATCAAATTTGAAAAGAAAGATTTGAATCCCCTTGAAATCCCAGCAGTTCTGCAGTAGATGTAAGTTTATTTACCATGTCGCCTTCAATGTTATGCAGGTAAATATATATAGTGTGGAGTAGTTTCTACCACATGTGGTGTGCCTAATTTTACTTAAAAGGCAGTTAAGATTTAGATTTACAAGTTCTCATCACAAAATAATTTACTCACATTTACTCTCTTACCTTTGCTGTGTGGGTGTGTGTGTGTATGGGTGTGTGTGTGTGTGTGTGTGTGTGTGTGTATGTGTGTGCTTTTCCATCCCCCAGTAACAAGGTCAAAACACATTTGGCCTGATACATTTTAATCCGGATTTCTCAAAATGGAATATCATTTCACGCCGCTGGATGCACATGGAGCTAAGTTTATGTGTGTGCACTTCTTTCCGACTGTGTGAGCTCAGTGTGTGTGTGTCTGTCTGTTTGCCTAGCAAAAATGTGCCATTTATGTTTATGTCTGTGCGTGTGTGTGAGCATCTGAATGTGTGAAGGAGTGTGCAGGGTGGGGCAGTGTTAATAGGGAAAGCAACTTGTCAGGCACCGGAGGGCACATTTAGCAGTTACTTTGACACAGTGACTTTGCCATTTCTGTCACATGGTCTGAGTTAAGTGCAAAAACAGCCTCTCCGATTTGGACACAACCTATTAAAGAGCTTTGCGTCGACCCTGGCCATGCCTGCACGCTGTCTCCTTCATCTTAACTGATAGGGATACATTCACATCAGGAAGGATCAGGAAGAGATGGACAGATGTCAGCAATGATCTGTCCACCACTGGACATCTGCCTTGTCTAGAATTAGATTGAACCAGTCACTGTGTGTGTGTGTGTGTGTGTGTGTGTGTGTGTGTGTGTGTGTGTGTGTGTGTGTGTGTGTGTGTGTGTGTGTGGACTGAAAATGTGTATGTGTAAGCGTTGGCCATGATGCTAAAGACTGAGAGAGATAATAGCACTGCAGACGACCTTTAGATAAAATGTGGATCTAAGACACAGTACAGTGCATTTACTACCAAGTCACTGCAGTCATAATCTGCTATGCCATTTTGGTAATCTGACCCCCCCATAACTCAGTTTAACCCAGCATTCATAAAGTCAGGTCCTTCAAATAAAACATAAAATAACATTACTCTCTTGTTTGTAACAGCTCAGGTGATGCACTCTGTCCATTCCTCCTGTTTTTACAATGACACTCAATTGCATACATTCATTCGCTCTAGGCTACAAGCTTCATTCGCAGAGAGTCCCTATTTTAGTCCTGATTTTATTCCATGTCCTCATTCCCATCCATTGCAAAGAGTGCAACATCCAGTCCTGTGGGGTCTATAAATATAAGTGCTCTCAACTTGACTGGACAATTTGCTCTGTGCAGTAATAATTCAAAATGATAAAAAAATAGCGCCTGATATCTACTTGCATTTTTTTGCCCCAGTGGTGGTGGCAGAATCCTGCGGCCAGCTGGTGTGAGTTTTCCACAATAAGAGCCAAGGAGGAGGAAATGCAGACAAAACCACAGCAGAAAACAAGTCAATTGGCAAAAAAGTGTAAAGCTTGGAATAAACAGCCCCTTTCCCCAAATGCCATCCATTGTGCCTTGTCTAGATAAGGCTTCTAAATCGGGCTGGAAAATGCAAGCTCCATTTCTCTCTGTATGGAATTATTATCCCTTTGTTTTGAGTCAGGCTCTTTTGTCTTTCCCTTCTTGTGTGTGTGTGTGTATACAGACAGTAGTGCTGAGAAAGCTGGACCGAAGAGTATGTCCCAAAGGGGACCCTGCACCCATCTCATGTTTGATCTGGCCACTAAGCTCATTACCATGAATCCTACAGAACTTCTGAGGGCTTCATGGGGGCCAATAACATATACCACCCACCAACTTGTGGCACCCAAAACATGCATGTGTGTACGCCACTATGTTTTTCTTTGGCTTGGAGCGTTGCAAAGAGCTTCAGCTTGTGCCTCTGCAGATGGCCTCCTCTCTCACACCTTAATGTGTTCATGGCCTCTCTTCCATCCTGTCTCTCCCACGTTGCATTTCAGCTGCACTCCCACCCACCCACTCTCAGTATCTTTTCTCCTACTCAACGTTTTTGTGCCCAAATTGCAGTCTAACAGCTTTTTAAGAGCTGTTTTGCTGGAGTTTAATCCTCCTAGCCTCCCCTTTCAGCCTTTATTCCATTGTGAAAATCTTGGCTCAGACCTAGACCCTTTTTACAGAGCGAACCCGCTCATCCACACACCCCCCCCTCCCGCTGCCCGCTGATACCCCCATCCAGGGCATTCTCTTCCATTGCTGTATCCCGCTACAATCCAGCCCCATCCCCATTCCTCTGTTTATCACTCATACGTCTACAGTCAGTGAGCCTGATCCCTGAAATCAATGTCTAGCTGGCCCCCTTTGAGAGTTATATAAGGTGTTACTAATTGTTGATTTGCTTTCTCCATGGTTCTTTCTGCCATCACTCTGCTTTTCCAGACTCTGTGTCAGCTGTCATCTCTTGCCAGCCTCTCCGTTCACTTTCTCTCTCTGTTTCTTCCTCTCCTCTATCCTGTATCTCCTGTCCTTTTCTCTCACTCTCTGCAGCCCTGGTGCGAAAATCACAGGGGCTTGTGTCAGCTTGTCAACACAACACTGAAGAAAGCAGGGTAAAGGGAACAACAGAAAAAAAGAGCAGCCACTACATGTTAGAAAGACCGGAAAAACTGAGGAAAGGTAAAAATGGAAAAAATGGTCTCCTGTCAGTTTCCAATTGCAAAGGAGCGGGTCTGAGAGAGGATTGATGGAACGCTGTAATCAGTCTGTCTCCAAGGCTGTCACCACGAGGCTTTTCTCTGCTGGAATAGGGCACTGCACACATCAGGACAGTAGTGAAGCTGATCGTATGGGCGAGCAGTGCCAGAGTTTCTCCCTGGGAACCCGCAACAGCAGATGCAGTGGATAGAGTAATAGAGTGGCATGCATGCAAGGAGGGGAAGGAGGAGGAGGCTGGGGGGGAGACCAAGAGTGCTGATGTGACATAGTCAGTGTTTGAGTGTAGTCAGTGTGCTGCACTCCCCGTGCAATGTGCCATAAATACACTAATTCTTATACTGTCGTCTCACACTTACCACACACACGCACACACACACACACACACACACACATATATATAAATGTACACTCACTGTCACGGTCCCATATCTTTGGGGTTTGTAGTGGGCAGAAGCATCTCTCTGAGTATAATTCTAGCACAGCTTTTAAACAGCTCCACCACTCTGAAGCCAAGAGCCAAAGAGCTGGGAGCCGACTCCATGTAGACAGATAGCAAGTGACTAGCTGGCTGTCAGGAGGACAGGAAATAAAAAGCCATATAAAAAAAGAGAGAAAAGGGGAGGGAGTCAGTGGTGGCGGTATGAAATTGTCTGTACACATCAGCCAGCAATGTTGACAACATGTTGATTGAGCTAGTCTTGTCATTTCGTGTCATTCCTGCTTACCCCCTGGTGTTTTCACTACAAGACAGCTGCTGGCTGGATCTGTGTCACTGTTCCAGCCCTTTTCTGTCCCCCCTGCTTTTCTCTCTCACTTTTTCTCTCTGTCTCCGTATCCCAATTTCCCTCACTGGGCTCCCCTCCCTCCCCCTCTTTCACCAGTGTTTGGACGGAAGGGCTTTCAGTATAATTTACTGTGCTTTTAAATCATTAACTTCTTGTGCTGTTTGCAAAAGCTCTGGTTTAGTGTGTGCATAACAGCTGACATGGTGGATAAAACAGCTATGGTACGCAACATGTGACAGCAAGGCTTCTCAAAGATGGGGCAGGACTTTTAAAAAAAAAAGTAAATATTTTCATTCCCTGCCACAGACATGACAAGTACACATAACAAATATGTATAAATAATAGATTAAAAATCCATAAAACAATGAAGGGATCATGTTAAAATTGCCTCCATCTCTTGCTTTTTCTAAAAGGCACTGGAAATGAAAACAAAAGAATTCTCTACATAGATTCTGTACTGGGACTCTGGGCCTAATGCCCTGGGGTGTCAATTAATTTAGTCTAGGGATTTGCGGCCTACTCTTCCTAATTGAGCCCAGTGGAGACCCCCTTGGCTCTTCACGATAGGAAGTAGTGCGTTTCATAATTAATACTTTTTCACCCCCCTTTAATATTATTATTTTTTAATGAGGGTGGTAATGTTGTAAATGTATGCATCTCATTAGAGTAAAAGGGCCATCTATGCTATTGTTCACTTCTGCAGTGTTTGCTGCTGGTAAGATGATGATTCAGAAGCAGAAACTGCGCATTGAAGTCAAAGCTGTGCTTTTGTGTGTGTTTGAATATAAAACAGAGCTAGCTCAATGAGAGTCTCATTAGTGTTGCTTAATATGTGTGCTTTTTAAAGCTTAGAGGTTAATGCCCGGCATGCCTCCATTTCACTGGAGCTCTCTTTAATTTGATGCATAATTCTTTTTTGTCAGCAGCTGACAAGAGCCCCTTCAGAGTAAGCAGCTGAGTTGTGTTGTGAACTCTGCGTCCAACAGGAATACAAAGGCACAAAAACACTTCTAATTAAACCTGTTTAAAATGTTTCTCTTCACTCTCCTTCTCATACTTCACATTACAGAAGATATTTCTGAACTAGCCTATCTTCCCATCTCTCTGTCCAGAGAACATAACTCCTGGCGATTAAACAAATTACCTCCTCTCCCAGGAGAGCCATGACTCCAGTGAAAACAATGAGTGTGATTCACAATGCTGCTGCCTCTCTGTTCTTACAAACCTTAGAATTGCCATTTATTAATCAATGTCTGTGGTTAGTCTGTGACCAGACTTTCTGTTCCCTTTTCATCTAGAGGTGGAGGAAAGTTTTAATTTAACATAAAATTTTTATTCTGTTCATCAGATTTCCTGTAACTTGAATTATTCCTTTACAATTACTGATGACTAAGAGCTTCCAGAACACAAGAAAGGGAGGGAAAAAATGTTACCTGCCAACCTCAATACATCCTGCTTTGTGTTGAGAAAAAGAAGGGAAGGGGAAAACTAATTTCCTGAAACTCCATTTCTTAAGCGTTGATTAGTAAAGGAGCATAATTAGAGTGAAATGTGAAGTCAGGGTTTTTTCAGATTACGCCGCTTCCTCTTGAAAAATCAGGCCATGATTAATGAATAAATGATTAATGAGCGAACTAATTAATCAATTAATTATTAAGCAAGCACTCTGAACAAGAAACGGGTAGGATGATGGTGAACAGTGGATATAAGAGATGGTTAGGTTGTGTGTTAGAGAAGAAAGGATTTAGGATAATCTGCCTGTTTGTTCTGTCAGTTTGTTTTGTCTACCGTTACAGGGGAGGATGAGGAAGAGAGCGGATGGGAGGAGATGGAAGGCTCAGCCTTATCTTGAGCTTCCTGAGTCTTGTGTGAGAGCCCTGACCTCAAAATACTGCATTTGCAAGTTCCCCCATATGTCTTGGGGTCAGGTCTATAGGTTACGCACTAGTGAAGCCTGGCATAACACTTTCCAACTACAGTGATGAAGTTTGCATTGGGCTCCAAAAGGCAACGAGACCCACGGTCAGCACCTCCGAAATGGCGAAGAGTAACCCAAAGTTCTCTACTCTAACCAGTCGTCTCTCCTCCCCGCTGTCTTTAACTAGGACACCCCATCAATCTTTGATAATGTGCAGTGTGGGTCTCTCCTGTGTGACCAGGCTGATGAGACATCACAGCAGGGATTGATGTATGAAATGCAGGCTCTGAATGTAACTGTGATATACTGACCGTTTCAAGTCAAGTTTGACCTTTTTTTCCCGGATATTAATCGCTGCAGTGAAAGAATATATGTGTGATACATCCCTCCCCCAGGAATGCTCCACACTTTATTCTTTGGCATGGGTTTCTTCTATACCTTTAGCTTAGTGAAGGTGGGGGCTTTTTCAAGTCTGCCAAAAGTCCCCAGAGCTGCTACACAACAGGATATGGGGCACAAAATGTTATTTTATAAGCGGATGGGTTTATTGTTTCTATTAAAATGCAGCATTACTCTATAAAGCTGCATTTTCCCCGCCTCCCCTCGACACCCGGAAACACATTCTCAAAGCGAGAACATGAGAGAATGATCTTTCATCCCTGCATATCTTTCCTGGCGTTTACTGCTGGCCTTATTAACAGAGCTGTGAGTGACGGAGGCAGAGTATGCTGGGAGAATCTCAAGGGGCTTTGATGGAGGCAAACGATGGAGCTGCAGCAAGCTGGGGGCAAGATCATGCTTACGTTTATCCGCTCAAAGTGCTTTGTGAAGTTATTTGTCTACTTTCCCTTTTCCCTAACGCTCCTTTTACTTCACCGTATCTTCTAATCTATTGTTTTTCTCTAACGGCCACTGGCTGGACTAGTGCTCCATTCTGTCCTAATCATACCATGGCATTGCAGATTTCCTCAGAGTCAACTGGGTGTGAATAAGTCTTTGTCAAGCTGGGTGGGTTGGCTCTTTGACTGTGAAACCCTGGGCATATGGTGGCTGTGTGTTGGGATGTATCATGGCAAAGAATGCTGTGGGTTGGGCCCTTGACCCTTGCCTGGCCTTTAACACCATACCGGCTGCAGCAAAGTCTGAGGCTTGATGAACTTAAACACTTCATTGTGCAGTCTATTTTGGGGTGTGTTTTCTTTGGGGTTTTACTGTGGATGACGAATGTATGGGTTGCAGTAAGGGCAGATGTGTGCTATGTGACTGTTTTACCAAACACTTAGCACAAGCTTTTTCTTGGGCTGCAGTGACACACACAGATGGACACATACTTTGTTGGCAACACATTGTTTACACAGTAGAAGTAAAGCTATAATGGGCGGTAACAGTGCCTGTACCCTTGATGGCCAGACTTCTACAGAGAAATCTCCTTTTGTCCTGGTACGATAAGTCTGTTAATTAAGTGTCTAACAGGAACGTCTAGATCTTCCACTGTGGTGACAAGGGCACCCAAATAGGACCACATTACATAGGGAAATGAGTTCAGCTTCCATCCACATGTCTACTAAGACAACAAAAGGAAACCTTAAAGTGTTGAGACACATCTCTTGAGCCCTTTTCTCGCTCATACATTCTATCTGCAAAACAAGACTTTCTTTGCAGGTCACATCTACTGAGATGCCTCAGGTTTGAGGCTCTGATAAACAAGTGGAGCGTTACACGATCTTAAGTCCATCTGGTGAGATGATCGATCATTAGACAGAGTGTTGAGATAACTCCCTTAGCTTGACTGGTGGCTACCACTGATCCCATATCACCCTCGCAGGATATGGTATGAATCACAGGAAGTTGAGATCGATCTATATAGATTGTGCCACTTGATTACAAATGGAAAAAAAATCCCATTTGGCTTAGCTACTCGAATGCCTCAGAGTCTGGCTGTGCTTGTGTCAGTGTGTGGGTGTGTGTGACATGTGCATCTGCGTGTGTAAAAATAATAGCTTTTTAAGTTTCTCCTTTTACTGATTTCTGATATTTGTTGAGCACTCTCTACAATCTGTCCTACCTTCATTCATTTACTTTGCTCGGTCCATCCTGCTCTTAAATCTCCCTTCTTGAGGGAGTCGTCTTTTAAATCTTAATTAAAACAGACTCCAGAACCCCCCACCCTCCCAGGGGCTGGCTGAAAGCAGCTTAGAACAATCAAGAGGACGGATTAGAAGTGAGAAGAAAAGAAGAGAAGAGGAGACGCAAGAGGGGTGGGGGGGGCAACAACGAGAATAGAACAGCAGAGAAAAATTTTGAGAGGAGAGAGAGAGAAATGACCCCTTTCCTTCATCCCCCTGATCCTCTCTCCTTCCCCCCTTTGCTCTGTCTCTCCCTCTCTCTCGGGGCTCTGGAGTCTTGCCCTGACCTATTGACATTCAGCTTCTCGGCAGATTAAGCAGCGAATGGAGCCTCTGGAAAGGGTAAACACACTGGAGGAACAATGACCAACAGGCGGCAACCTTATTGGATTCTAATTAACTGCCAGGAGAGATGGCTAGGGGCATGTTAAGTGCTGTGGGACACAAGTTAGAGCCCCGGACCTTAAGTACCACAACTCACATCACCTACTTTCTTTCTCCTCCTTTCTTGTAGATTGTCTCTGTCTTCCTTTATCTTCCTCTGTATCTCTCTAGCCTCACTATTCTTCTCTCTTTCAATCTATTTGCCCGCTGTTTCACATATGGCCCATGAGAATGGCCAGCAGAGGCTTTTAAAGCACTCCTCCGAGAGCTATTTGCCATCACTCTTTTCTGGGCTACCTCTCCTTTTCTTTCTACCCCTCTTTTTTAACAGGGTAGAACGAGGCTCATCCCCCAGAGGTAGCTGTTTGAGCGATACAGTTAAAATGGGCTGAAAAATTGGGAGAGATTATTTGATATTGAAAAGATTGAATTATCTGGAGTGAGGGTGAGGGATGAAGGAGAGCAAAATCATTTTTCTGCATCACCCTCGGGGGGGACACTACCGGAGGGTGTGAGGGAGCTAAACGGGAAGGAGCGAAGAGAAGAACCCCAGTGGTGACATATGTGAAAATATAGCTAATTCTTTTCTTTTTTTTTGTATTCCTATCCCAATTAAACGGAGCGCTAATTTGAGTGTGAGCCCAAGCAGGTTTCCCTGTATGTGTGAACTTTCTCACTGGTGCAGTGGGTCCTCTGTCTTTGAGCGGTCCCCTGATTATGCCCACTCACAATGGTGCTGTGGTTTCCGGGGTCCCCTGTAAGGATCCACAAGCTAATTAGACTGGTCTCATTAATGTGTTTGTGTGAGTGAGGGCCCTGGCCATCATGGGTTTAAGCTGACACAGAAGGAGGGGGTAGAGCAATGCCCTGCTAGAGACAGGCCATCATCACCTCAGCAGGCATATAAAGCAATTCATTAATTGGTGTGAAAACAGCCACACATGCACAAACACACACACACTCTCACACCTGTGTGCCAATACACATACTAATGCTATGGGTATTCCATGAACCCGCTGCTTGTTAACACATTACCTGGGATCAAAGAGGCAAAGGCTGGAAGGAGAGAGGACTAGAGGAGTCATTATTTGTCGAGGAAATTTACAGCCCTGCGTTATGTTTGTCCTTTGGCAAAGCTGGCAGAATGGAGGTCTCATCCGTTTCACAAAACGGAACGATCTCTTCCCTCGTTACCATCATGTGAAAGTCTTTGAAATCCTCAGAGTACTTTTTAAAAAAAAATCAAAGCTGGGAGGAAATGAATCGGAGCTTCAGTTGTGATCCAAGCCTGGAGGTATAAAAGGGATCCACATGACCACTGTCCATTTCCACACCATTACAGCAACAGTCATGGCTGTAATAGGTTGAATCGGGCCATTGATTTCTCTCATGCACCCTCTCTTTCACCCAAAAAACTAGTCTGTGCCAGTTTTGAGATACACCCAGTTCTCTTTTAACAAAACATCACATTCTTAGAGACAGCTCACACAAAACTTAAACCCAATAAAAAACCCTCACTCTCATACATACAACCAATACAATATGTCCCAGCTTGAGTTCCTGGGGAGTTAAACAAAGGACTGAGTTTAAATTGGCTTTTAAAGAACTCCCCAGCACAATCAGGGAGTTGACTTGAGCTACTATAGTGTGTCAGAAGACTGTTTAAGAGTAGAAGGGTAGTTAGGCCGAGGTCTATAGTGCAGTGAATGGCTAATCCAAAGTGTGACAGCTCAAGAGCTTCCCCCAACCGTCTTCAATAGGCCTCCAATCAGGCCTGACTGCCCCTCAATCTTTGGTCAGCTATTTTAACTGGTCTTTGATTGAGTGGCTTCATTAAACAGCTATTTATCTTCTCCTGTATCACAGTCCTGAAAGACTGGTGACATGCTCAACACACCCACAAACCGCCTACATGTGAATTTCAGCAGAAACACATCTGCATTAGCACACGCAGAACATTCAGCAACATCAGCTAGCTAAGAACATGGTCTTTTTCATTTAGATGAAAACTTGTTAATTTTCTAAACTGTGGTGGTTTTAACAAACATTCAACTTCTCTTTCTCTTTTACCAGACAAACTACATCACTTTGTCAGCTTTCCTCCAGCTTCACCGCTTCCGAACATCACCAGTCCTCTCAAGAAGACTGTCCCAAGCCCTGTAGGATGTGATGCCTTCGAGGGTCTGGCATGCGGCTGTGTTGAAATCTAATTCCGCCTGAACAAAATAGCAGGCCAGATCAAATCATGACCTCACACAGAGACCCTCCCAAACAAGCCACAACAAACAGCTTTCTGTTGCCACTCTCTGTCTTTGATCTGAAGAAGCAGAGATGAGATCTGTCTCCTCTTTCCTCTCTTCTCTTTTGCCCTTCTCTCTTTTTCTTCATGACACCTTCTTCTATCTCTCTTTCCCCTCCCGCTGAGCAGGTGTATTAAATGAGGTGGCTAGTCCAACAACATCGGGCCGCACCTCAAAGTGCAGTCTGTGAAGAGGGCTTTTCTCTCCTTCCCTCTTATCTTTTATCCCCTCCATCACCCCATCTCCTCTACTCTCAATTTTCCTTTCCCTTTATCCCTCTCCATCCCCTTTACTTCTTTTAACATGTTCCCTCACACTCTTGAATGTGAAATAGAGAGGGCCTTGCCTCTTATCTATTTAAATTCATCTACACCTCTCTGTCTATCTCCCTCTGAGCATCTCTCTCTCAGCCTATTGTCTGTTTAGCTATACATCTAATTATGCTGTCTCACTTATGTAATTAGCGCAAAAAATAAATGGCTGCCTTAGCTCTGTCTCTCCCCTTCACCCCTCCCGTTGCAGGCTCTGAGAAAACAAATTATGGAGAACAATAGGTACAAATGGCTTCTGCACCAAACCACATGATGGATGCAGCCTGGGTTCCCTGCATCTCATCCCTTCCTTTTCCCCTTCCTCACTTCTCTCTTTGGTCTCCCTCCCTTCTCCATTATCTCCAGCTCTATATGTCTCTGTTTGGAAACAGGGGAGGACTTGAGCACTCTCTCGCCCAACTACCCTATCATTGTATAGCTGTATCATCTGTCTTCCCTTCTTGGCACTGACACTATATTCACACTGACATCATATTAGGCAAGGTTCTCTTTCTATCCCTTTCTTTCTCTTTCTCTCACTCTGCTCAACTCTCTCTTTCCCTTCTCCTGCTGTTGTCCCCACTGGCACTCTCTTCTCCTCTATCCCCCAGAGCATTCTATACACCCCAACTGCAAAGCAAACGCCTGGGACTTTCTAAAGCAAACAGCCAGCATCCTGTGCCGTAGCCCCATCTGTGGATAGTCTGAGTAGGGAACAATCAGTCCCTCTCCTCCTCTGCCTCGTTCTCTTTCCAGCCCCCTGGGATCTGCACAGCACTAGGATGCCTCAGTCAGACGGGTGCAATGTGCTGGAACAATGGTTGGGCTGCTTCCTCCAGGAGGGGTATTAGGTTCACCTCAGCCAGCTTGGGAAGCACTTAGCCATGTGTTCTTGCCCTCCTTGCTGCAGCTACACAGGAATGTGGCAGAAGCAGAAAAGCCTCCAACTATACACCTTCCTTACCCCACCCTCATACACCCTCTATCCACAACTTTACAGTCATACACTGACACATATATGCGTGCACGCACACAACCACGTTCTGCCTCTCCAAATATACAACTGAGATCTAATGTTTAGCCTGAGGTATTGAAATATCAACTTTCTATTAATCCCCCTCAGACTTGCAGTCAGTTACACCTTTGTTGTTTTTTCACCTCTGCCATGATGGAAGAAAAACAGCAGGTTTGGTTTACACTAATACACACATATCCATTACCTGAAATGCTAGGCTTCTGGCAGTAAATCCCTTTGACCCCTCTCTCCCTCCCCCTTATTCTCATGCTGAGCCCATTGCCGTCTCCACATCGGCTTTCTTTGGCCAAACAGACGGCAAGGGAGAGACACACCTTACCCTCCCACTGGTTCAACCGCCACCCACCTCAACAACTCACGCACTTCACTGTTCCTCACGTCTTACACAGCTCAATAACATTAACATGTTTTGGCATTGAGAGAGCTGCAGTTAAAAGCCCAATCGATAAGCTTTGACTGACACCCCTCAGTTGATAGCAAATTGGCTGTCTTCTCTCACAGACCTCCCAGAGTTACGTTTCTGAGCCCTGTCCAAAATGGAAATTAAAGACAGTGCTACCCTTTCTCCAACCCTTTGCACAGCCTCCTACAACAACACAGAGTAGTCTTTCATTGTGCAAAGGAAGAAGAGACTGAGCCACGGCAAACCTACTATTTTGGTTAATGGTTGAGTCACTAACACAATATTAGGCCTGGTGTTCCAGGCAGTTTGAGCTGACAGGAAGGAGAGATGAAAAGAAGAATAATAAGAAGGGGAGGACTGGACTTCAAGAAACAAGTAGTTGGAGTATTTAGTCCCACAAGGGTATGAACTGTTTGCACCACTAATAAAGTGAGCAGCAGGCAGGCAATCTTTTGTTTCCTTGAATGTATTTTTACTCCTAGTTGGTTAAGGAGATGACATATCCTGAGAGATGGAGCATCATTAATTAGACAGTTGGACTTTGACTAATCGCTCCAGAAAGAGCAAGCAGCCCTGAAGATACCAAACACTCATCTCAGGTTATCATCCTTTGTGTGCCCTTGACCTCTGTTTGTGTGCGTGTGTGTATGTGTGTGTGCGTGTGTGTATGTGCGTTCCATGGGCTCTTTGTGAGTCATTTCTCGATGATGTGCACAACATGCCATTATAGGCCCTGGTACACACAGCTAAATATTTATTAAGCTACATATTTTATTTAGTAAGTGTCAATGACAATCAAAAAGAGAAGTTAAATGAATCATCATCTACTGTTAAATGAATGCTGTCTGATGGTAGTACTAACTGAACTTTTCTTTTTCCAGAGCCCCTTCTCAGTTGCCAGAATCCTACTTCAACAGAGCAATCTTTAATACAAGGTTAAGGAACATGGCTGGGGAAGATAACACAGGAACAGATATTGCTGCAATGCAAAAGATAAATTTCAATTTGCTGTTGGTTTCTGTGTCTCGGCAGGAGATATGAAATTCGTGTCTTGCAGGGCAGGAATTGATTGGAAAATAAAAATGAATGTGTGGTCTAGTATGTCTGCAATTCTTCTGTTGTATGGAGGTTTCTGGGCTTATGGTATTTTGAAATGGTGATACATCTCTCTAGAAGGAAGTAACACTTGCAGTTTAGGGGGGGGAGATAAATGCAATCTAAGTATTTCCTAAAAAAGCTGCTACTGTATAAACATGACTGTTTCTCTTGAGGGGGGGTTGTTTAATGACATGCACAGAATCCCGTTTTTGCCCTCTCTCTATTCTTTTCATTACTATGTTTGTACAGAAGAGTAAAAGAGTAAACAAGTTTGTGCTGTCTCCACTATTCTGTATACTGATGATACAGCCTAAAGAGCTGTAACTGGGGAAGAAGACTCCAGGCAGTGGCAGGAAGTTCGGCCCCTCCATTGTCCTATTCCTTGTCATTTCCCCGACTGCCCCAGAGGAAGACAAGGTGAGGATGTGCGGAGACAGACACAAGGAGAAAGCGAAGACAAAAAGAGGATGGGTGTGCTGAGGTAAAAATAATACTGGAAGAGGCCAAGTGCCATCCGTAGTTTGCTACCTGGTCACTTTGGCTTCCTGTGTTGAGCCATACCAGCATACACATCCAGTTAAGTTCCTAACAGCTGATAACAAAGCCTCAGGACACACTGCCAAGTTCTTTATCTGTGTTTACCCGCATGGCAAAGCTGATTAGAGACCGGCAACATTATGAAGCCCCATTGTTTCCTTTCTCCTTCCAGTTTCTCCTTCCGTACACGTAGCAAGTGTGTGTGGGGGAAGGGGGAAGGGATTTCTGTTTATGAAGAAGGGCAGAAAGACAATGTGTGCATGACACGTCTTCAGAATGAGAAAAAAAACAGCACACGTTTGTATCAGATCTTGATCATTCATTACCGTCTGTTTGTGTGTATCTGCATGACCAAACGATCGTAAGAGCGAAAATTTAGAGGCATTCTCTGAAAAACAGAGTTTCATTAAAATGCTTAGGGCGACTAAAATGAACACATATCTTGGATTTAGATTTAGATTAAGATATAAACAATAGCTACAACACATGTGTAGATCTTTATATTTGAATTCTCATATTCTGCATCACAACTGAACGTTGTAAATGCAGGTATAATGTTCAATATCAATATAACACCCCAGCGAAAAACCATTACACAGAGTTCACTTAGACAGGAAATCAAAGTAGGCCAAAATTCATCTATATCTTTGCCATGACTATGTCTCCTAAATAATGCAAGACACTTCTGTTCAAGTCCCGGCTGTGCTGGGATTCTGCTGTGTCTGCACTATTGTGCACCTCGTATCTAACACTCCTCATCGGTTGGCTGGGGTTCTTGCCACCAAACTTTCTCCCACTTACCTTCTTTATCCTCAGTCTCTTTGTATCACAGAGGCACACAAGGACTGGAATTGATAGAGGGAGAGAAATAGAAAACTAAAAGAACATGATTCAAGAGCACAAGTATGTTTGTGTGAGTTCACGTGTGTGTGTTTGTGTATTTGTGTGACAGAGAGAGAGAGACAAGAGTAACAAGACAGAGAAAAGGTTAACGATGCTCAGCGGTCTTCCTCAGTGTTTCCCCGCTGCTTGTCAGCTTAATCATCAAGACACTGGTGACACATCCGAGTCATATCCCCGCAACAAGACTCCCCTCCCTCCGTCCTCCATCCCCTTTGCCCATCCTGACTCCCTCCACAAGAATTCAAAGAGCAGCAGAACGGCAGTTCATAAAATATGCACAGTTCCCTAAAGCAAACCTCTTGGGCCCTACTGCCACTGAGTCCACAAACATATCTGTGCTGCATGAGGAAAAGACAAATCTCTGGTAATGGGAAAGGGAAGGAAGATCGGATGGGGAGAGGCTTGGTCAGGGCTTATCACTCCCTCGGCTAAATATCAGCTCTCTGTGTGTGCTTGGAAGAAGAGTGTGTGTGTGTGAACCGGCTTTCAACCTTTGGTGAAAGTCTGCCAGCCGCCTCTGGCCCATTAAGCAGATACGTTCTCATGTCCTCGTGTTCCATAGTCACACATTCTGCAACCAGGCAAAAGAGTTGTGAGAAGAAGCAAGGTGGAAAATTTCCTCGGCGTTACACTATAGTGAGACATGACAGGCGACACGACTTAAGAGGAAGGGAGAGAAACTTGTAATCTCAGCTCACAGCCTTTGAACTTGGCCCGATGAGATGCAAGCGACCCAAAGCAAAAGGTTCCAAAGAAGAGCTCACTGAAGATTACTCAGAATACTGATGCAGTGTGGAATCCAATACCTCTGGGAACCCAGGGGACTTTCCGGGAAAGTAAATTATCAGTGCTGTACAAGACTACATACATACAAATGTATGCTGTATGCCATACATGAATTTCAAAGTGAAGCCACATGCTTTGGCCAAATTTTTATACTGTGTGAGACTGCCACAATAAATGAGGTCTAGGGTCTCTTAGGTTCTAATTAGGACAGCTGTTACCATTTTCATTATTTGTGTGTGTCTGAGTGTGTGTGTGTGTGTGTGTGTGTGTGTGTGTGTGTGTGTGTGTGTGTAAAGAGAGAGTAGTAGTGGTGTGTGCATGTATATGTGTGTGTGTTGGGGATGAGATCGGGGGAAATTTGCCACTGTCTGGCTACCGCCCTTTCTCATCCAGCTGTTGCTAGTCTGTCAGGGGGCAGAGGTCTGCTGGTGTCATATCACTCCCCAGAGCTTTGAATAATGACAAAAGCATGCGGAACCGGGGCTGAAGGTAAAGATGTACTCACAACAAATGGCTATTAAGCACGCTTTGCCATTTGCGATCTTGAAAGCTGGGGAAACTGCATGTGATTCAGTCTGGAAGGAAACAAACACTGCCTCTGTTTAAGACAGAGGAACAAGAAGGCCTAAAAGGTTTTTGATTTCATTATTACTTTTGTCCCTCCCAGACAAGATCTTTTGAACATTCGCTTACATATACATATATTAATTTATTTAATGAGTATAAAGAGTTAATAAAATGCACTAGTTTATCAATGACTGAATAATGCTGATAAGTCAACACTTGCTCAGTGTTAATTTCTGAAAGCTTCTTTTTTTTGGCATCAAGACATTTACAGCACTAAATTACATTTTACCAGCTGCCCAGAGAGCCTGCTTGTTCGTACTAATTACATTTATGCTGAAAAACAGATTCTGTTCTCTGTCTCACTCTATGCTAATTCTATTACAGGATCACTTTAATAATAACATAGACATGGTGATGCATAGAGAATAAATACAGTTTGAAAAACTACATTGTTCAGCCAAACATGCATCAAATTAGGTAAAAATTAATTGTTCTTATAAAATCTATTAATCTGTGTATTTTTTCCATAAAACACACTCTATACTGATAATGGGTGGTATGAGTAGAAGTATGGTATAGGATTTTTTGCCATAAAGATCATAAACATATTACTTAGGCAACTCAGTTCTGCAAACCAAAAGCAGCAGGGGGTGGTGGTGCAGGGGGCAGACAGGTGCGTTATGTCTCTGCCTGTCTCCCGAAAAACAAATCCTCCCCCTCTCTGTGTCTCTCACTCTCTCCATCCCTTTCTTCCTCACTCTCTCCCCCTCTCCCCCTCTCACTCTGCCTTGCTCCATCACAAACGCATACAGCGAGATTGTGCTCCCCCCATAATAGACCATTCGCCCTTCTATCTGTTTACGCACCGTTCAGTGACCACGATTGTGCTGGATTACGACTCAGAGGTAAAAACTTCGGACAGAAAAGGAAACATAATTTCCTTGTTTTATAAGGCTAAACCTCTCGCTTCAGTTTTCTTTTGTTTTAATGGAAATCAGTCTGGGGACCACTGACCAACTTCAGGGAAAGGGGATGTGGAGCTCTGCACGGCGCTGTCTCATATCACAGCGCTTAAGCTCAAGCTATTATCCTCACCTGCTTAAATATCCAAGCATTTCATCGTCATTTTAAAACACGAGAGAATTTATTGTGACTGAACGCACGGGTATTCGCACACACCTTGCAGTCCGAGCAACAAATACCGGTATTTTAAAAAAAGGGTACAAGTTAAACTTTATGCCCGTGCGCACTGCATCCATAACCCCATGCTTAACCGCTAGAACAGAGAGACCGTCTCTCTCACACATCCAAAATCTGAACCAGAACCAGAACAAGAACAGTTACAGCTACCCCGAGTTACGCAGTGACACCATTCAGCGGTGCTCTTGGTCGGCTTGCAGATAGTGAAACCTCCTGTTGTAATCACTCTTTCAAAACTGATTAAACATTTGCCGGCAATTAACAGCAGTGAACTGTAGCACTGCAGCATATCAGTTGCCCCTCTATAACAGCGCGCTAGATGGCTTGACGCAGCGCGCCAGTATGGAGCGCGGTCCGTCCTCTCCATCAATAAACACCTGCATGCTAAATGGTGACAAAAACAAGCATGGCTTACCTGTGACCATAAGGCAAACGATGAGGTATAACGCCGTCATTTTAAGTTGTTAGTAGATTCTGGCCGCTGATTGTGTTGCGTGGAGGGATTGACTCGCTCAGTCCGTGCGAGTGAGCTGGTTACGGTCCACCGCGGCACCGGAATATCACCGGATGGACAAGCTTACTGGGATCGTCTAAGATAGCATCCAGTTTAAAGGAATGGTTCTGAATGGTCCGGACAGTTTGTAAACTCGCAGTCAACAATGCATCTCCACAGTTGGTAACTTTCCCCGCTGCATCAGCTTCTTTTCCAGTGTCCGTTCTCTGTCACGCAGGTACAGCTTTTTTACCTCCCACTGTGCTCTCTAACAGTCCATCTGTGGATCGGGCGTTTCAATCAGTAGGTTCGTCCACGGTCCACTTTTTTAACCTGCTTGAGCATGCTGCGCTCGAACGCGATCTCTACTCCTCGACAGTGCGCAGTGATAAACCACCGGTGAAGTTGCCTCTCGCCTCAGCCGCTGGAGTCTCTCACTCTGTTCCCACTGTAACACACTCACTCCTTCTCTCTCACACACACTCTTCCCTTGTCGATCTCCTCTGTTTACTTCGCACTCCCTCTTGCCAATAGGAAATGCGCACTGACAGTCATCTGGTGAGAGGGGTGGGGTGGGGGTACACCAAATCTGGCAGTAGCTGAGCAGGAGCTCTTTGCCTCAGATGCATGCCAGGGGGGCCCAGCGGCCCCCGCCCACAGGGGCCCGCTATTGGCTGGGGCTACAAGGGGAGGGTATTTAAAACACTTACTGAGTTAAATTACTGCCCTAACATTTTTGGGTGGAGTAGCCCACATGGAGACTTGAATTTCACAGAATACATTGATGGACAGGCAATGGTCAGTGTTAGATATTGTTGTAATATAGTGATACATTTTTAAATGTAATATTACAGTATTTTAACAGCATATATGTTAACAAGCTCTATATAAACCTTCACTTTGAGAATGTTTAATCATTAACCCACATTCATGAACCTTAATTACGAATAATTGCAGCTTTGTGATTTAAGCATGTTGAGACTTAACAGCATGAGTTGAAGTCTTGTTTTACACATCAGTCACTGAACTTAATTCTGAGGTTTTAAAAAAAATATATTATTGACAGGCTCCTCAGTATCTATTACTTTACAGAAACCTTTCCTTCTTCTGAGGAAGGTTACAACCCCTTGGCTTTTGTCAATCGTGGGTAAATTTCTGATTAAAAATGAAATTTTACCATTCAAAAAGAGTATCCAGTTCAATCCCTTACCTCCCCTACCAGACAGAACTGGAAATTAATTAAGGGGAATTATGTGAAAGTAGTTGCATTAGAGCAGAATCAGCTGCAGATGTTTTGCCAAATGCTGAAATGATCACTTGACTCTGAAACCTGAACACTGAAAGAATAAATAATTGATCATTATCATCATTATCAATTATCATTAACAAATACTCGATTAAAACAGTAAAAAGATTACTACATTTGTTGATGAAATTGCTGTCTTTTGTTTAGCCAGTTTTACTAATGTTATTTAACCTATGTACTATGTGTGCAGTTAACTCACAAATTAGAGTTTTTAAATTGAAGTAGTGTATGCAGTGTTCAAAGGCTTATTATTATATTGAATATATTTTCTTTGAAGTTGACTCAAAACATACTTTTTCAGGTGCAGTTTGATCTAAAACGAGCCTATTGTTCATTGTCATACAGTGGACGCTAAAATGAACAGAAGAGAACAGATTTCATTATCATATTTCAACAAAAGCTAAGGTTTTTGTAAGAGATGAAAACAGGGCAGTCTATCAGCTGCCTGTGGCTGTTTATAGGCTTGTTCTTTGATGTTGTTCCTTAGTTATTCAACGATCTATTGATTAACAAAATAATTGTTCTTGCAGTCATCTGGTTAATCAGTCAATCACTTGTATGTGTATTGTGCCAAGAACTGACTGAAATGATTGAATTCAGTGTTAACATATCCCCCCTTCACACACATAGATGCAAAGACATGCACACATTCACCCTGTTAACTCTACCAGGTGGTTAGTGCTCCAAAAGACTGTGAAAAATTCATCAAAGTGTATAAATTCTGACACTGAGGACTTCAGCATGTGTGAATTCCAGAAAACATTATCCACAAAAACAAGTCTTTCTTTTTGACATTTTGCACTGCATTTAATTAAAGGCTGAACCACACAATGATTAGGGCTTGCTCCTCATGAGGGATCCCCCCAAACAGTAGTTTTAAAACCCCGGGGGCTGGCCTTCCTGTTTATTGCCTCCCTGTAATGCAAACATAAGGGTCCCCTGCCAGTAAACACATGTTGATGGAAGAAACAGCTTGCACAGCTGGGAAGCCAACCCAGGTTAGTGTGAGCGAACACATGGGTAAATGAGCATGTCTGAAAGTGTGTGCATAAGTATAGTGTTGTGTACTGGAATAGATACTTGTTAGTTGTTCATATGTCAGAATGTGATTTAGGTCATGTGTAAATGCTTGAATGTGAGCGATAGAAGGTAATGAAAAGAAATTGTGCTTTTGTTTGTGTTTCTGTTTGTAGGCCATAGTGTCCATGTGTGAAGCCGTCAATGAGTGACTGAAGGCAGGGGCTTGGGTGAGCACTAAAACAGCGGGGTGCCTCCACCAGTTGTGCTGTGATAATAAAATCAACATCCATTGTGCAAAGTCTGTCACTAGGCATGCTGCTGTGATTGAAATGCAAGATCTCCTATGGCTCACACAGATGGACAGATAGATGAGGGCAAAACAGATGCATGCAGTAGCATCAGTTTGAGCCAATAGTCTTAATTATGCTGGCCTCTGTGGCATTAAATGGAGGGCGCCCATGCTCCCCATGCTTTTGAGTGTGTGAATAATTTATAAATAAAAAGGGGGTTTTCAGCTGTGGGTTTATTAATAATAAATATGGTTTGATATTTACTAAACTGTTCACAGGGAGAAAGGGGTGACAGTTAAGACGTCGTTTGCATGGTAATTGTAAGGAGGTAATAAATAAGGCATGAAGTGGAGATATATGGAAATGTGATTCACAGGGAAATGAGAATAATTTAACAAAATATTATCCCAGTCCCTATTTGACCTGGGGTCAATTAAAAAAGAGATGTCAGTCGTGGTGAACGGCATGCTGGGCCTTAAAATTACAATCGCTTGCTTTCTCTTTTGTCTGGCTGGAAAGCGGATCTAACGTTCAAGTGGAGGAAAATGTATTCATACTGACGCAAACCATGTGTTTAGTTTGAATGAATATTAAACGGAATAAAATCAACCTCATTATCTACCACAGGAAAAGAAGACATTTCTCTCTCAAAAGTCAACTCGTTGGTATATTAAGCTAGATGTTCAAGAATGTGAGTTTCGAGTTGGATTCAAAATCTCTTAATACGATGGGGAACCTACACCTAGTTTTCAATTAAAATACATTATTAGAAATACCTTATTAAACGTTTTACATAAGCATATGATGTAGTCATGTTTTATTGTTAAATATGATAATGCCTGAATCTGTATCATAATTAATAAACTTAATCTTGTGATTTGAAATATAGCCTGCTAGATTGATGCATATTAACATCCTACTCTATGTCTGTGTTGCAGTGTTTGGGTTCCCCTAGGGGTCTAAGGTTTATGCTGCTATCCATATGAGAAACATTACACCAGCTTTTACTGTAATTGTGATATTGAATGTTGAGCGGATCTGTGTCAACCATAACTCTAAATGCTGCTACAAGCTCATAACTCATAAGGACATATACCTTTGCTAGGCAGTGGTATCCATCTGACCAGCTTGCAAGCAATTCAAAACCGGTCTCCTCTCTCCCATTCCAATAATATGACGTCAGCCCGCTGCACTGGTTTGAAATGTGCAATTAAGCATTTTCTTTATGCGTGATTGACGAGCAGGAGTGGGGCCATTAAAGCTGAACATGGACCTGGGGCTCACTCTGCAGTCTATAGGACTATTTCCAGCCTCATATCAAATCCATGTCCTCTGCCCTAATATCAGAATATGACTCTGGCCACCCATGGATTTTGTTTTTGTCTGTAATGAAAGTCTCTCTGGGGATCTGGTTGAGGGATTCTTTTCCTTAGGGGTCAAGGAGAGGTTGAGGCTTCTGGTTCAAGCTGTGCTTAGAAAAGGGTGTGGATTACATGAAAGTAGCTGTTTCTACAGATATATAGCAAAGACCTGCACTCTGACATTACAGTACACATGACTATAGAGACTCTGAGGTATAGTCTTGCATGGTGATAAAGCCTTCCTCACAAAAAGGAGGTGAAGCCACATAGTCTGTGTAGATAATGCATATTTATAAGGTAAAGACCAAAGTTCTGGCCATATTTTCAGGGTTTGAAGACAGTTTTGTCATCATATAATAAAAATGCTTGAGCTAAAAATTTCCCCTCCTCCTTTTTGCAAGCCAAAACTTGGGTGCATTTTCACCCACTTCTTCAATAACGTGACTACAACATCCCCAAAATTTAAGACCAGATTCACTGGGTCCTTGGCCAGGCTAGCCATGTCTTTGCTGATAAGTACAGCAGTAAGCTGTCTGAAATATTCATGCACTGATGCAGAGTTGTTGTCCCTTGATGGGCCTCACCATGTGCAACATCTGTTCCTGATGTCATGCGCGTTCCTGTGTGCCAGAAATGCCCTGATGGCGTCCGTGGCATCTTTGCTGTACTAAGCCACGTTCAGACACACACTGCTCCACTCAGCTACGATAAATATCTCAGACGACGATAGTGGTCCAATCCCCTGGACATAACTATTGAGCACTTCTGCGAATCCATACACAGATTAGCCGCTGCTGTCTCACACTGAGATCAGCAATTCTGCCACTCGCTGATGAATGTGTGACTTGATTGTTGGCTCTATCAACAGTCCAGGATTATTTGGTGAATATTTCACTATGGCTCCAGTGTAGCACACACTTATGTGTTATGATACAAAATACTTAGTAAGCGAAACATTAGCACAGTTAGATCAATAAAAATGTGATGAATATATTCTAACACTTTTGTTAAAGCAGCAGTCAGGGCATCATCATACCATGTTTTGACCAATCTACAGATGACACTGATCTCATCATGTCTATGACATGGGAGAGAGACAATGAGAGGGACAGAGACAGAGTCAGCACTAGTCAAGGTGAATTCTGTCCTGGGTGCAGAGTCTATACTAGGCCACAACCACAGTAACAGCTTCCTTCACCACTGGGCTTGCCTCACTGTCTGCTGACAGTCACATGAATAGGCCACGACTGGCTGCTTGTTTTGTGCCATGATCCCTTGCTGCTCATGCTGCTGAAAAAAATAAATAACCCAGCTCTGCACTGCTATAAATAATGGATGACTTGTCCACTGTCACTTTTCATAAGCATGTCAAGCCACGGCCCAGCCATTATTAGGGTCTGTCCTCTTCCCCTTTCTGCCTCTGACTCCAGTTTTGTTATTGTTCTGGTCGACTTGCCTGCACACCTCCTCGGTGGGTCGACTGTCAGTCTTTCTCTGGGTTAGTGCAGTTGATGGTTGCCACAGAGAAGAAAGAGATGCTTTGGGGGCCTGAAACAAGATGGGTGATACAGCAAGCCTCTGGTAGAACAGCAACAGCAGGAAATCTGCCTTGACCTGGAACAGGTAGCTAAACACTTTCAGCTAAGATGTCATCCATCTGCTTGCATTGGATAACCTGCGCTAAGGTGCTGCCAGGGTTGTGGTTAGGGATTGAGCTCATCATCTTGAGACAGACTTTCTGTCGCCCTTGGCCCTAATGAAAAACTAACAGCGTTGCTTTAAAGTTGAAAACAGGTCACACAATACGCCCCGATCCACCCATCCAGCAGGCGAAATCATGGATTATTTACATATGCAGCTGTGTCTAAGAAAAATGAATGAGGAACATCTGGCTGAAAGGGGATTTGAGAGAAAGATATGAGAAAAATGTAGTCATTTGGCCTCTGTAACACAAACACAGGGGTATGTTGAGGAATCAGAGGAGGATGTTGTTTTAGGGGGAGACACTATGAAACTGTTTTCACCTCTTATCGGTTTCAGCTCTCTGTTTGTTCAAAATGTGCTTCGGTGCCACCAGGCCGGGCCTAAGGCAAGTGGTGTCCACCAGCAACTCAGCTGCCGCAGACTGAGCAAGTCTCTCCATCTGCAGAGTAATAGCATCAAATCAAGGCCTGCAGCAAACAAACCCTGACAGATACTCTCATTTGGGATTCACTTTGGGACAGCTGTGGTGCTATCCAAAAGGGGGGACGGAGAGGGGGAAGCCAGCAGTCAGTAATGTATGCAGAGTGTCTGCACGTCCTGGATGACAGCAACACGAGCGCTTGTCACAGGAGACATCAGTTCTACTTAGTCACAGCGCTGTGGGGCAATCCATATGACTGCAGTGCTGTGTGAACTCTATTAATAGTTATCTACCTTTCAGGAGTTATTATGCTGAGTAGGGGATGACAGAAGAATATAATGGATGAAGTCCCAATTGAGGGAAGGAAACAGGGTCTGTGGAGCATCTTTTGTGCCATTCAGCCCGTTACAACTCAAGAATCCTCCTCCAATTTCCTCTCTCACCCTACTGTGTGGCTGGGCAGTCTGGTGCCAGACCCACAGTTTATGTGAGAGGCATAATAAGGATTAGTTATGGGGCAGGAAGGGGAGAGGGAGTGGAAGGGGGAATGGAGAAAAAGATCAGCAGAGGTGGGGTGCAGAGGAGGGACTGAGAGCGTGCAAATGAGATAGATGGTTGAGAGAGGAAAAGGAGGGTGGGGATAGATAAGCGGGCTGCCGGAGACTTGTTTAAAAATCAAGGTCCTGAGTTGGCCACGGTTAATTTTTCATTATACTCCTAAATTAAAAATGTGAACGGTCATCACTTATTTGTCAAATTGTCTTAGCTCAAAAGGTGGATGTCACATTGGGTTTGTAAAAGGTCAGGAGAGCCAACCTGCAGAAAGGAAGAGAGTGGATCAAAGACTGCTGATCCCACCAAATGCCCTGCAAAACTACCTTGTTTAAGGGGCATTTACTCCAAATGGATTTCCTCCTAAGTGGAGATGACATGATTTAAAATGTAACATCTGGAATGGCTTTGGCAGACTTATTCCACATACCTTCACGATTCTACATGAATATAGCAAATATATAAACAAAATATACCACAGGCATACATATATCCCCTACTTAAATCTAAAAAGCCTGTAAGTTAATACCCATATGCTCCAAATCAATACCGCATTCCTTTCACTGTAAGTATAAAGATACTTTTCCTGTGATTATCATAACCACTCACATTTGCTGTAATCATCTCATAGTGCTTCTCCATATGCATGAATATTTAGACTTTCTATAATGTAAAGTGAATCCATTAGACTTCTGCAGATTATTTGACTGACTGTTACTGTCCATCATTCCTCCACTTTTGTCTTCTTGTCATTTTGGTGCTCTTTGGAAAGGAAAAGCAGCATGTCTGAAGGAAAAACCTTGCAAATACATACTAGAATAATCAACCTCCTCTGGCGGTGCTTAGCATTCCTCATTTCCAAGATATCCAAGATTAGAAAGAAGGAGAAGGAAAAAAGTGATAGACTGGTGTTGCTCCTGCCTCTTCAAAATTGCAAATGTGTAGATCTATGGATGAGTGCTAAGCCCACAGCTGCCAGCCAAAGGAGAGAGAGACACAAAGGTCCCTTGTGTTCAGGGCTAAAGACTGGCCAAGAAAGGGAGCTAAAGATCTACTAGTGTACCTCAGCTGTCTTAAGGGTCAATAGATCCTTTCCATCCCACTAAATGAGCCTACGGCCCCCCGTTCTGCCAGACAGGTCAACACTGGAAAATCAATGTTATGAAAGACAACACCATGTCAAAAAATTGATTCCAGCTTCACCTCTTTGAAAATGTCTACATCAAATGTAACTTCAACTGTTCAACAAATACCAGCTCAGATGTCCTTTTTGAATATAAACAGCAGTACTAAAAACAGACAGAGTGGGGAGAGAACCAGATCCCTGTCTTTGAAAACATGGCCTTTGTTTTGTTTTGTTTTTACACATCTGGAGAACTGATTCCTTTTGCTTTATTCCCTCTTCTCGATAGACTCAGGATAAGCATCTGTTACTGGGGACATCTTGGAAGATAGACCAGCCTAACAGATTGTGTTTGAGGATGAGGAAATGGTTGTTTTGATTCAAAAAGGAGGTGTGATTTCCTACATAAGCTTCCTGTTAGTCTCCTGACCTCGACTAGTGGAGGAGATAACAAATGATGATTTTCGGTGGAGATTGTGTTGTAGGATTGTAGTTGGGATTGGGAAGCTGTAATAACACCAAAAATGACAAACATGTTTTTTTGCAGCATTGAAATCTGAAATCACTGGCAACTGGCATTTAATATGTATCAGATCATTTTTATGATGTTAAACTGAATTAGTGGTTATGTGAATCTCCTAATCTTGTTGTAGGCTATTTAAATTTGAAAAAAAAAAAACCTAAATGTAATAATATTGGTAATATTTCATCCACATTGGCACATCCAGCTCATGGGGACTACTAGAGTCGTGCAAATGATGAACTCATTTTCCTTCGAGACCAGATTTAAAGCAGTTAGTCTGGATATTGTTTGGGTTACACTGCTCTCTTATCAGCTCTATTATTAGCTGCCCACTCACTCTCTGCAGTTGCCTTCCTTTCAGTATTTCCTGATTGCATTTTTCATCTCTGTCTCAACTGCGTCCCCACTTCTAGTGTGCTGTGTACTTTCTCTGGCAGTTCCTGCAAAAGGCCACGTCCACATCATGATTAGAACTGTTTTTAGAAAATAACTCATAATTCATCATGCCTCTGCCACACCAAAGCAACATGCCCAGAATCTCCGTCGAGACACGCCCTGATTACCTCTGTGACTTAATTGTGTTTTACACTGGAGGTTGTGAGCTAAGTTTGTGCCTGATGTCTGTCAAAAGCAAAGGCAACAACACATGGATTACATGAATCATCAATCAGTGTTCCCAAACCATTATACCTGATAGAAAATGAAAGAGATAGGAGGAATTGAGACTTTATGTAAATATTAGCGTTATTATTTCATGGCTTGGCACAGACTTTCATTCCCAAGTGACTCAAACATTCTGGAACCCATTTGCAAAGCTGAGCTTTGCACCAGAGAAATGCAGGTAAAGTACATTGCTCAAGGGTACAACCGTTCCACATAATATGTGTTGTATTAAAACAGGTTGTGCTCAAATTAAGTGGACCCATGAATTGAAATGAAAAAGGGCCCCTTTTGAGAGGGAAATAGATTAGTTTTGCTGATAGATGATCACTTGAAAGCCCTGTGATGTGAATAAGTAAATTTTGACCAGTTGCAGTAAAGCTGATTTATATCAGTTAAGATGTTGTCCTGAGGGCCAGTGCAGGGGGGTGGGGGATATGGCAATTTATCCATGAATACATCAAAGCCTTCTAAGTGGCTTATTGCTACAGATATGCTTTTTCATTGTTTACATTGTATAACCTAATTTAGTTTGCTGAGAGGACTTCCTAAACAGAGTTTAAGCTCTTTGCATTTGTTAGACTTACGTCAAGTTAGTCAAGTTAGTAACACAAAATGTTGTATGCATTTGCATACCTTTTGTATACTTTTCCGTGAGTTTAGCACAGTACTGACCTGTACCTGTTAATAAGAGTATAGTTACTGTAACAGAGATCCCTGTGGTGCTATTCATTATTGTTGTAACACAAGCTCAAGTACCTTGGTGGAATCTAGAAATTGTGGTTCCCCACAACCAAAACTTGCTCATTATTGTCCATATGAAACGCTTGTCTGATTCATTAAGTGTTTCCCGCACTATGTGCTCAAGAGACACAGAGAAAGCCAAGAAAGAAGGATCTGTAGGAAGGAGGGAGGGTGACGGTAAGTTGTGGTTTAGCCGGAGCGTGCTTGAAGTGAAATATGATTGATTAGTGTATTCTTGGGTTGACATACCCTCACTGCAGCTGAAACCTGTTAACTTAATGTGCAGGGACTGGGCTGAATGAAGAGTCAAACCTGTTGTGACTGCCACATGGCAAATATTATGGTTGGCTGGCCAGGCCACAGCTCAAGTAGGGTATGAGGTTATAAACAGTCAACTATGGGATTCAGGGTGTGTGTGTCACCCCATGTCCATGTTTGGCAGAGTATGCATAGTGTGCGTGTGTTTGTATTCAAATAGATATATGCGTGAAATGATGGGCTGTATTTTTCCTTGGTTGACATGAAACATAATACAACATGACAGAAGATGGGTGTTCCTTAACATCTGTATGCATGTTTTAAACAAACATGGCATTGTGCAAGTCTGACCAGAGACAGACACAGCTACATCCTGTGGATTAGTGAAGGAAGTGAACCAGGGGAATGTAGTACATTGCATTAATGTCACAAGCTCGAGTCATCTTTGTTGGATCACTACAACAAATTGGTTCTTTTCTTCTCTCTTCATTAATCCAAGACGGGTTAATATGGATTTAACACAACTCTGGCAAAGGTCAGATTAAATCAATTCCTGGTAAAGCCAGAGCTTGGTCCTTGTGAGGGAAATACAATAAGAAGCAGCGTGATAAGTGGGGTGTGAGCCTATCTGTCAGCAGCCATTAGCGGTCACATCAAAGCTTCAATGAAATCAGAGTCTTGCTGAGAGCTGTCATTATAGGACTGTTTGAGAGTCTGCAGGGCCAGGTTCTAGGTCTCCCTCGATCCCACAGTGCTCTATGGGGACCAGTGCCTCTGCAGCAGTAACTGCTGCTCAGTATTCATTCAACTGGGCCAAGTTCACACCAGTTTCTGCCACTAATTAGCGAACAATAAGGTGAGGAAGGGAGGCGTTTTGAATACATGATGGTATCAAAGAGGTTATTTAAATCACTGCTCCACAGGTGTCTTTATCTCTATAATGAAACTGGCATTAGCACATTTCCTTTCCTCAGCAGGGCACCATAATGATTTTTCACACAAAGAGACAAGTACAATGTACCTTTCCCCATAAAGGTGTTAGTTAAACTTTGCTTTTATGCTGAAGTGGATGATTTGGGGTGAACTACCACTCTTCGCTCTCCCAAAACCCTGAGCATGGTTGAAAGGGCTTGAAATGTTAATTCACAAATACATGCTTGCATAACTCACCAAAGGAGAGTCAGGTGTCACACAGCCTCACATGCTGATTTCAGAGAGTTCCTGTCCGCATTATACAGCCACAGACACAGGAATTTCAGCCACACCAGGCCAGTCTCTCTAAACATCTGTGTCTGCAGCTTTATGGGTGGCCTGTGCAGTGAGGACAATCATTGTAATCTTGACCATGGTAGGGGAAATAGTAGCTCACCAGGAGTTCAGTGTGGCTGTCACAGGAGTCCATGCTTGACAGGCTCGCACTTGAAAAGTCCCTGTGCTGTGAGCGTCTGTCCTCTCTCTCCTGTCTACCCCTTATCTGCTCCCCTCAGCCGCTGCCACACACACACACACACACACACACACACACACACACACACACACACACACACACACACACACACACACACACACACACACACACACACACACACATTACTTTTCTTCACCCATCACACAATAGTGTGCTGCAACAACTGTCTCCCTCAGCCACCTCTGTTCCCTGCCCACTCAGGAAAGATGACATGTGTTTGATGGCCAAAATCACTGCACTGTCTACCTTCTCTGTCTCCTCAGCACTAGGCACACCACAGCCTGAGGGTGGAGGTGGTGGGTGAGGGGGGATTGAGTGAGTGGCATGTTTGTACTGCTCAGCGCCTTCAAAAGAGATTTAATGTAGCTGATATGTTGTTTTGTTTGTTGCTTTGTATGTCGCTCTTAATTACCTCCATGGACAAACAGCTAGAATGTGCCCCCTCAAAGCCACTAATCAGAAATGCTGAGGAGCCAGAGATGAAGAGCAGAATGACGCTGACCTCAAAATGTCAGCTGGTGTTGCATTTCTTACTGTTTACTCTCACCATTCTACGCACTGGTGTACATGATCCTGCTTAAGGCTCTTTTGCATATTTGAACTCTGCTTTTTTGTTCATAGTTATTTCTTATAAATTTAGTTGGGATGGGTAACAAACAAAAAACCTTGTGGCTTTTTGTTGAAAGGATGGAAGCTCATTATGGGAAACAGACTGAACCTTGGCCGCTCACGACATTCATTTGGGGAGCCATGAGGCTCATTATCCTTTTGGAGAGACTACAGGTCAGGGCACCACCACCTGCCCTCTGCAATTGCCACAGCAACAAGACCTGCAGAACTCAGAGTTGACGTTGCACAGCACATTAAAGTCTTTTGCTGTTATCTTACTTGCAAGTCAGCAAACAAGCCAAGACAAGATGAGAAGGATGAGATGAGAAGAGGCGACAGACGCCAGTCACTATGAACTTCGGTGATGCCGTTCAGTCTGTTTAGGGACATTTGCATCACTACTCCTATTGTCCTTAAAAGGTTTTGCCCTTGCAGGTCCTGACAGTCAGGATCTAACTTGATGCAATGTCCCACATGTACCAGAGTAAGATATTTAATTCACTGAAATTTTGGCTCACAGGAAAAATTGGCATTGATAAATTATCATTTGATCCTTAAACAGTATCAAATTGTAATTACAATAAAAATAAAAATAAACTTATTTCATCTGCCTAAGCTGTAGGTAGTGGGCCTCAAATTGACACAGACACACCTGAGTTTATGAAAAACCTGGCTCAGGCCATATTTAGTTATTTTATTTGAAGGAGCATACACCTGCTATCATTGTTTGTTTGGTTTGCAGAGAGAATTTAGTTACTGTTGATTGTACCCTGGATGTGCTATATGCAACAACAATGAAATGAAAGTGAAATCAACGTGAAAGAAAATAAAATCCAGAATAGTTCTTTGGTCCTTATACTTTAGCTGGTGTGCCAGTGCAGAGATTTCTTAACAGTAGCAGTAGTGTTAGAAGATTCAAGTTCATTGTCATATACACTTAAAAAATAACAGGCACATTCATATGCAATGAAATGCATGTGCCGTGGCTGTCTGTTCTATATTCTAAGGTGCCTGGGGGTAATCTTTGAGCCAGTTGGTCCAGACTTTGATGCTCTGCAAGCGTTTTCCTGAGGGAAGTGAGAACAGACCATGTGTTGGGTGCTGGTGTACTCCATGATACTTGTGGCCTTCATCCTGAAGTTGTGGCAGAGATATTGCTATGATTTTTGAAAGCAGTGTTTTGCTGTCCTTCTTAGTTGTCTGTGGTCTTGTTCAGTTAGGTTGCCAGACCACACCATACTGCACGTATGCTCTCTATGTGGACATACCATATTTTTTACACCTCAGAAAGAATGGTCTCTTTTGTCTAAACCTAACCAAACTTTGATCATTTCACAACATTAACCACATGTTAAATGTCAAGTTACTTGTGTCATGTGACTAACTTAGCATAGTAAAGTTCCGGCCTGTTGCTGTATTGGTATAGGAAAAGCTCATATGTGTTGTTCTGGGAAGCACAGATAAATAACTTATTTTGTAATTAAGGTTAGAGGACTTTTTGATTATTTCCTTTGATCTCTCAACATTTAGGGAGAGGTTGGTGTCTTGACACCATATAGATAGGTCCCTCTCCTCCTTCCTATGGATCTCTTTATTGTTGTCATTTATCAATCCAATTACTGTGGTGTCTCTCTACAAATTTCACATTTCTGTTATGATATTTGGAAATACAGTCATGTGTGAACAGCTAAGACAACAACCCTGCGGTGCTCTTGTGTTGAGAACTATGGTAGATGAGAAGCTGGTATCTGCTCTCACAGTCCCTAAGCTTTAACAGCAATTTAGATTGTACAATTGTATTAAATGCAGAATTATAATAAATAATCAATAATCTGTCAATAGACTGTTTTCCCTTCAAGCTGTTTAATACAGTATGCAGAGCCAAGGATCTTTCCACAAATCTGTTTGACCTGAAAAGCAAGAATTTAAACAGGCACATAAAAGACAGAGACCCAGACTCCAGCCTACTTCAGGGCTCTTGCCTCAATGGAGCTCTACTTTGTGTGTATGTTTATGACTGTAATGCGTGTGAGAGGCTTGATAATGCTACCGAGAGTCTCACCCACACACTGAAGAACTATTATGGCCATACAGATGATGAAAAGAAAGGATGAAATGGACAGGCTGCAATGACTGTTTAATCACAAAGCACATTCTGAGTTTAGCCTTCAGAATCTCCTTGCTGCTCCAGTCCAGGTGAACTTTGCATGTCGCATATCACAAGGAAGCAGCCAAACTTGCATGCTCCTCTCATGTCCACCATCTTACCATTAGTGAACTGACAGCTGACTACTGCCAACTTCGCCCATTACTCATGTTCTGTCCGCACAGGAGCCCAAAGAATCTCACTCTTGAATTGCTCTTTGGCCCTCATGCTTTCACTGGCATGCTAATGCATAGGGTCTTTTGAACACCACTAGACAGCAAAGTTTTTTTTACAAACATATAATTAACACTGACACTGTATTTTATAGGCTTGGACAGCTTAATTTGCAAGAGTTACTCATCCATGGATCTTACCACAATGTTACCACAATCTTTAATGAAACAGAGGAAAGTTATGTATTTTTTCAATGATGAAAAATTTGCTCTATATTTTTCTGTTACTCTGGCAACACAGCTTTTTTGTATTTCACCCGTCTTCTGTCCTTGGGTTAAACAAATCAGTAGCAGAGCTCTGCCATGGGCACCAGCTGTTTTTATCTGCTTGTTGCTATTGGAAATGATGGCACTTAGGCTCAAGGGCCCTTTCTTAGCCTTGATAGAACCAGCTATCTATTCTGAGCCTCTAGGCACTTTCTATACCCCTTCTAACTGTATGGCCACAATCTGCCCTAATCACTAACCCCAACATGGTCCCCTGTCTGAGTCTGGCTCAAGGGAAAGGGAGGGAAATGGTGGTTTGGTTCATGTTTATGATTCCCGCTCTTGCTGCCCTTTCCTGCTCCCCACCCTCCTGTTCCCTGAATCCCATGGCTGACTGATAATGGAACAAAGCTGCTGTCCACTCATCTGTATGTGTCACATGTCCTGCTCGAAGCCCCCCTCAGTTATGGTGAATCATCTGCGACAGAGTAACTGGAGCACACGGTCACTCTGCCCCCTGGCTTCGCCTTGGCAGTGCCAGTGCTGAATCCATTGCCTGCCCAGGGAGAGTAAAGAGAGGGCCGGCAAGACTTTGCTTAGATCTCCCCTCCCTCTTCCTTGAGGCTCAAGCCTGCATTGGTGGGCCTGTCTGAGGCTGTTTGCTCTTAATTGAGTTGCTCACTCAGCCACTGGCCCTGGGGGACACCTCTGTGTCACTTCCTATGATTAACCTAAATTTCATCCATCGTCCAGGACTGCTGCCAGATCTGGTAAGGCCAAGAAGTATGTGTTGAGACATCCACAATAAAAGAGCAAGAAGAGGAAAAGAAAAGGGGTGAGCAGAAGGCCAAGGTAAGATTTGATGATGGTGGCAGAATAAATCCGCCTATTAATGCGTACATCTATACATAAAACAGAGGAGTAAGGATGAAGATCATTAGGATAGTGGGTAAAAGATCCAACTTTCCTGCCTCAGCAAAAGCTATACTGCATTGATGTAGTACAGTCTGCATTGAGCGGGTCAAGTAGATTTAGAAATGGCCTCTTGTCATACCGAGTTCCATTAAATAGTATTGGTACGGACCAATTTGGGCTTTTTAGCTTTGGCCTTGCTCCAGGGGATAGGCTGGTAATGTATAGGGCTTTCTGTGAGTTTGTCTTAGGCTAGGTTGCTCATTTCCCCAGTAAGTAGCAGGAGATCAGAGTGAGCCATTCTGTCCAGTTATCCACTGGGCCAATCAGACCTTTCATTTATTGGCACTCCAGGAAGCTGTATAAATCACGTCAACCAGCATCGACCAGAGCCTTAGTCATGAACAGTAGCTCCCAACAACACATGGATTTGCTGCTGTCCTTGATAAATGTGAAGTTATTTAACAGCTTTGATGGGCAACCATCGGCGGGAGCCATTGTTTTCCTTTCTGGTTTTCACAGCTTTTTCTTGTGCTCTCACTTGTTTTCTTTCTCACTGGCTTCCTTTTTCATGCCTATTTTGTTTTCCAAACACTTGTGTGCGTCGGCAGCCCTCTCCCTGCCAAGGCACTCATGGAGAAGTGATAGGCATGGGGAGTCTGTGGGCCAGCAACCATGAAATAAATATGGATGGTCATGAGTGAGATGAGCGAGGATCATCTGTTTTGCCATCTGCTTGTGCGAGAGCGTGGATGTAATGACTGTAGTCCTGCCTAGCCCAGTGAGCCCTCCATTGCCGGCAAGGCGCTTGACAGAACCACGCACTTACTAGGCGCACAAACACACACACCATGCATGTACATATACATGTACACATTCATTCATGCATGCACACACACAATTGCACAAAGAAACACCACTTATACTGTACACAGTTGGTTGTTCCCCCTAAAGGGTACAGTGCACACCATTGCCACTCACACAGAGCCACATAGACACTACAGCACAGCAGTGGCTTCCCTACTAGGCTCAGGTACAAAGCCAGAGTGTTCGACTGCCCTGCCTGTTCTGTGAGCATCTGGCCCACTGTGGCCATTAGAAATGATAGGTTGACAATTGCTGGACAGGACTGAGGTTGGTGATTGTTCAGCTGGCAGTGTCCTACCATGTGACAGTCTGTTAGTGTCTCTGCATGAAGAACAACATGGGACTTGTATTCACACTCTAGGCATTGAGGAAAATAAAAAGCTGCACCAATCCCTAAACACCAGCAACACCAGCAACTCCCCCACCACCCCCACGCTCTATCCCCCAAGCAGACAATCCTCTTTTTTTGTTGGTTGGCTTCGTCGCTGAAGGCTGGTAATAGTTTGAGTGTATGTTTATAAAAAAAAGTTTAAAAAAAATAAAAAAGAAGGGGGAAAAAACATGCTGTTGAATTATACATGTTCCTTATGGAGGGTGACACAGTAGGAGCTCTCAGAATCAATCTTGATGCTTGGATGGAATCATAGAGTGCAGAGAAAATGGCAAACATTGCTGTGGCTCAATGGCCTGATGCTCTCATAAATATGTTTTTATGGCTCTGAATGAGTTGGGGCACAGAGATGTTTGATGCTCATAAAGGTGTGTGTGTGCTTGTGTGTGTTAGACTGTACAGTATAATGCTTCATACTGAAGGTAATAAAACATCCTAATTTAATTAGCTTTTACAATATAAAAATCAATAGCATGCCAATCATAGTTAAGCATGTAATACATCATAAATCAGCTGTTCAGTGTAAGAAAATGACTTGATTGTTGATCCTATCTTGTCACTGAGTAGCTTGGAAAATGCTGTTAGTATTTGCTGTATTGGCCATTTGCACAACAAAGTTACAAATGCATCTAATGCAACATAACACTCTCAAATCAAATCCTGTCTCATTTATTGGATCCTCTGCAGAGAAATTGAACATTCTGCTGCCTCTGATTTTTCATCCATCCTTTGGGTTAAGCGTTGTCTTGGGAACTCGGAGAAAAGCAGGCTGCTGGGGGTGGAGTGGGGTGAAGGAGACTGTTAAGAGGCTCTTGAACTATAGTCTACTGTCAATGGAGAGTGCTGAATGAGAAAACTGTCCAAGAGGAGAAAAGAGAAGCAGAAGAAGCAACATATTCATGGCTAGGATGATTTGTTTTGCTTGTCTACACCCACCCAAGCTGCCAGCCTCCACTATCAATGAAATACACTTGACCAAAACCAAGCACAGCTCCATGCCATGTACAAAGTCATGGGATGGGAGAGTTGAAGCCGCTTTACCACAAGCCATGTAGCTTTTCTGCTCTCTGTGTTTTTTGCAGTCTCTGTTCCCAAGTTCTCTGTTTCTTTTTGTCTGATTAGGAATTTCACAATGTTCTCTTTGGTGAAACTCTGTGTACAGAGAAACAATGAAGCCGCCATCCCTATTCAGCTGTGATGTTTTTCTCTCTCATTCAGTTTGAAGCTTCACCAACTGGCACACTCTACTGCTTTTTTCATGTTGCCCTGGCATTTAAGCTACAGCGAAAGCACCCTTTGAAATCTGTGGCTAGAAAAAAAAAGAGGTATATCCATCCCAAATGATGTGTGGTGGTCACAGGACACACCACTATGTTTTGAACCTGTGTAATTTGGTGATTAATGTTGACCCTGTCTGCCCTATACCTTATTTATCTCCTGTTTTATTGAACCATAGGGAAGACTGCAGAAACTCAGACTCTGGATGCCAGTAGTGCGTGAGTATGATGCAAAGGGAGTCCCATACCTCTTCCTAGACCGGCCTTTTATGCCCTTTAGCTCTCTGATGATTCACCTGCCAATAATCAAACGTGCCTCACTTTCATGTCTTGTATGCTCCAATAAAGCTTAATGACAAGTTGTGCATTTAAATAGCACAGGCCAAATCCTGGCACCAGCTCTAGCCCTCGCTCCACATAAGCCTAGAAATAGCTAAGATCTGGCCCAAAACGTCACAGGGAAATTGGGATTAAGTTCAGCTTGATGTCGCCAGTCTCTCCACTGCCCAGATTTCCACTTGCACTTTCCCAGCAGCACTCTCAAATCTTTGTGGGTCACATCACAGAATTCCTGTCATCAAGGGCAGCGGGTTTTAACGTCAGGGACTGTGATATCTCCTCCCCAAACCCTTCCCTCTCCCGCTCCCTCTTCCCTTCCACTGATAACAGCTAATCCTTGCCTCACATTAAACTGTGACCAAGATCAATTAAAACCCTGCCTCACCCCGATAGCAATCTCCCTCCACAACAGCCAATGGTGAGAGAAATTTGTGTGCGAGTGTGTGTGTGTACAGTATGTAAAAACACATGTGGATGTAGCTGACTGTGTGTGTGTGTGTGTGTGTGTGTGTGTGTTGTGTGTGTGTGTGTGTGTGTGTGTTTGTATGTGTATTGAAGGAGAGAGCTGCAACAGAGAGCCATCTCCATTCTCTTCAGTGCACTGCAGTCAGTTGCCAAGCCGCAGGGAGAGCCTGCCATTGATTTTCATCGCCTCTTAACAGAGATGAAAGACAGTAAAAAACAATAACAGTGATGATCACAACACTGCTGGCCATGTATGCATATAATGATTATCCATATCTTAATTAGTATTCTTTCCTTTGTTGTAATTATTTTTATTTGGCACTGGCCTTATCATTGTTATGAATTCTTTAATGAAAATGAATCATGCTTGTTTTTATGTGTGTGTGCAACTGTGCTAATACAAATCTGCTGAATGTGGGTCTGCACCCTACATTGTTCCTCCTTCTCTTATTTCTCAGTTTTGGATCAGTCCAATGGAGATCTCTCACACAAAGAGGATTCTCCCCGTTGTCTACAGTTTTTTTTAAATCTAGAAAGTTGCCTCTAAGTGGGCAGTATTTTCTGTTGTGTATGGTGTGCCAGTTTCATGGTGAGGAGCTGTTTCCAAAACCATTGGCATCACAGTGAGATTGGTTGGCAGAAATGGAAGGCTTGGTCCTGGGGTGCCAAATGTGCTTTGGCATGTGAGATGGAGGGTTGGTTAGTGGGAAGTGGGGGATGCAATGAAGGTAGAGGATGCGGAGGGGGTGGTAGCGAGTACGGCAGGACAGGGCGGTATTAGAGGCGGAGTGGAGTCTCAAGCGTGAAGAGTGGCTGCCAAGCCGACTGTCATGTTAGCCACTGGGATTGGCTGCTGTGGGCCTCAGGTTGTTTTTGGTGTGTACTTCAAAAGAACAGGCTGTGAACATGAAAACACAACTCATTTTTCCCAGTCTATCCCATCTTTCGCCTTCCCTACATTACTTTTTTCTCTTGCTCTTAGACTCTCTTTTCGTCTTCCTTCCCACGAGAGGCACATCCAAGGTGCTGTAGAATCTTTGAGGAGAGACAGTGTGCCTGCAGGGTTGCCACGACAAAGTGCAGGAAAGACCCGTGAGAGGAGACGAAAGGATAGAAGTGGAGAAGAGAGGTGGCCAGCAGTCTGAAAAACACAAGCCTAACTATTGTGTTATCAGAGATGACAGAGAGAATGTGTCCACCATATTTTTAATGGAGCAGATGACCCAGGAAAACTAAACACAAGCTTCTCGCTGCATCACAAGAAAAGTACCATCTGCTGCCATTTTCACCCTACTTTAATTATGTCTGTTTCGTCTTTTGCACTGCTGTCAGCACTGTTTCAATTAAAGCTTATGTCTATAGTCGATTAAACCAGCTTTGTGTTCATGTGTAAGGCTGCAGGTTGACTTGTGTTTGTAGGCTATGCAGAGATTTCTTCTTTTATCATCTAATCCAAAGACAATGCTGCTCTTGGCCTGCGAGCAGTTTCCACCCCTTCTCTCTGCAGTGCAAGAATTAAGTTGTGAATGGTCCAAACGGTGAACAAAGAGATCCAATTTTGATTCCTTAATATTGTTGTTTTTGTTTTCTTCTCTTTTTGTACCACACTTTTTTATTTTTAGTTGGTGGGTCTTTTTCTTCTCCTGGATTGGCTCTGCTTAGTTGTGACCTGGTTTATTAAAAGGGGGGAGTTTGGCCAAGCCATGGGAATCATGGGCAGATTAACGTTCTGTTAGTTCTCCCTAGCACAGCTCCATATGTCAGAGCCGCTGCTGTAAAAAAAAAAAAATGGAAGTCACCAAATGAGTAAAATGACTTGTAGGGGTGAAATGCCAACTTCAGCTGAGCAAACTCTGCATCTGGGGCTGGGGACCAAACTTTAATACTTGCCTTTTATGCCTTTTATGGCACCTACCAAATTGCTTTGATACTAACGAGTATCGAAAAATGCCTTGTCATTTGGTACCTAATTTCAATGCCTCAGGAGTAAGTCTCATCAGCGTCAGTGAGCCAATAAGCATGCAGCATGCTTTTACCAAGATCTAATAATCCTGATTTTTGGTTGTGTTACACATTGTAGAGGCACACAGGAAAAACTATGCAACACCCAGAGATGGGGCTCACTGTTTTTTGTTTTCTTATCTGCACAGATAAGATAAGTGCTTCTAAACCGGTGTTGCTTTTAGACCGACAGGTGAAAAGAGAAAAATACTCTTAAAGTTGCATGGTGGATGTCAGACCTGGGCTTGCTGTTCTTTAGCATAGAGAAAGTTAGGGGTCTCACTCTGACAATATTTCTCGGGATCATAAATATCAGGGACTGAAATTCAGCCCGGTTCAGCCTGAAATTGACCAGCTGTTCAGGAATGTTCCTGAAATTCCTGATGGCCAATCCACCCCTGAATATCACCCACACAGTCATTCCCTTTTTCTTCTTTGAATTAGTCAGACTAGGCAATGGTGTATTGCTGGCATACTGTTTGTTATTTATGTTCTTTTTGACAGTTAATTTTTTATATGTTCTTTTTGACAGTATTTTATATATAGTCAAATACTGTACACATATACCATCAGCTTTCTCATTTTAGTCCAGTTATCCAGGTTGAAGTGAGTAACTGTACCATGATGGGTGATGTCATTTTCTTTTGTTAAAATGGATTTTATAAAATTGGTATAAAAAAGTATACTGATGATATCCAGCCCTAGTTGTATCCCTAGCAAACTAGAGGCGGAATTATGCTTCTCCGCAATGGTGTTGCAGTAGTCACAATGTAGTTACCTATACAGATCCATTGCACGTCAGCATAGAATTATTATATTTTATTATATATAATATTATAACTATTGATTGCCACCACAACACTAGATGTTGTTCATTAACAGGCAGTTTTCTATATACACCTGCCGTGATCATGTTTACAGTCTCCCATTCGCTTATTGAACCACACATACAAAAAGGACAAAGTTTTAGCTGGAAATGGATTTGCTCTATTGCAAAATAGGAATTTGTATATCATTAATGCAAAAAAGAAAATTACTTAGCCTTTCTTCAATCTGCTGCATGTTGTCCCCACTGTAGGCCAACACTACTAGCACTGCAGATAGGTGGGGGGGTCTCCACCCCCCAATTGTTGGTGGTCTCCACACATTCCTGTAGCCCTGATGTGTTATGTAATTACATTTCTAAGGAGGTGCCCACTACATCACGTAGGTACCTCAGCATCTCAAGAGCGTCGATCATTCAGCCTTGTGTGAGTCTGTTAGTGTGTTTGTTGTTTGGTTTAGAAGATAGTGGCTAGCAGAAGGAAATGGAAATAGGCTGTAATGTTTTTTTATTGCTTTATTGTATTTCCAGCTGGAAGTAAGACTAATCACAGTAACTATCAAACAAAACTGTGTTTGCCAACAAACACAACATCAGGCATGCGGTTGATTAATTCATTTTTGAATTATAACAATAATAAGCATTTAGAATAATAAGCATTAGTGTTTCCGGCTACTCACTATTTTTGAGTGATGGGCTGAAAACACATTAGGCTCATCTTGAGTCATCTGTCCTCTGCCCTCTATCTTCATTGTTTATCTGTCCTTGTGTTTTTGCCCGATTTAGCGTAAACACATCCATGTTTTCCACAGCCTTTCCTGTAATTAAGCATATTCAGGAGTGATAACCTCATTCAATCTCAAAGCATTTACAGGGTTATCCAACTGAAGTCGGCTTACAAAAGAAATCAGGGATCAGGAGTAAATGACAAGAGGATAAAGGGATAGGAGATAGGAAAGCACTGGAGAAGGGTGTTGTGCTTCTTGTCTTCCTTTTTCTGCAGTCAGAGGCACCGATGGAAATGGTGGCGACACACAGGAAGGGCGTTTCGGGAGTAAAAGTCATTCTGCATTCCTGCAGAAGATTTTAAAAATGACTCAATGTTTTTTTATAGGGGAAATCATTTATAGCTGCTTTACAGTTTCTAAAGCATTTTCATGAAACAAATAGAATTGATTATACCTGAACGCACCACAAATCCAGCTACTGTCCTTACAGCCAATGGGAAGGCATGTCATTGCAGGTCCCTGGAACTAGTCTCCAAAGCAACATTTCTGTGTGAGGGTAGTCATTGCTACTGGCTACAGGTATGCTGGAAGCTCCAGTGATGTTTATAGGTATGTGTCCTGCATCTTTAACACATTCAAATCTGAAAGGACACAGTAAACTAATTATCGACACACCCTGTTTTTCCTGTCAGTATGCTAACAAATACATGTTGAAATTATAGAAATCCTGCTCTCTGTGAGCTCCTACACACACGGAGCAAAGACAGAGGTTAGCAGAGTGGAAAGGACGTGCCGGAGAAGTGAACCACTCTAACATTACTTGAATTGACAACAACTACACTTGTTACTGTAAGTGAATTAAAACCTTTAAGAGAAAAGCCAGTACTTAATCAATACACCTGTTTAACAAACAAATACATTGAGTATACAGTGACTTTCCTTCCGCAGCTAGCCTCATCAACAAGGCCCGGGTCCCTCATTGACACCACCCCCTTCCCTTTCAAATACTGTATATCTTTGCACATACGGGGTATAATGTATATACTTGTTGTTTGTTGTTAAGTGTTAATCGTTATTCTTTTATATTTTATATTTTGTCAATTTATATATTTATATCATCTGTTTATTCCATACAATCTGTCAATTCCATATTTATATAATCCTACAGTTATTTATGTCAACTGTATGTTTGTCTACATGTGACAAATTCCTCATCTGTGTAAAAAACTGCTTGGTAATAAAACTCTTTGATTCTGATTCTGATTGTTGTTGTGTACATTATTGTTGCTGCTCTAGAAACAACATTTAATTTAAGTTCTAATCCTGTTCTGAATTTATTCTTTTTGAAAATAAGATATTTTTAAAAGCACATGAAAAAGAATCAACAGGAGTATTGATGTGATTGATATCCATCCCTGACCAGAGTTTAACACTACAATTTGTCAAAAAACTTATTTTAGAAACACCTTTTAATGTTACATTAACTAGTCAAGATTCTATTCTTGATTATTTGATGATTCATTTATTCAACAACACACTTATTGTTGTTGTTGGACAGGAGAAGAGCAGACAGCATCAGGGCAGAAGAGCAACGAATAGTTGGAGAACATGTTTTTGGAAGCTGAATAAGCAGTGCAAAATAGAGTTGAAAAACCAATGGTCAGAGGGTGGGAGCTAGATCTTGAGGGTGTTAGTTTGAATTCTTTCTTTCTTTGATTGCTGCATACTTGTGTATGCCAGTAAATGCTGCCTCTCACTTATTGTATCACATGCTCTATCATTTCCTAGTAATACTGTAGCATCTTGATATGGGCCCCTGAGTTACTAGCGTACACACTGGACCCAAGGTCAGACCTACAACAGTTGAGGAGCTGTGACTATTATATTGGTTGAACACTAACCATCTGTACTAATAAGAGTCTGACCCTGGTGTCAACCATTTCACACAGTTTACCAATGCATTTTTCAAGGCCACTAATCTGATGTCAAAGCAGCCTATTCAAAGGACAAAAATATGGTATACACATCATGCACTCATTTATTCTCACACTACTGAACACATGCTTCTGCTAGCTACAATAACGACCAGAGGCAGGATAATAAAACCATTCCCATTGATGTCTAAGGGAATTAATGAATGAATCCTACTTCTACTGATATGGTCAATGGAGCTGTAATGTTAAAGTAGATCCAAACCACTGTGCACACATTTGAATGGTGACAGGATGCATAAGTGGTCACATCATGTTTGTGAGACACTCGAGATGGACCAAATGTTCCCGAACCAAATGGTCCAGGCACAGGAACCTTTTTGAACAACTGCTATGAATGTAATGTAGAGTGAGCAATTTAATGACAGCTGAAACAAATTGCTCACTCACAGTCAGAACACACAGGAGCGCACAAGCACTAATCAAGACCAGTGAAACCTTCAGGCAGATCAGTCATCTATGTCTCTTCCTTTCATTACCTGCGCCGTTTCATGCGAGAGCAGTTGGATAGAGCTGCCTACAGCCTCTGCAGAGCATCTCTGCAGGGCCCCCTCATGGTGGTCCCTCCTCCCCACCACTGAAAAAGTACCCATGGCTACTTTTAAACTTGTATCGGATGATTAGACTTGGGTTGCGTCCCAGAACACCGCTCAGCCCCAGCGGGGATTCAGCAGGGAGCATCACAGCCAATGCATAATTTCTCAAGATGGGGGGACTCACACTGAGCCCAATCCTGCAGCAGCAGACATGTGAAAAGCTTATTTAAGAACTAAATAAGACAGTACTGAGCAGATGAGAAGAAACAAAACAAAATTGGACCTTTTCTCTGACACCTTCAGATGGAGTGGCCAGTTTAGTAAAATTTCAAGTTAATGCTCATTATTGAATAAATGAGATGGATATTTCCTTTTTCCCTTTTTCTCCAAGGGGAATAAAGGTGACCTTTCTACTTCCATCTTCTGATTCACCTACTTTCTACATCCCACTGTCTTCTCCTTCATCTCCCTTACTCTAAATGATGGCCAAGAATATACTCTGCAATCCGCTCTTCTCAAACACATCCACAACTTAATTAAAGGTTTTATGGTGTTCCTAAGTTTTACTTTGTATTCCTCTTCGGTTATCTTATCTAAATGTTATAATGGAAAGCAATTTTCTAAATCTGAAGAGAAAAACTGCATTTTTGGAACAACAACAACAGCACAATGTTATGAAGATATTTGTGGGCCTCTGTATCTGCCAAATGAGGAGATTTCAGTCTCTTTCATCCAGTTCTAATCAACGCTGAACATGTGGGAAACTAATGGTGTTTTTCTGTTTGCAAAACAGCGCCCGCTTCACCTCTGAGTGGGACAGTATACTGAATTGAACAGATTATGGACTGTGCTGTACATAACAACGGGTCAAACGTACAAAATGTGCATCTTTTATTTTTAATGGCTTATGAATATTTAACTGCTGGGGTCACTCGGCAAAAAAAAAAATCCACAGTGGAAATCAATAACTTTTTTTTTAATGGAAACCTGGGCAAAGCATTTAGTCTCACCAAAAATACTATGAATTACCCTGAGCTTAATCTCTTGAGCACTCTGCCAGGGAGAAAAAGCTGCAGTTTGTGACAGCCCAGAGTGTGTATGAGAGAGCATTTTGATGCATGTGTGCATGGTTGCATATATGTGCATTCTTGATTTTCAGCCCTTTGTTGTGCCTTTTTCACTGCTGACTGTACTTTCTGGCTGTATAATGTACCACTTGATTCCAGTAGGATTTATGTGTACAGTATGTGTTTCTGCAACTATAAAGGCATCTTTCATTCTGTCATGCTCATAAATTTAATTTCTAAGTCAAGAAACATGAAACAGGAATTAAAAAAACAGACTTCCACTGTGGCTGGATGGGCGCCAGCATACTTTCAGCCAATTTTCTTTCTCCTCAGCTTTTTTCTTTATCCAACAGTAAAACGTTTTAACTGGGGGTGATTGTGCAGACCTATCTGCCAAGGGTTTTAGGGAGAGCAATGGTGTTACCATGGTGCTTGTACCCCTCTCTGTGTAAACAGGAGCCAGTGATTCCCCATTGGGATGATTTTGTATGCAGGTTGGAGAGAGAAAGCTGCTGGCCCCCCAAATGCATTCCATCACCATCACCCTAAGGGTCCACTGCTGGAGCCTTATTTCGACAGGAGAGGAGGGACAGAGAGGTTTGGGGGGTATAGAAATGGATGAGGATATTAAGAAAGGGAAAAAAAGGTTGTCAGAAGAATGTGTTGAAGTGGATAAGAGGAAGTATTGTATCAAAAAGATACAGAAGAAAACAGATGCAGAGAAGGGTGGGGAAGGGAAATAGAAATATGACTGTATAGAAGGTAGAGTGGGATTAAATGCTTTAAAGGTATAGCAGTATGAATTTACATACCAGCAAAATGTTACCCAGGATGATCTACGGTACCTCTTTTGCATGAGACTTCAAAAAATCAGCCTAAGGCAACTATAAGCAGCCCAGTATATACCATCAGTGGTTTCTCCAGGAAACTGTTATCTGAACCGTCCTCGGCGGTCTTAGTGAGGCCTCATACAGAGCCCTGGGTTAGCGATAGGGCCATACTGATGAGCAGTCACGATGCAGTGCAACTCTGAAGCAAGCTGGTATAGCTTAGAAGCTGGTGTCTTATCTCAGGCTTGACTTTTTTTATTTACTTTTTGGAGCCAAATCCTTTTATCTGTGATCTAACCTGCAATGACGAGATAAAGCTGTGCTGACTTTTCCATAAATGCACTTATCAGAGCTGTACAAGCTCTCCAATGCCAATGAGATGGGCAGGATGATCGCTTAGCATTCAGTATGCATGCCTTCACCTGCACTGCCCACAGATACACAAACAAGCACACACATACACCTACAGTATGCACTCATACACAAAGCACAGAGGCGCACACACAAACACACTTTACCACTTGTGTTACAGGCTATTCGCGGTAATAGCTTGGGCTTTCAGCCCTAAGTGTGTTTTTTTCTGATCCAATCATACAATAGTGCCTGCTGAGCTGGCAAGTAAGAATATCAAACAGCAAATGAAATTCCTGAAAGCCGTCTGCACCAACACCAACTTGTAACATGAATTTTTCATCATTTGGTGTGGTAATATTACCTCATTAGAGTACTCAGGCAGCCATTCAATAAGCATGGTCATTCTTTCTGCCAAGACTGGATCAGTGGTTGTATCAAAACAGTTCAATTTACACACACAAATCTACACACACACACACACACACAGTCTTGCTGTACATGCATTGCACTGGCATGTAATGAGTGCTATGTGTGACACTGAAGATGGACATGAAGGACACGGCCAGTGGAAAAATATTGGGTAAATAGTGCTTTGTCTCATGCACAATCAAATATGTAAGATGAATGCATAATGTCCACACTAACATGCTCATCTTTCTCTCTCGCACAGTCTTTCCATCTATTTATATCTTCTTGTCTGTCTCACCCTGTCTCTTTCACTCATCTTTCTACTCCTACTGGGATCAAAAGGTAGCAGACACGGAGCGAGGTGGGTGAGGGGTGTGTGTGGGTAGGTGGTGGTGGTGGTGGGGGGGGTGACTAAGAATTACCAGCACAATTGTGATTTCCATACAAATATTCTAAGCAGGTCTTAGAAAGTCTAAGTCACTCAGATATGGTGTATTCATTACTTCACGGATTTCCAGCCTTATGCTCACCTGCAGTCGACAGCTGCTAGCTCTTTTGGTGGGTCGAGCCCGGTCTCCTGGTGGAGTCAGGAGAAAACACCATTTTCACCTGGCTGCTATTTATTTGTGGGATGAAAACATCACAACATCCAGCATGAGTTCAACACACGTGGTAAAGAAGGACTAGCTGCTTATTTATTAATTTCTCAGGCTAGGAAAATATTTACATGTCTTCGCTGATGTGTTTGCTGCAGGAGAATGCTGTTGTTTTTCTCTCTCTAGTCGTCAATCAGAATGGATTTTATATTAATATTTTTACAGCAGGTGATCATAACATGAGTTGAGATTATTATATGATAACAGTATCAAAAATACAATTATTAAATTATGCATGATAAGATGTTTTTTTTTAAAAAGCAAGTAGTACCCTGAAACTTAGTAATTGAAAATACCATCGAAGTGAGTGAGTGAAAAGAGAAGATTTGGCTGTCTGATAGTGAAACTCAGCAGGAAATCATGAAGTAGCTGCATCTTTTTGTGTTGAGCTAAAAAGAAGAAGATTTGGTGGCATGTTGAGAAAATAGCTTGCCCTAATGGACAGTGGGTGACACAGACTGCACAAAACAGGGATTAAATGTCTGTGTGTGTGTGTGTGTGTGTGTGTGTGTGTGTGAGTGAGAGATGTGCGTTTAGACACATCTCGCACATCTGCATGTAAAAACGTTTTTCTGATGTTCCACAGTCAGACTGTTTCTTTAACTTTAATTGCAGCAAATAAATTGTTATATTAAGGTACATGTGATAGTATATAAAGTATATATAGTATGTATAGTATATAATAAACTGGCCTCAGATGTGAAAAGCATAGTTACCAAGGCACATAAACAGTATGACAAACTGATATGATGGTATATATAGTGTCATATTGCCTTATCATCAATCCATATCTGTAATATAATTTTTTTTCAGGGCCAAAAAAGTAAGGATTTGGCAAACAAGTCCACCCCAATCTGTTCCTGTGAGATATATATATACATATATATATATATATATATATATATATATATATATATATATACATATATATACATGTGTATATACATATATATATATATATATATTTCAACATGTCTTAATCCACATTACACGGATTTAACATGAGATACACAGGGATTTAGGAAGATCAGCGTCTGCTCAGAGACAGAGAAAGAAAAAAAAATCTCGCTTTTTGTCATCCCTATATCAAGAGTGCTTGTCTGTGTGTGTGTGTGTGTGTGTGTGTGTGTGTGTGTTGTGTGTGTGTGTATTTGGAGGGGTGCTGCATTTTTTTTTCTTGTAATCTTTTTTTTGTATGTTCATTTCAAATATATTGTGCTAACAAGTCCCACATCTTTCTGCTTTCATAAGCTCCAAATCCTTTATCACTGTTGTTGTCATGTATGCTTAGCACAGTGATGTTTCTTGCCCAGCCCTCCAGCCCACATTATGCTTGCCGCTGTAATCATCTTATTTACAGGTTATGCTCCCATAAAAACTGCCTCTCATGATCTCAGTCACAAGAATTCATCATGATGAGGCATGGTGTTCACAATGGAATCGGGAATCACTCCCTGACTAACCGGTCTGTGGCACAGCTCCACCGGCTGCCTGTGTGTCTGGTGGAGCCTGTGGTGAATTCTGCCGACTCTGACTTGCCCCAACCTTCATTGTTCCCAGCCCTGCAGCATGCTACACAGCTTCTGTTTGCCTCATGCTAAGAAGTAAATCTGTCACAAGGCCGCTTAACAACAAGAGGCTTCTGCACTGTACTGCTTTACGTTGAGCAAGACAATTAAGCTAGAATCTAAGCATATAGAGACCCAGTGAGACATCCTCCTTTTATCTTCACCAAATCCGATTCAAACTGATGAGAGCACCCTCAAGTACAATGGCTATACAGCTTTCTGAAAAGACATTTTTTCCCTAGCAGCAACTTTTGGAGAGTTCCATTTTGCAAAGATTTTATGATTTGAGTTTGAAATGAAATGAGAGAAGGGAAGAAAGAAAAATGACTGGTTGTATAATGAAGCCTTCCTGCAACTCCAGTGGTGATTAATATCTGACAGAGAATAATATTTGATACAGTACATGCTTCACGCCTATGAAGAGTGATGATTTTTGCTGCCACAACATATGAAACATCACTGTCTCGCTGCAAACGAAGAACAAAATCTACAGTAAGTCACACAAGGAAATAGAAAGATTTGTTTGAGAGAGGAATTGTGTTCAGCAACCATGGCTGCCTGCTTCTTGGCCTCTGTCAACCTTATTGCTTTGGTCCTGTTTCCCAGCCCCTCTCCCTGCTCCAATATGATAAGATTTACTGGCATGTCCAAATGGGTAATCTTGTTTATTCACTGTAGCTGTTTGGATCCCAACATCACCAGGAGAATTAAAGCCTCTGAATCTCAGCAGGAGGTCAAGCGGGAAAAAAAGGAAATGTAGTTTTCTATCTCTATTCTGCCTCTGTGTTGGTGTTCATTAGTGCTGTAACAGCTGATATTATTTTCACTGCAGCTAACTCTTATATTCCCTCCTGTGTTGTTGATCTGTTCATGTATGTCTCTAAGTTAAAAAACAGTAGATAAAGAATCCTGCAGGAGTACAAGTAGTGTATATTAGATGTTGCCGCTGTTTTTAAACAATGCTGGACGGCCACTTTTCCGACGTAACTCAGACTTCTAGAATCCATACGATTGATCTAACATCCAACCAGCAAATTTCTAAATTGCCACTAAATTATTTAATTGATCAGTTGGAAAATCCCAGCAGTATTTGGGCCAGATGGGGCAATAGAGCTGACAGCCTGTGGGTTAAGCAGGGAGGTGTGGTCTCTCACATGAGCATGCTCTCTCTCTGCAAGAGATCTTCAATTATAAGAGGCTTGCAATGCTTTTGCATCCCCCCATCAATCCTTCACCTCTATTCAGATAAGCCCAGGCCTTTACCACTTGGTCTTATGAGGGAAATCTACAGACACTGAGTTGATCTCGTGCTATTTTACCACAAATCCTCTTTGCAGAGACATTTGACATACTGTATTACAATCTGTGTTACTTTATGGACACTGTCCTGCTCTCACCCCAAGGCCTAAGAAGGTAAAGATCGACCCACATCTTAGCTCTGGCCAGAGTGTTGTGAAATATGTTATGCTTAATCTGTGATACAATTTCACCACCCTTCCATGAGAGCAGCATGAAAACAATACCAGCTGAGCAGATGTAATCTTGGGATTCAGATAGCAGCAATATGTAGAAGCCACAACACTGGCACAACACAGCCCTGACATGGAAATGTGTACGTCACGCTGCAAACAGAGCGCATTTCTGTCCTCTTGGGGCCGACAATCTCTCCATCAGTGAAGCGGTTGACTCACCAAATCAATTCAGCAGCAAGGAAGAAACAAACTGCGTGGACAAGACTTCTTAGGTGACAGAGAGCTTTTATTTGCTCTCTTTCTCACTTTCACCTACTAATAGATAAGACATCAAGATACCCACAGGGAATTGTTTGCGGTAGTGTGTCTGTGTGTGTGTGTGGATGGATGGAGATGAAGGGGTGGGAGGGGGATGCAGGTTGTATGTGATTGCATCAGCCATAGTGCTGAATGTGGATTCCTGGATTTCACTCACGTATAGTGGGGCCATTGAAAGGAAACAGGTGGCGGAGTATGGTGAGGGTGAGGGAGGGGGGTTATTGTAATTAATGCTGCAGATGCTGCTTTCTACAGCGCATCTGGGCAGTGATCTCATTTCCAGAAATCTTCTCCAAATTCTCTGCAAATCCCTACAGGCCTTCAGAATCCTTTTAAATCTCTCTGCAACTACTTCTGTTTCCCCTTCTTTCTTGACCATGACATTCTTTTACACTCCTGATGTTTTTTACCCATGTATCTGATACAGCATTATTTCCTCTTCTCTCCTCTCATTTGATTTCTTAATATTTTTTGCTGCCTCCCTGAAAAAGTCCTTCAATTCTTCAGAACCCCGTAGCATCCACTTCCTATGCCTCAGAAACTCCTCACCCCTCCCACACCCACACACCTTTGCATAGTTCAGCAGACCACTGGCACGTGTTTGTGCGGTCACAGTGGTAGGAAGCCCAGTCCCCTCTGATTACAGTGTGCTCAGGATTAGAGGGAATATGCTCTAACATATTCAGTCTGGTATTATGCTGATATCCCCTGACGCTGCTTCACAGGAGCACCGCAGCCAGGCCAGGACGCTGCCTCACCGCAAACAACATGCAGAGCACCAGGTGGAATATGGCATCAAAACTGGCCAAATAGGATAACAGGGGGTTCAGTTTTGAGGCAGAGGAAGGATAGAACCAAGTTTGTATGGATTAAAGTGAAACTGTTGAACCTTTTAAATAAAACATGGGGCAATTTAGGGGCCAGAGAAATAACGGAAATGATATATACTGTATGCTGTATCATCTGCTCTATTCCACTCCACTGTCATTTTGTAAAATTGCAACATGCAATACTTCCAGGAGGAAAAAGTAGACATATTTTGATTTGCATTCATTCACACATCAAGGGCACATTAAAATAAGGGCAAAGAATTCAACAATCTTATGCATTTTCTCCCCTCTTATCTCCCCCAGCTCGGCAAGCGCTGTGCCGACAGAGCACTGGGGGAAAAAAAGCATCTTTGCATAAAATAGCAAGCGAGCAAAATCTAAAACAGTTGGCGAGGAACTCTAAATAATCACGGTGCTTTTGGAGATGAATTCATTAGCATAACTTAGTCCCAGCGAAGTAATCACTCGTTTCAGGGTGAGAAGATCCCCCCCAGGCTCATCTCACTCCTGCTGCTTCTATCCCTCTGAGTTCAGCCTCGGCAGAATGACTGACCCCCTGAGACTGAGGGGTAGATAGGACACGTGGTAGAGAGGAAAAAGTTCGAGACCCCTATTGGTTTGTAGCAAAGTGCCTCTGGCAAGTGATAAGATCATACATAAAGAAGGATAAATCCACTACAAAGAATTGTTTGGTCGGTCTTTATCCTCGTATCACCGTGGGAGTGACCACATGTACTGACGAGACAGGGAGTATACAAATGAAGCTATGACCAAGTCAGCATGTGTTCATCGTAGGGAGTCTAAATCTACAATGAGGAAAGTAAAAGTGAAAGAAATACTTTAAATCAAAGGCATAGCTCAATTTATGATTTTTGTTATTTTTGACAGATCTTACTTGTGCACCCCCCGGATAATGCAATTTTGATAGTATTTTGATTGATTGTGCAGCCCTATTTTATATATAATACAAGGGTGAGGCAAATGTAATAAGGCTAATAGTGACTACCTGATAATATGGCATGGGGATCAGATATATAGCATGCTCTGTAAATGCTGTAAACAATTGAAAATCGGATGGAATTCGAATTGGAATAATAATAAGAAAAAAATATTTTTAAAGCCAGTCCTGGGTGTAGCCTATTTTCAAACTTTCAAACAAATAGAAGTGATGCTCAGGATTGTCATATCCACAATTGCATGCTACTCACAGAAACATAACAATTACAAAAAATTAAAACATCAGTGATTTGGGGTAGAGCAGCATTCATAATGCCATGTACACAGGCTATGCTCATTGTTTGACAAAACTTCAAAATAGACAAATACTTAAGAAGTCACTGAGAGATCTCCACTTTGTTTTTAAAACCAACAAAAGAGACACAGGCTTTCATTCGTTTGGACAAGTAAACTTTACTGCAAAGCATGTGGAATTTATTGTGATTTTTTACCGTTTGGCTCAAGTTAGCAAACGGTAGCTGGCCAACCAGTTGCAAAATACTACAGTTGTTTGACTTTCTACATTACCAGCTAACGTGACCCATACTATCATGTGTACCACTGGTGTTATGTCAAAGTGTTGATTTTAGCATGCAAGAAGTGATTTTTTAATAGCCTATAGTGATACAAGGCAGGGGCAGCCAGCTAACTTTACATAAACACGGATATGCCGCTGTTTGCTTTGTAATGTTCAATTTAGATTTATTGTCATTGTACAGATACTCAGGTAAACAGCTTCTTCACTTGTCTCAGTCATTGTAACTTACGTGATCTACATAATATACAATAACAGCACAGGACAACAACACAGTGGAAGACACATTCACTAACACTTATGTTACTTGCCCAAAGTGCGGCAACAATCTCATTTATTATATTCTGTCTAGCTCACTAACCGATTCGTTATCCTGAAAACACTACGGACATTGTCTCCAGTGAAAGATGCACAAATAGTTATTGAGAAGAGGCAGGCAAGCTATCACATTGGCTAAATGCAGTCAAAGTAACTTTACCATCTAACAAGAATGGATTAGGTCAACCTCAAGCCGATAAAAAATATTACTGTAACGTTAAAGTGGGAGAGTGGGAGTTTACCTGAGTCTCCAGCACTTTGTGTGAAACTCATAAGCAAATTATACTCTCCTCGTGAGTTTGAGCATATGTATGAGCTCATAACTGGTTGCTAATGGTGAAATGACCCTACTTCTCACTTGATTTATCCCCTCAGTAAATACTTTCCTAATGAGTTTCTGGTCTAGTTTCAAGTCTTTTTCAACACAGCATGATGTTCATTTTTGGTTAACTATGGCTTGAATTACGTTCGGATTTTAAGGAAGTGTAAACACAATCCATAACATTATAGCCTATAGATTTGTTTTAGCTAACAGAAAATACAGCAAGCAAGAAGGCTGAAAGAGACGCACTTCTAATGACTGACCACGAGTTGCTTTTGTGTGGGTTGTTGGGAGGGCTCTTCATTTTGTCATGTATACAATGCTGCTAGATGATATTCACAATTCATATAAGTTTTGTTTCCAGGAACTTGTGCATTTTGCAGTGGCATGACAATGACAGCATCCACCTGTTTAATACATTTAATTTTCAACAAATGCCAACTTCACCTTTCTTCTCTTTAGCTGACTTTGGTATTAAGGGGTCCAATATCTGCTTTGACCACACACACATGCTCACACTGATGAACACTTGCAAGAGGTGCACTGTTTTACTCATTTCAGGTAACTCAATGAAAAGTGAGGAAGATGGCAGAAACAAGGACATTTAATGTTTGTTAGGCAGTGGTGGAAGAAGTAGACTAATATTTTACTTAAGTAGAATTTCACATGGGCTTCTTATAACACTGAAGTTTCTAACCCAACAGTCAGAATCATGCTACTGGAATTGATAAAGTAATACGTTTTTCATTTCCACTTGAAAAGTTTTGCTAACACATACATGCAGACAACTATAGCTGGGACTTAATAGCTGGAAAACACTGTGGGGCCACAGCATGAAGCCTTACCTAGTCCAACTTAAAGTTTTATAGTACTACCACAGAAAATGAATATTTTACACAGGTTTTCCTAAGGGTAAGCGTTCAAAAACAGCAGCAGCCCCATCACTTCATATTAGCAGGTAGCTTCACGCAGATATGTTTTTTGCTGGTAGATCAGAAACTTCCTAGATGAAGCTAGATGTTGTTATTTTCAGAATTTTATTGGCTACATGAAGTACAAGTCATCTGCACAAATGATTGCAATTGGCTCGGCCTATCCACGAAACAATAGGGCCTGGCACTTCCTCACAGCATGCGCTCTTGTTGGCTTTGTAGGCTGTGCACTGGATAGGTACGCTCGTATTGGGACAAACATGTCAATTGAAAGTTCAGAGTTAAGCAGCCATTTCAAAATTAAGATATTGCAGTTCTTTATATCCAAACTGAAGTTATTATAGCACGTCAGCTGGCTATTATGAAATTATGCAGCACTACTTGGGTATTTACTAATGGAATAATGTGTTTTGGACTAAATGTTTTAACTGGAATAGATCGTTTGGACCTTTGACAATGTAACAAAACCAATTTGTTGGAATATAGTGGATTACTATGAGGGTCAATTTTGATTGTAGGTGGGTGGTCTGACAGAGGCTCTGATTGTACCTGCTATTGTGATCGTATCTTGAAATGGTTTGCATTGGTCATATTAAGGATTCAAGCTTTCCAATATATCATATGAGTACAAACTTAAACAAAGCAGTTGTGTACACATACAGAAAGCTGCCAGAAGGGCCTGACAGCCCTCAGAATCATAAACCATAAACCTTCAATTAAAACCTAGTTCCAATTAGACACCTGTCCCTTTTACTGCCTGTTGTGGCTGGTCTTACAAATAAACACAGAACTCAGTTAGAGGTCTGGTCTGTTTTTCTCTTGTATACCGGTATTAACTGCATTCGATATCTTTAGTTACTAGCTAATATGCAGATTATTACCTCAAAATATAAATCAACTAATAAATGATCATTTAGTATTAAGCTTCCCAGCAGTATATAAATCAATTAAAACGCACCTTTATCAGCTGCAACATTAAAGGGACATATCAACACAGTAATGCATCAATAATTATGATCTGTTTACATCACATACCGTAAAAATTCAATTTATAGCCCTGGCTTTTACTTGCTTCAATCATCGAACTCACCCTGCATATTTGGGACATGTGTCTATATGAAACAGGCTTTTAATTCCTTTCCCACAAAACTCTTGCTCAGCAAAGATGGGAAATAGGCTACTAACAAATTGTTTATTGCAACCAGTATGAATATTAGTTGTATAAAAATTAGGCTATTGGATATCAATTATGAATCATTCGTTTGATCTAGCGCTGAGAGACATCTCATCTAGGCCAGCCTTGACACAGAGAGAATGTAGTTGTTGCAACTTGGAATAATTTTTTTGAAAAGCTGTTTGATTCTTTTAATCAGGGGACCATTACAGACTAAAGGAATAGAGTAAATACATGAGGAATGGACACATATTCTGACTTAATGACCGCTTCAGAGGTAACTTTTTAAAAATCTGAATGAATTAAACTTTGGTGCTCATTGTTTTCCTAAAATGAACTGAATAATAAAGTTGATCAAACAATGTGAAGCATTTCCATATTGACAAAAGTTTAAACAGTTATTTGTATGTGCAATCTAAGTAGCTTAGAACTAGCGCAAGCAGGTGAACCAGTGGGCTTTAAGAGGTTAAGTAATAGTGCACTATTTTGCTCTAAAATGTAGTGGATCATAAGTATAAAGATAAGGTAGATAATATAAAAAAAATGGAAATACTTCGAATACGTAACACACGGTAGCTGCAGAGAGCTGCAGCCTCTATTCATTCAACTTACGCTTTGTAAATTTCCAGCTGAACTGAGGCTTAGTGTTGACCCTTTTCTCTCTCTCACTCTCTTTCGCCTGCTCCAAGCAACTCTCTTCTCCCACTACACACATACACACTGCGCCTACACATGCGCACTGATGACCCAGGGTCAGGGTTGCAATTTTGGATTTATTTACTCACATTTGATGAAAGTTGTATTCTTTTTACATGTTTATTTACAGCATTAAATGTTGAAATTTCTATTGAAATAGGCTGTATATTAACTTATTGGGAGAAAACTGATAGTTCTATGTAAAACGAGATTTTGAGCATCACCATATCGCCAAAACAACATGACCCTTGTTTCGTTGCAAAGCTTCCACTGTGAGATTGACATTTGAATCAGGCTCCGCCCATTGAAGCATTGAATCTTCGACTATTCGGGGTCAGTCTTACTACAGCTAATACTTCAATCAATAATTTTAGTATTACTGCTGATTTAAATGACACCATGTTGCCAGTACTAATAAACCAACAGGGAAGCAACATCCAATAAGCAGTTCTTAGCAGCTTCCGGGAAGAAGGCTAACAGTTAAGATATCTTTCTTATAAGCTGGTAGACCAAACCAGAGCAAAAACATTTTTTGCCCAGGGAATTTTTCAGTCTTTTATTTTTCTAAAAGTCAAAAATCACAAAAAGCAGCTTTGAATGACAAAGATAGATAAAGGGGACGATAACCATCATTTGACATCTTGAGATGTCGACTGTTTGGTATATTCTTTTTTTATGTAACTGTTGGTACTTTGCTTCAAGTCAAAGTGTCTTTGAAAATGCAGTGACACAGTTGCTCAAGATAACCCACAGACCTTGTTATTGTTTTGTCCTACTGCATGGAGGTGAACAGTTGGTAGAAAGTAGTTCTCAAACTGTTCACAATGAGGTCTCTACACTATCATAGCCGGGGCATTTTTATTTTTAAGAAATGTTGCTGTTGAGCTTTTCAAATATCTGCTTTGAGCTCCACAGACAAAATGCCACTGAGTGCACTGTACTGGGGTGATCTGCAGGAGCTATGGATGGATAGCACTCTGAGAAGAGGAAAGGTTTTGTTGTCATGCAGGGAGAACTGTGTCTTTTTGCCTCTGTGCTCATGTGGGTAGCAAAGAGTAATCCCAATTGAAGTTGCCTTTATTTAGATTCAGAAGAATCAGAAGGACGCTAAAAGTGAACATTTCCATTGGAGCGCCAGTCTCAGGGAATACAAAGTTCATTCACAACAGACTGAGGGCCTTGAGAATTTCAGTGTCAGAGTGAAAAGTTGCATTTGCTTATTCTTACTGAAGTTCCTTAAAGTGGCACATATGGATGAAGTGTTGCCACTTCTATTAGCAGTGTGGTGAATGTTGCATGACTTGCATTGTTTGCATTTCCTCTTCTTTCTCTGCCTCTTGTGGGTTGTATGCTAACTGAGCCATTAGGAGAAAAATGTTTTCTGTAAATGTGGCAGTTTGTTGTACTCAAGCGTATCTTTTATACCCACATCACATCAGTCATTTCCTTCTTACCACTATTTCCTTGCTTGTATTTGCTGATATGACTGTCTCCTTTAATCAGAAGTAGACAGCTGTTGATAAAACAGAAAAGTGTTTTTTACTTGCTGTGTGCTTTCAAGCATCACAGGCTTTTTCAACTTGGAGATCTTCTATGTTGACCTGTTGATAGATGCAAGATCCAAAAAACATACCCACCACAGATAGCCACACATGCACACCATGACATGGCTGCACAAGAACTCAAGCATGCACACACACCATACCAAAAGATAAGGTCACCTTTTCCTGTGCTGAATGTGAAACAAAAGCTGTGTTCACTTGAATCCTGGGCCAAATTTTCCAGTTTTGACCACAGTACTTGTTGGCATCGTTGGTAGTTGGCCTCTCAGTCGGATGGCCATAGTTTTGCATGTGTGTGTTTGTGTGTCTCTACTGTGACTGTTTGCTTGTGTTCATGTCTGTGCATTGGTTGTGTGCGTGTGAATATGATTATGATGGAAATTTGTGTTGGCTTGCTGACTTGCTGGCAAGATCTAAATGTGAGCAAATGAAAATAAAGGCGAGGAATAGATGTTGGGGATGAATGGAAACTTAGAAGAAGATAAAAGGTTTTAGATAAAGGCAGTGCCAGCCTGTTCTCCATGTGTGTGTCAACCCTCTGATGTTACAGGTGTTATCATTTAATCCATCCACTTTCTGCAACCGCCAGTTGCTAATGCATCCCCCTCACTCTTCTCGCTGTCTGTGTGTGTATGTATGTCCGTGCTTTTCTCTTCTCCATCGTCTCTGTTTCTTCCAGCCTGAGTAAATGTCAGAGCAAGCTGCTGCTCTTCCCAGACCACGCTGTGGGATACAGACCAACCTCATCGCCGTGGCAACCCTCTGTTCTGGCTCAAAGAACTGGGCTAGGGCGGAGAAGAAAGGAACTTTTATGCCTCTGAACCCCCACTAGTTTCCTCATCCCCCCTTGTCCTTGTATTGTAGCCCAGCCCTAAACCATGTGGCCAAGCTCCCAGGCTTTACTGCGACTAGAGAGGAGGAAGAGAGGAGGGCTACAATTAAAAAGTAGGTGACGAGGGATTTCTAAAAGTCAGTTACAAAATTGAAATAAGATGTTGTAGAAGTATTGGCTTGAGCTCTATAGGACATTGCTCTTTGATATATACTTTTTAAATTAATTGAATAAAAAGAAAAAAGAAATACGCGCTTCAATTCTGAAAGAAAAAATCCAGCAAAAACTTTTTCTCATAAGAAGTAAAGAAAACTTCACTAGAATTACCAACAAGGAAGGGAAAGACAATATTAGATTTCCCAGAATACTTCCTTGGCTTAGAGCCATTGTATTTGGTTTCAATTCATACCAGCAGGAGGCTGCCTGAAATCTTTCTTTTCTGGTAATGGCTTTCTTCTCCAAACTGACTTGTCACCTCTAACAAGAAGTGTACCTTAAGGGATTTCAGTGGTCATAAGGAGTAGTCTTAGGAGCTGGGCCAGAGACTGTCACTCATACACAGAGTAAAGACTTTTTTTTTGTGACAGCACAATCGGTTGTGGCACTAAGTTGAGTTGCTGAAATGACAGCATTTAGTTATTACCCTACCTGAGGAAGAGGTAAAAGACTGTTGGAGAGACAAATATTTGAAAGAGGGAAAGGGATAGATGTGTAGCAGTGGCGGTCAGAAGTGAGGAACCATCTGGTTGAATGTGAGGGACCATATTTAACGCTGGCGGAAGCCCAATATTGTGTCTCCAGTGCTTCCAGGTTTCTGCCTGAAAATATGCTCATTTCCCACTGTAAACTTGTTCATATTGTTCCTGCAGATTTTCTCTGAATCTGTTTGCACCCAATATTCACTATTTTTTCATTCATTGGTGTATTGAGACACATACACACACAGAGACTAATCTTGAACTTGTTTGTCTGCCACATCTTGTCTAATAATGCCGATTTATTCCACTCTAAGTTACTGTCTCATTAATTCATCTTTCCTTAGGCTTGCATTTGAAGCAACTGAAAAGACTGCCTTTGATAAACAGACATGCTCACCTTTGTCCTTTAGTGAGACCCATTTCATTTCACCCACGCTGACTTCTTTGCAGGCTGTTACATGACCGTTAGGCTGTATCTACGGGGAGGAAAAACTGCAATCATTCTCCTTCACCTTTGCCATGCTTACAGCTCAGTTTGTTCTCATTTTGTCAATATGTGTGCTTGTATTATTTCTGTGAAAAATAATAGATCCAGACCTACAAAGGTAACAAATGCACAGGTGTGGATGACTGCAGTATTTGTTTGTAAATGTAAATATTCATGTGTTTGTGGAAAGAAGGGCTGTTTTGTGATTACACATATTTAATAGCATTAGAAGTATGGGTGTGCATGGAGAGGAGAAGGAACAGGCTTTATGTGGGAGCGCTAGCAAGGTGTGTTAGAATTTCCATGTGAGATGCCCTGCTTTGGGTGATCTTTTTTTTTGAAGGTGTGTGCGCATGCATGCATTTTTGGGAGCATGTGTGCGATGTGTGTCTGTATGGACTGTGTGTATGCATAATAGTGTTATCTGCTCCGTTGGCTGTGCCGATGTGTGCCTGTGCCGATGTGTGCCTGTGTTCAGGTTGCACATGACCCGGGTCTGCTGGGAGGTCCGTGTCTTTCATGTCCCCTGTTCAGTTCTCCCTCAAATCTGGGTCAAAGGATAAAAGAATAACTCGTATCCGCTGTGACACACACACTGGTACACAATGACACACACCGGTCTCACTGAAAAATGACTTCCTGGAGATTTGAGTGGTAACGAGGTGGCATTGTGGAGGACACTGAAGCGAACAACTTTTAAAATTCACCTTATGCAGCGACAGACACACTGTCCTAAATCTAGATCATGTCACCTCTCTCTATTAACAAGAGTTACTCACTGCACCAGTTACTCATCCAGTCCTTCCCCATCTTTCCTTTTCTGTCTCCCTTGGTTTGCTTCAGTACATCTCACAGTTGACCTTGCATAGATCAGATGAGAATGCTGGATTTGCAAGTTGGCAGCAAGTCGATTAGCAATGCGTTGTGGCTCAGTGTCTCCTGGCATCTCTGTGACTGTCTCTCCATTTCTGTCTCACAGCTTTTCTTACTTTTGCTCTGGTAGACTTTCCCTCTCTCCCTCACTAAGCCTCTCCAACAATGCTGATGCTCTTGACCAGCTTCAACCCTCAGAGGAAGAAGATGCCATGCTGGCGCATTTGTGCGTGTCAATGTGTGTGCAGGCATTCATGGGTGTGTGTGTGTGGCACTCAGGGAAGATAGTACTTGCCAAAGAACAGAGTGAGCATCCTTAGTCCCCTGTGTTTCTGAGCAGTGGCAGTCATTGAGGTCTTTTCTGTCTCTAGTAAAAAAAAAAGGCTGAGGGGAAGCAGGGAATTGTTCTTGCGGTGGGACACCCTGCCTTTCTCATAACGTCAGCCCTGTGGGCCTCAGGCTTGGAGCGGGGCAGTGCATGTGGAGGATGTTAAGACCTACTGCCTGTCATAGATAAAGGCTGCAGACCTCCTACAAGCAGTGGGACGCAACCATCTGGGAGGACCACTTGCAGTGCCTTATATCCATGCAACCCCCTGCTGCGTACCCTCGTATTCACACATACACAGCATCCTTAGAAGTCCATGCTGGCCAAGGGAGGATCCTGTCAGAATGATGGAGAGGTCCCCTTGGCACACTTTTTGTCTCCAACAACTTTTTTTAAACAGTTGTTCAACACAGACCCTACACATCACTCCCAACACAGTCTGTACAGTCTTTCTCTATCACCTTCTTGTCTTCATCCTGCACAGCTCATTGTTCCTGGACCATTCCCTGTTAATGGAAAAGAGGTGTAACTTATTTGTCATTGTGTGAACAGTCATCAGTGCCTGACAGGGGTCTATAATGACAGAAAGATGGTTTTCTCCCTCTGCCAGAATGCCACAGTGGACAGAAGTAAGTGGCCACTGTGTGCCTCTTATATAAGTTGATGTGAAATTACATCAGTGTTGCGGCTTGTGCATGGCTCTCAAAATTTTAAACACCATGGTCTGTGGTTGTTTAATCTGTGTGGAGGGACTCTATAGAAAAACAATGTTTTATTCTGCCTCGTACACCACCATGTTCTCTTCTTTTACAGATATGATGATCCAAACTGTGCAGATATGCACATTTGACCACAGGGCTGGGCAATAAAACAGAAATGATAATTATCGGAATATAATTTCCATCAATAACAATATAACAAATATTCAATATATCATCAGTAAATTATTATGATGACAAATTATTTAATTCATTTGAATCACAAACAAATTGGCACTACTTTTTGTTAAGATATTTGTTTTGTTGAGGAAAAGGGACTGAAAAGATCATATTTTTTGAAAAAGTATTTTTTTTCATAATTGTTTTGAATGTTCTACCTCAGATTTGTGAAGTGATCCACTATTTGTCATGTGCTGACCATGAAGAAAAGTTTAAAACCACAACTAACCATCTGTTTTTTTCTACTTTCACTTGGGAGCAAAAATCAGCCTTTATACTTGAAAGATATAATGATTTGACATTTATTGTGATAATTATCGATATTGAATGATATGAAATGTTGTTATCATGGTAACATTTTTGGCCGTATCACCCAGCCCTCTTTGAAGATGATGACTCTGTAGTGCACTCAGGTTCGACAGCACCAAAATATCAACATAGAATTGTGTCTACAAAATCCTAAAGAAACCATTCCCTCTTTCAATGAGAACATATCTCATGCATCTTTACAGTAATTCCCGAAACCACCCACATTAGCTGCATAAAAACTTGATGTTGACATGCTCACTCTCATATGCTGTCCCATTAGGAATAATCCCATGTTGTATTCTGAAAGATGGATTTACTAATATAGGGTTCAAATACACAGTATAAGGTCTCTATGCAGTACATTATAACAGTGACTGTAAGAGAGTAACATTTTGAGTGTGTCAGTTAAATGAGAACTTGTTTGACTTACTACCATGTAACTGTCCAACATAATACTGATTAACTTATCTTTAGCTTAATTATTTTTAGTCGTCATTGAACATGTAAACAAAGGAATGGATGGGTTTACCTGGTTTGCATCAACTTTCAGTGTTATTTTCCAATGTGCTTGTTGTCATCGTCGACATTGTCAAGTGCACAAAAAACATGGTGTACACAGGAGAGTGAAGTAGGTATGCTGAGACCTTGAAGGAGGATAGTGGGTGAATTCCACACCCATTTGTTTTCTCCTTTTCAATGACCCAGGTGCTTCTATCTTTACCAGCAGAAACCATGAGAAGTGAGAACACAGAGCTATCCTGGGAAATTACCCTGTCGACAGACGGCACATTGAGACTTCGTTAGCACAACCACCCAACCTAGCGCCTTTCCAGCCTGATCGAACGGAGCAACTCTCCATGACAGAGTAAACAAAGCAGAATCACAAGCATGATGAGGAAAAGAAAGGTTTTTTTCATGTGATTCAATTGCTGCAAATCCCTGAATACCCATGTGATTTTGTGTGCCCATGTACAGTATTTGCACCTATGAGCGTGTGCAAGTGGAATTTTTTAGTTTTAATTATATTTGTGCATTTTTACTGTGTGTGTTTTTGTCTTTATCAGGGTATTTTATTTGCACCTGTATACAATGTGCCCATGTTGATATATGCCATATACTATGTGTCTGCATTTGGGTATTTGTATTAATGCAAATATTGGTGTGTTTGTGTATGTTTATATGTGTGTGTACCTTTCTGCCTCTCTGTCTGTGCGTGTTTCTTTGTGCGCTCCAGGCAGCTAAGGATGTCTGTGTTGAGGAGAAAGAAGAAGCAGAGGAGAGGTGTAAGTCAGAGACTGCAAGTAAACAACCTGCAGTAGCTACAGCAAGTGTCAGTCTGCCTGCCTCTCTTCCACTGCTTCCATGCCTTCCTCCTTTACTTTTCCTTCCTGCGCTAAACAAACACACACAGCGATTGTGCTGCCAAGTTAGTGAAGAAGGCATTCCGCAAACTTCCAGGTTTTGCATCTCTACTCAGCTTTTTGTGCCTAAATTGATAATTGAATCAACTATCGCCATGTAATCAATTAGGGTGTTCATCCCCGGCTCTGAATCAAACAGTTAATTGGCTTGTGCCACGGAGAGGCTGAGATGGAGAGCAGACTGGTGCAGGAGGCACTGTTGGATTACTACAGATGGGCTCTCAGACCTATTTGCATTGTGCCTGACTTTAAGCACTTGATTGCCTTTCTGGCTTAGAAATTGCTTGGGTGCGAGCAGCACACAGGTTGGGATTGGACCTTGTTCACGAATCCTGCTTGTTTCACTGAAGAGAGCAGGAATACATACACAGCAGGTTATCTCTCTGCTTTGATCCCAATCTTTCAGACAGATGCATGCAGGTTTCTCTTCCATTAAACACCCTTTGTTACTTTTTACCCAATGTCCGGAAAAAATCTTTGCCACCTGCAGTCAGCACTGCTTTGTCTGAGCACACAGAGAGCAAAGCATTTCAAGTCCAAACAACCCTGCAGTATTGATCCACCCCACACCTTATTCCATTTTGTCCTCTAAAACATGCCTTTTCACTCGGTTGACTTCTATTCAAAGCTATCCAGTGAGACCTGTGTCAATGGGGAAGCTTGACTTCATTCCATAGCTCTGGAAGCCCCCTGGGGGGCTAAGCATAGGCTGCTAGACCATGACAGGCAGGGGGCTAATAGGCCGGATAGGATTCGACAAAAGAATGGGGGGGGGGTTGTTTCAAAAAAAAGTTTTAAGACCAGGACACAGCCATCTGCTTTTGTGGTGATGAGCATCAAAGCCTGAAGGAGCCCTGTTGGGTCCCTCTTTCAGATGGCTGTCCTACATATGGGCTTCATATTTCACCAGGACAGACAGTCAGCAAGACCCATTGGGCCACAGCCGAGGCCACTATACTGTCTCCCTGCATGGTTTCAAGCCTTTGAGAAGAGCAGCAAGATTACTTTTATTCCTCCTGAGAAATGTGGCTAATAAATGACCAGGCTTGACCCAGTGAATGTGTGCCTGCACCACCATCACACTAAATGAATGTATGGAAGAGGGCTTGGTGGTTACTGAAAAATGTTAGAGAAATGGGTCATTGCATGGCTGCAACAACATGCTCCCAGGGTGATTAATTATTGAAGTGACTAATACTACATTTGCCTGGCAGCAACAGGGGCTTTGGTCCACATTGGTGGCACCATAACAATAATCAGCCTTGCTACATCTTTTATATCTATCTACCCCTCTTCACTTCTCCCTGTCTCCCTGATTTCCCCTTAATTTCCACTCTTGTTATTTTGCCCTTACAGATTTTTGTTTTTCTCTTCTGGGCTTCCCACTTGACTAACACAGACTCATTTAATTATGCCTTTTCATTCTTCCTATCTCTGTCCCTCCCTTCCTCTGCCTTTTTCAGTCCCTTCTTTTGTTTCCCCTCCGTCAGTAGCATAGCCTCTATCCATAAGTGTGCTCCTTGATGGGAAATGTGAAGGCCAGACGCATATAATATCAGCAATGATGGAAACCAGCCACTCTTGTCTTACTCTGCTTCTCTTTTGCCTTTTGCTAGACTTTGCCTGCCTCAAGGTAGCATATGGCATTCTCTCAGACTGCTGGACTCGTTGGCCTCCCACACAACACTGTGCATCCATCTCTCCCTCGCTCACAGCTCCTTTATGGGCTCTCCAACAGTTATTTTCTCCCGTACCCGTCTCCCCTGATACTGTGCAGAGCCCCATCCCTCCACATTCTATTTCACACAGCCACACTTCAGTAACGTTCACTGCAGAGATGGCTCAGGTCTGGCAGTTGGTGAGAGGAGGGCGGTCGAGTCTGGAAGGCACAGTCATTAGTTAAATATTAGCCAGACTGTGCTCTATTCCCCCAACATCCAAAGGAGGAGTGCAGGAGTCATACCCTTCCAAAACAATGGGCCATAAGGGGATGGCTTTGTGCCCTTATGCTCGGATATATGTGCACACACACAAACCTCCCTTCCCTCCAAACGTATACAGATGGTGTTCTCTTTGTTGTACCTTGTACAAATAGTACAGTACATCATAACCGTTGAGAGATGGCTTAACCTTACCAAGGTACAAGCAGAAGGTGTAACAACAATGAAGGCGGAGTCACAAACAACAATAGACAAGGCCCACAAGTACACAGTTGTACAAAGGAAAACATGACCAACACATACTGTATATGTGTTGTGCTGGCAGATGATTCTCAGGTGAGGAGAAAAATTTTAGGTCTCACAGTAAAGTTGAAGAGCTGGTTACACACAGTGAAAGATGTGTAAGCACATATTTATGCACATTTATATGGTGTTATGGCCAGGAGAAAATGAAGCCGAATGCAATGTGCAACTGCCATTTCCTGCCCAGTAAAAGTAACAGTCACTAGCTGGTGAATACGTGGAGGTAGATATTGCTTGCTTGGGTATTTCTGACATCGAACTGCAGCATGTTTAGATTGGAGTTAGGCAGCCATTTGCATGTAACATAAGGAATAGCATCATCCTCGAAATGATAGAAATGGAAAACCTTGTCAAAGAGAAGTTGATATTTGTGTATAGTTTGTTTTGCCTCCAGATTACAGTAAGACGCATTTCTCTATATAAGCCAGAGTTTGAGGTCTTGCTAGGAGTGAAGCTTTTTCCATGTATTTCAATGTGTGTGTGTGTGTGTGTGTGTGTGTGTGTGTGTGTATGTGTGTCTGTGTGTGTCTCCAAAGAATGATGTAGGGTGTGTGGGAGCCACAAGGCGCACGCATGTATTGCACATGTATTGTTGTTTCTGTGGTGTAGGGGTGTAGGGTGTGTGGAATTCATGCTGTGAGACTCAGAGATCATCTCTGCTCTGCCCAGGAAGCATTTGGTCAGACAACAGCTATCTCAGCACACTGCCTCTCTTCTCATGTTCCTCCCTCTCTATTGTCTTCACTTAAAACACAGACATTCAATTAACCATGAGCTCGGAAAAAACAATGACATAACACTCACATAATGCACAATACCACATGACAATAAAAAAACTGAACTGTTGTGCCTTTGTGAAAAAAGGTACGTCAGTTACAAAAAAAAATATTCCATTAGGATTTCCATTTCAGGTCTTTTTTTATTTATGTACTGTAACCTACATATATAATGTCCATCATGTGGCACTCCACTCTTCAGGTAACTAAAAGCAGATGGAAGTGAAATATGAAACAGTCTGATTCATAGCTTAGTTGTCCAAGCTCAGTACTTTCCGTCTAGTTGCACATAAGCAGTCACCTTGTGTCTTTGTGTGTCTTTTCATTTATTTTTTTACAAGACAGAGGTGGTTGAGGTTGGGTATTTGAGCAGGTGACAAAGCAGGCCACTTATATTTGCCAGCTTTCAAAACCAAAGAACAATTCTGAAGGCACCTACTGTTACTGAGTGGAACCTGAGAGTGCATCTACAGTTCAACACTATATCCACCCCCCCCTCCCGTCAAGGACCAACATGAATAGACAGACAGAGAGGCAGATAGGCTAGATAGATAGATAGATAGATAGATAGATAGATAGATAGATAGATAGATAGATAGATAGATAGATAGATAGATAGATAGATAGATAGATAGATAGATAGATAGATAGATAGATAGATAGATAATGACCTCAAAACTTTAACTCTGTATGCCACACCCATATGTTTTCAGCTTTGCATTTTATGATTCTTATTCTAGAATCCCCAGCAGAGTCAACTGGGCAGGCACAGGTGTGAGCAATAAGTCGGCTTCAGTAATGTACTCGCCGGTTCTCGGCTCTTTGCTCTCCTGAGTCCCAGACGGGTCCAGTGGGTAAGCAACAGTGCAATTAGTTCAATTTGGTAGCACTGATTCATCCAACAGCAGCCCCAAAGCACATTCTTGCTACAATAAAACACAGCCCTATGAAATATATGCAGAATTGGTACAGAAGTTCTGCGTAGCATTGAATAAGTCCACGTCAGCCTAAAATGCACCCTCAGTATGCAGTCCTCACTTTTTTATGTTTCAAGACATCGGTAGTTACTACTAATAGATTACCTGTAGTTCACCCACCCAGGTCCCAGTTATTGATTACCAAAATGATGACTGATCCATTTTCTGTTGTTTTAATGGGAGTTGGGATGTTTTAATTTAGCTCATGGCAACTGTTTTTTCTGGTTAGTGGTCAAGATATGCGAAGGGACAGTTTGACATTTTGCTCTTTTTCCAAAAATTAGATGGGAACATCAATATAACTCCTATCTGTCTGTTAAATATAAAGGACATGAGAAGTTAGCTTAGCTTAGCATTATAATGGGAAAGTGTTGTACAAGGATAACAAAAAGCCACCTTATGATAAAGCTCACTAATTAACACGTTATATATCAATTGTTTAATCCATACAAAATGGTGGCTTCTAGTCACTTCCTGGACACTATTCCTGGAGGAACAGAACTTATATACACTGCAGTTTTTATACAGATTCAATCAACAAGATGTGATGTATGAATTATTGAGCTTTAGACATGCTGAAAGGTGGATTTTGTTACTTGTTTTGCCCTGATACCTGTCTTTATGCTAAGCTAAGCTAATCGTCTCCTGGCAGTGACTTCACATTTGAGAGTTGTACCAATATTATCTTGTCTTGTATTCATTTAACTTCTATTTATCTGTTTATATTTGTGTCTCCCCATCTGTGCCCATTGTTTGCAAAAACATGCCCATGGTGCTAACAATAACAAATAACGGACTTCACGTCTGGCTTCCTTAAACATGTCCCTAAAATTAGAAGTCATACTTTACACTGCAAAGTGTTTTTAATACTTTACCTATATCATGGGATGCTAATATACTTTTTAGCAAACAAAGGGGTTACATTTTTTTGTAGCAATGGGTAAATAAAAATCAGGGATCTCATATTTTTGGCTTCCATTATTTTTTATTTTGAAATATTTGGCATGTCTGTTTGGGAGCCTACAATTTCCCAAGCTTGACTGTGAAGATTTAAGCATATAGCATGTGAGCCAAAGAGGCAACGCGGATACAAAGCACACTTACTGCATTCAGAGTAATTGAGGTGCAATCCCTCTTCCATATGGCAAATATTTGCCATGCACACATATATACACAATAGCACGTCTATATGCACATGTTCATAACCCTTTAATCAATTAGTGTTTGGATTGCATGAAAATGTCAGCTGGTAGCACTCAGGAACCTCTCTAGTTCCCCTCTACACACACGGGCAGATCACACTAAATCTCCAATCCTGCCCCCAATATCCCCTGATACCCTTACCAAGTCTGGTAGCAAAAAAAATGAAATAAGAACATTGCACAGATTAAGCAGAGTAAGCTAAACACTTGTAATGCATGTAGTTTATTTTGTTTACTGAGACAGTGTGTAAAAATCAGCAAATTTCTTGGGGTGTGTGGTCTTTTAACATGCACATACCTCTACTTGGACCATAACCATCCCCATAGCACACCCCCTCTCACCACCTTGCAAGATCAGCAGTGCATAGCCCATAATGTTCTTTACCGTTTGCACTGTTTATGCAGCCTGCACACTCATTTAAATAACCTTGATTACTTTATTTCAATGTGTGTGTGTGTGTGTAAGTGGGCGCATGTCTTTGTGTGTGGGAGAGAAGAGAGAAAGAGACAGGTTACAGGGGTAATATAGTGTTCCTTGGCACTTTTAATTTCTGTCGATAATGGCAGTATGTGCAGCCTGGCTTATTTGTTATTATATCATAAAGTCTGTGTTTATTTTAATAAGGCTTATAATGGATGGCACTATTTGAGTGCTGAATTCAGGAATGTGCACAGGCGGAACAACGCTGATTGCCCATTCAGGTTTTCCACCATGTTTTCTTAAAGGGGGGTGCATTGGGGAGTGGTGGAGGGGATTCACGACTGATTCGTATTATAATTAAACAAGTCCATCCATCCATGTGCCGTTTTTTCCTTTTATGTTTGGTGCTGGAAGAGAACCATTGCGTGTCTGTACTTGTTATTCTAAATTCACAGTGCTGTGCTTCATCAGTTCACAGCAGCAAAGCAGAAAAAAACAAAACAAACAAGAAAAACATTAATCAAAAGTTATTCCAGTCTAGAAACTGTTTATCTTTGGTCCATTTTCAGTCAGAATTCACGCTCCCTGTTTCGGGACCTGTCAAGATGCAGTCAGATATGGGAAATAAAGACTTTTAATCAAATTTGCTCCCCCTAAGGATATATTCAATCTACCTTTAAAATAAGATCAGACTCAAATGTTGTTACGGGTTGCAAACAATGCTCAATGCAACTTTAATCAGCTCATTCTCCTCTGTCTTTGCTAGTTTTCTCACACTTTTGCAATTAAGCAAGAATTTCTTTTGAAGTTGATTGCCCCCTTCTTTCTCATTTGCTTTTGTCTGTAGTTATTCAAATGAGAGCATAGCGACCTGGCATACCACTCAGTATTGTGCCTGGTGAGTTTATACCACTGCTATAGAGCATAAACAAAGACTGTTTAATTAGGTGTCTTGCACTTTATTAGTCCTTAACTCATACTTAACACACACACACACACACACACCAGCATCCCTCTTGAATACACACAACGCTGCCTATGTTATAGTCTTAACTTATTGAATAATGAGGTTCTTACTTGGCTTGAACAAAGAATAGTTAAACTGCAATGAGGACCAACTTGTTTGTGTGCATGTGTTTGTGTTTGTGTGTATTTGTGTGAATATTTGGATGCCAACTAGGGGGAAGAGCTTGTTTAGAATAATGTTTTCTTGGCCAGAAAACAGCACCTTTTTGCTAACTGGTCTTTCTTGTCTGGATAACAAAGAGAAGAAGAAAGGCGCAACATTTAAAATCTTAAACTGGTGAAACACATCCATCTTTAAACATATGCAGGCACATGTGCTGACGTCCTTTGTCTTAACTGCTTGCTTTTCTCTAACTTAGCTTCCTCCTTTGTCCCTTTGACAACTTTGGCCCAGTCGACTCTTTAGGTCGGTCACCATGGAGACCCACCCTCAAGTGGCGTGGGAGTGGTGCGGGTCAGGGGAGGTCAAGCCGAGGGACTGTTTTGGCAAACGGAGCACGCTTCATTAGGCCTTTTGGCTTGGGGTTCATTAAAACTGCAGGAGAGGACATTCCAGGAGACTCTATTAACCAAGCAGTCTTGTGACAGCCTGTCAGACCAACAGCTTTCAAACATGTTGTGTTAAACCTCCCCCTCCCGCCGCACACTAACACAAAGGCACAAATGCACACATACACAAAACATACTTGCGCACACAAAAACAAGTGTAGACTCCATATACACATGCACAAACACACTGACAATCACGTGCACACACGCACACTCGCACGACTCCTTACATCTTCTGCGACACTGCGGCTACACTCTACCAAGCACCCTGCCTCACACAATAGCCTCCATCTGTTGGCCCGTTCAACTTTCCCTGTCGGTCTTGGAAGTCTGGAGATTGGTGGGGACCACACACACCCTGCCATTGCACCTGTGACACCTTCAGATCAAAATATATATTCAGAAGGAGAGCAGAAAAGGGAAGGAGTGGTAGAATGTTTTGGGAGTACACTTTTTGAAAAGAAAATAAATACATTTTATGAGGAATGAAGTGTTATAGAGGTAGGGGGCTTAAGGGTTAGGTGATTAGGATAGCGTGACAGGCTGGGAGGAAGTTGTATGGGTGGGAATAAAGTCATAGACAGCACAGGGGAGGAATAAAAGAAAGACATACGCTTGCAACCCACTAGCAGTCCATATATATAATCTTATTAGTCTAGTGGTGCACATGCCAGATAATGCGGCTAAAATGACTAAAAGAATCCTATCAGATTGAGCCACATGATATGAGTAAATCAAAACACCTTGGTTAGATCAAAATGCAAGCTATGGTACTTCAGAAAAAGCTTGTCAGATCAGTGCTTTTAGCTGTCCGCCGTATAAGCAGGTGTAACTGGATTATCCTTGTGTTTCAGTTGGCAAGCCTTATCATGTATGCTCTATGGTTGGTCAGTTCAAACTGGGCAGATTACAGTTTGCAGAGAAGAGGTTTAGCCTCGTTTGGAGCTCTGATATGTTAATTAAAGTGGATTTTCTGAAAATGGGACAGGCAGGATGGCAAACTCCACCTCAACAAAGCCGTAAACCCATCTGTTGGCAGAGGTGTATTTTGGTCTGATTGTGTGTTTTTTAATGTCTGTGTACTCTTGTACTTCTATCCCTGTGAGAACCAGTTGGAGTAGTTTGTGAAGTGAGGCCTGTGATGAGTTTTTCATGAGTCTAGTATAAAAAGGTAGGATCCACAAAATGTCTTGCTCACAATGGTATAGCAGCATCATGATACAGACAAGGCCTGAACGATTAATTGTTTTAAAATCAAAATTGCGATTTGAAAAAATGCTATTTGTCAATCGTGAAGACAGCGATTAAAATGTAGGTTAATTATACAGAGCATTTGACCCGTTGTAAACAGTCTTGCAGTTACAGATTCGTTTCATTGTCATCCTTGTGTGACAGACTTGTTAACCTATCACAAACGCCATGCGCCTCCACCAATCAGAGCTGGCACTGGGTGTGTACATTTTACAACAACAAACAAATTGGAAGAAAACGTGTGGGATAATGGCATCAGACAAACATACACAGGTGGCAGCTGTGCCGCAACTTTGTCCTTAGTCAACTTACAGTCACACTTAAGTGTTTCAGAAGCGGAGCGTTTAGCCTTACCTACGTTGTTGATGTGTTATTAATTTGTCATTTTGTGTCCTTCAACTACCGATAACAGCTCTGTGAGCCCCTTTCATGCCGCTCTTTGCACGGGTACATCATTTTGTTAATTTGTTCAGTTGTCCTTGATTTTTGTGCTTCTATCATGATTAGGTAGGTTACATTGTTAAATAGTTTGTTTTTTGTCTGTTTAACTGTGCTTTACGTTGATATAAGATCAGGAATCTGCACAGGGTGTTTTATTTTGAAAATTGACCAGATTCTCTGTGCCAGTGGCCAGCAATAGGCGGCCCACGGGCCAAAACAGGCCCGCCAGCAATAATATCCTGCCGCGGCCCGATTGCTTTGATAACAGAAAAATAAAAAATAAAAAAGTAAATTGATAATGGCTGGTGATGAAATACATCTCAGTCATGCCAGTTGTAGCTAATCTTGCAAACACTTCCTCTTAAGTTATTGTGCCACTAAAATAAATGCTCGAGATTGTTTTTTGCAGCAATGCTTCATGTTCAGTTTATTGAGAACTTTTACTTTGAAGAGTTCTGAAGGACATTCAAAAGAGTCTCTGGCTTGCTTGACACACCTCTAAAAAAGCAGTCAGTAAACATGTGAATGGATTCCACTGAATTTTCTCAAAGAAATGAAAATAAGTGTCCATATGAATGTGGATCCAATGTCAAAATGCACACACACACTGCAGCACATGCTTCATTGTGAGCATGTGCAAAATTGTCCTTTTATTCAATTTGTGGTGGGGGAAAAAATATCTGCAGTAAGATGGAATCGTATGGGCTGATTTTTGTATCAGTACACACTGAATTTGAATCATTTAGAACTGAATTTGAGTTTGAAAACTAAATCTGAATTATAATGCTTTTGTCTCTGCCTGACTTTAAACACACTGCCCAATGGTTCTCTAACGTTAAAGCTTTTGGGTATGAGCAAGTTTGCAGCTTGATGTTAAAGTTAAACCAAAGAAAGTGACCATTTGTTTTTCATATGTGTACCACAAGGTCTATCAGGTACATATGCATATCACAACAACAACAGACCCACATAATGTTACTAGCGAACATCAAGAGCAGAAGACAGCTTAAAAGGCAGAGCTAACGTTAGCGTTACAGTAGTTCCACAAAAAGTAACCACATCCCACGACTGCTCTGCTGTTTTGATGGCCTTCACGCTTACTGCTAATGTTAGCCACATTAGCCGCGGAGCTATTGTTAGCTTTGCAGTAGAATCCCACTAAAGCAACTTAACACCTACTACTTTGTTTATTTAATTTACTTCATATGAGGCTTAGCATGCTGGCAGCACCTGGCTAACATAATGTATAACAGAAAAACAAAGTCAACAACTTACATGTTCCAAGTTCCGTTGGTTTGTGGACTGATGTTTTGAAGCCTCAAGTTTGGCTGATAGGTCACCGCCATGTAGTGTTGCCACAACTTTGTTACTATGAAATAAGGGACAAAAGGTGGCACTGCTGCAGCAGTAAGTGTATATTTTTGTGTGAATATACAGTGTCTTGCTTTAAGCAATTTGTCATAATGATAGCTAATCTTTTAATTAAATATTGGTAAGTTTAATAATTTACAGCAGGTACCTTTAACACAGTTCTTTAATTAAACCACTTGCCTATGTTACCTGTTACGTTTACTATTTCTCTAATACAGACAACTTGCACTGTAGGTTAGAAAAGGTTATCCCCTTCATAGCCTACATATGACAAACGACATAGCTTGTGATGTGTTTTATTTCCAGTTCATGCTTTTTCAAGCAGTTCATCAGAACTTGATGAATACCATTTGCAGTTTCATCACTATCTTCATGAAAGTCAAGTAACTTGCACCACACTCCATCAGACACAGAAAAATATGTTTCTGCGTTACGGGGGACAGACTGGGATTCTTACTGCTGAATCCTGAACTTGGCTGTGTTTGCGACCTGACCTTTCTTTTCTCCGTGAGATGGAAGGATTTAGAAAGTTGCGTTGTGCTGCAGAGAGCCCCCAGCTGCAGTTTATTCAGCTGAGAAGTAGGGTAATTTTACCATTACTTCTAATAGAGCCTAACTTCTTTTTGCAACCAGAAGAGTCGTGAATTGAAATTGAATTTAGAGAACTGATAGTGAAAGCATAAAGACTTGAATTTTTAGTGATGCTCAAATACAGTTTCAGTTTAGATTAAGATCACATTCAGTTTCATGTTTATTGGAATTCAGTTTCAAACTAATAACTTCAAATTCAAGTTAAGTAATTCAAATTCAGTTTTTTTGTGTGAAGTAAATGGTTGACGGAGTTTAAAAGCTGTATTAAATCTTACTGATGGTAATTCAAAGTAAATATCCTTGTAACGAGTAAGATACAGCACCACTTGTACATGTAACTAAACACTAATGCTGGGCGTACAATTTGAGCCGTTTCTGTCACGGTTTGTGGAGCAGGGTAGCAGGTTGTGTGCGTGGAGTGCGGGGCAGAGCAGGTGAGGACCCAAATGCAGGACACACAGGGCGGAGCAGGTAAAGGTCAAAAAGGGGTTTATTGGCAAAACAAAAGCGAGCACACTTACTAGATAGTGGCTGATCACACAAAGTCCAGAAACATAGTCCAAATCCAAAATCAGAAACAAAAAACTAGTAATCCAAAACTGAACTCAAAAAGCAACTCCAATATTCCACAGACAGGACAAGGCAGGGCACGAGACAGGACTAAGGTACATGCTGTACAAACTGAGCACACTGAACAATGACCAGACAAGGACTAAACAGAAACACCAGGTATATATATATACACACACGGGACTAACGAGCAGGGCGGGAGCAATACAGGTGAGAGGGATCAGGGCTAACGAGGCAGGTAGAGAGACAGCATGGAAAACAGAGACAAGCAGGCGGGCAGAGAGACAGCAGAGGGAAAGAGAGAGAGACACACAGATGCAAAACACAAGACCATACTGGAACACAAGGTATTTAGTGGAAAAGCAAAAGGAACAGAGGAACTACAGGAGGAACAGACACCAGCAAACAGATCACAAATAAACACAAGGAACACAGACTGAAGCTGAGAACTAAACAGAACTCAGGTAGACATGAGACACTGAACTAACAGAACACAAGACCAGAAACATGACAACTGACAAACAGGACGGAGTACGAACAGAGACGGGACCAACTGGAAAACAGGACTGGGGACTAAAACACTAGACAAGACAGATACTAAGTAACTAATACATGAAACTGTGACAGAACTGAAATCAGGAAAATACCAAAACACAGACTAACAGATACAGGAATAAACTCAGAACTAAACAGAACAGATGACAAGACTAACATGCAGCTACAAAACCAAAACCCTCAGAACAAAACCCAAAAACACAGCACACAGGACAGGATCGTGACAGTTTCTGATTTTTGAGCTGCACGACTCACTTTAGTGTGTCAGCCTTGTCAGGTGTTGTTTGCCGTGCAATGTACAGTGGGGAGCGAAAACCGATCATCTGTTCCTGAACAGCCATCGGACGGTGGAATGCTATCACACAGTTGATGCAGAGCAACGAGTTACTTCCCCACAATCAGTGCCTTTTTTCTCAAAGTGGGGAAAGGCATGTAAGTGCCATGGCAACGCAACGCTAGTTATCAAGTTAACTATTATCTATGCAGTAAAATGTAGCCAGCTTACCTCCAGCTCTGTCTGCAAATTGGACAAGCCCTCCCGTCCAGATGTCCACGAGTGGCTCTTTTTTCTGCACTCAGGATGGCACAGATGATCAAGGCAGCATGTTTCCACCTTGTTAGCCTATTTGCTAGCAAACAATGTTGTCGCATTAAACAAATCTTATAAAATCAGACGCCCAGCTTAACTAAAAAGATATTAACTCTAATAGAAAAAATGCTCTTGCTGAAGACACTGAACTACTTTTTTATCTTACTTGACAGTGTCTGTTGGTAAAGTCGCCCATCAAAGTAATACATGTTTTAAATTCTTGATTTTTACTGCAATCCACTCCCCAAGCCTCATATTGCACCAAGTAGATTTAACACTTTAAAATAACAAACACAGGCGCACTTTGTAGTGCACAGTAAAGCACAGTAAATTTCATCTCACCTCAACAGTCACAGCACTGCACCATTTTGAAGAAAATACCTGGCTAACTGCTATACTACAATGACTAGATGACAATGCTAAATTGTCTTGAAAAGACATATTGTGTGTTCAAGACATAATATGAACTGCGTTGAGAACCAGTCTTAACAATAGCTTTGCCTTGAGGGTCAGCTTGACGTGACAAACTCCTCCAGCAGACGTCCTCACTCTGTAATAATCACAAATAATGCAAATGGGGTTTGAATTATCGAATCACTCCTTTGAAAACTGCAAAGCCTGACCTCTTTTGGTAATAAAAAAAGCTCTCCTTAAGTAAGGAATGCAAAATATTCACCTGTCCCTACTGTGAAGGAGTTGAGGATAAACATTACTGCTGACCTTGACTCCCTGTTAAAGCTGTAGCAATGAGAGTTATGGTTAATATGGTTGGTAGAAGAAAATATCCAGTCAATGGAGGTTCAAGATACAAAAGTACAAAGATGTGTGTGTATGTGTGTGTGTGTGTGTGTGTAGGGGACACGTTTGTGTGTGTGTGTATAGGCAGTGTATGTATGTGTGTGTATTTGTGGACAGTGGAACATAAATAGTAGAACACAAGGGTTTTGTTATTAAAGTGGAATTTTATTGCTTAATAGCTTTGGTTAAAGGTCTGCTTTGGATCCATTTAATTTTGTTTCTTGTTTTTGCCCTCATTTTTAGCTCACCCAGATTTAGCTCAGTTTCATCCTCTAATCCTTCTGTTTTGTTAGTGACACTGGGAGAACAGCCTGGGCTGTGTGGCTCAGCCTGCCTGTCAAAGCCTATAACATCTCTCACCAGGATCAGGTTATTGCCTGAGCTCTGTGTATCTTTACATTGAATTGCTTGTGATGGGAGGCTAAGGTGTTGTGTGTGTGTGTGTGTGTGTGTGTGTGTGCGTGTTTGACTGTGTGTGTGTGTGTGTGCCTCCATGCACATATGTTTGTGCGTGTATTTATTGTACATGGATTAGGTGGCTCTGAATAAGTGAATGGGATACACACGAGTGGATACAACAATTGTCTTTTCTGATCTCAAATTTCACTATTGTCCCTTATGTCTCTAACACCACCCCCTCCCCACCCACCACCATGTTCTCTGCTCTGCTTTCTATTCGTCCATCACCACAGTGGGGTGATAGATGGGGTGGTGGAGACGGCGGACGTTAAAGTTTGTGGGCCGTGGACGGACAGCTTGGCATGAATATCAGTGGCACAGAGTAAGCGCTGGGAATTGGATGAGCGAGAGTGAGGGAGGCGTCAGCACTTTCCTTCCCATGCATTTTCACTCTGCTGGATTGAGTCTTATTATCTGACCCTTCTCCTCTTCCCTCAGTGACCTAATAATATTGTTTCAGCGATCCTGTCCAGCCTCTGACCTCATGACTTCACACAGGAATGTGTTAGATGAAGAGTTTCACTTTCCTAAAGAAGCCTGGTACTTTTAAGCTTCCTTGGCACTGCTGTGATCACATGCAATAGCAGCAACTTAGTGATATTTATTTTTACCGTCTACCTAAATGTTACTGCAATTGAATTAACATCACACAGCCATCAGTTATATACATGTATAAAGATTTTATCTAATACACTCGCTCAGTAAGCCTCCTCATATTGTACTTTACCTAGACAAAGATCTATATAAACCTCATCAGCAAGATCTTATTTGATTGGTCAGCAGAGTTTGTCATTAACAGCGGAATCAAATTTGCGGTATCACTGAATTAACATGGTTAGATAGGAGTTTGTTAGGCAGCTGATGTAAATGGGGGAGATTTGGGAAATAATCCCTCCCCAATCTGGACACCACAGCTGGTTTCTCAAGCCCCTCCATCCTGACATATACACACACGCCCAGCCCTGAACTTCATGTTGCTGCCAACAAAGGGACACAGGGATGGTGATTGAAGGGGGAATGGCAAAGAGTGTTTTGGTGTTTTTAATTGGGTTATTCCAAATCTGTCTTAACGCCGATACATGTCCTTCCACATGCTCTGGCATCACTTGGTCTATGGGTCAACCAAAGCACAGCAACTTCTTGCAAACTTGCAAACAGCAGAGAGACAAGGTTCATGTCCCCATTTAGACTTTGTCACTATAACAGACTTTTGAAGAAAATGCTGGTGAATGGGGATTAAGCAACTATCTATGCTGTCAGACTTTTGAAAGTCCTCTTATCTCTGTTTGCTACTGTTACTTTAGTGATGCCTATAATTGACATTTCTGGTTTCTGGTGATGCATGCTGCCTGTTAAATCTCCCTCTCCTATGGTTGACTAGGAGCCAGATTGGCTGGAGGGGGGCATGTTGACCTTGTCTACAGATTTAGAACACAGAAGCATCACTGATATGGCAGCTGTACTGTGGCAGGCAACAGATGTCATGGTCCGGCTGTAACTCTCCTTCTCTCACTGTGTTGTCCTGCTGTTTCTCCCTCCCCTGTTTTTTCTTGTTTGTTTTTCCGTGTTTGTGTATCTGTGTCTCTGTCTGAGTGTGGTGTTCCTGGGCAGCTCAGCAGCTACCAACCTCCAGCACACCTGAGACTCATCCCACTATCAAGACTGCAACATAGCAGAGCTTCACTTACTGCCATGCCAGACTCTACTGAGACATGCGGACCTGATCAGCTGCCTGCCTTGCTCTCCACTACCCAGGCCGAACAAACTACCAGCTCACAGTCAGATGGCTGTAGTTAGGCTTAGGGTGTGAACGTACTACTCATCAGCTTAATGCACAAAGACAATTTTGCAGGCCTTTGTCAGAACCCTCAGAAGTCCTGAACAGTTACCAAGACCCCTTTTCACTAAATTAACCACTTCCTGAGAACTGTGCGCAAACTAGTCGAATCCTCTTCTTGGTGTGAATCACGTATTGGGCGATAAATATCTCTGCCTGTCTAAACTGTTAACTGCTGACTCCATGCTGTAATACTCATCCCATAATTAAGATTCCTTTATAAGTTACAGAACATAAGCTGTGACATTGCTAATGGTGATCCAAATGATTGAAACACCCCTAATGCACCATGCACCTTCCACAAAAATACTATGTACATCCACAGGAACTCAAACACACAAAAATATAGTCTCAGCCCTACTCGACTTTTCTGAATTAATCTTATGGACATGACCCTATCTTTCCCTCTTCCACATATTGTGTTGCTTTCCACCATAGTGCTTATTGCTTTCTTTGATTAATCTTCCTCCTTGCTTTCCCTGCCGCACTGGTCTGAGTTAGTAGACTTCCTGTTGGTTTTCAAAACAACTCTTCATGTCAGCCTTCCTTCCTCCCATCTCCCCCCTTCCTCTGATCCTTCCTTGTCTTCTATTCATCACTCCACAGCCCATTTTACAGTATCTTTCTGTCTCCTTCCTCCATCCGTTTCTCTCGCTCCATTACCTTACTCGTTCGAGTCCCCTTCATCTCACCCTCTGCCTGTCCAACCTCCTGACATGATTTTTTTTTACCCTCTTACTGTATTTCCCTCCTCTTCCCTGCATTTTTCCTCTCGCCATTCATCTTCAGACCCTCTGTCCATCTCCCTCCCTCCCCCACCATCTTCTGTCAGGCCCCAGCTCTCTCCCTCTTCCTTCGTCTGGCAGTGGAGCCGCTCCACTCTTGCTGACAGTGCTGTTTGTGTGAACTGAGTGCTGAGCTTCACAGCCCCCTCGCCTCCCATTGCCCCCCCCTCCCCTGCCGCTTCTCCTCCTCATCCTCCACCTCCCTCCCTCCATTCCTCCTGCCTCCCACCTACATACCCCTCCAGGCGGGGGAATTAACCTTCCAGCCCTGGGCTGCTGGGCTTAATGACTGTCTGTGGGGCTAGCTCCGACTACACAATCCAGCTGCAAACATCTGGCCCACACACCCCCTCACACCACCTACCCACATACACACAGGCATACACCCATTCACACGACAGATTCTGGACACTGCAGCAAGCACAACATAAGGTATTCAGTCCTTGAATTTGTGCCATTTAAGGGTGTGTGTCATTATTATTCTTTCTTTATTGCCTGCTGCACAAATGGGGGAGTTTCTTACACTATTGTCACAGGCAGTGGCTGGTCTATCATTACTGTATGGCCGACCTGTAGTGAAACATCAGATGCAGCGGTATAGCTGCTTTTGTGTTTATACAGAGTAAATGGCTTGTACATATAGTCAAATCTGAGCTACAGCACAAGGGTGGAATATCAGCAGATCAAATGAAAAATACATGCTCATGGAAAATAAACATGACCTTTAAGTTGTCTTGCTAGAAGAGCTTTCAGTATGTTCCACTGAGCAATGGTAGTATTCTCCAGCCACCATTCAGTTGGAAGTATATAATTGACAAACTGGGGGGTGGGGGCAATATTTAGGAAAAAAATCAAATATTCCACTGTTGAAAGTGAATTCTTTGGCCTGTCTCTGTCTGCATCAGAGCAGATCACCCCAGGAGAATTCAGTATAGGAAATACAGTTATGTGGATACTCTCTATTCCATTCATTATTTATGAGTGTAAATGTTACAAACTAGAAGCTGTGAAGACATCCATGTTGCATCTGTATCTTTGAGGCCTGCAGTGCTCCTTCCAACCCACCACAGTGAAATGCTAAATAGTGGGTTCAATGAATACTCCCCAGAAAAGCAGAATAGAAAGAAACTACAGGCATGCCCCCCCCCCATTACTGGTTCACTGCAACTTTATTAAACTTTTATAGTTAATTGATTAAATTCTGCTGAAACAAGAACTCCAACAACTTTTAAAATGGTCACTTGTGTGGCCTTAAACATATTAAAATCTCTTGTTGTTATACAGTTCTTGGAAATTTCCTGTCCAGGTGACCCCATTGTAACTTCTGCTACAAACACTTTTCATATACACACCTTCCTACATTCTTCAGTCTCTGCTACTGCCTCTCTCCCTCTCTTTATCTGTTTGCCTCCGTCTCAGAATAAGGAGTGAGAGAAGGGGGAGTCCCATTGGCATTCTTTAACATCTCCGTTGCTCACTTGTGTTCAGAGAGCCATCTGTAGATCAGTAAGACAAAAAGGCGCTCCTGAGCCTTGGCGTCACTCAACAGGTAAGCACAGCTCTCTCTCGCTCTCTCATGCAAATTTGCACACCTATTCAAAGATTCTTGGCTTTTTTAAAGGCGGTACCCCCTCTCTGTAAGTCTGTCTGCCTTCCTCGGTCTCTTCCTCTCTGTGCACCCTCGGCAGACAGATGTGCTTGAGTTGGTGCAGGTTGAAAGAAGGTTTTGCCTCTGTCTTTCAACTTTTTTCCTGAGGAAAGCAGGTGTGTAGCAAAGTCAGAGTAATGCAGTAAACTTAGAGCTGAAGGAGTAGAGACAAAGCGCATAAAAACCTAACTTGTTGTTTTTTGTGAGTGCCTTGAATTTGCACCGGACATTGTCAAGCTGCTGAACTGCTGGACCAAGCTGATAACGTATAATTTAGCTTGCCTGTCCTCGAGGTTGAGGTATGTTCTGTCAGTATTTAGAACATCCAGTCAGGTCTTAATCAGACCACTGAAAGAATGCCATATTTTAATGCACAATCGCATGTGATTAGATTCTGTTGATAATCTAATCTGCACCTTTTTGAAAGCCTCTTTATCAGCAGTTCAGTGTTCAGCAGTAATGGTTCGCAACACAGCTTCTATAAGCTACAGTAATTGGACCCACAGGCAACTGGTGAGATCGGTAAGAAGTTAGGTTGGTATTAAGATGTAGGGCCACATCTGAATTGGATGGCTGCACAGAGGATGAAACTTCATTTTCTGCACATTGACTGATTTCATGGGGTTTCGCGTTAAATTGGTCTAGGATTGAGTGTATTGAGTCGTTTGATGATGTTATGAAAGACGCCATTAAAAATCTACCTGTCGGGGTCACGCTGAATGGTTCAGCTACCTCTAATGCCCTTGCAGGGAGAGTGGCAGCCTTGTCACTGAAAGCGAATCAAATTTCAAATCAAACTTTCTAATTTGCATTTGTAAGAAGCCCATGAAGAACAAGGTCAAAAAAACCTGTGGCAAAAAGCGCCGTTAAAGTAAAATAGGGGTCTTTCTTATATTTGAAGACAAATGAAATTCATTCAGTCTGGTATTTATCTATTGTTGTATTTTAAGCAAATGTTAAATGACAATTATTCCACAAATGCTACACCATCCCAGAGTTTTTTAAGAAAACAAACACATATCAGTAAATCACAATTCTTGCAACAGGCTGCATTTTTAAAGTAATTAAAGCCGATGTTCGCCAAAGTCTTCCTCACAGGGAATATCTACTGAATGAGCTCTAAATCCCAAAGGTAGAGATGAAATTCTGGCTCTTTTCATTGTACTGCAGACAAATGAAAGAAATCCAGCACTTCTTATCAAGAGATGGATGACTGAATGTCAACATTAGGCAGGATATAATGATTGTTTTTGTGTTTACCTACATCAAGCATTAAAAGAGACAGAGATGAAGAGAAGACTGGCACTTTTAACCTCAGAAAATAAATTTCCTTGAAGAGGGAAATAATTGCCCTTGTGTGTTCAAAGAGTATACTGGGGGCTCTGAAATACACAAATGTTTTGAGAGCGAAAAAATAATTGAGTGTGAGTTAATTCTTATCAAAGCCTGTTGGAGTGCAACTAATCGACTGAGGGGAGATGCGTCAAAGAGCTGTTGCCTTCAATTCATTTTGTCTATTCAGATGAGAAAATATTTAGTTTTCAATTAAGTAAATCACTATTATTTGTTCCACTCCTGCAGCAGATAAATTGTAGTGATTACAAACTGACTTAAAATACACAGAGGGCTCTTTCAGGTCAAATAAGGAAAAGCACTTGATGCAGTGGACACAGCCCCACACCACGGCCCGCAGACTTAGTTTCAAAATTTCCCTGTGATCCAGTCATAACAAGAGCATAGCATTGTCCTGACAATTTCTCACATTTTAATGCTCTACTTACATGGCTTTCTTAAAGGGACTATATGAAAGTTTTTCAATGAAATTAATCAAATTTTCATTGCCTTATTGTCAATGGGCTCAAAAGTCACTCAGAAATAAAGCACACACCTGTTTTCTCCGTTGCAAACTAACGTGACCCATATAATAACAGTGCAACTTCACAATGACAACAATCCAGAGGAAGAGCAATGCACTAACAACACAGTAAAGTTACTTACTGCAGTCTAATTATTATAAAGTGTGACACAATCTCGTTGAAATATTCAGTCCAGCTCACTACCCGTTTCGTTATCATCCAATACATTTAGCTGTACTGACATTGCTGAGCCTGCGGTGAAAGATACATAGATAGTAAAGATAGTAACTGAAAGTAGCAGGCAAGCTAACAATGTAGCACATTGGCTAAATGCAGTAAATGTACCGTGATCATGTAACAAGCATGGATTAGTTTAACCTACAGTTGATTAAACTATTACTGTAACATTGCAGTTGGGGTTTACCTGGGTTTCCAGTATATTGTGTGAAGCTATCTCCCTGCCTGTCTATAGCCGCTGTCACTCTGCCTTTTTTCCGGGAGGACTGTGCTGATATGCGGCTCACTGTGCTGAATGAATGTTACGGAGCCGGTGTTGATCTGCCTCTGAGACTGGAACATTGAAGTAACAGAGCCTGAACATGTCTGAGTGAAAAGCCACGGCCAGCATGCTGGTGTTTCTGCGTTTATTGCAGGATTTCTGTATGAAAGTGGTTGTGTTTCGGATTCTGCTCACTCATGAATTCAAGCGAGCACGCGTACGAGCACACGCTTGGTAGCAATCTTAAAACCGCATCGCTATTGGCCGCTGTAAACTCCATAATGCCACTTTAAGGCATGCAAAATGTTGCATGTTTGAACCTATTTACTAAACAAGTTATCATACCTAAACAACAAAATACATTACGCCCTCTAAATACCATTGATGAGCATTATCTGATCTACCGTCCGCAATATTAAGGTATGGATTAGGGCAACTAACAAACATTGTTGTCATTCAAATAAAATATGCTGCTGTTATGGTATGTTAGGGATATGGACATGGATACAAGACATCAAAACCATATTAGCCACGGTAACTATAGGTACAGTGAAGACACTGTCACGGTAACTCCCACATTGACATTTCCATTAATATAAGTGCTGTTTAAAAATGAACTTGTAGAGAATTTTAAATTTGCCCTTTATCAGGACATACAAGAGATCATATCTGTTTGGTTCTTCACTCCACTCCACTTCACTCAGTTGGTACTGAATTATTGTGGTAAGAGATGCCAGAAGAAAAGATTCATAGAGGTCTTTATAACAACTAATCACAAATTCAAATGTACTGCTTTAAGGGTATTGTGAACTCCTTTTGACTTATCAGGAGACAAAAACTAGCTTAACAATCTAAGCCACTCAAACACAGAAAGCCCCTCTGTATTTATTGCATCTAAAACACAAATTACACAACGCCATGCTTGTGAAACTGATTTCACTTACTAGGGAGTCGGATACTAAATTGAAAAGTAAATAGCATTACAAAAGCACAAGCTCTGGTATGTTGTCAGAGTCGAGTAAAAACCTTGAAAATAAACAAGAAACATAAACATGAAAAGACTCCTTTTAATTTGATAGCTTCTTATTCTGCACTGCTGCACTCAATACAAATGCCTCTTAAAAGCATATGCCTACTCTATTCATCTTGTAGACATGGAGGTTAAACAGTATTTGTGTGTATTTCATGTAGGTTTCTTTTTCTATGGTTGTTCCAGGATTGTCGTAGATCAAGTGTCAGTGTTGAAATGAACTCCTTGTCAGCATGGATGGTGTCTCCTTCAGCTCTACCCTTTCTCTGTTTCGTTTTGGGTAAGAGAATCTAATGTCACTATGTAGTGCATGTAAGTCAGTCAAACTAATGTGGTTAATCACATACTTATCTTTTAATCTCATACTGTGAAAATCTTGTTTAAGATACCAGGTTTAATGTAGTATAACTTGGCTTACTGTGTCACCTATATACGTATATGTTCTATATATGTATGTTCTCCTTTCAATTTAGTTTTTCAGTATCTGAGCAATTATTAACATAATCCCAACTATTAACATAATCATTGTCACCTTCCTCTGTTGTTATTGCTTAGTCTTATATGAGACCAGCAGATGCTGGAGGGACATTCTCCCTATGAACAGGACCTCAGATAGACAGGAACATTTTGTTAACAAATTTATTTATGGGAACAGGAAATCTCACACTTAGGGAATTGGTGTCGTATGTAAATAGCTTAATCGGAACACTGACCAAACTGTAGTATGGCCAATAGGGTTACTCTATGTGACTATAGGGACTTTTTCTACAAGGGTTGTTGTTTATCAGGGATTAGTTCAAGGTATATCTCTCCAATATAAGCAGCTGAGGATGCTTGACAGGCTATGTCCCTCCTGTTTTCACATCTGGCACTGAGCAGTTTATACAGAAAATAAACAACACCAAAATAATTTTACTTCTGCTACTGAGTATTATATGCACATTATTTCCTCACTAGTTTCCATGGTGATTACCACAGTGACTTCCAGTTCATGGAACTCTAAACATAACCCTAAGTCATTTGACATTATAGGGGACAAACTGATCTTAATCATATATCCGTGCTACCTCATGACAGAAGAGGAAGATTTAGCCATAAACAAACATTTGCATTTGCATGCCGTACCTAGAGGTTAGAAATGAATGTAAAAATAAGGATTGAGAAGCAAATTGCAGACGTGCATGCTTGAATAAGGAATGGAAATAAATTTTTCATGGCAGACATTTTAACAGGTCACAGCAGGAATGTGCAGGTACAATTAATAACATTAATTAATGATGGCTGCATTCCATTTAGGTGTTGAAGCATGTTTGCTTACTGACGCGCTTACTGAGACACTAAAATTAAACTGAATTTGTGTTCTAACTTTACAGGCTAAAATAAAACAAAATTAGTATTGAAACTTTAGATGCAGACTGTGAACACAAGTGGCCAAATGCAGGATGATGGTCACTGATAATAATAAAGCGACATTGAACACTCCTTTATTTCAAATGAGTCTGACAGAATGGGACCACAAGCGGTTCACAACACACATGTCTCTAGGTGAGGCATTCCCTTTTTGCTTTACATTTGTGAGAAAACCATTAAAATGTTTATCTGGGACAAAAAAAATGTAGGGTAACAGTAGCACAAGCAGAGAAGTGTCATTAAGTAAGTAAGTAAACAGTACCACCAGTTACACAGGAATATCTAGCTGAAATAGCGAACACTAGCCACCATTAGCTCCTAAGTAGGCTAATGCTTAATGCTTTAATGAAATAAACAAGGGTTCAAACTATGAGTGTTATTTTTCATTTTAAAGTTACCCATTCACTGTAGAACATGAAAACTGAGTCTTATCACTACATTTTGATGTGGTATGTAGTATTTCTCTATCTCAGAATTATACAGTGTAACTTTTTCAGCAGCCACTGTAGATCACTGTTGAGTATTCATTTATGTAAACTGTATGCAAATGTGCTCCCGTGTTTGGTTGTTTGTATGCATCCTCTGTAATGGCCAATCTTGCCCTTCATATTTGACGTGAGGTGACTGGTTCAGCCTTGATCTGAAAGCTCTGCCTCTCACTCATGTTGTCAGACGCAACAGAGCATGCACTTCACAAACAACTTGGTCATTGCTTCAATGAAGGTCAAGATTCAAGCAGGCTAGCAGAATCAGGCTGGCTTCTCTGTGGGGCATTGTTTAAACGAGATTCACGCTTAGATATTAGGCATTAGTTGGCGTAGGCCATGGCGTTTGGCTCCTTGAACTTAATTTATTCATAAACCTCTGTGTATAATAATCATCTAATCTTAGCCCCAGTGTAAGAGGCTCACGGGTGGTCTGCGTTAAGGTTACCTTCCTGACTCAAGTGCACTGCACCACAGAATGTCACCAAAGACCCTGGTTGAAAGATGGCCAACCCCACCTATGACAAACAAGGGATTAAAGTGATAATCATTACTCTTCCCAGGAGGAATTAGCCAGTGGGACATCGACATTGAAGAAAAACCGCAGGTGAACGAGGTCTCTGATACCCCATGCTTTTTTCCTCCTCCCAATACCCTATCTGCATGGCCGAGGGGGGGATTTAATTCGCAGTAATTACTTTATTGACTCATTTTCAGGGCCGTATCACTGCAGTTTCCCATCAATAAAACATATGCCAGGATGAATAATGTGGCCAGACACAATGGGGTGCATTCCCAGACAAAAGACCACAAGACTGCATCCCTGTGGTGTGTGTTTATGTCATGCTCCCTCTACCCCTTTTATTTCCTCCAAAACACTCTGCTCTTTATCTTCTCCCTTTAAAAACCACCACATCCCTTATCTGCTCTATCATTCCATTTCCAACTCCTTCCCTCCTTCTCTTTTTACCTCCCTAGGCACACAGGCCCAGCAGGCCTTCAAGTTTGAGCCCAGGAACGTCACTGTGCGGTTTAACGCCACAGCTGTGTTGAGGTGTGAGGTGCTGCGGGCCTCAGGGACTGTGCAGTGGGTGAAAGATGGCCTCCTCCTGGGATATCAGAGAATCCTGCCAGGCTTTTCACGCTACAGCATGATTGGAAACCCCGAGAGAGGTACAGAGATACTCACTGAATAAGGTCTATGGGCTTGTCTATGGCCAAGCTAAATAAATGCTTGTTTGATAAAGATATAGATTAGTCATCAAAAATTAGCTATGGTTGAATGAGGCTTGCAGTTTATGTGTGTGGCAAAGAATCCAAAATCTCATAGAAATGATCACCTCAAAAGATCCAATTGAGTGGATTAACATAAATAACACTGGTCAAGGTAAAGTGAAGCCAAAGTGTATGCCATGATGTGAAAAGGGTAAATGGCAGTACGATGTACCAAAAAAAGTAACACAATAAGATGCTGGCATTATTACATTTATCCTTATGTACTTTTTTATTTTCCTGTGACATACAGGTTGTCTTTTTTTATTAGGTCAGTTCAGAAAGCACCCAACAATATAGCTTGACGTTGGCTACTCTTAAAGCAAATGAGATGATGTTGTTGCTATGCTTCAAATGCTGTAATAAAGCAACCCAGATATTAAGGGAACCTTATGGCACACTAGCTCTCTATACAGGGAGCATCTGGGACAGGGAAGGTGATGTGATTGTCACCAGCCTCTCACACTCCCCCCTCACTGTCACTCACATGTAAAGATAGGGGGAAAAAAGAAATTAAAGCAACAGCGTGTCAGCAAATCAGTGAAATGTGGCAGGGAATAAAGTGTTTTGCAGAATCTGCACCACAGTCTATAAAAAGTAATAGCCAATTAGAAGGCAATCGCGAGTAAGAGAAGAGCATCTGCTCCTGATCAGCCCGCAACTAGACAAGCTGCACTTCACTGTTGCACAGTGTGGGAGACCACCAGCGACACATAAACACTGAAGGATGTATAGATGCCAATGCTCATATTGTTCATGCGTGTAAATGCATAAAGTTTACATGAAAAACACATGTATAAAATACTAAAATGTCTTTCTCAGCTGATTAGTTATCAGTGAGCAAATGGCAGTGTGCACTACAGCAGGAACAGAGTGCTTATATATATAGTATATATATATTTATTTTTTATTTATTTATTTATTTATTTATTTATTTATTTATTTATTTATTTATTTATTTTCAGCACCGGGGGGATGGCTGGGTGTCCCCCACCATCGCATGATGCTCATTTTATGCTCATAGCTTAAAACTGTAGTGTTCTCCCAGTTTATTTTGAGCTTTAGATGAATGTTGGGGTTTCATTGGGAGTCCTCCACCAAGAAAATTGTTTTTTCAATGAAAAATATGTAATTTCACATCATATTGGGTCATTATTTTCACCATATCTCTGAACAAATAGTTGGAAAATAATAACAGCCAAAGATCAGTCTGGAGGAACTACAACCTTTAGATCTGGAGAAAGTAATTTGGTTGGTTATGTTGCCCAACAGTGATATTACATTGATGGCACAGCACGTTTTGGGCATCACCCCTAAGCCTCAACGGCAGGAAAAACCTGTTAATGTGACCTCAGAATCACTACTGTTCATATTTGTCTTGTGTCTTCATTTTACAGCTTCTGACATTTATCTGTAGACATTAATATAAAAACTAGGCAACATGAGAAACTTCCTCCCTTCTGAGGTGCATTTTTTTCGCTCATTAAAATCCAAAAAGAAACGTCTCCTCATTAGCTTAAAAGGACTAGTTTGCATCACTAATTAGCTTTACTAACCTCAGCTCCTCCAGTCACGTCCTTTCCTTTTCCAAAACCACTTTTTCAGACCGAAAACTTAAAAATAATTTATTCAGTATAAGTTTGTACCTGATGTCCTCAACATTGGACAAGTAGGCAGTAATAAAATACAGCTTCCAGTTACTTTCTATAAATTGAGCTAATGTTAAGTTACATAGCAGCTATATAGCTGCTGTAGAAGCTTTCAGCTGTGCAGTCTGAAGGGGAGGGGAGATGTTAGCTAACTTAGCGCTAACTGGCTTCACTTTTCCAGCAGGTGGGAAACAACAGACTTTTTTTGGTCTTGAGAAGCTAACACACTGTAACAGACACTGTACATTTACTGCCAGAATATTTTCCTCCGCTCGCATTCACCCAGGGTGCAAACTACGGGTGAGCCAGGGGGAGCTTAGCTCCCCTAAATAAGACATCAGGTCACCTGAAAGCATGATTTGTGATATTTTGGGGGGGTCTTAAAATATTGACATCATGCTTTATTGTCGTTAATTTCTATATTTCTCTATCATCATGGATCCATGCGTAAATTCAGGAGCGTCAGACTTTATCCAGCCAGAGGGAACAATCACCGACCGTCCGCAGTGGGCCGGTCGCTATCCTGTCCCTGGTCGCCTCACTCCGGTACGGGTTTTATGTCGCTAGTTTGACTGAAGCGCTGTGAACAGTTCATGATTGTTCCTTCTGGCTGGATAAATATTAATTCATGCACTACTACAGCTGGGGGCTCTCTGCAGTGCCGTGCCACTCAATTTTTCAAAGTTCTTCCCTCTCATGGAGAAAAAAAAGGTCGGTTGCAAACAGCTGTTGTATGAAGTTATTATTATAATAATAAGATAAACATGCCTGATACTTTCACAGCCAGGCCTACATTCTTGCAGCTATTAATGATCCAGCAGTAAGAATCAGTGTGTAATATCAGTGTGTTTCGCCCCACTCGGCGAAAGAGTGCAAAAAGGGAGCCCCCCCGAAAGCCGTCACCGTCACTTTCTGCCGCTTGGACAGTCAAACACTCGCTACGCACCTCCTGATTCAGAGTTACGCTGCTCTTATAAGACCATCTGTCATATATGTTCTGCATAGAACGAGGAGAGGAAGCGAGCCGCGCACTGAGTGCTGCCGTGCTGGCACAGTGTGTGAGTGAGAACATTTGTAGCGCATAGTTTAACGATCTTGGGAAATTTTAGGAGTGGCAGTCGCCGTGCAGTGACAAGCCGCTGCACGGCGTGTACCACAGACAAATAGAAGAAGTGGCTGATATCAAGATATCCTACCAGTGGCTGGAAAAGGCTGGACTGAAGGACAGCACAGAGGCACTAATCATGGCGGCACAAGAACAGGCACTCAGTACAAGATCAATAGAGGCTGGGGTCTACCACACCAGGCAGGACCCCAGGGGCAGACTGCAAGGATGCCCCTGAGACAGTACAGCACATAACAGCAGGGTGTAAGATGCAGGCAGGAAGTGCGTACATGGAGCGCCATAACCAGGTAGCTGTCATAGTGTACAGGAACATCTGCCACCAGTACGGGCTGGAAGTCCCAAGGTCAAAATGGAAGACACCTCCTAAGGTAGTTGAGAATGACCGAGCTAAGATCCTGTGGGACTTCAAGATCCAGACTGACAAACTGGTGATGGCTAACCAACCAGATATCATGTTGATCGACAAACAGCAGAAGAAGGCAGTAGTGATAGATGTGGCAATCCCAAGCGACAGCAACATCAAGAAGAAGGAACACGAGAAGCTTGAGAAATACCAAGGGCTGAAAGAGGAGCTAGAAAAGATGTGGAAAGTAAAAGCAACTGTGGTGCCAGTGGTAATTAGAGCACTGGGGGCTGTAACCCCCAAACTGGGAGAGTGGTACAGCAGATTCCAGGTAAAACACCAGAGGTCTGTGTCCAGAAGAGCGCAGTCCTAGGAACAGCTAAGATACTGCGCAGAACCCTCAAACTCCCAGGCCTCTGGTAGAGGACCCGAGCTTGAGGATGACACATCATACCACCGCGCAAGGGGTGAGAGGGGGATTTTTAAAATTTTGAGATATAGATAGATAGATAGATAGATAGATAGATAGATAGATAGATAGATAGATAGATAGATAGATAGATAGATAGATAGATAGATAGATGAACATAGGGAAAACAAACACCCAAGCTGTCAAAGACTCAAACATACACTCATGAATAAAATACCCATCAGCGCAGGGACACTTTACCAGCAAAGAAACTGCAGACTGATGTATGCAATCACTTTGCACTGCACAGAAAGAGCAAAATCCTTTAAGATGACACTTGACTGCGCTTGATACTCCATGATCGTGATGTTTATTGATGTTTAAATAAATGCGTTCACACACAGGAGAAGCCAGTGTTGATTTGAACATATACTAGCAGTTGATGTAGCACCCTTAGTTTCCCCAGGCTGAGGCAATAATGCAGATGTGCATGGATGTGAGGCTATATCTAGGATTTAACACGTGTGTACAACAATGTACAATGTAAAGAAATACATACAGGAACCAATAAAACAGCTTGGCACCACAGAATTAAGTGGATGTTTCTTAATTTATTTTCAATGATTGGTCTACAAGGTGTAAATTAATTGTGGTATATGGCAACCAGCCAGTCAATAAGGCAACATTTAATTATGAATGAATGCTCATGTTCACATGACACCACAAATATTGCACGTTTCATATTTTTACGATATCAACTAACTAATATCAAACATTTGTAAACTGTAGTCAGACATGATTATCGACTTAACTACTGGCTGGGATTTCTTGTTTGTGGCATGTTGGCAACATTAAAATGTCTTTGCAAATGACGTCAAGTTTAATGAATCTTTTCGGCCTTGGAAAAGGGACAAATATGCTTTACCCTTAAGTATGTACTGAATAGAGCCAAAAAACATTGCAGTAAAATACTCACATTGTGTGAATACTTTTATGTTTGTTTCAGAAATAATAATGCATTTGTATCACATACTTTATATTTAATTAGTTTGCCCCGGTAGCATTAAACACATGACAATATAAAGGATTTCTGAAAGGCTGAATGGCCTTGCAAACTGTCTCAAATCGTGCAATATTTTATGTAACATTCTGCCTGATTTTCACATTACAAAATACACGCAAGTGAGAGTAACTGTACTGCTCATATTCGGCTGACTGAATGATGCAAAAAGGTTGTCTGAATTAAGTTCAAAATTTCATACTAGTTGGTTTTCTTCTTCCCTTTCCCTTTCCTTTGGAGCTGACCTTTCCCCAGTTATGTAACAATATGTGTTACCAGCTTAGGGGCCAGTACACAGATGCAGATATGCAAAAGGGGGGAATATACTCAGCTGCAGACATAATGGCAACACATTGGCTACATACTATATCCCAACATTTTGAAGGCTCTTGCTGAAATAAATACAGAGTAATGGACAAATAAGCACAGTGTAGCAGCCATCCTGCATCTCCCCTACCATAAATACTCGCTCTCTGCAACTTGATTGCACTATTTGTGAGTAGTTTCAAGAAAGAGGAATATGATTAATAAAATATTATTAATAATTTTAATGTCTCTCACTCTCTGCATTTTATGATAACTTACGTGTGAAACTTGTTTCTTTGTTAATTATGTTGCCAGCTTACTCGACACATGAATTTTTAGGCCTGGTGGTTGTCAGACCAAGATACTATTTTGCACATGTTAGTAGGCTGTCTGCCAGCGAATCAGACGCTGGAAAACCAACACTGAACATCATCTAATCCCCACAGGTTATGGCAACGCATCAAACAAATCAAGCCCTGTTGGCATGCCAGACTATCAGAAGAGAGACAGAGAGATGGGCTCTGCCTGGCATCAATTAATAGACAGTTTATTTAGTCGGCGTTGTGAATCTGGGATTGGATTTCGTTTACCATACTAGAAATTCATTCTGAAACAAAATATCTCTGCTGAGTATAGACTACTACTTGCAAGTCAATGGAAATGCCTGCAGCAGGAGGTTCTCAGCAAGTGAGATGTTTCCATTTTACAGAAAGATGAAAATAGCCTATTTATAATCAAATCAAACACCCAAGCATCAGTAGTAGTGTGTATTACCGTATTGAATTGAAATGCCAGACTGTCATTGTACAAATTGCCTTTATTGTTAATTTTCCCATTTCCCAAGTTGAAAATTGGCTATAATTCAGACTCTTGGAAATCAACACAGGAGAAATAGAGCCTGCAGGAGGTACTTATCGATAGACATGCAACAACTCTGAACAGCGAGTGTTATATTCAGTGGGGTGTGAACAAGAAAACTAAATGAAACCCTCCTCTTTGTAATTATCTACATGTATTTAGTGAGCATATCCTTATCACAATATAATGTGTCACAAAAATAATTAATCTCTCCCTCTCTATTCCAGGGCAGTATCATCTTCAGATTAAAGAGGCCAAACTGGAAGATGACGCCCCGTATGAATGTCAAGTGGGCCAGTCTGAGAGCAGTCAAGCAATCGTTTCTAGAACAGCCTGGGTCAACGTACTAAGTGAGCATAACCATGGAGTGTGTGAACAATGTGGGGGCTTCTGAATATATGTTTATTTTTTTATTTGTCAGAGTAAAAAATTGATGGCACAGTGAGCATCTTCAGTACTCCAGTAACATACACAACCTCTTGACCAGTAATCAGCATTTAAAGAGCTGTTAAATATTCATTTCTATTGATAAAGACTTTTAAATTGCTTAAGCACTTGATTTTAGAGGCAAAATTCTACGTGTCCATGGTACAGCAGAACTCAGCGATTTCCATTAAGCGCAAATCATATTTGAAGCACGTATTAACCATGAAAGTCACAATTTCTCTAACTTTTCAAACTGTATTTATTTCTTTAACAAGCACTATGCCATCCCTACATGTTCCAGTAGTTCTATGGCATTAACCAGCAACTGCACAATATAAAGTACCAGTAGAGTCTGGATTCCCTGGCAGCCTCAGGGCGATCCATGTCTCTCCCTTGCACAGGAATAAATTATAACAGAAATGATTGAAAAGTTCACACTCAGACATGGGCTGGAAGAGATGTAATTGTGCCACTACATTAGACCACCTGTTGTCACTCTATAACAACTACTATCTCCCTATCCCTTGTGCTTGTGGGAGCAAGCCCATATGTGGCAAGGAAAAGACTCTAAAAGAACCTTTCTTCTCAAGGCTCAGTTCATTTACTTACATCCCCTTCCCCATACTCTCTGTTGCACAATTTCTCCCTCTCTCTCCCTCGCTTTCAGGCTTTCTCTTTGGTGACCATGGAGAGTTTTTTTATTCATTGGGGTGAGGGGTTGGGGGTTGCTGTGGCAATACTAGCGGCCTCCCTCTCATGTGGGAAGAAAGCAGGTTTTTCTGACATCAATGGGCTGGTGGGAGGGATGGCAAGTGGTGTGGGATAGGAAGAGGCATAGACCGCAGACGCCTCCCTTGAATGGCTGTGCTCTGTTCTACGCTGCAGTGGTCTCATGTCCTACAGCAGGCCTACACCTGCAGCCACAGCAGGCTTGACTCCCACATTTGTTTCTTCCAAGGTGCCTATTGCATGTGCCCCCACATGCACAAAGTCAACGGTTTTGCTGAAAAGGTCAAAGTGTGTGGGAATTAGTTTTATGTGGCATCAGGGATTGCTGGTATTTGTACTGTATGAATTTACCATGACTGAAATCCACTGCTGCCCTGTGTTCCTGACATTGACAGTGAATCCTCTTCACACATCTCAGCTGGTGTTTTTGTTCAGCGTCTTGGGAACACTACCCAGCTGTTGACTATTTAAGACGGACATTTGCAGCTGTACTGTTGCAACGAGCAAAGAGTGAAGCAGCTGACTTAAAAAGCACTCTGCAGCCTTGGTCCTAAAGGGTCATTTGTTCCACCCTACCAACTCAACTGATTCAAAATACGTGACTAATCTGGGGCTTTATAATGAGCTGATGAATTCAATCTCCTGTTAGTGCTGAACTGGGACTAGAAACTGTGCATCCTTTTGAAGAGCACTGTCTCTGATGAGTTCCCCACAGACTTCTCCATCACTGAACTACAGATCCCAAGGCCCCACACCCCTGGCCATTCAACCATGGCCATATCCCATCAAGCCCTGCATCAAATCAAAACACTATAAACTCTTTATGAGGAGATACAGTGGGGGAGAGGGGAGGAATGTGAAAGCAAAACAGAGATAGCTGGTCAAATAATTGGATTCGTGGGTCAGAGGGAGTGCTATCATGACTGGCTAATTCAAGATGGATCACCACAGGCAGTGAATAGCGGTGAGGGAGGCCAAAATGTCAATAAGCCCCATCCATGGGCTTACAAAGAGATGTTTTGAAGACATTTCCATTGGTGCAACATAACTCCTGTGTGTTTTTGCCTTCCTGCGGAGCTTAGATAGGGGATTACTGCAATAGGCAGATCAAGTGGCAGTGAGTAATCCATGACAATAACAACCTCTACCCCCTCCTCTGAAACCCCCTCCTTTGCTAAAACTTACCCCGCACTGTGCCCGTCACATACCTGACACATCCTGTGTCTCGGTTTATACCATTAGCCTTAGCATTTAATCCTATTAATGAACAACTCTCTCCCTCACCGCATTGCATGCCTGTACAGATGCCTCCTGCAAATGTTCAAAACAGTTATTTGATGTGTTCTGGTTTTAGACTGTGTTACTCATTCAGTTGCCATAGTCAGGTTTACAGAGATATGTGTGTATGCGTGTGTGTGTGTGTGTGTGTGTGTGTGTGTGTGTGTGTGTGTGTGTGTGTGTGCCCGTGTGTAAGCTTATTATCAGTGTTGGTTGGAGGTTAGAGGACATTTTAGGAACCAGGGCTATGGTGAGGTTTTTGCGGTAGCTAATGAGTTTAGCACTTGAAGAGTATATAATGAGCCTTCATTTTATGATTCCCTGTTATGAATAATGGAACAACTTATAAATGGGGGCACAAGCAGCGTAGAACACGGTGACTTTATTCATCTTCGTTTGCGAAAAGTTCTGACAGTTGCCCAAGATGTAACCCCATCAGAGAATGGTGTGTTATACACTGGTGTGACAGTGTGAATATTACAGTGCCAAACTGATGTTACAGTGTCAGGGTCTTTACAATTAGCAAAGGAGGCTCTGTTAAATAGTAAAATGAGACACTAAAGGGATAACTGAAGTGTTCTGTGTTTCTCCTTTGCTTTGAACTCCTTTTTAAATGTCAGTAAGGTAGATTTAGAGCCTGTTCAGACCTCGCATGTGTGTGAAATATTGTCTAGCAATGGCAATGGATGCACACAAATAAGGATTTAACTGTTATGTAATGGACCCAAAAACAAAACTTGAAAGAGACAGTAAAGGAGTGGCGTGTCAGTGAGTGAGGGGTGATGGGGGATTCTGCTCCACTTCTCCCCCAGAGCAGAGGAGACACAGACGAGACAGAGAGGAAAGGGAGAGCTGAAAAAATAGAAGCCTTAATTGCCAGGGATCACACACCTGAGACATGCATGTGTTTGAATGTGTGTGTATTTTATGCACAGATGATTGTAAAAATATATCCTTATGCATGTACATGTGTACAGATGTGTGGTTTTAGCCAGTCTTTGTCTTCCAGAGATCAAACCACTAAGGTGTGTCTGTTTGGTGTTGAGAAGTCTGATCTTCTGGTCTTCATTATTTTCTTAATGTGGCATAATAAGCTTTTTAGAGACTGTTTTATCTTCTGGGCCTTCTCCAATATTTTCCAGAGAATTAGCTTGATATCACATGTTACACTGTGCACATGCTGGCCCCTGTTTTTAGAGGGAATTGAGATGAATGTAGCTTGTCTGCATATCCGCCCGCCTGTGTCAGTATGTTTGTGTGCGCACATCTACGTGCACTGTAGACTTGAGTTTATCTTTGGGTGTTTGCGTGCAAAAGAGAAAAGAGAGTGAACAAGAGAGAACAGACAGGTGGAAAGAGCTGCTTATGCATATTGATGTGTGTCTGCTAATCTGCTTCTTATCTACCTTATCCATCCATCCTTCTGTATTTGTCTAATGAATCAAATTTTGCAGCTCACTGTTTCTCGTCTGAAAGGCAGGAGCAAGTCTGTACATGCCTGTCTATTTTTGTGTTCATATATGTACCTTAATAAGAGAGATAGACCTAGAAAGCAGAGAGAGAGATAGGGAGACAGTAAAAAAAGCCAACAGGTAGGTAGACAAAGAAGGGGCAGAAAGTGTTAATTAAGAGAACAGCTTGTTTGCTGTCTGTTCTGTCCTCTGAATGCATGTCTGGTAAATTGAACTGAATTGCGTGTTTTGTTGTTGTCCATGTGCTATCACATTTGTACAAATGTATGTGTAGCCTATGTCTAAATTCATTCTGACTGGGCTGATTGGGTCACATGGTTTGCAGATGTGATGGATGGTGGGCTGTAATTCCCAGTCCAAGCTGGAACACACCTTCCCCCTGCACTCCTGCAGTTTAACTGCAGTGGTCAAGGAGGATAGCGTGGGGGGAGGGGGGTGGGGTCGAGCTGATAGACAGTGAATGAGAGATAAAAGGAAAGGACCAGCATGAGTGAGCAAGGAAAAAATTAGATACCTGCCTGCCTCATTTGCGAACATATCATTATTCTTATTTTAGGATTTGTTCGGCTGACAGACTCGAGCACAACAAGTGGCGCGCCAATGTGGATCGTGCAGGCCTGAGTAGATTGAGAGTGCAGGGGCTGTCAATAGATGCATGGCCCAGTCATCTTCTCAGGGAAGAGGGGGGGAAAACAAACAAATGCATCTCATTATTGCAGCGTGCGCCTCTGCAGTGCTCAGGGTAACCCATCACAGTCCACACAGATTCAATTGCTTCTTTTAAATCAGTTTGAAGCTGCAGCCACATCTCATCTGTCTCAATAGCAGATGAGAGCCAATGGGCGACTCTGCACACAGCAATAGCTCCTCCTAGTGGCTCAGGATTGATTGTATGTGCCAAGTAGATGGAGAGGAGCTGACTGGCCGGCTGGTTTGGTTGCTTGTGGTCCAGCTGTTTACCCACACATTAGCAGTGGATTTATCTCAGAATTCAGTATTAGCAGTCTTCCTGCCCTGCTCTCCTCTGCAGCCTTTTCATTCATGCCATGTCTCTGTACTTCTCTGCTAGACTCTTTCATGTCTCTCTCACACACATAGCCATACTGTAGTTTTTAGCTTCCCCGTTCTGTCTCTGAACTCCAGCAGACTTTGCACTTGATCTCTCAAGAAAGACAAACAACCTTAACCTAAAAGGCAGCACAATAATGGACCAGATTTCCTCATAATCCTGGTAAAGAGAGTCTCACAGATCTGCAGAAATCTCTTTAATGATTAGTTGGTGACAGATTTCTCAGTTTACTGCCAAACAATTTTTGGTCCCTTGTGTTAAAACTATGTTTTATTTTCCTGGAATTCCTATTTATGGTCAGATAAAAGGATTGTAGAGTAGAACAGTGGAGTAGTGAGGACTGCTTTGATCAGCCCAGAAAGCACATATTTAGCTTGGGGCTGATCTGAGAGGAGAAGCATTTGTGTTTGCTATGATAGATTAGCACTGGATCGGTTTCATCACTATTTCATCTCTGTATTCTCTTCTTGTCCACAATTTGTATTCTAACTCAACAGAACATCAAACCTCGCTGTAGTAAATCACTCACAAGCTGACAGCGTGACATTCCAGTCACTCCCAAAGTGCTTATTATCATATCATTGCATAAGCTAATATCCATCTGTGATAGTGCCTGTTTCCACTAAACTAAAATTACAGTGATGAATATGAGGTCACTGATGTAATAAATATTACAGACTTGAGCTGTTGTTTCTCTCATTCAGTTCCTCCTTCCAAGCCAAATTTGGAGATGGGCATGCCAAAACCTTGGGTAGCAGGGAAGAAGTACACCGTCACCTGCATTGCCCCTGACTCAAAGCCCTCGGCTGAAATCACACTTTATAAAGGTGAGTCACCCTTTCAACTGCACTAAATGTGACAGAGATGGTCAGCCTGGCAGATTATAACAAAGGGCAACGGCGTTTCTGATATTGTACATTCCAGGATCTCTATAGGTCGCAACCTGAATTTATAAACATGAAAACATGGCAGAGGATAAAATGCAAGTTCAGTATAGATTTCTTATTTATCAGTCTTCAAATTGCAATATTGAAAGGTCTGTGTGGGAGGAAATAGCTTGAATATTTGAATTTTCAATTTCCACTGACTTTACAATTGCATGTACAGTGAATGTATCAAAAGTTACTAGTTGTTTACAAAAACAACTGCAATTTTCTGTGTTTGCTTTATGCTCCTCCGTCACACGTATTGTACTGTATATTGCTGAAACATGATGTTCTAGTGTTATCTCTTTGTGTGAATTTATCTACAGGGTTGTGCCGTAAGTCTAAGATATATATTTTCTCTTCTCTATTCCTCTTAAAATATACATCTTTACTATTGATGATATTGTAAACTCAACACTGACTTGATTTCATTTTAAAGACAGGTTAAGATAGTGGTATATACTGTGACTGTACCACACACAGAGATACACATACCTATCTTATTCCAGTATTTACGATTCCACACCAGACTAACACTGATGTTCCTGTTTCACATGAACAAATTTACACACCATATTCTCCCTTTTTGTGTGCCTTCGCCCCATTGTGTCTTTTAGATGAAGTCGAGCTGACAGGTGGAGAGTCTTTCACCATGTCTGGCTCAAAGGATAAGCTCCTGAACACGCATGCTGAAGTAACGTATGTGTTCACCCGCCTGCCAGACTCATTCTCCTCACCAACCTGCTCAATCTTTCCAAGTCTGTCTTTGTTTCTTGTTTCCCTTGTTTTCACACCGCTCTGATTTTCTCCTTCTGTCTTACTGAGTACAATGAATTTCTGCACACAGCGAACTGTTACTTGGCGCTGTGCGATTGAATTAGCTTCTGTCAAATGCACAAAATTACATTCCTGCAGCGAGACAGATCCGATCCTCGTCGGTTCGCCAGGTGCCTATACATTAAACAGGGCTATAGATTACTTTAATCCCGCTTGTCTCTTCTATGTCAAAGATAATAACCTCTTGTCATATCCTGAGATAACATTGGCACTGAGGAGCTGCAAAGTTGTTCAGCTCTGTTGCAGAGCAGCCAAGGTTTTAAGCAATATTGATGCTTCTTCACATATTCACACTGAGCGCACACAGCAGTGGGCCATGTGTGATTTTTATGGTTGACATTGTTCTGTAATTTGATATAGAAGACATAAACTAAAAAAGTAAACTAGGCACAGAATAAATTACATGGACTAGTGGGTCTTTCTATTTACATCACAGAGTGCATTTTTGAAAAAGTTACTAATTTGTGTAGCACAACTTTAATTATTTCCTACCCCATAATCATCTCATGACCCCTCAGATTTATCTTGCTACCCTTTGGTAGCCTTATCTTGCTACCACTGGACTAAACTACCTAACTGCATATAAAGTGAAACTAGCTTCACCTTGAACAACAGTAAAATGCTGCTTTAATAGCAATGCATCAGTATTAGCAATCTCACAGCCACGGGGGACATTTTACTACAGAACTTAGATTCTACTTTTAAACAAGAATTAAATGTACTGATAATACTTCTGTAATTTTACTTCAGTGGGATTCTTCCACCACTGGCCAAATATAACAATGATGTGAACTTTGTATGGCCACATATAAAATATTTTATCCTTCTCATTTCTTCTGTCTTTCTGTTACCTCTCAAAGGGTCACTGCTCTGAGCTCTGACAACGGGAGGCAGCTGGCATGTTATGCCAAGCACCCCCGCCCTTTCCCGGCCTGTGGTGACCACAATGACCATGAGCGTGTACTGTGAGTGTCTCAACCTGTCTGTAAACTGACAGTCAACACCCCCTCTGCTTTGAAAAAAAAACAACACACACACACACACACACACACACACACACGCACACACACACACACACGCGCACACACACACACACACACACACACGCGCGCACACACACACGCGCGCACACACACACACACACACACAGACATACACTTAGACACAAACAGACTCAATCACACAGGAAACCAACCTCCGGGGGGCCCAAGGGTATCCGGCCTTGTGCACTCAGTCTGTGTTACTGGTCCGAAGAGAAACATTTGACCTGAAGGCAAACTCACACCTACTTCAAGTCAACATGAGAGTGACTGTCTCCAGTTCACAAGGCTGCCCCCTGGTGGGCTGAGACTGATATGACCGAAACAGGAGGTCTGGGCTGTTTCCTAAGTAGCTATCAGTGTAAAATTAAATACCAACCCTGCAATTAAATTTTAACTAGTTTAGTTTATATCTATTGTATTATTCTGTAATCTTAAAACTATTTACACCCTTAGTCTTATTTCCCCAATGTTAACCAAAACATAGAAACCAATTATTAGACAAACTGAGAAGGATTATATCAGCGAGGCTTCAAGTCCTCCAAAATTTTTAACAATTATAATAACTAATATGGGAAGCTAAGGCCACAACAGTTAATAATGATGAATCCCACAAAACTAACTGAGCAACTTTTGTGCTCATCAGCTCAAATTAAAATTAGAATCCACTGAGGCAGGAGGAGGCAGTTTCTGTTGCTTTTTTCTTTCATGTTATTATTACAAACTGCGTGACATACAATAAAATTGTTACCGTAGCACACAAAGGTAAGTTGACATGCACACTTTCTCTGTCTCTCATTGCATTTGGCATTTCATTTTCCTCTTATTTGGCAAGGCAACAAAGAAAGCCATTGTTGTTGAATGCACAAACAGTGTCACAGCTCAGCTACTGTTTACTACAGTAGGTTTAGTATTTTCTACTCTGCTGATCAGTTAAAGTAATTGATTGTTTTAGGCCTAAGAGTCTACCCACCTGCTTCTCCCAGGCCTAAATCATGTTGTTGATTAAAGTGGAGCAGGGCTGCTGACACCTTCAGCAGCAAGCGTTCCTTCCAGCTCAGCTGCCGTGTTATCCACAGGCTGACTAGACACCTTAATGTTGTCTCTATCTATACTCCTCCACATTAGAAGGCAATGCTGTTGTTTTAATATACGCCAATAACAGTGAGCACTCCTCCCTTTCCTCTGTGTCTCTATGCCCTGTATTAAACAACAGGGGTCTCTGCTAAGTGCTAATGTTGCAGAACTTGGGACCACCACTGCAGTCTTGCTCAGCATGCTAGCCCATCAAAGCCAGCGCGGTGGCCATTTTCAGCCAGCCAGATTGCTAGCAAGGTGGCAATTTGTCACACTGGCCCTGGGTCTGCAGCCTGCTCTCTGAAACTGATTGCAGCAATAACAAAGACCCATCCTCATCTATTTGCTGCCTATATTTTATTCAACAAGGCTGTAATTTATTCATATTTCACGTTGCCTTATTACTGTTTGAACATCTGTTATTTTGCTTTATGGACTGGATCCAGTTCAGTGTTCCCTTAATACTTAATGCTTTCATCAGATCTGAACCTCTTATCTTGCAGTCATGGTGAATGTGCCCAATTTATTGGCCTTGTCTCAACTAATAGGGATGCACCCTTCTCAATTGCCAAGTGTGTTCTCATCACTGTGCAGTTTCTTTTTCATGTTATCCTACTGATGGCCACTCCATCCTCCTGTTTCTACATCTCAAAGTTCCTACATCCCTTTTTTCCCCTTACCTTTTTCTCTTCATTTTTCCATGGCATTCCCCTTTGTTAAGTCCATTTTTATTTTTTTCTCTCGTTTCCTGGCAGTCCCACCTCAGCCTCCAGTTATTCTAGGTCTGGAGAGGGAGGAAGTCAAAGCAGGGAGAATGCTCAGGTTGGTGTGTGTGTCTCAAGGTGGAAACCCCCTAGCCAATCTCCATTGGACCAAGGTAAATCTTCTGCACTGTGCTATTTGCTAAGGAGGCTTTCTAATAGTCGGCTGTGGCAGAATTTGATATATTAGTTTATGAACTTGCAGTGTAAGTTTCCCATTCTTAGTAGCTTCTCTACTTCATTGACTCTACCATATGGGACTGTGCAATTACTCAAACATATTCTTGATGTTTCCTTTTTTAAATTTCACATGTTCATCTGTATGTCAGAATGGAGAAGTCCTCTCCGCTATGTGGAAGGATGACACTGTGGCGCAGAAGTCCAGCAGTATCCTTAACCTGAAGATCACCCCTGCGGACAACCAGGCAGTGTTGTGCTGTGAGAGTGTCAATCAGGTGTCCCGGTCACCTCTGTCTCTCAGCCGCAAAATCACTGTGCTTTGTGAGTGAAAATAATGCTTAATATAGTGTACAGCAACACACACACTTACGTACACACACAAAGCCTTGGCAGGACTCACAGCAATGGATTATTAAGGATATGGACATGAGGCAGAGGAATATAATAAGAGTCTTACCTCCAAAACCAATTCTTTTGCTGTCCCAGCACAAATTCTAATGCTAATATCATTAATGAAACTAATGGTTATTATGGCTGCAGCCCATATTTCCGACTGCCTCCAGATTAGTATCACTGCATGCTCTTTCATAGCTACTACACTAATTCAGCTGAATTGCTTCAATGCACAATCCCGAGGCAGTAAAGCCTACACTTTGTGCTACAGAAGCGCCCATGGTTAATAGATTATACTATTCTCTCTGAATATAAAATGTTTGTTTCAGCAACAATAAAACAAATACAGAATTAATATTCAGCAGCCACAGTGCATTAAGTCTAACAATAGCCTGATTTCCACTACAGAGCCAGACAAAGTAAGTCAGAGCTTTAAATGCTGTGTGATTGGAGTACCTGTTCCATGTAAATGTTTGAATTAGAATGGGCCAAGCAGAATTCTCTTGCTCATGCTGTGTAAAGGTGGCTGAAGCTACTTTCCCCACCAAGTACCAAACAGGCCCTTGTGCTATGCCTTCCATTCATCCATTCAGAGATGTTGAGCTGCTGACTGCCTGACTGAGCTCTAGGCACTGGCAGAAGCTGGAGGGAACAGAATATGTCTCACCGGTGTAATATGAATATGCCTCTTTTACCTCGTGGCTTTCTGTGTGTCATGCACAAATGCATCCCATTCTGTGTCTCATGTGGGGCAGACACAGATACGTATAAGATTTACATATATGACCCCTCCTTCCCCATGTCTGCCAGCTCAGTCCCCAGCCTTTGTACTCCCCTGAAGGCTTCATGCAGCTGCATCACTTTGCCTGCAGCTATTGTACCCTGTCTCCCCCTGTGGTTAAAAAGAAGCATACTTTAGAAACCACAATGAAAACCTCCTGAGAAAACAAGTTGCCACTCAAAGTGATTTTCCCTCTCACCCTTGATACAGCTCTATGTTTCACATCCAAAAATAGTTGTGCTGCCACTGTGATCAGAATAGGTAGCTGTTGAGTGCGCTATTCACGGGGCAATATTTTCACTGACTTGTCTTTGTATGTTTGCCTATGTGTGTGTGTGCATCAGTTGAGCCTGCCGAAGTGACACTGTTGGGATCATTCACGGCAATTGAGGGGCAGGACTTGAATCTGACCTGCCACGCCAGCTCCAGTAACCCCCCTGTCCAGATCCGCTGGTGGCTGGGCTACAAGGAACTCAACTCTGCTGTTGTTACTATGGAAGAGGTGACACTACACAGCGCACAACCAGCACAAAGCTGAAATCTATCTATCTAAGCAGGTAGACAAGTACAATATTGGCAAGAGGCAGCGTAGACAATGAGCTATAATTGGAAACCACGATGGTCAGTTCAAAGAGAATACTAAGAAATCGTATGTTTTTGTTTCTTTTTTGTGAAAGGCATAAAAGATTAACTGCAACACCATTGCCCTTCAGCCAAGCTTGCCTTTAGGGTACCCATAAAAAAACATTTAAAATGCCTCCCATTGAATTAAAAGAATCCTCAAAATGAAATGTGATCTCATGTGAACCTTTATAGATGAAAGAAAATGGTATGACCATGAGCAGTCTCTGAATAGGCCTGCTGCAGCTTTGCAAATGAATCACCAGACAATTCCAAAAAGAGTATTCTACTGCTCTTCTCTTTTGTGTATGTTAATAAGATCAAAGTGAATAAAAGCTGACACAGAAGATGAGCATTATTAAACAAGCTCTTTATTCATCTGGCAGCAGGATTTTCATTTGATCTTACACAAGGCACTCAATGTGCTGTGTGTGAGCTTTAATGCATCTGAAACAGTGTGAGGTTAATGAAGACTGACGTTCCTGTCCAGTGTCTTTGTTAGTCTTTCTGACTGTGGCTTTTACTGTAATTACCACAATAATAGCTTTAATAACCAGATGTGCTGCATAGGCATGACCACTATCAGGCAGGTGCAAAATGACACTTTGCTCAATTTATAACCGTGTGTAAAATGGGAGAGTCAGATGAATATGCTTATTTATCACAGACCATGCACAACATCAGTTATTACAGCAGTTAATTTGCCATCTGTATTCACCAAGACAAACCAGTGTGAGTTGTTTTTCTCTTCAATTTTTTTCCTCTCTTTTCTGAGACCAAGACTATCTCCCAATTGAAGTGTCGTGTGCTCTGTGTCTGCAGGGAGACAATGGTGGGATGACAACCATGTCCAACATAATCCACCGGGTCTCCCGGGAGGAGGATGGGCTGAAACTCACCTGTGAGGCTTTCAACAGGGGAACACACTTCTCCAAGACCCAGATCTCCAAACTTACTGTGTACTGTGAGTGAGCTTAAGTGTAGTCTATTGAAACTGTTGTACCTTTAGTAGAAAAAGCCTTCATAAAAATATCCAAGGAGAATGAAATTTTGATTTGGTACCTTTTTTTTCTGCATCTTATCAAAAACATATCCATCATGGTTCAGGAAAGGTGAATTGTAATTACAACTCAAAATGCCAAGAAACACAAAAAGGAAGCACAGCTCTTGACAAATATAATCCTTGACACAGAATGAGTGACTATTTCCAGGCTGACTTTGTCATATTTGTCTTTGAGGAAATGTTTTCACAGATTTTGAAATTGAAAAAAATAATAGCAAAACTAAGCAGGTAAAATTTTCAAAGTGTTCCATGATCAAATTTTTCTTGTTGATCCTTTCACACACAACAGACCCCCCTCAAAAGGTATGGCTCGATTCTCCTCCTCAAGATGTCCCCCTTCGTTCAGGAAAAACAGTCACTCTCATCTGCTTTTCCACTGGAGGAAATCCCACTGCTTATCTGACCTGGTTCAAGGTTAGTGTGTACTGCATATGCATGTCTGTCTGTATGTGTGTGGTTTGTAATGTATGTGTAGGACAGTTACCCTTCTCTATGTAATATCTTTCCTTCCTGTTTTAGAATGGAAAGGCTGTGACTAATGCACTGAAGCAGACGTCCTTTGATCGGGGTGTGGCTCGGGAACTGGTCCTGGTCCTGACGGCTAGTGACAACATGGCCACTTACCGCTGTGAAGCCACAAATGAGGCAAATAAGACCATCTCTGCAGACACTAAGCTCATGGTTCACTGTGAGTTAAACTGGAGCTTTAACACATAAACACACCCTGACTTTTATGCCAGTCTAACTCAGCTGAAAGCAAAATATCAGATAAATGGATTTGATATAAACCCAACCACACACATTTTCAGCTACGTCAGTTTATGCTCTTCATATTGATATTGTAAGAGAGTAGAAAGATTGTGTTTTCTAATTTCTCCGTGGTTCTCTCCAGTTCCAGCAGTAAGTGTCAAGATCACAGCCAAACAGGAGGAGCTACGCCGGGGTCAGATGCTAACCCTGGAGTGCCAGTCTGGAAGCAGTAATCCAAAGGCCAGCATCTCCTGGAGTTTGGGCGCACTCAGGTTTGACAAGGCAGTGGGTGGAGAGGCCCATGGCAGACAATGACATATGTTGATAGGGGCATTTTCCTGCAAAAGTAAATGGCTAATTCAGTGTCAGAGTGAGTTTCAATGACTGATGTTTATCCTGTTAAATGTGGCAAAATGTATGATTGCTTGGTAATCTTGAACTCTCCCACTGATTGGATTTTCTGAATGGGATTTTTGTCCTAGGTTCCAGGGAGTGGAGCAATCACCTACGAAAGCTCAGTTTAGCGGTGTGTCAGTGCGCAGTTCTCTGTCCCTGAATCTAAGCTCACAGCACCACAATCAGAGGGTAATTTGCCAGGCCTACAGTCCTGTGTTAGAGGAGGGGGCTAACACATTCTTCAAACTCCATGTGCTCTGTAAGTAGAGGGTGAATTATTTGTTCATTTCTTTCTGTCGGTGTTGTTTGTTTCCTTCTCTCTTCTGGGCGAGTGACCAAGAGATGTGGTTTGCATGAATCTTAAACGATGCATAATCTTGATCTATGATGGCGTGGTTGTAAGCTGCTTTACTGGTGTACTTTTGCACAGAAATGCCAGAGTATTGTATGTGTATGTGTGTGATTTTTTATTTACTGGAAACCTTTGTTGTGATGTGTGGGTCTGTTGAGCTCTGCGGCAGTGTGTCCTAATTGTGCATTTGCTTTGCTGCATGGCCATGTTTGTCTTTGATGCCATTTCACAGGCAGCAGCCAGCCACTGCTTCAAAGCTTGGTACTGTGTATGAGCATGAAGGAATGTCACTGTGTTTGTGTGGAGCTGCAGTTGGACAACAGTACTGTCACTCGTCGTTTTAATGCCTGTCCCTCTCCCTCCCGCGTTGCCTTCCTCCCCCGTTGTCTAAGTATGTGAAGTTGGTTAGATCTGGAATTATTGGTGGGATGTTGACTTTCTACTGGTTTGACTCTCATTAGTGTCTCTTACTGCTTCATGCTCAACATATTTTGTGTGTCTTTGTGTTCTCTCTCACTGATTCTTGTTATTGTGTGGGCCGGAGTATGTATTTGTGCCTCTGCCGCCTGTATTTTTGGTGTAAATCCAACTTACTGTAGCTGTATCCGTGTGCTGTTTCTGCGTCAGACCCACCAGAGTTCAGCCCTGAGCAGCCAACGCATGTCCAGGTGGTGGAGGATGACACGACAACCATCCCACTGCTGGTCTCAGCTAACCCAAAGGAGGTCATCTGCATTTGGCTGCATGGCAGGGAGAAGCTGGTCAAAGGTGATCCAGGGCTGTGTGATGGCTCTATAAACCAGGTCCTAGTTGAGCTGAGCCAGCAAGTAAGCACTCAGCTCTGCCATTCAGGGTCTGAATAAAACATGGCAGGTTAGCCAGCATGGGACCCTGCCAAATGTGATTCTCATTATGGCTCTAATGTATGCAGTCTAAATGAGGATTGCTGTCTCCCTGAATACAACACAACGGTTCTAAACCTGGCTACTCCTCCAGGCCGGTGTCATCAGGGCCCTGCTGCACCCACTCTCTTTCTCTGTTAACTCTGTTAGCCCCCACCATAAAATGACTGAATCCTGAATGTGGAAATCCACCTATTACATTACATTTTGAGTGCAGTGGTACAGGAGGTGTCTCTCACGCAGCCTATTGTTGGCTTGATGTGGGAATCCTGCCAGGCCAATCAATAATGCAAGATTAGATGTCACTTAGAGACCGGTGGCCAGAGGACATGCGGTTGATGAGCGTGTAATGAATACTTAATTTACTATTGGTTTGCATGTGTGTGTGTTTGTGTGTGTGTATGTGTGTGTGTTAATGTTTTTGCATAACTCTGCACCACAACTCAGACGATAACTCGCTGGAGATCAAGAATGTGACGAGGAAAGATGCCGGACTTTACACTGTGAAGTGTACAAATGACGAGGGTGTCAACCAAACCACTATCAGGCTGGACGTTCATTGTAAGAATCGGCACGGATGAGCAGACACACATACACGTACATGTTTGTGTTTTATGTTGAAGGCAGTATTCTATGTGATTATTAAAACAAAATACATTTAAAGATTTCAAGTTCTTACTACTACTAAATTTGTGTTTTCATAATTGTTTTTGTGTCACCTTTGCATGCAAGTTTGATTAATAACAGTAGTTTCTATGTTTCTTGGAAGTACCCAACAAATGACATAAGAGTAAAAGATGGGAGAGAAAAAACAGAAACTACTTTTCAATGACATCATTTGTCTCTGTTGAACATCCTTCTTCCTTTTAAATACGGAGAATGAGCAGAATATTTCTTGAGTGTGATTTGAATCTGTAGGCTGCTAACAGCATGTTTTTGAACTTGTCAAAGCCACTAAATGTCAGAACCGTCAGTGCATCCACACACACACTGACACACCCAAACAACAACGACTTTCAGCTCCAACTCTGCAAAGATGCCTCATTCATTAGGCCTCCATGCATGGCCGTGCACCTCCACTGCTGCCCGGGGCCAGCCTTGAGCTCCAGGCCCTCTGCCCCGATACTGATGATTTAATAATGGAAGTGTTGAAAATGTAGGTCTGCCTGTTTCGCAAAAGCCCATGGTACTCGCCTAATGGATTCTGCCGTCCTGATCTGACTGGGCTTGACAGTTGTAGATATTCATTATGTATGGAGGATTGTAGTAGCTTTTATGGGTGCCAGTGTAGCACACTTAACAATGTCGGCCTTGGTTAGCGAGCCAACATGGGTGGAACCCACCAACCCAGAGGTCTGTGTCTCTCTAGTGTTCCCCACCACTGTTCTCCAAATGTGAACATAGGTTTAGACAAGTAGGCACTAATGGGCTTATTTTTGTGAGTACATTGCACCCGTGGGAAGCATAAAAAGCTGAGGTAGAGGCGAAGAAAGTCAAGAGGAGCAATGCAGTCAGGAATGAGAGATGATTTGATGAAGTGAGGAATCAAGCGAGGGACAATTGGTCAGTCTGTCATAGTCCATATGGAGACGAGTTGTCAGTTGAGGGCCTTGTGGGTCACATGACGAATGCTCAGTTTGGGTGTAGAGGCATCCAACATATAGAGGTTAATGGCATTGTATCTGAAAAACAGAGGCCAATTAAGACACGGTTATGAACAAGTTCAAAGGCAAACGAGTGTAAGAGTAATTACAGCAATGCAGCACGCCTGCTTAATGGGTTGGCAAATGATTTGTCCCAGATTGGCATGTTAACCTTTGGTCCTGCCTTTCCCTTGTCCCTTTTTCTTACTCTCAGATGCTCCCAGTGTCAAGGCAGAGAAAGACCCTGTGTTTGTGAACCTGGGGGAAACAGCAGACCTGATATGTGTGGCAGATGCCAACCCCATTATATCTGGCATGTTCTCTTGGAAATTGCTGGTGAGAGCTTCAATACACACACACCAACACGCAAACATACACAGAAACACAGCCATCCCCTGAATTATATTTCCTTTATCTGTCTTCCTTTCTATTATTTTATCCGTTCTTACCGTTTATCACTGGCCTTTCTAAATGCACAGATGCACCATATTTCACTGGCTCTAACTATCCTTCCACCCCACCTCTTCCTGCTCCGCACTAAGCCCAAATCCAGAAAAATAGCTTTCATTACTGCTGCATGACTAAAGGGCACATTCGTCAATGTGGCGTGGTCTCTGTATCTACTGATGCCTTCCCCGGTCTAACCCACCCCCTGGCAGTACTGTGTGTCCCGCTTTCAACCTTTACAGCCACTCCCTTTCTCTTGCCCTGTGGCTCTTCAACCCTTGGCATTATCTTTCTCTGTCCTCAGTGCTTGTTCCCCTGACGCCCTTTCCCGTCCCCACCTCAAGCTCTGATGGTTTCCTGCTCAACTCTCTCTCACTGTCTACCTGTCTTGCTCTCACACAGCCTCCCCTCCAAATCCAGCCCTCACCCAGGAGGAAGGCAGTGGGTATTGAGGGATAACTGCTGTCTGCCGCTTATTCTCCCTCACTCTGTCTTCCGCAGGGGAAAAAGGAGGTGGAGATGGGAGAGGAGACTCAGGAAGACAAATCTGGCCTTCTGACCATCCATAATGTGACTCGGGCTCATGCTGGCCTTTACCAGTGCACAGCCAATAATGGCATAGAACCCCCTGCCACTGTAGCTGTGCAGCTGGTAGTACAATGTGAGTTTGTAGTATTCATTTTCAGTGTCAGAGGAGAAAAAAACATATGTGGAGCCTTATTTGTTGGAATATGCAGATGTTTTTGTATCAATAAATGCATGTATTGTGTCTGGTTTCTGCATGAATAACCTCCATGCCCATCTTTTGTAGTCAAACCAGAGCTTCAAAAAGGATCCCAATGGAGTAAGGTAGCAAGTAGAGGAGATGGCACCACTACAGCTGAGGTAGTGTGTCAGGCAAAAGGTATCCCTCGTGTCGACTTCTCTTGGGAGAAGAATGGTGTACTCATGGACTTTGAAAACCCCAGGTCTGAGAGTAGGCAATAATCTATTGCAAATGCTTTTCTTGCCATTCTTTTCACTATTAACTTTGGTGCTACTGTCAGCATTTGGTCACATATTGATGAATTCTCCCGACTAGATTAGGTTGTAACCTAATACTTTTCTTTCGCTATTTCTTGCTATTTCACCACTAAATCCAGATTTAGTGAATTTTATACTTTGCTTTTTCACTATGCAAATACCTGTTTAATGTTTCTTTGATGTGTGAAATTGGGTGACTTAGTGCAATCTGCAGGACATCAAAATCCCTGCTGTCTGCATGCTCAGGATTTATCTCTTTGTGTGTGTGTGTGTGTGTGCGTGTGTGTGCGTGCGTGCGTGCGTGGGCGCGTGCATACGTGCCTGCTGCAGGTATGAGATGCGGACCATGAGGGAGGGCTTCTTCCACACCAGTACTGTTCGAATAGTAAATGTGAGCACAGCCCTGGACTTTGCTGTCTTCAGCTGCACTGCTCGCAACTCACTTGGGGAAGACAAGCTAGACATCCAGCTCGTCAGCACAAGTACTGTATCTATGTATATTTGTGTTTTCTGTGTGTATGGGTGTGTGTCTCGGGATGACTGAGGTTCTCTCCACAACATCCTTTGTCAATATCCTGGGGAAACTATGTATCTCCAAAATGTCAACTTTTCATGAGCTAAGAAAAACAACCCTGACTCAGCGTATAGTAGCAATACAATTTTTAGATAATTCAATGGGATTTTATGGTTTCTTTGGCTTCAGATCTCGAAGAATTGTCTCCTTTCATACAGGAACACTTCATCCTTCTCACAATTTCGTTTTATTTTCAAAATCACCAAATTTAGACATAAGTGGTTTCCCTTATACAGTAACCAAAATGTATAAAAAGTTTTCCCCAATTAAATCAAATGACTGTTGTATTAAAGGGTCACTGTTAATACCAAGCTACTGAGAATGAACTCTTTAGCAATTTGCTCATTGGATTGGTTATCTGGTCTGAACATAGACTATATCATTAGATCTTACAGTCCTCATCAACACACTCTCCCCAATCTTTCCACCAAATAAATAAATAAGTGTATGCTACCAACCTAGGGCCTAATTAAAGGAGTGCATTGTGAAGAAACTCCAGCACGTGGTAAAAAGACACAGATAAAGACTCATAGAGTTATAGGACTATAACGAGGACGAGTGTACAGTGAATGGGAAATTCACTGGCTTTTGCGTCTGTCTCTGCTCAATGTGTAAAGAACTGTTGCTAAAGCAACACCTTAAACCTTTAGTACTGTATGTCAGGCCTGTGTTATGTTTGTTTTTTTTTGTTTGTTTTTTTGTTGAGTCTTTCTGCTCCCTAGCGGTGAAAAATCACCCAATGCAGCTTTAAATGAATGGCAAAGGATCAAAGTCAGTGGTTAGGGCACACAACATGTTGGGATTATGCATATCACGTACTTGGCAGCGGAGCAGCAAATTTTTCCTTTGGTTCTAATTTGGCAGCATCTCAAAATAATTGTGTCTGTGCTGCTTTGTCCAAGTTTTATCAGCCTTTTCCAGCAACATTACAATAGTGTGGGAGGGCCATTGAACATGCAGAATTCTGTAGCAGGGCTGTAGAGTGTCAGCCCTTTAAGGAACTTATTCTATTGCATTATCTCTACCTTATCATTTAGCCCATAGCACTACTTCACTTCTCCCTCAGATAATGCTGCGTGTTCAGACTTTTCTGCCTTCAAGCTAGCAGTGTATCCTTGCACTGCCACCATTATCAACACAGTCCTGCTCTCAGCAAAGGCCCACAGCCATCTTTGGACACATTTAATGTTTACTATAAAAACCATAAAATACAATCCAATATTGGCCCTGTTTTTCCCCAGTTGTTTTTTTAGTGCTGTGAATATTCATAATTAATCTGACGCAGTGATAATAAATTTTATATGCTTCCTTATCATTTTAGAGCCCAAGAGGACGAGAGTTTTTTTTTTCTTAGCATGGTGCTTTTTGGATTTGAAGGAGACGAGATCCAAATAAGACTGACCTCTTTGCCCTGGAATCTTATGAGTGGAGCTGATAGTGGGAATTATTTACTCTGCAAACTGGGCTGCAGCCTGAAGCCAGAGACGAGTAGAGCATCCCCTTCTTATGTTGCTGCTTAACTATCTCTCCTCCTTCTCTCCTTGACTATCTCTCCCTCTGCCCCCAAAACCACCCTTCATTTTTCCCCTCCATGCTCGAAATGCTAAATAATCCACTTTCCCTTCACATCCCTGACTGAAGCAGTGCCTCATGTCAGACTGTAGGCCTGGTTAGTCTCCTTTGATCTTTGTTCACAATATTGATAAGAATCAAGATGCGTCCTCCATCATTGCATGACTTTGTTCTGAGAGGTATCAGTCATAGCACTGCCAATGTTTCCTGATCAACAAAGCAAAACCTTAGGATAATGCACATAAGGAGTGCACTGTTAAAAAATGCTAAGCTGTTGCTGTCAAAAAGTGTGCTGGAATAAAGTGGGATTAAGAAGAGATATATCAGCCTGAAATCAGTCCACCAATAATCTGATGTAAACAGTTAGTACAGGTATTTCTGATATCTTCTAAGAATAATTTTGTTTTCAAACACAGTTGTATGTTTAATTGGAAATACAGTTGGGAAATGGAAAAAGTGAGATTATCTCAAACCACTTTTCTTCCTCTTCTGTTTCTACTATGACCAAACCAATATCATTTTGTCTATTTATAACCACTCCAAAGCAGAGAGGGAGACCATAGCGGAGGCACGATCCTATAGGCCAGATGGGCCTCCTCATGTGTTATTTGAGTCTTCAGATAATCACTCATGGCACACATCTCCATTTCATAGCACCTAAAGCCTTTTCAAATAGCCACCTGTCGAGTGAAGGTGTTCTGCTCTTTGCCAGTATTCTCACAAAATTGAGAGCATGTTTTGCCTTTCCCATATTTCATCTTTTCTTTCGCTCCCAGGTCACCCAGATCCCCCTTTATCATTTCGCCAAGTCACAGTCACCCATGAATCGGTCATGCTGGAGTGGATCCCCGGGTTTGATGGTGGTTTGCAGCAAAGATTTCGTATAAGGTGAGACGTCAAGAACGAATGTTGGTTTGAGACTGATACCCTTTCATAACGAGAGGTGGCGCGGTGGTTAGCACTGTCGCCTCACAGCAAGAAGGTCGTGGGTTCAAACCCACCATCCAAAGACACGCAGGCTAGGTTAATTGGTGTCTCCCAAATTATCCTTAGGTGAATATGAGTGTGAGTGGCTGTTTGTCTGTATGTGGCCCCGTGATGGACTGGCGACCTGTCCAGGGTGTACCTCGCCTTTCACCCAATGTCAGCTGGGATAGGCTCCAGCCCCTCTGCGACCCTATATGCAGGATAAACAGTTGAGAATGGATGGATGGACCCTTTCATAACCATATAGTACTTGACAGTGCTTTTTGGTTGACAGATATCGTTGGGATCAGTCAGATAGTTTCCTGTATGTGGACGTCTTTCCTCCCAGAGCAACGACCTTCACTGTCACTGGCTTGCAGCCTGTTACCACCTACAACTTTTCTGTCAATGCCCTCAATGCAATGGGAGAGAGTGGCTATGCTGACAACAATGCAGTACTGACCATCACCACCAAGGGTCAGTTTGGAGTAACCCGAGTTTGACACTGAAAAGACACACTCAACCATCTGATAAGCTATAATAAATGTAACATAGAATTATTATGCTTACAAGTGTGGCATTTAAGTTTGATGTTCTTCTCTTTCTTTCTCTACAGAGAAGCCAGAGTTAGAAGAAGATGATGACTCAGTCTCACAGAGTAAGCCTTTTCACAACACCCTGAAAAAGCTCTTAAGGGCAGTTGGAAATTGCTGTTTGCACACCAGCTAGCTTCATTTGGCTAAATCATGTTAATGTATGCACCTCCAAGGCTGTTAATGTTTGCTCTACAAGAGTTAGCGGTTGTCATGGCACCCACCCATACTTTTCCCCCTCTGCTAGTCTTAAATCAATAGAGACAATTGAGAGAGTGGCTGTCTCGGTCAGTTTTTTATCTTTCCGATTTCCATATTACTTCCTCTTTAACTTTCATTGCTATGCACTGAGCTAATGTTTCTAATGTTTTATGAACTTGGTGCAGGTGGACTGTCAGCCTATTTGACAGTAGTGTTCACAGTGGTGTTCGGAGTCTTGCTGGTATGTAATTCACTGGGCTGCTTCTTTGGATTGAGGTGGAAAAAGAGGCAAGGCCAGACAGGTAACCATAATGCTCTTTTCATCTGCGGATATGAAAGCATTTCCTCCGTCACTTTCTGTTATTATGATGTCCTGATTCCTCAACAAAACTGTAAAAAGATTACTCTGGACCATGATGCAATTGTCAGCTCAGCCTCTCACTCTCTTCTCATCTCCCCATGTCCCTCTGTCTATCTGTCTATCCTGTCTCCTCTTCTTGTGCTCATTCTCTAAGCCTCCACCTCCTGCCACATTCATCCTTCAAAGCTGTCACTTCAGTGTTCCAACCATATATTTTATCTCATTTGCTAGCGTTATGTCCTTCTTCTGTCTCTCTTTCTGTCTCTTTACTATTTATTCTGTCTAACTGTCAGGTTCTCCCCTCTCCATCTCTTATTTTTCATTCCTCACCTTCCTTTGCCCTCTGTTTTTTTACGTAGATTTTCACAGCTTACTTGTCTTTCATTCACTCTCACTCTTTCGCCCTTTTATTGCTCTGAGACAATGCTCCTCTCTTCAAGGTCTAATTTCCTAAAACTAAGCCTCTTTTCTCCTGTTCCCGTTCCCCCTGCAGGGGGTAGAGGAGGCAGTGTGTTGGATGGAAAGAAGAATGAAGAGGAGGGGTGAGTTAAAGCCCTGCAGTAGAAGTAATAAAGAAACACCCATCCAATCCACTTTAAGAAGTCTGAGACCTGAGCCACTGGCTGACCCAGCTACTAAAAAAGCCAGGCAGGCAAAAAAAAAAAAAAAAGCGGTCAATATCCATTTATAATGTGTTATCAAATCTGCACCACAATACTGTAACATACAGTATGTGCCACATGACATGTTGTAATTAAGAACTTGTAGGTGTGTATGTAGGAAAAAAAGTAGATTACAGGATTTGATTTCTCCATCCAGGTCCAGTCAGTCAACTGTAAGGAACTCCAATAAGTATGAGAGCAGAGAAAAGATCAACACTGCAGCCCAGCGCACCCTCCTCATCGACACTGGATCTGAAACAGACAGCAACGTCTACGAGAGCTATGGGCCAGTAAGAACGGGAGAGAGGAGGATGAAAGAGCTTGATGAGTAGAAAAGAGAACAGGGCTAGTGAGAGAACATGCAGAAACACAGAGAAAGCTGAGTAAACAGATGTTAGGCAGGGGGTGAAGGGAACTGGCAGAAGAGGAAGTGGAGAATTCAGCCATAAGAAGGAAAATGGATAGATAAACCAATGAAACCGTTTGCTCTGTATAGAGGTGGAGCATGGATCAATACCTCACAATTAGTATTCAAAATACACATCGATCTCAGAGAAATTATCATTCTGTACTTTAAAGGGCCAACAAGGATTTGAACCTTGAAGAAAACTGTTGAGTGAGGTAGAAGGAAACAGCACTGTGTTGTCAGAATGGGGTATAATGAAACCCCAAGTCCTCTGAGGCAGGCTTTATCTCTCCCCTAATTTAAGACAGTACTGTAAGGGTTGCTTCAGCCAAATTACCAAAAAGAAACACTTTCTCACTTAGCTGTAGTGGTATCTAGTGCAGATCATTTTCGTTTTCTTGGCCCTTGAAACTTCTCCCTACACCCCAATGCAACGGAGGTGGTTCTCTCAGCATTACTCTGGGAATTCCACAGACTTCACTTTCATAGGGATGATATCTTCTGTCTTCTTCCACTTAAAACTGTTTACAGCAATTCTATTCACCACCATTGCACTGAAGAACATCTTGGAAAATAATTTGGGTGAAACGACTCTCCAAGAACTTACTACAACCCCCCTCTGCACTGACGTAGAATAACACATGTGGAATTGTCATTTACCTGAATTTTCTTACGGTCAAATTTGACCTGGTGCTATCTCTTCTGTTACACTCATTTCAGGAAAGCTCCCATTATTATTACCCGACCGGTGACTACATCCCGCCTCTCAGTCCACACGCTGAGGAAACACGCAATCTTGGTGAGACACAAATATGCCTCAGAGTAAACAAGGCAACAATAAACACTTAATGTCTAAAAAAGGATGCAAGCGGGAGCTACATCTGGTAAACAACTTGGGCTAACTGGAGTATTTTCTGATTTTCTTAACGTTTGCCTCCAGCAATTATTCAAGTATGTTAAATTTGAAAGATTGTATTTTTCCACATTTATGTTTTGCGTATATTTATTTTTCCATTATGCTCTTCAAGATGTCACCCGCCCCCCCATGGACTACCACAGCCATTTGTATGAAGATTTAAGAGACGGGGGTCTGTGCCAAGACATCCTGCCTTCCTCTCTTCCTTCCCCTCCACCCTTGTTTGACCACAGATTCCTCCCTCTAAGGAATGAGTGGAGATCACCAACCTACCCTCAGGTCTGTAAATAAAACCCCAACCTATCTGACCTCCTATTGGATATGTAATTTACATTTGTTGATATCACAATAGAGTTGAAAAATAAATACTTTATAAAGGTAAATATTATACTGTAGCTTCATTGTGTATGTAATGGTAACTCATCTACAACCTATTTTTCAGCAGGGTACTGAGAGAGTGAAGGAGATCATGGATGTTCAACAACTGCAGAGGGATTCTGAGCTTCCCTTCGAACTACGAGGAGAATTAGTTTAGAAGTGGTCAGCTCAAACAGATACGCTATGGTCAACAGTAGTCATTGAGTACATAGGGGTGTAGCAGTTATTGAATACAGTGTTATTTAATTTATTCTTTTTGAATGGTGTCTAATAAGTCACCTTGGTAGAGCTGGAATGCTTGTAAATGTCTTATGTCATAGTACAGTATTTCAGTTTCAAAGCACTGAGTTGACCTGGAGAAAACTAAACAAGCTAAACAGAAGCAAGATAGAGACTGATATGAAAAAAATATATATTTGAAAGCCTCAATAACCTCAATCAAGAATGATACTACTGCTATCCACGAATAGTTCATCTCATATTTTTACCACCTGTTTATTTTCTGCTCCCTCTGTGATCTTACTCTATCCTCCTCCTCCTTTGACCTCACTTTCTTCTTTCACCTTTTCTTTCACCTTTACCCTCTTTCTTGGAGCCAAGTTACCACCCTCAACCCCAACCCCCGCTTTGACCTGCAGGTAGACACGAATCAGTCAGTTCGAGATAAATATGCACTGACGACGCCGTGGTTGGCACTGAGGCGGAAGCAGTTGCCAACCAAGCAGACATCATCCTTTTTGACCCATCCTATGTGAACATTTATCCAGATGACAATCTGACAACAGTAGCCCATCACTCCCCTGTCTGCTATAGAGTTTCAGACCTCATGGTTAGTCCGTGGGAATCCCTACAATGGGATAGTACTGAGTGGTATTTAGCATGGTTATGTCTTCAGGAGGTAAAGCAATATCCAGGGCCAAACTGTAATCCTGTTTTCTCTGGGATTGAAGTTTAGCTCACAGCATCAGTGAAAGAGAGAAACCATGCAGGGAATTTGTCTCACTGAGGGTGGACAGTCAGAGAGAGATAGAGACAGTAAGAGAGAGTAAGACTAAGCTGTGGCTACGGCTACAAAAAAACGCTCCTTTTCATTTTTGTACCAAATTGTAGTTCAAGGAAAAATTGTTCACTGTATAGCTTTACTCCACAGCCTATAAAATAATAAACTTTTTTTTATAAAGCTATTTTCAAAATCAAAGTTACTTTGCACTGGATCAGAATCCTATGTTTTCAGGGTCCTATGAGCATGTGTGTTAACTTCACAGTTCAAATTGCAGAAGAATTTAAGGGACATTTCAAATGCAGTTAGAATGGTGAAAATCTGTTCTGCTGCGGTGGAGATATTGATGTCTAAAGTCAAAAAAACTATCTTGCCTTTTGGCATTGGCATTTCAGGGCGTATGTTTCAAGAATTATAATATCAGTAGGCTGTATAAGCTGTAAGTGGTTGATATCAACATATTGACTTTTCAAAAGGATATTGAGCTGGGGAACATAGGACCCTGGGAGCATATGTTCCTGCTTACACAAGACATCTAATTCAGATTATACAAATGGTAAAATCTAGTATTAGATAAACCAGTTTCTAGTAATATAAGATAATAGAACAGTCTAAAAGAGTCTACTGCCATGCAACAGCTCTGTGGAGCTGTAATAAAGCACAGCAGTGCTTGAACTTCATGCTAGCATCAGCATGCTAACATGCTCTCATTGGCAATGCTAACATACTGATTTTTTTCCATTTTAGTTTAGCCTGCATGCTAATCGTTGCTAATTAGCACTAAACACAAAGTACAGCTGAGGCTTTACATTAGATTTGCAGATATTTTTCATAAGCCAAAGTTCAGTAGTACATTCATCCATGCAAAAATATATAGTGTCTTCCTGTATTATAACAGAGTTTGTGTGATATGTGAAATTGTTTAACTTCATCTTTTAATGTGTACTGTGCAGATATCAGAAACCTTAAAGATTTCATGGCTTTTTTTAGCTTTCTGTTGCCTTGAATGTTTGCAAATAGTCACTGGGCTGTTATCTGTACACAGAGAAGTTATGCTTGCATCATGTTCCTGTTTCCTACATCTGCTTTTTCCTTCAAGCAATATTTGTCACATAGCAAGATCAATCTAGTACACACATGCTCACACGTAACACAGTCAGTACAGATGACACATGTATAGTCCAGTGAGACACATGTAAAGACAGAGGTGTATAATCTTTATTTACTGTTCATCCACAGTAATGTGTTATTACTGTAAATAAAATCATTATAGCTATGGAAATATTTACTTAAAGTATGTGAGAGGTGAGGCTGTTATTGTCCACACTTTTGTCCAATCTACAAAATGATGTTTCGTCAATGGGGCCTGACTGCCTGGAGATAAATCTCAGTGTTTCACTGAGCTGTGTTCCCTCAATTAGGCCGTCTGTTCTCCATTATGAGCTGTCAAGGTATGTTTGTCTCATTACTGAACAATTGTTTAAGTTCCTGTCAAGCTGACTGCTGTGTTCATACCAAAGCCTGTTCATGATGCATCATTTGAGCTCAAGCACGAAAGGTAATCTGCTAAACTGAAGGCTTGACAGCTCAATACTGTACGTCAGCTTCTATTTTTCCTCACTTGCCTCATGAACATTTTGATATTTTTAATATGATATGTTCAGAAGAATCTCAAGGGAGCTCAACATGCTGGCTGCACAAGTACACAATTAAGTCAAAAGAGAAACAAATGGGAGACAATAATTACCTCAGCTGTAGATGTGTTTTCACATCATTTTTACTCCTGATTTTTTGTTTGTTTGTTTGTTTAGGAAAACTAATATGAGTTATAATAACACTCCAAATCACTTTAACAGATTGTGCTTCCAGTGGGGACCAAAGTGAAATTGAACTCAAATTTCTAGAAACCCAGTTATTGTCATTATTCAGATTTTCCAATTTGAACTAAACCAAAATCTAATCAAAAGCAACCACAGGTTTTACAAATTAGTACATGATTTTACTGGCAGTTATTATGATTCACTTTATGGCTGTGCTCTCCTGTTGTCAGTAATGAGGATGTAGTTTTCCCTTCAGTTCAGATGAAATAATACAACTGAATAAGAGTAGTCCATGAAAGATAACTAGTAGTAAAACCACAATTAATTGTTCATTTTGTTGAGGGCAGATATGTAGGCAGCGGCGTGACTACTGTACATGCAGGGAACGCAGTTGCACAGGGGCCTGCAGTCATTGCAGGGCCGGTAATTTACCTCTCATGTTAGTATAATTTTAATTTAAATGAAGTTATCTGACAATGAAAACTGATATTGTATAGAACTAACTGCTTTGTCGCAGTAGGCATTTATAGTAGTTAGTGAGTTAAGCCTCTTACTCCATGGTGTCTGTGCTTCAAACTTGATGTCATTAATATTCAATGACAATACAATAACATTAAATACTTTAACATACAAACACTCCATTGCCACATTACTCTACAGTAAGTACATCTAAATTAAGTTAATATAAGGATGACTTTATTTATGGTCAGCAAGAAAGTTACCAAAAATATACATTTTCCTTAAAAAGAAAGACAGGAGAGCAGCAACCACGAGCTGTGAGCAAGGACAGCCGAAGGTGACACCTGCTGCTAGCAACAGCATCGCGCTATCCACCGCAGTGATGTGAGGGCAAGTAATGTTACATGCCCCCGGTCATTCTTCTACATCCTGAAACACTGTGAACTGCAACACAGCAAGTGAGTTATACGAAAATGACATAACCGCAACATTTCCCATGGAACTCCTGTCATTTTGTGGGTGTTTAAAAGACAGCATCCGAAAAGTGAAAACAGCACCAGAACTGTTCATCTGGACACACAATCAATAGAGAATGCCCATTCCTGACAGCTGGATTTAAAGGGTTTAATAAACAACTTTGCTGAACAAAAAGCTCAGGATAGTGCGCCTATAATGTAAGTAAAACTTATTTATTATTTATTTGACAAGCAATCAATCCACTCACTTGTGTTTTGTGTTTATAAAGCCTATGAGCAGACATGAAACATTCATCATCTTTTTTCATATGTGTATGTCATCGTACTCTGTCACCGGTCATGTGTTCATATGTTTTCATATGTGTGAAGGTGCGCTGTATATAGCTATGTTTTAATCTCTTATGGTGCTCCAACACTGACTTAGTCAGGTAGGCCAGTCTATCACTGTCTTAGCCTTGCGAATTATGACTCATCTTTTTATAGAGTGCTGTCTGGTTTCATTTAGTTTAGGTGTCAAGTGTGCAGTGCATTTTGCTGTGGTTGGTTATTTTAAAGCTGCAAGCATTTACTTCTTTTATTTGCTACTGATGTTATGCTACTATGATTGTGATGGGAGGGCCCCATATGACAATCTTGCACTGGAGCCTCACGCAAACTCGTTACGTCCCTGTATGTAGGCATATTGAAACTAAAAGATGATGTGACCCAGACCACGTGGAAAAGTCAAGTCAAAAAAAAAAATTAACCACAGAAAAGTATGCATGTTTAGAGCCTAATATCCTAGAGAGATTGCAAGTAAAACAACAGGAAGTAAAGTCACTATTAAAGTGCTACACAAAAACACATTTGTCTTTATTTCAGATTGCGTAGGTTTTTATTAAACAATGTTCAAATCCAGATATACATTGATCTCCCAGATTTTCCCCCCAAAAGTATTTAGTATATTTAACAAAAGAAAATATATTCTCGTTTATAGTCCCATTTAACATACTGTCCAAATACATTTTAAAAATGTTTACATTCATGAATTGCTTTATATATTGTGACAACTATTTGCATAGACAGGTCTCTGCTTTTGCTACATGTACCTACAGTATGTCAGAAATGTATTTTCAAATGTCTACACATATATGTAAACCTACATTCATACACAAAATAAATATTGTCTGATGTAGAAAAATAAAATGCAGAACTAAATCCTGATCAGGTGAGCAATACAAACAACAAACTGTTAAGGAAGCAAATGTTATATTACATTTATAAACAGGTGGATGCTCCTCTAATCATATTTGTGTACATACAGATTGTGATTGGTGACTTATAACTTGATGGAGTACATGTAATGTGGTCAGCTGGTGGGAAGCAAAAGATGTTGGGGAGCTTATGTTTTCTAGGTTGTCTGAAAACCGAACATTATGCTAAGGAGGGTCACAATGCATACTAGATGCTTATTATGAAGTGTTAACTTTTTTTTAGCAAGACCATAGAAATGTGACAGAGGACAAGCTGATCCAAAAGCCTCCCCAGCACTCTGGACAAAGACTGTCCTCTGCTAGTGTGGATGAATTGCAGGCTTTGTCTGCTGAAACAGTCTAGGTTTGTGCTGCTCATTTCGGTGCTGTTGGGCCACAATCACTCACAGCCTTGCAGCAATAGTTGAAAAATCTGAAGAGGAGAAAAAACAGGGATTTAACAGGTTGGCCATGTTTCCACTTAATTGCAATTCATTAATGATGTATATTTTTTTGTGGTCAGATGTAGTTAGGTGTGCGTATAGACTTTTCATAAATAATATAGAATAGAGTTAGAGTTCTTGATAGTTTTTAAATGTGCTCAAGAAACACAATTGCTTCCTTAGATGCTTGCTGAAAAGGTTGGTATTTATTTATAGTATTTAAAGTAATATGTAATCTATAGCATCCAACAGCCACGCATATTTCAGAGCACCCTCTGCGAGTGCTCAGGGGAGGAATTTTAATAACAGTCTTCACCAATAAAAGAAAGCCATGTGATTAAAATTTCCACCCAAATGTACTGTAAATACATCAACAGGGTCATTCATTTCTTGTTTGTGAGACAGCAACCTGGGTGTGTGACAGACAGATGGACAGAACAGATTGTATAAATATGGAAAGAGACACTAGCTAGGATGACAGACAGGCAAACACAGGTACAATAAAAGACAATATGCTGTAGGGAATACAGAAATAAAGCAGCAAACGACAGTGTTGAGAGATGGCTGCAGACAGAGATCATAGCAGAGAGAGCAAGAATGAAAAACTGGAAGCCAAAGAACAAGAAGGAGGAGGCCATGTCAAGAGTGGGTGAGCGAGAAGCTAAAACACTGAAACAGAGTTCAGACAATTGGATGAGGAAGTAGTGATGGTGAACACATGGGTGTGGTTGCAGTTACCCCATCAGCCTTTCAGGAGTGACATACAGAGGAAAGCATTGTGAATGATGAGACAGTGGATAAATCTCTGGACCCGGGCACCTCACAGGATGGATACTAAGGTAAGCATAATAGCCTGAATGGATGATTAAATATCAGAGCACTGAGGGACGTTTTGGTGAAGCGGACTAAAAGAAGACTGATGGAGGATGACAGACAACAGACAGACGGAGAGTGAGTGAGAATGCTAGATGTGACAAACAGGGAGGCAGGTCAGACCAGGGGAAGGGAAAGACGCCTGTATAGCCCAAGGGAAACAAGCCTCATCTTGACATATGCTCTGGAGTAAAATGAAGATTGGCATGACCTGCTAATCTGAGCCGTTACAGCTCATGACGGCCACGGACGCTCACCTGCTTCACTGTTCTGAGCCATGAGGATGAGCTGCCACTAGGATAGGTCAAAGATCACGATTCATTTTCTGCTGGGGGTGGATTTGAATCATTCCACTGGTGCACCTGTCACTACCTCCCTCAGTTGTACCTGCTTGGCAGTTTTTGTTCTCTGCATTGCTATAAAATACCGGACATGTTTATGCCTACCTCTGTTTTTCTATAGTGTTTTGTTTCAAGCTAGGGGCAATATGTTGTGAGGGGGAGGAAAGAGCACGTTTTTCCACTGATTCACTGATCTTGCTCACCAGTACAGGATTTCCATTGTGTTAAAAAGAGTTGTTTTGACACATCCTCCAATGCCATTTTTTAATTGGTGACAGTAGCAAACTTAAGAAATGTGATGAAATTTGATCAATCGTGCCATAAAGTTGAACACATACATGTGTGGGAGGATTGCATATAGTAGACGATATGCGGCCTCAATCACTCATTTTTGACAAAAACAATTGTGGTTATGATGTGTGTATCTTATAAAGTTTGACATTCAAAGTAAGAGTCTGTTTTCTGTCATGCTGTGTGAGGAGTGTGGGTGGTGTTGCGTGTGTGCTTCAGGAGGAAGGGGAAGCAGCCATGTGGTACCAAACCTCAATGAGTACAACTTCCTGTCTGTTATATTTGCGCTGTACACAGTGTTGCACTCTTGCTTCAGTCAACTAAGCAGATACTTTAAATCTAACCATTTAGCATATGTCCAGAATGTACTCACTCTCTCGTTAAACAATTGTAACATCACAACCATTGGCTAAATGAACAGTGTTTTCTGTGTGCTAATGAGCATACATTTTGTCTGGATGCTGTGTATCTTTTCAATCCTCTGCAACAGATGCACTAGAGTGTCATTTATATGATCAGTCTTCATTTATGGAGTCACCCATGATGTCTGAGACATCATAGGTGAAATTGGTTGAGGTCATTTCAGTCTTATAACCGATGTAACTGCACAAGTTGAAATGCAACCTAATTGAGACTTTCTGCATCATATTCACCTCCTGCCCCCATATGTTGTTTTTCTTTCAGATTCATTTGGTTTTCTTGACCTTTATCCTGCTTGTCACATTAAAAGGTGAGTGTTAGAATTTAATCGGCTCACAGAGAACTTACATATTACATAGCTTTATATATTACAGGTGAAAAAGTCATAAAGTTAGCAAACCTACTCACTGATGTCAGTTACACAGCAATATCCATCTTAAATTTGTTAACATTTGCCACCATAAGCTTCTGATCATCCCAGACCATCCCAGGCAGCAAAATTCCAGAGTGCACTGAAATAAGCAAGGGTGTGTGTTCAACACATCATATGTAAGAGGAACAATGTTCTATTTCTTCTTTAAATATTTTGTTCTTTAAGATGCAGTTCACGAATTAGCAACTTAAAGATGGGGTATGCAATTCTGGAGAAATACAATACCCTTAAAAATACCATGATAAACAGTGAACAACAACACAGCAAGTAATGTAACTAACATTAACTAGGTTAGCAGGTAGGTTAGCATACTGTCACTACACTCGCTGCTGCAAAGCTAACAAGCAGAGAGATGGTTCCAGAGCCAGCACACCAGCTCCAGAGAGTAAAACAACTCTTCTGCTGCAATAGCTAACATCACAACAGCAGCATGTCTTGGCAATCTAGAAAGTAGCTGAATGTGGGCAAGTAATACAATGTTATCTGACAGACAAATCATGTCTGGAATAGTGTTCTGTGGTTTGGTCCAAGACACTGAAACTGTTTGTTTCCCATTTGAAGCCAGGACTGTGTGCAAATACCAGATTTTATTTCAGACAGAATAGACACCTAGCAAGGAGATATTCGCTGAATTTGACAAAAAAAAAAGTGCATTATTAGAATCGTGGGGACGTACACCAGCTTTTTAGTATGTCACCTCCAGAGCAGAAGGCAACACATTAAAAAGAATCATCAAAAAAAGACCTGAAACCCATACCTGCCAAGTAAATTCCCATGTGCCCGACATCAGCAGGGATAGAAAGCTCCTCCAGAGGCACAGATGACATTATACCAACAGTTTCACAGGCTCATTATGAGAAAACTGATCCTCGCAGGTGGAGTTCCCCTTTAAATGTTGAAGAATTTACATAAAGGCTTGTAAGAAATATTTAAAAGTAAGATAATATAATATTTATGAGTGTAATTAAGTAACATCTTCTGAGAATACCGAGCATATATTATAAAGTGGGTCCTTTGGTCATCTCTCACTTAGCAGCCATATATTTCAGTGAAGAAGGAAAGTCCAACTTTATCTTAGAACAGATAAGGGATAAACTCACACTAAACATATTATAACTCAAGCTATGAGCATGTTACTATAATGCAAAAGGTTTACTGCAAACAAAATTAAGGTTTTCATCCACACACAATATAGCTGACACATCACAAATTAGCATCAGTTATAAATCATTACACCATTAGTCATGTCCCATCATATGGGTTCATTAAAGTAGTCGGAATCACAGCATTAGCCCAAGAAAGTAGAGGTTTTGTAGAGCTGCAGCACTAATTGGAAGGTGCTGAGTGAGTAAACAGACAACGACCTCACTGTCCTGCAGTCTCACACAACAATCCAGCTTTGTTGTAGCCTGAGGTTTTGTAAGAGCTACCTCTTTGTAACTGCCCCGCACTGTCCCACTCACAGGACTGTTACTATGACATACTCTCAATGCATCTGCAGCCCTTTCTACGCTAAATGGCCAGACACATTCTCAAGTCTGGCCTCTGCCAGGAATACATCACAGCATTGTTTGAGAGAGTCACAGGGATAAACATACTGTTCTTTGTTCTTTCTGTAAAGTGTCCTGTATTGAGGCCTCGCTATGAGGCTTCTTTTACTTGTGTTTTTGGTGATTAAAATGTGGCTTTACCCTCTTCCTCTGCAGTGTCAGCGGCTCAGGCACCCACCACTCCAGATCAAATGGAGTCTGTGCGCAACAATACAGCAAACTCAACAGCAATGCCCACTGGTACTATCTATCTATCTATCTATCTATCTATCTATCTATCTATCTATCTATCTATCTATCTATCTATCTATCTATCTATCTATCTATCTATCTATCTATCTATCTATCTATTTAGTTTCATCTAATTGTGTTGCATTCTTGGTGTAACAGAAAGAGTGGGAGGCAGAGTCGCTGACTCCTCCCCGAAAACTTCCCCTGCTAAGCAAACCACAAGCCAGCACATAATCACCACCAACCCAGTCAATGGCAACACCACATCAGAAATTAAGACTTCAACAGGTATTCTTGTGTGTATAGTTAGAGCTGTACATAATTAAAATGTTTACATAACTTAAAGTTTACCTGATGCAAGTTTTTATGTTTCCGTCCCTCTAGCTCCCATTGACATATACACAACAAAACCACAAACCAAGCTCACATCCTCTCCAGGTAACGGTCTTCACCCTCTCCCTCACATCCCAGCTGGTGGAGCCATTGAGTCTGGCTGGTAGATAGGCCATGAGCACTCCAGTAGGCTTTAACATGAACCTCACACCAATAGGAAAGGCTTACGGTAAACAAGCTGATCAAGAATGCAGAAAGCTTTAAAGAAAACTAGAGTGGTAGCGACAGAGAGAGTGCTCAAATGCTTTAAAAAGTGACGGTTTAAACTTCTACTGAGAGTCATTCTGCTGCAAAGTTCAGAAATTCAATTAAAATAGAGTTAGACACAAAGTAGGAATGCACCTGGAATTTTATAAGAAGTTGTCATGTATGGACTCATATGGCAAAGATATGGAGTCAATATGTCCCAGAATAAAATATGCTCCAACATATCAAAACAGGCATAGACTTTATAAATATTAAATAAAGTAATCCAGAAAAACTAATGTTTTACTGTTTTTTCCGCATGCACAGTGACGTCTTCCCCATCCAGAAGTGAGAAAACCACCAAAAAAGGGGCACATCAAGCTGTTGCCTGGGGTAACTAAGAATTTCACTACTCCATATTTACCTTAAATACCACAGGCATCGCAATTTTATTATATCTCATGGCCGACTGACAGTATCACAATTCTCTGTCTTCCAAACAAAACCCATGGCAGACTGGTAGAACAGAGCACCTCACTTTCCCTCTTGCCAACAGATTGTTTGATTGTACCTTATGCAAGAAGAGATAAGATATTTGTGTCCTCATGCTGTGCTAGCTTACCATAGATAGGGTTTTGATACACCATCAACAGCATGTCAGCCGGGCCAGTAGATCTGTCATCTATTATCTCTGACTGTTGTTCCCTGGTGATCCTCTCTTTTTTCTTCCTGTAGAGGCTTCCTGTGTTCAACAGCCAAACTTAATTCAGTACTTTTCTTTCTACTTTTACTTCTTATAGATCAGAAGTGGGACAAAGACTTCAGCTATGGTAAGAAGCTACATGTGACTGTGTTTTTGGGTGTTATTACCTGTTGGGTCTACGGTTGAGTGTTTGATTTTTGTTTTATATGTCCAGATTATAAGTCCCTGCGTAAGGCTGGATTGTCCATAGCAGCATTTCTTTTTGTCCTGGGCATCCTGGTCATTAGCTGTAAGTATGACTCTGAAAGCCACTTTTGTCTTTTTTTTAACATGTAATTTCTTGTTCACTTTAAATGTATTCAACTGTCCTTCTCACTCTCTAACTCTAACTATAGGTGGCAAGGTCTGTCGCCTACCCAAGTGTCACAAGAGATCAACTAAGTAAGTACTTAATAAGTATGTTTTTGCAGTTGCACGATTAGCACAACTGCTGAATAATTCAAGAGAATGACAGCCTACAGACAGAACTAAATTACAGTCCATGTAAGGTCCATGTCCGTGAAAGGTAGCAGTGTTTATATTATGCTGCAGTTGAATGAGTCAAGTAATTATTACAGGCTACTGGATGATACATGGCAAACAATCAGACATATAATAGCTTAACTGAATGCTGACTTAAATCTCTGTGATGATTAATAGATCAAAAAGATTATGATTAAGCTATCTGTTGGCGAAGCCATACCAGGCCAACTGTAACCACTGCAAACCACATTGTTTATTTTCCTTACTGTGGTATGTGTCTCTAATAAATATAATTAGTTGCTTATATACTGTTTGATTCTTTAAATATTCCATGTGATTATTTTCCAGGTCATATCGAGTGGTCCAGGGATAAGGAGAGAGTATACTGATAAAAGTACAGAGCTACAAGAAACCAAGAAAGAGAAAAACACTCAGCCAACACCTGGCAACATGTGTGCGCATGTGGATTGACTCTCTGTATGCTGCTTAGTAACAGTTTCAAACCATGAATCATGCAGACAAGTGTGAAACAAAAGTGGAACCATCACCTGCTTAATCTTTGTCATATGTATTTTCTGCAGTTGGCACTAAAAAAAGTGATTATTTATCTTGGAACATAATGAATTAAAAAAAGATATGAATCATATTTTAATCACACATTCAGCCATGAAGCAGGCTTGTTTCTGATGACCTTTGTATCTTATGACTAATAACACAGACAGTGTCTCATAGCCAGGATCATTTTTAAAGGTTCTGACGAATAACCCCATTACAGCTCATATTTGACAATCCAAAACACTTATATTATGTCAGGATCTAAAAATGAAGCTGGGTCACTTCATCCACACTCTTCACACTTTCAATTTCAATTCAACAAAAAAACATGATGTTTAGTAAGGGGTGTCTAAGCTTCTTAGTAGCTCTATGCTTGTAAGTGAGTAAAGCCCTAGATTAAACAAGATCCAGTGGCGCAATATCTTTGCATCCATATGGCATCAAAATGATGCAGACAACAAAGTGGGAGAAACCAAGCAAATTTCATAAGAGCTTTAATGTCAAAATCAACACAATCCAGAGTTCAGACCTATAATACACAGTAGTATTCACTTATTGCTATAAGACCAAAATCAAGATAACAGCAGCTCAATTACTGGATCCGGACACATTTAAACATTGTTTCTGCCATATGACACTGAAATACAAATATTTTACATGAAATTGTTTTTGGCAAATAACTGACCAACCACCACAGCTTTTTTTATACCATCCATCCATCCATGTATAAATGAATAGTGGAGAGAAGAAACCCCCTTTTGAATTCAACAAGCATATAAAAAGACAATTTCTTAGTACATATAATATTTTACATATTAAAAACTAAAACTTCAGTACAGTGGCCCTGAGAGCTCAATGCACTGCAACTTAAAAAATACATTTAAATCCACAAAACATGAGCAAATACAGAAAACAAACCATTTATGTGCTTGATTTGTGTTTTCTCTCTTTGCAGAATGTTTCTACATTTTGTTGAACTTTGTGGTGTTTTCTGTGTAGGCAGCTCATTTACGCATTTTTCGCATTTTTGAGTGTATTTAGTTGTGTTTTCTGTATTTGATTGTATTTTCACACTTTGCAGCATTTTTTCCATTTTCTTGTGTTTTGTCTCTTTGCGTGTGTTTTTGTTAAGTTGCAAGCATGGAGCTGTTAGGGCCACCACACGAGAATCAGCCAGTTTTAAAAAAGAAACCTTTTCCACATACATCACGTTGAGAAAGAAACAAAGCTCAACAACTACATTAGTTACATTTACATTGGTAGTGTCACTGCAGAAAGGCTTTACAGGAGGGAATAACAGAGTAGAGTTTGGTCACATGCGTCGAGCAGGCTGGCCCAAATACTGGATTTCTCTTTGGGGTTTTGTACAAGTCTGTTTGCTTTCTACATTTTGGAAGAAGAATTCAAAGAGATTACTCTACTGCTCAACTATTGCATTGTAGTTTGTTTGTCCAACAGGAATGGTGACTATGAGAAAATATGAATAGGTAGACTACAAAGACATAAAAAACTGAAATGTTTTGTACTGTAATGTTTGTCCAATTGTCCTCCCTTTGAAATGCTAAAACATATTGAAGGCTTATTGGGCAATGCTACGCTTTTGATTAATACACATATTGTACACAGTGCTGAAATATAAACAGTTAAAGAAATGCACAATCACAAATGCCAATGTGTTTGTGTTAAATAAGCTAGGTTGCATCATTACAAAGACGACACTTCCGCATAGACCAATAACAACTGTGCACCCTGATAAAGACGTGACTGCACAATTGATTTTGCTCTCAAATCTGGCTGGATTGGAGTCAGGCCTTGCCCCCAGTGATGAGATTAGCTGCAAGATTTAGTGGAAGAACAAAGTGAGATATATCTTTGACAAATCCAGTGTTTAACCCCATGTGGCCATTCCCAAGTGTTCCTCATGAAGCCACACATGAAATACATGGCATGTTGAACAGAAGCATGTCCCCTTTAACCTTTGCCACAGAAAGCTCCCTTTTAGATATTGGAACATATACGGCAACCAGGACCTTGAGTTCTTTGAAAACTTTCTTTCACAGGGCATGATTGATTTCCATTTAAATGAAAACAGAGAAACCATCAAGTGCCATATGAATGAAACAAAGGCATTGTTGGTATTTTCCAAATCATCCCCAACACTTCATTTGATTCGTGAGATTTTATCCCTCCCTCGCATGCAGCTTCTCTCTACCACTGCGTGAGGCATTAATCTAACTCTCAATGGCATTCAGAGAGCTATTTACAATCTGCAAAACTAAAGTGAAAGCCTTTCAAAACGAGAAAGAGAGGGGGGGAAAGAAAACATCATCATTCATGCCGGTCGATTAATTTGCTGCCTTGCAAGAAGATGTTCACACTGGCTATTTCCACTTGTTTCTTTTTTTTTACTGAGGTTGAGATAGGGGGGCAGGTTTTTATCTTCCTATTGCACTGCCTCCTGTCATTCCTAATAGGCCAGGAACAGAAGATGTCAGACAACTGAATAGGAGAAGGCAAATACAGTTTCACTGCATAGCTGGTGGGAATAATTTCTTGTTTCAGGTAGTAAAAAGGGGGGAGCTCTGGCTGTGCTAAATTATCCCTTTTAACAAAAGAAGCTTTAAGCCATATTCACTGGCTTTGATTTGGATTCCTCAAATAGAATCCAATTAGAAGGTTTGAATTTGTTCCAAATGTCCCAGGCTAAATTGTGTGTACGTGGAGTAGAATCGGCTGGGATAAAGACAAAAGTATACAACCGTAAGAAAAGAAAACAAAAAAACAGATATTGCATATGTATTGATGGGTTTGGATTTGTGCAGGAGCAAGCAATGAACTGAAGGGTGAGAAGCAGGCTGTTGTGCAAAGAAGTGTAACTGTCCTGAGTAGGAGATGACATAGCCCGCTGCATTGCTCTTCTCTTGTCTGAGCGTTATGGGACTGCTACTCCACCAGGAACTAGACGGACACTTTCTGGTCCTGCTCTGTAGGCACGGAGTATATCCTGTGGAGAGAGGGGGGGTCAGGTCGCAGGAAGGGAAGGCAAAAGCAAAAGTATGTCATCTTTAAGATATTTTTAGGTTCTTTCTCAGTTTGTAAGCAGGAAGACACAAGAAACATCCCTGCGTGTCAGAATTCAGGAAACAGCATGCCTGCCTCATGCTGCAGGGCTCTGACAGGTGCGTGGTGACTGCATCACCTCAAAACACAGCTCATCCCCAGGTGGGACTTATAAACCTGGCAAGGCACTGTTGATCCAACAAGCCAGAGGTTGCTGTGTGATTAAGCCTCTTTTCAACAGAGCGATCAGTCAGCACCAAACACTGCCAGAGCTGACTGCGGCCCCAGGAGGCAGCCAGTAATCCTGGGGAGGAATTTAACCCCTTGCAAATTGTCTGGGTGTCTGCACCACAATGGCAGTTCTCCTGCTGCTTGGAGATCTCTGGAATCTAATTTGAACTCTGTAACCCCTCTGACACAACCTGCAGATCATGTATTACTGCACTCCAGAACAAAAGAAACCTGATTACACTGCAGAAAGTCTTCCTGGAGCTAACTGTGGTTAAATAAGCAAAGTGTAAAAGGGAGGCAAACAGCGTAGAGATAGCATCTCTGCATAACTGGTTTAGGCTGTTCTGCTGTATGACTGCTGTTGGCAGATTGTTGTCAGGGCGCCAGGATCATGTTTACTGGATTGCTTTATTTCTGAGTAGAGTCATACTCAAGCCTCACTTCATGAGGTAAGCTTTGGAACAGGTTAGGTCCTGTTCCATTCGGTCATATAGACCCAGTGGCACTGTCTTAAGGCTATTGTTTGATGGCTAAGACGGAAGAAAGGGTTAGAGGTGGGGAGTGTTCAGTGGTGGCGGTGGAGGACCTCAGGCTGTCATACTAATTGCTGTACAAGTCCAGACGGGCTGAGATGGGTGGATGCTTCTTGCGTTTTGCCACCTGAGTGTTTTTGTCTGATTTTAATGCTGACAAGTTGGATGGAGAAGGGCAAATTGGCAAGGAAGCAGAAAGGCTGTTACCCACCAGACTGGTTCTGTCACCTGCAGGCTGACTTAGCGCAAAGTTAAACATGCATTTCTCAGTAAAAGACTGAGACAGTACATAACAGAGGCCATAGGGATAAAATAAGTGTTCCTCTTGAGTGTGAAAATGAGGTACACAGAAAATGGAACCCACCAAAAAGATATTTATAGATTTTTTTTAAAATATCAACTCTGAAAGTCGAGAAATTTGACCTTACCCTTGCTGTTGACTATGCATGCGGCGTCTTACTAACATGATGGCTGCAAGGAGAAATAAAAAAAGGAAAATGGTCATGGCTACACAAGAAACAAGTTCATATGTGCTTAGGTATTAACAGGTTTACAAGGCACACAGGGACTACAGTGATTCTGGCCAAGCACTGAAGCAGCAGTGCATATGTCAACTGAGGGAAGTGAAACAGGCACTCTTTTACATTTCACTACAGTATGTCTCAACAAAACACAGAATACTTACTGACTACCATTGCAACTGAAAGAGTCAAAACGGTCACAGCTGCAACTATGACAATCAGGGTGAAGTGATCTACAAGATAAAACATAAAAGGTTGGCAGTAAGTGTATTAAATGAGCAGTTAAGTTGACACTTGTGATGTTATGAATCCTTTACACACAATATGTAACATTTTAATACACTGACTAAATATTGCTAATTATAATTAAAATCCTTTTCTTACCCATTGTTTCTTCTACACCTGTGGCTTTTTCTGAGTCAGGATCATGGGTGTTAAGACGAGTATTTCCTACAAGTGGTTGAGAGAACAAAAGAACAGCTGATACGAGTTACACTGATTTCAGGTGTACTGTATATTTTAACCCCACATAACACTTTATGCAGAACTTCTACTACAAACAGAACAATCAAAACAATCAAACTTTTAAACAAGATTTGGAATGGTCATTATTCTTTGTGCCTAAACAAATGTTTCAGGGTTTCAATAGTGTATCTAAGTCATCAAAGGAATAGTTCTACAGTTCTAATAGTTCTTCTTGCCACCACAACCACAACCACAACTTGTGGTTTTTACACAATGTTTTTTGAACAGATTAAACAAACAAGTAATAAGTGAACTTTAGAGGAGCTTGCAGGTGTATTTCTTGACCTTTAGACAGAGCCAAGCCATAGTACTGTATATATAGTATACTGTATGTGCATGAGCATCTACAGAGAGGAAGAGTGTTGAGTTTTCAGATGAATTGTAGCAGAAAGGCTGCTTCACCAAAGAGCCAAGATTTGTTCTAAACAGATCTGTAATTCTATCAAATGTCCATCAAAGTGAAGATGAGGAGTGATGGAGGGAGGCCTGAAGAGAGAATGAGAATGCCAATGTTGATTAGCTGACCAGCACGATGGCGGAGATGTTGACGTGTTCATTGGCCTTTTGGCAGAATCCACAGGGCCCCTCCAGGGAGCTAATTGATTCAATTCAGGGTTTAATGGTTGGGAGGACGGAAAGCCAACAGGGGCCACTGCCTTCACACATCTCTCTGGACTGGAGCACCCTACACACAATGCTGACTTACTGACAATAATTACAGAGGTCAAACCTTCATATATTCTCCTCTGGACAGCTGGAATTACAGTGTTTGTCGGTGTGACACAGAAGAAACTAGAAAATCCCACTGCCCTCCAATCCACACTGAGGTAATTAACTCACCACGTTCATTTAAATCCTCATCATCCCCATCTGTGAAATAAGGAGAAATCAGATACTTGTACAGTACAGAAATGCATGTTTCTCAGTGTGAGCACTTTCAAATAATAACAGTGTAAGCGTTATTCTACTGTACAATAGTCTGGCTATAGACAACAAATTTAATCTTTTACCAACATTATTGATTGATGGTTTTATGAAGTCAGTTGAGGACCAAAAGGTCTGAGAGCAAAAAAAAATGAAACATATAAAAAAAAAATCAATATTGTACACAGAAAATCAAACAACCTAAACTGTAGGCAATAACAAAACTGCAAACAAGGAACCATATCCATAAACAAAGTGACTAGAATAAATAATGAAACTATATAAGGAAGGAAAACCATTAAGTAAGAAATGAAAATAAGGACAGTAACTTCATACATGACTGAAAGAAGCCACTAAGCTTACCCAAAGTCAAAACAAGTACCAAATACTGGAAGTGATAACAGTGCAGGGAACATGTAGAAACAAGCAAAGGACCCGAGAATGAAAGTATAGTGGGATAACTTCTTAGAAAAAAAATGAACAAAAAATGTTCTTTGTTGTTGTGTACGGGTGTGAACTCTCAGTTAATTTAAATACTTTATTTGAATAATAATAATTAATTTATATATGTCCCTAAATTGACTTCAAGTAATAACCAGTTACAACTCCCTTGTTGGACAGCACCATGACAACTGTCCAGAATTTCCAGATAAACAAAGATGCATTACATACCATCAGCTGATCCTTCCTCCACTTCTTTATCTTCTTTTGAAACAGCTGCAAAAAAAGTTACAAAAACATTAAAATTCATCAAAATTCTGCTCCAAAACACTGCTACGTACAGCACAAAATGTATTTGGGCTGGACAATAGGTTTAATGGTATACTTGTGTTACATACATTTGGTGAAGTATATCTGCTGGTCATTTCTGCTATCTTCTTAAAATCACCGTGTGTTGCTCTTTCATATTTTTTAATTTGTGTGAGCACTGTTTCACTGAAGCACCTTCTCTTTTAGGTGGCTGTATAATTCATAAATGGGACAGTCTACTTATATAGATAGATGAGGAAAACATGCCAGGGCAAGGATGCATAAACCTTGATTAGATTTGTATCACCTTAAAGCGTCACAGAGATGAGAACATACCAGTAGCAGCTGGCAGAAGCAGCATACACAGGAACAGCAATCGCATCATCTTCAAATGCTGCAGGGGAAAAAGAAATGTTAAAAATACCCGCTATTAATATTCAGTCATTGATGTGTGGGAAATCAGAGATAGAGTATGATGGAAAGCAGCAACACTGTCTATTATTGAGGCGCGTCTAGTACTTTGAGTTACAGAACCAGTCGGTGGAAAACAAGCCAACAAGTCCTGGTGCTATTTTAACTGGTTTAAGTACGCAGGTAAATCTAGATGGTAATCTGAGGTGGGTGGTGGTAAAAGGGTCAGGGAATGTGGGACTTTATTTCCGACATTGCTCAGCAGAAAAACTCTTCTGAGAAAAACTGTCCTGAGAATTCTGTCACAGTCAGCTGGTACAAGTGTCTATTGAACATTTTGCACTCCCTATGCAGTGGGTGGGAGCAACACAAAAGTATCCAAAGACCACTGGCAAAACAAAAATCAATGAAATAAATTAATTGATTTGTTTATTGTATCCTGCTAAGCAATATTCTTTTCATGCTCATCGGGAACGAAAAAGTGTGAACTCAATTTCACCTCCACATACGCATACTTATCTGTCATTTATGTTATTCCAGAAACTAAGTGATGAAATTGCATTGACTGTGGTATCCTTTTTTGTTTTTGGTTGTTGTTGTTCTTAAAAAAAAATCTTGCAACTTCCTCATCGCACAGGGCCCATAACAAAGCCTACCTCCGGTCCCCATCAGCACCACATAGATGTAAAACACAGATGTTCTTTGCCTGGCAAACAAAGCCCCAGCTGTTTCCAACACAATATGGATGGTGATATTTTTACACGGGAAACATGGGAATGGCCTCTCTTCCAGTCGAGGTCCTGGATGAAGCCTGATTGGTCAGATTTAGCCACTGGGGTTAGCAGGGGATTAGGAGGCGACAGTCCCTGAAACATGTTTAATACTGTACACAGAGGGACTCTCCTATTGACCTTTGTGCCAAATGTTACAGTGTATGCGCTTCTTCATTGTTAGCCATGCCCATTGTGTCCTTGTTTCCTCCTCCATAGTTAATGACTTTGTGGAAAGACCTGACGTAACCTGCATTGGTAAATGGCAGATTATCTGAGGGACAGCCGCAAACCTCTAAACCCAACACCCCCAAACAGCAGTTACTGACTTACTGTTTCCTACTCATTACTACAATTTAAGGAAGTGGATTCTGCTCACTGTTTGGCAAGTAGATTCCAATTACCATATTTGGTGAATGGAAGTGGGGGGAAAAAGGCATCGTATTAAGAATGGAGACAGGGTACTCAGTATCAGTTCATTCTTTCAGTAAGGTTTTTGACAGAAAACCTAGGCATCAGGGATCTGACCACAAACTGTAATCCCATCTATAAATTCTATAAATTCTGCCTGTGTCTTTCATGTGAGACCAATGTCCATCCTATGATGCTGCACGTGACCACAACAAGATTATCTTCATGCTAAATTAGCAGAACAGCATTAAGGACTATTTGGGTTATATATAAGACTATATAGTAAAAAATATGTTAATCACACAACTGAGGTTGATTGGAGAGCGAGTGTAGTGTGGGCTGTCCTGGCCTCTTGAATAGATGCAGTAAATCTCCAAACGCAAACAACGTAAGAAGCTACAAATAAAATCCCCTTCTGTATCCAATTTGCTTTTCAGAGTCGCTTTGGGTGAAATAATAAGCTGATCCAATTTGGAAATATTTATCAACCCAGTCCACTGCCTCTGTATCAAAATGGATCCTGACGCCTGTATTATGTTTCAAATTGGGTAATATATTCTTGTACATTTGAATGCCGATTGAATTTGCACTTTAATACCAGACCCAATTTGCAACATTCAATAACCAGTGGCTTGCTTATAAAGTAGACATGCCAGCTGCCTTCTGGCTAGAGATGCAAAGATCATAGAAGGTAAATGTAGAAATCTTCAAATCATATAACTAGAGTGCAGTGCTCCAACAGAGGCATATACTGTACTGTTGCTGGAGGGTGAATCTGTCCTGTTTTTGTTTAGTATTCCCCAGTGCAGTTACCCACTGACAGGATTAACCTTGAACCTCATACCTGTCTGGCCAGGCAAGCCAAAAGTACAACTAAATCTTGTTTACTAGGTTTACCAACACTTTCCACTTTCCAATCCACAAGTGTAATCTATATCAACACAATGCACACACTTAGAGTCTTTACTACATGTACATGAACAGAGCTACATTCAGAGACACAGATTATATCTTTCTTATCTGCTTGCAGTGATAACAGTCCCCTGCTCAACCACTGCGCATCGGTGACATGACTTTGACACCAGCGATAACGATCACTTACTTAAAGATATTAGAATTACTGTGGCCAAGAGAGTTCATGTCCAAACAAATACAAGAGAGAAAAAAATGATAGGGGAAAGCCAAGAGCAAAGAAAACTTTGATTATAGTGAAGACGTGTCAAACCTATAATAGACTTGCTCTAATAACCAATGAGCCCAACAACAAGTGAGCCAGAAATGGAAAAGCACCTAAATCATTTGTTATTTATTGCCACTCAATTTTATAAGTGGTTTGTGGTGGAGTACTCAACTCTACCATCTATACAGGAGCTGTTTATCTACTTGAGGTTGATGCAAATTCCCTTTGCCTTTTAACATAACAACCTCTACTATGCCGCTGGATCGCACACAAAATAGCCAGGAAACTAATGATGAGGTAGAAATAAAATATTGCAAAACTCACAATACCTCAGTTGGTGCTATTCAAACCAGCGAGTGATCCACCATCGACAAACACTGTGTCTGACAACCAAGCACTTATTTCCAATACTAATGGTTTGTGGATGACTTGTTCACCATCAGGCCAAAAAAGGCCATAGACCTAAAAGGATATGAGAGTGTGTATGAACGTGACAGCCAGGACACATATCCTTTATTTATTCTCTGTCTCTCTCTCTTTCTCTTTCTCTCTCTCTCTGCATGTGTGTGCAAATTTGTGAATGCACACAATATATAATTCTAGAGTTGCACCAAAAATGATTGCATTTACAACCCTTATCATGACCAAAACAGCAACAAACACATTCAGAACACAGAGTACTGGGCATGCACACCTCAGGTTTACTTTTTATCTGATGGAGATAAGGCTGTTGTTCTTTGTTTTGTTAACAACACAAGACATATCCCAGTCACACTGAGGGTTTTCATAATCCAAACTATTTGAAATGCACACTTCATCAATCACTCTTCCAAGAAACAAGCAACTCAAAATCGTTTAAAATAAACTCTGAAAAGACAAGATGTAAAGGTTTCAACAACATTTTGGTACCCTGCTTCACCCATGACACTCCAAGCACTCCAAGCAGCATGATTAATTAGCAGGGGAAAAAATCAATTTATTTGCTTGCAGACAAACAATTAAAAGTAAAAAAGGCAACCATGAGCACACTGTAATGGCAATCTTAGAGACACAGGAAGTGAGGTAAGGAGCGCTGCAGAGCGCTATGTCAGTTTTTCGTCTTTACAACACCCTTGTCTTATACAACCTGTTTCCTTAAGGGAGAAATCAGCACTTTTTGGATGGATGAAATCAAGTTATTGTCACATTGATTCACTGTTCTGTAACAAACAGAACTGCAGTTATTTAGTACCGAAATCTCTCGCCATGAGTTGCACTCTGAGAATGATACAGGTAAAAAAAACAACTCACATGAACTTGGCTGAACTTAGTGAGAAAGCCAGAGAAGCTGAGAAAATGTGCTGATACTCATTAGCTTACAAAAACGTCCAGGCCTACTGTAGTACTATAATAGTATACTTAGTAGTATAGTAGTGAATTATTACACTACAGCCAAACAATTACAACATTTAAAAAGGACCAGTAACCTACCAACACAGGAAAAGGACAACTCTGTTGCAAAGTACTCCGTTTGTGGAAATTGAGCTTTCAAAATGAATTCCTTGTGTGTCTCTTTCTCTCTGCCATTAAACTTGAAGCACTCACCATCGCTAAACGCCTGTCGATAAGACGAGCCACAGCGGAGCTGACGTGTTAACAGGAAAAGCTGTTCTGTGGGCCAAGTTCGGGGCAATTTTATTCTCAGTCTACAAGGGGATTCACAGCCACCTTATTTTGCACCGTTCTGCCCCTTGCCTTTCACTTACGTTTTTGCTATGATGGAAAATACCTCCGTGTGTTTGTTCATAATTGCTGTCACGACTGTGTTCCTGAAACTGAACTATGAGGTTAAGATACTGATGATAGCAGCTTCGGGCATGAATATCATTAAAAGAAATCATAAGTGCTAAGTCCAGTCATTTTTGATGATTTCTATTAGGCTACTTAAACTGAACCAGAAGTTGCAAAAAATCCAATCCAATTGAATAACTGCTAAATTTAAAAAAATCTGGAGTGCCTTGACGTTATAGTAGGCTAGTTCATGGCGACATTGCAATCATTGGCATTTACAGCCTAGTTTCTCAACAAATGATGACGTCCACACACTGATTGACAATCTCACATTTGCCTTACCAAGCACAGGTGAGAATTTTGGCTACCTCTACCATACCTCCCTCGTTTCTTGTAGTGTGTTACTAGCTCGACACTACGTTTTGATGTTTGGCGTTTTCCCAAGCATGCAAACAACCTAAAATGTATCAGTTGTTCTTGGTTCAGTGCAGTAATGCAGTTTACTGCTGCTCCATGTGTGTCTCTTTGGGTTTTGGTAAGCAGCATGGTTTCGAGGTTATGTTTTGTAGGTGTTGGGCTAAAATTAAACAAGATTCAGAGGTCATGTGCTCAAACATATAACTTGACAAGTCTTTGTTTGCTCAGCTGTGTCCATTTTTTACCTTCATCTGCACTCTCAATAATTTCAACACACTTGCATTAGCATTACGTTATCCCTCTTTCACCTGAAACACTCAAGTCTCAACAGTCCTACTGTCTGCTTTGAGAAGTTCTATTTGTATAGTTTGGAGTGATGAATGGGGAGTGGGTCCAACCCATGGCACAACAAAACATACTAATCTGTGCACTGTTAAAGGGGATTATGGTTAGTAATAGGTATGTTAAGAAATCTTAATTGTCTTTTCTCTGTATTGGGATGTGATTTGACAGGCATGATCAAATACATCACATTACACAGTTTGGCTTTTTTGGCACAATGCTTCTGCTTTGAGTTATTTATGTGACCATATTGCTTTTATTTCATTAACTTTTGCTACTATTTGCAACAACAATTCATCAGTGGTGGAAGAAGTACTTTGATTATTTACTTAAGTAAAAATAGTAATACCACAGTAAACAAATATACATTTAGTGAAAGTGCCAAAAGTAAAAGTACTCATTATTCAGTGGCCCACAGAATAATGTAAATTATGTTATTCACTTTAAAGCATTATGTGTAAGCATCACAATGTTGCAGCGGGCAAAGGTGAAGTTGATTTCATCATTACTGGGTAGCGTAAAGTACCCTTTATTAATACATAATTTATTTGATTATATATTTTTATTTATGAATCTGAGTAACTAAAGTTTTCAAATGTGGAGTATAAAGTACAATATTTTCCTTCAGATGTAGTGGGGTAGAAGGATAAAGTAGTATAAAATGCAAGTGAAGTACAAGTGTTTCAAATACTTGAATAAATGCACTTAGTTATTCCACCACTGTAAGCATACAGTATAAGCTTGTGCTAAGAATAATCAACATGTAGAAAACAGCATTGAAAAGTAGTAACTTCTGCTCATTAAGAATATTGGCTAAAAGGTGAACTTACATTTAAATGAGCTGTTGTTCAAAGTTGTCCCTATATACTGCTGGTATGTTGTTGCTCCTACGCCAAGATCCTTGTTATCATGGAAACTGCCAGACTGCACCTTAACACAGGTGTACTCAGTCAGGAACTAGGAACTGTGTTCTTCATTGGCTGCTGAGCTTGTTGAAATCTGACACCACAAGTCATATCTGTTACACAAGTAGACTGTCTGTGAACACTGCTCAGTGCCCACACTGAATAGATGTAATCACTTCAGTAAAAGTGTGGTGTTTACTGTCATAAAACTATCAACTGCTGTTAGAGTATTTCATCTTTGTTTGTAATTTGTGTTATTATTCACTCTAGATACACATTTTCTGCAGTGGTGATGTGGAAGCAAATTCTTTTATATTGAATAATAAGTGTAATTCAACTTTATTTTAACCTATGCAGGTCTGTCCGGGGCCAGGCCTGGTAGGAAGTTCCTGATGATGTTTTCCTCTCATAGTGACCCAACAGCACATGTTACCAATAAAATAAATATCACAGCCACTGGTGTTTGGACCTTAGTCACTGTGAAGGTTCTGGAAAGCAGCTTCATGCAACACATCTTCCTCTCTGCTAGCCAGTCAAAGACGATTGACCTGCCAAAGTCTGTGGAAATGCACAGTGATCGTTCCTCCTATCTGACCTCTATATGGCCTGTTACAGTCCTTGCCTCATTCTGTACTTCCACTGGTTGTGACCACAGCCTCCTTCATGCTATGTCCTCCTGGGTGACCCTCTACTATTTCATTACTCCTCACTTCCCTAACCAGGCTGCTGTCAGCCACATGGTGATCACAAGCTCAGACCATGAAACATCAGTGGATATGTTCCTCTCAGGGGAAGTGCTCTTTAAAGGCAATTTGTACTCCAGGGGTAGTGTCCTTAAGATGTGGATAGCGGTGCTGCACAGCGCTTACCTCCAGAGCAACTCCAGCCTCTCTGGCTCAGAGTTAAACTCCCATGAAGCTGTAGGTGTCATTGTTGGGTTTACCTCCAAAAACACATCTGAGGATTACTTGTATGGATGTGCTGAACTGAAACCAGTCCCTCACTGGAGTTTTGATAACATTATTCCTCCCTTGGTAAACACAGGAATGACTTGCAGTTTCCTGTTGGCAATGGCTACTATCAACTCTGACCTGGACGTCACCACCAGCACCTGGCGAAAGACCTTGGTCTTTGGTCTTGACCTGAGTCTTGGTTAGTTGGTGCCGTTATGAAAGTCATCCCAGTTGTGACCTTTGACAAAATCCACATTACTAGTCAAAATCCCATTGAACTTGTTTACTTTAGACATGACAATGAACAGCATCCTTCAACTCTAACAGTACTGCTATCTGTTGATGATATTTGGGTCATATGAGTGAGCAGCAACCTAATAACACTTACACGAAATTAACACAAGATTTTAAGTCAGTAAGTAAGATGTTAACTTATCCCAGAAGCCCAACTTTGCTTAGCTTACTGACAATGCAGAGCCCACTTCTCTTCACACAAACTCAGATGTAGGACTCTGTCTGAATACCATGAACAGAAAACTATATCCATCAATGTGTATGAAAAGTATGTATTGGGGCTTTGAATTAGTTTGAATTGCATATTTGTTTGTTTATTTTTAGCTCATTATTTAGCTGAGCTTCCTGTGAAGAGTTGCATTGTGGGCCCAAATGGAAGTCCTTTATCAAAGATGGAAAACCACTTCTTTGATACCTAAAATGTGCTCTGCATGGGGTGACTCTTAATACCACACCTTTGATGGAAGAGATTTTGTCTTACACAGAAACTGTAACACTTTAGTTCAGTCTGCCTGTCCAGGCGTAAATGGTTCTATTCCACTACAGATTAGTATAGCCAGAGCATATTTGAACAGTGCCACAGTCTCCATCATCTACACAGTGCAGATCCAGAGCTTTAATATTTCCTTAGTTAAAGGAGACAAAAATCATGTTAGGGTGAGTGTGCTGAACTTATTTAAATAAAACATACACTTTATGTAGTTGTTCAGTAAGTGTTCATGCACATTCTTTTTTCTTGCATCTAAACTCACAGTTTAACGGATAGATGAGGAACTGGCCCCTCACCCTGGTTATTCCATTGAGATGTCAAATGATTGCAGTAACAGGGTTGTGGTCAGTACATTTATATATATACTGTCCACAGAAGTCTTTTCTCTCATAAAGAAGACTTCTGTGGACAGTTACTTATAGAGGGAGCATTATAGAGCTGCCACGGAACAGAAGATCCTCAAGATTTCTATGATAACTGTGTTAATGACCTCTGTTATAGTTACCAGACCATCCTGTGTCAGATTCTGTCCAGCTATGTATGTTGCTGTATATCAAGAAATAGGAGCTATAGTGGACAAATGGAGGGCTTCCACTTCCAACTTTTGCAGTAAGTAACCATAGTGAAATCCTTTTTTCCTTTTTGTTAAATGTGTACTGAATGGATTTTTTTAATGAAACTGTTTAATTGCTCTCCTTAGATCTCTCCTGCCCACTTAATAATGAATACCACCTCTGCTCCAGTCACGTGTCTGACTGTGTAGAAAACCCAATTCCTGTAGCAGTAAAATGCAAAGAGGGTTGTTTCTGCAAACCTACATTTTTCCACAGAGGTGGGGAATTGTACACCAAACCCTGAGTGTGGCACTTTTATAAAGGTGTTTACCATGAAATTCATGAGAACTTTTACCCTGATGAGCGCTGTCAGCTGCACTGTGTCTCTGTGGGCCACAACAGAGTGCAATATACCAACCACACATGTCCAAATGAAACAAAATGTTCCATCCAAGATGGCCACAGGGTCTGCCATGCATCACAGCCTGTTAAATGCACAGTCATGGGTGGCAGACACTTTAGGAGCTATGATGGACAAAGCTTAGACTTTAATATCAGAAGATGTCATTATGTTCTAGCTGAGGTTTGTGACAGGGAAGAGTCTGACCCCACTGTTATCATGCAGCAAGGACAGCTGTACTTCAGGGTCTTTGGAGTGACATGTCATTCGAGATGGAGCATTTGGGGAAATTAAAGGTAAACAGTTGTACATTTACAAGCAAACTATTTAGCCTTTATTTGTAATGTACCTTTATTTTCCAGATTGATGGTGTTTTGAGAGGTCTCCCTGTCCAGCTGGATCACATAGAAATACTGCATTCTGGCTTGCTGAATCATGTTGTAGACACTGGGGTTGTTGTTACTTTTGGAGGGCCTAATCTGGTACAAATGGAGAGCTCTACCTGCCATAGGAAAATGTGTGGAAACTGTGTGGTAATTGCATTTGATACAGATGAAAAAAAGGTCCCACATGTCAGCATTGCAAGGGATGTTTCCATCTTTGTATCTTCCTGGTCACATTCATCAGCTGGAACGATTTGCTCTGAAGAATGTGATCTTTGTTCAGAGTGCAACTCCACCATGGCAGCTGAATTTCTATCTGATAATCTCCGTAGCATGCTACCTGCTTTCCTGCAGGTTCATTTCGTGGATGCCACTCCACTGTGGACCCAGTACCCTTCTTTCAGAAATGTGCAAATGACTTGTATAGGTCTAATGCAGCAGTTTGAAGGAGTACACTCTTGCATGCCAGGATGTAGGAGCTAAGGTCAGCACCATGAAGTGTGGTGAGTCTTAATCTTGACTTTCTTATGTGTACATGTCTGTTTCATTAGTAATTTATGGTGTAAATCATACAGGTCTGCACACATACTGCTGTACTCTCAAAACTCTGGCCAGTTCTATACAGTGAAGTTGCCAGATTGATTTAAGGCTATTTGGACTCTGCACAGTATGTGAACCCTTTTTTCCCTCTCACAGTACTCTTATGCCCTGAAAACTCTCACTACAATATATGAAAGTCCTATGGTATTTTATTCGATATCCTCTGCCCACGGGCCTGTTATGAGGGATGTCAATGTGACTCTGGGTACATGCAGCGTGGAAATGGCTGCATCAAAGCTGAAAAATATAGTTGCTTCTACCATGGGTACTAGTATGACGTGAGTAGCTACACATTATTTAGCTTAAACCAACATCCATATTCCCTTATCACAGCAATAAATGCATGATTTCTTAATCCAGTGGAACTAATATACATTTGATCCAATCTGAAAATTGCATCTTCGTTTAACTTCTAATAAATCTATTGGTTTACTGAGGGTGTGTGTGTGTGTGTGTGATATGATAAATGTACATGTGACCCCACTGCAGGCTCAGTTATAAAGATGTTGCCACAGCTAAAGAAGTGACATCTTCTAGTTATTCGTGTTAATAACATGAGTCATTAATGTCATTGGCCAAACAAACACATGCCTTACCTGTACATGGGGCATGACTAATCACAAAATCCTAGGCCTTTTGTGTTATGGTTTGTTTTCTTGCTTGGTGTTGGAAAACAGTTGGGTAATGCACAACAACAATGACTCACTGTTCTCTTTAGACTGGGGAGATCTTGTGGGCTGAGGGATGCTCTGAGCATTGTAACTGCTCCACCACTGCCTCCATGAGTTGTGAGCCAACGTCTTGCCCTGAGGGACAGAGCTGCACCCTGAACAATACCTGGGGCTGTGCAAGGACAGGTAGGCCCAGTTGGTTCTGCTGGGTTGGGTGACATTTCCTCACAGGCTGACTGTTGTTCACTCAGCTGCATCATGCAACAATGTCTTACATTATTAAATTTTTTATACCACTGTGGTATAAGGTTACAAAACATCCCTGACGGAAAAAACAGTGTTTTTTTTTCTCAGTGACTCAGTTTAACTTCATTTGACCTCAAATGAAGTTAAACCTTTGCCTTTTTGAATTGTCCATTCTGTCACTAATTTTACTTTCAGTATTTGGAACCAATTTATAAGGGCGGAGTGTCTGTAGGTATTTCTAGCCGCATATGTCTTCTACCTAAACTGACATTAAATTGTTCTCATGTTTTTCCACTTATTTTTTCAGCTGACAAAGATCAAATCTGTGAGAATGGAGCGGCTTGTGTTGTCCAGAGCCAACCTCAGCAATCCCAGTGTTGGGTACTGGGAAGCTCCTACATCTACACTTTTGATGGAAAGGTGTTTGAATTCCAAGGGAACTGTACCTACACTCTGATGCAGATATTGAATGACAACGGGGAATAATACATTTTGGGTCAGGATACAGAAAGACAGGACCCCCAACAAGGCTTCCTCTCTAAAAGCTGTTCATGTCCAAGTGGCTAAAGGCAAGATTACTATCTACAGAGGGGAAAAGGCTATGCTTGGGTAAGTTTGAATTTGGAGATACAGTCACCTCACCACTATAGCCTTACTGTCAGTGTGTGATTACAGGCAGTACAGTTATGGTGGAATTACTTCTTATCATATAATGAACATTTCTTAGATATGGCCTTTAAATATAGTCTGTTTTGTTGTTGTTAAAATTCAACCACAAAATTGTACGAAATGTGTTCTTAAAATAACATACAAAATTTGTCCAAACACATTTTGTATATTCTACAATACAATTTATTTTATTATTTTCTGTGACTCTATAGTCACAGTCTACAGACTTATTTATCTGAGTGGCATGTTTGTTGTTGTGGATATTGGTATGGGCATTAAAGGGGCATTATGTAGTTTCCAGCGGCCACTACCGGTGCGGTTTAAGATTGCAACCTGGCGTGTGCTCGTACGCGTGCTCGCTTGAACTCATGAGCGAGCAGAATCCGAAACACAACCGCTTTCATACAGAAAACCTGCAATAAATGCAGGAACAGCAGCATGCAGGCTGTGGCTTTTCACTCAGACATGTTCAGGCTCTGTTACTTCGAGGTTCCTGTCTCACAGGCAGATCGACACCAGCGCCGTAACGTTACTTCATTCAGCGCAGCGAGACACCGGGCATATCGGCACCGTTACATCATTTCTTGCAGGCTTTGACACTTTGACATTGTGGTACAGAGGAAAGTAACATGGGTGATTGCTTGGTGAAGTAATGCGAAACACCGGACAACATTAGCAACTGCTCTGCGTTAGCCGGCGAGTTAATGCTGTCTAACTTGAGCCAACCGAAGCACAAAATCAAAATATATTTTACATGCTTTGTAGTAATGTTAACTTAGCTGTCCCATAGGATGAAAGCCAACTCTGGGTCTGTGTTTATACCCAAAACAAAGCGGAGGTTTCTGTATGATTCAAAAGCCCTGCCGATATTGTTCCGTGTTTTCGTCCGAAGCCTATCCAATTCACATTTTCAGCAGATAAAACTATTTTTTGTTTTTTATCCTTATGTGGAGTTGATGTTGGAGTCTGTGTTGTGCTGGGAGCAGGTCTTTCTTAGTGTTAGCAGACTCCATGTCGTAAGATGAAGTGTCGTCGCTCCTGAGTGCAAAGTAGACACAGCGAAAGGCTCGGGAGAGCGCATGCAGGTATCTGACCCGGAGCCTTCGAATAGAATAGGAATACCTGCCTTAAGAGCAGTGTTGGGCAAGCTACTTGGAAAATGTAGTGAGCTAAGCTACTAGCTACTCTACATTAAATGAAGCTTCACTACACAGAAGCTACCCCCCAGTGAAATGTAGCAAGCTAAGCTACAGCAACGTGGCAAAAGTAGCTTAGTTACATCTAAGCTACTTTTAATTTTTTAATAGTTTATAGTTAGGTCATTTATATGTAAATATTTATATACACACACACAACATAGGCCTAGTTTATATTGAACCAACTTCATTCCACAGTAGCAATAGAAGAAAGACTAAAAAACCTGCTCCAATGTGTGAGAGCTAAATTAGACACAGAAACTCTCCTACTTAGTGCCATATCATTGCTGCTAAATGTACTTCCACATGGAACAAACGGAGAACCACTGTTGTTCGTATAAAGCAACTTAATTATCATATTATTAATTAATTTAATTAATTAATTATTATTAATTATGAATAATTCTATATTCTATAAACAACCTAAACATTCATAGCAGAGAGAGTGAGTGAGAGAGAGAGAGAGAGAGAGAGACTCAGTCGCACGTGTCTTTATTCCCCTGCAGCAAAGTCGCAAACATCAATCCAAGGATCGGTACGTGATGTCACCATCACAGGAAAGCGCTTCTGCCGGCTGCACATACAGGTCCGTGTGTGGCGGTGGTGTCACTTACTGATCCATCAGAAATGCTTGGGAAAATGTAGCGTGTGTGGAAGCTACCGCGCTACTCGGTCAATAAAAGAGCTTCGTTACTGAAAAGCTATTTGATTCAGAAAATAGTGACGCTACCACCAAGCTACTGAGAAATGTAGTTAAACTAGTAACGGCGCTACTTGTAGCGACGCTACTGCCCAACACTGCTTAAGAGTTAATAGCCAAACCCGGCAGGTGGATCATTTTAATGTCAGATTACAACCCATTCACACACAGGCAATAAAAAAAGGATTCATTTTAGTAGAAAAACTACATATAGCCCCTTTAAAGTTAAGTATGACTTCTCTCATATTGCTGGTATCCTACTCCATGGTCCATGGTATGTGTGGAAATAGTACTGGCATTGAAGAAGATGACCTCAGAATCCCACAGGGTGAGGCTGTTGATGCTGCCACCTTTAGCTGGAGCTGGAGAGAGAGTTCCTCATCAGGAAGCTCACTGGATTGTGGAGATTCATGCCTATGCTGCTCTGCTGAAGAGCTAATAGAGAAAATGGAGCCGGTCAATGGAGCTCCCTGCAAGAGTATGTTTCGTCACCACAAAATCCATTCTACCTCTACCGGGAAGTTGTTACCTACACAAATTTCGCCACATTAGTGAGCATATTTGACCTGTGCTCTGGTAAAAATCTTCAGAAAGCCTTCTGCCCAATGTTGGAGCCCTATGCTGCTGCCTGCCAAAATGCCCAGATCCAGATTGGAGAGCGGAGGAACAGCACCTTCTGCCGTAAGCAAATTTGTGTTACTGTGAAGCAAATGTTATCAACTGGGTTACTTGCATTTTTGCACTGGGTTACAACATATTTTATAAATCTACACATAATGAATTGATTACAGGTGTCGTGTTTTATGTGCAGATATGCTTTCATACATGATCACAATGCAAAGTTACAAAATATACCTATTTAATAAGCCCTGATCGTCATTAGCCATGTCCTTGTCCTGCCCACTGAATAGCCATTATGAGTCCTGTGGCAGAGCCTGCCTTGTCATCTGCCAGGCCCCATTGATTATAAGCTTCTGCATTCTGGCTTGTGTGGAGACCTGCCAATGTGACCCAAGGTTCGTCCTGGATGGTGCCACCTTTGTCCCCTTGTCCCAGCATGTCTGCACTCTCAACGACGTACAGACAGATGGACACCTAGAATCAGTACTTAATGTCCTGGTCAATGTGAGTGGTGTGTTTGTGGAGCTAAACAGTAAAAACACTGATAACATCGAGGTAAGTGCTTTACTGTGATTTGTTTACATGATTTTTTTTCCTGTAATGCATCATACATTAATTATCTAACAAATTAAACCAGACTTCATAAATATTACTTTTGAAAACGTGTATCGCTGTGCTTTTTAACATGCAATTTTGGCACCCCCTACAGGTTGATGGTGTCAAGAAAAAACATGCTCCAACAATTCAGCCCAGCTGCAGCGGCTTTGTCTTTGGGGCTGCATGCTTACATCAACACATCAGTTCTGAATTTAGTCTGAGGGCATAGTTGGCATTAGTCTCTCCAGTAAATATGCTAATGCTACTTGTGGCCTGTGAAGTAACTTCAACTCTGATCTTGCTAATGACCTCACAGCAAATGGCACAAAGTAGCATCTCAGTCCTGAGCATTTAGGAAAACAGTGGAGAAGTGGGCAGAATTCTTGGTGTGTGGAGGGCTGTGTAGGGGGAAGTTGTCCAAAATGTTCATCTGAGCGTCTGGCCCGCTTCTCTGACCCGAAGGCTTGTGGGAAGATTCTGGAAGTTAATGGACCATTCAAACACTGTCATGGCAATGTGGACCCCTCAAGCTTTTACAAGCGCTGCATCACTGACCTGTGTCTTCACGGGGGTCTCCAGCCTGCACTGTCACTCCCTGGCAGAGTATATTGCTGTCTGCCTTTCCCACAAGGCCTCAGTTTATTCCTGGAGGAGTCCTGGATTCTGCTGATTCTGAGTGTTAATGTGCTCCCAGCTCTGTTGTGCAAGTGAATTAAATTTAATATCCTCTACAGTTGTAACTGTACTGTTTTGCCGTTTGGAGTTCAGCATCAGTGCACATCAAATTAAATATGGAGAGTTTGTATATCCAATCTCATCACATTTAGATTGTTAATATTGATCAAGTTACATGAGGAACAGAGAATGGAGATTATTTGCATACAAATCAGAAATGCCTTTAGGTATTTAATGTAAAGTTTGTTCCCTTGTGTATTTATATTGTATATTCAGTTTTTAGTATACATACAGTGACTCATTGGTATTGAGGCCATAACCTTTCAGGTGCTCTTGGACCACTAGATGGTACTAATGCATCACTGGTCAACCTTAACCTTTACAACATTTTCCAGTCTTCCCGCCTTGATGCCTGCGTATCTTTACAGACCTGTTCTGTCCCCCAAGTACCAGTTACAACATGAGTTCTGCCTCTGTTCACCTCTGCCTCAGCATGCAGAATAACACAGGAGAGATGCCTCCAAACATTGTGGCGAACTGCTTCTATGAAGCAGGTTTAGTTCACAGTGACAGTGTCTCTCCAGAAAACTGTAGCTGCTTTTACTATGGAGAATACCTCAGGGCAGGACAGGAAGTGTCTACATGTGAACAAAGCTGTTTATGCCATGCTAGGGGGCACATGACTTGTGTGTGGAAAGCATGAGGAGTGTTGAGGTTGCCACTCTAAACCCAAAGTGGCACACAGGTCTGTCGATGGATCCCAATACACCACATTTGATGCACAGGCATTTGAATTTCACACAGACCTGCTCTCTCAAACTGGATATGGAGCCTGTTTTGGTAGCTGCGCAGGGCAACCACAGAGGGGGCAGGCAGGTCTACCTGCAAGTCAATAAAGTGTATTTTAAAACATCAGCAGCTTTTCCTGGAAAAATTCAGTCATATAATAATTCCACAACCTTCAGAATGATTTATTGTGCATCACTTGCTATCTGCTGTAACATATTTTTTCCACAGCATACACAAACTGTATTATATTTGTTACGTTATGTAACATGTTACACTATTAACATGCTATTCACCCAGGTAAATGGAGTTTATGAGAACCTGCCATTTTCCCAGAACAATGACACTGAGCATCAGAAAAATGGATGGATAACTGTCAAGACCCCACAGCCAGTTGAGCTTATTTCAAACCTGCAAATCCACATTCTGGTCAAGAACCTTGACATTTATCACCAGACGACATGTGGTCTTTGTGGGAACTGCTAATCCCTTAGATGACTTGCAGTTGCCCAGTGGCCCCATGATCTCTGATCCTGACATCTTTGGGCCATCATGGAAGTTTGTTTGATGATTGAATCATCCTGCAACAACACATGTGACAGCGCCTGTCAACTCTGCCAGTACCCTGTGCCCGAGTACACCTCACACGCTTGTCACCATTTACTGTATCCACAGAAATACTCATTCTGCATGGAAAACCTTTGTGTTGCAGAAGAACAACACTGGGCCTTGTGTGATGCACTGTTGGGCTATGAGGCAAGAGGGACGGACCTCTGGATGAACGCCACAAGCTGTGGTTAAGTCTAACAGCTTGGTAAATTGTTTCAAATGATTAAATGCAGTAAAATTGTACTGAATAATACTGCCATGTGTTTTATTTTACAGATTATCGACGTCCTTAAAGCAACTACAGTCAATTCTTGCTCCTCACTGTGTCCTGAGATTAGCCTGTCGGTGCATTGCCCCAGGGACTATGAGGAAAGTTGCCAGTGTAATACTGGATACCTTTAATGATGGCCATGACTGTATACCAGCAGAGCAGTGTGGCTGTGTACATCATGGAAGGAGGTTTAAGGTCAGAATGAAACACTGTTTTCTGTCAGTTCTAATTAGAAAAGTGTCAATTTAGCTAGTCCTACACTTTTACTTGAATTATACCATTTCTGTTTGTAATGTTTTAATTAGAAAATGTGTTCAAATAAATGTTACCTTGTCAGTAAACACATTACAATGTATTTTTTATTAGTTTATATTTAATGTTTCTATTTTCAGGCATCTGAGAGCAAACTGGGGTCTGTGGCTGGCCTGGGGAGACCAGCAATACCACACCTTCGATGGGTACAACTATAACTTTGAGGGTACCTATATGCTTGCAGCCAGCAAGGGACAGCATGTGGTTTGACACCCTTTAGTGTGTCCAGAAGAATGACTGCAATGGCAGCAAAACAGCATCCTTCACACTGGTAGTGGCCGACTTTATAGGTTTGTCATCAAGATCAGTAGTGGACAGCGTACATGGACAATCCCATTACAAAGTAAGATAAAAAGATGAGTATGAGACAAGAGTGCAGAATTTCAGCTCTCATTTGGTGGTATTCACATCTCGATGTGTTAAACAACTCAGGACATACCACCCTTTGTTTGAACCCACCCATTTTTCAAGTGAGCAAAACTATTGGAACATGTGAATGACAGATGTTTCTTGTTGCCCAGGTGTTGCCTTTTAGGTTGATTGTCCAAACATTAAATAACTCTACATGACTAGTCTAAGTTTTCATCCTTGGTTCAAACCTATAAAGACTGCATTTCCTGTTAAAGAGGATAAACCAACATGAATATCAGAGACCTGTCTATGGGAGAAATGCAAGCCATTGTCAAGCTGAGAAAAGAAGGAAAATAGACAAACGTTGGGCATAGCAAGCATAACAATTAGGAATGTCCTGAAAAAGTAAGAAACTATTGGTGTACTGAGAAACAGACGTCAAACAGGTCAAAGAAGTACAGAGATGAGCCGCAAAAGCTCTGGAACATGATCTTATGCACTGATGAGACCAAGAAGAAAGAAAGGACCTGCTTATGATACAAGCTCATCTGTGAAGCATGGTGGAGGTCATGTCATGGCATGGGCGTGCATGGCTGCTTCTAGAACAGGCTCATTAATATTTATTGATGATGTAACTGATGATGGTAGCAGCAGAATGAATTAAAAAGTGTACAGAAACATTTTGTCTGCCAATATTTGGAGAAATGCATTGAAACTAATCAGTAGGAACAAAACAAAGGACTTCATCAGGGGGAAAAAGTGGAAGGTTTTAGACTGGCCAAGTCAATCACCTGACCTTAACCCAATAGAGCACACATTTCACCTCCTTAAGAGGAGACTGAAGGGAGAAACACCCCGAAACAAACGCCTGGAATAGCTTCACAAATGAAGAATGCAGTTTGGTGATGTCGATGTGTCGCAGGCTGGAGGCAGTTATTGCAAGAAAGGGCTATGCCACCAAATATTAAATGTTATTTACATTATGATTATTTGTTCCTTTACTGCTGCTTACATAAGAATCCTGTGGTCTAATACAAACTATGATATGTCCTGAGTTGTTTAACACATCTAGATGTGAATACCAGGAAAAGCTGAAATTCTGAACTCTTGTCTCATACTCATCTTTTGATCTTAAACTCAAACGTCTTCAGTGAACAACAAAAACAAAGGAATTTAGCCTTACTGTTTCAATACTTTTGGAGGGAACTGTAAATAAATGTCAGTTTCTGAATGAAGAAGATGTTTAGGTTTTAAATTTATCACTTATCATTCTCCCCTTTAATTTTAAGTCAATGGTCAAGTGACTCATGTTCCTCTGAGGGGTAAGATCCAGGTATCTTACAATGAAGGCAGAGCTCTTCTGAAAACTGACTTTGGGATTCATGTAGTCTTTGACAGGAACAGCACTGTTCTTTTTACACTGGACCCACACTACAGGGGCAAAGTATATGGGCTGTGTGGCAATTTTAATGGTGATTCTCAAGATGAGTATATAGTTCCTACTCCTGCTTCCCCTCCCATTAAGACAAGTGTGAGCTTGCTCAGGCTCACTGGCTTTGATGACGACAATAACTGTTGTACTGGCTGTAAGCAGAAACTGGATGAAGTGGCCTTGCTCACAGAATGTGTTCCTGAGGTTGTCTTAAGTCACAGGAGGCAGTGTGCAGTGCTCATCATAGTGGTCCATTGGCCCACTGTCGTTGTTAAGCCGATCCAGATTCCTACTATGAAAGTTATGTAGTCGACCACATGCATACTGAAGAGTTGCGATTGGCCAGCCCATATATTCCTACTCCATAGTTTGTGAACATGGTTCGAATTACGGGGAGGATTAGGGGGGTCTGACCCATTAGGAGTCCAAATGGCTGTGTGCGTCCACATCAGTGTGGCTGCACAGACTCCAGACGCAAGTACCACAGCCTCAACTCAAGATTCTGGGCACTGGACAACTGAGGTCAGCACTGTATCTCTGGACCGGTAACTGGAGAAGTCTAATGCCACCCTGCTCAGTGCCCCAGAGGAATGGTTTGCAAGCAGCTACGGCATGAGAGGCTGTGTCAACCTAAAAACCCACAGAACTGTGTATAGCTCTTCAGTCTCTTGTCTTTGTGGGAATGCCAACACTGAACCTGATGATGACCAAACAATACCCAATGAAGCGCTTGTCCAAAATAGATTAGGATTTGCAGAGCTGGAGGCCGATAGGTACAGACCTGTTACTCCAGACTACACCATTGTCCTGATGAAGCAGGCGCTTTTTGAAGGCAATGATTTCTTGGGGTGTTGCTGAATGAGCTAGGGCCATTTGCAGACACTCTGCAATTCCACTGCATCTTATGCTGCAGCCTGCCAAGCTGCTCAGCTTCCCATTAGGCACTGAAGGTGTGAAAGTTTCTGTGGTGAGTATATGAATTCATTCTGTTTTTGTTTCTCAGTTGAATTTTATTTTCTTTAACCCCTACTCAGCCAATTATTCTGTATGGCTTGCATGAACATCTTAAACAAAGCAGCAGTCATGCGAACTTTGTGTGACGGGAAATGTACACATGTGCTTAGCCACTTACATGAGTTGGGTTGAGTGTTTGTGTTATTTACAATTGTAAAGAGTTACACCATTGTCAGGGACCAAGCAGTCAGGTAAAGAGGAGAACAGGAGTTTCTTTTTTTGAAAAACAGGTTTTTTTTATTTACCCCCAAAAAGTTGAACAATACAAACCAAAAAATATCTATCTTATCTAGGCCTGTAAAAGAGGTCAACAGAACATAACTATACGCAAAACAACAAACAAAACAGGATATGAACTGAACAAACTGAATGAGACACAAGTGAACATATATAGTGGCTTGGCCAAACCATTTTACACATAAGGGGAAAACAAAATGGACGACAAATACAACAACTACAAAGTAAAACAAACTAAACCCAAAATCCCCCTCCCACTTGGCAGTACATGGTACGGCTTGATTGGCAGGCCACAGGATATCACAGTCTTTCCCCCTTTGCCATGCCTTTCTTCCACCAGGCCAGAGCTCTCTCCAACATGGTAACAAAAAAAAGACAATGATTAATAGAACAGAAAATGTTTACATAACCCTACAATATGGAAATGTGTGCACTCCATTCAAACAGTGTATGGCTAAAGTAAATAAATGTAAATTATACCTGAAATAAACTATGTGATCTGTGTTTTGAATTTATGAATTGTTTGGGGTGTGGCTAACTGCAAAAATAACTTAACTTGTGTCATAGGGTAACTTTTCCGTGAATCTATCCCTGAATCTTTTGACTATAGCCCTGAATTTAACTCAACAACAAAACATTTCCCGTATTAATATGCAACACACTTCATGACGCAGCCTGTCTCTCAAGTCTTCAATGAACGGAGGCAACTGGCATTTCTCACAGCTTCAGGGCTGGTCAGTGAGTCAAGCGGCTATGAGCTGCACTTTATCAGAGATGCTGAAATTAACATTTGTATGGATTTGTGGTGCCATTGATTTCTGAACACAAGTGTTGTCAGTTTCGGTTTTCTACCTCTGATAAAGAGCAGCTTGTTTCGAGTACAGTCACAGACGGGCTCTGTGTCTGTAGCCTACTACCATGTCAGCAGAGCAATAATGCAGGGTAATGCACAGCAGAGGAGCAGGTAGATTTTGTTAAAATATTCTGACTCCATTCTCCATTGATTTTATTCTCTTATTACAACTTTTCTCTCAAAATATTATTCTGCAAATGTCAGAGAACACATATGTGGGAGAGATTCTGAATGTGCCAAAAGTTTTGAAACTGCTGAAACAGCTATTAAAGTCCTGGAGTATTAAAGTAACTGAAATAAAATTAATTAATTTATAATTGAGGTGAAAAGGTACCATATGCACATTTAAAGACTTATACTTCAGTCGTGCCTGCATGTAAGTAGACTCTGCAGAGATGAAATTAAATGAGAAAAGTTGATCTAAAGGAGAAACATATCTGACAGCAACACATAATGCCTGAAACCCTTACTGCATTATTATATTTTGACCTTATTATAATGTCACCTGTATTTTGTGTTTCATTTTGTAGAGCTACTGCACAGTTGGGCAGAAGTAGCTCCTGGACATCTTTGCACTGACACTTGTGGGAGAGTGTGTCTTGAGTGCAGCCTGTCCCAACTTGACAGCACGGCCTTTGCAGTCCTGTTGATCAATAGTACTGAAGTAAAACACTGCTGGAACAGTGGTGTTGAGAGAGATATATATGCATGCTTGTGCATTAGGGCAGTTTGTGCTGGGGAGGGTCACATGGATGTGTGTCTAGTCCACATATCCTGCAGCCTCCCAGGCTAAAGGAACACCAGTAGGACCATGGAAAGAGAACACTCCTTGTGGTATGTGAATCATTTTGATTACAATTCAAATAGAGTATATGATGCACTTTAAATTATTTGCATGTCATTCAAGCTCAAATTCATGCCGTGCACTGCCTCAGACTGGTTCTTCAGCAACTGGCTGTTCAGAAGACTGCCAGTGTCACTATAGAATTGTTTATGATGAGGACAAGTCCGATCCTTATGGTCGGTGCGGATGTGTGGTTCATGATATCAAGGTATATAATTTAATACAGATACTAAGTGCCATATTAATTCTTTGGGGAATACGTTGAGTGTAATCAAAACTCACATTGAGAATTTTCAAAGCAACTGCAATATTAGTTTTCTCTCTTTTTAGATGAATGAGCAACTGTACATTGAGGACTGCACCCAGAGATCCTGGTTCCACCCTTCGAGAGGTGTGATTTGTGAGGAGGCAGGCTGCAGTCAAGGGCAGCAGTATGCTGTGAGGCATGGTTCTTGGGGCTATCATGACAAACCTGAAGTTTGTGGGTTCGGGGGCAGTCTCCAAGTCTCCACACTCAGTGGACGGAGCTTGAACCTCAGTTATCTTATAGTCTGGTGTCCCTTGGTGATGAAGCTAGTGTGCAGTGGTTCAGCGTGATCTCTTACCATGGACCTTGTGATGGCAGCTCTTTCAGGCTTGTCACTGTGTTTCAAATTTACCTGCATGTATTATCATTTGCCATACATGACGGCACAGTGGAGTTAAAACTCCACCAAGGATTTTGAAGGCTATGAACTGAAATTCCATGTTTGCCCTAACTAACTCCTTGTTGCACCCTACAGGTGAATGGACACTTTGCTTCCCTCCCTCACATTTTGCAAGGGGTGTCTCTGTCATCTAGTGTGAACCAGGACAACAAGTCAGAGGTTATAGTGATCCTGAAGAAAGATGCTGGGTTGGAGTTGGAGCCGAAGATGGAGATTTTTTTTATTTTTATTTAACCTTTATTTAACCAGATGATCTCATTGAGATTTAAAACCTCTTTTTCAAGAGAGACCTGGCCAAAGTGGCAGCACAATGTTAACAGTGCACAGTTACAAATAAACACCAAACGCACACACAACAAAAAGGAACAATTAACAGGCTCTTAAGATACATGAACAAACAACATTAGACTACTTAAAAGTACAATTTATACATACCGTAAGTATAAAAGATTTTAGTTATTTTAAAAACACTGACAACAATTTATGGCATCTATTTCCACAGTTTTCATGCGGTGTTTAAATTCACCAAAAGAAATCAGATTTTGCAACTGCAAATCAGACTGCAATGTGTTCCAGGTGGATGGGGCTGCATAACTGAAGGCCTTCTTACCAAGCTTCTTACCAAGCTCTGTACGGACCGTAGGTACAGATAACAAATACAAGTTACCAGACCGCAAATTATATGAACTGATATTGCGTGACATATAAGAGCACAGATAAGAGGGAAGCATTTCCAGCTTGGCCTTATAAATAAAAGTGAGCCAATGTATGTGCCTCCTCATTGATAATGAGGGCCAGTTTGTCATTTTGTACAAAGTACAATGGTGGGTCGATGCTTTACATCCAGTCACAAATCTTAATGCACTATGAATAAAGATAAACATTGAACAGACGCATTTCTATAGAGCAGGTCACCATAATCAAGTGCAGTAAGAAAGGTTGCAGCAACCAGTGTCCTCCTGGCTTTCCAAGAAAAACAGGCTTTGTTTCTAAAATAAAATCCTATTTTTAATTTGAGCTTTTGTACCAGTTTATCAATGTGCGACTTAAAAGAGAGCTGTTCATCAATTAATATACCCAAATATTTGTACAATTTAACTTGTTCGATCTGCTCACCATGTATAGTAAAAATACCTGGAATACTGACCAGAGACTTCTTAGATTTTGAAAAAACCATAATCTTAGTTTTCTCAACATTCAAAACTAGTTTAAGCTGATACAGTTGTACCTGAACAAGGTTGAAAGCCGATTGTAAATAAGAAAAAGCTTGGTGTAAAGTAGCAGCCTTACAATAAATAACGGTATCATCAGCATAAAAATGGAAATGAACCTGTGGGATGTCTTGACCCAAGTTATTAATATAAATAGTAAATAAAATTGGACCCAAGACTGATCCTTGTGGTACGCCACTAGATACATTCAGTGTTGCTGATTTTAAATTGTCAAAATAAACGCACTGAGTTCTGTCTGCCAAATAGTTCGTAAACCAGCCAACAGCATTGTCAGAAAAACCAATATTGCGCAGCTTTTCCAGTAAAATGCAATGGTCCACTGTATCAAATGCTTTAGATAAATCTATAAAAAGAGATACACAGATGTTTTTGCAGTCCATTGCCTCAATAATGTCATTAATGACCTTTAATGTAGCAGTAGTGGTACTGTGCTGCCTTCGAAACCCAGACTGTAAGTCAGACAAAATATGGTTGGAAACCAAATAGTCCTTTAACTGTTCACCAACCAATGTTTCTAAAACTTTAGCTAAAATTGGTAATTTGGAAATCGGTCTATAATTATCCAAATGCGAGGAATCACCTCCCTTTAAAAGAGGGAGTACATAAGCCGATTTCCAAATGATGGGAATCTCATTGTTGATTAGAGTAAGATTAAAAATTATTGAAATTGGTTTAGCAATAAAATCAGCAGCTATTCGCAAAAAATAAGGCTCTAGACTATCAGGGCCAGGAGATTTACTGGGGTCCAAGGCCATAAGTGCAGTTCGCACCTCTGCGACAGAGAAAGGCATTAGGCAAAAAACCTCTTTAGTCGCCACTGATTTCGGGGGCGGAATTGAAGAAATTAAGCAGTTTGTCACAGTTGAGTTGTTGGCAAGGAGCTGACGCTCAAACAAGGAACCAGCTTGCACAAAGTGGTTATTAAAACACTCCAACATTGCAGACTTTTCTGATATAACAGCTTTGTCATTGATAATACATGGAGGCAATTCATTATGAGAATTTAAAGTGCATACCGATTTCAGTGCTTTCCAGAATTTCCGGGGATTGTTTAGGTTTTCTGTTGTAGCTTTTAGATAAAAATCTGATTTTGCCTTTTTAATAAAAAATGTGCAGCGATTACGCAGCTGTCTAAAACTGAGCCAGTCTGAATCTGTCCCAGATTGCCTGGCTTTAGCCCAGGCTTGATTTCTCTGCCGAAGAAGATTAGACAGCTCTGGGGTAAACCATGCATTGTCACGTCCCTTTACTCTTAACCTCTGTAAGGGAGTATGCTTGTCCACAATTCTAATAAAACCATCATAAAAATATTTCCAAGCTAGTTCCACATTGTCAATAAGTTCAATTCTGTCCCAGTCAAAGTAAGACAAATCATGCAAAAATGCTTGCTCACAGAAGTGTTTCAAGTTTCTTTTAAAAATTATTCTAGGTTTAATTTTAGGGAGTTTTGTATTTCTTACTGCTGCAATGACACAGTGATCACTCAAATCGTTAGCAAACACACCTACAGCTGAAAATTTATGAGGTGTGTTTGTCAAAAACAAGTCAATAAGAGTAGATGTGTTAGGATTTCTGCTATTAGGTCTAGTGGGACTATTTATCATCTCTGTAAGATTTAAACCATTACAGTGATTTTTAAAATCATCTGAAACAGAGGATAACCAATCCCAATTTAAATGTCCAACTAAAACAATGTCGCTGCTGTCAAGTTCATATAAAAATTCCATCAATTTCGGTAAGGCATCAGCAACAGCAGAAGGGGGTCTGTAGCAGCCAATAACAGTAATATGCTGACCTTTGGCTATTTCAAGGTTTAGAGCTAAGATCTCAAATTGTTTAACAGTAGATTGAGAAAATAAGATCCTGGTGTAAAATTTGGTCTTAACATAAATTGCAACACCACCCCCCTTCTTTAGACGATCACAACGAAAAACTCCATTGATCATAATGTCCTTATCTAAAATAGATTTTTAAGCCAGGTTTCCAAAATTATTAGGACATCTGCATCTGTTTGAATAGCCCATGTCCTGACCAAATCCATTTTTGATAATAAACTACGAACATTTAAGTGAATGAAACCGAGACCCGTCCTGGATTTAAAATCCTCAGGAGTACATGTGTTACCATGGTGACAGTCAAGGTCCCTCTCTGGTAGTCAGGCAAATTGTGTTGTCTCTGCGGAAACCCTAATGACCTCCACGCTGACAATTCAGTCAGGTCATGTGTTCACAATGACTTTTCTGGGTTGGTAAGTGATTCTTTGCAACCAAAGTACTGTATATACATTAAATATCTTTTTCTCTTTTCACAGTGGCTTCACTGCATGATGGCTGACTGTTTTAATGTCCGGAGTAATGTGTTGCATTAAATTTGGTTAAGGTTAAATTAAGGTGTGAGGTTCAATCATATTTTGAATTGACTGAAACTATTGTGTTTGTTCAACAACAAATTTAATCCAGAGAAATACAATTCACCTAATAATTGTGCCAAAGTTAACATTTACACAGGTTGAAAATGGGGGTTCCTAAACTAGCGTTTCTGAGTCTGGATAGTTGTCACTACCAGCTACAGGTATGCTGGGAAGCGGCAGTGATGTTGATAGTCCTGCATCTCTGACACATTACAATGCATTAGGATGCAGTAAACTCCTGATTGACGTCCCCTATTTATTTTCTGCTAACGTCACATTGTAATAAATTCATGCCCTGTATCCTATAAGAGTATTGGTAAAGAAACAAACTGATAAGACTAGTAGTGGTATCGATTAAACATTTCAATGGGGAGCCATATAATTTCCCTAGGACTCACTTCATTGAAAATCAACATCATTGATATATATTTAATCACGATTGGACCTCACCAAATTGTGAGGTGGACGTCAGCGCTTACAAGGTGAAGAAGCTATACAAGACATTCCCCAAAATCACTAGATTCCCACATCACCTAATGTATCCATAGTGAGATATGGTGGTGTATATATTGGCCCAATCCCAATGTCCCCCCTGAGCCCACAGACTTTTCTGATGTCACTTGGGAAGTGATTGAGTGCAAGAGGTTGCAAGGGCTCAAAATGTTGGAATGGGACAGCACTTTGCCATATTATCACGTCACCTTGGCGATGCTGAAACATGTTGCACACTTTTTATTTTATGTTTCTGGCTGATTAAGTCTTACAAGCTCTTTCCCTTCATAGTGGAGGACAGGTAAATGTCAATTTACATTTGGCAATAATCAATGCACTATTGTTGGTCAAAACAGCATTATTAAGGTATGTAATTAAGAAGGTTTATTGTCACAATATAACAAATTATAAAGTGAAACTAAGTTTTGTAACTCCCTTTGGCTATATAGCAGACAATTTGCAATAATAAAGAATCAATTATGAAAAATGGTAAACAGAAATAAACCATCACTTGAGCAGTGCTGAGGATGAATTAGAATTTAAGAGTCTGATAGCTTGGGGGGGAAAGCTGCTCTGTTGTTTGTTGGTGTGGCAGCAGAAACTTCTATATCTCTTCCCACAAGGCAGCAGGGTGAGTAGGCTGTGGCTGGGGTGGATACTGTCCTTTAGTAACCTTTGGGCTCTGCATAGGCACCTCACCTCACCTCACCTCACCGATTTCACTGATGCTCTGGAGATGGATATGATCTTCTGGGTAGTTTTAATCACCCGGATCACTCTGAGCTTTCTTCACCAGCGTGGAGATGTGAGATGACCATGTCAGGTTTTCTGTGACACTGATTCCCTGGAACTTGAAACTATGCACTTGCTCCACCTCAGCACCACTAATGTAGACAGGAGTGTGTGTCTTTATCTCCTCCTTCCTAAAATCAATGATCAGCTCCTTAGTTTTGCTGACGTTAAGCAGTAGGTTGTTCTCTGAGCACCATTATACAAGATTATGAAATTCCTCCCGATATGAAATCTCATCATGGTTTGAAATCTGGCCGATGAGGGAGGTGTCATCCGCAAACTTCACAACAGAGTTCTCTTCATGTCGAGGGATGCAGTTATGTGTGTACAGCGTGAACAGGAGGGGACTGAGCACACAGCCCTGGGGGGCTCCAGTGTTGAGCACTAGAGTGGAGGAGGTGAGTCCACCAATCCGAACTGACTGGGGTCTGTTTGTGCGGAAGTCCAATGTCCAATTGTAGAGTCTTGTACTTAGAATTGGATATTGGACTTCCTAGCAAGAACTAAAATAGTTGAATAAACTAAGGGCCTGATTTACTAACAGGCATAAATAGAATAAAGCGTGCATTCTAAAATATTGCACGTGGAATTTTAGTACCTGTTATGGGTGATTTACTTTATGGGTGAATTATTGCGTAGATGACAACAGGAGCAAACACAATGTTTTAATGGTTTCTGCCATGGAGGGTTGGGAGGGAAAGCAGCCACAGCGTAAAAACCCTTGTTTGTTTGTGTGTCCCGAGTATGTGGAAATCATATGTACCTGTCCATCCTGCCTGAGATTGCAGTATTTGGGACAGCACACCTGGAAAAACTGCTTTGGGAAATGCCAGCAGAAACAGTGGGTTTCAAAGGGTTGTGTCGCTATACTACGACCGGCGTGCTGTGAACAGTTGGTGATCGTTCCTTCTGGTTGGATAAATTTAAGCGTGACCCGTGCACTACTGCAGCTGGGGGCTCTCCGCAGCGCCATGGAACTTTCTAAACTCTTCCATCTCATGGAGAAAAGAAGTCAGGTCAAAACGAAATTTGCTTTATTGGCATGAATGTTAATACAACAGCATTGCCAAAGCTAAAGGAAAATACAAAAAAATTCTATTCATATAGTTAATCGAATAAATAAAATAAAATAATTGTATTTCTATAAATTGGATATAGAATAATATTATCTAATATTGTTAATTTCTCTACATTTTGTTTCATAACAACTGTGTCTCTTTCTGGCAACAATAACAGAAGCCATCCCTGCGCAACACTTGGCGGTTTGCACCTTCCTTTCAAACATGTTAAATACAGAGGCTGTTGCACTTACATGAAATTACATTTAGGTTTGGTAGATCACACTGCGTGTAGTAAAACAATGTATTTGCATGTTATGCCCCAAATTGCATATTCATTAAGGCAAAAATACTAAATGAACAACAGGTGCTATCTTGCGCTTTTGAAAGACATCACTCTGCGTGCACACTGTTAGTAGATCAGTTTACGTGCTAATTTGCTGGCGATATCATGTTTGTACACGTTTTTACTCACCCAAACATTTAGTAAATCTGGCCCTAAGTGTGCAGTCAAGTGATTGCATTCGTCTGACTCCATGTGTTCTATGTATCATCTTAAATATATGTTAAGAAAAATTCTAAAAAGTTTAGCATCAGCGTTGGTTTCCATGCTTGTTTGTTTACCCTTCTTTGTCTTGTTTTCTAATCTGGCAGATGTGATATGATATTTCTATCACTTCCAGGTATCCCCTGGTAACCCCCGTGTTTCACATCATACTGCTATGAACTGAGGGCAATTCCCGCAGCATAGTCTGCAGAAATGCAGATTTACTATAAGGGTTTAAAGAGGGCTCAAAATGTCCATTGCAGCCCTTGTATACTTGACAATTTGACTTCCCGGGAACACGTCTGTGAGTCTGGCCATTGGGATTGGGCCATGCTTTCAATGTGTACATCCACCTTTGCCATGGTGTCAGTCAGTATTTTTATCAAATAAAGTCTGTAGTGAGAAAAGTTTAAAATTTGGCTAACTCTACATTACTTTGGAGATTCCACAGAATGAATATTGTCTTATTTGCTTTGGGATTTGTATCACATAGCCTACATGTGCAATGGTGATTGCTGGGTATGTTATTGCCATAGCTTGTATATAAGACGTGGACGTAGTCATTGTGATGTCGCCCGTTGGTTTGTGGACTGCTGTTTTGAAGCCTCGAGTTTGCCCAATAGGCCGGCTCCATATAGATTTTTTACAACCAGCGTCTCCATATTTGGATGAGACGGTGGAGCTAACGGCCGTGTGTGGAGCTAGCTAGCCTGCTTATCTAGGTGCATCTGTAATTGACGTTAACTGTCATTTTAACAGGGCTGACAATTTTACCTAGCGGACAACAGGCTTAAAACTAACTATACTCACCAGGGAAAGTGAACATCCAACTCCTAATGAGCTTTTTCAACTGCGCTGGTTAAATTTACACAGTGCCATGGGGACTAGTCACTCTAGCCTGATTGACAGGTCGCTATGGTAATGACTTGCCAATCACAGATAATTCCACCTTGAAGCATACTCTGCTTTATGGTCTATTTTCTTCAAAGTGGGACAATAATTTACTAAAGGAACATCATATTGTATTGAAGAAGACATGAAACTATTGATTGATACCATAAACTCATTAGGAAAGTGTTCACCGAGGTAATTTTTCAGCTAAGAACTAGGGTTATTTTACAATTATTTCCAATGGAACAGGACTTCTTTTTGCAACCAGAAGAGTCGTCCCCTGCTGGCCGTCCAATAGAATGCAGGTTTAAGGGACTTTTGAATCAGTTTGCTGACCAGAAGCTTCCCGCTTGGTTACTGGCCAATTTTAAGTCTCTATTTGATCATGTGACAAGACAACAAGACTACTAGGTGAAACACAAATTCTGACAAGCAGACTAGTGAGCATGAGCGCATTCACTGCATCTAATACAAATTCCTCTTATGCATTAATTATTTTAAACATTATATAGATTTTTTAAAGATTTTTTTCTATTGCTCAAAATTGGGCTCATATACAAATTAATTTACATTTTTTTCAAATGTCCACATATGTGGACGCGATGCAACATAGGTGTAAAATGCCACACCTGAAAATTATGTTTAGATATGATAAATGTTTATTTATGATAAATATATGACAATTATGTTTTTATTTCATGTTATGCTATGTATTTAAGCTTAATAGCTGAAAATTAACCATAAAAACATATTTTAGGAACAAATAGAGGAAAAACACTCATAGTGGTATTGATAATTGTTGTTACATGTATGCAGAAACCTAGTAGCATATTCTTATCCTCATCTAACGTCATGTTGAATCATCTCAGTTTTAACATATCACCATCCAGCATGTAAAAGATTACATACTTGTAGTTAAAGCTGTACTGTATGTGAGTATAATACTTATTCTTATTTTGTGCAAAGGCTGCAAAGAAGTCAAAAGTTAAAATTTAATGCTGTAATATGCACTTTTACATTGTTATTTATGTGTACTATATTTGTTAAATGACTGTTATTATAATATACAATTTATCACATATTTGAAAAACTAGAATAGATAAACTAGCTAGTTACAGAATTTAAACTCAATGCAATTAGACTCCACTGATTGCCTTTAAATACGTGGATAGTTGTTTGTTGGTGTATAAAAACATTTTACCCTAAATTTTAGTTTATAAAACATAAACTTGTTAATAATTTACTGTAACATACTACCATTTTTATCTTGAGAGACCTCCTTGAATAAAAGTTTTTCACAGATATGCCTGAGAAATTTAACACATTTATTTAAGAGTAACAAAGGTTACGACATGGTAACCCTAGTTCTATAAGCACAGACGGAGCCCCCTACTGGACTCTATGGGTACTACCCATAGACTGTATATAAAAATGGATGTAGCGTCCGTGACGTCACCCGTTGTTTTCTGAAGAGATGTTTTGAAGCTCAAAATTGGTGGAGCTGGCCGGTGCCATCTTGGCAGCGCATCACCGCGCATCACTCACGGATAACCAAAAATGGGCAAAGTGGCGGATCGTAGGTGTAGCTGAGGTGATGTGTTGTTGAAACTACTCCCGCTGAGTTTGTTGTGACCAAGTTAGCTCCTGCTAAGGAGCTAATGCTGCATGCTACTCTGCGGTGCTGTACGGTGGAGGTTGGAACCTGTGGCCATGTTGTTACCAGTTTACGGACATTAACAGCTACAGTCAAGGTAAGACACCGGAAAATATTAAAATAACTCACATATCTGTTATTGACATTATACTTCACAAGGTCTTAAATGCTTTTTAATATATAAAAAGCATTTAACAAGCACATCTACTGGCAATGTGAAAGGGAGGTGGGGTAGACCGCAGTTAAAAAAACCAAAAAACAGCGTGTCCCAATATAACAATAGTCTACTAAAGCATGTTAGCAATATCAGCTAATATAACTAGTGTGTGTGAGGCCACAGAAATGTTACAACGCTGTCATTAAGTTGAAGTTATCACATTATAAAGTATAGTCCTCGCTCCAGCCCTGCTCACTTGCTCTCTTTGGTTTCATTACAGAGTGCTCCTTAGCACTTGGAGCTCCCTCTGCTGTCCATAAGGTGCATCTGCGCACCAGCCATGTCAAACCCAGCCTCCAGTATTTGGCCCACGCCTCCTTATTTGCATACACTCCTCAGTCCTCAATCCTCAAATGCCCAATCCTCAATCCTAAATCCCTAAATGCCCAATCCTAAATCCTAAATGACTAAATGACTAAATGCCCAATCCTAAATACCAAACGCCCAAACCTAAATACCAAATTAATTTTTGACTTAGACTTTTAGTTTTCGACTTAGACTTTTAGTTTTAGATTTAGACTTAGAACAAGGTTATGTTAGAACATAACCATGATATAGTAATCCAAAATGGAATTAAAATAACTGTCCACAAATGAGGACACCATGCATGAAAGGATTAAGACCGTGAAGCTTGAGGAAACAAGGCACACATATTTGCCAACCCTTCTAGACACGAACGCTGTCTATGTGTGGATGTATGTGCTTCGTAACTGTGGAGCCCAAGGGCCCGTGAAAAAAGCCTGGGGCCTGTTGTTACTAACTTGCCCCAGTGTGTCACACATAGAGTAATGGAGACAAAGTAAAGTGAACCAAGTGAATATAACTCCAAGATTGCTCAAGTTGACCAAGTTGTCTTTACTGTAAGTGCAATAAAACTTTTTTTAAAAATCTATCTTTATCTTTAAATAATGAAAAAGAACCAACAAAAGTATGGTTCCCACCACTGATTTTATTTATATAGCGCCAAATCACAACAACAGTTATCTCACAGCACTTTTCATAAAAGAGCAGGTCTACACCGTACTCTGATGTTATTTACAGAAGACCAGCAATTCCCACCAAGAGCAGCACTAGGTGACACAGGCAAGGAAAAACTTACTTTTAAGAGGTAGAAACCTTGAGTAGAACCATGGCTCAGGGTGGGCGGTCATCTGCCTCGACCGGTTGGGGTTGAGGGAGAGAGAGAGAGAGCACCAGAGAGAAAGAGAGAGAGAAGGGAGGGAGGCAGTCTACACAATATACACATAGAAGTAGAGACAGTAAAGGTAATGTTGCTATAGACTGAATGAAAAATGGTACAGATATTTATAGTAATGTTAATGATAATAATTGTAATATTAGTGATAATATTAACAGTAATAATAGCAATAGGACTAGTAACAGTAATTGTAATTGTAGCAGAGGGTGTCGAGCGGGAACACGAGGGCAGCAGGTGACTCTCAACCACAGATCCAGACTCCACAGCTCCAGAGCCAGAAACATCTGCAGAAAGTGATAGGATGAGAGAGGAGAGGGACGAGAAAGCACACGACTACGGGTAAGGGAAGAAGTCGAGTTAGTAACATGTATTAATGGGATGAGGTTGCATACAGAAGGAGAGAAAGAAAAGGAGAGAGGAGCTGGCAGTCTCCACGGCAGTCTAGGCCTACAGCAGCATAACTAAGGGATGGCTCAGGACTTACCCGAGCTATCCCTAAATATAAGCTTTATCAAAGAAGAAAGTCTTAAGCCTACTCTTAGATGTAGAGACAGCGTCTGCCTCCCAAACCCAAACCTTAACCTGTTTCCACAGAGAGAAGCTTGATAGCTTAACTCTCTGGCTCCCATTCTACTTTTGGAGACTCTACGAACCACAAGTAACCCTGCATTCTGGGAGCGCAATGCTCTGGTGGGGTAGTAAGGTACTATGAGCTAAGATAAGTACTAAGATGGTGCCTGACCCTTAAGAGCTTTGTATGTGAGAAGAAGGATTTTAATATTATATATTTTAGTATTTTACGTAATACTAGCAGGAGTACCGTCAGTAAGGCCCAAACACCTTTGTAAAATAAGGTCATCTCTTGATTAGGTTCCAACCAAAAAAAAACCAATATGGCACACCTTTTTATCTAAATCCACAATCTGTATACATTAACTAAACATTGCCCTGCCCAAAGGCCTCTAACCAAATGAACACTAAAAAAATATTTGAGTTTTTTTAATCACAGTAAATCTAATGCAAACTTTTAAGGGCTAAGTTATATTTACTTTCTGTCTATCAAAAATATTGTTGCACTATTCATTATGTGCTGTTATTCTTGGGTGACACCTAAAACCAACAGAAACCGCCCGTTTAGCTCAGCTACTGATATTCTAGAGAATTATCCACCCATTTTGCAAGCATTACAAGTGACACTTCTTTTACATATCTTTGTTTACAAGCATGAACTGGCTGAAAGGACACAATATAAACATTGGCGGAAACTGTGGTGTGCACACTGAATAGGGCCTTACATGCTAGCAATGAGATGCACAATAGTTGGCTTTTCTCTCACTGATAACACAAATGACATACAGTCTCCTCCAAAAGTATTGAAACGGTAAGGCAAATTCCTTTGTTTTTGTTATTCAATGAAGACGTTTGGGTTTAAGGTCAAAACATGAGTTTGAGACAAGAGTTCAGATTTTCAGCTTTTCCTGGCATTCACTTCTAGATGTGTTAAACAACTTAGACAACATCATTCTTAGGTGAGCAAAAGTAATGGAACAAATAATCTTAAAGTAAATAACATTTAATATTTGGTGGCATAACCCTTTCTTGCAATAACTGCCTCAAGCCTGCGAACCATCGACATCACCAAACTGTTGCATTCTTCATTTGTGAAGCTATTCCAGGCTTTTACTGCAGCTTCTTTCAGTTCTTGTTTGTTTCGGGGGGTTTCTCCCTTCAGTCTCCTCTTAAGGAGGTGAAATGCATGCTCTATTGGGTTAAGGCCAGGTGATTGACTTGGCCAGTCTACCACCTTCCACTTTTTCCCCCTGATGAAGTCCTTTGTTTTGTTCCTACTGATTAGTTTCAATGCATTTCTCCAAAAATTGGCAGACAAAATGTTTCTGTACACTTCTGAATTCATTCTGCTGCTACCATCATCAGTTACATCATCAATAAATATTAATGAGCCTGTTCTAGAAGCAGCCATGCATGCCCAAGCCATGACATGACCTCCACCATGCTTCACAGATGAGCTTGTATCATAAGCAGGTCCTTTATTTCTTCACACTTTGGCCTTTCCATCACTTTGGTAGAGATTAATCTTGGTCTTATCAGTCCATAAGATCATGTTCCAGGGCTTTTGCAGCTCATCTCTGTACTTCTTTGACCTGTTTGACGTTTGTTTCTCAGTACACCATTAGTTTCTTACTTTTTCAGGACATTCCTAATTGTTGTGCTTGCTATGCCCAACGTTTGTCCAATGGCTCTGGTCGATTTTCCTTCTTTTCTCAGCTTGACAATGGCTTGCGTTTCTCCCATAGACAGCTCTCTGATATTCATGTTGGTTTATCCTCTTTAACAGGAAATGCAGTCTTTATAGGTTTGAACCAAGGATGAAAACTTAGAATAGTCATGCAGAGTTGTTTAATGTTTGGACAATCAACCTAAAAGGCAACACCTGGGCAACAAGAAACATCTGTCATTCACATGTTCCAATAGTTTTTCTCACTTGAAAAATGGGTGGGTGGTATGTCCTGAGTTGTTTAACACATCTAGATGTGAATACCATGAAATAAGAGCTGAAATTCTGAACTCTTGTCTCATACTCATCTTTTGATCTTAAACCCAAATGTCTTCATTGAACAACAAAAACAAAGGAATTTGTCTTACCGTTACAATACTTTTGGAGGGGACTGTAAAACACCTCATGGAAGAAGGGCATTTTGAAAGTAAAGTAAAAAAAAATACAGCAATTAAGGCTGCAGAGAAGAAGTTAACATAGTTACATTTTATCAAAATGTAAAAATGTAAAAATTTTTATTTAGCATTTCCTAAAATGTAATTGCATCACAGCTGATTTATTCTACAGTGGAAAATCTAACAATGTATGTTCTTACCAGAAACCAATTAGAAATTCATTTATTCTGTGATGTGAGATATCAATAAGATACAAATTACAAATGTTCTGTCAGTGTCAGAGACTCTTGGGTAACTTTGAAGATAAGTTGTGATTTTGGTCTTATCACGTTATTGCCTTGCCCAGTCTAGAATGGATAATATTATTTGGTTACACCAGAATATACATTGCATACTACTGTGGGCAAATAATAAAAATCACCTAAAGCTTCCTGGTGTTATATATAAAATAATGTTGGAATTTCTGCTTTAAAACTGGTTCAGTAAACATGTCTAAAACTCTGAATATTTTATGACATAATGTAATGTCATATAATCCAAAAGCCTTGTTAAGTGTTTTGTAAATTTTCCATTTGAGAGACAAGGAGAGTTTCTAAAAAGGTTGTCCGTGTTGATAGAATTATTTTTCCCTCAAATTCTGATTTTTATATTACCCACACCTATAAATGTTTCTACATTTTCTACACAAATGCAGATTATTAAGGAGTTCATGCAGGGATTCTCTTCAGATTCTGGGAAATAAATGACATGACGTGCATGTCATTGGGTGTGCTACTAAAACAAAAGATCTCATGCTGTACATGTAGTGAGTATTGGACCTCCCACCTATGTCAACATACAGCAATACACACAAGTCATTGCCAAGTTCTACCTTAATTTGTTTTAGAGGAATGTTATTGTTTCTCAAAGTCAACTCTTGGGTGTTTTATCTGATGGAATATATATATAAGGATGGAACTGTAAAAAAAATCATCATACTGATCCCTCTTAGCAGGTAAGCACTGTCCATTCTAAGATTGCTATTTATGTTGGCTGGTTTGTCAAATTAATGCCTTTATAATATTTTTTAAAAATCACATTTTTCCGTGACTAAAACAAGTATCTCTGTCTTTCAGCCATGGGGATCCTGTTGCTGCTTTGTATTTTGGGGGCTTTATTCAACAGTAAGCATATTTCGTCATACTTGATTTTTCTGATTTCAGTGTGATATATCTGTCTCATCTGTCTAATTAGTCATGATTTAAGCAGTGTTTAATTGAACAAACACAGTAGTAGTGATGAAAATATTTAAAGTAACTATTTAAGTTAACTATTAAACAACTATTAAATCTAATTAAACATAACTTTTCGTAATCAATCACAGAAGCATTTCTCAAACCTTGGCTCAGAATTCCCCCACATGACATGTAGCCAAGTGACCACTCAATCTGAAGCAATTTATCCAAGTTGTCAACCCTATCAGTTTTGTGCAGCCATGCCAAGTGCTTGTGAGAAAGACGCAGAATTTTAAACAGGTGAAAAATTTGTGAGTGCAGGATAGTCATCTAAATTGAAATTTGCTTTTGTTGGGAATAGCATTTACCTTCAGCTGCTATTGAGTTGGAACTATTATACTGAATGGGTGAAACAGGAGTGTAATCTAAATCCCCCAGGCCCTGACTGAGCCCAGAAAATGTTCTTTTCACAGCAAAAGCACAGATATTGATAATATTTCCATTATGCAATTATATTGTCTGCACAAGTGACTTATTGAGTGCTGCTGAGAAGCAGTCAAGTGACTGTTCCTCAGTCTAAATCTCTCACAATGGTTATCAGGGAAAAAAGCAATCCATCCATTATGGACTAGCATTCATCCCTGCTTTTTAACTTTGAAATGAAGGTATTTTTTCAGTGACTTTCTCTTTGGTGTCATTTGCTTTCTTTGTGTTGTGTATGTGATCCAAGAAGTCTCAAGCCAAGTTTTGTATTGCCACTCTGTGAATCCTTTTATTGCCTTGGCACATAATGGTCTCATTCATTTCCTAATGCTTTTTTGACATATTTTTCATACGCAAGATTTGTGAAGCACAGTTTTGTACCTGACTTCTTCATTTTAGGTAAAGGCATCTTCTTTTGACTCTTGTTTCCTTGCTCTTCCCCCCCTTCTGCCAGGTCCATCTAACGCTGGATGGGCAGGGAGGGAGTTTGCCCTGTCATTCATGCAGAATTATGCGGCAAACTACGACAGTCCTCTCTTTCAGCTATACATTACCGCCGTTCAGGCCAATGCTAAAGTGACAGTGACAGTGCCTCCCTTAAACTTCAAGCAAGAGAAAACTCTAAATAGTGGAGAAAGGGTTATCATTAGTCTCCCCACAAGTGTTGAGATGTATGGCAGCACAAAGTGTCCCAACACGGTGCGTATTGAATCCTCAGCAGATGTGACTGTAACCTCCTTCAACTATAAGCTGTACACAGCCGACACCTCTGTGGTGTATCCTACCACTGAATGGGGTACAGAATATTTCATCTTTACACCTGCTGGATCCCCCTTTGGCTCCTATAAAGAGTTCTCTGTGACAAATGGAAAAGAGAGCAACCAAGTAGAGATTTTCCCACAAGACTCAATCAAGTACCAGGATTGTGTCTATGAGAGTGGCAGCCGAATGGTAATAGATCTCCAGCCATATGAGAGTGTCCAGCTCCAGAGCACGAACGACCTTTCTGGCACCAGGATTGCTTCCAAGAACCCTGTTGCTGTTGTCACGGGTCACACTTGCACCTGGCGCTTCTCGAAATGCAATCATGTTTATGAGCAGCTGCTGCCAGTGACCAGGTGGGGATCCAGGTTCATCGTGCCTCCCCTGAGCTTCCAGACAAAATATGATAGTGTTTACATCCAGGCCTCCCAACCCACCCAAGTCACTGTCCAAAATGGCAACCGTGAAGAGGTTTTGAGTTTGACCAGGGGGAGGGTGATGGAGATCCGCTACAGCAATCCTGAAACACTGTCCATTCAGGCTGATCATGGCATCCAGGTCCTCATGCTCTTCAACGGTGTTGAACAGAACTGGTTAAACTATTATGACCCCTTCTTAATGACCATCCTGCCCACAGACCGCTTCTGCTCCTCTTACTCATTAGAGGCTCTAGAGGGCTTTGACAATCAAGCCCTTATTGTGGCACGAACCACTGCGATGGCAGAGCTGCGTATTGATGGTACAAACCTGCCCCGTGATGTCCAGTGGAGAGCAGTTGCAGGGACAGACTTCTCTTGGGCTCAGATGTCCTACAAACAAACGCCTGGCACCAATTCACACACTGTGTCCAGCTCGGGTTCCAGCTTTGCTCTCTACAGTTTTGGAGTCAGCCAGATGAACGGCTATGGTGCTCCAGGACAATGTATACAGCCAGGTAATGGGCACAAACCATAGCTGTTGAAGAATTTGGGTGTCAATTTACAAGTTTTTAGCAGATATTATTATGATATGGACAATATTTCAGTAGAGAGATAAAATATTTTGCATTACACACAAGTGAATTGTGATATTGGCATTAATTGTATATTCTTACGGTTTTTCAGGAAGTGGATCTTTGACCTGCAGCAGTATCACCTGCAGTGCTAATGAGGTGTGTGAGATGAAGGGTGGGTATCCCTTCTGTGTCTCCAAGCGAGTGGAAAGCAAGCCTGGTACCTGCTGGGCCATGGGAGATCCCCACTACCGTACCTTCGACGGGCGACACTATGACTTCATGGGTACCTGCACATACGTCATTGCTAAAAACTGTGGAAAGGATGATAATCTCCCAGCCTTTGAGGTCCTCGCCCAAAATGAGAACAGAGGTAGCCCCAGGGTGTCATATGTCGCCCTGGTCACAGTGAAGGTGTATGGCGTCACCATTACAGTAGTTCGGTCTGAGACAGGACGTGTGAGGGTAAGGCTTCCTATTAGTTAAAGAGTGTTAATTTTTCAAATATTCATATTTGAAATACTATTATGAATATTTGATTTAGTTATTTATTTGTGTGACACATAAAATGCATACATTTATATCAATAAATTATGATATTTTCTTTTGTGCAGATTGACAATAATCTGTGGAGTTTGCCAGTAGCCTTGAACAACAACAAACTGACTATGTTTCAAAGTGGCCGCTCTGTGGTCATTGAGACAGATTTTGGTCTCACTGTCCGTTATGACTGGGAACACTATCTAGTGGTCACTCTGTCTGCCAGTTATACTGGTAAGACTTGTGGTCTCTGTGGCAACTTCAATGGCAACCCTAGTGATGATTTCACCACACCCTCCGGCACCCAGGCAAGTGGAGCTGTGGCCTTTGGGAGCAGCTGGAAGGTGCCAGGGCTGGTGAATGATGCCCTGTGCAGAGATGACTGTGTGGGTGGCTGTGAGAAATGTGAGAACAGCCTGATGAAGATGTGGCAGGGTGACTTGTTTTGTGGGCTTATCACACTTATAATAAATGGGCCATTCAGCAAATGTCATGCAGTCATTGACCCACAAGCATACCTGGAGAACTGTAAATATGATGTATGCATGGGAGGCGGCCTTCGACATTTCCTCTGCAGGGCACTGGATGCTTACACTGAAGCCTGCCAGGCTGCTGGGATCCAGGTCCAAGATTGGAGGGAGATGGCACAATGCCGTAAGTAATGGTGACTGGAATCAGCTATGTTGGCCAAGTACTGTATATGTACACATACAAGGAATTTGACTCTGGTTTTTAAGTTGCTCTCAATTGTTACACATAGTTGCCAAGAAAAAAATATAGTAAGCTAGAAATAGTCATACATTTAAAAATAAGGAATACAAAGCTGAACATTTTTTTGAATGGTGTACATGTAAATATACAGGAGATGTGTCTATATACAGTACAAGCATCACACATAAAGTAAAGGGACTAAGCCAGGTCACATGTGACAGTTACATTTCTCAGTTACATGGCATTTTTAACATGGCTTTAAGCCCCATTAAATGAAATTAAAGCCATATTAAAATGCCATGTAACTGAGAAATGTAACTGCCACATGTGACCTGGCTTAGTCCCTTTCCTATATGTGTGATGCTGGTTTGTTTCAACTACGCTGTATTTTTATTTAAATTGTAACTGGTGTGCCATCTTGGCCAGGTCTCCCTCGGAAAAGAGATTTCACTCTCAAGGGATTTCCTGGTTAAATAAAGGTTAAATAGAATAAATAAAACATACAGCCTGCAAGTTTTATAGATGGATGATACATACACATTAAAGCACAGTGTGTATTTGAAACTTAATATATAATTTATAAATAAATCTAATTGAATCAGTCACTCAAATGAACATACTTTTGTTTGTTTTTCCTAGTGATTATAATACTCTATTCTCTTTCTTCTCCCTAAAGCTGCAAAATGTCCGGCAAACAGCCACTATGAGGTCTGTGGCAATGCCTGCCCTGCCACTTGTTCTGACCCTAATGCTCCCTCCAAATGCAAATACCCCTGTGTGCAGGCCTGCACCTGTAACACAGGCTTTGTTTTGAGCGGAGGTCAGTGTGTGCCTGCCTCTGAGTGTGGTTGTACCTACGAGGGTCGATATATCCCTGCTGGTGAGTCATTCTGGGCTGACCAGGGCTGTCGGCAATGGTGTACATGCGTTGCTGGAAGCAGACGCGTGGAGTGCAAGGATAAAGGCTGTGCGACAGGGCAGCAGTGTCAGGTGGTTGATGGCATAAGAAAGTGCGAGGCAGTCTCCTACAGCACCTGCCAGGCCACAGGAGACCCCCATTATGTGACATTTGACAAGAGGAAGTTTGACTTCCAGGGCACGTGTGTGTACCAATTGGTTGCACTCTGCTCCAACAACCCAGAGTTGGTGCCCTTTGAAGTGCTGGTGCAAAATGATCACCGGGGCAGTAAGGTGGTTTCCTACACCAAATTAGTGGAGATCAAGGTGTACTCCTACAGCATTGTCATTACAAAGACCCACAAGGGCCTTATTATGGTAAGAACTACATAATGTTTAGTATATAAAGAACAGAATCTTTCCTTTGAGTCACTTTAATGTGCCATCTCTGTATATAAATACAATTGTGTGTCCTTTTCCAGGTAAATAATGAGCTGGTGAACCTTCCTGTCACCCTGGATGGAGGAAAAGTATCTGTATATAAGAGTGGCTGGGACGCGGTGGTCACCACAAAGTTCGGCCTAAAAGTCTCCTTCAACTGGGAAAGTGCTGTGTTTGTAACACTGCCAAGCAACTACATGGGAGCAGTATGTGGCCTTTGTGGCAACTATGATGGCAAATCAGATGATGACCTGATTCCAAAGAACGGTGGCAAGCCTGCCTCACCAGCAGATTTCGGTGCCAGCTGGCGGGTGGCTGAGATCCCAGGTTGTGTCCAAGGCTGTAAAGGGGTGTGTCCTGATTGTGACATTACCCAGAAGGTTCAATATGAAAAAGGAGATTTCTGCGGCTTGTTGAATGACCCTAAGGGGCCATTCCGTGACTGCCATGCCAAGGTGAACCCAACTGGCTACTTTGAAGACTGTGTTTATGATGTGTGCCTGTATCAGGGCAGAAAGGATGTGCTGTGTCAGGCTATTACAACGTACACGTCTGCCTGCCAGGCTGTGGGGGCCAAGGTGTACAGCTGGAGAACCAGTCAGTTCTGTGGTGAGAAATGCATTTATTTTAATACAATAATTTACATAAAAGGCTAAGTGAGCATTATTTACTTTAGGAGTGTAGTATAACAATAACACTCAATGTGTGTAACTTCCTTTTCTGGAATTTTATGTTGCTTTGTAATCATTTCCTACATTTGCGGTCTGTAATCCAGTCTCCAGTAAATCACAGTCACATTGGGGGTTTTTTATGTCCCTTGTATACAGCGGTGACATGTCCAGTCAACAGCCACTATGAAGTTTGTGCGACTCCCTGTCCTTCCACTTGCCAGAGTCTGGGCCCTCCTCAAGGTTGCCAAGCTCAGTGTGGGGAGGGATGTTCCTGTGATGAGGGATACATCCTCAGTGGACAGCTCTGTGTTCCCTTCTCACAGTGTGGCTGCGTCTACAAAGATCGCTACTACTACATGGACCAAGTGTTTTATCCCAATGAGTGTCAGGAGGAGTGCAAGTGCACACAAAATGGAGTGGTAATGGATACAAAAGTGGACAGTTACTGATACTACTGATGAGTGTGGCCTTGCAATATGTAAGTATGCAGTATGGAAATTAATTTGTTGTTGTTTCTCACCTGTTTTTTCTCAGGTGGAGTGCAAGAAGATCACATGTGGCCCTAATGAGAAGTGTGAAATAGAAAATGGCGTCCGAAAATGTCAACCTGTTGGTAAGGGTGTGTGCCAGGCCTCTGGTGACCCCCATTACCGCTCATTTGATGGGCGAATGTTTGATTTCCAGGGCACCTGCACCTACACACTGTCCAAGAGCTGTGGGCTGGAAGGCACACGCCTTGTGGCCTTCTCTGTTCAGGTGGAGAACGTTCAGTGGAACAACATAATTAACAATAAAGTGGTGTCTGTCACCAAGCTGGTTGCTGTGGAGGTCTACGGCTTCACTCTCATCATGAGGAACAACATGCATGGAGCCCTGGTGAGCACCTTGTCTTTATTTGTACTGAGCTCAGCATTTGGAATAGAGTGAAATCTACTGCTTCATGTAGTATCATGTAGTGGTAGTTGGTAAAAAAAAGCTGAGAAATGTAACACTAGCTTGAAAAATATATTTTTAACATTCTTATAATCAGTAGCTTTTCTTTAAATAACACTTATGCCTTTCTTTTAGGTAAATGGAGTGTTTAACTACCTTCCTCTGAATCTTAATGATGGAGCAGTGCGTGTCTATCAAGAAGGCATATATTATGTTATTGCGACAAATTTCGGACTGCTCGTCACTTATGACCTGATCTATCATGTGATAGTCACAGTACCTGGTAATTACCGTGATAAAGTCTGTGGTCTGTGTGGCAACTTCAACGGCAACCAAAAAGATGACTTCCAAATGCCCAATAGCCAGCTCACCGACAACGTGAATGTGTTTGGAAAATCCTGGAAAGTCACCATCCCTAATGTGGTGTGTGCAGATGGCTGTGAAGGGGATAACTGTCCTGACTGTGACCCAGCTCGCAAGGCTGTGTTTTCAGAGTCTACTTACTGTGGTCTTGTTAAAGCACCCAAAGGTCCTTTTGCAGCCTGCCATAGTAAACTGGACCCACAGCCATACTTCAACGACTGTGTGTTTGATGTGTGTGCTTCCAACGGTGATGGAAAGGTGCTGTGTAACAGCATAGCAGCCTATGCCTTCAACTGCCACATGGCAGGAGTGGACATCACAAACTGGAGAACAGCTTCATTCTGTCGTAAGTTGTTGTTTTTTCTCCAAATCAACCTCTTATTCTCGTCTGCCATACTGTATTTATATTGCATTCATTGAATATAGTAAGAGCCTCTTTTCTAATTCATGTTTTCCCTGTCTTGATGATGACGCATGCATGATTTATTTTAGCCATGAAATGCCCAGCCAACAGTCACTATGAGGTGTGTGCAGACTCCTGCTCTGCATCCTGCCCAGGCCTCACAGAGATTGTCCAATGCTCCACCAGCTGTACAGAAGGCTGCGAATGTGATACTGGCTTCTTATTTAATGGACAGACATGTGTTCAAGATTCTGAGTGTGGCTGCTATGAAAATGGAAGAACTTACAAGGTACAATTCAATACCTCTGTACAAATGATGGCTTTTTAGTGTTTCAAGCAAATATCCATAGCAGTATTCATGCTGACATGGCAATAAAGACATGGTGGACATTAGCCAGTTTGAGATGTGCACTGGGGATTTCTCCTGAAACTTAATTAGCATATTGTCTAAATGTTGTTTTTTTTGTTGATAAGATGAAATAAGAATTAAACAATGTGGATGACTCTTTAACCTGTCATTTCTTCTGTGTATTATTTTCTCCTGTACAATGAACATGCTCTATGTCCCCAGCCTGGTGAAGTGGTATATGAGAAAGACTGTAACACAAAGTGCACCTGTAATCCAGCGACAGGCCTTGTCTGTGAAAAGTATTCCTGCCCTCAAAGCACCACATGCCTAGTCAAGAAAGGAATCATGGCATGCTACAACACAGGTAACATATAGTAGTAACAAATTATTCTTAATTTATTTAACAAGTAAAAACTCTTTAAGATAAATATACAGGAAATTTAAATTAGTGGTTAATTAAATTTTCCTATCAATTTCCCTTTGATTATCTTGTGTAGATCCATGCAAAGATGCCAAGTGTCGGGTCAAGGAGCGGTGCTCCATTGAAAACGGTGAAGCTGTCTGTGTCCCCGAGTACACAGGAATATGCTGGGCCTGGGGTGACCCCCACTACCACACATTTGATGGTTACAACTATGACTTCCAGGGCACGTGCAAGTATGTCATCTCCAAGACCTGTGGGAATGTGGAAGGCTTGGTGCCATTCTCAGTCACTGAGAGGAATGATAACCGGGGAAACACAGCAGTTTCTTATGTCAGGGAGGTAGAAGTGTCTGTATATGGATACACCATCATCATGGGCAAAAATCAAGTTGGTAAAGTCACGGTAAGATTTTAGATTCTTGTCCGATGTGTTTGACCTGTAATATTTTAACATGTAATATATATGTGTGTGTGTGTGTGTGTGTATATATAATATATAGTTCTGGCTGATCCATTTCCTTCAGGTGAACGGGGAGCTATTGAATCTTCCTGTGCGACTGGGTGATGGCGAGGTATCAGTGATTCAGTTTGGTAACATTGCAGTGGTGAAGACGAACTTTGGTCTGTTTGTCTCCTACGACTGGAACTGGGAACTAGTCATAAAGCTGCCCAGCAGCTACTATGGAAGAGTCTGTGGTCTGTGTGGCAACTTCAACGGGAATTACGCTGATGAACTCCAGAATCCAGAAGGCAAAGCTGTCTCGTCAGTAATTGAGTGGGGCAAGAGCTGGCAAACGCCTGACCAGGACAAGGACCAACCATGCTGGGACACGTGTCAGAAAAACTGTCCTACCTGTGATGGTAACCAGATGAAGCTCTATGAGACTGAGGCTTCCTGCGGGGCCCTCGCAGCCAAGACCAATAGTGTGTTCCAGAAATGTCATGGAAAATTGGACCCCCAGGCCTTCATGAACAGCTGTGTGTATGATGTGTGTTTGAATAAGGGGGACAAAAAGATGCTGTGCCAGGCATTGGCCTCCTACAGTAGGCAGTGTCGTGAAGAAGGAATAATAATTCGTGACTGGAGGAAAACGTTTGGCTGCCGTGAGTATTAATGAGAAGATGATTTGCTCATCTTAATCAAAGATTTCAATCAATTTTTTTTTTCTCTTTTGGTTAATGCCTTTAAATTTAATTTCTATACAGCAATGAACTGTCAGCGTTACAGCCACTATGAAGAGTGTGCCAGCCCGTGTCAGCCATCCTGCCCATTCCCTGAGCAAAAGCAGATCTGCAACAATACCTGTGTGGAGGCCTGTGTGTGTGATCAGGGTCATGTCCTCAGCGCTGGCGTCTGTGTGCCTGCTAAAACATGTGGTTGCTCCTATCAGGGCCGCTACTACAAGCCAGGCCAGCGCTTTTGGGCTGATGAGGCTTGCGGTCGCCTGTGTGAGTGTGATGCGATCCTGGGCATGGTGATATGCCGCGAGGCTTCCTGTTCTGCCAACCAGAGGTGTGCCGTAGTGGATGGAGAGCGGGGCTGCCAACCCATCAGTCATGCCACATGCACAGCCTCAGGGGACCCTCACTACCGGACATTTGATGGCCACAAGTATGACTTCCAGGGCACATGTGTATATCAGCTGGTGAGACTGTGCTCTCAGCAGCCTGGGTTAGTGCCTTTCAATGTGACTGTGCAGAACGACAACCGGGGAAGCAAGGCTGTGTCCTACACAAGGACTGTCACATTTTCCATATATGGCATCACCCTCACCATCAGCAAAGAATACCCCTACATGGTCCTGGTAAGTATGCATGTGGAGTTATGGATAATGTCAAGCATATGGGTAATTGGATAAGAATAAATAAGTAATCTGACACTTGTTTTCATGTGGATTTTTGGAGAGAAAGGAAATGGGACACAGCATGTAGTAACAGTATTAAAAATAAAAACAGCACGCTGAGCCTCATTCAAATGAGTGGATGATAATGCCTTCTGTCATTGTGCTAATTCTGACACCCCTCATGCTCTTTGCATATATATTTAATTGCAAATTAAAAATTTTAATCCAAGCAGACTTAATTAAACTAAGATTTAACTGCACATTAGAATGGATTAACGAGGATGGCAGAATTATTAAATCTATAATCTCCTAAAAATATCCCTCTCTCACTCCCTTTCTGCTCTACAGCTCAATGGGCAGCTTGCTTCATTACCACTGGGTTACAATAATGAGCTGGTCGTGTTTCTCAGCGGCAGGACAGCTGTAGTGGAAACAGTTGCCGGCATCACTGTGACCTTTGACTGGCAGAGCACAGTGAGCGTTACTCTACCTAGCAACTACCAGAGCGCAGTCTGTGGCCTGTGTGGCAACTACAATGGAAAAGCTCAGGATGACCTGACCATGCCGAACGGCCAGATCGCCAGTAATGGAGTCAAGCTGGGCGAGAGCTGGCAGGTGGCCCTCGTATCAGGCTGTTCATCAGTCTGCCAGGGGGCATGGTGCCAAGCCTGTGCAGACTCCCAGAGGAAAGAGTACCAAGCCCAAAAGTACTGTGGTATTATCGCTGACAAGGCAGGTCCTTTCAGGGATTGTCACGCACGTGTGGACCCAGCTCCTTACCTGGAAGACTGTGTGTATGATGCCTGTAATTATCGTGGTCACCATGGGTCAATCTGTGATGCTGTGGGAGTCTATGTCTCTGCCTGTCAAAGCCAAGGAATTGCCATTGACGCCTGGAGAACAGATAACTTCTGTCGTGAGTTAGGGATTGTGTTTAAAAATCTTTTTAATAAATTTTATTTTCCATACTTCTTATCCCAAACATCTCTTTCATATTTGACCTTTTTCCTCTCCCCCTCTTCTCATTCTATACAACAGCAATGCTGTGTCCAGCTAACAGCCACTATAACCTGTGTGCCATGGGTTGCCCAGCCACCTGTGCCAGCTTGACTTCCTTTGCCACCTGCCGTAGGTCCTGTAGAGAAGGCTGCGAGTGTGATGAAGGCTTCCTGCTGAGTGGGGCTACCTGCGTGCCTGTAAGAGACTGTGGTTGCTCCTATGATGGTCGCTACTACAAGAAAGGAGACGTCTTCTACCCTGAAACCGAGTGTGTAGAGCAATGCATCTGTGGGGAGAATGGTGCAGTGTCTTGCCAAAAGGCAAAGTGCCGTCCAGGGGAGACCTGTAAGATTGTAAACGGAGTGAAAAGCTGCCACCCTGAGGGTCAAGGCAAGTGTGTGGCTTCTGGTGACCCTCATTACATTTCCTTCGATGGACAAAGGTTTGATTTCCAGGGTACATGTCTCTACGTATTGGCCAAGGTTTGCGATGATGACAAAGGCTATCTGACACAATTCACTGTAACACAGGGGAATGAAAAGTATGGAAATGGAAAAGTGGCTGTTACAAAGTCGATTGCAGTGGTGGTCTATGATTATGTCATTTATATCCAGCGTGGAATGCCATGGAAAGTCATTGTGAGTTCAACAACTTTATCCAAAACAAGTATATGGTCACATTTGTGCATGTTTATTTATTTCTTCAAAAACATGTCTAACTGATTCTGTCCTCTTTCCTCCTCTGTCCAGGTGGATGATGAACTCCTAAACCTTCCGCTCTCCCTGAACAATGGGCGTCTCACAGTCACTCAGGAAGGTTACAACATAATTGTCCGGACAGACTTTGGACTGACAGTCCTGTATGACACTGTCTATTATGTTGAAGTGATAGTGCCTTCAACATACCAGGGTAGGATGTGTGGTCTTTGTGGTAACTACAACACGAAGGGTGGTGATGACTTCATACTTCCCGATGGCAAACAAGCAAATAACGTTGATGACTTTGGGAAGGCGTGGGTGGTGGACCTGCCTGGGAATGTGTGTGGGGGCTGTGGAGGCCAGTGTCCAGTATGTGAGCAGGACAAGGCCACCTTGTATGGAAAACCAGACTCATGTGGCATTATGAGAGAACCTAATGGGCCTTTCAAAGCCTGCCACAGTAAAATTGACCCAGCAGTATATGTGTCTCACTGCGTCTTTGATGTCTGTGCTATGGGTGGCAACAAAGATACTCTGTGTAACAGTGTCCAGGCCTACGCTTTGGCCTGCCAGAGTGCAGGAGTGCAAATCCAGCCATGGAGGAGTGGCTCCTTCTGCCGTAAGTTACACACAGCAGCATTTTAGCTGATGAATATTATAATATGATATGAGTCCATGTTTTTCATGTTTTATATTTCAGGTGCACATATAAAGTCTACAAATGTCTTCTTCTCTTGTAGCTGCTTCCTGCCCTGCATACAGTCACTATGAGCTGTGTGCCGACACCTGTGGTGGGACCTGTGCCAGCTTTATTTACCCATTGTCTTGTTCTAAAAGCTGTTTTGAAGGTTGCCAATGTGATGACGGCTTTGTTTTTGATGGCGTCCAATGTGTTCCCTTGGACAACTGTGGGTGTGTGCACAATGGCACATATCTGACGGTAAACTGTACTGAGATTTTACTTTTTTGTCATACATAGTAACTGTAAAGGTAACTGTAAAAACTTACTGTAACTGTAAAAATGTAGTTAGCTTATAAAGAAAGATGCTATAATGCTTTCTCTGCTGACACAGCATTTAAACATTCTATTCACCAACCTGAAATATAAATGATTTAATGTTATACACAACGTATGCTTTCAGATGGGCCAAGCAGTGGTGGACAAAGAATGTAAGTCCAAGTGTGTGTGCCAGGCTTCTGGGCTGGTGAAGTGTGAAAAGCTGTCCTGCACCAGTGGAGAGATTTGCGGCATAAGAGATGGGGTCAGAGGCTGCCAAGTAAAACAGGGCCACTGCAGCGTCAGCGAAGTTGGCTACCTCACCTCCTTTGATGGCATGTCTGGAGCGATGGGAGCTCAAGGGGCATTTGAAGTGGCATCTCTGTGTGACGAGACCGCTAAGCTGTGGTTCCGGGTGGTTGTGGACGTCAGGGTCTGCAGCAAAGGTGCATCTCCCACTGTCGCAACCGTGTATGTGTACTTCCAGGAAAACACTGTCACAGTGAACAGCCAACACGAGACCTGGGTGAGTAGAGAAGAATAGTTAAATGTTCAACAATGAAAGTAGTTGTTTTGATCTCAATTGATTTTGTTTTTACTCTTCCTTCCCTGTATTCATGTCATTCAGGTAAATGGCAGGAAGGTGTCAGTTCCCAGCAAAGTGACGAGTGATCTGTCTGTCCAAATCTCAGAGAGAACTGTGATCATCGAGAGGGCAAAAGCTGTGCGGGTCACCTACTCAATTTCACAGAAGGTCACCGTTATTATTGACAGTAGCCTGTCTGGTAAAATGTGCGGTGCCTGTGGCAACTACAATGACGACTCTAAAGATGATATGAGGACAGCTGATGGGAAAATCACTACTGACGTGACTGTGGTTGTTGGCTCCTGGAGCGCTGGGGACTTTTCTAGATGGTAAGTATTTAAAAGGCATACTGTAACATTTCCTCTGTATAAATGTAATGGACAAAGATACTTTGCTACATTTAATGCTACGATAATGATAGTCCTCTACTTTAAGAAAAGTTCACATTGAATTCCCCAACTCCTAATGTTAACTTGTAATGTTTTAATAACATAACAACTTTGCCTCCTCATCTACACTTTTAACCTTCAATTCTAGTTAGGGCGGAAGTTTCAATCTTGAACTCTATCTTGCCCCTTTATCAAGCAAACTGCAAACTTAATTTGACCACTGAAATAATCAAGTACAGATCACTGAGAGATGGGATGGTGTTATGACCATTCAACCGCTTATTCTCTTAACAGCAAGAACTAAACAAGGACTCCACAGAGCCCTTTTAAAGGAATGAGAGTGTGGTTTTTAATTGCATTTGGTCCAATTTAATTAAGAAATGCCAGAGAATCCCCTATGGTAATTACTGATTAAAAAGCAGGTGAGGCTGACAGGCATGGCCATCAAAAGCTACCAAGCTTGCAATCCAATCACTGCTTGTCATCCAAGGACACTTAAGACTCATCTGGGTGCAATATTAATTTGAGCCCTCATCTTTAGTTCTGTGTTGTAGCCTTAAGTCAATCCCTTAGAGGATTGAGTTTTGTGTATCCCTATTCCTCTATTCAACGTACTTGTGTTTTTGCAGGCATTTTCTCATCACCTGACCCTAAACAACACAAGAAAATACCCCAGATTCATTTGCTGAGTGTTTGCATATGTCTTTAAAAATAACATTTTCGGAAGTGTAATCTCTGTTGTGCCTGAGTGAACATGACTTTACTTTGCTCCAGTGCACTTTGACTGCAGTTTTTCTTTTTCATTTCAGTGGCCTGTAGAGATGGTGGTTCTGTGGTGATAGAGAGCATCTGCTATATGGGTAAAAACTTAAGTTGTTTGCTCTCATAACCATGAACTGATGTTTCTTCGTGAATGAAGCAGCTGTACAGTGTGGCTTACATCCCTTCTTTTTATTCCCATTAAACAGGATGAAGTTGCTTGTTTACAGCCTGTCTTACTCATCATGCTTCCGTATACTTCCTTTTGATTCATGAGATGGTTGTGGTTGTTTACTGGAGCTCTGGTCCTCTATTGTTCACTTTAGAGCGGTAAAAAATGTAGCTCATTCTTGACCAACATCTCCATCTAGTGGAGGAGGAAATTATAGCATCTCTTTTCCCCAAAACAACCAGAGGTAATCAAGTTCATACCTGTCTTATATATACACTGCATTTTCGTAGGTTTAAAGACATTTGTTTTACAAAATGTTTTCCTTTCTGTTCTGACCAATAAATACTCTTTCATTACCCTGTGTGATTTTTATTTGTGATTTCAAAGAATTTACTGTCTGTTTCTACAATACCTGTACAGTACCTCTGTACAGTCCAAATTTTAAAAATACATGACTCAAATGAGTACTGTGTGCACAGCACAGCTGGTGACAGAAGAATTCCTGTGTAAATTTGACATTTTAAAAGGCACCTATCCGCACCAAAGGTCCTTGGTGTAGGAGGAGAGAAGAATCATAATCGGGTAGGTGGTCACATACAAGAAATTTGCTACTGCTTTTGGTGCATAATAAACATAGTATGAGAAAAGAATTGAAGTACTAATAAAGTCTAAATAGAAAACCACACAAAGTTTGTACAATATATTTATAGAAAGAAAAAACTGTACAAATTCACTGTTTCCCAAACATAATGATGAATATGTGCAATATACAGGGATAATGGTCCAAAAGATGTGTTAATGTAACTCACTGAGACAGATGTGGAGCCTGTGCATTAATGTAACATAATGTATTTGGGAGGGTATAAAAGCATGGGCCCCAGGCGTTTTTGATGAGGTCAGCTGCAGAAACTGTTCTTGTAGAGTGAGGTTTTGGTCCACAACTCAGCTTTAATTGCAAATATCATCCCTCTCACATAGCAAAATTTAAACAACACAAGCATTTAAAATAAACATAAAAAAGAAATACAATTTTACAAGACTAAAAGTTACAAAATGTTCAAAATTAGACAAGAAAATAAACACCAGGGATAAAAAAAAAATTTAAAAACCAATGAATAAAAATTAATCTAAAGCTATAACATTACTCCAAATTAAAAGATTTAAAAGATGGGTCTTTAATATTCTTTTACAAATACAGAGAGGCCGTTCTGATATCCAGAGGCAGGGAGTTCCATAGTTTAGGTGCATAAAAACAGAAGGATCTCTCAACAGTACTTTTATAGGATGCATAAGGAACATTTAAAGGAAAAACAGTGGAGGACGTGATTTGGCTGGAACTTACCATGAGAGAAATTGATGTAGGGAAGAAAAAAAGGATCTGCAATCGTATAAACGGCTAGTATTAAAAGCGAGTATTTCAGTATCTATCTGAGTTTTTTTTTAAAGGTCTGACTTTGGCAATATTCCTAAAATGAAAAAAAAAGACATTAAAAAGAGAATTAAATTTTAAATCTTAGTCTAAAATTACTCCCAAGTATGTGATGTTAGTTTAAATCTGCGTGCTGGGCTTTCTTGGTGATGCAGCAGATGTTCAGCTCTCACTTGAGGTTCTGGGTTATGATGGTGCCCAGGAAGCAGAAGGACTCCACAGTGTCAACTGGGGAGTCACACTGGGGCTGATGGAGACTGGGAGGGCTGGGTTCTTCCTGAAATCCACAGCCATCTCCACTGACTTAAGGTAGTTGCGCCCTAGGTTGTTCTGACTGTACAAGGCGCAGTAGACGGTCAACCTCCCACCTGTAAACTCGTACCCACTAGAGATTAACCAAATGAGGGTGATGTCATCCGCGAACATCCGGAGCCTGAGGGGAAAGAACCCAGCCTTGAGGGGAACTAGTGCTGGTCCAAGTGTCAGAGGCAGGTTTTCCTAGTATCCTGCCAGGCAGGAAGTCTGTGATCCACCTGCAGGTGGAATCAGGCACACTCAGCTTGGAGAGCTTGTCCTGCAGCACATCTGGAATGATTGTGATAAAGGTGGAGATAAAACCCACAAACAGATCCTGGCAATGACATGGACGGCCGTGTGTATTGCATCACCTACAGACCTGTTGGTTCTATAGGCAAACTGCAGGGGGTCCAGGAGTGGGTTTTTAGGTTTAGCGTTTTTTTTGCATACAGGGATTATGGTGGAGCAGGCTGATGTATGGCATGTCTCCAGTGATGTCCGTGAACAGCTGACCAGCATAGTGCTTCAGGGTCAGGGGAGAGACAGTCTGGTCCAGCTGCTTAGCAGAGGTTCTGCCTTCTGAACAGTCTGTTGACATCCCAAGTCCCTACTGAGGTGGTGGAGGTGGAACTTGTGGGCTGGAGCTAATCGCTGGAGTCACAGCGGAAGGTGTCTGAACCGTCCCACTGTCTGACAAATTTGACAGTAGAACTCATTCAGTTTGTTGGCCAGGCAGAAGTTCTTACTGGAGTGGGGAGCTTAGGGTTTATAGGTTGTGTGGGTCCTCAAGACAAAACCATGAGTCATTTGCTGAGAAGGGCGTCTGTAGTCTCTCAGTACAGTATTTTAGCTTCTCTTGTCGCCTGTCCTGATTCCTGAACACTTCTATTCACTTCTATTTCCAAGTAGTATAATAACAGACATCGTTACAGCTAACTAATCACTTCAGTATATTGGTAAACACAGTAGCACAGTCTGTATTTTATTGAGGCAGGACCTGCTGCCATTAAAGCTTAGTCCACCCAGCTCTGTATTTACTACTAGTGGAGGGGGCAATCTGGCAGTTTAGTGTGGAAGAGACCTTGGGAAGACAGATTTCATATACCTGAGAGATATCTGAGTCAATGACTGCAGCGGCCATGAAAGTGCACTAGTGTTTATGCCTTAACTTCACTGCACAGAGCCAGTCTCCAAAGCCTGTAAATTATAAGACAGTGCAACAAGCTCACTGGTTGATGCTGTGTATGTCTCTTATATTTGGCTGTGGAGGGGACATTGGCACGATTTACAATTCATTATAAAGTCATGTCTGCCTTTTCAGTAGCTCTGTAGCCCACTGTAGCTCTGCTTCTCTGCTGGTGTTGTTTACCCCCAAGCAGCACAGGGTCATTTTTAGTGAGTAACTTCAGTGGGTAAGCTCTCCCACCAGCACCCCCTCCCTATCTATCATTCCTAAGACAAGACCAATGCGGAACAGAGCTTTACTTGGTGCAGCTGAGTAGCCTGCTGAGGAACCTCCACAGAATAATTCCTTTTTTTAATCATATTTTCCCCCTAGCTACATGAGAAGGTTTTGCATTTTATATTTGCTTTCTTGGCTTAAGTAACAAGAGGAAAACTTTTCCGGCTCACCGGGCGGGGAGATAAAGTCTAACTCAACATTAGAGTATAGGAGACTGATACACGGTAAGTTTAATTCAAATGTCAAACTGCATGCTCCTCTAACGCAGAAATGTAAGCTTAAATACCCCAAACCTGCAGGTTTTGACTCCCAAAGCATATTTCTGGCTCCACATGTTTTTGTTATGCAGAGGTTTTCCAAATTCTCCTTCTTGTTGCGTATCACAGGCACGACCGCCAACTCCCAACTAAATGCCTGTGTGAACATGTGATCATTTAATTACATGAAACCACTGCTTACGTTGCAATGTTGCTTAAAACACAAATATAACGTGGTTTTATTATTTTATTTTACTAGTGTATTGTGATCGATTATGTCAACATGTTTCCAAATTTTCATGTTGTTTTCGCGATCTGGTATCCTGTCTGGTGAATACAGCGCCATTTGAGAGTTTTCATGGAGTTTGGTGCCACACTTATACAGCGAAGGCTGCCAGAAACACCGTAGCCAACAATTTATGAAATGTTCTCGAATCTGTGTCGCGTTAATTGGCGAGAACAACAACGTGAGCTCGCTGGAAATCTGGCGAGAGATGTCTGGCGCAATTAGAAGTCTTTGAAATAAGTCCCATATGCATCAGAGTTTTAGGCTAATTATCAAAAGGTAACCTATGTGTCACAAAAATCTTCAAACCAAACTCAGAATGACATTTCAGAACTAACACACCTCGTTTAATATGTTCTGGGAAAACGGAGAAAAGAAACTAAATTTGAATTAGCTTAATCTACTAAAGCCTATTGAATAATATGTGAGTGTCTTCCCACGTGGGCTTGCTTATGCGTTAGTGTAACCCCTTTTAATAATTACAAATTCTTATGATAATGTTCATGTTAATTATTACACTTTATTATAGTCCATGTTAATTAATTTTCACATGTTGCTTTATGGGCGTCTTTCCCGTCTCGCCGTTATATTCCTCTACGTCACTGTGAATGCTAACAAACATGATTATTGAAATGGTTCTTGTTAGAATAACTCACCCTGTATTTATTTGATTAAACCTGATTGGCAGGCCTTTGTTGTTAATCCTGCTCCCAGGGTTGAAGTGTTCATTTCTCTCTACTCAAGCACCATGTTCACACCCCCCATTTTAGTCATGCATGAATCCCCAGCAGTGCTCTGGGCCAGGGAGGGGAACCTTGGCATGGCTAACACAGGCTTTGATCTTTGCAAAGCAAAACACTTTATTCCATGGCTTAGGTTTAATGTAAGTGTAGAGCTAAACCTGTGTGTACCTGCATCAAATGTTTGTATTCATGTCTTGGGATTTGACTATAATGTGGCTGCGACACTGCAACCACTATGCTCTTTGGTCATGTAGTGGCCTTCAACTGTGGACCTTCTGCAGGTCTCACGGTCAATCAGGAGTGGCAGTGTGGTTGTGGAACCTTAGCCTGTAAAAATTTGGGTGTAAGAGAATCTCAAAGAATGCTCTAGATAATATATAGACAGGAGAACTGCCCCAGGAGGTTCAAGTTCCATATGTAAACTAGATGACCGAGCAAAACCAATCCAAACCCAATGACCAAATATCGCATGCAACTCAACACCAGCCTGACCCTGCGCCCTTCCAAAGCCAAGGCCCCATGCTGAGCCTGAAATAGACGCTCTTCCTTTACCCAGAGTTAGGAGGCCATATTATTAAGACACATATCCTGATAACATATGTAGTGTATAGTTAAGCTGGAGCTTTGTAGTCACTACCAGACATGGTCTCATTAAAGGGGTGCTCAGCCGATTTTACACATGAAGTTTAGTTTACTTGTTATGAGGAATACCCAGCCTGTGAAAACAGTTTAAAGAAATAAACTCAAAGATGTCATCAATAAAACACTTTTCCAGTTGCATTTTGGAAAATGTCAGATCCAGTGTTTTTGAAGTTTGACTTGTACAGGAAACTAAACGTTAGGATATCGCAGCCATACCTGCTTTTGACTACTGTTTTGTTGTTTTTTTTTTGCTGGAGTGCTCCTTTAACCCTATGCTTTTAAGCTGTAGTTGATTAAAGCATGTTATGTCTGATCAGTTACTGTTCTGGAAATCAACAACTTGTCCCAACTAACCCGACCTGGCTGTTCTTCTGAGGAGTATTAGATTTTGAAAACAGGTTTCTCTTTGTTTGGAGTTGCTGAGTTATTTTAGTCTGAAGGGAGTCAGAAATTTGCTGTGTTTATCTGTAAATCACATAAAAAAGGCCTCAACTTCCTGCCACTCCTGTACATTACCCTCATAAAACAGCAATCAGGCTTAAATATGAGCACATTGCCTCTACATGATCAGATTACATTACTTCTCTTTATTGTTGCATTCTTTTCTTTTAACAAGGTTTTAAGTTTGTTTGTTTCTAGTCAACAGGTACAATGGATCTTGTGGTGTTGTTGGCTTTCAGCTCCTGCCTGGCTCCTGCGCTCGGTGAGCCTCCTTTTCACTAAAAGTCCACATGGCTTCACATTGTTCCCTCTTTCAAACCAACTTGTGTGAGCTTAGTGTTCTTCATTTACTTCCCTTGTCTGTAGCTTTGGTTTTGTTGCTAAACAAGCTGATGTGTCTGTATAACAGGATCAGCATTTGGCAGGGGAAGTGTTTGGTAAGTTCCACGCATTTAAGCGGTCACCAGAATTGCATGGCCATTTGATTTTTCTAATTTTTTGGTTTCCACAGCTCACTTACTATATTTTGGTATGGCTTCTTGCCATGCTATTTTTGGACAAACATGTATAAAGTGCCACTTCTTAATGTAATATACAACATTACACTGTACATTTTATATTTTCCATCTTCAATCATTTAATGTCAGTGTTTTGCTGTGAGAAAAGGCCATGTCAGAGTAGTGTAAATGTTTCTTGCTGCTGTAGTTTGAATAATCATTTATTCAGACTGACGCCAAGTTTTCCATTGTTAATACAGGCCCTGGGCTTTGGATTGTTTCTCTGTGCACCCTGCATGTCATCAGTTGAGCTTGATGTTACACAGATTTGCCAACACTAAGGGTTGTTTTATCTTCTCTGATTCTTAGGTCTGTTAGAGTCCAACCTTATTTTCAAAGGCTTGTCAGCACCAATATGGTAACATGTGTTTTTGCTTCATAGAGGAAGAGACTAACATTAACATTTACAGCCTGATAATAAGGTCAAAGTTAACTTGAACACTCTGCTCTTACTCTGTAAATAGGATGCAATATTATTCAGTTCAGTGTTTCAGCTGTACTCATTTGTAACAGTTCATGTCAGAATCACATACATCAAGGATATCATTCTTTTACTGGGTGTCTTTTAGCATGTAAACTTATGTTCATGAGCTGTTAGAATATGCAAACTTACACTCTCTACATCATACATGATTAACAGATTTTCAAATTTAAATAATTTCTCAAAGTTTATATATGAGCACAGCTACTAGGACTGTCTGACATTTAAAACGCTGTCTGCTGAATGTTTTAGTGAGAGCTATAAAAAATAAAAATAAAACGCATTAATGTTGTGAAAGTTGCCTAGCACAAAAGTATTTATGTAACCTCCAGTGTGCTACTCCAAGTTTACCTTGTTCTCACTTCATGTCAACATTGGTGCTCATTTAATCAGTGTCTGCTTTGTGTGTTTACTACTATACCAAAATAAGTCTCTTTTGATTGTTCTAGTTTGTTTTCTTGATGTCACTGAACATAAGGCAGAAATTATGATTTAGCTCATAAAGTGCGCTTTCTAGTGAGATTTAGAAGGCTGGATCGTGAACATGAATGCAGCCAACATGGTTATCCACATGGGAGAAGAACTGTGTACTTTCCCACATCCCCAACAACACACAGGGTAACACTGATCAGGCCAATGAAATAAATACACATTAGGCAAACAAAGGTATGGACTGCAGGATCATACAGTGTGTCGTGTTGAGTTCTGCTGCACTCTCTGGAAAGTGAATTTGCCCCGCTACCATCAATTCTGCCATTGGCTGACATGCGAATGTCTCTAGACTAATGATTTTTCTTCTTTTTTTCACAGTTTCAGCGGCAGATGAGGACAAAGGTGGGCATTATTTGAACAGAATCTTAGAAAAGTCAAATTAAGTAAGCTGCATGCTCATTTTAGTAGGCATATAAAACAGTACTGGCACCAAACTCGCTAATGACTTGATGGATGACTGAGGCCCTAAAACTGCTGAAAAGCTGTCAGTACTCTCTGAAGTGGGTCAGCGGCTAAATCTGCCTCTCATTTGTTTCCTCTCTCTGTTCTCCCCTACCAGACTATGACAGTGCTTTTCAGTATGGTGAGTGTTGAGCAGATGAACGCTGTCTTTTAATGGCCAGCCCGCTACACAGGAAACAGCTGGGAGGTCGAGACCAGTTTTGCATTTTCCACTTGTTTTTCCAGAAGTGATGGAAAATGTTCACCCCAAGGATAACCTTCTGGAGTAACCCCACTGCAAATACTTTTAATCCTGCTCACTCTGCTGTAGGCCTGATTATCAGTCCTTCTAAGGCACCAAAGTGCACAGAATGTCTCAAATTCAGCATTGATATTTTATACCTACCATCAATTGTGTACTTGCTGTGATCTTTCAATTTATTTGGGCAATAGGCAATTTTTGGTAGTGTTCTCTATACCTATATTCTACCATTCCAACCACTGTCTATGCCTCACTGAGACACCACTAAAGCAGTAGTTCCCAAACCGAGAGCTGGGGTTCCTCAGGTGGTCTAATAATTCAGTCTCAAGCAATACTTCTTTTTCAAGGGCCATGAGCCAAAAAGCCAAAAATGTTGGGAACCACTCCATTAAAGAATTGATGAAGCCTGCTTTCAGCTGAAACACTCTGACTATATGCAGTTTTGTGCTTCTTATGCTTAAAAAACTTATACTTATATAGTCAGTGTTCATTGCTCTTGCCTGCGGTTAGTTGCCATCCTGCTAGTTAACTAGTTGACTAGACTAGGCAATAATTGATGCATGTAAACAAAGCTGTGATCTTATTTGTACCTGTACTAGGATTATCTAGTCATAATAACTCTAAGCCCAAATCTCCTGCTGCCTGACTTAATTTAAATAGACATACAATTAATGAAATCACAAATATTTTCTTTCTTTTTTTCGATGAAGCAGTTGTACAAATCTGATCTCTTCTGCACAGTTTTATTCAGCCTTATTGGGACAGACAACAACAGTTAAAGTTGAACATAGTGTTAACAGATTTGGTGACCGCAGCTCATAGGAATTTGTGTCCCGAAATAACCATTAGGAGGCTGCAGAATATTTCTGTATGCTCCTCTTAAATCAAAATTTGGTTAATGGCCTCCCCAAAGGCTTCAAAAGGCTTTTTAGTTATGGTATTTTGTCTCTTTCACATGTTACTTAAACATTTTTTAATATTTCAGATTATGAATCTCTGAGAATCTGTGGCCTGGTTTTCGCAGTGGTCCTGTTCCTTATGGGTATCGCACTCATCGTCAGTAAGTGTTTGACCCACTTAGGTACACAGACGTGTAATGCCGAGTATCAGCGTCACCAAACTGTGATCCCTGTATGTGTGAGTTGACCTAGGAGTCTGCCAAATTCATGCAGTGCTGCAAAACAAAGCAGGCTTCTGTCTGCCTCAGACTGGTAGGGAGGCACACTGAAGCTTCTTGCACAATCTCAGGGCTCGGAAATCACACAGCAATTTGCCCTTTATAACTTCTCCCTCATCACTCACAAAGTGTCCTTCCAAGGTTCCTCCTCCTACCTGCCAGCACATGCCGTTACTGCCAGCGGTAGTCCTGAAACCAAAACCAACCGATAAATAATTCACTGCAACCCACACACTCTGCCACACTTTCTCTCTGCTTGTGTCAGTCAAGATCGTGTGGATTCCTAGCTGTGCTCTGTGAAGGCGTGTGCAAGGCTTTTTAGAATGTTAGAGAATATGAGTGGTCACCTTAACTGATATAATATTAACCAGCGGATTAATGAAAAGAATGGAGCCTGCTACCACCACTTAATTAATTGGCAGGTTTTAAAATATACATATTTACAGTCGAGTTTAATCAGTCGTTAATGTTTTCTTGCTGCCATATGTTTGTTTACATCTGTAGTTCGTTTAATCAATTGCTTAAGGAAACAGGAAAATTCTGACTGTGAATAAACTTGAAATGGTCTTTAAAATGACTGATTGGGCCTTTTACATTTTTAACAAGTGATTGCATTAAACACTGCTGTATTGATAAATATTTATTATTATTATTGATAGTATTTGTATTGTTCCCATGAGTACTATAGCGACATTGCGACCGATTTGACACTGATTAGACTTGTAAATTAGAAGCGTAAAGCATAGAGCCAGTCTGTGGTCTAAATAGGCTGTTTCATGTTAGGTTTCATCCTTCATCAAGGCCAAACAAAAAACATGTCAGCATAATGTAAAGATGACAACTCATTGTTTTACAACAGCAAAGAGCAGAATGCAGCCTGCTCTAACACTGGACATATCCGATATGGTTTCATGAATATAGACGCTTGTGTTGGTGTCTTGGAAAAAAGAGAATCCAGGTGCTGAAGATCTCTTGTGTGAAAGTGTTGAGTGTAAACACTGCATCACCTGTTCATCTATGATGTTAATGGGCAAACTGGGATGGGTCTAGATAACATAACAAGAGGAGGTTAAATGGTTAAACCCTTTTGTAGACTTGCACATAATATAAATGCTACTAGCTGTAAGCTTTTCAACATACTGGCTCTTGCATTTTGGGCTTATGTTAAACAACAGAATTTTGCTGGGATTTAAGTATGAATGAATATAGTTTTAAGCTCTGGCCAATAAGATGCAAGCTTGTAAGGGCTCCCAATGCTTGCAGCCCAGATGGGCTTATTGGCACAAGCTCAAGACTGCATTCATGTAACAATCAAGGCTTGGAGCAACCTCTTTTAGTACTCAAGGAGGGTTAGGGGAAAAACCGCCTACTGTTATAGTTGCATACATTCGTTTTATAATTTCACATGCCCCTTTTGTAGAACAACAGAATGGCAGTTTCAGATGTGTATAATTCTTTTTTGTGTGTGTTTCCCCCAAAACAGCCCGAAAATGTACCTGTTCGAAAGGTGACAAGCCAAGGTAAGTTAAGTCGAAGTCAGGTCAAACAAACCAGAGCCTTTAAAATCTGTAAAGAATATTTTGTTTTCTGTATATAAAATACCACTTCCAGCTTTGAAAATCTTGTGTTGCGCAGGTCATTTTATCTTACATGCAATTCTGAAGTTGCTAACTGTAAATTTTCCTCGGGTACAGGAGTCCTAATGTGGAATCAGGTGTTCCAAAGGGTGTGTATTTTTTTTCTTCTATTATAATAAAAAGTAATGTTAAATGCCCATCAAGTATATGCATGCATTTTTTTTTTTTTTTTTTACAAAACAGTGATCTAAAACTCTTTCTACAGCTTAGTAGGCACAGAGGCACACAGCAGTGGAGATAACGGTAAGTGTTTGACAAACATCTCTGAATCTGTTTCCTGCAAAATGAAGCAGAAAGAGATTGTTTCAGAACAAATCAAACTTATCTTTCTTTTTCTTTTCCACAGTGTTACTGGCTGTTGCCTTTAGGTGGCAGCAAACATTTTGATCACAGCTGAGGACAATCGTTCGGTGGCTGCATGAAGCTTCCCTCCAATTTCCAAGTGATGTTACTGCCCTCCCTTTTTTTTAAAAATGTTTTTATCATTAGTGTTACTAGATAATGTGCCAGCTTTATATGGTGGCAATAGTCAGATTATCAATTGTATTTTTGTGACTGTCAGATTGATGCATAATAATAAAATAAATGTTTGAAAAGGTTTCCTTATTCTTATTTTTTTAATGCCTCATGATTTCATTTTCTCTGTCCTTAGAGGTAGACCAGGGAACAGCCCTATATTATGCTGCATTCCTGCTTCTGCTGACGCTGCCGATAGTTCAGTCACACATGCAGTAGTAACTACCAGCAGTGAGAGTGTGAATGATTTATGTGCTGCGTTGTGCAGCTCTTAGAGAAGGCAGTCAGAAAAAATACACTTAATTTTACCTATCTTGGTATTTGGTGCTGTTTACTGGCAGATTTTCCACTGTCAGAATGTAAAAAAACTGCACATGCAGGCTATATTTTTTCCCTGGAACTGCGGGAAGGGGCTGACTGCACTGCACAAAAGACAACACACACGATAGAAACTGATGCATTATACAACTCATCTGCTGTAAACATAAAGTAAATGTTCAGCAATATATAAAAAATATGACATTAAGGAATGCTGGAGTAAAAAACACAATGCACACATTATAGTAACAGTCCTTAAACAGCGAAAATACCACACAAGACTTTCATGGTACTCAGTAGATTGTTGAATTTAATTGTTGTGTGTATTTTGTAGTAAGATTGCATTAGTTTTTTACCCTATTATTTATTCTAACTTTGGGCTGCACCCTTGTAGTCCCCATCCTGGCAGATTTGTGTCCCACTACTGCGAATGCAATGTTTCGATGTGGCCACCAGAGGGTCCCTGCTGAGTTTACAGAAAAGCTTCTGAAGCCCTCCTGCTTGCTGTCCTATCAAGCTACAACCAATCTTAAACTGCAGCCGAGCAACCTGCTATATTTCTGGGAGACGGAGCTCTTCTACATCTCTACAGTACAGCCATGGCCACTACAGGTTTGACTGTTTGTTTTTTTTTTACCTTTTATAGGATTTTTAAGGGTGTCACAACAATAGTAAACTCTACAGATTATCTGAGTTGAGAGAGAAAATGCTTGTTTTGTTATTAAATGTGTGATCCATTTGTGATATTTAATATGAAAAAATAAATTATTTTATTTTGATACCATCTTTTTTATCTAGTTAATTAGCCTGCTGCATTGTTGCTACAGTGCCAAAAGCCAGTTTACTGCTGATGCATGTTTGCAGCACAGTCCTGTTACTTTTGATTTCCTGGAATTAAAATAAATACAGTTCTTTTGTAAATCTCCCAAAGGGATGAACAAATAAGCAATAATAAAAAAGATGTTTAGCACTTGTTTCTCTCAAACTGGGCAGCCTTTGTGGCAGAGAGAAAACAGTGGAAAGAAACACAAACTGCAAGCTCAGCCACTTGGGAGTGAGGGTTCAGCAACATGCAAGCCGCATTATTGACGACCAGATATCCTAACAATCTGGCACAGGCTGTAGCCTGAAACACGCTTATATTTGCAAAAGTAATCACTGTATTGGTCAAGAGTAGACGTCTTTTTTAACAGTGTTGCATTAAAAATAAACACAGCTATCATTAATAGTGGTTAAACTCCAAATCACCTTTCAAACTGTTTCTGTTATTCAAGCTGTGTTTTTCTTTTTTTGCTGTTGTAATGATACCACTGTATCCTGCTGCTGGCTTGTAACCCACTTTTTCGTGGTGCATTTTTTCTGCTGAGCAAAGATGCTGCATCAAGCTCCTCTCAGTGGTAAAAAAAAAAAATCGTCCTGAGGAGTTGTGGAGCCAACCCTGCAGATTTGGAGAGATGCAAACCTTGTTGTCCAATGAATGCACACCCTTAAAGCTTACTGTTGTCCTTTGTGCTGCTCTCAATATGTAACCCATATGTATTAGGCTTTATAACTAACTAGACTCTTTCTTTGCAGAAACAATGTTTCCAGATCGAAGTGACTTTGATTATGGTAAGACTTCTACCATCTACTGATTTAACATAATCAAAAGAACCATGTTTAACAATACTTTTACTGCAGTATGTTTTAAGTCCATACTAAACTCTAATGGGTTTGTTGGGTTAAGTCACATACTGTTTTGTCCTTTGTAGATTATGAGACACTGCGCACCACAGGGGTTACCCTTGCCGTTGTTATGTTTGTCGCTGGCATTTTAATAGCCCTGAGTAAGTTTAGACTTTCTGTCACACATCACTTAATTGCAGAGGCTTTATCACATGTACATAAGCACTTTTTTACCATTGTAACTAATATACCATTCCTCAAACAGGTAAAAAATTCACAAAATGTGTAAAATCCTCATCCAAGTAAGAGTTTAGTGGATGATCCGCCCGTGCATGCTGTATGTTTTTGAGTTGAAGGGGATACCCAAGTAGTGTGGAAAAACATCTTTGCCAGTATTGTTCTTTCACTAAAACTGAGTTTCCCACAGCTTTTTCCTACCCTTGCCTTGGATGCCTCTAGCGTAAATACCCCCCTCCCCTGTCATGCATACACAACCTTAAAACACACTTCCAACACAGAGAGGCCCTACCCACATGTATTTTTCACATGTGGGTAGTTCTTTTCTTTCTCTTTATCCCTTGCTCTTGAAAAACATTTTTAAATGTATGTGTCACACTCCTCATGTGTTGGAAGTGTATATTATCAGCTGAACGCATGCCGCTTGTATGGCAAGACATGGAGAAAGACAGGAGCTGCTGTTTGAACAGGGAAAAAAGATGCATATTTGGTCTGTAGTCATACCCCAGTTACCCTGTGGCTTCAACTCAAAATCCAAACTCCAAGTTGTGGCCACAGCTTTCAAACAGCACAGTTATATTTCACAATTAGTAATCATGATGAATTAAAAAAAAAATTTTTTTAAATATTTAACAAATATTTAATAATTTCCTCCCTTATTTCTGTTTGCAGGTCCAGCTCATCTGGTACCCAAATACCAAAGCCAGAGGGTAAGTTCACTTAACTGGAGAAAATTGTTTAGGCTCACTATGTGCATAAATGCAATAGTGTTTATTTTCTGTCTGATTTGTTTCCTTTTGGTTTGCAGTACCTCCTCAAACTGTATAGTCAATATTGTACTTGAACAAGAAGAAGTTGTCACAGGAGCCACTCCACCATGGCCATTCCTCTTATGGCTAATATACCTCTGCCAGATGGCTGAACAGGGTTTTCCAATGCATCCTGCACTGGTTTCATTGGGTTTCCCACTGAATTCTGTATAATGTCCTAATTGAGCAAAATATCTCTCTATAGGTTGTTCAGTGTTGTTCAAGTGTTGGGACTATAAGCTTGTCTAAGGCAAATAATAAAATAAAAAAATATCCCCAACCATGAGACTTTATATGGTACCTTTAATCAAACAAGTGAAACAACTGTTGTCTCTCTTCCTTACATTGTATTCCTGTGAAACAATACAATTAAGAGCATGATTAAATATTTATAGACGAAATGCCCAGGTCGAAAAAAGGACTGCATGCATTGATCAGTTGTAACAACTGTTTTTTGCCTTTATTTTTCTTTATTTATTGTTGACATCTTTAGGGCTTTTCAAAAAAACTAAAAGAAATAGCATGACAAAATGATGAAGAAAGCAATACTTAGAATACATACCAAATATAACATACTGAAATGACATAGCTAGCAAAGATCTTGATGAAAATTAAAAGGCAACATTCAGTAATGTAATTTATTTTGAATATGCTTTGAAATATATATTAATGGATGGAATATATAGTAAAGTGTTGATTTGTTGATTTATTTTGTTGTATCCTAGGACAAAGGTATTAAAACTGAAATTACTGTAAAACCTAAACAATGAGACCCACTGTTTCAAATAAAGCTCTTGTCTACTCAACATGATGTCTTTGATAATATAATAATAACCAGAATAAGAAATTTAAATGATGTAAAGTAAAGTGAATATGCTGTTGAAATGAGAAAATATAATTGCGTTGTTTACTTTCCTTTGCACTTTACAGGAATTTACAGTGTCTAATAACAGAGGTGACACATAAGTGAGAGACAACTCAAACCTTATTTATCACTGAAACACAGTCAAAACCAAATCTCATTTCACCTGTGACTAAGGTTGATTGTCATCGCAGTAAACTCCGGAGGAAATTGAGCTTAAAAAATAAATACTCCTTAAATGTGACTGTTTAACTACAGCTGTAGACACAGCTTTCTAGTGGGATGGTGTATTTTCCATCCTGCTAATTTCAGTCGCCATATGTAAGAGGGACTGTTAAAAGAGTGCCCTTAACATCAAAACAATTGGATGGAACTTTAAATGCAGTGTTATTGTACTTTTATTCATGACTCATGAGTAAAATGTACAGTTAGTCAGACAGTGTGTCACCGCACTTACTCATATAATGTCTATGTGATAAGAACATTCATCATGTGTCACAATCAGTTTCAAATACATAATATTTTTACACAGTAAAGCTTCTTTTTCCACAAAGAAAATAAATTGTACCTGGTGTTATACACATAAGTATGATGCATACAGAGAGAAAGCTCAATTATATCATTCTCACTTTGATCACACGCATTCTTAACATAAGCACACATGCTGACTGAAATCAAAACCATCACTCAGTGTATCAATATGATAGCTTATCATGATGGGGGTTTTGACAAGAGAGTCAGAGGGGTTTCAGGGACATTGTCCTGGAGGTCATACAAACGATTTCATAGAAATCAACATTAAACTGGGAGTGTGGCCTTATAGGAGAGTTATTATTACTATTACACCTACACTGTTAATACACCTTCCACTATCTATACCTTCTACTTTTTGCAGATCACTAATGCTGTTCATTTAAAGGCTTTCATTTCAAAATGTCAAATATTTATCAAAAAAATAAATATATAAATTAAAGTGTCTATAATTTTAAACACATGCCAATTTGTCAGCAACAGCAGGAGCATTTTGTGAAAAGGCTCGATGGAGGATATCACATTTTAGAACAAAATGCTTCACCTACACATAAATATTTCACCCTGTGCATGGAAAAATAAATAAAGCACTTAAGCAGGCAATTTAAGCTTAACGCGTTAAAAGCATCGTTTGTCTAATCCAATGTGAATTATATCTAGAGATTATTATGCCAAACTAGTCTGTTAACATTATATAGGCCAGAGACTCCCAAAACCATGTAACAATAAATACCCTTCTCAACAGAGGCAACGTTCTTTAAGACTTATTCCCTCCAAATGGGGATTACAAGTGGTCCAAATCATTCCTGGTCCTGCAAGGACACGATACGTCGACGAGAAGAAGCGCTTCGTTTCTTCAGCATGAGCTTGAGCTACAAATGAAATGATAAATTAAGATGATAATGAATTACCCTTTATGTAAACCTGAGCAGCATGATTAAACAGTATGGATCTGGTTGGCTGTTAAAAATGTTGGGCAGCTCACCTGCTCTCCCTGGACACCACTCTGCAGCAGGTGAGCTGGCTGGTCGTTCTCCAGGTTGCGGATGCTGGGATCAGCTCCTCTGCTCAGCAGCAGCCGCATGATCTCCTCCTGGTGGGGGTTGCCATGGAGACCAGCAGCCATGTGTAAAGCTGTGTGACCATGAGCCTATGGCAAAAGGGAAAATGCTGCATGACTCAGATTGTCACTCAGACTGAGTCAGGTGAGTATGTTTGTACATACACATAAACCGACAAACACATGCATATTTAAAATCCAGTTTTGAGTTTCATGCCAGTGCAGGACTCACTTTCAAGTTGACAAAGTCTTTCACATTCGGCAGGGGAATCCTCAGCAAATAACGCACTAGATCGATGTTCCCCTCCTTTACAGCCAAGTGCAGCACAGTCTTGTTACTTTTGATTTCCTGGAATTGGAGAATTGGAAGTGATGAAACAAGTCAGACTGAGACATTTAAGTGTCAAACAAGAAAGCGAAAACAAAAGAGAGAGTAGGGGGGGAAAGGCTCGTACTATGACATCATAATGGTGAGATAAAGCCTGGGCACTTCCCCTATGAACTGTATATTCTGACTGACAGGTTAGCATTTAGCTTATTGGACTTCTGTATGTTCCCGCTGCCCTACTGGCTACTAATTTTTCCATTCATTCATCTAGTACTGTTCTGTCACACATCTATTTATCTAGGCCTGTGTTGCAGGGGACATTAAGAAAAGGGAGAGAACTGTGCTGTACCTGGCTGAGCAGGGACGCCCCTGCATTGAGAAGCATCTGCACACAGGAGAGCTTCTCCGCAGCCTTGTTCTGAAGACTAACATCTGCCAGCCCACTGCTAGACAAAGCCTTCATGGTGATACTGTGTGAAATGGCTGCACAGTGCAGAGGAGTCATACCTAAGGCAAAGAAGAACATACATAACATTTTAATTAAGACTCCAATGATTGATGAGTTTTGAACTGGTGCTGGTCCAAATTATGATTTACATTAACAAAACATCCCTGTTGGTTAATCTTTCATAGTAATACCCACTGCTAAAACATTAAATTACCTTCAAAATTGCGGGCCTCCAGGTTGACAGCCGGCCTGTTACACAGAATTGCCTGCAAAAAACAAAAGAATCACTGTTAAGGTCTGCTCTGCATAGCTAACTTTTCTGCACTGCTGTGATGGCCATGCCAAAGTAGTTCAGTACTGCTGCTGCTTTACCTGCAGAACCCCAGGTAAGCCATAGTGGGCCGCCAGATGGAGGGCAGTTTGTCCTTTAACATCACAGGCATTGATGTCTGTTCCTAATGACAGCAGGTCTTGCACAATCTCTGGCTGGTTTGCCGTCACCGCCACCAGTAATGCAGTCTGCACAAGCACATTTTTATTTTGGGAATATGTTTATGATAAAAATACAGAAGATCAATTTGCATATTCTTTAAGATATGTAGTTTTTTTGTTCATACCTTTCCCTTGTGTTCTTTGGCATCAAGCCTGCCTATATCCCTCAGCCTCTCTGCAGCAGCAAAGGCACACTCCCTGAGCCCCTTGGCAGTGTAGATGTGGAGGATGCTGACAGAACAAGAACACATGGTGATTCAGTTTTAAATGAGGCTGAGGAATTGTGATAATCCCCACAACCAGTTTCACACCATTCCCTTTCATTGTTGATTTTGTCTTTCCGCTTTATCTGAGTTTCTAATCACCGTGCTTGAGTGGCTGACTCACTGACATCTTTTTTTAATCTTTCTAGGATTGCCAAATGGCACTTGTGGCTCTCACTTTTAGCTTATGGCTGAAAATGAAACTCCTCTGGAAGTAAATAACTGTGGCTCAGGAGGAACAGCAGTTTGCCCGTTAATCAAAAGATCGGCAGTTCAATCCCCGGCTCCTCCTCGCTACATGTCGAAGTGACCTTGGGTAAGATGCTGAACCTCTGTTCATCTATTTGACCACTTAAGCTCAGTGTGTGAATGGTGAATGTGATGGAGTGTAAAAAGGGCTCTGAGTGGTCACCAAGGCTAGAAAGGTGCCATACAGAGCATTTACATTTCACTCACAGAACACAGTCGGACACAGGAGTCCAGAAAGAAAATCTGTCTTGTTTAGAACATTCTTTTATAAAAATATGCTGAATAACTAAAGATTCAAAGTTGTGTGTGTGTGTGTGTGTGTGTTAAAAATTTAGTTATACAAACCACACACAACATTTTCACACACATGCCTTCCTTATAAGCACTCACGTGTCTCCGTCTTCATCCTGCCTGGTGGCTCTGCTGTAGTCCATCGTGCTGAGCAGCATCCTGGCTTCTTCCAGCTTGGTGGCGTCCATCGACGAACCAAAACCCAGTGTGGTCTGACTGGGATTTAGAAGGGACCAAGAAGACGAAGCCATACTAGGATCTGTGACTGTCATCGGGCACTCCTGCTCAAGGGAACACAGGATTTAATTTAAGCCGATATAAAGGTATGATTATGTGAGATGGTAGTCCACGGCAAAGGAATTTCTCTTACATATGTCAATGTATCTCCAAATCCAGGGACCTGCTGCTGTGAGCCGTATTCATCTGTCATAGGGAGGTTGTAGGCTCCAGCATAGCTGGATCCTGGATGACTGGGGTAGTAACTGAGTGAAGACTCTGGTGCTGGAGACCACTGCTCATAGCTCACTGCCATGTCTGAGTAGCTGCTTGATGCGCCTAGAATAGAGAGGACGGATTATTATTATTCATCACTGATGACTCATTCAGTAATATAAATACACTCTGTGCGACATTATGCTCAAGATAAAATCATAAAAAGGACAAGGCTGGTGATATTTTACAGTCTTGTTATTGTCAACAAAAGTAACAATAACAAGACTGACACACATACACACTTTCTTTTATAAAGACTGCCAAAAAACTTCCCAAATTAGTTGGGCACTGTAGCTTTTGGAAAGTGCATATGTGTATTTACTGGGGACTTTTTACCACTGTGTATTTGGTGCGGGATGGTGTATGTGGAATTGGTTCAAACTAAACTACAGTTCCCATGTTCATAATAATGAAGAACCGTGTTACACAGTGTGATTCTTTGATGCATGTGTGAACAATGGAGCTCTGTGCCACAGAGGAACATGCTACATCAGGCTTTAGTTGCAACATGTCTTAGGATCAATTCATTTTTTAGTTTTAGTCCTTTCATGGGTTTGGTTGCCACTATGAAAAATTTGGAATATCACCAGAGTAATCCTTCAGGTGTTGTGCAGAAGTTGCCCTACTCTTACCTGGACAGGTAAATTGTTCTGATGAAGACAATTGCTGGGAGAAAGAAAAGAAAAAACATGAACAAGCCCATCTTTAGGATGTATTATTCTAACATATCGATGCTGAGCCCCTCTGTGTGCAACCTTACTGTAGTTGGAGGAACAGGACTTGTGCTGGCTGTAGCGCAGGTGGGTGGCACAGAGGATGTCTCACGCCTTCTCTTCTGCTCCAAGAGTTTCTTCACAGTGGGCAGAGTGCAACACGGCTTCTCTTTTGGAGCTGAAAATGAAACAGTAATCCCAAAGGAATGACTATTTGGTCATATATTCTGTTTTCATGTAATTGCAATTGGAGATCAATAAGGTTGCAACAATCATGTTTTCATTATCCATTTATCAGCTGATTATTTTTTTCAATTATTGATTCATTCTAATGCCTGTCACAATTTACCAGAGCCCAAAGTGACATCTTCAAAAGTCTTGTTTTTACAGCAAGCTGTCAAAAATCTAAACAAAACAGACTAAATCTACAAATTCTCACATTGGAGAAGCTGGACCAAAAGAATGTGTGGTGTTTTTGATTGGAAAATGATTAAAACAATGAATCAATTGTCAGAGTATTTGCTGATTTTTTGTTTCTTTATCCCTAATCTAAAACTACAAAACTAATTTTGCCCTCCAGGACATGAAAACTGGTATAAACTGGCTAAAGACTTTGAGCTTTTAACATCACCTCTCTATCAGCTTTCTCTTTTTTGTACTTATGACACACAAAATGTAAAGTAGAAAATAAATAATAGACTAGATAATGTTGTAGTGTTTTGATAGCCTCTCTGTGTTTGTTAGTGTTTCTTGTTTACTCCCACTGCAGTATATCTGCAATATTAGTTTCCATCTCATCAAGAAGGCCTTTGCTTTATTACAGCAGTAAACTGTCAATAAGATAGGTAGGTCCAAATACTACAAATATAGGCTGAAACATATGAAACTAGAGGGAAAAAAATATGTTGCAAGCTCAGATTATCAATTTTAAGTAATGCAGCTGTTTACAAATTCTTAAAGACAGATAATAACATAAGAGTGCTCTCACTTGGATGATTTTGCCTGCTCAGTTTCTCCATGGTGCTTTCCATTAGATGAAGTAAATCAACATCATATCCATTATACTATAACTTTGTTTTCCCCCTTGTGATACTAAAGTATCATTTCCATTAAACAGGTAAGGGCAATGAGAAAAATAGGAAAGTAATAATACAAAACAGAATTCTGATGTTTCCAACTGACATGATGTGACCACACAGGTTGTTTCCTCAAAAACTTCACCCCACACGTGAAAGATAAAGTGATATTTCCACCCTGTCTGTGGAACCGGAGTACACAGATAACGCTCTGAGAAACCTCCTCCATTAGGAACACAGATCATGTGGCCTTGCAAACCAGACCGATTCATCAGAAAATCTTTAGCATGGGATTGCCACTGCTTATTTTCTATGACATCTTCCTGTCTCGCTCCATTACGCTAACAGAAACGCAAACCACATCTTCCTGCCTTTGGTGTGTCACAGGCACGTCACCTCAACACGTGTTGTTGCCTTGTGCTTTCTATTGCACCTACATGTCTGGGAGGCAAAACAGAAGAAGATTAAAATGGGTTTTTTTTGTCAGTCCGTTTACTCTTGAAAGCATGTGAATGTTAACTGCTGTGGTAAGCCACACAGGGAAAAGACAGCTCTATTTCGCCAGAGCAAATGCAAAGAGGTTGTACTTCCACAAAAAAAATGCAAATACGGTCTGTGAGAGAAATGTGAGTTCACGGACTTGCCAGTTTAGACTTCTGTCTCTCAAAAACAACAATCTCACTTCCAGCTGAAAACCTGTCCTAAACAATAAGCCCTTGTGCTGCTGTGTGTGATGTGTCCCCACCGCATCATAAAGGTCACTTTATCAGAATAAATGACATCAGTCAGTACATTTCAGTGACATCAAGTTTCATTTTCATGTTCAGAAGGTGTTACTATAGGTTACTCAATCAAGACTCATTTGATCTTTACAACAAAATGCCACCTTTGGCCTTTTCACAGATGAGGTAATGTTGCAACGAGTAACTACACAATCTATATTAAACAGTAGCTGAGTGAATTTCCAGATGATAGACCTTGCTCAATACTTAACAGTCTGCTCTGACACATCAGCTGGGAGAAACTAGAAGTGAGGAAATGGCTTTTAATGGCTTGTATTAATACATCTTGGCCCACATGCATATAAATTTGGGGTTTACTCTAACTGCCCCCGCACTGCTTTGGGCTACTCTGAGCTACATTCAAATAAGAGTTGTGGAAACCCCTGGACATTGAGTCATGTGCGTGGGAGGTTGGGGATTCCGACGACCTTTCTCTTTTGGCTCGCTCTGTAGAGAAAGAAAGAAGCGGTGCAGAGCCAATTTCCTCATTTTGTGGTTTAACAGACCCAGCACACACGACAACATATGTAATCATTTGCGCCTGTGTCAAAGAAGCCATGAACAAAGAAAATGAAGTTGTCACGTCACACAGTTTGCTTGTCTGGCATTAATCAAAAGGGGATATGAAAACAAGAGTGTTGGGGTGGAGGTGTATCAGGGTTTCCCCAAATGGCCTGACTCTTGGATTCACCCGAACCATGCTTCAATTCAACAAAAACTGAGAGAAAGACAGTACATGAAGGTATCACTCAACTGTACACTATCAGTAGAGAAATATTGAATGTAAAATACCAATTGCCCTGTTGACTTGAAAGCACAATACACCTTTAAAACACGCTGTGAGTTTACAGTCAGATTTAGGATCCAAAGTCCTGAATAAAGTCAAAAGACAATACATCAAATGTGTTTAAAATGGAGGGATACGTATGTAATGATTATAATAGGTTATAAAGAAAAGTATATCTTTATAGGTTATAAAGAAAAGTATTATAATGCTGCCACTAACACGAATACCTATTTATTTATATTGATTATATTTAAACATGCTTAGTAGTATGTTGTCCAGAAATGCAGTTACAGAATTTCACTAAAGTAAGAAGTGATAGTTTAAGTGGTTGTCATTATTGTCAAACCATTCAATATTAGGCTATAATGTTGCACACAATGAAAATGTACGTCACCAGCAATAACACTTGTATTCTGCCTTAACAAACAAATTAAAAGCACATATACTCACATTTATCAAAGTGCATGTCAGAAACGGTTTTGCTTTGAAATCTTCAACAGGTCGTCCTCTTTGTCACTCTTCAAAGCGGGATAAACTGATTTACAGAGCCGGGGGGATCGGTGACGTTCTGGTTGCCTGAAGTCAAACTGGCTTGTTGTCTTATCACTGCTGCTTGTACACACAGAGCACGTTGTTCCTCATCACCGCCCCCAGCTGTGGTGCACGCCCTCGAGGGGAAGCCACACATTCACCGTTATGTCAAGCCAAGTAGAAAATAGAGAGATGTGGTAAACAGCTAATAGCTGTGAGAACAACTGCTATTACAAGTATACAAATAAACACAAAGGAATGTCATGGTTAGGGACAGTGGTGGAAGAAGTATTTAGATAGTTTAATTAAATGTAGGAATACCATAATGTAAAAAGACATTTTTAAACATAAAAATGTAAGTGGAAGGCACAAAAGTATCATCAACAAAATGTATTTGAGTATTACATGAAGGTACAGGTACATAAAATACCTATTATGCAGAATGTCTTCTATCTGTACATTATTAATATAATATTGGATATTATACTAATACATTAACATGTAATTAACATTTTAATATTGTGGCTGGTCCAGGTTTAAGTAATTTTAACACATTTTAACTCAGCATTTTTTTGGGTTTAACATATAATAATTTATCATCTTGCATTAGATGATCTCATGTTTATGTGTGATCAGTGTAACTAGTAACCTGAGATGAATGGAATAAATGAATGGAATAAAAAGTTTACTGGATAAAAGTGTCTGCCAAATGAGTAAATGTGAATGTAATTTAAGTAAGTAGCACAAAAAAGTGATCAAGCAGATTACCTCCAAATTCTACTGTACAAGGATAAATGTTCTTGAACCAGTCATTAAATGAATAAATCAACCAATCAATCAAACAAGTTTTGCCTTTAGTGCACAGTGACAATGCTTCAGGAATGCTCCTAATATTCAGTATTGTTCTGTATCTCAATAAAAGAAGCAAGACTAACACACCATTATAAAACATGTGACATAAACACAATCCTAAAATAAAGTAAAACAGATAAATTAATGGTCCAATCAGGCTTTTGTTTTCACCACAGAATATTTAGTTACATATTGTTAGAGAAAATTTAATCAGGGTAAAGTCTGCCTTTTATTCTTATTAACTAATCATGTAAATATAATTTACTCCAATGTCAACACAAACTTTCAAATAACTAAATATAAACTAAATATCTTCAGCTTTAGAAAACAAACATCACTATTCAAAATGAGATCAGGAGCAGGCTACACTCCTGTGTTTTGAATTTTGATAGTTGTGCTACAGGATTGTATATTTGGCTCATAGATTGTGTGTTTCACAAAATGTAATTTCTTGTAGGTACCGTGTCTAGACACAACCTTCCAGGAACCTCTGTGTCACCTCAAAAAGACCAACATCAAGACATCATATTGGAACAAAGTGATGAATCTCTTTTTACCAACTTACTAAAACTTTGAGTGTCTGTATTTGACCCAGATAGACCATCAACAAAAAACACAACAGAAGAGAGAGATGGAAATATGTGATGGAAATATAGGGCATCAAGCAGACGTTTTCAAAGTGGGAAGTGGGCCTCCCCAGGGCAGCACCAAATGGTTTTAGGGGAGGATCAGTGTATTGAATTAAAAAAAATATTACATTGGTCATTAAAGTATTGTAGGGAGATCACATATATTACATAAAAGGGTGTCATTTGGCTAAAGAGATAGTTCAGAGATACAGTAGATTGGGGGAATTTTAATGTTTTCCCCACCTTCCCAGAGTCAGGAACTAAAACATGCCTTAGGATGATCCTTTTTTTAATTTGGTGTTGTCTGGAGTTATGTCAAAAAGCAATATTAGGCTATTTTGGATCTACTGTTGAGTGTCAATGGGAGCAACCAGCATGATAATGACCCCATAGTCTCTGAAAACCCTTAGCATAAAACAAAACATTATAGGAGAAAAGTGAAATGGTCAGTAAGTCAAATAACAAAATAAAAGGCAGACTATAATGCATTAAAGGAGTAAATTAAAGAAAAGTGAATGAACCAGAGTAATGCACATGTAAATATCTGCCACATTGTTCTTTCTCTGCAAATAGTTATATTATTTTCTCTATTATTTTGTTATTCTCATGTGACTTGCATTTGTTTATTCCATATTTATATTTATCTACATTTGTTTATGTCAACTGTATGTTCGTCTATGTGTAGCGCCTTATCACCAAAAGCTAATTCCTCGTACATGTAAAATACTACTTGGCAATAAAGCTCTTTCTGATTCTGATTCTGAATCTCGGGTTATCAAATGTTTTTTTGAAGGTGAAAACATAGAATTTTAAAGGTGCTTTCCTGTCCCAAAGAACAGACGAAAGGCCAGGGGAACACAGGGATCTAAAGGAAACATGTTAACTTGTGCCTAACACATATTTAGGGGTTAGGTTTGTAACTTCTAAATGAATGACAAAATCTTGAAATCTTCTGGGCTTCTGATGGATAAGATGCCTGCCTTGGGTGTGAGAGACCTGGGTTCAATCCCCCACTTTGACCCATCCACCATTGTGTCCCTGAGCAAGACACTTAACCCCTCGTTGCTCCAGAGGCGTGTGACCTCTGACATGTATAGCAATTGTAAGTTGCTTTGGATAAAAGCGTCAGCTAAATGAATAAAAATATAAAATAAAATATATTTGAAATTCATGTATGTTTTTAATACAGCAAGAAAGAGATACAAAATGTTACAAAAATTAAGAAAGGAAGAAGTAACAAAGAAACAAGAAGGCAATGTATGTTTGTACAGCAGGCTATGTTATGTATGTACTGTACAGGACAAAATTTCTGTAGGCCTGCTACAGGTTACATGTCAGTTTCCTTTCTCCCAGGCCCATATGGTTGACAGTTGCATGGTATAGCTGCTTTACTCTCTCTTGTGGTTTTGAGCACAACATCCTGCTGAATACATGTATGCGTATTTATGTACAGTGTTTACTATGAACATTTGTATCTCTCTGTGTATGTGTTACTGTAAATGTGTTTTTTATCTAAAGTCATCAACAATCCATATGCAGTGGAAAACAATCTACTTATGGAGACTATTTAGCTGTTACGTGTTTTGTATAGCATCCCCATCTAGAATCTTTCCCCCAATCTAGCCTGTATTAATTTTGATTAGACTGGACCATGATCCCTTTTTGTTCATTGGAAGGCATTTATAGTTATATCCAAAGAAAGAAGTGCTGGTTGACAAAATAAAGTTATAATGAAGAGCAAAAGTGTGTGAAACTTATAGCCCACACTATATTTTCAAAAGCATCAATCTGAAGGATGAATGCTATCAATAGAAGTCTCACAGCTCCATCTGCTGTTACAAAGTCAGACTCAATCTAATTCAAAGGCGAGGCACTGCAAAACGAAACAGGGGACTAACCACGCAAATAAATTCAACTGTTTTTTCATAGAACTAACACCCTTGAGGATTTTAAGGCTGTCAAGTTTACAGGCTGATCGGCTAGGTGAAGGAATTGAGCCAATGTTGGTTGTGTAAAAATGTGTTTAATCAAAGCTTGAATCCTTTAGTGTCACTGTGACACATACTGAGTAAAGAGTCAGAATCCAGAGCGAAGAACACAGGGTTGGCATTTAAAGAGCCCACTTCTTTTTTCTCCTTTCCATCGATGATCTGTGAGCAGGCCCTGAAGACGATCCAGCTCATGTTGTCCACAGTGAGTAACAACAAGTAACAGCCTAACCTTTTTTTTGGCTTTCTTTGGACCTAGGTTTGTTGATATTTAAAACTAAGAGAGGTAAAATATTCATTGATTATTGTCTTTTCTAATATTTTATGTCTGTGAATTGTGTGGGTTTATTTTGTTATTTTGGAAGTGAGAGTGCAAGGTCCTAGACAATCTTATCAGGGATATTTAGATGTATTCTACTCTATTCTATCACAATCTGCATCTTCTCTGTCACAGTTAAACCATCAACCACCCGCCCCGCAGAGGAAGACGTCAGACGTCAACCCTCAAAAGCAAAAACCACTGGGAAACTTGAGTCACATCATCTTTTGGATTCTGGACGGCAGAAGAGGTATGAGGATCTGACTCACACTGACTTTCTCTTCCACGTCCCATCTTTAATGCATTTAATGTAAGTCCAGTCACATGGTTTTGTATGTAGTTTTATATTGAAGATATACTACCGGGAAATCTGGGGAAATGTTTTTTTTATGCAACAGTGAATGCAGAATGCGCCACATAAAATGTTGTTGACTGAGATTAATCGTGATCTATTTGAATGATTTCAAAAAAATCATTCAGGAATTTGTTAATGATTTTCCTTTTCTCTCAACTCTTTAAGTCAAATGCCTACGCAGCAACTTGTGACTTATTGTTACACAGGACTTGTTTATTGTAGTTATTTTTGAAGCATGTAACACAAGATAAAGTTTAGTATCTCTTCGTCTTTCAGAAACCACATAACTGAGTGGATAAACTTGGCAATGGCATACAACAAATTGTTTATCGTTTTCCTACTTTTTCTTTTTGGTAAGTACGTTAGCATTGCTTTTCCCTTCTTGCATGCACACAGACATTAAGGTGGTCTTAACACAGGAAAATGAAACCACAAAAATATTTGCACAGCGGAAACTTAACTGCCAAATGTGTTGCTGCATGTCATAAAGAGCAAATAAGCAGAATCTCTGATGTTTTCATGCTTGTTTCTTTTCTTTCGTTAAGACCTGGCCGTGGCACTCACAGGTATGTACAACAAAAAGCGGACACACACACTACTGAAATTACATTTTAATGTTGTTTTTATTAAAAATAAGCAGCACAAATGCATAGCCAGACAACAAAACCTGATGAATCATTTGTTCCAGTCAGTTCTTTGCTCACATCTTCCATCCCACTCTTATTTTCGTTCTGTCTGTTCATTCACTGTCTGCCTGTGTTTGCCAGAGAGCACTGTGTCTTGCTACAAGATTGAGCCGGGAACAATAGCAGGCATCATCTGTGCAGATTTGTTGCTGACCCTCATCATTGTCATTGTCACTTACCGATGTGCCAGCTTTCGGCGTCAGAAGATAGATAATGGTGAGATGCAAAGGCTAAAACGAGTCATATTTTTGTTTATATCTGTAATGGCGTATGTCACAGTGAATGCAGCATGCAGATGAAAGGTTTATCAGAGATCAGTTGCTCCCCCAGACACCTTTCAGAACTGCTCATACCTTCTTAGATTGATGTTTTATTATGATTCTCACAGTTTTAAGCTCTTTTGTTGACAAGATTTTTATGCCTCAGCATTGGCAATATCCATGGTTGGAAGCATTATGTTTTTGTGTTGTCTGTCCTTCCCATTCTTGTGAACACAATATCTGCCTGAAAGTAAATTTTTCAAATTCGACACAAATGTCAACTTGTACACAAGGATGAAGTCATTAGAATTTGGTGGCCAAAGATTAAAGCAACCTCACAAAACCCAATTTTGGCCATAACTCAGGAACTGATGACCACGTTTCACAGTTGGTCAGAACACAATGGATTAGTGACACTTTAGACTCAAAGGTCACTGTGACCTCAAAATGACCTAACTCAAGATGTGAAGCAGTAATTGAAAAAAATAATAATTTCACACCAATGTTTAATAACCTGGTGACAGTTTATACCCAAAAGGTCAAAGGTCAATTTCACTGTGACATCACAATGTCCAGAAAAAACACTTTTTTGTCTGTTATTCATCACCATACCTCAGAAAGAGAAGGGGAGATTGTGATCATATTTCATAGTTTGTTGGACACTGACTAGGTGACACTTTTGACACAAAGGTCAATAGTTATTGCTACCTCAACGTAGGTTTCTAGCCCTAATTTAAGAGTGGATTGGAGATTCAAGATTTCACACATGTTGACTGGGACAACACAATAGTAAACAATAAATAGCACAGTACAGGCTTTCGTCAGTTCCGCCTTACAAATCCTGCCTCATTCTAAAACAACGTATGGGTGTACGCCTTTTCTTAATTACTCCTTTATCCCTGGCAAGAGTGTCAGTGGTCTCTATAATCACTATTCATGCCATCCCACTATTATGTTGTTTTTTTGGTAACTCTCTAATGTCAAATAACACATTCTCTAACTTTGTTTCTCTCTTCTCATATTTTCACAGCTGACAAAGTGTATATGAATGTCCGGGCCAACTGCAAGAGCTAATCTAAAGATAGTGCAACACACTGTGAAATCATGTGAATTGTTTTAGGTCCTGTTTTTTCATGTTGTAAAAGAGGAATTTGTTATTTGCACATACAATAAACACAGTCATAACTCTTAATTCATATAAACTATGTGACAACAAACTCAAATTCATTTAAGTATTACTTCACTTTTAGTATTATATACAATGCATTGGATCTACAACTTTTTTTTTCTTTTACTGTCCTATATAAAAGCCTTAGAGCACTTTAGAAAAAGCCTTTAATATTTACTCCCAGTGTGCTTGTGCTCTTCAGCCATCTGCTTAGAGTTATTTCACAAAACCTAGTAAATAAGAAGTGCGTCAGACTGTCAGATATCTAAATGCTATCAAGTTTCTTATAATGGTGGAACTGTATCTAGCCCATACAACACCCCTTGCAGTTGACGTTTGGTAGCAAAATGTTCCAATACTGTAACACATAAGAGGACCTTGCATATATGTTATACAATTTGACAAATCAATGAGTTGGCAATGTATTAAGAGAAATGTTGATAAAATTGAATTTTCAGCTTTAGCACATTAATAAAAAAGTCTGTTCATGTCAGGTAGGATTTATGTTGAATATACTAAAGTACAACATTTTTAGTGTTCAATAAATACTATTTTTGTGCATTTGATTGTTTGGTGGTTCAGATGTGTTTGTGAGTTTAAAAAGTCTTAATACTTCTACTTAATTTTTTGTATTATACTGTACTAAAATTACATTTGAGCAGTGTGACTAACACAGGAGACCTGATTAGATTGTAGGCAGATGATGTTAACTCTCGCTGTGTGATACTGTGGTTAAACTGCTGTCTGCTGTTTTGGTCAAACACACAGAACATGTCAGCCAAGCCAATTCAATATCTGTGTGATATCTGTCTGATCTACCTCCTTCATAGGTGCACTGTGTTGTTTATCACTAACCAGAGGTAGTCTGTGTATGCAGTGGAAACACCCTTTGATGAATCTGAGTGATTTGTTCAAGTGGCCAGCCATGGAGTTTCGATTAGAAAGTTTTATAGCTAAATGGTCTCAAAACTGTACAGAGGAATTTCCCTTGAGCTTGCATTTGCTAAGAGCTGAGTGATCTATTATTTACAATTGCACAATTTTTGACACAATATAATTTTGCAATATAGGTACATACGAGCAGTTGGTTGATTCAACGTTAATTCCCATTTGAAAACAAATCTTCATGTCGGTTCCTATAATCTGTGTCTCAAAGATCAATTCTGGGTCTATTAACATTATTAACATTAATAACTGTAAAACAAAGTAACCAAGTGCTTTACAATAACATTTTGTCTATACAGCGCCAAATCATAACAGAAGTTATATTGGGTGCTTTTGATAACAGAGCTGGTCTAAACCATTCTCTTTACAAAATCACTTACACACACCCAACAATTCCAGTAGAAGTACAGTTTTATCAGTAAAAACAAATAAAAGCAGATACAAATAACAAGTTCAAATAATAATCATTACAACAAATACCACCAGTTAAGAAAAAGCCATAATATAAAAAAAATTAAAAAGTGATTTAAAAGAGGATCCTGAGTTTGGCTGCATAAGATCTCCATGCTTTGATTATTTCTCCCTTTTTCTTTCACTGTGGATGACGCTGACACTGAGAGTTCAACACCCATGAATCCAGCAATTGCAACTCATGTTTGGCTTTCTCCTTAATACTAAATAAATTTTCATCAACTCTCACCTGGGGTGAGTTCTGGTGGACTATGGATTTGTGACTTTGTCCACATAAGTGAAAGTTCCCTGGTTCAAGTCCAGCTAGTTTTTTTCAAATTTTAATTCAGTAGATTAATTATAAGAATGCCTTTTTGGTTTTCCACGTTATGAGAAATCTGGCTGGTGAGCCATTAATAAAAGGTCTGGACTTTCCCACCTACTAATTAAGTCATAATGTTGTTTTTTTTTGTTTTTTTTTTACAACAATCCATTTAAATTTATAACTATAAATGTTAACATGTTGTTAAAAAGTGGAGTTTTGTTCAGCTGTTTTTTTCACTGAAGGACAGAGGTCAAACAAACCAAAAGTGGTTTATAACTGATCTATAAGTATTAATAAAGCCAGTAGTTACCCCTCACAAACCTTTTATAGATAGTGCTTTATTATTATAAATGAAAATGCAGTCAAAAGGCTCCAATTCATCTTGCTGCTTCATGACATTTATATCTAAATATAAAACTAGAAGGGATAGTGCTTTTGCTATTGAGGCACCTACAGTAGCTTCTGGAGAAATCTAAAATTCTGGTTGGGTAGCTGTTTCCCTTTCAATAAATTTTATAGCGTCATCTTTATGAAATGGACTTTCAGTCCTGATTTAAAATTTAACTTTTTTACATATGGTTCTTTTAAATTAATGTAATATGTACTGTTTATTTAGTTTTTTCCCCAATCAGTTTTATAATTTGATATGCAGGACATTGCTATTTTAATTAAAAATTTCATTATCATTGTTCTTGTAGTTGTTTGTGTAGGCTCAGCATACATACAGTAGTCTATATACTGTATTTTATATATTTATCTTTTGAAATATTTGAAACTTATGAAATATTGGTCTCTTTGACAAAAACAAAGATGTGCTTTCATTTTGCTGACAACACAGCTTCTTTAGAGATAAACCTGTGGGCTAACGGTGGTTCACAGACTAGGTAGCAGTGACTGTGGCCAGCCGCCTACAGCAAACCACAGGTCATGAGGAAATGCTCTATTTGGAGATACGATCGCATGTACTTCAGCAGAAACTGTGAGTATAATGAAACTGACATGAAATAGTACAGATGCTTATCTCAGTATCCCTTGGACAAGTTAATTTAAAGAACCAATATGCTGTTCAGAAGTCAAAATAAAGGCCTGAATTCTAATAATCAAATGTGACAGATTGAAAGAAGTTCTGTTCATATGAGACCCTTCTATAAATGTGAAATTACAAAGAAGAAACAGAAACAGCAGCTTCCTCTTCTCTCAGTGGACTCCCTCCCCCTCCTTCACTCAGTCACATGTTGACAGCCCTTACGCCACTGCCAGTATCGCCAGTGGACAGTCTATCTGCGCACCTCCCACCTCTGTCTTCCAGCATCTTGTTTATGGGTGCGAGAACACGGCCATTTGAAAGAGAACAGAAGGACCGGTGGCCCTAAACCTCTCTTTCTCATTTCCTCCTTTACTAGAAACCAACATCAAGATGTCTGACAGTCTTTGTATTCTGGGTTCGTTGTTTGGTGAGTGGTGAACTATGTGTGTTTTGACCGTGAATGATTGTGGTGATGACACAAACTGTAGTTATTACCAGACGTTTATCAACTTTTCTGTCTTTCAGGATCTGCAGAAGGACAGCAAGGTATCTAGATTTCCTTAACCTTTTTCTCATGTGAGATGCTGAAACATGATGCTGCATGTTAAAACCCTTTGTCGTCTCTCTTTCACAGAATGTGGTTCCTGTTTTGTAATAAATATGGGGTCCATAATGGGCATTATTGCCTTTGATATTATCTTGACTATCCTTATCACCATTTCTGTTTTCTGCTTCGCAACTCACCACAAGAAAAAGAGGGAATGGGCATCTCGTGATGGTGAGCACTACCTCTCTGTGTATTCGTGAGTATGCTGGATAGTGATATGGTCGGTGGACAGTAACTTGACACTTTTAAAAATGTCTGCAGGTAAAAGAAATCCACCATTGTCAATATCAAAGAAAATGGCAACAGAGGTCATAGAATCCCCCTACCAGGTAAAGCAGAACTGTGTTACAATTAAATGATATGAAAAAAATATGAAAATCGTTTAATCATATTTACCGTATATATTGTAACTTCCATGATGAATTGCTTTGATTTTTTTGTAGGAGTTGCATGGAGTCCAGTCAGATGTGTACAGTGAGCTTCGGCACTTTAGGAAATGAAACAAAAGAACTATAAAAATCCCAACAATGGCTTGTCTGTAATTATTTTCTCTACTTTCTCTAAGTACACCACACTCTTCTACACACATCCTGTTTTGCCATGTACACTCCTGCAGCATTATAAATGATAACAAACAGTTGATGTATGTGTATTTTGCATGTAATTGATTTATGGTTTATTAATGTAGTACTGTGTTGTGCTGAATAAGATGTTTGCTGCATCACATCCGTGTTTTTTGTAAATTTTAAGATGTCTTAAAATATGTATTTGTACATAACTAATTATTAATTGAATAAACTACATAATAAAACAAAGAAATGAAAAAGATGCATTTTTTTCCATTTTCTTTCTGTATTTATATTTCAGAAGATGACTTACACATATTCACATTACAGTGAAAACATACAAACACTTTTTGTATTGAGATAAAAGCAATGCATTTCCAGCTCAGATAGATTCTGTACAAAATCATCAAAATTGTTGTTGTGATTTCATTTTCTGACATTTTTGACACCACAATCTTTGTACCAAATAACACACTATAGCAGCTTACTCCATAACCAGTTACCATGAGTAAGCCTAAACCTCCTTATTTCTTAAATTTGTCCACATGATTACATACCAAAACAATCCATGTAAAATTGGATGAAAAGGTCCCAGAAGCAACTGTATTTGGATGCAGCATGTCTGCCTCCTATGACTCAACAGATAGGGAACCCTGACTCATTATGAGGAAGTAATAGAATCTTAAAAAAGGAGAGGAAAAAACAACTGGTTTTCAACATTACATTCATACCAGATAAACAGCAAAGCAAGATCTATGAAACCAATTTATCTAATTAGATAAAAATGAAATGTAACTAATTTAAATGTGCATTATGTAGAAAACATATCATGTCATGGAGTTGTTTCCAAAGCCAGGTTGGGTGAATAGAGATGTAAGCATTTGACAAAACTTTTGTCTGATTCAAATGCTGAGGGAACAGACCTTCGTATGATCGTCAGGAGGCTCTGCTCTTGGCTGGAACTGACAAGCTACGGGGCATGTGCTCTGGAGGTGCTAAGAGCACATAAGAGAAAGAGGATTACAATAAATGACAGATCCTTCAGGGAATCAAACACTGCCGTTACAGTATTTACTGGGGGGATGAAAAAACAGTTCTTACCTATTGGAGAAGTTTCAGAGCTGATAAATTATCTGGTTTCTGTGGGAATATTAAATCACTTGTTCAGTCTTTGATTGCTCAGAACATGACTCCTGGATTTTGTTTTACGTAATGTAGTGAATATGGTCTCACCGTCATAGTCTGTATCTCCTCTGTTGCCAACTGGAGTAGGTCTGTTTTCTTCCAAACTGCCCCAGTCCAGTACTTCTCTGCTTGGGCCTGGGGCCAACATACCATTTAATCCATTAACTCTTCCTGGTGTAGCTTTTCTTTGGACAATGGTTTCTATACTGTCACTGTCAGTCATTTGGTCTGCATTTAAATGGATAACTTGCTTTCCTGGCAAATTTTTACCCTCCTGAGCATACACCGTCATTGCTTCCTCACTGTTAAGATCAGTCCGCTCTCTGCTTGCTTGGCGTGGCCTGTGTGGCCCACTGTGTTCTCTGCTCCCCTGGTCCCAAACCAGCCTGCTGCTCATATCCATCGACCTCATATTTTCTTGGTCTATTCCTGTGTTCCTTCTTGATGGTGCCTTATCTTTCCCCACAGCGTTAAGAATCATGATCTCATGGCTGTCTTTTAATGCATCTGGGAAAAGTACAAATTATGGCCACAACATCTGCATCAATATGTTTTGTGCACGGTTACTTTGGGATGAATATAAGTTACTTTACATCTGCTTTCACCTCCATTTTCATCATATACTGCAGTTTTTATATGAAATGAAAATGTTTTTCTATATATTAAGTGAAATAAAGCCCACATACCTGTAAATCCATTGGCGTCAAAACTCTCAGCAGAATTTGCCTCTGAGAAATCTGTGAATGAGTTTGCTGCAATTTATATTTAAAAGCCTACTGATGACAAGCACGATAGATGAACAGCTGTTTTGTATTTTGAGGCGTGTATATATTTATTTGGAAAGAAGCACAAAAATGTACCGCCAGAATCTTGCTCTTTCACAGGTTTACTTGGAGGGTTTCTATAACCTGCAGGCAGGAGAAAATACATGCTCATACAAACTGGGTTGGTTCTAGTAAAGATCAGATAATGTTAAACATGCTTACTACACTACACTCTGAAGATTAAGACAAACGATAAACAATAGACTGTATGTGTATCTGTTCTGTTTTTTGTCTTTTCTGGCCTGGTCTTCGTTTCTGGTCTTGAGGAACAAAAAGTACTTTGAGGATGTGAGATGAGCTGTTCATTTGGCACTTTCACCTCCCTGTTTTAAAACTGAATTTATCTCAATATATCTGATAGTAACATTTTGATTCACAGACCTGATATGATTGCAGGTATGGTCTTTTCGGTTGTTGGTGCAAATGCATCTAAAACAAGGATAATGAACAGATTTAAACAGTCATTCATCTGATTTCAAAATGCAGGAGTATGACTATTTTGCATGTAAAAAACATAAAATTACATATAAAAATGACATAAACAATCTCACCATTTAGGAGACTTAATACATTTTGTCTTTGGGCTTGAAAAGAAAGAAAAAAATATTTAATAAGTTACATTTGCATTACAAAGTTTGAGTAAGCTCAAAACAACACTTGATTTTTTTTCTCTCTTCAGATTGGTTTACCTCTGACAGGGGCTATTACAACCATACTTGCAAATGGCAGAAGTACACTACACATGAAGCTGAAACAAATCAGATTCATTCAAATTGTCATTTGCAGCTAGCAAATAAAATACATTTCAATGAGAGATGTCTGAAAAGACAAATATCTATTAGACAAAATATGAAAACTTACAGCTTCATTGTTGACTTTGGTACCCAGGTATGTCCACTGTTTGTCAGCAAGGGTGCTGTAGCCTTTTATGTACTACCGCTTTATCCAGATTTTTCACCATTCATAGGCCTTTCCCTAGCTAATTATAGATTCCGACCAGATATATCAGATTGAGTTGCAGTCAAAGACTACTTCTGTGTGTTTAACAATGCTCGACTTGCAGAAAAGCAACAATTAGGCTACCAGATATGTTTACAAAGGCCTATTCATTATATCAATTCAAGATGAAAAGATGTTCTCCACATTCCAACTCACAAAAAGAACTAGTCTTTCTCTCTATTATGCATTAATTACAGGTGATCTGTTACTTCAGGAAAATGCTCCAGACTGGAGCAGCCTTTAAAATGATGCCACACAACATGCATTGTTTCTGTCACTACTTCACTATTGTCCATATACCCGGTGAGCCCTATATTTTACCCGAACAAAGACCTCTTTAAAACAGGCCCTACTAAGTATTAGTCTATAGAAATGTCTCTTTGTAGAAATATCCTGAAATGGAGACCACGGGAATGTAGTAATCAGGTGAGTCCAATGAGTTAAATTATTTTAATTGCAATCTCGTGTGTGCCTTCTGTAAGCTACTATGTAAAAAAAAAAGGAGGGGGGGTATGTATTCCCACTGAATAATAGCCTATCTGGTAATTAAACATAGTAATGGTAGTTACATGCATGCGTTTTTTATAAATAACTAAAAAACCATGACATCTGTGACTTTAAGTTACACACAGAAACATTCAGATAAAAGTTTTTAACTTCAGTCAGACCTGTTGGTGGCAGAGGGAGCTACAGTCACCCCCATGACCAAGAAAAAGGAGAGCGCCCTCTGCAGGAAAGGCTATTCGCACTAACGTTAAGCTCTTGATCCCCAGCATCGCCATATTGACGTCCCAACAACGCTGAGAGGTAATCGTGTTATTTAACCACAAATCTTCGTGGGTTCGGAACTGCCGTTGAGTGTTTCATATGTGAGAAAAGCTGGGAACAAGTAACACCCCCGTGATGCCTTTCTACTGTTCGATCACAGTGTTTGTAGGAGGCTTTTTCAAGGCGTTGGCAGTCTGTTTCCTCGCCAGCCACCAGGCTATTCACTCCCCTAGCATGTTAGCCTAGCACTTCCTAGCTTTAGGAAATATCTTTGTCGAAGCTTGTTGTTTAGCTCTTCATTAATAATGAACAGTAGAATGGTTTCTTGGCTATTTTGACGCGGGTTATTTATTTCCCCCCATTTACAGTCCCATAAAGGGGTCGAGAGATAGTTATGACTTTCCTGCCGGCTTTTCCCTCTGCTGTTGACGGGCTAATGCTAACTCGCTAGCAGCCGAACCAGCTGCCCGGTTTGCCTGATAGCTAAGTTAGCTGTTAGCTCCACTGCACTTGTGCGGGCCTTGGGCCACAGAGGGTTTGTGCGTACGCTCACCTTTTCATCAAAGTACTAGTTTACTGGCAATAACTGAGCTGCTGTTTCGTACTACATAGACCTTTTGTCGATAGGATACTTCTCTTTAACCTAATAATTTATCGCAGCCTTACTAACGTTTGCTGGCTTGATACGTTAGCTCACACAGTTTGCTCATATTTGTTTAATTGATAGAATTGATTTTGATTAACCTACTTTGTCTATTTTCAACAGGACATACTGCCGTGGTGTAGCCCCCAGTGATGACTGTATTGAACCCTGTACCTCCTGATTAGACTGGTTGGATGCCCCCATTTAACATTCAGGTCTCTGAATTTCACACGCTACCGTATTTAACGTTTGACACACTAGACAATAGTCATTTAGTTTGAGTAGTTATGTCTGTTATTTAAACAACGTATTGCTATTTTAGTTTGTGTCACTGTTTGTTGTCTTCCAGTAGCAATATTAAACATCTGTTTAATAGTTAAAGAACATTTCTTAGTTCTACACATGTTGCTGAACTTATGTGAATGGTTGGACTGTGTCTGTATGCCCATGTAGCTTTCTTACCATAAAGGCATCTCAACTGTTTCTGTTCCGATTCATCTATCACCATCATCCTGGAGGGAACCTCCCAGGTATTGTGTTGCCTTGTAATAAATTTACCTTTTTATATCACCTATTTCTAACATTATGGTGTCATGGAGTGCAAACCATTATACAGTAATTAGTACACAGAATGCTTTTAAAATTGACTGGTTTCTCCCTTGCATTTATTTTTGTTTTTAGTAACAACACTTTTGGAAATTGTGTTTTTGTTTTAGGAGATTTAGAGAAGATCCGGTGTAGAATATGTCTGGCCCTGTTCCAAGTCGCTCTCGAGTTTACCCTGATGTAAACACACAGAGACCTCGGGAATATTGGGACTATGAGTCCCATGTTGTTGAATGGGGGTAAGTTGGCATTAGTTGTATTTGTTGGGTGAGCCATCTCAGCGTCATTCATCGAGGCTTTTTTGTTTTATAGGAACCAAGATGACTATCAGCTAGTCAGAAAACTAGGAAGAGGCAAATATAGTGAAGTGTTTGAAGCCATAAACATCACAAACAATGAGAAAGTGGTCGTCAAAATACTGAAGGTATGGAGATAGTCGATTGATTATTGTGATTATATGTTTTACAAAAACAATTGTCTTTAATTTGTCACCTCTGGACATTTCATGTACCTCACAAGAATAATATGTGTTCACAGCCGGTCAAGAAAAAGAAAATCAAGAGAGAAATAAAGATCCTGGAGAATCTGAGGGGTGGCCCAAATATCATCTCGCTGTTAGATATCGTCAAGGATCCTGTGGTAATTCTGTTCTCCCTTTTGTACTGTGACAATTTAGTGTGTGTTTGTGTATAAGGTTTCATGCATAAATACACATGTACATTTATTCTCTTTCTCTTCAGTCCCGAACCCCTGCTCTTGTCTTTGAACATGTGAACAACACAGACTTCAAGGTAAAGATTTATGCTTTCCGTCCTTGTACTCTGGCACATGCTCATTATAATCTTTTACAATTGGCTCATACATTTTTTTATTTGTTTTTTTTTACAGCAATTGTATCAAACCCTATCTGACTTTGACATACGGTTCTACATGTACGAAATCTTAAAGGTAAGAAACAGATTTTGGTACACGTGATTTCTAAACTTTATGCTCTGCATTGTTTATTTAATATTTGCCTGAAATAATGTATCAATCTCTAGTTTGATCAGTTCAACATCTCCCCCCCCCCACTGTACCTGATAGGCTCTGGATTACTGCCACAGTATGGGGATTATGCACAGAGATGTCAAGCCACACAATGTAATGATTGATCATGAACACAGAAAGGTACTGTCTCATATGCTGACCATTTTTCTCATATATTGTCTTCTCTGCTGTGACATCCACTAATCCCAATTTTCAAAACTGCACTCAACTAAATGTTTTAAACTTGCAGCTCCGCCTAATCGATTGGGGTTTGGCAGAATTTTACCACCCAAACCAGGAATACAATGTGAGAGTGGCATCCAGGTACTTCAAAGGACCTGAACTGCTGGTAGACTACCAGGTGAGGTTCCTACACTCTCCCCCTACATGTCAAGTCATTCCAATTTTACAAATGGTCAAAATAGCACTTTTTTATTATTATCAATATTATATTTTATAATATTAATTTAAGGAAGACAAAGTTTTAAATGCAGCCACGAAACCAGTTCAAGCCTCTTGACCTCTCTGTTATTTGTAGATGTACGACTACAGCCTGGACATGTGGAGTTTGGGTTGCATGCTCGCCAGCATGATCTTCAGAAAGGAACCTTTCTTTCACGGTCATGACAACTACGATCAGGTATGAAGAATGGGGTCTTTTTAACATCTTTTGTTTATGTGGTCACAAACATGTGGCCTAAAGAGAGCAGTGTCTGGGGCTGCATAATACATGGCATTGTTGGTTTCAAACAGTCAAACCACATTCTCTTTGCACCCAGTAGTTGGCCACACAGCAGCTCTGCTGGAGCACCTGGGATTGTATGTATTTCTTAAAGGTATCTCAGCAGTTATTGAGTGAGGGTAATCATTTATTAATTTTTTGGGAGTTTGGTGTACTGAATGTAAAACGAAAGGGGTAAAAGATGAATCTAAGATTGTACTAGTGGACACAGGTCATGTTTTACTCCCATGGATGGTGTCAGTTGTGTTGTTGGCTTTCCCTAACTTCACTGTAAAATTGAAAAGCACTTCCAGTTTATTCCATACCTCGTCTGGGATTATGTTTGACCCTATGTGTCGCTACAGTTCAAATGTGGTGTTTCAATTCCATGGCTACACAATAGAAAGGGTTGATTTTTTTTTATTTGTTTTTGTACAACTCCCTCACTGCTCAGAGACCCATTTTCTCTAGTAATCAAGCAAATGGTGTACATATGTTTTGCTTGTTAAATAAAGGGATGTTTGTTATCAAAATGAAACCTAATTAAAGGGCCATTACGTAGCTTCCAGCGGCCACTACCGGTGTGGTTCTAAGATTGCAACCAGGTGTGTGCTCGTACGTGTGCTCGCTTGAACTCATGAGCGAGCAGAATCCGAAACACAACCGCTTTCATGCAGAAATCCTGCAATAAACGCAGGAACAGCAGCATGCAGGCTGTGGCTTTTCACACAGACATGTTCAGGCTCGGTTAATTCAACATTCCCGTCTCACAGGCAGATCGACACCAGCGCCGTAACGTTACTTCATTCAGCGCAGCGAGACACCGGCATATCGGCACAGTACTCCCGAAAAAAGGCAAAGTGAGAGCGGCTGTAGACAGGTGGGGAGCCAGATTCACACAACATGGTGGAAACTCAAATAAACTCCCACTGCAGCGTTACAGTAATAGTTTTATCAGCTGCAGGTTGAACTATTCCAAGCTCGTTACATGATCACAGTACATTTACTGCATTTAGCTGGCGTGCTACATCGTTAGCTCGCCTGCTGCTTTCAGAAACGAACATCAGTAAAAGGCAATAAATCTAAATTGAACGTTACGAAGCAAACAGCGGCGGGTCCGAGCTACTGTAGCGTTAACTAGCTGCTCGTGGCTGCATCACTATGGGATAGTAAACAAATCACACCACATTAGCTTTTTACCGTTACATCATTTCTTGCAGGCTTTGGCAAGTGTTGAGTTTATGTTGGAGTCTGTACTGTACTGGGAGCAGGTCTTTCTTAGTGTTAGCAGGCTCCAAATAAGTTGCAGTGTCGTTGCTGCTGAATGCAAAGTAGACACAGCGAGAGGCTCGGAAGCGTACATGCTGGTGTCAGTCACTGGATTTTGCGGAAAATCCGACCCGGAGCCTTCGAATAGGAATACCTGCCTTCAGAGTTAATAGCCAAACCCGGCAAGTGGATCATTTTAATGTCAGATTACAAACCCTTCACACACAGGCAATAAAAAAGGATTCATTTTAGTAGAAAAACTACATATAGCCCCTTTAAACTTATCCAACATAGTTAAGGTCTTTTTCTGTTACCCTCCAGTTACGGTGGGATGACCAGTAATTCAGTTAGTTTTGATAATAAAATAATCTTCTTAAAGAGTCATTTTGGTATTTTTAAACCCATTTTGACATATATTGGGGTCAAAATGATTAGAAGTAGGGTTGTTCCGATCAGGTTTTTTTGCCCTCGAGTCAGAGTCATTTGATTTTTGAGTATCTACCGATACAGAGTCCTGATCCGATACTTCTATAATATGTAAAAAAAAAGAATAAAGAGTGAAAAAACAAATCCAGGATGTTCCTTATTTTTTATTGCGTTATTGCTTTCTGTGACATCATGCACATACCCTCTATAGCTTCTCTGCAACAAAGTGATGTCATGCCGCACACGTTGCTGTATCTGTGTGGGGTCTAACTCTGTGCCACCGCATAACTATAGATGTGTTAAAAAATGAGAATATATATACATTTATATCCGAGTCCTGATCGGGAGGTAACGTCCGATTCCGATCGAGTCTGAAACAACATGATCGACGATTTGTTCGCTGGCACTGGCAATAGGACAATATGCTTATCAAAGTAACATCCAAGGCTCTGCCACTGACAGGGTCAGACTGTTGTACAAGGTGACTGACAACATCATGGAAAACAATATTTACAAGTAACAGTCTCACCTTTGTTTACAACCAGAAACAGAAGTCTCGCGCAAGGACAATTCTCGCTCTGAAATCTTGTGAGAGGCGAGCCTCTATATACACAACAAACTCCTCTCCAACTCTGAGTCATGTTTCTACCGGCATCTTCTTGCAGCAACTCGACTCTCATTAAATTTCAGAGGGGGTGTTGCCGGGTGTCACTCGTAGGTATATTTCCATGGTGTTGCCAGACATCTGGCATAAGAGTCTGAGCCTGTCAGAGGCAAAAAGAACAACTTTTTGTGGCGTAAATTTAAATGCCACAAATTTACGGATTTCAAAGCTTGTTGTACCCACTGTTTACCCTAAAGTATGTGAAAATAGGGCAGTATCAACAAATACTGATCACGGGGTCTATTTAAAGCCTTCTATTTATTGTGTAGTTTGTTTTTTTTAAAGATATTTCACTCTCTCTCTCTCTTAGGCCCCATCCACACTAATGCGTTTTCGTTTTAAAATTTTGCTATTTTCACCTCCCATCCAGACTAAAACGGCGACAATGAAGACCTTAAATGGAGAAGTTTGAAAACTCTGCCAACCCCATTTCTCGTTTTAAAACTCCGGGGAGCATTTTATTGAAGACGGGTAAAAACTGAGGACTTTAGAAACCTTGACGCAGATGTTCGCGTTTGGCTCTATGATCGGGCTACTGGCAGAGTTTTTTTTATTTGGTATTTTTGTTAAAATATTTTGTACCATGCAAATAACAATTGTCTGCCTACACTTTTACTGTCCATGTCGCCGTTTACTTTGCGATGACTCCAAGTCTGTTTTCCGCTGCCACAGTCACTTGAAACTCCCATGTTACATTCAGTAGCAGTTATTGGTCAATGCAAAACATAAAATCTGGTGTGATTCTTCGTCTCTAGTACTTTATTCTTTTGCCAAGTCTTCTGTGACTATGAAATAGACAATCTGCTTCATGTTTACACCGGCGCACGCATGCCCAGTGTATGTGAACAGCCACTACATGTGCGTTTTAATACAGACTGAGATCAATTCTGATGTGCAGCTAAAACGCTGGTGTGGATGAAAATCATCTTCATTTTAAAACTTTAAACCTTTTTAAACTAAAACGGAGCAGTGTGTATGGGGCCTTAGAGACTCAACTTAAACCCATTCAGTTCTCTTTTTCGCACACATGCACACACCTGCACTTCTGTCTGTCACTGCACACACACCTGATTTCCCTGCCCCCCTCTCTGTTTCTTTCTCCCTGTGAAAGTCAACAGAGCATGTGTCTGCTTTGTTGACTTTCTTTGTCAGCAGCAGGGTTTTTTTTTATGAAGTTGCCCAAAAGAAACTCAACTTGCGTTTTAGATTTTTTTTCACCTCCATCTTCTAACACACAAATTAACCTCTCTGTTTCTCTGCAAATTCTGAGAACAAATAACAATGGGTTAAATAATAAAAATACCAAAACAAAAACACTGTCAGTAGTTGTCTGTTTTTTCTTTGCATGACTAGTAAGACCCAATCAGGAAGCTAAATGTGAGCATCTGCATCATCGTTTTTCCTCCAAATTACTCAAAGTAAGTCCTCCAATTTTTGCCCGTAATCACTAAAACACTACAACAGAGTTTTAAAAATAAAACAGGGTCGGCAGCGTTATGGCTGCGCTGGGGTTGCCAGAATCGTGCCCATTATAGTCGATGCTTTTGAGTCTGCAGCACATCCCAGAAGTGGCTCTCCGCTCCACAGAGAATAGGTAGCAGGTCTATTTTTGCTGCTAGCCGCGTCAAGCAGCACAGAGCAGATCGAACCAGGCAGAAAGTCAGACACAGAACGGAAGAGAGAATGCAGTCAATTTTCAAAATTAACACCTTGTGGCGATTCCTGATCATAAAACAATAAACATGGTTAAAACATTTAACTAGGGAGCCTACTTAAACACAGTAGAAGCACAAAATGCAAACACTGATTACAAAATCTAAACATGTCAGGAAATTCAGGCAGGCAAAATGCTCTGATTTTGAAATGTGCCTTGTGGGAAATGCAGCCTGAAATTGACTGATTGAAACAGTGTCAGCACAAAAGGACAAATTAATAACAAGTAAATAATGTGGGGCAGGCTGCACACTCCACTGCTGACACTCTTCTGAGACCAGTGGACTTTGACACTGGGCTATGGATGCATTAAAACTGTGGCGCAGCTAAAAACGTGCCGTGGCCGGAGTCAGTGGATTCCGAGCGTTCGTCTGGGTGGGAGGTGCAAATGTGCTTTTGTTTCAAATGAAAATGTAGTAGTGTTGATTGTGCCTAAGACAAATGCGTTCGGCTAGTTGCTCCAGAGGTGTATAACCTCTGACATATATAGCAGTTCTCAGTCACTTTAGGTAAGAGCGTCAGCTAAAGAGTAAATGTACTCTTGTAATCGTTGATTTTATATTTCTTCTAACCTCCAGCTTGTGCGAATTGCAAAAGTACTGGGCACTGAGGACCTGTATGACTACATTGACAAGTACAACATTGAATTGGATCCACGGTTCAATGACATCCTCGGAAGGTAAAACCTTGTAACTGTTCAACCTCTGAAGCATCGCTGAATGTTTTTTGGTCAATATTTTGGCTAATGAATACCTATGCACTTAACACGTGATCCCTGCTGTGTTCTTTAGACACTCACGCAAAAGGTGGGAGAGGTTTGTGCACAGTGAGAACCAGCACCTGGTCAGCACAGAGGCTCTAGACTTCCTGGACAAACTGCTGCGCTATGACCATCAAGCCCGCCTCACAGCTCGAGAGGCCATGGATCATCCCTACTTCTGTAAGTGGTGTTTTTTCCCCCTTTTGTTTTATTACCCTGTCTGCATCTTGGCTTGATTGCGTTAACACATGGATTTTGTTTATGACTCATTCAAATCCACCTTTTGTTGTCAGATCCCATCGTTAAAGATCAGGGAAGAGGGGCCACACCTGGAGGGATGGCTGCCAGCTCCACACCAGTCAGCTCCTCAAGTATGATGGCCGGTGAGTATTCCTGCCCAGAACGACCCCGGTTAAAGGAATAGTCTACATTTTTAAATGTTTCTCTCATTATCTATTTAAGAACGTTATATCTCTTAATTGCAACAGAAGTAAGAGTCAGATTGTGAAAGGCTGCATAGAAAGTAAAATTCAGTCAGACTGGCTTCAAGTTAGATCTAACTTTGATAGCCAAAGACATTGTCGAATTGTTAAGAGGACCATCTGAAAATGGTCAGATGGTGTTTGGCTCTACTCTACTGCCAACTCTAATTGTAGATTGAGATGACATGTAAATATGACCCATTACCAAATGATTAATAAGCCCCCCCCTCTTGTCTCTCCTAGGCATCACCTCAATGTCCTCCTCACAGCCACTGGCTAACATTGCTGGATCACCCGTCATCTCTGCTCCAAACACTCTGGCCACACAAGTCCCAGCAGCCACCGGGGCTCAACCCTGAAGCCACTTCCTCGCCCCGTCTTTATGTGTGCTCATGGCCATGTCCTGCCTAGCTCTCACTGCAGCCCAGGGCCATGGCTCCCCTTTTTATGTTGAAAATAACAAAGAAGAAGATTTAAATTGCTTTTCACATTCAGTTATATTTTGACACCTGGACTTGACAGAAATGTATTGTTGCACCTGTCAGGATTATTAGAATTAATTTGGGTGTTATTTGACAATGCCATTGTCTAGAAATTCTAATAAGATGTAGACATGAAGAGAATGGATAATAAAATTTATTTTGTATGTTCCAAATATACAGTCTTGCTTGAAACTGTTTGATGGGGATCCTGCTGTATTACACTGTGAACCTTTACACGACTTCACAAAACAAGAGTCAGGAGTCTGGTGTGCCCCACCTAACAGTGCACACTGGTTGCACACGATGTAATGTGCAGGAGTTGTTGGTGTTTTGAAGTTGTTAGATGCTATAATTCTTTAATTGGACTTTTGTAGATATTCTACAGTGACTGTCAGGTTGCATGCACCCAATGCTGAGTTATCACAGGGTCAATAGTTTGCCAATTTTATGTTACTTTCACTTCTATATGTGTATGTATGTGTTCATGTTTGTTTTTTATGAAGTCTCTTACACATGATTTTGATTATATAGACAATTTTGTAACTTTTTGTTTTACGTTGGGAGGAGTCATCACCTACAAAAACAACTTCAAAAATAAACAATTTAAACAGGGTTTTGCAGGCACTATATGTTATTGAGTATACCCTCTGTTGACTGGTTGCATTGGCAATCTGTGCGTGAATTAAAACAGCGTTGTCAGCATTTCCCACAAGGCCATTTTCCTCTGATACTGAATTAATGGCACCTAATGATATAATGTGGATTTCCCAGCTTTGTAGTTCTGTGGTCATACATTTGCATCTCTGCTATTTTGGTTAGCTTGAACAAAGTGAGTGTTCAGTGGATATATCCTCAATTGTTTTTGAATTATCGAGGCACCACACACATTTCAGCTTCAGAAGAATAGAAGCTGAATGTGAGGGGTACATGTACACACCAGAACAAATTAGACTCCCAACCATGGACTGTATGTAAAAAATTAGTCTGCTTCAGTCATTTATGTGAAGGCTACTACAAACCAGGCATTGCAAAAAACTAAACTTGTACCCTGAAATTTCAAAGGTTAAAATTACACACAGAGATGACTCCTGCCATTACATATGCAATTATCCCTATGGTCAAGAGGTCAAATGTCAGTTAATGACACAGGCATTTACTTCACACTCATTCATGAGGACAATAGGCTACTGCTACATCCTACAAGGTTTAAACATGCAATGAATGCAGCAATCATAATATAATTTTATTTCAACTCACTACCAAGAGCAGACATCTGAAACAGTAGCATTAGAGCTGTTTTTAGATGCAATTTGGCAATAGGATTCATGCTGCATTCAGGTGCTTCTACATTGGAACTCACGTATAAAGGTCTCGTGTTCTGTTTTCGGTGGGCTTTTTGTTAACAATAAACATGTCATACATTTTATCTCATGAGTCGAGACACCAATATAGTTGCACTCTTTCTGCAGCTAGAAGACGGAGGCCCGCGTAAGTCGGAACGAATAGTGAATAAATTGCAAGATGTCATTTTAAGTATCGTTAATTGAAGTATTTGTACAATGTAAGATGGAAATGAAGCAATTCAAGAATGCAAGGCGCGTCAACGTATATCAACAAGTATGCTCCAATATTTCCGATAGTCCTGAAGGCAGCACTGCGCATGCTATGGCATGCCTCGGCTTCAGTAATCCAGCAAGAGCAGTTTGGGAACTTTCCTGTCGCGATTGCAAAATGGGAAAGTTAGTCTTCATCTCGCTTGTAATAGCGGCCCTATCGGTGCTGTTCGGAGAGAGGATTGTAAACTTCAGGTAAAAACAGAAAGCGACCCCAATAATGTTGAAACGATACAGCAATGTTTCTGCGATTTTTGCCAAGTTAATCAGTTGTTGGGCAGAGAGAGAGAAAAAACTCTTGTAGCCCACCTGCTCTAATGTAACTTCTGCAACGTTGCAGGAGAAGGACCTTCGCTTCAAGGGAGCTGTTCCAGAATCACCTCCCCAACTGTGTCGCACTCAAAAATCTGGGTAGGCTAAAGTAACGGCAAATGAAAGACTTGAGATCAACATCAGGGAACAAAGTTAACTTGTGCAACTATCGCGCTTTCAGATCATGGCTCAGAGGATATAACGATCCTTGGAGACGGGCTTGCATTTATCAGCACTGTAAGTAGGCCTATTGTTTTTAGTCAAGTGTAGGCCTACCCTGCTAAGGCTAAACAAACATACAAGAGAAAACAACTCAACAAAGTAATCTTGTTCCTGTTAGTAAAACCACCCCTGTGGCCAGACTCTTCTATCTGTTCGACCTCTAAAAAGTTCATTATTTCAGTTCTGTGTGCCCTAACTGTTGTTATGTATAAAAAAGGTAAACGATTATTTTTTTAACATTCATTAAAAAAATAATTGAATGATTGGATGTACAACTAAATGTACCGATTATTTAATTATTATTTTAGACTACAAAATATCAGAAAATTGTAACAATGTCCTTAGTCTGTCAGAGTCCGAGGTATATGTTCAAATGTCCTCTTTTGTCTAGCCAACAGTAGGCCTACAAACATATTTCAACAGCTTTTTAGGGACATGTTTGCTTGAAAAAGACAATTAAGTGGTTGCCAGCATTTTCTGTCTGTGGACTACTGATTTTGCAGGTTTATTATTGTTATGCCCATAGCCTTAATGATTGTTTGTTTAGTCTACTCCAATGATCTCCAAAAATATATATAAATCCATCCTGACCCCACTATAAAACACATGAACTTTCCATAAAGGTAAATTGATTGTGTGTGCTTTTCTCTTATTGTGTACTTGACCAGCATCTCTTCAACTGCATAAAAATATGTAGGTTTTGAAGATTTAGCCTTGGCAGAAAAAGAAAACTTCTAATACAATGCCCCTAAATCTGAGCTAAGGCTGCATCCTTTCCAATCCAGTGTCCACATTTATAACTCGAAGTATGGCATCATAATTATTGTGCAATGTTTTTTATAGTCTGTATAATTTTGTACATTTTAAATATCTAAAGGGTCTGAAGTATCCTGGACTGCCATCCTCAGAGGAGACAGGAAAGATCTTCTCCCTCAATATGCAAGATCCTCGGATGAAACCAGTGGAGCTGCGCATGCCAAGAAACTTTGATCTGGAATCATTCAACCCTCATGGCATCAGTGTATACACTGACACAAGTGGTAAAAGCCCTTTCCATTTAAGTGTGGTTCCCCCCAATCTCTACAACCCAGTGGCTTTTTCAGTTTGTTCCAGATTTAACTTTAATGTTATTTATCAACAAATCTACATTAACAGCAAGAATATATTTTGTAATAAAAAAATCATTTTCAGTTCTGCTGACAGTTCAACTGCTGAAGACAGTTTCTATTTGGGTTTTTGCAAATAAATATAAAATACATTTTACAATGCTTTCCTCATTTCCAGATGACACAATATACCTGTTTGTTGTCAATCATCCTCAACACAAAAGCCAAGTAGAGCTGTTCAGATTTGTTGAGGACTCCCTCTCCCTGGTGCATCTGAAAACCATCAAACATGAGCTTCTCTACAGGTACAGTATGGTAACAAATTTAAATTATCACTACCAGGAACTGCATTTGAGATTTACTGAATAGGGACATATGGTCAGTCTGCAACAATATTTGTAAAACTATCCCATGTAATGTATTTATACAGAAATATATCCATAATGTAATTAGTAATTTAATTATTGTATATAATAAAAATATTTGTTCAATTCTGATTTATCTTTCCAGTGTGAATGATATTGTTGCAGTGGGAGTTGAAAGCTTCTATGCAACCAATGATCACTACTTTACACATGAGATCTTTAAAGGTATGGTGGAGCCTCTTCTGGCTCAGCCCTGGACCAACGTTGTGTACTACAGTCCTGAGGAAGTAAAAGTGGTCTCTGAGGGATATTACTTTGCAAATGGCATCAATATCTCACCAGACAAAAGGTAAGAATGATGTGGGGCTATGCACACGGTCATTTGTGCTTCTGAGGTCTGAGTTTCTTTGTTTAAATATTCTTTCTCATTTATAGGCATATATATGTGGTGGATCTGTTTGACCACAATGTGCATGTGCTAGAGCGGAAAGATGACAACGCATTGGTCTCTGTGAAGGTAAATTTCAGCAAGATGAAAGTGCACTTATTTAATTTCAAGATTTTCCACTGATGAATTAGTATGCTTCATGAGAATTAATAACATAATATTTTATACTTATTTTTATACAATAAGTATACCACACAATACTGGTGTGGGAAATTCTAGTACTTATGAATACATTTCTGAGGACATTGGGGCTGGAGAACATTGACATTAGGGATGATGTATGGCAAATTTAAAATGTAAAATAATCCAATTTATGTTCATTTGAGTTTCACTATATGGGACAGGATTTTTCACTTTCAACAAACTTAAACAACTCATATTTTAGGTTTTAATAACAAATGGATGGAATCATTTTATTTAGATGTCAGAATTTAGTTAAACAATAACACATTATTATTATTATTGAAACAATTCCACTACAGGTTCTCAAATGATAAGCTGAATTGTTAACCAGCTGGTTGACGTTGCTATCAGAATATATGCAGAGTTTTAATGCAAAGAGAGTGTCCTTTAAAGGAAACTCCATTTGAGTATTTATTGTTTTTATATTTTCAGCACCTTTTTAATGTTAACTGTGAAGGTTTTCAGGGCTCAACAATAACGGTGGCCCGATGGCCCCAGGGGGCCAATAAAAGCAACGTCGGGACACTTGAACTAAAGCAACTCACTAGCCTGAGCAGGCCAGTGCAAAAAACATAGTATTAAAAAAATAATTAGAAACTCAACGTCCTGCAGTTGTTTTGTAGCTCTTGGCACGCACTGTTGTCCAATCCAGATCTGTAGTTGTCAAATGTTATTTCTCTAATCTCAATCATGCGGCAGCCTTTGGGTCTTTAAAGTGAAATACTGCAGACGAAACTTCAACCTGCATTCTCTCTAACAGCCAGCAGGGGGCGAGTCCGCTGTTTGCAAACATGGTTGCAAAGAAGTCTGGTTCCATTAGAAATAATGTAAAATGTTGCTCTTCTCAACTGAATTATTACCTCAGTAAACACTTTCATAATGAGTTTATGGTTTCAGTTGCTAGTGTCAAGTATTCTTACAACACAGCATGATGTTCATTGAGCAAATTACATTCGTATTTAGGGGGAAATAGACGATAATGCAGCATATGCTTTTGGGCAGGACCTTATCCTGGTCGCTACCATGGTGACCTGTCAATCAGGATAGAGGCGACTTGTATTTTTATCTTTTGGATTTTATTTCAAATTCTTTACTTTGAAAGACAAATAAGATTAGGCACAAATAGCAAACATTATTCATGTTATGTGGTTAAAGCACTTCAAAACCAATATACATTGATGGAAAAACAACAGGGGAAATAAGTGCTAGAATTGTGATTTAATGTAATCAAGAAATCATGATGAATATAGAATTATAACCTCATCTATGACCTTTACCAGTCTGTGGCTGTGGATTCACTATGTGACAACGTTGAAGTTGACTCTGAAACTGGTGACCTGTGGTTAGGCTGTCACCCTAATGCATGGAAAGCTTTCATGTTCGACCCCAAGGACCCACCTGGATCAGAGGTTTGTCCATTTACTTTTACTAGATAGTAAATTGTGAGAGACATGCCAACATTACAAAACAGACTAAAGTCTATATTTCTACATCTGCAGTTACCTTATTAACAGATTGCAATATTTACACCTTGTTATAATTGTTTCTTTCTCATTATGATGTTTTCTTTAGGTCATCAACATCAAGAACATTCACTCTGATCAGCCAGCGGTGACTCAGGTGTATGCCGACAATGGGCATGTGATCATGGGCTCCTCTGTAGCAGCTACCTATGGGGGGAAGTTGCTCATTGGCAGTGTGTTCCATAAAGCCATCTGCTGTGATTTGAAGTAGGCAATGACTCTTTGACAGATGGAGAGAGGAGGAGAGGGAGAAGAGTTTAAATAACAAACATTTCAGTTAAAGAAAAGGTAATCAAGATTTACCACTTTGCTATGTTCTCAATCAGGCAGTGATGATTTGAATGATGGTATACATGGATATTACAAAACTTGTGTGGGGTTGGAATGCTTCACACTGTTGTACTAGACAGGATCTGATAATAGACCCAGAAAATCTCTCAGCTGGCGCCTGAAGATCCCCAAGGAGGATCTGGAGGAAGATAGATGGATGGTGTTTACCTAATTCTATAGTAATGAGCCATGGCTACAACAGCATATTTGCAAATTGTGTCATCCACAGAAGTTAGTGAACTGCTCAGATACTTGAACCACTGTGAAATAAGTACTGGAAGAACAATATTTTTCAATCAAACATGTAAAAAGACCATATAATTGCTTTGCTTTTTTATAAATGTTAGTTGATTTTCATGTTTTGTTCTTATTGTATTCTAAGGTGTGCTGACACATTGATTATGACACATTGTGATTAAGTAAATAAATACGTGACAACAAAAAGTTGATAGTCCATATCTGTCGGTAGCTGAGAAGATTTTCATTGGAATAATTGTGCTGCAAATATGGAATACCCCATCCAGCTTTCATACAGTGATCATAGATATAATGGTGCCAATTCTGTTGCTCTATCTTTTGTTTGAAGTTGCATGTGTGTTGAGCTCTCAGGCCCACTGCTGCTGCATATTTCTGTTTAGGGGACTCTTGCACTCCAATAGCACAAAGGTATGTCTGTAAGTCAAAGAAAATAAGCTTAAGGCATGACGCATTGGCAGTTTTTTATAATTGTAGGCTACTATGAAGAACCATCGAAAAGGAATTGATCGTCCTACTTCGGCTTCAAAACTTTGTAGACTTACTGAAAGTCACCACGTGGTGGCAGAAGCCGTACAGCGCTTTCACAAACACCAACAGAAGGCCACGGAAGTGCAAAATTAATTAGCATTGCAGCCTAAAAAAAGTCTAGCACACCAGCACATTTCTAATATAGCTTCAATAATGCAGTTGCAAATGGCCTGTAAGCAAAATTACATTGAATTATATTAGGGTGCCTTAAATAATAGTAGAAAATACCAAAAGAGCAATAATAAACAACCATTTAATTATCGATTATCCTCTTCACATGTCGGCTGTGAAGGCTTACTGTGTGTCTAAGGGCCATCGGCACTATAATACACTTTCATAGCCAAAATGAGTTACCGTAAGCAAACGCGACAAGGATGGATTTAATCAGCACAGAAATGTAACCTTTGACTTCTAAACATGGCCGCCACGAAGAAAGTACTAGTTGCTGCTGTTGTCGCTGCTTTTGCAGTTTTCATTGGACACAGATTTCTTAAATTAAAGTAAGTATTCAAAACCTTTAAATAATTTAGTAGTGCAGGTATAGTAGGAAGTTTTAGTAGTGGGCTATACTGCTTGTCAATGTTGACAGGTGTTGTTACTTCAGTACCTGGGTGGTGTGCACGAAAGGCGCTCGTTACCCCAGCTCTGCTAATAACAGTGTTATAAAATGTGGTACAGTACTTGCAGGGCCAGGTTTTGTTTTCATATTTAATTTTCTCCGCAGGGAAATGAGTCTTGCATCCAGAGAAGTACCTGTGAAACACCTCAACTGTCATTATTTAAACAATATTGGTAGGCGTTCTTGGCTATATGTTCATGTAATGTCTTAAGTTTGGGATTTACATTGTCAAAAATGTTCTGTAATTTAAACATGTTTCACTACTTGGACCATTTATGGGCCATGTAAAATCTGATCACACATGAAGAGTTTGAAGTTAAGCTTACTGGCAGTAGGCCAAGTGTCTTTAGTGTGGTAATGTGAAAATTACTGAAAAGTGTAACACATTTTATTTTATTTTGTTTTGTACAGAATATGGGGCAGAGGATATCACAATACTAAGAGATGGATTGGCCTTTCTAAGCACAGTATGTTATTAAAAGTTTAGCATAGTCGCATGAATGTAAACTGCATCAGTGCAGTTTCCATACATACTCCTCTACATTGTGTCAAATTATGGATCAACAGTTTAAAATTTGTTGACATAATTCAGGAAGAAGTGTATGTGTAAATACCTCCTCAAGCAAAATCACACATCTACACCAACTTCTTACATGCAGTGTTTTCCACTCAGGGGTTGAAGTATCCGGGAGTGCCTTCACTCTCTGATGAACCAGGGAAAATGTACATTTTGGATCTGCTGCACCCAAAGCCAACTCCAGTGGAGCTGCAAATCAAAGGAGGGCTTGACCTCCGCTCTTTCAACCCTCATGGCATCAGTGTATACATTGATGAAGCAGGTGAAGTACAAATCAGGTGCAACCTAACAGCTACAGAACAAAGAAAAGAAAGGGTCTGTGCATGATGTGATCACAAGTCAAATGAGGAGGAATAAAATATTGTAAAACCTCAAAATGGAGAATTACACATATTTAATTTGTCCTTGTGAATTCATGTGAAGTTCATGAAGTGAACATTGCCTCTTATTGTTGTCTTAAAGAATTATAGAGAGTCCCTACAATTTGGATTTTTCATCATCTTGATACATACCTGTACAGTATAGTACAGTAACAGTACAGTAACTGACAAGACTGACACAGAATGCATAGTCTATTCATTCAATATCAAGTCATGTGACTAGCAACAGTATGAATAGTCTGAAGCAAAATATGTCTGGTCTAAATCCCAAATTTTTTAAATGTTAGATTGTAATTGTTGTAGCTCAGAATCAGAAACATAAATACTTCATTGATCCATGAGGGGAACTTGTTTAGTTACAGATGCTCAAGTTGCTAAACAAGGCATTAGACAAAGTAGAAATAATAATAAAATGTTGGCAAGTAGAAAAAAGAAAATATTAAAATATAAATAGGAGTGTAGAAATATGTTGCCTACAGTATTCTACAGCACAAAAGTAGCAATAACAAAATAAATCCTTTGAAATTGCAGTTATGCGCCACAATAAATACATTTCAAGGTCCAGTTTAATGACTCAATACCCAGAGTGTCTGACACTGAGGGATGAATTAAATAGTTTGATTGCCACAGGCAGGAATGACTTCCTGTGGTGCTCTGTGGTGCAGTTTGGAGGGATGCGTCTTGCAATGAAGGACTCCTGTGTTTGACAAGCACGCCATGGAGAGGGTGGCAGACATTGTCTGATGACACATAGCTTGGACAGCATTGTCCTTTCTGACACTGACAACAGAGAGTCCAGCTCCACCCACACAATGCCACTGGCTTTACAGATCAGCTTGTTGAGTTAGTTAGCATCCATTACCCTCAAACTGCTACCCCAGCAAACAGGATAGCACAGGCCACCACAGACTCATAAAACATTCTCAGCATTGTTGAAGGACCTAGGCCTACTCATAAAATAGAGACAGCTGTGGCCCTTCCTGTAGAGGGATTGAATGTTCTTGGCCCAGTCCAATTTATTGTCAGTGTGCACTCCCAGGTGTAGTCCTCCACAATGTCCACACTGACGTCCTGGATTGAAACAGGAGTCACTCGTGCCAATACTCAACTTTTAACATTTAACCAACAACATTTAAACAATTAAACTAGGAAATCAGATTATGGAAGGCAGCCATCTTTTGCTTGTGCATAACAATAAACATAAAACATATAAATATAAAATTGAAGGTATAAAAAATTGAAAAGAATAATAAAGAATATGACAACGTCGTTGGGGAGGTGGGGGTGACGATTTAACAGCGGTCTTTTTTTTTTTGCGTGTCTCATACACATGCCTTTGGTGTGGGAGACCACATCTAATGTGTTCCTGAACCAGAGGTATGCGACCTCTTACATATATAGCAATTGTAAGTCGCTGTGGTAGAAAAGCGTCTACTATGTGAATGTAAAGTAAAGAAAGGTGGGCACTTGGGTGGCTTGGTTTTTGAAGGGTCTAGGCCCCTGCTGAGGTGGAGCTGTTTGAGTCAAAGGGGGATGGTGTCACAACTGTCCCATTGTTTTTCAAATCGACAGTAGAACTCATTCAGTTCAATGGCTGGGCGGAAATTGTTTTGGAAGTGGGGGGCTTTCAGTTTGCTGTTGGTGATCTGTTGGAGCCCCCTCGAGACAGAACCAGAGTCATTTACTGAGAACTGGAGTTGTAGTCTCTCGGAGTACAGTTGTTCAGCTTTTCTCACCACCTTCCTAAACCTGTACTTTGACTTGAGAAACCTGACTGTGTCTCCACTCCTAAACACCTCTTCTTTTTCTAACCATAGCTGCGTAAGTTTAGCTCTGAACCAGGGTTTGTCATGTTAAAACTCACTATCCGCTTGCTATCAGAACTTACGTGACTGCTAATGCTAACATAACATTTGCTATTGCTGTTGCTTCACATTAAAATACTTCAGGTGACTTTTATTGTGAAGCAGCCACAGAATACGCAATACACTGGTCACAGAAGTTCGTGTTGACCGGCATCGTTCATCGAAATGTGTCTACAAAACAGGACAGCGATCATTGTCTGGGACATGTTCTGTTATACCACACTTGCTCTTACCACAATAACTACCAGCATTGCCAGGACTGAAATCCGAGGCATTATAACTTTACTTTTGGCAATACTTGCAATGGCGTGAACATAGTACTAGAACACTGTTCAAACTCTTAACAGAAACATTTTCATTTTAAGTTCAACTGTGCTGTGACGTTCATACAGAAATGTGCTTAATTTGTATCTGATGAAGTTCTAAACGTAAAAGAGGAGAATAATGACAACACACAACACATTGCTGTTTGTTTGCAGATGACTCTGTGTACCTGTTTGTTGTCAATCATCCTCAGCACAAAAGCCAAGTAGAGATCTTTCATTTTGTTCAGGAGAACACTCTTGTGCACCTAAAATCTATTACCCATCCCCTACTCCACAGGTATGTAGTGTATAATAAACCCCTCATAGTATAACACATTTTACATGTGCCATTCTCTTTTTATCTAACTAATCATGTCTTTCAGTGTAAATGACATTGTTGCAGTCGGAGTAGAGAGCTTCTATGCAACAAATGATCACTCCTTTCCCAATGATGCACTTCACTCTCTGACACTGATACTGGGTCTCCCCTGGTGTGATGTGGTGTACTACAGTCCAAAGGAAGTGAGGGTGGCAGCTGATGGCTTTCTGTCCTCAAATGGCATCAACATATCACCAGACAAACGGTGACTGCAGTCGCTGCATGTGCTTGTTTTGTTTTTTTATTGAACATAGTTTCACAGCGGTATTTTTCTATGTAATGCTAAAATAATAAAACAGCAATGTTTTTTTTTTTACAGGTACATTTATGTTTCAGATATCATGGACCATGAGATAGATGTTTTTGAGAGACAAGAAGGAGAACAGTTAGTGTATCTTAAGGTGAAGTTTGCTTATTTTCTACCCTTAATTTAATTTTTATATTATTTAAAATTAAATTTTGCACTTGCACTTTCTCTTTCTTAGATGGGATTGTTAGGTCAATACCACTCTCATATCTACCAGCTAAATATGAATCTGTTGCCAGTTAGCTTAGCTTATCATAAAGACTGGAACTCCCTGTAAAACCTAGTTTTTTTACCATTCAGTTTTTTTGTTCTGATCAAACAAAAAAGATATAATCTGTAAATTAGTAATGTTTAGATGAGTTGGTAGGTAGATATTGTTACCTTTGGACAAAACCAGGCTTGCTGTATCTCTGTTTGCTTTGACATACAGCGATGAGAGTGGTATCAATCCTTTCATTTAAATCTCTGCAAGAAAGCAAAATGCCAAGCTGTTTTTTTTAACATCACGATTCCTGTGCTTTTTGCAATTTAATCCTGCTTTACTCTCATTTACTGTATGTAATGTTTCAAACCAGTCTGTGGCTGTTGGGTCGCTCTGTGATAACATCGAGGTGGACCACAAGACAGGTGACATATGGCTGGGTTGTCATCCAAATGGCATGAAGTTGTTAAATTATGACCCTCAAGATCCACCTGGCTCTGAGGTAAGTTTTGAGGGTTTTAAAAAAATGAAATATCAACATCATTATTTGGATTTAATTTTAATCATGTTTCCTCCAGGTCATCCAGATCAAGAACATTCACTCAGAGCAGCCGGTGGTGAGCCAGGAGTATGTTGATAACGGCCATGTGATCATGGCCTCCAGTGTAGCAGCTCCCTACGAGAGAAAGTTGCTAATTGGCACTGTTTTCCACAAAGCCCTGTACTGTAATTTGAAATAATCTGTGTATTGTGTACCTGTGGTCACTGCTGTTTTACAATAGAAATGTAAGAAAAATTCAAAAAAGTTGAATAAAATAATACTATTCATTACAAAGCAGGAAACTGTCTTAACGGTGAAGACTTAGTTTTTATAGAGTCCTTTAATATCATTTTTACAAAAGTCTGTTTTCCTGATACATAATAGTATTTATGATACTTTGGTATAAAACTCCTTCCCACAGCAAAGGTTGATCAGTTCCACAATTATGGTCAACAGGAGGTTTTAGATAAGTTTTTTAACCTTTTTCATCTTTATCTATTAATACATCTCCCTCCACTACCTTGGCAATCGTAAACCTAGTCCCCCCACCATCAGGATGCTGTACACTTTCCTCTTTGGTAGCATCTTTGGTAGGTACAGTGAAGAAGATGCCATCAGTTTCTGAATCAAATGCACAAGTGTCCTTGTTCTCCTCATTATCCGTCCTCAAACACTGTGTAGATTCAGGGTCTCTGTTTCTGTTTCTGTTTCTTTCTTGTATTAAAGAATGCACGTCTTCTTGTTCCTCTTTGTCCACAACAGCCTTTGCACTTACAAACACTTGGCTGATGCTGAGCATCCTTCTGTGCCGTGGCGAGTGATCCAGGATCTGGATGTTGGTGGCTAAGATGTCACTGCAGCTCTTAGAGCGATTTATGTTTTCTGCAGGCTTTATTTTATATGTGGCTCCAATTGCCTTGATGACAGTGCTGTAGTCTTCCTCCTTCCGGAAGTTGAAAATGTCAATGGCTGTCGGCCGTACATCTGGTTTGTGCTTCTCCTTTACAGGCGGAGGATCCTCATTATCAAAGCGTCTATGCCTATGTCTTCTTTTCTTTAGCACCTTGTGAGCTTCCACAACCATGTTGACATTCCAGCTGAAGAACAGAGACAGCCAGGCCAGGCCCATGTAGATCCATAACTCTGCAAATACTTTGTACAGTCTGGGGTAGTCCAGGTTTGGATTTACACCTGAAACGAGAGGTGAGGCACCAGTGTAAATTTTATAACAAAGGACTGAACAAACTGAAATGTTCAGACCCACAAATAACCTAAGGGAAACATTAACCTTAGAATAAATGAGCTACATTATGACATAAATCAAACCTACCGGCCACATAATCTCCAAAACCAACCGTTGTTAGTGTAATGAAAGAGTAGTAGAGGCCTTCCAGGTAGCTCCATCCTTCCATTGACATGAAAACAAATGGAGGGATCACCAGGTGCACCAACAACCCCCATAACAGGAATATGGCTGTACAGGTTAACTGCACCTTTTTCTGAAATAGCGAGAAAGGAAACAACATTTTTAGGCTATGTCAAAATAACTTGAAGGAGCTGTCTTTTAATACAGGAGTTAGGCAAATATTAACTGCTGCTCTCAGTCACATTCTTACCACTGAAACGCCTTTACGGATCAGAATCTGGGAAAGACGTTTGGCCCGGTCTCCAAAGAATGAACCCAGCTCGCTTATCCATACCAGACACAGGGGGATCCCACACAGACCATACAGGATGCAGAACACACGGCCACCATTAGTCCTGGGAGCAACGTTACCAAAACCTGTATATTATAAGAGGAAATATTAACACACAACACTGAGACATAAAAGGAATACTTTAGTAAAGTAAATATTGGCTTTACTAATGGTAATAAGTCATTAATTAATCCTTAATAGATGGAATTAAAGCAGTATGGATAACATTGAGGTTACCAGGTTGAAATTGGCTACCTGGTCTCATCCTCTACTGTTGTAAAGGACATGCTTGCTTTGACTTTTTTATTAACTTGTTATTCATTTTGCAGGAAGACCGTTCCAATGCACAGTTCACAAATCATGAACTACAAATCATCATTTACATCTGCAGATTTTTTTAAATATAAAAAACATTATAGGCCATTAAATTAGCAGTTAGTAATTAATTAATCAGGGTTGTGGGTTTGGTATTTATAAAGTCTAAATCTACAAACAATTTCAAGTGATGAAAAAAGTTGTTTTGTTATTTATAACTAAAAATACATTATTTATTTTACATATTAGATGACATTATACACCTACTGGACTCTGAAGTCTTTGTAAAAAGTCTATAAACATATAATGTGATAGGCTACACAATATTACAAGACAATTGTTTATTTTGTGACCTAAATAAAATAAAAATATAGGCCTAAATCAAGATGTTTCGGTGTTCTACATTTAAACGGTTGTGAGTTAAATCATTAAACATATAATTAACATCAGCATGGATTGTATTCGTGCCAAATACTGTATACCTCAGTACAAACCTATAGTGGTGACAATGGTGGAAGCAAAGATGACTGAGTTTGGCCAGTCCCACGAGTTGCGATTCTTTTCCCCGGTGATGGATACACCTTGGCCTGCAGCTTGCGACACTATCTGCATGTGTGGAAACAGTACATCCGTCTCAACAAAAGCCCATTCACAAACTACTGTAACTACTGTGTATAATCCCACACACTATACTTTCCCTAACTTATTGAACATGTTTTTAGGGCTTATTCAGAAAGATAATCAAAGACACAACTCAAGCAGCCATTACAGCAGCAGGACACACCCTGGCGCAAACATTAAAATGTTTGTGGTTGAAGAAGACGTGCTCCTTCACGCTCAGCACACCATGTAATGTGTAAATCACCAAACTTAGCCTACAAGTTTCCTGTGCTATACCTATAACACATCATGAACATTAGGCTACGACAAAACAACATTTTTGTCGTTTTATTGTGACATGATCTGATTATTGTTTTTATATGCAGGAAAAACAGGTCCGGAGGTGTCCTGGCACGTCTTCTCTTTTTCTTGATTTAGTTGTAAGGCTACCCTATAATATAGGCCCGGGGCAGCAGTGTTTGACTTCTTTACTTTTAACTTTAAGAAAACTGATTGGAGCTCTTTAATTGGGTAGCCAATCTCCGCAAAATTAATCTGATGAAAGTTCGGGTAAATGGACAACTTCTTTCTAACAGCCATGGTTATTGTGTGTCATAGACTAGGCTTCTATTAAAAACAGATGGATCCATAGCCTACCTCCAAAATCTCGTCCAGACCTTCTTTTGTTAAGCAGGTATAGTTCTTCAAAATGTTTTCCTTTTGTGAGATGTATTGGTCTATAGCTGATTTCCAGTTTGGCTCTTCAAGAATTTGGAATATTGCGGCCCCGATCGATAGGTAGAAAATAATACATGAAGTTAAAAGTGGACCCTTGTCGCTCTCAGCCATATTAAAGTCATAACTTCAGTCTTATCGCGCCGAGTAACTCCTACAGCGGGCTGCCTATCCTACCCGAATTGCTTTCTTCCTGGTGAAACAACATAATGGGTTGTAGCCATGGATGTTTAAAGACAAGGTTGTAGCCTATCACACCCCACCAAACACTGGTCGGACGGTGACGTCGAATGCCAGGCCAAAAATTCCAAGTCTGACGCCGAAAACTGCAACGTGGTTGTGAAGCGGTTATGCAGGCTGCACAAGGGAAGAGTTTGCTGCTAGAAAGTCAGACGTGATAGTATAAAGATCGACCAAGTCCACGCAAAAAAGAGGTAGGCTACAGTAGGTCAACGTGTCGAACTCAGGACTTTCACGCAGGTTCGAGTCCCGTGCTCAGACTGAGTTCTCTGCAAACCGCAGTGAAGAAAAGTAAAAGAGAACCACCAAGCGCAGGGCTCACACTAACTTTCGAACCACCAAGCGCAGGGCTCACACTAACTTTCGAAGACATAAGACATTTAGCTCACTTGCTTGGAAAGTTAAGATAAAGCTTCCCCCTCAGTATATCCTCAGACTTTATTTCCTTGAAGGCTGCTCTTGTTTTCCTTTGGAACAAAGAGTGCTTCTTGTTTGGCATTTCTGATTGGCTGATGTCTGTGCTGTCTTTACAGTTGCATTTGCTTAAGACTCATAAATGGTTCTGGCTTCTTCTTGCTCCCTGGGAAACTAATGATGGTATTCCAACTGTCCAGTAAAATCAAATCAGTTTTGTAACTATGGGCTGTAACACAGATACATAATGACAATGATACCATATAGGCTATATAATAAATACAGAATATAGGCTATAATATAATATATAATATAATCCATAAAACATATATAATAAGTATAATAGCCTAATCATAAAAATTAATATTCAGGAAAGAGAATTAGTCCGTTTTATTTGATGGAGCAGTAAGGGAGCTTGAAAATGGATATGAGGGCGCTGACCCCAAAATAACTACTTTAGTTAGATTATTTTATAAGGTGCTGTAAAACTTACTTTTAACCTTATATATCAGTTTTCCAGTTATTATCCTTTTGATAATAACCAGTGGAAAAAATACAGAAACACACCACAGTTGAACAAATCTCATCTTGTTAAGAAATTAAAAGTTGCTTTCATTCAGATTAAACAACATATTATGTCATTCATTTGTGTATGCCAAATGAACACATTGCCTTACTTTGAATGTAAAATTGATGGGGATATATACAGTCTATCTATCTATCTATCTATCTATCTATCTATCTATCTATCTATCTATCTATCTATCTATCTATCCTTTCATCTTTTCTTTCATGCAGAATACCTGCAACAATTAAACACTCTACAGGGAACATCATGTCCTCAGTAGGCCAAATGCTCTTGCATGTAAGTGTGCATGCATTTGCTTGAACTGATGTTTGTTGGTGGTGACGGTTGGTTTTATCTCATGTGAAGGCCTCCAGAAGGCTCTAGCTACTGTGCAAAGTTAATCACACTGGGTGGATCCTGACTGCTCACTATGATAATGCAGAAGAGGAGTTGTCCTCAGTGTGAGAATAAATGTAGCCTACTGCATGTAAAAGTTGATCTATCTATCTATCTATCTATCTATCTATCTATCTATCTATCTATCTATCTATCTATCTATCTATCTATCTATCTATCTGTCTGTCTGTCTGTCTGAAAAATAGATAGAATAATAATTAAATACATAAATAAATACCTAATCACTGTGTTATGGGTGAAAAGTTATCTTGTCCTTTGCTGCTCAAAGTTTGACCATTGTTTTTTTCTAATCCATCTCTTGTGAGTCCCCCAACTTCATGAAAGTGCAATACTAAGTTAGTGGAGTACACCTTTAAGGCCGGACATATTTAGCTTACCAACTGCGAGAGTGCCAACACTGGCCACTGGGTTTTAGGTAATACTGAGACAGATGTTCCAGCTGTAGCAGCTGCTAGGCAGCGGTGTGCTGCACCTTCTGGGAATTCACACTGCATTTTAAGGAGTTATCCACGGTAATCAGATGGAGCCATAACTAGGATTTTGTGTGTGGACCATATATGCACTACCTTACCTGAGTGGACGCACAAGTGGAAGGTTATGGCAAGGCCATAACAAATTTATAGTGCCTTCTTTAAAGAGCTCCTCTACATGTGTTTTAACATGTAAAAATACTATTGTTGGACTAATCATTTGGGTCTGATAAAGATTTTCCACAAAAAAGGTAAGTTAAATAAACATGCACATGCATCTCTCTGCACGGTGCAGGTCAAACTTCCAAGTGATGGTGATTCCGAGTGAAGTAATAACTTATTTTTGATATGATGATGCACCACATTATTTGCAGAGGGGGACAAAAACATAGTAACTGTTATGCAAGGAAGTAAGGATTAGCTACTCTTTACAGGACTCCAACCAGGAAGAAGAAAGTGATCATCTAGGAACCGATAGGCCCACACAGTATCCATTTTTGGTTCATATTTATCCAGCAAGTAGCCTACTTGCTACAGTAAATTGCTCCTATTTTGCTGTTCGCTAGTGGCTATAGAAATATTTGTACTTTGTTGCAAAGTGTTTCCAACCTCCACACTCGCGCGCGCACACACACGTCACACACACACACAACAGCGCCACTGTGTGGAAACACCAGTAACATTTGAATTGCAGAAAGGGCTCCACATGCAGAGGGGCGGTGGCTGTGACTTTGCTGATACTGTTTGAGACCACTCTAAGACTGGCACAAAGTAGTCAGTAGCTGAACAAAAGCTTACACTATGACCCCACATTCCTCTGACATCCACTGAAAGTACTCGTGTAAACACCACCATACAGCTGGGGAACTGCACCTGCTTTGCACTGTGATGACATTTTGATAAGGATTCTTACAGTGCCAACATGAACACTATCCTCTTAACGCCTCCTTAAATGAATCCACATCTGTGTTGAGGCAGTTTGGATTAGTTCACCCACGCACATTCACTGTGCTGCAGGAAGCATAGATAGTGCACCTGACCCACCTGTAATGTCAAACGAAAATGCAATGGCATGTGAAGGTATGTCATGTTGGATCTGGTTTCCTCAGAGACTACCAGTATTATATACCTAATATTATAATATATTTAATATTTCAGTGTGTTTTTAATAACACGTTTTCAGTGTGGTCTCTCGGTTTTAAGTAACGTTCCCACCTCTGATCTCCACCCATCACTACTTAGTGCTTCGTCATTGCTGCGACACCGCCTCTCTGTGGGAACCTGACTGACCGACAGTCAACTTGTTCTGAAGGGAAATACCGGAATTGTGGTGTCAAACTAAAGGTGGGGAGAAAACACACCGAGGACACATCTGTCTGCTCAGGTATGACTCGCCTACTCAGACACATTTATCGCGTTTACACCGTGCACCTTCCCCCAGCGAGGTTTTCTCATATCCCGTCTCCTCGCGGCGGCGGCGGCAGTTCGTTTAGAGTTCACTGCTCCGTATTTAGAGAGGGATTATGTCAAATGCGACGAGGTCATAGATGTTTGTGCTGTTAGCCTACATGGAAAATGAGAAACGCGGCTCATATCTTACTGTAGTCTTTCGACTGCACGATAAAAAAGGATGAGAAATGTCTTGCAAAAGGTGTGTTGGAAGGTTGCTGTCACCGGCCTACAGACTCTGGTGCCCAAATACTTTATAAACCAGATATAGACTATCTAGCTCAACCAGAAGGAAGAGTAGGCTACACAGTCAGACTATCTGTAAGCTATGCTATACTTCCACAAAGCTATTATTGTTCTGATTCAGACCCAACAGTAGGCTAATATGAATTAGTAGGCTACTTGTTTAAGTCCTCAGGCTATATATTTTTATGATATACAGTGCAGTATTTATTATGTAATTATATAAAATAAAGATTCACCTGAGTACTAGGCTATACTACATCTCTTTTGTACTGTCTTCCTTTTTGTTTGTTTATTTCTTTATATAAACTGCTGTCACATAGCCTAGATAAGATAAGTATTTTACTGAACTAACTGCTTGTTTCTCCCCTCTCTCCCTTTCTCTGTCCTGGTGACACTGTCTGGGATTTTCGGTCCATTCTACATTGACCTTCTACATGGATGTGATGTAAGTATTAATTACCATTTAAGTTGTATGAAAAAAGCATATAAGTCTAACAAAGGCATTTGAGCTGCTGTTGTAGTAATGATCCGATTGAACCGTTGCATGTAAGGCCTATTTTGGGGGCATTGCAGTGATGTATTGCAAACAGTACATAATGAGTAATAATTATTTAACCTTATCAAATATATATGTATGAGTTCCCCCCTTCATATACCACAATATGATTTAAAGGTAATGCAGAGTATAATTGAACAACTGTGCTGGCAGCTGCAAAGAAGCATTTCATTTATATTTATGCAACGATTCTATGAAGTCATAGCTCATCAGTATTTTTAGAGACTTTTAAATATTAATTCTGATGGCTTCTGTTTGACATTCCATTCCCTCTTGGGTTTGAGAGCAGACTTTGTAGACTCCCACTGTATCTTCTGCATGGATATTTGCTCTAGGTGTGCCTGGTTCGAATGCCTTTCTTCCATGATTCTTTCTTTGTGTGGAAAACGTGACCAGTATCTCTCAACCATGACTATTTCTTTTTCCCAGTGTGGAAAAGGTTCTTATTTTATTATTTAGTTGTTTTATAATTCAGTCATAAAAAATTATGTTTTCAGCATCAAGCCGATCTGAGCAAGAGATTGTCAAGGAATCCCAGTCAGCGCTTTTAGTAGCTGGAATTATGGCATTGTGTTGACGTGCTGTTGCCCACACCACACTAGTGTAGGGAGGGGTAGTGTGACCGTGTCACCCTGAGGCATCTGGACGCAAAAACATCTTTATCTCTCATGAACACATGCTCCCATCATGCATTACAGCCCTATGTGAAAGTAGATTAGCATTGGTAGGGATTCCCTCTCTCTCTCACAACAGAATAATTCATGTTGAACTACTGATTGGATCTTTCGCCATGGAGTTGTTTTTATTATAAGTGCTTTTTATTGCAAGTATTATTGTAAGTAAGATTCAAAGTACATGTATTAATACCCAGGTTGCATTGTATTGGGATGATCATTGACCATCTCCCCACCAGGTGGCAGTGTAAACTAAGAAAACATGATCATTAACATTAGCTACAAATAATAACATAAACCGAGGTGGCATATGTCCACTACAATGCTTGGGCTTGAAACAGTGATATAAGAGATCTCAGAAGTCTATATTTTATTAGCTGTAGAAAATACATGACTATATATACTATTTTTATATTTTATATTTTAGGAAAGATGTTCTGTCCTATTCGCTGTATGAGATTTTGCATTGATGCACTTTATCCACCACACAATGTCCTGGCCCTTCCCTTTCCCATTACTTTGTAATTGAAATGATCTGATGTGTGTATGAAGGTGAAAATTCACCTTGGACTAAAACAGGACTAAAACAAGAAGGATGGGCAACGTGTCTGCTGGCAGAAAGGGGCAGAAACATGGAACTGTTTCATAAATTCTTCATAACATAATGGCGCGCTATGAATATTGATGCCCTGTTACCATCTATCCCGTTAGTGCTCTTGAGAGCTCAGATCCTGAGCACAAATTAAACCCCTGCAACCATGCCTCCATCAGATGCACGCAAAATTCATATTTAAAGCATTTTTAAAGCTGCACAAGTTGTTTTACATAAGATCCGGGAGAGATGGTGGCATGTTGTGTGTGTGTGTGTGTGTGTGTGTGTGTGTGCGTGTGTGAGATGCCAACCCAGATGCAGCATTGAAAGTCAACGGGAGATGAATTGGGTGGAAGTGGTATGGGACATTATGTAATCACTGAGGGATGGAGCCAGATAGGGATAAAGATGTTCCAAACAAACATAACCCCCATCCACTCTGCTGGAGTAATGCACTGCACCGTCGTATGTGCGTGTTTGCCCGTGCTTTTCAACACATGAGAATGAGTGACGGGGGAAACAGAAAGTGTGCGTCAGTGTTTTGGGTGTGTCTACTGTGTGAGTGGCTCATCTCAGAGTCTGTGGTTCCAGTCTGTCACGGTCTCAAGGGACCGTGGGGCTGTGAGTGCTGCTCCTCTTCTCCTCCCCTCTCCTGTCTGTCTCTCCTCCCTCTCCTGGGTCCAGCTCAACACCTGCTCCTTGTAGTAGGAACAGGGCAGGGCAGGGGCTCCTAAGCAACGCAAGTAGTTCACGGAGTCTTTGTTTCACTCCCTTGCTCTTACTCTCTTATCTCTCTGTCTTATTGCTCATTTTGTTCCAAAACTAAAGCAGAGGAAACTAAAATTAGCTATTAAAAAGGTATTTTCAGTTTGTGTACCCCAGTTGGGATTCAGTGGATTCTTACTGTTATTGCATTATGTTAGAGTGGATGTTTAACACCGCCAGTTTGTGTGCTGTAGTGCTGCTTATGTGCCAACACTGTTCAGTGATCAAAGTCTAAAGAAGAAAAACACAGAATGTCAACTGTTAACTGTGCTAGAGAGAAACGTTTGATGTCTCTGTTGCTTCCTGATACCTCCTTTGGTTTAGAGATTTAGAGAATCATTTTTGTACTGGTAAGACATTGGGTGAATAGCAAATTAATTGCAGAGAAATGACACATGACACTGCCTCAACACCGTGCATGTCACATGAACTTGAGACAAAGGTGTTGGTTCCTTTACCCCACGTGGTTGTCAGAATAATGAGTCCCTTTACATCCCCCCCTTCTGCCTATGAGCCGTATGGCCCTAATGGGGTCAGGCAGATGGGTGGGGACCGTAAAGACAGCTTGTGTGTTTTTTGTGTGCTGGTTTGTTTTTTGAATTTTTAGACAAGATGGTTGAGGGTGGGTCTGTAGTCGTACACTACATTATCAGTACAGTTTTTCTCTCTTGAATGTCAAACTGTGCTCCTTTTAATATCTCAGAAATTGGCTCAACTTTGTACCTGACACCCTCATGCTGTGCAGATGAATTCACCACACTGGTGCCTGAAAAGACTGGGCAAGACTCAAGAGGACTATTGCTGTGGATTCTCTGCTTCCCTCCTGTTTCTGGACATTGTACTGTGTTAATGATTGCATGCTTTGGCACGCCTTACACTGTGCCTGTTGGGGATTGTTGTAAGGAGGCTTAATGGTTAATGGAACCAACTTAGTGATGAGCTGTAACAATGTAAATGCCGTCTTTTATAAGCATACATTTGAAGGATACTGATAGTCGAAATCTGTCATTTAACAGCAGATTTCAGAAGAACACTTGTGGATTACTCTAAGTATGTTTTTTAGGGTTACATCGCTGCAGCCTTTTCATATTTGCATTCCCATATATTAACATATTTTAACATAGACACTTGCATGGAGCACTTCTAATCAGCATTATGTGAAAGTTGTGTCCCGTCTCCTCCACCTCGGAATGCGGTTGTGAGGCATGCTGCTCAGTGCTCAGTTGGTCAATTCAAGTCCTAACCTCAGCGTGAGACTCCACCCCTTTACGAGCATCGGACACCTTCAGCACAACAAAGCATGTGTCGCTCCGCAACATTGTTTCTCCTCTGAATGTGCGGAATATAGGATTTTGCCGGATTTTGTGCCGTGTGCGTTCCCATTGATGCGAATCCTAGAGTAGGTAAGCCAAATTTAAGATTTGTGTTCATCGGGCGGCGGGGATGAGTCGGTGTTTATTTGTTTTGTTGAACATTCGGCGCCATTTTCATACAGAGATTGTTTAAATACCCTGGCACGTTGGCTCGCGACCTGTGACTGGTTTGCGGTTTAATTATAATAATAAAAAGTTGGAAATTGAAGTCGTATTAGGCTTTAAATCCATGCGACATTCAAACTACGCTCTATTCAAGTACATTAAAATGATATAGTCTAGATATTTCGCGATTAAAGTAGCCTTTCAACATCCACCTAAATCAAACGCGGTTCGTATCAGCGGAGGCAGCAGCGCGTTTTCTATTTGTGTGAGTTGTTTTTGTAAGAATGAATGGGCATGCAAGTTATCACTCTGCTAAAAGCACCGTTTGTACATTTTAGGAAAACTCATAGGCTACTTAACATAAACTACACGCATTGGGCTAGGTTATGAAATGTAATGGCTAGGATAATTCGGAAATGATCAATAATGACTATGTGGAAAACGAATACAATTCCTGTTTAATCAGAATGCCTTATGGCTCTCTATCACATTAAATACAGTATAGTCTAATAATATTTAGTTCGATGTATAAGGGACAAAAATCCTAAAATAACATTATGAATTTCCTGAAGGTGACATGACTGTCATATTTTGTCCCCTAAATTAAACAGTTATTGTTCCAGATGGTGTTTTTGTGTCTCGATGTCTGGTCTGAGGTTTGTTACAGCTATTTCCAAGAATGTGTCTGCTCAGATATTCAGATGTTGGCTGTTGTTGTTTTTTCATGCTGTTTCAGAGATTGCATTGCTTTTGGATTTCATTTTCTGCTTGACATGACTTGCTTTTAGCCCAAGAGGAGTGCACAGGTTAAAAATATCCATCTTCGCTGGAGGGCGGCATATGTGAATGTGCATCTGTTCCTGTGTGTGCACACGCTTGTACTACCAATAACGCCCTTAAGAGAAACTCATCCAATAAGCCTCATCTCCATTGATGATACTGCTGGATATATATAGTCAGATAATCTTTTATGAAGCGCTTCAGATATCACATAGGAAGGATAAGAGAGAGACAGAGGCAGCATTAATGCAGTATAGGACTGGCAAGGGCTTGCATGAGCTACAGAAGTAAACGCAGGTCTTCTCTGCTGCTGAATCAGCGATCAGTTGTGAACGCAGAGCTGCTGAAGTGATGCTGAAGGATGTTTTCAGCTCTGCTATGTGAGAGTGAGGTCATCGAGGTCCCTGAAGAGCTTGCTGGTGTTAATCCTCTTTTGGGAGTTATGATGCATTCGTGCAGTTAGACTACTACTCTGTTGTGTGTGAGCATTACTAAATAGCAAACACACTCCACATACTGTACAGAGTCGTTTGCTCTTTTCTTCACAAATGAGGGAGTCTATGGATTTGACATTTGAGAGCATGTAAAAAAAGATCTAACTTTATGTAGTCTTTACTCTAATAATTCTAAGATCAAATTGTAGAATTATTTAAATATAGTAAATTGATTTCACATAACACTAATGACTCCCACTATCTGTCACATATCTGGATTGTGTGTGTGTGTCCAAAAGCACACTTCTCACTAATGTACACTAATGTACAGATATACTGTTCTTTCAGTGGACTTTGCCTGATGTGATGCCTGAAATGGATTCACAATTGCTTTCAGTGCAACCACAGTAAATCAATCAAGCTACTTCATTCTTTTCCCATGTCGGTTCATGTTACAGCATCAGGCTCTCTGACCATCTGTGTATATTGATTTAGAACTGGGTTTGGGATCGGTTTACACAGAGGACTAGACTGAAAAAAAAAAACGTTTGTAGCCAATACCCTTTTGTTTTATCACCTGGTATACAAAAGATATATGTAGCCGCAGAATCCATGACAACAGTAAGTGTTGCACTCTCCACATCACTCCATTATCTTGACAGCATGCAGTATTATTTTAGGCCTTGGTATAATTTAATAAAAACTATGTGTGTATACTATAATGACTTACGACATTCAGTGGCTGCCTATTATTTGTGTTTTCACGATGTTGCTGGGCAGCTATACCTGCATTGACTGGACATATGAACAGTTTAGCCAGGCACGTGTTCGCGTGTATGTTGGCATGTGTGTCTGTGTTTACTTTGAGAGGTTAATAGGTGCCACCATGTGGCCAGAGGACTGATATCTTGGCCTTCACTTCACATTTCTGTTGATTTTCAGCCAGGTAGGCGGGGCTCCACATAAAACCATGAATCAGCACAGCTGATCACCACTGTGCTTCTGCCAGCTTTTCTCTCTCTCCCTCTGTCTCTCTCTCTCTCTCTGTCTCTCTCTCTGTCTCTGTCTTTCTCTCTGTCTCTCTCTCTCTCTCTCCCTCCCCCTCCCTTGCACACACACATACATGACAGAGACACAGAGAAAATCAGAGTAGAGGGAGAGCGATAGATACCTTAGGCAGGTAGATGGAGATAATCTCACTTGGTCACTTGGGGGATGATTAACTTTAAACTCCTTCTAATTCCTTAAGCCTACTCACCCAGGAAACATGCTTTCTTTTTGTCCTATACTGTTCTTACAGGGTTATGCTATTTTAAACTCATGTTACTTGTCGGTCAGTGTTTGTTAGCAACAACTGGGATCTCTCCTCAGTCTTAGAAACCATGCAATATGTGTATATGTAGTAATGTGTGCATTTACAGCTGTACACACATGTATGCACATGTGCAGATGCGTGTTGTGTGCAGTGCACTGTGAACAGATTTAGATATGAGCTTGTCTGTGAAGGCAAACTAATGAGTCGCTGCATCCTAGGCAAATGTAGCTATTTATATACTGTACCTCCTCCTCCTTTCCAAGCTCTTCCCCATTCTGCCCTGTTGTCTCATTTCATCACAAATATATACAGAATCACAGCAGCAACACTGCATCATCACTTGCAAATATTATGAAAGTTTTTTGTATCTGTAATATATTTCAGAAAATATATTATTAAAACTGGAGAAACTAATGGTGAATTGAGTTTGGGTGTTACTATTGGTTAAGTCACCAGGTTAGCATGAATTCAAACATTTTTTTCATAATTATTATGAGAACAATTAGATTGGAGTTCACGCTGTTAATGTGGCTGAAATGTATGCATGTGAAATAATGCATTCCCACAAAATGCATTTGAACTCATAAAGTCAAGTAAGAGGTGACCTTTCCTTTTAAGTGAAATGCACTGAGTCCAATAAAATTTCAAATGTTCTTCCTGTGGAAACATTCAATTCAATTTAAGGTCTACTCTAAATCAACTCTAAATCAAATCCTTATTCAACTCCAGCACTGGCGTTTGCACCTGATCCAGCGAGATCGGTCTTGCTGGAGGGTGGTCTACTTCATCTATAATTTAGCTCATTAGAGCTAGACCCTAATTATGTAGGATTGAGGGCTCTGTTTTTTTACAGCAATACTTCATCTAATTACCTTCACACTAAAAAAGAAACATCACTCATATTATGAAAGATTGATGCTGTATTAAGAGACCCTGTGGTGTGGCTGCTGCTGTCTCAATCAGTCATGATGCAGGTTAGTCCTGCTCAGCTGGCTGATAGCAGAGATGTTAGATAGGCAACACAAAATGGAGGAGGCAGCAGACACAAGCTCAGCTGGTCCATTAGGAGCATGTCTGTTTCCTGACAATCACAATTGAGATGACAGAGCATTAAAAGACCCAGAGGAGCCTGTGAGCGTTGATGCATACCAGTGTGTGTGTGTGTGTGTGTGTGTGTGTGGTGACCTAGGGAATAGGCCTATGGGGGGTCTTGTAGGGGGAAGGGTAGGCAGGATTAGTAATAGTGTGCAGCACAGTTATTGGTCACTGGACACAAACAATGGGAGGGCTAAAGAGGATTTGGTCTCTGTGTGTACCCCCTCCTCCTCTCCTGCTGTCCTGTAGTGCCAGTGGGAAGTGTATGTTATAGAAGGCCAGGCTGCACCCTTTGGGACGGCCCTGTACATCTGGAAGATTGGCCTGCCTTTCTGTCTAGCATTCCCCTTCCCCCACTTCATACAAGGCAGGGTGGGACTTGAACTACATATGGAAGAGACAAACAGAGCCACATTAGTCACCAATTTGATGACGCCTCCTACAGACAAGATGCAAATCAGTGTAAACGGAGAAAAACTTGATTACAATGTGAGTGCCACTGTAACTGGTACATCTCACGCAGGGGAGGTGTAGCGTGATTGCATATTACCTGTTGTATATTTCAGTCAGTTGTGAGATTTAATCAGCTGGTTAGAAGTTTCTGAATATACCGGATCTGCCCTCTCTCTGCCACACCAGTTACAGTGGCTCACATTCAGTTTTTAGCGCCAAATCACAACAACAGTTATCTCACAGCGCTTTTCATAAAGAGCAGATCTAGACCATACTGTGAAGTTATTTACAGAAGCCCAAAAATTCCCACCAAGAGCAGCACTAGGCGACACAGGCAAGGAAAAACTTCCTTTTAAGAGGCAGAAACCTCGAGCAGAACCATGGCTCAGGGTAGGCGGCCATCTGCCTCAACCGCACACAATCACAATCAAGTTTTTTTCAAGTAATTTTTAAAAAGTAATTTAGGCAAGTGTGCATGTAAGTTACATGTTGACACAACAGTCTTGGTATCTTCCATAATTACCATACAGTCAGGTTGAAAAGGACAGAAGTTAACATATCTGCAGTAAGGCAGACCATATAGTTGAAATCTTCTTTTCTGGTATGCGTAATATAGAGATGAGTGACAAATGAAAGGAAAAAACTACATGAAATGTCTTAGTATGAGGTCAGGCCACCACAAGCCTCCAGAACAGCTTCAGTGGTCCTTGCTAAGGTGCAGCGACTTTACGCCATAGGTAGGCTGTAGTCTACATGTATCTGTGTACCCTATGGCATAGCCTACACATAGTCACCTACCCTACGGTGTAGCCTGATGCGCAACTCCCCAGAAATTTAAGACCGCAAGAACTGTGATTGGCTGGCTTGGTAGCATCACATTTCTTCCTACGCATTTCCAGCTTGTCCTTCTGAATCAGCCAGGTCAAGGGTCATAGATACCATCTCCACTGGCATCTTCTCTATTTTAGTAATTGCACTAAAAGTAACTCCTGTCTGACATTGATTAGCTCCAACTGAACATGATTTGCTCAGTTTCTGTCGCCAGTGATTGTTTGTAGTAGCTTACACCGGCAAAGAAGAAGAAACTCAACCCAATGGAACATAGAAACCCCACTTCCAGTGCACAAGTTTAAATGCTCATGGCGCCACATAGACTTGATACAGAAGCATAAAGTAGCCTTAAGTCTGTGGAAATCTATAGGCTAGATGAACACCATTGCACTACAAGATACTGCCTCATTTCTACATACAACCTTTTTTTCAAGTCATCTTATTGAGATATCTGTGCTGCCGATAGAAAGTAAAACAAACAGCCAGACATAACAAAAGAACATATAGCACGAGAGACAGTCACACACATCATCACTAAATTTATTTTGAAGATAAAAGTTGATATTATATAATTTGATTTTATGGAGATGTTGATGGAGAGAAAGTTTAAAAACAAACCATGAACAGTATATATTGTCGAATTGATTTTTACATTTAGGATCATTTAAATTCAATAAAAGAAATCTCTTTAGAAAATGTTGTATAAAATAAGCAGACAGACATTTCTGGTTTTGGCAAATCCATCAATTGTGTCTTCAACACACCTATGCAAAAATTGTAAAAATCCCTACATTGCTATCAAGCAGCACTGCCCATATTGGAATAATCCACAAAGAAAAATTAACGATTGATTGATTGGTGATTTTATATCATCTCACAAGATATATTGTGAAATTGCTTAGTCCTGGTGCCTTAGATGACCCTTACAGGATGGGGTTGGTGTGAGATGAAGAGCCAGGCATGCTTGGCGAGGATGATCCAAGCGGTGCTAATATGCAGCTCCAGAGCAGAATGCGTCCTTTGTGTGATTTAATGAGTGCGAGAGGCAGTGTTGTGAGCACGCCCTCAGAACTTCATGTAGACACAGACACACTCTTCAACAAGGAAGGCTATTGTGTGATGAAGTGATGTTTGTATATGTGTGTGTATGTGTGTGTGTGTATGTGTCTCTGTAAGTATGTGAGTTAGAATAAAATCTGTGAGTGGCTTCATGTTTTATGGAGTCTCATTTATGCCACTCTGACTAGACTGCTAACAATAACTTATAGCAGCAATGTAAATTACCTATTGTAAAACGTTCTCATAGTAAATTACTCTTGATTAGAGCATCAGTTAAAATGATAAATATTACATGAGCATAATGAAGCATTCATACAGATGACCTTATTTGCATGCTACTAGATGATATTTACATTTATATCATCACCATGTCTTGAGAAAAATGCCCCCCAAAAAAAGAGGCCTATTCAGTATTTAACACACATTGTTTGTTTTTGAACAATGATCACTTTCAGTGTTGACTCATCTGAAAATTATTTTCAAGATGAATCCAATAATTGTTTGACTTGATGTCAGAAAGTTAAATAAAAATAACATGACCTAATCTTTTCACCTCTAGTTTATCATGGTCCTTGAACATGTTCTTCAGCGATTTACAGATTAACAACAGCACACATTGTTTATTGTAACAGTATAGAACAGTCCATGTTTTAGGTCTGCTTGCCGTTCACAGCTAAGTGTAACATTTCTCAAACACACGCTAATAGCCAACTGCTCCTAATCTTGTTCGTTGTGTTCCAAGTATAGACATGCTGTGCAGCACTGTGACCTTTCTCCATCTCTGACTCCCTTCTGTTCTCCTTCCCAGTGGCTACCATGACAACAGAGGCAAGTGCAGTGAGCGAGGCGGACACCGAGGGCCAGCAAAAGGCCGGCAGTGCCGGACGCGAACCAGAGAACAAGCAGAAGCCAGTGGCGGCAGCGTCTGAGCCGGAGGGGGAGCAGTCGAGCAATAAGGCCCAGGAGCAGGCCTCTGAGCCTGGGCCTGCTGATGTAGCTACCTCACCTGAGGAGGAGCAGCTGAAGCCTCGTACCCGGACCTCTGCGGGCAAAGGCCTGTCTCGCCTCTTCTCGTCTTTCCTCAAACGGCGCTCACAGTGCTCTGAGGGAGAGGGGTTTGAGGCAGAGAAAGCTGGGGAAGAAAAGACAGACAAAGAGGAAAAAGCTGACAAGGCAGAAGAAGAGAAGGAGGAAGAGGTGAAAAGTGAAGAGAAGGAGGCTAAAGCAGAGGAGGAAAAATCTGAGGTAAAAGAAGTGAAAAAGAAAGAAGAAAAAGTAGAACAAAAGGAGGAGAAAAAAAAAGAGGAAGAAAAAGTTGAGAAAAAGGGCAGTAAAAAGAAAAAGAAAGAAGCCAAGAAGAAAGTAGAGAAAAAGCATGAGGAAAAAGTGAAACAGGACGAGGAGAAAAAGGAAGAGGAAAAGGTGAAAAAGAAAGAGCCACAAAAGGAGGAGGAGAAACCACAGCAGACTGTAGAGAAGGGTGAGGAAAAAGTGGAGACAAAAGAGGAAGAAAAGAAGGAAGCTCCTGAAGTTAAAGACAAGGGTGCAGAAGCCGCAAAGAAAGAGAGTAAAGAGGAGGAAAACGTTGACAAGAGGGTTGCAAAGAAAAAAGAAAAGGAAGAAAAGATAAAGAAGAAGGAAGAGGAAAAAGCAAAGAGGAAAGCGGAGGAAGAAGAAAGGGTAAAGAAGAGAGAAGAAGAGAAAGCAAAGAAGAAAGAGGAAGAAAAGGCACGAGAGGCCGAAAAAGCAAAGAAGAGAGAAGAGGAAAAGGCCAAAAAGAAGGAAGAGGAGAAGACAAAAAAGAAAGAAGACGAGAAGCCTAAAGAGGAGACTAAAAAGAAAGAAGAGAAGGGTAAAGAAGAGGTAAAGAAGAAAGAGAAGGAAAAGGAGGAGGAAAAAACAGGAGAAAGGCAAAAGAAAGAAGAGGAAAAGGGGAAGAAAAAAGAGAAGGGCAAGAACAAAGGAAAGAAGGAGGAGAAGGAGGAAAAGGAGGCGAAAGAGCCAAGTGAAGAGCAGGTGAAAGCACCGATTGCTGCTCCAGAGCCTGAGCTTAAAACGGAGCCAGACACTGAACAGGCCCCTGATCAGCACTCGATAAGCAGCGGAGAGACGCAGGTGAGTGTGACTCTGGCAAGTATTACACTCCGAGTATTGGTTCTACAATTTGGGAAATCTGCTTATTCGCTTTCATGCTGAGAGTTAATGAGAAGAATGATACCGCTCTCATATCATGCAGCCAGTTAGCTTACATAAAGAAACAGGGAGAAACAGCTAGACTGACTTAGTCCAGAGGTAGCAAAATCAACCATCACCTTTAGAGCTCACTGATTAACTAATTAACACATTTTATCTTGTCTGTTTGAGTCTGTACAAAATCAAGTATAAGGACATGAAGCTGTGGTTTTATGGATAGTTATGTGCCAGGCTATTTCTTGATCAGGTGCAAGTCAGGACTCCCCGCTACTTGCCACTGTGATACCAACATTCCTAGAAATTGCTGCTCCAGGCCAAGAAACAGTTGCACATTCACAGTAACCTGTGTCGTTTGTGCACTTTGGTTTTTGTACAGATTAAATAAAAGAGATATAACATGTTAATTTGTGATCTTTAGAGGTGCTGGGAGCAAGATTGTGTTATCTTGGATGTATGGAAGCAGGCAGAAGGTTTCTGCCTGCTTCCAGTTTTTATGCTGAGCTAAGCTAGCCAGCTGCTGGCCATAGCTTCTTATTTAACGTACAGATATGAGAGTCACATCAATTTTCTCATCTAACTCTCGGCAAGAAAGCAAATGAGCACATTTCCCCAAAATGCCAAACTACTCATTCAATCCTGAGTGTGTGAGAAGGTTCAACAAAGGACAGAAATCTCAAACACCATTGCAGATAAAGGTCAAAAACAGAACTCTCCTGTGTACAAATTCATGCTGCAGATTTGACTGCAGTAGAGGAAAGAACACATGTTTTTTTCTTTGTAATGAATTTTTTATGATGTGGACAGCTTGCTCAGCGAAAGGAACTGCTGGTTTGAGCTGAAAGCTGGGTCTGAAACAAAAATGATCCATGTTGGTCTGGGCTAGCATCAACACCAGTATATTTGCTGTTTACTAAAATCTGTCGTCGTAATAATTATAGCGCTGTCATTTCATTCTTTTCATCCATATCTGACATACTTTGCAAATGTCTTGTCTTGACTCTAAAAGCCACCTCAAGAGGAAGACAAGGAAGAAGCTGTGATAACGAAGGAGCCTGACGTAGAGGAAGAAGTGAAGAAAGAGGAGAAGGAGAAGAAAGAGGAAGAAGCCGCAAAGCAGGAGAAAGAAGCCGAAGGAGAGGCGAAGGCAAAGGAGGAGACGAAAAAGGAGAAGCCAGTGAAAGAAAAGACAGAGAAGAAGACAGAAGAGGTTAAAGGCTCCAAACGTCAGAAAACCATGCAATGCAAAGTCACCTTACTGGATGACACTCTGTTTGAGTGTGAGCTTGATGTAAGAAACCTTCCAAATTCCAGTGTGTAATGGCTACCACCTCTGTTGAAGATTTATATGGTCATGAAATCTGATGGATATCCCTCTCTCTGTCTGTATGTGTGTCTCTCTCTTTCTCACGCAGAAACATGCTAAAGCCCAAGAACTTTTAACAAAGGTGTGTGACCATGTTAACCTGCTGGAGAAGGATTATTTTGGCCTGGCTCACTGGGAAACACCAACCAACAAGGTAAGCTGGTGTTTCTGTTCCTGTGGTTTTAGATTCTCTGCAGAAGCGTAACCAGATATTTGACATTGCGTTGACAAGAAATTGGATGTTAGCGGAAATTTTGTTCCCTCATTTTCCACAGACATGGTTGGAAGCCACCAAAGAGATTCGGAAACAGGTGTCGGGTGCTGTGTATGAGTTTACATTCAACGTGAAGTTCTACCCTCCTGATCCAGCACAGCTTACTGAAGACCTCACCAGGTGAATGTCTCGAGTGTTAAAGGAATAGTTTGACATTTTGTGAAATCTTCTGATTTACAGAGATATAAAACATGTTATTTGGTGAGTTTTAGAGGTGCTGGTAGGTTGATTTTTCTAGGCTTTGGACAGAGTTACCCCCCCCCCCGCTTCCAGTGTTTATGCTAACCTAAAATAATCTAAAAGCTTGTTGGCTTTAGCTTCATATTTAGAGAGACACAAGCACAGTCTCAGCCTTCTCATCTGACTCAAGAAACCCAAGAAAGTGTGTATTTTCAAAAATGTCATCACTACAGTAAAGTCCTATATCTTTTTTTAAAAATATATCTTCATAAATGATCTCATTGTTTCCTTTCGCGTTGTGTTCAGGTACTTTCTGTGTGTTCAGCTGAGGAAGGACATTATGCGCGGTGTTCTTCCCTGCTCCTTTGTCACACTGTCCCTGCTGGGCTCCTACGCAGCCCAGTCAGAGCTTGGAGAGTACGACCCAGAGCTCCATGGAACAGACTATGTTAAGGATCTGAGCCTGGTCCCCGGACAGAGCAAAGAGCTGGAGGAAAAGGTGATGGAGCTGCACCGCACATACAGGTAATCAAAGGGGATGGACATTGATTGGACTAACACTGTGATGGCAATCTTTAGTTAAGACAACATTTTCATCAAGTATACTTTGAGTAAGCTTAATTCCGCAGACACAAACTGTGAATGACCTCAAACTATTCAAACTGTGAATTGTGAAGATTTCAAAATAATCAACTATAAATAAAACATATGTTTGAAGACCCTTCTTATCTGTGTTTTTCCAGGTCAATGAGTCCAGCCCAAGCAGACATGTTGTTTCTGGAAAATGCCAAGAAACTTGCCATGTATGGAGTAGACCTTCACCAAGCAAAGGTAGGGTTTTGTTTGAACTGTGTTACCTGCTTAGATTAATGTTGTGTGGGTTAACGGATGCAAATTTCTTATGGAAATTTTTAAACCCCAAATTCACTAGTTCAAGTGTGTGCCGTCTTCCTTTCATTTTTGAAATGCGTGTCATTGTTTTGCAGCGGCATGCTTGTATTACATCAGTAGCATCCAGATTTTAATTACAAAATTGATGTCATCCCCATTTCAGGAAAAAATGAGAGATTAATAACATTTCAAACTCTATGACCTCAAAATCTCTGTCCTCATAATGTGAGAAAGTCTGCCTCCCAGTGACTGTTTATTGTAAGTGCAGGTTTTCGGGTGACTGTGTGAGTTGATAATATAACTGTTCATCATGCTGTTTATGTGCATGCAGGATCTTGACGGTGTCGACATCACGCTGGGGGTTTGCTCTAGTGGTCTGATGGTTTACAAGGACAAGCTGAGGATCAACCGTTTCCCTTGGCCCAAAGTGCTCAAGATCTCTTACAAACGCAGCAGCTTCTTCATCAAAATCAGGCCATCAGAGGTAAATCTGAATTTACATTTTTTGTTCAGATTTTCATATATTTGAATTATATTGGTTTTCTACCTCATCCCAACCCAATATGTTACCCACCAACTTTTTCTCCTAAATTCTATCCCACATGTCTGATGCCTTGGCCTTGGAATTGTGCGATGAACTGACTTCTACTGATTACCTATAGATCAACAGTTTTACTCACTTCACTGGAGTCATTCCTTCTTTAATGTTCTTAAATTAAATTTACTACATTACTATTAGATTTATAATGTTGTTGATGGATTATAATTCCATTGTAGTATTTCATAGGATTTGTTACTGTTGTGAGTAGTCCATGGAGACGCTATACTTTTTTTGGCTATACACATTGAATTAACTTTACTTAACAACTGGATTATTAAATTCGAATTAATTCAAACAAAATTACACAGACTGCAATTCACATTTTGGTTCTTAAAAATTCTGTAAACTCACATCTTTGTAGGGGCATTTTAAAATATTTTATCAACATAAGGTGATTATAATTCAACTTTGAGTTTCTTCTTCACCTACAGCAAGAGCAGTATGAAAGCACAATTGGCTTTAAACTGCCCAACTACAAAGCCTCAAAGAAGCTGTGGAAAGTTTGCGTCGAACACCATACCTTCTTCAGGTAATACTGGGTATTATTCTGAAAGACACTTTCCTGCTTGGCAACAGAGGTCATTCTCAGGTTCGGCCTATCCCCTAGATAATTGGCTAACTGGTCTCTGCAGCTTAAGCCCTATATTGGCTCCCTGGCAGTTGGACCACAAAGGAAAAGCTACATGCCCATGGTCCTGACTCTAGAATTAAACTTCAAAGGTTTTGTCTACTTAATGAGATAGAGGTCAAAGTTGTTGCAAACCTTGTTGTGTAACAATTAGACTGTTTTAGGACAAGCAAAGTATTTTGATGTGATATGATATATATCAAATGTATTAAATGGTGGGTGGATGAAAATAAAATGAATGTTTTTTTTCCCTCAGGGTTCCAACAGTAGAGCCCCCATCATCACGTCGCTTCCTTGTCTTGGGCTCTAAGTTCCGGTATAGTGGGCGCACTCAGGCCCAGACCCGCCAGGCCAGCTCCATGATCGACCGCCCAGCCCCACGTTTCACACGCTCTGCAAGCAAGAGGCTGTCACGTAACCTAGATGGAGGTATGTGTGTGAAACCGAGTTGAAATCACTGTATCACGCTTGTATCTTGTAACAAAAGCGACCGTTTCGCTAAGCTACCCTCTGACTTGTTACACACTTGCAGCTGGAGATGAAACTCTCCAGCTCCTGCAACAACTCTCAGCAACATCCAGGCCTGAGTTTGATGATTGGTCGCTGAGGCTGGCATCTGACAAACCCCAGCTTTCTCCTGAATTCCCAGGTACCACTGTGTGGAGCTGCATCAGCACTTTTTGGCATATTTACAGAATTTATTTATTTTTATTCTTGCTTGCAAACAGCCTTATCACATCATTTAACATGCTCATCTGTTTTGACTCATTGAAAAAATTGTGTGTCAGCACACATGCTTAACTTGTCAGAACACTGACCTTCTTTGACATGTGGGTAGTGTCACCCACCTTGCACTTTCCCTGGCATAATGCCAGGCTTTCTTTGGCCTCGGTGAAAAATATGTTTCCTTACATGCTAGACTACTCACAGGCTGAGGCTGATATTCTTTATTTGTTTGGCATTTACCGAAGTTGCTGCTTGATGTGTGTTGCACAGTGGCTTTCATTTGCCTGTGCCTTTTTATGTTGAACATCTTAACAAACTGACTCACTCATCAACGCTCCAGTGCCTGTCATTAAAACAGGATGACACTGGAGCTTTAAACACTAAAAAAAGTAATTGCCAGTTTTGCCCTTTTTTTATCAGTTTTTGTCCTGAAGGATGAGAGGCATCTTTCATTCAGCTTTGCACTAACCTTACTGGACTCTCAAGATTCTGGTAAAAATGCTTGGCATCCCGCTTTGTTCAAAGACACGCTTGAAGCACTGTGAAGCATTCATAGTGGCCATCATCTGTCCAGCAGAACCATTACATAACTGCCATCACCTCGTAATCTCTTCACAGCCAGAGGGGAGTCTGAGCGGCCTTTCATTCAGTCCGGGGAGGAGGGGCAGTCTGTTCACACAGTCACAGTAACCTGGCAGGACACTGAGACTGGGCAGACTTGCTCTGAAACCATCACCCAGACAGCCAGTCAGCCATGGCAGGAGCTGGCATCTGATGAGCAACAGCAAAGTAGACAGGAAGACGAGTGGTCTGCCCTGCTCTATCGTCATCGTCTTTTTCCCTTTGTCCCACCTTTTGATTCTGTGAACCAGCCAGGTATTTGCACTTCTAAAGCCTGCCACTGGTTATTCAGCAGTTTGTATAAGAACATCTGAACCCAGAATCTCTTTATTGTTCTCTTTGGCTTGGATTTTAAAGAACATGCCTCTAAATTGTATTTTATTGCGACCAGCATGCACTTCATAAATCATACAGCTACGTGTACATTTCCAATATTCTCAAAAGCTTCTACAAGCCAAGCACAACGGTACTATTCTGTTTTCAAGCATTTGCAGTTTGATATTTGGGTGTGATTTGCTCATCTGGAATGAAATCATTCAGCATTGTTTCTCTGATGTTGTCAGCCAAGATCAGCCTGGCAAAAATGAGCTCTATGGACAGGCTATGGCAACCAGCCCAGACACAGCAAGATGACTGGTTCCTTTACTTTGACCGAATCTTCAGCGTATCCTCGCTTGAGCGTACTGATAAAACATGTGAGTTTCTTTGTGTGGAAAAATGACCTGCAAATATTTTTTATAATTTGAACAGAAATACAAAAACCCGTAAACAGCCTGCAGTATGAATCAAACTCCAGCTCCAAACCTGATTAATTGTTTTACTTCCCCCTTCACTCTTCCCAGTCTCTCCCCTAGCTCAGTTCCAGCTTCAGGAGAAGGATGAGCAGGACATGTATGTGGTAGAGCAGGAACAGTCGAGAACAGAGATTATTAAGAGGCTGCAGGAAAGTGTGATGTTGGTAGACATGCTGACGGAGGCAGATATTTTGGAAAGGAGGCTGAGTAAAGTGAAGAATTTAGAGGAAAGGCTCCAAGAAGTGGATGAGATGGCAGAAAGAATTCAGGGAGTAATAGAAGAGGAATTGGGTAAGGAAGAGGTAGATAAGTTAAGGGAAGCAGAGGGAAATTTGAAGCATGAACAACAAGTTGAAGGTATGACGGAAAGAGTAGTGAAGAAATCTGTGTGGAGAATGGAGGCAAACGAGGATGAAGTGGATGAACTGGAAGAGCAGATAAAGCGGGTGTTTTTAAAAGGCTTGTTGCTTGAAGAGGAAGTGGCCGAGGTGATGCAGAAGAGGGAAAAAGAGGGGACAGACGAAGGTCAGTTGGATGATGGCCGGAGAGAGAATCTACGGCAGATGGAAAAGGAATGGCAAGAAAAGGTGGAGGAGAAGATGTCAGATGTTGCCGGTACCAGTTCTGTAGTAGCATACCAGAAGGTTGAGCGCAGGACTAAGAAGAGTGTTACTATTGTAGAAGAGAGAGGGCAGAAGCAGGAAGAAATGGAAGATAGGACGGTACAATCTGGTGTAATGGCAGAGGAGAGGCTAGAAAAAGGGGGAGCATGGCGTGAGACAGAAATACAGGGCTACATAACTGACAGAAATGTTACAGAGAAGCTTCTGGCTGAGGATCCATTTCAGGTGGCAGATAAGGATGTCTGGTTCATACTTTTCAACCGACCTCCATACAAAGCTGTTTATAAACCACCAGGTACAGTATGTTATTGTGTGAAAATCTTTACACCTCTACTAATCTCTCTAATATTTTAATATAATACTAATATTTTTTTGAGTACTGTTAACATTAACAATTGAACAGTCCCACTTAAAGTGCGGCAAAAAAACTTTTGAAATCTTTAGATTCAGGTTCAGTGTGTTAGTGTTAGTGACATCTAGTGGTAAGGGTTGCAAATTCACTGCTCACCCATCCCTATCCAAGCACGAAGAAGAAGCTACAGTCGTGGCTCTTGTGCAAAATAATATGTCATCCTCCATTTGTACAAATTTCATGTCTGTTCTTACTTCTAATGAATCAGATGACGACTACTACTACTACTACTACTACTACCTCTTCTTCTTCCTCCTTCATACGTTTTCAGCTTAGTGACGAAAAGTGCTCTGTAGAGGAGTTTGTTTGAGGGTACTGTAGAATCATAGTGGTGCAAAATGGCGACTTCCACGTAAGGAGACCAGCAGCGTATATAGATAGAAATGGCTCATTCTATGGTAATAAAAAAATAACAGCTCATTATGTAAGGTCTTTATACACCACTGAAAACATAATTGGATGTACATTATATTGCATTTCTGTCACTAGATCCTCCTAAATATTACATACCGGACCTTTGAATGGGAAGCTGAAATAAGTGCAGAAATTTTCCTTCCTCTTATAAATATAATTTTGCATTTATAAAGGGCAGTCTGCGCTGGGTGTAGTTCTGGGTTATATTCAGGTGGACGCAGTGGAGGGAAAGTGATGACAGTATAGCAGACATAAAAACTGTGGTTGGCGTAGATGTTCTAATGGTGCAAAAGGGGTAAGAATATCGATAGCACAGCCACAAATAATCACAGCATCCTTTAAAGTAAGCCTTTTGGCACTGCAAGATTGCCCCCCCAAATCAATGATTGTGTCTTTGCTATCATCATTAGTTACCACTGTGGAACATGCTCAGGTGGATGAAAGCGAGTATTTCACCTCAACAACTGAGATTACAACAGTTGAGGAGAAAACAGAGATTATAGTAGAAGAAGGAGAAATAAGAGAAGAGGAAGCATGGCGCATACCAGAGATCCCACGACCACCGCAGACCATCACAGACAGGGCTGATGACTGGTTTGTGTTGCTGGATGTTACTCCCAGAGAAACACCTTATGTACCACCAGGTACTGCTCTTTTAAAACAACTTTGGTTCTTTTGTACTTTTTTGCTAATGTAAAAGTCTGTGTTACTGACTTTACTCACATCAGTTACGTTGAAGGTAAGAGACCCGATGGATGCAGAAAGTTTGGTCTCAGTGGTTGGAACTGCAGCTGATGAGGCAATTAGAGAAGTAGTAACTGAAGAGAGACAGGTAATAGAAGAGGCAACAAGACACCTAGAAGAAGTCCCGCAGCAGCCGGTGACAGACAGAGATGACGACTGGTTTGTGTTGCTGGATGTTATTCCCAGAGGAACATCATATGTACCACCAGGTATTGCTTTTTTTCAAAACAACGATGGCTCTTTTGTGCTCAATTTTGTGCTTTCTTGCTTAAATAAAGGAAGTGTGTGTTACTGCTTGTGTGACAAGACTTTCTCCTGACTTTACTCACATCAGTTATGTTGAAGGGAAGAGACCCGATGGATGCAGAAAGTTTGGTCTCTGTGGTTGGAACTGCAGCCGATGAGACAATAAGAGTAGTAGTAGCTGAAGAGAGGAAGACAATAGAAGAGGCACCAAGACACCTAGAAGAAGTCCCACAGCAGCCAGTGTCAGACAGAGTTGACAACTGGTTTGTGTTGCTGGAAGTTGTTCCCAGAGAAACAACATATGTACCACCAGGTATTGCTAAACTTATTCCTGTACTGCCTCACAGCTTTATCAAAGCAAGCAATTATCCTGAGTTTTGCGGACGCTCTTATCCCTAAATCTTCTGTACTGTCTATAGTGTGTGAGAATTTTTATCTCTTTTGTCTTAGTTGCTGTTGCAGAGCATGTGGAAGTGTCTCAAGAAGAACGTGTCTCTCTAGTAACAACCACTGAATGGAGAGAAAAAAGAGTGGAGGTGGTAGTAGCAGACACTGAAATAACAGAAGTGCAGAGTGAAAAGCAAGTTGTAGCAGTTTCACAGGCTGTGAGAACAATAGAAGATGACTGGTTTGTGCTGCTGGATGTTCCCACTAGAGAACCATCATTTGTGCCACCAGGTATTGTCGATATTCCCTCCAGTCCCACCATAAAGACTTACAGGCTTATTATAAGTGTGTCACAATACTCATTCATTGTGTTTGTCACTAGTTACCAAGGCTGAGTACGTTCAGGTTTATCCTAAAGAAAGCATTTCTACTGTGGCCGAAACAATAACCGCAGAGTCCAGGAAGAAGGTTGTAATTGAAGAGACTGTGGTGTGGAAAGAGGACAAGGAGCTTCCCAAGCAAATTATTCCAGAGCAGAAAATGTCTCAGCCAGTCAGAGAAAGAGATGATGACTGGTTTCTTCTTCTAGATGTTGTTCCCAAAGAAACTGCCTATGTGCCTCCAGGTACCCACAGACTTCAAATATCTTGCCAATTGATACATTTCTGCAGCTTTTAACTTGCTTTAAGGGCCAAACATTTGTTTTTGGTGGATATATGTGTGTCACTCAACTTCTTTGACTCTTTTCGTCTGTTTGTGCCAGTCATTCCTGTTGAGATTATTCTGGATGTGCAGAAGATGTTTGAGGCTGAGGTGACGCCCACAGAGACTAGAACATGGAAGAAGATGATAATTGGCGCAGAAAGCAGGCAAGATCAGACGCGTCTGTCTGAAATTAGACCTAGCCAAACTACACCACTGTCGGAGAGAGAAGGAGGCGATGATTGGTTTGTCATGTTCGACGTCATCCGTGAAAAGCCTGTTGTCATACCGCCAGGTACCTTTTATTGCAGAAGGGTCTATACACTGTGCTAAAAAAAAGTTCAATTAAGTGGTAGATAAAAAGCTGGACTGCACGCACACCTGCTGCTTTTTCATTTGCTTTAAACCTTAAATGGCTCCAGCAATAAATAAACTTTTGAAACAGATTTATTTACACGTTTTTCTATGTTAGCTGCTGTGGTTGAGCGTATTGAGGGTGTGGTGGCAGCCACAGAACCAAAACCAAAATTCATCCTGGAAGACATGAGGCCACCTATGAAGTTGGTGGAGATTACACCACCACATCCGAGACAGGTGGATGATGTCTGGCTTGGGCTGTTAGATGTTGCAGTGAAAGCACCAGGTATTCTGCCGTTTCGTGTGTCTTTGAGATGGAATCCGACTGAATAAGGTGGCATCTGTGTGTGTGTGTGTGTGTGTGTGTGTGTGTGTGTGTGTGTGTGTGTGTGTGTGTGTGTGTGTGTGTGTGTGCGTGTGTGCCTTTTACAGTTTGTGTGTATTATATATTTAACCCCAGAATATGTTTAAGTGGACTTGAGTTCTGACTGACAAGGCTTTGTGTGTATCCTGCATTAGTGGCTGCGGACCAGCGTATTCGTGTGCATCCTGAAGTAAGACCAGTTAAAGAGTTTGCAGCCATAGAGCAGAGAGCACATCGGAGAGTTACTTTAGTGGAGGAAATGTGGCAGCAGGAGAAGGTGGTACAGCAGAAACCGCGTCCAGCAGTGAGAGAGGTGGAAGATGATTGGTATACTCTTCTGGACATGGCCACTAAGAAATCAGGTATAATCAAAAAGATTTAGTTCAGCTACACATACAGACATTCCTGTTTGAGTTTGTCGCTAGGCTGTCTATTTCACTGTAATTGCAAGTGTCCTAAAATTTTGTACTTAATTTACACAATAACTGGCTATTTATTTGTGCTAGTCGCTGTCCCTGAGCGCATCCAGTTCCCAGCAAAGGCGAGAGCTCCTGCTACTGTGGCCAAAACAAGGGTCGCTATTTCCGAGATGAGACCGCAGTTTGAGAAACGGATCTGGGAGGAAAGACATCCGCTCCCAGAAACGCATATCAGTGATGATTGGTTTGTTCTACTAGATGTTGGCCTCAAACAGTCAGGTAGTTGTTTACCTGTTTGGATTTGTTGGTTTGCAGATGAACAGCTTCGCACATGGTCACGCTCTCTTCGCTCCATGAAACGCTCATTAACATTTGCAGCCCGTTTTACAGGATACTTATCAGAAGAGAATGTATCCACAAACGGGACGTCCACCAATATTCAAGGGTCTCTGACCATGCAGATTGAAGAAATGGCGCTTTCTTAATCTCCATGTTTCACCACAGTTCAACCACATTGAGCTTTGTAGCTCCTTGCAGCCTAACATCATCTGCTTTTGCATCGATCATCACATCGCAAAACAAACTAATCCACGCTTCTGCTTTCATTCCACTTTGTGGATATTCGCTTCTGGCACACTTCAGGCTCTGATGTGTGACTTCTGAAAAAGACTAAATGAGGTACAGTATACCACTGCAGTGTGTCCAATTATTCTATCACATCAAGGCATCAGACTGTAAGTACTTGCATAAATGCGCTATTGTGTGTGACTCTCTTTATATGTTAATATCTGTTTCAATAAACATAGAAGTTTATCCCTCCATAAGATATGGAGCTAAAACATATTTTATTCATGTTTCCATTCTGTCTGTATTTTGTCTAGTGGTGAGCGCACAGAGAGGCACCCGTCCTGTCAGTGCTCCGGTCTTCTCCCAGGCTGCTCTGGCCGAGGCTGGGATCCCCATGGCCCCTTTCGATCAGCCCCAGACCTCCACTCCAATCAAGACCGAACGCAAGGAGGAAAGAAAGCTGGAGGTCACCGTAGAAGCTGTGGAGCCCTCAAAAATCGAGGCTGTGGCTGAGGTCAAGGTATTAAATTTCTTTGATCGCTATTTTACACGTTTGTGATGTCATTTAAACTAAGGTCTATGTGCAACAAAAATGCATCATTTTATGTAAATCATATTGACTTAGAGGATAGCTGGTTCCAGCGAAAGATAACAAATTATGTGTTCTCAGTGATTGCCTGGATATTTTGATTATAGATAATAAAGATATCTATAAAATTTAAATTTAAATTAATTAAAACTTTCAAATTAAATTGCTTCATAGTTTTTAATATTAAATATATGACTAAAAGTAGTTAGCAGAGATTGTTCTCTCTGAGTGTGAAATGTGTCTCTCTTGCTGCTGTAGCCAGCAGTGTGGAGGGACCACAGAGATGTAGACTCTTCACAGATATCCACCATCAATGGGGACATTCAGGTTAGTGTCTGGCGGCTTGCATGTTGCCCCTCACATGTGAGTGTTAAAGCCAACAAGCAGAGGATGCTAACGTGTGTCCCTCTCTCCTCCCTGGGGTAGCACGAGTCTGAGGCGGTGAGCACGGAGGTGGTGCGTATGCGAAAGGTCAGAGTCTTAGCCTCAAATACGTTTTCGTAGCCTTTTCTCCACCTCCATTCTGATATCGACCTTCTCATCCAAAAGACTAATTTCACCCTCTTCTCATGTGCTTTCCATACGGCTAGGCCTTAAATGAAATCCACATCAGGTTCGATGCACATGCAGTATATTTTAAGAGGTAGAAAAGTGCAAGAATATATGGAATATGTAAACAGTAACTCAATAGAATAGTGTAACTTCATTATAATATGACTATGCTTATGTTTTTTTTTACATATATTAGCTGTTTAAAAGTTTAAAAGGAGTTCATTTGTTCTCATTGCTTGCTGCTGTAAACCCTGGAATGCACACATGCATGAATGTAGATTAAATGCACCTTACTAAAAAGTGGCATGATAATTGGTGTTGTATCACATTTCTGTCACTCCGCCATTTGTTGTGTTTTTTTCTCATTATAAAATATAGAAATCTTAAGTCAGTCCTCTAGTGCCTTAGGCTCTTTGATTTGTTTGTACATTGCAGTTTGGCCCCTGTGGTCACTCAGCTCAAACTGTTTTGCATGCAGACTCGTCATGGCTCTCTTTGTCTGTTGTATTAACACTGTAGTGAATTTCATAGCATGCATGTCCTTAGGTGTGGCAGGTGAATGCCAGCACACAGGGAAACTCAAACAAACCCACACTCTTTTGTTCTTTTCATTTTTCACAGAAAAGAGCTAAGAAAATTGAGGGTGACTCAATTTATATCAGACATAGCGTTTTAATGTTGGAGGTTTGTATCCCTTCTGGAGATCTCGGTATCTATCTGTATTTTCTTGCTCTTGGGCACAGCGTCTGCTGTTTAACAACACGCTTGCATGTGGCATGTTTCACACTTTTTGCATCCGCATAAATAACTGGCTCTAGATTACAAGGCGTGTGGGGGGGGGGGTTGTTTCAGGAGAGTGCTGTTGAATTTACAACACGTTTTGGATTATGGTCATGATTCTTTCACATGCATTGGTACACACAAGTTTAAGGATGCTTCACTCCATAGCATCTTTAAACTGTCCGTAAGGATCAGTCCTGTGATGTGGTGGATGAGCTAAGGTTTAAGATAATCAGGGACAGCCAGAGCTTTTCTAGATTGTTTTTCATTCTTCTAGCCTGGAATCACAAGCAACTCCATTTTTTCCCCAGATCATCAGTATTCTCCTGTTCCTGCTTTTGTTCTTTCTCATTTTCTAACCTGCCAGTAATGCATTGCACTTTCACAGCAGTTATGCAAATTGCTATTTTAGACCATACAGATGAAAATATAAATAATTGTACGTCTTTGCTGTTGTATACGTAAGGAATTGCATTTGGAGAAACACTTATCATTAAGTTGCTCTTTAGCACCACAGTAAGTCAGGTTGAACAGTTAACAAACAGTTCTGTTCATTGGCTAGAACACTATGTGAAGTATGTTTTAGTAAAACATCAATGTCAATATCTAGCAGCTCTCAATAAAGATCAACTTGGTGCTAAATGTTGCCAAATCAGTGCTGCTACTGTTGCTTTTGTTCATTTGTGTTAAATGAACAATTAAACAAATGTCACCTTTGACAGCCTGTACCATGTCTGCTATTTTTTCCTCTGCTGCTCTTTGATTTGCAGCCTGTGTTCACGACGCGTTGTCACCGCACGCCTAATGCTATTAAATAGTCCCTCAATGCTGTGCTGTATGATTTATAGCCACTGCCCATCCAAACTTCAAATACTAATCGATTTTCATAAATCATGGCACTACCTCTGAATCTCTCCCTTATAAACCAAAGTCTGGTCTCATGAATCAGCTGACAGACATGATTTTCCTTTTGTAAATGATAATCTATCAAGAATCCACATAGTATGATCATCTAGATTAATGACCCCGTTTAATTTATGGTCCTTTAGATTTACCAATTAACGCCGCTTCTGCTTGTTTTTTAAAGCTGCAATAAGTCAACAAAAATTGTTAACATAATCTAACCTTTTTTTTTTATTCTCTCCTATTTGTTAATTTCTCCCAACTACAAACATATCCTTCATTTTCCCTTCCCCTCCAACTTTCACTATCTGTCTTCACTTGCCCCTGTCAAATTTCCTGGCACCCTCTTCCCGGCGCCCTCCCTGCTGTCCTTCCCTCCGTATAGGAGTTTGATAAGCCCCAGGAGGACTTACTCAAGCATCATGCCAGTATCAGTGAACTGAAGAGGAACTTTATGGAATCCGTCCCACAGCAGAGGCCCAGTGAGTGGGACAAGCGCCTGTCTACACACTCCCCGTTCCGCACCCTGGGGATCAATGGTCAGCCTCTGCCCAGTGCAGATGGGGTAAGTCTCCCACAGAAAACACTCGCCACCAAATGCTTTTTAGTTAATTTACCATTTTAAGTCTGTCAGTTCAGGAATTGGAGCGAAAAAAGCAAAACATATTTAATTAGAGAAAACATTTCCTGAATTGACTTGGTTAAAGCTGCATTTATACAAAGGTCTTCGCATTTGGTTTCCATGGCTCTGCACTTTTAGAGATTAATGCAGTGTGCATGGATTTGTTATGGAACAGAAGAACCTGAAATTCTTGCTGGCGCCTTGTGTTTGAGTCATTTTAAAGTTTGTGCAATTTGAAAATTGACCCTCTGCATTCGATCGTATTCTTTTTTCATTATGATGAATATGTTTAAACGAAACAAATTGATAGAAGATGGGATCAGGCTCTTCCAGTTGTCATTTCTGGTTGTCTTACAACCTTTAGTGTAAATGGATTGTGTGTGCATGTACAGACCTATTCAAGGCAATGGAATGTTTTATGCGACGCATGTGTATGAAGAATGCAGAAGGACTTGTTGAATAGGGTCTGTACTTTTGTTCTTTCACTTAAAAGACTGATGTGGGCGAGGCATCTTTAGGACATTATCAGCTGTCTGAGAACTCACTTTGGTTCATCCTGTCTGCAATGGATGCCTCTCAACGGTGACATGTTCGTATCGCATGACTGACGGACCTGACGTTGAAAGTTTACTGCATGACTTAGAGATGACCCTTTCAAGAGTTTGTGCACGTTCTGACACTGAGCAGAATTGACTTTTCCCCTTCTCCTCTGTCCCTCATTCATTGATGAGCTTTCTTTCTGCTTTTAATATTTCTTTTGCGTTGCGCTTTCTTTTCACTCTGCTGTTACCTTCTTTTTTTTCTTTCTTTTTTTGGCTGCTGCTTTCTCTAAGCCTCGTTTGTTTTTCCATGAAGAGACAGGGCCTCATTCACAGTTGTATCAGCAGCCCGGCTCTCCCTGTAGTAAATTTCACAAGATTCCAATATAAAAATAATATAATATAATTGGTCTTTATAGCAATGTTCTAGTTAAAAAGATTAAATAGAAGCTATCCAGTAGACTAGAAACACAATCTACTGAGGTACTTTTCGAATGCCTTTTGGCGAGACATTAACTAAATTGCAGCATAACTGTTTGGACACAGAGCACTTTTACACTTGGAGATAAATGCCTCAGAGTACATCAAATTGTCAGGAGGCATTAGAGTCGCACTGAAATCAAAGCCAAGTGAAACTGACAGCTTAGAGTCTGTAGTGAGGAGATGAATCGGAACAAATCTACAAAATGTTTGATGTAAGCAGTCAAGAATATGGCACTGGTCAAATGTTGTCTGCCTAGTGGAGTGGACACGCTCAATTTTACAAGACAGCAGTTTCTCATCCTAGGAGTAAACATTCACATTAACAGCCCAAAATGTTTGTTAGCTAGTTTGACATGCAGCAGCTTCTACTGCTAATGGACTAAAATGACAGGGCTAATTTTAAAATAAGCTGCAGATGGATGGCCAGATTCTAGCTATAGACTCTAAGCTACTGATATGAACTGCTATGACAGCATTTTGTTGGTCCAGATTAGTTTTAAGCTCAGTGTTGTTGCCGTCCAGCAGCCTCCAGCTAGATCAAATCACATTTACTGCTCAAACACACAACACTGCAATGGGTAGTTAACAGTGCCAATTTAACATCCCCAGGCTTGAGGCCTAGGATAATTCTGGCTCACTTGACCTTAGCTTACTGAGATAGTTTCATCTCAAAAATGCATCAAATGAATCCCTTTTTTAAAATAAGATACGACAAGTGTGGATGACTTTCTGTCTTTCCAAACAAAGTGTATTGTTGGACATGGAAAAATATTAAAATGCTAAAATGCATGTGCCAGTTACATTTCCATGCTCTGTACAACAACCATTTCTGTTCAGTTAAAGGACTTTGCCAGGCTTTTACATCTGAATTTAATATTTTCAATAACGGTTATTGCGCAACTCTGGCTTTTACAAGTTCAGTTCATTTTCGGTCATTGCCGACATTTCAAAATTCCTCCCTCTCATCTCTCTTCCCTCCTCCTTCCCCTCCCCCTCAGTTTGTCATCCGCCTCCCACGCGGCCCCCTGCTAGACTTCTACTCCAAACGCAGCTGAGGGCCGTCTCAACCCTGCGGAAATCCCACACAGGTGTGAGTGTGACCCGTGGAGACCGCACCTTGTCCATCTACCCATCAGCCTCTCGCTTTCTCTTCTCCTTTTTCCTTCGCCTCCTCTTCAACATCACTGTAGCACTCGTCATCTCATCCTATGCTCCACTTGAGAAGCTGCCCTTTTTTTCTCTTTCTCTCTCTGGCCTCTGTGGAACAAGACTTTCGTTCCTTCTGTTTCCCACTGAAGCACAGTTGACCTGGTTTCTCCAACCAGAGACAGACCTGTTGTCCAAAGACTGATTAGGACCGGAAATGACAATCAACCCACTACTCTTTTGCATTTGTTGTGATTTCTTTTTAAATCAACCAATCAGCCAGTAATACTTAACAACGGAATTTTATCCCGAGGTTTTTAAGTTGTTGACCATATCACTCTGAGCCTGCTTTTATACACGTTTTGAGGTACATTTATATTGTCGGTTATCTAGGAATATATATATATATATATCAAGTAAGCACTTGATACTTGGAAATGTATCAATATTTTTTGTCACAGTATAGTATTTCCTGTGATGGGAGACCTTGAGGCAGCTTTACTGTAATACTTAATAACCTCTTTTCACCAGTATTTGCCAAGACAGTATGTAGCAACTGTAAGAGATTTTGTTGCATGACTTTTCGACAATCAACTTTGACCAAAGAATAAAAGGCATTCCATATACAGTTCATTGTTTGTTCCTTTCAAGGGCACTGGATTTTGTCATTTAAGTTTAATATTATTCATTATTCATTGTTTTTTACTTGAAAAATTGAAAATTCTAGCATAAGAAGAATCCATTTCATTCTGACGCACACTGAATTATATTCATGGATGAAATTAACAATAGGGAGTGATAGCTGTATTCAGTGTCCATCTTATTTGGTAACCTGCTGTGGCTATGAAGGCATATGCTTGGTCTGCAATGATATTTTGTTAAGCCGTGGCATTAACAGTGTTGATTTTGTCATATCAAATCTAAAATGAGCAACAAAATCATCTTCATACAGAGCTGTAGTACCTCATAAAATGGATGCTGTACTAGACATACTATATACATAGTTGTATATTTTAACATGCATGCATTATAATCTATATGTCAGCAGGAAACCTACCCAAGATCACACAGTGACTGTGTTGTGTCTTTTTAGAGTGTGTGCGTTAGTCTCCTTTGCAATGGTTCAGAGACAAAGACTGCACACGAGGAAACCAGCCGCTTTTCAGGCATACCAAGTCCCAATGTGAGCCACAAGAGTGAGCCTGACAGTGTCGAAGCCCACGGTGCTCCGCTTGAGGAAGAGTCAAGTGATCAGGAAGAGGTTGTAGTTTTTGAAACTGCCTTGGTGCCAATCGTAGAGGTGGAGATGGCGCAGCTGCCTCCCTCCCTCGACCCCTGCTGTAAAGCTTTAGATGAGACCCTGGAGGAGGAAGGATCGTACCCTGGAGTGTTGGAGTGCTCTGGGAAGATTGTTGGATCTTCCCCGGCTTCCTATTTCAGGAGTGATGGTCCACAGGTCATACGCTGCTTCCAGGTAGCCTCCTGACCCTCTGAGTGTGAGGCTGATTCTGTCTCTGCTTGGCCTCTGCGTGATTTTAAGGGTGCCACACCTTCTCACCCCTTTGCAGCAGCATTAGAAATCAAATTTGTAAAGCTGGGATATTAAATGCGGTGCAAATTAACACTCCTCATAGTCAAATGTAACTGGTTGCTGCAGAGGTATCGCACAGTGATGTGCTAAGTTCTCAACTATGGTGATGGGGTTGCTGTAACACTAGCACATTCTTCTCTGCCACAAAACGTGTTTGACACGCTGACTTCACTTTCATCTTCTTTCCAACCCACTTATGGCATGATATTTTCCGTTTCCCTGTTTCTTTTGTAGTCGGTGGCGGGAAGGGAAATAACAAGGTGATTCTGTTGTTTCCAAAAATCGAAAAATTGACACACATTTGGTGAAAAGAAAGGGGTGTTGCGGTGAAAATCAATCCGCATGGGCGATGGCTTGGAAGGGAATGCATGGTGTGAAACAAATTGGTTGCTGCCAGGTGCAAAGTGTCTGGTTAAACAGCCACTCATGGGGCTATGCTCCCATTCCACAGCCCCCTCTGGTGCAGACCCAGACAGTCACCATCACAGCTGTCTCCAACTCGTTACCAAGTGGCATCTCCACCACAGAGGTCCCTGTCGTCCCGACCAAGACCTTCATCTATGAGTCTTCAAAGGTAGGGGCTCCCGCACCTGCTCAGCCCAGATCTGTCTCAGCTACAGGCAGTCACGTTTGCATGGAAGAGATATCAGCAACAGGTCTGGGAGGACCAGGCAGGGGGCTCCAGAATGAATATGAGGCAGCACTGCATGTTCCCTGGCTAGAGCTCAGGTTCATGTTATCAAAAATTCATTATTCATTCTTTCATTCTCGGTCTCTCAGGTGACAGCTGATGGGACAGAAGACAAAGATGGCACAACTGTGTCCAGCTCCAAGACCGTTACCTCAGAGGCCACCAGTGGCACCACAGTCACCACTACTACCACTCACATCTCAAAGGTCAGCAGTACGATCTTGCTCTTTGTTTGTCATTTTTGATTTATTTTATTTTATTTGCAATTCTCAATTCTATTTTTTTTCCTTCTACTAGGTGGTGAAAAGCGGATCTTCAGAGACTCGTGTGGAAAAGAGAATTGTCATAACTGCAGACTCTGACGTTGACCAAGAGAAGGTATAAACCCCTCTTTGCTACACTCTACCCGTGACACACAACAGTGACAGAATATTAAAGGAATAGTTTGACATTTGGGAAATACCATGATTTGCTTTTTTGCTGAGAGTTGGACAAGAAGATTGATACCACTCTTAATAGGTCCAGTAAATGTGGAGCTAAAGCCAGGAGATGTTTAACTTAGCTTAGCATAAAGAATGGAAACCGGGAGAAACAGCTAGCCTGTCCAAAGTTGTGTCCAAAGTTAAAAAACCTACCAACATATTACTGTATGTTTGTTTCAAGAGTAAAAACGACAAGTTTATTTTTTCATGTGAAGTTACGGGAGATTTTGTGCCACAATGTTTCTTGGCTGGGAAACATTGATGTCCTGATGTCCTTGAGCCAGGGTAGGTGTTTCACTATACTTGATAGTTAAAGGCTTTATAGTTAAAGGACAGACTTGGGAGGGGGATTGATCTAACTCTCAGCAAGAAAGCAAATAAGGGTATTGTGAATGTCTAATGTAATGTCTAACTATTCCTTCAAGGAAGAAATGGGACAATTGTGACTTAATCATTAATTCATATTAAGACTAATACAAGTGCACATGATATGTGTCTTGCAGGAGAAAGTTGGCGGAGCATCAGCATTGTAACTGAATTGCCGCCCACATTCACTCCACCTCTGACATTCCTTCTAGAGAGGGCTGCACTCAACACACAGTGACCAGCTCTATTTGCTCACATATCCAAAAAGAAATATCTGCACCTAAACTTACTGATAACGGAGTAGAAAAATCATAGTAGAACCTTTTTTCTTTTTTCTTTGAGCTGTTCATATAGGTAGAGGACGGCTGCATAGTGCTCCAGTTTTCAAATGCTTTTCTCATCCAGATATTAAAAAAAGCTTAGTGAATACACTTTCACTGGTTAAAAAAACAGCATTTTCAGTTGAGTGATCTCAGTTATGTTTGCTTTTAAATGCTTTTATTTTCCTTGTGATTTTTACATTGTTGATTTTATACAAATGTACTGTTTCCGTTCTAGTTTAGACACCATTTACAGCATTTATTCCCTTGGTGCTGCTGGGGGAACAGTAAGGCTACATTCAAGGGAACTTTATTTTGTTGTTTGTTTATTGTTGTTTACTTGTCTATTTAATTCAGGAGTGACATTTTTGAAAAAAATTAAATGACATACCTCGCATCAATGTGAACAAAAGTAATATGTGCTTAAATTTGGACAGTTGTTTGGTTTTGCTCAATGCTCAGGTACAAAAACAATAATTATTTTCTTCACTAACCAGCCGGTAGCCTACACATTATTGTAAAGTTTCAATTAAAAATGGATCTATTTTGAAAGATTTCACTATTTTATAGAATTAATGCTTTTATAGTATTTGTACAAATTTAAGGTTTTTAAGTTATTCACATCCATCTGCTCATTAAATTGTAGGTTACCATTGTGCTGTTCACTCGATTTTGAGGTCTCCATGTAAGACCTGCTAACCTGCCTGACACCCTGAATCATTCTTATTCGTTTCCTCTTGTAGTCCACCAAGTTTGTCTAACATTTAACAATTTACATTTGACAATGAAGTGCTTCCCTCTGCCCTGTAGTTTGTTCAGTAGTAAGTCATAATTTCTTTGAATATATTTGGTTGATAAGAAGTTTTACAAGCTCTGGTCTGTTTATCTCAGGTTTTGATATTCTTTGTAAGACTACAGACCTCCATGATTGTATGAGGAATGTCCATATATGTATATTCACCCCGACTTTAAATGTACATTTATGTTCAGCCAAGTGAGGTCAGTAAATACAAGGCTTGTCTGTCACAGTGACCACATGTGTAAGAGGTGAAGGCAGCTGTCCCAGTAAATGTGGCTTTTCTCTCATAGGAGCACAAGTTGTCTTCTTTTTTTTTTTTTACATGTTCTACTATACAGTAATTTATTTGTAAAGTAGGAACTGTCTCATGTGATTTGATGTACTGTGATGTTTTTCAACACGAGCTGGTTTCCAAGCTTCCACTAGAGATGTCACCATGTTAAATATTGCATTCATTATCAAGAAAGTTTGTAAAGCCTTTTTACCGCATAGTGTAAGTAGACTGCTCTCTCATTTGCCGTTTCCTGTACTTCCTCTACTTACTTAGTGAACATGCTTAAAATATATACAGGTCCCTTTTAGGTAGCATGTTTGTTAGCAAACTTTTTCAACCCACAAAGAAGCTATTGGTATTGTAGCCACACATAAAAACAACAAACCTCTCCTGGAAGAAAATGTAGAATTTCACTTGAAGAAAATAGTTTTTAGACAATGGAAAATAATGTTGCTTTGTGACTTATCCCTGTCTTTTTATGAAAAAATAAAATATGCATTATTTTGCATTTTGTCTGTGTGTGAAGCATACAACTTAAAAGAATGAATGACATCTTGGTAAGAAATAGATATTTAATGTGATTCACTTGTTCCACAGACATCCAATCAAGACTAAACGCTTGAGAATCTCACATCCATCTAGATTGTAGTAATATCATAATGTAAACATGATGAAACTACAAATACAGAATTATCAAGAAAATGGTGTTAGTTGCCCTAACAATCAAGTACATACATAGCCAGAAAAATAAAATTTAAATGAAGCATAGGTCAATTCATAAGATATGTTCCTATTTTGTACTTTTAACTTTGTATTCAATGGAAATAGCACCTGACCTCATTTACACATATTGCTGTTTTCAAATCCTTCATTTAACAGAATAAAATCTCATGCACAATCTGTTCTGCAGCATGTGTTAAAATTAGTCAATCATCAATGAAAAGTATAATCTGACTGACTAAATAACTGATAAGGCAAACCTGTAACTTTTCCTGTTACATTCAAGAATGAAGAAATTCTGCAATTATGAAACAAAGCACACTGTAGCTTTCGTTATCAGAGTTAAAGTCACTCTGAGAAACTACCCTAAAATGTGAAAAGATGGACTGGGGTCAATCAGTGTTCAAACCTGTATCAGGAGAATGACCCTCATTACATGTTTTTAATTGTACAGCAAAACAATGAGGAAATGTCTGAATCTGACAGTGTCTTGTCAACACAGAGATGGGTTTGGGGAACAGTACAGGCATTCATTGAGACTATATAATCCAATGCTTTGAACAAATAGTAAACAAAGTCTTTGAGTTCACTGTGCTCATTAAACCGGAAGGTTTAGCGAATTGTCTTCACTGGGCTCTTGAAACTTGATGCAGCCTGAAGCTGGAGTTGATAAGCCATTGGGTGAATTTTGAAACCATATAGCCTGAAAAACAGGAGGAGGGAGGAAAAAAAGAAATACAATCACTTCCTGGACACTTCCTTTTTAGGTCAACAGCTGGGTACTGAATGGCACTTTTTGACACCAATGCCAATATGACACCTGAGATTTGTTACAGATATCATAAACAATCTAAAATGAAAATATAAGAAAAACAATTTAAGACATTGACCAGGTACTCAACTCAAATCCAACATTTAGTACTTTGCAGATTTTAAAACTGCTACAGCTGCATTTTGGTAAAAAAGTATTAAGCTAGGTTCAATATCCAGCCCTACTGAGATCTAAGGCAAACTTGTCTTTTGGTCAACGATCTCTTAAAACAAACTAATAAAAGGCATGTTACTGCAAGTTAAAGTCTACACCACCAGTAAATAACAATGGCGTTAGATCAAACTCACCTTGGCACAAATTGGTTGGCTGGTCGCTTTGGACGATACTCTGGGTGCACCATGAACAGCATGTGGGGGAACCCTGTCCCAAAATAGGCTCCGTCTGTGTGGTGGTGTCTGGAGGATTTGGGGGTGTAAACATCCATGCACTTTGGGCAATAAAGCTTCACCATTGCTTCTCCGGGAATGTCTGACAAACCTACAGCAGACAAGATGGGGGATACTTCTTCATAGCCGCTGACACGTGTCAAAAGTGCAGAGTGGGGTTTATGTAATAAAAGAAGGAAATTGTTTAATTTGAAGGTAAAGAAAAGTCATACTTACCAATAGGAAGCATTGGCTGATTCTCACAATAGACTCTGGGGCAATACCCAAAATCCCCTTGTTGATACTTTTCCAACTGTGGAGATCATTTAGAAATCACTGCTGATGTTCGTCACAGAGCATGCAAGAATATGAAGATGTTAGGTAACAGCACCTACCATCTGTGCAATGCCTCTGTTTGTGAGGATGTAACGTGCATGTATCAGCCCATAGAGCATCTCTGCCGCCTGTTCTATTAAGTCACTCTGATTGGGGTTATCTTCAAGTTCCTCATCTGTCAAATCAAAGTGATTTAGGCAGTAAAGGCGTTGACTCTGCTATATATCATTTCATGTGGGAACTGCTAGTTCCTCGGTATCCTCACCTGGCTCCAGGTCAAGAATCATGTCCAAAGCCTGGCGATAGTGAGGAACCTGCTCATTCAAACCTGTCAGGTTAAACTTGTCCTGTATGTAGTCTTCATCAACCTGTAACACATGATTGAAAGGCGATGAATAGGTATTAATGGCATTAACTACTGTTGGAACAGCACACGGACGTGGAATGCATTACATAAGAGCTTAACAGGATTACTTAGATGCTGCCAATGAAGTAACCAAGGAGTTAAAATTAGAATTGGATTGTGTGAGTGCTAGCCCATCTGGCAAACCAGTGTGAGAAACACCAACGCCTATATTTACAACCCAATTCCCATCATTTTTATTTTAGGTGATTTTCCTTTCACATGCCTCCCTGTGGTGCTTTTTGAGTGAGAAGGGCTCATGCACTTCAGTGGAAATGATTAGTAGCAAACGGGGAAGTGGCTGCAAAAGGCAGCGGTTGACTATGACACTAAAATGTCAAACCACCGAATGGCACACATTACTGGCAAAATGATTACTTGTGTGAAATGTATGTGTTATATGTTCAGTGCAATAAAAACATGACATATACTGTTAAGATAAGATGAGGTAAGCATTTATTCATCCCCAGAAGGGAAATTCAGTTGTTGCTGCGGCACAAGGACAGTTACACAGACAGTGCAGGTCCAAGAACATGTATTGTCATTTGAACCATTAAAATACAGCAGAGTTGAAACATTGATTCTGCTGAATGAGGGAAACAAAGACAAAACAATGCACAACCATGGGTGCATCAAAAAACCTGACTGCAATAAAGTATCTTTGTTAGAACTCAAATAAAGTGCATTTGGAGTCTATCATACAGTATGAACTCAGTTATTAAAGCTATACGTATGAATAGGCTTGTGTTGACCGGGGTGTCTGAGTTCTGGGTGGCTTTAAGGCGCTCAACAACTCCGACATAAATTACCTGTGGATTTTGGATACAGTTTTGTGAGATAAACTAGTGGTAAATTAAAATCGAACCTTCCATCGAAATCCCAGTGTAAGACTAACCTCACAGAAGAACTCATTCCCTCTCAGTCCACAAAACCAGGATATCCAGGACACCTCCTCTGAGCTGCTCATCCTCCTGACAAACCAAAACAGAGTTGCGGTGAACCAGGGTTCATTTTGCACCCACAACGTCGGCTAACACACCTAGAAAACCGGCAATACAGATGTACATTTTACAAAACACCGACTTGACATTTTATTCCACCATATGTGCAACCAACTGACGCAGTCACCGTGGGGACTTTGAAAAAAAATGTGAATTTATTGTAGATATAATTTATCTTGAGTTTGCGTCTGTAACCTGGTGCCTACGTTAGCGCTTGATGAGGCGCTAGCTTGCAAGCTAACGTTCGTTAGCGTTCTCACGCACAGATAGTGCGGACAAGAGTGATTGTAACTGCAATATTTAATAAGTGGTACCTTGCTGTATGAATAAAAATGATTACAGAAAGTCACTTTTACTCACCCTTCTATATTAAACACATCAACTTGCAAGCGTATGCTAGTTTATCCCGGCTCCCCGGATGACAAATAACGTTACGTGTTCCGGTCAACGAGACCTTTCAAAATGAAGTTCCTCATGACGCATGATCTCAGTCTATGGTTCTCAAAAGCTACCACAGCGAAAGTTAACTTAATATATATAAAATGTTTATTTTATGTAAAAACAGGAGCAAAATACACATGTATTTCAATTCACTTTTTAATGAATTTGCAGCAAAACTATAGGTGTGTTTCTTTCAGACGTCAATGTTGTGATGTTAATATGTTTGTGTTAACGTTACAGCTAGCAATATCATAGATTAATGTGTTTCATTGGAAAGCATTGAGTTGCTCATAATGTGAGAAATCTGAGCTGTGGTCATAATCACACAAGACAGAACGCACAAACATTTTATGTAGATTCAATTACTTCTTTGAAAATGACACAATTCACAATATGTTTGATTTGTTTTTTTTCCTATGGACATGAATTTCAAAGTATTAGATGATGTGTAAATCTGAAAAAAAAAATCATATTGACAGGCATTCCCTGCCGAGATGGAGAGCTCCTTCAGGGCAGGTCTGAAAAGGTTTTGCGACGAGGTGGTCCAACATCTTTGGCCTCCTGCTCCTTTCCCTTGCTTTCAAACATCAAAATCCTGTGATGAAGAAATTTACAGGTCAGCTTCTATATATGAGACATTACTGTAAACTTGTAGTATAGAGATATTTTTTTTATTTGTTTTAAACAAACATCAGATATCGTAGGCACTTGTTTTATGTAGCCTACTTTAGGTATATGAACATTTTCTCAGGTTGATACACAAGTTGTTTACTGATTAAAGCTTAAGGCCGTCAATATAACAAGTAGCTTCATACAAATGTATCAGCACCTATTTATTATTGTTTAATAACATAGTCATTGTGTAGCTTTATCTCCCCTTAACCCTAATCCACCTGTAACCCAACTTTGAATTTTCACCCATTCTCTGAATTACCCAGTACTTACAGTTTTAGAATTGCGTTTCTTTTTCCCAGCATCATATTCAGGAAGTCATTGTAGCTGATAGTGTCTTTCGATGTGTCTCCAACCACCTCTGCCATCATCTTTTTCAGCTCTAAGTGAGTCTTGGCCAGTCCGAGTTTTTCCAACATTCGTTTTAATCCCATTATATCTATAATATTGACAGTTCAAAGAAAATAAATAAGTAAAAAGTGCTTAAGTCTGTCTAAAATATAAGGCTTTAAGACCAGTGCAGTTTTACCTATTTCTCCTTTGTCGTTCAGATCAAACTCCATGTATTTCTCTGTAACACAAACAAATATAATGCCATTTCGAAATGTATCATGTATGTGCAATAAACATAAATATAAGTCACTTCCAAAATGATTGGTAGCCCTTGAATACTCACGTTTAAACATTTCAAGCTTTGAGCTAAGGTCTTCCTCTTCAGCATACTGGGGATCTGAGAGAAAAGCCTGGGGGAGTGGTAATAAAATAATACAAATAAATCAGATTTTATTAGTATCAAACAGTAGTCATATTTTTGCGTGTCACACAAAAACATGTACAATAGCACAAAGGCATCAACTCACCTCATTGACAGAATTCAGTTTTTCTTCCTGTTGAGACTTTAAAATACCAAATGCTTTACCTCCTGTGAAATAATATATAAGACATTATAAACGTAGTCAAATGACAAACAGACATGGCAGAAAAAAAGGCAAACTAACCTTGAGCAGTGTTGTCCATTTCTGTGCACAGTGCCGAGAGCCTGCATGTGAAAGTAACTCTTGAGTGTGTGAAAAGCTATGATGGCGTTTCTGTATATTCAGAGCAACAAGAGGAAGTGAAGTTACAAAGTTTCAGTTAGCATTAGTGAGGTTCCTCGTAGTATTTAAGGCTGCAGCAAACAAGTCATGCCACATCATACCATTCATACACAGAGTCTGCATTTCACCAGACATAGTGTGGAAAAGCACTGTTGTATTGCTCAAAAAGAGAAGTTTGCACACAAGATACCTGCTATGTAATGGCCAGGATGGGCTAAGTCAGGTGTATAAGCTCTGATACAGTAGACATGAGAAAGGGATGTGTCTCAGAAGTGATGCATCTCAACTAGTTAAAAAAATATGATGACATTTCAATTAAGGAAGGAAGAGTGATACAGCACAGAGATAAATACACATTACTCTGCAGAAATAATCTGCTTATAAGGCAGGTTTGAAATAAAAAAACAGCATATATAGTTTTGTTTTTGTATACTTTTATTATTCAGGAATGTTTCACTAAAGATGAGGTTTTTCTTTTTCAAGAATGCCCCATTCATACTCCTGTTACATAAACACACATCTGGACGCTGCCCTGGACAGCCACAGTCAGGTCTGCCAGCCACTGTGTTGCTGCACTGGAGCAGTTGGGATTTAAACGTATGAGGGACTGCTACTCTTCAATTCAACTGTGACCTCAATAAATAACTTGACAAGAAATTTTGCACTCTTGGCCATTTGTCAATTTGGTGTAACCAATTTGGTGGCCATCCCTTCACACAAAGCAATCCCAGTCCCAGCTGTTCTCATCTGTGACACCACCATGGTGGAACGAGCTACCACACGCCATCAGAGCAGAGGCGTCCCTCTCTAATTTCAAGAAGCTCTTGAAAACTCATCTCTTCCGAGAACACTTCCTCTTATAACACCTCTAACTCTTAACCTCTAACATACACTTACTGTGCTCTTCTTCTTCTATCCCCTACAATTGTATTGTATTGATTGCACTTTTTGTTAACTCTTACTTCCTTCCCTAGGTATTTGCCCCATTGATGTGATATGTACTGTGAGCTCTTACTAGTATTTATTGCTGCTCTTACTATTTACAGTTGTAGATCTGTATTTGATGTGCTGTTGATGCTAGTATGTTGTTCTTCATATGTAAGTGGCTTTGGATACAAGCGTCTACTAATTGAGTAAATTTAAATGTAAATGTAAATGTAAATGTAAATGTAATGTGCTGTTCTTACCACATGGAGGCGCTTCTGGCCACTTAATGAGGTAAATGAAACAAAAAAAAACAAATGTTTGCCTGTATGTGTACTTTCATATTGAGACTTCTGTGTAACTTGGAGAACCGAGACTAGGTGGAGACCAAAAAAAGTCTGTAAGAGAATAATCTTTTGTCCCTCCACACAGCTAAAACACACAGAAAATGGCACAGGGTCTCCTGCCATTAGTTCTGTTAATAGTCATATCAGAGTGCAGAGGTGAGTAGGTCATTAAGTAATGTCTTTATCAGATTGAACAATGAATATCATAAATGTGTTTTCTTTTCTTATAGTCACTTGATGATCACTTGATGAATCTTGAATTATTGACCTCACATTTCTAATACTGATTTTTTTTTTTATTGTACGCTATCTTTAAACCCTAGAAATGATTAGTACCCTGAGTCTGATTCTTCTTTCTTATCATTTTAAAGACAGCTTAGCAGAGATTCGGGTTGTGGCTGCTACTCAAGAAGAGGATGTAGCTCTCCCTTGTTTTAATTCTAGTTTGATGAATCCAAGGAGTTGCTACAGAGTGAAATTGATAAAGTATGCTTCAGATTCCAGTCAGATGAAGGTAATCTTTGCCAGACCTGAAACACCCAAGATCCAGAATGCTAAACGGATTACATTTAAATCTGTTGGAAATGGACAAATGTCTCTTTCGCTGACAAAACTGCAAAAATCTGACGAGGGACTGTACAGCTGTGAAGTCTGGCTAGGCTGGGACTGCATACTTGTCAAAAACATATCTTTGAAAGTGAGAGGTAAGATTAAACATCATTTTCTCCTCATTCTCACTCTTTTACAAATAAAACAACTACATTAACATCCCCTCTTTCAGAATGCAAAACCATTGAAGCAGTAAAGGCAGCGCCCAGCACACCTGTTAACCTGGACTGCCCAGTGAACATAACATCAAGACAACAAGAAAACCCAAAACCCAAAAACATCTCCTGGGTGATGCTGAAAGGAGGCAACCCTGCGACTGTCAACTCTGAAAGGTTTGAAATGATTGGGACATCATTAACTATCCAGTCTGTGAATGCCAATGACAGTGCTTGGTACAGATGCAAGTACATGTTTGGACAAACTCAGCGCTGCTTTGATATTAATCTTCTGGTCCAAGGTAAGATTAAACTATTTTAAATTTTGTTGGCACCAATTTTAAATAAGTCCTAAGTACCTGTTCTTTTTTTCATGAAGTGGAAAATGTTGAGCCTACAACAGTTCCAGGTATAATAAAAAAACTACCTCTTTAAATATTTTACATCTTGATTCAATTGCATCATTAATTAATGTCCTGTTAAATATGGTGTTGTAATTGAATATATTTGCTTCTTTTATTCCTTAGCACTGGCAAAAGGGGAGATTACTCGGGAAAACAAGGAAGAAGGGAGCAGTGGGACAGTTATTGCAATTGTGGCTTCAGCCATCATTGGGACTGCCACAATTGTTACTCTGATAGGACTATTCATTTACCGCAGACGCAACACCCCATGGCACCCACCAGGTTTGTGTCTGGAAGCTATTTTTGAATTCGGATGGCAATGCAGTGTAGTAATGCGTTATCATAGCTTTGTGTTCTCTTCTTGTTCAGCTGCTGCTATAGACACTGGTGGTTATGAGGATGTGAGTCTTCCATGTTCACAGGGTGAGCACCCTGTCATTATTTCATTACATTCATTAGTCTAGTCACAGTGACCTTTCCTGCTTCGTTTACACTGACATGGTTTTAACCTTATCCTTACAGATCGTGCAAACCAGCGAGTCAACAGTCTATACCAGCAAGTCCAGGATGAAAACATGTGTACTTGTAAGTAGTAATACTGTTACAACTCCATACTTTAATTCTCATAGTCATGTCATAGCCAAATAACAAATTTCTCTCCTTCATTGCAGTCCATTATTAGTCCTTTCCAGTCTGTTCAAGAGGAAGATTTTCTTTACTGTCTTATCTTGATAGCCTGCTTACATTTATGCATGATGTAAAAACATCTACTCACCTGTTGAGTGTCTTGTGAGGACACTGTGACTTGCTGTATAGTGACCAACATGAATAATCCCACAAACTCTTTTTTCTTATTGGAAAGACTATTCCTTATGACCCTGTTTGTATTCATAAATCTAACCATTTGTATTATTTTAAATGAAATGGAGACATATTTACAATGTAATTAAAACAATTATTTTTTATCCAATTTGAATAAACATATGTATGATGACTGATATGATAATCATAAAGAAAGAGTCCCTTCACTGATCTATTTTTCTGTCTTTTATTTTAGTGTATTGGTGGTTGAAATTATAGTTTACATCAAGAGAACACTTTTATTTAGCTTTAGTTTACAGCCTGTAATAAATCATAGAAACTGTCAGTGGTTGTTACAGCTTCTCTTTTGGGTTGTCTTTGCTGGCGTTGTTCCTCATCATTTGCATCCTGAATGTCCTCATAAAAATGAGTCTGTAAAGAAGAATAACAGAGTTATTAAATTCAGATGTATAAGCCTGACAATAAGAAAGATCAAAAGTAAAGCAGATGTTTTTAGCATACTTATTTTTTGTCTCTTCTTACCATTTCAATACTCGACTGTTCATTTCCTGCAAATAGCAATGTAGAACAACAACAGTCATTTGGGTATTTTTTTTTTTTATATACAGTAGTTGTAGTGTAGGTTGGAAGTATGATTCCTAAACCAGATTCAATACCCGCATCCTTGTTGTGCTTCCTCTTCATGTACACGTAGAGTCCTCCAGCAGCTATGTCAGGAGCCCTAGAGGAAGGGCTAACCATGCAGGTGTTTGCGGAGCTGTAGACATTAAATTATTATAACTTTCCTTCTCTTTACTCTGAAACAAGGGTGCATTTTGTGTTATATGTGGGATTTATTCAGAGAAAAAAAGCATGATGCATACTTACAGTTTACAGTGTGCCACGTCTTTGATGCCACCACATCCCCCTCTCTTTGTGCAAAGCAGGTTAATTCATCTGATGTCATTGACGAAACTGGGAGCAATAGTCTGGTTATGTGAGTGTTATTGGCAGTCATTAAACTGCTCTGCCAGATATTGTGGCCTCTCCCAGACCAAGTTAAATTGAAGTCTTTTTCACATTCTTTAGCGCAAGTAAGCACACAAGTCAAAGTAACATTAGCTCCCCCTGGCCAGCTCTCTGAATTAACTGAAAAGACAAACATTAGAGGAAATATTTTAACAGCAGTGATGCAAAGTAAATGTTGCACAAGTCATGCTCTGTTTTGGCACATAGAGAGTTTTAACACTCACCATCGAGGGTGTGCAGCCTGATTTTGTTGAACACCTTTTTCTGACCATTGGACTCTGAACACTGGTAGTCCACAGCATGCAGAGCACTCACTCTACTAATGACCAGTGATGAGTCTTTATTCACGTGGAATGCCCCAGTTTGGCCTTTATAAGGTGAGAGAGCCGGTGAGATGTGGTCTGTCAGTGCCCTTCCGTCCACAGCCCACTCCACTCTGCCGCCAATGCCAAAAGAGGAAGTGTTGCTACAAGAGAGTGACACTGACTCACCCACTGTAGCACTGTAACACTTCCTCTATGCCATCTAGGGGAAAGGGAGCACTGATTACACTTTGTACATCTTAAACCGCATCTTTCATTTGGAGTATGCTACAAGTTGTGTTTAGTACCTTTTACTGTTGTTGTATAACTGATGGCAGCTTTAAAAGTGTCATTCTGAGTTAGTTGGCATTTCCATTTTCTGTGATGGTCTGTCAGTCTTTTATTGATGATCAGTTTAGAGAAGCATTCAGACTCTGTTTCAAAGCGAAATCTATTTCCATTTAATGGTGTATTATCTTCAGTACTCCATTTGATATGTATCCCTCTGTTGTTACAAGCAACATGTCCTTTATATGTATTGAGGAAACACTGAAGCTCTATTGTGCCGTCTGCAGGAGTTGGACTTTCAGTAACTGGTGAATGAAAAAAAAATGTCACTACTGTGATTTGTGCATAAGGTTATTAAAGAATGGTTTGAGGTACCAGGACAAATCACTTACGCTCAAGAATCTGAAGCGAAACACTTGAATTGAGTGCTCCACTGTCACAAAAGTAATGTCGTGCATCATCGAGTACCAGGTGATTAATCTCCAGAGAGCAGTCCTTTAGCAAGCCAAGCCTGAGGGACTTTGGAACAGTTACCTTTCCAGCTGTCACCACCTTACTAACTGCACCAAACATGTCAGCCATGTTCCAGTTAAGAGAGGAGCAGGATTTAATAGAAGGTATGCCACATGGCAAAGTAATAGAATCTCCTAGTAAGGCAAACATCACCAAATGATCTGCTGGAGTAGAAAACAAAGCAACAAACATTTAATTTTAAATTATTTAATTTTGTCAAAAAATTTACTATTGACAGAACAACGTTCACAAACATAAAACCTAACAGATGGAAAGTTGGTGAATCTATCATCAACTTAACATATTCATAACCACAGTTGATATTCATACATTGTTTTCACATTTATGTCTGTCAAGTCTATCTTGAATTTAGCTTTTAAGCATTCAGTATAATTGTTAGTATTTTAATGGTGAAGATTTTAATCTTTTACAAAGCCTCAGGAAGTACCTCAATATTTTGTACATATGGTCAGAGAGGTTGGAGTTATTAAGTCACGTGCCAAAATAAATATGCAACAGAGAACATTATTATCAAGAGAACATATTCTATTTTTTTTTATAATTACCAGATGACTGAAGTCCAGCTGCCGCCTGTGCAAGAGAGATAAGACAGATGCTTAACAATGAAGAAAAAGCCATCCTTCTCTCAGAAGAAGTTCTCTCATGCAAATGTTTCCGTTCAAATACTCTCAAGTTTTTCAACACACATTTTCAGGAAATGGCATAAATGCAACTCAGGGTTTGTTTAAGACAAGCCCATGAGAGGAACCCATGTTCTTTTTATTTTATTTTGATTCTTTAATAGCCTGCAAATTTAGTATAAAACTGATTCCAATGCACAATGCTGCCGTTGTGTGTTTTTTATGTAAAGTTTTTCCTGTTCGTCTCATTTGCAAATAAAAATACTTTTGAGTAATACATGCTATCAGTGATATCCATCATCATACAGTTATTAAGGGTGTCAATGCAAAGACTTTTGCAAGACGTGCCCCTAATCCATGGATGAAGAGTGACATTTAGGTCTACAGAACATTTTCACCAGGAGGGAAGTTATTTCAACAGTCAGCACCATGTTCAATGTTTGTCCACTGGGTGGAGCTCAGACTCTGTTGCACAATGAGTACTGCACTAAGTGTGAATTTACTAGTGTTTGACCAGTTTTTGTTTACAGTAAGCTGTACAACCCCAAATCTTGAATTGCATGCATCTCCACCTGAAAAGTGTTCACTTGTTCAAGCTTTCTATCTGGTGGCTCTTCAGTTTCTTGGTTCCTCCTGTAATTTCCACACTCCATGTGATGTTGAGCCTCATATACAACAGATCAAACAAATCAATAAATAAATCATTTTAATACATTTAAAGACTATTTTAATCAGGATATCCAATACTACAGGTAGATGTAAAGGAGTACTGATGAAAATCGTACATGTGAAAGTTATGTCATTTTTTTTATATGGTAAAGTTTTTCATATTAATTTATTTGCACACAAATAAACACACAAGCAGTACACCCTCTGTGGTTCAAGGATTAGTCACAGGTCTGAGAAGTGCTTTAACTGTGTAAGACTTGATCTTGAGTACAACACTAGCAACTCCTCTCAGGTCGGGCAGAGAGGCCTCACTCTCAGGAGGGATGAACTGGAAATCTCTCAGCAAGTAGGCAGTGAACAGAAAGAGCTCCATTTTGGCAACAGACTCTCCGAGGCAGAGCCGAGCCCCCCCTCCAAAAGGGACCAGGGCTCGAATGGAGCCTCCTCCCCCTTCCAGAAAGCGTTCTGAAAGAGAAAGAGAAGCTACTTTATTTAAGATCTGCTGAGTGACAGTAATGCGCACCACCTCAGAATTACAGGAGCAGGACCTGGTTTGAAGCTGTATGGGTCAGTCCAAACTGCAGGATCATGGTGGGCTCCAAAAAGATTAGGAATGATGACTGTGTTCCTGGGGATGAAGTAACCTGCAACACTAAACGTGCATTGGGGATTGTATTATTGGTATAATGCAATCTTTCATTTGCATTCTTTCATTACCCCTGCATATTGCCGTTCAGCTGACCTGCTGTCTCTGATGGCTCTGTGTGGCACTGCCAACGGGGCAACTGGCCTGAGTCTGAGCACCTCATGGATCAGAGAACACAGGACGGGAAGTCTGTGTCTGTCACTGTACTTGGGGTACCGTCCCTCTAATACCGTGCACAACTCCTCATACACCTTGGTCTGCACCTGAAGATTAAAGTAAGAGAGGAGAGAGACCCTGAGATAAACATCAGTGTGTGTAAATATGGCGTTTTATGCCAAATGAGGAGAGGCCCTGCCTCTGGTCTGTGCAAGAGGAAGGCCACAGTCCAGTTCAGCCAGGCTGCAGTGGTCTCTGTTCCCCAATGAGAAGGTCTACAGTGGCCATGTGAAGGTGAATGTCTGTCAGGAGCTGGAGACATGAACACATGTAATGTTGTCCACCAGAACTGTTAATAGTACACTACATTTCCAATTCCAGTCCTAGTCTTAAATCAAATGTTATGCAATGATATATTTATCCACATTTAAGTAGTACATTTTTAATATTATTCATTATAGAAAAAACATCTGTTAAAATGAAGAGTTGGATAACATCCCCAAAGCCAATTCGTACTCCCAATACAACTCAAATTGATCTCCCCTGGCATTCTCCGTTCTGTGTACTTACTACTCCATGTTCTTTGTTGCGATGTTTGTCAAGGCCCTCAAGGAGTGATCCTGTGATGGCATACTTGTTTTTGTTGTCTTGTGACAGCTAAAAAAATGAATACAGGCATCATTTTGACTGATTAATTGAATTTGTGTGATTTTGGCATTTTGTTTGACAAAATGTATTGCCCCACTAGTTTTACATAATCAGTAAGCCATACCAAGCCTCACTTTTTCACCTATGACCTGAGCAATTCAGCATGATTAGACCTCTCTATTGAAAGTTTTTCTAAACAGTGACACATTTTTCCACCTTTTGTTCTTTGGCATTTATCTTTGCTAACCTTGTAATTGTTGAGATGTTTTCTTATAATTTCATCTCTCCTGGCCACCTCTTTCAGGAGACGGGAAAACACAGGGTTGGGTAATTTCTTTTAGAGAACAAATGACATAATGTGTGAAATCCCATTCAAGAGATGTTTGTTAGTCTTTCATGTGATCTTCAGTCAAGATAGTGAATGTTTACTGACTCTGAGCAATGGGAAGGAGTCCAGAACAGAAATCCAAGAGGAGCCCCACAGAGCAACAATCTCATTCAGGCAGCTGTGCAGCTGCTGCAGCTCCAAAGAACTCTTATCATACTAGAAATCACAGAGATGTATTTTATAATACATCCTAGCCATGAAAGTCACTGTCCAGTAAAAGATAGTACATTATGAATGCATGCATATATGTAATGTAAGCTTTTATGGCATACATAAACAGTGACTATGCTCAGTTCCCATCATAAACAGGCAACACACTGGTCTGGCACAACCACAACTATTCATTGATGAGAAACAGATTTTGCAATCCATCTCAGATACTCAAGAGGTTGAAACTGAGCTGTGGGAGGAGAGATACTCACTTCTTTTCCAAAAGCCAAAGTGGTGATGACATTACTGGCTGCCACTGTGAAATCCTCTGAGAGATCTACAGCCCTGCCTTTATAGTCCATCAAAACCTAACAGTGGACAAACAATGTATTATTTTTTTATGTGACCACTATGGAAATACCCAAAATTTTGCTTTGTTGTCTGAATCTCTTCTATCACATTACAGCCTGCTGGTGTATAATTTGTTCCACTTGTGTCATGTACCTCTCTCAGATGCAGTGCCTGTCTCTCAATCACGTCATGCAATGACTGCTGGCAGCAACGCTGCAAAGCACTGTGGACGAGACGACGATGTGCCCTCCATTCCTCATTGTAGTCCCCAAGGGAAATTGTACGCCCTCCCCCAGACACAATATCAGCTGATACAAGTCAGGAGAGGTCACAGGGATTAAAATAATGCAAATAAGTATGCATACTATTATTGCAAAATAAGTTTAAACTGTTAACCTGTGTAGGAAACTGGTCTCCCAGCAAAGTCTGACCATTTTTTCACCAGTGCTTCTTTTATGACTTCACTACTATTAAGTACCACCATGGCTGAAAAAGCACAAAGGGGTTTTGCTTTTGTGACCATCTGAACCCAACTATCCACAAAATAGTCCTTCAAAAAGTTGATTTTCTTGTTGATATAATAAACATGTGTATGATTACTTGTGCTTCCACATTTAAGGCGGTAGATGTTTCCGTAATGCTGTGCCAGATTGGTCAGGTGAATCGGCAGATGATCACGTGTCAGCTCCATCATGTTGCCTATGAGGAAAAGGCTTGGAGGACCTGGGAGGGATGGAGGCGAGGAGCAGGGAAGGAACTGATAGAGATACTTCAGCAGTCTAGATTCAACTTCTGGATGAAGGACTCAAAAAGGTAAAACAGAGATAGAATGAATACTAACGATAAAAATCCATTAGACCAAGTAATCAATCTCAGTGGTGTACTGCAATAGTGAATTTGTTCAAAAAATGTCCATGCATCAATCATGTCATTTTAATGACATCAAAATACTTAATTGTACAACCAGTATGGTCAAATATTCACATAAAGACAACAAGCAGATAATTGTAGACTTACTTCCCTTGTGGTTTTTCTTCTTCTCTCTCTGATCAGAAGTGCAAATCAGTACCATCAATAGCAGCACAATAAGGAACACAGCTCCCACACTGATAATGGATATTTCAATTGTCATTTTGTGTCTTCTTGCTGGTGTTCCACTTCAGAAAGCTGGTCAGCACAGTGCCTGCTGCATTTATAGTCTTCTCAGCCGTCTATAAGCCCATCAGTTTGATATGATGTTGGTGTTTTCACCAAAATCAAGGACGTCTAAATATTTTTTTTAGGTCAACATATCTGATAATGAGTTTAATGCAACACATGTAACCTGTAACCTGATTAACATGGCCACGACTTGCTGAAGGACATGATAACACATCACAGTTGAGATGACAACCAGTCACACTGCATGTGTTTATCTTGTAGAACAGGGAATGAAGAAACTGCATTTACTTTAAAGGATTTGGGGGTTTTTTATTGACTTTTACAAAAAAACAACAACACTTCAGACCCACGTCAGCCACATTTATTCCAATGGAGTGATACAGTGCATAATTAATTACAGTAGTAGTGTGGTGGCATACCATGGTGGTGCACAAGAAGGTATTAGAGTCAAAACAAAACTATGTTGAAATGGACGGGTCAGGCAGAACAGTATACAAAAAGTTGCAATAAAACATTTTCTCCACTCTTCTCTCTCACAAAAAAACAGATCAGAAAAAATCCTGCACACTGAATGAAAGGTACTGAAAGCTGTCATTATAGCTATCAAAACTGCTGTACATGCAATTTCAGCTGGAAAGTGACATGCAGCAACTGTGAGATCCGCTGTCTTCTGGGTTTCTGGAGCAAGTGTGAGATTTTCAGGTTGGAGAACCCGTAAACACCGATGTATCCTTAGCCATGAGTTGCAGGAGAGAACCTGGATGGTCTGAACTTCATCTCAGTGAAGGGAATGGAGGAGTCTTTACCTTTCCAGTCTATCCAGACGATTCCCTGTGTCAGAACCGAAAAATAAATGATGATATTTGCTTTATGTTAAAGTTAATTAGTCTACGTCAAGGTAAAGAGGTGTTTGTACCTGATTATTACTGCTGATGCCATAAAGACCATTGAGGTTGGTCTTGTAGCAGTTCTTGTACCACCAGCCTCCCATGTAGGCCCTGGCACAGTGGATACCCAGAGGATCAGGGTCCTTGTCACGGGATGAGAATGGACGCCCATTGTGGTACCTCATAGAGTCACCTGACAAGGAAATACAGTGACATTGAGCATTTATTGTATAATAGCCTACAGTATAGACTGCCCATCACATATTCAGGAAAATTCAACTTCTATAAAGTTTTTACCTGCAGTTCCAGTGTAGTCCGACACTGTAAGTGTATAGTGCCTGTCCGCTGAATCAATGGAGAAGTTGGCATAGTGAGCGTAGGCAGTGTCATTTCCAGATCGCAAATCCACTCTCAGACTCACAGGGCCGACACTGGTTAGGTTGTGAAGAAGCTCATTTCCTAACAGTGCCAGAAATAAAAAGTGAACAGTTTAGGCTGATTTTATATTTTAAAATAGATTCTGAAGCAGATGTGATGATGAGAACTTGCTCCAATTGTACCAAGCCAGAACTCTTCGCTGAGGTTTCCAAAGCCAGCGCTATATTCACTCCAGGTTCTGTAGAAGTCTGTCTTTCCATTCATCCTCCTCTGGAACACCTAAAAACAGACATTAGATTGGCGTCTATTGTCTTAAGACATTCTGCCACTTGTTCAGACAACTATTGGCTAACTAATTTGGCTCACCGTCCAGCCGCCTCCATCAGTCTCCATGTCACAATAGACTCTGACTGCTTGTCCTTCTTTTCCTTGCGGATAGATATCCACCTCTCCTGACTGCAGAGCTCCATTCAGCAGCTCCTGAGAGCACTCAGTAGGGAAGGGGAAACGCAGTTTGCCTGAAGGGATGAAAAAAGAATAACTTATTTATGATAAAGTATTGATAGTGCAGATAAATCAGCACGGGCGAGATTAAATAAATTACAACACCTGTGATGAATTCTGTGGTGACAACCGGTGTGTATCGCCCATCTCTCTCGCCTTGTACCAGAACAATATAGCGTGACATTGACAACAGTCCTGTCAGCTTGTACTCAGTGATGGATGGGTCCAGGATCACCTCCTAATATGTACACAGAAGAGCACGCAATTCTGTAAATGTCGTGACTCTCTTTTTGCTGCATGTGTCAATGATGAGGCAATATTACTCACCTTTGTCTCCTCTCCTGCCACCTGGTAGATCAGTCTGTAGCTGTGATAAACAACAGTGGAAGCTTTCCATGCTACCACTGCGGAGCGAGCACCCACCTCACTGGCTTTCACCACTGAGGGACACAAAAAGCCATGTTCATACACTTTACATGCAAACTCTGAAGAGCAAGTAAACAAGTCCCATCTCAAGTCTCCCTGTGTTTATTCCCCTCTCTACTCACCATTAGCTGTGGTAAATGTAGTTGTGATAGCCATACTCTGGAGACTGTCCTTCTGGCTCAGGACTTTCACTGTGTACAAGGTGCCTCTCTGCAGGCCTCTCAAATGGTGCTCCACTGAGTTTCCAGCGACCATCACTGTCACTGTCACATTAGGAGCTGTGGCAAGAAGGAGAATTAATAACACTTAGCTTAGCCATTAGTGCTTTCTCATTAGTTATTATGGCAATGCTGCCACACTTACTCTTGGCGGACTCATAGCTGATGATGAAGCGGTCTACTTTCCCCAGACTGGGTGTCCATTGCAGCACAGCTCTGGTATCTGTCACATTGACAACTTGCAGATGTGTCGGAGGGGCGGGCACTGCAGTCAAGAAACAATACACGGTGTGTTTATTGCTGCTACGCTGAGACAAAAAAAGGTAGAGCATACGAGTAAGCATATTTAACTCTGTACCTGTGGTGATAATGGATGTGAGGGCTTCACTCTGTGCTCTGCCTTGTGTGGTAGTTACAGAAATTATGTAGGAGGATCCAGCAGACAACTTGGACAGAACCACGTAAGATTGCTGAGAGTCCACAGTCACAAAACGGCTCTCTCCTAGCAGGATGACACATCACAAATATCACACTGAAACAATTAACACTTCCCGTTAAAAAGTCCTGGTATTTAGTAAGGGACATTTTGGCCTGAGGTGCAGCATACAGACAGCCTTTGACAGACCTGTGACAATGTTGGTGTATGTGACCCTGTAGCCTGTGAATGTGGTCTTTGGTTTGGACCAGGAAACACTGAGAGAAGACTCTGTTACATTGCTGAAAACCATCTCTGTGGCTGGCTCAGGACCTGGTGAGGGAATATAAGTGGGTGTTTATTCCCATTTCCACATATACATACTGTATTCATTCCTCCCAGTATTGATCATGTAATGGAGGGATTATGCATGAATGAAAAATGTAATTCACCTGTAATTACCTGTAATTGCAGTTACTCTGTGAATCTTTGATTTTCTCTCTGCTGCAGTACCATATACGTGCAGAACATAGCCTGTGTTTGCCCGAAGGTTACTGAACTCCACTGAGCGTACGCTGCCGGGGACCACCATAGAGATCCTCTTGGTTTCACCTTTGCCTCTAGATCCAACAGCTTTTCCAGAGGCCGCAGTTGTGCTCTCACTCTGTACCTGGACTTCAGTTGTGTTCTTTGCTGTGGAGGCCTTGTCTCCTTCAAGAGCTTCCTCTTCAAACTCCTCATGATCGTCAACATCATCCTCTGCCCGAGGCTCTCTTCTGATCACGGTGAAGTTCTTGAACATCCCTTGTGGTGCTGACCACATGACAGTAAAACTGTAGGATGATACATTTACAACCTTTACAGAACCTAATCCAGATCCTCCCATCCTCTTTGTGTTTCCTGAGCCATTGACAGTTGTTTTGTTCTGCATTTGAGCCTCGCCTGGTGATGCTGCAATGGTTGCATTCACTAAATACTGACTCTTTTGTGTAACTTTCTCTTTTCCAGTCTTGACAGCTTCAGTGTTTCTGTTGTCAACAGATGGCACCTTCTTAGTGGGTTTATGTACAGATGACTGAGTTACATTCTTCTCAACCAGCGTGGACTGCTCCAAGGTCTCCTTCCCTGCTCTCGTTTTGTTTGTTCGAACAACCTTGGACAGAATGCCATTAGATTTCTTCATGTTACTCTGGGTTATCTTGGTTGGAGGTTCGTCTTTTAGTTGGTCAGAATTACGATTTGTTTTACCATCAGTTTTTTGGGGTAACTTTTTAGAGATTAGAACTGTTGGTTTGCCTTTGCGGGCCTCTTGACCGTCATTTGGACGACTGGTCTTTGAGGCAATTGAAGAGTCCTTAATAGTTATTTTCTTAACAGAAGTTTCTTGTTTTGTTTGTGTTTTATCAAGACCGGCTTTAGCATTAATAGCCACTTTGGGTTTAGTGTCAGTCTCTTTGGCTTCAGACACTGTCTTCTGCTCCCCCTTCTGGAAGAGTACTTGCTCCACTTTGGTGGTTTTGTCCTGCATGTTTTCCTTGTCTTTATTCACCTGCATGGTCGCTGTTTCCACAGTTAACTTGACCTTTCCTTTGGCAGCTTCTGAAATTGCAGAGTAGAGGTTACAAGCAACGTGTGAACAAGATATTACTCAGAGGAAAAAATTAAGTTCTCTGACTTTAAATATGTGTCTCTAATGTAATCACATCCAAATAACAGAGCAGACTCTCACTTACTTTTATTACATGCAACTCCCTGTGCACATTTACTGCAGTCTGGACCCATGAATCCCTGTTGACAGATACATTTCCCCTTTTGACATTCTCCATTGCCACTACAGTCATTTGGACAATTTGCAGAACATGGACCTGGACAGCAACAAAAATAACCAAATTTATTAAATCCACTTCCATAATGAGTTGTGTCAAATATAATAATCTGGTTAATATGACAGAATCATACAGTTCTCTTTTAGGGAGGACATCTCTCTTTCCAGTCGGGCAAGACGCCCTTTCAGCGTAGCCATCTCAGCCTCACATCCCCCAGTGCAGCCACCAGGCAACAAGCTGATCTTATGTGTCATCACCAAAGGTGCGCCAGGCTTCAGCTTCAGCTCCTGCTCCTTGGTGTTGCTTGAGTCACAACCATCGCTGATGACCACCTTGAATGGTTGTGCAGGGGCAGGCTTTTCTTTGGAGTTCTTCACATCAGTGGTGGGGACCAATTTAGCTACAACAGTCTGATTGACGGAGGCTGTGGGCTTGTTTTTGGTGGTTTTAGTGCTACTGGCAGGAACAGACTTTGAGGATGTTGACTGAACATTTTGAACTACACTGGGGACAGGCTTGTCTTTGGCTATTTTCCCATCACTGGTTGAAGGAGATTTTATTGAAACAGTCTGATTGACTGAAGTTTGGAGTTTGTCTTTTGTGGTTTTAGCACTGCTGGCTGGAGCGGGGGCATGCTTGTCTTTGGTTGCCTTCCCATCACTAGTTGAAGGAGATTTTATTGAAATAGTCTGATTGACTGAAGTTTGGATTTTCTCTTTTGTGGTTTTAGCACTGCTAGCTGGAGCAGGGGCATGCTTGTCTTTGGAAGCCTTTCCATCACTAGTTAAAGGAGATTTTATTGAAACAGTCTGATTGACTAAAAGTTGGAGTTTGGTTTTAGCACTGCTGGATGGAGCTGGGGCATGCTTGTCTTTGGTAGCCTTCACTTCACTAGCTGAGGGAGATTTAGTTAAAACAGTCTGATTGACTGGGACTGTGTGCTTGTCTTTGTTAGTGATGGTGCCACTGATTGGAGTAGGCTTTACTGCTGCTGACGAAGTGGTTTGAATTACTGCTGGGCTGGGCTTGCTTTTGGTGGTCGCTGGAGTGGGTAAAACCATCTGATTGACTGTGTTTGGCTTTAGGGTTGGGTGAATGGCCTGTTTGGCAAGAGAAGCAGTGGTTTTTGGTTTTGACAAGGTGAAAACAGCACTGGATTTTGTCACGTCGCTTCCTGTCAAGTTTCTCCTTTCATTGGTCATGGATTGAAAGGAGGGAAATGGGGTGAGAAGGAGGAGAAGTCCTAGAGTAAACATCATTTTGAGCCAGCAGCAGTAGCCAGAGATGGTATTGCCTTTGGTGGATCTGTATGTTTGTTACTGTAAAATTATGAACTCCTTCCTCTATATTTCTGTAACCACTTGTAAAGGGGAATATGCAAGGTTTTTCCTAGAAATGAAAAAAATGAAAGAGCTGAGTTATGACTGAGTTCAATGCATGAAAGTCTATGCTAAATAATTTTAGAACTTTTTTATCCAAGAAGGGCTTTGCTGAGCACACATGCTCATTTTCTGCCAGCTTCACATTCACATAGTTCCTATTCACACTTTGATGCTCCCTTGTACGAACTTCAACTCATGAAGCTGCATTTCAAGCAATTTCAGATTTTTTGATTTGCTCAAAAGTGACATGACTGCAATGGCTAAAGCAAGGGACCACATTAGTTACTTTGTCATTTAGTTCAGAAACTCATTTTGGTAACCTTTTAGTCATTGCATTTAATGTTGTTTTGGGTACTGGTTGTTATATCTTGTGATCTGACATTTAAGAAGTTTCATTATGCAAAATCATTTACAGTGGTCAGAAGCATAAGAGCACATTGAAATAAGATAATCTTTTGGTTTTGCAGCATATACCCATGTCTGTTTGTTTTAAGTTACACAGTTTGTTGAACTTTCTTAATCCAATTTTCCCTGAGCACCAGTGCAAGACATTGGAAACAGAGTAAGGATCATTCAAAAAATGTCCAGAATGAATGTTCATGAAAAATTATATTATAAACTTTTTTAAACAGTTCATGCTGGTTTGGAAAAACCAAATATGAATTGAAGAATTGCAGCAGTGTTTCAATCGGTCATAATAGTTAATTCAATGGCTTGCCAAACCATGTCAAATCTAAATTAGTTGATTCTGAACAGGAAGGAAGAAGGTGACTTGAGCGGGAAGTCTCCAGAGTCTGCTGGAGAGACTATACAGAAAGGTAACAGAGCGTCACTGTATAGAACTGTGGGACACTGTACGTCTTTCACTATACAGAAGGTTATATAATCCGCTGCACCCACAACTCATAAAATCACTAAAAGAAATATGTTCTGCCTTGGCTTTAAATCTGTAGAAAATCAAATAAACCAAGTCAGCATGTAAACACATTAGGACGCTTTACTACACAGCAAGCCAATTTTTAAATGTTGCACTGGATGAATTGAGTAATTGCCTGCAGTATTAACTGAAATGCTAGCCACTTCTAAAATATGAATTGTAATACTACTGCAGAACTAATTTTTATAGAATGAAAAAAAATGAAAGATATAGCCAAATTAAAGTAAATTATAGTAGGCATAACCATGCTACATTATCTTTGCAGACAAAAAATTACATATCATGTTCACCACTCATTGCAACAAGAGCAATGTTGCTTTTTAAGATGCTTTTAGCAACTTAAACACAGTATTATACAACATGATAGTTTCAGACAAATCTGAGAATATGTTCAGCTATGAACTGTAAACGCATCAGAATATGAAGGAATACCAGCAGACATCTAAGTGGAGTCATTCAAATGACTGCTATTACCGCTCTGATATCATAGTTACATGGGAAAAACTTACCAGAATAACGACTTAGTTCTTGGCTTTATCTTTTTCTTTGTGACGCTCCCTCCATCTGGAAAGCTCTCATAGAATTGCTGGATATGATCTGGGAGGAAAGAGGTGAGAGAAAGGACCACCACTAGAAAGGAGGAGAGTGATAAAGTCTGCTCCTACTTAAGGACGCCCCCCCCTTCTCCACGCCTAGTGGTCCCACTCTCTCAACTACCATGGAAAATATTTGTATTGGACTTACAAGAAGAGTGGCATTTTTTACATAGATTTGTGTATCAAGCATGATCAACTACTCTCTTGTGTTTTGTTTTTTTGTCCTTTTTCTTTTTTGTTATTTCTAGGTTTTGCTGTTAGATTGAACAATGCAACTGATGCGAGCTGAATTCATTAAGTCAGTGATTTTTTGGTTTACATACAAATAATACATCACTTTGACTTCAACTTTTTGTGTGTAGATAATATATTCAGTTTTGCTAAATGTATACAGGACATGCTCGGCCATTTTTCATGTTCTTTCATGTACTGTAACACAAAAATAGTCTGCACGTTTCAGCTTTGCATGGCTGATGACAGTTATTTCAATGTCTACTGCATGTAACTTGACTTATACCAGGCAATGCTAACACCGAGACACAGCTTTGATTGAATAAAGCCCTAGTCTGAGAATCATGACTCAGCTGGAATACATAGCATAACACTGCAGGTATTCAGTGCAGACTCTGGGGGACAGGAACCTCTCGCTATATGAATTGGCTGTTTGTTGAAGGTAATGAGATGTAGCTACGTGGGAGTTATGTAAGTGACCAAATATCCACCAGATTTAAGAAATGCTCTGTGAAGACTCTGAACCAACTGGCCACCCACCGTCCCACCTTTTGTAAACCACATGAAGATGACTATTTCATTGGTTTAGAGCAAACAGGGTATAAGTGACATTTTACTAATTTTACAAGAGACCAAAAACAAAAGTTTTTATAAGGGGGGCTCTGAAGATATCTGAAGATGATGTAAGATGTACTTACATTTATTAAGTGTAGTATTCACAAACCATTGATAATCTTTAGTTGTGTTAGTCCTAAACACATTAACAAGAGATTAGGAGAAACAGTCTAAATATATTATCCAATAAAAAGCTTTTCTGTTAGCTGAAAAAAACTGTTAATCATAACATCACTCATATATGTGTCATGACCATGTCTTTTACTTTAAATAATTATATTATAGATGCTACACAGTATTGTGGTGCTCATTCACACTGCATGAGTCTAATGTGTAGTTATTTGTTTAACTATTGTCTAATTGATACATGATAAAACATAATCTATGCTATCAAATTATTAAGTTACCAAGACAGTGAATATGCAAAGTCATGTTGCAGAACAGAACAGCGAAACTCTGGTCAATGCTGGTCAAGAGACAGATCTCTTATATTCTGTTATTGTTACATTCCCTTGCTCTACATATGTTACGGTGTGGGTATGTAAGAACCCACACAGTAAAAATATATTTACCATTAGATATTGTAGTTGCAAATGTGCTAAGTGAAGATGTTATTCTTGGCAAGGACACCATTTTCTGATACTGGACAGCAACTAACCTACAATACACTGCTGCAGCATCGCAATATAGTGAACAATAAACCACCTGGATTCTTGTCAAAGCCGAGCTAGTGCTGGATTAATCAGCTTGTGGCAACTAGAGAGATGAGACATACTGCAAATATAAAATGATACACATTTGGCCATGCCAAGGCTGATGACAAAGACCAGCTGATAATACAGCAAAATTAAAAACTAAATGATCTCATTTGCAAATCCATAGAATGTAAATCCAACATGATCAAAACGTTAATAACAATCATCTAACGCACCTTGATATGCACACAACTGTATTCACAAGCTTTACTCCTAACTGGTTTGTATGCAAACACATGAGAACAAAGACAATGAAAGAAATCTGTAATTCAGTGCCACATCATTCATTCACACCAGGAAACTGCTCCTGTAATTGATAAATATTTCAACTTGTTTTAGTAGTAAAACCAGTGTTGCTAATGACATCAAAGATAGCTCCATTTTTTTTAGGTGTCCCAGTAAATCACGACAGTGAGCCAGCACGCACAGTATCAGAACTTAAGCAGCTAAATGGAATCCAGCCATCATAAATATTCTTATTTACACCTGTGCTTTTTTCCTACTGTGACATGTCAAAATGTCTTCTGTGAAGAGGCTTATCCTAATAATGGACCAAGTCACCCTGAAATAGAGATGAAAATCTAGGTAATTGTGAGTTTAGTGTGGCTTGAGTGGGTGGTCCAACTCCATCAGTGCCTCCATCTGTTGGCAGCCTCCAGGAACAGCTCCGCCCTCACTCGGCTCCTTTCTGCACCATAGACCACCCTCAAACCGCTGACCCTGTGTTGGCCTTTGGAAAAATGACTAGAGACACATCTTCAACAACTGAGGCTACTGCACACCTAACAAAATACACCTGGTCGTGCAAGCACATTTTGTAAATTCCCAGCCAATTTCACAGTTGATGATCAAGCATATAAGGTGTGCCAGAGTAGGTGAGCGTGTACTTTTGGAATATGTATTTATAGTAAATCATTTGTGGCAATCCCCCACAGATCTAAAAAAATATAAATGTATCATTCACTCACCAGAGCCAATCCGTCTTTGTTGAGAGAATGTTAGCATTTTATGGTGCAGCCTGAGCAATAACTAATTTACAACTGTGACTACTCTTGATTGATTGTGACTCTAATCATAAGCACAAGTCTACACTGCTTGGTCATGACAAGCCATTGATTACCTTGAGAAGGCTATGGTAAAAAGACCACTTTTTCAAAAGTTCTGTTGCTGTTGGCTACTGACGGGGCACCAAAGTAATCCCAAGATGAAAATGTGTGATGCTGAAGTCTGCGTATTTATTTACCTTTTATTGATTCAAATTTAATGAAATGTCTAATGGCAAAGGCTGAAACAGTGCAGGCATTGATCTGGCTGTGATTGAAGTGATGGTCAGTACTCCCATGTTGCTTACATTGGACCCGGCCTCAGAGATTAGAATAATATAAGCACATAAGCCCTTGCTTGTTCCTCGCTTCTCCGCCCATGCCTCCTCTCCCACTGCTGCTGCACTGCTACCTCCCACTAGCCCTCATTTTCTCCCATTACCTCTCTCTCCATCACTTCCAACTCAACACGTTTTTGAATTATATAACTGCACTCAGTATCTTTCTAAGTGGAGCACATTTGAGGAGAGCACTATTAGCTCTTTACAATTGATTAAGAGCTATTATCCTTATGAGGTGATAATTGATCCGAATCCTGTAACTGTGCATTTCCGTTGGGGGCAACAGAGCCAGCCTTACATGCAGACTGTCATGCCACTTTATGTGAATGCACATGAAACCGAAACCACTCCCTCTCTACCCTCTTCCTCACCTTACAGATGTTCAGGAAGGGGTAACTTTGAGGGGGGTTGACTTGAGTACAGAGACCCCTCTCAGATCCTTTACGGCCAGTAAAAGAAAAAAATTTATTTAGCAGGGAAGCTAAATCCAACCACTGCTCCAAACTGAATCACACAATTTGGAAAGACATGAAAAAGATACATTTGTTTGTGGATGCACTCTTTTTTCTTGTTGACTTCCATTTCAAATAATTATCTCAACATGTATGCATCTAGTCAAAGCTCCACCCAAGTATACACATACAAAGGCATTTGCGAGACAATATTAAGATGCATTTCTTTATTTAGGCAAAGATGTTGTGCTGTATTGGACATGAATGATTAATGGTTACATTGTAAGTAATAAAAGTTCAAATGGTACTGTCAAGGAGTCAGGGTAAAACAGTCCTCCACCTACTGTCAGGCAAGCAATAATGCCTGGGTACATGTAGATGTTCTTATGCTATGCTTACATGAATCTGATTATAAACAGTAAAAAATATAGCTCTCAACACCCATGCTGTCTGTGTGTCTCATGGGAGACTATTGAGTAACACTAAAATGAAAATGAAAGTAAAATGAAACAGATTCCGTTTCACTGTCTGCAGCCATCAATTTTGTACTCATTTGTAAACATATTAAACCCTTCACAGGCTTTAGAAGGTTTTTTACATTCTTTTTCCAAAGGCTTTTTTTCAACCCAGGTGTTTGAGTCCAACAGATACTGCATCCTACAAAAAGGGGGAGAGAGTGACCAGATTGAGAATCAATAAGTGTAAAATTTTACTTCCATTAGTACTGAATATACTTACATTCTGTTTGAGTCGGTGGTGGAGCCATCTTTGCCCATGATTAGATACTGTCTTCCCAAATCTAAATGTTCTTTACACTGACGTCTCTTAGCAAACACTCGAACAGAATTCTCAGTCACAAGGATATCTCCATCTGGTAGAAATATGATTATATGACGATTATATTTATGATAGGTCTTTAAAGAATAACTGTAATGGTGCACAACTATTTAAAGGTCAGTGGTACATCATCTGTTAAGGCTTGTAGTTACAGTTTACATACGTGATCTGAGAACCTCGTTTATATTCGTTTTGTAGAGCTCAAAGTTGCTCTTCAGAGAAACGTTGAGGACTTCAACAATGTATGCTGAAATAAAACAACAAACAATCAACCATTTATTAACAACCATTCATCTGTACCATTCTATTGCATACTTTTGTACAGCGTCACAATCTTTAAACTCAATTTAATGTTAAACAAGAGTGCAGTACTGACCATAATCTACTGTAGGGAAGAAGCAAGCATGTTGTGAACGGTCATTCTTTGTGATTTTTCGACCTCTTTCTGATTGTAATGCATTTTTTACTTTATGACAGGGTCCTAAAGAAAAAAATGAACATAATGCAATTTTAATTATTTACACAAAAGGGTAAAGCTACATTTATTGGTGGTTGTTTGTTAGTATGGGTCACAGGGAAAATTCAACACATTTTATGTGGTTATCCAGTCACATAAAATCTGGTAAATGTAGTCCATTGAAACAGTAAAGCTGAGTTGTTTCTGCTTCCAGCAAAGTGATTTGACATATTTCAGCTGGGATTTCTAGTTTTAGTTTCTGGGTAGGCAGGGACAGTGTTCTATACCACTCCCTGAACTTGTATTGCAAACTACCAAAGTTTAAAACTGCAAAAATGGCACTCCAACATATAAGTTTAAATGATATATGGATCAGTATACATTTTACAATGTTTGGGTTTTGTTCCAGCCATATTTATATGAGCCAGAGAAGCAATGCAGCAGAGGGAGGCCAGGGAGGGTGGGGACCCTCCAGAAGATCACACTGGAAGCAAAAATTGACTGGTTATGCCTTTTGTCAACAGAAACTGAACCATTCTGCTACAATGAATTTCAGCATGCGCAGTATTTGTTGGATGCTTACACAGATGCCAGTCCTGAGAGAGTGCTAGTGTGCGTAACTATCAGGTTACTTTGCATGAAAGTTTTACAACTCACTCGGACAGGTGTGCTGAAGATGTTCTTCGGGATTCCAAAGACAACTGAGTGAGCATCATCGTCACTTTATGCTATGTTTTTATCAACTAAGCAATAGTTACTGTTATAGGCTAGGGTGATACTCTCAGGTTGGGATGATTGTGGAGGAATGTAGTAATATTGTGTGAACGTAAAGCCTCATTTGAAGCCAAAAAAATAACAAGTAATCGGTTGGATGCCAGTAGGTGTTTTTTCATGTTGCTATTCGTGGAACTTTATACTGCAGCAAGCATTGGGTTTGTTGTGATATGGAAGCCTGTTCTGCTGGTATGTGTGTGTTGCTGCTGTATGTTATTTTACTTGATAGATAAGCCACGATATGAGTGACAAAATTGTCAAATGCAAGAATTCATTTGTTTGGCAAGATTGCAACTTGTTTACCAACCAGCAGCTAGTTCAGAGCTATAGTGGGCTGCTGAGAGGGAAGCCCTCACGCATTGCATCCTGGTACATGTAGGCAGCACTAGCCAATATAGCAAGCACTGAGAAATGTATTGCTTCAATTGACTACATTGACCATTAACACTGACTGGACTTCCACATATATCGGGCAGAATATTCTCTTTAAGAGTAATGTCCTACTTTCTGCACATTGGCACACATCCTCTGAACACAGTTTGGAGACCATCTTGCTTCTTTGGGGGGCATTGTAGAACACAGTACACTTTCTGTCTGCATGGAAAGCACAAATAGTTAATAAATTCCTGTTAATTAAGCAAAGATGCCCACTATCCTTGCAAAACAATGCAGAAAATATCAAATAAGAAGCTTACTTGGTTCATAATAATCATAGAACACAGCTGGAGCTGGCTGTAGAAGGCCAACTGGTACTCTCTGTATAGCATCAAAACTAATACATTCCTCTGACTCAAAGAGCTAGAGAGAGAGCAGAAATCTTTTAGTACCAGACACGTAAAATATTTTTGTAAATGTAAATAGATTTAAGCCTGACCTTATTGAAGTACATCAGCACTCTTCCATAGGAGACTTCATAATGGGAGATGTATTGTTCAGGTTGCTGTTTTAGCTACAAGGAGACAAGATTTTAAAGTTGATGCTATAGCAGTCATGAAGCACCCAAAATAGCTCCTCCCACTTTGCAGATGACAATGATGAAGAGGAGGTAAAGAGTGCTACTAACCATGTCCAGATCCTCAGTTATAGCCTCAAATCCACTCAGAAGTGTGATGTCAGCAATCGCCATTCCTGTGAGATTGCTTTTCAGGCTATGACTACACACAGGAAAACAAAGAAGCAATGAGTTACTATAGCAAGTAAATTTCCCTAGTGTGGGTTCAATAAAGTCTATTTAGTCTTATGAAAATTAGGGGCTGAGAAAGACACTGATCAGAATTTGTGACCTTCGCCCACAAAGTTAATTGTCTCATGAATACTTATAAAGGGCAAATGTGATGTGAATCTCGTGAACTAACCTGACACAGATTCTGTAGGTGACAGTCTCATCTGAATTTAAGTTGTTATCAAGAGCTCTCCTGTTTCGGGTCCGTGCATCAAACCACTCAATGGCTGATCGTGGCACTCGTGCCTCTTTCTCCTCATTGTTATCGTAGTCATCATAATATTCATAACTTTCTATGACCTTAGCTAGGGAAACAAACATGTATGTAACTGTGTAGCTTTTAACAGCAATAAAAGTGGTTGTGATTAGTTATCCAACCCTGTCTCCTAGAAATTGCATTTGTATATTACTCAGTTGTTTTCAATATCACATTGACATGTACAAAGTAATTGCTGCCTGGATTATATTCAAAAACAACATTTCTTGAGTGAATGAATCACTGCATTTATGTGTCGCATTGGAGTGACGGTGAGGTGGTCCGTTTGGAAAATGCCAGACTATGACACTGGAATCCAGGGTTCTTGACTACTCCATTCTGTGGTTAGGGTTGGGCAACAAAAGCACTTTGGTAAAGGATTAGGGAAAGATTGCAGTTTCAGTTAAAAGTTAATATAAAATCATAAAACAATAAAAAAAAATAGAATAATGCTGTAGTCACTGTAAGTGAATGTATTGTGGGACTGCCTAAGCAAATGAAATAGCCTATGTTCTCAGTGAACATATTACTGATACATGCAGTATCATTGGTCAGCATTACGTTTCCCTCAAAAGGTATTTGTTGTTAAATGTAATTTCATGGAGACAGGGCTCTGCTATCAGTGACAAAAGCTCACCAGTATACTTCACTTTCCCCTCCACTGTGACGCTGATAGACACTTGGTCACAATCGTCCTTGGGATCCAGTACATGGAAAGCTTTCACAACCTGCCAAACAGATTGGTGATTTACTGTAAATGATGGATCTCTTCCAGCATATAAAGAAACATGAATCAAACTTACTTTCAGCTTGGTATCGCCTTTTCCTTTCAATTGCACATCGATGTTGTTCCCTCTAAGTTTCTGGAATAAAGCACAAGAAAAAGCAAGTGATGCAAGAATGCAGTCTAATGTTTATGTGCATATTTAAGTGTAAAGCTGACAATGGTCTATGATACCTTGAGGTCTGTTTCCACCTTCTCCTTCTTATTTTCCAGCACAAGCTTTACAATGTCGTTCTTTCCTAGGACGGTGAACTCTGCTTCTAGATTTGCTTCGGGACTGACAGACCTCTTTAGCTCGTACTCTGCAAGGGCTTCCAATGCCATGATGGTATCCTGGGTATGGTAATAAAACATTAACAACATGTCATCTCTGATGGTTAATCTGGATTGTGTGATCTCACAGAGGATAAGTGGGTATGCCCAAAGACAGGGATTCAGACATGTAGTATCCCGATCACCTGTGATGATTTGTACCCTCCAAAATAGTTTTCTTGGGTGGTTAACCAGCAGGCTGCTTTGTCTGCCCACTCTGTGTGCCCAAGTTCCACTGCTGTTAGAAGGGCATAGGCTGTGGTCTCTACTGTGATGCCATCTGCCTTCTCCTGATTCCGGTTGGCATCAGTTGTCCACAGATAACAGCCATTCTTCCCTGCGAGTTAGGAAATAGTCAATGAGTACAAATAAAAATATTTCAAACAATGACATTTTATGATACACCCTTTTGTTGAACTAAACATTTTGACCAAATGTCGTTGCTCTGGTTTCGCTTAGGGTTGGGCGATATGTAAATATGTGAGATAATATAAAATGGTCAATTGACATTGTTCTGCCACAGTGTTTAGACATTTATATCCACACATTATATCCACATTGCCTACACCTATTTTATTTGATTGGACCTGCCTTCACTAGCCAGGGCTTGAAGTTTTGTCCAGGCAGATGAATGATCTGTTCCCTCTGGCAGACAAACAGCAAGGCAGTAGGCTGTAATGGCAACAGCATAGGGATGCTGAAGCTCCTCAAGGTGTGACAGCAGATATGTTGTTGATCTTGAAATTCTTGCTTCCTGTTAGAAAATAGAGGTACTCAGTTTTTTTAAGTAATGTACTTTGCAAAATTATGCATTGACTACAGTTTATTATATTATGTTAAACATAAAACTACAGCATTAACAAGGCTATGAGTTAACAGCCATGCTTGTGGCTGAGACTGTACATAGGCACCGGAACATTTTGAGCTAAATGTTAACTTCAGCATGCTAACAAGGAGATTATTAGCATGTATAGTGCTTATTATTTTCACCATCTTACTTTTTGCTTTTTAGAATGCTAACATTTGCTATTTAGCTCCAAACACAAATTACAGCAGAGGCTGATAGGACATTTGATTAGTTTTGTAGGTATATAGCCATAAACCAAAATACTGAATGACCTCTGGGCAAAATCATTATCTGTACAAAACCGAATGACAAATCCTTTGAGTGGTGGATATTTTAGTCAGGACCAAATTATCTCACCGCATTATTTCTCTCTTCGGTTTGCAGGAATTGAAGAGATCGGTGAAGGGCAAGAGTTATGAAAGCTGTCATGGCTGCTTCTTTGTCTCTTCCTTCCTACATCAAACACACAGACAATGTTGCATTCAAATTACTGTTATTGAATTTGTTACCACATCTAATAAAGTTCTATTATGTATATGCCTGTTCTAACATGCATGCAGTAGATGTTACCAAAACTCCTCTGTGTAGCACTGGATGTGGGTCACCAAATGACCCATCAGTCTCCTGTACTGAGAGCAAGTAACTAACTGGCTGCCTGATCTCTTCATCTGGTACAACCCTAGCTGTCCTGCCCTGCACTCCAAAAGCCGCTCTCTGACGCTCTGCTACCAACGATAGCACTTTCACTACAAGTGCAGTCAACCTGAAGACAAGAGAAATTAAAAACAAGGGAGACAAGTGAATGGAAAAATGGATTTTCAATTTGAGATTTTGTAAATTAGGAAAGGTTGATGATTTACCATGTGAGATTTAAGAAGTTAACTTACATCAAAAATCAATAAGGCTTCAAAATATAAATACTCACCAGTTACTAGGTTGCTCTGAAAGAAATGGGGGATATCCATTTTCTTTTGTCTTGAATGTTAAAATCCTCATAAAACCTGACAAAGAAAGCATTTACTTTGTTATGAAATGTCGATATCAGAATCAGAAATAATTTGATTTTATTATTGATCCCCGAGGGGAAATTTTGTCACAGCTGTACACTTCAGAAATCAGGAATAGAAATAATAATAGAAAGTAGGTAGAATAAAGAGTATATAACTATGAGAATATAAATTAAAAATAAAAAGAAAAATATAAAGGAGTGTAGGTATGTACAATATTTACATTATTAAAGAATCATTATGATGAACAGTACTAGTGAATAAATAGCAGCAGAGAGTATTGCACATTAATTATTAAACAGATAGTATTGCACAAAACAGGTAATAATGTCCAGTATAATAACTATCTAAGGGCCTGTGTCAGCCACTTAGAGTGAGGAGTTTTAGAGTTTGATGGCCACAGGTAGCAACGACTTCCTGTGGCACTCTGTGGTGGATTTCGGGGGGAAGGGTCTTGCACTGAAGGCGCTCCTGTGTTTGAGCAGCACGTCATGAAGTGGTTGGGACACACTGTCCAAAATGACATGTAGTTTGGACAGAATCCTCCTCTCTGACACCACAGACAGGGTGTCCAGCTCCACCCCCACAACATCCAATCAGTTTTAATTCCTTACTTCTTAATATTCTCTAACATCGCCTACTGCAGCTAACACTGCCCATTTTTAAATTTGCCAAAAATGTAATGCCATGTTTATCATTGGAGGAGTGCTATCGTTAATGAGCCGTTAAACTATAGTTTCTGACGTATTCTAAATATATCTGCGAGCCGCCTGCCTGCAGATTTAGTTGGCATGTCCGAAATGATTAAACCAGAGCGGACATGATTAAACGTGAGCTGAAGAAGAATCTAACATGGCTTCCTGCCAAACAAAGTTATTTAGCTCCTCTTTGTGTGACGTTGTAGATGTGAACTGTTGTAGTCAGAGCCGTAATGGCTATGGTTGTAGTTATAGTTAAATTAAAGCTTATAGTTGCATGTCGTCATTGTAGACAGTCGTTTAGTATTAGATGTAATTAACTGCAGCTCACTGTAACATTATCGTAGGCAGCATGTTTTAGAGCCAGCTGGTGGTTGAGAAATGGTGTCTCGTAGCTTTGGATATTATTAAGGAGTGCTGGTACCGGGATAATATGCTACATTGAATGTAGTTATTATATTAGTGTAAAGTAAAATACACATAGCCTAAGCTTATTCTGTCCATGTTATTCAAATTCAGTTTTTAATGCATTACTTAAGTTAAGCAATTCAAATTCAGATCTAAATTGTTCAATTTGAGATTCTACTGAGACAAATATCAGCCTGTACATACTTTGTAACTAGCTAAACGTTACAATGATAATGTTGATTATACTGAGCAACATCACACAAACCATGAATTGTATGCTACCAGTTAACTACACTAATTTGCCTCCAGTCCTGCTATTTTCTGTCATGGTAACAGCAGTTGGTCAAAATCATAGCCACGGGTATCCAGCAAAAAACCACCACTAGTTTGTCCTCCACATTGTCATCAAACTGGACAATGGGGGTGGGGGTGGGGGTGTGGGGGGGGGCACTGTTCCGCTCTGAGTTGTTTTCATATATATTATATGAAAAGCTTACTGCTAACCATGCTAACCACTATACTAGTTGTCTGGAGCTAATCTCTTGCTAATGCAACAGTCTAAGTGACTGCTGAATTAGGGATCTTTACTTTTACTCTTTTCAATTCCTTCTGGTGATACTTTTATTTTTTCTTTTTCTCCTGACATGAAGGACAGTGTCATTCATTTCCAGTTTCCTTGTTAATGCACTAACTTAGATTTATTCATTTAGTTGACGCTATTATCCAAAGCAACTTACAATTGCTATTTATCAGAGGTCAACTAGGGGTTGGCAACTAGGTGTTAAGTTTCTTGCCAAGGACATAATGGTGGATGTTTCACAGTGGGCATTTGAACCATTGCCCCATCAACACCCCCATTTTTACAGGAGCTGATCCTTTTTGGAAGTGTTTTCAGCTTGCTGCATTGCTGTAATTCAAACTCTTTCAAATTACGTTGAAAGGCCTTACACAACTGTACACCATATTAAATCATTCTATAGACTAAGCCCATGAGGACACTAAGGTTATCAGAACAAGGCCCCCATTTGTGTTTCAACCAAACAGACTTGTGTAGTGACAGGCTTTTGTCCTGTCCTGGATCTCAGGTTATGAAAATCTGGGCATGTATGCACATATTTACTACACTTATATTCACAAAGGCACAAATGTTATGATCTTGTGCTACAAATATCCTCTTGAGTATACAAAATCATATGTTGTGCAAACATGGTAATAAGACCTACATCTTATTTTGATAGCATTATTTTTTGTGAAACATTATGTCCGGATGGTGGTGCGGGTGGTGGTGGGGTCAACCAAAACATTAGAATTCAATTTAATTTGAATTCCTCTGGGGACCATTGATATTCACAGCAAATTGCATGGCAATATTGCCAGAAGTTGTTGAGATACCTTTGTGGAACAAAGTGTGACAGAAACAAATAAGCTACAGTCACCATCTTTAGGCTGTGCTAATTGGCAAGAGGAAAAATTTGCATAAACTAGCTTAAATGTTATCTATTGTCTATTTTATTTATCATATAATTTATAGATTATAAATTATATCACCCAATTCATACTTAGTTAGTTTCCAACTGCCAATAGCATATGAGTTTGGTGAAAGAGAGAAACTTGAATTCAAAAGGTGTACGGTTGTATTTTTCTGTCTGATAAGAAAATCAGAAAAGTCTGCTAAGAGTTTATTTTGTTTATTTATTTGACAAAATAAGCGAAGAGGGTTTGTGCAACATACTGTAACAAACTCGTACACATCTCCCAGCTGAAACTACAGGGGGGAGTACTGTGCCTCTCGAGGCACAAGTGGGATTACAACACGGTATGAGCAATGGCTAGCTTGTTAGCGTGCTAACTTAGATATCTCTGCAACACCACACATAGACGTGTTTGATATGATGTCAGAAATGTTACGTCCTTCCATTCTGTTAATAATGTTAGTTCATTTTTATATGTTTTAAAATTAAATTCTGAAATTCTAAAAATCTTACACATTATACCTTTAAGTACTTTTTTATTCTTCATTCTAAATGTGTGTTCTTGGTCACAGAAAAAAAGGAGTTCAAAAAAGGATAAAGACATTATACAATGAACTGCTTGATGTGTTCATACCTTCCTCAATTTTATCAAGAGCATCATCTCTGGCACCAGCAGGCAAGTCAAACCATTGATCACTCAGGTCAAGGTAGCGGACGGCTGTAACTGTAGGAGCCAGTCCCATCATTGTCTGTTCTGAACATCCTTTTGGCAATACAATCAGGCTAGCAACCTTATCAGGAGAAAGAAGGAACTCTGCATGCGAACTGCCAAATCCATCCCCTGTCAGATGAGAACATTAAAAGAGTAAGATATTGTCATTTACAAAGGTCTGTGAATTATAAGTCTGTGTCTAACAACATATACCTTCCACTGAAATGAAAATATTGGAGCTGGAGTCGGGCACTATATCATCTGGTAAAGTTCCATCAATAGCAATAGTCTGAGTGCTCCTTCCTATCAAGAGAGAAGTAAATTAAAGCAATTCTAAATTAAAATATGTTGAAGAATGAAAATCATGACAACCGTCAAGCAAGTACAACTCACCATCTAATTTAAGCACCCCGGGTTTCTTCTACTCTCTTTTCTAGTCCTTCTGTCTACAACATGAGAAAATAGAGCCACATTACTGTTACTGTACTGAAAAACTGAAATGTGGTATGGTATGTGATTTTTCCGAAAAAAAGATCATTGCATTTAAAAGCAAATTACATTACAAATACCGGTCCATTAATAAACAAATGTATTACTAAAATGAATATCCATCCATCATCAACCGCTTATCCTGCGTACAGGGTCATGGGGGGGGCTGGAGCCTATCCCAGCTGACATTGGGTGAAGGGCGGGATACATCCTGGACAGGTTGCCAGTCCATTGCAGAACATGCAAACTCCACACAGAAAGGCCAGGGTAACTGGGGTTTGAACCCACGGCCTTCTTGCTGTGAGGCAACAGTGCTAACCACTGCACCACCGTGCCGCCCCCTAAAGTGAATATGTTTGTGTCATTTGTGCTAATAAGTGTAAAACAAATAGTTCAGTAATTTATTTAAATACTATTATTAATGAAATACTTACTTATCTACAGAAGCCCTAAGTGGCGAATCAATTCAAATATTTTTCTTATTCTGTTATCCCATGATAACTGGATCATTTTCTCATGATCCTGATCTGGAGGCTGTGTTGTCTGGACCCTAGGTCTCCTGGTAGGGTCTCCCAAGGTAAAGTGGTTCCAGGTGAGGGGCCAGACTGAGAATGGTTCATAAAGACGCCTGATGAAATTACAAGGAAGAGGAGGAAAGACCCTGCCGAGGAAGCCAGGGTCCCCCATCTAGAGCCAGGCCCAGAGGGAGGGCTCGCCAGTAAGCCCCTGTTGGCCGGGTTCACCACGGAGCCCGGCCGGGCACAGCCCGAAAAAGCGACGTGGCACCCCCCTCTCTGCCTGACAGCAGTTTAGAGTGTTCAGCCTTCTTGGAGACCCTGAATGGAATTCTGTATGGGCCTCCGGTAGGGAACTCCATAGTTCTGTTGGGAGACTTCAACATGTATGTGGGCAATGATGGAGATAGCTGAAAAGGCGTGATAAGGAGGAACGGCCCCCCTGATCTGAACCTGAGTGGGTGTTTGTTGTTAGACTTCTGTGCTAGTCATGGATTTTCTATAACGAACACCATGTTCGAACATAAGGATGCTCATAAGTGTACGTGGAACCAGAGCACCTAGGCCGGAGATCAATGATCAATTTTGTAATTGTTTCATCTGATTTGAGGCCGCAAGTTACACAATACCAAGGCACATTTCATGCTCTCACATGGTTGATGCAGGCATGTGTTGTTTTCTCTTCTCATTGCTTTATCTGAATGTATATGACTTTTTTTTGACAATATGTTTGCCTTCACACTAGGTTCGCGAGTAGCATTGGTTTCCATAGTCACGTGACACGGGTAAGCTAAATATGTCAGAGTTGTTTCTTTGGCACAAACATCATACAAAAGTACTGAAAACATTTGGAAGTGATGCATGTTTTTGTCACTCACCAACACATTCAAAGCCTTCTCAACTGCATCTATCCCCCATCTATTCTCTATATCATAGAGACGTATTTTGATGGGTATGGAGCCAGTTACCATGGGGACAGCAGAGAAAGACACAAACTGGGACGACTGTGGCTCCACAGTAATGTTGACAAAAGATGTAGTGGTGGCTGATCCGGGGGAGCAAAGTCCTTCAGTTTGTTCCATATGAACTGCTACCTATAAAAATGCAGGTGTCAACAGAGAAAAAAGAAAAGACAAAAAATTAAATTTGGTCAGTTGGTGACTGTTTTAAGTGCCATGTTAATGTTAATGTTAATTAGGTTACAGCTACCTGTAGGCTGTCAGAGCCATAGTTGTAGATAACAGGCGAAATGGATAGTTGCTCGTACTTTTTCACTGAGTAAGGCAGTCTCAGAGACACAAATGCCTTCTTAAATGCTTTGACCTCAGATGGCTTAACTACACAGAAACCTGAAGGAAACATGGAATAAGTCAGTTGCAGTTATTAATGAGAAGCTCCTCAATCAAATATCAAGATGCATTTGTGAAATGGGAAGCTGTTATTACCGGTGGCTGCAGATAAAGTGACGACCTGAATCTCCCACGTGGTGATGGAGTGAGGTAAGACCATAGAATAACTAGGGGGTTTCATTTAAAAAAAGAATTGATTTTAAAATGCATCTGACAAATGCTTTTTGCACAGTTTATACTTTATAGTGTTATGGTTTGCAATTACACTGAACAGTAGAAAAAGCTTAAGTTCTTACATTGGCAAGATAAGAATCAATTATCACACATGTCCACCTCTTACCTTCCTTTGTCATTTACATCAAATTCTTTGAATGCAAAGCTTGGGGGGAAAAATCGCCGAATGTTCTGAGAAACTGTGTCCAAGAAGAATTCTTCAATGTCAGCAGAGCTTGCAGCTAAAAATTAGAAAATGAAAGGTTTATAGTTAAACTCTGTGATAATCATGCCACAGTTACTGAATGTTATCTAAGTAAGTGTGTAATGTATTTAATGTCCACAGTCAGTTTCATCTCACTCCTGCCAAATCCTTTCAGGGCATCCTCTTGTATCTTCTTTTGTCTCAGACGCTCTCCTTCAAGGCAGCATTTTAAAAAGGCTTCTGCACAAACAGGATTTTCTTCCACCAGAGAGACTCTCTTAGCTCTTTCCTGACATGTTCGTCTCATAGGGTTGAGGTAAAACCCTTGAACACAACAGTCTTGTAACTTTTCATTGGAAAAGTTGGATTCTAAAAGTGACACAAAAGACACATCTTTAAAGCAAATACTGACCAGAAGTACTGACCTTACATTATTTCAGACCAGAGTTATAATACCAGAATTTTGTCCTACTTAAGTTCATCATTTCCTGTTGAAGGTCCACAGAGCGTCTTTGTCGTCTAGATTGTGAATCACAGCCAAGACCTGGAAAAGTAGCCCAGCATGGGTTAAGTAAGTGGCTAGCATTTGGATGATTGTTTATGAAAACAAAAACAATTGCTTTAAAAAGTTAATATCTGAATTAATGGATGCAGTTACATTAGACGCTCTGCATTTTTTCCCTACTCACATTCATAGGGCTAACAAACAGTTACAAAAATATATATTTCTGTCCTACCTCTACTGGTAGTAACTTTTTGGTAAGTTTAGTTTTTTATAAAAAGAAAAACTATCTGAATGGCTAGGTATAGCAAGGTGAGAATATATTTTTGTCATTTGGGTGAACCAACCCTTTAATAACATGTCCTTTCAATACTGAAACATGCACACTTTAAAATTTTACTGTATGTCTATTAAGTTTATACTTCAACTCAGTTATAGTACATAACTGAACTATCTGTGATCTATAATCTATTTAATACCATAATATATAATACAATCTAAACTGGATGAATTATCTTTTTTCACATTCTCATTTAACATTTTATAGGATTTAAATGAAAAAAAACTTTTTGTCATACTGTTCCTCCACATTGACTGGGTGTGAGATACAAAAGACAGGCCAGCCCCTGTTAGTATAGATTCAGGGTCAAATCCTCCACTGTATGAGCAACCAATGTCATTTGACTGCATAGAGGAAAACACCTGAAAAGTGGGAACAAGAGCTTGGATTTACTATATTGTAATATATGGGTGGAATTAAATAACCTCAGTGTGTTGTAAGAAAGAGTATGTGTGAAAGAAGTGTGAAAGTGTGAAGGTGTTACCTGTTTGGCTGTGAGTTTATTGTCGGCATGGAGAGCGTAGAAGGCCTTATCCACAGCCAGCAAAGCCACTCTGGCTTTCTGACCATGTAAGTCAAAGTTTAGCGTAGCCTGTTTTCCAGGTTCAAATTGTCCTTTATGTTCTACCTAAATGAAAGTTAAAATATTATACAGAGATTTTAAAATGCCTGTGTCAAAAGTCGAGGTTAGTTCAATAAACAAACATCTAAATGTATACATGTAAACACAAATGCTGGGTTCAGTAGTTGAAACTAATCTAGACTAAACCAAATGATATATTTTGTGTTGACAGCTAAAGTTGATTTCATTATGTCTTTCCGTCATCTTGACTCCCAGCCCCCTTCCCATCCCATATAAAACAAATACAAAACAACACAAAAAGGTTCCTACTTATAATTAATCTATTAAAATACACACAGTCAACAAAGGCAAAAGTCACTTAATTTACTGTCTCACTCTGTTCAGAGATTTTAAAATGCCATTGTCTACAGTCAAGGTTACAGTATATGTGTACATGTACTGTAATTAGTAGTTACTTAATCAGTAGATTTATATATTTTGTATGAACAAGAACGCACCCTAATAACAACCACAACAGTAGTGTTGCTGGTTTTAGTCTTCATTATTTGGCTCCCAAACCTCTTTCTATTTATAACAAATGCAGAAGAATACCAGGAAGTGTCCCCCTTATACAGCATTAACCTATTCAAACACGCAGTCAATATAATATAGATAAAGTTATGTTTATCTACTGTCTCACTCGGCCCCGGCGGGGACTGCCCATTGTTCTGATGGCCCATTGCTCCAAAACCACAATAGTCCAAAAAATGTCACATTGGACTGGAAGCCCATTATCCCGAAAACAAAAACCCATTTCTCCGAAAATACACCAGTCAATTTTATTTTATTTTTATAGCACAATATTGTATTTTCATTGACAGGGTAAACATGGACTTTAAGTACTAATATTAATAGATTAATTGGGACTTTAGTCAAGCAAGGATCAGGATAACCAGAGATATGACCCAGACACATAACACCAAAGCAGAGCAGGTTTAGTTTAATAGAGTTTAGTAATCAATAAGACAAAAGGAGCACACTAGCTTACAATAAAGAGGTGAGACAGGCAAGTGTCTAAGCAGCCAATCAGTCAAAAGAGGCAAATAAATCTAAATGGGAAAAGGCAAGAATCTAAAATCCAAATAATCCAATAAGTAAGAACACTTGACAGATCAATGAAGTCGACTGGCAACTGACAAGGAGAAACATACTGACTTAAACACAAGCGAGGGGAGTATAACAAGACACAGGTGAAACTAGTTGGAGCACGGCAAAAAATCAAAACAGGTAAGCACAAAATACAAAGGCAGGAAATAAAGTACACAAGACATATGAGGAAGGATTCTTTCAAAATAAACAGGAAATAGAAAAAACAAAACCCAAAAACACCTTGAAGTCCAATCTGATGTGGAGTCAAAGTGAAGCTAAAATTGGTGAAGTAAGCGATTGTAATTCAACATACTCGTTGTTAAATTCAGCAAATACATTAGCTCACCATTTTGTGTGTGCTCTGAATAAAATCTTTTCCTACACATGCTCATGCACAGCAGCAGTCTATGCACCTGTACATTCAAGCATGCTAGACTCCAAGGAGAGAGAATGTGAGAGGCAAAGTTTCTGAGAATGCACGGCAGGGAGGGGTGTATTTGTTTGACAACAACACTCTTTCTGCAGAATCACTTACTTTCTCTTTTTCATACCATGAGTTGCAGCATTCAGAAACATTTGAAGACTTTTAGTAGTAGGCCAAAGTAGGCCAGACAACAAAACAAAAACTGAGTATAATTTGGCCAAGAGAAAAAATGGGTTAGGGTTAGATGTTTGTCTCATGATTATATCAGAACAGCCAAGGTGGCACAGAGACTGTAGGCTATCCAGACAGCTCCGACTGAGTTTTTGACCAGCCTACATCTAATAACTATGTTGAGCACTAACTGAGGTAAAACTCTCACAACTTTATTCTGACATTGGAAATGTGTCTGTGACAGTAAAATCTATTTAAATGTTGTTTGCCAGAAAGATTCAGGGCAAAACTGAACTAACAACTGTTGTTTGAAGAGTGTGTATTTTTGGAGCAATGGCGTTTGTTTTCAGAATAACGGGCTGTTGGAAAAGCTTTCGGTCCAGTGGCCCATTTTCTGACTATTGGGGTTTTGGAATAAAGCAACAATGGCATGGCACACTCAGGCTGCAACTTTATCTGTTCTGTTTACTCACCTTGACCTTTATCTCACATTCATCCCTGACATCTACCCACACCGAGTCAGCAATGATGTTACCATGCTGGTTGTAGTAGTAGCCAATCAGACGGAAGGATGGCACCATATCAGGCGTTATCTGTATGTTGTCTTTAACTGAAGTGCCAATTCTGAGAGAACCCTGTTTTATTAGGATCCCACGGCTTAAAACCTGCAACATAAAAATGTTAGATGTAAAAAACTGTTGCTTCTCTTTGTCAAAACAAACCGTATTGTATTGACTCAGATATGTCTCACCATGTAGTATATAAACCCATGTTTTTGACCATTCATGGTGTTGTAATTTACAGTTAGTAAATCTCCCACAGAGTAGAGCTTGTTGGTAATACCCAGGTAAAGGTAGCCGCGACTCAAAGGTGAAGGAGGACGAATTCTTTTCCACTCCTGAAGGCCATCTGCCGACACCTGATGAAGTCAGGGTGTAAATAGTTAAACTAAACTAAAGCAAAATCTAGTGGTTTATCAGTTTGATAAACAGTTTAACTTGTTTAGAGATACTAACTTTAACAGTAATCCAATACACATTGGGAATATTAAATACAGGATACACTGCCCCCTCCTGGTTAGTAGTGGCATTCAAAGATTTCTCTGAAGATGCTGCTACATCAATCTTCACTGGCACACCAGCTGCTGGGGAGCCATCTGGGAGACGCAGGACCACCTATAATAACAACAAACAAAATTTTTTACACACAAATTCATCACAGTCATGTTCATAACTGTGAAACAATGTGTTTGTTCCATGCCTACCACCACATCTAGCGGATATCCTGGAATGTGAAATGAGCGGGTTCGAGAAAGATCAATGGTGTATTTGTGAGAAATGATAGGAAGGTAAACTTCTGCTTCTTGTATTTCACCGCCTGGACCGAAAAAATGCAGACATTAGATGCAAGGAAAAAACACAATATCCTATTATATAATCCTTAAATTCTGAGACTATTATTATTATTATTATTATTATTATTATTATTATTATTATTAATAATAATAATAATAATAATAATAATAATAATAATAATAATAATAATAATAATAATAATAATAATAATAAAATAATTGTTAAGTGTTGTTGTTTTCATAATATCTGAATTATTTCAAGTCTGTCAGTAAAATTCAATATTAAGTGACAATATGGTACTGTTTTGGAAATTTGATCTCCTATATTCTCACAAACATATTTCTATAGCACTTTTATCAAAATATATTAAAAAGTTTGGCTGTGATATTGTTGTCATACAATAATGGCCAAAAATATGGGTCCCTCTGCATGTCTGTCACAGAAATCCAAAAATGGCCTGGATAAAATAATTCCACCATTCCAAAATCTTCAGAAATAATTGTATTTCAAGCATTTGGTTCTCCTTTAATTTATAATTAAACTCAACTATAGCAATTCACCAGTTCTGGCAATATAGAAATCACACTTACAACTAGTTAAAGTGGAGAAAGGTTGACTCAACCTTTGTGTTGTGTGGCTGTGTGTACCAAACTGAACATGGACAAAAGAAAGAAGAGAAATAAGTTGTCGGAGGATTTGAGAAAATTTTCACCTGGAGCAGTTGGCAAAAGGAGAGTGGTTCTAAATTCCATGACAGAGGTGTAAGAAACTCACAGATGTTTACAGGAGGTGATTTATTTCAGTTATTTTTTCCAAAAAGTGTGCTACCAAATATTAAGTTGAGGGTGCCAATAATTTTGTGTAGTCCGTTTTTGGAGTGGTTTTTTTTTTGGTGTGATCTGCTATCAGATATGGCTTATTTTCTCAGCTTTTTTGAATAAATAATAAACATGAGAATACCAAAGCATCTGTAATTGCAACAGTTTTCTGGGAGAAGTAGTCCATTATGTGATAGACATGCAGGGGTGATCATCACTTTTGGCCATAACTGTATTCTATGAAACATGATAGTGGTATTATTTTAACTTGATGATTCTATTTAACTTCTTTTATACACAAGTCAAACTACTGTAATTCAACACAACATGAAATACCATTTCATGTTGTGTTGAAATACCAGAGTTATTGTGCCCTGGAGATGCTTAAATGGCCAAACAGAAACCAGATGTCTGGCCATTTACACCAAACATGAGTAAACATCAGGCTTACTGTATACTGTGCACAACCAGCCTACTTCTGGACACAAAACACCAAATCTTTTACACAATATATTTTGTCTTTATACCCTGATTACATTTGTGGCTCTTTTGGGAGTTTGCTGACTTGAACACTGGTATACAGTGTGAAAGTGTGTCATTTACTTTGTATGTTGGTGACAAACACTCCTAAGTACAGTTGCGCTCCACTCTGCTGTAATTCAGAGAGGGTTTGGTTCTGATGTTTTCGTAGGTGCTTATGTAAGTCTTCCATCTGGAGAAAAGTTGCTCCCATTCCATTCTGGACCTGCAAGAAATAGCGTAAGGTGTAGATTCAAGAAATGCAGTATGTTGATAGATTATCTGATCTCAGATCTTGAAATAAGCGGCACTAAATTTGAGACAGATATCTGTTTCCTCACCGAACCAGTTAACTCAAGCCCACTGATATATACAGGCTTTATTTTCTGACCACGTGTGTCTTTTTTCACTAATCCAAACTGGCAGTGGTAAACCCCGTTAACTTCCTCACCATGTGAATACCTAAAGAGAAAAAGTTGAAGTAAAAGATATATTCTATATTTTCAAATGTGTAGACTAGTATTATAGGCTAAGCTTTATGTTTTATTAAAACATTGCAATAATCAACATTTTATATTAATAGTGAATCAAATCACTAATTTAAAAGGGGTCACTTAATGGTACATGCTTGCCTAAATCTGCAGCTCTACAGACCTGTTAAGCCACTTTTTGATTATTTTGATGATTTATGACAAGATAGTTGTTGAGCATCTAGTTATCATTATAAATAAGTTAAAGAGGTACAAGGTAAATGTATTTTAGTTTCCCTTCATGCAAACAATACATTTAAAAAAGTATAAAATTATACACAGAAATAAACTATTTTGCACGGTTCAGTGCTGGTGATGAATTCCCCCTTGCTTTAATGGAAAGTAAATTAAAACTTACCTGGCTAAGATTTTGAAGTCAAACTTGTCAGCATTCAACAAAATATAGCTGTTCTCCATTGCGATTTTCACCTCAAAACTTGGTAAAACTAGGGTTGGTAAAAAAAAAATTAAAAATTTAGTGGGAAGAAATAGGATTTGTCTGTTTTGTTTTTTTAAAGAAGCCAAATACTCGAGCTTACCAAATTTTTGGACTCTGAACTCTCGAGAAACAACATTTGCTTCATCACCTTCATAGTGTGCTGTAATCTTCCATGTGCCTATTCTTTGTAAACCAAACATGTGTTATTATGTAAACGTTGATTGTGCTGTTATGTTAGAGGCAGTTTATTGTAAGTCTGTTTTAACATACTCAGAGACATCAGGTATGGGGAATGTGCCTTGGAGTATTCCTCCCTTTGTTGACTTCAGGGACTTCATTATTCTGTTTCCAGCAGAATTCTGTCATAAAATGTTAAAAGCATAAATTATGAAGTGAAACCATCAAAATAATGTGTGCACATCTTTCAAAGTCCTCTTTATTCATTGAGAAAATATATACTCACAAATACTGATATGAGGAACACTCCTTCGTAAGGCCTGAATGTGTGGTCAAGAGTGAATATCCTGTACTTCACTAGAAGAGAGATCATTAACATAAAATGGCTTTATTACACATCATCTTACAATACTTCACATCTGTTGATTTTCTATTTACCTGTTTGTGCTGGGCTGTAGATTGGCTGATCAGTCTGAATGAAGATATTGCCCCTGCGCTTTGATACAAGGACCTTTGTCTTTTTGCCACTGAAGGAAAGGCTCTCTGCCACCAGGTTAAGTTGAGCATGTTCATAATTTTGGGGAAATCTTGACATAATTACTTTGTCTACCTGTAAAAATGAAAATTTGAAGTTTTGGTTAATGAAATCTCAGTTCTGTCTAAATTGTTAGCTTTTTGTATGAGTGTTTAAGGTTTTACCATAAGCTCAACAATTTCGATCTTCCCTTCTGCTGTACACAAAGCAGTTTTCTTCTCAGACACACAAGTACTGCCAGCCTCATCCTCACGTTCCAGGTAGAGAGTAACAGAATTATTGATATAAAACTTTCCCATCTGGACAAACACTTTCTCATTAACACCCACATGAAACACTGTGGGGGCTGAGATAAAGAATCTGCACACAAAGTAGAAAAAATAGCACTTACTGTACCTTCATTATTTTTAATTCAGCAACTTCTGCAATGCTGTATATTTTGTCTTCTATTACATTATACAAAATAACATAATAGTCATCGAGCTGATACACATAAATTATTTAATGTGTACTGACATCAAATCTTAGAAGCAGCAACCAAAATGTAATCCTCTTTGCATTGAATACAGGTTCTCATTACATTACATTATTGCATAATGTAGATTCATGCAGTTGTTTCTACATTTACCCGTTGTCTGTTGAACACCTGGATTCCATAGTCAAGATCAGGAACAGTATCGAAAAGATGAAGCACTTCATTGTGTAGCTCCTTTTTCTTTGCCTGCTCTGACACAGGCTTTCATTTAACTGAGGTTTTGTTAGTCACCCACCCCTGTATTTCTCAACCGCTGGATCCCTCAGTGCCCTCCTTCTGTTTCTATTTTCTTCCAAGCCAACTTTGAAAGAAGTACCATTCCTCATGTGATTTCTTATGTTGCATGTACTATCTGGCAATAAAAAGACCTGCAACCACTGATCCAACTCACAAATACCATCTTACTCACTCTACTCAAGATCTTTTGTGTGCAGCGTCTGTGTAGCTGTTTGTGTTTTTTCTTCTTTTGTGTTTTTTCTGTCTTTTGTTCTATTTTGTATTGTAATGTGATTCTGTCTTTTACAATCCTACAGAAAAGGAAACTGCTGTAAACCAGTTCAAAACCAGGCCTTTTCAAATGTAACACGTTTTCTCATCAGTGATGTTAATTCTAATACTTTCCTGCATTTCAGACTACTTGCTTGATTTTATAAAAGCCCACTTTATATCACTGGTTGGCTTGCAGCATGGAAAGTGTTAGTTTCTATTTCACAATGTGTAACCATTCCCTCATTGGTTAGTGCAAATCATGTGATTTTCAAGAAATCAAGTTTTGGCTCTTTGGGTTTGGGATAGAGTGAGTGCTGTTGACTCTACAACACATCAGGAGTTCAGGAATGATCTGCAAAGTAGAGCTCAAGTCTGTAAACAATAATTTATTTAATTATGTGAATCAGATTTATTAATATGTGTAATAATAAATGTCCTCTGCAGTTTACTAGTTATTTCACACTCCATATCATGCGTGATGTACTGTATTCTTCAGTGAACTGATTGTATGCTGAGTGGAATTTAATAAACTGCCAAAATCTGTTTTGATGTGATAAAATAGAAAAGTCATAAGATTTATGACAAAAACACTTTTATCACATTATGATCTGAGCAGATAACAAAGATACAGAAATAAGGTCAGAAATTTTATTTTCCCCCATGAACAACTTTGTGTAAGGTGCAATAAACAGAGATACAAAAAAAAACTTATGTTGAAGCAGATTAGTTAGCAGGATATGTTATGCAATTCAACATTAAACACAGAGTGGACAATGAATTAACTTTTTTAAAGTTTACATTTGAAATAAACCACAACTGCTAGGGAACTCATCAGATCTTTATGGCATTATTGATATACTGATATACTTTATACACACAGCACACCGATCCCTAGAGTCTCTGAACTCAATTTTCGACCTTGCTGGGACCTTCTCTAACAGTGTAAGGAGATTTAATTTGTGTTTCAACTTGTGTCGACTTGCGTTATTTTTTAATAAGCGACATATTTTAAGAACTTTATACATGTTAGAATTTCACTTTGCTAACAAGCTAACTACTGTAACTGAGTTATAAAAAACTGAAAACAAAAGTTAAATGAAACAGACTCTGTTTCACTGTCTGCAGCCATCAACCTTGTACTCATTTGTAAAGGTATTAAACCCTGCACAGGCAGCTCTATGAGCAGATTTTTTACATTCTTCTTCCAAAGGCCTTTTTTCAACCCATGTGTTTGAGTCCAACAGATACTGCATCCTATAAAAGAGGCAGAGAGTGACCAGAGTGAGAATCAGTAAGTGTAAAATTAGACTTAATAATACTGACTATACTTACATTCTGTTTGAGTCGGTGGTGGAGCCATCTTTGCCCATGATGAGATACTGTTTTCCCAAATCTAACTGTCCTTTACACTGACGCCTCTTAACAAACACTCGAACAGAATTCTCAGTCACAAGGATATCTCCATCTGGTAGAAACATGATTATATGATGATTATATTTATAAAAGCATAAATGTAACACTGCACAACTATTTAAAGGTCAGTGTTACAGCATCTGCTAAGGCTTGTGGTTAAAGCTTACTTACGTGATCTGAGTACCTCATTTACATTCGTTTTGTACAACTCAAAGTTGCTCTTCAGAGAAACGTTGAGGACTTCAACAATGTATGCTGAAATAAAACAAGAATCAACATCATCTGTACCGTTCTAATGCATACTTTTGTACAGTGTCACTAATGGATGGATCTTTATAGTCAAGTTTATGTTAAATGTCTTGAATGCAGTACTGACCGTAATCTACTGTAGGGAAGAAGCAAGCGTGTTGTAAACGGTCTTTCGTTGTGATTTTTTTCCCTCTTTGTGACTGGAATGTATTTTGTACTTTGTGGCAAGGTCCTAAAGAAAAGATGATCATAATGCAATTTTAATTATTTACACAAACCTGATGGGTAAACCTACATTCATATTTTTACAGGTCAGTGAGAGTTTTGTGAAAGTAAATGTCCTACTTTCTGCACATTGGCACACGTCCTCTGAACACAGTTTGGATACCAACTTGCTTCTTTGGGGGGCATTGTAGAACACAGTACACTTTCTGTCTGGAACGAAAGTACAAGCAGTTAATAAATTCCTGGTAAATTAATCAAAGATGCCCCCTATATATTGGTAAAAAATGCGAGAAAATATCAACTAAAAAGCTTACTTGGTTCATAATAATCATAGAACACAGCTGGAGCAGGCTGTAGAAGGCCAATTGGTACTCTTTGTATAGCATCAAAACTGATACATTCCTCTGATTCAAAGAGCTAGAGATAGAGCAGAAATCTTTTAATATGGAACATGCAATATTTTTGTCTATGTAAATAGATTTGAGCCTTACCTCATTGAAGTAGATCAGCACTCGTCCATAGGAGACCTCATAATGGGAAATATATTGTTCAGGTAGCAATTTTAGCTACGAGGAGACAAGAATGGAAGTTTTTGATATTAAAGCAGACATGAAGTAAATATGTTATCCTACTTTGCACTGAGGATGACAATGATGAAGAGGAAGTAAAGAGAGCTACTAACCCTTTCCAGGTCCTCAGTTACAGCCTCAAATCCACTCAGAAGTGTGATGTCAGCAATGGCCATTCCCGTGAGATTGCTGTTCAGGCTATGACTACACACAGGAAAACAATGAAAAATATGGGCTGAGACCTTTTCCTGTAAGGCTCATTATCTAATGAATACTTATAAAGAGAATGAGAGATGGCACTTTATAATAACAACACACTGTAAAGCATTAGTTAAGTATTAGTAAATACGGAATTCATCATTTATAAATCATTGTTCATACATTAATACACATTATTAGCTCATTCATAAACATATGTTTTATTCTTTATTATCTACACACTATGAAGCAGTTGTTAAGTATTAGTAAATTTTTAATTTATCATTTATAAAGGATTTTACATTAATTCACTAGTTCATTAGTAAGTCATTTATAAACATAGTTATATATTTATACATGTTGTAATCTTTATTAAGATTCATTAGTTACTAATGATTAGTGAAGTATTTTGTGTGAGCTGATCTAAAGTGAGGACTGTCTATGCCTCATTAACCATTTATAAATTAAATTTAAAGGCAATAGAGCTTATCTGAACATTTGTTAATACAGTATTTCATGATTAGTTCAGGTAGTTACAAAGTATTTACTAGTTTTTTTTTACTTTGTGTGAGCTGATCTAAAGTGAGGACTATCTATGCCCAGAGATGCAGTGACAGGCCTGTAAAGTTGAGGCTTTTCCATGCCACCAGTAAAGTTAGCTGGGGCATCTTCATCTTAGCAGCATCCCTTGAGCTTTGCTACTGGTAGATTTAGGCGTTGTGCTGAGTTTGTTCATATTCTTTCGCAGGAAAGTTTTTTGATACTTGATACAAGCAGTTAGCCTATGTAATCATTTTTTTAAATTTCCAAATGAACTTATGAACCATTAACAACTCATAGCTTATATAAATGGTTTGTCATTAAAATAATACTTCATTTAAAAATAGTGAACCAATCATTTAAAAACTATGAAAATACTATCATTAAGCAAATTACAGATGAGCTTATTAATAAAGATTACAACATTATAGCTATGTTTATAAATGACTTACTAATGTGTATTAATGTATGAACAATGCTTTATAAATGATGAATTCCATATTTATTAATACTTAACTAATGCCTTATAGTGTGTAGTTATTATAAAGTGCTACCAGAGAAATTAATTTCATGAACTAACCTGACACAGATTCTGTAGGTGACAGTCTCATCTGAATTTAAGTTGTTATCAAGATCTCTCCTGTTTCGAGTCCGTGCATCAAACCACTCAATGGCTGATCGTGGCACTTGTGCGTCCTTCTCCTCGTTGTTATCGTAGTCATCATAATATTCATAATTTTCTATCACCTTAGCTACAGAGACAGAGGTTGATGTAACTGTGTAGCTTTTATCAGCAGTTCAAGTGGTTGTGATTTGTTATTAGTAACAAAAGCTCACCAGTGTACTTCACTTTCCCCTCCACTGTGACACTGATAGACACTTGGTTACAATCATCCTTGGGATCCAGTAGATGGAAAGCTTTCACAACCTGCCAGACAGATTGATGATTTACTGTAAATGATGGATCTCTTCCAGCATATAAACAAACATGAATCAAACTTACTTTTAGCTTGGTATCGCCTTTTCCTTTCAATTGCACAACAATGTTGTTCCCTGTAAGTTTCTGGGATAAAAATAATACAAAAATAAGTCATCTAAGAATGAGGTAAAATATTTATGTACATATTTGGAAGTGTAATGCTGACAATGCTCTATGATACCTTGAGGTCTGTTTCCACCTTCTCCTTCTTATTTTCCAGCACAAGCTTTACAATGTCGTTCTTTCCTGGGACGGTGAACTCTGCTTCTAGATTTGCTTCAGAACTGACAGGCCTCTTTAGCTCGTACTCAGCAAGGGCTTCCAATGCCATGATGGTATCCTTGACATGGTAATAAAATATTAATAACAAGTTAAACATCTCTACTCTGATGGTTAATCTGGACTGCGTGATCACACAGGAGATACAGTGTCTATGCCCCAAGAAAGGAAATCTTTGCTTTCCATATCATCCTCAATATAGTATTCCAGTCACCTGTGTTGATTTGTAGCCTCCAAAATAGTTTTCTTGGGTGGTTAACCAGCAGGCTGCTTTGTCTGCCCACTCTGTATGCCCAAGTTCCACTGCTGTTAGGAGAGCATAGGCTGAAGTCTCTACTGTGATGACATCTGCCCTCTCCCGATTCTGGTTGGCATCAGTTGACCACAGATAACAGCCATTATTCCCTGATTGTTAAGAAATAGACATGAGTAAAAGGAATAACTAAAAAGTAATAACTAACTACAAATTATTATTATTTCAAACTATGGCATATTGTCATACCCCATTTTAATTAATTTTACATTTTATTTTTGCTCTTAGGGTTGGACTATATTTAAATACAGGGTATGAGATGTTAGCTCAATATTATATTCCATATTATATCCATATCACCCACACCAAATTAAGTTGATTGGACCTGCCTTCACTAGCCAGGGCTTGAAGTTTTTTCCAGGCAGATGAATGATCTGTTCCCTTTGGCAGACAAACAGCAAGGCAGTAGACTGTAATGGCAACAGCATAGGGATGCTGAAGCTCCTCAAGGTGTGACAGCAGATATGTTGTTGATCTTGAAATGCTTGCCTCCTAGAAAGTAACATGAAGGCAGTCAATTCAATTTTTAAAGCTAATCTTCTTGATAAAAATATCCACTGACTACAGTGCATTCAAATATATTTAATATAAAACTACAACAATAACAAGGCCAGCAGCCATGCTAGTGGCAAAAGTCCTTATAGGGAAGTCATGCCGCTTGGTAGCCATCTTGGCAACGCCTCCAGGCAGCTATTTCAGACTAACAAGACCAGGCTCATATCTGAATGCATGGGGAGAGAGCCAGAACTGCACTTCTAGAATCATCAAAAAAATTGCTGAAAAGGTTTGACCACTTTGCCCCAAAATAAGGTTTTAAAAGCATTCTTGGATATAAGGTATGGTAAGTATAAGGTATATAATGTGTAAATATAAGGTTTTCTTTTTCTTTTTTATTCTTTTTCTTTTAAATCTGTCCTGCGCAGCAGCCTGGTTTAGAGTGTGGTGAGCTGGATACCATATTGTGCCAGACAGATTTTACTTTAGCAGAGAGTATTAATATACTCCTTTGTCTATTTTATTATTTATTTAATTATGTATTGACTTGTCACCGGGCCGAACAAGGGGGCAGACATGGGGATGGGGGGAACAAACAGACAACACAAAGGAAGGACAACACCTGCAAGAGAAGGGGAATGGGAAGGAGGGAACGACAGGGGATAGCAGAGGGAAACACTAATTGCAGAAAGCAAGGAAACCTGAAATAGACAGGGTGGGGGCCTTGGGGAGGAGAAAGACAACAACAAACAAACACAAACAAAAACAAAGAACAAACAATAAGAGTAGTAATAATAGTAAAAGACAGCCAGCCAAACAGCAGCAATAAACAACTGACATAGTAAGACAACTAATAGAAAAATGTAAACAAGAAACAGTGCACGCACAATAAATAAGCAACACAGTACAGCCAGGAGAGCTGGAATTATAACAATTAATTTAAATAAGTAACTGAAAGAAAAGCATCAGGAATTATTCTACAATACTCCAACTTTTTTTGTGTGTCTATGTGTGCGACTGTGTGTGCCTGTATGCGTGTGGATGAATGTGTCTTTGTGTGTGTGTGTGTGTGTGTGTGTGTGTGTGTGTGTGTGTGTGTGTGTGTGTGTGTAGGCCTACATGTGTACGCATGAGCCTATTAAAGAATGTAGTTGTTAACGATAGTGGGATGCCACAACTGTGCCAGACCGACCCCAGCAACAGGCAGGCAAAAACTCCAGTAGCCAATAGGGGTGGGAGAAAGAAAAAATACATAAATAAAATTTAAAAAAAAATAAAAGAAGGATAAACAAAAAGATGCCCAAAAATAAAAAATACGACCATCCGAATGCCAGGTGACAACGCAATGCCGGCGGAACGCAGAAGGCGTAATCAGTTCTACTTTGTGTTTCTATTGTATTTCAAAAAATTAAAAAATACATTTTGGTATTTGTAGATTGCTTATCTAAATGAACAAAGTGGAGAGGAGCCTTGATCCTCACCTGACAATGCCCTTGTAAACTTCATGTATTTTGTACAGAAACAGTGAGGTTACATCTTCCTGTTATCTGTCAGTGGTCATACTTGCACTAGATATGATTCTTCATTTAAGAGGTGAGAGTTTCTTCATTACTTTTCGTGTTGTCTGATGAAAAATTAATTATATTATCAATACCATGTGGTATTGTGGGGGGAGTGGCAATGAGCAATTCATTGCAATTCACAACCCTCACCACTAGATGTCAAACTCTTAACCTGTAATATCACAATCCATCTGAAGATTTCCAAACATTTAACTCGACACCACAAGTGTTAACTTCATGAATTCAAAGGAGAAGTCAGGTCCCAAATAATAGGATACATACCCTGGGGCCCAGTAATGTCTGTACACAATTGTGTGCCTCTCCCTCTAGTAGATGTTGAGATATTTTACTGGATAGGTGAAAACTTATAAAAATTACTTATAAAATCTGATGGTGCTAGAGGAAAGGTGCTATAGCAAAAGTCAAGGGATCATCCTCTGGGCAAAATGAATATCTGTGCAAAATTACATGACAATCCCTTGGACAGTCACAAAAGTGATGGACTAACAAAAACTGTCATCCCAAAATCATCACAGCATGGCTATAAACTGTCACTCAGGACACTAATCTTTATATTATCTTACCGCATTATTTCTCTCTTCAGTTTGCAGGAATTCAAGGGAGCGGTAAAGTGAAAGAGTTATGAAGGCTGTCATGGATGCGTCTTCGTCTCTTCCTTTCTACATTAAACACACACAGACAATATTTAATTACAATTTACCGCTATTGAGTTTGTGCCCCACCTAAAACTGTTATAATATATGTCTGTTCTAACATCCATGCAGTAGAGGTTACCAAAAGTCCTCTGTGTAGCACTGGATGTGGGTCACCAAATGACCCATCAGTCTTCTGTACTGAGAGCAAGTATCTGACTGGACGCCTGATCTCTTCTTCAGGTACAACCCTAGCCTTCCTGCCCTGTACTCCAAAAGCCGCTGTCTGACGCTCCGCCACAAACGATAGCACTTTCACTACAAGGGCAGTCACCCTGAGGACAAGAGAAAGCAGATTTACAATTTGAGATATTGTAAATGAAGAACATTTATGTCAGACATTAGAAGTAACTACCTCATAACAAATACCAATTTGAGTGCATAAAATATATACTTAACCAATTACTTGATGGCACTGAACCCCATGATCCATAAGATCCATTGTCTTTCTTCATGGGTAAAATGTGCATATAACCTGCCAAAGAAAGTGTTGTTAAAAACAAAACTATCTTGTTAGTGACATGTAGAGGGTGAAGTGTCCATAAGACTATACTGGCCTGCTTACTTAAATCTTGTTAAATCAGTTATTTTATGTAATGTGTCTCAATTTTCAAGTGAGAAACATTACACAGTGACACCTGAATGAAACACTGTATCCAAGGGCAAGTTAATTCTCAAAACATTTGCACCATTTTTCTACGGTTTCCGTGTTGAACAATGTCTATACAGTAAAGTGCAGTGCGCTTGCGTACACAATAAGGTATTTATGGCACCACTATCTCCGTTAAGATTTTGCTACATTTTGTCGGGACTGAACTGGGCCCATTACTCTTTATACATCCATGGTCAGGAGCTGTAGACAGATGAGCTGTCCACGAAACGAATGTTTACATATGTAAACACGGTTTTATGAATGACAGTGAACCAGTCACGTGGTGACAGGTTCACTGAATGAAATAAAACATTGTCACTGCTTGATGACCTGATTATGTCTCACATTTTTGCAATGAATAGAATAATAAAATGCATCAGACTCAGTGTGCAAGGTTTCTGTGCGTAGCGATTTTTTAGATTGGATGGAATAAAAACAAACTATAAGAATATGGACTTGGTGTCAAAAGGCCTTAACTTCTGACTCTTTTTACTTTAACCCTTGTGGACTTGACACAATGTTGATCCTTTACTGGTCCTTTACTGGTTGATCCTTTACTTTTTCCTGACATGAAGCATTGTATGATTTATTTGAAAGATACTTGTTGTGAATCCAGTTTTCTTGTTACTGCACTCATTTTTAATATGCCTCTGGGATAATCCGTGCTTATGGAATCTCATCATTTTCAGAGTTTCACAATTGCAAAAATTTCAAAGGAAATCAGCTGTGTTAAGTGTGTTAAGCTCGCTGCATTGCGTAAAATCTTAAAGAGCAAACTTTTTCTTCTTTATTCTGAATTTGTGTGCTTAGTCACAGAAAAAAAGAGTTCACAAATGATGAAGAGATTACGCAATCAAGTGCTTGATGTGTTCTTACCTTCCTCAATTTTATCAAGGGCATCATCTCTGGCACCAGCAGGCAAGTCAAACCATTGCTCACTCAGGTCAAGGTAGCGGACGGCTGTAGTTGTAGGGGTCAGTTTTTTCATTGTCTGTTCTAAACATCCTGAAGGCAATATGATCAGGCTAGCAACTTTCTCAGGAGAAAGAAGGTTCTTCGCATGTGAACTGCCAAATCCATCCCCTGTCAGATGAGAACAATGAAAGAATAAGAAATTGTTATTTACAAAAGTCTGTGAATTATAAGTCTTTGTCTAACAACACATACCTTCCACTGATATGAAAATATTGGAGCTGGAGTCGGGCACTATATCATCTGGTAAAGTTCCATCAATAGTGATAGTCTGAGTGCTCCTCCCTATCAAGATAGAGAGTAAATAAGAGTTGAATAAGAGAAATGTGGAAAATACTGTATATTTAAGAATAAAAATAGTGACAACTGTCAAGCAAGTATTATGTCATACTAAAACAACTCACCATCAAATTTAAACACCTTTGTTAGTTCAACTCTCTTTTCTAGTCCTTCTGTCTACAATATGAGAAAAACAATATGTCAGATAAGTGTTCATATTCATTTTGTCAGGGAGGCCCCTATCATAAAATTATTAATAAATTATATGCAGAGATGTTTTTGTCACTCACCAACACATTCAAAGACTTCTCAACTGCATCTATCCCTCTCTCATTCTCTGTATCATAGAGACGTATTTTGATGGGTATGGAGCCAGTTACCATGGGGACAGCAGAGAAGGACACAAACTGGGAAGACTGTGGCTTCACAGTAATGCTGACAAAAGATGTAGTGGTGGCTGATCCGGGGGAGCAAAGTCCTTCAGTTTGTTCCATATGAACTGCTACCTATAAAAATTCAGGTGTCCACAGAAAAATACAACTCTTATAATGAAATTTTGTTTTAAGTGCCTCTTAATGTTAATATTAGGTTATAGCTACCTGTAGGCTGTCATAGCCATAGTTGTAGATAACAGGTGAAATGGATAGTTGCTCGTATTTTTTCACTGAGTAAGGAAGTCTCAGAGACACAAATGCCCTCTTAAATGCTTTGACCTCAGGTGACTTAATTACACAGAAACCTGAAGGAAACATGGAATAAGTCAGTTGCAGTTATTAATGAGAAGCTCCTCAATCAAATATCAAGATGCATTTGTGAAATGGGAAGCTGTTATTACCGGTGGCTGCAGATAAAGTGACGACCTGAATCTCCCACGTGGTGATGGAATCAGGTAAGGCCAAAGAATAACTAAGGGTTTTCATTTAAGACAAAATGAAAGAATTGTTTGTAAAATGTGTCTGACAAATGCTTTATCTACTTATAGTTTATATTGTAGAGTTGAGATTTGCAATTAACCAGATTCACTTACACTGAACAACAGAAAAAGCAGAAATTCTTAGACGTAACATTTTAATTGCTGTGTCTAGCCATTGTAATGCAATGAAAAAGTCAAAAATGCATAAAGTTCCCAGTCCACCTCTTACCTTCTTTTGTCATTTACATCAAATTCTGTGAATGCAAAGCTTGGGGGGAAAAAACGCCGAATGTTCTGAGAAGCAGTGTCCAAGAAGAATTCTTCAATGTCAGCAGTGCTTGCAGCTAAAAATTAGAAAATGAAAGGTTTGTAGTTAAACTCTGTGATAATCATGCTACAGTTACTAGATGCTATCTTAGTGAATATGTAAAGTATTTAATTTCCAAATGACAATTCATCTCACTCCTGCCGAGTCCTTTCAGGGAATCTTCTTGTATCTTCTTTTGTCTCAGACGCTCTCCTTCAAGGCAGCATTTTAAAAAGGCTTCTGCACAAACAGGATTTTCCTCCACTAGAGAGACTCTCTTAGCTCTTTCCTGACATGTTCGTCTCATTGGGATGAGAGAAAACCCTCGAACACAACAGTCTTGCAACTTTTCATTGGAAAAGTTGGATTCTGAAAGTAAAATTAAAAATAACCACATTTATAAAGTATATTCTTCCAGAAGTATCTTACATTTTCTCAGACTGGAGTTTTAATGCCAGAATGTTGTCTTACTTAAGGTCATCATTTCCTGTTGAAGGTCCACAGAGCGTCTTTGTCGTGCAGATTGGGAATCACAGCCAAGACCTGGTGAAGATGTATAACAATTAATAAATTAAGTTAATAGCCGCTTGGATGGTTGCTTGTGTTGTGAAATCAATAATTTGCTAAAAAGTTAAACATTGCTTTCAAATGCAATATATTATCTGCTGTAGTGAACTTCTTCCAGCTTTATTACATCTATACATGTAAGAAAAACTGTATAACACAATCTAAACTGGATAAAGATTTATTTGTAATGTTCTCCTTTAGCATTTTAAAGGTTTAATAAAAATAAATAGTGTTTTTGTCATACTCCTTTTAGACCCTGACTGGGACTGAGATAGAAAAGACAGGCCAGCCTCTGTCAGTACAAATGTAGGGTTGGATCCTCCACTGTATGAGCAACCAAGGTCATTTGACTGCATAGAGGAAAACACCTGAAAAGTAGGAAGTGAGATTTAATGTATTGTAATATATGGGTTGAATTAAAACAGTGTGTGTTGAGAAAGAGTACATGTGAAAGGAGTGTGTGAAATTGTGAAGGTGTTACCTGTTTGGCTGTGAGTTTATTATCAGCCTGGAGAGCGTAGAAGGCCTTATCCACAGCCAGCAAAGCCACTCTGGCTTTCTGACCATGTAAATCAATGTCTAGCGTAGCCTGTTTTCCAGGTTCAAATTGTCCTTTATGTTCTACCTGAATGAAAGTTAAAATATTATACAGAGATTTTAAAATGCCTGTGTCAAAAGTCGAGGTTAATTCAATAAACAAACATCTAAATGTATACATGTAAACACAAATGCTGGGTTCAGTAGTTGAAACTAACCTAGAATATAAACCAAATGATATATTTTGTGTTGACAGCTAAAGTTGATTTCATTATGTCTTTCCGTCATCTTGACTCCCAGCCCCCTTCCCATCCCATATATAACAAATACAAACCAACACAAAAAGGTTCCTACTTATAATTAATCTATTAAAATACACACAGTCAACAAAGGCAAAGGTCACTTAATTTACTGTCTCACTCTGTTCAGGCTCCACTTTTATCTGTTCTGTTTACTCACCTTGACCTTTATCTCACATTCATCTCTGACATCTACCCACACCGAGTCAGCAACGATGTTACCATGCTGGTCGTAGTAGTAGCCAATCAGACGGAAGGATGGCACCATGTCAGGCGTTATCTGTATGTTGTCTTTAACTGAAGTGCCGATTCTGAGAGAACCATGTTTTATTAGGATGCCACGGCTTAAAACCTACAACATAAAAATGTTACATATAAAAAACTGTTGCTTTGCTTCTCTTTGTCAAAACAAACCCTATTGTATTGACTCAGATATGTCTCACCATGTAGTATATAAACCCATGTTTTTGGCCATTCATGGTGTTGTAATTTACAGACAGTAACTCGCCCACAGAGTACATCTTGTTGGTAATACTCAGGTAAAGGTAACTGCCACTTGGAGATGAAGCTCGGCGAATGACTTTCCTCTCCATCTGGCCATCTGCTGACACCTGATGAAGTCAGGGTGTAAAGAGTTCAACTGAACAAAAGCAAAATCCAGTGGTTTATCACTTAATAACACTGTTTAGAGATACTAACTTCAACAGTAATCTGAGCCTCATTGAGAATATTAAACACAGGAAACACTGCCCCCTCCTGGTTAGTGGTGCCTTGCCACAATTTCTCAGAAGACGCTGCTACATCAATCTTTACTGGCACACCAGCTGCTGGAGAGCCATCTGGGAGACGCAGGACCACCTATAATAACAACATTAACACAATAATAACATTCTTTACATACAAAGTCAAGTTCGGTATGTAGCTGTACATTCATTTTGTTAGTATTATGCCTACCACCACATCTAGCGGATATCCAGGAAGGAAATATGAGCGAGTTCGAGAGAGGTCAATGGTGTACTTGTGGGAGATGATAGGAATGTAAACTTCTGCCACTTGTATTTCACCACCTAAACCAAATAATGCAGGTATTAGATACAATGAAAAATCACAATAATATTATGATAATAATTTCCTCTTTTTCCTCTATTTATTCTATGGACACTATTTTACCATTCTAAGTGCATGATATGAAGTGTGTGGCGCAGGAGTTTGGGGTGTATCAAACTCCAATTTTGTTAAATTCATGGTGGGAAAAATGGTCAATGTGCCAGACGCAAGCTTCAAAAGGGTTGTACATAGTCTTTGTTTAGTCATGATTGTGTTTCCCCCATTCCCTTTAAAGGCCAGGTGCACAGCAGAGAGGAGGATGTGATCAGAAGTATGGACATGATATAAAATAGGTCTCTGATCATGAAGCCTAATGTTACTCTGCAGCTCTGTACTATGATGAACCAGTCATGGGTCACAACTCTCTTCCTCTTTATTATTATTATTTTTTTGATGTATGTGTGTTTGCTTCAACGATTTACTGTCATGTTTAGAGAGGCTGCTATCAGCCATGTTAAATTTTCCATGTGCGCAGTAAAGTCACATTTAAGCATCAGTTTTTTTGGGGTGTCAGTGGTGCAATCGCTTTCTGCTGTCTCAACATAGCAATACAACAAGTTACCTGACCACACCTTACTTTAAGACCAACACTCCCATTGGCGCACAGCATCATTGCAGTGGCCAGGAGGCATTGAAAAAAACAAAATCTAGCTGTCGCAACACCAACATGAGTAAACATCATACCTTACTGTGCACAGCCCATACTGCTGTACACAAACCACCAAATTTTTGTTGCTGTTGTTTGATAAAACTGTATAGAATGAAATGGTGTCCTTTACTTTGTATGTTGGTGACAAATACTCCCAAGTACAGTTGTGCTCCACTTTTCTGTAATTCAGAGAGGGTTTGGTTCTGCTGTTTTTGAAGGTGCCCATTGAAGTCTTCCATCTTGAGAGAAGCTAGTGCAGTTTCATTTGGGACCTGCAAGAAATAGCATAAGGTACTCAATAAACAATATGTTGCCAAATTATCCGATCTCAGATTTTGAAACGAGCTGTACTATAAATCTTGGATAGATAGCCATTTCCTCACCGATCCAGTCAACTCCAGTCCACTGATAAAGACAGGCTTTAATTTTTGACCACTTGTATCTTTTTTTACCACTCCAAACTGGCAGTGGTAAGCACCTTTAACTTTCTCACCATGTGAATACCTAGAGAAAAAATAATTATAAAATTGTGACTGTTGAAATTAAAACAAAAGGTGAGTCTTATAACATTAGCCTAATAGGCTACTATAAGTGGACTACCTTTAATGTTCCTTCTCAACAAAACTGCACTCATGAACATCTTTAATATCAATGTTTAATCAAATTACAAGGGCTGTCTGTCGGTCTACAGAGCTACTAGCTTATTTTGGGGTTTTATGACAAGCCAGTTGTTGACCATTTAACTTTAGCGTTAGCAATGAAGCAGACACAGAGAGGCACATTTTCTTACACCAGTGCAAAAAGACCAATGAATAATGAGCATACATTCAGCAGGTGACCGAAAACATAAGTCTGGATTCATTGTGTATGTGTAAGCTGCTTAGACCTAGATACAGTGAGGTAACTGTTACATAACAACCAGCTTGTTTCTGAGTCCCCCCGGCAAAACGTGATAGCTTTCGCTATGTTTGTGGCTAAAACTGATAAATGCAGCTTTAACAGGAACACTTGGCAATAAAGTTAAATGGGAAAAGAATCAACACTTACATGGCTAAGATTTTGAAGTCAAACTGTTCATCATTCAACAAAATATATCTCTGCTCCATTGCGATGTTCACCTCAAAACTTGGTAAAACTGGGTGGGTAATTAAAAAACTTATTTAAAAAATGTTAATTAAAATAGAAGTAAATTGCTTCAATAAAATTATCTTACCAAATTTTTGGACCCTGAACTCTCGGGAAGCAACATTTGCTTCATCATCTTGATAGTGTGCTGTAATCTTCCATGTGCCCAATCTTTGTAAACAAAAGATACATGTGTTATTATGTCAAAGTTAGTTGTGCTGTTATGTTAGAGGCAGTTTATCTGTTTTTACATACTCAGAGACATCAGGTATGGGGAATGTGCCTCTGAGTATTCCTCCCTTTGCAGATTTAAGGGTCTTCATTATTCTATTTCCAGCAGCATTCTGTCATAAAAAGATAAAAGCATGAATCATGAAATAAATTCAGAAAAAAAGTGCTGTAATTTATTGAGAAAATGTGTACTCACAAATACTGATATGAGGAACGCTCCCTCTTGAGGCCTGAATGTGTGGTCAAGAGTGAATATCCTGTACTTCACTAGAGAAGAGATAATCAACAACCACTGTTATTTCTTTAGAGTGGAGAATTATTTCACAATGTTTTACATTTGTTGACTTTCCTTTTACCTGTTTGTGCTGGGCTGTAGATTGGCTGATCAGTCTGAATGAAGATAGTGCCCCTGCGTTTTGATACAAAGACCCTTGTTGCCTTCCTGCCACTGAAGGAAGGGCTCTCTGCCCACAGGTTAAGGTAGGTACAGTCATGACTTTGAGAACATGTTAATAAATTGTCTCTGTTTATCTGTAAAAATGCAAGTTAAGAGTTTAGGTGAATGACATTTCAGTAATAATGGTAATATTACCATATTTATAATATACCATAATAATAAATGGTCTAGACCTGCTCTTTATGAAAAGCGCTGTGAGATAACTGTTGTTGTGATTTGGCGCTATACAAATAAAATTGAATTGAATTGAATTGAATTAATATTTTAACGGTTTGCTTTTTGTATGAGTAAAGATGTTTCTCATACCATGAGCTCAACAGTTTTGATCTCCTCTTCCACCGAACACAGAACAGTTTTCTTCTCAGACACAATACCGCCACGTTCATGCTCCAAGTAAAGAGTAACAAGATTATTGAGATGAGACTTTCCCATCTGGACAAACACTTTCTCATTTACACCCACATGAAACACTCCAGGGGCTGAGATGAAGAATCTGCAAAAATAGAGCACTTACTGTATCATTCATTACCATATTTTGCATTCATCTGTTCAAATGGACATTTGCTATTTCATTATGGCAAAAGTACATAAATATATTGTGCTGAAAACCAACCTACATTTAATGTGCAATGGTATCAAATCTTAAAAGACAGAAAGCATTTAGGCCTCTTTGCCTTAAACACAAAACATACTTAACATGGATTCATGCAGCTATTTCTATATTTACCCATTGTCCGTTGAACACCTGGATTCCATAGTCAAGATCAGGAACAGTATCGAAAAGATGAAGCACTTCATTGTGTAGCTCCTTTTTCTTTGCCTGCTCTGACACAGGCTTTCTATTAACTGAGGTTTTGTTAGACACCCACCCCTGTATTTCTCAATCGCTGGATCCCTCAGTGCCCTCCCTGTTTTTATTTTCTTCAAAGATAACTTAATTCCTCAGAGTGATGTCTCATGCTGCATGCACTATCTGGCAATAAAAGGACAAACCTGCAACCACTCACTCACTCCACTGAAGTTCTTTCTTCGTAGTGTCTACATAGCTTTTTATGTTTTGTATGTTTTGTTGTTGTCTTGATGTGATGTGTTTTGTTGTATTGTAATGTGATTGTCTTTTATAATGCTGCAGAAAAGGTACCTGCTGTAAACTAGTTTTAACTGAGTCAGGCCAGTTTAATGTAAAACACTACTTTTAATATTTTCCTGTAAGCTCTAAAAAAAAGAAAGACATTACACTATCAGATATAACATGTATACTGATGTGTAAAGATGACAGACTTGTTGTGTCAGTAGTGTGTATTTTAATATATATAAGATCTAAAACATGAAGTTAACAACACTCATCAGATCATTGTTGACTGACAGATGCATGTCAGACTCATGTTTGATTTTATAAATTTTATATCATATCACTGTTGGCTTGCAGCGTGAAAGGTGTTTCTAGTTTCTATTTCACAATCTGTAACCATTCCCTCATTGGTCAGTGCAGGTCAGTCAGATTTCCCCCAAATCATGTGATTTACAAAAAATGAAGTTTTGGCTCTTTGGGTTTGGGACAGAGTGTTTGCTCTTGAATCTACAACACATAGTTCAGAGATGATTTGCAAAGTAGGGCTCAAGTCTATCTGTAAACAATAATTTCTTTACTTTAGGAAATCATATTTTTTAATATGTATTATCAGTAGTTACTAAAGCCTAAAGTATTTAAGACATAATAAAATTGCCTGTGCAGTTTATTTGTTATTACACAATCACCATCATGTGTGTTCTTCAGTGAACTGATGCTGAATGGAATTTAATAAGCTGCCAAACTCTGTTCTAATCTGGCAAAAACAGGTCAGAAGATTTATGACAAAGACACAGACTATTATCACATTATGAACTTTATTTTTTCCACATAGCATGGTGTAAGGTGCAATGAACAGAATTACAAAAACAAACATGTCAATGCATCAGATCTTTGTCTTCATTGATATTTTACTTTATAATTATAGCTTGTGTAAATGTAAACACACAACAACATCGATGTCACGGTTTTTGCTAGAATTTAAGCACCAAATTTATCCCAATAACTGCTCCACATTGAGGCACTGATCCCTGAGTCTCTTAAATTTTACCTCAATTTTCCACCTTCCTGGGCCCTTCTTGAATAATAGACACCGTTTGTTTAAGGAGGTTTAATTTGGGTTTTGATTAGATTTGTGTTATTTTTTTATAAATATGAAATCAATAGTATTTTTAAAACTTATTAGGGCCCTCAGCAGGAAGTGTGCGAGAAGCACCGACGTCCCCGGTACTGGGGGCACCATGTGATCTTTAAATTCGCTGACTTACTTTTTGCCGTTTGTTGCTAGAAATATCGCCGTGCGCCATCTTGATTATTGTGCAATACCTGGGAGCTGTGCCTGACAGCTTTCGCCTTTTCTGCAGAGCAGGAGAAGTGCCGCTTTGGATACACTCTTTTTCACGGTCTGGTGGCCGATGTAACTACAAAGACATCCAGGGTATCAAATGACAGGTCGGTCGGTTGATACCCGCCATGTTCTGTTCTCAAGTTACATGTTAGCATGGGAGTGCTTTTGGTCATAGGAATGTTGATGAATATTCACTGTTTTTATCAACATTTCAATGTTACACTATTTGGAACGTGGTGTTTGAAAGATAACTCCCATTAAAAGTCAACATTTAAACAGTAAATATTGCCAAAATATGGACATTCACCTGGTATATTTTGAAAATATTGCATAACTGAGTGAGTAAATGCAGCCGATTTTTTTTGTATTTATTTTGAAATACATACTTTTATTTTGACATGACAAAAAAACAGAAGTAGCGACTGCAACTCAGTAAGCTAAACGAGAGAAAAATGCCTACCTGCAGCAGCGGTGATGTTACCTGCTAGTTTGTTTCTTTGTTATTACTCTATGCCTACAACTGTGTAAGTGGAGAATCTTAATTGACTGGGAAGATTGCTTCTGGGAAATGACTCTGCCGTTGGTTGAGAAGCAGGCTAAAGTGGTTAGTATTACTCTGTGTTCTTTATTAGCATTAACTACAGTGCTAAGCCATGCTATTTATTCCAATATCTGATGTTGTCTTTTTTGTTTACCTGAACTTTTAGTTCTACGGGGTTAATAAACATCTGTAAAGGAACCCGGAGTCTCGCAGTCAATCAATGGGCGGCAGAGTGAGGATGAAAATATCATTTTTCTTTATTGCATCTCCATTTAGTCTGTAATGGTAAAATAAATGTCAATTTACAATGGATTTTTAGCTTCTGACCTTTCTACTGAGACCAGGATTATGCATCTAGAACAAATGGTTCAGGAGTTATTGATTCATTTTGATTCATGTTATTTTAGGCGATTTTCTGGAAATAAGGGCAAATAGGCAGTGGTCCCCAACCGGTTAGAACAAAAGTTTTTTTTTTTTTTTTATCTCATTTTTAGGGACCTAAATGTGCTTGAAAACTCAGGAAACGTTGCACACACGTGGGCAGGGCAACAAATTTCATATTTTATGGGTGTCGCACATGCACATGGCAAAATGGTTCAGTAATCCTCCTAGAGAATTAGTCTGATCGACTTTAAATTTATACACCACCGTCAAGCCAGATACATTCTACCTGCGTGAGCTTACTGTGAACTTAATACGACTGATCTGTCGTTTTACTAAGCAAAAAGTGGTTTGAACTTTGTGGAGCCGCAGAAAAGCAACTGCTGGCAAAAGTCGGACACAATGTCTGACCGCATGCCTTATATTAAGTCCAGTATGCGTCACGTTAAGTCAGTGCTGTGCAGCGCCGCACGAAGTCAAATCACCCTATATTCATTCATTCATTCAAAGTCATAGCGCCACTTCCTGACAACTGGAAATAAGTTTTTGTCGTGATTTCAAAAAGGAGGAGGGGGGGGGGGTTGTAGGAGGATATGCTCATTTGAGTCGTATTTGGAGGTTGGTTAAAACAGCCTATGTTACTTTACCTACATGTATGACATGTCTGTGGCACATGTGTCATGTCCAGATGTGCAAAAAAGAATTAAGAACACAAAAATTTAATTTCATGTTATAATTTCACATCGCCAACAACAAGCCAAGTATACAAACAAAAAAAAAAGCTCTCAGCACCCATGCTGAATGTGTGAATGTGCATCTCCTGGGAAACTACTGTAACAGAGTAACACTAAACTGAAAATGAAGGTTAAATGAAACAGACACTGTCTCACTGTCTGCAGCCATCAATCTTGTACTCATTTGTAAATGTTTTAAAGCTTTTGCAGGCAGCTCTATGATGACCAGATTTTTTACATTCTTCTTCCAAAGGCTTTTTTTCAACCCAGGTGTTTGATTCCAACAGATACTGCATCCTACAACAAGAGGCAGAGAGTGACCACAGTGAGAATCAATAAGTTTAAAATTATACTTCCATAAATATTACTGACTATACTTACATTCCATTTGAGTCAGTTGTGGAGCCATCTTTGCCCATGATGAGGTACTGTTTTCCCAAATCTAACTGTCCTTTACACTGACGCCTTTTAGCAAACACTCGAACAGAATTCTCAGTCACAAGGATATCTCCATCTGGTAGAAACGTGATTGTATGATGATTATATTTATTGTCTTCAAAGCATAAGCATATAAAATTGTGCACAACTATTTAAAGGTCACTGTTACAGTTTACTTACGTGATCTGAGTACCTCGTTTACATTTGTTTTGAACAGCTCAAAGTTACTCTTCAGAGACACATTAAGGACTTCAACAATGTATGCTGAAATAAAACAAGAATTAACCATTTATTAACAACTGAGTAATTAACATGAAGACTCTCAGTTATCCAGGTCATAGTTATCCAAGGAAGATTAAAGTCACTGACTGGCAGGGAATCCCAGCCATTTAATCTCTGAGGGGTCGTTATCTGGGGAATGGATGGAACTTGGTTTGTTAGTGCTCCTTGCTGTTGTAATTACAGTCGTTGTGGGCATGTGAGGCCAAGTCTGAATGCCCATTATTGGCAACAACATCTGAAAACCTGAGCACCTTCGAGAAAACAGCCACAAGATCCAGGAAGAACAGCAACAATACAGGTGATAATGAAAAGATGAGTAAATGCAACAACATCATGATTCCATACGTGTCTGGAGTGTCATAGGAACAGAGGTGGCTTGAGTAGTCAAAAACTGTACTCAGGTAAGTACTGTTACTTTGCAAAAACAAGTACTCAAGTAGCGGTAAAAGTGGTCATCAAAATAACTAATTGAGTAGGAGTACAAAGTACAGGTTACTCGCTATTCAACTAACAAATTACTTGAATAGCGAGTAACCTGTTTGAAAGCCAGAATACCATGATGTAGCTTCAGCCAATATTCTGCTCTAACAGAGTCCTGTGGATGCTTGACTGTGGTAAATAAATAAATAAATTAGTAGTGAAGTAGCGCCATAAATGTATCCAAATGCAGCCAAGTAAAAATTATGAATTTTCTCTTAAAAAACTACTCAAGTCAGAGTAAAATTATGATCCATTAAAACTACTTTGAAAACTACAATTTACTCAAAAAAGAGACTTGAGTACATGTAACAGAGTAAATGTAACTCATTACTACCCACCTCTGAATAGCAACTTGGGAGGATTTTCAACAAACCATGCCTGAGAACTCACAAGAACACACTAAGACAGATACTAGTCCACCCGAAAGACCACACACCTTCCATCTAATTGTCTAATCTAATTTAAATCAGACTTTTGAAACGTTGCTAAAAAGAAAATGCGAAATAAGTGTGTTTCCATTAGCAAATAAACCAGACCATGTTACACATGGCTGTAACAAACAAGACGTATGGGTTCCAAAACCGAAACAACACCAGTCGCATAAACCTGAAAAACAACAGTTATTACAACAGCCAGGAGCACTAACAAACCAAGCACCTCAATAAAAAACCCAAAGAAGTTAAATGGCTGGGATTCCCTGCCAGTCAGTCAGAACTAAAGAAGCCTCTTACATGATTGGCAAAGCGTCTTTAAATATCTTCAACAAATTCCAGTTCCCTTGGATTTTAGTAATTAATAGTGATTACAGTTCATTATCACTCTATGAAAAAATGGATTGTTCTTAGATGTTGATAACTTGCACCATAATGTCTTTGTGGAGTACTGACCGTAATCTACTGTAGGGAAGAAGCAAGCGTGTTGGAAACGGTCATTCGTTGTGATTTTTTGACCTGTTACTGATGTGAATGAATTTTGTGCTTTATGACAGGGTCCTAAAGAAAAGATGAGCATAACGCAATTATAATTCTTCACTCAAACCTGAAAAGTGAAGCTACATTTATTCACAGGTGTTTGTCTGTATGTGTCTGTGAGAATAATGTCTTACTTTCTGCACATTGGCACACGTCCTCTGAGCACAGTTTGGAGACCATCTTGCTTCTTTGGGGGGCATTGTAGAACACAGTACACTTTCTGTCTGCAAGGAAAGCACAAATAGTTTCATAAATTCCTGGTAAATTAAACAATGCCCCTCTATATTTGCAAACTATGCAAATAATGCAGAAAATACCAACTAAAAAGCTTACTTGGTTCATAATAATCATAGAACACAGCTGGAGCAGGCTGTAGAAGGCCAACTGGTACTCTCTGTATAGCATCAAAACTAATACATTCCTCTGATTGAAAGAGCTAGAGTGAGAGAAAAAATCTTTTAGCACTGGTCATGTAAAATATTTGTGTATGTAATTATATTTAAGTCTTACCTCGTTGAAGTAGATCAGCACTCGCCCATAGGAGACTTCATAATGGGAAATGTATTGTTCAGGTGGCAGTTGTAGCTACAAGCAGAAAATAATGGAAGTTTTTGATATTAGAGTATACATGAAGTACCCAAAATAGCTCCTCCTACTTTGCACTGAAGAAGACAATGATGAAGAAGAGGATGCAAACTACTAACCCTGTCCAGGTCCTCAGTTACAGCCTCAAATCCACTCAGAAGTGTGATGTCAGCAATGGCCATTCCTGTGAGACTGCTGTTCAGGCTATGACTACACACAGGAAAACAATGAAAAATATGGGCTGAGACCTTTTCCTGTAAGGCTCATTGTCTCATGAATACTTATAAAGAGCAAGAGATGTGAATCTCGTGAACTAACCTTACACAGATTCTGTAGGTGACAGTCTTGTCTGAATTTAAGTTGTTATCAAGATCTCTCCTGTTTCGGGTCCGTGCATCAAACCACTCAATGGCTGATCGTGGCACTCGTGCGTCCTTCTCCTCGTTGTTATCGTAGTCATCATAATATTCATAATTTTCTATCACCTTAGCTACAGAGACAGAGGTTGATGTAACTGTGTAGCTTTTATCAGCAGTTCAAGTGGTTGTGATTTGTTATTAGTAACAAAAGCTCACCAGTGTACTTCACTTTCCCCTCCACTGTGACACTGATAGACACTTGGTTACAATCATCCTTGGGATCCAGTAGATGGAAAGCTTTCACAACCTACCAGACAGATTGATGATTTACTGTAAATGATGGATCTCTTCCAGCATATTAAGAAACATGAATCAAACTTACTTTTAGCTTGGTATCGCCTTTTCCTTTCAATTGCACAACAATGTTGTTTCCTGTAAGTTTCTGAGACAAAAAACAATATAAAAATAAGTCATCTAAGAATGAGGTAAAATATTTATGTACATATTTGGAAGTGTAATGCTGACAATGCTCTATGATACCTTGAGGTCTGTTTCCACCTTCTCCTTCTTATTTTCCAGCACAAGCTTTACAATGTCGTTCTTTCCTGGGACGATGAACTCTGCTTCTAGATTTGCTTCAGTACTGACAGGCCTCTTTAGCTCGTACTCAGCGAGGGCTTCCAATGCCATGATGGTATCCTGGGTATGGTAATAAAACATTAACAACATGTCATCTCTGATGGTTAATCTGGATTGTGTGATCTCACAGAGGATAAGTGGGTATGCCCAAAGACAGGGATTCAGACATGTAGTATCCCGATCACCTGTGATGATTTGTACCCTCCAAAATAGTTTTCTTGGGTGGTTAACCAACAGGCTGCTTTGTCTGCCCACTCTGTATGCCCAAGTTCCACTGCTGTTAGGAGGGCATAGGCTGTGGTCTCTACTGTGATGCCATCTGCCCTCTCCCGATTCTGGTTGGCATCAGTTGTCCACAGATAACAGCCATTCTTCCCTGCAAGTTAGGAAATAGTCAAAGAGTACAAATAAAAATATTTCAAACAATGACATGTTATGATACACCCTTTTGTTGAACTAAACATTTTGCCCAAATGTCGTTGCTCTGGTTTCGCTTAGGGTTGGGCGATATGTAAATATGTGAGATAATATAAAATGGTCAGCTGACATTGTTCTGCCACAGTGTTTAGACATTTATATCCACACATTATATCCACATTGCCTACACCTATTTTATTTGATTGGACCTGCCTTCACTAGCCAAGGCTTGAAGTTTTTTCCAGGCAGATGAATGATCTGTTCCCTCTGGCAGACAAACAGCAAGGCAGTAGGCTGTAATGGCAACAGCATAGGGATGCTGAAGCTCCTCAAGGTGTGACAGCAGATATGTTGTTGATCTTGAAATTCTTGCTTCCTGTTAGAAAATAGAGGTACTCCGTTTTTTTTAAGTAATGTACTTTGCAAATTATGCATTGACTACAGTTTATTATATTATGTTAAACATAAAACTACAGCATTAACAAGGCTATGAGTTAACAGCCATGCTTGTGGCTGAGACTGTACATAGGCACCGGAACGTTTTGAGCTAAATGTTAACTTCAGCATGCTAACATGGAGATTGATTAGTTTTGTAGGTATATAGCCTTAAACCAAAATACTGAATGACCTCTGGGCAAAATCATTATCTGTACAAAACCGAATGACAAACCCTTTAAGTGGTGGATATTTCAGTCAGGACCAAATTATCTCACCGCATTATTTCTCCCTTCGGTTTGCAGGAATTGAAGAGATCGGTGAAGGGCAAGAGTTATGAAAGCTGTCATGGCTGCTTCTTTGTCTCTTCCTTCCTACATTAAACACACACAGACAATATTGTATTCAAATTACTGCATCAGATTTGTTGCCACATCTAATAAAGTTCTTATATCTATGTGCCTGTTTCTAACATGCATGCAGTAGATGTTACCAGAACTCCTCTGCGTAGTACTGGATAAGGGTCATCGAATGACCCATCAGCCTTCTGTACTGACAGCAAGTAACTAACTGGCTGCCTGATCTCTTCATCTGGTAGAACCCTAGCCGTCCTGCCCTGCACTCCAAAAGCCACTCTCTGACGCTCCGCCACCAACGAAAGTACTTTCACTACAAGTGCAGTCAACCTGAAGACAAGAAAAAGCAAAACCAGGGAGATGGAAAAGCTGATTTAGCCAACTATGTGAGGTATTGAAAATGAGGAAAGTTGATTTACTATGTAAGATACTAGAAGTAATGACCTTACTTCAAAAATTATTAAGGCTGCATTAAACAAATACTCACCAATTACTAGGATGCAGTGTACGAAATGGTGGATATCCATTTTCCTTTGTCTTGAATGTTAAAATCCTCACAAAACCTGACAAAAAGTGTTTACTTTGTTAAAAAAAAAGTCCATAGCATTGTTAGTGACCTGTAGAGGGTGCAAAGTTCATAACATCCCACAACACTGATGAAATAAGAAGATGAAACAGAAAAAGTCAATTATTCAACCATGCCTCCAACAGCTAGAACAAATCAACCATTATTTTATCATGTCTATGTAATGTGCTGTATTCTTGTTTAAAGAGGTGGTATTATGCTTTTTGGCCCTTTCCTTCTCCTTTATTGAGTTATAAATCTTTTTTGTGCACGTAATAGGTTTGCAAAGTAAAAAAGCCCAAAGTCCAGTCCAGCCCAGCCCAGAGGGAGTTCACATCTCCCAAAGAAAACACTGCTCTGTACGTCCTGAAAACAGTTTGTTTGTAGTCCAGCCTTTTCCCTTTCATCCATGTGACGACACAGCAAAATGCATGTCATAATCCTTGCCAAGCGGCTAGTCTGACCCTCAAAAACACTGGTGGAAAAACACACGAAGCTCTAGCACATAGTGATAAGCTGTCCACCTGCTGCCTCTCCTCTCCCTTCCAAACACTAGCTACCCTCCAGGCAGTCAATGGACATAAAGCTGTTACTGTGATGTAGAGACAGAGCTCAGTTATAACTTTATAGTTGAAATATACATTGTTTGCAGATTAATAACTCACCACTCTGAAACTCTTGCTCTAGTCCATGTTGCTAAGCTGGTATGGAGATATACAGCTTAACCAAAACCATGTTTACCGGCTTCTCATGATCCGCCCTACTCTGCTTCTGATTGGCTAGCAGTCCTTAACTAGGAACTGGAAAAACCCCTAAATAAGATTTTGAACCTGAAAATGAGCATATGATCTCTTTAAAGGTCCCATTTTTTGCTCATTTTCAGGGTCATACGTCTATTTTCTACTATAAAATGTCTACATGCTTTAATGTTAAAACAACCACATTGTTCTTCAGCACCACTATTCACCCTCTATCTGAACCATACACTGTATTGTCCGTCACGTCAAGCCATAGGTTTCTGAAGAGCTTTTTTGAAGCTGGCCATTGCTATTTTGGCAGTGCGTCTCCACATGTCGCCCCTGCATAACCAAAAAATGGGCAAAGAGGTCTTGGGTGGACATTCACATGACTACAGTTATGTGAATCTAGCAGTAGAATCCTTACTTATGTGGTAGCTATTTAGCTTGCAAAACATTAACCATGACTGTTCTGCTTAAGTTAGCTTACGTTAAGTAGGCCTAATTACCACACCGCTATATTGAGTTTGTACTTGAGTAACATTAGCGAGATTATTGTCTTGGATGACTAAAGAGAAAAGTACTTGTTCCAGGATACTTATTTCTTGTAGTGATCAGTTGTTATTGAGGTTCTGATGTCTGCTACACACAGCTTAAACTTTAAGTTCTAGTTTTGGCTACTTGACATTTGACAGCTGATATTGCATTGTCTGTCTTCATAGGACAACAAAAAAATGTAGACTGTCATCAATATTTTGAGGTGTTGCTCCCTTGTTCCATTATCTCTCACGTATGTGAAATAATAGTATTGCCAACATAAACTGAGTTATTTGTTAGAGGTGCATCTCAAAAATGTAGAACATCGTGGAAAAGTTCATTGTGAGAACCAGAACCAGACTGAGATATTAAAGGCTCAGGAAACCTTTGCCGGTGTTTTGAGTTAATTAGTTGATTATTTTATTTATTATAGTTATGTGAAGGGTCAATTTGCTATAGACAGATTTATACCTTACATACACACAAGTGGTGTCGCTTGCTCCAGCTGTGACTGAGGGTGAGGGGCTTATCCTAAAATAGTACCCTGGACACAGGGAGAGATACATTTACGTGGGACCCTCAGAAAGAGGAGAAATCGAAGGGAGTAACGTTACTACAGCTGGTTTAGGAACTTCGCCAGATGACAGTGTTGTGAATTACACAATGAGCTTGTTTTCGGATGAGTTTGGGACAGTTTTACAATCTGTTGTCAACTGACCCTTCGTTAAGCCACGCTCTGAATATGCAGCTGGCCACAGTGCAGTATAAGTCCCGCTCTAACTGAGGCCCAATATTTTAATGGCCACGCTCCATTGACTTACGTGCAAAAGGAGTCATTTTCAAGCTTTTTTTCTGCATTTGTCCAAGATATGGTCTAACGATGTTCCTGGGGTACCGCACTTGTAATAGTTACAGTCACTACCCAGAGAGACTGAAAGGAGAAGTAGGCTACGATTTATTCACTTTCCAAAATCTAAAACAAATCGTTTGGTTTAAGAACTGAGAATGCTCTGTGTGGTATTTTTCCCACCCTCTTTCACTGTGATGGAACAGCTGTGTAAAGAGTCAAAGTGACCAGGATGACTGAGAACCTTCACAGACAAAACAGAGACATCTTTGATATGTCAGACCTGTTACTTCTTTACATTCTGTTGATATATTTGTTGTTGTTTGATGTTTTAACCCAAAAGTTATGAAACTGTAAATGTAGGCTACCTTAAAGTATGGCTCCGACTTTTTTTTCTCACTCTAAATGTGTGTTCTTAGCAGAGATGGGGACTCGAGTTAGAGACTCGAGTGCGACTTAAGTCGCACACACAGTGACTTCAGACTCGAGTTGAGACTCGTCCTCAAAAGACTTCAGACTCGACACGGACTCGCCTCGTTGCCTGTAACCTGCCTACGTAGTATCTGCAGCGCGCGGCCGCATGTGAGAGAGGACAACAAACACCGGCAGCTGCTGAGCCATTCATCATACATTTTGGCTTTAAAACTTCACAACAAGGCCCAAACAAAGAAGCGCTGAACGCAAAATAGGTTAGTAACCTGTGGTGAGTAAACATGTTTAACTCAGCATTGGCCATCGTTAGCTTCTTGCTTCAGCTACGTTTTACAAGAGGTTAACTCCGACTGTCCTTCGTTATGAAAAGATGAGCGTTTGTTTACTTGCCAAACTTGTGGTACTCGATTAACATAATTATGTCAGTGATTCTTGAGATCAGGGACAAAACAGGTTTTGATTTTAAAAAAAAAACTTGATAATTTTAAAAAACTATGCATAGGCCTACATCTTTGTTAAATGAGGCTTTGCCTATATAACCATGTGTTGGAACAACCTCCCAGTTTTCCATTTTTGTCATAAATGACATGTTTGCGGGATCAGAACTAGATTTTTGTCAACACCGTCAGAGACATAGAAATGTCAAAAAAATTATTTTATGACCTTATCACAGATATTTTTACTCTTAGCTGTTTCTTGGTTCTCTTAATTGTATACAGATGTTTTTAAATGAATCATATCTCCTTTTAAAAGTTAGATTTGTCAATGTTTAGTTACGGTTTAGGTTTTATGTATTAACCAATATAACATTTAATCTCCAATGTGAACAGAGATACTTAGAAGTGTTCAAACTACACATTAACTATGAAATTGCAACACTGTTATAGACAAATATTATTGATGGAACAAAACATGTCATCTTTTTTTTAAAAACAACATAAAGTCCATCTGACGGAGTTGACAACGCATCGACGGTGTTGACACATCTGACGGTGGTGACAAACTTGTAAGAAACAGAAAAATATTTAATTCAAAATTATCATTGAACTCTCACAAATATTGTAACATTATAAGATACGAAGAAAATACTTTATATAACCTATTTTTTGGGGGGTTAACATCTCAAGGGGGTACAAGGACTAACCTCTTCAAATACATCCTGCTTATTCACAAACTACAAACCCCATGTCCAGAAAAGTTGGGATATTTTCCAAAAAGCCTGAATCAGTGCCTACAACATGAGTGAGCTGTATGTGTGTGAAGGTGCTACTGACACAGTGGCATGAATTGGGATTTTAGAAAGACATCTGTTGCCATCAAGTCGACATGTCTTTCCGGGACATCCATGCTTATTTCAGCAGGACAATGCCAGGCCTCAGTCTGCATGGGCTACAACAACGTGGCTTCGTACACACAGATTGCGCGTTCTTTAAAGGCCTGCTGCTGCTTTTGTGGAAATTGGGGTTTGTAGATGCTGGCGTTCATGAGCTTTGTTCTTTCAATTCAATTTCAATTAAATTTTATTTATATAGCACCAAATCACAACAGTTATCTCACAGTGCTTTTCATAAAGAGCAGGTCTAGACCGTACTCTGAAGTTATTTACAGGAGCCCAACAATTGTTCTTGAGGTCGCTTGGCTCTTTGTGCTTGTTTCCAAAACCATCTCTTATATCTCTTTTCTGTGTCTTTATTTTGCCCTCCTCCACCCTATTCTTCAATCTTTCCCTCTCCTTTCTCACGAACTCCACCTTCAGCTCAGTCTGGCTATCAATTTTTTCACTTTTTTTGATACTCCCTGTTCCTTCTCTTTCGTTCCTCCACTAATAGCTTTTCACTAGCCATTATGGCCTAAAATGCATGTCATTATGCAGTCAGTATGCTTTTCTGATGGATAAGCATAAGCAAATGATGGATAAAGATAAGCAACACCTTATTTCATAGTGAGTACAAGAGGCTATGAAAGTAAGATTCAGTTTAAAGCATAAAGCTATTTTGTGGCAATTGCTTGAAATTCAACACATGAAACTGAACAACAGTAATATCAAATGTTTAGGAAGTAATATCACTGAAGTAAATATATGCTAAAATGAGGAATAATGCACTTCAGTGGCATTTGTCAACACCGTCTTAGTGAGAGTCAACACCGTCGGACACAAATCCTGACGGAGTTGACGTCTGACGGAGTTGACAAAATACCATATTTCCCCTCAAAACCCATGTGCTCATCACAGGAGCCATCTTGTTTATCACTGGTTGCTTGTGACCTCTATAATCTACTTAAGTTAAGAATTTATTACTGAAAATATGATACAAATCTTGCATTACAATAATGACGGTGTTGACACACTATGGTTGTGACATGCAAGGTATCAACAAGTAGGTATGAAATATATAGAATCTAAAAAACTTACCAGAGCTAGCATGGTCTCATAGCATTAGCAAGAACAAGGAAGTGATAAAGGGGTGCTCAGAGTTTTAGCAGCCTTCAATTATTCCTGATTTTTTTTTATTTAAAAAAAACCCTGAGCGGTGTTGACAAAAACCCAGGACACAAGTTAAATCGTCTAAAAAGTACATTAAAATCTGTTTTAAACTGTAACTTTTGATACCTATTAAAATATTTACTGAACTACTAACAAATAGTAAGTATAATGGTTAATTTTGCATTACTTTTAATTCTTTTTAAGCTATTGTAATGTAATACCACCTGCTTTCAGACAAGGACTTTTACAGGCACTGGTCACATATTATATCATTTTTAATTAAAAAAAAAAGTGAAACAACATGAAATAAATAATTGGGTGTGCTAAAGTTGTCTTGTTAGTATTCTGGTTAAATGTAAATGAATAATATTATATAAATGTTTTACCAAAAAACTGTGTTTTATCTGGTGGACATGTTTTGTCCCTGATCTCAAGAATCACTGATGTATGTCCTGGCTGCCATCACCTTAGTTATTGCCAGAGGTTACAGGTTTATTGTTGATCATGTAGTCTAACCTTACAGTTTTATTTAGTTATAACGTTACACTGGTTTGAGAGTCTGCAGGATGTGTTGACTTAAAGCTGTCATTGATTGCATTGCACATAACATGGTTGTGCTCTGAAAGTTAAAAACAGGTTACAGCTTTGTTGTTGACAATGTAACTTTACAGTTTTATTTAGTTAAGTTTACACTGGGTTTGAAAATCAACAGGGTTTGTTGACTTACAGTAGTTTATAAGCTGTCATTAATTGTAGACGCATTGTACATTAGGCTACATGGTTGTGCTCTGTAAGTTAAAAACGGACAGGTTTATTGTTGATTATGCAACATCACAGTTTTATTTAGTTAACATTACACTGGGTTTAAGAGTCTGGGGAGTATTTTGACTTACAGTATTTAATAAGCCGTCAATAATTGCGTTGTACATTACATGGTTGTAAATGGCTCTGTAAATGAAAAAACAGGTTACAGTTACAGAATTCCTTATAGTTATGCAGTTTTTTTTAGCAACCTGGATTGAACACAGCAGGTGTTAAAACATTAATAACCACGAGAGACTTAAGACTTGACTTGGACTCTAGCTCAAAGACTTGAGAATTGACTTGGAGTCTTGCTCAGAGACTTGAGACTTGACTTGGACTCTTGCTCAGAGACTTCAGACTTGACTTGGGCTCTAGCTCAAAGACTTGAGTTCATGAAATAATAAATATATAGTGAATTAACTGCTTGATGTGTTCTTACCTTTTTCAATTTTATCTAGAGCATCATCTCTGGCACCAGCAGGCAAGTCAAACCATTGCTCACTCAGGTCAAGGTAGCGGACGGCTGTAGCTGTAGGGGCCAGTCCCATCATTGTCTGTTCTGAACATCCTGTAGGCAATACGATCAGGCTAGCAACCTTCTCTGGAGAAAGAAGGTTCTTCACCTGTGAACTGCCAAATCCATCTCCTGTCAGATGAGAACAATGAAAGAGTAAAACAATGTCATTTACAAAGTTCTGTTAATTATAAGTCTGTGTCTAACAAAACATACCTTCCACTGAAATGAAAATATTGGAGCTGGAGTCGGGCACTATGTCATCTGGTAAGGTTCCATCAATAGTGATAGTCTGAGTGCTCCTCCCTATCAAGATAGAGAGAAATCGATTAAAGCAAATGTTAAATATATGGAAGAATGAAAATCATGACTGTCAAGCAAGTATCTTTTAGAAATACTAAAACAACTCACCATCTAATTTAAACACTTGGGTTTTTTCTATTCTCTTTTCTAGTCCTTCTGTCTATAACATGAGAAAATAGAGCCACGTTATTATATACCTGGCCTTACACTTGGAAAACTTCAAGTGGAATTGCATGTTAAATTAAGTTAACAATACTAGTACACAAATATGCTCATTGGTCAATATTTTACTCAATTGGGATGAGCAATACCAAATTTTTTAAATTCATTATGATACGGATACTTTGTTACAATTTTAAGATACCAATCATTTCTTATGTAATGTGAATTAAAGCTCAATACATTTAAAGGCAAATCACATGATACATTCATATAATTTTATTATTGATATTTTTTAAAGGAATTGATACCAAATGAGTAGCTTGTGAGTATCATGTATCGATCCTGCAGTATATATGGTACTCAATCAGTTTATGCAATTAGCACACAAGCACAGAGATTACATTAATACCTTCACATTCTTTTATCATTGTGTAAACATGAATAAAATAAAGCTGTCACCAGTAAGTCTTGATTAAAGATAACAGCTAACAATTTTAATAATGTTATTCTTCGAGATTAAAGTGTTGAGGGGTTATAAAAAAAAATGCTGATATGTCACATATGGAAGACCAACAAAAGCAAGTAGATTTTAGAGATTTAGAGCCAATTAGACCTCCAATATATTATATAAATTTTCATATTTATTTTTCATTTATTAATATATTATTTGCATGGATGATGTTTTTGTCACTCACCAACACATTCAAAGCCTTCTCAACTCCATCTATCCCTCTCTCATTCTCTATATCATAGAGACGTATTTTGATGGGTATGGAGCCAGTTACCATGGGGACAGCAGAGAAGGACACAAACTGGGAAGACTGTGGCTTCACCGTAATGTTGACAAAAGATGTAGTGGTGGCTGATCCGGGGGAGCAAAGTCCTTCAGTTTGTTCCATATGAACTGCTACCTATAAAAATGCAGGTGTCCATGGAGAAAAATAACACAAAAAATTGACCTTTAAGTTGTAAATCAGGTGGTCACTGTTTTAAGTGCCACTTAATGTTAACATTAGGTTATAGCTACCTGTAGGTTGTCAGAGCCATAGTTGTAGATAACAGGCGAAATGGATAGTTGCTCATACTTTTTCACTGAGTAAGGCAGTCTCAGAGACACAAATGCCTTCTTAAATGCTTTGACCTCAGATGGCTTAACTACACAGAAACCTGAAGGAAACATGGAATAAGTCAGTTGCAGTTATTAATGAGAAGCTCCTCAATCAAATATCAAGATGCATTTGTGAAATGGGAAGCTGTTATTACCGGTGGCTGCAGATAAAGTGACGACCTGAATCTCCCACGAGGTGATGGAATCAGGTAAGGCCAAAGAAAAACTAAAGGTTTTCATTTAAGATAAAATGTATTAATTGGTTGTAAAATGCATCTGACTCATGCTTTACCTACTTAAAGTTTATACTGTGGAGTTAAGGCATTGTAATTGACCATATTCACTTACACTGAACAGTAGAAAAAGCTAAAATTCTCAGCTGTAACAATAACAAATGAAAATAATATAAAGAAATAGTAAAAGGTTTTAATTGCTGTAATTAGCCATTGTAATGCACTAATAAAAGAAAATATTAAATAAAATATAAAAGTTCACTGTCCACCTCTTACCTTCTTTTGTCATTTACATCAAATTCTGTGAATGCAAAGCTTGGGGAGAAAAATCGTCGAATGTTCTGAGAAGCAGTGTCCAAGAAGAATTCTTCAATGTCAGCAGTGCTTGCAGCTAAAAATGAGAAAATAAAACATTTGTGATTAAACTCTGTGATAATCCTGCCACAGTTACTAGATGCTATCTAAGTGAATATTTAAAGTATTTAATATCCACATGACAAATTCATCTCACTCCTGCCAAATCCCTTCAGGGCATCCTCTTGTATCCTCTTTTGTCTCAGACGCTCTCCTTCAAGGCAGCATTTTAAAAAGGCTTCTGCACAAACAGGATTTTCCTCCACCAGAGAGACTCTCTTAGCTCTTTCCTGACATGTTCGTCTCATAGGGATGAGAGAAAACCCTTGAACACAACAGTCTTGCAACTTTTCATTGGAAAAGTTGGATTCTGAAAGTGATATCAAAAAGAAAAAGAGACACAATTATAAAGCATATTATGACCAGAAGTAATTTATATTATTTCAGACCAGAGTTGTAATGCAAGAATGTTGTTTTACTTAAGGTCATCATTTCCTGTTGAAGGTCCACAGAGCGTCTTTGTCGTGCAGATTGGGAATTACAGTCACGACCTGGAAAAGTAGTACAACATGGGATAAGTGACTGGAAAGCTACTTGTATGGTTGTTGGCATTGTAAAAAAAAATCTGCTGAAAGGTGAACATTGTCTTCAAATGTAATTTATTATCTGTTGTATTCCGCACCATTCTTCTTTATTACATCTATACTGGTAAAAAAAATGCTGTACAACACAATCTAAACTGGATGAAGATTTACTTGTATTATATTCTCATGAAAACATTAAATGACGATATATTGTATGTTTCTCGTACTCCTTCTCCACTTTGACTGGGACTGAGATACAAACGACAGGCCAGCCTCTGTTAGTACAGATGCAGGGTCAAATCCTCCACTGTATGAGCAACCAAGGTCATTTGACTGCATAGAGGAAAACACCTGAAAAGTGGGAACAAAAGCTTGGATTTACTGTATATGGATGAATTAAATAACATGAGTGTTTTAAGTGTTGTAAGAGAGACTATTTGTGAAAGGAGTGTGTGAAAGTAGTGTTACCTGTTTGGCTGTGAGTTTATTGTCAGCATGGAGAGCGTAGAAAGCCTTATCCACAGCCAGCAAAGCCACTCTGGCTTTCTGACCATGTAAATCAAAGTCTAGTGTAGCCTGTTTTCCAGGTTCAAATTGTCCTTTATGTTCTACCTGAATGAAAGTTAAAATATTATACAGAGATTTTAAAATGCCTCTGTCCAAGGTCAAGGTTAATGCAATAAACAAACATCTAAATGTATACATGTAAACACAAATGCTGGGTTCAGTAGTTGAAACTAACCTAGAATATAAACCACAATTATACATTTAGTGTTGACAACTAAAGTTGATTTTATTAAGTCTTTACATTATCTTAACTACCCTTCTCGCCGCCACATTCATAACAAATGCAAAATAATACAGCAAGTGTCCTACTTATACATAATTAATCTATTAAAATACACACAGTCAACAAAGACAAAGTTCAGTTGATTTACTGTCTCACTCTGTTCAGGCTCCACTTTTATCTGTTCTGTTTACTCACCTTGACCTTTATCTCACATTCATCTCTGACATCTACCCACACCGAGTCAGCAATGATGTTACCATGCTGGTCGTAGTAGTAGCCAATCAGACGGAAGGATGGCACCATATCAGGCGTTATCTGTATGTTGTCTTTAACTGAAGTACCGATTCTGAGAGAACCCTGTTTTATTAGGACCCCACGGCTTAAAACCTACAACATAAAAATGTTAGATGTAAAAAACTGTTGCTTCTCTTTGTCAAAACAAACCCTATTGTACTGACTCAGATATGTCTCACCATGTAGTATATAAACCCATGTTTTTGGCCATTCATGGTGTTGTAATTTACAGTTAGGAAATCTCCCACAGAGTACATCTTGTTGGTAATACTCAGGTAAAGGTAACTGCCACTTGGAGATGAAGCTCGGCGAATGACTTTCCTCTCCATCTGGCCATCTGCCGACACCTGATGAAGTCAGGGTGTAAAGAGTTCAACTGAACAAAAGCAAAATCCAGTGGTTTATCACTTAATAACACTGTTTAGAGATACTAACTTCAACAGTAATCTGAGCCTCGTTGAGAATATTAAACACAGGAAACACTGCCCCCTCCTGGTTAGTGGTGCTTTGCCAAAATTTATCAGAAGACGCTGCTACATCAATCTTTACTGGCACACCAGCTGCTGGAGAGCCATCTGGGAGACGCAAGACAACCTATAATAACGACAATAAAACATTTTACATCCAAAGCCAAGTCATGCACATACTTTCGTACCCATTTTGTTAGTTTCCTGCCTACCACCACATCTAGCGGATATCCAGGAAGGAAATATGAGCGTGTTCGAGAGAGGTCGATGGTGTACTTGTGGGAGATGATAGGAATGTAAACTTCTGCCTCTTGTATTTCACCACCTGGCCCAAAACAATGCAGATATTAGATGCAATGAAAATTACAATAATATTCCCAATATCCTCCTCTCATTATTCTTATTTTAAATCTTGAGAATTTATTATTATCATTATTAATAGTAGTAGTAGCAGTAGTAGTAGTAGTAGTAGTAGTATTATACTAGTAGTAGCAGTAATTAAAAATGTTGTTATTGCTCATTTTGGAATATTAGGAATCATAGTTATATTTGGATGTTATTATAATTATGTTATATAACATACGAAAAGACCTGCTATAGTGTTACTAACATATTCCTATAGCAATTTCATAAGAGTATATGAATAGTTTTGCTGTAATTTTGGCATAGATTCTATACAATATAGTGTAATATTGTGGTAATTCATTTTATCTCGATACACCACTGTATTTCAACACATTAAACGCCATTTTGCAACATCCAACACTGCGATGTCCTGAAGGTGCATAGAAAAAAACAGAAGCTAGCTGTTGTAACACCAAACATGAATAACATCATACATTACTGTGCACAGTATGCTGCTGTATACAAACCAAATCTTTTTGCATTCATTTGATAAAACTAGTTGACAATTGGATATTTTGTGACATGGTGTCCTTTACTTTGTATGTTGGTGACAAATACTCCCAAGTACAGTTGTGCTCCACTTTGCTGTAATTTAGAGAGGGTTTGGTTCAGCTGTTCGAGGTGCTGACTTAAGTCTGCCATCTTAAGAGAAGCTGTTGTAGTTTCATTTTGGACCTGTAAGAAACGGCATAATTTTCAAGTACTCTTAACACTTAAGAGATGCAACATATCGCCAGATTGTCTGATCTCAGATCTTAAAATGAGTGCGCTCTACATTTTAAACAGATGTTTGCTCACCGAACCAGTCAACTTCAGTCCACTGATAATGGCAGGCTTCATTTTTTGACCACTTGTATATTTCTTTACAACTCCAAACTGGCAGTGGTAAGCACCTTTAACTTGCTCACCATGTGAATACCTAGAGAAAAATCATTAGAAAATTTTAATTGTTAAATTAAGATATAAGGAGATAACAGTAGCCTATATTGTAAAATATGTGAACTAACATTAAGTATTCATTTTTATCAAAACTGCATTAATCAACATCTTTAATATCAATTTAATTAAGTTAAAAGGGATACAAAAGGGGTTAGTTAATGACTCACAATTACTACTTATAGCTTATTTTGGTGTTTTATGACAAGCCAGTTGTTGATTGTTGATCAAACTTTAGATATAAAATTAGTCAGCAGCACACAACATTTTGTTACACCAGTGCAAAAAGACATGTCTGGGTGTGTTAGTCTAACAGCAATGTTAGCAAATTCATAAGACAACCAGTTTGTTTTTGAGTCCCCTGGCAAAACGTGATAGCTTTCACTATGTTTGTTGCCAGAATGCAGCTTTAACAGGAACACTTGGCAGTAAAGTAAGTTAAATGGGAAAATAATCAACTCTTACCTGGCTAAGATTTTGAAGTCAAACTGTTCATCATTCAATAAAATATAGCTCTGCTCCATTTTGATGTTCACCTCAAAACTTGGTAAAACTAGGGTGGGTAACAAAAAATGTTTTTGAGAAGAAAAATCATCTGTTAATTAAAATAAAAGTAGCCTAAATTGCTTCAATAAAAATATCTTACCAAATTTTTGGACCCTGAACTCTCTGGAAGCAACATTTGCTTCATCATCTTGATAGTGTGCTGTAATCTTCCATGTGCCCGTTCTTTGTAAATAAAAAATACATGTGTTATTATGTCAAAGTTTGTTGAGCTGTTATGTTACAGGCAGTTTCTTGTAAATCTGTTTTTCCATACTTAGAGACATCAGGTATGGTGAATGTGCCTCTGAGTATTCCTTCATTTGCAGACTTCAGGGACTTCATTATTCTATTTCCAGCAGCGTTCTGTCATAAAATAATCAGAGTGTGAATCACGAAATAAAGCCATGAAAATAATTTGTGCAGTTTTATTCCTCGAGAGAAGCTAAACTCACAAATACTGATATGAGGAGCACTCCATCTTGAGGCCTGAATGTGTGGTCAAGAGTGAATATTCTGTACTTCACTAGAAGATGGATAATCAACAATCACTGTTATTTCTTTAGAGTGGAGAATTATTTCATATTGTTTTACATTTCTTCACATTTGTTGACTTTTCATTTACCTGTTTGTGCTGGGCTGTAGATTGGCTGATCAGTCTGAATAAAGATATTGCCCCTGCGTGTTGATACAAGGACCCTTGTTGCCTTCCTGCCACGGAAGGAAGGGCTCTCTGCCACCAGGTTAAGGTAGTAAGTACAGTTATTCCTTTGAGAACATGTTGATATCATAACTCTGTCAATCTGTAAAAATGCAAATTAGGTTTGGGTTAATGACATCTCAGTTCCCTCTTAATTGTTAGCTTTTTGTATGAGTGGAGAAGTTTCACAAACCATGAGCTCAACCGTTTTGATCTCCCCTTCCGCTGTACACAGAACAGTTTTCTGTTCAGACACAAGAGTATTGGTAGTCTCATGCTCCAAGTGGAGAGTAACAGGATTATTTAGATGAGACTTTCCCATCTGGACAAACACTTTCTCATTAACGCCCACATGAAACACTCCAGGGGCTGACATGAAGAATCTGCACACAGGAAAAAAGGAGCACTTACTGTATCCTTTATTACCATATTTTGAGAACTGTTTTTAACCCCCTGCTACTGTAGCACTTTTGAGATTTCGTTGAAATGTAAAGTGCATTATAAATAAAATTTATTAAATTTATTATATTTTGCATTCATCTACTTCTATTCAGATAGATAAACATCTTCTTTTTCATTCTGGGAAAATTATACAAATATATTATGCTGAAAACCAACCTACATTTAATCTGTAATGATATAAACTCTTAGAAAGCAGAAAGCATTTAGGCCTCTTTGCATTAAACACAAAAAGTTACGACAAAAATGATAATGTAGTACATAATTACATTGCTTAACGTTAAATGCAGCTATTTCTACATTTACCCATTGTCTGTTGAACACCTAGATTCCATAGTCAAGATCAGGAACAGTATCGAAAAGATGAAGCACTTCATTGTGTAGCTCCTTTTTCTTTGCCTGCTCTGACACAGGCTTTCTATTAACTGAGGTTTTGTTAGTCACCCACCCCTGTATTTCTCAATCGCTGGATCCCTCAGTGCCCTCCCTCTGTTTTTATTTTCTTCCAAGATAACTTACAAAATAGTATCATTCCTCATGTGATTTCTCAATTTGCATGTTCTATCTAGGACAAACCTGCACTGATTCAACTCACAAATACCATCTTATGTACTCCACTGAAGTTTTTTCTCTGTAGTGTCTGCGAAGCTGTTTATGTTTTGCTGTATTGGAATGTGATTGTGTCTTTTATAATGCTGCAAAAAAGGAACCTGCCATAAACTAGTTTTAACTGAGTCAGGCTAGTTTAATGTAACGCATCTTTTGTGTTTATTTTTAACTTTTTAATATAAAACATAAACAATCTATACACTGAGAAAATCATCACAGTCAGATATATCATGTACTAATGCAGATGTGTGACATACTTGTTGAGTCAGTAGTAGTAGGCCTATGAGATTTAAACAGATCTACATGTTTGCATTTCATAAAAGTAGATTTTATACCATTGCTTGGCTTGCAGCAAGGAAAGCGTTAGTTTCTATTTCACAATGTGTAACCATTCCCTCATTGGTCAGTGCAAGTCAGCCAGATTTTCCCCAAATCATGTGATTTACAAGAAATCAAGTTTTGGCTCTGTGGGTTTGGGATAGAGTGAGTGCTGTTGACTCTACAACACACAGTTCAGGAATGATTTACAAAGTAGAGCTCAAGTCTATCTTTAAACTCCATAATTACAATAATTTAGTAAATCAGATTGTTATCAACAGTTAATAAAGCCTTCCATTTAACAATAAATGTCCTGTGCAGTTTACTTGTTATATTTACACAATCCCCGTCGTGTGTTTATCAGTGAAATGATTGTATGCTGAATGGAATTTAATTAGCTGCCAAAGTTTGTTCTGATCTGGCAAAAACAGTCAAACGATTTATGATAAAGACCCAGTCTATTATCACATTATGATCTGAGCAAGTAAAGATATACAGACACAAGGTCAGAAACTTTATTTTTTTTTTCTATATGAACAACTTGGTATAAGTTGCAATATACAGAGTTACAAAAAACAAATACTGTGGCAGATTAGTGTAGCTGATATGTTATGCAAGTCAACATTCTCTGGCTGAGACCTACCCAGGACTCCTGACCCTGATTGATATGATGTCTGACAAGAGAAGAAAATATTTGTGTGGATATGAAAAAAATACAAAAGAAGAGGCTCGAAGAAGAGAGGATGCAAGAAGATAAGGGTATGTAAGCCCATAGGCTCTAATTCCTGATGGATAATCTGCTTTAGCAGTGCTGGTATAAAAAAAGCCAATGTTAAGCTAATGTGATTAGCATTACAACTTTCCTCAATTCAAGCCATTAGACTATCTAGCTATAATCTATCTAACATTGTCTATGGAGCTGTGCTATAATATCTAGTGTTATATTAACATAACAATACGTCTAGTTTGGCCTCTAGACTGTAAGACTAACTTTAACTGACTTTTCCCATCCCTTTGGTTCACAAAAGGGTCACAGTTCCTACTGTTGGTGTGTGTATAAACGCAGTACAACACTGCAATGATAACCTTCTAATTTTAAAAAATTAAGTCAGTATTTAAGTAATTTCTTTATTTTACTGCAGGTCCATCAACCACCTCTACTCCTGGTGCAGAACATGTTCATGTAACCCAAGAAACTGACACAGCTGGCATGTCTCTAGTTAAACCTATAGAGATGCCCTTTCCTTTGCTTATAAATCAAATCGGTCATGTGGGGAGTGTGTAGTAGCTGTTTTTACAGACTGATTATTGATCAATGTTATGGAACCTCCTCCAAAGCTGCCAGTGTTGAACTGACATCTTATCCAAAGTCATTTTTAAAAAGGAGATAGCATCAGACTCTTGCAGATTGTCTTGCAATAGGATATCCCCCAGATGGCTCTAAGAACACTTCATTTCCGTCAATTTATTTTTATTACTTTTTACTAAATTAACAAATACTCACTGCTTGGAACACCAAACGTATCACCATGTCAACTTACCAAAATTAATTATTTTCTTTGATAATCTTTCTCATAGGTCTATCTGTGCCTATTGAGGTGAAGAGCTTTACCATCATGTTACCACCACACCTGGCTCTCCAGTTTTTACTCCTCCAGTGGATTCAGCTGACTGGCCTTCAATCCTCAATGATCAATTACATGTTGATGTGGTGAGCAGGGGACCAGCACAGGTCGACAGAGACTTGACCTTTCCAAAAAGACACTCAGACAGCAGAGGTTTTCTATATCGTTACATGTTTAGATTACTCATGAAGAAGCTGGTTGACATATTCAAAGAAAAATTATGCTGGCTACTGTTTTGTAGTTTTTTTGTCTCAACGTCTTGTTTGGCTGTTAATAAAGATTTATCTTTGGTCTTTGATAATCACTTGATCAGTGTTTTTACTTATTCATCATTCATCAGTGTCTACTGGATCTTTCACTGCCATTCAGCTCAGCAGCACTGTTGGTATCATTTTTCATTTTTCCTGTTTGACCAAGTAGATATAATTATATACAGTATAGTCCAGTTATTGTTTTTCACCAGGATCAGCTTTATTGCCAAGGTTTACACATACAAGCTATTTGCTTTGGTGTTTTGATGCTAAACATTAAACATAGTAGGTTTAACATATAAGAAATATTCATCAGTTCTTACTTAAAAACATGAGATGAGCAGATTGAATAAGTACAAATGTACAAATATTTGAGTATTTTAATTGATGTGGATCTCTCTTTTAAATTGCACACTGATAAAGTAGTACATAAGTTTAAACTAAAAATAGGATTTTATTTTAGAAACAAAGCCTGTTTTTCTTTGACAACTAGGAAGAGACTGGTTGCTGCAACCTTTTTCACTGCACTTGATTACAGTGACCTGCTTTATAGAAATTTGCCTGGCTGATGTTTGTCTTTGTTGAATACTGTCTACCATAGTGCTCTGAGATTTGCTTTTACACACCATTGTACCTTATACAAAATGACAAACTGGCTCTCATTATCAATGAGAAGGCACATACATTAGCTTACTTTTATTTACACATTTATCCCTGGTATGTTCCTCTCTTGTCTTTGCACTTATATGTCACGCAACACCAGTTCCTATAATTGGTGCTCTGGTGACTTGTATTTTTTATCTGTACCTAAGGTCCATACAGAGCTCAGTAAGAGGGCCTTTAGCTATCCTGTTCCCTCCACCAATACATTGCTGTCTTGCGGCTGAATCTCCTTGGGTGAATTTAAACACCGGATCAATTGAAACTGGATGTTGTTAATTGTCACTGCTTTTAAATTAAGAAATTCCATTAAACCTATGTACAAATTGTACTTTTAAGTGGTCTTAAATTCATACTGTTTATCAGTGTATCTTAAGAGTTTTTGTTGAATGTCCTTAAGTTGTTGCACGTGTGTCTGGTGTCCGTATCTGTAATGAGATCATCTGGTTAAATAAAGGTTTTAAAAAATGTCAAGAATAGGTAGACTGTAAGGTCAAGATTTCTGCACCAAAGTGGTTATCCCAGCTAAGTGATCCAGATGGGGGCACTGATCCATAGAGTCTCTGAAAATTTCTCAATTATTATAATTATATACTGTAGGTTTGTTTAAGGAGATTCAATTTGTGTTTCAATTCTAACATTTTGTCAATATGCAATCAATAGTACATATTGTTAAAACATATTTCATGTTAGAATTTCACTTCTCTAACAAGCTAACTACTGTAATTGACTTACACTAAACTGAAAACGAAAGTTAAATGAAACAGATTCTGTGTCACTGTCTGCAGCCATCAATCTTGTACTTATTTGTAAATGTATTAAAGCCTGCACAGGCAGCTCTATGAGCAGTTTTTTTACATTCTTTTTCCAAAAGCTTTTTTTCAACCCAGGTGTTTGATTCCAACAGATACTGCATCCTACAAAAAGAGGCAGAGAGTGACCAGAGTGAGAATCAATAAGTGTAAAATTAGACTTCCATTAGTAATATTGAATATACTTACATTCCACTGAAGTCAGTTGTGGAGCCATCTTTGCCCATGATGAGATACTGTCTTCCCAAATCTAACTGTCCTTTACACTGAAGCCTTTTAGCAAACACTCGAACAGAATTCTCAGTCACAAGGATATCTCCATCTGGAAGAAATGTGATTGTATGATGCTTATATTTATGGTCTTCAAAGCATAAATGTTATTGTGTACAACTATTTAAATGTCAGTGTTACCGCATCTGCAAAGGCTTGTGGTTAAAGTTTACTTACGTGATCTGAGTACCTCTTTTACATTTGTTTTGTACAACTCAAAGTTGCTCTTCAGAGAAACACTGAGGACTTCAACAATGTATGCTGAAATAAAACAAAACCATTTATTAACAACTATGTGAAGATTCTCTGTCATCCAGGTCATAGTTATCCTAGGAAGATTAAAGTCAAGGGCAACTATACTTGGTTGAAGATACTTGAATATGTTTCGCCTCTAATCCAAAAGGCTCCTTTAGTTCTGACTAACTGGAAGGGAATCCTAGCCATTTAACCCCTGGGCGGTCGTTATCAAGGTGATAGATACAGCTTGATTCGTTAGTGTTCCTAGCTGTTGTCATGTGAGGCCAAGTCTAAACGCCTGTTGTAAGCAACAACAACTGGAGGATGCACTTAAAGCTTGTGGATAACCAAACTGTACATTGGTGAAAACAGACATTTAGAAAATCTAGATCTAGTGTATGCTGTCTAATGGAGTGAGGAATGCACAGATCTATTTTTTGGGGGGAAACTAACCCTCGGCCCAACACTGGTCAACTCCTCAGGTCAAGACTGAGCAGTTTACTCACATTGGAAGGACAAAGGACACTATTTGTCGATGACAACAATGTACTTATTTTGGATAGGTAGGACAGATGGTTTGAAAGAAGTGTATTTACATTTACACCAAAATAGAGAATACATCACTTAACAGGGGATGAGCTGAGAGACCACTTATGCCCCACTCACAATGCTGTCCTTACATCTCTTCTCAGGAATGTGAACAAACACACACATTTGGCCTACAACGGTCATTTAAGCCCTTTTTCCACTGCATGGTAGCAGCTCGACTCACCTCAACTCTACTTGCCTTTTTTTGGTTTTCCATTTTGGAAAAGTTCTACGATCTGTACCTGCTACCAGGTACTTTTTTTCGTATCACCTCTGTCGAGGTTCCAAGCGAGCTGAAGCAATACTAAAATGTGACCTGAAAAAACAGCATACTACTGATGGGCCAGAGAGAAACGTCACTGTTCACTGTATCATTATTGCGCACACCAGACAGAGGCCAGCAATAGAACGTTTTATATTTTACAGTTTTCATATGTTATTTCACCACTAAATCCACTTCTGAGTAGTTTTGAGGCGAGGAGTCAACTGTGTAGATTTCAAATATTGACAGTTTTACAAAAAGCGATGGCAGGGAAACCTGCGCCAACCTGCCGTCACAGGGCCCTCTGGTCCCACTGTCACATAGACAACTAAAGCAACAATGGCAGAGGAAACACAACTGTGAGATTTTCATACCGCTTATCTGTCTTTACATTCTGAGTAATGTTGAAACATTAAATCAAGAGACAGCTGTATGGGTCACTGCTGTGTGTGTTACATTGAACATTATGTTGCGGATGTTGTGTGTGGCTTCTCTATGATGACCAGCTTCATTGAGTTGTAGTATCTCTGGGTACTATCTGCATTGGAAAACAGAGGACAGCCAAACTGAGTTGAGTAGAGTTGAGGCGAGTTGACCTGGTATTGGGAATGGAAAAACGGCATAACAAACAAAGCGTATCGGTTCTGTCCTCGTTGTTCCCACAAATGAATACTGAGCTATACAGACAGCTAAACACTCTACTAATCAAACTCCAAGGAACAGGCTGATATGTTGGTTTTGGCAGTTTAATCAGGTTTTAGTGTAGAACTGTAGAAAAGAGCAAAAAGGATAAACAAATGAAATCACACAAAGCAGATGATGCCATGAATAAACTGTGAAGGCGAGCATGGCATTAGATTGTAGCCACCAGTAACATGTGGCTCTCACACAAGGTCTGGAGAGGAAGTGAAGCACTTCCTGCTCCACAGTTAAAGAGACAGTTCACCAAACAACCACCAGGGGTCACAAAGCAATGAAAAACATACTGGGGTCCATAACAGTATCCATCACTGTGATAACGACCCCACAGAGGTTAAATGTCCAGTCAGTCAGAACTGACGAAGCCTCTTGGCAAAACGTCTTTAAATATCTTAACAAAGTCCAGTTACCCTTGATTTTAAAGCTTTTTTGGATATTTATTAACAACCATTAATCTGCACCTTTTTAATGTAACCTTCTATATAATGTCACTAGTATACTATATGAAGAAAGGGATTGTTGTTTGATGTTGATACTTTGCACCATAATGTCTTTGTGGAGTACTGACCGTAATCTACTGTAGGGAAGAAGCAAGCGTGTTGGAAACGGTCATTCGTTGTGATTTTTTGACCTCTTTCTGATTTGAATGTATTTTGTACTTTATGGCAGGGTCCTAAAGAAAAGATTAACATAATGCAATTATAATTCTTTACACAAACCTAAAAATGAAAGCTACATTTATTCACAATTGTTTGTGAGTATGGGACTGTGAGAGTAATGGCCTACTTTCTGCACATTGGCACACATCCTCTGAGCACAGTTTGGAGACCACCTTGCTTCTTTGGGGGGCATTGTAGAACACAGTACACTTTCTGTCTGCAAGGAAAACACAAATAGTTGATCTATTCCTGGTAAGCAAAGATGCCAACTTTATCCTGGCAAACAATGCAGAAAATACCAACTAAAAAGCTTACTTGGTTCATAATAATCATAGAACACAGCTGGAGCAGGCTGTAGAAGGCCAATTGGTACTCTTTGTATAGCATCAAAACTAATACATTCCTCTGATTGAAAGAGCTAGAGTGAGAGAAAAAATCTTTTAGCACTGGTCATGTAAAATATTTGTGTATGTAATTATATTTAAGTCTTACCTCATTGAAGTAGATCAGCAATCTTCCATAGGAGACCTCATAATGGGAAATGTATTTTTCAGGTGGCAGTTTTAGCTACGAGGAGACATGAATTGAACTTGTTGATGCAATAGGAGACATGAAGCACCCATCATAGCTCCTCCCACTTTACAATGATGAAGAGGACAGAGACTTACTAACCATGTCCAGGTCCTCAGTTACAACCTCAAATCCACTCAGAAGTGTGATGTCAGCAATGGCCATTCCTGTGAGATTGCTGTTCAAACTATGACTACACACAGGAAAACAATGAAAAATATGGGACATTTTCCTGCAAAGTGCATTGTCTCATGACAACTTATTTAAAGCCAGAGATGTGAACTTCATTAACTAACCTGACACAGATTCTGTAGGTGACAGTCTCATCTGAATTTAAGTTGTTATCAAGATCTCTCCTGTTTCGGGTGCGTGCATCCAACCACTCAATAGCCGATTTTGGCACTTGTGCCTCCTTCTCCTTGTCGTTATCGTAGTCATCATAGTATTCGTAATTTTCTATCACCTTAGCTACAGAGACAGAGGTTGATGTAACTGTATACCTTTTATCACAAAAACAAGAGGCTGCAAATTGTTTTTAGTAACAAAAGCTCACCAGTGTACTTCACTTTCCCCGTCACTGTGACACTGATAGACACTTGGTTACAATCGTCCTTCGGATCCAGTAAATAGTAAGCCTTCACAACCTGCCAAACAGATTGGTGATTTACTGTAAATGATCGATCTTTTCCAGCATATAAATAAAACAATAATAAAACTTACTTTTAGCTTGGTATTGCCTTTTCCTTTCAATTGCACAACAATGTTGTTCCCTGTAAGTTTCTGGTACAAAAGACAATATAAAATAAGTCACATCTAAGAATGAGGTAAAATACTTATGTACATATTTGGAAGTGTAATGCTGTCGATGCTCTATGATACCTTGAGGTCTGTTTCCACCTTCTCCTTCTTATTTTCTAGCACAAGCTTTACAATGTCTTTCTTTCCTGGGACGGTGAACTCTGCTATTAGATTTGCTTCGGGAGTGACAGGCCTCTTTAGCTCATACTCTGCGAGGGCTTCCAATGCCATGATGGTATCCTGGGTATGGTAATAAAACATTAACAATATGTAAACTCTGATGATTAATCTGCACTGTGTGATCTCACAGAGGATAAATTGGGTATGCCCGAAGACAGGGATTCTTTGGTTTCAAACATGTAGCATTCTGATCACCTGTGATGATTTGTACCCTCCAAAATAGTTTTCTTGGGTGGTTAACCAACAGGCTGCTTTGTCTGCCCACTCTGTGTGCCCAAGTTCCACTGCTGTTAGGAGGGCATAGGCTGTGGTCTCTACTGTGATGCCATCTGCCCTCTCCCGATTCTGGTTGGCATCAGTTGTCCACAGATAACAGCCATTCTTCCCTGCGAGTTAGGAAATAGTCAAAGAGTACAAATAAAACTATTTCAAACCACAGCATATGCTATACTCCACTCTGATGAACTTTACATTTTGACCAAAACAAGGATGGTTGCTCTTAGGGTTGGGGGATAAGTAAATACAGTAAGTGAGATGGTAGCCTAATATTAAATTCCATATTATATCCATATCACCCACACCAACTTGAACTGATTGGACCTGCCTTCACTAGCCAGGGCTTGAAGTTTTGTCCAGGCAGATGAATGATCTGTTTCTTTTGGCAGGCAAACGGCAAGGCAGTAGGCTGTAATGGCAACAGCATAAGGATGCTGAAGCTCCTCAAGGTGTGACAGGAGATATGTTGTTGATCTTGAAATTCTTGCCTCCTAGTAGAAATTAAAGCAAAATATGCATTGACTATCGTGCTAGGGTGACCATATTTGGTTTCAAAAAACCAAAAACAAACTCAGTGGAAGGTTGGGGCTGAAGGGATTCAAGTAGTTGGTGGCACCGTGGCATGTGTAGGCTACTGTAGAGGCTCTATCCACCTGGAGGAGGAACTAGTATAATTTAGTGGATGATAACAAAATTAAACAAAATTAACATTAAATAAAATACCAAAAAAGGTTTGATATTATAACACTAATATAAAACATTTTTCTGTCTAATATTAGTGTATTCATTATAATTTCAGACAACAATATCCTCTATAGCTTACCACTAGTATCCTACAATATTAATTCTAGTTACAGCTGTTTCATTATGGTACATCGTTGTCATTCACTAAATTCTTGTGAAAGAAAAATGGTCTATATGGTGGTTATTCTCTAATTTGTTAATTTTAAGTGCTAACTTGGTCATAATCATAACAATTCATGCAGAACAAATTCAACGTTTTTTTAATGTCCCGCCCCATCCAGGCTGTAATTGGTCGGTTTACGAAAAATAATTCCTGAGCAACTTTATGTACATGCTTGAATATAAAAAAGAACCAGATCTTCTCCCTACTCCATTTCCGCCGGCGGAAAGGGCAGGAAAGAGTAACGTTTCTAGCAACTTGTGAAAAGTGCCAGTAAACAATAAGAAGTCTCAGTACGCCAAACAGTAAAAGTGCAGGGACTACGTAGACTACCAGCGAATACCGGACGATTTCAGTCACTGCATTTGGATATTATTTACACTGTTCAGGTGCTATGTCCCATTGTTGACAAGCAAGCTGCTGCTGTCTTTTGGCTGTAGCTGTGGTGTTCAGGGTAATGATGTATAAGTAATAATGTATAAGATGTAGTTTAGATCAATGGTGGCATGTGAGAATGCGGGACCTAAAAAGAAGAAAGGCCAAACAATGCAAAAACAATGAATGCAGTGCTATAGAAAGCAGAAGCCCAATCACAGACATTTTGGGGTAATTTAGAAATCCCGGCTGGACTAGTTTTAGGTCCAAAAAAAAGGACATATCCGGGAAAAAGAGGATTATGGTCACCCTGTTACCTTGCAATAATTACATTTAATATAAAACTACAACAATTGCAGGCTAAGAGAGTAAGTAAGTAAGTAACAGATTTTGACCTGAACCACTGATGAAGAGCTACGACGATTCATGTAATATGTTGCAATTTATCCAGAGATTTCCATGACATTTCATTCAAAACCACAAATTTTAACTTCATAGCAGCTAAAAGAAAAGTCAGGTATCCAAAATCATTAGGATACATATGCTGGATTCAATTAATGACTGTACAAAATTGTGTGTCACTCCCTCTAGTAGATGTTAAGATATTTTACTAAGGACATGTGAAAACTTTAACTTGCTGAGGGTGCAAGAGGAAAGGTGCTTGTGAAAAAGTTATGGCAAAATGAATATCTGTGCAAAATTGGCTGACAAAGCCTTCCATATCTGAGATATTTCAATCTGGACCAAAGTGGCGGACTGACCAACAGCATAGCTGTCATCCATCCAGGACAGTAATATTATCTCTATATTATCTCACCGCATTATTTCTCCCTTCGGTTTGCAGGAACTGAAGGGACCGTTGAAGTGCAAGAGTTATGAAAGCCGTCATGGATGCTTCTTGGTCTCTTCCTTTCTACATCAAACACACATGGACAATATTTAATTAAAATGACCACTATTGAGTTTGTTGCCTCACCTAATACTGTTATAATATGTGCCTGTTCTAACATGCATGCAGTAGAGGTTACCAAAACTCCTCTGTGTAGCACTGGATGTGGGTCACCAAATGACGCATCAGTCTTCTGTACTGAGAGCAAGTATCTGACTGGGCGCCAGATCTCTTCTTCTGGTACAACCCTAGCTTTCCTGCCCTGCACTCCAGAAGCCGCTGTCTGACGCTCCGCCACTAACGATAGCACTTTCACTACAAGGGCAGTCACCCTGAGGACAAGAAAAAGCAGATTTACAATTTGAGTATATTGTAAACAAAGAGCATTGATGTCAGACAGACAATTTTAGTGCATAAAATAAATACTTAACCAATTACTTGATGGTACTGAACCCCACGATCCGTAAGATCCATTGTCTTTCTTCTTGGTTAAAATATGTACATAACCTGCCAGAGAAAGTGTTTACTTTGTTAAAAACAAAACTGTCTATAGCCTTGTTAGCAACCTGAAGAGGGGGAAACAGTTACAGTAGCCTATTTACTTACTCTCCACATCATGTTAAATCAGTTATTCTATAATGTGTTTCAACTTTAATAAAACATTGAATGGTGACCTCTAACAAGTAGAACAAAGCTTAATTGTTTTATCTCTTGTCTGTAATAATGTGCTGTATTTTTGTTTAAACCTTAAAAGCTGAAATGCTATTGTCCTGCCACCAGCAGCTCCAAACCACATTTTGTCAAGAAAACACACGGGAAATGACGTGAACCTACACACAAAACAGCTGTTGTTTGTTATTATAAAGATACCAAATATAAAGACAAAGAATATGGGTGAAAGAATGGAGTGGCACACTCAGGTAGCAGGGATTGTCTGAGCTACAGAGAGAGCTGGAGGGGAGTAAAAAGTGTTTTGCAGAGAATAAGTAGCTGCCTGCTCTGCCAGCTCTCATTGGCTGGATGTAGAGTCGGCCGACTCCGCCAGATATTTGGCATAACTGGCAGATGTCGGCGATGTGTCAGAAATGTGTCGGGGAGCCATTGTGACTCGTCATTGAGTAGTTCACACGTAACGACTGGCGACCGCCGATCAACCGCTGATTTACTCCCGATCACAGCCTGATGGTTGCCAAGCTCGCCGAGCGCCACATCGGGCTAAAAATCATTCAGTGTGAACTAGGCCTCAGCAGCTTTCATAGGAGTTGATGGAGCCTCGCCTCCCACACTGTATCCAGGAGCAAGTTCACTCTCGAAACGTTTGCACCGGTTTGCTATGGTTTCTGGGTTGAAAGACACATTTCCTTGAAAAGGTGTTCAATGGTGCACAACGGGCTTTGAGGTATGTTTTCTCTCATTTCATGGGTGTGTCAGAGATGTTACCCAATCAGCAGCGACGTGTATACCGCCATATTAAAAAGGCAGTAAAGTGCAGTGCGCATGCGTACACACCAAGGTATTCAAGGCACCACTGTCTCCGTTTAAATAAACATTTTGCTATATTTTGTAAGGACAGAACTGAGCCCATTACACTTTGTACATCCATGGTCAGGAGCTGCAGACAGATGAGCTGTCCACAAAACCATTGTCACTGCTTGATGACTTTATTGTGTCTCACATTGTGAATTTTTGATCAGACTCAGTGTGCAAGGTTTCTGTGATTGGCAATTTTTTGGAATGGATGGATTAAAAATAACACATACAAAAATATGGACTTGGTGTAAAAGGCCTTAACTGTTAACTCTATTTACTTTAACCCTTGTGGACTTAACTTAATGTTGATCCTTCAATACTTTTTCCTAACTTAACTGCTTGAATTGTTCCTACCTTCCTCAATTTTATCAAGAGCATCATCTCTGGCACCAGCAGGCAAGTCAAACCATTGCTCACTCAGGTCAAGGTAGCGGACAGCTGAAGTTGTAGGGGCCAATCGTACCATTGTCTGTTCTAAACATCCTTTAGGCAATACAATCAGGCTAGCAACCTTCTCAGGAGAAAGAAGGTTCTTCGCTTGTGACCTGCCAAATCCATCCCCTGTTGGATGAGAATATTGAAAGAATAAGACACTGTCATTTACAAAGGTTTGTGATAATACAGGTGCATCTCAGAAAATTAGAATATCGTGAAAAAGTTCATTTATTTCAGTAATTCAACTTAAAAGGTGAAACTACTATAGACTCATTACATGCAAAGTGAGATATTTCAAGCCTTTATTTAATATAATTTCGATGATTATGGCTTACAGCTTATGAAAACCCCAAATTCAAAATCACAGAAAAGTAGAATATTCAGGTTCAGTATTGTTGGCTCAAAATGTCACACTCTAATCAGCTAATTAATCCACAACACCTGTAAAGCGTTTCTGAGCGTTTAATTGGTCTCTCAGTCTGGTTCAGTGGAATTCACAATCATGGGGAAGACTGCTGAACTGACAGTTGTGCAGAAAACCATCATTGACACCCTCCACAAGGAGGGAAAGCCTCAAAAGGTAATTGCAAAAGAAGTTGGATGTTCTCAAAGTGCTGTATCAAGGCACATTAATAGAAAGTTAAGTGGAAGGGAAAAGTGTGGAAGAAAAAGGTGCATAAGCAGCAGCGATGACCGTAGCCTGGAGAGGATTGTCAGGAATAGGCCATTCACATGTGTGGAGGAGCTTCACAAGGAGTGACTGAGGCTGGAGTTACTGCATCAAGAGCCACCACACACAGACGGGTCCTGGACATGGGCTTCAAATGTCGTATTCCTCTTATCAAGCCGCTCCTGAACAACAAACAACGTCAGAAGTGTCTTACCTGGGCTAAAGAAAAAAAGAACTGGTCAGTTTCTCAGTGGTCCTAAGTCCTCTTTTCTGATGAGAGACAATTTTGCATCTCGTTTGGAAACCAAGGTCCCAGAGTCTGTGTTGGTTTGGGGAGCCATGTCATCTGCTGGTGTTAGTCCACTGTGCTTTATTAAGTCCAGAGTCAGCGCAGCCATCTACCAGGACATTTAGAGCACTTTATGCTTCCTTCAGCACCTGAGCTTTATGGAGATGCTGACTTCATTTTCCAGCAGGACTTGGCACCTGCCCACACTGCCAAAAGTACCAAAACCTGGTTCAATGACCATGGGATTACTGTGCTTGATTGGCCAGCAAACTCGCCTGACCTGAACCCCATAGAGAATCTATGGGGCATTGCCAAAAGAAAGGTGAAAGACATGAGACCAAACAATGCAGAAGAGCTGAAGGCCGCTATTGAAGCATCCTGGTCTTCCATAACACCTCAGCAGTGCCACAGGCTGATGGCATCCATGCCACGCCGCATTGAGGCAGTAATTCATGCAAAGGGGCCCAAACCAAGTACTGAGTACATATGCATGATTATACTTTTCAGAGGGCTGACATTTCTGTATTTAAAATCCTTTTTGTATTGATTTCATGTAATGTTCTAATTTTCTGAGATTTTGAATTTGGGGTTTTCATAAGCTGTGGGCAATGATCATCGAAATTATATCAAATAAAGGCTTGAAATATCTCTCTTTGCATGTAATGAGTCCATATAATATATTAGTTTCACCTTTTAAGTTGAATTACTGAAATAAATGAACTTTTGCACTATATTCAAATTTTTCAAGTTTTACCTGTAAGTCTTTCTATCAGCACATACCTTCCATTGAAATAAATATATTGGAGCTGGAGTAGGGGACTGTGTCATCTTGTAAAGTTCCATCAATAGTGATAGTCTGAGTGATGCTCCCTATAAAAATAGAGAGAAGTACATTGATTAAAGCGAATGTCAATTTAAAATACTATTTACAACTGCCAGGCAAGTATTAAGACATACTGAAAAAACTTACCATCTAATTTAAATACCTGGGTTTCTTCTACTCTCTTTTCTAGTCCTTCTGTCTATAACATGAGAAAATAGAGCCACATTACTGTCTCCCTTGCCTTCCACATGAAAATATGCATGGAACACACAAAAGCATGTTGAATTAAGTTAACATTACTAGTTCACAAATATGCAAATTCATCAATATTTTAATGGATACTTATAATCAGTGAAATCATACCAATATTGAACAAAGGCACAGAGATTACACTTAATAACTATTAACAAATATTTTATCAATTTGTAAAAACTGACTGCCCATTAGTATAAACACAAATAGCTGTCACCAGTAAGTACTGATTAAAAAAGAAAACAGCTGTAAATCTTAATCAATCAAGGTCATACTCAGGTAGGCATCTATTCTAGAATTATTACTATATTATTTGCAGAGATGTTTTTGTCACTCACCAACACATTCAAAGCCTTCTCAACTGCATCTATCCCCCATCTATTCTCTATATCATAGAGACGTATTTTGATGGGTATGGAGCCAGTTACCATGGGGACAGCAGAGAAGGACACAAACTGGGAAGATTGTGGCTCCACAGTAATGTTGACAAAAGATGTAGTGGTGGCTGATCCGGGGGAGCAAAGTCCTTCAGTTTGTTCCATATGAACTGCTACCTATAAAAATGCAGGTGTCCACAGAAAAATACAACTCTTATAATGAAATTTTGTTTTAAGTGCCTCTTAATGTTAATATTAGGTTATAGCTACCTGTAGGCTGTCAGAGCCATAGTTGTAGATAACAGGCGAAATGGATAGTTGCTCATACTTTTTCACTGAGTAAGGCAGTCTCAGAGACACAAATGCCTTCTTAAATGCTTTGACCTCAGATGGCTTAACTACACAGAAACCTGAAGGAAGTATAGAATAAGTCAATTGCAGTTATTAATGAGAAGCTCCTCAATCAAATATCAAGATGCATTTGTGAAATGGGAAGCTGTTATTACCGGTGGCTGCAGATAAAGTGACGACCTGAATCTCCCACGTGGTGATGGAATCAGGTAAGGCCAAAGAATAACTAAGGGTTTTCATTTAAAATAGAATTAATTAATTGGTTGTAAAATGCATCTGACTAAAGCTTTGTCGACTTTTATACGTTTATACTGCAGAGGTTTGCAACTAACCAGATTCACTCACACCAGACAGCAGAAAAAGCTGAAATTCTCAGCAGTAACAGTAACAAATGGATATAAAGAAAAAATGGGGTAGCAAAAGGTTTTAATTGCTGTGACTAGCCATTGTAATGCACTGAAAAAGACAAAATTACATAAAGTTCAAAGTCCACCTCTTACCTTCCTTTGTAATTTACATCGAATTCTGTGAATGCAAAGCTTGGGGAGAAAAATCTTCGAATGTACTGAGAAGCAGTGTCAAAGAAGAATTCTTCAATGTCAGCAGTGGTTGTTGCTAAAAATGAGAAAATGAAAGGTTTGTAGTTAAACTGTGATAATCATGCTACAGTTACTCTGATGCTATCTAAGTAAGTGTGTAAAGTATTTAATGTCCACATGGAAAATTCATCTCACTCCTGGCAAATCCTTTCAGGGAATCCTCTTCTATCTTCTTTTGTCTCAGACGCTCTCCTTCAAGGCAGCATTTTAAAAAGGCTTCTGCACAAACAAGATTTTCTTTCACCAGAGAGACTCTCTTAGCTCTTTCCTGACATGTTCGTCTCATAGGGATGAGAGAAAACCCTTGAACACAACAGTCTTGCAACTTTTCATTGGAAAAGTTGGATTCTGAAAGTGGCATTAAAAAGAAAAAGACAATTTTATAAAGCATATTTTGACCAGAAGTACATTATTTTAGAACAGGGTGTAATACTAGAATGTTGTTTTACTTAAGGTCATCATTTCCTGTTGAAGGTCCACAGAGCGTCTTTGTCGTGCAGATTGGGAATCACAGCCAAGACCTGGAAAAGTATCATAACTTCATTTAAGCCTAACATTGGCAAGTTGATAGCTTCATGAGTTTGAAACGTTTCTGGTATTATAAAAACAATAATTAGCTAACAAGGTAAACATTGTCTATAAATGTAACTATTTTCGGCTGTATCAAGCTTCAATTTCCTATTCTCATGTAACATTTCAAAGGATTCAAATGAAGATAAATTGTATGTTTCTCATACTCCTTCTCCACTTTGACTGGGACTGAGATACAAACGACAGGCCAGCCTCTGTTAGTACAGATGCAGGGTCAAATCCTCCACTGTATGAGCAACCAAGGTCATTTGACTGCATAGAGGAAAACACCTGAAAAGTGGGAACAAAAGCTTGGATTTACTGTATATGGATGAATTAAATAACATGAGCGTTTAAGTGTTGTAAGAGAGACTATTTGTGAAAGGAGTGTGTGAAAGTATGAAGGTGTTACCTGTTTGGCTGTGAGTTTATTGTCGGCATGGAGAGCGTAGAAGGCCTTATCCACAGCCAGCAAAGCCACTCTGGCTTTCTGACCATGTAAATCAAAGTCTAGGTTAGCCTGTTGTCCAGGTTCAAATTGTCCTTTATGTTCTACCTAAATGAAAGTTAAAATATTATACAGAGATTTTTAAATGCCTGTGTCCAAAGTCAAGTTATGAAACATCTAAATGTATACATAGATTTTGTGTTGTTAGCTAAAGTTGATTTCATTAAGCCTTTACATTATTTAGACTGCCCTCCCAGCCCCCTCGCCGCCCCATTCATAACAAATGCAAAATAATACAGCAAGTGTCCTACTTATATATAATTAACCTATTAAAATACACACAGTCAACAAAGACAAAGTTCAGTTGATTTACTGTCTCACTCTGTTCAGGCTCCACTTTTATCTGTTCTGTTTACTCACCTTGACCTTTATCTCACATTCATCTCTGACATCTACCCACACCGGTCAGCAATGATGTTACCATGCTGGTCGTAGTAGTAGCCAATCAGACGGAAGGATGGCACCATGTCAGGCGTTATCTGCAGGTTGTCTTTAACTGAAGTACCGATTCTGAGAGAACCCTGTTTTATTAGGATGCCACGGCTTAAAACCTACAACATAAAAATGTTAGATGTAAAAAACTGTTGCTTCTCTTTGTCAAAACAAACCCTATTGTACTGACTCAGATATGTCTCACCATGTAGTATATAAACCCATGTTTTTGGCCATTCATGGTGTTGTAATTTACAGACAGTAACTCGCCCACAGAGTACATCTTGTTGGTAATACTCAGGTAAAGGTAACTGCCACTTGGAGATGAAGCTCGGCGAATTACTTTCCTCTCCATCTGGCCATCTGCTGACACCTGATGAAGTCAGGGTGTAAAGAGTTCAACTGAACAAAAGCAAAATCCAGTGGTTTATCACTTAATAACACTGTTTAGAGATACTAACTTCAACAGTAATCTGAGCCTCGTTGTGAATATTAAACACAGGAAACACTGCCCCCTCCTGGTTAGTGGTGCTTTGCCAATATTTCTCTGAAGATGCTGCTACATCAATCTTTACTGGCACACCAGCTGCTGGAGAGCCATCTGGGAGACGCAGGACAACCTATAATAATAACAATAAAACGTTTTACATCCAAAGTCAAGTCATACACATAGCCTCGTACTCATTTTGTTAGTTTCCTGCCTACCACCACATCTAACGGATATCCAGGAAGAAAATGTGAGCGTGTTCGAGAGAGGTCGATGGTGTACTTGTGGGAGATGATAGGAAGGTAAACTTCTGCCTCTTGTATTTCACCACCTGGACCAAAACAATGCAGATATTAGATGCAATGAAAATCACAATAACATACCCAATATTCTCATCTTCTTCTTCTTCTATTATTATTATTATTATTATTATTATTATTATTATTATTATTATTATTATTATACTAGTAGTAGCAGTAATAACAATGTTGATGCTCATTTTTCTGGAATCTTAGGTCTGGAATAGTTATATTTAGAATTGTTAAATAAGTAGTGTAACATATTCCTGTAGCAATTTTATAGTGGTATATGTATCTATATAACAGTTTTGCTGTAATGTTGGCCTATATTCTATACAATATAGGATTGTGGTAATTCATTTTAACTTGATACACCACTGTATTTTAACACATCCAATTAAACAACATTTTGCAACACCCAGTGTCATTGCAGCGCCTTGAAGGTGCATAACAAAAAACAGAAACTGGCTGTCGCAATACCAACCGTGAGGAAACATCATCAGTACATCAGCACATACTGCTGTACACAAAACACTAAATCATTTTAGGGTATTATGATGACTAAAAAGAATTGTATAAAGAGTGACATGGTGTCCTTTACTTTGTATGTTGGTGACAAATACTCCCAAGTACAGTTGTGCTCCACTTTGCTGTAATTTAGAGAGGGTTTGGTTCTGCTGTTTTTGGAGGTGCAGATGTAAGTCTGCCATCTGGAGAGAAGCTGTTGCAACTCCATTCTGGACCTAAAAGAAATAGCATATGGTATTGATTTTCAAGTTAGCCTACTCTAATACCAAAGAGATGCAACATGTTGCCAGATTGTCTGATCTCAGATCTTAAAATGACCTGCACTATACATTTCAGACACATATCTGTTTACTCACCGAACCAGTCAACTTCATTCCACCGATAATGGCAGGCTTCATTTTTTTACCATTTGTATCTTTTTTTACCAGTCCAAATTGGCAGTAGTAAGCCCCTTTAACATCCTTACCATGTGAATACCTACAGAAAAAATCATTATAAAATTGTGACAATTAAATTAAGACAAAGGGGGAGTCTGATAACATTAGCCTATATCGTAAAATATATGGACTTGTATTTAAAGTTTGTTATCAAAACTGCATCAATCAACATCGTTAATATTAATATTGAATCAAATTGTCATGATCCTGGTCTGAGTCTATCTGTGCCATAATATGCATATAAAATGGTCTGTGTTTGTATTATTTCAGCCTTGTCTTCTCTGTGTTATGTGTTCTTGCTTCAGTCTGTTTACATGGTTATGGTCTCAGTTTCAAAAGTTTTTGTGTATCAGTGTACTTGTCCTGTTCTTATGATATTTTAAAAGGGTCTTGGTGTGTATTGCATGCTTATTGTGACGTTGATCTGCATGTGTCCCTGTTATGTCTGTGTGTTTGTTCTTTTATGTTCTTGGTATTGGTCTGTTTATTCTTAATGAACTGCATCTGTTGTTTGTACCAAGCTTGTTTCATGCCTGTTTTGTCCTGATTGCACCTGCTGTGTCTCACCTGCTTATTTACCCCCCTGCCCATTAGCCCTGTTTTGCCTGATGTTCTGTTGCTGCTATATCATGGCCTTGTTTGTCTTCCATATAGCATGGACACTTAGGCTACGTTCAGACAGCAGGCCTTAATTGTAAATTTCCGATTTTTTTCCCAGATCCAATTTATTTTGGTTTGAGAGTTCATATTATAGCTTAAATGTGGCCCATGTCAGACTCCAGTGTGAACTGTCCGCTCGGACAAGTAGCATGCATAACTCAGAAAAGAGCTCCGGTCCGGTGGATTTCAGGTGTAAGAAAGGCAATTTGTGAGCAGATTATAGCGACGTAGAGGCTTTTAGTGGAGTTTTTTTGTTCAGCGCAGCTTGTCTACAGCAGAACAGCTGCTCTACAGTGATGTCAAATTCACATCAAATGCCACCCCAGTGTCCAGACTGAGGTCGCATTTAAAAAGATCCTATCTGTATCGGGTTTGGACCACATATGGAAGGAGCCCAATTCCGAACTGGAAATGATCAGATTCCATGTGACAAGGCCTGTTCACACTGTCATAAAAAGATCAGATCTGAGTCACATATGGACAAAAAAATCGGATTTGGGTTATTGGCCTGCAGTCTGAAGGCAGCCTTAGTTTGGATTATAGATTTTGTCACTTTATTTGGACAACCTGTTTTGGATCTCTTGCTTTGTTGAACTGCCTAACTTCCTTTGGATTTACATAGACTCTTCCACTGTTGTTTTTAGTAGGCTCTATGTTTAAATAAATTATAACATATCCTGCCAGCTCTTGTATCTGGGCCCAATTCCTGTCTGCACTCGGCGAAATCATGACAGAATTACAAGGGATCATTTGAAAGTTGGCAGTTGTGCATAATCACCATAATCACCTACATCTTTTAGTGAATTAGGCTATAGCTTTTTGGTGGTTTATAAAATGATAGTTATTGACCATCTAACTCTAGCATTAGCAGCTTGAGAGTCATTTTTTTCAAGAGTTTTGGACTAACTTTTTCCAGTCGTCATTATTAGGTGAACATGCAGCAGGTGGCCAGAAACATAAGTTAGGACAGTACGGATGAGTAAGTAGCTAAAAGTTAGGTAAGGTTAAGCTAATGCTAACAGTGAGGTAAGCTAACACTACCTGTTAGCCGTAACGTTGGTGGCAACATTATAAGGCTGTGACTTTCAGCTTGTTTTTGAGTCCTTAAAGCTTATAGCTTTAGCTATGTTCATGGCCATATTGATCAGTTTTAAATGTAACACTTGGCAGTAAAGTAACGTTACGTTTAACGGGAAATGAATCAACACTTACCTGGCTAAGATTTTGAAGTCAAACTGTTTATCATTCAACAAAATATAGCTCTGCTCCATTGCGATGTTCACCTCAAAACTTGGTAAAACTAGGGTAGGTAACAATATAAAATGTTCAGCGGGAAGGAATATGATCGAGTTCATTTTTTAAAAGAAATAAAATACTTAAATCAAATTAACTTACCAAATTTTTGGACTTTGAATTCTCTAGAAGCAACTTTTGCTTCATCACCTTCGTAGTGTGCTGTAATCTTCCATGTGCCCATTCTTTAACAAAACATACATGTGTAAGCCTATATGTCACAGTTGATTGTGCTGTTATGTGAGAGGCAGTTTATTGTAATTCTGTTTTTACATACTTGGAGACATCAGGTATGGGGAATGTGCCTTGGAGTATTCCTCCCTTTGCAGACTTCCGGGACTTCAATATTCTATTTCCAGCAGCATTCTGTCATAAAATAATAAAGCATCAATTATAAAATTAAACCATGAAAATCATTTGTAAACATCTTTCAAAGTCCTCTTTATTCCTTGTAAATGTGGATACTCACAAATACTGATATGAGGAACACTCCTTCGTAAGGCCTGAATGTGTGGTCAAGAGTGAATATCCTGTACTTCACTAGAAGAGAGATCATTAACATAAAGTGCCTTTAAAAACAATCACTGTTGTTCTTATAGAGTGGAGAATTATTTCACATTGTTTTCTTCACATTTGTTGACTTTTCATTTACCTGTTTGTGCTGGGCTGTAGATTGGCTGATCAGTCTGAATGAAGATATTGCCCCTGCGTTTTGATACAAGGACCCTTGTTGCCTTCCTGCCACTGAAGGAAGGGCTCTCTGCCACCAGGTTAAGGTAGGAACGTCTTTGGCGTTGAGAAAGTCTTGACATAATTTCCCTGTTTATCTATAAAAATTAAAATAAGCAGTTTGGATTAATAACATTGCAGTTCCATCTTAATCAGAAGCTTTTTGTTTGAGTGGAGAAGTTTCACAAACCATGAGCTCAACAGTTTTGATCTCCCCTTCCGCTGTACACAGAACAGTTTTCTGTTCAGACACAAGAGCACTGGTAGTCTCATGTTCCAAGTAAAGAGTAACAGGATAATTGAGATGAGACTTTCCCGTCTGGACAAACACTTTCTCATTAACACCCACGTGAAATACTGCAGGGCCTGAGATGAAGAATCTGCACACACAGGTGAAAAATAGCAATTACTGTCAGAACCATAATTTGCATTAATCAACTTCTATATAAATAGAAACATCTGCTATTACATTACGACAAATGTACATATTATGTACATTATGTACATTATGGTGAAAACATACACTTAATGAGTAAATGTAAATATGTGTATTGTCAAATCTTTTATTGTCAAAGCCAGAAAACACATTTTAACTCTTTTTGTGTTGAACACAGGCTGTCGTTATATTACATTACATAGTGTATATTCATGCAGCTATTCCTACATTTACCTGTTGTCGGGTGAACACTCAGATTCCACACTCAAGATCAGGAACAGTATTGAAAAAATGAAGCACTTCATTGTGCAGTGCCTATTTCTTTGCCTGCACTAACACAGGTTTTCGATTAACTGAGGTTTTGTAAGTCAACACGCCTATATTTCCCAATCACTGGATCTCTCAATGCCCTCCCTCTGTTTGTTTGTTTTCTTCGAAGATAACTTGCAAAGAAGTATCAATTTTCAGCATGTCTCATGTTGCAAGTACTATCTGGCAATACATCATGAAAAATCATCAGATATAACATCTATACTGATGTGTACAGATGACAGACTTGTTGGGTCAGTAGTTTGTACATTTCTACATATTAGAAATCTAACCAGATCTAACCAGATTGATTTAAAACATGAGGTCCATTTTATATCACTGCTTGGCATACTGCATGGAAAGTGTTTTTATTTCGCAATGTGTAACCATTCCCTCATTGGTCAGTGCAAGTCAGCCAGATTTCCCCCAAATCATGTGATTTACAAGAAATCAAGTTTTGGCTCTGTGGGTTTGGAATAGAGTGAGTGCTGTTGTCTCTACAACACATAGTTCAGGAATGATTTGCAAAGTAGAGTTCCATTAAATCTATACTCCCTATTTTATTAGTTGCTATACATTACTAACTATTTCTGACTTTCTAACTATTGCTTAAACTATTACTTAAGTCTCTTATTTCACACATAAATGTCCTGTGCAGTTAACTTGTTCTTTCAAAATCTCCATTGTGTGTGTTGATCAATGAACTGATCGTATGCTGAATGAACCATGTTATCATCTGGCAAAATGGAACAGCTGTAAGACTTTAAGACTGACAAAGACAAAGACTAATAACACATTGTGATGCAATGCAAGTAACAAGGATATACAGAGACAAGGTCAAAACTTTATTTTTCCTACATGAACAGCTTGACATAAACAGAGTTGCAATAAACAGAGTTACAAAAAAACTAATCTCACAGCAGATTAGTGTAGGTGGATGTTCTGCAACGATGAATTAACTTTTTGAAGTTTACATTAGAATAAACCAAAACTGCAAGTGAACACATCAGATCTTGATTTTTTTTATTGATATTTTACTTTAAGTCATAGTTTTTGCATACATGTAAACACCCATAAACATCTATGTCAAGAATTTTGGTAGAAATTAAGCACCAAAGTGGTTATTTCAACTAACTGCTCCAGTCCGAGGCACTGATCACTAGAGTGTCTGACATTTTGCTTCAGTTATCTGCTTTGACTTTTTCTAATAAGAATAAATATTACATATCTGTAGCATTAAAATGAAGCTTAAAATGGCTTCAAAGTGAAAAATATTTGCTCATGTAAATTTACAATAAAGCTGACATATCCACATAAGATGATATTCCCACACCTGAAAGAATTTCAGCTTTTCAGAACTTTACAGAAAATTGAAAAACGTCACTTCAACGCTGCAACTTAGAGAGGGTAAGGTTGTCCTCAAGAGAGAACCAGAGGCTAGAAGACCAATGTGAATTACAAAAACTTAGATTAGAAAATTAGAGCCAAATATCAGATTTGTTAATAATCACAATTTTACAATTAAAAAGTTCCTTACAGATGTCATTAATATATTAATCAGCTTCCACAAATAGTTAAAATCCAGTATGGGCTGTGCAAAGTCAGACTTTTGTTTGCAACACACACTGTTGATCTTTGTATTACCACAGTAAGAAGTAAGAGGGAGTAAACGAGAGTCGGGGGCATGATGTCCATCCACAACTCCTGGATATGGAAAAGTAACACAAGAATTGCGTTTGGACAATCAACACCAGACTCCCTGTCAAACTTTGAATGAACAGCAATAGCACCTCTTATTCCTGGGAGCAAATCCTGCAGTGGGTGGATAAAATATCAGGAGATGAATTAAAACAAGTAGAAATATCTATAATAAAATTTACTAAAATTCTGAAAGCTTTTGTTCAAGCAGTAGCTGTTTGTTAGGAGACTGAAGAATTAAGGAATGTCAAGAAAGCAGGGTGCACACTCAAAGATGTAATCCAATAGTAACTGTTTATTAGAAAGATTATAATTATTTTTCCAACAGTTTCTACCACTAAATGTTTTTTTTTAAATGTTCACATTCTTCATCTAACACTTCCCTGTCTTTTGTATCTATAAACTGCCATATTAGAAAATTAACTTGTACTAATAAGTGAAAAACTATTTTAATACTTACATCACACCATTAAATAATATATTGTGATAGTAGTCCCAGAGAAGCAGCTATTAACTATATGTCCCTATAAATATATATAATACATAACTCTTATTCTTTCTTCCTAACTTTATTCAAATATTGTAAAGTTCAGTCTCCTCTGCGTCCATCCTCAACCGCTGCTTGTTCAGTTTGTCTGTCCATGTCGCCCTCTGTATCTGTTCCTCTCTATCCATCTCATTTCATGCAGGAGTGGGGTTACCTAAGAGACTCGGTCTCAATAGAGAAAATCTCTTTTTCTACAATTAACTGTGAAAGTGACAGAAGGAGGGATCTACGGAGAGGGGTGCAGACTCAGGGAAGAAAAGGAGAGCGGGAAGGACACAAGTGCCTGTGGCAGGTAGAGAGATGTAAAGTTGAAAACTAATTTAACTACTTTAACTTTAACTAATTAAAGATTTATCTTTACAAATTTCTGAATAAATACCTGTAATTAAAAGTGACCCCAGTTATAAAAACATTTTAACATGTTTGGACCCTCAGACTTTAACCATTTAGTTGCTGCATTAAACCTTTTGATTAAGTAAATATATTCTGTATTGTATTTAGTGAGGCCAATAATTTATATGATAAACTTACATGCACAGTCAAGGATATATTTTGTGATCTATATTAGGAAGAATTTCACACACGCTCTTAATAAATATATACATTTCAGTTTTGTAGCACCTCATACTTGAATTGGGATCAGGCTAAATTAGGTTGGATTACACTGATTCCAGTGAAAGTAAACTATGTCTATCACCATAATCTCTAAAAATGCAGAGGGAGTGACCACTGGGTTTCCATGGAGAGATGTACACAAAAGGGTGTGGCGTGGGAATGTCCTCAAGGGTCAGAAGTGAGGGTGAAAGGGTCAGAGGTCAGAGCCAGCTGGACAGCACACAAGAGGAGATGAGGGTGAGAAAAGGAGGTAAGCGGGTAATCCAGAGACTGGCTGACTGAACCCAATGGGACATTAACATTGAACTGATGGGAGGCTCACTGACCAATGGCTATTCAGGGAGAAAACTAAGCTATGAGACACTCATGTGTAATGGTCCATGGTAATTGACAAGTGACAAGATCCTAATTGTGGATGCAAAAGCAGCATCAAAATGCAGCGGTGGATTACAACCTATATACGTACTAGTTTTCAGTGGTTATTTAGTTCAAAGATGCAAAACTATTTGAATAGTTGTAACTTGTAATAGTTAATTAAACTTTAATTAACAATGTGAATTAAAATTGTTGGAAACTGTTAAGGTCACGTCCTTCCAAAAAGAGGCTTATAAGAATAAAATGGGATATTCATAAATCATTTTATTATCAGTTTGTGGTTTAAGGACTCACCTCAGTATGCATCCAGTATCACCATTTTTTTTAACTGACAGCAGTTATGATGACTTATTACAATTTAAAGCATAGTATATTTCCGGTGTTTTTCACACAGTTTCTTCTTTTTCCACCTCAAGGAAAAAATACTTTAACATGGACCAACTGACAAATAAGGTCAATACAAACATGCATAGACTGCTGTCATTCATTTAAAAAACAAGGAAGTTTGCGCTGTGTGAAAAAATAAAAATACACAGGCAACGCATGGTGTTTCTTTAAAGATTGGTTCAATGGAACAACAGTGCATTTATGTCACAGTTTGAAATCGATGAAATACAGTGTTTTATGAATGAATATGTTATAGATGCTCCATGTACCTCAAGGGTGCAGACAGGAAGGTGAGCGTCTGTGAGCTCTGTCTTCCGTGTTGCTGCTAGTGAAGGTCAGGTCAGTGAGGGCAGCAGCCTGTCTGGATCGGGGGCCATATTCTGGTGGTCTCAATAAGACAATTTTGGGGCCCAACCCAGGGGTCAACATGCAAATAGTAACCCCTGAATGAAAGGAATAGAACAGATCAATGTTCTCACATTACTCTTGCTGCCCATGACTGTGAATGTGCACGCCCACACGCCACATGAGGTTTCCATGTTTAATGAAATTCAATCTCAACAATAGAGAAAGCAGCTGTATTTCAACAAGGGTGGAAGTATGACGTCACAAATGAGCATTAAAATAACCATGATGTCTCAGTTGAACTCCATTGAAGTCCACTAGCTTGATGTTATAATTGCCAACAACTTTGAATTAATAACTGCAAACATATTATGAAACAGCAAACTTGTATAACCAACATAAATGAGTTATTTGTCCTCAAAGCATTTATGAAAACTGCAACATTTTGTCATCTGAAGTGTCACTGGCCCTCTGTACTCATTCAACACATGTATGGCAGACACAATTCAGTTTTTCTAAGGCATGCCTACACATTGCTGCCCCCCAGTGGCCTCAATGGCACCTGTCACACTACAGTCATATTTCCCTTCCGATCCTTGTCCTGGTGCCCAGTAACAGCCGGGAGTTGAACTGGTCCAGAACCTAACGTTAAGGTTACAACTGTAGCACAGGCTTAGCCAAACATGGGGTGATGTGGTGTTATTTGCCTTGTTAGCCACTTTCTCCTGAATGTCTTTGGTGCTCCATGCAGTAACTCATAGCTTCAATCCATGTCATGTTTTTCCTTTATCAGGCTTCCTTAAGGAGGACAACAGAGAGAAAAACAGACAAATAGTACTTTTTGAAATACAAATTTATCTTAAACGAGCACAAAGATATGTGATCATTTTAAACATACCTGGAGGTGACTGTTTTCAGTGGGCTAAGATGTGTAGTTATGTGGGCCACAGAAGTCCCACAAAACTACACACATGGTGTTGTTTGCACAGACACCATCTAGTTACGTGTACAGAATTTCCTTGCTGTAAGTAATAAACAGACACTGAGAAGAGGATAATAATAGCTAGATTTCCCTCTGTTGTTTATTGTGTAAGATTACTAAACAAAAATATAATAATATGATATATAATATTATATATAATATAAAATAGAATCGTTTTTCAGGAATACAGAATGCCAAAACAGTGTATATAGGTCAGTAAGTCCTACTTGGCTTGATAATGAGCAGCCACAGCGGTTTTCAGGTTTCAGGTTTCTCTCTTTTGCACGTACTGTATGGACAGTTTAGAATAAATTATATGAAAACACATTCACCTTCCATAGAATACAGTCACAGTGGACAACTTGGAATCTACTGACATATGAGTGATCTATGATTCTGTCAGTATTTCACAATGTCAACAGGTTGAGTCAGAAAAAATAAAGTTAATTACATTAATTAAAATCACCGATCAAGGCAGATAATATTAAGATCATCCCATCTCGCCTAGAGAAAAAAAAAAATCCAGTCACACTACAGTCATATTGGGGCTTCACATCTTGTTCATCAGTGATGTCGTTGGTCAAGAACGAAGGTGAGCATGTCATGTGCAAAGTGTGAACAATAAACCACATTGCCACGCCTGTCCTATAATAAAGGAAAATGCTGGCAAGGGATTGGGATCGTATTTTATAATTAAAAAATATCTCCGTTGGGAGAGGTAACATAATAGGTGGTTATAACCTTTTGGGGGAATTATTAAATTATTTAAAAAATCATTAAACAAATCAGTCTAAAAAGAAAAACAGTATTGTGATATTGTCTGTGACCTGTCCAGGGTGTAGCCTACACCGCCTTTCGCCCGCTGTCAGCTTTGGCTCCAGCCCCGCGAGTGTCGCGAGTCTGTACGCGGAATAAGCGGTTGACGATGGATGGATGGATATTGTCTGTTGGATCCTGTGTACTGGCAACTGTCATAAAAAAGTGCAACTCATTCTTCCCCCTTGAAAACACTGGGTTATTTTTTTAGATAGTTAAAATGGTAGGCTATTGTGCAACGTCACTGGAGAATAAAGACCTGTGCAATACTATATAGGCTACCCCTCTTTGTCAAAAGGAGAGGCAGACCAACACTTTTTTTGTAGGTAAGGCTGAAGAGTTTGGTCAGATTAGGTCTGTTGTACCATACTGAGGCTGTCCAAACACTACACTGCATGTGAATTACCAACCTATTGCAATTTACTATACTTAAATTTCAGTCTACCAATTCCTCATCATAACCAAAATAATATGTTCCCCCATTTGTGTAGACAAAAATCGTGTGTGTAAGTGCAAATTATCTGTGTTTCATTTTCCATTTTTTCTCCTTGAATGCACCAGATAGTAAACCCTTATGATGTTTTGTGCAATGAACAGTTTGATGGCGTGCGTATGAATAGATGTGTTTTGTCAGGTCATCAGAAGAATGGGGAGGGAGGTTATAACAAAGCAGTAAATGTATCATAGGTTCCACGTAAGTGTTCAAATCTTGGCAGAATTATGAAACAATGAACCAAAATCAGTCCGATAAAATAATAAATCATAAACTGAACATAATTCTGCACTACACTAGTGTCATATGACAGTGCTGTTATGGGTGGTCCCATATGAGACATTTTGGCTCAGGGGATACTGGCACTGAGCCATCATGGCCTGTAAACAACAACAGCGTCAAGTTGAAGTAAACGGGATCTGAGTGTCGGCCTGGCGCCTGCCGCTTGTGTGGTTACCAGTACAGTGAAGTGGTTTTCAACAATGCGTCGAAGGTGTGTCTGGTAAGTATTTCCAACCTTAAAACGACCGTGAGCTATTTTGTCAACAACTGCTTCTTCAGACTATCACCCTGAGCCGTGCATGAAGCTAGCGTTAGCCATATTAGCTAAGTTAGCCGTAACTGCAGCAAAGAAGCTAATCGCAGCTAGCTAGAAAACATTGCGCTAGTACAGATTTATTAAAGTCGTTCGATGACTGTCGGGTTACCAAGCGCCATATTTCTTAATGACCAACGGGGTATGCTTAAATTGTAGTTTTACGAAATGCAATATCATTCAGACGTAACGTTACACGCAGCCAAAGCTAATGTTAACTGTAGCTAGGGTCTTCCGAGCTTTTATGGAGCTAACTAGCTAACGTTAAAAGCAAACGTAGGGCTTTATTTGTGTGTTACGATCAGTAATACGTGGTACTAATAATTAGTTATAAGAGCATACGCATGGCCACTGACACTTTGTGCGATTTTCCATTAATCAATGCTGCCCTCCACGTCAACGTTACTGCGTAAGGCTAGCAACATTTAGCAAACGTGTAACGTTAACGTTATTGTGATGCCAACAGGGGCCAGGTAACATTAACATTAGATTACCCTAACTAATGTAAGCAAATGTTACTGTAGGTTATGGTTTATTCCGTTTGAACAAAGATTTACACACACTGTTTGCTTGCTGTGTGTTTCCCCTTTTATTTGACTAGCGTTAATTTGATTAAGGCGGATCAGGTAAAATAATTTGGATGTTAGGCTTAAATTAAAGTGATGTTAACTCTTTCGATTATACTCGTTCATCAAATCGCTCTTATTGTTTGATAGTGTATACGTGTCAGGATGATTTTTGGGGTTTTATTTTAATATAGGCTGTAGCCTGGCTAATGTTAACCATAAGTTAACTGATGTTGTTTCTTGCAAATAGGGTTTTTGGTCCATAAAATGTCTGAAAACACTTCCATCACAATTTCCCAAAGTCCAAGTTGATCAAATCAAATGCCAGAGCCAGAGAGTGGTTGGCAGATTTGCTTGTAAAATTACATAAATGAGTAATTGATTATCAAACTAGTAGAAAATTACAGCCCTGTTGATCAACTACTTTGTTTTAAGTTGTTATCATCTCTACATACACTTTCAGCCAGCTCATGCAAAGACAAGTGTTTGTTTCAAGCACAATCGAACAAAAAAACTGCAGCTCAAATAATATCCTTTTTTATCACCCTCAGATTGATAGCCTTCAGACGGGACATCATTCTCTCCACTGGGTAGCTTACTAGCCATGTCCTCACAGCAACCCAACAGTTCAGCCTCCAACAGCCCCACCAACATCTTGGGTTCTCCTTTCTCAGTTATCAGTCCCTCACTCAACTCCCCCGTGGTCTCCCCCTCTCTGGGATTTGGACCCATCAGCAACAGTCAGGTAACTATCAGCAATTAATGTCTGTGAATAGATGTTATGGTGCAGCTCATTTTTGTATTTAATGGTTTATTCTTCTGTAGTTGTAGGGTACTGGTGTTAGTTTATATTGGGAAGAGTTTTTAGTTACACTACAATTACACTACAATGCAGTTGTGTACAATGTGTGAGGTGAACTGTTGAAAGAGGATGCAGGCTGGTTATACTGATGCCAGTATTTTAATTATTAGAGTATTTTAATTCTGTTTTTTTTGTCCACTATTTATCCAGATCTCTTCTTCAGCACCCATATCAGGGATGCACTCAATAAGCAGCTCAGAAGATATCAAGCCCCCATTCGGCCTCAGGCCCATGCCAGCTCACAGCCCTGGACTAATGTTGTCTCAGAAACGCATGTGTGTCATCTGTGGGGACCGCTCTTCTGGTGAGTGAGTGTACTAAGCGCAGGATTAGCAGAATTGAAACATCAGCGCAATTTTAATGTAAAAAATCCATACTGGCAGATTTTTATTTTTTTTTTCCGCCAACATTTGAACAAAATCAATGTCAGTCATTGTTGTTAATAAAATTACAAAATGTGATGCCTTCACTTTGATATTGTGTTTATGTTTCCACCAGCGTCTCAATGACACTGTGTTTTTATTTGTGTAATTTATAGGCAAGCACTATGGAGTGTACAGCTGTGAGGGCTGCAAAGGTTTCTTCAAACGAACTGTGCGCAAAGACCTGAGCTATACCTGCAGGGATAACAAAGAGTGCCTGGTTGACAAACGCCAGCGCAATCGCTGCCAGTACTGCCGCTACCAGAAGTGCCTGGCCATGGGCATGAAGAGGGAAGGTATGCAAGGAACAGGGTTGTATTATTGGTTTAAGTTCATTTTGAGAGCCTGTTTGGCTAATGAAGATTTAGCAACACGTTTTATTGCGAGTTGTCATACATGCGATAATGCAAAGGTGACATACATTGGAATTTCCTGCTGCAACATACCGTTAATTCAATTTTTTAAGTATGATTTTGAACATTGGCAGTCAATTCGATTTCTTAAAGTAAATAATTATACTAAAGGAAGCTCAGTTGAATTGATTAAGTAATATTGGATTAGTAGAGTATTTCTGGTTTAGGTTAGGGTGGATGCCAGATCAGATAAGCTAAAACGTAGAGACGGGTGTATTGGGGCTGGTTTATATAACTAACCCCTCTCCATCTCTTCTCTTCATTTTCTCCTATTCTGCCCTTTCTCCATCTTTCAATAGTGATCAAACATGTAAAGTGGATAAAAGAAGATGGAAAAGATGAGGGATGGATGAGTATGTCATTGAAATCTTAAAGATAATGCATTTTTATGTTACTTAGAGAATTAGCCTTTTGTGTTAGACATGCAAAATTGTTGGATTTATGTGTGCAAACATACCCAGAAATGACTAGGAGTGAGGATCGCTGTTGTTTATTGCTTTGTGATGATAGACTACTACTAATAAGATAAGCATTCGGACAGCTGTAGTTGTTTGCTGAATGTGTGTAACATTTAAAACAGGATGGAGTGGATTAGAGTTGAGGCAGCAAAGAAAATAATGAATAACGTTGTGGTTAAGACAGTCAGTCAGACAGTTTAGGGATCTTAAATGTGTATAGTATACGGTACATGTATTATGAGATGTGTTGCCTCTTTACTAGGTCTCAGCAGCTCCAATTTTGGCTGCAGATTTAGGCACATAACGTCTGTCCGTCCAGCTTTGCCACCAGCTAAATCACCTTTCCATGTCAGTTTGTTGTGGCTGCAGTGTCTAATCTGCCACTGAGATGGGTAGATTATATGTTACAGTGTCAGAGTTTCTGTCATTTTCTCCTTCAATTTGATTGAAGGAAGTCAGAACATGTGGTGATATGTGTTTGGATTAGACAACAGCTTCTTTTCTTCCACCTCACTGAGATCTGTCTCCTTTTTGGATTGCTGTACACAACATAAACTGGCTGCTTTAGTGCCATCACATTTTAACAAACATGTTAGTCTGTTTTACTTATGGTGCCTATGGAGGAATGCTGCCATTTCAGTAGGTGTGGTGGGGAAAAACAATAGATTTTTAGATGCATTGTGATTCTTTAATCATTGTCAATCGTAAAACCTTAAGCTTATGCATGTAAGCTAACTCGAATGCATGTTAATAACAAGCCCATGCATGTTAACTTCAACCTGCCAGTCACTGTACTTGTGTTCATAATGGAAGTAAAGCCATCTGGCTTGTGTCATGATGTATATTAATTGTTATTTTGAATGTACTACATAGTAGAAAAAGTGTGGAAATCAAAAATAGATATGTACAGAGATGCACTGAGAAACTTTTCTCTGAAACATATCTGTTCCCTCAGCACCCTGAACCAAAATAAAATGTTGAGGGGGATACTGTAGGGATTGGCAACTCTACATTTCAGTTATAATAACCGACATGATTACATTTACAAGACAGTATAGAATTTGAACGGGACTGTCAATGCAGCTAAAACCCTACAAAGGAGCTGAACATTTAGTGTAATATTACTCTTTTAACCCATACATCAACAGTTTACATTGTTTCCCCCAGACTCTTCTCATTCTTTGGTATTTACCATCATTTCATTCCTTTTCTCCTCCCCACCCCTCACCCCACCGCTGTCTCCTTATGTTTTGTCTGATGCAGCGGTCCAGGAGGAGCGCCAGAGGAATCGAGAGCGCGAAGGAGAGCTGGAGTTCAGTGTCGGAGTGAATGAGGAGATGCCTGTGGAGAAGATTTTAGAGGCAGAGACTGCCGTGGAGCAGAAGACCGAGCTTCACTCTGATGGTGGTTCTGCAGGCAACTCTGTGAGTGGTTACAACATTGCAATCAATAGTTCTAAGTATATATGTATGTCATCTCTTTTTCACGGGAGCATGATGGGTTTGATGGGTTTTAAAAAGTAGTAGAAGGTTAGTAGGTTAAGTACAGGCATGCTGTAAATTGCAGAAAGTATTGTATTGTAAGTAAACGTGATGCATTTATTTTGGTTTCAGCCCCATGATCCAGTTACCAACATCTGCCAAACTGCAGACAAACAGCTGTTTGCCTTGGTGGAGTGGGCAAAGAGAATCCCCCATTTCTCCGAACTGCCCCTTGATGACCAGGTCATCCTCCTGCGTGCAGGTATGATCGAGCACCTGCAGCCATGAATAAACCGGATGGCACTGCACCTTAAAAATCAACATGGAGAACAGATGCACATTATGTCTTAGCAAGTTTATCAGAGGCAGATAATGAATGTTGCAGTGTAACAGCTCTGAAACAGTAATAAGGCCAAGAACACTTACTGTTTCAGTGTAAAGCTGTCTTTTCCGTGAAATCCAGTGACTGACACCTGCATGCGCACTTCTGAGCCTCTCGTTGTGTCTACTGACTTTAACTGCAACACTGCAACTTACGACATGGAGTCTGCTAACACTAAGAAAGACCTGCTCCTATCACAACACAGACTCCAACACAAACTCCACATAAGGATAAAAAACAAAAAAAAGTTTTATCTGCTGAAGCTCGTCGGGCCAAATGTGAATCGGATAGAGTTTGGACGTAAACACGGAACAACATCGGTAGGGCTTTTGAATCATAGAGAAACCTCCACTTTGTTTTAGGTATAAAAACAGACCCACCGTTGGCTTTCATCCTATTGGAGAGCTAAACTAACAATACTACAAAGCATGTAAAATATATATTTTGTGCTTCAGTTGGCTCAAGTTAGATAGCGTTAGCTCATCGGCTAACGCCGTGCAGTTGCTAATGTTGTCCGGTGGAAAGTTATATAGCTTTCACATTAACGTGACTTCACCAACCAATCACCTATGTTACTTTCCTCTGTACCACAATGTCAAAGTGTCAAAGCCTACAAGAAATGATAATGGTAAAAAGCTAACGTGGAGCGATTTGTTTACTATCCCATAGTGATGCAGCCACGAGCAGCTAGCTAACGCTACAGTAGCTCGGACCCGCCGCTGTTTACTTCGTAACGTTTCCTTTTACTGATAGGTACACAGCTTTTCCACCTCTCAGTCGCTGTAACTAACATGACCCACATAATATACAACCCAGAGGAAGAAGAGCCATCCACTAACACTAGTTATAGTAAATTTACTTACTGCGGTCTGACTGCTATAAAGTGTGACACAATATAATAATATTCAGTCCAGCTCACTACCCATTTCATTATCATCCAGTACATGTAGCTGTGCTGACATTGCTGAGCCTCCGGTGACAAATTCACAGATAATAAAGATAGTTACTGAAAGCAACAGGCGAGCTAACGATGTAGCATGTCGGCTAAATGCAGTAAATGTACCGTGATCATGTAACGAGCATGGATTAGTTCAACATCAAGCTAATAAAAACATTACTGTAACGTTGCAGTGGGAGTTTACCTGAGTTCCCAGCTCTGTCTGTCTATAGCCGCTGTCACATTTTTCGGGAGTACTGTGCCGATATGCTGGTGTCTCGCTGCGCTGAATGAAGTAACGTTACGGTGCCGGTGTTGATCCGCCTCTGAGACGGGAACCTTGAAGTAACAGAGCCTGAACATGTCTGTGTGAAAAGCCACAGCCTGCATGCTGGTGTTCCTGCTTTATTGCAGGATTTCTGTATGAAAGCAGTTGTGTTTCGGATTCTGCTTGCTCATGAGTTCAAGAGAGCACGCGTACGAGCACACACCTGGTTGTAATCTTAAAACCGCACCGCTAGTGGCCGCTGGAAACTACGTAATGCCCCTTTAAAGAGAAATCATATATTGTAAATTAATGCACGTTAATATATATTTGGAATTATTTGACAAAGTTTTACAACCGCACAAAAACGGATGCAGCTGTAGTGGGACGGGTACAAAAGAGTGTGAGAATAGGCACTGAGGTAACAGTGGCCTTATACATCAGATGATCTACAACCAGTTTTTAGTCACATGGACAGAGTTGCGTGATGTTTGTGATGAGAGATTATGTTGTTGTCACTGTTGTTAGGTCCCTGTTATGTGATGTCCCAAGGCGGGGTTTTGTCCAAAAGGATAATAACCGTGGCCTCATAAAGCAGATGATCTACAACCAGTTATATAGTCATGTGGACAGTAGGGCTGAATGATTTTGGAAAATAATCTAATTGCGATTTTTTTTTAACCAATATTGCGATTAATATGCTCTTTACCTTCTGTATTATTCAAAATGGACAAGCAATAAATCAGTGTATAGTATCACCAACACAATATTAGAGAGATAGAACTCACCACAGTGTGTTGTACAGTAAGAGCTCAATACAAAAGTCCAACCAGCAATTAATGAGTCCTCAGTTCTAATCTCCCAGGAGTCCATCGTTCTGTATCCCAGTAAGCAAACAAAAAATACTGAGTTTGAGGTTCAGTTCGGAACCTTTGCGATTAGAAAATCTTGTTTCATTACATTGCGATTTTATCGCAAATGCAATTAATGATTCAACCCTAGTGGACAGTAGAGTTGGGAATCTCTGGGCACCTCACGATTCGATTCGATTACGATTCAGAGGGCTGCGATTTGATTATAAAACGATTATCGATGCATCTTGATGCATCACTTTTTCTATACAGGATCCCTGGATAATTACTAAGCATTTAATTTGCACATTCAAATCCAAAAGAAACATGTCCTAATTAGCTTAAAAGGACTAGTTTGCATCCCTAATTTACTTTATTAACCTCAGCTCTATAGTCCATTTCTTTAAAACGTACATCTAAAGTTAATTATCAGGATAAAGTCTACAGTATGTATACAGTCAGAGCTATACACCAGTTCAGTCTAAGCTTGTACATGATATTCTTAACCCTTGACTAGTAGGTTAGTTAGTAATGACATACAGCTGATAATTAATATACCCAGGAGCTGGGTTTTTAGTAGATCTTTGAAAGTGTCCAGACAGGGAGCGTTTCTGTGCGGATGACTTCCAGAGGGTGGGGGCTGCAACGCTGAGGGCTCTGTCCCCAAAAGTCCGGAGTCTGTTGTGGGGGACAGAGAGCTGGGGAGATGTTCACTAGCACTACCAGCCTTCACTTTTTCAGCCGTTGGGGAAACTACAGACTTTTATTAAAGGACACAGTGACCTACGCTGCACGTTTACTACCAGACAGAAACTTACTGCTAATATTTTCCTCCGCTAACTTTCACCGTCACGTTCTGTAGCTTGCTCTCTCTCACTCGCTCGGCCTCGCACACAGGATACGCAGGGAGTTGTCAAGCATTGAGTGTCACCGTGCTCGCAGTGTGCGAGTGAAAATCATTACTTGCGCACTGATATTAAATGATTGTGTGACATTTTAGTAGGGGGGTTATTCATTCTGTAGGTGTGTCAAATACAGGGGCACACCGGTCTCTCTGTAGTGTGCGCTCCGCAGACGGTCTGGTTGCGGCATTTCCGCGAGTTCCGCCTTTTGCGTTCCGTCAACATTACCTTATAATTAACTTTTAATAATTGATTTTTAGACATTTGTTAATCGATTCATAATCTTCCGCGTCAGCATCGCGATGCATCTAAGAATAGATTCATTCTCCCACCCCTAGTGGACAGAGTCGCCTGTTGTTGTTAGGTCCCTGTTATGTGATGTCCCAAGGGAGGTTTTATCTAGAAGGACAGCCAGCATTGGAACTATTGTAATGTTTTTCTCTGATATCACAACTTACCAGTGTTAAATTGTGTTTTATTTGTCAGGGTGGAATGAGCTCCTCATTGCCTCGTTCTCTCATCGCTCCATTGCTGTGAAGGACGGAGTTCTCCTGGCCTCTGAGCTGCAGCGAGACGGTGCACACAGCGCAGGAGTTGGAGCCATTTTTGACAGGTACATCTATGGAGACAAAAACAATTGCCAGCATTCTCCTGTATAAATTGCAGCTAATTACAATTCCTTTTTCTGATGTTTTACATATGTGTAGTGTCTTCTTAATAACTGCTTTCATCTAACACAGGGAGAGTGTGCAGAGTGCAGAGGTCGGCGCCATATTTGACCGGTAATTTGACTTATTTGAAATTTTAAAATGAGTGTCTCAGTCAATGAAGTGTAATTTTCTCATTATGCACTTTGAATTTTACTCTTTGAAATCTTTTTTTCAAAAACCCTGTGTTGTTATTTAGGGTCCTTACGGAGCTTGTCAATAAAATGAGAGATATGCAAATGGACAAAACAGAGCTGGGCTGCCTCCGAGCCATTGTCCTCTTTAACCCAGGTAAATAAGAAATCAAAAATGTTGTTGTTGGACTTATTGTTAAGTGTCTTGCCACTAATATTTTCTGTATATTCTGGCAGATGCTAAAGGGCTCTCCAACACCAGTGAGGTGGAGCTCCTTAGAGAAAAGGTCTATGCATCATTGGAAGCTTACTGCAAACAAAAATACCCAGAGCAGCAGGGAAGGTAATTGTCCTCTGCTATGACAAGCTTGATAGTCTTGTTTTTTTTCTACTGTGTAAAATTTCAAAGTTAAAAACATCATTGGTGCGTTATTTATCTTGTCAAACTAACCATATCCCTTATGCTCCACGCAGGTTTGCTAAGCTCCTTCTTCGACTGCCAGCACTGCGATCCATTGGCTTGAAGTGCTTGGAGCATCTCTTCTTCTTCAAGTTAATCGGTGACACGCCTATTGACACTTTCCTCATGGAAATGCTTGAAGCTCCCCATCAGTTGTCTTAGATAGGAAATGTGTACTGTGGCTAGGTTTAGATAGCTGAAGTCTGGGAAGCTGGAGTGGGACTGGCGTGGCACTTTAAGTTCTTTGAAGATTTGTCAATTTGTCTCACTGCTGTCTGGGTTGCACTATTTTAGTGCAGCACAGATTGCTCTTTAGACCAAACCCAAGGCTTGGCATGATCTACAAGCTGGTGCTATATGTTGAAATAACTTCATGAGTAACTATGGTTTTAAAAAAAAGAAAAAAAGAAGGTATTTTTAAAAATGTATACATTTACATATTTCCCTCCACAGGAGCTATAATTTCGGAATACATTTTTATATAAGCTTTTTTGACACCTCAAAAGTTAAGCTTCAGTTGTTTGTCCAACTGAACTGTGATCCCTAAAACCTCTTTTTCTTTTTCTTTCTTTTTTTTTTTAAATGGAAGGCAACGTGAATCATGAGTATGCATTTTTATAATTGCTAATTCAAACCAGATCTAAAAATATATAATTGTACCTGTCACCGGGTACTGTGTCCAAAAGCAGCTCTGAGTTTACGTGTATCCGTTGCAGAAGTTTAAATCCTAACAGTGAGCCTGGGATAGAAGACAAGTCAGTAGTTGAAACCGGCAGGTCCGACTTGTCTGTGTTGATTGAGGATCAGCTTTATGTGTCTGGTAATATACAGTTAGTGTTGTTTACTTCTTTGCCATTTCATAAATTTAATCACTCTGTGGTTAACGATTAAACTGCACTGCACACTTGCTATGTACTATTTCTAAATGCTATTTCTAAAACTTTAAATACATGCCTGGCCTGGCCTGGCAAATGGTCAGGCGTTTGTCTTTTGGTGCTATTTCTGAGATAATTTGACATTATTAGTGCAGATGCACACCAAACCACAAACCTAAGAAAATATGCAAAACTGAAAATCCCCTTGTTAGTAATGTAGCAATATAAAATGTAAACTGCATAAGAGCTTTCTGCCTGTCAGTCATTCAGGGGTTTTACAAAGTAAATCATGTCTGGTGGAAAGGGAATACTCCATTTTGTAATTTATCTATACAATTCTAAGGTACTGTGCAAAAATAATTGTTCAGAGAAAATGTATATTGACAAATTTGAATTATGATCAGGAGATACAAATTATATAATTCTTAATATGTGCCCTTGTTTTTACTTTTTAGCTAGTGTAAAGCAGAACATGTCTTGGGTTGCACTGGATTTGCTGAGACTGTTTCAGCTGATTTATTTTTTTTTGTGCTTTTTGATGCTCAGTTGTATTTTCCTACCACCCCCCACCCCCTTTTTTTAGGTAGCTGTCTTGTTCATCGTAATGTCTCTGCAATTTATAAAAAGCAAACCATAATCACATTTTGATCCATAACACCTGTGGACATATAGGAATTTTAAAACAAGACCAAAGGAGGTCTGTATGATGGCCATGTATAAAACAACACATGAGCTGTAAGCTTGTCATCAACCTCAATATGCTCTTGAACATAAAGTGACTTGAAGCATGGGTTGTGTGGACTGAAAATAAAGAGGCTTAAGTTTTTTTGTTTGCTTTTTCTTCCCCAAAAATGTTGAATTTAACAGATATTTTCCCCTGGATGAAACTCAAGATTTTAGGGAACAACGCAATTTAAAGATGATTAAAAAAAAGATTTGTCAACAGATGTTTTAATGAGCCTTTTTATTGTAGTTGTTACATAATTTTGCTGTGGGCATAGACGCAATAGAAGCCTTGGTTGTATAGCACTTGTGACCAAGCTCCACAGTGATGTTATGGCACAGGCAGCAATGTGTTTGTGGTGGGGGTTAATGTTAAAAGAAGAAAACGTTGAGTGCAATGAAATCAAAAGGATTCTAAGGGATTTCACAGGACTAGTAGGTGAATTTGCTCACTGCACGTGTGACCATAATTGTTCACTCTTACAGTCTGTGAAGTAAAAAGATTTATTAACGCACACAAACCCCACAGCTCAAAGTGAACCTCCCTCTGTAACAAGCAGAAGTGACACCTTTTTAACCATGCATGGCTTGGTTTGCTTTAAATTATATTTAGAATAATACTGCTTTTAGTCTATAATACACTATTCTACACATGGAGCAAAAAAACAACACAGAAGAAGAACATAAAAACATTGTCATGACATGTACATCATTTTACAGCATTCCCCTTATATTACTTTACACATCTATTCTGTCTTGGTTTTGACAGAACTCAGTACAATCTGGGAAGCACAATGACCCCAAATAACTAATAAGCTGCATGCTACACATTGAGTCTAAGGTGCTGAATAGGTTTCATTAAATTCTAAACAAAGCAAAAACAACCTGTACTGCTGCTGGTGTGGTTTTATGTAGCTTTATCATGCGCTAGATTGTTGTTTCTCTCGATGGCTGTTTCCATCACAGTGAAAACGTGCAAGTGGATGCATTTACTAGCCATGATATAAACTCAAGTTACGTGTGTTATAAATTTAATTCCATTCCAAATTTATTAATAGCACAATGAGCTCATCAAACGTTCAGTAACAGACCTACGTAATCAGAAAATTAAACTGCGGCCTCCTCATTCACGTTGATACAGATTTACATGTTTTAAAATAGATAAAGAACGAAGATTCTATGTGCGTCCATATTACTAATTACAATGTAACCCCTGATGTTGACATTCATAGTTAAGAGAGAATACTCCTGTTATGTCCTGTGAATGACAAACGGAGATCTCCAGTGATGCCCGCTGAACTACACCATAATTTGGCCTGGTCTATTTTTTTTAACTGATATTTTACCTAGATCTTGTCTAGAGTGGAACAATGCATGTCCATATTCTACAGTAAGGCAACAGGATACAGCTAATGTGCATAACCAATTCCTAAGTTGTCATAAATACCGTAAAGCTATGTTCATAACAGACCATTTGATCGAAGGAAAAAATGGAAAAAAAACAGAACTTTTTGCCAGGATCAGTTTAAAAACACTGGTTAAAAATAAATCACAGCTCGTGAATGATGTACATTGCAATATTATCCTCTCCCCCCCTCACAGACTGCACATCTGTAGTAACATTTTCTTGATTATATATCCCTGAAAACGTCTTAATAAATAACTGTCTCTTAAAGGCACTCCGAAATGTGCAGCTCATAGTTTCTAGTAAAATAAAACTATGTTTACTCTGAAGATCGGTCACCTGTAACGCTGCGCAAGCCCTCAAACTGTTCCCAACTGTGAGAATAGGTCACATAATGCAACTTTGTTTAGGCTAACAAGATATGCGTGATGACCATTCGTCTGAAACTAGTCGTATCACCGGTCTTACCCACAGTAACTGGACTGTTGACAGTGATCTTTACAGAATTCTTTCTCATCCGGTCAACTAAGGGGCATTTGACAAAGCTTTAGATGCACATCTGCCATGAATCTGCCCACTTTGATGAGACATTAAAAACTGTGCTACTGTTTATTTATTTGCTGGTTAAAGTGTTGGGTTTATTTCCAGATTCAGATGTCAGAGTGGTTCATCAGTGTCAAGGATTTCACATTCCATTGATACCCAACTTTTACTTCCAGTGCAATTATTCCTTATTTGAGCACCTTCTTCAGCAAAATGAAAAGAAACACAAGCCTACCACAGTAGTATATAACAGAATAACCCTCTACAAAGCCATCTATTCAATAGATGCAATGTCTTTCAATTCAATTTGTCACTAAAGCTATAGGGCTGACACTAAAGTTTAGTTTAGGAGTTAAGTGTCTGTACCACACTTTTTGCCCTTCGGATTCAGCCAAGGCCGTGGAGGCTGAAGCATACACAACTCTTTTGATGCCCCCAGCCTTGGGAAAAAAAAACACTTTTGCATGGGACTTTGTATGCAACGTCACATTCGAAGGATGATTGTGGTTAAGCCTTGTGAGTGCAGATCATCAATGTTTATCCAGCAATAGCAAAGCTTAGTGGTTTGAACGCAGCACTCCGTTTTTGCTCTCTTTGCCCGTCAGATCATGGATAAAGTCTCGTCCAGCCTTTTATCCACTCTATTGAGGAAGCACTTGTGTAAAGCAGATGTAAACCAAACACGTAAAGATGAGGTCAACTCATCAAAGCTTTAGGGGAAGGGGGCGGTTAGTGCCAAGCCAGAGTGGAGTAGGTTGCCGGGTTGGGTGCAGACTTCGGAGGGGCAGTGAAAGGGCTTCCAGAACAGACGTCTTTATGTCCAGCTCACACCTGCATCTCTGAACCGCTGGACAAGCCAAGAGCGTTTGCCTCCTCTGTTGTCAAACCGTTCTTCAGTGTCCTCCTCACTGCGCAGACAGGAAAGAAATATAAAGGGGAAGTGGAGAGAGAATGACAAACTGTGGACAGTACGTTTGTTTTTGACAATCATATTATTACAGTGTTTGCACATGCAGCTGACAGCACTCCTCTGTGCATCATAATAAATTATGCCACTTGTCCAATAGTCGACATGACTCACATGATTTTCGGTTGGCTCGGGATCGTCTCCTCTCCCGAGGTTGCGTCCGCTGGCTGGGCCCCTGAGTGGCTGACCTAACAATCCTCTCCATGATCTCATCTGCTGTGTCATCTGTGCAGTTCACTGGGTCGTCATTGGCAGAGCACCATGGGGGAACACGCCCTAAAACAAAAGATCAGAATGGATAAGAAAACAACAGGGATATTGTATAGTAAGGCAGAAATCAGGACATCATCAGCATATAGACTCAATTCAGCCATACAAGTAGTGGACAAAAATCTGTTGATGGCACTCAGGATCACCAAACTTTTCATCCTAAGGGGAACATGAATGTGTGAACGTTAATGGCAGTCCATCCAATGGTTGTGAAGACCTTTCACTCAAAACCACAAACTTGAACCTATTGTGAATCTAGAGAAGAAGTCAGGGATCACCGAAGTCAATACAGATTTATCATCAGGCAAATATGAACGTCTGTACAAGATTTCACGGCAATCCATCACACATACCTGTTGAGAAATTTCAGTCTGGGGCAAAGTGGAGGACAGCCTTACAGACATTGCCATCCCTAGAGCCACATTACCAGTTCTAGTGAAAAATTAGCTTAAAGGTTTCAGGTAGAATTGCTTGAGTAAAACTAAAATGCTCTTGTGCTGCTGGAGCGGTTATGGCCCCAGAGGAATGCAAATCAGTGTAGTGTAGTGGCTGGATGATAATATTAATATAAAGGCTCTGTAGGGGCTGTAACAGTGTAACATGTTTATAAGACTGACCTCTGGTGCTGCTGGCTCTGGTGCGAGTACGGAGGCCGGGCACTGTGGATGTCCCACTCTCTCCAGTCTTCGGGCTACTCTTTAGTACGGCCTTCATGTTCTCGTGTTCAGCTACATCTTCAGCATACTGGATACCCTGAGGCTGGCTCTCCTGTGTGTCTGATGGGGCACCGCCAAATTTACCGCTCTGGAAGGTGAGGGGGACACAGGATTACAATATCTACTAATATAATAGTAGGAGATGGTGAAACTCAGGGACATGCTCTGGCATGTTTAGTATTTGGGAAGAACGATATTAAACTCATCACACAGGTAAATCTTTAGTGTCAAGGCACTAACACAAGAACAATTAGTCATTTTAAAGAGTCAAAAGTGCCACATACACGTGATGCAACAAAAAAATTCAGAACGCCCTTTTCCCTGTAACTCTCGCAGCAATGAAGACATGCCAGGTTCAAGGTTTCAGCTTTGAGTCCCTCTGAGGTCTATTCATTTCTACCAGGAAGAAGTTGCGACTCCTCCTACTGAGACTCAACACTTCAGCTGACATCATGCGACCAACTTTTTTTTCCCTCTCCTTGTCATCACCTTCAGGCCTCCTCGTTCATTTAAGGTCACACACACACACACAGAGCACCTGTCAGTCTCACTGATGACATGTCTTTTATTATTAACATTGTAATAATTGTTCAAAGCTATGCCTACACATTCTCGTTGAATATTAGTCACAATAGAGTTCACATGCACTTATTTGCACACAAACTTACACCCCTACCTCACTATCATCGTCATCCTCACTCTACAGAGAGGAAGGAAATGGAAGAAAAAAATGCCAAAAGGGATGTTGTGAACATAATGTACTGCTGGTATCAAGTGAAAACTTCATCTACAAAGTGAGTTTTTTAGGAAACAGTCTTTAGGCATTCAGCTTGATAATTGTACACTACAGTTATCTAATTGGTTTTGCAAAGGTTGAATTATTTGCTCAAATCATAAAGAAGAATGTAAAACTTGATTTGAGGAATAGTCCAACATTTTGGGAAATATTCTTGCAGAGAGTTAGATGAGAAAATTGACAACATACTTTATACAGCAATTATGAAGCTGGACCCAGGAGCTGGTTAGCTTAGCTTAGCATTAAGACTAGGAACAAGGGAAAGGACTAGCCTGTCTCTCTCTGAAGGTAAAACAATTAGCCTACCGTCACCTCTAAAGCTCACTGATTAACATGTTATATCTTGTTCAATCCAAATAAAAACACATTTGTGTTTTTACCTGGTGTTATTGGTATTTAGATTTTGTTACCTTTGGACAGAGCTAAGCTATGTGTGTCCCCCTGCTTTCAGTTTTTATGCTTGGCCAAGCTAAATGGATGCTGGGTCCAGCATCACTTTGAACAAACAGATGAGAGATGTATCCATCTTGTCATCACAGTATCATTCATCAACAAACCAAACAGGTATTTCACAAAATGTTAAACTATGCCTTAAGAATTGCTGTGAGATTCTCACCCCCCGTGCCATAGAAAACATTGCACATATCTAAGAGCTATGGAACAACATATTTGACTGAGCATCTTTATAAGAGTGTGGTTAAGGTGTTGGCCTTGTTATTTCTCCTTCAGGGACATCCAAAGGTTTGAATTTTCACACAGTGATTGAATTATGGTCCCTTTGAAGAGAAAGGGGCCCCTGCCATGGCTCGCTGTGGAGTCTGCTCCGAGCAGACGACTTAAGGGATTTTAATCATGCAGGGAGGTGTTTGCTCTGGCCTTTCCAAGCCTGCTGCAGCTACAGAATGAGATACACTTAAAACAACTCACTGATTGTTGTTACAGTAACATATACATATGAATACAGAGGAACTATGCTGATGTCATTACAAATGTACGCCGTGTCTGTCAGAAACGGCCACTTTTGGTGCTTTAACCAGATTAAAGATATAACCAGTGTCTAGGGATTGCTCATATTGTTTCATAGAATTGAGAAGGTACAAACTAAACAAAAACAAGAATCAGGAAATGGAGAAAGTGTGTGTGTGTGACTCTTGCCGGTGGTAAAAAGCACTTACATCTGTTATCATTTTACCCCTGGTCTTGTTCCTCTCTCGGTGGTTGGCCCTCTTCTGTTTCTGTTGTAGCACGCGCTCTCTTGTTGTGCGATACTCCAGGGCAAATTCACTCAGGATCTTGCTAAAGCGATGAATGCTGACCTCACGTACTGCATATATCGGATGGCCCAGGAACAGCAGAAAGGCATGAAACCTGCAGATGTGTAGAGAAAACATCACATCACAGTGCAAAGATCCTTTGGTGGAATCAAAGTTTAAATAAAGTAACGAAAGTCACCATAAACACTAAAACATTTCTGAAAAATGCCTTTGAAACATATAAATACTAGCGACAATATATGAAGTTTTGGCCAAATGGAAGAAATATTCAATCTAATCCTGCATCAAGTCATTTGATTTACGCCTGAACATACCTGTTGATTATTCTTCGGTGAACAATCTTCAAAATAATGATTCTCTCTGCACAGTCTTTGAGGAAGTCTGACATTTTTTGTTTCAATGTCGGTTTCATTTCATGTTTCGCAATGACCTTCAGGTGATCCCATGATGCTTTACACCTTCGCTCCATCTGGGCCAGATTGTCTTGAAGCTGGTCAAAGTCCACCTGACAACAGGATCACATTCAGAACTCACTACAGACTCTTGTGGACTCTCTTCAATAGATGACATTTGAATTTACTGCTGCCAGTAACATACTATTACTGTGGACAAATCATTTAATGAATTTTTAAAACACTAAACAAGGTGAACCTTGGTCAAGCGGGTTATAGCTCCTATCTCAGAGTACAGGTCAGTGCTGTCTGGAAACTTCTCGACCACGATGGAGCAGGCGTGGTGCAGCAGGGACTGCTTGTGAACCGTGTCCTTCACCTCCGGAACTTTCTCCAAGTAACTCAGCTCAAAGCCTTTAGCCTAGAGATGCATGCATACACAGGAACATAGTCAGAATGTGGGACGGAAACAACTGTCTGGAATTAAAAATCAAAAGCCCCTACTCGAGGACCAAATTGCAGTGAATTTCCTTTTTGGCACAGCCAGAAAAAGGAGCTCAATGGAGTGTAGATATGTAGATTCATTAGGCTGGTGATTATCAGAAACCACAATCTACTACAGACCCGACCGATTGTTCTGCTCACCATGGCGGAGCAAAATAAAAAAAGCCAGAACATATCATGAAAGACATAATCCCAACAGGATCACCCTTGTTCTTCTGCCAGTTTTAAATGGCTTACTGCAAACTATAAATGCGGCCATTATTTATGGGAACTACTTGTTTTGATGTTGATGACTTATGTTTCCCTTTTGCATTTTTGGCTCTCATATTCCCAGAGGTTCACTCATACATAGACATACGCACCGATGCAGTCGCACAAAAGGCACACGCAAGGCCACAGAAAGTCACAAAGTCAGAGACGCAGAGGCAAGTTTGCCCGCAAGCAGGCGAACAAACACAAACTGTCAGAAAACACACAATTACACAACGTGCATTCCCCTTTTCCTCACAGAGAGAAAGACAGACTGACAGAGCCAAGTTCATCAGAGGCCTTGACAAGTGCTTTTACTGTAGAAGGACAGTTTCTGGTGCAGACAGTCAGGCAGCACATTCTTCTGCACATAGAGAGTCCACTGTTATCCATGCCAAATAAATATGTTGGCGAGGAGAATGGGGAGGAGGCGGAGCGTGGGAGGAAATGAGGAAGTGAGTAAAAGACAGAGGGAGAGAAAGTGAAAAAAGAGGAACCTCTAAGCTATATATATGTCTTGAGGGTTACTCACATTAGTGCTGTTAAGGAAGTTCCCTATGGCTAGCAATGTGGTCAAGATGTAGCGGAGTGTCTTGTTTTTCTCCAACTGGTCCATCCCTTCCTTCAGGTCCTGCAGGGGCTCTGCCACTTCCTAAAAGAACATAAAAATGCAGACATGAAGCACATTAATTATCATGTTTTTGCCAGTTTACTACAATTGTAGAAATCAAAGCCTGTTTATGGGTCTTCAGTAGTACCACTGCTTATGTGAAAAAATAGTTGTATAAAGCCTTTAGTAGCTCCAGAGGGAGCTGCTTGAAGTCTGATAAATTGCCTCAAGTGATGTCGATTGAGGTTGGGGCTGAAAGCTACAAGTCTGAAAATCAAAAAAATCTGGAGGTGTGGAGTTAGAAAGGAGTGCTGTTACCAGACCTCTGTAGCCCGCTCCTCATCTCTGCTTGAGGCTACATTGGTCACTACAAGCATAACACACCTGAATCTCTGACTAAACTGTCGGCCCTCGAGTTGCATTGAAGGAGTGGAATAAAAAAGACGACATCTCTGGTTATGCTTCATCGATGCTTTGATCATGAGTCTGACAATGTTAAAGAGGTGCAATGCCAAATCGGTGGGATACTCTTTTGAGGACACATTTAAGCCCTTTTAATAATTCAAAATGTTATAAAAATGCTTAATCACTTTTATGCCAAGAGTTAGATAAGAACATTAATGCTGCTTTCAAGTCTGGACAGGAAACATGAAGCTATAGCCAGCAGTCAGTTGGCTTAGCTCAGTACAAAGACTGAAAACAAAGGGAGACAGCTAGCCTCGCTCTGTCTACAGTCACTGCGGCTAGCCAAGAAATGGTCCCCCGTGAGAAAATAAATTGGTGTTTTAGTCAGATCTAGAGGTGTTGGTAAGTAGATTTTGTTAACTTGTTGTTACCAGGCGAGTCCTCTGTTTCCCGTCTTTATGCCAAACTAAGCTAAGCTGATGCAGCTTCATATTTACAGTTCAGACACAATAGTAGTATTGATGGAAAATTTACTTGAATGCCTTGTTGAGGGCATTAAAGTTTTTTCTCCCAAAATATTCTTTTGATTTTATAAAGTAAAACAACACAAAAAGAACTGTGAGGAAAATAAGTTTCTGGTTGTTTAACTTCTGTAACTTCCCAACATGTGATCAATCTGCACTTGCTTAAAGTGAACAGGAATGTGTCTGACCTTCTCAATAAGCTCATAGTCCATCTTGAATGCCCACAGCTGCAGGCGAGCAGACAGCTCCGTGATGGAGGAGAGGGTGAGAAGGAACTGTTCAGCGCTGCCTAGGGGAATGTCAGGGTTGACCAACTGAGCCTCTTGGATCCTCTGCTTCTCCTCCTCTGTCGGGATCATGGTCAGGATTTTCTAGGAGAGTGAGGAAGAAATGAGAGGAGGCGAGGGGAAGGAACAGGCTTATGGGATCATTCATCAAGTAAAACATATCAAATGTTTTTCAATACCTGAGTAAAATTTTGACATAATATGTCAGGGGGGTAAATCACAGGTAGAGAGAGGGGAAACAAACTGATTCGAACATTTCTATTTTTTTGTCTGAGATGTTTCCAATTTTACATCTGCTCAACTTTAAATGTCGCTTTTGTTGTCTGACTGGAAGTATCTCCAGAGACAGAAGGTGGGGAGGAATACTCCTCTCTGCTGAGATTGAACTCAAGGTGAAGCTCTGAAAACTACTGGTTATATAATTTCAAAGGGACGCAACATTAATCATTATCTGCTGATGTGAAGTCCCTCAAAAGTCTATAGTATGGTTTTTTAAAACGAGCTGAAAACATGCCTGCAGAGCTAACCTTTAATCATCGCTGTAATTAATTACATAAGAACAGCCATGCAGCCAGAAAATCATTTGATATGTCAATGTTGTGGGCCATCCCATCTAGAGGAGTTAAACATCTCGTTTGAGGAAATCCATCAGTGTATTTTGGTGTGCTGAGTAAATATCATTCAAGAAAGCCAAGTTTATTTTGGACCCAGTGAGAATGGGTTTTTATTTGATGGACTAGACAGTAGTTATAATATGCAGTACCATTTTAGATACAGTGTTTGTCTTGAGATTTAAATCTTTGAAATAGCTTACCTCAATCCCTTCCTTGTTCAGTGCGTACTCATCAAAGTTGAGGATAGCGGTCTTGATGGTGCGGGGAGGAGGTAAGACAGTCAAGCCGATGTTTATAGCATTGCTGCGCTTTGAATCCAGGACTATGATTTCTTGTCGTTTGCCATCAACAGCTGCTTTCTATGAGTGATACAAAACATGATCAGAGGTTAAGGGTTCAGCTTTTCATATTACATCATTTATCTTGAGTAGAGGAAGCAGTTCTTAATGGTTTAAAGATGCACTACACAAAGTATGTGTAAAAACACACCAACCTATCAGCCTTTATCACAAAATGAAGATGTGACAGAGAGCATGTTGCAGTAACACACTCACATGGGATTTTTAAGTAAAAGTGATGGCTTAAGTGTTGTGCTAATGCCAAATTTAAAACGGATCTTCCTCTGGGGAACATTTGCACAGATTTTTTTGTTACGTGCCACACTGCGATATTATCTTTGAAAATATGATAGTTTAACCTAAGGGTGGTGCTACAGGAGGACTTTTATTAAAATAAAACTGTATCCCCTTGGGAGTATGAATGAAAAAAACAAACAAATTAATGAATGGACAGAGATACTAGTGAAGAGCTGAGTAGTCATCATTTTCAGTCCTATTTTGTGAATGACACTTTCCAACTCATAAGTGGGCCTGTCTGCGTAGTATGTTGGTATCTTCTCTCTCACTACTATTGAGAAGTGTTTTACTATTTGAAATGCTTGTCCTCATTTATGTGAGAAACCCAGGGTGAAGTAGTTTGCTCAAATTTACCACTAAATTCACAAAATGATCCTTTTACATATGGTCGCAGATGGCAGGAAATCCAGAGCTATGTCAAATAAACCGAGGCAAATCAGGACCGCAAAATAAATCTGCTTTTCCCAAAGTATACGGTAATACGGCAACGTTCTAACTTCTGCTGTAACAGCAGGACAACACCAAGTTACCTTTGTGACAGGCAGCTCCTTGGACTTGGACTCAAACAGCTGCTCCAGCTTGGATGTGTCCAATTGAATTGGCTCCAGTTTGGACCAGAGGGACTCCTTACAGAATTTATGACTCTTGCACTGCCAGTCCATGGGACGCACCTCGTTCCAGAAAAGACGGATGGTCTTCTTCTTCTTTTGGAAAGAGAGGCATCTCCCCTCGACTCAGCTGAGGGGAGGGCGGAGGGATAGGGGCCATGAATGGCGGGGGTGGAGGCATCATTTTGCCAAGGATGGGAGGAGGAGGGGGGCACCCAAACAGGGGTGGGGGTGGCGGCAGGGCAGCATTGCATAGCGGCGGGGGGAGGCGGTGGGATCAGGTGACCTGACCCAATCACAGTGTCCATATCTACAATGCCCACGTCATCCTCGTCCTTCAGGTCTGTGAAGTCCATTTCTTTGATCCTCAGCTCCCTGGGTGTGGCCATCAGTTGATCCCAGATGTAATCCGACTCTTTCTTAGGAGGTAAGGTTGATGAGGCAGCAGTTGATGTTTTGTCCGTCTGCTGCGGCTCTTTTGAGGCCTCAACCTCAGGAGGGGACGTCAGGCCTTTGACCAGATCTCCAAACTTCTCTGCCACTGCTCGGACACTGCCCTGGTTGTCCAGATGTCCCACCTCCATTTTTTTCACATTTTCTTCTCTGGCTTGTCTGTGAGCCTCCAGTGTGGAGATCCTGCTGGCCAAGGTGGCCACAGAGGAATCACTGACCTCTGCCTCTTTCTCACATTTACAGTTTTCTTTCTCCGTTTCTGCTACATTCCCTTCATCCTTGCTGGCTGTCTTCTGAGCGTAGAGCATGTCCAGCATGAAGCGCTTGCTGTTGAGTATTTTGTTGCACTGGTCGTTGACGTCCACGTCTTTAATGCACTGGGTCCATTGGCCTGTTGAAACAATGTTGACATTGAAATATACATAGTGGATTATCAAAGTGAGTGAATAAAATGAGCATCCATCGTACCTGCTTCAATGTCATTGGTGAGCTTCTCCTCCCGCTCCTCCCTCTCCAGAGTGCTACTCGTAGAGGAGATACTGGACGCAGAGCAGTTGTCCTTCTCATTCACTTCCTCGTTCTGTCTCTCCTTCTCACTCAGCAGTACACTGTCTTCTGCATCCCTTTCCGTCGGCTGCTCCTTCTCAAACTCCTCCCCTAACTCGACATTCACCTCCACCTCTGGCTCGCCCACCTCTGCTACGTCTGCTACTTCCGTTTCTTCTACCTGCCCTTTCACTGCTACCTCCTCTGTGCTCTGTTTCTGTGCCTCAAGCTTCTCCTGCTCCTGCCTCTCTTCTTTCTCCATGCCTGACTGTTCATCTAATGCCGGCTCTGCCACTACATTCTGGTCAGACTGAGTCTCAGCAACATCCTCTGTCTCTGCAGGCAACTCTGTCTCAGTCTGCTGCTTGTCTGGTTCCGGGGGAGGTGTGGGGGGAGGTTCTGATACCGTTAACTCTAGCGCTGGACTTTTGGTCCTGGTCTGGGGGTCAAGGTTTGGCTCTGAGATATGTTCTGTTCCTGGAAGAGAAATCAAAACAACGTGGGGAAAAAACCCTGTTAATTAGACTTTAGCTATGTGCTCTTTATATTATTATCTGATAGTATTCAGAAACGTTTATAATTAAAACAGCTTTAAATTGCTTCCCAGCAATCCTAAATTGCACAGAGAGATTGTCAAAACTCAACATACATTTTCAGATTGTAGAAGTAATTTACAAAGCAATCATGAAATTCTGTTACCATGGCCAATGACTGAAAAACATGTGAGTGGTTGAGAGAGAGAGAAAAAAATTGTTTAATTTGAGTTTAGTCACCAAAGAAGTAGATTTTAGAAAAGTAAACTACTGTCATATTGAAAGAAACAAGCCTTTTTGATTGCAGCCATGACAAATGACACAATCACTGAGGCTGTTTAATTAGAACCTCATTTCAACCATTTCAAAAGTAGGAAATTTAGATATGTGTATATTTGTGTACACACACACACACCACAAAATACCCATCAATTGTTAATGCCAAGGCCAGAGTCTGTGACAGGTGCACTGACAGCCAGAATTGCCTCTGCAGTCCAACATTACAGTCTATACAAGCTCACATCTCTCGGGTTCACTAATAATGAATAAATCGTTTGTGAATATCATTAACCTGGCGTCTGGTGTGCAGCGTCGACTGTCTCTTCATGTGAGGTAATGGGCGAAGGTGTGGCACAGCGGGACGCTGAGCGGCTGGCAGGGTTGGAACTCAAACACAAAGTGATCTCTGTCCGTCCTCTTGTTGGCACTCTGGAGCGCTCCCGCTCAAACTCCTCTGCAGCTAGCCTCTCCACAGCCTTGTATCTGCAATAACGAAATAAGCCCAAGACCATCTATAGCAGCTATGATACAATGATAAAGCTTTCAGATGACTGCACACTGTGGTTTAGCTGTATGCTGATGTGTCCTTAATGTTAACAGCTGATTAAATCACAATTCAGTCTTTTAATAGCTGTGGTATAATCAGAAAGAAACATACTTGCAAAGGAATGAAAATTGGCATTGTTTAGCTTTATTTTCTCAAAATGAACAACTAAATGATTGTTGGGAAAAGGCTACTCAAGTTTTAGTGGTGTGCATTCTTATAGTCTTTTAAGCATAAAGAAATTTATACCATCCTCATTTTATGACAGGCCTTCAAAGAAGTTGAACAAATCAAAATTAGCTACAATGCCATTATTTATGCTGTGAACAAATATCAAATGTTTGGGTTTTTCCTGGGTAATTATGGAAAAATTGAGCTGTAATTCCATTACTCAGGGACTCAAATAATGCCAAATGGCATTAACAAAGTGCTGTTTAACATTTTTGGGCAAGTGTTTACTGATCTCAGGTTACACATTATCTTTAAAATTTAATAAGATGAAGAACATGTTCCTGTTCACAGGGGTGAAAAAATGAAAAAAAAGGGCATAAGAATGAGCGATTCACATACAGACACACATTCACATACAGACACAGTCAGAGGGAGATAACTGGACCGCGTCCATGTCAAAACACAATTACACACTTGTCCTGTCAACTTTACGTCTTAATGGTGAGCAAGCCTGAAGGGGCTCTGGGTGAAACCGAAGTTACATCTGCTATCAATTTGAAAATAGGATCTCAGAGCATTCAAAAACCTCCTCAGTTGTTTGATCTTCCTTCACAACTGCAGCATTACTGTGGAGCCACGTGAAGTACACTCACCTTTCGTCTCTGGCGTGTTTTGCTTCTTCCCTCTTGTCTACATAATCCCGACTGAGATAGAAAGACAGAAACAGAGCCAGAAGAGAGTGATGAAGAGACTATTTAGGACCACTGTTTGTAGTATGTACAAATTAATATTTTATTTAAAATCTGATTATTGCTTGACTTTATGGGGAAGAGCAAAGAAAACAAACAGTGCACCATAAAAAGCTAAGACAAGATACCTGAGCAGAACAAATGTAATGAATTGGTATATCTAATGATCCTTCTAAAGGAAAACACCCCAGCTTTTATCAGAATCATTAAAGATTTGTGGATATCTCTCCTGAGTCAAGACTGGAGCCACCTGTTCTTAAAATTACACATGCCAACATGTCTTTACTGGCTCTACAGCTGCAAGCAGTACCAATTTAAGAAATAATATATCCTCTCTGACATGTAGTGATGCAGTGATTTGTCTGATTCGTGAGGTGAGACTAACTTGAAACGGTTCCTCTCTTCTCTTTCGATTCTCTGCAGGCGCTCCTCTCTTTCCACGCGTCTCCTCTCTCTTTCTGCAGCCAGAGACTCCTGATGCTGTCTGTATGATGAAGTCAGCAAGCCCCCTAAACCAGGTCTATGCCGCAAAGAGATTGATTTAGGTATCTGCACATCTGTTTAAACAGGAGCTTTCCAGATGAGGTAAGTTATTAATCAGCTGTATCTATGAAATGTTCTAGCTGTGGAAAAGCTGATATGCCAACCTGTCAACTGGTTTGGATTCTGGTGTGCAGGTTGTTGAACTAGTGAAGCGATGGATGGGCGATGTGGGAGCCTGGTGCCTGCCAGGGTACGGAGTGCCATTGGCACTGATTCTGTTAAAAGGGTAAAAATAAATGCTTTGATCTCTCCTGCATTTCCACTGAAAGACAGAAGAAGACTGAACATCACTTCAAGAATCTGTAATGATGAAGCAAATTGCAATGTCATACTTAGTAAGTACTGAGTAAGAGAACAGTGCTCTTAAGCACTTCACCCCAGGCTTTGAAGGGTTAGATGGCATGGCAGGTGCATTGCTCAATGAATGTACATGGGGGAAAGCTTTTACAAATTGATCTTTTCACCAGTCCTACAGTAGGCTATGCTTGTCTAAGGCTAAGTTCAGACTGCAGGCCAAAGTGACCCAAATCCGATTTGGGTCCCAAATCCGATTTGGGTCACATCGGAGCATAGCCTTGTAATTGCTGTGTGCACATTTGGTCCTAGAACAGCACAGAAACAACCACTGGAAACATAGTAGTGTTGTTCGCAACACTACTATGGCAGACTGCATTACGTGTATGTGTTATTGTAACTGACAAAACCTCAGAGCCATTACACATCTCGTCCCTGCATACTCTTGTTATACATGACCTCTTGACTCCCGGTCTTACCTTTCAGCCCAGCAGGGCTTTCTAGCTGAGTAAGATGTAGGAGAGTTGTTTATGTCTGTCAGACTGAAGATGGAAGTGAGAAAAAAAGAGAGTCAGGTCAGCCACTCCAAAGGTTAAATAATTAAATGTTAGTCACTCAAACAAGATAGTGAGACAACAGTCGAAGGAATGAGCGCTGCAACACACCACACAACACAGTCGACAGGGGCAAGACAATAGCTTTGTTTTACCGATTCAGTGAGCTATTAAAAAGGCAGTAAAAGCTGATGTAAACAGTTTTAGAGGCTTCCACTTTTTTGTCCACTGTATTGAGAACGGAATCATTACTGCTTAGATGGCACAAGTGGTACATACTGAGGGACTGCTGTGCTCTCTGGGCAGAAACATGAAAAACTTAGAGACAGTGACTGTGACTCATGCTAATATTTTAAATATTCCTTAGTGCTTTGAATTTATTTATTGAGTTGTCTTGGATTAACTGTGGCACAGAGCCCCAATGAAAGACAGATGAGTAGTAAAAGTTATGTGCAAAATAATACATTCTAGCAACTGAGAAAAGGAAGTTAAATATGACTTTCCTTTTTCTGGTACAGTATGTCTTTGGAGATGATATATGCAACATAAATCACATCTGATGGGGGAAAAAGGCACTTCTGGCCGCTATGATCAAGAAAAACATTTTTTAAGGATGAAGGAGGTAGAGAGGAACTAAGCTACAGCATGTCCAACAGAAAAGATATTTAAACTAGAATTATTATGAGTGCTTTTACACTTGTGGTGCTTGCAGGTGTCTTTGCTGAGCGTACAGTGAGCTACAAAGAGACACAGACACCAGTGATGGGGAGGACAGTTTGTTTCCACATTGTGAGGCGTAATGGTCTGGGTGTAACACAAGTAGATGAACTGTAGCTCCTGCCCTCTACCTGTAGTGCCTTTCTCTGTCCTGGCCCTTCTCCCTCTCCTCGGCCCCAACAGACACCTGGCTCTGGTTCAATTCAGGGGACGGAGGGGGAGGGAACAGGGGTGAAGTTGGGATAAACCGACACTGAGGGTGTGCAGAGCCTGGCACTCTACTCAGAGCAACGGAGTAGACACAGTCAGGTGGCATGGGAGGAACACAACAAGGACTAAAGGTCCTCTTTTTAGGTGCCATGGACACAGGAGAAGACGCTCTGGTCTTGACGCTGAGATTTTTTCTCTGCCCTTCAGGGTCACTGGCTTTAGGGAGGATGTTGGCCATACACTTTAAGTTCAAACACATGTTAGGAGTGTCTGCTACAGCTGGAGCCACACTAGGATGACAAAATACAAGAGAGTAGGAGTCCAAAGGGAATGAAGAAAATAATCACACTTTCAAATGGTAGAAAAACTAGGGAGGAACTGCATGAGGGAAAAGGGGAAACTGTGTCCCGCTTGGGAAACCAGTTGGCCTAAAATACCTGTGAGCGCCCTGTCTAGAGGACTCAGTGACTGGATGACTTTCATCATCTGCCTCTTCCTCGTCCTCCTCATCCTCCTCCTCCTCTCCTTCCCCCTCCTCTTCCTCCTCTTCTTCCTCTTCCTCTTCTCTGTGGTGAGAGGAGGGGTCGAGGGTTGAAAGGAGAAAAGGGAGGATGTAGGCAGGCAGGAGGGGAGAGAAAGTGGACAGACAATATGAAAACGCAGACAGCAGAGGAAGGCACGGGAGAGACAACACACAGAAATGAGAAACACTGTGAAAACATGCTTTCTAGGAGAGACGACCACTGAAAGATGTATGAAAAGGTTAGTAAGTTTTGACAACAGGCTTGCATGACAATGTCTCAAAATGTTAGAAATGGGTATGCACAGGCGACAATTACAGCTACATTCAAGTGCAATTTCTATGGAAGGGATTAATACAAAAAATGACAAATATTTAATTTTGTTTAATAACTTGTGTTAGGGCTGTAGGATATATCTTGTGCGTGTTTGAACAGACTGGAATACATCGTTATACAGGAGTCTGTGGCCAGTTGGCTATTTAGATCCCTCTTGGTTGTCTGGATTTCATTAACAACATGGAAAATGGTGATCTTCAAAGGCGGCTTGAATTTCCTGTGGTGAACTGGAAGAAGCTAGTCTGGTATCAAATGACATACCGGACTGAATTTAGGTATGCTTAAAGACCTGACTACAACCAGGAGTATTAGTACATAGGCTACTTGTTATTATTATAATAACAAATGATAGGGGATTGATTTATATGAAACCAGTAAAGACGGTGATCAGTGGGGATTTAAAATACAAAAAGCAAGATGACATCTAGGTTCAAACTTTCCCCCTCTTATGTATGACCTGTAATAAAAAGTGTAATAAATAATTTCCATGAAAGGAACTGTCTAAGTGTTAGGTTAAGTTTTCTGGTGTTTTTATATGGGTCCACACTACTGTACAATTACATAAGACTGCAATTTGAGTTTGTGTAGTCACAAAGGTTTGTAGTATATAAGACAGATTGCCTTGTGGAGTTTAATTTTAATACACTCTCACTGTAGGAAGCATGACTTGAGACAGAGAGCAGATAGCTCATATCGTGTATTTACAGAGGCTTCCTCTTTCCATCAGTGGCAGGAGAATGTCTTTCACAGTGGGAAAATTAATTTAAATATAACTTTCCAGCAACAGTCTCCTCTTTGCCTTTCTTTAAATTGCTATATAATTAAATTCTCTGCTTCGGCTGTAGACAGAATAGACACATCTCTCTGAGACTGAAATATAATACAACACTTGCAGTTAAGCCATTTCCTGTGAAACAGTTATACTCCATGGACCCAGGAATAATTTATGATTCCTTTTTAGTTGCTGCTATCTCTCAAGGTTTAAAATATACAGGATCAAAACAAACCCTCCTGGTTGAACTTTTAGAAAACCAGGAACAGAATTAGTTCAAGCAAAAACAGAAACAAGGATAATGCTTATTTTCTTCTCCTGAATGAATATCTTCCACTTTTAATTCCTCACTGTCTTCCCCCCGCTTTACCTTTCGCTGATGTCTTCAACACGTTGGCCACCGAAGGGCAGGAGGCTGCTTGCATGAGGGCTGCAGGGTGATGCTGGGGCAGAAGCGTGGCCTCTGCTATTCTGGAGTGAATGTCTCCGGCTGCGTCTTCTCTCCAGGCCACGCCTCTCGTTGGTACCACCAACACTGGCCCGTCGGCGGTCCTTGCGGCCGCTGGGAGGCAACTGGGATTCATCATCTCCATCCTCATGGCGAAGAGTCATCTGGATCAAATGCATCACAGAGAAACTGAGTAAATAATTGGTTTGTTTGCTGTTTATAAACACTTAATTGCTGGCTGCTGTATGAGTATACAAGAAGCCATGTGACCTATGACCTATTATGAGACACACACACCTACTAACATTACAGTAAGGCTGGTCGTTATGTGATAATGTGGGCTGTGGAGGCTTTCTCACCTCGTAAATGTTGAACTGTTCAACGAGGTCAAGGTCAGTGCCTTTTCTGCTCAGGTGTCTCTGGGCCATGGCTTCGATGCCCTGCTCCTCCAGACAGTCTACCATGTCATAGTATGAGTCCTGGTCCGGGAGGCCTGCCAGAGTCTGAAACACACACACATCCAATAAAAAAGAAAGAAAACATTTTCAGAGGTTTAACATTGTCTCTGTAATATTTTAGATTAAATGTGAGAGAACAAAAATGCAACAATGAAAAAAGGAGTAAAATGTTTTGTTTAAACCTTGTATTGAAATCGAATCTATATGCTAGCCAAATAAACTTCAATCAGTACTATCTCATGCACTGTTATTGTCTGTATTTTGACGGCAGTGAAATTAGATCAAAATTTCCTTGTACACAATGAAAAACAAGAAAGGTTCATTATATACATGATACTGTAAAATTCATACTTATTTTTAATTAAGGCACATTGTTAGGACACTTTTGTTGCTGCTGCAATCAATTACACTGATGTCTTCACTTAATAAGGGGGGCTTAAAGGAATGACAGTTGAGCAATCCATCAACATCCAGATTGAATTTGCAACTGATTCAATCAAGCTGACAAAGAGGCCTGATAAGATCACATTTACATCTCACATGAGCAGACTTTTCTCCAAATCCTGATAAGAAACACAGATGTAGACTGCATTTTAATACAAAGTGTAAAACAGCTTTCAAAGATACTAACCTTATTTATGAGTGTCATTGCATACACCAGCAGTTCTGTATCCACTCCATCCTTCTCATCCAGGATCTCCATGACGTTTGACCACAGTTTTGTGCCTGCAGCAGCAAAACGGCATTTAACATATTAATACATAACTACTCCAAAAATACAGCAAAACAAAGCTACCTGTATTTTATGTAAGCCTGACATCATAATATAGTCTTAATTTATCCTAATCCTTGCAGCTCCACCAGAATGCAGGAAAACAAAAATAGTTTTGTCATCTCACTGCTCCAGTAGGACAAGTGCCATCATAGGAGTCTTCCTCCAGAAAAGTGGCAGTGGCAAAATAGAGCTGGCGCAGACATGATCTCCAGTGAGAAAGAAGCAGCTGTGCGTGTCAGCCACAAGGGTCAAGTCCATCCCCTTCTCATCAGGAGACTGATGTCTGAGCTGAGACAGATGGACACCCGAGCCCTGCGACGCTGATGCTCAACCCCCTGTTGTACGTCGCAGTACAATGTGGAGTATTTAGAGCGGCAGGTAACTCAACCTTACTGCAGACAGGAGTTGCACTCTTTCTCAATAAGCCTCGTTCCATGCATGGCGAAGGAGCTGCTTAGGACAACTGATCTGACTGCTGTGTAACAGGAGACCGTGATCCGGTCAGCTGAGCAGCACTACAGCCACTGTTCACGGCTTTTATTAGTGGAATTGAAGGAAATGTGGAAATTTTGATATTGACTTTAACATCCCAAAATCCCTGTAAAAGCACCATATACATGAAATTCTAGTAAAAAGTTGATTTAATAAAGCTTTGCACTAATTTCTCTATCTATATTTATGACATGTCTGGGTCATTTTTAGGTGGACGACTGACAATCAGTCAGTCAGACTTTTGACAGTGTATTAGATGTACTAGTTTGTTCACTCAGCTAACTAAACTGGCTGGCTCGTTAGCCTGGGCTCTTACCTCGTTTGTAATCCACAACATTCACAGCCTTTATGAGCAGGGCGGCGTTTGACTCGGTGTACTCCACAAACACCAGCAGCAGCTTTAGGGTTGTCTTCACCACCAGACGGAACTACACAAGGAGAAAAAGTTAACAGCCAACACAAAAATCCCAATGTGACGACAGCCCCTAAATCCAAGCACATAACACACAACCCATTTAATTTGTAAATTTAACTGTAAGCTTTATGTGTATCAACATGACACAGTCTACCAAATGGTAGTGACGTATAAAAGCTTTTCCTGTGTGAACCGTCTTGAGAGGTTTGATAAGAACCTTTTGTGACTTTGAGGAAATATTAAATAGACATTTAACAGCTCATGGGAACATAATGTTTTGTACTCAAATAGTATGGAAATAGGATATAGGGAAAAACGACTACAATCAGAATAAAATACAACTCCAATACTCCAGAGCAGCCTACAAAGAGAGCTAAAATTATTGGAGAGGGGATTAATGGGACTGATACAAAACAAAGTCGTCAATGTTTATTAGCTTGAGAGTGAAAATCAACATCATGTCATTGGTGATAAAACCATCAGAGTTGATTTAACCCTTCTGAACAGCTGCCACATCAGCACTATGACTAGACAAGCAATAACCCAATGATCATGGTCAAGACTGACAACTGATAATGGACATTTGCCATATAAAATGATTGGGAAGACAGGGTTTTGATTAAAGAAAGCAAGGTGGATACCAAATATTATTTCAATATTTACACAGGAAGGCAGAAAAGTAATTAGTAAGAACAGAAAAGAGTAGTGAAAGAGAAGGGAGTCAACGTAGTTCCCCCATCTGCTGCAAATATGCTGCAAGTGTCAAAATCTGGCCACTAGAGGGCCAGGGGGCCACAATGACTGGGGGTTTGATAACCATGTTGACAAAGCAGTGAGGTGTGATCAAATCACATGATTATTTCAATTTTGTCATATGGTGTTGCGGAGCTGATTTTACAGTATATCTGCTGTAAAACTGCTGTGAACTCTTATGTTCAAATAAATGTTTACATTCTTTACCTTGGATCCAACCAGGGTGTAAAGCCACTGGACCGTTTCATTGTGAGATATGAGGCCATTCATCCCATCCACATACAGCATTATCTGACCAAGAGCTGAGAAGAGAGAAAGAGATGGACAAAGGAAGAGATAGGGTTTGGTTAATCATCTGCCACTTCAGTTAGTTTTTCTTTTTGCCACAAAAAATCGACAGTCATTGTCCTGCTCAGCACCCAAAAGACCTAGAAGAAGAGTGACTGCTTGCTCTAAAGTCTCAGTGTCTGTTTTGAACACTGATCATGAATGTAAGTGGAACCGTTTCTTTCCAAAGAAGGTGAAACTTTACAAACAAAATCTTACCTGGTAGGATTTAGAGCCCTAAAGAGGCCCTAAAAATGCCCCTCTATCTTTGTTAATTGCTAATTGTAAAGTGTTTGTGTAAATAATGTTGATGAAAATTGAAAAATAACATTATTAACATGTGACTTAATGACTTCAGCCCCTATCTGTAAATAGGACCGTGTCACTATGTATGTTCTCCTGAGGTAGTCTGCCTGTATAAACTACCACCTAAAAAGATACAAACAAAACGTGTGTATTGTTAGTAAAAATGGTTGAGCTAAGTTGTGGTTGAGATAACACTTTTTAAAAATCACAAAAATTAGGTTAACCTAAAAGAAAGGCAGCACTCGCCCACTCATCCCTCAGGTCAGTGGACACAACTGGATGGAAAATATTTGAGCAGAGTGCCTCAGTGGATGCTGACATGACTTCCATCTGTAACAGGATACATAAATAAGAACATAATAAGAGCCAAGGGATCTCAATGGGGGGGCAGTAAAAGTGTAGAGCTTCTGTTAAAGAAGGAGATGGGGAAGGAGACGAAAACCACTGGAGAGGAGTGGAACCAACAAAAACTCTATTTAAATACGTGGTCTTTTCTTTAAAAACAGCATCTCATTGGCCCTCCACGCACGGGGAGTTAATGCATTCACACAGAAGACCACAGCAACTGGATGAGCTCAGCTTGAACCCGCTGCAACTTCAGGTAATACATTAGCTGACACAGGGAAAGAAGCTGAAGCATAAACATGTGAACACATTGAAAGTGGAACATTGTTGGAAGGCCTGTTTGACTATTTCTTGGCAGAAGCTATGATTTGGGGGGGGGGGGGGGTTAATACCTAAGAAACCCTTCCTGAAAAAGTCATGAAATTCCTGTCTGACAAAAGGTGATGAGCTTGCGCTGATCAAGCTGTAAGAGTAGCTGGAGAATTCTTCATGGGCCGCAAAGGATGATACACCAGGTGTTTTGAACTGTAAAACATCTAGGTAGAGCTAACATAAAAACAAGCATAGTTTAATCTTTGACCAACAACTAGATAAAATACTTCAACAGACATATTGATAACGCCTTAAAAGAGTGCCACCGATTCTCCTTTTGTTGTGTTTAAAACAGTTTCTTATGACATGTTATGATGAGAGGCTGCAGAGTCTGTCATGTATTTTTCCTTTCCTCTTCTCTAGGGGGGCATGAAAATCGTGAATATGCTGTAGATAAGCCAAAATTCCCAGGTGCAGCTGTCATGTGTGCATGTGTGCATACATGTGTATGCGCACTGACGGCCCACTGCTGCACCAGCAGCAGCGGTGGCGGCGGCAGCAGTTCATCTTTTATCAATCAGGGTTAATTACTCACAACATGTCAGGTCAGAGCATTCCTAGCAGTCCTCTCCTGCTGTGAGCTCAGAGATGTGTGTCACAGCAGTCAGCAGCGTGGACAATATGGAGAATCAAAGCAGACCACATCAGAGTGTGTTTAAGAAAACATGATTAACCCCCTCAGTCAGCGCGGGCCAGAGTGTCACCCTCTCTTGTAACTCCCCCACTTTATATGGGACCACTGCTGACTGATTTGTGACAGCACTAATGACATGATGTCCAGCTGGTCTACCAAGTACAGAATGGATACCTATGGTAAAAAAGATCAAATTAATATGCAAAAAGTGGCTCAAATGAAAATTCTTCATATACAAACGCAAACAGCTGTGACTTCTGCTGGATGAGTAATGAGCCACAAGCTTCTTGTCAAATTGGTAGCCGATGTCTGACCCACAATATCATCCCTGCACAGACTTTTATCTCTTGAGTGCACCTGTGTACAGTATCTGCACCCGTGAGGTTTTGAGGAATGTCCATTGAAAACAGGGGTGAGAAAAGATAGGTGGACTTAATGAGGCTTTTAAAAGTGTTATTACACAACACGAATGTTCAGCTGCTGACAGACGAGACGTTACTGATTGTTCCCAAAAGTCAACCATGAACTAAAATTACTTTTAGATCATTCTGACATGTTATCCTAAGACATCATTTCAAGGTATCATCGATGGTGGCCTTTTCTCTTAAATGTAGCCAAGTAAAATAAAATTGTGAACGTCTATATCTCATGTGAATTTAATATAGTGAGCAGTTAAGATACAGAAATGAGATGATATTCAAACACTTATTAACCACGACAGAAACCAGACAAACACAACCTTTTCTCTCAGATTCATTAAAACTGCTGCTTCATGGAATTATTCAATGCCAGCTGCACAATTCAACTTTGAGTACCAGAAACCGCATGGACTGCTGTTACCCTGTGAACAGTTAGGTAAAACGATACTGTAACGGTTTCAAAAAACAAAATTACCTTTAATTATGGGAGACTGCAGCCTTCAGAGTCTGGTCAGAAACAGTTTAAAGGAAACATCTAATCACTCTCAAAAGCACATTTTTGAACTTCAAATGGAATACACTTGTGATTAAATTAGTCATGAAAGTGCTCCAGAAAATGAAAAGTAACCTGTGTAGCTGAGGTTCAGGCTTTGAAAGTGTGATTAAATCATTATACTACGGCATACCTTCCCAGCCATGTACCTTTGTTGATAGCTGAGACTCTGGGTCTAGAACCTGGGATTTGTTTTAACTTCTACAATAGAAGGTCATCAATAACTTTGGAAGAGGGTTAATAAAAAGAGCATGTGAGTGCTGAGTCTGTACAGGATACCCTCCACTTCAAGTACTGATCTGGGGCCAAAACTCTGGGTCTCCATTGGTTTAATCATGAGCAGCTCTCCTATACCTCACACAAAGTACAACAAAAACATTGCTTAGGCCCTTTGCATGTGTGTCACGTAATGAGATGCTGGCACACAACGAGCGTCCTCCGAAGCACGGCAATTAGAATTTAAATGTAAGCCATTATGGGAAAGGATAGCCGAGGAAGAAAGATTTAGCTAAAAAGAAACTTGGAAGTGTTCAATGAAAAGCCTGGTGTCTGTGCAGCACTCTCACACTCCATTTCTTTCAAAATTTAACATACGTTTGCCTTAAGAGTAAAACAGAACATTTGAATGGCATTGAGCTGCAGAGGGGAACCACAGACCCACTGCGCGGAAGACACAGACCCTGCTACTGTGTCTGCACCAGAACTCTCTGAGAAGTAAAACCTTCAGCAACTGAGGTCTGGTGGAAGTGTTTCTTCAGGGCCTCTCCCTCTCATAAACCACAGCAATTATATTCCACAGCCCAAGGAATGTGCAGGAAGGGCAGCTCCCTGACCACTACCGAGGTGAGAAGCACTCTGAGGTCTGGTAGGTAGCACCAACACGTGCCAGCTGACCCATATGTAGCCACCCCCCTTTTTTTTTTTTTTAAAGACAACCTTATCTATGAAGATGCAAAAAATCAACTCAACAGCTTCCCTCTACAAAACTGCTCACTCCCCTTCCACTCACAACTTTGCCACTTTGGTTTCACTTCCATGAACGGAATTTATCAAAGCTGGGTCAGCCAAACTGTCTGTCAGTGTGCAACATTTATTTCACCAGGACTTTGGGATAGGGGCCAAATATCCATCCATACAGTGCAACTTAGAGCCCCCTTATCTTGTTATGCATTAGTCGGCAGCTGCACTCAGGTCTGAAGTGTGCCTCCCTGTACCCACATGAGCTGGACGTGCTTTACGGCTACTACAAGCCTGGAAAATACTTTTTTATGTAGATCCTTGTTCTAGTATATCACTATAATTATAGTAAATTATTTGCATTTCATGAGTGGCGTGTCCACACTGCATTCCTGGCAGGACGCAGATGCCACTCAACACTGACCTGTGAATTTACTAGTTTTACTATAGTTTCTCCCCACATTGTGCCCACGCACCACAATTTAAGTAAACATTTAAAAGTGGAGTAAGCGATTCTAGAGAAATCAAGCACCATGACAAATACCATGATATAGAACGAAAAAGGACACAGCAAGTAATGTAACTAATGTTAGCTAAGTTGTGGGTTAGCACTCTCCTGCTACAGCTGCTGCTGCGAAGCTAGCATACAGAGAGGACAAGACCCAAAGCCAACACACCAGCTCCAAGCTATCCTCACAACTCTCCTGCTGCTATAGCTATAGCTAACAGCCGTATGTCTTGGCAAACTGGAATGTAACCTGAATTTCTGTGGGCAAGTCATTAAACCTTACCTGATACACTAATCATGGTAGGAATAGTGTTGTGTGGAGCGGTGCGGGCCACTTTTTCAGTACATACACAGAACAGAGCGGCTAGCGGACCGTGAGGAGACATTCACTGAATTTGACAAAAAGACCTGTACTGTATTAAAATTGTTTACTTCACAATTAAGTATAAATATATATTTTTCCAGCTCAGCAAGCTGTTAACACAATGTTGATGTATTAAGTTGTTACAGTAAACATGTTAGCTGCTGTGAGTAAAATATCTAACTAGTCACCAGGAAGTGTGCCATGCATTGTTGCCTGCTGTAGCTAGAAACAAAGTTGCTGAGAGCCGTAAGCATGAACCAAAACACTGACCTACAGGACTCTAAAAAGACTCTGTATAGATGAGGGGGGCCGCAGAGTTGGCTGAGGATTCAACATCAAGAGCGAGCGCTTTAACATTAAATATTACAAATTGTTGATGTGTAGATATTGATTAGTGCAGCTTTATAAAATACTGTCTGTTGTGATGTTTTTCTGCAAGACTTAGTGTCATAAAAACAAATCACAGCATGCCTCTTAAGAGTCTGTCGACCATAAAAAGTTTATTACTCAGGCCAATTAAACAGCTCTTACTGTATATGAACTGGATAAGACATGTTTCTGGGTTACGTTCCTTTAGTTGTTCAGTTAATCACCCAGACCATTAGAGCCAGACAAACTGCCTCTGCCAAGCCAATTCCAGTCACCAAGCCGACTACCAGACTTACAGTGAGCCCCATACAGCAAAACAACAGGGGGATGCTTCCATTTTCAGTCCAGACTACATGATTGCCAATATTTGACACAATTTACTGTGGGCCTAAGCCCAAAAAAATTCCCCAAAGACAAACAAACAAACCTAATGGAACAACAGCATGAAGTAAGGCAGGGGAGCCCCTCCAGTATTTGGCTGAGCAAGCTCTACATGCACTGCAGACCTGATGAGCAGGGCGCCGTGAGCTCAACACGAATCTGAAAGGGAAATAAGAATTCTATTTGATTGTATACTTTTCTGTTTCTTCTGTATTTAAGACAGTATAACAGTGATCTATTAGAGACTCTACTGTACTACAGATTTTTTAGAAAATCATTTTAAGACAATGAACAACTGGGGAAAACCCAACATATGAGCTTTTCCCATCCCATCCAAGCGGGGAAGACTTTGGAGAAAAGCTACTGCATGACATCCACCCACTTGTAAAGTGAACTGAAAGATGAGCTGCGGTAAATTCTTAGTGCTCTTGAGAGAGTAGTGGTGTGATTCGCTCTGGTTCTGGCCAGCCGTTTGCTGAATTCAGTCCCGAAAAACAGTCAGCTCACAGGAATCAGCCGTAAAAACCCACACAAATACTCAGGATTTCTGCCCATGAGCTACATTACTGCAAAAGATTTATTTTTTATTCCAAATTATAGTTTATATATCTTAGACAGCAAGGTCAGAGATGATAAAATAAGAGCTGGAGAAATGGACCAAATCAAACATTCTTATAATATAATTGGCCTGTATGCTGAATTCTGTTACAGTAAAACAGGCTGCAGCTCGGGGTTGTAATTCCACTGCCAGTGAGTTTGCTAAGGCTGAAAACTTCTACAGATGAAGGGAGAGGAAAAAAGGGGGAGGCAGAATATAGGTCATGCAGGTGGGGTTGAATTGGGTTCAGATGCAAGCGGTCTGCTCATGTGAGGGGAATATGAAGGGGTCTGCAGGGTCTGACAGAGGGGGAGGACAGGGTGGGACATATCCGGTAGGAACAAGGCTCTAGGCTTAACCAAAAACATGACAGCAGGGTTATGTTTTTCTATTCAGTTAAAGGTTGACTGGTTGATTCTTTCTTTACTTTAAACTTTTAATTGTTAACCTGTATGTAAAGGGTGTTAAAATGACAGGTGGGGCTATTTTTTCAATGACAGTATAAAACAGTGCATTGAGAATACAGTAGTAAACGTTTTAGTGCAGCACTGAGCATTTCAATCAGTTGGTGATTTAATTTCACAGAGAGAAGACATGCTGGAGGCAAAGACAAAATGTTGCCAGTGGACCCAAGAGAGTTGAGAGGTTTTAGGCTGAAATCCATGTGAAGCACTCATTTTCTAAAATTTCCTCCGACCATATTGAGTAATTTCTGTCATCCCAAAATAGAGACGTCTCAAACAGGTACGCTCAATATCATTGGCTTTCTCAAGAGGATGTTGGTGTTTATTTCAGGGGTTAACTGGTAATTTTATAATGAGGTAAACAAAACAAAAACTATTTCCTTGACGAGTGACATTTAGAAAATAACCTGCACATTAAAAAACAAAAGTGTGAATGAATTAACTTTTAAAAGTACAAGAGCGGTATCATGGATGTGAGTGAGCGCTTTTTCAGATTGGAAAGCTTTGAACATAGGGGCACCAGGAGCAGTGGCTGGCTCTGAGCGTTGTAGGAGATCGGGTGGAAATCATGAACGTGTACCCATGGGATCTCATTACAAAGCAGGAGTTCAAGTTTCTACTGGTACAACAAGGGCATTCCTGGAGATATCCTTCTCACTCCAAACACAGCGCTTGTCCACATGTGTGTCAGCAGTTCCTGTGTTGTCCCACCCTAATTTACTTTAACCAAGAAGATTTAACAGGGACTTTGCTCAACTTCTCCTATATTATTTTCACTCTTGCACAATCACACAAACAAGGAACTGATCACACCTATAATAACCAGCATGTACATTTGCACAAAGCCACTTAAGCCAGTCCAGACAGAATGGAAAATGTTTATCCAGACGATGGGCCACATTAAAAGGTCTCCCCCCTCTAGAACAGACGACCTATAACACAGCCAGACAACACAATAAGTGCTGTTTCCAACAAGAGCTTCCAACAACACTGTTAACCCAGCTATGGCTGGGTTTTCACTTACTGCTCAGCAAAGTGGTCAAACCAGCGAAGGGAGAATGAATTTATGGTTTGTAAAAACTTGGGTCCAAGTATGTCACTGATAACTGATTCTAAATTAAGGAGAATAAAATGTCAATCTAGTATGTAAATTGTTTATTGGAAAACTTTGTTTTTAAATATCTGGGTAGCAGTGATAGTAGCTACATGAGATATTTGCAAAGTCAATGAGCCAAATGTTTAGGATCATTATCAAGCAATACCTACATGCAATGCTTGGATATATTGGATATAAGATATAAACTTTATAAAAAGATGTAGACTTTGATTGTCCCTATAGTGTTGGTTCTTAGCTCTGTGCAGCGGAGGTCTTAAGCTCTGCATGTTTTCCATCCAACCAAACCTCAGAGCTGCTGGTTTCACTAATTAAACTCCTTGCACTACACAGGATGAGTGAATAAGGATCATTAGCAGCTATTGTGCTTATTTATAGTGAAAAAATGACACTTGCCAAATAAACCGCTGCACAGATGTGTCACTGGATGTTCTGCCCTGGTAATCTGCCGTACAACATGTAACGCCACTACACTGAGAAAGACTATAGAGACACGAAAACAATTTCAACAAAAGGGTCTTGTGTTTCAGAGGAACTTTAACCTTGTGAAAAAGACTGCTGCTCAATAAAGTTACTGCTGTGGGAGACACTGAAAGCTGAACTGGACGCTGTATTGGGAGCAGTGTATCAGGTCCCAGACAGTTTACAAGACAATGAAACACTTGACAAAAGCACATCTCCCTTCACCACCGAGGCCCTCTGATCGAATCCCACTGAAAACCAGGAAGACAAGGTGCTTTAACTTATGGCATTATAACTGCGGTGTCATTAAAAGATCTTAAAATGGTAGCAGGAGAGAGAGAGACGTACACAGATAATTAGCAAGAGGAAGAAAGGATGAGATAAAAGCACAAAATGAAATATGTACATGACTTATTTGATAGAGTAATACTTTTGGACTGTTCACAGAACAACTCCCACTTCTTAGAAGCTATAAATTCACAAATATAAGTTATAGCATGTAATCCTATCTGTATAAAATATATTACAGCATGCAATGAGATACGGCCTTCTGGGTATGAAAGTAATTTATGTAATGTTTAGGAATGTCTGTTCCAAAAATTTATCCAAAACTGCTTTGAAAGGCGCAAAAAAGATTGTTTCTTTAAATTCCTATAGATCAAAAACTTCACTTCCAATTTGATTCCACCGAGACTTAGAGATGGCAAGTGTTTTGTAAACAACAGTGAGCAGATAGAAATGGCATGGCCTTAAACAGAGAAATTGTTGCTAAAAACACGCTATGGTGGGGAATGTCAACAGTGAACATTTCAAAGTGGGGAATAATTGCTTCAAGTTGACTGTAATTGGTTGGTCTTTAATCTGTCCTCCCCCTGCTGCTCCCAATTTACAGTTACCAATTAAACACAGTTGTTCCTTTTGTTAGTGCTCTTCCTGTAAATACTACACGGTACAGAATGGTGATCCAGGAAAAACCTTGTTACTTGTTCTTCCTCCTCATCTCCCACTTTTGCTCATGATAATAAGCACTGTAGGGATCTTTTTCTTACCACAGTGAAAAAGTCTGAGCTTAGCGCAGAAACTTTGTTGACCTTTGCACAAGCTTCTTTCATTTTAGGGTTGTTGAAGCACTTACTGCGCTGTCAACAATGAAGTGTTACCGTGACAACATATGTCGGCCTACTCATCTTTTTTTCTTTTTATATTTTAATCAATGGATAGTACCACATAGAATAAAAGCATATATAGGGGGTGGACAAAATAATATAAATTCCTTATAGTATTTTGCAGTGCACCAGGCGCTTCAGCAATTCTATTTGTTGATGGTCTATCTGGTCTCTTTGTACCTCTATATGGTAACTGTGACCTTGATGACTCAGTAAAAAGACCTGATTATTAGACCTCTAGTACGGCTGTATGTAGTTCACAAGGTAGTTATACAAATACGTTAGAAAAAAGAAGGCTCAAAAGTTAAGATGACATAATGCTAAACACAGTAAATCTGCATTAGCATAAACAGTGTTCATAGGTAGATGGTTTAGACAGCCCTTCCTAACTGTGTTTATTACAGATGTATTACCTATACTACATTTTAATGTAAGGTACTACAGTTATGGCATTTGTCCACTACCTGGATATGAGTCTATAGCTTTGCTGGCATCTCTGTGAGGGTGTACTTTAGCACAGTAGTGCTTTAAGCTAAATGCTAACAACATGCTAACATAAATTATAATGCTAAAATTAGAATATATTGTCTGGGAACCATGAACGTCTGTACAAAAGTTGCTACCAATCAACCAAGTAGATGTTTGAAATATATCAGGTAATATAAAAGTGAAACCTTTGACTGGCTGGTGGCACTAGAGGAAAAGTCATAAGGCATCATAATAATTTATTCTCAAGGGACCTTGAATATCTGTAAAAAATTCCATGGAAATCCATCCAATGATCCAATGGTTGTTGAAATGTTTAAAGGGTAACTTTGGTATTTTTCGACCTGGACCCTATTTTCCCATGTTTTCATATCTATGTGACTAATGGGGACAACATTTCTTTAAATTGGTCCAGTATTTAGAGAGGGCGCTGCAACAAAATAGGGCTGCAACGCACACCTTGTGGGGAATTGCGCACCGTAAAAAAGTATGTCCACTAAAATGTTTTTGCCACTGACAGGCTCTGCTTGTTATTATAAAAGTCTGACAAAAAAGGATCCCTACAGAGTTAGACCTAGAGAGTAAGATTAACCTTTTTGTTTAACCAGAAACAGTCTCTATGTTGCTCTGCTCAAAGCTACCAGACTCCCTTAACAAAACCAGTCATTTTAGCTTGCAGCATACAGGATGATTTTAATCACACAACCATACAGCCAGCATGAAACCTTTGTTTAGATTTTCACTTCATCAACCAATGATTTATGATTTTAAGAACTATTTTAAAAAGATTATAAATGAGCATGTATGTTCTGTGTTGAATGAAACATAACATCAATGTTAATTTAATTTCTGAAACAAACAACAAGGAAATGAATATTTTAAAAATGAAGAATGAATATCCCCAATGAGCCTGTCATTACCTGCTTTTTGGCACCTGTGTGTTTGCTTACAGGAGGACCAGATGGCATAGGCACCTCTGAACAAGTGACCTCACACCCTTTCCCACTGATGGGGTGATAAAGGCATACAAGCTTTCCCCTGGGCCAAAAACACAGGTCTCTAAGGAGCTTCGTCCAGGTCTGGAAGCCCGCCGAGCCAGGTGTGAGGGGCCCAGTGAGGGGCCTCACCCCAGCCAGGCAGACCCCAAAAAAATCTCCACATCACTGAGGGAGCACTAACTGGTCACAGACACCTCCAGGGCTTTGAGAAGACGGAATGAAAAAGTGAGGAAAAAGAAAAAAAGTGAGATGGTGTAGATTGCTGAGAAGGCTGCAGGAACTACCATTTACAATGGCTGCAATGTTCCAGAGAGCTGGGAACCTGTTCTTGTAAAATGCATACAGACTGGTGTGCACGTGTGTCCTTTTCATCTACAAAAGACCCATAAGATTGATTTTTATTCATGAAAGAGAGCAAGATTGTTTTGTCGGGAGGTTTTTAATGCAGACCAGACAGATGGGTTCAAGGCTGCATTCCAACTTCTTTTTTTCTTTTACTGGCCTCAACTTGAAAGACGTTACAACAAAAAAAAAAAAAACACATTAGATGTGATCAGTGTTTGATACCAAAGCAACTGCTGTTGTTGGTTCTCTCTCCTTCTCTCTCTGCATGTGTGAACATTTCAGGCATCTAATTTACTCCTCTCCTGGGAATCCTTATGACATAGCTCGTCTTGGAAGTCATCACCAGTAAAGCAGCCAGATCTGTATACATTTTTGACCTGTGCATCTGCACTCCAGCACATGCTCAACTTGTGTTCTCCAACACATGGCTCACGAGGGAGGGTGATCTGCTACACTCCACATTTCCTCAGCTAGTCAGGAGAAATTAGGTCAGAAGTTGAAACAGGTTAAAAGGGCTTTTGGGAGAGTGGTAGTTTGGTTTAGTTTCTCATGTTGATGTAGCGATACAAGAGGCGAAACTGTAGCGTCTGAAGAGATGAAGTGATACATTTGCACATGAAAGAATAAAGAGAGTCCCACAGACACGCACTGACAGATGTTTAATCAGAATTCTCAGGGAGGTTAAAGGGAAAAAGGAAAGCACAATAAGGAGGAGTGAAAAGATGTGAGAAGTAGTCTCATCATTCACAGCACAATGACACTAACAACTCTTACATGTGGTCAACTCTGAAGTTTCCAAAAGCCTGTCGTTCTCATCCTCTGCCTTGTTTTCGCCATTTACCCCGTCTGATTTATCTGTCTGAGTCAGAGATCAGGCAAAGTTCAGATGAAGCATCAAACATTAAAGACTGAAGCCTGCAGAGGTAGTCCTGGCAGGGGTTGTGTTGATGTTTATAACTTGCCCAGGAAGGCAACATCAGTACTTTGTCACAGACATCTGCCCTTTGTTCTGTGGTTTTTTTTCCAATAACAAAAAATTGTCAATGAGTTGGAAAATTAGAGCAGCGTCTAACTGAATAAACACGAGTGGGGTAACATCTGATTGAAATGTGCACCCAAATGATGAGGGTCAAGTACAATGTGGCTCCTTTTAGCAAGGCTTAATGAAGAAATAACAAAAGGGGTGTCTGGACTATGCAGCTGCGGACTTAGGCAAAACTTTTTATCGCAAATGTTTCATCCAAGCTCACGCGCTTGTGTCTACATTTATATTATGTAGTGAAAACTGAATGAACTAATGAAGCCCTGACTTACTGGTTCAAGTTAATTAACAGAAGTGCAACACATTTTCATGGAAAGATGAGGGAACACATGAGGAAAAATAAAAAACGAAAGAAAGAGAGAGAGGAGGAAATTAGTTTTATGATCTGCAATATCCTGCCAGAACTTTTATTGGCCAGTTAAGCATGTGTGACCTGCCCCATCGCAGCAGGCTGTTAAATGGTTGTGACCTTCCAGCGAGTGCTATGAATCCTTCGGCCCTTTAGTATCCCCGAACATGCTGCCCCTGCCCCTGCTCCTCCCTGACCTGAACACATTTGATCTTTCACCTTACCGACATGGGACAGATAAATTAACCCACAGCGAAACCTGGCCTAACTTCCACATTATCTGTGGCACACATTTGGGGTTTGTTTATATGCCTTAAGTGTGCGAGTGTGAGAAGGTCATTGGACAGAATCATCAATTTACTTGGTATATGTAAACGCATGTGGCTCTGGATAGGTTTATGGAAAGAAAAATGTTACCAGATTGATTAATAACATCCCCAATTTTCCTGTGTTGTAAATTGCGGCGTGACAAAGTAGAGAAGAGGGAAACTTTGCTGTGAGGTTGTTGGTGAAAAGCCGTGCTGTTGTGCAGTGGACATACCCCTGAGGATGTAATTCTGGTAGTTCTGGTCAGCTTCAGCTCCCACTTTAATCAAACACGTGAGTCCTTCTGCTACCACAAACTCGTGCACCAGGTCCTTGTCATCCTGGAAAGAAGTCAAGGGAAAAGAGGAAAATATCGAGCCATCATACATCACAGATGCAGCCAGAGATTATATTGTTTTTGTTGTTTTTAATGTGATGGATTTAGTTCGTCCTTCCACTACATAACTGTCCTCAGAGTTACATAAACCTTTGAGTGCTTGAATTTTGGTTGGAGATCTTAGACCAAGAAAGAAAAAGCATGCCAAAGAATAATGATCTGGAAACAATTTCATAGTTCACACAACCCCCCAAAAATTGTCAGGAACTACTGAGATGATTTATGCCAACCTTAATGTTCACAAATTATACATACAGTATGTCTTATGCACACAGTGGATAAATGGCTAGTCATGCTTAAAGCAACAAATGTGATGCAACAAGACAAACATTTTTTCTGCTTTTACTTGAACATTGCTAAACAACACGTTTTACTGTATTTTTAAGCTGTCGAACAGGTAGTCAAGACTTCTTTTTGTGATGTACTATAGCACATTTCAAAGCCTACAAAATCCTCAGCTGAACAAATGTATGAATCAGCTATTTTTTTCTACATTTAGTTCAAACTACTGCAAGTGCAACAAGCAATGCCATCAGCTTGCAGCACGTTCGTATGGGTTTCTGTTTCTTCAGCCTCCGTACTTCATCCCATATTTTGTCCTCAATGACAAAACCACCTGTATCTTTTTAAATTTTATTTAGTCAACTATCCACAACAGTACATTGAACACAGGGACAAAGTAAACATGACCTTTTTTTTTTTTTTTTTTTTCCCCTTCTCCCCTCCTTCCCACTCCCCATCCTGTAGTCTCTTCCTTTACCTTCTGTTTATTCTGTCCCCTACCCCTCCCCATCCAACCACCTGTATCTTATACACCTGTTGAATGTAATGTAATGACTCTGTAATGACATGTACAAAACTCCTGCAATGTAGAGAAACAAAACTGAGGCCGGGTGGACATTGTACTACACAACAAGATTTTTTAAATTATTATTCCCTACAACAATGGCACTCATAGTCTAAAAATAATAATAATACTACATTTTATTTATAGGCACCTTTCAAAACACTCAAGGTCACCTTACAAGACAGAATGAAATAACAGTGTAGCAATAAATCAATTAATGGGGAAAAAAAACTGAATTACAGTGCATAAAATCAGTAAGGCTACATTGTCAATTAGAAACAAAAGAATGCCGTGACCAGACGAACACATTGGATATGCCAGTTTAAAAAGATATGTTTTTAAGCAAGATTTGGAAAATGTAAAGCGAGTGAATATTACAGATGTCTGGTGAATGGGAGTTCCACAGAAGGGAGGCAGGGAAGTTCTAAGGCTTAAAGGCTCTAAACCACAACAGTCAAATGGTAAATGGTCAAAAAGGCAGGAGGTGCAGTGAGGTGAATGGGAGAAGACCTAAGAGTATAGGTTGGTGGTACAGGATATGAAGGAGATCAGTGAGGTACAGAGGAGCGAGGTTGTGAACGGCCTTGAAGGCGAGTAGCAGCATCTTAAAATGAATGCGTTATTTCACTGGGAGCCAGTGAAGCTGCTGAAGGACAGGAGTGATATGATTAATAGAAGGGGTTCTGGTGATGATACGAGCAGCAGGGTTTTGAACCAGTTGTACGTTTATGTAGGAATTTGAGAGGAAGACCAAAGAGAAGAGAATTACAATAATCAATGCAGGATGTAACCAGGGTGTGAATGAGAATGGCTGTGTGTGTAAAAGGTGAGGTATTCTAATCTATTCTGAGCCTGCATCAACGTCTGCTGCTCTCTTTTCCATCTGACTGTCGGTTAACCCTCCCCCCTCTATGGCCGACTGCCCGCCAGGCCAGCCCAGCCCAGCCCCAGTGTGTGAAGTATGACCAGACCTGAACACTCCACAGCTGCCACGAAGGCAGACTCTCAGCAGCACAGCTCTGCCTCAAGAAAACAATGCTGTGTCCAAGTGCACGCTACATATAGTTTGTTAAAGTATGGCTTGTTAACATGTGTAAACGCACAGGAACATTCAAAGCTTGGCAGAAGATATTTCACATGCTCACTAATGCAGCAGTTTTATTTTTACTGATGACATGAAAAGCATGCAATGCAATAGAGTTCACTGGGTTTTGCGACAAGATATATTCTTAAGTGTGCAGCTAAAGCTAAAAGAGAGAGATAATTACCTGAAAAATCTGCTTGAGGGAAAAGAGGGCTCTCCGTAGCTCGCGGCCAGTTGAGTTGTAGAGTTTTTCTGTGCAGGGAGAGACAAGGAGAGGGAAAATCAGCTGACAATTTCACATGTGGTCTATTCTATGATGTTGTCATATAAAAACTGAAACAAACACATGGATAAGAGATTCAGAATCATTGGGACAGCATGATCATTGAAATAAAGTGCCTATCTACTAGTGTTTTAGTGTATCACTTGATGACATCACTTGACGTCACACATGATGTTTCCACGATGAACTACATATGTTTCCTTCATAATCACTTCCTTGAGTGTACGTCACGCACTTATCAATGCCAGCAATTATCCCAAGTAGCTTTATGTGAAAAATATCCTGCAAGAGGAATAGAGAGAGCAAAGGAACAGTAGGAGCTACTCAGATCACATCTGTGGAGAGTTAGTGAACAGTGGATGTTTCCTGCTGACAAAGCCATATCTCCAGCTTACGATAATACGAAGGCAAGGCAGAAACTCAAGCCGCCAGCCACCACAATGGCTAAAAACAATACGCCTGTTAATCAGTTATGGGGACACCACAGAGCACTAAAAGAGACATATGACGGATGACAGATGCTTGTGATGCAGGTAACATTTTCTGCAACTGCTTTGACAATCTGCCAGGGAGTGGCAGCATTGAGCACAATCCCTGCAGCTCACTCATCACTACTGAGTGAACTCTCTCTGACTCAGCAAAACCTTCCTGTGACTGCAGCAGATACAGCAACATACAGTGTGGTGCAGTTTAGCACTCTCACTTTCTGCATCTCTCTCTCTCAGCATTTTCCTTTTTATTCACCTGTTTTTTTGTGAGGCTCTTTAGTCTGTCTGAAAGAGCTTTTCTTGCTTTCTTTCACAAACAGGCATGAATACAGTGAGGCAGTAGTTTCTCTCTCTCTCTCTATCTCTCTCTCACACACACACACACACACACACACCTTACATAAAGCACTTTGCAATGTGGTTCTCGTCTGTGTGGCACCACTGCAGCTGCTGCAATTGCAGGGTGATTCATGAATGTTGGTGCATGCATATGTTTAGTTAAAAAGCCCAAATATGCAATTAAGAGAAGCAAATAATCAGACACAACATATGTAGATGTTGCTTTCTTATACACACACACACACACACACACAAAAATGAGTTGTGCCCATGAGCTCTAAAGTGTGAGAAACACACCGAGCACAAAAGCTTGGGATTTAGAGCAACAAGCCTTTATTAATTATTGTCTCCTCAGCTGATGAACTGGCAGAGAGAGAGAGAGACAGAAACAGGGTGTGTGTGGGCACACCCTGCAGTGACACACAACATTTTCACAACACACATCAAACTTCACATACACCGACAGCTAGTATATGGAGGCCCACTGAGACAACAATCATACAACATCATAAAATCCAACCCCTCTGAGAAAAGGACAAAACTATTTCAGTGAGATCATTGTCAAAAAGCTTGTTGTTAAAAAACTAAATAAATAACAATTAAATTTCTCTTACTGGCCCTTCAATCCATCGTAATAATGTTGAATATATATGTCAAACTTTGGTTTTAATTTCTGAATTATATTCCTGGGTTAAAACTTGCTGCCATGTTCCAGGACATGTCATTGCAGGGTAAGGCTGTCTACAGTATTGTAAATCACATTTCATATTATATTTGCTGTAATCCACTCTACTTCAGACAGACAAGACATTGGAGATGCATAGTGCAGACAGCCTGGAGCTGGGCCGTATGTGGTTAAAAGGCTCCCATTTGATGAGGCTGCACACTGAAATCAAACACCTCACAATCCAGTTCCAGCAGAGTTCCTTATCTTTAGAGGATGCCTTGTTTCTGATTTATGACTCTAATGGTATTTGGACTGTGTGGAGTAAAGCTTTGAATGTTTTGTGCATTCAGTGCCGTACATGGCTCAGATGCGTGATGAGTGTTGGTCTTTTACGGCCAGTCACTGGCAACAACATCCACAAGGAATAAATCTCTGCAAGTCCAGAGGTATTAAGAGGGGAAGCTGTGCGATGTTGGTGATTTGTGTCTTTATAAATAACAGGAAGGAACTGTGACTGGGCCTCTTGAGTTTGCCCCCCCCCCCAGCTGTGGAACTCCTAGTCTGAGCGTCTCAGGGTTGCCAAGTCAGCATCATGTTTTAAATCTCCTCTCAAAATGAACACATTTTTGTAGACATTTCTTTCTTGTCCTTTCTTTACTCCTTTTAAAAACTTAGAACTTGTGGTAAAGCATGTTGTGACTCTATTGATAAAAGTGATATCAGAATAAATAATAGTAATCAATTAATAGGCCTGTTATTACATTCAGTTTAATGGCTGTAACATGCAGAAAAAACACTATATATGTATATGGTTCCAGTGCTTTAATGCAGAACTCGGATTGCTTTTCAATGTATTTTAAATAAATCACTTTGACATTTTTATATACTTGACCCATATTTATATATTTAGTCTGCAGCCCATTACCATGATCCTGCCATGGACAAAAGAAGAGCTTGTTACTTTGTCCACTGATTCTGCATCAAGTAAAATGGAGCCAAAGCTACTTCATCCTCCCCTGCAGGTCAAGGTAGGGCCACATCCACTGCCCCATAGCTCAGGAAGATAACTCAGAGTTTAGATTAGGGATCTCTAAACAGACAAGCTCTCTGATCCCTGGAGTGGAAGACAGAGGGAGATGCTCAGAGTTACTCATCACACCTTCATCATAAAACAAACAAACCTGATTTGTTGTCCTACTTTAACCCAAGTCTTAAGTCAGTGTGCTCTTTTTCTCCTCAAAGTCTTAGCTGCACTTCCTCACGGACATTGTTAATCAGTCAACAGATAAATTACATCAAGCACTGCTGAACAACTTCTGCCCAGATCACAGCACATCACTACCGATGTACACATCCGCACCTGGGCTGTCACTGGCTATGAATAACTCCCTGGAGCATGTTTTGTGTGTGTGTGTGTGTGTTTGTCCTGTGTGTGTGTGTTTGTCCATCAGCAACAGCATGGCAGAGAAATTCATTCATGCAGAGTTCCACTGCCAATCACACAAAGGCTTGTGCTCCAATACTTTGCCCTGTAGTTTGGACTGCAATAAAACTCTCAGAAAGTTATTCCTGGCCAAAACTAAATGAAGCCCAACTGCAGGAACAGACAGTTCCTTCACTGTCCCTGTCTGTAGTCCACACACACCTCCAAGAGGCCCATCTCTAATGAGAAATAGCTCAGTGGAGATTAGTTACCTTTTGGCGCAGATATGTACCCAAAAGTATGGGCCTTCTGCATTTCCCTATTTAGAAAAAAAACCTAGAGTCTCGCAAACCCCAACTCTCATAGTCACATTCACATTCACCTGAAACCCTGAAACCACCTGAAACATAACACTCAGTAGCTCACTACATTTGTCATGGATTTGTTGTTGGGCCTAGGCAAAGCCAGGGTAGAAGAACAAAGGAAGATATGAAGGATAACACATAGTTTGGGCACTGCAAAACAATTCTGACTGGAGTTGAGCAAATAATAGTGGTGATGGCATAGTAGATAAGACACATGCATTTGATGTGAGAGACCCAGGTTCGAATCCATTGTGAGACACCAATGTGTCCCTAAGCAAGACACTTAACCCCTAGGTGCTCCAGAGGTGTGCCACCTCTGACATACATAGCAATTGTAAGAAGCTTTGGATAAAAGCGTCAGCTAAAAGAATAAATGTAAACGTAATACAATAAGAAGCCAGAACATACTGCAGCAGCCAAGTAGCTCTCCACAGCCTGACTTTAAGATAAATATACCTTTTTTATGTCAATAGAAGTTTGACTAAAGAGCCATCTAACCATGTTGGAAATTACTCTAAATACCACATAAAAGGACACCCTTGATATTAAAACAGTGCATGAGTGCAGCTGAGGACAAGCAGACTGTTTTTTTCATGTCATCTTTACTTTTCCCTTCGGCTTTTACTGACAATAACCTGACAGTGAAAGTGTTGTTTTTTTTGATGCCTCATATTGATGTATCATAGGGAGCAGCTGTTTTGTCCTCTTAAATTGCAATACACAGTCACGTTTTCTCAGCTGGAATAGCTACAGGGATGTAATGGTCATAATTATAGCAATCATAAAAGTAGTACCGGAATTTCTATAATCATCAGGAATGTGCTCAACTACCCGGAGTAGAAGAGTGAAAAAAAAGACAGGCCAGGACTCCATTGATGGTTGTGCTACTGCTGAGAAGACAACCTTTAGAAGCAAACCTGTCTTGTGCTGTTTCAGACACCTTCTGATTCTTTGTGTCAGTGCTAGTACATTCCTGTAATGCTGTTTCATGTGAGTCATGGGTCACTTATTTTTTTTAATCTCTACATGCCAATCTCACCCCAGGACAGCCAACAAATGATCAAAATTAGTTGGACAATAAAGTCGGTAACCTTGCTCAATTTCCATAAGCAGATACATCTGACATGCTCAGTTACTCGTCTGTTTGCATGCTTTTGTTTCCAGAAAGTGTCATAAAAATAAAGAGGATGACTACCACTGCTCATGCTTTGCGCAGCATGCGGAACACATAAACCACATCCAAAGCACAGCCAGGAAACCCACAAAGACCCCACTGGGCAGGACAACCCAGCACACAGTGCTGTAAATTAAACACTGTTTGCTTTTGAGGAGGGCAGCTGTCAGACAAGAAGCTGAAGAGGAAGATCCCAACCACTGTATTAGTAATTGTATGTAAAACTGTGCACAGTCAAATCAACAGCTTTCATGTGGGATGTGGAGATGCTACGTATGAGAAGAATACAGTAAGGTATGAAACCAAACTAAAAAGTAATAACTATGTGTAGAACAAAAACAGTTGTTACCTTAAATTTGACTCTGGTCTGTTTTTGCTCCATCCTTCTTCATTAGTATCCGTCCACCACATGACAATGAATTTTTGAATCAAAGAATGTAATCAGTATGCAAGGTCATCATTCTGTCGTGACCCACTTAGCCAACCCTGTGTGTGCTGCGTCGCTATTACTGATGTAACCTGCAAGCTTTCATAAGTAAAAACAAACACATTTAGAGTTTATTTGGAGGAGGTAGGGGATAGAAAAGCTAACATGTGGTATAATATCCCAAGACTTGACCTGCTTCGAGCCTTATTTATCCTAAGCCTAAGCCTAAGTTTTATTTTGGTGATGATACCACCAGATAACCCTGTTTTCCCTCTTCACGTCACTCCTGCAAGCATGGAAGCTCAACTCAGAGTAGAATGGGAAGTGATGATAACTAACTCTCCTCCCTGGAGAGAATGTTAGAGCCTACAGGTGGTTTCTGGGTTGGGGGGGCTTAAAGTAATGAATTTATTGTGTGTCAGTGTTGCAGCACAATTCAAGTTGTTGGCCTGCCTCTCAGCCATGGTGCCATGTAATGCATGAAGCGGCTGTGATCAGTGAAAAGACTGAAAAGCATCAGTTCACATGGTTGAATCCTGGTAAAGGCAACCATGAGTGAGCTACAGTCTACATTAATCAAATGGCAGAACTGTGTTTTTGTGCAGCCTTGCAGGAATGAAGGTCATTTTGTGCTACAAAGTTCTAGTCCGGTCAAAACTGGACCTTAAAGAGTGGACTGCAGTCTCAAACCAGTGCCCTGCCCATGTCTGCATTTAGCCCTGTCTCAGAGTCTACTCAGAGCTCCGAGTCTACTGGTCAGCAGAGGCCACAGACTCTGTGAGAGGTGACGGCGGTCAGACTGAGCTCAGGCAGACTGTAGCCATCTGAGTGACCACAGTCTTGTGTAAGCCAGCATTGCCACATCACTGCCTGCTATGTGAAAGGAAAAAGGGACCCATCTTTCATTTTTGTCCCCTGGTATTTTCACGAGAAATCCTTGAGTTTACAGTATGCGTAATGGCCTTCTGCAGTCACGAAACACAGTAGCACAACATCATCAACAGTGCTTCCCTCTCATTTTTTTCCTTTTTCTCCCATTTCATACTGGGGAAACCTCCTGTTCGAAATTGTATGAAGAAAAACACAATTGGTAAGGTGGGAGACCTCCCAAAATGTGCATTGGCTTGTAACCTGCTATTTTGTGGACTGGGGTTTCTTCTGCTCTTTTCATCACTTTCTCCCTGAACGAAAACATAAGGTGAATGATGGGTCAATAAAAAGCAGATTATAGCACTCAGGTGGAAATCATTAGGCGGGAATGCAGGTAAGAATGAGATAACTTTCAACAGGTTTTGAGTGCAACCGAAAAGTGGATCAAGGCAATTATATGGACATGGACTGCGTGTGTGTGTGTGTGTGTGTGTGTGTACATGAACGTGCACTGCACACATGCCAGGATATGAATAAACTCACACAGGCAATTTACAAAGCGGAACAAGACAATTATATGGACATGGACTGTGTGTGTGTGTGTGTGTGTGTGTGTGTGTGTGTGTGTGTGTGTGTGTGTGTACATGAACATGCACTGCACACATGCCAGGATATGCATAAACTCACACAGGCAGTTTACAAAGTGGAGAGAGGAACAGACATTAATTAATTTGTTCCTGTTGCCTGGAAGTTATTCAAATGCTTTGGAAGCTGTGATGGAAGACATATGGAGATGATGGCTTTGATTAGAGAAAACTGAGCCGGGCCACACAGACTAAAGAAGCCTCTGTCATTGGGAGCAGGCCTCACATGGAGGCCTGGGTGGACCCGCGGGGCGCATGGGACAAGATCAAAATCATCAGCATCACTAATAAACCTGTGCTTAATCTAGTCACAAGAACTATGAAAAGGACTGTAAAAAGCTTAAGCCAAATGGGTTAAAATACGAGCTGCCTATCTCTGTTTTGCTATCATTACTATAGATAATTGCTATACGAGGAGCTTTCATGCAAGATCTTGCAAGGTTCACAATAAAACACGTCTGGACACATGTTAATGACAGTGTTAGGAACATGCAAATAAACCCAGCTAATCTATTTTGATTGGATTTCCTTCACGGATGTTGTACCTGGACTTCCTCTGCACACCGTCACAGGAAGCAGTGAGGAGATCAGGTGTCTGGCCTGCGATGCTTTATCCTGGCAGAGACATTGGATCCCACGGCATACCCCAGCTTAGTTCCAATAAACACAAAACCTGGCCCACAGAGCTCAAGGGCACTCATTGTCCCTCGAAGGAAACAGGGAAATTGGATTGTTGTGTTTATTGATGTGTTTACATAAGACTCCCAATGAAGGTTTATGTTTTTGTCAGTCACAATAATTCTTCTACAAGGCAGCAATGGCATTTGTATTTTCTCTTGGAGCAGTGAAGCTGTTTGGATCAAAAATCCTACTGTTTGGGCCTCATATACCTTTTCATTATTTTTGAGAGGTGCAGAGCACTTAAAGGGCAGTGCAGACTAATTATCTCCTGGTAAGTCTCTTCAATATACTGTACGTTAAGCAGCCGTCAAGATACTATCTGATGCTGTCATAGAGAAAGAGTAGAGGAAAGCGAGGGTGGAATCTGCAGAATTCCAGACGAAGAGAGAGGCATGACAGCACGGCCAATGTGAGGACAGACAAATCTTTCATTAGTGCCAGCCTGTCTAATGAGTCATTCCTTAGCTACCAGGTGGGGTGACCCTTACTAACCCCTTTTCTTCCCTCTGCTTTCTTTGTAGCACACTGCCCCCCTTTCGGCTCCTCACCAGGGCTTCCCCACACTCGCCATCACTGACACAAATAGGTAGTGGAGCGGAGAGCCGAGTAAAGGCATGCACTCATTCAGCAGAAGACACAAAAGCCTGACACAGATATAAACTAGGGTGATCAACAATGGCAGTGGGTCTGGTGACAAAGACAGCTGGAAGTCACTATAAAGTTATAGGAACTGCTGACAGAGTTGAAGCTGGTCATTAGTATTATTTCTGTGAATGTTGGGGAATGTTCCTCTAATATTCTGTATATAAAGTTGGAAGGAGGCGGGGTCGAGGCCGTTCCCCATGTGTTGCTTGGCAGCTGCTTCAGCCAAACAGCTTTTCTTACTGCAGTAAAAACCAGCCATGTGCATATAGATGCGGGGCCAGATGTTTAAAGAGTAAGATTTAAAATCTCAGTCCATATATTCCCCTACTATCACGTGTGTGCACATATGCAGAAGTCCTTTTTTAAAATTTTGGGATTTTTATCTTTTTATCCATAAAAAGACAGTTCCACAAAGCCAAGTGCTTTTCTCAATTTAGACTTTATGATCCTTAAAATCCAAAACGTTTCATGTCATGTACTGCAATTATATGAGCATTTTAAAAGTTATTTTTTTCTTCCTTAAACGAGGTTGGAAAATATTCTCAACAATGACCTCAGTGACTCTCCCCTAACCTGCCTCATTCCCCTCTTCCCCTGCTCACTCCTCTTGGCTGTCCTTCTCTCTGACTTACTCTGCACCCTCCTATTCTTAACAACCTGACGCATGGGGAAATGCACAAGTGCAAACTCTGTCCAATAAACACAGTTGTGCTGAGACCACATCTATTTGAGACTCTGCTCTAGGAATAGGAAGCTGGCCGATGTGGAAGCACACACATCTTTGACAGTGCACCATCTCCATTTCCACACTGGCCACACTAAGACTGCACTTAATGGAAAAGAGACGAAAATCTCACATAGTGTGCATTAGTTGGACCCACTGTGGTCCCTTTTTTCTGCCAGGGCAAAATGTGTTTCCTTATGTCTTTGGAGCGAAGACAAGAGAGACCTTTGGCACCTGTCTGTCAGTGGCTTAGGTAAGGAGACAATCTAGTAAACCTGACATCCACTCTAATAAGCGCAGCCCCCTTTCATCAGTGTTGCTCTCAACCCATAATGACCCAAGATAATTACTTCCACCAGTAAGAGACAAATGGATACTTAAAAACACATTTGACAGGTACGAGAAAAGCATGTATGTCCAAATATGGGGATTTTTCAAATAAACTGAATGATTAAGTGTTCCCTTATGACTCACCAAACGTCTCCTAACTGGTAGGTTAAATACACTGTCTATAACCCATTGGTGATTGCTTCACAAAGCTGAAAATGAGTTTTTGTTAGCCCTTTTTCACTGTACTTTTGGAGATACATGGTTTTCACAGATCAGCGACAAAAAGCAATGTATGTAAAGCAATGTAAAAGACGGCATGCAGTATTTACTGTATTTGAAAGCACATGGAAGCTTACTTAACTTGCTACTTTAACAAAGTAGAGCCTAGACTAAAAGGCTGTACATGAATGGACAATCCTCACAGAGCTGAGGGAGACAGAGAAAACAAACATAGCTTCAAACACTACTCGTTTCTTGGTTATGTGACCTTTATGCCATTATCTTTGGACAGGTGTTATCTATAGTACAGTCATCAAGCAAGCTAGCTTGTGAGTTTTTTTTTTTGAGAGCATGACTTTGTTTTTTTATAGTGTGGGTAACCTTTGGATCTGGCTTTCAAAGACCTGACAGTGAAATTATTTCTAATGATTCCATGGAGAACAAACATGGAGGAATGAGCTTTATCAAAATGCTATCCAGGTTTAACATATACGGGTGGAGATCGTACACAAACGATCATAAACGTCAGTTACAGTGACTATGTTGGTGCCTTGTCATGTCAAATTCTTGTACCTTGGCACTGCCTTTGCAATGCCAAGCTGTGTGTCAAGTGTGATCTGACTGCTGACAGGTGGCAGAGCCTAGGGAAGGGTCCAGTCAGCACTATTACTGATCACCAAAGAGGCAAGATAAAATTGACTTATATGAAAAGCATACTGTAATAAGAGAGGCATGCTATTCCCGCTTATGGTCGACTTAGATCTGGCATAGCAAGTATTAAACATGCAATATGTTTAAAAGACATCAAGTGCACTGAAACTGGATCAGGAGACAGTTTTGGCCCGAGTTAATTATCTCTGTTGTCTAGGAAGTGTTTTGTTTGGATAGACACTGCTTTATTCTGAGGTGTCATTGAAATTAATATAATCCATGCTTGGCACAGAGACAAAGGACTGACAGACCTGTTTTGTCCTCTGGGGCCGAGCTGTTTGCCCAACTGGAACAAATTCACAATCAACATGACTGACTGCTTTCTCTTCAGAATCCTACTAAACAATGCCAAATGACTGTTTTATTCCTCATGGATCATTTCAGAGGTTCCTCACTCATGTTAGTACTGGTAGATAAGGATTTAATATTTGCTTGGCAAGCCAAATGAACACAGTCAACGACTGCCTGTTGGCATTATAATAATGTTGTTTTTTCTCATTGGCGTAAATTGAACTCTTTTTGCTGACTGATTTGTTCAAACTGATGGTGGATATTAGACAAGCGCTGTTGCTCAACATGTACTCCTGGCGTGAAAAGGTGATTTCTATAGCAGTTTTTTACAGCTGCATTTTGACACAAAGAAACACTATTGCCATGCCAGGCACTTTATAGGTACCAAATTAAAGAAAACACAAGGCTTGTTTCTATCTGTTGTACAGTGCAAAAAAAAAAGATAGATATTGTGTCATCCTCCCCATCACCTTATTAGGGCAACTGTCTCCAGTGTCACTGGGCCTCATAGCACCCCTGACTGGTCTGAATAAAGACGGTATAACAGGATCACTGTACCACACCGGGCCTGTCTCTGAAAGGAAAGGTAACTGCAGCTCACATCCGTCAACTCCGACACACACACACACACACACCAGCAGACATTAATCCATATCATGATGAAAGGAGATACAGACTTTGAGATAAAATGCAATATTACCCCTTAGATAGATATGAGTGCCCTATGTCATCTCATGTTACCCAGAGAAAATCAACAAGAGATGGGCCATATATTGCAGCAGGCTCCTTGTCTACATTTTTCAGCAATATGCTGGGCCTCTTCCTCATCATTCATCTGCCATGTGAGAGGGTATCCACTGCATTTTTCAAAAAGTGCTGTTCAACTGTGTGGAGGAAACCAAGGCCTTTCTACCAGGCATAATCCTTAATGAGCTAATTTAACCAATGCCTGCATTTTGGGGTCAGTTTGCAGTTATAGTGACAAAAAAACAGTTGAAAGTAAATGTCCTTAAAAGCATGAGTTTCTCTTGGTTATAAAGAGAAAATTCAAACTAAAAAAGAACGACAAAACCATCGGCTATTGCAGATCACAGTTACATTTAAAACATGAGACAGAGTTCTGGTGCTTTATTTATTAGTTTCTCAGTTTGACAACCTAACCAATGTCTTCCCAGAATGACTACTTTGAAAATATGCATGCTTGGAAAATTATATCTTCAATTCAAGACAAAGGGGAAAAACACTGCCTCAATGAAAAGTGAGACGGGAGAAGCTCTGCTTTACCAGCAACTGCTGCCCACTTTGAAGAGAGACATACCTGGCTTTCAGCAAACATACCCTAGCAATATAAATCACACTAGGAGATTTTTGAAAACCACCATTAGGAGCCAGTCATGCATCCCTATAGCATGACAGTGTCAAGGCGGAGAGGAATTGGCTGGCACACCTAAAGCACCCTCAATTTCTGATAGGATAAAAGGGCGTTTTGGCTCGCAGCACTACAGAAGGGATCAGCCGTCTTTTGGCAAGAAAGAATGTAAAGTGTTCTCTTACCTTATTTAGCCAAAGCCAGTCATCATCATCACAGAGCGTGCAATGGGAAAAAAGGGAGCGATATAGCCAAGATTTCATTCAAAGCTAAAACAAACAATGTCAACAAAACATACCTTAAAGTAGTGAAAATATATTTGTGTTGTGAGGATGACAAAAAGCGTGCCCAGCCAATCTCTCTCACGTTATTTAGGGAGGAACCACATGCCATGGGATAAGAGAGTCTCCATAACATTTATTTTGTAAGGGAAAGGGATGGGGTGGATATATGGCACCTCTTGTTTCTCCAGTGAGTGGGAGAGTTATTCAAAGACTAATTCGAGATTAATCTAATCTGCTACTAAGTGCATGAATCTGACATTGTCAAACATGACAAGACACAGAATGTGCAGTTTAGCTTGGCCAGTCTCTTATTTCCCAGCTAATGATACATTAGATTAAATTCCAACACTAATGGCTAAAAAAACCTTGCTCGCACTACTGACACACACTGATATATAGTGTATACCGTTTATTATCTTATTACTGTATTTTGTCCATTGTTATTCTCTGCAGGCCTTCCAAGTGTGTGTGTAAGAGAAAGAGAGAGAGAAAGTGCTTTTTCATCACAGGCTGATAGAGGCAAGAAAATCCTCACCCTCAATACAAGGATAAGTCCTGACATATGAATCTTGAACAGTGAATAAAGTGAAAATAAATTATTGGATGAAACCTCAACACAAATGGTTATTGAGATTTATACTACCTTTTAAAGTATCAGCAACTTTGCTATATAGGTAAGGTATATACCTTGGTTACTGTTCATCACTGTCTGTGTAAAGTGGATGCCTTTACCATCCTAACCCCTAGAGGTCTCTAGAGTTATTTTTTTTTCCAAGCTTCACTGTGTTTGCATGAGAAGTAGAGTTAACAGGTTTAACTATCCCATCAAGACGGGAGGCCGGTGTAATAAAGGTGGAGAAAAAAAACAAGACAGAAGGACCTTGCTCTCTGCGCAGCAGGGGGTGAGATTTACGCATGGCTGGATCTACAACTATGGAGACACAAGTGTGAAAAAAAAGGTCTTGCATATCTTTGGTCAGGTCTTTGGTAAGGTTTGCCTTTGGAAACTTACTGCTATATATTTTATATCTTACTATATATTTACTTTAACTATATGGTCACAACTCTTGGATAACCAATTTCAATTGATGGATTTTTGCTGTCACTGAGCTTTAAAGTACTGTTTGAAATACTATACCTCTATTTTCGCCCAACTGATGATTATTCCCAGAACAAACTCACTGAACAACAATTGTTTAACAAAAAAACAACTTGGCTCAGATAACCAACAAAAGCTGCTTGGTTTGGACTCTCTTACACGGTGCATGAACACACATATCTTTGCTGTATGGTTTGCATGATGGGTGTCCTCTGCAGGGTGTAGCCCTGATGCCTTTCAAAAGAGACGATTTCATAGTTCTTTCAAGGATTTTTTTTCTTTGCCCCACTGGGCTTGTTGTACAGAGACCGTGATAGATTGTAAATCTCGCAACTCACCTCATTTGTCGTTCATCTAGATTGACTATGACATACTTATAAAATCAGCCAGATTTAAGAGCCAAATCTTGAAAATATTATTTATGGCTTCACATGACCCACATATACTCTTGTTCATCTACCCTTCACCTCCTAAAAAAGGCAATAACCCTGAGTTTGTGGTGTGTGTGTGTGTGTGTGTGTGTGTGTGTGTGTGGGGGGGTTCTAGGTCGGCATACACCAGCCCTGCAGGATCACACCTTAACAAGTTCAGACACCTTAGCCTAACACTGTGGTACCAGATTCAGGCCGTTTGATGTTTTCACATTAAGCAACACCATTCCTCTGGTACTCACCCCTCTTTCGCACCCCTCCGACTCCGCCCTGTCTTGACCCTGTGCCAGTTTCACCAAAACCTTTTCAAGCACACCTGGTAGTGGTTAGGCTCAATCACAGCACAAAGCTCCTGAGAGCTGCTGCAGATGACAGGAAGAACTTGACAAAAAAGGTGCTCTCATTACCACATCTACGCTTTATACTGTATTTCATAGTGGAGTTATGTGTGTATGAGTGAATGCACATGACAATGCATGCTTTTTAAAATATTTAAAGTTTTTATACAGCTACAGCAACAGCAAAGTTTAATAAGCCTAAATGTGTCCAGGTCTCACAGTGTCATGTAATGTAGGAATGTAGTTCCATTCTGTTATTTCACGGAACTTCTGTTAGACATAATAGTCCTGAAAATAGCTTTGACCCACACTCAAATGGTAGTATTTTGATGAACAGGAATTGGGGATTATAGAGTGAGGAAAATTTTGCTACACCTGCTGAGGAGTGCTTGAGAGTTAAAGTACTTTACCATAGGTGGAGTCAGGGTGGGATTGTGTGTGCGTGGCATTGGGGTCACATTTACCAGCTGCTATATCAAAGGCTTAATGGATGGTGTAATTTCAATGATTTAGATCAAATTTCACCGTTCAGGAGATTTAAAGTGAGTTTTACTGCGGATCCAGGAACATCCCTCACCATGTAAGACTAGTATCAGCAGGTAGACCCTGGAATGAAAACAACCTTAAGATCCCAGTGTTTAATCTGTACAAATGTGTTCTCTAAAAATCCTTGCAGTTCTCAAGGCTGAAGTGCAATTGTGACAGGACTACGTTGGCTCTGATCTGGTTCAGATAAATGTGGAACTTTGGAAATGTAGGACCAAGCCAGCTGGATTCTATAAAGGCCTCAAAGCGGCCTTTGCACTCTCTGTAAAAGCCATGGATTTAACCAGCAGACAACGTAACCTCTATATATTCCAAATATTACATGATTAGAAAGAGGGGAGGTTAGATAAGCACAGCAGAATATACCACACAATTACAGACTTACAAACACAAGCTGTGCTTGGACTGAGAACAATGGCGGCTTATAAATAAATGATATGATTTGCATACTATTGAAGTATGAGAGGGAAGAAAGAACACAATTTGCTCAATGACTAAAACAAACATTGAAACATTCCTAATGGCATCCAGAGGGAGAAAGAGAAATGTTTGTTTACAATGTCAGGGTAATGGCTGGGCTATTTCATTTGGTCTCCTTCATGTTGACTGTTGATAAGTTTGATCACAGGACAGGAAGGATTCTTTTTTTCTTTTATCACTTTTCTACATTTTCCATGATTGGATGGAGAGGTTTGATGACAAAGCTATAGACGAGCTTATTTTAAAATTAAAGTTATAAAATATTTAGAATTTTGTTGATAAAATGCTTGATAAAATGTTCAGGTCTCAGTGACTCTCTTCATTAAAGCTGTGATTTCTAAAATAGTGTTTCTATTAATCTGGTGAAGTCTTTGTCAGTGAGCAGACACTGCTGTGGTGTTTGTGCCCTGGAATCATTTTGTAATCAAACAGTGTAGCTATGCAGCATTGCAGGCTCTTTGTTTTGATTTCCGCAGCAAGCTCCTGAGGGCTGTTTCACAAAAGTAGAATTTAGAAATCCAGGATAAGAGATAAAGCTGGGCTTGACCTAGTGTGATCAGTGCATCCTGGCTTTGTCAGTTTCACAAAAGCCAAACCAGGCTCAGAAGGTGCGACTATGTCAAGCCAGGTGTAAGTAATTCAGATAAATGGAGCGTCAACAACTTTTTTCAAGAGACCACGCTGTCGATCACAGATTCATTGATGCTGAAATGGAAAAGGCGTGTGCAGCACACTTTATTTGCTGTTACTCACTGTGTGCAAAAAAAGGTTTTGATGAAAAATGCACATAATATAAAAAGAAAGACAGAAAAGTATTAAAACAGCGAGAAAAGCGTGGCAGACAATATTTATATACAATACTTAATAAGTAAGTTGCTAAAAGAATCACTGCTCCCAACTGAAACTAATTATAGCGTTACCATGAATAGTAACGTTATGTCAGATCCATACAAGTAAGCACCGGTCCTTAATATGTCACTCAGCAAATGTATTAATTACAACCACTAATCAACATACTGTCTATTCAATTCAATTTTATTTATATAGTGACAGTTCACAACAAAAGTATTTCTTTTTCTGGCAGCATTACTACTAGTACTAGTACTAGTATTGCCCATTTAACCCTATTTTGAAATAATATGTAATGCTGAAATATCTGATTGGGGAGTCTGGGGCTCCTCCCCAGATGTTTTGAGCATTAAACACTTAATTTTCTGACGTCTGAAGAAATATTCTACACCAATTTATGGTGGAAATTATTTTATATAAATTTTATTTATATAAAAGGAAACAAAATTCAGCTGGCAGGTGACAATTCAAAATATAAAAATATAATGCAGTATCAGCAGCTTGTTCAATTAGCTTAAGTTTCATTTTTGGACAATGCACATATCTTTATTCTATGTTTGCACAGCATGTTTTCTTATTAACCTTTCTTAAAGCCTTTTCAGTTATTTACCATTTTTAGTGCAAGCAACATTTTTGACAAATACTTTTAAAAAGTGTGTATATATAGTAGGCTTGGCAGAGAGGCTGGAGGTCTGTCAGTTTTGTGTGAAAATGGTGCACTTGTTTAGTCAATATGGATAATAGATAAAAAAGTCAGTGTTGTGGTGCTCATAGAAAATACTGTATGATATCTCTAACTTGACCCTGAGGCTGTAGTCCTACAGCACATCCACAGGTGAAGACTTCCTGCTGTGCTGACTGTTATGTGTTTTACTGTCATATGTCTGAACTGCACACACTTGAAAAAATTAACAAAATAAAAAACAGACTTAGATATGGAGATAAAAGAAGCACTGAAGATATTAGAAAACCAGCGACTGCAAAGAGAAGTGATTTAGTGATTTAGTGTACTGGAAGTACACTGTAAATCAAACTGTAGCACAATGTATTGCGGTAATCATTGTTTTCTCTCCCAAACACGCAGTTGTTTCATGAATAAACAGTGCACAATATATCCTCCTTATTGAAGTAGGACTATAATTTGAGAGTATTATAAAAAGACATAGGAATCCTACATAGTGTGTGTGAGTTTCTTGAGTGACATATAATGTCCGGTGCTCACTTTTAAGGCACAGTATAACATTATAATTATGACAGTTTCAGTTAAGAGCTGTGATATTTTTAGTTTCTCACACATTCAGTCAGTCAACAATTGGCTGCCACTTTCTTTCGCTGGTTTATTGCTGTACCCGTGTTACTTTTTCTTTTATTTATCCTTTTTTAACATTTTTATTTTTTACAAGTGCTTTCATTCCACGTAAACCTAACTTACTCGCTGATGCCATTGTGTACAAAGTATGGTGGACGCATCTTCTCTAGTTATGAAACCTAATAACCACAACCTACTATTTTAATACAGGCTACTGAAAAATATGCAGAACACATAGGCCTACATAAGAACATGGAATGACTGAAAAAAACACTTTGGTTTCTGATCGGCGCGTGACGCTGACTGAACAGATAAGGCACCAGGATTAACTAAGCCTGGCTGTTAGCCTGGTCTGGAGCAGGCTAGCTGTACAGAATAAATCGCCATGGTAACTTATGTGCTACTGCTTTCGTGAAACCGAGTCAAGGCTTAATTCAGCCAGGATATCTGGAAAATCCCGGCTTAATCCCTTATCTTGCTTTTGTGAAACAGCCCTCTGGTCTTTTCTTTGTCTGCCCTTTGCCACTGGTGACGTTCATATCCAGTTTCTTCTGTGTTTCTGCTGCTGGCAGAGCTGTTAAACCATTCCTTTGCATCACTGAGTGGGGAAACCTTTCATATACCATGTGTGAAACTTGACATTTTGCAAATATACACAGTAAGCTTTTATACTGGAATCACTACTGCAGTAGTAGTGTGTTGTTGAAAAAAATATAGCATAATAAAAGCAGAAGTCAGATTTGTTACCTGATGATCGCACTAGATTAAAAGGTAAAAGATCTCCAAAGTAAATGCAGTTCATCATATTTCAATCCATCCAAGACAGTTTATATTTCATTTAATACTTACTTCAGTCTGGACCATAGTGGTCCATCGCCATCCCTAGAGCAAGCTGCTTACAAAAACATTTTGGTAAATGGCGAATGACTACATTTTTATAGCGCTTCACACACACACACACACTCACACAAATGACAACGGGCTACCATGCAAGGAGCATTGCTAATCATCAGGAGCAATTTACGGTTCAGTGTCTCGTCCAAGGACACTTCAACATGTGGACAGAACCAGCAGTGCTATGATCAGTGGGCTACCTCCTCTACCTCCTAACCCACAGCAGGCTCATGAAAATGGTGCGATGAGCAGCATAGAAACTATGAATAATACTGGATGACTGTAATCAGACAGATTATGTTTAAGCTGAAATGTGCTATATGACATTTGGTGCACTGACAAAAAAGTCAGGTGTCATCTTTGAATTATGACTTATTCTTTGTATAACTGGCAGCAAAAAAAAAACAACTATCAAATATAAAAAATACAATTTGTGAAGAAACAAAGGTCATAACTACTTTTTTAACTTAATAAGTCCCCATATATTAAACATATATGCATCTGGTACAGATTCAAATAATCTCAGCACATACAGTAGATGAGAAAAAAAGCTGGTCATGTTTTCCCACTGGAGGTGCAGGTCCATGCCACTGGCTTTTCCGCTTCAAAAAATGACCTTTGACTCCCTGATATCAACAGCTCCTGGAGCCAGGCTGGCTCATCAAGCGCTTATTGTCTCCTTTAAGAAAATACACTGTTTGAGGATCCACAGGGGATACTCTAACCCAGTGCAACAGAAAGTCATTTGTTACTGATCATGTCAGCCAGCTCTTGGTTCCCCCAACATATTATTCTCTGAATTTTAAAGGATTGATTAAAATAGCTTTGTTTGTGACAACAGGGCTTTTCTCAAGGAGAAATCTCACTGTTTTTAATCCTGTAACTGTCAGGATTGCATTTCTGCAGTTTTACCTTTAGCCTGACAATCTAATCTAATACTGGCACAATGTGTTCTGCAGTCACCTAAGTGTAACATCATGTCAGCCTCTGATTTAGAAACAATTCAGGTGAATTATTATTATGAGCAGTGGTGGAGAAGTAGTGTAAAATTTGAATAATATGAGAAAGATAATTTGAGTCAAGTCATGGCCCGTCATCAGTTCGGCCCACCTACAAACCACAAGAAAAAGTTCACTACAGTGTGTTATACAAAACCCACAGTTCAACTAGCAATTAATGAGTCCTTATCTCAGTTCAAATCTCTATCTTTCTATGTCCCAGTAAGCATACAAAGAAATACTCAGTTTAAGGTTGAATTCAAAAGTTGGCCAATGGAAATAAAACTAAGTGATGCCTCTTGTAATAGACAAGACAAGCTTAGTAATTCTCCAACAACACTGGAGTTCGCCACCCACGCAGGCTCCGATGGTAGAAAGCAGCACACTGGCTGTAACTAGGCTGTAACTTGGGACAGACTGGGCCTCTTTCAGACTTGTGCATTAGGTTTGAAATGCGCTTCACAGATATTTCCTGAGCTGACTGGTGGCTGTGTGTGTGATGCAGGTGCTGATCGCCACAATATGCTTACCTTACTACACATGTCTTTCTTTTGGGCATTTTACCTGTCCGTCAAAGCAGCAGATGGTCCGACGATTTCACCCACCACTACCAAGTTACCTGCAGGTGCTATTTTCATTCCCTGTGTGACACTAAAGTTTCTGTAGTGTCAGCTTCTGTCAAGCTTTGACCATTTGGCCATTGTACAATAACAAGTGAAGGTACAGTGTAACATGCAAAGTTGATGCTTCGTCTGCAGACTGCTTTACTCCTGGGTGTCATGTGGCCAGAGTGTAATTGCAGCCTTTGCAATTAGAAAATATCATTTTATCAAATCGCCATAATATCGCAAATGTGATTCATCATTCAGCCCTACACTGTATTAAAACTTTATTTCTAACAGACTGGGCATTGACTACCCCACAATATCTCCACGGTTAACCCTTGACCTGGATAATTAGTTTTTTTACCCTTTCATCCTAATGTGAACACAGCTACTTGAAGCCACAAATGTCTCTACATCTTAGACATTCCCTAAAACAAGCGCTTACATAAATATAAAGGAAACTGTCTCCCCTGCTGTCCATGTCAAAATGTGTATAATTGCAAGAGAGTGAACACTTTGTGTTTGCATTGCGGGAGAGCAAGTCTGTACTTAGCATGTTGTTTTTAGCTAGTCTTAATGTCTTCCATGTCTGGGCCCATTTGTCTCTGGGCTGACTGGGCCACATCAGTGGGGAACAAGGAGGAGAAAAGTGAAGTCTGCATGTGTGTGATGTGTGTGACAGCTGCAGGCCTGGTTCACAGGGCCACTGTAGCCCACTCTGTCACCCCAGCCAACAAAACCTCAACAGTAATTAGTACATCTATGGTGAGATTTTTGTTCTAACTGGTCTGTGTTTGCTCCTTAGTCTTGCCTATGAATTTAGTCAACAAAAATATGAATGTAAAGGAGTGTTGCGGGTAGCAGAATATAATAATTTGACAGTTAGTCATGCCGCTGTACAGTATTATATAGTTGTAAAATTTGAAAAGAAATGATAACTGCTATTTGAGAAGAGAAAAAGACAGAAAATATAATGCTCTTAAAACATAAGAGTGAATGAGGTGCAGTTGGGGTGGTCGCAAAGGAGTAGGCTGGGAATGCTCATTGGAGTTTGAGGTGATCCATGTCAGTCTGTTTGACAGTGAGGTCAGGCTGAGTCCTCCACTGTTTATCCAAACTGCCAAGCAGAGAGTTGGTACAGGTTAAAACTCTTCTCTTCATTTGTCTGCTTCCTTCTCCTCTGTTTAGTGATATTGGGGGCGGAGGGATCTGCAAATTTTTCACTGAATGTATAGCTGCTGCACTACTGCAATAGTTATAATGTAGATTTATTGTATTTAACACATGCTGCTTATCTAAAAGCATTCTATTATGTGTAAAATGTCCATTTGTTTTTATACCTGTTCATCTTGTTCAAGACTAAAGTGGGCTGGAGCCTATCCCAGAATCCACTGTGTGAGAAGCAGTGAAACACCCTGGACAGGGGGCTACTCAATTAATAACACAGACAGACAAATCACAGTTACACCCACGTTCACACCTGCACCAGCAGTTTAGAGTTTCCTGTTCATCTGACCCATATAGTGTATCTGCTCCCAGAAGGTACCCACACAAACACAGGGAGAACATGCAGACTTGGTTGGGAGCAAACCCCCTGAAAGCTCTGATATGGAATGATTTGGAACAAAGTAACGCAACTCAGACAAGCATATGAACATTGATACCTCAGATCACCAAAGTCCATTGTTGGGATTGAAATCTAAATGTGAGTGCTCTTTTGCAGATAATTTTTTTTACCTACCTCACCTGACCAACTCTCCTTACCATACCCCCCTTGTTAAGTACTATGTACTGTAACTTATACATAATATGGATGGAAGTCACCAACTTGGATTGTTTGATTAGGCAAACACTTTTATATTAAAAACATTGGAATCTTTTCAGTCATACCCTCCACTCAACATGAAATGAACGAGGCATAACCACTAAGAAACTGTGCCAAAAAGTCAAAATCAACAAATAACAACAAAAAAACCCCAACAAATTTTATGAACTAAAATAGGAGTGAATTAAGCAGTCCAGTCAATTTGTCCGTCCTGTTAAACTGATGTGAATGCCCAGTACGGCAAAACACCAATGACAGGGAAAATATGAGTATAACTTTGAAGAATAAAGATATACTTGTTTGACAAGATTATCCTGATTATACGAATATCCAACTGAGAGAAAAGAGAAAATGACAGCCTCATACATTCTTCAGTGGATGGAAACACACCAAATATGTCCACCCTAGCAATTTGTGACCACAACAGTATAACAAACAAACAATAAAATAAGTAAAAAAATACTATCATCATATTAATTACAGCTCACTGACATGTTCAAACCCCCAAAAACAGCAATAAACTCCCACGAAGCTAAGCATGTGACTTCACTTTGTGCAAATGCAATTGTTGGAGGCTGTACTGGTTGCCAAAACCGGCCTTTGTACCACACAATTCTTTGATACAGAGCTGCAGACATGTTTGCCACTCTGAATTGCTCGCCAGCAGTTATTTGTTTGCTTTTCAAATTGTTATCGCCTGACAACAGATAACCAGTCACTTATGCTGTCCCACCTCATGTGATTTTAAGTGTTTAAGGGATTAGATATTTCAAAACTGCTTTTATGCAGCAATTCTGGGTGTGGAGTCTGAATTTGCGTCCCATCATCTCCCCTCTGGACACCACTAACTTTTCCAAACAGCTGTATTAGTTCATATGACTAAAGCAGGATAAAGGTCTCTTATAATACTGTGAGCCATGGGACATGCTCATCTGATTCTGCTGACCCATATTTTTGTGTTTGTTGCATTGTTTTGTCCCTAAAGTGAAATGCAGGGGTGGGGGATTTACTTTGCATCTGGACATTTGTTCACATCCACATTTGTCAATCACAAACAAAACTTTGCAACCCTGTACGCAGGATAAGCGGTTGACGGTGGATGAATGGATGGAAACAAAAATTCTAGTTACCACTGACAAGGTTTTTGAAGGGGAATTTCTCATTACTGCAGTGCATCAAATACCAGTCAAATCAAGGTGAGATATTTGCCACTGGCTGGCCCGGAGGTGTACTACATCATTCCTAGGTGAGCACATGTTCACTTTTACTTTGTGTTTCTATTGTAGTCAAGGTGATGACCTGATAATGGGGGTATACAAAACTGGAACCACAGAATGGAAAGGCTGTTACCTTTGAAGAAAAAAAATTACAGTTATAAAGGTAGCTACAAAGGGCAGTCACATGTTGAATAACAATTACGAGTGTGTGTGAGCAAGAGGTTTGACAATCACCAATTTAATATATGACTTTTCAAATGACAGTTAACCAAGCACCAGTGAGGTGTGTCCAGAATGCAATTACATCAGTCACCAAACGTCCCAAATTATTTATGTGGGAACATGAATCTCCTGACGTCATGAGTCAAACATGTAAGCAGCCTCAGTCAGAGAGGTTTAGATGAACATTTAATGGGATAGTTGCTTTAAAGTAGGCTCCAAAATTAGCATTTTAAAAACAAAACATGTCATCAACTTTGCAAAGAGCTGTACTGCCATTTGGAAATCACTGACTGTAGGCCTATATCCTAGGTTAACATGGAATGACACATACTCTGGCACTCCAGAATACTGGAAAAAACTAATGTGGTGTGATAAGTCGTTTTCACCCTTTCCATAGATGTAGACCAGCATGGCGGATCTGTAGCCTTCTCATGCCAGGCATTAGGTCTGATGTTAGCTCTGCATAGGAGTGTAACCGCCAAGAACTATGAAGCGTTTTTTACGGGACCAGGTGCACCTTTTGAAGCATTGTTCCCTCAGTATGTTAAGAGATGGAAAAGCCCCCATACACACAGCTAAACAAATTCAAGAGTGGTCTCACAAACACCAGGGTGAATTCCAACACCTTCACGGTCAAATCGCCTCAAACACAGGGCTCAGTGCTTGTATTACAACATTCCTTGGAGAACTAAAGATGTTAGAAAGGCAGAAATGGCTCCAGTCCTTCTTAGGTAATCAATTAGAAGGGGTTATTTTGGTTCTCTCTGTCTAGTGTCAATGTGGAAAACAATCTAAACATTCCAGTATAGAGTAATAGCACACAAACTTTATCTGGACAGACTCCTTGAATAGAACTAATAAATAAAAGAAAATCAGTGTTTTTTACATAAGCTGGAAAGGGTTAAATCAATCAAAGATGTACCTATTATTTACACACACAGCTGCCATATGTTGTCATTATGCAAAATTAAAGCCAGGTCTCAACTGCTTTTTTATGCCCTCCCTTTTTTTGGAGCTTTGCTGAGAATGACTGAAATTCTTCGGACATCGTGTAAAGCCATCAACCTGATTTGCTTTCATGTCACAGTTGGGTGGGTGGAATACTGTAGCATAGCACCCCCAGGCACTGGCAAAAACAATACCTCATTCAATGCATGATTAGCTTTGAGCTACACCTTGGCAAATATTACAGTGGTGGACAGATGCTATTTTAGGGTGTATCCACACCTGTTTTGTTTGGTTCATCTGAATAAAACTCAGATTTGTTTCCCCCCTTGGTGCAGGTCTTTTGGGCAGGTGTGAATACAGCAATCACACTCGGGGTGCAAACCACTGTACCAAGACCTCTGTCCGGTTCCAAACGAACTCTGGCACGGTTTGTTTAAGGTGCAAACGACCTCATTATGACCGCAGAAAGCACTGCGCCTTTTTTAGAGTTAAGAGGCTTTCGTAGTCAGTGTAGATTGTGTCTTTAATTATACTGATAACTACCTCATATGGCCGACAAATCTGGAAACAAATGCACTGCGTGCCTAGTCAGAGTGCGACAGGGTCAGATTTTCATCGTGTAATTAGGGGTGATGAAAGGGCTAAGCATGACTCATTAGTGACAGCAATACACACAGCAGTATGCCGTAATGTTAGCTTTAATCATTTCTGATAAAATAATCTGTTGATCCAGTTGTATGAACATAGCCTCTCTATGAATTCAAACTTTATACCTGATCTGTCTTCCGTGCAGTGCCAGTGTCAGCATGCCGTAGACGCACATGAGAGCATGCTCCTTCCGCCGGAGCTTATATAGTATGGTTTGGTTTGTGAATCGAAAGCTTTCTGTTTTTCCTCACTCTAGAATTCCTGTCCAATAAATGGATGACCTTAGCACTTATGTGGGTTTGTTTAGAAATTATGGTTTACTTGCAAAAAGAGCAGTGAGAAAGCAAACCGCACCCAACCAAAAACAAAATCAACATTGTATTTGGTGTGGACCAAAGCAAGTGAACTAGCAAACTTTTCTGGTCTGAATGCACCCTTAAGTTTCATTTTAAGCTTTAATATGTGTTCCTACACTATAGAGCAATTAATAATAAGTGAAATCCTATACATGGGATTACGCACCTCTGTGACCTATTATTGATTAAATTACTCATTAAAGATAGAGCATGCTACTAAAGTAATCAGCTGGAGAGCGCTGATACAGCTGGAGCATGCTCTCCATATTTGAGAGGAAAGTGAGACCTGTCTACGCCCAGAATATATGTGGGTTAGATCAAAAAATAAATTAGCACCGTTGCAAACACTCTTAATGACTCACCAGCTGAGCAGTTAAAAACGAGGGGGGTTACGCTAAATATAAACACAAGCACATGTAAAAACCACAAGGTAAAAATACTGCATTAGACATACAGTAAGTGGCCCATGGCATGCGGTGAAGTCTCTAAGCAACAATTTGCCCAGCTGATGCTCAGCTCCTCTTTAAAAGGCAAATAACAAATGACAAAGCCCCTCTGTTAATTTCCAGGTCACTCTTTCATCCCGACCCTTTATCGGGCTGAGAATATCTACTGTATCATGCTGATGTGATTTTTTATTCACGCAAGCAGATCAAGTGACACAGAGTGCTTAGTCTGGTGATGATAAGAATAATAGTCACATTTAATTGCCCACGTATAGCATTTCAAATAAATCCTCCAGGAAAAGATGAACCTTGCTGCATTAAAGTGCAGTCCTGCAAATAGATTTAGGGGGTATTTTTTATATCCTTCTAATTACATAAATGAAAACTATAGTATAACATCACACATTAGCCAAGCCCAAACTATATTGATAACATTTGAGATTTTATAGAAATTGAGTAACTTTGGGCTCAGCTAATTTGTAATTGCCATTTGCCAGTATTTTTCATTGTAAACTGTAAACTTGTCATTTGAAAACATTTGTTCCTATCCCCATTTATGAATGTAGAACCAAAGGGGTATATCTGGTGTATGTGTATTGATATCTTGTTGCCAGAAAAAGCTGGATTTCTATACAGATCTGTGCCTATGATATGAAAAGTTAGACCTTAAATTTAATGTAAGTCAATATATGATTATATCAATAAATAATACGATTAAGTTAAGACCACAATAAAATATTCAGGTATGTAGTGCCTGGGGTAGAAACTGATACCAGACCCTTCAGAGTTAATATAACATATTATACGGTGTGCTATGGTTTACTTAATTATACAGAGCACTTTCATGTGGTTCTGAATGGGATTCACAGCCAGCTATGTTCAAAAAGTATGAAAGTGTATAGTAATAATGAGATAAACTCTTGCATAAAACAAAACAGCAGCTCTGATGAGAAACTATCCCTGCCTGAAAGCCTTATGAATGTTCCATTATACCAAAGCTGTCTGCTTGCCAAGTCAGGAAATGGCCATGCTGTTTTGATGAGACAAACATCCATAGAAATTCAGCATTTCTGCAGGGTGCTAATTTGTCATGCCCCGCCACAACATGCACAATGTATAGGAAGCCATCCAATCTCCTGCTGGCATTTGGGGGTCATTATGAAGGGAAAAATCACAGCAATATAGACAGGCAGAATGAGATGGATTCCTGCATTAAGTGGATGAGGCCCTACTCACTACAGGACTTGGGTTAAACTACAGCCTGCTACACATATGGAGGTCTTTGTCCCACATTCTCTCAGCTTTTTCGTGACAAAAAAAAACTTGAATTGTATCAGCTTAAGGCAGCATCCAATCTTGGAGCATCTCATTGGACCACGTAACTTTCAGTGTCAGAGAGGGGCTCATCGTGTCCCCTCACCTTACATGTACCTGTGGTCCTTGTTGTTTGCGTTGTTCCAAAAAATCAGTTTTCTACAAATGCAGTGAAATAACCAGGCAGGGAATGTTTCCCCTCTGCTACAACAGCGTAGATAGTTTGACATTTATCAACTGCTGTGCTATTTTCTACTGCTTTTTTTAACTCATCTGCATTCTGCTCCAGCACAATGTCTCCATCTTTCCTTACTAATAGTGAGCCCGGGATGTCGAGTTGACACTGGACTCCATGCTCCTGGGTTTCTGTGGACTCGACACTTTCCAAAGATAACATGGGCCAAAGATTTCCACTCACGGGCAGGCTGAGGCCCTGCTGAGGCAGCCTGCCTGATGGGGAACAGACGAAAAAGAGCTGGCTGAAGACATCTACTAAGATCCATAGCACTGCGCTATATGTCTATAGATAGTTACTGTACCGTAGATGAGAGAAACAGGGACCAATGGTGCGAGAAGAGTGTGATCTTTAAATGCACTCAAGAGGATAAAGAACCAGACACAGGGTGCACAGCTGGCTTGATAACATGATACCAAAGGTGACGAATAATAAGGATATCATCATATACAAACGAGACAAACAAATGAAGCACATTTCCTCGTCTTACTATAACTCTCCACTAATAGCTCCTGTTTCCCAATAACTCCCTGATTCATGTAGATGTACATGTCTGTGATATATTGTCCCTTTTCTATTATTCAGAGGTAAATTGAGATTTCCAGGAAAGGCCTTCTGAGAGAGCCTAGAAAGCCCAGCCTGTCGGTGTGCACAGTCATTCACCACATGACGTCTTAGCAGGGGAACATTCCTCCATGTCTTTTTTTGTCTCCCTCTAAAACCATCCTTCTCGATTTAGAAACAGGGGGCACAAAAAGTGGTTTAGGGCAAAGTTATGGGGCAGCAGATTAATGCAAAATTAAGCCATAAAAACCTGACATATGTGAAATGTCCCAGACTGGGAATGAAATATCATTTCTCCAATTCAAGAACTTTCCACAGGAAGAAATACATGAGACTGAATTCCTCTAAACCTCTTTCTTCTGTGTGCCAATGAAAAAAAGAAAGAGAAAGGTTAAAAGTTTTACCATTGCCAAACATTACCATTACCTAAGAGAATCTCTCTGAAGGGAGCAGGTATCTACAGTATGTCCAAAAGGTAATGGCTTGGAAGGAAATCAACAAACCTCATGCCAAACAGTCTCTTTAAAATATTTTCTTTCCAGCTTTGCCCTCCTAAACACCACAGAGGAAGGCAGAGGACTGAAACGATGGCTTCAGCATTCACTGTAGCTTACAGGAGCTGGGATTGTGTCTATTCCCCATAAATCATTTAATGGTGACAGGAGGTGGTCCTCTAGTCACTCAGTCTGCCCCCGCTGGCTGACCTCTGGGGTGACAGCTTCCCTCAAGTGCCAACCCACACAAAAAGGGGTGCAGCCAGCTCCCACAGCCAAAGCTACAGAGGTCACACAGGCCTGTGCCAAACCAGCCCTTTCATCCTATAGCATTTACAGGCTCAGCATCCAAGAACACAGGCATCAAAGGTAGAGAGAAGGGGAGAGAGAGTTTGTGTATGTGAATGAGAAAGAGAGTCAGAGACAGAAATGACCTCCTATGACCCTTAATATGCGCGCAACTCATGTGTAGGAGGGTGTGGGATAATCCCGGTGAGCTGCGTAGTGGGGGTCTCCAGGTGGCCCAGAGGGTTAGACAGGGTTAACCCCAGTTGACCCTGGCTCTCTGCTGTCAGAAGTAGGAGATCTACTCTTAGCTTTTCAAGGAAACCAGAACAATGTGTCATGTCCCTCATGTTTGACAGTCCCTGAAAAGTCCCTTTTATTTGTCTTCTCCTTATTCAAACATTCATTGGGAAAACATAAAATCATAGACTTTGTTTTGAAACCATGGTAATGCATCAAGAAGACTCTTCTGTTTGTGTATGTTATGAAAACTGTGTTTAAATTACCCCCATTTGTTCATGCTATCTGACTATTAAATGTCATAATGGCAATTTGTAGCCATACCCAAACAAAAGTTTTCAATCTAACACGTGTTAATGTATGCCAGGTTTGAAGAAAATACCAGTTTTATTTGTTCCAATGAAGTGAAATGATCTCAGGACAAGCCTCGGCAGAAGAACATGGTTAGTTGGCAGGTGGAGCTTAAACACTTTCTCTTAATGCTGAGACACAAAGGACTCAGATGGCAGCAGATAACTGGGTGTGGGTGTCCTTTAGGGTCATATTAGGCAGTCTAGGAGTTTCTGCAGCCTGCAACAGCTGACTGTCAGTAGTTAGAGGTCACGGTCTAACTTTACTGATTAGTATACAGAGAGGGAGAACATTCTTGAAATTGTGTTGTGTTCAGACATCCAGGTGAGGACTAAATACAAGTTTTGACATTGAGGTATGTGGGTGGTGTCTGAAGATGCTTTCTGAAATAGAACATTTGTTCCAGAGAGGATTTTTAAATAAAAGATTATGTATAAAGACAGGAAGAAGGTGTCTTGCAGCTGTGAGCAAAATAAAAGTTACTGCATGGTAATTCTATAATGTATATTCTCCCTCAATGGGTTTTAATCTAACATAACCATAAAGCATCAAATATTGTAATGTAATTGTCAACGTGTATGTGTATGTGTTTCGGGTCCTGCAGTACACTCACGGACTCACTGATGTACTTTATGAGAGTTTGTTCATACTAGACCAATGTCAAGAAATGTTGTCCCAATTAGTTACATACACACAAAAACATGTCGAGAGAAGTTCCAGGATGAAAAATACCTAAGTTACCCTAATGTCAGGGCCTTAGAATATGACTATTGGGAGAAATTGTTGGATTGGGAGTAAAAATCTGTCTAGCACCACAAACATTTTCATTAGTCACTAATGTGGCTGGGATCCAGCTGGTCTGATCAACATTTGATGAATGTGTTTGTGTATGCAAAGGAGTCTGGCCTCTCTCCTGTGACATGGTCTCATAGGGACAAAGCGTAGCAGACAGCAGCTGTTGGAAAGCAGGTGTGTACACACTAGTGTAGACTTCTGGCAAAGTAGAATCAGAAAACTTGGTGTATAATACCCATAAATCCTAAGCGAGACAGAGCACATCGCCCACTGTAAGCTGATAGTGATAATGATGTTTAAGTTCACATGCTCAATCAGTTTTTGTGTGTTAACATTACAGTGACTAAATAATACATGATAGTAAGAATGAGTAACCAAGTATTGTTGTGTATGGAACCATGGTAACAAAGTGGCATGAATGGCTTGCAACTCTGAGCATCCACTCTGACTTGACAATTCTGACTTCAGTTCTAAAGTAAATGCTAAATCCAGCGGTCTGATGTTTCCAGAGCAGAAAATACAGATGAACAGAAGAAACCATACTCGTCTTTCCTCCATGACTTTCTTCCAACACAGCTGCTCCTGTTGCCTGCCACGGGAGGCTGTGCTCAGCGGCAGGAGTGGAAAGTTAAGGGGGAGTCTGGGGCTAATATGTGGTTCATGATGACACATAAGATTACATTCTGTGCTCGAAGTAACCAAACTGTATTTAAATGACTGTATTCATGAAGCGCATCAAAAACTACCATCTTTGCCACATAAGGTCACTAGCGGTTTGCAGCATAAGTCCGGCCTCTCTTGAGACAACAGTGACTTAAAGCCTTATCTATAAAGGCAAGTCATAAGTATTATTATATCTGTAGTGCATTGGTTAACCCTCTGTCAGGGCCTGCAAATTGCATTGCATTAGTAACTCACATTTTTATTGACATGCTGACATACAACATGTCAATAAATTATAGATCCATTATAGATCCAGCGTCATGTTTGATGGTTGACAGCAAACACTCTGGATTTGATTGTGCCCCTTGACTTTCTCAAAACTGCATGCTGGATTTAGGAATACAAGTGTTAGGCCACTCATCCTATGTTCCTTTTTATTTCACTGGTCCAGGCTCCAAAGGAGCTTATACGTAAATCTTGTTACTTGCCATTCTATCATTGTCACTGAGCTTCAACTAGTGACCACAGTTCCACTTTGCTGAAGCAGTTTCTTAACGTGAGAGAGAGACCAGGCTCTAAAAATATGACACTGCTGCTTTTTACCATTTCAATTATTTTACAGTTTCTGTTGCCAAAGTGCCACTGACTTAGAGGCAGACTATCTGGTTATATGGGTAGCATGGCATTGCAGTGATTAGCATTGTAGCCTCACAGCAAGCTGGGATTAGCTCTGGCCCCCCACGACCGTCTAAGGGATAAGCGGGTATACTTGAAGGGTGCATGGAACTTTTGACAACCTTTAAAGTCTAAGTGCTGAGTGTCAGAGCTCTTTGCAATCTTACAGACCTCTCGTTGACATTAAGTTGGACTATCCCACGTAGTTTCAGTTGCAAAATGCAATAGTACTTCCAAGTTAAAATCATTTTTCGTGTACAGTGAATACATTAACACCTGTACAATATGTTGTTGCTTTTGTACTTTGTTTTGGTGTTTTATAGGATTACATTATATTTTAAGGCAGTCCTATTTACGCCGTAACCTAAATAAAAACAAAAAGAATAGAAATAATGCAAAAGAGGATAATGCAATCTATTTGATTGCACAGATGTTGTATTTGTACTTGTGTGTGTGTGAACAGCAAATTCTAAAAGAAACCCTGTACGGCCTCTCTTAGTTTTGTGTTAAAGCTTGTTAATACAAAAGGCATTCAACACAGAACAAGGAGAGAACAAGCAGAGGGACCAGCCACTGATGTCATTGGATTCTGAGGTCCAGACACTGGAGAGATTCAAACAGTTTTCACATTTCCAAACACAGAGATTAAAGGCTTATATACCGGCTTTTATCTTATAAACAAGAGGTCTAAGCAAAACATTTTAGTGTTCAATGATCCTTAAGTGACCACTGAGAAAACCACCATACAACACATATGAATAGATCTGAATGGATCACAACAATGTCTGACATATTCACTGAAAGATGAGACTTAACTTTACGCAGCTTTAACCACAACAATGATGTAAACATGACTCGCTTTCCTCACAACTTCAGGAAACATTACTTATGGTTCATACCAATAGAGATTTTCACCCCTTTTTAAAACCCAGACTAAGCAGAAGCAGACAATGTTTCTTTTACTCTCACCACAGAGGAGGATTGGGTAAGCTGTTTGTTCAAATGTAATTAGTGCTGAATTTATTATTTTTTGTATGTAAAACTTATTTATTGCTGAATTTAAGAACATTCTTCACTTGCAAATTTCCCCAGTTCCATCGGTGCTAATAGTGATAAAAGCTCCTTTGATTCACCTACTTTGCATGAATGGCACTTCACTACCATGTGCGACATGCATTTCAGCCAAACACAGTGAATCCTCTTTTAACCTGCAGTTCAGACAGAGCCATCCTAACTGCCCAACATGCCTGAACCAAATAAGAAGCCTCTTGGCCGACATTCACACAAGGCATTCGGGCCTCTTCTGTTTTTTCTTTCTGTACTGTATGGCTCTTTTTCTCTCCTTTGAAGAACATTACAAAGGTTGTCCAATTTTCTCCTGCTAAGGCCACTCTGAGTGGTCCCCTACAGAGCTATGTGTGGGCTGCACGAGGAGATTCTCCTGGGTTTGAGCTCTTTATTTAACTGGGCTCTCCAATCATCCAACAATGTCTGGAATGGAGGTGAGAGGATGGAGTATTTCAGCTTCAGTTGCAGCCTTAATCAAAAGCCAAGTGAGAACAATGCGGTTGCTTTTGTCATTTTGATTGCTTAAAATTTACTTGACAATGTGGTTTAATGGTGCAATGTGTAAGAAATGAGACTACTCTCCCCCTGTAAAATTCATACTCCTAAAATTAGGGAGCATACTATCGCCTCTTGAGATACAAAGTGGATATTATGAGACAGGATGGGACGTGGATAGCTGGTTAGCATGCTAATTTCAGAAGATATCTCTGCAACACAATATATACACTCAGCAGCCACTTTAATAGGTAAACCTGTTCAATTGCTTGTTAACACAAATAGCTAATCAGCCAACAACATAGCAGCAACTCAATGCATTTAGACACGTAGACAACTTGCTGAAGTCCATACAGAGCATCATTATGGGGAAGAAAGCATCATTATGACTTTGAACTTGGCATGGTTGTTGGTGCATACGGGGACAGGCACAGTACAAGTGTATTTTAAACAGTACAAAATATTTTAACAAAAATACTCAAACTAAAACTTCGTCAGTAGCATCGTGTTTTTGTTTTGCATGACTGATAAGACTGAATTAGAAAGTCAAATGTGAGTGTCTGAGTCTTGATTTTTAAGTTGTGACATTCAGATGGTAGTGTCAGAATTTGGCATTAACAAGATGAAAACATGGATCCACCCTGTCTTGTATCAACATTTCAGGCTGGTGGTGGTGGTATAATGATGTGGGGGATATTTTTTGGCACACTTTGGGCCCCTTAGTATCAACTGAGCATTGTTTAAATGCGACAGCCTACCTGAGTACTATTGCTGACCATGTCCATCAATTTATGACCACAGTGGCTACTTTCAGCAGGATAATGAATGCACCAGGTCACAAAGCTCAAATCATCTCAAACTGTTTTCTTGAGACAATGAGTTCACTGTACCCCAATGGTCTCCACAGTCACCAGATCTCAATCCAATGGAGCACCTTTGTGGTGGAACGGGAGATTCGCTTCATGGATGTGCAGTCAAAAAATCTGCAGCAACTGTGTGATGCTATGCTCAGTTCTGAAGGCAAAAGGGCATCCAACTCTGTACTAGCAAGGTGTGGCCAAATAAAGTGGCCGATAAGTGTAGACGTCTTTGACATAACATCAGAACTGTTACTTCTTCACATTCTGTTGTTAGTGAATTTTTTAATGTTTTAAACTCATTGCACCTTTAATTGGCACGCTATGGACAGAATCCTACTTCTATAGAATATTAACTTAACTTCTTGTTCCTGTCTCATCAGTATTAAATTATGTTTTAAATACTGGAACTGGATCATGCCCTCTTCACCTCAATGTTCTATATAAAATGAATACAAAACACTTGTTGCGAGGTTAACAGTGAAAAGGATATTATGTTTCATTAAAGGCCCTACAATTGTATTACTTATCCCACTTTTGCCTTGGATTTGAGCTTGCATCAGCTCTAAAAATAACAACTATAGTTGTTGGCCTTGAACATGTTTGAAGCTGATAAAGAGAAATACATACCCCATGGCCTAGTTAATATTTACAATAGATCACAATATGGTTGGCAATATCCATAATCACGCCACAGCTTCATATCATGCCTCCCACTATGGATGATTACATTGTTGTGAACCAGAAGATGAGTGGACAGCTCTCAAATCATTAACATATCACCATAAAATGCCACATATGTTTTACCTTTGCCAAAAGGCTCACAATGAAAGTTTCTGTTGGTCTCCAGCCATTTACCACAACACAATGTGAAACAGGTGTACAGCACAGAGGGGAGGCATTGACATCTCTACTGTTAGCTGATAAAATAGAAACAAAATGAGCATGTTTCCTCTGGGTGCATCATAATATTTGTCCAGGGCTTGAGAAGCTGGCAAGTTAGAGGGAGGAAGATGCAAAAGCAGAATGAGGTGGAAGACAAGGATGCTACTGTGACCAAGTCTTTCATATAGTAAAAAAGCAAAGAGACAGAGCAAATACAGGATGACAGCTAGATGTTATGGTAAAACATTTTGGTTATGGAAGATGAGGGATTCAGATGGCTTGTGCTAAAATGTGAAAATATGTAGCACTCAAATGTTTTACCACAATCTGGTCCATCCACACCAAAACAATGATATGAAAAAAGTCTCTCAACCAGTTACAAGAGTGACATTTTCAATACAATAGTCCAGTTAGTCCAATTTGGACAAAATTTGTGCTGTGCAACTGTCACATGCTTTTAAACTCAGGCCTACACAGGTCCTGTCAATCTTTATTTTTCTAGCTGATGTCATCTTAAAGCCTAAATCCATCTCTGCACATGACTGTGACAAAAACCCAATAAGTCCTCCTTCAAAGTAAAACAGCGATGGTAAATGACTCAAAGCTAGCCAGCTGTGGCAACACTGCTTGATCCAAGGTGAGAGGAGAAATAACAATGCTGTTTCATAGAACATTGGATGAGTGACAGTTACTGTAACGAAAAATAGAGAAAAGATGAACTACTTTGGTTTTCTTAAGCATTTCTCATATTCTCTTGATAGATGCAGAGAGGGAAAGAGAAATTTCCTCACAAAGACATTGACATCAAAGCTGAAGGAAAGAAAAGGAGCCAGCATGACATGTGAGGGAGGATGTGAGATGGAATTCCATGGCACACTGGGACTTGGCTGAGGGCCAATGGGGTATTGAGTTATAGGTCAAGGTTTTTTCGAGTCAATACTGCCACTCAAATTTTTCCTGCCCATATATTACAACCACAAGCCCAAACTCAAATCTCAAATATGACAAAGTTGATGAATTCAATATATTGTATAGAGGCATGTTTAGTAGTGCATAAAAGTCATTAAAAAACTATAGCAGGTGAATAGATTTATTGGCTACCAAATTTAAATCCAAATGAAAAAGAGGAAAACAATATTTGGTCAAAATTCAAATTGGCTTTTTGATTAACACAAAAATGACCACAGACTATTTTTATAGTCAAATAAACATTATTTTTCTAGCAAAAATGCAAAACATTCCCAAATTTTTCACTGTTTACTTACATTTTAAAGACCAAACAAAATTGTGAGATTAGGCTAATGGATATCACTGTAAGCTGCAGCCCTAAACTGGTTCAGCTAAACATAATATTTAAATCTGTACTGCATAAAATTATTTAGATAAAAATGAAATTTAATGCACATGTTTTCTCAGTCCGCTCTTCCATTAAGGATACAGAGAGAGGGCAAACACTGGCTGTGCAGACACAACTCAAACCTCAGTGCTAAACCATCATAGACCCTTGTGTAAATATACAATAAACAGTTCTCTGCAGACAAAAACAAACTCAGGTTCCATCCAAGTTTCCCTTCCTTCGAGCAGTCGGCTGTTTAAAGTCTGTGGCTACTGAGGTTACACACCTGTCCACTTCAACAAGGACTGCTCCAGTCTCACAGCAGTGGTAAACCATGCAGTGGTCTGGTTCACATGGACTCCACTCTTAGCAGCCCAACTCATATGTCGGTATGTGCCACTCTGAAAAACTATATTTTGTTATGAGCTGACTGTTAAATGTAAGTTACACCATTTTTGAAACAAACACCTGATTTTCTGACAGGAGTTTGGCTAGTTGTCAGAGGTTAATGGAGAAGAATAAAAAGGACAGAATATCACTGTTTACTGCACTGAAATAATGAGGCTATAGGATCCCAATTTATCCACAGGAATACAGTTTTGTCCCGTAGTCATGCTGCATGCTTAGCCTTCTCCCGCTATCCTGTAAACACAGCAAGGAAAAAGTACCCCCCTCTTGGATGAAAACGTAGACAGCTTTCTTCTTTTTGCACAAGTGAGAAGCAGCGCTGAGGAGCCTTACAACTGGAACCAGATGGCTCTTTGTTATGTGCAAGTCTTTGCATGAGTGCGTGCATGTGAACGTGAGCATATAAGTGTCTTTATATACAAATTAATGTTATAGTAGTCTACAACCTTGTATAGCAAGTCAACAAGAGAGCTAACAATTAGCCCTAATCCCCCCCAAAAAATGGAAAATGTTGCGTTGTGAGGGCACATGGACAAAGTGAGGGGAAACATTGTCCTGTTCTGTTGCCCATAAATGAAGCATTAGCCTAAGCTGTGTTGTTATCTCTCTGCATGGGGTTGCTGGGCTCATGGCCAAACAGAGTATATAAAAACTGAGCAAGAGAAAGTGCGAGGTGAGTGATACCATCAAACCTTCCAATGATCTAGTTTTGCTATCAGCTGTGATTTAAAAAGCAAGACTCCACTCCACTCACTACTCTTTCCGAGATGTTTGCCGCCTCACATTTCCCCTCTTTGGCACAGGCTTGTTTAGGTTGGCCTCCTGGGGTGACTCGGAGTCCATGATCCCATTTTGGGGTCTCTTTGCGGTAAGTCATAGAGATGACAGACCAGGCCATTTGATCTACCTCTGTGTCTCATGGGTGCTACGTGATATGCGTGTTTTTGATTATTCCCCGCTAGCTAGGCACTCGCCAGTCTCAGAAACATGACTAGATATTTTATTTGATTGCTTTGATGTGACTCTGATGTGTGGTGCTGTGCTGAGGATCCTCAGTATGTGATTCAAAGGTGCATTTTGACAGAGCTTTTTTATAGACATTATTATTCAGATGAAAATGTCAAATACATGTATTAATAGATTTTTCCACAACTTATTTTACCCTGATGCAGAGCCATAACCTAAGGTCTAATTAACTCTCTTGGCTCTTGATGATATTGACATTTCAAGCTGATCTTCTTTTTAATAAGCAGGTTAACTACTGGAATTTTTTTATGTGTGTCCACAAAACTGCAGATCTGCAGTCTTAGTACAGATCTGGCAGTGTTTGTGGAAAAGACAGGCACGGTGGTTGGGAGCACCACCATAACCCGCAGGTGATCTTATCGTCTTAAGATCATTCACTCACACACACACACACACACACACACACACACACACTAGACATACATACACATAATAACACAATAATTAGACGAGATAAACAAACATTGAAAAGCCCACACTTAACAGGTTATTTGTTTTTATGCAACTCAGTTGTGAGCTGCCAGGAACTCATCTTCCAACATGTGTTGCAGAGGTATAATCACAGAGAATTTTCTGCTCATTTTTCTATCTCAACAACCTGAAGATCAAAACTACCAATTTGATTAAATTATAGTGCAAAAAAAAGAAACAGTCAACAGCGGTCACAATGAATCATGTGCTGAGCCCGGATTATAAGAGGTTGTAAAACACAAGGCAGATAATCCACTAAGAATGTGTCACCTCTGATCACAGCGGTCACTCCTCAGCTGGGATCAATGTGCTGACAGATGAACCTGCTCTTAAAGGGGAATAGCAACAAATTTTAGCTGCTAAATGTATGATTTTTACATTTGTGAATAATAACTCCTTGCTATAAACAACACCAAAAAAGTACCACCCACAATTCTGTGATGTGTAATTGGGAAACAGCTGGCTCCATATAAAATGATCTGCAGCAGTATGAGTGTGACAGAGTTCAAGATGATTTTCTGGGAATCAAAAAGAATTTTCTGGATTGCAGTTGATAGATTTACCACATCAAATGTGAACCTAGCATTGCATATATCTTCAATTGCCAGATGAACGGCTTCTGACTGTGCATCTGCATGAACAAAAAAAAAAAGCTTGTTTGGACTTTTAACTTTGCGAGAGCTGCTGATCCTTCCAAGACATATGTGACATTTGTTAATTCTTAACTTGGTATCCCCAATTAAACATTCTGTGGCCCACACTTTAGTCTCCCTGTCTCTCTCCTTGTCTTCAAATTCTCCATACCATCACATGACTGGAGCTCGGGCAGCCTCAGAAACAAAACGGCACATGAGAACAGGACCTACAGTACTTGTAGACAGTAGGTCTAGCACAAGGCTGCTTTAATCAGGGCCTCGCTACCACATCTAGTCCACCGACAACAATAACAACCCGACAATTTGAACAGGCTGTGGCCAATGCTAACACGCATAGAAGGACGGGTTGAGTTTATTTTCTGAATCCCAGGCTGTTGTACTGGTTAAACAAATATAAACAAAGATCAAACCATCACCCCTGCTGGTTATCTAATAAACATCCATTCAAAATCCATTTTCTTTTTTCTCAAAGAAAAGACTAATGCACACATCTAGTATGCTGTATAAAATGCACAAACAGCTCCATATTGCCTTGATACAATGGCACACATTTGTTACAGTGCAATAACTATTACATCTATAATCATTACATCTATGGCCCTTGGGCACTGATTTTGGTCTTTAAGCTCATATTGGAAGCTTCTCTGGACACAAGTGTCACCTGAAAGTCTCAAATGTTAATGTGAGTCATTTCATTTGAATTAAAGGTTAGTAGTTACATAAAAAAGCACTTATGGTAAACAAAGAGCCTGGACTGCTTCACTCTGTGATTACAACAAATCACTGTGCCAGAGGTGGATCAGTGAAAAACAGTTTAATAAACCATTAGCTCTTTGGGTGAGCATGTTCCATCCTCCGCTCATTCTTATGCATAGAATTCCGCCTGATCCATGCAGAACCATATGTACATGAGAGCTAATGACTAAGACTAGGGATGCCTGGATTTAGTCTTGCTGTGGTTCATGACACATGCACACTCTGAAACACACACACACACACACACACACACACACACAAACAACCACAAACTGAAAGGCTAGCTACATCATGTGTAGATTTGGACGAACCTAAAAAAACAGATAACATAAACAAATGTATGTACAACTTGATTAAAACTTAAACTACATGCAGTGGGTATCCACAAAAACGTTCTAAATGACACAGATTACATACATGGTTTTAACCAACTCATCACTCATGTTAATGGAGGGGGTTCTCTGGGATAAACAACTTATCTCAACAACATGGGTGTGCTAATTTAGCACCCAATTTTAAGTGAGAAAACATTCAAAATGTGAGATTTTATTTAACACTACAAAAACACATGACCTAAAGCTAAAAACACAAGAGTGATGCTATTTATTCAAGCTTGTTGGGCTTAAACAAAAAGAGCATTTCCAAAGGATTTCTAGACAGGCTTCTCTTTGGAGACATTTTGGTCTTTATGAACTGACAGCAGGGACATGTGCAATCCCTTAATACAGAGCAAGTGCACAGGCTAAAGAATACCATGCCATTTGTCTTTGGAAGACTAACGAATTATCTCCTGTGTGGAGCAGGAAAATCACCCAGTAATTCTGCACTCATGGGGTAAGCCCTCAAGTCAGATAAAATTAGTCTCAAATGTCTGGACAAGTTACAGTAACAGTGACCACCTAGCCTCAAGGAAATAAATCAGCAAGCCACGCAGGCAGTCACTGAGGGAGACTAGAGAAGGGCAACAGGTGGCTGTCAACTTAGAGCGAAAGAGGGTCATCATCCACTTAGAGAAGAGCGGCGAGTCTGTCTACGCTCCCCAGGCTTCACTAAGCTAAACCAAGCACCAGAAGGAGGAGAGAATAAGGTAAAGCCAGTTCAGAGTAGTGTGTGGACAAGGTTCAAATATTCATTTACAGCCATGTTCAGCACGTGACCTATAACATCGGGAAACAACTGGAAATGTGTTTTGGGTATCCTGTGTTATAAAATCAGGGAGCATATCCCAACATTGTTATAAACAATAGGAATTAAGCGTTAGAGTTTGAAAAGCCTGCTAATATAATATATGAAAGGTTTACCGTTTATAATGGCAAGTGCATCAAAGAGAAACCCTCTTTGCAATCAACATGTGCAAACAAATAAATAATCTGAGACAGCTATCACAGATATTTCTCAGATCATGACTTCATTCAAATGAAAAATGTCTGGACCTTGGGTTTACTTCTACTGCATTAGAGGAAAACGACCAAATTCTGACAATTTACAGCATAATAGCTTTTCCAGACATTGGGTTATTTTTACACTTGAAGCCTGTAGAGGAGGCCCTGTGTGTCTTTGTTTGAGAATGTGTGCTCCTCCACGTTTCGCTACTGACAACCACAGTGCTCTTTGCTAACAAACCCTACTAGTCACTGGCAAATTACTTTACAAGGGCATGTGTATTAATTTCTTACATTATATATGCATTAAACAAGGTAGCAAAACAATTAACACCTATTTATCAGTTACCTCTTGCCAGAAAGATGTTGGAAAGGAAAGTCTTAAACAAAAACCTACGCCAAAAACCAGTATGTTGTATATTAGTAAAAGCTCAGGCAGTTAGTCCTCATCCTCAGTTTAATCAAAAGCCAACAACTTCTGATAAGCACATTATGTGTGTTTGCAAGTATGCTGCGTGCATGCACATTTGCATATGTTTTCACTCAGTGCTTTGTGCTAGTTCCCTCACATTACTCAAAGAAACCAGGAGGCCCAATAAAACAAAGTGACAGAACACAGTAACTCCAAAAAACATTAAATGTTTTCAGTCTCTGCTTCCTGCCAGTGCTCTGTTTTTCAGAGCTGTTGAAATGATTTTAATTCTCACTCAAATTAAGATTCCAGGCTATTTCCCAAAACTGCCACTGTGCAAGCTCAACAAGGACCCCAATAAAACAATTCACTGGTAGCAGGGGTAATTAAAACTCATACCCAACTGGTGATATAGACTGAGAAAGACAAACTGACAGTCATAAAGTGAGACGTGATGTACAGTTTAGATTATAGTGCAAGTTTATTACCCACCAATGCAGGCATGAACTCTGACGGATAGCTGTGTTCGAAGAATAATGCTGTGTTTCTTGCCCCTCCTGTGAAGAAAAAAAGACAAACGGAGAGAAAGAGAAATGTTACTTGGGCATTTAGCCGTGCATGATTATGTAAATTTGTTCATGTCTGTGTGCTTCTGTCTGTGTGTGTGGTGGTGCTGGTACACACTTTATCAAGATAAAGACACAGAATCTCTCTCTGATCTGAGGCAGCCATCAATATGTCAGAGGCAGGCAGGCATGTGCTGACAAGGTTATATGGCTGAATAGCTACTGCGCAAAGGTGCAAAAAGATCTTCAAGCTAAATTCTTTTTCAACAAATTATACCGTTCAGTCTTCCAAACCCTTCAATATTTGCAGTTTGAACACAACAGGGAAAAAGGTTGCGGAACACAACAGGGGAAAGGTCGCCATAGGCAAAAAATGAATGATGGGAGCAGCTCAGAGGTCGACCCCGCTCCCTGTGTTAATGGAGATATGCCAAGATCCTATCACCATCCTATCAACTGCTTACAATGTCTGAATGACAAGTCAAAACAAAGACGACAACAATGCACCCCAATTCCATTCAATTGTGAAAGTGAAAGCAGTGCTTCTTGTATTCATACAAAGGGTAATATGGCTACTTAGAAGCCCACTCTCTAGTTTGATGTAAAATTTGTTTTCCTTAGCATCAATAAATAGCATGCAAAGACCCTAACCAACAATGCTTTAGTCCATATCTCAATACTTTCCGACTTCCCTACCCTGTCTGTGTGTCTGTGTCTGCCACAAGATCAATCGTTACTATTGATAATGTAAATCTTTAAAGACACACTCATTTCTTTTAACAGCTGGGCATTGTAGTTTTAACTAACAGGATTACGTAGTGATTTTCTGGGGACTGGTTTCAGCCATGGATCACATACATGCTGCATGGGCGGGGTATTTATGTCAGCAGGACGGTGCGTGCAGGATTCACATTAAGGAACAACTCACTTACAATTATGGATATCTTTGCCAGAAATAAAGTACATCAGGCATTGGCTGCACAGTAAGTACTTGTTAGTGGGTTTGTTGACGACAAGAATAATATAGAATATTAGAAATGTTTTTCACATAGTTATAATTAAACATTTGTGTGGGGCTTGTGTTTGCATCTCAAATGTGAACTAAGCCAAACATTAAAATTAAATGATGACTCAGATCTAGTTGTTTTGACGTCTCACTTAAATTGACAGGGAGAGCATATTCCAATCCCATGTTTTGAATTTTGGTGGTGGGGGCCACCCTTTTGTTTACATTTGGATCACAGATTGTGCCTTTAACCTCCCAACTCGCTAAAGAAGCATACAAACAAACCCAGTAGACAACTGTAGACAAGAGCACAGCAGGTAGAGTTGCTCAACAACCCCCCTTCTAATTCGGCTCTCTAACAAATGGGCTTTTATGCTGCCTGCACAAAGGCTGTGTGATTGTTCAGACTGGCACAGCGCCAGCAACAGGCTGTTATGTTTGTGACAATCAGGCAGCAGTGGGTCTGACAGACAGAGAAAAGTATATCACCACATGAGGCAGATCATACTGATGTCTCACTATAAACAATACTGTATAACTTCTCCACACATCCAGACAGAGCCGGCATCTTTCCTGCCCCAACCAGTCAGCGGGAGACTGCACTGACATGCACACAGGCAGATTACATGGCAGGGTTAGTCTGTATATGCTCACTGTTTATCAAATATAATATCAAGCAACGAGCAGAGGCGACACAGGAGCAACATCTGTCAACGTGGACCTTCACTGGTGAGATGAGACGGCAAACATGAACTTAATCCTCTGCGATGCTGTTGAGGCAAATGGGTAACCAGAGCCATTGTGTCACGAACGTCTGCTTTTTCTCTGCTTGGCTGCAACAGTATCCCCATGCTTCACCAAGACCTGAGGCTACACAGGCCAACATGCTCATTATCAAATTAAACAAATGTGCATGGAATAATATAAGAGAGGTTTTCAGGACCCCCTCAGCAATTAAACATGAACATTGGACATTCCCGCAGACAGTGGTGCGGGCCTGTTAAGGGTGCAGTTACAGAATTAATCACAACCATAAAGAATGTCTTCCAAATAACCAATTAGCTACATGTTGGGATATAATACCTACCGATTCCCTTGTCCTCTTTTGGTCTTACATTTGTCGGTGCCAGAATGTTCCGGTTGCTTCCAGCGGTGGTACTGTATAACCAACTTAGGCCAAGCTCCTATTAAATCAGATTCATCATGTGCAGCAGCATGCTTCTAAAATTCTCTTTTATTGCTACCATTTGAATAAACCTGATTATTTTATTAATCTAAAGAAATGAAAAAAAACTGACAAGCAATTACTACTTACTTTTTGTTTTATTTTGTGATCATTACCCAAGGCAATTGGTCAAAATTAGATGGCTTTATAAAAAGAGTAAACAAAAGTATATGGGCATTTTATTTATTCTGTACATGAAAATAAACAGTGTGCTATAAATATTTTACTTAAATGCATAAATCTGGTATTCATCATCATCACTTTGCCTATCAAATGTTATAAAAAGCTGTGAAAATGAAACATCTATACCAGCCAACCAGAAACATTACATTATTTTCCTCTCTATTCTAACCCATCACTGTTCTGTTGTCAGGCACCCTCACAAAGCGCCGTCTTAATCCTAATACCCAGAGCAGCAGCAACTGGACCAGTGGATGCCTGCCAGCTCCATGCTCTCTGGCTTTATCTACGGGAGCATTACTGGCATTGTTTATAAAACAACAGAATGTGAACACACATACTTGGAATACAGTAAAGCCCGTACACACACACACATACACACACACACACACACTTTCTAACTCACTAAACAATCACCAAGCTGTTCTATTCTGTTAATAATACCCATAAACTGCACTGCAAACACAGAGCGGACAACCGGTGTTTTATTTTCCTCCTTTAAGCTGTACTGTGTTTGACAATTCCTCTGGTTCTTTTCAAATGTGCTTTTCCTCCTCAAATGAAAATCTTGTGTGCTGTGAGCGCCTACGAAACAATGTCCAAGTGGGTCTGAATAAAAAATGAAAATAATGAAAGTGGAGCTGTCCTAAGAGAGATGAAAGGATGTGATGAGAAACTCTGAATAGTTGAGGCCTAAGAAGAAAGAAAAGTTGGATTTTAAAATGCCTGACTTCTAAATAGTTGTCGAACACATCAAGAACACTCACTAAAACCAAGAAAGGCATATTCAGCAAAAAAACTGTTGGCTTTATATGTTGAAGGGGCACTGAAAGGCTAAAAAGTGTCTTCTTCTGTGCTGTATGTCAGCTACACATTTCACACGCTGAATCAATTATGGAGTCAATAACATAGACAAGCCAGGGAATATGTCCTTGAGGACTTACAACTTTACTAATCATCTGCCAATCAGTGTCACATATTTGAGTCCAACACAAAACTCCACACGTAAGTTCAAGATAACATTTTTCCTACAACATAAGACCCGAGTTCCCTAGAAAAGCTACAACAGGCTCGTGCTCAATCCATGTAAACTACAAAAATATTCAATTGCTGTAAATGTCTGTAAGCACATGTCAGGCTATCTGGTTATCATACTCCACCTTGGCTCTGGGCTTCAAATGTGGAAAATTGTGTGTACTGGGTCAATCATTCTATCACAGTTACAAACCTTAATGGCTTGCTGGCTACCTAAAAACTGTGCAGATATGTCTGAGCACACGTCTGGACTATATGGTTAGTTTATAACTTGGAGTGAGACGGTATCAGAGATGGGACAGGGGATTTATGAGTCACAATCTCCAATAGCTGAGCTTCAAACACGGTGTGGAAGTGATTATGGCCCTTAAGCTCCCATGACATGGATATCTCCTGGCTCTGCAGCGCTCTGTCAGAGGATCATACTTTAATCTGTTTGTAAAGACACTAGGTATGACACAGGCGCCTCAGGAATGTAACCTGTCATTAATATCAATTACAGATGGATTCAATGACCAATGATCAGGGGAGTTCAGGAACTCAGGCTGTGTATGAATATAGTACTATTCTTTTTCCAAAAGGTAGAGTTTAAAGCAGAAACACTGAAAGCACACAGTTTTGCTTAGAAGCTGAAATTAATGCCGTGGTGTTTCTTTGACAACTTATAAAATTCAGAAAAGAGTTGGAAACTGTTGTTGACAGATCTTATGCAGTAAACAGTGGTTGAAAAAAAATAAAATGGAACAAGTAAAGGTGAAATGCCTCATCAGACCTTTTATTAGCTCAATAATCATCAAATCAACAACCGAGCAGTAGGGGATGTAATCTTGGGCACATCAGCACCATAAAAAGCCAGCGAGCAGAACTGCCCTATTTTTACAAAATAATTGGCTAACCACCTTCACCCCCAGCCTCCTCAGACAACACTGTGTGGGTTTAATGACACACATCCATACCAGCCTGTGCCAGCTGGCACGACACGGGCCCTGGCAGGCTCGGCCTTTGACGAGAGAAGAAGTGGACCACTTTAACCTCACAGCTCTCAATAGCCTCCTATAAGCTCCTAACAATTTCAGATGGAGCTGGGAAAGGACAGCACTCTCAGCGTCCAATAGAAACACCACGCCAGAGAGCAGCTTATGAATTCCAAGTTAGACAAATAAATCCATACATGTTTGCGGTAAAGCCGACCAGGAACTCTTGTGCCAACCTTTGGTTTGTGATCATCTAAAGTGGGCGGCATATGAATGACATATCAACATACTCCATAGTACATAAAAAAAACAAAAAAAACATATGGAGTCAATAAAGTAACTGGGCGAAGAACGGGTATGAAACAGAAATGAAACTAACACAATTTTAAAACTCTCTTCTTCATCCAGGTCTAGGAGTTATGTCAAGATAAAGCCTCATTTAACGATATTATACAAGGAAACAATACAGCTAAATTAGAAGGTGAGAGTTGTGTAGCGGTGGTTGTACAATTGTAGTTTGGCTGCTTCTAATGAGGGCACTGAGGTAACATTCAATACAGATGAGGGTGATTACTCATGAGACATGTCTACACCTCATAAGTGGTTTAGCTGACATCACTACTGCCGCTCAGCCAGGGAGGTCAGGTATTTTAAGGGACATGAATGGATGAATGCCATGGAAACTCTGAGACATGTAGTCTGTAACAAAAAAGGGCACTAATACCACGACTGAACTGATAAAATATTTGAAGGACTAACTTTCATCCTATACCACTAAGATCATATTACAATTAAAATATCATAATCTAGCAACAGGTTCCATTAACTTATCAGCTAACAAAATGACATATCCTGGGCCAATGAAATTGTTGGAATATTATGTGACTGACTCACAGTGGAATTAGTGAAGCTAATAACACAGATATTCATTTTTTTTCTCCTCAAGAATCTCAAAGTGCTGAAAGACTTGTGAAACTGAGAGTCCCTCAGGTGGGGTTAGCCTGTCCCCTCAGCTCTTCTACTGACCTAACCACCTCCTGAGAAGCTCTTGAGCAGCAGAGCTCAATCAGCTGAGGCCCAGAAAAGGGATTATTTCACTAATTCATCCTGGAATGAAATTGGTATCATTATGATTCAAATCACTATAATAGAATCACATTAGGGAAAGGAATATAGCAAGCATGATATTGATACGTATTCCTATGGCCAAGGACTTAAATAGTGTGTCTTTTCCCTGTTATCTCGCCAAAATTTTTATGTGTCTGTCTCTCGAAAAACAGTAATCACATTGTAATGATTATGTCTGATTGCTAAAGCAGATAAAGCTAATATTTCGGGAGTTTTGAAAAGATTTTTGTAAAAAAAACTTTAAAGTTAGTTACTCTTAAATGATAAATCCTTTTTTTCTGCTTCGTAAGAGCTAATTTGACCACAACAACATGAACAATCTATTCCTGGACAATCAGAGCCATACACACACATTATCAACCTGCTAGGCAGTGCCAGTCCGTATTTCAATCTGAGCTGCTCTGGCACTAATCCCAGCTGCACCTTTTGAAGTGCAGAGAAAATATGACCAACTTTTTATAGAGGTATCTAAATGTATTTCAGTTTTTAACTTAGTGCAGAGTTTTTCATTTCAACAAGTTGTGTATGTGCAGTGGTTTTGCTTGTGTGGTGATAGTGAAGGAAAAGCTAAGAGCGAGGCAGTGGCGATTGTGATCTTACCCTCCTTCCTCCTGAAATCCCTCCAGTTCATCTTTCTGCTCTGCCAGGGTAGACTCCAAGTCCAGGTAGCTTCCATTATGGGACAGCTGAAGGGAACAGTCATCAGGCTAGATGGGAAAAAGACACAGTTAAACACTGATTTGTCTTCTACCTTATGAAGATCATGATATTTCCACTTTACACAAATCAAGAATAATAAACATCAAAAAAGTAGGAGGTGTTAATGGTCGGCTGATGCAGAAATCCAAAGGCCTGTGGTACAAATACTAAATAATCACTATGCGGTAAGGCTTTTTATTCTTTAAAGGTTCAGTGTGTAAGTTTTAGTGGCATCTACTGGTGGGGGTTGTAAATTGCAACTAGCAGCTCACGGTGCATTCACATGCTCCTCTGATGGTCCCATTTCCTGAATTGTGAAGTCGTCCTTCAGACTTCAGTGTGTGTTCATGTGCTCTTAAGTCAGAATGTGGAATTAACATGGACGCTACTACAAAGACTTGTTTGATTAGCATAAGCCAAATGCAGACATTTAGTTCAGTCTACATGGAAACTAACCGTTATAACCATATTACATGGTTACATATACATACTTCGCAAAATATGTATATGCAATACATGATTTTGTACGAATCAAAGCTATGCACACTTCTTTATGTCCCATGAGCACTTTATTACTCTTTTTGCAATAATGATGAGGATTTCAACGCCACAATAATGCACCATCAGTCACCGCTCACCCTTTACTTTCAAGTGCACAGGAGAAGCTACGGTGGCTGACATGCTCTGTCGGCTGAATTGTCTCCTAGCACATCCATTCCATCTGTGGCTGACTTCTTAGCAAAAAATGGTCTGACCTGCTTTGAATATTTCTGTCACTTGTTTATGAGAAGGCGACTAAATTTGGAGTGCACATATATTCAAGTCTTTATGGTAAATCTATTGAAACGAACCAGTGCGAGCTGACAGGCAGGTTAGAGATTTTATCATGTCATTTTCTCTCTTTACAAAGACTAGTGTTGCAGTATAAGACCCCTGCCAGAAGAGAGGCAATGAAGTCTTCAAGTTGCACAATACAAGAACCACATACAACAGTATTTATCAAATTGAGTCGGACGGAATTTAGCACGAGGATACACGTGACAATGTACGGTTTTCAAAATAAGGTGTCTATAGAGTATGTAAATAAGATTAATTGGAATTTCTTCATGGGGTGGCACGATGGTTCAGTGGTTGCTTCACAGCAAGAATGGCATGGCTTCAAACCCCGGTTGCCCCAGCCTTTCTGTGTGGAGTTTGCATGTTCTTCCCGTGTCCGCGTGGGTTCTCTCTGGGTGCTCCGGTTAGGCTTAGTTAATTGGTGTCTCTAAATTGTCCTCAGGTGTGAATGTGAGTGTGAGTGGTTGTCTATCTATGTGTGGCTCTGCGATGGACAGGCGACCTGTCCAGGGTGTATCCCGCCTTTTGCCCAATGTCAGCTGGGATGGGCTGGGATTTATGCAATGGTTAAAAAAGCCAAAATAAATGGAAAAAATGTAAATTTACTTGTTCAGTAAATTTTTTCATTATATTCAGTTTCAGCTTCAGCCAAGAATTTTCAATTTTGTGCATTCATAGTTCTTCTTCTGCTTATTTGTACATATTTAACGTAGTGACGAAACACGTTCTGTAGAGTAGTTTGTTAAATGGTCGTGCAACATGGCAACTTCCATGTAAGAGCATGTAGTGTATGTAGAGAGAAATGTCTCATTCTTAGTTAATAAAAACATAACGGTTCATTAAGTCAATATACTACTGAAAAAATAGTTATGGATATTATATTGCATTTCTGTCAATAGATCCTCCTCAATATTACACAACATCAGTTGCAACCACAATAATGCTCATGTTTGCCGTGTCAGGAAAATTCTATACAAAACATAACATCTTTGTCCTTTTTATGGATCAATGGGCAAAGGCACAGTGTATTTGAGGTTTATGTCTAGCCTGCTGTGAACCATAGACAGTTATTTTATCAGCTCCTGTCAGCACTCTACAATGACAAGCACGGCAAGGTTGGAGAGAAGTCATGCAAATTTGGAGCAGTTTGGCAGTCTGGTGCCTCTTATCTCTTTGCTCTCCCCGTCTGATAAACTATCATCACACAAGATGATTTTGCAGAGGAGCTATGATTTGTCTGGTTGTGAATGGTTGTCATCAGCCGACTGTGTTCAAGGAGATGAGGAATGAGAGTGTCTGTTTGCTGGTCTGGTTGACCTCCAAATTGGAGATATTAACCTATTTATATTCAGAGCCTGTCAGCTCCACAGGACCGCGGCTCCAACGGTGAAGCAGAGGACGAGAAAACAAATACCATAACAGGAGGGCAAACATATGACTTAAGCGGAGAGAGTGGCACTGCTCTGCTCCATCAGCAGCCAGGGTGTCTAAAACAACAACAGACTGTAGAGTGCACGAATATACTGAACTCAGTACATTTGTCATCTCCTGTCAGCCCACACTGAGGGCTTTGTGAGGAAGCAAAGACTATGACACACTTATAAAGCACATCCCAAATAAGCAGCCTGCAAGATTATTGTTTCTCTTAAAAGGACAGCAATGCATGTAAACATATATGTAACATCTAAAACCATGTGTTTATTAAATTAGACCGGTTATTGCCAGGTCTGATAGAGTTCAATTTCCTCCCACATATGACAGTAACTTAACTGAACGTGAAGGAAAAAGTCTGGGAAAGAGATTATGGGTCTGATTTGGCTTTGATCTGTTAGGCCACTCTGTTTGTATTACTTCACTACAACACTCAGGGACTGTGTCATATTTGAGAACTGAAACAAAACATGTGGTTGGTTAGAATAACTTTCTCTGACTCTGTTTGCTTTCCATGCATGGTAAACCAAATGATTATTGGTAATATAATAGCTATAGAGATTATAAGGCTGAACATCTTCGTTTTGAGAGGACAGCTGAGATGAGGCAAAGCACAGAGTAAAAATACACCAAAAACGTAAGTCGCTCAGAAAATCCTATTGTTTCTAAGACAGTGACAAGATTGTTGTTGATGTTCTTACAGTAAGGCAGACTGAGAGATAGACAGAGACTGAGATAGAGATGAAGAGAGGCGGGTAGTCGGAGAAGAAGACAAACAAACAAAGCTACACAGTACACAGGCAGAGGAGCAAAGCAAGTGTTTCTCCAGATTACAGGACAGATTCTGGACTGACTGGAAATCCAGGCATAGGGGCCAAAGTTAGGCCCACTATTTTTATGCCTATGGACTGACATGCCTTTAAAAGTAATGGGTATGACAGTAATATGAAATGTAGCGTGAAGCTGAAGACGCACTAAATCACATATGCTGACCAGTGGCTGGGCCCTACATAATCTGAGACAGTGAACCAAACCAAGGAAAACTTCAGTGTCTGCTTTTTCCCACCAGGAGTCTCCCTAATGTCTAAAACAAAAAATATGCACTGTGTCACTTTAAGTCAAAAGTGGTTGTCCACTTGTCCTAAATGTTCATGGATTCATTGGTTTATTAATTCATTCACTATCCTGATGTGTATTAATTGGTGATATCTTTGGTCTAAATCTGTAATTAATGTACTGAACCTGCCAGTGATTTCTCGTCTATTGAACCATCTGGAAACACTTTCATTTAAAGGAGTCTAAGTTTTCACCATTCTTTAGTTTGTCACTTCACCGTGTTCTCCAGTACTGCTTATCTTAACCATGCACTTCTACTTCTACTGTTTATTCTATAAAATACTGTTGCTGCTTCTGCAGGCAGAAAAAATACCACTAATAATACAGAGAAAGAGATTTCTTCCTAAGTCCTAATGCTTTCACAAAAAGGGTACAAATGATGTTAATATATGAACCAAGTTTGATTATAACAGTTAAATGTATTATTTTATGTTCACTCTTTCTACATTTTGTAGTTCTTTTAATTATACTTTAAGTACTGTTGAAGTTTGTGGATTGGATAAAAGGGCAAAAATATGTTTGTTCTCTTTCAACTTTACAATCTGTATCACAACCTGAAATAGACAAAACATTGGGCTGAATTTGCAGCAGTAACCAGTAATTAGCTAACTGTGGTACCAAGAAATGCATTTCCCCACACAAGGTTTTGTCTCGCAGACCAAAACTAAAAAGGAAAAAAGTACAAGCGAACTATATACAAGGCTGCCATTAATCAGACCCCATTTGTAAATTACCTCATGTATCCACACCATCCACCCTCCAACCAGTGTCACTTAGGGTTCCTATTATATAAACAACCTGGATTACCGTTTACAAGTCTTGCCATGTACAACTGTGCCAGGCTGATGCACATAAATGGCCCTTAATCCAGGAAGAGTGCTACCAGATTATCAGTAGCAGAGGCTTCCTTAGCTGTCCCCCGCCCAGGACTTGAACCTATGGTGGCCCTGTAATGGCCAAGTCCAGAGAAGTAACCACAAGTGCTCTGCTCACACACTGAGGTCTGGCCTCTCCCTTCAACCACCATACTGTGGTCCGCTGACCAGAGAGGCAGTTAAGGCAGAAAGGACTAAAAATAAACACCATGCAATTTCCAATTAAAAACTGCTATCTCACTCCAAATGTATTTGTATTGCACAGGGGAGAGACATCTGGAATGAGATAGCATATGCAGTGTGTGCAAGTTACACATTTGAAGCTCAATAGCCTAATAATAACAACACTGTCTTTTACATGTACAAATGCTAATATTGTGTTAGCAACCCTTAAACATTTTTGTGTGTAAACGGTGCCATACTAAATCAAACAAGAGGAATTACAGTAAGCCACTTTAAAGGCTTAAAGTTTGTTTGATAAAGGTGAGGATGGTATTTGTGGTCTTTCTGAGAAGGGAAGTGATTTAAAACGCATTAAAACACACTTGATGCATGAAAGAGAAACCACAACACTGATCTTAAATTTCTGTCAAGCATGTAGAGGATGAGTCTGTCCATGGATGCTGCATTCTTCTGAGAGGAGCCCTCTGCTGAGAAAACTCTCCAAAGTGCAGAGACCGGCAAAACCTCAACTCTGCATAACAATGTGTAAAAGAATTTGAAGGAGCTCTGAGAAGCATGAAGGAGGAACCTGTACTTTACAGCATTTAACATAACTTCTCATTATGGGACTCTGTAATTTCTTAGGGGAAAAAAACGCAGGAAAACAACCGGCCCAAAATTTGAAATTGGTAAAGTGAGAGTCCATTCTCCAAGACTTACCCACATTTCCCCTCCCTTGAATTCTGCTTTGCAATCTGATGCCAGGCCTCAAGGCCACAAACTACAAAACATTGACAGAGAATAAAGCATGCGGAGGACTATTGATCTATTGATTTGTGTTGACATTACCAGCAGATTTGCGATGACTCCAGCTAAATTTGAACAGCATGCCATGCACACTTCTTCATCTGACAAGGACAGTACATTATTCATGACAAAATAAAACAGCTGAGTCAGGTAACGACTAGTCATACTTTCCATTGACAGGAGTAACAGACAAGCATGTTTAGATGAAATGCTATAAGTATATATTTTATGGATGACTATTGTCTTTAACACAATTGTCTATATTATAAAAAAGTATTTTAAATCCCATTAAAGCCTTCAGAAGATTCAACAGTGCTATGGCAGCAAAACAGTAAGCCTACATTACTTTCTGAATTATGATACATAGTTGCATGGCATTTTCCAAAAGGCCATAGAGTGAAAAACTGACTTCAAAGTGCATCTGCTGACCTGACAAAGCTGTGGTTGATGCACAACAAGCATTTATGGTTTGAATCCCCGTTGGTCCAAATTAGAAACCCTGGCCTGGTCATAATTTTTTAAGCTTTTTGATGATCACAAACGGTTACTCCTAATTGATGTTTGACTTTGTACAGCAGCACAGTCAAGGTGCCATCCCATGCACAACTCAATCCAATACACATGTATAAACAACCACACACGGAGATCTCCTCTTAAGACTGGACACTGAAACTGACAGGAACAGCCCAGAGACAGCATATGCTAGCTGTTTTGACTCCCTCAGCACCATGTGTTAGCAGCGAGCTATTTATACCATACTGAAGTGCACTGTAGAGACAGAGCTCAAAGACAACAGGTTTGTTGTCAAAGGTATGTACAGGGTCACACCAAAGTCACACATTTCTGAGGGCGTGAATCGGAGACCTCATTGCTCCAATGTGGTGACACAGAGTTGTCATCCATCCGACTGTTATTTTTTATGAAAAGCAAAAGGGCTGTTCCTTTGAGTTACTGCTAACCACCAATGCCCATGTGACCAAATTTCTCTAACCAGGCACTGCAGAGCCTACCACCGGTACTCCCTGTCTGTCTAGATTGCGGTCCAGCTGGCCTACTGCTAAACTGAAACCATTCGACTGTGCAAAGTACATCAGCTCTTTGTTTGTGTTTTTAATTCTACCCACTTCCCTCTCCTCTCTCAAACAGTGGAAAGCGTTCCCATCCCATCCTGCTGGTCAGACCGAGTGGGCTACAGAATGAGAGCCAGGCTTGTGGTGATCCACAGCATCCTGAGGCTTCCATGACTTATCTTACCAGCTCTACTCAAACAAGATGGAGTACCATTGATCTGACAGAATGAAGAAAGACCCTAATTAACTTTCTATTTACACGACTTCCCAACCAGACTGAGATGAATGCTCAATAAAAGAGTCAACCTCCGATGTTACGGCCCCCCTGCTTTGTTTAAACTTAAAGGTCAGTAGATGAGACCTTTATAAAAATTTGTTTGGATGCATGTAGTGTAATCAGGAGGCAGAAACCAGGATTTCTCAAGACATATAGCCTTCATATGCTGCTAACAGAAAAAAAAAATCAGAAAACCGACTTCAGGTTTACATTATTTCACTGGCTTTCTTTGGGAAACTTAAACAGGGCAATTACACCATACCAAGAAGGAACATTCATTTTGAGCAGCTTAAAACTGGCTGTGCAGTTGTGGATTTTGGGAAGGCCAGCTTCTGCAACCAAAACAATACTGCTTCATCTCCTCAAACAGTTAGGAATAAATGAAGACAGACGTTATGCAGCTGACCAAACACAACAATGTAGAGAAGTACAGCAAAACGCATTCTGATTTTTTTAAAAATAACACATCATGCCGAAAGGGTAAGATCTGAAACTACAATTATGTTTACATACACATGGATATAGAAGCTGTGTTGAGATCAGATGGTTGAAAATTCAAATCCCCAGATCTAGGACAATCCGGGAAGGGAATTACCCTCTTCCATCCTTTAACAACTGACCAACTGGGTGTTTGACCCCACCTACTGAAATTGGGGCTGTGTAGTGACAATAGCAGAAATTGTTTCCTACATGGACTTTAAGTCTGCCCATTCATGATACCACAAATTAGAATCATTTTCTAAGAAAGATTTTTCAAGATCCTTCATAGTTAAGACAAGAGACCAACTTAAAGTTGAGGGAAGCCTCACTCATTATTACAACACTCACTATTAAGAGCATATAGACTTTGCAGTTGTCTGTTTCCTTATTTGTTTGTTTTCTCTTTTCTTTCACAAAATAACTGGTACAAAGCTTTTGAAAGATCTCCCTTAATCTAGATAATACATAGTAGGAAAAGCAGGTTAAACTGAGGGGGGGTTACTGTTATGGTTGAGGTAAACATTAACAGATGCCTGCCTCCTCTCAGTCAAATAATGGCTCTCTACTCCTCTCAAATTTCCCCTAAAGACACCAAATATTCCACAATGTCATATTAAAAGCCTATTGACATACTGACACCTTACAAGCTATAACTGTTTATGCTCCAGTAGCATCCCCCATCAGCAAACTGCTGCAAGTTACTGGCTGATCAACGGTCCATTGGGTTTGTTTGGTGGTAACTCCATCAACATATTCAAGCTAATTATTAATTTAGCATGTCGAAGGTGTTAACTTTTCACTATGCTCACTTAAAGAAACATGGAACAAAAACATAAACAAGAGATTTTAAAAAAAAACAAAAAAAGTATGCTGCATACCTTCTGTGGGGCTTTCAGCAGCCTGTGGACTCCAGCAATCTGATTTATCAGAGGAATATCTTCCCTGAAAGTATACAGAGGTGGTCTGGTGGGCTCGGGGAAATTGGTGCTGTTAAATGGATCAGTATCATCTAGGAACTGCACCCTGCATATAAACGTAGCCATGATGTATCCATGCAAAGCGATTTTAGATCATGAAAATAGTGGATGCGACAGCACAGCTCCTGACAGCAGCCAACTACCGGCAGGTCTTCTGCAGTAGCAAAATCCTGCACCCTCTGTTATCCTTGGACCTTCTCCATTCGCATCACGCAGCGCAGAGGACTCAGGGCAGCGTACACAAAACTGCAGAAGTAAAGATCCAGGGTATCTCGTTCAGGGGTACGGTTAGTCAGAGCGGTGAGGAAATGAGCGGGTCGGCAGTATCCAAAGGCATTGCGGCCGTTTGAGGTGCTCAGGCAGACTGCGGACGGGACTGCCACACTTGGCGCCTGGTCTGTAGCGGCTCCCTCCTCAAGCATAAACTCTGCCAGGGGACACAGCAGCCAGACCTCAGCCGGCCGACACTGCTCATATTACAGGCGCAATGGCGGCCTCCTGTGGCTAATATGAGTAATCTAAACGCCCTGCAGTGACTCAAGCCACACAACAGCAACTCAATCAATGTTGTTTAAAGCTCAAACGTGTCGTAGTTAGACAAGAAGATACCAGCTAGACCGACAGATATATAGATGGCATAACCGCCCACGATTTAGTATTCGTAAGCAGCATGTAAACAATTAATAACTGGCTAATTACACGAAGCACATCATAGTGTAGTTGGAAGCAGATTGGATATTTTTAAGTGTTATTTATCAAAAACTAGTTACATCCTAACTCCTCCTGTGAAACATCAATAAACAGTATAATTGACAGTATAACACAGAACAAATATATATTTTAAGTATTTCTTATATGTATTAATTATAAAGTGTTTATTTATGAATACTTCTTCACAACCCATGACAAAAGCTATGTCAATTGAGATTTTAAACCATCTTTAAAGCTGTCGGTGAATGGTTAAAATTGTTGACAAATACATAACGCAACAGAAATCACATATCTGGCAACTTGGGCATATAAAACCTGAATGGCTGGATTTGGGATGGTATTGATTTGCATTTTAAATGCTAGAACATGATAGTACCGGAGATTCTGCCATTGTACTATCAGTAAAGTAAATACAGAGAGTTGATACCCAGCCATAACCTTCATACTGTGACACTTAATGTAAAGAACACATTTTTATTTTAGCTGACCTTTCAAGGTGTTTCCATTCAATACAGTCCTTTTTCTTTAGTAAACCTCAGAAGAACAGTAACATCTGTGCATTGACCTTTCCCTATCAGATAAGACACTAGTTAACTGTCATGCATGTTCTTGCTCAGCTTAGCCTTCAAACGCTGCACACCTCTAGCTAATGCTCTCTGACACCAAAGCCTAGTCAAGCTATTACCAAAGTCCAGTACATGCTGTAGGATCTCACAGTGTGAGCCACAATTTACATTCCAGCACCGTACAGTGCACTATTGTATCAATACAATACTATAGTGTTTGACAGGTCATGAAGTTAATGCTCGTCAATCCAGACCTGGAGTACAGGATACTGTTCTATCAGCAGCTGGACAAGCTGGAGGAGGAAGAGGCTTGGGGCCAGACCAAGATGGGACAAGGCCCAGGACATGCTGATCTGTGTGGGGTTTTGTGTTGGACTTGGGAAGTTCCCCTATCTATGTCAGAGTCATGGAGGAGATAAGTGATGCTTTCATGGTTTACTGCACTTACTCCATATTTGATCATTTTCAATGGCACTGTTTGAGCAGAAGAAAACTAATTCATATCTCACCAATGCAGTACTCGAAGAGCAGTCCCATACATCTTTATTAGCATTTCATTTGGTTTCAAAATTATAAGCTCGCCATAGTCTTTGGCTGCTTGCTGCTGCTTTCAAGAACAGTTTAGGATGTACTGAGTCATTTTTTGTCACCATGACACTTTCAAGTGTTCCTTTGTTCTTCCTCCATGTGCATTTATGATAGCAATTCTGATGCTGCTGGTTTCTTGAAAGAATCCCACTTTTCCCACCGCCACTGGTCAGAGTTTAAGAAGGGGTAGTTTGGGAGAATGGGCTACAATTCATCCTTATTTGACAGGTGTTGGTCAGAAATGTTTTGCATGTTTGCTAACTAGTAAAAAAGTATCTAAAAAGAAACCCTTTTAAAACATTGATTGGCAGGTATTGCATGTATGTATTTGTGACGGTCAGTCTCTACTAAAGCACCATCATTGCCTGGATTCTGTGGTACTTCTTTAACTCATTTCGTGTCAAAACAGATTGTGATACAATTGGTAATGTACTTCGGCAGAATGAGAAATTAAATTTTAAAACTCTTTACTTTGGTTTCATGACACATGCTGTTGTCTCAGAGTGTGAGAGGAACTCCCCTCTGGATTATTTCTGGTACAGGGAGACCTTGAACACAAGTCCAGTGATTGAAGAGGATGGCACCCTGCAGTGGTGGATGTTATGTTACGTTAGTGCATGGTCTGTGTTACAGCACTTTGTACATTGCTTATTACAGTAATAAAAAGATTTAAATTCAGGTAAACAATAAATACTTTAATTCTTTATTTTCTGTGTGTTTATTTTGTGTATGTGACTGCCTATGTGGTCCTGACATATTTCTGATGAGAGGATTGACCCTACAGGGCTCAGTGAATGGAGTAAAGTCACTATTCTCTTCTCTTCGCCAGATATACGTTGAAATTTTTCAATAAAATAATGTTTTTAGCTGTTTGGAGCACTCCACCATTTACCCTCGTCTATAGGATCTTTTACCATGCCTGGCTATTTTAGTTCTCTGAATAGACCTCATTAGAGGTTACATATAGTATTAACCAGTTGATACATATTCGTCGACCTTCCTAATTCTTCCAGTTAATAGAATATAGCTAAGCTATCAACATGGCTCGATGCACATGCTCAAGATTTATTTATTTATTCTGTTTTTTCTACAACTCAGTGCAGTAAGTTGTTTTTTAAACCTCCCCCATTTGAAGTTACAGGAGAATGCACTGCAAAATTAGATTGCATTTTTCTTTTAGTAACAACTGTAAACAGGATGCAGTGATCATCTCTGTCATCAATAGTATCACCATCTATGCTGCAACTTTACACTATTGGCTTCAGAACAACAGAGAGATTTGACAGCTGTCATTGTGGATTAGCAACTCATATATTCTTGTTATACAGCAATACATCATCTTTGAAAACACAATACATCATACATCATTTATACATCAAACCTAACAAATTTTAGGTTTTAAAAACATCACAGCATTACTAAATGTGTTTGAGCCTGCTGACAGCAACTACAATCAGGTTGTTTGACATCTTAATGAAACATACCCTGAGGTTATTCAAGAGCTGGATCTAAAGACCTGCTACTTTTCTCAGTGAGGTAAGATTTCCTCAGGTCTGTGTGAGACTATTTATGCAGCATGACAGGAGCTTCCATTTTAGTGAAAAATTTACAAATATTTCTTTTCAAATGATCAATCCATGCTTTGCTATAACACTGTTTTGGCCTATGGATTTGGATAAACTGGTTTAGCCTCTATTGTGTTCACTGAGGGCATCACCAAGATGCCCTGGGACACCCTTGTCCCAATACTTTTGGCAAGGGCTGTTTTTTTCATGGTGTGGTCTTTCTTAAGGGAAATCTTGATGCTACAACATACAATTTTAGAGAACAATTCTTCCAACTGTTTGTGTTTGGCCTTTTCATCTTTCAATATGACAATGCCTCTGTGCACAAAGGCAGCTCCATAAACAAATAGTTTTCCCAGTTTGGTGTGGAAGAACTTGGCTTGACCACACAGAGCCCGGACCTCAACCCTATCCAACACCTTAGGGATGAGCTAGAATGGAGATTGCGAGCCAAGCCCCTTGTGTCATCAGTTTCTCCCCTCACAAATAATCTTCTGGGTGAACCGGCAAAAATTCCCACAGACAACCTCAAAAATCTTGTAGAACGCCTTCCTAGAAGTGAGGAATCTGTTATAACTGCGAAGGGGGGGACCAACTCCGTTTTAATGCCTAAGAAGGAAGCTAACTTTGAGCCATGTAATGAAGGTACACCTGTCTGTCCAGCTGGGGTCACTACTGTGATGTGTTAACAGTGTGGTGTGTTTGAGAAGTGAATTAAATACTGATTAGCTGCATATTGTTAATTTGAAATTTGTAAAGTGAATCAAACTGTGCTTAATGACTCTACTTTGTGTTTTCAATTCCAATTTCCAGTTAAGAATAATGAATATGACTGAGTATTCTGTATGAATATGATACATAATAGAAATCCAATACATCCAGTGCACCTTAAATAGTGTGTTTTGGTGACTAAGTTTGATAAAAATTTCCACGCACACATGTCTTTTCCCAGTGTAAGTGGTGTTTGGTAATCACTGCTGACTGAAATAACTCAGACTGTGTGCAAATAACAGTAGTGTAAACTGTATCACATAACAAATTAAAAATGCGTGTACTATCACAGTTTTTCTCCCTGGGTTCATTTTTTATGCTGTGTTGTATTACAATCAGCTGTTATCACTTCTGTTATCAACATCATATCATGCCGCTTTACATGGTGGCTTTTTATTAAACAAACACACCAAACTGTTCTCACAGCTTTGACAGGCTGATAAAGCAAATGTCGCCACGTCTTCTCTTGATAACAGGTAACCAGTCACCAGGGTCTCTTCTTCTCTTCAGACAAAGTAGCAGACAAGTCAGACAAAAAAGCTGTGCTTGCCTCATAAAACATACCAAACTGACAAAAGGACAAACAGGTGATGGATAGAGAAGCTGAAAGTACTGAGCATAGGCAGGTTCATGGATCTAAAGAGATCGCTGAAAGACCAAAATGGGACAATAAAGTTCAATACTTGCTAACCTGCATAGGGTTTGCTGTGGGACTTGGGAATGTGTGGAGATTTCCATATCTGTGTCAAATCTATGGTGGAGGTAAGAGCATTTACGATGTGCTTTAAATGTTAAAATGGCAAAAAAGTGGCAAAAATCTGTCTTTTTCTTTGTTTTTCCATGACAAGACACATTTTGCAGCAAATTATCCAAAGTATCTCTCTACAAAATGTGAAACAGTTTGTATCAATGCTGTAATTAAAAAAAAACAGATTAATTATAGAGAGGGCCAAAACTGAATATCATATTTATACACCTCCTCTGATACTTTATTAACTTTTTATGTGACTGTCAACAAGTCTTAATCACTTAATTTTCTTTTTCTGCTGTCTGTCCTTTGCTTTTTGATCTATTACCTGACTTGAATAATTTAAATGTGCATATTTGTTTTTCCATTGAAGGCCACTCTAGAAACTGACCAATATGTTACTTGGATCTCCTCAATAATTTAGGGAGCGATGATACTCCATTGGTTATGTGACTGAGCATGTTTTTTTCTTGTAAAATGTCAGTGCTTACATTTTCTTCACAGCTGTGACTGATTTAACAAACACACTTTATTAATCCATTAAACGAAGAGGACAAAATATTTTTACTGCTCCATACAGCAGTGGACAAAATATAAAGTAGACTGGTCAAATGATGAAAACAGTAACACTAGTTACTAGTTTCTGGTGTTAAGACATACTGCTTAGTATGTGTGAGTGAGTGTGATTATGCTGACTGTTGATAATAAAATGTCCAGTAATAGAGAACTGAATGACCTTCAACCATAACGTCAATGCTAATGCATAGCCTTGCTTAACATGACTAAAAAGTCATGTTTATTTTTGTTATAACAATGTCATTGCTTATAAATGTGCTTTTTTTCAAGGGGCATTTCTGATTCCTTATGTCATTGCCTTGGTGTTTGAGGGACTTCCCCTGCTGCACATGGAACTGGCCATCGGACAACGGCTCCGTATGGGAAGCGTTGGAGTGTGGAATTCAATTTCCCCATATCTGGGAGGTTTAGGTGAGAATGTTCGGTATCACTGAACTTGCATGTTGCTAAAAAAACAGCAAGATGCCAATACACGTGAATTTACTGTCCACCATAAAGTTATGTAAAATGTCTATAGGATTACCGTGAGGTTACTGCCATCCATTACACACATACATTTCTTGGTGAATAATGTCAATGTGTATACACAGGTGTGGCGTCCATGGTAGTGTCCTTCCTAGTTGGTCTCTTCTACAACATGATCTTGGCGTGGATCCTCTGGTACTTCTTCCACTCTTTTCAAAGTCCGCTTCCCTGGAGGGACTGCCCATTAAACTTGAATCATACTGGTAATTTATATATCATAATAATATAAATGAACAATAAATGTTGAATAATAACCAAAGAAAAAGACAGTTAAGTCCCATGAATTACTCAATAATCTCTTTGATACAGGCTATGTAAGTGAATGTGAAAAGAGCTCACCTGTGAACTATTTTTGGTATCGTGAGACACTGAACATAACACCAAACATTGAGACCAGTGGGTCTTTACAGTGGTGGCTCGTGCTGTGCCTTGCGACTGCTTGGTGCCTTGTGTACATCTGCTTCATACGTGGAATTGAGACTATTGGAAAGGTAATTTACCTGTTCGATATTATGAATGATATAATAGTTAACTAGCTGTTATATCTTCTGGCCCAGATACCAGCACTTAATGGCAAAATGTTGATACCATTAATGTAATGATAGCTTTCCCTACACAGATGCACGTAAACTAAGAGATACGTTAATATGAACTGGATCTTCATTTTTGTACTATGCAAGTAGAAATACTTTGACGTTTATTGTGAATATAAAATATTTGATCAGCATCAAAACTTTTTCAACAGGCTGCATATGTCACAGCCACCTTTCCATATCTTGTTTTGACCATCTTCTTGGTCAGAGCCTTGACCCTGTCTGGGGCCACAGATGGCTTAATATATCTCTTCACGCCAAATGTAAGTTTGTCATTAGGTTAAAATCACTTCATGGAAAGATTTAATGAATAAAACCCAGTATCTAACTAACTATTTATGTGTTCATCACAGTGGGAAACCCTGAAGAACCCTGAGGTCTGGTTGGATGCTGCTACTCAGATCTTTTTCTCTTTGTCTTTGGCCTTTGGGGGGCTTATTGCTTTTTCAAGTTACAATCCTCAGAAGTAAGAGTATTTTCAACACATTTTCATTCATGACAGACATATTGTACATGACATTTAATGTTTATTTTAATTAATAATAAAATAAGAATAATAAGTATTTTATTTTGGCAGGAATAATTGTGAGAGAGATGCCCTAATTGTTGGATGTGTGAACAGTCTTACGTCAATATATGCATCAATTCCTATTTTTGCCATTCTTGGATTTAAAGCAAATGAAAATTACAATGGCTGCAAAAACTGGTATGTACCACTGAGGTAATTATGGTGTGCCATAATACAGTATGTCCAGCTTGATAATTATACAGTACTATTATTAGATGTACAAATGATTATGCAATTACAACCTGTCAGGCCCCAAAGAAACATTGTGACTATACTATATATGCAACTTATACAGTATTAGTCAAAAATGAAAAATCTTAAAAATGTGTTTGTGATATGAAGCAAAGATCCCACCTTTAATATTGTAACAGTGAAAAAGCCCACATTACTTTCTACTTTCCCAATTAATTGATAAACAGACTTCAGGTCATTAATATCATTGTTATTACCAGAGACGCTTACAATAGTGTTAAATAATGATTTAATTTCTTTTTGGTTTTAGGAACATACTGACACTGACAAATGCATTTAACATTGGGGATGAAAACATAACTCTTGAAAATTACGATGACTGGTTAAACTATCTCAACGCAACTGATCCCTCAGAGATCGAAAGCCTCAATCTAAAGACCTGTAATCTACAGACTTTCCTGGACCAGGTAGTACATCTGTTACTATAAAATCAGTTTTGACTTGAATAGTTTTCTCAATTAAGTTTTGCGAGGTGGCAGTGTATGAGATCACATTTCATATCCTACCTGTAGAGTGCCTCTGGTACCGGACTGGCCTTCATTGTGTTTACTGAGGCTGTGATAAACATGCCAGGCTCTCAGGTGTGGGCGGTGCTGTTCTTTGTCATGCTCTTCAGCCTCGGCTTGTCCTCCATGTTTGGAAATCTAGAGGCGATCCTTACTCCCCTGCTGGACCTGCACATGGTTCCACCCTGGCTTCCTAAAGAAATATTCACAGGTAAACCGAAAGATCTGACAACGTCATATGGGCACTGACAACACTGGATCTATTACTTTCTATACATAATGGTAATTATGACACACTTACAAAAGTCATATGTAGAAAGCCCACCTGTTGAGCGAAGTAACAGAAGTAAATGGACATTTTGGATAGATTAATTTATATTTAACACAAATCCTGTAAGTTCCTATTTTTCTGTGTAAATTTTCTATCCATGTGACAATATGTCTTCATGCGTATAACAAATATTGTCATATGTATTCGAGCTGAAAATACAAAAAATTGTTTAGATGTATTAAACTTCTGCTGTAACGTCTGCTATGTTCTAATAGGATGCTAAACTACTTTTGCACCAGTCGACTGTCTAAAGGTTTCTGTATTAGTTAATTTAGTATATTATTCATCATAGCATGAAACAAAATCAGAAAATGTATGTTTCCAATATTGTCCCTTTGTGCTTAAAGGGTTAATGTGCCTCATCTCCTTTACTGTGGCCCTCATCTTTACTTTGGGCTCCGGAAACTACTGGCTGGAAATTTTCAACAGCTTTGTGGGATCCATGCCTCTGCTTATCATAGCATTCTTTGAGATCATCAGCGTGGTATACATCTACGGAATAAACAGGTCATTTTGTCATTCATGTCATCATTATACTTCTGATATTACAACATATTTGAATGAGTTGACAAAGTGTTTCCATTTGGCCACAGGTTTAATGATGACATTGAATGGATGACAGGTCGGAGACCAAACATCTACTGGCAGGCCACTTGGCGCTTCATCAGTCCTTTAATGCTCCTGGTGGTTTTTGTGGCATATGTTGCAGTTGAGGCAGACAAACGGCCAACATACAACGCCTGGAACCCAGATTATGTAAGAAAAAGGATTTTACAGCTGTCCCACAACATTATTGTGTAGAATTTCTTAAAACCGGTACACAATGAAAAAAAGATATTTACTTTCCACCCTGTTACCTTTACAGGTACACTTCCCCCTAGCTGATGTTCAGCAGTATCCTGAATGGGTTTTTGGTATCTGTGTGCTCTTATCTGTCATTCCTGTTGTCTCCATCCCTCTTGTGGCTCTCTACAAATTCACAGGCTTCCTGGAGAAGTACATTATGAACAGGCACAACCAAAACCCATATGCGAATGAATTATGTCAGGGAGAATTGTAGTAGAAATTTTTGCTGTTTCATGTGGTCAACCATGGTAAATGTCAGATATTTTGTCATTTAATAAATTTGCGTGTATTCAATTGGAAATAAAAAGGCAAAATGTCTGACTAATAATTTTCATATTGTTTTCAATCTTTACAGAACAATACAGAACGGTATTGCAATTACATTACAGACATACATATGGCATATTGCAGTAGCTGTAACCATATTTCTATTTTACACAAGTGTATTTATATTTGTGAGGGGAATGCAAACACTATCTAGATCGAATTGATGCAGGACAATATCCTTAAGAAACAGATTAACAGAATTCTGAAGGCTAGAACTGAATATCAGGCTTGTGTTAATATAAAAAGGAAGACAACAGTTCATTTCCTGTGTTGATGTTTTCAATGGGAACAAATGGAGAGTGATGGATTACTTTTCTGAATGGTTTTGTGATAAGCATATTAATCATTCTCAAAACAGATATCACAATCATTTTCAGAACAGATTTGTACAAGCAATGCCAGATGAGCTGATTTTTGTAGCAATGTTGTGTTTGTATGTTCTTTCACATCATGATCATGATCATTATTATCATGTATCCTGTCTGCCTAGAGAATAGCTTTTGTTATGTGTTATTATCTAGTTATCTGCTTCCTACCCTTGGTTACCTGCAAGTGTGAAGAGTGATGTAGTGTTGCAGTGTCCTTTATGTAACTTTTTTGCATGTCAACAGTGCATGTGGGTGTATGCCAGAAGTGGGACCGTGCCTGTGTGCGTGAGTGTGCATGCATGTGGTCACTGACCATGCGCATGTGCGTGCATGTGTGTATTTTGAGTCATACGAGTAACACAGTTGTCCTTTTTGTGGTGTGGGTGGACAGTGATATTGTCCTCCCAGTGTCACGTGCTTTGGAATATGCTGGCTGCCTTTGTTGTCCCTCTGCCTGTTCTGCTTTTCTGGCACTTTCATACAATGGTGCACTTGAACACTGTGATGTTATTAAGCCTGTCAAACTACTACAGCTTGAATTCCAGCTCTCAGGAAAGACTAGCATCCCAATGTAGGATACATGGCCCAAGATACATCATCGAGGAACAACAGCAGGGATTGAGTGTAACATCAGAACAAAGGTGATGGTTGACCCTGCGTTGACTTATGCTTGCTTTAATTATTTTCAGTTTGACTGCATTTACAGAGCTATGCAAGGAGTCATGCTTATGCTATTTTCAGTATTTCCATATCTAAATAACTGGCACAATTTTCTGCTTTAATTTGCCTTACTGGCCAATGGTAGGTATTATTTAAGTGTCTTGTATTTTTGATTAAAAGAAGAAATAAATTAGACTGATGTGAAGGAAATTAGATGTGTACTACTTTACTTTACTATAATAATTCAGTGTTGCAAACCCGCTGAAGAGGTTACAGCGGTTTGCTGAGTTCAAAAGGACATGGTGTTCCAACTTTTGTTTGTTGCTGGCTAGGAAAAATAAAATATGTACTTTATTATTGTTACTACAATTTAGCCAAGTGTTGATTTTTGGTGTCGTCTAAAGAACTGCTTCTTAGAATATTCATTCAAATAAATACCAGTAAATATATAAGTGGTCTAAATATTCTTGTAGTCATCAGACAAAGTAACCTTTCAAAACACCTAAATGATGCTGCTGTGACCTACAGTAATGACACACTGTACTATCAACAATGGGACGAGAGTGCGACAAGTTCAACAGTTTTTTGACCTACGATCCAACACTAGGCGATGTCCCAGCGAGCAGATGCCTCCCAGTGCGGTGGGGTTGTGGTCGAGTTTGAGTCTGACGACATCAGGGATGCGAGAGCTAAAAAAGCTAGGAGTATACCAGGTGAACTCAACCTTAAAGCCAACTAGAATTTGTGCAATGTGTTTGTAGCATATATAATGTGTGCTTATTCAATTTTCATGCATTTCCTCGTTAAGGTTCAGCTCTTATCTACCTCAAGGGTCCCAAGTTTCTCATCTATGTCAGTGGAGCATTGTCAATGTGGGTAAGAATAATTTCCTGAAGAAACAGATTCCTGGAGAAATAGATAAGACATCGAAACTTAAAATAACTGCAAGGTAGTCAACTTACTGTAAACTGTGTGACAGCATAGAGCCAGCAGCTTGCAAAGCAACACATAATGATGACCTTTAATGTTGTTTTAAACAGGGTGACCGCATGTGGCACTTTGCAATCTCTGTTTTCCTGATCGAGCTGTACGGCCATAACCTGCTGTTAACTGCGGTGTTTGGCTTGGTAGTGGCTGGGTCAGTGCTCCTACTTGGGGCTTTGATTGGAGACTGGGTTGATCGCAATCCCAGGAATAAAGGTATGCACAACAATTTCACACACATTTGACAATTTTAACATGCAATATATCTTAAAGCAGTGATATAGATCAGTGGATCTCAATCTTGGGCCCAGATGTCTGCTGGTTTCCTATCCCACCAGGTGGTAAATTGCATTCCCCTGATGTCTGAAGTGTAAATCAATCCCTGATTTGATAGCTAGATGCAACAACAGCACGACTCAAGGCACAAGGTTTACAGCCACTGACTCATATCTGTAAAGGCTTACATTTTTAACAGAATACAGCTTGTGTTTACGTCTTATGTTCTGAGAGTCTAACACTGTTGTTTGTCCCCTATTTTAGTTGCACATGCATCTCTTTTCATTCAGAACATCTCAGTGACAGTATGTAGCATTGTGCTCATGTTGGTGTTCTTATATAAGCAAAGGATTGAACAGATCTGGGATGGATGGCTTACTGTGAGTAAACACTATGTATTTGATTAGTAATTATTATTATAACAACTGATACCATGTTGATCTGCAAACAGAATACTCACCATGATTATTACACAGAGGAGTTATTGCTGCTGTTGTTCCTCTTTGTCCTGTGTCCCTGTTGTCTCTGCTTCTGAGCTTGTGGCTTACTCTGTGCTGTCATAGTAACATGTTGCATCGCAAAACTTACACAAGGTGGTTTGTTATACGGTGGTGATCATCCTGGCAGATGTGGCAAACCTTGCAAGCACAGCACTGACCATTGCCATTCAGAGGGACTGGATCGTGGTTATCACAGGCTACAACCGAGGTCACCTAGCTGGTGAGGGGATTCATTTTCTCTCAATGCACATATTGGCTTGTATTCCATGTTTGTCACAGGCTTGCATTACTGGTAGAACATGATAAACACTTGAATTGCCGAGAATATCAGACATCACTCCATTTCTGCTCTTGCTGAAAGTCCTCTAGTGCAATCCCACTAACCTCTGTGTCTTTGATCCTAACAAAAGGAATGAATGCAACCATGAGGCGGATAGATCAGGTGACTAACATCCTGGCCCCACTAGCAGTGGGACAGGTCATGACCCTGGCCTCTAATGTAGTTGGCTGTGGTTTCATCCTGGGCTGGAACCTTGTGTCTCTCATTGTGGAGTTCTTCTTCTTGTCACGGGTATACCGCATCGTCCCTGCTCTTTCAATCAAACCACCAGTGGTGGAGGAGGCTCAGGTGTATCTGCAGAGGATGGAGAGGAGAAGTTCACAAGGTATGGATTGGATCAATGTGTTTAATTTATTTTTTTAATATTTGTGAATACCCCTGTATTCCTATATTTTAATATAAGAATGCTTTGAGATTTGTCAAAAATGTGCAAATGGAATTCTACATATGCTTAGTTATAACAATATGTTTTGGTGCTATGCATGGGGAAGGCTCAAATATGTAGACAATGCTTGCTTGTTAACAATGTACAATGCCAGCTGGCAATGTACAGACAACATACACCATCTACTATTAACTAAAGGTGATCGGTATTAGTTTACTGCAGTATACAGTACAAGTTAAAATCACATTCTCCTATCTAGTATCTATGCTTGCATCACAATGGCTCCTCTTTCAAAGGTGAGCAAAGTGTTCAGACGTTGAAATAAATGCTTCAGTGGCAGGATTGAGCAGTAGACATCATCGAAAGCCAAAGGTTTCAATGTAAAATGACAGTCAAAAAATAGATAACAATAAATACCTTTCCAATTCTTTGAAATTACATCAGGAAACTATATATATTTTATATCATTGATTTGACATTTCAGTCCTCCAGATTGTTATAGGAAGCATTTGTTGAATTATAAAATGCTTTAATTAGCTTGGAGTCATCTTCTACAGTGGGCTTAACGAGAGTTTAAAGTTAAATTAAATTAAATTAAATTAAATTATTATATTATAGTCCCTATAAACAACTAAAGGCGTTACAGAATAACAATGATCAAGCTCCAAATCTTCACTGAAGCACACATTATTTGAAGTAACAATCCTCAATTTGTGTTCAGCAACCAACTGCCACAGTCCACATAGTCTGCGCTGCATTTGCAGATTAGATTTGTAGATTAGTGTAGATGGTCTTTAATTGACAGATGATGTGGCTTCTAACATGAGAGCAGAAAGGCTGCAGAACCACAGCTGAGGATTGGGCTTTTAACATTCATGAACAGAAGTGATGGATGTCATTCTTCTTTCTCATCAGAGGACGGTAACGTTGCACAACCCCAACCTCTGACAGAAGATAACTGCAACACAAGCCTACACCTAAAAGAAATTACAGACCTGCCGCTGTGTTTCCGGAGATTTCGCTGGCTGGTGAGCACCTGTAAGGACGGCTGGAGGGCCTACTATCGCCAGCCTGTCTTCCTCGCAGGAATGGGTCTGGCTTTCCTCTACACCACAGTCCTGGGCTTTGACTGCATCACCACTGGCTATGCCTATACTCAGGGCATAAGTGGCTCTCTCCTTAGTCTGCTGATGGGTGTATCGGCTATCACAGGGCTGATGGGCACTGTGATGTTCACCAGACTCAGGAAGACCTATGGCCTGATTAATACAGGGATCATCTCAAGCTGCCTCCACCTGGGCTGCTTGCTGCTGTGCGTGTGCTCTGTGTTTGCTCCTGGCAGCCCAATGGATCTTAGCTTGCTGATGCCCTACATTAACTCCAACTCCTCTTCTGAGCTTGGAGGGATGATAAGCCAAAGGCAAAAACACACCTATCCTCTAAGGGGAGGCAGCAATCAGCCACTGCTACCCGACCGCTCCTCTATCCACTGGACCAATAACACTGTGCTTTTTGATAACGTGCCCTCTGGCACAGCTCCAGAATCATACTTCTCCATCATCCTGCTGTTCTTGGGTGTCATCACAGCACGCATTGGTGAGTGGATAGACATCCCAAGATGACTGGTTACTGCCATAGACATGTTTAAAAGTAATTTAGAAAGTGTTGCCATTACATAATCTATCCAAAATGTATATATATATATATTTTGGTGACAATTACAGTATTTCTCTTTCACTTTTGGCATTACATTTTCTTGATAGTTGACACAGTAGAGTTGCAATGTCCGTATATGGTATGTGGTCTAACCACTGGGCCACCAGCATGGCCCAAAATAACAGTATTTAATAATTATCCTAGCAATTTTTATAAGAATGTCAGTGTTGGTATCAGCCTGAAAAAAGAATAGTTTGGGCTATTCCCCTAAATTTAATGAATGATTGAAGAACAGAATAAATGTCCTACTGCTATGACTATTGGCTAATTTAATGGCCAATGTTTTAACCCAAATGACATCTGTGTTTTAGGTCTCTGGTCCTTTGACCTGACAGTGACGCAGCTGCTGCAGGAGAACATCTGTGAGTCAGAGAGGGGTGTGGTTAACGGGGTGCAGAGCTCTATGAATTATCTGATGGATCTGCTACACTTCATTATGGTCATATCCGCTCCGCAGCCACAGCACTTTGGCATTCTAGTTATCATTTCTGTATTATTCATCACCACTGGGCACACTATGTACTTCCTGTATGCACACAAAGCCAAGAGAAAACACCGCCTCAACACATAAGGAGCAGACAAGGCCCACGTATCCAGGCATGAGATGCTTAACAGCACTAACTCCACTCTGCACCTGTGAAATGAATGTCTCCCTTCTGTTCCTTCAGCAATGTTATTGCAACACTCCACTCCCGACTTAGCCATTCATTTCAGCACAACACAGCAAAGTGCCTGTCCCACCTAGGTTGCTTTCTTCCTGCAGGGCCATGTGCCAGAGCAGCAAACAAGAACTCAGGTGAAATAGAGTGGGAGACACGCTCCCCCTTCGTGTACATAAGTTGAGGTGGCTACAATAACTGCAGCAACGGTACCTCCAGGGGAACGTCCTAATCTAACATACAACAGGACAAAAAGGTAATGGCTGAGGCACCAGCACACACCTTTGCAAACCCTGTAGGATTACTGCAAGACTTTCATCAAACAAGCCTGTTAACTTACATAGCTTTTTGGATGGGAGGGTGGATGGACGGAGAGATTTTTCTAACCTTCACTCAGTAAAGGACTGGTGTTGTGAGGAAAACCTAACAGTGATACATGAAAATACAAACAAGACGAGACAGTACTTCTACAAGTGGCATCGATGTTACTGATCCGTCCACTTGGAAATATTTCAGGATGTCCAAAAAGGAACATAAAGGGAACTTGATGTGAGATTGTTTGATTAACAAAAATCTGAAAGGGAGCCCCCTTTTAAATGGACAGAAGTATTTCCTTCCCCTGGTTTGTTTCTCTGTGGATGAATCAAGCGAACATTTGCCTTTCTTTTATGCATGTAAACCTGGCTTATGGATTACTGCAACAAAGATATTATCACGTCACGCCATGTACTTTAGTCAAACTTCATCCAAACTATTTTATTCTAATTGCTTGTGTACTTAGATAAATAAAAATAGTTTCCAAACTTTCTTTCCTTCCAATATAAAGAGTGATATTAATAGGTTTATAGAAATCCAAGAGGAAAGCAATCTTCATTTTGTGAAACGTTTGAAATCAGTGATAGCTATTTGTTGATAGCAAATGTCGATCACTGCCATCGGCAGTGTTGTATTACACTTTGCTTCATTCTTTTGTAGTTCTGATGAACTAAACATTACCTTACCTCAACTAAGAACAAGAACACTGTTGGGAATATGACTTGGGAATTACTCTCAGCTACTGTATGTTTTCATATCTACTTCATGTACAGTGGAAATAACATCAAAGTTTAACCTTTTGTCATACAACCAGCAACACATCTCAATATATTTGTATAATTTCCCTGTGACATTTCCGTATTGTATGTTGTCCTTATTTTTCAGACTGATAATTATGATAATAAAGATGACTGAAGATGATCTTTGGTCTCAAGTCTTCTTGTCAGAAAGATCAACACAAATACTGTATAATGTAAAATAAAGCACGACAAATTACACTAGAAGAATTTCCCAAAGAGTTATTAAAACCACTGATGTTGCAGTCCAACTAGCAGAAAGCTTGTACAACCTGAGACATACCACAGGTAAAGTAAATTCATTATCAGTCAGCAACAAGCTGTAGCACACACAATGTTATCATTGTTGCCAAGAAGACAACTTTTGCAAGGAGAAGATATAAAACATTTTCACATTATATAAATGTTGAGCACATAAACATGTAGTGAGGGAACATAACACACAGCAGCCATATGCAAATGTATTGGCTTTTTGTGGCCAGTAGGGGTCAATGTCACATGGACAACAACACACCGTGTGTGCACACACAGTCTCTTTATACTGTATCTTGATCCTCTGGTTTTATTTAAATTGTCAGCACCATTTAAGAGTTATTATGATACTGGTGACATAGTGACTGGTATCACCCAGAGGAAGACACATGAGGGTGGCAGAATAATGGAAACACACGAGGGAAAGCACCAAGGAATTGAAGGATGTGGAAATGCAGTCTGCACTCATTGCTATTCTCATCAGCAATGTCTGCTCACTTCAGCATCAGAGGCACTAGTAGTATGGAACATTATAACGTGAGCGGGTACATGTAGCCAAAATGATTATTGCTAGTTGCTACATCCAATATCGCATCAAATGAGTTCCAATATACTGGTAACAAATGTATATATTGGCAGCCACTCAAATTTTTATAATTGGTTTCCATTCTATGATGATGGCCATCAGCATCTGCCACAATTATGAAACCCTATGCCACTGTGGCCTTAACTTGTTCAGCTAAATTAAGGTTAATGCTTCTGCACCTTTGTAAAGACCAGGCTGCAGACTTCATAAATAACAAGCATGGAAATGAATCAGTCACTAATTTTCTGTACCTGTGCTTCTTTGCAGGAGTCTAGGTATTATGTAGTGCAGCGTGCCCTATTAAGCTGAATAAAAAGCATCCTGAATATTACATTAGCATCTGCTAATGTCTTTTTCTGCCTTGTTTTAAGAATTATGGAGGTCACTAAAATAATTTTAACCAAAGCCAAGAGGAAAATGAACTAAATCCTACTAAAAGAAATGTACCTGGCATCACAGAAAAAAAATCCAATCAATTTAGATGTATGTGCTGATGCAAAAAACACATCATAATGTAAAACTGCTCCATATTGCCTTACAGCATTATGAATTATGCTTTAGGGCCATTATCTCCAGTTGGGGGTAAAAATGTGTGGTGAGAGGCACTTAAACCTAAATTCACACATCACACCTAACTGTGAGTGCTTATTTCACTGAGGCAAGGTGCCAGCCCCATGAAACTGCACTGTAAGATAAAATTCTTCAAGGACACAGGGATGTTAACTCTTCTCCATGCCATAATGATAGCCTTACTAAATCTGCCAACAACCTACCATATCAGCTTCAACCAAGCCCAGGTTTATGCCTCCCATGTCTTGTTATTAACTAGCATACATTTCAAAGTAAACCCCACATGTCTAGAAAGGCAATTTGGGCTTCCACTATATGAATATCATTACAATGATGGAGGAAATGTCCAAAGCAGCATCGATTGGTGCTTTATATAGTCTCCTTTACAGCTAAAAACTTAACCTGTGCGCCACCCTTTGGTAGAAACTTGAACACAATGAAAATGCAAATCCACTCTCAAGGACTAAAAGCTAGGAGAAAGGTATTTTCCACATTAATTGATCATGTTTGTAGCTGGAATATAACGTTACTGTTTCTGGTATCTTCTTCATTTCAATGTGAGTTGCCTAGCAGTTCCTGCTTTGTTTATTCATATCACTATCTTTTGCTACATAAGTTTGTTAGCTAACTTAGCTAACAGTAGCTTCTCAGGTAGCGCTAGCTAAACTGAGACTCGAACGTTGATAACCGTTAGTAGCTAACTCATATGGAGGCACAGAGCGAATCATTTTTTCAAAAGCCAAACTCTAAAAAGTTGTTTGAAAAGACTTACTAATGTTTTGAATGCATCAGCCGGTTCCTCAAATATCTGACTATGTTGGAAAAATAATCTGTGCGTTGAACACATAAGGTTAGAGGTTGTTAGAAGAATAGGGGTTTTCCCAAATTGTAATTCTCTTATTAAAAGAAACAAAGATGGCAACCGGAAACCGGACAGTTTTTCAGCTGGATATAAAATTATTTGAGGAATTTGGAAATGGCATAAAAAGGCAGCATTTCCAATGCACCTGGTTTTGCCTCTTTTCAGAAAAACAGGTAATGTAATTCCTTCCCACACTGTCCAGACATAGCGGGAGGTTTTGTGCAAGTATTGCATGGTTTGCATATACCCAGAAATTCCACTCTGCCTTATTAAAACAGTAATGACAAGTGGTTCAAATATGGTGGACCGAACAACATTTTGGTCAAAATAATACTGCTATCTTATCAATAGTTTACAATAATTTGCTTAGCTCAGTTTTATCATGGTAGCAAGAACAGTAACCACAAAACTATGTATTGATGCCATTTGTAATGTGAGTTCAGCATCAAACTGCTTCTCTTTATTAGCCAAGTATTGTCTCCAGCGGTGGAAAACCACACTACTCTTGTTTGGGTTTTATTGCCTCTTTTCTTAGCCATCATCATCATCATGTTTCTGTGACACTAATCGGGGGGCTGTATGTTACCCAAGGGGCAGCGCTAGTTTATGTTGGACTGAGCCCAGACTGGACACTGCAGTGACTCACTGTTGACTCTCAAGGCACAGGTGGTATTACAACCCAGGTATGGCTGGTGCTATCAACTTAGCATGCAAATTATGTCTCCGCAGCACAATACATAGACTTCAATCACAGAAGTTCAGAACATTCACCTCACATTCTGTTGATCATGTTAGTTAATTTGTTTAAATATTTTAAATTCTGGATCAAATCCTACACATTGTACCTTCAATGTTATACAGAGGTGTAGGAGACACAATGTTATGCTGCTGCTATTGTACTTTAATGCCTCTTTGAAGTCATGCCTGCACTCCTTACTGTCCAGTGTCCCTACAAATGAGCCTTCTTCTGTTGTTTAGTACACCTATCTAATTCACTTATTTTTTATGAGATTGTACAGTTGTTTAATTCCTGTACTTGACTGAGTATTATTTTGGAAAGGAGTTACTGTAACAAGCTCAACAGAGTTTCATCACTTTCTCACTCTTTGCAGTGCTGTTGGCCTGCAGCAACAGTGTACCTCCCATGGTTGTCATGGTAGTCCCTGGTTAAAGACAGCAGTATGAGAGCGAGCTCGCTAACAAGTCTGACTTTAGGCGTTCTCACTTTGCAATTCATTTACTTGAGAAACTAGGTCAGTAGTAGCACATTAAAGAGTTGTCCTCCTGGCTTTGTCTCACTGAGGAACATTCACTAGGAAGAAGCAGGAAGGAAGGTTGTAGTGAATTGGTATAGAATAAGATACTGCTAAAAGACGGTAACATAGTAGTGGTTAGGTTCACTATCTAAAAAGGTTAAAATCAAGGATGTGGTCAAATGAGTTTCTTTTCTTAATCAATAAACGTCAGTTTGTGAAACTAATAAACTGAGGATGATTTGAAGAGTATACTTACTTATTTTATTAAATCCTTGAAGTTCAAATGATGAGGAATACTTAGCGCATTCTGAATACAGAGATCCCAGATACAATGAATAAGTGCCAAAATATTCAATAAACAATTGAGGGATGAAATTACATAACCTGGTTAATTCAGCAACACCTGTACTCATGTCTAGTTATTAAATGTAATGTTTTTAATTTTGTGCTTTATTGTATTTTACTGTATTCACTTTATCTTCACCTACCTTTTAATCTCATTGTTTAATTTCACTGTTTAACGTCTTATTTTCGTAAAAGCCCTGTGTTGCAAATTAGCATCAGATCAGATAGCTGTATTCACTTTATTTATGTATCTTCCACATAACCATAAATAAATAAGTTTTGCAGAAATAGGCTTAAATCCAATTTTTAAAATATATATTTTGTATTTGAGGGCAGTGGACATCTTGACAGTTACTTCAAAAGAACAAAAGAGCATTGTGGAATGATGGGTCTCACCCGCACATGAAAGAGAAACACCACCTAGAGATGAGGACCTTTTCTCATTCTGCAGTTTACTGTGTCAGCAGTTTAGAACAGCAGCACAATTGAATGGCTTTGGAAGGACCCAGTCAAGCGTCACACTGCTGACAGAGGGGAAAAAGATATAACGCTAATAGATTAAGTGCTCATAGGAAGAATTAATGTCCTTGCTTTGCCTTGATCAATACATGTAGGATCACACTGGTCCCTCTGTAGCTACGCTAAACAACTGACGTGCTTCATTTAATTAGAAAGTGTCTGACAAGTCGGTGATCTTAATAAAAACAGATACTTTGTGCTCGTAGACAACAAGATACAACAGCACAGGGACAGCTCAACAAAACTTTGCTCTACAGCACCACTAGTAATAAAAAACTTAAAAGGTCAGTATTGAGGCTTTACTGTAGCTTAGAAAAAAGATGGTATTAGAGCTACACCTAAGATTTTTATCAAGTTGATATCTTTTAATTTTGATCTAGAGCTGAAATGATTTGTGACTTAACTACTAAAAAACTACAAAGAAACAATAAAGGGCATTTCCTTAAGAAAATGCAAGCGAAAACAGAACAGTTATGGATATTTTTTTTAGTGCTTGTGCCTAAATGACATTAAAACTACACACACGTAACACATCTCCACCCTTAACAAGTGTTTGACCTTCCAGTGTAATGTACTGTGCCCAGTCTTGAATGTATGTTCTCTCCTGCTTTCGGGAGATTATGAAACTTCCTTTTTGGGGCTGTCTGGCTCACACCAGATGTTTCCTGAACCCACCGTGTACCTAACTCACTCCCCTCCCCAGTGGTGAAAGGCAAGGAAAGGACAGAGAGAGGGAATCTGTCATTCGCTCTCACTAAAGCCTAGCACAGAGAGATACCTGGAGTCCAACTGATGAAGTCTTTACTGCGCGTGCCTCTCTGCCACAAAGCTGACCAAGGCATACAGCAACTGGGATTTACTTTGCAGGGACAAATAACTCTGTAACTCACCTGAACAGCGTAGACAGAAACACTTGCTATATGTACATGAATTTTTGCGCCACTGACCTCCTCTTACACTTTTTTTAAGAGTAGTGTAAGCACACAGGCAGGAGACCTGCTGTTTTGCCTGGTGGACAGCCAGTAGTTGGTGAACCGGTGATGTCGTGGGACTGTGGCCTGAGGTACATGTTCTCCGTGTCCCCTGTGCTGCAGCAGGGGAGCATGTGCATCTTACATGAGAAGGACGACCTGTCCAGACTGGAGATGGTCCAGAGATTGGCCAAGGATGGCTGCCGCTTCCTGCAGAACCACAGCAAGGGTCCAGAGAGGACAAGTTGGGTGAGATACACAACAACAATGCTGCAGTATTGCAATATGGATTTTTATAGCATCTTTTTTTCCTACTAAATATGTTGTGAAATGATGCACTCTTTGATGCATTTTCCTGAACAGACCATGTCGCTTATGAGATAGTCCTCTTTATGTCATTATGAGCCCTACTCAATTAGCATACTTTGTTATACATTTAATTGGAGAACAGTAGATAGTCCATTTTACTCTGGGCTATACTGTAGTGTTTTATGCTGCTGTTTTGTGAGCATTTTGCCTAAGCATCGCTTCTCCCTGCGTGGCGGGTTCCATCCATCAAACTGATTAATTTACTCATTAATTTGTTGTCTGTTTTTTATTGGCCTCCACACATTCTATAAAGTCTCCGCTTTCTCTAGTGGAGAAACTTTCTTGATGAATGTTGTCATTTAGATTCTGTCAAGACTACAAAAATCTTTTTTCAGTTAAATATACCAAAATAGAATGTTCGAAAGAGATATAAGAATTAGATCAACACATAGAAGAATTACTGTAGAGTGCATTGCATTCATATTCATAAAAATGTACTTATAAATGCTCTGTATCCATTAAATGCAACATTGGCTCCGTTTATATACAGTCAGAGTGTCATCACAGAAACTTAACATGCATGTAGAACAGTGATTCTCAAACTTTTTCATGTCAAGGACCCCCAAACTGAAATGAATTAGACCGCGAACCAGAATCAGCTTTATTGCCAAGTAGGTTTATACCTGCAAGGAATTTTCTTTAAAATCTTGGTGCATAACAATAAACAAAATATATAAATATAAAATATAAAATTGACAAGATATAAAAAATATAAAAGAATATGTAAGAATATGTTTGTGCCAACATATACACTATGTAGTGTCGGTAGGGTAGTTAGGTTGGTAGTGGTATGAGGGGAGTGTCTGATGCCGTTTGTGTCTAGGGTGTGAGGGGGTGGCCACAGTCTTTCACCCTCGCCTCAGTGTCCTGGAGGCGTACAGGTCCTGGAGGGATGGAAGATTGATTGGTATGTTTGATTGGTTTAGATTGGCAGATGTTTTATTACAGAAACTGTATGAAAACCATGATGGTTGATGGGGGGGGGTTGCAACTATTTAGAATACAGTTTGTCTCTGTCAGTGTGGCAGCATCCTCAGGTTTCAAGAGGGTTTTTACTTTACCATCACTGAAAACTAGTTATATTCAGTTCAACTTGCACACTTTTTTTGAAAGATTACATCACCTTCCAGTTGGGTGCGTAGGAGATGTCTGATTGGCTGACCTCATGGTGCGCTCAGCTTCTCCCTTCCTGCCAGCTGTACCTCTGCACTGAACTGAACAACAATGGCAGGAAAGGTTGACGCAAATGGACAGACCACCATGCCAAGACATTGTATGGTTTTAGGGTGGAAGGGTGGATTCCAGTGCATCAGGTCACTGACCTTTTCTGCAAACACAAGGCTAGATCTCCTTATCAATGTTCTTATTCAGTGTAATGACCTTTTGTCTGAGCTAAGCCACCCCCAATCTGCACATGATCAAATGTTAGGGCTGTATAATACAATCAAGTTTCCCTTTGCTGTTTCAGTAACATGCATTGTGCGGAGTGTCTTATATTGTGAATTTATGATTTATTATGAATATACCAATAACATGTGTGTATGTATCATTTATGTAATTCCAGCGTTAATGGCCAGATATGCTGACCTTGTATTTAATACTAGACATTATCTAGAAATATTAAGATTATGAGAGATTATCTAGCATTGTTTCTGGATTATAGAATGGTTTAAAGTAATCCAATGATTCTACAGCGCACAAACTGTATCACATGTGACTCATATAAATATCTAAGCCCAAACATCAAAGAGACATCAGTTAAATCCCAGCTGGTGGAAAGAGGGATGCTTAATGTACAGTAGGCTGCACGCCTGTGAAAATGTGCAAGAGATTCTGGCGCAGGGAGATCATGAACGTTATGCAATCTTCTTACATTTGAAGCCAAGCATGTTTCTAGGTCTTTTCCTTCGCTAGTTTAGAGGCAAAACTATTTGTAATTCGTTTAGCTGTGAAAACCTGTCAGTTTTAAATGTAATAGTTTTGACTTTGGAATTCACTTGTTCTTGTGTCCTTTTACGTCACCACTGTTTTCAATTATTCAGAAGTACTAGAGAGTTGTGCATGATCATCCGTTGCATGTGCTGTGTATATCTGATAAAAACATAGAACTGCTGTTCCCTACCAAACCATGAAACATAAGAACACTTATCATGCACACACTTGTTTACAGTATATTATCAGAGCTTAATGCATTAAACAGGAATTTCAGTTAATTACTGTTGGAGATAATGTAGCGCATCTGCATCAAAGGGTTCTTTAAAAAACAACACACATTCTTCCTTTTCTTCCCATTCTGTATGATCTGCATTATTCCTTGAGAGGAACCAAATCTGCACCCTGTCAGGACTGACACCTTCCAGTTCCCTTTAAGTGTTCTGTACCATGCGTGCCAGACCTGCTGCAGCAGCACAGATAGTACATGTAGACAGAAAGTGTCCCTTCAACTGCTGGAATGCATCTGGAACCCTGAAAGAAACAGTAAACTGTTTTGCGGGACATGACTTTGTGTAGAGGCCTGATAAGTAGTGTTTGTCCATGTTGGGGAACTTGAGCAGTAGCTGTGAGTCGAGGTCACCTCCAGGGTAGGGAAGAGACTTAGCAGCCACAGAATTGCAAGCATCCCTCTAGAAGCCTGATTGTATTTTGATTTGGGACACTGGTAACCACAAAGCCCAGTGCGCTCTAATAGTGGCCTGTGACAGCAGTGGCAATGAGTGTAATTCGTTGTGAGGAAAGGTTTGTTTCCTGTTTGACCCATTAGTGTGTACCATTAGTGGTATACTGAGACACTCTCTCCATTATAGTAAGGTGAGACGCTTAGTGAGACAAAAACAGCTTACAAAGCTAAGAGCACACAGTGTATGACATGTCTTGATTAAGATAGAACCACCAATTTATTTTTCCCAAGAACCAGGAAGCTAATCAGCGCAGCCTTCCCTTTCTGGGACTTTTCTAATTCTACCTTACGTCATGCTGTAGGTCTGTGACAGGATAATACAGTCTATTATTACACAGGAAAGTATGTGAAAGCAATTTTTACACATGTGTGCATGCTTGTGTGTTTGTATTAAGATAAAGAAGGAATAGATTCAGAAGTTGTCTCTTTAACAGAAATCTAAACTTTGCTTACAGTCATGAATCACAGCACTGAAGGAACTACCAGTAAACATTACCATTAATGGTCCTTTCCAAAGGTTTGAAAACGTCTCTGTTGTTTATATAGATGTGACTGTCAGACTGTGTAATGTTAATGCTGAAAATATGGCCCACACTGTGAAGGACACAGTTGTGTTTGTTCTTGTTGTATTGTATGTGTGTGTTTACATGTTGTGTTGATGTGTTCATCTGTGTGTGTGTGTCTGTGTGTTTATGTATGGATGTCCACAGATTGCAGTGTGTTAATGTGCCAGGAAGTGAAGCTTAACTGAAGGGCCCTGGATGCTTTTTCTGCAAAAGGCAATTAGGGCAGAAAACTGCAACCACTACCAGTCTGTCTGCCTGCCTAATTGCATGCACAGAGGCTTGTGTTGCATTGACTGATGGCTGAGGAGGGGGCTGGTGGTGAAGTGGGGTTTGGGCTGATGCAAGATGCATATGCGTGCACTGTGCAATGAACTCCTCATTAAGTCTAATATCTCTGATCTAGACCCTCCATTGTCAGCCATCTTTGTCCTTCAGTGATGCTGCAACAAGTCATTTTGTTTAAAAATCATTGAATGTCCAGGCTGCCCAGTTATATATACTGAACATAGGTACTACTGCTTTAAATCTCAGCCTCCTGTGTCAGTCAAAGTTGGTGTATGTGCTTCTCATCATGATTATATTTGCTTGATATTTTCTTTTAATATGGTGGAACAAACATAACCAAGCATGCCTACATGGATATATCTTGGGCTTTAATTAGTAGACTAGTAGATTACATTTATATTTATTCATTTAGAAGACGCCTTTATTCTAAGAGACTTACAATTGCCATATATGTCAGAAGTCGCACACCTCTGGAGCATGTCAGAGGTCGCAGGCCTCTGGAGCAACCAGGGGTTAAGTGTCTTGCTCTGGGTCTCACAGTGGATTTGAACACGGGTCTCTCCCACCAAAGGCATGCGTCTTATTCACTGCGCCATCACCTCCCAAGATTAGTCAATAAAGCAGTTAATTGAAATATTATTTCACAGTTTTTATCATTTTAATTCAAAATGAAATATATTTGTATTGTATTTGTATGTAATTTTCTGTAAGTAATTACTCAAAGAAAATTTTAAATTTATTGTCAACTGTTTGCTGGTTCCAGCTTCTCTCTATTTCATATATATTGGTTTTCGCCTGTTGGTTGGACAAAACAAGCACTTTAAAGATGTCAGCTTTGGATCTGGGAAATTGTGATATGGGGAACTGTTCATTATTTTTTGATATTTTGTAAACTAAACAATTGATTCATTGAAAAAAATACAATGATTAAAAGATAACTGAATTAATTAGTTAGTTGCAGTCATACGTGTGACTGCTCAACAGTCTAAGCCTTGAGAGGGAGGCATTAAGAGACTTTTCTGTTGGCCTGGTGAAGGTTTAAGGAGTGGGTTAGAGGACATTTACTGTCTTTGACTGAGGCTTTCATTAATAACATAGTGACTGGGTGACATTGTGTGACCATGTGATTAAGCGAGAGTGAAACAGAGAGAGTGGGAGACAGTAGGCAACATGAGAATGAATTTATCATTCATAACACCTCATGGTGATCATAAGACAAGGACCTACCATGTGAGTTAAAGCCTGAACTAAACTCTGAACCACTAAACCATTGTTGGTGCGCAGACTTTAACCAGATGACAGCTTGAAAATAGATTGTCTCTGGACACCATACATGATTTAATAGGCTCTACATAGGAATCAGTAATTAAAAGTTGAGTCTTTTATGTTAATCCCTGAATGTGCTCCAACGATAAGGACTGAATAATGATATATGGAAATTCTCTTTCATTTACAGTGCTGGCTTTGACAGAGTATTATGATGGAAATCAGTGGTGATTTGTGTGAGTGGGAGAAAATTCAGGGGAATCTCCTTGGTGATAACACACACCCTCCTCCTTCCCTCCCTCCCTCCCTCCTCTTTCTCTCTCCAGCCCCAGAGTGACGAGGCAGTCCGTGTGTGTCTGAGGGAGAGGGGCCACAATGTGCTGGTTCTCCAGAGACTGTCGTCAGAGAAGCCAGCCCCCCTCGGCATCTGCGAGGGGAGGAGGGAGAGAGGAGACGAGGAATAGGAGGTAAGCCTCTCCGTTCCACTCCTTTCTACATTACCTCCCTCTCTCTCTCTCTCTCTCTCACTCTCTCGCTGTTGCCTTGTCTGTTTGCCTCCCTCAGCACTCTCCCTCTCTTCATTCTCCCTCTCTGTCTCTCCGGATCACACACTCACTCAGGCGGGCTTACATCACAACTCCCCACACATAAATGACTACATTAAATGCATGTAAGTAAGCAGCGTGGGACTGTGAGGCAGAGCTCTGCAGGCTGCCTTCCCATTCAAGTCATTCAAGAGCTTTTTCAGCCGTGAACATACCGGGATACCTCAGTGTGCTTAAGGGATAGACAGCAGTGGACTCTGGGCTGTACCAGTTGCAGGTAGATGGATGGATGGGTAACGGGGGCATGCATCAGTAACCACGGCAACGTTGCCGGTGTGAGGGCACAGGGACTCTGCAAGGATGGGTTCTCGGCCACAGCCACCGAACCTGCGGCAGGAGGAGGGCAGGCTGCTGCATGCCGCCTTGGTGGAGCAGGAGGAGGATGACGATGATGAGGAGGGCTCCGAGGAGAGCAGCAGTGACAGCACCAGCCGGGCAGAGCCGGTGACGATGCCCACCTTTGACGTCCCCTACTTTCGCTACATAGACGATGAGGGGACAGAGGGAGAGGAAGAATGGAGCAGCAGCCGCTCTCTGTCCTCTATCGAGGAGGACTCGTCCACTGACTCTGTTGTGTCTGACAGGTACATGGTGGTGTCAGGGACCCCGGAGAAGATCCTGGAGCACTTGCTGAATGACCTGACACTGGACGACGACCAGGGGGCAACACAGGGCAAAGAGTCAGGTCAGCATGCATACTTTTATTACCTTGAACTTTACGTTCATATGTGAATAAGCATGTTTAGTATTTTAGAGGGAAAACATTTTGTTGACGGATGATACCAAGACAACTTTATGGCTGTAGCATTATTAAGGTGGCGTGCTATACAGGTCCACTGATATTTGTGTGTGTTTGTGAAATATAGATAGAAAGAAAAAGAAAGAAATAACTCCCTTTCCATTTTACTCTCTCCCTTCCCCACCCCTCTCTGTCGCAGAGGAGTTGGTACAGCAGCCCCCTCTGGGCAATATTTCTGGGCTAATCATGTGATATCATTCCCAGAATGTAAGTTTGAGCCTGTTCATTTAAAAGCCTTTGACAGAGATAAATGTTGCTCATATCTTTTGAGCGACGCCGCGTCTGACTGCGTGACATGCAGTCCAGCCTCACAGTGATGACAAATCAACACATTTCCTCACATCCCAGCAGGTACATGATAATGTGCCACTGTTGCCAAGGCAGAGGAGCTGGAAAGATGGTTCAAAGTCAGATAAGCAAATGGAAGGATGCTAGAGAGAAGTCATAAACATATAAGGATAAGGAGACGAGTGGAAACTAGGAGGAAAGAAAAGGAGATGCAAATTTTTACTTGGAGATGGAGGTGGTCACAGATGATCTGAGATAAAGGCAGGCTAACCCCATACCAGGGATCATTACTCATTCTGATGAGGAAGTGAATGTAATTGATCTAAAGGTTCTCTCTGGAGACGTGCCTTCACTTGCAAGATGGTGCCTTTTACCTGCATAAGAGAGTTATGGTTTATGTTCAGTCGCATGTTTTATTGCTAATTGAGTATTTAACATTGATGGAAAGTTGATGGAAAGCTAAATTAACAAGCAAGTGGGTAAGGGTAAGACATCCCTCCATTCCTTCAGTTGGTGTATTCGCAATAAACCCATCTGTACTTTTAGTTGATATCCTAAGGATGAATTGTGGACTGGAGCATGATGCTGAGTGATAGTCCAAGGTCCAAGTGACCTGAGGAGGAGAGGAAATTAACTGACTCCAGAACAGCAATTGATCCACACTCAGTTATACTTAGTAGTCTGAACTCCTGCTATTCTCTCTGTGTGAATTCTGAAGGTCTGTATGCTCTAGTGCTACCACTAACTGGCCCTTGGAAGTTGAGCTCACCAGAAGCATGATAGCAAGAGATTCATCATTTCACCAAAATGTGATTTATTTGAGCAACCACCAAGCTGCCGCGTTTGGTCCTTCTCCTGAGGGTTTCTCAGAGAGATTGCACTGCAACATGGCTGATTGCAGCAGATTATTGATGTTGTGTTTATGAGTACAGCACATTAGAAAGCCGTGGTTATGTCATCATGGCAGCAGTTGCTTCCACCTGTAATCAGTACACAACATTAAGAATGCAGAGTAGCTTTCTATTTTTCTGCAAGAGATGGCACTTTTCTGAAGGCACCACGGGCACGTTTGAAACTGCAGTAGACTATACTTTGTAGATCTCCATTTGCAAGCACATTGTGGGTAGCATTCACAAGTGTACAGTGTTTCCTTCTGACTCCAGCTTTGCACAGATTCACACTGCACACTGCCAGGTCTGGAAAAAAAACATGCAATGAAACATTTGTGTTCTTAATGAGAGGATGTTCCAGCTCTTTAAATGATGAAACCTGTCGGGGGGGGGTTATGATTATTTGTAGTGAAAAAAACACCACATTAAGTGAGCGGATATAAAATAAAATAAAAATTTTAATACAGAGTGTCATAATAATTCAGGGTTTTACACCAAGAGGATGACTTCATCGCTATAAGCGACTTATTAACATGCTTATTTCAAAGGCAGCATTGATCCATTTTACGGTTGTTATTGGAATGCAAAATAGATTGGCAGGTTGATTGATTTCACAATAGATTGACATGCTAGATCAATGAGTCCGTTCTGCATTTCCTCTGAAAAGAAAGCAAAATTAGTTTTGGTTTGAGTGCCTGAAAGCAGGATCCAGTGTGATAAAGCATGAAACATAAGTGTAGAATACAATTTTATTCTACATTCACTTATTTGATCCAGGCCCACTACTCATGATAACTGGAAGAAATAATAAAAATAAAAATGGCATGATGTGTAAAAGTCAAAAATCAACCCAGGACACTGTTATTTACACAGCACAACGTACATATCTTCTGCTAAACAGTTTGGATGAAGTTCTACTCTGTAGGAAATTCCCTTCTTTTTTGCTGTGTTACCAGAAAAAAACTTGAGAATATGACTTCAGGTCGTAAGATTAAATATTTATTCTGTTTTCCAACTTCAAAAAACTTGCAGAGTGTACAGCCTGGGGAGTAGTATGTAAGCTGTTACTCCTGAGAAAGTGCTGCAGTTTAGATAGCTTGGAGAAAATACACAAAATCACAGCAGTGTGAGTGAGTAGTACAGCTGGTGTGTGTGTGTGTGTGTGTGTGTGTGTTGTGTACAGTATGTGTGTGGGTGGCTGATCTTTTGTGATTTGTTTTCTGGCTTTGTGTTAAGGTGTGTTACTGTATGTGAGTGTAACCTCTCATAAGCAGTGAGTGATGCATCCACAGCTGCTCTGCACGGATTAACATAATGATGTCAGAGTGTCTTGTGGACCAGAACGCGCACAAAGGCCCTGGGAAGCCAGTGTGAAATTAAAGGGGAGAATTTACAATTCTGGGTGTGAGGCACACTTACAGAGGGGTTGAAAGAAGATTGGCCCTAATAGGATTTGTAAAGCTTTTCGCTTGTGGCAGGGCAGCATGTCTATCCTTCTCTTTCTCTTCATGCCATAGAAATTTATTTTTTATGTCCATTTCTGTAAAGCACTTTTACACTGTGTTATAATGTCCTAAGAATAATTACTTACATTTCAATAAAGTTTTCAGGGAGAAAGGGGCTCTGGATGTGATTTTGAAAAGAACTGATTAAATAAAAGGAGTCATATTTAGTGTATGTTTATCATGGCAAAAATAAGTATTGCAATGGTGTAGACTGTACATGCATTTCATGCTACAGGGACCTGTCAAAGTGACCTGGTGATCTTTTCGACCAGCTTTGATTTAATCCATTTACAGAAACACTTACCCATGTGTAACCTTGGGGAAGAAATCACACAAGGATACGGTGGCAGAAAATGCTGTAAACACATTAGGATGATGGCTAAGCAATATCAGATTGCTTTCCTGTTTTCAACATTATCACAATGAAAACATAGACTTCATCAGAGGTCAGAGAGAGTCGACCAGCACATTAACATTATTGGCTTATCTTTACTGATAAAGCCTGCAATGGCGAATGTGTGAGATTGAGGATAAAGTCAGTAAAGGCTTGTTTGAACTTGCAAACTGAAAAATCCTCACTGGTTTCAGCACTAGTGATTATCTGAGACTGGCCATGAAGAATAATGTGCCACTGAAAGGTCTCTCACAGTATGCTCGCCTCTAAAGTGTCTCTGCTCAGTGCTTGTCAACTGATATTTGACGACAAAGAATGAGCTCTCCTTCGGGTATTGTCAAAATAGAACAGGAAAAACTGAAGGCAAGTTACCGAGCTTCCATCTCAATTAAAAGTACAGACTCAGCAGTAGACCTGCAACTAACGATTGTTTCATTGTCGATTAATCTGTCGACTCTTTTCTCAATTAGTCAATTTGTTTTTTGGTCTGTAAAATGTCAGAAAATGGTGAAAAATTAGTTTCCCGTAGCCCTAGATGAGATCTTCAAATGTCTTGTTTTGTCCACATTTGTCCGAAGATATTCATTTATCAAAATATATCTTAAAGGTGTTGTGTACAAATTTTAGTGCCATCTGTTGGTGAGGTTTGCAAATTGCAACCAACGGCTCACGGTGAATTCAAATGCTCCTCGGATGTTTCCATTTCCCAGATTATGCAGTTGTTCTTCCAACTTTGGTGTGTGCCCTTAAGTTGGAATGTGGAATCAACATGGATGCTACTACAAAGACATCTACATCATCTAATTTCAATTTACTTTCTAAATCCAACAACTAAAACAGGCTGTGAAATCTTTACCCCAGGCAAAGTTTTTATTATTTGTGTCTTGTTGTACTTATATTTTTGTATACTGTTATGTATACTTATTCATACACTTTATTCCTCTTTTTGAAATAAAGGGTAGGAAAAAACAATTATTTCCAAGCACGCAGGTCTCTTCTTAATTCTACTGCTACTACTACTACTTATTCCATCTTTGTTTGTATTCAACATAGTGATGAAACACGCTCTGTGGAGCAGTTTGTCAGTTTGGGCTACTGTAGAAACATGGCAGCTCAACATGGCGAGGTCCGTGTTAGGGGACACGCAGTATATGTAGATAGAAATGGCTCATTGTAAGGTAATAAAAACATAACTGTTCATTATGTAAATTCTTTATCCACCACTGTAAACAGATTTATGGAGATTATATTGCATTTCTGTCAATAGATCCTTCTAAATATTACACTTTGGACCTTTAAACCAATTAATCGATTATCCAAATAGTTGGCAATTAATAAATAGTCGACAACTAATCGTTTATTCAGTTAATTGTTGCAGCTCTACTCAACAAACGGTAATCATTCGGTTGTCAAGGTTGCTGGTTTATCTGCCCTCCAGGATCCTTTAACATTGTATAAACCTAATGAGGCTGTTATGTTGGATACAAGAAGTCTTTCTCTTTAGTGTCTTGTATTTTTTGTATCTTATAGTCTTGTCTATTTTACAAAGCCATAGAACTAGTAGCAGTTGAACCATTTCTAAAGTTATAACAAGAAAATTTTGCATTTTCTGTCCTGTCAATCATGTATTTCTTTGTGCAGATACGCTTCTGGATGACTTTCTGCTGACCTACCCAGTGTTCATGTCGACCAGTGATTTATGTCAAGCACTGCTGGGACAATATCCTTCAACACGGGTTTTCACAGCAACATTATTACAAATCTTCTGCCTTTATAAATGCTATGGACAGACATAGTTGTTTCATATAAAAAACACGACCGCTTTATTGACTCAGAGCTGCTTCACTTCACTCAACTGTGTTCATCCAACATTGTCTCTTGCCACATATCCTTAAATCAACAACATACACACACACACGCACACACACTGGCCTTATCTGTGCTTCATTTGTATAATGCATTTTTCTGTCGCCCTCCATCTGTGCTGAAGCCTTAACTGAATCTCACTTATTGCACCAAGCGATACAGAGGGAAAGAAGACAGGAAGGAGGCTCTGGAGAGGAAACAAAAAGTCCTGCACCTGGTGTCACAGTGGATGGCCCTCTGCAAAGATTTCCTGAGGGAAGACGAGCATGTCAAAGTGTTCATGAAGGTAGAAAATATAATGTACAAGGGAAAGGGTGGAAATTGGGTATGAGGTGGACTTAATATAGGAGAAATGAAAACTGACATTTCCTTACAGACCTTGTATCGTTACGTGTTGGATGATCTTTATGAGCACCCACCCCTGGAGAAGGATGTGAGGGAACTGCAGAAGCTGTACCAGCTGCATCGCAGACAGTGAGTAACCATTTGATAACTTATTTTGTCATATAATCATATGTCATTAGTTATTAGTTCAGCACATACATAAATAAATTATAAAACTGAAAAAAATATGTTTTTATTGATATGACGTCTGGGTGTTCATAACAGCAAGTATGACTATGACTGTTGGAGGCCTGAAAAGAAGCTGAGACTCTAGCTGGTCTCAGAGTATAAAGAAAGAGCTCCTTCTCTGCTTGGTGGCTTTATGTAGCCTCTCATCAATGAATCCATTCAGAGATTGAAGAGTAATTGCAGTGTTCTGGAGAGTTATGAACGGAAATATGAAGGTCATGGTGTGCTTTATTTTCAATCTCCAAAATTGAGGAAATACAGGAATTTTGGGAATTAATGACAAGCTGTCAGATGTTTTGTCACTCGCCATGCTTCACCACTTGTTTACTGGACACAGTCTCAAGCCCAGTAATGTTGTCAAATGCATGAGCATAATCGTGCATCTATATGTATACGATATATAAACACAGTGAGGCACATAATTATGGCTTCTGACGTGTTGAGTAATATAGCCATTAGGTAATATAGTAGGTAATTGTACCAATGAGTTCCATGCAGCAAAGTGTACAGATTTTCAGTTTGGGAAAAAGAAACCACTAGTATCGGATCGGTGCTCAGTATCAGCTGAGCACACTGAGTAGAGGTATCCTGTCAGGGGGGGAAAATTACACTGAATGCATCCCCAACGTATGTATGCATATATATAGACATTACAAAAAATAAACACATACATATATATATATATATATGTGTTTGTCATAATGTGATGATAATGATGTGCATTTTGAATATTGGTCTGTTTTTTGTTAATGTGGAACTGTTTAGCTTAGCTACAGTTTATTGTTTTAATAAAGGTAAGTATCACATTGCTCTCTGACGTTAAGAGTGTAAACATCCCCCAGTCACCAGACACATCACCACGCCCATGTCACCCCCTTTCCTCCCTCAACAACAGCTTCCAATCAGATCTTCACCCTGGGCATGCTCCAACCTGCCACCCATTAGAAACCAGTGCAGATAATTCAACCTGACTTCACTGCCATTATCTGGCCCTGCTTTATTCATGTTTATATCCAGGGAGGGGGATCCACAACACCCACTCTTTTAAAGCTGTGGACTTTCTGTGGGTGTTACTGACATACTCCACTATTTATGAGCTCTTCACCATCGGGCTCATCCCGGGGGAGGACAAGGTTGACTGCTTTGTGGCAATCTGCTACTGAGTGCAAAGCTAAAAGGTGTATTTTTTTATAGAAAGAAGCCTCATTTAGTCCTTTGCTCCCGTCAACGTCCATCTGGCCTTTGTGCAAAAGAAAGCTCAAGTCATATGTGTGTGAAAGCTTAGGATTCAAACACCACTTGTTCTCTTGCACTTTCTCGTCATGTGGCGTCATAACTCACAGAGCACGCTGACACCCACAGTAACTGTTTTTTTGAGGAGTGAGAGAGTACATTATATCCTGAGCTCTGGTTTGACGCGACAGTGGGAATCAGGTTTTTCATTAGAGCAGGACTGCTGCAGCCCAAAGAGAGGGGATCCCTCAGGGCAGGCTTTGTGCCAACCATGCCTATTGTGATGCAGAGCCCAGTAAAAGCTGAGGGATGATAATGGACAGGGAGCTATCCATCATGCTAGCCGGGCCTAAGTGATGAGAATAGGGTGATTAAATAAAGGGATCACATTGGAAGGTCTAAAAGTCTACGAAGCACTCGAATCTGGCCTTGACACTGATCTTAAATAATGGAGTGAACGCAGCAGAGGAGTACCTTTCTTTGATTATAGACTGTGTGGATGGTAAAGTTTTTTTCTACTTGACATAGTTGAAGCCTAAGGAAAATTTTCATATCATGGTTTATTTTAGGATAAAGTACATATTTTCTTTTTGTGCATGTGTAGGTACATGATAGTTTTCACTTTACCGATATATTTCTTATTCTTTTTCCAGTACGGTGGATGAATATTCCCCTCAAAGAAAGGTGAGTGAAAAGGTCTTGTGTTTGCTCTCTTTTTAGGGCACTGTGACAGAAAGTCATTTTATTTAAACAGAGTTGGCTGCCCGCTTCAACACACTCGTTTGGGTGTTGGGGCTATTGTCCTCACATTTCCTGCTAAAGACATTGTTCTGAAGTTCAAGCAAAATGTCCAGTGTTCTCAGGCAATAAGAATGTGTATCAAAATCTACGCATTTCCCTACGTTTAGAGCAAAGCACTTTTCCACCAATTGAGCCTGAAAGAGAACGGGCTCCAGTCCAGAGGCACACAGAGGGAGACCAAGGAAGGTAAGTCGTAAAACATGGTGTTCCTTCACGCATTCCTCCCATCATACGTTGTTTCCAAAGCTGTAGAAAGGAGCCGTTCAGTCTGAACAGTAGCACAATGGGAATCTTTCCAGGGAATGAATGAGAAGGTTTGGAAATGCAAATTCCTGAGTCATGACTTATTGGGATCAGTTTTTGCTTCTTTTAAAGAGCAGGTTCACCCACATTTTAAAAATAAAAAAAACACTTGCTATCTAGCCATGCAGATAGTCTTGATTTTATCCGCTGAGGTTTTGAGAAACCCATGTTAGAGGTTTCTGCTTTCATTTGAACTACTTTCAATCAAATGAATTGTCCCCGCTGACCCTTTACCTTCATCAAGAGGAATCTATTGAGTATGTTTGGTCTGTGCCAGTAACGCCACACTACACAGTTCTACACAGCTGATCACTGAGTGGTTACAACGGAGCCGTAGAGGGTCAGTTGTTCTGCTCACCTCATCAATGAGGGGCAGCCCTGCTGTATACTCTCCTTCCTGCTGTTCCAGAGACGGCAGCAGGTGACTTAATTCATTGGTTTCTTTCTGATTGAAGGTGCGCTAATTGGCTAAACAAACTGCCCGTAGTCTGTGGGAAGAAAACCTGAGTAAACTCTGCCCTCCATTGCACTCCATTGATTAACCCGCCTCTATAATATGCCCAATCCAAAAACTGTTTTACATCAGCTCTCACAACAAAGAGGGTAACTGCCCAAGACCCTCAGGGGCCCCAAAAGCCACAGGGAAATTCTGATCATTTGATTAGTGAACATATCTGAAGGAATTTGTACCAACAAAATTCTCTAAAGGTGATTACCACCTTTAAAGCTAGTCTTGTGGCCCTGTGTCATAAGCTAGTTTCAACAACTTTCATTTAAAAAAAAACCTGATGCCATTTAATACTCCTGGCTACATTGTACCTCACTGAAACTTCCTCTCTGTTACAGTGCTGTGTCATGTGTATATCACCATGGACTCGTATCTAAGTATGAGGGCCCATCCTCAGGTAGTGGCCCAGGAGCTGCTGCAGGTAGTGGCAGAAAGGATTGATGTCCCGCTGGGGGAACTGGTACTGGTGGCTGTCACTTATCCTGGAGGTAAACACCAATCTTACTAACCAGTTACAGCACATATGCACCACCACTACAGTCATTACAGCGCCGTGTGATAACTTACTCTCACTGGAGAGGCAGTCTGAACAGAAAATTTGTAGTCTGTTGCACTTTTGATGATGTAAAAATTAAACACCAGTGTACAATTGTATGTAATACATCAGAATAGGTGATTATGAAGTTATAAGCTATCCTGTTGGAGTCAACTATAACACTTGTAGAAAATGAAAATGAAAATGAAAGGAGGTATTGTCTGTGAAAAACTCAATCACATAGCATTTTACTTCCTGACAATATTTCATACTTGAAGTTTTTTTTCCTGTATTGAGTTGTATATTGAGCCCAGACATGAGTGTGTGAGATTGTAATCAACAGTAATGACCTAAATATCTCCAGCTTAAAGGTAGAAGCATTTGCAGTCCAGTAATATAAAGTCATTATCTGTTATCGGTAACTGGCTGCTTCAGAGTGGAGCCTGGCACAGCAAGGCTTATCTCTAGCCACTGACAGCTGCTTACACGCTGTCTGGCAGATTTTTAATGGTATTCTGCTGTTTGTGACATGTTTTCTCCCCTGCAGGAAGGATCCTCCTGCAGCCTCAGGACAGAGTCTTCTCCGATTCTTTACGGCCATTGGGGAGGCTGCATGTCTGCAGGAAGGACCTGGGTGAAGTCCTGGTAAGAATATCACTGCAGTATGTCACTTAAAGATACTGTATATTTACTGTAGTGTCAAAACAGTGTCCTGTGGTAGTTCACACATACATATATTCACACATCACAAATGTCTCTGAATGTTCCTATCAGTCTTTCAGGTGATATGATGTTGTCATTGTTTTTGTTTTATTTTCCAAACTCAGAACCCGTCCACAGACAATTTGGAGTTGCAGCAGAGGACGGCTCGCATGCTCAGTTTAAACACATGGGACGTGGCTGTTGCTCTCACCAGCTTTGACTGGACCATCTTTGACTCAATACACGAGGTTTGTCCCATAGCTTGAAAACTTTCGATAGATTTTTAGTAGTCTTTTGGGAAATTCATAGTGTGCCATACAGAAATCGTCAGACCAAGAAACAAACCAACAAACATACAACTACGATATTAACACAAAACATCACCAATGTGCTCTACATATTATAAGAAGGTGCAGCATGCTCACACTTAGAGGTTCAGTAATTTTGGTTTCAGTTTCTTTAGCAACGCAATAATAATACAAATGTTCTGGGAGCCCGGTTGATTCGGAGGGATGGGACCCTGAACCATGTGCTTGATGGTAACAGCTCTTACACGCTAAAAAGGGACCTGTATAATTGGTTGCCTCTAAAATGCACCCCATGTGAGCCTGAACAGTTCTCATGAGTATACATTGTTCTTTTACAGCAAGAGCTCGTCTATTTCACCTTCAGCCGCCACAGTAGCAGTGGCCACACCGTAGCGTTAGAGCTGCTGCTGCAGCGCTGCAATGAAGTCCAGCTGTGGGTAATGACTGAGGTGCTGCTGTGCCCGACGCTCTGCAAAAGAGTCCAACTCATCAAGAAGTTCATCAAGATTGCCGCCCAGTTAGTAGCTTTACTCACAGCCTCCTGCATTTTGATGTATTGATGTGATCATACACACACAGGCTTCTCACACTGTTGGCCAACACTACCAGCATTTCAGCCCTCAAATATTTAGGCATGCTGCCCCCTCTACTGGCAAATCAATAAACTGCATCTACTTTTGTGCAGATGAGCTGTGACTCTGGAAGTGACTGAATTGTGTACTTTTGTTCTCTTATAGCTGTAAAGCACAGAGGAACCTCAACTGTTTCTTTGCCATTATAATGGGCCTGAACACTGCAGCTGTTAGCCGCCTCAGTCAGACATGGGAGGTAAGGATCATATGTGTCAAGTTTATAGCTGAAATATACTGTAGATACTATAGTACTATACATAACATGCTGTTATTGTCTCTGCAGAAAATTCCTGGGAAATTCAAAAAGCTGTTTTCAGAGCTGGAGACAGTTACAGTAAGTGTGATTTGTTGCATTCACCTCGGTGTATACAATACTCTGTAAATATCTGTTTTGAAATGGAAAAAACAAGACTAACAGGAACTGTAACAGGGAATACAAACTCATGCGTCTGTGTATGAGGCGAGACAAACAGATGTTTTCCATCTCTAAACATCAGGTGAAACATCGGGTGTTTCAGATGATCATTAGTCTCTGCTGATGTCATAATTGAGCTCTAACAAAGCATGCAGGCACAGGCCCACACATTCACCCTAGAGGGTTAGACTCATTGGTTGTGAAAATGTCTTCACAGGATCCCTCGCTCAACCACAAGGCCTACAGAGACTCCTTCAAGAAGATGAAGGCGCCAAAGATCCCCTTTCTTCCTCTGCTACTGAAAGGTGTGCTCATTGCTCTGTCACTTCAATAGCCCACAACTAGGAGGAGAGCGCAGTGAAATGTTTCTACCAGGCAGAATTGACACGCAGATACAAACAGACATTTTACCTCCAATACCTGCTGGTGACTACTAACTAAATGTTTATCTGTTGTAGATATTACATTCATTCACGAAGGCAACAAGACGTTTCACGATAACCTGGTTAATTTTGAAAAGCTGGTGAGTTCACAAACCGTCTGTAGGTTTAGCTTTGAGGCTTCTGTACAGTTTTGAAATGTCACGTTTAATTGAAGACATGTTTATTTACAGCACATGATAGCAGACGCAGTGAGGCACATCCGGCAGTGTCAGAAGGATCACATGGGTCAGTAACAAATGCTTTGTTTTCTTTGTAATTCTGGTCTATGTGTAATCAGTGGTGTAATGGCATTTAAAAAAGTGAAGAAAGTATCACTCAAGGTAAACAACAACATCATCCGTGGACAAAACCTGTTAACATTGAAATACACCATATAGGTCAAATCAGGTGAATACTGCTTACTAAGATGTACACAGCCATTTTACTTTTTGACATAAAAATTATTTTGGCTGGGTTTAGCTTCCACGATATCCCTGCACATTCAGTTCACATTTTGTGTGTGTACTTTTATGCATAATACAGACAGAAAAACTGTCCTGAATGTTGTTGTCTTGGATGTAAAACTTTTCCATTCCTTCCAGGCAATGGGATCACCCAGAAGAGCAGCTCAGAGGTGCGAGCCTACATTGATTACCTTCATATCATCGACAATCAGCAGACTCTGTTTGAACTGTCGCACAGACTGGAGCCTCGTGCTTAGAGAGCGGCTCTTACTTGCACTCCCCTCGTGTGTCAGCCAGGCTTGATTGCCAAGGAACAATCTATTGCCGTCTCATCTATCTCTCAGGACTCCGTCAGCAATCAGCGGATGCTGCGTGATCCTGGCAGACCACGGGAGGGAGCCGCTCAATCAGGAAGAACTCTCCCACCGAGATGGGAATAAGCAGCAAAAAACATCTTAAGGCATACATATTTCCTTAGATCCACTACAGTGTCACTGATCCGAAACACCTGAAAGCAGTATGATTAGATCCGCAAGCCCAAACCATTGCTGCTGCTGTTACTTTCCTTTCCTACAGCAGAGGTTGGCAGGTGTAGACCTTTTCTGACCATAGACTGTACATATACAGTACACAGTCTATGGTTCTGACAATGACCCAACAGCTCCCCTTTGTGGAGAATCAGCAGCCTGCAGGGAAGTGCATGTAAAAAAAACTACAGAAAACAAATGGGTTGATTCATGTTCATTCTTGACCTTGGGAATAGTATGTGTGAAAAAAAACCCTTACTAGCCTTTAAAAAAAAAACCTTTTTACCTGAGCTTTGAACACATCACAAAGTGATTCAGCTCATAGATTCAGAACTTGCGATACATCTGATATATTTTCAGACAGCGTTTATAGATCTGGCAGCAGAAGGTTTTTTCATCAGATTTAACCAAAGAGTATTTTCAGTCCTATACTGCACACACACTTGTGTTTTCTCAGAGCTCATCACGGTCCAGATGTCCTCTTTGCCAGATAAATCAGTACGGTGTGTGCACCACAAGCTGATGTCTAGCTAAACTGAATCAAAATGACAGAAATTGTGAAAATGATTGAATATTTAACATTTTAATATATTATTTTCATTATCAATATTTTTACATTGTAGAATTCTCTTACCATGCAGTTTTCTATTCTTTAACCATAAAGCACAGTGTATTAGATGAGGCTTTACACACGGTATAAGAGCAGGAAATTAGGAAAGAATACATATTGTATTTCTTTGGTGTGTGTGAATAGTTGTGTGTTCTGTGTGTGAGTTACACACACGCTAACATGTATGTTAGCTGTAGAAATGTTCTTTCAAATGAATGCTAATTGCGTATCTTTAATAACAAAAAAAGCGGTGGTGTGAAGAAATGCATCTAGTTGAGCTGTGGACAATCAGGTCAAAGAAGCAGCAGACCCGTGTGGATGCGTCTATGTTGGTCCTTAAAGATAGGTTAAACACAATAGTATTTTCTCTTCAGTGTATATTGAGGATCAACCATCCAGATAGTTTTGGTTTGATTTGTTGAGGTTTGGAAATACTGGCTTTAGCTTTATGGTACTCAGAGTAACTCTGCAGCAACATGTAAAACAATTACATGGTAACTCAAAACAACCCACAATAACCCTTCTTCAGAACAGTTTCAATGTGAACTGCTTTATAGTAAAACCAAATGCTACGCCTTCACTGATATACAGCAGATCTCTCTTATCCTCACTAACGTATGACTATATGTTGTCAAGGAGAAATATGTTTTATTGTGTTTTTGGGTGAACTGTCCCTATAAGTGGAACAATAGCAAAATCAAGTACTACAGCACCTTCTCAGTAAAAAACAGAGAAAGAAAGATAGAAGCCATTTGTTCATGTACAGTGTGTAGTCACACTACTGTATACAATTGTATAGTGTAGTTATAGAAGATACAGTATTTCTTTTCTAAATTGGTCAACTGAAAATTCTCACTTTTCCCCCATGGTTAGGACATTTTAAGTAGGAGTTGTAAAGTGTTGTAGATGAATTTTTGCATAACATTTTCAGTATTGTTATTTGTATATTTTGGATTTTAAAGTCAACAGTAAACATGGAGAGCACATGCTTTAGCAGTATCTATCTTATTTTCAATTTCATCTGTATCATCAACAATGTACAGTTGATTCTGTTTATAGTGTATTTATATATATATATATATATATATATATGCTGATATTCTGGATAAGGATATTTATTTATTTCAGAATTATTTATTTGTTCAATACATATTCTTTTTAATTTCATGTTTTTTTGTACGCACTGATTTGGCTGGTCTGCATGATATGGCAAACCATGGACTGAGCACCAATGTCAACTGTGCATGGAATAAAATATTTTTCATCATCCTGACTTCGTTATTGTAAAAGATGTATGTGTGTGTACCGTATATAACATATACAGTATGTAAATACACATACACACACACACTCACAGGCCACTTCATTAGGTACACCTTGCCAGTACAAGGTTGGACCCCCCTTTTGCCTTCAAAACTGCCTTAATTCTTCATGGCATACTTTCAACAAGGTGTTGGAAACATGATGGCATCACGCAGTTGCTGCAGATTTGTCAGATGCACATCCATGAAGCGAATCTTCTGTTCCACCACAAAGGTGCTCTATTGAATTGAGATCTGGTGACTGTGGAGACCATTGAAATACAGTGAACTCATTGTCATGTCCAAGAAACCAGTTTGAGATGATTTGAGCTTTGTGACATGGTGCATTAACCCTGCTGGAAGTAGCAATCAGAAGATGGGTACAATGAGATGAACATGGTCAGCAACTGTGATGTAATACAAATACAGACCATTTACCATATATATGTGTTTACAGTGACTATATACAGAATATAGTCACTGATCAGTCACTGACAGATTATACTTTCCATTAATAATGCAGTTACAATAGTGTCAATGTGAAACTGGTACAAAGAAAAGTGCCCAGAAGAGCACAAAAACATGCAAGATAAATTACATTTTCACATTTTTACTGTGTTGTTTGTAATTTCACCTGAACAAAATATGAAGTCAAGTTACTGTACTGTGTTGTCACTAACTTGTCATTTTTAACATATTAAAGTATCAAAAAGACATGACTCGTAGTCAGGTCATTATAAAAAGTGTATTTAGGATACTGTAATGTAGTAATAAAGAAAAAAGAAGGGGAGCTTGAAAAAAGCTTGATATTTGCTCAAAGACAAACAAAAAGTAGGCTTGAAGAGGCAGCTCCAATCCTTTCTTCTTTGTAAAAAAAAAGTATATTTATAATCACCTGTCAACATTGAATGGGTTCATGTGCCCTCTATTTAAATTCTAGACCGTCTCAGTCTGCATTGACGCTTTGCTGCCTCTCTGTGGCTGCAAAGTGACACTGTAAAGTTCAGTTCTTAAAACCTGGAGATATCACACTTTGCAGACATTTAAAAAGTGCAGTATTTCAGATGATCAAAACAAATCTGGATTACCAAATGGGCAAAGTGGGCAAAGCCCCAGGTGCTGAAGTGAAGTGAAGTGACCCAAACGCTCCAGGTCACTATATATGTTTTCATATTTTCTATGTTTACATGGCATATTTTAGTAAATAATGTTGTGCTTAATCAAATTATCATAATGAATTACTAATACATATACAATGCATAGAGACTGGGAAACTGGGTAGTCGGTCCACACGCACCCACAGCTCATTTTTGGCCCACAGGCCCTGATCATCTAAAATAGTAGTAACACATCATTCTAAAATTGTACACTAATTGATCATATTTTTCATTTATACTACTATTCATTTATACTACTGCAGGAAACTATTTTTAATATACAGGGAAACTATACATTTCCATGTATATTAAAATGTAACAGCTAGAGACCTGTACTTTCAACACACAGTATTGCTGACTTTAACCAGGTGTCCTGCTTGGCCTTTAACATGACTATCTGTGGCACGACCCCTGCTGCGCCGGGCCCTGAACCCTGCCATTTCCTCCCCAACACTGCCAGCACTGTATCATTTCCCTGTCACCAAATGACTAGCTAGCTGCTGTGGCGTGCTAATGAGAGGAAGAGAGGGCAGACGAAGAGAAGCTACAGGAAGACTGGTTCTTCATTTCCCCTGTGCAATACAATACACAGAATCAATCCTTTGTCCCCCACTTGTCTGTCTGCAGCCACTTTGGCTGCAGGGAGAAATTAAGAGCAACACAACAGTTATTAGCGTTGGAGAAAATCTCATTTTAGAAGATAAGAGTGCTGATTTCTATCCAACAAAAACAAATCTGTGTGATTCAGTGGCTGTAATTTGTACATCATATTGTCACTTGTTTATCTTAGCAGATAATATTGCACCTGTCCTGTTTTCCTTAGCATATTAATATTATACAGTTCCAACTCTGAGACAGTCAGATGAGCTTGTTTTGAATAATAAATGTAATTTCCCCCCTGTGGCTGCACAAACATATTGTTGGATTAAAATATTAACATTCAAATATTTTTTCTCAACGTATTACTGTGCATTGTGATCTCAACCTCGACTCTGGGAACCTCGACTCAAGGAGCTCCCGCAATATTTTAATGTTTCTATGACATACAGGAGACATAAGAATCATCCTGTATACTACTCCTTCAGTATATCTGCCTCATCACACTCAAACTTTAATCTGAACATCTTCTCGGCTTTCAATTAACCTCAATTCAACCAGTTAAAAAAGATAACATTTTAGATAAGATGACTGTGTTTATTTAGATTCATTCAATGTTAAAGGTTTGGTTTGGTTCATATTAAGTTAATCAGATGCTAACAGAGAGTGCAGACAGATAAAGGATGGGCAATCTAATGTGTTGCTTTACCATAGAAAGCCATCAGTGTCTTTGAATGGGTTTCTCCAACAGGCCCGGCTGAATGAATTACACTAGTCTGTTAGTATTCTGGCTCTGCGGTACAAAAGGTCAATGTCAAATGCACCTCATTTAAAAGTCAATAGCAACCATGCACATCATCTCCTGGGAATTCTGTCCGGGAACCCTCCAGACGGCATTGTGTATCATTCAGTTAGTAGAGGGCAGCCAGAGTGCTTTTTTAATCTTGACCTTCCAATAAAATATGCTCCCCATCCAGAATTACATGGTCTAAAATGGAGACATAAGCTCCCAACAAATCATGCCCAGACTGGAGCATCTCAAGGGAGAGGTTCAACAATGTCGGACACAGACACAACAGGTTCAGCACTGCATGCAGCATGCATCCCTTCTTCTTTATTTCCATTATCTTTAAATCTTAAACACCCACACACACAACACACACACACACACACACACACACACACACACACACATATTCATTCACTACAATGTCAGTATTGTCATGTATGAACAAAATTGAATACAATAATAGTAATGCTAGATTTTAAGATTATAATTACGTCTGTTGTGTTATTAATTGCAAGAAAACATGATGAAAAGCTAAATGACCACAATAAATGATTCAATACTGTCTCAATGGGAGAAGAATACACCTCCTCTAAAAATATCTAGTTTTAACACTGTTTGAGGAATACTGTCAGTAGATATTATAAAATGTGTCTCACACAGACAGCAGCAGTGCCACTCCAGCTTCAATCCACTTGGCAGGAGGCTGTTTGGTTCGGAGGTGGAGGGTCCAGACATATGTGGGCCCACGCTGCTTAGTGCGGTATAGTGGGCACTCGTAAGTGTTCTTGAGCTCCTGCTCCCCCGCAGGCACAGCTTTAACATACAGCACAGGCATGGCTGGGCTCAGATCCCTCAAAAGCGCCTCGGAGATGACTCCAGACTGAGTGTCCCAGCGTGCTCCTAAGAGGACACAGAACGTGCTGCAGATGCTCATTTTACCTTCATTTTCTTATGCTCATAAGACATGTGTTGCAAAATACTGTCAAAAATCAATGTAACTTAATTAAGTACAGCTGATTAATTCTCACCCTCCATGAAGAGTCCATGGATATAGGCCCCCTCCCGTGGTGGATGCCCAAAGTCGTCTTTCGTCTTCTTTGTCACGTCCACAGTCAGAGTCATCTTGTCCAGGGGCCACTGATTCTTGCGAGCAATACTCTGCAGCACAGCTGGGTGACAAAAAAGTCTGCATGTTTATATTTCGGGTGCACTTGTCATCAAAATCATCTGTCTTGATGGTTTTGAGACTGTGATCTCACCAGTGAGGAAAGACTGTGGGTTGAAGAGCCCTGGGAGCCAAACGACTGCAGGAAGAACCAAGTCTTGAGTCCAGCTGTCCAGCTCTCGACAGCTACACATTAGATCACTAAACCTAGAGAAAAAAGAAGAATCATTAATTAACAAGATATACCATTGCTTGAAGACTTCACAATGTGTATGCAAGAGTCAGTCTAATATTGGCTTCTTTTTTTGAAGTTTTTTCAGACAGAATTTTTGCTACAATGAACGATGCAGTGTGTCACTGGGAACATAATAAAGGGCATAATAAAAACGAGATAAATAAAGCCATGTTGAGTAAGAAATAGAGTATTGTAAGGAAGTTGAAGTTACCATTGTGCCAGTGTTTTAGTGGAGGGATAAGCCAATCTGGCCCAGGAATCTGGAACAGAGTCATTGAACAGGGCTGACTGCAGAGTCTCCATACTGGAGGAGATTGTGAGTTCTCCCTGTGGACAAAGACATTCATGCTACGGGACCTTAATATTTATTGAGTGATTTAATTTTGTATATGACAGTAAACTGTACCTTCAGGCCAAGATCCAGCTCATTAAGCGACTTCCTTATTTCTGCTAGCAGGAGATTCATGCGCTCACACTCCTGGAAACAGACTAAAATGTACGAGCTTCGCTTTGTTGTCTTTGTGATTATCTCTGCCATGTTGTACTCCTCGGGAAGCTTGTCAAGGATATCTTCAATGACAGACTTGACCTGAAAAAACATAATGCACATGGTTAGTGGGTCATTGTAATCTCTGCTACTTCTTTGCAATAATGGTTCAGTCTGCCTCAACACCTTCTCCTCTGTGCTCTGAGCTGTCCCCTCTCCTCTGGAGTTGTCCTGTGGCTGTAGTTCCAGCAGAGTCCTTAAGAGGTTGTCTGAGGTGACAGTGAGGCACTCAAGCTCAGCATTTGGATGTAGACCATACAGAGTGGGATTCTCAGGTGGGAGATGTTCATCAATATAACTGTGGTAACCACTGTAGTCCATGAATGAAGGGGCCAGGAACCCAGGACACAGAAAGAGCTCTCCTTCAAACTATGAATAGAAAATGTAGAGTCCGAAGAAGAAAACACACACACGCACGCACACACACACACACACACACACACACACACACACACACACACACACACAGACACACACACAGACACACACACACACAATATAACCGCAAAAATTGTGAAATTTAACATTGAACCTAAACAGACCTCATAAATCTTAGCAAAGCTTAATGCAAGCAAAGCTCAGCCTCTGTGTTTTAGAATTCAGTATGACAGACAGCAGAGCGAGCAGAACACACAGATTGATGTCTGATTGTCCAAATAGCAACTTTGGAGAAAACGTAGCTGTTAGCTTGTAGTAAAGGTAAACTGGCAGAGGGCTAATCAGTCCTCTGAATGAAACTGATGAATTACAATTGAAGCATCGATCAACTTAACACACGCAAAAGAGAAAAGTACCAAATGATCACCTAATAATGCTTGTAGTGTAGCTTGCAAAGTTGACACAATGCACAAAGAGATCATATCAAATTAAAGTCAGGGTGGAAAATTTAGCAATGGGAGAGACTTTAAGTGCAATATTGCAGTTTGGGTTTACATCCCAAGAGGGCACCCTTTACCTTAATAACACCAGCAAGAAATTTAAAACAGCTTACTCTTTGGCACAGTGAAAGTAAATGTAACAACACGTGGAGTGTATATCCAGGTTAACAAGTAGTGACAATGAAAAACATAAATGAAATTTATACAGTTAAACCAATTAACATTAAGTAGTGTTACAGTTTTGTTTAGAGAAAAAAAAAGAAAGATTCGAACATGGCAACATGAATGCTGACTTACCATTTTTGGATGCATGAACTCTTGCAGATAGGTCTTACAGAGTCTTCTATCCCAGTCATCAGTGATGTGTCCTCCATACATGATCTCCCCGAAAAGATAACACAAGTCCTCCCAGGGCACCTGCATGGACTACAAACTTAGTATGTAGACTGATATGACAATGCAAAATGCAAGAAGAAATGTAGTATTTAAACAATTAGGAGCATCTTAAACAAGAAAGATTAAAGACAATGGTTTCAGGATCATCTCACAAGTAATTTTCAGCACATTCATTCCATTTTGTCCTTTGGAACTTCAAGCAGTAACTACATGTCGTCTTCCCAAATGAGCTCATTTAATAATGATAAAGGTAGGGAAACGTAACAAAAATTATGTTTCTTTGCACACACTGATCTAATGTATGACAGAAGAGTCTTCTCCTCAGCGGGAGATTATGATCCGTGAGGTTGAAGGAGGAAGAAAGGAACCTGCGATTCATAACAAATTACAAAAGCTGGAGGTTCACAATCATTTGTACCTGTATTGTTTTGCAAATTGCTTCCTTCATCAGCTCTAATTGCAGTGATCACTTATGTAGCGTTGTGAACTGTCACATTGGCTGCATGTAATTACATTTAGCATTACGCTTCATTGGCCTCCTAATGAATTCTCTGTATACGCACATACAGGTTACTGTTTGGTTAACATAATGAAGGACATTCGTTTTTGGAGGGCAGAATACCTAGGAGACATAATTGGTTGTGACCAGAGTAATAGGAGTTCTTAGAGACGTGCATTAGGAGTTGTGAGGGGTGCAGCACCCCAAGAATGGATTTTTTGTCTTCGTGAAATAAAGCTAAATTATAGGTTGCGTGTTCATAGTTATAAGAGACGAAATGTGAAAAAGACGAGAATGAACATTTTTCACAAATAACATTAGAACAAAAGATTTCAATAAGTAATTGGATACACTGTGCTGTAATTCAACATCCCTGTCTGATAATAATGCCCCTGCAAACACTATTATCGTTATACATTTACACAGCTTTAAAAAAGTCATAGGAAAAAATAAATTAAAAGTTTTATGAATATCAACTAAAATATGAATAAAATATATATTTTTAAATAAATATGCTGTATTAGCTTCACAAACAGCGGTATGAAATACTTTGGTGTTGGCCTCTAAATAGTTGTACAAGACACTGGCTGAGATGGTGAGGTCTCCAGTGCTGAAGGGGTAGTTATGGTTCCACCCTTGGGGACCAAATTTACGGCGCTCTGTAACGCAAGCATGAAAGAAGCAGAGGGAGAAGAACATCGAGTTGAACTCCTGTTCTCTGGAAGACATGTCCAGAGTGTCCTGAAAAGGGAGAGAGGGAGTAATAAATACAGATTAGTGAATGCTACGTTCAAAAACCTTTTTTTTTTTTTTAAATCAAATGCAAAGCACTTTTAGCAATTATTTAAAATCTTTAACACACTTGACTGAAGTTGTTAAGGGCTGCGTGTAGACTGGCATTCATGCCAGTGGGGGGCTCATTGGTGATTTTGATGGCATTCTCCAGTATGCCTCTTGGGATAACATGCTGCTCAGGGCTTGGTGCTGGTTCCCCAGTGATGAACACCCTGTAGTTTTGGTGACTGTCCACCGCTGCTGTTTCCAGAAGAGCATCTAGAGAGGGCAGCCAGCGAGCCACCAGGTGTACATTCTGAACAATTACAATTTCAAAAAGATTAGACAGATTATGGTACATGTTGATAAATTAAATGTGTTTTTATGTACAGTTATGAAAGATTTGTTCTAAAAATTGTGTTCCTAGTGAGAAAAACATTCAATGGCTCACTTGGCTGCAGGCTTCTCCCCTTAAAGGAGGCATTAGTGGCACTGATCTAGCCAATTATGGTTTTTATTGAACCAAATTGAGTTTGTTTCTCTTGCTCACGTGATGAGATAATATCATTAGGTGCATTACAGGCTGGCTAGAAGAGCAGCCTGAAGTCTCTACAGTAGAGTAGTCACTGAAAAGAAATGCTCCCTACCTGCAGAATGACCCAGTGTCCAAGTTTACAGGCATTCTTCAGAACCCTCTCAGCTACTTCCTCCTGCCCCTGTCCCAGGGATACATTGTGCAAAGTGCCCTGGTCGATGGAAAATCCCAACTTCAAACCTGCCCAAAGAGAATATTTAGAAAATAAATGCCTCCCAAGTGATACAGGAGGTGTAAATAACAAACAATACGTGTAGTACCTAGTTTCTCTACATCTTTAAGTGGATCCACTCCAGGTGAGAGGATGAAGAACACAGGGGTTGATGGGCCACTATCCTCGTACAACTTGTCAAATTCCAGTCCGGCAGCCTCTACATATTTTGTTCCCATGCTTTCCTCCACAAAGTTCCTGCCAACAAACATTGTATAAAAGCTTAGTGATATTCAGAACTTAAAGATATGAATGTACGTTGGTCATTTACTCACCTTAGTGCATAGGTCATCCTATCAGGGCGAAGTGCTCTAAGGATAATGAGCTTCTGGAGGGAGCTCTTATTTTTCCAGTCCTGGGGAAGTCTTTCCTTTTCAGGACAACTGGACTCAACGATCTTCCTCCAGCGCTTTGGTGAGCTCTCCACATCTCTGTCAAGTCCACTGAAGTCCTCCACTGTAGCAACTGTCTACAAGTAAAATGTACCGTAATTGGAAAATTGTGTGTAGTGAAGACCTGCTACCAAGAATGAAAATGTGACCCTTTAAGATGTTATATCACATATGCTAACAGCCTAGACTGTACCTTAATGGCTCCCCAGGCATGTGCAGAGAGGAAGGACACAGGACTAACTTTGCTAGCTTCCACAGGGAAACGCAGTAGGAAGTCAAACTCCTGAGCGTCAATCAGGTCCTGCTTGAGAAGAATCTGAGGGGAAGGACCAACAGCAGTTTGTAATGATCTATGTTGTATTGATGTCTTTTCAATCATTTCGACAATAATTGAAAGAAAACTCATACAGGCTGAATAAGTGCCTCTGAATGTGAAATAGCCACATGAAGGACAGCTTTCAGAGCAGCACTATTTCTAAAATGAAAACAGTTAGCGCAATGACAGATAATTGCATTATGCCATCAGAACCAACCCCCTTGTCAGAACCAACTGTCTGAACAGCAGCCACGGGGGAAGGTGTGAGAGGTAATCAATAGCAGCGTATGGTCCTGCTGACTGCTTTTAATTGAAGTTAATGTGGGGGCAGAAAAGTACTTTGATTGATGAGGATGACAGGAGGCTCCACCTTTGAGGCGGCCCTGAGTCCCTCACCTGGAAGGCAGTGTGTGACAAGAAGGTTAACTTGTCTCTCTCAAACAGACCCTGGCTGGTGTACAGGAATACAGAATAGGTGATGGCCTCAGTGATGGTGTGCACTCTGGTCCCCACATCCTCGTCCCATTCTGCGCGCTCCATTGCTTTGTTAAACACTGAGTTAAAGGTCTGGAACACAACCAAAAGGAGGACAATGCTCTGATAAGGAATACAAACATATAGCCAGGACCCAAGCTCTGCATTTGGATTCATAGCTAAACATAAAAACACACATTTAAGCTAACTTGTTCAGACATGGCCATGCCTAAAATCCTCATCACCAAAAAACAATTACAATTGGCACTTATTTTTAAAAAAATCCAAAAGAATACTGGTCAATGGGGGCTGTGAGCATGGTTTGAAATGCTGCAAAAAACAATGTGTGTCCCCTAAGAGCACTTCTGGGGTGAAGGTTTCACCTTGAGAGAAAACTGGTACATGAGGTTAATCTTGCTGAGGTCGTTGATGATGAAGAAGAGGAGCGACGCTCTCTCAGCTGCTGGGCGGTATAGTTCTCGAGCCTCGTTGATCTTTGTCTCATTCTCTCTGGCCTCCACCACCTGTGCGTTCCAATTGCACAAAATGAGCTATTAGGCTCTCAGTCATGCTCCAAAACCCTCTCATTACACATATTCCTAACTGCGCATCACTTGCAGCTAATGCAATAAAATGAGGCGCTCGCTGTGTGACATTCAAAAACACTTGATGACAAAAAAAATACATGCACTTGACTACAGTCAGACAACTGAGAGGACCCTGTTGGTGTAATAACCTCACCTTGTACTGAATGTGAGCAGCTGTGGTCTTGGTGTTTTCGAGTTGCTCCACCAGAGAAATATCACCCAGAAAATTACCCTGCGCTGCAGAGAGGCGATTCAACAGGTCGTCCTCTAACCTCTTAAGCTCAATCTTGAAGTGGTTCTGCTGTGTGGTCAGCTCCATCTTTGGAAATGTACACAAACCAATTCAGACTTTCCTATTTTGGTATTATTGATGTCTTACATGTAAAAATATGAATAGCAATGCTTAGGTTTTACAGTCAATATTTTTCATAAAATGAAATTCACCTTTAGGGCCTCCAGGTCAGGCCTTTCCCGAGACACAACCTGTCCCAGCAGTTGTTCCTCCAGGCCCACCGGCGTCACTGTGAAGTTGATGAGAGTTGTCTGGGCCTGGAGCTCAGGAGGGAAATTTGGATTGGCCAACTTGGTGTGGATAATGAGTTGAAAGTTACTGTTGTATTCGCACTCCTTGCCCCCAATTCGAATGTACCTGAAGAACAGGACAATGCCGTTTAAAGTAATCAGCCATTGACAACCTAACTGCTGTGATAATATATTCCTTAAGGTCACTGATGACTCTTGCAAAGGTCACCCTTGCAAAAGAGATTCTTAGTCTTAACAGGACTCTCCAGGGTAAATAAAGGTTAAATAAAAAATACATTTAATAAACAACAAAAAAGTACACTACCTGCTTTAAACAATTTTACATCTTCTTCATCTTAAAAAAGTAAGCGTGACGTTAATTCATACTTTTAAGCCAGCATGAATGAAAAGTTCAAAGTATAACAGCTACTAAGCTTACGTGTTTACAGACCCATCTCCATGACAACTGACCAACGTAATTAGATCAAAGCTTTAGAAAAAGTTAGCCCGTGGAATTTGAGTTTGGACTGTTTAGTCAAACTACAATTTTCCAAGGTTAATGTTTATGTTTAGAGTTATTGTTTACAAATCAAACACCACTTTCATTCCTGCCTGGCGAAGACAAATGATCTACTTACAAAAACAGCAGTAGAGTTAAACCTGCTCTAGTTATTACATTAAATTTCAAAGTGAGAAAATAAAACATTAATGATGATTAGATGCTGACTAGACGATTAAATCTAGTCCAAGGTGATTTTAAAACCATTTAGACAAAAACAAATCATAAGAATGATGATGATGATCCTGTAGAACATTTGAACTGTGGCAAACCCTCTGGGTCTTGGAAGCTGTTTTTTCCCTTATGCACCTGAGCCCCTCGACCTCTCGCTTTACTTTTATACTTTAATGCTTCCCAGCAAGCACTCCAAATGTCACTTAACACTGTAGACAAATAATCTTGAAAAAATATGAAAGATTATCACCAGAGCAGCCAATATTTATCTGTTCCTGCATTTCAATTAAATTAGCGCTGGCTTGACGAACCTGGTGGCTTTTCATTTTTCTCTAATTACCCCTTGGATGTCAGGCAAGGCCCCAATTTTACGGCACAGGTTCCTCATGGCCTGGGTCTGGTTCAACTCTATATCTTCACAAGCCAGAATTAATGTACTATTGATAGAACCATTACTCCACCAAATTAAAGTCCTTGCTGATGGATTGGCTTGTAGTCTTCCGTCAGCCATGAAAGGAATAATTAGTATTCATTACTTCACACTCTACAACATTCCAATTATTAATGAACTTCAGCTGTGGATCCCTACCAGATCCATCATGGCTGCCCCAGCAGGTTGTATTAATCATCGACAGAAACAAGTGTGTGGGTCATCTACAAGGGATAAACTTATAATCAGATTTACTATGATGAATTGTTACGTCTGGACAGACAGGACTTCGGAAGAGGTTTGATGAACATGCACCGAGATATTCAATATTCATGGTCATACATAGATTAGAGCAAGAAAGATGTAAACATTTTTGAGTTGGGAAGTCAAAACGGAATGTCAATACATGGTATGTTCTATTTATTCTGCTGTTGGTTGTCCCATTTAGGAAATTTGCCGGATTTTGCCTGCTGAGGGTAATTGGTAACTGAGCAAAGGTAATTACAGAGCAGCTATTTTGGCGGCAATTTTATATTTGTGAAGTGGATTACAGAGGGCAGCAGTAGTCATGTTTTGTTTCAGACAACTGCCAGTTTGATGGCATGTTTAACTCAATAACAGAGAAGAAAGTAGCATTAGTGGTAAAGCCTTGGTCATAATTTAATGGCACAAAATACTCATATATGACCTCGCTACTTGACAATTCACATCATGGTACGATTTAAGATAATCCAAATGCAACGAGTCATCTAACGGAGTGTAGAGCAGATTGTTCTTTTTTCTAATAAATGAATGCAGAAAAATAGCAGCAAATCACCTTATCAGCATTACCAAATTATTGAAGCCTAAATGAGTTTGCAATAATGATGGAGGACCACTGAATTTAGTTTGTTACATGCCGCCTTTTTGTGGGTGACAGGAGTCCTTATACATAACCATGACTGCCCTCAAATTCAGCTTTTCCACTGAGGCTCAGCTGTTCAATATTCATCACACCTAAAGAATATGAACACACAAATATACATCTATCACCCGTCTTGAGGGGCCAATCAATACGTTGGCCTCAGGGATTCAGAACACGCGGCTCAAATTCATTTATAATCTAAAGAGTGGGCAATAATAATGCATTCAGTCACATCTTACTGGTGTTTCAATACACAGTGAGATTCGACCATCTGGCAAATCTGCTCCTATTGTCTAACAACACAGACACATTGGGTTGTGGGCATATTGACTTGTGTATCAACAGGAATACAAAAACTGCACATTGATTTTAAATGCTTTTGATGCACAACAACCACATGCTAAATAGCTTTTCCAAACCCACCCAAAAAATCACTTTTGGTGAGCTGGTTTGATGCTTCATACCCTTGATCTTGCCGAGTACAACAATGTAAATGTAATAATGCAGTTTCAGTACCAACCTTCCTCTTTTGATGGTGTTTCTGCCTAGTAGAGGCTCCAAGACTGGGTCTACCTTTTCTGGCAGATTTTCTATCAGAACTGTTTCACCACAGGCAAGGGCTTGTTCAATCACATCTAAATACCTGTTGAAAAAAAGCAGCTATATATTAGAACTCTTTTCAAACAGGACACTATGATTACAAACAGACAATAGATAGCCCATCTCACCCTTTCTGTCCCAGCTGCACCACCCTCAGCTCTGAGCCTAGCCAGTTTCGGATCCACTTGATGCCCTGCTGCTGTGGGTCAATGATGAGTGGCCAACGCTCACTGGTGGTCAGGATGGCAGCATTCTCAGTGGACATCCTATCATTTGGCAGGCCCTGGTTATGCCAGGCAGCCACAGTGGCATCATCTGTAAGCATGAGGACTGGATCCAGGCCGTCTGTCAAGGGTACAGAGACCTGGAACAGAAACAGGGGAATGAGGTCACTCTAGATGGAGCACTGGCAGCAAGCAGTACGATGAACTCCAGTTCACAGTCTCTGCTGTGGATGTTTATAGAGAGAACAATTTTACTCTGTAAATAACTCAAGTCCAAACAATACAAAGTCTGTTGCAAAACTGGCCGTACCGTCTGAGACCGAAGGAAAGGGATCCATGCATTGTTAAGGAGCTCCACACGATACTGTCTGGTAAAGTAACCCATGTAGGAGACGAATGCTGAAGTGATGAGGACATCACCACACAGGGTTTTCTGTTGCTTTTCATACTGAACAATTGCCTTGGACCAGCGGTCCTTCTCTGACTGAAAGACACAAAGAGCATATCCTTTTAAAAACACACAGGAGACACACAAAAACAAATTACAAGGAGAATGCCTCTAGCACATCTGAAGACGGTTTAAACCAGAGAACTACAGAAAAAATCTACACTTCAGGGAAATGTACATGCTAGGCAACTTCCCTCTCCATTTCTTGTACACACTAAGAAGATGTAAGCAGTAAAGCATACAACTGCAATTCCCTTAAAATAGCTTTGGAAGCGTGCTTGTAGATTCACTCAGCATCAATTCAGCATTAATTTAAACCTTCAATACTATGACTGTGACAGCACTACAACAATAAATCATGCATGGCATTTTCTTACAAGGGGCTGTGGAGCTAGAATATGTCACATAATAAATTCTCAGACAGTTAAAAATCACTATAATTTTTCTCTAATGCATTATGGATTGCCTGTAATATCACTCAGTCTGGGGTGAGACATTGTTAATTTCCAACAGCTGTTCAGGCTTTGAGGTAAGTTAATGATTAAATATAGATGGTCTGATTTATTAGTCTGAACACTATTGCTTCCAGGTCAATGCCATAAAGACAAAACATTTATCTTGATATGCTTAAAAGGCAAGCTGTTCCATACAAACCACATTTATTTTATGGAATAAGAAAGTCAAAGTTACAAAATGGCCACTGAAATGGCCATCTTTTATTTCATATTAGCATCCATAAACATAATAGATACTGTAGCCCGAAAAAGGCATGCATAGGAACGCAAAAGAGTTATAGAAAATGATATTCAACAAATTACACAAATATGCAACATTCAACATTTACATATTCCATATATTCATATTTCACAACTTTTACTTTTTCATTTTCTTAAAAAAATATTGAGGATTAATTATTATTGCTTTATTACTGCATAGAACTGTGCGCACACATACACACACACACACACACACACACACACATTTGGAAAACATTCAGGCAGTCAGTTGCCCAGTTCAGCCATGCGTTTTCTGTGGTCCAGCCCTCTCTACCTGTCTCACAAGTCCCGAGTATGCTGCTGGGCCAGGCTGTAAAATCTCCCTCTGCCTGATCTACTCACACAACTGTCAGGCTACCTTGCCAGGACATAACAACTTTAAGTCCAGATTACTGATGCAATTCGATTACTAGCGCCTCTCCATGCATGCCTCCGGCAAATTGACAGTTTACTTTGTGCCAGGTCAGCCCCAATGACACTATCAAACTCCTCTGTCTCTCCTTGTTTACCTCTAGGCCCTTGACTAGTCGGTTGGCCAGCTCTATGGTCTGATTGGTACGCGTCACCTCCTCCTGACAACTGATTTTCTCAGCTGTAGCCTTTTCAAACTGAGCTGTGAGGCCCTGGAGGCTGGCATCAAGATCCTAAAGAAACAAACCAAAGAAAGCCAAGGAAATTCCACACTGTTAAGAAAATGTAGCTTTTAGGCAGAGTGACCAAATTAAGTATAATAATAACACTGAACTCACCACCAACTTTTTTTGAACTGCTAACAGTTTTGCTGTTGCTGTTTCTAGTTCTGCATTAGCTTGTGATAATGCATGCCTCTTTGGAATGACCTCACAATAAATCTGCAAAAAAGGAGGCATACTTTGTGAAAAAAAAAGCTCCATAATGAAGAACAACCTATCTTTCAGAAAATGCCAAGAAAATGTATTGACATTTATTTTAATTACAACTTTTCTGAAGGCATTGTCTGACCTCGTAGTATCTGACAATGTTAATAGTCCAGGCACAGAGACCAGCTGCAGCTGTAGATTTGGTCCGAACTAGATCAGGGTGGAACTCTGGGTTTTTCAGATACTCTTGTTTCACCACAGTCAAACAGGACTCATGGATGTGCTCTTTGTCATATGATACCAGGGCCTGCAGGAAATCATCCACCTGACAGACATAAGACCAAAAACAGGGGTTTCATAAAATAATGTATGGAAAAGGCACGTATCAGTTTTAACTTATCAATTAAATCTTATCAATCAATCAATTCATTAAATAACATTCTACGTTTAAAATCCTAAAAACATGCTTTTGGAATCTGAATTTAATCCGAAATTCTACTGACTTTTTAAAAAACCAAATACATCCTTTTATGTCTATACTTGCATAAATAACAGCTAGAGGTTGAGGGACAGATCAACACACTTGCTCCCCTCCTGAGAGAGCATATTCATAGAGGCATCCAGCTGTAATTTGAGCACTGGAAAGATGCTGGGCAGGGCCAGGGTCAAGGCCCACACACAAATTAGATTGACATTAATCAGGCAGATGTGATTGACATGATGACAGCTTAACCTTGCCCATGAAGGCCCGCGCCGCCTTCCAGCTCCGATCTTTAGGCACTCGACCACGAGGAGCAAGCAGAACCATCACAGCTGCTGCTACATTGATCACTGCAGCTGGAGGGTTTGGAAAGGCCTTCAGCTCAGTAAGATTCACCTAAAAAACAATTATAAAAATGACATTTCATCTTTAGAACAACTGAAGATGTGATTTAAAATTGTGCAGGTTGATAAAATGAAGCACCTTGTTGAGGGTGTGCAGTGCTGCTGTTGCAGCTGTCAGTGACGGCTCTGCTTTTGCTAGGTCATTTTCACAGTCTTTCTGTTTAACCAAGACTTCTGCCTGGATGACAGCAACCTGTACAAAGAAACCACAATGAACTAAATCACAAAAAGTATATGTAATGAATAGTGTGATATGGTGTGGTATGAAGAGTGCAATGCCAAAAAGTGGCATGAAAACCATTATGTGATCAGATAGCTCACCTTTTGTGCCTCAACATCCGCAGCCTCTCTCTTGCTGCTAACTCTCTCAGTCTGCAGTCCAATCTTTGTAATTAGAGCCTCAATATTCTGTTTTTTAAAGGTCAGCTCAGATTCTTGGGATGCCAATTTAGCTTTCAGATCCTCAACCTAATACAGAGGAAAAAAATTGTTACACATACGACAGTGTCTAATACGTTTAATGTCAGGGGAAATCCTGCACTGTTTAAATCTAAGACTGATACTATTCCTGCTTTTCCTACCTTAACTTTGTACTTCAAACACTAATATTAGCCCCCTACAGTATACTGTATAATAAAGACGTTTACCTGAGCGGCAGTGGTTTGGAGTTTTTGAAGGCCGCTGTCAAGCCGGTTCATCTTGTGGTGGAGCTGAGCCCGACTCTTCTCCAGAAGGTTCCTGAACAGGGTGATTTGCTGGAGAAAGCTCTTGGGGGTGGTGTAATTGTACCTCTTCTCATTGCGCTGGTATTTTTCACTTGCCTGGTTGACACTGGTGTGAACGTAGGCCATGAAAAGACTGATGGATTCCTGGACGGCAGGCTGTAAAAATAAGCAGACAAGGGGGAGAGGGGAGAACAGGGAGAGCTGGATTGAGTAGAGTTTAACATCCACAACCTGATGGGGACTGAAATATTATCTTCATAAATTTTGAATTCATCTACAACTTTTGCCATCTCACTTGGCTGGCCCTGACTTACTCAATCTGAAATTTAGGTGCGGCTAGCAGGAATGATTGGGCTTTGAAACCTCTGCGAAAATAATGTGTTTAGACCGCTGACGTTCAGCATGTAAAACATGCACACTGTTTACATTACCTCTGATGTCCTCCAACTTTCTAAACACCATCTACAGTGGCTGTTGTACTACATTCCAGCAGGTATTCATCATATGGTGCTCAATGACACAAAGCCTCTATTAATCATATAGTTAGCAATCAATTAAAGCAAAAACAAATGAGCAGAGAATACAAGGATCAAACCTAACCATAACTCACAAAACGCCATTGTTAATGATCATGAGCCAGTAGGAAAAAAATCATTATTAATTAAGATCTGACATAATGCTTTTTGACAAAGCATGCTCTGCTCAGTTGAGATGCGAACAAAGTTCTCATTGATTGGCCTTGTGCAACAACTATTAGGGGGTTGTGCATTTCTAACTTTAAATAAATGACCATTTCATTTCCCTGCGTCTTTTAATAAGATAAACAATCATTTATGATCATTAACGTAATGTCTCACATGCTGTTTTGTTTCAACTTTTCTAAATATTTTGTTATTAATGCACATTAACTTAAACTAACACAAAAGTCCTTTCTACATCTCCAGTAATGTTAATATTTAATTATTATTATAATTTAATGTAAGGAGTAAAGCATACAATTATTATTTAACGAGTATCTTTATATTACTATAACTTTACTTCTACTAGAGTTGCAACAAATGATTATTTTCATTATCAATTCATCTGTGTTTATTTTCTCAATTACTCGTTTTCTCTATAAAATGTCTGGCAAATATGAAATATGCCTTTTGTAAATTTTCTACAGCCGAAGATAGTGTTTTTTTCAATAGATCTTTTTTTGACTGACCAACAGTCGCCCCCTCCTCCCCCGAAAAAGGTTGTTGTCGGCGGAGGAGGGGACACCTGAGAAGCTGAAACCAGAAAAAGTTTGGCATTTTTGCTTAAAAGATGACTAAGATGAGTATTTGATTATTAAACTTGTTCGACTGATCAATTGATCGACTAATCATTGCAAGTCTAACTACTACCACCCAATGCCAGAATACTGGTCTATACAGCCGTTGCTACATCAATTACTCAGCTCTACCGCCTACCACTAATAATTTTGGTGCTTAAGTATCACAGCTTCTTAAACACTACAGCTACTAAAGCGAACACTCAATTTCTTTTGCTGCACATGAACATTCACAAATGGACAGATGTACACAAACAGTGGAAAGTAATAGTCTGGCACATGTTCACAAATGTGATGACACTTCCTGGTTGTGACAGCTGTGCCTCCTCAGAGGGTCGTTATGTGCTTAATCACTCTTCTCTCATTAACATAAATGATTCTGGGTTGTGATCGTTCCACTGCTATGATGGAAAACAATGATATGCCTGCACTCACTGTAAGTCTCCAGGCATGTGTTCAGCAATTTGTCAGTACCTCAGCAGAGAACTAATGATGAGGGATCTATGGAGAAGTTAATCCAGCTGCACTGTAGTAATTAGAAGATTTTCATAAAGTCTAACTCAGTCTGGAATAAGGGGGTAAATGGAAAACCCTGGGTATATACTGTACTGTATATCAAATCCACAGATCTCTGACAGCTAATACTGTTTGGCTGTCAGAGATCTGTGAATACTGTTTATTATTTGCTATAATAGTACATAACTGGACACGTGTGTGTTGGAAAGCAGGGAGCCACAAACTAATCATTTCATTTAGAAGTGAACTATCAGGAAAGAGAGAGATTATTAACGTCAAGTCCTTAGGTTCAAACACCTGACCTCAATGCCTTCAATCTCTTGGATGAACCTGTAGCTGACCGACTGCAGAGCTTCTGAGGTCCAAGGATGGAACCAGTCAATGGTGGTGCATTGGACAAGAGCAGGGAATCGACGGGCCCTAAGACGAAGGGCACTGCCCACGGGAGACAAACACAGTACCACCTACAAAAAGGGAAGCAGGGACACAAAGAGTCACTCACATACACAAACAAGTCCGTAAAAACGTGCATCCCCATACTTGAGCATGATATACAACCAAGTGCACATACGAAAATCAACTCAGGTCATAGATATCACTGATGCTTTCAAAAGGGAAACCCATAACTGGCAACCTTCTGTACCCCCACCTTCATCAACTTGGCATGCAGACAGGCAGCAACATTCCCAGTTGGCTTGAGCAGACGGTGACGCTACCAGAGGCCCTGGCGCAAAGATTAACTGGATGGCATACATGTGTACTGAGACAAGAATTTCCTTCCTTTTAACCCCCCAGTTTGTCTGGCTCTGTTAATTCACTGTGTCAAACATATTTAATAACACTAAACAGCAGCTGCGCTTTTAATTTTGTAGCTCCAACATGCTGGAGTTAGAAGTAAGCTGGAGTACGTGTAAGATTTTCTCATTAATTTCATGTTGTGAACTTCGGCTGCGAAGGCACATTCAAGTGCTATCAAAAGTCCTCTAGTGCAAAAGCAATCTAATTTGTGTTTTCAATTTGTGTTCATTTGGGTTATTTTATGTGTCCTCCACTTCAATAGCTTGAGGCTACAGCCAAATAAACACTAATGGCAGCTAGACGCTGCTCCAAAAACCAAACAAAAACAAATGTAATCTTCATATTTAAGTCAGTCCAAAAAGAACTATATTTTTTTTCTCAGAAGAAAAAGGGTTTTCTACAGGGTATGAGCAGGTATGTTGCTGCTATCATGTAAAAATTTATTTTTCCACCATTGCTCTTAGAAATCCTTCAAAGCCCATTGTGGTTAGAGACATTATTATAATGGTCAAACTGAAACAAACTATTATTGTCCCATGGGTAACAATATCTTAAGAAGAAACAATGAGATGTTGACGGAAGGCAGCTCACCATGTCTAGGTGAGCATCACTGAATAGTGATGACATGATAATTGAACACATTATCTGTGTGGAAGAGTAATTATATATCAGTAACTTTCATTCTTCACACTGATAAGGTTAGATGTGCTGGTGAATAATGATGTGTTTAGAAGGAAAATTAAAATTATAAAAGACCAGACCGTGAGCTGTAGTCGAACACGGTCAGTAAAGAATCTCCAGCAGTTCTCCCTGCTGTCCAGCAGTCCGAGGGCTCGGACCTCAGCTCTCACACCCGACACAATACCTTCAATCTCTTCTTCACTGAAGAGCTCAGGAATTTCTCCTGGAGGGAAAGGCACAGTCATAACATTATAATTTTCAGAATGATGAGACTGAATAAGTTTAATAATTGATGATTTACAAAACAATGACAACAGGCAAGTTATCTCAGGCAAACATGGCAGAAATACAGTGTGATTGTTATGGGGTTTGGGTCTGACCTGATGCCAGTAAGTCATTAACAATGACCAGAAACCGCTCATCAGGTATCTGTGCATCAGTCAAGAGCAGAGCCACACGCTGGTTCTTTACTCCAGTCTTGAAGAACAAGCCTGCCAGGTCCATCTAAATAAAACCACACATGCATTGAATGGACGTCTGCTGTGTCATGTTGACGCTGAGTCCACTAGAGAATTTCAAATTGTCCAACAGGAATCAATGGGATAGCACAAGTCCCATGAAAGCACCTCGATTTTTAAAGGGGCTATTAAATGATTAAAATCAGCAAACTTGTTTCATCAATGAGATATTGAAACATTTCCCAGTGACTTTAAATAGTATCTGACAAGTGTTTCCCACGTCAGTGGGGAACAAAACGGAATTACATCAATATCCTGCATGCAGCTGGAAGGAAAATTGATCTGGTGAATTTCTTTCAAAGAAACCCTGATTTCAGTTAATTGTGACGAGTGAAGGACTGTAACTACAAGCAGGTTATACAGTTATACTGTGCTTGATGTTCTGTTTGGCTGTAACCTATTAATGACATCAATATTTACCTTGAGGTCCTGAATGCTATATCCCTTACTCAGAGTGATTTGGAAGACTTCCACAGAGGATATGTAGGCAGCCAGACGGGTCAGGCTCTGCTTCCCACTGCCCCCAACCCCGACCAGTAAGCCATGACCCCTTGGAGACTCCAGGATACGGCTGATGCGACAGCTGGTAACAACACAGTCTCTGTTATGCTATGAAACATCTCTATCTAACCATATGTTATAAATCTATACAGACAGTCTTTCAAAGTCTTTATAGTCTCCACATCAGTGGCATGGAGGCTTTTCACATGTCAGTAACCTACATCATATTAACTTCCTGCATTACATTATTTATATTTCATAAAATTGTTTATGACCTTTTCTTACTACTTTTATGTTGTGTTTATAAGCTCTTGCTTTAGTTGATGTGTGTTTAGTATCTTAGGTTTAATCTAAATGAGCAAAACACTTCAAGAACATTACTTTGTTTACTGTGATCATTATAATGATGTGGGAACCAGATATACTTACACATGTTGCATTGCATCTTCAAACAGCACCAGATTCATGGCTGCATTGAGCTCATTGTAGCTCTCCAGGGCATCTGTAAGGATGGACCTGAGAGCAGACCAGTCTGTAACAGGAGTATAGGAGGCTTCATCACCCATGTGGGCAAAGTGGCAAAAGAGGAGGGGCTGCTTTGTCACCTTTTTGTCCTCCAGTCCCTGGAAGAGGACAGGGAAAATAAATCATTTAAAGCTTTCGGTCAGTGTTAATAATGTTACCTGGAGGCTAAGAACAGCAATTTATACTGTTTGCACTGTTTATCAGAATCCGTAATGCACCTCAAAGCATTCATGCACAGTCTCCATCTGGAGCTTTCGGAAGAGCTGCAGGTCATTGACATCTACCAGTCTGTCTGAGTACACTCTGCAGGACTCGTGGAGCCACAACAGTGCCAGGTCAGTACTCTCTTTCACACTCTCAGGCACCACAAAAAGGATACCCTGAATAACAAACAAAATATATAAATATTTCACTTTTCAGTCAGAAGTCCAATTACAAAAGCTTCTCGCTATTACCACTACCTGAAAGACGTTAGCCAAGTCACGTAGATTAAATGTGTAGTGAAATTTGATGGCTGTGGGCAGAAAGCTGTGAACCATCTTGTGATGAAGAGTTATGGCAGCTTGGACCACAGCTGCAGCGTTCCTCTGAACCAGCGGACTGAGGAGCTGCTGCTTCAGGTGGCCAAACAGGATCTGACTGAAGATTGACATCTGAGCTTGAGATGATGGAAAGTTCACCGCGAACACTGAGAAGTGTCTCTGTAGAGAGCAAAGGCACCATCAAATGTCAGAAAATATAGAGCACTATATAATCTTAATTATTAAAAAGATGTTAGTTTAGGGATGACTTTAATCTCAACTGAAAATTTTCAACTACATCCATGTTATTTTGAATATAAATGTATCTGGAAATATGAATGGTATAAAACAATATGTAATATTGTAATATTGTTTTTTAGTAGTAGTAGTTGCTACATCATTGAATGATTCCTCATTGAGTATAAAATATTTTGTTCAATATTGTTACATGTTATATTTATGCTCCAAACTACATAGGAGATTTAAGACAGGTTTTCATTGTGGCATTATTGTAATTGCAGAAAATTGTTTTTCTCCACGCTATTCCTTTTCTCTGCTAACAAGGAGGTGAAATTAGTTTTGGAGATTTACTGTAAGAACACATTCCCTTAAGATTCTTGACAGTATTTTGGATACATAAATGATGCCTTTATAAAAAGTGAGTTTTAAACAAACAATTATTTGTATACTAATTTATACTTGCTTAAAACTATACTCTACTTAAAACTAAAAGAAAGTTTATATTAGAATATCAACACAGGTGAAAAAATAATTATGATGCTACAATATGCTTCATTTAAGAAAATAAGATTAAGGGCAGTTTAAATGGGAAACATACCTGTAGTCTGGGATTGATACTGAAACTCCCAGCAGTTGGATTCATACAGGCAACATACTGGGTATTGTGTATTTCTTTTAGGGTCAGTTTCTGTCTGTCATACCTACATAAAGCAAGAAAGAAAAGAATGCTTGGTTTCATAAGCAGAACTGTACTTTGGCTGCAATTCATGCTGTGCCATAAGACTTAAACAAACAGCTATAAAACTGGTATTAAGTGTGCCGGTTCTTCTCACCAGTGGCCATAATCCAGATGCTGCCGTATAAGTGTGTGAGGCTGCACTGTTCCATAACTGTCGACAGCAGGCATATTCATATCATCTATAAAATACACCACCCTTCTGTTGCCTACAGGGGAGTAGCTTTTGCCTGCTTTTTTCTCTAATGGTCGCTCCAGAATCACTACAAGAGAAAGCAAAGTGATAGACAAACAAAAAAACATCAACCAAACCACTATTACCTAACACATACAAGACAAAAATGATTTTTAAAGAGCTAAAATAATCTTACCCTGGTCAAACCAAGTTTGGGAGAGTGGGGACGTCATATGACAAAGGTAATGATTGCAATAATACCTGGGGTGAAGTTGTTTCCCCCTCCACCCTTTGTGATTCAGTGAACATTACCAGCAGGTGGTGCTAGAGTTTACTTGAAGTGTTGCAGAACAATCAAAAAGCCTCACTCACCCTGCAGCATGAGGGAGGTAGTGTAGTAGTTGAAGGGTACTTTTGTAGTCACGTAACTCTCTGTCAGACAGTCTAACTTGTTCCTGACAAGTGCAGTCTTTCCCACTCCAGCGTTCCCCACAAGCATCAGTGGCTGTCTCCGCTCCAGCAACAAGTCCATGAAGTACCGAAGACGCACGGTCTCTGCTGTGTGCACCAGAACAGCCTGCAATCACACAAACAGCAGGACGACAGAGAACAGAAACATACATAGTTATTATGGCTTTCTTTGAGTGTGATTTATTGACAGACATGTGTTCAGTGAATTGTATGTGATTTATAATTTCTTGTATTTCTACAGTACACCACAACTATTCTGTCATAATAGCATCATTTGCTCAGAACAAAACCCTACTAATTACAGCTCAGCAAGAGCCTTTGGAGCATTCACAGCTGTACACAGGAGCATAAAGAAAGACAATAGAGCGTGGGTGATAGCTCAAGCCTTGTTGCTCATGCCTTCACCCCCACACAGTCTGGTATGGGGTGTACTAGATGGTAATCAGACACAGTGGAAAGCCTATCATCCATTCTAGCGCCCCTGCCATAACCTCATGATGTGACTTTACCCTCTCTTATTATGTTCACTGAGGCATGCATATATTTTTAATATGACTGTATTGTTCATTTTTAGTTATTTTTCTTTAAAAAGGCTGCTTCTTGTGATCGTGTATGTGATTATTTATCAAACCGCTTCGAAAGGTGTGTGTTTCTGAAGTTGCATGAGGGGTTCTACTGTCCCATATTTATAGATGCTTATATGTTCTTACCTGTAATGGTGTAGAAGTTTCCATTTCAAACTGAGGCACATTGTCACTCCAGGGCAGGAACCGTCTGGTTTGAGGGTCAAGGTAGTAGTCAAACACTGTACCCTGTGCTGGTAGCTTCACTGTCTTCATTTCTTTGGTCCACCACTGACTGAAGTCTACCTGGTAATCATAGAGCTGGAAAATCATGGAAAATATAATATCAAGCATTAATTTATATCATTTCAACGCATAACATTAGTCCAAATGATTGACAGTTAAACTTGTATTATTCTTGGTCACTTGACACTCTTGACATATGTCATGCCTCACCCTATATTTATACCTTCATGACAGGAGAACAAAGACAAAAGCAGGAGTGAGTGGAGAGATAACTAAGGGGACTATTAACAAAGTATCCAATAACAGTGTCATACAGTACTTGTTAAGAGACAATAGTTTATTTTTCTTAATTTTTAAAAAATGTATATTTGCTATATATAAGTTGATATATAAAAGAAAATTAAATTAGAATTGTTATACCATACTCATTTTCATCCCCTTGAATAAAACCAAAGTAATACCTGGTCTTGATACAAGGCCCCACCAAAAGCCCAGATGCAGGAAAAGGTGAAGTAGGTTTCATAGAGCTCACGTGGTGAGTCAGAAGGAATATTTTCTGGTGTTAGAAGGCAGTCAAGCAAAGTGCAGAGTGTCTGTATGAGAAGAAAACAGTTTTAATTATTGCAATTTGCTGAGTGTATCGTCATTCAACAAATTTACTGTATGTGTACCTGCACCATAGAGTTTTCTGGGATAGGAGTGATGGTCTTGAAGGTGTTTCTCATCTGTTCTAGACAACGAGGAACATATTTTTCAAACAGTATGGTGAGGTGGGCTCGTTCTGTCTGACGTTCTCGTTGGTCAATCCAACTGGCAACGTACCTGAGCAACAAACCAAGAATTCATTTTATATTGCTGTGCTGATCTGATCAGGATCTGAATCAGCATCCCCTGTTTTTTGAGTACAATACATGCATGATATATTGATAAATATAAAGCATAATAATAAAATGCAGGATTCCATTGAAAACCTAAAAATGCTTTTATTTATGTTATGTGAATACAAATTGTGTGACTCACGGGTTCCAGCCCAGGTCCTGGTGGTTAACATAGAGAATTCCTGCTCTGGACACAGTAGCAGGAGTGGCCGTCCTTAGGTGACTGATTTCAAACACCAGTCTCATGGAAGACGTTAGTGGCACACGTTCATTACTGGCCAGAGTCAGGACCTGAAAGAGGTTATGAAGCAGTAAGTTTTCCATATATCATAACATTTGAATGGTCAATATGACGGACAGTACTCTATCTAACAATAAGGAAAACCCCTTCATATCTCATCAGGTTTGACAGACTTGCTTTAGAATATTTCAAAAGGCACACGATCACTGTGACATGATTCATTGCTGTGGAAAAACACCTCCAAGTACTCACACTCCAGGAAGTGATTACTGAAGGAGGGTGAAAGAAACATCTTTTTCTATCCCTACCACCTTGGTTGCTATGTGTTGTACAATAGTGTATGAGAGAACACGAGGGAGGTACCTTGTTGTCATCCATCACTGTGTTGAGTGATTCAATCCACATCGGATCAATGTCTCCATCCAACACAATCCACTTAGGTCCTATGTGGGAGCTGCTTGCTTGCTCTCGCATCAGTGTTGAAAGCAAACCTTACACAGATTAAAGAATGCAAACAGCAACTGAGATTACAGGGTATAACCGCTGTTTACATTTAGTATGAGTTAGCACTGGTTCAATGTGTTATTCTCATTAAAAACCTAAGCTGTCTTTACCATCTTTCCACTCTCGAGTCGCGGGATGGATCAAGCCGAACAATTCATCTCTGTCCACGGCCTTTGGATTCAGGTCATTCCATACAGGCTTCCTCTTCAAGTTTACGTAGGTTTTGTGGAGAACTCTCAATATCTATTGAAAAGACAAATACCTGACATTTGATGTACCTTACAAAAAAACCTTACAATTTCTATGGCAATAAAATCTGACCTGGCTTTTCCCAGTGCCTGCATTTCCAAGAACAAAGACAGAATGACGCACTGCCACAAGTTCCTCCAGCTGCACCACCTGACAAAATAAATGTTTAGAAACATATTATTTTATTCCTTTTTTAAGCACTAACCAGGTACACACCATGCCATGTCCGACCTTAAGGATGAATGTCTCCTCAGGCTGGAGACGGAGCTCTAGTGTGGTCTTCCGGATGGCCTTTTCAAATTCACAGTTTCTCTCTCTCTCCACCTCCACGCCTGGGAACAGGTCTCCCAGCAGTCCCAAGAAGATAGTCACATCCTCAGTCACAATTTTAGGCATGTTGAAGTCCCTCAGAACACGCATAAGCACCTAGGAAATAAAGTGCACTTATAGATAATATAAAACAATAGGACTTTCTCTTGTTGCTATGAAATGACATGCACATAGAAGTCACCTGTTCCTCTGGTCTGCTCTTGTCTCTTCTTCTCAGTGACCCGGCCACAACTAGAACAGACTTGACAGCACGCAAACCCCAATCATAGTGGTCCTAGCGAGAAAAGACAATCAAGATGCATTGTATTGTATTGTATTGTACTGTATTCCAGTGTTTATGTTTATAATAAATTATATCATAAAAAAAACTAAGATTTACTGAATGGCTTCATGTATCGCTGCACTCATGAGGCATAGCTGAAAATATTTATTATTGATGCCTTCTGTTCTAAGCCAATACTACATATAAAAGTGCTATTAAGTGCTTTTCGCCTACCTGCTTGGAGAGCAGTTCTTTGCAAAGTGTGTACAGAGTGATAAACTTCCTAGCTAAAAGCTTAGCACCACGGAAGCCCTCTGCCACCAACATTATCTCACAAATAAGCTCAGTGTCAGGCACCACCATGGCGCAGGGTCTACAGCGGGACACAGACAGTGCAGACAATGAACTTCATGCTGAGTAAAGGTATGGTATAAACAAAGTTACTTTATTACTCCCACCTGAAAAGAGCCTTAAGGTTCTCAGGTAGCTCTGTCCTGCCTGCATAGCCAGGGTTCATAGTGATGAAAATCCCCACAGAGGGCTTTAAGGCAATGTCTTTATCCAAGAACAGGAACCTATGAGGATGCATAGAGAGTTAACCCAATTTTTACAGTATAAATGCATCATGTATTCAGATTCAGTTACTTACCTTTTCTTTTTGGAGCGAATGGCATCCTGTATAGTTTTGACCTGCACTGCTACAACTGACAGAACGTCTACAGCAATACGATTGAACTCATCAAAGCAGCCCCATGCTCCAGTCTGGGCCAGACCTTTGTATATGTTTCCAATTGACTGATCATAAACAAAAAAAATGGTTTTAAACATACATATTTAATGAAACATCTAATCAAGACGTAATCTGACCAACAGGAATAATAATGAACTGTCCACTGAATTTCACACCTTGTAGTCCATCTGTTCAGAACAGTTGAAGATGTATACCATGACGCCCATGGCTCTACCAAGATCCTTAGTGGTCTCAGTTTTCCCTGTTCCAGCAGGGCCTGCTGGGGCTCCACTCATGGTCAGGTGGAGTGACTGAGTTAAGGTGATGTAGCACCTAAACATGCCCATTGCAACAGCACACAGAGAAATGTAAATGAACTGTTCAATAATGCTGAATGTAGCAAAGGTATTGAAACAAGATGTTACATGCATAGACCGAAAACTGATAAGCAGGAGAGCTGACCGGTCTGTGAGGGGAGTGATGACTAGACGAGGCGTATTTCCAAGATACTCGTATGAGTAAAGGAACTGAGCGTCACAGATGTTAACGAAGCAGTGATGCTGCTGCTCATACCAGCAGTGTCGGAGCTGGGAAAGCCACTGGAAGGCCTGTGAGGTGGTGACCTGTGAACACAGGAGGCTGCTATTTAACTATGTCAATCATATATCACAAGAGATATGGTACAAGTTTGCAGCAGGTAGTATGATGATCATCCATCCATTGTCAACTGCTTATCCTGCATACAGGGTCGCGGGGGGCTGGAGCCAATCTCTGCTGACACCCTGAACAGGTCGCCAGTCCATCAAACAACCAGTTACCAATTAACCTAGTCCGCATGTCTTGGATGGTGGACAGTGGTAGGAAGCCGGAGCACCCGGATAGACCATGCGCCACATGCAAACTCCACACAGAAAGGCCTGGAACGACCAAGGTTTCGAACCCACAACTTTCTTGCTGTGAGGCAACAGTGCTAACCACTGTACCACCGTACTGCCGAGTATGATGATCATAACAAGTTAAAATATTGTGTTTTTCCCCAGTAAATTTCAGTCTAACTTTACCTATATGATGGGTAAATTATGTTACAATCTCAAAGTTTGCCCAATCAGACCTAAAGGAAATGCTAATTATGGGATGATTCGTTGCCATTACCTTTTGGGCAATGAGGCTGGTAACAATGTCTCTTGCATGGACATCAATCGTGCATATAGTCATGATCTTCTGCCTGTCGCCTGAGCTCAGTTCTCCCAGCAGCATGCTGATCAACAAGTTCAGTTGAGAAATCTGGAGGAAAAAAAAAAGATTGAAAGCAATGCTGAGGAAAATTGTAAAGAGTGCCAATTTAAATTCCCACGAGACTGAATTGACAACAATCTATTTTAAAATCATATTTCCTGTCCCACTATTGTATTGTTAGGTATTGAAAGCACAACATACACACTCAGTGTATGAATGCTGACCATGTGGACAATTTAACAGAAACACCGTTGATCACTAATCAACAACTGAGACACCAAGGACAATCAAAAGAAGACATGTGTTCTTGTTTTGACTAAAAACATCACTGGATGTCTTGCATATGTCTCCGGTCCTGTATGACAGACGATCCAATCAGTGCATTGAAGGGAGAGAGAAATTATTCAGACAACCACCAAGGACATGCTGACCTTAAATAGAGCTGATGAAATTGACACAAGTGATGCGGTAATACAACTATGAGCATAGCCCACCACGAGGCTCTACAAAACCAACTCAGGTCACTGACTCAGATGTGATTATGGTGGCATTATGGAAATCATGTCAATTAGAGGTTGCCAGTTAACACAGATCACACATAAATTAGCACAATTTAATATTATCTTTACATTTAAATATACACTTTACCTATACATGCATATATAATATATTACTTATAGCAATATACACACACACACACACACACACACACACACAGGTATATGCTGCATATTTTATTGCAGAGTGCAAACTATGAAGCCCTTAATAACACATCATCTCCCCTAAAAGCAAGATTTGTGATATTTTGGATGGTCTTTAAAATATTGACATCATGCTTATTTCTCTATCAAGCGGAACGATCACTGACCGTCCAGCGGGCAAGTCGATCCGCAACTTCCTGTCGCTGGTCCTCCCCAATCTCTCTCCTGTACGGGTTGTGTCGCTAGTAACACCGATGCGCTGTGAACGGTTCGCGATCGTTCCCTCTGGCTGGATGAATATCACGCATGATCCATACTACTGCAGCTATGGGCTCTCCACAGCGCCACGCAACTTTCTATATTCTTCCCTCTCACGGAGAAAAGAAAGGTCGCGTCGCAAACACAGCCGCAGGTAATTGTAGCAATATTGTAGCAAAAACAGTGACATTTTCCTAAAATGATAGCAATAATGCTCTTTTACACCTACGTGTATGTTAATGTTTTTTTATTTTGGATCTTTTCTATTCTAGCCAACTAAGCTGCATTTAATTCAATTCTATAAGTGCGTGTTCACTCATCATACAACATACCTGTTTCTTGTTGTAGTCTTTTAGTGCAGACTCAAATCCTTCCTCCAGTCTTTTAAACACAAGCTCCATATCATTGCTCCACCAGATCTGAGATCCAATGAGAGCCACCTGACCAGGGAAGTCAAGAATCCACTGCTCTCTGGGCCTGTCCTCATACACAGACACAGCCTCAGACAGGTGACCCCTGACACATTCCTTCATAGATTCCTCCAGACAAGTAAGCCATGCCTCCACCTAATGTAAAGTATTTTTAACATTAGTTCAGTTATTTTATAAAATGTGATAGATAATTCTTACTGAATGGAATCTTACCGGCCCATAACAGCAACATTCAATCTGGAATGGGACATATTCCCTCTCTTTGCTGTACATTCCCACTGCAAGTTTAGGATTATCCAACTGTTTGTTTTTGGCAAACTCAAGATCTGACATGTTGTCAAATAATTTTGAGAGGTGGACAGTTACCTGCAAAAGAGTCATGACATTTTATATGACAGATACACTGGAGAAATATTGACACTGGATTAATACTAAAAACAACAATGAAGGGAAAAGTCTACATAAATGTACCTCTCTGGGACGACTCCCTTTAGAGAGGATGTCCAACAAGTCTGCAGATGAAATAAAGTAGAATCGTGGAAATGCAAATCTCTTTGTCTCCAGATATTCAGCAAGTGCTTTTTCACATAATGCCAGCCTATTAAAACAGAGAGTATGGGAATTTTGTCCACAAAACAGCAAACTAATGACAGTGTATTGAATAAACATGAACCTTTTTTGTAGATCTTCTAACTTCTCAAACAGATGAAGTTTGTTGGTGGCCTCAATCACGTTTTTAGTCTTAGCGCTGTCCAACATTAACTCCTGAAAGAAGCAAAATTGCCAATGTTTTACAATGATGAGAACAATTAAATTTGCATAACTAAATCACTGGTATATTAGTGCAGACCTGAAATTCTGCATCTATAGCTTGGAATCTGTGTGCATCTGCAGGCAACTGTTGACAGATGTCATCACAGCCTTTGAAGATACTTTCCAGGTAGGCCCATGTCCTTTGGACCTCCATCCAGACCATCAGCACAGAGTCAGCCACAGTCAGCTGTTTCTGTAGTTCCACTACCTGGAACAGGAAGTGATCTACATGCTTGCTCTGAAAGATGCCCTGGAGTTGAACCTTGTGGATGAAGACATGGAGACATGAGCATAGGCTATCAAAATCATTTGGTCCAATGTAAAACTCAAATACACCAAACTAACACCCAGGCTGTGGCAAGAGAAAGTCATATCTTCATACCCTTAATGTCATAATATATGTTAGTTTAATTTCAATGCATATTCAACCGCATCAGCATGCCGTGCCATACAAAAGTGGGGAAGGAAACAGTCTGTTTACACAAAGATGTAGGCACTAAAGTGGGAAGACATCTAATTGCTGGCTATAACCCCCCAAGGCATCTGGTGTACATGTATAAAGACCACCACTGTGCAACAATGCCCTGTGTCCTACAGCAGCTATAAATCTAAGGACTCAATAGGGACCTCTCCATTCTTCATAGGGACCTCTCTATTCTCAGTTGTGCTGTTAGACAGTCAGACAGGGTGGCCCCTTACTGCACTCTCATCTCTATTCAGCATATCAGTGCTTCTCACAGACAACTGATCTTAAGAACTTGTTCTAGTGCTTCACCGCCATTATGCATTTTTCTAAGCTATGAAGTCACAGATAAAAACTCAGTATCAATGTAAGTAACTTAGACATTTACCTGATGATCCTCAAGAGTTTCAATAAGTTCCTCGTCACATTTAAGTAGTGGCACAGAGGTCTGGTAATGATCTTCATATGAAAGCTCCATTGATGCCCACGTTTGACTTATTTGTGTCACAACCTGAAATAAGAAATATTAGACCGAATAATGGTAACATGTTTGGATACAAACTATCTTAATAATGTATATAATATTAAATTTGATTTAGAAGTAACACCTAAACCAAATATAGTAACTATACAAGCAGCTGTCCTGCAAAAACTCCAAATCTCCAAATTAGGTGATTTTTGATATTTTAGGTTAAGGGGGTAATTTAAATTCTCATTCTTCTTATGCTAAATAAACTACTTAAAACCCATTGGATTCTGTGATAAATACACTCTCACAAACAAGTCATGAAAAGTTGATGAACAGGCATCAAGATAGATAGATGTGCTAGGGATGTTACATAGTGAGAATAACTGTTCCTGAATATGCATGTCTCACAACCTTTTAAAGAACATGCTAGCTTCTAAATTGGTAACACTTTACTGGAATAGCTGTCTGGTACAGTATGCTACAATATAAACTGGTTACTATGTCTAGAAGACAGCAGATGATGTGTGTTGTGACCACAATCTAGTAATAATTGAAGAACCTTCTCTATGGCCATTTCTTTGACCGCATTATCCACTATGTTGCGAACTTCGTCTTCTAACGCATGGAGCTGCAGAGCCAGGAGGTCTTCTAAGGTGGTACTGTCAGTCACAGTGAAGTCCATCTGATTTAAAAGAATTACGGTCATGATGCAAAATCTCAGAATTCTATCATGCAAGAAATAACGCTGCTTTATAGTAAGACCTCTGCTGCGTGTATTTATTCACCTGTGTTGTTCTAATTAGCTGCACCCAGTGGCGCTCTCGTATTGCCAGGTTCTGTAGCTGACTCACGGCCCGCAGTGACGTCAACAGGTTCTTTACATAAAGGTCTAACCCAGAATACACATCCCACACGCGAGCCTCTTTGTCAAGCTTCCGTATGTCCTACACAAACAGAAGGTAGGTAAACATAATTAGTTATTAGGGGCATCTGTTACAAAGAGCAACGGTGCATGACAGCAAGACAGCAGGAGAGATGCACTGGTGTGATGTAGCACTGTTGGTGACCTCACCTTGGCAAAACTCCTCAATTCTGCATCCATCTGGTCCACGTTTATCTGCCTCCATTTGGTCATTGTCCAGTTTTCCACACTGCTCTGTACAGATAAAGACAAATGCAACTCAAAGGGGTCAATGGGCTGAGGGGCTTAATGGGGACATTTAAAGGCTACAGGTTATACAAAGAATCAATGACAGACTGGTCAAGTTATTGAGTTATTGGGGTATTGTAGTGCTGTGATCCCTTCAGATGAATTTCTATTTCCTCCAGAATAGTGACATTTTAAGTATACAAAATACACTAAGTCACTTATGCCTGGGGACTGCAGATGTAAATTAGCCTTAGGCTAACTCTGGTGTAATGCATCAAATGTTTACATTTATGTTATTAATTACACATGGTCCCTTTTAAATAAAGATCAATCAATCAATCAATCACTTACCTGCACAAACACAACAATGTCCCACAGTTCTTTGAGGACCGTGATCTCTCGTCTGCAGAGCTTAATGTCTCTGTAGTCAGGGATAGTAACATCAAACAGATTTGTGGACTCCTGTAGCTCTGCTACCTCTTTCTCCATGTCTCGGATTGCATTTTCAGACTAGAAAACAACATATTGCAATTGTTATCCAAAGTGTACAGTATAACACAATGTTATTTTAATTCTATAATAAAGCAATGATTAAACTCCTACTTTCTCCAGACTGACGTAGGGGTGCACTGCATTGTAACTGAAGGGTGCATTTGCTCTGAACATCTCCCTGAATTTGCTTTGTTTCACCTGGAAAATAAGAAGTACCACTTTAATTGTCTTCACACTGGAATACACAAGACAATAGCTTTTAAAAAACTGTGCATATTTGATTTCTCTGGTAATAAATGCTAAAAGTGACTCGTCACCTCAAAAGCCATGCATCTCCTTCGTAAAACCATCACTTCTGCATTCTGCATGGGTGCCACCTCATGCCTCACTTTTAAGGCCAGTTTTTTTGCCCCACTCCATTTCTCAGGAAGTTCCTACAGAGAGAGTGATTTTGATTTCCCAAGGCTGAATGGGATTAAATTTGTTATATTATTGTACTTAGCGCTTGAAACTTACCTCCAGCTGAGAATAGACCTGGTCGGGTATGGTCACTCCATATTGTTCAAGTAGGAGTATTGTGTCTCTAAGAGGCTCAAACATCTTGTCTGTGGCTGCTTGTCTGTCTCTGACAGCTAACAGGTGACTCATCACTTCCACCAAGCCATGGTAGTTTCCTTTAGCCACAGGCTGACCTAGCCCTTCAACACTGGCTCGGACAAACTTCTGCAGCTCATCAAGACTGAGTGGGAATGCATGGATAGTGAGAACAATTGCTGTTTGGTCTGCATTTAATAGCCATGCAGAAATAAATTTTACCTGTTAGTGACATATGTCAAAAGGTGTTCTTTAAAAAGCCAGCTCCACTTCTTTACAGTGTTAAGCAGGCTCACTTTAAAGAACTTGATATCCACCCGAAAAAATCCATTGAACACTCTAAAGTCTTCAAGCTTGGAAATTTCAGCATACAGATCCTCGTAATAATCGATCTGTACAATTAAAACCACAACAATTAAGACTCCTGCCATGTACGGGGAAAATGTGATTTGTAATTTTAAAAAGCCTTTTACCTGTTCTTTGAAGTTATCGATTGTAGGCGGGCTCTCAGGGAGTGCATCTGCTCCAAAAGCCCCCATCTCTTCAGCTGTAAGTACACGTCCATACAGGAGAAACTGGCTGAGAAACTCAGCCCTGTCATCTTGCCAGAGGTGGGTGTAGCAGTCAAACTTTCTCTGGTAATTTATCGCTTTCTTGAGAACATTCTCCACTCGCTCCATTATTTCCTGTCTCAGGTCCAACAAATCTAGCATGTCATCCATTACATCCTGTAAGAGTTATATTACATGACATATAACATGAGGAGCATGTACTGTTTGTAGGGGAATACACTATAATGAGTTTAGAAAGATTAGCACAATGAGAAAGTACACATTTTTGAAATAGAATGCTTCTTTATGACTGACTTATTTTAACTATTTTAAATTAAAGTGTAAAACAGAAACTTTACTTGATACCAAGTATTATTACCTGGTGGTAATAATACTTGTACAGTTCAGCTAGCTAAAACACCCCATAACATCCCACCTGATCTTATGTGGCTGCCATCCTCATACTTTCATCTACATTGCTGTTATAAGACCGTGAAGCAAAAGTATTTGCTCTGGCAGGAATGAGTCAATCTGACAGACGGCCATCCAAAAGTCTGCAACATTGGGACCCTTACAGCACATATGTTAAAACATCCCAATCTACTGAGAGACTGTAGTATTTTGATATGACGTTTGCATGATGTTATAGTTATTTCCCTGCACAGATGAAAAGGCAATAGATGTTAACAGAAGCAAACCATTGCACATAGTTTGCAGTACCTGGTAGCTCTCCATGCTAAGATGAGCAGCCACTCTGTTGATATTCACTGAAGTCTTAAATATGTCTCCAACCAGTCCTTCTATCAACTCATAAAGGCCGTCTCCTGCATCTGGCTCCAACGAGGGGAGGAAGACCATTCCTGAGCTACTCAGCATCAGCTGAGCCTCAAACAGAGGTGTCTGGTTTGGCCATGATTCCATGTTGTCCACAAAGAACTGAAGAGAGTGGCTGATGTAGCTAAAGAGTCCCTCCACCACCATCTCATCCACATACTCCAGGTAGGACTGCCATGCTTCTGATGCAGGGTCAGCATAGAAAAGGGCCATATTTTCCTGATGAAATTGTAGGATATTGGAGGGATGGTGAGCATAAATACTGTTAATGTTTTGCCTCTGTACTTTTCTAACAAATACAATTTATGAAACATATAAAGTATACAAAAACACAAGTATTCATGAACAATCTATAATGTATAAGAGTGAATATTATCATAAATCCAGTCAAACGCACCTGTACCAGCTTGTGGATAGAGTCTCCATCTTTCTTCATGGAGTTGTACTTCTTGCTGACACGGTCTCCCCTGTCTTCCAGCTGTATGAGCAAGGACTTCTTATTGTCCTTTCTGCAAAACATGGCCTGTTTGCTCCAGCCCTTCATCATTGACTGGATGGCTTCACAGTTTTCCTTGGCTCTACCGACTCGACATACAAGGCCGTGGATCAGATCTTTGGTGGTGCTGATAAAGCTCCAGCAGTCAGGATCTTGCCATGTCAGGTCAGACTCTGCTCTTGTCAACTGTATGTCTATGGACTCCAGCTCAGCTCTGATGAGAGGAAGTTCCACCTGTAGCACTGTCTGCTTTAGCTTGTTGTACCATTGCACTAATAGCTGCAGACTGCTCACATACTGGAAAATACAAGTGTGAAGAAAAGATGTATTTTGAGGAGATGACTCATTATAAAAAAATTATATTATATATATATATATATATATATATATATATATATATATATATATATATATATATATATATATATATATATATATATATATATATATATATATATATATATATAGCCCATTGTTTAACTCAAACAGGTGTGCATGAGTGTAAGGCAGCCCTATGTTTGTTTCTTACCTTTGTGAACATGTCACGCTTCTCAAAAACAGTCAATGCAGCTGCAGGGATTTTGATCTGACTGAGAGGCTGAATATACTTCACATCTTTCAAGACTTCAGTCAGCTAACGAGTGAAAGGAAATGGTGATTAACCAATATACATAGTCACAATGGGGTGGTGTTTAAATGCTTTGTCTCAACTACCAGAAACCCTCAGAGAATATAATAACTAAAATTAAATAACTGTAACAAATAACTTCTCCCTCTGCTAGGGTGGTTATGTTTTTGCACTTGTTACTAAGTCTGTCAGAATTATGTTATGAACAAAATCTTTTCAAAACTCAAAAGAGAGATACAGTTTGAGCCAAGGAATAATAATTAAGTAGTGAACTGCATCTAGGTTTTGGCCAAACAAGGAATATTGTTCTTTGGCCAAACCTAGTATAATAAAACATATTAACAGAGATCCCAATTTTAAGAGGTCTTGATCATTTAGCATTGGAGGATGTTTGATGTAATGTCTCTGCAAAATAGAAGGCACTCATTTAGCAATTACCTTTGGATTGAAGTTGACTGAGATAAGGTCAGAAGATGCATTTCTGGAGAGAAGGGGCCTGTTCAGGTTGACCAGACAGGCCTGTTCCAAACCATTACACCATTCAGAGTAAATGTCCTCCTCATATTGGTCCAGGAGTCTCAAAATCTCCATGTACATGTAGTATTCCGTCACCATCTCTACACCTCCCGCAGGCCTGGAAATATTGCATAATTGTAATTTTAAGCCTGGTACATAGCAATATCTTGTCTGTTCTAAGTACTGTGCCTGTATCTTTCTATCTATTTAAACAGCTTTCTGACTAGCTATGTTTGTAACAAATTTGCTGGAAATAATCAAGTGTTTTACTGACATGTCAAACAGTAATCTGATTTTTTCCCATGGTGTTTGAATGCGTTGTCTCAGCATTTTTTGCCCACTTCAAAGCTCCAGATGTTTGGGTGAGGTTCTTAGTCAGGCCATTCTCCATCTGTAACAAAAGAATGGAAAAGGGTTGTTGTATGGACAATATCTTGTGACTTGAATACATACTGCTAATATTGTATTTTGCTTCCCGTACCTTACTAAGCTGGGATTTAAAAAGACATTTACATTTCTCCAGCTCTTCTCTGAAATGTTGCTGCAGCAGAAGGATGTTGGGACTGAATATCTGTTTAATTTGTCTTCTCTCCAGGAAGGGCCCAACAATAGTTAGCAGCTAAAGGACAAATACAAATATGTTGGTGTCCCACAAGACAGCTCTGTCACTCATTATAACTTTATCAATACTGTCACTCCCATCATCCTATTATCCAGTCTTGCTTACTTTAAATGCTGATTCCAGTCCTGAGCAATCCTTGAAGGCCAAGCATAGAAGGCTGGCAAAGCGGCATTCAAAGTCCACAATCCTCACTTTGAAATCTTTAAACTCGTTTTCAAAATCCTTAAAACAAAGTTAAGAATTCAACCGTGTTTAATGATGGACACCGGCGTAAAGTCATAAATTATTAATCTATGCAGGAGCTGTTCACAACAATAAAAATAATTTCACCTGAGAGTGTAAGTCAAGTAGGCTTTTTTCACTGTGCTTCAAAGCTTGGCAATGGTTCTTGAACTCTCTGTACATCTGAGCAGCATGCTCAGTGTAGAGTTTGCCTTTAAGTCCACCAAATTCCAGTTTTTCCATCCTCTGAAAGTCAAGCATGATTTCAAACAAGTCCTGCAAAGGTAACATACAGTAATAAGAAACAAAAACACATAAAAATACAATCTCATTGTGACACCTAACTGCAAAAACAAAAATAAAAATCTGATCTTACCTCCAGCTGTAGCATACGATTAAGGAACTGGTTGAAACGTGCAAAAATCATGGCAGATGGGAAGTCCCAGGGTGCATGTTTCACATGGTTGGCCAACCTCTCCCTCTGGGTCTGGTAACTGTCTCTGAAACATCTAAAGAGTTTTATCACCCTCTTAACCAGTTGCAGACTTTCCTCTGGATCCTCTCGGAGTAGCAGATCTGGAGTGAGGTATGTAGAAGCCTAAAGGGTGAAAGATTTTATATCTGAATTTGTTCACACTGACATCCAATAACAGAATTCAGAGTAATGTTTACGGACTGAAATCTAATTGTCAAATTATACTTGCAACAATTTCACATGTATGTGTCACTTGATGTAATTCATCACTACAGGTGTTTAAAATGATGATTCTTACCTGTTCAATGAACAGATTACAAAGTTCCTGCAGTAACACCGCGATGCGTGCCGGCCTTTGATAAGATTGGCAGTTGGTCCAGGTAAGGAAGAGTGTGTGAAACAGTGCAGGGATGCATGTTTCCAAGTGAGGAAATCCTTCCTTTTCCAGTTGAGACAGTTGTGTGTGTAGAGGTTGTAGATGGAGGTCAATGTCCTGGGCTTCTTGAAGTGCTTGTGATTGAGAAATAAAAATCAGTTTTAAAAAAAAACCAACACAATCAGAGATAATAAGGTTTTGACATTTGTCAAGGTGCAAACTAGAGTATGTCCTGTTTGGCTTTCAAAAAGAAACCAGCTGATCTTACCATCAAATACATTTCGAATTAGAGTCTTGATTGTTGGATGATAGCTGCTATCCATCATCTCTAACATCTTTGCCATCTTCTGAACAATGGGACTCTGAAGCTACAAGGCAAAGTACCAAACATTTAAACAGAGGGAGATGAAAATAAATTAAATAATTATTTTAATCAAGATCAGGGGGAACTGGAGAATACCTGATGATAAATGTTCTGTATATTGCTCTTCCTGGAAGCCCAAAACTTCAGCTCTGCATTGGGCCCTGGATTACAACCAGTCGTAAGTAGATCTGATGAATCCTGCTTTAAAATCTTCTGGATCAGACTGGTCCAGTTGATGACCTCAGTCTCTATGGCATGGGCCAGTGCCCTGTCATAGTTATTATACCTGAGTGTGAAAATACATGTTTAAAGTTAATACTTACATTACAAAAACAGATCCCAGTCTCTGAAACAAAAGCAAAATGTGTTTTCTTACATTTTGATGGTGCTGTATGAATTTTCTATCCAATCTGCCACAGTCAGGATAGGGAGAACAGTTTTCCCTGAAACCTGTCCCTGCACCACTGACGTCTTACTGCACACGCTCTCAACATGTCGAATGATGTCTTCAGCCATCAGATTTGGCCACATCTGATGGTTTTTGTCATTTAACAGCAGTGGAACACATACCTTGTGAAGAGACACAGAATGAATTTACACAGAACTCATGAATGCAAGCTAGAAATCTTCATGACAAAAATAATTGACAGCAACAACATGCAACAAAATGCTTTTGTATGAGATAGGTGTATGTATGACGGGGGGTTTAACTATCACCTGCTTAACTGTGCTGGAAAGCTGCAGTAGTGGTGATGGAGAAATAAAGCCATAAAGCAGTTCCCTGTAGTTTTCAGCATTGATGGGAACATCTGCCTTCTTAAGAACATAGATTTGCTTGTATTGAGCAACAGATGGGACCTGCATTTGCAATAATATCACAATCAGTTTCAACATTTTGTAAGTACCCTAAGCTTAGTTTACTAGTCAAGTGTACACAGGCTAAGCTAGCTAGACTGTAACATACTAGCATACTGTTATTGGAGATTCTGTAACAACCATAACGTTACCTTATTAGAAGCAACCAGACAACATTGTTTTGAAGAAGAGAAAAACATAATAGACTCCCTTTCAAAGAAGTCTTTCATAAGTGTTTGAAACTTTTCGCTGACAGCACTCTTCTCCCATGTTTGGCGGTGCAGTCGCAGTAGCCCACAAACTTTTTCCTCGACAAACTTTACTCTGACGTCCTCCAGAAAGGAAGGCACACTTTCGTCGTCGGACATGACTGCTCTACGACCATGACATACTTTAGCCCCGGTCACTTCAAAACAGAAAAATGTGTGACCGCTCCAGAAACCTTGCCCCAAATTAGCTATTAACTTAGTGTTAGAAAAGTTTTAAGTCTCTAACATAAAGCCTGTCTGCAAAGAAGACTGCCAGGAGCTGGACAGTCCTGGGGGCGGTTCAGCATTCCGTTGCTTAGAAACAGCCACTATCCTCAATCACTGCCAGGTACGTTTATTTAGTTAGCTCCAAAATGTAAAGTCAAAACACTTCACCCCAATAAAAGTCATGAAGTATTTTAGTAACATTAGTCTACTACTGCATCTACTATAATACTGACTGTACCATTTTACATTTTAGAAGAATTGATGCATACATGGCCTTCAGTTTAAGAGACATTAAACTACTCATTGACATGTGCATGACCAATAGTCATTTTATTGGGCAGATGACTATATGGTCGATATGGATAAACAGTAAATCAAAACATTGCTAGTTTCAACAGGTGAAAATGTGTGGCCCCTTTTTAAAGCTCCCTTTGTGAAAGGCCTGGACGTGAAGAGGCCTTTGTGAAGAGCCACAGACCGTAGTTAAATGTATGTGATATATGTGTGTGTGAGTAGTTTGACTGTTGTCTTGGCAGCCAAGCACTACCAAGCAACTGCCATTTACAAGGCACTTTACTACACTTCATTTCAGAGCAGTCTACGGGGTCTGACTGCTGGAACAAAATGATTCTTTGGAGTAAGTTATCTTGAAGATTTAAATAGCTGAGTGGTATACCCTGATGTATTAGTGAATGCTTGAATTTATAGTATTTTTTTATAGTAAATAAACATACTAGATATAGAGGATAAAATGCACGGTCTGACCAAAGCATTACAGCCTAACACTTTATATAATTTCTAGAAAATGTACCACTTCCTGTACTTTTTATCCACAACGAGAGGCAGATCCTCAGGAAAAAGAAGAGGAGAGTGAGACTAACTCCTCTGGTTTGCAGGTGGCACTACCGTTTTGGACCTCATCACTAACAATAACAGGACCACCTACGGGGAAGAGATTGCCTGCCTGTTGCTATGGTGCTAATAACAAGTTGGGGGCAATGCATTCAAGCAGTTAAGATGAAGATGGCTCCTGATGTAATCCACATGCTCATTTTACTCTGGAAATCAGCACAGATGTTAACATGGCTGAGAACATGAGTCACTTGATTTGCTAAAGACCAGAAACCTCTTACAGCCTCAAATGGGACGAGATCATTACAACTATCATTACAATATGGAAAGAGAAAGAAAGGTCAATGTCCCACACTGCATGTATAGCTCTGCATGTATCTTTCTATTCTTTCATCATACCTAGGCCTCAAACTCAATAAAGAATATCTTTTCCAATATCACTTTCTGCTAGCTTCCTCTAATTCTGGAGCTGTACAATCACAAAAGTGTGCAAGACAAACTGTACCATTCTTACCCTCCCAAGCAACCAAAAACTGTTTCTTTGGGAAGAATGCTGTTCAAATCTGGCACTATACCTGCTACCTCGACCATTTTTCTGCCAAGGCTTGTTACACTGCTGAGCTAGCCCCCCTAATATCTCCATCCACTGCTTCTTGTGCATCTGCCACAAAAAAGAATGTGCTGCTATCTGAGTGAAAGTCTTTTGGCCTTTATTCATCGCTTGAGTCGAGTGTTCTGTTGAAATGATTTGTTTGCTTGGGTACTCTCATTGTATGTGTTGCACTTTGTCTTTTGGCCTTCAAATTCTACTAGGAACATTTGTCATAAGAAGCAGCTTATCAATGACTGGTCGTGTCAACAGAGTTTTGTTGATGATGCTATATTGATTCCCAAACTGAATCATAAAACAGTACTCCATCACCACAGCCCAGTCAATCCAACAAGCAGCATTGAGCAAGCAAATGTTTTTTTTTATTTGTTTGTTTGATGATGTATAGTTACTGACTGAACTAACGTGTCTCTGCATATTGAAACCACTAAGGTGAAATAAATACCAGTGCATTACTGGTTAAGTGATCTTCCCCGAGGTCCCCTGCAATCAAATTGTGTTGTTTCTAGTTATAAGAGGAAAGATAAAGTTTTTGTTAAATTATTGTAACTTTTTCAATATTCAACCAATTAGGTTAAAATCTGTACTATAGTAGATTTTTCACTAAGAGTTTTAGTATTATTTATTCAGAGTAGTTTCACTGAGAGCAATGCTTTTCTTTTCAGCTAATTGAGTTGTTTTTGTCAGTCGGTTGTATAGCGAATACATAGATTTGTTGTGAAGAAGAAAAAAAAATATTTACATTTAGCTGACGCTTTTATCCAAAGCGACTTACCATTGCTATACATGTCAGAGGTCGCATACCTCTGCACAACTAGGGGTTAAGTCTTGCTCAGGGACACATTGGTGGATGGGTCACACCAATGTGTCCCTGAAACTGAAACTGAAGTTCTATTATTATACATGATACCAATGATGGAAGAAGTACTTATTTTATTTGTAAAATTAGTACCAATACCACTGTGTAGAAACACCCTGCTAAGTAAAAGTAATACATTTAACATTTTGCTGAAGTTAAAGTGCAAACATTAGCATGAAATTATACTATAAAATACCAAAAGTAATTTTGAAGTACAGCACATTTCAGAATAATACTATTATTGGATTATGATTATTGATGTGTTAATTTGTACATCACTTTAATATTTAAGCTGGAAATGTGGAGCCAATTTTTTTTGTAATATATATAGGCCTATAGGCTATATGATGTAGGCCTACGGGGGATCATTAAAGGCTCATTGATATCACAGTGTATTTGTTGATTATATTTTGTATCTGAATCTGGAAATCTGGCTCTGAAGTTTTCTTCTTTTCACTACTGTTCAACAGCCACCTGCTGTGTGCACATAATATCCCCCAGGATGTCAGAGGGTCCACACCACAAGGTCGCCCTCTACAGGACAAGGTTCAGTTATGGCTACTTGCAATAGAACATTATTATCTCTGAGAAAAATATATATCGTCAAATCAGTTTTATTTACATTGCACAAAATCACAGATTCGTTTCCCCTGTCCTCATTAGGAGGATTCTCTTAGGTGAAATCTTTTTTGTTTCTATTTTTTTACTGTTTCTCTCTTGTTGTTTTAATACAATGTAAACTTCTGAAGTTATATGCGTCCCTCGGTGTGGGCACCATCAGCATCAGTCGCGTCCTGTAGAGGGCACTGGCTTTTCTCTTTTGACAGATCTTCATGTAGATCCAAGGTACTTGGAGATCCAGCAGCAAAAGAAAATAGTTGAGACAGTCTGTCAAATTAAACCTGTTTATTTAATAGATAGATAGATAGATAGATAGATAGATAGATAGATAGATAGATAGATAGATAGATAGATAGATAGATAGATAGATAGATAGATAGATAGATAGATAGATAGGCTACATTTGTTTTAATTTGGTCATTTTATTATTATAGGCCTAATAAAGGACAAATGACAAGCAGCTGGTTGCCAAAAGTTCAGATATCTATTTGTAAGCCATATTTTAAGACACAGACACGTCAGGAGGCTGCCTGCATCTGTTGTTTGGTGACCTCCCGTTCACATAATAATTGATCACATTGACTTTATAATCACTCTGTCATAAGTCTGTTCCACCTGTCTACAGGCACAATGATCTAGTTTCGATGTGCTGATGGCAAATAATCCTACAAGTGTAAGATTTGCCCTGGAGCGATTTAAGCCACTGTAACGAAATATTAAAAAAAACAAACAAAAAACCAAACCGGACCGCTGTTCGCTCAACATGACAGTGGGATCTCTGATGGCAAATCACTCAAAATCCGGCCCAGATAGCGCTAAAGCTCTCGGGTTGTTATGTAAGCCCCAGAATGAACAAATTTGTTAGCCCACACCCGAGGGGATCTGGTGATGGATATGTTGTCCTGGGGGACTGAGGAAGCCGCACTACAACAGCCAGCCGGTTATCTTGAAAGGCTTGTTTTAAGTGCTCCACTGCTGGGAAACAAAAGCTTTAAGGGCACCCATTACCTTACAATTGTTGTAGCCTACAATCCCTATTGTTTTGTTAGCTCCCACACATACATATTAGAGCATATGCCATGCATTAGGCTTTAGCCTACTGGTTTATGTGGATGAAAGAAAGTCAGAATATAAAATTCTTAATAGTCAGATAGGTCGTTGTGGGCATCAGACTGTAGAAGTGTGATTTGTAGTTTTGATCTAGTTCTTCTGCACTAAAGTGCATAAAATTAAATGCCATAGCATTATATGGCGCATAAAGTCATCTTACACTTTTTATGTGCCTGTGCTCCTGTCTGTGGTGTGTCTCAGTCTGGGTGGCGTGAATGTGTTGTGGGGGAGGCTGGGTCCAGGCAGTTAGGTAGGTACTCCCCTGAGGATGGCCAAGCCACTTGTGTCTGGCCTCTGCGCTGGTTTATCCCACTTAATCAGCATCCTGAGAGACTGGCACTGCCCCCCATGGCCATAATGACTGAGGTCACCATGGGCTCCTCAAAATGAAGTGAAGCCTCACCAGACAATGCTGCTGTCAATCAGCCTTAACCTGAGCTGGGCCCTTTATTCCTCATATAGTGTACTTGTGTAATCATTCACTCCATAAATGCAAATGATCTCATCAATGTTTTGACTAACACAGGGCAGGGATACATAGAGAGTGTTTTTTTGCATATCAAATTCTTGGATTTCTCACAGTACAGTTTCCCTTCCTGGAGACTGCATAATGGACTACACAGAAGGGATGTACACAATGCAATGCAACGTTAATCACACATGCACCTGCTGATGAGACTATAGCATTTTATATGACAAGCAAACATAATCCAGATTCTCTAAAATTAATTTGCACATAACATGTTAGGTAAAATTCTGCTTCTACCTGTATGGAAAATAACTCTTGTTAGACTCACCATCATAGCCAGATACTGCTGAAAAACTAAACTAAAAAACTAACAAGATAATTAAGACACAGGAAAATACTTCCTGCAATTTTCAGGAGCTCTTCCGCTTCGTTATGGATAATTTGTACTTGTTTGGATGGCACATACAGTCAGTGGTTTGGGGTTTGTAGTGGTATTGTCCCAAGGGCAACTGTCAGTCCGGCTCTATTATAAATGACAGAGCTGAGTGAGCCTCCTTGGCTGTTTCTCAACATGCTGGCTTCCTTGGGGCCTTGTGTAGCATTTGCAGAGCGTGTGCCCTTTTGATTTCCTAATCCCAGCACGAGCTGTGGAATGCTGTCTCTCCATGAGATATTCTACTCACAGGCCGTGATTCATGTTCTTGTGATCAGTGGTGAGAGAATCACAGGTGTTGTGGAGCTCCAGTAAAAACTTTTAATATGCACACCTCGTGGTCTCTGCCAGGGCCCAGCATAAGGATTACTGCCATTCAGTGGGGGGATGGGTCAATACATTTTTAAAATTCATCTGAGCCCTTACAGTCTGATAGTTATATTATACAAACATCCATGTATATTTTTCCAGCAGAGGAACAGTATCACACTGGATCATTAAACTTTAAGCAGCATTGTCTGGTTTATTTCTTTGTTGTCAATTTGAATGAAGCTGGATTTAAATTTGAAAAAGTTTGTCTGGTTTCATAAAATTCACTTTTCATTGTAAAATGCATTAAAATAATTGATATACTAGGCCTATATATACTGCACATAAAATAAACCAGAAAAGCCATCGGCAGCTACTGGCTGTTAATTGCTGCATTGTTGACTGTGTAGTTAAAGTGAAGAGGTCAATCTTTGCTCATGTCACGGTAAAAGTCTCATCATAAAATCAAGAGTGCAAACATTCAAAGTGTTTGCCCTCTCTGTATCCACCACATCATTGGGCAACTCCTTGATATTTTAATTAAAGCTGTGGCAGAGCATCCCCTTATCATGCAAAGTGAAGGGGTTTATTCCATAAGGTTTGAGATAAAGAAAAGGGGGTTTACTCCCCACTGCGGTTGCTGTCAGACTAATGATTGTGTGAATGAATGTATGACAGTTTGCACTGCAGTAGTTCAAATATGCTACATTTCATTCATGTGTATTTCAGACTTTTGGCATGTGTTACGAAAATAAACTTACAATCAGTGCCAATCTCCATAGGCTAGGGCAGCTATCATTTGACTAGTACTATAATCTAGTATTCTTCTGAATAAATGTATAACGCTGACAAGGGAAACAGATGTAGTTCATCATTAAATGCGATGACACTAATTATGCCGTATCTTCCCATCAAAAAATGTTCCATTCAGAGATTTATTTGGGTTCTTCCAGCCAGTGAGCCAGATTTTGTCGTGACATGTCACAGACAACTTCATGTGCACTAACAACCTTCCAGCTTGATTTAATAATAGTGATCTGTGTTAATCACCCATCCTCCCTTTTCCGCTTTTCATACTTTGCCAGAGGGATTTCTGTAAACTGCATCAACTTACCTGACTGCAACAATCTCGTCTTCTAACCCACCACCCTCCCCACCTGCCTTCTTTAACCTGTTATCTAGGTGTAGAGGTCAGGAAGGCCTTTTGTTGTGTAGCTGAGTATACTGGAGTGACCTTTTCAACTCTCTTTACTGTTAATCTCTGAAGCTGTTAGTCTTCATGCAGTATTTTACATTATACTTTGATCAGATATGAAAGAATTGAGCATTTCAGTTTGTCATCTACAGTATATTTCAATTGGTATTACAAACTGGAATTATATATATAGAATGATTGAATTTAATATAATGATCATGTTTAGGCTCTTGATTAGAAATAAACAGACATCAGTGTTAATATAACACTTTTAATTCAATTAGTATTTGTCTCTGTAGTCTTAAGGGTAAATTTCACCTTTGATTTTTTTGGGTGTGTATTGATCACATAAAATTCAAAGTACATTAAAATCAGAGTTGCTCTGAATATCATAAATATTAAGATAAAAATGTAAATGGTATGGTTACCTACAATATTACATCAACTTATTTTTCATAGCTTGATAGCTATATGCAAAGGTCCAAATATAATATATTTATGTTAACACAACTGAATGAAACTTCTTTTATATGCTAGCATATTACTGTAAGTAAAAGCCTGACATTTGTTTCCTTGTTATTTTAGCTTGTTAAATTGCTGGAATGCCTCAAATGTACAGCCTCTGAATTTTTGTAGCACTGCCAGAATTTCACCTCTGAATTTATGCTAAAAAATTTTCCTCCCCAAGGTTACAAAGCACATTCATTTAGTCCTTACTGTGCCACCCCCTTCTCCCTCTCCCTCCTTCTGCTCCTCTTTCTTTCCCATGTCCATTAGACCTTGCAGACTAATCGAGCAGCACCAATTGCTCCCGTGGTGAGATCATTAAGTAAATTATTTTAAGATCAAACGGTCAGCAGCCACAATGAAGTCCTGTGTAATGGTAAAAGCCTCAGATGCTGCCACCCACCCCTCTCTCAAATTAAAGCCCAGTGGGGAGAGCTCTGCACCTCTCAGGTGGATGCCCCCACCATTAGGCCTTTTAGCTGCAGGCTAAGGTAGGACCCACTAATTGGTCCTTTGAACAAAACTAACCCACTGACAGGATCTGACTTGTATGCAGCTTAAGAGTGCAAAATTGTTCCTGGCCAAAGACAGCAGTTTTAAACCACTGTAATAGTCCACCTATACAGAAAGTCAGCGTGGACTTGCTCTGGAACAGTGGCAACATACGGGTGATCATATTCAGTGGGATTTATAAAGGAGGAGAGACTCGTTTTTACCCTTCTTTTAGATTACAAGAATTCTAACAAGCACTGTTGTTAAAATTACATGTACTGACTTGCAATGATTTCAGTTTTCTGTCAGACTTGAGCTGAAAATTTGAAAGACATTATGTGAGCTAGTGTGGAGACAGTATGGTAACGTTTTATTCAAGTAGAAGTATTGCTGTTTCACTAATGTTTTTTCAGGTAAGCTTGCTTTTAAAAAAAAATGTAAATCTAAAATTACCTTTTAACTGAAGTCAAATTTTAAATTTACAAAATTTAACAAGAGTCCCAACTAGATTGTTTGAAGTGTAAAAATTAGAAATTACAAAATAAAATTATATTGTTTGTGCTGGCTGACTGCATTGTCTGTAGCGCCACATTTGCCAAGTTGTGGTGATGGTCACGAAGAGCAATCAAAGCAATGATTGGCGTAATTTTTACATTAGAAAGTACTTATATTTAGCCAGAAAATGAATTCATTTTAATTATTTTCCACAGATTCCTCCACCTATTTTGAAAACTACATAAATCAATGCATTTAAATCTTGAAAATGTGAATCACCTTACCTTTCTTTTTATCTAATCAGTGTTGAAGACACTTGTGGTTGTTCATGTATAGTAGCTCTCTTAGTTTCTTCACTTAAACGTGTGCCAAGCTTGCTTTGATTCATCTGTGTGGGAAATAAAAGCTAGAGCAAAACTATGAACAGGAAATACGACTACAAATGTGTGTGTCAGTATGTGCATGTAGGTTTGTTTCCATAAAATACTGACTTAGTATAAAAGCCATTAGACAGTGATTACTCACAAAGTGCTGTCTCTGGATGGATAGGTTGACAACTTCCCTTTTAATAGGTCAGAGTTTCACTCGGTTTAACATGATAAAGAGCTTATAGAAGGACAAATTCACATACATTACACAAAGATTCAAACACCAATATTGGCCTTCACAAGTGACATTAGTGACATCAGATTATTTCTCATATGAGCCGAAGAAGCTAAAGTCTTAAGGACATAATGCACAAACAAACATTAAAAACAAACCACCAGCAACAACGCTGTGCTCTGCCACTTGTTTATTCCCCTCAACTAAAGAAGTGTTGAACTTACAGTAGCTTACGGTGTGGAAACAGGAACCAATGCAGCAAAGTGACTGTGAGAGTGATTTATCCACCTCTGGCATGAAGCGTCAGCGTCATCAATCACATGGTTTTAATTAGTGATGGCTCCCCTTTGTGGCTGAGAAATGTGCATGTAATTCAATTTGGGACTCACTGCTGCCTCAAGAACCACACACAAAGATTTGTCAATCCACTGTTAAGTTCATACACAGTTAGAACAGCTGATACTGATGAAGCTGACCCCACTATTCTGAAGAATACATCCCACAAAATATGACCCAGTTAGAAGACAGTCTTTTTAAAAAATAATTACAATGCTTAGAATCCATTTGTTAATATACATTAAAATAAATCAGAAATTGTATTTTACACTGTTCTATTGTGAAATAGTCCTTAATCTCCTGTATAGATAATAACTACAAATAACTAATTTCCATACAATGAATACAAAATGACTTATTTAGCTGATCGATCTCCTGAAACCTTTGACCTGCAATGGCCTCATGTGAGTTAATTTTTTTGGGTCTCCAAAATTTAGAATGTACTCAAAAACATAGAAATTTATTGTGACAATGGTAATCCAATGTATGATAAAGAAACAAAATTTAACCCTGAAAGGGAAAAAACACTTTACACGCATCTTTTTAGTATCAAGTGTCTATCAATAAGACATAGATATCAATTATGCAGAAATAAATTGAGACACTTACATTGTTGTACAACGAATAATGTAGTTGTACAATATGAGTGCTGTCACTATTACTTTGTTTTCCCTTAAAGTAATTCTTTGAAACGGCGATACAGTGATGCAAGACAAAACAGCTCCTTTTAGCTCTTGGCACACAGAAGCCTCTTATCCCTCATTTAAATGTTGGTTTCTTCTGATTTCCTCTTCAATGGGAAACTCAACTGATACCAGCAGCAAAGGGCTGAGCCTTAAATAAAAACAATGACAGCTTTGAGAGTTAAGGTGACCATTGAAATGCTAAAATATCAATAGCAGTTATTTAGTTCTCTAAAGACACTTGAAAGTCTCTTATCTGACACATGGTAATGCAAGTCACTGTAGTGATGTTTATTTCACAGCAGTCATTCACTTTATTGTCAAATGAAAGACTGTTTTTGCATCTGAAATCTCATTTCTAATTGTGAATTTGACCTTTGACCTCATCACAGTCAAAAAGACAATATTTTTGTTCTCATTGTGCTGTTGAGAGACATTATTTTGGCTAAATTACAAGAAAAAAACAATAGCTTTCGCTTCAGAAAAAGCAGATTAACTAACTAACAAACTAACTAACTAACTATATATACATATGTATATATATATATATATATATATATATATATATATATATATATATACTTAAAAATAAAAATCTTTTGAAAGTGACATGCAAACATGTCTCAGAACAGTAAGCATGTGCATTCTAAAAATAGTATTTCAAACTACTCATGGCATAGACAGAGACATGGTCATGCCAAGATGATACACGCCAACAGTCACCTCATTACTGTTGTTACAGTGTTAGAAAATCAATGGTCTTCACACTTTGCATGACAGCCTAATTTGTCCTGTTACCAAAAAACATCTTGCACAATCCGACACTCTGCAAATAATTTCCAAGGTGCTTGTGAGGGCGTATGTGACAGCAAAAGCAAGTAAGAACATATATGAAAGATAGAAATGTGGCAAGTCATAAACCAGTGAAAGCCAGAGGAGTTCTTCTTCTTCTTCTTCTTCTTCTTCTTCTTCTTATTATTATTATTATTATTATTATTATTACTGTTAATTTTATGAGTCTATTTGACAGAAATGCATTTAATTTAATAATAATAATTACAACAATGACATTTTAACTATAAAAAGTCACATATTTACCCCAGTTTTCCTTTTGTTGACAGTGTTTTCATTGGTTCCCCTCCGAGGGGAACTCGAACTGCGTCGGTGACGACACTACGGGAACGCCTCTAGGCGTGGCAGGGCAGAATGCGAATGAAAACTACTCCAATCCTATTGGCTTAGTGAGAACGGTAGCATGTGACGGCGTAACCGTAGGCGTATATAAGCATGCCGGCACATAGGTACATTAGCCTTCTCTATTCAGCAGGCACGTTGGTTAATGTGGTTAGTGGAAAGCTCCCGCATCCTGGCTAAAGAAGTGAACCTACCTGGAAGTTGCAGTATGTCCTCAGAGTTGAACCAGTTCCGGAGATGTGTGTCTCCCTGCCCGCACTTGATCACGGTAGGAGACTCTCATGAGCTGTGTGTTGCTTGTCTGGGCCTGCCGCACACTCTCGAGGGAGCTGTTTGTGACCATTGCGAGGCCCTGCCCATGCAGGTATTGAGGTCCCGTATGGCTCTCTTCTCTGAGGACGGCCAGATACGCTCTCCTCGTGGCGCAGGCTTTGCGGTCGCTGAGGCAGCTCGGCGGTTTCAGTCATGGGGTTCGCAACAAGATCTGCTGGAGGATTCCGAGACAGCTGATGCCCCTTCTCGTCCTTCATCTGCTGATTTCGACACCCCTCATTCCCGTTCAGGAGCCCGTTCTCGGCTTCTTCCGTTCGGGGACGCCGACCGGCGAGGTGAATGCACTCTGGCTCTGAGGAGCTAGATGTGCTTAGCGTCATGGAGGAGGAGGATGACTTCCGCGTGTCGGGCCGACGTCATCAGAAGAGCACAGCGCCCGACTATGATAAGCTGCTGGAAGTGGTGACGTGGGCTGTGGCTAACTCAACCTTGATTGGCCACAGGCTGTGAGGAAGCTTAAGGCCGGTACACCGTAAAAATTATCAGTGTAGTAAACTGGATGATCGCTTCCTGAGGAGCCACTCAGCACCCCCACGCCGATCCTTGCCGTTTTTTCCAGACTTACATAATGAGTTATGTAAGTCTTGGGATAAACCTTTCTCCCCCCGACTGTCTACTCCCCAGCTGCTGGAGTACAGCAACATGGCGGGGATTAAGGACGCACGGTAGAGGACGCTCTGGAAGAGTTACCTCTCCCCTTGACTGGCGGCGTCTCTCCTTAAGTCAAAAGCGTTTATGCCGGCAGGCCAGGCTGGCGCGAGTCTGCACACCATGGCGGTCTTGCAGGCCTACCAGGCGGACCTGCTTAAGGATATGGCCCAGAGGGGGAGCCCCACTGAGGAGGAGATGGCGGAACTGGGGTCCCTCTCGGCTGAGCCAGCGAGAGCATCTCAGCCCTCTACCGGCTCCCACCGTCAGAACCAGAAGCAGAGTGTGGCTTCTCGCGGTCCCCCTCGAGCAGCTTGGGACACAAGGCAACGCTCCCGCGCACCCCTCCCCGACAGACCGGACCTGAGGGCTGTCATCCAGTCGCAGAGGGGCAAGGCGAAGAGGTCCTGACTCTGTGTTTCAGCCCCGGAGGCCGACTGAGGTCCCCTCCAGGGTGGCCACTAGCGCTGTTTTCCCGCCGTCGAGGCGCTTGGGACGCGCTAGCTACCACCGAGCCTTCACCGTTCTGCCGGCCCCGAGGGGCGGGCCATAGCCTTGGCTCCCAGACTGCAGGTCATCGGCGGCTTTTTCCTGGCGGCCCGCGTCAGGAGACCGTCTGAGATTGGCACGAGGCACCGGCACGAGGCACGCACGAGGCACCGGCATGAGGCACCGGCACGAGGCACCGGCCACCAGCTCCGAGGGGTTGGTTCCGCCTGCGGATTTCGCAGAGGCGCGGCGGAGCATGACGAGAATATCTCCGTGGGTCCTGCGCACCATCATCGAAGGGTACAGACTGCAGTTCCGAGTCCGCCCCCCCAGATTCAATGGGGTGGTCCAGACTACGGTACGCCCAGAGCAAAGCCTGGGCGCACATCCAATCCGAGGATTGGTTCGTCATGATAGATCTAAAGGACGCCATTTCCACGTCTCCATCCGTTCTTCCATTCCAGGTCCCCTCCGCTGTGGCAAAGGGTGATGTTATCTCGCCGTTTACACGTTCGGGACGCACCTGCCACCATCGAGTCCGCCGTACTGCCTGCCCCGAGGGTCTGCAGTCAGGCGGCATCCAGACTCACTGGATGGATCTTCATGGATCTTCAGTGGCTCTCCCCTGCCGTTCTGGGGCTTCAGGAGTCCACCAGAAGATCACATGAGACACCGACCACCAGCCCCGAGGGGCTGGTTCCGTTGGCAGACTTTGCAGAAGGTTTGGCGGAGCCTGACGAACATTTCTCCACGAGCCCTGCGCACTGCCATAGATGGGTATCAACTACAGTTCCGCCCTCCAAAATTCACCAGGGTGGTTTGGACAATGGTCCGCCCGGAGCAAGGTCCGGTGTTGGGACAGGAAGTTCTTACTCTGCTGAGGAAAGGGGCCGTGGAACGTGTCTCCCCCCCCCAGACAGAGACGCTGGGTTCTACAGCCGGTACTTCATAGTCCCCAAGGAGGACGGAGGGCTGCGCCCTAGATCTAAGGGACGCCTATTTCTACGTCGCCATCCGTCCTTCTCACAGGAAGTTCCTGAGGTTCGCCTTCGGGGGTTGTGGCTTACCAGTATCGGGTTCTTCCATTCGGCCTGGCACTTCCCCTTGCACATTCACCAAGTGTATGGATGCAGCACTGGCCCCGCTGAGGCTCCAGGGCATCCGGATTTTCAACTCATCGACGACTGGCTCATCCTAGCCCAGCCTCGAGAGTTGGCGGTTCGGCATCGAGATGTCGTTCTGGCTCATCTGCTGCGTTTAGGGCTGAGGCTCAACGCAAAGAAGAGTGTGCTGGCGCCCACCCAACGGACTACATTCCTAGGGTTAGTATGGGATTCGACAACGATGCGGGCACAATTGTCTCCGGCACGTGTCGACACCATATTGGCTGCTGTGAAAGGGGTGAAGTTAGGCCACACCGTCACTATACAACACTTTCAACAAGTGTTGGGTCTCCTGGCGGCTGCGTCCAGCGTAATACCATCTGGACTGCTGCACATGAGACCCCTGCAGTGGTGGCTAAGGGCCAAGGGTTTTTTCCCCAAGGGGAAATCCTTTCCGCCTGATTTGGGTTATGCGCTAGTGTCTTCGTTCCCTATCAGTTTGGAAGGAAACTTGGTTCCTGTCCCAGGGGCCCATGCTGGGAGGGTCTTGTCGACGGCTGGTCATTTCGACAGACACCTCCCTCACAGGCTGGGGCGTGGTATGGAGCAGACCTGCTGTCGAGGCAGGGGCTGAGGCCCCGGGAAATGGAGACTTCACCCTGAAGTGGTGGAGCTCTTGTGCGGAGAGTTTAGCACCATAGACGTGGATCTGTTTGTGTCTCAAGAGACTACGCACTGCCCGCTATGATTTTCTCTCGTTCCTCCAGCCCTGTTGGGTCTGGACGCCATGGTACATTTGTGGCCGAGGCTACATGTACGCATTTCCCAAGGGTTCTGGAGCATGATCTGCCAGGTCTAATGTACGGCCTAAGGTGGAACGTTTTCTCCACATGGTGCAGAGAACGCATGGTGAACCCAGTTACCTGCCCAGTGGTTCGGGTGCTGGAGTTTCTACAGGACCACTTCTCTGCGGGCCTTTCCCCATCCACCCTCAAGGTTTACGTGGCAGCCATCTCAGCTTTCCACGCTCCACGGGATGGGTCTCTGGGGAGGCTTCCCCTAGTCGTGTGATTCCTCCGTGGGACCCGGAGGATGAGACCTGTAACTCGCCCCGGAGTTCCCACCTGGGATCTGGCAGTGGTTCTTGAAGCATTGGCTGAGGCCCCCTTCGAACCCATGGAGTCGGCTGAGGCCAAGTACCTGACCCTGAAGATGGCCTTTCTCCTCGTTATCACCTCTCTGATGAGGGTGGGGGACCTCCAGGCTCTTTCAATTACTCCTCGATGCCTGGAGTTTGCCCTAGGAGACATGCCCCAGGAGGCCATCCTGAACCCCTTTCCGGGATACATTCCTAGGTGCAGTCCAACAGGATGGGGCCCGTGGTACTGCAGGCGTTTCGTCCTCCACCTCATGTGACAGCGAAGGACGGGAGACTTCATTTGCTCTGCCCTGTCAGAGCACTGAGTACATACACTCTGAGGTCCTCCCGGTGGAGGAAGGCAGACCAGTTGCTGGTATGTTTCGGGTCCCCTAAGGCTGGGCTCCCAGCGTCCAAACATACCATCAGCAACTGGATTGTTCAGACTATCTCCCTGGCCTATCAGGTGCGCAAATTGCCTTCACCTATGGCTGTAAGGGCTCACTCCACGAGAGGCATGGCAGCCTCCACGGCTCTCCTCTCTGGAGCATCTCTCCAGGAGGTTTGTGATGCAGCTGGCTGGGCCACTCCTCACACTTTCATCTGATTTTATAGTCAGGACCTTCCCTCCGCACCCGGCACCCGAGCGCGCTCTCCCTTTAGTCGTACCCACAGGTTGCCTGCACGCTAGGGCAGACGGGATTTCGGCGCGGCATAGTGGGTATCTCGTTCCCATAGTGTCGTCACCGACGCAGTTCGAGTTTCCCTCGAAGGGAAACGTCTTGGGTTACGTAGGTAACCCTTGTTCCCCGAGAAAGGGGAACGAGACACTGCGTCGGTTCACCCAACACATTCTCATCTCAATGCGTCATATCTGACGCTTTCATCCGGAGTGACAAAGCGTAAGGATTTTACGCTAAAGGTACCCTTCCGCGTCCGTATGAAACGCTCCCGTTTCCTACGTTAAAGCAATACAAGGGAGGCTAACCCTACAGCTGCGCACATCGGCCTCACGGCCGATGTGCTAACAGGTAGCACGGTCGACATGCATACATTCAGTGACTTGGGTTTAGGCACTAACATTTCGGATGGTTGTGGTTAGGGTAGGGGCTTCGGGGGGGCTGTCAACACCTTTATCACGAACTTAGCTACCTAGCTAGCTACCGCTAGCTAGCTAGCACTTCCGGTCCGAACCGGACGCCCCGGAGCGTCTCATGGAGACGCCCCGGGTGCGTCTCCATAAAACGCTAAAGGGTACCTTTCGCGTAAAATACTTACGCTTTGTCACTCTTTCTCAAATCGTCGGTATATGACGCCCTGAGATGAGAACGGGCTGGTTCACCGCGCCTCTCCCCGCCTGGAGTGTCTTGCTTCATAGTAAAGGCTAATGTACCCATGTGCAGCCGTGCTTATATACGCCTACGGTTACGCCGTCACATGCTACCGTTCTCACTAAGCCAATAGGATTGGAGTAGTTTTCATTCACATTCACGCCTAGAGGTCGTTCCCGTAGTGTCGTCACCGACGCAGTGTCTCGTTCCCCTTTCTCGGGGAACAAGGGTTACCTACGTAACCCGAGACGTTCTCCACAACTGCTGATCTATTTTCTGATACTATATTCCCTGCCTGCACTTGGCTTAATCAAATCTGAATATCAACTTCTACCAATGTCTCAAAATCTATATAATGATCCAACAAAATCTTGTTGACTCAACAGTCTGATTGTGCTGCACAACAAAATGTCATATTTAAGGTATCTGTTTTTGTTCTTGGGATATATCAGCTCTCTTACAACATCTCCACCAATCATTTTTTGATGCTGGTGTTCTGTTTAACTTTTAGAGGTGCTGATTATATTCTGCCCTTTTCCTCTCTAACAGCCCCAAATCAGCATCCCAATTTCACACGCTCACTTTCCATGCTGCTCACAATCAAGCTGTCATTTGGTCTATGAAAATTTGGCTGGGCCATTAGGTGATGTGCTGAGAGGAAAAATTCCAGACCTCTGTCTGTGTGGTTGTTTTGAAGGAAATGTTGGTTTCACCCCCCACTGATTGACTCTAATCAGCCACACCATGCCAACATCACTTTGTCCTGAAGCCCATATACACTGGTGGCTGATTAGGTGGGAAGATTGGGGGATTGAAAAATACATAAATATTTAGTATGCCTTGATGCTCTACAAACAGGAGGAAGGCTGTTTTGGTACATACATGTACAGTCATGTGTTGTCTGCGGGGGCTACAGTCGCTGAACTTTGAAAAAGTCATGTTATGAAATGATGAACTGGTCTTTATAGGTGTAAACTGTTTCCATGTGGTCACCAACAGCCAATCCTGAAGCATTAACTGTATGCAACAAAGATTAAAAGTATTAAATAAAGAAGATTTTGGTGCCAACAGCAGTGACTGTTGCTGTTGTCAAAAAGCTTGTTGTCCAAAAGAGCTAAAGCCAAACACATCGCAAGTGTTGACTTGTGTTTCCATGTCTTGAACAGGTCTGACAAAGAAAACAGTGTTGACGCCAGGCTCATGCTATGCTGTCTGAGTCCACACCACAGTGCCATATCTCCAGGCTATTTTAACCCATGGATTGTGAAATCACCACACTGTGATCTTTAGTCAGTGTAAAGTTAGTCAGTGTACACATAAGTCATGTATGAGCAAAAGAGTCTTGTGCATTGAAACATAAGTGCAATGTTACACATGCTGACATTAGAAAGCTAGTTCAGGGGCAATGTCCAGGGGCTAAGAGAGTCAGATACTTCCTATATCCTGTGGTTGATGGCGAGGGGCCTCACTTGGGCTGTAATCTGGGAGGACTGATCACAAAGAACCAGAGTGAAGTGAATTCCGCCTGTCCTACTTCAAACACAGCAGGACAGTAAATCAGACAGGTAGACAACGGCGGCTCACTCAACCCCAAGGGCGCAGGAAACAAGTATGCCAACAATGTCACTTGACAACACCGTGGAGCCATTGCACCACAAAACCATTTTACAGGATGGCTGTGAGGAGGCGTATTGTGAAGTTATGTCCCTATACAGAAAGAGTTCTCCAAAACATGGTGAAGGTTACATTTTTAAAGTGAGAAATTTTAAAGAATTTAAAAAAAGAAAAGAGAACAGAAAATCTACATGAGACAGAAAATGCAGATTTGTCAACATAATATATGGATAGACTAAATATGTTCTAATGTGCTCTTTTACAGCATATTTTACTATTTACTATAAATTATGCTTTATACTTAAAAATTCTGATTATTAAGTTTTCAGCAGTGGTAACTTTAGGTGATTTAGCAATTACTGTTCTTTGCAGACACGTTTTACATTTTACATTTACATTTACACATCTGATACCAACATCTTAACATCAATTCTAGAACAATGGATTCAATGATTCTGGACTAATGACAATATGCTGTGCTCAAAGGTTTAAATCATGTCACAAGTTGTGTAAAAAGTAAGTATCACTGCATGAAAATCACTTTGAATGTTGAATTTTCTTCTCCAGCTAAAGTGATTCTATAAGCTTTTGGGGTGGGGGGGGTTTCGCAGAAAATCCTATATACGCAAAATGTATTTGTGATACCACACAACATTTCCTTATATTTTTAAATTGTGGGAATAGTTGTAGTTCAAGTATATCAGTCAGATGTGTAACCTCTGAGAAATTCCATCTGAGGGTAGGGTGTCAGGGAAAAATGAATCAGAAAGGAGCACCAAGGTCACTGTGATATTTCAAGGCTTCTACTTTACATGGCTGCATAGCAAATGTAGGCCTTCAATCAAGTCAGATTGGGTGGATGGACTATAGGTGCACCAACACAGAGCACTGAGAGTAATGATGAAGGAATAAATCCATCAAATAAAAGGAAAAGAGGGAACAAAAAACTTTCAGGGTCAACACAATAGTGTTTCAAGATAGATAATATAATTTGGACTGTTTGGACTAATTTTAATCAAATAGACACACTTTTGTTTCCAAACAGCAGCCATTTACTCACTAAAATTGATCAAATTAAAGTAAAATGAGAAAAAAGGATTGTGATCCTTATCTGAACTAAGTGCTGCTGTGTGCGTGCCTTCCCTTTATTTTCCCAATGGTGCCTCACCCTAAATACTTTTTTTTGTATTGAGAAATGCAATCGTTCTTGCATGTGCCTGAGGACAAGGATGCATATCTGACTAATAATGCCATACATTACTACCTTGTCATTACTGCAAAATGTTAACTGCTATACAAACTCAGTCTGTTTGCTCTTTTCTTTATGTAACCTATTTGAATTTACACTGAGGGAATTTTACAAATTACATGTATTAAGACCCCTGATGCTTCATATCTTTGCTGCCAAACTGGAATATATCCAGGATATTAATAGTGTAGTGTTTGATCGATCTCCCAAGAACCATTTATCTAAAGTTTGTGCTATCTAAATATGAGCCAGAAACCCAATGCACCAGTGCTTTAACAATCAATATATTATCTTATGTGTAAAGTCTAAATGTGAGTATCCCCCCCCCCACCCCCGACTGTGTGAAACAAATTAAAAGCCCGGCCAGTCAGTAAAAGACCAATTCATAAAGGTGAAAAAGTGAGGTTGCGGCTGTGACGGGGAGGACCAGTGAAAAATCTCTGCTGACCCTCTCATCCCTCTGCTCATCTATCTCTCACTACTGTCCACTGATAGATTTCCCCTCGCTGATTTATGGGAGAAAAAAAATGTCACAGTGGAATGGGCTTTTGATAAAATTGTTCAAGAGATTCTGGGCAATAAATCCTGATCTTTACATCCAGGTTGCAAGCTACTTTCACATTCTTGTGCCATCAATAAGAGCCGCCAAACATGACAACTAATCAATAACTTTACAATATTCTGGGCAGTTTGGGAAAACAGTAACATTTATATTTAACAGAAAAGAGCAAGTCACTCTTTTATATGCAACAAACTACGGATATGAGGAGCCTGACTGTAACGTAGGCTGAAAATGAGTCACACTGTGTTTGAACTGTCTGCTCGAGAGAAACTGTTGTCCTTCACAATAACCTTTGAAAATATAAAAAAATAAAATACATTTTCAACAACAAATGCACAGCAATGCTATTGTTTTTATTGTGTGCACAGATCTACGAACTCTTGTCAATCTGTTAAATTCCCATTTAGAAAAATATTCAATTGATAGATGAATCATTTGTAATTTTCCACATAATCCATTGGGTAATGAAAAAAATGGAAATTTAGCAATCATCAATCAAAGTGACTTCGTATTGTAATGGTTTCCCGAGATGAGCTTATGTTTCCTGTGAAGCAAAACAGCCCAATATAATGGTACAAAGAAGTTACAGGATCTCTAGTCCCACATCACTCATGATGGAGTGTTTCTGACAGGAACTCTTCAGTCAGCCGAGTGGCGCCAGGAAGGATGAGTGATTCAGCAAACCTGCCTGGTGTTGTCTCTCTCGTCTCTCAATCTTTACGACGTAGCTAAGAGGAAAACAATGAGCCTGTTGCTCAGTACAGGTGTTTCTCAGAGGAGATGACTTGTAAAAACAGGTAGATTTCCACTGAGACGAGAATTGACTCACATAAAAGGCTTCGGCTGCTGCAATAACTCACAACTGAGCTCTGGCCGTCTGCCCAGAGACGCTGAAATCATAGCAGTGTTTAATTTGCACAAATATGCTCACAGGAGGGAATATTAAAAAGTCCCTGTGCGACTAAAGGCATCTGACAATGTTTGTGGTAATGTAATACATTGTTGACCAGGAGATAAACATCAGCACTGTAACCTTAGATTGACATAGACAAGCAGCGAGCCACTTTAAGGAACATATTTTAAAGGGCCTTTACGCTCTCAATAAAGGGCAAGAAATACTCAAACTTAAGTAGCTCTAAAGATAAGGCTGTCACAAGAGATGAGAGGTCAGGACGCAAAAGACAAATAGAAAGCAAGGAAGTGATCTGGCTGACTTTGTCTTTCAGATTAAAGCCCGAGCAACAACCAGCAACAAAGACATTTCTGACAGGATGAGGAAATGAAATGTTTACAGTAAGGGGGCTGATAAGAGAGGCCACATGAGATGTTGGAGAGCACATGTTCAGACGGTCACTTTGTGCTATAGATGAGAAATGGTCATTCTTAATACAGGTGTCATTACAGGCCAGTGAAAAATGGCAAGTTGTACGTTCCCCCATTTAATTTACCTCATCTATATGTCAACCGTCCACCTACAATTTCAGATCAACAGCACTCAGATCAGCGATTTGTTTTGTCTTTGCAATGAAATTTAAATACTTTCTCTTGGCATGCCAATGACTATTTAAAAAGATTGAAATTACACAGGCTTTGCTATAGAAAAATTTCATGTATATACAGATTTATCTGGAGCCACATAAGATGCTGTCTTGCTTCTGTCATGCAAAGACTCCAAACTGGAGAGGTGGAGGACATTTGAATTATTTACATCAGTTGTCACAGACTAGCGTGATTTCTAAGAACATGCGCCCAGAGGCCCATTATCTTGCTCTTGTTTGCAGGGGGAGATGAGGCATTTTCTCAGTGATAGGCCGCTTTTCTGATTCCTGCGGAGAGAAAAACACCATGTTAATTTAATGTGTCCTGGCCCAACACGATACACTAGCGCAGAAAAAAGATGCTTGTTCGCATCTTTGTAATCACAGCGGCAGGAGCAGAGGGCACACGTCCCCCGTGTCTCATTTCAGGGCTAATCTTTCATTTCATAGCCCATCTCTCCATATCAAACAACACAAATGGCTCAATTTGCATGACAGGATTTGTAACATGGCGAATCAGGTGTCAGACTCGATTAAACATTACACCGGCACACTATCATAATCAGCCGTCTAATGAGGGTGGCTGCTGGTGTGAGAGGCTTGGATGGATCAGGGAGAAGGGCTTCTCCACGCTGCCCAGCGGGGGGCGAGTAACTGAGGGATTAAATCGGAGGTGCGGTCCCTATGGCCCTGACAGAGGGGCTTCTCTCGGTGGCAAGGCTCGAGCCCTGTGATGCTGACGAGACAAGGCGACACAGGCCACACACACACATCAGGAGGACTGGAGGGGAGAGCTGCTCTTATAGTTGAAACACATAGACAGCCAAGAGGCAGCATCTAAGGACTGCTTACTCCTGTGTATCCTCAGCTTTGAATACTAATGTGTGGGGCCATTACAGAGGATAGAAGCCCCGGCAGAGTGACCCTGGCCCTCGATCACATAAGGCTATCACCGAAATGAGGCAACGGGATCATTAAGATGCAACAAGACTCTGGACCAGACATCATTTGTGTGAGAGGGAGCTTTGACAGTGCTTTCTGAAGGTGTTGTTTTTTCTTTGCAGTATACATTTACATACAAATTGTCAGGCTCGTTACCCTGAACTGTTTTTGGATTATTACTTTAAAAAAAGAAGTACCATTCAAGAGTAAAAATATTTTTAATCAGAAATAGTGATAAGCTTTTTTAAAAAGGTAATAATAATTGTTTTTTATTGTGGTATGCATTGGAAATCTTGTAAGGAAAGAGAGGTAATTAAACTGAATATACGTGTTGTGCTCTTTTTTTCATGTAAACATCAAAACACATGATGAGTTGATGTCATCTTTACCCCACCTCCTTGTGTACAGTTTGCCCCTCCCATTGTGCAGCCCTTATTGTTACCTGCTGAATATACACTGATGCTAATTCTACTGTGTGCTGTGTTGATGTGCAGCTTTTGGTCCCTGGTCCACAGAGACTTCCCCATTGCCACCATCCTACCACCCTCAGCATCAAGGTCCCCCTCCCTTTTACTCCTTCCCCCACCCTCTGCCCTGCTCCCCATTTGGGGTGACCCGGGTGCTGTTCTGAGGGTTCCTCACACCCCAGAAGCTGTCAGTGGCCCCCTTCCTTCCCATGAGCGGAACACACAATAGAGAAAGGGCTCCGGCTGAGAGGTTCAGTAGCCATTAACCCCTACCAGCTGTTCCTGCCGAGGGTATTCTGTGCCACAATACATGCCCCCGAGGGGGCCCTCACGTCCACTAATCTAGCCATTGTTGGCCAGGAATGCTGACAGAAGAAAAGAAATTTTTCTTGTGTCCATGCAAGCGTGTGTATCCATGTGTGAGAGCCGAGAAACGTAGGGCTAATTTCTATAGTTGCCTGTGAAGAAGGGAGACCATGAAGAATACCCTATTTAGCTGCTTGACAAAATTCTTTTGCTTAAAAATGGAAAAACAATGGCAATTGTTTTCAAGTGGACTCCTTTACACTGTCCAAGTCTCCGAATTTAACTAGACAAAATTTGTGTCTGCTGTGCGGAAAGTTAATATAACTTGAATTATTTAGTTATCTGCGATTCATTTTTCATGCATGGCCAGACAAACATTCAGAAGCCACGATCAGTTCCAAAGCCATTTCTAAATGGATTAAATTTTGGGGAAATTATTCCATTTTGGTACTTTGCTCTCAGAATATATTAACAATTAGTCCATTTCAATTAACATGGAAATTAAAACAGCATTTTCCAGTCAATTTAACCATGATGCAGCCATTAGGGGCTTCTGGTGTGCTGAGCTTGTTTGTTACTCCAGTCCCCAGTCTATAAATGAAGCAAAAAGAGAGACAGATTCTTGCTGCATATCAGGAAAGCGAGTTTGATATTCCTGTAGTTGCATGTTATTTATCCTTTCTAAAAAATACAAAAGTAAATATCCACATTAAACATGACAAAACAAAATCCAGCTATTCACACAATTTGTTATAAAAAAGGGTCTGTCCTGGCAAATAAAATCTTTCCAATTATTTTATGTTTCCCTTAGCACTGCAGTCTGGTCTGAATTAAATTATACAGGGAAACAGGGAAATTTAGCAAAAGACTTTCTGGAATTTCTTACTGTTGAGGACTGTTGAGGGTAGAACACTCCACACACCCAAACACAGATTGTGATATCTGTTTTTCTCTTCCCACTGAGTAAAGTCAATAGATACGATATCAACAGTGTTGACAGCAACAGGAAGCAGTGTTCTGTAGCCATCAGCAGGTTGTGAGACGCAACATTTGCATGAAGGACCTAAAGACAGGGGGAGGGCAGCTCTAATATAAATTGTTAGGTGAGTTTTGAAGAGGAAAGGTATTTTTCTGTATGTGCTCTGCCCCACAGCCTGTGCTGTGTTGTGACAGGCGAGGGATCTGCATCAGTCAATTATATGTCCCAACAGACTTTTGTGCTAATGAGCTGGTCCATCCATCGGCAGACTTCCCCTGTCGTCCAGAAAAGATCACTTTCATTGCTTGCAGAACTAATTCAGGGCACAAAAGTGGGAGCTTCACCATTGCAGCCTCTTTTACTGCTCCTTTTGTGGAAGCTTTAGAAGTGCGCTAAAGAGAGGGCCTAGCGCTCAGGCCTCTTCATCTCCAGTCCATTGCCTGTCATTAACATACATATCCATATGAAAAGTGGGGTAAGGCCGGAACAGCTGTCCAGTTAAGAGGCAGTGATTCCCTCTCCCAAATGCTGACAGAAGCCTTTAGCCTTCCTTGGCCAATAATAAACCAAACCATTTAAACAGTCTTTCAGGGAGTGAGAAAGAGATTGGGCCATAATGCTACATTCACAGGCATCGGTGTCCCTCATTGGCTTGCAACAGTCTCTAGCAGATTTATAAAAGTTAAGGGATAAACCAGCACCAATATCATGAGACAACCTCAGCACTAGATTTTCCTCTTGTTGTGCAAGGAAAACATGCAAGTCTAGAGACACACTGACATCCAAATGTTGGTTCAAAAGATTAAACCATTCATTTTAAGTGGTTAAGTTGGATTAGAAACAGCAATCATAATGCTCAAACTTAGCAAAGTCAGCAGGGTTCTTTATGTTAACTTCAGATGTGACCTCTAAGCGTTGTCTTTGGACATTGTAATAAAAATAGTATATTTGTTTACTCTGAGAGCTCTGTGTTGAGGGCTTTTCACCCTGAGCAAAATGATTTGGTCTAAGGGGACTTGAGGAGTGTATGGGGATGGAACTGAGCAATCCTCTTGTTTAAACTTGGGTGGTGGGCATGAAGACAGAGGTTAAGTGACTTGCCCCAGGTCACATGGGAAGTCATTTACTCAGGGTGGATTTTCTCACCTAAACCCTCATCCACTTAAACCAAAAAGGTTTCTGTAACATTCCTTTACAAAGATAACTTATTGAATTGTTGTTCATGTTTAAAATATTTTAACAGTATTGACAGTATAAGTGACTGTTTGAGAGTTGTAGGAAATAGGAAATAACACAGAAGTGTTTTACAAAATCATTTCTTTTGGATGATTATGAGAAAAAATTGTGCTTTCATTTGCATCAATTTGGGATAACTTTTGGGATTATATTTCCCTAAAACATGACTAAATGCTGGTACGGGGCTGTTGAAATCATAGCAAAACATCACGAGAAAACAGCGACTAAATATTTCCAGCATGTGTGCTGTTTAAAACAGCTCCCAGAGTGTATTTAATTGCTAAAAAAGCATTTTATTTAAATTCTTTGCTGATAAAGATGATGATGATGATGCCGAAATTTGTATGGAGGTTGCAGCTGTCTGGGTGTTGGTGAAAAGGTTTTCACAATGTATCTTCAATATTCATATTATTATTTTACACATTTCCCTTCATTTGCTAAACAGATTGATGAGATTTGAAAATCTCTAATGCTTATGTCAGTCAAAATCAATACAAAACAGAAGTGCTAAAACAATGACGAACAGCACATAATAACAGGCTGTCTTCTAAAATAAATTTAAAATAAATACTTGGATCTGCAGGGCCAATCTTTTTCCTATATTATTGCCCACCAACATTTATGGAACTTGTGTTTTAAGTAATATGATGTTAACTGTTAATTTGTAAAATACAAAATAATAATAATTATTATCATTTTCATTGCCTATGACATTATCCTAAACCTTAGTTCAGGGATGTTTTTGAATTTTGTCTCCTTCCACTGAGTGGTTTTCTATGCTTCAGATGCCTCGTTCTCTAGAAAAGGAGGTAAAGGGAGAAGCCAGGATCCGGATCTAATGAATAAGAAAAGACTTTGGTTAAAAGGGGACTGGTTTGTCTCTTCATGGGTCGCTTATTATTCAGCTTTAGAAAGACGAGGAGTCCTGATTGATAAATCCCCTCCCTTGCCCCCCTGGCGGCTGTGACCCCAGAGTCATCAAGTACAATGCACAGCACCTTAAGTTTCTAAATCTGCGATTGAAAAATAGAGGGAGCGAATTTGTGTCCATTGAGGAAGCTTTGACATGCTTTTACAGCAATGATTATTCTGAGGCTGCATGCCCAGCGGGCTACCAGCAGCTAGCTGCATGCAGGATTTATTTTCCATCTGATCCTCCTACCCCCACCTCTTGTGCATCAGCAGCATTCAAAAACTACTGTAATGGCACTTGTTGCAAGCGCTTAAATCCAGCGGAAGTGTTTTTTCATAGATAACCAGCCAACACCTCAGGCTCTTACCTATCACACTCCCCCTCTGGTTTGTCCTTTATTTATCACGGTCTGCTGTTTGTTGTCTGTGTAAAGTTCCACAATTCATTAAAAAAGGAAAAGGGGGTGGGGAGCAGAAGAGAGGGACAGAGTATGGAGGAGCTAAGCTCGGGCGGTTGCGGGGGAGCAGGGGGTAAAGGGGAGGGATTAGGATGACTTCTTGAACACATTTTCTCCCTTTTGCTGCAATTAAACAAAGTAGGGCTGTGATTAGTGCAGCGCAGGGAGCAGAGAAAAAGACACCCTTGAATCCCAATGGAGGGACCTGACTGAGCATTATTGCCTGACAATGCCTGAGTTTATTGCTGAAACCTGCTTACCCTCCTGCATGGCAAACCATGGGAACTCCAGTCAGGTGGAAACTTTTTTTCCTTTTCTTTTCCCGCTCCTTGTTTTTCTCCCCCCTCTGACCACGGAAGCCCTCCAGGAGCTCACAGTGTGGTTGAAGCCACACAACTCCCCCCTGGTAACTGAGATGTTTAGGCTAAGCTCTGCCTGGTTTTTGTGCATGAGCTCACACTTGTCTGCTGTTGTTCGAACACAGTTAATGATGAGCTTCCTCTGTTTTTTCCACACCCCTTCCCTCTCTCCTGTCCTCCTCCTCCTCCACCTCCTCTCTCCGCTCCTTTTCTCCTTTCTTATTTGAAGCTAAGCGGCTGTTTAAGTGGAGTGCCTCCTCCCTCTGGCTCTTGGGAATGCTCTCAAGGGGCCCTTGCCTGGCACTGTGTGCATGACACATAATGAAAACAATTTTACGCTGCGGAGGAAAGTATGAGGCAATTACGGATGTGACAGCCACCTGCAGACTCACCCCCCTATAGTCTCCAACTCCACTCTCCCAACCACTGCACCATTGCTACAACCACCGCACAGTGTCACCGTACTGATAACCCCCCCACCACCGCCACCCATCCCTCACAAACACACACTCCACCAGCCCACAGCTTCATGAATATGTGATGGCTTGATGATGTTGTGAATGGCTGGTGCAGGTGAGGAGGGGGTGAGAAAGACGGGGGCTGTAATAAGTTGCCCAGCTGGAGGTGGTGTTGTGGCCCTGTCGCCCTGTGGCAGTCCATAGAGGCATCTCTCCACAAGCACTGACCCTGGGATCAGCCTCCTGAGGGGAGCCAAGAGATGACGTGACAGGGGCGTGCAAAGCGCTCCCCCAAATCTCTTGTTGGCCAATTTTACACATGAAGCCTGGCCCAAAAGCCCAAGTGGCAGGCCTAACAGAGCCCTGATTTAATTTGATAACCTGCTTAGTGAATGTGAATTAAATGAGTATTTCACATACAAATTATCTCCTTTCACTTCTATGGTTAAAAGAAGTACTCTTTTGGTTTGCAAAACACAGACGTCTCCGAACCTCTTGGGTATTTCTGATTTGATTTGTATTACACATCCAGATACATCTGGTCAAGTTAGTCTGGCTCCCTTCAAGTGTAGACAACAGAGATATGAAACTCAGAACAAACACAACACATTCTCTGTCCACAAGGTCACGCCTGTAAAAAATCCCAGTGGTCTGTTAACTGAAAAAGTTGATCCACACATATGATGTGTGACTGTTTAAGTCTTCAATCTGTCATGTTTCTGTTCCACAGCGCTTGTTCTAAAACCCCCAGTTATACGCAAAGCCCCTCTGACCTGAACATTATTCAGAGTAAGGCCAAAGGGTGTATTTTATGCCTGTCCCCAAGTGCTGCCTTCTGATAGCTTGATGTGTCCTTAATGGCCCTGTTGAACAGCAGAGACAGCAGTGTGATGAGTGGATCGTCAGCACCAACTGACACATTAGAAACCAGCTGATAAAAGCCACTGGGTATCCACACATACACGCTCATGCACACACTGCTCATGCACACACCACCTCAGACAATGATGTCCTACATGACACAGAGCACAAGAGTATAAACAGAGACACTAGCTGCAGATGTGTGCATGGAGCAAATCATGAGTGCTGATCAAATGAAACACAGGTGGGCACATGGTGAAAAATGGTCCACTGAAAGTTGATATTATGCAATGGTTTTTGTAACCATCAATCTAATAAGGCCACGAGGACAATACTCCCTCAGTGCTCCGAAGAAGTGTAATATAATAGAAGAGAAGATCAAGGTGAAACAGGAATGAATAAGTGAAAACAGCATATCTAAGCATGAAAAATATCACAGGAGACATTGCAGACAGTAAACTGAGGAGCTAAGAGATGAGAAGTTGTAAATTAATCTTCCTGCAATATCTTGTGGAAGAGAAAAGTGCACCAGTCTTTATTTCTTATAACAACTCAAGACAAATGACCACAGCTGGTACATTAGTTCTGATAAGGGACATGCAAGAAAGACAATGGCTTTCAAGTCCTGATTTAATCAACCCCTGGCATGATGTACTTCTGCAAATAACAAAATAGATTAATCAGGAATCAGGACATTGGAGGGGGTGCAAGGGCAAGCGCCTGATTTTTCTGCATGGCTACGATGAAATATACATAGTATAATAAACGGCCTGCTGCTGCTGGTAGCCTGCCGTGGCTAGGCACCTGTGAGATTGAAGCTGTGGACACAGCATTACCAAAATACTTGACTGCACTGAATTAATGGGGCCGAAGCTTTAGTGTGTGCACATCCAGCCTGATCTGGGGAGTCTTAATTTATTTTCTCTTTCCAACTCATCCTTTACAAAAATGACAGTGTCTTCTTATCGATTTTACACTCAGAGATCAATCAGCTTCGCCCTGACTCAGAGAAAATTTACAGCCCCTACCCCGACCTCCACATTCAGTGAGCTTTGGTCTTCTAAAATGGCAGTAGGGGGGTTCTATGAACCCCCTTCCTCCCCCACACTCACACCCACATATACACACTAAACGATCCTCTGTCTGTGTAAAAGCCTGACTGCAGTTAAAATAAGCTAATCTACAAGAGAGGAGGAGACCGCTTCCTTGTTCAGACTGATTTGAGTCCTCTTTCTAGTCCCCCCTCCCCTGCCTGCATTACACTCCCTCACCTCAGGCAAAGACATGAGCACAAAAGAACTGAGGATGAGAGCTGTTTATATACGAGAGCGAGTATACACAGAAAGCTGCCAGAGCAGAATATGACTGGACTAAAATAAAACCTGTCATAGCCTGAAAAGTGCCAGTTTTTCTGTTTTAGGTGATTCACTACAATATCTCAAAGTCCTGTAAGTGCAGAATCAATCTGAGATATAAATGACAAACTGTTTGGGTTTACAGTAGGCTACATAATGTTAAAGAGAAAAAAATGTTGTTCATGTTCTCCTAAAGGATCTTTTCCCATGTTTGTCAAGATTGAGACAGGGCAAGAGAGCAGTGCTCCCTATGATCCAGAGGGATGGCATGGCTGAGTATTATCTCCGCCTGGCAGTGGCACTCGGACGCCAGCTGTACAGAGATGGCCATGCTGTCATACTGCCCCTCAGATGGAGCAAACTGTGCCAACGAGAGTCAATGGTACCTGGCATTGGGCACACACAGCCATTAGCCAAGGCCATTACCTTGCACTCGGGCCTGGAGGGTTAATCCAGGGTTAATTCTATTGGCCTGTCTGGCAGAGGAGATGTGAGCAGACTGACAGCACTTCAGTACATTCAATACAGGAATACCAAGTCTGCTAGGGGAGGGAGGCACTTTCTCATCATCATGCTTTTGAGACAGTAATGAATGAAAATGGAATTGTTTGTAGCTGACAACTGGAGGGATGAAAGAGGTGGTGATTGAAGCAGAATAAAAATGAATTCCTCAGTATTCAGGAGATTATCAAAGCCCTGAGCATGGCAGTGACTTCTTTTAAATAGTTTTGTAAACTATCAGACAAGAGTGTATGTCAAGAGTGTGAGTGAAATCTCAGAATCAGGAACAGTAGGTGAAATTCTGTTTAATGTCGAACACCATTATTAACTCCACAGCCAGCTGCTATACTGCCTAAAACTGCCACAAATGTTCAAATCTAGATGGCCACATCCAAAGCTTTATAAAGCCTAAAAAGGAGGTAAATGCTCATAATTGTTCGTGTGACAAAATATTTCTATTTTTGACAAGTCTCTCACATGGACAAGGTTATTATAAGCTTATTACTGTCACACATGGACAGGGTATAACTAAAACAGTCAATCTTTTTAGCAGTGCTTTCTACAAAAAAACCCACGCTCAACAACATCATATCAAACAAATGACACTTTATTCTCTGAAACCAGAAAGTTCATTTACAAAGGACTAGCTGTTGCAATCACAGCTCTAATGTAGTAGTGAGGAGAAAAAAAGGGTAATTGGTTTGGTAAAGATTGTTTTCCATCGCACCATAAAGCACTACACAATAGAAAAGGTCGTCAATTAAGCAATCATGAATACCAAGTACCATAGCTGATGAAAATAGGCCAGTGGTTTAAATAGATTTGCAAGCAATTTACCTTTTCACAATGTTGGCAATCTGATGCAATTTGCTTGCAATTTTGTCTGCTTTCAGTAGCACTCTGAGCTGACACTACACGGTGCAAATGGCAAAGAGGACCACATAGAAAATGTAAAACTATCTTGGCCACATCAAGGTATCAGAATGGCGCTTCATCAGGAAAATTACAACAATTAGCATAAGTGCTCCAAAATCAACACTTTAAATGTCAGCGCCAAAGGTTGGGCCACAGATGAGCAAGGGTGCGCAATGTCCTCCAGGATGGACTTGCCATGGAACGCAAAGCAATCACCCATCATCTCTTGCCAGTGATGGCCCCACAATTGCTGTGACATTCTCTCAGGCCTGTCATTCTTGGTCACAGACTGTTTTTACACTCTGCCTTGATTTGCTCGCAGCAGAATTGTGACAGCCGTGCGTCTACTTCAAAGACACATTTTATTCCCTCTTTTTCTTCGTCATCTTCCCTTTACGCAGTGAACAGCTATTATGTATCTCAGGGTCAGGTCCAGGTTTTGATATTTGTCCATTTCAATTTTTGTGAGTTCACTGATTTCTCACATAAATTTATGAAAAACTGAAATAAAGAAGTGATGGGAGCAAAGATAGGGCATTCATGATGACCTATCATTTTTAGCTAAATATGAATAATATTAACAGTGCTGTACCTAGGAGTGCAAAATGCAAAATGCAAGAGGAAAAAAACACTGCACAGATAAGTTATCAAAAATCAGTGTAAGGTTTATATTCACAACATGCAGAGCATTTAAAATTTGTCTTTGAGAAAAATATATCTGGTGCATTGAGTTTATTTAAATAAAAACATTATCAATGTTATGAATATATTTTGGAAAACACAAATTACTCACTAAGAAAACTTATCCAAACCAAATCATATTCAGAAACCTTAATCATGTTCTGAACTTAGTTATACAGCCCACTGCCTATGTAAAGGTTTATAACCCACTAAATAAAACAAATCTGTGTCACATTTTTCCAGTGTTTAATCTTTGAAACATACATACAATAAAATATAGACAGAACAAGATCCAGATTAGATTAGTCAATCAAAAAATTGTCTCAACATTAACAGGAAGCTGAGGAGTCAAGTGCCTCATTTAAGGGGAACATCTGATGTTTCTGATGACTGAAAGAACATGAGTTACTAGTGCTCTGTGCATGACAGGTCGTACCTGTCAGCTTTCAAATGAAACAGATTTCAAGTCAACACAGCCAGGACATCTCTCAGCTGTGGTTAAGTGTCTATTATAACCACTCAACATTATCTCTGTGTCTCATCTGAGGCCTTAAGGCACCACTGAAGCAGAACTTCTGGCTTCGGCCAGCAGCTCCTCCCCTTGTCTCGCAGGCTCTCCAGTTGAACTTGTCAGAGACTGCCAAAGGGGGCAGATGTGTATGCAGTCTGTGTCATGACCGAGCAAGAGACAGACTGAGATGTTTAAGAATGGAAAGAAGACGTTTTACGGTGTTTTAGGGATTTTATGATGAAAAGATGCATGCAAGTGATTCCCCTCTCTGACTTATTTATCAGATACACCAGATATATTTTTGTACAGGCAGTTGTAAATACATTTGCATTTGTATTTTGCAATAACAATCCTTTTATCTGCAATTGAAGCAAGACAGTTTTTGTTAACATGACGCAAGGTTTTAATATTGATTTAAAGTAGATCCAGATGACAAAACTGTAAGAGAAAATGTAAGAGAAACAAGGCATGTATTGTAGTTTCCCATGATGTATCTAAGACTACTTTTAAAGTCTGGTTGGTGAATTCAGGTAATTTTTAAAGCACTTTTGGCCAATGACTTTGCTGCAAATTTTTTGTTTAACACTTTATTTAAGATAGTTTTGGAAACTCATACTTGTTCTTAACTGGATATTTGGACTATTTTGTAACATGTGATAGTTAACTTTGCCTGATTATGTTGTTTGCATTTATTGTTGTAACAATGTTTTAATACTGCCTTCTTGGCCAGGTCCCTCTTGAAAAAAATATTTTACTTTTTGGAGACTTTTTATTTACCAGGCTAAATAAAAGAAAAATGAAAAGAGAAAAAAAGACTCAAGAATTTGATGTATAAAACACAAAAGAAAAAAAAGACAAGTGACCATTGCTGTGTTTTTTTTTATTCATTGCAACCAAGAATTATTGATTAGCTGCTGGAATGAATTAGCTGACAGAACTGTGATGACTAACACTGGAGATGACCTATAGCAATGGCATATTGTATACACAGTCAGTAATGAATGAAGTGACACTGATATAGTTTAGAAGGTCAATGAGATGTTAAAGTAAACAGTAAAACCAAATCATAAACAACTGGAGATTCAAGGAAGTTGAAATCTTAAAGATATATGGTATTAAAACAACATTGCACTAAGTGTGTGATTGAAAACACCATCAGTTGTGAGTGTCTCTTTGTGGCTCCCATGTTTGTTAATTTGTCTATATAGATTTCAGCTCATTCCATCCCTCTAATGCTGCATTTTGTCAATAGCAGGTCACAGTGTTGTCTGTTCCTCACTGTGTGTGTATTTAATATTTACCGGCGTCTGAGCCTTATTAAAGCAAGATGAATTAGCCCAGTTGCGATAGATTTTCTTTCAGCACAGAGTAAAAGAGAGCGAGGTGGGAAAGAAAGGCAGGGAGGGGGGAGGCAGAGGAAGAAAGTTTGTGTGTGATCAGATGATCAGCATGCGGGGGCCCCAGCTCGGGAGCGGCCCCCAGCGTTGGAGGAGCTGTGCACTCGCTGATGATGGGGTTGCACAGATGGGCTCGAGCCTGGCTCCCAGTTCGCTCCTTTGTATGGACCCTGCTCTCTAATTACAGCTGATGAGTGTGTGTGTGTGTGAGGAAGAGTAAGGGGAGAGGGGGAGGGAAAGGGGAATCAGAGTGTGTGTGTGTGTGTGTGTGTGTGTGTGTGTGTGTGTGTGTGTGAAGGGGGGCAAAAGCAGGTGACAGTACGAGGAAAGGAACCTGTGGCAGATCCTCGGCACCATCAGGCACAACGTAGCTGCAGCCTGACAGCTAATTAGAAACGACACGGATTTCTCCCAATGTAACAGATGTTGCCTAATCAGTCCAGCTCGGGAGAACCCTGCGCCAGCAACATTTCATGCACAATTTAACCATCTAAAAGGGATGAAATACTTAATGCATTGTAAGGCCAGCACAGCTGTTTCTCTCGTCAGAAAATTTCCCAGTCAAAAATATGCATGTTTTATGTAACTCTAACCGAGTGTTTATAATGCTATAATAGCTGAGAAAAAATTGCTGCCACACATCTGCCAAAGATTTCAGCTCTATTGGTTACTATTACATTGATGGAGCAAAAGACCATACACAGATCTGACTTCTTTTTTTTTAGACTTGGTTGTCGCTCCCAGACAAATAATCAATAAACTTTCATACAACAGATCTTCTTTACAAGAACTCAGCAATTACTATTTTAAATATATTTAAAAATATGTGTGTGGATAAAGGAAACATTTTTCTACATTTAAAGATTCATTAAAAATAAAACTTTATATAACATTTTATAAATAAAGTCGTTGTTAAAATTCCAGATTGCATGCGTGTTTTACACCTTATAGTTTCATAACATTTTGTATTTTAGTGCCAGTGTCAGTTTGAGCTTAGAGACAAACCATAAAAACAGAATCAGGCAGCAACAAGTCTTTTTTCCTGCAAACCTCTAAATTATATGCATATGTAGCATGTACGCCATTTAACCGCACAATATAAATCACAAATCTCTGTGCCAAGAGGAAACTGCCTGTGATTGTGATGGTAATAATATGTTCTATTTGCTTCACTATCAGATAAATGTAAATGTGTCCTCACTGTTCCTTTCATATCCAACATTCTCTATCCAGATCTGTTTCTTCCTATCTGCTCCAGTATTGGCTATATCTCCTCAACTCTGCATTTTTATCTGATGTGCTGGCTGACAGGTAATCTAGCTGAAAGTTCCAACAATTGCACACAAAGAAAAAAAAGCCTTGGCTGATGAAATCTGAGCAGTTATCACACTAACCATTACCTGTCAAGCCCTCCGCTTCAATCTAAGGGTGCATCAATTTTCTGAAGAGGAAATCAAGGGCGAGGAAGAAAAGCAGTCCAGATAAACAGTGACAAAGGCCTCTTTTCTGCTGCTTTTATTTATGATGGGATGTTGCTGTGCGGGGGCCAGGGCAAGGGCTTTATCAGACCAACTGATACATCTTTGATAGCCAGGGAGTCTTCACCCTTGATGAAGTGTTGCACTTGCCAAAGAAGATTTCGAACTCAAATGACTTTCCCTCGAAAAAACTGTGGAGATAGGGGAGTCCCTGAACGGCCACACACAGCTGAATGAAGTGACAGACTGAACAAACAAAGACACAAGCTTGTGTGTGTGTGTGTGTGTGTGTGTGTGTGTGTGTGTGTGTGTAGTCTTGTCTGTGGATGATGTGTAAAGCCTTTTTTTATAAGTGTGAGAATAAGTGAATTCTGAGGTAAAATAAATAATCCTTGAAAATGGGACACTGATGTTTATTTGACATAAATGTGCCAAGTTATTCTGTATTTGAGAGGGACTTTGCCCCCTGCACTATGTCTCCACGTTAAGAACCAAGCTGTTTATTTCTTCCTTTTGTTTAAAATGAGTCTTTACGAGGACCATTTCTCTTTTGTATAACAGATGTGTGCACAGAACTACACATACAGTGTTTTATCAAATACTCAAAATGTTGCTCTATTAAAAAAGACTGATGTATGCCACATAAAAATGAAAGAAGTTTGATGCTCAGAGGGGAAAAAAATACACAAAATCAGTCCAAAAATAAAAATACAGGGAATAAAAACAACCAACATCCATGAAAGGAAAAATACCAAAAAGACTGTTCATCATGGTCTCAGGGTGCTACCTGTTGTCCCAACCTGACCACTAACTCCACCTAACTCTTTCTAAACTAAATAAAAACAACCCCTCCAACCCACTTTATCTCCTTTCATTTGCTTCAGTATCTCTGTAACGTTTTACATTTCTCTGTAAGAGAAATAATAGCTGCTTTCAGAAACTTTTCTCGGAAAACAAATCTGGAATCATCAGGAAATACAGCTCAATAAATGACAACATCAGTATGAAATTCATCCATGCTTGTAAGCATGTATGGCTGAGATGTATCATAAGCTCTGATAGCTGCTTTTGCTTTAGTACCATTGTTAAAGACTTTATGGTCGGATGTTAAGGAAGGAGGTGGGACTGTAAGCCAACTGTCCTAACGTTTTGATTGCTGAGTGTGTATGTGTGTGTGTGTGTGTGTGTGTGTGTGTGTGTGTGTGTGTTGTGTGTGTGTGTGTGTGTGTGTGAGAGAGAGCACGTACTGGACATACAGGTTAAGGGCTCCCATGCTGACAGTAAACTGAGTAGACAGAGAGGAACCATAATTAGATTCATCTACTGGTATTGGCAGATGCAACAAGACTCCAGTCTAATCAATACACACACTCACCATATTGTTACGAATACCAATAGCTGTGAATATCCATCTTAACTGCATTAGTTACAGTCAAATAATTAAATGTGCCCTTTTAACATGGATGATCCCATGCATCAAATGTATCCAAATACATCGGTTTTTGGTTCACATGAAGAAAAGATCCTCATATCTGAAAAACTTTTTCATTGTAATTGATACACACAACTAATCAAAACATTCCTCAACAAACAGATCATTGTACATTTTAACATTAAATATATTTTCACCAGTTTAATTGAATGTACTGGCTAAATTAAAAAAAACAAACAATCTGTAAGAGATTCAGGTGCAACAATCACTAATTTTTGCAGTGAAAAGGGCTGATTGTGCCCAGTCATTCAGTATTGAAGTGATTTGGACATGAGAAAAATTGTTGATTTTGTAAAAAAAAAAAAAATTGTTTTTGCTTCACCTAATCCCTCAGAGAGAATTTTTACATCTTAATCACATGCTTTATCAGTATGTACATTACATAGTGTTATTGAATGAATGACTTTGGCTTTTCATATCCCACCCAACAAAAAATTTGAATGTCCCACCCTCAAACAGAGAATCCATTACTAACAATACCAAACACTCTCCTACTCCCGCCATTGACGTTTGACCTCCTTAGTATTTTTTTCTCTATTCAGAGCCACTGATAGCTTTTTGTTTGCCATAACTGCCCCACTTGTATTTCCACAGACATGGTCCCGCATTGACTGACTGCCTGGGAGCAATGCAGATAGCCCAGCAGTGTAAAGCACACAATAGCCACCATCTTTTTGCCTTTCATAATGCGGTAAAATCAGCTCAATGGTGACATCTTAGCAGCCGTCAAAGACACCAATACATACTTTGTGCAAGTTGAGGCAGAATTTGAGCTAATTGTTGTACACTAAAATGAGAGACATGAGATAATTGATACCAATTAACCAATAATAAGCATTGCCCTTGCAAGCCATGTTAGACATGTTTCTTTTTCTACTCAGTGATTATTTGTGCCTTAACTAATGACTGAAATGTGCACCACCACATCGCCACACTGACAAACCAGATTCTGTTGAGAGGATTTCACTTTCACTTTACTGCATGTAAGACTGAGACACTCTATCTGTCTTATCTTAGCTGTCAAACAACACTACACATTCATGAAAGACATACAATGCGTGACACTTAGCGGTTGACAAACAATTATGTGCTTATTTGCGATTTTATAAAGGTTGGGAGATCAGTGTGAAGAAAACAGATTAAAAGTAAGATATTAAGCAAGTCTGTGGATCAAGAGAAGGAAATGAGTGAATGTAGTCATCGCTAACAAACTTGGGAGCTTGATGGTTCACAAGTTGTGACAGGCAATTACTCACACTAAGCGATCGGTGAGAACAGGAGACGCACTCATATTTGATGAATGATTCACGTGTATTTTAATTTTGTCTGTCCTTTGACCTCCAGGGCAGGCTAATGTCTTTTGGGTCACCCCCTGCACACTCACAGACTGACACTGTCTCCTTGGTTCTCTCTCTGAAACATACACACACACACACACACACACACACACACACACACACACCCACACACACACAGAGGAGAGGGCCACAGGAGTCACAGTTAATGGGATTACCCCAGCAGTCCTGAGCCATCCCTAACCTCACCTCCAGGTCCCACTGTGGCAATCAGAGGCATCAGCATCCTTAACGCATCATGGAGAGTGCTTGTGATACCACGCTGTGGGGACCTCTGCTCTCTAACCTCTTAACACAGCAGCACTCTAACTGAAGTGACCTCTGCTGCTTTATAGAGCTACCCCCAGAGGAGACCTAAACGCAGCAGCCACCGTACCACAGTCTAAGACACCATTAACCCGAAGCCTCCAGGCCAGACTCAGTGTGTTTAAATATCTCTCCTCCAGCAATCACAGCAGCATCAACACCTTGTAGGTTGACCCTGTCACACAGCAGTCCAGATACTTGATCTTTAATGCGAGGGGGTCACATCTCTAATGGATCTGTACTCACGCCTCTGTGATATGTGTAGCTGACAATAAAAAGACATGCTAATTTTTTATGCTGCTTTGATACTGATAACACAGGAACGGGTACACATTCCTTCCTATCCACACTCCCAACACGATTACTTAGAAATGAAGCGGAAAATGGAAGCGATTTATTAACGAGACATTAGAGGCACTTTTAATAACCTTCCCATCCTGCTCAGCAGGGAGCTGCGGATTACACCACACAGGTTTCGGTGACACCAGAAAGGAAGTCCCCCGCCGGGTGTGTGAAGAGCGCAGAGGGACACAATACCCAGCCTGGGGTTCTCACATCCCGCTCTGGGCCCTCACCCCAGGGGGAAGGACAATGGGTTAAAAAGGCATGAATGTCCTGCCTATCCAGGATATAATGTAGGTGGCTGCCACTGGGTCTGAATGGGCTGACAGAGCAGCGGAGGGAGAGGCACAAAGAGCCCATAATAAAAGAGATTCCTCGGGTCAGTAAAGCATTGCATTCACTTTGGCCTCCACAGCTCACAGCCTCTCCTCTCACATTCACCTTTAGTCTAAACTGCAGCAGCTATAGGATCTATTTAAAATAGCAAATACATCTGTGAAGTGTAAGTGTTGTTCTTTTGTGTAGACATAAAGTAAAACAATCAACATTTAAATATACTTAAAGCCATCATTTATCATCTTTTCTTTTAAAGTGAGGAAAGAGAAATCTGTTCCTAAAAAATATTAATTTTATTGCTGTTACTTTTTTTCTTTTTTACTATTGTAAGCAACCGAAGGTGTACTGGTGCACATTGTACATGATATATTTAAGAAGAAGTGCAAGGTGTTCATTGGAGCTTGTTTGAGTGAACTTAAGAAAAAAGGATCCAGTTTAAAAAGTGTCACTCCCACTAAAAGTAGGGGAAGGATTAGATGAATTCCACAGTATCAGGTGACAAATGTTCGTGCAGCAGTGTGAGAAATCAACAGCTTGATTGTGTCCTTCTAAACATCTGCACATTCACAATTTGTAGTTGGCAATGTGCTCAGGTTGTCTTAAAACACTTCCTCAGGCATGCTTATAGTGCAGATTGATCTTTTATGCAGCAAAAAAGCAACAAAAAACCACCCACTTATCTAATATATGCAAGTGTCTCCATTGACTGCATGGAGTGAACAATCATTAAAATGCGTAACCGTCTAATTCACTGGCTGGGACAATCAGATAATGCAGGGAGACAAGGGATGATGCCCACACAGACACATGCCTTTACTGCACCCTTAATCTAATTAAGGTAAATAAACTTATAACTGATCTCCTTGGTGACAAAACACTGCTGAGGAAGCTAATTTGCTTCCTTGTTGTGGCTCCAGAAACAGATAATACTGTTTTATTACACAAAGGTCACCAGGGAAATTAACTTCTGGGCCAGCAAATAAAAGAAAGGCCCAGCACTCAGAATAACAAGTACATACTGATTACATTCAATCATGAGAGTCCCAGATGGATAGGACGCTGACCTTTCTGCTGTCTTGTCAGGAAATAAGATATGTAAACCGGGGTGGACCAATTACGCAGGAGCATCTCTATGTTGTATTGTGGAAACAATCTAGCAAGGCAGCCACTACAAGTGAGATTGCTCAAGTTATCCATTTGAAAGAAGTTTAATTTTACCAGTTGAATAGAAATTCGTGGCTTTTTTCAGACACGAAGAGCACTGAATTGGATAAAGAGCACCCCACTGAATTCACAATGAGTGCACAAAAAAGTTTCTTTGTCTCCCATTTAATGCAGCTAATGTCTCAGGGTATTATTAGTCACCCTCCATTAATTGAGACAATTTTTCACGATTTACCACAAATCGACAAACTAGCAATCATTTGATGATTATTTAAATTAATTTCTGGCATTATTTATTTCAGTTTCTCCACAAAATACCAAGCTGGATGTTTCTTTTATTGTACACTTTCATTTAATTCCTTCCCTCTCCTGCTAGTGCAGTTAGTCACTGTCTCGCTCTTTCTCCATGATTGATGTTTACAGGTCATAGCAATACTCTTAACTCATTAGTTAGAAAGGGAAAGATGGGAGCACTTGCTGGAGTGAGATATTGCAGAGTAAAAGAGGGAGCTATTTCAGTGGGGAGACAGAGAAACTTAGCGTCAGTGTGATAATAGCCCCTGAACTATTGCATGTTTCAATCAATGGAGACAGAAGTAAATAAAAACCAGAGGGGAAGATTCACCGGCATCGATCCCTGCTCAACACAGACCTTGCTGACAATCTATGATCTGGGCCAGTAATGCTCCCAGTCACCCACAAAATCAATGAAACTCATCCTTTCAATAGCATCCAATTATTAGCACAAAGTAAAGGCAGTCTTCCACAATCAATCAGAAAACTTTATTGAAAAGCGACACAGACAAGATAAATGCTAATTGGAATGTGAATAATGTGCAATACTAAAAACAATACTATTAAAACAGTCTTCTACACGGTCATCTCGGACATTTCCAACTTGGGCTGCGTTTGATTGGACAATTCTTGGATGGGAGTTTTTGTCCACCTAAATGATCAATGTCAATATGGGTCTAAAAAGAAATCTGGTATTTAAAGCTTGCCATAGATTTAATACCCATTTCAGACTCATCAGTTTGTAAGCATCAGCGCATCACATAAGAAATGGCGTAGCTCACACGTGTTAGAAAAATGCAAGCTATTAAATACTCCATTACAAGTAAAAGTCCTGCAATCAGAATTGAAAAGTAAAAATTGACGTACCAAAAGTAAAAGTACTCATGATGCAGAATGCCCTCTGTCAGTGTTATTCCCATAGTATTGGATCATTATTATTGGTGTATTAAAATTACCGTATGACTGGTATTTTAGTTTTGTAGTTGGTGGAGGTGGAGCCAATTTTAACATTCATATAATGTTGGTACATTGATCTATAATAGCCTACATCATATTTTATAAACTGATTATGTGTTTTGTACATCAGAACTCAATCTGAAAAGTAACTAACTGTTAAATAAATTTAATGGATTAAAAAAGTACAATTTTTCTCTCTGAAATGTAGTAGAGTAGTAAAGTATAAAATAGCATAAAATGAAATCTACCTCAAAATTCAACTTGTTTTCCATTTACCAGAAACATATTTTATCACTTACCTCTGGTGGTATCTAGTTACAAATAAATCAGACATAACTGGAAAAGTAAAACACAGCTTAGGATTTATTTGCCCAGGTTTTAAGATATGTGCCTCCCTGAGATTTCTGCCTCCACCCCACAGGACTATCTGTAGTAAGGTTTTGGGAAAGAGAGGTGGCTGTTGAATTTGTAACCATACTTTTTCAGTGCTGTGAGCACCACAAATTAAATTCCATTCACCTTGATTACATTGGCGTGGCTGCCCAAATCTCACAGATATAGATCTCAAAACTTGGACAAATAAAATCAAAACTATCTGCAAGATACTGCTAGAGGTAAATGATCAAATATGCTTTTAGTAATGTAGGTGAATTGATGCTTTAATAATCTATCCCTGCATCTTGTGAAACATCAAGTTAAATCAAATGATCCACAGGGTTTCTTTGTCATTTCCTGAACTGTATGTTAGCTTAAAAATAAAAATGTGTTATTTTGTAATTTGGGTAAACTGACCATTGAAGTCTGACATCATGACCAGCGTGTATGTGAACCTCTCAGGACAGTTATATTTTTGCACTTGCTCAGTGTGGTTTACATTAGGTGATGGGAATAGCCAATGTTCCCCTCTGCTGGCCCCCAAGTAATAACCATTAATTTCCCATCATAGTTTGTGTTAATTAAAAAAGCTACAGGTTTAATTGCCGTTAAATGTAATGATGTTAGATCTCATGTTCATGTGTTCAGCTCCACCCATCACCAGCTCGTTACTCAGACTTGCCGAATTTAATCAGACAGAGAAGGAAGACTTGTCTCTAATTATCTGCTCCATTTCATCATTTAATCTTACTAAAACAGCTCCTCACATGTGCTGCAGCCTCAGCTTCTAATACATCTTTGCCGTGAGTGTTGATGATGAAACACTGGTGCCATAATAATGAGTTGTTTATTCTTTATTGTGTGTTTATTCACATCGACTGTTTGTTTCTTGTATATATTTGATAAACCGAGTGAGTACAAAGTTGGATGGGAAAAGCAGTAAATTAGCTTAGTATCCATAAAAACACGATTTGTGTGTTAAAGTTTGCTTCATTTTATTATATAAACTTAAAATCATCCACATGACAGTATCATGTAAAATGAGCGAGTGCAGAGTTGGATATTAGGAGATGAATGTACAACTAAGAAACCGTGCCCTCAATGGTGTCAGCTCACTTCCAGATTTTTATGTCAACGCACTTATGTCATGAGTATGGCATAATTTAAAAAAGAAAGCTAACTCCAGTGTAAGAGCAATCACAAGTCATCTTACAGTAACAGCTTTGGTAAATGAGCTGTAACATTTTTTGTGGCTTTGATGCTGACCCACACTCATAAAGTATTCCAGGTATTAAAAACAATTATCTGCCATTTCTCCAAAATGGTCCCAGTGCAGTGTTCTGCATTGTAATTTTAGTCTGAGCTGCGACAGAGTGAAAAAACAGCTGTTTTGCAATCGTACACTAAGCAGGACAGTTCCTGTAAGTGTGAGAGGATCATGGGCACTACTGCACTATCTATAAATAACTAACTAACTATAAATCTGCTCTGTTTAACTGTTCATCAACACCACTGCTGTTATAGAACAGTAGCTGGCAACTGTGCACACAAGATCAATCAACTCTTCATCCAGCACTACTTTTGAGTGATGTCACCAAGCTATCGGAGAGCTGTCAATCATATGTTTTTCGTTCACTAAAACATTTACAGTTTTTCTCACTCGCTTTGGTACATTTCTCAAATCATCCTTAACATTTGCAAAACAGTAAGTGCTTTTCTCGAAACATATCGAACAAAGAGCACAACAAAGTGGATTACCTGCAAAAGCCTGTAACTTGCTCAAAATCCTTAATCTATCTCTCAAAAGTAAATATTTAGGTCAGGGAACATGTCAGTGCCATTAGAATGACAAGTCCTTGTGTCATTGTTTACGAACAAGATAGTCAAAATCTTTAGTCATGTTATCAATATAACAGTGTACTCTGTGTTTTCTGATATAAACTATGGCTAAGGTTTTGATGACCATGATTGAAAATGCACAAGACTGCTCTTTTTCAGTATGTCATATCAATTTCAGCAGTATAAAGTTATACATGGCAAGAGATTGGACAGGATTCACAGTTACGTTTTTACTGTTTGTACTGTAATTTGTTGACAGAGCCTGTCATTGTAATGCAGAAAAGAAAAAGAAAGGACTATTTTACAGCAATGCATGCACAGCACAACGGAAGAAATTGCAAAATTAGAAATGTAAGCATGTGAAACACTCCTTAGTCTGACGTTCCGTCTGTTAGGTCCCAGATTCTCATTCACATCACGACGGATATCTTCATCAATTACAGTAAGGAGACATTTACAAAAAAAACGTCTAATAGGCATATATAGAAAATATGATTGACAATTGACAGATATAGACAATCTCTCTCTCTCTCTCTCTCTCTCTCTCTCTCTACCTAAGATTATTCAACAGAGAACCAGTATAATTCAGCATGACATAACCAATTGATAATTTAGGAAACATTAGACAATTGTACATAATCATTTGCTTCAATGTGTCAAAGCATTTGCAATTTGTTCAAAACAATGAAAAATTGCTTTTATGATGTGCTCAAGTGACGAGATGATGTGGAGAATGAACAAGTAGTTTTGAGAATTTCAATTCTGATCTGAGAAATGTACTAAAGCGAGTAACAAAAACTGTAATAGTCCTATATGAAGGGATCAATGAAACATAAAAAAGTCAAATACCACATCAAAAACTGGAGTAAAATACATGCAAAAGTGTATTGCTTGTAGTCACGTGACTAAACAACATCACATGACAGTTCTGCAGCACTTGAAAAGATATCATAAAACGACTTCTAGATTCCCATCCCCAATCTCCCTCAACAAATATATCAAGAGCGTGGGCTTCTTTCACTGCATTGTTGGATGAGGTGCTGGTAGAGCACACTTGCTTGCAGTATGGAGGGGAAGAAAATCTGATTAAACAATTAGTGTCAATTAGCCCCGACCAAATCATTCTACAAACAATTGGTCTCTAGTGCCCGGCTTAATTACAGGCGACTTTCAGCTCCTTATCACAAGCCCCGTCGCCCGTGATTCATGTCCGACTCACGCCTGTCCCTCAAGCACCATCAATTATCCACCAGTAAACAAATCCACCAGGCAAAAAAACCCCACATCTCCAGGTCCCAGGCCTGATTAGCATACCTTTATGTATGCTCGTCAGCTGCTGTGCAACTACAAGTGATGAAATGAACACTGGGCTGACAAAAGCATAAGAAGAGATGATGATCAGGATTAAAAAACAGGGTCTTGTTAAAATCTGATTTGAGTAAAAATCATAATGTTTTTTGGAAGAAACTGCCCTGATTCTTAAGGGGTTCCCCTCCAGGATGATGCTTTGCTGAATACTGGCGCATGGATTAAAAAACATCATGCAATGCCTATATTATTCACTCAAACAACATAAGTGATTCATCGCTGGAGAGATGTGCTGTGTAGGTTACAGTAACAACAGGGGGAATTTTGACGTTTGATCATACAGAAAAGGTATACAGGCACAATGACATCTCAAAAGGTCAAGAGGTCAGAGCTCTTGATTTCAACACATATACACCCGACGTACACAATGCACAAAACGTGTGAAGGGGAGCGACAGCAGGCGCGATGACATGTTAAATTACCCTGGTGATGTATAGCTTAATGAACCCCTTGTGTTGATCACGCTCCACATTAATCAACAGCCATGAACAGATTCCCTTATTTTCTCAATGCTGCCTTGATAAACTGCAATTTCATTTAACCTTGGACAGCAACTTTAATAGCTTCCACAGGACAACTGTCAATACTTCCCTGGGTATACAGTGATTAAATTGCAAGGCGAGAAGTGTGTCCCAGCTTCCTCCTCATGCTCATCCTGCATCTCCCTCTCTTCAGCCCCCATCCCCCCAACCCTCTACCACTCGACCCCCTTTTACTTCAAATCACAATTTGTACTTTCACACTTCGCACAGTCTGCACTTAAAAACCAAAGTCAAAACAGACATTTTTGGACTTGCACCAGAATAATCTGTTGCTGAGTGTTGTGTGGTTTTATTTTATCACAGAAAGAAAGTGTAGCAACTGACTTCTACAATATATGAATACATTTTTATTTTGAAGTATAACCTGTTGATTCTTTTGGTTTGTCTGATTTTATTCATCCACCTTATAAATGCTGAGTATTGATTTCTTTTTCAGCTGTAACTTGCTGTCTGTGTGTTGTTTATCATGTAAGCAATGAACACATGCCCTCACTCTAAAATAGGATGTCATCTCAATAGCTACTGTGCAACTTTTATTTAATGTACAAAATATATTCTCAATAATAATTTTGAAGATGAGAGGTAATAAGTCTCCAAAGTTAATATTACAATCACATGTATTTACCATTTCTGAATTTCGTTGTTTTTCCCGTTAGCTCAGTGGACAGGATAAAACAAGATGGTGACAGGCAGTGACCTGAGCCCTGTCATAATGATTTTCTGTGATATCCTCCACCCTTGTCAATTTAGCATAAATTATCAGCCATGAAAGACTGCCGGCTGATTAAAACCAATTGTCTGGGTAGGGAAGGACAAGGCAACCTCTTTATTATATGATAAACTAAGTTAATGGAAGAAGACAATCTCCCCTCTGGGAAATCGGACTGACTCTTAATTAAAGCATTGTGTTGTGTCTGCGTTTCTGTTATTCCAACATGCACTTGAATGAAACTTTAAGGATAATGTGATAAACTGAAGTAACACATCAGGCCTGGAAAACAAGCACAAAGTCGTTTCTTCTTGTGTGAATATCTGACGAGAGGGAAGAAAAAGGATCACATATTTGTGCAGTTGGTAATGTAATCAACACCAATCAGATGATACTCACAAATAATGCAACTGTGTTTTTTAACAGATTTGTTTATCAAAAACACATGTCTGCCACTTGGTAATTACGCTGGATCTCAGAACACATTATCACCTTTGGAGAACATGTTTCATTTTCACACCCACAGCTGAAAAGATTCCAAGTTGTGTGTCACATGTTAAGGAGAAGAAAATCAGTGTTGTTGCGCTGCTTCATCTCCGCTCAGGAAACAATACAAGTTTGCCTTACTGTTGTGCTCCTACGATGACATAACAGAAAAGCAAACATTTCTCTGTCCTGCGCCTCTCGTTGGCTTCCTCCACCCACACTTGAGAGGTGACAGGCGTACACCCGGACTTCCATTATTATCCAACACAGCAAGAATGCCTCCAGGAGGATAATTACTGAAACTTGAAGAGCCAGGGCTAATCCTAAGTACTTCACTTTGTATGACTGCCTTGCCCGCCTGTCTCTTAGACTGCCGCTCACACTGACAAAGTGCAATGTTGGGCTCAGTGAAAGTCAATAAGAAGACCTCATGGCCCACAGATGTAGCAGTCAAGCCAAATAGCAGCAAAATGCACTCTTATCTCTGTTTATCATAAACAACCTGTGTTTCAAACACTTAATCTATCAGCTCTGGCAGGCGAACAAGTGGCTTTGGAAATACAGACCATACCATCCAACATGGCTATCTAACAAATGCCTAAATTCAACAATTCCACAAACTTTATTTTGATAATAAACAGGTGTTTGGTGAGAGAAGAGCAAAAAATCCAGATAGATTGTGGTACTAGGAGGGAAGCACTGGCAGCCATCATATAATTGGACTATAACGTCCTGGACAGAGAATGTCACTGCTGCTGTCCTTTGACTGACAGGTGCTGAGACGGATCATTAGCACCCTGTCTTGACATATTCACGTGACAACTCCCCATCACATGACGCCCACTGCAATTCTGAGGATGTTCGTTATTTAACATACAATTATCTTAATATAGGAAGACAATTTATGCCCATCCAAATTACCATTTACATGGTTTCCATGTAAACCAACAACATGGCAACTGTGAACAAAGAAGCCTGTACCGGGGTTGTTAAATATAATAAGCCACTTCAAATTAAAGCTCTTAAACAGCCTGAAGAGCCTAGCAAGCTCATTTTATGATCTTATTTTATGTGAATGCAATGCATATATATTTGTTGACCTAAAGGAGCTGACAAACAGCTTTTTGTTTTGATTTTTTTTGCAGACACAACTTGAAAATCAGAGGAGAGTTTTTTGGCCGCTCTCTCCATTCATCCCAGGAGGAACCAGAGGCTCCTGTCCTGCCAGACAAAGCCAGGAACAGCTGGCTGATCGATACCCGACAAAGGCTCAGAGGTTAGAGCAGTCAAAAGATTGTTAACTAGCCATTTTATTTGCCAGACATTTATATCATTGTTTATGGTTCAGTGCACCCCTTCAGCACAGGCCATGCTGCACACCTGTGCTTGGAACACTTTCAGGGCCTCTTCACCACTTTTCTTAACCTCATGGACAACGGAACAATGGTACACCCTCTCCAAGATGGATAGATAGATAGATAGATAGATAGATAGATAGATAGATAGATAGATAGATAGATAGATAGATAGATAGATAGATAGATAGATAGATAGATAGATAGATAGATAGATAGATAGATAGATAGATAGATAGATAGATAGATAGCTTTGTTTCTGTTCCTATATGAAGGTTTTAGAATAGGTATTAATGTGTGTATGTTTTAGGCTGAGTGCTATGTGCAGGTGTGCCTGTGCACTGATGGCAGTGGAGGATGGGATCGGCCTTCATTTGCACATTCCTGCATATGCATGTGCATTTATGTTTGTGTGAATATGAGTGCTGGTGTACCATGCATCGCAGCCTGTAACACATGGCTTTGCTGCCACCACTCTGGCTCCTGTTGTGAGTGTCCCTGCAGGCTGGCAAAGAGGGGAGACCCTCTCTGTGGCTCACCCAGGCGGAGAGGGGCTTCCTGCACATCTTTTGTCACACCATTTGGGCCCTTGTGTCTGTGACTGCCCTGCTCCGGACCCACTTGGCAGCTCCCAGTGCAGACGGACATCTGCTCTTTCCAACCTCCTGGTGAACAGAGAAAACAACAACCATCAACAGACCCTGCTCTCTGCCTGCTTTACTGCATACAGTAATACAGTGTCTGTAAGGACAGCAACAATATTTTGATGCAAATGTCCCATCTATCTATCTATCTATCTATCTATCTATCTATCTATCTATCTATCTATCTATCTATCTATCTATCTATCTATCTATCTATCTATCTATCTATCTATCTATCTATCTATCTATCTAATATACTAAAAGTATCTTGAAATTGAATGGAGGATGGCATGTTTCTTAATTGTTATAAGTTAATACCAGAGTTTTTATTATGTACCATGTATATTTCCATGTTAAAAATAACTGCAGATAAATTGATGCGTAATGAGGCTATGACATTGTGCACCCTGAGTAATAGCGGCTTTCTAATTGCTGGTGAAAGCGACAAGTGATTACCATCGGTTTTCTTCCAGATAAATCTTTGATAGGAGGCCTACAGATTATCGTGCTGCTTTGTAAACCTGCACATTAAAGTATATTTCTGCATCTCTGGCTTGACTCCTTTCTCCCGGTTCTCTAAGCGGAGTGATTCTGGAGCACGCAATATTGAACACACTTTGTTCGTGCTCAGCGGCCCAGAATAACTCGGTCATTATGGTGGCGAAAGGGACAGGTTTTGAGTTTGATTTCATGATGGTAATATAGCCCATGTGTGCTAGAGAAGAAAGCATTCAATGGGGACATCTGTTCAATGCGGCTTACAGTTACAGCCGTGCGTAAAGAACAACCTGTGCACACCATATGAACTAGGGCCGACCCTCTACATGCTGAACGCAACAGCAACAAAATACTTTTTTTGAGAGAGGAAGTGCGTAAGAAGAATAAATTAGAAATTCAGATTTTAAAGTGCACATGGATTAAATAGATTTTGTACCTCTGTCGCTTCAGCAGGAAGACAGTTTCCTGTTGAGGAGTTATCACACTGACCTCTGACATTAGTCTTGCTGGTATGATCACTTGGTAATTTGTCACCAGAGGCCAACATGTCCCCTGTAGCTGTTGCCCATACCTTGCTCTCGAATGCGTAAAATTCCTATTGCGCACAACATTATGAATGGCCATCCCCTTTAGGAGGAAGAAGAAATGGATAAAACCAGTTTGATCACAGATTTTTAACTGTTGGTTGCTGAAATAAATACTTGAATAATATGTATAAATTATGTCTATATCTTTATACACCTGTTAACTTTGGGTGCATGTAGAGTAAAAAGGGGTCGGCTGCATTTTTCTAGGTTATTCCTAATTGAATTGCCAGTGCAACATTTATCTGACATGGTCCACAATCACACCGGCAGCAAGAGATGTTGTGTTTTACTCCGCTGAGAGCAAACGTCGAGGGTCAATCAATGCACTGCGGAGCGGAGGAGCACGGTATGTAGGTTTTATTCTCCTCATTACTTTGTCACATTTTATTCGCCTTTGAACGCTGTTACATAATGTCCACAGCTTGCTATGATTTTTGACAGTTTGTATGAGTGGCTAGTTTTACGGAAATAAAATAATAGAAGATCAGAAAACGGATCGATACAAGTCCTTTCTTATCTCCAACGTCAATAAGCCAAGTGATTGTGTGTTTGTGTTTTTTTGTCCGATTATCAAAAATCTGTCCTTGCTCACATATAAAGTCGTGACTTATCGTGGGTTCTCATTTTCCCTAAAATAATACTTTGAGAAGCTTATACAGAATAGGTCAAAATAAAGATAGATAGTGAACCGATTTAATAAATGTCAGAATATTGTTGACATTGCTTCTAAATATTGGCACTAAATAACACATGTGCTGTTAGAGAAATACTTAAAATAACTATATGCTGCTCCATCTTTTTCCGAGTTTCTTTTTTAAGTGTGCAACATTTTGAATAATTTTGGTATTTTTTAGTTTTTTCGCTTCTTTTTTTACACTTGAAGGTAAAGCTGTGACATTAATCCAAAAAGCTGTTGTCCAATCCTAGAAACACAAGAATTAATCAGATAGTCCATCTATCACGCTGTGTAATAAAGGAAGCGACATGGGTTAGGCAGATGATGTGATGAATAATCCCTGGTCGTTTTAATTAACTTTTCCCTGTCCTGTAATGACCAAGCTGGTCAACAGACTCGGTCAATAAGCATGTTAATATCAAACAAATAAAACTGCCGATGATTAAAAACCTCCTGCGTTATTAAATTTGAAATTCAAATGAAATTTATGCTTCCAGTGCACACTGCATGCTAATAGCGCCCACAGAGAGTCCCAGGGTTCAACACACGTTTTGCCTACAAGTTCTTATTATGTAACAGGAGCTTCCTCTATAGATTTAACAAAATGTCAATGGGCAAAGTGATGAACCTATTCAATTTAACCAGCTTATCATTTTATTGTCAGTCTGACACAGAGTGCAATCACTTACTTTAATAAATAATCTCAGTTAACCTGCGGCAACGACATTCTCTATAATAACCCGTCTTCAGAATTTTTTACTTTTTCATGTTCTAATTTTGAGGCTGAAAATGTTCCAAAGTCAACCACATCGACCCCTCATCATCTTCTTCGTCATCATCTGTTGTTTCAGACTAATACAGCGCATAATAAAATTAATAATACTCTGCTGGAATGCGCCATCTACCACTTTTAATCAAAACTGTTAAGATAATTGAACACAATTACTGTAATGTGAAAGTTTGAGAGGGTGTAATATAGGTCCGCGGCCAGAACAATGCAACCTTTGTATCGTGTGTAATAGTTTGTGTATATTAACTCTTAAGAAGTTAAAACATGCAAAATCCCGAGGGATAATTTATGCCAGAGCCAGAATAAGTTTTTAATATGAGAAAGACATACACACAAAAAAACCCGAAACAAAACACGGGGAGGCTTTTATAAAATCAAACACCTGAGCAGCTTAAAAAGATCCTGCACTGAAACCTGTAAATTCACACGTAGGCCTGTGAAATGGAGTTGACCCACTTAAACTTTTATTCACGTTTATGCCTGAGGGAAAGAGTTTGATGATATAGGCCTACATCTAAACTTTTTGAGCTGATATCATTTAAGCAGAACACAGTATGGAACACTGAAGTCATTTAAATAAAAGCGGGGACAGCATCTTTAAAATGGGAGATTAAATTTATTTTCAAGGTGGCTGTTTTGCTTTTTGGTGGTGGTGTGCTCATAGTTTGCCAACCTTTTTATTTACCCCCAAGCTACATCGCCGAGCACGGCTCATCATCCCGCTTTCTTTAAATTTATGGAACGTGATGTTCTGTAAAATTTCAATAAGTGGCCCCCTAATTCCTCCTTCCTAATTCACTCTCATTTAACTTTACCTTCCTTCCGCTGTCTTTTATTATGGAGGGGGCGGTGGGGGTGGAGGAGGGTGGAGAACTGTCTGAGGCGCTCTATTGATGACCTCACTGTAGTATGTGGCAGTGCGGCGGGACGGAGCCGCTGATTGGTCGCCCGTGTCACAGCGGCACTTCAAAGCCGGAGAGGAGCCTACAATTGTGGAAGAATGGGCGGAACACATCATTGTATTGCACACCTCTAAAAAAACAGTGCTCTGATTCATAAATATAAAAAGATCCTCTGAGGAGGGCAGTGTTTTGTGTGATGGCAACTTCACTTCTAGGGGTGAGTCGAAAGGACTTTCTTACTGGTTTAATTAGTTCTTGTCATTGTCCGGCGAAGGAGGATTAAACTTACAGCAGCCGCAAAGTAGCAGCAAAGGCAGTACGTCGCTTATATTTTCAGCAAGCGGTTCGTATGAGAAAGCTGCGGCTCTGTAGACTGGATAGAAGTTTGTTCTGGTGCTCAAAACACGCATGTTTTCCTTGGTGTCCTATTTGGCATGCTTTTGTAAGCGCTGTGTGTCGCATTTCAGTTGTCTGCTTTCTGTTCGTCCAGGTAGGAGGTGATAATAATGTACTATAATAACTAAAAAAGCAAAGTAACAGCTAAAACAGGGAAAACAATTGACTAATGTACCATTACTCTTTCGAGCTGAAACTGTATATCCTACGGATGTGTGTAATCAACCTGTTAAACTTGTTAGACTGAAGTCACTTACAGCTTTTCTTGTCCTTTCAGGAGGAGCCGAGGTTAGGATCGACTCCTTTAGCCATGTTAGCTGCAACATGTAACAAAATAGGGAGTCCGAGCCCTTCACCTTCGGCAATATCGGATAATTCCTCGTCATTTGGAAAAGGCTTCCACCCGTGGAAAAGAGCCGCTGCCAGCAGCTGCAGCCTCGGATCCGGCCTGTCCGGCTTCGGTGTGTCCCGGAATGGAGCCGGCATCTCGGACTCTTTCGGCACCAACAGCTCCCCAGGATCCAGTGCTTTTTCCCTCACGTCTGGTACCTCATCTAGTTCACACTTTGGAAACGATTATTCTGTTTTCCAAGCCTCGGTTTCGAACAACTCTCAAGAATCCAGCCACCAGCCGGTTTTCATCTCGAAGGTGCACACCTCAGTGGACAGTTTGCAGGGCATCTATCCGAGGATGAGCGTTGCGCATCCCTACGAGTCGTGGTTCAAATCGTCTCATCCCGGTATACCTACAGGGGAGGTTGGAACCACCGGAGCCTCTGCATGGTGGGATGTGGGAGCTGGATGGATTGATGTTCAAAACCCTAATGGAGCAGCACTACAAACGTCCTTACATTCCGGTGGACTCCAGACCTCCTTGCACTCTCCTCTGGGCGGATATAATTCTGATTACTCGAGTTTAAGTCACTCTGCTTTCAGTACAAGTCCCTCTCCACACCTGTTGACAACCGGCCAACATCTGATGGACGGTTTCAAGCCGGTGTTATCCTCTTATCCGGACACAACCCCCTCTCCCTTAGCCGGGGCAGGAGGGACTATGCTCTCCGGGGGTCCACCTGCATCTTTAGCGGGGTCTCCGAGGTCCTCTGCCCGGCGGTACTCGGGCAGAGCCACCTGCGACTGTCCAAACTGCCAGGAGGCGGAGAGACTGGGACCGGCGGGCGCCAGCCTCCGGAGAAAAGGTCTCCACAGCTGTCACATCCCCGGCTGTGGGAAGGTTTACGGGAAAACGTCGCACCTCAAGGCGCATTTGAGGTGGCACACCGGCGAGAGGCCGTTTGTGTGCAACTGGCTCTTTTGCGGGAAGAGGTTCACGCGCTCCGACGAGCTCCAGCGACATTTACGCACACACACCGGGGAGAAAAGATTCGCCTGTCCGGTGTGCAACAAGAGATTTATGCGTAGCGATCACCTGAGTAAACATGTAAAAACTCACAGCGCTGGGGGATCCGCCGGCTCTGGCTCCGGTGGCAGCGGAGGGAAGAGGGGGAGTGATACCGACAGCGAGCACAGCGCTCCGGGAAGCCCTCCGTGCCATTCCCCCGACCTGTTGCACCCACCTGAGTCAACCCAGGGAGTAGGCATGAACGGCCTCTAAAACTCCCCTCAGTGAAGTAAAACTGTAAAACAACAAAGTGCTGTGATGGAATTGTCCGAGAGGACATGAAAGTGGACATACTTTGGTGTATGCCAAGTGCTTCATCATGAGTGTTGTCATTTAATGAGAAAATAGGCCTATACGTTTATTTGACTTTTTCCAAGTGTTTAAGACTACTAACTGCATAATTCCATAGCTGTACCATCAGAAACTTCTCATTATCTGCGGTGTGAAAGTGTAATCAAGTTATTGTGGGCACACTGGGACAGGGCACAACAACAGAAACTTTTTCTGCTGCCTGGTCCTGAATTGCTCATTGATGTTGTATTTCCCAGGGTATGAGACGAGAAGATAGAAAAACACTGCTGTGAAAAATTTAGGCTTGCAAAGTTGTGCTACTGCTGTCACACATATTGTTCAAAACCAAACTGTGGCACTTTATTATCGAGCAGGAAAGATTGTTCATTTTTGTCCCCGTGGGTGGACTGCTCGGTACAGAACAAATACCTGTAGTGTGTGGTAAGTTATGGGATGAGATAGTTTCGTTTTATCTGTCTGATCCCATCAACCGTTTGATAATGGAGGAGCAGTTGTAGGTTTATATCACATATTGCTATTCACTCCACAGCCTACAGTGTGTGCGCCAATATTGTAAGTAGGCCAGTTGAGGTTACTTACACTTAACTTCGCTGCAAAATGTGTTGTACATAAAGAGAAATGTAGGTTAGAATAATTACAGCCCAATGTAAAGGTGAGTAATGTATTTGTCCAGGAGACGATTTTGTATAGGTATTTCTAGTTGTATATGGACTCTAGTAAATATTTGAAAATATACGGAAATGTACTTGGATTTTTCTTTGACATGATATGAAATGTATTGTGGGGAGTTATATTTAACCACGAGTTTTCTTGTATTTAGGGGTCTATCATTAGGCGCACTTTGAATTTATTTGTAAGGTTTGGAAATCATTTACTGTTTACCCACTCATTTAATTTAAGTAAGCATGTTGTAAAGTGATTTTAATTTTACAATGATATTTTTTTCTTCCCTCCGAGAATGGCTTTTTATGTGAGCCACTCAATAAAGTCAGTATGAATTCAGAAGCAGTTGATCGACTCACTTTGTTTGATTGTTGAGTCGATAAAATCTAATCTTTTTAACGGCACAAAAGAAAGTGTGGAATTATTAGACTGCATATAATTTATTCATTTATATTATAACATAATGTTGTATTTGTAGCCTAACTGATGTTAATGAATACAGGTATATTTACAGGTTTATAGCCCACACGTTTTTCAGGCCGGGGTGGGAAAGGGGCCTGCAGCCAGATCAAGGCCTCTCCCAGAAATTCATTACAGTATCAATAATAATATCAAACAATTAAATAGAGCGCCTGCTTTAATAAAAAGATAGGTAAACGTCAGTGTTGTAGGAATTTAAATGCGCACTGAATTCAACTATTCCCGGTCTATGTCTGCTTTTCTGTTGAGTGTGAAAATGAAATTTGCCTGAGGCCAAAGTCAACACAGGTCAAACACACCTAATTGCATCAACCCACCGCTTTATTTAATAATTGCATTTTAAACATCACGTAATTTACTGTAATAATATAATATAGCCTGGTAGTGTAACTTCACTTTTTGGGTTAAATTTATTTTTCCCAAATCCCATAAAATATTAATTCAGAAGTTTCTCCAAACTTTCTTCCTCAGCGGGCCTCCTTCCAAAACACAAACTTTTCGTTTACTCCGAATTGTGCTGTTACTAATGCGCAGTGGCTTCAGTGTGTACAGATAAATGATTTTATTATTTACAGTAGTCTGTAAATATTTAAACATTAAATTAAATTTAAGAACACATAATTCTGTAGGGAGTTCTTGTTCCCACTTAGGTTGGGTCTAAATTTGACTTGATCTCAAGTTGGACAAAATCTCTTTACTTTTTACTAAAATTCTCAAATTATCAGTATAGGCTTTCAGAAACTACGACTTGTAATATTTTGTCATGATCAATTTATTTAACTTCATTGTTATTTATTGTTGTTTATTGTATCTTTTATAGGCTAATATTGTAGGCCTATATTAAGACTTAAATACCTGTCTGAGGTTTTTTCCATTTAGTCAAGCAGGATGTTTAATAATGTTGTATTTAACTGATAAAAGAGAGAACGCCAGTTTTTCTTTTTAGATTTATTTTCTGGTTTCCGGGTGATTTCCGCACCAAATGGCCTCCTCTAAAAACTCACAGTGTGCGCACTGACGTCTAAATCGCCCTTTAAACTGTGTTACAAAAATAATAAGCATGGGAATTATTATTACTGTGTTTTCTGTGTCTTGGGCTTACCGTGACGGGCAAACGAAAACTGGTAGGCTGTCTTTCAAACATCTGGTAGACTGCTTTTTGTGCACAGCGTTGTAGCGCCATCTAGCGTTTCTCCGTTCAACAACAGCAACTTAAAGTCCAACCGTGATCCACTTATCCTGAGCAATGTATGGTTTGGGTTCTTGTGTTATTTCAGGTAGCTGAGAAAGCTTATTCTGAGTTATTTAGGTATGTTCTCTTGCTGCGTCAAACCAATTTTAATTTCAAATTTGCAGAGATTAACACATTTCCACATCATGAGACGTGTATATTGGATGAGGACAACAAAAGGTACAAGACTAGTTCACCCATCAGACCTTCTTGAATCACCCATACGGCTTCTTTGTCTCTTCCTTTCTCAATTTTATTTTATATTTAGTAAGGACACATACATACCAGTAGTCAGACGGAGGAAGTTGCATCTAGGTCCACCTTCGTTTCCTCTTCTCCTGTCTCCTCTCTTGTGTTCATACATTTCTTGCGATGGTGCAGTCAAGCAGAAAATGCTGCAGGGACAATAGCCAAAGTTAGAAGTGAAACTAAGCTGAGTTCAGTGGGGGGGGGGGGCTAAAATAGCAGAGCAGATGGACTTTGGCTGAAGAAAGCCTTCGCTGGGGCACAGAACCACTCTGGCATTTGGGATTTAGTTATAGAGACATTTAAGGCCTGCAGCGTAGTTACACTTTGTTGGAATCTGTAGGACGTGGATTCATCAGAGCTCAATTTTAAAAAATGAATTCCTTTATTTTTAATATTTACAAAATAATTAAGATCAAGGTTATAGTTGTTAGGTGCCATGTGTACTTACAGCCTTTATTTTGTCTTTGTTGTAAGTCTGGATGGCACAAAATAGAATTCAAATTTCTGTTTGCTGCATTTGTTTCAATAGTCAGAGACAAGAGAAAAATATTTCTCACGACTCAATGGAGCAAATATACTCACACAAAATCATGGACTGTGGGGAAGCAGTAATACTTGCTTATGTAGTCAAGTTTTTTTTTAACGTAAGGTTTGACTAGGTTTTATGTCTATTTATGTTTGAATTCAGGACTCTCTTGAAGAATGGATGGTTCATCTTAAACTGTTTTACTCAAACTGGCCTTGAACATTTGAGAGAGAAAAAACAGTGTGGAAGTTTTAAACTGCCTCAACAGATGACTCAAATATAAACCCGTCAAAAAGTAAAAAATTTCAAACGAACATAGTCATTTCAGCCTGACGTCTCAGAGTGCACAGCTCTGTGGTGTCATGCTATTAACACCTTCTCTGACTGGTCCTCAAAGGAATTTGAATTAAGTTGGCCCCAGCACACATGCCAGGATGAAGAGGGTGAGTTGCCAACTGTGGATGAAGGCCACTGCAACAGCTATAGTCAGGGCACACAGTGTGTTGGCAGCCAAACACAGCTTTGATCCAGTCACCTAGATTGCATGAATGAGAAATATTATTATGGAAAATACAATATTTTGAGGTTAATAAAAATGTATGCTGAATCAGTCTTGATTGAGGTGTCATGGAAATGCTAGCTGTTGCTGATATTATAAGACATATTGTTTTTTTTAGCTCTACCAGCAAATCATAGTGTTGTGGTAACACCTCTCACCGATGATGCATCTGTGGCCAATTTTGTGGTTAAAACCACCAACCGCACTGTCATTGTCATCAAACCAACCAATCTCATGGGAAAGGCAATTTGACAAGGTTAGGATGTTAGTCAAAATAATTAACAGTAATTGCTGCAACACTAACAGGGGTGCCCTTATACAATGCCTTCAGCAATTTAGATTCATCTAAGTCACAGGTGGTGTTTCACCTGTCTCATCAGTGAGTGGAATGCAGACTGAATCTCACTGGGAGAAGCTCAGCTGGTTTTCAATTTAGAAGCATCATAACATCAGTGTATAAAATAGATAAATTCACCACAGGATCAAAGTACACACTGTTCTACCCGAAAACAAACTTCTGAGGGAACATGTTCAATGAAACATGAAACAGACTGCTGCACTCAAGATGTAGGTTCCCGCAGAAGGTAAGGCCTGAGGCAGCATCCTGTCAAAGGTGATGCAAGCTTTTGTTGTTTATTATGTTTTCATGCCTCTAATAAACAGCTCACAGTGTAAATATGTGTCATAACCAAATGTCTCAACCTTCACAGCAGGTTTACCAAAGCCTTCCTATTACTATAACACTGATGGATAGTGACCACAATGCTGCAGTATAAATCTGAAGATCTGTAACAGCAAATATCCCAGCTGCTACAGTTAGTCAATCAAGTTGATTTTCAAAAAAATACATTTGAAGAGCATGGACACTTTTGACTGTTTTCTGGTGTTTTATAGACCCAAAGATTGATTGATTTACATTTACAATTACATTTACTCCTTTGGCAGACGCTTTTATCCAAAGGAACTTACATCTGAGGAACAACATACAGCGTCAGAGATGTAAGATGGTGATTGTGAGAGATCTACAAGTAACAACAGACACTAGTAAGAGCAGCAATAATATTAGTAAGAGTTATAAATGCATAGGGCATCAATGGGATAGATAGGGGAAGCAATACGAGTTATTAACAAAACGTGCAATCAAGACAAGCAAGTTAGATATAGAGGAAGAAGAGCACAGGAAGTGCATGTTAAAGGTGTTATAAGAGAAACTGTTCTTGGATCGTAAAAATAATCAGCTGATTAATCAGTAATAATAGTTGCAGCATCAGTAGGCTTGTGTACCTTTTTTATACCTGTTCTTGGGTTGGTATTTCATCTGCTCATAGCTACAGCATATAACAAGTTTTACACATGTTTATTTTGGCCTTTTATTTTTCTAAAATAATTTTTCTAATTTTCTGAATCATTGCATCTGCTTTGTTGTATGTAGACAATTCTTGACTTGTTGGATTGATAAAAAACATCCGCTCACTGATTTTGGAATAAAAAACTCTGAAAAATGAATGGTAGAGAAATGGCTCCACTTAGTGGCACAAACATATCAGTTACAGACAGCATGTCTAAATTTGATCTTTCAATTTAATTTGTCTTTTTCCTAACTTGATGACAATGCATTTAATTATTCAGGGAAAGTAGAAGCAAGGTAGGTTGATTTTTTTTCATTTCTCTTATATTAACCTTCACCCCCAGTGAAATGTGAAAATCCCTAGCATTTAAGTCATTCTTATCTATGAATCTGTTTCTGTGCAAAAAGATTAGCAGGCTTTGACACAGGAAATTACACAATTGTAAATTACAAAGTGATAAATTTAATATATAAGAAATTTAAAATAGAGCAGAATAGTTATTTAGATGCAAACTGCACCCATATAAAAATGTACTTTCGGCCTAAAAAATACATTTCTCAAAGTATAAATATTAAATTAACAGCAGGGAAGTGACATTAACGTTATACTGTTGTTGCAATCCATACTATATAATAATCTGTTCCTTGATATTTTATCCCAGTTGGATGTAGTTACAGCATCAGCATGAAAGAAACAGCAATTCTTTTAAGAAATAGACAACAACAATAACAATGTGTTTATCTGTGCATCTGACTTTCTGACTTCTCCACTCTACTTTTTTAAAAAAAGAAGTAAAACATTTCCTAAAACAGCTGGGAACAGTTTTTAGCAATACTCAGTGAGGAGTAAATAGCCACCTTTTATGTGTTTTTAATAGATTCTGGAGAACAACCAAGCTTTATGGCAGAAAGGAATAAGCTATACCAGGCTTTGGTTACACAGACAATTAGTTTGTAGGATTAATTCCTTCATTCCTGTTGGTCTTTTCATGGGATTTGTTGAAAGTTAAATTGACTCAAAAACCTAGAGCATGTGAACCAGCCTTATCCCATCGTTATTCTAAAAACAGCCACAAGGGAGCAGAATTTGCACACAGCTCTGTCTGTTTGATACACATTGGCCTGACTCAGAGCTGATAAGGAAATTTTTGTGTGCGTTTTGGTGGAATGCGGGAAGTATGCATATTTAGTAGGCCTATGCTTCATATGCTTCATATTTAATTACTTAACACTATGCATGCACAGTTCGGGATCATAATGAGTGACGTAAAACAGTGCTACAAATTATAAATGGTCACATTTCAACATTCAGTGGGTCTTATGCTTGACCATATATTTTACAAAATCATTTTGCTTGTAGGTGATGTTAATTAGTCATACTGAAGTCCTGGCTCCAGCAGCCACTGACCATATTTGCAACATGAAAATTCATAATCTCCTCAAGAGTGATTTGTTGCATTCATTGGATACCAAGACCTGCATCCCAACAGCTCTGATTTACCAACTTTAGCTTGGATATTATTCATCAGCAGATACAAACAGTAAGCATCTCCAAAAGATAGAACTGAATTTATAACTTTTCATATACTTTGGTATATAACTGTTCCATTTTAGAGGTGATCTGTGAGCTGCTGAAATAGTGGTTTCCTATTATATAATACCTATATGGATTAAAGATGATCTTGCATCCGAACAACAAGAATATGAGATCTATTCAGGCATTTAACAGAGTAAATGTGTCACCTGTTCACTGAGACGACATGACTTGTGTCCTTGATGAGATTAAGTTCTGTTGACAGTTTATTTTTGGCTTTGATCTGCGATCACTCACAAGGGCAGTGATAATGTTACACAGCAGGAAATCAATACATCCCAACAATCTCTGTTACTGAAATAAGTATCCAATGACTGACCATGCAAGAAGAAGAAATACTTTTGTTATTTCTGGCTTGTTAATACACTGCAACAATCAGAGAAACACCTGCTTTTGTTGCCAAATTCTCCCAATGTGGTGTGGACTGCAGAAACCGTATCAGTATTTAAACAATAAATCATCTTTAGGCTAACTGCCCACTAGGTAGATAAACTTTGCTTCTGGTGGGTCTCCCTGTCGAGCTAGGGTAATAACCTGTCTCCTGGCAACTATCCAACGTGCTCACTGAACTCACCGAAACTACAGCTATCTCTCAGTTTCAGGTGTTGTAAGTCTCACGCGTAAACAGAGGGGTGCATTGTGGGTACTGTAGTTAACTAACCCCGAGAAGCCACTCCTTCGCTGGGGTGTCTGTATTGTTTGAAACTTCCAGTCCCAAAATGCTCCGTGCCTGAGAGCAAACAGAGCAAAGAGGTGGAAACGCGAGGAGGAGTGTTTAAATCCGCCCTAGAAAAGAAATTACATTGGATCGGCCTCTTTTTCCTGCCAGCGCACTGAAGCAAAACTACAACCATCTCATGACAACGGTGAGATCAAACTATGTTTCCTTTTCACGTAGGCTATTTGTTCTTTTTTCTTCTTGTAATTTCATTACAGGAAGTAGCCTGTAAGCTATAGGATATGCTTTATTAATGGATAACTACTGTACACACATGCGCGCGCGGGCGCGCACACACCTGTTCAGACGCTGATATGTCAGTGTGGTTGTTCGCTGTTAGATGTCGTAAGTGAAACTAGAGCTCTGGAAATTTATGTTTGAATCTGTGCTGTAGTGTGTTTGCTCTGTTTGGATTATTTATGAATGTATGATTTGTTTAAGAATGTTTTCTGCTGTTTTAAATCTGAAAAATAAATGAAACACGCATAAGATTACGGTATCATAATAATTTGAGTAGTCTGTGTGTTAAATTATTGTACTAAAGGAATCACAAAATAGGCTACAGTGTATAGTAAATAACCTGCCTTATTTCATGAGAATAGCAATTTTTACAGTAGGACAGTGTCACTGCACTTTGATCAAAGTGAGAAGCGCTGAGGCTACTGTCTACTGTGTCAAGGCTTGACAAGACCAACCTGTTTTTGTGCACTCGTGTAAGAAACCACATTATTAATGACTGACTCACTGTGACAAGTCATGAATGGGCAGTGTCCTTTTACCAAACAAGTGACAGTCAGAAGAGTTCAGGCTTTATTCCATGCTTTAGAACAGTTGACTGTAACAAGCAGAAGCCTGCGGCTCACATGTGGAAGGAAACATAGGCTTTTTGAGACAGAACAAAACTTAAGCCTACTCACGTGTCTTTTATTGTGGAGGTATTGGTTGTTGTCATGTGTCACAAAATTTTAACAGTACAGTATGTGTCTGTTTAAGTAAACTGTCTGCCTAATTTTTTCCTAAATGTATTTTTTGTATCATGCCTGTAAACTGTAGACAGAAAGTAATGATGTCAATCATCACAACCTCTAACATGTTCAGTATTAAACACAGTCTGACAATTTTACCACGACTGAATACTAAGAAAATCAGCAAATATTTTTTAATGTATATGAAAGCTGTAACCAGAAAAGTTATCTGCTGTAATAATTACTTACAAAATTTTGTGTTGATCAACTAATCAATTAATTTACTAATTGTTTCAGCTCTTTGTGAGTTATAACAATAAATAAGGAATACAATTTTTTTTGTATATTGCATATGACTTTTGTTTCACTTTAGGACCCCTGGTTGCCGCATTTAAGGAATAATATAAGGATGAACGTAAAGGTTTTTAGACAAGTATAATTTGCAGGTAAAATGAAAACATTTTGGAGAAATTAGAACAATATAGTTTTTTATGCTTACAGATGAAAATATGGCAGCTGGAAGGGTAAAGTCCTTCAGTCGTGTTGGGAGTCTCATGCGGAGTAAATCTGAGGGGACGCTGATTGATCTGGAGGACAGTGCCTCAGCCAGTGACAACCTGAATGGTAAAATTAAAATTTTCGAAGAATAAGCATCTAAGCCTGCGCTCTAAATCTGTAAACATGTTTAAAATTTTAACAGACTTGCAGAGTTCCTAATCAAACTCTAATATTTTTTTTACAGGTGGGTATATGACACAAATTACACAAAACTCCAAGTGGCCACTTTTACAGCCGGAAGTCGCACTTTCATCTAAGCCAAAAAATCCCTTTTGGGACAAACTGTCTGGATCAAATCCTTTCTTAGATGACGTTGTGCACAACAGTTCTGACAGCCACAGTTCCAACACATCAAATGTAAAACAAGACAACAAAAAACATTTGGACGCAAATATTTATGACAACATTAGCACATCTTCTGATGAAGGTAATGTGGGGAACTTTTTGGAGAACAAACACAAAGTCAGTCACAGATCTGGGAGATGGAGAAGCGCTTCAGACATCCTGGATGATCTGGAGAGAAAAGTGCCAAAACGGGAGAATAGCTTCAGACCACCAGGACCGGTGCTGAATCCAGATTTTGAGTGGCTAAAGAATGACAGAGAGGCCTATAAGATGGCCTGGCTGAGCCACAGGCAGCTCACACGCTCATGTCTGGACTTAAATGTGATGAGCCAGAGTCCAGGGTGGGCTCAGACGCAGGCCACTGACTTTCAGATCATTTGCAAGATCGGCCACACCGGAGGATCTGTAAAGTTACCAGACTCAAAAATTAGCATCCAAATCCCGGAGGGCCATGTTCCTCCTGGAGAAGTCCAGGAAGTTACGCTGAAAGCAATGCTAGACCCTCCTCCTGGACTCAATAACAACTATATGACAACCATGAGTCCACTTCTAGAGGTGGTCCTCAGCAACATCAACACAAAAGAGCGTATCTGTCTGGAGATTAAAATGTCTGGAGAGGTGAAGAGTGACCCCTTAAGTCAGGTGATGACAACTGTGAGCGGGCTGGTGTCCAACAAAAGAGAGGGACCTTATCTTAAAGTGAACGATTGTAACATTTACAAGAACATGATGCAGATGAAACTGCAGGACCTGAAGACACATTTTTATGTGATTGCAGTCGCAGAGGCCTCAGCAATCCAGTCCCCTGCCACATCAGTGTGGGATTACCTTGACCGCCAAATCACAGTAGCAGTTTACGGCCCCAGGTACATCCATCCATCATTCATGGCTGTAATAGTGGTTTGCTGTCATGAGGACGTTCCACCAAAACTTCCCTTTTCAGTTATCTGCAGAGGAAACAAAAACCTGCCTCCGCTTGTTCTGCAGCTTTGGGGAAAACATGGGTTTAAACCAGACAAAGTGAATGACCTGCACATCGGAATTAGCCTCACAGACTCGATGTTCAGAATCAAACCTGAGGACAAACTGAAAGAAGTAAGACAAAGTCAGCTCAAAATAGGGACAGTTTTGCATCTGCCAGTTGCATTATCTTGTCCTAGTAACACAGTAATGACTCCTTTTAAATTAGATCTAGAAGTGAAGGAATCAAATGCAACTGTTGCACATTTCCAGGTGTCTTCCCCCCCAACAACACCCATCAGATCAGAAAAGCGAGTTCCCAGGCACACAGAGAAGCGGATTGAAATGGCGAGATCCTCACCTATTCCTGAGGAAAGTGTTCCATATCTTCCCAAATTCACAGACAGACCTGTGAACCTACAGTGGTATGGTGTAGCCCTAAAGTCAGTCCTCCGTCAGCCACGTGTAGAGTACCTTCTAGAGTATTTCAAGGGCGACACTGTTGCTCTCCTATCCAGAGAGAGTGTTAAATCAGTAGGTAACTCAAAAGTAAAGGAGTGGTATATCGGATTCCTCCGAGGCAGGACCGGTTTGATTCACTGCAAAAACGTCAGAGTCATAACTAGAGACCAAGTGATCGACTTCACTGGCATCCAAATCACCACAGAGGTTCTCTTGGACAACATGACGCTGCCCTTTAAGAAGCTTACTTACATGTACTCCGCCATCCAGACGCTGGTCACCCAACACATAAGCAGCTGGAGAGGTTTTGCTGATGCTTTAGGGTACAGCAACCTGTCGTTAGACACCATCACACGGAGGTACGCTGAAACTGAAGCTGACAAAGTGGCCTGCGTACTGGAAAAGCTGAAGGAAGACTGCCATACTGGGAAGACCAGGAAAAAGTTTCTGCATGAGCTCATGCTGGTAAGTAGGGTACACCATATTGGCATTCCTGATTAATTCATCCTATTAATAAAAGAGGTTAATTAAATTTAACATTCAACATCCAATCTTTGTGTGCAGTGCATACCATAAAAATCACAAGTCTTGTTGCAGCACATCGTAAATTTCCCAGCCTGTATTTTTTGATCCTGTGCTGTCCATGGTTTTGTGACAGTTGATCTCTGTGTTTTTCACCCTAGGGTCTGTTGAGGATGGACTCTGTGAATCCCATGGCCCAGCTGATTCAGAACACTGTCATTCTGTCCACCGCTGTGGAGCTGGGAGTTCGATGGCGGGAGCTCGCTGAGAAGATGGGAAAACTCTCCAGTAATCAGATAGCAGGCTATGAGGCACCGCACCGAGGGAAGAGCGGAGAAATCTGTCCCCAGGTCAGTACACACTGACATAACAAAGTAGTAGATGTATATTAGTTAATACTAAACTCGTGGAATTTCTTACCTGCTGCATATATGCTATTTCATTCTGCAAACTCTGCATTTCCTGTTCTGTTTCAGTCAATGTGGAAGCCCGCGTATGACTTCCTGTACTCATGGAGTCTGCGTTATGGAGACAGCTACAGGGACATGATCCAGGATCTGCACCTGGTCCTCGACAAAATGAAAAACCCTGTCACCAGACAGTGGAGGCAGCTGACTGGTGCCCTCATCACAGTAAATTGTCTCGATATCTTCCGAGCCTCTTCAAACCCAAATTCCTAAACCTTATGCAAACGCACTCTGGTGGTGACATTAACCTCCACGCACTTGGGAGAAACAGAGACAGAGAGGTTTTTGTTACACAGTTTTTTTGTTGCCATATTGTTTTGCTTGCTTTGATATCACACAAAACAACTATATTGAAATTCAATCAAGTACTTGCACTATATCTCTATATTTACTGTAGTTCTCATTTCGTGAGTGTAAAATATATTTCTTACTATGTGTGAGCTGTGAAGGTATGTCACTTCATCTTAAAAACAGGAGAAAATGCAGTGTAATTTGTTACTTTTCTCTATATGTCTGTGCAGGTGTGATGAAGCCTTAAAGTGAAAATTCATTTTGGTAGATCATTTTCAGTCAAATGTTATGAGGTCAGTGGTTCAGCTGTCCCGGGTGTCAATAATTTCAGTTGGTTTATTGGCATTTGTTTTCATCTTTTACTCACTTGCCTTTCAATAATAAGCTAATATTATGCAATTTATATAACTCATTCTTTTTAATTCATACATTCACTGGTTCTGCAAATCTTCATTACCTAAAAAGAAGGTTTTTTAATTATTATTTATGTATACTTAAATCAATAAATATATTCTTTTTTTTTATTAGGATCCATGCATCCTGTGAACGTTTGTCAGTGGTATGTTAAAGTTTTAGTTTTCTGTAGTATGTTTTTAAGAAATAGAATGGACAGCCGACAAACCGATAAATGTGAACACTGTTGCTAACTAACTGTTGCTGTACTGACACTACATTGATCGTTATTGAAGTGTGTGTGCCGAATTAAGAATGTTGTACCAAAGTGAAAAGTTTCCTGATGCCAGTAAACAAACCATAAAGATGCTACTATACAGGGTCATGAACTTATGTCGTCTTAAAAATTAATGTATTTGCTATTTTTGTAATGTAATTTTTTGGATATGTACAAAGCAGATCATTTCACAAGGTAGACGATGTAATGTTACATATTCATTGTGTTGATGTTTATATGATCAAGTTTTTGTTGCCAAACAGAAACTTCAGTGTTTAGAGTGGTGCAATATACAGGACGCTGTGCCTTCAGTCACTGACATTTTAGACAGCGATTGACATATTGGATACTGGAATGGAGATGTGTTTCAAGTAAATTTTCTGATCTGTTAACATTTTAAGACACTAATAAATGGGGAGATGAAATAACTAATAGCTAATTTGACTAAGAGCAGTCTGTCTGTGAACATGCATGTAGGACAACAACACAAAGTGTTATATGTGTTATTTAGATCAATAACTGTGTCAGTTTCCCAGTTAAATAGTGTTAAATTACTCTTCCCTGAAGTGTTTTCCACTGATTTCCTCTGACTGTTTGCTTTTCCCTACACTGTTTATTTAAGCTAGTTTCAGCTGAGAGCATTGTGTGCTGGTTCTCTAACAAACTGAGACTACAGACTGCTGAAGTGACATTACTTTGGCTCATTGAATGCCCCTTAGGAAAAGGAACTCAAATAAGGAAAATTGTATCAGGCAACAGAGTGAACTGATTCAATCTAGCTGAGAGTGATTGATACAAAGTTGTACTTGGGAGGGTTTTGTTGTGTGTAAAGGCTGATGATACACAGAGTTTACAGGGAACATCAAAGACAGTATCAGGGATATGAAACATTTGATTTGATGTGTAGCGAGAAGCCAAACAAGAAATTATTTGCACATCACTCCTGAGTTTTTTTCTCAATAAAATAGCTAATTTTGTATAAACATCCATGGCAGGATGGCAGCAAGTAATGGAAAATCAAGGAATGGTACCTCATAACTTAATTTTAAGTTCAGAGCTCGGAATGACATAATTTCCTGATCATGGCAAACTCTTCTAGATCAACTGGACATTTCTCTTAAAACATAGAGGAATTTTTCAGTAGGCAAAGCACAGAGCTGTTGTGATACTGACCAAATATAAACTTTTTACAAGCTGTAAAGAGCACTCTAAACATACCACACAGAGAAAATCAAAAAGTCTTTTGTCCCAGACTAGAATGTTAATTAACTGACCTTCAAAACAAATGAATTTACCTAATTGTTGAGCATTTAATATAAGACTCCCTCTGGTGTACATTATGGACAACAGTGGTCTGCTCTCACGGTATCCTGTTAAAGGGAACACAGAAAACAAAGATTAATTGTTTTAGTGAGAGCTGAACAGTGAGTGTCAGTTCAGAGGAAGGATTCTTCCCGTCTCTTTATCTACCTGAAGCTCTGCCTCAAACAAGTGAGTAATCATAGATAAATAACCAACAGTGAGTAACAAAACATTAATGATTAACTATAAAATACTAAACATTGTTGCGGATAGCTGTGATTATCTAAGATTATGACCCGAGCATCATGTGCTAAGTTAAGGAAAATACAAAACAAAAAAAGATATAAATATTAGAGAGAGAGAGGGGGAGAGAGAGAGAGAAAGAAACAATAATAATAAGTGTAAGGGGTTTGTGAGATGCAAACAAGTTTTTAAATATACTGTAAAGGATGTAGCTTTTGTTGTGAAGCACTATTAGCATTACAGTGAAATGAGGGAAACAAATGAAAAATTTTGAGGCATAAATGGCCACTGTCTGTTTAGGCCCCCATTTTTCAGATGCAGTGAGGCGTTCAACTTTGTGACTAATGAAATATGACCACTTTTGTTTTGGGAGCCTTTTATAGCAGCTCTGGGAGAATGCAGATAGCAGTTAACTATTATGAAAATTGCTGCCTGTCTGGGGCTTTTTGTAAGATAAACAATATGTCACCTCTTGTCATTTATGTTATCCTTAGTAAGCACATTAGTAAGTGCATTGCTGTGCAGAACTGACAACATCTTTCACATTGATTTTAGTGTGAGAGGATAAACAACACTGTTTAATATTTATTTGTCCTTTACATCACTCCTTCACATGTCCATGATGGTGCTGCTAGATAGCCTTAGTATTGGACACTGCTTACAATCAAACCAGTTCACCTGCTGACAAGCCACTGCTAATAATCAGAAGATGTTAACCACAAAAACAGGAAAAAAAACTAAACACATATACAAAACATACAGGCCTTTATGTAATTCAACAATACAATAATCTTCATCAGGTGTTTCAGTGTTGTAAAACTGTTCACAATATTTTACGCCTTCAGTCTCAAGTTGTTTTAAAATTAGGTTCTCTTTTGTTTAATTAGGTTAGCCTTTGCTCACTATAAGTATGGGCATTGTTATTCTGAATGACTCAGTTCCCATTAGGACAAAACTATTTTTGCTTTGAGTGGTCTGGTGTTTAATCAGTCTAGAGACCAGGAAATATACCCCAGGAAAATTAAGTCTATACCACAACAGAGCCACCACAACACTTTAGCATTTTTTCTGACATACCACATTTACTCATCCACTGTTTGAGAGTAGGCTGAAGTTTGACTCATCTTACTGTCATTTTTGTCCACTTCTCAGTTGACCACTGTCTGTTTTTATTTTTACTGCTTTGCTCACAGAAGAGCATTTTTAGCTGTAAGAAGGGCTGACTGTAGCACCTCTCCTCTGAACAAAATTGTCTCAGTGAAACGATGTGATCAAAAAAGATCATATACAGAATAATAGTCACCACAGAATGTGTGATTATATCTGTAGCTTCTCCAGACTGCTGCCGTTTTTCACTCAGAGCTCTGTGCCAACATGAGCCCACTGCTGTTCCTCATAACACATCAAAAAATTAATTAATCCCTGTCACTAAGACTTCTGCCAAACCTGTGCCAACAAAGAATCCTGCTTTTAGTTTATGAATATTTAACTTTGTGACAGAAAATGCATGTCTGAAATGTCTTCTCTGTGCTGTGGATTATCTGCAGAATAAAATGTAACACTGAAAAATATTCTCATACACTCCAAAGTGCATCCTTTGACTTGTAGCATTAAAATTCCCAAAATACTCCCCACAGACTGCATTCATTTCAAGAAGTGTCCCCGACAGACCCTATTCATCATCAGGACAATGGACAAGGTGAGACCTCGTAAACAAAGCCCGTCTAAACTGCTCAATCTGCTGTGGTAATCCAGTTGGAATTAGGGAGAGGTTGGCAGTATTTTATTTTCTTCAAGAGAAGAAAAAATTAAATCGGTGTTTCATCTGGCTCTCATCCCAGCTAACTGCCAAGAAAAATGTAGTCCATTAGTGCATTTATTTTCATAGAAATTTGGATGAAGCACTGACTGAGATGATGTGGACTATACTTCATATTGTGGTGATTCATTTTGCACAGGAGAGGTTTAAACCTGTTGCAATAAACAGCTGCTCTAAAAACTAAATTTCTAACCTTTCTTAACACTGAGTTCTCATTCTGGATTATGCCTTATTCACAGTTACAATTGGGGTAACCAATAAAAAAAATCTGCAATACAGTAACGCCTACTTTGTTTTTTCATACACCTTCAAGCGTCACAGAACCTGACGGTGTCGATCCAGTGGGTGGCGCCATTGTATTGATGTTGAGTTCCAGAAGGTCTTGTCCACAGTTGCATATTTATATTAACACAAACTGCAACACAAATAATGAGTTTCTTGAAAATGCAAGAATTGCAGTGTTTCATACACAAAAGGAGAAAGATAAATGGACATATAAACTGTTGAATAAGTGTTTTTTCCAAATAAACTAATTTCAACATGCTGATATAGTCTATATATGATATACATAACCATGCTGCTATAAGGTAAGAATGCACAGACAGTTTGCTTCTGATTTCTGAAGCCAAAAGCCATGGGAGCCATCCACAAATCACTGTTATGAACAGAAGCATTCCTCTGTCCTCTAGGGTATATAAGGCTTCATTTGGTTTGCCTCTATGATATATGTAGGGGGCAAGAAGTCATTTAGCTTTCAATTTATTAGGCTGGTGATTTATGCATGTTGCAAAGGTGCTGGTGGTGTCTCCAAGACCACCACCCTTCTCTATGCCCTCAGCTCAGTCTCATTGCACCGTAATAATTTGGTAATGGATGATGTGAGAGAGGAGGAAGTTCAGAAATTAGAAAGTTAGAAAAAAAGGACAAGGGTATACAGTTTCAATGGCTGCACTTCATTTATCATTGGTGTTCTAACCACTCAGTAAAGGATTAAATGCTGAGACCACAGCAACCTGTACTATGGTTGGAGTTCATATACATTAAGAAAAAGAAACCCTAGCAGCTACAACACAATTCTTGCTGAAAATCAGATATTTAGTGATTTTATTTAGTCCATCAACTACAACAGCTTTTTAAAATAAGAAATATAATTTGCCTTTGTCACACATACTAATCCAAAATATACCTGAAAACAAAGTCTAAATTATTCATATCACACTGTTGTCATTTTGTAAACCTGTTCTGGTTTGTATGTTTCTAGTTTTAGCTGAAAATGTTTGTGGTGTGTTACAAGGTGTCGATTGTTGCCCAGAGTTCAATGCCTTTCTGCTGACTAACAGCCTGCCTGGAGCCTCTTCCCATGGCCACCGCTGGGAAGGAGGAAGCTCTGTTACTAAATGACTCACAGGCAAAAAAACAACCTGAAGTGTTTGGCAGCATTCGTACTGACTTTGTGAGTAATCACATCCACATCCTTGGACACCTCGCTTTGCTCTCACTCTCACTTTTTCCATCAACCAACCTCACAGAAACTAGGTTTCGTCATGGCACAACACTGCGATAGAGATTAAGGAAAATGAGACACAAATAACCCCCAATATTCTTGATAAACATCCGAGAAAGCATCTGCACCTCAGACCACAACAAAGTCCCTGAGTTACTTAGATTACTTGCAGTCAGTAGAATGATGGCAGTGTCTTTCGCCAGCTCCCCCTGTTAGGAGACTGGTTTATTTTTGTTGATGTGATCACATCCTATTTGCGTAAGAAGTTTTGTCAGGTGTAGCATGATGGTGTGGGGGAGGTGCAAAGACTGGGTCTGCTGACAGGTCTGATGTACCAACCGTGACACTCCCAGTTCTTCCATAATCTGAAAAACAGATGGAAGAGGGCTGGGAACGAGACTTGGGAATGTTAAGGATTGCAGCTTAATATTTTAATAACGAGCCCTTCAATACTGGGCCTCTAGTAATCATTTTCTTCCTTAAAAGTGCAACAATCTCAGAACACAAGCTCTATCAACAGATTGTGTTCCATCCTCAAATCTCAGCCCCCTCTTGGCAATCATTATAAACTATTCAAGGAAGGTTAAGTCAAGGGAAACTGGACTTGGTGGAAGATACTTCAAGACACTTCACCTCGCCTTGATTTAATCTTCCTTGGAGAACTATGACCTGGGTGACTGAGCATCTTCACAGACATTATAAACTCTTGACTGTCACATAAAGTATTACTCTGAATACCTTTAGAGTACCAGTGCTGGAAGAAGTATTCATATTCTTAATTTAAGCAAAAGTAATAATATAGCAATGTAAAATTAAAAGTAAAGAGTAAAGGTCTTGCAAAACCCTATAAGTCTGTAAGGATTTTCAGCAAAGAAAAGTAATTCAACGTAAAAGTACTTGTTTTGCAGACAAAAATGCCTCTGTGAGTGATATATTAATATATATTGCATTATTTGAGTGTTAATACTGACACATCAGTGTGTAAGCAGCATTTCAGCTGGAGATGGAGCTAGTTTTTACAAGATAAATCTGAATGATTGTGATGTGATTATCAGGGTAGGGCAGAGGGGGGAAAAGGAGGTTCTGCTACAGAGATCTGTATTCTCTGTATCTTTGCCTTTTTTGTCATAATAAAAAAAGTAATTATTGGCCTGAACATTTATTTTAATGAAACTATATGAGAAATCAATAGGGGAAATCATGTTTGGTGGCATTAAATCAATCCAACTTTGTATGTACACCACCTTTCATACATAAAGGTTATTGCAATTCAAAGAGCTTCACATGTAACTGACAAGTTAATAATTCCCTCTGAAAGGGTACAGACATCTTAAACATGACAAGGGCCCCAAGTCGACACTGTCTTTTTTGCAAAGGGGACAAGCCACAGGGCTTGGAATTTTTTTTTGTAATACTTGTACTACATGTTGAATCTCAATCTGTAACTAGTAATTACAACATAGCCATCAAATAAATATAGTGGAGTAAAAAATTAAATATTTCCCTCTCAAATGTAGTGGAGTTTGCATAACAAAAATACTACACCTCAAAAATGTAATTGGCTGTTTACACCACAACCGCTGCAGCTTATTCCCGTTACCTGCTCTTACTTCAAAAGTGTCCAGCAGATGGTGAGAACAGCCATAGGCTGCAGGTGTCTATACTTCACAACAGCAGTAATGTCTTTAACAGATTTGAACCCTCAGTATCTGATTGAAGCTTACACAATGCACATTCACTTTATCGTAACAGCTCTGTAAGTCATCCTGATGAGAAATTATCTAATGTTGGTTATATTGATGAGGAAATCAATCTTAATTGTGAAAATGAAATCAAAACCTCTGGAAACATTAAAGGTGATAATCAAGCTGAATAACACATCGAAGAGATCCCCAGCTGGGTGGTCATGCTCACACAACTTCCACATTCATGAGTAAAAGTAAACACCACCCTGAGAGGGGAAAAAAGAATAAAATCTATGTTCAGACGAGATAAATCCGTAAAAGAAGAGTGTCTTCTTGGCTGATTTCTGTCAACCAAGAGGGAGAACAAGCGGAGCTGAAGGGTTCCCATTCCAAAAACAACATAGCTGGAGAGGTAGCCTATTGTGTCCTGACAGATTGGTCTGACTGAAGGAGGAGGAGGAGGTCGCCTCTAACTGACACACAGGGAGGAGCAGAGGTGAGTAGAAATCTGGGGGAGATGGGAACACAGCTGCAGTTCAGAGGAGAGTTAGTGTCGTTACTACCTTACATAATTTAGAACTGACTGCCTGCAAAGGTTGTTTGAATGTCTTTGAATTTATTGTGCTCTATGAGTGTGGAGCTTAAAGGTACATAAATAGACTGAAAGGAATGGCAAAACCATAAACCATCACATCTATCTATCTATCTATCTATCTATCTATCTATCTATCTATCTATCTATCTATCTATCTATCTATCTATCTATCTATCTATCTATCTATCTATCTATCTATCTATCTATCTATCTATCTATCTATCTATCTATCTATCTATCTATCTATCTATCTATCTATCTGTACAGATAAATAGTCGCCGTAATCCTCCCCAATCTTCCACTGTTTTTTTTTTGGCAAAGGGTGGGAGACCCTCCTTATGTCCTGATCACTCCCTGAGGTCCCTGCACCCCGCCCCCACACCTCTGCCCATCATCCCCCTGTATGCTATTCATCCTCATGTGCAGCTGGAGCACTCTGTTTGACCTCCCCTCTCCTCACAGAGTCCTTATTAACAGGGACTGTGGTAGGACTCCACGCAGCACTTGTGGTTAGAGTGAAGAACCACACTGGACCACTGACATTATGCTCATCACTTACATAAGTCTATGTGACATAGCATGTTACACTGCTTTCCAACATGTGCTCTGCCAGGGTTATTTCGCTGGGCTTTGAGCCATAGACAGAGATAAAGACACTGCTGTTGAATTCCCAGCAGTTAGTTCTTCTTTATTCTTTCATATTAGGAGTATGAGTGATGACATTCTAGGTGGCCTGTGCCAAGTAATCTTGCCAGATATGCTCAGTATATGAAACAATAAAAGAAGAAGTAGCTCATGGGAATGTGACAGCAGTGCACTTTTGGATGCAGGGGAAAAGACTCCCTTTCAGAGATGCTATCATTTACTGTGAGAGTTTTGTAAGAAGGAATGGTTTTAAAGCAGCATCCTTGGTAACACATCTTCAATTAAAGGGTCAGGTTATCGTCTGTACAGTGCAGTCATGAAGTATCAGGAAAGACAGATTTCTTTTTTTTGTGTTAGCTCTCTCTTCCCTCAGTACATTTGATCTGACACTGAAAAACAATAACTGTGAAGTTAAAGTGCGGACAGCCAGCTTTTATTCAAGGGCATTTGCATCCACATCAGATGAACTGTGTAGAATTTGTAACCTGTTTTATATTTCAATGTACATTTCATCGGGGCTATTTCATCAGCAGAAAATAATTCCAATAAAAACAGTTGCCAGAGAGGTCTGTGGATTATCAAGAGTAACTAGGGCATTGTTTCTGGAAAGACATGCCGCTGTTGAGTTTCATCAGTGTTATTTTTCAATGTTATGAGCACCACAAACAAAATTCCATTGTATCACGGTGGCGTCACACATCCGTCAAGAACAGATACGTCAAACGTCAGCATATAAAACCAAAACAATGTGCATAGACACTGCTAGCGCTGAAGTTGTTGTTAGTTCAGTGAAGTGATCCTTTACTGTAACATGTACGTGTACACATGCAGCAACAGCTAGCTCTGTTTTCTACAAGTATATTCCTATTTAACAGGCCTTTTTGTGAATGTGGACATCTTTTTTAAACAAAGACATCTATACATTATACAATGTATTGATATATACTAGAACTCGGTTTGGTCTACCCTCATTGATATAATATGGGGTGGACAAAATAGTAGAAACACCTCTCCAATTCAACAGCACCACAAACTACCCTAGCCTTCAAAACTATATTGAATTAACATATATCTAAAATGTATTTTAATATTCATAAAAGTAAGATTGGTACATCAGGCAGCATCAATTTTAGCAAGGTATATTCAATTTAGTGTATTTCTCCCCTATGTAATGTTACAGATTTCCTTGTAAGCTACACAATCACAGGATCTCTTAACTCAGAGTAGCATCTGTCAAGCTCCTGTAACCCTACCAAAATATGATAAAGCTACTGTAAGACTCTGTAAAGAGATATTTTCTGTGCATGGGTCAGTCCGCTGGTGTCTGTGCTGCAGTAGCCAGAGTGAATGTGTGTGGTCTGCTGGGTGGCAGCGGGCTGTATAGGCAGTCATTGACATGAAGTAAGATTATGTGGGTTTAATGTAGAATTCTGTGACTCTCCAGGTTCTTGATTTTATTTAATACATGGTATTGTGTTGTTGTTGTTTTTGTTGTTGTGTGAGGGAAGCTGCACTAGTGAAACACTTTCTCAAGCAGAGATTATACTACTGGGATGCCAGTTCTTCCACAGACCCCACATCGCCCTGAGCTTCCAAGCTGTGAAAACATACTGGAGGTTTGTTACGTCTTAGTGGCTAAAAAGGTGTCATTGTGCAGTAGAGCTGTCTGATATCCCACAGAGCCATTAGGCCGACATTAACAGATTTAACAGAACATCTATTGCACTTCACACATGTGCACATAAACATGTGAACCTCTTCATGCACATGATCTGCTTTTCCTTCTACAAAAGTCAATGCTTTTTATGAGATAAGATTCCTGGAATGGGCAGGCTTTGCTCACTTTTCTCTGACAAGGTTAAATTGTGCTCTGCTACAGGAATACCGACTTGAAACCACGATTGGAACCTGCAACATCAAAGCACTCGGCTTTCAAAGGCTTTCTTTTACAGCAAACTTCAGAAGTGCTGGCTCCTATGTGTCCAGACAGCTTATAAAGGGCTGTTTTCATCCTCACCTCCCAATTCAACACCGCACATCCTCTCTCACCACTACTGGACTGCTGTTATCAGAAATCCCCCTGACATGATGTCTGGATTTCTCCACAGAATGGGACATTTTGAGACCATTGCTGAGGAAAAAATGCAATCATCCAACTCTGCCGTTTGACCTTGTTAGTCCCGAGGGTTGATTAAAGGCTATCTGGCACTGCTCTTTGAAGAACGCACCCCTGTCTTTTCTCATCCCATGCAGTTGATCCATCTCGGCAAGCTGGCACTGGACTCGTTGCGGTTAAACGTTAATGGAGTGAGCATGAATATCACTGTCAATTGTGGGAGCCTCGTACATGTGGAGGACTGTGGTTTGTTATTTCAATAGATACGAGTAGGCTGATAGAGAAACACTGCCTTCCAGGGCTCGCGCAGAGAAAATAGACAGGTCTCTGTGGATCTGGCTCTGGCTCAGGACTTAGTGAGTGAGAGCCTGAGTTGTGTCTGCCTTGATGTGACCTCAGGGAGGGGTGGTTAATGACGCTCTGGGGTCACTCATGACTGGTGTGTCAAGTTGCATGAGTCAGTAATATACACTTGACTATCATAACACCCACTCATTGCTCATTGATAAGGACAAAGACTTTCTTCATTTGTTAGTAGCCACTGCTCCAGGCAGAGTGGACAACAATGTCCGGTAAATCACGCCGAAAACCAATCAGCGCTGTTTATCTCCACTTATGTTCTTGTAATTGTCAGTCCCTGACACTCTCTAGCTGACGGATGAAGGTTTTGTCTTTATTAAAGATCAACACTGGAGGAGTTGTCCTGTGATGACATCATATTACCAAGAAGCAGCTGTGTTTTGTCAGAGTCACTTCAGCAGCAAAGAGCTGAACTCCACAGAGCAATCTGCCAAGAAATTTAAATGTGGCGTGGGTGTAAATACTCGCGTTTGCATTATTGTTATTTTTTAACTGGTGGATGATGGTGTGTCTTATGGCCAAGGAGTCTGAGAGTCTGAGATGCTGACCAGGCAATCCTAAAGCTCAGCTTATATGTACAGGTGAGGAAGGCAGTCAACAGGCTCCTCTATGAAAAATATGTGAAGTTCAATAAAGTGTAATCATAAATATCAGTCAAGAAGACAAAAACCAAACCAAACCAAAAGAAGAGCAGTTAAAAGAAAAAAGGAAACAACATGTCTGCCCCGGTCCGGTAACTACAATTAATATTAATGTAGTATAGTAAAAACTACACATTTTCCTCTGAAATGTAGTAGTATCAAAAAGTTTTAAATACACTCAAGCAGTACATCAAGTACAACAGTACTTCAGTAAATGTACTGTGAGTTTTCAACACTGTAAATGCAAAGCTAAAGCTATGACTTTAAAAGCACACAATGTACTGGAAAAGTAAATTCTTTGTTTACCATTACATGAACTATGTTCATGTAATGGTAAACAAGTTTACCATTTTTTTACCAGTTTTTATTTTATTTTAAAGAAGCCACAATACAAACTGTTAAGATTAAGTAAAAGCTATTGACTCACAGCAGGGAAAATGATGGCAAAATATTCAGACAAAGGTGCCTGCTTACCTGTGAGGTACACCAGACAGAGTGGTGTGTGCAGGGATCAGGACCATGGACAGGGCCACCAGACAGGTATACTCACCTTGAAGCGGTTTGAGCTGCTCTTTCTAATGAAACTTAGCATAGGTTCAATTAGGAACACTTTCCTATTTCTTTGTATCAATATGGGCGTTTACTCTTCCAAACAGATTTCGCCACAATCTCCATCAGCTGATCATATTGTAGCTGTCAAACTTTAAATCTGTTCTCCTCTCTGCTGCTGTCAGCTGTCATTTCATCATGAATCACTGCGACTCTCCTCCACCGTATACACCTTCAGTTTTACCACATCCAGCACCCAGGTCTGAGCTCACCATATCCATCCAAATTTCAGCCATTCTCTCATCCCATCCCCCTTGCCAGTGTCTAGACTCTACCAGGGGTTATCCCATACAGCTTCACTACCCCTTAAAATAGGATGGCATCATGATGGGATCTAATTGACATGATGGGGTCTAATCGAATCTTCACATTATTATCATGCACATTATATAATTAAATATTGTTCACTCCTAATGAAGTCTTTCTTGATTACAAGGGGTTTTATTCAGTCAGCGTCAACATCCCCATACTCAGGCACATAGGCCTGTGTGCCAGTTCCAAACTTGAAGTTATAACATGTCCTGTTTATTTTGTTGCTGAGTGATACAACTGAAGGAGCATGCATTTTTGACCCATAAAATGTAATAAATGTGGTTATTTCTTTAATCTAAAATGTGAATGTTTGATTCAAAAAGAAACACTTAAACAAGCATGTGTGTTTCCGCTGGAACAATACTTCAGTCTCAGGCGCTCCACAAAGATGTAAATGGATGTTCACTGGTGTTGTGACCTCTGACCCTGACTGCCCCCTGTTTCCTGAACCAGATGCTGCTCCTGTGGACCACAGTCTTCTCAACCTAAACAAAGTAATCCTCCCCTAAACAAGATGGATATTGTATCACCAAATACCAGAGGGTCTTAAACATGGAGCTGCTCTCTCTCTTCATCTCTGACTAGAACCAACAGTAGAGAAGAATGACTTTTTGGATTGTTTTATGGATGAACAAAGAAATGCAAACTTTGTCTTAGTTTTACATGTTTTGTGGTATTTTACAGTAAAAAAACATGCCCTCTTGTGGGGGATATAATTAGAGCATGCAGTAGTCCTCCAAGGAAAAGTTTGAAGAGCTGCAGTACTGGCTGCATGTCAAAAATGTAAGACTGGCATCATATGTTGTCTATATGAAAGTCCTTTGATCTCACTTGATTTAAGTAAGACTAGATGGAAACATAAATCCCATGTGCCTGTGGGTTAGGCCTCCAGAGATGTGCCAAGGTTGCATAATACTTGATTTTTTTTTTTTAAAACAAGTGTCATCTCATGCAGTTGCTGCATGTTATAGCAAACATATAGCAGCAGTCATTTGAAAGGGCTATATCTTATTGGGATGCCGATGGATGGTTGAAGGATTACAAAATAAGCGTTGTTTGCTTTCAGTCCTGCACGAAAAGCTATTAGGCCTACAACATGTTATTTTAAATAATTTTTGTGAATCATTTTTTATTTTATTTTCGAAGTCCCTTTTGCGTATAAGGCAATTTACTGGTCGATTTCCCCTCGCTGCCGTGAACTTTATTGCAAGCAAGTGTAGAGATTATTTCATTAAATGAAAAACAAATTGGAGTCGTAATGACTAATATTATAACAATCTTTTGCTTGCTTTTGTAATAATACTGTAATGATGTGAGATTGCAGCGTTACCCAGTTATCCTTTCCAACTTTGTATCAGGGGCGATTCTGATAGTTCCTCAGACGCTCCCACCCCTCGCCTCACGTAATTCATCTTCTTGGCCAATCCTGTCCCACCCCTAAAAAAGTTTACGCCATGCAGCCTATAAGAACTGCCTAAGCTTCTCAAGTATCGGAAAAGGCTTGTCCTCCCAGGAACCCATCTATGGATACTTTGGTGTCTTCAAAGCCTACAGACCTACAGGTGGACTAATTCTGTGACTTCATGAGAGGGGAATAATTTCTGGGGGGGACACTTTCAGGCCGTCATCTACCCAAGTGGAGATGTCTGAGGAAAATCTAGGGGAAGAGTCGGGCAGCTCCCCTGTCTCTCCTGTGGACAGCCTGAGCAACAGCGAGGGGGAGTTGGACAGACAGCCGAAGAGATGTGGGAGGAAGAGGAGACCGAGCAGGAAAAACGGGGAGGACTCAGATAGCCCGACCCCTGGGAAAAGAGGGAAGAAGTCCAGCAGCAGCAGCCCCCAGTCTTTCGAGGAGCTCCAGTCGCAGCGGGTCATGGCCAACGTCCGGGAGCGACAGAGGACCCAGTCTCTCAACGAGGCGTTCGCGGCTTTGCGGAAAATTATCCCCACTTTGCCCTCGGACAAACTCAGCAAAATACAGACCCTAAAACTCGCAGCCAGATACATCGACTTCCTCTACCAGGTGCTGCAGAGCGACGAGCTGGACTCCAAAATGGCAAGTTGTAGTTATGTGGCTCATGAGAGACTGAGCTACGCCTTCTCTGTATGGAGGATGGAGGGCGCTTGGTCCATGTCAACATCTCACTAGCACCTGGAGAAATTATGCCCTAAATGGTACGCTAGATTTTCAACTAAACCAGGCCTTAAAGTGTGGGAAAATGAACTAGAAAATGTTTATTTATTTTTTAATGGCTGCACTGTGGTATAATGCAACCTGAAGCAGCGTTATTTTGTATACTTCTCTGCACAGTTTAGTGATAATGAATGCCTTGTCTAACCCACAGGTGACTGCTGATTCTACGAATGACATTCTGACGGGACAAGTCTGGAGTCCAATGCTGGATACATGGGATGACTCTATTTAAACCAAAGACGACAGAAACTCTGGGGAACATTCTGTAGAGGTCCGATAGGGACATGCAGCCGTGTTTTGTGTTTTGATAGCTACAATCACCCCAATTCTGGTGTGTTTTCATGTTATTGACGACGAATGTTGAAAAAATCATGTGTTTTTGTTTTTAAAGAAAACAAATGTCTTAAAATGCATGCCTTTGGACTTATTTCTGTGGAGGTCAAAGTGCATTATTGAAGCAGTTGTCTCGGTTTTTGGTGTGAGACTGTCAACTGGTGGTGTAGCTCACATTATAGGCAGACTGTGTGGATCTAACCTGTGCAACAAAAAATATTTTCATAATACTTTTATTTATTTATTGGTGAAACGTGTTACAAGGAGGAGAAGATCATGTGTCTGAAATATAAATACATTCCTATTTTTTATTATCGTTTTTTTGTAAATGTTTGTAAATGTTTTTGCATTAAAGAAAATGACGATCAAAGTTCTTGCCTTTTGACTTTTAAATTTTCTGGTGTCAGTCTAGTTGAAATGTTAACAATAGACGGCTAAGGAGGCCAAAGTTAAAATTAAAATACACTGAAATTCCGTGGACTATACTTCACATCAGATTTAATGACAAAAGCTTTCACTGTATCGCCAGTCACGTGGGAAAACAGATGGAGTTATCATTGGCACGAGCTAAAGCGTTGGAGAAACATGCAGCTATTTTTTTATATATTGTAACACATCCAAAAAGAAGAAAAACAATTCAGGGTTTATAATTTCCCCCCATCATTTATAACTAAAACTATTCAAGCAAAGTCCAGTATTAACACATCATTTTAACGTGAGAAAAAGTTTTATTGCTGCAAAAGGGAAAAAATCTGGTGTAGATAAAAAAAACAAAAAACAAAGTCGGTCTGCATAAACCAAGTTAAAATTCCATTTTAATTAAAATTTTAAATGCCTCATGCAGTCTCCAGTTTCTCTCTCGCTCTCTCTTTCCTGGATTTGTTTACAGTTGGATTAAGGACTGGACCTGAAATTCACCATTAAAAGTAAATAGGTAATGCTGGGGCCATGTCAACCTGTAGGGCCCACGCTACAGTCTCTCTTCTGACATAAACAGCAAAGCAGTTAAGTGATAAGGATTTTTAACTTTTTGTCAATGCAGAGATCAAACTAACAATACTATCTTGTTGTTATAGCAGCATAACAATGCATATGCCCTATATAATCTAAATTCATGATGACAAAATCAAACAATGGAGTCATATATGAGACTGTTTTTCCTATTGGATTTGTAACAATCCCTAATGATTTTGCAGATCTGCAGCACAGCATAGTAAGCAATAGACTTTCTGCGTTTTCGCGCACATCGAGCAACAGAATCCCGATTATTGTCACTAAATAAATCTTTCATACTGTTATCGTGCTGTGATTGATCTCAGAGATCTGGGAAAGTGTTTCTCACTGTCCAAATCAAAGTGTGTGCCCGTTTGAAGGTGTGTAATTGGCTTGCGAGGCATGTATGGAATTCCCAGATGTCTATGAAATTTAAGGAGGCCGTGAAGGTAAAAGCTGTGGGTCTGTACATAGAGGCTATTCTCACTGAAAGTTTTGAGGGGGAAATGCTTCACACAGTCTAGATCAATAAACAGCTTTTCTTGAACATTTTACAGTTGATGGGTTTTCATTCAGTAGGCTACAAGATAAATAAGCAGGGGCTTCAGTAAATATGAGCTGTAACCTATTCGTGCCATGTATGAAAGCTTTTCTACTTTAAAACAATTTTATTTCAGCCTTTATGCAATGCAATAGGGCTTGAATAAGTTTCCTCTCCCTTTTTTCAGGAGAGAGGAGTTGGCAATTGACACGATGCAGAGGCACAGAATGAAACCTATTTAGAACAGATGTTAGTATTTTTTAAAAAGTCACGTGAAATGAGCAGATGTTCAGACTGTGCAGAGGCTCGCCGTGCAGTGCATTACTCTGCAGAGTGAGAGCTCGGAGGAGCTTTGCTTCCACACAGACGCGGACTCTGAGTCTTTGGTTCTACATTCAGATCATCCAGTATGTTTGATTCAAATGGATTTATAAAAGGGCCACCTGCAGGGAGTTCTATGGATCTGACTGACCGCGCTGAGGCAAAGGTTAGGCTGCAAGGAAAAGGTAAAAAGTCTGTAAAACTTCTGTGTGTAAACTTGTGAGTGTAGAAGATATTGACTTACAGAATATTTTGCAGTAAGATGAAACAAGAAGAGCAGGATGTTTTTAAAGCTTCCAATCTATATTAACGGGCCTTATGCAGTTGAAGTTTCAGGCTTCTAAGCGGTGTACTCTCTCTCTCTCTCTCTCTCTCTCTCTCTCTCTCTCTCTCTCGTGTGTGTGTGTGTGTGTGTGTGTGTGTGTGTGTGTGTGTGTTTGTGGGGAGGGACGAGGCTTAACAGAGGGAAGAAACGGAGAAGAATTTATCATCCAGCTATTGGGAGACAAAAGAAATGCATGACACATATTACCCTCTGACTAAGCCTATACTAGAACTGTTGTGTCAGACATCGATGATGAAAACCATTTTTAAAAATGACTAAATTGACTGTACTATCAAATTACATTTAACAAAATGTGTCCATTTATTACTTTATTTTTTCAATTAGTAACATGACTAATTTGCTCTGATACGTGCAGCTTATTGTAAAAACTTCTGTGATGTTGATGAATGTTGATAAAATACGTGATTTAAACTTCTATTATTATTATTATTATTATTATTATTATTATTATTATTATTATTATTATTATTATTATTAGTAGTAGTAGTAGTAGTAGTAGTAGTAGTATTACAGTTTAATTAATTAATTAATGTACATGGTTCTTAACATTTTATTAGGCTATAGTAATAGGCCACTCGCGCAAAAATTAGAATTATTATCTGGATTTGTTTTGATAATGAAATCTCACAGTTTTGTAACCAAATATAGCAGTTCATTCAGGTGCAGCTCACTGGTGATATATCATGTGAGGCAGGTTATTCAAAAATTATTCTGTAATAACAGATTTATGATTTTGGCTTCCAAATTTAGCCTCTTTTTAATTATTTCAAGTGTTGTTGTGTACCATGGTTGAAAAACATAGTTGCATTTACTTTTTTTTAACTAATTAAATCTTTATTTGGTTAGTTTTTTAAAGGGCAATTTACTTGAAAAAATATTGTGTAACTGATTATTTATAAGAACAATGCATTTATTTGGAACAACTTTAAAATTTTTATTTCTTAGCTCCACAGGAAAGAGCAGGTGCAGACTTTACTGCCAGTTCCACAATTTTAAGTGAAATTCCAGATTTTCCATTTTAGGTCTCAGTGAGAAATGAAAAGTCCCCTTGTTGGTAATCAAACGTCAGGGCCACACACAGCTTCATCCACACCTTAACAATGCCTCAGAAAGTGAATATTAAAGCCATGAGTACTTAAGCTGCATGGAGATAAGATCAGAGCACAGGACTGCACTTGAGGCAAGGAAACCGAGGAGAGGCTAAACAGAAACAGACAGCTACATCTGGAGTTTGTTGATTATTGAATACATTAACATCTATAATGCAGCTCTTTGTTGAGAGGGCTTTTAATTTGCTACACATGTGAAAAGTCAGATCAGATGTTGTCCACAAAAGAGAGTTAAAACAAGTTGAAAGCACCCATATTGTGAACCATTGACTTCATATGGGTCAGCACATCTGTGCCAGATCTTATGAACGTTTTTTTTTTTTGATGCAGTAATATATCGAAACTCTGACATTTTGTGTTATTGCATTTATAATACCAACATTGGCCTACCTGTATTGTGACGAAGGAAATGCTGCAACAGGTTGAACAACAGAGGAAATTCATTTGAAGAAATATTTGATTGGAAATGTGATATGAATACAAAAACTAGATTTTAATCCTTGATTTTTGTATATCTCCGAGCAGATGGCAGAAATATAAGTACCTGTGGTGTCTTCCTGACCTTTACTGCTGTTGAAAATGAGCAGCTACCTGCAGCTGTGTGTACTTTTTTCCACATGACAGATCCATGGGATCAGGCATTAGATTATGAAAAACTGTGTGAGAAAGAATAAAGTATTTTATAATTTTTGCAGTTTTGGTTTAAACATTTGTATGTTTGTATCTTGGCCAGGATGCTCTAAGAAAGGATATTTTCAATATTTCAGTGAGCCTTTCCTTTCCTAAATAAAGGTATAATAATAATAATAATAATAATAATAATAATAATAATAATAATAATAATAATAATAATAATAATAATAATAATAATGTAATTTAAAAATCACAAAAATGCAACTATAGACACTTTCATTAAGCACAGGTGCAATTCCTTGCACAATGAGTTGGAGACCTGCTTTTTATAAAATGCCACAGGACCAAATGTGCTAACATTGCTGCTTCAGAACATTTTTCTGCAATGAAATGAAGCTCACTGGCTATGACAGTTTGAATATTAATTTAAAAAGTTTAGAAGGTTTCAGGTGTTCTTTTTTCATTCATCAATCCAAAATGTATCGGCAGTTAACTGTTGCCTCTAGAGAGTTGTCAGCTGATAACAAAGTGATCAAAATCACTGCACAAATACATGGGAATCTCGCTTCTCATATTAAAACATTGTCTTAATATAAATTAGTTTGATCCGAGACAGGCTCTAATACTGTATATCTATCCTGGCATAGAGAAGTGAGGACATTTCATGCCAGAAAAACATTTCTGTGCAGGTTCAGCAGCATTAGACATTTAAATAGCACAGGCACCTGCGGTGCACTTCCTTGATTTATGTAAATACATGAGAACAAATCAGTGAGAGGTATGATTGGGTGTTTGGCTTCAAATACAAAATTGGCAAAATTATTGACTAAAACTTTTGTTGATTTACTGACACAGCTCATATTTTTCAGACAAACTCAACTAGCAATTCATTATCTTTTATCTTCCAAAAGCAGCTGCAAAAAGGGTCTCACATATTTTTACGCTGAATAATTAAGGTGAATTTGCAGAGAATGTCAGGAAGAAGACCGAAAACTTAAGTATTGAGTTGTCTCCTTACATTTAATGAAACATTCATCTGCAAGATTTAAAGATTTCTATCCTGAGATCATCTAACAACATAAAACGTTGTTTGGCTCTTGAGGTAGTTGATCTACATAGCTGAAACATTGTTTCTTGAGCTATTTTGATAAAGTGGACACAACAAAAACGCCTTTGGCTGTTTGAAAAAATGTTGAATGGATGCTTGTTTAAATCTGGTTAAAGGCTTGTGGACATGCAACATGTTTAAAGTTAGCAAATTACAGATTACAGCTGAAAATGTGAAACTATAACAGTTCAGCATTTCATCACAGTTAAAGACACACTAGTCATGCAGAATGGCACCATGATTTAGGCATGTGATTTGATCGTATCCAAGACCAGAAATGTCCTTTGAGGCATGTCTAAAGAAAATGTGTGCACCTTGTGTTTAACGTTTTTTAGCGTGTGATGTGTGCCACCCAGGCTGCAGACAAGACACGGATCAGTGTGTTTTAGGGGAATACACAATGATGTCACAGACAGGAAAAGGCTGGAAAAGGCTTGGCACCTTTTGGAATTGGCCAGATCCCCATTGGCTCAGCAGAAACGCTGTAATAATAAACAGGCAATCAGAAGGCAGCGTGAGCATACACAAAGGCATTGCAAAACTTTGCAGATAATAAAAGCAGATTTTTCACCCGAGGGGGATGATTATTTGTGTTCTTCAGTTGTCCATAAATACAGGGCCTCTCACAGGAAGTATAAACATACAGATGAGGTGGAGGGCAGCCGTAGTCCAACGTAGTGATTTCAAACATTCCTGTTTATGTTCAATCAAGATGAAGTATATATATAACTGTAGCCCCAGTTTGAGCACGAAATACAGAGGATTATTTTCTGAGGGAAGAGAGAAAAAGAATACCTCACTATAGAATGTAAACTGTTTGATGAGTGTTTCACTCATTTTGGAAACTGAGCCACACATTTACAAAAGCTTACAAAACACATGCATCAGTTCCCTGAGTAAATTTCCCAACACACTGTGAAAAGTTTAATCTATTATTATTACACATTCAATATCATTTTCTAATAGTACGTATGTGTGTGGCATGATCCATGCTGCCATATAAAAGTTTTTAAAAATCTTCACTGAAGTGACCTCTTCCTGGATGTGAACACAGGCAGAGCACAATTTGTCCCTTATTGAGGCACTGCGTGAAACGTGCAGTCCTTGTGTACTGCCCAGGGGTTAATAGGGCTCTAATGATGCAGCATCCCTGCTTCTGTCCCTGAGGGCACTCCAGTCCCAGGGTATTAATCCCATTGCCTTCATTAACCTGTTGGCCCACCAGTCCCACCGACACTGACTATCGGGACTCTAATGTCACGCTTATAACTGACGCTGTGTTGTTACCTTACAATGATCTCCTTATTCCTTTGGAACCATCTCAAATACTTGATTTTTATTAAATTTAGTGAATTCTTAGTGGGCAACAGCATTATGTGGAACCATCACTGCAAAAACTTGCCCTAATAAAGACTTTGGTAAATGATGAAAGGAACATACACAACAAATCACTTCCTAACAATTTGTAATGGATACTACATTTGGTAATGCATAAAAAAATCACAAAATGCAATGCAGACAAATGTAGCATTAAAAAACTAAATGTCAGCTGGCAGGTTCATGCCGTTCATCAAGGTGGAATAATGCCAAGCCAAAACTGAACTTAATCAATAGACCTATGCTGTAAAGAATCTATTCAAATGCCCACCTCATTGAAAATGAAGAGGCAATTTGTTTCTTCACTTTTCCAACAAAAGTCCAAAGGATTGTGTTTCCCCTTAAGTGGTTTTAAGAAATCTATAATAACACATAAAGCGTGCTTAAATCAAATCAAACAGCACCAACAAACTGAACAAATGTTATGAGTGAAACCTTTGTTTAAACTGGAAAAAAGGAAACTATGTGGTTGAACTGCTCATGGAGAGTAAATAAGCAAATTAAAGCTGTGATGTACAGTGTAAAGACTAAGTGAACTTTTATTTTAATTTAATATTTTATTAAATTTTCAATTTAAGAACGTTTTCAGTTTCTTTTGATATGTGTTGTTTTGGGCTAATTCTCACCTGGCAATAATGTTCTATACATGTTATGACTCATCATGTATTTCCTCACATCCCAGCAGGAACGCTGACTCTTCCCATGTGGCGTCAGGATCCTTCAGTTCGACTGAGGAGCCACCTGCTCAGATGACCAAAATGAAATACAAGTTTTGTGTTTAAATCTCTTTCTCTCTCTCTCTCTCTCTCTCTCTCTCTCTCATATATATATATATATATATATATATATATATATATATATATATATATATATATATATATACAGTATTAATATGCTGTGCAATACCAGCTACAAAAAGTATTGATTCAACAGTTTTTACATTGTTTTTCCACCACTGATTGTGATGCGCATTGCAGTGGCACATTACTGAAAAAACAAATATGTATATGTTTTATATAGTATTATGACAAAAATGTGTTAATATGTATATCTGTTTTTTTAAATGCTCATTTTACACACATTTAATGAATACTCTCCCATTTGTAAAAGTGAAGTCCAGAACAATAGCCTGATCAGTTATTAGAAATAAACTATTGTAACAGTGAAGTCTGAGACCCCATTAAGAACCTAATGATAGTCTCAGTGTAAGACAATATAAACCTCCTCTCATCTCCTCTATCTTCATGTTATCAGGGTGCTGGCTTCATCCTCTACAACAGAGGACCGTCTGTTTGTGACCTCAGTGCTAAATCAAGTTCAAAGAGGACCACTGGTGTTTGGCAGATAGTTTTACATAAGGGCAGTGGGAGAACAGTGTGTTTGGTCAACCTCTGGCTCCCCCTTTGATTCGCAGCTCTCCATGACCCCTGGCAGAGCGACACCACTTAAGGCTTTTCATTCAGTCACACTGGTCAGGCTGATAAGATCTGGGCGATAACTGACTTGACTTTCAATCTCTGTTCAGTTAACCAAATATTTTTTGTCACTTAGCATTTTTACACAAATGTTCCATCCCTTTTATATATACTGCTGCACATTAAGACTTTCTTTTGGCAGTATAACATAGAGCTGTCCCACTCTAGTAAAAGACAGAAACTAGATTAGAGAAACAGATAGTTCACTCTGTCACACAAAAACCAAGGCAATTTATTAATTCCCACTGTGTCATTGTAGTTCATGTAATGAATATGAATATTAATTACTTCAAGTGATCATAATATATTCAGTTGAGATGAAGACATTTTATTTGCAGTATGTCTAAAAGTTTCCATTTATACATGTAAAATCACCACTGCATGACTGTATAAAATCCTTCTGGACTGGAAGTGGATGGTGTACATTGTTGGCATATGCTTCTTTTGTTTTTACGAAATAAAAGAGGAAATAAAACTTCAATCACTGATGCAATGAATTAAATCCTTGTTTATCATTTGAACGACCTACTTTGGTGCAGCTGATTGGCAGGCGTTCACTTTACCCTTTTTAAAATATATGAACAAGATGTCAGAACCACAGCGTCTACCATGTGAACGCTGCAGTTCAGTTTGGGCCACGTTCTGCTGTTTTTGAACCAAACAGTCTGGTACCAGCGCACAGTACATTATGCAAGAGCAAAGAAATACATGGGGCACATTAACTTTCCACGGACGACGTCTGAACACAACTGGAAACCAATCAGGAAAAACAGCACTGTGTTTATTTTGTATTACAAGTGTATTATCACATTATAAGAATGAGTAATGTATTGTGTTTAGGCTGCTGTTTGTTTAGGACAAAACTCAAAGTATTAATAAAATAGTTCTCGGAAGCAGGAGAGCAGCTGAGAAAGCTGATTTTGTGTGTTTGAAAGACAAAAAGTACAGTGACACGCTATTAAAAGTGATCCAAAGTTAGTGGGGCAATCGAAAAAAAGCAACTTGTAATAATACAAAGAGGTTCTTTAATGTAACCTTGACAAAATACTGCAGAAAGCTGGACTTTCAACAGTCCTTGAGAACATATGTTGAAGTGAGTAACTCAAGAAATGTTTCACAGTAGAAATGCCTGTCAAAGTATCCGATGTGTTGCAGTGAGTCATCTTTTTTCTCACACACGCATAGGTTTGCTTATGTGTTATTTTGGTTCATTCCTCTGACCTTTAACACTTGCCCCAGAGAGATGCAAATGCCAAAAGAACATAATGGTTCCCTTCCTGTGTAAAAACTAGGCTGTAAAGGAAGATAATTAGGGTTGTCATGACAACGGGGTCCAGCAGGCTGCCATTTTAGCTTGCAGAACTTCAAACTGTATCAACGCACCACCGGGGGCTGGTGTACAAGCTCTGGTTTGAATTAGGGACCGACTTCCACAGTCTCTCTTCAAATTCAAGATCAATATGGAACACCCCCTTCAAAAAAAAGAAGGAGGAAAGGGAGAAAAGGGACCAGCAGCTCCTCATCCAGAAAGACCTAGAGATCTGGATTTCATTAGAGACAATTATCTTATCTGTTTCATCTCAGTGCTGCCCCAAGGTTTGGCAGGCAAACCAGTGGGCTCTTTGCAGTTTGAGAAAGCCTGCAGCCAGCCAGAGGCCTGTGGATCAGGTCATTAAAACACTCATGCCCCTGCTGCTAGTGATAAAATATTTTCATGCTTTTGTAAATAGATTTTCTTCTTTCAACCCCACAGGACACAAAAAACACAACTTTTCTTCTCTGGATATCCCAGCATAAGGATGTTCAAAAGATTGTGAGGAGTCAGCCGAAACATTGTTTGTTTTGCTCTCAGGTGAAGCTGCATGAGCTTGTCTACACTTTTGTTGATTTTCTCTTTCCAACCTGTGGCTGTACTTCATCATCCACTTGGAGCCTGGTTACCCCAGTGCCCAGTCGGCTTGTCAAGGCCAGGGTCACGGGAACATGGCATGGACACCTGTCAAAGCACCATGCACAGTACAATTATAGGCTTAACAGCACTACAGTTCAATGAAAGATGGGGAAACTCTATGCCAGCAATAAGATCAAGTATTCATGCTGTCTAGTAGGCACTATTAAAGAAATACTCTGACATTCTGGGAAACACTCTTATTGGTATAAGATTCATATCACTCTCATGTACCTCGATTTGATATGTCGTTGGAGGCAGACTTAGTTTAGCACTAATACTCTAAACATGGGAAACAGCTAGCCTAGCTCTGTCCAAAGGTAACAAAATCTAACCAAAAGCATCTCTAAACATATTTTTTTGACCAGCATAATTAGGAAATGCTGTTAATCCACGCATTGGCAAATTGTGGATGCCAGATGTTAGATGACAATCTTGGTAGCAACTAAAGCACTACATTTTTTTTTTTGATTGTCTTTATGTACTCCCAGCATTTAGCAAAGACTAAGGAAAGATTGTGGTCTTGGCTTAATAGGCGACTGAAAAAGTCCTCAGTGATGTAAAAGCTAGACTGCGGGACTTTTACATATAAATCAACTTCCGTTACATTCAAGCCGTGGCCAAACAAGTTCACACAGTCTTGATTAAACCTATCACCGGCAGGTAAATCTCTCTGTATTCACAGAATACCAGAGTTTTAAATGTGGTTTCTGTGGTGATGTTCCTGTGCTGGCACACAGGTAGTGATGGGTTTCATGCCAACCTGCAATGACTGGTTTGCCAAAGTTGAAGGGGGAGTGACCATAGGGACAGCAGCAACTCAGTATGGCAATTTATCCGTCATAAGCACGCAACAACTGTCAGAAAGGGAAGACAAAAGTTCTGCACAGCAGGTTTAAAGCAAGCAAGTTTAAAGACATGATGGCAACAAGACTTCAACAAAGTTACTCCCAGCAAAGAAAAATGTTTTTACACTTTGTTTTTTGTATAGATTAACCAAGCAAGCTATAACAAGTTCAGAACTAAGCTTTAAAAATTCTGTTTTGACGCCTTTGGGCGAAGCTAGGCTAGCTGTTTCCCTTTGTTTCCATTCTTTTTACTCAACTAAGCTAATTGGCTGGGGGTAGTGTCATATTTACCAGACTTAATTATCATTCTCATCTAACTCTTGACTAGAAAGCAAATAAACGCACTTCCCGAAACTATTCGTTTCAACAAAATGTCAAGCTCACTCAGGCTCTGATGACCAGCACATGAAACTCTGGGGGCAGAAGGGACAGTTTAGGTAATCTGGTGCAGTTTGGCTCAGAAAAATAGTTGCTTATTCAAGGAGGGGATCCCCTTTGTGGTTGAATGGGGAGGGTGGAATGGAGGTGGCAAAGGAGCAGAGAAGGATATGAGGCCCATGCAGGACCTGGAGCTGAAATTGAGAACCCTCCTCATCAGGGGTTAGGGATCATGGGCAGAGACTTCCCTTCATCACGGTCAAGCTGGGAAATGCAGAGGACAGCATAGGTCAGTCCAGACAGCCCGCTGTGTTCTGTTACCATGGCAAACATCCCAAGGGCCAAAGAAAATAGATGACAAGTACAATAATATGAGGTGTAATCACGAAGGTCAGTTGCCTGCAACACGCTGCCTCCACTCTCAAGGCATCATATTCTGCAGAAGTGAAACAAAAGTCAGTGTACTTTGAGGGAAAATTACTCAGTAATGTGGTCATTTTACTCCATGCCTCTAGAAATCAGGAAGCCTTGAGGGACATGCTCTAGAGACTCTACATGAACAGCCATTGAGAGATTCCAGTCCACTTGCGAGATATTTACTTTCCGGTTCTTTGTACTGGGTGCCCTGCAGATGGAATCTAGCATCCTCTTTAAGGAGGAAATTTTATGACTTATTAACTGTCAACAGTTCATAACCTCCAAGGAGCTATTAAACTTTCTCCTGTGGTCACACCAGAAATGCCAGTGTTTGATTTGGACGGGAAAGATATTTGAATGTTTTTGCTCTTCTCCACCCTGCGTGCAAGTGCAACAAAATACTCGAATCAGCTTCAACATCAGATCATTGTGTCAAGATAAGGACACTAATGTGTTTGCTTTGTTTTGAAATTAAAGAAGGCATAGCATGGATTTATTGTATAAGAACATAGTTAATCACAACAGAGAAAACACAGTCAGGAGACAAATCAAGCAACAGAGTGAGCCTTAGTGATGATACAACCCTGCAAATATTTAATCACCAATAAGCCATGCAGTCCTTAGGATGATAGGATGATAATAAGATTTCTTCCTATAATTTAATAGTTCTTCTCACAGCTGCAGGTGAATAACTGCAACGTTCTCCTAATCTAACTCCTTCTCTTCTCTCTTTTTACATTGAGCTGTATCATAAATATATTTGTACTTGAGACAGCAGTGTGACTAAATCATTTATCACCAGCCAAAAACAACCAGGATGAATAATTGAGTCCAGATGTAGCTGATTCAAGCTTGATACTAGGGTTCATTTCCTGTCTGTGCTTTGTAAGACAACCTATTACACCTCCCAGGCAGCTGCCGGGTATACTGGCCCAGCCTGAGTATCAACACTCCTCAGGTGTCAGTGAAAGAATCACACAACACACACAAAGCCTAGTTTCCTATTTTTAAGTCTCCAACCACTCCAACACTGAGGAAAACAGAGGCATAATACTACATATTTGCCTAACTGTGTGTCCTATTGTATTCATATTTAGTTACATATTAACTCTGATTAACGAGTGGTTGGATTTAGTACATGTACTCAAGTATGGTACGTTTTGTACTTTACTTGAGTCCATTTTGTGCTGCTAGCTAATTTTACATCACTACATTTAAGTAATAATATAATAATATAATATTGTATATATTTTATTCCTCTATTTAGTTAACTAAAACATAAAAAAACTTAGACCTTAATGCATAACTAATAACAAGTGGGCCTTTTGAACATCATCTTCATGTTATAAATACAAGAGTTTTATTTCTAGTGATGTAGTATTTCCACTTTCACTTAAGTAAAAGATCTAAAAACTTCCTCCACCACTGTTGTAACTTACTTTCTATATTAAATTGCCAAAAAGCACAGTGTGTGCATGGGGTCAGGTATTCTGCAGTTATCATAAAATGAAAAATAAAACACAAAGGATACAAACAGTGACACATGCACACACACTCACACGCAGTAGCAGTTCCCATGTTTATTTTATATGCTAAAAGATCTGGGAGGCCATAACTCTCTGGCTGCCTTAAAAGCATTCTCTTCCGGCCCTTTGGCTCCATGTGGTAGCAATTACGTCCTCTGGCTTGGCCATGCAGGTGACTGACACTGAGTGACCACTCCTCAGCACCCATGCATGTGCTAATGAAGCAGAGTTTCCTGGTTCTCTTTTAAAAATTTTTTTTAGAAATATTGAGAAATTCAGTTTTGTGTTCAGTTGCCTCCCTCGAGTGTCAAACTGCTTTGACAGTTATATAATGTATGGTATCTGTTGAATGTTTTGGCAACTTGAACGTTGGTATTTTCTGCTCTTTTTTTCTGGAAACCTGGCTTTGCTCAAATGTGGAGTGAAATGTAGTTACGTTTTTGCAGGTGGGACCGACCCTGCTGTCTTTCAAAGTGAGCTACGGTGTTCATGTTCTCACTGAACTCTGTATCCATCCATTTCAGCATGAATTGCATGCAAGTTTGAAAACAAATAAACACCAGCAGAGGTGGTTTCTATGGGAAAATCAATCTGTGGAGAGATGTCAGGATTGTTAGGAAGAAAAGGTAAATAGAGAAGTAGAGTGGCCTGCAGACTTTAATGTAGTGTTTAGACTGTAATTAGTCTTTGCAGAATGAGATTCCTGACAGTCGGTCTGAGACGGCGTGGCATGATAAAATAAACACTAAACAGAGCTGTTTCAAGACATCCTCCATCGACCATAAACCAAAACGGCCTCCACAGACTACAACCACCCCTCTCTAATTTTCAAAATGGGTGGTCGGATTTTTTCTCCATCTCTCTCTCTTTCTCATTCTTTGTCTTTATTTTCCTCCTTTTTCACCCCAACTTCTTCTAACCATTTGTTCTCCCTCTATTTATGCCACTCACTGTTCTCAGTTCTTTACATTTGGCAATTTCTCTCCATTTTTATTTTGTTCCTCCCACTGTTTGTCCCTTGACTTCCTGCTCCCTCCCAACCAGAATGAACCCGGGTTGGAGCTTCAACTTCCAGCTCTCTGCAGGCCCCTCCGGACTCTGACTCGATGACAGTCTACAGCCATGCGTGCAGAAAGGGGGACGACTGGGGCTCATTCAGAACTGTGTCACTGTCCACCTGAGCAAACAGAGTCTCGGGGAAGCAGAGGGAGAGAGAGAGGGGGAGAGAGCCGGGGGAGAAACTGGTAAGGAGACCAGGAACCAATTGGTGAGGGAGGGCTGGCAGAGTGACAGCCATTGTACAATAACATTAGTCTTCCGCTTTGGCCCAAGTAAGCGCTCCTTCTGGACACAACTCTGCCTTAACGTTTCTTCTTCTTCTTTTTTTTCTCTGTTCTCTTTTTCTTGTGTGGAGCTCCCTCCAATGGAAACACATTCTTGTCATGCCTCACTGCTGTTCCCTGTTTAGATTTCTCATTACAAACAGCATTACACGCATGGGCTGGAGTTGGCCGGAGCACAATCCAGGCAGAGGCCGGGGACCTCAGTCCTCTACAGCCTCCAGGGGAGAGATGAAGGAGCTGGGTCCATGACATGCAGACCCAAAGCCCAGAACCACAGATATTACTTTTTGAATCCATTAGTTCTGAGGATAATCAAACATTAGCAGTAATGTATGTCTATCAACAGAAGAAAATGTTTTTGCAAACAGAACTTGTATTGAACTCCAAACATTCTGCAGCTGCCTTCTCTTGTTGCAAAACTTCAAATGAAACCGAACAGAAACTTTGGGAAATTTCAAAATCTTTCCTTTGATATTAAACTGTCATGAGAACGGCCAGTCCATCTTTTGATTTTGAAACTTCCCTGTGATGTTGGGATATGACGAACCCCCAATTTCCATCCAGACGATTTATGATTATGAAGCGGAGCTGCCTCACAGGATACCAGAACTTTATGGAAAGCAGACCTCCTTCTTTCTCCCCACGCTCTCTCATGTCTTTCCAAGTGCAGCACCAGAGGCCTGGGGGCTGCCATGACTCCCTAGGTTGTCTGGGTATTGTTGACTGACACCTGACTGTGTCTATTAGTGTGAAAGACTGGGCTGACAACATGCAGCCTGAGCAAAAATGATGCTGAAGGGTGTGTATAGCAATGATCGCTCAAGAACAGCTCGGTTTCAGTAATTTGTTTGTAATTCTGAGGGATAAAAGTGAATTTCCTCATATGATAGCCAGTCAAATAAGGCATAACTTAAATCTGTAACTCACCGTGCGTTAAACCCAAAATAGAACAAAAAATCGCTTCCTGTTTTCATCAAGTTTCCACCAGAAATGTTTCCAAGACTCCACACAGTTATTCCATCTTCCTCTAGTCACAAAGTAAATGAGCTTTCTGATTTTTTACCACTTTATACATCCGTGACGTGTTACTACCCATTTTCTAGTGCCAGAAGGAGTCTCGCAGAAAATCTGCTGTCAATTTCTTCAAATCCATGGAAATGCACTCTGTGTTGCGGCCAAGACATAAGTGATAACAGTGGACTAGATCTTTTGAAGATGTGATGTGGACATTCTTTCAGAAGAGACTGCCAGTTGTCGCTCATGTACATGGAGTTATTTATATGCAGTTTATGTTCTCTTTTTATCTCACAAAGATGTGTTCAGATAACAAAGAGCTCTGGATGTCTTTATGAATGTCTTTTTGGAGAAGTGGCTGATGGGAAACGTGGATGCAAAATCTAAGAGATGACAATGTAAACACAATCAAATGGAAATCTGGAAACAGGGACAAACAGCTGTGCCAGAAACCGCCTACCTGCACATCTAAAAAGATGAAACAAATTAGCTATGACGTGTAATTAGTCAATGCCAGAGGTGCTGGTAGGCGGATTTTGTTATCTTTGGACAGAGCCAGGCTAGCCGTTCCCCTTGTTTCCACTCTTTGTGATAGGCTTGTGGTAGCTTCATATTTACCATACAGACATGACAGTGGTATTGATCTCTTATAACTCTCAGCAAGAAAGCAAGAAAGCAAATAAGCGTATTTACCAAAATGACAAACTCCTTTGAGCCCTGTCACAAAAACTGAACAAAACTAAGTAATATTTAAGGTTTATTTTCACTTACTAATAAAGTGGCTAAGGAGGAAATTCCCCCAAAGAATGCAAGCTGCCCAACTTTGCATCCAGAAGCCAGTGCTCAGGCCAGGAATGAGAGAAAGTCGAGGCCACCTGTTTCCTACTCACTTTTACTACACACTTGGCATGATGCAGGCTTGTTCATGGCAGATTAACACCAGGCCATATGAGGTGGCAGTGCCAGCTGAACTTCAGAACTTGAGGGGGAACTGCCATTTACTCCAGTGTTCCACAATCTGGGGCATCCTATGCATTTAAATCAGATGATCCCATGATATAGATGGTGATTTCCCACTTTGCAAAAAGAAATGCCCTGTCACGACTCTTAGCACCGGCGTGGGCACGCATTCCCGTCTGGTCGGGTAACACATTCTTACATTACATTAGTAGTGCGTTATGTTCAGTCAACAACATGCCCACACTGTGCTGGTCTGTTAAAACTGTGATGTAGCACCGTGGACCGTCACAGCGCTATTTCACAGTCTGGCTTCCACCCAAACCAGTCACACAACATGAAGTTTGTGTTGTTAGTTCCTCATTTTAAATTATGTGAATTATACACATAACTCCCGGGCACATCAAGACCATACTGACTTCTAAAACTTTTCAGAGCTCATATATTGTCCAGAAACGTTTACTTCAAACTTCTCCTGCTCCCTCAGGATTCCACAGTGGTTTCACACAGCGAAGATAAACAACTTTTGCCAAACTGAAGCATAATTTAAATACATGGCTGCCTTAATTTGATTTGTCTCCTAGAGGAACAGATCCATAATTAATTCCATACCTCAGGCTATGCTTTCATTTACAGATGTTAAACATAAAATGAGGTTATAAACTACTTAAAATGGTTCAGTTTGACAAAAGAAATCTCAACACAAGGTCCAACTTTAGCTCTTAACCACATCTCATGCTGTATTGTCTGTTATTTTATTATTAAACCATCCTAGGATAATACATAAAAACTATTTAAAAAATAAAAATAATAAACAAACAAACAAAAGTATCAATTCAATACCCACCCCCAAGCCTCCCCACACTCCATCACTTCAGAGGACATTGAGTTACCCCAGCCATATTCACTACTTGCCTTACCCTAACCCTAACTTAGCCCTAAACCAAGTCTTCACCCTAGAATTTAATGATTTATGTTATAGGGACTTGCGTTTTGTCCCCAAAAGGAAGGCGACTCCCCACAATGTGACTGTGTAAACAGATTTATGTCCCCACAAAACGATGCTCACACACATACACAGAAATGCATACAGCAACATCACATCATCACCCAAAAAAAATTAAAGAAAGAAAAGAAGCAGTAAATTTAACATGAGACAGCCCATAGGCATCAGGCATACCATAGTAATGAGTGATGGCGTTATTTGGAAATTGCACAGATGAGCAAACATGGCAGCAGCAGCATTAATGGAGCTTGGAGGCCTGCTTTTCCCACTGTCTCCGACCTGCTGCTCAGTTGCACAAACACGTGCCTTATGTGTCCACACACAGATGATTCCCTCTGAGATTAGCCTGTGATATAGTGTAGCGTGAACTCCCTTGCATGCAGATGCCTCTGGGGCCTTTTTAGGGGCCCTCATTTTATTCTCTCAATATATAGTGATAATGAGAGAGCCCTTAAACCATCCTTGAAAAATATTTCCCCGGAGCAATGCTCCCCCCCCGGCTGCATTCCTCATACCACAGTATCTTGTGTCTTGTGTCTTAAATCTCCTACAACAGCTTAAAATATAAAAATACAAGAGCTTTGTCAAGTGTTGAATGTATATTTGTTAAATTATTATATTCTTATTATTTAGAGGTTAAACTTTGACGCAGATGTGAATATTTTTTCAAGAAAATGTTTTCTTTGAAGACTGAGGTTATTATGTGGTGTATCACTCAAGCTATTATTACTGGCTTTCTGTGTTGCCCTTATGATTATGTCCCTAGTTAATACATAGCGTTTGCCTTGCCATTTAGATCATGAGACAAACCCCAGTGGTCCATGGTCACAAGCCACAGAGGGCAACATCTTAGAAGAACTGAGCTGGAACTCAAAATGGTCTCATGGCATGGACTTGGAGAAGAAATCACAAGTCTTACGAGCCCTCCGGGTGTCATTTTGCCTGGCGGTGCATTCAGGCAACACTTACAAACACGTCCTGTCCAACTAGCTGGAGAGCGGCAGACTTGCTTTATGGGCTCTGGATTGGATGGTGTGAGGGAGGTAGGCACGTAAAAGTGCCTTGGTCACAGGAATCAAAGAGAAGAGACGGCTACCCAGGGACGCCAGAGCCCCACTGATGGGATTCTCCAGACAGCAGAGGCCAAGTTTGCCAGTCTCCATCTCTTCAGTGGAGAGGCCACTTCCCTCGGCCACTGTGGTTCCTCAGTATCACCTATCAGCCAGGTCAATCAGTGGCTGAGATAAAGCAGTTCCTCAGGCCGGATGGTCTTTGAACACCACAGGGGGAGAACTCCCCCAGGTCTCTTATCTCGTTAAACTTGAAAAGGTATATTAATCCTTGAAAGGCTTAGATAACAGTATAGATGACACCAGTCAGAGAGACTGACAGTAATATAAACACTATCTATGTTGGGTCATCAATGTTTCAACTCAAGAGACAAGAGAAGACGTGGAATTCTTCTTGAAAGGATGTTTTTTGAAAATGTTGTCTTCTGTGGATCAGGTTGTTTCACATGTGAAAGTGGTATTTGACAAAATCAAACATATTCCATTCAGTTCTTTAAAAGGTTTACAGAAGCTGCTTTAATTTGAAATATAGTTTTAGATGCACTTGATTTAATGTTAAATGACAGGCACACAAGCCATCAAAGAAAGAAATCTTGGCCTCACAGACATCACAGGCCACAAAGAATCCAACTGAAATGAGTCGACAGCACACCCGTCTGACATCAGTCCTTTTTTTCCCCTCCTTTCTTTTTTGTGGTGCACTTTTTCACACCAGCACACAAAACAGTCTCCTCTGTTTGTGTCCGCTGTCCTACACCTCGAGCATAGTTAACAGCACATGGAAAGAAAAACACTGCGTTATACTACTAGATGCCAGATTCATACAAAACTTGACATGCACATAAGAAAGCTGGAAAATGTCCTTTGTGTGATGTTTCTTCAACTTTGGTGGGCAAGGTTTGAAAAAGCAGAGGTTTGTCTTAACAATTGACCTCCTCATTTGCCTCCATTGATGAGGCAAACATATTTATACACTATGTCAAACTCTAACATAAGAAAAAAGACGAAAACCCAAACAGATATTATTTGTTAACAGCTACTATCAAATACATTCTTCAGTAGCTTTTGTGATAATGACAGCATTAAGTCCCCTCAACATCACTACAAATTCTGATCAACAGAGATGATATAAGGTCATGATGTTAACTACATAAACCTGTTAAAGATTATATATACCACAATATGGGTTATATGCTACTTCTTTGCCTTCATTTTTAGTGCTCAGATAAAATTATCTGCAATTATCTGCCTATCAGTTGCTTCTGGTACAAGAAGAAGAAGAAGAAGAAGAAGAAGAAGAAGAAGAGGAACATGTTAAATCATATAAATTATTTCCCATTGTGATTTGAGATCTATCTAGGAGTGGTTGGGTAACTTTAGTATAGCAGTATAGTGTTTGCATATATTATTGGGGTTTTAACCCTTTCTTTTATTCCCTGACACCAAACAACTGAGTGCAAACAGCTTTCAAAGGCTGTAGTGAATTTGTTTCTTGATCCTTTGACTCTTTATTCAAGTTCCAGGATTGTATAGAGCCATGTCAGCTATCTTAAATGAGACCACATTTACTGTCAGTGCAACCATGTAGACATTTTTTAAAAATGGTTTTCCTGTCTGTGAAGGTCTAGTATCAAAGGATTTTTACAATATCATGCTGTGGAACCACTGGTCATAGGACTTGATTTTCAGGTTTGTAATCTGTGAGTTGAATCTAGAACAATGGATGCAGCAGCAGGTCAACCAAGTTGATTTGTTTACTCCACTGTGCAGGGGCATCAACAAAGGTCTGTGTGCTAAACTTACCATCTGTAGGGTAGCCAATTGCAGGGGGACCTGGGACCATCATGGGTTGACGTCTGTTTATTAGAGACCACAGAACTTAACATTTCCACAGCTGTTCTGTGTTAGCTTGGAAATGTTGGCTTTGCTTGGCCAAGATGACCACAGCTGCAAGGTGAACCTTAAGCCTCTACTTTAGCAATTTAATTCCATTTTCAAGTTTGATTTCATCCGCAGGTTCATCAAGGGAATTCTCCTTGTAAAATCTAAACCTTAAACTGTGCATATATTCCTGCTAGTCTGGGGAAAATTAACCCATTACTAGGTGACGTAACTAAGTCAGCCTCACATCATAACCTACACTCTTACTGCATGTGTGGTAGACTTTAACCTAACTCACTAATGGGGGAAATTGGTTTCTCCTCTTGCCACGCTGCCGCCTCCTCTGCCTGGCCTTCTCAACAGTCTTTGGGCAGCTCACTCCTGGCACTGTTACTTATATAGTTGTTCTCGGTACTTGTGGCAGTTGAAATTATGACAAATATGTGTTATGTATGCAGAGTGGTTTGAGTGGTAGGTTCACTTTGTTGTGTCAAATGCCTTTAGGTATGCGTTTTACAGCAAAACCCCTAAAGGCTAGAACCATTTGCACCTGGGTAGCAAATTTATCAGTGTCTCTCTGAGTACCGCGAAACACCCATCACCAGAAATTACAACTTATTTATGTCCTACACACCCTGTCATAACATTATACACCTTGAACATATAGGAATCCAACTGGCTCTCCAGAGTAATCTATAAGTGGACCATGCTAACAGAGTCAGGAAGTGCAAGTCTAGTTTACTTATGTCCCAATATATACTCTATAATATGGTTGATGGATCAGATGGTGCAGGCAAACTATCGTTAGCGTCACCTAAGGTTAGGGTGTAACGCGTGGCACAATACGGGGATAAGTATTTACGATGATGCTGAAACTTTTATCCTCTGTTTTTCAACCAGTTTACTTTGGAGCTCTGGTGTAGATGAGATGTATGATGATGGTAAAACAGTTGCAGAAACACTACGGAATTTACAATGGAATTTTGATAAAGGTCCAAGTTATTAAACTCATTTAGAATTAGATTATATGTGTTACCGCAAAAACATAAAACAACCCTTACGTAGTCTTTTGCGGGCCACTTTTTGGCCTTTGTTGTGGCTCGAAAACATGAATAGAAAAATGTTGGTCTCATCTTGACAGGCAGCATCTGTGGATTAATTCCCTACCTATTATTTTATGATCCACCAAAGATAGGCACGACACCCACTGAATAAATTCCTATTTTGTTATCTTCACCACCATCCTGACTGTGGAAGGACAATTGTGTGAGACCTGGAAGGGGACAGGAAGTTTTTATTTCATTTTGTTTGGTGTGTGAGTTACAACAAAATGTTTTAAATAACAGCCTTTTTAAATGTTTAAAAAAGTTTGGTTTATCGTCCCGTTAATTGTTTCCTTATTACATTTTATACAGTTTGGCAAACCTACAATACAAAAACTTTCTTCCCTTCATTCCCCTACTCTCATACATGTTGCCCGCACACACAATCCCAGACACACCTGGCGGAGATCTGCACTAAATTTCACTCTTCTAGTTCTGACAGTGTTTGTCTTACGATGTCTCAAAACAGTGAGACATTATTTTGTAATGATGCAGGCTTTTTGAGATTAAGAATATATTTTCTTGTGTCATCACGCATTATAAAGAAATTTGAGTTGACGCCTTGAGATTTTAGTCACCATCAACATCATACATCACACATTCTTGCATGTAAGTATGTGCTGCATCCAAATGCCTAGTTTTTATAGCACTGTAGGCGATAACACAGGTCTCACTAATCCATTTATAGGAAATAAGCAGGGTTATGTCTTCCTTACTTCCTTACACCTTTAAAAATGCCTGTTTGCTTTTACAACTGGCTCTGTGGGCAGCTGGGGAGGGGCAGCGCAGTTGGAGTTGGGCTTCGTTATTTTTTCTGCCTTTGTAACAGCTCATTTAAAATCACAAGGGCCTCAAGCCCAAGACAGATGGAATCTACTTAAGAAAGAGTCAGTGTCTAATTCAACTCAAATACTTTCATAATGCAAAGAAACTCTACACCTTCATGAAAGTACTTCAGGAGCTCTCATGAATGTTTCATTAAAAGAGTGAGCTGAGTTTGTACAAAATGTATTGTTTTATATACTATCTATTAAAGGTCTTACTTGAACCATTATGTACACTGTGCAACAAAGAGCAGGTCATCTAACTTCTATAATGACATAATCATTGGTCATCATGGTCATTTTAAAGATGTTCTCAGAGTAGTGTTTTGAGGAGAGACTAACATTAGACTATGAGTGAACTTTTCCAGTCTCATCATTACGTGTATAGCATATCAGGCCAGTCCCATGAAATAAGCTTGCTGTGAAATTGCTTAAGCTTGGTTTGAAAGGACCTGTGCAAGTAATATATCACTCTCTCACAGCTCACCTTATCTTGACTGCTCTAATACTGCCACAAGAAGCCTTGCTCGCTCACATCAAAGAAATGTTTTGAAAGCCTCTTAAGCTCCCTTTAAAGGGGTTACACAGATCCCCAGAAAATAAAGAGCTGGGTTATAGGACCTAGTGTGGGAAAAGCAGGCAGGGCTAATGATTTAGGAAGTCCATTTGAGATGATGATGTAAAAGTGATTAAGAATGTAAATTGTGAAGTGAAATATAAAACAGAACATTTTGAAAAGGTTTTAGAAGACTTAATGGAGTGTGGCGTGTTTTGCTTTTTTCCCTCTGCATGCAGCCTCTTAAATGAGACGGACAAATGTATAATCTGCAAAACGCAAGAACAGACGACAGAGGTAAATGAACTTTATTTTAAAAAAAGAACGGTTTATCACACAAGGCAAAAAAGAGAAGAAATACAAACTGCTATGAACAGACCACAGGACCCCCTATCCCACTCCACCCCACCCCCCCACCCCCCCCGCTGGCAGCAAAGGGGTTCTCGTTACAACCAAATCAAAGGAGCAAGACAACAAGACTCACATTGTTCTGACTGTGTTTACTTACACTAGAAACATTAAAACCGGACAATCTGAATGTACTGTATAAGACAGACAGTTTTGATTTTCACATGAATCCAAACACAGAACGTCATACTAGATTTTTTTTACATTTAGTCAACGGTACAAATGAAACAGGAAGGTTAACGGCTATGCAATACATTTGATTGATCACTTTAAGACGGACTATACATGTTGCAATGGGCACTTTCAGGGGAAAACAGGCTCAAAAAAATGAAGAAGCAAGGTCCCCATCCAAGGTTTTTTATTGAAGTAACATCAAACCTGCATGTTGAGGTAAGCTTGCCACTAGGGAATACAAAGGAAGCGAATCCCTTTAAAAGGGACTCCCTTAACCATATCCCCACTCACTTTGTAATTCGCCTTGACAGTAAATCAATTCTCAAGCCTGGCCCCTTGGACTCCTCCAACCCTAGGTCCTCCTCTCTCAACATTCCTGCACACATGAATCACTCCAAGTCCTGGCTTCTAGAAGGCATTTCCTGCCCGGCCCTCTCTCTCTCTTTCTCTCTGTCTGACTCCTCTGCTGAAAGCTGGGCAGGAACCCGCCGAGCTTTGATTTGGACCCAGAGGGAGAGAGGGAGGAGAGCTCGACTTAACACAGGGCCCTGGCTCTGGAACTGCTATGAGAGAGAGACATGGAGACTTGTGGTGTGTTGGGAGATGCCTGCACACCCAAGCAGGGATTTAGTGCTTTATCCTTCAAATTGCAATATGAGCAGCGGACCATATTCCAATGGCAATATCACTCCGAGCGCAAAAGTCTGCCCTAAGGGAGCGTCCTGTGTTAGGATTTAAGTATACATTCTCTCTAAGACAGTTCATTATTATTTCACTTCTGAGACCACTTAACATGGAACATCATCACAGATGTTTGAGAAGAACAGAGTTTGTAGTGTTTTAAATTCTTTAACACACTGCGAGGACTTTATGATAAGTCTCAACGTTAAAGTGGATCAAGAGCATTCAAATATTTTATGGCAAAAAATTTACACAGTGGGAACATAATTTGACTCTTCATAGCTGTACACCTGTTCACCCTCCCCTCTAGAAATCAGCTTTGATGCTAGATCCACAGTATATGTACATACAACTTTTTGTCAGTTGAGCGAACTCGAGACGACTCGAGACGAAAGCAGCTCTTAAAAAGAACGGTCTAAATTGTCTTCATATTATATACACAAAAGTGAAACATACATATTTTACAGAGATCACTACACAAAGATCACAAACAGAGAGTCTTAGAGTGTGGGATGAGCGAGGCTGCAGCTGAGTGTAAAGGGGTCGTATGTCATGACAGGGAGAGCTGGCCTACTGTGCAATGACTGCTGTGTGTGTGTGTGTAAATGTGTGTGTATGTGTAAACTGCAGGGATGTAGATGTGTATGTTTGTAGAGGCTTGTTTATCTGCGAATGTTGCAAGTATGTGATCTCATCCCTTTCAGATCATGGCTCTTATCACCAGTCTTCCTTTGACCTGGTGAAGATAGGTGCTCTGCTCTGACTCTAAGCTCTGGTTGGTCAGGGCCTCATCCTCACTATCAAGCGGCTCCTCCTTGACCTTGATAACCCCGTAGTGAGCGTCTGGGAGCTCACCGCTCGAGCCACTGCTGCTGCTACTGCTCAGTGTGTGCTTCCGGATGACTCCTCCAGGGGGCAGCCTGTCCTCCTGCATGCTCTCCATCTGCTCTCTGCGATGCTGCTCCTCCTGCTCCTCCTCCGATTCTTGCAGGTGTGTGCTGGGCTGACGTAACTGCTCAATGGACTTGGACAACAGCTGCAAAACACATTGGCGCCACATTAATGATCATAGCCTGCAGCCAATGATCTTTAACACATAAACATTTGATCAGAGCAAAAATCTATTTGAGGTTTCTTCCACATAATCAAAAGTGAGCATGCAAATACATCCAAAGATAAGCAGATTAATTTTTTTCAGCCACAAGTATTTTCATGTTGAAAAATCCAGTCACACTGCATGTTGCATAATAAAATGTCTGATATTAAATAAAAAACACAAAAACTCAGAGACTTGGAAAACAAACTGACATGATGCAGGATAATACTGTAATAAATCCTACATTTGCATTGACAAGTGATAATATTAATAAAGCTACTGTAATTTTAATAATGTGACATGGCATATACCAAACTGATTTCATTTCTGGTCAGTGGCTTTAGTAAACTGCATTTTTATGGAGGTTTAGCAGTGCAAGTAGATTAGCTTTTGAACAGCATTCAATAATGCCCCAGGTTAAGTGGATTAGTGTTACTTGCTTATTTTTATAAAATACAGGTCAGAATGTATAAAGTTTTGCCAATGGTAAATCATGTGTTTCCTCCTATAAATTGTGGTCATTTAATACAAACAGTACAACAGGACATTGTGTGGGGAGCATGTTATTGAATATGCTTGCTAAAGAGGCTATCAAGAGAGCATATTACACTGCTGGACAATGTACGCGCAGATTTTTCACCAAATCTTTGTGTTTAATTTTACTTTTATCAAAAATCTTTCAATCAAACAGTATTAATTCTGCACCAGGAACTCAGCCTCAGAGACATAAAAATGTTTGCATTCATAGAATAAATATGTGTTAACAGAAACAGAGGCAGTTCAAAATCAGCCGGACAGAGGAACTCCTTGTGGAAGGCTGTTTCAGTGGCTCGCAGCTCTGGCAAATCAGAGTCACTGTAATGGTGCCATGATGTGGTTACTCTGCCACAAGAGGGCTCCAAGAGCAGGGCTGAGAGGCCCCTAGTCCAGCTGGTAACCAACAGCATTACAGTCTACAAAATGGCCTTGTATAAATATCTCTTCAGCTATAACAATTAGCCTCGTTAGTTTGGCATTGGTAAACACTGTTCATGCGTCTTCCTAAAATCCCTAAGCGCGCTTGTAAATTTCTATTAGCTCCCCCTACTGTTTCAGGCAATGAAGGACGTTTAAAAAACAACCGTAGACAAGCCTCTTCTAGGAAACTAATTAGGGCAATGTTTCAGAGATCCCTCTCACTAAACACTGAGGGCTCATCCCTGATTAATGGCCATTTATAACCTCCACTTAAAGAGGCTTTACTTGCGATCTCATTGGCCTGAGTGATCAAATCAGGGCCTGTTGACATGTTTCTAGAGAAGATGTCGCAATTATTCCAAAGCTGAAAAAGAATTATAGCTGATGTTAAAATTGATTTTAGCTGTCTGGCAGTGACACATGTTGAACATTTTTAGTGTTACAGAGAAATTTAACAGCTAAAGTTTTACATCTGTACTATCCAACTCAATACGTGTTTGTGGGGCTTTGTGCTTTTTTATCACTTCTAGGTAAAAGTTCCCATGACTCTTTCAGGGCCCAGCGTTGGGACACATCAGTATGTGAGCTCACACAATGCTGCCTTTCACAGTGTCTGCCACCTCACACACGTCCCTCACCAGAATAATTACACTCTGTGCATAGGAAGGTCACCTCGGCCAGCTAACAGAAACACAAATATTGCCACAGAGGAACAAAATATATTCTGGGCACTTTTTCCTTCATTTGAACTTAGCTGAATTGAATTTCACAGAGTTAGCATGTGAACAGCACTGATGCCTTAAGCTATGATAACAGAATTAGTGCAGGGGAAGCATTTCTTCCCCATTTGAAGTCAGGCAGAAGTTCTTTGCTTTGCAGAAAAAACACCAGGATTCCAGGGAAGAACAGACAACAGCCCAGGTCTGCAAACCTGAGCTACCACAGATGCTTTTACAAAAGGCTAAAAATAGATCAGCATTTGATGGCTTAAAATGATTAAATTAGACTCCCTGCAGTAAAATAAGATCTCACAAGACCTAAAAAGGAATAGAACAGAGAACGCTGTGAAAAGCAAATCTTAGTTTTTAAAAGTCAAAATGCTCCCCTGCAATTTGAATATTGATGAATAGCACAATACCTTGTTTATATGGACCTGCTGCTGGTACTGTTTCTGTTTTTCCAGGAAGTGCTGGTGTTGCTGCTGGATGACTAGTTGGGCCAGTGTGTTCTGAGGCAGTGGTGCAGACTGGGTTCTGTTCAAGGGCCGGTGTTTTGGTAGTTTAGGCCGACTACTGGAGGATCGATCCTTCATGGCCAGAGGGGACTGAGGGTGGCCTTGGCCTTGACAAAAAAACATCATAGCTAGCATTAGGTTTATTTTAAAGTCATAATGTAAATAATATTATTTTAAATGCCAACATGTAGTATAATGCAAGGTAACGTAACGTAAGGCTTAACATGAAGTAACGCAGTCTTACCAGAGGAGAGCATCTTCTGCTGCCTCATCTGCTCCTTCTGGAGGAGGTGTTGGAGGAGGGCCTGATGACTAGGGCTCACTTTAGACTCAAGGCCTGTCTGAAGGGGCACAGGGCCCAGCAGGTGCCCAGGCAGCCCATGCTTGATTTCTGTCGACCTGTCCTTCAAACCCATGGCGGCCTGAGAGACAGAAAAAGATGATCAAGTACTGGTTATTCTTTAAGTCATACTACACATGCTGTGCACTAGGATTGGTATAAGTCACTGCAGTTGATCAACAGGCCTCTCTGGAATGTGCCAGAGAACTAAAAGATGATATATCTTGCACTGGGTAATCAGGAGGTGCACTTGAGTGGACTTCGCCTTTTTATAAGCTGTGATAAATGAGGTAACAGGGGAAGATAAGAGCATGCCTGACACAAGACACTGCAGAACAATATTTATCTAAGGGCAATAAAATCATTTGGGGCCACAGGTCGGTTATCTGTGGTCATACAGAGACCCCAGAAAGCCACTGATAGCAGGTTTTTCAACTCATAGACTGAGCAGAAAAAACTTGCCACCACTGAACCACTTAATTGGTGTATTAAGCGAGATTTTATTTCATGTAAAACACACAGGTTATCTAAGAATATAAAAGAATGTGTACTCACACTAATGGGTGAGGATGCAGTTGAAAGCCCGAAGGAGATGTTGGGTAAAGAGGGAGATGTGTATAAGCTCAGCATCGACACAGAGCCTTCAGGTCGGAATAATCTCGGCTGTGAAGGCCATCTCTACATCAAACACAGGACAGAGCAAAGACAGAGAGATTTAGTAGGGGGCAACAGATTTAGAAATCCCACTATGGACAATTTCAAAAGGCAACATGAGCAGTGGCATAAACATTAATGCACTATGACGAATAACAGCCCTATGTGCTGACAGGTATGAGTTTTTTTATGATAAATGATATAAAGGAGTGTCACAGAATGGCACCAATGAGGATGATATGCTATTATAAAACACTGCAAACCTCTAAATCTACCACTCCACCCTCAGTTGTTCAGTCCCCAATCAGCCTGCTCCCTGTTCTTACTCCCTGGTCCCCACCCTCAGGATGCTCTCTCAAAGAACATCAGCAGTGGGGCATACTTCCTGTACCCAGCAGTGCAGCGGACCAGCATGTGGTTTTGGAACAGCCATGTTTATCCTTCCAACCCCTACCAGTACTCAGTGACCTGTATGTGGATATCCGGCCCATATTTGACCCAAGGGACCCGTTCCCTCTGAAAAAGGATACCTAATGTAACGGTGCAAAAACACGCCTTGCTTTTGCAACAGGCATGAGGTCTACAGGCAGCCCCAGAGTCCACAAATGACTTTCATGAGAGCCTCAGCTTGAGCTGATACAATAGCAATTCTGTGTGTTTATGTTGTTAGCATGTGGATGTCTTTGGCTACCAGTGCCTGGGATATCAATTAAACTCCACAGTTTGTCTGTCTCCCTAAGCCCAAACCTTCAGCCTGCTGTCAGGGCGTCTCTCCCTTCTCTGTGTCGTTGGAGGTCCCAGGGAGAGTAAACAGTGACAGTTAAGGAAAACACAGCTGTACTGTTAAGATTGTTCAGAGATGTGTCATATCTGCCACCCTCTATAATAGTCTGCTTTGTGAGCTCGGTCCAAGGGGAGCTCTGGTCAGTAACTCAGCCATGAATCTATTGGGAAATGCCTCACAACAACCCAGAACAGGCATCCAGCCAGCCCAGTGACAGAAATACAGTGACAAGCCAACAGCAACCTTATAGCCAAACTAAAGATGTTTTTTTGTGTAAAACATAAAACTGATTGTACAGGACATCTGGAAGAAAAATGTTGGATATAAAAATGTGCAGCTTTTTCATTTTACTGTTGTTTCTGTAATGTTTGTGTTCAGAATTTGAACACTGGTTGAGTCCATTTACTTTCTTGCATATTGTGTCATCTTGACGCAAGAAAACTTGGGGTAATCAGACATGTGGGTCAAGCTGTGCCTCTTTAATGTCAGTGTGGGGAGCCATTTTCACTTGAGTGTAACAGAAAGAGGACAACTGGCCTGTTTTTTTAGCTGCGAGCAGAATGGCAGAATGGCATCTAGTGCCTATAAAATTATAGTTTTTATATTCAAATGATTTGCATGCAGAATAACAACAGCAGTAAAATGTTTGCTTAATTTTTTGGCAAATCAAAAGCAGTGCTGATAATATATAAACACACCTCAGTTTTTGTGGTAGTAGGTAGAGATGAGGGTCCATTTTCAGCCCCCAAGGCACTGGAGGCCCCTATGGGAGAGCTGGGGCCAGATCCAGGGGCACTGTTAGTGGGCGTAGAGTCTACGAAACATCAAGGAGTTAGACACACTATGCATGCTGACACTCTGCACACAACACACATACACTTGGCATAACAGCTGCAGCCTCAAAACAGTTTAATGTCTATGGTCATGGCTGCCTGATTACAACAGTTTTTCTTACATGAAAGTACAATGACCATAATATATAACTGCATTGCAAAATGGCCAATTATAATGCAGCTCTGTAACAATAACACTGAGAAATCTGCTTGTATTAATAAGATGTAGACAATTTCCACAGACGTTGTAACAGGAGAAAAGACAACACTACATATGGCCAGCAAGTTAGAATACCCATTAGCTCCAGAGCCCTCTTCTTGTAAGGAGTCATGATGTTTCCATCTCTTCTCTTGAGCATCGGGCTACTCCTCCTCTCTGCTACCTTCTGCTTCAGTCTGGATCGTACCTTCAGGTTGGGCTCAGAGGCTAAAAAACAAGGAACAGATAATTATTTTTCTGTAAGTCTCAATTCACACACTTTGGACAATCAATATGCCCCATCACATGGAGATGAATTACACAATCATGTGAGCGTGCTGTGTATTTTTATACAGTCAAACAGTATGCTTTTATACAGCCTAAGTGGACTGAACTTTAGTAGCATCATAAAATAAAATGAAACTAAAAGAGGAATAAAGAGACTATAAATCAGTTAAAAAATAAGCAATGTTGTGAGCACTTGGACATGTAACGATTTCAGTTTCAGTGAAATTCAGAGCAGGTTTCAGATAAATTAAATGAGTCAGGATTGGGCCCACTTCCATCTCATCTGGACTAAATTAGGTTGAGCAACACACAGGCTCTAAGTGAAATAGTCTGCTACCTGCCGCCCTGGTGACCACAGTCCGATACAGTAGCAACAGTTAAACTAACACAAAAACATGGCAGATGTTTCAGGCTCTCCCCACACCCCTCCTCCTAATGCAAAACAGAGATACCCAAATAGACACACTCCAAAGTCACACACGCTCACTCCCAGTTTGGCCTGATCCAGACTTCTTACAAATCCAGTCCATCAGTGTTGATAGAAATGCTGACGTAATATTCTTCAATAGACTTGCTTGCTTTCAAACTTCTCAGCTGTTATTAAGGATAGATTTAAGGACATTTGTCATTGGGATTTAGTTTCATTGTAGATTATTTAATCAACCAGGGTAAATTTACTGAGCATTGATGCTCTTTTCCAGGAATGCCCTGCTACACCCTAATAGTGTTACACACAACTGATGATTGCCATCTCTGAAGCATCAAAACAAAGCCAAGTTTGATGACATTAAATTAAAAGGTTGAACAAAAGAGTACACTCATTGCACAATTGTTTATTTGGCCTATGTTTATTTGCCTATGCCATTGTTTCTAAAGGGCAAACACAAAAGTGTAACTGCTAAACCGGGGACTTGATATGTAACACAAAGATAAATATGTTCTGTTTTTCCCCTTTAATTTGGTGATACAATTTGATAACTGAGAATGTATTTCAGAGTGTGAATTTTGCACAGTGACCTAGTCTATAGGCTTGAAAATAATATTACAGACCAATGACCTGGCTAAATGGATATTCACTTTTGATTGTAGGACAAGATCACTGAGTCCTTCATGGTATTTACATGTTCAGCCCTGCCAACTGGCACTAATTAGTACACTAGTCCGAAAAATGAGTGTGGGACAGATGTGACTATGGAAAGATTATGTAATGAAAAATAAATAAATAAAGGGAAATAAGGTGGAGGTTCAAACCAGGCAAGGAAATCATTTTGAATAATGTAAGAATCAGTTATGTGAAAGCAAGCAAATGCTTTTGTGTCTGACTGTTGAGTCTTGCTTCTGTCTTGTCACAGTGACAGTGACTCACTAGGTCAACACGTCTCATGTGGACTTCCCATCAACCCTTTGGCCATGAAATCCCACAGCTAGCCTTACACACGCAAACAAACAAACAGAACAGGTAAACTGGTCTTCTGACTGAACGCCAGAGCACAAAGCTGCATTTAAGTTATGTAAAGCTTCTGTTACACAATAGCCAGCCTGTTTCAATTATTTAGTTCAGATCAATAATTAAATAGATTTTTCGCGATGTGTACAACATACAGCTATACATATTGAAGTGGGGCTATGACGTGGGAGCACTGCAGGGAGGAGGAGAGGGAGCAGTGATGGGGGCACAGCTAGGAGAGTGGGCCAGATGCTGCTATTTCTGGCTTTTGTCAAAAGCAGCAAAACCTTCTTCCCTAATACGTGGAACAGACCTCTAATCCTGTGGGTGTGAGGTAGAATGAAAGAGAGCGAGGGAGGAAGAAAGGAGGCAGGAGAGATAAATGGAGAGAAAACGCTGTTGGGAGTCGTATGAATCTGCTTCACGCCCTGCTGCCTTGATTGCTTTCTATTTTTACACACTGCTGCCACCAAGCTACGCATCCCAATTGGTCGCCACGGGAACGCCAGACAGCAGCAGCTCGGGAACAAACACTTTCTCACTGGTCTCCATGGAAAAAATGCCTTGGTGCACAGAGCAACAGGAGGCAATGATGGCTGCGGCAAAGCATATACACCGAACACCTGGGTCACTTCTGCTCCAGCTTCTCACTTAATGAAAACATACAGTAATGGCTGCAATATACTAGAGTCATAAATCAATCACCTTATTACATTTGAAAGTGCTGCTGCAGGGTTAGTAGCTTTGCAAGCGAATGTGTTATGCTATCTCCACTTAATCAGAATTTTAACTCTGCTGTCACTGCGAGTGCCTGTGTCCATTAGAGCCTGGACCTGGACAGATGGCTGTGTGGAAAGCTGAGGTGTGTGTTCTGTACATAAGGACATTCTGGTTTAAACGCATACTGAAATGGATGAGTGCTCACTGGTTGCTGTTCCTTTCACAACATAAACTTTTAAATTAAATCTTAGTTATAGTCCCTCAGAGTTTAGATATTCCATGTCATAAGCTCAGTATCTTTCATTAATGTTTCTGATATACAACATCAAATAATATTCTTAATAGAGGGAGTTTCCACACAAACTTTACTTGCTTGGGCTTTACAGTTTTCCCTTTGTAGAATTATTTTTGAAAATCCTTGCACCTGCTGAATGCACACATTTGGTAACTGGGTCAAGACCAGACAGGGTGTTGCACTTCTTACTGCTAAGCTGCAACTATTCTTGCCACAGAGTATCGCATGCCCTCGGTCCAGCCTATTCTAGTCCTGGGAAGTGTAACAAAGAGGATATTATACCAAGTGAACAAGTTATCACGTGAAATTCTTTTGAAAACTATTTAAGTGAAATAAAGCCATGGTTCTGTGTTTTTAAGGATAATATAACTATTAATAGGACACCTAACAGTAGAAATAAAAGCACATATTGTTTCTTTTGTGAGATATTTACAGGACTTTCTCTTTTTGTACACTGTGTGGTGCCACTATAACGTCTATATCTGTACATAATATAGTTTAATATCCAATTTTGTGGCAGAGGTGTTCTGAAACACATGACGAGGAGTGAACTTTGAGTGTATACTGGTTGGTTCTTGTGTTTTGGGGGAAAAACTGTAAATGCATAAAGCTTATTTGAAAAGTTGTAAAAGAAACTTACTGGCCACCAAGTTGCGTTAAAGTGTTAAACAGTATATATTGCATGCACATCATGAACCTCATTGTCAACCTAAACCTCAACCAGAAAAGACTGTTCAGCCCTCTGGCCAAATGAAGCAGCAGGCAGCCTAGCGTGGAGCATTCGAGTCATCTCCACTTTGTTTTGAGAGAGCTATCTTCGCTTAAACAAACAGTCCTGTCGAGGTTCCTCTAGTCTGTACCAGTCTTAACTCTCCAACACCTGCCAATCAGCTATCAGTGACGGCCAGTAGCTCAGGGAACAACGCTACCTTTGTGTGTCCCTCTAGGGTGCCAAGCTCTCAGAGGACTTTAATGAAGACAGACAGGAAGTGGGGGAGGAAGGTCTGAGCGGGAAATGACCACATATAGATTCAGGAATCCAATGAGTAAGAAATAGTTTCATCAGCGCAAGAGAGTTGGGCACAGAGATGGGGATATGATTTAACAATGAATTAAAGGATGAAAATGCCACGATTGAGCAGCAGAAACTGAAACCGTATATGTCCAGGTATTTGTTTAAACCTGTCTTTTTGTATTCACAGTAAAAAGCAAACAATGCTACGATAAACAGTCTTTCTTTTATTTGAGAAAATTCTCTTCAACTGGTGATTGCACTGCAAGTCATCCAAATCTTTTCCTTATGGGTCTACAGGCATGACCCGGAAATGTAAATATATATACAAGACGTATTTCTCTGTTTTGAAGATGGTATGATTCAAAGAGTTTACAATAAATAATAGCTCTCAAAGCTTCCATTTACCTTTCTAATATTTATTCTTGCCATGCAGTGACTTTATTTACCAGATAAATTCCTTTGCCTGATCTCTAAATTGTGTATACACACAACATGACAGGCCTGTAGTTAAATAACTCAACAAGTATAATTGTTTTCCAATGTAATTAAGAGAGACACAGAGGGGAAAAGAACACAATGTAATTTGGTGACCTCATTGCCAAATGATGAAGTTTTTAGCTTGGCAAGCTCTTGTGCTCGTGCAAACCAAGGGGCCGGAATTATTCTTATTTACACAGCCATCCCCAAAGGGTTGCTCAAACTTTAAACAAACAAACCTGAGCTGCTTTTTGGTGGGAATCTGTGTCCTTTCAAAATACTTTTAAAAGCCCATAACTCAGAAGAAATTAATCCACTTTAAATCTCCCATTTACCACTAAACAGTTGAAAGAAGCCTTGGAACTTGGTCATTGTAACATAGGGACAAATGTGGTTTCCTTTATATAATAGCAAGGTAATTTTAGCAAAATTAACAGTAATTAAAAATGTGAAGTGAAAACTTACACATAAATTGTGTTGTTGCCTGTGTTCAGCTATTGTGTTTTAGTAAAATGCACATAGGAAGAAAGAAGGTTGAAATTACTTTTCTGCCTTGCATCACCTTGCCTGCCTTGCAAGATTTGTGTTTAGGCCTGGAGGGATGGGGGGGAGGGGTTGGGGTCATAATGAGCCTAACTGATGTTATTAGCAGGTCATCAGCAAGCCAGGAAATACTCAATAGGTATAACGACCTCCTGATTGACAAGGGTCATAAAGACACTTACTGTATTAACCCAAAGTAGTACATGGAAAATGAGTAATACAACGCAGCTTTTTAATCTTAAATCTTTTTAACTAGTTGTGCAACTGTGCAGATTTATGTATGCATATGTAATACAGTATGGGTATTTGCATTTTAATGTCTGTGCTGTGTGTGTGCAAATTAACAAACCTGTCTTCCTCAAGGGGAAGTCATCCTTGCTCTCTATGGGTGATGGAAGAGTGTAATGGCAGGTGGGGGATGTGCCGCCCAGAGGTGGGGAGCTTTGGTCCAATGATGTGTGGTGAGAAGACCTGATCACACAAAAATACATCAAATTTAAGAGAGGGCAATATGATGAAATTAGTATATGTATTTGTGTCACACACTCTCAGGCCGAAAGAACAGAAAATACTTACGTGTACCAGAGTTTTGGGTGGTGGATGAAAGAATGATTGACTCCATTGCTGGCAGGGTCCTTTGCTGATTTACTCAACAGAAACTCTTGGAGTTTCTGCTTAACCTCGGTACTGGCCACTGCACCTGTGAGACCAAAAGACGGAACCAAAGGGATTGGGGTCACCCTAGGGCTATAGGTCATGATATATCGCTGCCTAAATAATATTATAAATCACCCTTTAACCCTATAGTAAGTTTCAGGTCTCGTAACCTATTTTCCTACATCACATTTAGCTTACTGCTTAACTTCTAACTTATTTCTTGAGATTGAGTTTACTCTATCATCCAGAGCAGCCACAACTTGTAGAAAGACCTCCCCCTAGTGGTCTAAGAGCACAATATTTGTTTCAAGCTGCTAAAGTGATACTGCAGAGAGATGTTCTTTCCCACTGGAAGGTTACAGTTGCAGGGCACCGTTTCAAATTACCTGACTTGACAAAGTCATAAATCTAGTCTATTATTAGCTATAAAGTAAAAACAGAAATGCAATACTATATCCTAAGCTATTTTCATCGTGCTATTGAAATACATTTTCTCCTAAGCTTAAATGTCACTGGCCAATCTTATGCATGTACTTGTAAAGTACCATAATATCATCATCATCGTCATCATCGTCATTATATCAATGGATATCACTCTTTATCTGATGAAATACATTATTAACTTTGCATTTTGCCTTGTTCCCAGGCATCCTCCAGCACAGTTAGATCTGACATTAAGAAACTGTGTCTCCAATAGCCAGCCTAGTAATAACTATAATAATTATCCTATGCATAGAGAATGATATTCTCTATGTGAATTTTTACCCTTACTGCTACGCTGTCGAATATAATCAGACTCCGAGTGCCACTAGTCCTGGTAGGTAAGAGAAGGTGGTCTTAAAGGGTTGACATACTCAACATACAAAAACAAATATTCTCACTTAATTACAGTACTTGTACATAGTTCTGGTTTTAAATACACAGCTTTTGAGATGCCTGCATTTGCTGTCACCCCAGAACAGTGGAACAACATTTTACCTCAGTTGCCTCACTGCTGGATCTATCTCAAACCCTTGGTTTAAAATCATTACTACAGAGGTAATTTTTAAAATTTAGGGGGAAATGAACCTTTAACACTTTAATTGTGCTGTTTTTATCACATTGTTTGTAGTTAGTTTTGTCAAATATTATTGTGTGGATGTTCAACATTGTGTTTACCATTTTCACTAAAGAACAGTAAATGCAATAATGTGGACCCCAGGATGAGTAGCTATTGGTGTTACAACAGTTAATGGAGATCTAAATGATATGTAATATATAATTATATAATTATAGTAATAATGATGATAACAGAACATTTGACCAATGTGAATATACACATAAGTATTTTCTCAGTATGTGATGAGGTACAATAAAGCTTTCCTATCCACCTGTTAAATGCATATTTTGCTTATGCCCCACTCTAATTTAATGCATTAAAAACTGATTGAACGGGGTGAGGGTTACAATTTGGGGCCTCATTCTTGTTTTGCCTGGGGCCCTCAAAATCACTAATTCCACCCCTGATGGTAAGGAGATAGTGATGATGGTGGTTTTGAGCTCTTACTCTCACGGGAGCGCTCCTTGCCCCTGAGGATCAGGCTGGAAACATGCTGCTCTCGCCGATGCCTCTCCTGCTCCTTCTCCTGCTGGTTCTGCTGGGTCTGCTGCTGCTGCTGCTGCTGCTGCTGCTGCTGCTGCTCCAGACGACGTTCCTTCTCTGCAAGTTCCTGCTGCTGTTTCATGGCCTGGAGCTCCTGTTGGAGCTGAGAAACACACATGTCTCAAGTCAGCAAGTAGAGATCACACCGATAAATATATTTTTAAAACAACAGTGACTTTGATGAACTTCTGCAGTTTTTATTTGGTTGTGAAGTAGTATTCTATAGTCGTATGTAAAAACAAAACTCACGCTGTTCTGTACTGTGTTGCTCCACACCCTGCCTTGCTGTGCTGAGTTGTCTTTTCTTTCTGCATTCTGTAATGTTGTCCTGAGCTATAATGTTTTTCTACTGATCTGCACTATACCATACTGTGTTGTGCCATCCTGTTTTGTACTCTGTGGTGCTGTGCTGTGCCACTGTGCACACTGCTGTGCCGTCCTCCAACCGTTGTATAAGTGCAATGCCGACCTTAAGGTGCTCCTGGAGCTGAGCCTGGTGCTGACGGGTCAACTTCTCATGCTGCTTCTGGAACTCGCTGATTAGTAGCTGCTTCTGGATCTGCTGCTGCTTCTGAATGAGGAGTAACTCCTGCTGCAGCTGCCTCTCCCACAGTCCTGGGTCCGAGCCTGGCCCTAACATCCTCAGATCAGTGCGCAGATCCAAAGGAGATAAGGGCTCCACAGCCAATGGCACGTCCGGCTTAATGTCCACTGTGGCCCACAGAGGGGAAATAAGACGGAATAAAAAGAGATTTGTCAGTACCTTAATTTCACCTTTAGCATTCAAATCATGCAACCATAGGTGGCTTTGTATAGTACAGCTGTATATTACAGCAAAACAAAGCATGTTCCCAGTTAAGGAGGACAGGAAAATCAGGATTCTAAAAATGCAGTTGAAAATTAAAAGGGGCGGTCAGAAATGAGGAGATTCTCAGAAACCTGCAATTATAATAGTGTATATAAACAAACACAGGATTACATCCATCAGCAAAGAGTCTACTGGGAGCAACTGTATAACAGACTCAATGACCATTTGGCACAACATGTTGGAGTGGTCATTTAAAGTATTTACATGAATCCTATCTTCCTACTGTCTTATAAATAAATAAAAGGAGTCTTTCTCCCCGTCTCTACCAGAACATCAGATATCCCTTCTTAACATAAATGATTTAAGGCAAAGTAGTTTGTTGTGAGCCTGTAACCTGCATGTGTTTGTGAATTCATGTTTCCTGTGATCTTTCTCTCATCTCTGTTCTTGTGTGCAGACGCTGCAATGCGTGCATCGGTAAGAACTGCCTTTGTCTTTGACAGCTACCTCCATTATAAGTAATTGCCAGGTACAAAGTGAGAGGGCATCCCTTTGGTCTGGAAGCTCTATATATAGGTTGTTCCACAGAGAAAATCGATTGCCAGTAAAGAACATAGGAGACAGGGCTACTTCATCTCGCTAGTCCATAGAGGATGATTAGTGACTGTACAATATTTTTCTATTTCTTTTTTACACTTCTGTTTTCATCCACATTACTGTGAATCTTATGTCCCCAAAATTACATCTTTGAACCAATATTAGTTAAAAGTATTCAGGCCTATAAAAATGTTAGTTATTCTGATCATGATGTGACATTCAAGGAAGGGTACGCATTGTCCAGACTGTATAATGTCTCTTCCATTTTGAGACCAGAGAAGTATTCAAACCTACTTAAAATTCCAGTGGCTGGAGGGAGATTTATTAAGTGCATTCATTGCCATAATCTTCTCAAGGGTCACATTTGAGGGAACAAATACAAGCAATGTTACTACACCACCTGTTTGCTGGAAGCATGACAGAAAACTATCACATTACAATTTATATGTTCACAGAAATAATTTTGTGTTGATCAAGTCATGCATTCACCCTCATAAACTATAATAAAAATGTCAATAAAAAGGAGTCTGAACCTGCCAAAAGAAGCAGCATCAGTCTACAGTAGCCATCAATTAAGAAGCAGTGCCCTCCTGCTCACTGACGCTGTGAAGCTCACTGGCGCCCATTTGTTTTGTCATGTAGCCTGTTTTTCATTGCCACCATTCCATGTGTATGCGGCGGTGATGATTATAAATAGAAACATAAAAGCAAGTGGCGCAATCCTGGTCTGTGACAACCCCCACACCCTAGTATCCACCACCCTAACTTGCCGCTGCCATGGCAACGCCAGCGACGTAATTATGTCTCCCCATCCTGCAGATATCGAGTCTCACTGCATGTCATCTCCTGCCTACGGTGGCAATGTGACATGTTGACTATTATATCAGCCTTTCAGCTCTTATATAAGAAAGGAGTCCCCAGCAGAGGGAGAGAGAGAGAGAGAAAGCATTACAAAACCCTCCAACACACACACACACACACACACACACACACACACACACACACACACTGTAGAGATTCAGTGGCTAAGTGATAACTTGTCTTAAAACATGTTCAAAGAGTGAAGACAGCTAGAGGGGACTCCCGTGCTGTAATTTTTCTCTCTGTTCTAAAAACAGCTCCAATCAAATGACAGAGGAGGGCAACGGCTCAGCAGGTGCAGAGAACAGGCACCTGTAGAACAGACCCCTCTTTCCTGACAGGGAATATTAATCTTAGCTTGTAAGTACTTGACAAAGGATTCTTTTGTAGCAGGCGCTGTTCCAGCAGCAGCCGTGAACCTGTGAACTACTGAAGGGCTCAGACAGTCAGACAGCCTTAGTGCTACTTTTGCCTAATGGACCTAAATATAGCAACAAAAAAACACCTGCTGCCTGGGAGAATTCACCACTGAGATGTCTAATTAATCTCATATTTCATTCTGTACCCTCACTGTGACTGGCATTAAGGATCTCCACTTTGATCAGCACATCAAGCTGAGCCTCCAACAGAAAATCTCAGACAGTGGTTCAACTGGATGGGAAGGGGGGAGGAGGCTGTATGAAATGGCCCTTGAGGTAACCACAACAGCCTAATGTGCCTGTTCTGCTCTTGTCTACTTTCTGTCCACTGTGAATGTTGAACACAATAAGGTCCTAAAGGTAGATGGGCATTGTTTGAGATCCACTGAAGCCTCTGCCTAAAGTCCACTGTGCAACTTACATTCATCAAGATCGGCACTATTCTCTCCGTGCTGATTGAAACAGAGAAAAGGTCAAAATATGCCTCTGTCAATGTACTTTGCTTAGCCACAGAATACGTTAGACCTACGTATCTACTGCCATAAATTTACAGTTGATATATTTATGTCAAGTGCACCCTGAAACTACCCGAAACTGAAATCTGCTGTTTCTGTATTACAAAAATAATCCCTAAGCAGAGGAGAATACGGAACCACCAGTAACTAGGGCTAAATATAAATGCTTTTCTGAGCAGGGTCTTAATATAGACAATGTGCGAAAGACTGTCACAGTTGTGAGGCCGCCTGCTCAATTTAACATGGGCAAAAATAAAAGCGCAGTGTTGCATTTATGTAACTTTCGGGTCACTTTTGAAATGATCACTCATAAAGAAGAGGCTGCCACTGGTACTACAGTGCCATTGCCGAGCATGACCCTTGATATGAATTTTTTTTTTCCGAGTGAAAGTGAGGTGCCTCCTGATTGGTGGAAAGTGCACAGAATTGTTTCTAGGCACTGGTAAACAAGAGATTTATGAATGACAGGTCCAAAATTTGTTTTTAGCACAAGAGAGCGACAAGCACCCTGCCCCATGCCCAAATTCCTCCCTGTGGAGGGCCTGCCAAGGGGGGATAGGGTGACTCATGGCCTGTGACCACACTCCCACTGCAGCAACGCACTGCCAGTGTCCCCAAAGTGTTTATTTCTATAACCGATCTGCCTCTCATTAGCCTTGGTGGTGGTTAGAGTGACAATCACAGCCTTAATTTGAGATGTTGGATGGCAGTCTTTTTTTTGCCTCAGGCCACATTAGCAGACTTCCCACCCTGGAGAGAGAATGGACAAACATCATGTGAGGTGTCTGACATACATAGATACATATAGTAAAAGTCATTATGCAAGCTTGTGTCAGACACCATGGAGCACCATGACATTTCAATTAAATCTTTTGTTTTTATCCTGCTAGCACATAAACTGACAACTAACGTGAAAACGGAGTTATTGAAATTGTAAACATTACCCCGCAGACTATAAAAGGTGCAGCTATTCTTACACGGTAACAAGTTAGTTTGCACCTAGAGGTACTGTTTAGTGTCACTGGATAAGGCTAATCATGTTCCCGATTTTATCCAAAAAAAAACAAATGTTGTGTTTAGTGTTGAGTTGTTGGAGTATTCTAGTACATTAAATTCAGTACTACTTAGCAAAACAAATTGTGTGTATCCTTGAGATCTAATAAACATGCTGAGTGCATTTCCTGCCTCATCAAATATTTGTAAAGATGATTTTTAAAGTATTTTAAGCCCTGCATTGTTTATATGCATGTTTACTAGCTAGCACTCTTCTCCTTCCCTGTTTTTGCTGGCACATTGTGCCGCTGTGGTCAAATCCTCCACATGGAACTTTTAACAATTATTAACATACATGTTTGCTCAGGCATTTAGGCTTAGTAGAGTTCTTTTTCTAGAAATAACAACACACTCATTGAATATGCACTGGTAAAGCAATGTTTTTGGCGTTCATAGTATGTTGCTCTGAATTATTTCACTGTTGCTAATATTGTTGTTACAGTTTTGTAATAGTTACATTTACCAGAAGTTAAAAAACAACACATCATAAATGTTGAGAATCATATACACCTCATACATATGATTTACCTTGTCATTAGCCTCAGTTTCAAATATTTAGTATATATAAATAAACAGTATTAAAATGGATGTAAATATTTTGTTACATATGGTTACAGATTGTTACGGTTAAGTAACCTGCTTTTAGAAGCTTCCTCATAAATCCTCATTTTTTGTCTCAAACTATTTGAGACTAGTACAATCCCCAAATCATCCCTATAATTTAAAGTGTAGTTCACTATTAGTACCAAGTTTGATTTCCAGTGAAACATATTAGTTTCTAAAGGACAGGTGTTGACAGCATCTTAAACCAATGTCAAACTGACCATGGATCCTCATCTTTATATAGTGTATATTTTATTAATGAAATATGAGTTTTGATAACATGTATATTGGCACACTTTGTGTTTACACTTCAAAATGTTGCATGTTGTATGCATTTCGTGCGCACTAGAGAAGGGTGCTGATCTAAATTCCCTGTCTGACAGTATAAATAGAACCAGAGATACAGAAGATGTTTGAGGGCAAAAATAAGCTGATGCTTGGGACTGCAATGTGGTGCTGGATCTCTCATTAAGTGCCTTGTTATTTTGAGCAGCTGGCATGTCTAAAGCAAGAAACAGGTCTTTATTTTTAAGACTCAGGCTCGTCCTTGCAGCTGAGCCAGAGCTGCGGCTTTCAGGCTATCTGCTAACAAAGAGAGCTGAGCTGAACCACCACGGGCCTTTCACTGAGGGGAGCCAGGAGTCCAGTCATCTCCCGTCTTGCCATCAGTCCAAACCCTCTCACAAAACAACAACACACAAAACGACATATACTTAATCTCTATCCAAGCAAAAAAAAAAGGGGGGGGGGATCCAGGAAACTGTAGTATAATTAGCCCTTCTGTCAAGACTTTTTAAACCATTATCTTATCCTCTGTGGACAACATTGGCACCAGATCCTACAGTCAATAAAATGCCTAATAAATCAGTCACAAAGAGTCAATTGCCTTAATGCCATGAGCCACAGCAAACCCTTCAATCAGAGGAAAAGCTTCCCTTAACATAACTGATAAAACGCAAGCCATTAACTGTGCTTTTCTACGACATGCATACCAAGAAAAACTGAAAAGTCAAATGTATTTTCAGTTAGGCTTTATCTTCTATCTCACACCAGTGGTTTAAAATAACTTTTAACTAACTAATTACTTCATTCTTATAATGATAAACTGCAATACTGAAAGAAAATTTCATATTCATTTGTATTATTTTGCAAGGCCTCTTTAGCAGTGAGCACTTCCAGCACATGCAGTGAGGCAACCTGAATGGATACAGGATACAGAAAAGAGGACTTGAAAGGTGCAGCATTGTCATTGTCTGAAAGGTCCCTATTGAAGGGAGCTTGCATGATATTTTACATAATATTTTGCACTCGGGGGAACTAATTAGTTTTCCCTTGTTGGAGAGCCCATCTGAGGGCCGTTTTTGTCAGAACTTTGATGTTACTGACACTAATCAAAATAAAAAATGGGATTAAGCCCTTTATTTTCATGTTCCACTTGAAATGTAGCAGCAGAGAAGTAGAGTATCATATAAAATGTCAAGAACTTTACTTTTCACACAATTCATCAATACACTATTTAGCTGACACCAGGATCACTTCTCCAACAATATTTGTGACAATAGATAAATATGCTAAACCATTAATACACAGCACATAATAAACTTATGTGCTGTGTATTACGGAGTGCTTCTCCTCTACCAACACATGACATCCAGTAAACTCTAAGGCATCCTAGGGTAGCATTTTTAGACAGATAATGTTAGTCACTGTCAAGTGATTTACTATAAAGTGGAAAGAACAAATTAAACAGGCAAATGACAGAATTCTCTATAAATATCTGTTCCAAACCACTGTTATATCAGGAGCATGCCGAGATGGAATGATAACGCGCAGACGCCTAATCTTAGCAGGCTAATGCCATAAGCTGAAAATAACTCACCTAAGAATAGCTGACCCACAGAATAAGCAAGGAGCCCGAATTCAGGCTCTCGGTATATCTGTTGTTTGGCTCACAGGCCGCTACAGCAGTTGAAGAAAGCCCTGCTCCTGTAGCCTGATAGTCAAACAACTTGCTCTATTGAAAGAGATGGAATGTGTCATCTCCCTGTCATCCCCGTGTCTTATTTTTAAATCTCCTCACGCTTAGCCCACTGCCTCTGGATGTTTTCAGTCACCCGTTTTGCTTGCCTGAAGTCAGACTCAAGGGGGTGTTTTTTTGTTATTTTTATGTGAGAGTTTTTAACTTTAACACTAACAATACTGAGTTAACAGTCTATGTAATCCACATCTAACAATTAGTTTAAATTTCACAACATAATATCACCTCTTGCTGTTGGTTAATTTTACATAATGTCTTGACAACTCAAAGGTCATAGTATATTTTTCAGTAAATGAAACACTCACATGACAGTACTTTCTCATTACACATGCTTCTCAGAAACTCACATGATAAATGTTTTTCACAGAGCTTCCACAGAGCACAATGCTTCAACTTTGAACTAAATTCTGGAGACAATTTTTACATTTTATCAATAGCCACATGCTGAAAAAAAATCCATGCAAATAAGGTGTGACTCATCTTGAGTCAATACAGTGAATAGACGTTAGTCATACTGATGTCAGCCATGTACACTTCAATTCAATTCTAAGGTCAAAAATAGAACAGTCAATGTCTGTGGTAAATATCTCAGTTGTCCCCTCTGTATTCCTTTCACAGTTTTTTCCTGTTCCCTGAAAAGTGCACATATAAATGGACGCTCACAAAACACAACATCTCTTTCATGTTCACAGTGACTCATTTCAGGCAATGAGAGCATTGGAATAGTGTTAACATATTTCCTCATTTTAGTAGAAAAACAACATTACATGTTACATACATAGGATTAACAGCACTTTTTAACTTATTACAAGGCATCCTTTAAGACAGATTAAGGTAACAATCCCACGGAGAAAGACAAATCACAAAGCAGCATTTACCATCACAAGAGCAAATACCTTGATTCAGGAAGAAGTGCCTGATCCTACCACGTTGCTGTGCTGAGAAGCTTTGAGTTCTCTTTTCACAAAGAATGAGAGACCGGCTGAGCGCAAAGAGTTGAGAGTAAGCGAGAAAGGGAGAGAGTGAACGTGTGAGAAAGAGGCACAGAAGATAGTGGAGAAGTAGGAAAAGATCCAGGGATAGAGGGGAGGACAGAGATTGGAATGTAAAGAAGGGGGCGGAAAGAAGGATAAAAACTGAGCTTCCTCAAGAGGAGTAGAAACAACGGGCTGTGTGATCACCTGAGTTGTTCACGTTGTGCATCTTGCTCTGCTTGGGGAGCTGCTGGTGTCCAACGCGCCGTTCTGTTGTGGAGAAACTTGACTCGCCCTCGTAAATCGTCTGCAGCATACTCCACTCAGCGCTCAGGTCTCATTGCAAGCCTTGCGTTTCCTGTCACCAAGAGCCACCCCTCAGCCACTCAGGGGAGAGACCACGACAACAAGCAACTCTCTCCCTTCCTCTGCCTCCTCCTCTGATAAACCACTCGCACTGTAGAGCAATAACACAAACTGCTCACTGCAGGGTTGCCACTCTCCCGGTGTCCTGCTTCAGGCTGGTCCAAATACTAACACAGATTTAGGAGACAAGCCCAGCTTTTATTCCCCCCTCTCTTATCTGCTTCTCTCCCTATTTCTCTCCAGTCTGTGGATTTTTTCAGCAAAGTGTCTGAGCAGAGAGTGTGAAGCTGAGTTGCTAGGAAAGCCGTATACTGTGCACTGAGCACCTCGCTGAGGCAGTAACGCAAGCCAGGGAGGGAGCAAGCTTCATTTGCATGTGAATCAACAACTGCGTGGCCCACAGGTGACAGAAATAGAACAATGGCCAGCCCTGGCTAAAAATAGGTCAGGCGAGGCGCGGGGATTGGAGCAGCATTGATGCGTTTAAAAATACCACACCAAACACAGCTGTCTTCTTCAGCTCCTGCCAGAAGGCATGTCTCCTGACTCTCTCTCTGCAGATGGAGGCTTGATCCCCCCCCCCCCCCCCACCTTTTCTGATTTGTTGAACCAGTCTCTCTCACTCAGTCTATTTATGTCTTCAATTTGTTCTCTCAGGTACATAGGTGGAATGATCCATTTCTGCCTTGATGTTCAGAAAACGAGGTACACTACCTCTGTGCAGTATCTGTGAAAGGTTTTATAAAACGGCTGCTATGTGATTCACAAAACATAAAATTGTTTTTTTGGGCAAATAGTACAAAAAAATTATGATTATGTATTTCAACACACACAATCAAATACAAATGCAGTATAATTTAGGGAGAAATCTTCATTTGTGACAAAAATAAAAAAACTCAGCATGATGTGTGGTGAGCCACCAAACAAACACTGTGTTCATTTAAGACTCACAGAGTAACCTCACTGCATTAACTCAGTCTATGTGCGGGGTTTAGTGTGTATCCAGGGCAGTACTGCTACTCAGGAAGCATGCTTTCAGCTAGCCAAGGAAGCCAACTGTAAGATGCCATAACAGCATGATCGCAATTACATAAACCTTTCAAACTGTGTCAAGAACACCTCTTCAGGATTACACATCCCATTTCCTTGAAACATCCTTAATGCTGTATAATGGGGGATTTTCAAATTACAAACAAAGCACTACACATACACATCTCAAGAACTTAAATACTGAATTTTGAGCACCATGCAGCTATATAGTAAGTGCTTTTCTATGTTTATCTACTTGCTCTATCTTTATCTTGCCTGTATTTTTCTACCAACTGTACTTATTGTTACACACCAAAGTAAATTCCTTGCATGTGTCAACCTACTTGGCATTAAAGCTAATTTTGATTTTCAATTAATATGACACCCAGAACTGGCCAAGATCCATAGTTAATATAATCTGACTCCAGCCCATAAAAGTCAAGTCAAATGTTCTATCTGACCACTGATGCAGGGCTGGGTTTGTGGCCAAGCAGCCTGTGCCTTTAAATTTTTCATCTTCCTTCATAATTTGACCTGTCCCCCAGCCAGGGGCGTGGAGCCAGCACTGCTATTTTTAGGTCTTGAGCTCTGACGACTGGGCTACAGAGACACAGAGAAGGAGTTTTACTGTGTTGTTTCAGCTGGACAAACATTTAACCCCTCGATCCTTTTATCACAGCACAACCAAGAAGCCAAGAAGGAAATGCACAGCTTGCAGGCTCGCCCCAGACATAAAACAACTACCCATATATGATTTTGTGCTTCTTTATTATTCATAAACAGAGACAATAGAGGACTGTGCATTAATTTGTTTTGATTCCTTACTACTTCTCTGTAATCACAAAACACAAATTAATTATCTTATTAAAATATTTGAGAATGATTTTCACAAATAGTACAATGTGACAATTCTATGAAGAAATAATTACTCCAATCCCCTTAGTGACACATTTTAGTGAAACAGTCTTAGCATACTCCTGATCTTGGTAAATTAGTTTTGGCATTCGAGTCGGATAACATGGTGTGAGAGATAACAAGCCTTCAAGTCCAAGGTAATGATGGCTAAAGACCCAGAGCTCCATCTGTCATAGTATCTGTCAGAGCAGGCAAGCTCTGACCCTGTGGGCTGACCACAACATAGGTTAAGACAAACTTGATCAAAAGAGGTAGTCACATGAATGACAATAGTTACGATCATGCAAACCCTAAATCTATGACACAAAAATGTAATTTTGTCTGAATCTTAACCAAAGGTCAAAACATATTTTGCAATGTTCCTGTTCCTGTTCCTGATTTTCCACTATTACACATAAAAAACAACGTATGCTGCAAACTTAGTCTATTTTTGCCATTTAATTTTGATCATACATATTTGGATTAGTTTTTTAATTTGTCAATTGGTTGTTTAGAGAATGTACTGCACAATATACATACTGCATATGTGTGTTTTATTTTTTTCTTACAAAATGGTATAAGAAATCAAACTCACTAAATAATCAATTCCCAGTATCATCTTAAAAAGCCTCGGTCAAGCTGACCTACTGCTCTTCAAATAAAAAAAGGCACTGAGACATTTCGGTGGGACATTTTAGCAGCGATTAACCTACACTTTTTATTTATAACTGGCTTCCTGAGGCTGATGAGGGATTGTGGGATTGGAAATAGCTCAGTCCAATAGGCAGGGTCCAGTAAACCTGCAATGTGGCAAGCCCATTATAGCTCCTGCTGCGTCACTGGCGGCCTTTGTCTACTTTAGTCCTATTAAAGCATTTAAGTGTGAACGTCAGCGTCCCTGCTGGAGAGCCACTCTCCGGGGCCAGGACTCGACTGTCTGTCACCTCCCTCATATCAAACACAAACTCTGTGTGTGCCTGTGTGTGTCTGTGTATGTGCGGGTGTGTATGTTTTGACATCAGAGCACTGACGTGGAGTGGGGGAATATTAGAAATGAGGGAACAAGTGGGCCAAACCAGTGAAGTGCCCCTAGCACTTTCCAAATTTAAAATGAAAGGCCATTATAACCTATTTCAGAGAGAAAAGCATGCCTGTATACGCACACATAAACATGTATCCATACACACATCATGATTGTGTTATTTATTCCAAATTAGTGAAGTCAAATGATCTATTGGGACTAGAAATATAACAAAGAGCTACTTCCTACCATGGTACTTCAGCTCTTTCCGTCTATTTGGAGAAACTGTGGTCAGAACCTAGGGACTTGTTTTTTTCTACCAAATAAGCTTACTCACATTACCACAATTACTGTACCGGTTCCAAATCAACTCCCGAGTTCTATGGCTTAATCACCATAACACTGCTGCCTTGTGACACACTGTGCATGATGAAACCCAGCAGGGAGTCGGACTGGAGAAGGAAGGGAGCTGAACTGAAGTGTAACAGATACTAGGGGTGGACAAACACCACTCCATACCTAATTTGATCTGGCTTGAAAATGTTTTGTTCCCCTTAATAGCGGATGGTCCATGTGTGGGAGGAAATGAGTCAGCCATGTTTTGTTGTTCCGTGTTTTCTGAACTTCAAGCTCTCATGTATCTCTATGGGGGAGTTTCTATTGTAAAAGAAACTGATCACAGAGTGACATCCCTTTACACAATCCTAATCAATTCGCATGCTTATTAGAATCTCTTTTAATGAAATTCTTTATGTACCTCTCTGACTTCCTACATACTGCTTGTCTTCCTGCCTGTGTCGATGCAGGATTTCGTCATGCCACCCTGGGAGGACTCTGGCGGATGTGATCATTGTCAGGTGCTGATTTCTCTGGTCATAGGGGATGTTCCTCCCTAGAGAAGGACTGCTTACTAACAGCAACTTCTGACGTAACCATGTCCCCCACTGCCCATCCCCTGAGTTTCTTCTCTCTAGAGGCCAACCCTCAGCTCTGGGGGCAGCCCTGGTACAGAAGGGAAATCACCTCTATAGACCAATTACCTCAATGCCCGCCATTTTACTTTCATCAGCCTCTGATGAGTCACCTTTGCTGTCTGTCAAAGATTTCCTGTAACATTTTAGGGAGTGAAGCCATGGCACACTGCTGCCCCAGTCTCTGCATGTGGACTACAATATGCTCTGTTAGCAACCAAGCTCAGCTATTTTACCTGGTAAAAGCTAGGGGTAAAGTTTTGTCACTTCAAAAAGCCCATTTTCTCGTTACCTTGCGGTCAGTCTCATAAAAGCACAAAGGCACTACAACTGTTGATTTGATGGTAAAATCCAATTAGCCTGTACATCTGGATGTGTTATGTGAGTGTGTTTCCCCACTAATGATTTAGGCGCTCTTGCTTTTATTGGGTTACTCTGTCTGGCGTCCTGTGGTATTTCCTGTTGGACTTTCAGGGTGATATAGAATGCACTTAACAGGCTGGATCAAATAACATGAAAAAGCATTCAAAGGCAGTCATGTTTGTTACTTACTCTTGAAACATTGCCAACAAAGTTTTGCAATGCAGCTAATAATAACACTGTTACATGGAGCCCATGCAGCTTTATGTGTTACATAAAAAAGACAGAGATGGAGCTATTCAAAGAGAGATGAATCAACATATATCCTTAAAAGTAAAAAAAAAACACTTACAGAAAATGTGTGCATCTGCTGTGAACCTTCTATCTGAGGTTTGACAGACAGGCTGAACCATAATACAATTCCAAAAGAGCAAAAACACAATTTCAAAGCAATTTCAAAGCATCCACTTATTGTGCACTGACCTTGAGGTCAGTTTACTTTCTAACTTTGAATAGGTCCCTGATGGCGTGCCTTCATCTGCTGCCATAGGCTTTCTAAAAATAGATGTGGAGCACAAAGGCACACTGGAAACAGAGGGCAGCTCTCAGTATTTTTACTAATCAATGTGCTCATCTCTGCTGGAAACCATTGATCCACTTTTGGTATCAAATTGACCATGTTGTTGTACAACTTCCACCCTACATCCATTCATGACAAGCCTACTTTATGTTCCATGTTGTCTCCCTTGCACAGTACCTTCTCTCAAAGCAACACAGACGACCCTCTAAAGACATTCTAACACCAAAACACTTAGCAGTGATTAGAGCCCTTGAAAGGTCATTCTTAATGTCGGCTGGCACTGGCAGTAACCAATAAAGATGAAGCAGGAAAACTTTTCTGTCTGAAACCACAGTGTGCCGAATCATTGCATCAGGGTGGCTCTTAGATCTACATCACTAGTATGCCTGCAGAAGTCAAATGCTTCTTCGTATCTGACAAACACACAGCCCCAAACAGACACATGTGACTTTGATGGAACCTAGCCAAGCTTAGCTGACCTTAGCAAATCCCTGAGGGATTAATAAAAACAAAGGTTCTGAGGCATCTTTCCAATCCACGTCCTGCTAGTCAAACCCATTTATGAGTGGATAATCATAGCATCATCCCTCCCAAGTGCCTTGGAGCTATTATCTTGATATAATAACAAAATATATATTTTTGGTATTACCGAAGCTTTTGAGAAAACACATTTTACTGGGCTTGTTTGTCCTTTGGCAAATTACCAGAATTTTTATGTAAGTCACAGGCAAAGTACAGGCAGCTTTCTCCCAAGTTCCAGATTTTCCTTTAAAGGGACAAATCTCACTTCAGTGACCTGAATTTGTAATGCACACTTATCAAGAAATAACCCATTAGTATAAAATCATAAAAATTGTAGTTGTTTAATAATAGGTTATGTTTACTGCTTGAATGGTACTCTGGATTTGTCAATGACCTTTAAAGACTCAAGCAAAACTCCATTCATGTTTTTTAAAGGTTCATCTAAAAAAGTGCAACAGGAAATATAGTTTACTATGGGAAGGGTGGGCTGATGCTTATTGTCCGAGCCACTTCCACCTACGCCACCACTTTACTTGACCACAGTACAGTCACAGTACTCTCCTCCTGTGGTGTCTCTAAGGCCCAGTACGCAACAATACCTCTGAAAAATAGCTCTTCCTCTGATTATTAAGGTATTGCTATGCATACCAGGAAATGTAACACAGTGCACCCACCACCTCTGTTACAATGTTAATGTCTGGACTGCTCCACATGCATAAACATGAAGGAGCCCCAGATGTATTTTTAAATGCTTTGCTAGGGTGACCTTGAGTTTCTGGATCTTTTACAGCTTCATATTCATACAAATTTTTTCCACCACGGTAACAAATTCACCCTGATGAGCTGTCATATTCGTATGCAGTGGAAGTTACTAGTTTATGTTACACAAACTCCCTGTACAGTACAGTACACTGTAAAGACAATGTTCTACTTTTGCAATTCCTATGAGAGTACCTAAACAAGTCAAACAGCTCCCTGTTTCCTTTCTCCCCTGAGACGCAAAGGCATGGTTCAGCGGTCATCTTGCTTGTTTGGTGGTAAAACAATAGTAGTGCTACAGTTGCTTCAATCACTGATGAATTTCTTGTGTGGTGTATTCAGCTGCAATCTGAATCTCTCTATCTTTATCTTAGATAAGTTAAATCCCTTTCATACCACAGTGATGCATTTATGTTATAATTTAGTTTGTGTCATTTCATGGATTGTAGTAATGAATATATTACAAATTCCTTATCCGTCTATTTTCCTGTACAATCAGTTCTCCTATTTGTGAGTCTCATCAGCTTGATTGAGCTTGGAAAGCGTAGCAGTAACTAAGGCAGCAGGACTTGCTATTGGGTGACACTGTGCAAGCGGGGTAAAACCTCTGGTGGATCCTTCAGCAATAGTGCACCCTGCAGGTTTCTTGAAACAGGAACAAGAAAAGAAGAAACCAAGAATGGCTAGAGATGTTAGAGATATTATTGTGGACTCCACAGAAAACTCAGAGGACCAGGAAAACTAATACTCTGACAAACACTGAACTAAAGCAACTGGACTCAAGAAGGCACAATTTTACAAAGACACTCACTCTGCAAACAAATACAGATGCACAAGCAAACACACACATACATGGACATGCAATTATACAAGTGCACACAATTTCACATAGCAGTGCCACCATGCTGTGCTTGGGAGTGGCTGCAGCGTTCCTGACCTCTGCCTTTCATCTCAGATCCAGTAACCAAACTGACTTTTCAACCCCGCCCCTTAGATAACAGAGAGCTTGACAAGCTTTGACTGTCTCTTTTATAAAACATGTAGAGATTGCCAGCACAAAAACTATGTGATCTCCTCACAGTAGCGTGTGAAAAAAACTGAAATGACTTGAACATGGAAGTTTCCTTTTTAAGAACAAAGTATGGAGATTCCTACCTTTAAAAGAGCACAATAGATCTGATAAATGAGAAAGAAAAAAAACTCCAGGCATCTTCTTTTTTTGGTCTACTCATTGATGTAAGATGCCATACAGTTATTTTATTCTGTGCTTTTAAACACATCTAAAGGCCATGAGAAAAATGTCCTTTTCAGTCACACTTTCATTTTCTGTACTAAATGATGTTGCTTTCAAGCCTCCACTTTTGGAAACCTTAAATTTTGTCAGCAGCTTTGCTGAGATAATGCCCCTCAAAGCTATAACGGAGAATTTAGAGAATGCTCTAATGTTGTCACCTCAAAGGGGGTAAAATTTTCTGTTTTGGAAACAGATGGGCTGGTAACCCCTTTCACACCTATCTGGCCACAGGGACCTTTACGAGGGCTCTGCTCTTAGATATCCAGCCAGTGTGTCCAATCTCTGTGTAATTCCTGGATCCGTTTGTTCTGCACATTTTACGCCAAGTGGGGAAGGGTTGAAGCAATGACCTCCTGCAGTCCTCATAACTCACAGGATGGGCTGGGAGAGGTGGCAGGTACCCACAGATGAAAGGTAACAACAAAGAGATGTTTACCATGACGCATGGCAGTGCAGTCTGGGACTGGGAGGATGAAGAGATGGCATGGAGTGACAACTAATGCGCCTGTGAAGTCTGAAGTTTGTCTGTTTCTGCAAACATCAAAATCACTGATTTCACCAAGCAGATTTCACAGACCAGGATGGAGTGCACTCTCCATGACGCCTGTCAATGGGCATACTGACAGATAATCAGATGGGTAGGCCTAAAAGTAGATAGGCAAAACACATATTTCAGATACAAATAAACTGTGAAAAATAGCAAATCTTTCACAAAATCTCAGTTGACTAAAGAATAAAAAATGCAAATGGATTATATGTTGCTTTCGCAAAAGCCATAGCATTTTAATCTATCATGAATAGTAGAGACAGGAACCTTAAATCTCCCCATTTTTCATCCACACAAGAGGCCTCTCAAAGACATGAATGATTCATCTCTTCAACTCCATTTGGACACGAAGTGAAAACAAATGGAGGTAGGTCTCCCCAGAGAGCCTGGGGGTCTACAGTGGGCCTGGATGAACAACACTGAGAACACCGGGCTAAACCCACCAAGCTCTGAGTCTCAGCTACAACAGGAGCCAGATTCCCCCTGTGGGCCACTGCCGTCGTTCTACTATCTATATAGAGAGAAAAATAATCCTCACACATACAGCACTACATTCTCCTTTATTCACCAACAGCCCAAGCCCCTACTCTGCACCGTGACAACACACCTCCAACTTTTTCACCCTGCAGGAGAGCTGGAGGACGTATATCAACAGGTTGGTTTAAGAATTGATTAAACAGTTTTCTGTGTATGCAATGCAACTGCCTTCGAACAGAGTTGATGTTCATAACTTGCACCTGCAAAAATAAATTGAACAAAAACAACAACAAACCCTAAGAGTGTGAGTGAGGGAAAACATATTAAAGTCAGAATAGCTTTGTGGCACCTGGGCTACATTCAGATTGTCTGTACAATGCCTGCTGTACAGCCACACTCCTGCTTCCACTGGAGCAGCAGTGTCCAAGGACAGCAAAATAAATAAAAGTGTGAACATGACAATCCATTTTTTTCATGACAACACACTGACATAAATTCCAGGACTGCACTCCATGTTTTTAATCTCAACATTCATACAACAGACATGGACTCAAAATCAGAACTTTGTGGCAATATAAATTACAACGTTGTATTACTTACATTTGCAGAGGTTTCCTAACAATGTAGATGATCAGTGAGTTTAGAGGCTTCAAGTGGACTAAGACAGCATCATGAAGTACGTCCGTAGCTGCTCAGCAATGACACCTAGGCAGATGAACAGATCTTAGCTGACTGATTTCAAACATCACCTGTGAAAATATTGTGCCACTGCCAGATTAACAAGGCTCACAGCTCCAGGGATGTTCCCTTTAGACTGACACCAATTTGCTATTCTTCCTTCCTGTCGTGTCATAATTGGTCTTGTTTTCAGATGTTGACAATGTATTTCATTTTTGAAAATAAAAGATTATACAAGAGATTAAATCATTTTCTTAACACAGAGTGATATAGCATACAATATGTTGACTTATTAGAAAACATAAAACTCTGCAAACCTCCAAATATGTGTACAAAGTTTTAACTAATGTTGACAATGGTCCTTGTATAGATTACAGCAAAGGTAATCTGTTGCCAAAAAGTCCTGACAGCCTTTTCAAAAGCATTGTGTTTCAAGATACATATAATTGCTAGTTTTATCCCGTCATTGAAGCTTGCTGTACTGTACCAATGGAGAGAACATAACAATGAAGCACTGCAGAACAGAGACCAGCACCTTCCTCTGGGCATCAACAACACCCCTCCTCCCACAAAAACTCACTGACCCAAACCCATTTTTTCCAGTCTAAGAGAAATGTCAAGTCCAGACCTAGAACGCATCTCTTTGAAGGGAACATAGCAGCCAAATATAGCCTGCTAGCCTCTACGCCTCCTGACATACATCAGGCTCTACGAGTTTTGTTAACAGTGGTTAATTTTGGCCAACTGCCATGTAGTCACTTACTATTAAACATCATAACTATACAAAGAAAATTATAACCAAGCAGTGGAGTGTACACTGTTGCCTGGTAACCTAATGCCATGTTGGGGATTCATCTTGTTATGGAACAGAAAACACTTACAGCCAGAGCCAATAATAGATCCTGGACCACACATTAAAAAATAGTTTAACGGTGTCAACAAACGTGGCAAACATGAAGCTGAGAGTCATATCATGAGAGATGCATGTTTCAGAAACAAATCTCATTTCTTAGTGTGTGTTTTTTAAAGATTTTTGTAAGTCTTTCTATAATTGTCACCACTGGTGAAATGATATAATTATTTTTCATCTGTCATTTTTCAAGAGAATTGATGGGTAGAATAAGAGATTATTTCCAAGTGTGAAATCCAGCTAAAGAAATTGTTATGCTATGGCACTGGATGCTGGGTACTAATTACTAAAGCTGCTTTTAAGTATTTTGGATCATAATATAATATAATTTGGACCATTGCAACTAAGTATTGCAATGGTCCATGATAATAGTGGGGTTTATAATAGTTTTTACATGAGAACAGTTCAATAAGGCTATCCTAACCATATCAGAAAATGTCCCAATAGGCTACAATACATTATGAGTCTGGTGACTTTTGACATCATATTCCTTCATATTTACCTGCTGTGCATTTACAAAGTGTGCCATCATATAGTCTATTTTGAGTTTTGGGACTCATATTAATGTCCCATAATGTCTTATAGTATAACTAACTGTCTTGAGTTACATAAATTAATGAAATTATGAAGTAACATCAGACTACATACATGAAAACATACACAACCGCTTTATAATAATCATTGCTTTCTTTTATAAATTAAAGTCCCATGCTTATACCTAACTTAAACAGCTATAAACTGCAAGCTCATAATAAGTAATGACATAATCTGAGGGTAATACAACAAAACTCTGCGGTGCTGTTAAGTGCTTTTAAGTGTTATAAACAAATAAATTTAGAAGGCCCTGGTGTTAAAACAGCCTGTCAGTTTGAGATTCATTGTGAACTATTAATGCATTGTGACATTTACTGTCATAAATGTCAAATAAAATTGAGCTCAATTATATTTTAGGAAGACATCATTTATTTTATGGAGGTTCCTGGTTTCTTAATTAGAACATGCCACCATACTTCATTTATGCCAATAAATGAGTAGCAAAACCACTAAACCTTGAGACTCTGGCATAGCTAGGAAAGCAGGTGTCCACATCTCTAAGGACAATCTGTTATGAACTACTATTAACACACTACTATATTAACAACCTTATTTCTTAGACACAGCTCCTTCAAAAACCAAAGACCCCTACCGCTATTCTGATCATTTATCTATGTATGTCATTTACTGTACACACAGGCTTACAATTGTGCTGTTCCAACAATTCCTTTGTGTCCATTTGAGGTGGAAGATTGGCTCAATCATTTTGTCATGTCATACTTTACGTCAACCGACACAAAATACCACAGCATTTTTTCCCCCCTCTATTGGAACTACAATTTCTGCTGCGTGACATGACGACTGCCTTCACACTGTCACGGTCAGTGAAGGATGGCACACAAACACAGGAAATAAATCCGCAGTGACAAACTGTAATTCATCACTTTCATCACTTTAGTTGTGAAAAAAGGAAAAGACATTGTATTCTCTGCACTGCGATAAACAGGCTCACTCTCATTTCTTAAGCCATCATCTTATGCTAGCAGTTGACTGACTATTCTATAGAGCCCATATAATATTTTTACTGCTACAAATCTGCCAAACGCCAACTTAAGGACAATAATAATAATCCACTATAGTTAACATGCATTCTACAGCAGGGATGTCATGCAACATGCTGCTTGTGTGAATACTGCTTGCCAATTGTATAGCCAAACATGCCAACTTATCAGGTCCAGTGAATAATTCACAGATGCCTGCCAAGATTTGTTCTATCGAAAACATTTTGTCTCATTAACACATTCATTAGTACTATGAAATTACGTGTTAGGCTAAGTGTAAGGTGCTGTTAAAATGACTTTCTCTCCCTGACACAGCTCAGATGGTACCTGCCCCCTCAAGCCATCTGAGCAGTGCAGACATCTGTGAGTGTTAACCTGCCAAGAACAAGTCTAATGTAAAAATATTATAAATGTTCTGAAATGGAAAGACAGCTGAAGGGTCAGCTGGAGTGGCTGTGAAAGGCTTTCATGTCAAGTATAAGCAGTGTTTTTCTTGTGTCACTGTCTAAGTGAAAATGTCATGTGTACACTGGAGGGTTTGTGGTTCTTGTGTTTTTCTATTACCTTGCTGAGAGACGATTGAAATGTTTCTGTTGGAGTGACACGGTGTCCAGCAAAACAACTGAGAACTAAACTAACTTTATAATATAAACCTCATTACAACAGCTGCACTGTCAATTGACTTTATTTAGTTACTGGCATTTCTAAAGATATTTAAAATAAATATATCATCACCTGCATGTGTTTGAAGTTTTGGTTTATCTGTATCTGCAAACACAAACGATGCAGCAAAGTAGCTTCAAACATGTATTTGACACATACATAATTGTACCCAATACAGCATGTCGTTTTAATAGTAAGTGTTTATCTCCGAGGAAAATATGTACAATGCAAAACGAATGGAACATGGTTTATAAAATATTCAGCAATAGAGAGCGCAAAACAAAATGTGATATACATTGTAAAGGATAGAAATCAGTGGTGGAAAGCAACGAAGGTCAAGTTCACGTAATCAAGCTAAGTACAATTCTGAGGCACTTGTGCTTTAGTATTTCCATTTTTATCCTACCTTACACCTCTACTATATTTCTGAGGGAAATAGTGCACTTTTTGCTCCACTACATTTATTTAAGTTTATTTCAGATTACACGCAAAACACATGTTCGGTAGGCCTAAATAAAATATGACGATCCAACAATATATAATGCAGTTTCATCTTGGCCAACCACAACATCAAAGTCGTGCTAACATGTTTATGCATCTAATAGTATACTAATATAACACTAAAAGGGGTCATTCTGCATTATGATTATAGACTAGTAGCCTATAGTATATATCTACTTTAGAGTATATTGAGTAAATGATCGGAAAGACCTACTTCTTCCACCACTGGATATGTATTGTAAAACAGCTTAGAGAACTATGTAGGCCCAAGTAAATTGTACTGAGACGTTTTTAAGAAATATTTATGGCTTTTTAAGTAGGCTCATATTTGTTCAAATGCACGTCACACTTCTCACAATCCCAAAGAGATTGTTTAATCCAATTCAGTTTATTGTTTAATATCTACATTAAAATATTAGTCAAATCAAGTCATGTGCAGTCTGTTAGCCTACAGGGGGTGATGCAGTCTGGTTAATTGGCGGGTTTTTCAATGGACAGGGCTTTCACACTTCAACCGCGTTTGGTGAGATCATACATTCGTAAGCAAGTCTATTTATAGGCGGCAGCCTGCATGCACCACAATGCCCACCTTATAACAAATGAGTCTGCGAAAGCAATGCTGGTGAGGTCCGTCGTTAGGCTGCATGTCTGTGGTTGCGCGGAGAATGTCACAGCTTTTTATAATAATTCACTTAAATTTGCGAACTCATAATAGAAATCGATTAAAGAACGACCACCTGTGGGCGCAGAACCACATATGCGCTGATCGCACAATATAGCGAACGGTTTTGCTTTCTATAGCTAACGTTACTGTTGGTAAACTTGGTGGAATATCACAATTATGTTTAAATAATTTCTTACTAAGGCTCTGTGCTTTCACTGCCGTTTTGTAGCCTAAAAGCAACTCAACAGTCACATAATTTATTCAATTTAAAAACTAGCACAACACATTATTTCAAACACTGTAGCTTGCATACACCTCACCTCGAATTTGTTCTACTACTAAAACATAAGTAGGCCGAAGTGGAAACGTTAATTGTCCACCTGGAGGACACATATTGAGGGTTTGATAGGAGCTGCTGTGGTTGGATGGGAGGACATGCGGGATGTGTCTGTGGCGTTATGACGACAGAGTTATAAATAGTCTTGGTCGACGATATAAAATCATAGCGAGGCTAGTGGCAAACTGTGCACTCTGTCCACTCCAATGTCCTCTGATAACTTTAATCTCTGTGAGGGAGAGACTATGGCAGCTCCGGCCACTGTCAGCGGCAGGTGCGCAATAGGCTAGTCTCTCCTGCAAATTCATCAATTACCTCCTCTTGCGATAGATGAAGTAGTATCTGATGACTGGAACTTTTACTGGTGCCTTATACCAAAATGCACTAATTCTTTGATTGCATGTAAAGAATTAGTGCATTTTACAATAATCTTGTTTTCTTAAATTATCTTAAGTTCTTCTAGTGTTAAATTCTTCATTACATAGCCTACTAATTTTAATAGACGCAACAACAGGAATTATGACAATAGGGATATGGAACACTCACGTGGCTCGCTGCTTGTAAAGAGGCTATTATTTGCTTGTTATTGCATAACATACAATTCCAAAATGTGAATGCTAAGAGAGCTGCATCTACAGACTACAGTTTGATGCACCTCCTAAAATAGCACCTGTGGCGTGCACAAGACCATTAAAAAGGGAAACAGTGCCATCTAACGGTTGTACTAGTCATTATCATCAGTTGGAACCCCAATGGGACTTTGACTGGAGAAGGTGTGTGGCCTTGACACATCAGTTGCAGCTGTGCAACAACAATAACCTATGAATGACAAATGTATTAATACATTTATTCTTAGATGCCCAGTGGTTTAGAACATGCTCAGGCAGGGTATTACACAATTGAAGATAACAGCAACTGTCTGTCATTGCACTCAGTCCATAACTTCAAAGATAGGAGAGAACAATACCCTTTGAACCTAACAACTGAGCTCTTTCCCACTCTTCTGGTTGCATAACTGCTTAATGGTGTGAATTTTGGTAAAAAGACAGGATGCTTTTATCTTAACCAGGAGCGAGGCCTGTGTGATTAGCACAGATTATTTGCAGATTTGTCATCGTCATAAATCTACAGCTGTCCACGGTCTCAAATTTTTATTTGTCACTTCAAAGCATTTTTTCACTACCTCTTCTTAGTTTACTGTTTGGTCCAGAGGACAAATGTCTTCCCTTTAGAAGAAGAACAAAGTACCTCATCTCTGTTCACCTGTTCCCACATCACTGCTGATCAAATACCACAATGTGTATTGGATGTTTGGATCATAGACTATAAAAGAAGATAAAAAAAGGTTTGGATACATCTTCATCCAGTTTCATGAAATATTTTGAGCCTTTTGTCGTTTCTGCTTATGCCTTACTGCTGAACACCTACTAGGGCTGCACAATTCATTGAAATATTATCGAGATCGCAATATGGCCAACTACAATATCCAAAATGCAGAAGTTACAATTTTTTGATGGAGGTAAAATGTGTGGCAAAACAAAATGAAATGACGTACTGTAGTGCTGCAGAGATGTCCCGGCCTACAAATCCTGTTCTCCAGATGTGAGACAACATTTTTGTTTGATACAGACCCCAACAAATGTCATCATGATTTCAATAGTTTTTTCAGTGAAAATAAATGTTGTAATGCAAAAATGATCATTCCCACTAATCATGAATCATATCGCAAATCATAATATCTATCAAAATAATTGCAAACATTTTTTAAACCATATTTTGCAGCCCTAACGCCTAACGTCACAATATGTGACAAGGATTTAGATTTTATCTGATGATGGTCTCTGCCTCTAGTCCGGGGGGCAGTGGTGGGAAACGATGAGCTGAAATCCACACTCCACCCAATCTCCTGCTACTGTCCAAGAGCAGCTGGGAATGACCCAGTGGATGACACCACTTTCATCCGAGGATCCCAACTGTCCAGCTGTTTACTATCCCTCATCATGAATGCTAGACAGACAGGGAGCATAGCCCTGCATCAAAGAATCTGAGGCATGATCCTGCATGCATGTCACCGTGGCTGCCTCATTGCAGTGCAGGATTCCACAGCTGGCAGCTGGGTGCTAAAGACCGTGTAATTTCTCAGCAAGAGGGCAAGCTAAGAATGTCATGAGCTTTGCAGTCTTCACAAACATCTAGAAATCAAATTGTCAGCGTATTTTATTGTAATTTTGCATTTGCTTTTGTGGGGTGTACTGGGGGGGGGGGGGGGGGGGGGGTGCAGTAGTTAGCACTGTCACACACTGTCTCACAGCAAGAAGGTCGTGGGTTCGAACCCCGGCCGTCCCGGCCTTTCGGTGTGGAGTTTGCATGTTCTCCCCATGTCCGACATGGCTTCCTCCCACCGTCCAAAGACATGCGGACTAGGTTAATTGGTAACTCTAAAAAGGTGTGCATGTGCATGGTTGTTTGTCTATGTGTGGCCCTGTGATGGACTGGCGACCTGTCCAGGGTGTACCCCGCCTTTCGCCCGATGTCAGCTGGGATTGACTCCAGCACACAGGGTAAGCGGTTGACGATGGATGGATGTATGGTGTACTTGAGCAGCAACTGTATTAACTGGTGCCGTAAAACAGTTGTCCAGAAAGTGTTTCAAAAGTTTAATAAAGTTGACAGATGTAAGGTGAGTGTATGTAGGTACCTGTCCATACTTGGGTAAGTACTGGGGGGGACATCTTCCAATGGTTTTCTATGATAGAGAGAGAACATGTTTATATAGAATTGTTTCTTCTCTATTGTTCTGCACTGAAATCTGTCTCACTGCCAGAAATGAATTCCTCACAAACAGAAGTGGCTCTAATGAACATTTTTACAAGTTCTGGGGTGCATCTCTGACTGGTTGTCTGGATTAAAAAAATATTACTTTGAAGCTGCAATAATGACTGTGCCTTAAAGCATGGGACCTTCCAGCATGTGACTTTTTCATGTAGAGCACATAATTACTATAGTTTAATATTTGGTTAGCTGTCTGGTATTTTTTTTTTAATTATTTCTAATAATGTTGCTATATCTTTTTTATTGGAGGTGGAATTGCCTCGAGCCTGGTGCTTTGGATTTTTTGTCTAGCAAAGAATTTTAAAATATCTTATTCTATAAAATGTTTTAACAAAGAAACCAGCAAAATCTTCCTCTCTCTGTCTCTCTCTCTTACACACACACACACACACACACACATAAAGTCCTGTAAACAAGAAGGGTGTAAACACAGGGTCAGGGAGCACTTTTAAAGAGGGGTGGAGGCTGAGGAGGTGTATGAGGGTGCATCTGTTTTCTCCATTTATGCATTCACTCCTTTGTCCTCTGTTTCTCCTCTCCATAATTTAATTTGTGGGAACTCCTCTCCATCTCAGCCTCCCTGGTGAGAAAGTATTCCCTGAGGTTACTGTGGCCTTCGAGGGGCTTAGGGACAGATCCAGGAGGATTACCTCCAGCAACGGCGACTGACCTATACCCAAAAGCATCAGCATAACTGCCACAACCTTTTCCCTTTCCCCTGTCTTTGTATCCAGTGCCTTGAAATGTGAGACTGCCCTGGAAAGTGGCCTGGTGAGCATAACAAACATTCTTTCACAAGATCCCCGCTACCTCCCTCCCTCACAAAACTGTACTACTTTGCCATTGTGCTTTTTAAACTTCGTAATGGCACAGATGCCACTTGGTGGAGAGGAATCACAAGGAGTAATCATCATTAGCTTGAAGCCCATATTAGACATATTAATATGTCAATAACTTAATAAGATACCGTAGTTTCTTATTTCTAATGTGTTTCAGTAAGGAAAAGGCATTAAGATTTATCTCTTATGAGAGAATTGTCAAAGAGAATCTGTTCAAGTGTCACTGCTCTTAATGTTTTAATGCTGTGGAGGTCACATATTATTATCATTATGTTGTTTACATTGTTTTTGTTTATGTATTTACTGTTTAAGCTGAATAGCTGAACTGAAATAAATTAAACAACTTGCCAGGATATAATCTGACTATACAGTAACTTATATACATTTTTTTCCTGATTTCATTTCTACTCTGTGAACCTTTGTAACTCAATGTTCTGACTGTGAACCCCTGAATCACTGAGCACAACATGAACAGATAGTTTTGTGTCAACCCTTTTGGCATTCTTCCACAATGCCATTCTCGCCAGTCCTGTCTGTGGCATTTTCACCATACAGAGGAAATTACTGTCCCAAATTATCAGATGCTGTGGGTGTAACATTCCAAGAGGGATTCAAACTATTATCTTCTGGATTATTATTGAATAGTCTTCTTTGCATCAGATTTTTGTGTAATTGGAAATTAGTTTTTAATCTTGTCTAGATCTGAAATCACTAACAATGTGAGCAAATATTTTTGCTCTAAGTTGTTTTTAGTTTATGAAAATGATTATCAAATTTATCACCACAAAACACTGCACAAGTCACACAAGTCACTAATACTCAACCAGTACTGATATTGACACTTGTGTTAAGTTCACAAGAGTTTACAGATTGTATTTATATTTCTCATTGAAATTAAGCATTTGTTCAGTTTGATAGACATTAGTTACTTTCAAAGCCTGCTTGTAGTTGAAGGGTAAGTCACTAGAGGGCCATATTCCACCAGATTTTGAAACACCCACACTGGATTTAAAGCCCACCAACCTGTTGGTTTTTCAGAGCACAATGTCTCTAAAAGGGTAGTTCAGGTCCACAATTGATGGCACTATATTGTTATTACCTTACAATAAGCTCATATGAGTTGTGCATGCACATCACTGTCCTTCAAACAGCTTGTGTAACACCGACCAAATATCTGGTATCCAAAGTATGCACTGTGGGTGCAAAGAAATGTATTTACTCCAACCTTCAACACCAATTTTAACATGATCGGGGAAAAGAGGAACAAAACTAGTAGGGCTATTCATAACAGTTATAACTGCTGAATTAAAAAAAGAAGATAACTGTGACCATTAGGCCAGGAGGCATAAGCAATGGAGAGGGGCCGGTGATGTGTATGTGTGTAATGTGCAATGTGTAATGTGTAATGTGGGATGGCGCAATGGTTAAGACGCCTGCCTTTGGCGAGAGACCCGGGTTTGAGACCTGGGTTCAATCCCCACTGTGTCCCTGAGTATGACACTTAACCCCTACTTGCTCCAGAGGCATGTGACCTCTGACATGTATGTTGGAAGTCACTTTGGATAAAAGCATCAGCTAAATGAATAAATGTAATGTGTAGCCTACTGTATATGACCTGACTATTTAGCCTACTGCAGTGGTTCTCAAAGTGGGTCCACAGGTCCTTATGGGGTTTCCAGGGGGTTCCCAGCAAAAAGTAGAATCTTTTAGCTTCACATATATTTCCATATATTTCATATATTTTTTAAGTCACACAATAACTGAAGGTAAGGGAATTTCAGTAATGGATTTAATGCACTTTCTATAAGAAATAAATAATCTAAAGCAAAAAACCCATCAAATGGTCCTTGGTGTTAAACCATTGTGTCCAATTATTTTATTTGGCCTAATGTTTATTTAGTGGCAAATAGCATGTACCACCCAAGTAGTGTTTATATTGGTTGTTTGGTTTATTAATGATGTAGCATGTTTTTGTGTCATTATGGCATGGATTACCTTCTTGAAGATGAGTGAGTCCGACAGGTCAGATGACCGTCTGTCCGGAGAAAGTCCTCTTCCTGAGAAAATTTGATTTTGATATAACGTTAATACTTTCCCCCCAGTAGTGGCTCTACTGGAGTGGCTCTGCGGCAAATGGTAGCATGATTCTTGCTTTTTGTGTAATTTCAAGATGAGTCACGGTGTTTAAACATAGAATAATAAGCAGCTGTTACTGACCAAACGGAGCCACATATCTCTATCACATATCTTTTGAATACATTTATTCAAAAGAGCGCAGTATGATTGTAGTCTATAATGTCAATACATTTAAGCCGGGTATGTGTTTAGAACAGGTCGTTACAAAATATCTACATTTATGGTGACATGAGCGTAGAGAGCAACGCAATATTCAACACGGTCTGTCTGTCACAAAGCGCTGTTTAGCAACAACCAACCACGACCTCCCTTACTTTGACGTGTAGCGCGGTTGACCTATTGCATCGCGTGTTTTTGGAAGGCGAAGTATGGTGGCGGCAATGTTATGGAGTTTCCGCTACTCCTCTGCTTCCATGCCATCGGGTTAGGAAGCTAGCAAGAGAGCTAAGCTAGCGTCACGCAAGGCCTCCAGCAGACCAGCGGGAGAGCTAACGTTACCAAGATCATACACATCTATTCGGAAGGAGACAAATATCTCTTTATGAATCTGCATGAGAACAATTAAAATCACAGAAATATGGTGGTTCTCAAAATTCGAGACCAGGTAAGTGATAATTGTGTCAATAGCTAACCTAAGTTAAGCTACTGTTGGCAGGCTAACGTTAGCTAGCTGCCCCGATTTCAACATTCGCCAGTGGAATGTAATTCGACTTTCTCCAGCTATTCTCTGAAACGGAAGTGTTTCCTTAACGCTTCACGTGAAGCTAGATGTACAATTGTCACTTACGAGGTGAACGCTGGGCACATTACTGTTGGGGGAATAACATTTTGAGTCACGTTTTTTGGCTATAATAAGAGGCATCAGATTTACATTGAGACACATGCCCAAGCGGTTGTTGAGTTGTAGCCAGCTAACCTACTGATACTGTGTGAATCCCCAGCAATTAGCCAGAGCCTGCGTGAAATGCTACTAGCTTAACTTGCCCGTTTGGGAAGTGACTAGTTAGCATGTTGTGACTAAACAGTACACAAATGAGCTTGAGTGTTGCTTCTAAATGGTTATGTGTTTTAATAATAGCCACAAAATCTCTGTAATGTGGTGAGGTGATTAGCTTAACAACCAAAGCAATCTGTTGATTGCGATGTTATTGTGACAACTGGACGTTTGTGACATATGTAGCTATGTTATCTGCCCCAGCTGGTGAGGTTTTATGATAGCTATACAACTGGATAACATAACTTGTAGCTTTTATGCGCCGATTCCCCTTAACGAAATGTTTAATCTTGTTTGAATAACGTTATCACCACTTGTGGGGATCTGTCAAGCTTTCTTCCCTGGTCAGTTTCGTGATTGTCTTTATATGTATTTCTAAAGCGGATTTATAACAGTGTTACAGTTAACTTATGTTCTGGATCACACGCCATCAGTGTTGGCCCCTTTTAAATACTGCTAATAAGTTAAACCCTCCTATTAGCAATTTAGGAAGGTTTTTTTTTTAACAAAAACTGCTGTGCAATGGCTAGGGTACATGTATGAAGTGACTAGCAATGTGACAGCATTAGACATTGCGTCCTCTGGCTGTATTAAACACTTGCCACCTACTTGTGAAAACGAGAATAGCCTTCTGTTATCATTTGAGGGCTATGTGTTTTGGACATGCTTGCTATTTTTGTAACACATGTATGTGTGTGTGTGTGCGTGCGTGCGTGCGTGCTTGAGTGATTGTGTACCTGGGCTCATGTGAGCCGGTGGAGTTGCCAAAGAGCTGTCTCCATGGTGATAGTATTAACTAGGCTGGCTTGTGTGAGGAGAGGAGGTACACAGTAGTGCAGCCAGAGAAGCATAGAAAATCTATTACACCAGCCGTGCAGGACTGGGGAACCGAAAGATACTAAATGTAGATTTGTGTGTGTGTGTGTGTGTGGGGAGGGGGGGGGGCATACAGAAAACATTAAAACGAGACAGTGTAAGAAGCACAAGTGTGTGTTTGTTAACCTGATTTCATTCCCAGTAAATCTAACCACTGTTGTGCCCTGCAGATATTCACAGGCATTATAATAACTGAATGAGAGGATTGTTTTGCGTTTATAAAAAGCGACTGTAAGCTAATTGATTATATGGGCAGCCTTTGTCTTCCTTTTTCTAAATACTTATTGCGCATCAATCCCACTGCTGAAATGCGTCATGTGGCTCAAATTTGTACGTGGGCAGAGCTTATCTTATGCTGTTGTTTTCAGTTTACTTCAAAGGTATTAATCTTACCCACTGAATTATCCATATCAAATTGTTCACAATAGATGTTTAGTTGAATACAAAACAGTAGTGCTTGCAATTTTGACTTTGAGGGACATAGAGTACGATTTATTTCTGTCAGCAAAAGGTGAAAGTGCTTGGCTCCATGCTTGACTTTCTTAAAGCTTGGAATACCAAGTTGTGAGCCACTGAAACATATTGGGAAGCACTACAGAAAGACTAGTTGTATCCAAACATAGCTTGTTCTATTTCGTATGGGGCCATATAAACCAGAGGTCTTTGGAAATTAAGTCTTGTGAGCTACATGGCTGCACATTAATTAATTAGCTAGCTGGGCAGCCTGGAGGGTTAAATGAAGGATGACATCTTAATGAACAAATATACTCTGCATTATACTAACTCCAGTTCATGGAAGTAAATGTATGCTGAGATGTGGAGTGGCCTATTTAGTATTTCCCTCAGTTTTGGTGGCAGTTTTCCCACCAATTTAAGGCAGATGCAGGCAATACAAGATAATACAGGTTTTAATTTCAGCCAAACATTACAGCAGGTGATTTTTATACCTGCTGACTCTTGGCACTCTCTGTAACAAGAACCTCTCTGCGTCTTCATCTTACATTTTGTTTTGGATACATACCTGCACATTGCGCATCCAAAGGTTATTAATGCTTACCTGACAGCATCAACATTTCAAGTATTGCCAAATATCACATCTATAACTTGTGGGGAAAACATTTAATTGTGATTGTGGCAGCTGTGAGCCCACATTCACAACTTAATTTGTTTTTTTAAACTTGACTTAAGTTAGGGAAGAGTTAAAGTTTGGTGGAAGCTAGGAATGTTCCATCTGGGTCTTTCATGGGTAACCAATTGCAGCCTCTGGAAGGGATCCCCTGCCCTCACTGCTCTCCCCATCCATGCCAGCCTCCTCCCAAAGGCAGTGGAAAACTGCCCAATCAAAGACTATCTGCTGGTGTTTTAGTAGATCAGATAGGGGAGCAGCAGTGTGTAGCTAGCCAACATGACACATGAAGTTCCATTAACACACTTAATTATACATTCCATGACAGTGGATAGGTGCTTTGATGGGCTGCATTGTTTGCAAATCAATTTGATAAGTCATAGAGATGGAACACTGGTTACTGACAAAAAGAAAAAACAAGCAAATACTGGACAAAATATGCTGTAGTATTAAACAAGCACATGAGCGACAATTAGTTGCCTGCTTGGAGCTTTCTGTCGGACCAGGCCATCCAACATGAACAGAAGTGTGGTAATGATAAATTAACTCTCTTTAGGATTCCAACCTGTCATTTATTGTGTGGAAAAATTAGGCTTTACCAAGAAGTGAGTGATTAATACCAGCTGGTGGTCAAAAGTAGAAATGTTTGCAATTGCAGCCTGAAATTTAGGTTATTGCTTGAGGTTGTCATTACGTTGACAGTTGTGAATATGTCAGCAAATACATGGACGCTCTGTCAAGATTTTTGTCTGCTGTTTTTAAACATTGGGTTCTCAGGTCAAACTCACTAGTCAGAGACATTGCAAGTGTTATAAGAGAGCTTTTTCTTACAGGAAGTGTTGACAAAATGCTGCAACAGTGTCACAATGACTACTCCCATGGATAAATATTGCACTAAATCTTTAATATGGTTTCACTTACGTATCTTAAAAACACGTTTACTCTGGGCAATCTTTGATATGTTTTTTTGATATGTGAATTGTTTGCAGCCCAGGTTCACAGTAGTACCTTTCCTGTGTATACACCCCTAAGAAGGGTGGGGCTAAATTGAGAACTTTTCAAAAAGCCAGGGCAAGAAAAATATGATCCATAAGAATAAGACTTTGCAAAGAACCTCAACAGTTTTCTTTTTTGTTTACTTCAATTTTACATTGGATATTGTGTTTGACTTTTTTCAACTTTGGCATTTTTTTGTAATGTTGGATGGGTGAACCAGATCAACTGTGGACACCTCCCTTTTTTTCCATCTCAGTCTCTATTGACTATGCAATCAGTCACAGGAAGTCAGTAATGCTAATGTTTAAAATATTTCTGGAGAGAAAGTGAAGATAGACACATCAGTCATTTGTGGTACAATGCTGGACTTCATTCAGAGATTGTGATATTTCTCTCTGTGCCATGGGATAGTTTTGATTTTGCTTGCCAACAGACTATTAACACAGAACAAAATTGGAAAGTGGCTGCTCAGCACTTGTCAGTATCAATCCAAACAGTCTGATTTGCCTTCATCATCCTCTGATTTGTGGAGTCATCATTTTGTTAAATTTCTGTACCAACCTCCTCCATCCATATATTCTTCTTTATAAGCTTTGCTATGCTTTAGTCTGTGTCCATTAAAGGAGTTTAAACAACTTTTTTTTTAGCAGCCTTAACGTTATCGTGTAATACCTGAGCAAATGAGTCGCGTGTGTATTGTGGTACTTGATGCCGAGTATCCTGAAGTCCCTCTATGGTCTAAGGTCTCCAAGGTCTGAATGGATGTTTTCTCATATTTGACCTATGCTGCTGGCATTTCAAAGTCAGACAAACAAAGTTGTTCACTTCGTAGGTCATTGATGATTTTGACACAGTCTTCGCACTTTCTTTTACAGCCTGCTTTGCTGAAAGCTATTTTCAATGTGGACCCAGATGAAGTGCGCTCGCTCATATTCAAAAAAGAGGATGTGAATGCACAGGTAAATCCCATCACACTCATTAATTCCTGCATCTGTTTCCTTAATATTATTGCTATATTTTAAACACAGCCCCACAGCACTGAATTTTAAACCTCTTATGTACAATTGTCCTTGAAAGACCTCATAAAACTCTTTCAGTAAATAGTTGCTGAGTACAAAAAGCACAGTTTGTTTTTTTTTTTAAAGTTCCCACTGCATGATCTGGCTCTGCTTATTTTATTGCATTCCTCACCATTACTGCTCTGGCAGGGGGGGGTTGTTTCGAAATCAGGGTTGATTTGTACTTGCTTGCGTTTCACTGGGAGGCTTTTCAAGTTACTGGATTTGTGTTAAACCCACTTTTGGTCATGAATGGTAACTGTGTGTCAACATTTATTGATTATTTCTCATTTCAGCATTGTAATGTTAGTAATTAGTAAAAAGAGAACATGAAGTTTTAATGTCACATCAGATCAGGACCAAATTAACCTGTAAGGTAGAAATCAAGCTTAAGATATCAAGTTATCAAGCCAACTGTCTTTCTGTTGACTCATCACAGGACAATGAGAAGCGAACTCCACTGCACGCTGCTGCCTATCTCGGAGATGCAGAAATTATCGAGCTGCTGATTCTTTCAGGTGTGTTTTTTTTTTTCAAAAGAGGATTCAGATAAAGAAGCTGTTAAACACGACCATACAAATTTCTGTCATGCTTGTCGTGCAGAGCACTTTGAAGTCATTATTAAAAACTGTAACCTTCAGCATTGATGTCAGACATCCAGCAATATCTGAAAATGACATGGTTTAGGAAACAAATATTGCGTTAATGTTACAAAATAGAAATGATGAGTGTTTCTCAGGCATCAGTTAGCTGTTAATTTGTTCAGTCACACGAAAAAGCAAAAATTATGTAATAGTTGTCACAATTTGGGCTTGTTAAAATGTTAATGAGATTGTTAATATGTGACAAATATGGTCACATACTATATGTTATATAGAAATATGATGATCAGAATAGTGTGTTTTTATGGTTTTTAATGATGTTTGTATCCACTTGAACCTTTAAAAATCACTCTGGGAAAAGTCATCAGCTCCTTTCTTCACTCTGTTGTACTTGCAGGTCCTAATAAACGGTTTTGTTTGTAGTTTGTAATGCAAATGTCAACTGTCAAAAAGGCTTTAGTCGTTGTTGAAATGGTACACTTGATGTCATGAAACTCTATACACAGTCTGACAGCCAGTGTCCTGTGACTTGTAGGTGCCAGAGTAAATGCCAAAGATAACAAATGGCTCACTCCTCTGCACCGGGCTGTGGCCTCCTGCAGTGAGGTATGGGAATGTTCCTCTGATTGCTTATAACACCAACTTGTTCTATTGTGTTTTTCAAATCGAAATAATGTGGAACTTAAACCTACGCGTGACGGCTTCTTGCAGGAGGCTGTCCAGGTGTTGCTGAAACACTCTGCTGACGTAAATGCCAGAGACAAGAACTGGCAGACACCCCTTCACATTGCCGCAGCGAATAAGGCTGTCCGCTGCGCTGAAGCCCTCGTCCCACTTCTCAGCAATGTGAATGTGTCAGATAGAGCAGGCCGGACTGCGCTGCACCATGCAGCCTTCAGCGGTCATCTGGAGGTAATATTAAGCCTAAAGTATAGTTTGATTGAGCTGTGAGCTGTACTTGAAAAAAGTGCTTTAATACCGTTTTAATATTAATGTAGTTTTGCTTGAATTAGTATAAATGGCATTTGAATATTAATTTCTTTAAGAAGCAAATCATGTACTTAATTAAAGGTTCTGTGCTGACTATGTGGCTGTACAATCTATCCTGTCTTTATTCTATGCACCACGTACACAAAGTGCTTGTTAGCAAACCATCACACCAGGCTTGATGTCGGATGTGTTTACCTGGCTGGTAGTATGTGCTCCTGATCTTCTCTTCCTGCTGAAAGGAAGTTTTTCTGCTTGCCTCATAAATGTGTAAACACAATGGGCATTGTATCGTGTACCACTGCATTACAGAGCTACTGAACAAAGGCTGCATTTTTTGCGGTGAAACAATTGTCATACCCCTATAGCTCTGCTGTGTAGTATGGCTATGCCAGTACAACCATAGCCGAACCTATCATAACCCCAACAAAGCATATATAGATGGCTACATGCACATACGATGTGGCCTATTCTTGCATTCCATTTTAGACAAATGATCAAGCTAAGCTTGTGTTGTACTGGTGTATAGAAGAGTTTTGATAGGGTGATAATAATTTCTCTGATCCAGGAGTCAGTTGCGCAAATCCAAACACCAAGACAAACTGTCAAGTTGTTGAATCCACAGCTCATCAAACAATAAAGCTGCTTTTCAATGAACCAGTCATAGCTTGTTTAGAAATTAGCACATTTTCCCACATGCATGCAGACTAACACTGCAAGCTGTCAGCCATAAATTGTGTTCACACACTCAGTGACTCTAGGTGAATTGCTTGTCCAATCACATGCTTGCATGCAAATGAACCATTGAAATCATATACTCACATGCAAACAAGTTATCTTAAAGGCGTTAATGTCTCATCTAATGAAGTGTTTATGCAAATGAAGTCCATAAAAGCTGTTCAGGCAGTCTGTTGGTTATGCAGCTATATTCCAGTAATGGATATTTATGTCTTGTCCTGTTGATCTGCCAGTAGTCATTGCATTCAAAATGTCAAACTTTGTCAACTCACATTTTCTAAATTTAAAAAAACAATTTATAGCCTTGTGGAGGCTCATCTAAATCATGAGATCAGATTAAATTGTAGTAAACTATATGCATGCATGTGGTGTTGACCAGATAATCGGTCCATTGGCCCAAGTGTTCAGACATTAAACACCATGATTGATGGTTATACAAGCTGCCACACTGACTGAATTAGTGGTGTTGCATCTTCCCTTGACATATTTCCTGATTGCTCTGTTTTTCTCTGATGCTACTGTTAGATGGTGAGGCTCTTGCTCTCCAGAGGAGCAAACATTAATGCCTTTGACAAGAGGGACCGCCGTGCAATCCACTGGGCAGCCTACATGGGTAATACATTTCAACATCGCATTATTCATTTTCTGTATAATTTTAGGAGTTTTTCTTATCTTATGCTCAGTTAAAGTTTACAGGATGTAATAAGGGCACCAAAATTAAATGTTAAAATGAATACTCATGTTGTGATTTAACCAAACGACATTTACGTATGAAACATATGTAATTAAATCATTCTCTTTTGTCTTCAGGACACATAGAAGTGGTGAAGCTGCTGGCATCTCATGGAGCTGAGGTGGCCTGCAAAGATAAAAAATCTTACACCCCCTTACATGCAGCAGCCTCCAGTGGAATGATCAGCGTTGTCAAATACTTCCTGGACCTGGGGGCGTGGATGTGAGTTCCACTCACAAGCTTTTAGACAGTGCTAGATATTAGGATATGATCAGCAGAGGACAGAAATGTAATAACACATAACCTGTCCTGAAACATGTTTTGGTTTATTTAGAAAAGGAGTGACAGTATAATACCAGTTTGTCTTGATGGGCGACAGTGGTGTCATTGCTACTCCCTGTTTATCTTGCCATTTAGATCAATGAGCCAAACGCTTATGGCAACACACCCCTCCACGTGGCCTGCTACAACGGCCAGGATGTGGTGGTGAACGAGCTCATTGATTGCGGCGCTAACGTCAACCAGGTGAACGAGAAGGGTTTCGCACCTCTCCATTTTACCGCCGCTTCACGCCACGGGGCGCTCTGTCTGGAGCTCCTAGTGTGCAACGGGGCCGACGTCAACATCAAGGTGAGTAAAAACCACAATGTCACTTTTCACTATTTTAACCCTGATTACTTGACAAAAAAGATGAGTCATTATGATCTGGGAAAGCTGTTTCTTAATAACTGGCACTCCTTTTCTAGATACAGATTGAAAAATAATCGCACTAGTACTATTGACAGTCAAAACAAAAATGAGTATTTGTGGTTAACACTTCACACACCTGTTGCTTGTATGTGAAGTGTTTATTTATGATAATATAATTGCAGTACTTTACTGTGCCTCCTTTTTCAGTTGGTTAATTCCAGAAATGCAGCTTTCTAACTTCTTGTTGTCTTTTGGAGCCTGTTGTTTGGGGTATATAATTTATACAGGGTGTCTGCAGGGTCTTAAAAAGTCTTGAAAGGTAAATCAATTTTGTGAAAATTAAGGCCATTAAAAAGTCTTAATCGCTATTTAACAAGGTAGCAAATTTGTAGATATTTTTTTCAATGCCAAACTCCTTTTTGACCAAAGAGTCTGTATGCTAAAAGTGTGGGTGAATTTATTTATTTATTTATTTATTGCACATTGCATAGACAAAATTGCTAGATAACCAGGAATGTGTGATTCTTCTGTGTAACGTTAGGAGCAGGGATCTACCGTGTGAGCACTTCACTCTCATACGCCCCTAAAAATAGATCCGTGCAAACCAGAAAACTGATTTACGAGTAACACTTACAACTGACCGAAATCTTCCACCACGCCGGATCCCCAATGCTAATCAAAACATAGTCGGACTAAGCTCTGTGGCCACTTGAACAGCCCTGTTACCCAAAAACAAGAGCAAGATGCGTCATCAGCAGGTGAAGTGGTAACACAGAAGACAACAGGGAAAATCTAAGCAGTGTATTGGTTTGACTAAAGTTAGCTGGCTATTTGGCTAAATCGGTGCCTTTTATTGAAACATGTTGCGCACACTATTCACTTTTCGTGAACAGATCAATCACAGCCTGGATGGAACGGGATTTTTTTTTTTTTTTTTATAAGTTTGATGTGCTACAGCAAACTTATTAAATACTGAACTCATCGTTTTGCATAAATGGTTATGATTATCGGCAAGTTACTAGCCTACTTAAAATTAAAGTTAGAGACTAACTAGGCTATCATGCTGAGCATTTTTCTTGCACAAAGTTAATGAAAAAATGGGGAAAAAATGAATGAAAACACAAAATGAAACAGCTGTAAATATTATAATAGTGGTAAGCTATATACTGTACTATTATATGAAATTATAATGAATATAGTAACATCACATAAATAATATATAAACTAACAGTTTACTAATATATTTATAATATACTCCTTATAAAATGTAATATTATGCTAAAATATGTTAAAGGTCTTAAAAAAGGTCTTAAAAGGTATTGAATCTTACTTCAGAATCCCTGTATATACCCTGTTATAGCTGAAAGCCATTGTAATGACCTGCATTGTGATACCACAATGTTTTTGTTTCACTCCAGAGTAAAGATGGTAAGACTCCCCTGCACATGACGGCCATCCACGGGAGGTTTTCTAGGTCTCAAGCAATCATTGAGAATGGTGAGCTACTCGTAAAATCCAGCCTTGCTGACTTTATTTGTCAACGCTTGTTTTGCAAAAACCAAAACTGCTTCTCAGCGTAACACCGGTTAACTGCTTAGTGTGTTTTTTTCCTGAAGGTGCCGAGATTGACTGTGAAGATAAGAACGGAAATACACCATTGCACATTGCAGCTCGATACGGACACGAGCTCCTCATCAACACCCTCATCACCAACAGAGCTGACACTGCGAAGTAAGTGATCCTGTCTGCCCTTTTTCAGCAACAATTCCAGCAGCTGTTCCAACTTTACACATCGGGTATGAGTTGCAAGTTTAAATGTAGTGTATGTCATGTAACAGATACAGATTATTCTGTACTATCAATAGAAATATTCTACCTTACTAGTGATATTTGAGTTATTCTGGTTAAATCAATGTATGATGATTGTGTCTTTTTCAGACGAGGGGTTCATGGTATGTTCCCATTGCATCTGGCTGCTCTCAGTGGATTCTCTGACTGCTGCCGAAAGCTCCTGTCTTCAGGTGAGCAAGTCTTTCACTCTGATATCCTAAATATTAAAACTGTACAACATCTCATATACAGTATGTGGGATCTTGTTCATAATCCTTTACTTTGATACAGGATTTGATATTGATACTCCTGATGACTTTGGAAGGACCTGTTTACATGCTGCAGCTGCTGGAGGGTGAGTACAGGACGGCTGAATATAATAGTTAATATTGATATATAACTAAGTGTTAAGATGTAGTTCATGACCTGTAAAAAAAAAGACCACCATTGAATGTGTCCGTTCATAATAATCTCCCTAACCCCTCAGAAACCTGGAATGTCTCAATCTTCTCCTTAACACGGGGGCAGACTTTAACAGAAAGGACAGCTTTGGCAGGTTTGAAGCATTTAATTGTGGATTGGGTTTGTGCTACGCTAGTATCTTTGTCAAATTTGAACAGGAAACTCAGCCATGTTTGCTTTTCCAGGACCCCTCTGCACTACGCTGCTGCCAACTGTAACTACCAGTGCCTGTTTGCTCTGGTGGGCTCTGGGGCCAGCGTCAATGATGTAGATGAGCGGGGCTGCGCTCCTCTCCACTACGCCGCTGCCTCTGACACAGATGGAAAGTCAGTAACACATTTTAAAATTTCAGTTCTTTAAAGGAGGTGTTGGCTGTGTGGGAGGCTGGTTATGTTTGAGGGTTTTATGGATGCAAGCTCAGTCGCATTATTGGCTATGCTAAGTAACAGTAGGTAACAGACTTGAAAGATGATGCTGTTTCCTTGACTACAGTCTCTTTGTTGTGTCTGCAGGTGCCTGGAATATTTACTGCGAAACGATGCAAATCCAGGGATCCGGGACAATCAGGGCTATAATGCTGTGCACTACGCTTCGGCATATGGACATCGCCTCTGCCTGGAGCTGGTGAGAACTTCACTCCATGTACATGAGTACATAACACATAACAACCAGCATCTCCATATATTGGAGATATGCTATATATATGCCATATAAGCTCTAATGTAATGTGTTTATTGCATTGCTGCTTCTTCCATTCTTGTACAGATTGCAAGTGAAACACCTTTAGATGTGGTGAGTATAATTTGTACTTTGTTCCTTGTGTATGTTTGGAGTTTTGTTATGTCTGTAGAGTAGGCCACAATCAAACTGAAGGCAAAAGTCAAACAGAAAAGATTTGCACAATGTAGTGATAGCTTCCGGCAACTTTAATTTAATGAAGCAACTAAAATAACCATCAAAAAGCACAGCAATCATATTTATAGACACATTTGTCACTCAGATGGTTGTAATCTATATGATTGTGGGTCAGTCTAATCTAGCGCTGAAACAATTCATCGATTAAATTGGTTACTAAATTGCATTGATGCAAATTCTTTGCATCGAGGCTTCGTTTAATCCATATAACTATATAGCACACTGTTTCACATGGACATTTATAACTGTCGCACATCGTGCTTATGCTGGGGACACAACGTAATTATGATGGCGCTGTTTGCAAAGTGAAGGAGGAGAGAGAAAATAGCAAGGGACAAAGAAAGTGTCCAAAGTTTGGGATTATATTAAACAGCAGCAACTCTGTAAAGTTGCTGTCCTTCCACTGTAAAACGAAACTTTTGTTGCCGCCAAGCAAAAGTACTTCTTAAACGACACATTGATGAATCGTTGAAATAATTTATGAAGCTTTGAGTACTAAAATCATCGTTAGCTGCAGCCCTAGTCTACTTAAACTGTGCAGATCTTTTGTCTGACTTTTACCTTCAGAGTAGGCCACAATGCCCAATATCTGTAATCCCAAGCTTCATAGCTAAGTAAGTGATTGTGACTTGAGTACCTGGTTTGTACAGCTAATGGAAACTTCAGGGACAGACATCCTGAATGACTCCGATGTCAGAGCTCCCGTCAGCCCTTTGCACCTTGCTGTGAGTAATGTGTATCATTATTTATCCCATTATCCCTATCATGGGGTTATTCTCAATCTCCTCTTATTTGTGTTAACATATTCATGGCAAATCAATCTTGCAGGCATACCATGGTCACCACCAAGCTATGGAGGTTCTAGTGCAGTCTCTGCTAGATCTGGATGTAAGAAACAGCCAAGGGCGCACACCCCTAGATCTGGCGGCCTTTAAGGGCCATGTAGAGTGTGTTGACGTCCTAATCAACCAGGGAGCATCCATCCTGGTCAAAGACTTCACCTTGAAGCGAACCCCCATTCATGCTGCAGGTGTGAACCAACAGTTAGTGGCTCATAAATTTGCCTACGTCTGAATTTTTCAGACCCATTTATAATATATTTTAATAAATTTGTATTATATTATTTATTCACTGGATTTTATAAAATTTTGACACGGATTTGTTTTAAAAGGTTACTGGGAAAAGATTATTATAAATATTAGTATAATGCTAATGGAGTGTTTTATTCTTTCCCTGCAGCTACTAATGGTCATTCAGAATGTTTGCGTTTGCTGATTGGAAATGCTGATCTTCAAAGTGCAGTAGACATTCAAGATGGGAATGGACAGTAAGTAAAATTTGTTGTTGATTTTTTTTTTCCCCCCACCCCTCATGTTCTAAAGTAATTGTTGACATTATTGTCTGTTATCTCTTAGAACGCCCTTGATGCTGTCGGTCCTGAGTGGACACACAGATTGTGTGTATTCTCTGCTAAATAAGGGAGCCAGTGTAGAAGCCAAAGATAAGTGGGGCAGGACAGCCCTACATAGAGGAGTAAGCAGATCTTACCATTCTTACATACACTGACACATACTGTATATGTACTGTTTTTGCTTTTTATTGTGACCCTAATTTTAACTGATTTTTTTTTGTGTGTGTGTGTAGTGCGCCTTTTCCTGCCAAAATAAATATTAAATTAAACCTGTGTTTTCTTATGTTTGAGATGTTGCCAGAAATGTTATAGCAAATATACAAATATACAATATGGATTTTTTTTTCTAGTCCCCTTAATCATTTGTGAACTCAGATTTTAGATTTGGGCCTGCCCATTTGTCTATGGAAGCAAAAAGCAAAATCCAAAATATTGGTCAGCTCTCATCAGATCATTTGAATTTGAAATCATTCAGGATATGATCTGTCAACAGTAAAAACACTAACATCTACTCTTTTCTGGCTACAGGCGGTGACCGGCCACGAGGAATGCGTGGAGGCCTTGCTACAGCACAGCGCTAACTTCCTGGTGCGAGACTGTAAAGGGCGTACACCGGTCCACCTGGCAGCAGCATGTGGACACATTGGGGTACTGGGAGGCCTGCTGCATGCTGCCCAATCAGTGGAAACACTCCCTGTCTTAACAGACAACCAAGGCTACACCCCACTGCACTGGGCCTGCTACAATGGTACAGAAATAGGGGTTTGAAGAGCTCTTAAAAACACAACAAATTTTAGTCACGGAAATGTATATCTGCTTATAGTAATATATGCTCTTGAAGCCAAGAATGCAGCACTTAAGCAAGTGTAGATTTAAAATGGGCGAGGAAAACTTGATTTTTATGTTTCATGCTAGTTCTTTATGCAATTCCATAATGCAAATTCCTTGTACACCCCATGTTTTAATTACATTTTTTTTAGAGAGAAAGAGCCCTAATTGTGAGCAAGTGAAAATGAAGGCAGATGTGGTGAACACTTTCTTTTCCTGCAGGTCACGATACGTGTGTGGAGGTTTTGTTGGAACAAGAGGTTTTTCACAAGGCCGAAGGCAATTCTTTCAGCCCCCTCCACTGTGCTGTGTAAGATCTTGAGCTGTCTTCTGTTTGGATCAATGCGTGTAAGGACAGAACCGCTAACAGATGAAATAACTGGGCTTTTTTTTTCTAGGATCCATGACAACGAAGGTGCAGCTGAGATGCTGATAGACACTCTGGGCCCTGCCATTGTCAATGCTAAAGACAGTAAAAACAGGTATACACACTCATGAAGACAAGTCGAACCAGAAACTGCAGCCTCAAGAGTTTTCTAACACAAGTTGCCTGATGCTGGGCAACTTGTTCACATTATGAACAGCATGACTATTTGATCAAAAAATGAGCCTTGTTTTTATGTTATTTTTGCAGGACCCCACTACATGCAGCAGCCTTCACTGACCATGTAGAGTGTCTCCAGCTGCTGCTGAGCCACAATGCACAGGTCAACAGTGTCGATGTTGCAGGGAAGACCCCACTCATGATGGCAGCTGAAAATGGCCAAACAAACGCTGTTGGTATGAATGCTTCTCTGCTTTAACCACCCGACTGAAAATATCACTGTGGCATATAATAATCAGCACTATATTGAATTAACGTCATTGTGTTTTCCCATAAAATTCATCCTGCTCACTCTCACCTTTCAGAATTGCTGGTGAGCAGTGCAAAAGCAGATCTCACTCTGCAGGATGCTGTGAAGAACACTGCACTGCATCTGGCCTGCAGTAAGGTTTGTATTACCATATGGTGGCAGTGTTCTTACATTCTACAGCAAGAAATATACGCCATGTTCCTGCAAGTAACTGTTGAAATACTCTAAATAACGTTTATTTACAGGTTGTTTTTATATTCATTTTACCTGTTTTCTACAGGGACATGAAACCAGTGCCTTGTTGATATTGGAGAAGATTACAGATAGAAACCTCATAAATGCCACTAATGCCGCCTTACAGACGTATGTATCACATGTTTTACATTAGTGTCCCTTGCTGCATCTGAGTGTTGGAATTGAGTGGTAGCACTGGTGGATTACTATTTGAATTATTAATGTAAAGATACATATTGTAAAATCTTTTATCTTCCTTTTAAGCCCTCTGCACGTGGCTGCAAGAAATGGTTTGACTGTGGTGGTACAAGAGTTGCTTGCAAAGGGAGCCAGTGTACTTGCAGTTGATGAAAACGGTAAATTCGCAATATTTTTATAGTATTTATTCTTTTACTTTTTGATGTCACCATTCATATATTTATAAATAGCTCATGCACATTGCTTGTCCTGTAAACCATGTAATTACTCCTGATGCTAGAAAGTAGCACTGTGTATTATTTTTATTGAAAATGTAAGTGTAGTGTGCTGTCTTTATTTCAGGTTACACACCCGCCTTGGCTTGTGCCCCCAACAAAGATGTGGCAGACTGCCTAGCCCTCATTCTGGCCACCATGATGCCTGTGTCCCCATGCGCCCCAGCACCCACCCTCCCTTTCAGTGCCATTAACCACTACACTACCAGCCCCTCAAAGAGCGTTACCTTCGACAGCCTGCCCGTGCTGCGCAGCGAGCACAGTTCGTACTGCAGCTTCAACAACATCAGCCATCACGATGGCTTCTACAAGGACGAGGAACTCAATGACTCTGATTCAGAGACCTACTGAGGGACAGGAGGAAGCGATAAATGCATAAACACACACACTGTGTCTTAAAAATCAGCCACCGCCAGCTTGGGAGGGCAGAGGAAGAGAAAAGCCCCCACAGGAGCCTTAAGAGGTCTAAACCCCCACCCCACGAGAGAGCAAGAGAGAGAGGGAGGAGGTGCAACAGGCTGGCCCACACTCATCCCGACCTCATCCAGCACCAGGTGTCCTTCAGCTGATACTGGACCTCAGTAACCGCTGCTTTACCAACACTGACTTCTTGAGTGCTAAAAACTGTACTGGTTGGGCGGACAGCGACTTTTGTACAGCAATAACATGCTGAAGATGGATGGTAGCACTTCACAGAGAGCTAAACCAACAGGGACCAAAAGACATGGATGCATTTTAATCCCAGTTTTAACTATGTAAATGAGATTGAGATTTTTGGGGGAGTTATCGGTTAGCAGTGGGCAGAGGAGCCAGTTTTCATTTCTGAATTTCTTGATGAGCTAGATAAGGTTGAAATCCGCACACTACATCCATCAGAATGCACTAGTCCTTCAAGTCTGTATGTCACACAGGGAGATCATTTATTTTTTGAGATCAAAGTTTTAATATAGCTGCGTTCATGTCTTAAACTCCTTATCCTTTAGGGGAAAATCTGATTTACTGATCTGAGTAATTTTAAAAAGATTTGATATGTGCTCCAGGTTATTTTTAAGTTGATCAACCTTACCTTTGTATATTGTCATTTGCGGTTTAGTCTTTCAAGAATAAATTATTTCTGTACTTTCGGTTCCTATTTATGTGTTCATTTTGTGCCTTCATTAGTTACTGATAAAACAAGGGTTTGTAGAGGCAGCTGTGAAAGTACAGTGATGCACACTAGGTAAGTAATGAAAAATTTGTAAGAAGCACTGATCCAGTACCGAGGTATCTGAGGCTCAGCTTTGTTTGAAGAAACACTGTAAACCAATGACAAGACAGCGTTTGATTTTCTTCTGTTTGAATGATATTTTTGCTCAATGTTGAGAGGTTTTGCTTGCTTTAACTTCAGAAAAAAGAAACCACTCAATCCTACCATGATTCAGAAGTCCCCTGTTGAAAAATCCTTTTAACTGGAAATATGTACAATATATTTGCTAGATTCATTAGAGTGGGAAAGTTTTTTTTTTTTTCCTTTTCGTTGCTTTTTCTTGAAGAGGGATGAAACTAGCATGTATATAGAAATTATGACTGTGAATTCAATGCTCCAATGAGTTCTTTCAGTACTGAGATTGCTGTATATTTTATGAGTAATAAAGAAATGAGTTATTTAATAATGAACACGAGTTTTTATGGAGTGCTGCCTTTAATTCTGTTAAATACATTACACACTTGAAGCAGTTTTAATAGTTCTTTTTCACAAAGTATTAAAATACTTCAGTTTCAGGGTCCTGCTATGTGCATGCTTACTGTCACACTCTCTCTGGGACACATTAATAGAAAAGAGTCATCATTAATGCGAGCTAACTATCATAATTTTATTCCAATTTATATTTTTTGTAGTGACTAAAATATATTTGAAAATGTTTTCCAATTGCACCTTGCCTGCTGTTATTTCTCAATTAGACATTATTGGATTACTGGATTTTATTTATGCTGACCTTAATTATTTCTCAATAATCTAGTGTGTAACAAGTGTGCCTTTTATGATTTGTAAATTCTATTTTCTGTGTGCAGCCTTGGCCTTGGGCACTACTGTATCATTGTGTTGGTATGGGAGCCAGTAATATGCGTTGTCCTTTTGGGTATAATTTATCAGTTGCTGATGCACTATCCACTGAATTCTTCTGACTTGTGTTTAATGTTTTTCACAACCTATGACTGATAAGCAGTCTTATAAAAAATCAATGATGTAACAACGATTTAGAGCTCTTTAAAACAGTATTAAACTCCCTCAACATGGCATAATATGCATATGATTAAAGTGAATTAAATATTTAAATTAAATTTACATTTAATTGTATAATAAACTAAGGAAGCTTGAAATATTAAGTTTGGTGGCAGGAAATTATTTGTACTTTAAACTGATGGGTAAACAGTGTCTGTTGGGCACACTGTGCTTCGTATTTAGGTCACCACTAGTGACTCCAGTGATTGGCTTGCAACGCGGAAGTAATGGGAATGGGGCGGATTCGGGGGCGGATGGTGGCAAACAAGTAAAAACGAAGTAGTGGATGTTGCTCTTGAAACACTTTATGACAGTTTGTCCTTACTTATGTCTCTGTAGGTCCACAGGAGTGTAATAGTTCGCAGATAACAGCAATGGACGAAGTGACAGGAGCTCAGCTTATTGCTGAATCTCTAAAGAATCAGGTAAGACCGTTAACAAGAACACAAACATTGCGAAGAAGTAACGTTAGGCTATCCTAGCCTGAAAGTTAACTTGCCAGCTGTGTCTGGACCTTTTTATATACAGTCTTTGGTCTGTATTTAAATGCAACAGTGTAAGCTTGTAATGGCTGCCAAAAAAGTGTGTCAGAGTTCAAGTGCAGCGCTGTCCACTGTATGCTTTTATACAATATGTAGTTACAAATGCAGTTAATTGCGCGGCACAGCCGCATCTCTTCTTAAAGCTCTTATTTCAGTGAGGATATTCTCTCGCTGCAGAAGGTGGAGTATATGTTTGGGATAGTTGGTGTTCCTGTCATTGAAGTGGCCATGGCTGCACAGGCTGCAGGGATCAGATATGTGGGAATGCGCAACGAGCAAGCGGTAAAACAATAAAACTATTATTATTATTATGCAACATTGCTGTTCACCTGCACTTATAATCCTTAACAACACAACTACAATGATATTTTAATATACAATAAATTCTGTCACACAACAGGCATGCTATGCAGCATCTGCCGTTGGATACCTCACTGGGAGGTAAGGTATTTAGGAACTTAATAGAATAATGTCAGCAGCTGGTGTGTCAGTTTGTATCTCACGTGTTGCTGTCCCCTGTGGTTATTTGTCTCCAGACCAGGTGCCTGCCTGGTGGTGTCTGGACCTGGACTGATTCATGCTCTGGGTGGAATGGCAAACGCTAACATGAACTGCTGGTATGACTCAACAAACTGATGCTGCTTTTATGCAGCTGGCAGTGTGTGCAGTTTTGCTATTGCTCCTGTGGTCCCAGGTCATATTGTGTAGTAAGTGCATGTTGTCTTTGCGCAGGCCGGTGGTTGTTGTTGGAGGGTCCTCGGATCAAAACCAGGAAACAGCAGGAGCCTTTCAGGAGTTCCCTCAGGTAATTCACGCCTTCTTGTGGAGTTCTTGCCTGTTGACGCTGCATTAAATTGACACTGTTTTTCATTTGTTGCTAGGTGGAAGCATGTCGCCTTTATAGCAAGTTCTCTGCTAGACCCAACAGTCTTGAAGCCATCCCTTCAGTGATAGAGAAAGTAATACACCAACTGATTGTTACATTTTTAGTTTTGTTTCCTTTATCACAGTAGACTAAAAAATATATTTTGTGTAATTAGATTATATTAACACAAATGTGATCTCATAGGCAGTTCGCACAAGCATCTATGGGCGTCCAGGTGCGTGTTATGTGGATATTTCAGGGGACATGGTCAATGCTAAAGTGGACAGGAGCAACGTCAGGTTTGCCATGATTTTTGCAGTTTAAAAAAAGAATCTGCGTAGTATCATCTCTGTCCAGCTGTGTAGATATTCAAAGTATTGTGTTTCTCCTGCAGAGTTGTGTCCTGCTGTCCAACTCCACCAGTGAGTTTGGCTGATCACGGTGTAATCACCGAAGCTATCTCTGTCTTGAAGGCAGCTAAAAGACCCTTAGTCATCATTGGCAAAGGTAACACTGGGACAAAAACATTTGCAATGTCTTTTGGAATTATCAAGAGATGGAGAAAGAGATAGAGAAACCACTGCATTTCTTTCATCATCGGTCAGTCAGAGTAGTTCATTAGATAAGTCATGACGATATGAGAATTGTGTCCAAAAGGTGCAGCCTATGGCCGAGCAGAAACTGCTCTGAGATCGTTTGTCAAAATGAGTGGTCTGCCATTTCTGCCTACCCCAATGGGGAAAGGGGTCCTACCTGATGATCACCCCAACTGTGTGGCTGCAGCCCGCTCAAGGTCAGCCTCTCTTTCAGTATAAAAATGTACACTTATCCAGTATTGGATTATCTATCTAGCTATCTATCTATTTCACCACAGGCTTTCAGAAGTAAATGTACACATTTTGGGTATCTACAAAATCTGGCATAATGTACACTTTTCCAAAAGCCAGATTTCACCACAAAAGATGCCAATCAGCATTGGATCTGAAGTCTCAACCTACAATGGCTGCTGCTTTTCTGTGTCAGCTTTTTAAATTGCTGCTACTACACCGTCTCTGAGTGATGGAGAATAAAAGGCCTTCCCTTCAATGGCTACTGAAGAAAGACGTCAATATAATAATATAAATCTGTGTCGCAAGTGATAGTTTTTCCATTCAGATGTAAAGTTATATCGAATACATACACTAAATCTATGTATACAGTAAAGTTATGTGTGTATATATATTGCACACATGTGTACATAGTATTACTTTTGTCATCGTTTTTCTCCTATCGTCTTAACCCTCCTCCTCCATTGTTTGTGTGACCAAGAGCTCTTCTCCAGGCTGACGTTGTGCTTCTGCTTGGAGCCAGGCTGAACTGGATGCTGCATTTTGGTCTGCCACCTAGATTTGACCCTGATGTCAAGATCATCCAGGTATGTAAATTAGCATACCGAGTGTCAGTGTTGCCTTTGACACCTTCAAAAATAATGTTAAGAATACCTCACTGGAACAAAGATAATGGTGTATTTACTTAGTAATTTCAGCGTTGGTGTAAATACTTAAACAATGTAATGTTGTGGCATTGTGGCAGTTCTTGGCCCATATCTGTGCTGTACAGGGTTTCATTGTTGCTGTTGTAATGTAATAACATAACACAACAGAGCTCTCTATGCAGGTTGACCTTTGTGCTGAGGAGATGGGGAACAATGTGAGGCCTGCTGTTGCTCTCCTGGGAGACATCAATGCTATTGTCACTCAAGTAAATGCAACTCAACACAAACTCTTTTTTGTTTGTCATAATATCCTGATGTGCATTAAATATATTCTATAAGAGAACTGTGTGTGTGTGTGTGTGTGTGTGTTGTGTGTGTGTGTGTTATTGATTCCATGTTTTCTTGGGGGGGTTTCAGCTCCTGGAGTGTGTCCATAAAGATGGCTGGAAATATCCTTTTGATACAGAGTGGTGGAGCACATTGAAGGACAAAATTGCAGTTAATGCAAAAATATCAAAGGTGGGTTTAGGGTGATATGTTATTGTTTGTGGTTACTCAACATCAGAGTCCCACGTGCTAAATTTAATATTGTTTTGTATTTGATTTAGAACACCCATTTAGATGTTGTATATTGTATTATCATTAATGCGTTTTCTATCCACAGGCGCTCGCTCTTCAGCCAACCATGCCCATGAATTACTACACAGTGTTTCATCACGTTTCCCAGCTGCTGCCACATGACTGTATCATTGTTAGCGAGGGTGCAAACACTATGGACATAGGACGCACAATGTTGAACAACTACCTACCTCGACACAGGCAAGGCAGTCTCACTGAAGAAGCATTTTAAGGCACACTTCTCAGTTGTGTGAAAAGTGTTTACCCCAGTTTTCTGTTATGTTTTAAAACATATACTGAACAAAATACTGTACACATTTGTTTTTGCTCTCATTCAAATGAGCTGAACTCAAAGATCTAAGGGTTTCTCTATGTACACAAAAGGCCTCTTTTTCTGAACTATTGTTCACAAATCAGTCAAAATCTGTATTAGTGAGCAATTCTCCTTTGCCGAGATAATCCATCCATCTCCACTCGAAAATGTGCAGTTCCATCACACAACACAATAGAACAGATGTTGCAAGTTTTGAGGGAGTGTGTAGTTGGCATGCTGACTACAGGAATGTCCACCAGAGCTGTTGTCCTTGTACTTAATGTTGATATCTCTACCTTAATCAGTCTCCAAAGGCATTTCAGAGAATTTGGCAGTACATACAACCGGCCTCACAACCGAAGACCACGTGTAACCACACCAGCCCAGGACCTCCACATCCAGCATCTTCCAAGATCGTGTGAGACCAGCCACTTGGACAGCTGCTGTAACAATCAGTTTGCATAACCAAAGAATTTCTGCACAAACTGTTAGGAACCATCTCAAGGAAGCTCATTGTCCTCATCGGGGTCTCAACCTGACTGCAGTTTGTCGTCGTGACCAGCTTGAGTGGGCAAATGCTCACATTCAGTGGCGTCTGGCACTTTGGAGAGGTGTTCTCTTCGCGGATGAAACTCCGGTGAGAGGTTTGCTGATGTCAACATTGTAGATCGAGTGGCCCATGGTGGCGGTGGGGTTATGGTGTGGGCAGGTGAGTGTTATGGACAACGAACACAGGTGCATTTTATTGATGGCATTTTAAATGTACAGAGATTCTATGACAAGATCATGAGGCCCATTGTTCTGCCATTCATCCACAATCATCACCTCATGTTGCAGCATGATAATTAACGGCCCCATGTTCCAAGGATCTGTACACAGTTCTTGGAAGCTGAAAACATTCCAGTTCTTGCATAGCCAACATACTCACCGGACATGTCACCCATTGAGCATGTTTGGAATACTCTGCATCGACATATACAACAGTGTGGTCCAGGTCCTGTCAATATCCAGCAACTTCGCACAGCCATTGAAGATGAGTGGACCAACATTCTACAGGCCACGATCTACCTGATCAACTCTATGCGAAGGAGATGTGTTGCACTGCGTAAAAAAAGCACATCTGTGCAATACTCATGCTGTCTGATCAGCATCTTGATATGCTACACCTATGAGGTGGATGGATTATAAGTGCTCACTAACACAGATTTTGACAGATTTGAGAGAAGCAGGTCTACACAGTAGGTCTTCTGTCTACATAGAGAAAGTGTTACATCTTTGAGGTCAAGTCATGATGTCTGTCTGTCTGTCTGTCTGTCTGAAAAATGGATAAGGATATGTCAAAGGCTTTTAGAGGTAAAGAATCTCCTGGGAGTGTAATCAAACTAGTGTACTAAGTTTTAAATAGTTAACACAGGTAAAAAGTTAGGAGGCTAAGGTTTTATCACAAATACATTCTGCAAAATAATCTTTGTTGAAATGACAAGCAGAGATATGTATAAGTCAGAGAAGTAAATTCAGGCTCACACAGTCTTCTGAAAAATAGCAATCCTTCATGTCTCATGGAGAAATACAAAACTTCAGGGAGCTTTAACCTTTTTCACATGATCAGGATCACTTGTTCCTTAGCAGCAGTTGATTCAAAACACAGTAAATATGCATTTTACTATTGATTGCAGAATAAAGATAGACTAATTGATCAACTATTTAACTAAAGCAAGTTTATAAATCTTTTGTAGATTGTTAACTAACCCTGACATTGTGCAGGTTGGATGCCGGTACATTTGGGACAATGGGAGTAGGGCTTGGGTTTGCTATAGCAGCAGCTACTGTGGAGAGGAGTGAACATAAAGGCCAAAGGATAGTCTGTGTGGAAGGAGACAGTGCCTTTGGATTTTCTGGCATGGAGGTTGAAACCATGTGCAGGTGGGTTGGTTGCCTCACTGTCTAGATATATACACTTCAACCCCTTACTGCTACTTAATAGCACATTGTCTTTTCTTTTTTTGAATAGGTATAATCTACCCGTGGTCATCATTGTGGTCAACAATAATGGTATTTACAGCGGAGTGGATCCTGAGACATGGAAAGAGATGGCAAAAATGGGAGATCTGACCTCTCTGTGAGTCACCCATTATTGACCAAATGATCATAATACATTCACTATTATGGTTTCCTTCGTGTAAGCAGCTGTGGTGTAATGAACTGTCACTCACGCCATTGTTATGGTTGACAGAGCCCCTCCTGTGACCCTCCTACCTGAAGCTCGCTATGATGAGGTCATGACAGCATTTGGTGGTCGAGGATTTCTGGTGAGGACGGTGGAGGAGCTGCGCAGTGCTTTACAACTAAGCCTGAGTGACTGGGAAAGACCAAGTCTCTTAAATGTGCTAATCGACCCCTCCTCTGACAGAAAACAGCAGGTAACTGTCACATGTCATGAATGTATGTGTGTAGGGTCTGTCATCCAGTGCAGGTCAAAATGAAAGAATCCACCTTTAGCTTCATAATAAATGGCCCGAGTCCAACTTCTGTCCTGAGAGTCAGGTTTAAATGGTCAAAAACTTGCCACAGGTCATATAGATTGAGATCTTAGGGCTCGTATTATACCACATTTTATGCCCCTGCCGGCATGATGTTATGACCTTGAGCACTCAGACACATGACAGTAAATATGACCACCCTCTGTCATTTTTACCAGACGATTCCCAGGAACTAGAGCAGGATGGAGATGGGCAATGACTTGGATGGCATTGACAGTCGCTGCAGTAAAGTTAGGCGTGATTAAAAGCGGCAGCATTTTGGCTCATGATTAGTGTGGAGTAAAACACAGCTTGGTGTTTACTTGACACTTGTATCAACCTTATACGGCTAAATGACTGACATGCCTTACTGCATAATCTATACACTCCAGGTGCACCGCAGAACTGCTGTATTCCACTCACAATCCCTCCACCTAACACCAAACTGACCTTTCTATTTCAGAGTCCCCATAATTAGAAAGCACGGCCCTCTGTGTTTATGTTGAATGTATCCACGCAACCCCTTGTAGACATGTTTGAAGGTTGTATTGAGGGCTGTATCCATGGTGCTGAGTTCCTCTTATTTAAGGTTTGCTGCCCTCATTGTTTGTCCCCTGACTGTTATCCATATTCGGGTTTAAAGTAGATTCTCAGACAATAGGTAGAGATGAACTATTTATTTTGGCTGGCGCACAGCTCAGTTTTTCAATGTGGAAACTAAATGGACTCAACATTCACATGGACCACAAAAGGCAAATTACATAAAATAGCTCTATCATCTGAGGCTGTCTGATATAATTCTGTGTTGTCTGTGTTTGCAGGAATTCCCTTGGCTCACACGCTCCAACTTATAGTCTGAAAGAGGGACCTGTTTCCTCCTCTGTCCAGACCAATAGGAAAACAGCAGTGACAGTTTTCCTCTGGGGAAGCTCCAGCTGGGAAAATATAAAGCTGATTTTCTTTTTTGTGATTGTTTCCATGAAATAACTTCATATTTGTATTGATTCTTGCCACACCGTAGTATTAAAATGAACAAAATAATCAATAAAATAAAAAAACATTTTTACTCATACAATTTACTTCTACAATTCTTTATTTCTTCATGTCTTATCAGTGTTTTTTTCATAATCTAATAGGTAAAGTGATTAACAAAAATATAGTATGTAGTTAGTCATTTTTATTTTAATGCCAAAAATGAGAGTGCACAGTGGGAAGGGTTTTTATTAGATTAATGTTTGTGCAACTTTTCAAGCAATGTTGCTGGTGGCAAGTCCGGGTGTGGGAGGAGAGGGGATTAGTCATTTTTACTCATTACCATTGATTGCACCATTGCCAAACAACATTGCTCTAAAAGTTGCTCCATGTATCACCAGATTTACTCAATCTCTTGCAGACCTATATGATGCAGGGGTTTTTTTCGCTCGTGCTAGTGCAGTCTGTGCAAAACATAGAAACACAATTTTACATCACAATAGGTTGTTTTGTTTTTATTTTTTATGCTTTTTACAGCTCCCATCCCCGAGAGAGTCTCTTTGGAAATGCAGACACTTAATTATGTGGGAGTCAGACAAGGCAATAAAATCAATCTGCCTGGGATTAAATGGACACCACAATATACAGTGCATTAAAAAATGTACTAATAAATACAGACAAATTTGACTCTCTCCCGATGCACAAAAAACCTTATGCAAAATACTATTTGAATCTCTTGCAGAAGCCCACCATGGGTTAGTCATGATAAGTCTCCCCCCACTAGAGGAGTGGAAACAACAAAAGGCACCCCCTACAGTAGTAGAAATCTAATATTGGCACCCAAGGCAGCTGGCGGGCTGTCTCCTGTAATTTTAGCGCACACCAATGCAGAGGAAAGATTTAATGGGCATTGGTCGGCGTACCCTCTTCTAAGGGCGTAAAGGAGACGGAGCGAGCAGAGAGGGAGGGGAGCAGAGGGACAGAGAAAGACGTGTGAGGGCTGCTGTGGCTCAGAAATAAAGTCAGGCAACTATCTGGAGCAACATGACTCTTCTAACACTTGGACTGTATCTGCCACTGTGGTTTTGTTATGGCCTGGCTCAATCCTCTTTTCTGGACACCTTTATTTCATTCCCAGCAGGTAAGAATATTGTGAGTCTTCATGTGTGTGTGTACTGTACTGTGCTGTACATACAGTACTATGCATGCACAGGTGTTGAAAGAGTTGTACGGTAAAAGCATGGATAATAAATGTCTAGTTTTAGGATTTATTTTGAACTTACGGTCTCTGTGAAATGCACTTGTTTTTATTTTCTTGTCACCCATGAGGTGAACTGGAAATGCCTCTATAAATAGCGAGACCAGCTCGAGTCCTTCAGTGAGAGACACAGGCACCTCTTATGTGTCCAGCTCTAGGAACTGGACGGATTTCATGAATTGATAGTTTGCACCTGTTTCCCTGTCATTAATGCTGCTCCCGCATGTTCTAACATCTTTGATTTGTCCATTTTTTACTGTAAGTAGAGGCTATTTGTTGGCAATGGGTCACATTATATGTACCTCTGTTGCCTGTTTGTGTCATGGGCATGTTTGTGTCACAAGGTTAAGTGTTACTCTTTTCATGTTGATGAAAGGGTCAGGATTCACATTCAGTTGTTGCAGAATTGACTGACTGCATGCGCAACTTGCACAGCTCTCAGATCCCAGGAGCAGCAGAAGAGATTCAACCCATGCTGTTTAATGGGTCCGCCTCCACCCCCACTGTTTCCTCCACCCCCTTCACTTTGGCACCGCCACACTCATGTGAGTCAAAGTCATGTGACTTTCTATTGTGGAATATCTGACTGTTGATATGTCCTTGGGTGATATCCAAACTGCCCCAATCTTAGTGTCTTCTGACCCCTGAATGACCACCATTCAGGCATCAAAAGGCTCAGATGGTAGAACACATTTTAAGAAAGAAATGGCTTAAGGACTCCTTTGCTATCCATTGTGTATTGTTATGTCAAGAATGGGATGAATTTCAGACATAAACTTTATCAACACCAGTAAAATTGTGATTCTATTAACTCTCTTCTATCCAAACATCATTTGTTAAAGCTGAAAAAGAAACACAGAATATTATTTTTTTTCATTTTACAGAATGAAGACACTTCAAATCATGGTGGTGAGTCAGGGCCGGGCAGTGAAGACAAAGGTTCTGCCTGTATCCGAGGCCCCCCCGGGCCTGCTGGTCCCCCTGGCCTTGAGGTAGGTTCCATACTTTTTCCAAACATTGTGGTTATCCCAGCATTAATAATGTACTGTAGATCTACCACCCTGCCATTGTCATTAAACCATTCCAACACACCGCCACAATTAGACTTAATTCATTGACTTATTCACTGTCAGTTTATGGCTGTCTGTTTTGTGTCTGGGTCTGCATGGTTTCAAGGTGTTACGAATTAGTACTCCAACAACATATTACCCCTCTCCAACTTGAGGGTTCTCTGCAGGAGATGGGGATTTCTCTGGCCCTTGTAACAGCAGCCCATTAACGCTCTACATTTAGCTCAGACACAAATAGCCTTTTTCCACTGCCTGCCAGTGCGCCACACATCATTCTCAGAAACTGTCCGAAGCGCTGTCTGCCTGGAAAGGCATACTGGGATGCGTAAATTCCAGGGATTACCAACACAAGCATGTGTGCATGTGTGTATACTGTGGTGATGAAAGATATTAAGACATTTTGGTTCAATAGGTGCTTGTAAATCCACCCTGCTCCTCTGTTAGTCCAGCATTTCATAAGTGAAAAGTAGATTTACCAAATGACTGTTAAAGCATTGCCCAGCCCAGACTGTTACAGCACCCAGCTGGCTGCTGCAGTGTTTCAGTAAATCAAAACAGACCCCCAAGGCACTTTTTAAATCAATAGTGGCCACTCAGCCTTTAGCTAATTGAAACTGCAGCTGTGCTTCCAGGAGAAGTCATGACTTTGTGGTGAGATGTTGTGGATGATAAAAGTAATTTAGATTGATATCTCTTTGATTCATGAGCATATGACATGTATTTATTGTTTTTTAATGTTCATCAGGGTCCACCTGGATTACCAGGGATAGGAGGGCCCAAGGGAGAAAAGGTAAGCAATTTACTTTCCCGTATTCTAATCTCTTTGATGTGGCTCATTATATATTTTACAGGCTACTCATTGTTTTGTAAGCTAACATTTAACTGACCTGTTGCACATGACTGAAAGATGTGTATTAAATAACTAATGTCCTTTTCCCCTCCTCCGCATCCTGTTGTCAGGGAGAAATCGGAAGACCTGGGCAAAAGGTGAGAGTCTCCATTAATCACTCTGTATTCTCCACTAAGTGGATTTACTCAAAACTGAGATACCGTGCCTCCGCCTGCTCTCCCTAGCTATAACTCAGAGCGCTGCCAGTGTCTGGTTGTGTACATCAAGAAATTGTGAGCAAGTACAACCTTGACAGGATACAGCACAGACACACTGACAGGATGCAAAGGATGCAGAGCTGCTGAGACGGGCTGTTTTTGATAGCAGAGGGAGTTGACATGTTGTTGGTCTCCTCTCAAAGAAGCAGATTGCCTCCCTATTGACCCCTCAAAGACACCAAGCATCATGCCTCCCTGTCAGATGGCCCTCCCCTTCTATTAGATCGCACACAGCTTTATTAGAAAGCTTAGGACACTGTGTTTGATCAGGACAGGCAGGAGAGAATTGACCTCCTAAATGATCAGTGGCTGTGGTTGAGCAGTAAAAGTGGCCCAGTGGGAGAGCTTCCCTGGCTGGTGGCCTGACCAAGCAGCTTTGCAGCACTGCAGTGCAATTTAGCTTAGTGCTTCAGCCAGGTCATAAATCATTTTATTTCCCACAAGCACGGGCTCTTGTTCTATATACAGCCCATCATTTAATTAAAGAGAACAAAGTGACAGGGCTCGTTAAAGTCATTCTCCCCCTACATGTGCAGCAGTGTCTGATAAATACTGTAGCAAACTGGCTGTCAGCTTATGCAGCAAATCCTGCACTTGCAACCTGTAAAGCAAACAGGCATAAGATGCCCTCATTTCAGCTATGGCAGTAATTGTTTTATTAGCCTTTCATATTAGATACTTCTATATCTCATATTACATGTTAAATAAAATTGATATCTCCTGTTAGGGTCGGACAGGTCCTTCTGGACCTCCTGGGAAGCAGGGACCAGCTGGATGGCCAGGACCAAGTGGGCCCAAAGTGAGTAAGTCAGATCTCATAATGTAGATGTAGATATATGTGACATGGCATGAGACCAGTAAGTGACAATATAAGGTAGTGTCCATGTGTATTAGCTGTGTGCAGCCCCTTTTGTAATGAAATACAAAATGAAATACTTATATAAGATTCAAACAACCTTTTCTATAGAAATACTTGATTGAAATAGTGCAAAAGAACCTTCCAGTTCAAAGTCTGCTCTCACAGCGTCATCTTTGGTGTGGGGTAATATTTTACCCAATCCACATTTGTCTTATTCTTAATATTTTCCTCTGTGTCAGGGTGAGAAAGGTGACCCAGGGCTGATGGGTTTGCCTGGAGCCAGAGGACCAATTGGGCCACGGGTATGGTCTACATTATGAACTACACTCTATCTCGGATGATCTCAATTTCACACTACTTTATTTCATCTTTATATTTATTCATCTACATCTTCATTATATATATATATATATATATATATATATATATATATATATATATATATATATATATATATAATTATGTCTTTAATTATAGGGTTTACTTGGGAATAAAGGGGAAAAGGTACGTGACCTTTTTATTAATGAATGTTATATTGACGAACATGTTTTCAGTTTCATTTATACATAATAAAGTAACACACTGTAATCTGGTCCATCAGGGTTCTCGAGGTGATCGTGGTGAGAGTGGCCTGAAAGGAGACAAGGTAGGCAGAGTTTATCAGTAGGGTTGTTGCAAATGAAAGTAGTAGCACTATAGTGTATATATGCTGTTTATAATCTAAAATTATGTTATATATTACTATTCTTTGTCCACAGGGGGCAATGGGTTTCCCAGGAATGCTCGGAGAGAAAGTGAGAAACATACAAACAATAAGGAGTTTTGAATTCCAGCTTTCCAAGTCTGACCAAACTGAATGTTGAGTTTGATTTGTTGTGCAGGGCGAAATGGGTCCAAAAGGGGAACCTGGAATCTCAGGAAACAGAGGACCCACTGGCCGACCAGGGAAGAGAGGCAAGCAGGTGAGGAGTTTGTGGGCATGTGACATTCTGGCTGCATTGTTTTTAAACAGTAATACTGCATATATGGAGTGGTACAAATAGGTCATTTTGAGGACAGAAAAAGAATAAGGAAGATTATTATTGTGTGGATAAGATCAAACACACAATTTATTGAGAACAGTAGACTTTTGTATGTTAATAATTTCTCTCTTAAAAATGTAATTTATGTTCAAGCAAAAAATCTTTTTTCTGCTCAAAATGTCCAGTTTCACACTCAGGAATGAGTATTAGTTATAACATTTTGATTTCTAAAACATAATGTAAGGAAGTCTTTTAACCACCCTGTGTTATGTTTTGCTTGTGTTTCAGGGAGTGAAAGGAGACCCGGGCATCGTTGGTCCTATGGGACCTGCAGGCCCGCAGGGACCTGCAGGCCACCCTGGTCCTCCTGGCTCACCTGCCACAGGTGAGAACTTTCCAACAGAGTAGACATCTCCAGCAGATATAAAACTCTTCATGATAGTGATTTTAAAAAGTGACATATTTCTCAGTCAGGGCATGAATTTCCCAATGTCCACTTAGAAGTGATTGGTTTGTGTGTAGCTCTGCACTTTCTCTGATCTCTGAGTGTGTGAAAAAAGCTGTGCCGCCAGCGTTAGGAGTATCAAACACCCCTGTCAGCAAAAGGAAGCACACTTTAGACCAGTGTAAGAGGTAATACCGGTAGTCTTATTTAGCACCAGAGAAACTTTATCTCCTGAGGTGAAACAAGATGCAGTCGTCATGACATCATCTGGCTAAAACGGATTCCCATATGGCGACCCTCCCTACAGTTTTACAAGTATTATGTCACCAGATAATTAATGTGACATTTATTATCTTGATCAGGTTTCCGGGTGAGACAAGTTGATTGTGTTTGCTTCTTGATAGATGAATCAAAGATACTACATTTCATGACCTACAGTATTTATTTAAGCTACTGTAGCCCACACTCTCAACAACACTTCAGCTTACACTTAAGCTTCCTAAGCCTGGAATATGGTGACTTGGCACTAAACTTGTTGTTTCTTTTCGTATACAATTTTTTTTCCCCTCACTGTACATGTTAAGGACTATACATGCTTGGAACAAAGGGTGCACGTGGTCCACCAGGGCCTCCTGGGAAGTGTAGCTGCAGCTCTCTCAGTAGTTCTCCATTTGATGATTATGCTTCCAGAGGAAACTATCCCAAAGTACCAGCGGTGAGGAATTAATAGTTCTATTAAATGCAATATGTTATGTGCAATATTTTGTAATGTTTGTAATTCAGTTATGTGGCCTTTATATTTACAGTTTTTCTCAATTGATTTAAAACTATAACTAGGCTTTTTGAAGTAAAATTTCAAAACTCCATTTTTCAAAAAGCACACCCATTTCCTTCAACACACAAATCCCTTCATCTCTCATGGCCTACACCATGTGTTCATTTAGAAAGCACTTACATTCAAGTCAGCAAAGGTGGAGCTTAATTAGCACACAAGTACCCAGGTGGAAACACAAAGAGGCATCATTGATAACACACCAATCAGAAACTTCAATAGATAGATGAAAGGGACAGAGTCAGTTCATTCAATTTTGGAACAATGGATCCAGAGAGATGTGGAGGACGAGGCAGAGGACACCAAGGAGGAAGGGAGGCGAGGAGGAGGAGTAGAGAGAGGAGGAAGAGGTGAAGGAAGAGGGACAGTAGGAGTTGGTGGAGGAGTAGGGAGAGTAAGAAGAGAGGGAGAGGAGATGGAGGAGGAGGTGGAGGAGTAGCGAGAGTAAGAAGAGGAGTAGGTGGGAGAGTAGAGAGAAAGAGGAGGTGGAGGACGAGAATCTCTGGCCTGTCCCAGACCAAAGGATGCTGGGGCAGAATAATTTGTTGTTTGGTGTTTTTTACTGGACAGTATACTAAGGAATAAAAAATGTGCATGTTTATATTTGTTATTCCTTTTGATATGTTCATCATGTGAAAAGGTTTTTGAGGGAGACAACAACAAGCAATATTAATTATAACCAGTTTTGGTAGTGTTGTTTCTAATTTCTCTCACCAGTGTGAGAGTTTTGAGTAGAGAGCTTCATTTTGACCTGAAAATAGGATGTGTGGAGAGTTGGGTGAGAAGTTGTGGATTTGTGTTTTGTAAAAAAAGCATCATTTCAAGAAATGTGTTTAAGTATTCGAGATAAACTATAATACTGAATCATTTGACATTCAGTGAAAAATCAAAACACAATTGAAATGTTGCAACTGTTATTTTCACTTGTGAATTTTTGGAAAGCCTGGGGTTATTGAGTTTAACATTTGTGTTAATGAGTTTAACATTGAGTTGAGTTAAAGTGCCCCTACTCGGGAGATGTATTTTACTTTGAGACACATATTGCCAGCTGGGGTATTACATTTTGATGCTCAATATTGCAAAATTGCATTTAATGAAATTGAAATTGCACTAAATATTGAAAACATTTCCCCACTTTGGCTGTCATTTAGATATTCGTTGTCAGCAATGAGGAAGAACTGGAGCGCCTTCACACAGATAATGCTCTTGCATTCCGTAAAGACCAGAGATCTCTCTATTTCAAAGACATCGATGGGTGGCTGCCAGTCCAGGTATCCTTGCATGCAGCAAAATCTGATTATTTTATAATTTGTATTTTTATGGTGTTTTTTTCTTTTTTGTTCAAGATTTTTAAACTCTGTAAAAGACTTTTCCATTCCAGTTGACGCCGTTCCAGTCCATGGAAAACGCACCTGATGATGAAGGTTACTGTGGTGACGGGACAGTACAGATTTCCAATGGGGAGGAGTGTGATGACAGAAACAGAGTCGTCACTGATGGCTGCGTCAGTAAGTCATGCGTCCATGTTTGGTGGTCCCTGTAGCTCCTTAGTTGTACTTTGCTGTGCACATATAACATGACTCCTCTACCCCTGCTGTCTCCTCTTACCACAGAGTGTAAACACGCCTACTGTGGAGACGGATACCGCTATGAAGGGGCTGAGGAGTGTGATGGAAAGGACTTTGGATACCAGACATGTAATTCATATCTTCCGGGGTAAGCACAGTATATAACTATCTGTTTAGAACACTCTTTGCTGTGTATGAAGTGTTTTGTTGACATGTGAAACTGACTGAAATGTTGTTTCTCCTGTTATTTGCAGGTCATATGGTCACCTCAAGTGCACACCATACTGTGTTATTGACTCCACAAACTGCAAGTACTTCACTTGAGGAGGAAGCTGGACAGTGCAGTGGGATCCTCTGTGTGTTATTTGCTTGACACATGACAGGAATATTTTCATGCAAAAAAAAAACCTATGAGAAGCAATGCTCCAAGCGAGAGACTCTGAAGGTAGAGGCAGCCAATGATTCTAACAAAACATATATATACATATATATATATATATATATATATATATATATATAAAACTCCTCTGTATTGCTGCTGAGATGCCACGTAGCTCCCCGGAGTTATAATCAGTGGAGGGGAACACCTTCACCAACACATAAATGCACAGGATAACTGCACTCTGTCTTAACAAACAGGACTTAAGACTGGCCTCCTCATCATGCCCGATTGGACCGGAATCAGCCTCTGGATGCAACAGCTGTGTGACAGCCATGCAGAGACTTTATAAAGTGCCAATGGGAGATGTTGCAGAGGAACAGTAAACGGGCCAGAGTCGTATTAATCTTGACCTAGTTACTGTTGAGAAAGAGAGGCAGTAGGACATCCAGAGCCATGGCCTCAGGTATTCTACTGCAGTGCACAAGATTTGCATGAGGCTGGGATTATCATGACAGCAGCTGTCACTATCCAAGCATGTTACCCATCACTTTACTTATTATTGCCACGACAAGGTTCGCACTATGTAGTCTCAATATCACATCAAGAATTTCAGTTGTGGAGGTAAAACCAGGCATATGATAAGATTAATATGTACAGTACAGATAAAGGTGGATATAGTGCATAAATTATGCACGTGATATATTTCAGTGAGACTGTTACTACCAGGAAGCCACTCTTTAAGAGACCACCAACTTGACAGTTCTGGACATTCAGTCTGGGCAAGGTTTCATAAACATTTCTCAGGAACCAACAGGTAATGTAGCTCCACACAGCACCTTTCCCAGGCATCCTCCAGTACTCTCTTTGTGATATTAAATGGCAGTGACTGTAAGCTGAAGCACACAGGTAACTCAAACAAGAGCTTTAAAGTATCGACAAAGCCTTTAGGTAAGATCGAGTTTCTTCCCTGTGCTTCTGTGAGAAAAAAATATTGTATGTGAAGGCTTGAAACTGTTATGTCCTTAATTTTTTCACTGCACAGAAAAGGCTGGAATAGTCTGTAGCTGCTAAAAGGTGGAGGAATTTCAATTCCAGTCTGTTCTATGGTCATTACTGTATTTACTCCAATACCTCTTTATCCAGTCTTTCTGTCTTACAGTATATACAGCAACAGAGAAACTCAAGAGTAAACTAGACAGTGTAGATGTAGTCTGCTGTGTGTTGGGCACCAAAGGTGAAAATGACTTTGCTGATATAAGCTGACATTTTCCATAAGGTACTGTATAAGTCCCAGTGCCAAGGGAGACCTTTTTCTCAGCCATACTTACATGTAGTCAGGTGTTCTAAAGTGATTCTTCTGTAAAAGCAATCGAAAGATAAAGACTGTTAACTATATTGTCTCCACATGCTTTGTGATACCGTGCTAATGAGTGAAATGCTTCCACTTTGTCAAACATGGTTTTGTAAATGATTGCATTCATCAGCATAGCAGGTGTCTTAAGAAATATCAGTCTTGCTCTGCCCAGGGTGTAGCTAAGTACTGTATGTATTCCACACCTTAGTTGATAGCGGTGAACTGTGCCACGCACAAAACTGAAATACCTTTAGGAACCTATGTTGAATGTTCTGCCTGTGCTCCTGTACTGTGTATGCACAACAATGCTGAAACATAACATGCATGTGGTAACGTACTGTAAAGCTTTATAATATAGTATGCACTGTGACTGGGTAGTGAAAGTTCATTTTGTTGCATTATTCTGATATGATTTATACAGTAGTTGTGGATCATTTTAAAAAGAAATGAAAATAAAAGAGGAATTTAAATCATTATGGCACATGCGTCTTTAGGCTTAGTATGTCAGCCGCTTTGCTTCCTGTCTGTTGTGAGCAAGTGGTGACAGTGATTGAGAGGCTGTGCAAAAAGCCTATTAACAGTGATAGAGATGCTACTGATGTTCTTTCAGAGCAGTCACTGTAAAAAAAATAAATAAAAAAAGCAGATCAGATCATCTATCAAGTGGAAATAAGATGCCATCAGCAGCTCAACTGTTTTTCAGACACAGCAATGCTTTTTTGTAGCTTTTCATTCTGTCTCGATGAAGTCCCTCAGAGTTGAGTCTGTGCCTGGAGATGTGGCACAGCGACACAGCTACAAAGCTTGGGGCACGGGCAGCTGGCTAGTGTTGCAGCAGAGATGTTTGAGGCTGGACTTCATAACTCTATTAGCATGCCGTGTTTCTTTTCTAAATCACATCAGGATAATTTGTCTGCTGAGATGCCCAGAGAAAAAGCTCTACCTTGGCATGTTTATCCCATCATGTGCATTCCCCTGACCAGGCCAATCAGATTTGTACCACAGATCTCTCAGTACAGCACTAAATGTCACTGGAGATGCAGTGGCCGACCATATTCTACTGCTCTGTAATGAAAAGATCTGCTGTGCGCACAGAAGTGAAGTTTTGTGGCGTTTGGGAACCTTGAAAAGTCTAAATTACAAATTAATTTAGGAACTACTAGCTGTGTGTGGTCAACATTGTATTGGTTTGGTTGTTCTCTTTCTCAAAGACACTGCTCAAGAAGTTAGGGAGCAGGATCGACTTTGAGCTCTCACAGGTATTAAGTTGAAGTGAAATCACTTTTTCCAACAAAAGGGGTTATTTTAGTACAGCCTGGTTGGTGTGGCATTACATTACTTTTGTGGCAGAAGTGGCGATGCAAAGGAGACCACAGGGACAGGAAGCGGGCAGGGACCCAGCTGTTGGCCCGGGCCAAGTGAAAATCCCTGACCTATAGGCAGGAATGGCTGGCATGCAGAGGACACACTGCTGCTGCGCATGCAAAATGCTCACACACAGACAAGGTATGCAAAGTTGTTATTTAAGCTCAGTGCCACTATTGTTTACACAAACTAGAACACCTGTGCACATTTACTATAAGTGGGTTGCTTGTTGATTTGTTTGGTAAACAAGCAAAATGTAGAGAAGTGAAGGTCAATTATACGATCAACTTGTGTTGAGAACCATCAGCAATTTTACTGTTTGCCACATTTGACAGAAAATGGACTAAAAAATAGAAACATGGTTATTTTAACTCTGGGCACCTATCTGATATACAACATAAGACAACATATTTGACTACAAGAGGACTGGACACACACTAAGACAACTTCATTATTTATTATGTAAAAATCACATAGCATCTTATATACAATCATAGAAGAAATACCAAATCCAATGTTTGTAATATTACAATAGTATATTTTCAGGATTAACAGTGGACTGGACATTTGCAGCAGGAAATCAACCTTTGACACATCCGTGATGTAAACTTGGTGCAAATGCCTACACAAGAAATATTACTGTTTACGTTCCTGAAAACTTCAAAGAAAAGTTAGGATAAAGTTTAAAATACTAAATGGTATGTCTCAGTAAAAAAGCCCTATGAGAATGTTTCTGCTTTGTTTCGAATGGCTCAGTGAATCTGTGGGCAAACTTTAACCTCTCACCGCTACTTTTAACCCCCCCCATCGTTGAATCGACATCATAAAATATTAAGTACGGCTGGTAACGACGCTCAATAGTATATTTGACAGTGCACAGACGAAATGGCGGGAAAAAATGCTGAAATCTGTAGAGTAGACTTGCTCAAGGCTACTATTCATTATTAGTACAGAGATGAAGGAGAAGCAATTCAACTTTCACAATCTATCCCTTTTGGATTATTTATTAACTTAATTTTCATTGGCACCTATGTAATATATAAAACCATGCAATCAATAAACATGCTCTATGGATACAAAACTCCAGACATTCAAGCCAAGTGGAGCTGAAAAGATCCCATGACATTAATGTGGACTTTATAACTTAAGACATAATAAATAGACATTGTGAAAATGAATACTGTGCAGAGAATGTCCACAAATAATCAGCAGTTGTCAGTTCTTTAACAGCTACACTAGATTACTTGCGTGTTGTGGTATTGTAGGCAGCAGAGGATAAAGCCATTCACATCATAGCTCCTTTTTTGGTCCAAAGGAAATTCTCTCATAACAGGTTAGCAATGTAAAACATTTGTCAACATTGTCAAACTGCAGGTTTTGTGTTAAACTTTCTGGGAAAGAAAGAAAAGCAATATTGATCATAATTTCCACTAAACTTCAGTCAGTGCAAGAAAGAACATTTACCTAATACACTAAAAATTAGCCCAGTATGCAATTCCATCACATCCTTTAAGGCATATATTGGGCATTGTAACAATCCGACATTGTTTTAGTCAAAATAGTGCTTTGTGTTAGGTACACGTATCATTATGTTTTAATCCAAGGAAACAGGATAATCTTGATTAAAAATGAAACCAAATATCTTGTGGCTATGTACTTTAAAACATGTGCAGTACATAAAAAGCCACAACACAGCGAAAAAAAAAAGTGCACCAGAAACAAATGTCACCATGAATCGTTATGGTTTGAGCATAATAGGTCTTAAACCCCCTACACTGTCAACAGCCTTTTAAACAAGACCCAGAAACTACATTTTGTCAAGCCATAATCTTAATTGTTAGTGCTTGCTTTGCCCATTGCAGGCTCCTAAATACAGACAGACCTTCTTTAAAAACTTAGGCCCTCTACTGTGATAAGAGTTTAACAACGACTGGAAAAAACCTCACACTGACACGGGACATGCTCACACTATTTTGTACACAAGATGCACTTGATGCATCTGGCACAGTCCTTCAGCAGCCCCTGCAGTCAGGTTCTGCTATTCCCTGAACTCGGATAATCTCTCTGTTCACATCTCACACCACTTCATCCGATTCCAGGTTGTACTCTTCATACAGGGCATCTAGGATGGCCAGCTGCTTCTCCATGGCAGGTAGGTACAATCCCAGATCCCTGTGCATACCGCTGGTGAAGCCTCTCTTCAACTCGTCGCCTTCTCTTGACACTAAGGCGGCGCTGAAACTTTGATAGGACGGTGCAGCTCTCAGCGCCAACTAGGATAAACAGAAGCATGCAATATTCACACTCCAAGAACAACAGATTAACCTCAGATGGGGGAAACGTATTGGTGACAGTAAGAAATACCTACAGCAAATACACCCCGCACAACCCATCCGTGGTACTGCCGAAGGGTCTTTCCATAGGCATTATCTGGGTAAAAGAAAAAACAGAATGTGATGAATCTTGACAGCGAACACGCATTAAGTTCCATGTATTTTAATTTGTTTATAGATGTCTGGCCGGGCATCGTAGAAAACAGGCTCACTTAACGCTCCCTGTATGTCTTGATGTCCTGCGTTGACCTCTGACAGAAATTCCTTGAGGAACTTCAGGCCTCGTCTAAGCCACAGCAGAGCCTCGGTGGCCGAGTTGCGCACTTGGGTAACATCTGTCTGGACTTCATGCAGCACGATGGACTGTAGTGTGGGGAAGCTGTCGGGTTCTGACATCAACTTCTGGTGAATTTTCTACGGGTTCAAGAAAGCTCAATAAGTTACTTGATCTAACGTGCAGTGACTGAGAATACAAGGAATGAAAGCAATTTGTATGATTTTCAAGCTAAACAAGGAGTCGAACAAATGTCTCCCTGTGGGCATATAACATAGTAAATTGTATAGTAGTAAGACTGACGTATCCTGTTTGTCATTATGTTTAGCACAAAATGTAATGTACACATTCTACACACACACAAAGACAAAATGTACACATACCTTGATATTTCCAACAAAATCCATTTTAACTGGTGCAAACACTGTGGACCCCAGCTTGTCTGAGAAAAAAAAAATCCATGATCATTTCTTTGCTTCTTATTAAAAAAAATATTCTCAGTTTTTGTGTCCAATTTTACATTAAATATCCAATGCTGTGGGTGTTAACAGTCACTGATGAACAAAGCAGCTGTCCTGCTTTTTTTAAACAAATAATAAAGAGGGTAAAAAAACTCTGTGGAACTAGTTCAGGTGGTAAAATAATAAAGGCCTGTGACACATTAGAAGACATAAAATGTTTAGCAATTCTGTGAGCATGCTGCATGATGTACAGAATATCAAACAAAGATATTGCTGGTGTGTGGCTCTGTGTCAAGATTTGATGGGAGATGTCATCAATGTGGGCTGAAAACGTTTGACCACATCAGGAAGTAAGCTGCACTTAGAGGGTAACTTCGGTGTTTTTCGACCTGGACCGTATTGAGTGAGCTGCAATCGGCAGCAGCGAAAAAAGCACTGCAACGTACCTTGCGGGCAATTGTGCCCTCATCAGAGTACATCCAATAAAGTATTTGTTTTTGCCACTGATTGTTATTGTATCTGGCAACATTATGGAAAGGACCCTTACAGAGAAGACCAATTTTTGTTTAACAAAGAACAATGTCTTGCTGGTCCAACACTGCCTCGAATGGTTAGTTTGTTTGGGTTATTGTGTTGGTGTTTTAAAAGTTTAACAAAAACGCCAAAGTCACACATTAACACAAACTAACAAATCAAGACAGTGGTCGTCCAAGAGGTAAAATTACAGTTTTTGTCAATGGAGTCTGGTGGTTTTCAACAGAGTGATATAAATGTTTCTGGTTAATCTATAATTTATAATAAGCAACATTTTTTTTAAAAGATCTATATCTTTAGGGATCCTTTCTGTATTGTTATCACTTTTAAATAACAATCTGAGCCTGTCAGTGGCAAAAAACAAGCACTTTATTGGACATACTTGGATGGTGCGCAATTGCCCACAAGGATTACGTTGCAGCCCTCTGTTTCGCTGCTGCCAATTCACTCAATACTAAACCAATTACAGAAAATGTTGTCGCTGTTAGTCACATCGACACTAAAAAACATAGGAAAATAGGTTCCAGTTTGAAAAACATGTAATAAGGTAACCTTTAATCGGTTAAAAGGTCACATCGTTTTGAACATAAATTTACAGTTTTTTTAAATTTAAAGAGGATCATTATTAATTCAACCTTTCAACCAACACTTACCTCACTCAGCATATTCAGGTGCAGATGATGTTTAATATGAACATATCATATTGCCCTGGCCATCTTATGTGTGTGCAAATTGAAAAGTGTGATTAAAACTTTATCTGCCAATCTCTCAAACCACCAGAAAATTCTTGATGACCAACATTCCTTATCCAACCTCTCCTAAATTACCTAAATATTGGGCCAAGTCTGATGAAGCTCTGAAAAGTGACAATGGAACAAGACAGGCATCTTGTCCGTTCGTCAACCGCCTGACAAATTTGGCAAACAAGAAACAAATGTTTTTCAGGTCGTGTACGTGTTAATATAGTTACTGTGACTGTGAGTGACCACCATGTCTATGTGTAGTACACACATATAGGGACACGCAGGCACAAGAACATGTATCAGCTAATGATAAATCTTCTCATAAGATGTTAAAGGTACAAAGAATGAAAATTTAAAAAACAAACAAAAAAAAAAAAAACAGAAGACATACAAGTGCAGATGGAAACAAGAGGGCATATATTAAAAGGATGATGTTGAATCCAACACAGAAATCTTCCACCTCGTCAAGCACAGACAATGTGAGTGACACAGCATGCACAAAAACAAATAGCAGAAAGACGTTTTTCTTATAAAAACTCTAAAGGGTGAAATGACCACACATGTGGCATCATCAGGAAGAGGAACAGGTTAAGATGAGGAGAGACTGAAAGTGACTGGCCTACCTAATACAGGCACTATTGCATAGCATGAGTCCAAAAACTCTTGAGTAGGGATACCATTGTCGTCGTCCAGTCTTATATCACTAAATCTAAAAAAAAAAAAAAAAAGTAGAACAGATTTAACAAGAGAATATATTAGAAGTATGTCATTTCAGTTTTTATTTGATCAAATCAAACAGAGAAATAAAAGGTTACAAACATTAAAACCAAGTCAGAGAAAAGATTCACACAGTGTCATGCAATTTTCTGCCTGACAATACCTGAGACTATTCTGCTACTTTGTCAACAACTCAACGGAGCTGGGGATTTTTGCTAATATGAAAATGTTCCATCATTTTTTAAAGACCAACTCCAAAATGCATATACTGTAGTCCCACATCTTGCAGTTGACTACTAAACTACTAAATGAGACAATGATTTTACTCCATTATAATGATGTTTGCATCATAATGAAATATTACAGACATGATTGTAAACACTCTAGTACATTTTCAGTAACAATCTTAACACTCAGATCTTTAAAAAAAAAAGAAAAGAAGGAAGAACGTTTGAAATACAGAGTGAAACAAAAAAGCATTACAAACCCAAATATCAGATGAGGGCCTCTCTGTGTCATGTGACCAAGAGAGAACACACTAATATAAAACACGTATCATGACATCTTGAAATGGATTCAGTTAAATTTTTCCAAACCTGTTCTTATATATTTTACCAGTGCAACACAGTAATACAATTAATATACTGTATTTCCATTAACTAAGTAAATGTGCAGTAGAAGTGCAGTGCCTCAAAGACAAAAATACTACATATAGTTTAGATTGGTTAATCCTAATACTGCACTAGTGAAATATCACAGATGATCATACAGTAACTTCATACAGTAACTAATGTGTCCTAAAGGATGTGACCTTCCTGAATAGCATTTTCATACCTGTGACTCATTGTGCTGAAGAAAGTTTCCACTTGCTCTGTGTCTTCTGGCTCCACTGAATCTCTGGAGGTCCCGTCTTCCTGCGGAGCCTCTTCTTGGTCGGGAACAGCTTCCTGTTGTTGCTGAGGCTGGACAGCATTCGCCTTTTTGTTGTTGTTCTCATGCTCTCGACTTTGGTCCAGTCTATACTTCTCTTGTTTGGTCTCCCTTTGATCCTCGGCTTCATTTTCCTCACCCCTCTCTGCTGGCTGGTCGTAGTGTTCAATCTCAGAGGTATTCTGGGTAGCGTGTAAAGCAGAATCAACTCGCTCCTCGTGGACTGAGCTGTTGCGGTTGGCATCAATGTCTGTATGACCAAGCAGATATGTATGTTACCAGGAAAAAAGGGTTGAAAAGTTACAAGCATACAGAATTTGGTTGTCTGTAGCAGCAAGTCTAAAGCCCAGTTTTCATCAGAATGGTTGTAGCAAATGGGGTACAATGACGCAAACCTCATAGTCATCCTTTATTTAGTGTTTGTATGAAAAAAATAAATACATACAACTATGTAAACAAACACATCACTACATTTTGTATGTAATTTAAGTATTTCTGCACTGACCTCTGTTGGTTGAAAGGTTCATGTATAACAGCCAGCATCACAGCTGGGTGTGGTAAGGTGTAAATGGTTTCAATTGTGACTACACCCAACTGGGATTTACTGTTTTGTGAAATGCCACAAGATATTGTGGTTTGAGGTTTTAACCCCACACGGAAAAGATTACCAGCTTAATTACAATCCCAAAAAAAATGTTGTATTAACTCTTTCATATCTCCTAAAAGTCTGCCAATGTGTCTGACTATATTTTTCTTAGTGAACTTATAGAAATAGTGTTATCAGTCACTATTGTATCACTAAAAGCTGTCAAGTCTGAATAAATGTATGTAATATATTCTAATGTAATTTTTTACAGAGATATAGTATGATATAACCCAAAACAATAAATTGAAATAGACTGGTTTTATTTTCAGTCACCGGCAGTACCTTCCACTTTGTACTGCTAAGAGAAATGCAATAATATATCTGGGCATCCATCACTGTCAGCTCACTAAAAGGAAATAATATTTTCACATCAATTTAGATGATGTACACACAACAACCAGGCCCCTTTGTCCTGTGCAGTCTTTCCTTTAAGGAATGCAGTTACTTTAGTTCAATGAAACCTGCAGCATGTGAACTGAGTGGTTGGGTCACCCGACTTACCTGATGGGGAAGTTTGGTGTTCTGGTCTATCTGGCCCATCCGGTCCCTCTGCTCCAGAGTCAAGGCTCTGGCTGTCATGTGCAATTGTTTCTCCTGAGGTTTCAGCCAAATCGCTCCACCTGGAATGAATTGGAGTGCACTATGTTAATTCTAAAACTTGGGATGCACTTAAATAAATAAAAAATATTATTATATCAACTGAAAACATTTGACAGGGTATTTGACTTTCACCTCAATGCTATTTTAAACATCTGCATATGTGACAATTAATAATAGTGAAGCAGAGGAAGCAACATAATTACATAATCAAAACAAAGCGACCTACTTCTCTCCAAGGTTCAGATTTAAATGATTGACAGGTTTAATCTGTTGGAAAAAAAATACATTAGGGGATTAAATGTCAAGTCAGGTCAATGTTATTTATACAGCCCAATATTACAAATCATGGTTTTCCTCAATTTGAAAGAACTATTTTTTAAACAAATCATAGTCTTTATACTTGATGTTATTAGGTTTTCAGATGAGACACAAATGTGGTTGACATAAATGTACCTTCTGAGGTTTGATGGCTGCTACTGAAGGAGAACCTGGTGGACTCTGTGTTGCCATATCTGTACTAAAAGTACGATTTGCTATCTGCATGCATTCCTCTAGAGTCTTAAGGAAAGTGGTGCATGTGGACTTCACCATCTTTCCAGTGTCTATGCCTGTCTGAAATGGATACACAAACATACACATTAGCTAACATTGCCACATATCCCAACATGCCCCAAGTTAAGATAAAAAAAAGTTATAATGTCAAATAATTGCTGCTTGTCTGGTCTATTAATAAGTGAAAGCACACATCAATTTGATGTCTTGCTAGTTGCAAATGGACTACCCTATACTGCAGTTTCACACCAACAGCAGCTTCTCTTATTTCATCAGCTCATCTAAACCTTAATCTTACCTCCGTTGTGTCTCCCAGCTCATCATTGTCCTTGATCTTGTTTACTTGTTGTAGAAGAAGGTCACAGTATAATCTGAGTTCTGACATCTTAGTCTTCAGAGCCTCTGTGTTCTCTTGGAGCTCTGTAATAACAACAGCAAATGAGCAGCTGTTTACAATATTTTACAATAGAATACTAACTTAGCTGTGTTAGTGCAATCCATGCACAGATTTGGATGTTATGGCATCCAGTTACCTTTTTCTCTTTTTGTTCGGTTGTCTGTAAGGCAAGCTTTGGCTGTTCCCAGTGCCACCAGCCATTTCTGCCTTTCTGCTGCATTGATGGCTCTGAGGTAAAAGTACTGCTCTCCTGGTATGGTCAGGTCTACTCGTGTGGAGTCAGAGGAATGAACTAATAAAACACAGCAGCAAAAAAAATACATGCTTATCAGTACTACATCAAAAGGAAGTAGAAAGCTACTCACTTACACGTACACATTACAGACACACATCACAGTACATAGCATATAGTGGGCCATACCTACCTTGGATTTCACAAACTGAAATTTTAATGCTGCCCTTGCAACCTTTCCAGGCATCTTCTTGAGAGTCGTAGTAAGACAAAGTTCCTCCATCAAGAACAAACCAACGAGGCTGCCAACCTGAAAAAAATGCATTAAAATATTTTGATCTCTTCTGTAAAATTGCTGTTTAATAAGTATGAGTATTTTTTTTATCAAAAGTTAGCTTCATAAACTTGGAAAGAGTTAACCTTTACCTTATGTTAGCAACAGCTAAGTAGTTGAATCAGATTATAATGACCAGATGGTGGGATATTAGCTAGCGCTACTTGTTAAGACTTCATAAATGAGGTCAACTTCGACTTCGTTAAACAGCTAATTTACACTAGCAAAGTCAAAGATAACCCATTTAATTGAAGTGGCGCATAAGCTCCGATAGTTGAAAGCTGACGGTAGCTAACGTTAGCTAGCCCGTTGCCTGTTAACGTTATCTCAAACTCAATACAAGTGTGCTATGACGTTGTCATGCTAGCTAGCTCCCTTAAAACGAGCACTTAGTAACCGAAAACACCCAACGACTGTGGGTTGAACTTACCACTTATGTAATTGGTCCATTTATACAGCATTCCTTCCATTTTTTAATTATGTATTTTTGCTGTTCATTACTTGTTTATCATAACAAGATATGATGCACAGCTGATTGCAGCGACTCCATCGGGCCCAGAGTGTGATTTGTGGAGTAACGTCCTCGGCTTTAGATCTCGGCTGCGTAGATAAAGTGCGTAAACTTTTTCGTGAATGGAGATCTAAGCGATCACTAGAGAAACAGTAGACGTTCCTCTCATTTAGAGCAGAGGGATTTAAGTACTACGGGTGTGGATTGTGGTGATTGACATCAACAATATCCAATTAAATGAGAGAATTACATAAAGGGCGGGGCTTCGGAATGAATTAATCCAATTGTAGAAGGAGGAGGGCAGACAGCTGAACAGTGGCTGCGTTCATCGCAGAAGTTGGCTGCCACGTCGTTGGCATTCCTGCAGTGAATTTACTTTAGGTAGCTTTTTTATGGAAAAGTTTAAATGAGCTTGTCAATTTTGTGAGTTAGCGAGATGTTGTCTATCAAAATGATAGTTTTTTCCGTATTGCCCTTACTGTTTGTGTTTGTCACTGGGGGGAAACTGCCCGAGCCTGAAGTGAAAATTGAAGTTATACACAAACCCTTCATGTGTTACCGTAAGTCAAAATATGGAGACATGCTTCTTGTTCATTACGACGGATTCTTGGAGAGTAATGGCACCATGTTTCATTCCAGGTAATTTGTTGCTAGAAACTGTAATGGACGCATGTATTGCTGTACAATTTTGTTACATTCCTTGTGCAGGAAAATATACATTTGGGTCGTTGCTTGTGACAGCTTTAAAAATCATTAGGGACTACACTATACTACAGCCCATTAATTGTGTGCCATTGTCCATTCAGAAGTCAACATTATATTTAGGTGGCAACCATTCAACCTTTATTGAACATATGTGATATCAGTTCTGTGTGTACTGGTCTTTCTTTCTCAAAGAAAACTGTGATGGAACTTTGTGACTCTTGGCAGCCGCAAAGATGGGGATAAAAATCCAGTATGGTTCACTCTTGGGATCCGAGAGGTGCTCAAAGGTTGGGATAAGGGTCTGCAGAACATGTGCACAGGAGAGCGCAGGAAACTGACCATCCCACCATCTCTGGCATATGGCAAGGAAGGAAAAGGTAAGGTAGATACAAAAAAAAACTTGTTTGAGAGGGTCTGCTACATCAGACCCCCCCCTCCTCCCTTCTTCCTGTGTACCAACATATGCTTCTTTTACATGTTTGCAGGTAAGATCCCTCCAAGCAGTACCCTCATTTTTGACATTGAGCTCATGGACATCCAAAATGGTCCCAGGTCACATGAGTCTTTCCGGGAAATGGATCTCAATGATGACTGGAAGCTCTCCAGACAGGAGGTGTGACATTATTTTAAACTTTTTATTTTTGTATTAATTGAGTGTGTGCGTGTGTTGGTGAATGTCATTTTTATTCTGGCTGCACTACTACAGGTGAAAGAGTACCTGAAGAAAGAATTTGAGAAACATGGATACTCGCCTAATGACACACATCATGAAGTGATGGTAGATGACATCTTCAAAAATGAGGATGAAGATAAAGATGGTTTTATATCTGCGAGGGAATTCACCTACCAACACGATGAGCTCTAAAAGGACTGATTATTTTTTACTTTTTTAAACTACCACAATGTTTGTTTTGTGAATTTTCTCCAAAATAGTGACATGAATTATGGAAATGTGAAATAGTTACCAGACAGTTTTACATGGACCTCTCTCAGGGGGTTGGGTTTATTTTTTACACTGCATTTGAAAAGTCCTTGTGTAATTTGTGTAATTTTAGGCAAAATGTTTTTCATTAATTTATATCTCTATTTTACATGCACTGATAGTGTCACAACAGATGTATTTAGGCTACAGTGTTGAATTTATAAAAACAGATTTCATGAAATAAATACTATTGAAATAAACAATGTTATGTTAATTACGTTTACATGTTTACATGTTTTACAATACATGTTAATATGGCCTGCCTCAGTGATGTGATACTGGATGATGGTAGTTTTTTTTCTGTGCATATCTTTAACCACCAGAGGGCACTCGTCCTATACTTTTGTGTCATACTTCAAATCTTAATCAAATCCTATAACAAAACAGGAATAATGTAACCACATATTGTCAGTAGTCCTCTTTTCGTTTCTAGATTCCTGTTCCAGGGCAGACCAGAATATCAAAATGAGAGTACACTTTATGTCATCAGGTGTAAATCAAGAAAAGAAAAGTGTGCAGTAGGCTTCTATAGTACTGCCAGGATCCCGGGTTGATGTTTTCAGTCACTTGCAATGATTTGGATTTTTAATTATGTGTTATGCTTTAAAGAAATAACATTTATTTTTTATAAATGTTATCTTTAAGTTCATGTATAATTGCAGTTGTAGCAACCATAATATCCCCTCAGTGTGTCAATGTACATTTTGCAGTGAATAACAATTCAGCCTAAAACAGTATCCAATTGCCAAAAATTGCTTTTGAACATCTTTCTGAGTTGATATCAAAGCTCTTTGAGAAAAACCCATAAACTACATCTGACATCATTAAATGAACCATGTCATACTCACAGCTCTATTAAATTACTGTTTAATTAAATAGTATTTTTATGGCAATCATCATGCAAGTCCACATAGTAAGCTTCTTATTTGTTTTCCATCAGGTAATGAAGGTGACTATGTGGCATCGTTGATTTCTAAATTGGTTCTCAAGATTGTAACTTTTGTTTGGCTCAGTGATCTATCAGTAGGCAGTAATTAGGATGGAATCAGTTATGCAGCATCAACAGCAAGCGAAGCACAGTGTTTCCAGGATTAAAGAAGACATCGAGATGTGTGATAGCCGTCGCCGTTCTCTGTGTATTCTTTTCCTTAAACCATACAAATTAAAGTGTTGTAATATTTTGGTTGAGTGAATCTTGACAGCTAATATATGCCTCTCTAATACCCCCCCAAAAAAAGTCAGGTGATGCAGTTGACCTAGCAGGAGACATGATCTCTTCCCTCCCATACCATTAAAGATTACATACAAGTAAGAGGTGCAACAGAATGCTATATATTGCAGCTAAAAACATTCTGATGAAGACTGACATGCACCAGTGATATTATCAGCAACCACAGATATTTCAAAATAGCAAACCAGAGTGTAAACACTGTGGTGCAATCATACCTTTTTTCACAAAGAGCACCACTGTTTTTCTCACCAATGAAATTCATATGGTATCTGGTAAAAGTCCACTCTGCTGACCACACCTACAGGTAAAATTGGACAAATGGGAATGTTATATGACAGAGACAGAGCAAGACAGAGATTGACTAATAGATATGGCCTTCCAGGTAAAATACCTAGCAAGGTCATGGCAATAGCTGTCACAAGACTATAAAAAAGGTTGTTAACCACAAACCTCTGAGTCACTGTGTGTCAGGCTACAAGCAATCATCACTAGCATAGGGCTGTGCCTTTCTTCTGACTGAACCTATTCTATCACGCTGTGGTAAGATTGTTAAACAAAGACCAAAACTATGGGAAACAAGTCAGACTATTTTAAACTGAAGTTTTCTATCCATTAATCCTTTAATAAATCATCATTTGATAAATTACATTTTTAATTGCAACCGTCACAAAAATACATTTTGATGAAATGGATTTGTAGAAACAATTTATTTGATTACACCAAACCAACTGTGAAAGGAACATGCTCGGTGCGGCATAGATAATATGACTATTAACTTCTATGGCATTGTGAAGGGAATGGCAACTACTACTGCACCGAGCGATGTTACCGGCCTAGAAGAAGAAAAGCAAATTAGGGGCACAGATAATTTTTTTACTTGAAAATATCCCAAATTACAGCATGTAAATGGAAATACTACAAGACTGGAGCTTTGCTTATGTGTTGCACAGTCATGACCAAAATGACCAATATTTAATCCATCTATGTTTTGTTCATCATAACAACTGAGTACAAATGAAAATGGTAAATCCACTGTCACTATTCTGAATCTTCTGTCCTATTGTGAACAGTTTTGTTTTTAGGACATAAATTCAACAAACATAATTTTCAACAGTATATATTATTGTGACAAAAGAGCATGATGCAGAGTAAAAGACAAAAATAAACATCTTTACAAAATAAATCTTTACACTTGTTGCAAAAAAAAGTGCTTCATGGGCGCCCAATTGTCTCATTGCTCATATTTTAGTACACACAGTTAAAATATTGATCATTACATGATCTGATTTTATCTACAATGACATTTTAACCAGCATTCCCACCAAAATCACAATATGCACACATGTCGTGCGCAAACGCTAGCTTGGCTGCATCTGTGAAGCTTGGTTTACATAGCACCAGGCTTTCAATGATTGACAATCTGCCTGGAGCAGATTTCACACAGTGCTGTCATCATGACTGAGTCTACACCAGGTAGTGACAGTCTTCATATTAATGAGAGGAGGGAACAGCACTGTAGGTAGTTAAAAATACTGGATCCTTTCCTAATATAAAAATTATGGTTTTGGATGACTATGAAAACCCAAAACTTACAGTAACAAGACAATGTCAACACTAAACCAACTTCAACTAAAACAATCATGCGAGAAAGAAGCGTTTCAAGTTTGATTTGATTACAAACTATTCTGAAACATTATTAGAATCAAGGTGGCTTGAATTTCCTCTTTGACAGAATAAATAATTGTCCTTCGTTTCTGTTATAAGGCCTGCATGCCTCAGGCCTTAGAATAAGACCTCTTCATGCTCTATCATAAGCTGCACCACTAGTTTCTGCTGTCTCATGTCATTCAGGGTTGTCAAGGCATTCAGCTCCGGTGGCTGCATAAGTGTTGGACCAAAGACAATCCCCAGGTTCTCAGCATTCATTAAATTGTCCTTTTCAAACATTGTCACCCTGTAAAACACAAGAAGATAATTAGTCTGTAAGAGGAGTCGAATCAGGCAAAATCCAAAAACAAATAATGTGGTTTTCTTTTTGGGTCATGAGGGGATTCACCATAGAAATATTAAATTTAAGGATAAGGCTGGCATTATTCTATAATTCTCTTATTTTCAACAAATCCCAGGAAAAGTCCAGAACCAGTAATGCATTGCATGCAACGGGATACAAACATCATTAATCAAATAGGCTAAATTATTTCCTAAAGAAGCTGGGCACTGTAGCTGTTAGCTCATGTTACTCAATAGTATATTTTCTGACTATTGTGAACTGTGGATGAATACATATAGGTGTTGGTCATATAATTAGAATATCATCAAAAAGTTGATTTATTTCAGTAAGTGAAACTTGTATAATGTATACATTCATTCCACACACATTTTTCAAGTGTTCATTCCTTTTAATTTTGATGATTATAACTGACAACTAATGAGAACCCCAAAATCAGTATCAGAAAATTAGAATATGGTGAAAAGGCATAAGTGTGGCAAAAGGTGAAGACACCTTATGCCACACTCTAATCAGCTAATTAACTCAGAACACCTGCAAAGGCCTTTAAATGGTGAACTGCACCCTGGAGAGGACTGTAAAACAAAACCAATTCAAAAATGTGGGGGAGATTCACAAAGAGTGGACTGCAGCTGGAGTCAGTGCTTCAAGAACCACCACGCACAGACGTATGCAAGACATGGGTTTAAGCTGTCGCAATCCTTGTGTCAAGCCACTCTTGAACAATACACAGCGTCAGAAGCGTCTCGCCTGGGCTAAAGACGAAAAGGACTGGACTGCTGCTAAGTGGTCCAAAGTTATGTTCTCTGATGAAAGTAAATTTTGCATTTCCTTTGGAAATCAAGGTCCCAGAGTCTGGAGGAAGAGAGGAGGCACAGAATCCACGCTGCTTGAAGTCCAGTGTAAAGTTTCCACAGTCAGTGATGGTTTGGGGTGCCATGTCATCTGCTGGTGTTGGTCCACTGTGTTTTCTGCAGCTGACCAATTTTATGGAGATGCAGATTTCATTTTCCAACAGGACTTGGCACCTGCACACAGTGCCAAAGCTACCAGTACCTGGTTTAAGGACCATGGTATCCCTGTTCTTAACTGGCCAGCAAATTCGCCTGACCTTAACCCTATAGAAAGATACACCAGACCCAAAAATGCAGAAGAGCTGAAGGCCACTATCAGAGCAACCTGGGCTCTCATAACACCTGAGCAGTGCCACAGACTGATTGACTCCATGCCATGCCGCATTGCTGCAGTAATTCAGGCAAAAGGAGCCCCAACTAAGTACTGAGTGCTGTACATGCTCATACTTTTCATGTTCATACTTTTGAGTTGGCCAGCATTTCTAAAAATCCTTTTTTTGTATTGGTCTTAAATAATATTCTAATTTTCAGAGATACTGAATTTGGGATTTTCATTAGTTGTCAGTTTTAATCATCACAATTAAATGAAATAAACATTTGAAATATCAGTCTGTGTGTAATGAATGAATATAATATCCAAGTTTCACTTTTTGAATGGAATTACTGAAATAAATCAAGTTTTTGATGATATTCTAATTATGACCAGCACCTGTAGGTGGTACTCTACTGAGTATTTATGACAGTAGTATGGTATATGTGGGATCAACTCCAAATAAAATTCAGTGCAGTAGTATTTGTAGGATCAATTAATTCATTGTAGAGATTATGAAAAATATAAAACATTACCTGCCTTGACGACTTGTATGTATGAACTAACCTCTTGAGGTGAGCCATCAGGTAACGTAGGGTCTCATAGTGGGCTGGTGGAAGTTGCAGCAAACTATCATGGATGGCCTCCAGTCTGGATTCAGCATTTGGAAGTTCTACATTACATCAGTAATACAGTTAGTATCAGAGCACTGCAGGGTACCAGTAAAACAGTAATGGCATGGAATAGCCCAGAGTGGAGGAGCTCTTACTTGCAGCTTGAATAAATTTGGCGTACAAGTCAAATGTAATGACTGGAATGGGAAGGTCTCTTAAGTAGAGCTTCAAAGCACCAGCAATGATGTTGATGTCTGCATAGGCACTGGCACTGATGTCAGCCTTTTCACCATCTGTTGATAAAAAACAGAAAATGTATGACTGACATATATAATTGGACAAAATCATAAATAAATCCTGAATGTTCTCATGTACGTCACAAAATAACAGACAGTACTAGGTTGTGCTTTGCTGCAGCTGAAACAAGCGTCTTATTTAAAATTATGAACCCGTGAACTAAAACCTCAAGAGGTCCTGGGGCACAGAAATCTGAAGTCAACAAACCTCGGTCAAAGGCGAGCCTCACGTCCTCTATGTGCTCTGAGAAGCCAGACACTCTGTAGAGACCTTCAGATTTCATACCTGTAGTAGAAAATTGGGAAGCTTGTCTCAGTTTTTTGGGGGGCTTTTTTTCCTCTTACCACCCTCCCTGCCTTCCCTCTGCACTGTAGACATAAATTTGTTGGAGGAAATTTAGGGTCTACAGTAATGGGATGACGACTTAATTGCATTCTACCTCTCAGCTCTATCTCTTGAATGCACATGTCCACCACCATGGGTCGTGTTGTGTTATGAGCTTTGACAAGCGTTGTGAGGTCACAGCTGAACACTTTCTTTATCCTGCGCAGGTCCGGCTGGCAGTCGCTGGGAACCAGTTTGGAGCACTGTTTATGTACATTCAGCCCACAATCTAGAAGAGCAAGAGGGAGATAAACAGAGAGAGAGATTAGTCTCAGACTGATGATAACACAACCATCACAGCAGGTATAACGCAGCAGTTTGAAAAGGTTTCCCAGAGTCACTGATAAACAGCACAGCCACAGCTAAGCTGTCTCAGTGCACTGTGCCAAAGGTAGATAACAGCGAACATGGCAGCAGGGGTGGAGTTTTTTGTTGTAGTTTTAGTCACATGGAGCGTGTAGGACAGCTGGCAAGAGCTGTGTGCGGAAATTACGGCTGCTTGTGTGGCAGCACTGCTTGGAATAAAGGTTTTGAAGGAGCCATACTTGTAGACAGGGGTTGTCTGACTGAAATCATTCATCACAAAAGACATTTTTACTGCCTGAGCAGCGTTAACGGTGGTCTGCTGATTGGGGTCCTCGCTCTCCGTCAGCGCTTGCAGAGAGTGTAGCAGGAGATAAGAATAAAAAATAGAGGCTAAACAGGGAGTAAGAAAGGAGAAAGAAGTCTCTCCTGTTTCCCATAGCACATGAGGTGTCTGATGATACCAGCGTTTGCCTCTGGCTTATCCGCATGGAAAATGTCTCAACAACAAACACTCTGTTTAGGAAGAAAGCAACAGAGTCCATTGATGTGCACATCATTTCACATCAATCTTGTGACCATGGAGGCCTTGAAAATACCACTAAACTCTAATATGGAATCAATCACTTGGTTCTGCTGCTATATTTGGTCAATAATGACAGTACATTTAATCTGTGTTTGACCTACACTTTATCATCATTTGCACATTTTATTTGTATAAATTTCCGTTGACAGATACACAACTTACACTTTCGTATAGATATTTGCATATTGTGTCACATGGCATTTCTTTGCGCAGTAAGCAGGTATAACGGAATTACTAAATAGCATTTAAAAACAGTTTGTTTCATTTTGTCTGTGATTAAATGTTCTTAAGGGGAAGAGGGTTAAAAATAAAATTGGTAGCTGCAATGCTGTGATTATATAAAAGTGTCTGTGCCTCACTGGGTTTTTCTAAAGAAAGTGTTTTGATGAGTCACTGACAGGAAGATCTCAAGTTGTTTGTCACAGATGTAACAGGAAAAAGGAAAATAACCATAAAATGTGACATAATTGAACCACAAATTAAAAAGGAGAATTTAGAGGATTTATGGAGCTGAAACGTCCGTGGCAGGACAGCGTTAGCCATAGATCATGTACTGCTCGTGTAATCCATGACATGCAATTTTGATGTGTGTGTAGTTACCTGAGCAGCGGACGCCCTGGGCGATGAGACCCCACATGAAGTTGGCACAGTACTCACACCAGTGCGGCCCTCGAAAGGTGTGTACCTGTGGTGTATTGACAACATGGTTATACACGCAAGCACGCACACACATACGCATGCACACAGCAAGTCAATAACTACTTCCAGACTGCAGAACCTCCCTTTTGATGTACTGGATAGAGATTGTGATCCCAAGCAACAGTGGATGGGACCCCACGCCAAATGAGAGCATTTGTATATACAAGGCAGATTAAAGGATTTACTATAATGTGTCTGGCATCTGCTCCTGGGCAATCGGATACATGCAGGCGAGCACAGAGGCAAGCCTGCAAGTCAAAATAACAGATGTACACCCACTGTGCAACCTGAAAACACAGATAAGATGTCAAACGGAGCCACACATGTGCACGCACACACAACACACACACACACACACACCTTCATTGGGACTTTGAATAGGTAGCAGTAGACTGATGAGTGAGGAGGGCATATGGCAGGTGGTGAGTGGATAGTTTTTTGTTCTTTTTCAAAGGGGAGGATACAAAAAGCTGGGGGTCATTATAACCTGCCTGTTAACTGAAACCCAGGATACAATTGCAAGAATGCTAAAGAGCCCAGAGGTAAAGTATGTAAGTCCGTCTGTATATTTAAAGAACCATAACTCTATTCTACTTTTCCATGATGTACTATGCACTGACACTTTCTGACTGAGAGTGGAGGACCACATAATACTTGTAACTTTAAAACTGCTTTTACAAAATCAGCAACCTAAAAAAAAGATCTAAAAGCCTTAAAATCAATCCTAATCAATGTGCTTTTCTGTTAATGGCTTGTGGTTTAGTGTGTCCATTAGTTCCCCTCAGTGCATATGGGTGTCAGCTGCATGTGTTCTCATCAAAACAACACACACTATGACGGTACAAGCAAATACAGAGGCAGGCAAAAAAACATGTGTAACCGCATCTCTCAGGGATTACTTAACCACTGCAAAAAAATTGTGATAGCTAATAGAAATCTGCTGAAAATGTCTTTGTTCTTTGGTGGGATCTAAAAATTGAGTTGCTAGCAGCCATCAGACTTTTATTAACAAAAAACCTGCTCACCTTGAAGTTGTGTATCTTCTCATAGGAGCACTGCTTCTCTGGTGTATCTTTCAAGGCACTCCGTCGCACCAGAGGTGAGGAGATCTGTGGACAGGAGGCCAACAGTTTAATAGGCTTCCACAGAAGTGTTCCCTTGCTCCCCAGTTTGACTCCCAGAGCCAAAGCCAGCAGCTCCTGGCGCTTCCTCTCCTGTCTTTTAGCCTTGTGGGTAATCAGCTCCCCTCCTAAACCTCCTCTGTTTTCTTCAGCCTCCATGCTCGCCTGGTCGTGTTCCCACAGACTCTCCAACTCCTCTGGGGAAAGATGTGGAGGCGAGACGTGGGTGCTGTGCAGCAGACGCTGCCGGCAACAGCCCAGCGCAGAGGTGGCAGCTACACTCCACTCCCCTCTGACCCAGGAGGGCGACTGATGACAACCAGCACGGGGTTGGCTCTGCATCTGATCTGAATCGAGCGAGCAAGATAAGCAAGAGCAACAAGATCGGTAGTGGGTGGCCTGAGGGCAGGAGTGTGCCTCACACAATGGCCCTCTTTCACACGCCCAGAAAGGAAAGAGAGAGAGAACAGGGTCCCAGATGGGGAGGGGCAGGGAGGTTGAGAGTAAGGGTGGTCGGGTGCTGTCAGGTCTGCTTCACACAGCTCAACAGCTCTGTAAAGCAGGATCAATAGTGCAGACGCCCCCTTTTATAGCACAGAGCACACTCCCATTAGCACGCTGCCTTCCGGACACACTCCACTTCACTTAACTGGAGATAATGCTCTGCCAGCAGCTCTCAGTCAGCACTGGGTCTCCTAAACGGGTCATTCAGTTGCTCAAAGAGAGACCCAAGATTCTCTGGCCTGACAGAGCCGAGGCTGTGTCCTTGTAATTCAAACAGATCTTGACCTCCAGCTATGCCAGTCGGCTGGTGGAATTCCCCACATTGCCGCCCAGACTGGATCTTCCAGACACTCTGACTGCAGACTACTCCTGCCAGTCACAATCATTTGTCTCAGAGGACCAGCAGAGCCAGACCATCAACTGGGATTGGGAGGGATTACTGCCATAATCCTTACACAGGGAATAATCCCGCAGTGCCCAAATCCAAGTAAAATCCTATGGGAGGCTCATTGTAGGTCCAGTATTTTACCAGTGGGGGTCTGTTGCTATGTTCATACTGAATTTGTCCCTATTAGCTCAGCTTGTAAACAACAAGTAAACCACATGGCTGTCTGCCTTTCTAATTAATCAAGATGCTCTGACAGCAGTGAAAACTACATGTCAAATAACAAATATCTACAAGATTTTATGCTAAACAGCTATTTTACAGAACAGCTAAGCTTGAACATGGGAAGACATTACGGAAAATAAGGATGAATAAATGATTTATTAAACAGGGAGGAAAGGTTAGAAAGCCAGTGAGCACTGGATATGAGGCGATAAAGAGCAGCAGCAAAGGTAATATGGGCAAAAGCAGAGATCAAAAGACCCAAAGGCCAACTGCAAAGCAGAGATAAAATGAAAACACAGATACAGAAGCAAAGTAAAAACTGCTGTGGGCTTTTTGTTTATCAGCTATTTCTTTTTGTCTCTAATGTCTGGGGGTCAGCCAACTGGCTGATAGCTGCGAGAGTGACAGGACAGGTGAAGATATTTGTTATTGTAGCTGACATTCTTTGAAAAGACCTACGCATACCATACCATACAATTCGGCTCTACAGCGAAGTCTGAGGAGACATAGAGGAGGACAGAGGAATAGATATTTTAGCCCTGCGAAGTGGGAGGGACAGAGGACAAGGCCTGCGGTCTTTGTCTGCAGGCAGATGGCTTCTTGTCTCTTAAAGAAGAGCTTGAAAGAAAGGCCACAAAAGGTGGTCACACAACAAGCTCTGTTTTCTTTTCAGTGCCTTGGCTCTTTTATTCCCGCAAGGCTTTGTGAGGGCTCAGATGAGTGGACTCCGTTGTGAGTGAGTATGTGGAATCATGGGAAAACGGCACAGCAGGCACTGACACAGTAGACAGCAGGATACAGATACCCACATTCAAAACAAAACACCCTAACAGCATCTAGTGACAAAAAGAAAAATAGACATACTGTGAAGGGTATAGCAGTCAAAGACATCAGCCATTATTCAAAAATGGAAGGAACTGCCTCTTTTGTTGCCAATAAGAACACTGAAAATTGATCTATTTTTCTGTGTCTGAGGCCGAAAATAAATAACCACTTCTTAAAGCCTGAAAATCTACACATACAATTCTGTGTGAGGACCACTTTTTTTCTTTTCTTTTTTTTTTAACATTTTACAACTAAAATACGTAAATGGCTGTTTTTGTATTTTTATAGCGTGAAACTTTCGGGAAAGAACAGGTAATTATCCCAACAAACAACATGACAACTTCTTTGGAAATCTTTTCAGGGCATGCAAGCAGACCAGCCTGTCGACACCCCCACTGAGATAAAACCAGTGTGGTGAGTATCAGGAGGAATGTGGCAGAGGTTTTGGCCACTGAGCAAATTCCTTTACATGCAAAGAAAAGGACACTCAGGGAGGTTGATCTACAGGCTGAGTAAAGTACCCCCCCCCCTTCTGAGAGCATTTTAATTACACAAGAATTTGCAGTCGAGGCAATATGGTAGTATCAACCTGATACTGAGTAAATACATGTGAATGTTGACTATACAGTGAAGCTTGTATGGCTGTAATGCCTCAGGGCGTGGCTGTGTAAATGGTAAACATGAAGTTCAAAAAGCCATCACAGATTTGAGCAACCAGGCCAGGTCTCTGCTTTTTGAGCACATAATATTCGAGCAGACAGAAAACACTTTTCTCTCTGCTCACTTATTTGGAAGTGAGTGGCAGGTGGTTTTCAAACACTGTCTGACAAGCCCTGCCATCATCACAGCTGTCACTGACTCAGATCCTCATGTATAAAACTTGGCATGAGGAATATGAAATCAGTTTTACAAACGCACCTACATAACTGACAATGTGACATTTAGCTAGAGACGAGCTCCAGATTTACTTGCCAAATGGAAGTTAATTGGAGTCTGCAGTCCACAGAGCAGCAGTGCTTGACACTATTCAATAAAATAAGTGTGTGCTAAGCAAACAAAGGTTAGTCTGTGTGTCTTGGAGCACTTGTGAGCACAGTGCTCTGCTTCAAGGGCTTCCCAGATGTTGGTAGTGGCATGTGTACGAAACCTTATATGAAACCACTATAAGTCAATGGACTTCTTACTGACCGACAGCCATTAGGTCAAAATGCTGCATTACTGGCTTATGACTCGAATAACAAAGACCAAACTGGAGAGTGATGATAATAATACTGCAACTGATGCTCCAGCTGACAGAGCTGTTATGCATCTGTCACTGGCTTGCTGTCAAGCTGACAAACTATGGGCTGACATTTTGAAGACAGAGTATCCCCCAAGAAATAAATCTGGGCTTAAAGCTGAGCGGTGCATACAAGACGCAGCTCACAAAATATCCACCAAGAAATCAATTGTATCTTATAACAAAAAGAGCTTGGTGTGAATCTTGGGGCCATCATCGGGCTAAAAAGTGACATGGGGAAACAAGATGAGATTGCCACCTAGTGGAAGGATAGTTACTATTTCAAGTTAGATATTCATACATTCCCCGTTCCTCGTGGATACAGTAAATCATTCACAGACTTTAACCCGACAACATCTCACGAGTGCCAATGAATACAATGTGCAGTTTGTCTCATCCAAGATCAGTGTGTCTGATATGCATGACAGGCAGATCAAAGTCCCAGTCCCCTTAGCCATCATTACCTTTGAGAGGACGCAACAAAGCATGGCAACAGTGAACACACCCAGGGGCTACAGGAGTAATGTACGTCTCACTCACAGGGCAAAGTGTCCTCTTAGCACTCTCATCCTACTGGTAATGTTCAGCAGTGTGAAAGCAGATCAAAATTATGATATTATACAGTGTCTATCATAGGGCCCAGGGAAATGGACCAGATTATCTCTCTATATCTATCTAATACTGGCTTATTATGCCAATTAGGGCTGTAGATCTTTGGATAATTCAATTAAAAGAGTTTAAGGGCTTCCATTGGCTGGCTTTTTTATTGTACATGTAGCACTTTGGAATAAATGTTCTCATTATTATAAACGTAATAATGAGTAAGTCCATCTGTTAGCAGCTTCCCAAAGATGATAGCGATAGGGCTGCAAATAATTTTTATCGATTACTCTATTTAATCTGTTTTATTCATTGATTTACTACTTAGTCTCTAAAATGTCAGATCATAGTATAAAAGGCCCATCAGAATTTATCAGAGGCCAAGGTTACATCTTCGGTTTCCTTGCTCTATCCAAACAACAGACCAACACTCAAACACATGAAATTTAAAGCACAAGTTTGAGATTATAGAAAATATGCTTATTCGGTGTCGTCCCGAGATTTAGATGAGAAAATTGATATCACACCCATGGAGCTTGCCTGGCCATCTAACAGTGACAACAAAACTCAAGGAGGTTACTGGTCCTGGACAAGAAATAGTCCAACACTTAACATCTTAAAATGTAACTTTTATACTTTGGTTTTTGTACAGATTAAACAAATGAGATATACATGTCAATCAGTGATCCATAGAGGTGCTTGTAAGTGTATTTTGTTTCCTTTACACAGAGGCAGGCAAGCTGTTTCTCCCTGTTTCCAGTCTATGCTCAGCTATGCTAACCAGCTGCTGGGAGAAGCTTCATATTTACCCAACAAACATGAGAGTATCAAGTATCCGCAAATGCGTATTAGTCTGGATCCTCTTAGTTCATTTCAATTTCCAAGGGGCGTTATCAACAGGTGCAAACCTAAATGCCTCTGGATGCAATTGGAAAGACCTACAACCAATGAGAGCAATGAAACATTTGATGTGGTGCTGAGCAACACATGCAAAAGATTCTCAATACAGCTAAACAGCATAAATGTGTATCTCAAAACAACTGAGGTTGGAAATAGGTAATGCAGACTCCTGATTCATATAGATGAATTAATCCATGGATGCTCAAACCTCTCCACTCTACATCACCCAGAGTGCACAAAAAGTACAGTACACCTAAACACATAAATGCATATACTCTATACTCCTCTACTTGGTCAAAAAACTCACCCTTTCATCTCTCTGGAAGGTGACCCTGCGTGGTTCTGTGCGTCCACGGCTCAGCCTGTGCACCATCTTGTCCTTAAGCAACGAGGTGTAACCAAGATGCTCGTAGATGGGGTTAGTGGTCATTTTGGCGATGTACTCCGCTGCCTTGGTCTCAATATAGAGAGTTATGAGAGCGTCCGTCACAAGGTCGTGGACTGACTCGAACCTCTTCTCCCCGACAAAGTGCTTCCCGTCATAGAACAGTCTGTAGTTGAGGGTCTGGTGCCCAAATCTGGATTGAAACACATGGATGAGGACGCGTTTAAGGACAGATGGAGTAAAGACGAGCAGAGGTTGTTGACGTGATTGAGAGGATGAATAAGAGTGAACAAGGTGGAGACTGAGTGAGGACTGGGCTCCCGATAGGGATGACCTTTCTGGGATTCTGTGCTGCATACTGACAGTGTCGTTACCTTAAGGCCAAGGTGTGTGTGCCTGGCTGTCTTTGGCTCTCCCTGATGAGGTAAGCGCCCTCTGCTCCTGCCAGCAGCTCATCTGCATATTCTCGAGGGATCATGCCATGAAATCTGTAAATTAAAAAAATATATATATATATTATACAGTAGGTGTAACTCTCCCTCCACTGTTATTTTAACCTTAGAAGCGCACATACACAAAATGCTCATCCACCCACTTAACCCCTAACCATGTCTGATGCAAGGCAGTAACAATAAATAAAACCATTATCTGCACAGCTATATCTAAGAAAAATGATGATAAAAACGATGACAGTAATCAAGTTACACTCACTCTCTGCCATAGTATTTGGGTCTGCTCTCCATCTGTAAACCAGAAGAGGACATATTGGCTAGAGCAATATGATATGAAAGCTCAATTAAATGGCTTTGCGAATTGTTCTTACAGCATGTGTGAAAGATAAAGGACTCTAAGCCACAGGACAGATTATCTCCATCTGTGCCCCTGCGTCTATTCGCAGCTACCAAACCATAAAGCCGGTTGTGGAGATGAATTAGAGGCAGTGCCAGAAAACGGCTGGTGATAGATAGCCAGCTGCAAAGAATTAATATTTAGTGTGTTACTGTGCAACGCCAGGGTGTGTAGTGCGTCTGCGTTACAAATTCTTGCAAAGGATACGGCAAAAACAAACAACCCATTTCTTATCTCGATAAGATAAGCATTATATAAATAATGCCAAACATTAGCATGGAGATTCTCTATAACATCAAGAGGTGCTTTTAAAATACTGTCATTGTAAACCATTCTGATTTCCATACACACATACTGTACAGACGATAGTGTGGAATCTCATAAAATTCATTTACAATCATAATGGATATAGTAATGTCAATGTCAAACATATGTGCTTTCTCACATAGCCAGCTCACAACTTTCACTTTGCTCATCATAGCCTGTCAAAACTCTGTGCGGGATGAAACATGCATCATTTCTGGTAGTCTGTACTGTACAAAATAAGTCGGACAGTTCTCTCAGTGACAACAACTATCATCAACAAGTATAGTAACTTGCTCCATGAGCTTTATTCACACAGCTGAGGGAATACAGTATGTGCTGTCCATCTAAAGTGTTCTTGCTGTTTGCATGAAGTTACTATCCTTGTTACAGTCTTAAAACAATATTCAGGTGCCCATATGAACAATGGAACAGGTTTTTGCTTGCTGTAATCGATCCCTGTGTTTATTTGTAAGAGATCCATTACTAATGTTCTTCAAAGTGAAGGGGGACTAAATCCACACTCCTCATTCTGTGAAAAAAAGTATTCCAAAGCTTATCTGAAGCTGAAGTGAGGTTTGAGCTGTTTGAGTTAGACAAGTCAAGTAGATGTCACCCAAAGTTGCAGTCTTACTAGTACAAAATTCCCTCTTTTAAGACACACTTGAAAAAGTCTTTTAGTTTAAAACGTTGATTAGCAGTTCTCTCCTTCAGACTCCCTACTCCACCTGACTGAATGAGCATACAAACCACCTGCTAGCACAGAAAAAACATGGTGAATGTTCTGAAAATGTCAAATTTCTCTTAAACTATCCACCAAAGTACATTTCACACAGCTGGAGGATCATGCTTACTTTTCTAACTCCACCACTGAGTTTAAACTGTTCCCAATGAGAGGTCAGAGTTTTAAGAAGCAGTGAGTCTCTCCCCATAGGTTACTGATAGGTCTGACTTCCAGCTGCCAGGCTCAATCATTTCTCAGTGATTTTTTTCCAAGCTAAAACCGGAGAGTGAAAATTCACTTTGACTACAGCCACACTCAGATGTAGTGGCTATAGTCTGGTTTTTGAAGCATGGGGAGGGGTGGGGCAATGTGTAAAGTTTTAAATGTTCATATTTCTTGCATCTGCCTTTTAGTTTGTATTTTTCATCTTTTGTGAAGCATGTTGTAGCTGGTATTTTTCTATGAAATGAAGCTGTAATATTATGACTTTTTGTGTCCGGTTTGTGAATTTTATTTCAACCATATACAGTTGTAATGCCAAAATAATTAGTCAATTAATCAATGAGTCATTTGACAAAACTAGTCGATGACAATGAGAATAATAATTTTTTTTGTGTTTCTGAGACATTTGCTATTCACTTTTCAAATTTTGCAAACTATATGGTTAATAAAAAAATTTGTGTACAGATTTACAGATATACTGACCTCTTGAGGACATGTGATCCTCTTTGGTCTCGGGGCTTCCTGCTGTAGCTGGTACACTGTTAAAGAAGCACATGCAAGTTAATTAAGGCTGTCTGCCCCTCTTGACCACAGCAATGTTAACAAGATACAAAAGGATCCATTAGCTTATATATGTAAGGCTAGGCAGTCAGTGGTTTATGTGACAGGAGCCATATGTATATGCCAATGTATGCAATACATTTGTGTGAATTAAGACCTACTGTGCACTCACCTAACGTGCACTTACATGTACACAATAGTCCCTTCCCAACATGTACAAATATACACATGCTGCAAAGCCTAGCTTCTCTGTAGATGTACTTAAAGTATTAAGAGAACTCGAACTAAATCAGCAAAGCAAAATGAAAATGGAATTGAAGGATTTGTAGCAAGCAGAGCAATCACCTCGAACATCTGAGCAGTCTCAGAGAGTAAGTACATTACAATTAGTGATTGAATAGTGAGGAAGCGAAAACACTGATGATGTTTTCCAGAAGTGGATGTCTGTCAAATTAGAAGTATTACCACAACAGAAGAATCAGAAGTATGGTTCATTCTTTGGTTATTCGTTTCAAGGAAAGAGACATCTGTTTTTTTCTGTTTTAAACCCAAAACTGAAAAACCAAGGAGCCGATGACTGGTGTCAATCCCTACAACCCGTTCTCACACCCAACTGGTCACATATGGACGCATGGACAAGGCTCATGGGCGTTGGTTTGTAACTCACTGGGGATCCTGATAGCGTCATAGGTCAACGCAGTGGGGGAAGCCCTGTAGCATCAGTTTTTGGCAAAGATGGTAAAGATAGGTATATGATATTTAGATAAGACTGAGTAAAGACGTGGTTGGGCTGAAAGGCTTTTCAATAGAGATGTGAATCAGGAGACTCATGTTCGTGTCCAGTGTAAAACAATATTTCTATATTTAATCTTATATAAAACTAGTCGCATGGCATCTCATATCAACTGTGGCGAATATGATTGTAGAAGTGAGCACTATATTATAACTACATACAAAAAAAAGGAATTTAAGAAAATGTAGGCGCAAATCAAATGTTCAAAATTCTCTAGTTTCTAGATTAAGTACGTCAGCTGAAGCAGCTGGTTACCTGAGCGATCTAAGAAAATAGACGAATATGTTAATCAAGGGTTTTTTCTCAAGGGTACAGCCAAGGTGCGAACTATGCGGGAGCCGGGGGGAGCTTAAGCTCTTGTTAATAAGACATAAGCTCCCCTGAAAACATGATTTGTGATATTTTGGGGGGGGGTCTCTGAAATATTGACAATATGCTATTTTTGCCATTCATTTCTATTTTTCTGTATCATCCGGCTTCATCCAGCCAGAGGGAATGATTGGGAATGATGACCCTCTTCAGTGCGGCAGGTAGTTGTGTGGAACTGGCGCACTGGACGGTCAGTGGTCGTTCCCCCTGGCTGGATGAAGGCTCCTGATTTTATGCATAATCCATGTGCTACCTAGAGGCTCTCTACAGCGCCACGCAACTTTCTAAATTCATCTCACAAAGAAAATAAAACTCAATTCATGTTTGCTGTGTAGGCCTACACACAGGTGGATGTACTGACAACTATCATTGAATTTATTTGATACTGAAGAAATCTTAAAAACTGGAGGATTCTCAGGCATCTTCTGAGGTGTTCCTCTCCCAGTTGCTAATGAGTTACAAACTGAGCCTCCTGTTTTTACTAAAAACTAAAGTAAAAACCCACTTATGTGGGTTACATAAATCGGACACATTAAATATCGAAATAATCCGTGTGGTTCGTTCTTTCATTATTTCGTTTCAAAACCAAATTGGAAATTTCAAAAAAACAAGTCGTTTTTTGTTTTTCTGTTTTAAACCCATAACTGAAAACAAATGAGCTCAAGCATGTTTGCCTTTTTTAATATTTATTATTATTAGCCATTTTGCTACAATTACACATCACACAACAGCTGCAACTGTGTTTGCTACCTGACCTTTGTTTATTCCATGACAGGGAAGAATTTAGAAAGTGGCGCTGTGGAAAACCACCAGCTGCAACACAGTGAGTGATCTCAGAAAATACCCGAATATCTTTATCAAGGGTTTTTCTCAAGGTTTTTCTCAAGGTTACAGCCAGGGTGCGACCTCCTCTCCTTCGCCCTATACGCTACAACCAATATTATGTAGCTGAAGCCTCCGGTGCTGCAGCTATATAATATTGTCCTGTTTTCCTAACTAAAAACCCACTTATGATGTTCAAGCTCATCTTAATTACATTTAATCACCAGCACCGGCATTGCCCAAGTGTATCTGCTGCAGGTTTATCAAGTGTAACACACAAAGCTATTCAAATCGGACTCATTAAATATTAAAATCAACATTTTTCTGTTTTGGTTTTAAAACAGGAAAACAAAAAGTGACTTGTTGTTTTTTCCAATTTAGTTTTGAAACAAAATAATCGAAGAACTAACTATACACGGATTAATCAGTAGCTGAGTATCTTTCTTCTTATCACACTTCCACATTTCTAAGCCACTCTATATATAAAAAATTTGTGACAGTAATAATATCTTTTCTGTTTTATATTGTCATGCACTCGCTCCTAGATCCATGTGTGACAGACCATAACCTTCTGAGATGTGGATGAGGACTGAAGACTACAACAGTGTCCTCATGCCTATAAACCGGTGCTACGGCAAATAAAATCGCTGTGTGAGGTTGAGCTAAGTCTTCAATGCAGCAGATTCTCCTGGCAGGGGGAAGGAAGACTCCTGACTGTGAATTTTCATGTTTTGTCAGGCTGACTTAAGCCAAGCAGCAAGATCTGGACATCATCCATGCCTGTGACACAGTGAGCTCTAAAAATACCTCAGCAGTGGAGTCAGGAGTAGATGTCAGACTTCAGAAGAGCAGCATTATTGGAAAATTATATAGAAGAGACATTTAATTAAAGAAGAATATATAATATAAAAGAATATAAAAGCTATACATTGTAATTGGTTAAACTGTAACCAGGACAGGCACAGTTTCTAGCTGGATTTGTGCTCTGCTTTAACAAATACAGGAGTCAACCCACTTCCTCTCACATGGCAAAAACATTGTATAATGAGGTGGGTGTTCTCAGCACCCCATTTCAACTGAGCCTTTTTTGCAGGTAGAAAATCTTATTTTCCCCAGTGATGGTAACCTATTTTACTCAGAGATCAGCAATCCGCTGCTTTGCATTTGTGCATGTATGAATGTGCTGTGTGGGTGAGTGTGTTTCACTGAGTGTGCCTTTTGAGCATGCGTGCAAAGCCTTTTGGAACCTGCAGCGTATCTAACTCTACCATGTACAACAAAACCCAATTCTTCCAAGTGTTGCAAAAGTGTCTCTTTGTTATTTATGAGTCACAAATAAATGTGCCGTTATTTAAAGAACCACACTAAAAGGCCAAAGGCAGGTTAAAACATTGCTAATCAGCACATAAAATGAATTAATTACTCACAGTAGGATTTCCATATGGGCGGTTGGTAATCCTCAGGGTCTGTGAAACAAAAAAATAAAGCAGGTTTAGTTTGTTAGGAACTCACTGTGGTGTTAATAGACTGTGCCCTGTTTTCTCTCATTAAAACATCCGTTTATATCCCTTTCCCAGCGGACTGACTGTGAGCCCTTCACCATGATTATGTCACTATTATTTATCCCTCTGTAATAATGATGCATATGGATTCACGCAGTGCAGCTGCCTCTTGGGATGCACCAGTGAATACACTTCTAATCAGTGTCTCTGCTTCAAGGACAATCTGCTACGTCTACAGTCTGCACACACCTGATCTATATTAAAAACACATCTCTATTCTAAGAAATGAGTACAAACACACTAAAATTAACGTAAGTAAATACAATTTAGACCTTGTCACTCACAGGAAGACTTCTGGGAAATGTGGTGGCTGATTTGTGATTAGGTGAACACATAACTGAAATATATGATTGAGTTCTGTTATATTAGCTTGAAAAGAGTTAGAGAGGGGATGATGAAGTAAATGCCCTGTAGCAGCTGATAATTTACCACAGTACGTACCTACCGGGTAAAGTAATGACTTGTAATACAATGTGTCACTAAATGAGTCAAAATTGTGGCAAAATGTGCTACTGTACTACACTGCCAGCAATGTAATAAAATGTCTGGGCCTCACTATGACATAAAAGACTAACAATATAATAATGACATCTCATACCACTAATACTTTGTATGTTCAGGAAGGCCAAGAGATGCGGTTAAAAGCTTTGTAAACAAAAAATAAGTATTTCTTGAGAATTTCTATGTCACATACTATTTTCAAGGTCAAGTATGAACCTTCACACTCAAAAATTGATGGTGCTTCTGTATTGGTTCACAATATTTTTGTTAAAACAAGGTTGACCCAACAGAAAGTAATAATTCTGCCAGTAACAACAATCGTTTAACATCATAATGTGATGATATTTAGTGATTTCTTAACAAGCTTTTATACATCCGGGGAAACATTGTATTGCATATATGTCCTGCCTGTTGAGTATGCGCAACACATTGAAATGTGGTAGGATCTTTTTATAAAGTCTATGGGTAGGACCCACTCACATTGATCATTGTGGTCTATTTATCACATCGGAAAATGATCCCGCTTCCCAACTGCACAAAATACCTGCGATGATGATAAATGATTCATCTGCCTCTCCGATGTTTAGCGTAATACCTCTCATTAAATTCCCAGCACCACTGCTGAAAGACTAAAATCGACTGTGTGAATAATGAATCATGTTGGTCCAGATAATACATGCTGTTCATTTAAAACATTCCTCTGCACTCCTCAGCAGATTAGTGCCACACCCCTCTGGGCCAGAGGGAAAAACATAAAACACACCTGAGAGGGTGTGAAAACCAGTAAGCACTTGTTGGATGTGGGCACTGAGGTGTGGGCAGCAAAATTGTGAAACATATAAAGTCATCATAGTTAAAACTAGTTCTCTTTGTGCATAAAGGCTCTGTGTTATTCTTGTGCTTTATTTTTCTTTTTTAACTGACGACACTAGAGGAGTGGGCGAACAGAGCGTTTCATTCATGCTGTTTTCTCTGCTCACTGCAGCAGGAGATTGACTGGAGGCTGGTTGAAACATTATCAAACATACCAAAGCTCATCATTGCCTCTCATCTTAATAGCACGGTTACTCCGGAAAGAGCTGAATTAATTCCACAGAAAAAAAGTTAAGATAGGTGCATATGATCAAATGCTGAATAATTATGTAAATGAAGAGAAAGCAGCTCGACTGAGAAGTCAATGTTTTGAGAGCGAGTGTTGCTAAAGCCCTCCACAGAATGGCTGCTTTCAAATACAAATATCTAGGCTTCAGGCTCTGTTTGCTGATGTGTGGCCAAGCTGCTTCGGAAAATGTATTGTCCTAACACTGAAGCTTTGTCAGTGTGTATTGCACTGAGAACAGTCTGAAAGATTTATTCCACTGCGGCTTGTTTAAAGAATGCGATTTCATCTGGTTGACTGCCAAGTATTCTCTTTTCAATCTGATTCTTTTTAATGACGAATGGCATTTCAGTCTGGAATTCTGCAGTGGCTTCGACGCAGAAAAGGGAGCTCTTACGAGTTGGTTCTGATGCAAACGCTGGCACACACTTGCACAAACATACACACAAATGCATCAGGCTAGACTGTACATACCCACTCTCAACCAAAACACATGAGCAAGCACAGATGCACACACAAACACATACAGAAACAGAACATCAAAAAGACTTTCTAAGTAGCTCTGAGTTTGTGCAGTGTCTGATGATCGGGGAGAATTTAAAATTCTGGAGCAGCCAGAGGGTTCTTCCCCCCGAAGAAACAGCTATTAATTGTGGTGCCCTCCATTACTCATCAGTCAGAGGCATTCAATAAAATAATTACCGGCGGGTGTTTGCTTTGGTGACAAAGAGAATATGTGATGAATGAAGATCAAGCACACCTAAGACTTTCATCCCTGAGATGTCTGCTCTAGAGCCTGTGCACATGCAAAACATTTTTTAAACTTCAACACATGGCAACAATAGCCTGTGTTGAGGTATAACGAGTACATGGTTAATAAGTTTAGAGCATTTTAAGACCTGTGCAGAATTGTGTTCAGTATCACCCACTTTAGCTTTATCTGTGTAGAGTCATCTCATTTATCCAGGTAGAATAATGTCAAGTCTAAATAACATTTCACACTAGACTATTTAACGGTGACACAACTAAGGGAATCATTTTATTTTGACTTAAAAGCCCTGCTGCAAAAGGGCTACAGTCTCGCAAAAACAACAAATACCAACAGATGGAGAGTAATTGTGTAATGTTACATGGCTGGCAATGTAATAACATGTCATTTTTTGGGAGGGGTAGTTATTTGCTGCACATGGATAGTGAAACAGTAGGTACCACGGTAATATGGAGCATATGGAGATGATCATGTTTCACTTGCCCTTTCCCAACCACTGACAGACATTGATTGGTTGTTGGATATTGTAACAATATATGTAATGGTTGTTATGTCTGTACATTTGTCAGGTAAGCATTTCTTTACAGGCAAACAAACAGGTTAACATACCCACATAACTTAGACCGTCTTGAGGGTTTACACTTGAGAACATGAAATGTTTGGGACATTGTCTCCCATGGGAAAGGCTCTTTGATTATGACCCTAGGGATTTCTCTTTTTATCAGCATGTACTGTGCCAGAGAGAAAAGAGTTGATACTACTTTAAAAAGACTGAAACATTAGAACAGATTGGACGTAATTAGTGGTGATATTTTCAATTAACACTACAGAAAGAAATAATATTACTGTGTGCATTTTAGTTGTTTTCTGTTTTTCAACACTTGAAATCTTACAATACAAATCATCTTTTTCAGCCAGTATGTTTGCTCAAAACAAAAACCATCTATCCTGTCCTCCTCATACTGGTTTCTAAATAATACTAAATGTGACTTCAAGGTGCATCTGTACACACATGGAATACAGTCTTGCATCTTACAAACTGTCACTGCACTATATCTTCTGTGCTATCTATCTAAAAATGCTGGCAACACATCTAACCTAGCAGCTAAGGAGAGGTCTCACACAAGACAGACATCTTAAAACGTGACTGTTTTCAACGTCAGTGGGAATGAGCCGGTCTCCTTGAAGAAAACCAGGTAGCTATCACAAGTCTTGTTTCCATGTTCACTTTCTCATCTATGTTGGGGTCAGGGTGTCTGTCTGAGAGGCAGAGGGTGAATGAATTTGTGGACTTTGCATTGGTGCATCTCCAGTCTTTTTCATTTCAGGTTATGAGTGGGTCGGACAATGATGAAATCCTTTGTTACTTAAGTTTAGTGTATTTTTCTCTGCTCTGCTAGAGCTGAACAACCTATTCAGAAAAAGTGCCAAATAGTCCAGTGGGCTGTTGCTAATCAAACAGTGGGCTACCTGGATGATTTAGATGGCTTCTCACAGATTCATGTCTGGAATGTTATTAGTACCTAATTGTTGGTAATTGTCACGGCTTTTGTAGATCTACCATGTATTTCAAATAACATCTACAGTTTGTAAAATTCAGTCTTGGATGATAAGTGCATTTTTACTAAAAGGCTTTGAATTTTTTTATTTTATTTTAATGTGTGTGAGTGTCTAAATTTGGAGGGTATAAAATGCAAATGCGATTCATGTTGGCTAAGGAAGTAAGCAATTTGAACAGGCCATTTGACAAACCTGACACAAAAAGACAATTTTAAAAAATAACTCAATAACCTCTTGATTTTTAAAAAAAATGCACAAACATTTATATGTTAAAGCCTAAATATGAGCTTTAGCCCGTATTTATTCGCATCCATGAATGAAACACAGACAGAACACCACAACAAGTGCAACCCCACAAATACATGCAGACCAGCGCACGTGCGCGCACACACACACACACACACACACACACACACACACACACACACTATTGTGTCAGTGGGATACAGCAGAACTGCAGCAGGGAGACCATCTGTGTATTACACCGCTCCAAAACAAGCAGCACTGCCTTAGAGCTGACCAGATAATATGAGACAGGTATGAGTGCCTCTCTGGAGTGTGTTTGTGTGCTAGTGGGCTGGACGTATTTAGTGAAACTGTATGTTATGTTAACTCTCAGTGAGTTTAGATGAGAGAAATTTGTAATTTAATCATTTGATTCTGATATTTCCATGTGTCTGTCTGAGAAAGTCAGTTGCAATAAATAGAGGATTAACTATTGGGACAAGCACAGCCAGAGGTGTAATACTTGGGGGGGTGGGGTGAACTTCCCCCTCGCTGATGCTGTAAAACATGCAGATAATGTCAGTAAGCCAGTATGCATGACACAAAATCCAGTCCTACATGATTTACACCATTAAGGACAAGAAATACATGTGGTGGAAAGATTCCGAGGTGAACTGCAGCATTTGCCAGAAACATGTGCAGGATTGTGTTGAGCAGACATCCTCTCTGTAATACATGGCTGTAATTCTGCCTCCCTGACCAATTTTGTCATTTAAGGCCTGGCGCTGAAGGCATACTTTCATACTCTATCCCTCAATTTATTTTCAAAGCTTTTTTTCCTGGAGCCGTCTGGCAAATGGTGTGCTGCTGGTACAGTACATGCTTCCATGCCCACCCGTGCCAAGAATGTGTAGGAATCTCCCTGATTTAAAAGAGAAGCCAGGAACCATCTTACCAGGCAATGGGAGAGATTGCAACATAAATGTTGCAATATCTTGGCAATCATTTTGGTTTGTCAGTCATCCTATCATGACGAGCCTCAAAAATATAGGGTGCATCTATTTATCATCTGTGTATTAATGGCTACATATACATATATACACACATTCTCTCTCTCTCTCTCTCTATATATATATATATATATATATATTTTTTTTTTTTTTAAATGCCGTCCATATATTGCAAGATATTTTGTGTATATCCCATTTTTCCTTTGTTTCAAACATTTGCAGGGAGTACAGACATAAATCAATGCGCCCATAATATAATCACCATTATCATAGATCAGTACTCAGCACAAAAAGCTGCCATTAGCTGGATTAGTTGGTTGGATGAACTTTATTTACTCAGTCTCCCCCAAAAAACAGCCCCCGAAGGAGATTACTAGACAGACCTAACAGATAAAATAAGGCCACCAAGAGCACTCTGTTTGCAGCCAGAACAGACGACCTAATATGGAGCAGAAATTGAGCCAAGATTCATATTTGAGTCATATGCCTCATAGACAAGATTATTCAAATGTTGTGTCTGACTGCCAAAGAGCTCTGGATGAAAATAATAATACCCTTGTGACAACCACTCTATCCCTGGCAGTGGTGCAGCTTGTAACCTCTGATAATTATATTGAGAGCCCAACAGTAATGACAACCCTCCAATGCCACAGAAAGAAAAGACTTTCCTCTTAAAGCAGCAGTGGTCAAACATAAATCCACTGCTTTCTGAAACGCACACATGAGATAATGCTTTGTGAAGCATGTGGTCACCACTGGCTATATCAGCTTGGAAACGACTGTCTGTCCCTCCCATTGGGCTGTACCATGGGAAATGTGACTCTTCTGTGTGGTGTGGTCGCAATGCGAAGAGTAAGAAAGAAAAACAAACAGTGTGTATACAATGTCCTCACCCAGTAAGAAACCTATACCTCTGCCATACAATGTATTACGTTGGAGGTGGAAAAAGTATAACACATTTTCTAGATGTGACTCGTCACAGCGAAATGTAAAATATCAGTGGACAGAGCAAACATAAACCAAAGTGCTGAGCCTGGTATTACAAACAGCCCATCCCTCATCTTGTCACACACACTGTCGTCCGCACACACACCTCTGGTTTTTGGTGTGGTTTCCACATCAGACAGCACTGTGATAGTGGAGTTTGTACTTTATACTGCAAACATGAGCAACGCGCTTTATCAACACATTTTAGGATATACATAGGGACAAGCATAGAGCTGCTATTTAATTCTGAGTTTGTTTAAACAGCCGCTCACCCACATTATGTTCTCATTCTGTGAAAACTGGTCACTGAAGTTGAATTTTTTTACAAATATATAATAGGTGTTCCTCGTTGAACTATACCTCATTATATGCAGACAGGAGTTGATTGGATTTTTCCTGCACACTGTAGCATTATAACTTATGTCACGGGAGCATAACATATTAGATTTTTTTTACAATGTCAGAAAATGTCCCAATCTAGTGCTGTGAAAATGGTAGACTACACAGGCCAAAGATAACCCTAAAAGCCAGCCAAGTAGAAAAGCCAGCAAGGGAATTATGGAGATGATTGGCAATCTAATGATAACATCCAAACCCAACGTCAGACTGACTGCATCTCACAACCTTATAATCTCTCTGCATACAGAAGGTGCCATTTCCCTCTAATGTTTCCACCAGAGCATCCAGATATATCAGATGGGGATGCTTTACAGTTATCGTTCATCCTAAATCACAGCAGTCACGGAAGCCTCTATAATAATAGTGTATATGTTTGTCTAATGATTACCAACCACATGTGAGATGCAGATGAGGAAATAAAAACATGTGACATTTCTTGGTGCATGGTTGTGGCAAGCATATGTTAAAAGTTTGATTCAAGTCAAATAAAAAAAGGCACACGTTTCAAAGCACACAGACAAAAATGATAAACTCCTCAAAGGAATGCCATTATTATTATTATTATTATTATGTCTATATATATATATATATATATATATATATATATATATATATATATATATATATATATATATATATATATATATATATATATAATGTACAAAGCCTCAGTGTCTATGAGTCTGGGTTGTGTAAACTCTTACCAGAGGACACAGATGAACCTGAGAGGCTTGAGTTACTGGACGCTGCCATCCCAACCCGTCTCACAGCTCGGTTACTCCCGCTTGGCCAAGGTGCGCTCACAGCAGCTCGTTCCCGGCGGTGCCTCCATTTCACTCACGCCCCAATGTGCTTCACCTTTGACGACTCTGCTGGTGACTATTTCATGTCTAGTCCGGAGTCCCGAGCCGACCACCCGTCTGTCTGTGAATCCGCCGATCGTTCCCCCTCGGCTCGCTGCGCGCCTCGGTGGGGAGCTCACGCTGCCGCAACACTGAAGGTGCTGCCGCCACAGATAAAACAAAATAGTCAGCCAAGCTACAGGAACATACTCCGCGGATCACTTTCTCCAGAGCCTTTCCTCACCCTGGGCAGGAAAAAAAATGTGTAGGTCTAGATTTGTGCCATGTACAGATCAGCCATGGTTTCCATGTGCCACTTTAAGGGTTGTAATAAACACAATACACTGCAGCGTAGACGCGCCTTCTTAAAGTGAAAGTTTGGAGCAGCTTAGGGTTGCCAGATGTAAGCAACCCTCCATAAACCCTAGCTGGCAAAAAAAAATCCCAAAACAACCGACTCTAGTTCTGTTTGCAGAATTCAAAACAGATGTTTTAAACCCACGGTTATATGAGATTCATGCAAATGCAGCCTATACCAAATTATTCCAGCTTTGGCAATGCATCTTTTCATCAAATGTCATGTTATGTCATTTCATATTGACAGAGCCACACCGAATGTTTGTGCGCCATCTGGCGGGGCTGCTTTTTCCTTTCCCTGGGATCACACACTGAAGAAAATTGAATGTCTGTGTGAGATTAACTCTGGTTTTAAAGGGAGGTTTTGAAGACCAGGGTCTTGTATTGTGGAATAACGTGGGTGAATTGCTGTCATCTTAATTGTGTTTGAACCAGCTGGCTGCCACTTTAAATGGCAGGAATCTCTGGGGCATTTATGTGAAAGAGCACTCCTGTCACTGTCTTTACCACTGCAGAGACACCTTTGAGAAAGGCGCTCTTCTAGCTCCAATGGAGATGTTTAATGGCCAGATAACATGGTGTGGTTGTAGCGGGCAGCTTCCAGTGTGCAACTAAACTGTAAGCAAATATTGGTCACGAAAAAAATAAAACGAGCTTTGTCTGCCTCAAAACATACCCATCTTCAAGCCTGACCAGCTTCTTAAAAGAACTCATTATTAAAATTGCCACCAAAACACATTCAAGAATAGGTGAAATCCTCCTCTTCACCTGTTCACCCGAGCTGTCACATCACAGTCCACAATTTTCTTCCTAGCTTTGCTACTTCGTTTCCATTGTGCACTGCATTGTAGGACAAACATGCTTAAATTAAGTGACTTAGAAGGTGATTTTATAAAAGGTTGTTAATGTGGCAGAGTTGTGTGTCAGTCAGCTTATTTTGGAGTGCACCCCCCCAGTGGCCAACAATAAATTTAAAAATGCCAGTATTTAAACTAAAAATTACTGTATGTGCTGATGGACAGGAATAGCCTTTTTACTTAGGCAGACCATAACAGGACACACACACACACACACACCTAGGGTTCTAGGAGTTCTTCACTCAAGACATTCTGAAAAGCACAGGTGTAAATTACAAAATTAATGATGGCTGAATTCCATTTAGCTGCTTTTGTTACAGGGTCATGCATTGTTCATGCTGGCTCACTGTCTTACTGTGTCATTAGAATACAGTAGACCATAATCATTGTTAATGTTATTAGTAACATTTGTGCTTGTCCTACTATGACAACTAAAAATGTCCAATGTAAAAACAACCTATAATACTAATATACCAGCCTATACGATAAGACACTGTGAGTGATTTTATATACATGGTAGCATGTTTAAAGCTGCATCAATCAATTTTAGGCCACTGGTGAACACAAACACACAACATTCATACACAGTCTTTTCGACTAAAGTAATTCTGGCTAAAATGTTACCACAAATTTCCCAACTTACACATCCAACAGACATGGGGCAACATTATCATCCCTCTGCAGTTGCGTTTCTGGCCACCTGATGAATCCAAATCCATTGTTCAGTGGTCTTTTCACTCTGGTTTGGTCTCCATCAACTCCTGAAAAAAATCTCTGTTTGCTGTCTGGTGCTGGGCAGGAAAAATACAATGGATTCATCAAAAATAAAACAATAAACTAATAGAGGCAAATCCCACAATGCAACTTTAATTGTGGATTCTCTATTTGTGGCAATTTTGAGGAGATTTGACTTTGGGGTGTTTTAGCTTGCTTGGTGGTGTGTCAGCCTTTCACAGCCTATGTGGCTCCACCCAAATTTGTATTCCCTAGTTTACAGTGAGAGGCAAACCCAACACAGTCATGTAGCAGTAGGTCCCAGATTTTATATTACTCAGTTATATAAAGTGTACAGTAGGCTACAAATCCTGACTAAGCATTGTTTTGGAAGCAAGTTTAAATAGAGCACTTTAACACTTTGTGCTGAACAGGAAATACGATGAGTGCTTAAATTCAGTTATGAACAACCCCATTTACAACTTGATGATATATATATATTTTTTTTTACAAACATAGTTTATTCGTTAAAGGATTTCTTACTATATTTATTTGTAAAGTAATATTATGTCGATGTAAATTGGGGTGCCTACAAAATGCTGAGTAGCCGATAACGTTTATGCAAATGGTCATTAGCATTGCCCTCAAAATGATCCAGAATCATAGACTGTATAACGTTATATGCACACTAAAGTGTAACGTTAGCCTACAAAAGAACACACGAATACTATACAATCGTGCTTCTTATAGCAAATGTGTATCCTATAGTTAAACAGTTCAAAACAGTTTACTCACCGCGTCAGACTAACCTACTCTAAAATATTCCTGTTTTCAGTGGCTGAAAAAAAAGAAACGTTCTGTTTACTTTGTTAAGAGGCCAGCAGTTTCCTGCAAGACCACATAGAGGGCTGAAACGCTGCTCGTCACTACAACGCCCACGTGATTTAACATGTCACGTGACATATACAAAGCTGATCATGTGACCTAGCCAGGGAAACATTCCACACTTCCCCGTCAGTCCACTGGTGAAAGACGCTTATTTGATTAAAAGCTCGACTTGTTTCCGTTGCAATAGAAACAACGGTGAACATGAGGTGAGTTACAACGAATTAAAACTTGTTTTTTCTCCAGTTAGTCCGCCTGCTGTCAGACACGTGCTGTGCCTGTGGTCAAACTGTTTTGAAATCAATCTGGTGTGTGAAGTTCACACATCATTTGCCGGGGCCTGTAGTCTGATATGTATTTTGTAAATACTCGCAGGCTGTATGGGGAAACTCTGAGTTTCCTGTTACTGTGGGCCTGTCTGGACTCTGCACACTCGCGGCGCTGCTCGTCGTTTTTCTGCCGAAAATCTCACCGTGTCAGCGGCCTGAATGGCGTCGACCCTGGGTCTCCCCTCTTTCTTACTCCTTACTTGGAGAAGGGCGCCATAGATGAAGGTATAAGCGCACCCACATTAGAGTACTGACATGATACTACAGTCCGCAAGTTATTCCATTGGGGTGCAGTTTTTCTGCGCCACTAATCAGACATCTTTTCTTTCTTCTCCAGCCAGGAAACTGAGTCAAGTGGGAGATCTGCCAGGTGCCAACGTCAAGAGTTATGCCGGGTACCTCACTGTCAACAAAAAATACAACAGCAATCTCTTCTTTTGGTTCTTCCCTGCACTGATGGTAGGCCCAATCTTCTTCTTTATAACAGGGGCTTTCCAAACGGCAGGATAATTTCACTGATCACAAGGACCAGGCAGGCGTTGGAGATAAATAGTCTCTCTTGTGCTTGATTTATTTGGAACTCCAACTTGATTTTACTTTGTGTGTTTTAACTGCCCTCAGTCAACTTATGATAAGGAATTGCACTGTATGTATTTTGCCAGCTGCAGTGCAGGAATGCCAGCAATGTTCATACACTAAACTCAAAAAGTCACGCCTTTTCCTTCGAGGTCTTACTGCAAGAATGGGTATATTCCAAGACCTTTTTGTCAAAGCAATGAATCAGTAACCAAGTCTTGCAGCCTTAAAAGAATATTTGTTTTTGTTTTTTTATTGACAGCTACCAATAAGAGGAGTCAGTGTTTACTAATATACATACTGTGTGAGAGTTAATTTAAACACATTCTTGAGACAGGAGACATGCATGATGATCTATTGTCTTTAAAAAATCTAAAATTTTAAAATACTAACTGACTAAAATGAGGAACAGTAGAAACAAAAATGTAAGCAAACAATGATTAGTACATTATAAAAAACATGTTTGACAATCTTTAAACAGTTACCAGTGGTAACTTGTAAGTTCAGTTTCCTCTGCAACACATCTGTCTACCAATATTATTGTTTTTATCCCTGAGCAAGACACTTGTGGTTAACTCAGGGATTTATTTATTTTACCTTATTTTCTTTCTTATTTATTTATCTATCTATTTATTTTACCCTTTTACCTTAAACTGAAGTCACCACTGGGTGGTGCTGAGATCCCAGCTTTCTGTGTGTCCTGCTCTGACTGACAGGCAAGCCAAGACAAAGCTCCAGTCCTGCTCTGGCTGCAAGGCGGACCCGGTGGCACCTCCATGTTCGGTCTCTTTGTGGAACATGGACCATATGTGGTGTACAAGAACTTGACTGGTAAGAAGTGATTTGGTACTATAGCAGCTTGTATAAGCTTAAACCCTTTATAGTTTGCTTTCCTGATCTGCTTAGGGTTTTTGTCTTTGCAGTTGGTTTGAGGAATTACACTTGGACATCGAGATATTCAGTTTTGTACATTGACAATCCAGTATGTATTACTTTCCTCACACACAAAAGCCATAAACTAATTTCATGCATGGTTTCTCAGTTTATCGTGAGTTTTCATGTGCATGAATATTTACTGACAAGTCTTTGAGGAAGAGCTTTTTGTTTTTCTAGGTCGGAACAGGCTTCAGCTTCACTGAGGATGACAGAGGTTTTGCTCAGAATCAGGATGATGTTGGCAGAGATCTGTACAGGTTAACATCCAACTCAAACATAGTATTCTTCTGATTTTGGTCTGTTGTAGTCTGTTGTTTGATTAATATTTGATTTTAACTCTTTATTCCCATCTCTTCCTTTAACAGTGCTTTAACCCAGTTTTTCCAGCTCTTTCCTGAGTATCAATCCAATGAGTTCTATGCAACTGGCGAGGTATGCCGTTTTTCTTTTCAAGCGTTGCAAATTGATATTGTTAACAGTAGAATGTTTCCAAATGTATGATTTATAAAATTCTTGTTAAAATATCACCAGACCATAATAGCGTCTGAAAACAACAACAAAAACTTCTACCTATTTAAAATATTGCTCTAACCCATGTAAACCTTCTCTGTCCCCATGCAGTCGTATGCAGGGAAGTATGTTCCTGCCATTTCTTATTACATCCATAAAAACAACCCCACTGCCAAAGTGAAAATTAACCTCATAGGGATGGCTATTGGTGACGGGCTCTGTGATCCGGAAATGGTGCGTTTCTGACAAAGTCTCATTTTCTGACAACTACATCACTTTGACTTGACAACTTCCAGATTGTACTTGTAGCTCTGTGGGATGTCTACAGTGCAGTCATGTATGTGCAGAAATGAGATGAGTATAATGTTTTATTTCTTTCTATTTCAGATGCTGGGTGGTTATGGTGAGTTCCTGTACCAAACAGGCATGATAGATGAACTCCAAAAGCAGTACGTCATCCAGCAGACAGACTTAGGGGTTAAACTCATCCACCAGCAGAAGTGGGTGGAGGCTTTTCAGGTGCTGGGTGCCTCTTACATTACAAGAAAGTTGACGACAAATACAATTGGATTGTCTGTATTTACATTGTTGAATAAATTAATGTCATTTTTAGAATCATATCTTTCTCAAACAAACATTAAAATTGTGAATAAAATCAAAGAATCTTGTGAATGAGTTTCGGCCGACTGTTTTGTCTGATTTCAGGTTTTTGATAGCTTGCTAAACGGTGACGTGGAACCGTATCCGTCCTTCTTCCAAAATGCTACAGGCTGCACCAACTACTTCAACTACATGACATGTCAGGTACTCAAAAACCCTGGAGCTCAAAGCTGCCTGTCGGACCTCTTAGAGCACAAACATCTAAACCTTACATATACAAACTACTAATTGTTTAAAACAGTCCTTTTTTGTGCACTGCAGGAACCTGAAGACCAAGAGTACTTCTCCCAGTTTGTGACTCTGCCAGCGGTGCGACGCGCGATCCATGTGGGGAATCTGACGTTCAACAACGGCTTGGAGGTAGAGAAGTATCTTCTGGAGGATGTCATGAAGAGCATCAAACCATGGCTCGGGGTGCTGATGGACAACTATAGGGTGAGGAGTGTAGGGTTATCCACTGCAGTTGTAGTTTGTATGCAATGTACAATAGTAGCATGGTCCACTGTGTGATACTATCACTGTTGTGATATTGCAATAGCATGATTAAATGTTCTAACTGATAAATAGATGTGCAAACAATGCCTCTCTATATGTTTGGTCAAAAAACACAATGTTTCATTTTTGCCGTCATTTATTACCACCCCGAGAAAGTCCCTCTAATACCTCTCTGACAGTCTTTGTTCCATTTCTACATGCATCCAGGTCTTAATCTACAGTGGTCAGCTGGATGTCATTGTAGCTGCCCCATTGACCGAGAGGTTCCTGCCTACTGTCAACTGGACCGGGGCTGCCGAGTACAAAACAGCACCTCGCTTCCACTGGAAGGTTCAGCCCAGCGATACAGAGGTGGCAGGTTATGTGAGACAAGTGGGAGAGTTTTACCAGGTGAGCAGATACTAACAACAGTTAAAACTAAATGAAAAGTATTTCAACAAACACTTGTTTTAAAATTCTGTAATCTGTCCTCTTGTCACGTAGATAATCATCAGAGGGGGAGGACACATTCTGCCTTACGACCAGCCAGCGAGGTCCTTTGACATGATTGACCGATTCCTTTCAACACGGGGCTGGAAATGAAGTGTTTCAGTGCTGATTAAAGCACCTCCACCTCAGAGAGCATATTGGTGATTATTGACTCTTGATTGTCTCAGGCAATGTTGTCAGGCACAATCTTCGATTCATACACAAGCCTGCAGCTGATTTTATTATTATTTTTAATTAATGGGTGAAAATGAAATGGCAGTTTTCAGATTATCAGGAGTTTCTCTGAAAATCGTTGTTTTCGTTTAATTTTGTTGATTTTGCGGGGAAATAGTAAAAGTTTATGGTGCATTCAATCACTACATACTTGGAGATGAAAGGTAAAGAATGAACCACAGCTGATTTGTCTTGAAATAAAATGTCTTGTTTTTCCAAATATGTCTTAATAATTAGAGAAGACTGCAGTCTGCCACACTCTTCTCAATAACTTCTGTTGCAGGGTATTACAGAGAAAAATGGGATTTCATCCTATTAAATACTATTTGGTTAGTCAACAAAATGTCCACCAGGGGTCACCATGCTCCAAAAAAATTTCATTGGATACCCATCCATCCATCCACCCATAAATTAAAAGACATCAGAACACTTCTGAAAACTGCTGTGGTCAGTCAGTGTATTTTTAAAGTTACCATTAGCGCTTTTGATTATCTGAACTAATATTATTTTGGCTACTGTTGTGGCTTTAAAATGTATTTGACACTCTGCAGCGCTCTGAAGTGATTCTGATAGAATTCCACAAAGATGTTTGTGTACCAAAGTTAACTGCCGTGTTATTTCATCAGGCAACTATCAAGATGTCTAGACAGTTCAATAATTAATGAGTATTCTAAACCTTTAAAGCTTTTAACTATTTAATGAGCAGTTATGTGTCAAGGACAAGCATTGGGAAAGGCTGTTGATCATTTGGTTTGAACATGAGTTCTCTTTTTAGAGAGTTCTGCAAATATTCGATTGATGCCCCTCAGTTTATTTTTGAATTCTGGTTACCGGAAATCGCTGTTTCACTAGATTTCAAGTAACAGGTACTTCATGACATCCAATCACATCAGTTAGTTGTATGTTCCAGAACAAGTGCTTTATTTTCATACCGTAATGTAACTGCAGTGACACTTTAACATCTGTACAAATGCAAAACAAAACAAAATGGGGACAATGTCATTACAGGCACAAAAAATGTACAAAGTTATGCAGGAAAGAATGGATTCATCAGTTCATTACATATAAACCATGTATTTTAAACGCTGAAATGAGCCTCGACGTACAACAAAAGGCAAGTGCTATGCAAACATTATTTACAAACATGTACCACATATTTACTCCCTTCAAAAAGAAAGGTGGTTGCATTACATGTACAGGATAACAGAAATTAATGACAGTATGTACAATATTTATAGTTTTAGACTTAAAATAATACAATTATAACATCATTAATGTGTAGGAATTGTTTTCCAACTCTCTCACAAACACACACTGCACTCCCATCTGTCCTTCTTTGTCTGCCTCTACAGTCACAAATGTATTTTGCTGAATGCGGATCCACTGTCAAAAATGAAACTTTTCATATCTAACTGTAAAATAGCAACACTCTCCAAGTGATTCCAGTTGAAAGTATTTTGAGGTCATACCCACATTTTCACATGAAATAAGGCAAGCTGCAGTTGAAAGGGTCGGTGCAACAAAGCCCTTTTCAAGAGAATCTATTTCTGTTTCGTCACCCTACATATCAAACTGCACACACAGACTCCAAGGTTAAGACATGACATAAACAGTCTGAATGTTTTCCACAAAACTTGAATGTAACCCATTATGGATAAAGATTTTCAATTCACATCTAAGCTTCCTTCATCTTCAAAACTGCAGTTTTTTTTGGTTTTTTTTTACAGAATTAACAGGGCATAGGGTCCTTAATTGAGCTTCATCTTACAATATGAGCTCCAGATTCCCATTTTCTTAGACATGTGAAGCATGCCAGGCACAGGCTCACCATAAAGCCATACACAGTTAAGTTTCTCGCTGGTGTGTGAAAAAGGGGACTCACTGAGAATTACTTGGACCTTAATATGGCTATTCGACCCTCTGGCGTGACAGAGGACAAAGTGCATAGACAGCTCTGCGATCGCTCCACCTGTCAGTGGAATGTATTTCATCCAACCTCCTGTAGAACACAGTGCATTATGGTCATCATGTTAATGAATCAACATTCCTGGTCATAGGACAGAGAAAAAGAGGAGTTGTGGTCAATATGAGAAAGCATGATGTTTCAAGGCTAGAAAGGGGAAAAAAAAAATGTCAAGCCAGTATCATCCATCTCCAATCTGATACTGCAGAGGAGGCCTGAGATAGAGAAATTGAAGAAGAGGTCAGAGGTCAAATGGTAAACGGGTATTTCTCTCCTTAGTCAGCTGGTCTTGCCCTCACATGCAGCTGACATCCACAAAAAAGCCAATAACAGAAAACTTTTTAATAGGCTGAGAATTAAATGGTTTTGACTATTTGAAGAAAAGGACTGGCATTTGCTGTCTACAGTAAGCCAACAGAAGATTTTAAGAAAGATTTAGGCACATTGTGACATTTTGGAAAGCACAGGCATAAACTGCTCCTCTTTAGAAACTGTAAAACACTCTGCCAGTTGTGGGATGCCAGTAAAAAAACAAAACAATCATGCTTACAGTCACTTTCTCACACACTTTGTTTTTCTTTCTTTACACCCCTGCTGAACTTTGTTCTGCAGAGGAAAGAAGACAAAACACAAACGCATAATACACATCATTCACATACACACGCAAAATTATACAGACACACAATCGAATGTTATATGTGACCACCAAAATGTGGATCCAGATGCACAATCACACAAAAAGAGAGGCCTCAGTGATTAAAGCTTAAGTTGGTCCTGGAGAGCGGAGGAGTTTGTTTCAAATCCCCGAGCTGCCTCACTGGTATCACAGTGTACAGTTCTGTAGCTGTAACAGCATTGTTTGTCCTCAGGACCAGAGTGGCTTGGCCATGCTGATCGTGATGTGGACATGCGGCAGAGAAAATGATCAATACTGCAATGTATTGCTTCCATTTGGTCACGTTTTCACCGTCATGCTTTATAACACTCTCTAAGAATACCGCTGACAGGGAAAAGGTTAACAGTCATATCCGTTTCTAGGAAGGAAAAGCATCATTACACCGGCTTGCATATTCCTGTCTTCAAGACATCATGGTGACAGTTTGACTTAGCGTCAGAAGACAACTTAAAGGCAACGACATCCTACTCACTTATTCACTCACAGAGTCTGTTGCATACACTCAACATACTATCCACATGTGATTTTCAAAGAGTGATCTGACTCTTTCAGTCCGTCAGGCATACAGAGATATAAGGTTTGCATGTAGAGATGACTGTCTGAGGCTTGTGTCTCTTTCCTCTGGTTCCTTGACCACCTTGGTCCATTTTGTACCATTACACAACAGGAAAAAGTCACTTAAATGCTGCATGAGATTAGCAAAACTCCCTTTTTGCTAAAAGCACGAAAAATGATAAAAAAGAGGCAACAAACCATAGAACATTTATGCATTAACAGGGTTGGTCTATAAAAATACATACTGTAGCTACTGTATAAAGAACAGCCTCAGAGGCCTTTGAGGTTTTTCTTGATGGAGGGAGGGGGATGGGGGGGGGGGCAGCAAGTGCAGCTGGCAACCCTCAGAAAGCAGGGTAGTAGGGGGGTTGTTTGGGGATACAGCCGGTGTTCTCCTCTTCCTAGTGGATGGGGTTAATGTCTGTGCGGTGGTTGGTTTGCCCATGCACACTGCTGCCCCCTACGGTTGTGGTGGAGGTGGTGATGGTGTTGTGCTGAATGACCTGCTGCTGGGAGCACGCTGGCGCTGGACTGCCCGCCGGACTGCTTTCTGGACCTGAGGAGACAGCAAAGACATCAATGAGGATGGACGACGTGTGCACAATATGAGCGCGTGCACGCAAGTGTAAATACTATGACCTTAAAGCTCTACACAGAAGCTTTACAAAATAATTTGATAGTAAAAAAAATCTAAATAAATGACATCTAAATGAAAACAAAACAAATCTCATTATAGTTTAAAAAACAGCTTTATTTATTAGCAGATACATTTCAAACACATGGAACACTAAATTCAGTCACACCTGTCATCCCTAAATAGGATGGATAACAGAAAAATGGAATAGTGAATCACTCAACTCCATAAACATGCATCATGACTTTTGGACACATTGAAGGTGACATCTGTATGCAAGCTAGACTCATCGATGCAAGTCTCTCCCAGCCCAGACTGGGAGTTGGCTCTCTTATGTATAAAAGAACCATTCAGCTAAGATGGATGTGAGCCTTATTTTCCTGCGCTAAAGCCACACAGGGAGGTGCCTTATCCTAATTACACGGAAATGTTATTTGTATCCGTATCAAAGGGTGGGGCTCTGATGTCATGCCCAGCTGAGAGTTGAGGCACAGTGCAATAATCAGTGAGGTCCTGGGGCATCCATGAGAGTTTGGATGCCAATGTGCAGTCTGTGGCGTCTTTCTCATGTTGTGTCTCGGCAGCCTCTGTGCTGTCAGATGGAAAAACTGGTCTCATACGGGATTCAGACTACCAACTCCCAGTCCAGGCAGGCTACCAGAGTGTGCAACACCCATGTGTGAAGGGAAGAGTCCTGCAGTGAGCGTGGGAGCTGGATACCAGCACATAGGAGAGAAGAGTCTTGGCAGTCACTGTGTGTCCATCACAGTTCAGCCTGTAGAGTTCAAACCCTTCCTCTGGCAAGACAATTAACAGTGCATTTTCAGGGCTATCTGCACTGCGGGGCTAAGGCACACAGATGAATGTGTGTTTTTGGTCAAATTCCCAAGTGTGTGTATGTCTGTGTTTGAGCTACTCACTGAGGTAACCTTGGGACTCTTTCTGCATAGTGGTGATGGGACAGTCCTTGTGTGTGAGGAGAAGCTGCTTGAGTTGGGTCACCTCGTTCTTTAGCATGGTCACTTCATTCTGAAATGCAGGAAAGCACACAACCAATTTAAGACTGTCAACCAGGGAAGCCACAATTAAAGCAGGCTACATTATTATTATTATTTATTATTATGTATTCCCATTCCCAACAACTATATATTTATATGATCATCAGGGTTATTATATATTGGATTGGGATTAAGACTTGAGTCATTTTTTGAAAGTGAAAAACTGTGTTAAGAATGTGCGACATGGAGTTTGAAAGATGAGGGCGTTTACCAGGCAGGGAGGGTCTAACAAAAGATGCATTATGGGCTGCTGCTTTGATTTTTACCATTTGGTTTTTCTTGTGAGCCTCTCACCTCAATGGAAGTACAACGCTAAGTCACCATTTTAGTCCCTTTAAGATAACTACAACAATTTTACAATGATTCACTAATAAGATCTTTATCAAACATTAAATTGCGACAAATGTTTTATACCAGTTTGACAGTGACAACATCCAACTAACCCTGTTAAACCCATATCAGTCCAACTTACTGCCACTATCTCTGGTGCAAAATCGGATAATATCACAAAGCTGTTGATAAGGAAATTACATGCTGACTGTTGTGAATGGCAGTGGTACTGTGCATAGAATTTCAGAGGCTTATTGCAGTATTTAACGCCTGAAGTTCATTGTGTACCTGAAGCTGCATGTTGGTCTGAGTGAGCTCTTCCGCTTTCTTCTCTAATGACATCACCCACACTTTTCTCTTCTGTCTGCATCTCGTCGCTGCTGCTCTGTTCCGCTCCAGGAACTTCCGCCGACGTTCATCTGGATCCTCATCCACTACTCGCCTGCGTCGGCCGCCGCTGGGGGGCGGTGACTGCATTGTCTGCGTGGGCTGCATCTGCTGGGTTGCAGGTGACATCTGAAACACAGTGGGGAGAGAAGGGTAAGATATCAGCCTCACTGAGCTCTCTGTGATGAGTGCCTGCCACCATCCAACCAGATATGTAACCAATCTGACACACCTGTTTGCTGTCGCCTCTCTACTGCTCTCTGGTGCCTAAAAACAAGAATCTATACATTACCTCCAGCATCTATTCCATGTCTGGCAACTTTCCCAAAAACAACATTTGGCTATGCCACGTGCCCTGTGAGCCGGCTGTGGGCGTCAGGAGTTACAGAGTGAGTGAGTGACTGGGCTGATTCACCAGCATGCCCACCTTGTTAAAGAGGTGTCAGGAGGCCGTTTTCCACCGCCCACTTCCACTCAGACTAACACCACCAGACATAGTCAAAAGACTTGTTTTTAAAACTGTACGTGCACTGACAGATCTTGACATATACTTGGCAAGGTCAAGTGTTTTCAGTCTTCAGATCATTACCATTTTTATGAGAACCATGGAAAATCCAAGTTGCTTTGCCTAGTCGCTGTGCCTACAGAGAGTGTTGTTTCAATGCCTTAATGACACATTTGGAGCATACAGTGAATTGCATTTTCTTGATGTCGAACTGTCCTTCAAATGCTTGGCATTGCAAAGAGCGCAATGCAAGGACAAAATGTCTCACATGTTGTTTTTAATGCCGTGGGCAATGCTTTCAAACCTGTTACAGTACTAGTAGCCTGTTCATCATCAGGAACAGCAATAATAAAACTTCTTCTCCACCTGGAGCATGTTGAAGCCACGTAGGCAGCTTGGCAGAGAAGGATGGCTGAAGCATAATTTTCAGATGACAGTCCTGAGCATCTTTTATAATGGCCACTTTATGGCCTCTTCATGACCCTTTCCCTCCATGGCAGGCATCCGACACTGACCTGTAGCTGACCAACCTCAAAGGAAAAAATTACCTTTGAGATGGTTGCCAGGAAACTACTTGGCATTATGACTGAAGCAAAGGAAAATTGTGTTCGTCCATTGACTTACTGTGAATTTGAAGCATCATTTCAGCTACACTTATACTAACTTATACTATACTAAACCACTAATAGCTAACTTCAAAACTGCTCAAAGGGCTTCTAAAGTGCCTTGTTTTAGTCATGGTACCTATACAATGGCTTTCAGCTATATGAAAGGTTTTAATGTGCAATGTAGTTAATGTGTTATTGAACTTGTGGCATTGCCTTTGGGCTGTCTGAAAGCTTCGGCTCTCCCAGGAATGTGCTTTGCTTACATGTGAAGAAGAGTGCATTGGAGGGTGCGGTGAGGTCTGGTGTGGGTGCCCGGGATGGAGGTGGGGATTGTGGGAGTTGTGATGGGGGTTGTGCCCCTGCGGGTGGTGGTGTCCACCCTGGCTGTGGCCCTGGCTGTGGTGGTGATGGCCGTGGTGCTGGTACGCATGGGGAGGGGCTTGCAGGTGCTGGTGCGGGTGTGAGTGCATGTGATGGTGGCCGCCTTGCTCCTGCCGCGATGACATCATCTCCATCATGTGGCCCATGGAGTTCATGTTGCCGTTGGCGATGGCACCCGGGTGATGTGAAAGTGCAGCCTTCAGCCTCTGAGTGGACAAAATGTACACCAAACACAGTGTTTACCATCATTTGAATGATGAATATAAAAATAAAAAAAGAAGTTTGCACATGCTCTCATCTATCAGTGTGCTGATTGTCAACAGTTACAGAGCAGATTCATGTGCTGATTACGAGATGATGAATGGCTCCATAAATCCATATGTCAGGAGAACAAATCAAAGCCACTTAGAGTGTCCTCTGTCTCTCCTTCACTCTTGTCATTCTCCCACTTTACCTTTCCTGATTGCCATCCCACCAGTCCCTCCTCTTCATAATTCTAATAGCCTCTCTCTCTATGCATGTGTGTGTATGTGTCTGGATGTCTGCCCGTGAGATGAGCTTGCTGGCAAAGTGTGAGTGTCAGACTGCTCCATTGCTGTTGACCCAGCAGGAGGTTTGTTGCTTTAACCGTGTGGTCTACTTAGCCCTGACTGAGCAAGTCTCTCTGAGCAGCCTGGAAGGGAGACCGGAGAGAGGCTCTCTAAAGGTGCGTTTGTGTTCGTGTTTACTGAATGCACCTCTCCTCAAGAGTCTGTTTTTCTGGGCATCACATAAAGACAACCACAAGACCAGGAAAAAATCCTAATCCAAATATACAAGTGCCAAAATATGTTTTCAGGCTTCATCTGTTGTACAGAAACCTAGACAAAATAAAAGAAATCAACGTCTGAACCCTTTCATGACTTATTCACATTTTAACCCTTTTAGGAATAACAGGTTGAGAGAGTGTTGAGACTGTTGAACATTCATTAATGCACATATTTTTACCAAGTGTACTGCTGACGTGAATAAATAATTTAATAAACTTAAATAAAAACCAGTCTTAGATCCTGGTGGTAATTTGTCTACTTGTCACTTTTGGGAAAATGTTAACAACAAAACTGAAAACAAAGGCGTTCCTTTCAAGGCTACTGTTGTGAATTCCACAAAGTTTTTTATTCTTTCCCAGTACTCTTTTCTCTCTCAGCTCCCTTCCCCCTTCTCCCAGCTGCTGTCAGTAAGTCCACGCCGTGTCCAGGGCTCCATATCTTTTAACAACCTTCACATTCATGATTCCCATAGGGAATGGCATCCAGCTGGTCTGGATCACCACGCTAGGACACGACCAGAGCAAAACATCAGCCCTGCACTCCTCTCTCACACTGTCCACGAGTGGAAAGCTTTTTACCAGGAGGGAGGAGACGCAGTCAAATAAATCACTTTGAAAGTGGGATAGTCAAAAAATAGCATACCCTTCAGGATTGTATTATATTCACAAAATGCATATATGTGTTTGTAGTCTAGTGTGTTCTCTTGGCTTTCCATTTGCAGTATGTGTGATACGGAGAACTGTACATGAAACCAGCACAGTGAAATTACAACCTTGCCAAGCCTGTTTTGGCTTTCAGGGATGCCTGACATAGTGAAACAGCACTACATTTCTGGAGCTACATGATTTTGTTTTTGTCTATTTGTCCATATTATGAATGTTATTTTAAATTTGCTCTCTTAATGTTCATCACTTTCAGCTTATCGCCCTAATCCCTCTTCATCACCATCACCACAGCTCGTCAGCACAGTTCTCAGAGGCCACAGCCCTTCTTTGTGACCAGGGAGACAGGGGTTAAAATACCGCAGGCTCTACACTAACACACAGCGGGCGGACACAGGCCTGCAGCTGTCCACAACATCACAGTCACACTGAGACTTACAACATGCAGCAATGAAGAAGACTCTGACTTCTGACTCTCGTTGTTACAATTTAAGTTACAGTCTGTATATGCTGACAGTTTATGTACTGGGTATCTATCTGGACATGGTCTAAACATGCAGAAATAACAAACAGCTGGTTGACATGCAAGTAAAACAGAAAATGCATTTAAACAAGCTTACAGATCTCAATCATAGTCACTGGTGTTGACAAGGACGTCTTCCGTATTTCACAGGATGAATTCTGAGGCTGTCAGCCCTGACTTAACACCTTCCCTTCAGCCTGTCAGTCAGTACCCAGGAGGTGAGGCACACCCCTCTTGTTAAAGAAGAAAACCAATCAGGGTTTGACAATCTCCTGCCACTTAAAACACAGAGCAGGCAATCACCTGATGTTCCTGAGGCCCTAGTAAAGTTGTCCCTGTGCGTGGGTAAGATGTGCATCTGGGGCTGTCTGACTTCCTGCCAACTAGGCGCCAAGGGAGAAGGACAGAGAGGGTAAAAGGGAGCTGAAGGGGGGCAGAGAGAGAGTGAGAGAGAGACACCAGGGGTGAGGGGAGATTAGATGGCTTCTAGTGTCTCCTCCCCACACACCATCAACCCAAGACAGCGAGTGCTCATTTATCAGTGTCTCTGAGAGCTTTCCAGCTGGCAGTGCAGCGCTATCTGTTTATTAATTGAATTACCCTGCATCCGAGGAGGCCCAAGAGTGTCAGAGTACACAGGCAGGTCAAAGAGCCGAGGGGCCACTCTGAAACCCTCAGTGGTGATGTTATAAACAGGATGCAGACAAAACAAAGAAAGGACCATGCACACTGTGACAAACACCAGTTTCAACAAACAAAATTTAATGAAATGCAGGTTACTATTTATATTGCTGAACCACGACTACAAGCCAATCTTACCCTACATGACAAACAGATCCAACAGATAAATGAACACACAGCGAGAAAAGACAACTGACCACTTAAATAAGTGGCAGGCATTACATCAACACACTCAAATTAAATAGTAGAGTTTAAAGAAAAAGCCACAGCATTGTGTCAAAAGAGAAAACTCTTACCGTGATATACACTTATTCCTGAAGCTATCTCTGCCTGCTACTGCTCCATCTGGAGTAGAGACTCCATCTAAGTTAAACCCAGCTCGGTCAAAACTTAAGTCTTTGTATACAGAACCACAGTGACGCAGCTACGGGACGTTAGCAGAGCGATGATGAGCAGGCTGTGATTCTTAAACACCTTCATCAGCTCCCTAATGACTCTTTAACACATGGTTGTATTTCCCCAGACTGTGCTAAGCACAAGAACTTAACCACCACATGCATTTTACTCTAATAACACACACACATACGTATACATTTCTCCTGCAGCAACATGGTCGCTACAGCAAACAGTCATTAAATCGGTGCAGGTGTTAGCTTGTGGCGGTACAGGGCGCACACAGATGGGATGGCACACAGTCTGTCCTACCACTGTCTGCCCCGCTGTTATTGGAAATTGGAAAAACACAGCAAAGACACAACAAGAGGATGAGCAGTCCATGACACCATAAAGATATGTCAGCTTCTACCAGGATAAATCTATAAACTAGCAGCCTGTATTTATGTAATGCTTTTGACGCTACATTTCATGCATTCTGTAAGTGTACTTAAATTAGTAAGCCTATTGATTTCCCATTGTTAAAACACCATCCCTGATTCAGCCTTTTGCCCAGAGGGGGACTGTCACCTCGCAGACCTTTGCCCCCTGACCTCTCCACTCCCAGTCCTTTTTTTTAGGTCTCTCTCATTTATGTGGTTTCACAGATACCAGGTGATCACCCATTAATGATATTTATTAATGGCTACTTCCTCTCTGACACAGGGGGCTTTGAGTGATGTCCCTGTGAGTGCTCTGGGCACATCCTGAGAACACACTCAGGTTTCTCCACGCCAGATGACTTCATATCTATTAACCCTGGGTGGAGGAAGCAAGAGCACGAAGCAGGTACAAAGGGAGGAGACCACGCCCGCCTCAGGACGGGTAAATCAAACCCAGCGAGGTCAGGGTGAACACTTTCATTCCCCTTAAAAGTGGAGCAGTGTACTGTCAGGGGACCTGTGGCCCTCAGGCGCCTCACAGTAGGTTAGAAAGATTTAACCAGTCTGCAGAGTCATAGTTTAAGTGCAAAAAAGATCATGGTTTTAAATGGAGATCTTCCGCTTCAAATTAAAGAGTCCACTGAGAAACATTAAAGCTTCTGTCTGTGTCTTACAGACTTTTGTAACACAACACCAGCACATCAATGTGTAAGCACACAGTATTTTCAAAATTCATCATATATCATAGCTGTCATTTTCCTGGCAGTATTTTTTGTGCCCCCCTAACTAGCGCTCTAATCCTAACACAGGTTCACAATCTGCAGCTGAAAGCAGAAGTTTGGCTCTGCTGATTTGCCAAGCACTCAGAGGATCTAATTCCATCCTCCTCATCTCCACCACCACCACTGCCCATTGCTGCCTGTCTGCTAAACCCACTCTCTGTGCCCTAAAACTCCAAACCCCCATTAGTTCAATTTTATTAGATTTCCCTCTCGCCCAGAGAGGCAGTAACATCCCCTTCTCTCTCTCTCTCTCTCTCTCTCTCTCTCTCTCACACACACACACACACACACACACCTCTTCCTTGTTCCTCCACCCCCTCTCCCTTTGCTTGCCAAGATCTGGGGACTGTTAAACTGATTTCCTCTGGGAACAGCGAGGCAGACAGTCTGATGGGAGAGCTGGGCTGTAATGTCGCCCCCTCTCTCTTCTCTGAGGTTCTGGGCCAAGCTGATCAGAGCCGGGCCGAACAGAGCCTCCCTGTGGTTCCTTCCAGACACAGACGGTGAGATGGACATAGGCCATTGGCCAGGGCCGCTGCTCTGGTGGTGCTCGGAAGAACCGCGGCAGTACGGGCGCAGTTAGACACACGCCCACTGAGGAGCATGCTCCAAAGCATGCGCTCATACTCTTGGCAGCTTCTCCACTCTGTCAAGCTAATGGATGGGCCCCTGACTCCAGTCTGTATATCCCCACTGTTCCCTCTATTGTAAAGCCCTGCTCTGGTGCAGCCTACATTGTTATCACTACACCCACTGCCACAATTTTGAATGCAGAGAATGCCTCAGAGTGAGAGAGACAGACAGAGCGTGAATACAATAATAAACACTAACATATGTCTCAATTTGTGGCATCAAAAGCCACAGGCAAGTCTGTGTCATCATGATAATTAAAGTAACATGAAATATGATGACTTGAATTAAACATAATTTCAAAGAGGCCTAAAATAACCAACGTCAAATTCTTGTGTATTTTGGCTGAAGCAGGATCCTTAACTTCCCCTTCACTCACAGTTTGGAGGTTTCATTTGGACCTTGTCTTGTGATAATACTATTATATTTATTGTATCAACAATATATTTGGATTTGGATTAGCATCACACATTGATAAGACACTAGTCATTTTCAAATACTGCAATCGCTTCTCCTTTTGAAGGAGGGCTGTTAACCCTGTTCGCCATGCTTAGAACAAACAAGGACACGTAGAAAATAAAAGTTTTCTAGATTAACCTGTAAGCATTAATTGGTTTGAGAGATGAGGTAGTGACCTAAATGGTCAATATTGACTACACTTTATCAGACTGAAAATCTCTGACCCAACAGACTTTTCCATTCACCCTTCCAGTTATTTTGGAGTCCAGAGAGTATCTAGTTCACAGCTCAGAGGCTCCGGGGGGCTCATGGTGGCTGGACCAGTTCAGTCTGGCTCGTGTGGTGATGGCAGCTGGTTTACCCAAGCTTGGCTCTACCGGAGCCCCGTCCCATTCACGGGCCCTGAACCATGACCAAATGGCCTTCACATACACCTCCCATCAGCACAGCTAAAACAACACGCAGTCATCCAAAGACAAACAGATGCGACACTCTGGGTCACAACTGCCACCCTCGTCTGTAACCCCAACCACACACGGTCACAGAGACATGCAGAGGGTGCAGAGGGTTAGGCATACAAGCACACACACACACACACACGTAACCCCGCAAATACAAATGTACCTGTACACACAGTCCTTAAAAGACTTTTATGTATATTAGCTTAACAATGTCAACTAACCCTAACCCTAACTCTCAGCTTTAAAAGTTTGTTTGGTTTTTTATGAATGTTCAACTGACAGAACGTTACCTGTCCGGATGTTACTCTAAATGGGTCAATGCAGGTAATTTGACCTGGTTTCAAAACCCTATTTCTCACATGGCGTTAACTACAAATTTACAATTTAGTTAATAGAATTATTACAGTTTTTTAAAAATATATCTTTATAGTAGACAATGACAGTGACTTCTAGCATTTGGCTCCATAAATTCTGCTCTTCCAAGTCTTAATTGTTACTTGAACATGATCACAGAAGTGGCTGTTGCTATTTAATAATGTCAAAAAATAAATAAATCTCACAAATTATATCACATTGCTTACCTCCTGCCAGGTTGACTCTAACCTGAAAACTGCAAATCTCGCTGATTGCGTTCAGCAAATATATATAAACAAGGTCTAATATTATTCTATAGTTCAGCAGTGATATGGAGCTAAAGATGCATACACCACTTCTGTGTTAATAGCATACATTAACCCGTGAACGTCGTGTGTATAAATGAGGCGATTGTGGTTGAACACATTGTTCATTATTACAAAAAACGATCCCACTGGTGAATAAGACTAATAAAGCCTGTCAAATGAGAGACAGAACACCTTGAAACATGTCCATTTACCTTTGACTTACTATTACTATATACAATATATCTCTGTGGTTCAGACAAACCAAACACTTTGGCACTGGCAACAGAGTGAAAGCAGTGAGAGAGGGGCCCCTCTATGGTCTGTGTCCAATACTGATAAACTGGCAGACTCCTCCAGCAGCTCCTCAGTTCTGCACTCTACTCTGCTAAAACCACTTGCCTCCATAGCAATAAAGAGAAACAGCATACGTTTATCACCTACAAAACCTTCTTTGCATCTAAAACACCGACATTGTCTGCACTCTCGATGCAAAATTGTATCTCAGCTTGTATTGCTATGTGTCTCGCGTCCTGTGTCCTTGTTTGACTGCTATTTATTGCATATCCACTTGTTTACTTAACTAAACACACGTGTGCGTACGAGATCTGTATCAAATACTATGTGCAAACTTTAACTTCATAGTTTGTTTTAACCCCACTGAGTCCACAGATGTGTTTTGACTCCATGGACAATGATTGCCAGAGAGGGTGCCAGTGAACTGAAAGCAAGCCATTTGCACACATAATAGTGAGCATGCACGCAAACATATACAGTGCACATACACGTATTCTGGAGCTCAGCGAAGCAGCTTGCAGATTCAGCTGTGCTCTTAGCTCACCGTCCCTCTTCAATGACATCATATCTTGACAATGCCACCATTCATACAGATGTTGCTTACAAAACCTGAAGTAAGACTCCTATTGTGCGTGTTGCTCCTCCTCACAACGAGAGGTTTAGCCAGAGGTGCTCCCCTACTACGGTGGAGGAAAATGAATGGAACACGTAATAGAGTTACCATGTATGCTAATGGTTTAACTGCTTACAAATTACTTCATACTGAGCTAATCTCTCAATCAATCACAGTGTAGCAGAATTGAAAACTGACACATCTGTTGCTGCTTCACAGATTTTCTGTTCTTGGAATTTCTGAAGAGAAAATGCATGTAACTTTCAAATTTTTCACGTGTTCTCTGTTTAGGGCAAAACTTGATCTTTAAGCCTATTAGGCCAAACGCCTGTTGTAAGTCTGTAACTATACTGAAACATAAGAACAGTAAAGGTTGTGTAAATGAATTGTAAAAAGCTACAGAAACACTTTGATTATTGGTCCTCCCGTGTCCTATGAAATGTTTCTTTAAGAGACGCACTGTTTTTTTCCCTCCTCAAGTAAAAAGGAGTACATTTAGAGCATGCCAGGAATTATGTCATCCACCCATCTAGTGCCAGCTCCGCAGCCAAGAGAGCTGCAGTGAAGGAACATATAGTATTGTTTACCTCATAAAAAACTCAGCACCTAGCCTGATGCTTAGTGACAAATTTATTGTCCTTAGTAACAATGTAAACAATAGATAATTGGGAGATAATAAGTAACACATTTTCATACACGAGCCGCTCTGTCTGACATTAGCAGGCAAGCAGGATGTGCGGAAAACATGGAGCTTATTTAAAAGGGACACAAAAACAATGGTGAATTCTACCACTTTAAAAAAAAAGGGTCCCACTGACATGAGCTGAGTCATGTCCCATAGTAGGGACTTGCAGATGTCATTTAGAGCCAGCTTGATAAGGGTGTGTTTGCACTTCCCTTGTTACAGATGACAAATGAAAATAAAAGTCTTTTATCATGCAAACAAAGATATCATCTGAGCAAGAGAGGAAGGTTTTCGGAGGACAATACAGTGCACGTATGCACATATGCGTATATAGTACAGTATGTGAATCTCCAATGTCATGGGTGGAAGTAACAAATTACGTTTATTCTCATTACTGTAACAAAGTTTTTTTTTGTGTAGTCTGTGTCCTGAGAGCTGACACTTTGAACGTACATGTTCTAAATGTTAAGTGTTTACTGGCCAAGTGTCAGGGTGTGATAGGTGCAGTCACTCCTGCGAAGCGTGGCATAGCAGTTTGTGAACAATATGGCAATGTCCTTATGGGTTAAAGTTAGCATTATGACCCCATCACCCCTCCATCCCCATTACCTTTATCGATGTACATTTTTACACAATTCATTTTGTTTTTACTTTTGTAAGTAACAGTACTTTTACTTGAGTAAAATATTCTAGTTCTCTTTCATCCCTACTCCATATGCATGTGTTCTGTGCAAGTCTGTACATCTCATTTGTCACTTGTTTTTAAGAACCTGACTGTCCCTACATGTATGAATGGCTGTGGCTGTGACACAGTGCGAGGAGGATGACACAGAGCTGGACCAGTCAGTGTGTGCGTGTGTACGACTGTTCGCGAGGCCCTGTGGAGGACTGGCTGTGAGCGTTGATGTAATGCTTTGGCCAGCGTGCTGTGGAACTTGGCCTCCTCTCTGCAGCGTTTCCTCTACGCTGTGAGGGTCAACTATCCCACAACCTCCAGCACACAACACGCACCATTCTATTCCCCAGACCACAACAGAGCAGAGCACAACCACACCCGGCACCATGAGCACCCAGTCCTTCACAAGAAGAAAAATACTTGAACCAAAACTAATAAAACACTGCAATCTCAGCAACACTCCCAGACAACAAGCTAAAAGCAATAAGGGATAACATACATGTCAGTTACTACACCACCGGGCTTTGCTGTACCACTTAAATGCTGGCACTTAAGGAGAAAATCAGAGATAGAGAAGAACAAAGATGGGCAATGATGCAGATACAGTCTTTCATCCAGAGAGCACAAACAGAGAGCTTAGAGCAAGATATGAGTCCCCAAGGGGCCACAGCAGTCCTTCGGCTCATTAACTATTTACACCAGAGACAGGCCTCCCTGATGCTCTGGCCCACCACAAAATCAATTAGCCTTCATTAGCCCAGGCTCTGGGCAGGCTGTCTCTGGCAGGGGAGGGTTAATCCTGCTTCCAGGGCCTCCAGTTACCACCAAATATCAAACCATCAGAAGCGCACACATATGGACATACATGCATACGTGCGTGCAGAGGGGCAAAGGAAACCAGGCCAAGCAGAAGTCCTGTTGTATCCCTCACAAAGAATTCATCCAATCTCTCACTTTCACTCACTTTTCAGTGTCTCAGAATATCAATACTATCTCTCGCCTTTCAACTCCCCTGCTCACTCTGCCTGTCTCTCTATTTCCTTCATGTCTATCAAAGTCCCACTCAATCCCCTTCTCTGCTCTCACAATGTAAACGCTGAGCTGCAAGAGTGCATCCAGGTCCGTGCCTCGGGGGTGTGGGGTTACAGTGCGGAGATTTCCCATTGGCGGAAAGTCAACATGGTTGGGGTAATGCGATTAGAGCCGGATTGAGAACGTCGCAGGGGACACATGGGCCTGATCATGGCCCAGTTATCCGATAGCGAGGCCGTATTTATCGACCTGGCCCGGGCGCGGATATTACAGACATTAGAGACCCCGTCTATGCTTATGAAACCCTCGCTAGAGATCGCACCCTGATAACACAATTAGTCTCTCACTTTCTGTCCACAATCATGGAATTCCATCAGTTGCGTTCAGACATCAGGGATCAGAATCTCAATTGATCCACATTTGGTTGCTGTGCATCGTGTCTGAATGGCCAACTAACCAGAAAGTTGCATGGTCGAGGGGCCTGTACCCATTTAGTGACTGCATATGTTTATGGGTGGCCTAACAGAGCATTTACAATTCAATTACATAGATAGGAGGAGAAAAAAAGAGTAAGATGTGTCTGGATGACGGCCAGAGGAGAGATAAGCCTAATACACTAATATTGTGTTACCCCAGTGTGTTACCATAGGAACAGTTGAAGAGATTCAAAAGACTACAAAGACGATCAATCTTGAGAGAGCAGGAGGAAGAGGGAGAATTAAATGCCCTGGGAATGCTCCCGCTCTCTTCTATCAGAGCAATAACTCTTCTAATGACCTCTGCTACCCCCCCCTCTCCCCCTACAAGATGTTTCTCTCCAGCAAACTGAGCTATCAGTAAACCTTTCTAAACGCAAAGAACAGCCAGTGCATTTCATTATGGTGTGTGATTTTTTTTGATATCCAAGTCATGACAGCTATTTATTTTGAAAACAAAGGTTAGTTGGTGGTCATGTTGCTACAGTACTTATCAGTTCATATCACCTAGAGTGTAATTGTTCATCCATTTGACATTAATCAAAGGTATACTGCTAGTCACTGGCATCAGTGTTAGCAAAATGGAAAAAAGTGTAAGGTTTCTTTCTCTTCTGCTTTTTTGTCTTTCAGTCTTCTATACTTATTTAACTTGCAAAGCCCATGTCCTTTCTGTCTCTCTTCTCACAGCTACGACTCATTCCCACTGCTCTAACTGCCTGCTTTGTGAAGGATGAGGTCATTTGATTTTTTCCCTGCTGTGTTAAACTAGTGCTAACAACTTGCAGGACCTACAGAACATGTTCTGTACATTAAGATATACATCAGGCAGTCGGTGGGCAGCCCAACCACAACCACATAAAGGGCCCTTTATTCCAGTCAGAGTCTCCAGTGCTGCACTGGCAGGTTCAGACACAGCTTTGATTACACACCAAATGATGAAATCCACACAGACCTAAGAGCACAGCTTTGCTGGCACAGACCAGTGGAAAAGCGAGGTTGCAACACTTTGAGCTCGAGTGTGTGCACTTGTGTATGTGTGCGCATAAATGTGTATGTATCCATGTGAATACATGCATAATATACTCACCAGTTTGGCTTCTGAGTGCATGGAGGGAATGTGAGTGGAAGAGCAAGAGCTGCTGTGGGTGGGTCCTTGCATACCCATCATATTGGAGCCCATGGACATTTGTCTCTCCATCTGAAGAGTATAACAGGATATCAGTCCCACAAGCGTATACATTTTATTCCCATACTACAAAACTTTTTCATACAACACCAATCAAAATCAATTTAGCTCTGATCTATGCTTTACATGGGGATTTTTATGTCTTAACAAGATGCTATCACAAAAGAAGCTTTGGCATTGAACGTTTAAGACTCATTTTCCTGCACAGTAAGCTGTGGGGGATGAGATGAGAGAGCATGAGATACTGATTTCACATGACAGGCTGCCCCGTGCACAGCTCTGTGTGATGATAACTGGAGCTGACCCAAAACAGGAAGCAAGCTGAGAGGGACTTAACACAGGAAGCTGGTGCAACAAGGGTGTGCGTGTTTCTGATAATAGTGCAGTGAGTGTCAGAAAGACCCCTTGGTGCAAGATGCGCTATTAAGGTGAACAAGCTGTTATTAGGTGTTTGTTAGTTGTATGAATATGTTAGAATCTGTCTTTGTGTGTGTCTGGTTATGGTGTACCTCTGAGATACCCTGGTCAGTGTGGTCCTGTGTCACAACTGAAACCTGAATGTGAGGAAATCAGCTGGTTGAGCTGGATAGGGGTGAGAGGTCACTTGTGCAGGGTGATGATGTGAGCAGTGCTCACTGAGCAGTATATGCAGAAAAGAAGAAACCTTTGTGTGAGAGCCTGCATGCATGCATGTGGGAGCCACTGTGGCCTCCCAGCTGCTGAACTCTGATTGGTGTGGTGGTCTCAATGGGAAATGGCCCCCTCACCAACCCCCCTTTGCTTGACCCCCGCTCCCCCCTTCGTCCACAGAGACTCGGGCCTAGAACCTGACACACAGCCTTAATTGCACTAAGTGTGTTTTGTGTAAAAATATCACCCAAACCTGCACCCCTTTCCTGAACCGTCAATCTTCCCAAAAATCGCTTAGCTCTTAATTTAATAAACATGGGTGGTTTTTTTTCCCATACCATAAACACAGGCTATCTTGTGTTACAATGAGAACACATATTGTATCATTAGAATCCTGATATGAGGAGCTTTCTCTGGGATGTTATCATTCCGTGCTTCCCAATGTGGTACAATAAAGTCTATTTTCTAAACTCAGACGTATAATCCTTCATTTCTATTTAAAAACTCTGGTATGTCATTTTAATGGTGACAGAAAACATCCCAAACTCCAAACCTACATAGTTTGTGTGCAGTCTGTTTCTACATGTCGTCACACTGTTTTGAGTGAATGACTTCTGCATGTGTGGGTGCACCCGTGAGCAAATGTGCTCTGTGCTCCGTTGTTTGTACTCACAGGCATTAGCACAGCGGAGGAGCCAGGCATGGTCGGGTCTGGCAGAGTTCCAGGCATGGAGGCTGGCAGAGGCTGTCTCTGTCTGTTTCGTAGGTGCAGCAATGAGGACAGAGAGCCGGGGACAGGCCTGAGAAGACACACACAAACAGACATTCAGAGAACTTCAGACCCACCTACCACTATGGTGCTATTATACAGGTGCTGGTCATATAATTAGAATATCATCAAAAAGTTGATTTATTTCAGTAATTCCATTCAAAACGTGAAACTTGTATAATGTATACATTCATTCCACACAGACTGATATATTTCAAGTGTTCATTACTTTTAATTTTGATGATTATAACTGACAACTAATGAAAACCCCAAAATCAGTATCTCAGAAAATTAGAATTTTGTGAAAAGGTTCAATATTGAAGACACCTGGTGCCACACTCTCATCAGCTAATTAACTCAGAACACCTGCAAAGGCATTTAAATGGTCTCTCAGTCTAGTTCTGTAGGCTACACAATCATGGGGAAGACTGTTGACTTGACAGACCATTGACACCTTGCACAAGAAGGGCAAGACACAAAAGGTTTTTGCTAAAGGGGCTGGCTGTTCACAGAGCTCTGTGTCCAAGCACATTAATAGAGAGGCGAAGGGAAGGAAAAGACGTGGTAGAAAAAAGTGTACAAGCAATAGGGATAACCGCACCCTGGAGAGGATTGTGAAACAAAACCCATTCAAAAATGTGGGGGAGATTCATAAAGAGTGGACTGCAGCTAGAGTCAGTGCTTCAAGAACCACCACGCACAGATGTATGCAAGACATGGGTTTCAGCTGTCGCATTCCTTGTGTCAAGCCACTCTTGAACAAGACACAGCGTCAGAAGCGTCTCGTCTGGGCTAAAGACGAAAAGGACTGGACTGCTGCTGAGTGGTCCAAAGTTATGTTCTCTGATGAAAGTAAATTTTGCATTTCCTTTGGAAATCAAGGTCCCAGAGTCTGGAGGAAGAGAGGAGAGGCTCAGAATCCATGTTGCTTGAAGTTCAGTGTAAAGTTTCCACAGTCAGTGATGGTTGGGGTGCCATGTCATCTGCTGGTGTTGGTCCACTGTGTTTCTGAGGTCCAAGGTTAACGCAGCCATCTACCAGGAAGTTTTAGAGCACTTTATGCTTCCTGCTGCTGACCAACTTTATAGAGATGCAGATTTCATTTTACAACAGGACTTGGCACCTGCACACAGTGCCAAAGCTACCAGTACCTGGTTTAAGGACCATGGTATCCCTGTTCCTAATTGGCCAGCAAACTCTCCTGACCTTAACCCTATAGAAAATCTATGGGGTATTGTGAAGAGGAAGATGCGATATGCCAGAACCAACAATGCAGAAGAGGTGAAGGCCACTATCAGAGCAACCTGGGCTCTCATAACACCTGAGCAGTGCCACAGACTGATTGACTCCATGCCACGCCGCATTGCTGCAGTAATTCAGGCAAAAGGAGCCCCAACTAAGTACTGAGTGCTGTACATGCTCATACTTTTCACGTTCATACTTTTCAGTAGGCCAACATTTCTAAAAATCCTTTTGTACTGGTCTTTAGTAATATTCTAATTTTCGGAGATACTGAATTTGGGATTTTTATTATTTGTCAGTTTCAATCATCACAATTAAATGAAATAAACATTTGAAATATATCAGTCTGTGTGTAATGAATGAATATAATATCCAAGTTTCACTTTTTGAATGGAATTACTGAAATAACTTTTTGATGATATTCTAATTATTTGACCAGCACGTGTATATAGTGCTGTTATTACTTCTCCTATTAAGCCAAAATAACTGGTGCTTAAACACAAAATGACTGATTGATAACACAGTATGTCATAACAGTATTAATATGTAATAATATGTGGTTACACCCATCAAAAAGCCTTACAGTGTTATAAAACTGTTTATACACCTGTACAAATCATTCACAGTCAGGTTTTAAACTGTTTATAGTTGTGGTAAAACTCGAGAATACATCAATTAGCCTGAGGTTTGACTCTTGACCTCAGAAAAAAACAGTTTGAGAAAAGAAAAAAAGTTGAAATTCAAGGTCCACTTTGTAAATTTCTTCCTGTGCTTTTAGACACACCAGTTCCCAAAGAGCTATTGATTATCGATATAAAACAAAACAAAAAAGTTCCAACTCTGTTGTAGACCTTAATTGAATTTTAATAGTCCTGGAGGGAAAGCTGTAATCGTCATACTGGATATTGTTCATAGTGGATCTAACCCTGCTGGCTGCAGCACCATGTTTGGCGCAGAAGCTATCGACAAAAGAGCATTACACAGCAGAGAACCCTTGAACTATTGCAATTTTACTTGAGACCACTTAAGAAAATCTTAAGAAATAAAAATTATTTTATAAATTGTTCTGCTTTTTCAGAGCACATGTTTTCTCCAACTTTTTTCTTTCTTTTTTTTGTTTCTGCAGCTACAAAGTCAGGACGGAAAACTATGTTTTCATGCTGCAATTGACTGTTGAAGCATCTTGGGAGTTTTGGGATGCACTTTAAACAGACACACTTCATGTAATACAATGAATGAATAACGGTGATGATCGTGATGATGAATGAATAATATTTGTCATAACAACCACATGAGATGTGCATGATGAGAATTGTATTTACAGACTGCTACAGTGGGGGAAGCCCTGAGGGTAAAAAATCCCCCTTGGTCACCACAAAAGCGTGTGTGGACCAACAGGCCTATCCACACTGATGGCCACATTAATAAATCACATGTACAGATGAGGCCCAGTCTGAGCTTAAACTACTGACAACAGTCCTGTCACAGTCACTGGCACAGGGTTACAGCCGTTCAAACACCCAGACCACTCCATCTGCATGTGGTGACATCATTTATACAACTGCCACCAAAAGCCTGCTTGTAAGAACAGTGATTCCCAGCTGCAGGGTGCAGCTACACTAACATGTACACAGTCTTTAAAAAACTGTGTTCACCACTTGATTCTTAAATAATAACCTGTATCAGGAGAATCAATAATTCTCTAGTTATCAGTATCATCAGGATGACTGCCAGTCAATAAAGATCCATTTCCTCAAGCATTTAGAAATGAGTGCAAACAAGAAGCATTTAGGTTAGCTGTGCTCTATGGGTTAATGTAATCAATTGACCACATCATAGCCTGGATTACCGTAATAGTGAGTAGTGAGGGAGTGATGGCCAAATGGGGGAGAAAATGGTGCCCCACCTGAATAAATACCTGTATTTTTCCAGACCTAAATATGTGCATTTACGCTCCAGACATTTTAGATTGCTCCACACACACAGGACCATTACCATCCCCGACTGTGTGTCATTCCTGTCTAACATCCCAATTTATCACAATCACCCTCATTTAACAGCACGTCTGACATCTGAGCAACACCGCGAATCCAAACATTTCCACATGGGAAAAGTCATGAAAGTACAATGAAGTATGCAGTGTAGCGGCATGCTACATCAACACTGTTTTCCCTCTCCGCTTAGGCTCTGCCAGCGTCCAGGAGGATGTAATAATCACGTGGCAGTGACACGCTGATGATTTTGTACATAAAACTGTTTTTTATTCAGCATGATGACTGTCTCTTGGCGCAGTACGGGTCGGGGGTTGCATTTTATTTGTTTTCTGAGGATATATATTTTTCCCCCCAAACCGAGGAGGGGGGGAAACATTTCTTTAAAAATATGCTGTGCTATGCTTAACAACTTGAAATTGGCTCATTCACAGTATTTTGTAGTTTATTTAGTATGTCATTACAATGTTGTCCTGTGGCAAAGATTATCATCATTTCACTTGAGTGATATAGCTCTCATGACATGCAAGGAATCTAAATACCTTGGCCATTTTCTCGTGTCGTGGTAAAATTTTCATTAATTAGAGTTCTTGCACACCTATATTACTAATCATTGGTGTATCAACAGGAAAAGTAGTATGCAAAGGCTCATACTGGCTTACAGTGAAATGATGCAATGAGGTTGCCACTTAGGGTTCCCAAATGGCATAGTGCCAATCAACTGTTTGTGTTTTCTGGTGTTCCTACATGTGAGACATCTGATCCATTTTTATGTGTTGCTTTGATAAGTCAGAGATCAGCACCATAGAGGGCTCAACCAGCCCTTGAAAGAGCTGTTCTCATTACTCATCCAGATACAGGCGCATACATATAACATATGAAATGTTGTGAACGCTCTTTTGAGTCTGAAATAAAATTTGACTTGAAATTAAATACAGTATATAGTCATACATTTATATGTCCAAGACCATTAGATTTAGAGTAATGTAGCCGGCAGAAAAGCCCAGAAAAGCCCAGAAAAGGTTTTAAAAATGGATATTGGAAGTAATTGTATGTAACTATTTAAAGTCCAGTGTGTGATGAAAAAAAACATATATATAGTAACTGCCTGGTCAATGAAATGCTGTAAGATGCTGATATTCATATATACGGAAAGTTAAATCAGACTGCAGCCGACCAACTAAGAGGCCTGGACAAAGATAAAGATCTGTTTTCTTCATGTCTGTCTTCATTCAAAATAAGACAATAAATTGCATAAACACAGAGCTACCTGTGACAGTCCTTAACTTGTACAGGTCGGGACACAGCACATGCTGGTTGTTGCAGGTCAGGCTCTCGCTTTCTTTGAAGCTTGTACAGGTTGCACTGCTGCGCTTGTCTGTTAGCAATGCTCATCTGCAACAGAGTAGGGGGAGGACGAACACTGTGTCCGAAACCAAAAGAATAATTTAAGTTAAAATAAAGAAGATGTCATATTGGGTTCTTATGAACTTATGGTGGGCATTTGACAAGTATTCGGCAGATTAATTAATCAATAATGAAAGTAGTTAGTAAGTTGTAGCCCACATCAACATACTTTAGTGAAATTATTTCATTATCATTTCGGTTTTAGTTTGTGCTGCACTATCCATATACATATGATAACAGTATTGTAAATGAGGTCTTACAAAACATGTTTCTTCTTTTTAGTTCTCTTCCACTTTCTGTGTTTACATCTGTTTGCTTGTGATTACATTATGCAGCAGACTGTGCAGTGGATTAGTGTTCATAGTGCTGGCGTGTAAACGTTCATGAAGTTGTGTGTGAACACGCGCGTGTGTGTGTGTGTGTGTATGTGTATGTGAGTGAATAATGACAGGCTGTGGCTCCACTGAGGGGATTGATAATAGCCTGGGCTGTGGGCCCCAGGGGAGAGCAGGTAGACACTCTGCAGCCCTGACCCTGCACTCTCACATTACTGAGTGCCTTGCTCTCAGCCCAGCTCTCCTCCACAATCCCCGCCCAATATCCACCACCCACTCCCCCCCCCCGCCCACCTTCACTCTACCATGACATCACTGTTAGACCTTCTTCCCTCCCTGAGTCTCTCTTTTTGCTTTTATCTCTTGTTCCATAGACTATTTCCCTAAGTTATCCTGCTATTTTTCTCTCTGATGGAGCAGAACTGACAACGGTTCATTGTCCTGTTAATCCTCTATAACTCTCTTCTGGACCCCTCACAGCGCCCACATCTCAACTCCAGCCCCCGATAGATTTGCTTGTTCTGACCCACAAATCCTGCAGTCTCCACACACTAGGCTTTACTGTCCCAATCCACACAGTCCCAACTCAAGTACTGGGGACTTAAGCACAAGGGGCTTGGCTGCCATCCAAAAAGAGCGAGAGAGAGAGAGACGGAGAGAGGTGCAGTCAGTCCACTGACTCATATCCTTCCCTTTCTGACTCTGCTCCAGCAATGATGTAATGCTCTTGGCTTTTCGCCCTCCCCCCACCCTGTGCCTGCCCACCCCTAGATTTTGTCCCTCCCTACTCTCCTCCTCTCGCTTTTCCCTCTCTTTCCCTCCTAGACTCTTCCAACATCGCTGCGCTCACTCCTCGCTTGGTGAAGTCACTGCGAGATCTGGGTAGACACAGCAGCTAAAAACTTTCGAACGTAACCAAAGCAGCCCAGGGCTAAGTTCCAGACGTTCGGGAGACGGTGGTGCAGTCGCCATGGGAACGAGGGTAAACAGAGGGAGAAACAAGGGCCTCAAACAGCTTGCAGCTGCCTGGCTCTCTGAGTAAACACTACACAGGACCTGCCCCTGATTTACTGCCTTTAATCACTGGTGGGAGGAGAGTGCCATGGGGTTTGGACTGAGGAAATAATACGAATCTGATCAAATAAATCAGCTGTAATGGGTTACGACACAAGCTGACTTTTATTAGTGGGCTAGAGGAGGGATGGATGCTCCACTGGGATGGATCAGGGATGGGGTGTCCTCACATTAGGGTGCCTCAAGCTGAGTAAAGCCATGCCAAAGCACAATTGAGAAATGGTGGTGGATGATACACTGGCGCAAAGTGTTGCGGTATTTATACACCAAATATGATATTGTTTTGATTCATAAGACGCCATTGGCTGGGTACAGTGAAGATGGGTTGTCTTTTGTTTTCAACTCATGTAAAAAGCATGTCAGTACATTCTTATTACAAGTGAATCAGAAAAAAACTGTGCAGCAACAACTGTGTCATCTTATTACAAGCTAAACTAGCATTTACATTCATTCATTTAGCTGACGCTTTTATCCAAAGCGACTTACAGTTGCTATACATGTCAGAGGTTAAGTGTCTTGCTCAGGGACACAATGGTGGATGAATCACAGTGGGGGATTGAACCCGGGTCTCTCACACCAAAGGCAGGCGTCTTATCCATTGCACCATCACCAACCTGCTTTCACCAAACTGGTATCTGTCAGCAACACCTAACAGGTGTTGTAATATTTGCTATTCACTGCCCCTTTTACTTTCAACGATAATTAATCCTTCTCCCTCTTCATCTACTAAAACATGACTACTTATTATGTCTTTCTCCTCCTTAACCAACTTCTCCGCCTCTCATCAGCCACCTGATTCCTGTCTTCTGTCTGCCTCATCCCTCTGTCTCTCATTCAGTTTTCCACCTTCCCTTTTCTTTCATAATCTCAGTGGATTTTTTCCCACACCTTCATTCCACTTATCACATTTTGTCCATACTTCCATGCCCCAAACATGATGTATCTTTTCCTTGCAGGTGCAGACATGTCTTTTATCCTCTCCTCCACCCGACTAGCCACCATCCGGGTAGAAAACCTCACATCTGATGCACATCTCCCTCTCTCTCTCTCCTCCACCCTCCTGATCCTTCATTTCCTCTCCTCCATCTACCTCCTATCCCCTCTTCCTCTCCTCCATCCACCTCTGATCCCTGTCTTCCTCTCCTCTGTCCACCTCTGATCCCCTTTTCCACACTTCCCCGCGTTGTGATCCCTGTGCTCCCCAGAGCTGTGAGGCATGTCCCTGTGTGTGAGTTGCTTGTGCAGGAGCCTGCATGTGTGGTGGCCCCGGGGTAGGGATGACACAGCCCCGCTGGAATGAGAGGGAACAGAGTCTGGGCGTTCCTCTACAAACGCACTATTAAACCCACTGCAGTACACAATGAGCTCATCTTAATTCAGGTCAGATGTACATCCTGCATTCTCTCTCTTTCTTTTTCTCTCCTTCCTTTTTTGTAATTAATTACACTGTATACCTTTGTTTTTCTGTACCTTTGTTTATTTGCTCTCATCTTCTCTCTACCTGCTACTACTCTATATTCATTAGCCCTACACTTTACACAACCTCAGGCATTTTGTAGAGGTCCCACGCTCCTACACTCAGGACAGACCTCCCTCCTTATCACCACTTTCTGAATGCAATCTAATCATAAAGAATAATAAAGGAAGTTTTGTTTAAATTGTGAAGTTCATGAGGTCAAAGTTTGTCCGTGGAAAGCCCATTACTCTCTGTAGAGGAGGTCATTCTCTGACCTGGCACTGGCACAATGGGTGTTGAAATCAGAGTTGTTTTATTGCATGCAAGGGGAGCAGTGTTACGCAATTTATAAAAATGTGATATGCAATGCATTCTGGAATCAAAATCATCAAAACGACCAGCAACTCTGCGTTTCCAACAATTAAGCGTACTGTAACAGCATCATTATATAATATTTATTATATAAGTAAATAACTGAATATTGCATCATTAAAATATACTGTATTCAACAGACCATGCACAGATTGCATTTGCAGGTGCATTTCCTTTGTTTTCAAGATGTGAAGATTGATTGATTGATTGATATGAAGATCATTATCTATATCACGCAAAAATATATTAAAATCTTTTACCCAGTGGTCCGTAATAATCAATCAGCAACTCACTAAATTTAAGACAACAGGATGTTTGCACCAATGTGTCACCCTACACTTGGGCTTTACATGAAACCCTGCAGCATAGAAGACATGCAGACCAATATCTACTTGTGCTACTTCCCTTAAAGGCAAAAACAAGGACGGCATGAAGCTGGTGGCTCTGAGGTGTGAATAATGTTCATTTAAAGCAGCATGGGAAACAAAACCACAAATTGACTTCCTTCAGAGAGCTTTGCACGGTGATGTGACAGCCAAATTTAGTTGCACACAGTATGCCTGGGGCTGGTGCATCACCAAAAAGACACATTTAAGTTAAGTTAAATGTCAAACTGCAAATCAGTATAGTGGAGTAATTGTATGTATGATATGGAGTAAAAAAAATAATTCATATCTCATTTGCATAGGAATAAAATAATTCAGGAGAAATTTTGATATTTTGTCTTGGTTAGATGGTGACAAACAAACAAACATCAACAGTCAGTGGTTTTGAGGATTGTAGTTTTTAGGTTCACCCAGTCCCCATTTAGCTAATAAAAGCAGATCATCTTAAATTTTTGATCAGATCTTTTACCTGTCCTATAATCATTCCTCACTTAACCCAGCTGCATTCAGGTTGATTGAGCTATGTAATGGAAACAATTAGGCTAAATTCCTCTACTGAGCCAGAGTACAAGAATGTGATTTTCATTGCCTTGTGCCCACACCCATACCCACACATCTCCTCTTACGAGTCAAAAGGTTGAGGTTTCCACAGAATGTTGTATCTCACATGGTTGACTAGTAATGTCCAACGCATTTAACGCTGACATAACTCAGCAACAGATGTTTATAATTGAAATCCAGAAAGCATTCAAATCTGTTGGACGCCGCTTCCCTTTGTATGATAATGATAGCCGTGACATTAAGATCTGCTGGCTGTTTCTTATGCCTGGTTTTAACACTGGTTTGTGTCAGTGCGGCTCCCCAAAGACCTTGTTTAGGGACTCAGAGCAGAAGGAGAGGGAGAAAAAGAGAGAGGTCCTCAGGTTTCACAGCTGCAGGCCCAGCTCAACCCTAAAGTAAATGGACTTGAGGAAAGCCAATCCTAATTGATTCCAAGCCTCAAAGCTCTTTGGTAAACATTGTGGAGCAATGAAAATGACTTGTTATCCTAATTCATTGGATGCTCACGCTGTGCGTTCAGCACGGCCGAGAACGAAGGAAGCAGATGGAAGCGAGATTAAACTGATTTTGTTTGGTGATTTCTTCTCATTCAGAGACATATTCACCACACAGCTCCATAAACTGTGTCAAGATTAAAAGACTTATAGCCCTGCAATGATCCCATCCACAAACCTGTCCATACATGACAAGTTATCCTTGTCATGAATGGACTTTTTAATTGTCTCTCTGGTTGTTTATGATTAAAATTTAAGCACAAATATTTGCATTGCAATCCACAGTGCAATTTATGCACTGTGGATTAAAAACAGAACAAATACTTTTACATGATTGTCTTTACTTCACAAAGACATGGGAAACAAAAACACACTGGAGACTACAGTTGAGCAGTGGCTGATAGGACAACAGGATAATTATACCAGGCGTCATAGGGAACCTCAATAGCCTCCCTAACTATCAATCAGGACAGAGCACAGTCAGCCTGTGAAGTGTTCAGCTTGTCCTGTGTGTAGGAAGTTCCTGTGGAGAGACCCTGTTGAACAAAGCCTTTGGTTGGTCCTAATGGTTTCCTGTGGAAGCACTGCTTCTCAGTGGAGGGGTTTCCTCAACCCATTTTCCTGCTGATGTGAACATTTCCAGATCAGTTTTCTCTCGTGTGAATCTACTCATCCTATTCATGTGTTAGGATTCTACCGTCCTAGTAAACAAGCAACTCCTTTTAGCACATACAAGCGCAGCTTGGGGGAATGCCCTAAATGACGTGCAACAGATAATTGTAGCTGAGAGTTATGTGCAATTCTTGGGCTAAAAATCATCACCACATGGCATACCAGCTCTAGCTTTCAAGTGATGTGTTTCTTTGTATGTGTAAGCAGTAAAACTACCAGTCTCTCAACAAATCAGTGAGCAATTTGTGATCATAAAGGACTGTGAAGAGAGGTGAAGTGGGAGTCTGTGCTTTAGCAAGGTGAGGAGTTTTTAATGACAGGTAAACTCAGGTGAAGCAGGCCCAGCAAAGTCTCTGTTACTGGCAGTGATTGCTGCTCCTCCAAGGGGATGAAATTCCAACCCTGTCCTCGACAAAGAGCCTGACGGGGTGTCAGTCAGGCTTAGTGATGGGCCTCCCATCCAATATTCACTAGCTCCTCAAGCTACAAATCTACACAGGACAACCTTAACATAGCACAGGCCTAACACTGAGCCATCTCAATGTCTAACTTGCTTGCCACAGGTCTGGTTTACAGTAACAAAGCCTTGGCACAAGTTTGAAGGTGGTTGGGGTTAAGGGACAGGGAATGAATGAGGTCAGTGGAGTGTCTTCATAAGGAAGAAAGTGTCTATAAATGTTTGTGTGTAGCAATTATTTTGTTATTGATATATAAAGACAATATGTCAGTAGAAGGAAAGACATTACCCTCAAAGAGATGGCAGCCCCATGACGGTTAGTAAAGTTTAAAAATGAACACAGCCTAACTGTATACAATATGTAAATATGAATCCTCAATACAGGGTCTGATGATTAAAAATGCTTTAAACTCTATCAACTATTCCTTGACCACTAAACACTGCAGTTAAATAATGAAACAGCACTCAACACAGATTGTTGTTAATATATTGTCTATATGTATTGTACATACACCTGTAGCATGGCAGTGCACATGTATCAGAGAAACAGAGCTATAAGGTTGTGGCTGACATTCCCATACAGTGAAAGGAACTATTTTAGAGCATGAAATGCTAAACCGTTGTAAAAGCAGTCCCGGCTGAGGCTTCAACGATGACCTCATCTTGTCCTGTGGGACCCTCTTTGGCATGCACTGCTGTGGGACAATACTGAATGAACAGCAAAACACGAATCGCCGGCCCCACACACACTGCTCCACATGTAACAAAACACTGACATTACCTCAGAGAATACAGACGGATGACACTCAGCAAGGACACAAAGGGACCAGGCTGAGCCTAAGGCTGTTGCTGTAATGTAGGCACACTTGAGGTGAGAGGATACACCCTGACCACAGAGCTTCAGATAATATGCCGTTCTCTCAGCATTTCTTAACAGTGCCTCTACTACTTGGTCACGAAGAAGAAACTTACAACATTATTTTTCACTCTCTTTCTGTTCCAAGTCTAATAAAAATGCTCCGCCTACTCACCCTATCTGTCTGTTGGTGGATGGAGCCTGAGTGATGACGGAGCTGGACTGAGGAGAGGGCAAGGCCTGCTGGATCACTATGCTGGTATCATGGTTGCCCATCCGTGAGTGGGAATGCTGGTGCTGGCCTTGGCCTGCCTGGCTGTGCAGTGAGATATTCTGCAGCGGAAAAGGGGAGAGAAAAGCAAGCGGGGCATTCAAGGTTAAGAATCTGTCAAGAATCTCCTTCCAAGCAAGATGTATTTTCAGCACTCAACTCAAACAATTACAATGCTTTGGTCTTGGGCTCTATACACCCAGCTTGAATCGGTAATGAGAAACTAAGCTATCATCTCCAGGCTTTTTCTGAGTTGAGTTGGGGAAACATTGAGAGTCTAATGAAGATGTTGCCTTATTGTTATTTGCCATTAGGACAGTTTGTTGGTTTTACCTCCGCTATATACAATTATTATTACTACTGCATATACACTCCAAACTAACCCTACACTGTAAGTAGCAATATTTCTCGAAGTCCAATTCACATATAATTTCATAAAACAAATAGGAAGTTGAAGTAAATTGCATTGAGTCAAATCGGTCATCGGTAATGCTTAAATGACAGGATACAGACATTCACAACACTTCACCTGACAACAAGTAGTGACCCCTATATAACATGCCTTCATTGAGGAAATTAAAGGTTTATTAATAAACTAAATCACTCATTCTTCTGCTCACATTAGAGTGTCTGTAAATGAATATGGGTCTATTTTATATTCATATTGGCTGATTTCTGTTTTCCTGACGTTTTAAGCTTTCACACTTTATCTCAGCTTATTGTGCTATGCACTCTCCCAGAAGGTCCTGCTCTGACTCGTCTCCTGCTGACTTAGCAGAGCCTCCCATCATAAACCACACAGGCTGCGGAGACTAGACGAGGATGACCCGAGCACAGACGAGCTCCAGAGCCAAACCACCCAGACGACAGCTTAGCTACAGTGTGCACTGCACATCTTTCCAGACATTAGATAAGCTGTCTGTCTTGTGGTGATTTGACTAGTACCCATGTTGCAGGTAAAGGTGCCTCAGGAGAGATCTATAATGCATAAATGACCACGTATTTTGTCAAATGCCAAAGCTTTGCGTCTGTGCTCACATGTGAGAATGTCTGGCCAGGTCTTTTATAGTTGCCACAAACGTTGTCTCAAGGGTCTGTCTTTACGTCTAGGAAGAAATAGGACTCCCTCCCTGAGAGATGGCTGGAGAGCTGTTTGAAGTTACAGGTGGAGAACCGGATCTCTTTTCTCCTCACCTTTGGTGGGTGACAAATCTCCACCTGCGAGCCCTGTCTGTCACTTGTCAACAAGACTAATGGGGATCGGTCAGCATGGCTTCTGGGTCTCAACAAAGACTGCATAAGAAACTTATGACTACAGTACTCAATATCTGTGGTTATCAGCTTTTTTCAAGTGACCAAAGTGTGATTTCATGAGGTGTTGTTTCTATTAGTGTGTGTATCACCTAACATGTGTGAGTTGCTGTTAATGACGTGACTGATGATAGCACCAGATAACAGTTCATAACCACCTGACCTAACCACTGTGGGTGGCTATGGTGTTTGGTTCACTTAGGTTTTTTTCAGCCTTAGGCTTTGCTCACTACCCTGCAGTACCTGTTTATTGTCCTCTTCTTCCTGGGCCTTGCAAAACTCCTGCTCAATGGAGCAGTCCAGTTCACTGAACAATCCCACCTCCTCACAGTTCTTCAAGAAGCGTGTTGGTGTGGGCGTCTGGTCTGGAAATGAAGAAAATGTTTTTCAAGTCTTAGCTTTGAAATCTATTTTTAATAGTGGCTGTACAAACAGTAAAGCATCATGTTTGGGGAATTTTACGTTATTCTTAATTCTATTTTATCTTTTTCATGTATTTATTTATTTAAGAGACCGTGTGCAATAATTAACACAAATGTTACCATCGGATGTATTACGCCAGGTTAGCTTAAAGCTAATTTTCATTATCAGCTCATTGGTAGGTCACAATTGAAACATACATACAATGACAGAACAGCACTAAACAAATAGGACACATGATACAAAATGATACACACCAGTACAACAAACACCAAATTAGCAAGAAGTACAGTATATTTTAAGCAAAGATACCGTGTTTGTACTGATTTCACCAGATTTGACCATCTGTTTTTGTTTCATTGTACAATTTTTACCGTTTATTCTTGAATTTGAAAAATCTGTTCCCTTGTCCTCTGAGCTTTATGTTCAGTTTACGTTGTATTTTTTAGCCACATTGATACCACATGATGTTAAAATGCTATTTATTTTCATTATTTATTTAAATGTGGACCACTGTTTGAAAAGCAAACACTTCACGACAGCCAATGGAGATCTACCTTAAGACTAAAGTGTAAATAATGTACATTGTTGTTACATATTTGCAATGATTTTAAGAAAACATATCTTCTATTCTGTTAGTGAGAGAGAGATACTACGCTTGACAGGCCCATTTCAGCTGATAAACTACAGATCCCACCTACTGAGTGGAGGTCTCATTTGTTGAGCTCAGTCAAGCTGCGGTATTCAACTTGACGTTGTGGGGGGCGCACAAAGATCAGGTTTCAGACAGTTGAAGGTGATTTTAGGATCAGGCTTGTTTCAAAGGCTAAAAGCATACTTCGTAGGCTGTTTATCCATTCTGGCTAGACTGGGGACTGACTCAAACTTTCATCATGACCTGTGTATCTAAAATACAAATACGTTTTTTTCAATTTTCGCTGAGAATGTGACAAGCTTTATTAATGAAAAGGTGAGTTATGTCAATTTTTAGTTGAGGATAACACCTAGGAGTCAAAGATAAGATTAGCAAATGGAGCAGGAGGTTAACTTTAGCTTAACAGTTATAGTACTAAGAGTGAGTTAAAGAGTGGATCATATTTTACAGTACAAGCCTGAGTTCAAGGTCTCAATAAGAGAAATGGTCAGGGCTCAGACAGCAGTCGATAAGAACACCCGGCCTAGAAAATCTGATCCCGCTGTCCACCGAGTGTAAATAATGAAGAAGACACAATCTCGGCAGCATGGCAAGAGTAGCTCACACTGTTGTCTAGTGTGGCCTGGCCGTTTCTAGGAATTGACATCTATACTTATGGATCGGCCTTGGGTTGACACTCACACATGCAGTGCACATTCTATGATTTCATGTTTCTTTGAACAGTAGATTTGTGTGCTGATCAGCATGTCACCTGGGGCTTATGCACCACACCATCCATAAAACCATTGGAAACCATCTCCCACTGCCACTCTGTAGTAAGATCATTACTAATGACACCAAAATGCAAATCACACAAAATAATGGACAAGAGGAATTTAGCTTAACATTCAGATTTCTCCAGTCATATGTCAGCATCTCTCCTCTCCTGACATGTGCATCAGTGGTATGCACTGAATAGAGCTGAGCTGCAATGTAACATGTGTCATATGATTTACATGACTGTAAACAACTGGTATAGGCACGCCATGAAGTTTTCTGATGATAGACAAATCTGTCAGAGCATGAGTCACCAAAGCACACACCTGAAAATGAACTACAAGTTCCACATGAACTGTGCTGAGGTAGTGTGTCTGTGCTGCCGTTACTCACCTGATAACATGTTGTCGTTCTTTATGGAGGGGAACTTAAGGGTCATTTCATGTTTGTGTCGATGTATCATCAGATGGTCCTCCGTGGGAAATCGCTGTTGATTTTTTTTAAAAACACAACTGTAAAAATTTTATGCACATTTTAAAAACAAATATGCACTGCTGCTTTAAACTCAAAATAACACTCAAAATCACTGTTATACTCCATTTAAAGAGCACATCCTAAAAGAATATAAACCCTGGTGTTGACTTAGTGTTTTTACACCTGCAGCGTTATTTGCAGTTTATGCTTCACTCAGTTCCATTCTGTTCTGTTTCTCCCATATATATGGTGCAGTAACATACTCCTCAGCCCCCCTCAATGTATACCTCTTTGTATTACATGGAGAAATACACACATAAACACACACAGGCACATGGCCACATGCACACACTGTCTTGCTTTGTCTCGACACACTCACCTGAGAACAGCCAGGAGCGTTGCACACGAACGGCCTTTCCTGGTCTGAGTTCATCACTCTGGCCACCTTTTCATAAAACTACAAAAAAAAAACAAAAAAACAAAGGCAGAAAGCGGGGACAGGAAGTCAGTGGTTTGAGTTTCCCCGCCTGCATCCAAGAGGAAAAATACACTCATTGTGTAAACGCTAACATGAAACTACCATTGCACCTAAAACAGTTATGTGGTTATTTTCAGTAATAAACATACAGTTTTCTCACTAACCTCATACAGAGTTTTCAAGGACTGGAAATACTTGGTTTAATAAGTTCAGGAAAAACTAATGTAAGCATTTAAATACTCTAACATACTTAAATAGTTTTTTAGTTTTTTAATTTTTTTCATAACTATGCTTTTATTACACATATTTATATAGACATCTATCCATTCATGACCAAAAACTGCAACAAAAAATTGATGTATTGCTATAGCACTCGATAAAACGTGAAATTACTGTTAAACTCAACGTCTGGATTTCAACAAGTTTCAGCTCAAATTTGGATGGGAACAATAACATGATCAACCATGTTTGAAATTTCCAGTCACACTCCAACACCATGCTGAAACCAACTCCTTCAAACGTTTATTCGCACCACAAATTGACAGAATCTGGACTAGCACATATGGCTGTTGGTCTAACAAATACATGTGAAAAAGGCCTCTCCTTTTATTCACCTATGCATTGAGACAAATTGTACTTTAAATAGAAGGCACTTAAATTACATTGAATATCATTTTTGAAAGTTGGCAAACTATTTTTTTTCGAGTTGAGGTAATACAGCAGTCATTTAAAGTTTTAATTAAGTTATTTAGTTGTTATACATAGTAGAATATATATGCTATATATTTATATATATATGACTATATACATTTATATATATATATGGCTATGTATGTAGTGAGAACAAGAAAGGGAAGTTTTGGGCAGAGCAGCACTGCATGAGGGAAAAGGCAAACGGTGCACATTATTTGCTCAACTTTAAGAACACAAGTTAGTTTTAAAGCTTACAAATAGAGGACAATATATCTCTTTACCTGCAGCTACTGTCAAATGTGTGCTTTGTAAGTAATTGCTCAGTACACTACAGCCATAGCCATGCATCATGTCAAATGTGCAATGGCTTCAGTTAGTGTTTTAGATTCTTTAATAATTTAGAGTGAAACTTCCACAGAAAAGAGGAGTGCCTCGAATCATGCTCTGCTGGAAAATATCAAATGAAACCAGAGACACATATAAATGAAGGGCCTACAAATTCTGTAAATATTATGCTGTCCCTCTGTTTACTTACAGAAACTAAATCATGCACAACAGCGAGGAAGGTGCATTCTGCTTAACAATATATTGAAAAAAGCCTGAATATTTATCACAGGATGTCAGGGGGGAAAAAATCACAGAAAATAGATGGTGCATTTTAACAGCTTCTCAAGATCAAACCAAGAGCAATGACATGCTATTTAAAGGTGCTGATGTGCACTTTAATCAATCATTGCCCTTGATGCGCATAAGATACTTCACTCACATTTAAATATTTAACCTATAAAGTTTTACAACAGCTTACATACATGTCCCTTCCTATGACAATGATTCTATCATTTGTAGGCAGAAGTAAAAATACATTTACATAATTCTTAAAGGAAAAGACATCAAGACAGCAAGTATAGCTGCTATAGAACCCAGATACTTTTTAAATAGAACCTGCATTGCATCTGCAAAGCTGACAGGTACCAAAGCACTGAAAGCTTAGTCAAAATCTTATCTTACTTATTCTTTAATCAGTGATTTCAACAACTGTATGCTGCATTTTATTTAAGTAGTTATTGTTGGGATATTTGAGCAAACACATTTAACTAAGATGTAAGTTTAGCTTATTTATTTAAATGTGAAAAAGGTTTTGTAGAAAATAATGATCACACTCAGCAAATTAATTATTTAATTATTATAACATCATATTTGATGAATGCTAGCTAGTGTGTCACAGTGTATTTCTTAATTATGATGCCGTGTAAACTGTCCTCATCACTGAAAACCTCTGAGCAGTCACCACATGCCAGTTTTACAGATGCCCAGTACTTTCTGTTTTGATAGGTGTTAAGTGAGTACGATGAGAGTTAAATTGGTCGTTATTAATCGTCCTAGAAGCAACCCCACCACAGCACCCAGGGACCATTTTTAGTCACTTTAGTCAGTGCCTTGATCAATAGCAGTAACATTTGTAACACTGAACACACAGGTCTTTTGGCATGTGACATACAAACAGGGAATGAACATTCAAACTCCATACAGGAAAGCCACAGTTAGAGAAAAAGCTCACAGCCCCTGTGAGGTTTGAACCAAAGCCCTATGGACAGCACGTGAGATTCCAGGGTGCCTAGAGTTTTGGATACTCATTTTGTTCTCCAATAAGGGAATTAAGACTTTACAAAGGATTCGAATGGTGCCTGGATGAATTAGGAAATTTCATAGGTCCGCAAAAACACAGTGCATCTCTATTGTGACACCACACGTGTGAAGCTAAATGAAAAAATTTGGAGATAAAGAATAAACACTAAACAATGCCACAACATTTATTCTGTTGTTTTCTTCTGTCCCCCTCACACAGCACTATTCCAATCCATTTAAAAACTGTTCAAATGGGCCTGTTAAGAGACTAATAATTTATTCATCACCATTAGGTGTGTGGTTTGTTCATAATGTGTGCTCTTGATAATGACTAGAAAATCTACAGTATTTATAGCAGCGAAACTGCACCTGACAGTTCTCATTTATCGCATACATACAACACAGTTTATTCTTAGTTTATTATTCTTTTACCTGCCGTCGTCATCAATTCACGACAACTAAAACGCATCCAAAATTCAAGTGAGTGCCACATGTCACGTGTCGAGTGTGAATACCTTCACACACCATGTACATGTGTGTCGTTTTCATGGGTACAGACTATTTCCTCAAGCACAGTCAAAACACTCAAATATTGTGTTATGCTAAGCAGTTCTGTTTTCCTAACAAGTTGTACTTCATGACCAAGTCTGCAGAACAGGGTCTGGACAGGGTCTCTCTGTCAGAGAGCAATGAGCCTTGGTCTCTCTTTCTGTCACCAGTTCACTCCGTCTCTTCTACAGGGCCCCTAAAAACTCACCTGGTTTCCTTTGACACAACAAACGTGACTAACACTGCTGATCCTAAACCTGAAGCCACACTAGACCCACAATGATGGAAAGTAGCGCGGCAGAACCAATGCTTCAAAAACCCCGTCGCTGATTATTCAGCTGATCAACATTTTAGGCCAGATTTTAATCTCCAATACAGCCAAACTTTCAGCCGTTTGTACAATTCTTTCAGGCTTTCTTCCTGAACACGTGAACAACTATGAATTATTACATTTAAATGTAAAACTTTACAACAAATCCCCAGAACACACTCATAAAAATAAGAGAAAAAAAGCATTCATGACCGTCAAACACATGCAAAAATGTTTCTTCCTGTTTCTAAAATGGGACGTAATCACATTTGCCAGGAACCATATGAGGCATAAAATGTTTAAGCATTAATTCTTGCCTCTGTGATGTATCCAACAGCTTTCACACTTCAAATGATCAGTTCTCAAGGCCCTTTCCTTGGAATGGGCTCTTGGCTATCATTTGATATAGATGTTTTAGTTTAGCAGAGGAAATTTGGTTACACTTTACATTAACCATATCCTGATGTATGCTAGGGGAAGGATTAGGGTCCGGCGTTTGATTTCAAGAGGAGCTGGGGAGGAATTCTCCAGGTAGACTGCACATTAGAATTTAAACAATATGGTGAGGGAAAGAGGGGTTGAGGTGCAAAGGCATATGGGGTTAAAGCAAGCACAAACATGTGCAGCAATTCAAATCTCCAGCTCTCCATAGACTGGGCCTTTGACAGCACAAGTTCGAGGTAGGATCACGGCGATCCCTGAGGCAGGGAATGTGGCCTTCTTAGACAATTACTGCCCTGAACGTCTGCTCTTGAAGCAAAATCAAGACAAAAAAACTGCTGTGATGTAAACCTCATGACCTATCAATTACTGGTCTCTTCCACAACAGGTAAACTCATAACAGACACAATAATGCCCCCTCAGAGAACAACCACTAACACCTCTCACATTATTCTTACTCACAAAAAGTTTAACACCATTACAGTAATAGAGATGAAAAGTCACACAATATATGCGTAGTCAAAATGTAACAAGGCATAATAATAAAATATGTGCAACAGTTTTTTTTTTTTAGGTGAAATGAAACTTCTCTGGCCAAACTGGTGACTGCACTGTGTGTGCTTGGTGTTATGATTTCTGTTATTTGACCCCTTTCTACATAGTTACAATGATTACCAGAAGAATGTTTCACCTTGAGCACATGCAACAAGCATCAACAAATAAAAGTCACATTTCATTGCTGCAATGAAACGCTGGACTGCAATCAAGCCCAACACTGTGTAAAATATGGGAAGAATTAGATCCAAATCAAGGTTACTAAATAACACAAGTTACCAAAGAGGATTATAGTCAGTGTCTTTGCTATTTTGTATTTATTTATGTAATTATTCATATGTTGATGTGCATTTTCTATTTACTTAACCATTCCGCTAGTCCCAAATTAAGATTTATTTTTAAACATGTAGTTGTTATTTCTAAGGAAATTTGTAAAGTCACAAATATCAAAACATAGCCTTATAGATTTTTTCGCTAAGGCGTCTTGTAACAACGCAGTGGAAAACACATTTCATCTTCAAAACCTTTTCTCAAACTGTTGCTGTCATAAAATGTAACTTTATTCTGTTGATGCAAAATAGAGGCCTCTTCTCAAAGCATAAACATCATAGTCTGTATTAAATTGTCAGAATTAAAAATGTCATCAAACTTGAATGCCTTACTATCAGGTGTCATTTACACTGCAGCCAATTAAAAGGGGCACAGTAAGAATGGAAGCCAACACATCGATCTAAAGCAGCATGCATGAGAAAGAGTTGTTATTGATAGTGTTGTCACATAAACATAGCCTAATGACAGCGGAGAGTAATCAAATGATTAAAGCATCTTTCTTTCTTTCTTTCAAGCCCCAGGCCTACAGCCACAAAGCGCGCATCGTCAGCACAACCTTCCTGAAAGTAACCCTCAACATCTCAGCGGTTAATCAAATATCGACTTGCCTGCAGAATGACGTAATGTTGGTCACATCGCTGTTCAAGAGAAAAAGGAACGTAAATTTCATGGGAACAGGACCATCACGCTTTCATTTTAACGGGCATGACGGCAAAACCGCAGAGATATCACTTTCCAGACGATCACTGGTGAACCGCAGCGCGCGGAGAGTCCGGGACAAACACCGGCTCTGCGTATCCCGAGATGGGACAGGCATGACAATGATGCAGGGGTCCAGCTTTGGGGCTTTAGAACTACTAGAAAACCCGAACATGTGCCAAATTGATTTGAAATGCAATTAAAATCCTCCTTTGCAGTAGCCTCTTGTGTAGTTTTCAGTCGGGCTTGAGATGAATTCCTGCAGACTTGTCTCCGCTGCTACCTGACAGACAGACAGACAGACAGAGCAGCAGCAGCGGCACTTGACTCCGCGTTCAACTTCAACAACAGTCAACAGATAGGCCGTCGCACCGACACATGACAATGCGCTTACTCTAACAAAACTAAAATGACGTTTTAGTTGCACGCATAAATTAGTTGAAAACAACAATACAAAAATAACAATACATCTTGACGAAGACTGCTGAAGCGAACAACAAAACAAGCTGTTGCATGAAAAAAGGAGGAGAAAAAGTATCAAGGGTCGCTTTTAACGAACACAACAAACCTGCAGAGGCGCGTGCACGGTCCCCTGCATGGTGGTAGAAGGTTTTCAACTCACCAAACAAGTGTAGAAAATGTGAAGTAGTCTCTCAGAAGAAACCACGTTGGACTGAGAAAAGATTACAATACGATCTATTTAGAGAAGCATAACGTCACCCCTGGGTGACGTCACGTGGGATTCCTGAACTTCTAAATCATTGCGGTCCGCTTGGAGGAGGCGCGAGCGGGGTGGAGTTTGTAAAATGCACGCCCAGAGGCAGGGATGGACACTGCTGGACCTGGAGTGGGTGTGGTGCAAAGCTGGATGTCCAGTACTGACCAGCCGGTCATGCAAATAAGTGCACTGTGCCGAATCTCATAACTGATAGCTTGACCTCATTAACACAGTGTGAAATGGTTAGCTCAATCACACATATCATCACTTGAAAGAATAATGGGACTTAACATACTGTACCAAACTTTAAGTAAAACATTAATGTAGCCATGATATAATGCATCTTTTTACTTTAATAATAAATGCATAAGCCATTCAGCAAACAGAAAATGTACCTTTAAAATAGGCTATGCCTTTTTACAGCACACATTTGATTTGTCATAGTTTTAAAAGCACAGATAATTCTATTCACATGGCCCCAGTAAGTGTGACATCAAGCCAGCATACTGGGACCCTTTAAGTGAAGCAGCTAAATGGAATTAAGCCGTTTTATTGTTTACATGTCATTTTCCTATCTGACATGTTAAAACATCTTCAGTGAAAATGTCCTTTTGGATGAATTAGATGCAGAGAAAAAAGTTTCGTTCCATGAAACTTGGGTGTTCATGTTGTGAAGGAGTTAAGCTATGATGACACCTGTGTGTCAGTTATGCAGTGACAGTAAGTAGTGGCTGGATTAACCGGATCCATAGCCTGAAGGGGAAAAAAAAAACAAGCGACTGGGCCACTATTAACCTCCCCCTCACCATTCCTCCTACACTCTATGAAATGTGTACAATTTTTTTTTTCAAACTTGAATACTACCTGGCCTCAGATTTGCTGTGTGGTAATTTGATTTGAAGTATGCAACATGTAAGCACAACATAGAAATAGGCTAAAAAGGTCTTACAAGGTTGGGCCCTCTTCAGATAGGGCCTCATATTAAAAATATACCAGGACCCACCTTTCATTCAGTTAACCAGCCTGGAGCTTTTAGGGCCCCTTAAATTCTGGGGCCCTAGGCATTTGGCAACTTTGTCCAGTTGGTAATGCAGCCTTGGTGACAGTTTTTATATTTCAAAGCATCAAAACATATTACTATTAAACTTCCCTGTCTGGGCTGGAACATGTTGTTTTCTTTGCTACTGGCTTCTTCTCTGAGAGTCAAACTTATTTCCACTTTTGTCTTATATTTGATATTTGAAACGCCAAGTTGTTCAACACCTGCCTTTTCTGAAATGCTACACAGCACACTAGAAGATATTTCAACAGCTTTGAAGAACAAAGCATTTATGTTGGAGCTCTGTGTGACCTGCTGGTGCCAACTGGCTGTGATTTCTTGGGCCACAGACAGTGGTAGTGAAGCCATCCTCGGCACTAGGGATTAATGACTCCTCACACATTGAGAAATGTTTACCACTCACCTGCGACCACTCCACTAGACGCACTAAGAGCTCTGTCACTGAAACAATAATGCAGTCTGAAAAGCCCTCATAACTCAGAGCCTCTCCGCCTCTGTCTTTTAACCAGAGCTTTAATCAACATTTATGACATCCTTTTGTCTCTTTATTGCCAATATATTTCCTAACCAATCCAAACATTATGCTCCCAGAGGAGCAGACTATTAAGATTGGAAAGAGCCAATACAGTTTGGGTCAGTGACCCACACTAAAGCAGATTTGATCTATATTATACTAAACCTTTTATTATTATGCCTTTGTGAAATGCTCCTGAGTAAGATCACCTTGGGAAGATCAGCACCAGTGAGGATGCTTTGTTGCAGCAGGTGCAAAAGGTGAAGGAGGCTAAATAACAAAAGTGTCATGCAGGTTATCAATTTGTAAGCAAGATATAGGCCTTCACCTTCAGAAATATTTTACTTCAATCAAATATGGCAAACAGGTGTTCAAATAAATGGAAAGCTACTGTAAGATATTGTTTCTTACCCTCTATACCTTAAGCAGAGATGATTGTGCCTGCAGGGATGGAAACATTGGGCTTTCATTATGACTGCATGGCATTTCACATAACAACACTTAACAAGTAACAAGTAAGATGGCAATTTAAACTGATTGTACATTCCTGCTATCTTCACTTGTAACAAATATCTGTAAGTTGCATACATGCTGGTAGAAAAAACAGCATACATTTTTTTCTGCAAAATTCTAATTACATACATGGAGACATACATACTAGAAGAATTTAATCTATTATCATTAGCTCCCTGGCCTCTGGTTTCTAGTATCTAATATGCAGTATTTAAAATGATTCACCCTGCTCCCTTGCAAACATTTTTTAAAGAAGAGTGACTGAGAACTTCTAATCAAGAAGAGATTACTCACAGTGGCTGACCATTGAGCTTGTTTTACCAATGAGTGCAGGCCAAAATCAATTTTAATTCTTCTATAATTCATTCCTCTATATTTCTAACAAAAAGTTTTCAGTAAGCAGAGGCAAACCATCTTCATCTTCTAAAAGTGAATTCAAGCTGACATGGTGTTTAATAGTGGTTGACTTTGACTGAAGGGAAAAGATATCATGGTTTTACAAAGGTAATGAATACGGATTAGACTATTTTAAGAATGACTAATTAGTTATGTCTTCTGGGTAAAGAAGGATTCAAGGATGCAAACTTAAAAAAACAACCAACCTACAGCATCAGGCTGCTAACCTCTGTTTTCTTTAACACGGAAAAATGTGCTTTGTGGAGGTGTCATGGACTGTTACAATGTCAAAACATTTCTTAGTTGGAGATAGCCTGGGGATAAGGAGGCTAACATTTCTATATTCTTGAGCTATTGTGTAAAGTGTAAAGCTAAAATGAACTAATATATATTTATAAAACGAGAGGAAACAGATTTCTAACCTATAATTATTTATATCATTTAGTTTCTGAACCGCTGAGAGGGCTGTTTTAGCTAGATCTAACTAGATCAAGAAATATTGCCTGATGAGTCAGACCTCAGGACTTCTCATCAGTACTACCAAAGTATGAAGTTATTTCCTATGCTATTCTCTATGCTCGATGCCAATGAGCATAGCACCTGTGAAAGTTGCTTGACTACAATGCAAAACAGCCGTACAGTAATTCAAATTCTGTTCAGGGTTGTAGCGATGTTTTGGACTTGAATGCCGTATGCCTTTGTTTAAACAATAAGCTGTTGTGTTACTCCTTCATCTTATAACTTTGGGTCTCAAGCTTAAAGCTTTTTGAAAAGAATGGTCAATCAACTAAAGGTTTGACACTTGGCTCCTTGGATGCCAAACATCACTCTATGGTGGAACTGAGAGCCTAATTCAACAAAACACATGTGCTGGGAGTTTCCCAGTAGATAACCCCAGTGATACTCCCGCACTCAAACACTCAACCTTGTAACATTTACATTAGGTGGCTGGTGAATGGTGCTGACTGTGTGATGACTCTTTAGATTTATACCAGTGTTAAGATGATGTCCTCTGTGCACAGCGGGTAAGTACATCACTATTTCAACATCTGAATTGAGATTCTGTGTGTGCTCAAACTGGATTATTAAGGTCAACTGTTCAAATGCTCTCTGGTTGGGTTTGAAAAAATGTCATATAAAAAGATGATACATTTAAATCTTTATTTTTTTTAGATTTTATATTACAACATTATATGGACAATATTTTAGATTAATTTGTAGAGCATTGTTGGTATTGTGTTATTTCTTCCTTTATAATTTACCTTGGCCTGCAAAATCTTCCGTATTGTTTAATGTTCTACAAAATACTAATTTATAAATAAACACACTGATGATTTGAGTTTGAACTAAATTCTCTGTGGAGTACTGGAGCTGGGAAATCTCTTTTTATGCTATGTTTCATGAAATTTTAATTTTATATTATTAGCATATAAAATTTGAAATTACTTAGAATACATCTCTGCTGGTTGTGAAATTGTAGAAGTCATAATTTAGGTGCCTTTCTTTACTGTAATATGTGTGAGAGCATATAACTTACAATGAGCAAATGATCTTGTTGGCTAACTCAAACTTGTTGGATAGTTCACAGAGAGGGAAACCGGGGTTTAGCTGCTTACAAACAGCTGTGAAATGTGACTTTCCCTACATGTGTTTCCACATTGAGGTTAAACAGCCTATTCAGTAAATCTCTAGTGCAGAAAACAAATGCATCTATTACCTCATCTACATTTATGGGCTGTAACAAATTGAAGAGTAATGATTAGCTGAAGCTATGATCATAAAGCACAGCCATCAATAAATAACTGAGGATAGGCAATGCCCAAATTTTAAAACTAAAGTCATCAGCTTCCTCAAACAAGAGGTTTTCCATGATGTAATGCTTTCATAGTAATATCCAACAGAGTTCTCAAGCATACCTGGAAAAATTGTTTTACCATCACTGTGGTGTCAGATTTGAAAATGGGCTGGGCCCAGTGACCCATTACAACATCACCAGGCACACATTCAGAGTTACTGCCAATAAGCGCAAAAAAGAAAGCAACAGAATAAGGTTAAAGTGAATAAATTTTGTAACTGTAATTTTAAATTTTCAAAACTGATTTCTGGCCACTTTGCAGCAGATTCTACATTTCCATGTGTGCACACAAGATTAATATTAACTGTCGACTTCTGTCATTGTTTTCATCTTGCAAGTGATGGTATCACTCCTTCTCCTCTACTGAAAATAGATCATATCTGTTCACATCTGTTGGTCTGACAACTACTACAAGTGAAATATGCACACACAAGGTGAAGGCTAGCTGTTTACTTTATGCAACCTGAAAATTGAAAGTTTATAGGAAAAAGTTCACTTTTTATGAGTGAGATCACCTCTTTGCTTTATCAAAATGTTCATGTTCTGTTCTGAAGGAACAAAATTATCTTGCAACACATGATGCACAAAGTGATCTTGATGATACTAAACCTATGTATTATTTAAGTATATTTGAGTACTTATTATCATCAGGTGTGCAACAACACACAGTGTAAGTTTGGGACAGTAATAGAAGAAGCTCAAACAGGACAGACAGGATATTTATCCACAAAGCAACACTGCCACACTGTGGTCATGAGATGTTTCAGCTACTTGTTGATCCAATGTGTGATCCATGACAAGACTGTATCGCTATCATTCGTCACAAAAAATATTACTTATAATTGCATAATATTAAGTAAGTATTTTTAGATCATTTAGTGTGTGGATATAACTGGACACACATCCAGACATTTACGGTAAATGAACACAAATAGTTGCTAAAGCAGTTCAAAAAAGGCACTCCATTAGGAGAACAATTAAATAATGAAAGATAAAGGAAGCAAAAAGAAACTGAATGATACAGCAGGTAGTAGTAGCAGCTATTGATAGGCCCTCATTCTTCTCCATCCTGCCATCTGTCCTAACAAAAATTATGCGTCAAGTTAGACGAAAGAAAAAACAACTTCCGCATTAACTTTTACAAATAAAACTTAAAAGTAACCAGAGTATAGTGATTTTTTTGTCGTGGGAAAACTGTGCCTTTGCTAAAATTTTATTGAATAGTCTATTATATTACCACCATGGATCATCGTTTGTGTCCATTTACTGTTGTAATAAATCTACAATTTTAGATGAGATGATTTTAGTGGAGATTATGCCCTGAGACAATACAATCACTTGCTTAAACAGTGCACAATGTTATATAAACAATATTCTATATTTCATTTTTAAATGAAGCAGCTTAACAGAGTGGTTGCTAGGAGCATCTAGTTTAAAGTACTATGCTACTGTAGTGTGGATATTTAGTGACAAAAAAGTTCATAGTTAGATCCGTTGACTAATCTATTATTTTAAATGATAAGTTGATTAGATCAGTCTGGGAATGGATTTATTCCAACTGTGATAATTTAATTAATCATATCAAAGATAAATGTAGGCCTACTTAGTATTTGCTAGTTGTACACAGGTGCTTTCCTCCATTCCTTATCATTATTAATTGGGATTTTAGGCTGGTGGCCACAGTAGCCTTAAAAATCTATTTCAAGACACCTTGGTGTCTATTAACATTTATCACTATGTTAGTAGCAGAAATATGTTCATTTGTTTATTGCAGCTTTTAATAGATAAATATGAATCCACTTACAAAAATCCATAATAATATAGTTAGATCAAATATGTCTCTATTTTCTTCAAAACCAGTTTATGCTTTTCTAATGAAAGCCAACCCGACTTACTTCCGGTCTTGTTCTCGCTCTCCAGCTGGGGGAAGTCGCCGCACCGCCCCTGCCGCTCCAGCTGTTCGCACCGCTGTCCGCCTGCTGCTGCTGCTGCTGCTGCCGCCGCCTGCCCTCCTCATTTCCAATGCAGCAGCGACCATGACAGGCATCGCCGCTGCTTCTTTTTTCTCCAACGCTTGCAGGTTCGGGGGCTGCGGACTTCACTTCGACTCTCTGGCCGAGCTAATTGTGCACATCGAGGATAACCACATCGGTAAGAGCCGATAAGTATTGTACGCCGCAGCTAGCAATGGCCGAGGTTTGCAGCTAGCTGGAATGGCTAAGTTAGCGAGCTAGCAAGTTACTTCCTGCGTCCTGACCTGACGACCCTGTTGCTAGGTGTGGTAGCTGTTGACGTTTCTGTATGTTCACTACCTGAATGTCTGTATCATTGCTGGATCACTGATTAGGTAGCTGCAACAGCAACAGAGCCGAGCTGAGACACCACAGCAAGACCGTTTCTTTACGCACCGTCGGGACGCTCGTGCAACATTATTGCAAATCAAGGCCCGCGCGCAGAGCTGCTTCGGCGTCGTGAGTTAACTTGCAGTCTGCAGGAGCCAATGATGAAACACTGGTTATTGACAGCTTGTTTCAATCTGCCTAACATAGTTCAGCTCTAACAGAGACATGGAGGACTTTGGTTCTACTTACATCAATTACAATGTTTTATGTTGTTGGCCCATCTTTATGAACATGTATTGTTGCATTTTTGAGTTATTAGAGTTTTGGATCTGGCTGGGTAGTATTTAAGATCCATTTTTAAAATCATTGTTGGTATTGGTCTGATAGTAATTTACTGTAGTTGAGAAAAGAGCATTTGCAATAAATAACAAAAATAAGAAAAAGATTGGTTTCACTGTTATATAATATATATATATATATATATATATATATATATATATATATATATATATATATATATATATATATAATATTTCCTCACTGCTATAGCTTTGTGAACCATACATGTGAACATCTTTTTCAAAATTAGACACAATCTCATACTTTAATGTCTCATATTCTCATATTTATAACATGCTTGGTGGTGTTGTCATTTTTTCAAGTGGCAGAAATTAGCTTCCATGCAACACATATATTAGATTACCAACATAATCAAAGTTAGACATGCAATTGCCTTATTATAGACATAAATGAATAAAAATCCATGAATCCCATTTCCTTCTTAGATATATATGATGTCGGTCAGCTGATTGGTGGGAACATATCAGATTGGTTTCTGGAAAGTAAATAACTAGCTTTGCAAGTAGCTTGCAAACATCTTGGGCCTTTGTTATGTAAGTGTAACCAGTCAATGAAAGGAGACTATAGTTCACTTGTGTTAAAGGCCTAATTCTGTTGGTTCATTTGATAAAACATTACTATTGTGAATGTATGATGTCATCATTGTAGATCACTAATCCACATGCCACTGATCCAAGTGCTACCAATGCCATTATAAAAAAAATAACCCTGAAAACAACTTGGTATAATGAAGCATCTCCCCAAATCTGAACATCTGAAAAAGTGAAAAGCCGCTTACCACGGTAATGTCCTTGGACTTTGACTTTGCTTCCTGACCAGGGCTGTAACAAGTGTAACGATGTCAGAAAAATAAAATAGTTTTTCAATCCCACATGAGTGTTGGTTTACAGTTCACCAGCTTATAGCTTGCTCCTATGAGTGCACCCTATTTGCTTAACAGTGCACCTAGCAGCTCAGAAATGCCCTACTGACTGCACATCAAGTCCCACCATTTAATCCCACTAGTTAATGTGGGGCAAGACAGTAACAAGAACTACCTGTGGGTGGAAATGGGAAAGGCATTATGGATGAAGCTATGAAATCATTGATTTGCCTCAGCTGCTTCATGATAGACTTCTGTTGGAGTCCCTTGCTCCTCCATGTCTTTTTTGGCTCCCCATACAATATTGCTATGTCCATGTATTTAATAATAGTTTGAATAATAGAAGTGAATAAAAGTGTATGTATAAGAGGTCAGTCAATAACTACAAATTATTTTAGTTTTATTTTACATTATATTATATTATACTGCGATGGACTGGCGACCTGTCCAGGGTGTACCCTGCCTTTCGCCCTATGCCAGCTGGGATAGGCTCCAGCCCCCACGCGACCCTGTACGCAGGATAAGCGGTTGATGATGGATGGATGGATGGATATTATATTATATATTATGAGCATTACATTTTTGTGTGTTAAAGCATAAAACATAATAAACCATTATATCTTTTAAGTAAGTATAATTTAGAAGCTGAATTCCCCTCTAATAGTTCTGTTTCCCAATCTAATATTTCAGACTCTTATTATTGAAGCTGACAAGGCCCAGCTGTCTCTGTTGTTCTTGTTTGTTGCTTGACTGGCTTTAATATCCTCTGCCCTCTGATTGTGTGCTGTGCATGTGTCCGAGGTGTTAGCCTTAGAAAAAAAGCTTCCAAATGACTTATTGAGGAATAATGAGGCAATTAGTTGGCTCAGGGTGGAAAAACTTTGCTGCCCCCCTCCTTTGTCCACTGGCCTGTGCCCACTCTGAGAAGTGCGAAATCTTGCGCGTTCTGCCAAGTGCCTGTGAAGCATAATTACAGAGAGAGTGCTTGATTTGGCCTGTATTCCTCCTCATCTGGTGGCCTGCTGCTGAAAGCACATTCTCTATTATAATTAGGCGCCTGGAAAACAAGCACGCATTCTTGTCCCCATTTTCCCTAGCCTGGCTGCTGGTCAGGTCTGTGAACAAGAGGTGGCGCTGCTCTGCTATAGGTTGGCTAGGCTTTCCTGAGATGCTTGTTCTGTGCAATAAAAACTTATGGTTGATATTTGAGCTAACTTCCTCTAGGCCTACTTATTTAACAAGACAGTTTATTGTGTCATACAGTAACCAGCTAAAAGGGTGAAGCTTCAGTAAATGAAAACATATTAAAAAGGATAATTGGTAAATTATTAAGAGGAATAATTGGTCATTTAAAGCAGTGGTTCTAAAACTTTTTCTTGTCAAGGACACCTAAACTGACACAAATTAGACCACGGACCCCATTTGATAACATTTTGTCCCTGAGACTCCGATCTGATGTGTTTTATTACACAAAGTGTGTGCCACCCATGAACAAAATAATCATATATTTTGTCATTGTGTTACTTATTGATGGAATGTATATTGAAAATAAATTATTCCAGTTTTTTGCTGGGGACCTCGTAGAGACCCCTCAGGGACCCCTGGGAGTCCCCGTCACCACTTTGAAAACCACTGATTTAAAGGATGCGTGGTAAACTGTACTTGAATATATCATAATTCTTCCAGAATAGTTTGTATCCATACATCACTGTACTTGTAGGAAATTAATACATTAACTTGTAATTTTTTAAAATGTAACAAGCCCCAAGACATCGTTGGTCATAGTAAATGTAGAGATTAAAAACTCAATGTCATAAGATTTTGATATTGTATGTACACACACAGCCGTGTGGAAAAGGGTTACACCTTTCCGGAAAAACAAAAATTTGAATCTCATAAAACAAAAATCAAATAAAATGTAGATACGGAATTGTTTTCAGCCCACATCAATTATGATAAAACATACAGTCATGGACAGCAGATTGAAGTTGATAATAAGTGTTGGGTGGTCTTCTTAGACCTTTGTAAACAGATTCAGCTAACTTTGAGAGAGCAGATGCTACCCCCAGGCCCAGCAATGAACACCAGCAAGAGCAGAGGAAAGTTTTAACTTAAATGTTAAGCTTGAAAGATCACCACAATGGTCTGGTATTCTTGTGCAGCATGAACAAACTGCACTCACTAAGCCACTGAAATGTTTACTTAGTCACTGAGCGACCAGGCCACTGTAGACCTGAAGCAAATAGCGACCGTGTTATTTAGACCTGTGAGTGTGTATACTGCTGTGGCCTGGCGCACTGATGGCCTGAAGTGTCCAGGCCTGGTAACAATGAGTCTGTTTGTTGCCAATTCTCACTGGAGGCTCATTTAGTAGATTTTTGGCATGCACCCCCAAAATCTGCACGGAAGTAATAAATTTGGGAAGCAGTAACTAGTTCCCTGATCTGTGCACCTGGTGGGCCTAATTACATATCCCCATCCCCCGACACCACTGCTCCTGTTCCTGTGCGGTGACTGCGACATGAGGGGCTCCTGTACTCGATTAAACATTCCTCATAGGAGATGTAATGTACAGCCTTTGTTGACAGTACACAACATGGGTGTGTAGTTCGATGCAGGACAATTTAGGTGTGTTACACCCTGTGCGCAGGATAAGCGGTTGACGATGGATGGATGGAAAATGTGTTACTTTAATTATAGGATTTTGTTCACATCTTCAGTGGACAATGTTAAACATAAGATAGTGTCCCATGTCTAGTGCTGCAGAGTGTGTTAGTGTTCCTCCTTTACTACAACTACATTCATTAGTCTGTAAAAGCTAAGTTGAAACTGTGTATTGTTTTGCAAATTAGACTAATGTATTCCTATAATTCTCTAACCTTTGTAAATCACCGTGGTACTGAGAGCTGCTATCCCACTCATTGAACTACTGTGGATTTGTGTCCACAGTTTTGTGTCACATGGCCTTTCCAGTTTTCCAAAAATGCAGGTTTGAGAGTGCTGAGTATCTGTAATTTAAACATGAATACAGTCAAATTCAGACACTGGCTATCAGTGTAAAACCAGTCCATTAGATAAGAGATTAATTGTTTTAGCAACAAAGCATTAGTTCCAGCTCTTCATTATTTATATATATATATATATATATATATATATATATATATATATATATATATATATAAAATTTCTTGTTTTTGTTGTTCACTGAAGACATTTGGGTTTAAGATCAAAAGATGAGTATGAGACAAGAGTTCAGAATTTCATCTGTCATTTCCTGTATTCACATCTAGATGTGTTAACTTAGGATATACCACCCTTTACTCAGGACATACCACCCTTTGTTTGAACCCACCCATTTTTCAAGTGAGTAAAACTATTGGAACATGTGACTGACACGCGTTTCTTGTTGCCCAGGTGTTGCCTTTTAGGTTGATTGTCCAAACATTACAAATTTGGTTGGAAAAGTTTTCATCCCTGGTTCAAACCTATAAAGACTGCATTTCCTGTTAAAGAGGATAAACCAACATGAAGACCAGAGAGCTGTCTATGTGAGAAAAGCAAGCCATTGTCAAGCTGAGAAAAGAAGGAAAATCGACCAGAGCCATTGGACAAACGTTGGGCATGGCGAGCACAACAATTAGGAATGTCCTGAAAAAGAAAGAAACTGATGGTGTACTGAGAAACAGACATTGAACAGGTCAGTCAAGGAAATCAACAGTAGTTGATGATAGAAATATTGTGAGAGCTGTGAAGAAAACCCCCAAAAACATCAGTAAGTGACATCACCAACAACCTCCACAGTGCAGGAGTGAAAGTATCACAATCTACTGTTCGAAGAAGACTCAGAGATCAGAAATATAGAGGCCACACCACAAGATGCAAACTACTTATCAGCAGTAAGAATTGAAAGGCCAGATTTAAATTTGCAAATAAGTACAGAGATGAGCCACAAAAACTCTGGAACATGATCTTATCGACTGATGAGATCAAGATTAATCTCTACCAAAGTGATGGAAAGGCCAAAGTGTGAAGAAAGAAATGACCTGCTTATGATACAAGCTAATCTGTGAAGCATGGTGGTCATGTCATGGCTTGGGCGTGCATGGCTGCTTCTAGAATAGGCTCATTAATATTTATTGATGATGTAACTGATGTCTGTCAGTTTACGGAGAAATTCATTGAAACTAATCGGGAGGAAATTTATCATGCAGCAGGACAATGAGGTCAAAGCACACTGCCAACAAAACAAAGGACTTCATAAGGGGAAAGTGGAAGGTTTTAGACTGGCCAAGTAAATCACTTGACCTTAACCCAATAGAGCATGCATTTCACCTCCTTAAGAGGAGACTGAAGGGAGAAACACCCCAAAACAAAGAAGAACTGAAAGAAGCTGAATTAAAAGCCTGGAATAGCTTCACAAATGAAGAATGCAGTTTGGTGATGTCGATGGGTCCCAGGCTGGAGGCAGTTATTGCAAGCAAGGGTTATGCGGTGCCACCAAATATTAAATGTAATTTACTTTAAGATTATTTGTTCCTTTACTGCTGCTTACCTAAGAATGCTGTGGTCTAATACAAATGGTGATATGTCCTGAATTGTTTAACACATCTAGATGTGAATACCAGGAAATAAAAGCTGAAATTCTGAACTCTTGTCTCATACTCATCTTTTGATCTTAAACCCAGACGTCTTCAGTGAACAACAAAAACAAAGAAATTTGCCTTACTGTTCCAATACTTTTAGAAGGGATTGTGTGTGTGTATACACCCATAACAAACTTTCATTGCTGCTTATATGCAGCAATGTTTGTAAAAATGTGTCTTTGTAGAGATGTATGTGTGCATGTTTAAATTGCTGTCAAGTGCTAAATGTATTTATAATACATATATAATATAATAATATTTCTTTAACCTCCCCACATCTTTTTTTTCCTTCTCAGTAACCTGCAAAGGCAGCTTACACATGGAGCTTGACTCCGTTTCATTTCCTCCTCAGAGGTCACATCATAATGAATTACCTGTGCCACCACTCCTGGAAATGTCCCCCGCTGCTCAGAGCCGCCATAAACATGTCACCATAATGCTCACCACTCTGCTCTACCCCACAGTGCATTTGGCCATGAGGGTGGATGGGAGAGCCAGACACTGGTGGAAATGAGAGAGGGAGCTGTGCGTCTGGTTTGTGTGTCTGTGTGTGTGAGAGAGGGTCGTGGAGGGAGTTATAAGAGGGCAGCAGGCGTCACTTCCCCCATTGCCTCAGGAAAGGTTGTTGTGTGATCGCCCCTTGGTTTCCTGTTGCAGGCCATCATAGGGACCCTAATGAGAACATGTTATTGCATCATGTTTTCTGCACTCATAGACTGTAAGCACTACTAAGACACTCCCACACACATGTTCTACAGATAAACGCTAACAGTAAGGTTAGTGTGCACTGTCGTATTCCGGCTAAGCAAATTTGTTGAAATGAGAAATATGTAGGGGCCATTACTTAAGTTTTTGTTTATTTTTTTTAAAGGGAAATGTAGACCTGTCAGGGATTCTAAATTTGGAGAAACGCTTTTAAAGAAATCTAATGCACACCTCTGGGTAGAATTTTAATATAGTTTTATGACTGGGTTAGTTTCACTAAATGTATTTAGTGAATACATAGTATAACATAGTTTAAACTAATGTACATCTTTAAAAGATTTGAGTATATTTCAGTGAAAATCAAAAGATTATTATACAGTAAATGTTTTAAACTAGATCTGTTCTTTCTCTTCTTTATCGCACAGACTTCGTACCTAAACAATCACTGGGGCTTAAGAAGAACTGATTTTTTGCCTCTGGAACTAGTGATGGTGAATAAATACCCTTTTTTGTTTCCCAGAAGGCTTCTAATAGTCGGCCACCAAGGTGGACCACCTGTGTAGTTTGATTAGAGGGGTTCCCATCTTTACTTGAGGCGCCTTTGTCCCGGTCCTTGACTGCTGCTGGCCCCAAAAGAATAGCTGAGGCTGCGGAGAACTGGCCTCTGCAGGCCTCCCTCTGCCCACCTGAGGTGTGTGTGATTTACAGTGTGTGGGAACAGATTGATCCACTGCTGTTTGAGAGGTCCACGAGCAGACGGCCATGCCACTCCTTGAGGCTCATTAGGGATCTTAGGAGGCATTTCTTATGCGCTCCCGCACACACATACCGAAACACAGTGTTCAGAATAGTCTCTACAGTACCTCTGGCTTTTGGCAGGGGAATAGTGCCGTTATGAATGTGTCTTTCCTACTCTGTGTTTCCATGCGTTTGGCTTGAGAGCAGAGAGAGGTGTGCTGTCCTTCTCACTGGGGATAAATCCACTGTTAATGAAACACTTGCTTACGACTGAGGCCATGGGAGAACCCTCCTGAGCCTGAGGCGCTGAGGTTTAAGCTGTTCTCAGAGCCTACCTGCCAGTATCATAAAATTCTGCCACTATTTCATCATCAACCAAGCAGCTTGGCCATAACCTCTGAGTGGATGATGCCTTGTGTCTTTTGTCACCCATGTCTACTTTTCAGTAAGGACGACATTGGTTTGCTGACTTAAATTTCTTTTAGACCTTTAAAATGTGTGCTTGCTTGTGAATACTTAAATGTGGTTTGCACGTTTGAGTTTTACTGGTCAACGTCACCTTTCGCCTCATTCATGACAGAATTAAGCCAGTAGTTCATCGTGATAAAATATAGAATTTAGTCTGTGCTGTGTGTTTCCTTTATAGATGGTTGTGTGTGCACATGTGTGTTTCTGTGCTTACAATTTATGCACCACATTCTACACTCTAGTTGGAATTGATTTCTCGTTATGGTTTAGATGACAAGATGGGTAGATGTATATGTGATTAGCACCACACAAAGAGAAGTTAAACTAACTTAATATAATAAATCATTTTGAGAGCTCATTATAGCGATAACCTGGTCAGAAATGAAAAATCAATCAATTCGATCTACAAGTAAGAATTCATAACCCATCAACAAATATCCAATTTATAATTTACATCTTGACTGTGCCCGGACATTTGAAATTCTCCACTGGTGCCAGTACCTGACTTAAACAATACTTTTGCATACCTTATTTTATTTTAACGTTTCTACTAAAAAAAAAATCCCATTAAACAAAATATACAGATGTCTTGATACAAGAACTTCAGAAGAATCACAATCAGACGAAGCTTTATTGCCAAGTAGTGTTTTACACATACAAGGAATTTGCTGTGGTGATAAGGTGCTACACATAGACAAACATACAGTTGACATAAATAAATGTAGAAATACATAAATATGGAATGGAAGAACAACATTGCAGATATATACTGTGCATTATACTGGGTCTGTGCCATGCAGAAGTAACGTAACAGAAGAGAATATGGTGTACATATAAATATATAAAATGACAACATAAATATATACAACAACAAAGATAAACAAGCAACAACAAATATTTAAATAATATTTAAAAAATACAAATATTTACTTAACCAAAATACAGTTGATTAAAATTAGCAACGTTTCCTGTTTCAGTTCAGAAGACATCAAATTAAACAAGACTAAATATGACTAGGCATTTAATGCCAATTTTCACTACTTCAAAGTTATTGATAATTAATGGTGCAAATGCATCTCAGTTGGTATTCGATACCCAGCCCTCTTACCTCTTCAGACACACCCTTTCTATCCCCTTTATAGTGAGAAATAGATCATTAGAGCACCACAATTGCATCAGTTGTTCTTTGGCAGAAGGCCTTGCTGTCCAGCAGGAATTTAATGGAAATCTGTTTTTAGGTGTTTTGTTACAAACACACAAACAAACAGGAGTTTGGCAGAGGCGATAATAATTGAGTATGACTCAGGGTTTTATTACAGCCTCACAAAGGTGTTGCTTACCCCTTTAAACAGGAAAACCTTAATTACGGCATTTCCATGTGTTTTGTATCATTGCCATTGTCATTTTTAAATTACATCAACTAGGACTGGGCAGTTTATTACTGAATACACAGATTCTACTAAATCTGCACTGTAGTCATTGTGCCTTACAAATGCATAATTTAGAATGTAATGTTACAAATAGCCTGAGGTGTAAGTGTTGTGTATAAATGAGCTTGTGGATGGAAACAAGCAATGGTTTTAACCACATGGGGGTAGCAGTCTTTCACAGCTCTGTCAGAGGCAGACAGGGAGGCTCAGCTGGTTAGAGGTAGACACTGTTGTTTTATGGGGCATCTCTCTTCTCCCACATGGACGGCAGTGGTAAGAGTGTTTGAAGTCAGGCCCGCTTCACCTCAGGGTGTGGAGATTGGCTATTGTTGTACATTTAGCACCGCTGAGCAAGATGAATGTCTGGAGCACAGCATGGGAAAACGCAGTATGTGTCAAGTGTGGTCATGTATGAGCAATGTGGCGTCTGCCGAGCAGCTTTTCAAGAAGTGGAATGGAAATTTAAATGTGAAGGTACTTGCGATGTTACCTTCTCCCTATCTATTTTGAATAAAAATAACGTGGCAGAATGCATTGCACCAACAGGGTAGTAGCCAAATCATCCAATACAGAGCACCAAGTGCAACGAATTCAACTAAAAAAGTAGACAAAGGTCTACAGGGCTTAAATCAAGAAACAAGAATCAGCTTAAACTGGAGCTTCTCCAGGAACACTAAACTAAACAGTGACTGTAGTCTAGACAGTGGTACATGACATCATGTTTAAACTAATTGTACTGCATGTTGCACAATATCCTGCATTTTGATTCTTTTCACTAAATATTTTTTATTAGCCTTTATTTGTTGAGTCAGCTGAGCATGCACTCATGCACACACAGATACCTGGGACTCACCCAGTTCAACCACAGCCTGCTACTGTTTGCCACTGAGTGCACTGCTCAGGAACACAGGTAGCAGAGAGCAAAAGTTCTCAACAATGTTCAGAAGATACAACCACAGTAACATTTTTGTACTGAATAGTTAGTTTTCACAGAGACGCAGTACGATAACAGACCCTCGTGAAATGTATACCTTTTGATACCTTTTCTACCTTTTACAGTGTATCAGTCAGTGCAGTAGTAGAGATTACTGATTATTATTTGGTACTGATTCATGTTTTGGCAATCTGATTAGAAGAGGTTTTAAAAGGTTTTACTCAAGTTTGTTGAGTATAACATGTGTCTAATTAAAATCGACTTACAATTGCTGTAAATGTCAGAGGTCGCACACCTTTGGAGCAACTGGGAGTTAAATGTCTTGCTCAAGGGCACACTGGTGGATGTGTCACAGCGGGAATCAAACCCAGCTCTCCCACACCAAAGGCATGTGTCTTATCCACTGCTACATCATCAAGCCTGTGCTGTAAATTGCTGTAAATCTACCTGAAAAGTTTGTACTATGTTTCCACTGTGTCAGTGTGTTTCAGTGTCGACCGCCCCAGTAATATTTAAACTAACATCTGGATTTTAATTGCACCCTCTTTAAAAAAGATTCATTCATCCCCTCACCTTTCTCTGTTGCAGGTTAGTGCAACATGGTATAATTTGCCAACAGTGGTGCCTCTAGCTTGCCCATGCAGTCCACTGAAAACAATTGGGTGGGTGGGGGGGGTTGCTGGTCATCCCAAAGTGGGATAAAAAGGGCACAGCTATTCTCAGTATTGCCTTAAATGACAACATTTCACTTTTTGTATTATGTTACATTATGTGCCTCATTCTTACACACACTCTCTTGCTTGTTTAGACACAGACCCCCCGTCTTCTGGAGAAGCAGGAGCAGCAGCAGCCAACATATGTTGCCCTCAGCTATATCAACAGGTAAAGAAACAATTGTTATGAGAAAGAAAACCGGATTTCCCCTTATTTATGTAGTAACTCAATTTTAAGTCAACCTTATACAAATCTGACATAATTATGACGTTGATGTTATTAGTCTTTGGCCTCATAAAGATCTATCCTACATCATTGAGTATTATCGCTGTGTCCTATGAAGTGTTGCTCGTATGAGGTTCTACCAGCAATTTTAAATGTCATCTGGCAGATTGCTTAGATGAACTGCTTCAATATTTGGTAGTTGATTTTCTTTTATTGCTCTAGGTTCATCCCAGTCGTCTTTGATATGGTGCTTGAATAGTGGTTTTAGTGGCAACAAGCCAGTGTACAAGTTCTGCCGCTGTCCTTCGCAAACACATCTTGATGTGGTTATCGCTTAATTTGTAAATTCCACTTTTGCTTTAACAATGTCTATGTTAACATTTCATTTTTATGATACACATTCACCAAGTACTTTACAATCCACCATAAACCCTGGTGTTTTTTGATGGAAATAGAGGCAATGATATTTTTTTGCCAACATGTTTTACAGTAGCAAACATTAAATAGCAGAACTTTCTAAACATCAGGGTCCTACAGTAACAAGTCGAATGTGATGACCCTGTTTTCATAAAAAAAGATTGCAAACACTGACCAGTCTTATATCCCACAATGCCAGGTTCATGACAGATGCTGCAAGACGAGAACACGATGCCGTGAAGAAGAAGGTGCAGCCCAAGTTGTCTCTGTCTCTGACAGGCAATCTGTCTCGCAGCAGTGTTTCCACTCCGCCTCGCCACACCAGTGGAAATCTCACCCCTCCAGTCACCCCACCCATCACCCCTTCCTCTTCCTTCCGCAGCAGTACGCCCACAGGTACATAACCATCCATCACACGCTCACCTCACTAGTTACCTGTCATGATATGCATTGTTAACTAAGTAGGCAGCAGAATGGTTTGACAGTTAAAGAGAGTTCCAGGAGGTCCATTTTCAAGACACCGTGAGAAGATTTGTTGTCATTTAGGAAGGGGGAAACATGTTGACATTTTGAAAAGACAATGGTTACTGAGGAAATTTAGGGCTCAAAATAAACTTTTTCAAAGTTCAACCAGCAAGGCTGCCGACAGATGTGTTTTTTGTTTATTGGCCTTGTGATTGCAGGCATCAGCCAATGCTGATTATCTCAAAATGCCAGATATCTGCCAGATTAATCGGCTGACAGATTAATCGCTCAGTTGCTAACACAGATGGCTTACTCAGTGTGGTAGGTGAAAAGCTGCCAGTTAAGGTTCTGACAGAGCTCACATAATATTAAAAATTAATCACATAATTCCACATAATTTCCTCAATTTATTCAATTTGTCAGTTGAAATTGCTTTAATGGTTAATTAAAATTTAAATGATATGACAGTGTAGTGCTTGTAGAACATTCTTCATCCCACTGTGTGATATTTCATTTCACTGTTAAATTGTTTGTTACATCTTTATGTTTTCCATTACTTAGATGATATGTTGTGCACCTCTGCTTGCCATTCAAGTTTCTCTGTACCATCAGCTTTGACCCCAATATATGGCTGAAAGTTTGGCAATGTATAAATTCATTATTCTGTAAGGACAGTTTTTTGGCATCAGCAGGAGAACTTAAGAGATATCTTTAATAAAGCTCACATTGAAACTATAGTGAATGAGAGGCAGCTTTCGTAGTCCAGCTGATAGTTTCCCATGTACTTGTGTACTTGTTTTGTAAAGTTGGCAGTCTTTAGTGTTCTGTTGTGTTTTTAGCTCTTGTGGTTTTGTAGATCGTCTTCTGTCTTTAATTAATCGATTAAACTATTGCAGTTCACTGACCCCAAGACCTCAATAAAATGCATAAATTCTTTCCCACGATTGGCATATTTCCATCTTTCTGGAAATTTGGGCGCTGTAGCACACAAAGTAGACATTATGGGAACACTGGCCCAAAGCACATGGTGAGTATGGTCCACGCTTGTTAGCCTGAAGTCTCGAAGGCCAGGATTTCATCACCAGAGATTAGTCATGAAGTGTGCACAAATCAGAGTTCTGAGTCAATAACTGTGTGACTTTCTTTCTTTCACCCTCTCCCAGGTAGCGAGTGTGATGAGGAGGAGGTAGACTTTGAGGAGTCTGACAGTGATGAGTCATGGACCACAGAAAGCGCCATCAGCTCTGAGTCCATCCTCAGCTCTATGTGCATGAACGGTGGTGACGAGAAGCCTTTTGCTTGCCCCGTGCCAGGCTGTAAAAAGAGATACAAGGTAGGTCTCACTCAACATCTCTTCTTAGAATACATGCTATAGGTTTACCATAATGCAACCGAGTGAAATTTATTTACTATATTTATTTTATTATTTATTGGAGATATTTGTGTACAAATATATATGCTAACAGTGACATGTGGGAATATAAATTGAAAGTGGATTCCCTGCTTCTGAAAATGGAAACTCGCATCTCAGTTGAGCCTTACAGCATGTCAACATAGATGCATACATCCAGTCCACTTCGGTGATGTGGAGTTTTACAGGATTTTCCATTCACATCTGGTGTGTGTGGTTGGGATAAATTATGTGCAGCTTGAGAAAATTGCATTGCTGACGTGAATGACAGGGTTATGGGCGATGACTTAGCCTGAGGCAGCAGACAGCAGGCAGCATTAGGCATCTGTTTAGGCGCAGAACAAGATAGGTTTGTAACAAGAACAGCTTTCTCCTCTATCTACAGCCTATTGTCAGTATATTTGTAACAGATATTTTTTGGAAGCTCAGTTGTACATGTTACCAGCTAAGGTGATGGTTGAGTGTCATATTCTTTTGCTTCATTACAGAATGTGAATGGGATCAAGTATCATGCCAAGAACGGCCATCGAACCCAGATAAGGGTGCGCAAACCCTTCAAGTGCCGGTGTGGGAAGAGCTACAAAACATCTCAGGGTCTCCGCCACCACACCATCAACTTCCACCCACCCATCTCTACTGACATCATCCGCAAGATGCAGCACTAGACACTGAGGGAGCAACCAGCACTCTCTCAGGTCACTTCCCAATCCATCTGAACGCCACTATCACCAGCAACGGCTGTTTCTCTTTCCAACCCGTTCCTCTCATCCTTAAACCCCTGTGGCCCTTCCTTTTCACTCTCTCCTAGCCCAATTTGTTATGACACTATTTTTGATTGCATGTTATAAATGTATTAATGTTCATTCTTAAGTTTTATTCAGAATGTTAGATCTTTATGTAGTTCACAGTTTTTGTACTTTGCACATTTAAGCTATCATTTATCTGTTTTTGACTTCTGTGTTGTTTTTTTGACAAATGGTGCTCCTTGATGATGAGGGCTTTTCGTAAAAAGAGAATGGCCACACCAAGTCACGAGTAGCCTTGCATGAACAGTAGGGCATCCTGCTTTAAAGGCAGTGTGAAGTTAGGGGAAAACTGAGGAAAGATTTGGATGTTTTTTAGAGAAAGTAGGAACCATTACCTTGCCTGTCTCTCATTTGGCCTAAACATGTGACAGAGGCAAATGAGAAAAAAAATCTGAATGTGTGTGGTATAACACAAAAAAAATCCAAGCTGAAAACTTTCGTACATTTCATTCTGTCAGATTTAATGTTAATAATCAGTTATTGGACTTAGTTTTACTTTCATATCACAAGTATTCCAAACTTTTTTGTCTTCACCTGTTTTATTGCAAACACTTATGTGTGAGCACCAAATGATGATCTCAGGTGACGTCTGCAAGCATTTCAGCACCGCAATCCTGCCCAGGTGTTCTGATAGTATTTATGCTGTTCAGAGGGATCATGAAAACTCGGTCTGTCATTGTTCCTAATGTTCCTGGTCACTTTCTCCAAGACTTAAACAGTTGTCCTTGCTATTTACAGCTAGGGATTGAAGCACTTTTTGTAACAAGTTGCCAACAAATTAGATTTTTTTTTTGCCAACATCTCGTTTCTGGTGTATGCACAGTTGCTACCAAAACGAGGCAAAAGGCCTTCAGAGCAGAAGTTTGCATGCTCCCAGGGAAGATGTACAGCAAACCTCCAGTGTTTTCAGTATTGTGAGATTTCTGTATGTACAGTAGTTGCCTTGAATTGTAAACCATTCCAATCAGTGCAGATCTTTGTATGGCTTCATTTTGACAGTTCAGATTAATTCCTTTGAATGCAGACATTACACAGACCGCTCAGTCCAGCCTGTTTGCTGTTCACCGACTCCCAGGTCTTATGAAACCATGTGATTGTTCTCGCCATGAATACAAGAGGGCCCGACATTAGCCATGTATTCTGCACATTTATTTTTCCTCACAGTCCTGCTGTTAGGCTGTGAGAGAAACACATACGCCTCCTACTTTGTGCCATAATAACAGTGTCCGTTGAGGTTACTTTCAACATCATTTAATCCCTGAAATAATGAACCCCAGATCTTAAAATACCACAAAACTGGGGATTAATCGGTGCGCCTTGGTAGCCAAAAGCTTACAGCGCATGCCATGTGGATGCATGGTCGCAGCTGGTTTGCTTCCAGCCAGTGACCTTTGTGGTATGTCATACCCCTCTCTCCCTGTTTCCTGTCTACCTCTTCCCGACACTATAAAGGCAAAACATACCCAAAAAATGTTTCTTAAGAAAAAATTAAAAGTTTGGAGATTTATCAACATTGAGCCATTAGGTTACATCTTCACTGCATGGATGTTAAAAGTTTAGGAACTACAGTCCAATTGACAATTGTGACAGTACTGTACTGCCAGTATGGAGGAAAGTCTTTGATATTGTGTACAGTGAATGTATTGTTGTGTTAAGTGCATTAAATTATATTTTCATATGTTCCTGGAGTTAAACAAAATATAGTATAATGTGTATGAAAAGGCAAAACCAGAGGTTGTTTGGAGAAACTAATAGTGATGTACTGTATTTCTTCAAAAGCTGCTTCATGTACACTTTTGTTACATTTAGAATAAAAACTTCCTCTGATGTGTGCCCAAGGACTCTTTGTGACAGTTATTGACTGCATTTGGACACAATTCAATTTCAAACAGACTTTATTAGTTCGTATTAGATACATGAAAGTCACTTAACAAATGAAACCATTTCTATGAATGAAATAACTTAATGCTTCAGAAGAGAAGAACGAAAGAGGGAAATTTAACATAAGCTCAGCATGCACTGAATAGATGATGATATGAAGGTTCATAAAGATTCGGACACAAAACCCCAATTAAATAATCAAAACAAAGGAAACCTAACATAACACAAATCTATCATACACAAAGTATCAAGGCTTTCACAATATCATTGGCTTTAATTATTCTAAAATAGATGATCTGATGATATACTGTATAATGTCTGAATGTAATCACTGAAGATTTCTCCCTGACTGCATATAGTGCACCAAGGCTGCTTCCTATAAAGAATGAGGAAATGACTGGTACAGTGATGTTTAAGGGGGGAACCATTTGGTTGGATGTTAAATATAAGTTTGGTAAACACTTATCTCTTTCCCTGATTCGTTACATCCTCTAGTCTACCAGATCTGTGACAGCAGAGTCAATTTAAAGTCATATAGGTACAACAGTCTTATCCTCCTAAATTACTCCTTAAATCCATATGAATGGAAATCTTTAATCTATAAAAAAAAACTTTCAGATTTGCAAACAGATTGAGAAGCTCTGCCATATACACTGAATTAGAATATCGCTTCAAAGTGTTTCTCTAAGTTGAAGTAACAAAGCGAAAGTCAGTATAGTCTAAAGAGCGGATCTTCACACCATTATTACATGCAGAAAAGAGTGCAGAGTGATTTATTTCAGTGGTGATGGGAAGTAGGCAGAGCGGATGTGCTGATTTTCTGATTCTCTATTCAAAGTTGAGCGGGTGGCCGTCAAAGTGAGTGAGCACATGATTCTCAAACACCTTCTGGTCGCAGTCCAGTGGGAACTGCTCGCTGCACATGGGGCAGATTTTCCAGTGGCTCTCCACATGCTCCTCGAACTTGCTCTGGTCATAGTTGGGCGGGAAGATGACCTCGCACAGCGGACATCGCTTCATGTCCATGCTGCATGCGGGAAGAGGAGAGAAAACCAAAAAGGCAGGGAGAGAAAGCTCCCGTTAATAAGCAGTCAAGTGATGATGTGGGCAAACCAGGAGCGCAGGCTAATAAAGAGCATCTGTCTGATGCAACTTGGGTGGCCTGCCGCTTGACTTATACCAACAAAAGGGGGGCTGTGCAGCAGAACAAACACTTTACACATGTTACAATGCACAGGTTTAGAAAATGTAGGGTGCAGCAAACTTGGATGGCATTTATGAGAGTTCGGGCGTGTTACCTGGGATCAAAGCAGAATGCAGTTTGTCCGTCATTCACAAATGGGCTGCGAGTTTCAGTTGCTGTGGGCTGTTCGTTGGTATTACCCTGAGGAAGACCGGTAAAACAGCATTTGTCAATATTTAAAACAGAAGGGAGTATTATTTAACTGCATACTGCACATGGGAGAGAATGCAGACAGCACAGTCGGAGAGGCTTACATTGTTGTTTTGCTTTTCCTCTGACTCCTCATGGCCTTCTGGTCGGCTGTGGTTGCGGGTGGGTTGGATACACACCACATTACTGTCCCAGGAGGGTGGGCCCACAGGGGGCAGCCTAAGCAGCTGGTCATCTGAGAACTCTTCATCTCCCTCATCTGCAGGGAGAGAATGGAGAGACAGCTTTTGTAAATACAAACTCAGTTGTTTCCACAATTGTTCCTGGAACATTTTCAACAAAGGGATGTTCTGCTGTGAATAGGGAAACCAACCTTTTGAGTCTGAGATGGAATAAGGGTTCCCAAATTGCAGCTTGCTTGGGCTCTGAGAAACCAGCAGGGGGGTGGGGGCATCCTGGGTGTAAGGGACAGGGTACTGCAGGAATAAAGGCACACTAGACTGGCTACTCTCCAAACTGCTTTTCTCACTGCCCCCCTGATCTCCCTTCCTGCTGCCCTTCTGGAGCTCCTGGGGAAGAAACAGCATAATTTTTCACAAAAACAGACCAATGGCAAAATGAAATGCCTGATGATCCGACATATCTGCTTTCATCTCTATATGCCTCCCAGTCTTTCAAGGCAAGTAATACATCACTGCTTATTATCACACATCAGCTCCTGAGCTGTGACATCTTGCTTTTTCTCACACAAACAGTTTAATTAGTGCCTTCATTAAAAAAGCAAGTCTTTTCATTTTCAAAGGGAATGGGACGCTCCGTTTTATTGATGTTAGTTGCAGACGCCAATTTAATTTACAGTCTAAACCTCAAATTGGGTCATTCTGCTCCTCTTAGCTGTAACAGCATTACTTCGAAGCAATATTTTAGGTCAGTGAGGACCTTACTGTGGTCCAAAGTAATGGAATGGAAAATAAGAACTCATTTACTTTGCTTCTACAATTAGAGGCATATTAAATAGTCAAGATTGGTAGAAGGAAAATGGCAGGGCAATGGCACTTTTCATGGAATTTTTAGAGTGGAAGAAGTCCATAAAAGAGAAAATGAAAGCTGTCACTAACCCCCTCTACTTTTTCCTTCTCCTTCACAAGAAGTGCTAGTGTGTCCTTCAGTTCCTTCAGCTCCCGTCCCTTCTCAGCTACCTGGCTCTGAAGTACACAAAAACAGAAGAATGAAGACAAAATTTCAATCCTGAAACATCTGACATGGACTGCCGATTAAAAACTGCATCTGTGAAATTCTCTCAGGACTCAGTTTGTGACATTAATTGATCACAGCCATAAAAGGCTTCCCTTTGCACTGGACTGATTTATGTACAATACCGCTCAAAGCAAACCAACCTGTTTGAATTCTTCTGAGACACTAAGCAAATATCCGCCTGACCTGAGCCAAGCACAGCATTAGCCAGGCAACTGGAGAAGACTCCTCAAAGCTAAGCTTTCCTTGTCTCCAGAGCCTGACATAAACAGCAGTAAAATGTCGTCTCACAGATAGGTCTGCTCATAAACAACACTGTCAGGGCGACTGTGTTCAAGGGGAGAGATAGCATCAAAGGCTCAATCCTTGAGCTAAAACAGCCATATCCAGTGGTAAAAACACAGTAAGTGTCCAAAGAAAGGCTTGCTACGAAAGCAGCAGAGCATCACTGCCAGCAAATGGCCTGAGCGCTAAGTGCTAAGTGTCTGTGTTCGGAACTGCCTGCGGGATGAACTGACCTTGTAATGATCTTCCTCTGCTGCCAGCTGCAGTTTTAAGTTCTCATTGGTCTTCAGTTGTTCCTTAAATTTCACCTCCATCTTGGCCAGCTCATCAGCAAACATGCAGCTACGCTCCTTCTCCTCCTAATGAGCAGTCAGACATTTACCAATGCTCTTTTTTATCATATTCGTCTATCTTGCAATTCAGAAAGCACACACTGTATATCATACCTTTGGAGAACAGAGTTTGGATATCTTATCTGCGCAGACATAACCAATAAAAGGATGCAAATAATATGTTTCTTACCGCCAGCATCTGTTTGCATTTCCTGTACTTGTCATTCCTGTCAGATGCCTCTCTGCTGATGCCTTTGAGTTTCTCCTGGATGATGGCTTCCAACATGGGATCAGCAGAACCTGGACTCCCTGTGAAGGCAAGTCAGACAGTTTGCTTAGGCAAAGCAACCTGGGTCAACAACAAGTTATTTTGTTATCTGTTGATTATTAAAATGACAATTCATATCTAATGACACACTGATAGGATCAGATTCAAAATAAAACTACTGATTTTCTGAGGCAAAATAGAAAACACAAGATAACTACCTAAGAAATGATAATGCTAGTAAACTATCAACTTCACAATTTAGCATGGTAAGATATAATGTACCTGGCACTGATGTGTCTGGACTCACTGATGCTGGGATTGTTGTGGCCTCTTGTGCTGAGCTTCTCTTCAGTTCCTAAAGACAGGAAAACAGGTTTTAATTAGCTCTAAATGCAATTAGACGCTAGAACCGGAATACATGATCAGTAGACAGCAAAAATGCACATAAGTAAAAACATAAACATATGCTACTGAAAACATGAAACAATTTTACTGTATTTATTAAAGCTCATGTAACTATATATAACTAAGCCATTAATATGTGCACATGTTCATGTCTTATATAAACACAGTGAATGCTGATAGGTTAATTTATTGAAGCTCACAGTGTTTTGCAATTAATTCCAGTCAAGAAATTAGCAACAGACTTAAGGAGTGGCAAAAGGACCTTTTACCTCTGAGGGCATTTAGTGGGACATGATAGGCAGAGTTAGTGTTACAGAAATCTAATGCAAGTTCTGTTCTTTCACTTGTTGGGGGGAAGCATAAAGTATGTTGGCTTGTATCTGGTGCGACCTACCCCTTGCTGTTCAGAGAGTCTAAACACTTGTTTTTGCAGTCGCTGACATTCCTTGTACTTCTCCTTGTAGTGTTCTGCAGCCATGTGCAGCCGCAGCTTCAAGTCCTCCACTTCTCTCTGCAGCTCTGCTAAAACAGCAGGGTCTGCAGCAGCTCCTTCTTCAGCCTGGTGGCAAAAACATTACAACAGATCAGACATTAAACACAGTTATTGGTCAAATGCAGAGACCCCTATGAAGTTGTGGGACAGAAAAGTCCAACTTATAATAGCACCATTATCATCTACAATTTCTATTAGCCTTTTTACATCACAAGGATGCTATCAATTGATTCTTCAGGATTTAATGTGGAAAGTGTTGAGAATTATTGTTGTGAGCCAGGTTCAGGTGTGAAGAAGTTTCGGAGACTGATGAAGACTTAATACCTAAACCTATAATGTCAAATATTTATGGAGTCAGCTATATTACTCTAAGCTAGACATGTCTTACCTTTCCCTGTTACATCAATTAAGACACCTAAGAAATATTTCCAACAGAAAGGCCCTGAAACGGCCCCAAGAAATGGTGCTGTTCAGGGCAAAACATCTTGTGTTTTTATTTAGTTAGCTAGGTCTGATCTATGGAAAGAATTACAGCATCCTTCCAAGGCAGAACCAGTAAATCCCCCTGTGGAAGACACCTTTTGTTCCTGTTTACAGTATTTTGCTCTTCTGGTCGGTACATGATTTCCTCACACATCACCTACCGCCCGCCTATCATTATATCAAACACGACTAATAATTAATGTAATGTTTCATGTAAAGCTAATTAAATCAATAAAGCCCCGTTGGCAGATTGATTATCATCCTTACAGCTTCCTGCTTGGCCTCTGCCTTCATCTGCTCTACCAGGCTCTCCAGGCGGACGCACTGGGCCTGAGCTTCAGTCTTGGCCTGGCGAAGGGCATCGGCCTCCAGCTTCATGTGGTAGAGTTCAGACATGGTACGGTCACGGGCGCTAGAGGCGTCCCTCAACTCAGCGGCTAACAAGGAGGCCTGCTGCTGGTTGGCCTGGAGCTGCTCCTCCTTCTGCCGCAGCTGCTCCTTCAGGGCCTTCATGTCTCCCTGCCAGAAACAAACACGTTTGAGGTGAAGGCTTTTCATTTCAATAAAGGTCACTATAAATGTGTTACTATTATTTTTCCTATAATGATTGTTATTATGATCTGAGTTTCAGGTTATCATAAGCCATAAGAATTCATCAAGTTAATTACTGTTTATGACAAAACTCTATTGACTTTTTAAAGCTTTAAAACAAACTTCTTTGTACCAAGGGGGGAACTTTGGCCAGGATCTCTCGGTACTGTTTCTCCTTCTCAGTGAGGCACGCCTGCAGGCGCCCCACCTCCTCTTTAAACTGGGCAATGGTGTTTTCCTTGTTCACATCCACAGACTTCAGCATCTGCAGCTCTGCACTCAGCTTAGTGTTCTCCAGCTCCCGGTTTTTCAGGTGAATCTGGTGAACACACACAGATTCAAACGCATGCCCCCACACGCAGGCAGCAGAAGTTATAAAACATAAAGTTGTAGGCTTTTGCCTCATTTATACAACACCAATCACGATCATGTACCAAAGAGCATACTATTAAAATAAATGTTGCATGACCTCAATTACAAAACAGAGATTGAGATAGGCCCATAAAGTTTTACTCGTGCAATAGCCCCAGTGTGATGGTGCAAGTTAAATTAGGTATGGGTTTTTGGCTCAATTTCCGTGGCGACAGTACAGTATGTGGCACTCCCAGTTCCTGTGCAGTGCCCACCACAACAAAGAAACACCAGACAGACCAGAAGAAGACAGAATAAGGCATGCCCTGTATAGACTAAATGGTTGGGCAAGAGTATGCAGAATAATCACAGTAGTAAAAAGTGAAAAACAGAAACAGGAAAAGTCAATTAACTGGACTTCCAATTTAGGGTAAAATAACATAACAAAATATTGTTAACTCAACAGATTGTGATACTATCACTAGCATAGCAGTCAACCAAACCACTGCTAAGCCAACCCAACTGACATAATGATCTGTACCTGTACATAATACATATTAATACCACCAGCACATTACCTTGTAGAGTTCCTTCTCATCTTTCTCATTCTTCAGATGAGATTCAAGTACCTCCTTCTCGGCTAAAAGTTTCTTCACTCTATCCTTGAGACTAAAGAAAAGGTCATAAAAATTGTTAGTCACAAATGGTATTACCCGTTCCAATTTCTACATTCACATTAGAGCTGGACCCAAATATCTGATCATTGGGTGATTTTTAATTTTGAGATACGAATGTTGATTCCGCCCCCCACCCCGACGTGCCTGACCTACGTTCACAGCAGTGAATGTAATGCTCCAGTTTACATCAAAGGGAAAGCAAAATGAAGCACTCAGCAGTGTGAGAGCACTTTAAACTGAATGATGACAATGGCAGTGTGTCAGTTATGGGATTTATTCATTTCACAATTTCTTAATTTCATTAAAGATCAAAAAAAGTAAAATAGCCTACATTTTAAAATGAATCAGTAGCCTAACAACAACAAACTAACAACAACAAAATGAAGACATTTAAATCATTATATTAGGCTGATTGAAGAAGAACATGTAGTAGGCTATAATAGAGTTAAAAGTGATAACACATAATAGGTTTGTTTTAGTCCCGGTACGGAAAGTGCTTATTCCATCCGCTCTCCTTGGACGCCTGTCCATCTAATATATTTCCATATTCTGCTCTGGACCTGCTCAGTTCAGCCTCTCAGTCTGGACTCTCAGCGACAGTTCCAACCTGCTCTGCACAGCAGCCACCAACCCAGTTCAGCACCCACATAATCTTCCACTGTTCCCCGGCTCAATCTCCCTTCAACCCTTCAGTAAATATTCCTTTTTTACCTAACTCTTCATTCTCTTAGTCCTGCACTAGGGTCTACTAGCTCAGACATAACACAGTTAAAAACAAAGTGTTGGTAATAATAACCTACTGTTAGCCTATGCGGTAAGAATTAAAAAAAAAAACAAAGCTCTCTTTCTCTCTCTTACACACACACACACACACACACACACACACACACACACACACATTAATGAGCCGCTGTTGTCTCTCTGCCATCAAATTCTCCCTCACTCATGTGATTGCCAGAACCTCCTGGGCATTTATTCTTCTTTTGCTGTTCTGCTTATATCTGTCAAATATGTAGCTGTAGCTCATGACAGCCAGCTTATCATCAATCGTTTAAACAATCGGCATAACGCAACCGCTATATTCGCCCTCACACTCGTCGACAAAGCTTCGATTAATCGCTGTTAATTACTATCGAAGCTGTCTACAGTCAAAATGACATTCATGGCCAGCCCTAGTTCACATTCAGTGTTTAGAATAATTGATTAGCAACTACAGATTCTGTTGCCTACTGCTGTACCTCCTCCTGCGTTGATATTATAGCTTAACATACTTTTAACTAAATATCTAAATGCACTCTTTACACACAACTCTCTCAAAAGTCTGTTTGCTCAAACTGCTTTTTTAGAATGATCTGAGTATATGAATAACCAGGTAAAATGTAATCCTCTGTGCATGATGTAACCAAAAGCAGCAGTTCTGTGAATCTGCAGCAATCCTGCACCCTGAACTCACCTGTCCAGCTCAGTTTCCTTTTGTAGGCCCTTCTGGGTGACTCCAATCAGATCCTCCTCCAACTGTATAATTCTGGCTGTGGCCTCCTCAAGCCTCCTCTTCACCTCCTCTTTCTCCTCTTGCAGGGACTGGGAAGAACTCTGCACCTCCTGAGAGACAATTAAATGCAATGTTGAAAACAAGTGAAATAAAACTCTAAAAAAGCTGAATAACAAATAAAATACAAAAGAACTATCATTCAGTTTGGTCATGTGAATAATCTAATGAATAATTGAATAAACTGATTCTCATTCATAAAACAAATAATTTACACCAATTCGTGCCAAGATCTACATACTGCTAGATGGGTTAAAGTCCAACATGAAAAAATAAAAGTTTCCTAGTGTAGCACTTTCCTTTTCTAAGCTTGTGGAAAACGTGTGCAAAACATAAAACATTTATCGTCTTTTGAAATGCAACTCTAAATCAGAATGAACATTATGCCTCGATTCAGAGTTTTCAAACTTAAAAGATGACATCAAAAAAGCAAAAGGAAATGATTTTTTTAACAGTTTGTTTATAGACAGAATTTTGGAATCTTTATATTCACACCACATAAAAAAATCATATAAAAGTATAGTCATAAAATTAACAGCCACAAAATCTGTAATCATGTTTTCATCTGAAAGCCGCTTTAAAACCAGCAGATTTATGGTAGAGGACAGCAATATGAATTATTACTGACACAGCTTTTAAGACTTAATGCTATGCTATAAAAAGTTGAATTACAACTTTGATAATACAGACATTCATATCAGTGTGTGATTTATACTTTTAGTGGATGACGAGTTTGGATAGCTCTGCATATTTGGAGTCTTTCGCTAGGGGGTGCTAAGAGACTGTTTGGCCAAAAGTAACACTGTCCGTGAAATTACAAAAACTACAAAAGAGCGTCAATCATATAATTTAGAATAACATGCATGTGCTTCTTAATCAACAACTATACAACAAAAAAGGAACATTGTCTGTTGCTTCACTGCCAAAATTGAAGAAAAGAAAAGCAACAAATATTTTGCTCCCCTCCTTCCTGTTGGCAATCCTATCTGCCTTCAAAAACTGACTCAGTCCATTCTCCGCTTACTTGGTTCTCTCTTCTCAGCTGTGCACAGGTTTCTTTCTCCTGCTCGCACTCTTTCTGCAGGCTCTCCTTCTCAGCTTCCAGCTGCTCCTTCTCCTGCTGCAGGAGGGCCATATTTTTGACCAGCTTCTCTTTTTCTCTCTGGGCTTCTTCCACCTTTTGCTGCACAGAAAGATAAGTTGTTCAAGATGTTCAGGCCATACACACATAATAATTCACTTCACTACCCACTCTTCAAAACTACTTGCACTTTCCCATGCTAAAATAGTATAAAATGTTGTTCTAAATAATATGAACTCAATAGATTTAGTTATCTGTTTTGGATGTGACAGCCAAATAAAAGAAGTGAGAACATTGATGAATAGAGTAGCTCAATACATCAGGAGTACACTGTACCTCAAGGAAGCCAGCCTTGGTGGTGACCACCAGGATGTCAGAGTTGCATTCGTCCTCCACTGTCAGCAGCTCGTCCTCTGAAGGGCTGTTGGCACGAAACTGGAATGGGGTGCTGGCTCCCCGGATCTCCCCTTTGTGGGTCACATAACAGAACTGGTAGAACTCGCCGTCATCATTGGGCACATAATATCCTGGGGAAGAATGACATCTAGTCAGTGAACTCAGTGTACAGCAGTACAGAGAAGAAAAGCAAAAGATCTTCAGTCATACAGTCCATAACTTATATTAAACGGAACACTTATTCCAATGTTATAACAAAGTCCAGTTACAGCGTTTTCTCATAACTTTAGGATAAGTGTGGAGATACAACTGAAAATGTGCACAAACAGTTGTGCCATAGTGGTTAAGTGATCTGGAGCACACACATGTCTGGTTTGAATCTAAAATGCAAATAAAACATGTCTTTCTTCCTTTCATGTCACTCTCGATTTTACTTTATTTTAGGAAGTTTAAAAAAGATGAAAAAACACAAACTTAAAATGTCTTAACACCATAACAGAGATCTCTGGGGAACATTTCTCATTTAACTCTTTTCACTGATCTGGTATTAAAGTTTTAACAATCCTCTGAACAGTCCTCTGATATGTGGTTATTAAAAGGTGTCAAAGTTATATAAAACTATGGTATGATCTTACCCTGAAAGACCACTGTTCTGTGGACTGCGGTGCCTTCCGCGTAGTTCTCAGGGAGAGGCGACCACAAGAATGTGTAATAGTCTCTCGCTGTGCTCCAACCAACCTGTGAGACATAGTGGGGAATCCATATAACCAGACGTTCTCACCACATCAGTGTAGGATAATAACAATGGAGGATTAACAGGGAGACTTCCTAGAATCCACACAGTGCCACTAAAATATCTCAAACTAGTTTATTACAGTAATCATGGAGTTTTCAATCTATGTTGGGACGATAGTGTTAGACCAGGACTATTGCCTACTGTGAAAAATGATCAATTCTGTGAACCACTCCAACTCCTGGTCACCATGTGCACGTGGCCTGGCCCTTGTCATGAACAAGCCTATCTGTGGAAATGTAGCTACAACTCACTTTAAACAGGAAGAGGGAAAATAGGTGAAAATTTTATACATAGGTGACTTGAAAATGAAAACCAAAATGTAATTATCTGTATTTTATGTGTTGTTAACTGATGGCTGATGAAGGGGGAGTACAGAAAATACATCCATAACTTCAGCCTGGTGCCATAAAACTGTCAAACAAAATCAGAGTCACATTGAGCTGGCACGTTCAGGCACACACATGAATCCACAACAAGCCCAGTCAAACCAGCCTTTTATATACCAGCCTCTGCCATAGAACATAGCTGTGTGAAGTTTTTCCCATATATTTTAAATAGTCATGCAGACAGATCACGTTTAAATATATACGGTTGCAACAGATGTTGTTTTTGATGTAGACAGGCTTTTTTTCTCACCTGTGTACAAACAGCCTAAAGCTACAATACTGCAAGTGTTCATCAGAGCCAGAGATAGAAGGCCTTGGTGCTCCAAAAATCCCCAGTTGTTACCAGTGCAGTTCCAGCCTCCAGCAGTAAAGAACAGGAAGCAATTAAAACATGCACCTAGTTAGTGAGTGTCATTACTGAAAGCTAGCCCTTACCAGTCCACTCATTAGAGCAGCAGAGGTGGCGGTGGGTGAAAACTCTGAGAGGAACTCTTTCACTTACAACAGACTGGTCTGCAATGTATATAAATAGGAGGACAGGAGGTAGACATGGCGTACAGCCACAATAAAAAAATTTAAAAACCTGACTGGTGACTGAAGTGATAACCCAGCAAGAGTAAAATCTACAAAAAGATAAAAGCAATTACAAAATGTGACCATTTTAGTTGGATCATTTCACCAGCATTGCAGCAAAGTCATACTTCTGCAAGAAAGGTGACAGAAAGCAATGTATTGTCTATGTGCCAGTCAGACTGTATAAATTCAGGATGGAGCTGTTCATGAATCACACAGGGGTTGTGCTCAGAGACAGGTTAATTATAAAGCCGTGCTTGCTTTCTCCTAGGCCACTCTGACAACCTGTCCCAACAACATTCCTCTACCTAGCCGAGAACAGCTTGCCTCACGCAGTATGGTGAATGCTGGGGCAAAGGCAGCTTTTGTCCATCTGCAAACAAGAACCTGTCTCCCATTGATCTATCATCAAAATTTTTTTTTTAACTTGCCAAGTAAAAGTGTATAATTTGAAACATCTGGAAATGGCTTCAGGTTGACATGTGAAAACATAAATTAGAAATTAGAAAATAATTTTCATTTCAGTCAGAATTCTTCAAACATTTTTTAACCAGCTTATTGGCAGTTTCACACATTTCATCCGTCCACACCATAGGACATTTTCTAGTCTAACGTGCATCACATAACTAAACATATCTGGAATGTAATATAGTCAGATAAAAAGCATACTAAATACATAAAAAACCCAGAGTAAGTGGTAGCACTCCAAACAATCAAAGACAGAATTTGCTCTGCTTGACTCTAAGCCAATAGCAAATAAATGTGTGTTAAGGAGGTAACACTGATGCAGTGAATCCAGGTATTTCTGTGCATACAAATGCAAGAACTTGGCACCAAACGTCTCATCTGTCAGTACCGCCAGGAACATTTACACGATTTACAATCCTGCACTCAATCTTTTCCAGCTCTGTGTTTCAGAGGCTTGAGAAATTAGTGATTTAAAGATCTATCCTGCCAGTCAGTGCCTATCTTGAGGCTAAACACAATGTGATGTGGCATCCAGCTGAATCCAGTCTTTAAACAGCCTACAGACATTATGTGATCCACCCCCAGTAGCCTAACATCACCCCATTTCTCAGTGAGGCTTAGTAAAATATCTGGATTCATCCACTTCCCAAATCCCCCAAAATATCATGAATAGCACACACACTAAGTATAATGAGTGTTTTTTAGAAAACAAATAAATATATGGGTTTTCATCACTGTTATAAAGACAAATGTTTGCAACAATTTGTCTTGGCTGGCTTAATGGCATTGCAGTATGCTATAAGAATAAGTGTATGATAAATACATTTCTGACACTAGAAGCACACTCAGAAAAAGACGGCAGTTTGATTTTTTTTTTTTAATCATGTGTGATTTAATCTCAGCTTCCATCTTAACTCTGGTAGAAAAAATAAATGTTGGTCTAGAACAGACTGGAGCCATGTGCTTAAATCTACATCTACAATTCACTACAGATGAGTCTAAAATAAATTACTGCCACTTTATTGGATTTAATGTGCTCCTAGAACAAGATCCATGTGGGACACTCAAGCGTGTGGTGGAGGTCAAAATGATTCATTCCCACCACCACGCTCATATTTCAAATAAACATTACAATGACTACACTCGCAATCTCTCCAGTCTCAGAGGCTGCTCATGCCGGTTATGCTGCCCGCTCTTCAGTCGCAGACTCACACTGGCGCTGCTCTTCACCAGCAGTAGCATAATGTTGCTTGAAACTTAAGTGGCAAACTAGCCAACGAAGCTAGACAGCAACCAACACAAGAGCGCCTACAGTAACGTTACCGATGTGCAAGTGTGTTATCTAGTAAGTTTGCTAACATCAAGTGAGTTCAACACCACAGGACATAGCAAGTAAGCTAATAAGTTATTACTGAATAATACTCTGTCCTGCATCATTTCAGCTCTTTTCGCTCACGCCAAAAAGTTAAAGCCAGTCTGATATTTTCTCTTGTACTCTTTTTCTCTTCTTAATCTTTGCGGCCTCTGCCATGATGTCCATACTGAGCTAGCTTCTTCCAAAAGAACTAGATTGTATTATATTTTTTGCTTCTTCTTATAGCTTGCTTCCTGAAGAGTTCTGTTGGGGTGATGTGGTGCTGTAGAGCATAATGGCATTCTCGCAATACATATCCTGCCTGGGATTTCAGTCTTACATACTGTCAACTAGCAAGCGGAGGTCTGGAGTGGCAATGACAGAGACACAATTCTCACTATTACAAGTCTGTCTACCATCAAAATGATTCTCAAGCTGCTATTTTAAGATGAAAATACTACATAATGTTGCCTTAATAGTTTGTTCCCACCTTTTTAGTAAAATCCTGAAGTACACCTGCAAAATACTCATTCATAGATTTTAAGTCATGATCAGATAGCCAAGATGTCACTGCTTCACTGTACAAATTGTACAAGCTTGTAAAAATGTGTACCATCCAATACATCATACACAATATTCTCTAGTCACCAGAATACATACTGTAATGATTGTGCTGCTTTAACTATTAATAAACAATGTTTATTCATGTAATGTGTTTTCTTTAAAGGCTTTCATAATACATTGAAGGCTTATTCACCTTGAATATGCCAACCCAGTCCTTTGGATTTGGTTTGATGAACTGCGTCAGGGTGTAGTGACACTCAAGTGCAGCATGGGGCAGGTAACTCTTCCCCACATTCTGAAAGATGACGTGGGCAAAGTTTGATGTGTCCATGTTGTTACTTAATAAAGTCCCGTCCAGGAACAGTGCCATAAATGACTCAGCAGTGGCTACACAGGACAAACAACAAAATGATATATGATTAGAAACAGAACAGAAACACCTACAATATCATTCTTTACAAAGAATGAGAATAAGCGAAGAAGCAAGACATACAACCCCAAATACAATGAAGTGGTCGTTGAGAACGTAAATAAAACCAGAATATATTAATTTGCAAATCCTTTTCAACCTATATTCAATTTAATACAATACAATAACAGGATATTTAACGTTCAAACTGATAAACTTTATTGTTTTTTGTAAATATTCAGTCACTTTGAATTTTATGCCTGCAACATGTTCCAAAAAAGCTGGGATAGGGGCAATAAAAGCACCTGTTTGGAACATTCCACAGGTGAACAGGTTAATTGGAAACAGGTGAGTGTCATGATTGGGTATAAAAGAAGCATCCCAGAAAGGCTCAGTCATTCACAAGCAAGTGTGGGGCGAGGTTCACCACTTTGCGAACAACTACATGAGCAAATAGCCCAACAGTTTAAGAACGTTTCTCAATGTACAATTGCAAGGAATTTAGGGATTTCATCATCTACGGTTCATAATATCATTAAAAGATTCAGAGAATCTGGAGAAATATCTGCATGTATGCGGCCGAAAACCAACATTGAATGCCGCTGACCTTCAATCCCTCAGGCGACACTGCATTAAAAACGGACATCAGTGTGTAACCACATAGGTTCAGGAACACTTCGGAAAACCATTGTCAGTTAACACAGTTCGTCTCTAAATCAACAAATGCAACAAATGCAAATGCAACAAATGCAAGTTAAAACTTTACCATGTAAAGCGAAAGCCATATATATCAACAACACCCAGAAACGCCGCCGGCTTCTCTGGGCCCGAGCTCATCTGAGATGGACTGATGCAAAGTGGAAAAGTGTGTGCTGTGCTCTGACGAGTCCACATTTCAAATTGTTTTTGGAAATTATGGATGTTGTGTTCTCCGGGCCACAGATGACAAGGACCATCCAGATTGTTATCAGCGCAAAGTTCAAAAGCCAGCATCTGTGATGGTATGAGGGTGTGTTAGTGCCCATGGCATGGGTAACTTGCACATCTGTTAAGATGTGCAAGTTACACAGTGGTAAACATGCCCCTGTCCCAGCTTTTTTGGAATGTGTTGCAGGCATCAAATTCAAAGTAAGTGAATATATGCAAAAAACAAAGTTTCAACATCATCATCAGTTGAACATTAAATATCTTGCCTTTGTGGTGTATTCAATTAAACATAGGTTGAAAAGGATTTGCAAATCATTGTATTCTGTTTGTATTTACAATTTACACAACGTCCCAACTTCACTGGAATTGGGGTTGTATTAAGGCATAAGACAAGCATATTCAATTGTCTTCTCTAACATGTGCCATCCCAATCTGCTGTACTTTTTCATTTATGTACTTTTTAGACCCAAATACAGGCATATAAGGCAATCATTTAAGCCTTTAAGGAATATCAACCAGTGCATGGACATGTCTATCTTTAATTCTGAGTCATATGGTATACAGTATGCTTTACTCTGTTCAATCTTGCATAAAATAAAAACAGCAAACAATTACAAACTTTTAAGTATATTTACAGTAGACAGATGTCTGCTACTGACAATACAAGATTATGGCAAGCATGGTTACCTTTGATTGTCTTAATATATAAGCCCATATGTTAAAGCATTAAATAGATTTGTTCAGAATATAAATATCATTTGAACATTTTGCATCAGTGGGGAAGGGTAGAAGGGTTCCTTGCTCAATAAGCAAACAATGATGACATGTGACAAGCACATGCAATCTCTGTCCCAATTTAAGAACTTGCCTAGGAAAGGCAAATGTCAAATCTACATTTCCAACAAATAAATACATTTGTATAAATATTGGTAGACTACTGGGCTATTGGACTTGTGCATTCTCTCCATGTGACACTGTTTAGTCTCATGGGAACTGTCAGGAAGTCCTTGAAAAGTACAAAAAAAAAAAATCTGAATTTGCCACCAGCGAGTTGCTCTCCACTAACAAAGTAGACATACTTTTACTACATTTGAAATGCAATACATAAGGATAAATAGCTGGTTTAATTTTATTTTACTGAATTTAGTAATAAAAAGATTACTTTGAAAACACTGATGAAGCACAGCTTAGTTTAACTATTAATTTAGATACCCTTTACACCTGAAACAATAGGACTCTTAGTTATATAACTAGTGACATTCATTCCTATTTGAATCATTGTTTGGGAAGATACCTTTATACTTTTAGTACCATATGTAGTATTAACCTAAAATTGTCTTTTACACCACTCTATTTTCAGGTACATTCACCGTAAATACTGTAAGTGCCACCATATTCGAGATAAATTCAACGACAACAGAGAAAAACTCTCCTTCATACAGCTTACTTTAATTTAAACATGATCACATGATTAACGCGAGTTCTACTTCAGCATAGTTTCAATTTGGGCCTTAACGTTAGCTCATATAATTTTGTCCGACGTAATTAGGCCTGTAACATTCACTACATTTCATCGGTAACTCTGAACATTGTTGTAATCTACAGCAATCACCGAAGCTCTCAATCCGATATAACGTTATAACGCAAAATAATAATTTAGCAAAAGTCGACAGTAATGGCTGAAAAAGACAACTACAATATGCGAGGCGAGGCCTAAATATGAAAACAGTGATCATATCTCGCTAAGTTAGCTATGCAGCTAGCTGGCTAGCGTTAGTTACATAGGTTACTTTACTAGAAAAATCATCAGTTAATCGCAAGGCAAATATACATGTGTTCTTAATAAAAGTATAAACTACCGAGCAAAATATTACCTTTGAACTTGTTATATACATTATTGGGTAAACGTTACAACGCCCTTAACGTAAAACCGAGCAGCTAACTAGAGAACACTGCTATCAACTGGAGGACACGGTTAGCTAAAGTAAACACTTAATGTTAGCAACGTTGTCTCTCGAAGTAGCTTCTAAAAACACTTGTCAAACGAATGGAATATAAGCAACCGTTGTGTTGTTAGTCACATTTATCAAATAAACCGTATACATACCTAGTTGCCATGTTATACATCAGCTAAAATCCGAATGTATCATAAAAACAATTGTTGACGCAGTTCAGTGCTTTCCCAGACCCTCTTCCTGGAATAATAACAACATTGCGTCACTTCCGGTAAAAAGGACCGGCGTGGGAATCCCACGAGCCAGGAAAAACTGATTTCAGATAAAAAAGATCATTTGTCATAGAGTTAAAATTTAAAATTTGGGTCCATTTCAAGTACATAATTTAAGGATGTCATTAGTAACTTACATAACTATAAGCAGTGGTGGAAACGATTTTAGATACTTGTACTTCTGCTACACTACTACATTTTAATACTATATTGTAGTTTTTTAATTCACTTCAATTTATTTCAAAACTTTAGTTACTGATTGCTTTGTATTATTTTACATAACAAGATACATTTAAACTAAATCTGAAAATATAGTGCATTTTAGACTAACAGTAGTTAAAACCAGCTCCACCTCGACCAACTATAATATTAAATGCTTACACATCAAAGCAGTAACAATAATGAAATGCAGAAATTATGAGTATTTTTATCTTTGATAATTTGTGCATTTTGCTGACAATGGTTATGTACTTTTACTTAAAAGCACAGTTCATATGCCCACTATAAAAGAAATGTAACAAATCTGTTGATGTGAAAGCATTAACCCTCCTCCTCTACAGCTCAGTGGCAGAATTTAGGAGGCGACGCTGTGTAGGTCTATTCATTGATTGGAGGGAGGAACTGCCATTAAAGTACGTAGCGTAATCTTACGTCACACGTAAGGTCAAGAGGAAAGAAGCATGGCCGCTGTGTTCAGAGGTTCTCGGTACCTAGTTGGAAGGTCTTGCAAGCATGTTGACTTTGCATTCGGTAAGGAGAACAAACGGAGACAGTGTACGCATTGTGCACGTCGTTACGCTTACTTTAGAAGCTCACGTTGTTACTTGAAGGCTCGCTGTGACATGAAAACACCACCTTTGCTTGAAATGTTGGAAGATAAGTTTGAGAATATTTTCGGTAGACTGGGTTTAGCTGCTAACTGCAGCGGCTTCAGCTCACAGTCTACTGCTTATGAAGCGTTTCTATTAAAATTAACCTTACGTTTTGTTTGTGTGCCGGGTCGTTTGTTTCAAAACGCTGAAGGTGAAAATTGTCAGCGTATATGCTATTGTGTCCTACTGTTTCCTGACTTTTTATAAAAAGAACATTATGAAATGTCAGTACCGTGCACTTTGTCAAGTCAGTTTTTTTTGTAGCAGCAAGATTGAGAAGGCTCTTTGTAGCCACTTTAACAGAGGAGCTTCTGAGTGGGGCAACTGGGCCATACTATTCGTTTTACTTAAAATAAACCAGTCCTTAATATGGATCTTGTACGTGTGTCCTTCCAGTTGGCACAAGGTATTATCACATATTATGTGGGTGAAGAAATGGTAGAACACTCTCTGACTTTATGTTAATACATTATGACTGGATTAGAGACTTAAAATATTTTAATTATTTAAAAACTTATTATATACATTACACCTACATAAACAGTGTTGCAGGAAAATTAGCTATCTTGACTAATGACAAGGAGACAATATTTTTTTTCCTAAGACAAGGATACTGTGTCTTATCATTGATCCATTTGACCGTTATGCTGTAGTCTGCACTAGGTCTATGGCCTCAAAGACACAAGTCGGGTTTGTTGGTCTGGGCAATATGGGAAACCCAATGGCAAAGAACTTGCTAAAGCACGGATACCCAGTCATTGCTACAGATGTGTTCCCGGAGTCCTGCAAGGAAGTGCAAGAGCTGGGTGCTCAGGTGGGAGTGTAAATATACACAAGCCTTTTTCATTTTAAAACAGTTTCCAACTGTTTGTTCTCTTCTCACCCCGTGCTTTTGTGTGTTTTTTCAGATTGTGGATAATCCTGCTGAGGTAGCGGATAAGGCTGACCGCATTATCACCATGCTCCCCTCTAGTCCCAATGTCATAGATGTGTACACTGGACCAAATGGCATTCTCAAGTACACTTTGTTTTTTCTTTCTATACATACATAATAACCTCAGGGATTTAAGCCTGATTCTAAATTATGCACTTTTCTCAACAGAAAGGTGAAGAAGGGCTCCCTACTCATTGACTCCAGTACCATTGACCCAGCTGTTTCAAAAGAGATGGCTGCTGCTGCTGAGAAGATGGGAGCAGTTTTTATGGATGCACCTGTATCAGGAGGTACATTTAACATTTTTGATCATGATTAAATATATAAGATAAATATGATTGTATCTTTTCATGTGATGAAAATAAAGAATGACACTTGATGTAAAGTAGTGATGCTACAAGATAAAGAAGTGAGTGTAGAGCTTGTATAACAGTGTAAATTTGCTGTCCCCCCTAAATAACACATCAAACAGCCATTACTGTGGCCCAATTAGCCATTTTCCCTCCATGGTGTCATGTGACTCGTTAGTGTTACAAGGTCTCAGGTGTGAATGGGGAGCAGGTGTGTTATAGCTCTCAAACTCCCTCATACTGGTCACTGGAAGTTCAACATGGCACCTCATGGCATGAACTGTCTGAGGATCTGAAAAAAAGAATGCTTGCTCTTCATAAAGATGGCCTAGGCTATAAGAACATTGCTAAGACCCTGAAACTGAGCTGCAGCACAGTGGCCAAGACCATAAAGCGGTTCAACAGGACAGGTTCCACTCAGAACAGGCCTCACCATGGTCGACCAAAGAAGTTGAGTCAGCGTCATATCCAGAGGTTGTCTTTGGAAAATAGACATATGAGTGCTGCCAGCATTGCTGCAGAGGTTGAAGGGGTGGAGGGTCAGCCTGTCAGTGCTCAGACCATATGCCGCACACTGCATCAAACTGGTCTGCATAGCTGTCATCCCAGAAGGAAGCTTCTTCTAAAGATGATGCACAAGAAAGCCTGCAAACAGTTTGACAAGACAAGCAGACCAAGGACATGGATTACTGGAATCATGTCCTGTGATCTGATGAGACCAAGATAAAGTTATTTGGTTTAGAAGGTGTCAAGCGTATGTGGCAGCAACCAGGTGAGGAGTACAAAGAAAAGTGTGTCTTGCCTACAGTCAAGCATGGTGGTGGGAGTGTCCTGGTCTGGGGCTGCATAAGTGCTGCTGGTACTGGAAAGCTTCAGTTCATTGGGGAAACCATGAATACAAACATGTACTGTGACATACTGAAGCAGAGCATGATCCCCTACCTTCAGAGAGTGGGTCACTGGGAAGTATTCCAACATGATAATGACACCAAACACATCTCCAACATGACCTCTGCCCTGCCAAAGAAGCTGAGGGTGAAGGTGATTGACTGGCCAAGCATGTCTGCAGAACTAAACCCTATGGAGCATCTGTGGGGCATCCTCAAACGGAAGGTGGAGGAGTGCAAGCTCTATATCCACCAGCTCCATGATATCATGGAGGAGTGGAAGAGGACTCCAGTGGCAACCTGTGAAGCTCTGGTGAAGTCCATGCCCAAGAGGGTTAAGGAAGTGCTGTAAAATAATCGTGGTCACACAAAATATTATAATACACTCTGGGCCCAATTTGGACATTTTCACTTAGGGGTGTACTCACTTTTGGTACCAGAAGTTTAGACATTAATGGCTGTGTTATTTTGAGGGGACAGCAAATTTACACTGTTACACAAGCTGTACGCTCACTACTTTACATTGTAGCAAAGTGTCTTGTCTGAGTGTTCTCACATGAAAAGATACATGAACACATGTAAATTAAAAAAATATATATATACACACACACACACACACACACACACACACACACACACACACACACACACACACTCACAAAGGCCTTCCAATAATTAAAAAAATATTAAAATTAAAAAAAATTGAATATAACATTTTTTTAGCTTCTTTTTGAACATCTCCAGTGGTCAGACAGCTGCTGTCTGGTTATCAGATAGCCTTCACCTACCTAACAATAGTGCAGCCTAATACAAAGGCCTCGCAATAAATTCTTTTAGTTTTTATATTACCTATTTTCGAGATGTTTTGATTCGACTTTATGTTCATTGGGCATGCCATTGTAGCACTGTGAACTGTATTTCATTCCATTATGCTGATAGGTGTTTGTAACATTTAGTCGACCCTCACTGAAAGAAATGGGTGAGTATAAATTGATGATTTGAAACTGGCAACTTAAAATTGTTATTTGAAGCAATCTCGTAAGTAAGGCTGCAAATAGCAGTTATCTTAAATCAGTAATTAATAAACCAATTATTTTCTTCGTTGATGGTTAGAGCTATAGAATGTCAGCAAATGGCAAAATAAAATCCCAAGGTGACATCTTGTTTAATCAACAGTTCAAAACCCAAAGATATTTAGTTTACTATCATAGAAGTCTGAGAAAATCAGAAAATCAAATTTAAGAAACTAGAACTAGAAAAAAGATACTTTAACGATTAATCAATTATCAAAATAGTTAATTTATTTTCTGTTGCTCAATTAATCAGCTAATCATTTTTTAACAGTCTACCATGTGTGATCATCGTATTCCTTGTATGTGTACACATACCTGGCAAATAAAGCTGATTCTGATGAGTTCTCATATGTATTACAGTGTATATACCCTCGCTGGCTTTAATTCTTTCAACAAAGTTTTGGAAAAATTAATCAGGCACTTTGAACCATATTGACATGATAGCATCACGCTGCTGCTGCATTTGATGCAAATCTCCAGTTCCTCCACATCCCAATGGTGCTTTATTGGATTGAGATCTGGTGACTGTGGAGGCCACTGGAGTAGAGTGAACTCACTATCATGTTCAAGAAACCAGTTTGAGATGATTTGAGCTTTGTGAAGTATCCTGCTGGAAGTAGTCATCAGAAGATCGGTACACTGTGGTTAGAAAGGGATGGAAGGGATTATGCTGCTCTATGCTAAAGTTGCAGTTGATAAAGAGCTCCAAAAGCATCTATTTAAGGAGGAGGAGGAGCAGCTTCTTCCTGCACAAATGTTCCCTAGCTATAAAGTGTGTGCTGCCTGACTTTCTTGGGGGTCCACACAAAAACACAGTTTGTTTGAACTTAGCCCCGTCAACGTCTGGACAGCCACTTTCTTTGGATTGATTTCGGTCCATTTTACAGCCTGGCTCTGAAGATTAGTAATGATTTATAGGCTTCCTTCCTTTGGTAGTGCACATGGATTACAGTTGTCCAGCTTTTTGACGTGTGTGTGTGTGTGTGTGTGTGTGTGTGTGGTGACAGCAGTTTACCTAGTGCAAACTGAAGCGTATATCATACTTCGATACATCAAGTCAATCACCAGGCTTTAGCTTCTTTTTGAACATCTCCAGTGGTCAGACAGTAATCAAAAGAAGTACCATGGCATGGTAGTGACTATTTAATCCAGTGTAGTTAACGTTTAAACATAAAAGCACACATGACGTTGGGGACATAATTGAGTCAGCATGAGTCTGGTAGTTGGTTCTTCGTGTGAGAAAACGCAAGGACCAGATGAGATAACTGCCATCTTTCATTTTTCCTCCGGAAAATAGGCTAGAGTTAAAAGGTCTGTAATAACTGAAATAGAAACGAGTGAACCTGTAGTAGAGAAGACAAATATTTAACTTTCGTTTATGGGAAGGGGATTGTATTTGGGACATCTCTAATGGGGAGAAATTGATTACATTTGATGAAAATGTTTGCTGGTTAGGTGTTTGTTAGATCGTTTTTTTCTTTCTTTAAAATACGCCAAACATTTAGGGAGTAGTCTGTGCTTCGTTAGACTGTGAACGGCAGTGCTCTTTCAGGTCTCACTTCTCATTTTAAATATGTGAGTGAAGGTTTAGCATTTTTACAGCTGAGAGGAATGTTTCAGCTGTAGCAAATCCACAAACCTGACTCCTGACAGTTTTGGTATTTTAACTAAAGGGGGTGTTAGAGTGGTTGTTCCACTTGTATACAGATCTGTATGGTTTTGTACTGTGAGGGCATTTTCTTATCTTGTTTTTTGCTTGTTTTAGAAATGAAAGAGTAGATTGCAACACAACTTCATCTTTCCTAATTTCATATTTCAACAATTCAATTTTTTTATGGCCGCTATTCTGCATGTTTGAGACCCTTAGCGGTGTTATTTCTCACCGTGACTGTTGTCACTCCCACCTGTCTCTGGCAGCACAGCCTTTCTAGATTCCAGTAGAAAATGCTGCTGGTCATGAGGACTAGGGAGGGGGAAACGTATTACGCCCTTCTTGGCCTCTTGCCATTGGCTTCCTGTAAACTTTAGGATTAATTATAAGACAATGTTGGTTAATTTCTTGGCACCCATGTGGCTTGCACCTGTTTATTGGATATCACTGAGCTTTAACCCCATGTGAACCTGAATACACCGTCAAATGTACAAACAGATCCTGATACAGCTCTTCTTAAATCTAGGCAAGGCTGATCGAACTTTTTCCAGCTGTGTCCAAAAGCTTTGGACTGACTTACCCAGGGAGAACAGGCATACTACTAGACATACTAGACAGACTTACTTTGAATACCTAAATGGCTGTGAGTGTTATTAATTAGTACATCACCTTAATCTGGTGTTTTAAAATGTTGTACTTATTGTGTATGTAACATAACCTTGCATGCAATGTTGTTTTGTATTTTTGTGTGGCACGTCGTAATTTTGTTTTGATAACTGCTACATAATCGGTCCATTACATTCAAAGTGAAAAGTCCCTGTAGTTCCAAACCGCTGATGTAAATTCCCATTTTCACTCCAAAATTACATGTCATATAGACATGTCCACAGTTTATTTATTCTGGATTATGCTCAGGGACTAATCTATTCTTTAGGTCTGTTTTCTAGCCAAATGAACAAAGTTTATTTGTATTAGAGAGTCGATAAAAAACGTGCTGAGAGGAAATGAATTTAGAGACGTGGAGAGCAACATGCAACAAAGATGTGTAAACATATTTATTTCATTATTTCCTGAATGTAGTTTGATAGCCCTTTTTATGTGTTTTTCTTTGTTGCTACATGAAAAAATGCCGCAAATTTCCCCACACTTTTTGTATTATAAAATGATGGTAGCTGCTATTCCAGATAACTAAGGCTGTGAAGACAATAATTACTTTGAACAAATTCATGTTTGCCTTTTGTTCGCTGTGTTTCAACAGATAAAACTTTTCGAAAGTGACTATAACCATCTTTGGATTCTTGCACATGATTCATTGTATGTATGCATGATTTCCCATTCCCAGGTGTGGGTGCTGCCAGTTCGGGTAAACTGACTTTTATGGTTGGAGGAGCCGAGGAGGAATTTACTGCAGCCAAAGAACTTCTCAGTTGCATGGGAGCTAATGTGGTGTACTGTGGTCAAGTTGGAACTGGACAGGTATGAGCAGATATTTAATTTTTTCCTCTTTTTTGCATATGTAAAGATAGGAATTCAAGTGTGTTTGTACTTGTTAGTCACTTGTTTCATGAAATCCAAAATTTAAGTTAAAAATGAAATGGTGTCAAGATTACTGAATGTTAATATTCTGTCATCTTGCTACAGGCTGCTAAAATCTGTAACAACATGCTTCTAGCGATTGGAATGATAGGCACTTCAGAGACAATGAATTTGGGAATCAGGTGAATACAATCTTGGTTAAAATAACTGCATATTTGGAGTCATTTTGAATCATGTCAATAGATGAAGCAGCAAAACGCTTTGTGTATTAAAATGGAATTTGTTTTCACTCAGGCTTGGTCTTGATCCTAAACTGTTGGCCAAGATCCTGAACATGAGTTCAGGTCGGTGTTGGTCCAGTGACACCTACAACCCTGTGCCTGGGGTCATGGAGGGAGTCCCATCAGGGAATAACTACCAGGGAGGCTTTGGCACCCAGCTGATGGCTAAGGTCAATTTGATGACCAGTTGAACTGTCCTAAACTTTTTTTGCTCGTTCTACAATTGTGTTTAAGTATTAGTGTTCCCACAAAAAATTCATCTTTAGGTTTGTACATGTTGCCATTTCATCACAAATATGTAAAGTATATTTTATAGCTCAATAGTTATGTTTCCTCTAATTAGTGTGGAGAAATAATTAGTTTCTATTAGCCCTAATTTTTTTGGAACAAAACGATACAAAAATGTGTTTGTTTTGCTTTAAGTGGATTATTGTCATTCATGCATGTATGTATGTATGTATGTATGTATGTATGTATGTATCAGATTTATTATGAGACTTATTTCAGTGTCATGTGTCCCGCATTTGACTTTGAAATACTTAAAGAAGAATCACTGTCACCACTTAAATTGATGCAGTGAACTGTTCAGCTGTAGTTTATGTTCCTTTTAAAAAGGAGTCATGCCTATATTATTACAACATAAAGAAAAATTCTCTGTGGTGTGTGGACTGGTGGTTTTGGTTTTAGAGTTTAATTTTCAGCTCTGTTGGTTTCCCTAATGTATGTTTGCTTTTCTTTTTCAGGATCTAGGCCTCGCACAGAACACAGCCACCAACACAAAGACTCCTGTCCCTCTCGGCTCCTTAGCCCATCAGATGTACCGTATGATGTGCGCACGTGGTTATGCCAATAAAGATTTCTCCTCCGTATTCCAGTTCCTGCGTGAAGAGGAAGGCCAGTAATGTCAACCTCCACCCCGTCCACAGCCTTGCCAGGCCAGGCGCTGCACAGGACTAACATAGTGTAGTTGGTGTGCATTTCGCCCGAGGACCTTTTTTTTTTTTTTTCTCTCTCTCTCTTCAAAGTTGTGAAAGGCATGATTCCTACAGAGTTCCAACACAGCGTGACAGGTCATGTGCGCACTTCTCACCTATAGGAAATCATGTTTCCTGTGTGATCTAGCCTTTTTTGAAAACACTCCTTTCAGTTTTTAGAAGCAAGTGAATTGTCAGATATATGGAGGATTCAAAAGATCAGCAGACTGTCGAGCAGTGGTAGCTCTGCAGAGTTTGCGCTTAAATAAATCTGGAAATCTGTGATTAGAAGACAACTAAGTTAGGCTAAACGGCTGCAACACAGTTTAGTCTCCACATATTTATCTATTGTTTGTGATCATTTCTTTATGCTGCTGTTTTTTTTTCCGTTCATGGCCGTTATTTCTCTTGACATTGGAAATGTTACTTTGAGATAAGAGTGTCATATTATATCCTAGGAAATAAAGACAAATTGTGATGTCTTAAACTTGCTTTAAATTTCATCCACTTTTCATATCTGGATTTGGATGTTAACTTAAATATTAACATTGGTAATGGTCATTTTTAAAACTACTGGAAGAACATTTAGTCAACAATTGCTGCTGATTTGTTTTAGTAATGCCATAATTTCAGTTATTGTTGGAATTTCTGTCATAGAGTCAAAGAGGACAGATTTTTATGCAGTCCACAAACTTGCATGTAAATGCTGCCAAACACCAGACAAAGAAGGGAAGGATACTAATTCTGGCAAGGAAAATGGCTATTTAAATTCTAAACGAATTGTATTTGGACACCCACTGTACAATTTCCCCTCTCTGAGCTCTAAGTTAAATAACTCCAAATGTTGTAGTTTGCATCAAGCGTGCCACTGATTCCTCAGTCAGGATAAAACAAAACTCTAGGAGCTTGGCTGCAGAGCAGATGCAGTGGTGGGTTGCGAGAGACACTGTTCTTCCTAGCAAAATGGACAACTTTTTTATCCAGTTGGAACTAAATGATCCAACATGCTACAATCCAGATACTACAAAATCTTCTATAATTAATATTTTAGTATTATTTTTTATTGCATATTGCCCACTGGTCCACAACTTTGATACAAAGTTGTGACCACAATCCCATCATGCCGCCAGCCTCAGCTATTTCTCCCCACTTAGGCCAGATCAGGAGGACTGCATGTTTCTGATCTAGTTTGCCAAGAGCCACAGAGGGGCCAAGGTGCCATAGGTCATGCGATCACAAGACAAACCCATAAAAACTCCATTAGGCACTGTAGGCTAAGAGCTGTGTTGTCATCTACTTGATAGGTACTGCAAACAGAGACGCACTTTGGTCTCAGGCCTGCAGCACAATGTGACACAGCCTGACATCAGCTGCTGCAGCGCTGCACGTCATCCCTCAGCTTATTGCGTCTCCAACACTTTTTAATTTTGCAGTATGTATTTGGTATTTGGCAGTATTTTTGTTTATATTTATGTTTGGTTGTTTATAACAGGGTAACTCAGCAGTCTATTACTTTTTATTTTTAAACACGGTAATGCACATTTATAGTGTGCATTGTTGCATGTGGGTGTGCAACTACAGTAGGCTATGCTATATATCACCGAAAAGACGCTTTTTTTAGGTTGCAAATGTTAACCATTGTGATATGATGTTTTATCCTACGTGACTTTTCCTAAAATAGTTTCTGTTTTCTTGTTTCAAATAGTTCTTAATCCATATTGTAGCCTATAGTGCAACAAGCCGGAGTTGTTTTTGTTTTTTACATTTTGCACTGGTAGCAATGGCAGTTACATTTTTAACGGCCTTGTCCAATATAAGGCAGTATGTGTTATATTGTTAAAAATAAAATAAGAAAACTACCTATTTAAAAAAACAGGTAGTCTGCAAACGTATTAGACCAAACTTATTAGTCTAAATCAAATTGTCTAAATACAAACTCTGCCATTAGTCGCTGAACTTCGACATGTAACCTATCCTTTTAATACATTTGATTAGAATTTGACAAAATGTTTTATGTTGTATTTATTTGTATATTTAAATTATATTTGCAATTTTTTGCTAATAATTAATGAAAAGTGTAGATTATAACATTATTATCATTTGGCCTTCAGCCACCGTCTCTAATAGGCTACCATAACAAAATCTTCAGTATATGTGTGAACGGCATATTGAAATGGAAATAAAATGAACAAATCAAATGCTTCTTTATCAACAACTCATGACCAGTTTGCTATTTGTCTTATTTAGCTGGCTTAACCACTTATAACATTTCCTACCAGCCGCTATATGTTTAGAAAAACAGCTGCCCTCTCATGTGTGACAGCGTGATTCCTTTCCAGCCAACACTCACTTTTCCTAAATCGGTTTCATGCGAAGTTTAAGAAAGTGGTCAATTCTTCTATCTAAAATACAGTGAACTAGATGAGCCTATAGGCTAAATAAAAAAAACTCGTTTACTCTGTCTACAGTCGGTTATTACAATGCAATAAAACAAAAATCAAACATGAACCTATTCGGTAACGTAAAACATATTGCTTTTTTCCTGAAGTGTAGACCACAATTCGCTCTTGCCTACAAGCTATGAACTTGGGCCATAAAGATTTACAGCCTCAAAAGGTGGGAAAACTCTATTAAACTTTATTAAAAATTAAAAGGTGCTTATATTTAGTTAGGGATTAATTTCTCTGATTCTGTGGTCTTACCATAGAAACGTAAAACAAAATAATATTCTGTTAATTAAAACAGTATTTTGTTTGAGACTAATCTTAACCCTCGCGTCCATATGTACTTCTTCAGTCTTTCACACTGCTCCTACACAGCTGAATGTTGTAGTGCCATACATAGGCTAAACCGTATACAACATTTTATTTGTATTCCTCCGCTACAGACGCATGCTCACGAAGGAGTTGTTTATATACCATACATGTGCCTCAAATGGTAGACTGTAGCTCTGCGTTCCGCGTAGGAGAAACGGAAGAGCCCACCTATGGAGGTATTTTACGCAGAATAGGCCTATAGAAACATATGATGATGAACGGTTTATTTTACTCACTTTAGTCTATAATTCATCTTGAACTTTTATTTTGACCATGTAATACCAGTCTATTATTTTTTTTCTTATCGCCAAAGACTTGGGCTAGAGGATAAAAGAAAGAGAAGAGAAGTTAATGAAACTTGTCTAAAAACCGAGCACAGTCTGTCGATGAAATCCCCTCTTCGGCATTTAGTAGTGTTTTCTCTTCGGGTTTCCTGGCGTGAAGTGTCTATTTGGCCAGACTGTAACTTTCAACTTGACCTTGGCCTCGAGCCGCGTATAACCCGTAGAGGAAGATTGCAGCCAAAATGTGGCATGCTTTTTGGTATTTTGTGGACATTGAGGATTTGTCTGGATTAACACATTGCAGTGGTGAGGATGACGAAATGTATAAATGCTGTTGTAATATGCGTTTAAGATGTCTCTACAGGACGTTTGTCTGTTTTTTAAACAGCGTAATCATTATTCTTAAAAACCTCGCAATCTATAAATTCAGATCATTTAAGAAAATGATGGTACATTTTGCAAAGGGCTGTGCCTTTTTACTGAAACTGCATAAAAGTGTCCAGTCTTTATGGTTTAAACTGCAGCTCATTTAGAATCCACACATCCGAATTAGTTTTGCTTTTCTTTTAGATTAAGTGCTTGTGCCACAGAAATGTCACGCGTAATTGCGCATCCATTCCATTCCGAGAAACTATATCATCTAGTTTCTCATGCCCTGTGTTACACAATTCATCAAATAAATGTATTGTGATGACCCCGTACAATACACAAGATCGCCTCTACATCACAGTTTCAATCAGTTTGAGATTGCAATATCACTTTGCATATTTGTTTGTTGGGGGAAAAAATCCTCCTACTGCATCTTTGTCTAAAACATGGTTTTGATGCAGTATCTTCACAGATATACGGCTTGATATGCATTATCTGAGGTCTAGAAGTCTATCATCTCCTTTGCATATCACGTGTTTGGCCCTGGCCAATAACCTTGCGATCTTTATGCACTCAGGCGTGTTGGTAGCGTTACTCTGCCTTAGTCCCTGTCTCTGTTCAGTCGAGGGGATTTTGAAAAAGAGTTAGTCGATGTAGGGCATGCTATGACCGCTTCATTACTCCTCCATTCGCACTGGATTGACCCGGTGATGTTTCTCTATGACAACGGCTTGGATGAAAGAAGCAAGAACATGGAAGGGTTTACTGGAGGCAATTTTGCTGCAAACCAGTGCAGGAATTTGTTAGCGCATCCAACCTCGCTGGCTCCGAGCACCACCTACGCTGCGAGTGAGGTGCCAGTCTCTGGCATGGGGGAGCCTGGCAAACAGTGCAGCCCCTGTTCTGCCACTCAGAGCTCGCCCAATGCATCTTTGCCCTATGGATATTTTGGCAGCAGTTACTACCCATGTAGGATGTCACACGGCAGCGTCAAGGCTTGCGCGCAGCCCTCTGCTTATGGCGATAAATACATGGACTCGTCGGTCTCTGGAGAGGAGTTCTCAACCAGGGCAAAGGAATTCGCGTTTTATCAGGGCTATTCCTCGGGTCCTTACCAGCCCAGCTACTTGGACGTGCCTGTCGTCCCTGCTTTGAACGCTCCATCTGAGCCAAGACACGAGTCTCTGTTGCCCATGGAGCCCTACCAGCCATGGGCCATCACCAATGGTTGGAGTGGTCAAGTTTACTGCACCAAGGAGCAGCCACAGTCAAATCCTCTGTGGAAATCCTCGTTACAAGGTATTTTTTAATTGTTTCATTAACACAGAAATATGCATATGTTTTCATGGTAATGTGCAGTTAGACTGGCAAAACACGTGCATGTAAAACTGTTAGTTAATAATGCACCTGGAAAAAGAAAAAAGTAGAGAATTACATCGTCTTCTGTTTGATGCAGTTCAGGAGATAAAAATGTGATCATGCACCCTCCACAGACACTATATCTGGCGGAGACAGCTCTATCCGCCGTGGGAGAAAGAAGCGTGTGCCATACACCAAGGTGCAGCTCAAGGAACTGGAAAGGGAGTACGGCGCCAATAAATTCATCACCAAGGACAAAAGGAGGAGGATATCCGCGCAGACAAATCTGACAGAGAGACAAGTGACAATCTGGTTTCAGAACAGGCGCGTAAAGGAGAAGAAAGTTGTCAATAAATTCAAGAGCTCCAGTTAGCTCTGGAGATACTGAAACAGAAGGTGAAGGGCGGACACGAACGTGCCTTTAATAAAAAAAAAACTGTGCTATAATTTATTTCATTATATGAACGGTTCCTCTGTCGCCAGAGCGGCTCTGTTTTGACCAACACATTTCCTTCCTCACATTTTAATTGGAAACAGTCGATGCGGCCTGTTGACAGAAGGTCGGAAATGGTTTGCAACATACTGACCAAGGCGATTCTGCGATGGATGCATGATCTCCTTCATATATTCACCAGACAGCAAGACATTCTGCCTTGAAGGCATGAGACCCCGATCAATCCTACGCTTTTATTCCGTTTAATGAAATCCAGAAATTAAGACTGAAGCCCCTGTAACCAGTTACAATAAGAGTTTTTGTCTTTAGACTGGGATGCAGTGGTAAAGAAATAGGCGGCTAAACTGTCACGTTCAGTCTGTGATGCAGACAGGCAACGTTAAACGAATATCAGGCTAATTAACAGAAAATCCTAATTATATTTTCAGCAATCATTTACGCTACAGAGAAATATATATACTATATCTCCAGACTATGTCCGTGCATAAGCAACAGTAGCCTACATCACTTATTGGGTGTATACATATGTTATTTAAATTATTTAGATAAACTAATTCAACATTTTGGACGTTTGGAAAGCAGAGTTTACGCCACATATCTGGTTTTATAAATTCCCTCTATCTCTTCCTTAAGCCAGAATCTGATGAAATGTTATCAAACGTGAAACTAGTCTGAGCATTGCAATAGGTTTGCCCACACTTTGTCCATATCACTGTCTCATTTTTCACAGGGTTTTCACTCGCCAGTCAACAGGCTGACCTGTCAGTCAAAAATAATTTTACAGAATAGTTCTGAAAACGTAATCTTATTTAAACATGTAAATACTCTCTGAATGCAACTATCTGTTCTTCCTTTTCATGACTGCAATAGCCAGAGTTTTTGACAATAAATGTTTGAGAGACACAATGTGATCTTGTCATTTTCATTAATATTTTGTAGTCCAACCTGGGCGTGGCTGCTTGATCGATCAGTATTTACAGATATCTTTCATGGTAAAATTACACATGGGTAAAATATATCGATACCCTAACGTGATGATATTGTATTTAGGCCAACAGGCCTTCACGAGAGAGACCTTGTTGAGCTCAGAGCTTCTGTGGGTTTCAGACATTTAGCGTTTATGTCGCCATCTAGTGGCGATGCTCTGTCAGCACAGTCTGCCTACAGCTACTTCTTACCTCACAAGCTTTTATTGTGTTTGCTAAATTGCCTACTTATTTATATCTAAATATCTTCCATTGTTTATAAAGACGTATCATATATTAACTTTGACAGTTCCACCGTATTTCCTCAGTGACCTAATATCTACTGTATTGTCAACATTTTAAAAATGCTTTAGCGCTACAGAAAAATATCAAAGGGATTTTATTAGATTTGACATAAATACCGCAAAAAAATCATTATCATCATTATTATTATTATTATTATTGTTGTTGTTGTTGTTGTTACCTTATTCACGTATGTTTTGGTTATATTTAGCTTTTTATTTGTTCAAAACTCTTGAAATCTCTGGCACATGCACTGCAAACTTTAGACTGTACTTTTTAGTTGAGTGCAATTGAAAATTTCGTCTGTTAAAATTTTGAGAAACGTGACCCAATTCATGCACATTATTACTGAATCGGACCAATAATTGTGTGTTAAAGAACAAAGACGATTTAACTTAAAACTGATAAACAAAAAATCGGTATGAAAATAATCAACTCGGTTAATCTACCGTCCAAATAACACCTCATCTATTTGCACAGCTCTTTTCTTTTACTTGTCATTACTGATATTTGGCCTGCTAAATAAAAACATGTAGGCCTATGTAGCCTATTATGGTCAAAATGGTCCAAATGATCTTATTACAATTACATAATGTATAGCAGTAGCCTATTAGCAGTGGGTTAAAGGCTTCATTCACACAGGCCTAATTGCTGGAAACTAAAAACAAAACAAAAACAAAAAACACGCAATAAAATAAATATTACAATGCTACTTCACTTATCTTGTTCTGTTGGATCTTTTTTAAACAATCATTTGTTGCAGTAACGAGGCAGCACCCTCAGGTGAGCTTCACCCTATCAGCCCACAAACGGCGATTTAACGAACAGCAGGCAAGTTTGTGGAGCGCTTAGAGAGGCCGTGGCTGCTGATAGATTGAATGTATGGGCCTTCTAACAAAGGTAATCAAAACCTTGAAATGGTTTCCCAAGCGGTTTGGACTGCGGCCACTAACTTCCCTTTTTGGGATGTCATGTTGTTGTAAATATTAGGCCTATCCCACCTTGTGGAGTCCCTTTGGAAACCTTCAACTAGATCCTCTGAATGCTTAATGTTGCTCCACTCTCTTGTGCTGTATCATTGCTCCCCCTAACAGCCAAACAGGTTAATGCACCTCATTGCAAAATGTTCGGTAGGCCTGATGCTGAAGCGTGCTGCCGTCTGAATCATAACATCACTGATAATGGCCCAATAACAACTAAAATATTAAATAACAATCCTAAAGTTAATTGGGACTTGTTGAATTTTAAACATTTCCATTTTCTAAGGAGGAAATTAGAGCCAACAAAGTTCGCACCGTATAGGCAAATAAAAAAGCATTCACTTCTTTAAACGGGCCATCCATCCATCCATCCATCCATCCATCCATCCATCCATCCATCCATCCATCCATCCATCCATCCATCCATCCATTCATCCATAAATGGGCCGTTTTACAAAAAACCCCCCAACCCCAACTACAAAGCCATATGAACCATTTTTATCTTTTCACAAGTCACTTATATGGTGTTGGTGTGTGTGTGTTTGTTTGGATGGGTGGTGTTGAACGTCGTGCCGTGAACTGAAGACAAAAAAGGAAAACCTGTGAATCAAATAGCTACAGTTAAATGAAAAATGTCATTGAGGAAAATTAAACTATCCAAAACAAACTAACAAATAAATCAGTAGGCCTACACCAATGAGACACAATTGGCGTTGACACAATGTGAGCCCTGGATGTTTCCCTTTCCAAATGCAGTTAACTCTGGAATAAAATTGTGTGTTTATTTATATTTATATCTGGCTACTGCATCGGTTTATTTATTTATTTCGTATTGCATCACACCACGTGAAACTGTATTTATTCCTTTGCTCTGTTACAGAAATATGATACAACAAAACTGCATTTATTACAACATGGGCAACAATAGCAATGGGGATTCATACATCAAAGACAGACAGACAGACAAGACAGACAGACAGGCAGGTTGTGTGATTGATGTGGGTTTAATTTGATCCCACTGTACATTAGATCTGCTGTCTTTAGCAATTAGTAGGCTATCCCATCTGCTTGACATTCGTGGATAAATGCGAGCTTGAATTTGTGAATCCAGAAGGTTTTTATTAGGTTTTTAAGTTGCTGTGTTCTACAGCAGCTTCAGCTGTAAACCCCCCAACAGGAGGCCTACACTGTTTCCGGGCAAGCCCCTCTAGCTGCTTTCAGACACCACCATCTTTTTATGTTCATTTTCTTTACACCTTGATTACATCAAACGTTCAATTATTTTATATCTCAGGTGAATGTGTTCAAAGTTAATTCTTTTCCTTCCTCACTGTAGTCACACATTTAGCCTACTTTTCTCGGACCCCGCCATAGTTCAATGTAAAACCTTGTTTGTAGTTTTAAGCAGATTAATTTATGTATTAGCCCAATTAAGTATAACAAGTGCTTAGAGGCTTATATGTGGAAAATAATTGTATCTATTAACTAACCAAAACCGTTCACTATCAATAAACTTAACCTAGGATACTTTTTGTTTCAGTTTGACACTTTTAGTCTTCTTCACCATTCTGTGTTTCAGTCATTTAAAAAGAAATATGTTGTCTGCCGGGTCATTTTAAATCTTGCAACTGTTGGTAACACTGAAAGACCCGTCAAAAAAGGGTTTTTCTTTTGAGTAATAAATCCGTTTTACAGTATGCTTGCTCTTTATAAATACTTTCAAATTATCATAAAAATCAGAAAAGTTGGTTGTTTGGTTTCCTCATCAACAATCAACAATGTAAACACACCCACCAACAGACTGAAACCTGCTGTCACTGTCATTGATTTATAATCCATTAATTCATAGACAAACTACATATGAATTAATAATGTTTACTTTTTTTCTTTACTCCAACAACGGTTACAAACATTATATAAATTATGCATAGTTTCCCCATACACAACTCTTAAATTATACAAATATAGGTTTGTAATTTATTTATTTAGGACTTGACAGATTGGACACTTTTTAAAATGTAAATCTTAATCGGCACATTATACCTAAATATTAGAAAATGTCCCCTTATGGTCTGTCCAGTCAGGAAAGGCAGGAGGCGCACACACACAGACAGGCAGACTACATTCCTCCTATGCGTCGGAGGAAAATTGAGGGAAACAAAAAAAATGCGTTTAGAAAACGATTTAAATCCTCTTTAGCCCTAAGGCCACATCATCTACCATGAATATTAGAGCCTTTAGTTTTTGCATTTTCTGCTACACTGAATAAATATCACATGTATTCGTTTGAGATCCTAGGAGGCCACAGGGTTTTTATTTCATCCCCCCCATACAACTTTATTGCATCTGAACCTTTCAAGGCGACTTAAACGCTCAACCAGCCTTGTGTTTCTGTCCAAGCAAAGTGAAAAAATGATATCAACAAAATAAAAAAAGGTTCAATTTACTTTTTTTCACAATATAAACTCATCTTTTAAGATGACATTATGATACAATGTTTATTTGGCTAATTTCGTGCTAATACGTTAAAGTGGATCTGAGGAAAAAAACCTGAGATCCAGGTAGAGGTCAAGGTTTACCAGCATTTTGTTTGAATGCTTAATGAAAGCGGTCTCACTTATATTAATGCATCATTGCACATTCACTGGATTGGCTAAAACCGCGTAATCCAATACGTCTGTGGCTGAAGCTGTATGAACACCGTGCTGTGTGAGACGTGGAAGGAAAGGAGTTTTAACGTAACAACTGGGCCACTCCTGCAGCCTTGGCCTGAATGCTGACGCTGGTTCAAGTGGCTGAATAACTCACAAAAATATTTTTTTAATAAAGGAAGCATCGTCTAATTTATAATGTAAGAATATTTTAATCACCAAAATAAATAACACCTTCACATATGAGTAGGCTACCATACATTGGAATAAAGCTTAATCCGTTGAAGTCAACCACCTGGGCGGAATGAAATATTACACAGTCTCCTAATGCTTCCCTGCAGATGACAAATTCACAGGCTTTGATGTATGAAAAGTGAATTTGGACTAAATTCTAAAGTTGCCTGCATAACAGGATTAGTGATATGTGACAAGTGGCCACTTACTCAGCAGTGATGACAAATGAAAATGGATGGGAGTGTGGGAAATAGCCGCCTGTCCAAAGCTTTACATTGGACTCTGCAAAGAGAGAACAGGCGACCCTCCTTGCGATTAAAGCACAATATGCACGGGTTTTGATGGTTCAGTGGTAATTAAACATACAGACCTTTCTAAAATATCAACTTTTACGCTTATAAACAGACAAAACCACCATGCTATTTAACCTACATTTGGGGTAATGAAGCCGCTACAGAGTTGAGCTTTAATGATCCTGAAAATTCTGGTCCAAAAAAAACAGCAACGATGCTTGTCTTTGGCTATTGTCTTTTTGTTCCCGGGTGCCAAATTGGACTGATGCCTGACAAAAGTGCAGCATGACTCGCGTTACTCCGCCACTTGTGAACTAGATTAGTCTATATATAGGCCTAGTCAGATGAGGTATATTAAATTCACACAGTGAGACCACGATGTCATACCTGCCACTGACTAAATGATGAAATCACTCAAAATGGATGGAGTCGGTTAAAGTAGCTTCCAAAATAACTGACGCATGTGCGTCATGTATAGACCCAAACTCATGAAACTCGAGTTCTGTAGTTTAGCCTATTAAATGTTAATTGTGGCACAGTGATTAAGCATTAATAACAAAGTTCAAATCGTGTTGCCTTGGTCTAAAAATATGATCTCGGTCTTTAAAAAGTCTCCGCGGAGGTTAAGGTTAGGTTTAAGGTGAGGGTTGGGTTTAAAAACGCACTTAAAAGTTAAATATAATGGCATGTTAAGCAGAATTGCGTAAAATTTGATTTGATTCTCTCTTTTGTTCAAACTTGTAATGTGGTAATTTAAGGATTTACAGCCAGATAGAAGGAACCCTGCACAGGCTCTACAGTGAAAAGAACCCGTGATTAAAATATTTAGCCTTGTCCAAATAGGTCTGAGCAAAATTTCCTCTCAGTATTTTTCCAAAGGTCTACTTTATAAACTCATTGACTCATATAGCCTATACACGTTGAGGCGTAGGCTATCTGTCATTTTGTGCCAGTGGTCACATGGCTTTGGCCCTCAGGAATGGATAGAGATGGATCCCCACGTCAGCTTGTACGTCTAAGGATTTCTGCTCCACCAGTCTGCCTCAAAGTGACTGGAGCGCAGCGCCGCGGAGGAACTATGCGAGGATTAATGTAGGACGTTTCCAACTGCAGAATATGGATTTTGATGAGCGGATCTCTGGCTCTAATATGTATTTACCGAGCTGCACTTACTACGTCTCCGGAGCCGACTTCACGGGTCTCCCTCATTATTTAACCCAGAGCCAATCCTCTTGCCCCATGACATACCCCTACCAGTCCTCCGCTCTGCCACAGGTCCCGTCCGTGAGAGATGTGGCTTTCAGAGACTATGGAATTGAGACCTCCAGTAAATGGCACCACAGCAGGGGGAGCCTTTCGCACTGCTACACTGAGGACATCGTGCACAGGGACGGCTGGACGAGCCCGACTTCACGGGGGGGAGAGATCCTGGTCAAAGGCGGCGCCAGCGCCAGCCACCACAGCTCCTCCAACCCGACGCACGGCTTCTATGGCAGCGTTGGTAGGAACGGCGTCCTGCCGCAGGCGTTTGACCAGTTCTTCGACACCGCCTACGGGAGCGCCGAGAACAGCACAACACCAACAACACAAGCAACAGAAACGGACAGACACGCCGCCAAAACAAGCCCCACTCCGGCTCATCCGGGCTCTGACACGGCGGAGAGCTGCAGCCCCAAGTCTTCCCCCGGCCACAGCGAGGAGAAACAGAGCAAAGGCAGCAGTGAGTAGCCCTGCTGAATGCTAGAAGGAGAAAAATCTAACGCGTTGCTCTTAAAGCTTTTTATATGCTGTTTTATAAGCACGTAAGGTTTATGGAGGGCTTGCAGATTTACCCTATAACAAAACTATGTTATAAACTGCAAGATCACGTGCTTGGGATTGAAATTGGCCGTGAAGACTTTGGCGTTAAGCTTGTATTCCAAGATTTCAAACAAGATCCCTACTTTTTTTCTTTAGACCTATTTGTGTGCTTAAATATTCCAATAACAGCCTGTAAACATAATTTTTATGCTCACATTAACTCTTTTTTTATAAAATCCCGTTAGCATTCCACACATTTGGAAACTTCTAAAACCTCACACGTGCGTGTCCATGTGATTATAATAAATTTGTTCTGATATGTTTTTTAAATTGATTTTTTAAATCTGGTTTATTCTGGGTTAAATGAAGTAGGGCTGTTGATTAATTTTAATCTGATTTTGGATTTAGGTTTAAATCCTCCTCCTTATTTAAAGTTAGGCTAAATGTTGACAGATTCACTGGACTTGTGAGGATTTAATTCAACAACTGCTCTCCATGAAATGTGCCTCACTAACACTAAAACAACAGCTCTTTAGGCACAGTGAAATCAAAAGCGGACATCACAAGCATACGCGATACATGATACTCATGGCTGTTTGGTTTAGGCCCACGCCCTCACTCTTAAAAGCAGCCAGAATGTTTTTGTTGTTGTTGTTATTTTTACAGATTTCAATAAGTTTTCACAACTTTCGACATGCAATCCTTCATGCCTAACATGTCCCACTATCAAGTCCAGTCTTTGTTTACAAATCTCGGTCCTGTACGCCTGAGAGGAGGAAAACACTTGAACTCCAAAGCCCATGTAGACCACCACCACTGCTGCTAAGCAGGAAACAGACTAGTGATTTCATGTTGTTGCAATGTGTCAGTACTATCTTATGTGATGACCTTTTGCCCTTATTTATCTATTTATCTTTCAGGTGGCCAGAGGACGCGCAAGAAGAGATGCCCATATTCAAAGTATCAGATCAGGGAACTGGAGAGGGAGTTCTTTTTCAGCGTTTACATCAACAAAGAGAAGCGCATGCAGCTCTCCCGGATGCTCAATCTGACAGATCGCCAGGTCAAAATCTGGTTTCAGAACAGGAGGATGAAGGAGAAGAAACTAAACAGAGACCGTTTACAGTACTACACCACAAACCCCCTGCTATAAAAAAACTGAACAAAGACTGTCACTGGCATGCAGCCATGCCTCCTCGTAGACTTCACTCTTACCTGGACAGGATGGCAAATTTTTTTATGTGCCAAACTTCATAAAGAATTCTACTATTTATACTCTATTTTGTCATCAAACACCGTTGGGTTTATTATTATTATTATTATTATTATTATTATTATTATTATTATTATTATTATTATTATTATTATTATTATTATTATTATTATTGTTATTATTATTATTGTGACTAGCCTACAACATAGGGCTGTTTTTGTGTTAATGAGTTTTTCCTCAAACAATCAACAATTTTCCAAAATTTAAAGTGTATGGTGTGCTCCTGCGGAAAACATGTGTCTGAACTGAATACCCTTGATATTAAACAACACGCACGTAACTGTTTTGCAATTTCAAAAATAATCTTATTTTTTCTTAAAAATGGTAATTGTTTCCCTACATTTACGCACGCACACGCAACTTTTGTGGCCAGAAATCTTGACATCAAACTACTGTCCATGTTTCCTTCTTTCTCTTAATCTTTTAAAATTTATTGTGCAAATACAACTCCGGTGACTGGAAAACTCTTTGGTGTGTTTTGGAATTGCTATACCCACCACCCCCCACACAAAAATAACTGGTCAGTGCTCCATAGTTAGAGAATGAGTTAAGTTATAATCTGATACCAGTTCATGCATTTTCATGCATTTCAAGCCTGATGTTAAATGATATTTAACATCTGCGCTTGACACTCTGTACAGGCGCTTTGTTGAGCTCATGGCCATAAAGTATAATTCTTCTAAAAAGCAAACCACTGATAAAAGAGCAAACCCCCCAAAACGAAACATCACTCTACATTATTTAGTTTTATATGCCAGCACGTGGATCGTATCAGATGCATGATATGTAGGTCTGATGCATTTATTCCCTCATGGCTGGAAATGTGATCCGCCGCAGTTATTATTTGGTATCCATTACAAAGGGTTCATTCATTTCTGGGGCGATGTGGAAAGGCTGATGTTTGACCTAACATGCCTGTTAGGCTTAATGAAACAGTCTTGACACTTGTTTGAATGGACATGGATGTGGCGGTCTTTGCAAAGATATGATTCTATTTGTGTGATTGTCAAAGTAGTTGTGGAAAGATTTCATCTTCTAAAAGTGACAGACAGTGACAATGGGGTAAATAAAGAGGTGGACGAACCCCAGATCACCATACATTTATTTATTATCTGGAGTGGTTTAATCCAAATACCCTACATCTGTTTGATACTAAATAAACAGGCTATGAATTCAGGTCATGAAGATTTATGTCAACCTGCAAAAGAAGGTGACGCCCGCGCCCATAAAAGGATGGGTAAAAATTGGGTTCAGGTGGCTTTATATCCACTACCAGGCCCCTGAAAGCAACTTGAATGGCCTGCCATAAGCTAATGAGGGCCCTGATGCCTTCCTTATATCGTGCATCCTGTGAGACTCCCAGGAATTCCGCTTTGATTGCTGCACATCCTCCCAGTTGCTCCAGTAACTTGGCCATAAAACGCGGATTCGTCTGGAGCATTTGGAGTGTAGTGCTATAAAGCGTCTGAGACCAAGGTTATTAACTGTGACTAAGGGGCTGAAAAACAACGGCTGGGAGCATTGAAAGCTTGTATCCACGGACCTTTCCGGCATCATTTGTTTCAGTGTCTTACCGCTGTAGGAATACTCTCCGTTTGTGTTGCTGCGCAGGCCTGCTGTCTTCGCCCACTGGGTGGCGCTCCTCAGATCAATGTCATTGCCGTGAATTGAGATATAAAAGAAGTTTGACTCAACCCTCAGCTGCTTTAAAATATGTCACCGCCTCGGGATTTCACTGTTAAGGTAGGCACAGTAATAATATCATGTGCATTTTACCACTACAGGAAGTTAAAGGAAGACGGTCTAACTTTCCAGTTCATCTCCATCTTAAAAAATGAAGACTACATTTTAAGTTGCAGATGTTTTGATGTATTGGAAGCATCACTGGCCAAAATTACCAGAAGTAAACACAATGCAAGAAAAGATGTGTGTGCGGGTTCTCTGGTTGCAGTTTTGCAGAAGTTTTAGGTCTAGAGTGACTCACGCGAACTAAAGAAAAAAGATCACACGGGCCTATATGTTCCAAACAGTTTGTGGCTCACTAACTTTTACAATCCCCCTGCAGTTTAAAACGTAAATTATATTTCATTTTATAAATACTAAATTGGATTTATGTTAAGTCGTGATGTAAAAATGTGAAAACGAGAACACTTGGATTGTCCCCACTTGTTCTCTTTGATATTAAGACGCAACTTGTGTGTGTCCTGTGTGCCTCATTGTAAGTGCGTGTGCACGCGCGTGCGCGCTGGCGTAGGCAGACACAAACAGGGAGACGTGTCGACACAACACAGTCAGTGTGGGATTTTCATTAAGTTTAAAAATATATATATATATATAGTCTAATTGAATGAATTAAAAAAAAACAAGTTTTATGGGAATAATAATGTAAGAACAGCTCACCCATAGTGCACACTGAAACATCACAGGAAATATCCAATAGGGTTAATGATTATTATCATTCATTGAGACTAGACTGCAGCAGGTTTGACGCCATATAAAATGGCTGTACATAACTCTGATTTCTAGACTTTATGGCTCCAGACTTATAAGAAAATGGAGGTAGCCGATGTTGTATTTCAGGGTAAACCCACCTTTGGAGACATTTTTATGCTGATCTAAATCTGTAGGCTTGTGTTATAAACTCCTAACCTTACGGTCTTCCAAGGAAGCATGGGTTGATGTATTTTTTGACATTTTATTTTATTTTAAATATTGTAACAGCCCACGCTACCGATTTGTGTTTACTGGTTGTTTGCTTCATATGATGAGAACCAACTAATTTCCAATCTCTTTTTCACTTGCATGGCGGACTTGTATTACAAAATAGTCCATTTCAGATGAAGGTCTTTATTTTAAATTAATACTAAATGGCTACCATTAAACATTAGTCACCCTAAAGTCACATATTTTCTTTCGTACCTATGCAAGCAAATTTAATTTATTTGGTTTCTGGCCGAATCACGGTTAATAGTTTTTATGTTTTTCCCATTAGGCTACCTCCAACTCAAATGTGTAGGCTCGTTTCATGTAAAGGACAAATGTTGATGAGAGACGGTCAAGATCTTAAAAAAAACTAAATTAACACACCCTTAAACGACTTAATGAGCATTTTATTCGTGAGCAGAATGGATGTTAGGTGTTGATTTGAGATGGAATTTAAATTTAAAAGAATGGCGAGCACGTGCATACAGGCCTTGAAATGAGCGTGTGTTGTTCTTAGTAGACTGTGAGTAAATATGTGGGAAAATTCCCAGTGGTTCTTTAAGGAGGTACTAGCAAGCACTAATGTAATCTATCCAGTAACGCACTGCATTTCTCGCAGTCTTACCAGTATTAGATGATCGTTAAGAAAAATGTAGCTCCAGGGCATTGTTCAACTGTGGCGCTTACTTCAGCTTGTCTGCGTGTCACCTTTATAAATAAATGCTCAACCGATCCTTTGCAGTAAAAGGTGTCTGGACACAATCATGGCATTTGCACTCACAAATATTCACACCAAAATCAGATAAGCTCGAGGACTCTAAAAGAAGTGACTTTGCATTTGTTTGCAATGTGGCAAAATGAAACAAGCCACTTCTTTTGGTCAGTCCACGAGGAATAAAAAAGTCCAATAATAATCACCAGAGCAGCACGAGAAGGGTTAAGAGTCCCTCGACCAAAGAGTCGCACAGGACTCTTTTGGATTTTTGATGCACCCTGTGCTTCTCAGAGGCACCTCTAGAACCCTTCATTTTTACAGTGCTGTAAAACTGGCCATAAAGCTATGCATTGTACATAATTGTTAGGAACAGCTTTCAACAACTGAGCTGTCAATTAGGGGTTGTTGTTAAGGTAGCTCTAGGTGGCGAACGGGGCTCAGAATCTGAGATTCAAAGGAGATTTAAAGATTTTACCTAAAACCCTCTGATGCACCACTTTCCCCAACAGTTTTCTCTTTGCTTAGCCTAAAACAAAATATATGACACACTGGAGCTGCCTGGCCGGACTGGGAGGAGTCTGTAGTCGCCTGGTGTTTTAATTGGCTGCAGGCTACAGTGAGAAGCGTGAGTATCAGTAATTATTCAGCAATGTTTTGCACAAGAAATGTCAGCCAGAAAGGGCTATCTTCATCCTCCGTCAAATTATACCACAACGATGACATGCCCCAACAACCAAGCTGGAAATTCGTTTTTCGTGGACTCCTTAATCAACGTGAGAACCGACAGTGGTTCTTATTACCAAAGTAACGGGGTGTATTTGCCACCGGCGTCGGAATATTCATATGGACTCTCCGGTGGCTCATGTTTCCCGGGGATCAGTAAGCGCAACGAGCCAAGCACCCCTTCTTCTGCTCCGTATGTTCAAGGGATGGAAACGTGGCTGGAAACGTCGAGATCATGTCGGGTGGATCAGCCCAGCGGCCAGCATATGGCTCAGTGTTCATTCTCACCGAGTATAAAAGAGGAGAGCGCATATTGCCTTTATGAGTCTGACAAATGTCCTAAAGGAGGAACAGTAGATGACATTTCCTACTCGACTGCATCATGCCCGGTTACCGGCAGCACCTTGCCAGTCCCCGGCTACTTCCGCCTGTCTCAGACCTACGCGTCCTCCAGGCTTTACCACGATGTCCAGCCAAACATGAATCACTTCACTCTGCAACGACCAGCCCGCTTGGACAACCAGCCCTCCCAGACCCAGGCTGCCTCTGCTGAGCCGGAGCGAAGGGAGAACCACGAGGAGGCGCCTGTCCCTGCGCCCTGCGCCCCGGCCGGAGAAGAGGACAGCCGCCTCTCCTCGGAAAGCTCATCCTCCCCTGAGCCCGCTGAGACTTGCAGTGCGGAATGTCCAGAGAAGCCAGTTAAAGGTGAAGAGACGACACAGCCCGCATTGTAGAAATATGTTGCAAAAATGTCAGAGAACATTAAAGTGGCTTTTCTAACCACTGAGGAATGCACGGGCACGAGCGCTGATTTTCTTTTAGAGTTTTAACAGTTAGATCATCAGACAGATACTCAGCTGTGCATTTATCTGGTACTTACCGGTTTGTCGGGCATGAGGCGAAATTGAACATGACTTAACCAATCAGAGCAGAGGATCAGAGCTATTGTGCTTTATTAACTGTTTTTAGATCACAAACAGGCTAATGTGCTTTGTTACAATATTCCCAAACAGGTCTTGTGGATTTATTTATTGCCTAATTAACCTTATTAACATATGTTTGATAATTAAAAAGCGCATTAATTATTCTCTATATCTATATTTAAAATATGATCAGATTTCATTATTATTTCATTTATAGCTACTATAAGGCCAATCCTGTCTAGCCCATTTGTCCTGTGCAGGATTGTGATGTCATTTGTCCCCTCATCAAAGGCACAGGCCTTGCTATAATTTCAGCAGACTGTGCAGGCTACATGTTTTATGTCTTAATAAAGGTGCAGTTGGCTGCAGGCTGTGTTAAGGCTGCTCAACGAACAAATAGCAGTTTCTGGAAAAAATACTGATTTGCAGCTGTGGATGTCCACATGTGACTGTGCATAAAATGGTAGTGAAAAATCAAGACAGAAATCACTCATTATGCGGGTAATTAAACTCTATGGTTGAGTAGTAGGTGTCAGTTCAAACAGTAGAATTTATATACCAAACACTATCTGCAGTAGAACACAATTTTATTAATTGGAAATGTCATGTTTCGTTTATTTTGGATTTCCAATGTTAGTAATCCATCATTTCTAACAAATATATGAGGCTTCCCTCTGTCCCACCTGTTGCCTAATGTCCTGTGTCATTTTCATGGCAGGAGATGGAAAACTGGAAAGCACGGCCAACTGGCTCACAGCTAAGAGTGGCCGAAAGAAGCGCTGCCCCTACACCAAGCACCAGACTCTGGAGCTGGAGAAAGAGTTTCTCTTCAACATGTACTTGACTAGAGAGCGTCGTCTGGAGATCAGCCGTAGTGTGCACCTCACTGACAGGCAAGTCAAAATCTGGTTCCAAAACAGGAGGATGAAACTGAAAAAAATGAGCCGGGAGAATCGGATCCGAGAGCTCTCCAGCAACTTCAGTTTCTCATGAGAGACTGTCTGCGTCTTTGGCGCCCTCCTCCAGCCATGGCAAGGGCGCCTGTGCAGAGCCCCCCCCTACCCAACTGTGAGAATGTCCATGGAAAACAGGACCCTACTGCTAACTTATTGATTGTTGTTTTTTTCACGTCTGTTTTATTTTGTCGTGGATATGTATTTATAAATGGATACATTTGTAACGTTGATCCATTGTGTTTAAAATGTTCAGAATGTGACCACAATGTTTTCAGAGTTTCAGGCTTGTACATATGTAAATTCAACCTGAGGGAACCATTGGACTTTGCATGCTGGATTAACCCTTGGGATACTTGTGTTACGGCCGGTTACAGTTACATGTAGGTCTTTATGTGACAGCTAAAGAACCCAAGAGGTCGGATGAATATTTGCACATTTTGGTGGACATTAATAAAACCATCGATACAACTTCAGACTTCGTATTTCTTTCAGAAAGATGGACTACGAGCCGCGCGGTGTTTAAATCTTGAAGGTGGCATAGGTACAGCGCATGGTGTTAATGCCTTTGTGTTTTGGACCGGGTCCGCTTTGTGCACAGTAAATATAATTACAGTAGTACAGAGTCGTGTTCTGTTTGGGCCTGTAATAGATGTCTGGCGGCGCTGCACACTTCGGTGCTTTTTGTCCTTGACATCAGATTTAAATATAAAACCACGCTATGAGTGGAGAAGCCGTGACTTTGTCATTAGTATTAGTTCAAAATTATTGTAAATTAAAATATTAAGTGGCTCTTTGTTGCATAAACGCAGACAAACTATAAGTTTTTAAATGGTGAAATGCGTAATTTTAATGTGTAGGCTACTTAACGACACATCAGTGCTGCCTGGACTAAAACAGTCCAAAATGTTCCAAAACAGTTTGAGAATTGCCGCACATCATGAATAACATCTGTCTGAGCATTGTCTTTTGAGCCTTTACAGATTTCTAAAATTTTCACAGGCAGTCCTGCTTTCACTACACTTTTCAAACCCTGAAAACCCCCAAAACCACATTATAACAGATGTACCTGAAGAGGACAGAGGACTGTTGAGTGGTTTAGGTAGTCTCATGTTGTTGGGCTTCAGTATTTCTCCCACAACAGGAAACTGCCTTGATTACCTCAGTAAAACTCGTCGCATCATGAAAAGTGAATCAATTTTAATTACTGGTCGAATGTATTAATAATTTGGCAGAGACTGCTTCAAACAGATAAAAATGATTAATCCAAAAAGTGCAATAAAGTGTTTTATTGTTGTGCGTAAAAGGAACTCTTTATATGATTTTTGGTCTTTCTGTGGGTTTTCATTACGAAGCTAAAATGTATTATATATGTATCTGGACGTGGTTTCATTTAATACAAAGTTTTCACCATGCCTATAATTTATAATTCAAGACAACGTCTGTAAAGGAGTTTGAGCGTCTCTGTGTGATCTAAACAGCAGGAAGTAAAAACGCAGCCTGCGAAATGAAAGGATTAAGGCTAGTATATGTCCTGGAGAAGAGGAAAGGACAGACAAGGCCTCGGTTATGATCATTGCAGTCTGCCAGTTGCCTCTCTGTAGGAAATGCCGGATGCGTCTGCTTGCCCCAGAGAAAGGACACAAAGGCTAAGCTTTATTGGTGATATTTAGCTTAGACCGCCAGGTTGTAACCCTAAGAAAAACAACCCAATTGCCCGTGATAAAAAGAACTGTTATATAGCACCCAAATAACCTCACCCCACTTTACGTCTTAGATTGCCTTCAATGCAGACCCACGACCCTGCAGATACATAAATGTACATCTTGGAAGCTGTCCCTTAATGTGTTTTTTTTGGTAATCTCCAGTTATGCTTCAAACACACCTCTGCTTGTTTTAATCGCGTTTAAGAAGTCTTGAAAATGTTTGTATTATCCCAGCCACTAAAAAGAACCACAAGTTTATTTCCCAAAGTAAGAGGTTTATAGATGGAGGTTATTCAGTTATTATACATTTTTATTTATTAGATTTTTATTGATATAAAGTTGTTTTACGGGAAGAGATTTGTTGATTTCACAAATGTAGGCTTTTAAGTCGTGCTCCCCTCTAGATTCACAACTATGTTCGATTACACCAACATCCGATCGCTTGACAAAAATCATAACGTTTATAGCTTATAAAACGTAATATTTCCCAATAAAGGCGCAGGGATTTGCTATTAAAATTGGTGGGGAAAATGGTGGCCATTTACTTGAGCAGCAGGCTGATTTATTATTTATTGTTCTGTCCCACGGTCACGTGTTTGGGTCGCCCTATCCAGTCTTGGGCAAGGTTCAACTTACCGGACGCATTGAGCCCCTATTGCTGGCGCAGGAAAGCAGCACATTATATGCAATGAATCTGTTTTTTCTAAACATTGCAGGACTGTAACGCGCTATTTTTTTGCTTTTGCATTTTTGCAATGTCGACTTTGGGAACGAGTTATTACGTTGATTCGCCTGTTCTTCCCGAGCATGAAGATATGGCACCGAGATACTCATCAGATGCAGGGGTGGAGCAGACGATGCTCACCGAATATGGCGGACACGAGTCTTTCCCTTTGCAGGCGAAATCTTCTATTTTTGGTGGATCTTGGAATCCCATCCCGTCCCACCCTCCAGACACAGCCACACCGACCTATATACATCACCATTACACCAGCGGGGACAGCGATGGCATGTTTACGCGCTCCTGGGCGTTGGATCCGGTCTCCGCGTCCCTGTGTTTGACGGGATTACCATCTACAGCAATGCATTATGAGATAAAACCCGAACCTCTTATTGGGAGTGCTGAATGTACAACTTTGGAGACCCACACACCTCTTTTGTCTGACATCGGAAACGAAGCGTCCCTTGCGGAAATTCCCTGCGAAACCACATCCACGTCTAAAACCACTGAAGAAAGCCCATCACTAGAGGAGAAGAGGGAGATAGATGCAAGTAAGCAATGCAGTGTTTCACTTTATTCTTGGTCATTTTATAGACTTATTTAGATAAATGAAATAAGGAATTAGTGGCTTGTTGATGTGGATGAATTGTTTTGGATACCACAGGCTTGGCTTAGTATAAAAACTGGACATGCTATTGTATAGAAATTATTGTTTATGCTCATGGAGATATAATAGATTTATAGCTCCATGACATGATCTGCTTTGAAGCTCTGTAAATATAAGATGTGCATATTCTTCAGGTTGATTGACACATTTTACTGTATAATTATACAAACACTTCAAAGGAATTTGTTAAAGAATTTTGCTATCCTCAGTCCCCAAACAGGTCAGGCCAGAGTGAAAACAAACCAAACTAACTGCTTTAAACATATATAATCTTGCCAGGAGTATAATGTCCTTCCCAAACTGTAAAGCCTGTAGACCAGTGTTGTTTTTGAATCCTGTTGTGAGAGCATTAACTCTCCTTCTCATGGTTTGACCCCCTGTTTCCAGATAACCCATCATCCAACTGGCTTCATGCGAAGCCCACCAGAAAAAAGCGTTGTCCATACACAAAACATCAAATCCTCGAACTGGAAAAGGAGTTTCTGTTTAACATGTACCTCCCCCGGGACCGTAGATACGAAATAGCGAGAGTCCTGAGTTTGACCGAGAGACAGGTGAAAATCTGGTTTCAGAACCGCAGGATGAAGATGAAGAAAGAAAACAAAGACCGGAGGAGAGACAGTTAACTGGGTTTGGGCTGACGGTCCCCCCTGAGGGGGGAGGGAGACTGGGGTCTGTCTTTAATATTCCTGACCTGTTACACATGTTGTTGTAAAGTTTGTGTTGTTAAAACAATGCTGGATGTTTGTTTTTTCTATGATATCCAGTGTTTTATGTTTGTGAGAGGACAATGTGTCTCGTCCGAATTTAGATGTGTTGTATTTGGCGCACAGTTAAACTACAGCCCATTTGTTATTTGCATGAATGTATCATTGACTCCATGAATGTCTTATAGCTACCTATTTGCCTTGTTTAAGTTATTGTTTTGCAATGTTTTTTAAACGTTAGGTTTTGAACCGTTTGTGGAAACACTGTGCACACTTAAAATACCTCGTCCTTACAGGCTTCATCCTAAATAAAGAGTAGTTTGTATAGCACATGAGAATGTTATGGATTATTAATTTGTTTTCATTTTGACCAATATTAAACAAACATACCAAGCATTTTAGTAGAACATATAGGCCTAAACTTACTACAACTTTATTTACTGCTCTGTTCACCTTTAATTTTTCAAAACTATTTCCACAAAATCTGAATTTTTACTCTGTCATTTAAATGAGTTGAACTGAAAACCCTGTTTTTATTTCAGAAAAAAGTATTTAACAAAACAGACTTTTACTGCCTCTTCTGGTTTTTAACCATTGTGCTTTATGGCGCAAACAACCCCAATAAGCCACAGGAAAACCTTCCATGAACTGTCCGCATTTTTTTCTCTCCCAGAAAGTCTTTTGTCAACCCTTCTGGCATGAATTTGCTTTTCTAATAATAATATTTAGCATATATATTACAATAATATTATTGCGGAAATAAAAGGGAAATCTTTCTTTGATTGTAACATGACCAGTAACATTTTAAAGCGTCGATGCATCCTTTCTATAGAAATATTAACTATAAAGATGTAAAACAATGGCCGCAATGTCTTGAATTATCTTTATATATCCTCGAATCCTTAGGTTAAAAGCTTTTACAGAAAGAAAATCTGCAGGATGGATTGCAAACCAACAAATCACAGCGATGTATAGTCTACTTTAAATACAAAGTCACTAAAGAGTGGGAGCAAATTCTTGAAATAGCGAAACACGTTTTAATATTTCTAGATTATTTTGCACTTAATTATTTTCTGAAAGACAGCGTGTATATATGCCTTATTTGTAGGGCATTTGCGGCCTTTGGACGCCTAACAAACAAGACGAGATGCCCTCCTACAATAAACCACAATCACAGCCTCGGCTGTTTATAAGGTGCGAAAACAGCAAAGCATGTAGAAGCTCTGTGACAGCAGTAAACCAGCATTTGTAATGAGACTCAGGGCTAGCAGTCAAATATGTGATATTGTTGTAAGATAGGCCTGACGCACTGGGGTAACACACACACACACACACACACACACACACACACACACACACACACACACACACACACACACACACACACACACACACACACAAGGAGATTGCAGATGGGTCTGTCCTAAAACGTCTAATTACTTTACAACCGTCTACCAGCATAGTCTCGGTGTAGAAACATTCGTTTGTTGTTTTGTCTCAGCAGAACAGGCAGCACACACACACACACACACACACACACACACACACACACACACACCAACAGAACAACACGGAACTAGTTTCCAAATAAATACCACAACACATATCACTTTATTTGGTGACAAATAGAAAATACCACAGTTAAAATATCGTTTGGTAGGCCTAGTTTTAAAAAATAAAATAAATTTGAACAAGTGGTGTGCTGCTGCGCTCTGGCCGCCAGCAGGTGGAGGCAGCGGCTCATCTGAGGAACACTGTTCAAACCGGATGATTCGTTTACGGCACGCCGAGAGACCACTCCCCGTTTATTACAGACCTGCAGCAGTTGTGTCATTTTCGTCGTAAATCATCTGATCCAGCTGCGTGTTCTGTTACATTTTATCGTCATCTGTGGCATGAATTGCTCTTTAAGGATCCTTATTTAATTAAAGTGGGGTTCTGTTTGGGCCAGGATGTTCCTTTACATTTTTTTACAGCCGCATCTGACAAAGGCACAAATTGGTTCATGAAATGACCCCACCTTGCGCTTTTGAATAGTTTTAGAGGAATATATGTTGCAAAGTGAATCACACATGCCTTCATGCATGTTCACACACACACACACACACACACACACGTCCAGAGAGACATGACGTCACTTCCCCTTTTCCAGGAGCTGAATTGGACCTCACTGGATCCCAACTGAGCGATGAACTTGAGTTCCTAAAATGTGAGAGACACCCCAAGCCTTCTCCCTCCCTTCCTGGTTTCCTTCAACGTCCCACCAGCCTCCCTCCAGTTCATATTTTCTATCACCCTCCCTCTCCACAAAGGTCACCCACATGCAGCTCATTAAGTCTCTTACTGCTTTTTGGGAAAACTGTAAAGATATTTCCATTTTTCATGAACATGATAAGATGCTGAGCTCACAACATTCAAACCTTCACTAAGGTATCTTGAGTCTCCAGAGAACTCCAGTGTTGTGCGTAGATGGCATTCCTGCCTGATCCCCTTGAACATTTAGGTGGATATCTCCCACACAAACAGCCATTTGAGAGGCCATTCTACAGAAAAACAGAAAGTTGCTTGGATGTCATGACCCCTATACATCAAACCTCATGACACCACCGGTGACAGCGGAGGCCACAAGTGATCTCTGGGGGAGAAGTTCAGGGGAGTAGTCATGAGCACATGGGAGTCTGTTAGGTATCCCCACTGCCAATAGTGTGTTGTTTTGGATGAATCTATATAGTGGACAGAGAAGGTAGTCTAATGTGGTTAGTGTCTTTTGTTTTGTTTTTTTGATTTTTAAATGTATTCATCACTGTGTTGAGCCATAGTATTCGAGGGAAACAGACTGCTTGAGTTTGGAGTTTGCTTTCTAGATGCTTCCTTTATCAGCCACTTAAAATTCACACTGCATTTCCCTGCATAATTATTTTTCATTTCATCAACCTCTTATCAATTTGAAAGTATGCTCTTGGTTTCGATTCCTTCCCAAAACCATGTTTATGTTATCCTTTACCTACAGGGCAACTGATCGAGGATACTTGAAGTAAAGAGGCAGAGAACTGACACACAGGCTGGTCGACTCTTAAAAGGTGGGTTGTGTATGTGTCTTGGTTGGTTGTATTCTTGTATTCCTTTGACCCCAACAGTTTAATTGTTTTGTCTTTTAATTTCCGAGAGAAAGAAAAAGTGACCACCATATCGGTGCTTTTGTTTTCAGTTATCACGATATTTTTGCACATGTCCGCGTGCAAAAACACAGTTTGATTTGCGGCCCCTGAGCTAGCCTAAAGTGATCTGTAAAATCCTCTCAGGAATCCATGGGGCTCGATAAATAAAATCTGTAATGTGAAAATTCTGTTGTGAACACACTGCTTTGTTTCCAGGACACACACACACACACACACACACACACACACACACACACACACACACACGGCTTGAAGTTAAATGTATTTTCCAGAAGGATTACGCGGCTTTATGTACCGCTGTATTTTTTGTTTTTTCCCCACAGGCAGAATATGATGTATTATAATATATTTGCAACATTAATGACGGAAATAACATGCAATAAACACTTTTATGAACGCTTTCGATTATTTTACTAAATCTAATTTAGTATGAGGGAGGCTAGACAACCTCCCTCATGCAAAATGTGTACATAAACGCAAGTGCAATTATTAAAGAAGACTTTACAATATCATTGTACACACTGAAAAACAAAAACAGATGCACATTTCGAAATTGTTCAGTCATTTATTTATTTTTAGTCTGGTTAAACGTTTGCATCACACTCACCATAAATGAAACCATCACAATTCAGGCTAGCATGGTCACTGAAACATTTTGTCTTAAAAACAGCACAGTCAGTGGTCGCAGGTCTGGCTTGCTTGCTTCCCAGATGTCTCTCGTTGTCTCAGAACAGACGGGAAACGCGCTGCTCCTGCTCACAGCGCACCCAGACACCGTCTTCTGTCTGCATTCGTTCAAAACAAGCAACAAAATGCGGCTATGTGTCTGTAACAGCTCCAAACAAGAGCAGCAGACATACTTCAAAAATGTAGTGTCAGTATAATATAAAAATGTTCAGTCCGCCTATGTCTCAGCATGCTGTCTTCAGGTTGTATTGTAGACGTTTGTTTACTTCCAGAAGGCTCTTTGTTCTCTTTGTGTCGTTGTTCTGTTTCTACACCTGAGTCGATTTAATATTTGCACTCTGACAAGGTTAATACTGTCTATATATAAACCACCATTTAGTTGCAAATTCAGTAGGATGAAATAGTAGCCTATAAACACATGTGCTTAAATAATCATTTGCAGAAATAACCATAAATGTTTGACAAGGAGCCACGAATAGATGGAATTCGGTTTAATTTGGAGTAAATGAAATTCCTTTCACAATGAGATTTATCAGATATCTTTCAGTTAAATTATTGCACAATATTATAGCCCATATCAGGATATTATTCGTTCACAAGATCTGTCTTATAAGAGTACACAGTTATAAGGTAAAAATCAGTCCAAAATACAGTTATGTGCAGTCAAATCAGACATTTTTAGTGAATGTGGCAAAAATGAATTATTCTAGAAGGCGAGCAGGCCAGAGAAAGACTTGTTCACATGGAATCTGAAAGAGAGAAAGGTATGAGTCTGAATGGGATTTCTGCTGAATGCCAACACCCACTCACCTCAGCAAACAATTGATGCTATGTAAAAGCTGCTCCGTTCGTTTCTATACCACTAACCAAGTCAATCCCTCTCCTCTGTGTTTTTTTTCTGGGCCAGTATAATCCTTTTTGCAAACGAAAAAGCGACGGAGTTTCGTCTTTAAATTGATTTCTGAGTTATTATCGAGTGAATGAGCAAAATAATTTTAAAAAAGCTTTGTGCGTAATGGCCGTGCGTCTCATCCAGTGCGTCTAAAGAAATCCCTTCATTTCTAAAGTGAAACCTTCTCTTACAGCCTACCGAGAGAGTGGCTGTCCTCTTCCCGGCCATATATGATCTAAGGGAGTGTTAGATGGTTTAAATGTGTTCTTAGGGCAGGGAGCTGTCAGACCTTTTGGCGAGAAAGATTGATCGCGCACAGGCTACCAGGGCTCTTTGTTTAGAGCCTGAGCAATAAACAGCCATCAGATCCCCACCTTTCCTCTCCTTCACACTACAGTGGCAAATCATACTTTGCGCTATGTTAGCCAATAATGCAGAAGTATGTGGATGATCACTTAGGTCAACATTATCCCTATATGTGAAACAAAATTAATGAAATGGGAAGTGGGGCAGAAAGCTAAGTGTAAAATTGTGACAAATGCACGTTAAATAACCCAGCTGCTTCATTACTTTGACACAAATAGAGGCTATTTTTCAGTAGAATTTCTAAAAAACACTTCAATTATACACTATAATGTAATGTAAAATATAAGTAAACTATAATGAAACAATATTTTGGCTAGCCGAGATAACTAGGGATCAAACCAAAATCTGATAAACACAAAACCACATTAAAATCTATTAAAAACGAATTTCTCCCTCTCTCTATCTGCCTGTCTCTCGCTTCGGTGGTATGTGTGTGTGTGTATGCGTGTGTTGGGGGAGGGGTGGACATGTTGTTGGATGTCTGGTGCAGCTTCCGTCTCCACGCAAACCTTCAAGAAAGTCTCAATATTAGCGCCTTTGCACTGATAACGACAGTGGGCGTCATCGCGTTATTAGTGACTGCTGAAAAAATATGTGGGGTGCCACGCTGGAAACAAACGCACACACACGCGCGTGCGTACGCGTATCATAACTCACACAAGCCTCACGAGATACCGCGTGGACGCGCAAAGAAGCCACTGCTTCTGAGTGAATTTTCGGTGGATGGGGCGGTCAGTGGTGAGCAAACTGACCCAAAAAATGTGTAAATAAAGCAACCCCTACCCCTGGAATGAGGCGTTACCCCTCCGACTTTCTCGATCAATCACAGGGGACAGTGGCTTCTTTTGATAAAAACCCCAAATTGTCATTGGGCAGATGCAATCATGTGACAAGCAGCACGGTCTAATTCCAACCATGTCCTCATGAAAGCAATAGTTTATGGCATAGAGGTCTCCATACGACAATATCCAGTTTGGTGGTTTATGGAAATAAACTTCTTATTAAATCTGAATTAACTTAAAGTCAGCAAATTTTCAAGAGAAGAAGGAGGAGATGAATTACGAATTTGGGCGAGAAAGTGGTTTTATCAACAGCCAGCCGTCGCTCGCTGAGTGCCTGACATCTCTCACTAGCCCTGTCGGTGATGCATTTCAAAGTTCATCAATCAAGAGCTCGGCGCTTTCACAGTCGACATTGATTCCTCCTCCTTTTGAGCAGACCATCCCCGGCCTCAACCCGGGCGTCCACCCACGCCACAGCCGCTCAAAGCAGGCTCTGGGAGGCTGCAGCCCGCTGCAGGCTGCATCCCTGCCCCCGGAGTACCCGTGGATGAAGGAGAAGAAAAGCATCAAGAGGAGCCAGGCTGCTGCTTCTTCAGCTTCTGCGACAAGGGCTGACTCCTCACCGCTCTACTTCTCCCCCCAAGGCAAGACATGATGATTAATAACCTCCATGTAAAAGGCTCCTCATTGTCTGAGTATTCCCCCTCTGCAAAGAGCTGCAAACCGGGCCCTGTGCAACGTGGGGGTCCCTGCAAGCCAGTAGTACAGGATTTTGATTTAAGCATGCTTAATCTCATCAAGTAACGCACTGCCTTGTGATGCAGTGTACGAGTGTTAATGTCTGACAGTAATGGAGAGTGATAGATTATTCTTACACGGGCCTGCAGCTGGCATGTTCATTAATCTTCACTCTCCGTCCTGTCCTGTCCACGCAGACCCATCATATTCTGCCTGGGGCTCATAAATCTCCCCAGTCCCGGTGCTTGCTTGCCACAAGTTTCACCCCGAGCTTGTTTTTTTTCTCTACACACACCAACGTGCTGCTGTTTTTATTTTTGATCCCCAGCCTTTCTGTGAATAAAAAATAATCGTTGATTTATTTTTTTAGGTTCACCAGAGGTCCCAGAGGGTGGTGGTGGTGGTGGTCTTGGCGGTGGAGGGGCATCCCGGAGGTTGAGGACTGCGTACACCAACACCCAACTTCTGGAGTTGGAGAAGGAGTTTCATTTCAACAAATACCTGTGCAGACCAAGGCGAGTGGAAATTGCTGCCTTGCTGGATTTAACAGAGAAGCAGGTGAAAGTGTGGTTTCAGAACCGGAGGATGAAGCACAAGCGGCAGACCCACTGCAAGGAGAACCGGGACAGTGAGGGGAAATACGCGTGCCTGGACGACGGGCCGGAGGATGAGTTTGAACAGGCGGCTGACAGCAGCGCGGCCGGGACGCTCCTGGAGAGGGAGAGGTATTTCCACCAGAATACCTTGACTTCCCAACAGCGTCAGAATGGGCACAATGGGGAGAACCAAAGCCCAACTGTTACGCTATTGAACAGCAATGAGAAAAATCTGAAACATTTTCCAAACGCGGCACCCACTGTTCCCATCTGCGGGTCAACAATAGGTCCGGACAATGATAATTCACCGGGCCTGGACGTGTGTTTGCAGGATTTCCACGTTTTCTCATCCTCCTCGTCTTTTTCACCGAGTTTGTCAGATTCACCACAAAGTCCCCTGGCTTTATCATCCGAAACGTTTGACCTTTTCTCAGAAACACTCACAACAATCGACCTGCAAAACTTGAGCTATTGAAATATTGTAACATGTTTTATTTTAAGGCAGCTTAAACACTCAGTTGTAGCTTTGAGGGGGGATTAACAGATCTCACAAATAAGGTAAGCAAAAACAACAGTGCTACTATTTAGCCTATAGTTTATTCCACGAGGCTGCAAGAGGACGTTAAACGTTTTATTTTTATATGGATTTTGACTATAACTGAGCAGAATATATTTGTTGAAATAAAACTTTACATGGATTGGAATCAGTAGCGCTATTGTCTTATTTCACAATAAAAAAGTTTGGAAAGCTTCTGGATTTTAGCCTATAGGCCTATGCATTTAAACATAAAATGATATTTAAGAGTAGGCTTCTGGCCAGAAATGAATTATGTTCATGCATAATTTATAATGCCGAACAGCTTCTCACTGTATTCAAATAAGGAGCATATAAACTGTTAAATTTAAAAGCCACGGGATACTTTCTAAATTATAGTCTAAGTTATTAATGAATTCGTGTAGTATAAAGGCACTATTGATTTTACAATCTCAGACTTCTCCAAAACAAATCAATGTAGGTTATAAATAAAATGCAAGTAAACGTAAAATTGTTGCATCCCAGTTTTTAAAATTTATTTTCATAGGTTTAGGTGAAAGATTTATTTCAACGTGATCACGGTTCTGATATATAGACTTTAGTTATTTATCTGAGCAGAAAGTTGAAGATTCATTGCTTGCCCATGTTTAAACCTAGAAAAAAATTTGCAGTGAGAATTGCCTGCTAGGAGTCCCAGGCCAAAAGCTATGACTTTTCTTGGCTCTCTAATTACGTTTTATTGCCTATAAAACTCACAGCACTGAGGGTGCTTGTTTATAGCCCGATCCGCTATGTAATACAATATTTTTGGATTTAGAATCGTGCCTTAAGCCTTACTGTGGTTTTTCAAAACTTTTTATGATTTAGAATTATTTGTGGTTAATTCAAAGCAGCCGACATAAGACTAGTGTAAACCGTGATCGAATAAGGTTTTGTAAATAATAAAAAATAGAGCCTGGAATATGCAGATATCTGTCAAATACCAGAATTTGTATTCGATTGACTCGGTGAATTGTTATAATGTTAATTGAGGTAAATTTATTCTAGTCTGGACCAAACGAATCTGTCCACCTTCCTTCACTGTTGAAGGAATTCTTCACAACGACCAGTTGAACTCGATAAAGGGCAAACAGAGAAGCGTTTGCTACATTGTAACCGTGGTTGCCGTTTGTTTTTTTATTAGGACACTAAATGTTTTGGCAAAATGGTTTCATGATAAGCTAAAGTCGTAGATTGTTCCAGGAATCACAAGATTAACAATCACACTGATCAATGATGCTGACCAGAGTCTGCAGACAAGAGGATTTATTTAGCTGTGCCCTCTGTGTCTCTGCGGCCATCGTGCTGCTTTCAGGACTGTGCGGTTTGGGCTTTGAGTCAAAAAAAATGTGAGCTGAGGTGGTGGAGTGCTATTCCTGCTGAGATATATGGTATTACACATGGCTAATTGTGATCATTTTGAAAACAAGGACTAACAAGGAAAATTATTGCAAGCCCAGGAGGCAGGGAGGCAGTCAGATTTGATTTGGAGCTGAAGCCACTGAGCTAATTTTATATCCTGAGACCACACTGTGTCAGTATGTTAGTGTCTACATTGTCTACATGCTAGACCATGCTAAACACAAATACACTCTCTGTCATGATGTGCTTTTAATTTAAAAAGGTTCAGGGCACTTAGTCCTTAGCATACTCTGCTAGTTTCCTTCTTTGAGCAGAAAATAAAACAGATATAATGCTGCACATGTTTCCCACAGATTTCACCATGACAACTGCAATATGCACAGATAAATGGAATATTATGATTCATTTATTATAATGTCTTTATTTTGGGTGGTTATGAGATAGTCAACATACAGTGAGTGGATTGCAAACATGCAATGGCTGATAAAATGGGAAGGAACCAATCACAAGGAGTAGTTTGTAAGATGACAGACAAATAAATGAAGCTTTATGGGAAACTAGATACAACACTGTGCCAGTAGATCCCTCCCCCCACACACACACACACAAACACACACAAACACATGGATACACAGGTCAAAGGTCAAGCTGGTTCTCCTCTTCTCTCCAAACTGGGAGGAACTACAGCCAGGTCAGAAGGGGGTCAGCTTTTGAATGACCACTGAGGGTTTGAGGCTCATAAAGAATGTATTGGTTACTCAGATAACTTTGAATGGGAAGTGACATCACAAAACGTGTACAGAAACAGCAATGGAAAGGTTTGATATGAGGACCTTTTTGCATTAAGGAATGTGTATGTATGTCACATGACAATCACCCAGAATCTAAAGGTCTTGTTCTCAGTATGATTCTGAATACAAATCCATGACATTTTAATGGTTAATCAAACATGTAAAGCTGCAAAAAGTATAGAAAGATCACTGCAGGCTGCATATTCTGTCATATTGTATCTAAACACATATTTTCCTTTCTGCATAGGAGGACTAAGAAATGCCATGTAGATAGTCTTTCCATAATGGCGGGACTGAAACTGAAGTAGGCCTAAATAAAATGTGTGACTGGCAGCACTGATAAACACCGCCCAGCACCTGCAGCCAAAGTAAAAAGATGAAGCTGAAACCCCACCAGTGCTGCACTGACATTTCTGTCACATTTCTACAAAAACAACAGGCTATACAGTTCAAAGGCTCAGTGTTTTGAACCTGGGCTGATACTGCCTGTCAAAAGATGACTAATGAATGACTGACACCTTTGTAAACAATATGACACCGGTCTTCTTTCATTGAATACACCAGGAGGCACAGGTTTCACTTGATGTAGGAAGTGAGTTGTTCGGGGCTTTTTTTTGCATCAGATAGGGTGGAAAATTGTTTTTTATCATTGATTGTTCAATAGACACTGATCAAAATAGTCTCACAAATGAGATGCAAATGACCTGCACACAGTGAAATTGTGATTTAGGATTAAAGCAATGCAGCAGAAACTTCTGCACAGATAGCCTACGTTTCATGGAGATGTTTCAAGGAGTCTTGTGCTAGCACAAGTAGCACAGACTCCTTGAAACATCTCTGGTGCTCAAAGACGAATAAACCTGACTCAGGAAACTCCAGAGCAGTTTTATATATAATATATATTTATAATTGCCTTTACAGCTATTAATGACCCCTGTTTAGATTTACAATGTTGACATATTCATAAACTCAAAGTGCTTGCATCATTGTAAAAAAAAGACACTCCCAATGTGTCCAGTGAGTCACTCACAGCCAGCATACTTAAGTGCCAGAGACATATGATCTGGAATCAATCAACAATATGATCATGCGTAATCCGCTGACTTTATTAGTCTGTAAAGACCCGTTGCTCCATTAAAGCATCAATTCCCCGTCATCGACAGTAGTCCAATAAATATATGAGCTACATATACACAGTAGCTGATAGAACAATAAACGTCAGTGTGGGTGTGAACAACAGGCGGGTTTGTGAGGTCAGTTATAAATAATTAGCACATTAACTTCCGTATCTGTAAGCCCGCTGTTGCTTCCGTATCGGGTGAAGTTCCCCCAGTCGGACGGTCCATCGCTGGAGGCACAAACTCACAAAATAATGCGTACTACGATTCCCGAGGAGTTAACGTCGCTCATATCAGGTAAAATATCATAAATTATTGCGTATTTGTACACACGGGTTTTTTTCCCCGTGATGTTTTACGGCTTATTGCACAGCGTCCAGTTTTTAGGAGACCGTTTTGCTAAGAGGAAGTGCAGACTCAATAAGGATGACTAACTTTTAGTCCAGTTGCATCTTGTCAGCACGCTAGTGCTGCTGCTACTTCATTCGTCAAAGCCGCAAACTGCTGGTGTGTGTGTGTATGTGTGTGTGTGCGCGCGCGCTTTGAAAAGGTAAGATGATCTACAGCAAGACTGCTCAATTTGACTGCCAAAAGAAACATAAGTGATTTCAGATTCTGTGACTCTTACGTGGTATTTGTTGTTTAGATCTAGAATTTTTCCTCCTTGATGGCTTGAAAGGGGAAAATCTAAGCAAGAAGGCGAAGGAGAGGAGGGAAGCCTTCATCAAACGAATTAAAGAGGTCAAATTGGGGTATGTCTCTTTGTATTATATCAAAATGTCTTACATATTCAAAGACTCCAATGCAAAATGTGAACATTGACATCCCTTTTTCTGTCTCGCTAACAGTTTCCCACAAGATTTCAAGGACAAAAGTGAGTGTTTTTCTTACTCTTTTTTTATAATGAGGTTTATGTTTAAATCTGTTACACCAGTGTTTCCAAACCATGGGGGTCGGGGCCAAGTCAAGATGTCACAACATGAATGTAAGGGGTCAGAAGATGTGTCAAATGTATTACATCAGGATAAGCCCCTCAAGATGTATCATCTAGTTTTCAAGGGGTTCCCAAAGCTGATCAATGTAGAAAATAAGAAAAATCTAAATTCTGCTTATTTTTCTGCTTATGTTCTTTGTGGTTAATACTGTCTAGTTTTATCTTTTTGGGCTTTTAAAACGTATCCAAATAGTCTGAAAAGGGAAAACCACTCTTCAAATGAACTGCTCACACAACAGGTTGGGTACCACTGTGTTACACCATAACAGGAACCATTACTGCGCAACCTTTGTTTACTCTAGTAGGTGGAGATGACTCCGATGATGAGGAGGAGGTTGACAGCAACAACGATGGAGGGTCCCTGCAGTCGGAGCGCACGGACAAGGATGAAGAGGCTTGCGAAGGTAAGCCACAAGCACTTAGCAGACATCCAGAGTTGACATGCTAACTGCTAACAAGCTGTGGATTAAAGTATTGAAAATTGGATCTTGGCATGAAAATATACAAATCTTTGGGTCTGCTCCTTGGTGAAAGTGACTTTGAGTGGCACAATGAGGGAGACATTCCAACTGTAACTTGGCAACATACTTGGGAAGCAATTTGAGGGCACAACTGCTACTCCCACCACCTCTTTCACCCCACCCCTTTGACAGCTAGAGCATGCTTTATTGCTCTCAGCCACAGTCTGGGGACTGAAAATTACTGCCATGGCTGTAGTTTGAGGGGGAAAAAGCATTCCTCAGTATACAGTAGCTTTAACCCTGTACGCTCCATCATGGTAAACTATACAAGAGTTTGTAATTACTTTCTTAAATAAAGTATTTGGGGAAAATCCTTGTGAAATGGTGATCAAGGGCCTTGGGTTTATGGGCTGTAAGCAGCTGCCATCTTTATGGCTGCTCTTTCACACAAAGCAACTTTGACACAGCAGTTGAACATTTGCATTGAAGTTGCACACTGCAAGGGGAATCTCCACCAGTGAGAGGCAAAACATTGCTTAGTGGAACATTTGTGGTTTTTGGTTCTTATTTTAACATCAGTTAAACGAAAACATGATTGCAAAGTTATTTAGAAACCTTTCTGTTTATGTTTAACATTTTATAAACAGACTAACTACTGAATGGATTGAATGGATTGTTGGTTCTCCTCAACTCTTTTCCAGGTGCCCAACAGTCCCCACCTGTGGCAGCTCAGGACCTGGTGTCTGTCTTTAAAGCAGGATACCTCGAGAAGCGCAGAAAGGGTGGGTGCTCTGCTTATAAGATACACATTTTGTTTGATTAATGATATGTTTTGACCTTCAGTTGAAACCTCCATGAACAAAAGCAGACTTTTTAATACAGAAAAAATGACAGCTCTACTTATAATTAGGATATCATACATTGATATGATACAAAATAGCATCCAAAACAACATACTATACATTTTTAGGACACATAATGTTTTTTAAAAAGACAGGACTGTTGCCAATACATGACATATGTGATACACTTTTGTGGCAGTACTGATTCTACAGGTCTCAGGGGAAAGGTACCTGAGGCCCCTGATCCTAACCGCATAATAAATAATAAAAATATTCCTTAGGAGAACATATCCCAACAGTATTTTAATGAAAAAAAGCCTCTTCAAAACAAACAAATGCTTCTTAGGTGATCAACAAATGCCTCTTCAATAACCAACAAATGCCTCTTTAAAAAAATAAAAAAGACATGGTAAATGAGTTTTAAATGAAAACAAACCCATAAAAAATAGGGGAGCCTGAAGGTAACTGTGGGTATTTTGACATATTTTACAATACACAGCACATTGCCCTCAAAATAAACAAAAATAAATCTCCTCTATGCTCAGGTGATTGTTTGTTTTCTCTCCACAGATCACAGCTTTTTTGGCACTGAGTGGCAGAAGAGATGGTGTGCTCTAAGCCATCATACCTTCTACTATTATGGCAGTGAGAAAGGTACTTTTTCTCATCTCTTCCCAGTTTTCCAGATGATTATGAATCACATACTGTTTGGGAACATTTAAATGGATGGATATTTGACATGGCGTCAGGTTTTGACAGCAACATTGCAGTTGTCGTTGCTGAACCATTAATGATGATGTTTTAATTTCCTGTGAACAGACAAGCAGCAGAAGGGGGAGTTCAATATTGATGGCTACACTGTCAAAATGAACAACACCTTACGGAAAGACTCAAAGAAAGACTGTTGCTTTGAAATTTCTGCTCCAGACAAGCGAGTCTATCAGGTGCTCTCGACTCATAGTGGTAGTTTGAATCATTGCTGTTCTAAATGTATGTCCTAAATTGAAAAACAAATCTGGACTTGAGATGTGCCGTGTTTAAAACTTGGCAAGGCGTGTGTGTACATGCACTTCATTAAATCTTTATTTTTTAAAAACTATTCATTCATTTGACACTGCTGCATTTGCAAATGGCTCAACCTGTCACGCATATTTAAAAAGTCTACATGAGTCTTTCTAACATTCAGTCTCTTCCATGTGGAACATTTTGCTATGCATAAATGCAGCATTATTTGTTTATGTTAATTAATATATGTAGAACGGCATATTGCTCTGACTGCAGTTTTCATTTCTCTCCTCCTTCATCACAGTTTTCTGCGTCATCAGTGAAAGAGGCAGAGGAATGGGTGAAACAGATAGACTTTGTTTTGAAAGGTTTGAACTGTTTAAATTATAAAAACTCATTATTGTGCTCTGTAATGTCAGAAACAGCAACGTTTGTTTCTTCATGAATGAAAACCCTAAAACGGACAAAATTCTGTAAATATTATTGCCTGTGTGTGTGCGTCTGTGGGCACACGCATAAATCAAGAGTTTCTGTGTGGCTGCATAATTCAAACGTACCATGTTCCCCTGTTTGTAGATATGACAGGCATCATCCCAGTAGACGAAGAGGAGGAACAAGAAGTGTACGATGATGTTGGGGCAATTGACGAAGACATCTATGAAGAGCTCCCAGGTCTGTCCATGCATTTTATCACTGTGGCACTGTATTGTCCTACAGAACATGAAGAAATTGCATGCATATATGTGAAAATGTTTTTTTTTTTTATTCAAAGGGTTTATTTTTTATCACTGCATATTTCCCTGTCCAGTAATTAGACAGAGAATCTTCACATTTAAATCACTCTTCCATCATATCTTGTCTTGTTTCTCCAGAGGAAGACATGCCCACTCCAGCCAAACCTCTTCCAAAGGTGGAGCCAGTGAGCAAACCTGCTCCTCCTGCCGCAGGTACACAGCACATAAACTTCTCATCTGGTTTCAAGACTGTTTAGATATGAGTTTTTCGTTTGTGGATTACAGTTAAGCAACTTTCAGTGTATATTATACAGAAGATAGAGTGGGACTGTGATCAACAAATGACCATTCTGTCACACACAGTGTATTTGTGGCTGTGAGCAAACTCAACCTTCTGAACCACAGATAAGAAGAAGTGACATGTACAGAGGAAGTTTAGCTTAGCATGCGTAACTGAAAGTTAACACAATGCTGGAAATAACTTTCAACCAAGTTGGCCAACTTCCTTTTACAATAAATAACGTATTAAAGTTCTTCAAAAATACCATGCTATCTATCTCTATCTTATGTGTCTATGGAAACATTCCCATAACATCAACAAGCACTTAGGGCTGCCACCAAGCAGGAAATGTTCACACTCTAAATCCGTAAATAGGCTAAATAAGTACACTAATGTACACTAATAGAAAAGGATACAAAACATATGAGGAGTGAAGGCAATTTACAAAAAAGCTCTAACCAACAATTATTTTCATTATTGATTAATTTGCTGATAGTTTTTTTTGATTAATCATTTTTCAATATTTTCCAAAATTTTATAGATGGGTCAGTGTCAATCACAATTTAACAAAGTCCAAGTTGATGTCCTCAAATGTGCTGTTTTGAACCTGGGCTGATACTGCCAAACAGTCCCAAACCTGACGAGATTCAGTTTAAAATATATATAATATACTATATGATATCTTCTCAATGAAGTAGCCAAAACCAGTGAACTTTTTGAGTTTTTGCTTTAAAAATGACCAGATTTTCTGTCGCTCGAATAATTGACTACTTTACAATGTTAAACTTAAATACAGCCAGATAATAGTTATTTTTAATTAATTTATTTTTTTAATTTTATTTTGTTCCGGCTGTGAGCGGCTCCTCCATTTTTTTTTTTTTTTTTGGTGCATTGCATTGTGGGAGACTTGTATCCTTCAACAGCACACTCAACAATAGTTTTAGTAGTCTACATACTGACTGTTTTGAGTATACTTTGTTTTGTCACTTTGCTGGTGTGAACATAATACATACTTTGTTGTTCATAGGTTGTATGAACTTGGTTCACAGCTACTGTCAGCCTCCAGTTCTATTTTAGGCTCTACACTGCCTCCTGTTGGTTTTGCTGCACACAAACAATCACTGCTGTGTACAATGTGATTACCCTCAGAAGAAAATAAAGCATCTAATCTGTTATCATCTCCTTTTCCATCCAGTTGATAAGAGTACAGACTACCCCAACTACTACCAGGGCTTATGGGACTGTACAGGGAACCTCCCAGATGAGTTGTCTTTTAAACGTGGAGATGCCATCTACATCCTGAGCAAGGTATGGTTAGGGCAACCCTTCTCTCAAGAGGTAAAACAACTGATTTGTCCCTTTTTTTATTAAGTGTTTTCTTGCAAACCAGCTGGAGCACAAAAGTTGTGAGGTGAGATTTGTAGTGGTTCGGATGGTCTCAGACCACCTAAAGTGAGTTATTTCTAGGCCCTCAGAGGAACTGACTGTTCATATCCTTTACTGGCAGCACCTGGCCCGCTGCCTGGAGGTGGACGGCTGATGGTAAGAGGCAGACTGGGCTAGGTTCTCTCTCTGGCACTGTGATGGGGATTAGTTGTGTCACAACGGAAACTGTTTTAGTGCTGTTGGCGGGGGCTGGGTTTAGCTGGCACACGGTGCCATTCCATCACTTCCATCTGGACTATTTCAGCACTCTGCCGCTGCTGCCATGCCCAGGCGGTAAGCAGCCCTCAGCCCACACACCTCTCAGACGTCTCTCTCACCTCGCCAAATAGGAATGTGTGTTCTCAGGAAACCCAGGCTCAGTCCGCCACTCTATTCAGAGCAGGTGAGGACGTGTAGTGCACGCACAATTTCCGAGGCTTGTCGCCTAGGTGTGGGTGCCAGGTATTGAGAACTGAGGGGCCATTATTTACATTTATTAGGTAACTAAACAGGAGCCCTTTTGTGTGTAACTGGTTCATATGAACACAGAATTGGATTTTGTTTTGATACGTTTAACAAGCTTGATTAGAACATCACACATTGGTTAAGGAATCTGATACTTTTACAGATGCATGTCGACCCTGTGGTTTATGTAAAATAAATAAAGAAAAAAGGTGTGAAATGTGCACCATCTAGACTCCTTGTTTCTGGTCTAGTTTGGTTTCCATGGAGCATGTCAACTGAGACATACTGTTAACTGGCCAGGTCAGTTTCCAGATTCAAGTCTGCCATCTAGTGGAACTTGAAAGCCATGAATACTTAAAAAAAGAGTGATGAGCTCCAAATCTAAAACCTGCATTAGAACTAGGACTAATAATAAAATTTCTTTTTCAGTTAGGAGGCTATAGACATAGGCTGCATCTTTTTTAGATTTTTTTTTGTCAACAGTACAACAATAAAAATTCCAAATAGAAACCTGTTAAAATTTGAGAAGCAGAAAACAAGCAAATGTTTAGCATTTTTGTTGATTAGTTATTTCATAAGTGACTTAAGAAAATATTGGATTATCAAAATAGTTAGTTTTTTGTTGACCAGCTAATTGATTAATTTATTAAGCACTAATAGAAAGAAAATAAATGCACAAAGCAGACAGAGCCATCAATGCTCAATGGCCAAATGCCTGTTTATTACTCCGTCTTCGTGTGTGGAAAAGGAGCACGAATTTGCCCTTTCACTCAGACTGGGAGTGCCATTAGCTGAAACCTTGGTGTTGGGGGTTGTGGCCTGCTGCGAGGGCAATGACCATAAAACCTGTCTGGACTGCAGCAGCCAGCTGCAGCTAAAGGGACAGTCGACTCCTCCTCCCCCCCAGTCGCTCCCATATCCCCCCTTTTCCCTTTTCCCTTTTCCCTCCCCCATTCCACAGGCCAGAAATAGCTGTAGTGTTACAGCTGCGAGACCCCCCAGTCAGGACCTGGGTGTTGATCATAGGGCCTGACTGGGAGGTAGGGAGAGTGTGTTGTCCGGATATGCTGCACAACCCCCCCTCCTCCCGTTCAAGTCACAGCACATAAAACAAATCGAAAGATGTAACATCACACTTAACTAAAGTGGCTAGATGGGTTGATAAAATGTAAAGCCTGACCAAACATGCTGCTGTTGGGCCTGCAGATCTTTTCACATTATCACTTGTTAAACTGATGCATCAGCTGTGGAGCATTTGGTAGGAGTAATAAATTATGGGACGGTAGTATTATCCAGTTTAGGGTATTTGTGTCAATGTGTGTGTTGTCACAGTGTGTGGTGTCATTAGTTGTCCACAGCTCTGTGTATGTGTTCTCATGTTGGGTCCCGCACTCACTCAAGCATGACTTATTTGTTAACCAGAACTCCACAATGAGGTGTTTTCAAAGGCTAGCTGTAGGAAGTCATAATGTGCACACGCAAGCCTCGCACTCTCTTACACACACATCTAGTCAGTCTGCTATATTTTCTCTCAGGGGCCTTTGACATGTCATTTTAATCATGTGACATTTTCTGTTTGTTTCTTGTGATGTTTAATTGATGGCTTTTTACTGTATTCATGTTGTGACATGGACAGTAAGTCAAGTGCCTTTTTATCTGACATGAGGAATGGCCTATCACCAGACAACTGCCGACTCTAGCCATCACTATCGTAATCTTCCTGGGGCTAATGCTACCAAATGATCACTTACATCCACTACTCTCTCCTGGGAATAACTGGACACAGATGTGGTCCCTCCTTGTCCCTAAAGTTTGGCATAGATTTGAAACATTGTGCAGGTTTGTCTTCCTTCAACCTTGTCACAACGTGATCTCCTGTGTTGATTCATGTCCTGTGAAGACTTTGATGTGAGGTCAGGCTCTTGGCCAAAGAGAGAGAGCGAGAGAGAGAGAGAGAGAGAGAGAGAGAGAGGGTAGGGGGTATTCTCCACTTGTCTCAGATCTCTCCTCGTTGTGTCCTCCTCACATCTCAGCATGCTGACAGCCATTTGGAGCTATTACTTGTCATGCTGTGACAGATTTATGTGTGATGTGCTCTACGCACACTGAGGGTTTTTTGTGTGGAGTGGATGCAAGTGTGTGTAGTCTCTGAACCAACACTGGATGGAGAGGCATGACAGGAAACAGGAAGTGTCAGTTTGTTGGTGGGATGTATAGGTGATTTTTTTGGAGGCGGGAGTAAAGGGGAAAACAGGGAAGGTATTTTTAAGGCTTTTGTATGGTTTTATTAGACAGCCAGTAATGTGATGAAAGGAAATAAGGGTAGGGAGAGATGGAGCATGACATGCAACAAAGGTCCCCGACTGGACACAAACCTGGGACACTGTGGTTCATGTTTGGCATCCTAAACCTATGCAACCAGGGCGTCGTGTCCTTGCTAATTCATGTGTTAGTCATACTGTCAGTCTCTATAAAGTCTCTCTATGTACCTTCCCATCACACAACATTTTAAATTTTAAGAATAACCTCTACTTTGTGGTGTGATGGTTGATGTGAAGATTTACTTCATTAAAATGTTTCAAAAAAATGTTTGCTGCTCAGTGACCACCTCATGAAATTAAAGAGAAATATTTCTTCAACACACTCTTTTCATCCTCTCAATGTCTCGATTTGGATCCAGGAGTACCAGAGCTTTGGCTGGTGGGTCGGAGAGAAGAATGGAAGCGTAGGAATCGTCCCCAAAGACTACCTGATGGAGCTTTATGCTCTATAAATACAACCCACGTAAGTTGGCCAGACCTTATGACTGCAATGAGCAAGTTTCATTTCTTACAATTGTTTGCTCAAAATCAAAACTAAAGGATAAAATATGTAACTGGTATTAATCCACTGTCTTTTAACTGGTACATTGTGTTATTTTCAGGATGATTGCTCCTTCCAGAACAATAATTGGATGAAAAGATTTTCATATGACTGAAGTACATGTTTAAGAGTGTTTTTCTACAGGATCTGCCCTTTGCACTGTGTGTTTGTATTTATTTTCTATCCAAGACTCAGTTTTTCCATAACGCCATTTCATGCTCAGCTTTGGGAAAATATGGTATTTGAAAAAGGCAAAATGAATAAAGATTTAAACATATTTGTGGTGTCAGCGCTTTTTTAAAAATTATTATTTAACCTGCTTGTTAAGCCACAAGGTGGCAATAGAGTCTTTTCAAAGGTCATAGATTACCTCTATGACAGAGATGCTCAAGGCAGAAATACCACATACCAGTTTTTTCATTCCTTTTCTTCTTTTGGTTTCCTTCCTGCACAAATTTTGAATATGTTTACAGACTGAATTAATAAAGGGGGGAACAGAAGGTTTGCAGTAATTAATATAATAACCAGAGTGATGGAGGTTTCTTGAAGTATTCTGGGGGAAAGAAACCATTAACATAGATCCAAGGAATAAGGGCATTTCTTAATAATATTTTGGCCTACTGAATCACATTATTTTCCGTCTGTAATGCTGCAAATTTAACACCAGGCCACCGTATATATCAAATGCGTGCACACTAAATATATGTGCACAACCTCCTGAATAAATGAAAAATAATTTTATTTTTTTCATCTGGTCAGCACTTTTGTTCCAAGCTTCAAAGGGACACTGGGTCTTTTTTATGGCACCTGGGAGACTTTGCTGGGCAGAGGATCACATTGTGGCAGATGGCTGGCTGTGCTGTGTGCCTGAGTGAAACGGCTGAGGTGCACTAATAAGACAGCCACCCACACAGATAGCAGGAATGCTTATCACCCTCTGAGGGGCTGTTTGACAGCAGGCGAGGTGGTGTTAGCTGGGCATATCCCACCGAGGTTACATGCATACTGTACATATCTTTTTACAGTCTCCTCACTGAAATACCAAAGTTGTACTACAATTTCTCTGTCAGGGTAATGCACTCCTTTCTATTTTGGCTGCAGACAAAAGGGGACTTGTCAAGGTTTTCTCAAGGTTGCAAGAAAATGGGACGGAAAATGCGTTCATTAACCAATAACTCACTATCTTTTTCCTCCCTCTTCCCTCCATTTTTTTTCTTTCGTCCTGTCTCTCTGTTTTGTTCCTGTTGAGTGATGAGCTAGTCCTCTGTCCTCTGGGTGACATTCAAAGCCAACATAAATCCTGCTCTTTACGCTACAGTGCAGCGATAAAGCCTCTCTGCTAATTGGAGATGTAATGAATTACCATAATTAGTAATTGAATATACCACATTGAATGTAGAAAGGAAATGCTATGTTTTAGGGCAGGAAAGGGACGCAGTGAAATAATAAGATATTCAGTGAAGGGGATCACCAAAATAACATTACTGACTATGTCTGAGTGTGTGTAATTCATCATCATTCAGCAAATGAATTGTGGATTTAATACATAGGTTACACAAAAATATTTCTTTACTGCTGACATACAGTAGTTTGATATTTCCCCCTAAGAGTCCTTATTTTAATGCTAGGCTATGGGTTAGGTTGCCAAAGGCAAGTAAGGCTAAATATTGCCTCTCATTTTTATGTGCCAATAAAGGATTTTCTTAATGGATGTTAACTACACCCCCATCCCCCACGTTAGATTTGGACAGCCATATCTGCAAAATATACAGGTTCTTTTATTGCAATTTAACATCAAGATATAATGTTTCATAGATAAATGCCACAGTGCCATTAATCTGTTGAGCACTAAATTACACTAATGATACCAGAATATCACTAATTAATACTTCACAACCATAAAGATACACTTTTACCAGCCAAATATAGATAGATTGAGCTGCTGAGTTATAATAAATAAAACGTGATTTGCTGAGAAAGATGATGGAAATATATATATAAAAAGTCCCTTTAGGACAGAATTCATTCATAGTAATTTTTACTGACAATTTAGTGCTCAGGTATGTTAATTCATACACAGCCTAACAAATATATTATGTTACTTCCAATAGACAATACTTTGATGTTCATCCTCTGTTAATGGATAATTGTCATGACACATTGGTACACTGATATCCTCCTGCTCACATTGACTGCTCATCTTTGTTCAGGATTATCATGTACCATCACCGTTTCATACAATCACCCATGGGGTTGGTGAGAAGGCTTGATCTATACCACTTTAGAGAGGTAATCTTGATCAAGCTGTCAGCTGTTTCTGCTGCTCTTTAACCGGGTCACTCTGTCATAGATCACACCACATCTTCATAGAGAGTTTCTGTCAGGAATAACACTGCCTTATTTATGTGGTATCCCCTGGCATTTTGCAGGAAATGTATTACCTCTCCAACTGGCCCTCTGTCAGCATTCCATTAAAGCCTCTTCCCTTGTTCTAAATCTTAAAATCTGAAATAGACATTTTTTAAAATGCAAGTCACTCTTAATTGAGGTCAGTTTCTGCTAATATAACTCATGCCGGCTGACAAATTAAGGTTTCCTCAGCTGGCTTATGACATTGTGAGAAGACAGGGTGTATTTAAAGTGAAAGCTAACGAAGATCTTGACAGGTTGCTTTGAAAATTTTTATTTCTGGAATTTGCGGCTTAGGTATTCATTTATTTCAGTTTTTGTGTAATATTTTGAGCTGCAGATCACAGTTAGTGGCAAGCCAGTAATAATATATTCATATATTCATATATTATTATATCATATATTACAAGCACCACACCCACCTTTCTTTCATGTTATCAGTGTCTGTCCTTCCTTCCTTGTTAATTACCTTCTGCAAGCTGCAGAAAGAGTTGACCTGAAGACCTGTATATCTTAGGACCTAAAGGGGACAAAAGTGCCTCCACAGTCTGAAAATCCAGTTGCTGTCATCAGAAACATCACCACCAACCCCCTAGAGGATGCTTCTGTGAACACCATCCTGTCCCAACTGATGTTTAACGCTGATTTAGCTGCTGTTACCGCAGAGGGGCTCCCGTCATCCCTCTCACTTGCTGTATGCATCGCTGTTACAAACAGGGCTCATTTTCCAGAATGTGGGGTTGGTGGTCCAGGCTGTCAGGCTGGGTAGAGCTATGTGCTGACACGTCACTCAGGATAAATCAAGCTTATCAAAGTGACAGGTGTTTGTCCACCTGCTATAAACATCTCCCATGCCTCACTCCTGCTCCATCTCCTCACAGATTATTTACAAGGATCCAGCCTCTGTACTCTGGCCGAGTTTGCTCTCTGGTTGTGGCTCTAATATCAGATCAGTGCCCTGCCACTGATTTACTTCACTAGTTAGTGAGGTGAGTAATGACTCTGGATTGTCTGGGAGGATAGTTTGTAATCAAGAAAGTCAGATGCTCTAACTGTAATTACAACCCTCTCCACAGTGTACCTTTTACACCTCACTGCAGCTGACTGCCTGCCAATTCTATGCCAACTGATCCCTTCTCTCTCTCTGCTTCTATTTTCGTCTTTTCCCCCTCACACAGTTATATGCTGGTTGTATTGAACCCACATTCAGGTTGAGGTCCCATCTCGAATGTCAGACCTTAATATAGCAGCATTTTTAGCAGACACCCACTTGACAGAGGAAGTAAAGGTATGATGGTTGAGCTACAGGAGCTTGCTGAGCTAACACAGGAGTCACAGGATTGCAGAGTGCTGCCATCACTCCCAATGTCAGCTTTGGTATGTATCCAAGCACGGGTTCTGCCAAGTTAACCTGAGCTAATTTAGCGCCCAGGATACACGTGGAGCTGCTCATCAGTACTGAGTGACCAAGCACATGCGGTGGACAGAATAACATAACTACATCATCAGGGCCATAGTTAGCCAAGGTAGCATGTACATGAGTATGTACATGCTACAATTATACACAGATTACACATGTTGAGTTTAAAGCCTGATTAATTTAGTCATAATTCTTAAAATAAAAACACAAATCAAAATAAACATATTTGATATTCCTCCACAAGATTTATGTGAGGAGAGCTTTGCGTTTAGATCATGTAGGGAGATAAAAATTTAAGAATATACATTTTAATACTTTAATTCAAATTTTAAATGTGGAACAAGCAAATCACACACTCTTTTTGGTGGCAAGTCAAACATTTCTTTCCTGCTCCACTGGGGGACTCAGTGTTTCCAAATTCCTGACTCCTGCACATCTTGATATAAGATCATCAAAGAAATCATTGCTGTGACTGTGATTAAATGCCAAGTATCAGTTCAGTGTCATTTGTCAACCACCAAAATACTGTATCTATTTTACATTTCATTACATTAGTTTCAACTTTACGCTGTTCCTTTTTGTTGTCTCTTGCAGACGTTGTCACGTTTTCATTCCAAATCCTGTAAATCATTTTTTACTTTTGACTGATACACTGTCAAAAGTTTTGTTCTGTAAGTGATAATTTGACCTCCTTGGCCTGCTGGATTTTCTCTTATATTACTGTTAAAATTTACTGTAAGTGCTTATAGCTGGTCTTGTAACATTGCTGATTGTCTTCTCATTCATTTGACCAACATTCATTACAGTATTAGAAACTGTTACTGTACAAGTTAATCTGAAGATTTCCATCAAGGCATTTACATTATTTTATTCACACCTTCTCTGCGATGGACTGGCGACCTGTCCAGGGTGTACCCTGCCTTTCGCCCTATGCCAGCTGGGATAGGCTCCAGCCCCCCCCGCGACCCTGTACGCAGGATAAGCGGTTGACGATGGATGGATGGATGGATGGATTCGCACCTTCTGTCGTGACAGAGATTGAGCATACTTGTGATAGTGATGGTGAAAGCTACACTATAGCATTATATAAAGAGCTTGGAAATACTAAAACAAGTGAACTTCCAATATCTTTTATAGGCACTATAAATAAACATCCCTTACCTTACTGCCCAAGGCTCATGTCACATTGATAGATAAAGGTTGAGAAAATGTTATGAAATGTGATAAACAATATTATAATGTACACTCAAAGATCCAGTCACTGCAGTTCTGACCTTTCACCTCCTTGTTGATGGCACCTCAACCAGCCTTGAGGAGCTCCAAAAGCTAGAAAGCAGACCTTCGCAAAGGTCAAGAATGAACTTCCATGCTCAAATGATGAAAACTCTACAATACCACTAGTGGTAACATGTTCATAAACTTCAGTCCAGAACTTCATGTGTAGTCAACCACATCTTTAGAACTTGAGACACTCTAGTTTGGCAGTCCACATCATTTTACGTGCATATTAATGAATTTGACATGGGCCTATTAACATACCATGAATGACAATCATGTGAATTCAGGATACTCATTACATATGTATTACATGAATAGCAGGTGGGGTAATTTGAGTAATTTGTGGCTACATGCAGACACTGGGATGATGGACGGTGTCTGGAGAAGACAAGCTGAGCCGGCCAGTGGATCTACTGCAGAGTAAGGAGAATTTAGGCTCATCATAAAAGATTCCTCCTTGCCTCTTATTTCACTTAGACATTTTTATGTTTTTTTTATTTTCTACCTCATTGCAGCCGTGAGCTGCCTGCTGATTTACACACACTGGCAACGAAGCACAGAGGCCTCAGGAGATGGTGCCCTCTACCCTTCCATTTTTTCCTGCCTTGTTTCTCCAGCCTCTATCGTCCTCTTACTGCCACCACTGGGGCACTCTCCATTCACTAAGCTGGGTCTGACTGAAGAGCTCCCTGTCTACTTGTTCCTCATCCCTAACAAGACATTAATCTGGAGGGGTTGATCTTGTGACACACAGAGGGGATGTTCCCTTGTGCCAAGACACAAAATTCATGTAAGGATGGGCAAAGGGCATCAAAGACACTAAAGGTATCTTACAACACTCACATTTCATTTCAGAGTTCACAATATGTATGTAAAGACATGTGTTTTAGCATGAATTAAAGAATGTTTGAGAATATATATGAATACATACAGCACGTAGTGGTGGTGATGGCACAATGGATGAGACACATGCCTTTGGTGTGAGAGACCTGGGTTCAATCCTCATTGTGATCCATCCACTATTGTGTCCCTGAGCAAGACACCTAACCTCTAGTTGCTCCAGAGGTGTGCAACCTCTGACATGTATAGCAGTTGTAAGTCGCTTTGGATAAAAGCCTCAGCTAAATGAATAAATGTAATGTAAGCAAGTGCATGTTATCTTAACAAAAGGCCCTTCATTCTCCATCTGTTTTCAGCGGTATGCTCCAAAGAAAACATGTCTATTTTTACACACCATATTATTTCAGGAAATCATGAAACAGTTGTCTTGACTTCTCATTTCCCCCTCAGGCTCATGTGTTCAAGGCAGATGAGCTGGGTTTCACGCTGATCAGCCCTGATTCCAGGAGATGAGAAGCTGTTGCTCGCCTTGGTACAGTGATCACGGCCGTTCCCAGTAATTGCTACATCCATGCACCCAAAAGGCGACAGACAGCATGTGGAGGGGAAATAGCAGGTATAAGCGATGCAGAACCGAAGAAAGGTACCGGGGATGTTGGATTTGATGAATGATGGATGGCTCTTAAGTCAGCTCATTCCCATCTGTGGCAATTGAGTGACAGAGAAAAATGTTTCAGCCTTGAGAAAAAGTATTTTTTCCACTAGACCGAGGCAGGTGTTAGGATATAGGGTTGGCTTTTGAGCACACACACAAAAAGACAGAGGCACACACAACTACAAGGACAGTTGTAACGTCTGAAAATCCTTTTTTGGCTGTCAGGTTGTGGAAGTTTTGTGGCCCTCAGTAAATCAATGCTCAGTATTGGCATAAAATGTGGGAGACCTTGAAAGATGTTCAGAGCCGAGGCGTATGTTATTAACAATTCAATTAACCCCAGGCTTCCTTCATTTACCTTGCTCCTTCATTTGCCCCTAGTGAATGTGATTGTCTTGCATAGGAAGCTACACATCAGTATCACCATCCAGCTATCATCATATTCTGTTGTTGGTGCATCATTCCTTTAGGTCTCATCCCCTATCTATTGGCAGTGCAGCTGGGCTTCACTGATATTGACTCATCCTGGTTCCACTGAGTTACAGGCAAAGAGATTTAATATCTCAAGTGGTGCTGAACTCCTATTGCTATTAATGGATTGTGTATAATGTGGCACTTAAAATGCATGAGCAGCCTCTGATTTATCTGTAATTTACCTCCACTGGAGCATATCTCCCTCAATACTTCCATTTGTTTTTGGCTCTGTGCAGTCGGCTCAGTAAACGAACGCTGATTGGGATTTCATATTGTTACATTCGACTTTGACAATTAGTTTCTTTCCAACACATGAAATGGATTTTTCCTTTTTTTGTGATTCTGTGTTAATTACACAACAGAGGGAATAGTAAGTCAAGCATGAGATCACAGAGATGAGGTGGAGTTTATTTGAGCTGTCGCTGCAGAAAGACATGCTGACTTGGTCTAAGACAGATGGGAATCTCCCAGAGGGGCCATTTTCCTTTATCTTATCTTCTACTGTTTTATGTGTCGAACAATAAGCATACTAATTAGATTAAACTGAGCTAAAGCATTTATGGAAATAATGAAAACGTTATTTTATGTGGTACTTTTCTAAATGTTTGTGGTCATACCTTGCTAAAATCCACCTGAAAACTGAATGATTTTACTTGAGCCCCATGTTTTCACTTCCTTTGATCTCTTTGGTCACGCAACATGGAGCAGGCAGCTGTTAGCTAATCGATCTGATTGGTTTAAATGTGTCAGTGCTGTTATGGCAGCAGGGACGTACTGATAGGCTAGGCTACAGTGGCTCAAGTTTAACAGCCAGTGAGGAGTCAATACTCCTGGACAGGTCAGACTAAAACCAGCAATGTAAACATTTCAATCCACAGAACTAAAAGCAACAAACAAGGCTTTACTGTTACAGAGACCTTTTAGCAAGTGCTAAGCCATGTGGGGAGACTCACTGACACATGCATGAGTGATTTACTTAACAGAGACAGGGATACTATCTTATTATTTAGTTGGTTTTAATTAGTTAGTTGGTGGCCTTAAAACAGTTACATTTAAAAATATTTAGTCTAAAAATATTGGAAATGTCTCCTAACACAATGTATAGATAAACACAATGTGTTTTAATTAAACACAATGTGTTTTAATTGTAGAATTTAAATTCTCCAAAATTGCCATGTAAGAAAAAAATATTGGTGACATTCCCATGCATTTTGTAGACATATCTCTTAGGGTGACTGCAGACAGTGAAGCAGCTAGTGTTGTATTTCAGGTGTTTGTTATTGGGAAATGCAAAATTCAAAATTATTGTAACATGAAATACAAAACAAATAGAGTTGCTACTTTGAAGAAACCACAGACTGCTGAAATTAGCATCTGGATACGTTTTATGCAGGAAGACAAGTAACATTTGCACAGCAACCTAAAAGTGATTCATTATAACACATCAGTGATAGATATTAGAACATTTTTGACTAAATGGTAAGACAGGCATTTGCTTTCCATGTGTGCCAAATTGCCCTTTCATCAACAGCCTATGTGTGTTTTCTGGATGCTTTGGAGTAATAAACCTCAGCTACTGCAGCACTGACAGCCTCAGTATGTGTATTTGAAGGTGTTGGGGTAGTGCCGCCCCACACAGTTATGCACTGACAAAGTAGACACATGCATATACTGCATTAGCATATGTGGATGCACGTACATACACATATATACCCACACATCTTCATGAAAGATGTCCCACCCATCCCCCAATTTGAGTTTGTGGGCTTTACCACTGTCCAAACAGCTCTGCAGTTCAGAGCAGAGCAGAGCTAAGGTGACATCACTCCTGTTCTCTGCAACACAAGCCTATTGTCTGTTCTGAATTCATAATGAACATCACAACCGCTGCAGAGAAACAAAGCTAATCTAATTAGCTGTGCAGATATGTCAGTCTGCCGTCACTCTGTTTAATGGTCATTACCTTTGCATAAGCATTGTGCTGCTCACAGTGGGAGCATGTGTGTGTTCAACACACACACACACACACACACACACATATATATAGATGTGTTACTGTACCGAACAGCCTCATACAAACACAAAGTGAAAGAGACAGATAGAAAAGGTGACTTGTCAGTGCAGCTGGCATTTTGTTCAGCAGGGAGAAATGTATCCTGTCTACCTGGTAGCCCCCTCAGACAGGAGCGAGTCCATTGGGATCCCACAGGACCTCCTACCAGCCACACACCTGACAGGGGGGCTGTCTGAAAACTCTGCAGAGACCCTATTACACATCATTCTGCTAAGCACTGCAGTGGCCAGATGACATGCAGCCCACATCTTTTATTTTATTAGGAGGGGGAGTTCAGCCACAGAAAGGACCTCTGCTGTCACTGCTGAAGATTGCATTGTTACCTGTACATATCTGACAAAATACTCCTTGTGAATGATAACTCGTGCTTCTGTTAAGCTGGTTTATGAAGTAAATATGGACAGTTACAGCATATGTTCCTGGGATAAGTGACTACAAACAGAATGATGTAACAACACTGCCATCTTCAGGTAAACTGTTGCTACAACTTTATAGCTGTGCAGACAGAACACAGAGGTAAATAATATTTTATAGGTATACAAAAGGTATATTTTATTACTATTTACTGTACATGGTTCAAACTGAAATGCCTCAGTGAGAACACAGTAAGCTATGACTGTTTTAATGAGTAATATATGTAGGAGCAACCGCATCGCCAAAGTGCTGTATGATGGGGAAACAGGCAAATTTCTTGCTCTGAAGTCCAAACATTTCTGCCAGTAAAATGAAGACGATGTTTTCATGTAGAACCAGATGAGCAGCTGAGGTTTTCCTCCTGGCTGGTTCCCATGAGATCAAGTGAAGCTGTACTCTCTGCTTTGTTTATTGCCAAATCCTTACTCTGGGCCTCTGGATCTCTGCACTCTGAGCTGGAATCACAGAGACAAGAATAGGGGAGGGAAAGTAAATAAATCTTATAATTCAGGAAATGAGGCAGAAGGAGTTCTCATATGATCTGTCCTGGAAAATACATCAGTTTGTATATTGGAGTGGAGAGAGTATGGCATTATGATACCTGTCTGAGTCAGAGTCACAGGACATGCTGAGTTCCTTCTGCAGATCCTCATCAGAGTGGAAGCGCCTCAGGCTAGAGCGCTGGACCGCCTGGGCCACAGAGTAGTGGGTCCTTCCTTCGGCACAGGCCTGAATCTTGGATATGCTGAGCTGTGATTGCAGGAAAAGATGCAGGCAACTGTCAGACAACAGCAGAGGGTTCTGGAGGATCCTGGAGAGTAAGGACAATGAACAAATTAAATTGTTGTATATAGGATGTTTGTTGATATGAAAACAGCATGAGTGATGTGTATGGAAAGAGGGATTCACCAGTTTTGTTGTGTGTATGTTGCAGTGTCAAAGTTCATGTGTTTATTGATCTATCAGGTCATGCTTACTGTTCCAGAAACTTCTGGAGCCCTTTCATCCGCTCAGTGATCTGCTGGGCGTTGTTCAGGCTAAAGAAGGGATTCTTTGGCGGCAGCTCTGGTAGCTGTACCCTGCAAATCAAAACACACCATAAAAAGACAGGTAACACAGCACTGAATACTTACATACTGAATTAACATGAAAACTGCAAGTTTGTTCTGTTTTCGCAAATTGACAGTTCAAAATATATTAAAGTGACTTACATCAGCATTGAATTTGCTTGTAGCTTCTGCCTGAGCCATACAAACTCACTGTACCTCCTTCTCACACTTGAGATCTTCTTGGTGAAGCACACGCTGTCAGTCTAAAACAGGACACACATATTACAATAGGCCCCACTATTTGATTGTAGAGATAAAATAACTTGCTTTTATCATTTTACTTACATGTAAAGAAATCTCATAGTCTATGTAAGCATGCCAAAAGTCATTCTTTCGTATTCGCGGGTCCCGCACCCAGACACTGACAACCTGCTGCATGGAGAAGGCAAAAGACACTGAATGCACTGCTGTGAAAAAGAGGAAGTTTTTTATTCACAGTTAGAGGAAGTACAATGACCAACAGGGCAAGTCAGCATAGGAAAATACCACCAAATATCCTTTATTGCTCAGGACAAAAAACAGGTTGTTTTTTTTAAAAGGCTGTAAAAGCGTCATTTTTAAGGTCTATTTTAACAAGTTTAGTTTAACAACTATGAAACTGTTCAAAATCAAATTAGAATCAGATTCGCTTCTTCTCTCATAACGCAAATATTCTTGATTTAATCTCAGTAAACTCAGGCAGATAATGCTGCACTTAGCATTGTGCCAGTGCTTTTTATTTCAGCTTTTATTATCCAGTTTGAAAAATACAGTCACAAGACTGAGATAAGCCCCCACGTAACGGTCAAATTAAATCAAGAAAACTATAATGATTACTTTATTGCTCCCATGATATGAGCCAACATAACTACATCAGTGTCCTACTACTTAACATTTTATCGCTTATTGACTATAATTTGCAACCAGTCAAAACACATCCAATGAATTAGCCATTGTTTTAAAACTCATTTAATTGATGTTCCTACCTCACAATTTGGCATGTGACAGATGTGACATTTAACAAACTTCAAGAGAAAAGCTTCACAAAAGGTTTCCTTTATTCACAGAGACTTCACAGATCCATGGTCAACAGTTACAGTAATTCAGTAGCAGGTGTGTTTTAGGAGGTTTAAGGTTCAGCAGAGTGTCCCATAACAGTCATGGGAGATATGTCGAGTCAAGACAGTGCCATCAGGATACAGGTATCACGTATGTGGACCGGTGTAATTACTGGAAGACAATGCCCAGCACAATTGGACAGTCCCATATTTAAAGTGCTACATTTAACAATCTTATTAGCCACCACAGGTGCACAAACCTTTGTGTGTATATTTCAAAAGATTTCATTTAGAATTTGTTTATTACCTTTTGAGTAATTTTGCCAGGACTTCACTTTGTGTAAGCACCATATAATATTTTAAAAACTCAACAATATTTCTTGTTTTCATTCAATACAGAGGAGAAGAGAACATTTGGTACTTAGCAGCTTACTGAAAATATGGGGAAATTTTAAAATATTTTTTACATCAACCACAAGGGTGATACAGATACATGTAAATGCACAGTAAATGCTGTGGCTATAAAACACCTCACGCAATACAAGTTCAAACAACAAATGTTCTGGGAACAGGTCTACAATCTTCAAGCTCTAAATAAAAGCTACATGGACTGGAGGTACGCATAGGACAGCAGTTAGTTCACTCTGCCTACACAGTGTTGCTATACAAGATATAAAGCACACACCAAACAACCAAGATCCTTGTAGCCAAACAGGTCTATAAATACTAAATCACTATATAACAATAAAACAAAACACATGTCCACAGTGATTTGTGTCTGCTTACACAAAACAAGCATTGCTACAGGTTAGTCTGACTTCTGATCAGCTGCTCTACACAAAGGTTAGTTTTTGTCTCCATCACAGTCCCCACAAAGGCACAGAGACCTCGTTGAGCACCGCAGGTACGAGAGTACTTTAAATCCATCCCCGCTGACGATCTTGAGCACCTGCCAGAATGTGAAACTTTACCTGCAGCGGGAATATAATTTCACACAGTGTGCCTCTAAAGTCAGCTGAAGGAGGACACTCAGTGGAGGTCAAATTAAGCTTCAGGTGAGATCACAGCTGTTTTATCAGTTCGCCTCTGTACACAACCCACCCACCCACACACACACGCACACACACACTTCACTGCTCTTCGTCTCCGCAGTGCCACGTCAGCTTCTGCTCATAGAAGTCGATGACCACCTGGGGACACCTGGTGCTGGCTTCACGGGCCGGCAGAAGGGCCACATCATCAGAGTTCTTCCTGTGGGGGAAACAGACGGGAGAAGGAAGCCATTAAGATGGTGGCCTCCTACTTTTAATGCATGTAAAATGTTGCAGCAGCAACACACAGACTCCAGCCAGTTCAGGACGCAAGTAAGTACAGTCAGCCTCTGATTGCTGTATTTGTAATATCCAATTAGTTATAGAATATTCTGACATAAGGAGAAGATGAGATTTCTGAACTTTAAGCCCTCTACCTGTTTCTGGTCCATTTGTCTATTTTGTACTGCATTTGTTCTAATTCTTTTGTTATTTGAAATGTTCTAATGCATTTCTTTGCCTTATCTAAAGCACTGACTATGTGTGTGAAAGGTGCTAATGAATAAATAAAACAAATAAGCTTGCCTAGCCTTATACAGATCAAGCTCCAAAACTCTTCTGATTATTATGTTATATGTATGATGCTTTGGCAATATTGTTCTGCAGTCATGCCAATAAAGCAAACTGAATTGAAAATTGAATTGAACTCTAGATCCTCCACCTCACAACTATATGTACATCTGACATTGACAAAACAATACAATACATGATTATCATCCATAATTACATTGCTAATTTCATGTGGTGCCACATTCAATTAGTTGACATATAAAAAGGAGGTGTGAACACTAGAAATTTCTTTCAACATGGAGCAGAACAGACAGCAAGGCAGTTGAATCAATAAGATGGGAAATGCACTGTTACATTTGATGAGACAAACCTATATGTTGCAATAAAAGTTTGTTTCTTGCATCAATTATGACCGGAGAAGAGGTCCTCATTGATCACACTTGGACTAAGTGACTGTTACAGTGACTTAACTGAAAGAACTGCACCAAGTTATGTTTAGATGACTTAACAAATGTACTCTTATTTCACCAAAAACATAGTGGTTGAAACACAGATCTTGCTGTGAAAGATGTTGCCAAACCAAATGTAAGTCAATCAGTTGTTTTGAATGACAAGACAAGTAAGATCTGTTTGGAGTGCACCATAATATTGATAATTGTACGTTAGCGACAGAAAAAAACTAACCATTTAAAATAAGTGAGAGGGTCATCTGAGTTTTCCTATTTAAATGAAATAATAATATAGAGGGGACAGTGTTTTTTTCACGCAAAGCTGTTGTCTGTCTGAAGGCAGACTCTCCATCTTTCCACACTTCCTGTTTGTTTTGTGAAACAATATTTTCTATCAATAAAAGAGCTTAAGCTAATATTTTCCAAACTCAGAAAGCTCTTTCACAGGCATAGTGGTGTTACCCGGGCCTCATACACTGATATTTACGTGTAAAATTGGTAATGATCCCCTTTATAGCTACCAAACACTTTTACTGTGGTCAGAAATGCTCAGATACTATCAGAGGAATGCTTTGCCAGGTGGGCAACGCCATTGCTGTCTAACTTTGTCTTCTTAGTAAGTGATATATTTACATTACATGGTCGTCACATTCCTGACAGTCATCCTTGCTGTAGTTTGAACATGTAGATTGAAGCTTTAAATGTGAACAATTGCAACATTTTCTATCATACAAACATTTACCCAACCCCAGCATCTATTCATGGACAGAGAAAAGAGGAAGCAGCAGAGTTACCATTTGACAAGGAACATGAGCTCTCCCTGTCTGTCTGTGGAGCCGATGATGCATTCAGGCTCGAGGTAAGTGCTGAGGTTAGTGGGCTTGTCTGACCACTCATTGTTTGTATCGAGGACGCCGTCGTTGCTCTGCACAGTGTGAGCCTGCGGCTGAGACTGCATACAGGACCACAAAGAGAGAGACAAGGACAGAGGTGCAGCAGTTAGAATAAACCACAAACAAAAACTCTCCATTAGGAGACAGACTGGTTGAGTTAAAAAAATTCTTACTGAACATGCCTGTTGTAACATTGCGAAAAATAAGAAATTTAACTGCTTTCACTTTCGGGGGCATTGCAAAACCAACCACCTTCATGCACCATTTAGTTTCATTTTCAGCCTTCAAAAGTAGGAACAAAATCTGCCAACATGGTCAGATGATTTTACTTGACTGCAGTGCAGTTTTCTGAAATTAAGTGTAACCGTCAACCTATAGCAATGCACTGTATAAAAAGCATTCTAATAATATGCTGTTTTAGGATAAGGAAGTTATGTGAATAACACAAACATTAACATCCAGACATTCCACCACTGCATTTCTCACATACTCACAATTTCCGTCTCTTGCTCCGTCATTTCTTCTTTGGGAATGAACTCTTCAGTTTCCTCTTCCTCATTCTCCCCTGAGAAATGGGTGCTTCTCAGGAATTCTTCAATGAGTTCAGGGCAGTCCAGATTGTCCTCAGGTTCCCAAGTGTTTTCTGCACTGTAAGGAGAAGAGAATACACTTAAACATGCAGAAGCAAAAAAAACCCCAAACAACAACAAAAAAAAAAAATCACACGTATATGGAAGCAAAGTACTGATACTGCAACACCTCACTCACTCAGTGAAGCCTTTCCACTTCAGGAAGTATTCAACTCTTCCATTGAAGATTCTGCGGCGAATTATTTTTTCCACCACGAACTCCTGCACAACTGTAGTCTCCTCTGTCTTCCTCTGTTTGGCAGTCTGCTTCTTTCTCATCCTGCTATGAATGAGAAGTAAATGAACAACCAGCTTTTATTACTGGCAGCCCATGCACAAGCACATGACGACAAAAACATAAAGTGTCTATTTCTTTGTTTTAAACTGGACAGTGAAGTCACTAAATAAACCATTTCAATCTCCCTGTTGCTGGGATATTTGCGGAACAACATGGCAGTGGTGAGCATCCTGCTCTGTGCCCTTCAGACAATGATCCGTACACTTATTATAGCGCTCCACCTGCCGTTTCATTCGGGAGCACAACACACTACTCTTTCAGTCCAAAAACGCAACATGTTAATCTACACACGTGCATAGTTCATTCAGACAGTTTAGCTGAGACTATTGTGCACACAGCAGCATGAAAACATGAGTGGAAACGTGCCTGAGTGTTGCACGAGACGCTACACTGAACAATATACACGTACGCTTTCGATGTTTACTTAATCTCGGCGGACAGCCTGCTGCGGTGCTGCACTGCTCTGTTTGGAGCTTGTCGCTGGAACCTACATGCACACAGCGCCTTCGATGCTGCTTTGTGCGCGAACGTGTCGATCTGCGTGTTTACATGAGCGAAACAACTTTTCATGAATTACTTCAAATTAAAGATGGCCGTGGATGCTCGGAGGAAGTGGTTGCCAAGGGAAAAGGTCATGCCAGGAAAACCGGGAGGAGTAGACGGGGACGCGCACGCCGCCGACCAATCACCGAGCAGTCCGCTCGTCCGTCCCCTCCATCCCCCAGTCCAGTGGTCCGGAACAGCCCTGCCACCCATGGGCGTCAGCTGGGTATGGCAAGGGACTGTGTACATTTGGCATGTCTCATTGGGATTAGGTTCCAGTTTTTTTTGATTCCTTTGGTCTTTGGGATCATTGTCAGTGGAAGCAAATATGAAGCCGGATATTAATTTGGATGACACATAACAGAACAAAGTCACCAGAGTGTAGGCAGATTCATGTAGGACTTCATGTAGACCTACGTCCAAGATATAATAAAAACTAAACCTTATTTGAAATCTGCGTTCAGAAATCTCATCATGTGAGCACCTTTCTAGTTACCAAAATATATTAGATGCATGGGATTTATTATTCATATTACATTATTATACAGTTTATATTGTATTATATTTACATTAAAAGAACACATAATTTACTTGTGTGTTTCCATTAGCCTATATGCTACTTCATACTTCTATTTCTATGTATACTCATAAGGGTTTTTACTCCACTACTATTTATTTTACATTTCTATTAGACATAATTACTAGTTACAGAGGAAAATATTAGGCTTCTTATATTCTTCTATTCGTTTTTACTCCACAACATTTATTTTTGCATTAGAGATAGGTTAGTTACTTTGTAGCTAATCATTCTACATATAGTAAACACATAGGCTAGTCATTATAAAACATGATACATTCTTATAGATTCAATTATCCGACAGTATAGGTAGCTAAAATTAGCTCCACCTTGACAGTAAAATGTAGCTAAATGAATCAATGATACTCCAAACTGTTTACAACAGTATACAGAACTGTACTTTTAATACTTTTGATAATTTCGTACGATTTTAATGCACTTTTACTTAAGTGAGATTCTGAATGCAGGACAGTGGTATTTTTATATTGTGGTACTGCTACACTTACTTAAGTTAAAGATCTAAAGGCTCCTGTAAGTACGTGGTTTTTCACGGAGGGGATCTTTACTCCACGACCACCTAGACCGCACTGAGGAGCTCACAGAAAAACTCCCTCCGGAGGATTTGATTGACAGCCCGCTTTTAGCCAATGGGAAACCCAAAAGTATCTGATTGGCCAAGTAAGCACCACTAAAAGGCCTTCCTACCAGTCAAGTTTACATTTTTTCCCTCCACGTTATTCCACGCTATTTTGTAACACACCGCTGGGGGACGCTGCCTGCTTGTATTGGACTGCCAGGTCCAGCGGGCCAAAAGCTCAATGCTCCTACACCCCAGTTAACTAATGAGAATGGATTTATGCTGGAATGCTCATAGCAAAAGACAGCAGAACAAAAGGTTTTACCAGGAGGTGGGTTCACATTGGCGCTTGCCTGTTGTTGTTTTTTGATACCAATTCATCCCCAAGGCAGGATTGTGTAACATTGGACACATTTGTTCATGAAATTTACTTATGCATGCGCTGCAACAGCACCATAAGAACACAGATAAAACAGATACAGGGATGACTACAGCAAAAGTAGCAGTGCCACAGTCCTTATAATTAATACCTCAGTTTCATTGTCAATGAGAAGCCCTGGGGATGTGATTAAAAGGGGTTTCAGTAAAAAAGGCTGACAGATGCCTACATGGAAGATAAATGTGGTGTGTATCGTCTCCAGAAAAGGAGCCTATTGATCTCAGTCTCAGAGAAAGGACACAGGTCTTATGCAGGTTGCAAATCAATGTACCTATATGCCCCATTCAACTCCCAGTGCAGTGGAAAGTTAACAGGAAATAGACTGTTGGTATGATCATCAGGTAGTGCAGGTACCCTATTGATAAAGCTATGGCAGTAAACTCTGTTTTCTTCTAGGATTAATTATTAACACTATGCTGAAGATGTTCTCAACAACTTAACACCATTTACTTTCTTTGCTCTCAGCAGCTTTCGCTTCTAACGGACATCTCTTTTCACACCAAGTCATTAGAGAAAACTTCTTTCCTTGTCTTCTGAACTGTCATGAGCTTCCACAGTTTTTTTCAGTTGCATCCTAGAATTAACATCTCAACACATTTTTTGCCAGTGCCAGAGCTTTTATTAATTATTTCATTATTATTTATTTATTAATGGTTAATAAATTGACTTGTGCTTCATGGAGCTGCCAGGTTGTCAAAAATCCTGTTGGCTTTTACCTTTTGTACCCTCAAGTCTGCAGTTACAAATGTCAGTAAGTTATTAATAAATGGATTGTGGTTCAGGTTTTCTGCTGAAAGAAGATAAACAACACGGAATCCCAAAAATTATTCTTATTTACTTTTAACCGATCCAAGCATTATGTATTAACTCTTAAGAAAGGCATTTGTTGCAACTTATAAAGAATGTAAAAATAATTCTTAGGAAGTGATACCATATATTTCTTTTTACAGTTTTTCACAACAGAACCATGTCAACCAAACATTACATTATTATCTACAGTGGGTTAAATGCTTTCCCAGTGAGTAGCCAAGACGTGAGTTGCTTATCTGCTGTGTGAATTGCTTTTGCCCTCTGACCCCCTCCTGTCGGCTCTTTTGGGGTTTTAGTACTAGTTGCTATAGAAACCGAACAGCTAATAGGGTTGAGCAGTCACTGCAGACACAGGAATGGCAGTAATGCACGTAGTGAGGTCTTGTCTAGATTTACTGCTCTACTACAGTATGGATCACTTTGGGTTTTCTTAACCAAACACTGGAAAACAAATTGGTTATTTCAGCTGGGTAACACAACTTGGCAATGTTCAGAAACACAGGACAATCATTTCATTCACAATATTTTTTCCCTGGATGGACTGACACTGAATGTATAGACTGGAAATGTCACTGGTTGCAACTGAACCGATAACGGTTATATGTCATGGTTCTTAACCACTAGGCCACAAGGACACCCTATTTCTACATTCACAACTCACTGAGCTAGAAATATTTATATAATCATCTGTTTCATCTATTTGCGGAACCATGAAAACACTGAAATGACAATGTGGACTGCAACTGTTAGAAGGGAATTAGAGAAATACATGCAATGTTTTATTTAACACACTTCATGCCTTGCATGTGTTTGTGGCCCTAATGATTCAACAATAGGCTAATATTTTGTGCTTAAAATGGAACCGTATGAACCCAAGACAGACCAGGGCATTAAAAATGAAATACAGATGTTGATAAAATGACACGCTCCAGTGTACAGGTTGAAAAGATATATCACCTTGTGCTGTCATCTCTTAAATCTGCTCAGCTCCCTCTCAAGCACATTCCTGGGGCCCACTGTGAATGTAGCCCTCATACAGATGGGCCTTGAGAGCCACTCTGTCAGAGCAGAAATGAGTCCAGATGGCTGGATCCTGCTGTGAATGGCTGTGGATGGAGTGAGTAGTGGTCTGTATGGCTAAGGCCAAGCCTGACTGGACCATTTTCATGCAGAGGGCCCCTAGCTTTCCCTCAGTACCACCTTTAGGCTCTCGGGTTACAGTCGGGGTGAGGACATTCACCTCAGTCCTGTTATTCTTACCAAACGTTAATCTGGTTGTACAAAGAGCAGTGTTCAGCGAAACAGTAATAATGATGGCTGGTCTTTTGGGGGTGGGGTGCAGGTGTGATTTACATGAGCTGACCCACTGATTGGTTGATTGATTGATTGAGTGATTAACTGCATATTTACAAAATGCTTTCTTGGAGATCATACCCACATATAATACAGGCACACACAAGAGCATATTTGGAGTAAAGGTCACCAGTGTGAGAGCTTAGATGTTTTACTGTCACCAACTCTGCCACCGCCCTCAGCACCTTCATCAGCTCCACACACTGTGTCCAGATCGCATTCAGAGTGACATACTGAAACAATCTGGGTCTGGTCAAACAGGCTCCAGTGCAGTTTATGTCCTACATGTGAATTCAGCAGTGGCAGAGAAAAAAAGACACTTCATGAGGAACAGAGGACGTGGGACAGCAGACCACCTGGATTTGCTTGCAGAAATCTGTCTCCTGTTTCAGAACACTTATAGTGCCCCTAGATACTTTCCTCTATGTTATTCTATACCTTTTTCTGGCATGAAGGGCTTGAGGGGGTTAGTTATTGCTATGCTTTTTGTCTATAGAGTAACTGGGAATGAATACAGCAGGAATGTATCTTTAGAGTATTTGTTTCACTAAAGGTTTCGATTAAAAGATTTCAGAAGTCAATTTTCAAACCATAAATGTCCGTGTATAGATCATTGAAGTACCATGTTTTCTAGAATCTTGAGTTGACATTATTTTATCAAACTATTTCCAAGATCAAGAATGAATTTTCATGCTTAACTTTTTAGCCGACACTGACAGAAGATTTGTAAGTGCTAAGGATGAAATATTAACAGCTGCTCGCATGACGACAGATCCATCTATGACAACTGAACAACCGACATGGTTGAAAACTCTGGAAAAAGCCAGAAAATTAACTTTGAATTGACAATGTCTGTTGTGGAAGGATCTGACCACGATGAAAGAATACTCCACTACAAGTTAAAGGTCTGTATACACAATGTTACTTAATTAAAAGCACAGTATGATCAGCAAATTCACATAAAGAATCAAAAATAAATGTACTTGTTATGCACAACAATTGCCTCTACATGTTAAATTATTTCAAAAGATTTGTGTAAATTACATTTTACTGTTGTAGTTGATTTAGGTGGAGCTGATTTGAACCATTTTGTGTTGTGTTTGGTGATTTAAGTGCTCTCACAATATATCAGCACCATTAAACTGTACCACCTCCGTGCTGTAATAGTATAGTGCTTGAATACTTGACTTATACTTAGTTACATTCCATGTGCTGTTTTGCAAGGTCAGAGATTAGTAATTTGCAGTAGCTGGATGTATTGCTCAAGGACATATTACTGTTCAAGAATCATCTATGAGTGTCTTAATGTAGAATCTTTGTGGAGAAAATTTGTCTGTGTGATAATGTCTATATTGTATTTGACTTTGGAGTGCTGTTGGTCTAACTGCATCAGAAGCATAAATTAGAAATCATAACTAAACTCATTTGCATCAATGAACTGGATTCTCGGCACAATTTTAGTAGTGATGACACATCTGTTCAGAAGAGTGTTTAGGTAATCATGAAAGTAGAAAGTAGTTTCAACCGCATTAGAAAGTGAAGTATCAGGTTCAGGCAGGCCAAACAGGGAGACGTTTCAGAACTAGTCAGACAGCAGAGGCGGTTTTGTTTCTAACATAAACAGGTGGTGACTTCATCCCATGTGCCTCTTGGCTGGGGGTTTCCACTCCACAACATGGAGCCCATCGGATCCTGTAACACTCTGATTGACAGGTGAATGGCACCAATGACAAGCAGCTCTCAGTCCCCCAGGGGCCAATGTGGCACAAAGTGAATGGACACAAGTGGAGGGGAATAAGATCGCCTTTGAACCCAAAACTATTTCCCCCTTTCTTCTACTTGTCCTTTTCTCCCAGTCTCTCTGTGTGCCATTCTCCGCACATTTCTTTCCTTTCTCATTGTTTTGTTCTTCAGAGTTTTGTGGTTGGTGATTTTGTAAGGTTACACTCATTCGAATGACTTTCATATTTTAACTTGAGCTGAATGTTACTTGTTTCTCTGCAAAGGGACTAACAAATGTGAGCCCTTAAATTCCCTTCATGTGATCAAATTTCAGAAAATATACTTTATAATGAGGCTGCTTTTCATAATACTTTCAGATGTAATGAGCATAGAGCATGATTATAACTATTGATGGTTTTGTGATGCAATGTGAGATAAATACTCACAGTAACTGACTTTTGATGGATTGCTCTCCACTGGTTACTCACAAAGCAATGACTGCTGCTGGCCACAAGGAGATTGTTTGCTTTCTTGTGGCCTGCCTTTGTCACACATCCTCTTCCATCTCAGTTTTTCCCGATGTTAAGTGTTCCCTTTGACAGCTGACCATCACCATCCAGTGAACCCAAACAAGGAATGCGTTCTTGACTTAGCTTTCTTCAAAAAGGCAGAATGAAATGAAGAAGAAAGGAGAATGGATTGACCAAACTCGATGGCATGTATGCAGACAAAGTTTCATTTGAATCCTCACAGTTACAAAGTCATCACTGAGCTGCTTCAAAGACATTTTGGCATATGTGTTATGCCTATTTTCATATGCTTTATTTATTTTCTTTCTTATCCAGAGTTTGATGAGAAGATTGATACTACTGTCATGTCTGTACAGATAAGAAGCACAGGCTACCAGCCACTTTGCTTAGTTTAAGACTGGAAACAGAGGGAATCAGCTAAACTGGCTCTGTACAACAGTTACAACATATGCCTACCAGCACCTAACTTCCTGAAGTTGAAGTAAACAAGATTTAACTAGTTAATGAGTGAGCTTTAGATGAGCTGTTAGATTTTGTCACCTTTGAACAGAGCAAGACTACCTCCATTTATTAATGCTACGCTAAACTTACTGTCTGCTCATGGTAGCTTCATATTTACCGTAATGTTATGAAAGTGGTAAAAACCATATCTTCCCCTGTAAGAAAGTGAAATATTGATCTATTCTAAGTCAAATGGCTTAAATTCTTTCTGACCTTCACAGACACAGATGTATCTGGATCTGAATACAGACTGACATATAAGCAACATCTCTTCTATGAATTTATGTGTTTATCACTTTAATATGAGGGCTATAAATAATGGCCAGACTCTTAATGCACTTTTCAGAAAGTAGACAGCTGTATAGTATCTCATCCTTGAGTGGCGAGAAGACCTTTGCCTTGGTAAATCTCCTTGTCACTGTGCAGCTGCTGATTGTCTACTCTCATCGTGCAGCTCCACAAACCACCGAATCCAGTCTGTTGACCTTTCACTCTTTCTCTCTCTCACAGCTGTACACTTTGAACTTTAGATCTGCTCCACATCCAATCAGGATTCAAACCCTTAAACCCCACATTTCCCCCCCTTGGCTGCAGGAAACTGGCCCATCTGCAATCACACCCCATGTATGGTCTGCAGGTCTGGATGCAAGGCTTTTCCCTCGAATACAGAGTATTTGCTTTCTGGGTCTTGGGAATCTGAAGCTTTTCTTCCTCAGCCAAAGTACTTTGACCATGACCCATTGCAGTTCAGCCAGGCCTATAGCAGCTCCATGCCATCTGAAGGCTAAGTGCTCCCTGTATGGGCTCCAGCATGAGCACATGGTGGGACTCAGCACTTGAGTCTTGCCTGCCTACCATCTGGAAAATAACAGCTTTAAGCAGGTCCTGCCAGTAATTACCCTGCAAACTCTGAACAAAGGCACAGAACACACTGTGGTGAAATCTGGATAATTAATGGAGACAGGCCACAGCAGCTAATAGTATATTCCAAGGAGGGGACAGTCTTATTTGGCTTAAAACACTGAAGCCAGGTTAGTGTCTTCGAATTTGGTTTCGCTGAGGTACAGGACAAAATCAAATGAATAGAGGGTTCATAGCTGCAAACCTGCAATATCCTTTTTCTTTGTGTACTTGATAACATTACGTAGCCACATGGCTGCACAGAAACTCTGACACTTAGAGAGTTTCATGTACAGTACGAGTAGTTTTCAGGTTTATATGACAGCAATCACATTGACAATTACATAGTATGTATTATGGGATAGCTTAGAGATATAGTGAAATCTTTTTTTTTTGCCGAGTGTTGGTGATTAAGACAATTGATACAGCTCTAATGTCTGTACGGTATGGTGCTATTATCAGAAGTTTGTTAGCTTAGCTCAGCATAAAGACTGGAAACAGGGGCAAACAGCTAGCATGGCTCTGTCCACTGGACAAAATCCACCTACCAGTAACTCTAAAGCCCACTGATTAACTTAAACAATTACCTAATTATCTGTAGAAAAACCAAGGTGAGAAAATGACACCTTGTGGTTTTACAGGGGGTTAAATGCTGGATTATTTCTTGGGTAGGAGCAGTGACTTCCTAGAACCTCTGCTGGTTGGTGCTTGTCGAATGGGGGAACATCTGAACAACCCCTTTCCCCACACCTTTCTGTAGTCTGATTTGGAGGGCTGTTGGATGTCCAACCATTTCTGTAACTTTCTAAAACTTACAATCTAAAAAACATGCTCAATTTCACCAAGTGAAAGACCTGGTCTGCAGAGGTGAGAAAGTTGGGAAGGTTTGAACGTTTCCAATGAGCTGTCTTTTTTAATTCCATACGCAACTATTTATCTCACTTTTTGTGTGTATTACATTATGAATGCTTTCCAGGGAAGAAACATGTTATCTCCATGTTCACTAATTATCACATACCCTCCATCTTCATGTCGGCAAGATTTCCACCCCGACTTTGGCCAATTGGAACAGCTTCAAACACTTGCCCTTTCAGTGTCATCACACTAGAGACAAACTGTTTATTTTTTAGTATATTGCAACCTTAACAAGCTGTTGGCTGTGTTTTCATATTTAGCATAGACATAAGAGCGATATGTATGTTTCCCAAAATGTTAAACTATTCCTTTAATAATTCATAATGCAAGCCATGTGTAACATTTCTCCCATGTGTGTAGCACGCAACTGTGAGTTAATATAAATCAAAGCCACCACTGTTTGTAGGCAAGACAACTCTTCCTCAAGTAGACAGTTTATATTGGAGATGCTGGGTGTGAAAATTTGTTTCCATTCCTTGCTTTCCATACATTGGTTTAGGGAATTGAAAAACCACAACAAATCCTTTGGTTTGAACCACTGCCTGGACCTGACATAAAAGAAGTTGATTTACATTGTCATCCTACAAAATGTCATTTTCAATTAGAATCCTATCAGGGGCTAATCTGGAAACTGTTACTCAGTGTGTCTTGAAAAAAAATTGTTTGCAGCTGAGAGTCAAAAGTGGAGGAGGGGTAACTCAGGGGGGAACAAGTGGCAAAGTCCCTCCGGTGAAATGCCATGTTTAAGCTGATGCACAGGAAACAGGCTCTTACCAGCCAGGAAACAAAGTGGCAAGCACAGGCCAGCTTATATTTCCCCTCCAACTTTCAGATGGGCCATGTTAGTGTGGAGACACCAGGGCTCCACAGTTTTTGTTCACACAAAGCTAATAGTAAACAACTCGGCAGTGTTTTTAGAGTTTAAGTGCTTGTGATGGCTGAGTGGTATGTTGCCATGAGGTCTTGAGTTTCTCAGACCTCCAGATACCCCTCTCTGAAGGGGAGCTGAGTCAGTGTTCATGATGTGAAAGAGCTAAAGCAAATTTATGTGCAAGGGAGTGAAAAGACTTCTCTGACTTATTTTTAACTGATGAAATATGTGGCTGCATTTTTGGAGTGGTATAGAATAATCTTTGGTATATTTTACATCAATATAGGCCTAGTATGAGTTCTTTTCTTTTCGTTACTGACCATTTTCCTTTGAGAACAATACCTTTAACTATAGTACAAATAATAAAAACAGGATTTGGGTTTACTCACTATTATCCAAGGATTACTTTGGATAAATATACTGAGGAAGAGTTGAAGGTAAACTCATTTGCTCATTTGCTTATGGTGAGGAGATGTCTCTTAGATAAATGCGATTGATTCTTGAATGCTGTTAGGTTGTCAGTTCATGATGGCACAATTATGAATCCATTTTTGGCCTATTTTAAGAAACTAACAAAAATTTAAATAATACTGACACTGCCATATCTTTATATTTTGGGTCTGATCAAAAAACTCACAAGTCTCCCATAGTGTTCACCAGAGGGTGGGGTTAAAAAAAATTCTCAAATCACAGAGAAGTCAGTAGTCTCAAGTTTGCAGTTTGAATGTTGCAACTAAACAAGCTTTACAATAAATCTAATTACTCATTTATTCATGTGTTATTTCATGGTTAATTTGTTTAACTCTTTCATGCATGCTGTCCACATTTGTGGACAGGTATTTTAACTTAATTTTGGGTTACTCAATATTGGTATGTTCTCCAAGTCATTTGAGGACAGTGTCAGTTGATTGATAGCAACTTTGTAACAGTGGATACTCTCCTGTTTTCCAAATATTTATTGCTTAATGACCTCATCAATCCATGGTGGCTGATTGTGATGGCCATGTGTAATATGCCTCAGGCATATCTGTGAAAAACTTTTATTCATGGAGGACAATTGAGATAAAAAAATAGTAGTATGTGCAGTAAAGTATTATGAACAGGTTTATGTTTTATAAATTTTAGTTATATATAAACAAACAAGCAACTGTCCTGGTATGTGGACGTTATGGAACAGTGGTGTGAGATTCCACTGAGTTTGATTTTTTTAACCTGCCAGTTTATGTATTCTAATTTTACAAAGATGTGATGAAATGTATTATATTGTAATAAAACAGACATTAACAAATGTGTTTAAGCATAAACAACAATGCAAAAGCGCATATTACAGCATTAAATGGCAACTTTTGACTGCTTTATTGCCTTTTCAAGAAATAAGAATAAGTATTATACTCACCTATTGTAAAGAAATCAATTTTAACTACTACTATCTAATCTGTTACATGTTGGATGTTGATATGTTAAAACTGAGATGATTCAACATGAAGTGAAATATGGATAAAAACATCCTACTGGGTTTCTGCATACATGTAACTACAATTATATATCACCATGAGTGTTTTTCGTCTATTTCTTCCTAAAATATGTGTTTTATTGTCAATTTTCAAATATTGAGCTTAAATACATAGCATAACTTGAAATATAAAAACATAATATTCCTTATTGTCAGGTTTTACTCTTTTGTTGCATGGTGTCCACAAATGTGGACAGTTAAATAATTCAAAAAAAGAACAGAATTTTGAGAAAAGTTTAAATGGATTTGTATTTTTAAGTAATTAAAGGAATCTTTTAAAAAAATAGATAATGTTTTTAATATTTCATGCATTTATGAGATTTATTCTACTGAATGTTGGCTTTAAAATCAACACCATTTATGTTAAACTCAAAGAAAACCAGTCTTTTATAGATAGAGAAGCCATCTGTGAGAATATTCTGAATGAACAGACCTATTTTCACCACAGGTATTTTGACTTGTCATAGCAGAAAAAGCACAAGAGAAACTAATTTAGTTAACAGTGTGTTAGTTCTCTTAAAGGCATGCTATCATTTACACCTGGGCTTTTACTATTATGACAAGCCAAAAGTCTTCTGTGAAAAAGGCCTATTTTCTTTGATCCCCTAATTAAATGAATCTGTATTATTTTTCAGAACTAATAGACATGAGGTAATTATTTTTCAATGTTTAAGCTCAAACATACCTGCACAGATTTAGCTAACCTGTTATTGAAGCAGGACCACCATGTGTACAGCAAGACTGATAATCCTTAGTGACTTAGCAAGGCTGTTCTTAGATACAACTGCTAACATGCTACAACTGCTACAATGACGATTCTGACCTGCTGATGTTTACCAGTTTATGTTTACCATGATCATTATCCCTGTTTAGCATGTTAGGCAAGAGAAGTTTTTGTATAGGTATAGCACATTTCAGCAACAAGACAATTCAGTGAATAATTATTTGATTTAAGAAAGGCAGTGGCAGGCAAACAGAAAAGATATCATTTTCATCCCTGATTCAAGAAAAATGGCAGCTGCAGCAGACCTGCAGTTTGTTTAAGATAAATGGTGCATAAAAACTGAACCCCCGTCTTTGTTATTGCAATTCATCCTGAGGGATGTAACCACAATGTCCATGGTTCGGAGACCAGAAAAGTCAGTGGATCAACAAATTCAGAAGGATTCATCCTCTGGGAACTGCGAATATCTCATGGGAATCCATTCACCCAAAATTTTGGTGAGATGCCTTAGTCTAAACCAATGTGTTGGCTCAAACAACAACAGTCACAAATTAAACACAAATTAATCAATTAATTACCTAGAGCATATTACATATTCAGTATTATGGAACTACAGTAGGAAAAAGAAAGAGTGTTCAAGAGTAACATTTTATGGTCAGAGAGAACAGAGGATGACAGGCAACTGAGGCTTGTGTAGATGCAGATTTCCTGTTTGTTCACATGTTCGAAGGTCAGAGCTGGCTGGATGCCCACACAAACCCAGCTCTACTTCTCTCCGATGTAAAGGACCACCTCGGTGTGAAGGCCTGCTATGATGGTGCCAAGGAGTGATTCATGCCGCAGACCTCAGGGCGAAGTTGAAGTCAATATAAACAATTACAGTTGAGTTGATGTATTCTGAGTGTGTGTTGTGTTGGAGGAGGATGAAGAGAGAGAACATAGAAAGAAATACTGCTGTCTGACCAAGCTGAGATTTGAGCTCAGCGTACATGTTTGCAGTGTTGATAATTTCTTCTCACAGGCGAGCAGTGATGATTCAGTGTTGGGAGGACCTGGGCTGATCTAATTTGGCAATCAAGGGAGGCCAGCCATGGAACAAATGTTGAAAATTGAGTGTTAAGGGGCTGCAGTTCAAGCTAAATACTGTAGTACCCGTACCCTAACTTGCATCTTTTAAGCATTTTCTGATCTCTTGAGTACAAAACTTGCAGTTCTACAAAATCAAGCATATAAACAAAACAATGTTTTTAGTCAATACATAAAAGTAGAAAGGCAAAAAGCAGAAGTCTCTCTGGTCTTGTTGAATAATGGAGCAATTGCCTGTAGGAGAGTCAACGTAAGTAACTGTTTGCAAATGAAATCCAGGGGGCTTTGTCTCTGAAGAGGGATTTGATATTATAATACTGAGCCTCATCTAGAGACAATGTTTGTGTCTACACAGAGCGATAATTACAAGATATTTCTGAGAGTTCTTAAGGTGTCCAAAAAACCATCACCCTCCTTATGTAACTCTGGGCTTCCATCTGCTTGAGAAAAGGTTAGAAATTGACTGGCAGAGGTCCTGGTCTCTGCAAGTTAGTGGCTCGCTGGAGGGGCTTGTTTCTATCAGGGGTGAAACACCCACCCGTCCATCAACCTGACAGAGCTGACAGCCATTCAGCCAAACCAGAGGAGTTCCTGCCAACAATCAAAGAGCTTTTCATTGAAGGAATCCAGCTCCGCCTGTCATCAGAGAGGGGTGTTCCCAGCTGTCAGCAGGACAGGGGGATACTCTGGGTACCGCCCCTCACATTTTTTTTCAAAGTCTCTGGTCAAATCCATGGCACTGGTCAAGAGCACATGCTCCTCCCTCTCTGTCTCTCTCTCTTTCTCTCTCTCTCTCTCTCTCTCTCTCACTCTCTCTCTCCCCTTAAAAGTCAGTTTGTCATCTAATTCAGCTGTTGTCAACAACGCAATTCAGTTGTGTTGTGGGGCATTGATCGCTTGTGGAACTTTTGGTACTTACATACAAGGCTTTATTATTTTCAGTTTCCAATTCAACTTAATTTCTTCATCGATTTTATATCAATGACTACTCACTAAATACTGTCAGTTCTCTTGTTCACCACTTGAGGGAGGCAAAACTAAACAAAATGACAAGTAGTACAGCTGAAATACATGTTAAGAATATTTACATCCATGTTACCACAGTCAGCTCCTGACTATATTAATGCACCAAAATGCCTTTGGGTCCAAAGGAAATCTTGTGTCTAGCTCAGCTGACTTTTTTGAAACCATGCATTTCTTTTTACTACAGTCATAACTTTGCTCATTGCAACTATCAGTTCTGTTCATTGTCCATTATTCTGATGCTTATGTTCTCAATGACTCAATGAATTGTTTGGTCTACTTAACATAAAATAGTGAAAATGGACATCACAGTTTCCCAGGATAATGTCTGTTCAAAGCCCAAAGATATTCAGTTTATGATCATATAAAACAAAGAAAAGCATGAAATCCTCAGATTTGAAGAGCTACTATTAGAAAATGTTTCACATGAAGATTTGTAAATGAACCCAATGAATCATTAATATTCAACTAAGACATATTTATTTTCATTATCAAATCCATTAATGTGGATTGAATGTGCATAATGTTTGTTTTTTATTTCAGTTCTAATGATTTACTCATTAGAACTGAAATAAAAATCAAACATTCTGCATCTTCATGTGAGGTTGCTTGCTGTTGCTGCTACACTGACAAAATGAACACTGCAATGTTCTGACTTTAATACTTCTCTATTTATTAGGTGTGCATCGTATTTACACCAATCTAATGACTTATGTTCATTCAAATACACGCACACTTTAATATCAACAAGCTGTAACATTTATGTCTTTACGTGTGGCACAGTAGCAGACTAGAGCTCTGTCTGATGCTTCACTGGGTGTACTGTTACATAACCAGTGAGCCGCCTGCATGAATCAATTATTCATCTCCATGTCATAACACTGAGGATGCTTTGATTATGACAGACAGCCAGACAAGGCAGTGCAGTAGATGGCAAAAAGAAAACACTCACCAATCTCCACTGAGTATGTGGCTTCATGTGACTCCTGAGCACCTTCAAATAAGACGTGGCTCTCTGCAGCACTCAAAGACAACATGGATGTTTGATTTTAAAAACAGCCCTTGGCAGCACACAAGTAAATGTCTTTAAGTTTTTCCACATGGGATTAACAATGAGCCGTGGTCAGTCCAGGGCAGACAGTGGAGGACAGATATATTTTCTTTTTTGTAAAAAGTGTTTCATCTCTTTAAAGCCTCATCAAAGCATGTGGTACAGTGTTTGGTTCAAAGGTTAAACAGTACTGTACATGTTGATTTATCTCTCAGGATAATCAACCATGAACTTGTTTCATGACCCAAAGTCAGAGAAACAATGAAATAATGATGAGCTGTAAATGTTCAAAGGCTTGTTTTTTAACTGTCCGTGACTTTCTCTCTGCCCTCAAGGATGAAGAACAGCTCTATTTGTGTCCACAGTAAATCACAAGGTTGAAACTTACCGCACTTTATAATGACAGTGTGTCCTTCATTGCTTTTGTACATTTTCTGTTCTGCCTCTGCAAAACACCATCTGGGACCCAGTGATGTTACTGTGGTTAATCCCTCTGTCACTGGAGCTACAATTTAGGCTCCCTGCTGGTTCTGGTTTTCTAACAGTACAGCTTAATGTTCAATTGCACAAAACAAAGACAGTTTGATCTATGGCTGAATCCTCACCTGGCCAGTAGAAAATCATCTGTTCAACCACCCATATTTAGAGAAAAAAAAACTATCGAGTCAGGCATGAACAAAATAAAATGCACAAATTTTTTCACATACAGTATAAAGTCTGCATGGGTAGATCTTTTTAATTTGCTAATTTGATGATCAAAAGCTCAAATCAACTGTAAGATGAAGATAAAAAAAACCTCCAGAACGGCAATAAAATGGACATGTAGGTGAGACTGTTTTGTCAACGGCTATTTTAAAAGTCAAGACTAGGGTCAATTGTGTTAATATCCCTGCTTTTTAAGTTTGTTTGCAGGACTACAGTTTTCTCAGTCCTTTTGGTACATGTCTCAGATCAGTATTGAAATGCTCCAAACTACTTCTTCAACCTCCACATAATCTCGTCACTTGCACACAAAAGCAATTTCTCATTCTTTTGACACTACATGCAAAATGGCTGAACACATTGTCAAAATCAGTTAAATAAAGTCAAACTTTATTGTCATTATTCGCAATACAAGTATACAGCTGAACGAAATGTTGTTTCGTACAGACCATAGCACATAAAGAACAGACAACAACAAATCACAACATACTACAATAGCAACACAGACCTCAGACGATTCACTCGATACACACAATACCATACACAGTAAACAGTAACAACACACAGTGAGCAGTGAATTGTCCATAGTGAGCAGTGAATAGTCCGTTTCAAATTTATTCCTGCAACGTATAACTTTATCCTACTGCTGATGAATTGTTTTATGATGTGCAGAAAAAAATGCAGCTTTCAATTATTGTCATCAAAACCCATGGTTTATGTCAGAAAATATGAGTACACTGTTATATTGACACCATGAGTAAACATTTTGATTATCTTGTTCGTAAACAATGACACAAGGACTTGTCATTCTGATGGCATTGACATTTTCACTGACCTAAATATTTACTTTTGAAAGAAAAACTATTTTAAGAAAGTTACAGGCTTTTGCAAGTAATCCAGTGTAGTGCTGATTGTACAATCTGATTAGGGAAATGCACTAACTGTTTTGCAAATGTCAAGGAGGATTTGAGAAATGTACCAAAGCAACTGAGAAAAACTGTAACCACAGATGGTGACAGTTAATGTGGTGAGGCATGTCAAACATGACATAAATTGCATCAGTATCGAAATCATCAGTTTACTTTTACACAAGTAAACAAAGACAGGCCACTCAATTGTGTTTTATTACAACCATTTATAAGTGTATTATGTATCTGTCCTGAAGTTTCCTGCTGACTGCTGAACGCTAACCTTCATGATGTGCTGGTGAATATGTGATTATTGAAGCTATCACACGATACCTGCCAGTGCTTAAAGAAAACCTATAGAGTTTCAGTGTTGTATCATAAAAACTATATGCACATAATAAAATAAATAATCATGCTGCCAACAAAGTTATTCCTGGTACATTAGTATTGAGAGTCTGTATTAATATTTAAAAGCTACTTCACACTGTTACATCTAGTTTCTAAAAATAGATATGGACCATTTCCTCTACAATTACAGAGTGGCAGTCAGGAGTGATCTCATTACTGTGATTATGTTTACACACAGTGTTTAATGCCTTCACTATAACTCATTCTCAGAGGTTATTGCAGATTGTTATTTTTCCATTCTCAGCCTCCGTTTCATAAGAAATAACCCAGGATACTATCTAGGTATTAGGTATCTAGGTATACATTGGACATGATTAAACATGACACAAGTCCCTGCAGGGTGTTTTTATTTTTCACCTGGTCATTTAGTGCTCTGCGTCTGTTTGTCAGTGTGTATGTGTAATGCAGTATGTCAGACTGAATAAGAAGGAAAGTATTGTATCTGTGTGTGAGGGAGATAAAACAGAAAAAAAACAGGAGAGACGGGAGAGGGAGAGAGATCAAAGAGTATGGTGGAGCCAGGCCCTGTATCAAAAATGAGGTTGGAAGGCTCTCCCTCCTCTCTCCATCCGGCTCTCCCCTGATTATTGACCCTAAGGAGAATAAACTCAATCCATGTTAAATTATAGATTAAGGCCAGGCTCTGGCTATGGCTTGGCAGCTGGCGGCTGCAAGCGTGTTGAGCTGCACTGAGTTTTACACATTTCTTCTGCTGCTACTGTTGCCTCACCTCGCTGCCTTATTAAAATCAACATCAAACACTCTCCACAGATGAATAACAGGATTTAAAAGAGACTGTATGATTATGTAAAGATTCTGTCTCTACAATGTGCTCTCTGTTTCGTGGATGAGCTTTAGCATCACTTTTCAGGTCACAACTGTTTTTCTCCTTGGTAATCTTTTATTCAAAGCTTTGTTTTTTTGGCTCTACAATGAGATGATCTGGAAAGTGCTAGTTAACATTTTTATGGGTATTGTCTAACAGAAAGGGTGAAAAGATTTTATGCTCTGCACTCTGTTCTTTAGATATTCCAAGTGTAATCTCAGGACTGTAGAGCATCAGAAATGATGAGATGAATGATGAGAGATTCAAGTAACACAAACATTTTAGCTTCCATGATTTGTATTACTCTTATTCTACAACTTACTGTAAAGAAATAAGGAAAACTACATTCAACTTCAGCTTGTGATCATCACTAATTGCAAGATCACACAGTGAGAAGATGTTGACATCTGGTAAAGTCTGTGACATATGTTATTGCACAATATTTTCTTGGTGAACGTTTGAGCCCATCTCATTTTTTACTTCAGTCTGATCAGTCTGTCCCATTCACTACATGTATTTTATTTGTTTTATCCATCACTGTTTTCCCATTTTGAATTGGGGTCCAGTTCACAGTCTGCTGGTTGTGCCTTCCTTATGTATCAGTATGACTGTCACGGTTTTGTAAGAAAACTACTGTCTGTGCCATGATATTGAGTAACAATTACAGTAATTGTGAATAATAGCCATGTAGATCTTACATGACTTTTGATACATAAATGTATAAACCACAGATACATCAAGTGATCAGTTTTCATGCCACAGCATTTTATTCACAAAACCAGCTGGAGATCGATGCTCCCTTTGATCTGAAATGTAATTTCTTGACTTCTCTATGAATGTATCTTTAGTGGACAGTGTATAAATAGCATGAGCAAATGCCAATTCCAAATCTTGCATAAATATAGAGTCCGGTGTATGAAAAATAATGGATGCATAATTTTGGTACAGTTTGTGATCAAAAATAGAAATCTTTATCTTTCCTCAACAACAATTGTGCAGCAACGATATTCAACACTTAATAACACTTTTTCATGCAAACCAAATCTCGTAGGGCAGTCAAAGGCATCAAGATAATGTCCAGTATCAACATCAAACATGATACATGCAGTTTCAACATAATAATCAGCATGCTGCCCAGTCTGAACTACAAAACACTGTGATGATTCTCAAACAATAGAAACAAATGCATACACATATACACACTCTGCTTTATATGAACCTTAAAAATTCTATTTAAGCATTTTACTAGTGCTGGGCAAGGACTAACATTTTTAATCACATATAACACTTTAAACAAAAGAGGTGCTTTTTATGTAATCAAAAAAAGAAAAGAAAACCAAAGCTATTTGCCACTCCCAAGGCATTACCTTTTATCAAGCTTGTTAAAACAAGTTCCAGAGCCATGATCATAACATCATAACAGGCACATTCAGAGCAACAGGTTAACATATATAAATCTGTTTTCTTGGGGTTTTATCAGGTATCAACAGAAACATTTAGCCCATCTTTTATCAGGGAGCAGCAAAACAGTCTACATTCAGTAGCAAGTGTCCCTATTAGAGTGAGGTGCAGTACTGCCCTCATGCACACACCTGCCCTACCAAAGTTGAACTGTCTTGAGCTTTTTGTAGGGGACATGTAGTGCAAATCTTTGGAAGAGAGACTGATCCTCGCTGTTTGAGTTTCCAGAATCTATTAGGCCTACTGTTTTCTAAATAGTTATCAGGACATCAACAGGAGGCAATTCAAATGGCAGAGTATCACCACAAAACTAGATGAAGGCTTATCAGGTAAAGTTATGTAGCCTATAATTTTAACTTAAGTTAAGTAAGAGCACAGAGCAACCTGACGTGGCCAAGCGACTACATTGTGATTTTAAGAAAATTCCTAAGACCGACATCTTCCCCAATACTAATTGCCATTGACTTTGCAATGGCATTTGATTGCTTGTCTTGGTTTTGTTTATCTATTTCTCCCACACGCTGCATCTTAGTCTGCCGAAGCTTCCTTCCGCTGTTTGTTTGGGTGGGTGATTTGCAGGCTAATCAACATCCCACCTCTCATGTGACCCATGGTTTGACTGTATGTGTATTCAGAGCCAGAAAAATAATAATTCAAAATAAAATAATTAAAAATAATAAAAAACTGCATTAATGTGCCATAAAATAATTGTTGGCTTTAATTAATTAACGCGTTAACGTGATAATAATGCGCTCTAACGTGCCCAGCCCTAATTTTTACATACTGTACATAATACTGAAGTCTTCTAAAGGCGTAGTTGTGTTTTCAGAGAATATTTCCTTTTTACCCAGAGTGAGACAAACTCATGGATGATTTTAATGCTTGCCAGTTCAAATATATATTGAACAGGACTTTACTTTGTTCTGCTAATGCAGTAATCACTCACATCCACAGTAATACATTCATTATCCTGGTAATAACAATTACAGTTACATGTGGGTGCATGTAAAGAGAATGTAGATCATTTGATAACATTTCTCTTTGTAAAACATACATGTATGTGTTGGTCTCACTCAGGTATAAAATAAAAAGTTGTCCAAACAATAAATGTTACAAAAAACTAAACTATGCCTTTACAGTAAGTTACTTTCAAAACATTAAGACAAAACCATTTGTAATTCTCTGTGTCATTTTTTTAAGGAATAAGGAGGTTACACAAACATACACACACACATGCACACACACACAAACAAACACAGTCTGCCTGAGGAGTTTATCAGTGACCTTCCTTATGAAGTCAATAAGCTAACATTTGGCCGTTCACATTTAGCCTATCTGACTCATTTCTTACCTAGCAATACAAGGTTTTCATCTAAATGTGTCAACATACATTACTGATATGATATATACATGCAAGTCACAGAACAAGTTGAAGGCCGAAGGTTCAATTAACCTACAAACACTGTAAATAATGCCATGCAGCCAAGGATTTGCAACTGACGTGAGACAGCCTTCTGGTAAGAAACATTCAGGAACAAGGTCATGCTCCGGTCTACATTCAAAACGGCAATTTATGTGACAGAGGGAAATCACAGTGATTCATTTTTTGTTTTGTAAAGGCATTCCAATGGGCCTGTGGTTTTGAGGCAGTTCCCATTAGAAAAAAATACATTACTGTAGTATTTGTCCCTCTTTGGTTTCAATAGTAGTCTCTCATTTCATTGCATCTCATTAATGAAAGCATAGATAGACAGATAGATAGATAGATAGATAGATAGATAGATAGATAGATAGATAGATAGATAGATAGATAGATAGATAGATAGATAGATAGATAGATAGATAGATAGATAGATAGATAGATAGATAGATAGATAGATAGATAGATAGAAAGAAAGAAAGAAAGAAAGAAAGAAAGAAATGGGAAACTGTCTTTTAAATAGAGTCTGACCAGCTGGAATTATTCAAGCTCCTGAGTTTAACACAGTGACACTTGGGAGAAGCAATGTGCTCAGCAGATGAAAACTGGATTTCATTTACCCAGACTTTTAAAAATTATTTTTTGTTACAAAATCACAGGGTATGGGAAGAGTCCCTACACTTAACACTTACTTACATCTTCCCTGTTGAGGTTATATTGCCAGTTTATCATCACAGAAACCTTTGTTCTCTCTGCACCTCAGATCCTGACTGCGCTTAGACTATGACCCAAGCTTTCAACTGGCTTCAGAGTATCCGTGGAGTCTGGGTATGTATTAGTATCTGCGTCTTCATGGGACTCAGGATGCTCATCTAATTCAGCACTCTGACTGGACACTGAGGCTCTGCGTGTCTGCTGATAGGATGAGCAGAGGTCCTGCCATTTATTTCGGTTGGCGTCAATCCCATCAAGCATCGGCTGCAACTTTCTGTTTAGCTTCAACAGTGCCTTGGAGGAGACACAAGAGAGTACATTTGCTATTCGAACTCCCAAAATAATGTTTTAATTTTTATTTTTAAAATAAGACCCAAAGTAAAAGTTTAACTTGAGACATCAAGGATTACCTACCTGGTAAAGGGGTTTACAAATCCCATCTATCCACTCCAGCTGTAAGGCAGGTAATTCATCTTTGCGATTACGGTCAAATATGGCCTACAGAGAGGAGATCATCTTCAGTCATCCATAGCCAAACATCATAATCATTTGAGGGGAAAAAACAGGCACATCGAGAACATGGTTTGAGTGTATGCTGGAAACACAGTTTGAGAGAGAAATGTGTGTGCTAGAAAAAAAACAGTGAAAGATAAGACTTTGAAAAGTTTTCTTTCTTACTGCTGGGGTCAACTTAAGCTCAGACCGCTCTCTGTCCCCTTGTTCAAAGAATTCACTCGTCACCAGCTCTGCAACCTTGGGACATAAATGCATTATTATCCATCCATTTTCCATCATTATTTCATTATTTTACTCAAACAAGATGTAACATTTGGATGTTAAAATATGGGCTCCAAGCTAGAGAGTGCATGTGCTTTTGCTATATTTTGTGCAAAATTTACCTTTAGTGGTTTATCAAGGAAAATGCTGGTATTTTTCAGGAAGAACATGCACTGAAGCCTAAAACTGTCAATATGAAAAGGCTCAAACATGCAAACAGATGCTTTTTTTAACCAAATTCCACCTTTAATGCATGAATTTCTACATCTCAAAGCCCTCAAACATGGAAACGCAGATGAGAGAAACTTTGTGACAGGGACTCAAACCTGTTTGGATATCTTCCAAGGACGAGTGACAGCACCCAGATCGCATGCTGTCATCAGCATGGACCTGTTGATGACATCAAAGCTCATTTCTAGCTGCTTGTTTTGCCCTTTACAGTTAAACTGATTTTAGCACAGGAGAGTTTTTATTCAGCACAAAGGTAGAAACCTGAGAACTTCTCTGTGTCCTTCATCTGTCCAGCTGAATTCTCCAGACAGAACACGCTCAAAGAACTTGGTTCTGCGCCTTACAATGCAGAGAGAGAGGAGTTAAGGATAAAGAAAATGTTTAAAGGCAAAATAACACACAAGACAGCTTTCACCACACCAGTACTTCACCATTTGAATGACAATTCTTCCAATTTCATCTGTAGCCTAATCTGTAGCTGCCTAATCTGTAATAATCTATTTCTGTTATATTTATTTTACCAATAATGAACTACTTCAGCTCTGAATCCTTTAAAAAAGACCACTTACTCAAAGTGCAAAGTAAGGTCTGTGGAGAGAATAGCCTGCTTCAATAGTTGCATCATGTTGCTATACTCTTTAGAGCAGAGGTTTGCAAAGATATTGTGACCCTGAGAGAAAGAAAAATACAATAACATACAGTAGGCACATACACAAAAGCAGGCAAGCATGAGTTATAGTGGCAAAAATGTCTCCTTACAGCCGATGCATTGGTAAAGTCATCGCTCACTGTCAAATGAAGCTCCCATTAGCAGTGTTAATTAGCAATGTGTATAGACTTTATCTGTCCACTGTGAAAATAAATCAATAGAGAACACAGTTCCTAATGATCAAACTGATCTACACCTGAGACAAAGCAGCCTCAAAATGTCACTATTGGTCACTGCTGCCGCCTACCAGCTGGCTGTTTGTGCTCAGCACTGGCCCAAAGCTCAAACTGCACACCAGTGTGGCTTTCTGGTAATCCAGTACTCTAAGGAACATAGTATGCTGAAACAGTTTCCAAAGAGAGATCAAACATGCAGTCACCAATGATCGGTGCTTTTTATTAGGTTTTTATGCCATTTTTATTATTGTATACATTTGTGTTGTTTCAGGGACAGACACAATAAACATCTCTAAGGCTGTGTTATGTACTATTGAGCCATAATTATGCAGATAAAATTACTAAAAATTAAATAAATACAATTTACTGGAATGTCTGTTTTTCACGTCTTTTGCCCCTAAACAACCCTGCCCCACTCCAACATTATATTTGCATATGTCGTTTTCAAACTCCCCACTAAAGAGTATATGAAAAGGAAGAAAATATTTCTTTTAAACCTGAAGGCTGTCTAGCTGACACCCTGTTAAAACTATTTATACCATGCAACGTTTTACTTGATGCTTCTCTTACAGTAAAAAGGATCAAATTCATTGGCCATTCCAAATTACCATTCAAATTTAGTTAAGGAGTAGCTTTACACAATTTGTAAGATCAATTTAAGTAAAACACTTGCAGCTCCTTAGTCAAGGAAAGCAAACTAACACCACAAAAGGAAATCTCAGCCAATGCAGCTAATACAGTAGACCTCAGAATTACTTGAGCAATATAATCACATGAGAAATATTGGTCTGACCTCACTTTGAAGGATCATAACTGCATGGTTGAAGTGATGATGCTCCAGGGTGGCTGACGTCCCGTAGAGCAGAGCCAAAGCAGAACCTGTCCTGCAGGAAAAACACAGCAGAGAAACTTTCAGTCGCCTATAAGACGCCCATTTGTCATCAAACTTTAGTTCTTGGTCACTTACTTGGCTTGAAACGCATTGTTAGTGCCTCTGTGGTCCAGGTCATGACACAGACAGCCGACCATCAGTGCCAGTATCTCTGCATCAGACAGGACATCCTGGAAAGTGGCTGTCTGCCGAAAATAAAGTAGGCGCAATTTTACACATCCACTCAGCAGAGTCAACCCCAACACTCATTATTTATTCAGTATTACCTATTGCCATTTGATAGAATAAGTCCCTCCTGGACCAGGCTGTAATGGGATGGGATGGGATGGGAAGTGTTTGATCTGGAGGGAAATTTGATCATTGTTCTATTGATGTCTGTGAGCTCTGAGCATAGCTGATCACCCAAACATTTCTCCTTTGAATTTTCTCTTAATGGTTTCTCGCCTGTGATGTTTCCTCCTAATGATGTTTTGTGTAGTGACAGATTGTGGATTAGTTTGATGGTAACTCCACTGAAATTTTCTCAGGACAGACTTTAAGAATAACCTTGACCACACGTTATCCTCACTCAGGGTCTAAGTTTCGATGGTTTATTTTGGTGGAAATGTACTTTTACTGTATTTGACAGTTGGACTGTAGTTTGACTGAGTGAAATAGATATGCATCTTGGAAAGCTGGCTCATCTTTATTTAAAATCTGCCAATTTGTGTGCATGCCAAGCAACTTTAGACTGTTACTCTAATTAAAGGCAATACATACACAATCTGACCTGATTTGATGTATAGTGAAACTTACTGTGATCATAACAAACATGCACTGCGATACATTGAAGGCGTGCCTCCAGTTATGATATGCCACAGTTCGATAATTCTTCCTCACAGTCAGAAGCCAGCGGCACAAAACCTACAAAAGAACAGACAGTCATGTGATATACAGTATCTCACAAAAGTGAGTACACCCCTCACATTTTTGTAAATACAGTATTTGATTATATATTTTCTTCATTTTTGTTGCCAGTGGTTTAGACATTAATAGCTGTGTAATGTGTTATTTTGAGGGGACAGCAAATTTACACTGTTTTACAAGCTCACTACTTAACATTGTAGCAAAGTGCCATTTCTTCAGTGTTGTCACTGAAAAGATATAATCAAATATTTACAAAAATGTGAGAGGTGTACTTACTTTTGTGAGATATTGTGCATACATACATCGTGGACACTAGCACTTGAAAAACATATTACACAAGACATTCCATGGTCTCACCTCATAGTCAATTTTAAACTTTTGGACCACACCAAGTTCCAGAAACATCCGGAGTGACGCGGTGATCATGGCATCATTGTCCAAAGAGAAGTCATTGAAGTGAAACTCATCGATGCCTAACTCACTGCTCAGGGGGATCTTAGCTGCCTTAAGGGGAGTGAACAGAGCCATCAAAAACACAGTGGCAGCAAGGAAGGAGGCAAAGCACTAAAACAGCTTTCAAATTACACTTCACATGTAACCACTCACAAGCATCAGATTTCATACAGTTCAGATTGTTAATTATAATGCGCATATGTGAATGTTGTGTTAATCTTCCTGAGGATTACCTTGAGTCTGTCAACTTCTACCTTGGAACAGGTTGCATGGTAGGACAACATCTTAAAAAAACAACAAAATAATTCAAATCAGTGAGATATAGAAAACATATTCTGATGTTGATCTGATGCTAATGAGGTGAAAATCCTAAATTAGATAAGAGCAACTCTGAAAAAGAGACTTACTGCTGCAGAAGCTAATCAATATGTTCCAAGAGCTATCTTACCTACTTATCCTGTTACATAATCAGGATCAAAGAAAGCACATCTCGGCTTTTAAAACCGATTTGTTGCTATATTTTGGGTCTCCTCACAGGAAAGAAAATCCATCAGGTGTTTAAAGAAACAGCAACGATCGTGTGACCAAAGTACAGGTGTGTGTGTTGCCTTTGGTGAGACGTGAGCATACTGGCACATGTATTTATCCTGAATTATTGAAAGGAGTTGAAATATTTATGGTAGAGAAGCAGAACCATGTTTGCTGATGATAATGTGACTGCTTAGGTTAGATACAGGGCAGTGGAGCAGAACACAGATGGAGACACTAATGAATGTGAAGAGCCTCTGTTAAGATTAGCATTAATGCAACCACTTCCCTGAACAGAATGGATACCTAATATTTTCCATACATTTATACATCTATGAAAATCCATCCATCCATCTTGTTGTAAATCAAGATCACTTGTCTATTGCAAACACAGCTTATATAATTTTGATGAGTAGTCTTACTGATTGTTAAATAACCCAACTTCATTCAGCATTTTGGATGTGTATAAACATGTATTTTAAAATCTATATGTACTGACATTAATTTTTAATAGTTTATTTAGAGCATGTTTAATGCAAGTGCTGGTATACAATACAGTCATGGCATGCAGGTGCTTTGAAAGGACGTTATCTAGTGTTGATATATGATATTTCTGTAATGTCCTTCATTATAAACAAGATTTTATATTATTATATTACATTTACTTTTTTAAACTTATAATTATTTTTTTAATTTGGATATGTCACATATTGAAAGAGCCGCAATGATGGGAAAAGAGATCAAAACAATACTTAAAGAATAGATATAAACAAATCTATATAAATGTCTTCCAAAAGGTTAAGAAAAAAAGCCAAATTATTTGTATTTTGCAGTGCCTACATCCAGTGCTACAGACTGCTTGGCCCACGTCTTCTTAACTTGATTGTACATCATGGTGTTGTTGATTCCAAGTCCACAGAATATCACAAATGCCTGTATGGGAAGAAAAGACCAGAGAAAAGGAATCTGAAAAAATGTGTATCCAATTCAACAATAGTAAAGTTTTCATGGACCACCTGCGATTAGAGTTTCAAAAACGTACCTCGAACAGTCTCTGATCTGCATCATTGAAAGTCTTTCTGTCAAGGCGATTCAGGATTTGTGCAACGCCTATAGAAAATACACAGGCATTATTGACTGTGACATGAAAACTGGTTTCCCAGTGAGGACAAATTGATTATGTCTGGTGAACTTACCAATTATCTGGTGAGTTCGATTCCAGATAGGGACGCATAACACTGATCTGATGTGAAACCCAGAGGCCTGATCGGCCTGTGAAGAGAGGAGACAGTGACGGTGGTGCAAGACTGAAAACAGTTTATGTTTGTTTGAGAAATTTAGATTTTGAATACCTGCACAAGTTTTCTTTGATTGGAAAATTTATTAAATTAAACACATACAAACACTGAAAAGCAGTGCTCACAAGCACTGTACAATTACACATTTTTTTGTATTTGATGGGATTTGTGGAGTGTGTCTGTCTCCCCTTACTGCAGCCACAAACATGTATTGTATGTGTCCATGTATGTGTGTGAGCTGTAATACGTCTTATAGGGAGACCATTGTGTCCACACCTCAGTATCAAAGCGTGGATCTTGACACACGTCGCTGATGTTAACAGGCAGCCCTGTGGAAGCCACCAGCTCAGCAATGCTGTTATTGATCAGCCAATCAGAACACGATAGTTTCTCCATGCTGATGTGGCCAATAAAACAGGAAACAGTCAGGTCCGGTCACTTAAACATGCAACACAACAGCAGTAAATATTGAGTGAGTTAATTCTTCTTCATAGGGTTATGAAGAAAACACTACTTTTGAGGGAATGCATCAAAGTGCCATGGATTGTATGGATGCACATTACATCCATATGTATCCATTTATGGTATGTATTGGTGTTGTGGCACTAGTATCCCCTAAGAATAAATAATATTTCTGTCTGTCTGTATGCTAGTGTCTTTTTTTTAACGTCTGTTTCACCTGATGTCACGGTCCATGTTGCACAGTGGAGACATGAGCTCAAACGTCTTGGAGAACTTCACAACCTAAAGAAGAGCCACATAGCAGAACCAGCAGAAACAACATTTAGCAACAAAGACAATGAGAGTTTGCAACAAGGAACTCTACATGGTTTCATGGATAAGTAAAAGTAAATGAATCTGTGTGTCAGGAAAGGCTTTGAAAGCTGATAAAGAGCCAGAGGTCTCACAGGTGAGTCGATGTCTTCAAGGAGAAGCACAGAGCAGCGCTCACACTGCAGGAGGGTCAGCGCTCTCTGCATGATCTTCCTAACAATCTTCTCCAGGTCAGTCTGCTCCTCAAACAGGTCGTTGACCACCTCCAACAGAGCCTGAGGCAATGAGAAAGACACTAATGACTTATGTTCATACCACAGTGATGATATTGATACTGTGTCATGTTGTTGAAAGATGAAGTGGAAAGCTCGTTATTAAAACATTGACTAATGAATAGTTACAAATGTAAGGCATGTTGATGTGTCTACAGTGAAATTCAATTGCTGTTATCTGTAAGTCTTTAACCAAGTATGAACTTTTTAATGTTACTGTACATTCTCTGGTGGCTATAAATGAATCAAACATCTTTTTATAAATGCACAGTTTACATTCTCTTACCCGACTCCTTTCATACTCCTTGCGAGATTCAGAAAACAACTTGGCATTGGAAATCGATATTCCACAGAATGGTAGATACATCTGCAGCACCTGAAAGTAGAAAAAAGTGGTGAAAGAGATCCATAAATGTTAGGTATTTGCATGCTAAACAAAAGTGAATAAAACTGGGTAAGAGGACAAGAAAGTGTGTGCGGGGGTGGAAAGTCATGAAGGCCTTAGCTGCTTCTCTGCACAAATTTCTCTCAAATAGATTCCCTGTTAATGAAGTATTGATTTAGAGAAAGAAGGCCTTCAGCAAGACATCAACGGCCCTAAAACGTCTAGGTACGCTGATGTGTTTTTCTATATTCAGTGTCTTTGTTGCTTTAAAGTACTTACTGTTGAGTTTCTTTGCTTTAGCTTTATTTAGACTTTTGTTTTAGATTCACATCCAGCAAAATCATTTTAAAAAATGCGTAAATTACTGCAAACTCAAAACTTTGTGAAAAGTCAATTTCTTTGAAGCGTAGGGCAGAGAACATTTGTGTTGAGGATAAATGAATTCCCACAACTTTATTCTGCCACCTTGTGGACAAACTGTTGCAGCTCAATACAGCCAAACTCTTGCAAAGGTGAATAAACACTAAAACAGTTTCACAATTTTTTACAAAGATTTACTGCAATGGCATCTATCTATATTTGGTTTTCTTGATTCTTCTTTTCAATGTATTTAGCCAGAGAGAATCAAATGATCACCTTTACTATTTTATTGCCTGGCTAACAGGAAGCCAGTGCTTTTCAGATCTGCGAGATACACAATATATTATTTGCCAATCAACACACTGGGAGAATGAAATCGTATTCATAAGCTGCAGAACTGTAAAAGAAGCTAAAACATGCAGATTCTTGTAAACCAATTTCCAGTGGATTGCCCAGGGAGCAATTTAAAGTGGATCCACTCAAATTGTGTTTCTAAGTGTTCGTATATATTGCACAGCCAGACATATTAAATGCTCCACGCTTGAGTAACAGGTTGACCTCTTCCATTCATTCTTCTGGTCTTTTGCTTCAGAGGCAACTCTTCGCCCCTCTCCGCAGCCATTAAGAAGATTCACAGTACAAACAGTTTTCAGCTGCACAATGCTCCACAAAAATCTAATTTTAACTTAATCTTTTAAGTGCCCTTAATGGTCAAACCAACGACAGTAACACTGAATATGTTAAATAGCCAATAAAGTGCATGTGGATGTGAAAATCCCCTAGCAATAACAGAGCCTCACCTTCTCATCATCCTCAGTAAAGGGAGTGCCCATGGGATTTTTGTTGATTGCTTGTACAACACCAATGACTTCTCCATCACTGTTACAGATGGCCATACACAGGATGGACTGAGTCTTGTAGCCTGTTAACTTGTCTATCTCATCACTGAAGCGGTGGTCCTGGAAATGGTGTTTACATAAACACATATTCAACATTTATCAAACATGCATGAGACATTAACAAACACATATACACTTCATTATGCCCAGTAATTGCCCCCTATGACCACATTCCTACAACATTTTTGTTCTGTCACGCACAAAAAACAGCCCTGACGTAATGTTAGGTGTGATTCTTGGGCTCTTCCTTTTACTATAAGCAGAGAAAACTATAATACCCCTTGTTGACACATATCTACACTATTGCAGTTGCTAATACACCTCAGGGGGACCCGCATCATGTTGCCTTAGCCTCCCAAGCAGCCCAGGGCCATGATATAATGATGTGGAGCGCAACTGGTAGCGTACAAGACGAGATCTGGCTAGAGGGAAGCTGCAAGGATTATAATACTTGTTTTCCTGGCTTTTTCTTTGACTATTACAGAGATAGTTCTTTTTTATTTTGACATAATTGGGGTAATTACCGACAGCATTTTCTCTGTTTCTTCGAACTGAGCGACCCCTCCTTAAGGAACTTCAGGAACAACTGATTAAAATGTAAAATACTTTTCACGTAGGCTAATAAATGGGCACCGCCAACCTGACTTTATGTTTCTGTTTACTCCCAATAAATGGAAAAACACATGTCTCATCCCCACTCCATTCATAAATCCATAATCAATAATTTTACTCTCTGTAAAACTTTATCAATATGTAGACATCGCATACACTTTGAACAGGCTCACATTTACCTCGTATGCGTTTGGGATGTTTACAGTTTCCCCATGCTCTGCCACGTATCCGATGATACCCTTTCCCCATGGCACCTGCACTTCATTGGAGTTTAGGGTGCTGGAGGATGGTCTGACGGTGGTGCCTGAGTGCACATCGAAGAACTTGGACACCAGTGTCCTTTTGTGTGCGGGTCCCTCAACAAGGAAAAGTGAACACCTGTCTGCATCCACCAGGATACACACATTGATCAGGATCTTGTAACTGAGGTTTGTCAGGTCCAAGTCGTTGGAAATGTCCTTCACTAACTCCAAGAAAAACTCCCTCTCGTTGGTTTCCTTAAGTCTATATTTGTAGTCGATGGCGCTGGACGCGTACTGGGGCACGTTGACCCTGGACTCCAGCAGGGCGCTCAGTATGTGCGCGGTGGTCGGAGGCAGGGAGCTGGCTTTACGCAGGAGCGCACGGCGCCTCATGCTGGACTGGGACTCGTGTTCGCTCAGGCTCACATGCTCATCGTAGGTCCGGTGTGCGGTGGTGGCTTTAGACCGGGCGAAGTTCCGTCGCAGCTCCATGTGGGACGATCTGCGCCGGAGTCCGTCTGGGTTGGCCGGCCAGAGCGGATCCCTGGCAGCGCCGCGCTTCTCCTCGGCTGTGGACACTTTCGACGGCTGATGCTCCCTCAACCATCTGCTTACCTGATCACATTTCGCCTTTCGAACGAGATATTCCTCGAAGAGTTCTGGGTGGCAGTCCAAAAATGCCTCTATATCCGAGAAGTCAAACGTTGTCATGGTGAAAGTCGATGCGGGGACCAAATGAGACAGAACAAGAGTTGGACGAGTCCTAGACGACAGGGTGATACGCGTGCAGCCGGGCTTCTCAGAGAAGTGATGTCCTCAACAGTTATTCATTCATCCACCATATGAGCAAGTCCATCGTATTCTTCCCTAAAATACTCGGGGCAGAAGTGGTCAAATAGATTCAGTTTATATGAGACCGGGATGATGACGCCTGAGAGACGATCAACAGTAGCCTACAGCCGTCTGTCAAGCGAGATTGAGCTGTGTCTCTGGGGAGTTCTGTGAGAAATTATGCAGAGGCGTAGAAAAACACGGCGCCTATATTCTCCCTAGAAATTTGGGGGGGGGGGGCATGGCAGGCTGTTTAGTCTCTCTCTTTATTCTATATTACTATATACTCCAATCAAAAACCGAGAACGAATTTGATTTTTCATTTACTTTTAAACACACAGGCAGGCAGACACACCTTTTTTCAGTGATACAGTGAACAATGGCAGCAGTGTGCTTGATTGAAAGGGACAGCTTATGCCAAAAAATATGTAAATTTAAACAATATAATATTCATTTTGTGGTGGGTGAAGATTAAGTGCACACATACCTTTGTAATAGTATTTTAGAGTGACAGCTATAGACTTTAATGCTTTAAAGTTTTCACAACACTGTAGATACATAGATGTGTGTTACCTTGGAATCAAGTGGCCTTGTGAAAATTACAAATTACAAAATTACAAAATTACAAAATTACAAATTACAATGCACTGGCGACCTGTCCAGGGTGTACACCGCCTTTCGCCTGGGATAAGCTCCTCCCCCTCCGCAACGCAGGATAAGAAGTTGACGATGGATGGATGGATGGATGGATGGATGGATGGATGGATGGATGGATGGACAAATTACAATACTGTTTATACCCCCACACACACACACACACACACACACTACTACACCACACACACATGCAAACCCCCACACACTGGCTGTACCTGTGTGGTTGCAATCACTGCATCAGTCAATGCTGATGTCTTTTAACCATGAACCAAAAGGGTTTTAGCAGCCCAAATATAACCAAACCGGTGATAGATCAGAAATGCTTATGTAACTTGCATAGGTATATTAATATAGCCTTATATAGTACCAACATCATTTTATTGTTTAAGTATGAAGATTGCTGCAAAGCCCCTCTTGTTTTAGTTTAGTCTTGTTTAGTTTTATTTATTGATACACAGCAAACCCTGGATTGGCTCTAGGTAGTTGGTTTAAGGGGTCAGTAAGGGGCCCCAAACAAATTTTTGGGCCTCTAGGAGGGTTTGTTGGGCTATGGGGTCAAACTGGCAGTTTGCAACATGAATGATGAAATTAACCAATGTCACATGTTTTTCCATTGGCAAGAGGTGCATTAATTTCTCTGAATGTTTCAGAAGTTATTAATGTGGTATTTATAAGAACTATAAGTTGAATGTCTGTTGGTGTGTACAACCCTGCAGGGGTTAAGCATCGACCTGAATCTGCACAATAACTTTATATTAGTGAAATCACTGCAGGCTGTGGCACATTTACAATGCAGCAGCAGGAAATGTAATCCGAAGAGCGGCTGTTCCGCTGGGGCAGAGCAGGGTAATTGGTTACTGGACTTAGCTTAGGCTGCTTGATAGGACTTGGGTGTTTTGCTGAGACTTTGTATAAGGTCTCTTGGGAATCCCAATTAAAAAGCAGAATGCCGAATATGGGTCTTGTGAGGGCCAAGAAACAAGGCAAACCTTGCTGCTTGGAAAGCAGTCCATGTCATGTCCAAGGAGAGCAGCTGTATAAGTCTTGGGTGTGTGCTGATTGAAAGCTGGCATTTCTATGCAGCTTTCAGGTTTCTAATGTTTTCAAGATTGAGGAGCGGATCAGGTATTTTTACAACTGCTCACAGTGAGTGAAACAGTTTTGGATACTTCTGTCTTTTTTTTGTCTCTGTGCTCTTCTCAGTGGCTCAATTAATGATGATGTCACTTATATACATATATGTTTAGCAATATTTAAATCAGAATCTGATGGCAGTTGGAGGCTTTTTGATCAACGTCAATGAAATCTTATGAAGTCATTCCCTCATAGTGCTGATGCAGCAGATTAGGTGAGTTTTTGAGAGTAAACTCTTAATAAATATACCTAAATATGTGTGGGGGGGTGCTTATTTAGTCATTAATATTTAGTGGTATAGTGAAATGCTTAAGATATAAAAAAAATCAGGTGTTTTAATGTTTTTATGTTACTGTTAAAAAAGTAAAAACATGTATAAATAATCCCAAAATGTGGAGAGGAGATCAGGCTTTCTGTGGTTTCATAGTAAACTCAGGGATCATTTTGAGTCACTCACTAGGGGCTGACACAATGAGGTTCTTTTATTGGGAATGAAATCTCATTCAAATGGAGTTTGACAGTTTGATACAAATCCTTCAGGCATTTGATATGAAAAGTTTTAGAAACGATCCTGACATATAATCATTTTTTCACCAAAAATGGGAAAAACAATTTACATTACTTTTTCGTATATGTAGTCTAGAGTGATAGGCCTGTTCATGCAAGCTCAGTCATTGCAGAGTAACAGCACCACGGACAGCGCACATCTAGGCATCAACTACACCCTAGAAGAAGATGTTCTACAAAATGAGCACACAATTTCTAAATCAGCATAAGAACAAGGTGATTCTCAGACTGAAATTATCTTTAAGATTGCAAAACTTTCTTTGAACAAGTTTAGTTGCATCGCCTAAGGCATGCAGTCTGAATGCGTAAAGCTGACGATACACAGAGCAACTTTTAGAGCAATGGTGCAGGGCAATGTCGTCAGTGGTAATGAAAAGATTACTACCATAATTCCCTTCCCCTACCACCACTTCGCCCCCCACCCAACACCACTGCTATCCGTTCAAAACATAGACAGACTTGCCACTAGCAAGATTGCCCAGCAATATTGCTCAAAAAGTTTTCCTGTGTATCATCAGCTTAACTGTTTTTATGTTGCATAGGAATGGAGACAACAAAACATGACTCCTGTAACCAAACACCACTCGCACACAGCTTGGATCTGGTGTCAGCATGTGCAGGCCGAACCCATCTTGGTTTCATTCCACCCCATGCGTAGTTGTATGAGTTCACCAAACTGTGAACGTGTAATATTATCAGATCCACCATTGATGACTGGATGATTGGCATCCTGAGCAGTGATTGCCCACTGGATAATACTGAAAATACTTACGTAATAAGAAATATCAGCACATGTAGACCCAGTTGTTAACAACTGTACGCCTACATGACAGGGACAAAAAGTATGTTCAAAAGGTTACAGTTGATATTTATTCTGATCTTAGCAAACCAAATGTGTGATGTTGCTTGAGTGTTTACTCTTTGGCTGTTTAGACTACACCTCTATTCACACAGTATCTGCTGTGGGCTGGACTGGGTGTCACTCACTCTGATCCTATTGTTTACTGTAACACAGTCACTCTGGCTGGCCCTGGAATCCAAACACACTTCACTGGTCACAAGTGAAGACGAGAGAGTCCAGTTCTGTCAACGAAAGCTTCAAAATTTCCACTTTTATCCGTTTGGTCCAAGAAGAATGCTTCCAATGTCTGCACCAGGAGAAGAAAATAGATTTCTCGGGATCTTTCTTTTATTGCCATTCACAAAAACCTGAAAAAATAATTATATCCCATTGATTTTATATTTAACACTGCCCAGGTAAGTGATATGACAATGTGTTTTGGGATTTTTGGATAATTTGTTGTGTAATTGCCATATTTCATAATTATCAATAGTTAATTTAGTAGAAAAAATAGAAGAGACACCCCTGGCTAAGCTGATATAGTCATATCTTGTGGTTAAGAAACATACATGTTTTCAGTTTTTCTTTGCCGTTACTTTTGCTAAACTGCTTAGTTTAATCATTTGTGTAAACATACCATTCATTCTATGAGTCAAGCACAAACTGGTGGAGACATCTTTTGGTATTGTCACATATTTCAATCAATAGACTAGTGGGCTTAACATTCATTATATACTGTGAAGTAACACTCATCCCTCCCCAGCATTTCATCCTCTCTTCACCTTATTTTATTCTGAGTTGGAGCTCCAGCAGCCAGATGGAGCCCAAGTCCTCACTAAACCATGGCGTTCCGCCTGATTCAAATGACCATTATAACTTTGGTTATGGAGGAACCATCATATCTGAGTGAGTGTAGAAAACAAATTTGCCTAGAGATTCAATGATAGTTGCAGAATTATTTAATTATTTAAACCATCAATTGTAGCCTAATCATAAATAGTTGTTTTACCTTCACAGGCATGTCACCACTGCACAACGCTATAACTATAATGTCAGAAAGAAAAGTAAAGTTCGTCTCAATGATCAGCTGTGAGTATCCATTGATTTATCATGAATGATGCCATTATTAACAATGAACAAATTCAATGAAATCCTATAAAAATGTATTCCTCAGTGGTGATACAGAATGATAACATTAGTTTTGTTTCTTTTCTCAGGATACCAAAACCAACTGATATAAATATGGCGTGAGTACTTTTTGTGATAACTTTTTCTTTAGATGCACAAACAGATGATAGACTGATTCCTTATTTACAAATATCAACACATACATGTTTGCAAGTTGCAAGTTTTCTTGTGTCTGCCTCAAATGTTAGCACACATCTTCATTTCATTCCCTGATGCCTCTAACAGGGAAAAAATGCTAAAGATTGCAACCCCAAAACAGCATCCCTATACATCCCACATCTCCCAGTTTGCAATGTTCCCATCGTTCCGTTCTCCAGATGACCCTGAAACAGGAGTCAGAGCTGCCTCCCAAACTTTCCTCAACCCCTTGATCCCAAATAGTGCACCAGATGTCACTCTGCTGAGCAAAACTAAAGGTAAGTAAATTATGGTAAGGGGGGATGACAGAATAGATGTTTCCAGAGAAGTTTAAGATGTCTTTATTTCCACTTACAGGTAGTCCATATCGACATGAGATCTTAGAGACACCCATGAAGACTAGGAAGAAAGCTGTTACGTGGACCGGTGAACATGGCTTCTTGGATGTGAGTAATGGAACAGAGATTATGCAATACATGAAATGACAAGTGTTCTAACAACACCTTCCTGCAGCATACAAAGCCACTGAAGGGAGACAATCAGGTTTTCTACCCCACTCCTCCAAAGACAGTGCTGCCCAACCATAAACTTCGTGACTGGGATTTGTCGTTATCTGAGCGGACAAGCAACATGCTGAAAAATTTGGAGAGGACTCAGTGGGTCACGTCTTATCAAGTGCACTACACAGGTAAACAAGGCCAAACATTGTTCATATGTTAGAGACTATACAAAAATGAGTGAAAAATTGGAGTGGGGACTAACAAAAAAAAAGACCTTCCTCAAAAAGACACCCCCCCCCATTACAAGTAATATTTACTATGGACAATGACACTTCAGATGCAGAATAAAGTGAAGATGAGAAACAATGACAGGCTCTTTGGAGACAATATATAAAAGTAATGTTCTAATTAGTGACTCCAGTCACCAGTTACTATTAGCTACTATGATGAAGATAATAAAGCCCTGATAAAGAGACAGATCTAATATCTAATGTCCTTGGCATATCACAAAACACACCTTTATGAACTATACCGCACACTTTCCCTTATTGTAAGGGAAGGCTACTTCTTACCCTCTCTCTCTCTCTCTCAACCCAACCGGTTGAAGCAGTTGGCCTCCCACCCTGAGTCTAGGTTTTCACCTATTAAAAAGGAGTTGTTTTTCTTGCCAAGCTCTTGCTCATGGTGGGAATTGTTGGGTCTCTATAAATAATATTACAAAGACTACAGTCTAGACCTGCTCTATGTTAAAAGTGCAAAGAGAAAACTTCTGCTATGAATTGGCACCATATACAGAACTGAAATAAATAACTGAATTACATAAAATTGTAATATTAAATATTTGACATTTGAAGTTTGATTTTTTAAGGATCAGGGCCAGCAAATCCTCTAAAGATAGATGACTTCAAGGAAAAAATGAGTGACCTCACTGGAATGAATTCACACACTGCACCACTGGTAAAAATCCTGGAGAACATTGTACCATTTTAAAGCAACATGTGCAGCATGCAACACTAATCCTAATGAGTTTCTTTCGCTACAGAGAGAACGGTCCTTTCCTGTTTTTGTTCCCTCTAAAGCAAAAGGAGGATGTAGAAGAAGACTTGGGAGCCGCGTGGTGAGGAGCACCTGCAGCCCTGATGAGACTGAACTCCCAAACCAAGGCACTGCTTCAGCTACTATAAACCAACATAGTCCTCAAGAGATCACAGCTAAGCATAATGAGGCACAGCATCCAAACGAGTGGGGACATAGTGAATCAAAGTATAGCTCTGGACCCACAGAAACACAGGGAGCTGAGCTGTCTCAGGAGGCCTTATACAAACAAGAAACTGAGAGCAAAAGCTCTGCATATGAGGGCAGGGAGAGAGAAAACTGCAAAGTCCAGTTTGATGAAAGTCCCATGCGAGTATCACAGAGCAGCCAAGAGGCTAATGCTGCCCAAATTACAGACAAAGGGCGACCCCTGGACCTGTACAAGAGCCCACTTTCCCAGGGAGAGACGGAGGTCAAGAGAGAGAAAAGCATGATGGAACTGCATGTAAAGGTTGAACCAAGTAGCAAAAGGGAGTATTTTAAAGCCGGAAGAAATGTATCTAGCCTTAATGAGTCAGCTGTAGCCAAAGACCTTGTAGGTATTAAATCACATGCAGACTTATCAAGGGCAGCTTCAGAGCAAGAGAAACTGGCACAGAGCAGAGAGCTGCCATGCAGTATGTCTAATCCCTGCATCTTGCCAAGGCCTCCTGTCCTGCCTGGCATTAATTCAGTGGACAGAGTTGAGATTGTGGGTGGAGAAGGTGCAGGTGTCAGACTCCTGGACCTTCAAAATTCATTCAATAAGTCGGCAGCCCATCGCAACTTTAACAGCTCCATCACACGTGCTGCTGTGAACCTGAGGGACAATGTAGCCACAGGGAAAAAACATGACTTCTATGGGATCAACTGTTACTACCTCCATGGATAACCTAATGGACATGAATTTTACTTTTCCTGGAAGCAAATAATAGCCCTAATAATTAGAATCTCAGAAGAAAGTGAATGCCTAGTTACAAAATGAAACCTTAACTGAATACCACCACTGACTTTATAGCAAAGAAATGTTTAACTTTGAAAATCATCTGAATTTATGTGCTTTGAATTCCCCTTCAGAGTCTAATATTTAGAAAAATGACATCAAGTTGCTCAGTTAGTCAAATTCATTTTTTTTAAGAATAAATTAAAGTTGTTTTATTTTTATCATTATGCAGTTGTGATTAAATGATATTTAGTTGCTTATCAGACAAATTATTACAACTATAATTTGCCTCCATAACATCCACACCAAACACTGGTTAGCACAAAAACTAAGAGGAACTATGAAGGGTGTAAGTTTTCTGATTTGCTCACAATAAAAGTCTGTGGTTCATCATTTCTTTCAAGAAACTTGCCAGATTGTTTATTTAACTCACTACTTGCTCAATATGTTGTAAGCATAGTGAACAGCCAGGCCAATTTGCAAAATATTGTTAATTTTCTCTTTGGTTCTATGCTTTTCATTTGTAATATGGTATTCATTAGAGCCCATAATGCAAAAATGGTCTTACATAAGGCTCCCATAAGCCACAACTGATTGTATGGGTAAAATAAAAGAAATAATCTTCAAAGCTCACTTCTGTCAGTTCAGTCTGCCTACACAGTCCACACAGAAGGGATATTCAGCAGTGGTACATTCATAATGGAGCGCAGATGAATACTTTGGTGTTTCGTGTAACCTTTCTAATTTAACAGAGGAGAACATTTGTATTAAGATTCTTGCCCCCCTCCCCAAATGTGACAGAGTTCACCACAGAGCATTGTGTTGGCTGTGTTATGGAATCTTTCTCTCTGTGCTGCAGTAACCTTCTAGCTCGCTGGAGTGAAAGGAATAAATGCCTTTTCACAAATAATCTGTTGCAGTCAGGCTGACTCGAGGTGAAAGGGTTTTTTGTGACAGCAAGTCCTTGAGCAGCAAGCCTGCAGCCTTGAGAACTTAAAAAAATCCAATGATAATTGCTCACACAGGAAAATGGAGAAATAGCCTGAATTTTCTTGCTGAAGACTTTAGACAATAGCAAGTTGCGGGTCTAGTGTCAACTGTGCGACTTCTGCACATAAGATTGGTTTTGCTGCTGTAATTGATGTTTTCGTTTGTTTGTTTTTGCTAGTGTGCACCAACGGCGTCGCCAGGTCTAAAGGGCTAAAGCCCCGGATGTTTTGGCTGTAGCCCCGAATGTAAATCAACAACAGCAAAAAAATGTTTTCCATGTTAATACGCAATAATCTTCATGACACAGACTGTCTCTCAGGTCTTCAAAGAGCGGAGGCTACTCGCAGTAATATTGATAGATTTTGTTTGAAGTTCACGTAACGTGCCCCCCCTCCGTTACTCAGTCTGCCTGCATTTAGAGAGAGAGAGAGAGAGAGAGAGAGAGAGAGAGAGAGAGAGTCGCCGCACAGTAGTGAGAGAATATCATGACACCTGACAGCGACACAGATTCCTGACGCTCTGTGTGCTGCTGTCTCTGTCCCTCTCGCTCGGAGACACTACTGTTTTACTGTCTCCAGGATGCCCCTAAAACGGCTGTGAGCTGCACTTTGTCAGAGGTGCTGAAGTGAACATTCGTGTGGAATCGTTTCTGTTTGATCCCAAGTGTTTTCAGTTTGTGCTCGGCCTAGTGCTCGGTAGGCCGATGAAGCTTTAGGGCCGGTGTAACTGATTTTTTAAAATGGGCCAACGATCTGCCCATAAAGCATAAGCCTATACTGACATTGGGCTGGCCCAATCACATCTCTTACTAGCCCCCACTCCCTCCCCCTCTGCTCGAGCTGTTTCTTCTGTTTTGGGCCAAAAATAATCGCCAAATGTGCGAAAATAACCGATATGTTCGGTACTGGAGCTGCAGCTTCAACATCAGCAGCATAGCCTATCCTGCATAATGAAGGCACAGGAACTTGAAGGAGTAAAGGAAAGTCCGAGTCACTGCCAGACAGAGGAGGCCTGAGACAGTGAAACCCAGTGAAGGTGACAGTGCTGAGGGACAGAGAGAGAGAGCACAGTAGAGGTAAAGTGGTAAGCGGAGTAGCTCAACCCACAGTCTATGAGCTCAACCTGTAGGGGAGCAGGGAGGGAGGGTCATTTACAGTGGGGATGCTGGAGACATGTAGCCACTACTTTTTAAAAGCATTTGTTAGAAATGTTCTGAAAAATAGCTTACACCAGGAAATGTTAATTAACAAATAAAAATGCTATGAGAAAGGTTTATTTGCACAATAAGCTTGCAATGCAGTATAAATATAGAAGACATTTCGATATTAAAAAAAGTAACTTAAGGTAAAAAAAAAAAGAATAAGCTACTGATTACTGCATTACATTCTATTATATTTTTAAATTGTGAATTGTCACCAGCCACCTACATTTTGTCCTTCCCCTTATAAAAATAAAGACTTTTCCACTATAAATTGGTGCAGAAAATGTCACCAGAATGCAGGAAATTAAGTGTTAAGAGCCCAAATTTTTCAGGGTGAGAACCCACTGACCCCCCACCTAGTTAATATTATCAGTGTTAATTATTATCAGAAAATGAGACAGTTGTTAGAGTTACTGTGTAGAGGCCATTCACTGTTGTTTTACAGACGTACTTTGGTTGGCAACCCCCACGGGGTGGTGAGGGGTAGAAACAGGTGAAACCATGAAAGATTTCTGAGCTGGGCTAAGCCCCAAATATTTCAAGAGCCTGGAAACGCCCTTGGTGTGCACGTGCAACAAACCTACATTTTTGAAAACTTTTAACTTTTCAAACCTACTTGGTCACTCATTGGGCATATGCAAATATTAAAAAGATGTTCTACATCTTCATCATATTTGTCATTATGACGTGAGCGCGACTGAAAGACTGTAATTCAGCAGTTTGTCCAGCATGTGGCGGTGTAATATCATTCTCAACCCCTAAATTCTGCAACTTATCATTCTGACTTAATTTAGTTTTTTCTGATAACGGCTGTCTGTGATTTCGACATGATTTTCACAATCACACACATTTAGCAGGCTAAAAAAAGTAATAATGCTCCTTATCTACAAATGAACACCGAAATATCAGACTGAAATACTGATATTGATCTAATATAGTTTGTTTAATGAAATAGAACTGAAATAAAACTCGAAATTGAAAAGACCTTAATTAAATGACTCACTTGCAAAGTGATGAGTTTAAATGTCTCTCTGTGTCCTTGCATTTGAGGTGGTCCACACACGTCATGGAAAAGATGCTGTAAATGACCCAAACCCCGCCCCTTCGAGGTAACGCCTATCTGTGTTCTGCCTTTTAATTGGAGTTTTGGCTCCAGTCAGTCACGCACCGACGCCCTCTTCCGTACAGCGGTGCAGAAAGTAGTGCTTTTCAGAGCTGGCTGAGCGCGGATGGTGCATGTGGGTGCATGTCGAGACTAGAGAGGGTATGCTGTCAGTTTGAGGCTGTAGTTCTGAGTCCCTCCTCATTTTCTGTGTTATCTCCTTTTGGGTTAGACAAACTCAAGCTCTCAGCTTTCCTCATCTGGAATTCACATCTGGAACTCTATCTGTCAAGGTGAGTGCGTATTTTTTTGACAAGTAAAATTCAGTGGTCTTTTACTAGATTGTGTATTTATTTATTTTTATAAAGTAAGTCTTGTTTCCCTTTGGAAATCATACTAGTCGAATAAGTCACGTGCATTTAAAAGTTGCATTGCAGTGCCTGTATGTTCTTGCTGAGGTCAAACACTTCAGAACAGGTAAACAGAGTAAAAAATTTCTTGCAAAGCTTTTAGGTGAAACAAGCCAACAGGAAGCTACATTTAAGATCACATTCCTTTAAACAGTGGGCTAAACTCTGCTCTAGGGGTTACTAATCAGTTGGATCATTTGCAATATTCCTGTTGAAGTATTTCATAACATGTGATTTACACAAAAAAACACTAGATCCTCTCAGTCTCCATGGTAACTCCCACTTCCTCTTTCTCTAGACAAGAAAATACAAGTTGTGGAGGATAAATCTATCATTTCAATATAAACCCTAAGATAGGCCTGCAGTGGGTCTCTGCCGTAACAGTAGCAAGCTATCAATAACCACGAGCCAAAACTAGGAATAATGCCTTTACAGTATGAGTGGCTGCATCTCTCATGCTGAGTGGATGTAGGTGTATGATGACACTCAGCGTAGATTGGATCCATTTTCAGATTTAATCAGGACTTGAGCTCAGCATCTCACTACTCAAAAACATGAATATGGAGAATTTTACAATATGTCAATATGTTACCATGCATATGGCAGATGTAGTGTATGGCAATTATTAGTACATTCACTCATACTTACCATTCTGTGTGATTCTCATACTGAACACTGGGCTTGTGCCAAAACCTTCCTGTCAAATGTCGTTGTTAATCCTAAAAAATCTGGGTGAGTCAAAGCTACGTTTGTTTGGTAAAATATCTCTGTCGCTTGCATACAGAGTAATTTTAGGACTTACAAAGTGTTATCGCAACTCTTTTGGGTGTTGTGTCAACAGTGCAACAGAGGAGGCTTTTCAGATACTCCTTGGGCTGTGTGTGTTTTGGAACATGGATGAGGCTCAGTAGGGCTACTGAGAGTTTCTGTGCATGTCATGAAAAATGGTATTCAGATTAGTATACAGGTGAAGGACAAAATCTCATACCCTGGAACGTTTTGAAAAAGTGTTTTGAGAACAGGAGATGTGTTGTAATGCTCCATTAATAAATACTTGAGAGATGATAAAACTCAGCATGTGGACAACTGCTCTTTTGCCACTGTCACAGCTGTGTTGATTATTTGGTTGACCAACAGGTTACTTTTGCAGTTACAGAGATTGTTTTGTTCTTATCACTCCTAGGACAGAGATTGCAGTCAAGCACAGGGAGGGAAATGAATCAATAGAATCTGTGGAATGCAGCAGCAAAAAAGAAAAACATCTTCATAGGTCCCACAGTGATTTTAGTTTTCCCCAGCATCACGCTGAATCTTTGAATAAATGTGCACAACCTATAATCGATTCCACTGTGAACATCTATCCTGTTTTTTGTGCCTAGTCTTTGCATTAGATGGAGTGTTGGCGCAGATGGAGCATTTTTTCAGGTTACCAGTATTATAAGCCGTACAGTAGCCTGTGTAACATTGCAACATCTCTACCTTTTTGAGTATCCACTAAACAAGTAAATAATGCAGGAAGTGGAGAAATAGGACCAGCAGAACAGCTGTTGTGACACCTCATTCATGTGACTGGTGTTGCCTCTTTTTGCATGGGGCTCCATAAATAAATCATGTGGTTTCATATGTAAATAGGTAGATGTGGTTATAGGCATGCAAAGGAGAAAAAAGGTCTGAAAAGTTATGGACCAAGTCTGTTTTTTCTTACATTTCCAATTTGATTTTAAGAAAGTTTTTGTTTAATAAAAAATGACAAAAGTTGTTTGTTTGTTGCTTGTATCAGGTGAACAGGTTCACCAGTAACTGTCTTGATATCAGGTAATTTTGTCTGATTGTTTTGGAAAGTTTGAAACTCGTTGCAGGTTGCTGATCTTGTCTTCGGCTTCAACCAGAGGCTGAAAGAAGCTTGAAGGCTGATGTCATAACTACTTTAGAGACTGCCAGATATCAGCATGAAATTTTAACAAGGGCAGCACTACTAGATAGTTTTAACTTAAAAACAATACCTCACTCAACAAGCAAAACCATGTTTTCACCAAATTCCTCCATACAACCTCGGCCGTTTGCTTGTTTAGTAGGGCTGAATTATTAAAAATATTCACAATCTTAAAGGACGGCAGCTCTGATGTGCTTAAATCTCTTTGAGTCCCAAAATAATATTTTCAACTCATCTTGACTTATTTTTACATTTGGGCAGATGTTAATTACTAAGTCAGCCCTGGCTTGTAAACGCACAAGGTTATATAACAAGTTTTTAGTCCCTTAATGCTACACACACAGAACTTAACATATAATTAAGTGTTTATGAAAATATGGTAATGTATAAAATTAAATAAAACAATATATTCAATTATTTATATACATATATAAATAGACGTGCACACCCAGAACATTCCGCAGTGCATTTTTTGAATTTGTGTCTGTAATTTAATGTAATGTAATTTAAATATGTCTCTTCAGAGTGAATACCTAATTTATAATGTAATGAAGAATGTGATGTCAGTTATGTCGAACTTTTTTGTTTCAGTCTGCAGAGGATCAGCAAAAATTCCATCCCTGCCTGTAGTAACAGCATCATATTTGAGTTGTCATACGTTTTGACAGTTTCTTCCTAACTGATTAAAAACCAGAGCCGTGTGTGCTTTAAACATTTAGATATCATAACGTTGTGCACCTTTAACAAACAAACTTTAGGGAGTCTCGGGTCTCCTATTCACACAGCCATGAGATTCTTCATCAGCAGCACATGTATTTAGGATCAGATATTCTAGAGACTGTGTACATTTCATGCAATGTGACATAGGGGCCTCTTTGTGGAGGCTTTCAGGATGGCAATGTCAGTATGTCAGTTCATCACTTCGATCTAGACATCTCAGCAACCGATGGGTGGATTGGCATGACATTTTGTACATGCCCCCAAAAAGATCAATACTAGTGACTTTGGTGAACCCCTTACAATTCATTGAGCACCGTTATTAGGTCAAATTTTAATTTGCCCAATACTTTTATACTAGTTTATGTTCAAATACATCTAAAGATAATAACATTTCCATCAACCTTACCAATACTTTGTATTTAGCGCTAGCAAATTAGACAACAGGCTAAACTGGTAAATATGACCTGCTACACATCATAGCATTGTCACTGTGAGCATGTAAGCATGCTCATTAAAGCAGCATTTAGCTCACAGCACCACTCTGCCTTAGTATAACCTCACAGAGCTGCTAATATGGTGGCAGGCCTTTAGCCTTATTGTATACAGTAACAGCTTTATGATTTCATTTCATAGCTTGTTTATGTTACAGTGTCAGTGCAGTGCTGCTTTTTTAAAAATTATTGTTAGAATCATATAGTGAAACTATTCCAGAAATCTCTTACTCTGCAGTACAATAAAAAAGGCAATTAGGTCAATACAATTCTACAAATAGAGAAAGCAGACCAGCTTCAAAGATATGTGGGTGAGATGGGATCACACCACAACTTCAGCAACAAACGCTGCAAATATTGTCCTCCAAAACACAACTGCAGTCGAACCACAAAAACACAAGCTTGTCAGAGATGAAAATTCAATGCCAGTTTTTGTAAGCTCCCCGCCCTTTTGTCTCTTCAAGGAAACTAAAGCTTGAGTCAGCTTCTGATGCTGTGACATCCCAGCTTCCATGATATACTGCAACAGAGAGGTTCATGCTGTAGGCTCATCCATACTCCAGTGCTGTCAGTTAGGAACACTTTAGTGGGTGACAGAGTTCAGGCATGGAGTAAATCCCTCAAGATGTGGTAACTCCTCTCAGGCAGACAGTTTATCTCTGTTCATAAATGGAAGGTTATGGAAGACGATGCTACATGTAAATATATCTTCACTCAAAGGATTTGGAGCTTGCTTGTGGCGGTGCAGATGTTCTTTCTGGTTTTTGTGATTTTTTTTTTGGCCACAAAAAGGATCTGCTTGTTAACAATGACATGGACCCTCTCAATGTCATCATCCACTACTCTGGGTCAACACCTCTGAATTAATATGAGGCTAGAGGTGGAGATGCTGCTGTTGCATTGTAATCAGAGCAGCGGTTGAGTCGTAAGCGCTAATCTTTAATTTGGGAAAGTAACAGCTGGATCGTATACTGTCACGCAAGTTGCTACTTGTGGCACACTGAGGAACACTTTATATCACGCAGTTCAGCGCATTTTTGCTTTTTCCCCCCACAGTTTTGTCAGTGAGTGTTGAGCTAAGCTATGACTCTACCCTGCGTCCTAATGAGCTGGTGTTGAGTTATGAGGCTGTCAGGCTCCCCCACACTGTGAATATAACAAAGGAGAGGACCTCTGCCACAAGAGAAAGAATTAGAGACAGAGAGAGGGAGGATGGTAGTGTGGGAAGGGAGGGAGCGTGTGACGGATGTGGTTGATTAACAGGATGCAGTGTGGCATTTGTGAGTGAGTGCTGAAGAGCTTGTCACATTTCAAACAGTAGTAGCTACATGAATGAAAAGATGTCCTATGCAGCAGCTAGTTTTCGAGGTCTGTCTCTCTATCAATATTACAGTTACAGTAGAGAAAGCTTCAAACTCGTTTTCATACAGCTAAAAGTGTGAGATTATACATAGTGGAGAGATATGGGCACGATTTGAGCCCAGCAGCATGAGCCTGGTTTTTGGAGTCGCTCCCTCCAGCCTTGGCAACCTTTCACAACAACTCCTTTAAGCAGATCAGGAGCAGGCATGACCATCTGTGTGTCTTTCTTTCAGAAAAGGTGTGGCCGTGTGCACGCACAGGCGCACACACACACTACACACACACACACACACACACACACACACACACACACACACACAGATGTGGGCTGGCAAACATTGCCCTGCTTGGTCAAGAAATGTACTAATGAATAATAGATCTCATGGATGAAGCCAGTTTTGTCTCTGTGTCATTCTTCTGCTAATGGCTTCCTGGGTGCTGCCGTGCTGACCTGTGATATTGCTTGAAGAATATATTTTAAGACAGAAAGACCTCTAGACTCTGTGGTGCCCTGATTCTACAGGCAGATTTATTATTTTTTGCCCTACTTCCAGTTACACTGTTCAGATATTTTTGGGAAAGGATACAGGGCAGAAGTAATGGCTGAAGAAGGCGATTAATTACTGCGCCTGCTAAAAGTGACAGTCTTTCACAGGGGAAAAGCCTGAAACTTTCAGGACTTCAGGTTTCCTGTGCAAATGACCACATTCAACTGACTGTGATAACTCTTCAGACTTAAGAAACAGATTCTGACTGACAGCAGTGTTACTTCTGATTTTCTACTGATTGCAGCCTGTCGAAGGACCTAATCTGGTCTCATCACACACATTTGAATGAAACAATCTAAGAAATACTGCATTCCGATTCCAATTGCTTGTCTTCCTCTCTTATGTCATCCCATCCACTTTAGTCGATGCTCATCATTCCATGAAGTTTGCATACTGAAAAACATGAGAGTGTTTGCCGCTCAAGACATGAGATTTTCAGAAATCGTACTCATAATTTCTGGGCATATCTAATTAATTCGTTTTTGAGTAATAAAAAACTGACATTTTGGGAAATACACTTAAAAGTTAAGTGAGAATATCAATACCACTCTGAGAGTCATGTCAATCTTCTCCTCTAACTCTGAAGAAAGCAAACAAGGGTATTTGCTAAAATGTCGAACTTTTACTTTAAATATTACACTAAGTCTTTTTGTTTCTTCCCTCAGAGAAATTTCTATCAGCTTGTTATTGCTGTAAAAGTAAAGAAATATGCAAGAATAAAAAGCAGGTATATCGCAGTATAAAATCACAGTACTCTCTGTGTCACAAATTATTTCACTGTGGCCAAAGCATTAGAAAATATTGTTTTCTGCTTATTTCTGATCAAACCCTTTTCTATGCTTCTTTTACAGTATGTCAGGGTTTCCCTTGCCCTGCAAAGACAGAGTTGTTATGTATTTCAGTAATGAAATAACAAAGACTAAGTGGTTTCATTCCAGCAGGGTAATGCACAGATGTAATACGATTACTGATATTAAAGTGGTAACTTTTAGATGCGGAAAACGAGAGTCCAGGGTGCCTCCTTTAGTGAGTAGCAGCTATCAGAAAATGTTCTGACTTTGTTTGCTGTTTTCAAAGCAAAGAGGGAGAATAATCTGTGTTATTTGGTTCTTATCCAGACGGCTGGTTGCCAGCATTTGAGGGAATGCAAATCACCACTTATGTTCCCCGCCAGAGTTACAAGAATTTTGCTTTGTTGCTGAAGAGCTTTGTATTGAGAGGAATGACCTGTCAGAGGATGGCTGGTGGACTGCAGAGATAAGGTGGTTACAGCAACACCATGTTAGGTGTTTGGTGAATACAGAGGTCGTTTGTTTTGTCATGTTTAGGCTGAAAAGACCAGAGAGGAGCTTAGGGCCTCTTGGAGAAGTTTTAAATCAAAATTGATTTTCTTCTATTTAGATCAATCAGTTTCATCAAACCAGGCCGTCACACATCAAAGTGAATCTATTTGGATTCAGTTGAAGCTGAAAAGCCATTAATTTTATCTATTAGAATAAAAAGCTTTTTTATAGTCTTCCCTGTGGTTTTGTTTGCTTGATGCATAAACATAGGCCTCATACATAGGCTGAACATGTGGAGCAACTGCTTTTTGGATTATAATCTCACATCTGAGTTTTGCATTTGAAATATTATTTAAGAGATTACGCAGACCTCTGTATTCATAAAAGTTATATAAATATCGTCTTATCAGCTTGTTAAACGTCAATATTCTATCTATATTTTAAGATGACTAATTTTTCACCTAGGGGCATGCCTACCTCTTGAGTAGTTGCAACTTACCCTCACTTGTCATTACTGAACTCCAGCAGTATTTGTCTCTCCTAAAATGAGTAACAGTCTTGTTTCTTTCACTTTGTATTTATGAGCAGTGGGAGTCTGTTTTAGAGTCAATTCCAACCCAGTTTCTCTGATTAACTGTGGTGCATCAGTGTGTGTGCTGTCATTTTTGCAAACATGACTTTATTTCCTAAGCAAGCTGTATGTGGGGGTTCAACCATGAGACGTTTATTCTGGTGAGTCACATCCTAATGATGCCTGAAAGCCTGTTAGGCTTGTCTCTCAGACTCTGGAGACAGTGGAAGGACAGAGGAACATCTGCAACATGAACTGCAGAATGTAATAGAGGGCTCTCAGCTTCTGTCAATCTAGTTAGTTCAGGGTAAAAGGACATTAGGCCATCTATATATTTCAGCTGAGATCTATAGCTAACTCAGGGTTTGTTGACAGTTCTCTCGTACGTCTTAAACTAACAAATCTAAGATAGTTTGTGGTTCATAACAGAGCAGTGTTTAGTTCTGAAAGGCATATATCTCCGCAGCTAGTGACGTGTGTTTTGTCTAGGACATGCAGACATTTATAATTAGGACTTTTACTCATTATTTGTTGGAATTACATGATAAATTGTTATAAGAATATGCGTGCCATTGAGCATTCTGGTAAGTTACGTGACTGGTGAGTGATTCATGGTTTGATGAATGGTAATGGTAAGTAATTTTGCAAGCAAAAATGTCAAATATTGATTGGTTCCCGCTTCTCCATTGTGAGTATTCACTGCTTTCATCTGTCTTGTTAGGTATCCTGTTTCAGAAAATTATTCAGACAGCAAGTCATCACATAGGACCTAAACAAAATCTGACAGGTGTTTTTCGCTATTTTCTGACATTTTAATGACCGATTATTACCGAACGATTATTCAGCTTAATCAATACTGAAAATAATTATTGGTTGCAGCCCAAGTTGCATGTCATCCCCCATTCCCTCTTTTCTTGCCTGCTCTACAGGACTAACTAAACTAAAATAATAGGTTGACTGATGGGAATGTTATTCCATACATATGCAAATATACATGTCATGATAACTGTCAAATTTCATACTATTGTATACCATGAAACCAGGATACCGCTCAACCTTACCTGCTATTTACATACCTGTCTTCTCCAAGTGTCATGCTGGTTTCTTATTATAGAACAGTTGCAGGTACCACCCATCCACATTTTTCCTAGAATATTAAAGAGATGTCTCTCACCTCTCCACACAAGCCATTTAGCCTTTTATGTAAGAGACATTTTGAACATCTGCATGTACATCTGTTCTTGTACCAAAGAAATTACAGGGTAAAGGATGGCCTGCAAACTTGCCTGCAATTATTCACGAGTGCTTATATTGTACTACAAATAGCTTCAGCTTCAGTTACCTTGTCACTCATAGAAATTACAGCTTTATTGTAATATGTAGGGAGTCTGAAGTGATGTATAATGGTGTCCTTACATAGAAAACAGGTCATTATCTTTATCCAGCATTAAATCTTAAATAATATACAGTAAGATGTTTTGAATACTAGAGTATACTGTATATTGTTTGAGTTGTTGTCTACTAAAACTTTAACACCCACTTACCTAATGAAAATTAATTTGACTTCTTCCTATATCATTTTATTAATATCAAGATGTTGCTCTGATGTGTATCATGATTTAGATTTTGCCCATACTACCTGGTAGAGATTTAAATTAGTGGGATGTATGAATCATTCTTTCTAAAGGTCAGAACCACATTTATCCCAAAATACTCTTCTATTCTAAAACAGCAGTCACCAGCGTTAAGACAGCTCTTGAGCTGTTTTTTAAATTTTAACTTCACCAGGCCTTAACAAGAGAAAAAGATGTTTGCTTTCATTAGGTTAGTAGCCCTGATCCCAAAACCTTGCGTTTGTTGGTATTTGTGTTCATGTATGTGCACTGTACATGTGCCCATGAGTCTTTTTATGTTCACGCAGTCGTACATGAAAGGGAGGCCGTCTAGATGACAGTAGAACTTTCCCTGTAGCCTGTGTTTATCTATTATCCTCAGTAGCTGTCAGTGTTCATATGATCCCCTCTGTTTCTTTGACCACACACTGGACAAACTCAGCACTAACTGCCTGTCAGCATCCCCCCTTTAAAGTAACCTGTCGTCTCAGGCATGACTGTTCTGCTCATTAGCATGAGCCACAAACACTTGTTTTAGACATACACTGTCTTCATTTTAGACTGCACAAGTGTTGAGTCTACTTTTTTTCTCATAGTCTCAGTTTACTTGTGTTTGTCAGTCTACTCTGGAAATGACAGCAAGAATTGTCAAGTGAAGTAGAAATCCATACTAAAAGTAACCCCAACCCCTGCAGCACAGCTCCTCTGTAATACAGTTTTATTGCAATCACTTACTGCATGTCTTCATTGCCATCAAAGAGCACATGCTCTTCAGTGAGAAAGGATAATTACCGGAGGTGTGATGTCTAATATTGCTGTCGCCCTGATGAAGGCCCGAGAAGTGGTGTTGTTGTATCAGATGTAAGGGTGGCTTGAAGGGTGACAGTGGAACTGAGCTGCACATAGCTGGTGTGATCAGTGGAAAGTGTATGAATAAATCATAGGATATGGAGAGGATGAATTAGACAGATAGATAGATAGATAGATAGATAGATAGATAGATAGATAGATAGATAGATAGATAGATAGATAGATAGATAGATAGATAGATAGATAGATAGATAGATAGATAGATAGATAGATAGATAGATAGATAGATAGATAGATGTTGGAGTCCTCTTAATTGTCCTGCCACTTTGATCCATTGTTGTGGCTGCATTTTGGCCGTCTTTAACCACGGCCTGTAGTCCATAGAACAAGCAGGCTTGGCCGAAGGACGGAGGTTCCACATGACTACGCTTTTGTCTCTCCAACACAAGAGGCTGTGTCCATTATGCAGCACAAAGCTTGCGGAAGCAGAGCAGGTAATGTGATTAACCTTGCTGCTACTTCAAAGTGGTTGTCAACACGTGGCGTGTCTGATTCAGTCCGAGCCGGTGAGAGACACTGTTTGCATGATTATCCATCAGTTTTCACTTGTAGAAAGAAAATGGTTGACAAAAAAATCAACACAAGGTCCACTTACTATTACTAAGCTTTAAAATGTCAGTCTTCATCAATAGATCAAGTTTGCTCCATTGTCATGTAAAATGTTTCAATATTGTATATATTTTGACAAAAGTGTTTTTAACTCAAGCATATATAAGAAATTATTGTTAAGGTTTTTTTACTTTCAGTGGAATTGTGACAATATGAGGAAATATGATAATGTCATCACATTGTTTCAAAAAAAATAACTCCTTCAGTCTCCCCATTATCTCTTGTAGTCAGCTTGATGAATCTCACAATTTAAAATTCACATCTTTTGGTTTCTAGTTTTTCTAGGTTGCTAGTTTTCTCTCCATTGACCCACAATCATCGTTTTATCCCGTCTCCCGTTGACTCAGCTTTTACTCTGTGGCGATGTCATGGGTTAGTTTTCTTTATAAACTTGTTTCATGACGACTCTTTCATGTCATTTGGATATAACATTCCCATATCCCACTTTTTCAGGTAGCTACAGGCGCTGTGTACTACTTACTCAGTCTGAAACCATTTGACAAATGCCTCATCTCAAGAGCTTGCAATGTAATACAGGATACTGACCCACCTACGAGGGTAAAATAAAAGGGGGTTGGGGACGGGACAGAAAAATTGTGGGGTACTTGCGTATCTCACATTCACTCTTCCTCCTCTTGCTGCACAGAATTTACTATTATATTGATGGGTTGTCAAGTTATACCCCTCTGTCAAGCCACTGTGTCCTGGATGCAATGTCCTGGGCCACGTGATCTGGTCATGTCACTCTCTGGTTGATCATTGGACCTCAATATTTGAAACTCTTTATGTAGGATGTTGCATACATGTGCCATATTGTAACACAACTATACACCCCGACCCTCTAACTGCGGCCTGGCCACCAATATACAGAAAAGAGCCATAGCCTTTGTCAGCCTCTTGGCACATAGATTGATACTCCTCAACTGGATGCGAGGAGTGATGAACCTGTTAGACCTTAAGAAAAATGGTGCACTTTGAGAGGTTCATTCGATAAATTTGTGAATACCAGGTCATACCTGACCGTGACAAAGTCTTTGTCAAGTGTAAACGCAATTGTACCCTCAGCACTGCCCTTGGTGTTATTTAAAAGGAAGACCATTTTAATAAAACAAGTGACATAAATAACTTATATGTTACTAGTTAACTGTCTAGTTGCATCAGTTGGTAATCCTTAAAAGTCACTGTAACCAGCTAACTAATAACACTGGCAACATATTCATCATAAATATACATCAGTTTATGTGCAGAACAGGTTTTACTATATGATAGTGTGTATTATTTTAATTTAAAAACATGTAAATATACTTGCAAATATGTTGCCTTTTAGTAAATGTCACTTGCTTGATACTTTCTGCGACATGTCTTTCTTTTCTTTTCTTTTCATTTAGTTTAGTTTTGTTTGTATTGTTTTCATAAATATAAAAATGCCTATTTTTGGCACACTGCTGTCTGGATGTGTGACTCCATCAGTGTGATGGAAACTAAGTCTTTAAAAATTGTATAATTGTTTTCCTGCCAAGAAAACTATAATTACAAACATAAATAAATGTCATTGAAGTTGTTGATTTAGATTTACTTTCATATGCTTTCAACAAGGTGTTTGAAAAATTCCTCAGAGACTTTGGTCCATTTTGACATGACAGTATCACGTAGTTGCTGCAGATTTGTCGACTGCACATCTCCTCTTCCACCACATCCCAAAGGTGCTCTATTGGATTGAGATCTGGTGACTGTGTATGCCACTGGAGTACAGTGAACTCATTGTCATGTTCAGGAAACCAGTTTGAGATGATTTAAGCTTTGTGACATGGTGCATTATCCTTCTGGAAGAAGCCCTCAGAAGATGGGTACCCTGTGGTTATAAAGGGATGGACATGGTCAGCAACAATACTCAAGTAGTCTGTCACATTTAACTGATGCTCAATTGATACTAAAGGGTCCAAAGTGTGCCAAGAAAATTCCCCCACACCATTACACCACCACCAGCAGCCTGAAGCATTGATACAAGGCAGGATGGATCCATGCTTTCATGTTGTTTATGCCAAATTCTGACAGTACCATCTGAATATGGCAGCTGAAAATGAGCGTCATCAGACCAGTAACGTTTGTCCAACCTTTTGTTGTTTGATTTTGGTGAGTGTGTGTGAATTGTAGCCTTAGTTTCCTATTCTTAGCTGGCAAGAGGGGTACCCAGTGTGGTCTTCTGCTGCTGTAGCCCATCTGCTTCAAGGCTTGACATGTAGTGCATTCAGAGATGGTATTCTGCATACTTCGGTTGTAACGAGTGGTTATTTGAGTTATTGTTGCCTTCCTGTCATCCAAAACCAGTCTGTCCATTCTCCTCGGACATCAACAAGGCATTTTTATCCACACAACTGCCACTCACTGAATAATATTGTGTCTTGTCTCAGACCATTTTCTGTAAACCCTAGAGATGGTTGTGCGTGAAAATCCCAGTCGATCAGCAGCTTCGGAAATACTCAGACCAGCCCGTCTGGCACCAACAACCATGCAACGATCAAAGTCACTTAAATCCCCTTTCTTCCCCATTCTGATGCTCAGTTTGAACTTCAACAAGTTGTCTTGACCACATCTATATTCCTAAATGCATTGAGTTGCTGCATGTGCATGTGATTGCTAGCAATTGAAGCAACAAGCAATTGAACAGGTGTACCTAATAAAGTGGCCAGTGAGTGTATATTCTTACTTAGCCCTAATGCAAACTATGAAAAAACATGTGCTCTACTGTGATTAGAAAAAATAAATTTGAGACCAGAGTATAATTATGGACATGTCAGAATCTTACAGATGGTCATTTACTACAGACCCAATGGTCCAAAAACGCAGCACTGATATGCATCTGCAGTACAGCTAATGACCTGCTGCTTTTTCCCATGTGGTCGAACATTGTTTAATCATGCATGGTTGTTGATCAGCGCAATGACAAACTGTCACTCGCAATACATTAGCAAAATGTGGTTCTATGTGCTGACACTGTAGACCAGACGCCTTACATTAATTAGTCTGTGTGATGTGGGGCAGTAGACTGAATGCTGCAATTTCCAATAAAAGGGTCCAGCTATCTTCACACTGTTTTGAAGTGGAAGGAAGATCGGCGGTTAGATCCTTGGCTCCTCCAGTCTGCATGTCGAAGTGTCCTTGGTCAAGATACTGAACCCCATATTGCTCCCGATGGCTGTGTCATCGGTGTGTGAATGTGTGTGAATGGGTGAATGTGACGTAGTGTAAAAGTGCTTTGAGTATACAAGTACAGACCATTTACCATTTACCAAGTGATGATATTATATTTCACTGATGATCTCACATCTCACTGCATCTTTACATGTGACACTTGACTTTTATTTCTCCATCATTGAGCTGGCTGTGGAGTCAACTATTCGATCAATGGTTTTGGCACTATAAAACAATATCACACCTTAAAATGGTTCATTTTGCATCATAAGTATGTCTACCTTTGATATTCAAGTACATTTTATTTAGGGTCTGAAAATGTCAGACCCCGTACTTTATTGGCTACTTTAGAATGATATGATCCTGAAATGCTGATAATCCATCACTCTTTGCAATGGTAATATGAATTATTTAAACCAGGAGTCTCTTCACTTGCAGACCAATTTATGTCCTCCAGTCTTGTCTGTCACTTTGGTGTGCTGATGTTCAGAGCACTCTGGGTTGCTTTTCTCATCACATCCCATATTCTGCTACACAAAGATGGAAAAACTAATCACTCTAAATAACATAATGCATTTTTCAGTGAGACAGAGCTAAAAGGCTTTTAAAGACCTTGCCTCTTAGAGCCATCTTTCTCTCTACCCTGTCTCCTTGACCCCATCTCCACCCTGTCTTCTCTTAGTAGGGGAATGTTCCTGGTATTCCAGCCATAGCCTGCTCTGGCCAGTCTGCAGCAAGATGGGCTCAGAGGAGCGCAGTTCAGTCATGTCACAGAAGATATCCTCCCTGTCACGCAGCAACAGCAGCTCCTCGTCCAAACATGACAGCAGACAGGTAACACACGCCAGCTGAAGACACTATAGGGCTTGTCGCACATCACTTAAGTGATGCATAAGTATGAACTATTACTATTTGTGCATTCTTTTTTTCTGATGCAATTCATGTATACAACCTGCGATGTATTGGTGACCTGTCCAGGGTGTACCCCGCCTTTTGCCCGATGTCAGCTGGAATTGGCTCCAGCCCCCTGAGACCCTGTACGCAGGATAAGCGGTTGACGATGGATGGATGGATGGTTGGATGCATGGATGGAATTTGTGTATATATATTTTTACAAGTCTTATACTTTTTGTGAATTGCAAATAAAACAACTTCCGGTCCTCAGGGATTTCCCTGTCATGGGATGAGAGCAAATTCCACAAACACACAAACTTTTTAGTAGATCCTGCTGCTTTCTTAGATGCTCTTTATACAAGTAATGTGTAATACAAGTTTGAGGAGACAGCCTCATCTGATCCTCTCTTGACATTTTATATCTTCAGCACCAAGGACTAAACTGACCACTTGAGAAAGACTTTCTTTCACTGCCTCAGTCTTAGACCACAGTATTAAAAATAATGTGAGTGCTCTGACTTACTAAAATGCAATTTTGCAACAATTCCCACAAAGGTAGTTCTCTCACACACAAATTGCTGAAGCTCTTAGCACAATGAACAGACTGCTCTTGCATTTGCCTTGAGCGTTTATCTGTAGGCCACAGACTCATACATTTTTCATTACCCGGCAGGAACAGCTTTTCCGTTTGGAAATGAAAGTAATAAAGTTTCTCTTTAGTCCTGCCTGCAGGACATATAGACACTAGTGGTCCATCACTTTAGAGTAACAACGAAAACAGGGACTGAAATAGCATTTTCATTATCAAAGAGCCTCTGAACAAACAAATCTTAAAATCAGTTTTAAACCTCGTAAGCATTAATATGCCTGGACCGGAGTTTCACATCCATCCATCCATCCATCGTCAACCGCTTATCCTGCGTACAGGGTCGCGGGGGTGCTGGAGCCTATCCCAGCTGACATTGGGCGAAAGGCAGGGTACACCCTGGACAGTTCGCCAGTCCATTGCAGGGCCACACATAGATGCACAACCAATCACACTCACAGCCACACCTAAGGACAATTTAGAGACACCAATTAATGTGCATGTCTTTGGAGAGAACCCACGCAGACACGGGAAGAACACGCAAACTCCACACAAAAAGGCCTGGGCAACCAGAGTTTGAACCCACAACCTTCTTGCTGTGAGGTGACAGTGCTAACCACTGCACCACCATGCCGCCCCGAGTTTCCCATCACCCATGAACAATTAATTAACATCCCTCAAAAAAGTCATACGTGTCATGACTTGGATCATGACATGGTTCACTATTTGCTTCCTTTATAACCACTGATCTACACAGTGTGTTTTATACTTGACACTGCATAAATGAGCAGTTTCATCATCAGTTAATGTGTCAGTTCAAACAAGTAATTCTCAATAATTTTAATCAATATTTTAGGAAAATACATGTGGGTGGCTGTGGCTCAGGAGGTAGAGCAGGGTCAGTCCCCACGTCCTCCTGTCCACATGTCAAAGAGTCTTTGGGCAAGACCCTGAACCTCAAATTACTCCTGATTCTTGTCCAGCACCCTGCGTAGCGGTCCCCTGCCATCAGCGTGTGACTGACACTACATCAATGTGTGTATGGGTGAATGAGCAGCATAAACATTGTTAAGCACTTTCTATAAAAACACCTATAAAAATGCAGCCATTTACGTTTTCTTATCAAAAGCCAGAAAACAATTGGCTTAGCTTAGCTTAGTTTAGGTTAGTGTAAAGAGGGGAAAACAGCTAACCTGACTCTGTCCATAGGAAAATCTGCTTAAAAAAGCAAAGTTTAAAAAGGACATATTGGGGTTTTACGGGTAATGATTTCTTGCAGTAACCTCTTGGAAACCACAACCTCCTCTTACATCTTTGAACATTTAACTTTGAGTACACACACTTGTATTATCTGGGTTCATGTTTTAGGTTTGGAATGATATTACTCATTCTTTTCACAAACCATCTTAAAGCTACAGCAAGGCGTACACTGTGTTGGACAACTTTAGAAACATTCTTGTTTTGGATTTTTCCTACGCTGAGAGCTATCCCTGTAAGCACACTTATGGTCAGTCATGTCACTGCTTTCTCTCTGAAAGTGTGTTGTGACCTTGAAGAAATGTGCTCAGGCAGTGTGTGACAGTGACTCACTGTATGACTGTGTCAGGGGAAGCTCTGAAGAGTGCTCAGGGAAAGTGAAAGAACAACCCACAAGTCACGCCCTCTCCGTCCACCAACCCCCTTCAGAAATGAGAGGTTTATATCGGACGGCCACAACTCCAGCAGTCAGCCTCCCTGACTGATACAGTTTATTAAGCCAGGACTTTTATACACTGGAACAATCAGGGAAACACTGTGATAACAAATGCAGACTTACCTCAAACCCCTGCTATGGATGAAAAGTCCTTCAGGATAGCTGTGATGTAAACATAATTTTTTCCCACTTGAAAACATTTATGAAGATATAATCTTAAAATACTGCCCTGTACAAACAAGTGGCTGAACCTTTATGATTTTTTATTATCAGTTAATCTAGTATTGTTGTTTTGTTTTTGTTTTTGATTAATTGATTAATTCTTTGATCTATAAAATACCCAAGGTGACATCTTCTATTTGCTCATTTTGTCCATTTAACAATACCCAAATATATTTCATTTTAAATTATATAAACAGATAAGAGCAGTCATGTTGGATAGCTGGCGGCCAGGCAATGTGTCGCATTTCTGCAACCATATGGTTCCCAGTTTTATTCCAGCCTTTGTTGTGCATGATACCTGTGATACTTTGTGGCACCCCATCCATTCCTATGAAAATTGTTTACCAGGCACAGAAACTGAAAAGGCCTATAGAGCATGCGTACTAAAGTCCTTCTGCGGCCAGGACCATGCACTTTGGATACTTTCAGCTTTGCTCATGGAGGCTTGTCCTTAAATGTCCATGACTCTATACCCCCAGTTTTTATTAAAAATGTCCATACTCTGAATGACATCATCAGGGTTTATTTTTTTCAGGTGTTTGAACACTCCCTTCATAGCCACAAAAGATATTATACAACTGTTTTCACACGCTAAGTAGATCTGTCTAAAATCAGTGAGTCCCTCTAAAAGATGTATCAAAATGTTCTGTTGATTAAAAAATTAATTAATCAACTTATTGTTTCAGCACTAATATGAACTAAAATCCATATAACATGCAAATGATTCAGGATCCTCTGTGTCCACAATAGATATTACAAATCCCTCTGTTTCTACTGTTTATGCCGCTTTCCTGGAATTCTCACTGCTGAAGTACACGACAGAGCTATCTGGATTAGTCTATAATGAAATATTATCTTAATCTCTGTATTTGCAGGGGATTTAGCGTTCTAATCTCAGTCAAGAAATGATTATTATGTAGCATCCGATTAGACAGGTAAGCTAATTTTGTAAATGGGACTATGAGGTGAAAGTAGTCTATGACACCCGCACCAGACATCAAACCTCACAGGGCGTAATTTAAAGTGTCCCCTCCCACTCCCAAGACCTCCCACTGACTGATTGACACTACATTGAAGGAGAGATTAAAAATCGAAACAGGATCAACAGCCACAAACTACAATATGCTTTTGACCTAGACCTTGACTGCATTGTGTTGATTCATTTATTTTATGTTACCACACCTACTGGGCACTTTAATCTGCATGTGTGCGAGCAAGTTGAGTGTCTCTTTAAGTCTGTCTATAGTCTCATAGTTCTCATAAACCATCTGTGCCCACAGGACAGCTGGGAAATAGTGGAGGGCCTGCGTGGAGGGTTCAGCAATGTCCTGGAGCCCCAGAAACAGGAGGGCTACATGCTAAAGAGGAGAAAGTGGCCCATGAAGGGTTGGCATAAGGTATTATCCAACACCTGCAAGGTTTATGTATTTTCGTTTAATTCTTTCCATAAGTAGCACAATGGCAAAATGTCTGACTATTTTGGTCATGGGTTTAATACACTCTCTGTAATAAAACATCTAAAAGCAAAAATCCTATCAGATGGGGGACCTTGGCCTAATTTGTGTCAGTTAAGGTGTCCCTGATGTGAAAAAGTTTGAGAACCACTACCCATGTTACCTTACACATGCTCATCTCTCAGAGTGATAGACTTAATGATGTATTTTTAGAAGTAACATTTACATTTCCGGAGTTTTACCCTATGCTTTACAGGTTCCTTCTAAAAATAAATCTGCTGACTCATTTGTGCTTTAAATTAATGAGCTTATTCAGTAGATGGTTTTACCCACAAAGGAGTCACATGTGACCTGGGTCAGTGCCTGTCTAAAAGCTTTCACTGGGAAGATACAACCTAGATATCTTGGTGTTCCTCAGAGATGCATTAGCTGATGGCCTGTTGGTTAATAGAGCTATATACATTTAGTATTGACGTACAGTCAGAGCTTTTCAGGGCTTTGAGCTTTCAACAGTCTGATTCTGGTGATGTACAACGAGAGCACCAAGAATCACATTTACGAATAGAGTGGAGGAGAAAGATTGCAACAGAGTGAGAGGAAGAGTAATAGAGGCAGACAAGAGTCTAGGATGACAAACATCTCACTGCAGAGACATTACCAACAGACATTAACAAGAGGCTGTCATGATCACAGAGCAGTGACTTCAGACTTGCTGTCAGGGATGTTGCATATCATACCGTCTGCATCTCGTTCATTCATTGTTCTCCCTACAGAGATACTTTTTCCTGGACAAGGGCATCCTGAAGTATGGCAAGTGCAGTGCTGATGTGAGTACAAAAGCCTGTGAGCTGAATACTATGTGGTCTTGTCAGATACAGAAGAATACAAGGACACTTTGGTCTTTTGTAATTTTCTCCTTGTATTGCTGGCTGGCTTTTCCTGAATATCTATCTGTGCCTGTGGATACAAAAGGCCCTCATTCCCTTACAAATATCATTATCATTGATAGGAATCACACGGTGCATTTTACTTGGCATTTTCTCTTAATTATATATCAGCCATGCAGAGGGTCTAGCAAATAAAAGGATTATTACTGTTGTTTTAAACACATAAGAGTGCATTTTAAAACTGAGAAGCATCCTGTTGCCTTTGTTTTATCTCCAGTCCAATAGTCACAACATTGTTGACGTTGCCTTGCAGATTGAGAAAGGGAAACTGCATGGCTGCATCGACGTGGGTCTCTCTGTCATGGCCATTAAGAAGAAAGCCAAGTGCATCGATCTTGACGCAGAGGAAAACATCTATCACCTGAAGGTAAAACACAGGGCTGATGAATATAAGGCATTCCCCAAAGATTTACAGGGAGCGGGTTAAAACATGGACTATTGAGATTATTCCCTTTTGATTCCCAGAACATTAAAATGACTTTAAAATTACCTCATGTGTTATATATGTGGGTGAGGAAGAATTACGGTACCTGCGTGTGTTTTTCCACCTTCACGCCTCCTCCACCTTACTTGTCCTTGTGCTGATTTCTGATTGAAGTATGTGCTCTTCAGATTAAGTCACAGGAGCTGTTTGATGAATGGGTGTCCAAGCTGCGTCACCATCGGCTCTATCGGCAAAATGAGATTGCTATGTACCCTAACGAGAAGTCCTTCTACTATACCCACTACCCCTCCCCCAACTCCCCTAGCGGGGCTGAGAGTGCTGCTGTCAGAAAGGTAATGAAACCTATGTGGTCTCTTTAAAGTAGAAACTCACTAAATACTTTCTGCTCATCCATATCATTATTTTATCTGCAATATAAACTGAAGTCGAAGACTATGGCAGACTGATCCTGACAAGTTCAGAAATAAATATATAAATAAATAAATGTTCAATAAATAAATAAGCATTTCATAAATGCACTAAAAAAAAGAAAGTAAATAAATAAATGCAGGCAGTAATTAACTTATACAAGGAGACATAAATGTATATATAATGTAATGTATTATTATTATTTACTTTCTTTTTTAGTGCATTTAATGAAATGCTTATTAATTTATTGAGCATTTCTTTATTTATGTATTTACTTCTGAATTTGTCAGGATCAGTCCTCCATAGACAACCCCTACTGGAGAATTTTATCAAGAAAGCAAATTGTTATTGGACTGACCTTTGGTTCTGTTTGCTATAGCAGTGCATGTCTTTACGAAGGCAGTCCACAGTGCTTTCTGCAGCGTCCTTTCCTTTAAGCTGCAACAGCCAGGCCAAAGTAGCAGCCTGGCTCCAGTCATCTGATGACATGAGCAAGTGCTCCAAAGGTGAGACAACAAAGCTGTCCTTGATTTGTGGAGTTTTTCCAAACTCATTCGTACCTTATACACTTCTTTCACATACATACATTTTTTTGCTGATTTTTACACAATTTTATGTGACTTCCTAATCACTCCTTCTTGTTAAGGTCTGATTGGCTGAGATTAGCGTGGCCAGGTGGTCATAATGACATAATTTACACTTTTACTTAAACTGTAAGATGCATTCTTGTGCTGGTGAATAAGTCAGGCATCTGGACATTTCAGGTTGGATGATCAAGCCTGAGAAAAATTATGAATAAAGATAAACCCACATAGTGGTTGCCTGTTCTAAGTTGGAGAATTATTCAGTGTCCGGGTAGTTTTGTGTTCTATTCAGAGTCTCCAAGTTACAGTAAAGTTGTCAGTAATGAGAGGCAGGAGATCTAAACTTGAATGAGTCCAGCCTTTTCATTTGTGCATTTTTAAAGTGATTCAGTCACTTCCAATAAACCTGTCTGCCCACTGGCTTACTTGCAAGTAAAATAGAAGATAGAACTGGCATGTCTTTAGAAAGAAATTAAGCTATAGATTATTAAAACAACTGTTGTCTCAGTTTTCATTCATTAGGATTCTGATGATGTGTACTGTCAACATTTCCCCCAAGTGTTAAGTGAGACGTTTTGCTACTAGGTCATATATTAATAAACAGTAAATACAAATACAGTAGTTAGGAATGGCACTTATTTAGCTGTTTGCCACTGCTCATTAAAATTTATATTCAGATTCCAAAATCTGAGCTGCTGTCCCCAAGCTGCTGTCTGTTAAAAGAGTTTTGTTGTTGACAGTAATGTCAATAAAACAAGTGAGTGACTTGTGTGCTCTGTTAGTCCACCTGAGCTGCTTGCTCACCTGTCTCTACAACAACAACTTGATTGATTGTTCTGTTTGTGGTACTATGTGAAGTCTTTTAGGATTGGTTAGTACAGGTTTGCCCTCCTGCTGCTACTTCAAAAACAAGCAAAAGGAGAGACCTTTATCTTGGAAGGAGAAGCAAACTCTTAAGCATTTCCATCTTAAGCCTATGGAATCTGTTTGAACACACCAGTAAATGCTAAGGCTTGCACAGTACTCCTTATTTCTTACCTATTTCTTTTACTTTGTGCCCAAATATCTACTTAATGTGAATATTTTTCCTACACTCATCAGATTTGTCAGTCTGTGAGGCCTACCTGCTGGAACTCAGCCACCTGCTTCAGAGTATGGAAGTCCTCCACCGCACCTATTCTGCTCCATCTATCCAAGCACTCCAGGTCAGAACTTTATTTCTGATTGCTTTCTACTTTACATGCAGAGCAGGTTTGTTCATCATAATTGCAAATCAAGATTAAGTCTGAAAAACAAATTAGTGTAGTATTTGAATCCAATCACATCCAAACTACCAGATGTCTCAGAAGTTTACACCAAATAGTTTGTCTTGTTTCATCTTTTAACATTTCTCTCCACCACTATTTTTTGCTGCCCTCAAATTATTTGCTGCTAAATATAGAATGTATTGCTTCCTCACCACCAGTGAAACATTTCCTATAAAAAGGCTTTCTTAAAAGAAAGAGATCATCAGTACTTTCCCTTATGTTCACCAGACATCCACATTTGACAGCCCCAAGAAGGAAAAGAGACTTCCAAGAAAATGGCGTACTAAAAACTACAACAAAGATGTCAAAACAACTCTGCAGGTGATCAATGTGACAATGAAGTGTGATCACGCTTAATCTTTTTTTTAGTGTTAGCCTCTCCAAGCTCTACTCCTCCATCTCTACTGCAGGTACCCAGTTGCATCTCCACAGGCTCTATCCGCCTCCATGCCTCTAACCCCAACCTCTCCACTGCTGCACTCAGCAATGACAAGGCCGACACTGAATCCCTGGATTCCGCTTTTGATGTGGCCAAGCTGCAGGAGGACTTTTGCCGTGTTGCCACCAATTGTGAGTCAAATATAATGAGCTGGTCATTTTAATTTACAATTAGATTTAGATAAGTATAAGAGACATATTCAGTATTTTAAGGAAATGTTTTTGTAAAGTGAGAGAAACTCGCACATTTATCAGACGCTTCAGCAACTTCCAATAAATCTGTTTGCCTGCTGTCTTATTTACAAGAAATCTACGGCTGGCATGGTGTTGTTTTTAGTGAATGGAGGTGACACTGGTGCAGCAATGGTAGCTGTTAATTTCTGAAAAACTGCTCAGTCTTCATTCATTATGATTCTGATGATGTCTGCTACCTGCTACTAAGTGAGAAGTTTGCATGTCCTCAGTGACATTTATATTCAGATTCCTGATGCTTGACATGGCACAATAAGAATAATTTATGTTTTACACAATGCCACTACAATTCCCACTCTATCTGTAAAATGGATTTAAGGTTGCTCCAGGGAATGTCTGTTAGATATTTATATTGCAACATTAATGCACATTCAGAATTATGAAGCTATGGACGTGTGATGGGCTTAATCAAATACAGTGATGCATTAATATTGTCAGCGCCTTTAATGATGTCGCTTCCCAAGCACCAATTATGAAGTGCGTGGTAAAACAAATGTCATAAAACAAAGACAGGATCGGCATTCCTCTGAAATGAATACAAATTGGTTTGCAGTTAAAGCTCCCCTCTTTTTCTCTTGTTGCTGCAGTGCATGCAACCATGAAGTCAGCCCTGGGTTCCCTAACATCTGAGAGAGAGAGATTAAAACAATGTTTGGACCTCGAAACGTGTCCCCCTACCTCACCGCAGGTTGTTGGTTTGAAGAACTCATTGGCAACGGTACGTGAAGTAACACTCGCACACAGACTCATAATGTTATCAGTCAGTAGAAATAGGTTAGGTGTTCCACTTTCTTTTAGACTGTTAGACTCCTCTCAGATGTTGTGTCCTCCCACACCACTTGTCAGGCATGACACATTGATGAGCCTCTTAGAGGAGTCACTAGATGCTGGGGTGATGTCTGCCCACCTGAACCACATTCATCAGTCATGTTTCCTGTGGCTGCTGCCTCCCACCCAGAGGCCTTTTCTATTTTCTGTCTTTTGGTTGCACACGTTCATTGTCATGCTGACTTCTTTTGCCACAGTAGAATATCTGTGCTCGTTACGGCAACACATTCCAATGACTTTAAGTACCCTGCTGGGTGTTAGCATTTCTTCTTGGTTACTCAGCTTCTACCTACTCTCGCTCACAAAGGGTCAGCAATGGGTGAGTAATTTCAAATGGACTCCCGTGGCTACCTGTCCAATTTCTGCAGTGATAACACAAACGCATGTCACTATCATCAACATGAATGGCATGTTTACAGCCTTATTTTGAGACAGTTCTGAGATGTAAATTAGGGCAGAGTCTATTAGAGTAAATTTACAGCATATTTAGTGTGGTGTGTGCTATAAACAATGTTTACACTGGTTACTTTTCCAGGCTTTAGCCCAGAACTCTGAGCTGAGAGAGCGACTGTGCAAGATTCATGCCGAGTCCCACATCGTAGAGTCCACACTATTAAATGTCACTGCCCCTGTGCAGGTGGGTGCAGGAATACAGTGACTCTACTCCCTTTCCCCCACCATCACAATGATTATTAATATCTCCATCTTTATTTTCACCCCACCCAGTCCAGAATTTGCCACAGAATGAATGAGCTGTCCTTTCCTTTTCATCCAAATCAACAAATGTCGCTCTCCTCTCACCCCCTCACTCGACCCACTTTGTTTTATAATGACAATGAATTCACTACACACTTTTGAGGGAACACTGCCCCCTCAAATAAAAAATTCTCAAATGTATTTCCATTCTTAAGTGCTAAATGCTTCCTCTCTCAGTCCTGTGGTTGTGTACACACAACACAAGACTTCTGACTACCTGGCACATTATCATCTTCTAAAGGAAGCTGCTCTTTGCTCACTTAATCAGATTTGCTAACCAGAGAGTGTGAGCTGATCTACTTAATTATGTCCCTGTAAATTTGTTGTAGACAAAGTGCAAAACTAATGTGTCTCGCTGGGATTGTCTCCAGGATAATAAATCGGCTTCATCAATAATAAAGGATAGAGGGGCTCACTTCCATGTGTGGTTCTGTGGACAACGCTTTATTTTTGTCATTGGTTATGTCATGCTTTGAGTCCATTTTAAATGTGCACCTTGTTTTATGTTTTAACTTGTCAGACAGGATTTGCAATATTGCATAAGATCGGGAATGCACATTTGGTGCACTCTCGCACTTCTGACTGGCTTGTTATAATTAATACTGGTATATTGTGATACAGTCTCTAGAAATACATCTGATTCATACAGTATATTCTCAATATATTGTGAAATGGGTCTACACTTGTAGCAGAATACTTTCTTTACACCAGTTGTTCTCAAACCTTTTCTGTCAGAAGCCAAAAAAAGTAAATATAGTGTACTGTAGGATTGTTGTCTGCTTTGTGAACATTTTTAGGATAACTTTCTCAGAAACACTCAAATTATAATACATGTTAATATACATGACTGTCTTTCAATATATTGCATGCATTGCAGGTTTTTGTGTGCTGTGATACTCTCATTATCCACACATTATGATTGTATTATATTCTGAATTGCCCTGTGATTGCCTCCTGGCTATGATGATGTTGCCATTTTACTTGTTCTTAAAATATAGCTGTGCACACTGTGTCTCCTAGAAACAGGAGTCTGTTGATGAATCCCGTCCCCTCGTACACCAAGTGTCCAATGAGAGCAGAGCTTCAATCACAGAATCATTGTCAGAGTTCTTTGATGCACAGGAAGTCCTGTTGTCTGCTAGTTCCACTGATAATGAGGTAGGTTATAGTTGTACTGATGTATCTGTTACTTAATGGCATAAACTGACGTTTAATGCTGTGTGATAGCATAATGGAATTATAATTACTTTTGATGGAGTAATTTGTCTTATTTACAACCATAGTATTAATTCCTTCTTTGCTGCTACTATTGTTTGTATTCTTATTGTAAGAGTTGCATGAAAAAATGGAGAGAAAACTTTGTGATAATTCAGTGCTGTTCTAATGCAAAGAGAAAAATATGCCTTTTGACTCATCTTGTCATAAAACAACTCTGCCCTCTGTTACTCCATGGCTGGTCAGATTGAAGCTGAAGAGGGAGTGATGTTAAAATAAAAATTAATTACTTTAAATCTAAAAATATAGCAAGTCGAAGTGCAAATTTGTCACAAGGTCCCAAGGGACCATTCATCTCCAACACATTAGATCTTTGCTGATGTGACAGGATGTTGAAAGAGCCCTGCCCAGTCTCTCTGTGCAGTTGGTATTAAAAATGTATCTATTATCTATGACCTAAAAGTTTGAATGTTTTTTTTTAGGTATCAGAGGATGACTCATACATTAGTGACATAAGTGACAACATTTCCATTGACAACTTCAGCAATGAAACAGAAAATGAGAGACCAAACTCAGGTAAACTATTGGACAAAGAGCTATCAGACATGTACTGAATGCTACATTCAGGAAATGTAAATACAATAACCCAGTGTAATTAAATCCATTAAATTACAAATGTAATTTTTTACACTGGCTTTCCATTTGTTCACTAGTTATTCACCACACAATGAGCTATCTTTTGTGACCTTTTATCCATCTGTTCCCAGACTCTGTGGAAGAAGGCACTGTCCTTTGTCAGCGTAGATCCTGTCTGCCCTCACCCAGCCCCAACAACAGCACCATCAGCCTGTGGAACATCCTCCGGAACAACATTGGTAAAGACCTGTCCAAGGTGGCTATGCCTGTGCAACTTAATGAGCCGCTCAACACCCTGCAGAGACTGTGTGAGGAGCTGGAGTGCAGCGAGCTGCTAGACATGGCTGCTAACACACAGGACCCTTTTGAACGTATGGTGAGATGGCACATTCACTGTTTGAGTGTGTGGGCAGTCTTTCTTGCTCAGATCACCACTTGTCCACTTTCAGCAGTTAATGGGCCTCCTCTGACAGAAGTAGCTGCTGTTTGTGAAGCTAGTGTGGCAAAAGTTTTTGAGACTTGTTAAAACAGAAACCAGTTTTTATCTTTGTCATATCCCGGACCAGAAAGAGCCAAGTTTAAACTGGAGAGTTCATGCTAAATAAGAAATGGGGTTGCCATAAAGAAATAAAAATGATCCCCCTGTTTTCAATGTTTATGGTAAACTAAGCTAATCACCTGCTGCCTCTAGCTTAATATTAATCACAAAGACATGAAAGTGCTATTAATCTTCTGAAGTAATACACTACTCTTTGACATTCTAGAAAAGTCCATCAATACAAACAGCGTTCAGTAACTATCACAAGCATAAACTGGCAGTTACATCATTCAAACCAAATTAAAATTACAATAAAGCATGATTGTAGGAGCCAGGAATTACACATGCGAACTACTTGTTGCTGGGTGTTATTCCTTTATACTCGAGTAGACTGTCCAGTGCTAGAGCTTGTGCCAGCCCTGCTTATTACACTTCATGCGGAAGAAACTGTAATCTGTCTGTAGACTTCCAGCATGATGTGTTTCATTTCATGTGTTCATCGCGTTTGCATTGACTGACTTTGTAGTGATGGAGTTTGTTGGTTAAAAGTTTTTTCATTTTTGTGTGGGAGGTGTAGCAATACAGCCTGTGGAGTTATAAAGGATAAGTGTGCAATATGAAGTATATAAATGGAAATGAAAAGCAGCTGAAGAAGCCGGTGTCAGCTCAACTCTGTGGCCTCCCATTATGATGTTGAAGCAATTATCAGTGCTCTCTTGGCTCAGTGCAACTATTAGAGGAGTATTTAGACAGTTACTGTGCTCATTACAGTAAAATGGAGAGGAATTAGAGCTGCTGAGAATCAGAATGTGATTTGACACACATTATGAACCAATGATATGTGGCACTTTGAATTGATGCTGTAGCTCAGATAGTTCAATGTACTGGTGGTCTCACTGAATTCTTTTTACAATTTATTCACAACATAAATTTTATGTCACAGTTATGCATTTTGCTCCACCTCAGTTAAGGTGAGTCATTATTCTGTTATAAAAATGACAAATAAGGCACTACTAACAGTATTGGTATCTCTTTGTGCAGAAATATATAGCTACGTTCGTTGTATCTGGTTATGCATCCAGCTATTACAGAACTGGGGGAAAGCCTTTCAACCCCGTCCTGGGAGAGACATATGAATGTGACCGGCCAGATAAAGGCTTTCGATTTGTTGCAGAGCAGGTATCCATCTGTGTTGACAACAATTTAACAATCACAGTATTCTAATAATACTGCAGTGAATCAATTTACTAACTCAGCTGTTTGTTCCCGTTTTCCATTGTCAGGTCAGCCATCATCCACCAATCTCAGCTTGCCATGCAGAGTCTAAAAACTTCATCTTCTGGCAAGGTAGTGGAATATAGAAATGAGTTTGATCCATTGTCAGTGTATGTTCAGATTATAATAGTAGCCTGTTGTCCAAGAAGAATGTTAATGTGTACTGCTTTTTTTGCTTATCGGATTTTATAGATGTGAGGTGTAAGAACAAGTTCTGGGGGAAGTCAATGGAGATTGTTCCTGTGGGTACCACTCATGTAACTCTGCCGGGGTGAGTCTCTGCTGCCTCATTTACTCTAGCACATGACAGACACACAGATTATACAAACCAATGGCCATGTCAATTAAGAAGCAATGTTTGCATGTGTCAAGTTAAAAGGTAAAACGAATGTTGGTTTCATTTTCCTTTTTTTATAGATATGGAGACCACTACGAGTGGAACAAGGTGACGTCCTGCATCCACAACATTCTCAGCGGACAGCGCTGGATTGAGCACTATGGGGAGATCACCATCCGAAACACCAGCAATGATATTTGTCAGTGCAAGATCACTTTTGTTAAGGTGAGGCAATATTAAGTATAATATTAACTTTGTACAGTATTATACTACTCCTTTGTGAGCTGGATGCAACATAATATTGCTCTAATGTGCATTTATAGTAATAGTCTGAATGACAGTAGAGTTATCTTGACTTGACCATATACCTTGGCCCATACAGAAACCTTGTTGTTCCCAGCTATCTGTATCTTATTGTTTTGAGATGTAGCACTTGAAGTAGTTCAGCATATTTGATGAAGTTGGTAAACTTGAACATGATTCTTGCATTTTTAGCGCTGTATCCCATGGTTAAATCCACTTTTGAGCCGCTTTGAAAGAAAAGTCAGCTAAATAAATGTAATGTGATGTCTATTTAAAGTGTACCTGAAGAAGATGCCTTGAACTGATTTGTAGTTCAATGTTGCTTGTTATTGTATAACATGGAATGAATTCATAATGTAAATATCAGGCAGTGTCTTGCATTCATTATATACCCAAAGTAGTTGTGTTTACATTCACTTTGGGCTAGAGAGCAAGGGTTGGGGTGAAGAGCAGCTTTGCATTGAAAATAGTTAGAGAAAGCATATGGAATCCCAAGTAGGCCAATAACAGCTTTCAGCCTTAGGGAGAGATGCCACACCCGCATACCACTTCCAGACATGTGTATCCATTACATTAAATACAGTGATACATGAGCCACAAGCCATATCCATTCTTCATACTGTAGCGATCTCTTACTTCCCTCTCTCTCATTCACCTTATGTTATGTTGGTAGACTTCCCTCTGTGAACCCCTGGGGTTTTGATCAAAATAACCTCCAACAGTGAACAGGCATTTTTCCATATATATAAGCCACCTGCAGCCATAGTAACCATAAAACCTTTACACAGATGGTGCTCCTCACCTGCAATGCCAGCAAGAACCCCTCAATGTTTTCGATGTTTGATTTATGGAAGCCTTCACTGAGAGGAGAAGGTTAATTGCTTTAGCATGTGCCCATTTGAAAGACCTCCTGAAGCTGTGCAGGATATCAAGTCAAGGCATGTCAGAAGTCATTATGCACCCTCATCTCTTGTTAAACACACCAGCCCAGCAACACACACAGGATGGTTCAAGATGGTTTACCCGACAGCAGCACCTGCTGACAGCAATAGGACAATATCATGACTCCTCTCTCCTCTCCATGAGTCAAGGAGAGACCTATATTCTTTTACAACTGTCAATTCTTTTCACAGGCCAAATACTGGAATTCAAGTGTGAATGAGGTGGAGGGAACTATCACGGATAAGAAAGGGAAGGTCATCCACAAACTCTTTGGAAAGTGGCACGAAGCGGTATTCTGTGGAGACCCGCCCTCAGCCACATGCATCTGGAGAGCAAGTATGCCAAGTTCCTTTCACAAGAATGCACTGACTGCCTTTTTACAATGTACATCTCCATATTACAGTGTCTGATGCAGTGGATATATGTGTGTAATGTAGATGCAATGCCAGTAGACCATGAGCAGTACTATGGTTTCACCAAGTTTGCTATTGAACTGAACGAGCTGGACCCCTCCCTGAAAATGCTGCTACCACCCACAGACACCAGACTACGTGTGGACCAAAGGTAAGAGGGTTAGGTTCAATGTATTTACATGCACTTAAGGACTGATAGCTTTCAATAACCTGATTTCACACGTAAAAAAGGAAACACAATTGTTTCACTGGGATTAAAGATACAGAATTCTGGTTAAAACAGTTAAGACATCTGATGTGAATACCAGCACAGTGAATATCTGAGCAACACACCTTTTTATAATCTGACAATCAAGCATCATGTTCGCTTGACACGCTATCTTGAAAAATGCTCATCCAACCCTCTGATCAAAACCGCACAAAAATAGACTCATCACTATTCATGTTAAGAATAGTAAGTAACTGTGGGGGCTTTCAGACTCTTCAAACTAATTTTAGCTCACATTTTAAAGTTTAACTCTGCAAACTGTTCACTGCATCCACAAGACGCCACAGAAAGAAGCACTCGCTACTTTGCCAAATTAAATAAAATGACACTGCTGCTAGTCCTTTAATATCCTGAGTTATGTGTTTTCCTATTTATCCTCAATTGGGTTATCTTACTGTAATGATGTGAAACGAAAAACACGAGGAAAGATTAAACATGAGTATTGAAGATGAATGTTTTACCATGTCTGCATAATGAATGAGTCTGTGTCACCCTGGCAGACTGCTGGAGGAGGGAAACTTGGAGGCTGCAGAGGAGCACAAACAGAGGATTGAACAGCTGCAGAGAGAGAGACGGAGAGTCCTGGAGGAGAGCAACGTAACACATCAACCTAAATTTTTCAGGTAGCTATATCCAGATTTATTAGTTTCTTACTAAGACATTTATGGGAAAGTGAGCATGTCATGTTTTATGCCGCTTGTCACTGTAACAGCTGCCTGTGTCACAATTTTCAATGTCAAATTACTCAACTACCTTTCACAGTATTCACTATTTATTGCTAGTCTTGCTTTTCTTCTGCCTCCACAGGAAGTTAAAGGATGATACATGGGTAAGCAACAACACATACTGGGATCTGAGGAAGGACCCCGGCTTCACCCACATAGATTTTCCTACGCTGTGGTGACCCATGTACTGCAGATCACACACATGTCGACCTGAACAACTTCTACTGTGATCCAGGCTGGTTCTGGTGATGTCTGTATCTCAGCCTTACCAACCACATTTAATACTGGTCTTCTTTATTGCAGTTCATCAAAGTTATTGCCTTAATAGCAAGTGCTTAAGTTGTGTAAACATGTTTATGCAAACATATTATAAGAATGTTGATACTTTTGGCAAATTTTGCCCATATTTTCACCTGATATGTTACACTGTACCACTGACAAAAGCAAAACTACTGGGTATAAAGGAGGATAAATCATTATCATAACTGGTCAACACTAGCTTAAAATGTACTGAACAACTGGTCACTTTAGCTGTCGTCTTATCATGGACATTCTCTACCTCTGAGATAACTATCTTTGATATGCCATTGATTAAGTGTACACATATGTTTATTCTGCACCTGCCTAATGCCTTACTCGTTGTACTCATATTGTTTAATTTATTTTTGTTGCATCTCTGAGATCTTTTTTTTAATTGTAAGAAATTATTAAGACCAAACAACACTTGTTTAAAAGATCTTTATATCCTCAGTCAGCTTTTCTCTTTGTCTCATAAAAGTATTTACTGCTTTTTGCTATGACTGTGTGAATGATTCTGCAACTATGAGCATCAGTAGCAAATATCCAGTCCAGCCATTTTTCAATCTATTTCACCATTGTCTAACCAGACCCTGGGGTTTGGGACCAAAAGTGTCCAAAACTATGCTCTGTGAGCTCAAATAAAATCTCTGATGCTTTATTTGTGTGGAGACATTTGTGTGTTTAAGTAAACTGAAAGCAATGAACTAGACCATTATCATCATTTTCATCATACATGCTGGTTAAACGTACCAGCACGAAAAGAGAAAACATCTGACTCATCAGTTTCAGAGCTTATGTGTCCACAGAAGAGGAAGTCAGTTTTATTTCTTCGGATCATCTCCATTCTTCTCAGTGCCATCATATTGTGTGCAACAGCAATACCCCATGACAGTTCCGTTATGTTGTATGTATGCTCTGATACCTTGCAAGGCCATGAAAACCATTTGGACAAACATGTGCAAAGTTTATTGTGTGTGGGAGCATTATGATCTTGAAAGAGCCTTTGCCAGTGCCTTGCGTGTTATGCAACTGTTCATGTTATCTGATGTAACAAAGTGAGTCTCAATAACATAGGTCCATCACTGTGTGTGGGGCAAGGGTGAACTATCACTCTTACATTGTAATGATAATCTCATGGGTTGACTTCAGATAGTGTTTTCCAAATTGAGACCTTGACATAGCATGTCCACATCATACAGTTCTTATTGTGGCTGAGTCATTCAGATGTTGACTGTTTACTGCCTCAAGTCATCTTGAACGTTCATCAAATGCAGGCACTCTACTTTGTGATTTTGCCCACTTCACTGTGGCGTGGTTGATGCTGTTATTTCTAACTTCTTAACCATACTACTGAATGTTTTGCTTTACTATACCCAAGGAGCCCCGAGATGGCAACAAATAGCCATCACAGCATGTACATCAGCGAACTTGGTCGTGCAGTTGTAGATCATCAGGATAAGACATGTTACAGTTTCCGTTCTTATCTACAATGTAAACCAATGATGGGTGATGCAGTGTCGAGTAAAAAAGCACAAAAATAATAAATAATTAATGGGGTGCACTGATTATTTTCGCTTCAAATGAGTCTAGAAAAGTGTACTATTTAACCTTAACCTAACTTAATATGTCCTTTACGAAAAGAAAGAAATTTAGTATGTTACTGTAAAACTATATAATTGCATCTCTAACTATATATGTAAATAATGTCTGTCTTTATTCTGCAGCTTATTGTTATTATTATTATTATTATTATTATTATTATTATTATTATTATTATTATTATTATTATTGATAGACGGGTTTTGACCATGGTTTTGACATTATCCCAGTAACACACCCACAGCTTCCTGTGGACAGGAGGCGGAGCATCTGTGAGTCTCTGTGCAAAACAGAAGCAGCTTCACGGACAGCCGCGGGTGACCATTGGGAAGCATCGTGTCCTCTGAGAGTCTGACCGCAAAGAACGTTTCTCGTCTGGGTCACCATTAAAACACGGACTTCGGGTACGAGGAAACACATGTAGCATTTGATTTTAACTTAAAATTATATTTTTGCTTTGCAAGCAGGTGAACTTCCGTATAACGTTAGCCAATCTGTAACTATGTCAAGACGTGTAATCAAGTGGCTGTTTCTTTCAAGTATTTACTTCTTTTGCTTTACTTGATACCCTGTAAAAGTGCAGTAGGCTGTCAGAAAGAATGAACTGCATCAGTTTTGTGAGGACCTTTTTTCTTTATTTTTAAAGTATGACGGAAGGCTTGTTAAATCTACTAGGCTACTGAGAGCTCACATGGGTGGTACTTTTCTCCAGACTGATAAGTCAAGAAACCTTCACTCTTGGCTTTATTATCACCCTCATAGGTTTTATCCAGCTACGACATGTTTGCCACAGCTACCAAAAACTTCGTGGAGGAGGTGGATAAGGGGGGTTTGCTGATCCCAGCGTCCAGCCTGAATGACACCATTGCTCTCCTGACTGTGGTGGTGAAGCGCAAGCGTTTCTGGTTTTGGCAGAAGCCCAAGTATCTTCCCACTGATTTTAACTTTAATGATATACTCGCAGGAGACAAACCTATAAAACCAAGTAATCATCAACATCTATACCTGTATATAATCTTATTTGTAAAATACCTTTCTTATAATGAGTTCTATTGATTTATTTTAAGATTACAAAACCTTAATGTTTCATTGTCCCAAGGTGTCACAACGACAGACTTCATCAAATACAATGGGACCTATGGTGGCAACATTCAGGAAACCGTGAATGCAAATTTTGTCCGCTCCAACATAACTCTGGAGGGTAAAGAGTCTTCTAAACTCCAGTCATCCTTTGGCAGTTTGAGTAAAGAGGAAGTGGATGTGCAGAAGCTGCTGCAAGACTCCATGGACAGGTTAGCTGCCTACCTGTTTCCACTGCCCTGTCTGATGGTTTGTTTGAATATAGTTAAAATGGAAGAACACTGACAATAATCGTCTGTTAAAGGTCTGAAAACAGCAGGCTTGATCTTTGTCCAACCATAAAGTTGCACACAAAGCAGGAGGCTCGGTTGAATAATAATACAAGAAAACAAAATAGCTTATTTTGGTTCAGGATGATTTGTTTTTTATGCATACTAATATTAAAATTCAAATTAATACTTCTTGTATGTATACATTTCATATTTCCAAGAATGTTCCCTGTGAAACGTAACGCTGGTGTTTTGGGGATTTCTATGTCTCAGAGTCCTGGACATGTCCCATGGTTTGGTCCAGCAGACAAAGGAGAAGCACAGACAGGTGTTTGGGATTGTGAAGGAGCGTATTGTGACTAATCAGGCCTGTTCAGTCATAGAGGAGGTGCAGCAGGACGGACAGTGTGGAGGAGGACTGATCTTCTGTGGTCGCAAGAACCCAAAGGTAAAGTATTAGCACTGAAAAACTCATTTATTATTAAAGTTTAATGTGTCATTTTTTTACTTTTTCTTGTATTACCGATGAAATATTATTTGTTGTGCCTACTTTCACATAATGTTTGAGTATTTCGTCCTCAGTTAATGGTATGTTCTCTTCTTTGCCCAGAATGAGTTTCAGTTCTGCTTGAGAATGAAGAAGTAAAATTTGTCCATTTTATACCAAAACATTTTTCAAACACTTTGCTTCCTCTTCCATAGTTTTGGTCCTCATTTTCAATTGTTGTTGCAAAATGTTCAGACTTTGATTCAGAGTGAATGTAATCAAAACTGGGCATTCACTGCTAATGTCCGAGATAGATTTAATTGTTTCTTTAAATGGCACTGTAGCTACTTACTCATTTCCACATCATTTGGAACCAGATATACCAGCAAGTGAGTCTACAAATGTACCATACATCACCGAAAACTGTTTTAAAGTGGATATTTCCTTTGAAACATACAGAGTTTTGTTGAAATTTATGTTTGGTCTCGCGTGTCTGCTGCAGGTTTCGTTGAAGGAGAATGGGCGCTTAAGTAAAGACAGTAACGTTACCATGATGATTCCCGTCCATGCTACCATTGCCTATTCCCTTTTAGAGCTAGAGATCAAACATGACGGACGCTACGGTGAGAAATCATTCACTAAATTCATACATGAAATGGACAGTCTTTTGCAGATTTGACTAGAACAACTGCTTAAACTCTTACTACAGATACGTTTCATGTCTGCGTATTTGAAATGTATTTTTCACAGAGCTGTGTCTGATGTCTGACACTTCTGGAGGTTTTGAAGTAGATGGCGGAGATCCAGCATGTGCCTCTGAAAACTGCCGCCTTAGAGAGGGTAAATTACTGTTTTCTTTTCAGCTTTTCCTTTCTGCAGCCTTAAAACACGTAACTGTAGATGGTTGTTGGAGATGATGTGTTCAGAAATGCATGTTGTTTTCGAGTCATAAAGGGCCTCTTGAGATTGGAGGCCCAGTACTGTCTTATCAGAAGGGTGTGATAACTGTTAACGTGTGCTTTGACCTATTTTATAAGGTCTCTTTAAACCAAACATTCATGTGGTTAGTTCATATTGTGCTGTTTGCTTTTCTGTTTTCTATCATTTTCCCTCTGGTTCAGTCTTAGTTTTTAGTGACCTGTTGCAGGCACACATTTTGGTGAATGAGAAAGTGGGTCCATTTTTCTATTGGCAGAGCTGAAGCAGCTGAGTGATCATTTCCAGCACCTTTCAGCTCTTCCTGTCACCACTAAGTCCTCTCTGCTCCAGCAAATTACAAAAGTTATGGAGGACAGAGGGTCCATCAGTTCACTTCAGAATGTGGTAAGAGAGGTCATGTCAACATCAGACACACTTTATAATGTGGAGTTAGCATTAGGAGCCTTTGTTAAATTGGCCTTTATATCTGGGTGCCTTTCTCTTCCTCAGCTGGACCAACTGCGCCTGGAAAAGAGACCTGCCCTGGGTGATGTTACAACGACAAACTCTCAAAAACAGAACATCGAAGCAATTCTGGACCTTTTGGAGCTCTCTGATAAGGTGGAGTCAGCTCAGGCAGGCCAGTCCACAGAAGTCCTCATAGCCCTTCACCTCATTACCAGTGCCTTGGATGGTGAGAAAGCTGTGCTGTATGCAGCCTTTATTACTTAGCCCATTAAAAGTGAAATATTGCTTGGTGTCCTCAGTCTGTGGAGGCCACTGCATGCAGATTGTCCTGAAAACACATTTTCCTTTCCTTTCCATTTTCTCAACCTCCTTTCCTTTGTCTTTAAGAGATGACATATGATTGTCTTGCTGTCTTGGGAATGTGCTGCAGCCTCACAGTGTTACAGGCTCTGGAGCAACTGGTAGGTAAAAGTCAGTTTTTACAAAGAAGAATGCAACAAAAAAAACACATTATTGGAGTTGTTTTCTCAAATTATGCATCACATTGATTTAGCTGTCTTTTATCTTCCTGTCACACCTGTTCCAGGTGCAGTGTGTATCGGAGAAGGGAGAATTGCCTCTGAGCAGTACAGGCTTAGCTGCACTGACAGAAGACGTCTATGAAAAGACTGAACATCTGTTTGCCTTCTCTAACATGTCCCTGAAGAGACACGGGGACACGGTGAAGATGGGAATAAACCACCAGCCAGGAAACCATCCTCTCATCCTGTGTATCGCTATTAGAGGTCTTGCCTCATTGGCTCAAGGTGTTTAAACTTTATATCCACCAGAAACGTGAATTACTACACTAGAATGAGGTAACGGGAATATCATACGGTATGTCAGGTGTTATTTATCTCTGTTTTTTTATGTGTTTTGCTGCAGTAGAATTTATTTTAAAACACCATTGCAGTCTACTGTTGGGTAAAACAATTAAATATATAAATATATTAATCGCCAGACAATATTTGATACAGTACAATTTGTCAAAAAAATTAACAATTAGTTCAGGTCATGGAGTTTGGACTATTTGTTGGACAAAACAAGCATTTTAAGGACCTTAAGCTTATTGGAAATTGTAAGGGATAACGTGCACTGATATCTGATTTTATAGAAAAAAACAATTGTAAAATGATCAACTTTGAGATAATTCAATTCAAGGAATAATACCTTATGTACTAGGAGTTAATCTACAGCTTCAGGCCAGTCTAAGCCTACAATTTTCAGTGGTCATGGAATAATAAAAATAACCATTAGCTGGAGTCTTAAAAATAAACTATTACATGGTCACAACTATATTCAGATTATTGTGTGTAGAACTTTGACTAGAATTTACATTTTTAACTTCTGCTGGTGGCATCAGCATCAATACAATGTGAATATAATGTTTGTTCAGATTTTAGTCTGAATGAAAATGAAAGAGAAAGGGTTCAACAACCGGCCCATTTCTTGCTATGTGATTTTGGGTAATGCCACAACAGATGAATGTGCCTTGTAACTGAAGGAATCACTTTTTTTATTATGTTCTCAGGTAATAATGCTCCATCTACATTTGCCAATGTCCTGAACACTTCAAAACCTCTTACAAAAATATGTACTTATGATTTATTTTATACAAACTCTAATGTCATCACGCTGTGGGATATCTTGGACTTTTTTATTCTTTGTGGCTTTAGGTTGTTTGTAATAACTTACTCTATTTTCCAAATGTATGGTGATCAAATATTAATCAATTTTGAAAATTTAGCATTAATTAACCATAGCATTGTCCTCCAGATGGATGTTAGAAGTTTTCTTTTACTGTTCCAACTACCAACCTCATTCTGATCCACTTAAGTACATTGGACTGTTTGAACTGCTCATGCAGTTTGATTGCACATGTCTCTGAGTTTCAATGTGCCTTTAATTGTGGAGCACTACTTCTGGTTTTATGTTGCGAGTCTGTCATAGAAGTTAACAATATTGAGAATTCATCAACTACTTTTTTATCTGTTTCATTTTTGTATGTTTATCTCTATGGTGCAAATGAAAAACAGACTCGTCTTAAGATTGTTGTAAATATTTTTTTCCTCTACCAATTAGTAAACACATGATCTCAACACAAAATGTCTGTCTAGTAATTCTGCCAAAAGCACAAAGCAGATCGTTAGAAAACACCTGTTATTTATTTGACATCTGAAAATACAACTTTTCTGAAATCTTGTAAAATATACCTTTTATAAGTCAATATGAACTTCAAAACAGTTATGTTTTAGTAATATCACATCAAAAGGGATGGTTCACTGAGATGCAGTACCCTGTTTAAGAGTCCTGTGGAAAGTTCTTTTTCTTTCTTCCAAACAAACACAGATACAGCACCATATTAACGGCTCCAACAGTCAAAAGCACTTTCATAATCCAAATGATTGACAAACGATCAACGTAATTAATGTAATCTGTTATGCTTGCATGAAAGACAGTTAATAGGTCAACACTACAGTATCACTTTTCCATCAAATAGTGACTGGATTGACATTTCACCATTAATGACGTTGAACTGCTAAGATGCCAGGGCATAAATACAGCCCTGAGGAGGAACAACGTCTTAAAAATGTGATGTTATTCTCCATGAATGAGTTTGTAAGTTTTAACAGTAGTAACAAAATGAGATGAATTACTGGAGGCATATGCACTGTAAACTGTGACACTGAGGTATCGTTCTTTTCGATGAGTAAGCCCTCCTCATTTTTGCAGAATAAATAACCTATCTTACACACTGCTGTAAGTTTAAACACAGACATGACAAAAAAATTGCATTTGCTTTTAAAACATACTGACACAAGGGCCAGTCTTTTCTTCCAATCCACATGAATGAAAGTATTCTTTAAAAAAACATTTAGCCAATAAATAAGTACACTTCCTGTGTGTTTTTGAGTTGCATAGTGTGCTAGAAAGTAATCTCAATTCAGATCAAGGTGACTCAGCTTTGCTGCAGCTTTGTGCGAAATCCAAATTCACACAGGGCTGATGTTCAACACTTTGTCCGTGTGTGAAGTACAGTTTGGAGTCCCCCATCCCTTCAGGTCTCCCTTTTCATCCCAGGCCTAGGTCTCTCCCACAGGTGGTAAAACATCAGTAGACCCAGCTGACTGGAACCCACTGCGGCTCTATGAATAAACGCTCTACCACCTCCTGCAGCTTGTCAAAGGCCTTGTCCAAATTGTCATTGACAATAGTCAGGTCAAAGTAGTGGCTGTATGCCCGGCGGATCCTGGCACTCTCGTCCACAGTCTTCTTCAAATCGTTCTCCTGTTGCAGAAAAAGATTCAGCCCATTACGTCGATGGAAGAATTAACCAGTGACCACTGAAAGGTCCATCGTCATTTATGAGTATTTAGGAAGCTTAAATCCTGAAAAATTACCGTGAGTAGTTTGGTAGTAAGTCCAGCATCTATCACAGCTTTGTGCATAGCTCTAAGTGTGTCCAGTTCAGGAGCAGCAATAAACACCACAAATGGCATAAACTCAGCAGTCTTTAACACTTTCAGGGCCTGGGCAGAAAACATAATGTCACAACTAACGCTTCATGGCGGGAAAAAAATATCCGTACACAGTGTGCCCTTGACTAACCTGAGGGTTGACGTCCAGGATGCAGGTACGGCCTGCATGCACCACTTCATGTATAGAGTCGATCTTTGTGCCATAAAGGTTGCCATCATACTCTCCGTGCTCCAGATAACGGCTGTCCTTGATGTCCTTCTCCATCTCCTCTCGCGTCACAAAGCAGTAGTTCTGGCCATCTCTCTCCTCTTCCCTAGGACGCCGTGATGTGACTGGAGGTAAAAAGTGAGGAACAGTGTTACATGTACTAGTGCATGAAATCTACTCGCTACCTCAGCTGTCTGTCTCACAAACTCACAGGGTACAGTGGTTCCATATCGCAGGGGGTTCATGACAATAAGTCTATTCTTCAGACTCCGCCTCCCAACACCCTGGGCTCCAATCAGAATCAGCGTTTTTCTCTGGAACGGCGGCATCTTGGTTACTTCCTCATAGATCTGCAGCTCATAACGGTCAAATTCTGTTCAGGGAAATACAAAGGCTGGGTGAGTACTCTATTGTCTTCTATGCACAACTTAACAGTGAAAACTTTTCCCAAAAAAATAGAAGAAGTTATGATACACACCTGCATTCTTTGAAGTGAGGTACATCATTTTTTTCTTCTTTTTCTTTGCAGTTTGAGTGCCGCAGAGCATCCCTGAGACATATTTATTAAAGTGTCAGATCACCACTTGGTGGTGCTAAATGCAAGGGTTTTACTATCATGACTATCGTTATAACGAAACAAGAGCAGCTGATGTGAATGAATGAACATTTGTGCTGACCTGTACCAGAAGTATCCCAGTCTCTTCTCACGAAAGCTTTCCTCTTCTCCTCCAAGAACTGACTGGGGATGAGACCAGCGGCTCCACCAATAATTTTGCATGCCTATATGGAAAGAGATTAAAGTGTTTCTCAAAGAAAAGTAGTACCATCGCAAACGTCTTTCTCCTTGACAAGTTAGTACTTTGCATAAACAAATGAGAGACAAACCACCATGTAGAGCATTTTCTCTCACATTAGTTTAAAGACTAAAAACAACCCACAAAAATGAAACTGGTGCGTTGTCCAATTGGAATTTTCTAGCTGCCTCTTGCAGCTTTCAACAGTCAATTTTCCCACCCCACTTGAACAAAATGTGATTGCTTACCTGCCACCAGTTGGGGTCCTCCTTGTTGACAACATGAAGGATTTCTCCCTTGGAAAAGGCCAGGCCTGCCTCTTTACAGGGGATCAAGTTGTCTGTGGCCGGATTATAGTTGAAGTGTGGCTTCAGATAAACCTACAATTTAGGGTGTGAACAAGATCAGAAAATGAATTATACAGACTGCATCAGGGTTGAGCAATACCTTAATTCCTTATTAATGTGTACTGTCTAATCGTTGATGAGTATTTCATAAAAACTTATGTATGACCGGTGCCATGGCTGTAGCACAAACTAATACTGTGTGCGACAGCTCATAGAAAAAAAAATAATGTTACATAACTATAATGAGTGCATGTCCACTTCATTTTTCCCTGCACACATCATATTCCATTAGGCAGTTATATTTGAAGCTACCATGTTCCCTTTCACAAGTGTTATTTGACTACAATTAGATTGTATTGTCTGTTCTGCAATTGTGCTCTGTTGCTGTTTCTGTCCATGCTTGAAGAAAGTAGTCTGAACAAGGTGGATGAACACTGACTACAACTTTAAACAGGAGACCAGTGTGAGGAGTCACTAAAGTTTTTAACCAAAATCAGTGACATGATCAAAATGCAGTTGTTGACAGATTCATCACAGGTCTACCAGTGCTTTATCATTTTTCTAATTTACAAGATAAAACTCTTCCCAAAACTGAAACCACAAGCAAACATTCAATCCTTTCCGGCACAAAGGTCAGTGTCTGACATAACCCTACATACTGCTCCTCAGTGTCAGCTGCTGTGTGTGCCACTTACAGTAAGAAGAGGGGGTGCTCCACTGAACAGAGTGGTGTACGCCCCAGATAGTGTGTTAAGTGTTATTTATAGACCCTTCTTGGGCTCAATTTTCAGAAGCCTGGTATTCTGAGATCACCCAGGTCAGGCAGCTCTCATCCAATCCCTGACAGGTACAGTACGACTCCTAACAGCCTTGTACACGTGGCAAACCGGTTCAACACATCCTGCACTGACTTCAATATTTCAAATCGAGATATAAATATATACTCAATATAACTGATTTGTCAGTGTAACACAAGTTTCCCACAGATGCAAAGCTTGACAGGAAAATACGATGCAGCCTCCCTTTCCTCACCTGTGGAGGTGCCGGTGTGTCTCTGTAGCTGGGCAGGACCTTAAGTGTGATGCTCCCGCTGCAGTCCCTCAACTGCTCCTGGAGTTCAAGGGGGTTGCGACCGACCTCACGACCATTGACCTCACGGATTATGTCCCCTGTGTGCAGCATGCCCTGCCTGTCAATCGAGCTTCCATGCAAGATCCGCGCTATCACCATCTCCCCCCGCTCCACGCGGAACGTCACCCCCTGAAAGACAGCACAAGTCATTTAGTATTGTACATCCGCACTTCTGTTTCATGGCTCGGTCTAAAACTGAGTCACCCAGTTAGAGATGGTCGATAAAGAGGACATTTGTAAAACACTTTACAGCCTAACAGGAATGTTACATGTTTCCCCTGTAGAGCTGTGGTGGATCTAAATGCCTGGCTAACTTACCAGTGGTTCCCCAGCTTTCTTCTGGATGCCAATCATTCTGACAGCATCAGCTGGCATGAGTGAACTCGTCAATGAGGCATTGCTGTTTGCCGCAGCGTGGGGCATTTCATAGCACTTTGCAGCCACTTTGTCATGAGCCTCTATCAAAGACTGTGGAAGAAAAAGAGGAATGAGAGAGGAAAATATAGACAGAAAAAAAGATAAAATCTGATTCACAATCTGCACATTTCAACACAGTTTTCTAAATAAGAAAAACAATAATCGCAGCTACCGCGTGGATCATGACTGGCACTGCAACACGCACTTGATATATCACTATGAAAAAGTAAAGACATAAATCACTTTACTGTATCACATTCCTTTATAAAAAATACCTTATTATGACTGCATTGACAGATGACTACATGATATATAGAGAAGTCAGTTTTGTTCTTACCCTAGCAGCCACAACATAGCGTTAAGGATTGGTCAGAGGCTACTACTGCATCAGCAAATGTGAAGATTTACTGAAACAGTAGGTGACACAGTATTCTCCGCCTGACTACCCACATAACTCAGCCTGCTATTGGCCCAAGGAAATACACCCCACCCTCCCATGTCGCAGCTTGTAAGTGGTCGAGAATATAAAAGGACGACAAACAAGCAGAGCTGCCTGACTTTCTGAGCTAGTACCGGGACTTCAGAAAACATCACGCAGTGGTTGGCGTAAAAAGTTCTGACATCCATTCCCACAGGAGGAGCACACAAGCTAGACCATTCACTCTACAAATGTCTAATCCCCCGATTACACCCAGCAACAATTGTGTAAAAGAGGAATGAGGTCTGAGATACCTTGAAGTGAGGCTCCTGAAGAAGTTTGACAAGCTCTGCGGTGGCAGCATCTTTTTCTGGCAGGTTATTGAGGGAATCCAGGATCTCTGTGACCAGCTGAACATTATTATCTCGCACAGCTTGTAACTGAACTTCTTCAAGACGCTCATGGGCCTACACAAACACACACACCAAACCAAACAAATTACCACTTCCACAGGCTATTTGTGGAGAGCTTGGAACACCTCATAGTAAACAGAATGAAAAACTACCTCTTTGTTTGTATTAGGGAAGGCTACAATTTGGTTAAGAGTTAAAAATCATGAGTTTTGAACTCTAGAATTTATTTTTGGTTTGTATTTTTGAGCATAAAAAGCATGGAAAACATCCCATCCCACTGGCTGGAATACCATTTTGTTGAATCTGGAAATTGCTTGGCAACTCAAGATAATATGAAAAGTATTTTTCAGTAAATTCCTTCACCAGCTACTCTGAGCCCACAGTGGGCTTTGGTTCTATGTTGGCAGACTGACAATAAATAAAGCTACACAATAAAACAGGCAGATAGACAGGATGGACACCTAGCAGTAAGGTGCAAAAAAAAGAGTAAAATGTCCTTTCATTGTAATTTTGTATCTAATTTTTGATGTATACAAAGATTTAGTACATTTCTGGGAACCCGTTGTTCCTACATTAGTGCTACTGATAAGAATTTTCCAACCTGCTGAAGGCTTAGTTTTATCACACAGGGAAATGAGATCATATGGTTGATCCTCAACAGACTTAAAAATGTATTATTTCAGGTGTTGCTGTTATTGTGTCCACATAGTGTATGTCAAATTAGTGAGACACCATTAAATGCCATGGTTTTGTAACTGTTATGCAAAACATTAATGACTCTTAAATCTAACTATCCCTGTGTTACACAGAAGACAAAGGGAAATTAACAGTTCAATATTCAGTGTATTTGACCATATTCACAGGGTTCTATGTGATATGAAATTACATCAGATCCTACATACAGATTCTTCCAACAGGGGAAAAGGTACTATCTAGGAAAGGAAAGCAGTGCTGTTTGATAGAAATGAGGACAAGAACTTGCCTTTGTGTCAGGTTTTCTATAGACACCATTCTATTCATAGATAAAGCAGATGAACCTAATGACCTCAATCTGCAATCTGATTTTTTCCTGTTATGTAAGTCATTTGTTCATCACGCTGTCAACCTCTTTTAGCAATGTGAAAAATGAATGTTTTCTCTCTACTGAAGCTTAAACAAATCCCTAAGTACAGGAGGTGTACTGTGCCACCCTCCACAAAGAAAATATGATGCTTGTTTCTCTCTTCTAATGACAAGTACAGTTATACCTTGCACTGGTCAGGAGACATTAATTTAATACTTTTTCAACGGAACAGTGGGCACAGAAGATTTAGTTAACGTCACAGGGTAGCACATTACAAGATGCAATTTGTTTGTTTGGTACAACAAGCTTATTCAAAAATCATGTATGTTCTACAGAGAGCGAGATATCAGTCAGAACTAGAATGGGCATTTCCTTAAGAAAATGTCAGCTTTTTTTTGCGATTGCTACCGCTGTTGGTGCGATGGATGAATGACTGAAGGTCACCATATTTAGTTTATCATTAAGTTCAAACACTATACGCTACAGGTGTTGAAAGCTGAAGCCAGTTAACACTGGTGCCAGCTGCAGGATTTGAACCCACGATTGGAGTGGAGGTTCGGCTCCACAGACTGATCACTAACTAACTGCACCACCAGCCAGCCTGGTTGTCATGAAACAATTTGATGTGTTGTTGATACAAAAGTGTGTTTGTTTAATACAAAAAGCTTTACAGCTAATATTTTGGACTTTTTAGTTAGTGCTTGAGTAGCTGAGCACAAAAATGTACTTCTTGTGTCCAAACTCCAAACAGGGAGAAGATACAGCAAGTTAAAGAATTAGTGACAGGGGAGAACTCAGCTTGCAGCTACAACAGGGAGTGAATGAGACAGGACTGACACTTTCCAATCAATTAAGGTTCAGAGATAAAAAAATAAAAGTCCACTGAGCAGGATTGACATTTTGAGGGAGAAAAGGCATGTGGCTACATTTTGGTGCCTTTTTTGTTCTTATAGAGATAAATATGCACGAGTAGCAGCAGTTTACAAAAAAATTTCTGGTCTGCAAAATCCTCCTCTCTCCACTCTAACTTCATCACATGACACACTAACGTCTGCTAAAAGCTGTTAAACCCTTCACTTTGGAAGGGCATAGCTCCTAAACTAAACATTTTTTTAGCAAACACCAAATCCAACTTTGAAAGATCAACATATTTTTTGCAATTTACAGCTTAAACTGAGTCTCTAGCTGCACATATGCCGGAGCACTAAGCTCTTAAAGTTCGGAGGGTGGAGTACCTGCTCCCATAGGAACCCATTCATTTTAAAATCATAAAAATATTAATATAAAATCAACCATAACAGATATCAGCAACAAAAGTAATAGCACCCCTCCCACATCTCCCAGAAGATGTACAATTTAAAGTTGGAACCAAGTTTCTAGGACAAACGGTACAGGACTAGTTAGATGCCAAAAAACAGCGGAATAAATAATAAAGAGTGAAGAGTGCTGTACACAGCTCTCCCACTAACTATTTCTCCTTCCAACCTAGAAAAAATAAGCATTTGCCTATTGCATACCTAACTGGAATATGTTGCGCCGCATAGGGTACACTGCCAGAAAGAGTTAGTCTTCATCTTGGATGTGTGATGACATGTGACACCTTCATTTCCTTGGGCTCACAGTGACATTTGCTCTTCTTCCCAACTAGAGCTTGATGACCAACTAATGAGATTACAACTGTGTGTTTGTGTGTGTACTACATAGCACTGGAGTGGTTGGAGTGAGTGTGTGTGTTACCTTGGCGAGGGAGCGGACAATGGGGCTCTCCATGATGCCTCTGAGGAAGATGAGGTCAATATCTTGGGCTCCTGTGCCTGATGGCAGGTCTTTCAGGTTGTCCAGTACCTGCTGCATGGCTGAGTGAGAAAAATACAATTACTGGACAGCATGCCAACCAATCCTCTTTACTTCTTTTGAGCTTGCAATTTACTGCTTTGTGAAAGCAGGCAGAAATATTGTGACAAACAAACCTCATTGCAAGTAATAATGAAAATAATAAAAAAATTAAGAATAAAATTCTCAGCCAATGAAAAAACTGATGGGAAAAAACATCAAAACAATGTGACTATAATAAGAGCTTACAAAGCAAGAACAATAAGTGGACAGTCAATCAATGGGCCAATTCACAGAGAACATCCCTTATTTCCATTGCAGCAGCAACAAACACACAGAGTCACAAAGGAGTTGTTTTACTAACAGTGCTGCCTTGTAGAGGCTCAGAGCACACAGCAAGAAACTGGAGCCAACAAATCCTGACACATACAGCTAGTCCATTTGCCTTTTCGAGAGTTTGAACATAGAAGTAGATGGCAAACTAAGATCTGACAAGACAATTAACAGAAATTCAATGCAATCACTATGGAAGCAGAAACATTTTGCTGTTTTCAAATCACTTCATGTGTTCATTTGTTGTTTGCTGTGTGGCTATTGGGACAAATGTGAAAGTTCACACCCACACAACTATCTCTGGAAAGTGGACACATTACCATTCATATGGTAATGAAATGTCATATTTTGCACACAACATTGCAACAGTTTCAAAATATTAATTACGACATCTGTCTTTGGCAGCTTACCTGTGCCAGACTTTGCATTGGCCACGGTCATGTTTAATAATCCTAGGCTCAGGACGGTGAAAGACTTCTTAACACAGTCAAAAGCCGTCCAACTGCCCGCTTACAGAAACCAGAGCAACTGGAGGGCTGGAGAAGGTCGGAAACCCGCTCAAGTCAGTATACTGTATGCTAAGATCCCCACACTGCACAAGCCGTGACATGAAATGAAGCAAACTGACATTTACTTACGAGTTGTTGTTGAGCAAATACAGATACATTATTCAAGGATGAGACACAATATGGCACAGAAAACATTTGTTTGTCTTGGTGTTTTATGCATGTTAGCACAGAAGGCTCTTATGAAATAAGGGAAAGACAAAGAGGGCCACTGGGTGAAACAAGATGATTCTCCCATGCTTCTGGCTAAAGGTTGTGCCAGTCACACACAGAGAGGCCCGTGAGGACTGTGTACAAACATGACCTCCAAACAGAGTGAAGCAAAAACAGACCGGCCAATGCCTTGGTGGGTAGGAGAACAAACAGAAGTGTGGGCTTCTTGAGCATAGGCAGCCCCGTTTAGCTGTAAACTGGGAACTGTATATCATAAATGCACTATTGTTCTCCATGCACACATGTCGACCAAGACAGCAAGAAGGCAGATGATCACCCAGAGCCAAACATAAACAAGAAAGGCACGAACTCACCTACAAACTGCGTTCAAATCATCAGTGCAGCACACCGACATGGAGCCCCACGTTTTCTACAAAACACTCATCTGGTACCTCTGGACTAAAAAGAAAATGAAATCACATTACTCTTTTAATTTAGTGAAAATATCTTAGCCTAGTGCAGGTTAGTAAGCTCCTTTCTCCTTCCCAACCTGCCTTCATCTCACAGATTTCTCATTCGGTAGTATTGTCAAAATGTAAATAGGCAAAGTTTCCAAATTGTACAAAAGTACATTATGACTAATTAATAATTTTACTTAACCACATATGCGTTACGATTAAAGAATAACGCTGTGTTAAAACAAATAAAACAGAAGGTAATCTAAAAATTAAAGCAACTACTCTGGCCGGCACTTTCTAAATCACAACTGTTTACAACCAAACAACCAAAATTACATAATAGATTTCAAGTAACTTTATCCATTAATAGCTGATGATGGTGTTAAAATACACAGTACACTGAGCCAAATCGGACAGGCGCTATATCAGCCGATATTAGCCTATTGCAGGTATATCTCTGTTTGTGTATCGTTTAATGTCTAACAAGTTAATTTTTCAATTGTAATGGTAACGTTATATGGGTGACAGTACGGGCGCCTGTAATGCCATTATAAAACTATAGTATGATACCAGGCTTCAAATTAAAAATGCAGGAGTGTTAGTAATTGTGAGAAACGATTAGTGAGATACCTCAGAAAAGTATATTGTTTACTGTCACCCACTTTGAACTCATTAAAATTCTCATAAGTTAGAAGCCAGTATTAATGAATGGGGCACAGCTGGCTTGAGGCAGCTACACCGCCTACACCCGATCTCTATCAAACACATGCGGAGCAGCCAGGTGGGAAGTGAACGCTAGGTGCTAAAGGTGGCAGATACGTTTCTAACTAGTTGTTAGCCACGGAAGGACACTAAAGTAACTTACGGTGGAGCTAAAGAAAAAGCTTCAACAAACGTGTTTGCTGTAACTTGGTTTACGTTTGCTGTTAAGCTAACGTTACACACGCACTTATAAGTTAATCTCTTTCAGTGTGAGGCAACTTAGCTAAGAATGGTAACGTTAGCTAACCATTTGTAGGTTATTAGCGGTAGGTTATTAGTTAATTTCAGCATTAACACATAACGATTAAAAGTTACACTGAGGCTACATGATGCCAGGTTAACGTTAATTCAACCACTAACGTTACCCGTCCCCTGCCAAGTTGGTGCTAACCGTCGCTAGTTTATGGCTCACTATCCAGACAAATGCTAGCAAACCCTGGCGTGCGTTTATCTTACACATGTGGTATCTTTCATACTGAAGGATAAGCGGTTAATACAGACTAATAAAGATGTTGGCAACATTAACCCAGCTAGTTTAGCTTGTTAATGTTCTTAAGCGATGTAAGTTAGTAGTAATGATGAACAGTTAGCAGCAAGTCCACTAATTACTAGTAGCTAACAGTAACATCATGTGGCTCAGACTAGCTAACTGTTAGCTGGCAGAACAGCGATAGCCGAGAAAAAAAGAGGGTTCCATGAGACCGCGCGTATGTATGTGTCAAAATTATTGAATTATACATTACCGAATTTATTCAGTATCACCCAGTCAAACTTTCATTATTCCCTTAATTTCAGGGTTTCCTTATTCGCAGATCACTTGCGTAATAGTAGCTGTAATTGCATTTCTAGTGTCTGCCTGAGCCCGTTGCCTCAGTTCCCCGTCCACACAGACATTGCTATGCTAATGACATCCAATGCCTTACAAGTAATATCTAATCCTGCACAACCCACCCGTATAATTTACTGCAAACTTTACCATAAAATAAATACTCATAGAAAAGGTGTGTGTAAGGTAAACTGCATCCATTGTTCACATCAAATCCAATGACCCCTCAACATAAATGTTAAATATCGTCTGGCTGCGTTTTATTGTAGACTGTGCACACTCACTGCAATATTGTGAGTTGACAGCCCAATGTAACGATATGTTTACCATGAATTTAAAACATACAGTAGTCTTTTAACCTTGTCTAATTTGTCCAGCCACCAGAGTTTCTGTAAAAATGTGCTAATAGATGAAAAATTAGAGCGATACTGCATATTTTAATTGTCAGTGTATTGTACTACTAATAACAGATGTCTTGCTCTGGCAAAACATCATGCACCATGTCAATAACTATTATTGCATAGCAGACACCATATTTAAGAATTAAACTTTAAGGATAAACTTACCCCATAAGGAAGATATACTGAAGATCTTGCTACCATTAACAGCACCTATGATATATTATCCCCACATCTGGCTACAAATAATCAGTTTTACCACCCATCAGCTGCTGAAGCTTCTTTAAAGAGGACCAGATTTGCCAGCATGCATATTATAGAGAGCCAATAGCTTAGACCAGGTGTCATAACAGAGTTAACCAAATTCTCAGTGTTGCGTGCTCGCTTTTGATGTATCCAGGTCACTTGATGGGATTAAACTGTTAATCTATTTTCAGGCAGGGTTTAGGTACATCTCATCAGGCTTAATATAACAAGTGAAATAAATGCAACACTTAAGTGTACTCAATTTACAGCTAATTTATATTTTACTCTCCACCAATTGGCGCACCAGCAGCAACTATAAACTATTTGTCTCACTTGAAAAATTCTCAAAATATTTAGATGCCAGTTCACCAGTAGAGAGCACTGTTACTCCATCAGCGAATGACACAAGACCAACACTGTAGCTAGTAAACCGCAAGGAAGTAAAATGCTACTTGGTACTTGTAAAGCCAAGTGTGTTATGTGATAGGCATACATGAGCAGCATAAACATGCGTTTTAGTAGCATTTGCAACAGACCAAAGTGTTTGCATTACACAATGTTTATTCCATGCAGTACAAGTTAATTTACTATCAGTAACAGACATAGCAGCTGCTTTGTGGTAAAGTCAGCCAGAATATGACAACTCCAGAAGCATCACCACAGTGGCAGCCCGTCATACCTACAACATAAGAAAGTCACAGGTTAAGTAAAAACTATGTTTTTAAAACCTAACATTAAATCCTGTGTACAATGTTTCCCTGACCCCATTCATATACAAGAGGAAGATGGTGCATTAGAAACATCTCGTAATAAGATTTACTCCAATACAATACCGCAGCTCACTGCACTCTTGAAAATCAACACTTCATTGACGCAGCGTGAACATGTTTTAGTATACCATACATTATACTGCATAATATTGACATATACAATACAGATTAGTAAGATAAAATAAAAAAAAATAAAAAAATTACAAAATATATACAAAGCAAGGTCTAGCACTGTAATAAAAAATAATTTACCCAACATAGTTTGATCCTGGAATACTCTCTGTGCTCTCCCTCACCAACACATCGGAAAATACAGTATCTGGGTTGTCTCTTTTCCCATACCTGTGCATTTAAAAAAGAGTCAAGCAACATATCAGTACTTCTTTGCTTGTACATTTAAAACATTATGAACAGTATTTTAAAGAAAATCAAGAACCAACCTCTGTCTTGTAATGAGATTGATGTAGTGTCTTAGTGCAGAATAATATCTGGCGAGCTCCTCAGGTGGTGCGCCTTCCCGGGGACTGACAGGCTTGGCTGGATAAGCATTTATGCCAGAGTGAATACAAGCCAGCAGGCAGAGAGCCAGAATACTGAGGGACATCACAGCGCTGGAGCGAATCCTGGATCGTATGGTAAAATGAATAATCAAAATGCATGATAAAAAATAATTGTTCAATAATATCACATCGCCAAAATGAAAAATAGAAGCTCCACCATAAACACTGCCAGATCAAACATTACTTAACTTTAAATCAAAAAGTTTGCCTTTAAATTAAACAGTGAAAATAAAAACTTTGCTTACATTATAATGCTTGAACAATATTGTAGCTGGCTTTCTTGCAGTTCAAGATACGTCTGTCAGGGTCCCAACATTTCCCGTGTTTTATACAGTGTGTATCAGATGGGGAGGGACGGTGATTTCATTCACTTTTAGGGTACTCCTGAGAAATATCTACTGCCTCATTAGTTTAGTCATCACGGAATGTTGAGGCAGTGAAAGAAATGGAGATACGCAGTTACATTAGTGTGAAAAGACCAAAACATGTAAGGTGTCACTGCAATAGCTTTATTCAAATGTTAATTATTTAGATGGTGTGCATGTTATAAATTCTCAAATTAAAACATTGAAAATCTCCTTGTGGGATTAATAAAGTATGTCTTCTCTTAATAGCATTAGAAATTTAATGCAGGTGTTCAACATGTGTACTTAAATTATTCCTGAATTGTATTATCACAAATTTGCTTTTTTCCAACATAATCAACTTTTTTTGCAGCAAACAATGAGTTTAATTGTACATAAAGTCACAGAGGCTCACATAATTGATTCATATCAATTTGCCACATTGTTATTTTATCCTTAATTGTTCTTGCTTCTACATTAAGTACACTATGAAGGCCTTAAATGTCTGAAGGGTAGAAAAGATTACACTTGATCACAGCAAATTGTCCTTTTGTTCAAAAATACATTTTAATTATAAGTGGACTGATGTTCGCAGACTGCTGGTACAAGTGGAGGCACGCTTTATTAAGTTAGAGTCCACTTAAGAGCCACAGCCAGCATGAAAAGTCTCAATAAAACCGACGATGTGTAACTTGGCTGATGGTGGTCGGTTGTTTTCACATTAAGTTGAAATGCATTAGGATTCCCCAACTATTTGGGAATATGTTGTTTTGGTTTATAGAGAAATGTGGGGGGTGGGGGGGTTGCATAATTTAAAGTGTTAATCTGGAATATATAATCCAAATATTAGAATTTAAGGAAGGGCAGATCCTTGTTATCAAATAAAACTGTCCATATCTGCACAGTCTTGGTATAATTACAATACTTGTATAAGTAATTCACTCAGTTCTTAAGGGTTATTAGTTACTAGCCAAAAGAACAAAACTGCTTCTACAGTCTCAAACACATTAATAAATGTTGTGAATGGAAATCCATCAATTGCTTCTTGTGTCTAATCTAAATGAATGCAAAACAGTGGCCCAACTCCACTTCAACTCTACTGAATGACATACAGTTGTCTTAAAACAATAACTGAAAACATTTTGGCCAAACCAGCAAGCATAGCTCCAAATTACACCAAATACAAGAAAGGGCAGTAAATTGCTCAAACCCATACATTTTCAATTCCAGATGATAGGAGGCACAAAAAGCTTTCAGCCTCAAAATGGCAAGATTAATTTAATGGCAACTATTTTCTTTGAAGAGCACTCTGAAGAGCACACTGAAATTTGACAGTAGATTGGTGCTGTTGTTTCCAATGACAGTCATATGAGAACTCTATTCCAGAGCGAGAGCACAGTCTTTGCAGGAACAGTACACACTAAAAAAAAAAACTAAAAACTTTCACATTAAATACCGAATATCTGGACATTTTACACCAGAATGACTTCTTTCATTCTGTTATAAGTGTTAAGTGTTATAAGTGTTATCATTTTAATACAATAATACAAGTGTTAACATTTTAATATAATGATTTCAATAGCACAAATCAGTAGAAGTATCACTCCAAGATATCCTGTTGACAGTTAATACAAATGTGTCAACATGAACGCTCCAAAATGTCTAGAGAAAAAAGTAATAAAACACAATCAAATAGAAATACATCGGATATGCAAGTAAAGAATACCATTTCTGAAAATACATAAATAACGAACAACAATTACATTGTAGTATTATATACTGGTCATACATTTTTGAGTCACTGGTGTTTATTATTTACTTTTACTATTTCTGAAATAATGGATGTGCTGTATGGAGAATGGTCAATAAGAAATGCCTGGTTTAAACACTAGTCACATCAGCTTGCATAATTCGTTGCTGACAAAAGAGGACCAGGTGGATACAGCACAGAGACCTTTAGTGCCATTGTCGTCATTAATATCCTCCACTGACAGAGACTGCAGCCAAGTGCCATCCCACCTGCAGGACACAGACTAATATCCAAAAAACCTAAATACTCACTTCCTTAACTTGTTATTTGTGCAAATACAATGCTAGAATGCTAACAGCAATCCTGAGGATTGAAGCTGAAAGTCTTGGTTAGGGACTGTAAAGATATATGACTTATTTCTTGCCACTTGCGTACCAGGGAGGGATGAACAGCTACCATTTAATTTGCTCTTTTTTCCATGCGACATAAGGTTGCCATGGACATTCACTGATGGAATTATATCTGCAAATTAAGCATGATAAGCTCTATACTGTTTTTTCAATTTATTAGTGCCAATAAATGAACAATGTTGTGCTGCCCTGGTGTACCTATCTCAACTATGCAAAACAGATACTCTGCTACTGCTGTTTCCAAAAGCTAACTAATCTCCCTTTATTCACAAGCTCCTCCATTATAGAGGATATTAACACTATGGTCATTAATGGCTGCACAACAGTGGGTAAAATGGCTGTGCAGCTGATGAGAACATTAGCAACTTTTGAGTCAAACAGAACAAATCTTTTTCTGTTACTCCTTCAGTTTTCCATCTAGAGCCACTGTTGTGCAATTATTGATGGCTTTAAAGCTGTTGAGATTCACTATTATCATTAGTGCAAGTCATTATTAATTTTCAGAACACGCAAGTACAAACAACGTAACTACAAGGCTCAAGAACATTTAGATACCATGTCCTGTCAAGCTCTGTGTAGGCATCTACCGCTTCATTACATTTTTACATTTAGCTAATGTTCTGATCCAGCATGATTCACAAGTCAATGAAGCATAATGGTCACTTGCTAGGAAGGAAGTCATGTGGTTTGCCTTTCTGTGTTCTCATTTTAATTTGTTTTATTGCCTGCCAGGTCTTTCTCCTGGTAATTAAGATTGGTCAGTCACATTTTGATTAATTTGTAGTTTTCTTTTTGTTTAAATAAACCTTTAAATAAAAGGATGCGCACCGACCAAAATGTATATTCTGCCCACATTCAACCCAACAAGAACACGTAACAAAATATTTTAAAAGATATTCACAAAAACACCCAAACGATAAATTAACAGTTTGCAAGGGATTAAACTATGTTTACCGCACAAGTGAGCATTGCTGCTCCAGCTGATACTCTCCTCAAAACAAATGATTTGGCGAAATCTGAAATCTACCTCCAGGCTGTGATTCTCCATTCAAATGCAGGTATTTGGAGCTTAATGAAATGAAAATGCCACATTGTAATCCTGAAATGATAATTTATCAGTGGATTTCAACAATGTTGTGGTAGAAACTTTGTCTTATCAAAATCAAAACGTTTAATGAAAACAAATTTACAAATGTAAATTTTTTTTGGGGGGGGGGGGGGGGGGGAGACTAGCAATGCATGGTATCCTAAATGCTGATTTTTGCCAGAGACTGCACAGTTGCAGACTGAGTTTTGAGTCAGAGTTGCAAAAGTGCTGACTGACCTACCTATGTGTGTTGCCATCACTGAGCAATCTTTTAGCACATGCTAAGTGAGTGCATGTCGTGACTAATACTTTCAACAACAACTTCTCTTTTTCCTGTGGGAGCAATTGGCTTGTTTGATTTGGTTGAAAGCATCAACTGGAGTGGCTTGTTTTGGTGACCCCACAATCATTTCTTTGCAAAACTGTTCCTAAAACTTGCTCTTCAGACAACAAACCAGTGAATGGGAACAATTCAGTACAAAGTTGTAGCACTTCCTTGAATATTTCCTTTCCATGAGACTGCTTTCTTGGTATCCACAACATTGTTTTAGGTAAATATATTAAAAATCATTTTAACAAAAAAGAAAAAGGGACCACTCTTTGCCACAAGTAGTTTTAGTTTTAATTATTCTTTTTTTTTTAATTTCTTAGATTTCTATTTAGGATTTAAACACTCATTTAGTTAAGTTAGATAAAATGGAAAAAAGACTGACTTGCCAATCTGCCTACAGCACCATCACCTTTACATGCAGTGAAGTACTTGAACTTTTTGATAGTGAATATTTTTACATGCCTTTATACAACTAAAAAAGGCATCTTGTCAGAGCTACTAATTGTTTTGCTTTGCAGGAAATGTGGCTTCACAATAAAAGGAAACATTTAGAGAATTCTTCTACAATATCTAGAATGGTATTAAAATTGTTTTAATGATCAAAATACATTAAAACATACATACCTTCAGCAGACTCAAATCATTCAAACATAAACAATGCTACTTTACAAATACCATCAGATGCCCTGTGATGGTCAAATTATATGAAAAGGTGTTGCTTTCCAATTCATTAAAAATTCTCAACTCCAAACACAAACTGTTATTTTTTGTCCAAAGATAATTTAAGAGGCAAACAAATATAACCTTTTCGCACAGGGATGGCAAGGGTGCATCCAAAGTTACAAAGTAGTAGTAAAGTCTGCATAAAACTTAGATGATTCGTCTTGTGTCGTCACTTTGTGACTTCAGCATCATACATAAAGTCCTCTGGTAGCATCTCAGCAGGCATTCTCTTCAGCTGCTCATCAAAGGTGCGGAGAGTCCAGAGTTTCTCTAGTTCATACACTTCTCTGGTCTCTGGTAGCATGAAGTGAACAACCATATTCCCTGAGACAGACAAAGAAGCAGGAAAGTAAACACCATTAACAAACACCAGTTTACATATCCAACTGTCTAAATTGGACATTAGGTTTACATACCGAAGTCAATACACATCCAGTCCTCTGCATCCTTTCCTTCAATCTTGGCATTTGGCTCTCCATCATTCTTCAGAAACTTATACTGGAGAAAAACATATTTCTTGTGTAAATTTTAAAAATAAACACAAGTTGCATAATATTTTAACAATGAGAAGATCACTGTTAGTTACCACTTTGATGGCATAAAGTGCCATTGCACGGAGGTGTCTCGGTGATACACCGCTGACAACAATGAAGTACTCTGCGTATTTGATCTGCTCTGGTACTTGAATCACACAGATGTCCACTGCATTTTCCTGACGGAGTAGAGACACCAGTACATCGAGAGTGAATTTTTCAGAGGATCCTGGAGAAAACCAAGGTTGAAGATTTTGTCTGACATTATTCAAGCAATAAATGTGTGCCACATTTACTAATTGCATGATAGCTAGTAAAATGCTATTTGTGTTGAAACAGAGAAAAGCCTTCATATACAAGAGTTAAAGCAATGCAGGGTGACTTAAGAATCTCATCCAGCACGAACAATTTCAACAACTATTTTATTATCCATCCATTTTATCATTTACCTGGTTAATCATTTGGCAAAACATCAAAACAGTCACAACTCCTAAATCTGAAACTATTAATTAGTCAATCAACAGAAAACCATTCAGAAACTATTTGGCAAATCAATTCATTTTAGTGCTTTTTTGCTGGTTCAAGTTTCTCAAATGTGAGGATTTGCTGCCCTACTTTTAATACAGGAAACTAAATATCATTGTTATTTGGACTATTGGTTGGACAACACAAGCAATTGGAAGGCATCGACATGGTCTCTGGGAAATTGATGAAATGACTCATATGAGGAAAATAGTCCACTGATTAACCAATTATAAGAACAAAAAATTGTTAGTTGCAGCCCAGACAATTTCAGAGTCCATGGTTAAGTACTTTTTTGTTTTGTTCAATGAACAAAATCAATGTGTTGCTTTAAACTATTATAGACTAATCTGAAATTCATTTTTATAATCATTTGGTCTATTAAATGTCAGAAAACAATGAAAACCCCCAAGGTGACCTATTCAAATATCTGGTTTTGTCCAACATAAATAAACTGGTAAATATATGGTGAGGGGAAGAAGCAAATACTTGATACTAAATATGTCATTTTCTTTCTTGTCTACTTACTTTGACTCGGGGCACTGCAGTCACTGTCCATCTGTTGTGATTCCTCTTGAAACGCTTTCGTGCTCCTCTTTGAACTACTGCTTTCACCACACATCTCTGAATAAAATCTTTGTGAGTCTAAGTGACGGGTGAATACATCATAACAACGCTGACATGAGGATACATTTGCTGTAAAACTTCAGAGGCAAACACAGACTGCGACAATGAGCATTGGGGACCGAACAGATGCTTCTCAAAACACCTATTTGCTCCGGTAACACGCTGCTTTTAAACACAGACGATACCAGTTTCTTAGTGCAACGGAGAATACTCATAATTTCAACTTCATCACAATATAACAGTCGAGGCGAAGCACGAGTATATCAAGGGCTAAAAACAGGAAGTGATTCTCGTCCTTGGCTTTTGATTGGTTCCTACGGCTTCTTCGGTGGTTTCTGGGCCTGGTGTAAAGGTAGCACGCCTCTATAGTCCACAACGAAAATTAACCTCAGCTCAAAGCTGTTGAATTTGTATGCAAATGTACACTACACTGAATTTCAGAATTATAAATTGCCCTGTGATTAAGACTTTCCCTTAATCTAGTGATACTGCTTTAAATCTGTTTAAACAAAACTTCAACATCAGTTATCTAATAAATAAATGTCTCAGGATATTTTACATATCCAAGGCAATGCAGGCTCATCCTGCTTTGTAAATTGTCCCTTAGTTTTAGTTGAAGTTGACTACTGACTTCTGCTGTGTCAGAGTCAGATAGGCATATTCAAGTTACACAACCCATAACTGATGGCAAATGAAAAGCAGGAGACATTGTATGAAATGTAATATTTACATTTATTGCCAAAATTAATACCTCACCCTAAACATGCTATATTGTATAAAACTGTAAATATCATAAAATTTTAAGAAATCTATATGAATTCCTGAGATAATCTCATTGGTCAGTACATTGTCATTGAAATCACAAATTCAATTATGTAAACAAAACGTGTCCGCATAGATCAGAGCATGTACATTTCTGTATTTTTTGTTCATTTTTGTTTCAAGGTGACGCTGTATTCACTTCGGTCCTCATTCATCAGCGCAGCCAGAGTCCATAGTTACATTCAGTCTCAAGCCCACAGGAATATGGTCCGTCAGGCCAGCGAGCTGGGTTATAAAAGTCACTTCTTCAATTTCCTGGATGGAGACATAGAGTGTGTGTTTTTATGATTTATGCTTCTTTATGATAAATTGTTTTGTATGACCTTTTATCTAAGATGTGACTGTCAGTTTTGCCATACGAACATGTTTTCTATTACTATTTGTGGTATTTCAAAGTAACTTCAGTGGAGAAGGAGGAGGACAGTGAGGAGATGGAAAGAGTAAAACACACAGGGACACATACTGTTCGGCAGTGCTTTGAAATGGAGTTTTCGCGGTACAGGATGTAGTCAATCCGACGGCCCACCCACGGCTGGCCAGTCTCAGGGTAAACTAATGGGCAGTCCTCTACAGGAACAGGAGGGGAGACATACTGCTGTCTCAGCTCTTCTTTCTCCAAAGTCCTACAAAGGCACACAGAGAAGACAGAGTGGGTCTTCAGATCAGCTTTAGTGAATAAATAGTGAGTGAGTTTGGGTCATATGACAGTAGTTCTGTCCCACAGATGCTTAAGGATCTACCTTTGTAGATTTTCTGGGGTGTTTATGTCATCTTCATACAATGTGGGCTGCTCCAGCAGTGTACCTTCAGATGGAAACCATGAAATACCCAATGAATTGTTATGATTTTTCTTGCATGTATGCCATATTTATTGTAGTCTAATGGTTTAAAATGGTATGCACCAATGACCCAGGGCTTCTCTTTTCCAGGCCCTGCCCTGCAAGGATCTCTGTATTCCTCAAACAGACAGTGATTCTGTTCCAGGAAATCATCTAGACAAACAGGTATAAACAGTAAACATGTATAAATACTATTAAAAAAATAATATAATAATAGGACAGAATAATATAACACTGTCAGAGACACAGACACACCAGGTGAGCAGTTGTCAAAGTTGAAATCTCCACAGAGCACATCAAAAACTACATCCTCGTCATCCTGTTTGTTGGTAGCTTGAAAATCACTAATCCACTTGGTTATCATGTTTAACTGCTCACAACGAATTTCCCCATCACCTGAAAAAAGAAAACACACACCAGCTATCACAGACAAAGCTTATCTTTGTTTTCTTTAAAGAAAAATGTCAAATTCTGTGTTAATCTGTGCAGACCAAATCAGAAAATTAAGACTTGCCCTCTGGTGCGTGAAGATGCGTGCAGTTAAAATAGCCGACCACTTTCTTCTGTTTCTTATTCTGCCCAATTAGCACCTGCAAATTTCAGCAACATCAATACATCCCATTTCCACAGTGACAACAGCATGAGTTAATTAATGTGAATTGGGCATCACAAAAAGAACAACCGCAATAACTGATAGCACCTTAATGCATGATATTAAGCAAGATACCTTAGCAGAAAGTAGGCCCTTAGCGGCCAGTGCATCTTCCCCACGACTGTTGGGAAAGCAGTGGTACTGGGCCTCAAGGACAGGGAATCGGCTGGCTAGGAACAGACCACTGTTGAAGAACTTGAAAGAGGAACAGCTGCACGGTGGCTGGCAGGCATACACACCAATGTCATAAAGTATGTGTCCAAACACAGGACTTAGTACTTTAGTGAGTTTCTTTGCTGCCCTCTTATCAAACACCTCTTCTAGGCACAGTATGTCGACATTGGCTGGAAACAATGACGACACTTCCCAGGGTACATTGTCCTGCAGGCGGAGACCCTGGGAGAGCAGTGCTCTGGGAGCACTCCGGTGACTGGTTCGGCCCTGCTGGTTAGAGTTGTGATTGGAATTGAAAAGGGGAGAAGGTGACTCAGTCGAGGGCTCTTCTGTATCTTCACAGGGCACACAAACCACATGACTATTGGACTTTGAGACTGAAACATTTCCTTCAGCTGAGTCTGCATGATAACCCACTGGGGGCTGTGCCTGCCTATCAGTGGCCCCATATGTTGATGAGTTAACTGTGGTGAGTATGCTGCTGGAGGGGCTGAGAGTCCCACAGCTGCTGGGGGAGTCAACAAAGATCCGAATATGGGGTCGACCAACACCCTGCGCAATGAGCTGACCAATGGCAGTCGCCCTATTCTGGGTGTGCGCCAGGTTGTTGAAGCGGGCGAGGCTGTCCGGCAACAGACACAGGTTGGCTGTGGCAAATCCAAATGATGCCTTTCCTAACTGCTCAAAGCCTGTGAGTGTCTCCTTCTCTGGTAAGGACGGTATCTCTCTATGGTAGTAAAAAGGCCTTCGGCAGGCCTGCAGAGGCGCCCAGAGGAGAAAGCCCAGGAAGGCCAAGGGAGCCGTGGCAAGAAAAAGGATGAAGAAGACAATGGAGCCAAAGAAGACCTTGAGGGGGTATAAGTAGCATTCCTGCTCCAGTCTCTGGGTTTGCTCCAGGGTGGTGGACTTGCATACAGCAATGAGGCGGTCAAGAAACCAAAAACAAGGCAGGATGAGAGCCCACCCCACAGCATGGATGCCTGCAACAAACCCATTAGGAAAAGGAGATGCCCGCAGGGCCATGCCTCCACCCCTTCTCTACACAACAATCACAATGAACAGCATCAGGACGTCTCGATCAAGCCTCATTCCTGTCTCTTCTTCATGGGCTCCACTGGACACTAAGACAGAAGAATGAAATTAAAATATTATTACATGTTTCAGGAACATCTGCCTTTTACTTATTACATTTACTCATTTTTCAGACACCAGTAGTTACTCTGTATACAAGCGTTAGTGACTTGAATTTGATTTGGGAGGCCACGGGTAGCCAGTGGAGGACACTGAGTAATAGAGTGACATGAGTCCTTTTGGGCTGATCAAAAACCAGACACACTGCTGCGTTCTGAACCATTTGTAGGGGTTTAACCGCACAAGCTGGAAGACCCACTAGGAAGCATTGCAATAGTCAAGGCGAGAGATAATCATGGCCTGTACCAGAAGATGGGGGGCCACCGAGTAAAGTAGGGCCTAGTTTTTCTTATTTTGTATAAAGCAAAGCGGCATGACCGACGTGGAAGACAGCAGCAACATGGTCAATATGGTTTTGTTCTCAAAATGACTTCATGCCCCTACACGCAGTTGTGGAAAACATGAAGCAACTGACAGCTGTACTGACATGAATGCAATGGGAATGAGTGGCTTACTGCATGATTATGCAATACATCATGCTCAATTTTAAGGAGGCAAAGAGAAAAACATAGTGCAAACATCCTTTAATCCAGCTGTCACCATCTGCACAGTGTTGCTAACCACTGGCGATCTGAGACTGCAATGAAAAGCCTGTCTGAACACCACACCTCTGTGTACATTTACAGATTACTTATAGCCTAAAGTCAGTAAGTGTGTCAAAGGTAAAACCTAACAAATATTGTTCTAATCTTACTTAATCGTACTGATTTTATCTGAAAATAATATCTAAAATCTAATATATTCCCAACATGTGGTACAATCTTAACAAGTCACATTTTACTGTGAAAAGGGAGACCATAATAATGTTTTAGTGTGGATTTGCCCTTTAACATTAGTGCGATGCCTCCAAGCATTCACTCCTCCATTGCAGACTTTGGGCACTGACTCATAAGATATGGCTGGAAAAATAAGACAATCCGTCATTCAAAGAACAAAACCAGGGAGTTACGAATCCCCAACACCAAGACTATATAAACCCGATTCAAAGCAACCTATCATCACTTAAACCATCATGCAACCTTTAAAGAGTCACGGGAAGCGCGGTTTCTGTGTCATGGTGTCTCATCAGTCGGCACTCATACAGGTATGTTAGATGGGTCTCTGCAATGGCACTCTGATCGCCCGTGTGCAGGTATGCTAAGCTAACTGTTTGACTTCATAAACGATTCAGAAAAACTTTCAAACCTAACTCCATATATGTGTGAACGCATGCCGTTGTCCTATCATTATAGCACCAGGTTACTGAATCCTCACACTTAATACGTGCTTTATAGATATTTTAGTTATCTCAAATGAAAGCTGTCACCTGTCCTGTTGCGTAGCTAGCTTAAAACCGGCTAACGTGGCATCCTAGATGCTCTTACCTCAGCACGAAAACTGGGACAGTCCGTCTGATGAACCCATACAGCGAGCAGACTAATAATTATTTATTGTATTACATTTATTTATTAGGTTGTCACGTCTGTTAAAGGAAATAATCAGTTTCTATCTAGAGTTCAGCAAAGCAACTGCCCTAAACATAAACCCACTCTGCTCCCAGCGGCTCATCATGCTGGCATTATTAAGCCACGCCCCAATGGCTTTGTTATGGTATTGAGCCCTGTTGAGCCAGTCTGGCATGTGACCACGTGACCTCACCTGAGGCGTCCGGGCTGTACCTACAGGCTCGTACCACGCAGGCTAGGTTTAAACTACTAAATAGGATAGCTACTGTAACCAAATGACTACTTATTGATTCAGAATATTTTCAGCTAAATATGCAGTGACTTCTGGAAAGCCACATCAGTAGAAATAGGCTACATGTTTTGTATGCAATCCCTATAATTTCTACTGTGGTTGCTTGATTTATTACAGTAATTGGACAATTTATTGTGTGATTAACCTATCATATCACCATGTTGCAAAGAAAATGCAAGTTTAAATTTTAGGCTCAAGATTTGTCTTCATTTCTTACCAATAACTTGTAACTTAAGTAAGAAAGGCCCTGCCTGAAGAATACAACATACATATTGCAGTCATATAACAGCATACATATAACCGTCCAGCATGTGTGGTCAAAACTAAGGTAGCAATTAATGAGTAAAAGGATTATCTCACCTGCAGGAAGATTTAGATATCATAGTGAGAGAGCAGGGAGGCCCCTAACAAATCCCTGAAGATAATTTTTAGTCATGAAATTACTCCAGCCCTGGACTCGTCACTTGTCAACTTAACAGCTTTTTTCCCCTAATGAAGATCCAAAAATAAAAATCCATAATAGCCTGGCTGCAAACCTCTGAATAGCAGTCCACATCTGTTCAGCATGAACTTTAATAAAATAGCAATTCAGATTGATTATCAGGCTAAGTCGTGACAAACTCACAGTACACCTGTAGCAGACAACAGTATGTTGTTTTTTTCACACATTAAGGAATGATGCTTCCTCAGTATTGTATTAAATATTGGTTGAAGTAACAAACCACTGTTAGATTTCTTATAAGAGGTTGCCCTTGATTGTTTACTCAATGCTTTATGCAGCCTATTTGGCTTGGTGGTTCAAGTTCACCATGCACCATCCTACTTGCAAAGTGTATATTGATAAACAAATACGTGTGCAAAGCTGTGCACAAAATCAGAGCCACACAAAAGTTATCATGTCATATGTTGTTATCTGCATTTATTTCCAATTTGGGGACAGTGTAAGCATCCCAAATATGGTGCATCTTTGGATGCAATCATGTCTACCAGAGAAGGATAGGCTTTCTGTCCCTCTTGGCCATGTTGCAGAGGCAGGTGAGTAGAAGCAGCAGGTCCTTCTGAAGTTTTGTTGGTGCTGTGGTCATTATCATCTTCTTCAGAAAATCTGGATTATTGAAGTCCACTGACTGGGCGCTGTCTTCACTGGGCCTCTCCCTCAGGATCCCATAGGTGTTGACAATAAATTCAGAGAAATGAGGGTGAAGTAGTGTTTTATACCCAAGCTGGTTCAGCCTGTCCATAAGGTTGTCATGTCTCTGAGCCAGAAGAAGCCGATAGCCTTCATCTACCTTCCCTGTCAGTGGGTGGGTAGTTACCTGCAAGAGAGGACATTTATACTTTTATACTGAAAATTGGTTACAGTTGAAACTTTGTCTAGATTTAATCCCTTGTGTTTACTCTAAAAAGTCTTCCTTTCTAACCTCTATGATCTTGTCTGGTATATTGAGCAGTGTGAAACCATAAAGCCTCTTGTGGCCCTGGAAGATGTGGGACAGAATTCTCCTATCCAGTTGGTAAGCAATCTCTCCCAGCAGTCTATCTGGGCCTGATAGATAAATAAACAGAAAATACATCTGCTTCTTTTGGGCAACAGCATTATTGTTCTAAAGTTTCTGCATGTCAGGCCTTGCTCACCTTTGACCTCAGGAGGAATATCAGCCTGGAAGCTCTGAAACTCTGCTTTCTCACTTGTGTCTACGTGCACCGAGCTTTGGATAAAAGACTTGAAGTCGATGGGGGATGAGGTTCGGTGTTCTTGTTTGAGTTTGGTTTGAGACAGTTCTTTTCTGAATTGTCTCTCATCAAAGGTGTTTTGCCACAGACAGGATGGTTGTCTTCCTGAGGGTGAGCAAACTGATACAAGTTCCCCAGTTGATTATACTTGATTTAATAATTTGTTGATTTCAACTTGCTGTCTTGCGTAAAGCACTTTGTAACTTGGGTTTTGAAAAATGCTCTCTGAAGATATTAACTATTGTTATTACTGATGTGTAAAGATCCATGACAAAGTGAGTGGTAAGAATAGAAATAAACACAATACGTAACTTATAAATAAGAATTCAGTGCATTTACTTTTGCAGATCCTAAATGTATTCACAAAATAGATGCTATTGGTTAAAATTAAGTTATATTAAGAGAAGTTTCTTCATGCTTACTTGGTCACACTTGCTTACTTGGCTTACACTATTTAAACTCAGCATAATCAACCAAGTTGATAAAAATATACATTATAATCTCAAAATATAGCCATCTAACAGTATGATTTATCCTATAATTGTGAATTTACCCTGAAGTTATTTAGACACATATTTAGGTGATACATGTTGTATAAGGGATACAGAAACTGTTTCTTGCTTTGAATGTAATCCCTATTTTCCAAAAAGATGTGATTCATTTTCATTTATATTATTTGAAACAGACCTTAGTAAAAACATATGAAAATCTCCCTAGTACTTAAATGGAATGCAATTGCATTAGTAGACTACAACTTGGGTAAGTTATTGTCCCAAGTCAGCAGTTATTATAAAATGTTGCAACTACATTGTTACAAGTTTTATCCACTAAGAATGTTTACGGTTGAAACCTGAAATAATCTAAACTTGTCCATCCTTACACTGGACTCTGTTTGTCACAGAGAAAAGTAATTGCATGAACACAAGAGTAATGTAGTAGTGCAATGCAAATATTGCACTGCTCCAGACAACTCTGACCTACACCCTGACTGCCATCTAGAGGCAGAGAAAAACACTGAAGAATACCTGTTAATTCCTCCAGAGTATCACTGTTGAAGCTGTGCATCCTGGCTCTCAGGTCTATGTTTTCCTTGACTACACTCAGCATAGACTTCAGCTGATCATTTTCCTCTCTGAGTTGTTGGTTTTTTGACAGCAAGGCAGCAACAGTTTGCTCCAGGTCCATCCTGGGGCTCCCAGTGTCACAGCTGAGCCGCAAACACCCAAAGACTTTATGGATGCTAACAGAATTCACATATCAAATCACAACAGGACACAATTCTCTGGTGGAATGTTGATTCTTTCAGGGTTCTCTCACTCCATACAAATAACAGAGACCAGGTTTAGAAAAAACATCTTTTAAACATTTTTTTCATTAAAATGTTACATTTTATCTCAGAAATAGCAGTTTGACCAAAAATCCCAACTCATGGTCCACTTACTAGCTTTGTCTAGGGTTTTCAACCATATCACACAGTCTTCACCAACTAATGCAGTTTGCTCAGTTGTCAGGGTGATGGATTTGTTGACATGCAAGTTCAGTAGCTGTTTCATCCATGGCCCTTCTCACACCTGCTGGTGGTTAAGTGTGACAGTTCAATCTTGACCCTGGAAATAGCACTTTGACAAAACAATCCCAATCTCAACTCAAGGTGCACTTACTAGCCTTTTTTTCCCGCCCTAGTTTCAACCACATATGGCCTTCATCCGCTGACGAAGCCAACCCGGATAGATCACAACCGCAACTGAGCTTGCGTGTCAACAGATTAATTTCCATGACAACTGAACTCCTTCTGCTGATGAAGACAGAAAGCCCTGGGAAAAGCTAGTGTTAAATCTTAACACTGTTAAATTTTTTTGTATTTTTTTTTTACAACATATCATACATAAAGCTTTTGATTAACCCCAAACTACAGTATAGACAACATATTTAAATTCTCATAAAAAATTACATTTACTGGGTGAAGCAAAAGAAACTCTTGAGCTATGTGATCAGCGCACACTACAAGACAAAATAATCATCAAGACTATGGGAACTCACTTCTAGACACAAACTCAAAACAATTTCCCGTCACAATCGGTATCTGTTGTTCATCCTGCTCAGCTGCCCCTTGCTCTTCCGACGATAGCAAGAATGTAGAGAAAGATGTTGATGATATCAGTGTACAGGTTAAGAGCCGCAAAGATATATTCCTCTGGACTCAGAGCCAGTTCCTTGTTGCCAAGCAGCAGCTGCGTGTCCACCGCCAAGAACTGTAACAAAAGAAATTCACAGTGGATCAAATACTTTTTGTTTTATAAGTGAAATATGTTGTATCTCACAAATTATGTAGAAAAACATTGTTTTTTTATATTGTTTGGGGTGTTCTTGGCTTGAAGACTTAGCTCACCCAAATTACAAAAAAACACTTACTCACTTACTTCTAGCAATAGTTTGGTTTTATTTGTCCAAATTTAGAGGTATCTTCTCTGACATTTCTGTCTTAGACCCCAATACTATGGAGATGAATGGATTTTTATTTGTGCTACTCACAAGTAAAAAAAAAAAAAAACACTCAAAAAACTCAGCAGCAAAGTACATTTGCAGAAACAGCATCTCAGCATAATACAGATTTTAAATGTAATATCTCAATGCTATGAGCTGTACTGTGGTCAAACTGACAACTTTAAAAACACTCCACAGGCAACCATTTGTGGCTGGATCTATGCAGCAGCACTGGGGTGCAACAGCTATGTACAAGTTCTCTCTGTGGGTGTAGTTGACACTAGAGGCTCAGTAACTACTAGATAGTCTAACTAAATCAGCTACTAAAACTGGTTGCACTACAGTTACTTGGGGCACAACCTAACTAGTTTGGACATGAAGTGGCCAATCAACGATCAAAGATAGAGTTCCATCTTCAGGGTGTTACTGTGTGCATTAGCTTTCTAGCTGGCATGAGCCATTGTAGCACATTGTAGTAAAGCTGGATCGATAATGAAATATATCAATAAATTAGATTTCTACTGGATTACTGTGTTGCAAAATTAGATGCAATTAATGAAAATGTGATGCTGTGTGGCGGTTTTACTATTGGTGAGTATAATTATGCAACAGTTTACTCCTACCCTGGGGCATGTCTAACTATTCAGTTACTCAAATTGTAACTTATCTACTTTGTGCTACTGCTTTTATTTTTGTAATAATTTACATTATAACTCAACTATGCTTAAACTTACACACACCCTGCGCAGGATGCAGATTGTTACAGGTGTACAGATTTTAGGGTTGACAGAGATTTCATGCTACTCATACAGCCCCCCTTGATTGCAACACATTGTCTCAGAATTACTTTTAACAAAGCCAATGCTGATGATTAACTGTCATCGTCATCTTTATATAAAGTAGAGCTGGAAGACTTACGCATGTGAAGAGCAAAGCTCCCAGTCCAGCATACACAATGTGCAGGATCCGGTCACGAATAATGATGCAGAGTATTGCGAAGACGAACAGGACAATTAAACAGACGAAAAGCACACCGTAACAAGAAGTGAAGTCGTACTTGGTCTGTGGGAGGAAGCCACAAGAGACATTTATGTTCCTGTCACATCAGAGTACAATTCATGTACGTTACAAACGTGCAAAAGGCAGGAAGTGACAGGTACAAACCTGCAGAGAGAAGATGACCACTGTGAAGCACACGACTGCTGTGATGCCCACTGCCATGACCACTGTTTCAGTGTCATGGAAACTAGCAATCATTCCCACCATGTAGGACATACTGAGAGTCAGGACAGACTGAAACCAAAAACACAAATACATCAGCACTGCTGCACATGTTTGACTGTAATTAGGAATAAATAAGAAATGGCAAGTAATTTTGTAGCAACAAAAAAATAAAATTTTAAGAACAAAGCAAAGTCTTTCATCATAATGATAGGATGAAACAGCTTTTCAGGAAGTAGGCAATCTTATTTTCCACTTTACCACATCAGAATAAACTGTAGTTTATTCATCCATCCATCTATCATCAACCGCTTATCCTGCATACAGGGTCTCAGGGGTTGTCGTTTATCCAATTGCATTTTTAAGACAAATGATAGAAAAATTTGGTCCAAGCAGGCTTACTAGTGCAACCAGGTTCCAAGGATGTCTTCGGCGAACGCTCCCACAGCAGCTGATCACACAGACTGACACAAAGAATATCGCATAGGACACCAAGTAGGTCCAGGCGTTCACCATGACAAACACTTTTATTTGCTCCACAAAGGTGAAAACAGCCACAAAGGCGAATGTCACCATCAGCTGGGCAGTGAGAACCAAGAATACCTGGAGGGAAAAGTATATTATTAGGCAACTGACACAGATAATATTTCAAACAAAGAATGTGTCTTTTTTATTCCAGGAATTTTAAAGGTTTTTTAAATAATATTGATCTACTGCACCTACATGTATCTTGTTTATCACTACATTCAGTAGCTTTAGACAAAAAAATCTAAACACTTTGTATTACAGATTATAAATCTGAGTATTGTGCAGCCTTGGCAGGAAATAATATGTGTTCCTGGGGTTGGAGTGGTGAATACGGACAAAATCGTCATTGTATTTGTAATTTTATTTCAGAATATCGGTATATCTCACATCTACCTGTATACTGTAATATTTCTTATTTATTCGTCATTTTTGTAACTCAGTAGCTGTTCATATTATATAAACTCATATTCACCTACGTAACACCTGCACAAACATAGTTATTCCAGTATATATTTGCACTCTGCTCCCTCACACTATTGTCTTCCTGTTTACTAATGTTGTTGTTTTGTTGTATACGTTGTAATCTGTGTCTGTTTTTTTGTTTTGTTTATATGTGTTCTGCGAGAGTAATGTTAGACCGGAGTCAAATTCCATGTGTATAAATACCTGTCCATTAAAGTACATTTCTCTGAATATAATCAATTTTCCCTTTTCTTCAACCACACTGTCTCCTTACCTTTCGAATAAAGGCTCTTCTTATGCTCTTGTTATCTAATCCAAAATCAAAGTCTTGATTCTCATGAAAGGGGGGCGGATCCTCCTCGTTAGGGTAAACATCATCTGAAGTGGCACCGACCAGACACATCAAATTGATTAAGTCACACTATGAATCTAATTCCACCACAATAATAAGCCACATTGTTAGAAATACTAACCAGTGAAGTTGTTACTGAAGCCCTGGCCTGGTGGTGAATATGGTGAAGAAGAGGGGTTGGGGCCATATCCAAAGCTGCCTTGAGGGTTCATATTCATTCCGGAAGCTCCAGGAACACCCGGTCCGAAAGTTCCAGGAGCACCTGGTCCGAAAGTTCCAGGAGCACCTGGTCCAAAAGTTCCAGGAGCACCTGGTCCAAAGTTCCAGGAGAACCTGGTCCAAAGTTCCAGGAGCACCTGGTCCAAAAGTTCCAGGAGCACCCGGTCCAAAAGCTCCAGGAAAACCCGGTCCAAAAGCAGTTGGTGGGGGGAAAGGGAGACCAATAGGAGGAGGACCACCAGGCGCCGGGCCGAACATGTTTGGGCCTGTCATTGTCATGTCATATGCAGGAGGAAACGCTGGCTGCCCGGGGAGCGAGGGTGGAGAGGGTCCCCCTGCCACAGGAGGGAATCCAGTCTTCTCGGTGGTCATCTCTGGCTTAGATCTGGAGCAGAGAGCGGTGGGGGTGTTGGGTTATTGCGATAGATGTGAAAAGCACAAAATCAAGAGAAGTCATATGGAAGGTTATAAATGAGAAAATGTTTATATGGTTGACTGTCAGACCACCAGAGTGAGTATCATTGGCGATACGCTGTAAGGCTGTAACGTTACAGAGGTCACATGATTCTGACTTCCGGTAGATATAATTGATATGCATCGATCGACAACTTAATTAAAATGCACATAATTCGTGTATCGTTTGGTTTTCTATCCCTAAAAACCCCTCTAATGTGACTGTGAAACGAAGGTTTTGGGTTCCGTGTTGGATTTGAATAGCAATTTACATCTCCCCAGTGTCCGAGTATCCACGGAGATCGCGAGGTTTGACGTTAGCGGACGTTAAATTTAGGCCACAAATTTCACTTTCAGCCAGCCAAGAAGCTGCCATTTAACGTTAGCCCACGCAGTCTAGCAACATTCAACCGAGTATTTGAGTTAAAGGAACATTGATAGCCCATTAATTTGATAAAGAACAAGTAAAGGTGTTCTGTAACATTATCCAAAACAATATGGCCATGTTTTTTTCCACCAAACAAGTCCGTGAATAACGATACAAAAACGGAAAGACAACACAGATCAGCTATCATCTTTCAAGCATACTCACATTGTCCGCAGTCAACGCCTCAATCCCAGCTGGTTTCCTCTAAAATGTATTTAGTTGTATTGTATCCCGGGTTTTGGTTTTGTCACACTTTCGTTATTTTGCCAGTAAGTGCTGAACGTCTCCGCCCCCAGGATGCGGAATGCCGCATTCACGCCACATGGGACGCCTGTAAGAGATGGGAAAGTTACTCATCTCATGTTAACGGCATGCCAGCGTTCACTTACACGGGCACCTCACGGTTGTATGATTTTGATTTTAAAACAGTATGCATTAACAATATAGCACTATAGCACTAGTATCCGTCGAATAAGTGACAATAATATATCTGAGTTTTCAGAAAATTCCGACTTACCCGGTTGTATTTTCGACTTGGACGATGACGTGAACGCGTTTAACTAGTAGGAAACCCAAATTGCAAGAACTCCCATATGACTTGAACGTGGCATGAAATTTATCTGTAATTTGATAAACTCGAAAGTGAAATGCACAAAACCTCGTGCGAAAACAACCTGAAAACAAAGTCAGGGAGGGAAAGGACAGAGGAGATGCCTCTATCTTAACAACAAAATTCTTGATAAGAAGGAATTCTCCATATGAACCAGCAGGTGTCAGGAGGCTACAGCCTTGATGAGAACACCCAAGAGAGCAACCTGCGGAGTCTCAAATCATTTATTTCATTTGGCAATACAGTCCTGGTTTTCTGACCCTGCCGCTGCCAGCCTGCTCCCCTCTTGTACCCCCAGGTCATATCACAAGTTTCTTCACAGCTGTAGGCTATAGTCTCAAACAGAAAGGTGTGCATTTCAGCAGTTTGGGTGAGCCACCTAATTAGAGCCAAAAAATTGCTGTAATATATCAAATAGGATTTAAGCATTTAAAATGTAAACATAGGCTATCAGGATTTAGAGATGTTCCACACATGCCTAGCACTTAAGGTTATTTAGAGGTTGATCCATTATACTTGGTCAGCATGAGGAAACCTGGTAGCTAAACAGCTTCTCTCAACTAACGTTTGAGTAGGCTAATGTGGGAAGGGGGACGTCCCCTACTATTTAGGACCGGATTCACGTTACACAAACATCTTCGTTGATTTATAATGTAAACAGAGGCATCCAAAAAAGCATCAAACTCTCCAGTAGTGTCTCCCGAGATGTAGGAATCATATCTTGCCCCTGAAATTGATTAGGGCCTATATGACTATCAAATAATAGCTATAGTTAGTGGGACTGTCTGGGCCCCACTGCACACAAACGGCACATAACTTAGGCCCACTAAAGGCAGAAAGTCTTTTGGGGGAGTTACTTTGGCTATTTTTTATTGGCTATTTTTTATCCACAACTGACCATCACGTGACATGAGTTCATCAAGCAAATTAAAGGCCAGGTGCAGATTGGCCATCCGGAATTTAGGAAACAATCCCGAACAGCAGGTCTATTTCAAGCCGAACTAGCCGGTGCTCAAGAGTTTTTACTTTTCAGTTTCTTATGTTCTTATGTTATAAAAGATCCGGGTCCGTGCTGGACGGCCGGTCAGCTGCAGTGAACTCTGTCCGTGTGTTTATCAGACTGGGCCAAACTAATACTTTAAATATTGGGTGGGGAAATGGGCGAGCCCTCCCAACTGGACCGATCCTCGTTTTTGCTGAAATCTGATTGGCTCAAAGGCGCCGATCAAAGAAGTTTACTTTATAGCTGGGGGTTCAATCTCAATACCTTTTGTCGGGACTAAAGTCAGCTAAGGGTTGCGTGACAAGCACAACAGAGGGCAAATATGTTGAAAAGAAATAAAGAGGAAAAAGAAATGTGAAAGAAAATAAGAATTTAGGAAACAAATGTCGGCACAAATAGCCTAGGCAGCTAAATGCACCAAATTAACTAACTTCCTGGTGGAAAGTTGCAGTGGCAGGCACAGATGAGGTATGACCCAGCACAGGTAGGCCTACTGATAAGTGATGCATTTATTATATACTGAAATTATATACTGTTTTTTAAAATAACTGCAAAAATCTTTCCCTGCGCTCGACATGGCGCTCGCATAAAAAGCCTCTCTGTCTCAAAGTCCCGGGCTGACTTTCAGTAGCCTACCAGTGCATTAACTGTACTTAAAGGCTGTGACCAAACCCAACATTACACAGAACACAGGAAACTAAAAAAGGTGAAGGTATATTTCCTTTTATTTCACATTAAATTTTTGCATTATTTTGAGTCATGCATTACAAAATGCAAGGTGAAATAGGTGATGCCCTTGCATTAGAGAACATTAATGTCTAATGACATCAAATGTAGAAATTTTAAAAAGTTAACAGTTCTCACACTGTACTTTATCAAACTGGTCAGGTATAAAAAGCAACATTAAAGAATTAAGAATCTGTTCGAGACAAAAAAAGAATTCTACAGAAAACGTGTTGGACTTATTGCTACCTTTCCACTCATATTTTGTTCTTTATACACAGTGATCACTTTGTTAAGCCAAGTTTAAACATCCATCACATGCTCTTGCTCATTATGCAGCAGCACGTGGACATGTTCTACAATAGGCTTCATACTAACACATGAACACAAAATAAAGGGATTATTACTGTAAGGCTCCACAATAAATACATAAATAGCATAATTTAAAAGGCACATAATGAAACGTTTTGTCATAATGAAAGATTCACATTCATCTTCTTCCCTTTGCTGAGTTTACATGAGGTGCGATTTAGAAGGGAAGAAGGGTGAGTGCTCTTACCAGCTTCAGCTGTCACTTCAGCATTTTGTCTCATGTACAATCAAGAAAATATATTTTAAAGGGAACTACTTGAGGTTGTCTAATCTATCTCACATCAAACAGTTATAAAAAAAGGGGAAATAGAGAACACTCCTAAGAAAACAATTAAATCTATTCCAATGTCTGCATAGCTTTTCACAAAATACTGGTCCAAAACTATGAAATACTGAAAACTGCATGACAATGCAACAAATTGTTGTCATATGGACGTATAAGTGTTTTGGTTTGTAGGGAAGTGGGAAAGAAACCTGATCATAAGTCGTGAAGGCACTTGGGAATTTTTAGAAATTCCCCTGCAGTATATATACAAAATTCAGCAATTGTTGATATGAGGTTCAGTGAGTCTACTTCAATTAACATTAAATATTTTCCTGCTGAATAAATATTAAATATTTTTATATATATTTTTTTCAGTAGTGACAAAATACTGATCTCACTTGAATAAAATATACAGTGATTCCTCATTTGTCTCCATATTTTTGGTGATTTTCTTCAGGCTCTTTGGTTGAAGGACTGCTAAGTGAAAACCTGGGAGCGACAACCATCATTCAGCCCCTATGGTTTTTCCCGTCCTAATAATTCCACCTTTATGGATTAAGTGACCTCCCCTGTTTTCCTTCTTTAAGGCAGTTGACATGGTTTCACTGCATGCGATCTGTCTGGAGCTGCTGTGGTTGGTACTGGCTGAAGGCAGCAGCAGCGGCGGCAGCTCCTGGGGTGGCAGCAGTAGCGAGTGGCTGCTGGACGGCATATCCATACCCTGCTGTAGTCATGTAGCTTGTTGGTGCTGGTGAAGCCGCATATGGATACTGCTCATATGCAGCAGCAGCAGCAGCAGTGGCAGCCGCAGAGTACTGGGCATACGCAGCTCCAGTATAGTCAAGGTATGGGGAAGTGGCAGCAGCAGCAGCTGTTGCTGTAGCAGCAGAAGGTTGTACATGAGGGATCACCACGCTGGGTTGGACAAAGGCCTGTGGGTAGACATAGTGGGCAGGTACTCTGTAGGACACAAAGCCACACAGGGTCAAAGCACAGCCACAGGCAGTCATTTTTCCAACGCTGAAACTAAATTCTGGAAAACTGAAAAGCAGGCGCCACAAATACATCAATCCAGTCCTCAGAACACAGCAAATCCATTCATTAACAACCAAAAAACCCTACCTAGAAATAAGAAATTAAAGAAGCAGCAAAACAAGCGCAGCTTTTTGTTTCAAAAAGCACCTGAATCTGAAACACAGTAAGGCATTAAAAGAAGACACAGCCCAGCTCTGCACCCAATGTTTCACTGAAAAAGGTATTGACAAAATGCGAGCTTATCGCACAACAACACATCAAGAAAAGAAGTGGACATTATTCTGTCCACATACTGTCACGCCAACACCACACATACAGGCATGCCCACACATGTTAATAGGTCCTTAAAGACAAACAAATAAGGTAAGAAATGACTTTTGGTTTCTTTAACTTGGAGCAGTTAAATCCAGTAAATTGCATTGCAGTGAATTAACCACATGGTGTCTTATAAGGTGGCATCTTGGTTGATTTAGGTTCTACTAAGGCGCTATTGTGTTTATTTGTTTGAAAAAGAAATTCATTTAACTATTTGAAAAGGAGAAACAAATCGTGTAAGATTAGAAGATCTCCATTGGAAGAGCCATATTCTGCAAATAGGCCAGGGTATAAATGCATAAATACAAGCCTGGGTATCTGGGTAAACTTTAAACTTGTGTTAAAGTCACCCTCCGTAAATATACTGAGGAGCAGGTGTGAAACTGTTATATCTGTCCATAGACTAGTGCCCCCTTCTCCCTCTTAGAGACATACACCCCCACACAAACATACACGCGCCAACTTGACTGACAAGGGAGGCTGGAAGCATGCTATTTTTGCTCAGCTTGTCATCTCCAAAGGACAAGCTGATCTTCTCCTTCAATAACACATGGCAGGGAAACTGTAATGACTGCCTATGCCACTCTGTCTCAGTGGCCTTCCTGAATTTACTTCTTTATAATCTGACTGGAGGTGTACTGGATGATCAAAAAGTGTTGCCCTTTTTACAAAGTGGAGCACTAGATCTACTGCTGGAAACAAGAGCTAACTGTTTTGTACTATATGTATATACTGATCAAAGGAAATGTGACCATTTCTTGTGTTAAACATGACAAATCGAATTACTTGTATAATTTTCAAGTCAAGATAGGAACCAAAATGCTGGTATCCTTTCTTTGTGATACGACCTTGTTTCGATAAACAGTTCAAGTACTTAAAGGGCACAGATGACTTAAGCCATCTCTATTGAAAGAGATGGGTCAAACATTTTTTTGGTCTTGCAAGTCGAGAGCTAAATAAAGGTGCTTTGTAAATCACCAGGACACATGGGTAATCCCCAGCACATAACCAAAAGGCTTCATGAGCACATGGCTCGGCCCACCTGTTGTCCACAGCAGAGTGGCCCTGTCTGTGCCATACATTATTAACAGCGCTGCTGAGTGACTCCCATTTTCCATCTGAATTTGAGAGGCTGTAGAAGATCAATGTAGCCAGCAGCTGCTGCCTCAGAGTCCGGCTAAGATCTCGGTCTCCAACCTATAGTGCAGTGAACATCTAAATATAAAGACGACTGGCTTTTTTTTGATACATTGCAAAGCTAAATAATGAATTCATAATCACATTTATAGTTAGTTAACATCTAAAAATAGTTGTATACAGACAGTGATTCAGCTGTAATTTGAAACTTTGACATTTTCAGTTAGTTTACTTAATGAAACTGTAGCTTTGCTAATAAAGTACCAACATGGGGCAATTAAATGTTTTATTCTGTTGTAACAAAACTTCTGTTTCTTTTCCCCTTTTCTTTTCCCCTGCCCATTTTAATTTTACTCTGACAGCTGCCGGAGTGATGAGAAAAATAAAAAAACAAAGGATTCTTTTTGGTTTTTCAGAAGAAATATGCTCAGTATCGTGTACCTGTAGATGTAAGCTACAAGTGAAAGCAATGGGTTAATACTAATTAAAAAAAACACAGCATCATGGGTAAGGAAATAGAAAAAAGAACTCCCACATGCAAGCCAGTTTTTGTTTTGTTGCAGGGGATCGATTTTGAAATTAACACACTTGAGTGATCATCAGCCCCCTTTTGACAACAAAACACGATCAACTTAATGTTAACTGGAAACTAGGGGGAAAACGATAAACCACAGGCTAAAGCACAAATCAGTCATTAAAAAAGGAAAATAATCAACACCCCATTACAGTTACAACTCCCTATCAAAAGTCAAAGTCTGCACAAAAAAAAACTCCTGCACCCCACCTCCCTCCCCCACTGCAAGTAGAAATAAGCACACAGTTAAGCTGAACACCACATCATACTGAAAACAAGGCACACACAAAACTATGTACTATGGAAAACTGGGGAAAAAACGGAAGACTTCCATGCATCTAGTCACCATTTCAGTGCGTTTGTGTATGTCAGAGTATACAGGTAACACTTTAGTGCTCTGCCCAATGCAGACTCAGCTATTCCTCAAATCATCATGTCCCTTCATCAGCTATTTTAACCGTTACCGACCCTGTCAGATCAGAGAGAGACAGACAACAATGAAGTCAAGTTCTGTAGTGGCTGAGGTCAAACGTTCACTTCCTTCACAGTCAACGCCAAGCGGTGGAGCACACATCAACATTCACATGTCCTCATTCAGGATTTAAATAGGTGGAGGCAATGAGAGATGATACTTTACAACAATTGAAACACATTATATAAAAGGTCATAAAAGAACAGCTGATTTTCACATTTTTACAGACATATTTTGTAAGAGAAATGTACATTTCCGCAGCTTAACATACCCATAAGGTCTTTGGATGAAAGCTGGATGGATCTGAGGCACACCAAATGCAAACCCTAGAATGAAAGTAAGAGTTTTGAGTGTGAAGTAGTAGACAGTGCTCTGATGCTTTGCAAGATTGATTGTCTTTTCCAGGAGAATATAATACAATTAATGACATGTTTGTCTACAGCAAGCTTTCATCATCCAGATTTGTACTCATGTTTAGTTCTGCTTAGATTTACTTTTAACATTCAGCACTAATTGTATTACATCCTGTAAGAGTAGTCCCCATGTGAGCATGTGAAAGCAATTTGGGCTGCTTGTCTTGATTAAACTAAGTTGTGAAATAAAGTGATCATTCCCCTCACCTGGCTGTATGACCCTGGGCTTGGCCCCCAGGTAGGCCAGATTCACATTGGCTTTCCTGCCGTCTATTATGGGGTTGGGGTCCTTGCAGGCTCGGTCAGCAGAGGCCCGGTCTGCCATGGTCACCTAAAGGGAACACAGTACATTTTCCACTGACCCCATGGAGATTTCTAGCCTACTGTACAGTTTTGGTCACCTGAAAATTTGGTTCATCTTCAGTCAGGTCACATTTGACTGAGGATAATTCAGTGGTTCTGAAAGCCTTGATTGTCCGATTTCTGCGACAGTAAGATTATTTCTAACCTGGCTGCCACACAGAAAAGGAGACAGTAGCCTACAATCGACTGTTTCACTCTGTGGGTGATTGATACTAACTTAATTGACCTTATGCCCGACTGTGCACGTGTGCAAGCTCTTTTAAAATGGCAACTCAAAAACGGGTCGCAGGTTGTTACTTACAAATCCATAACCTCTGGACTTCCCCGTCTGCCGATCAGTGATGACTACAGCCTCCTCGATGTCTCCAAATACCTCGAAATATTTCCTGAGACTTGAGTCCGTTGTGTGATAAGGAAGACCTCCCACAAAGATCTTGGTGTATGTGGTGTCTTTCTGTGCCGAGTGCATCATTTGTGGATATATATTTTCAAGTGATTTCCTGGAAATTGTGAGGTCAGATAAAGTAAAGGAACGCGTGAGGTTCGGTGGAGGGAGAGGATCTGCGTCGCGGACAGGCAGCCCCCCGGTGATGTGACTGTGGATCTGATGGCGGAGCAGGAGGACACCTGTTAGTTTGTTGCGGGAGATTTCCCAGTTGTCAGTGTGTGACACAGATACTTAACTCCACCCAGATCCACACCACCACGCGGAGCTCAGGATCCCTACTCAGGCTGCACAGCTGCTACTGCAGGGACACAGCGTGCCGAATCAGTGTAGAAAAATACAAGCGAAAGGCCACCAATGTTCCACGCTGATGCCAAGAAAGATAGTGCTGGTCATGGCAAGTTTGAGGCGAGTCATTTTGTTAGATATTGTGTAATTTCTTTGCACATTTAGTCATGTCTTCTTCATGCTACCCCACAGTGGAAACTCCTATAACTCATTCGCCCCCAAATGCTATCCCCTTGAAAATAATATTATAAAAGTAGGCTATTTAAATTTAACTTCTCTTATCCTAAATCCTTATTTATGTTTTTGCCCTAGAAGTGGTCAAATATCAAATTTACAGAGTTTAAAATTCATGGAAAGACAATTTAAATAATCTATTAGTTGTGTTCTTACTGCACTACAATGTAACCCTAGTGGACATCTCACGCATCAGGCCTACAATGTGGGGAACAACATGTAAGTGTTGTTTACTTACATCAGGACAGGACAAGTTCCAGGGGATCATAATTCTACCAGTCACAGGAGACATTTTGGCCCAAATTATGGAGCCAGAAAGTGGAACTAACGGCACTGTTGACATCTCAGAGATATAGTAAAGAATCATACTCAACTATGGTCTTTAGGTTGTGTACAACCCGATTTGTTAAAAGATAATTGAAGGTTGGATAGTTTTGGCCAAATATTTAAGTGGTTTTTCAAGAATGTATGAACACATGTTCAAATTCCAGCAAAATCCACTGCAGATCTATTCTGTCCTTCTCTGCACTTTAGATATGGCCTTATTAATAAGGTAGGCCTTCCATTAGGGCATTATCTGTTTTAGGAATGTGGTGGAAATTTGAAGCATAATGTGGCTTACTGTGTCACAGTATATAATAAAACAATATTTTCGGTAAACTGCACCACATGAAATGCTGCTGGGGTTTGGGTTGGGACAGGGACTCCCGAGGGACAGATCCTGGATTGGAGGTTCTCCTTCTCACAGAGTCTGGGTAGAGGATGGGGCCGTAGATACGGTTGTGACTGGTGATGATGATGCTGGAGATGGAGCTGGGGCTTCGTCAGGCACAGATATGGAGGCTCTGACTGAAGTGCAAACTTCATTCTTCCAGCAGGACATCCGAGACGGTCATAAAGGTCTCTGGAGGTGCAACTGAGGTGGTCGTAGCTCTCACTGCCAATGAAAGGCATGTCAGACAGCGTGGCATTGGAGGCACTGTGTGAAAAATGGCTGTGGGGCTTCGAGGAACCTCTCTCTCCCCACTCCCACCTCCACACCAGGTTCCCTTCAAGTTAGAACAGGAGGAAACAAAGCCCTCCTGGCTCTCCCGAGGGGTGTTGTAGATCTCAAAGTTTGCAAAGTCTTCTGGGATGTAAGGCTGAAAGCCGCTGTGGTCCTGAGAGCCCTGACTGAATCCTGCTGATCAAAAAATAACAGTAGCAGGACAAAAGACACATCCCAGACATAATCTTACTTATAGCCTGTATGGAACATTAGCCTGTTGAAACACCATTTTTAAAGTGAATGAAGAAAACAGAAAAATTGTAAGATGTGATAATGGAACATGAACACAGTGTCTGAATAATGCATTAAAACATTCCTTTGTTTAATTTTGCATTAAGGTGTTTGCTGCTGTACCATCACACTCATGTGTGTTGTTTGTCAGTTTTCCCTCATGTGTAATTTATGGAAATAGTTTTTCATACCAGATGTTTCTGTTCAAGGTCATTTTTATCCCTCCTTTAATAAATAGTAAATTGTGAATTTTAAATTCACTTTACAAATAGTTCTTTGAGAGCACAAGAGAATGAACATACTCAGTGTCTGCTGTACTGAAATATTATGATTTACTCCTAAAACATATCAAAATATGCAAACAAGGTCCGCCAGAATGAACCAAATAAAGAGTTGACACAGTACAGTGATTGTAAATGTTCTATTCTAGAACATTTTGTACCAATTAAAACAGTTTGAGATACATTATAAATACAATTCTGTACATTATAATAGCGTAAATACTATGTTCAAATACATTTCTATTTACAACTCCTTATGAGGGAGAGCAGCATTGTTCTCTTCTTTAAAGTAAGGTCTTGGGTTTGTTTCATTTACTTGAAATTACAGCTTAGATATACAGCCATTTCTAGTCAGTTCCACAGTTCACTACTTCCATGAAAACATAAGTTCACTCAACAACTCTTCTACTTTTGCACCATCTTCTGTAACCTGATCGCCTATTCATCCAATCCTCCATGTGGAACAAAAATGCATTATGGAGTACCCTTTAACTTGTAGTGTTATATATCAGTCAGTTAACATATAAAATGAAGATGGACAATCAGTTAAAAAGGTATTCATATCAGTCAGTCAGCAAGGCTGGGTGGCATTTTGATGGCCTCTGGGCACTGGGATATACATACACAGGTTTTGGGTTCATACAGTTAGTTAGATTAAAATTCTGTGAACTTGTTATGGAGTTCATTGAGTAGTCTGGGCTTTATGTGCCTGCCTTTTTGGAAACAGGGCATTAAGGCATCAGTATATCCAGGCCTTGGAAAAAGCCATAGCTGCTTTGTTTCCCAGATTTAGGTGATGAAGCATGGTTTCTCAGTCACTTCAGTTAGAATATATCAGTCAAAAACGGAAGACAGTCGGTGAACTCTCCAAGAATCCTTTCCAGTGCAAGCATTCAACAGCAACAGTCTAATGCTGGATGGGGATTATTTCCTCCACAGTGTTACAGTACTTCAACAAGATAATTAAACATGATAACTGCACTATCACACTGAAAGCAACTCAGGTTTTGCAGATTTGTCCTCTGTTCAGGGTTTGTGGCATTACTCCTAGAGATATGGCACTAAGCTTTACTTGGACATACAGATATATAATGCACACACGCACATTAGAAAAATAACATATTACTCATAACAGCAGATATGGAACCGTAGTTCTTTGGTTAACCCTGACATATCATATTGATGTAAATATCAATGTTTATTAACAGTAGTACATTCTTAATCTTCATATCCCAGATTAATCCACTATAAGCCTCAGGGGAGGGTGCATTTGTCTTACAAAAATATTATATATAATGTTCAGAAACCAATGTAAGAAAATGTGTGTGGGTAATATTTCCATAAGTTCCCTATCAAAAATATCACCGTATAGAAAACTCAGATATGTGCATAGTGAATTTCAGTGGACATTATTTAGGATATACCTTCTTCATTAAATGCACAGGTCAGATATACCTAGTAAGGCAAACATGCCTATAGAATACATCAGCTTAGAGACTAGAGTGGTCAGAGGAATGGAAGGAGACGAGCCATGTTGAAGTCAGCCTGCGGTTCATCCATAGGCACTGGATCTGAGGACCACCATGGCGTCTCTGCCATTCCTCAGAAAGCCGGTCCTTCTTTGGGTCCTATCTGATCAGAGTCTGGGGTTCTGTGTCCATGGAGGGTGGCCCTCTGGTGAGACGAGATGGCTTCACAAACACACCATGGCCTGGCGGGCAGCGGAAATACACTCTGCCTTGAACAGTCCCGTTGTGTTTACCTATAGGAAGATCAATCATAATACTATGTCACATTTGAAACTTTCATACACAAGGGAAAAGGCGTTCTACTTGCTATCTATATTAAGCAGTAGACCACAAGCAATACTGAATTTTTGAGCTGATACCCAGGCAAATATCAAACAGGCAATGCGGTCAACTGCCCAGGGGTCTGGAGTGCATCATATTTATTGAGTCAGATTTTTTTAATGATAACATCTTGCTTGAGGCAACACTAAAGCACAATATAATCTGAACTGGTAAGGGCCTTAAGGTGGGTCCAGCATCATTACCAGAGAACAAACCTGTGTCAGAATTCAAATGGCGTATATTCTTAACACATAACTTTGTGTTTAACCAAATCACCACAGTCAAAAAGGACATTTTTTGCCCTATGGCCCCGTTTGTGGGTTAATCTGGTCATGCTTGTATTGACATCTATATTTGAGGGTAAAGTACATCAGACAATATTTGGTTGATATTTGTCATTTAACTTAGGCAAATATTTTTATAAATGTAGTTATAAGAGGCTTGTGACCAAGCTATGTACAGAGTGGAATGTTTAACAGTTGAAGAATAAATGTTAGTGCTCTCTGGTGGACAAATTATGTGATGACGACACTATTTCCAAATTACATCCACATATATCAAGCTAAAATGGTCCCATAATATATACATATGTCATATACTAACAGAGAGTTGTTGTTTTGGGGGACTCACCCACTGCCATGTCAAGCTTCACACCAATCCAGATCCCCTTAGCAAACTCCACCCCTCCGACATAGTGGACCGTTCCTCTCCTCTTCCCCACCCACACCTGCTCCCCAGGGGCCATCCAGTCAGGAAGCTGAGCTACAGGGGTGCTCTCATCTCCGCTGGAATCTCCTGAGGGCTCTGCGCTGCTTGGGTTTGGGCTGGGACAGGGACTCCCGTGGGGCAGATCTCCCTGGGCCGGCTCCCGGATTGGAGGTTCTCCTCCTGCTCGCAGAGTCTGGGCAGAGGATGGGGCTGCAGATACAGTTGTGACCGGGGATGGTGATGCTGGAGCTGGAACTGGGGCTTTGTCAGGCACAGATAAGGGGTCTCTGACTGAAGTGCAAACTACAGTTGTGTTAGGGCAGGACACAGCTACACAGGTAACAGAACCTGTATTGTTTAGACATTTGCATATAGCAGTTGAAGTGTTTTCAGGAACACATATGTTGATAATACCAGACACATCAGAGGAGTGTTGATTGCCACTGTTGCCACATGTTTCGATATTATCTGGCTTCTTCTGCTGGTTTGTTGATAACTCCAAACCCTCCTGTGCCCATCCCTCTGTAAAATGTGTTATGTCACTCTCTCCAATACTGTCATCAGCTCCTTTAAAATCAGTGAACTCCTGGCTGGCACTGAGAATACAGTTGCGAGGCAGAGGCAATGTTTGCTGCTTATCTGTGCAATTAGGGATACTGCCATGTGAGGAGGCAGGGTCGCTGAGCAGGTCCTGAACCCCACCTGTTGAGAGGGGAGACTGCTGGGTGTCACTTCCTGTAGAAACACTTTTGGTTTTGGTGCAGCCTTTTCCAGTAGGACAGCTGACAGGGTCATGGAGGTCTCGGGAGGTGCAATTGAGGTGGTCGGAGCTCTCACTGCCACTGAAAGGCATGTCAGACAGCGTGGCATTGGAGGCACTGTGTGAAAAGTAGCCACTAGTGCAGCTGCTGGCTGTGGGGCTTCGAGGCACCTCTCTCTCACCACTCCCACCTCCACACCGGCTTCCCTTCAAGTCAGAACGGGAGGAAAGAAAGCCCTCCTGACTCTCCAAAGTAGCGTTGTAGATCTCAAAGTTTGCAAAGTCTTCTGGGATGTAAGGCTGAAAGCCGCTGTGGTCCTGGGGCCCCTGACTGAGATTCAGCGTCATGTCCACATCTGTCTCCTCGTCCTCCGAGTCCTGCTGATCAAAACAACAGCAGCAGGACAAAAGACACATCCCGCCAGACGTAATGTCACTTATAGCCTGTATGAAACATTAGCCTGTTGAAACACCATTTTTAAAGTGAATTTTCAAAAATGGAAAAATTGTGTAAAATGTGATAATGGAACATGAACATATGAATATGAATAATGTGGCACATTTTCTATGTTTCTTAACTTTGTTTGCTGCTGCACAAAAAGTAAATTAGGCATAGTAAAATAATGATTATCTCATTATTTCATATTGTACTCATTTACGGTAATATACAGTAACTTGGTTAAAAATCTAAATGTTAACATACTCAGGACAATCTCCTCATTGGTGAAGAAAAATGCTTAGTTGTCTCTTTTTCTGTTTGCAAAAAAAGTTTTCTTTCTTTCCACCATGATAAATATTTATGTATATATGTACACAATGTGGCAAGTCCAGTGCATGGAGCAGTTTGTGGTTTCATCTTGTGTTACACAGACTACAAAAACTACAATCAAAAAGTGACACTACACGGTGAAATACAAATGTTAGAATGAATTTGGAATTTATGGATACTGTGCTAGAAAAAAGACGACAGTCAGTTGACTAGAGAATCAGACCCATTAATGGCCAAATTTGATGAGATGCTCGAGACAACAGCAGTAATCGTGGCTTTTGTCAGAAAGTGTATGAACCTCAATGGAAATCCTGGCAGTTCAGAGACAGTCTCATGTGTCCTGGCAGCAGTACAAAGCCCGGTTCATAAGGGTTTCAAGTGTAATCCTTCAAGCAAAGTGTGGCAGTGTGTTCACGTCTAAGAGTGACACTTGCAGCGGTGTGAGCGTGCGCCACGTACGTGTTTAATAGGGTGTATGTATGTGTAAAACCTCTTGCAGTAACCCTCAGAGCGGTGTGTGCTGGTGTGTGTAGCACTTACAGCAGTGTGTGGCAGTGTGTGGCTGAGCTGTCTGCTGGTGGGAGTGGTGGTGGAGGTGGAGGTGAGGGTGGAGGTGGAATTGGAAGGCTTGCAGTGGCCCTCACTGCCTGCCCTGGGCCGGTGCCAGGGGCAGGGAGGGGGGAGCAGTGCAGGGCTGTTCACACATGAGCGCATGCTCTGCGGATGGGTCAGAACAACAGCACACACTTCACACACACACACACACACAGCATGCATGGAGCTGGGCAGGCCAGTTACACAGTTAGTGCCATGCAGTTTAATATTTCACAAAAAACAGTGCTTGAAGTGTCCTAAGTATGAGTACCTGTAGTTTTCATTGCACCAACTCTTCCCGTGAGCAGTAGGTCCATATGTTTGTACTCTCTTCACCCTTGTTTTTTCATATAAACTATTATAGCCTGTAGCAAACATCTAAGCTCCTGCTATCTTTTATTATCATACAAAGACTATTTTTATCTAGACTGCAGCTACTTGTATGCCACTGCAGTCACACACTCACAGAACTTATCCCTCTTTTGCTCCAATCCTACTGCTTACTGAACCATTTTGCTGCTAGGACTGCATTTCTTTTAGTCCACTTAAAGCACTGATGAAAACATATATGCTAGGTTAGTTTAAATGGTTGGAAAGTCAAATTATCACAAACAACATCAGACATAAAACTTTAGAGCATAGCTTGGTCCAATTCAGTGTTATGGCTTTCACAGTGGAAGTCATGCTCTTGTGAGTCATTCTTTTTCATTTCAATATAGTGACATAAACACAGTAGATGGCACCATCATGTTTTTTAGTTTTCAGTCATACACCACAGCAAAGCCATTTTCACAAAAAGCTTCAGGCAGCTTTGGACAATTAGTATTTGGCAATATATTTATCATGTTGTGGAAATGTAATTTGATATGATAAGTGACATGGTAAAATGCAAAAATGGGGTTTGAGAGAGGACTGACAATGATGAATTGAAGAAAAGTTCACTGAGAAAGGGAACAACAGAGACATGAATTCTCCCCTCTGGGGGGAAGTATAACTCCTTCCTCCTTACCTCTTGTCCCAGCAGCGGCCGGGCCTCCAGGACTTTCTTTGCTTTGTTCTCCTCTTTGACAGGCAGCAGAGATTTGAGGAACTTAGGTGGTTGAGGGGAGAGGACTTTGAAAGGGCTGGAGTTAAAAAAATTAGGGCTCTCTGGAACCAAACCTGTGTGGGAACATTCCGTGGTTATAATATAGCAACACAAACACTACGTCTCACACCTCGCACACTTGCCATTTCCTTTAGTTTACCTGGATTCTCCTTGCTTTTGATGGGTGTGGTGCAAAGCAATCCATCCTGAGGATTGTAGGTGGCGCTGTCCACATTCTCATAGTGATCCTGGACAATACAGAGGTTATATTATAAGTATTAGGTTAAAGGAAAGCTGCAGAACATTTGCAATTGTGATCTGCAGCCAAGAAACGTTAACTACAGATTAACATCAGAGTTCAGTGATTAACATGTTGCTGAGGCACACCTGGCTTACCTTACAGTCTTCATCCTCACACCCTGTCAGGTCAGTTTTACTACACGAAGACTGGAGAGCAAAAAACAAGATGTCATTAGTTTCATATTATTTAATAAGTTATTTCCACATGGTTCAGCAGACAGTGCAGTGAGTGATGTGCTCATTACATGCTGTACATTTGGTGTGCTGATACTCCTTCTTAGGTGTCTCCCCTTGGCAGCGAGCGCTTCCTTCACTGTCACAGCCTTAAGCGGGGAAAAAATAAAGACAGGTGCATCTTTACATGTCATCCAATAGATGAATGATTTACAGTGCACTACATTACACATTGTACTAAACAGCACCTCTAACCTCAACAGACTGTTTGCGTTTCAGTATGCTTTGTGCTACTGTATAAAATACCTGTCGTAGCTTCTCCAGACTGAGGATGTTCTCCACTTCCAGAACTCCTCGTGTGTATTTCTCTATGTAGGTTTCGCCATCCTGAGTCTCCTCGCTGTCCCCGCGAGCAGCCATGAGCGCCAAAGTTTCCCTTTCCTCTGGCTCCTCTGAGGCCTGGAAAGGGAAAAGAAGTAGCTTAGAAAAGGGTGGATGAAGATAAACACCAAACTGGTTATTTGTCACACATCTAGAAAGCAGCCAGTGTTAGATACAGTGGTAAAATGAAGAGAACTAAGTTGAGTTGTACCTTTGGTATGTTGGAAACAATCTCATATGTCACACCACAGGAATAAAGCGTGTTCTTTAAGGACATTCTTCGCTTGAGACTCTGAGTAAAACTCTGTGGGAAACAAATCAAAATGATGTTGCTCATGAAAACACAATCCATCCCTGTAAAACCTACCTCTGCTGCGGGCTGACCTCTTCTGATTAAATCCCATCTCTCTTCTATTCACCTGTTTGTTGTAGATGTTGACAGCAATCCTTTTGCGGAGCACCAGCTCCATAGAGGCAGGGTGACTGAGCTGCACTGTGGCTTTGATGATCAGGTAAATGCGTTCATTAGGAGAAGTGACGCGGTTGAGGTGCACGGAATCGTGGATGGATGAGTCCCAGGAGCATGCCGCAGACACCTGGTGAATTGGAAGAGTTGGGTTTTTATTAATGCATAATCGTCTACAGAAAGAGAAGCCCACCTACATGACTGTAATCTGTGTGCCACAGAGACATAGATCACAGTCATGTAGGTGGGCTGTAGCTTTGGGTTTGCAGCAGTTGTGTAATGAGCAAGAAAATTACCATTGCATGACAGTTCAGCACAATTTAGCACAATAAAGAGGGCAATGATTACAGTGAGGTTAGTGCTGCTGCTCAACATCAAAGAAACTGAAATGACATTATTAAGATGAGTTTCCTTTTCAGAGCTTGCTTTCAAGTGTGATGGCGTTGCAATTACATGACTGCGTAATTGTTAAATTATGCACATAATTGTAGGAAAAACATGTTGCCCTAAAGTGCTATTGTCTGTGCGTGATTATCTGAGAAAAAATAACTTTTAGCAGCAAATGCAGTAAAACCAGCAAAATTCAACTAAGCCTGTGTGAAAAATGTACATTTACATTTATAAGTCAAGGATCTTATGGTGGTCATATAGCAAGCCACAATGAAATGCCCATTTTATGTCTGTTTCCCAGGGTTCCCTGCCACAAGAGGGCAGTAAAGTCAAATCCATTGCTTACCTCCTCATCACTGTGCCGTATGATGGGAAGATAGAAGAACTGGCTTCCATGCTCCTTAGGCAGGATAGAGTTAACGCCTGCAGCATGTGGGCCGGTCAGCTGCTCATTTACTGTCAGATTATCAGCTAGTGGCATAAAAGAGATTTAGTGTTTGTACAGCCCAAGAGGAAGCTGTGAAATATCAGTTATATGAAGGATGTATCTGCATTACCATTTAAATCCAGGAAAAGTACAGGGATGTGAGCTTCCATTCCTGCAGATGGGGTCCTACAGGGAGTTGAATATGAGGTGAATGGTGAAAAAAAGCAAAGGAGTGCAAATGAAGTGACTCTGACTTGTGTGTATGAAAGTGTGTTTGTGGGTTTACCAGTCTGCAGGCGCTCCAGGGATCCCACTGCCAGGTGCAGGTACCAGCACTGCGTTTCTCTCTTCAGTCAGGCCAACCCACTGCTCCACCAGCCGAGCCTCACGCTCAATATCCTCCTCTGACTTCTCTGGATACAAAAAACATCACAACACACGGACAAACATGCTGTAAATCCAAACAGCGCCTAGCAGCCACTCTGCAGGTCGTTCAGCAGGTAATAGCTTTGACACAGGGACCAGGACTCACCATGTTTGTTGATGATTTTCTTGATTTGTTCATCAAGGTACTCGCGACGTTTGATCAGTGCCTCTGACCAGCGCTCTCGAACACAGTTGAGGTCTTCCTCCTGGAATCAGACACAGACCAGAATCAGTGCCAGCTGGCTCGGTAAGGCAGAGAATCTGCTTTGGGGCACAGTGAAGTGTTTACAGGGCAAGGTGAGGGTGCACAGGGCCGATTTGTGTGAGGGAGAACCTCCATAACTGCTCTTTAATACACCCAGTTCCAATAAATTGCCCAAGCCAAGTGAAAGCTTATCCTAGTTCCCAAACCCAAGGTGTTAAAAATCAAAGCCTTCAGGCATTTTTGGCTAAAAAGCAATGATGGTAAAATTCTCAAAACACACACACACACATAAAACCTTTGCAACTTTCACATGTGGATTCACACATACACATGTGCATGCACACAAACATGTCCTCACATGCACACACAGCCACCCAAAGTCCTACCTGGAGGCACAGCAGATAATTCCATGAGCGAACCACAGAGAGGAGACTCATCTTTGCAATGTCCACAGTAACCAACAGAGCTCAAAGCCAACCATATTACGCCTCTGACATTGACACACTTCCATCATGCAAAGTACTGTAAATCATGCAGCCATGCAATGCCAAAGTGAGGCTTATTATTCCTGCAGCTCTTCAGTTGTGTGAAGCAAACAGTAGCATTAGTGTGCGCAACCTGAGGGGAAAGGCAAGAGAGAGCGGGACAAGATCCCTGGCAGACAGACTGCCGGCTGGGACCTCAGCCATGGGTGGTTCTGTGTTTTGCATAGAGGGCTGCCACAGAATGGTGGGTGTGAATGATAATTACAGCATCAAGAATCATCCGCATGTGCAGTTACTGTTTAATAAAGCACTCATTCTGTTGGTGGAGGCACAGCCCTCTGCCTCCTGCCTCACATGCCCTCAGCAACAGGCCTAGTCACAAACACATGACCAGTTGGTTTCCTTCATGCTGCAGAATGAACTACAGGGGGAGCAGCAGCAGGAGGAGACTGAGAGGATACCTGATAACTATCCACATCATCTTCCACCTCTCTCTGGCAGGAGAGAACACACTCAGTCAAATGTGGGGAAACAGAAAAGGCCCTGACATGACAGCTCATAGCTTCGCATTCACCACTTTCTAGGAATCTGTGTGTGTGTGTGTGTGTGTGTGTGTGTGTGAAAGAATAATCCATGTTTCTATGCATTTGAGTAATGAACACATTTAAAAACATTAATCAGTCCCAGAGTTACTCTGTTAATTATTCTGAATGTGGAAAATAAATAAAAAGGCGCTTCCTTTCCACATCAGGGCACATCAGTGCATGTAAACGGAACAAACAGGGTACTAACGAGTTTGTACATTCCTTGGCCTTCTTTAGGCTCACTGCCAGCTATCCAGATGAAACAGTCATGGCACAAAACAAGAGATGGACTGAACATGCTTTGGCTTAATCAGCATAATATTGTATATCACTGGCAGAAAACAAGCATATTGTTCCCAAAGCACTGTTCTGCTTCAATGTCAAATCTGTTACATACAACCCAGCATCTTATTTTTCTCAACACAATAGGTTCATAGTCTGAGTGCCATGCGAGTAAATTCAAAAATGTGTGTTTTTGTTTCACAAACCTGGTAGCTGTCGAGTGGTCTCTGTAGTTTGGTGGAGCGAGCAGACACACAGCCAATAGAGACAGACAGCACAGCCTCCACCAGCAGAGGCAGAGTGCCTGAGTTTTGGACCGGCTTTACACACACCTGCAGCCTCCTGGAGTGACCCTGCTTGGACAAATCCCCATAATTTGACATCAAGAGTGCTGCTTCCAATGCTGCACTTTAAGTACTACATGCATAAGGCTGTTTAAAATGACATAATTAGTTATGATCTTCATAGGTGTGTGTTTGATGTAGGGCAGCCAGGCTGACCAAAACAGAAACTTGCTCATAGTTCTTCTCAGACCTGTCGGAGTTGGAAGACTCCTCCTGTGCTGATGTCTTTTCCAGGACTGAGCTCCACAGATGAGTACTCTCCTTGCTCATTCAGCTCCTGGATGGAGATCCATAGCTCAATCCTGCGAGACACCTCATTCCACCTAGAACACACCACAGCCAATATTAGTGAGGCGTGAAATGTCAGTGCATGTGTGTGTCTGGTGCGTGAAAAGCTCTGAGCGTGACACATGTACCTGTCTCGAAGCGTCTGGGTCTTGGCCTCCAGTGCGTCTAGCTCCCAGAGTAAACGTCCATTCCCAGCACAGCGGTGACCCCACACTTCTATTGCCAACGCTCCATCTGATATAAACTCCAAAAACTCATCCGTCACATGCACCACATAGTCCTGCACAAAGACATTGTAGTGGATTTGAAAATAAAAGGCATTAACAGTCTGAAGTTGAAACCACCAGCAGTCCCTTTTCACTTACCTTGCAGTGATCAAACTGGACAGTAAACTGGGCATCTGGGCTTCGGGGAGAAGGTCTGTCTGGGCTGACCATGGGAGGGGCCACAGTGGGCTCACCGTGCTCCCAGAAGGTGTACTGGCAGAAAACAAAGTTGGACAGGTTGAGCGGCAGACCTGTAGCCTCCCTGATCCGCACCTGTAGCAAAGAGACAAGTAGACAGGAAGAAGCACAGTTACTCAGTTACTGAGTGTTGATGTACTGTGACAGTCATTGGTTTGTCTTACAACATTATCTAACAGTGAAATGCCAATGTCATTTGCAAACAAAAAGAAGCTAAACAATTCCTGTACAATTTAACCAATGTATCAATTGGTTTGTATCAACCAATGTGGACGAGATTCTTTTACCCTGCAGGTGAGTCTCTTGGCCATGTGAACGATCTCCCCGTTGGTGTCCATTACCTCATAGCAGCTACTCTCGCTGGAGTTCTCTGACGAGTCGTCTCCCCCAGACAGACGCTCTGGTACAGCTCCACTGACTCGCATCAGCTCAATGTGCAAGCGGCCTGCTACCTGTTTACACAGGGCAGGGAGACATCTCAACCATTCAAATAAATGTCTACTGCCTCTACATGTGCCCCACCTATTTCATCATCCTTTCATACAGCCATTAAATAATAATAATATCAGAAAGCTGCAGCATGAGTAATTTTTCTGTGTATTAATCTATTTATGTCAGTGTACCCTTACCTCTCCCTGTTGGCTGATGATGGGGACAGCATATTGCAGTTTAACATCATGGAAAAGGCACTCCAGAAAAATGTTGGCCACTCCTATCAGGTTGTGGTTCTCTTGTGCCTCACAGAATGGGTCACAGTGATTACTGTTTGTCTTGTTATTCTGAAAAAAAACCCAAATTAATCAAATTCACACTTTTAATTTACGTATCTTTTACTGTTTTTGATTCTCTGTTTCTTACCATCTCCTCTGTGGCTTCCTTCCAGTCCCTGTAGTGGTCTCTCATGTCCACCAGTTTGTTTTCCAGCTTCTCAATGGTCCACACCTGGGTCCCCTTCCCTTTTCTCCGCACCTGAATGGCCGGCTCGCTCACTATGACTCCACGCTATTTAAAAACAGGGTAACAGATTTAGACACTTGTTATATTTCATATATCTGTACCAATGAAATACAATAGCCTCTAGTAAGGTGATGTGGTGGTTCAGAGGTCTGACCTTGCGGTTGGCGCTGAGGTTGGCTGCAGGAATCTGAAGAGTGACCTGATAGTCAGTCAGTTTGTTCATCTCCTCTGCCAAAAAGTTGGCTTCTCGCACCAAGGTGTTGGCTTTCATGACCTGCTCCCTGAGTCGAGAAAGGCTCTGACGAAAAAGCTCATCCCTGACACACAGACACACACACACACCCCACAGACAACAGAATATAGGGATCATTCAGTTAGAGTTGAGAAGGTAGTTCTTTATTGACCACACTTTGACTTAAAAAATATGTGATGTTTAAGTGTAAGTAGGAGACTTGTAATTCCTGCATCGCAGATTTGGTTCTCTTTGTGGTATTTTCACAAACCACAGTGACTAGAGTTTACCAAAAATAGCAAAAAAGAAAAAAAAGAAAAAAGAAACATCAGTAAAAACAAGCTATCAATTATACAAACATGAGCTCATTGCTACAATGATGTGCAGAGGGGCCTGGTTTCTCTCAGTAAAGTACACAATGCTGAAGCTGAATCCAGCATGGTAGATGCTGCCATGCTGTCAATGTTGTATGTTCTTTTGGCAATTTTCACAGTGCACCCTTTCTCTGTACCATTTTTCAAATTAAATGTTCACCAGGAGTGTAACAACTCAGGGTTGACATGACAACTTTGTTTCCAGATTTCTGATCACTGTCTATATCTGATGTAGCATGTTAAGGTGAGGCATCATGCCTCACTGATAAACTCGCAGGACCTGACTCAAAGTCAGTCAGCATTCAACAAAATCTCAACTAATCAAGCCAATTTGAGGATATTATGGTGATGACTAGGTATACCTAAGTAAGCTGGATGTTGTGAATATTTCATGCAGCTCTGATTAAAGCAATATACTTTGATTTTAATATGATACATGGTATCAGGTGTGTATTAGTACGTGTGTGAGTGCACTCCACTAACCGCTCCTCTGTCCACAGTCGCAGTTTGCTGTGCGGTGCGTGCGTCGGGAATGTGAGGCTCTCGCTGCTGCTGCGATGGTGCTGTGATGTTTTCTCGGGAGACAGCTGTTGTCGTAGCGACTCCAGCTCTCGTTCATACATCATCCTCTGCTCCTCCAGAGCCATCCGTTTCTCCTCCAGGTACTGCTTCTCCAGCACCTGGACCACATTCTGCATAGGGTCTACACAAATGAGAAACAACACGTTTCTCACTGCAATATACAAGGTTTGATTATACAGGAGCAGCAGTGGGCGAAGCTTGTACACTGAAGGAAGAGGAAAGTACTTGTGAAAACTAACCAAACGACCACCATAGCTGATAACAAATAAAGTGATTTTATAAGAAATTAAATAATTATTGACACATGCCTGAAGATGCAGTTCCTGTAATGGACTAATCTTTTTCCACATTTAATTCTCATTGAGCAAAAATGTCAAATATTTGGTGACTCCATCTTCTCAGATGTTAAGGTTTGCAGCTTGTCTTGTATTATTGTAAATTGTATATATGTATATATTTTCTGACATTTTAAATGTAGTTTAAATAAATTTGATAATAATGAATTTAATCATTTCTTTGAGCTGACTGTCTCAGCTGTGGTAGATGGATTTTGTAGAAATAATCAGCTGGCAAAATAGTCAGCTGCATTGCTGCAGTTAACACTAGGGTTGTACTTTTCTATATTCAAGATAATGAGATAAAGTTTTGATTTACAATAATGTAATTTCTACATGGTGTTACGATTTGGTCAGAGTACCTGGAACAAGCTAGAGCTTGAGAAGACTAGGTGGAAACACTCTGCATACAGATGTGGCCTGAAAGCCTAAAGGATCATGTAGATTATCCTAATCATACCATTGTTTCCCAGAGTCTTCATTATGACCTCCATTTGGGCAAACTCATAGCTGTAGTCCTGCTCAGAAGAGGCCTCGCTGGCGGTCTCCACATCCGCCTCAACGAAGCTGTCTCTGGGAGAAGCTCTGTCCAGCTCCTTTAATCGGTCCCGCCGCTTTCGTTTAGGCAGATTAATCCTACAGAGCAACCGGACTTCCAATCAGTGACTTTTTAATTTCGTTTCACGCAAATTTAAATGTGGCCACACTATGACAAGTCTTATACCTGAAGAAGTGATTGTTGCCCCATAAGATACGATCTCCGTGCCACAGGTGCACCAAGGAATCAATCATTGTTCCGTTCACACAGGTCCTGTAGAAAACAGAGGGATTTAATTATAATAATGAAGATGTCATATGGAATTATAATCTTCATCTTTAAAAAGGGAAAACTAATTGAGAAGGAACAATCCCTTTGTGGTGGGAGGGAGACATGGCTCTGATATCAAAGCGAGGAGCTCAGATCATAGATTCCTGTACAGTGAGGTCATGTGAAACACTGAGGTCCAGTCATCCATGAAGGAGAGAGACGACAGAGAGATACACAGACACAGACAGTGAGTATGTAGGAGATAGTTGTACAGTAGCTCACCTGGCATTCACTATGGGCATCAGGGTGACATCACCATCTGGGCAGAGCTCCAGGACACAGTGCTCTGGCTGGATACCGATCCCAAACAGCTGGATGTCCTGAGACGTGTCTGCACCCACACGCGTGTGCTCCTACACACAGGTGGAGGACAGATTAAGGATATTATAATGACAGATCTGAAAATAATTACACCCAACATTTTGTTCCAACTTTCAGGTCATAACCTTAAGAACTGCAACCAGTTGTTTATTGAACCAATTTTCACACAAGTAACAAAAATAAAACTCGGTAAGTCTTTAATTTCACTAAATTCAAGAGTGAAACCAAAGCAAAAATAGGCAAGTGAAAAAACGTGTGTCTCTCTCATTGCAGAGTGGGCGTTGTTAAACAAACATCCCAGCTTCTAGAGGATGTCCTATCCTGCAGCGAACTAACCCATTTCACTCATTCCACACTGATATGCCAGGCTGGCCTGCAGAACCCAGACAAAGGCCTGTTGTTCTGCACAGGCTGCTTTCTCACATGCTCTTACAGGTCGAGCTAACTGGTGTTCCACTTCAGTGCTTTGCAAAGCACAGACCTAGACCTTCTCTTACTGGACTCAGCCACACAGCAACATCTGAAATTATCTGTGAAATCTACAAAACTTTTATTTTATTTTTATTTAGTGATGTCAAAAATGCCATCTTTGGGTTAAATATGTAACATAATATAAACATTATATTCCTTTGGAATAAGAATAAAAGCTGTAACCCTGTCGTGTACGTTTTATTTCTCTTCAGAGCTCCTTAAGTTGAAATTTAAGGGAAACAGTGGATGCGGATGCAAGTTAGGATGTTAACAGAACAAAATTAAATACAGTTTTAGAGTATAAGCTGAAAAAGTCCTCATAAATGCACTAATGATGTACTAATGGCAAAATCTAAAGGCAGGAGGGTGACAATGGCAGTGAAGACTAGTTCGTACCTGCAACTAGTTATCTTGCCAGTGTTAACATTGTAAAAAAACTGTATTACCTTCAGGTAGTAGACCAGCAGCTCATTTAGGGCAGGATCAGCATTCAGATTGACCAGGAAACACTTGTCTTCACCCACTTTAATCCCTGATGTCTCCAGAGAGATGCCCATGCTCTCCAGCTGCTTCTGACGTTCCTGTTAGAACGTCATTGGACGTTAGATAATAACACTGTAACTGTACGAGTAAATATACTGAATTAGAATTTAAGGTTTTGGAGTTTGTTTATGACTGATGTGCATACTGTGGCAATCTCTTCTGTCTTTCTTAGTTTTTCCTCCCAAGTGACAGTCATCTCCTGAATGAGTTTCTCAGACTCGTGCAGTTTCTCCTTCAGCTCAGGAGCCTTCATAGACTGATGAATGGAAAAAAACCCAGCATTACTACAATGTGGATCATCGCGTCATTAATGACATATCTGGCATGAATTCATTCATAATTTGTGAGCCTCTTCGGTACGCCCAAACCCTTCTCTCACCTCAGCCTGAGAGAGCTGAACTCTGAGCTTCTCCACCTCCTCCCTGAGCTCTCTGATGATCCGAGCATTGGGGTCTTCATTCACTACGGCGTGGTTGACGATTCTCTTGGCTCTGTCTGCATAACGTAGTGTGGACAGAGTCTCCTCGTAGTTATCAGCCGCTGGACTCACTGTGGCTATCATGGCTGTCTTGCTGTTGCCGCCAAGGTTGTCCTGAAGACAAGAAAACATGTTGTGAGAAAGCACAGCTGCAAATTTTTTCCTTTCTGTCAACATGTATGGTGCAAAGACGGCACCAACAAAGGATCATTTCTGGTCACCTCTCAGTCACATTTCAGCACACGTAGAACAATAATATGGTTATAACAAACAAAACAGAAGGCAGTTATGAATATGTGTGGGTCAAACCTTCAATAACCAGGTGAGGACTGAGTCTCTGTAGGGCACAAACTTGGTCTTCCCCTTTCCTGCAGACTGATCAGCCAGAGCAGAAATCACACAGCCTAATGTGGTAAGAGACCTACAAACACACAAAACAACTATTTGAGAACCTTCAGTGTTCACCTGTCAAATGATTATTGGCCTTCATATATTTATGTGCATTTCATATCATAAATATACCTACTTGTTAATATTGCTGCCCTCTTTGAGTCTCTCTCCAGCAGCTCCAGTCTTGGACACTCGCTCGCTTCCTGCCAGGTCAACCAGACTCAACTTGCTCACTTTCTCCCCTGAATTCTGTTTAGAATCACAACATGAACAAACCGTCATTCGGACCCATGATTAGACAAATATATTTATATGAGGTCATTAGTTTCAGTAAATTCACGGAGCAATTCAGTGTGAAAGTGGGTGAAAAGCAAGAAAACACTGACCCCAGACTGTAGATCATAAAGCGTTTGTGTGACAATGATACTGAAGACCGCATGTGATCGACTGCTCTCCTCATTCATGTTGGTGGCTGCAACTGTGCGAGATTTGTTCCCCTCTGACATTAACACCTCAATGTCCTAAAAAGATAAGAGTGAGGTCATAAAAGAAAGTACACTTTAGGAAAGTTTGAAAAAAGGCACAAATTGAACACATTTCATAAAAAAACATTATAACAGTAAAGTAAGACGGTATGCATATATGGCTGTGTCCCAAGTAATTTAGCTGGGTCACAGCAGGCAGTGGGCCAAAGCTGTTGGCAATCCACTTGACTAATATCAGGCAGCACACAGAGGAACAGGGTGGAGATGTTTAAACTTAATTAAGGAAGGCCCTGCCAAGGCTTGGCATATAAACTACACGAAACCCCATGACTACATCCCCACATCAGGAAAATGCGTCATTAGAGTTTCTGCACTTGGGAGGATTTCAAACTAAATGGTTATTCCGAATGTAAATCAGTCCATTAACAACTGGGGATATGATACAACGGCATTTCTGCCGGATGCTGTATAAATCATGTCAATGTGTATGTGAAAGATGAGATGTCAGTGATTCAGGAAGGATGCAGCTTCGCTTCTGGTCGAAGCGGGATGACAGAAGGATGAAAGACGCACCTCAAAGCTGGTCACAGCCAGCTGAGACAGACCATCCACATATGGACCCAGGACTTTGTGTTCCCGAACTTTCAGGGACTGGCGGCTCCTTGAAAAGGAGAGAAAGCACCACAATGATTTAAAGAAAGAGAAGAAAAGCAGCTAAATTTGAACAGGGATTTATAATTCATATTCATGATTCCTCTGTCAGTGAGGTCAATTTCATGTAACACTTAGCACATATGGCAGCTTAACAAATGATTTCTTTGGAGAAGCTAAAAGCATCTCTTCTGACCACGCTCGAGTGCTCTGATCAGAATGAATGAAAACATAAATTAATGCTTCAGGGTTTTGAGAAGCTCATATGACTTATTTACTCCTCCTCTTTGAACATTAACTCAAATTCATGCTTGGGAAAGCAGAAACAGTCTCCTATTTGGTAATTGGTAACAATGCTATTTCAGAAACTTCAATAGCATAAATATTTCTGGCACGATATCTCATCTGTTGTTCTTAATATACTACATCAATTGCGCAATATTGAAATAATTAATTCTTGAATGCATTACAACTGCAATAAAATTCTAACAGGAGTTTGATGCCAAGTTGTCGCACATGAAAAAAATGATTCACATAAAAAGTTTCTGAATTTCTTAAAGGACATAGCTGCAAATGTTTTATAGTCAACAAATCTTATTAAAAAAGACCAACACAAACAATGTGTTACTCCATCTCTTAATACTTTCTGACTTTTCTGGCTCTCAGTCCCAAGGTTCCTAGAAAAGATGTAAATCTTTAAAAACATTCCAGCAGGCTTCAATTTCTCAAACAAGTGGGAACTGTAGTTTTTAACAAGTGTTGCTAAACAGGAATAAATAGTGTATTTGTCGGGAACTATTTTCAGCAGCAGTTGCTCTAATGTATATTTAGAACAATAGAACAGTGTGTGTGGGATTGACTCAAAATGTACTACAGTGTCCATGCTCACTGTAATGAAGAAACACGTCGGCTCATTAATGGCTCATAACCGATTGGCTCATCTATGAGGACAGAGGGATAAGCTATATCAGGCTTCAAGCTTTATTGTTGTTTTTGGACTTGTCGTGGTATTTGGTGACATTAAATAAAAAGAATATTACCAGACTTGAGACATCGAGATTACGATGATGCTTGATTTTTGTTAGGATAGACTTTCCTGAACAAAATGTGAATTGTATTCTAATAGAATACATGTACCGTGTCACAAATTTAAACTGAGGGTAGCTAGTTGTCTCACTAGATGGTGCAGGTGGGTAAATTGGAGTTCATCTGTGCCTGGCTGCCTGCCAAGTGTTCAGGAGAAATCCTATGGATCAGTAAGAGTCACTGAATCCTCCTCCATGGCTACAGAACAACGGAGGTTGGCAGAAATCAGGTTCCCTGCTTCCACTCTTGTAATCTACCACCCACTGCAGCAAACAAGAGGATGCAACCACTAGAAAGACCATGGCCGGCTACCATCTCATCGTGTGACAATAGATCCTATTTACACTTGACTCTCTGTCATGTGTCTATACCCCAGCCAATGTTTAATCCTAAAAATCACAGAGGCAGATAGACAGGAAGATAAAGGGAGTGTGAGGTTTGTTATATAAGCGAGAGGAAGTTGCTATCGAAATGGGTCTGGCTGCATCTTCAGACATCTGCAGCACACAGAGCCCTCTCTGGGGCTCGCCTCACAGGCTGCTTTGACCGCTCTCCTGCTCCCAGCTCCACTAACAGATGTCCCTGAAACACACTCTTTCACAGTTTGCTCTCCCCTGCAGTCTGCCTGCCCACATCAGACCACAGAGGCGAAGAATGCAGCAGTGTCAGAGGATGATACTGGCTGCTGTTCTGCAGGAAATGACTGGGTTGAGCTTCCTACTCACAATGTTCTGTCACCGTCCCGCATTCAAGCTACTAGACACAACAGAGCTATAAACAGAGATGCAAACTAACACAAAGTGGGAGCTGACAGAGAGGTCAGTGCTTGTGTCGGAGCCACAACGAATCAAGAAAATGGGAAAAATTACATCATAGTTTGTGCAACCAGCTGTGTCTGTCAAAAGCATTAGTTCATTAAATTCAACGAGGTTATACAGGTCACACATACTTCTCCTAATGAAAAAGTACACATCAGACTCACCCTTTGGGATCGAGAAGGTCACGGACCTTCTCATTGTAGATCTCCATGAAGGACACCTCCACCTTAAAAGTATGGGCCTCATTCCCGTCTCTGCTGACCCTCTCAAACAGCGAGCAGCAAAGTCGAGGTATCAAACCTGGCTGCTCCCCATTCCCCATCATGGAAAAGGACTTGCCTGAACCTGGATGGAGATTGTAGATTCACACATGATTGTATACCTATAGAGAGAGGTCTATACATTACAGTGCTACAATAGCAGTACAACTGAATTTGAGTCTCTCCTACGACTACAGACTGTTTGATTTCAGAAATTCTTTTACTAATTCATGTTTGAGAAAATCTGCAGAAAACCCCCGATCATATAATAACAAATTCTCTAAATATTGTAACCTGTTTCTGTGGAGCTGTACTGAGGCACAATGGTGCTTTGAGCTAATGCTAATGTCAGCATGCTAACAAACTCACAAGTTTAGCTTGTTAGCATGCTAATATTTGCTAATTGTCACTAAACACATAGTATGCATAGTGCATCTGAGGTTGATAGGAATGTCATTAGTTTTGCATAAACCACAGTATTGGACAAATCAGCGATCACCAATGTTATTGTCATTCATCCTCTAGGAATCATGAATGTCTGTACAAAATTTCATGGCGATCCATCCAATAGTTCACTCAAAAGCACAAACGTCAAATTCATGGAGGCACCACACAAACAACATGCATTTTCTTATACATCAAACCTTTCAGTAGGTGTGTCTCTTCACCAAGTATTAGGGTTAGGGTTAGACATGAAGTGGGATAAAGGAGCTAATTTGATTCAGGATGAGGAAGGATATGAGTTAAGTGATTCACCAGTGTGATCAGAAATACACATCTTCCTGCTCTTTAAACTTTCTACGGACACATCTGGAGACAACGCGACCTGCGAATATACTTAATGACTTAATGTTGAGTATAATAGAGGCTGTGCATTATTTCTAAATGCTTCAAGGACTGCATGGTGTAATGGATTTAGACAAAAATTACTTTTTGAAAATGAATGACTCAATGTAGATTTCATCTGGATTTTCAGTTACCTGTTTGTCCATAGGCAAATATACAGGCATTATATCCCTGGAATGCGTTTTCAAGTATTCCCTCTCCAAGGCACTTGAACACCACCTCTTGACCTTTAAGACAAAGAATCACTCACCATGGGGAGTATGGTAAACAGATAAACAATTCAGTCATATAACAATTATTAGTTGTCTGGTTTGCATCCTTAAATTAGTGAAGTAAAATGAATAAAGAGAAGCGTATCGGCAAGGGCCACTAAACAAGGAACCATGAAGAATAGGACTAGTGAAAGGTGACAAATTCCTGTCTGCTTGTATGGAAAATGCAGGGCTGTGTGGAGAAATCTCTTGAGTTGCTCACTGCCATGCTCCTGCTGAATGGGACAGCTGTTTAATGAGCTAAATAAAGCCTTGGCCCGGGCCCTTGAGGCAGCCCTTCACTGAACAGATTGCCTTGTCAGTTCAGCACAAAGCAGATGTAGGCGTTACATTTCCATCACAAAATGAGAGTGATATGACAAGGAAGATGTCTACAATGATTATGTAAATCTGCCTCAGACTGGCAGTAATAACCTCTTTTCTATAGATGTTGCAAAAACTGTAGGTGTAACCTTTTCTGTGCAACACTAATTACAGAAATGAATGGAAGAAGGGAATGAATGGTCTCTGACAAAACTGAATTTACCGTGTGTGGGTACATAAGAAGTATAACAGTACAATATGATACAACAACTGTCCAGTATTTTAGTGTATATTACACAAAACCCCATGATGACTTTATCATTTTGAGATAGTACAGAGACAACTAACTTGATTGCATATTTTAATCTATTCACTCAAAATGCAAAGTCCCATGTATGTCCCACCATGCTTTGCTTTGCAAAACAGCTTTCCACTAAGTAGGGACTTTCCCTGCACTATTGCTGCACAAAGCTCAGCAGGTCTTTACATGGGTCATGGTTTGAGTTCTTTGGTGATGAGTGAAGGATCAGTTTCAGCATTTATGACTCACCGGCATATTTTGGAACGTTGGACTCATCCATGGACCAGAAACAGTGGTCAAAAGCGAACACCTGCAGAGGAGTCAGCACAGGGAGTCTAAACACACACTTCTCACACCTGTCCAAGCATGTACAGTACAACACAATCTCATGTTTCTTAGTAGCGGTTTTACTCCTTCTGAGGTACAAAAACAGGCTTATTGCGCCGTACCATACAGTAAATCAGCAGGACTGAGCTTGTCTAAGTAAGTAAGATGAAGTCTAACTGAGTATTGTTTGAGGTGATGCTCGTTAAGATCTCGCCATGACTGGCACAAATCCGCTGTTAGCTGCCGCATGTTTTGTCATAGTGGCTGGAGTTAAATGAATTCATAAATCAGGGTCAATGCTTCCCAGAAGAAATTCCAGCACCCACTGACCCTCGTCTCTAAGGAAACGGGGCCATAGCTGTTCCCCGGTGGTGCAGGCTGGCTATCAGCCTTAAGCGCTGGGTCTCACAACGCAGACTTGAGTAGCAGAGACCCCTTGTGTCCCCCAGGCACCTGCATGAGCTCTGAATGAAACACAGAGAGGATGCTTTCTGGGGAAGAGCAGTGGCCTCATTTACCAAGGACCCCCACACCACACAGACAGTTTCTCTTACTGTATAAGTTGCAATCCACTTTGACATATATATGAGAAATAAAACTAATATTTTTGTCCTAGTTCAGCCACTTTCTTCCGAGATGGGGGAACAATTTCAGCTGCACTGTCATCCTGCAGTGCAAGCAAAACACTGCTGGATGTTACCACTCCTGGTTTTCAGTGCACTGCTGCTGCACCAAAGCACTTTCCCTTACACAAATACCCCAAATAATTAAACTCCCTCATAATAATAATACAGGCTATTGGCCAGAACACTACTGGTTGCACAGTCAGCATGGGAAGCACTGAGATCACTGAATGCTTTTAAAGCAAGACCTCCTCTTGTGACTTCACACAAGTGAGTGGGTGCCATTCAAAGGAACAAAAGTGCCATCATTCTCAATTAGGGCTGGTTTAGTAACTAGGGCTTCATTCTCCTCTGGTCTGTCTCTTTCCAGCCTGAGGGTGTGACTGTGCAACAAATTGTTCTTGATTGGACAATTACTATTAATCAGCAGTACAAATAATGATGAAGCTGAGAAGCACAATGCCCGTTTGTCATTTCTAGGATGAAAACTGGTCGAAGGTAATTGGACTGCAACCTTTGTTTATCCTTTAGAATGCAGGGAGACTAATTTGAGTGCCTCTGTAACTTAGCAGACAGCCACGTGTTCGTCTAGCTGAAGGCTATTATAAGGGTTTTGAAGGGTAACTCAGGTTCACGGGCCCCAGAGATCACACACGTCTGTGGCCCAGGTTAACTCTCCCCAGGTCCTGTCAGCAGCCGAGTGCACTGAGCACAAAGCCCGTCCCTGGTGTGTGAAACATCTCTGAACTAGTCACCAGCGTGTTGTCATGGGGGGAGGTGGGGGTGCACTCCAACAATGCAGCTTTGAATGTGCACACACACTGCCCCAGTGTCCACACTCATCCCTCTCTCATTGTGGAGCCTTTGTGGGTGTTCACGAGATCTTAGAGCACTGACACATTCACACGGACATCTATCAGGCTCCTGCTGACCAACCAAACTACTAAAACACTCTCAATCATGTCCCTAGAAACAACGCCACAACTGTAGATCGACTTGTGCAGGATGCTTCCAAGCCCCTCGGGGGAATAGTGTTGCCTGTGCTGCATCCTGCTTCTGGGTGAGTTCAGTATCTGTGATACCAACAGTCAGTGAGTAGTCACTACTGAAAAGAATTTCTGACTGTTTCTGCTGATACTGTGCCACAGCTCTGTTGATGCTACCCATTTTTTCTTTGTGTGACAACAGAAACAGATGAAATGTACATACCTTAGGTTGCTTCCTGCTGAATGAGAGTGGCAATCCATCATAAACGGAGGAAACCCACAGGAGAGAGAAGAAATAGCATGGTTAGCATTGATACAATTTAACAGTCAGAACATGTTCACACTCAGTAATGCAGCTGCACTTCTCACAGCAGGAAACTTCCTATTGTCTGTGTTGACACAAACAGCTCTTTTGAACTGAAATATCAGAATTGAAACCCCAACAACTTGATGTTTATGAAACCCCAGACTCTTTCTATATGTCTCAAATTCCTGGTGTGACCCTCATTTATTCACTCATTTTGTTCACTTCCACACAGTGGCATTTCCTAGTGGTAGGTACTGCTGTGATTGGGTCCATAATTGGACCAGTGGAGCGTGAGGAAGGGAAGAGATTTAGGATTCAATGTCCCACTGACTCTGTTGAGTAAATAGCTCTTATGCCTGTGGACTTAACAGAGAGGCCAGGTTGGGGAAGCCACACTCAGCATTAGCAGCTGCCGGAACTAAGGACAAAAGGATAATATATATGGCACTAAGTTGCAAAGGATTATTCACTTAACTGGAGAGGGAATTCCCCAAAGCAGAAAAAAATATAACATTAAAGTAAGACCTAACAGCTCTAAACTAATGTTACATTATAATGTATGGCTAGGAAATGAGGACTATGCAGTATGATGCAGTGCAACATACGCTACCATTGCGCTTCTACATCTGCCACAGTCCTGTCCTTCAGCAGTCAGCAGATTTCTCCTGCAGGCGTCTCCTGGCTCAGAGACAAAGGTGGACATCACCTTCATACAGTAACTAATACAGGGCAGGGTACTTTAGGGAAGACTGAAACACTGCACCAAAGTGTCTCACACAAACTGAGCTGAGTCACCAATAATAGTGCGCCTGGAGAAATGTGCAATAATACCCACAAAAACACTCTTCTTCTTCTTCTTCTCTTTTTATTTCACGTTAAGCATTAAAAATCAAAGAAGCCTCTAAGAAAAGAATCTAGGCCACTGACAACCACAGTGACTGTGTCTTAATCAGATTGCAGCAGGGCCCCGTCGTCTAGTCGGGCACTCTGTGCCCTACACTGTTGAGAAGAGAGGGGATGTCCATGGAGGAACTATGAGATATATTTCAGCATCAGACAGCAGAAAACACAGAATCAAGGACCAATGACCAGGCCCCAACGCATTTTAACTTGAAAGCTAAAAAACAAAAATCTGATTCTCCATGTAAATGTGGCTACAAAGCAGAGATGCCAAGGATGAAAGAAAAAAAATGTTAAGTTTTGAGAGAAGTGGACAAAGACAGACAGATGTATCCACATGGAGAAGAAAAGGACAACGGACACAAGACCGGAAAGAGAGAAAGACACACACATACACATTAAATGTGGAGACAAAAGACGGTTACTGAATGTGTTCAGGCAGAAGAAATTGACTGTGCTTAGCTGCAGCAGTGGTTTGGTGGCTCTAGCTAATTGCGTCATATACTATTGTGTGTGTACAGTATATGCAACCAAATCTGGTATGCAGGGTATGCTGAGCAAGACAATGGGGGGAACTGTTTCCAACTAGCTATATTTAGGGTTTCATAGAGCTACTATTTCCTCTAATAAGGAATCCATTTAATTCCAAAAATTGACAAACCATGTCTGACTTGTCATAGTAGCTTTTCTTGCCTTCTCCCCCACTGACAATGTTAAGAACTGCCTCTCAATAAGTAAAGGTACATTAGGCTCCAGTTCTCCCACCCTGCTTTGAACATAATCTCTTTAATCTGCTCAGAAATCTGTGTCATTCTTAGGAATTTCATACCTCGCTTATAGAAATCATGTCCTCTCTTTCAGCGATTCCGACAACTGCTTGTATAAATCCTTCATTATTTACACTGATCTTAAAATATTTATCACTAGAGGTTAATGCAATCGTTTATCTTGCAAGGTATTACAGTCAAAATTATTTATTTTGATTGAAAGACTTGCTCATTTATAGAACAAAACCAATTTATTGCACTTGGCATATTCAAATTGCTTGTTTTTGTTCAAGCAGCTCTCTAAAACCCAATGACATCCAGTTACTATCATATATGACATAAAAAATAAATAATTCCTCAAGCTGGAACCACAGACGGTTTGGCAGTTTTGAAACAACTAATTGATTGAAGAAAATAGATGCAATACAATAATTACATGGTAAATCAGAATCAGAATCAGTTTTATTGCCAGGTATGTGTACACATACGAGGAATTTGACTTTGAATTGTACAATTCTCACGATGTGCTTACTGTACTTATATAGCATCTTTCTAGTCTTATGACCACTCAAAGTCCCTTTATACTACAAGCCAACTGCTCATCTAAAGAAACTAATCATGCAGACAGACACACACCGAATCAAACCGCCAATATCCCGATTAGTGAGCGAATGGCTTTACCTCTAAGCCACAGCTTATATATGACTCAAGTAATATTAATAATAAATATGGCATTATATTAATTCTCATCATTACAGTTAAGAAATGCAAACTTGCAAGCTTGGTCACAAATGCTATACAGTGCAGCTCCAAATGATTCCCTCATGAATGAAGCCCACAGGCTATTTGCTTATTATTCAGCATGCATGTCAAGTCATGGCCAGAGAGGTCTTATTAAAAGCTGTGTCGGTTGAGTGTACGACACAGAAGTGCCAGATAGCATCAGATCATACAGGCGGACACTGCAGACCCAGCAGGGCATGGGTGAAGTCTAAAAGTGCCATTGGGGGCTGGTTCTCCATGCCTTAATGTGTCATCAACTCAGGCACACTCAGGCTCCTATGGCTCCTCTGGCTACCTGATGCCAAGGCACCCATGAATGATTTCAACTTGGCTGAAGGTGGAAGTTGGCCTCTCACATTACTATGTTTCTCCCCCTCTGTACTGATCCTGCAGTGTGGCAGACAGATCAGAGGTCTGCTATGATCACTTTCAGTGAGAAATGCCACCTCAGAGCCAGACTGTGATTGTTTTTTAAAATCATTGTTGAGGGTCAGATTCACTTAGATCACACATGACTGTGAAAACATGGCATTTTTCTGTCCCTTGCAGTTCAGACCATATATGCTGGTGGCCAAAGGAAGGCATATGAAGAGTAGAAGAGCAGCAGGGGAACCCCCCGTGGTTGCAGAACCAGATTAAGGCCACTGGGTTATTATGCCAACGAAAACTGAACTCTTTTAGCCCAGTGGGCAACACACCAGATTAACCAACTGTATCATCCAAATAAAGCATCTATGTACTCTTAAAAAATTAAACTGCATACCCATGCTCACAGAAGTACCAGACAAATAGATATAAAACATTTTTATGTATTATTTAATTTAATCTGACATCCCCTTTACCTGACAGATTGGGAGCAGCAAATTATGTAAGTGGTGATATTTTGTGAAATCAGGGTTTGGCAGCATAGAAAAGGAGTTTTTAATCATAATGAAAATCTAGAAATGCTGTAGCTCAACATTTTCCAATGCATGGATATATTTTTCTGATTAATCCATTTAGAAGGCTTTGCTAGAGTTTCTGACAACATAATCCTGCTGCTCAAATGGAATATGTAAATCCATGGATAAGATTCACCCCCCCACTGACAAACACTCACAAATATTGTCTATTTGGCTGTGGACATGCTTCAGACAATTACAAGTCAACAAGCTCCACAGTCAAACATAATATTCAGAGCTGTGTGTGTGTCTGTGTGTGTCTGTTGGAGGGGTGTGGGAGGGGGTGGGTGTGGGGGGTGTTGGGTGACAGCCGGTTACAGCACACTGTCCTCTCAAAGGTGACAAGCTAACATTTCAGCTGGTCTTCCAGTATGTTTAGAACTGAACATGCCTGTCAGCCTGCTGCACAGACAGATAGGAGAGAGCAAGAAAATGCCAAGCAGCAAGTAGAGTTACAGTTGAGGGGGCGGGTGGGCTTGACCTATTACGCTCAAGATGATTCCGAGGAAGTATACGCCCTTTCATTTTATTAGCATTAGCAGCAAGTAAACATGACAGGTGGGTGAAGTCAGAGATTTGCAAGCAGGACATTCAAAAGTATTGAAAAAACAGCACTAAAGGAAGTTGGCTTGCTAATGACAGAAACAGGCCTGCAAGATTGGTCCAAGCTACTAAGACGGCTAACTTTGACTTCTGGCACACTCAGTCTGTATACTTCTTTATGTCCCATGTGCTAATATGTGTGATCCTCCATTTGTTCAAATGTCTTTTATTACCTCTAATAAACTAGTTGACTACTACTACTAATTGCTACTAATTTAAGTTCTTCTTCTTCTTCATATGTATTCAATGTATTGAAGAAATGTGCTCCATTTGGGCTGTTGTAGAAACATGGTGGTGCAACATGGTAACATCCATGTAAGGGGACCTGCAGCATGTAGAAAGAAATGGTTCATTCTAAGGTAATAAAAACATAACGGTTCATTATGTCAGGTCTTTATACACCACTGAAAACATTATGGATTTCATATTACATTTCTGTCAGTAGGTTGTCCTAAATATTACACACTAGACCTTTAAGTTTGGGATAAAAGCATCTTTGCTGGAAGAGCTAACAACTCATACACATCTGTTGGTGCATTCCATTTATCTCAAAAGTTGGGATTGACGTCACACCCGATTTGACAGCGTTCCAGTTACAAGTCAGAAAACCTCGGCTCAGCCAACCGTTCTTTACAACTAGCCACGTTAACCGTTGTTAGGCCAGTTGATGAAAAAAACACATTGTGCAGTATTAACTCAGCAGTTGGACAGCACTTTGTGTACGAGAAATTATATGAGACACAGAAGTGCTAAACAGTGTAAACTACATCTTTCACTAACTGTTGATACTCGGAGTAGCCATCTGGGATCAGGTTTGAGTGGTTCTCCCGACTTTCCAACTTAAGTCGGATTTCCAGTCAGATCCGACTTAAGGGGCATTCCCGTTGGAATTTCTGACTTTGAACTCGGAAATTCTGACTTCCCATGCCAAATGGAACGCACCATGTAATGTGACAAGTGGCCCCAAATAGATGCATGCTTTTTTCTTACAGGTCACAAGCCCAAAAGTTTGGGAACCACTAATTTAATCTTCAACAGTGTCTTAGACTTAATAAACTTTTTATTTAAAATATTTTTTTTGAAAGTAAGTAGTAACTAAGTCTGTGAGCAAAACATAAGCGAAGTAAACAATTTAATATTTCCCTCTTGATGGTCATGAAATAGAAGTATTAAGTGGAATAAAATGGAAATTCCCACATAAAGTACAAGTTCCTCAAAATACTTGACTACTTGAGTAAATTGTTATATTCAACAACTAGTTAAGCATTTTTGAAACAAGACCTTGAATCATTGTTATAAATGCAAAAAATATTCTTATGAAAATATTTGGGGTGACTGGGGGATATCACTCATTAGGTCATCGACATAACTGCACAATGTTTCTGTATCTTGGCAACCGCTGTCACTAAGCAACAGTGGTAAACATGGAGGCGAGACAACCGACCAGCCTCATGAGTCAAAGTTCCCATATGAAACCAAGCTCAGGTCCTCAAAAGCAGTCTTAATGAATAACACTGCCATCAGCAGCGCACATGATGCTCATACCAACTTCTGTGTGGACCTCTAACTTTCCATAACAAATGTTAACAACACAACATATGATGCAGGCATGGTCTAATTTAATCCTCTCCGGTATTTCTGACACCACTGTGACAAGCTAGGTCAGCAGGCAGTGGAGCAAGTCAAGGGTGTGTGTATGCTAAAACACAGAGAGGGATACTGACCACATATGCTCTAAAGCCTTAAATCTGGTTAGTTTCAAAGGCAACAAACAAACCAGAAAGAGGTGAACTTCATCAATTTGTTCAATATGGTAAGGCTTCCTTTCCATGGAAATTTGAAGTGACACATTTACTACTAGGACACACCTCCTTTGACCCTGTCTGCTTGCTAGATGTCATTTATCTGAATACATGTGCTGTGTGGCTGCTAAGGACAATATACAACAAAAGCCAGAGCAAGGATGCACATAAAGTGCAAAACATATCACAAAAGTCATTAAATGCACATTTAATTACATGATTGAACATAATGAGACGATCTAATGAGCAGAATATTTGTTTCCAGACAGAGACAAGTTAAAAATGTGTTTTTTAAGCTTTTGTTCATGTTGCCAGGCTCTACTTCCCCTGAATGAGACTGAAAGTGAGTCCAGAATAAACCTATCTCACCATGAAATGTAATTCATCTAAACACAACAAGCCAGCTTCAAAACTTCAAAAAGGCCTCATCTGAGAGAATCATGCAAGGAAAACCAAAATCGTTATGGAAGAAATGTCTGAGAGTGGATTTTTACATAGACTGCTCGCAGAATGAGAAGCCACATCTGAGATTAATGAGGCACAGACTTGACAAAGAGGGAGGACGCCATCTTTTCTCAATTCCGGATCAAGATGTAAACAATGTCCCACCCTCTAAACAAACAGGGAACAGTCCTCGAGAGAGTACAATCGTTTTATCAGCAAATGAGAACACTTTCTTCTAATAGCACACACGAATGAAGAGAGAAAAGTTGGGCTGATAGTGTGTAATTTAGACCAACTCTGAGAACATCTTCCTGAATGGAAAGGTTGATTATTGGCACATAGGGACCAAAATGGAAAGACAAAGGAAACATTCCTGAGGGCAGCCATTAGACAAGGGCGCCAAGTCATTCAGTAAAGGCTTGTTTTGGAACACATGATGACAGTTGGCCATGTGTGACTTGCGAGAAAATGTGAACCTCCTCCAAAATGTCAACAACATCGGAGACTGTCATGTCAACTCAACACCTTTTTGTGTCTTTGACATCTATGTATTATAATGGCCTAACAAACAAACAGACAGCATTAGAGGCTACCTGCAAAGAGCTTAACAAAACACATGTTGACCACATTGGGTTGGTCTCTAGCAGTCACCAGGGACAGCGGTAGAGTGCAATCAAATTTAAAGGAACAGATTGACATTTTGGAAAATATATAATTTGCTTTTTAGCAGAGGTACATGACAAGACTGATACCATTCTCATATCTGTTAGGTAACTATGAAGCTACAGCCAGCAGCGGATTAGCTTAGCTTAACACAACAGTAAACACAGGGAAACAACTAACATGGTTCTGTTCAAACCTTCCAGTACCACTAAAGTTAGCTAATTAACATGTTTTATCTCACTTATCTCTCTGTACAAAAGTGTAAGAAATTTGCCATTTTATGTGGGTCTTCTTAGCTGGGAGCAGTAACTTCCTCTTCACAGGCAACTACTCCCAGGCAAGAAATAATTTGGCACATAATTGTAGTTGTTACACTTTTCTTTTTTATTAAACACGTTAATTTCTTTTACCTTTAGACTGTGGCTGCCTTGCTGTTTTCCCCTGTTTTCTGTCTTTATGCTAAGCTAAGCTCACCAGCTACTGGCTGTAGCCTCACCAGTCAGACATAAGAGTGGTATTGATCTTCTCATCTTATTGCCCGACAAAATGTGAGTAAGTATTTCCCAAAAGGTCAAACTATTTCTTTTCAACAGTAGGATTTTCAGTAACTTCTATTACCTCTGAGGTTGTGAGAAGATAATTTTGGAGGACCTAACCATTCAGCTATCTCTGAAAAAATATTTGTTCAAGATAATTTAAAGATGAGGCAGCACAGTACAAGTAGCACCCTTCTGGTGGACGTCTTTATAACTGAAGCTTCTCTCCACACAATTCAGATTACACTATCCAAGTAAGCAAGATAACTCAGTCAAGTGGAAGTAAACCCAATTGAGCTCGTCTAACCATTAGTGATACGGAAGAGATTAAGGCGGGAATTACAAGCTTGGTCACAAACATTATCAGATAAAGACATACTTCTACTGGTCATGCTGAAATTCTGGACTGCCAAGCTACAGCATGGAGTGTAAGAAAGTTACATTTTGACCCTTAAAAAGAGGCATCCTCTGTTATACATACTCTTAAAATCGATGCGGTTTTAATTAGCTACAGTGACAGGAAGACGGCACCTTTCTCTTCCATAAACCAGACTTCAGTCTTCTTCTCTAAAAAAGTTTGTTGTGGTTAGGTTTTCTCTGTGTATTTAGACTTAAATATGGGGGGGGGGTACATAAAGAAGGTTACAAAAAGACTGAATGGCCCTGCATTCAATTGTTCGACATGCTGTGGCATGATAGATGTAATATGAACCCATTGTGTGTGAGTCAGAGGGTATTTTCTTGTCATGATGCTCGACCACTCATCCCCTGTGCAGACAGCAGCCTCAGGTATTTCTCTGCCTCTCCACCCTCCCCTCCATTGTGTCTAAACCCCAAAGGAGAGCCGACTGGCGTGTGAAAACAAAACTACTTTCCCAGAGTCCCATTTCAAATATGCCCTTCGTGCCAACTTAACAGGCAGATGAAAGAAAAAACTTAGGAAATGTAACCTGTCGCCCTGAAGTCACAATCCATGTTTCATATGCCCACCACTGAGATTACTGCTCATTTCTCAGGGAAATAGGAGAGCGGCGGTATGGGTCACGAGTGTTGCCTTAATGCTCAGCAAAGAATGAAGCTTAGCCATCAAAGAAAATCCCTTATATTTCTTCAAATTCTTTAGGTGACTTAAGTCTGCATGTTTTCATGGTGCTGTGTGGTCTTCGCAAAACCAGATTAAAATTCAGACACAATTTGGAACATAGTCAGCTCCAAGTTCACCTCGAAGGAGACTTTATTTCTGTATTTCATCAGACTGAAGTCACAGTTATTGAGGAAATCTATTGGGGCAAAAACAGTTTTACTGAAATCCAAACAATGTTACATCATGTCTTTCCATTGTTAAATCCAATATTTCAAAATCTACAGCCTAAGAAATAAACAAGAGTTCACTTTACTGCAGATGTGTCTACATAAAAATATCTATTACTGTTATTTGTCTGAGGCTGTGTCTGAGCATCCCATGAGAGAGAAAAAGTTCCCATGGTCTTGGGCCTCTAGCCATATTTGGCATGCTAATACCCACTAAATCTGACGCATTTCCAACACACAGGAACAGGTGTCCTCAAAACAAGGCGAAGTCTTAGCGATCAAGCTATCCCTTTCTGCGGCACCACAAACAACCAAGAGGAAAATTATATGGTTTAAGAAAGCCATGGCAGCCTAAACACAGAGACCTAAAACACACACATACACAGCACTAGCACTGAAATGTTAACAAGTAATTATATGCTTGGACTACACTATAGAAAAGAAATGTGACATAATAAAACCGAACTGATTCAAAACTGTTCAAGGCCATGGTCACTCAGAATGTAGTACCTTAGACATCACAATTAAATAAAATTGCTTTCATTTTGAAAATAGGTTTGGCAGAATAAAAATAGACCCTGGATAAACCCAGCTAGAGTGAAAGTGAATCCAGCATGTCTAAGTCCAAGAAAGGAATTTCTGTGCTACTGATACAACATCTAAATCAGATATGAAAACTTCCCCTGAATGGCAATGTGAAATGTGTCTCACTCAACAACACGGCAACAGGTAGCATCAGATCCAAATTCTTAACTGACAAAATACTCCAGCTGTAGTCACTCTGTATATTATCTACACTTATTCATACACTTATTGTCATTCCTCTGACCTCTCACCCACGACAGCTTTTTGTTCCTCTGTTATGCATCCTGTTCCACATATGTTTCTTTGAGTGCGATTTGTTTAATTGCCTGGAATGCCACCATTGTGTGGCAATTTCTGTTCTGATAATTGCCTTAAATACAGGTTAATGTGTGGACCTGAGCTGCTGGGGGAGCCAGCTCATTACCATTTAATGCTGGATGGTGGTTATGTCGAACAGCAGAGAAAGTATTACACTTTAACAAGACTGGATGTGGGCCATGAGAAAGGCTGTGACTATGGTATGTACCTCAGATGCCTTCATTTTCACACTGTGGACTGCAGAGAGGTGTTCATTCAAAATCATCAGAAATAAATCAAATGGAAATAAAAATAAAAATAAACAGTCCTGGATTTGTTTTGCAAAATGAGCATTCTTTTAGGTTTATTTGTGCCTGTGGGTAATCAGGTCAGCTGTTCAATCATGTGTGACATCAACAGCAGAGGAGAGCAAATGAACCAAGTACAAAATTGTGAAAATGGCTTCGATGGGTGAAATACATCATCTCTGACCGATCTTAACGGTCATGACATTTCAAAGACTTTATAACCATATAGCCATCATTAGCCTACAAGCTATGCAAGTCCAGACCACTCTGAAAGCATGTCTGATCACAAGCCAGCACAAACTGCAGCTTTTTCTTTTTTTTTGCTGACCTTCAACGTGCAGAGTGTGAAACATTAGAGGATGCTCAGTTTTCCTTTTGTCCCAGCCTTTTCTCCACTTTCAACCATAAAAACGGGCCAGTGACACAGTGTCATGTCACACCACCGTAAATGCTACATAAGTGAAATCAGTTCTGCATGGAGATTTATGGCGATACCCTGAGGATCGACATTAATCTGTTCAGTCTAATAGGCGTCTTCATGTGACAAACACGCTCAACCCCCCTATTATGAATAATATAAGAGTATTATATTAATATGTAGTATTATGCTGAGGTGATTTGCATTGCAAAGTTCACATGAATTGCATAACATAATGTTGCAAGCAGGTGGGTGACAGACATCGTGTCCTCAGCAGCAGCAGCAGCAGTGAAGTTATCCTGTTTGGTTAGTGCATTTATTTACAGTCATTTATGTAAAGAAATGTTTTGAATTCGAGAAAAATGTTTGTCAGGCAAGTTAAATTCTCATTACTGTGTGATCATGTGTGTGATGTCTGATGGTCTGACTTCAGTTCAGACTAGTGTTGCAGGACCTCACTGGGCAGATAGTCATATACTAAGCTTGAATGTTAATGTGTTACAACTAGGATGGGATAAAGTTATTACACTGACAGTGCAGTCTGCATTTTTTTGCACTTACAGATATTTCCAAAAACACCCAGAGTCTCTGTATGTGTGCTACAAAGACTTTTGTACTCTATTGCACCCAAACTAACTACAGTAAGGCAAAATATGCCTTAACAGCAACAAGCTAAGTGCATTGTATGGCTTGCTATAATATAGCATGCCTATAATCATTTGCAAATTTAAACACTTGGCAGTATTTCAGCTTTGTTTACCTGTTCTCTCCTTTTGCATTTGAGGGTGGTGGGTGTAGAACTGTTTGGTTGTCCTCCATATCCACGACACATTTTGTATTCAGTTCAATTTCTGCAGAGAGACGTTTGTTGGGAAAGTAAAGCAGAATGCGGGGGTGTGAAAAGTAAAATTCTAGCTACTTTGACCGTCTTCAAACTGTACTCAAGTCTGACTTCAGGCTCCTAACTCAAGCTGAGCAGCAATGGCGAAGAAATCAAACTTTATGATAACGTAGCATGACAGAAATGCGAGTTTGCAAATAGAAACCATTGTTATAACACTTACCCCTGCGGTTCATGGGCCGAACTCTCACTGCAACTTTTACCTTTGTATCCGACATTTTCGTCCACTTTTCACTCCCACCCTTGTCTATGCGCCGAGCTATTCGTGTATAGTCTGTGAACCCCGACAAGAAGCCCGGATTTCTGCCAAAAATAAAGGGCAGCGGGCTTTAGTTAAACAACCCCAAAAGAGTCCAGACCTCGAGGAGAAGAGAGTGGAATATGTTCATTTCCCCCCTTATATCCAACCGGGTTCGCTTTTTGTACAAATCCAGCGCTCTGCTCCAGCTCCAGACAGCATCCCCACCGCCATCTTCCATTGGGAGCACGACTGCTTTCCTCTGGCAGACTGGAGACGGCTGTGCCACAGAGGGGGAAAGGATTTACGCTCCGCTTAGGGGAGGGGGGGACCAGTGGACGAGAAATGTGAGGCTGTGTGACAAGTTGATTGACAAGAACCCAAGATAAGCATTATTTTAAGACAGTCTGAAGAGAAGAAATAAATAGGAATTTTAAAAAGTCATAATAGATTCTCACGCTCTCTGAAACACTCACACACCAAGCTTTATCTTTTTATTATATATAGTCAATATTAGATCATCGTTATTATTATTATTATTATTATTATTATTATTATTATTATGTATTGTAGCAGCAGGGACGTAGTCAGGTCTTTAGAAATACTGAGGGCAGGAATCCAAGTAAGTGTCCCCCTCCACCCCCAGCATTTGGCCTACATGGTTTAGTTCAGTTTTCATTGTTTATTATTGCAAATACAAATGGGGACCATGGGGAACCATGGGGACACCTTGGGAAACTAATGTACTATGTATTAGTAAGTGAGACAATTTTATTTTCAAAAGCTGGGACAATAACATGACGAAAACATAAGATTGTATGACTGATAGTCTCTCTAAAACATTGCCTCATACAACAAAATTTAACTTTTATTTAAAAATATAGTCACTTCATAAGAATCATCATAATAATATGATAATATACATTTCACATCTAGGTCTGTTCATACATGAGCTATATCATGGTTCTAGCTTCAGATTTAGCAGAATAAATCTTCACTGTATGGTTTCCACTGTCCAGAATGACAACCATGTTGTTCAGTGACACCAGTCCAACTGGAAGGACAAGGTGGTCTCCAACAAGAGGAGTCAGGGCTGGGCCATTCTGGAGCTTCCCCAAACTCCAAATCATTCCTTGATTGGAGTCAATCACAATCACATCTCCATCTTTGTCAAAGGCCACGCCTGACATGTTCAGCCTCACTGTGGACTGCAGGGTCAGGCTAAAACTGTCTATCTGACAAAGCAGGTGGAAGTCTTTTGTTAGCACTCTCAGCCTTGTGTGTAGGTGTCTCCCAGGTGGATATGCGTCACCAGGTAGATGCTCCATCACTGCAGTGTTCCCAGTCACGTGACAGCAGGCCACCGCTTTTGGATACTGGAGGTCTGAAAACGCTGTTTGATGCTCCAGAATGAGACCATGAGTATAGTCAACTTTGACCTGGGACAGCGTGCCGGCCTGGACGTCTGAAACCAGGATGTGGCCACAGCTGTCTGTATCCACACCCCAGGGCATCTGGAAGGACTCTTTCACCGTCACTACATGGTTCCCCCTGGAAGTAAAAACCTTTACAGCTTTATCCCCTGCATCAGTCACTGCCACATAACCACAGAGAGTCACCGCCACATCCACTGGGTAACAGATTTCCCCATTGGCTAGTCCTCTTCGCCCAAAACTGTGCAGCTTCTTGCCCTGTGGACTGAACACCACAACCCTCTTCTCTCCATCGTGCACCACCACTATTGTCCCTGAAGACCCCAAAATGGCTATCCCAGTGGGGTTGATGAGAGTCCCCCACCCGCCAAAAGTTGTGTCAAGGTGCAAGGCTGTGGATGTCAGACCTGCAGCCAAGCCAAGGCCTCCCTTTGCTCTGTGAGTAGGAGTAGAGGATGTGGGACTCCAAGACAACAACAGCTCCTGCAGGTCACTAAGAACCTGGCAATGGGAAGTGCTGTCAACACTGCACAGCTGTCGACAGAACGGGCACTCCAGCTTCCTCCGGAGAGGGTGGGACAGAGCAGTGATGCATTCCAGACAGAGTACATGGCCACAGGAAAGGTTCTGTGGTCTGTGCTGCCTCTGCTGAGTGCTGAACTTCTCGAAGCAGACTTTACACTCCAGTAAATTGATCTGGATCTCTCTCAGAATCCCCTCTGGAGTCAGGGAACCAGGATTCTTGGCCATGACTGAAATATCCTGATGTTCTTTACGCCTACTGAGACAGTTCGGTCAGCTGGTGCAGGCTGCGGGAGGTTCAGGAAACCAAAAAAAGGAAGACTTGTAATTCAAGTGAGATGGAGAGAAAGATGGAGGGCAATGAAAGCAGAGCACTGCAACATTTTTGTCAACACACTCATGTCCATTGCTTTAGGCCGAAAGGGTCACGTGACATTTTGCACAACAGTGAAGCTCTCTGCTGCCCTCCTTTGGAAATCAACTTACAATCAATTTATAAATACACCACCCAGGTTTGTTACAGCCCGTTGTTTTGAACACAAACAGCAGAAGAATCATTATTCAATATATATATAAATTATTAAAATAGAAAAGGCATTTGGCTGGTTACAAAGCCAGGATCTGCAACAAAGTGTTACAGTGTGACTTAATACTCACTGTAGGGTGACAGCTGCTGAAAACCCAAGTATTTCTCTTTCAGCAGATAGAATTTCTAGATATATCTCTGGAACTACTGTTCATGTTTAGGATAATACGTTAGTTTTTGCCGTTCACCCAGCCCTACCTTGAAAAACATCTTGTTATAGGTCAACATGAGACAGCTATTTCAGTCTGAGTTTCATGGTGTGCAATTGGATACCAGACAGGCAGTACTTGAGTCAGCCAATCCGGCACTCCTTTGCTGCAGAAAGGCACTCCTCAGGGGTCATGCAAGGTCATTCATGATTTCCTTTCTATTGTTACTAAAACAGCCCCCTACTTATAGGACTATAGTAACTAAACAAAAATAATGTCTTTAATGAAGCCATTTATTGCTAAAAGGCTGTTGTTGCTCTATTTCAAAAAAGGGTAAATACCTCAAGTAATAACTCACAAACAGTTTAAGAGGAAATGTAAAACAGTTATGTTTTAATATGTTTCATTATTTCACAGTGAAAAAGAACAGCACAGGTCATTCTCAACAGAATTGCTTTTGGCAAATGACATCTAAATCCAGAGACAATGTACCATTTATAGTGTCTACTGTAGCACAGGAGCCTGGTCCACTCCACAGAGGGCAATGTCTGGATTGTCGAGGATTATAAGGGATATATCTGCACTGAGGTGATGCTGACAGAGCAATTAAAAATAAGCCTTCAGTATAGCACTCAAGCACAGAAGAATCAAACACAAAAAGCTCAAATTTAGTCTTAGTATTAACTGAAAAAAGTTGTTAATAAAAACAAACATGCTTACAGGCACAAGGGGTCAATTAAAATTTTACAATGACTGTGAAATACATTAAAATAACACTACTGGTGTCCTGGTGTGCAGTGTTATAAACATCTGTAGACTAGTCATAACATTTTACCCACAAAAACACTTGATTTGACAGAGCCATGCAAATTCAATAAATGCAATAACAAGAAATTTGACAATAAAACAAAGGAATTTGAATAATTGCCCTCCATTATCAGTACAGCAAAAAGAAAAAAAGATAGCAGCCACAGATGGACAAGAGAGTGAAATCACTCAAGGTTACAATGATTCACAAAATACAAATTGTACAGCATTTGACAGCAAGAAAACATTCTGAAAAGTGCTTAAACTGTGTGCTCTGCTTGGTTCCAGGTCAAACACAAACCTCAGTCGATGATCTTAACAAGCTAAAGTTGTCTTGCATTGAAATCCTGCCCACATTCAAGGCCACAAAACAAGTGTGAACATCTATGATGCAAATAGACAATCAATTACAGACAATAATAATAAGCCTTTCTGTGCTATAAACGTAGAGGCTCCAATTAATGTGATAAATTCTACATAATGGCTTTTAACATTGAAATGTGTTGGACCAACATACTGGCGTTAAGTCTGGTGTAAACCAGTCAAATGTACATTAACCATCAATGATATACTTTATCATAGGATAAATGTTTGTAAATTATAGTTTATCAGCAATAATGATCATGCAGTCACATCTAGAATCAGCAGTTTTTATTGCCATCTCGGTCTCTCACACACACAAAATACCTCTCTCTCTCTCTCTCTCTCTCTCTCGACACATACAGAAACCTGTGATCAGTGGTTTAGGAGTTTTTTATGACTACAGCACACAGTTAAGTGTGCATCTCTGTAGTCTAAGCCTCTGTGCACTCCTAACAACACTGTATGGAACTGTTCATGCACTTAAGTCTCTCCTGTCTCCACTTCCTCAACCATTTGTGGTGCTTTCTAGACTTCAATTACACCAGGAAGTGGTTGTATCTTCACGCCCTTTCCAACCTGGGACCCTTCACACCTGGCTCCATGGACTGAGTTCAGGAGTCAACCGCCAGCCTCTGTCTCCAACTCCTACTGGCTGTCCAGGCCATTGATGGATTTTGTCTTTCCCAAGCCTTTCCCTCTATACCTGGTTGTAGGGCTGTCGCTGTCCACCTCTGTCTCTCCTGAAACATGAGGGTCAAACACTTGAGTTTATGAAAAGAAGCAAGTAAACTTTTCACATTTACAATAAGTAAAACAACACCCTAAACACTAGGGGTAAGCCCATTACAGGATTACAAATAAATATCAATGTATACTTTAACAAGACATTTCTATGTAGTTTATTGATGACAGTAAAGTCACTGTACCTTTAAATCCTTCTGACATGTAGTCAGGAGATTCTGCATAATTACTGTCTTCACATTCTGAGAGGCTCTGTGAAAGAAAAAGAGGTCAGACACATGACACACATACCGTTAACTGGGCAGGGAACATACAGCAGCTAACTGACCCTGTACAGCGAAATCTTTAAAAGCAATAAGCCTGGAAAATTTTAAACTCATAAACTAACCAGTAAATTCAAGCTGGCAGGTTTTAAAGATTAAAGTTTGTTTTATTTTTTATTAACTTTATAACATATTTTTTAGGCCTTAGGCCTGTATGGCAAAAAAATTTCAAAGGAATACTGGTAAGTCTGGAAAATTTTAAACGCATCATAAATTAACCAGTAAATTCAAGCTGATAGGTTTCAAGATTAAAGTTTATTGTATTTTTTATTAACTATACAATATACTTAACAGGACATAATACACTACATTTAAAGAAATAAACATACCTTTTCTCTTGGACCATAATTTTCAGCAAACCATACCATTCCATAGAGGCACAGGAATGTAATGAAGGCCTAAAAACACATAATTTAATGAGTCACAGAAAAATCATAATCAATCACTTACAGCACAGAAAGTTTTTGATGTTTAAATGTTTTTTATGCTGAAACAGAAAGATATATGTGAAAAATGATGGGGTGCTGTTGGCAAAGTTAAGGCACAAGATTTCATGCATTTTAAAACATGATGTGCTAATTACTAACTGCAGAAGCCCACAGTTCATATTGACACAGAAGTACAAGTAATAGTAACATGATCCCTATCTTACCAAACACAGTAGCCAGAGGATCACATAGAGGACCTGTGTTTTTGAGAACAAGTCCTGTCCAAACTTGATACACGCCAAGGCCTCCAGAAAAGCTATTGCCCTGTTAATAAAAAAAACAAAACATACATTTGAACCCTGTGATACACCTGCAGTAAACTTTCAATTTAACTGACAATAAATATATAAATAAAAACCTCAAAACAAATATGCCCTTTTACCTGATAGCTGCGCTATGCTCACTGACATGAATATGTTAACATTTGTTTAGTCAGATTTATTACCATTGTAGATCCCACAAGTCACCTCATTTATCTGCTCTCAATGCTTGTGATTTGCTCACCACAGGTACACTGCAGTTCACATATAAATATATATTATAGTACAAAGGATTTTGGGCATCTGTTTTGAAAAAAAAAAAATCAACTTCAGACAGCAATACAATTTAGGTTTCACTTACCCAAAAACCCAGCACTGGGTCCCAACTCTCTTGCACTGCGTGTCTGTTAGGTATGCATAATATTGCCTAAAGCAAAAAAATAAAAAATAAAGCAAACATTAATTAACTTCAGCTGCAGCTCTACTCAGTTACTTGCCTTAGCGTCAATTCTGCTGAATCTCCAAAACAAGGAACTGGATATTTAAGCACACATCAATCTACAATATCCAAAACAAATCTGGCATTATTCAATTCTAAGGATCATTTCATTTCCCTACTAATAAAACTGACTTTTGTGTTTTACCTGACTGTTGGAGCTGTGATGATGCCAACAAACAGAATCCGACACCAGCTAAGAGCGTGGCTTGCAGGAAAGACGAAAATGTGCTTGAGGAAGAATGTGTTCAACTCTGTCAACTGTGGACAAAGAGGGTGACAGGCACAAGAGAATAAAGTTTCCATGTATAATGGCTACTGCATATAACACAGAGAAGTAGGACAGAGACACATTTGTCCTATTTTAGTTCTGTATTCAATGGGGCTGGACCCGAATTTTTGAATATTCGATCATACTTTCTCGTCCTGGAAATAGCGCTCGTCCCGTCTGCTCTCTGGACCCCCGCCGGCTAAACTATTGTCGTATTCTGCTCTGGATCTGCTCAGATCAGATTTTCACACTCTGGACTCTCAGCTATGGTGTCCCACCTGCTCCATACAGCAGCCAACAACCCGGTTCGGCAGCATCTAGTCTTCCAGTCTACCTCGCTCTTCCCCGGTTCAATCTATAATCCCTTCCACCCTGCAATAAATATTCCTCTTTTATCTAACTCCTCCCTCTCTAAGTCCTGCACTTGGGTCTACTAGGCTAGCTGTAACAAATTTAAAAACAAAGTTCTGGTAATAACAACTTGCTCTCTCTTCTCTCTCTCTCTCTTTTACTTTCTCTCTATCAAACACAGACAGACTTAAGCACCCATGCCCGCCGTTCTCTCTCCCCCATCTGATTCTCCCTCACTCATTTCATTGCTAGAACTACATGGGCCGCTTCTATCTATTTATTACATAACTGTAGCTGTGAAATGACAGGCTGCTTATCAGATGTCTAAACAACCGGCGTAACGCAACCAAAGGCTTCGATTATTCGCTGTTAATTACTAACGCACACTTGGGTTTGAATTATGAGCATTATGTCCCCAAATTAAAAAGGGACCAAAATGCTATGGTCAGATATAAATCATCTTAAATAAAATGACTCATATTTAATGTTTTTTTTACTTTAGTGTGTTTGCTAGCACTGTAACACATGGCAAGTTGGATCAAGGTCAGGTTCCTACTATATTCTGCCAACATGGATGAGAATGCCCTTCAACATCCTTAAAGCTGCACGTCAGCATTAAATCCAGTGTGCTAGAGTACAGAGCCACAATGAAACCTGTGTCACTCCTACTTATGGACTGCGTTATACTTTAATTGCACTGGCCTTTTTTTATTACAGCAGACAGCAAGCCATGACAGTAGCATGCACAATACCACGATCCTGAAACTGAATATGAAGCAGCTGAATGGAATTTAGCAAATCATTTTAATATTTATACCTGTGCTTTTTGCTACTGTGACATGTCAAAATGTCTTGAGTGAAAATACTATAAACACATTTTACATGAGGATTAAAAATGGGCCTGTAGATTAAAGTGGTATATTTTATACAGAGTCAAATGTTTTAGGTTACATCTCACACACTGGGCTCAATGTTGTTGATTGTATTATCATAAAGCTAGCAAATATAAACAACTGGTGTTAATAACTGAAGAATTCTTTGTGACTTTATTTTAATACAGATAATGTCACTGTAGACTAATCCCAAAGGAATTACATGTGCTGTACCATTATTTCCCAGTTTCTTGGTGACTGTATAAGCCACGATGCACAAAGATACTGTACACTTAAAGATTTTGATCAAACAACTATTATTATATTGCCTTTTTTCTGTCATAAGCTGACTTTTATCTCACATGATGACCTTTAGCATGCACCAGTCTAGTTTTTTGGGGGACCATAAATCTCTCTCACAGCAAACAGTTTGATATCATAGCAGGACAAGCACAGGTGTCGAACATAACATTTAATGACAGCTCTGTTCCATTAACATGTGCCAGTAAGCCATGCCAGTGAGATTGCTCACACAAAAGAATGGCCCTGGAACTGACCCATTTAAAAGGAATGCAGCCATTTTAATGTTGTTAGTTACATCTGTGTTTTGATGAGTCAAAATGTGTGCTGCAAGTAAGGGCTATTGGCAGTGAGACTCTTTAACTAGTGGTTATTACAGGCAGATGCACTGAAATGTTTAATCATTTCAGCCTGTAGTTAAAACATGTAGACAGAGCTAACATGAATACACAGTATGTTGCCTGCTGTAACTTCCCAGTTTTAGTAATGCAATCTGGGCCTTTCTAGGCCATTCCAGTTGTCCATGTCCAAAAATTTTACAGTATATGAATTGTTTTACAAAAATGTAACTCTTACTAAAAACCACTCTGGGTAGAGGCTAGGACGCTAACAAACAAAGATTCTCTCACAATCAAAGTCACACTTGGATTAACATATTGGCAACGATACCAGCAGTTCATTTGGGGGGGACACTTTGTCCAAGTCCCTCTCATCCGCACTGAAAGATAATGAGAGAGAGGCCTGCTGCCATGTTATTCACTCATTTGGCCTGGGGCCTGTGTGTCTGAACCCAGTGAAGAGCAGCTAAACTGTCACCATGCTGAGTAGAGTTGAGCCGTCGACCATCTCTTCAACTACTTCTCAAAGACTGGTAATTACTATTTAAAGCCTCAAGAGAGTTGGGAACTGCCTGAGTGAGGGAGAGTGGGGGACAAAGTTGTTTCATTACCACACAAAAATGAGAGAAACAGCAGCTTCCATCACCATAGCAGCCAGTGAGCAGAAATCTGGCAGCCATAGGTGACTCTTACGAAGAGAGCAACAGAGCTAAGTTAACTTCTCCATCCATGGTTATCTCATTACAATAAATTGCTCCTAAGTAATCCAGTCTGTCTTTCACTCTTGTGGGATAAGCTGTTAATGTGTAGACAGCAGGACACTCGTGCATTATATGGATCGAAGTGAGACAGGTTTTAGATTTCACCAATGGAAAAGGCAATTAGATTAGCCTGGACTTAGCACACAGAGCACACCGGATGATCCCCGACTAGTCAGCACTTAGTCACCATGAGATGGTGAAAGAGGATTTCTCACTGACCCACCTGCCAGATGATCATGAACAGATAGACGCCCATCACTCGCTGCAGGGAAGACTTTGGGTCCAGCCAGCGTACATATGTCCAGCTTGCGGGGGTGAACTGTAACACGGCTCGTTTGATCTTCCCTGTGGTGGTGTGGATGTCCCTGGATGGGAAGTGCAGGATGAGGATTACAAAGACTTGCAGATAGATATACAATAAGTATTGTGTTAGTGCAGCAGACAAAGTCAGATGAAAGTAATGCCATCACATTATTTATTCATGTCAACTCCTCCCTGATGAACTTGTGAGATCTTATTTCAAAACAACAATTTATACATCCTAATATGGTATATAAAATGGCTTGCTTGAGTGAAATAGACGTTACAGTGATGCTACAAAAGAGTAGAAGCTAATTTAACGTGTTAGATAGAGGTTATTCATCTGAATTTACACATCTTAATTATTCTGACTTTGACTATAATTTTCTTAAACAGTACACAAAATTAAAAAAATATAACATAAATAATAGTTATCAATGAAATATTAACAACCACTTGAGAAGATAAATACAGTAAAGCTACCTTATATTGGACTCACAATAAAAAAAATCTTTAATTTACATAATAAAGCATAATGGCTAAAAGTTGAAGAACAGTTACACAAATTCCTTAGCTTGTGATATTATCTTTTAGGGCTAATTTGTATGTTCCAATTTAAATTAAAGTAACCTACAAAGGTTGATAATGTATTACTGTCACTATGTTATTATATGTATTATTACTGAATTAGGGATGATCCCATGAATGCATGCATCAGGGTTATAAACCCCACTTTCCTTTTCACAACCTGTAAATAACCTGGTACTGTTTACACAGACTTAGGATTCATACAAAACTGGAAACAATGTTAACACAGTTATAGTTCATTTCCAGAATGCCAAGGTCATACTTAATACTGGCCCAGTGGTAGGTCCTCATCTCCAAAAAGCGGCAGACAGTCATGCCGAGCCAGATGCCTCCACCATTACACAGCAGAATGTCGAGAATCACTTGGTCCCACCAGCACTCAGCAAAGTTAGGCAACAGATGCATGAAGAACAGCTATGGGAACAGGAGATTAGGAGGCTATGAAAGTCTGAAAAACTGTGAACTCTCAGCTTAATATTACGTTATATCAAATTATTGAGAATGGCCAAAGCCCATCAATTTCCACCAGATCATGACCTTAAATTGACTTCAGAATTTCCCCATTATAAAGAGAAAAAGACGGAGAGGCAGACAGAGAGAAAGTGATAGGCCACAGAATGGTAAGTGAGTGACAACCTTATAAGGTGTGTGCTTTCTTACCTCAGTAAGCTCCCAGGTAATACTGATAGTCCAGCAGAGGCCATAGCTGCGAATAAGCAGGGCCTTCATACCCCAGCCCCAGAAATGGCTGAATGCAAATATGTCAAAATGGCTCAGGATTCTCTCCCAGGTGATGACATGGCAGTTTACAGCATATTCCTGCAGAGAGCAGCACAGATAGCCTGATAATCCCCTGGTACTAAGCACAACTGGTGTGTAACAAATGAAGCTGAAAATGATTTTCTGAGTAAGCCCACATCACTCACCATTATGTCTGCCTCTCTCTTGGCATAACGCAGGTTTGGGTCTAACCAATACATTAGCTGCTTCACCTGCTGCCAATTGAGGAAAATGATGAAAACCAGGAACAAGAAGTAGAGGACACTCAGACCTTAACAGCAGAGAGACATGGCATTAAGAAGGGAAATCTAAAGGGTCCAAACAGTAAAGAAATCGTTTTCTTTTAGCAATACTCACCAAAAACTATTCGCCATATTGCTGGATGTGGTCTGGTGAATGGACCTACGGTAAAGCACATACAGATACTGTCAAAATATATAATCTACAAGTGAGGAATGGACACCGTTTTTTCATTAAAACAAGTTTGTTTTACTTGGTATTATTGTTTCAGATTTACTACTTATAGCCCTGGGCACTTTTCCTTCCCAGTGGCCACTGGTAGATGTGATTTGTGGCTTTGAGAAGGAGCTAAAATTCCTGTTGTGAGAACAGACTAACAATAGTGGCCACAAATTACACTGGTAATACCATACTGAACGAGGTTCAGTGTGCAGTTTACATTATATTTATTCATCTCATACTTAGGTCCTTATCAAGGTTTTTACTTGTTCTAACATGTAAAGCTCTCATTATTAATTACAGCGCTAACATGTGTCTGTGTCTGTGAAGCAGCTTGAGGCTAAATTTAGGTCTACAAAATAATAACTTCAGTGTCCTTTTTTGCTCACCATTGGGAAATGCCAAAACACTGATGACAAGGAAGAAGGAGATGACCAGGATGAGCCCCACCCAGAGATTGTTGTCAGGATTTCCATCATCTCTGCAGGTAGGGTTAAACAGACATTTCACCAGTGATACAGGGGTATATGTTAATCTGCCCATTTTATAAGCAGTCTTTGCTTTATTTCCCCTCCACAACTGTAGTGATGTGGATGTGCTTCAAATATCTTCAAGTTTCAAACCAAAACTAGGGTTTACATTATATAATTGTGGTTTGTAAAACAGATAAACATTTTAAGTGTAACGTTATGACTCGTCTCCTTGCCAGTTACATTGTTGTAGCCATTGTCACCACGGGGCACTGTTCATCACTGGACTAATGTTACCGTTATATAACACAACACTTCTTGTTATTAGCCCAGGTGAAAGATTAATTAATGACAGCAAAATGTAACGTTAGGCAGTCCTTACTGAGAAAGTAATTACAGTGTTTTATGTGCATGTAAACCTTCCTTTAGTGAAAAAACATTAAAGAGTAGCTAAGAGCTAGCTAACCTCTGTGTACCTGGCACTCTTCACAGCATCACTGCGCCTGTTAGCCGAGCGCTAGCTAACTAAGCTAACGTTAGCTGTGAACGACTTACCTTGCGAACGCGAAATACATCAAACTGAGCACCGTGCATGTCAGCAACGTGATCGTGTGCGGCCTGTAGAAAAACTCGATGGTGATATCTTCCACCTGCTGCTCGTTTATCATTCGGAAATGCATTCTGTAATTCACATCATCCTTGCTCAAGGTATGAGATCCGCTGTACACGGACGCCATAGAGAAACGCAGCAGTCAGGAAGAAAGTGATCCGCCACGGCCAAGGAGCAGCAGCAGCAGCAGCCAACACAAACTGTTACAGGAAATAGTTAAAATAAAAATAAAATATTACATGGCTAGCTAGCAGCGTACAGCATTGAACTGACAGCTGAGCAGAAAGAGCGACAGAGGGTTAAAAGAGGGAAGACAGTTATAGAGAAAGTGTTCACTTTTGATTGTGATTGGTGTGCATGTTTGTAGGGAGTGTCCCGAAGCGGAAGAGTTCACGTGCCCTCCTTCACCATGTGCTGCTTGGACTGTTTTTAGCGTGACCTCCATCCAAGGACTTAAAAGCATGACACATAAACTGAGGCTGACTTCTAAATCTACCTAATTAATGAACTGAAATGAATGAGCTATATTACACTGTGACCTCCTGTATTAATATGTAAACAAAAAACAGCGTAAGCCTAAAATTTTGGTGAAATAGTACAACAGTGCAGTTACTTGAATGTCCAATTAATGTGTCTCCTAGAATACATCTTTCATTGAAAGGTACATGACTTGCTTTGGTGTGTGTTCATCTCCCCCACGTGGCCGCTCATGGCTTCACATGTCAGTGAAACTAAAAACATCCTCAGCTTACAGCAGGGGTCACTATCATTTTTCATTAAGAGTAGCAAGAAAGTCATCCCCCAGGGGCACCACAATTATGTTCATGTTATTTGTGGTAGTTAAGGAAACAAGCGCTGAGAGATCTGAGAAGATATTTTACACACAATCTCCCTGATTTTAGTAAATTGAGCATCTGGCTTTAAAAATTCACCAATGGTGGTTGTACAGGCAACAAAAAATTAAAATTAAAAATATTAAAATTATGAGCAAAACGTTCACAAAAAGCATTTTTGAACTAGAATACCACTAACCTCTACCCTGAGTTGAGGATATTTTGAGGAGCCACATTAAGACAATTACAAAGTCAGCCTACTATCACCTGAAGAATATATCAAGGATTAAAGGACTTATGTCTCAGCAGGACCTGGAAAAGCTTATCCATGCATTTATCTTCAGTCGACTTGACTACTGTAACTGTCCTTACAGAGCTCCCTAAGAAATCCATCAGACAGCTGCAGCTGATTCAGAACGCTGCTGCTCGAGTCCTCACTAAGACCAAAAAAGGTGGATCACATCACTCCAGTTCTAAGGTCTTTACATTGGCTTCCTGGATGTCAAAGAATTGATTTCAGAATCCTGCTGTTAGTTTATAAAGCACTAAATGGTTTAGGGCCACAAAAATACATTTCTGATCTTCTGCTTCGTTACGAACCATCCAGACTTCGCAGGTCGTCTGGGGCAGGTCTGCTCTCTATTCCCAGAGTCAAAACTAAACAAGGAGAAGCAGTGTTCAGTCATTATGCGCCGTATATTTGGAACAAACTCCCAGATAACTGCAGGTCTGCTGAAACAGTCGGTTCTTTTAAATTAAGACTGAAGACTTTTCTTTTTACCATTGCTTTTAATTAAATACTTAAGATTTTTCTTTTTATTGATAGCTTACACTGCACTGTAACTTTTACTGTCCTGTTTTCTTTTTCTTTGTTTTTAGCTTTTTACACTGTAACCTTTATTATATTTTATGTTGCTTTTAAACTTTTTTTATATTTCCCTGTTGCTTTTATCTTTGATGTAAAGCACTTTGAATTACCTTGTTGTTGAAATGTGTTATACAAATAAACTTGCCTTGCCTTGCCTTTCAGTTTACAAAGTTGCCCAACAATTTTAAGTTTTCATGGCAATTATTTATTCTTTGGTTGTAACACACAATGTAAAAAGTGGCTTGTTCTCTTTGGTAGTACACCCACAGATGCATTTACTATTTCTCCCACTTGATTACTGTAGGCTACAAGTCTATAGAACATTTCATTTGTAGTTTGTAGCAAATGGATCACCAAAATGTAATTTTTAAATAACTGATAGCCTACCAAATATTTTTTTCTGAGGGCTCATTTGGACTGATCTTTGAACCAGTTAATTATTTTAGCTGTTATCTGACATTTCCAAAGGAGAGGAAAGTGGACCAATAGAATACAAATGAAACATAATCAAAATTATCACTTTTATTTGCCTTAAACAAAGTCACAACCTGATTCACAAAGATAAGAGGTAAAAACAAACAATGATTAAATATCGGTGAAAAAAATGGACATATGCAAAAGATTATATTGACTCTCTCTCTGCTTGAGTTCAAGATTATGTCAGCTGTTTCAAAGCCCAGAAGACATGACAGCAAAACGCTCAACTTTATACGTTGTCTGTTCTTCAGGACAAGAACAGACAAATGAGCCACATGGTCACAGGCTGCATGCAGACAGTAAAAAGGACAGTTTACATGATGTGCCACTCCGTAAAAACATACACAAATTTTTAAAATATGAACTAAACCTCCTGGAGTTGAGACAATGCAACATTCTTCAGGATAAAGTAAGATAAAACAAGATCAACTAGTCAGGGGGATTGAAATAGCACAGCAGCAAAAGGAAGTCGAAGAACAGATGCGTAGTATAGCAATAGATACATGTATAGATGTACAGTTTTGTATCAGTATACTTGATTGTTTTTTTCTCTTAATAATTCAGATTTTTCAAAGAATCATCAAAATAATCTATATCCAAGAGGTGGCTCATTCACATACAATCTGCTGTTGTTCTGTAATGTAAACAATAGTTAATTTAACATTCTTTGTTTGTTATATGGCATTGATACCCTATTGGTACCATGTAAATTGGTGTTTGGTTGTCGGTTTGCTGAGCTCCATAAAGCCGGTATATTCAATCTGCTTGTTTCAGCAGTATGATGGGCTGCAAAACAACCAACGGGCAATATTAGTTACAAATAATCTTGTTGCTCTCACAGTATGCATAGTTGCTTTGTGTATGAGGAAAGTGACATACCAAAGTGTTGAAATGTTGTCTGCATATAGCTTTACTCAACCAGTAGATCAAGTATACCGCTATTAACTTTTCAACAACCAACAGAGTCATAATTAGTCCCTTCATTCCAATATGAACCTATGAAAGAAGTTGAGACAGTGGTGGGAGTGAATACACATTTGCTTTGTATTTCAGACTGCCATAGAGGTTACTTAATAAATGCTTTGTTCTTTTACCTTTTGGTTACCATCTTCTGACAGAGTACTAGCACAGATAGTAACTGCTGCTACTGACCAGAAGAAGCTGATGATGTTCACAGAGAATGACAGCTTTGTCTGAAAGGTGAAAAAGGCAGTAAAGGGCAAATGGACTACATTTATAAACTGCTTTACTACCATATCAGACACAATTCTTTCCAACATTGCCTTTCAATCACCCATTCACACAGTCACAGAAAAAGACACAACTAATAATAATAATAATAATAATAATAATAATTCCTTTTCTTACAAATCAGGATCAGGCAAGTTATGGTGAGCCATAGTTTGTTATAATCATTCACTTATTGGTGCTACAAATAACTTGTTGGCTACAAGTAACTTATAAACAAACTTCAAACTCTAAATAAAAGGCACACTTCACTGTCACACTTAAATGTGTGAAAGTCCTTTTTAAGTTCTCATCTCACTTATATTAATATAAGTGAGTTCTCATTTCACTTATATTAATATAAGTGAGTTCTCATCTCACTTATATTAATATAAGTGAGATGAGAACTTAAAAAGGACTTTCACAATTGCAATTGCTGACATTAAATACTATGTTCATTTAAATACTATACAATACCATGTCACCATGTTTTAGTTAGTAATGTTGGATTTTTCACTTTAGAACAAAAATTTAGTTTGTGTCTTACCACGTGAATGTTTGGAGATTTTCCAGCAGCATAGGACAGCATGCCAGAGACCACAAACTAAGATATTGATAAAACAGTTAAATTATTATTCCCAGAAATTCAGTACTGAAAATTGCGGAATATCACAGGAATACAAGATAAAATAAGATAAGAAGAGATAAACATTCTTCAGTATCATACAGGAGAATTGAAATGTCACAGCAAGAAAAGGAAGTACAAGAACAGAGGCGTATATATACTTTTCTCTATTGTACAACAACAGTATATAAAATATTAAATACCTAAAGAACTGGTTTCTAATTGTATTTTCCTGAATTAATATATAATTCACACATTTCAAAGAAACATCTGGTAACTTATGGGAGTGAAATACATTTTTAGTTTTGCAATTGTATTTACCAGAATACTGGGTTGAGTGTACATCGAGATGAAGGACCAGAACTTGTGGTCTTTAAAAAGCAGACCTAGAGTCACAATGAACACACCAGTGATGGCTTGGGCTGCCTAATTAAAACAGATAAAAATATTGCATTACAATGCTGCATGTTTTGCATGTAAGTTGAAGGCAAAATTTGAAGCATACAGAGCTATGAAATAGTCATGTCAATAGTCATGATTCTGCCTGTGTAAGAAACAATTCAACTTACTCCAAGAGGTTTAGGTTTTCCTTTAACAACAAAGACCTTGTAGGAATCTCTGTAGACGCACTGAAATTTCTCAGGCATCAGTTGACCCTCTTGAGCATCCCTTAGACTCCCAATGGGAATGGTGATGAACATCGATTCATCACATACAAATGTCTTCTTCATTGTTCTGTGAACAAGATCAAAGCAAAGAACATTAAAGCAGTTTATATGATCTGTTACTGAGGTTTTCAGCAATGTACTGTACCTTTTTTTGGTCTCGTATCTTGATTCTGAAATTCTCTGCGTTGTCAAAAGGAAATGACCTTGCAAGTGAATTGTCTTCATCTCTCACTGTCTTTCTTCCTCTCTCTCTCCCTCTCTCTCTAGCACACACACACACACACGCTCACGGACACACGCACACATACACACACACACGCACACACACACACACAAACCCATGAAACGCTTGCATGCAGACATGCAAACTGATTTGGTAAACATTTAAAACTGTGAGGACCTAATATTTTAACTAACTGGTGTTTTTTAAAATCAGAAATACTGGACCATAACATGCAACTTATGGAAATGAGGAACATGAGTTGAACATGATGATTCTGTAGAGACCACTGGCAGAATGAGGAAGTTAAGGCGTGAGGTGACCTCATCTTTCAAAGTATTGGCAGGGAAGTGAAGATCATGCCTGAAGAGTGAGGCACTTGTTTGAGACAGATACACAGTTTGAAATATTTACTGCTCGAGCCAAACGTGGTAAGAACCCCATTCTAAGATATCTCTTGAAAACAATGAAAAAAGCTTTGTTTTACATCTTGCAGCAGGGAGTGTGAATTTGCAAGCAGCTCCAAGTCAGCTTATAGATGTGTATGTACTTTAATGGATCGGAAGTTTTTTAAGTATGTTAAAAGTGTCATCTAAGAAACATTAAAATATGAATGAGAATTGTTGGGAGCTGCTGTATTTACGTTAGATTTAAGGCTTCATTTTGCTTGGAAGTTTTTGTGGTGAATGTCTCTTGCAGGCCGTTGAAGGATTCAGAAACCTGCACAGCATGACTTTGCACTTTTTAATTTGTTTTTTTAACTTATTTTTTTTGACAAAGACTGAATCGATTTATCGAAAACCTAACTGTATATTTATTTATAATGAAAAAGGCAATGAGGCTTAATTCTAGACCCTAAAATGCTGATCTTGCACTGAACAATATATGTATGAATCTGCAAACACCATCACATATATAAAATCCTTTATTTCAACATTGAAACATATTTCAGGTCAATAGCTTCACTGTTATTTTCCAATTTGTTATAATATTTGTGGCTCAGGAATAACTTTAAAAAAACCTAAATCATATTTGGTATCAGCCACATATACAAGTAAACCAGAAACACCTGCTCAATGTATCTATACTAAGTATCATAATGCATTACAAAAGCACTGCAATAAATATGACCTTATTCATTGTCCTTACATTTTATTGACAATACTTCCTTAATTGTTTGTGCATGTAATTCCATGGTTGTTTTCAAAGTTGTTATTTGTGGTGATATTGTGTTGTATTGCATTATTGTGAAATATCTCTAATATCTTGTGGACCTTAATGACATTGAGAAACAACAAGACGACAGCAGTCTCAAAAATGAAGTTGAACCTCACAGTGTCAGCAACAATTTAAAATTATTTTGACAATTTACTACAGGACTGTTATATGGGATTGCATTACAATGAACAAGGGTTTCTATTTTTCTAGTAACTCACTGTTGTCCCATGTTAGCAAGACTAAATCAGAAAAGATTCACAGTAAAAATGTAAGAACACATAATGATTTTTAAATCATCATATACACCATGCGTCTCCAGATCAGAGAAGGACCATGGCCTGTGCCGACGTTGACATGGATATCCATGGAGCGGGTGAGGAGCTTCTCAGAGCCAACCAGAGAGAGCCACCAATGATGCGACATTACCAAGCTTTAGAGCTTCTGCCAGACAACAAAAGGCCGCTGCATGACCTGCTGCAGAAACAACCTGCTGTGTTGGGGGTAAGAATGAAAAAAAACAGTCAAGAAATAGGCTACATGAAAACCTACACTTTCCCTCTAACTACGGTATCATGCAATCCAATGTAACAGCCAATGAACAAAGCCTCTGAGAAGGTCATATCACAGTCAGAATCAGTTATAATGGCCAGGAATGTGCACACATATGCGGAATTTGACTCCCGTCTTCCATTGCTCTTGATGTAGGCGATATACACAGAACAAGCTTAAATAAAAAAAGCTCAGTTATAAGGGTGTGGTGATGGCGTAGTGGATAAGACCCATGCCTTTGGTGCAAGGGTCCACTGTGTGACACCAGTGTGTCCCTGAGTAAGACCACCGCTAGTTGCTCCAGAGGTGTGCGACTTCTGACATATATAGCAGTTGTAAGTTTGAATAAAAAGCCTAAATGAATAAATGTAAATGTAAAAAACCAACACAGACAACAATGTACATACATACCATCAACAAAGACAACAACATTTGTAGACAGCAGAACAGCAAGACAATAGTGTAATGGAGCAGCATGCAAAGGATGCTGGTAGGGGATATGACATATACAGTTTATACAATATATAAAACATGAATAGCTACTGAATTACAAAATTGAGCAATAAACACTAATAAATAGTAAACAGAAAATAGTTTACAGGTAAATGTTGTTTCTCACACTGAGTGTCTGGATTTAACTGTGCACTGAGTGATGGCCTGTGGGTAGAATCTTTTCCTGTGTCAGTCTTTTTTTCTTTTTTGCGTGTGCAGTGCTCTATAGCACCTAAACTATTACAGACTGTAATTGTACTTTAACTCCATCTTATTGTAACAAAATCATGGTATTTTTTCCACCACATTAAAATTAGGTTTTGTAACTCCAACAATACTTGTGCTACTGTCAGCCTGCATTAACTGCTTCAGTTGTACAATGTAATTGTAATCAGGTCTTTACAGTATCATTTAGTACGTGTGAGTGTAAGCATTTTGCTTGCAACAAGCATTCCTCCCTGTGACTATTGTGACATCATTTCAAATAATATTTAGACCGTAAAGATATCACAAACAGAAAAGAGGTGCAGTGAAGAGGGATGTCCAGAAATTACTTGTGCCATTGTGCAGATTTGGGTTGCAGCAACAGGAAAGGGTTGTTTGGGGTGGGGTGGGGGTGTGAAGTGTGTGTGTGTGTTGTGTAAGAGTCTAACAGTATTAGCATAACAGACGGGTAGACTGTAATACTAATATTTTAATGGATATTATATTTCTTTTTGTGTTTCATTTTACAGTACTGTGTATTTGTTAAACTATTTCCAGTAAATATACATACATTGTCATGAAGTCACGAATTGAAATCATAACAATATTTAAACAATAACAATAATGAATTAACTGACTGTAGCAAATTCGCATCAAACCTCTTCCTGTCAGACTGCAGCTGATATAGCATATGCATTCCCCCAATGCCTGTTTGCACGTAATAAATACGTACCTGGGAACCTTTTGCAAGCACTGGTTTCAGGTATCAAGGGTTTAATTATCAGACATGTGCTGGATTGAACTATCATGTTTAAACATGTGAACAACATCAGACAATGCATAAACTAAGATATCACCATTATCTGAGATCTTAAATTTTGTATATCGATGTACCCAAGCAGTTGGGGGTTCAGTGGCTTGCTCAAGGCCACCTTCTACAGTGCCCAGGAGCACCTCCCCAGCTACGAGTGCACACTTAATAGCTCAAACTGCCGACTCTCCAGTTGCCAGTCAAGTCCTTACGGACTGAGCTAGTTTTTCAAAAATTCACACCATAAGTATTACTTTTATTGGCATGGGAGTGTATCATTTATTTGTCTCTGTTCCTCTGTCAGTCTCTGCAGATGGCCAGTGGCTTTCTCAGTGTTGGAGTTGGAATTGTTTTTGCTGTGACCCAGGAAATGGGGGCGTCCCTTTTCAGTCTCTTCAGAGTTTCCCAACTGACTGGAGCACTCGTAAGTCTCTGCTCAAAATTGCTTAAGTTTTATTTTCAAAATCATCATGCACTAAGTAAAGCAGATAAATCAAATGCTAAAATATCCACCTTGCCTTTAATATAGAGAGTCATTAGTCAATAGTGTGAAAATGTGTTTTGAATCAGCTCTAAGCTGCACTCTTTTCCTCTGCAGTTCATCAGTGCTGGCATTGTTTCCAACCTGTTGTTCAAATATCCAGCATTACTATCTGTAAGTACAACTCAATACAAGCTCAACAAACAACACATTACAGATGAAGGTGACTATTTTCTGAATCCATCAGGTAATTAAAGAAAGTTATTATTATGTTCCAGGTGTCCCTCATGGTTAACTGTGGCTGTATTGTTGTAGCTGTGGTGTCAGCTTGTCTGATAAGTGTTGACTTGGCTAACTGGAATGAAGAAAATGAGCAGCATTTGAGGGTGAGTACTTGTAAAGAATATAACAAAAAGTGCTTAATTAGCAGTAAATAATTACTTGTATTTGCAAATATAAAACTAATGTACAGTTGATGATCTTTATGTTTTTAACAGATGGAGGTGCTGGAACTTTGTGTGTTGGGGCTTGAGGTTTGTCTCTCTGCAGTCCTCTGCTTCTGGTTCTCTAAAGAAAGACTTGACAAATCACCATGATCGAGCTGTTGAAATTATTTGAGAAGAATTGTGATAATGTACTTTAAATTAACGTCTGCATATGAAGGAGCAGGTGGCTGTATATTAGTGCTTAAAAGAAGTTAAGTGACTGTGTTAGCAAACAAGATTTTTTTTTGTACTTCAAGTGTGGCTTTTTGTTCTTTCTCAAATTGCCTACACTGGGGCTGAAACCCCTTCTGAGCAGCCCGGGCTGTGGTCTGCATCTGATGAACTGGACTGAGAACAAAAGACTTGTGGTAAACAAATGTCAGCTTCACTCATGTGATAAAAAAACAAGTTCATCCTCCTCAGCCTCTGCGTCCCTGCGTGTAACGGCAGCAGTTGCTCTTATAGTACAAGGGTCTTTATGTGTGGTTTAACACTCGTGCTTGGTTATCAGTGGAAATATCTGCGTCTTGTTTTCAGCTGCATTCACGCATTCGGCTGGTTTCACATACAGAAAGCTTTACTGAACTATAAAGGATTTGTTAAACTGTAGGCTTGTTTTTTTGTTTTCAGCCGATGCAAGTCCGGTACAAATACCTAGTTTCATGTCAAAATGAACTGTGGCAAATAAATGAATACAACATGTTTAAAACATTTTAATCATCTGTACAAACTTGTCATAACACAGGACTGTCAACAGAAAAACAAAACAAAAGATATATGACAGTACAACATTCTCTGGAATGATCTGCCTGCTATTTTTGTTTTTGTTTTGCAAAATACATCATAAAAAACTCATCTACATTATAAACACTGATTCATACCTAGTTAATTAAAACAAATGTACAGACTGCTGACGTACCATCATGGCAGTAATGTGTCAGTCTCCAATTTACAATATCATAATGAAATGTCATTTAATAATTCATTCATTAAAGTCTTAGTGCTCTGCAGTTGGACTCTTCTTATGTTAATCTCCTTGTCCTAGTACGCACACTGCTGTGGCATCAAGTAGCATTCAGCTTGAGGACTTCACAGCTATGGAGAAAGAAGAAAAACAACAAGAAAGGGGATTTAGAAAAACATGTTTTTGACATATTATGCATTCACTGTTTTTCAACAATATTAAAAGTGGCAGTTGACTAATGTGCCAATTTGAATATTAAATAAACCTTTAGGTAGAAAATTACTTTACACAGCACATATTTTAAAGATTATAGATTTAGTCAAACAAATAATCGGTGGTTGGGTTACACTAAATTCCTAAAACGTTCTGACTGGGCACCGGTGTTGAGGAGATGAGCTAAAATTACTAGCTAAAATCAGCTAACACAACAATACACAAACAACACATCTAAAATGGGAAAGAGCTGGACCACTGTTTCTTTGTTAAGCATTTAGGATCACTGTCAAGTCTGACTGCCTTTAATTTGAGCAAATAATCACTTGTTTTACTCCTGGTTTGCTAAACGCAGCCATGGTAACAGATGTTTTGCCACTCAGTCCAGCGTGTTCCGGAAGGGGTAGTGACATCAACGCATACCCTCTTCTTAAAATTGCTATAACTTTAGACTATATGTTTATGACAAGATTACTGTGATATTTAGAAATGTAAATACAATGAAAATTACTTTTACTACTGACTAGAGCTTGAAGAATAGCTTAAAAAATGTTTCTTAAAAAGCAACATTGAAATAGACAGCAGAGGATCTTTCAGCTATTGAATATTTGAATCAATTAAATTTAAAAAAAAAACTTTGCTCCATCTGCCTAAAACTTTATCAAAGGAAAATGAGCAAACACGTTTGTTTCTTTACTGTATTTAAAGACAAAATCTTAATTTTTATTTTATTTAATAATTTAAGACTTCTTTGGGGGTCCTAAAAATAACAGGTTCAACAGTTATTACAGTTACTGTGTCAAAAAACACAAAACCCAGGAATAAATAAAACACTCATTTCACCATAAATGCATTTCAAAGCCCCAAAGTTGTAACAGATCATGCATGCGTTCAAACTTTAGAACACAGAAGAATACAGATTTTTTTATACAGTCTATGGTTCAAACATACATAAAACTCTTAACATACATTTTATGAATTCACCGGAATTCATCTTCATGTCAAACAGACATGAGCAAACCAAGAGGAAAACAGGAAAAAGAGCAAGATGTTTACAAAGCAAATAACCCTGAGGACGAGAGTTCACACTGTCATGCAGCAGCCAACACAGGCACCAAAAGCACATTTTCACACAGATTAGTAGTCAGGCCACATGTTCCTCACAGTTGTTATTGAGACTGTGAAGGTAACCACATAGATGTCCACTCTGGTGTCACTGGTTACTTACTGAGCTAAAACCCCTCAGCTGACCCCTGAGTCAGACCACAGTAGAGAGGCCTACTGCTATATGAGAGTTGTTGCTCTGGTAAAAACAAAACAGTAAAATTATAATAATGTGAGTAAAATAATTATTTACAAAGCGCCTTTAAATCTTCAAAAAATAATTAGTTATCCCACACTGGTTACAATTTGCCAGTCAGTTTCATGGCTTGTAGTTTGTTGGATTTCATAATAGCTGTTAATGAGAAAACAGTTTACATTTGAGAACAAAAGCCCCACGTTCAGATCAATGTGTGAATGAAAAGACAAAACTGTTGTCGTCTAAAGACTTTTGCAGATGACAGTTTTTTCTAAATGAAGTACAGGTTCTTCTTCAGATTTAAAAAATTTAGTTGCAAGAGCTTTCACAGGTATAAAACTTACTCCGGAGGTGAGAGATGTAAATCATAAACCTCTTTTTATAATCAGATACCAGTACAGAGTCGACACAATTAATAAAAATTGTTCATAGCCAAATTGGGGTTATGATCAGTCTTTAAAATCAGATAATATGTTCCTGGCTTTAGGCCTCTTTAGACAAATAATCAACATAGTGCTAAATGTTTGTAATTAATATCCTTTCTAGCCTCTATTGTCTTTGTCTATGAAGTCAAATGCAAAAACTATATTCTGAAAGCAGGAGCACCTCAGACTGATATGACGATATGCAGCACAGACTTTAGTGCAAAGACGTTTTGGCAACCACGTGACAATGTGTCTTCTTTAGAGCTCTAAATGAGTGACACTACAGTATCTTATTTATTGCATTAAGGACATCCAAATACACCCAATGACCTGAATACACACAATAATCCAAGATGTATGATGAATAAAAATACATAAAATGTAACTTCAACAAAACAAATAGGCCCCAGACTTACTTTGTTCCAGTGGGAACACAGTACATTTTGTGCGGGGTTTACATATTTGTCGATAAAGGTTGGACTTAAAAAGACTCAATATGACTATATGGAAAATATAGTATATTTATGGGGTAGATTTAGGGAAGGGAGTTGAACGTGGCTGAATCACCAAAAAACACATTAATGGAATCGGAAAAAATAAGAATAGACTGTGTGTGAACCTACTAACATTTGACACCAATGAAATAGCACAAATTTAAAAAAAAACATGCAAAATGTTCCAGGCCTTGAAAGAGAGAGACACACAACATATAAATGGATGTCACTGCAACTATAGTTTGTCTAATAATTCTCAAAAGACACCCTTATGAAACAATGTGATGTTAGCAGTAGTACAACATCAGGTCATCTTAGTAAACAGAGATAACAAGGAAGATAATCAAACACTCACTGCTGTGATGAACTTGGTGCCCTGGGGTTGGAGGTCTTCCTCTTTCTGGAATATTGAAGAAGACACAATGGAGGAGGGAGGTGTGGAGGAGCACAAGAATGAGGGGGGCTCGTTGTTGTTGTAGGAGTCCATGACGGTGCTAGAGTGCCCTGGTGTAGTGAGGGTACCCAGGCCTGTTACACTGTCACTGGAGGTACACTGGGAGGATGTCTCTGAGCTCTCGGTGACTGTCACACAACACAGAAAGAAAGATACATTCATATTGCAATACTGGATCAAGCAACACTGAACTCTAATAATTTCCTATGGAGGCAAGAGTTCAAGTCAGTCTACCAGGAGTTACCAAGTGTGTCAAGAATTTTGGGTATTCTTAAATTACATATGTATTATATGAATTTGGCATTTCCAGACTTTGGCAACTCCTAGTGGTAGCAGCAAAGAAGACACAGACAGTAAATTCCCATCTACCCATGTATAACTATTAATATTTAATAGTTAATTCTATTATTATTATTATTATTATTATTATTATTATTATTATTATTATTATTATTCGTAACGTCATTGAGTTTTTTGTGTCAGACAACACGGCTTACAGCTGTTTAAATTAAATTAGAAGAAGAAAGTGCAAATGCGGTGCTAATTATGTGCCAAAGTCCCTCCCAAGAATTAAAAACAATTAACAGTTAAATTAGAAAGTGTAGCTGTAAATTTCAAAAATCTTATTTTCACCCAGAATCTTTCTGTATCTAATTTAACAAACAAAATAAAACACAGGTACATTCCCTGACTTTTTTATTTATTTAAGTGAAAATGATGGGCCTTTTGAGTTTTATGGCTGGAAGAACAGGCACTCACTCATGGAAGGCTGGCTCCCAGTATCCTGCTCCAGCTCATCCTCCTCTATGCAGTCGTAGGGCCACTGGGTAAAAGAGGGAACGCTGGCCATTGGGTATGGATGTGTGTGTGGGTGAGAGGGTGAGGAGTAAAGATGAAGATTGAGCGACCCCAGCAGGGAGGAGGACGACTGGCTGCTGGAGGAGGAGGTGCTGCTGTTGGAGATGGTGGAGTGCGGTCTCTTGAACGACATGGCGTGTTCAAACGAAGGCACCGCGATGGACGCCCTGGTCCTAGACTCTGTCGGATGAGACAAACACAGTGAGCTGTGGGATCATAGGGAGGAAGAAAAGTGACAAAAATGCATAATGATTCCTGTTGTTGTTAAAGATTATGAATAAGCCATAAATCTTTTTGACAGTATCTCTGAAAAAGGAGTAATGTCAAACAGTTTACTGCGGTTGAAATGACTTCAAATCAGTAAGGCTTAGATTATATCTGCTGTGTTAACTTGAGACAACTTTTAAAATTGTTCTTGCACCTGCAAGCTGGAACCAAGTTTTTATGGTTTTAGCAAAGAAATATTTTGTATAGCTGCATGATAACAAGGTAAGAGTGAGAGAGAAAGAGAAGGAGAGAGAAAGAGGGAGAGGAATAATAAACACATACATAAAGTGTACAAGAACAGCTCACCTGACCCCTTCATGATATAGTCAATGGCTCTGTCACTGATAGCTGCATCACTTGGCTTGATATCCATGAAAGGCTTGCTTCCAATCCCCATGGATACCATCTCCTGCATACGCAACTCTGGAATCCAGAAATGTAAATCTTTAATGACAACACAGCATACTGAATGTCTGATATTCAGATCAAAATTACAATTTAAAAAACCTCTGTTTCTCAGCGCCTGCCTCCACAGAATCTTCCCTATGATGGCTGTCCACACAGCCTTGACCTCTGCAGAGTTGGCTTGGAGTATAAATGTGTCCTGTGACTTCCTCCGACGGAACCAAATCTCAAAACGTAGGCCGCTGTCGCCAACATTTTCAGTCATACCTATCTCTGCCGTCTAAATAGAAAACAATAGCAAATAATGTTTTTACTGTCATTATACAAGAGGTGCAAAAACTGCCAAAAAAACCCTCCCAAAACAAGACATTCTTACTTTGAAGGACTGTTTATAGATGTAAATGTCATATCCTCCTTCGATCTTTTTGGTCTTGCTGAAGAGGATGAGGTCTTCAAACAAGAAGACATGGCGGAGGTATTTCCTCCGGCCACACCAGACTATGAACTCATCCTGGCAGCGGAGTTGACCCTGCTCTTTTAGGTTCACCTGGAGAGGAAACACAACCATTCACATGCGTCAGAGAGAACAATACAAATCCTGGTGGTATTCTGACCTCACTCTTCTGTATACATAACAAGATGACCTCAAATTCAAAAATAGTTTTAATGACATCTGTCTTGCTAGTCTCATAGTAATGTTAAGACATCAAACTGTCATCATAGCACCACATGGCTCTGTGCTCATGTGTTGCTGCTTACATCACAGCCCCGAATGGCATCCATAGCAAGCAGGTCGTTGCCATGGCGAAGCTGAAACTTGACCATCTCCTCTGCAGTGCGGAGGTCACTCAGCTCCTGTTCCTGGGACTGACTACACTCCTTGATCAGGTCTTTGAGCAACAGTGCATATTTACTCATCCTCTGGATGGGTTTCAGCAAGTAGGACGCCAGGTCCATTTTGTCCCCAAGCTCCATCTGTTTATTCTGGAGAGAGAAACAGTGGGAATTTTTATTGTATAATATAATAGATTTAATATTGTGGTCCTTTGAAAATTGTGCAAATGGGAGGTTACTTATGTTTTCATGTACACTGTTTATTAGCCATTAACTAACTGATATTTATTCAGTGCTTGTGTGTTGGATGTGTATTAGAGCCTGACTAATTAGAGCCTTGTGTATGCCTTTTTTAAATATCAACATCGCTACTAAAGACTTAGCATAAACAAACACCCTTAAACATGCTATTAAAGTATGGTTACAAATATATTTTAAATGTGTTGTACGTTAAACATTTTTACTAATTGTCTTTTAAGCCAAAAGTAATCTTGACTCTTGAAAAATAAAACTTTTGAGTGCTCTATGGTGGACGTAATATATAACAGTGACACTGTTTCTAAATCAACTCAGACATCTCTGTTCAAGTCTTTATACAAAATAGGGATTATGATCACCCCAACCAACTCCTCAAATATGGCTCTAATATGTGTATATTTCTTGTGATATATTTAGTGTACAACCATAAAATCATGCGTTTGCTTTTTGAATTTATGTAAACATTTTAAGGTTCTGAGGAAGTGTTTCATGTCTTGATTTAGAGATGACCTCTGCTACTGTGTAAAAGCTATAACCAGAGTTTCCAGACGCACCTTAAAGAATTCGTTCCCATGGCTGCTGAGCAGAGTGTCGGACTGGGGCTTATTCTTGCTGTACAGAGCATACATTCCAAACTGATCCTCCTGCACACAAGATTAACAAGTTACAACACTGACCACAGTACAAAGTATGCAGACATTTCAGTATGTTTGCCAAACACTATGTATGATTCGGCCTTCAGTCATATTCATCCTGCTGCTTATAAACAATAATGGAACAGCGTAATAGTGAAACATGACACTACACTGGAAGCATCAAAAAATGTCAGTAACTGCAGGTCAACACATCATTGTTATCGGGAGACATTTGACCTGGGTGAAGTTTTTAAGCTGTCTGTGTGCCTCAGGGTGACACTGAGGACTCACGTGTCTGAGAAAACAGCTACTGATGGACAGTGGGGCGTGGGCACAAGACTCAAGCTCCTTCAGGAAGTACTGACTGTGGAAGTCCCACAGTTTCTCAACATTCCCAAAAATGATGCTGCGCTTTCCCCGCAGGTCCTGGGGCAAGTCCAAACGCTCCATCTCAGGGAAATAGTGCTCAATGATGTAGCTGAGAGAGCGCACGTACTCCCTCTCTGTGGAAATCATCTCACTCATGATGTGCTGCACTTTACTGGTGAATAAAAAGAAAGTATAAATATATATATATAGTTATTGTTAGCAGATTAGTAAGAAGACTACTTTATCACGATATCAATATACTGTAGGTCTATGACAAATACGACAATAACTTTGATATATTGAATGGGGGGTGGACAAAATAAATGGATAAAAGGAACAGCAGAAGAAGCCACTTTGACTATAACGTAAACCATGACTAACCTGTATTTTTCAAGAAACCTTAACCGATAAGGCAAGATAAACTCCAATCAGTATGTAATAATTTTAAAAAAAGTTCTGTTTTCTTGAGGAATTTGTAAAGCTCTTTGTGTTATAAATAAACACAGTTGTGTCAACTGAGCAGGACTTCTGCAGAGCTGGCTTGGAGAGATTAGTTGGTCATGAATTTCATAGTTTTTAGTGTTTCTGGTATTTTGTCTATACATACATAAACATGTAAAGCAATATAAACCAGTTTAGCATCAGTTGTTCACTTCTTCCCCGCGACCCTGTACGCAGGATAAGCGGTTGACGATGGATGGATGGATGGTTCACTTCCTCACCTACTCTGTTTCTTGCCATCTCCGTCACTGTGTCTGTTGTGGATCCTAGAAGGTGTAGACATGCTGCGGCTGCGTCCTAACACAGGGCTCATCACGTCAGGTCTCTGCAGCTTCTTCTCTGCAGACACGTTGTTAGCCACCTCTAAGCCCTTGATGTACACACCTGTGTAGCCATGAATGTGGCTGACATCTGAATGACTGCTGTCCCTTGGAGTCAGCTCATAGCTCAATGTCTTCTTCATGATCTTTTTCATTGGCTGCTTGCGGAGGCGGGTGGCCACCGAGTAGACGGGCTCTGAGTGGCAGGAGATGGTCGAGTCAATGGTGCAGTCACTGTCCGTGTCATCAAACGCGGATGGACTCTGCCTCTGTTTGCTGTCACAGTCTGTTGGGAAAGTGAAGTGTGTGGAGGAGGAGATTGAACTGGAGGGACTCTTGGTGAAAGGCCCAGCAGAGTGAGGCTTGCTGTCCTCAAACGTTAATGGTGTAATTGCTCCAGGTAAAAGCACACCATTAACTCCATGCTGTTCTGTAGGGGCACTCTGGCCTTCTGCAGTTGTCAAAGATGCCGCTGTGTCAACGGCTGTGGAGTTTGGGGCTGCTGTCATGGCTTGGGCCAAAGTGTCCTCCAACTGCTGTTTGGTTTGCTGACATTTGTGCCACACTGTGTTCCACTGCTGCAGCTGCTGAGGACTCTCCAGGGAGAGCACCATATCATTGAGGGTGCTGAAGTTGTCCATGGAGAACTTGGATGCCTCGGTGTAGTAGTCCTGCAGGATTTGCACCACAGATGACGAAAGTCCTACACCTGTACTGTCCAGACTCAGGTGACGGAAATAATCCTGGCAGTGCTCCATCCATTGGTTCACCTACACATTTTCAAAAATCTACTTTATATACAGTGTATATTAATATATTATGAGACACAATATGGTTAATCCTGACAAAAAAAATCTGTTAGGAATATGCTTCAGTGTGAAGGAGTTATGTAGGTATTTTGCCAGTATAGTGTAGGTTGATAAACTGACCTGCAAGGGTCCATCTTTTAAGATTCTAGTAACTCTTTCATTTTAAGATTTGTCTGCTGGGATACTCATTGCAAAGCACTCTGGTTTAAAGTACAAGTTATCCTAAAGTGCTTAAGTAAAACGTAACATAACTTTCCACAGGATATTTACATTCATTTTTAATACTTACTGAGTCATAGAATTCATATAGGTTAGTTAGGATGTCTAGGTGGGCCTTCCTTCTCTCCACTCTGCTTAAGATGGAGCCCAGATGTTGCTTAAAGTCGAGGAGAACAGAATTTGGAAGGGACTCCGGAGACTCTTTCACTAGCTGCAGGCCATGCCTCTGCTGGTGCTGTCAAGATGAGGGCAAAAGTGATCAATTCAGCTGGTCTTCTGAAAATTATACAAAGGAGGTGGTCCACAAGGAATGTGCTCAAGAATTGTGTTGTGCTTTTTACCACTGACTCCTCCAGAAAATGGTCCAAGCTCTCTCTCATCTCCTTAATTTTGGCCACAGACAGAGTAAGTGATTCCAAAGGCGCGAGTTGTTTCTCTCCCTCTCCACTGAACCAGAGTTTGATCTGGAAAGAGATCAAGATTTGTTTATTGATTATTGCATTTTGTTGAGAGAGTAGAAAGGCAGCAGGGAATTTTCAGCACAGATGACAACATCAAGAGGTAAAAGAGGTTTAAGTTCACCTGTTGTGTTTGCTCCTCAAATTTGCGCATCTCCAACAAGCTCTCTAACTCTTTCTGAGACTTGTTGGATAGGATCACAAGCTTATGGACTTCTTCATCTACTTGGTTGTACAGTTCATTCAACATGTCTACAGCATCTCTAAATGAAAAAAGAAAACTATAATCAGGCAAAACAGATTTATACAAAATTGAATTATAATTCAATTATTTTATTATTACAGCACTCATGTTGACCATTCTGTACCTGTAGTTTTCATTCTCGCAGGCCTCTTCCTTCCTGATGCGGGCGAGAACAGTGCCTCCTTCTAGACGCAGTCTGTTTAAACGGGTGTCATCTAATACACACTTCATGAGATGCCTCTGCTGTTCCATCACCTCAGACACCTCCTGAATGAATAGAATCAAATTGATACATTAATATATAGTGGATTTAATCACAAACGAAGTGAAATATCTGCTTTATTTTAAACACAAAACAAAATCATGTTGAGGTTCTTGACCACAACAGGCACAGAGATTGTGGTAGTTAACCATGAAACAAACTCCTGAACTGTTTACACCAGTTAGGAGGAAAGAGGCCAGCAGAGAGCTATTGGTTGTCGGTGGAGACACGTAAATCAGAAGCCCAGACTGCCTGCTGGTGCTGGGTCTGACCTTAGAAGTCTTCAGGTTGCTGCTGTTGCTCAGTGTGTTGATAGACTCCTGAAGGGAGGAAATCGCTGCGATGCAACTGCTGGCAAATGGTTCAATTTTCTGAGAGAGAAAGAGAGAAAGAGAGAGAGTAAGTTTACAAATATGTTTATAAGGTTGGCTACAGTCCAGTCACCTCCGTCGCACCCACCTGTCTGAAGTGGATCCAGTGATTGTGGTCGTAGTGGAAGGTGCCCTCCAGATCTCGTGTGAGTTGGGTTTGGTCGATGTGTTTCAGCAGGACTTTGAGAGATGACAGTGTCTCAGTCTGCGGCAAGTCAAAAAAAAAACACAAACACACACTCAGGTCTCAGTTTGAGTGTGTCCGCTATTCCACTTCAAAGCTACAGTAACATTAACTTCCCACAGGCCCATTCTTGCTTGCCTCCAATCTGTGCCATCTTTGGCCTATAGCAATGAAATTTAATAGAAATTCAAGTCAAATCTCTCTCCAGTAACAAAAGGCTTATCGAATCTTTTGAAATCAACTTGGATCTAGCAATCAACCGCATGAATACATCGTTCTTTTTGAAATACCTCTTATCCATCTGATAACAAGAGTCTTTCTTTACCTGTACGTAAAGGTCTCTCTCCGGTTTGGCTGTTGCCTCCTTGTCCACCAGAAAGAGAACCGAGTAAAGTGCATTTGGTACTAATGTCTGGGAAAAACAACAAGAACGTTAATTAAAACACATGTAGATTGTTTTACATGAACAGCTAAACCATGTCAAATGCCTTTTAATGTATGTGTTGTGGTTTACAGAATTATCATCCTTTCATCATAAGAAACACATCATCATAACATGATGAGATGTCTGTTGCGAGTTGGCTGCAGCCAGCCCACTCCCAGTGTGTGGTTAAAAACAGACAAGTAAGCACAAGCTCCTCCACAAGAGCCCAGAGGCCAACCTTTTTCAGAAAAATGTCTTAGAAATGCGGTCGCTACAAATTGAAAGCTGTGCCTCTTTAAAAAAAAACTGTGTCAGAGACTGAGAGGTAGAACAATAGGAAATGTGTAAGGAATGCTATAGTGTAACTCTAAGAGAGACATAGCTGTATTACAGCAGGAAAGACAACAGAGATATAGCAACAGGGTCTGAAAACTCTTTGGGCGTGTGCTGGAGGGTAATTACATATTTTCCACTGTGGTCTCACCTGCAATTCAGACAGAAATGACAACAGAGCTGGAACAGGCTGCTGCCTCCTGCTGTCTATTACAACAGTTAAGCCTTGTTCACGCCTTTCTTTCCTGAAACCAAAGCATGACAGTTAGTGTACTTTCTGAGACAGACAACTGATTGCATGTATACCACATTTTACATAAGTGTAAAAAAAAAAAAATTGCCATTGTCTGATAAATGAGGAAAACCTGAACACAGAAGCATATGATTATTTCCTGACACTTCATGATGGAGACTTTGTTAGGTCCAACAAATCAATTTACTTTTGGTGATAGCCTTGGTGAATGTATGTATTATACTGCTTTACAAAAAGCTGTAATGTGTATTCAGGAATCTAAACATGAACAAATATCTAATAATGCCAAACCCTTTGACCCTATGAGACTGACAACTGACATATTTTCATTCTCAAATTTACTGACACTGCTCTACGTAAAAATACTGACCTTTTCTACAAGCTTTAAATAACAGCTGCCGTGTTAGGGAACAGAAAAATGTCAAATATATCAATAGTCACGTTCACCTCAGGAGAAAGGGACAGGTGTGAGTTCTTAACAAAGATAAAATAAACCCTGAGTGTGCGTGACTTACCGCAGCGTGGAGTAGTAGTAGCCCAGTAAACAGGTGAGGTCTTTGACCGTGCAACTCTCACCTGTCCACACCTGAGCTCTCGTGCACACCTGCAGCACTGCCCTCCCACTGCGATCTCTGTTTCCTGAAAGAGAGAAGGCCGGCAGGTGGGTCAACAAAGTCACGCATCTACTATCACTTTCCATGTCAAGAATTTTAAGCTTTGGGCAATCATGTCAATGTTATTCTATAAGTGGGTTACAAAACTAATTTTGCCAATGGCACTATATCCTGTGTTAAGGCCTGTTGTTATTTCCCAGCAGTCGAGAAGACATGTTGGACACGTGGTACATCATGATTTGTGAAGTGTTTACAAGTCAGTACAACAAACAGTACAACACTATTGAATGAGTTTACTTGTTCTGGTATGCTAAAGCAGGTAATATCAGCTGTGTGCAACTCACTTGTCCCCCTACCTGGCATAATCACAGCACCCGATGTGAGCAGCTCTTGATTGACCTCTGACACTAGCGTGGGGAAGGCTGAGTTACTCTCATAGGAAGAGCTTGACACTGAAGCCAGCCTGATGGCCGTCCCATTGGCAGCTTTAGGACTGTGTGACTCTTCTCCATTGTGCCTGTGCCGCCTGCTCTCACTGCTGATGGTATCATCACGCTGCCCTGTTGAAAAAATTATGAATGGTAGGCACAAACCTAATAGATTGTCTACATGATATTTACTGAGCAACAAAAATACAGTACCATCATTGGAAACTTCCTTTCACCTGAGTACTTTCTTACCTAATCATAATACCTCATGAAACAAGTGTTTATTAGTGGTGAGATACGCGTTTTCTAAGGGTGAGTTTACACTGAGTCATCATGGAGACCAGGTGTATAGTCAGCCTGACTTACGGGTAACTCTGGCATTATTAGACTCTCATAGCTTTGCATCCTCCTCTTCAGCCCACTAAACCTCCAGGCTCTGTTTATAGGAATGCTGCTCCTGACATTCCCAAGTGGTACCGTAGTTTATAGACTTTATCCTATTTCAAAGGCAGCAAAACAGAATGCCAAACTTCACAAAGAGCACACTATCTTTACACGCAACTGGATACTTTGCTGTGCCTTGTCACTGAAGATTGCAAACAATTGTTTAATAGCTGTTCAACAGAACATTGTTCAGCAACAAATGTGATAATAAGCTAAAGCTAAAATGCCAATAATTTTGTGGTTTTAGTATTTATAATGCGAAGATTTACTGCTTCTCTATGTCATACTTGATAAAAAACTAAATATTTTGGAGTTTTGGCCAGGACATCTAAATATTTCACTTTGGACTCTTTGGACATTTGTTTACTATTTTCTGAAAGTAAAATGTATTTGATTTGTGGTCATTTACAAGTGTGACAGCCCCTCTGTTTGCAGCTTGCTGTCTTCCTGTTTGCAGTAGTTGGACCTGAAGGCAGCTCCACCTGAACTGTGACAAATGTTAACACTTGAACATTTAAAATACCACACATAATAAGACTAAGAGTGAAGCGCTATTAGGGCATAATTAGGCACAGCAATGCTTTGAGCTAAATGATAATGCCAGCATGCTAACTCACATTGCTAACATGCTGAAGTTGCTATAATGTTTACTGGGTTCATTATCCATTTTTAGCATGTTAGCATGATAAAATTTAGAATACAGCGTAGCTGAGGCTGATGGGTTTGTCAATAGTTTTGCAGGTGTTTGGGTCATAAACCGAAGTTTTAGCCAAAGTGAAATTTTGACCTGATGGTGGTGGGATCATTAGTTATATCATAGCTCCAGATTCATAGATATCCCTCTAAGAGAACACCAGTTATTAGGATTCATCCGCTTGGGACCATGAATGCGTGTTTATTACAATTCATCCAATAGTTATTGAGATATTTCAGTCTGGACCAAAGTGGTAACTAACTGACTGGCAGACCGACCAAATCGGCATCCCTAAAGCCATAGCCATAAGCTAGGTCCTTTTAAAACATCAGTCATCCATGCAGTACTAGGCTTGAAAATAAACAGAAAACCTGTTCTGTGACAGTAAACCCACCCAGCTCAGCCTCTATTGTCTTCAAATAGTCAGTGCATTTCCTGTGTGACTGTGTGGCCAGGCTCATGTTTGCTGCATGTTTCCTAAATTGCTTTGTTTTCAGAGGAAGTGACAAACGTAGAGTAAAGCCTCCTGAGTATTGTCCTATGTGAAAGTCTGTTTTTCTGTGTAGTCTGCGGGACACATTTTTAAGCTGTCAAAGAGGCCAAACCTGCACTGGTGGCTGGAGCTTTGCGTTACTGATCACATATTTAACGGAGGATGTGTTTTGATATTGCAGAGTTTGCTGGCTTAAATCTTAAGTAATTCAACCCTTCTAGAATATTTTGTCAGAGCGGCTTGAGTGAGTGCAAGTTAGGTATTGTGTTTCTGGACTGAATAGACTCTCCAAAGACACAGGCATAGTTTGAAAGGCTTTTTCATGGATCCCCAGTGGCTGATTGATTCACAAAGGAAACTTTTGTAAATGAGACAACCCATCTGGGATCAGTGCAGCCCCCAGCCCCAATAACACTGTAGGGTCATCTCATTGTGGGATGCTGGAGTCCCTGTGGTTGGTTTACAGGGTTTACAGGATCCTTTGTTGCCTTTGAAATGTCGTTGTGGGAAACTTTGCAACTTTGCAGCTTTGCAACAGCTGAAATACAATCCCCTCTGAGGTAATCTCAGCAATGCAACAGTGATGTGATTTAACTACTGTATTTTTGCTGAGTGGTGTGCATTTATTACATGTATTTATTTTAGAAATCAGTACTAACAACCTGAGCTATGGTCTGGCATAGTCCACGGTTAATTATGATTCAGAGATAGAAATAAAGTCAGACAGTTTTTACCTCACATTTCAATTCACGGAAGAATCTGTGTTTTCTAAAAACAGCGTGATTCCCTAGGTGGTACTCTCACATTGAGCTTTCCTGATCTACCCTGTATGAACCAACACAAAGAAACAGACTGACAGCAGTAAAGAAAACACAGAGTTGTGACTGAAGTTCTGTTTCCTGGGTAGGGCCATACCTGTCCCATAAACGTGCCAAAGAATACACATGAGCTTTCAAAAACAGTCTGTCACCAATGGCAGTGTTAATGCTTCAGAGATATGAGCTGTCTCCATTCAGACTCCAACAGAGCCACCTGATGAACTGTTGCAACCAGTCCTGCTGCAGGGTATGATTACCCACCCTGGTGAGAAAACACCATTAACTTGCTATTTAGAGTGAGACTTCACCCTTAGGTTGTATTATTTGATAAGCAAGAAATGATGCGTCATGGACTGTCATGTTAATCCAACCACTGTTGGAGAAAACAAAACTTGTCAATTCTGAAGAAGTTTAAGGTTCTGTGAAAGAACATATTACTACAACAAAATTGTTTAAACATGTCTTTTTATGTAAAATGGTTACTATCCTTAACCATATTACAAAAGTATTATTAATAATCATTATTATTATTTATTGTATAGCTGAAGAGGATGTATAGATCCTTTGCATAAAGGATGAGGTTTGTATAATTCTATATATTTCTTATTGTCAACAAATCCCAGTAAAGGCCAAAACCAACAATGTATTAATCTGTATTCTGCACTCCGACCATCACCCACTCATTCCTAATGAAGGACTGAATCTTTAAAATAAAACTTCACACACTAACGTCACAAATGTATAATTTCATTTTCTATAAAACAGTGTCCAAAAAGGTGTTTTACACGTTTACAAATGTTGTACACAGTGTCACTCAAAGATGTGTTTTAACACTAAGCTCAGTAGCAAAATAAGCTTTGCTACTTGTTATTATGATCAATTCATTGTTGGTTTTGGTGTTTTTTTAAGGTTTTTTTGACAATAACAAACAGTATTACCAGCCTTATCCTATCATTAGAAGTAGTAATACCACCATTGTACTCAATGATGAGTAAAAATCCAGCTTTGAGAATTTTACTTTGATAGTAGTTTTATTAGCAAAATGTACTCGTACTAAAGTTATTTGGAAAAGTTGCCCCTTTCATGTCATTTTAATACTGCATTAAATAATATACATGATATAATTATTATAGTTATTATAATGAATGCAGTGATGTGTGAAACAGCATTGTTATTTATAGCTGGTTGAAATGGAGCTTATTTTATCTGCTTTACACGGTAAGGTGTTAGGACACTGTTGGGTGTCAGTGGCTCATGTGTTTTTAACATAAAATCTTAATCTGCAAAGTAACTAGTTAATTATGTACGTAATGGACAAGTATCTCAAAACAGTACTCAAGGACAATGCTTGAGTAAACATACTTAGGTACCTTCTACTGCTGGTGATTAACTTAAGTGTGTTTTTTGTTGTGACAACAAAGGTCTGAACATCAGTACATCATCACATACCTGACTCATCTTTGCTGCTTCGTCTCTCAGAACCAGGAAAAGCTGCCTCAATATCCAGCTTCCCAAAACGAAGAGCATACCCATTCATCAGCTTTTTGGGAGAGATGCCAGATGAGCTTCCAGAAGAGGATCGCTCCCGATGGCTTTTAATCTGTCCTGTCTTGTTAGTCCTCTCCAGTGACTTTGACCGTCTTTCTGACCGTCTCTCTGCACTCCTCAAACCCTTCTGTAAGTAAAGTAAAGGTGTGCTGGGCCTGGAGTCATCACCACTGAGCCAGCCCCGGCTACTCAACCTCCGGGATAAATGTTCTCTGGAGGAGGTCCGAGTGTCGGGGCTGCTACCTGGTGTCACTGTTCTCTCTCTTAAGCCACCACTGTGCTCTGGGCTTTCCTCCAGGATGGATTCAGAGCTAGACCCAATACTCATGGGGTTCTGAAGGGCCTCCATGTAAGATTTCCTGAAAAGTCTCCTGCTCTCAAAGGCTACAGAGTCCCTTGGGAGGCGACGTCGAGGGCCTGGGTTGCTGAGGTCTGTACTAAAAGAGAGCATTTTTGACCCTCTCTCTCTCCCATCACTATCTTCACTCCTGCACTCTTCAGTAGGTCTTTCAATTTTAATGATAGGTGTAGCAGTGTCTGGTGCACTAGTGGTTCTCACTGCTGGAGTCCATGTTGTGTGTATTTGGGGAGGTGGGCTCAGAAAAGATTGAGTCAGCTCCTTGAGAGTGCAGGGACTCTCTGGAGCTGCGATGGCTGTCCAGAGTTCCCGTGGATCCGCTGGTGCTGCAGGTGCTGAGATGTCCGCGAAAGCCACCCCTGCTGCAGCGTGCTTGCATGATGGCGTCCGACGTGCTGCTGACAAACAGTGGATTGACCACGTTCTTCCACGGCGTCCTGTATACGGCCGTACCAGTTGTAAGCAGACAGTTCTGTAGTGGGTGCAGGTTTCGATCACGTGTTACATTCTGCAAGAACTCAGCTGTGAAGACGCTGCCATACATGCTCTCTGCGATGGAGATTTCTGTAATGGCCTGGCCACTGGCCGACAAACATTTTATTACTAGCTTGGCAGTCTTTCGGCCTAAAGGAACTATCTGTAGGTAAAAGTCTCCTTGCTTTAGTCGCACTTTGTGCAGAGGAGCAAGCTGCAGAACGACTTTCTCATGGATGCAGATAGGCCACCCCTCATGATAGAACAGCAATCCTCTGAAGCTCACCTGAGAGAAAACAGAAGTCAGTCAATACCCACTCTCATAAAAGATTATCACCTGTGTGTCATGGCTCAGCTGTGGTAAGACTTGCATCATTTCAACCAACATCTGCAAACAGAGTGTTCAAACACATGTTTAACTTTAATGGAGAGGCAAGATGTTTTCGTGGGACTTACTGGATGAATCACTGTCAGCAATCATTTGACTAAAGAGGAAAACCTGTCTGATCAGGCCTGGTTCTGCAGCAAACCAACACAAATCGTCACTGTGACAGAATAAAAAACAGACACTAACAGCAAAGATGCTGTGCTCAAAGGTTAGCTTTTTCATCTCTTATGAATGTCACGGCATAGACTGAGGATGTGATCTTCCTCTGAAGCCTCTCATATTGCCTATAATACAAAGACTCTCACGCATGGCAAGCTATTCTCAGGGGCTAGGCTTAGGTGAACCTATTGCTCTGTGGCTATCGTCACAGTGTAATCACTGCAGAGATGAATACAGGGGAATAAAGTTTCAGTGCTTTGGTCATAGAGCCCTAACCCACAGCAATCAAAGCTTGTGAGAGAGAATATTGCATTTCACTTTGGGACCAAGAGTCCATGGCAGTCTCTCAAACAGACCACAGTTCTCTCTGTTTCCCTATTCAGAGAAGGATGGCTGCTTTTCAGCTTGGTTTCAGAACAATAATCAACTCTGTCTCAGTCTGATGCTCCCCCTTCCCACTTAGCAAAGATATTTACACTCAGTAGCACTGTTCTCACATACTTTAGTCACAAATGTTTTTGGAAGTACACCAGTAAACATACCCTGACACAGTAACATGTTTAGGAGGGCTTTATAGTCTATTTTTTCTTGTTGTGTCCTCACTGCCCCTTTCTCAACCTTTTATTTCCATTGGATTGAAAGCCAAAAATGAGATCTGAGTCAGTCATGCAGGAAATCACTATGGTTAGTAACAGGTAAATCTCCGACTACATTGTAACTCCAAATGAATTCTCAAATAAATCTCAGATGGCATTAATGGATACCTTGATTTAACCTCAGGTGCCACATCTATCAACAACTCACACAGGTTTCTTGTTGGATGATCTGTAGGATCCTCTTGGCAGGTAGCAAGAAGTCAATGAGGCAGCGGAGGCCGTCTCCTCTGTACTGCCTTTCCACCACACTGAAGAGCTGCCACAGGACCGTGACAGCGGTGGCATTGAAGGGTCGGTACAGTGCTGACAAGGTACTCTGGATACAGTTGTCCAAAGACTCAGCGTCCTGAGGGAAAGAAATCTTTCATCAGGTCAAACTCGTGCTAAATATGTGATGGTAACAAAAGCTTAAAGCCACATTAATATCTCCCAAAATACAGCAAAACAGGAGATTATATGCTACATGGACATATGAACATGTGCCGTTTGGCATGTGACCCCTTAAAACAAAGCCATGTCTACTTGATCACACATTATGGCCTTGGTGTGAATATGGACTGTTAGCAGGCCAGCCAAAGATTTTTCCCTCTCTGTGTGTTTCATTCCAAGGATTTTCATTTGTGTACAAAGATGCTACATTTAAACAAGACAAATAGTCTCCTAGAGGCTCTGTGAGCCTATACTTAGGCACAGCAATACTGAACTTTGAATGTTTGGCATGCTCACAATGACAGTGTTAACCTGCTGATGTTTAGCAGGCAGGCTATAATGTTTACAGTACGTACTATCATAGTTTGGCATGCTAGCATTTGCTAATTAGCAATAAACAGAATGTATTGCTAAGGCTGATGAAAAATTTCCTAACAATTTTTAATGGCAATCTATCCAATAGTTTTCAAGGTATTCCAATAAAGGCCTGAAATGTCAACCTTTTAGTGGCGTTCGAGGAAAGTCAGCAGATCACAAGTCAGTGGGATTCATCCTTTGGGACCCATGAAAGTCAAATATGTCATGGTAATCCATTTACTAGTTGTTGTGATAATAGTCTGGACCAAAGTGCTGGACCAACAAAAGGCCGGCATAGCCATCCTTAGAGCCATGCCACTAGCATGGTTAAAAATATTAATACGTTTTGCAAAACTATAACCAAATAACATTAATTCATGTACATAAATTCAACTTGACAAACATATGGTTGCATTATGCACATAAGTACTGAGTATGATCCCACTTAGCTAGACAGTCAGGACGGTTGAACATGACAGGAAATGTCAGCCATCATGGTCTTTCCATCAGAGAGAAGGGAAACACCTGGTGGGTGTGACGTCACTGTCAGCGAACACAAACAGCAGAAATGGAAAGTCCAGTCTTGAGTCCAGTTGCGGCCCGGATGGTGCAATGTTACCCACTAATAACAATCATGTCATTGTTGACAATTATCTGGCCTGTACATGACCTGGGCCAACACCACCTGTCCCCACCAGAACAGATGACATGTCTGACACAGTTAGTTACAACTCATCCGGGAACAAGATGGGACATTTGGGATTACAGCAGTCCTCAATGAGGTTGACCTGGTCTGGTAGTTATGTTCACAGTTCAAGCTATGACCTTCCTCTGAGCAGTCAAAGCCAAGGCCAAACATCCCTCAGCGATCTGTCCTTCCCGAATGGAACAGAACAGTGGAATATAGACATCTGCCACCAATGATAACCATACAGATGGCAATTCCAGGAAAAGTCCCACACTATGACAACTGTGTACCGTATTGAAGAACATGGGGGTTGAGGACGCAGCTCCTCAGAATAACTTTCACCTGAATGTCTAAACTGCATTTACATGACAATAAAAGTGTGTAAAAAAAGGATGCCTAGAAATAAAGAGATTGTCTGTGCTCCGGTGAATCTAGCTTGTCAGACAGCCCATGTTTCACCCTTTGTAGGATCTGTCCTGTTGATCTAAGCTGCTCAGCACCATCAATTAGAGGAGAGTGAGTACAGTTCAGTGCATTGGTACACATGCCACGACTCTACTACAAGGCGCTCATTGTGCACTCCGCCTCTCTAAGTGGTATGTGCTGTACAGTGTTGGTGCCCTGAAACAAAACGCCCACCTCCATTAGCAGTCAGCCTGCTTTTAGCGAGACAAAAATGTCTCTGGGCATTAGTCACTGTTGCACCCGGGAGGAGAAGAATAACATGGTGTTTCATTGGAGGAAAGCTAACAATGGGAGGAAAGCCCTCACTACACAGTTAGAACAGACCAGCAAGTTTTTTCTTCAGGTTCCCAAGGCAAAAAAAATGTGGTAATGACAGAGATAGAGTTTTGAAGAATTACCCAACATAGCAGAGACTTGAGCTGAATAATAAAATAAAATGTTGTTGCACAGGGGTGGCTGCCCAGGCAATGTTATTCCACGCAAATAATGCACTAGTCAACAGAACAATAGCTGCATAACACAATGTTTGCATAGACAATACCTTACATACAGTACAAAATATATGGATTTCCATTGGTGGGTAGCATTTGCAGCTTTTCAAAAAGTGTCACCTGGCTAGTGGGAGACATATCTGCAAGTCTCAGCATAACGACTGAGCTTAGCCAACAGAGCTGAGCTTCCCATCCGCTCTGAGCCACAGAGGAATGCAGTGTGTATGGTTGTGTATGTCTAGCCTCGAACTGGGACAGGAGCAGATTGGGAAGTCCCACCCTTTCTGATGCCAGGTCTTTGTAGCGGCTGCCTGTCTGATGGAGGACCGAGGTGGTAATTAGGTGGGACACTCTTGTCTAAACCAGCTGTTCAGAAGGTGCAAAGAGCTGGTACGTAGGCTAGACGATAGAGGTTTTGTATCTGAATGAAACAAACAAAGAGGCTTGAGTTTGAGTTGGGAACCAATGCTGCAATGTCAGTGAAAGTTTATAAGCCACTACAAAGCTGAAATTAGCATTTATTTGCAAATTATATGACCATGAGAAATATATGCCATGGGAAAATAGTTCATCAGCTAGTAACCCTAAAGCACAGCACTGCAAAGAGGAAGAAAAGAATCAAAGTCAGAGGGATAGAAAAAGAGAAGGGGTTCATCACAGTGAAAGAAAGAGTGAGAGACCTACAGAGACAGAGAGAGAGTGAGCGAGAGGTGGTCATTGACACATTTAGTGAGGCAGGGACACAAAAGGCACTGCCTACCAGGCCTCCAGTGGAGCATGAAGCCACCAGGGGAGTGTAACAGGAGAGCCCCACACAGGCTGCTCACTAACCAACCTGCTCACAGCCTCAAAGGCAGTGAGCTGATAAAGGCCACAGGTTGCTCAGACCTGCCCCGCTGCCAGGTGCCAAGACAACAACAAAAGAGCCTAGTGAGACCTTACCATTGAACCCGTGGTTGGATTCAGCTTTTGATCTGTACCATCACAAATCCTATCTTATGATAGGAGGAGAGACGAGGAGAGGGGCTGGGATGTGAAGTCAGACAGAAGATCTGAACATAGTACTAATAACTCCAAATACATTTAAGAGCAACCTTAGCCCTCATTAGGTCTATCAAACAGAGACAACCAAGTGAGAAATGTTGACTTAATAATGACAGACAAAGATGTTTGTTAAATCAAAATACTGCTCAATTAAACATAATTTCTTGTGAGTTATCAGTCCAATTTGCAGATCTTTTATCTGACTTCTGCACTTCTTCACTTTTATCTGACTTCTACAGAGCATGCTCTTTAGTGAACAGGATAATTATATTAGAATGGCATTGTAAAAATACACTTTAGTAAATGTTATAATGTTATCTCAGCAGATAAACTTTAACCCCCGAGAGGCCCACACTGATTGTGTGACAAACCCAACTAAGTCTGTGAGGTGACAGTGAGAGAAACAATAATGGATGTCCGGAGGTGATTAACTGGCAACGGCCTTCAGCACAAGTTGCTATTTTTAATTTTCCTTTCATTTACAACAACTAAGAGAAACAATTCCATTTCATCAGGCTATACGATATATCGTAAAATGCAAGGCTTACATATTGTTTTCAAGCTGGGCCATTAAATAGTATTACACAAAAGAAGATGCAAGCTAAATAAGACTAAATTTTACACATTCCCACACTGGTTATCAGAAAGACTTGATTTATGGCAGTAGGAAACTAATGACTTTGTCCCACAGGATGTAAACAACATTGACAGGATATTGTTCTTTAACAACCCTGACAGACCTCGCCAACCTTATAGATAGATGTTGCACTGTACACACACACACACGCACACGCTCACACATTTGATTGGGCCGTTGCATAAAGGAAAACCCAGCACAAAGACAAAAAGTGAATGGAGGTCCTTCAGCCACTCAGAGCAGTGATGAGCAGGGACAGAAGGGACAAAGGAGATTAACAAAGTCTGTGTGGTAAATATAGCATGGATGCATACCAAAACAAGTGGGAGGATGATAAGGAAACTAACTTATCAGAGTTGATAAAAACTTGTGTATTTCACAGACTCCAGAAATGATAAAAAGAACCTGCATCAAGTCTTGTTTTCATATGTTGATATCTGTATTTACAGAAGACATACATATTGAAGATTTGAAATATGTGGTAGGAGTTCCAGTGTTTAGCTCCCTGTCAATATTGCACACCTAATATGTTGTAATCACAGTAGAGATTCACTGTATTCGGTTGTAGTTCAACAGATGGAGAACATGTTGTGGGGTCATCACTGAAGAATTACACTCCAGATGCCCTTCGAAGTGAACATAGAGTACAATAAACAGGCAAGTTTCTGAAAGCAACAGACAATGTTTTGATGAGAATGTATTTATATTTGCACACTGTGATGTGTTAAATTTTCTCACCAAAAAAATGTTAATAATTGAAAGTGAATGAAAATATACCAAGCAATAATATAATGGCAGATCAGCACAAATATTATCCTCCCTCTCTTGATGCACGGATAAAAGGCTACCTGATGTGTTTAGGCTACAGAGCAAGAAGTCAAAATATCATCTGTTGACATGCTGAGACAAAAACAGTTATCTCCTGAATGTACACAATAAAACACACACACACACACACACGCACACACACACACAGAGTCAAGGAAGGTTCCCAAGATGCCAGGTTCATGCTTAATACAGAAGAAAAAGGAAAAAGTTAAGATACTTGCAAAAACACACAGAAAGAAACAGAAACTTCCAGGGTTATGAAAACACACTTCAAGCTCGTACCTTAATACTCAGGTAGTTGTCACAACTCCGTGACTTTGCTCTGGAGTGCATTTTGCCCAGTGACAGCATTTAGGCACCAGACAAAATACCAAATTTATAAAAACAATATATGTGTCGTCAACTCCAAGTGCTAAAATCCAGGGTACAATCCACTCTGTAGGTGCTGTAAGTCATTGCTGTGATATCAACAGGTCCTGCGCCTTTTCTGTCTCCTGCTCTCTCTGTGTGCTGAGGTGGAGGCAGACTAAACTCCTGTTGGAGCGTGAGAGAGGCAGTGCTCTGCCTTCCCCGTCACTCACCCTCCCTCCAACATAACCTCCCCCGCCCTGCTGCTGCTCTGCTACTGAAGCCTCTTCCAGCTGGATAAATGCACACTGCTGCAACTTCAGGCTCGTCATTCAGAAAAAAAAACACACACACACAAGAAAAACACTACCTAACCTGCACTCCCCCCCGCTGCCCCGAAACCCCAACACTCCACCCAGCAGGGGTCAGACTCTAACTAACTCTTCTCTGCCCCCCCCTGACCCCTTGCAACCCCTACCTCCATAGGCAGCTCCCCTCCACCCCTCCTGCTACAATGGTCTGTCTTTGTCCTGACAATACAAATGGACTAGGGTTTCAGCTTATTCTGCTGCTTTTCAAAAGGAAAAAGAAAGGAAGACATCAGCATAGGATTGGTGGCTCAGGTCACTCACTACAATGGCGTTCCCCTTAAATATTGTCAGGGGAATGCCCAATCGTTTAACAGGCCGTTACAAACCACTGAGATGTGGGACATCCTCCTGTTACACAGATATGACATCTTCAAAACAGAATGACTCTAAAACAATACATAAACATGTCTTTCAATTCAATGCAATTTTATTTATATAGCACAGAATCACAACAACATAGTGCTTTTCATAAAAGAGCAGATCTAGACTGTATTCTGATATTATTACAAAAACCCAACATTTCCCACCAAGAGCGATACCTAAGCAACAGAAGTAAGGAAAACCTCCTTCCAAGAGGCAGAAACCTTGAGCAGAACCATGGCTCAGGGTGGGTGGGCATCCACCTCTTTCTGTCTTCGAGTTAAACACATAAAGAAATAAACATATCTCTTTAGTTAACATTTCTTCTGACAGGCATCACAAGAAGGACCTCAAGAGACACAAAAAACAGGAGAGGTGAGCATGTTTGTACTGCTAGAATGCAGAAAAGTGACAGTTTATTAGCAGTGAACAGTGGCACCTTCCCATCACTTCCTAAACACAGGAAATCCTTGTTCAGGAAAAACATGCTACGTGAGAATGCACGCTTTGTGTGAAAATGTGAAGATCATATTAAGCCAGTCTGTGTAAAGAGAGAATGCAGTGAGGATAGGTAATTGGGTTGGTTTATATTTAGAGAGAGGCGCTAGATTCTTGTCATTAGAGAGGCAGACATCACAATGACCCGACAGAGACAAATAGACATACTGTCACTGGCTGCACTCACACAGCACATGTGGGCTCACACAGAAACACTGTTGTCGCTCTCATGTTGACAAAAGTATTCAGAGGAACTTTGATGTAGTACTTCTTTAAAACACTCACAAAGAAAGAAGAGACGTTACTGTAAGCTTAGAGGTAAGATCAGTAACAGCATGTATTGTTTTATATACATCTACATTTAGTCTTATGTGTATATCTACTGTATAATCTACTATATAAATAGACACACACATGCCTCACATATGCACTATACAAATATACACTCTTCTCTGTCTAAGTCACATAATGGTTGTGCCATGGCTGACCCTATAATTTCTGCCTTTCCCACTGTGCTGGTTTCACTGTCAGTGAGGGCATATTTTCTTCTTTTATGTCTCTTCCATCCCCCCCCTTTTTCTCCTTTTCCTTCTTTTTAATTCTTACTTATCTAATTGGGTTGAAATTATGAGCAGCAAAACAGTTCAAGTCAACAAAGGTCTCAGGTAGGCACATGTCCAAGACGCAGGCGCGTCGGGCCAACTGAGCCAGCCAGATGCCCACCGAAGCAGATTTTAGTCAGTCCTGTATAATTTTGGGGAGGTGAGGCTGCAGCCCTGTCTATCGTGGCAACATGGTCACTGGTTGTGTTTTTAAGATGTTGAAGTAAATGAAATGTAGTTGATGGTAGAGAGATGACAGGAAATGAGGGGGGAATGACATGCAACAGAGTTCCCCCCGAGGCTCTCAAGATGGGAACGCTGTGTTCCACGGCTCCCCTATTTTAAACTAAACTGTGCTCCAAAATCTTACAGTCCATGTTTTTTTAGAGATTTTAAAGTATTATGTTTAAATGACGACATAAAATATGACTATTTAATTGTACAACAGTTTATCAGGACTCAAATTAGCATTGGAGTTCGTACAGCTACTTGTGATAAAACTATACACTAAGAGAATAGCTATACAAAAAATGAATGTATTTGTTGATGATATCACCATCTAAATGTTAATTCAGTATCAGTGTGTAGATTGAAAGCAGATCAGAATTATGATAAGTTTACAAATACACATATAATCTGCATAATATAATATAGCCTTTTTATGTAGGATGTCTGTGTTATATTTTAATCTTATCATGAAGATACTGTTTTACAAGATCCTTGTCCAAGTCATGAAAAGCTGCGCTGAGTGATCCACGTTCCTGACTGTTGACATGTGAAAAGCTTTCTCCTTAAATTTTTTTCTGACTTGCAACAGCTTTACTGTTCAGTATCGGATTTTAGGATAAATCTTTGTGTGGAAAGTGAACTAGCAGTGCTTGCCCCTGCCACATTACCACCACTGAGGTGCCCTTGAGCAAGGCCCTTAACCCCAAACGTTAGTGTGGATGGTTCATGTATGTTTAATGTTAATGTTTTATTGCGGACCCCAGAAAGAATAGTTGCCATCTTTGTAGCATGGGGTCATCCGAATAAACGAATGTCCTGTTCAGGAATGTAGACACGTGGTTCCTCTGCGGCCACTTGTGGAGGCATCAGTGTGTGTTTTCACTCCTGGTGATTTAGGTCAGGAGCAAGCCCTACTGTACTGGGATAAACAGTAATCAACACGTATCCTGGAGCTAAAACGCATGTTTACACTTGATTTAGTCCACAGTGCAGATGTCCCTGTGCGAAAGACAAAATCCATCTGTAGGCTTCACATTTTCTTATCTAAAGTGCATTAAGATTCAAATCAAGAGAGCAGCAAAGTTGTGGACAGTAAAACATCAGCTCCATTTAAACTAATATGTTTGTACAACTACAAGAGTTAAACTTTTCCTGTTGTTTTTCCATGAGCAACCATAAGGTTTAAAATAGCCTCATTTACGCAGACTTGTGGTAAACAATATTTATGTGATCTGCAAAAGCAGATAGAGCAGTCCCAAGGGTCCAGAGCCCCAATCTGATAAAGCTATCAAGGGAACAAATTAGTCAGATGACATGAGAGCTGCAGTTTTCTCATTTTTCATCGTCATATCTTACCGTAATTCAACAGATAAAAATTTAAGACAGATTTAAGGAGGAGAATGGACACAGTAGTTGTTTGGATTAAGATTGAAAGATTTTTGCAGTCCTTTTCAGATGTGCACATGCTCACACAGACAAATGCACACATACATTTTAACCAAACTTTACCCAGAACATGGAACATGGAAATCATTGGAGGCTTAACTATGTCTTAAATGTAAGCAAGATTAGGTCAAGTATAAGCTCTGTTTTAAATAGATGGGTGGTCATTTGTGATGAACCCACATACACACACACACACCAAACTGTGGAATGTGACACCTTGGTCCTACCTCACTTCGTACCGACCTCACAATACCACACAGGCCACCCAAAATCAGTTGCTATGAAAACTTTAAAATTCAAACTTCTTCTTCTTCTTAAATTCCTGCATGGTGTTTTAAACTGCGACAGATGCGGCAATATGTTGTCAGGAATGACAAAGCATTATAGAGTCATTTAAATTTACAGCAGCATAATGTCCAGATCCATGTAGATAAAAAAAGGTTGTGGTGTCATTGCTTTGCAACAGCTCAGGAAAGCCATACCAACTAGGGCTGCAAATATCAGTCATTTTCATTATTGATTAATCTTTATTAATCTTCTAATTATTTTCTCAAAGACTATGATAAATGCCAAACAAACTGACATCTACAAATGTCTTATTGTGTCCGACCAACAGTCCAATACCCAAACATATTTACCATAACACCAAGAAAGCAGCAAATTCTCACATTTGAGAACAATCAAATGTTTGGCATCTTGTTTGGCACATAAATGATTAGTTGACATTAAATCAGTTGCTGATTAATTTTTGTTCAACCAACGAAGCGATGGATTGATTCATTGTTGCAAGTCTAATCCAACATTTCATTTTAGTTTCTGAGTTTAGTTACATGCATGTTCTTGCAAGAACACCTCCCACATCTGACTTTTCCAAAAGGATAAAGCAAAGCAAACAAGAAAGTCACTGTTTAACCTTGAGATAACGCAGAGGAGCTGTGACTACAAACAAAAATGAAAAGAAGTGCACTTTGTAAGAAGATTTATACTTACAAGTCAGTTTTTGGACTATAAAGAATCCGGGTCCATAGAGAGGACAAAGTGAACAAGTCATTGGTCTCCTTCTTTTTGCCTCACAGCCATCAGAACTCACATCACCATCTAGGCTCACACAGGCTGAACCACTACCCCCCCTCTGCCCCTTCTCAATCAGTCCCAACGGGCGGGTAAAAACAGTTACTCGAGGCTCTGACTGAACCGTTCCTCCTCTCACAGACAGACACACAGTGGTACTGTTGCACACTTTAGGCTCCAGGATTCAGACTGATTACCTTGCTATGCAAATGCAAACAACTACACAAACACAAGCACCCATATAGCACCCCAACCCCCATTCTCACTGAACGGAGACATGAACACATTGCATGTTTAAAAAGAAATGCATCTGGAATTACATCTCCATGTGCAGTTCCTGTCTTTTTCTGATGTCTTTGTCAAGAAAGATATTTACCCCCCCCCCCCCACCTCCATGGCAGTGTAGTGCAGCTGTTTCACCAACAGCCCGACCATATTCATGGTCTTTACTGCAGGGAAGCAGAGGAGTATGCCACCTGTCATACTTGCCTAATACTACCTTAGCCCCCCTGCTGTGTGGATGTCTCACTCCAACACAAAAGCCAGTGTTTTCTCTGAGCACGCGAGCACAGGTGGCTGGAGGAGGCAAGGTCGAGTTACAGCAGTGGCTCCCACAGTTAAAGTCATCAAGGAGTCAAGGAGAGGATATGCTCAGTCAGACCAAGTATACAAATACTACAATATGTACTGTGGACATACAGTAAGTACAGTGATTTATAACTTAAATCTTATCAAATAGAGCACACATTTTATATGGTTTAATAAGTCATTGTTGCAAAACTACAGTAATCAAGGTTTCCTCCCCTTTAATGTCTAATCTGACTGAATCAAATCTAATCTGTGCTGCAGGGCAGAAGAACAGGTAAGTCATGAAAAAAATCTTTCTTATATTAAACACACTGATGTTAGATTTTACTATCCTTGCACAGACTTGCCTAGGTACCCACGCACCATTACATCTGTTTCAACAAGAATTTAAAACATACATCCACTAAATACTGTAGACTGACTTACTATGTCATATAAATCATGTACTTTGGCTGTGCTGCATTGAATTTATGGTTTGAATCGTCACTGTTGCCTGTATTAAGACAACAGAAACTTTTCTAGCCAAAGGAGAACTACTACATTTCTTTTAACAGATAATCTGATCATGTGACAGGTTATCAAGCTAACCAATATGCCTATAGTGCTGTGCTCTTTAGTAGTTAAGTGTCATGTACATTTCTACTTTAACAGAATCAAAATATAAACAATTCCAACACAATAAACTTTCAACAATGGCTGCTATCCTCTACATGAAATACTGTATAGTAACAATAATGCTTAACTTTGCTTTGTTCTTTCAATTAAGTGCAGTTAACAATAGATGCTGGTCAAATTCTCCCCTAAAGACAGCAGATCCAACATCCACTTCTAACATCCAAAGACGGAACAATGCCTCAGAGATCTGACAGCAGTGAAGGACTGCCAAAGACCAGTGAGCACAACTTGACTTAACAACCCAACACAGAATTCAGATTAATCCCAGCTAAAGCTATTCAGTTGTTTTGAAAGTCAGCACTCACCTCACTCTGCTCTGCTGCTTTGGATTCTCTAGCAACACATGGAGGAGTTGCTGGCTTTCTGGGCTCTGAGGGGCTGACAGCTGTCTAACCAGAGGAGAGCACCAGCCCCCGAGTCCTGGAGGAACCTGACATGTTCCATCAAACGAGCTGCTTTGTTGAGTGAGGAGAATCACAATATTAAGGCTAGCCAGGCAGAAAGTTTCCCAGCCCCCCAGGCATCCCAATTCCTCGGCGGGGCGTAACCCAGTCGTTTTATCTGCACCCATCTCCCTCCTGTGTGTACACTGTGAGGAACCAAGAGCAATGCAACTCATATGGACTGCCATGTCAGGAACAAAGTCTGGAAGATTGCACTACCTGCGACTTTTGTTCCAAAATGTCCAATTTATGGTGACTTTAATATAACTGATTTGATTGAGGGTCATCTTATTTTTAAGTGAAACATTTACAAAAGCAGAAACATCCAAATGAAATAAATACTAAGTGCTCGACAAAAGTACATGTTGTCAAAATATCACCAATTCCGAATATGCAGACTCTTATTTTTTTGTTGTTCATATTATTTTTCACGAATCTGTTCCATTGTTTTGTCACATGCAAAACAATGGAGTCTTTTAAATGAGCATGTTCTGCTCATTTAAAAGACTCTAATCATCTTAACACCATGTGGACTTTCTATTCTGCTGTCAGTAATAAAATTAAAGGATTAAAGATAAATGTCACAATAAAGAGATCACAGCATCGTAACCACACTGGTCTATAGAGACAATGCTGCGCCTGTCATAGCAAACTCCCTTGAATGCTTCTGATGGCACCAGATGTCAGCCTGCATTGTTATATGGATTACTAGAGTCACTCAGCAAACACCTCCAGGTGTGCATTCCACACCAGGAAGGGGAAAGGTGGGAGCCGCTCCTCTGAAACAACAAAAAATGCTGACTTTTCTGTTTCTTGAACTCTTCATGCCTGAGCAGAAGGAGAGACTGTTGGAGTCAGGTTAAGTGCTGGTGCACCCCTTTTACTGAACTGTCAAAAGCTTCCCCACTCTAAAAATATATATACAATATCTGTGCACCTTCACAGAGGCAGAGTGTGGTGCATGAGCAAGTCATTTACGTGGTCTAAGATGAAGGGAGTTGCGACGAGTGGCTAAACTTTGGTCTGAACTGTACACCTGGTCTCCACAAGGTCTTTAATCTTTGGAGGAAGGAGCAGAAATTAGAGGCTCCTCAACTACATCCCTCACATTGGGTTAAACTACCATGGGTGTGTAAACATTCACCACAAATGAATCACTGGCAGTCAAAGCCAAAGCATTGTGATGCAAGTTAAACCTAAGAGTGTGGGAGGTTTAAGATTTAGACAGTGTGACATTGCAGAACAGTGTATGTCATATTAGTGACTGATGTCATGAAGACTCAGAAAAGGAGTATACAGTAAATAAACATATGCTTATGTATAGTTATGTTTAACTACAGCATGATACCTGATGCTCAAACAATTAGCCAATAAATCAAATGGTCGACCAATGTGTTTTATCAAGTTATATTAGTGGTAACAGATTCTATAATGCGATGTTTTTCTCTGCTTCTTATCACTGTACATGGAATGCCTTTGTGTTTTCTTGGCAGTTAGTTTTAAGGTAGCCTACCACTTTAGTAATGGAAATTCTTTGGCAATATATAGGCTGAAGTAAATCTGCAATTAAATCTACAATGAAAATAAATGAAAGTCCTCATTCTGACAGGCTATCTGGCATAGGGGTAAAAAGGTCAGAGTTTGTAAAATTGTCCACACTGTATGTGCAGCTTGTTAATTGCTTTCTGAGAAAAAAAACAAGGCACAAGCCATGTCCTCATTTCCAGTAAACCCAAGGATGTAAGACACGCTGATAACCATCACAGGACTCATTATAGACCATACTCTACGTCTCTGCACCTGATAATTTGTACAAATAAATGCACATCTGAGAAGAGAGAGACGAGAAGGAAGAGAGACAGACGTGGGGGGGGGGAGGAGACGATAGGGAGGGCGAGGTGTTTCCTGTTTCCATAGCTCTAATTATACCTGTCTCTTGAGGATAGGGCCTATCAGGAAGAGGAATTTTGTCATTGAGGAGTCCCTCAATGACAAAATTCTGAGTTACCAAACTTTCCTATATCTACTTTTACATTATTGGTTTAGATAAGTCATTACACAAATGAGCATAGCATGGAAAACACATGGAGCCTACAGATGAGTCTATGAGGGAAATCCATACTGAGATTTAGAGATAATAAGTGTAAAAGGTGTAAAATTTAATTTACATGAAATATTTTACAATTTAAAACTTTACTGTGTAAAATTACTTGGGAAAAATTATTAACTTTAAATGTAAATGTAGCTGTTTCTGAGTCCACCAGATATGTGACATACCAGAGAACTATTTTAATCCTAATTTACAAAAAACAAACAGTTCCATGCTCATCACACTGACATGACATTATGCTCACTGTTTGTGTATTTGTTGCCTTTTACAATTGAGAGCGCCTGTTTTAAACAAACTAAACACTCAACTTCATCTGTGAGTTGCTGTCAGAATAATGATTTATTCCTGTTTAAAGATGTAGATGGAGATAGACTCCTGAAATCACATGGCTTTTGAAAGATGCTGAGTCTGGGGCAAAGTGTTTGCAGCTTCTAAAGATAATTTATTAACATTTTCTCAGAGCACATAATGACAGAAACAGCAGGTCTACTATTCTTAATACTGGCTTTACTGCTTCTTAACAGAACACTGCCCTCATCTGGTGGGCAAAATAAAGCTGAGAATGCAACAGTACTAATGCATGCACCTGACAATAACTGTAGACTGGAAGACTTTCTGTCAACTGTTAGTGAAAAACATAAATTTAACAAATACACGCAAATACAATAGAGGAAGTTCCCATGAACCTCTGTCCCTGTAAAAGAACCACAAAGTGAAGAATATTAATTATCAGTTTGACAGCCCTGGTTTGTAATCAGCCTTTGGTGCATCTATTAGTATGTAGAAGAGGAGAGGCAAGCTGAGAGGAGAGGTGGGGGGTTGTGAGACAGAAAGAGAAGGAGAGAGCAGTCTGAGGGAGAAAAAGAGCCACCCGAGCAGCCTTCATCCAGCAGCTCACATTGCCTGGCAACCACACCAACAGACTGAGAATGTGTACAGTGGTCTGCAGGCTGCTTTCTGCTTACTCTCATCAATAGAGATAACTGCTCACAATTACAAATTTTAACTTTAAACTGTGCTGTTTTGATCTGGAAAATATTCGAACTTGCAGTAGTAGCAGCAGAGGGGAGGGGTGTCTGGCAACAGCAATAAAGAGCCTCTCAAAGAGGAGCTGTCAGAGGTTTTTCCCTGTGAAATGTAAAGAGTTGTCAATAACTTCACTGGTGGCATTCACACCAATCCCTGAAAACAAGAGTTCCCATCTAAACAAACAGCCTTTTAACTTTATTGCCCATGCATTTTATGGTTTATTACACGTGCACAATAATGTATGCTTGATAATAAACATCTGGTTTGGGCAATAACATTCTGATTTTGGTGTAAAACTATAGGGAACTGATCCTGACAAATTCAGAAATAAATACAGAAATATATAAATATATACATATATATCATAAATATCAGCTCAATAAATAAATAAGCATCTGATTAAATGCACAAAAAATAATGTCAATAAATAAATGTAGGCAGTAATTAAATTATACAAGGAGACATAAATGTATATATCTATTTTGATTAGCTTCTTTATTTATTCACCTTTGTAATAATTACCTTATTGATTTATTGTCCGTTATAATCTTCAACTTTATTTATTAATTACTTTTTAAAAAAAGTTATTTAATGTGTGTGTGTGTTTTAATATTTTTGTCTGTCTTATTCCTCCGTTGCATTTTCTACCCTATTTATTTCTCCAATGGTATTTATTTCTTGATTGATGGACCAGTCAGACGGGAGAGCTCTAGGCCCACTCTGCCTCCACACATCAACAAGTTTGCTCCTCACACAGTCAGATGGCTTCCTTCAGTTTGCTGAGGTGTTTAGCAACTCTATTTGAAGACAATACTACCAACCATGTCTTCCTTCTTTTTCATGTGGACGCTCTGACAGACAGTGTTTTCAGTTTGCTGCATGCATGAACAAAGAACTGTGATACAGAGAAGCACATGGCCAGCTAGCTGCAGCTAAATCTGGAGTGCACTAGTATTCAATTCTGTATGGTAAATTCAGTTTTAATGGAGCAGAGTGAGCTGACAGGTAGAGTTACATATTTTTTTCTGTTTTTCTCTTTACAAAGACACATGTTGCAGTCTGAGAGTCTTATCTGAAGATGGCAATGATGTCTCAATAGTACGCGATGGAAGCAACATACAACATAATTTATACAGTATGAAAATAAGATTAATTGGATTGTATTCACAGGAGCTATAAAACCTTTTACTGTCAATTAAAAGTAAGAGTTTTGATTTAGCAACTTATACGGACACAGAACTGCAGGAAAGTGAGCTGTTGTTTCTGAGAGCTACATCAGTTAGCCTAAATCTGGAGTGCACTCCTATTCGAGTATTTACAATAAATGCTCCCTGACGGCGCAGCTCGTTGCTCTCATCTGATCAGCCGCTGTTTCAACAAAAAACATTCAGGGTGAAAATTCAAACGTGGTGTTGTGTCGGGAGATGCAGTGATGGTACGCGATGGAAGCAACATACAACATAATTTATACAGTAGGCTATGAAAATAAGATTAATTGGATTGTATTCACAGGAGGTTTAAAACCTTTTACTGTCAATTAAAAGTAAAATAACCCAAATTTCAGGGAAATTACTTTACTTAGATTCAAGGACTGCAGTTGTACATTGAGAATCTTCTTGAAGTGGTATAAAACATTTCTCCTTAAATTCTGATTTGAGTTGTGGACAACTATGACCACATGAATTATAAACTGAAACAGTTCACTGCCCAAGTCAGCTTTAACACAAGGCTTGTATACATGCTGTACAGTATTTGTACAGGATAGATTTTGTCCCAGGATTTATTATGCATTTCTTCTTCTTCATTGAATGATTTAGAATAATAAGTTGAGAAATGGGTCTGTTCTGAGTTCATCCTGCACTGCAGAAGCTAATAAAGCCCATTTAATCCCCCAAATGCTTTTCATTAAGGCAGGCTGGAGCAGAAAACAACTTACCTTTCTCAAGTTGTACAGTAGGCTAATGTCACATATGTGTATGAATGTGGATCAAACACATCTTAAATGTCAAAGTAGTGAGGAGCCTAGTGGACCTATGTATTTTCATTCATTACACAAGATGAATAAACTATGCAGACAGTTGTAAAAAAAATCTTGAGTGTTCTCCACGTGTAGTTACACGTTCATGCACAGTAACGATGAGATGCCACTTTAGTCCACTACGACTGGAAGAGATTGTGCATTTTTTTCTCCATCAGCTACTTGGTGGTGCAGCTTCGTGCTGTCTTCACGGAATGGGAAGTCAGAGTATCATCTCTAAAATTTTGCCGAAATGGCGTTTACTGTGTAAACTCTGAAAAACTGACGCTCTCTTTCTAGGTTGAAAAGTGTTCATTTCTCTGAGGAATACACCATGAACGTGTTCTTATCACAGTGGTTACACATTTACAAGAAGGATCTCCCGCTGTCTGACTTACCCTGAAAGCAACTTCGTTGCCAGCGAGTGACGTCGACCCTCCTCGCGCTGTGAGTTGCAGACAGTTTGTGCCAAAGCGGACATCTACAGTAGGCTAGTTTCAGTAGGCTATAAAGATGTAACGTTAAAAACTGAAGCCCTGTCTTCCTCTGTTGGGGATTGTAAGCGGCACTTTATCAGAGGTGCTGAAGTTAAGGTGTGTGGAATTATTCGTGAGCTTTCTGTGTGATCACAGGTGTTGTCGGGTTAGTTTCGTTTTCCCCCAACATGAGCACCTCCTCTCATTCAGTTTTGTCTGTCAGACGAAGATGGGATACTTCGAGCGAATCAGTAACATAATGCAGTCTATAGGGCATGTTGTAAAATATTATGAATTCTCTTTAATGACGTTAGTCTCCTATAACGCCTTTTTGTCTTTACATGTCCGAGATACGTGGGAGAGATTCTGAATGTGCAGAATGTTTTGAACATGGTCAGGTAAGTTACAGTGTTTCCCATACGTTCTTTTATTTGTGGTGGCCCGCCACAATATCAACGCTGACCGCAACATATAATCGTATTTGACTGCAGACCTATCTAATTAAAATAGATATATACATTTATGTCTCCTTGCATAATTTAATTACTGCCTACATTTATTTATTGACTTTATTTTTTGTGCATTTAATCAGATGCTTATTTATTTATTGAGCATTTATATATTTCTGTATTTATTTCTGAATTTGTCAGGATCAGTCCTCCATAGTCAAATGTTTTGTTTGGTCCAAAATCCAAATCTGTTTACAGTCATAAAGGACTTAAGAAACCTGAAAATATTCACATTTGACATCACAGAATTTGGACAGAATTTTTTCTTGAGTCAAAATGATAAATCGACCATTAAAATAATTGGCAATTAATTTAATAGTTGACAGCTAATTGATTAATCAGCTAATTATTGCAGCTCTAGTATGCATAAATTTGTGCATTATCAGGCCGGAATAACAAAGTAGGACATTTATGATTAAACTGAAAATATGGAAAACTGAAGATTTGCTGTCACTTGGTCTCCCTCACTAACACTTGGTGTGTCTATATTTGGCCAACAATATGGTTCTCAATCCAGCAGAGAAAACTCTTGCCAAACTCAAATTAGAATGGAGAGAACAGTCTTCCTCTTTTGTGTCAGACATGAGAGTCTGAATTAGAGAAGCATTTTCCCTCCAGATTCAACTCTGCTCACTTTAAGGCTTAATCAGGTGGAAATAGGGAATAGGGGGTTGTGGGGGTGGTCAGGGTTGGGGTGCAGGGTAGAATGGAGCAATTGTTCAGATAAAGGCCTCATGTTGAGTCTGCTTTGATGTTTCTCTGGGGGGATATGCTGGGATTTTACAGTAGCATTTCACCACATTACTTTTTGCTCACCGCTGGCAAACACTTGCAGGCTGCAGAGAGGTCGCAAAAAGGGGCCCAAGGTTGATTTATCAGTGCTGTTTTTACCAAACGTGTCATAGAAGAGAATAATCCACGTGTAAACGGAACAGCTTCCAAACGACAGATGGTCAATCTCACGTTATTTGATTAAATATTTTTTAAATTGTCTGTTTCGCTCACAGCCAACAATATCAGCATTCAAGAGAAATCCCCCTCCCTTAGTCTACGCCTATACAAGCAGACAGGCTCCCACTGATCTATTATGTTGCAAAGCCTTTCTCATGCATGTCTTGAATGAAAGCCAGCGTATCGATGGTCTAGGGATAATCACGTTTTCCTGAGGCAGGCTTAGCTGCACTAAATAAGCTGCACAGGGGAGAAAGGTTGGGTCGAACTAAACTGTTAGACGCTATGTTGGGAGAAGTCTCCAAAAATGTGTCCACTGAAAACGTCGTAAACATGAAAAGCAGGACTGGGAAATGCTAAAATGGGATAATTTAAAATGACGAAAAGACGGACTGGAGCAGAGTGTTGGAAGTTATTTTTCAAAACCTAATGGTGTTGCACTTGTATTTGGACGCCGTACCTTTCCTACCTCTCTGTTGTGTCCTTCAGCAGGTGCACTTGGAGCATTTCATAGATGCTGCAGCGTTCTGTATCCACAATCCGTCTCCTCTCCACTTTCCCACTTGTTGCTGATTCAAGGAAGCCTCCATGTAAGAACGTGGTCCCCAAAGTTGTGCAAATTACAGCGACAAACACTCAAATCGAAAGTGTTTTACAGTCAGGATCTACAGTAGGCTACTCACTTTGCGTGGAAGTTGGTAGTTGTCAATGTTTAGTGCAGGTTCTCTAAGGCGCACAAAGTGGATATTTGCATTAGGCCGACCCTCCCCTCGCCTTTCTTAGCTACCATTGTTTGTCTCAGTCGGGGCTCGGATTCAGTCCTTCCCTAAATCCCTGACGACCGGAGCAGGGAATGCTGCTTTCCGTGAGCTGGGCTGGCAATTAACAAAAGCGCGTTGATGTGAAACTGCACAAAGAAACGATTGTGCCAAAAGTTTTTATTTATAGGCTAATACATTAAATAAGTCTAACATAGCTGAGAATTACAATTTGCTGCAGTAGTGTTCTCTTCTATATGTTTTACTTATGACAGGTACAGACTGAAACAATAAAATTTAGCAAGGTGACAGCTGAACTTGACCTCCTGATGGAGGAGATGGTAATGCCTGAAATAGATGGGAGGATTTTTACTTTTCATATACTTAATGGCTCTTGACCTTCATTTTCACAGAGCAAAGAAACCAAATCTATGCCATTAAAACCCCAATTGATGTTGAATCTGTACATTAGCATTATATGCACCTAATTTTTTTCAGTAAATGATTTTAAATCAATTTGGTGGTTTGTGTTGTTTACAATCCTTACTGCTGTAAAATGTAAACTGACTATCTCTTGACCTTGAACACAGTCATGATAAATCAATCTCATTAGCACAAGGTGAATTTATTAGCTGTTTGGGGCCTTTTATCTGCTGACCAAGATCATGTCATATGATCAAAAGCTCCAGAGCAGTAGGGTCAGGTGAGCTGAGACATTTTTTTGGACTACTGTTTCCAAGGTCAAGAATGAATACTGGACCTGGCTTTTAAGCCAATATGGGAGATAAGTCCTTAAAGGCCTCAGAAAAGATTAAAATGTGAACATCTACAATTCCATGACCAAATCTATCAATGAATAACGATTGTGAGGTATGATTGAAAGCTCCAGAACAGCTAATTCATGTTTTGTCAGTTAATAACCAGATCTAGCTGTTGTCAGTTGTCAGTTTGAGAGAGACAGCTGATTCTCTTTTGTTTAGATGAGATACTGTGTCTTTACCTTTGTTTTTTACAGGGTAGGTTGGCATGTCAGCTCCTCTACAGTGATGTCCTGTTGGCATGTTGCCTTATTGAATTTTACAGTATCTCTAGGAAGATTTTTCGACATTTATCTCTCCTGTTTCCCATCTTGCTCAATGTCTCTTCCACATTAGTATCATGTATTATCAAGGACAATGGCAATATATGTCTGTGGTCTCTTAAATTCAGGTCCATTAAATCAGCTGTTCTGCAACAGCAGCACAAACCTCACCTTACTCTTTCTAGTGTTTCACATGTACCATTGGTGGCTGTTTGTTGCCACCTAGTGGTTGACTCAAAAAATCAGAGGCAGAGTGGTCACCAGTTTAAGTGCCCTAGGTTTATGGTGGATCGTTTTGCCTTTTTCTGGACAAAAAATGTTTTAACATGGTTGATTTCCATTTAGCTGCTTCAGTTTTAGGGCGGTAATGTTGGAAAATAAAAAAAACTTTATTTGGTAATATGCACAATCAAAGCACAATATCAACTGAATTATTAAGCGTCCAGTCTTCCATTAGTACATCTTGAGGCTCCATCTTAGTCCACATGCAGTTTTTAAATTTCAGTTTGTATTTTCCTTACATGGTGCATATTGCTAAATTAATGTTGTTTAATCACCACAAAGTAATTGACACACAAGGGGCCAGATGCTACTATGGGGGATAAGATCCCTCAGCCACTCTTCATGGCATTCAGAACCGCCAGGGGAAAGTTATTAGTCTACAGTATGAACACTGTAGGGAAATTAAGTACAGTCATGCATTAAAGCTATCTGGAAGTCACCTAACATTGTGTCATGACCTTATACTAACTGGTGGTTCGCACTTAAAGGCCTTGAAGAAGATAGGAACAATGCAATGCTTCTCTTTTCTCAGAATGAGAGGGAAGTGCAAATGAGACACTTCTGCTTTCAAAAATAAGACATTTCTGTTATAGTCACCTTGGTGGCCTGATAATGATAGCATCTGGTAACTGTAAAAGATTACTGTCAGACAGTTGCTGTTCTCACGGTATACTTATGTAGCTGATAGTAATTTAGAGCTTTTTGTTTGCTGATGCTGACCAAAATCAGGTGTCTGTCTCTTCCCTTAAATCACTTGCATGGTGGCTCTTCTAATTTATAAAATAATCTGAAAAGCATCAGCCAAATTTATTCCCATTCATTTAAAATGACCAGAAAACCAAACAAATCTAACATTTTTTTAGCTATTTTTCATAAACTCTCAAACCACAATTAGGTTTTAATGATCGTATTATAATCATTTAATGTCATTTAAAGTCTCTACACATAACGTCACACAAAGTGGTTTTGTGCCGTTGTTATATTCCTATCCACACAGTGGCAGCAGACACACCACAAGTTTGCTATGACCAGAAATAAACAAACTGTTGCTGTAATCATATAAATGAACTATATAACATTTATTAAAATATATAAAAGACAAAAAACATATATGCATAATTATATCCATGATGAAATATGCATATACAGTATTATAATTATACAGTCAAATGTGTTTATATATATAGATTTTTTTTATACATATAGCGAGATATTTTTGCATTAAAACTGGCAGTGGTGATTTCATACTCCCCCCCCTAACAGGAAACCCCTCAGTCCACATCAAGCCTCCCAGACAAAGAAGCCTCTGTGAAAAGCTCGAGAGCAGCAGCACCTTTACACCTGAGATCCATATTTTGGAAAGGTCTTACACAGAACAACACACCTACTCTGACATATAGCTTCCAGGGACATCAATCTACAGCTTTAAGAGAGAGAGGATGTTATATCAAAAGTCCTCTGATATGTTCCTTTCTGGCATCTGTATCCTTATTGGATGTGGGTAACAATCATAGCATCCCCAGCCAAAATCAACAAAAACCTAAAAAACTGCACTACACATATTTTGTTGTTCCACAATAACTTCAAAAAACATCCTTCCAGTCCTATATCATCTGCCATCACATCACACGATTCCTTAATACATCTAATCTCAGGATATATCTGTATAGCTTGTGAGAGGAGAATAAAAAAATCCTGGAGAGGGTGTGAAACACTCCCGTGGGATGATGTTAAGTCCTTCAGACTGGTGTGGTTTGTTGTGGTTGGTCCTGTACAGTTTCAGTCACTGCACGCTGAACGTGGTCATGTCTGATGGTAATGGTGGTAGTGGTGATGGTGGTGGTGTTCGTGGTGATGGTGGTGCTCGTGACGCTGGACCACAGGAACCACAAACCCTGGGCTCCCAGGTGGACCAGAGGCCTGCTCTCTCTCCAGGCTTGGCAGTACAGAGGGAACAGGGGGTTGCTGCTGGGGGTGGGATTGAGGGGACAGCGGGGTTTTGGATGGGGACATGGCCTCTCGGGCTTTTGCCCTAAGGCGTTTGCTGTGACTGTATTGCAAAGGGTGCTGGTGGTGGCCAGAGGATTGGGCTTGGTGTGGCAAGTGGTACACATCCTGAGCCCCATGTCCTGCTGTGCTGCCACTGTGCAGCATGGTTTGCAGAGGCAGGTGGTAGCCATGACATTTAGTGGATTTGCCACCTCCACTGCCCCCATTATTCCCTCCGCCTCCTTTGTAGGTTCCTTTGGGAGATTTGAGGAACTGTGTGCCTTTGCTTCGAGACTCTGTAGGGTTGTAGCTATCGCTGATGACCTGTGAGCGCCGCTGGTGAACAACTTGGGTTTCTGGTTCCTGTGAGCGTGAGCGACTCTGGCTCTGGGAGCTCCGACCATGAGCCTCCTGGGGAGGGCAGTCAGTGGTGGTTCCTGAAGGACCAGGCCAGGCCAAAGACACAGGGTCAGTGCTTTATACAAATGGGAGTTATAACACTGTACTTTGAGCTGCTTATTTCTCCACTGCATCCAAACAGTCAACTTTCTGCATCCACACTGTCAACTTTCAACCTGCCATTGCAATATAATAATGCAAATTTGATCCTATAAGAAGACACTTACCTTCAAATCTGGAGGTGTAGTTCTCTATACCAGCCAGGTCCAGGTAGTGATTCCTCCTTTCTGTGTTCTCATCCACACAGTAATGTTGACCCTCAGTGGCTGCCGCCTCATTGGGCTGCCCTCTGCTGCTAGTAATTATTATCACACAAATGAGAACACTGTCAATTATTTACACAATTTAATCTGTAAGAATTATTACAATACACACAGGGGCCAGCCTCGATGCAAAGTATACTTGAAATGTACCAACCTCATATGGGAGGACAGTCGCTTGTCAGCTGAACGCCCCTCCTCCTGGTGACAACGATCTGAAGACGGAAAGTACAAGAATTGAGACCAGGGAAAAGTCTTTTAGTAACATCCAATACTGACAGCACTAGATGGGGTTGTTTTTTGTATACATTCAATCTAACTGCACCATTATGGTTTGCTACCTTTGCTGTTTTACGCAACCTATACCAGGTAGCCTTCAGAGAAATGTCCTTATGAGTGGAAGTAGATATGAAATTTATGGTTTAAATGATTTGTTTCTATTTTATAGAATAACAAATAAGTATTCTGGCAAGTCCAGAAATATTCATAAACTTTGAACCTGGTACTCTGAACAAAGTAACATTTTCAGAAAAAGATTGACAAGTGCACCTCAAAAACATCACAGCACTGACTACAACACTGTTTGAACTAAACTGACAACTGACCATTGAGCAAATCTGAGTCTCAGAACCAAAACTATATCCCAAATCTAGATATATACAGGGAATGGTGTGTTGGCTCAGAGCATAGTTGGATAATAAATAATGTCTGAGGTATGATGCAGTTTTTGCTGTCATTTACCTGTTTCCCTTCTGTGGCACCGGGGCTCTGGAGTGACGGTAAGTTTGACTCGCAGAGTCTTGCTCTTATTATGGCAGGAATGGTTCACAGAGGCATCCACCACATCATAGATGGTGTGCATCAGACTGGACATGTCCTATAGTGACAGATAAAACAGTTTCATCAGTTAAAGTCTATCACTATTTAGAATACATGAAGACACATAGATACAGACACAGATAGAAAAGAACACTACAGGGAAATGCATGAAAGCTAACACACACACACACACACACACACACCTCTTTTGTAACTTTCCCGCTGTTGTCAAAGTCATAAAGGGTGAAGATCCACTCCTGACGGTTGTCATCCTCCATAGAAACATCACACTCCAAGTCCTGTGGATACAAACATGTTCTTAATCATACTTAATACACACAAAAAGGAAAAAGGTAATGTTTCAATTGACATATTTTTCTCAATGAGAAAGGCAATACAACTTCTACAGTATGTCAAAGTAGAAATATAACAGCGTTTATGACAACAGGGGGCAGCAAAGTACGCCTAAATTCATCACCACAGCTGCTGTCTTAAGTGTGATTCAGAAACATCCTTGGAAAAGAAATTACTGTTGTTTTCTCTTATTCTACATGGAACATTACTGTTAACAAGACTGATTTGCTATTCTGCTCAGCATGTAAATTTAAAGACTGCCTTCCCGTGCAAATAAAAGTGTTGGACATTTAAAAATCTTTTCTATGATTCCATACATGTTGAGAGCAACAGAGCAGAGGCAAACATCTTGTTTTCAACATTTAAACACATCACTTCTTAGAGGAATCCAATTCAGCTTCCTTTGCCTTGTGTGGGGGAGCACCACAATGACCTTGTCTTTCTACCTTCTTCCAAGAAAAATGAGTGCAACCACTATTCTCAGTTACATCTTTTTGGCAGTAACTCTGATTCAGATGTATCTAGTAACATGGCCATAATTGGAAAAATAAACATCTGGAATATAGGCCCTGCTGCAGGCATGGTGGAGCGCTGACACTGTGTGAAAGGCAGTGTGCATTTACAAAGGAGAAAACCCCTGGGAGAGAAGCGGGCCTTCATGGTTGTATAATACCTCCTCAGCTCACATAACAAGCACTGATCACCAAAGGGCAGCTCCAAGCGGTTCTTTAAAACATGCAAGTCTAAACATTATAATCTATTTATTCTATTTATTGGTCCCTAAATTCAATCAGGATATGGTCTGGAGCAGTGTCAACATACAGACAAGTTCTGTGCACAGGGTGAATGCATACAGCGGCGGCCAGGATAGAGGTTACAACCCATGCATTTATTTTTTAACCTCTGTTTAAATAATTTTCACTCACTGAAACACAAAACAATTTCAACACTCACTTCCCTTGGCTCTTGACAGATATCTTAAGAGAAACCTTTTTCTGACTCCAAATCCTGTCACATGAAGCAACATTAGTTCACTGTTGCGATTGCTCATTTAATTAATTTTCTCTGGTTTCATGTTGCCCGATCCTGTTGAAACAACACAACCAGGGCCTCAGCCCACCACGGGGCTAACACAGATAGACAACCACTCAAACTCCCATTAATAATTATTGGCAGACCCAATCTACCTGAAAACATGGGTAAAGTGCTAACACTGACTAACCTTGGTTCTTATCACAGAACAGGTTTAGGTAGGAAATTGAACCATGGACCTTTTTGCTATAAGATTAGTCCCTATTCCACCACACTGAACATGTGAGTGGTTCTGTAATTGCAAACTAAACCACATTGCACATTGTTGCCAGCTCATACAACTGCTTACATCCAGACTGATGCGTTTCTTCCCGGGAGCTTTGTTCACATCTCTAAGTATGTCCCGCTCTCCGTCCTCAGAGTGCAAGTAATGCAGGTAGCTTTCACAGCCCTCTGCCTTCTCTGGAGGAAGAACCACTGTCAACACAAGAGGTCACATTTAAGTAAGACACAACAACACTGATTTTCACACAGAAATTAGGCAGCATTTATTGCAGTTCAGTAGCTACACTTTCAAAGAAAATCCGATCAAACTACAGGGATTACAAAAGAGATATTTATAAACGTGCTTGTAATGCTCAGGCATTGTCCTTTAGTTTTACAGGTGTTTATTTTGAATCGGTTGTATGCGGCCTGCATTTCTGAATTTGCTAAATCACAGCATAGAACAGTGCTATCCCTGGTCCATGAAGTTTGCTATGCTCTAACGAATGCCTGGTAATAACCCAACATGTCTGCCATGCACTTTTTGCACAAACATCATGACTATGAAGACCTGAGTTCAACCTAACTTATCTTTTTTCATCAATCACCATTCACATTGAACATGTTAGTATTGATATAATAAATGCAGTAATATCATGTAGATCTAATATTTAACAGCTTTTAGGTTGAATTATTTTTGGAATCATACATACTACCTGCACATACATGCTCATCTATCATTCAACATTAGATTTCATCGTAATAGTATTCTGCAATTTGTTTAAGCATTAATCTTATTAGAGTAAGAAGACATAATTCTTAACCTACCCTCTAGGGGACAGTGTTGATCCGTGAATTGTCCTTCCTTTAGCTCACCCCTTGGAAACTCCTGGGACAAGGAAAGAAATGAAGAGAGAGAGAGAGAGAGAGAGAATGAAGGGGGAGTCAGAGATGTAAGTGAATCTACAGTTCAGACCACAGACACAGAGAAAACAAACAGTTCCAGCTAAAGCATTTCCTACTCAGATGAGAGGGAGACGGCTGGAGGCTCCAGCGCGGCCAAACACTTTGAACATCTGCACGCTTATTGTGTTTCACTGTCTGGGACACAGTGAGTGGAGCCACAGCCAAGCTTTCAAGATTCCTCCAAGCCCTTCAAACGGACCCCTCGCATCCATCAAAAAACCCATAACGCACTTCATCATCCGAGCTCTCTCTCTCTCTCTCTCAGCCAACCTGTTTATCCTCATCCTGCTTGACATGGAACCCAGTGAGGAGAGTTTGATGGAAGAAGCCCAGAGTTTAGGAGAAAGATTTGTTGCATTTCTCATTGAAAACTTGACTCGGAGGAGCTTGGACTGAAGTAAAACAAACCTCACAATGAGCTCTCAGCAATATGTGTGTATTTATTTTGAATGGAGAATAATTGCCAGATGGAAATTTCCATTCAGATAGGATGGGTCTGATTAAATACACAATTCCATTGCCATAAAACAAAAAGCAGGACAAAGGGACGGAAGGGGAAAAAGCTCGGCTGTCATATGTGAATAATCTATATCCTGCATTAAACAGAACCACAATTTATTCATAACCATCCCACACATGTGCTAATGCAGAGGCACACTTACCTCTTTTCCACCAAAAAAGAACTGTTTCGGATCTGGTGCTGGTTAAAAGTTGGTTCAAAGCTGGTTCAAAGCTGGTTCAACTTGCGAACCTTCTCAGAACCTGTTTGTTTTTCCACTGACTAGAGAGCCCAGCGAACGACGTCATTACATCACTGTGTACGTGGTAAAAGAACGGTTCCAGTCCAGCAATGAGTTGGTGCTGCTTTAGAACCAGTTTTCCTGGTCGAGAACAGGTTCTTTTGCAGTCAAAACACAAAGAACTGGTTCGCGAGTAGGCACCAGCTCCGAACCGGCTCTCAAAATGCTTTGGTGGAAAAGGGGCTACTGAGGCAAAGGCAACAGGGCCTCTGTGCACGCACACACACACACACACACACACACACACACACACACACACACACACACACAGCAGCTATTCTTTAATTACAACTGGATGGTGGAAACAATGAAAATTAAGTACAGAACAGGCCCTAAACCACAATTATTTAAACAACAAATTATTCATCTTATTTACGTCATTCTCAGTCCTCTAAGCTGCTCCATGCACACTTTGAAATAAAACCTCACCAGATTGAATCAAGGGGGCCCACAGAAACGAGACAAATAAAAAACAGATAGATGCTAGAAAACAAAAGAACTCCATGTACCTTCAACAGAGCCGAGGCTCAAGCGAGAGTCTGAACATCTGCATGCGTTTAGGTGAACGAGCCCCCCTTTCCCTTCCCCTCTCTCTTTTAGAGTAATGACAGTGCCAGGGCCTGTGGTTCTATTTAACAATCTCAGAGCCCGTGATTATTCCTCACTTCAGAGGATGATACCTCCAGCCTGTAATCTGGCCCTGACCTTCACCACTGAAGGGGGGAGCTGGTTGAGTGTCAGGGTCAAGGCTCGGACACCCCCTGTAAATTGGCCACCGGAGACACTAAGGGAAAACAGCAGAGGAATGGGAATCGAGGAAGAGAGGGAAACAGGAAAGGGGCAGGAAGGAAGCGGGAGGAATAAAAAGGAATGAAAAACAGAGGAAAGAAGAGGGAAGGAAAAGATAAGAGGAACAAAGATGGGAGAGGAGAAAAATAGATAAGAGTGGGAGCAAAGGAATATGTGGTTTGTTAAAGAGGAGATATGGCCTATCTATTGCTTACTCTAGTCTCTGTGAGCTCAGTGGGAGAGGTGGAGGTGGGTTTTTACAGACTCTGGAAGGGAAAGGTGGAGACAACTGGTACCGCTCCCTGGGCCCCAAACAAGCAGCAGTCTTTAATCAACAAATACACACACTAGAAACCAGCCAAATGTATGCGCATCCCCACATGAAAACACACAGTTTCCATGTTTTGTGGTTTTTGTAGCCAAGTTGTTGTTTCCTTTCTGCACTGGCTGCTTTAATCTCTCCTCTTTGTACCGCAGTCCCTTAATGAAGGGCAGTGTGTAGGGAAGAGGGAGTTCACACAGACACACTGTTCTGCAGCTCAGAGGAAGATCAAAGAAAACCATTGATTCTTTCTCATCCTTTCTCCCATGAGGGTGCAGAGCAAGGTATAAGCACCTCTAAATGAAAGACAGGATCCAGCCTTAAATATAATGAAACAAATCAATCAGCCAACTGCCAAAAGTGAATCCTGTCTCTAATTAAAATTCAGATATCTAGGGACGTCTTGCTGAGGGTACAAGGAGGGGACCAGTAAAGCTTGTGTCGAACACATGCCCCCCCCCACCCCACCTTCCTACCACCTCCATACTCATTACATCCATTGGGGGAGCTAATGAGAGAGAGCAGGCTGGGTCTGACCGCAGTCTGCAGTTTAATGTCTAAGCACATGGCATCTCCATCCACATCGCCCACAGTGTCGGGCTCAAATCTGCCCACCACATGTGTAATTAACTGCTTTCTGGCATCTAGCAGCCCTCATTCCTTCACTATCAGATCACAAACTGCTCTGTAGGCCATGAAAATGTGTTAGCATTTTAGAGCAAAGTGTTCCTTGTTTTCTACTAGTGGTGTACACCTGAAACCCAGGATAGAAACATCTACAAAGTGTGTGATATTTGGTATGGGAGAAGACAGATGGATAACCGCATGTGTGGGACAGATGCTTCAACAAGAATGACACAGACATGATAAGATATTAGATCTCTGTTGTCTTAAAAAAACAGTGCATTGGAAATATTCACTGACAGTGTGCCATGTAAACAGGTTCTCTCTCCCAGACGCCTTGACATAAGAGACAGACAGAGAGGTGTGTGATGTTTGTTCCTGTTTAATGCAGCAGTTCTGCCAAGCTTCCCTAAAGCCTCAGCCTACTGCCAGACTTTTATGTGGGATAGGGTAACCAGGGGAAGCTTTCATAGCTCCCTACCAGGTGACATCAGACATCCCCCAGCAGTCTCGCTCTCTCTCTCTCTCTCTGCCTGCCTACCTCCCATCCTCCTGCTGGAAAACACTGCACATCTTTGTTCTTACATCCCCCACTCAAGCTCACCCCCTAAATATATAAGTACACACACATCTTTTAGTCCATTCTTCAAACCATACGATGCACAACTGATTTTGAAAATCACATCTTCAAAAACCGGGGAGGCTAACATGAAGATTGTTTACACAGTTCCTCTGGCCTCGGGGTATGAAATATGGCAACTTGATAAGATGTCTGGATGCGTATCTAAGTACAAACATATGCTGGAAAAAATACAAAAACAGGATCCTGTCTGGATGCTTCTCATATAATTTAGAAGCAATGTGGTTTTCTGAAATACTTTAGATAACTTATTTTTTATATCAAGTTTAGTTTAAAGACAACTTTTAAACTACAATATGTTTTACAACAGTACATTAAATTCTTTTTTTAATTTTTTTATTATTTAAAGTGACAAATACTGAGCAGCTAACAGTGGGAGTTCTCCAGGATATACACAGTTTCTAGAAATACAAATAAATACACTCAAGACGGCGCCACAGGAAAGCCATGATGACCACCAGCCGACCAGCATTCCCGCTCCCACTGGCCATTAATTGGAGATGATTGTGGGGTTCCCCAATGATGAAAATGAGGATTGAGTAGCATCAATATAAAGTCAGAAACACCAGTTCGTAAACAAACTGAACACAGAATGAAACTGGAGAGGGAGTGGGGCCATTGAGAAATAAAAGCCCTCCATTCCAGAAGAAACCAACTTGGCCTTGACTCAAAACCAGATGTGAGCGGTTATACCGAAGAGAGGCAGAGTGAAAGAAAGGGAGATGAAGGGTGGAGAGAGGGGGAAGGGGCTGGGGTTGAAAATATGGGTAGCTAAAGAGAGAAAGCCAGTTGCACAACTTGTGTCTCTTCTCTTGCAAGACAGCAAAAGAACAATATGTTGGTCTCCTGATGGCTGAACAGAAAGCGCCCCCTCCCTTTGGTATATCAGGCCTCAGCTTTCAGTCCAAGGCAGCTAGGGTAATATGGTGCTCAGAGTCAACACAGCTATTAAGCAATATTAAAACAAACAGTACTGCATATTCTGCTGGATTTGAGTTAGCCTGCCTAATAATGTTTATCACGATCACAATATAAACAGCATGTTATGATTCGGGCTCTAACTGTGTACTGTTATCATTACTGCGCCAAGGACACCTCAATAAAGGTTTGGAGCATTTTCAAGTTCAGCCTCAAAAACCACAACCATACCCTTGTCATTACTGTACAGCTAAAACATGCCTTTGTCCACTGATTAGGATATTTTATGTACGTATCAGTGTGCCATTACATTTCTTTCTATGAATGGAAATGAGATCAGAGTAGACTGCCATCCGGTCGTCTGGACTTGCCCCATGTGGCCAAGATGCCCCAGATATGGCTCTTTCAGGGTAGCAGGACTCTCTCTGAGGTCAAACAGGAGGCAAGACCTCTCCCTTGGCAGGACATGAATCACTAAAGCGAAGCCTCTTCGGTCCTAGTATAACAACAGCTGTGGGGAGAGAGAGCATGCTTGCCTGTCTATGTAAGAGCAGCATGTAAACCAATAAAAGTCACCGGCTCCCCTTCAATCAGGAGAGACAATCTCCTAAACTCTGCACCCCCTACAGTCCCCTCCTCACCCTATCACTGATCTTTCTCTCACTTTGATTATGACCTGCTGCATGGCATAAACAAAGATTAGCATCACTGGCTGACCACCCTGCATCTGTCACCAGTGCTGTAATCAGCTAGCCTTCATTAAAGTGGGCTTTCATAGGGGTCTGATGTAATGTAGTGCCCTCCTCTCAGCTGTCACACAGGCAGCTACTGTAGGGACTTGGAAACCATGTGTTTCATACCATTGACTAGAATCATACTCATGAATGTGGGTTAGGCAAATGTATTAAATTATAGAGGCTGTAGTTCATAATACTATTTGTGTATTTGATCAGTTGCTGAAAAGAGAGAAGTGTCTGTCATGTTTCACTACATTCAAAACACAGAAAAACTGAAGGGAAGCTTAAAATGTGGTGCCACACACATAGTGACTGCACCACACAGAGCATGTTGCTTTAATTCAGAGGCAACAGGGCTTGGTGGTGTAATGCAATAGTCTCAGCATGGACCTTTATATGACCAATGACATGTGTTATATGCACTCAGACATTTAATGATCTGCTCGAAAAAATGTTCAGTTAAGCCAGTTCTTTAACAGTCAGAAGTGATGCTGTCATTTTACTTGACAGGTAAAAACTCAAGACTTGAATATTCTTGTGTAAAGGTTGTCTTTAGAGGGTAAAGTCTCACAGCGTCAAGTTCATGTCTCAAGTCTACACATGTCATGATGAGGCACACTAGTTGTTTTTCAGATAATTTTTAAAATTCTGGACATTTTGCCTGTAATAGACAGCTGCAGAGACAGAGACGAAAGGAGGGAGAGAGAGAGGGGATGACATGCAAAGAAAAGAGCCACAGGTTGGATCTGAACTGCGGTAAAGACTTTACTGCTCTATCAACCAGGGCGCATACGAAATATCTTCAATCCAAAACCCAAAGAAATTCGCTTAACAGTGATCCAACTCAGAGAAAAGTAGTATGGCCTCAATCTGGCAGCAGCACATGCTTTGGTGAATATTACTTACTTTATAATTACAAATATTACTTTAATAATTATATCAATTAGTTAAATTGTAGGAAATTGTTTTCTTTCAGTCTAACTGATGAATGTATTAATCATTTCAGCTTTAAAATTAACTCTATGCTGCACCAGATGTAAAAAAAAATGTACACAGGAACTAACCAGGACAGACACAGTTTTCAAACATGAACACACACACTGCCAAACAAGAAAGAAGCGAGTACACAGGGCAGCGGCATATCAAAGCTTGTGTGGGACAGACGGTTAGACTCAAACAGGATGTTCCTCTGTTTCTGGCCTCCATGTGAAATTCTGTAAGCTCCTGCGCAGGCCTCTGGCTCTTAAGCCTGGCCAATGGGGAGCGTGCCCAGGCCGATAAAGCTAAGGGGATTTGTTCCACATTCCACAGGCCCTTTAAACAACACAGTGGATTGCAGAATGCCAGGTTGTAGGTGAGGTTACTGCAACGCCAATCCCATTGTGGTCCAAAGCAGCTCCACCCCTTAGTCATGTAGATACTCTTCGCAAGCGTCCAACTTAGCTGTATTTGAAAGTGATCAGCTGCAGTGATCTCATGTAGCCAGGGGTTTAGTGTAAATCAACTCTTTAAACTTGCCTGTCAGTTACAATCAACACGGTTTTGTAAGCACCTCTCCGCTTTGTCTGCTTCTGCTGGGTGCAAACCATTTCAGCACAATCACTCTCACCTGTAAGGGCACTTTTTATGTACTATAGATAGTGTCAGGTTGCAGCTGTCTGTCTAGTATTGAGATGTCAGTTATAATTGCTCTCACCTGTGAGATAACCACCAACACCACTGTTTTCACTGCTCGTTTTGTTAAGCTGCAAAGGGATTTGAGTCACAGCTTTGAAAACCAGACCTGGCAGTTCATAGGGGCGAGGCTCTGTGGTTAGAGGCTGGAGGAGCTACAAGCGTTACAGTGCTCCTGTGGGTGACTGAGAAATGTAAACAAACCATGTTAGGGAAGGACAGCTGCGCACCAGTGTGGAAGAGCAGCAACAGTGCCCAAGCTTTACATGTAGGGTTCCCGAACTTTTTTCATCTGATGTAACCCCTCATGTTCCAAATATATTCTTGTGAATGGATTATAAACTGGATGTGTACTTGCAGCATCTTAGCTTCTTATTTGACCTTCTCCTGCTTGCTTTCTAACTTGTTTTTACTCACTCTCACTTGCAACGCACGGTGGCAGCTGGTTCAGTTTGATGGGCAACTTAAATATTAAATGTATACTGAATGTACTAAAAATCCAAACCACACCAAATTGTAATCCAGCTTTTCTGTTTCTTTTCCTCCTTAACACAAATATGTGGACATGTTTTTACCCAAATTACAGTTTCTGTTTTTCATTTGAATTAGTTGAGATTACTTGAGTTAATTGACCTTGTCATACCCCCTTGGAAAATGCGTAGCGCCTGGGGTAAGTAACCCTAGTTGGATATAACTGGAGTACACACTTGAATGGTGCTGTCTATCTAATATATAACGTCTTTTTGGCTGCTCACTTAAATCTGTGGCACTCCTGCTGGTAAGGCCTTGTGGGCTGGTGGATGAGTTGTCTGCTGGTTTCCTGAACATGTCTCCCAACAGGGTAAGAGCAGGTTCAGGGTCAAAACCATAGTTCTACAGTCCACTAGTTACAGTTCCCTCTGGGTAACTTACGCATAGAAGAACAGATCTATATGACTGACCACGATAAGAGGAGCTTTTGCGGCTGTGACCAATCAGCCAGTAATGTAGCATGAACTATCAACATGTCCATCTGGGAGGCATACTGGGAAAACAGAAACGGACGGCTGTCGTACTATACTATTATAGCATTCAGCCCTCCGGGAGAAACAGGCTTGCCCGTCAGAGTTCAGTGCAGTAGGATGCAACATATGACCAAGGTAGACAAACACGCACAAAGGCAGAGCCCCTAAAAACTTATATGCTAAGCAATCTCAATGATACATGCCAAACCCCGGGTCCTTGAGACACCACTTGTTTGCATAATGGGTACCGTTCCTCCTTACTATGAAATATTTAAGGCTTCAGGCCATCCTGCCAACATTGGGTATAAAATGTCTTGGCTTTGGAGACTACTGCACAGTTTTTGACACTAAATATATCAAATCTGACAAAAAGAGCTGCGGCAAATTCAAAGTGGCTGCACCTCTTTTATCTCCTGTCTCTCTCTGTGTTGTTGTGTAACTCTCCTCAACTGTCCGGTACCACCGTCTCCTCAAACCAGTAGAGAATGCCAGACTCGAAGAGCACGAGAATTCTTGACACTGCAAGAACAGGCTTAATTCCAAGCTGTGAAGTTCCTCACAGGCCTGGAACTAGACAGGGGGTCATCCCAGGGTCAACACCAAGTGTTTTCCTGAGGATTCCTAAAAATACACTCCTGCTGGGTGCAGGAAGCAGAGGAGACTCCACGATCCTCAAACGATGTGAAGGAAGCCTGGGTATGTAAAATGGACCATTGCAAAAGGGTTACTGGCTGTGATGCTTTGGCATATGAGACGCAACTTTCCCATGAAAAAGGGGACAGAGTTGAATGCTGAAGATGAACCGATGAGATGTAGAAAAAAGAAAGTAGCACATGGGCCAATTACTGATGCACCAAAATCAGGCAAAGCTCATTTATATTTCTGCTGAATTATTCTCAAAGAAAATTAGTGATTGAAAAAATAAAAACCATGTAAGGGTATGCGGATGATTAATTACTTTTGAAAATGTGGCTACAAGACAAGAATTTTAAAGCCATATGGTGCAAACCACAAATTATATATTTTTTAATTTGTGACACATCACAGAAATATGCCAAGTAGAGATTCTGAGCTGGTGAGACTGCAACATCTGTGCTTCTTCTTTTTGGATTGAAGCTGCCATGTGTGCACTTTAGTGACCTGACAGACTAGCTGTGTGTGTCTAAAACACTGTTCCCCAGTGTGAAATTCTGCAACGTAATTCATCCATGGCACAAGCAGAGATCAAAAGGCTATGGTGCAGAGGGCAGCTCAGCAGCATGCACAGAGAGCTGCTGCTTTCACAGCCATAATTGCTGGAAACCAGGGCCGTGAGTGAGGCTATAGGAAGGAGTACTGAGCGGAGTTAGCTAAGCTTTGCTGCCTGTATATTCTTATCTTATCTGAGGTACAAAGCTACAAGTCTGACGGAATTTTGTTCTCTATCACACAGCACGTCTGGAGGCGGTCCACTTAAAAGCACTAAGTGTGGCACTTCAGGTTTGATAAAAAAATTCTTGAAAGACGATGGATGCTTCACAAAGCAGAAGGGGCTGATGTGCAATAACACCTTAAAAGCTATTAGATAGTCAGGTGCTACCAGGATAGCGCAGTTCTCAAAGCTGAGCTCATGACACTAAGGGTCAAAGTTCAGATATTCTGATACAAAGGCATTCTTGAAGTGATAGGATCAGTTAGCCCCTATCAATAAGAAGAAGTAGGTGCTGGTTATAAAGAAAGACCTTTAAAGAAAGACCTTGCAGAGTTACTATAACTAAGAATGTTGGTGTATTTACTTAAGGCAAAGCTACTGCCTACAATTCACTGTTACTGTTTTAACCACTTTTCAAAAGTAGATTTTCTATACACTAAAGGTGTTTTTTAATACTTTCTAACACATTGTGGTACATGTTAGGCTAAGTATGCAACAAAAATCACTCAGCAGTAATATCATAACATAAAATTCTGATTTAAAAGAGTGTGTTTTCTTTGTGAAGCACCTCCTTTGAGCAGATGGTGTCTCTGTATAGCACTCAGTGAGGGGGGCAGGCATCTTGAGAAGAACTGCTGTTTATTTGAAATGAGCCTTTAGGTAAACATGTTACATGGCACACAGGGCCAGGTCAGCTTTTGAAGTGGACGGGCTCAGGAAAGAAATGGGTGGGGGGAGAAAAGAAGGCTGCCTTCAGAGGAAATTAGAACAGTGGCCTCTTTCAACACTGTTTCATCCTCTCCTTCCCTTTCTGTCACATAAAGAAAGAGCACAAAAGGTGGGTATAAATACACCAATGCAGAATGTGAGAACAGCTGAATTCTTATTTCTTCTGAACACATACGCTGAATCATTCAGCAATCCCACATTAAATTCCCCTGAAAAATTAACACCCATGACAAAAATAAACCACTACCTTTTAATGGAGACCCATTGAGGGTTTTGATGACGGTAACAGGTTTGTGTAACAAAAGCAAGTTTGCAGCCATCCCCCATCGGAGAGGAATGTGATGTGCAGAAGGAGGGCCAGGCCTGTGCTGTCTGCGGAGCCTGGATCCAAGCTTTGAAGCTGCTAGTGTGTTTCAACAGCTAACCACTTTCAGATGGGACTGTGGCGTTTTATGAGCTGAGTAATAGTGATACCTACACATGTGCAGGCTTGGGGTCCCAAAGAGGGGGAGCTTCAGCTCAGAGTGGAGAGAGAAAGATGTCTAACTCCTCAGGGGTCTGGGTTTGGGTGTGTTTGATAAATGTTGTGCTATGGCATTCTGTACTGTATATGAAATTGGAAGACAGGAAGATGGATATTGTGTAAAGTCTGTTCACCTATGAAGACAGTTCTGTTTTAAATTCCACATTTTCCTCAAGGTTCTTGAACATCAAATGAACTTGTATGGAATGAACACTTGAAATCATGGCAATACTCCTAAATCTCACTAGGGACACCTGGAGTGTTTACTCTAAGCATAACACCCTAGCAGAATGCTTGATCTTCACGTAAGGAATTCTTTGAAATGCAGAGGCTTTAAACAGCACAGAATCATAACAATGAGTAACAATGCCAGCAGCTCTGAGTGCCCTCCGCTGGGATTTTTTTTTTTTTTTAGCATACAGGAAGCCAGGGTTTGTGGTGTGTGGTGTTTCACTCGCCAGTCTCAAACCTAGCAGGGCGTCAGGTTCAGGAATGTGGAGCAAGGATGAAGTTTCGAAGCATTCAGGGGTGACTCTGAAGGCTTTTTTAAAAGAACAACACAGAAAGTGAGTGTAAGGGCCAAAAGGAGATCCACTTGGCATCACAATATGAGGAGTGTTGATGAGTAGCTCATAAACACAAAGTTCAGAGTAAGTTTTACATACATTTTAGGGATTATTTTTGTCATAGCATTTCTGTCCTTATTCTGTTCTGTCCTTATGGATTTGGCTTTTTTCTCACGCAAACAACAAAAGTAGAGTTATTCGCAACAAAGATATATGTTCTAAGTCATTCATAGCTCTCAGTGTATGGTGCTGGACACTGCTTTTTAGTTTTCCCTTTGCTTGTATTATGGAATATATGTCAGGTCAGCATCTGACCTTTGTGGAGACAATCTCAAGTTTCCACTGGCTTTACTCATAGGATAACAAACCTGAGTTCAAAAGAGAAATCCCTTGTCATCTTTAAACAAAAGAGGTAAAGTTTCCCTTTTGATCTGCAAATACTTAAAGCAACGACATACTGTACAAAATAGATCTGCAATGTCATCTTCTGATGACGTTATAGGCCTATGGAGTTTGAAGGTTCCTGCCCCGAGCTCCGCGCATGTACTACACTCACGAATGTCTTTAAAACATTGTAATCAATTAACAATGCACAACATATAATAACACCACCAACAACCATAACTGAAAAATATGATATTCCCCTGGCTGCTCTGAGGCTTGCGAAATGAAGTCCACTTGGAAAAGAGCTAAAGCTTTCTAAGGGGGAACAGGGGTTTATGTGGAAACATACCTTACACACTAAAATGTAATAACCTTTGAGTCTCCCGGTGTTTTACTTGGCTGAGAGGGCCATAAGATCAAACACAGACTTGGATCCAGCAGCCTTTGCCAAAAATGTCAGCGCTAAGCACTGGGCTCCAGCTTCAGGTATTTTCTTTCCCCTGGCAGGGAGCGAGAGCAAAGACACAGACCAGCGTTAACCCTCGGCGGGGCTGCCCCCAAACAGCCACCAGCACTTCAACCATAAAAGGGAAGTGAGGTCTCCCTGCTGTCATCAGTGGCCATGCACGTCTACCTCATGTAGTATCACTAAAAAAACCTGGGATGGGCTCCATTCAGGAAGTCAAGATGTTCACATTCAATTGCATGCTTGATGACTTACTGCAATCCTGTCCTGCAAAGCTACTCTGATCTCTCTGAAGTACACTAACAGATATCTCATAAATATCATGAAAAGCAGTCACAAGAAGTGACTTCAAAGCAGCGATGATGGGAATGAGATAGCTCCAAAGGCGACAGAACTTCATTCCATATGTTTGCAGATAAGAGCTCCAGCAATGAAGGAAGTTGAGCAACTGTCATTTCTATCGTCTAAAAATATACTATACTCTTTGAGCTGTAGGACAAATTTTAATTATTATTTATGCCATCAAATATGTGGATAGAATGCTGTTATGGTATGACATTGGTTGTTGCAATGCTGCAAAGACTCTTTCAAACCAGAAGAGCCCGCAAACAAGCAATAGTTTGTACTTTGTACATCTATGTTGATAGAGCTATTTTTATGATAGCTATTTATATTCTTAATTGATACCACTCTAATGTCTGTACAGTAAATATGAAGCTACAGCTAGGAGATTGTTAACTTAGCTTAGCACAAAGACTTTTAACAGGAAGAAACAGCTAGCCTGGCTCTGTCCAAGTTTAACAAAATCAACTAATTCACATGTTATAGCTTGTGGGGGACTATTCCTAAACAAACAAGATATAACATGTTAATTAATAAGCTTTAGTGGGTGTTCTGACCAAATTCAGCCCTGGGTTAAAAGAATGCAGGGGGCTGGGTTGGTGTTGCTTCAGGTACGGGTGACATGAAATTTCATCCGCTTTGAGTAACAGATCAGTGAAATTGAGGGCTCCTCATATGTCAAATCACTGCACAGCAGATTTTACAACTCTGTAGGCAATTATATAACTTTTTTTGCGATTATTGTGACATAAAAAGCAAAAATACAGGATTCACTTCATAAAGTAATCCACCAGGAGTGTAAACTTGCATATAAGTGATTGGCCAACTCTGAGCCTTGTCGGGTGACACTGCATTGCATTAAACATTGCTTGGAATTGGTTCAGCTTTTTCAACTTGCCACTGCAGCTCGCCCTGGGACCGTGGCAACTCCCGAAACCATAACGAGGGAAACAATATATGAGTTGATTTTACAGGTATCTGAGTTCCCTGAATTATTATTACACCTCATCACCAGCAAAGAACAACAGCAACAGCTTCATCTTCTGAGGTACTAACAAGCCGATGTGACAGCATTGCACCCTTCTGCCTACGTTCCAAGGCAGTGGCAACCGCCTGCTGTCTGAAAGCACCTTAATCCAGTATTTATGCTAAAGTAAGCTGCTATCTGTAACATCATATTTACTGTACAGACATGACATATGTGGTATCACAGAGGGGCTAAACGCCTCAGGGTCTCTGCGTGACAATTAGTGTGTAGTAATTACTACAATTAACTACAATTTGTTTAGGAAAATGCACCACTAAAGCACAATAGACCCTGAAATATTAAGGAACATAAAGTGACTCTAGGATTGGGATCTGTGTAAAAAATTAGTTCTCACCCATAAAGCTAAGGGGTGGGAGGGTCAACACGGGCCCACAGCTCATTTTTGACACCTAGTAGGTTAACTGTCCCTGGTTTGCCCTGAAGGATTGAGAACTAATGTGTGATTGCTTTTTAGTTCCTCCCTTCATTAGCGCAGGTCACAAGGGAATTAGGGTGAAAGTGAGCAAAATGCTTCAAAGGACTTTACACAGTATAAATATCCTCCAAAAAATAAACATTCAATCTGCCTGCAATGTTCTAATGTCTTTCCCCATTAGGCACAGACCACACAAACCACTCTTTGCCACTCACTGAGTCAGTCACTCATAAACATACAGACAGAGTGAGACTCGACCTCTGACTCAGAGGTGAAGGTGATACACACTCAAAAAACACTCCAACATGAAAGAATCGATAAAACAAGCGTCTCGCACTTGTGTTGAAGCCAACCAGGTGATGATGTTTACGCTGACAGAGAAGTGAATGTTTGTTCTGGACAAATGGTAACCAACACAGAAACAATGCCCCATGAGAGGGGTGTGATTTGTGTGTTTAACAGCTGTTACAAGTTAATAAAGAAGGTAAGATGAGATCAATGGTCAGCTTGTGCCTCCCCAAACAATAAAGTGGACAAGGTGGATGAGGATCTCCATTACGCCCCTTCCCCCACTACCTAAAACCCCTCAAATATCTCCCCCATGAAAAAAAAACTCCCTTAAACCTCCCACTCCTACTCCTTCTCTTTTCCTCTTCCCCGCCACCCTCTCCCACCCCATTTCCACCACAGCCCCTCTCTCCCTGCTCCAGGATTTTGCTGTACAAACCAGGAACAGATGTCTGCCGGGGCCGTGCTGAAAGACCCCGCTGTTCTGGATGCCAGCCACATGCTTTTCATTCAGAGATGAAGGCTCACAGCTCGCCTTCTTGTGAAGCCAATTTCAAAAAAAAAAAAAAGAGGTGGAAAAAAACAAACTCTCCAAATGCCTTCAAGTCCCTTCAAAAGCAGTACATATATGAGCACACCTTTTTGTCTCCTCTCCACCATGTATTGCTCCCTGCTAGTGCCGCATCAACGACAGGTCATTTGTGGTCGTAAGAGAGGCAGAGGTTGAAAAGTCATGAGATGTTGTTGCAGGAATATTTCTTTCTTCAAGTACTCTTCAGGAGTTGTGCGACTCCATCCAGTACACGCAGCTTAAAAGAAACTAAAAAGAAATGATCTCAGTTTTAAACTCGTTGCTGTGTACTACAAAATAAAATGTCATTTAGGGCCACAGCCTTAAGATTACACAGATATCCCAGCCTCCGATCCAATTCAAATACTGCTAACTCAAAATGAGCATGGTGACTAGAAGATATACCCAAATGCCAAACGGCAAAATTGTCCAAACATAACATCCATTTGGAGCAGGTTTGCCAAATGAGGATTTTTATATAAGGGGAAAGTCTTATTCACAGATTCCAAATGAATGTTACAAAAACATTAGCTTACAATTAGTTTAGTGAGCTGCTTGGGAACTCTCCTCTTAAACTAAATTTATTATTGAGGAGTGAGTGCTATGTAACTCTCCATAAGTCAAAACAAATTTGCGTCTCAGAGCTTTTGGCACATCATTGTATCCAACTGAATCCCTAAACTGAGCCTTTTTTACTTCAAGTGTGATATTATTAACCTTTCAAAGAGGAATAATAAAGGCCTTTGTTGTGGGATAGAAAATGTTGACACACTCCCTCTTCACAGGCCAAGTCTGTGGGAAGTTTTGAGACAAAAGATGGTGCTGAAAGGCTGAATTAGCCTGTCATTATTTGGGCATTCAAGCATGTCTGTTTGAAGCTCCAAAATGAAGAGCTGGTTGTGTGTGTGAAGGTCTGGACTGTTGACGTGTTGATGTTTCCAGAGGTGAAACACAGTGAACCTTCACGTAACTCTTCAACTAATGAACACAGGTAGGGATAAGCACAGGGTTAGGACTTTTCTGCATTTTATATATTCAGTAACTACAGACTATGCTTATTTTTTGGGGGTGGGGTAGGCAACTAAATCATGGACTGCCACTTTGATCTCACCTGTAATATTACTACATTGTACCAGGTGCTTTGACGGGTGAGCTTTGTGTTGAACACCTGCAACAAAGTGTCAAAATGATGATTGTAGTCATGATGAGCCAAGTCACCCTGCTGAATCACACTCTTTGTCCACTCAGACCACACTTAAAGGAGCCTATAGGATTACATCCTAAGGGCAGCCTGCCAGCTGCAATACTAAGTCATTGCTTGGAGCAATATCAATATTTCAACAGGTCTTGGCATCCCCTTTGCATCCATCCTAATTCTTGCTAAGGTGCTGCAAAGCATTCACAATTCGTTGGCTAATAACTGCTTTATTGTGGAGATTCACAAGTTGAAACTGATGTTTGGCACGGCTGTGTTTACACCGACCCCTCATCCCTCAGCCCTTCCCCCAGGACCGGACAGGGGGATAGAGGGGTGAGGGTTCGGAGGCTCCACTGATATCAGAGCCCTTTTATAACTCCCAGCTCTGAGCTTTGAAGTCGCAGCCACACAGCTCAGGAATTCTACTCCCCCATTTAACAATGAGGAGGGGGATGGTCAGAGCTAAACAGTGCATTTGGCCAAACACCTCATGTACCAAATCATAAGTAATTTTAACTGTCCATGTAGCTCATCAACCAGGAATAAGTGGTGAAAATTGTATCTGGTGAGAGTCATATGTTAAAACACTCAGGAGAAGAAATGTGGTTGAAATTGAGCTAAACACTTCAAATCCCCTTTAAAAATGATATAATTACAGCTATTTTGAGCTTGCGTAATCATGGTCTAAACCCCAGACATCTAAGAACCCGTAATCTAATAACTATTATCTGGAAATGTGACAATGTAATCTGATCCTAGTGAAGAATTAATGAATAGTACATGGGATCAAATGAGGAAATGGTGTTACTGTCTGACAGCAGAGATACATTTGATCTGTGCTAAAGACATTCTGTTAGATGGGAAGTTATACAGCAAGAAAAACCTCCCCAGGGACATCATCTGCCTTTACCTTAATGTAGGCATAGGCTCATTTCAAACAGCACGAAGAGCTGTCACTATATGCATGCAGGGAGTCACATATTGCCTCGGCAGTACAATAGGGAGAATTTATACAAAATATTGTCATAGTATTGATTTAACTCATGATACTGGATTATTTGGCATGTGATGCTGTGCATCGGGCTGCAGCAAACCAATATTTTCATTATTGTTTAATCTGCAAATTATTTTCACATTCCTAGATTATTGTTTTTCAGAAAATTGTGAAATTGTCCATTACAATTTCCCAAAGCCTTAACAAAGTCTTAAAATATGTCACATTAGACAAAGAAAAACATCAAATCCTCACAGTTGTGAAGCTGAAACTAGAGAATGAAAAATGACTTAAACGATCTACGAATTAATTATCAAAGCAGAAGACTAGTTGTTAATTAATCCTTCCAGCTCTACTTTATGTGATGCCTTGGGTTCACATAAAGCACATTATCACTGATAAAAGTGAGGCAGAATTGTTACTTCAGACATGTAACATATTACACTTAATTTTGTTTTCCCAATTCAAAAAGCAATGCTAAATAAAGAAAAGACTTTCTTTACTATCTCTTTTGTTTTACTGGTGATCTCTCACATGTATAAGGAAATGCCAAAGCTCTCTTTATATTTAGTCTGAATGATGAAGCAAACAGAATGCAACACGAGTAAAGTAAATGCAAATAAAAAAGTAGTTAGCACGTTATTTTCTGCTTTAAAAGCTTTACTTACAATGTAAGTACAACATTTAGTTGAAATATTTACCATCAATACATGTCAGGTCCAGTTTAGGCCTTAACAAATACGACTGCATTTTGGTTTGTCCCCCTCCTTTAAATAAATCACAGATTTGTCTCATAGGAAGCAGGAAAAGTAAGGGGCTGGGAAGTTAAACGCTGACAGTTCTGGTCTGTGAAGGAGGCGCTAACGTAACCAACTAATGACACAAAATAATTCAGAGGCATGACTTTGATATAAGAGAGGGTGGGACCCACCTACTAAGTGTCAAGCGAATGCCTTTGGTGGTTTCCCTTCAGAGGAGTGTGAACTCAGACTCCTACGAAGCAGGGTTCTCCTTTAATTTGCCACGAGTGGACGGTTTATAGCCCTGACATAATCTATAACTCTTCCACTATTAACAACCACCCACCTCACAGATTGTCAGTAACTCTGTGTGAACTTCTCGCAGTTTCTGCCTGGGAGCCTGGGACTGTTGTACCCATCAAAAGGAAGCGCTAATTGAAGTGATGTAATGTTATGCCTCAGAGGGCTGTCCACTGGGAGCACGCACTAGAATGGGAGGCATTGAGGAAATAAGACACAGCCCTGAGTCATGGTGCCAGCAGCCACAAGAGCAAACTTTATATCCATCAGTCTGAGAAACGACTACCTTTCCACCCTCTCTCTCTCTCTCTCTCTCTCTCCTCTCTCTCTCTGCGTGCGTGCGTGCGTAAGTGAGTGCTCACTGCTTTTGCCAAGCCGCTTCACGCACGGGGCTCATGGCTGTCAAAACCCATCTTATGATGCTGGCAGAGCAATAACCGCTGCGGAGCCAGAAATGACACAAGAAAGAAACAACAAGCTACAACTTTGCAAAGACTTCAGCGTGCCTTCGCATAGCCTAGGCCTACATGCTTTGTAAATACGGGTTGCTTCCCCTCCGGTCAAGCTGTTCTGCAGCTCATCTTTCAGGAGAGGGGGTTTAGCAGCTTCAGTCAGACTTGACAGTGCCTGACAGACTCTCACCATCAGCAAATGCAAACACTATCAACTTTAAGCAATGAATTATGAATTTTGTTTATGTAAAACGGTAAAACAAACATGAACGTGCATGCAGTAACTCATTATAGGCTACCATTGAACTGGATTAAAGAATCCTTTCTGACAAAATAAATCAGAGCTTCTTTGATTTTTATTGAATCCTGATTATTTGTTTTACTATTGGGAATCCTTGTAGTCATTATTAAAACTTGTTTCCACACAGACATATAGCCTTCAATTAATATTAATCCCAACCAGGGGGTCAAAATAAGCTGATTTTATTGTTGTGCTTAAAAACGCATCGATGTGTGATACCTGCATGTTCTTCAGCTTGTGGTCCGTCGCGCTGTACCTCTCACATTCCTCCATCCCTTTCCGGAGGAAGGCGTTCACAGCAAAACTGTCTCCTGTGATGTGGGGAAATCACACCGATCAGCAGGTATAAATCTCGAACATAGATGGTTAATCAGATTGTCATCATTAATAAACTTCCGTTAGCTTATACAAAATGACCTATGTTGATCCTCACCTTCAGGGTTTTCTCTGCGCTTACACGCTTCAGATCCATCAGAAGCAGGGATGCGAAGCAGACAATCGTTAGTTTTTTTGTATAATTCTACATGAATAATACAATCGAAATACTTTTGTCATGCTTTCAACGACGAAATATCTCACCATGTTTTGACTGAAGTTTGCCCATTCTGAAGTCCCTCTTCCGTGGGTCAATAAAAGGTAGACTACTCCGAAATCGGACAAGGATAACAGTCACTGACTCAACATAGTCACATTGTGTTTGTTTTGCAAGAAAACGCCAACTTCATCCAAAGGCGGGTAATTAAATCTCGCGTTCATTGAAGCATCAGTTGTCTCAGCGCAGAAACGAGATAAATCTGTGGAAATGATCTATGAGGGAGACAAGGCACACCCGCCGTCTGTCTAAAGACTTCCCTTCAGTCCAACTGAATGTGGAAGCGCTTTGACCACGGCAGTCCTCGGAGCCTGTGTCAAGACAAACAGAACAGGTGCGGTATTTCTGGTTGGTGCTCTTACAAAATAAAACATGAACATCAAGCACTAAAACATTATGAAAACGGGGGAGAAATGTGTAAAATATTTATGGAGCAACAAAAAAATGTAATAGCTTGACATAAGCAGACAAATATAAATTGGAAATGTTTGCTCACTCTGGCTACAGGCAAACACATGGCCTTTCACTGGTGGCCACCTCTGTCTAAGAATCTCCTTACTGATGTTGAGGTTTTCGGAGGGTTATGTATATATATTTTATGGGTTGTCTTTTATACTCACTGAGTCTTTAAAATAAAGTCTAAAATAATAACAAATACCAAACACAATTTTGCACATAGGCCAACGTTTAGCCTTTAATAGTGCCTTTAACTGTTTGGACTTATTATTAAAATTATTACAAACATAAACTTATACTTGTAGGCTATAAAAATAAAAAGCTGCAAATCAATGAATCTGCTACAGCGTTTTTTTTTACCTCTTAAGTTTGTTGTCCTACATCTGAGAAGTGTATAATTCTGAACATTACTGGACGATGTGTGGAAAACCCACACAGTCTTCAGTTCACACCAAAACCAAGGAAATCCTCACATTTGATAAACTAAAATCAGCATGCTGGTTAGTTTTACAACAATCTTTTGCAATAAATAGACAGTATGTATTTTACTTTAACCAAGTGTAATGGAGTACACTATTTCAATAAGTATGTGTTGTGCTGCCTAGGCCTAATTTTGTTTTTATTTCTAGTTTTAGCAATTGTAGGCTGCTACTGTTTTGAAAAGCACATTAATTCACTTTCCGGTTGTGGGTGTTGGTAACTTGAAGCACTGGTTTGGCAGCTCGTGTGTAGCTGAAAGTAAAACCGCGTCCTCTTTTGGTGTAATTTTACGTACAGCTCCATTCATGGTTTTTAAAGTAGGTCCTGCATTTTATGTTCAAGAGGAGAACACTTTTGTTATTTTGTAAATGAATTCCATTATTTTATTATTATTAGTCCCACTAGTTTGTAGGCCTACATGTATCACAAGATTATCTCAATCAAATAGCCTGGTCCAAACTCCAAAATAATAATAGATCACGAAACAGTTCTTTAGATGTATATATATGCATGTATGTGTAGGCCTATGACAAACCAGAATTAAAATAAATACACATGGTGCAATTAATAACAACGTTATTACTGAGCAAATGAAAATTACAAGTCAGCCGGTGTGCTAACCGCACACTGATATAGGCTGGCCATTAGTTGAATTTAGGTTTGTGCTCAACCAATTCTAAAGATAAACTTTTGTATATAAAAAGAGAACATACTGTACTTCAACGCACCAGACATCAAAAGCTCCTAAGCAGTTTTATAGTTTGTTTCCTTTGGCAGGGTGCTAAAGCAGGACCAGGCCGCAGGACACATGCCGAGTTGTTATGAATATTCATTTACTAAGGCAGCCTTTTGCTTAGCATGAAAACTTGAATGTGATGTTAGTGTTTTGTATATTCCACTCCTCTGCAGATTCTATTCACAAGGATGACAGTTGTTACTTTGATCTTTGCATGTTATCAAGGCATACACTGTTATTATACACTTTATGTCAATCACTGGCTGCACCAAAGTGCTGCTGTCAAATGAGAAATTACAGTCCATGCACTCAGCCTTGTTATATGTATCCTTTAAACATTACAGTTCTGCCTGTAGGAACATAAAAGATATTCATTATCTGTGCTACTGGGAGAACATCTTTTCTTTGAGAATGGTATTATATCATAGTGTCCCAGTTTCCTACCATACAGTATATCTTGATGAATGTGTAGTGCAGCTAGATTGCTCTTCCTGTCAATTTGTCTGCCATTTGACTTCTCAAAGACGAAGGACTCTCAGATCACTGTCTTTGGTTGACAGGATGAGCCGACACTTGCATAGCTCATTGATGGCAGCTTGCTTTGATCCTACTTGCCGTGCCTAATTATCAACATTTCTTTATGCAGCCTGCATGGCTCCCAGGATTCTGCTGCTTTACAAGGTATCTCTCACCTCATCCTCGTTCTCTTGCTCCCTCTAACATCCCACTTAAGTGGATGACACATGCACATGGGACGCAAACAATCTTAGAACTGTTCATACAATTTCTGACAAGATACTTAAGATGGGGAACAGAGAGACAGCTGGAGAGAGCGAGATGAAGTTGTCTTTTAAGGGCCATGTTCACTTGGATAAATCCTGGTTTATTATCAAAGGCTGTCATGTAGATGAAGAATTGAGAAGCTTGAGCTTTATGAGCTGAAGTTATGTATTTGTACCAAGGATGTAGATCATTATACTGACAAAAGTGCAGTCAATCAATGTGGCATCACACTTTTAAATCATCAAGGTCATATTAATGTAAGCCATAACCTCTTTAAAACATAAGTTTAATCTGTGATTTTATTCACGAGGGAAATGAGCAGTGTTTCCATGGTTTTGTGCGCAGCTCTGTTCAGTTTCTTCTTAACATGCCTATAAGTGTGTGTGTGTGTGCGTAAGTTAATCCACTCCTTATGTGAATCACCATTGGCACATGCACTGATATTCCATTGCTTTCAGCCATGTACCTGAACAACGGTTGAGAAGATAAACATCAGACTGTTTGTTTTGTTTGGAGTTTTCTGACATTTTCAAATGGCTTGAAACAGTGATAAAACCCAGTAACAATAAGGCCTTTGACTTTTCTGCCTTCTCCGTCTTGATTGCCTTTTAACAGCTGCCTGGTTTTGGACCAACTACAGTCAAAAGAAAAGGGCCTCCAGACAGAGCAATTATGGTTTTATTTACCATACCCGTTCCTACAGCTCTCTCTTTCTCTATGTTCCTTTTTTTCCTCTCCACTTTGTCATCATTGATGAGATTAGAGAAAAGCACAGCTTCCTCACACGGTTCATCTAACATAAAAACTTCATTGGCGAATGAAAATAGTGGACGCCAAACAATTAGGTGTAAAAAGATACTGTGCATTAATAGAATCATTCACACAAACAGCATTTGCTTTCTTAATGAAATGAGGGCTTTATGTGCTGGGGGAAATCCATCTGGCTTTCTTGTAAAACCCAATACTTAAGAAACATCTGATTAGAGTGTAAAGAGAATATAAATCTTTTGCTTGATCTTGAAAACAGACATTAGGCAGTCAATCAAATCCACCAAAATTGCATGTGAAATGTGCTTAATGAAACACCCGAGAAAGGTCGTTGTAAAAGCTGACAGTGATAAGACTGATCAGGAATGAAGCGTGTGAATAACGATGAACTCAATGTTTGCTTTCCTTTTTACATTCAGGAACAGCCTACAGAATCCACCTTTGAAGTGGAGTGAAAAAGCTGTAGCCCAACAACAAACAAAGGGCACATTGTCTGAACCCGGCAGCTGACATGCAAAGCAGCAGAGCATTCACAGAATGCAAAACATGTTCATACGAACCATGGAGCCTCTGATCTGTCCATGTAAACTGTGCGTATGACTGACACATTTCAAAACTCAGCTTTCAAAAGTTGTGTTTTTAAGTGAAATTGGTGGCAACCACAGGCAAACACAAACTGTCAGACAGTATAATGATAGATCACTTTGAGTCCCCATGCACAGGCCTGTCTGATAATAAACTGCTGTGTTCGATGCATTGTTGCACTTAAAGTGAAACCTGTAACAGCTCTTTTAATGTACAAACATACATTTTATATTTCTGGCTTTACTCAGCAAAGTTATTTAGATAACTAGCAATCAACATGGTCACGGTCAACTGCAATCTGGTTTTATTGCTCTGGGCATTTTCACTTACTGCCCTTACTGTGATTATCATGTATCTCATAAAATACACTATATAAATTCAGTCTTTCCATGTGTAAACTGTATGACGGCATCTGTACGCCACCAAGTGGTGGCCCAAAGGCTTTGTTCTTCCACTGCAGCATTTCAAACACATGTGAGCATAAACAATTAGTTTATTACAATTTTATATACAAAATAAAATTGTAAATAACATATGAGTGCTGACAATTTAAAGAGGAGTTAATGTTAGCATAAATACAGACCTGACAAATATAACAGAACATGTTTAAGTCATGGTCTAAGAGAAATATCCATTTTTCAAACATATAAACGCATTAATCATGTACAAAAAAATCTGCATGTTTAAAAGGACAGTTCACATTTTTCAACATAACATTGGTACATGAACATCATGTTATTTTACAGATCCTGTGGATGGAAGTATCTCTGTGATCTGGCAACTTGTATGACAGAAATTAACAGCAGAGAATATAAACTGTTAACAAAAAAAATTAATTGCATCATCATTACTGCATTTGTGATGCTTGATTGTCCACTGATGCCTCTGGCCTATAAAAGGTTTTTAATTTTTGTCTAACAAGCTGCCATTTCAATGGGACATGTCCAACGAAATTTGTAGATTGAGCTAATGTGTCTGCAGTTATATCAATGCTGATGCCAATAATTTATGGCAATACAAATCTGAACTATCCCTTTAACATGGGAACAAAAATAAGCTGGAGCTGTTAAGGTTAAAGCTGCATGTTACATAAAAATATCAGTTTGAAACTAACAACAGAGTAAACACTTGGGTAACATCAAAAAAAATTCAAGCATTGGGTACCCCATCTTAAACCAGATTGCCTATACCGAAATTGACATTAATTTGGTCTTTTAAGGTAATAGGACCACCAGAATAACCTGAAAAAAGACATATAAAGTTAGAGCCTTTGTTAAAACTTGCCAATGTACTGAACATATTGCTGCCCTATGAAATGATTAAGCTTTATAAAAAGATATAAGTGCTGTAGTTTTCCAAACTACAAACAAACAAGGCATGGGATTGAGAGCTCATGAACAATCACATGTCAGCCTTTGGGTATTATAATTAGTTCAGACACTATTGACCAGATTATCCTTTTCCTCCCTCTGTTTATCCACTGCTCGGTCCATAGCATCAAGAAACCTCTCAAGAGTGACTGTCGGTGTCTGCAAGCAAATAAACTACATTAAAAAACAATTTGACTTGTCGTCTCCCCTCTGACTCTACGTAGAGCAAAATCAAATACTTACCTTTACAAACAGAGCATGGGCTAGAAATGGTAACTTCCTGAGTGCTCTTCCACTCAAACCTTTGCTTTTTCTGGAAAAGAAAAGAAAAACAAAAGCATTAGCCTCTGGCCGTTTCAGTTGTCACTGGCAATTAATGTTAGGATGAGACCACAGAGGCGTTGTGATTTAGGTGCTATTGCATTATGGGAGGCTGTACTCACAGAGCAATGTTCCTCAGGTTCAGACTATGTTCAGACACCTCACTCTCTGCAAAGCCCATCGTCTCAAGCTCAAACATGGTAAACAGCTGCTGCCGGGGTAGATGATCTGGCACTGCACATATAAACACATCTTGAAGCACTGACATACGGGATACTCAAACTAATCAGCTCACTGTATTAAATTTACAAGGTTGCTTTTGTACTGTTGATGCTTATGAAGTAGAGCTGCAACGATTAATGGATTAGTTGTCAACTATTAAAATCAATCACCAACTAATTTGTTAATTGATTAGAGTAATTTTTAAAGAAAATTCTCTAATTCTAGCTTCTTAACTGCAAATAGTTTGCTATGACACTAAAGTCAATGTCTTTGGGTTGTGGACAAAACAACCATTAAAACACTAGTTTACGATATTTTATAGACCAAACAATAAATCAAGAAAATAATCGACAGATTAATTCACAATGAAAATAATCGTTAGTTGAAGCCCTATTATGAAGCATGTTGTTGATAATACAGTTAAATGTCATTAATATCTGGCTGTGATACATATTATTTATATTTTCCACTGTAACAGTACACATACTGCAAAATATACAAACTATAACTATTCAGTTCATTATTGGGTTAAAAAAAAAGAAGGTATTTTATCATGCAAACTGGTCAGGGGTAAAAAAGGTGAGAAGGATACCCAATCAAAGAAATGCACAGAGACGCTGTAAGAGGGGTCCGTTTTAAGCTTACATGTTGTATAGATAACGTGTATTTGTCTACTGCAACAAGAGAAAGATACCGACACGTAGGAGCGTCATTTTGTGTTGTAGTGTGGACATAAGGATTCAGATCACGGGTCTGATGATACACTTAGCTCACAAGATGTGGCGATGCACCACACAGGTGTCACGAGAACGAGACACTACGTGAATGAGAACGTGACAATATTTTATATAGACAAGCAATACTGAAATATGAGTTGGGGGCATGTGGGTCTTCTCCCAGAAAATTTTGAGCATAAAACACTTAATTTCCTGCATTCTGGTGACATTTTCTGTTCTGCCTTTCCTACATCAATTTATGATGGAAATGTCATTGCCAGTGTCAAATGCCATTCTGTGTCAGATCTGTTTCTCCTGTAGATCAGCTTTTCTCATGTAATATCATACCTGCTGAATTAGCACACCTACAGGCATGATTTTAGAGAACGTAAAATAAAATAAAAATAAAACTGTGAGAAGAAGTTGTAAAAGCTACTGACTGGAGCTGCACGTTTTGGGGTCTTTTTATAATCAGTAGCTTGTTTATTCTTGCTTAAAAAAAACAAACAAGTGCAAATAAACCTTTCTCAAAGCACTTTCACTGGTTCTTTACCATTCCATTCTGCAAGCTATTCAAAGCATTTTTAACAAACGGTTTCAAAAAGTGATGGGGACATGTCATGTAAATAACACAGATGCTGACACGTTTTATCCTGTTGATGTTAGCCTACATTACATCCAGGTAGCTGCCACTGCTATGAAAAATTAGCTTAGCTCACATTACTGGTTAATAAAAGTGGGCAAAGTTATAAAAGTGGCAACATTACTGTATCTGACAGGACAGTAAACATTGTAAGCTAGCTTACTTCTGTCTTACATCAGGGGCCTGTACCACGAAGCAGGATTTGAGCTTATTGAGGTAACTTCGGGGTTAAGCCTGGGTTTTCAATACCATGAAGGTGGTTCACTTCTTACCGGAGTAGATGGTAACTTATGCTGAATGGCTAACCTGCTCAGATAAGAGATCAACTCTATGAAAACGCCTACTGACCAATCAGCTCTCTTGGAAAATCACCATCTGAAGGAAATCCCACAGACAGTTTTAGCCTATAGACTGCTTTATGTTTGCTGCGGTGAGGTGGAGAAACTCTTGTCTATAACAATATAATTCTGCAGCGAAAGCCTTAGGTTATCGTAGACCTACAGGTTTTTACAGTAGCCTACTAACTGCTTTGAAATGTGTTTAATATTTTTTATTTGCTCCCCAGTCCGTTTCACACGGCCTGTCACAGCCGTTACAATAAATGGGTTTCATTTTTCTTATATGGGCTATTTCTTATCTGAGGTTGAATATTATGAGCAGTTTGGTAGGGATATTGAAATACCAATTTTAATGTGAACGTAGGCTATCTTTTTTATGTTAGTAGCTGTCTTATAGTCTATCACAGAGACTGGTCACATTCTGCCCCACCACCTTTTGCGATGTGGGCACAAAAGGTGGAAGGGTGAGTTTCCGGTCGCCTAAATGTTGAGATTCAGTCTTTCAACCACTATTTGAGCACATTTTCTGGCATGAAGGGATTTTTTGTTTCATTGCTTTATGAAGTTAATTTAGAACAATGTTTGGAACACTTCTGTGTGTGTAAAATAAATTAATCTCATTTTTGAAGTGATGACAAGTTTTTTAAAGTGAGGTGGAACGGCCCGTGTCTTTTAACCTGGAAACGCCGACACACAGCCGAGCTGAAAGAATAAGGCTGATATTTTCATACAGCTCATAAGAACACATCAAATCAACGCAGTGGACTTGTTTATGTCTGTGATTGGTCATCTGCTGCTAACACCGCCTCTTTTATGTGAACGCGCTCCCTGCTAGATTTGGAAACCCTGGGTTGACTTATCGAATTGATGACCAGCTTTGTGGTACCGCTTATCCCGATCGCGATTGTTAGTTAAGGGTTAGTTAAGCCAGATAACAAAAACATGTCCGGGTACGTTAAACTTGCTTCGTGGTACAGGACCCAGGTTTGCTTTCCGTACAATCATCGTACCCACAAAGTAAGCACCAAAGATTGTACATGGAAGACTTGTTGGCTATTTTGTTCTGTCACCTTCATTAGCTCCTCCAGGCAGGAGAGGTAGATGTTGTAGATGCCCTTCTCAGATGGAGGTCCAATGTACTGCTTGATGTCAGCTCTGTCCACAAACGCCAGGTCTATCTTTTCTGTCACGTTGGAGGTCGTCAGGATCACAACGTTGGAATGTCTGAAGTATGAAAGCCGAAGTCAAAGCGGAAAAAAAAATTGTGTGAATAGGACAAAATAAAAGTCTGATGGAACGATTTTCCAGTGAAAACTAAAGAGTGACTGTAAGAATGCAAAGCTCAGGCTTCTGGTGTCTTAATGCTATAAGAGATAGGTTTTAAAACAATGCTTCCTGACCGTTTGATCTGGTCTAGCTGAGTGAGAACAGAGTTGACCACTCGGATGGCGTCAGAGGGCTCTGTTCCCGCCTGACAGGCATTCCTAGCTGCTGTCAGACTCTCCACCTGCACACCATAAAACAGGTTCACAAAAGGAACGGAATTAATTACAACAGACACTCCTGAACAAGTCCTACTTTATGTATTTATATCTGGAAGCACACCAGTGAGAGAATGTACTCAATGAATGAATTTCAAAGGACAAGATAAGACAGATTCCAATAACAATTTAGTTTCAAAGAAGCTGCTTTTTTTACCTCATCAATCAGAACAAACACAAGAGCATCTTTGTCATCAATCAGTTGTTGGATCTTTTGAAACATCTTCGTGACCAGCTTACCGCTCTGTAACAAAGAGGCATGATTAGAGACCAAAATAATATCCAACGGAACAATTTAGCATAAAAAAAGAGCCAGGTGTACCTCTGAGAACCACTTTGAGAACAAGCTGTGGCTGTTTATCTCGACAAATTGCCCATAAGAATACCTGCAGGGAGAGGAGTGTTATTTGAAATGAAAAGAGCAGGTGTAGTTACTGCTTAAGCAGTTTCACTAGGATGAGGATTGTCTCACCGACTTGACAGTCTGATTGACAGTTTCTGGGCAAGAGCTTTGCACAGTGATGTCTTCCCTGTGCCTGGGGGTCCTGAATGTGGGCATACACAAAGTAATAAATCAGTAATTTTAGCCAATTAATCTCTGACATAACAGGCAACCCAACCCAAAAAAATTAAAGTGATTCCTCATTAGTTATTTACCGTGAAGCAGTACAACGCGGTTCCATGATATCAGGTTGCTGTCAACGTTTTTGTCTGAGAAGTAAATTGTCGTTGTGACATAATCCAGGAGCTGGGGGAAAAGTAAAAGAATGTTAAGTTTAGTAACATTGGAAAAAGTTATGCAAAGATCTCCTAACTGCTATAATTCTTTGTACCTGGGTTTTGACTCCACTCTCATACACCAGACTCTCCCAAATCCCATGGAATTCAGCTGTTAAAATCAAAAAGATGTCCAGTCATTTCATGAATGTTAGGATGCAATAACATCTTAATGAGCCAAAGGAAAAAGAAGGTATTTCAAGTGACACACATCTCACCATGCTACTAGATGCCTTTACATTAACACATGGCCCTGCCTTGTTTTCTCTTTTGAACAGTGTCTTTCTATCAGTATTGTTTGTTTCTGTTATGTGTTTCCGTTAAGAACCTACCAATGGTTAGAATATTGGAATTATCAGATTTTTTTCAACTTAAAAAATAAAATCAAAATCAGTATTGGCCTCAAATAGCCAAAATCAGTTGGCTTATAATTAATATTCTTAATATATAAGATATTATCATATTCTTAACCACAGACGCCCCACTTGTGGTCTCGACAAGGTCATACATAGTGACAGAGACAGTAGCTGTGTATTTAGCCATATTCTGTTGAAAATATGACACGTAACATACTGAGGACAGTATCTCTTATCCATGAAACCATTTAAAGTGACCTACAGGGAGTGTGTTTCATACTCAAAAGACATTCTGGGGTGAGTATCACTGTCACACTGCGTAATATATTGCATGCCTAAATGATAACCATTGGGTTAGATTGTAGAATGAATCGCTTCCTGTGTTAAGTTTTGCCTGGCTGTCCGACTTCAACTGGATATAAATCAAACTAAGAAAGCAATACTTTTTCAACTTGATGTTCTATTCAAAGTGCCGCAATGTCCAGTGTCACCTGCTGGCAGCAACCAGTGATTGGCTGCTGAAAGCTCCTCATCTTCCTCCAAACTGAGCGTGCTGGGTCCATCCTCATTTAGAGTGAAGATGTGAACAGAAATGGTGCAGCTCTTCAAATCAAGGGGCTGAGTGGGGAAAAAGTTTAATAAAAAGAATAAGTAAACAACCGTAATTCATTATTAATTATTACTTTTATGGGGGGGGGGGGTACCAATGACATAGATGCTTGAAAATATTAAAAATAACAGACCTGTGTCACCATTTCCTCGAGATCAACTAGAGCCACAGATTCCACGTGTTTCTGCAGGAAGTCTTCATCAAACTCTTTCCATCTGTAGTTTCCAAAAAGCATGCTGTGGCGATTCAGTAGAGCCAGAACATGCATCCTCACCTCAGACAGTTTGGCTGTGCTGAAATATTAACAAGAATGTGAAATAAAGAAAAAAGTGCACAGAATGAGCATCAGCTTTATTTGCCAGGTATGTGTCGAAAATGAAGAATTTGACTCAGGATTGTGCATTGCTTATTCGATAATAAAATCACACACAGGCTACAGTATAGAGAACACATATACACAGTATATACACAAGTAAGAAAAACAACAATATAGACAGATTTAGACAATAGTGCAGTTGGTATACAGTACATACAATATGACAATATGAAAAGCTCTGAAATAGAGAATGATGAATAAATAATTTAAATTAAATAACTTTATTGTAACTTTTAACTTTATCATTAGGATAATAACTACTAAAATAACTTTCCCACTTGTGATAGCTGAAACGATATCAATACTAACATGAATATTGGTTTGTATTTTGGATAGAGTAGACTCTTTATACATTGTCCTAATGTAGGCTATTATATTCAGCTGTTAGTGTTGGATGACACAAATTATCAAAACATAAAATCTCACTGTATAACGTGACTCCCTTGGAGGTTTTGGTAAATTAATCTGTATTTGAGCGTGTGTAAGTTCATGGTGGGATATGTGGTTTGACCTGGACTCACCCTGACATGCTTTGAACTACTCAGCAAACCCACCTGTGAGATTTCACATGGACCTCCACATGGATGTTTTGTTTCTGGTTTCCCACCTCCATTCTGTCGTCCTCCATTCCTGCAAAACTGTGGACATCAGAGCAACATTCAGAGCTTTAAAATCAGCATTCCTCACATATACTAGTTAAATTAGCTAATTTTCAGTCTTGTACATAACCGGACGGCACCAATATCGTCAGTTAAGTAACTTGGCGATGTTGTAACGTTAGCTAGCAAGCACATCTGGCTAGCATTCATCAAACAGCGAAGGTAAACAGTTTGCTACATCGACAAATCTGAAACCATACCTTACACCATGTACGTTATCAATCCTGAATACTTGCATCAACCAAAGCACTGGTAGCCAAGAAAGTATCGACAGTCCGCTGTGCTGTCAGAAAGCTGACAGAGAGAGACTCGAATTCAGCGGGCTGATTTCTTACACCGGAAATACATCATTTGTTTTGGGGTTTCACATCCGCCTGCCGCTAGCCTGGTTCTTGCAAGTATTTGTTACAACCAAAGTAACGCTAGCGACCACTGGAAACATTATTGGAATAAGCATAAGACTTCGGAGTTCGGATATATGGGGAAGAAACACAAAAAACATAAGCCAGAGTGGAGAACAGTTGATGGTAACTGAGAGCATATTTTAATATTGGTTACCGCGGCGCTTTTGTTCCAGCTGGCTTTACGTTAGCTAGCTTAGCTTAGTTTAGGTGGTTAGCTCCACTGGCAAAGACAGCTGATTTGCATTGTTTTTATATTGTAAAGATTTACCCTAATCTACCAATACGGAGCACATCCCTCGGTTCTAAACCTTGTTGGTATAATGTTCTGCTACAATCCCGATTGAATCCGTTTGTTATAATATAATATATCACATATTTCTTGATTGTGTTTTTGTTTTTTGGTTGTGCTAGTAAGTTAGGTAATTCTGCAAGTTAGTTATATCTGTTTTATTTTTTGCATTATAATTTCGAAATTTCTATTTGCTAAGTAAGTGATTACGTAACCAGTTAAGCAAAAACACCAATAACTGCCTCTAACAAAAACTGCAGGAAACAATTATACAACCCACTCAAAACATACAGTAAATATTTTTAAAACAGAGAAGCTACATCTACTCTTTTTACAATATACAACCTATTTATTGTAAGTAATATTAGATAACTCATACAGCATTCCACAACACATAATGCCAACATCATTGCACATCCTCACCTACTCCTCCCACAGTTTTTGACCATGTACCATGATTTCTGTCTCCGTTATCATCCTGATTTCTTGTTTGTTGTGATTGTAGATTATGAGGACAAGGCTCTCGAGAAGCCCCTGAAGCTTGTGCTCAAAGTTGGAGGAAGTGAGGTGACAGAGCTCTCTGGTTCAGGCCATGACTCCAGCTACTATGATGACAGATCAGACCATGAACGAGAACGCCACAAAGAGAAGAAGAAGAAGAAGAAGAAAAAGTCTGAAAAGGATAAAGACAAATATGTGGATGATGAGGACAGAAGACGGCGGAAGGTTTGTTTAGAAAACAACATTCTACTTTATAGCATCTGTGTTTTTGCCACTATAAAATAAAATTGAATTCATCATCCTTACATGCCATCATACAGGAGGAAAAGAGGAAGAAGAGAGAGCGAGAGCAGAATGAATCAGAGATGGCAGCTGCTACAGCTGCCACCAGTGCTGGTGTGCCTGTTGAACCTTTCACATTGCCCAAAAGTATAACTATTGGATTAGAGGTGAGTAAACTTAATCCTGAGGACATGAACAACAAATTCTTAATAATTTTGCTGGCAAGTCACTCACATGATGATTTAATCTCATCAGCCGGAAGAGAAGAAAAAGAAGAAAGAGCGAGAGAGAGAGTTTGAGATAGAGCCTGAAGTGGACGAGTTTCACCCCAGCGTGAAGGTGGAAGTAGAACAACAAGGAGATAGACCGGTCAGATCATGCAGGACACAACAAGGTAAGAAGACCTTTCTATGAGGAACACAACAAACTTTTTTTGGCAAACTAATTTTTATTTTTAGCAGTTATTCATACGTAAATGTGTAAATAAATATTTGTATTTTTTATGTTTGCCCAATGCAGAGAGTGAGTGCACTCCTCGTCAACAACTGCTGGAGCACTTTTTGAGGCAGTTGCAGAGGTGAGAAAGAGTGATGCTAAGTGCTGCTTCCCCCGTAATGTCAGCCTTCTGTCCTTTTATTATCACAGTGCTGCTCCTGAAGACATTTAACGAGATTGCAGTTAATGCAGCTTTAAATCGTCCGAAAGACCGAGGGTTATTTTATTACCGAAGAAATATCATAAAAGAATGGGCATATTGCCATGAAATTTAATTTAAACACAGTTAGACTCCCACAAGGTAAAACCTTTCCACTATGGATGCATTCTGAGCTTTCTTTTTTACACCACCCAAAATGTCACCTTTGCATACAATTTGCATTTGCTCTATGCAACACCTACATGCTAAATATTGTAGGATGAAATAAACATTTCTGCCTCTAACTGTTGTAGGAGTTCAGTCCTGAGCATTTATTATTGTGAGTGGAGCTGGGACATGAGCTTTTATCATACACTATTCGTTTAAACCGTGGCAAGTTGATCCTGTTGTGGCAGAGAAGTTGTGTGTGACTTTGCAGATGTATTTACCATGAATTGCTATCAACACAACATCTGACATCTGATCAAACCACAGCAGAAGCAAGATCCATTCATATTGATTATATTGACCTGACATATGAAGTGCCCTGGCGTGATCAAAGAGAACACTTGCACTCAGAAAGACAAATCTGAAGAAATGTAAAGGTTGGTGCTGCACTGAAAAACACTAATGATGCTTCACTTCCAGGAAAGATCCCCATGGATTTTTCTCATTTCCAGTAACAGATGCGATTGCTCCTGGTTACTCAATGATTATCAAACATCCAATGGACTTCAGCACCATGAAAGACAAGATTTTAAATAATGACTACAACACAGTTACAGAGTTTAAGGTGAGAATACCTTTTTTTGTGATGGCGAATATGTATTTATTATGGGAGTATTATAAAGTGTAAGACCCTCACACCTGTTTTGAACACTTTTTGGCCTTAAGGCGGACTTTAAGCTGATGTGTGACAATGCCATGGTGTACAACCGACCAGAGACTGTCTATTACAAGGCTGCCAAGAAACTACTTCATACAGGATTCAAGATGATGAGCAAGGTAATGAAGTCAAGTGGAATAAAAATGAAAACTTTTCTTATGCTACAGTATGTCTTTTTTGGTAACCCATCCATTTTAGACCAACTTTGACCATGCTGGCTGTTAGTGGATTGATTTCATTGAAAAGTTTTTGTACTGAGACAGTTCTATTAGTGCTTCACTTGCCATTGTTTCAGCTTTTGATCATATCATTTTAAAGGTTACCTGTTATTACAGATAGGTATTTTGACTTCAGCTTAAATACTTAAATGGAAAATATCACATTTTCAGTGAATTATGTAAACATATAAACAATGGACAATTTCTTATGTGTTGACCCTTAAACGAGAAAATCTACCCTGAAATATATTCCAAAAATTGTACACATTTTAGTTTTAATTTGTGAATTTGAGTAAGTTTGAGATGACAAGCAGGCAGACTGCAGTAATGATGTCACCTGGAGTCAAATCATTGCACTGCTCCATTTACAGTGAGTATTGGAATTTATTAAAAGCACAAAGACGCTTTCTAATTTCAAGCAGCTGAGTGGTATGAACCTGACATACAAATAAAACAAATTTTTGATGTAGTAACCCAAACAAAGTCAAGTCTGTCATTATTGTCAATTGACCAAGGGATTTGAAAGTACACTGTAATCAATAACAATGTTCTGCTGTCCCTTTCTATTCCATTTCCTCTCTTCCATACATTCCACACATGCCAGTTAAGTGTTGCACCTTTTTTTCTTGGCCCTATGTACAGGAACGGCTGTTGGCTCTGAAGCGCAGCATGTCTTTCATGCAGGACATGGATTACACCCAGCAGGCAGCCATTTTGGGAGATGAAGACCTTGCAGCTGATTTACCTCCTCCAGAGATAATCCCTATTCCAGTGGAATCAGCCAAGAAGTCCAAGAAACAACCAGTCAAAGACATGAAGGAAGTCATCAGGTATTAATTATATGTGATGTCTAGATTAAATGTGACATTTTGTATACATTTAAGAAATGAAATGTAGTCCGAAAGGCTAGAAGAGAAGTTTAATGTAGTGTTTGATGTATCTGAGTGTTTGATGTAATGTGATTCAGCACCCTGTCAGTATAATGATCTGGTTACACTGTCACTTCTGTTATTTTAGTTACTTATATGAACCAGAGGGAAATGCTTGCAGCTTGACTGACAGCACAGCAGAGGAACATGTCTTGGCACTCGTTGAGCATTCTGCAGATGAAGCTCGAGATCGAATCAACAGATACATGCCCAACTCCAAGGTTTTCCCAGTTTATTGTGCTTATTGTGAATACATTTCTATTCCTACATGTTTCTGCCAGCTGTAGCTGTATTTTTTGACATAAAATTGGTAATAAGACTTCTGCACCTCAAGGAGTAAGGTTGATTTGACTTGTTGTCATTGTAGTTTGTATTGACAATATGTTTTCTCTGTTCTCTGGTTTCAGATGGGCTACTTGCGCAAGGAGCCAGACAATTCTCTTCTGTATACAGTTGTAAATCAGCTTGATCCGGATGCAGAAGGTTTGTTACCACTGTGTTGTCTTTTAAACATCTTTCCAAACCTTATGTTCACACAAGATCTTCACTACATTAGTACAATATGATATGATATCTAAAATAAGCAAATGGTTCTTCATTTTTTGCAGAAGAGGAAACTCATAAAGTGGACCTGAGTTCTCTGTCAAATAAGCTGCTGCCTGGATTAACAACCTTGGGTTTCAAAGATGATAGGAGACACAAAGGTATGTCATGAAGTGCAATTTTGTTGATTGAATTCATATTAGTCATTTTAATGGTCCAATCAAATTAAAAAAACAATCAGTGGCTTATAAAAGGTGATGTTTTTTTTCTTACTTTGTGTAGTAACGTTTCTGAGCAGTGCCTACAACATTCAGAGCCTTCAGAAGAACTCCATCTTTCCAGACCTGTTGCCTGATGAGGTGGACATGCTCTATTCAGCCTATGGAGATGACACAGGAGTTCAATGTGCTCTCAGGTAGGGGGGCTTTTCTGTCACAAGTTAAACTAAGATTTCAAATTATCTTATAGAGGGAAAGTTACGTGCTCCCTTTTTCAGCCTGAAATGTGTTCACTTTCACCCTCAGCATACAGGAGTTTGTCAAGGGCTGCGGAAGTGTCACAAAACATTGGGTCGATGGGCTTCTGGACAAGATGACTGCTGGCGATCACATTAAAGCTGTCAATCAAATCCGACAGGTATCTGACTTTCACTTGATATACAGCAATATACGCTATTACACATTACTTCCATCATCCTATCAGCCTCCAGGGCTGCCCAATTCTTGACCAATTCTACCACAGCCTGGTTTCTGTGATGTAGGCCTGCTATGTGTATGATGCTTATTTTACATTTCAGAAAAGAAACATAATGCTGAAACCCGATGAAACCAAGTCCAACATCTGTGACATGCAGGTATGCTGTAGTTTGTTCAAGGTGACGGTACATTTAAAAAGTTTCTCGACTCTGATTGACAGCTTTGTGTTTTTGTTCAGATGGCAGATGGCAGTGGCCTGGGAGAGAGTGGCTCAGTCCTGGACTTCATGTCAATGAAGAACTATCCTGATATGTCTCTGGACATATCCATGCTGAACTCATTAGGTGAGTATCCCCATCAAAAGTCTTGAGTGGCTGCATTTACATGTGCACCAGTAATCCAGTCAGAAGCTAATTAAGGTAGTAAGATGAGTAAGGTGGAGTTTGTGTAAACGCTTAACTTGCATTACGTTAATGCGATGAGGCTCATAGGAAGTGTACTGAGAGTGAGCTGTGTGGAGTCTCATTATTGAAAGGATAATGTCCATGTAAACACCCTAATCCTGTTAAATCTCTCAGGCAGAGTTTTTAGTACATTTTGAAACACACATAGCAGTCAAGCTAATTGATGGACGCATGACAAAAATGTTGGATATTTGGTAAAATGGTAGTAGTGACCGTCTTTCTCTGAGAAAACATCTCTGTAATGCTGTACTATCCTAAAGCTTGTATAAACTGAACGGGTCAAAACACACCTCTATTACAGTGATCTGTCATTATGCTACTGTGGTACACTGTTGTTGTTGTCTTTGTGCTTATATTCCTAATATAATATTAATTAAATAGTATTTAATTTCCCTACCCCTTTGTTCATCAGGTAAAACAGTTAAGAAAGAGCCGGGGAATGAGGAGGGCCAGCAACACTTTGACGACGCAGACAAACTCCTGCAGGAGTTCCAGGAGGCTCAGGTGGACAGAGTCGGCTCCAGACCCTCATCCAACCTGTCCTCCCTCTCTAATGCCTCAGAAAGGGACCAGCACCACTTAGGTATCTGCAATAGGAGTGATACAAAAAAGGAAGTGCTTAGAATGGAGCACTGTCTTTGATTTTTAGTTATAATGTATTGTTTTTGTGCTTTATTGAGCATTATATTAATGTCATCAGAATGAAAACAAGCTATTTTACTATGTTGCTCAACTCATTTGTAAATATTGAATAAATATTAGCTTTTCACTGGCTAGTAACACTAGTGTAACAACACAAGATGCCTATTTTTTTATCCACAGGGAGCCCATCACACCTGGGCGTTGGCGACCAGTCTGAAATGGTTCATGATCCCTACGAGTTCCTGCAGTCTCCGGAACCAGAGGGCACAGCCAACAGCTGACCACACACACTGCCATTTTGTTATCCTGGTGTTAACACCACTGGGTACTCAGCCTTGGACTGTTTAAACACTGTGGAGACAGAGGGAGCCTCTGACCTGTTTAAAGACTGAACATGAATTGTACAGACTGTTTGTAGTGTAACTGTATGGTTTTTGTAAGAGTGCAACACTTAAATAAAAATAAATGATTGCACCTGTATTGATAAATGTGTGTGGTTCAATAAGCAACTGAAAAAGTATTATCCGCTTCATTACACAAACTGTGAAAGCAGCTGTTAAATGAAGGAACTGTCTACCAGTAATGCTCGTCCAAATTTAGTGCAGTTGCTGTTACAGGGTGTTGCAAGATAGTTCAACTGCAGTAAAGATGCACTGGTGAGTCTTGAGATTTGTACAGATGTTGTAGAATGTAGCCTGAAGACACAATAGGGAAGTGAGAATAAAACAATGTACATGCAGTGTACATTTACATTAAGTATAGTGTTACATGAGAAACTTAAGATCAAAGTAAAGCTTTAGTTTGAAAGCAGAAGTGTTGAGCTTTTCTCTGTGTTTGCAGTTCCCTCTTGATCTCACGGGAAAAGAGCACTGGCTGTTCTTTGAGGAGCTTGTATTCTGCAGGGCACCAAATAGTATAAGAGTATAACGAAGACTGTGCGTTTGATAGGCAAGCTACACGCGTACCCATTCAATCAGTGAAGTACCACAATAAAGAGCTGGGTATCTTGAAGAGAGCTGTAGTGCACATGCGCAGAAGTGCCGTTTCCATAGCGCTGCGACGACATGCTGAGTGAGTTGATTCTTCAACTTCTGCCTCACGTCCCTCGGTGACACAGGTCCAAGGACATAGGAGCATTTTATCCATGTTTAAGGGTGCCTTTTTAACTGGCTCGCGTTGTCATTGCGATGTGTTTGTTCATCATGTGATTATTACTTATTGAATCACCTGTCCGGGTGACAAACTATGGGATATCAAGCGGTGGAAATCTCCGTCTATATTTGAACAAGAGCATAAATTTTTTTGATTTTATGGTCGCTGCCTTTCACCTGCAAAAGTAAGTAATTCTACGTGCTTTGAAACTTATGTCAAAGGTTAACTTATTATTTCTTGCGTGTTTATTTGAAGCCGTGAAAGTATAATAATAGCCGAGTAAGTTAGGTGGAGTGAGCTTAGGCAAACAACTTTTAACTTAACTCTTGCTAGCAGCTTTAGTATTGAAGCGAAACAGAGGCTACAGAGACCGTCAGAAACAACAGACGTTTATTACCTGTTAACGTTACTTGGCAACTAGCTTAAAAATAAATCATGGGTCTAATGCAGTGATGATTTAAAAAAAAAACTATTAATTGCCTTCTTGTTTTAAAGCACACAAACTGTTGTTTCCTTCCAGGTTTGTGGCTAATTTGTAGACTTTTAGCGCTGTCCATGAGTTAAATCAGCTTTAAAGCCAAGGGCAAAACATGTGATTGTAAGGCCTGTTACAACGAGAGGAGTGTTACTTTTTGTGAACCCTGGATCAGCTGTTTTCTCTATGTGGCAATATCCTCCTTGTTGTTTATATGTGGTGGTGCCTTTGTCATTTGTGAGGATGGATGAGGCACCTTCTGCTGCCTCTGTCACACAATAGGCTGTACACAGTTTATTAAGTAACCAAAACTTATGCACGTTAAAAAAACAACTTAGCAATAAATCCTACCTTCAAGATTATAATGTTATGTTTGTATTGAAACTGCTTAGGAAGGCGCTGAATCTACTGTTTGGTCATTTTGGAGGCTTCAGTTAGTTACTTCTGTTGCACTGTATTCCTGAGAGGTGTTTCTGATATTTTGTCCACCTCATTTATACTAGAGAGGTAAAGCTAAATGCTGTATTAGGCCTACAGCTGCCCATGTTGTAGGTGCACCTACCTGAAACAAAGTGTACGCCCATAATGGGTAAACAGTCACTATCATTATGCTCAACTCATTTTCTTATCTCATTTCCCCAGCAAATGTGGCCACACTGTGCTGGAGCAAGACTTATGTGCAGTATGTGTAGTGTGTGAATGGATGATTGAAGTTTTTTCTCAACTGACTTCTAGATGAAGTGCTTCAATCAAACGCTGAGGCGCACATCTCCCATGCGTGGCAGCAGTAGAAATGAGCTGGTCCCCTCCAAGCCTCCCAGGATGAACGGATGGTCGTGGCCCCCTCAGGCTTTCCAAGTGATTGGCTGGCTGTTGTACAGCTACCTCGCCATAGTCAGCTTCGGCATCTATATCCCTCTTCTGCCGCTGCCGTGGAAACATGTGGTCTATGCTGTATCCTTAACACGTAGCTGAAACCTTGCTGTCATTGTAGCTGACTGCAAAGTGTGCAGCAATGGGTCTTTCAGATTTTAATATGGAGCTAACATTAGTCTGTGCTACGGTTTTGTTTGAGCTGCTGGACAAGACAAGGATTTTGTTGTGTGGGCTGTCTGTATGGGCTACAGTCACACCAGACGTGACTGTCTCTGTTTCTCTGGTCTCTATGAAGCCCAAAAGACATAATCACTGGTGTTTTTGTCACGTCGAATGCTGCATGATGTCAACACTGTTTTATTTAACTGAAGCTTCACTCAGCCATGAGAACAGTCGATTTCTTCAGAAGTGACTATTTCTCACACAAAAGATCCGCTTGTGTGGAACAGTCTACAGTTTCTTCTTCATGTATACTTTTTCACAATTCTGCGCTTTTTGCACATGTATGACATATGGCTGTATTTTTCCAATATTATTACTATTTTCCTTTACTCTTGTCATGTACAGCTGATGGCCGTAGCATTTATCGTACACCTTTTCACCCATATTGCTGCTGTGACTATAGATCCAGCAGATGCTGGTGTGAGAGCCAAACAATGCTATTCCAGTCCAATGCCGCTTTTTGACCGGACAAAGCAACCCCATGTCATCCAGGACCAACAGTGTTATCTATGTGATATCAAAGTGTATGTATCCAAAGCAGTAGTCTCTAATGTGATTTTGCTTTTTTAAGTTAATAGAGATATCGGTAACATTTTACTTTACAGTACACCAGTGGATCCCAAACTTTTTAGGCAGCGCACCGTCTTCTACATTGCACCCCCAATCCTCCACACCTTAAAAAAATGAGCAACATAGCCTTTTTATAGCCATATAATGGAAATATACAAAGGACAATTTTAAATTTAAATTTAATTTATTATTTATTTCATAAAAAATCCCACTTGAAAAAGTATTCTAGTTATTACACCATTATACCACCATAAAATCTTTCCTTTCGTGCATCCCCTAGAGGTGTGTGCACCACACTTTAGGAATCCCTGCAGTATTTGCAAAGGAATGAGTGAGGAACAAATCAGGAATGTACTGATATTTAATTAATTGTTAATAAGTTGTTCCTGAATATCTCAGAATCAAGGACTGTATAGATGGGCGAGTTACTAGACAACAGAGTTGTCAAAATGATTAGGCCTATTTTCATAAATATCTGTGAGTTGACACACTCTCTTCAGGAGCTGTTCCTAATTAAGTTAAGTTAACTAAGTAAAGTTATACATTATACCGAGTATTTGCTAAGTAATTAATGAGATAATTCAAGGAACTACTTTATATTACTATTTAATTATCAGATCACTCATTCTTTGGTAACTACTCACAATTCTGTGTATCATATTGTAAAGTGTTATCGAAATACCATTTGGTAATCATGAAAAAGTTGTGTTTAAAGATGTTAACATAATCAATCTTCATGTAGAGGCCCTAAAGTAAAACACTGTGGTGTTTGCAACAAGTGTGTGGAAGACTTTGATCACCATTGCAAATGGCTGAACACTTGCGTGGGTGGCAGAAACTATTGGTAAGTTTTGGATGAGTTAGTGTACTCTCTGTATCTGACTTCATGCTCTAATGAAATGTGAAACATAAATATCAATTAACATCAGGTTTGGTCTGTTGCCTTTAGGTGCTTCTTTGTGGCACTGTCCTCTGCTACACTAGGCGTCTTCCTGCTCGTTGCCGTCGTCTTGTTCATATTTATTCAGCATTACCTGGATCGAAACAGCCTCCGGACCTCCCCACAGTTTGACAGTGAGTCACCATTATATTGATCTTTCTTTATCTGACTCAATAGAAGGCAAAACAGCTTTGATGATATTTATGTTAATTGCATCATTAAAAACTGTATGTGGATTGTCCTCCTTTTTGTTCTGTCTTTCTAAAGGTGTGCTAGCGAATGACACCTGGCTGGTATTTTTACCCTCAGCACCCATAAAGACTAGTTCAGCTGGTCTCCTTGCAGTAGCCTTCGTTACAGTCGTACTGAGCGTCACCTGCCTCCTGCTGCTCAGTCATCTGCTGGTTTTTCACTTGTACCTCTGTGAGTAGCACACAATCTCCAAGACAGATATTTGATAGGGCTCTTTCCCCCTCCTCTAGCCATTAATCCTCACCACTTTCACCACTGGTGTTTTTTTCTCCTCTTGGTTTTACAGTTTATAAAGGCATAAGCACTTTTGATCATGTAAAGATGAAGCGGCAAAAAGAAGCCAGGATCCTAGACACTCCACATGATGTGAAACTCAATGGCAAGGCCCCACAGGTGAGTCCTGTCTCTGCCTCTCATTGTCATTCACTTGTTCATACTGTCGTTTGTAAAACATTTTTTCCCCCTCTTTAAAAGAATAAAGAGAGCTCAGTTGACTGTGAGCCAGCATTATCAAGTTCAAGGTAAAACCAATTCATTACATTTCTTGTTCTGCTATTATTAAAACAAATTGTGTAGGTAAAGATTATTAATGCCACTCGGATTTTTCCTGCAGCAGCTGCAAATTTGACAAATGCCTGCTCACAAGCCGACTCTCAGAGTCCATATGCATTGAGGTAAGCATGTCTGCTGATATCTCCTTTGATTGATTTTACATGCATCAACATATTGCATTAAAATCTCTTTTGGTCTAGATGAAAAACTTAAAGACAACAGCAGAAAATGAGAATAGCTTTCATTATGGCACAGAAAATCCCACAGAGAACACAGCAAGTAAGTATTTGACTGCTCTTATCACTATTTTTAACCTTTCTTTGTGTCAACCTCCATTTACAGGAGGAGCAAAAATATTAGAAATGCCTTATGATTGAATATAAAATACACCACCCATGACCATGCAGTTTGTAGAATACTTATTTCTTGTTTCCTGTCTGAAAGGGGAAATATCTATGAGTGACATCAAAAGCCGGAAGCCTGCCACTGATGATGAGGCTCAAAGCGTCAGTTTGAAGTCTGGTGACTGTGTTCCTGGAGTGCCTGACCCTCTGTGCAGCTCAGTTAGGACCGCAGATGATATTTAACATCTGATGTCTACATGGCAGTTAATCGGAATGTGCTGCTCTGAGGAACTATTTGTTATAAATATATGCTTCATAAAACTGAGTTACTCAACCATGGACCATTGTTGATGAGGATAAAGGACGTTTTGGACTTGACACCACAGTTTGAAACAAATCATAGAACCTTTTTTCCTGTCCATTTTGTATGCAGTCTCCATGTTCCTTTTTATCTACACTATGTGTTTTTATGACAACGGTTGAATTATTTAAAGCATTGTTTTATCAAACTAGCTTGTATAAAGAGTCAAAGTCCAGCCCCCCTTTCAGGTTAGCCTCTGTTTCTCTTGCCTGAGTTGGAAGGACGGATGGACGGACATAGATAGATAGATAGATAGATAGATAGATAGATAGATAGATAGATAGATAGATAGATAGATAGATAGATAGATAGATAGATAGATAGATAGATAGATAGATAGATAGATATTGGCATCTTTCTGAAAAGCTGAAACATGACACTGGAGTTTATTGCTCATATTCTAAGCCAATTGGGTATCCAGTACTGTACTGACAGTAACATTTGAGCATCTTTTAAGTACTGGACCAGATGATAGTTTCAAATAGAGACAGCGCTTCAGCTCTCTATTGCTGTTTTAACTGTTGATGTTTTCTTCTTTACCCTGCTTGACCACACAGTGGCACTATAGAGTCACAGCACCTCAAGCTTCTACAGGTATTACATTTACATTTAATCATTCAGCTAATGCTTTTATCCAAAGCAACTTTCAGTTGCTGTTTATGTCAGAGGTTGCACGCTGATGGAGCAACTAGGGGTTAAGTGTCTTGCTCAGGTGCACATTGGTGGCCACACACAAGGCATGTGTCGTCAACAATGTGCGATTGTGCTGGGCTAAAGATAAAGCACTGAAGAGGGTCTTTGTAGATAGAAATCCACATAAGGCCCCATGTTGATGTATTTCATGCAAGATGGAAAAACCACTCAATGCAATCAGTGCAAGAGGCTACATTTAGGGAACGGCTAAAGTAGTTCAAACTATTTGTCACCTAAAAACATATTTTTAGTTAAATAAAATGGATATCCAGATGTCTACAGGGAACCACAACCAATTATTAGGCATAGCAGACCTATTCAGTTGACCAGCAGGAAGGTACAGGAATGGGATAAGAAAAATGGAGGTAGATTTCATTCATTCACTGGAAATGGCTTAGAAGAAGTGCATGCCTGAAGCATGCATAACATATAAACAAGCAATATGACAATAGAGTAATACATGGACAAATTAAAAGGGCACGATCACAAGTGTTATTGGGCAATGTAGATTTATAAGATCAGAATTTGAAGGATAGTCCTGAAGAAAATAAAGATGGTGGTGCACAATTATAGCTCATCTTGCGAGACATGTCCACTGTGTTACTGCCTTTGTTGCCACCTCAGGCTGTTTACCAGCTTGTGAAAGGAGTGTCTCCTCTCTTATATGAATCAAGATTAAGCTCTGCAGTACTTTAACTCAACAGCACCTGGAGGCTTCTAGGCTACCAAGCAGGATGTTTTGATTGCCTGATTATTGGTTGCATAGCCGAGAGAGGCTTAAACTGCGAGGTAGGATATACAGTATGTGTTTATTTTTTTCTATTCCGTCACATGTCTACTCAAACTTGCCGTTGACAAATTATTATTTTTTTGTTTGTTTTTACAGACCCCTCAGGTGATTGCTGCCAGTGACGTTTGAATGATTCAAGCCAGCATTCTCTCAAGAACAATGTTCTCCTTAGTGAGTAATCCAAGCCGGCCTCTGTATGCTCCATAAAGGACTTCATGTCATGTGTGATCCACCTTGCTGGTATTGCGTTTAAAAATAAGTACATTTATGCATCTATTTTATTCTGAAATTTGACATACGGATTGGAGCAGATAATTTGAGAAATTGGAACCATGAAATGTTTTGTATGATTGTAGTGATGTGACTGAAACAATTATCAGAGTAGTTGTCAATTAATTTTCTGTCAGTTGATTAATCATTTTAGCTATGCTTGTACTTTTTTACATGTTTTGTATGCAATGTTTTGTAAAGTAACTAAAAAATGTTAAAAAGTACAATATTTTCCTTTGAAATGAAGTGGAGTAGAAGTAGACAGTGGCAGACGAAACTATTCAAAGTACCTCACATTTGTAATTAAGTGCAATACTAAATACTAAATACTTAGTTACTTTCCACCACTGGTTTGTGGTCAGCACTGAGCCAAAAGTCCAGAGCAATTTTTCACTCCTTGTCAATTCCTGTATGTAAATTACATTGTTTTTCCCCTCTTTTCATTGTTTGCTACTATATCTCTGAAACATAATACAATGAGGCCATTAATCCATGATGTAATTACACAACTGAACAGGGTGTTTGTACATATTAATGCTTTGCCCTTCTGTTTATTGTAGTGTCTTAAATTATTTTCCCTGAAAGAGGACATTTCTAAGAAAGATATGCAGCTCTCATGATCAATTTATGACATTTGCTTCATTAAACTGAGCCTCATGATCTTAAGCCAACAGTATATTTCTCATATAAGGTGAAATATAGATGATAGAACACTGGACCACTGGACGTTTTCTAAAATTTCAAGATTAAGCCATTAGGTTCCTTTAAGTAATGTAGGCTACGGTGTGTGGTTTTGGCAACATAGCTGTATTTGACAGTAAAGGCAGTTAGTAACCACACAGTGGCGCAATTGAAGCAGCTTGAGATATACTATTATGTCACCAAGCGTTTACCCTCAGTCCAAGCTGCTTTCATCATGATTAACTCACTATTCTGAGCCCTTTCTGTTCCTCATAAACATGCGTGTTTTTATCACTTGCCCCTATCTTCGAATTGTGTTTAAACTATCAGCAAGGCTATGGGTTACATAATGTCCATCCATGTCCAGCCATTAGGCTACTGCTGGTTGTGTAACACATTAGTGTGCTTGACATCAGATCAGTAAGGTTCAGAGGGTAGTTTTATGGAATATAAGCATCCTTTTTGAGAGGATATATTTGATTTGTTTTTCCAATAGGGAATTTCTCATCATGATATAAAGTGTAGTTCCTAGCCATCCCCTGCTTGGACAAGAGTCAGGATTACTGCTACTGTAAGTGACTATAACTCTCAGATGCATATTCCCTTCCCATATGGCAAATGATCACACACATGGACTTCATCAAATTGTACTGACTCCCATATAAAACTATCCACGTCCTTTGTTTGCATCTTCCATCTCCGCCCCCCTAAAAGATGCTCCGAGCTCAAACTGCTTGTTTATCAGCGCTCCACTGGGCACTGTAGCACAATCACAGCCCACAACAGCGAGGCAAGAGGAAAACAAGTCGTCGCACACGTCGGCAGCCAATCAGCAGGCTGGTTTCTCTTCAGCATCTCGGTGAGACTGAGCCACCGAGCAGACTTGAGCTCAGGCAGCGGGGAGGAAAAACACTTCAAGACTCGCGACGCGCAATAATGGTTTTGTGAACTTGACTAAAAAGGTGGAGGATCACATCACCAGGTGATTAAAACTGAATTTGACATTATGACTTTATAAGCGGAAGCGACTTGTAGCTTGTGCTTGGCTCGTGGTAGACCTGCATGTTTTCACAATATGACAAATGAAGAATTCGATGCCAACCCCCACAAATTCATCCAATTCCTGAGTGTGCTTTTTGTTTAGTGTTCATGTCTCTGCATGCTTACTCGACACTGAAATTGCAATATAAGATGCCCTTTGAGCTGTAATAATGTGCATAGTCTATTTTACCTTGAGTAGAATTATTATTAGTTTTAAATGATTTATTTTACTGGTGATGCCTTGTTCTGCATTGGCAGACATGCATTAGGGGCTGACAACATGATCACGTGGCCTCTGTGTGAATCTGGCATTTGCAAGTTTATGTAACATGTTTCCCTCAGACACACCGGTGTAACCAGCAGCTGCTGCCATCTCCAGTAACTTAAACATGAGCTTTTTCTCCTCTGTTTATCTTTCGATGCGAGCCAGAGAAAGGTTCTTCAATAAGCATCGTTATTGGTTAGACAGAATGATTGACAATGCGTTTTCCCTATGGCTGCAGCCATTATGCCAAGCTGTTGGGTTGCATATAGGTAGTTACATAATTATGCATGAAAAAAATCTTCATACCCTCTTTTAGCTTCCTGATTCTCTGTGAATTTGGCTCTTAAGGATAGGAAATAAGAGGCATTTAAAAATAATATTGTGTAATGTGCTGTAATCGCTGTTGTACTGTGTTTAATTGATAGCTTGACAGCAAATAAAATGTTCAGCAATGAATTAGATTCAGCTTGGATACTGGTTACACCAGTAGAAAAGAAGTTATCAATGCATTATTTTGTGAGAAGTGCCATTCAAAGACAGTAGGCTACACTGAAGGAAGGTAATATGTTTATTTCTTCTCAGTGAATGTTTCTGTAGCCATGTTATCCCCATAGGTTGAATTAGGTATGCATGAGAAGAAGACACAGTCAGTGATTTTGTCCCAGATTTCACTGTTCTAGGTTTCATTGCACTGGTTACAAGAGCCTTCGGGTTCTGTCACAAACAATTAACCTCAGAGTGTAAATTAACCTATTTGTTTGTGATGACTCAAATTCAAGTCAGGGTTACAAAATAAAGGGATTGCTCTTGGGCAAAATAAAGTGTTGTAGACCGACAGCACTGTCTTTTCTACACAGTAGTAAGACATTTATTTGTGTTGACCTTAACATTAGGGATCTGTTGCCATTGTGTGTTTTATTTTTCAGCATTTGTGTCTGCTAGATAAAGACATTAGACAACATTTCTGTGACATTGCAAAGACTAAAATTAGTTAGCTTAATTAATAAGATGCAATGTTATATGTTACAGTCTGGCTTTTAAAAATCTTTAACCAGATTGTACTCAGCGCTAAATTGCTGCTGGCTCAAACAGGCCTCCCTCCATCTGAACCATGTCAGGGACACTTGTGCTGTCCCTGGCATCACATATTCCTCTCAAATGTGGGGTTGCATAAGGACCCCCGGGCTTTCTTTACTCTGCCTCATACCTCTATTTGGCTTGCTGCTGCTGCCAGCTATAACCACTGTGCCTTGTTGCTAACATCTTGTTTTTCTACTGCACAACGCTTGCCAAGATCTTTGACTCACAGAGCAGTTAAAGGGTTTAGGGAGGCAAGGACTGACAGAGACAGCGTGGTGGTGACCTCAGACCTCGGCTCCAGCAAACTGATGTCATGCCCTCTTTCCTTGTGCCTTCCGGGGGAGAGAGAGGGTGGAAGACTGTGGTCAAACTGGGAAATGGTTAAGAAGTTGTATTTAGTAGTGTCAGGGGGTGCAGTCCTGAAACAATGTTGAAGAATAGGGCTTTCATATTTTTGTTATGATCCACAAGTTCCTTGAAAAGACCAAAATCACCATTGCATTTGTCCATTTCTCACACTGTCTGTGGCACTCATCCCCAAACACACTGGTTTCTACTAAAAAAACAAAAATTAGTATATAAGATATTTAGTGGGGGCTATTTTCAGCCATGGAGTAATACCCCTTGGGTGCACTAAAGAGTATTTTTTTTGCCTTTATTAGATGATATACAGTGGAGATGCAGAGAGGAAACATGGAGAAAGACAGAGAGAGAATGAGAGCGAGAGAGAGGAATCACTAGAATCGAAACTGGGGTTGTTGAGATTACATCATATACGTTTTAAACCACCACGAACCCCACTTAAACGTTGTATGTGGGATAACTACAATGCCCATGTTCATTGTAATGAAGGAATATGTCACCCAGTGCAACAGTGTGGGTCATTAGGGATTCTTTTAATCAGCATTAATAGCCAAGTTTTTTTCTCTGTTATTTGATCAGTTGTTTGGTCTATAAGGAACAAAGAGTTAAAAAAAAAAGAAAAAAGACTGTCACTATTTCCTTGAGACCAAAGGTGAGGTCACTATATTCCTTATTTTGTCTGAGCAAAAGTCCAAAACCCTAAAGTTATAATAGATGAATTCTCAAATTTGAGGAGCTTGAACCATCAAACTGTTGCCTCACTGATGTGTTTTAATAGTTTCAAAGCAGTAATGGAGGTTTATGCACTAAACATGGTGTACTATAGATAGAGATGAGTGGGGGGCTTTAGTGTGGTCATGTCTGTGTCTATTTTACGCTTTGATTGAGTGACATTGTCACGTCCAGAGCAGCAGCCTGTAAAGAACACTGATCTAGATATGAAGCAGATTGAATCTCTGCATGCCCACTCACTACGATGGCATGATGAAGGAGTAGGCTACACACACACGCGCGCACGTCACATCTCTCAGGCAACATTGTCATCATTTTGTGAGTTAAACACCATCTGCCAAAGAGTTAAACAGATTTTTTATTTTTTGGCATTTCAGTCTGCGTGTTGTCTACTGGCTGATCTCTTCCCTCGAGAATGAATAGAATGTTCCAGCCATGGCAGCGTATTGTTGCTATGAATAGTTGCAGTTCAAAATAGGTCAATTTATAGTTAAAGCACTCATCTGTGCGGTGTATTGCCAGAAGGCGAGTGTATGTAAGCATGCTGTCATCCAGTCACAGATTTGTCTCTGGAGATCTGCCCTTAACGAAATGGCTTCTCGTTGTCAATGTGGCAAAGTGGGGCACAAAAAAAGACACAAAAATTTGTCTATTTTCAATATTTTTTTTTTTAAGGGGAATAGTCATTTTTTGTATTTCATTTTCATTGAAAATGATGATAATGTGATTTTTGCTGGGGTCTGTATCAAACAGGCATGTTCCTTTACGTCTGGAGAATATGATTTGCAGGCCCGGGGCATCTCTGTAGCAACACAGTGCTTCATTTATAATGGTATGTTGTCACATATTTTTCCTTTATCAAAAACTTGTGGCTCCTGCGATTTGGACATTGCGATTTGGATAATATTTCAATTAATTTTGCAGGCCTACCAGAAACAGCCTCTCATTGAGGTAAAGCTTTACTGTACCAAATGGTCTCTCCTCTGTACAGGAAACACAGTCTATAATGATACAATCAAAAAAAGCTGTCAGAACACTACATTTCCTTTCATCTGAGTATGTGTTCTACTTCAGGCCACTGGACTTCAGGGTTAATGACCTCTCTTTCATGTATTGAACATGATGTAGTTTGAGGAGGCTTGTTGTACTGAGAGGACTCATGCACTTGAAACTACTGACTATAAATTGGAGGAGGAGAGTGAAAAGATTCCTTTGTTTCACATAGATTTTGCTGCTGTTGTTGAAGCACAAAGGGAAACACAGAGCAAGTGGCTAATCCATTTGAAAGGATGTGGATCCCTGCTGAAAGTAAAGCCAATAATGATGAAGCTACTGAACCGGAGAACATCAAAACCTACACACATGAAACACAAAGCAGATTTTACTCTTTACTCTTGCTTTGTGTTTCCATGTAACACAGGTTAATAATTATAATAACATTCTTTCCTTCCTTTGCATTACAGTGAAATCTTATTGATCATAAATGAGTAAATCTCAAACAAAAACTTTAGAGCTGAAACACTTATTATTATTTGCCAATAGGTATTATTTGCCAATAGCTTTGAAAATCAATTATTTTGCTGCTTGTCTGTTTTATATGATCTTAAAATGAATATCTTTTGTAATTTGAATCTCTTTTGCCTCATTGTTTGGTCGGTTGGTCGTTGGTTGTAAATTGTAAATGACACCTGATAAACCAGGGTGGGAATTTTCTGACATTTTGCAAACTAAATGTTCAAGCAAATAAAACAAATCAACAGATTAATCACTGTTTAAAATAATCATTAGTTGCTGCCCTGGATGTGATTCTACTAGTTCCATGAAGAATGAAAAAAAACATATAGGTATAGGTGATATATAATGATATCCCCATTTCATTCAATATCTCAATTGCATGTGTTTAGATTCTATTTTATTTGATTATTGAGGATGAAATTACATCAGATGAATACTAATATTGCATTGATATGAAAGCAATTTTTTGAAATTATGCTTAGAACTTTTTAATTTCTTTATTATTTCCCATGTGAGCAACAATGTTGTCTTCTTTTAAATAAAAAAATGTTAAATATTGTTAAAATTATGTTAAATATTTAACAGCTGTGCAAATTATAGGCTAATTAAATATAGTAAATATATTCCACTGTTACAAAAATTGAATTGTACCATTTGTAACACACATCAAGCTCATAACATTTAGTGCAAATGTACACATATTCAATAAGAAATCAAAGATCGATCATATGATTTTATTGGATCATTAAAATGAAAATTGTTATCTGTATAGTTGAGAAAGGCTTCAAAAAACGCAGTAACTCTATCTGGATGGTCTTGGCATGCGTCCTCGATGACATATGACTACAAAACCCTTGCCATCAATAGTGGTACTCTGCGATGTCACCATGTGTGTATGTGTGAAGACATGGGCCATGGGTCAGACAGAGAAGCCAGGAGTATTGGACAATGGGTTCCCAGTGTCTGCTGCTCTGAATGCCATTATTCATCATTAATAATCTCTTCTTTTTTCCCCCTAAGAATTGATTATAATGGCTTTATGCAGTGTCAATCTTGGCACTTTTGTACCCATTTAAGTGTTGACTGTACTTAGCAAGGTCACATTTGTAAATGTTGGCCACAGGGTTGTGGAAACATAACCCTTGGCTTCACATGGTGCCACTTGGGGGTGAGTGAAAGCACTTTATTTGTGACTTGAGGGACTTGCTTGAAACTTTGCTAGCTGGATCAGACGGTTTAGTCCACGGGACACGGCATCTCTCTCCGGTTTGCATTTTGTTTGTATCTGTTTAAACTGTAGCAAGTGAAACTACTGGCAAAATTGTTTGTTGGGGTGTACTTTGCAATGGCAACATATGTCCTTTAAGGATGCTGAGCTAAGTATGGGAACAGCTGAAAGGTGAGCAGAGCACTGTAACTTGCTACAAATACAGTTAGGTTATGTTATCTTAATAGAAATAGCAGAGGGGGGTATTTTGTATGACAGTAATTAGGTTTTCCTGCATTTCAAATGTTGTTCAAGTGTGACGCTGAGTTGAGAATGTGAAATGCTGCTGCTCTGTACATAGAGATGCAAATCAGAATGATGACATGTTTAGAGAGGGATCCCTGAATGAAATCATCTTAAGAGAGAGAAGAGTGGTTGTTTGCTCAGCGTGCAATCTGACCTTTAAAGATGAGTCACAACAAACAAAAACTAACATACAGACGTTATCTGGAAGGAATTTGGTGTTGATGATGATGAAGAGGATTTTAATCTTGTTCCTTTTGAAGTTGTGGTCATTATTCACTCCATACTGAAGAGTTCTCCTTAAATGTAGATCTGCGAATACGTGTCAGACTGAATTAGACATTATGTCATAAATAACTGTGTTTTTATTGGAGCATGATTAAAGAAAGATGAAGACAAGACTAGAATAGTGTACTTTTTGTAGTGATTCTGCGTTAAATGCTTCCTATTTATTCTTTACTTTATCATGCTTTCCACTCTCTGGCACTCACATATACAGGCACATCCTCTCACAGTGTTCACCTCCGCTCTCCTCTTTTCCACAGCACAAAAAGAAAACAAAAGTCAGCTAATCCAAGCACTGCACAGAAGGAACCAAATTCCAGTACAAGCATGGCAGACCAGAAGTAAGTTTTAGAAGTCATCTAAGGTATATGAACCCTCACTTCACATTTTGTATGTTTTAGTCCACATATCCATCTGTTCTGTCTTCTTGATTTGTGTGCCTTTAAATTACATAGAGGTCTATTTATATCCTTCACCTCTGTGCCAGAACACGTAAGACATCTGCCCATTCACAGGCAGTGTGAGCACCTCTGGCCTCAGAAAGTCTAATCTTGCCTGTAACATAGAAGCACCGTACAAAAAGGGACAGCCCAAAGACACATTAGCAAGCTGCAACCTGACCTTATGGCATGAGGCACTGTTTGTTTGTTGCAAGTCTTGCAGAACAGGGTTAGATCAGATGTATTTCTGCCAAAAATCCTCCTCCTTTGTGGTGTACAGGTTGTGAATAAATATCTTTTTCTATTTGATATATTGGAATTAGTCATTGGGGCATATAACGTTACAACATTAAATGTTCCTCTCAATTCACTTTGTGTTATTTTACAACATTTTTGCATTTTGAATATTCAGTTGTGCAGTTTGATTGGCTTCGTTGCATGCACTACATTTTTATATTACCTCTGTTAAGAACTGTCATGTATAACTCATACATCACATGGATGATCAGATGATGTTGTAATTTTTCCCCTTTCAGAGACAACATAGATGACTTTAAAGTCCAGACAGCCAAGCATCCTAACATGGGCTCAGCCCCTTTACGGCCGCACAGTGAACAGTCTAAAGACCGCGCGTCCAAAAGGCTTTCATCCGAGTCAAATGGGACCAGTGAAGGAGGTGTGGGCTCATCCACACCAGTGGAGGTGACCGCTTTGGAAGAGTCATTTCGGCGCTTCGCTATCCACGGAGACACCCGTGCTACCGGCAAAGAGATGCATGGCAAGAACTGGTCCAAGCTCTGCAAGGACTGTGGCGTGATTGACGGCAAGAACGTCACCCTCACTGACGTGGATATCGTCTTCAGCAAAGTCAAGTAAGAAAAGCACCAAATTGTATTGTGCACTAAAGGCTAAAAATCTTTTGTGAGCCTATTTGGGCTTTTAATTTACATTGTCGAAAAGTCTGTTTCAGTTGCCCTTAATTAATCTGCCATCCTCTGTAACAGGATTGTGTTCTTTTACTACATAATATTACTTTACTGTTGCTTCAGAAGCAGAGATGACTACAGGCTTAGTCACCCAGATCAGCATGCCTGAAAGGCCATTAAAGTTGTGCAGACATGTTAGCATTGTGGTATAAGAACACAGAAGTGGAGATGAAACCTTTTTCTGGAAAAAAATTTTTTTTCCTGTTTCATTAATGTTCAGAGACTAGAACCAATTGCATCATCTTTAGCAAACAGTCAAGGAAGACAAACACCAGCTTTATCGACAGATATGTACTGGCAGCAAGCGTCATGAAAACTGACTCAGGTTGGATTGTAGGAATTACCCAAGCTGAAAACGGTTTCTTAATGTTTTGTTAGCTTCAGCACCAGTGAAACATTAAGCAAACAATAATGGTTGTCAAACAGAAATTAGCATAAGCATGATAGAAACAAATCTAAAGTGTAAATTTAGTAAATGTAGTTTTTGAATTCAGTGTTTTCAGGCAGTATTTTGGAAGAGGCCTTTGTTTCTTACATTGAGTAGGCTCAGCTGAGGCTGTCCATCAGAAACAGCAGCCAGAGCAAGAGGTCAAGATGGCTCATCCTGTAGCTCCTCAGGCCTGATTGATTCATCCTTAACTGCTTGGTTTAAGTGACGTAGAGTCTAATAATAAGTTGTGACCTCAATATTATTTCAATATTATTTAAAAACATTTCACCTTTACAGCTGTGCTTACGTTTATTAAGTCTACCAAGTGTCTACTAACCATTTAAGCAAACAACACATTGACAGAGTACTGTAGATATCGATTGTTAGCATTGTTATAGTGTCAGCCACATATAGTAAGGTACATACAGTTGTATCCTAAATGGCAAAGAATCCAGCTGGTGTAAGAGAGGACAGGGCTTTTACTATGTGGATTTGTATGTTTCTTTGCACATGGTTATTATGGAGATGTTCATTCATGCACAAAGCAGCTTTGGATTTTTAAAAAATCCTGGTTGAATTTTGTGAATAAAGATTGTTCTGCTAGACAGCACCAGAATAGAAGAGTATGGCTCAAAGCCACTCATCATCCCGTCTTGCTGCAGGAGTGGAGAGGCCATGAAAAATGTCTGCTTCGGAATCTCATATTGATTTAGTGGATTTTCCATCTTCTGCTGGTGTGTAATCATAGTTCAATCTTAGTCACTTTGTGTACGCACTTATATACAGGAGATTCCAAAATGGTTTTAGTGTTATTTTTCTGTGTTATTTAACTGTTTATTCCCGTCTTTACAATGAAATTGTGTTCAGAAGAGATTAAATATTTCAAAAAGCAGCTCCAGGAGTAAATGTATTTCCAGAAAAGCAGGACTTATTGACTACTTCTATTACAAACATACAGTACAGTGCAAGCTGTCTAGCTAAAATGCCTATATTCAGTTCTAATATTATAATTTTATGCTTTATTACCTAGTCCAGAGCATCTCTAAACCCAAAAAGATGTAGAGCATATTGTAACTCAGAAAAAAGCAATCATGACTTCTTAGAGTAAAGAAAAAAAGTATTCTTGTTTTTCTGGACTTTGAGTCACCCCCATCAACACAGTTGGCATGGCAATGGGTGTCCGTGCTTACTGCTGTGAAAATGTTTCTTGGCAAGACTAGAGAGGGAACTTAAAGGTACATGCAGGATTAAAGCTTGTTTACATCCCACTCCACTGGTGAGCAATATTTAGAAATGTGCAAACAATATGGTGTAACCACTTTAAGGATTTAAGGGAAACAAGCATGTTTTTCGTGGTGAATCTGTGCAATGTTCTATACATTAGGTCCTTGGATGTTTTTCTGGCATGTGAATTTGTAGGCTCTGTCGTCTGGCTTATGCCACCGCCAGAGTGTTCGTGAGGATAGTACAGTAGAAAGAGTATAAAGAGTGCTGTGTGTGTACACTTCAGATGCAGCCACAGGATAAAAGGGAGGTACAGACTGGGGGAGGGGCTCATTTTCATGTAGCTTCTGACTCCAGGCATGACTGAGATTCACATGTACACTTTTCCTTTAATCAGTGTCAAAGCTCTTTGCTTTCACACGAAAAATTAAACATCTTAATGAGCACTAGCTAATCACAGTATGGCTGAATGAATCCTTATCATGCCTACTGCACCACACTAAGTCTCTGCTGTGCTGTCTGCCTGCTAGGAGCCAGAAAACCACGGCATAAACTATGGACGAGCTAGAAATCTGGCGTGGACTAATTAATTACTAGCATGGTTTTATTGTGGCTTCATTTTCCAGGCTTTGGTTGTACAGTATTTCCTCATCACTGAACATGATTGTAGGTGGTACAGGAGCATGCATGAAACAGATTCACCCAACTACTGTGTCAGGTCCATAGGGATCCTCTATTGCAGATGGTTGAACTATGTAAATAAACAGCAGGTCAGCTACCGCAGTATCCAGAATGAAAATGAAGTTCCACTCGCCCTCTGACCTTTGCCCTTTTTAACCTTATCGCATCCTCCTCAGATTCTGACTTGCCATTTATTTACACAGCTTAATCATTTGTATACTTTGGAGAATTTAACAGCTCCGTATGGGGAGATACACAGAGGACACACAGTTACAGTTATCTTCCTTGGACAGAAACGGCAAGAGGAAGTCCAGTTTCCCATCTGACAATAGACAGCATGGAACAGGCGCAGAGGAATGGAGCGCTCAAATGTTCAACACTGATGGCTCGCCCAAACAAAAACGGGTCACTGGATGAGTCAAATTAATTATAAACCCAAACACCCCTGTTTACTGTAGCTTGTTGCTATGACAGCATGTTGCCCAGGGAGACTGCAAGCTTTATAGACTCTTGTTTAGGTGATTTATCACCACAGCAGTGGCTGTTTGTGTTTGTGTTACTATGCACTTTTAACATGGAAGTGAAACGGGCACATGGCCAGTTAAAACAACTGGAGTGCTCTCAGAAGGAGAATGATTGATGATGATGATCTGTGGCATGGTATTGTCTGTGGTTACAACAGTTTATCTTTTATATGAGAGCATTGGGATTCACAATACCCTTCCAGGTACTTGCATTCAACAGGTATAAATGCTTCAAGCTGGAATGAAAGACATCAGGCCTCTGGGTCCTGACTATTGGAACTGAATTCAATGATACATGACATGAAGAGAAAGTCACATATATACAGCCTACAGGTGCGCATCTGTGTGCATGGAGTTGCTCAGACGACAGTTAAGACACACTGGGAGAGGAGATCCAAACAGTGAACATGCTCTCATTGTTTATCTCAGTGGGATACCATCCCCATGCTGTCTTACATCTGCCATGTTGAAGTGATCACACATGGCTCTGTGTATACTACAGTACACTCTCAATGTAGGCTTTCAAACTCTGCTGAGAGGCTGTGGAAAAGACCTGCTGATGAAGCAAACCTCAATCCAGCATTTGTTTCCCTGGAGACACAGTTGAGCAGATAATTTCTGGGTGGGGTTTATGTGCTAGGCCTACTGTGACAAGTGTTATCCCACGCTTAAGCACCTTTCCCACCTGCATTTCAGGAAGAAATCCTGTCGCAACATCACGTACGACGAGTTCAAGGTTGCCCTCGGAGAGCTGGCCAGGAAGAAATACAAAGATAAGACTGGAGAGGAGGCCGAGGCTGAGGTTTTCAAGCTCATTGAGGGGAAGGCACCCATCATCGCAGGAGTCACGGTAAGACTCAAAGTGTGAATAATGCTAATTTCATACCAGCAATCACAGAATAAACTCAGATGATTTAAAAACTTCCTCACAGAGAGCCGTGGCTTCCCCCGACAGTGAGCCGTCTCACAGACACCACCAAGTTTACAGGGTCACACAAGGAGCGTTTTGACCCCACCGGGCGTGGGAAGGGTAAGGCGGGACGAGAAGACATAGTTGACACTTCCGGATACGTCTCGGGATACAAACATCGAGGGTCATATGAAAAAAAAGTGAATAAACCCACCGTGGGCAAACCCATGTGAGGGCGAGGATGAGGAAATAAACATTTGATCAACTACTAGGATAATTTTCTATTAAAAGAGTACTCAAAGAAAGCACAAAATAGGATTTCATATATTTTCCCACCCATTTATCTTGTGTGTGTGTGTGTGAGAGAGAGAGAGATGTTTTTAAGTTCCTCTCTTTGTGAAGTGTGAGAACTGGAAAAAATGTTTACATCTATTTTTACAAAGTCATCACCAGCTGGTACATTCCTGTCAAGTTACTTCCAAACACTGAAGAGAACAAACAAGAGAAACTGCTATGCTATGAATATTGAAGCTTTGTTATTACGAGAGGGCCTTATAATATTTATTGAGCACAATTGAAACAACATGCCAAGAAAAACAAAAGTGGGACAGTTTGATGAATTAACATTGCACTTTTTAATGGAACTCTTTCTATTCCCATATTTAGCTGAAGAGATACATTTTTAATTTGTTTTGCCGAGTCTCAATAATTGGCACACATTTTTGGCATAGATATTATCAATGTTTATTTCTTTTGAAAGCTTAAATTGTTTGTCTGCCATCTCCACTTGTCAACTGTGTTTATGAAATCACTGTTTTTTTTCTACTTATTTTTTTTTTTACTTCATAAGCCCATGCTGTCATTTGAATAATTTGCCTCCAGCTCAAACCAAGAACTATACATGAAGAGTTTTCTCAACTTGTTTTAAGTGTTTTGCAAAACAACTTAGTTCACTTTTTCACCTCTGCCATATCCTCTTGCATTTGTGAATATGTAAAAATAAAACTCCTGCCATGTAAACCTTTAAATGAACCTGCTTATGACACAAAACAATACAACAGGAGTTTTCCATTTTCTTTTCAGACCCTATTGTACCTACCTACACACAAACCATTTTGCTAACATGCATTTTGAATTTTAAATTGGTTGAATTCAGCTGGAGGAAGCTCTAACCCACAGTAGATGAGCTCAGTTGTACAAGATTGTATTTTTAACACTTCACTTATATTTCCTCATCAGATTTCTAAACAGTAGTTCTAATATATTTGTGGTAAGATTGTGTATATTCTAAAATGTTATAGCCACATGGCTTAATTTATGACACTGGCTTCATCTGTTGTTTTTTCTCCCCTGTATTGCTGTACTTGCAATGTTAACGTGCATGTTATGTATACTGCATTTGATTCAGAAGCATATAGATGACAGTAGGAGTTATCTTATCTGAACTGCTATGCCTGCTGTGAGGACAGACTACTGGACAGAATTAAATATTTTCTTTTCTAACAAATATTTAAATTGTGGGATCATGATAAAATCGTGTATTGCTTGAAATCAATATGTATCATCCTGTACATGTACAAAGTCAGCTACGCTCCAATGCTATTATATTTGTTGGTAAAGATTTAGAGTACCTTTTATGTGTGGTACTGTCATCCAAGGCACAAATTCAACTGAAAACAAAAGCAGGGTTTTACTGTTGTATTCTTACATACTGTATGAGATAAAAAGGGAAAATTGCAACACAAGCAAAATAATTTTGTATAATATTTTTCCAACATAGTGACAGTGTTTGTGTCACGCACTACTTGTAGCCTCCGCTGATGAAGAATCATGCATCAAGTGCAAAACTAGCAGCTATCAGTGTGTTAGTTTTTGTCTGGTGAAGTAGCTCAAGTATGATCTGTTTTCTGTGCTTAATGCCAAATACTGTTCACCTTTAATGTGGAGGAACGACGATGTCTTTTTTTCCCTTCAAATAACTTGCATGCTGTGTGTTTTTGTTCTTGTTCTTTAGACCGCTTAATGTGTGTTCATGATTTGTAGTGCATTATTGAAAATAAAAAATAGAACCTCTGCTGAGTAGGTTAAAGGGTGTCAGTCGAAGCGCAATGTTTTACATTCTTTGGCTGGCTTTTTCAAGAAGACCGTAAAACTCAACACCAGTTAAACCAACCAGTGACCTGTAACATTTACATAAAAACTAAAGCTACATTCAGTTGATGTAGTAGCATCTATGTTCTAACCTGGTTTGCCAGGTCTCGCATTATTGTTTGTGAGAGGAAAGTGCATGTGTGTGGCTCTGTAGCCCTAAGGCAGAGGTATAAATAAATAAACAGTGCAGCTGGAATCTGGATGCATTCATTCCACTGCAGCGTACAAAGCAGATGGAGGAACAAGTGACCTAAAAAAAAAAAAAAAAAACAGCTAAGAGAAAGCCAATCTTACTACTGATCCGGGAAATATATAATGACCTTCTCGCTAACATTTTTTCCCTTATAATCATTTAACATAACAGCCCTGTCACACACTTATACACAAACTTTCTTGAATGAATTGCCTTTCCCTGTTAAGGTTTACATCAATCAAACACAGCTTATATATATGTTTTTGAAATAATAAACACTACTTTAACACTATAAACACAAAAGGGCTGGGAACATAAGGTAAAAATGAATTAAAAAACAGTCTGTAATTGCTGGGCCTCGTGCAGCGAAAGCAATGCTAATATGACGCTCAGCATACTCTTTCATCCTGGTGTGCATCTTTTCATTCAAAATCTTCTTTAAAGTTCCACACTTCCCTTCAGCTCAGCTAGCAGACACTCATTAGTAGCCACCAGGGACCTGCAGTATGTACACAAACACAGTTAGGTGTTACGGCAAAAAGTGTCAACACTAATATCGCCCGGATCTTCTTACCTGTGGTTTTCTTGAAGCATATTTGACAATTCCTTGACTTTCTCAGCCTCCTGCACTTTCTCCCTCAACCCCTCGATCTCTTTTCTCAGCTCCTCCACTTCTGTCTGAGCCTCTAAGGATGTGCAAGCACATGTGAGAGTTTGTAAGGAAAACAGCAAAATGTTCACTCATATGTACAGACAGGAGGCAAATGAAAGGAAAAAACTAAATAAAAAAGTGGAGAAACATATCAAATACAGACGCTTCTGTGCACCATGGCTCACTGCATGGTTTGGTAAGAAGCACTAAAGTTGTTCTGGACACTTGTGGTTGCCTGACTCCATACTAAGACACTTCATGTTGGTTTTCCTTTAATTTGTCAACCATCTGTATCTCCCGCTGGTATTTACACCCACCTTTAATCTGAGTAATAGGTGAACTTTTCATCATAGACTTGAGATACTGTCGTTCTAATTTGATGAGCTGTTTCTGCAGAGCGACATTTTCCTCCAAGACAATCCTCAGTTGCTCATTTAGTTTGCCCTGCGTTAGAGTAAATACATTAAACACAGTGTGCTCATCATAATAATTATGGCCTTCTAAAGCTCAACTTTGTTTTCTAGAGCTGAATACACTCACAACTGCGCTGCGAGCATCCTCCAGCTGAGCAGAGAGGTTACGGACTTCAGCTTTGTGCTGTTCCTCTTGTGCAGCCGCTTGAAAGCTCAGTGCATCAGCTTCCCGTCTTAAGGACCTGACCTCGGCCTCCCGGGTGGAAATATCGTTTTCCATCATAGAGAGGATCTGGACTGCTTGAGCTAGAGCCAAAAATAGAGATGATGAGAAGACATTCATTATCTCAGGCTACTGTAATCACATACCACATTCCCCAAACCAAACTCCCAACTCACACAGGAAGTTGTTGTTATGATGCAGTGATCTCTCTCCCATCCAGTGTTTGTCTACGAGGTTGAGGAGCATCTCCAGGGGTTTCCTATAACTACCCTGGGAAGTGAATTTAGAGAGAAGTTGATATGAGAGAAGAGGCAACCTCAAATATGACTTTTAAGAATAAATCAATACTGACTCAGTAGGTGAAATAGTAAGAAGACTGAATTAACTTTAACCCTTTTTTTCTTTTCCACATGCTGGGGCAGGCTAGAGCCCCCTTCTGTCTTGTTGAAGCTGGAGTAAGTCAGTCTTGGAGGATGTAAGATGGGGTTAGATGGGTCAGATAGATTCAAACCAGGACCACGTGGACTGGGAGGCCGGATATTAATAGATGAAGAGCTATGATGGTGACTTTGATCTGGAAACAAGTTGAAAACACACCTTCAATAACTTGCCAAGAAACTGAAAATATGGTATTTGTGATGTATAACTTCTGACAAAGGTACAGACATTGAGCCCTTACCAGGATTAGGGGTATAATGTCCCTTGGCTGCATGTCTGGTTAGTTTGTGAAGGTCCTTTTGCTTTTGTTTTCCAGGCACAGGTCTACATTTCTCTACATAGGGGCCAAAGGACACCTTTGGTCTTTCAGCCACTTTTAATGAGGTAGAGCTTCTTATATGAGATGGTTCTTTCATGTGTGGCACTTTGGACTCTGTGTTATCTGGTCAATTACAAATGACACAATAAAACACTGATATTAATTGACCTTTGTTAGACTGACCCTGTATACATGATTAAAAATACACAAGAATTGTCTTCTGTCCCCCCCTAGTGGTGCTTTTGTACATAGTCAACGACTGAAAAGACAGGACAATGAATGAAGCGGTGCTACTACTGTAATGTAGTGCCCTTTATTTTACTATTTCAAGAAAAAAATATTTTATCCTTTTTTCACCCAGCTCTATTGAACTATTCTAATCACCAAATCAAATTTGCACATTTTAATTACAACCATGAAAATGCTGATTTTTGATTAACTGCTTATGGATCATGATGTCTAACCATGCTGGGAATAAAAATAATTTGACATTGTACCAGTCTTGTTAACATCATATCAACTGTTGCAATCTCTATCCTTCTAATAAAACACTACAATACACTTGACTAACTCTTAATCTCTAATTGACTCACTGAAATACAAAGAGCTTTGAAAACTCACCATATTTTGTGAGGGGATACCTGAGGATAGATTTAGCAGTTTCCTAAAACAACAACAAAAAACAGTAATTCACAATATATACAATAATGTAAATGTACTACAGGTAATTGTGTTTCCCCTACAGTGAAATAAAAATCACCTGTTTTGGAGTAGAACTCCTCTGTTCTGTAAAATCTTTTGATTCTTCCTGTTTGGGTTCTGAGACAGAATACAGTTTGAAATTAATAGACGTTTAAGAACAAAACCTAAACTCTACAGGATTGGTTTTGATTTGAAAATAAGCTTTTGGACGTATTACCTTCTTCCTCCTTGTGAACTGAGTCACTATGGTCTCCACGATTTGTCGCAACAAAATTTAACACAATGTCATCAGTGTCAGTCAGGAGAGACAGCCTCTTGGTTAAGCGGTCAACTAAAGCCAGTCTCGGACCACTGTTTCTGTGAACCACAAGCGAAGACAGTGAAGATGCAACTCAAGCAAACAGCAAAAAATAATTTATTTTGACAATGGTAACTTTTTCAGGGGGTTTCTGCCACCAGGGTTATACTTTTGCTATTTAAAACTCTACACTGATCCGTACGCGGCTACTTTCTTAAAAACTACACATTAACACACATTAAGCACCTGAGTCACTCCCATTTTTTTTTTGAGGAGGGAGGGGGCAAACTTCATTGTTGCAAGAATAAATCTGAGTGATGGGCATTCAAGAAGTCAGGTGTGCAGTGTGCTAGAATAATTAACCAATTCCCAAAGCTCCTTTGTCCTTCTTCAAATTGCTCTAGACCCAATAAACATTATAATCAGTTTTGTTGTGTGTTAAGATCATTGGTACACCTTCTACCAAGTCAAAATTGATCTAAATCACATACACTTAATGTTAAGCATCAATCAGTGTACCTTTCGTTAGCAAGATGATTCAAAGATGAGCTCTTCTGCTGAGGCAGAAGGTCAGAGGAGAACTGCATTATGGCAGCTTTACGCTCAGTGTCTCTGACTGAGCAGCCATCTAGAAAGCAATGGAGAACGCTCAGTTATGCTAAGAAATGGTGCTGAGCTAAGCGCAGTCTGGGCAACATAGCTGCATCTTACCTAGTTTGCGTAGGTTGGGCATGGCGTGCACCAGATAAGGGCGGTAGTGTGGGTGACTTCTGGTCAGAGGGTTGAGCCTTAGGTCCAGCTCTCTTAAAGCTGGCAGCTCATACAGCACTTCCAACTCTTCAAGGGAAGGTATGCAGTTATAGTATAGGATCAGCCTCTCTAGCACTTTCAAATGTTGAACGCCCTGTGGAGGAAACAATACAGTTTTTTAAATGGTCAGGCAACAGTTTTATCAGACTCATTAATAACAATGTCACCTAAAACATCCCCCGATTCAAGTTAGTAAAATGCTTATTGGGTGAGGGAGGAAACTGGTGAAGTAAGGCAGGTGTAGAAGTAAGGGGTAGTTAGAGTGGGACATTTGGTTGGTTAGTCAGTAACAAATCATGCCATGCAGCCAAATATGTTTTCACCCCCACAGAACCTAACTTTTCCAAGATATTAAATAAGACATTTGGACATCTTGGATTTGAATATTTCAGTCTGTGTGTATTCATCATATGGCTATGATTCCCTATATAATACAATAATTAAATGAGATAATGTAAGACTCTACAAACAGGTTTACAACTTAAAAACACAATGAAGACTTTAAACCTTAGTTACCTTAACGGAGACGAGCGCGTTGCAAGAAAGGTCCAGAGACTTAAGCCGGACAAAATTATTCAGTGAGTTTCCCAGATGTCTTATCTTCTCCTCATACGTCCCCGGGAGGCTCAGCGAGCGGACATCACCTGTTTAAAAGACTATACTGCATTATTTGCTTCTGGTGCTTTGGTTTGCGGTAGGTGGCTTATGTTACTGTTATGTTTGTTAGCTGCCGTTAGCTTAGCCACCGATGATGAGATTGTTTTACAAAACAAAAGCTAAACGCCACGGCTTGCCCCTTAATGTTAGTTGGTATGTATGCCTACATAATGTTTGTATTAGCATGAGATAACATTACCAAGACAAGGATGTTTTAATTGTAATCTGTCCCGTATCCATTGCTCAGTTACTGTTGTCAAACACTCCGCCGCCATACTCTTCGAATTTTAGGTGCCTTCAGGTACTGTCAGAAAAAGTCAAAAACATCTTCTCCAACCAATCCTAATAGTAATTGTTGTTTCTACAAACCTTTGAAAAACATTTGCCGCACTTCTAGAGCTTAATTTTCAACATTGCCTTTTATTCACATTAGATGGTATCAGTCCTGCGATGATGTGATGTGATAAATCCTATGCAACATTTTACGAAGCAAAAATGCATTATTTTAAAAGTTTGGCTTATCATTTTAGGTAGGCTACAGCACTATTTAAAATGTTACTTTAACGAAATATGGATGGCTATCAGATTTTTTAGCAACATACAAACATGTATTTCAAGTTTATTTGTAAAGCACAGTCTCACACAAAAAAAGTGAAACCGCTTTAGAGAATTATAAAACTCAAGTGATTCTCAAAAACATTAGTCTAATGCTGCACTCCAACAAAAATTGTCTCTAACTCTAATTAATTCATTTTGGCCTGCAGTATGTAGTAGCAGAGTTTACGAGTATCTTTGAAGGCATCTTGTGGGCCTGCGCACTGTGTATATCCGGAATTGTCACGTGTAAAAACAAACGTGCAAAAGTGTTCCTGCTTTAAGTTTGATCCTCTGTGCTTATCTGTTTATTGACTTCATGAAATACTAGCCAGTATTTAGATAAATGCTTCACTTGTAGTAGTTAACTTCAGACACGTTCATTAGAACCTGCTGCCTCCGTCCTCAGGATCAATGGCGTCCTGTTTAACTGACTGGATAACCTCCTGTTCTAACATCATTTTGTCTGGCACAGCACTGTACTCTTCCTACAAACTCTTTAAGGTAGATCTCATTCACTGTAGTGCCAATAAGGATCTAATTTATTAACTTTCAGGGCTGAAACTATTAGTTGATGAATTTCACACTGACAAATGTGAGGATGTTCTGCCTTTTCTTATTTAAAATTTGTTTATCTTTGGATTTTATACTGTTGGTTGAACAAAACAAGCTATTTCAATATGTCACTTAAGGCTCTGGGAAATCGTCATGGGTAGTTTTCTTCACTGTTTTCTGAGATTTTATTGACCGCATGGCTATTTACTTTCATCCCTATTGCTTGGTTCAATTTTTTTTTTAAACTATTGCTTACTTTGCAGTTAAATTGTCATAATTATATGTAATACATAATGAATGCAACTATTCCTAACACCCCGTGTATGAGTTACTTTTAGTTATAAATCAGATAATAAATAAATAAATGCATTTATAAAATGTCTCCCTTTGTAATTGTGCTACTGCCTCTGCATTCACCTCTCTCTGCAGGATCACAGGGCTCCTTCAGTAGGTCTCTTCCTGCTTGGACTCTCTGCAGCACTTTGCATCTTGCATCCCTCCAGCTCATACCTCACTTCTATTCAGCGAGAAGCTGAGTGGGCCAGCGAGGTTCTGGCTCCAGCGCTGGTCTCCTTTGACTTCCTGTGGCTCAGTGAAGACCACAACACGGCACATATTCTCCTGTGTGGCTCCTGTCTGCTGCTTGGACTGAGCGACTGGCTCTCAGCAGATGCTCTTACAATGATGACACGCTGCCTGGGAGTGTCTTCCCTGTCCTGCTCCCTGATGGTGTGTGTATTCGCCGGTAATGCTTTAGGGGCCTTGGGCGGCGTGGCCCTCAGTCTCCCGTTGGTTGTGGCTCCGAGGGTTGGAACAAACACTTTTGCAGCACTCATTTCTCCAGCTGCAACTGAGGGACTCATCAAGTGGCTTTTAAAAGGTTCCATGTCTGTTGGCTGTTGGGCCTCCACACAGGCCCTCAGCAAGTTTCTGTTGGATGTGAATGACCGAAGTAACATAGGCATGTAGTTCAGTAGACATCTGTATGATTAGTCAGGATCTGTGTATATTTATGGACTGCCACATGGTACCAAATGACGAATTGGGCCAATGGAAAAATTAATGTGTCTACCTTTAAAGGGATAGCTCTGAATTTTTGAAGTGGGGCTCTATGAGGAACTCATCAATACTCAGAGTTTTACCTGCAGTAGATGGTGGCTGGCGTGTCACCAGTTTTGAGAAGCACTGACACGGAAGAGGATGTGCTTCTACCTATATCTACTTCAGGTAATACACTGAATATGGATAAGTACCTCATATAGCCCCACTTCAAAAACCCTAAACTATCACGTAAAACCATTTCAGGACATTTGACATGAGTTAACTTTATTGCCATTCCAACAAATGTTGTTAGGAATTTGCCTTATTGAGCTCATAGTGTAACAGAACAGACAGGACAATATTCTACACAACATACTACTAATACAATCTTTTAATGAAAGTTTCCTGACAAAAAATGACTACAATTCTGATAGTGGCTTACTAATTATTGATCAAAAATGCCACACGATGGCTGGTTCCAGCTTCTCAAATGTGAGGATTTGCTCCTTTTCTATTTTTTATGTCATGATGAAATTATAAAAATGTCCTTGGTTTCAAGTCTGTTAATCTGACCAAACAAGCAATTATAAGACTTCCCCTTGGGTTCTTTGATATGACTGGCATTTTAAACTATTTTCTAATGCCTTATAGATGACATTATTAATAGATAAATCTAAAAAACTATTGATAGATTAATTGAAAATGAAAAACAAATCATCAGTTGAAGCGCTAGTTCCTGAATTGGAGGCCTAAAGTATACTTAAGTATAACATGCTTTTTCAAATGGATGTTTAAGGATAGATTACAAGCAATTCCTGAGCAAAACAATGAAAACATGAATATGAAAATAACTGATTTTCATATGTATTAACACTTTGTGTTTAAATGTGGAAAAAAACAAGTCAAATTGTTTGCATGGCAATGGAAAGTCACACTTTATAACTGGTTCTGCATCACTGGTGCAATAACCTCTATATATCCTGGACGTGGCAGGATAACAGTTATTAAGCTATTCATTGTAACCAGCATGTGGGCATTTTCATTTCATTTCACATTTCAAAAATGTTTAGCCAGTTGTGCTTAATCTGAGGCCACTGACATCCTGCACACATTTCTCTGCTAAAATCTGACTCAGAGTCTGTGTCCCATTTGTTCTTGCAACCTCAGCAGTATCACTTTTTAAATATCTGCAGTGGTCTAAGATCTTGGCCCTATTCTTACCTCATTATGCCATTGTGATGCTTCTTTTGTATTACTTCCTTTGTTTTCAGTAACATAAATGACCTCATCTGTTTAACTCACCGTCACTTAAATGAGGCCTGCATAACCTTGTTTGTCCACCACTGTTGTCCTTGCAAGATATTGATATTCTTTACAGAGATGTGTAGTGCCCACTGCAGATTCTCTCTCAGGATTTCAGATATGTGAGCCGCTGCCTCAGCAGTTTTGCTGCAGTATACGTACAAGCGTCTATGGCTCGGGGCCTGTCTGTGGGTCAATACCTTTGTCAGGCCTCATGGCACAGGTGACGAGGGATATTTTTAAGGTGTTCACACTCATTTTGTGCATGTTTGTGAGTCTTGGGTGTGAAAATAATCATGATAATTGTAGTGCCTGTGCTTTTTTGTACTGATTGATCATTCAGTTCACATCTTTTTTGGAGGGGCTATATGGAAGTGTCACATGTTGTATTTTTATTTATTATTTTATTGCTTTTTTCTTAAAAATTGTTAATATTAACTAAAGGAAGAGAAAGTCAACAGTCTGCAGTTTCTGTTCTTTATGACCCCCACCCACCCCCAGTTCAATTGCTCTCCACATTGTATCAGTCATTCCACCACTGCAGCAGCTTTAAAAAACTGCACTGAGCATGCTCGCTGCAGATGGAGCCTGTAGATGGAGCAAAGTGGAGAAGAGGAGGAGGAGAAGGAGGAGAAAGGGGAGGAGAGAAAGTGGCAGAGAGGGAGTCACACAGGAGCTGCACACAGGAGCTGGGATGCTGTTGCAGCTCAGAGAACAAGCGCTGCATGCACAACACAGATGGAGCGTGAAAAGGGAATACAAATGACTGCAATGTCAGATTGTCATTGCCAAAGAGGAGAAGATATGTGAAGGTAAAGAAGATCAAGCATTATGCATGATGGGATGGAGAAACCGGGATCATCATCTTGCATCTTTTGATATAATTAATAATTGTGTGTTAAAATAATATCAGTGTAAGAAATAGTCATCTGTTTCTGCACCATGACAAAGGTGTACGTGATTACTTAGTTTGATTGTCATTTACAGGGACTCTTGGACAGCGTGGAGATGTACGCCTTCTACTCCCTTTTAGTGTACATCTTCTACACTGTCTTTAAGAAGGAGGAGGATGAGGAGGAAGCCTTGGAGGGGGCGTGTGGAGCGTCCTCAGACGTATGTCTAGCCACATTATGTCCAGCCTCGGGGATCTTCTGTCGGGAACATTTTTTTGCGGGGGATCATGCATGCGTCACCTACCACATGACCGTACAATATAGCCCCTGTCAAGCGTGTAGAAATTGGCGGTGCATTTCTACGTATGCAATGTGTAAATATTTTGTGTTTTTATTACCATCTGACCCTCATGTATATGTTGCTGTGCTCAGGAGCCAGGTCCTGTTTCCATGGAAACAGGGAGCAGGAGGAAAGATGGCCACGCCTCTAAACTGGGAAAAAAGGCTTGTGCTCGGCTTAGTGAGTCAAGTGAGTGCTCAAATGGCTTTTCAGAGTATTTGGTCAAACATAAAGGCTGGTGATGACAACATTTATGATATGGATAGTTTTTACTCATTGATTAATTAGTAGGCCTACATACATTCCTTTACTCTTTATTGTTTATGTGATTTGTTGTCATCCAGGCAGTAGCAGTGACAGTGATGAAATGTCTCAGAGTGATGAAGATGAGAAAGATGGCCCCGAAATCCCAGCATGCACTCCTCTTGCTGCCTTTTTGTCCTTCAAACAAGAGGCTGAAAAGAGGAGGGCCTCACACGTTCAGCTGGAAACAACGGGAAAGGTAGCAAAATTGTGTCGAGCAGAAATGTGCAGTTCCCCAAAGAGGAGCTTCTTATGTGTTGCTAAACTTAGGGTGTATGTGTGTGTCTGTACTGCCCAGTTGTCGGAGTCTCCCCTGGTGGCAGTGATGTCTCACTTGCTGACTTTTCTGGAGCAGTACTCCCACTTCCAGCAGCTGCAGCAGCAGGCTGACCAGTACCGGGTCCAGCTGAAGAGGCACCGCATCCAGCACCGGCGCCAGATGAAGGCCCTGCGAGCGTCCTACCGGCAGCACCTCAGGGATAAGAACAGCATCATCAGCAGCCTGGAGGAGGCAATCAGCCAGCAGCAGACCCCCAGTCCACTAAGTGAGGGTGAGAGAGAAAAGGAAGGGTCGCAGAGGGGGAGGAGAGACGAAAGAAGGGGTGGGGGAGGGTGAAATTAACATTTTCATGTTGTGAGTGTAAGGGTGATGAAGGCGTTCATCTAGCATTTTTAATTACTGCACAGATTAGGTTGGTGTGAAAAGAGAAGCAGAAAATGGCACAGGGGACTAAAGGTAGTCGATATGAGACTTGACAGATTGGATGAGATCATCTGATGGATGGAGGAGGATGGACTAGGAGGACAATGAATAGAAAAAAGCCATGATCACATGCTCATCACAATAGATATACATCCACTGGGGGATGTAATTAATATACATGAATGTTTTTTATACTGTAATTTTCTGTCACGGTGTAAAAATGTGAACAGTGTGTGAAAAATGTGATTTTTTTTATTTCATTCATTCCTATAACAGTGTCTTATGTAGTTCACGTCACTGTTTTTCCTCATGCAAAATTAGATTTCTTTGCAGCTAGGGGACACACTGTACACCTTTTTATAGAACAATACAGTCATCAGCAATGGAGCAGACTGATTAGATTTATGTTGTTGTAAGTCTCATGATGTCACAGAGGCCGGGTTAATGCTTTACAGCTGCGATTGACCTCAAAGCTTGTGATTGACCTCAAAGCTTGTGATTGACCTCAAAGCTTGTTGTTGGTATCCGCTGTGTTTTAAATTTGACTAGATGGTTCTTTGACCTCAGATGAGAAGTGTAGACGTACCAGCCGCCCTGACTAACATCACTTTTTTGTGCACATGTACAGCATGTTAACAAGTGCATGACATGAAGCTGGAGACAGATCAGATTCATGTCTTGAGGCTGACTGATACAGCCTCAGAGGAATAATGTATGATAATGTGTACGATAACCAGACCTCCTTTTTTTTCATATGAATCTCAGGGTGGAGGTGTGTGTGAGCAGATGACCTCATGCGCACTGACTCTCATTAGTCACAGAACAAAGGTACATGATTATGTTGCGAGGGTCTTTGGTACTTGGATAGAGAATCTGTGGCTCTGTCATTAATTAAACATGGCTGAGAGTGCTGTTTTATTCCCTGCAAATGCACTTACAAGGTCTGGCACATGCAAGATGCCACGTGTACTTGTATTGGACTAAAAATAGCCCGGAGTCCTTATCCCAGTTTTACAAGGCTGTTTGGTCTGTTTTGTTTACTGTAATGCAATGTGCAGACCTAAGTGGAGGAGTTATGCTGTGCTGAATATCCATCACTAGTGCATTTTGGCTGCGATCTTGAATAGTATGGTATCAGCATTTAATTTGAATGAATGGTTGGTTGTCCATTCAATGGTGATTCATCAAGAATGTAAGAATTATTTTTTTTAACTTTATCTTTGTTTTTCTGTAGGATGAAATATGTTTTCATCCTTTATCTCAACCTGCTGTTTTAAAATGGAGAAAGCTATCTCAGTGCCTCTGCAGACCAGAACACCTCATAGATTGTTCATGTTTCTTGCAAGCACGTTTCTATCAGTACCAACTAATGCAGAGCTGTAAACTCTCCTCTGTTTTTTTATTGCTGTTTTTTCGTTGTTTCTGGCACCTTCACCTCTCCTTTGTGCCACTGTGACACAGCAGACCTGACATGGCGTGTTGATAGAATTAGCACATGGCCCTTTGATTAAAGTCAGATGTGTAATAACCACACAGATCAGAGTGGTGTGAAAAGAGAGGCAGAAAATGGCACAGGGGACTAAAGGTAGTCGATATGAGACTTCAGATTCGATGAGATCATCGGATGGATGGAGGAAGATGGACTAGGAGGACAATGAATAGAAAGAAAGCCATGATCACATGTTCGTCACAATATATGTACATCCACTTGGTGATATGATTAATATATACATGATAATGTTTTGTGCTCTCATTTACAGTTTTTATACCATAATTTTCCATTAGAGTATAAAAATGAGGACAGGATTTAAATAGGAAAGATTATTCAAAGTGAGTGGAATGATTTTTTTTGTTTCTTTGTTTCTATCAACGCCCCTAATACACAGCTGTAAACTCTCCATTTGTTTTTTTTTGTTCCTTGCACCACCACCTCTCCGTGCGCCATTGTGACACAGCAAACCTGACATGGCGTGTTGATAGAATTAGCATAAGGCCCTGCTGCTCAGGTTCCTGATAAACAATAAAGGAGTTTTAGCAGGTTGTTGCATCGTGTAAATGTGAATTTTTTTCTTTGGCACTTGTTCCGGGCTGCACATGAGAAGCTACAATAATCCTATATAGACCTGTGTAGTTGCCCTGGAGACTTGAGAGTTGAAACACAGCAACAATAATGTGAACTTCACTGCAATGCATGGTGACTACGTGGTGTATAAAAGAGCTTTAAGCGCATACTTAATGTTCATTAATATTACACACACTCTAAAGCATTCAAGCGCAGTGTGGAAATTGGTCATAAGTGAAAAGATTACAGGTCATAGAAGTTCAAAGTGTATTGGCTGCTACTATTTCTGGGTGGCCTAATTATAACATGGGTCCAAATATGACAATGATAATGGAGAGGCTGGATTATAGTTTTACTGATTTATGTCCCCCAGGTGAGTCCAGCAATGATGTAGGGACACAAGCCGGGATTCACAGGCTGGTTGAGTCTTTGTACGGTCTGCAGGGTGAGAGGAGTAAGCTGAGAGGAGAACTCCGTCTGCTGCACTCACAGCTGGAGCAGAAGGACAGAGATAGACACTCTCGCATACAGGCCTTTCAACAGCAGGTATGATGCTCCATATTAGTTAAATCCCAAATGCTCTATTCATTAAAAAAGCCTGCCTATTATAAAGTCTCCAAAAAAGTACTAATAGTAGAATAGAGAAGATAACTAGAATTTATATTATTATTTATCTTAAGTATTGGGGAAGAGAATGTCTCTTAGTTTTTAATTTATGGAAACACAATAACTTTATATGCACATCTTAATATATGCAGCACGCCTCTCCTATGTTATTGTTCATTAGTGTGAATGTTGTAGTTGAATGTTGTAAATGTTTTATGTGACTGTACAAACTACCACATGCTGCGATCTTAGCCAGGTTTTGCTTGCAAAAGAGATAATGTATCTGGAGACTTGCTGGTAAAAAAAAATAATAATAATAATATAACTTGTGCCACAAATAATGCAATGAAAAATGGGGTTGAACATGTCTAAATTCTCAATAAAAAACCTGTGTAACTAACTTTGAATTTATTTCTTGCACAGATTGATGAGCTCAAGAGTTGCATAGAGGAGCTCGAGGAGGAGTTGTCAAGACTGAGAACAGCCACTGTAAGAGATGTGAACTATTGATTTTATGATTTATCAAGTCTTTGTCACTTCCATGTCATCAGCAAAGCTGCCTTAGTGTATTCCCAAAGCAACTGGAGGAAATGCTGTCCTGAAAAAATACCAAACAGCAATCAGCATGCCTTGTATAGGACCCTAATTAGAAATCCATGATTAAGAAACACTCATCTACAAGGATATATACAGTATGTGAGGATTTCGCATGGTGAAGAATTCTTGTTATGATGCATCCCTCATTGTTATGCTGAACCTCATGTTTCATTTCCGCAGGGGGCAACAGACTCAGAGAAGCGGGTGCTGTGTCTATCAGCAGAGAATGAGAGTCTGAAACAGAACCTGAGCGTTACCCAAGGCCTCCTGCAGCAGCTGTCAACCATTCCCTCCCAGTCCAGCACCATGCTCATCAAGGTGATGCAGCAGCACAGCTGAGAGCTCTTCAATTTCCTTTTGAGGCAGCCTTTGGTAACTGCAAACACAAATAGTTATAATTTACTTTGTTTTATGCGCTCTGCTAGGAGAATGAAAACCTCCGCAGCAGAGTGCAGCAGCTGGAGATGTGCCTTCAGCAGCGTGCTGACCAGCTGTCACACCTGGAGCGACAGAGCGAACAAAGCGAGTGGAGGAGAGGAGAAGAGCTGAGGAAACGAGAGGACCGGATGAGGGAGCTGCAGCTGGAGTTGGACAGGGAGAGAGGCAAGGAGCCAGTGGTGAAGGTAACACTTACCTTAGATTTTGACATTCAACAGAGTGACGTTTTTTATTGATAGTGAGACTTGTTAACACACTAGCATCTGTACTGAACTGAAAGCGTTTAATATGAATAAGGAATAATGAACAAAATTGCAACTGAAAACTCGTTGTCACCTTATTTTTTATGTTATTAGAGAAGACAGCCCTAATCAGACTTGTTTCCTCTCTCAGTATGTCACCCAGACTGTGGAGGTGGAATCACCTGCAACATTAAAGCATCTGACTAAAGCCAGACAGAGGAATGAGCTGCTGTCCGAAAAGCTGTCCAATCAGAATGAGCGGTGCAAGCAGCTGGAGGAACAAATCAGGAAGTCTGATGAATACAGTTGTAATCTGCAGCACAAGGTAACAAACAGAGATCATAGAGTTCATGCGTAACTAGTTTGGCGTGTATTTGTTATCTGTCATATCTGTTTTGAAGTAAACACACACAGTAATACACAGTAAGGCTGCTTTTAACATGCAGTTTGAAACAGTTTGTACTTAGGCGATACAGTATATGACATGTTTGTAGAAGTAAATAATTGTGCTACACCAGCTTTTGAACTTGTGTCAGTTGGCAACAAGGCAGACATAAATTGTAAGGTGAACCATCATCTGGGCTAATGCTCTATAATGATGCTACATATCCATCAGTACACAAATTAGTACTGTTGGCTGCTGGCCTCTAAGAGGCAAGGAAACTAGCAACAAGTCCCAGATGGTCCTCTGAATGCCCTCAACTTTTATTTTAAAAAATGAAAGAGACAGAATTGAAGTCCAGAGGGCGAATAAACCATACCGTGTTTAGAGAACAAATGATCAAAGGAGGGAAAATCAAAGGCAGAAGGACATTTCCCACATTGCAGCTAGAAATTCACAACCTGGATCAATTTTTATTGACAGAGCTCATTACAGAGCTGAACCTGCACAAACTGGACCAGTTGTGCTGGCATATTGACAAATTGCCGTGCTGAACCTTTTACAGATTGCAGCATATGAGAGAGAAATCAGTAAACTGAGAGAGGAGCTGCTGAAAGAGATTGGCCACTTGGAGGAGAAGAAGGAGGAAGCTGTGAAGGCAGCTGCCAACTGCTCAGTGGAGCACTTTCAGAACCTGCAGGACCAATTCTTCAGTGAGTTACACTAAATAATTAAACCCCAATCTAAGAGATCTTGGTTTGTGCACATCAGAAAATTGAAGAAACATTTATAAAGAGGTAGTTTGACATTTTGGGAAATATAATAATCTTTCATTTAGCTGACGCTTTCATCCAAAGCAACTTACAATTGCTATATATATGCCAGGGGTCACATGCTTCTGGAGCAGCTAGGGGTTAAGTGTCTTGCTCAGGGGACACATTGGTGTATCACAGTGGACTTGAACCGTTGGTCTCTCACACCAGAGGCGAGTATCTTGGCCACTACTCCATCAGCACCACCCCAAAATCTCTCTGACCAGCCCTCTAAATCTTACTGTTTAATAATTTGTTTGTTTAATCTATACAAAAGCTAATGTGTGCATATTCATATTCACTTTCTTGCCTAGAGTTAACTTACAAGGTACTTTTACAGGAGAGTTATATACCTAACTATATTTCCAAGAAATTGTCTCGCACATTTTTCTGTGTTAAAATGCAATTTGACAGTTTTTACACGTAGGCTTTTTGTATAGGTTAAACAAACAAAATTTTAAACAATAAGATTTAGAGGGCCTGGCAGAGAGATTTTGCTAACTTTGGACAGAGCAAAGCTAGCTGTTTCCTCCTTTCCAGTTTTTATACTAAGATAAGCTAACCGGCTGCTTGCTGTAGCCTTGAATTTAACACACAGATAAGAGAGTGGTATCAACCTGCTCACCTAACTCCTGGCAACAAAGCGAATAAGCATATTTCCAAAAATGTCAAACTACTCCTTTAAATAGATTTATTGAGACAAAACTGGGTTTTTATTTTTGTCAGGCTTGCAGAAGCGTCTGACAGCACTCCCTCCCACTTTACGCTCCATGAAGACAGACTACAGCAGTCTAAGGAGCCAGGTCCGAAACTTCTCTGACTTTTACGGAGCAGCTATTAACGAAGCAAAAAAACAGGTATGTACAGTGAAATCGCCTCATGTCTTAGTCCCCTGTATTTAGGGGGCTGATAAATCTGACCAAATTGACAAGCCTACTAAAGAGTGTTACGCTGTCTTTTGCCTTTGGCAGATTTCAGCAGCTATCAGTGAGATGTCTGAAGCCAACAAAGATCTTCTGGAGAAATATCGGAAGGAGGTCGCACTGCGCAGGAAGTACCACGAGCAGCTGGTGGAGCTGAAAGGTATGCAGAGAGGACAAAATAAATTTCACTGCTGAAAATAAAATCATTATGTCATTATGTCATTAACTGGGCCTTCTACATTTTAGGCAACATCCGCGTGCTGTGTCGCGTGAAGCCTGTACTAAAGGAGGACCAGCATGAGGAGGGCCAGTCTGTGGTGGTGACAACAGACCCCAACAACGAGTCCTCGCTCAGTGTGCTGAACAAAGGAAAAGGTCGCATCTTTGAACTGGACAAGGTCTTCCACCCTCAGGCCACACAGGAAGAGGTAGTGAAAATAAATAGTACATTCAGGTAATGTAATCATAAGAAGACCTCTAACACTTTGTTTGATATCATCAGGTCTTTCAGGAGATCGAGCCTCTTGTGACGTCCTGCATCGATGGCTACCACGTCTGCATATTTGCTTATGGACAGACTGGCTCTGGAAAAACATACACAATGGAGGTATGCTATGTAGTTTTACACCATTATTGGGGCCAGAATGGTAAAAGAAGTTGGATTAATTTAGCTACTGCACATATCAGTACAGGTATTTGGTCCTTAACATCAGTTTTGATTTTCAGGGAAATGTGGAGAACCCAGGCATCAACCAGCGAGCCCTGAAATATCTCTTCAGTGAGATCGAGGAGAGGAAGGACATGTGGTCTTACACTGTTACTGTCAGCTCTGTAGAGATCTACAACGAGGTGTTAAGGTACAGTATGCTGAACTTTTCTAAAGATAGCTGTGTATGCCCCAGTTTACTGTTACTAAAAGTTGGCTGTTTTATTGTTGGTGTTATATTTTGTTTCTCAGAGACCTGCTCAGTAAGGACGGAGAGAAACTGGACATCAAGATCAACCCGGACGGAACAGGACAGCTGCATGTGCCGGGCCTCAGGGTCATTGAGGTTAAGAGCTTTCAGCACATCAAGAAGGTGACAGAGTGTGTTTGAAAGGATGCATGCTTCACTTTGAGAATAAATCATTACATTCGTGCGAGTTATTCTTGTTTTTGTTCAGATTTTAGCCACAGCCCGAAGGAACAGGATCACCTTCGGCACTCAGATGAACCAGCACAGCTCCCGTTCCCACGCTCTGCTCTGTATCACCGTTCAGGGCACTGACCTCGCCACCGGGTCTAAAACCACCGGTCAGTCTCACATGCGTTTTTCCTTTCTCTACAGGCAAAGCCTCCATATTAATACCTAATGTAAATATGAATCAGATGTGACATTCCTTGAATCCATGAATCCCTCTCTGTTTTATTAAAGCTGAGTGCAGTCTAGCCATAATCCCACTGTGGATATCTGCAGTCTTTAAGCAGAAGGAAGGTCGAGAAAGAGAGCAGAGAATAGAGAAGAAGCACAAAAGAGAAGCTTCTGATCAGGATGTTTTTCCAGAGATGATTGCCTTCATTGTCTAACCTTTAACTTTTCTCTCCTCAGGCAAGTTGAACCTGGTGGACCTGGCTGGTTCGGAGAGGGTATGGAAGTCTGGAGCAGAGGGAGAGAGGCTGAAGGAGGCCCAGAATATCAACCGCTCCCTGCTGGCACTGGGGGATGTAATTCAGGCACTGAGAGCTCGGCAGACTCATATCCCTTTCAGGAACTCCCGCCTTACATACTTATTACAAGACTCCCTGGGCAAAGGCAGCAAGACTGTCATGGTGGTGCAGGTGAGATCACTGCTCCAAAAATAGATTTTCATCCTTAAATGTATTACATATTTGCAGTAAATGATCTTTTAGGCCTTTGTTGTTGCTTGTTATGAGCCTTGATTTGTTTTATATCTTCTACTAAAGGTGTCTGCTCTGGAGAGCAATGTGGGAGAGACATTGTGCTCACTGAAATTTGCCCAAAGGGTGTGCAAGGTGGAACTGGGTCCTGCAGCTAGGAAGATTGAATCTGGTGGAGGACTGTGCGACTGATAGCCTTGAATCAGCCTGTTTGGAGCAATCGACAGGAAGCCATGAATGCACCAGTCAGATTATCACCCACCCTACCAACCAACCATCACCCTCCAATATCAACAAGATCAACAGCAATCCTGCTCAAGGGCTAAATCTGTGGAGGTCTGACCCGAAAGCCAACCTTTGATTGAGGTTAGGTTTTGAGGAGATTGGCCTCCTCCTTGCCATTTTCTGCTTCCAACAAGAGTTAACCATTTACCATTAGGTAATCTGCATGCAGGAATATTTATTCTTCCACTTTGAGAGCCAAAACTTCCTCTACCTGTCCCACAGTGTAATATGTGATGTTTCAAAATCCACAATTCAACAGCCTCTTGAGGCTTTTCTCCCTCATCACAGCATTTAGAACAGCATCAAGTTCAAACAGGTTCAACAAGCTTCCACAGCCCCAATATCAACACTTCTGTTTTTGCAGTATTAATCATCTTGCTATAAATGTCTGTAGTTTGTGAGCTTCATCCAATATTGTATATTTTTGAAGGTTGTAGTGTGGTAGGAGAATCTGTTTTATAGAAAAGGTATGGGCTATTAACCATTTCAATGACACATGTCACATTTTAGTGTAGTTTTTGTGAACTTCAGAAGAGCAGTGACTGTACGCTTCATTTCTTTTCCTATCTAGAGAATGTTTTGCCTTTTAAGAAAAGAGTAAAGATGATGACGGGAGCAGGTGGCCTTGTATTAAGAGTGATAATATAATGAGCTGTGCAATATCTTCCTTGTTGAGGAGACAGTTTGGGCCTATGTGGACAGAAGATGCACTTTATTGTTATAGTGTTTCAGTCCAAAACAGATATTTAGGTGCTTGCATTAGATATCACTTGTGAATGTCATATCAAAAGCAGCTTATTGTTATCTGTTCATCATTGTTCCTGTATTTATCACTCATTGAATCAAAGCTAATCTTTGATTCAAGTGTAGCAAGATATTAATGTTGCAGTAATTACAATAGCAGTCACTTCATGATGATTAGTGACTTTTCAGATAGTTTTCTGAATAAATATAATGTATTTAAAAAGTGTCTCTCTTTTTGGATGCTCAGCAACGAAACTATTAAATAATTAGTCTTGCCATGTAAAAACATCATCCCTGGTTCAAATGTAGCAGGGGAAGTTTGCACTCACTTCCTTACATTTCCTTTCCGATTCTCCATTGTTCCTCATCTAGAAGGGCTGCATGATATGACAACAGAAATCTGTCCACCATTTGTTATACCGTGGTAGCTATCCTGTGAACATTCCTGCATGTATTAAGCCATTTTGGCAAACAAATAGGATTTATAGAAATATTTATTGCAGGTGTGCAGGAGTTTTCTTTGCAGTTGTTGACTCACTTATCTCCCTTATCTCCCTCCCTTAGACACACCTGTCCCTCGTTATAGAGGTGCAAAGTAATTAACTGTTCTGAAATATCTGACTTAAAATCTTATTTTCGCATCACTGTGATGAAGTATTTTTCCACAAAATGTATATCTGTATCTTGATATAAAACTACATACACTGAGAAAGAAGATTTCATTCATATCACCCACCTCTACTTAAAACAAAGGCAAAATGAATGAAAATAATAATCAGGGCTTTCACAAATTCACATTATTTTTCTTGAAAATATTTAAAGAACAAAATATTGATGTTACATTAACAATGCACCTCAGTAAACCACATAGAGAATGTACTACTACATATTCATACGTAATAATGCAATGTCACAATGCAGGACTCACAAGGCAATTTAAAGGTCTGACAGAAAAAAAATACTTTACTCCCTGCAGCGATGAAAGAAGCGGTGTCTTTGAGCACAACACAGGTGTGACAGTACAATCCAAGTAAACTGACTCCCTCTGTTGTCTCTTATTAAAATTTATTTATCTGTCACATCTTGGATTCAGTCCGAGTCTCCTTCCTCCGCTGCTACTGCTCCCACCACTCCGGCCAACTCCTCCTCGCTGCCTTGGAGACGATCGCCTGGGCACACACAAACACTTATGTTTGAATCTGATTCATTCATTCACTGCATCCTTCAATCACCAGTTATTTATGTGTACTGCATATTGACCATAACTCTGGTTAAGGTCAGAGTGGAAAACATGCACCATCGACACCCTGTAACCAATGATCCCTGTCCCAGCAACAGAGCATAGACTCTGCTGGCAGGGTGTATGTACAGTTACTTCCAATGCAGAGCAAAATAAACAAAGTGGTTTACAGTATTAGTAAATAGAGCTCCCTATGTTTAACTTTACATCAAAGTGTATTTGTAATCCTGTAGGAGTTTGCACAGAGGCTAAAACCAAACTGAAAGCAGTCTGTTTGTTTATGCTTACTTTCCACCATAAACTGTAACATATTAACTCTCAATGGCAATGAAAGCAATTAGTAATGAGTGACACATTAAAACAAGGAAAAACCTTAACGCTTAAACCTGTTTTGTTCTCCATGAAGGCTTGCGCCTATTTTTAGAATGTGGATCACACATCAGTGGAGGAATCACACCACTGATGTTATCAGATGGCATCAAACCTCCATGGAGTCTGGAAACCAACAAAGCAATTAGCCTAATTTTTCACATTTAGCTCAGACATGCTTGTCTCTGTGGTGTCAGGAAAATTCAGCGGTAAACCGCATAAAACGTGAAATGGGATATACTAACGGATGAGCTCAGCGATGGCTCTCTGTGTTCTCCTCTCCAACTTCTCCAGTTTCTTTGCAACGTCACGCTTTAGATCCCTAGATTTAGAATCACAATGTCAAGACAATGGCAGGAACATGTTTTCTTTTTTCTTCTTTGTATGCACCGTACAGGGTGGAAAATCATTTTCAAAAAGCTCTTACCAGTCTGGTTTTCTTGGGGCGAGGTTGGCCAAATCCTGAGGAAAGAAAACATCTGAATGTGGCAACAACAACAACTACTATCTTCAACAAAGAAAATCAGATTTAGACACAAGGGAGTACTCACCACTTCTTCAATGATGGGCTCTGGATTAGCTGCCTCTAACTGGTCTTTTACTTTATCCTCCACTGCAAAAAAAGAATATTTACCAACAGTCAAATTAAGTGCGATTACAGTAGGAGTCTGTGAGCCATACTCACTACAAAATCATCTGAGTTAATGTTTTATGAAGCTCGTTTATGGGTTCTCACCAGATGCAGGTTTGGCTTTGGGCACCTGCCTTTCCTTCAGCTCTTCATCCTCTGGAGTGTAATTTCTCAGCTTTAGCTCTCTAAGGACAGAAACACAGGAGTAATGATAGTCTACTTTCAATAGTAGGACTGAGAAGAGGATACAAAGATGCAAAGCACTACATTATCAGTCAGCCATACTCTCTCGCTACTACCCCAACCCTCACGCTCGTGTGACAGTCCAGGAGGTGGCAGTGTAGGCAAATATATTCCATGGGAGTTTAAGGCACATAAAAGACCATCTGCAAACACAGCTGCAGATCTAATGTCTGGAGAACTTTGGGTATAATGTCCCTCTTTATTCCTATGAACACGTCTGATTAACATGTTCCACCTGCTCCTGGGCACGGACATGAGGGGAGCAGCACACAGCTGAGGAATTCTGTCCTCGATGCTGAATTACGCAGTCTTTCATCACATCTCTACACAGAGAAATTCTTGGCAAGCTTGGCTGACATCTCTGCAGATTATACAGAAAGCACAGAGACCGAGGTAAACTATTGTCTGACCACGCACGGACCAAGAGCGTTATCAGCTGTTGTGAGCTTAACATGGCTTTGTGATGAAGCTCAAGAGGGTGCGCGCTCTTGATACATTCATCACACTCCTGCTGCGCAACAGACAGACCGATACCTTGTATGGGCATGGGCAGAAATGCTAGTCATGTTCTGTCTTTGGCTGACTGAGGTCCACTCCTACTTCGCACATCTCTCTCTATTCCTCCAGAATCTCAAAGGAGGAATAGGTCGTTCCATCCATCTCATCCTTTGATTAAAATCTAATGGTACTCATATTGCCCCTTAAAAAATGCCCACCATTTAATTAATACATTTGATATAACAAATTCATTTCTGGATACCTTCTGGCCATACAAATGGCTCCACGGTTACAGTTACAAACAAAAACAGTTTATTGCATATTTGAAGTGAAACAAATTTTTTTCTATATAAATATGACAAGAACTAAATGGATTAAATAAAGAGACAGAAACTGCATCCGTGGTTGTCGAAATAGAGCTACAAAATGAATGAAAAGATTTCAGTTACTTTGCCAATCTAAGCTCCACAGTCAGAACGTTACAAAGCCCAGATGCCTTGACAGCAAGTCACAAAGCTTCTTAGCTTGGAGTTTGGAGTACCCAGAAGGCAACTGTCCAGGGCTAATTACAGTCCATCATTCATCAGCCTAAAATATATCATACTGATGAAATAAAAAATGCAGATGGCACAATTTGTCCTGGAATCACCACACTGAAAAGGATTCCTCATGTCGTCAGCAAGTATCCTATTGGGCTGCATTTCGCAATATATTGTGTGCAAGTGTATATATTTTGGTGTAAAGGTGAGGGAATCGCCAAAATTAAACAAGGTTGATCTTCAGAGAGCCATGAAAATTGACATTTTTTTTAATACAAATTAATATTTTGGTCTAAAGACAGTCCTCTGGGGAACAAGTTTTGGGGCAAACTCCATAATACGTGTCTATTAAATTTTGACATTTCTTCTGCAGAAATATGAGGAACATGAGTATTAAAGCAAATATAATGGATATTACAAACATTCAGTTTTGAAATCAAAAGTAGTGGTATTCAAAAGGAAGTTCTAACCTGATGAGGGTGCTCCACAAACGTTTAGGAGGTCACAAACATCTTGGGAACATTAATATCAACATCACACCATCCAGGATGGTAAATGTCAAGATATTTTGTTATAGACTAAAGTGCAGATGGGAAGATAGATCCTGAGTCCCACCACTAACAGCTCAACCCCCTCTTCACGTGTAAATGTTCTGCCTTCAAAGTTTTACATCTCTGCTTTAACCATCCCTTAGTTTGACGGGTCCAAACCTTTAGTGTCTACACATTTCCACTTCAAGCACACTGCATAAAAGAGAGCCAGTGATAAATGCTCAAGTGTGGCCCTTTCAAAATGTTTAGAGTCAACTGAGGCAGAGGAGGAGGTGCAGCAGAGTGTTCAAATGTTTACACTGATATCAAGCTACCTGCCCCATTCACCAGAGCAAAATTAATTCCAGAGAAAGATCTGGCTTTTTTATTTACACAGACAGAGACTGTTACAGTTAACATGCAAGTAGCCAGTATTTTATAGGATTTTGAGCGTCCTTGAAACATATTTGCAATTTCCAAGATTGTTAAATTGACATATCTATTTGTCTAAAAATAAAAACAGCTGCCCTAACAGCACCTAAAAAGATGCAACAGGAAAAGCCACATGGTACAGCTGGTGCCTTTTGTTGAATAGACTTGGAGGAATGTGGTATGTTGTATGGTAACACACAGCTGAAAAACATTCTGCCAAGTTCAGCTGTTCTGACATCTGAAATGTGTGGATCATTAATTTGAATAGTAATAACTTTAGGATAAACATGTTGATTGTTTTTGCTCTTTCACGCCTTGGTTTTGCAATATGATCTCCTATTAAATTTTAATACAAATCCCAAGATACATTACACTGACACCCTGCTACATATTTATCTTTACTTAAGAAAAAAACTAGAGCACCCACAGTATTTTTCTCTTCACTGATAAATGTCTAAATGAGGCCTTCAAAACTTTGCAGCTATTTTCATTCTCAAGAGAGACATCTGTTCAGTTGGACTGGAGGAAACACAGGGGCACTCCCTCAGTGCTGTCATTAAATATAAACAATGGAATAAAAAGTCCTGTAGGATGGCTACAGGACAGCTAAAGATGGCTGCTCCTTCCTACAGACTAACACACAAAGTTGAGTAAGCTGCAGGATATTTGAGCAGCTAATAGCACAAGGCTGTGATCCAGCCCAGTGTAAACACCTCATCTCACGACCAAGCACTGACACACACAGTGTGTTTCAAGAAGATGGTGTTCAGATAAAGGGCAGATAAATGCTCTGATGATGTACTTCCAAGTCAGTTTCAGTTCCGTTTATGCAGCTTAAAAGCTGAAGGGGTGAACAACAGTGAGCAATGGTTGAAGAAATCATGACATGCTTTTTTTCAAAACATGATTTTAAAAATTAAACAAATAACAGATGCTTTTTGTGTAACAGCCAGGCTGGTGTGATGAACCAACCTGTGTTTCTGTTCAGTAGTCTCCTCTAGTGAAGCCTTTTTCTTCTCTGGCTCCCCATCATCCTCTCGCCCCTGTTAAAATATCGTCACACCATCAGTTAAATAACTTGCATTTACCACACAGTATTCTCAAAGTGAAAGCATGACTCTTCATTCAACGCACTGAACAATAGATAGATTAACATTGTATTCTGCCATAAAGAATTATTGAATTAATAAAAATGCATCAGCCCATTTCAGAGATCTGACACAGTATACACAGGATACACTATTTACATAGGAAAATAAAATAATCAAATCATCACTCATCTGTTTTTTTGTGTTGACTCATAATTTGGGATCCAAATAACAAATTTACATTTTCAGCTTGATTATTTCTGACATTGTGCCATTGAGGAGATGTAGAGCTTTAACAACTGGGCCTAATAATGTAGTAAAATTACATCCCCTGTTGCTTCAGGACTACCTCTAACAACAAAAATGCTAACATGTTACCTGACAACATTACAGACTGCGGTGGACACTGAACTGTCCACATAAAAATAATGGAGAAAAAAAAAATTCACAAACTAGGCTTGCAGAAATACAGCAAAAAACTCTATTGACCCCAAGTGGAAAGTAGTAACAAAGGATATCAAACCCCTCCCATCCAGCATTTTCCTGAAGAGGCTTCCTGTCCACCTGCTAGAACAATTCGGGGACTGACTCATTCTTGAAGTGCAGCACAAACAGAAAATAACCCCATGACTTTGGGAATGTCAACAATCGTTTATCAAACATTGCTAGCCTAACCAGCATGCCTCCGTTTAGCACCCGCTTAGTGAAAGAAATTCTGGTCTTGGTGCCAAAAAGTGTGGCTTGCATATTGAAAAGGGTTTCCTGCTGAAAGACAAATTCATATCCAGAACTGGTTGTCACACTGGAACAAAATTAGTGTAATGTTTAAATGGTTCAACACATTCAGCCGCCTTATTGAGGAACAACTGAGACCCTGCTGCAACAACCTCCTCTCAGTCCAGCAGAATACAGTATCTCATAAAAGTAAGTAGTACACCCCTCATATTTTTGTAAATATTTGATTATCTTCTCATGTGACAACACTGTAGAAATGACACTTTGCTACAATGTAAAGTACTGAGTGTACAGCTTGTGTAACAGTGTAAATTTGCTGTCCACTCAAAATAACACATTACAAGACCATTAATGTCTAAAACGCTGGCAATAAAAGTGAGTACACCCCCAAAGTGAAAATGTCAAAATTAGGCCCAACTAGCGGTTTTCCGTCCATGGTGTCATATGACTTGTTAGTGTTACAAGGTCTCAGGTGTGAATGGGGAGCAGGTGTTATAGCTCTCACACTCCCTCATACTGGTCACTGGAGGTTCAACATGGCACCTCATGGCATGAACTGTCTGAGGATCTGAAAAAAAAGATGGCCTAGGCTATAAGAACATTGCCAAGACCCTGAAACTGGGCTGCAGCACGGTGGCCAAGACCATAAAGCAGTTCAACAAGATAGGTACCACTCAGAACAGGCCTCACCATAGTCAACCATGATCCCTTACCTTTGGAGACTGGGTTGCAGGGAGGTATTCCACCATGATAATGACACCAAAAGCACCTCCAAGACAACCACTGCCTTGCTTAAGAAGCTGAGAGTGAAGGTGATTGGCTAAGCATGTCTCCAGACCTAAACCCTAAGCATCTGTGGGGCATCCTCAAACGGAAGGTGGAGGAGTGCAAGCTCTATATCCACCAGCTCCGTGATATCATGGAGGAGTGGAAGAGGACTCCAGTGGCAACCTGTGAAGCTCTGGTGAACTCCATGCCCAAGAGGGTTAAGGAAGTGCTGTAAAATAATGGTGGCCATACAAAATATTGACATTTTGGGCCCAATTTGTACATTTTCACTCAGGGGTGTACTTACTTTTGTTGCCAGCGGTTTAGACATTAATGGCTGTGTTATTTTGAGGAGACAGCAGCTGCACACAACTTTACATTGTAGAAAAGTATCTTTTCTTCAGTGTTGTAACATGAGAAGACATAATCAAATTTTTACAAAAATGTCAGGGAGTGTACTCAGTTTTGTGAGATACTGCACCAAAGGTGTGTGTTATGATATTTTGCTAGTACAATTATCACAAGCAAAATTAGCTCAGCATACAATATCATCTTGATAATAACTGATAGGATGAAATTCTCAAACACTTCTTACACACACACCTTCAACTTTACTGTACAGTGTGGGTTAGTTGTGGCCACAGAGATGTGCTGTTATTTTGTTCTGTTGCTACTTTAAAACATTTTTTCACAGATTCAAAGTTTTCATGCATCGCCACATTTCATTCAAATCCTGTTATAATAGTTGAAGTTCAGATTTGTCTTCTGTCGCTAAGAGTTCTACACATTCCGCCATAATAAGGGGGTAGTGATGGTGCAGTGGATGAGACATGCCTTTGGTGTGAGAGACCCGGGTTGAATTCCTGACTGTCACACAGCCACCATGAATATTTGTAATAAGTGTGTCTTTTCCAGATGTGTCCTGTGTGGCATATGAAGGCCTTTCTTGTGTTCTTTGTTGATTGCTAAGAAACTAGAACTATTCATAACTAACCTATTATCTTTCATATTTATTTTATCAAGACGTATTGTTACATCAATCCTTCTCCTATCAACAATTCAGTGATGTGAAAAAATGTTGAATTAGTAATGATGATGGTTGTTATTGTTGGTTTCATCTTCAGAAATATTGTAGATGGTTAAAAAAATCCCACCATGGCTGTGCTTGTGCAGAAAAAAAAACAGCCATAATATGTAATGCAATACATTTGTGGAAATATATGTTCTTCAGAAACTATTGCAGATGTCCTAAAACTATCTTGGACTATTTTTTCGAATTCCCCAAATTTCCCCATCTAAAAAACATGTGTCCCATTATTTTCCAAGACCTATTTGACCTATCTGGTCTACATCAGAGATGCTTTGCAATTAAACACTGAACAGGATGCACTATTTTGTGTTAAAAACCAAATGATTTCTGTTATTGAAGCAGCAGAGATCTGGACCGGTATTTATCAAGCTTCTCAAAGAGCAATCTTAGTCTTAAATGTTGAGAATTCATAAAATGTGCTCCTACTTTTAAACTTAAGAATAAAAGCAAGTTATCAAATTCTTATTGCTAAGAATCACTCTTACTCTCCCAGATTTTTAAGACAGCTCAAGAGGTCTCTTAAATGGTTAGGAGTTGCCAGTAGGGCTTGTGATGACGCTGTGGAGACATGCTCAAATCTTTCAGAGGAAGGAATATTGTTTCTGAATTATTTGACAATGCGCAGTTAATAAGACTGGGTCGGACAGAACAGGCATAATCGTCATCTCACCGCTGACTTTACACAGAAATGTGTTTTCAATTACACTGAAGGTGGTGATGACTCTTCGTTTCTTTGCGTCAGGACAAATGTAGCAATGCTGATAATTTTGGCTCGTCACGATCATCAAAAAGCCAAATAGACATGGAAACAATTATGGCACTTATGCTAAAGCTCCACACAGTGACACGCGTTTCACTGACTTAAGGTAACCTGTCTTAATGTGTAGGCCTATATCATAATGTATTCTCTTGAAAATTCTTTATTGTTAAACGTGTGTTGAATGTAAACTCCTTTTAGGAATTTCACCATTCAATGTGAATTTATCTGAGAATATTCTTGAATAAGGAAATCTCTTCAGTGATTGGTTCTTGGCTACATCATCATTCAAAATCCTGTTTGCAGCACAGCAAAATGTCACAAATCAGCACTAAGAGTGACACTTAAGAGTTAGTCCTACACTTTACTCAAATTAGTACCATGATGCTTGATCACTAACTTTTAAGCTCAGCTTTGAGCCAAGATTTTTTTTACTCTTAAGTCAGTTCTTAGCAGTGTTCTTATGAGTAATTCTGAGAAGCTTGATAAATACGGGCCCTGTTCATTAAGACATGGTCAGAGCTCTCATCCCTGCAGCCACCATCTGTCCTGTAACTCTTCTTAAGAGCAAGTTATTGAGGTGCCACCTGTTAAATGTATTGCTGAATATCAACCAAATGTCTTTAATACAAAGAAATACAGCTACTACCACTGGTTTTACCAAACAGTCTGCAGAGAAGATGATCTGGATGTAATATACCATCAAGTGCCTTAGAAGTTGATGTGACTTCAGTTGGATTACAATATTATCTAAATGACAATTGATCGTGGTAATTTAATTTACTGTAACTGACACGTTATAGCTGACAAGTTTAAGTGAAGCTGATTATATTGAGCCAGATGTGAGTGTTTCTTTGTTGTTGTAAACTAACCACAAACTCTCATTCGTGTTACCTAAGATTTAGTTCAGAGGTTTTCAAAGTGTGTGGCGGGCCCCAGGGGGGCTCCAAACAATTTCAGGGGAGGCACAATGAATGGAAATGAAACAATAATACATTATCAAAAGAAGATCACACAGAATAGTCTACTTGTGTGATTTGGTTAAAGAGTACTTTATTTTTCCCACTTTATCAGAGTCAGAAACTAATAGAACAGACATTTTTTTATGTATTTGCTCTATTCTGAAGTTACGTCAAACAGCAATATTAGGTTATGTGGCCTCAATTGTGGAGTGAAGATAACCTAATATCGCTGGGGGGTGAGCGTGCGCCTTTCCCAAGCTTTGGCTGAGGGGAGGCCCAAAGTATCAGACTTGGAAAACTCCTGACTTAGTTAATCCATTAACATACATGACTAAAGGTTAAATTACTTTGTTATTGTTTCTGAGATAACGTAGAAGTCCATATAAGTTAGCTTCGGAAATTAGCTGCACATGAACTATAAACTTAGTTAACTAAAAAAGCAATGTAACAAGTACATAATAGACTTTACTCGATTTGAATTCAATATCAGAACGTACGTTAATTACATCCTCTCACAGCACAACACAAATCCACGAACCAAGTATATTCAATAAGAATGCTTTGTAACTACATGAATATGCTAACGTTAGCAACAAGCTGAGTCGGCTAACCTTAGCGCTACCTCACTAACAAAATGAAACATTTTCTACATTTATCACAAACCACACATCACCAGACAAAACACTTACATGAAGTTGTTTTTCTCTTAGTGCTTTTAGTCTCTCTTTTCGCTTCAGGGCCTGCTCCTGTAGCGACCCAACATTTTTCTCCATGTTTATCTTCACACGCCGCTCTGAAATCCATTGACCGTCCTGCTGAGGACATGAAAACGACCGTCGAGCACATCGATAAAAGTGGCCTGTTGCCTGATGATGTGTTATTATTGTGTTTTGTTGACAGTAATCTTCAATATCATTAATTAGTTTGATTCGGTGTGAAGCATTATCATTTTAAAAGGAAATTTATATTTAGGATAATGATATTTTCCTGATTTTAAACGCAGAAATGCTTATGTTGGGGTGTAAGTTGGATATGTTGGCACATGGAATAAGATACTTGAATTGATTTAACTTATCTCAGCTTATAGGCAATTTTTTTGAATAACCAATTTTAACCCACTTATGGACTATTAAAAGACCTTTACATTAAGGGGAATACATACAGACTGACACACTGTGCCGCCTGTTGATGGTCAGGTCCTGGTTAGGAATGTAGGCCATCTCCATGGTAATACAGCTGCCTCGAGCTTCACTGTGTTCATCTTTACTAATGACCAACATTAGTCTGTGACAACACAAACCTGGTTGTGTTAAAGTTGCTAATAAGGTTAAAGATGATAACACTTAAAAGGTAACATCAATGAATCAATAAAATACCCATTTATAATAGATGTTAGTGGCCCATCAAGAGACAAATCAATGTTAAATGTACAACAGTTGTGTGGAAAACAGTGCATATTTTCTGCTTTAGAACTATTTTGAGCCACTGACACTTTACAAGGTGTTTTAGAAAAAAATAGATGCTAAACATAATAACCTCATGATTTGCCATCATATACTGTAGGCTATGTCTTATTCAAGAATTTAAAATAAATCTGGTGAAGTGTCTGTTTTCAAGTAAATGGGTTGCCAGACCATGAAGGTTACACAGTTAAACATTATATATGGAGTTTAACCAAACACCACCAGGAACACTTAAAATATCTAAATACCTCTTATAATTTCATTCATTTTCAAATTTTGACACATCGTTATTCAGAAACCACTTGCACACAGCCATAGTCTGTTCCAAAATGCTGCAACATTTTAGGTTATCTTAATTATTTCTTTATATACTTTTTATTTATTTTTTTTATGATTACTTAATATTAAAAAATAGATAGGCTACTATAATTTTTATGCATGTGGCTGGACTGCAAGCTTCTTTCATCAGTTAGAGGAGTCGTGGATGATCTGTTTGTGGGTGTGTGTGTGTGTGTGTGTGTGTGTGTGCGTGTGTGTGTCTTTAAGAATATCAACCTACCTGTGAGCATGATCTACGGTCAACTCTTCACCGTATTTCTTGCCTGGCTAGACAGTAGTTGATGATAATTTGCTCCTGCTCATCACACACAGGACTGTACACCACTAAGGACAGCAGGGCGGTCATTTCTTGGTGTCGAGCGCATTGCATCTGTCGCTTCCGTGGGAACTCTCTCCAATAGGAATCATACACCAACAAGCTCGCTTTAAATGCGGACATGGGTGTTTCTCCAGACATGCATTTCCACGCATTTGTGTTCCTGGTTTTACAATTTCGACAGTGATCGCACGTTGGCCACATTCACGCCGTCATGTTTTGCTCTTTCGTGCCACTCTAATAACTTTGCGTTTCGCGACGGGAAGCACTTTTGCGCGAATTATTGTGCCTGGATTTGCAGGAATGGTTCACAGGAGCGTGCGGCGTCCCCCTGCGTTTAGGAAACAACTTCAAACAGCTCTGGCTTTGACCATGCTCACCCGTTTCATGATATATTAAACATAAAAGGGGGAGATAATGAGCAACCACAAGGGCGGAGGGATGGCATCGAAGGAAAGGCTGTATGAGCTGTGGATGTTATATTACACAAAGGTGAGTGCAAGTGCGGAAGACCTGACGGTGACACCTGTTGTTGCAGCAGGTCCTCTGGCTAAAGTTTCAACATTAGTCTACCCGTCAAACATCATAGTCTGTGTGATCTGTACTGCGGCTGTGTTGTGTTTCTTGTCTCTGTCGATTGTTTTAAAAGGTCACATGAGGAAGTCGTCTATTTTTTGCCTGTTTGTATAGCTGTTTGTTTACCTAGTGTTGGAGGCTGTCTGCGCCGACTAGAGGATATTGTGTCATATAATATGACTAGCTTATGTCACTGAGACATTTATGTGAATGAAAGAAGTGCGTAATAATGGAAACTAAAGCAGAGTAGCACAGTTTATGAAGTGCTTCACATGTAGGCTACCTGTGATGCAGGTGTTTTTAGGCTACTTCCTGTTCCTCCCTCTTTCTCAGTTAAGCGTGTCACTGCACTGTCACCTGGAACAGCTGCATAATGCCATAATTACTCCACAGTTAAAATACGCTTTGAAATAAGACACAATTATTGGTGTGAAAACGTAACTTTAATTTGTTAATATCTTCAATTGAGTGTCACGTTGTTTTGTGTGGTGTTTTGGTCTCAAGTGTTGCCCCCCTGTGGATGTGAATGCTGATACCCGCGGTAGTTCATTAAGGTGCAACATCTTGGTAATAGGAACCCAAAATAATATTAAAATAACATTTCACATGACTTCATGTCTTCTCTGGTAAGAGACAGAACGTTTGGCTGTGAAGAAATTACATGTTACTATTTAATGTCTTTGCAATCTGGTTCCATGCCTGAGGACAGAGAAAACAAGATGAGACTTCTTTCCAAAATTGCATGCACTGTACGTTCACTTTGGGGCATAAAGATTCCTCTCTTATTATCATAGCAGATCTAAAGGACTGGTGTCTTAACAAGGATAATGTCTAGTCATAGACTAGGACATTTTTCATTACATATCTCTATTGAATTTTGTTTTAATTTAGGACCAGCCTTAATCCCAACCTAGGCAATTGGCCAAAGGCTTTAAACAGGGCAGACGTCAACACTGGTGTAACTGCAAAAATGCCATAAGTGTATCAGTGACACAAAACGTGAAGAAGAAGTGTTTTGACACTTACAGCATTTACTATCAAAGTGGCCATTGTGGTCACTTTGGACACATCCCAAGAGGAAGTGTTCTAATCTAGCTGTTACTTGTCCTCCAGGCTGCTGCTATACTAGATTTACTGAACTTTCCTGCTTATGCAACTGGTTGGAGGCACTGTCACAAGTAAAAAAAAAAACAGCCAGAAAGAGTCATTGGTGTTTCTGTGTGTGTGTGTGTGTGTGTGCCCAGAATCTGACTGTAAGATCTGTCTAGCATCTCCATGTGAGACCTCTTCCTTATTAAGATGCCTCTTGGCTCTCATTTGGTTCTCTTAAACTGCCAACAAGGTTAAATGAACAAACTTTGTAATAGTCTCTCTCTTAAAAAAAATTATTACACATAGATTTCATAGTATTCTTGAAAGTAGAATTTGGATGTGTGCAAATGACCTGTCCGTATTGCCAAGCTGCGATGAAGGATGGCAGAGGAAGGGCATTTAATTGAGCCTAATATTAAACATCAACACCTGTGACTCAGAGGGACACAATAGGCAGCAGAAAGGCAGCAGAACCACTTTAGAGAACAACTACTTGCCTCTCCCTTTGACATCAACATGCCACCACGTTTTTGTTTACCTGCGGCCTGTTAGTCAAGTTGGCACAGACAATATCTTTTTTTCACCGTTTGACTATTGCAAAGGAGTTAAACAGGACAAGAGACCTGAGCTGTATTTAACAGGCTTCTTGTTAGTGCTGTAAACAAGCCTTTGCTTATAGTGGTAATTGCCTGACACCCTGTTTGAATGACAACAAACACACCCAGGCAGCTGTCTTTAGATCCTGTAAATCCTGTGTATCCAAATTTAAGTCTGTAAATGTTTCAGTATCCGTTGACCGATGACACTGCTTTTCCTGAGAGGTATTGATAGATTTGTATCAGTCTTTTTTTCAACATTTGTTCTGCATTTATCAGTCTCTGTATGCAAGATTATGGGAGTTTAAAGTATATAATACAGCTGTGATGCATACTAATAATTGATTCCAACATGTTTGAATGCATGCAACCATCGTGCTGTATGTGCCAAACTTGCTCAGGCTTGTCTGTGATAAAGGAGCTCTGCTTCCTCTGATTGTGCAAGAAATCACACGCCCCTTGCAAGACTTTCAGATCAGCTGAGGTTTAGGACTGATGTGCAATGTTGAAAAGCCATTGTGATATAGAAGTACTAAAGTCGGATTACAATGAGAGATTTTCTTTACAAACGTCCAAACAAACAGGTAGGTAGGCAGGTAATGATAGAACAATAGATGCTTTTCCGGATATCTACTTAAGTTCTAGACCATGGGGGTTGATAATGTAAAGATGCAACATTTATTCACTAAATGTGTCTTGCTTATCAGATTTTTGCAGTTTTAAATTTATTGAAAACATCTTATGCCAAGGCACACAAGCTTGACTATCATACAGTGAGCAAAAACCCTCCTGTTTTCATCTGATAGAGTGAAAAAACATCCTACTGGCACAATTTCAGGGCTCCATATCTCATATCTGAGAATGTTTTTCAGACCATCATAAAGTAATGCCTGACAGATATGGACATACACAGAAAAGTCTGATATAATCACTGAGGGAGTAACCTAACTTGTCAGATCGTGTCTGAAGACACCCAAAGAGGTATTTTAGGATGTGCTTGTCCTTTTCCCCGAGTCATAATTAAGTAATACTGTTAGACTGTACTTTGAGAAGAGGTTAATCCATTTTGATTTGTTTTATTACATGCCAATTGTAGGGCTGCATCAAATGGTTGTTACGATAGCAATTTATTTGCAGTTAATTAATTAGTAATTTAGTTAAAAACTGTAACCAATTTAATGGCAAGTGTTGGTAAGTTACCAGTACCCAAATTTGAATATTCATGTTATCTGTTTTAAAATACACAGTTGTGTTAAATGTGTTTATTCATTTAAAACAATCAAACCCTCATATTTGAGAAGCAGTAACCAGCAAATATTTGGCATTTTAACTGCACGAATGATGACTAGCCTAATAGATTCTTAAAATAGTCGTGGATTAATTTTCCAGCCCCTTTTTCATTCATAGTGTCATTTTCTGTTAATTGTTTAATCATCTAATCAGTTCAGCAGTTTATGGTTGTGAGTAATAGCTTTTGCTTAATTTCTCAAATCAGCAGCTAAGTTTCATGTTTTTGCAAAGGCATTATGCATCAACATACAACATTAAGGCAATTATTTTCATAATGGATTAACCATTTAAGTCATCTTTCAGAGAAAATATCAAACAATCTTTCAGCTTCTCAGTTCTGTGAATATAAACGATAATTTGTGTTTTTTGGGCCTGTTAGGGAACTTATCACAGTTTTTAGGTAAGCAGGATATGAACTCAGTGATGCAGCAAGAAAGCCCCTAAGTACATGAGCTCATATGGCCAAAACAGTGTTGACTGACCCAAGACACTACAGACCTTTTACATGTCATGAATCTGGATGAAAGTGAGTAAATAACAGTGTGGATAGAGTAAGCTTTCAGGCTGGCACCTTGAGAGACTGTAGGAGGGACTACTTAAAGCCTGTAGTGGTAGAAATGGACCACAGTGACTGTCACCCATCCACGCAGCTGTGAAACCACCTCCTCTGCCATGAAGAGAGAACAACTCACATTTCCTGGCCTTTGTTGACACACTGTCACCCTACTGTGTGTTCGTACTGATTAAGCTACGATTCACTACAATACACTGAGAGATGCACCAACAACAGCCAGTTACTACGACTGTCCTATGAGCCCTGTGATTGAATTCCCTCGTGTGCCCTGATCTCCCCTGTTTACCAACAGAATGGGCCAACCAGGAAAATCAAAGTGCCCTTTGCTTTCACTTGTGCAGGAAGCTGGAGCGAAGCAGAATGCCAAGCAGCAGAGAGCGGCACAGCTGCTCTGCCATGTGCAGAGAGAACAGAGATAAATGACACAGTTATAGGAGGTGGTACCTCATGGTTGTTTTGTGACATCGTTCTAATAATGTCTTTAATTTGCCTTTATTTTGCAAACACATTGAACAAAACCGTGAGCTAGTTACTCTGGGAAATGTTGAGGAGAAGAAGTTGACAACTGAAAGATAAATATTTGTATTTCTTGAGAGGTGTTGATCAATAGTAATTTTGTAAGGGATGGATTTTATGAATTGGGTGCAGAATATAAAGCAGGGCTCTAACAGGTGTCTGATCCAGTTTTGCTGCAGAAACCCATAATGTGTTTTTCTTCTGGTTTTACTTCCCATTAGCAAACCAGATTCACTTCCTATCTGTGATCTAATTTGTTTTATAAAACTAAAAATCTAGCTATTACAGTTACACCCAGCTTGAGTGCACCTAAACAACATGCTAACAGCATCTGTGACAGAAGAGAGAAAATTATACATCCATTACCATAAAACTAGAAAACTGAAAATTAAGCTATATAGCTTATCTTCTATAAGTAGACATGCTCATTTCAAAAATGAAGGTTTGTTGTCATACACAGTTATAAACTCCTAAATTCCAAATTGTGTGACTTAATTAACAGCTATTGCTGGGTTTCTTTGTACATTGGGAATTCCAGTAGGCAGAATTATACCTGACAAATCCTGGGTTATTAGGCGTGATCAAAAAGACATCATTATTATTATCCTCAGTAATGTTAGGGAGGATTCATTCATTCAGCAACTGTATACCATACTGGAAAATAAAACAAAAGTTAGGTTGTTGCAAGTGTCCTTGTCTCTCCTACTCAATTTTCAATAGGTCGTTTGCAGTTTCCTGTTTTCACAGTACATGCAGGGATTTTATACAGTAAATGTGTGATTAACATCATTTTATTATTTTCTTAGTAATTTGCTAATGATTTTGTATATAACGTTTACAGTGACAAGACAAAGGTATATGAACTGAGCTCACCAAAGTATTCCTGATATATTTATTGTTTCAGCTCATGACATTTGAGTTTGTTTGTGTTACACAACTCAGACAGTGACGCATATTCCAACAGAGAAATCTAAATTTCAATGTGTCTCCTGCAACATCTCTTTGTTTGTTTAAATGTAGAAAACAAAACTGCAGTCCTTGTGCTTCATTGTTGCTGTGGGAAGTTTTTAGAGAGGCCTCTTATCTGCTCACGGCTTGCAGTAGAAACAAAAGAGGAAGGGGTTTGATGAGAAGGCCGGGTATGAAGGAAATAAGCTTCAGTTAAAGTTACATGTCATTTCCTGGTTGCTCTCTCAAGAAAGGAGCGAGTCAGACGCTGGTGCTGGTTAGGAGTGATGTGCAGCTGCTGGCTGAGGACTGCATTGAAGGCTCGTCTGAGACTGGGTTCGCAAGAACCTGGCACCCTGCTCAGCCACATACAATGAGAGATGGACTGGCTTATAAGTCAATGCCAGTTGGTAATGTACATTTAACATTAATGCAGCATTCGAAAAAGCGTAGTTGCACAATGTTTTCACTGCATTAGCTTTCCATTTATCTTAAGAGAGGAACTGTGACAATTAGCTATGCATTAGACAAGCAATGACTTCAAACATATTTACAGTATAAATGTTGGAGCTCTGTACTTGAAGATTTTTTGTCATGGTGCAACTTTTAAAGTCCGCTACATCAACAGCAGCACACATTTTCTTGCTGGCTAAGGGGAAGTACCTGAGTGATTGTTAAACCATGTGCTGTTTACAGTACTGTATGTTATTTGTGTGCAGTGAGTCAGTCAGTCTGAAAGGACTCATGTCTTCCCTCACGCTGCCCGCTCTACTGAAGCTGCCTTAAAAAATCTGCAACAGTGGCTACTTGCACAGTCAGCTAATCAAAATGTTAACATTGTTCCATCACACAGTACATCAAGGAATATTTGTAGATGTCCTGTGTTTTGCAATTTGATTTTAGAACATCACACCCCAGAATTAGCATAAATCGTCAGGACTTGTTAATGATCATTTGGCTTCGTAGAATATGAATGTATATTTTAAAAATATCAAAATAATTCATTTTAATGTTGACCTGTTTCTCTAGTGACGTGTTCATTTGTGTTATTTAGTCTATGTCAGAATGAAAGACTGATGTGAGGAGGGAAGAGTGGCAGGATATGTCGCACTGCAGAGGCTGATTAAAGCTAAGATAATGGCTGTTGTATGTAAACATCCTCGTACAATTGAAACCTTCTTATGTTATAAGTATGCAGCAATGCAGGAGTGTCTTGTGCTCACAGTGAAATGTTATTTACATTAACTGCTGAATACTGAGTTTTCTGATTGATTGGAACTTATGACTGAAAAGGACTTAAAAGAAATGAACATGTTGGTTTTGTTTCTCTTAACCGACCTGTTTTGTAAAAAGGAAAGAATTGGCTCATGTGTTCCTGTGAGTGACATCTCTTTGCAACATCCTGTTACAAAAACAGGTCATACGGTTTAGTCACTGCCATGTTTTGGAGGCGCGAAGTCGACTGTATTTCCTCACATGTTCTTTCCTCTGTGCTGCAGAAAGACGTAAGCTATCTGCAGCAGTGGCTGGAGGCGTTCGTGGCGTCCTTTGAGAGGCTCATTGATGTGCAATCACTGGAGCCTCGGAGGTGAGTAGCAGCAGTCATTTATTTTACACAAACTACATAGCCAGAAGCTGTGTTCCACAAAGTAGGATGAACTTTGACATTTTGCAAAGAGACCATTTTGACATGATCATGTTATGTATGAACGCAGCACCAATTACAATGCCCTTTGCCTCTTTGCCACTACCTCCCCTCCCCTCTCTTCACACGTCTCATCCCAACTTCCCCTCCCGTCTCCCAGGCTGGAGGAGTGCAGCTCGGAGGTGCCCTTGCTACCACGGGAAGTCCTGGTGTTTCTCAGCACCCAGCTATGGCAAAGTGCAGTGCACCTCTCCGGCCCAGCACAGGACGACAGCACCCCACACCCCCTGCTCCTCATCAAGTTCTTTATCATTGTCTGCAGGTGATGGCCCTGCTTGCTGTGTACACTTCATCATCAGCTGTAAACATGTTACATATTGGAACTGTTGTGCTAATTAAATTGTAGTGTTGTCACCATGGTAATAAGCACCAGGCAATGATGTCATTCTGGTAATATAACATTTCTTTCCTAAGTTCTGGTTTTACAATTTGTAGTAATAGAATATATATCTATACCAGTCTAGACAATCTATACCAACTATAAAACAGGTGGTAGTGATAAAGGGAACCAGATTGATTACGGCTTTTCAACTTTTCCAGAAATTGCAATGCAGATTGTGAAAAGTGGGTGCAACACAGTGTCAAAAAGTTGTCCCTTACATTCTGTGCATTCACTGTGTCCTTTTGTTAAGTTGTTAGGGTAAGCATCAAGCAGGTTTTAACGCTCAATTGCACGTGTTTCTCTCTTCTTCTAGGAATATGGAAAACATCGACTCAGACAAGACCCCTGGCTTTATTTCCGAAACCATCAAGCTTTTGAGTTTCTGTTTTGAACAGGTAAAGCCTTTATACAGTGCAGCTCAAACAGGACACATATTTAAGTGATTATGATGGGTACTGGTGTCTGGTGCCTTTAAACGTGGCAACAGAATAAAAGAGACCCAAACGCATGTTGCTAGGCAGAGGGGCTCAGTTAATGTCATTTAGTTGAACAAAACAAGTTGAACAAACTTACACTAATTATGAAGCAGGCAGCCAAGGGAACAAACGGGAGAGCAGGAATCAAGTATGAGTAAACCAAAATGCAGAAAAATTGAACAGAAATCCAAAAACAGGCGGGGGTATCCCAAAACTGGGAAACACAACAGGCAGGTACGCTTGATGAAAGACGATAGATGAACTTGACAAATTGGGGAGACACAGACTGAAATACACTAGACTGTAAACCTACACAAAAATGCATTCTGTTTACTGTATGTATGTGACATCCTCACATAGAAGTAACAGAATGAGTTTACAGTGAAAAGAGAAGTGGCTTTGTAGTAAACAGGTGTATCTGTGCTGAGGGTGACTTACAGATGAATGTGTGTCTAAACTTTTAATTTGTACTCATCAGCTAAAGACGGGACAAGGGGAGCAGTCATCTCTGCAACTGGTTGTGCAGTATGGACTCGTGCTGTGTGAGAGTCTGTTTGACCCTTATCAGACATGGAGGAGACGCCTAGCAGGGTGAGTGTGTGCTGCTTCACCCTGGTGATTGTCTGTGTGAATGTGTGGGTGGTGGAATTTAGCCACACAAAGGCCAAAAGACTATTTAATGCATTGAACATCTTGTAACAGCCTGTCATGTTGTTTCTAAGCCTTGAAGTCAAGAAGTCAAGCCACATTAGTGCCAGCAGTATTGGTGGCAGTCGCAGACTGACTAGTCGTGATCTGAGTCTGTGCGCTGACTCGAGGCTGACTTGTGTGTTGCAGGGAGGAGGTGAGCTTACTGGAGAGGAACAAGTACAAGTTCTCCCCACTGGCCTTACCAGAGGAACTGCCTGCTCTCTTCCACGGTGAGACACTCCCGTTCATCTGCTTTACCACTCTGATCTCTGTCAGACCTCACACATACCACAAGAATCAAACTGTTCCAAACACATCTGTCATCTTTGACACGAAAAACAGTGACCTTTTGTTTTCTCCAAATATCCCTATGAATCATTCTTGTAGTGTTTCCTGTACTTAAAGAGTTTAAGTTTCGGCAAAAAAACTAATTATTCAGCACCTAATTATCAAGTTTAAATCACCAGGGTCCAAGCATTTCTAAGTATAGAAGCCCACTTCATCAGCGAGCACTAATCTATTAGCCATATGGGAAATCGTTGCCTGGGCAAGTTTCAGTATGTCCAAATTTTAGGAGGATTATTCTGTAATAGCATGCTTTAATCGGAAATGTTAAGGGCTAATTGTGTAATACCTAGCCAATTAGCAAGGCTCAGTCCCTTCTTATTGACGTAACACTAAATGACAAAGGCGGCATTGCAGAGGATTTTTTTGCTGACCCACTTTACCATGAGTATTTGACATTTATTATTATTTAATTTCCTTTTATATACTCACTTATCCTGTTCATAGTGGCAGGAGTCTGGAATCAATCCCAGCATGAATTAGCCAAAAAGGAAAGAAACAAATCAAAAATGCACACTTCTTTTGCATGCTATTTTTTTACAGCGCTGTTTTATAGCTGTTTGTTTGCTGTATTGTGGTTAAGTGATAGCTGCTCTTGCATTTCATTGTTTCTTGGCTTGAATACATGTTCACAGAATGTCTGCGGGGAAGCGAGCAGATCCCAGAGCTCCTCACACTCAGATTGGTTCATCTCCAGGGTGCTGTCATCAGCGGAGGAAAGGTCTGCTACCCTATTAGTCCTCTTCATCAGCAGTCTGTGAAACACTACAAGTACACATTAAAACTGATTACAGTCTCTTTGTCAATGTTTTTCCCCAGAAGAATGGCCTTCTCTCCATCACCCCTCACTCTGTTGAGGACCTTTTCTCTGTCCTGCGAGCGTGGTGCTGCCGGACCTCCCGTGAACCCAAGGGCACGGGGCTCCCACGTCTGACCTTGCAGTGTCTGACTGCGATGATCCATCTCCTGCACTCCAGTAGCCCCGCAGAGCGGCAGGTTGAGTTAAGGAGGATATTGGAGAGTTTCTTCCAGCTCCTCAATTGGAACCGCCCGCTTAGCAGTGAGCAGCAAGAAAGGCAGAACTGGGAAGACAGCCTGATCTCCCTACAGAGCCAAATGCTAAGTAAGAGCACGTCCACTAGGTTTTAAATCTAGCTGGGTAGAACACAGTCCTTTTTTTATCTCTCTCAATATGGAGGCCAAATAATGGATAGTCAACATTCTCCTTGTTGTCAATTTCAGCTGCTGTTCCTGAGATCCTCCAGTGCTCTGACAGACCAGTACTGCAAGCAGTGTTCCTCAACAACAACTGCTTTGAACACATCCTCAGGCTCATTCAGAACAGCAAGGTCAGACCTCTGTCAATCTAAAATGTGTCTATCTGCTATGTCAGCTCTTTACATCCCTCGTTCGGTCAGTTGGTGTGCCTGTCTGTCACCTTTTTTGTTTATATCATCTCTATTTCCTCTTTTATTTGCCTGAAAGCCACATCTGCTGTGTAACCTCTTTTTTATCTATCTCTATATTGGAAATATCACAGAAATGTTTTCCAGCATATGTTTTCCCCACACAGCTACAACACATTTTTCTGCTAGCTGTAGAGATACCAGGATCAAACCTGTCTCCATTACAGATTACATTTTTTAAATTGTCTGTCTTTTGGGGTGTGTGTGTGTGTGTGTGTGTGTGTGTGTGTCCTGTAGCTCTTTCAGAGCAACAGGCGTAAACCGGAGCGTGAGGCTATGTGTGACCTCACTACATGTTTACTCTCAGAGGTCGAAGTGGACCAGGTACTTTCCCCCACTTGGTGTTATTATTGGTCCGTCAGTAGGAAATTCAGCCTTCTATCTACTTGTTAACTTCTCTGAGCTATTTAAACAGGAAGCTTTAGACAGGAAGTCTGGCTTACACTCATTTGTGAATCAAGCAGGTAGTGCAGCTATATGTGATAATTGTCTGGAGTTCCCTTTTAATCTGTCATCTGCCTGTCTAGAATGCAAGTTGCTCACAGTGATTTACTATTATTTTGGGGTCCTGTTTCTACTGGAATCTTATTTGAAATACACTAAAGAACAAGCTGGCAATAAAAGTTAAGATTCAGATTATAAACTGGAGGATTAATCTTTGCTTGTGTGGGAGTGTTGATTTATATCACACTCATAATTGTAGGCTGAATTCCCTGTTGACAATACTGGGCCAGTAAAGCATGCTGTGTTTTTTGTAGTGCATGAAATGGTCGTGCATGTCTTTCCTTCATTTACTGCGTATTTTGGCTGTTCTGTCACGTGAGTGGCTGTGCTTGTATGAAAGACCTGGCTCGTGTCCTGAGATTTGATGTTGCCTAGTTTCCAGCAGTAGTTGGTGATTGGCTCAGTCTTTTTTTGGTGGCTGGCTTTGGTTTTTGCATGCTGGGACCTATCAGTAATAAACAAAGAGGCGATTGTTTAGTGACTGGTACAGAAGTTCACCTATGTTGACCCAATTTGCTCTAAAAGTCTTGGTGTGGGGAAATAAAGAAATGCACTGTACTTCCTCTTGCACTTCATCAGATAATCAGAAGAATTATCCCTCATTCATTAATTTTGCAGTTAAAATTTTCACCTTTTTCGGGCTGATGGTGTCAACTCATGAAAATGCACAGTTTTTGTTCTGCAATGCCACTATCTACTGTACATCCCTATTTTGATGTAGGTTTTGGAGAAAGGATCAGACAGTATTACAGTTCATGCCTTAGGTGTCCTCACAGCTATAATGAGTAACTCCCCCTCTGCTAAGGTAAGTCATTTTATGTTCATACGTCTGTACATGTATTAACAAGCATATTATACTATGATACCTATAATAGCTATAAAGCCTGATGATGAAAGCTGTTTTCCATTCATTTAAGAAATCTCATTGTATGCCTTTCCAATGGATGGAAGTGTGCCAACTAGTTATCCCCTGTGGACCAGCCTTCTCAAACCTATTTCTGTCTCCTTCCCCCTCAGGAGGTTTTCAAGGAGAGGATTGGTTACTCCCAGCTATTTGATGTGCTAAAGAGTCAAGGTCAACCCACCAAAAGACTGCTGCAGGAGCTGATGAACATGGTGAAACACGCATTTCCTCAATATCCCCACTGAGTACAGAGAGAGTAAAAGTCAATTTACTCTTATTGATGACCTTGATCCTATTGATGACCTAAATTGTGTTGCTAGTTAACATGAAGTTATTGTATCTTCATTCACTGTCTTCACTGTTTTTGTCCCTCTCTGTCTCCAGGCAGTGGAAGGCGAGCATGCCCATGCCCATCACCTTGGCATTAGTAACGACCAGCCTTTGCTGCTGCTTCTGCAGTGGCTGCCTGACCTGTCGGGTCAGAGGGATCTTCAGCTGCTAGTGGCCCAGTGGCTGGCTACCGTATGTGGTGGCTCCTTGTCCTGTCGCACCGTGGCTGTGGAGGCAGGCATGGTGGGGGCTCTGTTGCAGGTGCTCTCACAGCCTCAGAATCTCGACAGACAGTGTGCAGATGCTCTGCTGGGCCTCCTGCAAGACCTGGGCTCCCTGTGTCTGAGACCAGAGGAGCTGAAGAGCCTGCTCAGACTGCTCAGGGTGGATCAGGACAATGGCGCAGTGGTGGGGAGGGTGCACCCCTACTGCACTCGCATCATCCGAGTGCTCTCAGCCATGGCAGCCAGAGAAGGCCAGGGCAGTGCCTTACAGTACTTTGATCTTACGCCCCCCATGGCAGGTATTATGGTGCCCACAGTCCAACGCTGGCCAGGCAGCGGGTTTGCCTTTCACGCCTGGTTCTGCCTGAACATGGAGTTCTCCAACAACCGTAAACCTCCTGCCAACTCTGGCGCAGGCACTCAGCATGACATGGGAAAAGGACCGCGCAGGAAACAACTCTACAGGTAAAGGAATGAAAGTTGACATAGAAATGCAAGGTTTTCCATGTATGGCTACATTATAGAATTTTTGACAGAAGTTGTTTTCTTTTGGAAGTTTCTTCACAGCAAGTGGAACTGGGCTAGAAGCCTTCTTCACCATGGAGGGTGTGCTGGTGGTTGCTGTTTGCACTAAGAAAGACTACATGGCTGTCGCCCTGCCTGAGCACCCACTAGCTGACTCATGCTGGGTGAGTGTGGACAGCTAGCAGGATTTTGGCCAACATTTGTCCTCATTTAGCCTGTCTCGAATAAAAATAGATTTGATCAAGGAGAAAATCACACATAATTTTTCTAAGCGGCATTGCCTGTGGCCTTGAAACACAAATGTTGTATAAACTATGGTTGAATTGAAGCTCTGAAAGTGGTTATGCTGTTTTGCTCCAGTTTCTCAATTCAAAAATGTAATTTCAAGCACAAAATGAGCCTTTTCCAGTCTTGACACAAGTAGAAATGTGTGTTTCCTTTAATATCATCCTCATCACAGCATTCAGTGGCTATAGTTCACATCCCGGGCCGTCGTCCATTTGGTCAGAACCTGGTGAACATCTACATCGATGGGGAGCTGCGTAAAACTGCTCAGCTTCGCTTTCCATCTTTCAGTGAGGTAACTGAATCGAGTATCTAATGATTCCTGACCATGGACATGTTATAATATTAGTGACTAGTTCCTCTCTATCAGTCTAACTTCCTCTGTTTCTCCCCCACCTGAAGCCTTTTACCTCCTGCTGCATCGGCTCTGCAGGCCACCGGACCACCACCACTACCACCTCCCCCAACCTGCCCATGTCCTCGTCCTTGAACCTATCATCTGAGTTTGCTTTCCCTGCCCATGCCCCCTCCCTCATTCGTTCCCAGTCCTTCCCAGCCTCCTTTGCAGGAGGCCGCTGGGGGTCTTTGGGAGACTCCCCAGTGCACACCATCCCAGCAGGACTACAGGACACAGAGTGGGGAACACCTACATCTCTGGATGGGCTCCTGGGCACCGCCTTCATCTGCCACGAGGCACTGCAGCAGACACAAACAAAAGCTCTGCATGCGGCAGGTAGCTCACGCTCTGCTACAATGCAAATGTTGTTTTTTTAGCATTCAGCAAACAAATGTACAGGAAACCAGTGGTAAAGAAATCACAGTGCCCGAAAAGTTGAGCACATACTCCTGCAAGTTTTTTTTTCATGTACACCAAGTCATGTTTGCATATTTTATGACCTACATTGGTTTCTCCTCTCCATAACAGGCCCTAATCATGTGTCCTTATTCAAAGCGGATGGGGAGTTATCTGATCTAAACAGCAGACTTCTGCTTTACTACACTCCACAGGTGATGCACTGGAACTCAGGAATACTTGCATATTTTATTACACTGGTTAATTTAGCATGCACGTAAATTATAAACAATACCATCAATATATTTTTATTTACGTATGTATGTTTTCTTTAGGCCTTCAAGAGCCAGATATGTCTGGATCTTTCGCCCAATCACCAATATGATGGCAGGCTTACAGGACACAGGGTAGTGAACTGGGACATCAAGGTTAGATATGAGACATTTGTGACCAAAGTGAGAAGTGAAATATCGGTCAGGGCGTGTCTCTACATTATCTCCTTATGACATTCATACTATACTAAATGTACTGTACTGCTGCTGACTCATTCAAAACTTTATCTTGGTTTTTCTTTTTTGCTGCTTCAACTTAGAGCAGGCTCCCTTTGTAATTCTTACAAAATCATTGTGCATATTGAAGTTTCTTTGTTTTTTCCTGCAGGATGTTGTAAATGTGGTAGGAGGTATAGGGGTTTTGCTGCCCCTGCTTGAGCAGATATGTGAGGCCGAGCCAGTTTCCAACAGCGGTCAGGAGACCTCAGACTTGCTGGGACCAGAACTCACCTCTTCCAGAGGCCACGCTGCCATGCTCCTGCCACTGAATAAGTCCGCAGGTCAGGTCGTGTTTACGTCAGATGTTATAATACTAATTTCTTTCCTGCACTGTATGTTCGATACAGTGATGCAGTGCCTTCATGAAAGTGCCAGTTCACCTAAATTACAGGAACATTGTTTCTGTAAAATAATGTTTCTGTTGCCATTTTTAAATGTAGTTTTCCAGTACTGTGAGCAAGAAATACCATTCGCCTTCACCATTCACGTTTTGCTAAATGAAGCTTTATTTTTCATAGTTACATTTTCTTCTGTATTTTGAGGGCTAACTCTTCCTGGTTCTTTTTGTTCATTAGTAATTCTATGCAAAGTCCTACATGCTAAATATAATTTCCAGTGCAGGTAAGATTCAGAAGACATTTTAAATAGCAGTGAGTCAGAGTCTACATGCGGTGCACAATGCCAGGACAAATAGCAAGTGCTAGACAGTCAGACAAGAGAAACATACTATACAACATGCAACCACGGCAAAGGTTGTGAAATCAATGCTAACAGGTTCAATGTCACACACAGCATGGGCCTACAGAGTCATAACAGTTGCAGTGGCCCTGTTCACCTTAGCCTGCTTACATTCTAACATGAACAAAATTAGATAGTTGGAACAAACAGTCTGGGACAAATACTCTAACTAATGACTCATCATGAGATATAATATCAATAAAGTGCTTTGTAATGCATAAACAAGTCTGTGGGTAACAGTAACAGGAAATCAGAAAAGGTTGTTTTTTTTTCTTTCTCAGAGGGCAGACTAGAGAGAAACAGTATCGCTGCCTTCCTGCTGATGGTGAAAAACCTGATTCGTCATCACCCTGTCAATCAGGAGAGCCTGCTGCACTGCCATGGGCCGAGCATCATAGGTGCCATGCTCAGCAAAGTAAGTCCTCCACACGTCACTTTGCCCCAGCAAGTGGGAACTATTTGCAAGAAGAACTGATTAACATCTGAAAGTGAATACTTGACCTTTTCCATTGTGTTGCTGCTGTGTAATTGCTGTGTAGCTAATTAATGGGTATGGTGTTGTTGAAATAGCAGTGGTTCTTTCAGAATGACAGTATCACATGCTTGTGTGGGGGCACTTATGCAGAGTTCTGTAGTCTCTCTGAGAACAAAGGATATCAGCTATAAAATCTGTAGCTTGAAATGTTGAGTTGCAAGGAAAATTATATGTAGATTAAAATAAAATCAAAAATGACATCACGTAACAGACTTGGAAGCCACAGTAAGTTCTGAAGCAGCGTTGTCTCTCATGGTCTCAGTTCTTGATACATTTCTGTTTCTAAACTGCTAGGAGGGACTAGCCATCTTACTGTTTTACTGCTGCTATAAATTTTGAATAAAAACGTTAATGAGTAATATTAGGAATTAAGGACAAAGCTGTATTTACAGTAGGTATACAGTGACACTGGATGTAATGCTGAGCCATGTCAAAGACAAACGTCTATTGCTTTGTGATGGACAACTCAGTTTCTCTGATTTTTGATGCCAAATGCTTCTGAAGCAAGGGTCAGTGCTTAGCCCTCTAATAATGCAGTAGACTTAATTCAATGTGGCATCTATAGTAGAAATGCTTTCTTCAGATTCACACACAGTGTTAATAGATTTAAATCTTTGATGGTAACAGCCAAGCAGGTGTCCTGTTGGTGCAGCACAGACGTTCTTTTTGTTTGGCAGGATATGTTGAAATATATGAAGTTAAGGCGTAGCATCCTGTAAGGAAACTGTGTCCTAATAATCACACGGGGTTGCCAGTTTTGGCAGTGGCAAAGACACACATACAGTGTATGCTGATGACAAACACTTGTACTGTATATGAACTCAACTCTTCATCCGCCGTGTCACTAAAAAACAGACGCTAGACAACCGCTTGTTCATAGATGGATCCAAGTTATTGGAAACATACTTTAACACAAGCACCTCTCCTCTGTGCTTCCTCTACTGCAGGTTCCTGGAAATCTGATAGACATGAATGTTTTAATCGCATGTCAGCTGCTGCTGGAGCAGGTTTTCAATGAGGGCAACAGCCCACTTCTACAGCAACTCTATCAGCACCTGGTCTTTGATTTCCGCATCTGGACTAAAAGCCATTTCGCTGTTTGTCAGGGTGAGGCATAAGCAGCCCTCATGTTGTCAAGTAATGCACCTGTCAACCTTTTCATGTCTGCCAAAGCTGTTTGTGTCGTGTTCCTTTTATATGTTTATGCTGACTAAAAGCAGTGTTGAGCAGAAATAGAATACATTAATGTTTTAAGTTCAGTCTGTTACAAGGATTAAAAGTGAATGTCTGCCTGAAGCTGCACTTCAGTACCCTGTTTTGTAAATGAATGCACTTCATCGGTACAATCTTGCATATTGGTTTGACATTTCTAAATGTCAAAACTCAAGGGAGATGACAAAAGTGTTCTTTTTCTTCCAAAGCCCATGTGCAGTACCTGTCGTCTGTTATTAACAAAGGCAGCAAGCAGCGCATGAAGAGGAAATATGGGGTCCAATATATTTTGGATACCATTCGCACGTACTACAGGTGAACCTTTGATATCCACAATATGGTTTCAAATTAAGACACAAATGTCCACAACAATATTTAATGGAAACTGCAGATGAGTGGTTTAAAATTTTGCATAAAGATACATCATTATATTTGTTTTTTGTCTGTTTTAAACCACAATCATAAGAAGACGAATTGTTTATTTCTTTGCTAATATGTTTGTTCACAGTGTGGAGAAAGATGGCAGCACTCTGTCTGACGAAAAGCAGATGATTCAGTCCTCTCTGTTTGCCTTACTGAAAGACTTTCTCAAGTCGTATACACCAGAAGAGCTTCATAGTGTCCTCGCCTACATTCTGACTGTGGAGGAGGAGCAGCAGGTTTGTTTTATCTGCGTAACTTTACAGAATTTCACTTTGTTATCATTTGACCTTTTCAGCGTAATATTTCACTTCAATCCCCAAATGAACTCTCCCTGATCCTCCACGCTTCCTTTTTTTATTCTCATCTTTTTCAACATTTCAAACTTCTCTTGTGACCACTTAAAACGTTACCCTCCCTAATCCATATATCTTAGTACTTCATCCTCCTCCTTCCCTCACAATTGTCTTCTCTCTCTGTCAGGTGGTGAGGGCCATGGATGTGCTGTATGAACTCTTGAGGAGCAGCCCCCCTCGTGAGCAGGTGCAGGCTGTGCTGCTGGACTGGGGTGTGGAGCAGCTGTACTGCTTGCTGCTCACTCCGAGGTTCGGAGACGAGGCCAGAGAGAGAGTCTTCAGGGTGAGAATAAATGACTTAACATACAGCATATTGCTTCACTTATGTTTGCCTTTTAGTGAAAAACTCCCATGTGGTGCATTGTGAACCGAAGAAACAAACTATTTCTTTTTTTGTTGTTACAGGTTTTATACAAAATCCTCAAAAGCGAACGAGTGTCTGAGCGCAACAAGCAGCGCATTAAGCTGAAGGATTTTGGCTATCTTGGCCTGATGTGTTTCCTTGATAACATTCCAGTGACCATGACCACTGTGCGATGTCTGTATGAGCAGGTCCTTGCTACAGGTAATGCCGAAACAGCTTTGTACCTTGGGTGGTCTAGTTACCTTGAACTGGATGATAAAAGAGACCTTTTAGAAATGAAAATTTGTTTTCAAATCTAAAGCATTTTTCTATAACAGTATATAAGCAATTGTCTAAATTCGAGTTACGGTCTGAATCACGGTCTGATTCTAATTATCATATTTGTTAAACACTTTAGGAATTATATTTCCTGAAAAGAACTATGTTATTTAGCACTAATCATATGTACAAAAACAGTCAGTACTCATGTAACACTTCCAATTAATCAGTTCAATAAATGTTTTCTAGTTTAACATAGTCTTTTAATCAGCCTAACATGCAACATTTTGAGATATGGTATTTTCCCAATATCTATAGCATATCTATAACATAAAAAACAAAGGCTTACTTACAAATTAAATGAAATTTGCTGTTGTGTCACAGATGCCACCCCAAACTTCAGAGACCTCCTGGCTGTGGTCTGTCTGTCCCACCGAGCTGACCTCACTGTTCGCTTGGATGTCTGTCGCAAGGTCAGTCAACTCACATAATTTAAACTACTGCTGGAAGTCAACTTTTGAGTGTTTTAGTTTCATCCTTAGCGTGTTTATCATCTCAGTAATGAAAAGAAGCTGTTCTCTCTGATATTACCCCAGCTCTTTCATCTGATCTACTCCAATGAGGATTATGTGAAGCAGCTCGCTAAGCAGCCGGGCTGGCAGGACGTTCTCACTAAGCTGTATGTGAAAGAGTCCTACGAATCCCACGCCGCCAGCATAGCAGATTCCAGCACCCACAGCTCCCTTGAACCAAACTACCGGCCACCGCTGCAAAGGGACCAGGCTCTGGTCATAGAGGACGCACACGCTGACATTTTCCTGAGCTACCGCACCTCGCAGGACATCGAGGATGAGGAGGAGGTTGAAGGTGGTCAGCGGGACATATCTGAGGGATTCTCTGATTTATCCCAGTCGCCTCCAAGTGGAGGTGGAGGCACGCATAAAAACTTCATTGGCTCCCTCCATTTTAAGTCGTTTGATTCAGTGGACCGTGGGAGCCACTCATCCTCCATCTCCAATGCGGTTGATATCGCCTCACCTAATCCTGGCGAGGAGGGGAGAGACTACCAGCCCCTCTCTCCTTTTGGTACATCACCCTTTGATTTGGAGCTAGGGGGAGATGGCCCACATACTCCTGCAGGTAGTCTGACAAACACACCATCTCCTCTAGAGCACGGCAAACCCTTTCCACCGCTCAGACCCAGGAAGAGCTCCAGTCTGTCCAATGTGTTGGATGATACCAGCTATGGGACAGACCCTCCTACTGGAGATACAATCTCCAACACGTCCAACCCACAGGTCTGGCTGCTTCCTCAATTCTGAGCTTAATTGATGTATCAAGCTGATTGAGGAGTCTATTATTTGCATTTTTTATGAGTTTATAGTTTTAGAGATTTTCTATAATGAGAAGGGACTGAGTGTTGTTTGTGTTATAGCAGACACCTGAGGAGGAGCTGTGCAACCTGCTAACCAACATCATCTTCTCCGTGCTGTGGAGCCGCAGCGGGGTGGAGGGGGCAGAGGATGTGGTGTGGAGAGAGAGAGGGCAGGTCTTTTCTGTTCTCACCAAACTGGGCTCCTCCTGCCAACTAGTCCGCCCTCCCGATGACATCAAACGCAGGTCAGTGACAAATGTATTTCCCCTAAAGAGAACAAACACATCAAACTGGCAGTGAAGTGGCCTCGCAGTGGAAAAACAAACTGAACCACACCTTTAACTGTGTCACCTTTTGTCTAAATATCCAGAAATGTTTTCATGTCATACTGGGGTAATGGATTCAAAGTCTGTTTGCCACTCTGTGTGCCAGTCTGTTGGAGATGATGCTGGAGTCGTCTCTGTCAGACCTGAGGGACGCCCAGGGAGTGTCTCTGCCTTTCTGTCCCAGTCTGGTTCGGCTCCTCAGGCTGCTGCAGGACTTCCTGTTTGCTGAGGGTACAGACAACCACGCGCTGTGGAGTGAAAAGGTATATCACAAATCCCACCTAATTTAACACTGACATGTTCAGTTTGGCTTTTGCGTAAATCCATGACCCATGAACGGCTCTCTTCATCATGATAAAGGTTGGTTGACTGTGAAAACACCTGGGAAAACAAAGGAAATGAGCCTGGGACTTTATCATTTTATCTTTAGAGACAAAGTCTGATATATTTTATTTTACAGCTATGTAAGAAGACCAAACAAAACTAACAGCAGTATGGACTTAATAACACCTACCAAGTTGTAGCCCATATAATCTTAAGATATCACATTTAACTTTATACTAATATTATTAACTTCCTTATCCATGCTTTTAACTTTAAACCTTATCTTGCACACATACAGTGCAGGCTTGCTGTCGGTTGCCTCAGCATATGTTCCCAGCCAACAAATAGTTCAGTACATAAAACCCTTATTACAACTCATCATTTTTACACTATTACACATTTTTTGAATGGATTAAACAAATGAGATATAACATGATAATAAGTGAGCTTAAGGGGTGCTGGTAGGCCAGTTTTCTTACCTTCGGACAGAGCAGACTAGATGTTTCTGCCTGTTTCCAGTTATTATGCTAAGCTAAGATAACTGGCTGCTGGTTATAGCTTTCTATTTACCCTACAGACATGAAAGCTGTATCATTTTTTTTAATCTAAAGCAAATACGTGTATTTCAAAAAATGTTGAACTATTGCTTTAATTAAGTTTGTTGGGTCTGGATAAGGTAGTGAATCACCACGCTGTGTCTTTTGTAATCTTTAGGCCTTGAGAACAGCTTACATTAGAAAGACAGAAGCAGTAATCCGCATACCAGTGCAAGGCAGGCCGCATGTTTCCTTTCTATAAATACTCAACGCAAGTGGGATTTAAATTTCTGATAAATTACAAATGCTCAGTCCACAGATTCCACATCAAGTTTTCTTCTGCTAAAAAGCAATGCAGCAGAACAGTTGCTGCGTATAGAACAGTCAAGGGTGTTTTAATTAAGTGTGTTCTAATTAATGGTTTCATTTGACTATAGTATTGTTTCTGTCAATCCAGTATTATTTAATGATGTCAAAGCCTTATTAAGATAATAAAAATAAAATGATTGTGATACACAGTAAATCTGTGAATGTCTGACTATATAGTCAGGATGTAATTATGTAATTCTTTTACATCAGATAAGTGAATTTGGTTGATATTAAAGACGTCAGAGACACATCATGACAGCCTGAGCAGCTGGGTGTGGTTGTCAGTTACTGTGTTAAATGGGAAATGTTCTTGATCTGTCTTAGTGGAGGGTGGAGAGCCATGGTTGGGTGTAAGTACCATCTGAATCACCTTTTTAAATGCAGGTTAAGCTGTATTTAATGTTCTGAACGGCCTTAAGATGCTGGAAGGTGTGGAAACAGGTCTAGCCTTTTTTGTCTAGTCCTTTGTTGACAGTTGTTGTTGTATTGCAGATCTTTGAGGGGGTGGTGAACCTGCTGGACAGGTTGAAAGCCTGGCATAGCACCCCTGGAACCCCAGGGAACACTAGAACTCAAGGAAATGGCCCAGATTGGCCTGCGTATCATCACTGGATACATCCAACAGCAGCACTCGCCGGTCAGCTTGCACCCACAGCTTGTCTGGTTCATCACCCAGTCATGTACACCAACCATAAATGTCAAATATTTCTCACTACCTACATGTCTTTCACTACCCAAACACCTACAATATATTACATTTAAAGGGGTTAACAGTATTTATTTAACTTGATAAGCATGCTCAGATAAAGCCAGTTTAGAAATACCAGGCCTTCTATGGGTTTCTTTTCAAAGACATTGCAGTCATTCCTCTAAGGGAGTGTTCTGTATGAAAGGGCAGCTCCTGTCAGAGTTATGACTGCTGCTGTGGCTGCTCTTTCAGTAGGATTGTGGGATAGAGCAAGCAGTGAAAAATGAACTGACCATAAGGCTTTCCATCACATACTGCTGATTGTGTTTATCTCCAGAGTAGTACAACTCCCCCTTAAGCTATTTGTTTTTCAACAATGTCTGGTTTGAAATAGTTTAACTTAATTGCAACCTCACATCACACCTTTTTTGGAAATAAAACAAGCATGATGCTTCTTGAGTTGAGTGAATATACAAATTAGAATAAATTATCAGAGCTAAATTAATGTGTTCCAGATAATCGGAAGATAATGGCTGGAATAGAACTAAGGACAAATATGAGTTTCTTGAATTTCAGATTTTTGCTTCTTTATACTACGCATAACACTTAATACACTTACCACTACATTTATCTGAGAGGCGTAGTTATCATGTTACTTTGTGATCACATTATAAAATATGATACCATGTTATAGATTAGAGACAGACCTATATGGGATTTTTTAGACCGATACAGATATATTTGAGAATTTTGAAATCCGATATTCCAATATATCAACCGACATTCGTTTTTGGCCCCTTTGCTTTTATTAGCATTAACCACAGTGCTAAGCCATGCTATTTATTCCAATATCTGATGTTGTCTTTTATTTGTTTACCTGAACTTTTAGTTCTACGGTGTTAATAAACATCTGTAAAGGAACCCGGAGTCTCGCAGTCAATCAATGGGTGGCATAATAAGATTATCCCTAACATTTCTTATGTGTAGTTATGATACCTCACCAAGACAGCATGACAGAATGCAGTTTAATTTTTTTTATTGTTGTAATGTTATAATGTAATAGTACTTTGAACAAAAGTACAGCTGATTGCTCTGTGTAGGTGGATTTATGGTGTTCCAAACACTTTTTCTAACAAGGGGGTAGCAGAGTGCCCTCTGGTGGACAAACTATGCAACAACAACACTCATAACATGAGACGCGTTCATGCAGCGCTGACTTTACGTGATGCATGCTGGACTTAAAATAAAGCATGCTAGTTAGAAGACTTTCGCCGGCGCCGCAAAACATCACCATATCACATACATTTAAAATCTCGCGGGAGCAAGGCGGCTGCAGGCGCAGAGTCCGACGGCTCAGTTGTTTTTCTCCAGCAGCACAAAGTTGGAACCACGCTATTGCCTGGTCTCGCAGCATTTTCCTTTGCAAATGTCGCAAGATCAGTCATTGATCTCAGATCACAATAAGCTCATGCAGGTAGAATGTGTCCGACTTCACAGCGCCGTTTTTATTCCCCACCCCTGAAGTCGCCTGGAGCTCACGTTTGACTACCAAGTCGGTGACAGTCAGCTACAGTCATCTCAAATGCACCTATGACTGTCTTCCATCTGTCCGTTTCTTTTTAATTGTCCTTTAACAGCTGTTAAACACCAAAACTAATTTATCTGCAGTTAGCTAATATAGGCTAATAATATTGCCACACTGGTTTGTTGGTTGGGCTCTGTTATAGGTTACCCAACAAAATACATAAAATTATGTTTGTATAATAATGCATCAGTATTAACAATTTAATAATATATAATAATGTATGTGCACATGTTGCTGATAATAACTCTAAACTTTTACTTAGGTATAATTTTGAGTAGTTTTACGTTTGTTTGTGTTTTTGATACTTAAAACTTGATACTTAAGTAAAGGATGTGTGTAGTTCTTCCACCACTTACTAAGTCTTCCTCAACAAAGACTTTCTCTAATGCAGGATGTAGACTCTAGTGAGGACTTGAAGTAAAACACCAAATATAGGCTACATGTTTTGTTATCATATCTCTTCATTAACTGCATGGATAAGCTCTCAGCCATTGCAAGTGATTTTCTTCTTGCCCCTCTTCAGGTGTGTGAGATGGCCTATTTGAAGCTCCACAGCCTTCTCCAGACCGTGCTGTGTCTGAGCTGGGAGGAGGTGTGCTTCCTACTGGGGCAGTTGGGCGACCCCCTGTGGCCGGGAGGTGTAATGGACGATAAAATCTGTGAACATGCTGAGACTTTCCCTCAACTGGTGCCCATTGTGCGGACTCTGCTCGACCAGCATGCCGACCCCATCACCCTCCAAAACCTACTACCCAACATGCCCGTCACCAATGGCAGCACCACTTTCGCCCAGGACCTGAAGGCCTATTGTCACACAGTAGAGTGGCAGAGTTTTTACCAGCAGCAGGTTAGTGTAATGGCTGACATTGTGCATTTAAAAATGGATGTAATGTATCTTTTGTTTAGGGAGTCTGGAGAGCTTCTCCAGTCTTGGGTATGACTGAGCAAGTATAATCAGCAATCCACTCTCAGATAGTGCCGGGTCTGTTCTTTGTCACATTAGTGTACACAGGATATTTGCAATCTTGCCTTCTGGTCTGACCAGTAACCTCCTGGTGGGTGGCTGAGAAATCTAATCCAAATTTATGAAATGCTATCACAATTTTAGAAAGAAGAAAAACAACCTTAAACTCTGAAGTGTTTTCCAGCTGACTGTTAATGTATTTTAAGCAGAGATCAGTTTATGCTCAAACTTGAAGCTGAGATATTTTGTGAACAGATGCCAGGCACAGTAACCACAGGCCGAGAAGTGGATTTATCACCACCCTGTGTGACAGTGCATGCTCATAAATCTGTTGTGTTTAGATTACTTTTGTATACGGATACCACAATACATTAGCCAGTATGGGATAACTTTGGCTGCCTGGACAGTTTAGAAACTTGGCCCAGACTGATTTCTCAAGTATGTACGTCTAAGTGTGTATGCAGTTAGCCTTTGCATTTGTTTTAAATGAATGTATAGGGTACTCCTATAAGTTTAAGTAATTTTGCAGAATTTCATGTTTTTGGCATGAAATGGTAAGGCTAAGTAAGAGGACAGAAAAACACAGCAGATGAGTTTAAGCAGTGCAATAGTTGCAAAAATATCTCCTATAATACAATAAATAAATAAAGGGAAACTGTTCAAGAAATGGGGAAGTGTCACGCATTTGTAGAATGAGAATTGTCCTATTTTATGTATCTGACACCTTTACATATTAAAAAATAATTAACAACCACATAAATTATGGTTTAAATAAGGTTATCATTCAAATTATAGTTTGTATAACTACAAAAAAACTATAACTTGAATGATACACGTTTTCTTTAGTTTGTTGAGTTATCTTTGACATTTTTGTAGATGTGTGTGTTAATGACCTTTATCTGAAAATCTACCTTTAGGTTCAGCCCACCATGGAGCAGTATAAGCTGGACACTTTTGGGAGGAGCCATGACATCATGTCCAATTTCTGGAATTCCTGCTTCGATGACCTGATGAGCACAGTCTTCAGACGAGACCAAGACAGATCCGACAGCAAGTCTAAGTTTCAGGTTATAAAAGTTTCAAGCTTTTTGCTGCAAACATTGTCATAAAGATATCAGCTCGCTAAATATACAGTGTTAACCTTTCACGTTACTGACTGTCTGTTTGTGTGAAAGTAGGAAGTGATCGTGGACCCCTACCTGAAGCGAGTCAGAAGCGAGAACAACAGATACCTCAGTTGGCAGAAGCAGATCTCCAGCCAGCAGGGGGTGGTGTGGCAGCACTGGAGAGCTCTCCGCAGGCTTCTGACCAGTGAGAGAGGTGCATGGGCCAAAAGGTATGACAACCTCTGACTTTTTAATCAGTCAATGAGAGAAAATGAGAGGAAATTGTATCAGCAGTGGCCTCAAAGCTCGTTTTTTCTCTAATTTCGACAGAATAACAAATCCAAATCTGTATCTGTAACTATACTGTTGTTTTGTCGTTCCTTGATGCCAAAAATGTGCTGAATTTGCCTTATTTTGACAGAGTTCAACCAGAGGTGAAATGGAAATTGTCCAGTGCAGAGACCTATTCGAAGATGCGCCTCAAACTTGTGCCCAACTACAACTATGATCCTCATGGTGATGCCAGTGCTCAGAGGGACAATATGGGTATGTCACTGCACTAAACATATCAACTTTTGTCATGTAAGCAGTAGACAGTAACGGAGCACTAAAGATGTTGTTTTTGGGATCTGAAGGAGCTGACAGCCCTCGTAGCTCTGAACCCCTCCCGTTGGCTGTTGCAAAAGAAGCAAAAGTAAGCGACATGGAGGATGATCAGTTAGGAGAAGAGGATGTCGTCTTTTTGGATGACAAGTGAGTTTCCAATCCACATAACTTTTGTGCCAGTGTTTACAGCTTGCAGCATGTCTAAGTTCTCCATGAAAAATATCCAGCACATAGAAAAAAAGTCATGAACTAGGCACACCAGTTTTGAAACACAAAATTTAAATATTGTGTCACAGTGGGTGCGAATAGTGCAGAAAATGTAATGATTTAACTTTTTGTTACACCCTCAGGGTGGAGGGAGAAGACGAGAGCCAGAAAGAGAAGCTGGTTCTTTCTGAAGACTGTGAGCTCATCACCATCGTGGCGGTTGTTCCGGGTCGTCTGGAGGTTACCACACACCATCTTTACTTCTATGATGGCAGCAGTGAGAGAGAAGAGACGGAGGAAGGTAATCAGCATACCTAACTTTTTTTTTCACTGTTCTTCAAAAGGTTCTTACAAAAGTGAAAAAATATCTGTCTTTAGGAATCGGGTTTGATTTCAAGAGACCTCTGTCTCAGCTCAGAGAAGTCCATTTGAGGCGTTACAATCTGCGCCGATCTGCACTGGAGCTATTCTTCATTGACCAGGCTCATTACTTCATCAACTTCAGAAAGAAGGTGTTGCTCAGTTCAAAACTTCCACTGTACTTAGAATAGATGTTTTTTGAAATGACGGGGTGGTTTAAATTCTTTATGTCTGCCCTTTCAGGTACGAAACAAAGTGTACTCTAGGATCCTGGGGCTGCGGCCTCCCAACCTGTTTTACTTTGGCTCTCGCTCCCCCCAAGAGCTGCTGAAGGCATCGGGGCTTACACAGGTATTTCTTTAACTCAGTTCTCTCTATAAACCTTAGTTATTTTGATCTGGTTTGTGCTTATTGTGTGGGACCAATTGTATGGTAATGTGTTGAACAGAAATGGGTATGCAGAGAAATCTCCAATTTTGAGTATTTGATGCAACTGAACACCATCTCTGGACGCACTTACAACGACCTGTCACAGTACCCTGTGGTAAGTACACTCTATCTCCCATGTCAGTGTGTACTATTTATATTCATGATCCATTCATTACAAGACCACACACTTATGTGGTGTGAGGAGGCATCATGTTGGGGTTCTGTTTTTTGTTTCTCTTCAGTTCCCCTGGATCTTGTGCGACTACAGCTCTCCCATTCTGGATCTGGAGGACCCGTCAGTTTTCAGAGACTTGTCCAAACCCATCGGTGTGGTCAACCCCCGCCATGCAAAGAATGTCAGGGAAAAGTAAGTGGTTAGATGACAATGGGATTTTGATGCAGATCAGTAGCCAACTGTCAGTTCTTAGATGTCTGCAACAAGAATTAGGTTTTAGTCTCTGTGTTACCACCTGATAATGGCATAATGCTGATAATCAAAGATCAATGGGCAGAAATGTGCAAAACCAATGAGCATTTTTTGTTTGTCACAAGGTATGAGAGCTTTGAGGACCCAACAGGCACCATCGACAAATTCCACTATGGCACACACTACTCTAATGCAGCAGGAGTCATGCACTACATGATCCGCATGGAGCCATTCACAACTCTGCATATCCAGCTGCAGAGTGGCAGGTGGGAACGCTGACTAGTGCGTGATACTTCAACAAGTTTCCTGGTATTCTTGTGGTCTCATATTGGTACATGTTGTTGTTTAGGTTTGACTGTGCAGACAGACAGTTCCACTCTGTGGCAGCAGCCTGGCAGGCTCGCATGGAGAGTCCAGCTGACGTCAAAGAGCTCATCCCAGAATTCTTTTACTTCCCAGAATTCCTGCAGAACATGAACGGTGAGGAAGACTGTACCTTTTGAACGTTTTAAGAGCAGATTGATATGCTTTACTTTGTTGGGGGATGTAAAGTTTGTACATTGTTGATTTGCAAATATTTCTTTAATAAAAGAACCTCATGCGTCGCTGCTGCATGTTTGTTGTAGGCTTCGACCTGGGACATTTGCAGATTTCTCAGGAACCAGTGACAGATGTTCTGCTGCCTCGCTGGGCCACATCAAGAGAAGACTTCATCAGGAAACACAGAAAAGCTCTGGTGAGTATATACAAACAGCCAGAGTCTTAAAACTTAAAGCACGTCAATTTGGGCATTTGTTTTGTGACATATTGTATTAAGACAACTATTCAAAATGACTCCAACATGTCTTAAACTCTAGGAATGTGACCATGTGTCCAATCACCTCCATGAGTGGATTGACCTGATCTTTGGTTACAAGCAGAGAGGTGAAGAGGCTGTGGATGCCCTCAATGTCTTCTACTACTGCACTTATGAGGGTATGGCAAAAGTGAAAACTTTTTTCTCACTAGTGATGGATGGAACCTTCTCATCTTGTAAAGATTTTTGTTGTCTTCTGCTCCTCATCTTCCATATTACTCATACAACCTTTAAGCATGAGCAGGGTTTACCTATGTTCTGGCATGAGACTCACGCTTGCTTCTTGTTTTGCTCCTCTGCAGGTGCAGTAGATCTCGATGCAATTGCCAATGAGACGGAGCGTAAGGCCCTGGAAGGCATCATCAGCAACTTCGGACAGACTCCCTGTCAGCTCCTTAAGGTACAGCTTCCAGACTAATTTACAGCTACTTTAAAACCCTTGTTTATTATAAGTTCTGTTTAAAAAGCAGCAGTCCTGTCTCCAACCAGGAGCCTCACCCTCCACGTATGTCTGCTGAGAACGCATCTAGGCGGCTGTCCCGCGTGGACACTGTGCCAGCAAATATCTTTGAGCATCTCAAAAAGCTCCGGCCATTTGTGGAGGTGGGTTCTAAAATGCTTTTAAGTCATGTCAAGATCTCATTATTCCTCTAAATAAATAACTCCTCTTATGTTGGTGCATTTACGTGTGTGTTTGCCTCAGGTGGTGACTGATGGCCTTCCTCTGGTGCAGGCAGTGGTACCAAAGAGCCAGAATCGCTCCTTCATCATCCAGGGTTCAGATATGCTGGTAAGGTTCAGTTGGACACTTTCACTAGGGCTACAAATAAAATTCAACACAGTCTTGACAACAACAATATTCATCTTACAGAGATGAAGTTCAGCAATTTTGCATTTTTCCTGCTACAGGTCACTGTGAATTCAAATGGGTTGATTGGGACACATAGCTGGCTGCCATACGACAAAAACATTGCTAACTACTTCACCTTCACTAAGGATCCCACCATGACTAATCCCAAGTAAGTGCCCTCAGAAAACCGAAAATAACCCCTTATTTAAATTTTTTGTTTACTAAATCATCTGACATCCAAAATCTCTGTTTACCAAAATCTCCTAGAAAAGTCCCAGACACACAGGCTCATCAATAAGGTGGTCATTGGGTTGTGTGTTCACTAGTTGGTGCAGCTGAAGATTGCCTGGTGTGTTTTTCTATTCTGAGAAAGAACTATGAAATATGCCATCATTGGCTGAGCAGTAACAAGCTCCTCAGTAAAATTACTCTTTGGATTTTTCTGATGGATGGTATTTTTTACTTTGTGCAAACTCGCTTCACATCGTTTCAACAGATGCATAAAACTTTTCTGACAGTTGGATGGGTGCATAACATCTGTCTGGCTATCCATTCTTTGACTATGACGCTTCAAAGGCTGTTTAATTAATTAAAATTTGGTTTAATGGATCTTATTTTAAACTGGCCATGAATATCCATCACATAAACACAAAATAAATCAGAATAAGAACCATTTGAACACTGTTTCACACAGGCTGTAATTTGCAGATGTCATGACATTTTAATGTGCTGATTATAAATCTCCTCCACATTTAGGCCACAGCTCAATCTCACGTCTTTGTTTCTAACTTGCTTTGATCTTTCCAACCCTGTTCTGTGGTGCAGAACGCAGCGTTTCTTGAGCGGTCCTTTCTCTCCCGGGGTGGAGATCGGTGCTCAGGTGCTGGTGGTTTCCAACGACGGACGTCTGCTGTTCAGCGGAGGACACTGGGACTGCAGTCTCCGTGTCACCCAACTGGGGAAGGGCAAGCTGGTGGGCAGGATCTGCCGGCACATAGGTGAGCTCCCTATTGTTGTATGTCTGACTTTGTTTCAATTTACGTGTAGTGAGGACAGCCTGATAGAACATCAGGGACTGCGATGGAATCATATCATTTATTTACTTCTGTATTTGAACATGTGTCAAATAAATTAAATTAAAGATTTTATTTGTGTTTTTATTTGTTCCACAAAGATGTTGTTACTTGCTTGGCTCTGGATCTCTGTGGCATCTACCTCATTTCTGGTTCAAGGGACACATCCTGTATAGTGTGGCAGGTTGTACAGCAGGTAAACGTCTTTAGATCTGTCTTCATCTAGGCTCACTCACATGCTTGTACACGTGCGCATAAGTATATGCTAAGTAATAGTAGTAAGTCAAATTATGGCTTCAGACGTGGATTCTCCTTTTTTCTGTCCTTCAGGGTGGCTTCTCCAGCGGGCTGGCTCCTCGGCCTGTGCAGGTTCTCTGTGGACATGACCAGGAGGTCACCTGTGTGGCCATCAGCACTGAACTGGACATGGCTGTCTCAGGGTCAAAGGTCAGAGATCTCACACAATATGCCCAATACGTAATAATGTAGGGCTGTTTATTTTCTTTATCCATTAATGTGACATTTATTTTCTTGTTGAATTGATTAATTGTTTGGTCTATTTAAAATATCTAAAATCTATCTAAAAATGTCATCACAAATTCCCAGAGCTCAGTTTTTACCTGACCAACAGGTCAAAAAAAAGAAAGAAAGAAAGGCAAGGAGAAGCTGTAAATTCTCACATTTGAGAAGCTGGAACATTTTTATTAATGGATTATTTAAACAGTTGCAGAGTAATTTCTGTTGATCAACTAATTGATTAATCGACTAATCGTTTACGCTTGATAAAATCCTTTTATGTCAGAAGACTTCATTTTGTTTTCTCTCTCGTACTGCTTGACTTTTGCAGGTTTGAGCAGGTGTGAAACATGCTGTTCAACCTAAATAACCACAATATGCTTGAGAATCCCATTTTGATGTTCTCCAGGCAAACTGTGATGGGGTTCACAAGAAGTGAGAATGTAATCTGTACCAGCCAGGTTGTAATGTAACACAATTAACCACAGGCAAACCATCGTTTTGGCTTACTCTCATTTTATGCAAATTGTTGTGTGTACTACTAAAGGCTTGTGCAGACTACATGATTTTCAGCGTTGGCTGATGGCAGTGCCGTTTACACTACACATCTTGCCATCTTGTGTCAATTTTGCGTTCACACTACGTGACTGATTGGTGACAGGAGGTCACTAGACAAGCTGACAGCGACTCTGTCACCCAATGCTGGTCTCCAAACCACGTTTTGTCAAGAAACACACGTGAAATGTGAAACAGGAAATGACGGAAACTACACAAAAAACAGCTGTTGTTTGCTATTATATAAAGATAGCAATTATAAAGACAAAGAATATGGGTGAAACAATTTATCAGCACATGCAGGTAGCAGGGATTGTCTGTGCCACAGGTGAGTAAAAAGTGTTTTGCAGGGAAAAAGTTGAAGGTAACTGCTCTGCCAGCTGCCTGCTCTCATTGGCTGGATGTGGATGTCGAGTCTGCAGACTCTTCCAGAACATGTGCATTAGGGTCTTTTTCAACTCTCTCTGTTGTCAAAAGTTGAAGCATGACATGTTTCCAAAAACTACAATAAACTAGCTATTTGTGAGTCCATGTGCAAAGATGCAAAAACAATTTACACATCACAGAAACAAAAAAAGCATGGGTGTGATTGCATCTTTACTGAGCCTTACCTGCTGTTCACTGTGTGTCAGGATGGGACTGTGATAGTGCACACTGTCCGACGAGGCCAGTTCCTGCGAACGCTCCGGCCTCCTGGTGAAAGCTGTGTACCTGCTCAAATCTCTCAACTCCAGGTGGGCATGGAGGGACACATTGTGGTACAGACCTCGCTGGAGGAGCGCTCCAATAGAAAGGTACATACAACATTCGGTACAGTATTTAAACACAGACAGAAAGATACTTTCAAACAAGTTTCTCAACCTGCTTATGTCTGTGAAGTTTCTCAGTTATCCAGGTCATAGCTCTTTTTAACACTCCTAGGATGACCTGCTTATGCCAATACCAAAATTCTGTTTATTCCTACAGGGCAAGTACCCTATTCACGTTTACTCCGTGAATGGCTGTCTGCTGTCCTCCTTCACCATGGAGGAGCAAGTGACGGCTCTCCACCTGGTGTCTGAATACATCATCCTGGGGACCGCGCAGGGCAGCCTTCACATACGGGATTTATGCAGGTAAAAAACATAAATTGCAGCATGAATGTAAAACTTTACATCTAAAAGTTTGGTTGTTTCATTGTAACTCTTCTCTGTTTGATAGCCTGGATGCTCCGGTAATGCCCCTGGCCTTGAAGGTTCCTGTGAGGAGTGTGTCTGTCACCAAAGAATGCAGCCACATCCTAGTGGGACTAGAGGATGGGAAGTTAATTGTGGTGGGGGCAGGGAAGCCGGAGGAGGTGAGAAGCATTACATCAAGTGTTTGTGAGATGCTGGGGGGTGGGGGTGATGCATGTTTGTAAGTGTGACTGTGTGTGTGAGGGGGGGGGGCATTCATATGCTAAGTACTTGTTGAAAACCAGGTTTTTCAGATGATAATTGAGCATCTTGAGTCTTGCATCTAGCCCTCAAGTGAAGATTAACATGTCTCCTGTTCTCAGGTTCGCTCAGGACAATTCTCTCGCCTGTGGGGCTCCACACGCCGGATCACTCAGGTGTCATCAGGTGAAACTGAATACAATCCCACTAAGAATGGTGGCAACTGAACTGAGGGATGGTGGAGGAACTCTGAGGACTCTGGAGGCTGGGGTTACCTGATGCTCGCCAGACACAACAAGGCCTTCCTTCCTTTACATGCTGGGAAACTATCCTCCTGAGCCACTGATCTCTCTGAGAGAACAACTATACACTGAGCACTTTTTAAATTGTTTTATTTCATTTACAGTTGTGTACTGTTTTTAATCAGCATCATTCCAAAGAGTGGCCTTGTCTTGCAGAGGGAGAAGAACTCGAAGGTTTGAGGTTGTGAACTGCTGTTGGACTGTACAGTGAGTCATATTTCAGTGATGTGACTCATGCTGGTGCACATGCAGGCTGAGGCACAGAGAGAAGTAACGCTGTGCTGCTTTCTTGTCAGAGGAACAGCTGTGTGTGTGCTGTTGAATGTTCCAAGGCCATTGTTTGGCAATGGCACCTTCTTAACTCCTGGAAACTTGAAAACTGCTGTATATGTTGCTCGAGATTTCCATATTGCAATACTGGTAAATACCACAATAGGGTTGACTTTGTAAAGAAAGACACAGTGGGTAACTGATCACGATTGAACCAATGCTGTGTTGTGATCTTTAGCTGTCCACATAAAGATTTACTGATCCTTGCACCAGAAATGCACCACAATACCGCAGTGTATACTTCTGCAAGTCCTTTTGGCTCTGAGCAACTTAAAACTGTTACAGTTAAAGCAACAACTGCTTTAATGGTCAAGTATGTGAAATACATTCACTTTTTTATCCTGACTGTGGAGCTTGGATGCAGTGAAACTCAAGAGGAGACCCTTCTGATGCCTTACACACAACAGAGTAAAGGCCTTTACAAATGTATCTGAACTAGTTTTGTTATTACGCTGTTCATCACATGACTATATCTCTGTTTTATTTGATCTGAAAAGTGCCTTTTTTAACTTGTGTCTTGAGCCATGTGTAAACACTGAATTCCCATCATCTATTTCTATGGAAGATCACTTTATATGTCAGATTTTGACCCTGTTGGTCTGATTTCAACACACCTTACTACTCTACTATGTCGCAGATGTGGATAAGATGTTATTAATGAACACAGTAAACTCTTGGCTGGATGCTCATACTTGCCTGTACTGGTATTGTGCTGTTTATGAAGCGCTGAAAGCATCTGATGACTCTGAAACACGTGAGCAGACAGTCTGGGTGAGCTTGAGAGGAATTCACTTCCTGCCAGCTTTTTTTTTTTGCTGTGGTTGGAACAAAGTAGTTGTTATGCAGTGTCATGATGGGAGACAGACAAAGGGAACTATTTGGGCAAATGCAATACTCATGACATGGTGCACACGTACAAAGTGCCTAGTCTTTGTAAGTGATGCTCAGAATAACCTTAAGTGTGTGCATGTATAAAAGAAAATATATTTCGAAATGTTCAATTCATCTGCTTTCCATTCTTGAAATATGCAATAATCAACACATTCAGCCAGTCTAAAATCAAAATTTATATTCTAATTATACACCTGCAAGATGAGATATTGTTTCATAATGTGTGCGGGACTGAGAGAGCCTGAGAAAAATAAAGCATTGTATGCATAAGCAGCTGTTCAAGTACATACTAGATAATCTAGTATACAAATTCATGTGACACTGCTCTGTTTTCCTCCAACTGTTATGAATGTAATATTTCACTTAATTATGCAGTAACACTCAAAGCCTTTAGTTTAATCAGATGTATTGATCTTGGAAGATGTTGAAAATACACTTTAGTTTTTAAAAATCAAACATTCTGTGCTCCTTGTAACTTCAACATGTTGCACATTAAGAATCAGGATTTTTTTTGCTCTCTCTCCACTCCATCTGTTTGTATCTGAAGTCGTATTCATAGTCTACTTCCTCCCTTTTTGTAATTGTCCTAATATGGCCAATGATAGGAATCGTCTTTTCTCTGAACTGTGCAGCCCATACCCTGGAGATGATAGGCCATTACTGAAAAATGAGCTCTGATTCAGGAAGGAAACTGATCCTCTGCCACAGCGTAGATCATCCCGCTCCTCTACTGTAAATCCCAGCCTTGCATGCATCTGTGATGTTAGCCCTATTAGAGTTGAAAAGGTCACAGTGAGTAACAGCACATTTACTTGAGGGGACTTTGATCTCATGGTGGGCCGAACATCCTGTCAGCCTCCCCATAAACACCTCCGGGGGTACAATTCAGATGAGCTGGGGAGGGGAGGGGTGGGGTGGGGGGGGGTGATAAAACCAACCTGTAGACCCCCAGTCAAATACAAACCACAGAATAGCGACTAAGGGAAGGGGGTGAGGAGGGTGAAAAGGGAGGCAGTTGCTCTGATGTGGCCCCGTTGACAATGGTGGGAGGGGTTGACACCTCACTCTCGGTTATTGTCAGTATCTCCCTCTGACCTCTCCAGACCTGAGGGCTGGCTAAGGGGAAGGATGTCGTGAAATGCTGCAATTTTGGTGGTGTTCAAGTTTTTCCTGCCAAGAACCGCAACAACCCTCAAACAGGCCTCCGTCAACAACCCCCCCCCCACCGTCCCTTACTTCTCTCCCTCTGGTTCAATTTTCTTCAGCCCTGTGGACAAAATCATTTTTTTTTGTTGTTTTTTTATAGCTGCCTTCATCATTCCCATCCATGTATGACCACTGCTGCCCTCAGTTAGTGCCCCTGCAGCAACATGATGTAGACAAGTGAAGAATAAAGAAGTGACCTGAACTGTCTGCCAGAAAAAAACGTGTTTATGTTGTTTACTGTTTGCTCCAATGCACATGTTTCCAATAAACGTCAAAACTGAACAATACTCACATGGCAAAGATTGTTGCAGTGTGGACGACACTTTAGCCATGCAGACTAATTTTAAGAGAGCATAAAGTGACATAATAAAAATTGCTTTTTTGTCTTTCTGTGTGTATGAATGAGTGAAAAGACAATTCCATGTGACTTGAAATATGGTTTGATGTTTTATCAGAGCAGGAACTCTCCGTCTCTTCTCATCCCTCAGCGGGCTTTGAAGTGTAAGTAGTATTGTGTCTGAGAGAGCTCTCCATTTGTTTTCCTCTGAAGTCTCCCGGACCCCCTGCGATGCATTCAGTAGAATTTACAAGGTGTGTAATTTACCCTGCGTTGGTTTTCAAATCTTTTGAATTGCTGAGATCAAACATGTACTTTATCTTAAGAGCCTCTTGTTTGATTCACATGCTCTCTTTTGTTTTCTGATAACAACTGATCACATGTCTATGTAAGATTCTCTGTAGAATTGTAAAATGCTGTCATGTCATAAAACATCTATTTGATAGGGTTTTATGCTAGGATCCACATTACGTTCCTCTATTCACTATTACATATGATGGTGTGAATATACCACAGGTAAAGTACTCATGCTAACTGGTGGATTGTAATTGTTGATGAATGAATGTGTTCATCACTTTAATGTTACAGCTGTTAAATATGGAGACAATTTTAAATATTTTGTAATGCTGGGCTGAATCCATAATGTTCCATCATAATGTATTTGTTGGTTTTATTTTGTATAATTAATCTGAATCTTCGAAGTGACAAGTAACAAAGCTGTCAGATAAATGTAGTGGAGTAAAAAATTACAATATTCGCCTCAAAATTGTACTAGAGTAGAGGTATGAAGTAACACAAAATGGAAAATTACAGACGTAAAGTAAAAGTACCTCAAAATTGAACTTAAGTACAATATTTCAGTTAACGCACTCTTGTTCCACCACTGCCAGCAACCATTATGCAATATTACTTAGACCCAAAGATTCTAAATAGATAAATAAGAAATAATAAAAGAATCATATGAATAAATAGAGACTATACATGTTATTGTGAAAAGATGCAGCATGATATAGCATTTCATAAAACACGGCTGAGTTTTATAAATGCATTGGATTATGTCATTGTTTTATGATTCATGATAGAGCAGTGGTGGATATTGAAGGGAGTATTGAAATCCCTAAAAAAAAAAAAAACAGTAATAACACAGTGAAAAATACTTCAGCACTGAAAATGTTGCTTAAGTAAAAAATCATGAGCAAAATAATACAATGGCCACTTTGAGTGGCCATTATATTCAGATTGCATTGTATTACAATGACATATGATATTACTAAATAACATTATTACTTATTATTATTACTGATGCATTAATGTGTAGGTAGTTTTAGTAGAAACTATTAACTGTTGGGCAGTTTAATCTATAACAATGCAACATTCTTGTATAAGCTAATGTTTTGTATGTAAAGTCTATGTATGTAAAGTATTTTTAAAGTAACTTTTTTAAAGTGTCTCTTTTTCAAATCTATTGTTGAATCCAAGATTTATATCAATTACTTGACTACATTATAACATACAGTGACAACATCAGACTTGCAGTTCTTTGCCGTGCCTTGTTGATCCCAGCACCGCGTCGCAACGATGCAGCCAATCAGGAAGCCAGTTTGGAAGCTGAGTAGATGGGAGGAGAAAAGGCCCACAGAGCTTGCAGGAGCTTTTCCTGCCTCATCTGTTGCAAAGCTGCAGGAGAGGTGGAAGTCCGCGCGTCCTGCCAGCCGAAACAGAAGGAACTTTGTATTCACATACACAGTATCAGCAGGGAATGGACTGAGAGAAGGAAATGCGTCTACCGCTGTATAACTGGGGGAATCTACGGATTACACAGCCTGCACTTTAAAGCCACTTTCTCATGCGTAAACCATCTGATTACTGGACTGTAACTGAACCTTCCCGTCTGCGGAATCAAGTTACACTTTTTTAGTGCCAGTTTTAGATTTTTTTTTTTTTTTTATAGATTGTTGAGGGCTGCAGACTGAGAAGACGCACTAATCTGTCCTGCTCGAAGTGAATGAGGTTTCTGGAGACTGAAGACATGAGACCGTTTGTCATCTGCGCGCTTCTGCTGTTAAAAGTAAGCAACAGTTAATTACTGCTTTACTAACACAACAACGCATATTTACACAACTCAAACGCCATTATGAACTACTGCTTTCTTATTTCACACTCTTATAATCATAACATCATAATAGTAGGTCATTTTAAACCTCTACCACTGAGTTCAGTTGTACACCATTGTTTCCAAAGGAAATCTGTTTTACACCGCAGAGATATATATAGGCCTATATATATATTATTAACGCTGTGCCACATGACCCCTGTAAGTGATTATGTTTGTTGTCATTCTGCAGTTGGATAATGAATAATAACAGTGGAAGTGCTAAAGGGACATCTGATTAAATCTCACCCCTCTTTCATTTGAAGTCTCTCATGACTAAACAAAAGTTAAATAAAACTACTCTTTCTAATACTGATTGTTTCTGTACATCTATACCCTGGAAATATGTAGAGAACAACTTGAATCATCAGACAAGAACAAATCACAGGAGCACACAGTTTACCAAGATTATGCACCTTCAAAATGATAAATGATGTAATTTATAAACTAATTATAGTTTAAATGATTTGATTGCATACTGTTAAGCCAGGAACAGTGTGAAAAGAAGGCCCCTGACTCCACAGTTACAGACAATAATTTGATACTCATCATCCTCAAAAAGCCCACGGGGCTTGTAGTCCTGTCTAGACAAGCTCTTCAGAGTCAAAGCACTTTTGTTAGATCAAAGTGTTTAGATAAAACTTCAGCTCTTAAAAAGATTTGTATCTCTTCTCTATTATAAGGGTATAATAAGGAAAAGGATTTCTGTTTTTTCAAATGGAGCATGCCTTTTCTGTTCTACTTTGCAAACACAGTGACTTTAAGTGTGTTTCTTTAGTTCACTGAAAAGTTAGCATTGTTGCTGTCACATGATTCTTTTATTGCTCACTGGATGATTTAGCGCAGAAGTTTATTGTCTCTTACAGTAGGCCTATGTGAGCACACTCTTCATGCTTTTCTACTGTTATCCTGGTTTCCAAGGCTTATATTGCCTGCAGTTTATTACACATGTTGCCATGTTTGTTACAGTTCCTGGTAAAAATGTGGTGTAGCTGTCAGTTTGCCGGGGTCTGGATATCCGGAGCCAAGCAATTATCATCATTTTCTCCCAGTTTGTGGTGGATGTGAGTGCGTGTGTGTGTGTGGGGGGTAGTTTGTTACCACAGTCATTTAAATTTCCATATAGTAGTTAAGTAGATTTCTTAAGGGGAAAGACCTCATGATCATTTAGAAATCCATCCACTTCACAACTCTTTGAAGAAAGGTGAAAATCAGTGGATTAATGGTTATTGGATCGCTCTGTGCTGTCTTGTTAGATCCACAATCATAGTTTTGGGTGAGCTTTTTGCTTGAAGAAAGAGAAACCCATTTGTCCCTTAGGCTCCCTGTCTACTAATGACAATAATCGGTGGAGATGGGATGTACAGCTTAGAGACATAGCTTTCCCTCTTGTGTGTTGCTGTCACAGTCAGATTGTGAAAGCTCATGGGTCATTGTCTTCCCATGGAAAGAAGGAGAGTGCATCCTTTTGTGAGTTTATTTTCACGCATATTAGATTAACTGTGGAAACTCCAGCCTACGCGGTTCAAACGTGGTCTCACTTCAAAAGGACACAGGAAATGTTTCAGGCACAGAGAATGCTGAAATAAACTGTGTGTGTGTGTGTGTGTGTGTGTGTGTGTGTGCGTGTGATCCGCGATGACTGAGTGACTCCGGCAGCCGTGAAGTTGAGAGCCCCATTGAAAGCAGTGCGCCTCGGTGGTCCGTCTGTTCTCACTGGGGAATCCCTTCAGATTGCAACTTCTTACCTAAATGGAAAAAGCAACTGTAGCCCCCTTCCCTTCAGAATTCTGCCCCCAAGGCAATAGACAAGACTTAATACTCTCTGGTGCACGCACACCAAATTAATCCTTTGAAAATATAGTAAGATGGTAAGCGTTTCACAATGATTGGTGATAGTTGTTAATTCAATAGCATGTTGTTAAATGTATGTTTAAATGGTAAAGCATGTTGATTTATGTACCACATAAGTAAAAACTAGCAATGTAATAGTTTGACTTTGCAACAATCAGACCTAGCTATGCTCCCTCTTTCTGTTGTTCCTCAGCTACATAACTTTTTTCATTAAAATGCAATTGTGGCTCAATGTAAAGGTAGGTAAACACTTTTACTCATGAAGTGGATTGATTGTTTATTTAATGTCTGATTTTCTGTAAGGATATATTTAATATGAAACCATACAGTGTAAATACTATCAATTAATTCCAGGTAAGTGTATTTAATATTAATTGCATACTGGAATATTTTCTCATACCAATGAACATTAAGTGATATCCATATATAGTACTATTTCATAGTGTATATACAGTAAATAATTATTACTCATTTCTCTACTGAATGGATCACTGTTCCTTGTGGTGGGGCATGGACTAAATATTTTATTTTACACTGGGCACCAGTGGGTGAAGTGCCAAGCCTTTCGTGCTCTGAGCCAAGCTGGCTCTCCAGGCAGGCCTACAGACTCACACCAGGCACTGTAAAATGACAGAAATCCATGCTGGTGGTAAAAATAAAACAAAGCCACTGTCACCAAATATTTATCAATGTATAGACTGAGGGTAAGCTAGTGGAAGCAGAGGAGCTCCGTCTATCACATAGAGAGGACCAACCAGAGCTACCAGGAAAGCTTTGTGCTACAAGTTATTATGGTCCAGGTCTGTTAACTTCAAATAGCCTGATGGTTCCTGACTGCTGAACTCCACCACCCCAACACCCTAATACGTCTGATCTGGGTTCTGTGGCTGATGCTCAGATATCATCAGGCTCCTATGTAAGCGCCACAGTAAAACTGGCTGTTGTTTTTGGAATGAGGCGAGCCCTGTTTCAAAGCTGCTTCTCCTGTAGTATCAGCATGGAATATTTCAGTGTTTTGCGAATGGGGGCATGCATGGTGTGTGTGTGTGTGTGTGTGTGTGTGTGTGTGTGTGTGTGTGTGTGTGTGTGTGTGTTTTTTTTTGTTGGAGGCTTTACAGGTTCCCACACGTTTCCTGTGTTTCTTGGCAGACTTCAGAGACAAAGAGAGACATCATTGGGTTGTTTAGCTGTTAATTTTCTCCTTTGCAGGAGGTTAGTTGTTAGACATCTGTTTGCTCTTGTCAGCCCCCAGGTAGGGTAGGCCAATCTCCCTTAAAATGTGTGCATGTTTAAGATGCCGTTGTTCAGAGCCTGGAGAAGGGAAGTCAGTGAAATACTGACCTTCTTAGACACACCTGCAGGGCTCGGGGACTTTAAAGGCCCCATCTCACCCAAACAGGCAGCCTTAGTTAACTGACACCCTTGCCTGGGGCTGAAACGGTCGTCTTTATATATCTCCCATTCCTTTTCTGATGTCAAGACATGCATACATACACTGTATTCACACACACAGATACACCTTGTCATTCAATCTGATTTGGAAGCTCTTTTTTACTTCCTACTTCCTCCATTTTTGAGTGTTTTTCTTCACCCCCTATGTCTTATTCTTTTCAGTGGTCTGTAGCCATCTGATTAAAGCCAGCCTCTCCTGTCAGGCACCACCCCTGCTGCACAAGCCGTTAGGAATGTCCGATCTATCCCTCATGTCATAACTCAAGCTGGGCTCTCCATTACCCACATGTAGATAAGGACTCTGAGCACTTTGTGGGTGAAAACTGAGTCAGATAAAAAGGGCCATTTTCAGTTCACCCAGTTCCCCACTTAATTGCGAATGGGTGGGATGTGTGTGATTTCATTCCTACGTGTGATATAAGGCAGAAAACTCCTTGAAGAAAGTAAAACCTAAAAAGTTAAAGATGAATCATGTAACATCTCGAAATGAAGACGGTTTATTCAAAATAGCCTGTATGGGTAGTTTTTGTTTAGTTACACAGTGGTGGTATTTTTTTTCTAACTATGTCATGTGTTCACTGTAGGTTTCTTTTGGAAATGCCTGTGCCAGCGGTCAGTTCACTGAAACAGGGCAGTGTTGCAGTCTGTGTCCTGCTGGCTTTGGGATGGAGGTAAAGTGTGGGAAAGAGGATACCAAGTGCACACCATGCCCCCAGGGTAAGTAATTATAATCTAATGTTACTGCACCAATGTGGAATATGTTTGACCTGCCTTATTATTATCTCTGTCATCAATTCAAGAGGCTGAAAGATTTTTAAACGCCAATGCGTCTCATCGTTGCCACTGATTATTTGTGAGAGAAACACAGTTTAACCACACTCACACTGATTTTGTTTCACAGGAACATTTTCCTCATCTGAAGGCCTCGGCCCTTGTCTTCCCTGTGCCAAGTGCCCACCGAGCGTCCCCATGGTGGCTTCTTGCTCTGCCACTCAAGACACACAATGTGAATGTGACAACGACTACTTCTTTTTGAGCCACCACAACCAGTGTGCACCTTGCTCCAAGTGCAATCATGGTGAGGGTGTTATACGGGAGTGTGGCCCACAGGGAAACACGCAGTGCCAGATCTGTGGCTTAGGAACATTTTCTGAGGAGCGTAACAACAAACCCTGCCAGCCCTGCACCCAGTGTTCTGACAGTGAGGTGGAGATCCGAGCCTGCATGGCCAACTCTGACACACTCTGCATGGGTGAGTTATAAGCAAGAATTTGACTTTAAAAGGACAAGTCTTGTGATATTCTATATATTCAAAACCAACAAAACAATACGTTTATCCAAATAACTAAAAATTTGTCAGCCAAAGCCTGACATAGTTTATGTCTTTGTGCCATAGACCTCCACTGTCCAAAAATCATTAAAAATCATTAAAAACACATAAATGAGCCATACCATTGTTCTGGGACATTTGACATGTTCCTTCAGGGCAATCTCACAGTCATTGTCCTGGTGCTGTAAATTCTTACTGGCGCACCAAATCTGCAGCAGGAAATAGTCCCCAACAAATATACTTATGAATCCTGTTTAAGTTAAACTTACAGTACCAGCTGTTGAGCTGTTGTACTAAATTATTTGGCTTTTAAAAAACATATAAACAAACAAACAATATAATTGTTACTTGTTTATGAAGATTTAGTAGAAGCGAATAGGGTTGGGTCTGAGTGTCACAGACAGTAAGGAAGTTGGAGAGCGTTAAAAGACAGACTAACGCATTGTTGGTTTTGGTCTTTTAATTTGCTTTAATATTGCCAGCCTGATCCCATAAAGATCTAATGCAGTGAAAGGCAGCAATAGTAAAAGATAAAAGAATGAGCTAAAGGGAGGGGGACAGGGAGTGGGAAGGTCTGTGAGAATACAACGACATATGGTCGACACCTGCATCCACAACTCACCTCAACGCTCTGTAACACTCCAAACTGGGAAACATGAGTAGTGAAAAAAGAGCCCACTAAGTGCTGTAATTCAATTGGAATGAGCTTGACAGGTCTTTAGGTTAACTGCCCTCAAGAACTTGAAGGCCAGGGGAGGCTGCTGACCCTGATAAGTAGTCTGTTTGCTCCCAAATGGCTACACTCGCTCTCCAGGAGTAAGGTCATCTGTACACAGTGTGGGTCCATATGTCATGACCCTTTAACTCCCAAGAGGTCAGCACAGTACCTTGTAGTGTTTGATCCTAAAATAGGCAGACCACAGGAGGGACAACAAGGCTTGAAACGGGGGCAATCAAAGGTTTCAAAACCCCAGGGGATGAGGATGACTGAGGCTATCATTACATCAGGCGCAAAGGCATCTGTGGAATTATTTTTGGCCCTAATTTATGCATCGCAAATGTGTTTCTGATGTGCATATGTGCACATGCAATATTTCTATCCCTGACACGTCTCTCCCTTTCTCTCAACCTCAATAGATAGGAAGCTGCACATTCTGTCTCGACCTCCCCTGGATGGGCCTGATGGGACCCGTGATTCTCCTCGCTGGCCAGATGAAGGGGAGGCCAGTCCTTCCCCTGGAACACCCAAGGTTGCCTTGCACGATGAGGGTGGCAGCAACAACATTCTGGCCTACGTGTCTGTTCTGGCTGCTGTTGTGCTGGGTTTGCTTCTTTATGTGGCTTATAAATGGTGGGTATTCACTAGGGATGAGTCTTAGTCCTTAAATGGATGTAATAATGATTATAAGATTGGCCCTGGGATGAAAAATAGCTCACCGTGGGTAGCTTAAATGACATTGTTTTCCTCTGCTTTTCTCAGCTGGAGATCATGTAAACAGAAGAGGGCTCTATCTAAGGCCCGTGCGGCTGAGTTGGGAACATCTCCAGAGGGAGAAAAGCTCCAAAGTGACAGCGGTGTTTTTCTGGACTCCCACAGCCTACAGGACAACCAGCCAACCAAAGGTGTGGTACACAAAGGGTCTTTGAAACTAAACTAAATTAAGCTTTCAGAGGCTTCAGAAGATGTTTTAACAAAGTTACTAAAACATCCAGACCTTTTTTTAACTCAATGTGCTGAAATGCACTTAGATGTCTGCATCACTAGATGTTTGGATTATTGAAGAAAAAACTCAGAAAAGGGAATCACATGTAATCCTGAAGAAAACGGCAAGAATTTAAACTAATACTAATCACATTACCTTACTAATCATACATTTCAGAATTGATTTTATTGCCCTTGTTTATAAAGTTTCAAATGGGCTGGGACTTAAAGGGTTGTACTAGAAAAAGGAAATATATTTAGTTTTCCAGACAGAACACTCTTGTCCTCCATTTTTTCAACTGTATGAAGATGCAAGTTTCAGGCATTTCAGTATTGCACCAAGAATTATAGCAATGTGCCAACAAAAGGAAGGCAGTGAAGAGGAAGACTGCTGGCTAACAAATATGTACTGTATGCAAACGATGCAAGTTTCAAAGTACTTTCAATATTGACTTGTTATATATGAGGAGGTAAATACATTCGACACCTTTGTTAAGCCCCAAGGATACATGTAGTGGGTTTGTGGGAAGAAACACTGAAACACAGGGCACAAATGTTTCCCACAAGAAATACAAGGAAGCATTCTAATTTCAGACTTAAAAAATGTTAACATTTTTACCAGTATTATCATAACCATTAATAACATAAATTCTATAATTATCACTGAAAATATCAGTTAGTTTTCTTGGTAGAATTAGCCAAATGGTAAGATTTTTTTTTGTTTTTCCACAGGTACTAAGAGGGACAGCAAGCAGGACAATCGTTTGTACATCAACCTACCCCCCCACAGACAGGAAGAGGTGGAGCGTCTCCTGCAAGAGGAAGGGGGTCAGGGGTGGAGGCAGCTGGGCGCTGCGCTGGGCTACGAGCCTGAACAGCTGGACCTGTTTGGGCGTGGAGAGGCCCCCGCTCACACACTCCTCTCTAACTGGGCCCAGAAAGAAGGCTCCACTCTGGGACTGCTGTGTTCTGCACTGGCCCGCATCGAGAGGCCTGATGTAGTAACAGTTCTTAACTGCCCCACGCAGGGTGCTTCTGTGGTCTGACGGCTCCTCAAACACACGTGTGACACTAAAAGACTCAAGTGAAGAACTTCCATTGGAATGACAAGGGAGGCACTCTGATACCAACACCCCTGTCACTGTTGGAGGCTGCCTCTGATGGTTTTGATGCTTTTTTAGACACTTATAATTCCGTTAATACCAAAAGAACAAATTTATTCTTGGAACACTTTCCTCTACCCCAGTTTATGTCACCATATGATTTTACACGGATCCAACAATCACATGTGATGTGTCTGTTTTCAATACAAAGGAAATCACCAGTTAATACAGGAAATGAACATATACCTTTCACTACTGCCACTACTGAGGGAACAACATTTTTCAATTCTAGTTAAGCCCCAATCCCTTTCTCAATGGACAGTGCAGAAACCTAGTCAGATTGGATTAGACCTACAATGACTTCCACATACAATACAAGTGCATTTATAATGCAGTTTACATGTGCACAAATGCTAGTACTTTGAGTGTTCGGTTACTGGCAGGAAACAGTATAATATGTTTACACATGTTGCACGAATTACATTTTTCTCAAACCACTGTTTATGTGTAATTTGAACAGTAATCAGATTTATCCCCAGCAACCTCTAAAAAATATCAGCCTTCCATGTGCTATTGTAAACAAATATGGATGGCTTAGATCATCACTTTTCTAGTGTGGCTAGCCTTGTTTTACGAATCACAACTTCAGCAACCACTTTGGTATTGCAGTTGATTTTTGCCAAAGTGTCTTCCAACAACACTGCTTTCCAACATGATGTGACTTTCCCTATTTGGGTTCATTTCTGTGCACATGTGCATGCCTAAAAAGAGAAGAAAAATCCAACAAAACCAATTATGGTTTTACATGGCCAAGTGATCACATTTCTCCAATAGCATCAAAGGTTGAATCTTCTTAACCAGCCCAATGATGCTTGCAGTTATTTTCTTTAGAAGAACACTTAATCTAATGTGTAGATGGGAACTCCTCACGATTGTTTTAAAGATTTGTTACCTTATTCTGTTGTTAGTTTATTTCTTGTTTTTTGCTGCAGTCACTAAGTACCCTTGGTATTTATTTACACTGAGGATATATTATGCACCAGTGATGTTTCAAATCTCATCAGAAGACAGTTAAAATGAAGCATTCTGTGAAATATAAAAACACCTTTCTTAGCTCTTCTTCATAATCATCTATGTAAATAACTTGAATATTGCTTTCTTTTGATAAGTCATGCCTTAAAGTGTGATCTTTTATGAGCTGTGATGACTGAAGAAAGGGAATAGAAATGACTCTATTGTCCTTACATTCATAACACACAGGACCATTTTTTGTCACCTTGATTTCTCATTTGAGACAACAAAAAAAAAATCCAAAGACACTGTTAACACCAATGCTTGTGTCCAAGTTGCCATCTTGCTTTTGTATTTATTTCATCACAATTTAAAGTCTAAAACTAAATAAAATCTATGAGAACCACGGACATCTGCTTTGTCCAAGTTACACTATGTGATGGCCTCAGATGGTTTGATATTTTTTTAACGCCAGCCAGGTATGGTTTTGTGTAAATATTTCCTAATGATATGCCTCAATGTGTTTTTGTAAGAGTTTTATGCATTTAATAAATAACTTTGACAATTCACTGCTCCTTTGTTTTAACCAAAGAACTCTACACAGTAAGCAGCACCATGCAGTAGATGAGATTTATGTCTTTATGCTGCAATGATGTACCCTGTTGCTTGTGGCTCAGGTGACTGTGGAGTAGCTCAATTAATTTGAAAAAACAAAAGAAAAAACATTTGAATTACAATTTACATTTACATTTACATTTAATAAAAGACACCTCAACGTTATTTTCTAAGTGTCTAAAAACTAGTTAGCAAGAACAGCTAAAAGTGATAAAAGGCTAAATGGTTAAAACAAACCTCTAACAATTAGGCATCATTTTACTTTTAAATAAATGATAAATGGCTAAAATAGATAGCTAAAAGCAACAAATAAACAGTCTAACAATAAAAGTAATGGTTCAGGGTGAAACTAGATAGATAGCTAATAATAATTACTTTAAAGTGTAGGATAGTTGAAATAGTAGCTAAAAGCAAATATCCTAAAGTTAAAATACCCATACTAAATGTTTGAAATAAATGTTTTTTTGAGTTTATCTGATTGGACAAATGACAAAGATTCAACAGACCTCAGTAGTTTGAGACATGCAGTTTTATTGTGTCATACCTCCCATATGTCTTAAACAATTAACTGTAATAAATAAACATGTAATCTGGCATTGCTTTTGTAATTTGAATGCTATGTTACATGCCTTTGTATTTAGAGCAAGTTGTTAACGTTCGTATGAAACTTACTGTTGAACTGGACCACAACCACAGTCCTATGTCACACAGTCTGTCACTTTCAGTAAAATATAAAACCCACTTGATGGATTATACAGTGAGGAGGTTTAGACATATTTAGAATATAGTATCCCTTATCAAGGGATTTAGTGTATAAGAACATTTCCTACTCAAAATCCAGAGGGAAATCAGTTAAGAAGTATTTAATAATGTAAGGCTGAAATGAAAATAATAGCATTATCCAAAATATTCTGGAGGAAAGTTTCCTTTCTCTCTCTGAGGCACAATCTGATTGCTCCTTCTCCCCCTGTGCACCCAAATCTGTTAATGATCTCTTTGCATTCAGTTCTAAGTGGGAGCAGGCATCTTGCATGGCCTAGGGCAGTGTTACATGCCGTCACACACTCCAGACGGGACTGCTTAACTGCGGTCTGTAGCACACAGGCATGGGGCTGTGGAATGTGCATACACTGGAGGGGGGTTGGGACAAAGGAGAGAGGGCAAGCACAGCAGCGCCTCTCTCCACTCGTCACAGGTCTCCATATTTGGAGCACAATGAACGTCTCAAATGAAGGCAGTCTATCACTTTGATTCCCTTTACTGAGGCCAAACATCTGGCTCAACACTGTACATATGTGCTTTAGTGGCATTCATGCCATGTGCACCGATAATTAGAGGAGGGAACCAATCTAAAATGGGATTGGGTGTGCACTCAGCAGTTAATCATGTAACAGAGGTCACCAACATTTGCTAAGATCTGTTCAAGCCTATATAACTGACACCCAAGTGAAGCAGTTTCAACTGCACAGAAGGGAAACATATAATTTTACAAAAAAGTTTATTATCTTTTAAAATGTTTGTACACTCGGTATGACAATGTGCTTACACAATACTTACAGTAGAGTAGGGTGAAACTTTGTACATAGAAAATTAATAGACAAAAAAAAAACAAAAAAAAACATGAAAATTTTCTCCACCACTGAAATAAAACAGAGGGTTGCGAGTCAGTGGGGTCCTAAGTTTGACAGACTTATGTGGGGAACTGCATCAGGAGGGCTGAGCTGGTGAGGATGGGTGGGCTCACTGTGCTCCCTGACACTACACTCCTGCGTACAGCTTTGGTAATTTTTACACATTATTTACACTTTTAATCATGAAATGATAGTCCTTTTACAAAGTGTCTGCTTATTTAAACATTCCCAAAACTATTCTTCAATATATTCACATATAAAGCAATGTACATATGTTGGAACATTATTTAATGCAATTTCATAGGTTGCAACAAACTTGTGACCTAATGCTAATGAATCTAACTTGATACTGTAAAAATCTTGGAAATGAATGAGTGACAGTCTGTGGAGCAAGGCCAACCTAAATGTCTCTAATGTCTCACTAAAACATATAAATGATTAAAAAAAAAAAAAGAATCAGAACACACGTTTAGAAACTGTTAAAATGCCAATGCTACAACCTTCATTTTCAGCAAGAAGAGGAAACAGGGCAGAACAGGCTGGAGGAGGGGTTGGACAGGAAATGGGAAAAATGGATACACAGCTAAACAGCACATCAAACATAGCATTCAAACCCTGCTCCCGTTATTATACATAAATTGATAAAAAACATGTAAATATTGATCACTGACCCCACTGCCAACCTGCTGGTTATTGGCTGATCCCCAAGTGTATCGTTAGTAAAACTCATCCCGTTTAAGGGCATATTACTTGAAGTTGGAGACATGTAAAATGTAGGAATTTCATGGGATTCCACGCTGACCTCACCCTACATCATGCACTCATAAAACACCAGAGGCTCCAAATGTCTTGTGTTTGAGAAAGGCAGGGTTTGAGGAGTGGAAGCCTGGACCTCCACAGCCCAGTTGAAAGCAGCACCAGATACAGAGTCAGTGGCAGGGAGTTGAAGCGTGCACAAGTAAAAGGAAGTAGTGGGAGGGGGGGTCTGGACTGTTCTGTCATTGATACATTTTTAACAGTGGAAAGTAACAAAGAAACCTTGATAAATATGATACCAAAAACTTATTCCACTGAGTAATCCTCATTCAGGGCTAGAAGAGTTTAAAAAGTGGAACTGAGGTGATCATCTCGGGAACATTTAAGAGCAACAAATGAAAAAGAAAATTGCTTAAAATCAAACAGTCTGTGAAAACATCAATATCTGTAGCACCCCTCAGTGTCATCTTTCGAGAGCACTGCAACCACTGCACCTGGAGTTTCGAGAAGATTGGATTCCTCAGCGATCCATCCGGGGGGCCCGGAGAGCTTCTTGGGCAGCAGTGCAATTCTTAGTCATAAATACGTATAAGAAACTACTTCACGGTTCAGACTGGCCAGTACATACATGAAGGAGTGAATGGAAAGGCAAATCTGTGCTTCTCCTGTGTTAGCGCAGAGCAAGGTTAACATCTGTGGCCTCTGAGGCTAGTACACGTCTGTGTCCTCCTTGGGCCTGTACACGGAGCCAAATCTCTGCATGTACTTCTTGATGTACTCCTTGGTCTTGTGCTTCACATTCTCGTTACACTCAAGGTCCTCAGGATTGGTGCAAGCTTTCAACTCCTTATTCATAACTCCGTGAGTTAGCTGGAACAGTGGGCAGAGGAAAGAGTTAGACATGTTTCTTGTCACCAGACTTCAGTAAATTATAAAATTACAATGTGTATCTAAGTTGTGGTAGAGTGGTTGGATGGTTAATTCTCTTTTAGGGACTCTGCCCTTTATAATTTCAAACAATAAAACGCAATCTTTAAATGAGTGAAGCCCAGCTCGTCTTTCTGTTTATTGTGCCCATGGCCTCAGAGTCCTGGTATGTCCGAGTGGCACTCAGTGCAAACCACTCCCAAATATGCAACCCATGGACCCACTGGGAACCATGGAAAAACAGAATGCTGCCCTTTGAAGAAGCGCTGGTTGAAAAGAGCTTTTAGAAAGGAATGAGTAAAACAAAAGAGAGGAAGATAATAGTTTACATGTAGTCTCTTCCAGAGGCAGAATACAAAAGCACTTGGCTGGAGACAAAATCATGGGAGCTCAACTATTTAGTTCTGGTTTGAGGGAAACTTTTAAAACTTTTCCTTATAAGTAAAAAAGCCACCCAACACTTTCATTGTGCTTTGACCACGTAGAGGCCAAGGAAAGGTTCAAAGCCTCTCAGTGGAAGTTCTAACTGTATGTGGAAACATCTTATTATTTAATCTCACCTTTCTAGCCAAGTGTTTGAAGTCTTCTGTGTTGCTGATGCGTCCAAGTTTGCAGTCTGGCTTCCGATAAGGATTGAGACATTGCACTATGAATTGGGACATCTGAGTAAAACACACACACACACACACACACACAAAGAAGAGAATGGGTAAAAACGAATTAAAAATTGCATGGATAGCTGGAAAAGGTTGAGAAAACGGAAACATCTGGAGTTAAATAAAATAGCTCCAAACATTGTTTACAGAGACTCCGGCTCACCTCTTTGCGAAATGTCTCTTTACTCTTTTTAGCCAGTTCACTGGAAGTGTCTGCTTCAGCTGTCTTTGTGGAAAACTGTAACAACAGAGGAGATAGATATGATTAAATCCTTGTTTGTAAACAAATATAATTTGTTTCACATTAAAATCCTTGGCTTTGCAAGAAGAACTCCCATCCCAATCGACTTCTTTCATCAATCTGTCAGACCCTTTCTTAGCTATAGTGGAAGACAGTATTACCAGTATTGAAGTAAATTACTCTGCTGGATTATGTCAGAGGACATAATCCAGCAGAGTAATTTACTTCAATTTAAATCACAAGTGAGGCCCAACCTGTGGATCAGCTCAATCAAACATGACAACTGGCTGCAAAACAGTAGTTGTCAAGGTCAGGGTATCAAACAGCACCTGCTCAGCAGCTACTTGACACAAAGCAGTGATATCCTACCAGGATACTGCCTCTGGCCCTAGCCTTCAACAACAAAGGCAAACAGACAACAGCTGACTGCCTATACCCACAACAAAGTGGCAAGGATCACACACAAATACACAGACACACATAGTGCCAGGGCTAGGAATCCAGAAACAGTTGAAATTGGACGCTCTACAAGTGCAGAGCATGTGTCATAGTTTCAAGCCCTGGACATGGACACCACCTCGGTCTAAACACACGCTAGGAAATGGTCCATGACCTTGTAGCTGTTCTTGGCAGAAAACGTTCGCCATGTCAGTTTTTGATGCTTTTTTTCCCCCCAAACTCAGTTACATCTTTTAAAAAGAGACAAAAGGGACACTTTGGTAGTTGGACTATTAAAAAAAAACGTAAATAAATGAATGCTTGATCTTCCATGTGGTTTCTATTATCCTCAAAGTCAGGATAAAGATGAAGAGAGAAAACAAACAAGGCAGAGGAAGAAGAGATGAGCTAAGCCACCCCTCCCATCACAGCCTTGAGGCTAAGGGACAGACAGCTGAGCAGGGACTGGGGCGAGAGGATTGTCTCTTCAAATATTTGTTTTCATGCAGATTCTGATGAAGCCATTTTACAAGGAGGAGTCATCGGCGAGATCATAACACACAATGAATATGGTGTCGTGCTGCTTTTTTCCCGCTTGAGACACAGCTGAAAGTAATCACTAGTGCGGCATCTTCAATTACCTAAAGGAACAAACACTATAATCATGTTTTGCATCCAAGCACAAACCTTCTGGGAACCAAATGAGAAAGTGAGGGAATACTTCCTCACTGTCTGTGAAGAAACATAAATTTTCCTTTTCACTATGTAGCTATTATGCAGAAAATACAAAGGTTTAGTGCAGTACTAAAAATATTTTACAATTCATAACACACAAACACAACCACTGCTAAAAGCTCACCTTGGAAGGATTCTCATCATAGGTGGGCGTTCCCAGGTCCATCTCAGATTCATGGTCCACACTAGTGTTGTCACTACTTCCTTCCCAGGTTGGAGGATCCCACTGTGTTTGCCTAGAGCACAGACGGAAGTGATGTCAGAGAGAAATCCATGTAGGGCAGTGTTTCTCAACGGCGGTACCGTCACCCAGGGGGCGTCCGAGGTCGATGGGGGGCGCTGGAAGCAATATTTTAGAAAGGGGGGCGCTGAGCTGCTTTTGGGGGGCGTTTGTTGGTTGGAAATTCTAAGGTGAGTTTACACCAAAGATTCACAACAATACGAGTTTAAACTTTAAACTACTTGCAAAAAACTGTGGTCTGTAACATTAAAACCTCCCAGTTAGTCCACTGCGACGGGATGAGACTGTATTTTTCCTCCATCAGCTACTTGTGGTGCAGCTTCGTGCTGCCTTCACGGTGGCATTTACTGTGTAAACTCTAGAAAACCGACACTCTCTTTCTAGGTGGAAAAGTGTTTATTTCTCTGAGGAAAACACCGTGAACGCATTGTTATCGCAGTGGTTACACATTTACAAGAGGGATAACTGCTGTCGGACTCACCCTGAAAGCAACTTCGCAGCCAGCGTTGTCCACCCTTCTCGCGCTGTGAGTTGCAGTTTGTGCCAAAGCGGACATATAGGTAGTTTCAGTCAGCTATAAAAATGTAACGTTAAAAACGGAAGCCCTGTCTCGCTCTGTTGGGGACTGTTAGCGGCACTTTATCAGAGGTGCTGAAGGTAAGGTGTGTGGAATTATTCGTGAGCTTCCTGTCTGATCACAGGTGTTTATTCAGTTTTGTCTGTCAGACAGCTGAGGGATACTTTGAGCGTAATCAGTAACATAATGCAGTACAGGGCATGTAGTAAAATATTATGAATTCTCTTTAAATAGGCTGAATGACGTTAGTCTCCTTTAACGCTCTTTTTTTCTTTAAATGTCGGAGAACACAGAAATGTGGGAGAGATTCTGAATGTGCAGAAAGTTTTGAACATGAGCAGATAAATTACAGTGTTTCCTACATGTTCATTTATTTGTGATGGCCCGCCACAATATCAACTGACCGCAACATATTGATTTTTTTTTACCAGGCCTATTTAAAATCGCGATTTGACTGCAGAGCTGCAGGCAGCGCACTGCAGAGCACAGCCTCTCGCCGTCCCTCTCTCTCTCTCACCCGTCCCTCTCTCTCTCCTCGTGGAACGCAGGTGCACAACGCAGCCAATGTCGGAGACCCAGCTAATAGAAGTTATTATCAAGCATGTAAGGAGCCTAGCTAATAAGGAGAGCGAAGTTAATGTTAAAATACAGCTGGGTTTTCGAGGTTAGCATGCTGTACAGCTGCAGCACAGCTACACTGTAGCTGCAGAAACACTGACAGACGAGCTAAAGTCCGGTCAATTACTGAATTAAAATTATCACTGAGATGAAAAGGGGCCATAAACACATTTAAATAAGTTACTTCCCCACAAAAGAGAAGGTAAGACTTAATCATGTGTGTTGACTCAGCAGGGATGATATTAAATAAGTTCATCTACAGGAGAAAATATTTAAAAGCAAGAAAAATGCCTGAGAGCTTCACCACATTGTATTCTATTATAATTATATATTTTGACCTGAATTTTTAGACATTTCCACCGTAAATTGGTGCAGAAAAGGCAGAAATTGGGGGGAAAATCTTCACCAGAATGCAGGAAATTAAGTGTTTAATGCTCAAAATCTTCTGGGGGAGGACCCCCATACCCCCCACTTATTAAATGCCCCATCCAAGAAAACAGTATTTTCCTTCACACAGTTTCTGGGAGGAACCTTCACTTATTAGTTAAATATAATTACTTTTCACAGGGCTTTTTGTAATCTTTTCCGTGTAACAATAGTAACAATAAAAAAATCAAAATATATTCAGGGCAAATAGCTAACATCTTTTTTGATGGGGGGCAGTAAGGGATCTGGATAGTGGCTAGGGGGGCGCTGGCCCAAAAAAGGTTGAGAACCACTGATGTAGGGGGTTTCATAAACTTACACGTTACAGACACACAGCAATACCAACCTTGTGACAATATGGTAGTAGTAGATCTTGCCTTCAGGGTCCCGGGCCACTTTCCAGTTGGGAGGTAGGATGATAGTTTTGGGTTTTGGGGGAGAGGGAGGGGGTAGGTCTATCACATTATTGGGTACAAGCATTTCCTGGAGAGGAGAAGAAACAGAAAATAAGTACAAGCAGCAACCCCTCCCCAATAACTGTAGTTTAAAGTCATACATAATTGCATTTCAATTCTTATTTACAAATAGAGCCCACTGAGCCATTTTGTGTAGTGACATCTAAAAGGCACTTTGTCATTGTATGAGACAGGTCTTGGACACACTAGCTCTAAGGAGCTGCAGAATTTAGATGTATACTACCCCCTTGTGGCCACACATAGGCATAATCCAGATTTCTGAAAGTCTGAAAGATCCTCGAAGTGGGGACTGCCTGATGAGCTGTCGCATCCTTCAAGACAATCTATAATGTGACCTCATGCTGCTCAAAAATACAAAGTCTATCCCATTAAATAATCACACATTTTGAAAGCAACCCCACACTTATGTCCCTCCTTTCAAACCAAACCACCTTTCTTTCCTAAATTTATATCCATATTGTGTATAGTTGTGAGTTATCTGTCAATGTGTTATGTTTTGCCCGATCATGCATGTACCTGCTGGACAGTTTGTGATGTGACGATGGTTGTGACTGTGCCTCCCTGCTGCACCACCACTCCCTGCTGATGACCGGGATACACAGGCTGGCTATGCAGGTAGCTGGCTGTGGGTTCAGTGTACGCCTTCAGAGACACAAAGTACAATCCCATCAGACATTCAGAAATCATTTGGTTTGTGATCAGTATGTGCTGCACTGGACTGTAGTGTTCAATGATGATTTATTACACCAAAAAAAACGGCCTAAGGCCCCGTGTCCACCAAAGCGTTTTTTTCTGACGCTAGCGTCTTTTTTCAATTCATTCCAATGGAAGCGCCGCGTTTTTCCGAGCTGCTAAAAACACCAGGATGTGACGAGCGCTGAGCGTCTTTTGCGCCAGGCCGAGCTGAGCGCTTTTTCATCGCCGAGAGTTGAAAAATTTTCAACTTTGGAAGCGCTGCGCCGTCACTGTCACTTTTACCCAGCCGTCCAATCACGGTGCAGGAGGGCTGGACAAACACGCACCGAGCACATCCGATCTTGAACGAACGATGTGCCTACTCGCCGAGGTGTTTCCTTGGCGCAATATCTCATGAACCCATGCACGAAGAAAGTCTGTACTCTCATGTTTCAGCCTTCTTTCATGCAGAGCGATGGCCAGAACAGGTAGGCCTACGTACTTTGTGGTGACATTTTTACATTCAGTAAATTAAGTAGGCTACTCTACTTGTAGCACATCGCTTCCACGGAAATTATGTATCATAGCAACCACAGCTCGAAAACCCCACTGCGCTCCAAAACGCACTCTAGCTGGCAGCTACGCGTTTTCAGAACAGCGGGTGGCGCTTTCAGCTGGCAAAAAACGCTTTGGTGGACACGGGCCTAAGCCCGGCGCGAAAAGACGCCAGCGCTCGTCACGCTCTTGGCGCTTTTAGCAGCTCGGAAAAACGCGGCGCTTCCATTGGAATGAATTGAAAAAAGACGCTAGCGTCAGAAAAAAACGCTTTGGTGGACACGGGGCCGTAACGTTAGAAATTACTACTTGCAACCACGGATTTGATGTATCATAGCAACCAAAGCAATTTGAAAAAACGCCTATTAACGCCACTCTCTCCCGACAAATCGAAGCAGCACTGGCCGGAGTTGGTGCGTTCAGTAGCGCAGCGTTACTTGGATCAGTAACTGTAATAATACAGCTGTTGGAAATAATTCATTACATTAACCTTTACTGGGAAAAGTAATTTTGCAGTAGGCCTATTACTGCCCAACACGTTACGTACCACTGATGCGCTAGAGAGCCTGTGGTACACATTGCGCAGGTGTGGAATTGGCAGCTGAGCGTAAACTAACATCCTTGATGATACTTAGAAAGGCAGAAAACTTTGTCAGCCTAGATCCGTTCCATTTCACTCGGCCAGGCCCTGTACCCACCTTCTTTCTTATTTTATTAAAGATCTGCATGATTCACATGCATCGCATTTTCAGGTCGGAAAATCCGGAATTCCGGATTAAATCGGAAAAATCACATCCCTGTTTCTTATGTTTGATAATGGTAATAAAACTGTACTAAATGTAACATGAAGATGAGCAGAAAATGAGATCTTCATTCTTCACTCAACAGTGAGAGCAATTAGAAAAGCTAACGGGATCATAGGATATAATCACCCTACCTGTATGACTGGAGTGTTGGCCTGAGGATAGGCGGTGGGGATGCTGTATATGGTTTGGCAGGGCTGGCCCTGGTAATAGATGGCCGTCTGTGTCTGAGCCTGTGCTGGGGTATACTGCTGTGCAGGCTGTGTCTGCACAGTCACTGCCTGTTGAGTAGTGGGATCCCAGACAGTGGTGTAGCTCTGCTGGCCCTGTACTGGAGGGGCCGCCTGGGCAGGTACAGACAGGACAGCCACACCTGCATCCTGGGTTGCTACAATTGGCTGGGCATACTGCTGAGGGTTGCCAGTGGTGAGGTTGGTGGTGGTGATGTGCTGAGAGAGATTAGAGACTGGAGTAGCCTGGGAAGTGGAGGATGGAGAGGTCAGTCCCATGTCTGAGATAAGACGCTGGGGAGGTGTCTGTTCATAGTTCATGGTGGGCTCAACTGCAGGGGTAGGTAGCAGTACTTTGCCGGCATTGGGATTGGAGGGATCCACAAAGGTCTGGATGGGATATCCAGGAGGGTATGTGATATAGCCAGGACTGGAGGCATAGGCCAGAGCAGGGTCATAAGCCATAGTCTGAAGCTGCTGCTGCTGCTGCTGCTGCTGCAGCTGTTGTTGTTTCTGTGCTTCACGCTGAGCAACCTCCTGCTCAAACAGCTTTCTGCGCTCCTCTGTGGACAGCTTGTTGCGCTCTTTGCCACCAGTTCCCCTTGGTGTCTTGTTGCTGTTAGATTGGTCGAACCTAAAAAATCCAGACAACAGGACCACAGTTCAATCCAAAACCTTACTACGAAAAACAGCTGAACAAAGATTGCACTACGCTTGGAAGAAACTCTTGCCAGTGTTCCCACAATCACAAGAATTCTCACCGTTCCTCAGTGCGTCGGCTGCTCCTCTCGTAGGACGAGGGTGGCGGAGAAGCGGAGCGTCTCCTTCGTCTCTCAGTGCTGCGTGGAGTTTTGTCAGAGCCTCGATCACGATCCCGGTCGCGATCTCTTTCTCTATCTCTGTCTCTGTCCCTGTCTCTCTCTCTGTCCCTATCCCTGTCCCAGTCACGGTCCCTCTCTCTGTCATAATCTCGGTCTCTGTCGCGTTCCCTCTCCTTTTCTCGCTCCCTTTCACGTTCTCGGCTACCAGATGTAGTGCGTGGCGTCAAGGCTGTGTCCCGATCTCGGCTGCGATCTGTGAGAAAATCAAATTATTCAAAATCATCCAGCAAAATAAATAAATTCTGGGCCAAAAACCAACATAACAATAAATTTACCATTTGCTTCCTTTTCCACCTGACTCTTCTTTGGTATTCTGTATACCTCCTGAAAAGACAAGGACAAGTTCTAACTTCAGGAAACACCAGCGCACAAACAGATAAACAGAAAAGGGATATACTTTACATTTCTATGCATGTTTAACAATTATATCTGCCTGTTAAAGAGACTATTTGAGCTCACCTTCAGATCCTTCCAGCTTTCCAGAAGCCTGGCAGCCATGCCACTTATGTCCAAAGCACTGAGTTGGGGCTCCTGACTCCTCTCGCTCTCCACATCTGAGACACCTTCCTCTTCATCCTGAGAAGGAGTTCCTATTACGGATGGGTCCACAGGGGTCACTGTGACCTCAGAAGGCATGCTGACTTCTGGGGTCTCAGAGCTTGGGGCAGCATCAGTGGTAGATTCATCAGGTTGTGTCTCACAGGCAGGAGGTTTCGCATCCTCTTGTGTCTCTGCTTGGGCTTCCATATTTTCTGAAGGCTGCTCAGGTGGCAGATCAGCAACATCTGTTTGGATGGGCTGACTCTCCAGCTCGAGAACTTTATCTGTGTGCTGATCTCCCTCTTGTTCTGTCTTTTCTGTCACTGCCTGACTGGTCTGCTCTTCTTGGCTCTCCTGTTCTTCACTAGGCTCTTTTAGCCCCTCAAGTTCATCTGTCTGACTCTCACTTTTGTCCTCTTTTATTTCAATTTCCTTCTCCAAATCCAACTCCATTTTTTCTTTAACCTCCTCAGTTTGAGTCTCTTCCTGTTTCTCCTCTTTCACAGGCTCTTCCACTGTTCCTTTCATTGGCTCTGCAGCATCACACACTGGGTCTGCCTTCAACTGTTTGTCAGGAAGTCCTGCATGTGAGGATTCATCTTCTTCCTCATCATCATCCTCCTCCTCTTCCTCCTTCCCATCAGATGCTTTGCTCGTGTCAGAGAGTGCGCTGTCCAGACTGTTTTCACTAATGATTTTAAGGCGGCGGTACACAGCAGGTTTGGAAGTATCACCCTCCAATTCTGGTCCCAGTTTGGTGGAGGAACCATCAGGTGTGTTGAGGGGTGTTTGAGCACGAGAAGTGTTCTCACTGGAGTACCCATCCATCTCAACAGGCTGAGGGAGAATTTTTGTTTGGGCCCATCGCTGAATAAAGGTCAGGACTCTGCTCTCCTCCAACATGTTCTTAGTAGATATAGGCAGCACAGCCAAGGTCTTCATAATCTGTAAACAGAATAGATTATCAGTGATCAAAACAGCAAATGGCCGTGTATATGACCATACAGGCTTAGAGGATTTTGAAATTCTTAGTTACTTCACTGGAATGTGACAACATTATGAATGTTTTAATGTAAAGTCATGTTACCTCTAACTGCAATTTGGTGTTATTGGCATTGTTGCCTTTAGCTTCAGAAAGCTCCACCATGAAGATCCACAGCAAAGACAACCCATGATGGTCCAGGAACTGCTTCAGGCATGACGGATTTTGAGTATCCTGTGCAACACAAACATATATTACATACTGCAAATGATAATAACAAATGTCAACAACATGAATGAGGCATCAACTGCTCAGTCTTACTTGTATGAGCTTGAGGCAGATGAGTTTCTGCTCCATGGTTTCAACTCGGACCATTAGCCTGCAGAGAGACACCACCTGTTTCTCATCATACAGGCCTTCTCCATTCTCCAGTAAGGCCTCCAGCTCCTCATCAACCTGAGGGAGGACAAAGTGATGTCAACGTCAAAAATAACAAATTTTTCTTGGGAAACTTGTGTAAAAAAAAAAAAAAAAGTGGTCATATGCCAATTTCAGCTGATTCATTATGTTATTGTGATCGGAATGTAACCACATTAACATTACTCCCAGCCAGGTGTGAACCAATGACAAGACATATTTCAAATATGACTCAAAGAACCGACCGTGGTGAGGGCACTCTTTCGACTGCGGTCTTTCTTCATCTTCCCTCCAGCTGCCCGAACACTAACTCTGTTCTCCCCACCCAGGAAGCCTCTGCAGCTGGACGCTCCACAGAAGCATTTCTGTGCTTCTTTGCTGTAGATAAAGATTTAAAAAAGGAAATCACCATGGTTAAACTATCAGTTATACTTATTTATGAACATATTCATCTATATATTATGGGAAAAAATAACTGCAGAAAGAAAGAGTAAGAGTACCCATATCTCTGGAACTGGTAATCAAATGTCAGTTCTGTTCCTGCAGAGACAGCCTTGGTGGTGAAGAACCCAACTCTAAGCTGGCCATTGACAGTCCACTGGAATATGATAAAAATCATCATCAAGCTGGTCAGCTTTCAGTAAGTTAACCTGAAAGAGTATTATTAAAGTGCTTTCTTTTGCCACTGTACCTTTTGGGTCTCACAGTTTGGCTCGCAGCTATGGTTCATAAACCGAGAGCAATTACCCTTCAGTGTTGCATCAATGATCTGAAGAGACATGTCAAGTATTTGTCAAGACAACACAATGTCAAGTATTTGTGCCAGCCACTTTACCTGAAACATTAAAACCAGATTGCAGTCTTAGGATATAACAATGATTGTAATGTGTTGTATCATTGCTTACCTCATTATTCTTTAGAGACATGAAGTAGTAGTGGATGTTCTTATTGCGTGCATATTCTTTGACCCTTGTTTTGAACTCCTTGTGGTCTAATACCTCCCCGCAGTATTCCAGCACAAAGGTGTTTCTGTGATAGCAATAAAAACAATCACGTGTGACAATCATCTCAACTATATTTTCAACCACAACATTTAAGAACGTAACTGCCACACAAATGACTATAATGTAGCATTACTTTTTTTTAAGCACAAAGTTTGAAACAACAAAAACACTTTCACTACATAATCCAATAGAGTAGGTAGTCTCACAATATGAATTAATTTGAATGTTAAATGCTAGAAAGAGATTTCATAATGTTGTACTAAAAGCTTTTAAGGAGGTTTACGGAGTCAAGTCTTTAGCTGCCCGTAGTCCCCAACCCTTGTCTTCTGTGAGGATAACGTCAAAGTCTGCATGTTGTTTCATCTGAAAGCGTCGATTAGAGCAGTAGGCTCCATTCAGGCACCGTGAAGAGCTGAAAAAAACAAAAATGTTAACATGTATGTCAACAGGCTCCTACACATTGATTGCACTTACATTATTTACTAATGCTTTCTTTTTTTATGGGCTTAACTTTGTTGGTTGGATTTGCAAACAGCATGATTTATACAGACTCTTGTCCAACTTTTAGGTACACAATGTTATTAGATTTCCTGTTGCTACAGTAGTCAGGTAATGTAAATTTGTCAGGGTGCAGAAAATTAGATAAAACAGATAAAACAATCTTTTAAAAAAGCTGAGTTCTTACTTATATATTGCCTAGGGGTGACCCCAAATAGTCAAAGATCCAATGATATAATAATAATAAACTAGGATTAAACCATTTTTTCTATATGGGGGTGTTCAAGGTCTGATTTTACATAGAACTATTGGTTTTCTCCTAATAAGTTAATATACATCCTATTATGATATAAATATCAATGTAATGCTGTCAATAAACATGTGAAAACAAAGAAGGTTTTAATAAATCTTTTTAAAGTGTGTTAATAAATCCAGAATTGTAACCCTAACCCTTAAGGGCGTCAGTGTGCATGTGTGGCGTGGGATGTGTGTGTGGTATAAGAGGGAGAGTAGACCCGGGATATGAATGCAATTGTCGGCGAGTCCATGGTCACAACTCTGCACATGGTCGGTAAATGGCAGGTGAGCAGAGCAGAGAAGAGAAAAAAGGGTCAACAATAGGCCTCAGTTTAGCTGGAAATGTGCAGTGTAAGCTTCACTGACTAATGAACAGAGACTGCAGCTCTGCAGCTTCACGCGATTTAAGTGGAGCGACCTTGTGTAAACACCCCCAACACACACAGATTTGACTATAGGCAATTCTTGATAATTCTGCTTTGACAATGTAGATCTTAAATCAGGGACAGCTCTAATATTGTCACAGCTTCATCTGCAATAATTAACTTACCACTCAATCATCAGCAGCCGGTTTAAACAGTCTTCCCCACATGCTAATACTCCTCTTGAACGCTCCTCTCTGGGCAGCACTGGGCACTCACATTGCATTCTTTTGATATCTCGATGAGATTTGCTTTTCTTTCTGCAAAAAAACATTTAAAAGGTTTCAAAGCTCTAGCCTGAAAAGTACTTATATGTTCTATTATTTAATTTTAAAATGTGTTTTGTTAATTAGACTGGACAACACCTTACCTCTCAGTCAGGTACAGGTTCTCCTCAATCAAGTCAAAGTAAGGAGGCATCTTCTTAGACTTGGAAGACTCTCTCCATTTATTGGCATCTTGAAAGTCTTGTAGAGTGAGCGTTGGACGTTGCACCTCAGCTTTGTCTTGAGTTTCCTTAGAGGTGTCAGTCTCTCCCTGACGCTCCCGCTTGCCTGCCGGCCCAGCTTCAGCCTCATTGTCTGAGTCTGACTCAATCTCTGGACGCCTTTTCTTGGGAGGGCCACGGCCTCTGTGGGGTCTAAAACTGTCTTCTCTAGGGGGGTCAGGCACAGCAGGGCCCCTGCTGTTGCTGCTAATTTCATGACCTTGTACAAAGCTTGATGAACCAGAAGTGTTAGGTCCGCAGTAATCAACAGCTGTTTTATGAAGATTAGATAGTTTATGCCCACTGTAGTCGTCATGGTCATTAGTTAGGGAGTCAGGATGGATTTCGCCTGCAGGATCCTGATAATGCTCATGCACATGGATGTAGGGGTTTCTGTTAGTCTGGGTGTTTGGGGATTGGTGGTTCCAGGAGGCATTACTCTGCACATGCTCCTGTTCCTTAGGAGAGATTCCTGTCAGTTTAGTGTTGGGTAACTGTGGCCCATGACTGCTATCAGGCTGCTGGTATGTACTACTGGGTTGTTCTGGTTGCGAAAAATCCCAACCCAGGCTGAATCCGTTCTTGTCATTGATATTGTCAGCATTGGAGAAATCATCGTGTTGGTAATGGGAGTAAATCCTTTCACCTCTGCTGCTTAGATTATGCTGTTGGTGCCCTTGCTCACACTGTCTGGAATTATCAAGGCTGGGGGCAGGATCTGTACCACTTCCATGGGCACTGATATGACCAGTCATGTAAAGCTGGGCACAGATGGAGCTGGAACCCTCAGAGTGACTGGTGCTATCAATCATATTACTCTGGGATTGACACAACATAATGCTATCAGATGAATCATTTACACCAGTACATGGACCACTGGTCTCCACGAATGCAGTGGAAGGCCTCCCCTGCTTTTGTTTTGGGACTTCACTGATATTCAGGTCAGCTGCTACATTAGCATTCTGCAGTTCTGAACTATTCATTGCAGTACATGGAGAAGCTCCTGTGTCCTGTGTATCCATTGTTAGGGAAGAATTCTTTGGCACCACCACCACAGAGTGCAATCGTTTTATAGCCTCGCCGCAATCAGAGTCATACTCAGAGTTATCACTATCACTGGCCTCACTCTGTCCTCCTAATGCATTCTGATTGAGTGATGTTGTCTTACTCAATTTGCTATCCTGAGTGCTGTCCTGGGATTTTTCTTCATGACCATTCCAACTACGCATTTTTGCAGCTTTGTCAACCTGTGATGCAACATTTATGTGCAGGAGCTCATCTCTGTTTGCTTTTTGAGCAACACTCAGTTTTAAGTCACAGGGGTTAATGGTAGTGCTCGCCGGTGAAGGCTCACTTTGGTCTTTGTAGTCATCGGTCATGGATGTGCTCTCTGAGCAGACTTCCTGCATAGACATCTCAGTCTGCTTTGCCAGTTTGGAATGTGTTTCAGGTTCTTGCTGAATAGTATTGTTAATGTCAGAGTTACTGACTGTCGAGTTACTATCTTTAGAAAACTCTATTTTTTTGACAGATATCACTTTTTTAACAGCAGGCTTATTCTCTACACAAACTATCCTCAGTGAATGATCATTCTCTGAGGTGTCCTGCCCAACAATATCCCACCGGGACTTTTTGGTAGTACTGCTGCTCTTTTTCACAGTATCTGTATTTTGTTGTTCAAGTGTAAGCGGATTCTTAGATTCAAGAGATGATGAATCAGATTTGAGCAGCACGCTTGTGCCACACTGCTGGTCAACTGTCGGACCTTTATTCAGCTCAACAATCTCTGGTTTAGTGTTCTGCTGGACATCATGTGTGACAGATAAATCTGCTGTATAAAGTAAGGACTTTGGCTCTGGTGAACAGTCCATAACTTTCTTGTCCTGGCTGCACATTATACTATCATTACTACTGCACGAATTTAAGACAGCTGCATTTGAGTTCACATGTGGTCGGTTATTAGAAGAAAGGCTATCCTTCACATTGGTCAAGTTTTCCAGGGCAGCATTTACATGCTTTAAGCTTTCACTTGAGGTTATAGCTGAGGCATTTTCATTCTCAACTTCAAGACCTGATTTTGTTTCTTTTGATCTCTTGGACGACAACTCTTGCAGACTCTTATCAGTGCATGAGACAATCTCCTTAAAATCCTGATTACTATGTTGATTTCCACCTTGTTGGTTATCAGATTTTTCTTTTTCACTCTGAGAAAACAATTCTGTGGTGTTTGCACGTGATGGTGCTTTGCTGGGGCTGTGAAATATGTCATTTGATTCTTTATCATGTCCACTAGTTTTTACAGCTCTAGAAGGCTGCTTCGAGTCTGGCTTACTGGATTTCTTTTGGGAGTTTTTACAGTTCTCCTCTGAGCCACAGCTTTTGTCAGAGGTCTGTGATTTTCCCTTATGATCTGCCTCAGAGTCACTAGAACTGCCTTTTTGGCGTTTTTCATATGTTTGAGAGTAAGTATGCATACCGGAAGAAGAGGATTTGCTGTTGGTCTCTGACTTGTGATGGGAGCTAGATTTATGGTAACTGGAGTCCTGATCAGGTGAGCATTTACGCTGGGAATCAGAGTCTGATATTCGCTTTGAAGTCCTTTCAGACTTTGACAATTGTGTTCTTTTATCCAACTCTGAGGAGTGAGGAGAACCGGCAGATTTAGAGGCCTTTTCAGATTTTGAGTGGGAAGATGATTTTGACTCTTTATATGAGGTTGCATGGGCAGATGACCTGCTGGAGTCACTTGTCCTTGTCCTTGTCTTCCTATGGTCATCCTCAGAGTCAGAACTGTCCCGAGTTCTGTCAGTGCGAGAACGAGAACGTCTTCTCTCTCTGCGTGGAGAGCTCCTGTGTGATCGCCGATCAGAATCATGATAGTATGACCTTTCAGAGCGGGATCCTCTGTCACCTCGAGATCTCTCTGACCGGGAGTGAGATGAACTTGTTCGAGACCCTCTTGATCTAGACCGTGATCTAGATCTGGACCTTCTACGATCTTTGTCTGATCGCGATGAGCGTAATGATGTGTATCTAGAATCACGGTCTGATTTGGAGTAACTAGAAGACCTTTCGTGATTCTCTGACCGCTTACAGGAACTTTTTTCCTTTTCCTCCACGTGTGAACCCGAGGAAGACTTTTTTATCTCTTTGTTTCTGCTGTCAGAGTTCGTTTTACTTTTGGAGTCAACTGATTTGCGACTGGAAGACATCTGGACTGAATCTCCATCAGATTCTGAGCCAGGGGCTGCACTATTAGTTTGGGACCTGGTTTTCCTTTTGTATACCTTACTGTCCTGCTCAGTACTACTGGAACTCTCTCTGTCTTTTCCTGAGGAAGCAGCTGGCTTCTTGAGGCTAGGGGTTATGCTTGTCTCACAGGCTTCAATGTGAGTATTCTCGGCGGGGCAGACCGTGACGACACTCTGAGGCTGGGGTATTGGGAATTCAGTTATACTCTTACTTGTTGATTTCGGCAGAATCTGCAATTCAGAGGATTGGGGTTCCTCTGGCACAACAGGTGTTGGCTTCTTTTCAGTCACAGAGACACTAAGAATTTGTTTCTTAAAATGCATCTTTGCTAAGTCCGTTTTCAGTTTAGTGGCTGAGGAGATTGGTGTTTCAGACGGTGTGTCTGCTATTGATGTTGGCACCATTGGTGTCTGCTTTTGCTCAGATTTGCTGTCTGTATCCTGCCCACCTTTGTCTGAGGCAGACTGCGACAAGGCAGGGAGAGGTTCAGCGACAGACTTGTCAGGGCTGGCGGGGATGAAGAACAGGCTCTGCAGTGGCTTCTTGGTCGGTGCAAAGCTGAAGGACACTTTCTGACGACCCTGATCCTCTAGGTTGACCTTCATCTTGGTCCCTTTAGGCAGGAGATGGTTGGATAGCATGACTCTGGGAGACAAGCTTTTGATTAGAGCTGCCTTGGATAGGCCCTCCACCTTCACCTACAATTAAAGACAGACCACAAATAAGGCTGTAACCTGAGTATTGTGAGAATCACTAGACATTGCTGTTGTATCATAACAAAGGTTGCTAAATGCTGATGAAAGCAGATAGTAACATTCACTGATTTTGTTTAGTTGAGACTTACCGAGGCACCACTCCCCTCCTCTCTGTGGTTACATTAGAACATCATGGGAACAAAAGAGAGGAAAGAGAAATCAGTTTACACAGTTCATGCAGTACAACATTTAACTACTTTAAGACAATCAGGAAGGATATGAATATACGAACATGTCCCTGAACATACTGTGTGTGCTTCTAACTGTTAATGACTTTGAAGCACAACATCTGTTGTCCAGTCTACAACAGCATTACGTGCACTCTTTCCACTGCCTACTGTAATTTGTATGTTTTCCAAAATCCTGAATTAAAAAAGACCTGTTTTACTATTACTAAGCATTGATGATATTTGTCAGTATAGAAAATACTGATATACAGATTGCATTTAGGAATTTCATCTTAACACGATTGTCATTTACAAATAGTCGAGAGAGAGAGAGAAATCAAGATGAACAGCTAACATGTGACAAAACTCCTAGGATGCATCCCAGTGCATTGCAGTCATATAGTATCTAGGCTACATGCTCACGTTGGTGCAGTGAAGAAAAGACAGTGACAGGAATTAATGGATTTGAATGGCAGGTAAATGGCAGGAAGTACTCATGTGGCTCTCAGGTTTATTGGCCTACTGACTGCACACATACTAGAATTTCCACTATGTTTTAGAAGGAGAAATAATAATTAGAATAGCTGAAGAAGGGAGTGGGCAACCATAGTAAAACAAAATCAAAAATCAGTATTCTCCACAAAAATGTCTCAATATTAAGATGTTCATTGCTTGTAAGTACATAAATCAGTACAGATGAGTTTGGAAAATCCTTCATCCAAGCGCAGACTGTTCTCTATGAACAATCGGTAGTGTAGTGTTTTAAGTCCACCTTTTATGGTCGGCCAAGCTTGCTTGAAACCTCAACTGGGGTAATACCAAAAAAAGTACTGGGTACTATCCACAACTTCTGCCAGTGGAAATCCATAAAAGAAGAGCTCCATGTGATTCGAACCGTGCCATATTATGCATTGGAAATGAAGCACTTGAGGGCAAGTTTGGCTAGGAACACATATTCTTGGTCTCCCACTTAACAGATAGCTCTATGTAATATGCCAATACTGGGCATACTGGATATCTAAAAGATATTTGGTATAACCTAACCCAAGCTGAGTGAGAGAGAGAAATATCCCCTCGGAATATGATCTGGTGCACCCATAGAAAACCCATGAAAAGGGCATGCAAGCTACGCACAGGATTCCTATTCAGCCCCAGGATGTGTCTCTTATTTTGAGGCTACAGTACTAAGAACAACCATGCAGAGAAAGACAACTTCACACCTCTGTAGACAATCAAATATGGGTCCAATGAACCTCTACAGTAATAGCCTAGCTCACAAAGGCTGGACTAAGTCCTTACCAAAAATATACATTGCACTATAGATGGTGTGCTTCACTTTGTCACATGATACAATCACCTCAACACCACAGAATCACCAAACAAAGGCTGTATGGCTTATAAAATAAAGGACATATAAAACAAAAATGACCTGTATGACAAGCTAAAATGTCTTTTTACATACAGGTGCATGTATATACATATAATTATGTATGCTAAAAAGGAAACCTGCCATACAAGAGCCAAGATACCTGGGCAATCACAAGGTCTTCAACTATTATTCTTTTCTTTGGACATGACTGTAAAAGTATTTTAACATTATTACATGTTTAACTTTAGTCAAAAAAATAGTGCATCATCTTTCATCTCTTCTCTTAAGTCTTCAGGATTGGAAGCATCTTCAGTGTGAATTCTTCCATATTAGTGCTGAATGTGGTCAAATGTTAGAGCTATGGATTTGGATCTTTCTATTGTTAGGTTGCATCACTCTTTAAAGAGAACACTGAAAAGTCTTTGCTGATTTTTTTGTGATTCTGTGATAATTACTGTTCTATCAATTTCAGATATTCAGATTTATTCCACCCCCTAAACCTAAGTAAGCAGACCTTAAGTACACCAAAATAAACAGTAAACAAAATGTAGAGTATGTTTAGTTTATGTGTGAAGGTCCATAAACAAGGGCAATCCGTGAAGGCACATAAACAAGGGTTAAAACAACCTAAGCAACTAATAACCTAACCAACTCACAGTGAATAGCTAGACCATCTACATTGCTGAGACTAGCAACTGGTTTTGCCAGTTTTAAAAAAACAACTGAAGCAACAAATCACAAAAAAACAGAGAAGTAAGTAAGATCTAAGTATTAAACATTTAAATAAAAAAGAACAATTGGGTTTGTGTCCATCCTTTTGTCCTATTAAAAGTGTGTTTTCCTTAGGGTAGGCTCAATATGGGTGCAGGGCAACAACTGGGTCATTCGGTCCTTTAGGATTTAATTTTTTCCTTATTCTGTGTGACCTTCAAAATGAGACACTTCTGCAATGACATTCTCTTATACAGACAGAGCTGTAACAAGCAGCTAACAATAAAGTGATTACTGAACTGGACCTTCTAGTCTACAAAGCTCACCCTTTTAGCTTAACATCGCAAAAATATTTTTTACACCAAATGTCTTCCTAACTGTAGTGCACAACTGTTTCATGTTTCAAATTAGCAAACAAAAAAAGTGAGCATAACATCCAATACAAAGGCTTATGGTCATCCATTGCTCTAATACTGTGACATAAAAATAGCTGATAATATTTTTTCTTTAAAAAAAAAAAAGTCTTCTTTCATACTAATGATGTAATGATTTTCTTTATGCAGGAGAATTAAAGTACACATCTCTACTTCACTAGGCTACTGTATACTGTATTTGTAGCAAAACACCTTTCTATATGCTGGCCTGTCACCAATAACATAAACAGATAAAAGTATGTGAAGACAACCTGTTATCAGACTTCTACATTTAAAAAAGACCCCAACACCTTTTGCAGAGGACAGTCTTATATTTACATTGTCAAATGTGTTTAAGGGGGGGACGACCTTGAAATCAACATGTTTCACAGTAAATTGGTGTCAGAAAGATCTGCACAGACTGCAACCAAAATAAATTACAACTTGATATCCAAATTTATATCAAACTACTCTAAGCAAGACAACAGTGAGTTGCATTTTGTGCTGTCTAATACCTGATTTCTGACTTGAGCAGAGTGTCCATTGAGAAACTCGTCTAGGATTAGAAGGCCTGAAGAGGCTGCTGGCCAAGAATAATCCAAATCAGAGAAATGACACCTCCAAAGTGACGCCACACCTGACAAAAAGAAAGATAGGGTTGCAATGAACTGAGTCTTTCCCACAACGCCTTACAGCTACTCTGTCAGTAACTTTTAGAAATTTGACATCATTGACATCTGATGGGAGTCCTACAAATGCTGAAATTCAACTTTTTGTTTGACATATTACATAAAGTGTTAAATAGTGTGCCTGGTTTGTGCAAAACACATTGTATGTACACCACGTCAAAAAATACGTGGTGTCACATGCTTTCAATCATTCAACCGTTTAGCCGACTTCTACAGGCGTCCCTTCCGGAGATTCCTGTTATCTATCGTTGCCAGTTGCACGTCTTAATATTGAGTGTGTAATGAGACAAAGACTCCCCCTTTTCTCAGCTTGGTGGGCTGTTATTCTCTACTGCTGCCGCTTTAGACACATCACGGCAACCGCATAAATAAAAGGTTACGTTCACCTATGTTATAAATAGTACTATCATGGTCGAAGATGAAAAACATGGATGTAGGACGAGTACAGAACATGCATCTCATTATTAAACATGAGAAGCGCGAGCAAATGGCCTGCAGAACACGAAGGGTATCTGCAGAATAAAGATCTATGTGACACAACACGTCGAGACTCTTGTGAAAACAAACGGTTAGAAGCAAATTAGTAAACTAACTAAAGCATGGCCTGAGCGGGAGGATTGAATCCAGCCAAAACATGGCCTTTAAAAGGATGATTCTACCCACTATGAAAACGAGTAGAGGATGTGTTGAAAACATATCAATTAAGTAACAGACTTTATCAAGAGCGGGTAACCAGTCACACTACACATTTTATATAATTAGTAAACAGGCAGGTATTGCTACATTAATTTAGCTATTCGACTGTGGCGCTGGTTTATAAAACAGATCAGAACCAGCTAAGCTAACAGAAAGCTTCGGTAGGCCATCTTTAAAGATAGCGTTAGCTCGTGTTTTGCTATGTGTATACCATGTTGTTAATGTTGAGTACCCCACAATTTTCTGCTAGGAAATCCGGTCAATATCAAGTTTAACTGGGTATCATCCCAGTCAGAGAAAAACAAGCATTGTTTGTTTCTATAAACGAAGACAGCTAACTAGCCAAGGAACTCTACTAGCAGAAACAGCCAACGCTAGCTGAGTCAACTTAGCTAACTCTCGCACTGTAACTAGCAGGCTAACGTTACTGTTGTTAACTTGTGTTTTACTTGTCGATCTTTGATCTGTCACGAATGTGTTAAGTCATAATGACTATGCGTTTCTCAACTTGTAGGGAGCTCATAACTTTTCTAATCAAATGAATTAACAAAGGTTTTGATATACGTTTCCGTTGCAGGATAATGGACTCGAGTCTCGGCACCCGGCTTTACTAGCATGCTAGCTAGTGGTTTTGTCTTACTTGTGTTAGGAAGATGGTTAAACCACACTTAACGTAATGCTAAGTAAAAATCAGCGGTTCACGAGGTACTCACTTTACGAAGTGCTTAAGGTCACACGGTTCCCCCATCTTCGAAATCGCCTGTAATCGGCCCTTTGTAAAACATCAAGCAACAATGTATGCCGACGTCAAATCCATACGGAGCTGTCGGAAATGATCGTCGGCTCAGAGGCTCTGCTACTGCTGCGCCCCAGCTTCAGCCTGGGTGAATGTTGGTACTATCGAGCTAGCATGAGCTCACATAGTTAGCCAAGAGTTGGAGGAGAGATCGAGAAACACATGATTACGAAAGCCAAGCCACAGACCGTGTCTTCATTTGGTCAAGCGGTAAAGTTACAATAAGACTGACGACCCGATCTGCTTGAAGGATTATGAACATGTCTTTGGAATACCTTTTATTCCATACACTGATTCTCACAGTGTCTCTGGCTGTAGCTGATGTGTTCAACAACATCACATGATGAGGGAGAATAGCTGGCGCGAACCCTGGAGCGCACTGCAACCACCGAAATAAACAAATGAGACTACAGATAAAACTGAAAGCTCCACTACTATTATGTTTAATAAGCAACGAAACAGCGAGGCAGAGAAATGAGAGCGCAACCTCGGGCCCCTAAACCGAAACCACTTTCTTTGGTCTGTATTTCACTCTGGCTATTGAATTAAAGTATACCATATACAACGTTACAGTGGAACATTTGGGTACTGGCCATACATTAAATTGTTTGTACTGACAGGCAGCTATCTTGTTTTTTTTAAAAGTTTGTGTCTAGGAGATGCGTGCTGTGGGAGAGTTGGACTTGGATTGAATATTATTACACAATTCACAAGTCTGTCAGTGAGAAACTAATGTAAATGTAGGATTATTATTAGGACACAGGATTCAAGGTAACATATCGTCAAAAAGAAAGCGTCAGACTGTAAGGAAAATGTTGAGAATGTGCTGATAGGTTGAACGTTAGTATGTTCAATGTAGTGAAATGGGAAGACAGTAGACCTAAGGGTCTGTGGGAGATAGGAGACATACAATATCATGTGAGAAATGGCTTTATTTTAATAATTAAATGAAACCGATTTAATATCCAGAAACGCGTTATGGGCTATAATGGTATACACTCACGGACAATAGGGGCGGTACCGTCCGATTGCAGCGCATCATTAGACGTACAGAAGAAGACGAAGAAGAATCTTCGAGACGAGAGTGAAACGAAGCAAAACTTAACTGATCTGGAAAATATCTATTATTCTCGATTTATCACGACAAACTGTGCTTGTCATTCCTGTAAGTTGTGTCGTCGGTGAGGTAGATATTATGTGTTATTAATGGAGAACGCATTGTCATTGCCGTCAGATGAGCTAAAGCTAGAGGCCTAGCTGGCTACATAGCTAAAGTTAGCTCAGCTCGACATTTTGCTGAGCTTTGTTTGGACGGAAAGAACGTTTGCCACCTTACTTTCTAAAGACGTACATTAGCCAAGTTAAATTGCACACAACGTTAAAGTCATTCGTACTTGAAGATATTTAACGGTGAAATAAAGGCGTTGTTAAAGGTGGCGCTGCGTGAGTTGTGTTTTTGGTTAGCTTAACGTTAGTTGTTCTAAAGTGAGTTTGTAACGTAATGCCCGCACGGTGGATTTAAATACGTGGATGACCAATTTGAGGATCCTCGATTTGCTAACAGGCCATTGCTCGGATTAACCAAATCGCCAGACTTCGGAAGGAACAGCTGTGGTCGAGATTGCCAAACTATGCAATCCAATTTTGCTGCCATGAATGGAATATTTTGTTGTCGCAACGCAGCGATGGAGTGGACGAACTGTGTCAAGACATCCTCATTTCAGCACTCCCCTGCAAGTGCGCAGTAAAGTTGATGTAGTTGTACGTCCCTTGTTAGTATTTTTTGGTCAGAAACGTAGTGTCCTTCATGGTACGGAGTCTTTCCGGTCAGAACTATTTGCAGGTGGAATATCTGTCCTGCTAACTGATCCAACACGGGACTACACAGAAGGAATACGTATCTCCGCCATGGAAATTAGTCCTTGGATAAAATATTGTCTTATGAGCAAATATCACAATTATCATGAGTTATGAATGGGGATGTGTGTTGTGGTGGTGGACGTACTTGATCATTTAGTTTTTAAAATTGAAAGAATTTGGCAAAAATATTACAAAGCTCAAATATAGCTGAATGCTTTGAGAAGTAACTGCCACTAACAGAAGGGATTAAGCAGATGGTAGTTATTTAGTTTAAAAATGAGAAACCACAGGTATTCTTCTTTATCATGCTCTGATGGTTTTAATGGGACAAAGGTGAGCTGCAATTAACACAGCCGTACAATTTTGACTATTTGGCATTTGATAAGGCAGTATTTCTTGTTTAGAGATCAGTGTTGTAAATGTACAATTTAAAAGATTATAAAAATGATCACTTTTGTCACGTTTTCGGTTTGTGGTTCCCAAGTGACGGATTTGGAGGTGCTTTGGTTCGATCGTAGGTGGTGCTGATATGATATGGGAATATTGTCCTTGCTGTGTTGTTGCTGTGTCTCAGTTGAAGAACTGGCTTCTTCCAAGATTGCATTTCAAGACCAAATGGATCAACAAGGCTGTCAAATGCATCAGGAAAATTCTTGTTCAGAACCTGGGGTTATTGATCACATTCTTGGCGTAATAAGCGGAAATAACTTGGAGATAAACTTGAAAATGTCTGACCTACCATTGTGATGGACTCCTGGATGCAGCATTAATGTTGGGAAGGCATCATAAACATAAAATCAGGGAGATGGTGAATCCTCTGTGGACTGTCGCTTTCTGGGAGGGGACACATTTTCAGTCTATTAGTCTTCAGGCTTCTGTAGTTTTCAACTTTATCAGCTGTTTTGTTAAAGAATTGGTCTTTAAGGTATTTCCCTTGCAAGATGTATTTGTTTAGATCAGTTAAACCAGTAGTGGTTTTCAGATCAACTTAAATGCTTTAGTTGAATTATAAGTAATCGATTTGAATAATTGAGATTCAAGTATGCGGGCTGTGCGCAACATTTTCTTATTTAACATGGCTGATTGATTCTAGTGGTGTGATTGATTAAAAGATTAAAGTAGATTTAGGTCGAAAAGGAAAATGATTGTGCCATATAGATATTGTGTTGCTTTTCCAGGCATGTTAAATTGTTATGTTAAACTCACCGATTGGAATTTGACGGTTTTAAAAGGAGTTGTGGGCTTTGGTCACAATGGTGTCCCTTGTCTCTGGTGATTTCTCTCACATTGCTATTCCATTTCAGTTATATTGGAATTGGCGCTGAGCTAGAGAAGCTCAGTTGGCAATAATGCTATTCTATACCCTTCTGTCTGCAGGTGCTGTTGTTTGTGCTTCAGCATGGCGGTCGTCATCCGTTTACAGGGACTGAGACTCACAGCAGGCTCTGAGGATATTCGCAAGTTCTTCACTGGCCTCAAAATTCCAGACGGAGGGGTGCATATAATTGGTGGAGAGCGAAGTGAAGCTTTCATTATCTTTGCTTCAGATGAAGACGCACGAAGAGCCATGACACGGTCAGGGGGTTGCATTAAGGGTGCATCTGTGACATTGCTACTAAGTAGCAAAACAGAGATGCAGAGCGTCCTTGAAAGAAGTACACAACATGTAGAGCTAGATCAAAAGAGGCATCTTGAGGAGAACACAAGACGCAATAGAAGATCTGTCGACCCTGAGGTGGGTCGGAGATCAGGTAGCAGATCAGGTCATACCCTTCCCCCCCAGCACCAGAGGGCTTCAAACACTGATGACTTCTTGTATGTGTTTCTGAAAGGATTGCCATTCTCTGTGACTGAGTTGGAAATCCGTGACTTTTTCTGTGGTTTACTTGTTGATGAAATAGTCTTGTTGAAGAATGGATATGGTGCGAAGAATGGGAACGGTCTCGTCAAATTTGCAACAAGAGAGGATGCATTTGAAGGCCTGAAGAGGGATAGGAGGTACATTGGGTCAAGGTATGTGGAGGTTTCCACAACAACAGCAGACGAATGGCGTCGGGCTACGGGTAAAATGTCAATGGCTGTAAAAACATACAACAACTTTGAAAGGGAGAGATCACCAGTTCGCAACCAGAGGAATCCACAACATCCCACAAGGTCACAATCTCCTTTGGCTCAGAGGCCCTTTGCTCCCTCCGATGATGAGTACTGCGTTTTGTTGGACAATCTGTCCTATGCAGCAGAAAAAGAAGACATAAAAAAGCTTTTTCGTAATGCAAAGCTTGAAGATGACCAGATCCTGCACTTAATTGGCCTTGATGGGAGAAGAACTAGAGCCACATTTGTGCTGTTCAAGAATCTGCGTGACTATTGTGATGCCTTAAGTCACGAAAAAAGACTGTTTCTCAACCGATGGGTTTATACCCGCCCAATCTCAAGAGAGAAAATGATCACCCTTCTGGAATCTCAGAGCATGGATGTCAGCCCTTCTGGAAACACTGAAAGGTTTCAGGAGAGACCTCCATCTCACTCCGGTGATGCTTATGACTCTGAGAAAGTGTGTCTGTTTGTGCGGAACCTTCCATTTGATGTACGGAAAGTTGAGATCATGGATTTCTTCTTTGGGTTTAATATCACAGAGGACAAAGTGTTCGTGCTACGTGACAATAAAGGAGCTGGGGTTGGAAAGGCTTTGGTTCTCTTCCGGTCTGAGGCAGAGGCTATGAGCGTACTCTCTCTCAATGGACGGAGGTTTCTTGGGTCAGAAGTCTTTCTGAAATGCATTTCACGTTCTCAGATGCGGCAGTTAGGTGTTGAGCCTCCAATGGTGCAAGAGCCACTGCCAAGGGAGGAGCAATACTTGAGCAAGAGAAACGAGGCATCCTATCGCACTGGTGACACAGAGTACCCTGACTTTGGGATTCCTCGTGAAGGTAATATACCAATGACTAATGTACAGGCTCGTATCCATGGAGGCGGTGATTATGAGCCTTTTTGCCGTAGCCCCTTATGCTCCACGAGACAGAGGTAATGGCGTTGGTGGTGGCTTTGGTGCCTCAGTGCAGAATCTTGATGGTCCTACCTGTGTAAGGCTAGTTAATTTACCATTCCAAATCAGAAGTGAAGAAATCTATGACTTTTGCTATGGATATCGAATCATCCCTGGATCGGTCTCGCTGCAATATGACCATAGGGGAAAACCTCAAGGCTCTGCGACTGCAGTATTTGAATCCCCGGCCGGAGGCATTAACGGCAATTGAGGAACTGAGTGGAAGACCAATTGGTCCAAGAAAAATACAACTTCTACTTGTGTGAAAGTGGCAGTGCTCTTTGTGGCACCCAGCATGCCCTAGCAGTAAGGTTTGGACATATACACAATGTTGATTGAAGCAAATTTGATTTAAGGGAAGTAAAGCGTTTTCTTTCTTTCTTTTGAATTCATGTGCCATGGCTAAATATGAATGTGAATTTAGCTATATTGTTTTTTTAAAATTGCATTTATTTTTTATTATATAGGTATAAGGTTTTCTATCAGTGAAATATTAGACTTTTGGTTTTCTCACATCTTTCTCATTTTTGTTTAATTGAACTTACAACACTGTGTGAAAAATGTGCAATTCATTGTACTGTGGTGATTGTGGGAAGTGTTTTTATAAAGACATGTAGGTTGTCAGTTTTTCTTCACAGATCTGTCACAGTGCAAACAGATTTTGCCTGCTGACATAAGATGTGTATATAAGTGCAGGTTTACAGCCAATTAAAACAAATCAATTACTGATAGCTGTCTCTGTTCATGATTAAATATTAAGTTGGTATATACAGTATTTGCCTTTAATAAAATCCATCAGTCCACGAGGAAGATTAATAAAGGACATAATCACTAGCAGGAGGAACAGTGACCACTGGGAGATCTAAAATGTGGACCATCTCACCAGTAGCACAAGGGGATGCTACACCTATATCATTGGTGCTGAGTTTTTATATCAGAGGGAAGGTATGAGGTCAGTATTTGAATTAGTTTGATGGTAAGAACTTCACTGATACCGCAATGTACATGATTGTCCCTCTTTGGGTGTACAGCAGATATAAGAAGTTATAAACCTATATCATTTAACACCTAATGGCATTGAAAGATGTTGAAGATTTAGATGCTTGGAATTGTCCCATATATTTGTCAACAGTGCAGTGTTTACAATTGCGTTTTAACATTTTAGTTGTCTCTGAAAGGTCGTACTGCTTGGACTTTAAATGAGAACAGCTGCACAATTTTCTCCATTGCAGGAATCTCAGCACGCAATCCATAAGCAATATATGTTCCCAAAATTGTATTGTGGCTATTTTTAAACAATTTCCTGTTGAAAAATGAAAATGGAATTTTTGTAGCATTTGACCATCAAACTTTCACAATAACATGTTGGGAAAAATAAAAATAAAAACTGGCAAACTACAATACAATATCGTATGTAAGCCACGTTCTTATTCAGCAAAAAGTTTACTCACTAATGAATGGAGCTTTTATTTTGAAAGTGAAAGCGGAGGTTATGGTTTGCCTTGACTAGCATGACACCGATTGAATGAGCAGTCCGAAAACCACGCTGAGGGAAGTTTACAGGTGAATAATTAAACATAATGTCTTCTTTATAAAGTGAAACAACTACATCGACAACTCGTAACTTTGCCGTTTGAGTTGTTAGGTAAATGTTACCCGCTATGATTTCACAGAGTTGAAACTTAAGTAACGTTATCATCTTCAAGGTTAACGTTAACCTGTCGTCATTTAACTTACCGTCAGCTTGTTTACACTTAACAGTCGTATTTGTTGTGTTTGCTAAAATGCGAATCCGCGTATGATCATTATAGCCAGTGTCGACCCTTAGTAAAGCAGTTATTCGTAAACGTTAAACGCTAACGTTAATGGTAGCTGCTTGCTGTTATCATGCAGTCCATGGCTTACACAGATGTCTGCCATGAAACACTTTGTGATGAGCAAAAAGCACTTCCCACCTGTTTTCCAATGTTGCTTCTTTAATCCACATTAAAGTAGAAAAAAAGTGTTAGAAAAAGAAGTGTTACGAGATAATGAGTTATAAATTAGCTTACAGTTAACCTGCTTTAGCTAATGGGGGCAATTTAAGTAGTTTCTGTTAAATATCTCCCGTTAGCTGTCATGCTACACTCAGCCAGAGTCATCCCTGGTCATTGACTGCTAAATGTTATTTTTGCCTGTTAATTTTTTTCTAAGTAGCTCCACTTGAGAAACCCAGTTACTGTCAAATTATGTAGGATATTTATTATGATTTACGAGCTAATTGATACTTTTTTCAGTGACGGCTATACATTGGGAAAGCTCAGTTAAAGTCTTTGATTAGCATAAATAGTAACCTCTATACATTTCTCAGGCACTTTTGAGTAAGAGTTGTAACTATTCCTGACATGCCTTTGACCCACTAAAGGACCCCTTAAAAGACTGCAATCACACTTTGCAAAGTAATATATTGAAATCTTAGTGATGTATGCTCGTAACACAACACTACGCAGAATAAATGTGACGAGCAAGCCATGTGAGTGTAGTGGGGTTAAAAACATCTTTGAACCTTACTGACACCAGAATGGAGGTATCAAGGAGAAGAATCCTCCAGAAACATCTGGAACCTGCGAGGCCCCTGCGTCGCTCCCTTCAGATTGACATTGGTAAGCAATCCACACCAGCTGATCAGACTAACAGGAATGGATCCAAGGTATCAGTTTATTCATGCATACTCATGTGTGTATTCTGTCTCCATTTAGAGCCCAAAACAAATGCTGCTACATGTGCACAAGCACTGATGGAGGAAGAAGAGGTAAGAAATCCCAAAGAAGACAATATTTTAGGGTCGCAACTTACAATTATTTTAATTAGCTATTATTATTGTGAAAAGGCCTTTCACATCTTCATTTCTTTACACACTTTGTGTTTTTTCCCATTAAAATGACTTTAAGTGAACCATTTGCCTGTGAAGCAGCTGATTTAGATGAAGATGAAGTTTTCTGAAACAATTTTTGCTTAATTGTCTGCTTGATAGTCAAATATTGGCATAGAGCAGTTCTACAGGATTGTCAACCTCCACAAACAGAAAGAAGGTAAGACACATGCTGGGCACTTATTGCAACGCTTACATGTTTACTTGAAATAGGGAGGTTATTTTTTCCAAATTGTATTTTACAGTTGCTGGACAGAAGGCCTCTGCATTGTCAGTGTAATTAAATATAAAGAAAATTTTATGCCTGATTTGAACTCTTTCATAATGTTGATTTGATTTAAAAGAAAAAAAGCTATATACATGTGTATATATATATGTGTGTGTGTGTGTCTTGAGAGGAAGAGAGCCTTTATATACACACACACACATACATTGTTTTGTATTTTTGTAGGCAGAATATCTTACTCAAGAGATTTTTTAATTGGCCTGGCAAGTTGTCCTGAGGCCAGGAGGAAGCCAGAATTCTTGCCAGAGCACCCCATAGTCTTAACCGAGGCAGTAAGTTGGGTGTTTGTATACATTTTTTTGTGTCATCACAAAATGGTCAAAATAATAACTTTGCTGCCTGGATTGAAATATGTTTCTATACTATTGTAACAGAGAGACCTTAGGCATCTAAGGCTTCATGAAATGAGATGCAACGAGGAAAACGAAGAAACGTGAGTTTAGTTAAAAAATGCGAACTCAATTATCAAACCTTATTGATACTCTTGCTAATTAGACAATTGTTTGTTTACTTCTTTTTAAACATATCACTCTTTGCTGGTTGTTGTTCTATGTGGTAAGTTAATAAAGTCAAAAAGATGAAAAGTATAGAAGATTATTTGTTAATATTATTTTCTGTTTTTAGGATGGCAGAAAGGCTTCACTCACCATAAGACATTTGCACAGGTGTTCACTACCCCAAAGAGTGTTTCTGTTTTGTTTTCTTATCTTTTGTTGTGGTGAATTTAATTTAACTTTAAACTAACATTTAAATATGCATGTTCTTTTCGTTTTGAATGAGACTGATAACAGTTTGGGGTGATAAGATTAAACACAACTTTATTTGCTAAAGTTTGAGTATTGCATTTTTGCTTGCATTTTCTGCTGTGCACTATTTGTATTTATACTTTGTAATCATTTTCTAAACATAAGATATAAATAGCTACTTTTCAGCTGTGGTGGTCATCACTCCTCATATTAGAATCATAAAACCTACCTGAAGGGACAGTGGTCAAAAAGATGTTTGCCATCAGCTGTATTAGCTGGGGTTACATTAGCATTGTGATGTATCGTGTCCTACTGAACATGTTAACTTCTTCTCTTATAAAAGACAGTTTGGATCAACAGTTTGGTGTGTTGACATTTTATTTCTGACATGTCATGTAAACTTAAGGCTGTAATAATTAACATTTTTATATTAACACTGTATCAAATGACTAAATGTAATGCCAAAGGTGTCGCTCACCGCTTAGCGGTGAAAAACATTACCCAACTCTGCAGAGTATTACAGGAATTTCAAAATGGAAACATGAAAAGACCGCTGTAATGTATCAAAGGTACTCAATATCAAGAAAACTTGTGTGGTCATTAAGCACATTGTTGAGTTTTTACAGACTCAGAGACAAAAATCAGCACCTAATTAATTATGGTAAACATGGACATCTTGCACACAATCACTCCTAAATTGGGATGTTCTGGTGTGTTTGTGGAGTATATTGAGGTTATCACCACCTATTGCTTTAATAAGTAATGATACCACACTAAATACTCAATACTGTAACAGTACTAAGTATAATCAGGATTTTTTACTCAAAGTATTGAAAGTACTCAATGCAGAAACTGTCCTTTGTGACTGATATACTACTATATAGCATTAATTATTATTAATGATGCATTCATGTAAAAGCACAAGTTTACTATAGTTGATTGAGGTGGAGCAAATGTTTAGATTAGATCTGTTTTCACAGCCAGTGCAACATGCTTGTTTTGCATGGGAAATGACTAAAAAGATAATCAGTTGCAATTGATTTTCTGTCAGTCAACTAATTGATTAATCAACTAATTGTTGGGTGGGTGTCAATTACACTGGGGAAGCTGGGGACATGTCCCCAGCACATTTTGAAATGGCAGATTTTGACCCCATCTAAAAAATAAAACATTGAGTCAACAAAAAAAAGTTAATGTTTTCCACTAGAATTTCTAAGTTAAGACTGCTGACAGCATTAAATTAATTCAAAGCAATGCTTTGAGTATGGTGAATTACCTTTTAGGCCACAATAAAATGCATTTCGAAGTAACACGAACTTAATAATTGTCAACATGAATGCAAGTTTTTAAGTTGATCGAACATCATGTTTTAAGTTAAGTGAAGAAGCTTTTTGGCCACAAAAAAACCAAACATTTCTAAGTAACTTGATCTTAATAATTAAGTTGATCTCTGCAAGAGTTTAGGTGTGTGTTAGTGAGTTATCTTTAGTATTTCCTCTCATCTGAATCATTGTCTAATCATGTCTAGCTAACGTTAGCCAGCTAACTGGCTACTTGTAGTTTGTGAACGTAAAAAGTAAGTTAAACTAAAAAAACAAGCTGCTGATTACTGCATTATATTCTGTTATATTTTAGTATTCATGAATTGTCCCCTGGCAGCTGGATTTTTGTATCCCTTCATATAAATAAAGACATTTACACCGTAAATTGGAGCAGAAAATCCCAGTTCCCAGTTTCAGGAAATTAAGTGTTTAGTAATGAAGATCTTATGGGGGAGGCCCATCCCCCCTCAAAGATTTAAGCTTAAAATAGGCTATTTGTTCAAAATAGTGATTCATTATTGTACATTCCACCACAGTCATCACACTATAGGCTAATAAAACTATTATTACGAAGCTGTCAGTAATTATTTGGCGACACAGGGATTTTCACAACATGCTGTTATTTCATCGGTGGAAATCAAATGCGGTCATTGCAAGCCTGCTGTTTAGTCAGCTTTGTACGTGACAGGGATAGAGTAGAGTAGCCTAGCCTACTTCCTATGAGTAAAGGGCTCTCGTGCTCGGTTGGTTATGACGCTTGTGACGTGTTCGATTCTACGTCAGTGTGAGCTGGAGCTTGTCCTTACGGTGTGGACGTGAGATATTCAGAAAGCGAAATTAATAAGTCAGAAACGGCAGCCGACCAGCAACATTCATACGGTAAATATCTATGCGGTGTTTGTATTGTAGCTTTTTGGATTTTATAGTGCTGTTGTCTTATCTTGAAGGTAAAGATGGGGATAATGTCTCTTCTAACAGCGACAAAATGTTCTTTGCAACGAGGGGTGTAGCTACTTGATTTGAAAAAAAAACGTGTCTAAATTGTTTGATATTTTGTCTAATTGAGTTTTAGGTTGGGCTCGTTTAAGCATACACATCACCGTGGTGTTAGAGGTTGGTTTGTTCTCGGTCACTGAATATTTTTTTTCGTACACAGCTGTTTTCAGGAAGATGGATTCAAAGGACGAATTGCGCACGGAGCCCTGCAGCAGGTGAGCCGTTCCAGTCCAGTTAAAGTCATTAAAACTTAGCCTACGCGTAGGCCTATATATTGTTTAACACAACTGATAGGCCTGCGTGTACGTTTACCGTCGGGTATGGCGTTAGGTGTCAGGATAGCAGGACATTGCCATTTTTCTAACAGTCCGACCGTAAAGCAATTATTGTCTTCAGTAACAAATTTATTTTACAATTACACATTCAGGATAGGCAACTGTCCTGTTCGGTTGACTACAAATTCAATAACAAAGGGATGTTGAATGACAGAAGACTGCTCAATGTATGCCACACTTAACAGCTGAACTTAAAGGCAGGCACCCGCTGTTCTTGTCCTTAAAGGGTCATTTCACCTAAGTCACAACCCCACATTTTCTCACACCATAATGTAAAGCTGAGAAACTAAATCCTTATTTTAATGTCCTGTTCTTAGTTTTCGTTTTTGAGGTATTGAGGAGGCTGCAGTTGTTCCTATTATGTTGCCCACATAATAGGAACTTTCTGTTATTACATAATAGATGTAATAACAGAAACACCTCTCTGTATAATGCAATAGTTCAACAGCAACAAAACCTACACCTCAAATTTAATGTTTCATTACTGTGAGTATCACAATTGAAATTCACATTACATGACTGAAATTTAAAGAGACAAATATCCCAATATCTTACCTGAATGAACAAAGTATTTGTGTGGCTAGATAACAGGGTTAAGTGAGAAAATGTGTTTTTTTAAAAAGATTTAGTTGAACTGACCTAGTCTGGTTTCAGATATCTGAATCACTGCACAAATCTCCCAGAATGAAGGGAAACAAAATGGAAATTGATGGAAAATAAGGTACGAATGACCCTTTAAAATCTCTTACCCCACCTCCCAGCCCTGTTTTTGTGCACAACCCACACCTGGATGCACTGAAAGATGACATCCTCTACCACTTCAGTTTAGGAACCGGAACGCACAACCTACCAGCTATGTTTGGTGATGTCAAAGTAATGATTTTACATTGGTATTTATTAGTGGAGGAGAAAAAAAATCACCTCCGTGATCATCTTTATTCAGCAGTTATTTATGATTTTTGTGTGTGTTTGCTTTCAGTTTGTGTGTGTCGGGGGCAGTCCCTGGAGAATGAAATCATTCATTGAATACATTGCTGCTGAGCTCAGTATGGAAGACCCCAAATCAGAGTACCCAAATATCTGTGCTGGAACGGACCGCTATGCAATGTACAAAGTTGGCCCTGTGCTCTCTGTCAGTGTATGTAAAAACAAATTCTAACATTTTGTATTTTGTAAACAAATGCTATGCTATGAATAGTAGCAATTCTGACAATATGTGTAGTTAGTGTCCTTCAATTAAAAAACTACATAGATGTGAAAATAGTGTGTGAAATGTCTGTCCTTAATTTTGCAGCATGGTATGGGCATCCCATCTATTGCCATAATGTTGCATGAGCTAATAAAGCTCCTCCATCACGCACATTGCACAGATGTTACAATTATGCGCATTGGGACATCAGGTGGAATAGGTAAGCTTATTATTGTATCTATTGTATTATTTATCAAATAATAAACACTACTAACACTACAGGGTTGCTAGTTTCCCTGTGATTTTGTAAATTAACTTAATGAACTGTAAAAATGAAGATGACATGACTGCCCTTGTGGTCAAATGTCCTTGCCATGATCTGGGTTACAAACACCTTTTCTTGGTTTTACAACATGAGGGAGCTCAAGGTACCTTAAGATTTAAGGCAGTGTCATCCAACATGGATTGTTGTACATTCCTGTAGTTGCTGTTAGCCATTTATGGTATTTCTCCAGTTTTCCGGATAAGAGAAAACATATATAAGAACATATTTGGTTTTTGCTTTTTTTTAACTGAGTTATTCAAATGAATTCTGATATCAAGCGCTTACATTATGCTAAATATGGCACAAACTATTGAGTGTATCACACTTGCTGTTTCTGCTATTCAGGGCTTGAGCCTGGGACTGTTGTTGTCACCAAACAGTCTGTGGATGCCACCTTCCTGCCCAAGTTTGAACAGGTGATCCTGGGGAAGACGGTGGTGCGCAATACTGATCTGGACCAAAGCCTGGCTGAGGAGCTTTTGCAGTGTAGCAAGGAACTGAACCAGTTTGAGACAGTGATAGGCAACACTATGTGTACACTGGATTTCTATGAAGGTATGAGTGTGACATTGATATATGTGTTCTCATATTTTACAGTGGTTCAGTCGTAATGTGCATCTTTTGCTATCTTTTTGTCTGTCTTCGCTATCTGATCGATTACCCAGGGCAAGCCCGTTTGGATGGTGCTTTCTGCTCCTACACTGAGAAGGATAAACAGGACTACCTCAATAAAGCCAGTGATGCAGGAGTCTGCAATATTGAAATGGAGTCATCCGTTTTTGCTGCTATGTGCAAGCTGAGTGGCCTGCGAGGTAAGAAAATACAATATCAGCATGATATTATAGCTGACCTCAAAGCACAGATGGTGGCTTTCTAACATTCATTTCTTCCCATGTAAAGCGGCTGTGGTTTGTGTGACGTTACTGAATCGGCTGAAGGGGGATCAGCTGAGCAGCTCTCATGAAGTTCTTCATAGTTACCAACAACGTCCTCAGATGCTGGTTGGCCACTACATTAAGAAGCAACTGAAGGCCAAAGCAGCACATCGCTAAGTGCAACCGGTTATTACACTGGTCTGCAAGCATACTTCAAATTCTGGGTGTCTTCTCTTGAAAACACTGAAAATGTGCACAATGCAATAAGTCAGCTTCAAACATTTTTTATTAATTCTTTCCTGCTTATGATTAGCCATACATTTTTAATATGTCCAGAATATTCACTGAATTTTTAAGTGATGCACTGCCTTCTATTTATCCTGTGACACTTATTTAGTTGATTGATTTCACCGTCATTATAAACCGGCATGCACTATTTCAGTTTTGTTTCCTCTTGTGTTTAACTTAAATACAATTTAACAGCATTAAATGTTATGTAGCAGCCTGTATGTCTTGTTTAAGGCTGGCTCTGTTTCATACAACATGTGAAGATCCGTATCCATGAAACTTGAACCAATTTATGACTTTAGGTAAGTCTAGGCTTACAAAGGTGCTGCAGAAAAGTTGTCTTAACTGTCACTGAAATGTCAATTGTTTCATGAAAACAAAAAATGACCGTATGATGGTATTGGTTGTTGCAAAACTCTGCAAATATGTATCATCTGGAGTATTTTTTTATGCAGAATGTATGTTACAGTGTGTTTTGGGGTTATACTTCTGTAATGTTAATAAAAGTTTCATTTTGAACCTAAAACCAACAAAATATAATTCATTTTGAAAGGAAAATATTTCCACTGGATGTTTTATCATTAATAAAGCCTTTTGCAGTCTGAAGTTGTTTGTTTTTATGTTCTGACTCATTAGCACAAGACGTATTACACTTATTTCTTGGTGCAAAAAGTACTGGCATATGTATGAAGCAAGAGGTTTGTTGCAGTGTGACCTGTTTGGATGTGCAGCACTGAAGCAGCCCAATATGCTCAAGACCAGCATTCTCAACAGTGCTGACTACTAAAATAAGTAGTTGACACAGCAGATTGGCTACTCTATAGTAGGCTACTCTTACTAGCCTATACCTTTGAAGGCGACTATGATATTTTCTGTTGTGTTCAGGATTTTCAGTGGTGTGCAGGCTGTTTAAACCAGCAATGGCTGCATTGCCAGATTGGATTGCTGTCGGCCTATTTTGCCGTATTATTTTCCATATTCCATATCCAATTTGGATCCAAAGAAACACACGGCCCAAGTATCCGGTCCGGATAGCATATTCTTCAACTTTCTTATGTGTCTGAGCTTTAATCGCCAGCTTTAAGTTGGCTATGTCACATTGGATGCTGAAAACGGCTCTGCGCGACAGAGGGGAGGGTCTGCTTGCGCGCTCACGTGCGCGCCCACCTCCCGTCTGCCATCCGATCCTACGGGTCTATTCGCTGACTCAGTGCCTTAAGCAGCATCACCGTTCACCTGAACACAGCTACAGCATCCTCTGCGGAGAAATTCATCAGCCATGGCTAAAACAGCAACCGGTAAGCATGTTCAGACTGATCATGTTATAACAGATGCATGGATGGAAGGAATTTGAGACAGATTCTGTATTGAGCCCATGACGGCCCGGTAGCCTACTGTCTACCGGTTGTTGGTCGTGCTTCTGTAATATCTCCACTCAGAAATGTTCTCCTTTGACTAATTAAAGCCAAGAGAAATTAGATCACTCACCTTCATATTCTCTATGCACTATTGTACCTATGTACCTATTGTCTCAGCACAAGAGTCTGGTAATGACAGCAAAAATATGGGCGTACAAGCCAAGCATCTTCCTTTATTAAGTTACTGAAATGTCTCTTTCATTTTCCTCATTTATGTCAATTTTCTCTGAGTCCTCATTTGGTTTGATCCTATATTGTGTAACAATGGATAATTCTACAATGTGAATAGGCCTCTAGACAGCTTTATTTACAACGCCGCACCTGCGGTTCGTGCTACAGCGGCCCCAACATGCAGCATAATGCAGACGGACCCCACCCAAGATGCTGGGCTGCCGACCATTTAGCCGACAGCAAAGCTGAGAGGTCTTCACCAGTCAGACTTTTATAGCCTCTTGCTTAGCTATAATTAAACATGCACTGCTGCAACTGAAAGCGTTCCTGTTCCCTAAACATCCCCTTAACGTGATTGTTTAATCGGTTCGTTTATTTGGGATTGCTCCTTTTATTCATGTCTCCTTTCCTTATATCTTCCTTGTCAAGGATGCATCACCAGCTGTGACAGATGTGCTGCAATTAATTTCGCAAAAATACCCGATTGGCATAAGAACAAACGAATGGCTTTAATTCCATACTATTAGATCTGGGCGTTTGCACACTGAATCTTATATTGATACATAAGAAGTAACCTAGATTGTAGCCTGCATTAGTCATCTCTTCTGATGGACAGTTGTCGTTGCAGGTCAGGCTTTTAGCATATTTGTTTTCATGAGTTTGTTTAGCCTCTATATCTAAAACATGAATGGTGCCTTAATATGTTTAACCCATTTGGTCACTTTATTAAAATACAGTTCGGTGTGCAGACTGGTTTCATTATGGTGTGGTGGCAGAGATGTAGCGGCGGAGACAGGTGCATGGCAGTGTGGGAGGCAGGCCAGCGCTGCAGCAAGGGGCCGCTTCACATGTTGGCCTTTGCAGCAGAAGGCTTAGCAGTGGCAATCTGTAGTCCTCTCTGAGCAGCCAGGTGGGCACTTTGTCAAATACAACGAAAGTAAGCATGGAAAAAGAAACAGAATTTGCAGATAAGATTAATAATTGTCAATAAGGAACTGGTGAATCTTACACCAGATCTATTAATAAAGTCAAAATTAATCAGCTGTATTTGACAAATATGGCAGCAGCACTCAACAATAAGGCACGCAAGAGGCAGATAATTATAAGAGTTTCTTACTATAGTGATCATGACATAGGACAAACTGCTGAGAGTTCAACAGGAAATGGAATAACTTGACATACTGGCTTGTCTGCCATATCACTGATTATATACAGATTGCAAGGGGGTTATTAGACAAGGGTCTCTGATTTCTTGATTGAAATGAGTCACAAATGTCTTATTATAACTACCAATCAAACAATGTTAGTTTGTTCGTCCTTACATAATACATGCATCCAATGAATTATTAAGCAACAGAGCACTCGTACTTTTCAGACTTTCAACAGATCATTAACGCCCTAGTCATCTGATGCTCTAAAGTTTTATTGAGCAATTTTTTTCGTAACTCTTCATTTGGAAACATTGCAAGTATATGTGTGAATTGGTGACATTGTTTGGACAGTGTTGTGTGGTAATGAAGAAGCCTAAGCTGGGTATCCATTTGCCTGTTTTAATGTTTTCATGAGAAATAGTAAGAGACTTAACAGGATGCTATGGTGTGTTTTTGTTCCCACAGCATATAAAGAGAAGATGAAGGAGTTGTCTGTCCTCTCCCTCATTTGCTCCTGCTTCTACCCAGAGGCACGCAACAAGCTTGTGCGTGAGTTTGAAGGTATGGATCAGCTGAAACATTGATTTTCTTTCGGGTCAAACAATTGCCCCCTGTGGATGTTTTATCTACCCTGTAAATATAGAAGTTAGTAATAATGACTTATTATTGGACTGATATGGTTATTGGACATTGATTTTGCTGGTGTTCTCATCATAATAACATAATGATTTACAGACATGGAGGTGAAACCTATAAACAAGCGGGCTTCTGGCCAGGCATTTGAGGTGATTCTCAAGCCTATGTCGCCGGTGTCAGATGTGGCCCACAACCTCCCCTTAACCCCCAAGAGGGACATCTCCTTGGAGGACATTGAGAAGAAACTTGAGGCTGCTGAAGAACGGAGGAAGGTGAGTATTTTACCTGTTTGTGAAAAAAGGAAAAGAATGAAAAGAAACACTTTTCTTAAATTTTAAACCATTCAAATTGTGATTTTAGTATCAGGAGGCCCAGGTGCTGAGGGCTTTGGCAGAAAAGCGAGAGCATGAGAGAGACGTGTTGCTAAAGGCCATGGAAGAGAACAGCAACTTCAGCAAGATGGCAGAGGAGAAACTCCAGCTGAAGATGGAGCAGATCAAGGAGAACCGTGAGGCCCATCTGGCAGCAATGATTGAGCGCCTACAGGAGAAGGTGAGGAATTCAGGAATCGCAGTTGAGAAAAAGTCCATGTGCCTACTTTTAAGACTGTGTAATTATTTTCACTCTGTTGCTCTGGCATTTTCAGGAGAGACATGCAGCCATGGTGCGCAAGAACAAAGAACTGAGGGAAGAGCTGACAGCATGAGCCTCACAAGTCCTGACTTCCATGGTCCATCAACATCCCTTCATCCTCCTCCCGCCCTCACCCTCCTCAGAACAGACACCCAACCCTGGAGGCCGAGAGGTTTGAGGACCTTGCCACCACATCACAAAACACCACACCACTAGTACTCACTACTATCAGTATTATCAGTGGATACAAACATCAGTAACACTCATCTTGAGAGTTGAATGGATTTGTTGGTTTTAGAGAAAAAGTGAGAATATGTTATTATTTTGTAAATACTTTTTCTTAAAATCTATCTATCTATCTATCTATCTATCTATCTATCTATCTATCTATCTATCTATCTATCTATCTATCTATCTATCTATCTATCTATCTATCTATCTATCTATCTATGATGGTAGGTGAAGTACATGCAAAAATTGTACTGTACTGCACTGTACAATTTCAAACATTTTGTTTGTAATTGGTTAATGTTTCAGTTCTTGAAATTTGACTTTGCAATCATTTTCTTGTGAAAGCCCTCGGTGTTGACATTTTCAGTGTTTCCTGATGATGTCATGATGACGATGTTTCTGTGTCTTTGTGAAGAATGATGGTTGGTGTACCTAGACTACAGACTCCTCAGCATATCAACGTATCCCATCTGTATCTTCCTCACGCACACACCTACTCATTCTCGAACACGCACGCTTGGAACTTAACAATACGCCAAACCCACAGATTCATAAAGTGTCCACTTCCTCTGAAATGAGCTTGATAATGAACTTGATCGGTGCTTTATTGTTATTAAGAATGTCTTTGCCCAATGGGAGCAGCTGTTTATACACTTGCAGATTCCCGCTTACCCTGACTACTTTCTTTCTCAATTAATTCTCATCTTTAGCCAAATCAATAGCTCTGTTGCGTACACAGTATTTGGGGATTGGTCTCTTGAATGTTATGACACCATACTGGTACCATGCATATTGTCTTGGACAGTGGAATGTGCCGTTGCTCTCACCTTGATATTGATAGTGTGAACATAACGTATGTTTGTGTGGGTGTGTGTGAATGCAAATTTACCACAAGGCGTCACTAGCCTCTGCTCTCCTTAGGGGATTAGATGGAGAATGGATGCAGGATGCTTTACATTCAGCACACTGAACTAGTCTCTTTTTAATATACAGTACCACTGATATCTGCTTGCATCCTCTGCTGCTTGTGTTTCTCCCTTCATATATTTCTCTGTGAAAGCTTTGCTGAATAAAGGTTTGAGGTTCTGTGAACATGGCATGCACCATCTAATACTTTTCTGTGCTAAAAGAGGAGGGGAAATGTAAACTGCCAAATAAAAGAACCAGTTATCTACACATCCTGAGAATCACAGTCTTCCCCCTGCTGATTTTTCATTTATGTTTCAATTCATTCATTTGGGATACTGTATAGCCATTTTGTCACAATTCTTCTCAAGGGTTATACTAACATATTATAAACATCTAAAATGAATCCATGATCATCCATCAGGCATGGATGAGACAAAGTTCCTCCACTAGGTGTCAGTGTCAGATTTTTTAAGCCAAAGAAATCAAGCTGGAGCTCATTCCGATCCAAATGTAGGGCAAAAGTTCACAATATATAGAGTGTAAATATAGATGAAATATAATAACAAAAACACTGATATAATCTAGATCATTTTTGTATCATCTTTTCAAATCAGGAGGATTTGGAATTTAAATAACCCCATATAGAGGGAGTAAGGATTGTGTCACTCATCAGCAAATGTGGACACTTTTGTATATTGTGCTTTAAGCTGACTGATATTTTGGCTCTCAAAGGAAGACAATATACATAATATATTATTTATAACATGTGGCTTAAGCCCACAGGGAACAAATCACAGATAGCAACTGACCCTCCTGGAAGCACTGTACTGATGGATTAAAAAACTGAGTCATTAAAACAACTTAAAGTCAAAATTCTGTGTCACTTAGATTGGACCAGAAACAACACTGTGGGGCTGATCAGTGATTTATGGTCCAGCTGTCTATGTGTTGTTGTTACTTTTCTACCGCTTTCCTCCAATGTCCCCATCCTGTTCACACTATTGTCTCCGTTTCAGACCAACCCAAGCTGGTGAGGTCAGGGCAACATTGTAAAGGATTTCCTCTGGCTCTTAATGATTTCCTGGGTATTCATAAGGGCAACAATGGTCTGAGATTTGGTTACTTACCTGGCACACAGTAAAGGAATTGCCTTTCAGTCAATAACTGGGACCTTATTAGCTCATGATTAACTGCCAAGGGATTGCAACGAAAATGCACCTGCAGATTATATGTCATTTAGTCTGCTTGTATACAGGATTATGTAGCATGACTGTAGAAAGAAATAGCTATCTGTTATAGATTATCAAAACAAAACATTCTGGAGGGTTAAATGAGCAAATTCAACAGAAACACTTGGGTTTTAAGTCCATGTTTTATACTTTTAACTCAATTTATTGGTACAAAAATATTACAAATCGAATGCAATGTTTCAATTCTCAAGTAGTTAGTTTTCCAGCAGTGGCACATATAATATGCATATTCATTTCCATGACTTCTGATACCACTAAAGAAGCAGGCCCAATTAAGTAATTCTACATTATGTTAAATACAGACATCCATGCTCGGCAAATGTAGAAGTTTCAATATGTGGTCTACAAAATATTATCTCTACATCTGTGCTAATCTACTCATGGCCATATCATCAGTCTTCAACCTGGAGACAGTGCACAACTAAATTAGTTATTAATTCCAATGAATAACATAAAATCGTTTAGAATTCTTTTCTTTATAAGAGTAATGACATACTGAGAGGAAACAATACCATTCAGTAACCGCTCCAACTTATTCTTTATACTTAATAAAATAAATCAGCTTGCTTTGTTCCCCTGTGTTTTATTGCTATAAAAACAGATGAGGCAGGTTATCTTGCCTAGTCTGTGATAGTGGGCACAGCTCAGCTGTTGCCTTCAGTCCAGCTGTTAGCTTCAGAAGGCCCCAATCTCTGTGCCCCAAGGCCTGTAAGGCTTTGAAAGGGTGGAGGAGGGGCTCACTGTGCTGAGAGCCGTCGGAGAGACCAGAGGGAAAGCACCGAAGGAGAGGGGGACGGCCGACAGCGAGGAGAGGGTTGAAAGGAGCGGTGGCGAAAGCTTGGATGTTGGCAGAGACAGACCGAGGGGCAGCGAGCCATTGTGATGCACCCTCAGGGACTCTGTGGGGGGCATGACACTGAGTCTGGATGTCCCAGATGTCTCAGTGGAGGAGGAAGAAGAAGTAGGGGAAGACGAGGAGGAAGAGGGTGGGCTACTGTTGCTTCTGGATGCAGGTGTCCTGCCCTGGGGGTGTTGGAGGAGGAGGGGTTGGGGGAGATGGGCAGGGCCACTCCCGTAGGCAGAGCCCCAGGCTAAGTGTTCCAGTCCAGTGTGCACCTCTCTCTGAGAGGCGTAGTTGCTGAGGTGGGACACCAAACGAATACGGAGGGGGTCTGCACTCTCCCGACCCTCTATGATGCTCAGGTAGCGTGCTGTCTCTGCCAGGCACTCCCTGAAGCCCAAGCTGCGGTAATCCTTAGCAAGAGCATGAGCCTCAAAATATCCTGTCAAGAAAGGAAGAAGAGTCAGAAGGTTATAACGTATTTTTGAATTCCTGATTTTGAATTAATCCATTTATTATCCAAAGACAAAGAAAGGTTCTGTTACCTTTGCCACCAGAGGCATGAAGCATCTTCAAATGGTCCACAGTCATTTGCAAAATTTCTGCTTTTTCTAATTTAGCTGATCCCTTTGAAGAAATAGGAAAGAATTATGTCACTTTTAATAATAGGTCTATTGATATTTCCTATAAAGCGTCAATCTAGAAAAAACAAACAAACTTATGGGCAAATGTGTGCCTGTCCATAAGGAATTTATGGAAGTGTGTCCAATTTACCTGTTTCTCAAAAGCACTTGGCACCAGTCTTCTCAACTCTGACAAGCTGTTATTGATTCGGTCACGTCTGCGTTTCTCAATTATCTGTAAATGGGTATAAGAAACCATGTAATTTAGGTCACAGGTGGCAGGAAGACAGTGGGATCTATCAACCAACAGTGCGCAACTTGGCGCCAGACATGAATTTACTTACCCCTCTGCGCCTTTTTCTGGCTTGAACTTGGGTGGTTGTGGAGGGTGACATCGAACCGTGGGAATCAAGTTGACTGAATGGTAAAAATGCAAAAAACCCCAAACATTTTTACTGACACAAAACACAGTATCATCAAGACATCAATAGCCTACACATGAATCAAAGTTAAAATGTGACGGCGAATTAAAACAAACAATTCTGTTTTGGAACATATGATAGGGCTATAAACATACCAGATTTCGTCGCCACTATCCTTCTCCACTTCAACATTGTCGTCCAGGTCGCTATCCGACGAACTGTAATTGTGACTTCGCTTCATTTTGCTTCCAAGCCTACAGTGATCAGAAGTACTCCTGGCAGAGAAAGCTCCAGTTGGGTACTGACAGCAAAGGTTTGCTTCTGCTTCTGCTGTGATCATTTTCACACCGCGGAAAGGGGGGCGGGGTCGACTGAATTATATAGGCGGTGCTTGAAAAGACTTGAGCCTGTTAAAATCGAGCTGGCATTTTGAGTGACATTATGCTTTATAAAAATAAATAAATGAACAAGCCCAAGGTCTCACAGGAAAGCTTTAAATAGAGGCTAAATCATAATCATTGCAACATATCTGAACCTATCTATCTAAAATTACATTTTAAAAGCATGACTTTGAATGTATGCATTTATGTCTTGTAGAGCATATTGAGTCTGAGGTCCTTTATCTTGTGCTTGACAGGTCAGGCTAACCGGTGGACTCCTGCTTATGTCCCAGGGTTGCCTGCTGAGACCCCAGTTCGTGAGCAACAGGCCCCTATTGTACCGGGAGCCCTCTTCTTCGTTGGTGTTGTGAAGGACACACGGCCTATTAGCAGAGTGTGTTGTTCATTGTCTGCTGTCAGCTGTGTGGTTCCACAACAGCACTGATCAGCCGGGAGGCCCAACATTAGTCAGTCAGCATTGCCAGGCTCTCCTAGGAAACTTCCCCCCTACTCCCCAGTCATTGCAAACAGGTCAGCTGCCTGCTGCACAGAGACCTTCTGAGGGAATCATTAAACCGCTTTGGAGGAAAACAGGGAATGCCACTTTGCTGTATGGGAGAGAATCATAAATGGCTTGAAGCTCAAGCTACTTCCAACCATACTTTAAAGTTTTGCTTATGAGTCACATTAAAAAACATACAAAGGTACTTAGGTATAAGTGGCAAAACACACGTGCCTCACTCTGGTTGGGGAGTTGGGGTGGTCCGCGGAAGGTGTGAAAATTTTGACCCGACTGATATGATTGGATCAAAGGGCAAACTATATAAAACAGGGAGCTTTCAATGTTTATCTTTCACTGTGTAACGGATCCCTTCTGGCTGTTGTATGTTTTAGGGAGAAAGAGACATGCTATACAGATATTTCTGCTAATGTATACATGTTTACATAGAAATACAAAGGAAATCTTAATTTTGTGATGCATACTAATAAAAACATCATACAGTGGCAGAAAGTAACATTAGTACATTTACTCAAGTACTGTCTTGACTTCACATCCTATACTCTCCAGAGGAGCATAGGATGTTAAGCAACTGACAAATGTTCTCCATCTCACTTGGTGGTTCTTTCAGGATCTCTCCAGAGTCCACTCCCAGACATTTCTGCCTGGACACCTCTTCTCCAGCTGTTCCTCGGGCTTCCATTTTAGGGCTCATCAGGTGATGTTTGTGGCTGGTTTTAAAAGGGTGTGTTCTGCTCAACTACACTTTCTCCTTTGAATTTGTAAGTCAATGGGATCCTGGCTTGTTCTTTTGCCCAGGTCCACTTTGCTTACTTTGTCTCCAACATTGAATTATGTGGGCTTTCAATCTATTGTTGGTTTTAAAGGTTAATGACACAAGAGCTGGTGATACAGTACTTAAACCACCTCTAACCTACTTCAGTACAATTTTGAGCCTTTTGTACTTAAGTTGAGTATTTCCATTTTATGCTTCTTTATACTCATTTCAGAGGCAAATACTGCATTGTTTTATTTTTACTACACTACATTTATGAACAGATAAAGTTACTTGTTACATTGCAGATTAGCATACGAAACATGTGATCATTTTACAAAATTAAGTGCATTCCCATAGATTATACTACTCAACAGTGTATAAAACAGTTATAATTAGGTCCACTTCAATCAACAAAAGTGCTAACATTTTCACTCATGGATCATGGTGATCCAATAATTCTGGATTAAAATGTTATTTTTGTAAATTTTGTTGCCAGTACTTCTGTACTTTTACTTAAGTAAATAATTGAATGCAGGAAGTTCCCTTGTAGTGTTTTTTGAGTGGTATTGCCACAAAATTATCTTTTCCCATCAACATTCTCATATAGTAGACATATAAAATACATAAAATACTATTTATCAATAATACTATTAATATAAAAGCAGCAGTCAAATTCTTCAGTCTTTTCTCTCATGGTCTGGGAAACGACAACACTTGAGGTTGGTATAATTCCTGTTACATGTCTGGTAAGGTCATCAGTGGGAGTGTGTGACTCCACCGCTGTCTTTCATTCCAGTACCTTGTAGAGCAGCAGCTGTTTCTCTGCTCTGTCCATCAGGTCAGTTGTTAACTTGGTGCGTTGGGAGCTAGACAAGTGCGGATGAGAGCTTGATTTCAAGGAGCAACTGCAGGCCAGCATGCTGTTTCCAGAATGTCAGAGGGGATTCGGTGGTGACAGATACAATGTGCAAGGTTCAGTCATTCTGTTGATGCATTGAGGGTGGATGAGCCTCCACACCATCCCTGACACACACAGATACACACATACATAGACCTGTCAGCACACACTTTCACTAAAATTCATGCCTTCACCCATTTCATGTATTTCTACACTCCCATACTCCCACTTGGTTGATTTATAACCTTTAAAGGGTATTTCTGGTATATTTACTTTAAAATTTTTTTTTTTACATATTTTGGGCTCTAAATGACTATTGGCTACAAAAAGTTTTGAAATTGGTCCAGTAGCTCACCTCAGCCGGCAGCTGTGAAACAATGTAATTATTAAGGCCAATTGTGCACGTCAAAAGTATGTTACTGAAGGGGTTCATTTTGGCCACTGACAAAGAAGCATTTAACCAGGATCAGAAGTAACGCCCAAGGAGAACTCTTGCTCTGAATTCTCGCGAGAGGTGAGTTGCTGTAGGAAGACAATGGTGGAAATGTGAGTCTGTAAGTCAGCTTACTCTTTAACAAAAAGTCCATCTCTGTAGGAATTCTTTCCATGTTGTCAGACACTTAGAGAACAATCTGAGCTTGCTAGCCAGCTGAGGCAATCTACTGGGCCAACTGCAAAACCTTTTACCTATTAGTAATTTAGGCCCCAAAATATGTTTCAAAAAGAAAAATACCATAATTACCCTTTAAATGTGTGCATAATCCAGTTTTGAAAAAAAAAACTGAGTCCTGCATACTCTCTTTCTGGACAGTGTTTCTCATGTATCTATATTGTTCTTTGCTCCAGAAAGTTTGGTACTTGTGGGACAGATTCGTACACAGATCTTCAGCCAAGTAAGTACAAGCCCTCTCCTTGCCCTCTACCCCACATGGCCTCTCCATGACTCTCTGCTGATAGGCAGCTTGAGTATATTTGGGATCTCTTCAGTATTGTTTATGATGCTATTATGGTAATAGGGCTCTACAGTGCCACCAGCTCTACAGGACAGACAGGTTCATGTGGTCTCCATTAAGCAGACACAAACCATTCTCCTCACACCTGACTGTCGAGGTCTTTCACATTGGCGCTGAAATTCCTGTTCTCCATTAAACATAATTATGTATTTATTTCCAAAAACCTTGGCTTTTAACCTGTGGCACTCAGCTGCCATTCCAGTTGAGTTTTAATGATTTTTGATTTCTGCAAAATTTTTATTTAAGTATGTTTGGTTTGAGCTCTTTTGTTGGTGACCTGTTTCCTCTAAATTATCCTTACATTTAATGACATGAAGAACATGCCAGTCTGCCTGTTGACCATGGGCCTAACTCGGCACCAATCTGAAGAGACTACTCTCAAACCAGTGCCAGGAAGCTAAGAGGTATAAGCAAGCATTTGTTTGAAACTGGCGTGTGCCCAGCTGCCTTTCTCAATCTTCCCTCAGGTTTCCCTTGGTGACTCTTTGTGTGCAAGAGTGTGGCCTGAGTGTGTGCTGGTGTATCTGCATGTGTTTATGTGTGTGCGATCTAGAGTGTGCGAGTGTGTTTAGGAGGTGCTGTTTCCCACAGCCCTGATCTAATTCTGTGGTAACTCAATCTCCGTGTGAGCGCTTCCCGGCGAGTGTTCTCCCACCCGTCGACAGTCTCTCTCTGGCTGGCTGAGTGGCTGAGTGTGTCTGACAGAGGCCGGCTCAGTCCCTTTGGACCCCCACCCACCCACCACCTCCATCCTACCCACCCTCCCATCAGGATTGATTTACTATGTCGACCGTTGGGGCTGTCGGCAGCAGCGACGCTCGCAGCCGTGCCTGCATCCTGTGTGCACACCATCCTGACATCTTATACCTGTCATTCAACAACTGCTGCGATGGAGTTTGCATTTGTGTGTGTGTTGAGGCGGAGGCTATCTGGGGGACATTCCTGTGTGTGTGAGATCATGCTTTGTCCATGATTTATTTAAATTGAATGGAGGTGTATGTAAAGTAAAAGTATTAACTTTGCTGCATATATACATGAGCTATGAGATGTTACGTAAAACAATGAAAATGCCACCCATGCTGGTCTCAAACAGTTTGTCCGTCTGAGGGACATGTCTCCCCAGAGGAAAAGAAAATCTGAAAAGAGATCTCCAAAATGTTTCATTTATTTCTCCTAGACAACTTTGAGATCCATATGACACCAAACTGAGACAAAGGTTTATTTCTCCTGTGTCTCAGGCTTTTCTCTGGAGCAATAAGATGCACTAAATCTCGATTTAGTCTCCTTTTAAGTTTCAGAAGAGATCTCAACAAGCTCTAATATAATGCTCAGAGTTTCTCAACTACTGTGTCTCTTTGTGATCTCAGACAGAGAAATCAGAGAGTTCTCTCCATGAACTCAATATACTCTCATCCCAGCTTCAATTCATGCATCCCATGCTAAACTCAGATAGAGCAAAGGAAGAGATTTCCACAAGTGCTCATTGAATTCTCAAATTTGTCTCCTAAAAGCAAGCTCTGAGCAGTAAAATTTTCCTCTGTCTCGCCTATTGCTCCTAGTGAATTTTAGGAGAAACATATGAGAAACATTTTAGACAAAATAGAGATTAAAATAAGGCTTAGATGAGAATCTCAAATTTGTCTCCTGAGCTATAGAAAAGCAAGCTTTGAGTAGTAAAATTTTCCTCTGGGTCCCAGACATCTTCTATACAACAATGTTATCCTATGGGCCACAACTTCCTGCCTGTCCCCACCGGTTACACTCAGCACCCAGGCGCTATATTGGGTAGGGACCAGACTGGTCCTGAGACCCATTCCCACTGTGTGACCGTAATGCACCCGCCTTCTCATTCTTTACTTCTACTTCCTGCCTTTGTTGGCATCTATTCTCCTTGTGCTTTTTGGATAGGTAAAGCCAGGAATGTGTTGACTTCCTTGTTTCTTTGTTTAGCAGGAGATTTTAAAAAAAAAAAATCTTTCTGAGGAAAACTTCTCAGATCATAATACTGACACCAGGATCTCAGCACCAGCTGCCAATTACAGGGCTTAGAGTCAATTACAAGGCTTGAACAGCATTTACAAAAGATTCAAACAATACTTTGTACTCTGATATGGACAACTTTGTGCTGACTTAAAAGGAAAATGTGGAAGAGTCGCTCTTGAATAAATAAAAATGTATGTCATTGCATGCACACTCTTTCACAATGGCCCCTAACAATTATATTGTTCGTAAGGTTTACCAGTCTACTGCCCATTACCAGTTAAGTTATGCAAGTCCACAATAGGGAGAAGGGAGATCACAAGACCGTTTCCCAAATAAGCGCAACAGGAGATGGCACGTGATGTCCACACAGAGAAAGGAGGACCACTGAGCAAGCTACTTTTAAGGCCACACATTGTGTTGCCACAGGAAAAACATTGTTTGCATATCAATGGAGTGTGTGTCTGTGTAAGAGAGAGAGAGAGGTGAGGTGGGGGGGTTTGGGGCTCTAATTGAAATGTATCTCCTGGTTTGCATCATGGTAAAAGAAACTTCACAGGCACCAGCAATATGAATTATTAGTCAAGTCAAGCCGTAGAAAATCATGATGATGATTACTTCCCTCTGCTTTGTGTGTGCGTATGCACTGTTGCACAAGACATGAATGGTCACTGCCAGGGGAAATCTATGTTTTAGAGTATAGGTCTGTCTCTGAAGGTCCGCTATCATGTTATGAGTTAGTCCTTTACATTACCTCAAACGCCTAGGCCAAGGTTTTTGGGGGGACTTGTGTGCAGATTTATATTTGTCTGATGCAATTTGGAATAAAATCTGACTAGCATTGACTACAATAACTGATATTTTTTTACACAGAGCATAGAAACAAAAAAAGAATAAATTTATGGTGTGTCACAAGTTTATCAAAAAAAGCTGGGTTTTTTTGTGAGCCGGCTCCTTTCCCAGTGGATGCTCTGTGCCAGCTGTCTGCGCTGCAGTAAAGGACTGCTTTCCCAAGCTCCGACCTGTGGGAAAATCTGTTGTGGCCAGTAATTGATTCCGCCCTGCCAGCCCCATTACTCTCCACTGCAGTCAAACTGCCAGTGATCTGCAGAAAGCCTGTTAGCACAGCCCCTTTACTCTTTCTTTTCCCTCTCTCACACAAACATGCATCAGAATCCCACCAAGTCCTACAGTTAATTCTGTCTCTGTATATAATTTTTACTCTACAGTCCACATGCCCTGTGCAGTTGATTTATTTCTTAACCTTTTTTCTATTTCTAATATGTCCATATCACATTATAATGTTCTGGAGTTTATGTAGAATGTCACATTTAATGTCAACTGTTGTCTTTAGGTAGTATTCATTAAAATCTTTGAAATGCTGACAACAACAGTATGTTCCCAATTCATCTGGAAATCCTTTCTTGGAAACATGTTTAATTGTACAAAAACTATGTAATACTGGCCTTAAAAGTAGCCTTTGTTCAAAAAAATCTAGTCCACTCCAGAGTCAGATGTCCATATGAGTTAAAGATGATTTGAATTGCCAGGAAAGGTCAGAGCACACTTGCCAGTTTACCAGGGAGATGTCACAGCTATGATCCTGAAAGGGATGAATGTGAATGTGCTGCACGGCCGATCCCCCCTGAAAACACCCCTCCCTCAAAGGTTCTCATGAAATATTAAGTGCAGTCATCTGCTGAGATGGTTGAGTTAATTGTCACAGCCTAACACTTACCACATGTCTAAATAAAGGTAAGTGTTCCCCCGTCCAATTAATCTTCAATTAAGGGTGCAGCTCTGTGCCTCTGCTTTTGTGTCTGCCAGCCTCTGCTCAGCAGGTGAGCATATGGGGGGGTGATTGTTCTTGTGTGTGAGGGGTTACATGAGGATTATAAGGCTCTGAGTGGACACAGGACAGCGATAAAATTATGTTTTCGGACCCATGACACATTCACATGATGACTGTCTTGCTGTCCCACGACCATCTCTTCTTGTCACATTAATTACACAGCATCACTTTGAACACAGCCTATATAAAGCTTTAGAAGAAAGGGAGACATTATATAGACCTGTTGAAAATAGTCGTTCCATGTGAGATGCAGAGAGACATGAGCGGCCTCAAGCAGAGTGATTTATCAGTGATTCTCATGACTCTGGCAGGCTTTATATAACTACCAGCTGAGGGGTGCACTTTCCCATGTTGTAAGGGGTCAGGAGGCCACCGCACTGTGGCAGTCTTTTTCACACAAGAATTCCAGCCCACTGTTGGGGGATCTAAGAGAGCATAAAAGAGGAGCATAGAACTGTACAGTATGCATCACTTTAGCTCCTAGTGAACCCTCCGCCTACTGCCCTCTTCGCCCCATGGGCAGCTCTCCCTGCACCTCTCTCTGTATTGACAGAACAAGCAGCGTCTCTGTGAGAGACAGTCCCCCCCCCCATTCCTCTCCAGCCCCACCATCGGTGTGCTGCAAACCAGTAGCCTGAGGCGCAGGGAGCGTGTGGGATGAAGGGATGAGAGAAAAGATCAAAGCAGGAAGCATGAAAAAGCTCAAAGCACACAAGCAAGAGGCACCTCTCTGACCTCCACCACAACACACACACACACGCACACACACACACACACACACACACACACACACACACACACACACACACACACACACTCTTCATCTGGCTAAGCAGAGCGATCAGCGCCATGTAAAAGGCAAAGAGGAGAGGGCACGTCGCTCAGGTCGTGTGAGCCTCTCAGCAGATGGTTGGGACCTGCTGGGAACCAGACTTGTAGTGACGCCTGAAGCGCACACCCAATTCTCAGCAAACTTGAACACACCTTCCTATCATTGTTTTTTATTTAATTTTTTTCCAAGGATGGCTAAATCAAGGGCAAATGGACTGGTTGAAGATACTTAAAGTACGTTATCGTCAATCAGTCGCCCTTGATTTAACCCTCCTTGGATAACTATGACTGATGACTGAGCATATTCACAGAGATCTTTTCCAGCTTTTTGTTTTTCATAAATTGCAACAGGCTTTTATAATGAATTTTTTACTTTGGGATTGTTTTGTATCACTGCAAAGCTTTTTGAGGGGTTGTTAAATTGCATGAAAAACATTATTTCAAACCTTTTGAAAAATGTTTCAAAAGAAGATCAGGACTTAGATGCTGTATGGGCAGAATATTGTGTCATTAGAAACTTAATTTAGATTGGAACTGGAATTCAATAATTGCATTAAAGAACTGAGGGTGTGGCTCTCCTCATGGCTCCTGCACGCTGTGTCTCTACACACCTGTATCTCGTTTCCTATCAACCGCTCCATATCAACCAGTCCAGCACACCAGTATTTGCCAGATCCTCTGTGTTTCTCCAGTGGTACACACCTTGGCCTGCTTTCTGTAGAAAACCTATTTTGTGAATTTGACTAACCCCTGTTTATTTTCCCTTGTCTCACAGACAACCTGGACCTGCCCCACTTGCTCTCCACTCACCGCTTCAGCCAAACCACAACTCTCCGTTTTCCCTGTCTGGATCTGGATCATCTCCCTTTTCCCTTTCCCTCACCTTTGAATTGAGAACATTTATCTGTCTTTGTCATGCTTTTGGGTCCAGTTTAACGTACACTAACACTAGCATCTGTAGCCAGTGCGTCTCAGGGGAGTGTCAGGGGAGTGAGGTTTACTCACTGCACAGCCTCGATCGCTTCCGTCACACTAGCGCACTCTGTGGCTGATGTGGCTAGCATCTATTTTACACAATAGTACTAGAGCAATGTTAGAGCAATTCATGCTAGACAGTCAAGAGATACTGTGTGAACATTAAGCCTCCATTGAAGTCAATTACATAACCAGTAGTTGGTTGGATGTGGGGTGTAGCTTTTTTTTAATTCATTCTGCAAGTCTATTGTTAGCTTAGCTTTTTTGTTGTTTGCATACATGAAAGCCCCTTCTGCTCGGGATGTTTGCCAGTGCTAAGATAGTTACCCTCTGAAAGAAAGTATCCACCTGGCCGCGGGATGCACATGCATTGAGTGAGGGTGGACGTTCAATTTCAAGTAAATGAAAAATATAACATGCATTGTTTCATTTACTGCTTTAATATTGTTTCATCAACAAAGTTTATTCTTCTGTAGTCTAACTTTAGGTATTATTGAATTGTTCAAACTTTATACTATTCATTGAACTGAACTGAGAGTTACGTTACTAAAACAAAGGGAACGTGTCCCCTCTTGTTTGTTTATGTGCACAATTATGCATGCATTGTTGCTGCCATGTCCTCTCGTCTTTCATCCAAGTCCCATTCACATGAGCGATTCTGCAAACGCCACCCCAGCGCCATCTGGACTTGTCCGTGGTGACCAAAATGTGAGAGAGGATCTGGCCCAGAGTGGCTCCCACGCTCAGACCTGCTGAGTCTCTACATGGGAGCACAGCGCTCATGCACAATGACTCATCATAGATGCCATAAATCCCAGCAACTGCTGCCACTGGGGGAGACAGTGCGTCAAAGCTGAAACAGCAACAATCATTGGTATGAAACGACTAGTCTCCTGGAATATTATTGTGCTTGATTACCTACAGAATCCAACTCAAGAGGCCTCTTACTGAACATTGTGAACACAAAAACATGATACTGTTTTGCTTAATTGTGCACAAGGCAACGTTGACCTTTTTTGGTAGCAACAGGTGGCAAACTCTGGAAGAGGCTGGTGTGAGTGTGGGGGCTTGAGTCAGTATGCTTGGGTACAACTGTATGCTTAACCAAGTTTTCTTTAACATTGGAGCTCAAAGAAAATGAGGAACCTCTCGGTTTAGCCCTGTGGGTTGAGAGCAAGCACCACTGGCTCGTCAGCCTGCCCTGCTGTCCCCAGGAAAGCTAGGCAGAGGTCTACCTTCTTCCTCTCACCACCTGAGATCAGAGCAAAACCAGGTGGACTTTGGCTGAGCATATGAACGTCTAGGCATACTTATCTGTAATGCCTCTTCCTGCTTCTACGTCTGGTGGCAGTCCAGATGGTGATTGATCAGTGTAGAAGCTACGTCAGCATTATAATAATAAGAATAAGAATAATGCATTATGTTTATATAGTGCTTTATCATGGAAACTCAAAGGGCTTCACAGTGAAGTGGGGAGACTCATCGCAACCACCACCAATGTGTAGCACCCTCCTGGGTGATGCACGGCAGCCATTTAGGGCCAGAACGCTCACCCATCAGCTTGAGACAGAGAGGGAAGGAAAAATTGAGCCAGTTTCTAGGGGGGATGATTAGATTGCCACATGGTGAAAGCCAGGTTGGGAATGACACCGGGTTACCCCCTACTCTTTGCGAGAAGTGCCATGGAATCTTTAATGACCACCATGAGTCAGGACCTCAGTTTGACGTCATCCGAAGGACGACATCTCCTACAGTACAGTGTCCCCATCACTGCACTGGGATCTGACAAACTGGGAAAAAGTCAGAGAGAGTGGGACCTTGAAGGGATGCCGGGACCGCAAAAGCTGAAGTGTGAAGTCAGGAAAGGCCTGCAACTTGTGTCTCACTGTCGCAGGCTGATGGTGGAGGAAATAGTTGCCCACAAACCACTTCGCAAGTTGATGAGGCCAAAGTGGTGCCGTCAGTCTCGGTCGAAAGGTCTACAACTCCAAGGACCCAATTATGCTGCTCTCCATTCTCCTCTCCATCAGCTTCCTGAAGTAGAAAGAGACAGCTCGTCATTGGACAGTACACCTAACGTTACATTATCCATGGTGATAGTGAAGTCGACCAGGTCCTCGTCCATGCCTCCATACTTGGCAGTAGGGATGATTCCATCGAGGGGATCCCCACATGACTGTCCCGCCTAGCTGTTGTAGTCCATATGGTCAAGTTCCAACTCCGTGGGGGACATGGCAGCTTTGGACAACAGAGAGTCAGCATGAGTGGCTGAGCTCCCCAGCACCTTAGTCAGGAAAGCCACACATCTCTCTAGAGTAGTCAAAGTATGCAACAGCCAAGACTCCTATACTCGAGTCTTGGCTAGTGAGTCTAGCAGCCTTAGCCAAGACAGACTGGGCAACCCTGTGGGTTGACAGTCCATAGATCAGGGGGAGACAGCAAGTGCCCCTGGCTCGTCAGTATACCGTGCTGTCCCCAGGAAAGCTCGGCAGAGTGCTACCTTCTTCCTCTCACCACCTGAGATAATTTTGGGGCTGGCAAATGCTTCAGGACAAAACTGGGGGACGGGAGTGCCTCTGGTCACTGGGGGACTTTGGCTGGGCTTATGAATGTCTAGGTGTACTTATCTTTACTGCCACCTACTACTGCTTCTTCCTCTGGTGGCAGCAGGTCTAGCAGCCCGAAGCCTGAGTTATACTTCTGCTTCGAATCGATGGCATAGCCTATGCGTAACCCCGTAGCCTACTCCGTAGCCTGATGTGCCATCCCCTCAAAAATGTAACTACACGTCGGGGCGACACAGACCGTAAGAACTGTGCTTTCTCAGCTGGGTAGCCTCGCAATACCTCTGAGCTAACAGGAAGTGCTCCATTCTTTGAAGTAAATTTTACTAGTGGCCAATCCACCAGTGTTAGATGGTAGATCAATATATTTGTGTCAGGGTTTTGAAGGGTTGAGCAGGTTGGAGGACTCAAATGCAGGACACAGGACTGACAGGTTGAGTTCAATAATTTATTAAACACAAAGAGAGCACACTTACAAAGAGCGGCTGAGTCCAAAAATTAACAGAGTCCAAACAAAGTAATCCAAAATCTAAATCCAAACAAACAAGCAGAGGGCAACACACAAGACAGAGCATGACAAGCTACAACACTACAATACACTGCAATGACCGGACAGAGACTGAACAGAAACAACAAACATATATATACAGGTTTAACAAGCAAAGCGGGAGCAAAACAGGTGACCTGGATCAGGGCTAACAAGACAGTAAGACAGCAGGGGAAAACAGAGAGGCAGGCAGAGACAACAAAGGGGAACAGAGAGGCAGGCAGGCAGAGTGATAACTGGGGGAACACACTGAACACATGACAGGCAGACATGGGGCAAAATTAACAACCAACACAGAGCAGATCGACAGGCAGTGGGAAACAACTAACTAACTAACAAACCTAACACCAGCCATACTCAACCCAAAACTAAAGACAAAGCTGAAACCCAAGACAGACTAAATAACAGAAACAGAAAATCCTAAAATAACAAAACTGAGAATAAACTAAACAAGGCAGGCAGGCACACAGCATGACAATTTGAGTGTCACAACCCAAACAAAATGACTCGTATCAGAATGTGATCCATTCGGTCAATAACATTTGAAAAGTCTACAGCTACACATATATAATTTTACCCCCATTCAAGTTAGCGGAGGGCTAAACCAGAAGTTAGCATGCTTAGTCGGCAAAAGTCTACAGCAGAGCAATGCATACACCAGTGCAAAAGTATAAATGCATGGCTACATGCATAGCGCTGTAGGCTACGCACATTGACCTGACGAAGAAGTATAAATCACGCTTTAATGTGCACTAAACAAGCACCATGCAGAACGCTCTGGATAGGTAGCAGGGTTCTGCTGTAGTCAGGTTATGCAAAATGAAGTGCAAATAGATTGAGGAGAGTAAGCTGTACAGTGGCTTTTGTAGGCCCAGGGGAAGATGGGACTTCCCCTACCTGCAACATTTTCATTGACCTTGACAGGCATTTTGAAAAGTTTCTTTAGGTTGGTCTTGCAAAGACTCAATACCCATACTAATATGTTATGCCAATCAAAAGAGTACTTCTACTGTCCACCCTAGCACAACATGGGTGAACATCATAAGCAGGAGGGGCTTACTTTTAAGCAAACAACAAATCAGTTGAGCTAACCCTAGCTTTGCAGTATGTTCCACAAAAAGTGCATGCTAGCACCAAATTCACAGGCTAACATGAAGAATTAACAGATACATAACATAAAGAAAATCAAAATGCCAAATTACAGGTTCCACATTTGAAGTTGTTATCAACCCATTCTTGTGCTTCAGTTTTGAAGCAATCCTGGTTTGTACTAGTCCTCTAATGCACACACATAGTTTTCCAGGAGTGAAGGAAATGGTGAAAATGGTAAAAAAGATAAAATGGTAAAAAAAAAAGTGCTGATTGCCTGAAGGAGTTTTGTGAATCTGCAACTTGATTGCTCTTCCTCAAGTGGTTGAGCAAACTGAAACTGAATTGTGAGAACTGATTTTGAATTGTGACAAATGAGTATGAAAGCTTACTGGAATTCTTTTCTAAACTAATACATTAAATCTCAGATTGTCCGATTCAGATTAAACTTTTTAATGCAATTATTCAAGATGAGCAATTCAAATTCAAATCCAAATTATTCAAATTACGTTTCTTGTGACACAAATTTCTGCCCATACTGTGCATCAGTACATTTTTGGGTTTTGGACAATCCAGCAGGAGGATTCCTAAAAATGACTGAATCATCTGTGGAATTTGGTTCAACAAGTACAACAGACATGTCTCAACTACAGTGCATGAAAGGCAGTGCTCAAAAGGCTTTCATTTAACTCTACATAGAAGAATTGTATCCCCCTTGCTCGGGTAAAGTCTTACCCAAAATTGAAAACACAAAGGGGGAATACAATAAAATGTAGCCTACTTTAACAAGATGGAAAAGTGAGACTTGCATGATCTGGAAAAATGTGTGATTTTTTGTCCTTTTATTTATTGTACTTTGAACTGTGAAGGTCAACACTGTCAGATTATTGGCTGCAAAGAAGTGCAAAGTTCACCATCAATATGATTAGCTGTGACCGCAGTTTTACCTGCTGCCGTATAAAGCTTAGTTTTATAATGAGCCCAGTCAGACTTGCGAACTCCCCCTTGGCCCTGAGGATCCTCTCTCCATTATTCATGAGTCCTCAGGTTGGACCCTGGGAACAAGCTGAGCGAGGCCCTGTGTCAATACGAAACACTGGCCACCACAATGGGCTCTGCCTCCAACTACACTGTTGACAGACACCAACACAAAGGAGCTGAAAGGGGTCCCCCTCCGTTCTCACACACACCGAAGAATGAGTCAGTGTGCTGCCGCTCAGAGCTGTGTTTGTACAGTATATACAGCTTTTGTCCATGGCCACTGTTCTCCCATCAATGGGGGCTGAAGTGTTGATGAAAACCAGGAGGAAAGGACTTCTCTGTGGCTGCCAGCAAAAGTTCATGTTCATTAGATGGGCTCTGCGCCTGCTGGATGGCACCTGTATGTAGGCAGAAACCCCCCGGCTGACAGAACAACAACTAATCGGCTTATTGGAAGGGTAAACACCATTTCATGATATATCACAGCCCTCCCTCTTTGACTATCACATCATTACAGCCTGTCAGTGAAGTGAAGTAACAATTAAAGCATTGGGATGAAATCAATTATTGGAGCCATTTGACAGTCTCATTAAGGTAATCTCTATGGTATACAGTGATTCCACTTTCTCTGGTTTTATATTGATGGCTGATTTTACATGATGCACCAAGCACAGATGTGCCATGATAAAAGAGTGAATCCACCTCAAAAGGGTTGTTACATGAGTTATACCCATGATCTGAGACAGTTTAATTAATTTTGACAAAACTGATTATCTCCCTTCAAAATCTAGAAACGATGAATGACAGAATAAAAAGGTTCTTACCAGGGACTAAATGCCACCATCTCTTTTTTGTCCCAGTTTTATATCTCAGACCAGAATTGCACGCTTGCACAAAGTTCTTGTCCTGTATACAGCCATCATTTATTTATCTGCTGCATTAAGGCTGGGAATGCACAGTTTGTTGAAGTAGTAACAACTTCTGTCTTGTTGGAGATATTTGCACCATTTCACCCATCAAAGATCCCACACTTTTGTCCAGTGATGAATAATTATTTATTTTAATTGAAGTATTTATACAATGAAAAAAATACATGCTAAGATTACAGATGGGGTTTTTATGGAAAGATAGACACCAGCAATGGAGGTAATAGAGGATTTATAATTGAAGGATCATATATTTAGTAAGGAACTGAGCTGCAGATGACAACCTGAGGTAACTTAATATGATTTCTTTAAAGTGAGACAAAATAAACAGGACATTCCATTTTTGGAGATATAATACAGTCTGCATGTTCCTATGTATGCTGGATTGAATATGTCTGTTATAGTCAACTAAAATATACCGGATGTTTAATTTGAATTTTTTTGTTATTTTTTTGTTATTTTCAGCGTTGCTTTTATTATTATTTAAATTTGTTTTGATTTATTTCTGTACAAATGTGTGTTGAATTGTTCAGATGTACAGGACCTTATAAATAGTGGAACCCCTTGTATAGGATACTGTCAACCTGTGTTGAAGTATTTTTAATGTAAAAGGGATGTGAGAATAACCATATAAAGAACAAAAGATTTTTTTCTTACCTCACTACTTTTTTTGTTTGTAGACTTCCATAATTAAAAAACCCATTTCTGCAAGCAGTCTGTTTGAAGTGATTTCATAATGCACCACTTTGCTCCCAAATCATGTCTGAATGTGTTTTTCAACTTAAATGTGAAAATATTGCACTGTGGACAGCAGTCTGAGGAGGATGTAACAACTCAATCCATTTAAATCCACTGAGGAGATGCAGAGCTTCACAGGGCACTCTCCTGAACTCAATCTGATTTGCTCTGAGCAGCTCCAATCATCTCTTTGTGAACACTCTTTTCAGCTTGGGTCTCCTTGAGACATTTAGCAGCAGCACTTGTGAGCTCTTAAGTCAACTCATGATGTTTGATGAACAAAACAATATCACTGTCTGCATTTTGCATTGAACTGGCTTTAATAGAGAGAATTAACATGATATAAATAAATACAGAAATCTACTGCACAGTGGTAGAGTCTGTAGATGTTGACCCCTTCAGGACATATTGTTTTATTATACAAAAGCATTGAATTTGATTAAGAGAGATACTCAATCAGTAGAGACCAGTACAGACAAGTCTTTTGAACAAAATCCACTGATACTGTATCTTGTTGTTTTCTGCTGCAGTTTTGTATCTCATTTGCGTTTCGCAGACGCCATCTACTGGTGAGGTAAGGATGGATGCTGTTTGGTCTGTGACATTTTAAACAAATACAGCCTACAATGTTTTTAAATGAACATTGGCACAACATTAACTCATTAACAGTAGACTAACCACAAACTAAAAAGTGTATGCATTATATGAGATGCCTGATAAGATACCTGAACAATCTAAAATTGTTAATTTTCATTCATTTTCATTTCAATTTGTTTTAGATTAGATTTACATTATTATTTTACCTGTTTTAAATGATAATTTTGTATTTTAACTTTATTATAAAAACGTGAATTGTTTTATTTGCACAATAAAGCATCATGTCTCTGGCTGCTGAAGATGCTCTATAATGTTGTTCAATTAACGACTAAATGTGAAATTTGCCTGCATCTTTTCTTCTGCAGATGCCCTTCACACGAAACGTGTGAGGTCCCTATTGAAACTGAAGGGATTTTTCTTTCTTTCTTTCTTTTGCAAAGTACCTCAATTTTGGAAGCCTAAATGTACGGGAAACTCACCAAACTTTGCACATAATTCAGACGGGGCAAAAAATTTTGTATTTTATGGGTTTCACGCATTGGCGTAGCAAAATGGCTCGCTAGCGCAACTGAGCAGCCCATGGAAGTTTCACCTACGTGTACAAAATTTCGGTGGTACGTGTATCTTGTCAAGGGGCGAGTTCAATCTCAAAATAGGCTATTTTTCACCGGTTTGGAACGTTTTCTGATTGAACAACATGTTTCCTTGCAACGTTGCGTAACATTCTGCAAGGTATGTTTTCTTCTGTCTGGTGGGCGTGTCACAGATGTTACCCAATCAGCTGCGAAACGTTTGCAAACACAACAGGGGCTAGTTAAATTTTTCAAAAGGTTTTGCACCGGTTTGCAACATTTTCGGATTGAACGACATGTTTCCTTGCAACGTTGCGCAATGTTCTGCAACCGGCTTCGAGGTAGCCTATGTTTTCTCCTGTTTGGTGGGCGTGTCTCAGGTGTTATCCAATCAGCTGCAACAAGTTTGTAAACACAATGGCGTTAAGGCAGGAAAATCCTGTGCGCTTGCGCACACAACAGGGTAATCAGGGGACCACCGTTTCCGTTGAAAAAAACGTTTTGCTACTGCTGAGTTCAGCGCAGACAAAAGTAGCAAACGCCCACCAAACGGGCGAAAACATACCTTGAAGCGCAATGTTGCAAGGAAACGTGATCAATCCAAAAATGTTGCAAACTGGTGCAAAATGTTTTGAGATTGAACTTGCCCCAGGGGCGATTGAACTTGCCCAGGGGCGATTGAGTTCAATCTCACGTTATTATAATATTATAATATTAAAATATTATCACGTTAATATTTGCCATATTGCCAAAGTAAATGTGAAATGAAAGAAAAAATATGTAATAAAGCCCCCGACAAGATCTGATAACAATAAGGGGACTATGTAGTTAGGTACCGTTAGCATAACTTGATCGGCTGCTAACATTAGCGTTGAAACATTAATAGCTAGGCTATAGATATTGCCAGGCTGTGTAAAGTCCCGTTTAATAAGTAGAGCTGTATTTCATTGTAGTTCATTCAAGTTCTCCCAGAGCCGTTAAATAACATTATTTAACTTCAATAAGATTATTTAACTGGAGTTCTGGGATCTCCAGTTGAGGACCGATTAAAACTGTAAAAAATCTGTAAGCACTCGGACGTACAGCCAATCACAATCTGCCACGTCACCACGTTATGCGATGTTATTGACAGGCGTAGTCCCCCAAGCAGGGGCGAGTTCAGCGCAGACGAAACGTAGCAAAACGTTGTTTTCAACGGAACCGGTTGTCTGGCCACACTGCCAGATGATCCAGAATCCTTAATGCAGCCGACTCACACCTCGACGCGCTACAGCTGCGCCCATCCAAGTCTGCTTGCTGCTTTAATTGAAAACTATTCAAAGCCACGCCCCCTAACCATTAATTTCCATGGCAACGTCAGCATCTTGGTCTTGATTGGGAGCCCTGAATCAAGCACGTATTTGACCCGGCTTCAAATAGGCTATCTATTTTACCAGTGCTGTCTTTCCGCTCTGTACCTTTGCGACAGGAGACCGTGCAATATTTCGTGCTTGTTTGCAGACTTCGTCTTCACCATCATGGTTGATCGGTTTATTGGAAAATGGACACTGGTTGCCAGCGATAACTTTGATGTCTACATGAAAGCAATTGGTACGACTTTCTACTATAATGTAAACTGTTGTATTATGATGTTACATGGTGCCATATAAGTCAGATAATTCATGTGTATCATCGGTTGCAAAATAACACTACAGCATCTAGAAACCGCATCCTTAAAACTTGTTGTGTTGAAGGTGTGGGCTTGGCCACTCGGCAAATGGGCAACGTGATAAAACCGAAGCTGGTAATCGGCGTGGATGATACTGGGGTTATTTCAATGAAGTTTGAGAGCACGTTCAAGACCACAGAAGTCAAGTTCAAGCTGAACGAAGAATTCGAGGAGACTACTGCAGACGGCCGAAATACCAAGGTGGGTCATCTTGTTATAAACAATCGCTGTCTTTACTATGCAGTGCTTCTGACAGCCCCAGCATGACTTTCAGACCATCATCACTCTTGAGAATGGCAAACTTGTGCAACAACAAACGTGGGATGGAAAGAAAACTATACTGGAACGAGAGGTTCAAGATGGAAAACTAACAGCTGTGAGTAATTACTTAATTGAGCAGTCTACTACTAGAACAGGTAGTTTGTGTATTATATTTCACATGCATTCCTAATGTTTGCATTTAAAACCTCTTAGTCCTGGATTATGATCTCTAACATCTGAACATTGTCTCAACAGAAATGTATCATGGATGACATTGTTGCATTGAGGACATACGTGAGAATGGCTTAACTCCTGTTCAACCAAGTTGAGCCTGAACACTCAAACATGCCAATAAAGTCTTAACTGTGATATTTGGTCTGTGTGCATGAATATAAACAAAGTGGGTTTATTTTGGGTGTGCGTAGTGTGGGTTCAACTTTTATATTTCTATTGCTATAACCCTGTTTTTGTTAATTGATCACTTGGTCTTTGTAGGAGGAATTGTGTAAGGCTAGTAAGCTACAGACTGCTGGGACAGCTGATGTCCAGTGTTCCTAAACAAAACTCAAATGACACTGAGTCGCTATTATCTATGCCAAATATTTTCAAAGCCATACGGCTCAGATGCCAAATGTCAAACATTATCTTAGGAATATTGGAACCGATTGCGTTATGTGTTCAGTCATGTGCTCACAACAGTAGGCTTGAAAAGAAACATGTAATATCAGACCAGCCATCTTAAGACAAGGATATGGGTAAATGAGGTAAAGCGAAATCCCTGCTTAAGTTAGAGCAGTGTGTCAGCATTTGTGCCAGGCCTTGTCTTGGATGCACAGAGTTAATGCAAACTTGTGTTTTAATTGGGTGTTACATGCACAGCGTGTTCTGTGTTTACATGGAAACATGAGATGGGGTTTTGTTTCTTGACTATTTTTGACTGAAAGTGTCATTTTAGTTTAAACGGAAATTTGTTAGGGGGGGAATTTAAAGTGTAATGTATGTTTGTGGAGGACATTAGGGGTTAACCCAAACTCACTAGATTTCTCAATACTATATCTTACTTGGGCAAGTGGGGGTGCAGACTTTAAGTGGATGTCATTTTGAAATGGGTTTTACCCTTAAACAATCCACCAGACTGGTTAATTCTTAGAACTTGCACAAATGTCTAAATTTAAATGGGCCCTCAAGTCACGTCTTAACTGAGTCTGAATAGCAGATGGCAATTTGAAACTGCTGTGAGTTCTCAAAACAAGGCTCCAATTTTCAAATGGACCAGTTATTTTAGCCAATCACCATTCATACAAGCATTTAAGTTTTTTTTATACAAGGTTTTCATAACACAAGGTTGTATAATATACAAGTACTAATGTTATTGCAGATGGAGGCTGCCTCGTTGATTTATTGCATTATTTGCATGTGGACTTCCATCCATCCACTGTCAACCGCTTATCCTGTATACAGGGTTACGGGGGGGGGGTATCCTATCCCAGCTGCCGTTGGGCGAAAGGTGGGGTACACCCTGAACAGGTCGCCAGACTATCGCAAGGCCGTAAAAACAACTACTCACATCCACACTTAAGGACAATTTAGAGAAACCAATTAACCTAGCCTGCATGTCTTTGGGTGGTGGGAGGAAGTCGGGGCACCTGGAGAGAACCCAAGGGGAGAACATGCAAACTCCACACAAAAGCCAGGGCAACGGGGTTTGAATCCACTCACTCTTGCTGCGAGGCGACAGTGCTAACCACTATACCACCACGCCACCCCAATGTGGACTTGAAGACTCCAAATATCATCTGACAGCAGCAGCTTCCATCAGGCAGAAAAGCTACCCCCTTGCGGCAGAGTCATGTAATAGTAGCCAATGATTGGACAGTACCACTGTATCTTAATACAGGGGTAAGGGGGTGTCACAACTTGTCGTTAAATGGAAGAGTTTTGAGAGTTTCACTTTAGAAAATAACTAATCTGAACTCAAAATACTAAAAATGTTACATTAATCGTTAACTTTAAAGTTGGTTTGTCTTAAAGTTATCTTGACGTCCCGATGAACTGATCTACGATGACGTCGCACGTGACGCGACTCCATCGTCAAACATGGCTGACAAAGAAAACAGAAACATGGAAGTCGATGAGGAAAAGAATAAACCCTTTGCTTCCAAAGTCGAGCCACTCATGGACGAAGTTACCCAAATAATAGGCAACCAGAACAGTGTCGAACGCAAGAAACCCGCCGGTGAAAGCCGCGCCACAACGGAATACTGCGATAAGCTGCAGGCGTGGATGTGGCAGTACTACACTGGATATGTGAACTGCCAGAGCTGGCTGGCAGCGTCAGCCATGTCCTACCCTTATTATTTACATCCAGCCAGTGGGACGTCGACACCACTTCTTGATATCAACTCCCAGAACTGGTACAGCAGCCCGTTTGGTCTTCCGTTGTCGCCGTATCCATATGTAGGCAACTCCCCAAGCAGCCGGGCAGGTGAAGCGGCTGGTGGGGCTGCAGGGTCCGCTCAGCCGCAGCAGCCACAGGAGAATGGAAATGCACAGAGACCAGGTAAAAAGCGGCTGGTTTTGCGTTGATTAGTTAGTGTCCAGGTTGTCGAAATGTACGGTTTCATGCAACCAATTTAAGTTTGAATTTGAGAAGTGCGTGCTTCTTGACAGCAATGGGCTCCGAGTTAGTTATGCAGGCTACAGAAGAACACAATATTCACCCTAGTATGTAAGCAAATAGTTATTAAACCAAACAAAACTTGAGGATAATCTTATCAAACGATGGGTTGAGCAGAAATTTGTGAAATACACTAACATACTTTAAGAGTTGATGAGTGAATGAACTGGAACACAGACTGCGAGCCAGGCCATAACATCTAACCAAATACACTTGAAGCTGAAGGAGAGTAATATGCAGCATGGCTCCACAATCTTGTGAAACGCCTCACTGAAGAGCGGGGACTGTCACAGCTGCATATGTGTTAATGGTTTTGAAATGACATGCTAAACATCACATATGTGTAATGTTAGGGTGTTTGGCCATATGTCTGACTACAATTTTATTTTGCTATTTTTTACCAGGTCGGGAGTATAGCATTCCTTCACCCTTCCAAAGATTCTTGGCTGAAATGGTGGATTTCTTTATATTGTTTTTCATCAAAGCAACCATTATCATCAGTATTATGCACCTGAGTGGAATTAAGTGAGTTTATTTACTTTCTATGAGCAGTTCTGTATGTAGTGTTGGAAGATGATTACAGCTCTGTTTTTAAGTCCATTTAGAAAACAAAACCAACCTCTTAATTCTCAAAAACTCAAACTCCCCTTTGCTTTTCAGGGATGTTTCCAAGTTTGCCATGCATTTCATAGTGGAGGAAATAGATGAGGACACATCGATGGAGGAGCTACAGAAAATGATGCTTGTTGCACTTGTGTACCGGATATTAGTGTGTTTTTATGAGGTGAGCACTCATAAAAGTTTCCTGCATATATTACTCAAATTCTATACAAGTAAGGTGAGACAGAACACTGATCTCAACCTTTTAAAACCTTTTTTTTTGGAAAAGCCCCACTGTGTATTTAAGTGACAGCTCAGCATTCTCCCTTCAGATTGTGTGCATTTGGGGAGCAGGAGGAGCCACTCCAGGGAAGTTTTTAATTGGACTCAGAGTTGTTACATGTGACTCATCAGTTCTGGTTCAGCCTAACCGGGTGCTTGTAGTGCCAGCAACCAATGTCTCCCTGTCTGCGTAAGTAGCTCATTTACAATGTTATATTTTAGCAGTTAATAACAAATGCAACCCAGATTGTTTCTCCTGTTTGTGTTTTAATCTCTGTCTCTGTTTCACTCTATAGATCAACTGTCCGAGCCTTGAATAAGAATTTTTCAATTGCCTTCTTTTTTCCGGCCTTCATCACACTTCTGTTCTTCCAGCACAACAGGACTGTGTATGATATGGTAGCTGGTACAATTGTTGTTAGGCGCCCCAGAGCCAGGTGACGGAGAAGAACCCAGAAGAAACCTACATTAACGCTGAGCTGGCACTGTGTGATGTTTTTAAAAAAAAAAAAATGCCTGCAGAACTCAGACACCGTCCTTTCAAGGTATCGTCAGAACATGCAGGAGCATTAACTTGACGGTTGCAGAAAGTTTGATACACATCAGTATGAACTAATTCACTTCTCTACAACTTGGGTTTGGTTTGTCCCAGAAACATACTGTATTTCTGCATGTATATCTACATGCTGCTTTCAGAATCTGTTCCTGTGCCATTCTGAGGTCTTGTTTGAAGACAGGAAAAATGATGGTATCCACTACCTTTTCATTAACACAAGATTTGCCTCTTTAAGTTATCTTCCAGATTAAGGGTGAATGTCTAAGAATCACTCTGTATTTAAATCACTAATGCATTCATGAGATTATACCTTCAGTATCTCTTTGTATTAAAAATGTGTCTTAAGAGCTGAATGCTCAGACTTTTCATTTTTGAGTTGTTGACCTTCATCAATGCAGGAGTGATGCATCATGTTGAGCTTTTTCGGCTGCTGAAATACTTTGGTCCTAAGTCTGAAATGTATTGAAGAGGAAATGTAAACCTAGCCACAACTGCTCTTCTGTTTACTCTGACTGCATGTGTGTGATTGAAAAAGTTGTATGACACATTTTTATGTGATTAAATGTTTTTTGCATTTAAAATGAAATAAAACCACTAATTATCTATATGTTTGAAATGTCTGTATTTTATCAGTTTGCTTGCTGTAATTCCTACAATGTTTTGATATTAAGTGGCCTCATTATTATTTTGCATTAACTTGTGGTGTTATTTTTGCCTCATAATGGGATATAGTTATATTTTCTATGTCAAGCCTTAAGAATAATTCCATGTAAGTGTACCAGTCAGAGAGCACAGATAAGTGACAAATGAAAACCCAGAATAAATGAGTGGAGAAACAATACGCGCAGGACCTGCTCTACAGGGCATGAGGGGTCATTGAATAGTTATGAGAGTATAAAACATGTGAATCATAACCTGTGGCCTTCATTGGTACAAAATCTCAAAGGCCTACAGGATGTTTTAAACAATGTTCTCCACCACTACCATCATCAAAAGACCAAATAAGAAAATACATTTTTCAAGTTTCCACCAGTGTTCTTGTTGAATGAATCTAAAGATGCATTGAAGCTGCTGTGAAAACTTGTGGCTCCAATCATTTGAGACTTTTTTTTTGTGTTGAGAATATTTTATACTTTATACTTTATCACCCAGTTACCTATTAGTATGCCCCATCATATAGAACTTTTTGGCCACATTTTAAGACAATATGTGTGATTTTGTCCAATTTGCTCCACGAATTTGTTTTTTCATATACACTATTATTGTGTACATGACTTGTATTTTTGAAGTTTTTATATTAGATATTGATACTGTATGTTGATCTTTGTAATGCAAAGATATGTCTGTGAAGGTTGTCAGTCTGTCATAGTTATCCAAAAAAAGTTTAAGTTAAGGGCAACTGGACTTGGTTGGTTGGACAAGCAAGTCCAGTTGAAATATATTTCACGCAATATTAACATTATCAATTATGAAAACAAACTACTTTTCTGTCTGCTACTCCGTAGTGAGAATATGCTAGTATTTCTTTCTTTCCCTCAGATTTCAGCCTTTATTTCCAAAGTATATCGTCTTTCCAGTTTAAGAAGTTATGACATGATAGAAAGAGATCTTAACATGAGAAGTACATCACTGTTGGGAATATTTACAATAATATTGGTGAACTGAAATACGGTATCAAACTTTTGCCTGTGTAAATATGAGATAACATGCAATCCATTTTAATTGAGAATTTACTCTGTTGAAAGAGGCTGAAATTGTAAATTATGGTACATTACAGAACATGGTGATCACATTCTTCTTATTTACAGGAGTTTGGCTCCACCTAGTGTATATCTATTTGTCATACAGACATCCCTCTGCCTAGGTTGATGCATCATGGAGAAAGCCACCCACAGCACTGTTACATTTAACCCTGGTTGCTCCAGAGGAGAGCGACCTCTGACATATATATAACAATTCTAAGTCACTTTGGATAAAAGCTAAATTAATTAATTTTATATGTTACAATAATTTAATCAAAAGCTGTCCCATTGATCATCACAGAAAGTCAATCAGTCTGTCTGCCCAGAAAATGAATCATTCTCTACTAAACTGAGGGACAGCATGAATGAACTTTTCTCCCAGTCTTTGAGTTTTCTGGCGTGTCACATATTCTTGGTGGAGACTGTTGGAGCTCCAATTGTTGGCAAGTGTTGACGTGGTGATTGTGTTAGGCCCACTAAGTGGCAGCTTCAGCTGACAGCCACAGATGGTGCTCCCAGATTACAGAGCGACCCCCCCCACACACACACACATACTGCTGCCATGCTCCATGCCATCACTGTAGGCAACGGAATAATATAACTGTTGGTTGTGAAGGGCTGTGCTGAGGACCAGAAAAGTGTGGGCAGACACCGCTCACCACCCTTACTGCACTGTATGCTGATGAGTGAGTGTAGCTGTATTTGGAGTCGAGGCATGTTTTGTAATCTATTTTTGTGTCGACATGTTCTGGCTCATATCCACAGAGAATGTGCAGGAGGAAGATTTTAGAAAAGCTCAAGGGAACACTGATTACTACAATTTATGACAGACTTATGTGTGAAATGTTGCAATCAAACTCACAGCCCTCATAGTAAATGAACAAATAGCAATAATTTATTATTACTCTTACAAATACACTAATCATTTATGCAAATCAAAATAAAGATCATCCTAGTGTCTATAAATAGGAATCCTATAATGTGGCACAAATGATGGCAGTGCTAGAATAGATTCCTGCAATTGCCACTGGCTTAAAGATGTATTTCCATCAAATGGCTTACTTTATTATCCAATTTAAATCTAGATTAAAAAGGTGAAGTCAGACATGAGGGAGTGAGAAATGGTGAGCGTATAATCACTGCAACTGTGCAAAAAACATTAGTCTGTTTAATTCACATGATTTTCCCCCATGTCTGTTGTTTGATGCCATGCTTGACAAGCACAGTTCCTTGCTGCCACATGGCATGCCATACGGTATCGAGTTGGTGAAGTGTCCAGCCTGAGTTCCTGCCACCCTTTCTGGCTCTATCAATAAGGGAGTCATCTACAGGCAGCATGGAGGGCTCACAGCTTTCTCTGACAGCCATGTGTCCATGTCTGAACAGAGCCACGTACAGGGCTGAGGGACAAGGTAAACAGTCTGGACTAAAATATTCTCTGTGAATGATCAAATGTGTGTCCTTAAAGTCATTATTCTTTCTAAAAGTTCCCAAATGGCAGCTGAGTAGCAGGCTCCAGGGGTTTTGAAGTTGTGGAAAAGTGCCGTGGACTGAGATGCTGCTAAGGGTTGCTATTGTTTCTCCCACAGAGTCTGTGTCTGCTGGTATTCCTCTCAAGTGGAGTCATTAATTTCAGGCTGGCTGGGTTCTGCCCGAGTGGAGTGGGCTGTTGATGAAGAGCAGACCTGTTGACTGGGGACAGATAAGAACGCCTGCTCTGATACTAGAGATATGATATAAACACATACATTTGTACGTTGTGAATTATTGGCATTTACATAAAGGACAATATTAATTAATCACAGTGTTGAATATTGAGTTATGGGTAGTTTTATTTTAAGTGGGGGAACTTATTATGGGGGGCAGTGAGTAAAAAAAGACAATGTTATGTATTTTTTCTTTTTTTGAAGTGACTGTAGTCTGAAATTTCTGATCATGTGTAATAACTGTCCACGCACATTTCTTTGTTTGCTATAATATCTAATGTGAAATCTGGTATAAAAATCATTGCATCATTGACATATTATACGTTGTAATTGTAAACAATGTAAATGTTTTTATGTACCTTAAATTCTTTGATTTCTTTGATTCACCAATTTTGGACCAGTTCTATAGTGTCGTATTATTTTGACATATTAGGGACAAGGGTTTTCCAGTTTTCGTCCAAGTCAAGCTTAGGGTCTATTTTCAATTTTTAATAAAGCTGGGGAGGGGCTTGCTTAAAAAAAAGTGAATCATTAAGTTCATCAGCCCTCCTCACTGCTGATGCTTTTCAAACAGTTCCCTAAGCCAATTTAAACTGGACGCGGGCATCATCTCAGCACTCTATCAGTTGGATGTACTGCCATTTACAATGCCAATACTTTATGAATGAACTCATCTCTAGGGAAGTGAATAAACACATGATATGAATAAATGAATTTTCCAGAATAGTACACTGGAGTTCATTTTCCTGGTATAAAAATAGATGTGCATATGAGGCAATGAAGAGAGACAGTGAGTGTGTGTATATGTGTGTGTGTGTTGAGGGGGAGCAGTACAGCATTCATACCAGTTTCTATGACATAACATTGGATTTCTGAGTGTGTTTTTGTAGATTTCTGCTTAAGGCTGCGAGAAGCTTGAGTTGTCAAGACAACCATGGAGGCTGCAATGGTTACTGCAGATACATCCACCCTTTCTCTCTTTCTTAGACATTGTTGCTTTGGCGTAACATGATGTCTAATTGCTTTCTGCATATATTTGTGTTAAGAGAAAGTGAAAGGTAGATATTGGAAAGAAATATATTTACCCTCTGTATCATCACAAAAGCTGCTTGTCAATTTTCACTTAGTCATAGCCGTCTCCTTCATGTCAAGAGAGACTGCGCCATGGGTCCACTTCACCACTGATTTGGACTGAGGAGGTGCTGACTACATCTGCTGGGCAACAACTGCAGTATTTACACACTTACACACATTTAACACAACATGTTTAAGACCTTTACAGAAGACAGAGAAACAAACAAATAGACAGCAAAGAAAGAGGTATCTGTCCCAACACATTGCCTGATATAGTCATGCAAAAAAAAAAAGATGTTTTCATCATTATGCACAAATGTGGTCACTCACACACTGTACTAACCCACAGAGTCAAAACACAGTATTTGGTCAAAGTTGAAACCAAAGTTTGATTTTTTTGACTGTTAGTCTATAATATACATTTGTGAACTATTATAAAAAATTTGTGCACTCTGGCGAGTTGAGAGTAGAAAGCCTAAATTGACGCAAATAAAAAATCAGTTTTGTAAACTGTTTTTACAGTTTTGTATAACATCTTACTAACTGAGTTTGTTAATTAAAGCTAACTTGTCTAGTTTAGCAATATCACTAAGGTGATCTATATCACTAACTTGATATAGATAAGCTATGCCTTTAAATCACATTTTTAAATGTATTTGATGGATTTGTTAAACCACCCGATTAGTTCAAAAGGACGTGAAAGCTGAAAAGAACATTATTTTGTTTGTAGTTACTGGACTTTCCTGGCGGCCTCTAATCATGAGTGCAGTATCTAAATCTAAAGTATCTTTCAGTGATCAGCCTACAGTAACATGAAATTATGGTTTTAGAACATACATTTAATTCACTGGCTAAGAGCCAACTTAGCCAACTGTGTCTCTGTAGGCAAATATTGTTGGCCACTGTGATATGATCATTTGGTCATCTGTCAGAGCCCATTTATATAAATACATATATATTAATAATATTTCCAAAAACCTTTAAATGTAATACCCTGTGGCCTTTTTGTATCACTCAATCACTCATCTTGGCAGTGGTTGGAAGGGATAAGCCATGGTGTGGTATAGGAAATGTTTGTTTAAATATTATATTAATTATATAATTATTCTATAATAATAATAATATGGCATATAATGTTGATTATAATTATTTTCATTTGTTTTGTTTTGAGCTCTGTATATTGTTATTTTATGTTTTAAATAAAGTATGAAATGTGAAAAAAAGTATTACTGTAGTTTTCTTTCATAATTAACAACAGGTGGAAATAAACATATCTTTGCATTACAAGGATCAATTTACTGTATCTATACAACTCTGAACTGCAGCTAATCATGTCCATGTGCTGCCCTCTGTTGTGTGAATCTGGTATTGAACCTACACCAGGAGTGGGCAGGCTTTCACTGAGGTCACTGAGGTCATTTCAATGATGGTCAGGTTCCTGGCTTGAATATCCAAATCAGGCACCTACGAAAGAAAAGGCATGGATCCATGCTGATTACTTGTAACTTGTACTCTATAATGACGTTGTTCAGTGTAACCGATAAAGAGAGTTTTCATATGCCTTTTCCTGTCTCACCTGTTGAACCAATCAACAAACCTCTTGGAAAATATGATTAAAACTTTGCTTCTTGGCTGCACATTGTGCTCTTTTTTCACAATTTGGTTTCCTTGTGATTCATTTGGTTGATGTGTTTGAACACATGACAACTCTACTGAGTTCCTTCAGTGGCTGTGTTCCTCCTCCACAAATCACCCCCACCCAATCCTTTAGTTGCCTAAACTATGTTCTGGAGATGTGCGTAAGCAGTGGCTTGCTATTTTCAGCTGAATGAAAAGAGTCTTGGCACTTGGACTCAGGATGAAATCTGTTTTGTTCTGCTGAATTTGGCTTTCACCACATGCACAGTGTCTTCATGTAACAGAGTTAAAGAATTCAGTTTAATTATGTCCTATAGTAAAACCACAACCATTTGACTGAGCAAGGGTGACTTTTGAATGATCTGTTTGCTGTTATATGAGAGGAATATGTTATCCTTAGTAACATAAATACAAAATGTTGCATTCTGACAACTGTCTTATTATTTGGCTGATGGAGTACATTTGTTTGTA